>OY759211.1:19661165-29661165 GCA_963662105.1 Meiosimyza platycephala
TTGGTACATAAAATACAACAACAATTGTTAAAAGGGCGTTTGATTCAAACATGAAATTGAATTGATTTCTCTTTCAGCTCGGTCAGCGATAACGAGCGCAACAACGGAATCGGATTGGTTGCGCCGCGCAGTGTTGGAGCGCTTTCCCGCACGCACAATGGTGCAGCACAAAAACGTAGTGCTGATGGTGATGCTGGGGGTGCTTGTGGTGAGAATGAAATCTAACAATTTATAATTTCGATTCGATATGCGATATATCGCATTGATGTTATAACAAATTGTTGTTAAACGAGTTTCCCCCGATGAGATGTTTAGGTAGCAGCACTTTTTATTGAATGGAATGTGGTGGTAATTGAAACAAGTCTATGGGGAATCTCATGCAAATTCACCACTTGTGAGCTACTTTTTTATATTTCCCTTTAGAGCAGCCGGAAGAAGCTCAATCTGCAATGTTTTGTTACTGACTAAAAATAAGCAATGCTACTTTCTGTAGTTTTTGAGAGAGTCAAACATAGTTGGATAAATTTAAAATAATTTTTGATGAAACAATACCAAAATTGTGGGTAGACAAGAAAATTTTCGCAGATTAGCTCGTGTCCACATCCTCAGTGGCGTCCCCTGAACAATCTTCCTAACCAAAATGCTAATAAATCATCGGAGCCCAAATTTTGGAATAAGTTTAAATTTTTTATTATTTAAAGTTAAATGCTGAAAAAAATTTTTTTTTTTATTTTTTTGCTGGACAGCACAAATCTTGTTAGAAATTAACAATTTTTCCTTTTAATTAAAGCTTACCAAAGTTCCAACAAAGCTCCAGAGCCCGAATTTTGAAATAAAAATATAATTTTTTGAAAAAATCCAAACAAAAATTGGCATTTTGGTTAGCTTTTATTTAAAAAAACAATTGTTCATTTCCGACAAGATTTGCGTTCTCCAGCAATTTTTGAACCAAAACTCGATTCGTGACCACTGTGCAGCGGCGCGCAGTATTTTCAGAGGTGCGCGGAAGAATTAATTTGTTTGCGATAATCCGTATTTGGCTACCATTCGGGAAAAATTAGTTTTATAAAGGAAATTTGACGAGAAATTCAGTGGTATTTTTCATATTTTCGTATCGAAGTGTGTTCGTTCTATAAGCTGATCTTTTTAGCTTTAAAACGATATAAATAAATTATATTTCCGTTAAAATTTACCGGAAACATAACAATTTGAATATGACCGTAAGAGAGCATAAAACGTAAAACCTTCGACCTTCGCAACTCGGTTCCACTCGATATATTCGATAGCAAATATGTATATTCCTGATTTTCGTGTTCATTAATATAATGCCTAGAATATGTAAAAAAAACTTGGAGCGCACTTTTCTAGATTTTTGGGAAAATCGTTAAAAAAATTTTACTTTCATCAACTTCAATAAAATAATACAATTTAATATATGATATTGCTTATATGTAAGTATATGAAATTAGTCAATAAAAACAATACTTTTTGAATGTATGAAAAATCAGTTCATTGTATGTACTGAAGAAAGTAAAATTTATTCGACTTAAACAAAATACCCAAATTCAACTACATACATACTATGTATAAAAAGGTATTTCCATAAAGTTCAATTTTGAATTCATCACCTTCTACAAAAATTTTAAAATTTAGGCACTCGTAACTAATTTTAATTTAAGCTGATTTTACAGTTGTTAAATTCTTGTTTCATTTCTTTTTTTTATTTGTTTCCCTAAGTAGAAGATGCAGCTACTTGTACATAGGTAAACATATAAAATATATTCCTAGGACAATATGTGTAGATATTTGTGAAGTTTTTATGCGCACCAAAGCTGTTGGAATTCTCACCACTTTCTTTCAAGGTATCGGTTGTAGTATTGGTCATAGAAGTACAGTGGACAATTAAATTGGATTTTCTTCTTTTTTTTCGAGTGTATAGTACATCAAGATTTAACAAATTTTAGAGATATATTTTCGGTTTTTTTTTTTACAAATAATTTTTATTCGACGTTTCGAAAATATTAACTGTTTTGTTTCTTTGTATCGCTTTGAATTTTGACATTACAATTTCAAAGAGGGGTGAATCAGGGGGAATCATGAATTAGGTTTTTGTCGTTTTTCCAATGAGCTGTTTTAAATATGTATTGTGCCTTTTCAACAACGACAATACTATGCAACAACAGCTAAGACTTGAACAATGCAATTGGGAGGCTATCTAAGCATTGCCTGTTTTTGAGGTAGATATAATCAAATATGGATTTGAATTTAAGTGATTCACTATAAGATGAGAAATCAGTCGTAGACATGTAGACAGAACAGCAATTTAAGGGTAGGTAGTTCGATTTATATGGCTTTAGCAGAGCAATAATTGTTGACGTTTCAAAGGAGATTTCTCGTCGATAAACTGATTTCCTAAGCAAAAGCCTGGACTTTCTGCTTGCTTGTGTGACTGATCTTATTTTGAACTAACTGAATCAATTAAATTTTAATAGATAAAAGATCGCGCGAATTTTGATTTTCTTACGAAAACTAAAAACAAAATTTAAGCACATCCCACTGTGAGTCATCATTGTCGACGTAGAGATGCAGCTTAATTGTCGAGCTCAATTAAAAGCTCGTATAATTTTATTCTTTTTGTGCCCACTTTTAAATACCACAGCGTTTAGTTAAATTGTTGCCAAAGCCTTATTAAGACTGTGCAGGTGTTACGGTCATAAACATAGATGGAAGAGCTAAAAGATTTCATTTAAAAGTATTTTCACATTTAGGTAATAGAAAGGTATACACGCCTTCATATCAAAAGCATTGCCGTTGGGTAAAATTTGCAAACACACATATTATGACGTGGAGTTCTTATTTGCCCACAATGCTAAAAGTCTAACTTTACTGAATAAGTTGATATTTTGTATGAACATTATATTGCCAAGGATATAACAAGTTTTCGCAGAAATCCAAACCGCATCCTTTTAAATTTTATCTATAAGCTTAATTTTAACTAAACAGAAATCGTATTTATTGTATTAAGAATTGACTTCAATGTAAACTTTAATTTTTTTGCTACCCCACATGATTCCGTGTTTTTGTTGAGTCACTTTTTTAATAACGTCACAACAGAAGAAGAGCCAAATAATTTGCAGTTTAAAGGGAAATCTATAGTAACGATAGCACTTGCTTGCCATGACGACATAGAACGTTTTGGAATGCTCAACAAATGCAAAAAAGCAATAAACCTGAGTATTTTATGTGTCGTGGAAATCATATGAGCTAAACTGGCGCAATATCGTGGTGTGTTAATCTTTCATTTTAATATTTTGTATTGAAAAACTTTTTAATATTTGTATCTAAAAAAAAACTTGCAATGAAACTGAATAAGCGTGAGAAAATTGTAAGTTTCCCATGATAGAAATAACTGCATTGAGAGTAAAAGGTGTCAAATTTTACATGACAACATAAATATATACAAACGTAGATTTAACAAAAATCAATGCATATTTGCTTAATTTATTAACAGCTACTTAAATATAAGATTGAAATATCTAGCGAGCGAATTTCCCATGGAAGATTTTATATTTCTTCAACAATATTATTGACTAGAATCATGTTATTCATTCAAATTTAACAGAAGCTCTAAAAAATCGAGATATAAACTTAGTTAAAAAAATGAAAGTACAAAGGTAATATTGGCTTTGATAGGATAATCAAATGCGTTATAATGCGTCAGCCAAAAGGATTCATAAATTAGAAGCATTGGGCTCGAGAAGCAATCGAAGGATACACCTTTCACCCAGTTGATCACTGGCAGCCGCAATAATTTGAACAGTATCCCTTTCTGGACCACATTCATAAGATGGTATAAATATGTGTGTATATTAGGGCAGGTCGAAAAAAAAATGCTTTTTTACGAATTGCAATTATGGAGAGCGGTAAAATACCTCTTTGCTCTGGGCGCCAAATGTCCATGGTACTTACAAAATATCGGACACATTACCAACAAAAAATATAGATGACAAAAAAAAGGGTAATTTACAAAATCTCGAGCCTGAAAAACAGTTCTTTTTAAGTACTAAATGGAAGTACAAAGCAGTAAAAAGAAGTACATTTGCTTCGAATTACACAGTACAATGGGCCAAAAAAAAGTACGGTTGGTCACGTTAGGTATACCTCTTATTTTTCAGAAAGGATTTTTAATGTTCATGTTGACTATGGAGGTCCTGTTTCATGTCGTTCCTCTTGAACTGCTAGGTAAACGGATAGCAGCTTGTGCTGCCATTAGACTCAGGGAAACTGTTTGCTGGTCCAAGAGTAGAACAGGACACTCCTTCATAGCTTGAGTTCTGTACCCTATAATTCGGACTACATTGTTCCAGTAATCTCATTCAATAGGGATTACGTAACTCACTTTCCATCTAGGGATAACTGGAAGAGAGAGCTCCCGGGCAGAAGAGGCTATATTAATTTTTACACAGATGGCTCCAAGCTAAATAACCAGATGGGTTATAGTATTTACTCTAAGGAACTGAAGATAAGAATTTCTGCGAGGTTACCAGACCATTGTAACGTTTTTTAGGCGGAGGTTATAGCGATAGAAAGGTAGCATCCTGACTGAGGATGAATGTTGTATCCAGAAAAGATATAAACATTTATTCAGATAGTGAGGCTGCTATCAAATCCCTAGAATCAGTCTTCCTAAACTCACTAGTGACCCAACAAATCCGCTCGTCTCTAAATCAGATGGCTCAGCATCTGGGTGCCAGGGCATAGGAACATTGACGGCAATTTCAAAGCTGATGAACTTGCTAGGCAAGGGACTACTGCACAAATTCCTCAGGATAAGGAAGATGTTGGCATGCCACTTGCTACCTGCAAGTTACTGCTTAAAGGAGAAATGGTAAAAAATGCTAACAAAAGATGGACTCAAGGGTCAACTTGCAATATAACTAGGCAGATCTGGCTGAAATGGGACGCTAAGCGTTCGTCAGAGCTGATTTCCCGCACTAGACATAGCGTCTCGTCTGTTGTTGCAGTCATAAATTCCCACTGCCTCATCGACAGACATGCGGAGAGATTTTTTGTTAGGTCATTTGACTTCTCTGCTCCTGCCCCGCACTTGCTAGAAAACGCCAAAAAACACTTGGTTTGTTTTTATTTGATGAACTGGATGACCTTAGACATGTTAGTTTAGGTCAGATATTTAGTTTTATTGCTATGGGCTAAAGTTAGTTATACTAGTTTTTTGTATAGATCTGTTAAGAACTCAAGCAAAAAAATTAAACATAGAAAGCAAAAAAAGTTTTAATTTAGGTATAATTTTTATTCGCTATAAAATCGATGTTAACACACGAGGTGTTATGCTTTTTATATAATTCAAAAGATTAATCGAGGGAGTTATTGCAAAAATACAGCCATTTAAGCTTAAAATCATAAGTTCCACATGGATCATTATCTCGTTATTATAAATCGAAAATTTTATGTTGTAAAAAAAAGACATTGCTATTGAAATAGAGCTAAGTACCTTGAAGCAAAGACTCCAATGTCAAAGAATAACATTAATAATCGAATACATAATAGTTTCATAATGCACAAGTTAATCTACTTACATAGATGTGGCATCAAGCTCTTCAATAAGTCTATTAATTTTTATAAATTTAATATCTGTGAGTTTTCCCCATACAGTGGCCCTAAGTGCCTCCTAGTATATAGCCATAAAAATATTTTACATCAGGGCCATCATAAATTAATTACTGCAATAATTTCTACTCAATCAAAAGTCAATTTTAAATAAAATTTACTTTCAGTATGGTGCAATTTGATATTGTCCTTTGCTAAAAATATATATATATACAATAATATTATTATTGTATATATGTATTATATATATGTATTATATATATGTATTTTTTTGAGTGTTTTATTTTTATTTTTATTTTTATTTTATATCTCATGTTAGCAGAAGCAAATTCAAATTCAAATTCAATTAGTTATAAACAATGAAAAAAAAGACATGAGTTATTAACCAGGCCTTAACAATGGCTCAGCATTGAGTTAACTGCTGCAATAAAATGCATGTCATATGGTTGCCACTGACGAATATGATGCCGTCATCGACAATTTTAGGCTGGAGCCAGAGTGCATGCAAAAACGCGCACTAAATCAATTTATTTTGAAAGGTCGCCAAACTTATATTTTTCTTGAATTTAAAGGAAATCCAAAATTGCACGTACATAATTATATTATGTATATTTATTTATTTGTTATATTTTTATTGAATTGGATTATCCCGAAATAGGGGAAGTTTGGTTTTTAAGATTCTCCTTTTGTTGAGAAGAAAAGTTTTCGATAGACTTTGATCAATTTGATCGTCTTGGTACATTTGAATACTATTCAACGCTAATTCTATTAATTTTTTGATAATTCTGGACACTTAACTTACGATTGCTGTTCGACTTCTTTGATACTTTTAAACTTTTACCGAGTTTTGTATTTTATTTTTATTATATAGACTTTATTAAATATTTTGACAAGTTCGATACTTTTAGACTTTTATAAAAATGGTACTGTACGATCTTACATTTTTAGCAACTTTTTCAATATTTTTCCACTTTTCGATACTTGTCTCTTCTGAAGCTATAAAACATTTATTGACTTCTTCGATGCATTTAAATACTCTTGAACTTATCGTAACACTTAACGTAACTATTTGATATTTTAGACGGATGTTTTTACCTACACCATTTCCACTTTTGTTGCATCGCAATATACTCTGGTTGCAACCTATTTGTGTCATGCTGACCCAAACAAACTCATACAAAGTGTTGATTTTATTTGACCCAAGGCATTTTAATACGATCGTGTCGACAACTCAAAATATATGGGAGAAAGAACACGTTACAAGAACACAAAAGCACTACCGACTAACATTCACGGCAAAATAGGCATTGTATCAATGAGAATTCAGTGGTGATGACAATAAACCTGAGAACTGTAGTAGGTACTAGCAAGATCCAGCTAACAAGGTGTTACAATACAGGGCCAAGAGCGATAGTTTAAGATATTAGAATGGGGGAAACCATAGGAAGAAAGAGAAAGAATCTAAACTGCACGACGACATAAAATTGTTAATTTATTGAATTGAATTTATAGCCACCCCGAAGCATGGCTGTGAAATTGAATTAAATTGAAATTGAATTGAATTGAATGAAGTTATCGGATATGTACGTAATCGTATAGTTTGAAAAAGTGTTGATTGGATTGTGCTACCGACATATGCAAGTGTTATAAGGTCATTTAATTTATGATTATTAAATTTTGAATTGTACAGTGTGGTGCAAAATAAGCTTTAAGGTTTGAATCTTTATTAAATTTTTTATTTGTAAACATTTTTTTTTCAGAATTCTGCAAACCAGGTAAATTGCATATGGAATTGCACAACAGGATAACGAGCAAAAATCAACGAATTTTATTTTCAAAACCAACGCTCAATTTTTTTTGGCGCGGCAAGTATATCGTCAATAGTACTCGCAGTGGGTTCATAAGTCATAAGGATAAGAGCTACGGAGAATCCAAATATAGTGCATCAGCGTCAATTACAACGTAATTTTGATACGTAATCTGATCAATAAAACTCTCCATTTGTATAGGTACTAGGTACACATTGTTCTTCGCCACAATATCGACATTTCTCCTTATTGTTATGAGCCTGTATATGCCTATGTGTATTGTTATGACCGAAATGATTTGGAAAGCCTGCATATATATAGATGCAACAAAACACATCTACAATTAATTTGATCCCTTGCTAGTTAAATTATTTTTGCCACCATTTGCTCTTGTGATGCCTCTGATTTTTTCGAGCAAGAATTCTGATCATTCCTTTCTAGCATAGCCTGATATTGTCAAATCCAAAGCGAGGTTACTAAACAAATAATTTTAATTTAACAAAATCCATTATAAGATGATTTAAAAACTTCGTCGGAATATAATTTTTGAAGATATATTACAGTATTATGGTCAAAAGATTCAAGCAAGCAAAAGTTCTAATAAATTGTCGCTATAACAGACAAACATAAAAAACTGACAAGGAGGTGACAAGCGGTTGGAGGAAAGAACTCAATTGTCATAATTTGACATAAGTGAGATGCGTGCCAAGATTAAGTTGAAAGATACATTTGTCATTCAGTTCTTTCATTTTTGCTTTTCAATTTTCTTTTCATCAAAAACAGTATTTTTGTTTTCTTCTTCAGGATTTGTCTGAATGGCAAGCAACAAGACAATAATAGGTATCTTCGAGTTTGTAAAAGTATTGTACAATTTGTGAGGCAACATTAACAGAAACTACAAAAGCAATTACACATACAAATATGCAAAACAACATGAAATACGACACAAACACAAGCTAAATGAGAAATAAAGAACATTTCACATTCATAATGAGTATCATACGTCTTGTGGGAAGTGATGTGAAAACATTTTCCGAATACCAATTTTTGACTTCCAAAGTTAACATCTTAGAATTACTTTCCTTAAACTATTTTTAAATAATAACCTTAGTGGAGATAAGTATATACTTTCAGGTCAGAGATCATAGCCATCTAGAAAAAAATATGACAAAGCAAAGACAAATATCAGGACAGGTAACAGCAAGAAGGTAGAAGCCAACTAACCAGCCAATCAACTTTTAGTTCCGTGATCTTCGATTTTTTAAATTTTGGGCCCCAAATAATTGATGTTGATTCTAATATTACTCATAATGCATCGAACTTAGAGGAAAAAGTAAGTAAAGCATTTTTGCCCTTCGACAACTTCTAAATGACATTAAAATTTTAAGCTTCTTAACATTTTTCGTCTTTTTTAACATACCTACACATTTCGTTTTTACAAAGGTTTTAGACTTCTTTTTTTAAAAATTTTGAGGAAACAGCTGCCAAAGGTAAACAACTCGTTTCGGCAAAGAAGTGGAAAATGATTTTTTGACACTTAGGGCCCTTTTTCATAGACCAGGTCAGGTCGTTCTCCAAGCACCGACATATAATCCGTATCATGTTAAATAAGCGCTACAGTTAAAATGATTACAGCATTTAGTCAAAAAAGATTTAGCTAAGAAATAATCAGGCCTGTTCTGATTCCGGTTCGGACTCGCTTTGGAAACTGAATTGAAGTTCGAAATTAATTCCAGGATCATACAAAAAGGCTAACCAGGTAAGTTATTGAAACTATAACAGTTCAAGTTCGAAGTTGAAAAAAAAAATTCCATAGCAAATTCTGAACTATAATTTCACTTCCGAACAAAATCGGAAAGAGAACAGCTCTGTTCCACACCGCATTAGACCCCACAAACTCTTTGTATAGCTCAAGTTCTGCATAGGTACTGTAGAGGCAATGGTACTTTTACTGACTCAAAGACGTGGACAATTGATGTTCTGCTTGCAACCAATTTTTCTGGTTGTAGAATGACGTCCTTACAAGATAATATCGTTGGCAAGAATAAGAGAATTGCCGTTAAGACAACGATCAAATGGTACACTTTTTAAAGCTTTGAAAAATTTAAATACTCAGTACGCGGATTTTGATGACTGGGGTGGAGATGTGAACATATGAGTTCTGAAAGAAAACCTAAGAGCACGTCTTACCCATGGATATATAACGAAACTCTGGCGTGAGGAAAAAATCGGCTTCATAAGTAATATCCAAAGACTAGTTATCTTGTAGTACGTCGATATACTCTGGGTACTAAAAAGCTCCTATTTACTTCATCTCTCTTGATTAAGAATGAGAAGCATGTATGTATATACTTAGTTAAAAAGCATCTGAAAGGTGCTGGTTAGATCTCCTTAAATATTCGGCGGGATTGTTATTCGAATGGTTATTTCTGTGAATTGGCTTAAACGGTCTTGACATAAGAACGAAAAAGTAGAAATAGCTTTCCTAAAATTATAGAGAAATTATATAAGAGTTCATATTTGCACACATAGTATAGGCGCCGAGTACAGGAATGTCGCTATAGCACAATACTTGCAAAGGATGATGGTCAGTACTTAATACTTGCCGGTCACGTTGTCAAAGGACTGAACAAAAAAGTAGCTCCGATCTATTGGGATTGGTTCTAAGTTCAATTTTTTGTACAACCACCTTTCAATCTAAACTGATTGTAAGGCAAAAGAATATAAATATGCATAACTTTTTTGTTTATAGTGATTGCAATTCTTTTCTTTCAGAAATATATACTTCGAAGCTTGTGGTCAGTAATACTTATTAGAAAAATTTTCTAGAAAATGCAGAACTTTGTAACATTTATGTATATTTATTTTGTTATATTTTTGAAATTTTCAAACTTGAGTGTTAGTTACAAAAGTGTCGCATATGTTACAGGAGCTTAAAGCAAATTGAATGCTGTAAAGACTAAACAGAAATGAAAACTAAAATAAAATAAAATGACCCACTTTCAAATGTATATAAAAATCGGAGCTCATTCTGGAAAATTATATATGTAAGTAAAAATTCAAAAAAAAAAAAAAAAAACTAAAATTACAATATTCTACTTGAGATCGCAACAGATCTACATCAAAAATTCAATTAATCAACGCAACGCACAACGTGGGTTCGGAACACGATTTTTATAAATTCAATTTTGCTTCTTCTTCTTCTTCTGTTTTCAAATAAAGTGGAATATCATTTGATGCCAATGACGTTTGCTACTCAGCTTTCGTCGTTAAGATTTTCCTGTGTGTTTCCTAATCTGTTGATGTTGTTTCAAAATGTTTTGTTTAATATTAAAACAAAAAAAAAAAACAAAAAAATAAAATTAAAATAAAACTACAAAAGATAAAATAGAAATAAAGTTGAACGACGACAACGAAATTGATTCGCTATAATAACAAACGCAGTTGTTCGTGTCCATTTTGGATTTCAAATGTTTTTCGATCCTTCTGCTGAGAGAAGAAAAATCTCTAATTATTTTTTTAATATTTTCACAATTTTTAATTCAAAAAAAAAAATTTGTATATTCATTTCTTTTTCTAAAGTTGCACTCGTGATGAATTCATTCATGAGTTTGTGCTATCGATACTTGTATCACATTTTATATTCGCTATTTTTCCTAGAGAAACTATCCAAAAATTTTAAGAATTTTGAATAATTTTTGTACGGGAAATTCGCTTGGGGTGATTTCTTTTGGAATGATACTCAAAGCAAGAAAATAGAACTCTGATGATTTGTAGCAGTAAAATGTGTAGGTGAAATATATAATATGTATATAGTCGTCAGAAGCATCATAATCATACGCTCTCATGAGAAACGATGAAAATTTTCTCGATGCGAAATTATTGATATTTATTTCACATCAATTGATATCACATCTCTAGCCAAAACATACACGTTGATTAATTAATCCGTGCCTGGTTGACACTTTCCTTACTAAGCTGATGTGCCAACGATACAACGGTCACATCGATGCTAGCGTGGGCGATATCTCGCATCACGTTGTCTACGTACCGATTATTCAATTTGGAAAATTCTCAACATTTTTTCTTGAGATTTTTTATCAGTTCTTAATAAAGAAAAAAAAAAAAGATTATAAAAACATTGTTGGAAAAATAGGCGACGTATGTACATAAATATAAAGTATTTAAGCGCAGGTTCGGAAATAAATTTTGCTGATCAAATTTATCTACAGAATGGATTTATTTGTTTTTTCATTTTGTGTCCACCGCCGCTTAAGTTGATTAATTTATTTTGCGTTGAACTTGAGATTTTTGGCATCTAAATTAATTGGTTTATTTTTCTAATGAAATAATAAGTGGACTTTTCTGACTTAAGTGTTGAGTGTGGATTTATGTATTTATTATGCTTTATTTCATTTGATATGCTAAATTTAAATTCTTTTTTTCGAAATTAAAAAAATTTCTTTAAAGAGTAAAAATTCGAGCGAGATTTTAATGTCAAACCAAAAATTGTTTGCGCTTCTTCAGGATGAAATGCTGAATGTTGAAAAGATATAGTGATAATGAGGTGAGTAGCAACTATGTACCTACATATGCATGTACATACATATATTGATTAATGATCTACTTTACTATTGTTTCATATACAAACGTGCTAAGGGGTGGCACCCATATTACATTTAATTAATGTGATTTCAATTCCAAGGCATCTCAGCAGCTCTGGTATATCAAATTTCACGTATCCTTTCGTTGTATAGCATTTAATATGCAGGTTGAGCGTTTTAACGCCTTTTAACTTTTTCTATCATTAGATAACACCACTAATTTATTTTCTATTTTTTATTAAAAACAAATTTCCATCAATTAAAGTCTAAAATAAAAAGAAAAAAAATAATATTAAAGAATCGAAAATGAAATCAACAATAAAACAGTTGTTGCTGTCCATTTGCTGATATTTCAAGAAGCCAGTTTTATTAATCGCTACAAGCATTTTATTTTCTATTCCCAAAGCTCTTGCATTTTTTTTGTTGTTTCTATTAAAATAAAAAAAAAATTTTTCATCATATTTGTTTTACGTAATTTTTAATAAGAAAAACCAACAACAATCAAAAAACAAATCGCTTTTGATATCGAAAATAAACAAAATTCGATTAATTTGTTTTGACAACTCATCGCATGTTTTTTTGTTTTTTTTTTCTGTTCGCAGTTGACAAAAAATAAACAAACAAAACTACAGCAGCCGGTTATCCGGCAGCTACAGACGCCAACTTTAAAAATCTTTTGAATGGGGAATAGTTAGTGTTCTTCTACAGCAACTTAATGGCAAGGGTATTAATACTTCTTTGTCCAGAGATTGTGATTACATTCTAACTAATTTCGACATTGCTGGGTAATGGACATATTACAATCTACTTTGCACCAAAGTAAGGATATAACTGTTTATCATAATACCGTCAAACTTTGAAACCCTAAGGCCATGCTGAAATTCAGACTTACTAGGTCAAAACTTGGGAGCTCACACTTACTAATTTACTTGGGTGGCCATAACAACCCGTTACCGGTATACGACCGACCTCAAAAGCTATCTCCAGACGCCTCTGCTTCACGCGCGCCTTCTCCAATCAGTCACACCAAGCGTGGATAGCGTTTGCTCGGCCTGGTCTTTCCATCGGAGGCATGGTCTTCCTCTTCCTCGTCGCCCAGCCCACCTTTTTCGCCGGAGCTTCTTCGTCCATACGGACAACATGTCCCAACCTGAGTAGCATTCTCTTCTCCCATACGATTTCCTCAGCAAAAATTAGGCGCAGGCGGTATTTACGTCGTACGCCGGAATTCTGTTTAATGCATCATTCGAATGCATAGTCGTCGCCGACGCGAATAGAACCAACGATCTTGCGAAGAATTTTTCTCTCAAGCACCCCAAGCGCGGCTGCAGCAGTCTGCGACACAACCCATGCTTCTGAGCCGTAGAGTAGCACGGGTAAGATAAGCGTCTTATAGAGTGTCAGTTTTGTCGGGCGAGAGAGATCTCTGCTATTCAATTACATACTGAGGCCATACTAAAATTCATTAGCAAGAGTGAGTCTTCGCTTTGTCTCCAGGCTGACATCGTTTTGAGTATTCACGGCAGTCCCAAGATAGGTGATAGGTATAGCTGTCCGCAGTAACGTAGGATCCTATCCGCCTCGTCTTCCTGTTTGTGGACAGCATATACATTGTTTGGTTTTTACGGTTCAATACCCTCAAATCTAACACTACTGTAGTAATCGACTAAAAGTTTAAATTTTATAAAAAAATGGTTCAGTAAACACACCAAAATTTTTTTTTCCTCCGCTCCGCTTTCTGGATTTTGGTTTCGAAAACCTTTTCCATTATAACGCCAGCACACAAACTTCTTTTTGGTGGTGGCTGGTTTGATTGAATTATTGAGTTTCTGTTGAAAGACATGATAGATGATAGGTGGCATGATATTGTTGCTCTTGTTAATGTGTCAGTTTTGAGTGCGATGATACTTTTTATTATTGAACGAAATTTTCATGGCTAACACCTTGCTGAATATCCGGTTAAATGTTCGACCATAACATTAAAAAACCAATAGTAAATTTGGCATACCAATTTTTTTTGGGTTGTATAGGAGATGTCACGCCCTATTGTTGAAATTTATCTAATTTTTGTCCAGATCTTCTCCGAGCTATTCCTAGTATTAGAGTAGAAATTGGTTGCATTATCTTTAACAACTCTTTCAGTATAACGTTTTCCTTAGATTTTACTCATATGGTAGATGCCACGCCCTCTATTCAAAATGTGTTCTGTTTTTTCTTGTGCTAAACGGAAGCATTTTTATATGTATATGTGTAAAATTGTGTGCAATTGTTTCTTTGCACAGAGGCGCATTTCCATGGATTCGTTTCCTCTTTCATAAGAGTCGATGAATTTCTTTTGGATTCATTTTCGTTCGAAATTCCGCAGAGTTTGCTGTAAAAACTCTTTGGTCTCAAGTTATATGCCCAGATCATGCTTAAGACTTTGTAATTTCTAATTTTTTGTTATTCTACGTTTAACCACACATACATACATATATGAAGTATCAGCTAACTCTGCTATGAAATAAAACAGTAAAATATCGTAAACAGCTTTCATTTGTTCCAGTTGACCTTAAAATTGTTTATTATGAAAGTAGATGATGGTAGCCCGATTGAAGCCAACCCAGCGAAGCGACGAACTAACATGCGTTACAAACCGTTTGGAAAAACTGACTCGTAATGTACGTCACTTTATATCATTGTTTCTGAGAATTTTACAAATTAATCAATATATTTCTATTTAATAATTTTATTACGCTTTTTAAACGTTTTGTCTACATAACTTATTACTTTACACCCAAAAAAAAAAAAATAAGAAATTAAAGGCGATCAACAAAAAACTATCAACAACATATTTAATTTATAGCTCATGTAATATGCGTTGCAACAATATTTGCAACATGATTGTTAATTGCAAATGTTGCTACAACAACAACAACAGCAATAACGACAACTTGACTTGCGTTGCTTTAATGCGGCAACACGTTTGTTTTAATGTGGCAACGTCAACTTTAACGTCAAAGTGCGAATCACAATAAACGTCTTTTTGACGGCAATAAACTTTGCATCTCATAGCATTGTGCTGTAGCTGATTTCAATATTGTTGTTGTTGCTGTTGTTGCTGTTATTGTGCCGCATTTGGTGTCTGGGATTGTGCTGCAAATCTTTCATCGCAATTCGTCATAAAAACGGCTGCTGCAGCAGCAGCGGTGCCAATAACAACAAGCACAAAACAACTGCAGCAGCAGTTGAGAGCCGTTGCACAGTGTATTTTCTAAATGCGCTGACTCCATAAAAATTTGTTACAGATTTTGTTATTTATTTTTCAATGAAATTCAGGGGATTTTTTCAATTCCGGGGTGGCTTTTGTTTCGAACTACACATTCTTGTTTCGAAGATCTGATGGCCGAAAGAGAGGAATTTCTTATTAACGTCAAAATCTTGAAAACTCAACTTCAACTCTATACTGTAAGCCAGTGGTGGGCACGGAAATCTAGCAAAAGGGCACAACAACAACATCAAGCAACAACAAACTAAATTTTAAAAATTTTTTGCTTTTATTTCCAAATTCGCCAACAGCACAAGAAAAAAAAACCAAATTGCTCTATAAACAAAAACAATTGCTACATTCGTCGAAACAGCGCCGTCGCTTACGCCTGTGTGTGTTGTTTTTGTTTTCATTAGAACTCAACTCAACGCTGTGCGCCGAAAGCGTTGAAACTCTGCGAACTTTTAGTTGCTTGTTTGTGCGTCGAATAACGGAATGGCACATGAGGGCTGAAAGTGCCTGTGCTTGCCCACCACTGCTGTAAGCAATTGAAATGTCCGTTATTTCCCAAGTTTCTTTCCGAGCTTCTGTCATTATTATCTATTAGAGGTCTGCATGAATGCACTCGAAACGATCATCATATAAACTTGCGACTGCAATAAACTTCGAGTGCTGGAACTTGTAGAACATTTTATTTGCGATTTATTTTCAAGTGTAGCTCTCATCTCACCTGCTTGATATTTGGATTTGTTTTGATTTGTGGTTTTTGTGCGCAAGAGCTCGATGAACTCGTAACGTGGCGAGTGGCTTGATTGTTGTTTCGAATGCACTCATGCATATCTCTACTATTTATGCAACATTATCGTAACATTTATAAATTTTACGCGAGAATCAAGAAAATTAACGACTTTCGCACTATTTCCGATAACTTACATTTTTTGGTTGAGGCACTTGCTGAAATATTTAAGCAAGAGTTCAACAGGTCAAGTCAGACAGTATATTTCAGACAATTATTTCTAAAAATGTCTACAGATCGTTAGCTACAATAGTCGCAAATACATATTATGTAGTTCAGAAAGAAAAAAACGCATTTGTCTCACTGTGTGTCAGCAGATATTCGGTCTCATTCGCAAAGATTTCATACTTCATCATGAGCAGAGTGATGTATTTGTAGTTTTTCTTAATACTAAACGATGTGCAGTATAATAAATGCTATACATTGTATACATGTGTAGTAGGATTCACCCAGTTGGAAACTGGAGGTGCCTGGTCTATAATGGGATATTGAAACGCCGATTTCTAAATCACCAGTCAATCTGGCCAAGGACTGTACTACTGGACGTTGGTTAAATTTTTAAATACAAAATAAATATAATACATAGCAAAGTGGTTTGCTATCTTGCAACCCCATTGCTTTTGTGCCTTACAGGAAACACAGAAAGGCATGTGGTTGCTAAGTTTCGCTTTCAATATATTTCATTTTCAGGAAGTTTCGTCCGCTTGATTTAAGAAAATGTACGATAGATATGAAAAAAGCAACCACCTCTGCTTGCCCAACCAACGATGCTACCAATAGTCCAAACATGGTTATCGGTCCAACTGGGCAGTTGTGCTATTGTTGCTGAATTTTTTTTTAAATAAACTAAATTTTTTCTACATAAAAATAATATGTATAAGCCATGGTCGTAATGATAAGGAATAAAGAGACAATGACAGTGGATAAAGGGGTAAGAACATAGGCGTGGTATCGTAGCACTACGGCACTAACAGCATTCAATCATCTATCCATCCGTTCAACCATTCCATTCCTCCATCCATCTATCGATCGATTCTTTCGGTTGTAATCAGAGTTGATTGCTGCTGCGTGGACGTGGATCGAGATTTACACCATCGTCAACGTCGCCGCCGTCGTCGTCGTCAGGTCGATAATTGATTGCCGCATAATTTATGTCATTTGTCGATATGGCAGTGCGTGCCGTTTGCAAAATTTTAAATTAAACGAACCACAACGAATCGCACCACAAAGTGGTAACGAATGCAATTGAATCGTTTTTACAGTACGTTCATACGTACAAGTACCCTTAATATGGTCATGCTAACTAAGTTCATTTCTTCAGCTCACCCCTCACCATGCCAACTCACATCTCTAAGCCTTAGTTTTTCTCAATCTTTACAAAATGTTGTTCAGTGTTGCCAGTTTGCTTGATGGGGGCAATATTTTGATCTGAAACCAGATTAGGATCTTATGAAAGTATTCAGTTTTTTACTTACACGGGAATTGCCACGCCTACTTGCCTTAAACTGGTGTTTCTTTTCGGTTACTCAGCTTGACTCTCCATATCTTTTACATCTTACCAATGTTTAGCTTCGAATTTTCTTTGAATAATGCTATTTCATATGCTGGGCCGCGAAGAGAGAAGTTGAGGAGTTTTTCCCGGAATGATCGTAGGTTTGGAGGACCTGTGTAGTTAAGAAAAATTTTGTTTCGGCCTAAAGTTTCCACAACAAAATGTTTCACAATTTTAACTCAGAAGTTGACTCAAAACTTAAACGAAATTTTATTTTCTCTTATTTAGCAATTTTGGCTAAACCGATTCATGATCATAGATCACTCTGAATAGGAACTTAAATTTTTGATATATCTTAATTCCTCTAAAATATCGCATACGTTGTATATTCCTTAAAATTCCTTAAGTTATATCTCCCTGGCAATACTGTTGCCAACTCATAACAGTCTGTGTGTGCATGTTAATGAACTCCGCGCATGCGCACTAAAAGCTTTCATACAACAAAGAGTAACATTACAAAATAGGAAAGAAAGAAAAAAACATTTTTATGACCAGAAATCCGTCAACATATTAACACCACAGATTTATGACAAATATTTATAATTTTGTATGGTTTATAAAAAATTTTACCATTAAAAACAACGCGATGGATGCAACAGAAAAAACTAATACACACGTTCAAGACGTACGAGTATGTAGCTGATGAAAGAAACTTAAAAAATAATGAAGTAGAGGCGAAAAAAAAGCATTAGAAAATAAGAAATACAAATATTTCATCTATCCATCCACATGTGAGTGCCTACGCAGCCATTTACTGTCTAAACCAATTACGGATATTTCATACGATATTTTTATCTCTTTTTACTTTTAATTATTGCTTACATTCTTAATCGTTTCTTATTAGCGTTATCGACAACAACCACGACGACGAAGACAACGATGACTACCTATCGATCGCGATTGTGGTCCGATGATCGTTGATCGTTTTATAAGACCCCAAAGGGTTAAACAATTAATTAAATAACATTTATAAAATCATTAATTATCGTTGTAATAATTTGTCATTCGTTAAGTTGTTAAGTTTAGTTCACACACAAAGATGGGATCGAAGCATTTAGCATACATCCATCCATCTATCGATCGATCGATCGATGATCGTTTCATGGCGATCATTTCGTTTGGCTGTAGAACTTTTATAATAACAAAAGATCACCTTTATAACCGTTTTTAATTATGGCACCATTTTGTTGAAGGTTCATTAAATCAATTATGTGTTTAGCACGCTGGTGAGGTTGAAGTGTTATAGTTATTGTATATAGATGAATGGATGGATATTTTCGTATATTGTGGAAATCAGTAGTTGTGCTAAGTATTGGGAGAAATTTGGTGGCTTCGTTTGTTTTTAGAAAAATTATTTTCATCAGAAATGGCTAAAAACGAGTAGTAATTTTGACATTCATATCTCCATACACACTATACTGCGCGTTATATCCTAAATTTCTTTGTGGAAGAAATTTGAATATTATAATAAATGATAAAAAGGCCCACTCTTTACACATCCCAAAAGCCCTAGCAAATTGTGTTATACATATTTCACATCAGCTACCTGGCTCTCAGGCTCTAACGTTATGCAATCATCGTGATGCAGATGCGGACTCTGTACCGGGACCTAGTTCGTCTCGGGCACAGTCCTCAATGCAATCCGACCACGGCAACCCATCGCCGCCAGCTCCTCTTCCGATGAGGAAGCGAGAACGGGACATAGTTCGTCTCGACCGCTTTCCGATGAATTGGAGAGTGCAGCAGCAAGAGAGTTGGAGCAGCTTGCTTTTCGGCGTCTTTTGGGTACTAGACCGGGCCCTAGTTCGTCTCAGCTACCAAGCCAAGACCGGGACTGGGCTGGCAACGAATAAGGGGAGACGCAATCGTTACTGTTATGCACTCTAGTGCACTTGCTGCGCGTGAGCTAAATACAAGCTGAACCTACTACACAAGAAGTATAAGTTCCTGCTAACTTTTAGTTTCTGGAGACAAGTTCAGTATTAAATAATACATTAATTAAACATAATATTAATCTATAATAATGTTACTTAGTATAAGATTTTAAAACTTATTGTTAGTCTAGATACAATAAAAAGGAATGTTTAAAAAAAGTTTAAAAAAAAACTACCTGGCAACTCACATTCGCATTCTAATTTACTATTTCCAATTTGCATGTACTCAAAAAAAAGGTTCACAAACTTCAGTTTATGAAATTTCGTACTTATCCTGCAACAAAATTTCATTGTACGAGGATCATTTTGACGCCCCCTACGCTATTGTTGACATGCCAATCTCATCGATTAAATAAACTTGGGAAATAAGAGACAGTCGAATATACACTTCCCTACTACTTATTTCTTTATTTAATGTTGAAAGTTCAGAAATCACAGATTCAATTATTTCATCTCAATGACAAATTTATGAAGATTTCTCTATATTTCAAAGTGAGACCTTCGTCATCGAAGTATGTATGTAATATAAATAATATGAGCAATTTCTGCCATTGCGTTGCCTCTGCGTTATTAATTGAGAGACCGCGTCTGCCTTGTATATTAAAAGATGTGTCCATAGTCCGAACACAAAAACAAAGAAATCTAAGAGGCAGACGTTTTTATTGCTCCGTTTAAGAGTAACTCAATTTTTTTCAAAATTTTATGATTTATAAAACTATGAGTTTATCGTCAGGCAGATTGAAATTATTATGTTTTTGAACAATTTCGAAATCATTTTCAAAATACGGCAGTGTGGCCGTCTGCTTTTTATATTTTCGTTATCTATACTTTACCCTTAATACAATATATCAGAGGCAGACGCAATTAAATAATTTAATATAGGCTTTTTTTTCGCTACTTCAAAATTAATTTTTTAAAAAAGCGGCACTTTCTCACTTAACTCTTAGTTTTTCTAAGTCGCATGAATGTGAACTGCCTTGCATATCACCATCAACATCGACCATTAAATCATATACCTAAAATGATCACCGGCTTCCTAGCTATAACATAAGAAGTGGCAACATTTCAGTTGGAAATTCGTAAACGAAAAAATCAATAAATAATTCAATTAAAATTGTTCAACATTGCTATTTGTACCTCTTAAGCGCTTGTAATTGAATTAATATATTGTAATTTGTTTCCCTTCCATTGCATTGCTTGCTCTTGTCATAGTTGGTTGCATACTTGAGCCTTAAAATATTAAATTGATTTTGTAAATTTCAGAATTATTAAAATGCAATGAGAATTTGTTTTCCCGCGCCTTGCTGACAACGAAGCCATGCAAATGTTGCAGACGTTTTGTTTTTTTTTTTGTTATCAAAATATGTAAGCAAGTGATGTGGAAATTCAATACTTTTAAAAGCCGTATTCGGTTTATACGACAGCTAAAATAACATTCAAAAAGTTAAGTAAATAAGTTGTTTTAGTCTGGATATTTGATATATTAGGACTGCTCTATGAAACAACATGTTCGGAACGTCAAGTTCGCTGAAATATGTCGAGAAGTTTGATTTTTTTTTTTGGTGCGAAGAAGCTCTTCGCGGGATTTCATCTAAGAGTTTAAAAATAATTGTTGTATTTTCTTTTCAGGTAACGGCATTGTTAGAAGCACAATTTTCAAGACAAGACAATGGTTACCCACACGGTTAGAAATCTTGGATTACATTTTAATATAAGCGAAATATTACAAGGATTTTTAATACAATTTTGATTAAATTTAATACTTTTCAATAGATTACAAAATTTTGTAATAAATTTTGTATTAAATTTTAATGTATAAGTATTATATTCGAATTTTAAACCATGCTGTATTATATTTTAATACTTCAATATTGAACTTTAATTTTATGTTGTTGTCAATACAAATAATCTTTTAGCCAACCAATAAATAACACTACGGTGGCTGATGTCGTTAAGCTGCTCGTGCATCAATTGAATTCACAAGGAACCCGGTTCGAATCCCATTCGAAATGAAAATTTTTTTATTTTAAATCTTAATAAAAACGAGTATTAAATTTTAATACAAAAAAGTATTAAAAATGAATTTTAATATTTAGGCAGTATTAAATTTTAATACAATTCTGGTGTAGTCATATATGTAAGCCCAAAGGTATTAAAATTTAATCCAAAATTTCTAACCGTGCAATATTCGCTCTACATCACTAATGCAAAAGTTATTTGTTGATAATGAAATACAAAGTAGAAATAAATTAAATCCTCTTATTTGTTATATTTATTTTATTTCATCAACACATTTTTTTTCAACTTTTTTTTTATATTTTCTTAATAATTGTTTTGCAACAAAGTGGGTACATGTATTTATGGTATATTAATAATTATTTCAATGCCAACATTGAGGTCATAAAAATCTATTTTCCATAATATTATACATTTTTTGAAAAATTTAATGCGTATATTTATTTTTATTATTATAGTCAATCATTAAAACATATATAATTCAAAGTTATTTCTCGCAAATGCTCATAATGAATTCTCTTAGGTCCCCATACAATTATCGGTATTTTAATATAACGAGCAATAGTTATGATGATTTTTTTTTCTTTAAAGACTTTCTTCATCCATCCATATGTTTTGCTAACTTCCCCACATATGACAGTTTTCATTTGTTGTTGCTCCTCCTGTCTGGTACTTTTCTCCACCTTATACTGTTTCCAACTCATCATCATCATCATTATTATCAGCAACATGATCATGTACATTATTATTATGACGATTATTCTTGTACATTTTATATGCTTGGCATTAGTTTGCTTGTATATTTATTTTATTTTTCAACTGTTTGTCACTTAATCAATCACACACGTCCATGATTGACAGAAATCCATTAAGTTAAAAAAAAAAAAATTTATATACTAAATATAATTTTTATAATTTTCGTTTAAGAAAATCAATGCACGAATATGTATTATGTATTTAGTATATTTTACAGAGTTAATAATTTATGAAAATAAACGACGCATAAGAATTATATGAAGTTGGAAAGATTCCTTTTTCTTTAAGGCGCCTGCTACACGTTCAATATTTATTATGATTTTGGATCGCGATCCATTTGATGGATTTCAAAATATATAGATACTTTGCGATATGGACATCAATATTGCCCAGCGCATGCTAAACGTTCAATAAATATCGCGATACTGGATCGCGGTCATTATATATTGAACGTGTAGCAGGCGCCTAATATATTGGCTTACGTTACTTGGACAGAATGGTTATAAAGTTTATGTTTTATCATTTAAAGGAAAATATGTTTGCGGTGCCAATTGTAGTCAAGTTCCGCACATGGCATGAGTTCCAAAACATCACATGAACCAAAGAAATTTCCTGCGAAAAAGTCAATAGAAGTGAAGAAAATGAATTCTATTTCGCAGAAATTGTCTATTTACTTAGCCCAATAAAATACTTCGCTTTCGAAAATCCTGAATCCAGACATTAGCAAAAAAAAAGGATGATGGATCAATTCTACGTAAAATAATCCATGTTTGTTCAATGTAGTAGTGAGGAAGTTTTAAAGGAATCGGCCAAGTTGGGTAGAGTTCTTTCTATCAGTATCTAATCACTGAAATCTTTAGTTCAAACTAGTACTTCACCGCAGTGGCGTCAATTCGGTAGGGCTGGGAAGGGCATTGCCCCCCCCAAGGTTCTGATACTATTATTGAATACAACAATTCAATAAAACCATTTAATAGTGGTAGAATTATAATTCTTGCCCCCCTCCCCAAGATTTTGGTGAAGTGACGTTCCTGCTTCACCGATACCAGAATTTTTGAATTATCGTATCATGCTCGTAGTGGCGCTGAGCTTAACGTCTCATATTCTTTCTCGTACGAAAAACGCCTGCTACCAGGTAAAGGTGCCAAGATATTGCGTTCTAAGTGTTTTTGTACTATGGAAGGTCGGGCCGATAATTCGTTCTCAGCGAAGCCGGGAAGTGGATGATATTTGTCACATTTATTTAATATTGATAACTAAAAAGCAAAAGCGTTCTGAAGTTCTTCACAGACAAAAATTTTATTTTTTATGATTATACTATATAGATCAGCGATGGGCATGTAGTGGCACTTTCCGCCCTCATGGCCTGAACCGTTATTCGAAGCACAAACGTTCTGTTGACGAATTCGGAAATGAAAGCAAAAAAAAATTTAAAATTTCGTTTTTTGTTGCTTGATTTTGTTGTTACGCCCTTTCACTAGATTTTGATGCCCACCGCTGATATAGATAAGTATTTATTATTTTTTAATTAATTTAATTTAAAAAAAATGGACATTAACATTTCCTTAAACAAATTTAATTTATAACATTTTATGAAAAATTTTCTTTATTTTGGGGAGGCCAGGAATTCCTTCTTTTCAACTTGGCAGCCCTGGATGCCATAGTCTAGAGCAGGGTTGACCATTTGGCCTCCCGCTGTCGCGAGCAATGAAACGTGCAATCATTCGTCCCGCCGTGCAGTTGCTGATCTTCGCCCTTATGCGCTGGTTCGTTTGTCAAATAAATATGCAGATACCCAGTCGGAATCAAACGTGCAAAAAAAAAAAATCAAATGTGCGCAAATCAATTGCGCAATGCCAGTTGAGAAAAATGCAGGTCAAAAACATTATTTTTGCGAAAGACAATTTTTTTCGCATGTATTATTGACTTGTAAAAAAAATGAGAAACTAAAAAACTGCTCTCTCTTGTGTGCATCATTGTTGTAAAAAAAAACTCATATTCATGGAAATATAGTTTTAATTCTTGGAAAAGTACTTTTTGTTTTTATTATTTTGAGATTAAAAACTTTATTGTAAAGCCATACCGATATTTTCGAATTATTTTTATGTAAACATTTATATTTATTTATTTACATCAGTGATGCACGAATTTCTACTGGGTAATGTTTTGTTTTCCTTTGAATTTCCACACATTTTTATATACATATGTAGGTACTAGCTCGAAATTAATATGATAGAAGTCAACTTGCTGTCGACTTTTGGGCAACGAAGTTGAGCATCCCTAGTCTAGAGGCTGCGTGAGTTTGGTGTAAAAAAAATGTGCCTCTATATTTAGGCTGCCGGTCTTTTCTAACTTTTTTTACCACTAATCAAAACAAAAATGTTCATTACTTTCAGATATTTTTTATTACAGCACACGATAATTTTTTAAGACGCTTAATGGTTACTGCTCCATCAATATTTTTACCGTTCATTTAAATAATTGTCTGTGTAATATAATTCCACAAAATGTAATAAATAAAAAAATTTTAAAAGAGCATTGACTGTTTTTTCTTAATTTATTCCAAATTATCAAATTTAAAGCTAAAGGTTAAGCAATTAATTAAACACCAGTTAAAATATCATTAATAATGATATTTGTCATTATGAGCAGAACAAGTGGAAATGTACGTAAAAGCTTAAAAGAGTAAAAGGTGCACACACATACACAATACTAATAGTTCACTGTGAGTAAAATAAAAATCAGAAATTCATGGCAACCCTGCCTACTGACACCAGCTACAGTGGGACAAAGAGATGAATGAACTTGTTGAATATTAAATTGATGAACTTTCATTCAACGGGGTTAACAGTTTCTCCAAGCTTTCGTTGTTAGCACCTAAAGCGCGTGTAAACATAATTTCAATATATTTCTCTAACTACAGTTCTGTTTAATTAAGAATTCATCAATAATTCCACAAAATGAAAAATATTATTTAGCGTTTACTATGCATCTCTGGAAATCATTAATTACAAAGAAAATATACATAGAAATGTATAATTGCAAAGAGGAAAGAATACAAAAGTTAAAACAAAATGCAAGAATTCATTGAGCAAATTGAAAAAAAAAATAAACACTATAATTAAAAATTGTTAAGCTTTTACATTTTTCATTCTAACTGTCAAAATATTGACACACTCCAACAAATTTACAACAACTGTCAAGTTCGAAACTTTAATTTACCAAGTGGAAAACAAACTAAAATTCATTTATAACGAAAATTGCATTTTATTTTATAACATTTCATTTGTTCAAGCGAACAAAAGTTTTTAATATTTTTTGTTTACCAAGAAAATAAAAAAAAAATTAAAGAAAAAGTTTCTTCATTTGTAATTTACAAAATTTATGCATAAAAATAGAAATGTAATTATGAAAAAACGGATGCGCCTGTCAACGATTTGACAGTTTCGTTGCAAACATCAACGATGCTCATTTATTCCAATGTTACCTACATATATGGAGCGCTACCACTGCTCTCTCGTACATTTATTACAACGCCGCTGATTTACTCACTCCCTTTTTCTCTCGAACTCTCAATTGTGCTTGACTGTGTGTCGGTCCGTCAAATTTTGTAATGTATTTTGATTTTGATTTTGATTTTTTCTTTTTGTTTCTTTAATGATTTCTGATCATCAGTATCATCTTCAGCCTCTTATTATGAAGTTGACTTCTTAAAGATTTTTATTGACTCATCATCATCATTATCACCATCATTATCATCATCATCGTCATCACCATCACCATCGTCGTCGTCGTGCAACAGCTTGTAAAACAAACAGTTGATGGCGCGACAGCAGCTACTGATTTATTTTTTATAAAAATATTTTTCTTTAGCTATCTACCAACCACATCAGTAAGTCCGTTTATCTTATGAGTTAATTAATTCAATATACTTCACCTTTCATTTGAATTCTCAATTGTTTTTTAATTAATTCAATTACATCACGTTTGATTATGATCGCCCAATACTTAAGTATTCCGGTCATCGATCTCTTCATTAATATATGCACGCTGAGGGATGATACAGCAGTTTGTACAGAGACATACTGTGCTTGAGGAAAATATCACTTAATAGGAAAATATTTGTATTTGTTGTTGGTTGCAATAGACTTAATGCTACTGTCTGCATAAATAGATAAATAAATTTACTAGTCATTCGAATTGTTCAGAAGTAGGTTGCATCGCAACAGGTCTGTTTAGTACGCATACTTCTTCTTTGTGCATTTGAGGTTTGCATAATGTGTAGTTTTTTCTTAACTGTGACTATACCAATATGTTTCTTTTGACGACTGGCTTTACACACTGGCATATCCTTTCTAAAATAAATTGAGTTAATATTTTGATGGTTTGTATTAAAAGTCTAAGCTTTTCACTTACAAATGGTGAGATATTACAAAACTTTGATCATGTTCATTGATGAACAAACTAAGAGGCCTTACTCAGGCTCGAATTTAGAAATTTGCCGCCCCTAGGCAGTTGAAAAATTGCCGCCCCCCCCAAAAAAAACTTCTTCAATGGTGGAATAATTTTGTACGAAAAGTTTTTTTATTAATAAAATGCATCTTTTATTGATTTCTACTTATGTTTCTAGAGCACAATACAATATTTTTGGTATTTTTGAGATTTTTTTAATGATTTCTGCGTAAGAATTAGATTTATATTTCAATGCAATATGGTATATATTTTTTATTATAAATTAATGATCATTTTGATAAGACGCCAATCTATACGAATAAAAAAATTTTTCAAAGTTTCCGCCAATATTTGCCGCCCTTTAATTCTTACCGCCCTAGGCACGTGCCTGTATGGTTAAACCTTACTTGTTAAAGGGCTCCTTCATAATTATTCTGAATTTGATAGGACTTTTTCGTCTGGGATACCGATTTAGAATGTTTAGTTTCTGTGAAAAATGTCGAATATAGCCGCAGGGACGTACCTTGTACAATTGTCGTGAGAACAAGTATTTTTGGCCTACATAAAATTTAAACTTTGGCCGTTTAACTGCCCCCAAAATCTTTGCGTTATGGCCAATGGCCCCTTCGTATCTACCTCCTCCCCATCTTGGTGCGCCTCTACATTGACATGGTAGTGTTTTGCTCTGTAAAACTGCTGATGAACTTTTCTTTTGCTCATCAAATTGAACATAGCAGTAAAAAAAACAGATATTTTGAGTTTAATATCTTAAAAGATTGTTAAAATTAGAGATGCAACGATACGCGTTTTGGCCAATCCGATACGGATACTAATATTCATAAAAATTTATCGTCGATACCGATATATCGGTATACCGATATTTATAAAAAGTTTTCGCAGAGACTGACACGGATGTTACATTAAAAAGAAGGATTGACTATGATGCAAAGTTGTAAAATCATTATAAATAAATTAACAGCCATAAGTAATAGAAGAATTAAATTTTTTATTTATTTTTTAATTTTATTTATTTCTTAAGTATAAAAGTTAGTAATTAAAATTAACACTCACTAGGTTTTTATTTAGGAAGCACAATATCCTCAAGTTATGCGGGGAAATCCGATTCCGCAGCTTTGTTTGGATTAGACCTGCCGTTGAAAACAGTCGCTCGGGTGCGACAGAACTGAAATACATTTGTGTCAATTTTTTAAATTTGGGTGCAGAATCTCATTATGCCAAAAACTGAGAGGATCTGCATCTATTGCAATATTGGAAAATCGAAAATATCTCTAAATTTCTTCTTTGAAAGTATCGGAGCACAAAGAGGACAATGGTTCTTCTTCTTCAGATTCCTAAATAATATTTTCAAAAACACTCCATATCCCTCGTGCATCGAAAAAATAAATATCGCCGATATCGATATATCGGAATATACCGATATATCGGTAATCGTATTAGTATCAGTTGCATCCCTAGTTAAAATATATAAAGGCTCTCGGATTACTTTCCGCACTGCTGCACACAGAAATTTGTAAATGGTTCAAAAGGAGATACTCACAGAAACTCTACTTGCACGCCACCTGAGAACGCATCCCAATAGAATGCCGATAGATTTGGCTTCAATCTTACAAGGCATTCAAAAGACTTCTGTCAGTGTTTGTTAAAGTAGACAAGGAAAGATAACCCTGGGCTCCGACCTCAAGGCTGCATCCAAATTATTAATATTTTATTAAACTGCTTAGCTTGGAATTTTTGGAATTTTGGTGAGTGGGCCTTACCCACTGTTCCACTGTTAAGGGTAAAATAACGTCATCAGTGTAATTTATTTATTGAATGGGAAAAGATAAAAGAAATACCGGTTTTTACCAATTTGGATCGCGCATCGTCATCATCAATTATAATTCTGCGGGGAAGAAGTGGCATTTAAAATTCTTAAAAAATTAGGCAAATATTTTAAGAAATTTTATTAATGAGTACCATCGAACATCCGATGGTGTAGCTACATTGCTGCTATTTTTTTAAAATTTTTTTCTATTGGATAACATTTGAATAGAGAATATTAGCCAAGAAATAGACTTGTTCCTTGAAGTCTTTAACTCCCGAAAAAAGTATTTTTTTTTGATTGACTTTTTAATAAAAGTATGCGGCGAAGATTAAGGTCGTGGTCCCTCTGAGATAACGTAAAAAGAGGAAACTGCAAGTGTGCCTATCCAACTAAAACATGAAGATGCGCCAGTCTCTTAAATAAATGTCCACCTCTAATCTTGGAGTAAGCATTTGAGCTTTGTTGAGGAAATGCTAAAAGATTTGACTTGTTATACCTCCATTATAGCTGCGAAGCTATAAAAATGTTTATAAAATATATTTTCCCACACATATCTCGAACGATAATAATACATGCCATTACTGCTATTACAATTTTACTTAAATTGTAAGTATTTAATTTAAATAAACGATTAATATGTAGAGCATATCCTAAGGCTATACCAGCAATATCAATCTTAAGTTTTATGAGAAAAATTCAAAAAAAAAATAAAAAAAATTAAAACTTTTAATAAGACGTGGTAAACAAAAATCTCATCATTCTGCAGTATTTGATCATAAATCAAAATGCAATGAAATCATAAATCTACGAGTAACTAAAAAAAAAAAAAAAATGCGCTCACAAAGCCCCGATCATGGCTGGCCGCTGTTGATGATCACCACAGGCTGTGTGATATACTTTTCGAAAGCTAAAATGAAATGATTTGAAAAATAAAAATGAAAAGAATGATAATAAAATTCAAATTAATATTAAAATCTCTCGGGCTTATGCTCTGTGTATAATACTCGTAGTATTTTGCTGCCGACTGAATGTCTGACTGACTGTCTGACTTGATATGTCCGTATCCGCTTATATGTAGGTACTGATTGTCGAATGGTTATGATTTTTCGACTACATTCAATCAGAATTTTATGGCAGAGATTAACGATTAAAGTCATTAGCAGATCAAGATCACTCATATGTATTGCAAATGCAGTTTTGTTCAGCAACGGCAAAGGAGTTTGTTTTTATAGCTTTTGGCATTTGCAGCTTTGATTCCTTACGTTGGGATTTTTTCTTTTAATTTTGCAAATGCTGAAATTAATCGCTTAAGCTATAAAACATGATGCTTATTAATCATTCGCAACGTCGTTTTTATTTTTATGTTGAAATTTAATCGAATCTCACGAAATTCATATAATATCTTTTGCGATTAATGGTTTTTCACCACAAATGAAAATAATAGGTAGAATTGTTTGAATAAATAATGATTTAGCATAAAAAAAAATGTTAAAGGTTGTAGCGCAGAATTAATTAAATCACTTTAATATCATATCGACGAGTACTCGTAGTGGTGGAAAAATAATTATTATTTTTCTTAAGTTAAGCTTGGTCGTATGAGCACAAATGAGGAACCTCGTTCCGGACAGTCTTCAGTTGTGACTACGCCCGAAATAATAGCCAAAATCGAAAAACTCGTGACCGGAGATCGAAAATTAAAATTGCTGGAGCTGGCTGACATGGAAAACATCTCATCTGAACGGGTATACAACATTTTGCATAACCATTTGAACATGCGGAAGCTCAAACGATCAAAAGCGCGAACGTGTTGAATGTTCGGAGGCGAATTTGTCCATGATAAACCGCAAACGATCTGAGTTTTTTCTCCGTTGATGAAACATGGATTCATCACTATACGCCCGAGACCGCCCAACAGTCGAATCAATAGGTTTCCAAGGGCCAAAGTGCACCGAAGAGGCCAAAGTCGCAACAATCGGCCGGAAATGTGATGGGATGCGCGCGGAATTATTCACGTCGATTATCTTGAACATGGTAGGACAATCAACGCTCAATATTATAGTGACTTATTGGATCGATTCGATGCTGTTGTGAAGCGTAAACGTCCTCATCTACAAATGAAAAAATTTTGTTTCTCCAAGACAACGCGCCCGCTCACAAAGCTGTGAAGACGATGACGAAATTGATCGAATTGGGTTACGAAATCTTTCCCCACCACCCGTAATCGCCCCCTGCGATTATTACATCTTTCAAAATTTGAAAAGATGGCTTGCTGGTAAGCGCCTTCACTCGAATGAAGAGGTTATTGCCGAGACGGACGCCTATTTTGAGGAACTTGATGGCGACTACTACAAGAAAGGCATCAAAATGCTCGAGGCCCGCTATACTCGTTATATTGAGCTAAGAGGAGATTATATTGAAGAATAAAATCAAATTTTCTTTGTTAGGCCCGAGATTTTTCAATCACCCTAGTATATATATGTAGAACGAAACTTTCGCACTTAATTTTTGAGATTCCTTACTACTCGCTAACTATAAAAATGAACAAAATCGATTAGGTTTTGTGAGGAAATAACGCTATTTTCGAAATTTTGGCTTATAATGAGTTTCATTCTTATGGGCATTAACTGATGTTTTAAGTAAATTTGATATTTGTAAACAATTTTATAAAGAGTGCGAATTATTTTGTACAGTAAATAAAGTAGTTATATTTGAAACATTCAAAAGTTTGGACGTCTCAGTAAAAAGCTGGAAAAATAATTTAACTAGGACATAAAAGCTACAACAAAAACGACACCTTTTAAGAAGTGGCGTAAATAGAGGGGAGGAGGGAATATCGCTGCGGGTGGAAAGGCTTGGAGTTGACAAAATGATCCTCAGCATTCATTAAGATTTGTATCGATCAAAATTTAAAAATTTTATTTATTCCATCAGTGTCCTACACTGATTTGACATCAAATGTGTAGTAAAATTAACACATAACTTATTTCGGTAAATTGTTCCTTTCCCGGGTAAAAATGTACAAGGTACGCCACTGCTAGTAAAGTTAGGTATTCACATGTTGCAGCATTCGGCGATTTGTATTCTCTTCTAGAGCTTTGTAAGCAAGATTTTTTCCATTCGTAAAATCATTTTACATTTATTCTTTGCTTTTGGAGAGTGATGAATTCAAAATGACATCGAAGTTAAGAAAATTTTTGTAAAACTACATTTTCGATTAACATATTGTATAATCAGATGATCTTATTGTTAAGAAAAGCACACACTGGACTTAAGTCTTCCGAGACAGGCAGTCACGTTAAAAACAAAGGTACATAGTTGTGATTTGTCACAGTTGTTAAGAAAACATTACACTCAATAATAAATTTTCTAGAAACTCGAGCACACAAGTCCAAAAAAATAACAAATGAAAATTACAACAACAAATACATATATAAAAAATTAGAAATAAGATAAGGATTCGGATAATGCTGGAATTGATCTCAACTTATGTATGTTAATGGTCAAGTAATTAGTTGAAGTCTTTGGCTTGTGTGGTGAAAATCGCGAAAGTGAAATTTGTGAACAATTCTGTTAAAAGGCTTGTGAACTATTTGGAATAGTGAATATGAAAGTTAGTTTTAAATTCAAATTTGTGCATGTCTTCCTGTCATCTTAAGAGCCGTTTGATTATAAAATAAAGTAACGTGCATAGTTTAACAATATAACATAATTTCAATAGGATACAATGGAAAGCTATGGCATTTGAGGTCATATATAATATATATTCAGCTTAATATGAAGTATCGTATGTTTAAATTAACTTTTTCCCACCAAAAAGTTACACTTTTCGTACAAAGAAAACATACACATGGTAATCGACATTTTAATGAATCGCAAAGAAACAAATATTGACATGGTAGAAATTGAAAACTGAACTGAAAACAGGTCTTAACTTGGTCAAAATGAAACTCAACGCAAACAGATAAGCGGCATATTGTGAAAACGACACCAACAACAACGACGCGACTTCGTTGAACAAATGAATGAAATAAACACAATGCAAATATGTATATATTTAACAAAAAAAAAAAACAAAAAAAAATAAACACAAAAAATAAAGAAAAATAAAAACAAAAAACACAACAAAAAATTAACAACAGTAATCGGCTAAAACGGCGTGTCGACAACAATGACGTTTTCAAATATGGAAATCATACACGTACGTGTGTACATACGAGTAATTACTACATACATACTATACATACATACATATGTAACAATGATTACTAGAAATAACGTCTATTAACATGAATAATGAAGTGGGGTTTATTGATTCCCCCATTCCAAGTTATCGCAATACAAAATGGTGTCGAAAGATTGCGACATGATAAGGAGAGAGGAACGAAGGGTTAAATAGGTGGCAGTTTTCATTTTTGGCGGATGTGGACAATAAATGCTTTTGTAGTTTGGTTTTTCGTTTATTTTTTTTTTTCTTTCTTTCTACCACTTGTTAATAATTCTATTGAAATATTGTAGTTAAATCGTACGAAATTGTTAAATAAATAAATTTTGTTTAGATTGAAACGCAAAATGAATTTTAATGTAAAATTTTTATATTTGACAGGAAATTGCGAGTCAATAGAAATTAGTTTAAGTTAATTTTGTTATATTTGTGGTTTTCTTTCGGACATAAAAAGTGTTTAAAATGGGCACAGTATTTTTTTTTTATTTTTTGCAAAAAAATCGAAGTATCACAATTGATGAGTAGGTTCGTTGTCATTATTGTTGAAACTTTCAGCTTTTTGATTCTGTATTTAAAATGGTTTCAGCTGTGTTTATACAATATAAATTTTGTATTAAAACCATTCGTGAAAATGCTTTTGTGATATAATGTAGGGGAAAGTGGGTTGCCTTTGACATTTAATTTTTAAATACTTATTTTCCCAAAAGAATTGATGGATTTTAAAGCCTGTTACTGTTTTACAAACATTGACTATTCGCAATCAAAACTCGAAAAAGCTAATAAAAAATAAAAATACATTACATAAAAGTAATGTTTGTCAAAAGTACCCCGACACGGGGCTCATTCGAACACATAAGTGGGGGAGGACTCTTTAAATCTGGAATTCGGTCCTTCAAACGTGTGTGAATCTTTTTTAAAAGCGATTTATTAAAAAGCTAATCAGAAAAAATGCTAACATATTTTGTTGCTCGATTTTTAAAAGCAGTCATATATAATTCATAAAACGCTTACGTACTGGGTGTCGGAAATTACATCAGCGACCGCGAAAAAACCCCCCCTTCTCCAAAAAAAAAGTTGAAGAAGTTCATTACGTTTTTTTAAGTCATTCTGCATTTAAACTTTTTGGCTCTTAAGTCGTCTTCACACTGAAATTGGCAAAGCCAAATGTGTCCCAGTGTCAAAGGTACTCCACTTTACCCTATCAGTTTTATATTTTAGTGATGATTCTTGGCTTAAATAATTCTTCTTTCGTCTATGAGTAATTTTCATCACAAAAGCTTGGGCTAAAAATTTCTTAAAATTGGTCAAAAAGGATTTCTTTTTATTAAATTTTATTTTTTAATTAATAATATTTTGACCAATTTTAATTTTATTTTTTTTACTCAGTGCGATTTTACTGAAAACTTATACTTTAGAAGAAAAAGTGATATAAAGTGAAATTTTGACAACTTTTTTATCTCGTTCTGGCAACAATGAGGAGAGGCGGAATTGTTCTGGCAATAATTTTTATAAAAAAAACCATCGAAATCTCTTGAGATCTCATAACTCAAACGAAACAAAACTTTATTCTTTACCCTTTTTGTTAATTTCGGGCAATACACTTCGGCAGAAGGCGGCTGCCAGAAGAGATTTTTAGTATTCAGCAGATATATTGAATGTAGTGTGTAACTCTTTTAACTTTTGAAATGACAACTCAAAATACGTTGCTGCTTCTCAACCATATGTATATGAATGGTTAATTTCTTAAAATTGTACAAAATGCAGCCAGGGCCACATTACGACTTTTGCTGCCCATTATTGACACCCCATGTAAGCAGAGGCGTGCCGCGCACATCGGGCGTCCGGGACAAAGAAGTAATTTGCTGCCCCTTACCAAAAGAAAGTTTTTACATTCATACAAAAAATTTTATTTACCCCAAAAAAGAAAAAGAAAAAAAGGTTGTCACTTTTGACTTTCAAAAACCCTACCAAAATGAGATATATTTCATGACCATTTTGCCGCCCCCAAGCATTGCGCCCGAAGCGACCATCCTCTCGGCCCCCTAGGTACGCTACTGCATATAGGCGATGCTTCGGAAAAGTCCAAAAAGTCATAATGTTATGACGATCTTATTTTTTGTCTGTCTAAAGAGCTAAACAGAATTGGGACGTGCAATATCGTCCACATTTTTCCTATACGTTAGTAGTCCCAATTCTGTTTTTAGCTTAACGATTTTTTCTTTGACATCTTAAACGTCCATTTCTACGATTTTGTTAGATATCCGGAGAGAAGTGGATATATGAACCTCCAAAACAACTTCCACATAAGTCGGCTAAATATGAAAATGATATCGTAGCAGATATGCGGCTTTAAAGTGCAACTGAAGAATTTGAGTTAAGAAACTTTAACAAACTTTGTGCCGTCGGTAGATAGTTTTGCAAATCATTGACATTTATTTTCTGCGGGAACCTGCTTTCCATATCATTGCTTAAAAAATGTATATAGTAGCTCACAAAATTGAGCATACAGGCTTCATTAGAACACATTATTGTTTGTTTTGGCAAAAAAAATTAAATTTTATTAAAAAAAAAATACAGATCGAAACGTAAACATTTCATTCACAATATTAAGTAACAAAACGAAAACTTAATTCACAAATAAACTTATTTCTTATAGAAAAATAAAACACATATTTAATTTTAAGGCACAAAATTCAGCATACATATGAAAGAAAATAAAGAAATAGCATTCTAAGTCCTACCAAAATACTACAAAAACAATGCAAACTCAAGCTCTATTATTTTGTGCTGCCTCCTTGATCATTTACGATACCTTGCAACCGCCGGGGCATAGATTTTACCAGTTTTTCCGTGAAATATGACAGAATACTGATCCAAACTCCTTTGATTTTTGTTTTAAGCACTTCTTTGTTCGAAAAATGCCTTTCTCTTGGTCTCATTTTAACTTCATGCCATAAATGCTCGATAAGGATAAGATCGGGCGATTGCGGAGGAGTTTTAAGCTGCTTCGGGGCATTATATATCAACCATTCGCGCACTAAATGAGATGTGTGCTTTGGATCGTTATCCTGTTGAAAGTAATTATTCCCAGGTAGCTTTAATTCTATGGCGGAGCTCCTTATATTTCTCTGCAGAATATTAAGGTACATCACTTTGTCCATCCAAAGAACTTAAAATTTTCACAACCATTTGAAGCTATCAGCCCCATAACATCATACAACCTCATCGGCTATTACCACATAGCCTCATCAGACCAGTTTTGGTTAAGGCTGTACATGGTCTCGAACCCCTGATCGTTCATGCATTGCAATTGCATTATTCATATACATATATGTATATATATATATTCAACATTATGAATAAAACAAAAGAATGGATAACAACTGAAATCTGTCATTAATTTCATAAGGTTTAACACTGGGAAGTGAAATATTTTCTGTATTTTTGTGGTCAGAATTCGATAAAGTTTTTCGGAATAGGAATTGTGAATCTGCTTTTTTTTGTTTTTAAAAAGTGCCCGCTTCAATTCGTTAGTCTTGGGTTTGACGAAGTCTAAATCCGACGCATGGGATATGCTCTAGAAAAATGGCGCTTGCAGGCACTCCCGTGTGTGAACTTAAAGATGCTGCGTTATGTTAATGTAGAATGAGCCGATATATGTAGGATAATGTCGAGAAATATCAAAAAGGTCATGCGTTGAATATGTCGAGAAATGATGAAAACGTCGCAAAATGTTGATGAAGCAGAATAAGATTGAACAAATCAAAAAAATGTTGAAAAAGTCCATGGAAGTCTAAAGATTAACACTATCTTTGACATTGGGTGAGTGTCACCATTTCTTTCCCGACACACATCAAAAAACACTTTTGAAGATCAGAGCCTGCGATTGTGTTAATATTTACTTAATAAGAATTTTGCAACTTTTTCAATAAATAAGAAATGAATTCATTTATTAAAAATTATTTTCAAAGTAGTCAGGCATTGTGCAATTGATTAATACTCCTGCTGGTTTTTGCAAGCAAATTTCAACATCGCTGGGATGTGTTCCAGAATGTGTTTAATTACTTGTTCACTTTATCATCCATCAAGTAGTAGCGAATATTCGCTTTTTCAGCTTGGAAGGGGGTTGAAGTAAATCGTGGTTTATGGGGTTTGTGTCTCTCTCCCACCCCCATCCCCACCCATTTCACATCTTCACTGTGTTTCTGTTGAGGGTACAATAATTGATATTCAGCGCATTCAGAGTAGAGAGTTGAAATGTTGTTCATCATCAATTCTAAATTGGAAAATTGTAAGGGAAATTACCACTCCATCCTTATTGTAGCACCTCATTGTAGGATGTTGGAGTTGTTGTTTTTATCTTACATTACTCATACCATGGCATAGTGCGAATGTCTGCTGCTACCAATTCATTTGCCATTACAAGTGTAATTTATCTCTGAAATCATTAATCAATGTTTGGTTTTGTTGATGTTAAACGTTTTCTATTTTCCTCCTTAGCATCTATCGCTGCCTGATGAGCAGAAGCAAATTACATATTATTCATATTAGAAAGCACCAGTTCAGCAAATTTCTCTAATGAAAAGAATTTGAACTTTAATGTAGTGCTTATTAAAACACTGATGTGCCAAATAATTCCTTTTTCAAAGAGGTTACATTGGTTCAACCTATGGTATGTCCAACGCCGGCATCGCTAGCCATTGTGATTCGGCAAAAATATCAGTCGAAAACGCTATAAAATGTCAATTTTTAAAACTTTTACATTGATTGCGATTTGAGGCCTTAGACTCGCCTAACTTTACAGATAGCGTGATTTGGCGTGGTCGACTTAGCGAATAGCGCAAAAGGCCTGTGTGGATCGGATCGTAACTCAACCTAAACTGGCCATGGGCTCCAAAGCTAAAAAAAGCACGTGGCAGGCCCCCTGGCAGAAATAAATGGTACAGCAATTTTGAACAGCCTGGCGGTATTGTGCTGCTTGAAATTCATATATACATACATATGTACATTTATTCAGGGGCGCCGGAAGACTTGTTGCATGTGTTTTGAACTCCGCACACATGAGACTCTCCATGTGGAATTCAACACGCGAAGCTTTGATTCAATACAGAAATTTTCGCGCATTTTCTCATCGTACTCTCAATCGCGTCGATTCTGTTCCGAATTTAGGGTCCCTAGCCGATACATTTTTTGTCATGTGAGCGCTGCAGTTATCGTCGTGGCTGCCCTGAAATTGAATTGGTTCTTTCAATCGATGTTGCCGCGATGACAGGAGCGTCACTTCACCAAAACCTTGTAGGGGGCAAGAATTATAATTCCACCACTATTAGATGGTTTTATTGAATTGTTGTATTGAATAATACCTAGTATCAGATCCTTGGGGGGGGGCCAATGCCCTCCCCAGCCCTACAGAATTGACGCCACTGCGCGATGACAACCAACTGGACGAAAAAATGTATCGACAGTGCCGTCACTTCCAGTGCCGGATTAAGACTACTTGAGGCCCTAAGCAATCCATGCCTGAAGGTTTGGGTCATTGCTCTAGTCAATTTAAACGCGCGGGTTTTCAAACAGCGTTTCATATGCCAGCAAATATTTTTTCGGTGCTTGTTATGGTGCCCCCCGAGACGTGATGCCCTAAGCAATTGCTTAATTTGCTTATGGGCTAATCCGGAACTGGTCACTTCACCAAAATCTTGGGGGCGAACAGCACCGTACCAACCCGACTGCAATTCCAAAGATTTTTTATTATACTCCTTCCAAAAAAACAAATTTGCAACCAATTGAGAGGCAAAGCTCCCTCTTGCCCATATGGTGGGTACGGGCCTCGGGCCGAGAATTATAATTCCACCACTGTTAGATGGTTTTATTGAATTGATGTATTGAACAATAACTAGTATCATATCCTTGTAGGGGCCAATGTCATCCCCAGCCCTACCGAATTGACGCCACTGAATAGAGAACCAAAATTTGGAACAGAATCGAATAGAATTGGCGCATTGTGTATATATTAGAATTGCCACACAAGAATATATTATTACCTATTACAGAAAAATACGTAAAAATTTAGTGGCATTTTAGTCAATGTGACGTGTGAGGTTTATTTATGTCTTGTTTTTTTTTCGTAAATATTATCGTCAATATTTTGCCCACTTTTCGTCCATATTCACATAGGTTTCGAAGGTTTTTTCATAAATATTTTAGGTTGCCCTGCTTATAAAAATCAACATTTCAATTATTCAAGTTAAATTTGCTTGACCCACATACTGACGGCATTAAAACATAAAGATAAGCTAATACAGATCGATGATTATCAACTATTTCTTGCAGCTGGTCAAACATCATTTTCAAAATCTGATCACCTTTTTTTTTGAACTTTCTTTTCTCAAAACCGATTTCATATAGTGTCTGTTCGTTTTTGTATGGTGTATTTCTCTCAAAGTCAATTTTACGCAGTGTCTATTCTTTCCAAAATCGTTTCTATATAGTGTCCGACAAAAAACTTCGGGGGTTCTATCCCCCACACCCCCCCTAGTTACGGCCCTGTATAGAACGAACGCCATTCGATAAGAAAATAAGAAAAATACCATTGAATTTTTCGTCAAATTTCCTTTAAAAACTAATTTTTCCCGAATGGTAGCCAAATACGGACTATCCAATGAACAAATGTTCATTTCCGACATTATTTGCGCTCTCCAGCCATTTTTGAACCAAAACTCGAGTCGTGACCACTGTGCAGCGGCACACAGTACTTTCAGAGGTACGTGAAAGAATTAATTTATTTGGGATAGTCCGTATTTGGCTACCATTCGGGAAAAATTAACTTTTAAAGGAAATTTGACGATGATTCAGTGGTTCGCTCTATAAGCTAACTTTAAACAATTGATTTGTTATAAAATCAGGGGCGTCACTTCACCAAAATCTTGGAGGGGGGCCAGAATTATAATTCCACCACTATTAGATGTTGTATTGAATAATACCTAGTATCAGATCCTTGGTGGGGGGAAATGCCCCCAGCCCTACCGAATTGACGCCACTGTATAAAATATATTAAATTTTCATCAAACGCCAAAGTCAAAACTTTAGCAAGAAAGCTGATCTTCTTAGCTTTAAAACTGTATAAAAATATTTTTCTGTTAAAATTTATCGGAGATATAACAATTTGAATATGACCGTAAAACAGCATAAAACGTAAAACCTTCGACCTTCGCAACTCGATATCTCTCGATAATTTTGATAACAAATATATTCCTGATTTTCGTATTCACTAATATAATGCCTAGAATATGTAAAAAAATTTGGAGCGATTTAAAAATGTGCCGGTCAGACAATGGCGTCAATTCGGTAGGGCTGGGGATGGCATTGGTCCCCCAAGGATCTCATACTAGGTATTATTCAATACAACAATTCAATAAAACCATCTAATAGTGGTAGAATTATATGTAATTCTTGCCCCCCAAGGTTTTGGTGAAGTGACACTCCTGCGGTCAGAAAGTATTCGTTTTGTAAAAGAACGTCTCCCTTCCAAAAAAACAAATTTGCTACCGAATGAGATTCGCAGTGGCGGGGGGCAAAGTCCCCTCTTGCCTCTATGGGGGGTACGGGCCTACTTTATGGCACCCCTGCATTTATTTATAATCGATATGATCTTTTATAAATTGAAATAGGTACCTAAAAAAGAAAAATTTTTGTATTAATAAAGTTCAGGTAGGAAATTCGATACTCGCAAAATTTTCGGATGCTCTACATCGCTGACAAGTCTTCCGTCGGGCCTAAGATAGCATGTTTAGCACCTGGATTTAAGAAATTAAATACATAGGTACATACATTGGAAATTCAAAATAAATATGGCAGGTTTTGTAAGCCACATAACAAATTTTTTACTGAAATTTTATTTGTTCCTAAAGCTTGAGGTGAGAGGAGCTCAGAGGATTGAAGAAGTTATATTTTCATTGTAGGCCATTTTTGCTTAAATGCAATTCCTTGAATTTTTATTGTAAGTGCAGTTATCGAATTTTATACGTATCTAATTAATTTTACATACATATTTTTCAAATTGCAATAGAAAAAAAAAATGGTAAATAAATATGAACAAAATAATAAAAAAAATACATACAAAAATTTAATAAACCACTAAAAATTCATTCGATAAACTCACACATAACCGCTCAATAATGTCTGTATAAAACATGATAAAACACGCCCATTTGATCGCAAAACAGCAACAACAACAATCAATAAAGGGCGTATCAAACAAGAAATTAAACTTCATAACGGCAACAAAAACAACAACGAATACCAAGCAACAACAATGAAGCACACAATTAAAAAAAAAAACAACAACAAAATATGAACGACGGCGCAAATTTGATTTGAATAGAAATTCAAATTGAATTGAATTTCAATTCCACCTGGCGAATGAAACGATTGCGGATTGGCTGCGAATTCGATAGTGCGCGCTCAACAGACTGAGGAAGCGCATTCGAATGCGAACGTGAACGAGGAGCAAACAACAACGGACACAATTGCGAGCGAGAGAGTGAGGGAGAGAGAGCGAGCGAGCAGTGAATTAAGTAAAGTGTGTGCAGGAGAGAGTTAGCAAATGATAAATGTAGGGTGTGGGGAGGAAGAAAATTAATGCGAATGAGCGAAGAAAGACAGCGGAGAAATCAATTTATTACAACACGCAGCAGGCCAACCAACAACTTTTTTGCCATCGGTTGTTTTTTTTTGTTTTGTTTTTGTTATGTTGTAGGTACTTAATATCATATAAACAAGCAAAACCTAAAACATTGAAATGAAACTGAATTGAGGCTAATACTAACACTAGCGGAACAATGTTGAATTGAAAAATTGTATGAAAACTTGAAATTCAAACTCACCACATTGCAAAATAATCGACACATTGCATTGTCTCACATCGTTCCTCCATAGAAACAATATGGAACATTGAAACAATAAAAAGGTGTTATTATTCCGTTTTCTTCTTATTTGATTTAGCTCTCACATTTTTATTATTTTATTTCGCTTATCGTTTTGATCGTCGTCGTCGTCGCCGTTGTCGTGGTCAGTGTGTGTGTGTGTGCTGGTTGCGTTCGTTCCGTTTTCAATTTATAAAATTCCAATTCGATTGCTGCGTTGTTGTTCTTCGCATCGTTTCAATCGCAATCGCAATTGAATTGAATTTTTGCTGTTGTTTTGTCATCATTCGGGTTTTGATCGTCGTCCTCCATAGTACGACGTCGTTTGCGCCAACGGATTTTAATTTGAATTTTTTTGTTTTTTCATTTTGGATAAAAACACGACGGGTAAATGTTACGGATAAAAAACAATTAAAAAGAAATTGAAATGCGGAAATATTCGCACAGTGGGACAAATTGTATAGTCATCAGTGTAAAATTAAAAAAAAAAATAATTTAACTTTTGTTGAATTCACTACTGTGTAATAGCGTGTTTCGAATTTTATTGCAAAGTGACAAAATGTTGTAAGAAAATGAAACAAAACAAATAAAGAAAACTACAAAAAAAAAAAAAAACGGCAACAGTGGTTATATAAACAAAATTTTATTGTATAGGTATATTTTCTTTTGTGATTAAATTTAACAAATTAAAAACGAAAAAACGTTGAAAACATAAAAACAACACAAGAGATGATTAAAGAAAGTTTTACTAAGAAACAAAATATATAAATATAATTTTATAAACAAGACGAAAGCAATGATTTTTGCAAATACGGTGTTTTGGTTTTTGCGTCGCTATTCCATTTTCGTATAACTTTATCGTTTTCTGCTGTTAGTTACAATTCTCCCTTTGCGAAAAGCCTTTTAAAGAAATTGCACATTGTAGTAACGGCGTTTGTTGCATTTTACCATCATATCAAACTTACGATATCAAAATACAGTGGTCTAGTGTTTTGTGTTAGTTTTGCATAAAAATATTAAAAAACGAGAATTTTTTTTAATTGATTTTGTTTACAAAAAAATTTGCAAAAATTCTGCATCAACTCATGCAACTGAATACTATGGATTGTAGCAGTCGTTCAAATAATGCTGAACGTGATTCGGATTTAGGTGATGATTTGGTAAGTACAGGGTTGAATGCTTTTTTTTTGTAACCACAATGCGACCCTGAACCGGAAAATCGAATCAAAGTAAGACATAAAAATAACGACAAAAAGTACCTTCTTGGAATTTCTTCAAGATCGTATCCAGAAATTTTGTTCAGGGGGGTTCTGAACATAATTTCAAATCAGTGGTGAGGAGAGGGCGTCAGATTTGGGGGCCATAGTCATATTGCTACGGCCTTTATTCTCGCCAATTTCGATTCTTTTCAATCGAACTCTACGTAATCTTATGTATGTATACAGTAGCGTGCAAAATAATACGAACATATCATAATCGTGCAATTCACATTTCGTTGTAAATTGGGATAGTACCTATAATTAAAATGTTTTAATTTTACAATATCTTACGAGGTGCTAACTTTTGTTCTTAATATTTCTCATATAAAGGCAAGTTACCACTAGTCGATAAATTAAAACATGCACTTACGCATGTTTTCTAGAACTTTACACGCAAATACTTACAGGATCTGTAGAGCAATATATCCGCAGATCTTTGTAGGTAAAATTCATACAATAGCTTATTCTTTTCGCACATAATTAGATTAAATATTTTTTTCAAATACTTTTTTTTTTGTAAGCCAAAGTTAAGACGTTAAAAAAGTCGCGCTCACAGCTGTATAAATTGACACGCTGTAATTTTATCACATTGCAATTTTACTAGGAAGTGTGAATTGCATAAATATTTGTACTCGTACGTATTCAATTGTTAAATGTACAGCAATTTATGTACGCTATTTACAAAATGAAATACATACATACATACTTTTATTCGCGATAATGGTTAGGTAGCAGCGCTTTTAAATATTATGTATCGTCGGTTGACAAGTAAAATTCATTGAACGTATTCCTCTAAACGCGAAGATTATTCGAAAACTGTGTAAACTAAGAACAAAAAAGGCTACGCGCGCAAAATTTGATGAGCAACAGCCTCGAAAAGTTGGAAAGTGTTGCCGTTTGTGGAAAAAATTTGCTGCCAATTTGAAATTTGCACATAAATTTTATATTACGATTTTTTAATATACTAAAAGCGCGAATGGCCGAATTTTTGTTTATTGTTCCTATTTTTGTTTTTTTATGTATTCTGCCTATTTTAATACATTTTCTCTAGTTGGTGAAATACATTTTTTTATATAGCTGACACCCTGCTTAAACTGTCAAATTGCTATTGCTCATTCCTCCCGTAAACAAGACCGAAAACTTTCGAGCTTTTGCGTGGAAGATATCGATTTTCAAAAATCAAAACAATAGAAATCTTATGCATTATAGTGAAAGACCAATTAACATGTACACTAGGGTGGTTCTTAAGAAAAAAAAAAATTGTGGACGCCCCCCCAATCGGTTCGAAACAGGATAAAAAAATTTAAAAAATTTATTTAAAACTTTTATCTTTAACCCTTACTGACCCTATTTCAATGTGAAATTTGACTTAAGTGAAAATCAAATGCGACGCCCTCCCAATCGGTTCGAAACAGGATAAACAAATTCAAAAAATTTATTTAAAATTTTTATCTTTAACCCTTACTAAGCCTATTTCAATGCGAAATTTGACTTAAGCCACTATTTTTATAAACTAACTTTTCTTTAGTGGCTTTTAATTTTAAGAAAGAATACATTCAAAATAATTTAATAATAATAACTGACTTAACTGACCCTATTTCAATGTGAAATTTGACTAAAACGAGTATTAGTTTAAAAAAATGGCGGCTTAAGTCAAATTTCACATTGAAATAGGCTAAGTATAGATTAAAGATAAAAATATTTAATAAATTTTTTGAATTTGTTTATTCTGTTTCAAACCGATTGGGAGGGCGTCGCCTTTGATTTTCGCTTAAGTCAAATTTCACATTGAAATAGGGTCAGTAAGGGTTAAATATAAAAATTTTTAATTAACTTTTTAAATTTTTTTTTCTTGTATAGAAGCGATTAAGAAGGCTCGTATTTGGTTTTCGCTTAAGACCAATTTCATTTTGAAATAGGCCGAGTAAGGGTTAAAGATACAAATTTTAAATAATTTTTTTAAATTTTTGCATCCCGTTTCGAACCGATTGCGGTGGGGTGTCACATTTGATTTTCGCAAAAAAACCAAATAAGAACCACCCTAATGTACACACAGTGTTGCGCAAAATAATAGCAACAAAATCAATGCGCTGCTAAAAAATCGTGTGTCTCTTGTAATATTAAGGACACACAAAAATAGGAATCAAAGAATGTATTATATACATATTATAGTTTTTAATAAATTAAAAATTAATTAATACATTCAACTTATCTGTGTGCAAAATAAGTGTTTGGAACAGACGTTCCAAAAATTATTAGTAAAAGTACCGATATCTTAAAGTATAAGTTCTTTCTGAATCATAACAATTTACTTATGTTTAGTTTTTGCGCTAGATGTAGCTTATAGTTTATAATGGTCCGTGATAAATACTCCAATCTTTAAAATTTCAATTATATATGTACAATGTACATACATACATACATATATGTATTTCCAAATAAGAAAAATGTAAATTTCTTGCAAAACCGTTGCTATTATTTTGCGCAACACTGTTTGTATGAGACATACAATTATTTTAATGAACTGTCGAATTACGTACGCATGCGTGCATTGGCCTCCTTTTTATAGTCGAGTCGCGAAGAGGATGCGATCGAGATCAGAGTTACCAAGGGCAAACGAAGACATTTGGGAGCCCGGGCGGGAAATTTTTCTGGTAAGTTAAGCTCCCACCACCAGATATAGGGTTGCTAACCAGCGGCTGATTAAGACTTTGCGTGGCCCAGAGCTAAAAAGTAGGAATAGGCCCCTCACTAAAACCAAGATTTTTTGAACACAACAAGTTTCCTACAAGTATATGAAAAATATAACTAATGAGAATAATAAAAAAAAATAATGTTTTATAAGTTAGTCTTTCCGAACAAAATATGGTAAGTTTATATGTATTTACGGTGTGGCAAAAAAAAAACACGGTTCTTTTATTTTGTTTCTCCTGAAAAGGCCACAATATCCTTGTCCTATTATAAACTTCTAGCAAATATCTTAATATTAAACTACTTAAACTCGGGGTTATAGCCTCCTCCAGCCCTTAATCCGCCGCTGTTTGGACGCCTTTTTTTGTAAGTCTTATGCATGTAACACTGATGTTTAAAATACCAACAATAAATTACTTCGATCGCGTTCTCGGATTGTAATAATACTGCTATATCTATAATGTTAAGATGGCCATTTTAAGCCAAAGTTTATATACATAGCCGATTAAAACAGGCGACTTATTGTCTACAGATAAACGAGAAAAAATCTGTCGAACATTTTCTCTGTAACTGTCCGGCCCTTGCCAGAAACAGACTCAGATATCTAGGACAAGTCTTCCTCACCTACCACAGCGATTTGGCCGAAAATGATACCAGATCGGTACTTAACTACCTGAACTGGACTAACTAGATATAGCTATAATCGCTCCTAAGTCTATATAGATTCTTTTGACAACCCTCTTTGCCAGTCTTTGCGGGTCACGTATGTGGTATTAAAACGGCTTGTCTAGTGCTAATTAAGGATTCTAGCATGCTTGCTAGGCCTGCCACTTTAACCTAACCTAACCAAACCTATTGTCTACAGTACACGTTTTACAAATTGTTCTTTAAAATAGAGGATTTTTATTGTAGAATCCAAAAATGATTTAAACCTTGTCCTTCTGTTTTTGAAATCCTTGAGATTAAACATGATGACAACTCATTTCTAGATTTTGTTCAAATTTTAACTCTCTAGGTGGTCGGAGCCCTGAGAAAGAGCCATATTTTGGACTGAAAATTGCCTTATTTGGACCGTTCTAAAAATTTTAGTTCTCAAAGCCCACAAATCTAAGTTTAAAGTTATGGATATCATTTTTTGTTTGTTAAAAAAAAAGAATTAATTGAAAATTGTGCCCAATATTGAGATCTTACTCATAATACTTAAATTATACTTTAAATTGTTAAAATTTTTATACACTTCACAATGAGATATCACACAGTGAAAAAGGTTGACCAGGTTCAGAGATATTCGAAATTGAATTCGGCTGTTTTCGCAAAAATTGTGAACTTTTTTTATCTTCCGTTTTAATATTGAAATTAATTTATTATTTGTTGGTCCTTGCTGTAATATTTTTTAGTGATATTCTTATTCTTTTACGTAAAGCAGAAATTTTTTTGCCTTTTAAAAATTCTATGAAATATGAGATCAGAAATACTTCTCCCAGTGACAGATTAAGAACACGAGAGGACCGGTGTTAGAAATTTCCTCAGAGTCTACTTTTTCTCGCTGTATTTCAAGATGATGACAAGAAATAATGTCCTCAGTTTTTGTTTCGAAATACTCTAACTATACCTTATTTATGATATAAAACATTATGGTTTTCTTTGCTCATCAAATTGTACATGATGATATCAAAGGGCCACAAAAAGGACATTGTGATAAAAGCTTCTGACTTTTTTAGCATTCCATTAATATTGCGAGGTAAAAAGTGCTTAGTACCGTTCTTCTTATTGTGATGATTTTTTGCATATTTCAGTGAACATGACGGTATCATTTTGAACTCGAAAAATATTTAATGTTGGCAGTGACGCAGCGTAAACACTACCTTTACCATATCAAGAAATTTATTTATACTAAAAAAAATCACTTTTTACATCACACAAAACCTAGTAAAATAAAATGTTTTTCAATTGAAAATAAATTGGTAAACAAATCTTAATTTAATAATTCGAGGACAATTTTGCCGCCCCCGAAGCCTTTGCGCCTGGAGTCAGCGCCCTCTTCTCCCTACCTTGCTAATGTTCAAAAACTGTGTACTGGTCACTTTTTGGTCTTTTTACCTATTTCTCGAAATGCGCTTTTCGTAAAATCGATTTTGGCTGCTTTTAATTCCTGGACAAGAATGTAGGACCTAAAATCCAAAAAAAAAAAAAAAAAATTCGAGGAGTTCTTTTATCAACTTTTTCCGACTTAAAACAAACCGTGATAAATTATTAAAAAATTAAAAACATTTTTTCAAACTTAAACAGTGGCTTTTAAACTGCTCATATGAAAAGTGTATTCTTTATCTTATAAAGGTATGATGTATCTGATTGATTTTGACATAGTCCAATTCTTTCTGTATTAGGTTAAAAAAAATATATCACTGTGATATTAAAGTTTTTAGAATCTATTCATAGGAAGCATTGTAGGCTCTAATTGTATAAAATCTTTATTTTTTTAATAATAAAGTTTATGTATAAAGTGACGTAGGATCAGGCCCGGATTTAGAAATCTGCCGCCCTTAAGCCAGTCAGAAATTGCCGCCCCTCTTCACTAGTAAATATAAGAAAAAAATTTTGTAATATCAAAAGTGAGGACCTTTTTTTGCTTGTTAACATTTTTATATAATTTAATGCACACAATCCCAATATTTAAAGTTTATTAGAGTATATATAATTTGCGATAAGAGGTCAAATTGAATCAGTTATACACTGTAAGAAAACTGATTACGACTTATACCCCTCAAATGTTACAGCATTTCAAAGTGTTCAAAACAAACAACAATTTTTGTATTTTCCTATTTTAAAATGTATTGAATATCAGGTTTCTAATTTTTTTTCAAACTTACAGCCAAATGATGCAAATAATCAAATTGTCATAGAGTTTTTTTTTCGGCAAAGAGCGGTGTGATGATAGCTACAAATAAGGCCATGTATCTGATGCCACACATAGCTGGCACTAATGTGATTGGCTAATTTTCTGCCGTTGTTGCTTTGAAGATAGCGTTTTATAAATTAAAATTTTAGGGTGCATTATTTTAAAGCATAAAACCATGCGAAACAACTGATCTAAAACAAGAAAATATTCCTCAATTCTTTAAATTTTAATTTTACACTTTAAATGCAATGACTACGGTTAACTGTCATTTCATTTATCGTTTTTGGATTTTGTCATTTCTGTAGCAAACAGGCAGGTTGGTTGTCTGGCGTGAAAAACGTTCATGATAAGTTTTTTTAATTTTTAATAAAATATATCACAGGTAAATATAAACTTCTCTGTGTCTAAATAAATTTAATGCAATTCAATAATTTTTGAATAAATTGACATTTTTGAACAATTCAAAATTAATTAATTTACTCCACTGTGCACAATTATTATTTGTATTTTGTTCGCAATTGTTTGTTAATAATTATAGCTTAAATAATAATAAACATCTTTTATAATAAAGAAAAGTAAACTTTTTGACGCACACAAATGAGTCAATACTTAATAAAAATATCAATAAATATCACCAAACGTTAATTGATAATTCAAATAAGCGCAATTAAATTCTTAAAAATACAATTTAAATACTTTATAATGAAAACCCACTTAAAAAGCATATTGGCCAAGTTAACATGAAATGTTAAATCAAATATATACATATCTACAGTACGCTACGGTGGGAAGCTGCGACTATGATAATACTTGAAACCTACTTGTTAGCAACAACAAAAATGAATCAATTGAATCAACATTCGACAGACGACAACGACTTCGCGTCTAAACAATTGAAACATTTAACAGATTTCTCACAATCTTAAGCACTACTGTCAATTAACCAATTTTCGGCAGTTGTTGCTTTTCAGTGACAATAATTGATTGATTAAAAAAGCAATAAAATGCTTAAACCATGAAAATCAATTGTATAAGAAATTAAATTTATTTCTTTTTGATATTTATAAGAAATATGTATATATGGGACGATCCATGTGAATTGTTTTACTTAGCTATTCAAAATCAGACGCAACCTAAAAAAAGAGATGAAAGATGATTTTAATTACGCTGGTACTATGGATTAGGCATTTTTTTTGAAAAGCAATATGGCGGACTTAATGTGCCGGCCTGAAGAAGAAATACGCAACTACCTCATTTTTGTGCGATTATAATTTGATTATGTATTTCTGATACTCCAAAGCTTCAGCAATCTCAAATTGTCATTATTTTTGAAGAAGCTAATGCTGTTTAAAAATTTTCTTTTATATAATGAAAAGCTTCAATTAAAAGTCACATATACGACGACTGTATTACTTAAATGGAAGTTGCTTTATTAACAGCTATAACTTCTGCCAGAATAACGCCAAATGAATTTCATAAGCATTACTTTAAAATTGTAGAAAACATATTCCAGGTCTTCTTTAATGCCATTTTTAATCATATCATAATATCTAAAATGGGGTTTGAGCAATGATGGGCAAAAGTTCGTTTCCATGCTGAAGTAGAACTGAATCGTTGTTGTGCGCTCACAACTGCATACGTATACACAAATGCTCTCTCGTTACCTCAATTGTACTCTCGTGAGTAGAAGAAATTGTGCTTGAACAGATTCTCTTAAGATTTTCTCCCTACTTACTACGCGACGTTGTGGTCTTCTGAAAAAGAAAGCATATTCTATCTGAAAGTCAACGAGTAATTTGATTTTTGAACGTTGCGTTTAATTTTGGACATGTAGACATTACGGCTGCCGTGGAACGTCCCATATCATATTGCGTTGTTTTTATAATTGAATAATTTGACAATACAATTTAAAATAATATATCATATCGTTTTAATTTTACACTTTAATTAGAATTACTACGTTGAGAATTTATTTATGGTTACTGTGTTAAAAGTACATTAAATTTTACGATTATTATTTTCTTTTATTAAAAATTTAATGCTAATTACACTAGTTTACAGCCAAAATTAACTTTGAATACCGTTATTCATTTCACATGTAAAATCGGCTGTTGATTCTGAAAATCACATTATTTTCTTTTTCTTTCACGTTGTTTTCGAGATATCAGTCATTTTGGGTTTTAGGACCAAAAAAAAAAAGTTGGTTTCACTTACTTACAAATATCTTAAGAACCACTATCTATATATAAATTTACTATATGTCAAATTAAAGGTAATTAAATTTCCTATAAATAATGCCTACATTACTTTTTGGTTGGCTTGTTAGTTTCGGTGAAATAAATTGATTTCTAAAAAAATATTTTTTTTTTCGAAAAAATGAGAAAAAAGTCAAAATCAACTGCGAATTTATAAAAGAAAAAAAAAATTGGAAAAATCGTTCTATTTTTTTATATCATAGTTTATATATCTATGAAGAAAATAAGATACTATTTAAGAAAATCGATTAAGAAATGGAAAAGTTATATAATATTGAATAAAAATGGCCACTAGCTAATAAAAATCTTATAATTAATAACACTAGTTACAAATAATTAAAAATTTTATGAACTTTAGGTGCCACTATTCATTTCTTATGTAAAATCGGCTGCTGATTCTGAAAATGAAATCATTTTTTTACTCTTTCACGTCGTTTTCGAGATATCGGTCACTTTCGGTTTTTGGACCAAAGAAAAAAGTTGGAATCGCATATTCCATCAGCAAAACATTTGGGTCCGTTATATCGATTTTTGCCCACTTCGGGGAGTGGGGCCAACAATTTAATTTCTAGCATATACCAGCATCTACATAACAAAATTTCATTAAAAAATTTGCATTTTGGGGTTCGAAAAAGTCTTACCCACATAAAAAAACGGAGAAATAGGCAAAAATTAAATTCGGCGATTTTTTATTCAATTTTATATAACTTTTCCATTTCTTAATCGATTTTCATAAATAGTATCTTATTTTCTTCATAAATATATAGACTATGATATACAAAAACAAAATGATTTTTCCAGTTTTTTTTTTCTTTTAAAACTTTGCAGTTAATTTTTACTTTTTTCTCATTTATTCGAAAAAAAAAAAATTTTTTTTTTATAAATCAATTTTTTTCGCCGAAACTATCATGTCAACGAAAAAGTAATTTTTGCATTATTTCTAGGATATTTAATCACGTTTAATTTGACACATAATTTGTTTATGTATAGGTATTTTTCTTCATATATTTGTAATTAGGTTGAACCAACTTTTTTTTGTTTTTGGTTCAAAAACCGAAAGTGACCCATATCTCGAAAACGACGTGAAAAAAAATAATTTGATTTTCAGAATCAGCAGCCGATTTTACATAGGGAATGAATAGTGGCACCTAAAGTTCATAAATTTTTTAATTATTTGTAAACTAGTGTTATCCTTTTGTTATCTCATTATTTTATCGACATCGAAGAAACATCAATTTCAAACGCTGAAATTGATATTTGTTGTATTTCTTTTTATCTGTGCATCATAGTGGTGTTTCAAAGAATTTTTTACTGCATAGAGATTTTTTTCTTCGAACGAAAATTCGCCTTTTTTGTATCGAGTCTGAGGCAAAAAAATGCCAAAAGACCTCTTCTCATGTAAAACATTATGTTGGTGACAAAAACAAAAAGAAAATCACATTCATCCAATAAATACGTTCAGGACTATACTGCCGTCAGAAGCGAAATAGGCGTATCTCAAAAAAACTCGTTTCGAGATAATTGATGTTTTGTTTATGTCAATTTGTTGAAATACATGTAAAATTGAGATAAAGGAATATTTCTTAGGAGATTTTTTATAGGTTAGAACTTAGGTACCGGCATTTGGCGTAGTTCATTAGATGCATAATATCTTAAGCTATCCGATTCCATAAGAATCACAAATATCAATTTTTTGAGATACGTCTATTATGCTTCTGAGGGTAGTATAGTCCCCCTAGATGTCGGAAACTCCTATATCGGGCCACAGAAAAATTATTTTTCAGCTTTTCATCAGTGAAGAAGTTAGTAGGTCCTGGTCCATCATTAATCAAGAAGTATAGCCAAATTTCTTTGGTTTCTGAGAGCAAGACTGTTAAAGCAATAAAAAAATTTACCACAGTAATCTCTTTTAAGTTATGTATTTTGAAGAATAGGGATGAACAGCAGGACCTTTGTCCTCGCTCCTTACTAATAAATAGTGGAAGGTGCAATTATCGACATTACTGATAAGACTAACTTTATTTGTGACATAGCTCCACTCCGGAAGATTTAAATTTCAACAGCTCTTAGCGGTTTGCTGAAAAAAATGGGTTAACAAAAAAATACAAAGATGAAAACAATCTAATGAAACCCAGTAATATCTGAGCATGTGTGTGTCCAATTGTTTTCTGATTGTTGTTTGTCCGTCCCATTCATTTGTCCACTTGTTGTTTGTTCCATAATTCCAAGATTTCTTTTAATTCCTCTTTGATCGTATATGTTAATTAATTGTTTAAATATTTGCATTATTTGTTAGTGAGCATTAAAGTTAATAAAAGAAGAAAAAAAAAACTTAGAGAAAAAACTTTAGTTTTTAAAGTTAAACGGGAATTTGTGTTCTCCAACGTCAACGCATCAACGAACTTAACGTAAGTTAACACAAATCAACTTAAGTGTTCGGTACTGGGAAGTTCAGTTCGATCTGGGAAGTTTTATTGATGAGCAATTGTTGATGTTTGATATCTCTTTGTTGATGTTGAACAGCAACAACAACAACAACAACAAAATTGTATTTGTTTTTTGAGAGTCCCATGAAAAAAGAAAAGAATTGAATTTTTATACCTTGGGCTTGGTGTAACATTCGCTGTTGCTGTTGTTGTTGTTGTTGGTACAGTAATAGTTGCTGCGAAGTCATTAAAATTGTTTTTGTTATATCTTTTTCTTTTGTATTCGGTAAACAACATTAAAATGTAACTTTTAACAATTCTAATGTTTTATGTAATTGTTTCCTTCAATACGAAAATAATATGTAAAAATAATGAGGACGTTTTTTGAAATCACACTTTTAAAGCAATCAAAACGAATTAAATTGGGTCAAAATTTAGTATTTAGAAAATTATTTAATTGATTCATTTTGAAATAAAGATGTAAGTTAAACAATTGTTTGGTATGTAATTTTAAAAATTAAATTTCAATTTTTTTTCGAAATTTTACATTTAAAAGTAATGTGTTGCCAAAATTTTCTTAAAGTCTAAAAAAAATCACTCCTGCGGCTTTCGGGGAAAGAATTTTGCTGTCGCTTAGGTGAGCATAGGCATGGCCGCCGAGAGAGAAGATCGGGGTCCGGGGGTACCATGCACGTGCCCCTCTTCCCCCTCCCCTTAACAATTGATAAATTAAAAATGATAACGTAGAGATTCATTACAAATACAGGCGACCCGCGGTAATCTGGCGCCTGGCTAATCCGGCACCCCTTGTAATCCGACATGCTTTTTGTATATTGTAAGTACCGATTTTATCTCACGATTTTCATGATTTGTAGGATTACAACCCACAAAAAAAAGGTGGGTAAAATGAACCAAAAAAGCTGGTGCAATTTACCTACCTTGTTCATAAAATTTACCTTCCTTGTCCGTAAAATTAACTTACCTTGTCCATAAAATTTACCTACCTTGTCAATAAATTTACCTACAAAATAGTTAGTTAACTACTTTTTCGATAATTTTTTTTTAAGTTAACTACCTCGAATCGGTTATTTACTATTTTGAAGGGTTGGAGCGAAGCTGTCGTTTTTGGTTAAATTTACCTACGTTTTGAACGTACTCCTTTTTAAAAAGTTCCGGACAACAAGGGGTTCGGTGGCCGGTGGCAGCACTCTATAATCCGACACCGCCTTGAAAAACCTTTGTCGGATTAGCGCGGGTCGACCTTTACATTCTAGCGGACGAAAAACTGCAAAAGCCCTAAATATTTCTTCTTATTTTCAAGAATGAGTTTTTCTTTTTAATAGCGATTTTAAGAATTTGCGGGCCCGGGGGATATAAAAATAAATTAAAAATTGAGGTATCTAAAGATGTTGCCTTTGCTAAGAAGCGTTATCTAAAAGCGGTACATGAGACCATCTTTTTTGTAAAATGATTTTAATTTAGTAACGTAAAATATAGACAATATCGCTAAGCTGCATTCTTTATGCTGAAAATTGAGCATATAGTTGCGTGAACCAACACGTCTACTTTTAGACTACGCACTAAAAACATACTCTCTGAGTCTAACAAAAAATATTTCAAACAAAACTGCATTCTATCTCTCTATGTTCCAGTTTTGATGAATGTTGGGTAGAATTCTTCAAAAGTTTTAATTAATAGCTGGGAAGATTTTGACTTAAGTTCATGGAAACTCTCTTAAATTAGAATATGAACACGAGTTCAAAATTTAATTTATTAATTTAAAGAGTATGTGATTAGTCCGTAAATTAAATGTTCTTATTAAAATTTATTAAAGATGAGTCGATAATATTTATTTAAAGAGTGAAAAATTTACAGAATCAGATATTTCAAATAACAATATAAATTCATAGGTAACTAATTTTAATATCGTATAGTTATTTTCATTTCAACACATCTTGATTCGCGCAATTGTAAGATCTGGGTTGCCAAATTGAAAAGTAGCAATACTCGGCCTTCTAAAAAAAAAATTGTTGCCTGAAATGGTAAACAGTGAAATTTTTTTTTGGGAAAAAGTTGATGAGCTCTTCTTTTTTTTGCTCGATCAACAAAACTTTAAACTTTCTATTAAGCCGCCGGCTTTGACATGAAGTTCCGGGCTTAGCCGGGTCAATCCCAGTTTGGCAGCCCTGTGCAAGATCAATTTCATTTACTAAAGACATAAACTAGAGGAGTGGACCCTGCAAAAGACATCAAAACGGAACATTTCCGTAGAATTTTAATAAAATCGATATACAGTAGATGTTCAATACAGCACGGGTTAATTATAATACCCATGCTAACGCAGTCCCAGGGTAGATGGATGGCTGAAAAGAGGTTGTGGGTTTTAGTGAATTGACACACTGTGAAGATTATGACGATAGCTTTAGGTTAGTGCAATGCAGGGTTAATGCAATGCATTTCCCACAGCCACTTTGAAAAAAAAAAACAAAAAAAAGTGTGTTTTTACTACAGCAACTTTTACTTGCGTCATATTTACTTGCGATCACTTTTAATGGTATTCCTTTCTTACCATCTTCAATTATTTTAACTTTATCACTTAACATAGGTCGCTTGTGATTTCAACACAACAATCAATTTTATAATACTGACAAAGTATGCAAAAAACAACGTCAAAAAAGAGTCAAATGACGTTAAAAAACAGTTATTCCTAGAAAAAATGAAACATGAACACTTGTTTAATTAAACAGTTTTCGTTAATTGAAATGGTGACAGCGAATGGTGATAGAGACATCAATGGAAAAGTTGCAATATGAGAAACTGTTCGTTAAAATGGAAATTTGTTATATCGTTATACATTATATTGGACGTCTACTGTATATCCAAAAATCAATTAAAACATGTCATTTCCATTTTATGAATGGTAATAACTTTAAAACTATAAAAAAGTTTTTTTTTGGTTTCGCAATCTTATCATAAAATAATAAATATAAAAAAAAATCAAAAAATATAATCAGTGGAATTGCATTTTCATCGATTTTAAAGCCACATACGACAGTGTAAACCAATTGGTCTTACATAGAGCCATGGCAGCACATCTGCAGCACGATAACTAAAATAAGTTGCGGGCAAGCAAGTTATATGGCTTATGATTCTCTAAGAGCGAAAGTTAGAAATAATATAAAATAGATTTTATTTTTAATTTGAAGCATAAGATGAAAGGTATAGGGATATAACTCTCCGAGAAAAGTGAAATGATGAGTGTGTAAACGCATCTACTGAGCAGCATCATAAAAATTTATACGAGCCGTTTCAAATCTGGACCGGATGTCGGAATGTCTTATAAAGACAAAAAATATACAAGAAAGTTAGTATCTTCAACGAATCTGTTTGGGATCATCTAAAGGTACATATGCAGATGATCCCGACTTTTTTGAAAAACGTTTCTCGACATTATAGATATGGTAAAACGAGCGGAATGGCAAGCAATAAGGACAAATTCCGTACATGTTATTTAGTAATAAACCAACCATATGCTATAAATGATTCGAGGTAATCCAGAAGTTTTTCAACCTTGGCGTCTACTCCACAAAATACGTGTTGGTGAAGAGTCAAAAATAGATTACCTTAGACAGTCGTTGTAGTTTTGAAATCTCGAAATTCTTCTATCGAAAGACAAAAACTAATGTGTTGGAATCGTTCCCAGGAACTTATGAAATAAAAACTTTGCGCCATACGGTATTTGGAGAAGAAAGTTCAAGCGATAAATCTATGAGCTATACGAGTATAATGATGTAAATGTGGTCCAATAGGTGAAAATCCGTTGACTAAGTAAAAAAATCTTTAATTTATAGCCCAAAAACGAAAATAGAAATTTCACCCAAAGTTTATGGAAAATTGTCTAAAAACTTAAGAAGAAAAATATCCCAGTAAACATTTTTTTCTAAAATAGACATAAAATTTACGCACTTAATTTTTCCATAGGAAAAATCTTACAAAAATAATCTAATTACAAAAACATGTATGTATATAAACATATCTATATGTATGTATGTATGTTTGTATGTATGTATGTTTGTATGTATGTATGTTTGTATGTATGTATATAAAGAAAGTCATTCTTCTCATGACATTTGATAACTCTATGGACGATTTATTTTTTAGTATTTTAGCTATTTTTACTCATGAAAAGTCTTTCAAGAATCATACGGAACATTTTTTAAAACATATTTTTAAGATTATGGGACATTTTTATCATACGAACATTTTATTGAAATCGCTCGGGAAATAAGAATTTCCTATCATATTCTGGGTTGTGGCAATGAAACGGACAACGCTATCTGATTTCTGTTTAAAAATTAAAAAAAAATTGTGAATTCTTAGCAAAAGCGACATATCAAACACAAAATATTAGCCATTTGACTCAACATTTATTCTGGTAAAATGATTTTCTAACCTGTATAGCATTCCAAGACTATTGGCAACACTGTACGAAACATTTGAATGACTTTTATTCAGTAAAACTGTCAAAACAAAAGAAAACTTTGTTTGTTGTCATTATTATTGTTGTTGTTGTTGTCGTTGTTGTTACTAACTGCTACTTTTTTTTTCTCATTCATAGCTTTGTTCATTTCACTTCTTGTTGGTCCGTTTTTAGCAAGATGATATTTTTTTCTCACGCGCCATGACTTCAGTTGTCATATTTGCAGTTTCTGCTGCTGTTGCTACATCTTCTGCTACATACATACACCATTTACCCAAAGCCAGCCATCATCATGTATATTCTCCAACATTTTTTCTCTTATTTTTTTTGTAGTTTAATGTTGGGTATATGACTTTTTGCTATTGTTTTTTGTTTTTTTTTTTGCTTAAGACTTCTAGCGCTTTGTCTTTTTGCGCCCTGTTCGAAAACCCTGGCGTCTTATCGGGCATAACACGTGCTGCGCGTCAAAGCACCAAGTTCCCACATTAAATCTTTTTTTATATTTTCTATGCCATGCATTTCTCTCATGAGAGTTTTACTGTGTTTTCCAATAGAGGAATTTCTAACTTTGGATTTTTTTTTTTCTTTTTAGCATTTTGTCATCTGCCATGTGTTTTAGTTTTGTTGTTTTCGTTTTTGTTTAAACATTTTTTTTGTTGTTTTCAAATCAGCGCCACTCATAAGAACTCAATGACTTAGCTCACCCAACCGACCAACCGACCAACCGACTGACTAATCTCCCCTATACTTTGCACGATTCCTCCACTAACCCTCTATTGAATTTATGCGTTTTTGAGTGAGTGACTTTGACTTGTTGTCTTACGCCAACTTCTAAAAACGACCCTGCTTTATGTGTTGCTCCATTTTGGATCAGTTTTTTTTTTTGCTTTTTTTTGGTATGGTCTCTTGTACCAATTAATCGTGTATAATTTTGTTTTCAACTTTTTTGTGGGTATTTGCTTGCTCCGTTTTTTCTTCCGGAATATTTTTGTCGATTTTCAATTTTTTTGTTTTTTTTTTCAAGTTAAATGCGCACAAGTAAATTAATTTAGTGGGGGCGTTATATGGCATTATAAATATTTTGCACCTGTTTTAATTTGTTTGTTGAATGTTAAATGAAAGAAAATCTTAGTAAAATTGATTTATGTTGCATAAGATTGACCTATGTTTTGAAAATGGTTTTTGACGGAAATTTATGATATCATTATTTTATAGCTGGCTTACTAGTTAATATAGCATATCGCATAAAAACGTACGGTTTCATTTAAATTTTCTATATATTTAATTTTCATTTCTGAATTTTTGGCTGTGTGATTTATTAATTTGATTTGAAATTATGTATAAAAAAAATTAAAATTTCGTTTCAAATTCCGCAGACAATGCGAAACTTTTAAAAGTGATCGTGAGATGATAAGAAACTATTAAGTTGTTTAGATTAGATTATCAAATATAAATAATGTATGGCTCAAAAACGATTAGGATAAATCGTAAACCGAACAACACGAATCGTTTGTCAGACATTGGGTTATATTTCTCAAGAGCACCGCTTGAATAAAAATATTTTGAATTCCTAAAAAAGCTTTGTTCCATATGATGTGTATAATAATTTCAAAAATATATTGTTGGAAAATAATCTACTTAATTTTGGGATATATTTACGGGATATGATGCAAGAAAATTTCTTAAGAAAAGCAAGTATTGAACAAAATGTAGAAAAAGGTCGAAAAATGAACGCGGAACCTCTTATCCAAGCATAAACTTTTATACGCTATACGCAGAAAATTATTTTTGCGAGTTCTGCCAAGAAAAAATAAAAAAAATGGGGCAGAGGTAGAGCAAGAGGATGCAACATCTATCATAAGGGCAAAAACTGTGAAACAATATGCTAAGACATTCATTCAACTGAACAAAAAGTGGGAAAGTTTGTACGAGTTCGGGTGACATTTTGATAAAAAAGCTATTCAAGCAATGTTACCAAAATTGCTATGAAAACTTTTGCTGATACTTTAAAGCTTTGGACAAAAAGTTGGCATGACATCTACCATACATGAGAGTACCTTAGGGTCAAATAGCTATCTTTCTATTTAGCCATTATTGCCCGTGCGAATTCGGGACGGGTAGTTAGTTGCAAATGAATGATTTAAATTAATAAATATTTCTATAATAGTTGAACCGATCATTTCGATAAAAAGACATCTACAAATTTTGCAGGAAATGTAAAAACCTCTCAATAATAAAGAAAAAATTGTAGGATTTTTTTAGGTATTCAGGAGGGCCGCTTCCGTTCGAGAGCTCTTAATGAACCCAAGTTTTTATATTTTACACGGTGCAACGGTGGTCATCATATTTTTCATGGTCAGTTCTGTCAACAAAATGTATACAGCGGCACTAGTTGGGTAGTTAGGTCACTGACGTCTCGAGTCAGTTTTTAAAGTATGAAATTGAATCTTAAGTTTTTTTTTTTTTTTTTTTAAATAACTTATGAAACGAAACCAAAATATAAACTTATTATACTTAAAATTTTTATATTTCCACATACTACAAGGTAGGATAGCTTACTTTTTGAGTTCAAAAAATTTTTTTCGAGTTATAAGGTGTCAAAGTTGAAATTTTTTTAAAAAATTGCAAAAAATAGCATTTTTGTTAACCTGTTTTTAGCCGTAGCGACCAAACTAGTGGTGCTATTGTGATATATATTACTCCAAAATTTATGTCGTTGTCTCTACTTTTAGGAAACAAAAAGATTTGGAATAAGTATCATGCAAAATAACGGGGACAGTGCATGTTTTTGGTTTATCTCGCTTTATCTCGAAAACCAGACATAATTCAGCAAAACCACTATGATTTTCGGATTCAGCGGAAAATTTTCCTATAGTAATATATATATGTATTTGCCGCAATAATATTTTTCAAAAATTTGTTGAGTAGTGTAATTGAACAAAAAAACTAAAACATTCTACTTTTTTTGTAAAATTTAAGTAAACGGCACCTTTCTCAACCGGCGATATGCCTAGAAATATACGTTTAACTGCGGAGCTACACCGACGTCGATTTTTGCGATTTTTTACAGCACAAAAGAAAAAGATGGTTTTGTTTTTTTTTGTGATAAAAATTTACCGTTTCGTGCCTTAAAGTAAAAGTTCAACCAATTTCTAACTATGTTCATGAGGGCAATATAATTTCGCTTGATTTAAGATTTTAATTGTCTTACTAAATTTGTTACTTAACATAATTTTACGCTTCTTGTTATTTACCACAAGCAAAATTTATTAATGAAAAATCGTGTAGTATATAACGCTAAAGGGGGTGTCTCTAAATTTCTTGCCATTCATTAAATTAGCAATTTAAAAAAATCTTTAATTCTAAATTGTTTGCTCCTTCAGGACATTTAAATCGTTTATCACCCATGATTAAATTAAAATTATGTGTTTCTAACCATTTGGTCATTTCCTGTGTTGGTTGATCTCACACAGAATCGATCGGTCGGTCGGTCGACTTCATTAATTTTCCCTAAATTGACAACCCATATCATTAGAGTTTTGCTTTAAATTCGAGTTCTAACTTTATGTTTGTACGGTCAGCTTTTATCCGTAGGGTCTGAGTTTATCTATCAATTATGTGTGTATGAGGTTTTGCTTTTTTTTTTTTTTTGCTAACATTTGTGGTGGCAGCCTCGCAGATTTTATGTTGCGATAAAAATTTTGACTATTAACGAACGATGGAGTGATGTATTGAAAAATCTTAATTTCTTGTATTTTCCCCAGTTGAAAAACCAGCAGCATTATATTATACTTTCAGTGTTGCGAAAATGATCCGAAATTTACCCACATTTTAGTGCTTTCAATAGTTGATTGTTCTATAAATTTTTTGATTTTCTCAAAGGGTGCATCAAGTGTGTAATTTATGTTTAATTAAAATTTATGATATTTACATATGCTGAACTAACTTATGATGGATTAGTTTGAATTAGGAAATGTAGAAAGTAGTTATTTTGAAGATGTATAAGAAATATTTGTGTATAATGAACGGTTTCTAGTAGATTTTTATTTTTTTTAATTTTTGGAATTTTTTACCATAAAAATTCTTTTGATGAAAAATAACAATTGCGCTCCACTGCAAATTTCCACTAATGGGAAATGACTACTAAATGTTTTCAATAGATTTTTGCATGCTGAAGACGAATATGGGATCAAAAGTTGCATATCACGTATTGTATTTTAGAAAATGGGGTTTGAAAACCCCAAAGAGGCATTTTTTGGCCATTTTTGAATAACGATGGGCACGAATCCCGCGAGTCCTAGAACCTTCGTAAATGCCTCAAATTTAAGCTCTCCATTGCCTTTCGATGAGGTAGCAAAGTAATTTTCCATATCGTTTTCCGCAATAAATTGAGATATTTGATTAATGTACGCGTTCGATTCTTATAAAAAAAGCATACAAGACGATCATAATACCATGTTTTATAACCGTACGAATCAAATGTGCGAACAGATTCAGACAGCTGAAAGAATAAACGTTCCGTGCCGCTTAAGATACTTACGTACATACATATATATCGAGTATCTCAAGCAAACGTATAGGTGAACGTTGAACGTTTAGTACTTAATAAAAATACCATAGAAGTACCCTAACATAACATGCGACAAACCGCGACCAACCGCGACCGGTTCGCTTGGTTATTCATTCTTTTTTTTTTTTAATTCTCTTCATATCCAGGTTTTTGCACTCGTATCTTGCAGATACATGAGCGGCGCACTCATTTGCGAGCATTAAATGGCTGCGCGCCATTATTTATTTTGTTTTTTTTTTCTTTTATTAATTTTTTTTGTTGCTCTTCATCTTTGCGGGTATTCGGTGGCTTGGCTTGTTGTTGCTGCGCTGTTTCATTGATCTGAGCGAATGAAATTGCGCGCATTTACTGGCACACTAAATAATGTATCTAGATATGAAAGTATTTGTAAATGCTCATCGCTTAAGTTGACGAAAAATAGCGCAGTTTTTTTTATAATTTCTTGTTACCTTAGCAGATGCATTTGTCGCCGCTTACAGCGATATGAGTTGTATGTATGAGCGTAATGATCGCCATGGGGAGTAATGCGATGAACCCGTTTAAAATGAGCGGCTATTAGCAGACATTTTTCTTGTTTGGCTAACTTTTGTTCTTAATTTTTTTGTTGTAGAAAATTCTTGTATTAACCAAGTAGAAAAAAACCGTTGGTTAAGTAGGGTGCGAAAATTTGCATTACACAATGATTCTTTTCTCTACGATATATTTATTCAATTTCCAAAAGAATTTTTTGTCCTGCGGGTCTTATTTTCAAATTCAACGCCAGTATATCATAGGTATATTTTTATATATAGTAGATATTATTTACTATACCATATAGTTGCATCAAAGCTTTAAACTTCCTGGGCAGCGGCATTGCAAAAGAGACCAGTTTTTTTCAGCTCAAAGTGGCACACGAAAAATAGCGTTTGTAGAGAATCACAACCTGATACCGTCCAAATTGCTTTTAAATATTTAATCCGCCATTTTTTTCTTTTTATAAATAAAATTCTTTGCTTTTTTATTATTTAAATAAACAGAATATGCCATAAACTGATACTGATTCAAGGTTTGCATAGTTGAAACAAGGTTGCATATGAGCATGATCTTTGGAGATATGCTTAAGGGAAAATATAATGTTTTTAAATATGTAAGTACATTATATGTATCTTATAATAGGTGATTCATCAGACGATGTTCTGCCCTTTTCAGTAGCTGATGCGATGAGTTTGATTTGGTAAAAGTCCCAGTATAAGAAATTTTGGACAGAATAAGTCGTTGAATATCGCAAAATGTTCGCGTCAATGATCAAGTGGTGAAAAATGCAGGCTATTTGAATGAAAAAAAAAACTGATTTATGTTTTCAATTGAACATTCGTAATGACAATTCAAACTTGAAAGTCCATACATTGAATTAATAATAGAATCCTATATTTTAATTTAGGTTTTTTCTAATAAGGGAGGCGTGGCAGCGCTCATTTTCTCACTGCAATTTACTTTTGCTCGTACCTTTTATTTATGCATGTACCAAGTCTTATTCATCTCCGCCAAATAGTCGATAAGATATAATAATAATAAATATTAGCTACTATAGCTATTAGCCTTCTTAGCTATCTAGCAGATAACTCAAAACCATATTAAAAGCTTAATTTTATAAATAGAACCAGGAAAAATATCCTGGGTTGATTTTTATTTAGCTTTTAAATGAGGGTTGGTGTGGCATTGCCTATATTAACCAAATATTATTTAGCCAGAAAATTTTTCTTCATACAAAAAGTGCGAGTTCTTTTAATTCCTTTTCTTAAAAGAAATATATGGTTTCTATTTCAGTCGTAGAGTGGCAAAAACAAACACTTAGAGTTAAAGGACATAATCTTTCAGTACATCGAACATAATTAGTACATATCTGAATGGTTTTCCACTTCATTTTATGTATTTAACAAGAAACGCACTATATTACCCTTTTTGTTGCTCTTTGCGTGCCACGGAAATTTTTATCTTCACTTTCCGCAGAACTCATCCAATCTCAACCATATAAAGAAAAACTTTATCTGGTGAAAAGCTTAAGGCTCTATGTAAATTAAACAGCACCATTACCATGGCAATACTTTGACTGATGTTCTGCAGAAAATGTTACAATGTTGGTTTATTCTTAGTTTTATGTTCAATTAACTAACTACTTCCCACTAATTTACCCAGGAAAATAGTGCGCTTTGATAATTTTCTTTTTTATATTTTCTACTTGAAGTTCAATTAGTGACTGAAATTTTCTACCATACCAGTGGTATCGATTTTTTTCTTTTTTAACCAACATGATATGCCAAGTTAATTCCACGAATTTTGTTACTTTCCTAGTATTGACTTAATTCCTTCACCACCACCATTAGCCTTTATTCCTTACACTTTTGCTGTTATTTGCACATTGATGCCGCGTGGTTTCTTGTAAAGCCTGAACGGATAAATTAAGCGCAACTGTGACTATTGCAAATCGGGAATTTTCAATTTAAACACAAACCATGTTGCCAATAGTACGTACGTACTACCAACAGTAACAACAAAAGCAACAATATTGTAATACCACAAACATTTATCGCATCCAAAAGGTTTTTCCAAGAATTCTTTGAAGATGGCGCAAGTGTAAACGTCTTTTATTTGCAACTTAATATGAAAGATGAAATAGGAAAAGGAACAAGAAAAACGAATAGTTATTACTTACAAATCGCTAAGTGCGAGACATGGTTATCACATTGCAAAAATTATGTATGGTCGTTGGTTGTCGTCGATTGAGCAATAGGGTACCTACATACATACATACTATATATGGTAGGTTGATCGTGTTGTTGTTGGTAAATCAATCGATAGTTCACTTTATCAGCACACAACACATGTTGCCTGGCTTAGTTTGCAAATGGTCTCTAGAATCATATAGGGGTTTGTTGTGGACTTTAATGTCTGTAGTCTGTTTTATAGTGTCCACCTTGGTTTACAGAAAATTTTGTGAAATTTTCTTTACGAAAAAAATATAAAATTACATTTATGTAGATCGTAAAATATTTTTTAAATAATAAGCATAATAAAAAACTGACCTCACATCCTGATGTGATTTCCTACCAATGTACACACACATACATTTATAATTTCAAAGGTAGCATACAGAGTGAACCTATGAAAGTATATTATAGTATCTAGTATATAGTAGGGCGTATCATAAATGTCTATAAAGTCGAACAGTATCAAATCGTATCGTATATCGTAATCGTAATTATATAAGGACAAAAAAAGATTCTTGAGAATTGAACTCTTTAATTTCAAGATACAACAATATATTTACATATACTGAATACCTTCGTGTGAAATATCATTAAATTTCGGAAACGGTTGCAACTCTACTTTGAACATTCTTACCTGTCTGCATGGACTTTTCTTTGCTTTATATTTGTACTCTGATCGTACCCTAACAATATAACTAAATATGTGTTGTGTTGTATGTATTATTACAAGGATAACAATATTTATGGGAAAAACCCACTTTAAAACAAAGGCACTCATATTGATTTGCATTTCCCGGAATAACTACTGGTCACTGGTTTAGCGACAAAGCGTAATAAAAATAATCTTTTCAGTTTTACTGCGCGACATCTATGTAGGTACAGACTTAGGACATGGAATAATAAGATGATCCTGTTTGCATGATGCGGCTGATCCTATGCGATTATCACTTGAATTTTCTTTTTCTTATGCATTGAATATGATCAGGCACTTACATGTGGTAGACGCATGTCAAATAAATACAGTAGATATACTATATAGCACAAAAAAGGAACAAAAATGAAATAAAATTATTGTAACGCCTGTAGTTAGTGCTGTACTCTGTAGTGCCGGAACGTGCACAACCATGTTTCTTAATAAAATTTTTGGAAATTCCTGAAAATCTGTAAATTACATGTATGCTATACATATAGTTGTGTACATAAATCAAATAGAACTAAATAAAAGATAAATTGTCCATCATTTTCTATTACTTTTCAAGGATTTTTCATAAATTTCAAATAAAAATTGCAATTATCTTAAATTTTATAGCTGTTGTATAGATTGGGTATCATGTTTTAGATTATCTCTTGACACATTAAATTTTATGTGCATTCTTAATTTAAAAGGTTTTTAATGGAAATTTATACTTTTCTCAAATATAATTTACAACGCAAGTGTGATATTCTTTAGCTCTTAGAAGTTATTGAATTGGTAATTACAGAGAAAGTAATTATGTACAATACATACAAGCATGAATTTGTATTTGTACGTAAGCATTAATTGTTAAATTATCAAGAAAATGTATTTATTCAAGCCAGTGATGTTACATTTGTGAGTTCTTTTCTTTATTAAGAATATTGTTTTACGAAATTTCTTGATAGGAAATTAACAGCTGGCATTTTTTCATAACTGTAAAATACATATATTGACCTAAATATTTTCCACACAGTAACTAAAACACATAGCTATTGTATATAAAGACAAAATCCTAAAAATTATAGTTGGTTTACCAACTAGTGTTAATTTTCCAAAAAGTATTAAAACCTATACGAGTTTAACATGAGATCGGTGACTATTACTTTAGAAATACTTTGAATATTTTTTTTTTAACAAAAAGGGCGAACAGTGAGACAAATTTTGAAAATTATTCAAAAAATGCTCAATGTTACCTATGATTTTAAGATATGTTATACTTGAGCAAATGTCTGTGGGAAATTCCATGCCAAATCGGACACTTAAAAACTATAGAAACTTTTTTAAAATGACATTACTAAGTCAAAGTTTTAAACTTACACAGCTGAATAAGTCAAAAAATTACAAGTCATTCAAAAAATGTTTCAAATAAAAGTTGATGAAGACTGATCAAACCATGACCTTAACCATGACCTTGACCTACATTTTCAAGGTTATTTGAAGGTCAACTTTAGTTTTTCAAATGGAAACCCCTATTTTTGACCTCGGATCCCAGAAGAGCACAAAATTCTACGTTCAGATAGGTATTCATGTTAGAGGTCAAAGTGACCCTGAAGGACATTTCAAGGTTGAATTCACGGTTGGTACAGAAAAGCTGCAACCAGTTAAGGCAAGATTGTGCAGCGGTCCAGCCAATGATTACTAGCTTTTCTGCACCAAGCGGGAATTCGACCATGAAATGACCTTCAGGGGTCACTTTGAGCTTTAACTTGACTTTTAACTTATTCAGCTGTGTAAGTTAAAATGGGACATATATATACTGATAATATTTTTCCGAAAGTTTTTTGCAAAAAAACAATTTTATATAGCAAATTTTAAGTCTAGACTGAAAATGTGCAAACGATGAAACCAGTGTCTAAAAATTCCCAGGTGTTTTGAAAGACATAATTTTCCTATAAAATAAAATAATATTCAATAATATATATAACACAACGACGCTGTTGTTATTCAAAATGCCACTATTTTTTTTAAGTGAATTTAAGGCTAATTACTTTTTTTTGATTAACAAAAAACCACATTACATTTAAAAAATGTACTGACCAAATCCATCTCAAACCATGCAGTCGAAGTGACTTCCAATTGCGGAATTGGTTGCCGATTAAATATGTTGCTTTTCTAAATTATTAAGGGAATATACCGCCCCCTGAGTTGATTGAAACATTTTTTTTACGAAGTTATGCCCATTTAAAGTTTTAGTGTCAGAGCTTGAAAAACCGCTGAAAATTGGTTCAAAATAGTCGCATTTTCATCCAAATCAAAATAATTAATTATTGTCTTTTGATTCTAAAAGAACTTCTGATTCTCTGTCAGAATCTTTAAGAAATTTTGAAAACTGTTAAAAATTGGCAGAGTTATAGCGCGTTTTATGAAAAAAATTAGACTGTTTTTCTCAAAAACCCCAATGTTTTTTACGTTTAAAATTTTACTGTGGATTTGTATTAATATGAGAGAGAAATGACATGAGTTTAATGCTTGTTAAAAGACATTTGAGGTCAGGAAATTTTTTTCCCCAAAATGAGTTTTAAGTATGAAATTAATAATGATTTGAAACGCTACATATTCGATTGGAGCTGATACATACATATGTATGTATGTATGTATGTTAATATGAGTTAATATCATAAAAGCATTAAATATTTATTTTCAAATAAAAATCATAGAAAAACAATTAAATAATTAAAAAATAGTGCCACTGATAATTAAGTAATTAAAATTATGATGATATAACTAAAAACAAAACAATAGAACGATAAATTAAATTTATGAATATTGTCTACATCCTGTATAGCAGAACTATAAAATACAATACGCTATCGTATGACCTAAACTGCTCATATGTGGGTACCAATAAAACTATACAATATTCAAACAAAATACATGTATCACTTTAATATTGTGTATAATTTAAAATGATAAGCAAATTGTTTTTAAAATAAAGTAAAACGAAAAAAGTAGGTACCTCCTGACGTATCTGTTTTGAATAATAAATGGAAAAAATTAATTCTGTTGAAAATGCAATCGATAAAAATGAAACTAATTACAATATAACTATTTTGTAAAACAAAAGTGCAATGGCAAAACAAAATAGACTCAAACATACATACATACATATGTATGTACAATATGTGGGTGCATGTAATGCAATATCTTGGAAATTATAGCAGATAGCAGTGTGCAATAAACGTACAAAGTAATTATAATAAATCAATTCTGTCGGTTGTGTCCTCAAGGTGTTTTTTTGTTTTTTTTTTTTTTTCAAAAACATATAAACGTACCTACATGCATATGCATGTATGTACATATTTATATACATACATAAGTATAGTGTATGGAATATACTATAAATTTTACTCTTTGTAGGTGCAATTTTCATTATTAATTTTATTTTGACGCTAAGTTTGGAAGACTGTTTTTTTTTTATGCGCGTGTGTGTGTGTGTGTGTGTGAATGTGCAGGTAAATGTCAATTGACAACCGACGACAGCACTTTATAAATGTTATCTTTAGAGGTGACATTTATTTAAAAAATAAAAGTTTTTTGAAAAACCGATTACTTGAAAATGGAATTTTCATGAAAGTTTGCTTTCCCACAGTAAGTTTTCTTTGTAAAATTCTTTCGCTCTGGGAATGGCGCTACTTTATTTGCTCGAGTTGAAAACTTAAATTGGTAAATAAAAGATTTTTTTAAAAAAAAGATAGAAAAAAAAATTAATTTATATCGTCGCTCTCAGATAGAAAGGCTCTAACTCCTGTTTTTAAAATTTTATAGGAGGTGTAAAAACTATAAAAACTCAAATAAAAAAATTTTTTAGATACGATTTCCAAAAATCCTTGTAAATCGTGACGTCAACATTAATGGCTGGAAACTATACAAATGTCATTTACATCAATAATTTTTTGACATTTGAATAATTTGTACCGAAAATTGTCATTTTCGAAATATCTCAAAAAATGGCAACACTTACAAAGTTGTGTGTGCTATAATTATGGGCACTATGTTAACCTATAATATAACGTTGACACAGCCGTTACAGAATTATGGTCATACGTAAATGTAATCATGCATTTGACCCTTCTATTATTTTTCTTGATATCTTTTTTTCTGGGGGCTTAAAGGAGAAATTTTGCATGCGTTTTTAGCTTGAATTTTTACCTAACTAACAATACCAATATCCTAAGATATAGTGGCAAAAAAGCCAATTTCGAAAAAAAAATTCGTTAGAGCCTTATTTTCGAAATCATCTGGTACATATGAACATACATATGTATATCATATGAAAAAAGTTCTGATGACAATAACCGGCCACATCTGTCTTGTCATTATGCTTGTTGATTCATTTACCAATCAAACGTTGGTTTTGCTTAGTTTCAAACGGGTTCGGCTTAAGGGTATATCCAGGGCCGGATTACCGCCTACACCTATCCGTGCCGTAGGGACGGCAAAATGATCGAAATATATCGTAATTTGCTAGGGTTTTGAAGCTCAAAACAGAGGACCTTTGTTTTTTTTTTTTTTAGTGAATGAAAGTAAATCTATGTAGAAAATTTGAATGCATAGATGGAAATTTTGGAAGTTTTAAGGAAATATCTTTAATTTTGGTAGAGTTGTCGAAGGTGAGAAATAAGGAACTTTTTTTTTTTTTGTGCGGCATTTGATGTCTGCGTCGGGGCGGCAATTTTCGTAATTTGGTTCTGGGTATATCACTGTATATTGTTTTTTCAGCAGCATTTAACACGTGACATGCCAACATCTTCTTCAATATGAAAAATTTATGTAAAAATTCTTCATATGACAAGTTCATCAGCTTAAGAATTATGTACCATTAATATTCCTATAAATCAAATAATCAAGCAGCTGTCGTGATCCAAGTCCGAGTTGTCATTCAAAAACACTATTCCACCTGCATTATTTTTAGAATTATGTTTTGTTTTAATTAGAACTATATTTTTTTTTTTTTAACTTTTCGTAATAAAGAAAGGAATTATCAAATAACCGGTTCAGCTTCAGCATCACTCATTACTATGCATACGTTATTGTAAGCGAAACCATATTGCTACTAAATAATATTATTAAAAATGACATTAAATTGTAATTAACACTACCGCCATTTTTGTTGTTGTTTTCATTGGTTTCTAATATAGTGCCTACAATATGGCGGAAGTGCACGCCGCGTACGTACCGTAAAAAAATTAAATTAAAATGTTTTTATGTCAAATTGGAATTTATATTTACAAGTCAATTTAGCCACAAAATGATTGATATCTGCAATTCATTATAATTAGTTTTTGTTTTACTACCATAAATGATTAATTAACAATAAATCGTTGCGCAAAAAAAATTAATGAAATTAGTTGTGGATTTTCATGATTTTTAATTCGGTGTATTTTATAATTGCAAAATAAATTCAAATTTTTATTGTCAAACGAATCATAAAAAATTTTGCTTAATATAATAAATCACTTTGAATTGCAACTGAAAATATTTAAAATTTTATAGAAAATCGTATTGTATATTAACATACGATAGCAACATGAACTAAGCACAGCCATCCACCAAACTGTTAATATTTCTTGTATTCTTAGATTTTCAAAAATCATTCTACATAATCTCATGCTTCACTATTTGTCTTCTAGATATGATAAAATATTGCAAAAAATCGCACAGCTCATGATGTCCAAAAGTGCGCAAATTCTGAGTATTCGCTAGTTACATTGCGACGCAAACGGAAATCAATTTTTCATGATCAGTCGTACGTTTGACTGTCCGTCTGACTGCTCTCTGTCCGTTTATCTAACTGTCTGACTTGTTGGTTTTGCTCAATTATGAATGAACTCAAAGTTCATTGATCGGCAAATGAAGTTTTAGAACAAGTTTTCATCTGACCACTTCCAATAGTTTGCGTGTAAAAATAATATAAGAAACATTTTTTTTTATAACTTTAGGAAGTAATGTAAAATATCAGAATATCGCTGAATATTTGTTTTTCATCCACAATTCACTTTTTCACTCTGCGCCAAGTAGTCTCTGCCTGCATGTCGCATAACCATGGCGTTGTTTTAATGAATTAAAATACTCTCGCACCTAAATTGCTGTTCATAAGTCATGGATTGTTTTGGTGAAGTAATTGTAAGCGATTTATGCAAAATCACAAGAAATCACGTTTTAATCCGTAACAAATAATACAAAACGTATAAAAATTGCAAAAAAAATTAAATTGCGATCGCCACAGCTACAACTGTTGTGACTCTCAGCGCTCAGCAGGCGACAGACAGGCAATCGTACAGTGGATTGAATATGAAGTTTGCTAACGTAAATCTGCAAGCTGGCGCCAGGCGCTAGCGAGGTGAACTGAATCGGGGGTATCGCCTTTTTCAAAGGGCCCCAAAAAATGGGCAAGGAGAATTTTTTATTGTGATTATACTTCGGATTCCGTGGGCAATGAATGCGATCAAATTTATGGAATATTTTGCCCTGGCGGCGCTTTTAGCAGATCGCAGTTTTAAGTTCGTAAAAAGATTCGCCTACGTCAGAGCTAAAATTTTTTTTAAATTGGATAGTAGCAAGAGATTTTATCCACGACCGATTTAATTGGTAAAGTTAGTGACATACATATATAAGTATAACACCCATAATAAATAGTTTTGAGCAAAGTTCGGAGAAGTTCACTCGCTCTTTCCTCTGGCTGGCGAGCAAAGAACTTAAAAGTTTTTACGAAATGCTTCTAGCTCGCGAGCTCGAGCTTAATTGGGCTCTCGCTTGTGAGATGAGAGCTTAAGTTCTTTCTTAAACAGCAAGCGAGTAAATTTTTTTCCCGAAAATGGGCCAAAAAAACCGTCCCTTTCAAAATCTGGCACCATCCAAAGTGATTTCCAAAATCCATTTTTGACCTTTCTCCATCGATTGAAGCAAAAAACTTTCAACACAAATGAGTCAAAAGCGGTACTTTCCATAGTCCGGGGCAACTCAAAGAGTATTCCAACCAAAATCCATTTTGAACCTTTCCCCATCTATTGGAGAAAAAAAAAAATTTCCCAAAAAATTTCGCCATTATGCGAAAGATTTTTTCCGGAATTGGGTAAAAAACGGTCCCTTCCATTATCCGGAGCCACCACAAGTGATGTTTAAAACCCATTTTCGACTATTTTTTTTTTTTTGGAAATGGGCATAAACGCACCGCTCTTTTGGCTTGCAAGCGTGAGTTTAGAGCTCTCTTTTGGGTAGCGAGCAGAAAGCGAGTTGAGATCTTTTGGCTGCAGCTCGTGGGCCAAAAAGAAAGAACTGACACCGTTCGGAAGGACTTCCGAACTTTTGTTTTCAGGACACTTTCTTTAATCATTATAACTATTTTTAAGGAAATATAAAAAAATATCCCACAGTGCAATAATGTTTAGAAACTGTGGCTCATGCAAAAGCCGCATGTCGCGTATATTGATCACATTAGCGTTTGTCGCTGCAAAGTCATGTTTTAATGTTTCACTGTAGATCGATCCGCCTAGTAAAAATACTTCTCAACTCCCTTCATTTGAGTGCACCAACTTTAGTAGATCACATTAAGTTGAAATGTTTTTTTTGTAACTCTTATTAATGCGTTTAGTTGCGCCGACGATCATGTTTGCTGTAATAGGTACCGAACGATCTTTGCTTGTTGCAATAAATGTTTTCAATTAATTTTATTTCATTTCAGTTCAGAATTGTGTGTTTTTCCATTTTATGCATAATTTTTATTGCATTTTACTTTTTCTTCCCCCCTTCTCTGCAGTCACATGATGAACATTCAGATGATGAAATGCGTGATTGCGACTCTGTGGATGGAGAGCACATGAATGGTATTGGCACTGGTGCTGGACGTTTAAATTCATCTTTAGCGAGTAACGGCAGTGATATGAATTATGCTGGTGGTGGCGTTGGCATCGGTGGTCGAGGTAGAAGTCCAGATCCACAGGCTGACATGCAAATGAGGTAAGCAAACTTGAATAGTTTAGAATAATGTCTTAAACTAAAATTTAGGCCATAAAGAAAAATTGAAAAATAAAGAAAAGTTGAAAAATAAAAAATATTTAAAATGAAAAGGATATTTCGACCACCAAATAATATACATTTCCACTGATAAAATTTTTTTTTATTTTTTTTTTTTGATAATTTCAGTCATCATCATCAATTCCCGCCCAATCATCCCTTAGGTGCCCTTGGTAATTTCATGGGCATTAGCGGTTTGCATGGCATTCCAAGTTTACAACAGCACAATGATGTGCTGGAAAAATTAAAAATGCAAGTACGCGATATGAAAGTGGGACTCATGGTAAGAACCTTTATTAATTTTGTTTCGATTCTATAATTAGTTGACTTCAGTTGAAGTTTCTTTAAAAATCGAATCTTTTTTTTCTTTTTGTAATTTTCAGGAACAAGACTATGCTGCGGCGCATGCTGCTGCATTTGGTACTAATGTGCTGCCTACACCCATCAATACTGCATTCTCTCTACCACCCACCTCAATGGCATCTTTTGGGCATTCACCACAAAATTTGGCAGCGGCAGCAGCAGCTGCAGCTGTGAACAGTGTTGCCAATGTTGCAGCAAATGGACAAAATTCAAATGTGACGGTAACAACGGCACTGACAAATGGTGGTAGCTTTTCGTTTACATCACCAACAGTGCCGAGCACAAAAGACGGTAAGTTGGAAGGGTCAAAGTGAAAACTGCTTTCATTAAAAGAATTTCGTAACTTGGCGATGTTATTTTTGGGACGATTTTGTTTAAGCCGAGAAATGCTTCTTCTGTACTCTTTATGGACTTCTGACAGTCAAATTTTGGTTCTTTGAAACTATTTCTTCTTCTTGTGTCCTTATCTCCTCACGGATTATTGGGCCTCCACAAAACTCTTCCAAAGTATACGATTTGTAGCAAGTGCTTTCAATATATATGAGAAAGTTAAGCCATCTTGCAGCCCTATTAATGAAAGCCCCTTTGAAATTTCGTCCGGTACTGATCAGTTTTATCTAATCATGAACAAACCTGAACTGTTGTGATAAGGACTGAAGCTAGCTAGCCTTTTTAATTCCTTTTATGGAAAGCCCAATAAAAACTTATACAACTCTGATTTCCAGCTTAGCCAATCAGGAATAATTCAGGCTATTCAGATCAGGTATGGGAAAGTTTAGGCTTATTGCAGCCCTATTTAAATTTATACAACTCTCCAGGTTAGCCAAATCAGGAATAATACAGGCTAGTTTTTTTTTCATTGCGAATGGGCAAAGTTTAGCATTGGACTTAAAAAAAATTGCTCTTTAATGGAGCAGATTCCGTACAACGACCTTTCCTTGGCTTTTTCTTGCTTCAAAATTTATTTTGCTTATAGTTTTCTCCATTTTTTATACAAAACAAGAAGAAAATTAAGAATATATTTAGCTTGTTATGTATAAAGCACGCGAGAACAAGACAATGATAAGTGATATACTAAAAGAGTTTAAAGTTCGTTTAAATACTCCTACATTTTTACCATGTGCCGCTTTGAAATTCCATTGTTGAGTACAATCTTTTTTAAATGAAATTAGTATGTGCCATTTTGAAAATCCACACTCCACTCCACTATTCGTAGGACATGTGCCTTTTTGCGGAAAAATCTACACTTTGCTATCAAAAAAGTATGACATCTATTGCTTTTTTTTAAAGTGTCTGAGATTGAAATTACTTGAAGTTTAGTATAATTGATACGATTCCATCAAAAACTTCAAAATGACCGACCATGTACATGTGCCGTTCTGTTCGCCCACTCCTGAACTACATATTTTTAATATCATATCAGAACTTTTTATTGTTCGGCGATTATTTTTCAAACGATTTTCTTTTTGAAGCCCGATAATTGGTTTTTTTTATCATTTATAGTAAATCCAGCTTCGAATTCTTCCACATCTAGTGAGGCTTCAAATTCTTCACAACAAAATAATGGCTGGAGTTTTGAGGAGCAATACAAGCAAGTTCGGCAGGTAAGTTCAAATTCTAAATAATATAAATACTTTACTTTTATATACCAACTAAAAAACGTTCAAATATTTGCTTTTTTTTCTTAATTATATTTTTTTCTCTCAGCTTTTGTTTTTTAATCCCAATTATTGTCCTGACATTCCATCTGCGTTTTTATCTTTTTAAGACCATAAATAATTTTACTTAGCATCAGAAATATTTACGTCATTGTCTTTTTCCTTTTATTTTTTTTACAAATACTCGCGCAAATATTAACGAGCCCTCACAAAAAGTGCTAATGAATCTTCTTCGCTCATTTGTTTTTTTACTTTTTTGTTGTTGTTGTTGTTTCTTTAAGTAAATTTTGCTCCCCCAGTTTTTATATATGTAGATATAATAAGTGAGTGCATTTGGCAACACTTGCAATTGCCAGTCAGGTTTTGTTTTCGAAGTGGCGATTGATATTTCGCTGCAATTTTGTTTAAAAATTAATTTTATTAGGAATTTTGCGTGTTTTACATACAATATGAATGCATTATTTCATCAACTATCATCTTTAGCAGTGGTAATATTATTAACAGTTAATAAATTTTGTGTTAGAATTTTTATCTTTTTTATTTTTTTTTTTGTTTCGTTTTTTAATTAACTCACCACTCTCCAGATGGAAATCATAAGGGTAACGAATAAATAAGAAGCAATATACAATAGAATCTCATTTATTCGAAGTAATGTGGGGAGGAGGCACCTCCGATAAGTGATAACTTGGATAACAAGGAAGCGGTAAAACATTCGAAAATTTTTAGCAAAATACTTCGTGCGTACCAGCATACGTTTTATTCAAGTTTATCCGTATTATTCGAGGATACATCACGATTAATGCGAAGTGCTCGGTTGCTTCGGATAACGCGGACCCTTAGTTGATCGAAGACCAGATCAACGAGACTCTACTGTATTCTCCTATAGTTGGAATAAAAATAATCTTTTTTAATTGATTTTATATTATGTATTTGAATTTATGTTATCAAAGTTTTGGATTTCCAACTTCGTATGTTCGAACCACTGTTCCAATATATAGTTTTGTTTTTCTATAAAAATTAACTATATCCTTCTAAAAGCGTATATAAAGTGTACTCCTTTAGATTGCAATTAAAGCTCCAATTACATGCAATGTAAACAAGATGCTTTGAGTAATAAAGAAATCTTAGATAGCTCCAGCACTATTCAAGCGATCGTCCAATTTCAAGTTGTGATGTTATAATTTATAATTTTTTTGTATTTCAATAAAAATAAATGCTATAAAATTTTATTTCTAAACATGCCATATATTGAAGAAAAAAAATCTCACAGAAAAAATTTTTTTTTCTTAGGCAAAACACCATAGGGAGTCTATTTAGAAACCTATAATTTTTCAAAGAGCACATCTATGTAAACTGTGCAAACAGTTCATATGATCGCTAAAGATCATCATTTTTTTTTGTTCAATTTCATAAGATGAAAACAAGTTTCTCAATATGCCGCACTTCCGTACAATCTCACGCAGCAGATCCTGTTCTAGCTCAAAGGGTTTTATCGTTTTCTACAGCAATTTTACATGTGGTTTTAAGAGAAAAAAAAACAACAAAAAAAAAAAATTTCATCGTAAACCAGGCAGATTTTTGAAGTTTAAGTTAAGAAAAATATGACAGCATTCGCAAACGCCATCTTAAAAGAGAATGAATTACAATTCTAACAATCTGTAATCAAAGCTTAAAGATATGAGCACTTTTAATAAAATAATGCAAAATTTTACTTCCTTGAAAATGTAAGCTTTGTTTTGAACCGAAAAAGGATCTAAAGCACTAAAGTTTTTAGTTTACAAGTGTAAGAATCATATTTTAGCTTTTAATTTAATTTAATCGTTATTTGATCAATAAGTATGTATAAACAATAAATTTTATCACTTTAATCAAGTGAAAATAATAACCAATTTATATACAATAATTACTCAAAGTATGTTTTTTTTTTTACATCTAAAACGTCATCTGAAGCTACTTAATTATTTTTAAATACTTTTTAACAAGTCTAGACTTTTTGAATCGTATGAAATTAACACATTTCAATGCATTAACAAGTTGCCTCTTCGGCTTCGGTTACACCAAGAGAAACAAGCATTAAAAACTTGCAACCATGCATGATAACTTCAAAGGGTACACCAGCTTTTTCCCTAAGGAACTCATTTACTATACCACTCGTAGTTATAGGCACTTTAATGCATTTAGTGTTGAGTGGTGTGTGGAGCAGCAACAGACGTTATAATTAAAAAAACAAACATGAACACTATAATTGAGGTAATGAAGGAATGAGAAAAGTATATGATCTTTAAAATGAAAAATTGAGCTTAGTTAGCTAGTATTTTATTCAATTAGGTTTAACTGATTTTAATTAAAAAATATTTTCCCATATATCGAAATAAATAGCACATTAGAAGAGAGATCATATGTATTATATTGGAATTTTGCGGAATTACTTTCTATTGTACCCCCACTAACATAAGAAGTGATTACATGTACTTCACAATATAATTCGAACAATTAGTTGTTCCCGCGACCTCAGCAATAAATTTGAAAAATTTCTTCCCTGGCTGCCTTGCCACCGGGGCTTTGAAAGCAATGAAATAACAGACGAACAATAAAAACTGACCGCGCGCTCTTTGACGGGTACCCATTAAATATATAACTTTCTTAAACAAAATTTAACTTCACTTTTCAGAAGTCTTACTCTATGGCTGCTTTAAGCTGGATAAATACTAATTCGTACAGAATAACAAAAAATTGTGGCCCACCTTCTGCAAAACGGAGTAACCTACCTCATGTCTTTATCGCGCATTACTTGTGGGACTGTGGGTAGGACAATGGTTATCATCCTCACAGAATGGATACGTTAGTCCATAACAGATGTTGCTGTTGCAATGAGGACGTAGAGGAAACTGTAAAACATCTATTACTTATGTCACTACACTGTATTAAGCAGACTTAAACAGGTGTTTTTCAACAACTCTGAGGAACTATCTGGTACTGACCTCATATCGTTTAAGGACTTTGCATACAAAGTCTTCAAGCTCCAATTAGATGTAAACTGGCTTTCAATAATATGTATACTTTCACTCAACGTCCGAGATGTTGTGGTATCACTTTGGACACATTTTGGTTTATCTGTGGCTACTAAGCCATCACTCTAACATAATCTTTCGTAAATTGTTTCCAATAGTTCTTTGGAATATAGCGTTTTTGTTGATAATGGCATGCAGTAAGAATTTTTAATAAATATAGCAACAGTTGTCGGCGAAATATGTACTCACGTCCCGCTCGCGAGTCCCCTGGAAAATAACTTCTTGTTTTTTTAATAAATTGTTTATACTTTTAATATCTGTTTAAATACACACAGGAGAAAAATTTAACAAATATCTAGATAATCCAATTTGGAATTTGTATGCTTTGAAGTAACTCAGCATCTGGTTAAAAGCAATCAAAAGAGATCCACTTAATTCAAACCATTATTAACTTAATAATAAAATTAAAAAGTAAATAAAATTAAAAAGTAAATAAAAGTAAAAAGTAAATTTCTAGTAAGGGTGTTATTTCGCCTCTACAACTCTTACTTTTATAATTTTTCTTCACAATCACTGTGAATTCGTAAGTTTTAGCAATAATAGCCATTATAAATGTTTGTCCATTAATTATAGCCGGAGAAATTATCACTTAACGCCACCGCAATTACAATCCCAATTGTAGTTTAGATCAATTTAGCTACCAAATTGCGTTTACCACCCCATACAATAATTATATTATTGGCAGCATTTAATTAACCCAACCTCAACTTCCCCACCACACTTCAATCGATTCCGTTTATAAGCGTAGCTCTATAAAAAAAATTTCCCTGTGAACTGCAACAGTTTGTGTGCGCATAAAATTTCTGTATACATATATGTATGTAGATTAGGGTAGCTCACGCTCATTTAGAAAAAAAAAAGATCGCTCCTTTCTTCTATAGATTAACTTTGGTTTATTTTGTGATGATTGTCAAAATATTTTAGCTCCAATGGTGACAGTTTGCGAGCTGAAGCATTTTAAATAAGTTTTTAAAAATCGTGTTTTGGGATTTTTTTTCGTTGAGCTACTTTTCGCAAAAAAAAAAGTTTAAAATACTAGAAATTCGAATATAAAAAGCTTACGCAACAAAGTGCATGAAAAAATCTGCCGATAGAACTGCGCCGAACTTTGCAGAGTCCGGGGCATATAAAAAACTATCACTGGCAAAAAAAAGTCATTCCAAGTAGTTTTTTCCCATCTACCAATGAAAATGGTGGTTTAAAAGTGGGTCCTCAGTAAGTTTTTTTTAAAAAACATACACATTTTGCGTATCTAAAAAAGTTGAGAGGACCCCAGGGGATATAAAGTTCTACCTCAATCCGTTGCTGCTTGCTCTACAATATATTGTAGCAAAAATTGGAGAATTTCGGTTACAGAGACGTTCTTTTGCCAGAAAACTACAACCCCAACTTCCCAATTCTTCTTCAAAGGATTTTGAATGCTGCAAACTTCAACCCTGATACGCCACGTCTTCTCGATGTCTAAGCGAGAAGAATTTTTCTGGACAAATTTCTTTCAATAAAAAGTATAATTTTTTGGACAGTGTGCCTTGAATTCAGAGGTCCACCCTAATGCACATACATATGTATATGTATATGTTGAGTTAATTAAACGCATCTTCATGTATGTACATACATATGTTGCTGGCTTTGGCACCACTCTTCTGTCTACTCTATTTAGAATGAATTTGTTTGCGGTACCTTCCTCAAATGTGAAACATTTTTCATTAACAATAAAGTTGATTCGTTTCGCACTATAAAATGTGTGGTGTTCATTTCCTTCGTTGTATTTGTAAGTTTGCAAAAATCTTTTCGGTATATAAACTTCATGTTGTCTTTTTCTGCTATGAAATGCTCATCACACTTGTAATAAATATATGGGATATTTCGCGTTAAAACAATCAGCCTTGCTAACAAAATTGGAAACTTTCTGGTGGTATGAAACGTACTGTACTCTGTATTGCCTCAAATATCAGAAATAGACAATTTTATAGATTTTTAGACTGTTTTGGACCTCACAAGAGGCTCAAACTTCATTTTATCGGGAGCCTAAATATAAGATTGTGATCAGTGACTCCAAAAAAATTTAAGAAGATTGCTCCATAATGTTACTCAACTTTGAAAATTTCAGCACTTTTTTTACCATTTCTTTAGTTTTTAAGCTAATGGAAAAATTTAAATTTGTGACGATGATCAACGGCCTCGAAAACATATTGAAACACCGTTTTCATAAATTTTTAAAACTTTTAAAAAAAATGAATGAAAAATTCGAATCTCGAAATTTACCACGACATCATTCGAAAGTACAAACAAAAAAAATTTTTTTTTGAGTTATGTAGCTTCAAATACTGTTCGAAATGGTGGTGGTCATATGTGTATGTGTATATTGTTTTTTTTTTATTTTGATCCCGTAAACTTGTTTTATGTCGGCAGCTCTGCTCTTAACCCTTGCCACTTTTGTGGCGAATGCATATCAGATTTGTGGTATAGATTAAGAGTTTTTGTGAGGTTTTTTCTTTTTTGTTCGCTGCATTTGCTTTTGTTTTCAGTGCATTCATTGTAGGTGTTACTTGTATAATTTTTGTCCTGTTGTAATTTGCTTTGTCGGAAATTTTAATCCTTTTGGCTTTGCAGTTTTAATCTTCTCAGAAAATTTGCAAATAATAAGGTAGTAAATGGCCTTATTGTTTTATATATAGTGACGCATTGCAAACCGTTTTCATGATAAATGGCCGAAAATGTTATGGTGGTGCCAGGTCCGGATTTAGAAATTTGCCGCCCTTCTTCACTGGTGAATATGGGAAAAAAAATTTTTAATATAAAAAATGAGGACTTTTTTTTTTTGTTTTTTTGCTTCTCAACATTTTTAGGTTGTTTAGGGGGCAACCATTCCAAGTATTCGCACTTTTGTCCCCCTGTGTAACTCTCACCATAACCAATGCATTACCACACTTAAAAAAATTTTCAAAGTTCCCAATATTTGCCGCCCCTAAATACTTGCCGCCCTAGGCACTGGCCTGTAAGGTAAATCCGGGCCTGGGTGGTGCAAAAGAGAGTACTGCAAATTTCAAAGTTAACTCAAAATTAAATGTCTCTTTTCACAAGTGTATTTTTCATACTTTTAAAATCAACACTGGACTGACCTATGTTGGATCAAGAGTTTGCGGAGCTCAGAAAAAAAAACTCATATCGAACTCTTTTTCATCTAAAAAAGTACATTTCAATTATTATTTATTGTATTTCTTTTCATCAAATAAAATTTTAATTTTTATTTTATTATCTTAATATATTTTTAAGAATATTATATTATTATCGAAATAATAATTTTTAATTTAATTTTTGTTCAAGGAGTCTATTGCGTTTCAAAATAGAAAAGCTTTCGATTTCTACATTTGAGGCGTCCAGTTGCAAAACCGGCCAAGTCCAAAAAAATAAATTTTGAGATATTCTCATATATCAAAACCCGGACCATGCATTACTATGTTTTTAGAATGAAAAAATTTTTTTTGACAGATATGTATATAAAATCTTTTAAAGATTGCAAAACCGGCCAAGTCCAAGAAGTTGCTTTCAAAACCGGCCTAGTCCATGAACTTGGTTTCAAAACCGTCCAAGTCCGTGAACTTGGTCCAATTTTTTTGGAAATTTTGTTCAATTGGGCTAAAATTTTGTCACAATTTCTTTCGAAATTAAGTTGCGAACCATTATATGTGTAATTCCACAGAAAGGTCCACCATGCGTATTATTTCAATTTAATTGTATTCAAAACCAGTCAAGTCCAACGCCTTGATATCAAAACCGGCCAAGTCCAGTACATTGATATCAAAACCGGCCAAGTTCAGTACATTAATATAAAAACCGGCCAAGTCCACTTTTTTTCAAACAAAATTTGTTCAATACTATGTCAAAATCGGCCAAGTGCATGTTCCATGGATCAAAAACCGCCAAGTCTAAAATTGTTTCCTCAAAAACATCAGCAGATGTTCGAAAATCGAAAATCGAAAATTCTGATCTGACGTGTTTTGAGTAAGAAATTTTATAAGCTATAACTAATGTGAGAAATACGTTTTATTTTTTCAATGAACATAGATGAAGATAAACGTTTTTCGTTGTTTTCCCAAAAGTATGAAAAAGGCACTTGGCCGGTTTTGCAACTGGACGCCTCACTTATAGATGTCAAATATGAATATATATAAAAAAATACTTACATATATATACATATTATACATATATAGTTTTTTAGAAAGCAATATATCTACGTACTATATAAGAATCAATCAATAAAATTAAGTGATAAGTTGGTACAAACTCTTAGCGCATCTAATTATGTCTTGAGGTGCGTGCGATTTTTTGATTTTATTACTGTAAGGATATTTTCCTTGTACTTCGGATTATCCCGGAGGTAATCATTCCATAAGTGACTACTCATCAAGGTGGTTCACAACGAGTCACTTTGGGTCACTTGGAGTCACCGAGGTGAGTGAAAGTCGTGATTTTGTGGTTTGCGTGCGATTTTTGTAGAATTGCTCTATAACACCTATTGGCCACGTTGGTGTAAAAACTTTGCGCATCTAATTATGTCTTGCGGTGCGTGCGATTTTTTGATTTTATTACTGTAAGGATATTTTCCTTGTTCTTCGGATTATCCCGGAGGTAATCACTCCATAAGTGACTACTCATCGAGGTGGTTCACCACGAGTCACTTTGGGTTACTTGGAGTCACCGAGATGAGTGAAAATCGTGATATTGCGGTTTGCGTGCGATTTTTGTAGAATTGCTCTATAACACCTATTGGCCACGTTGGTGTAAAAACTTTGCGCACCTAATAACGTTTTGCGGTGCGTGGAATTTTTTTTTTTTTTGGATGTTTACGAAGTTCGTGAACCAAAGTGACTTTAAGTGACCCAACGTTACTCGGGGTGAACCGCCTCGATGAGTTGTCACTTATGGAGTGATTACCTCCGGGATAAGCCGAAGAACAAGGAAAATATCCTTACAGCAATAAAATTTAAAAAATAGCACCAACCGCTAAACGTAATAAGGTGCGATAAGTTTTTGTACCAAAGTGGCTTATAGGTTTTACCCCTCGTACTAACTGTACAATCGGTTGCGCTCTTTTATATAAATGCTGCGATATCTCAGTCGATTTAGTGTCCAATTTAAATGAAATCGAGCCATTTCGCATTATCCTTTTCATTTCTATTCACTCTTGGTCCCAATCCACTCTTTTTATAAACACTTTTGCATCAGACCACAATTTGATGAAACTAAAAACGAAGCAAAATTGTTGAAAAAAATGGAACAGAAAAAAGTAAAGAGAAGTTGAAGCGTGAAAGTGAAAAGTCAACTTTTTTCAACAAATTCCATATTTTTTCGATTTTTTCAACCTCAAAACGAAAAACTGAACAGTGGTCGGTCTCCAGGTACTATTGGTTATGCTGGACTTTAGTAAAGCATTTGACTGTGTGGACCATTCGATTCTCTTGGGAAAACTTGCGGATGAATTTAAATTTTCTAATGCATCCATAAGGCTAATAAGTCAGTATTTGCATGAGAGGAGTTTTACTACTGTAACTGACCAAGGTTATTCTCAACCTATGAGCTCAAACTGTGGTGTACCGCAGGGCTCTGTTCTAGGACCACTCTTGTCCTCGATTTTTATAAATAATTTACCAAGTCTTGTTCTTGACTGTCAAACTCATTTGTACGCTGATGATGTACTTATTTACTTGTCTAGGCCAATTGGTCTTTCTGAAGACTGTATAGCTAAAATAAATCTGGACTTGAAAAATATTCATAAGTGGTCAATTGACAACAAGCTCATGTTCAACCCTTTAAAATGTGCAAGTTTAATTTGTTCTAAGCGAAATATAAGCTCGGCAGATTTTTCTCCAATTCTTCTCAATAATACTCCTATTCCTTATGTTCAGAGTATCAAATATCTTGGATATAAAATCAATAGCTCTTTAACTTGCTGCTGTGATGCAATAATGGCTATTATTAAGCACGTCTACGCTGGCCTAAGAAGCCTTAGGTCTTCAGCATTTTCATTACCCTGCTGCTTGAAAATGCGACTTGTGAAAAGCTTATTGCTTCCTTTTTTTAATTTTAACTGCTCTGTATTTCCATGCTTAGATTTTGTTTGTAAACGTAAGCTCAGTGTTGCGTTTAATGACTGTATAAGGTTCATATATAATGTACCGCGTTACTTAAGTGTCGCTCATTTGAAAAAAAAAACATTCTAGGAATGGATCTAGAGCAATACTATTAATTTAGAATTATTATTAAGCTTGTTACAATTAATTTTGTACTACTGTTGACTACTGCTGGTAGAAGTGAGAATCCTACCGGCTGCGCCAATGTTGTCTAGTAATTTTCCCGTCCTGGGAAAACACTTAGAGCTGGGTGAAAGCTGTATCTGAAAAACAAAGTAAATTTGGGGTTAATAATATGAGGATACTTACCTTCTGGACTCGTAGCTACTCCTTTTAAATAAGAAACACCAAACTTCATTTAGTCTTAAGTTCAGAACTAACTCTGTTTTTAATTTTTAATTTCATTTTACTTAACACCTATGATACAGATAATTACAATAACAAATTACATGCTAAAATAATTACTTAGGAATACAATAACAAAAACTTATTCTACTTTACCAAATCTTGGCCCACAAATAGTTGGCCTACAAAATTTGGCCTACAAATATTTATTTGACTTATGCAGAAATTGCATAAGTCTTATTTAACTCACCAAAGTAGTGAGGTCGACATATTTCCGGGTTTCACACCTGGCTTTTGCTTGCTGTTTTGTTGTTGCGTTTAAGTGCTTGGCGTTCTCATTCTTGTTAATTCTTAACAAGCAGAACTTGCACATAGCAACTTAAATTTATCAACAAAAACAATAATGTGAAAGATATAGAGTATATTTAAAATATGAACCCATAATTAAGCGCAATTATTAAATACCCAAGAGGAGAAGAAAAAAATACTTTATGCTGTATGCAATTGACATTGATTAATGAGCGCAAACATTTCAAGAAATCTTAAGAAATAGAAAAAAGAAAATGCTTAGCAAAAAAAAAAACAAAATAGAAATAGAAAAATGTATGATACAGTTTTTCATAAATTGAATATTTTTTTTTTTTTTTTGGTTTAATTATAGTAAAAGTATCTAAAGACAAAAATATTTGCATAGAATATATAAGGAATTGAGACATACCAGACAGACAGTAGAGTAAATGTGCTACGACACACGCGCACAAATGTAGACGGAAAATGCCATTAATAATTAATTTGAAATAATTTTTGATTGATAAGTAATTAGTTTTAATTTTACTTATTTTTTGTTGTTGTTGTAAAATAATGTACTTCCTACTTTGAGAATTTTCTTTTCTGTATATACTTGTTTGAAAATTGCGTAACTTTGTAGCTAATATTATATATGACGCTTTACTTGTCAAAATCGGTTCAGCAGCTTAGAAGTTATCACTTTTATGACTGTTAGGGACTGACAGCTTCATATTAAATAAAGCAACATTTTTGAATAAAAGAAAAACTGTACATTTTAGTTTTGTTTCAAATAATATTCTACAAAAAATATTAAGATTACAACAAATCATAAATAATTACTAATTAATTACAATAAAAACTGCCCACCAAGGGACTGATATTTTCACCGGCACAAACTCGCACGTGAAACACAAAGTTCGAGATGTCTCTTCTCAATAAAAAAATTGTTTAATTAAATTATTTATTTATTTAATATAATTATTAATTTCTACATAACTTACAATTAAGTTATGAATTGTAAAAACACCGAGAATTTCAAAATTTTTTATATGACCATTGACTGACACTTCAATTTGTCCTTTTATAAAAAAATTATAAGAAAAAGTGACTGAGCTTAGACTTATTATTTTAATTTAATAAGCATCTGCTTGTTAAACGTTGCAAGGAACTGACATTCAGTTTACGTCCTTACGCCATTAAAAATAAAACTATTTGCTGAGATCCTCAAACATCCGTCGAGACATTTTGCGAAGTTTGAAAGCTTAATAGTCGCATGGTGCCAAATTCGGAGAATATAGTGAATGATAAACCAATTCGTAGCGCATTTGATATATTGAGCTTCCTTACTTTTAAATATTCATGCAATACATTGTCCACTCATTCACGTAAAATGCCCCCATACTCAGCAATCTCTCTTTTATCGACAATTACACAGGCCTACAAAAAAAATTTTGAAATTAAAGATGAGGTACCATATCATATGTTCTTTGATGTGCTGAAAACGAATCCGTAGTAAAAATTCCGCCAGGTTATCGAGAAATCTTCAAAAAACGTGTTTTTTTTGTATATTTAGTTTAAAATATCTCGAAAATCTGATGTGATGGAGCATATTCTGATTATGGATTCGTTTTCAGCACATCAAAAACTATGCGGTATGGTACCTCATCTTTCCACATTAAAATTTTATTTTTCCTCTTGTGGGCCTGTCTTATCATACCATGGATTTTATTGGCCGTTTCTGAAGTGGTGACCCTTTTTCGACGCTCATCATCAAATATGTTCTTTCGGTTGCCTTTAAATTCACCTGTCCAAGATTTTATTTTGAATATCGATGGTGCAGAATTACAATGAACCTCATTTAATTCGGTGTTGATTATAGGGTTTTTTTTTTTTTTACCAAAAAGTATCTGTTCATTGCAGATATTCGATTTTACTCATTATTGTTGAAATGCAAATTTTCAATGTCTCCCAAATTCTTATACTGAATGAAGCAGTTAGCTGATAATTTGACATCTGTCATTTGAAGATTAGTATTCACAAAGAACATAACTGATTTAATAGTGGAGGTGTCATATCTTGCCTATGCCGATTACTTTTCAGTTCACCCTCGTTTCCCGAACATCAGTCAGTAAATTATAAAAATATAAATGTTGATCTTTAATTTAAAAGAAGCCATAATACTGAAATTGGGTACTAAAATTTTGAAGTGGATAGATATAATGTTATAATATTATTTCAAATATATTTATTTCACATATAGAGCTTGAGTGTGTTTCGATAACAATCCGGTTATCATCATCAGAAATGATTCAAAACCTATTTTTTTTTTAAGAACACGCATCTCATGAAATCAATAGAATTGGCTTTATAGATGTAACTGCAGTGGCGTCACTTCACCAAAACCTTGGGAGGGGGAGGGTGAGAGTTATAATTCCACCACTATTAGATGGTTTTATTGAATTGATGTATTGAATAATAACTAGCATCAAATCCTTGAGGGTGGCCAATGCCCTCGCCAGCTCTACCGAATTGACGCCACTGAGTAACTGTAGGGATCAAAATATTTCATAATTTCCTAAGTCAATTTCTATGATGCGCTTCCACAGAAAACCGTAAGTGCCAGTATTCCAAAAAATGATAGAACCTCATTTTAAAGGTCTTGTTTAGTACCTCAAGTTTATATGCCTAGACACCGAAGACGTATATTATATGTATATTAGAGAAACCAAAGTGGGCTAGAATAAATTTAAACAAAATGCACAAATTTCAGCTTTTCTATCCATATTAGAGAGATCCCGTAGCAGAAAAAAAAACTTAACGACATAAAATACAAGATTAAAAAGAAATATCTTTAAATCGAGAACATAGTGTGAAATTACGATATATCAAGACTACAGTATAGGCCCCTTTTCGATCTTTTGAACTTATTTCGAAAGGTGCCACATTTAAAAATCACTGAAAAAAATTTTTTTTTAATCATAAAAATAATGTGGATGAAAATTATTATGTAGATCGCTAACAACAAATCTGGACAACAGATTTTTATTTTCTCGTTTTTTTCTTCTTCTTCAAAAACCTTTATTAGCATTATAAATATGTAGTACTTTGTGTTGTTATTGCTTATTATGTTATTGTTGTTGGACTAGAGCACTATGCACAGGCGACAAGCTGGAAAAAATTAAGCCTCTTGAGTTTGAAATTATACTTGAAAAGAATGATGGTCTCTGAACCGAAAAAAAAAAATAAATTGATAAAAATTTGTCGCATTTGCGAACCTTAGCTGTTGCAACTTCACGGTTTCATGGCTACAGTTAAGTTATCCCTTAGTATGTATACAGCGAACGTACTTTATATTTTAATATCGTAATAAATTAGGATTCAAAGTTGAAGGATCTAGTTGATCCTTGCATATGTTTTGCGCTACTTCCAAGAAACGGTGCATCAAATTACAAGAGGTTTTTCTTGCAAGCAGCAACAGCAGCAGTGCAACAACAACTACCGTTGGTCCTACAGTATCGTCATTTTCTTCAGTTATCATTTTAGGTAGCGCACCGAAAAAAAAACAACAACTCAACAATCAAATATAAAAATCCTATAAAAAGGGGACAAAATCATAAGGAATCTTTTATAACATAATGATGCCTTCGCTGGAATTGTTTGTGTGTGTATCTGTGTGTGTGTGTGTGTATCGGAGAACAGAACACAATCTGCTACACAAATTGGTTTATTATGATTGGTCTTCTTTTAACATCATGTCATCAGTGCATTGTAGTATTTTTTTTTATTATTATTATTATTGCTGTTGTTGTAGTTGTTGTTGTTGTTATTGTCACTGGATTACTTTTACTACTGTGATGTAAACTCCCGGAAAGCAGGTTTTCGTACTTTAAGGGTTGTTTATACATCTTTGTGTTTACTTGTGTATGTGTGTGTATCGTTGCCTGTATAGAGTCCGACATTTTATAATATAAAAATTCAAGCGTCAGGTCAAAAGTGTCTACTGTTTGCATGCATTTGTGGCTATCTATGTGTGTGTGTGTGTGCTATGCTACATCTCAATTTCAAATTGATTTTCAATTGAAAAATTTTCATTCGTCTATTTTTAGTTGATTAACGACCTTTGATAGCGGTAGTAGAGATTTTTATATCGCATATGCAGCGATCGATTTGATTGCACAGATTTTGAATTTGATCGTAGCATGCGATTTGTGGTTAACAATTATTTTTTTAATTAAAATTTCGATTTAAATGGCTTTAGTGTAATAAATGTGATTATTAAAAAATTGATTGATTTTTTAAAGATAATCTAAAAATGTAAACATTTTCGTGAAATAAAACTTTAAAAATTTAACTGTTATTGGTGAAAGCAATTTCATAAATAAGACATTTCACCATAAAAAAAATTAATTCGAAATGTAGTAAACATTAAAAACAAATTATTTAACAAGCGAATTAATGCAATTGTTAGCGAAATATGACATTACTACAGCAGCGTGATTGTCTTTATTGAATTTGCGTGCGGTCGGATTTGACATTGGCACATATATTTTCAAAAATGTTAATATCTGAGGACCAAATACAAGAGGTAAATACTTTATTTTTAAAATGATGATTTCGACAGAAATAATCAAAAAACAAACTTGTTTTCATTAAATTGCTATAAACTGTATACAAACTCTGTATATAAACAAAAAAAAATAAATTATAAACAAAAAAATAATTTTATAAATAAAATAATTAATATTTAAACAAATTATTCAAAGCAATTTTTTTTTTATAATTTTAAACCATTTTTAAACAAAAATGAGCTTCAGTTTTTTAATCTACTCCACATAGTTTTTAAGATATTTTATTTCAAAAAATTTTTTCCATGAAATCCATGAAATAATAATAAACTTTTTTTGTATTTGGGCTCCACAATTTGTGAACGTTGTTGCAGTGAAAAATTTTTCATGACAAAATGGTAAACTTTACTGAACATAACTGACACCAACGTCGCACAGTGGATTTTTGTGGCCATAAATAGGAAGAATTTGAAAGTGCTAGGGATTGAAAAAATTTTTAAGGCAATCGCCAGAGAATACTTAGGGACTGAAAAAAAAACTATAAAAGTTTTAAATTTGTTTTGAGTTTAGCGACACAGTGGGCTCAAAGTTGAACGTTGTAGACCAAAAATGTTCTATGAAACTTTTTATAAAAGCGATTGTTAGATAAAGCGCTCTAGTTAACTTGTTTGAAACAACATGCTATAATGTAGCATATTGCCGGAAAGAACATTGTTTTCACTTTATAAAAATCAATTTAATTTTCTTTTATCGCCTTTATATGAATTGTCAAAAATTTTATTGAAAAATGATAAAAGTGGAAAATTTGCAAACTTTGATAGAAAAAAAGTATATCTTCGGATTTCGGAAATTTTTTTATATGTAATGTGAGAAAGTATGATTAGCTGAAAGACAAAAATTGAGCTGCTCTTTTCACAATTTTTTTTTTATCAAGTTTTTCTTAATTAGAAACAAAAAATACTGACTTTTATGAAATGCTCTTATTAATTTATTTGTATTGAAATATAGCAATATTGTATATTGGCATAAAGTTCATGGATCATACTTTTCAAAAAATGTTTAATTAAGCTTTTGGATTTTATGTGTGAATTATGCTGATTTTTTTAAAATTAGAGCTGAAAAAGTTATAATTGAGAAAATTGGCAAACTTTGTCAGAAAAAAAAAAAGTTTATCCCCAAATTTCGGAAATTTTTAAATTAATTTGAGAAAATATGATTAACCAAAATCCAAAGTTTCAGCTGCTTTTCTCAGAACATTTTTTTTATGATTCATTTTCTACAGCAACATTTGAAGGAAAAAATATTTTCATTTCTTCATATTTTGCAACGCTTTACAATAATTTTATGAATTGTAAAAGACCACAGTGTGAAGGAAGTTGCTTGAATTTGGATAGAAGTTCCCTTAAGTAGAGGGGAACAGGTAAGGGCTATTTTTCTCTTTTCATCCCCCTTGGTATAAAATATAGAAACTACAATGCTTTTCAAAAACTTAACAGATAAACTATTTAATCAGTTTTTCTCCAATTACATATAATAGATATCGCAAAATTTGTAACATTTTTGAAATCAGCGTTGCCAAATTTATGGAAGTTGATACCAATTGTGAAATAAAGTCTCAACCACATCCCAACTTTGTATGGAAAGTAGTTTTTGTTGGCTGAAGCCAAAAAACGTCTGTGCCCAATTTCAAGACTTTAGCGCTATTACAACTGTTAATGGACACCTTTTTTGTTTTTTCTCTAATAACTCCAAAACTATAAAAGATATCGCAAAATTAGTAATTTTTTTGAAATCAGCATTGCCAAGTTAAAGGAAATTGATACCCATTTTGAAAACAGATCTCAACCACATCCCAACTTTGTATGGGAGGTAGGCGTGTCCGTGAACCGATTTTTTCCATATTCACAAATTTTTGTTGTTTCACCTTACAAACATATATATGTGCCAAGTTTCAAGAGTCTAGCGTAATTATTACTATATGTGGTCGCCGTTTCATACAAACCCATCCACTGTGCGTCGCCAGATTTGATAAAAATTTTTGAAGTTTCGTTCTTCTAGGAAAGAATGGCACTCTAAAAGAACACCCTATATACTGTACTCAGAAGCGGAAAGGGCGTATCTCAAAAAAATTCGTTTCGAGATAATTAATGTTTTGTTTATGTCAATTTGTTAATGTAAAATTGAGATAAATGAAATTCTCTTGGGAAACTTTTTATAGGTTCGAACAACATAAAATACCGGCATTTGGCGTAGTTCATTAGATGCGTAATATCTTGAGCTATCAGATGCCATAAGAATCACGAATATGATTTTTTTTGAGTTACGCTCTATCCGCTTCTGAGGGCAGTATGCATATGCGAAATTTATAATCACAAAAAAAAAAAATATTTCAACATTCTAGTTGGATTTCCACTATTATGTGTGGAGTTTCTGGAAACTTGGCGGTGCCCAAACAATTTTTCGAAAAAAAATTTATTATTTTTGTTTGAGTTTTGTCTTAGAATGTTCATATAAATTTTAAGTTGCTCCTACATGATCTCTCAAAACGCGAATTTTACTCTTAACCTTAATTTTATAAAAATATACTAGAAATCAGTCCATTTCACTTTTCATAAAATATATTGTGCAAGAAATAATCGTTAATTCATTAACTGCATACTTAAAATTTGCGTTTAATAATTAATTTTGTATCTGTATCCACACATGCTTAATAAATAAATTGCATTTAAGCATTTAATATAGTACAGTGTGTTCATTCAAATGTTAACTACATTTTTCATCAATTGCTGCTTAAAAAAAAATTTAATTTACAATTTGAAATTTGTTTATTACCTACCTAAAATCCGTTATTTTGCCTAATGTACTACATACTACACTTACGATATTTAGCAATTTACAATTCATCGTAACACTCGCGATTTTATCGTCTTAACATGCAATACTTCGATTTAATTTTTATTTGTGCTGAAAAATTAATTTAATACTTTTAATATGTTTTTTGCTTGTATATTGCGGATCTTTCATTATTTCCTTTTGTCTGACCCTGTATGGTAGGTACTGTTGTTGCTGTAGCTTACGTTATATGAAATTGAAGCAATTTGCTCTCTATGCTTAGTTTGCGTCTTTACGATAATTAAAAATGAAACTGTTTTTTTTCTTTTGTTTTTTATATAGTGTTCTCTCTTTCGCACTACTATCTAATAATATGTGTTAGGGTGGAACTTTGAACATAAAAAATTTGACTAAAAATCAATAGTAGTCGGCAGACCCAGATTTAGAAATTTGCCGCCCCTAGGCAGTTGAAAAAGAGTCGCCCCCCTCGAAACTTCTTCAATGGTGAAATAATTTTTTACGCAAAGTTTTTCAATCAATAGAATGCACCTTTTATTGATTTCTTACTTATGTTTCTAGAGCACAATACAATATTTTTGGTAGTTTTGAGATTTTTTTAATGATTTCTGCGCGAGAGCTAGATATATATTTCAATGCAATATATATTTTTTATTATAAATCTATGATCATTTTTATAAGACGCCAATCTATACGAATAAAAAAATTTTTTGAACTTTCCGCCAATATTTGCCGCCCTAGGCACGTGCTTACTCTGCCTGTATGATAAATCCGGGCCTGGTAGTCGGATATGATCAAAAAACTAGAAAATTATCGAAACTGCCAGTAACTGTCGAAATCTATCGAGATTTACCGAAAAAATCGAAACATATCGAGTATCATTAGATGAGTCGAATATAGTCAACAACTGTCGAATAACACTGAAAAATTCGAAACTTATGGAAAAATATTGAAAAAGTCGAAAACTTTCGATAAATTAAAATTTATCGGAAATATCAATAATTGTCGAATAATATTGGAAAAGTCGAATATAGTGTAATAAAACTAACGAATAACACAGAAAAAATATTAAAAAAAGTTGGATCTTACCGAAAAAGATCGAGAAAATTCATAATTACAAATATTTTTGATTGAAAAATATAAAAAAATAAAAATAACGCTTTATTTTTCACTATGATCTCTATTGACCTAAATAATTAAAATCATTAATAATATTGTATGTTAAACTTATTTTGTAACGAAAGCCGATAGCCTTTGCAGCTAGCGATTTATTTTGATCGAAATAAATAAAAGTCAAAAATAACGATTACTTTTGATCAAAAAAAAAAAAAAATACAAATCCGTTTATAACGATCATGAAGTGATTTATGTCATAAAATTCATAATCGTTACGGTCTCCGCATGCCACACGAACTGCCCCGCCCCTATGCCTCGAAAAACTAAAATTACGAATTAAATAATAATAATAATCACTTTCATATAGAAACATTTCTAATATTTTTTTTTTGACGTTTTGAATTGTGTTCAACCCACTCGTTACATTGACAGACATTGAATATCAAAAAAACTTTTAATAGGTTGTGACCATCACGTGCATTCACCATATTATTTTCTAGACAGTTTTTCTTTTGAAAATAATGCCTAAAAACTACATTTTACTAAATGATTTTTGGGTAACTTTTTCTCTAATTTTCGGCCACCTATCTTCTGAAATTTGTTTTTTATCCTCACAATATTTATTTACCCATTTTTTCGGCAGTTCAAAAGCTTTTTTTTATCGATATTTTGAAACAAGTTATTTCGCAAGTCATCTTTTTAATGTTAAAAAAAGGTTTCAATATAAATAATGAAATTAAAATAAATTCGAAAACTATTCAAATAAGTGCCACTCTATTCTGTGCTCACAAATATAAAACTAAAAATTTAATTTAAAATAGGTATTTTGGATTTAATTTCTGTTGTTGTTATTGTTGTTGCTTTTGTTTTTATTATTAATGCATTTGCAAGACTGAACTCATCAAATAGCGAATTCATCATAAAATTCGCGCATGAAGTCACGCCAATACACAAACAGCAGCGGTTATATTGTACGTACGCAAACACAAACACACACACTGCACACTCACACATACAAAAAGGGGAGTCATATAAATGATTTAAAACTTTAAACTTTTAACATTCGTACGTTTTGCGCATTGAATTTTATAGAGAATGACGCCCTCATAATTTCGCTAAAAAAAATGTAAAAGAGAAAATGAAAAAAAAGGAATTAAAAATTAAAGCGCGGAAAATCCTTTTTATTTGCAGCAGCACCCATGTACTACCTACCTACATATGTACATACGGTTTTGAGAAGGCACAGCCTTATTATATGTTGCATGAGTAGTAGCAGAATGCTTTGATTGCAAATTATGCAGCGTAGTGCCATAGATTGCTATTTTTGAACCGAGACATCAAGTATATGAGCTTGGGTTTTATTTCATTTCAAAAATAGGCCAACATTTAAGCCATTTTTTGACTATTTTTTGAAAATTTTTTTGACCATTTTTAGTTGTAGTTTTTTTATTGAGTTTGTGTTTCAGAAAGATGATCTTGAAATTATATAAAAAAAAACTTCTTTGAGTGGGAAATAAAATGCTGAGCCTACTTTCCATAGTAAATATGGCCTAAAATCTGATATTTCTTTTGGATGTAGGAAAAATCCATAAATGTATTTTTTTATTAAGGTTTAGATAAATCAAATTCTCTATCGGTCTAACTCTACAGCGCTTTTCTGATTTCTTTTCCTCTTAAGTTCACGCATTCAGTTATCTGCGTGGGCTTATACCCCTTCATATTCTCATATCTCTATTCTCTTATCTCTTATATAGCATTATCTCTGTCTCTGTCTCTATCTTAGTCTTTATTTCCATATTTTATTGCTCAATCTCCTTATCTCTGTGTTTCTTTGAGCTTAAACGGATTATTTCTATATCACATAACACTCAATTTTCTTCGCTTTTGTAGCAATTTCCTTTATCAATTTTTTCGAAAACTTTCCGTATTATCCTTCTTAGATTTTTTGCTATGGAAGGCACCACGCCCACTTGTATAAGTTGTATAAGTCTGTTCAATTTACAGCCGAATGAAGGGTACATGTCTAAATGTCTTTGCTCTAAGTTTTATTATATTCTTTTTTGAAAATTTCTTCGAGGCATGAGGTAACATTTTTTCCAAACAAAGATGGCCAAGAATATTTTGGGTCGCTATACTAATTGTAAGTTCCATAACACTCTCGGATCTATAGACGCTCACTTTTCTTCTGTACAAAGCTTATATGTATCGCTTCAGTTCCTTATCTCAGTTTTCAATACGGTCCTTTCGAAAAATTCGATCTTCGATATTTACCATGCCCATTTGTCCAAACATACTCAATTTTCGTTCAGGATATACTTGGGTCACTTTAAGCATTTGCTTAGGCAAGCTAAATTCATACCAACAAAAGATATAAAAAGCAAAAGCTGGAAGAGTAAGTGATTTGAAAACAAAATTACACAAACAAAAAGCAATAGCTAAAAGAGCAAATGACTTGAAAACAAAATCACACAAACAAAAACCATGCAGCGATTGCGAGCCGAAAGTGTTTATCTCGAGTAACGGAAAGAGTTGCACGAACTGCCGCATTTAATACAAAATTACACAAACAAAAAGTCTACAGTGATTGCGAACCAAATTGACAGAAAGAGCTCGAGATAAAGTCGATACTTTCTGTTATTGTTGTAAGAGCTGCACGAGTTTCGAGCTGTGCATTGTTGTTCCACGCCAAATTTCCAGCAAAACGAAGGCTGCATTCTTCCATTTAATTTCCTATCACCTCACCAAAAAAAGCTAATCCAAAACTTCATTTAACAGACTGTGAAAGCTTCCTTCACACAAGGCTTTTTTCTTAGTCCAAATCGAATTTGTAGCCATTCTTCGAAATGACTAATATCACTAATTTTTGTAAGTGCGCTTTAATCACAAAAACGGTGAGCTACTATCTGAAAAACTCTCAAAAAAACCAATTCGGAACACTGACACTGCTGACTCATTAAAAGGGCCCAGTGCACGGTTGCGTGGGCAAAAACGGGAACTTAATTTAAAAACAGCCAGTGAGCATGAAAAAAAAGTGTAACAAACAAATGGACTAAAACTGACATACCATACAAACGGACAGACAGACAGATAGTCAGTCACTCAAACTAATATTGGAGCAGCCAAAGTATAACGGACGGACATTTTAGGTTTTAATAACAATTTTAATGCATTTCTTCATCATCGTCATCGTCTTCGTCGGCGTCTTCGCTGTTTTATTTTGGACTTTGGGCTGTAGTGCTTGCGGCTTTAGCAGCGCTTATTTTTGCTTAATTTAAATTTTATGCGACCATTCATTTAGCTGCTGCTGCGGCGGTGGCGGCGGCGGTAATGCTGTATGTGTAGTTGATACCAAGGAGGCCCCTCATCCGTCCATACGAATGAAAGGCGTTGGAGGCATTAGACGAGATATGCGCAGTATGTGGTTTTGATTTGAGCTGCTCGAAAAATCACATTTATGATACATATGTATGTATGTATGTACGTACCTACAAAGGAACATGAATATTGGACATGGTGGAAGACGGTAGAGAAGAGACTTTTGAATGAACGTACAAACGATGGTTACGTTTTGTCGTGGTCATAAAATGCCTTGGGAGGAGCAACACTTCTACTACTCTGATATTGTGATGTTGTTGTAGTTGTTGTTAAAATGTTGTACCGCATAAAAAAATAAACTGTTCTCCACCATCGCAATCCATCCATCCATCCATCCAACTGTGTTCAACATCCATCTGCTGCTGCTGCTGCTCAACTGATAGTTGGATTCTTCATTCTGGTGTTGTTTTGTTGCAAAAAAAAACGAAAAAATGATGTATGACGTTTTTTGATATCTTTTCCAGTTGTTGTAATAAATTTAATGTGCATTTTTTGTTGTTGTTGGTGATGGTAGTAGGCTGGTGCAGCAAAAATTTTCATTTTATTTGGTAGGCGTGTCATTTTGATATCAATCAAGATGAATGTTTTTTCTCGTAATTTTTTTGTTGTTATATTTTTCTTCAATTTTAAGTCTGATGCATTCGGTTTATGTAGGCGAGGCAACCCATAAGGTACATTTTGCACATTTATCTTGTTGCATCCTAAATTTAGTTTATGACCTTTTTTATTCCTTGCATTTACATGGGCTTAAACTTAAAAATAAAACTTAGACATTTCATAAAAAAATTACTTACAATTAAAGGCAGTATCTGAAATAGTTGCAAAAAGCAACAGGGAAAATGCAGAATTATTGATGGGCGAAATATGTTTGAAAAAAAAAAAAAAAATATTCACTCATTTTCCAATTTCATTAGCAAATCTTTTAAAATTTTAGAAATGTTACAAAAAAAAAACTTCTGTATTGATTGTTCGGACAAGAGAGAGGAGATAATGCCAGTTAATAATTATGACACTTACTTTGAAAAAATACCAAATTAATGTTGATTTTATTATGATAGTGAATAATATTTTGTGAATACAGGTCATTGAATTGAGGATACTCGAGATAAAACGTTGAGAAAATGATTGATTATTAAAATTGAACGAAACAAAAAAGAAATAGTGTGCTCTTTCAATTTTCACATTGTGACGTGAAAAAACGCCAAAAAACTGAGACATCGTTTTTGAAAGTTCCCTTTTAAAATGCCAGAAATCTCATGAGACAAAAAAAAATCAGATGTTATAAAATCTAGTGCGGTAAAAGTTTTATGAGATGAAAATATAAGTTCTATTTTTATAGAATCGAGTTATAGAAAATCTTTCTAAAAAATTTGAATTTTTCGTAATTATTTAAATATGATTTTTAGTGATTTTAATGATGAATGAATCGTTTGGGAAAACCTCTCTGAATAGATATTAATCTAGTTATAAGTACTTTTTTATTTTTATCCTTAGATCGTCGAAAACAATAGTTTGTAAAAGGAATATCGTTATATGGATATTATTTTCTTGAGAGTAAAAATATGAAATAGAGAAAATCGTCTGCTATGTCAAACTTACACAAAAGAGCATGAAGTGATTATTTCCCAAAATTTCCAGTTTATTATTTTTCTATTATTACAAAACTTGGATGGGTTGTATCTCATACTCTTTTTTCTTTAAAAAAAAGCCCTTAAACCAAATATAATTTACCAATTAATATCTTATCTTTGCGTCCGTTTTCTATAACACATAACTTTTATTCAGTCTTTGCTTTTATTGCATTTGTTTTTGTTGCTAAAATTCTTTTAAGGATCATCAACCTAAATACCAACATTCAATTATAATTACTTGATTATAGCTTGGTAACAGATCTCTTTGAGTTGGCGCTTTGCACAAAAAAAAGGGCAAATTATAAGAAGCAATTTGTGAGTGATCAACACCTTGTGAGAAAAAACAAGTAGCAGCAAGGATCGTTTTTTGTTTTGTCAGTGTTCAGATTGAAGTTACGATGTTGAATTCGAAGCACGCGCTAAAATTTCTCAAAGGAGAGATGTCCACTTAATTTACACAATTTGCACTGAAAATATTATGTATTTTAGTTACTTGTAGTCGTTAAAAGTTTTCAGTTGGCCTTCATTGACGTGTTGAATGTGTTTCAATTAACAATAACAGGGAATTTTATTACCTGTAATTTGATGTATAATTTATAAAAATTGAGCAGAACTCGGTTTGTTTGTAAGTAACCGGAATCACCTTTATTTTTAAAACCGAAAACGACGCTATTTCTCATTAGCTCTGTTTTTTTGCAATGTAGGGTGCTATCTTAGTGACAAAGAAATTTCGGATAGTCATTTACATATTTTTCAAACGTAATTTAGCCGTAATCCTGTAAAACTGTTTCAATACTTTTCTTCATATTTCGAGCTTTTCAACATTTATCTCTGAATTTTCAACACTTTTTCAAATTCTTCATTAATTTTCAACATTTTTCGATTATTTCACCAACCAATTTTTGATTTTTTCAATATTTCGAGGGATCTTAGTTATGCCAGACTTCAAAAATTAAGTTTTTGTCTGACCAGTACCTAAGTAATTGGCTGTCAAATAGATATTGGCAGACCATAGACGAAAGGGTTTGAATAGCCTGTAATTTCTTTATTTCAGTATCTATTATTTTTTCATTTATTTAAAAAAAACTATATCAATAGGGAATTTAATTTAAACATGGAAAATAGCGTCACGTAGGTGGCGTATGTTTCGCTTCGCAAAGTTGCGCTCTTTCTTAAAATTTCTCCATAATTTTACGCAAAATTTCAGATAGTACCGCTCAGGTTTCTTTTCGAGTATTTTATTTTTTAATTAGAGTATCGTCTCTGGCAGATTTACTAGCAAAACAAGGCGCTCAGTCAAATTCACAACTCATGAAAGTCTCTGTACCCTTTCAGCACTACTACCTACAGAGCTCTAGTCTTAGAAGCCGAAAAGAGGTGGGTTTGCTCTTCCACTAGCAATATTACCAAACATTTTTGGACCCGTTTCCATTAAAGGGACACAATATAGCTGTTATGCTTAACTCGGAATGAAGTTTAATGAAAAAAGGTAGTCAAAGAAGTTTTTTGTTTATTTTGCGCCACCCTGTATTTAAATATAAAATCAGTAAACTGGCTATCAGCAATTTTGTGGCGTGGCCGACAAAAGATTGCATTAGTGATGATGTTACGGTAGCTTTCTTCAATACATTGCGATATTGAGTAAATATTCTCTTTTCAAAAATCACCATAAATATAGTGTTTTATTTGATGTTTTATTAAAATATCAATATCGTATTTTAAAATTCTGAGCAAAAGCAAATTTGTTATCATAATGTTTGGGCCAAATTTAATAGTTTATTTGTATTCCTCCTTAAAAAGGCTTCATATAATTATCAAAACATTTAACAGCAAATCGTGGCTTTCTTTCAGAAAGAGTTTGAGAATAACAATTTTATATTGATAAGCAGCAATTTGCAATTTATTAACTTAATAAAGATATGATTTGCCGTCGGCATATCAAAAAGCGCGCAACATTTTTCTAAATAAGATAGTTATTATACCCGTAATTGAATAGGAACCACTAGAAACACCCTTATGCAATTATTGAATTACACAGAGATTCTTATCTTATTTGCGAAAGAATCTTTTGTTTTGCGAAATTCTATACGATTATCAACATCACTCCTCACAAACAACTGTCAAATTAGACTGTCATACGAGTGTGTACGATACCTACCACTTATGACCATATCAACAAGATTTGACCATGCTGCCTTTTTCTTTACATTCTGAGCCACGCTTCAAACCTGGCTTCCTAAACTGACAATTTGGCATCATTTATCATCACATGGGTTGCTGTTGTTGTTGTTGTTGTTGTCGTTGATTATCTGCTGATATTAGTGTTAAACAGTGTTGTCACCCTCAACAAAAGAAGAGAAAAAAATAAATAAACCCCTGGTTAGAGTGTTGCGCATCATCTGCTGCTGCTCAGCTCGTACGTGAGTTGCAATGTTGTTTTGCCGTCGCTGCTGTTGCTGCTTAAATGCGACCTTTTTCCGCTCATTGATTTTTTGTCGTCGGGTTGGTTTTTATCTCTTCTGAGTTTTGTACTGGATGTTTCTCTTATTTCGGCTTGTTTTTCATCAGGTTTTATCGTTGTGTTTTCTGTTTTTTTTTTGTTGTCACTAAAGAGGGGCGCATGCTGTTTGACACCTGAGGTGGTAGTGCTACTTTTGCGGTATTTGTTAGCATGATTTTCCGTATTGAATTTTTGCCTTTTGCTACTTTATTTTATTATTGTTGTTTTTCGGTTTGTTCGCTCATTGTTTCTTGTCGGGGGTTATCTTTTGCTGTCAAATCTATTCGATTGGGAAAACAAGCTTGTTATGCAGCTAAACATCTCGTGTGTGCATGAATGAGGTAATCGGGGGGTTGCTGCTGCTGCTGTATGCCGGTTGTTATGCTACATAAGTCTTTTGTTTTTCACATTTTTGGTTGTTGTTGTTTTTTATCTGGTTTTTCAATTGGCCTATTTGTAAGAAGTATAAAAATTTGACCTCTGAGGTCATATTTATTGTTACTCAAAGAGGCATCTTTTCTTAAGGAGAAATGCGGGTTTTTTTTTAGATATCTTGTGGAATATCTTGTCGTTAACAGTTTTTTGATGATGCTGTCAATTTTTATTTCAAATAATTATTCCTCTTAATAATTCCTGTTTTTATTCATTTCTTAATTGCAGCTCTATGAAATAAATGATGATCCAAAGCGTAAGGAGTTTCTGGATGACTTGTTTTCATTCATGCAAAAAAGAGGTAAGTTCTAAATATATGTAAATACTTGGGTTGGTAGCTGTCGCTTGCTTGAGCATATTTAAATTTTCCTCAGAAGAAAGAATATTATTAACAATTTTGTGAATTGTAAGCTTCAGTTTTATTACACATTTTCTCTGCTTCTAAGATTTTTTTTGGTGAAAATAAAATATGTTCACAAAAAAAAAAAACTTGAAATTTGGCAGAAATTGGTTCACATTCATACGGAAAAGCTTTTGGTAAAAGATGAATGACGTTACTTTGGATCCGATCCTTGATTTTGGTAGCCGGCCATAAGCTAGGACTACAATCAAAGAAATTTAGTGCTTGGCAAACAACTGCTTGTGTCAATGGGCTAGTTGAGAGCCTGCATAGCTGTACTTTTACATATGTTACCAACAAATTTTATTCAAATGAACTGGCTAGTTTTCTAGTTTTTGTGTTTTCCTTGTCAAAATTATCTGCCGGATTGACATAGGGCTTTATTCGAGAAACCCTAAAATATTTCGATTACCCGATTTAATTAGTATTTGTGTAAAAATTAAAAGACTACTGAGTTTCCTGTAAATTGCCTTGAAGGGGTTTACAGCTGCAAAATATCCGCGGTGATCCAATTCGAATTTCCTAAGTTGACAGCCGTGTAACTAGTTCTGCTGATATGTACTAGACTTCTAACCAGAGGCGTTCCGTGCATATTGTGCGCCCGGGGTAAAAAATTATTTGCCGCAGCAAAAAAGAAGAAAAAAAGGTACTAACTTTTCACATTCAAAAACTTTAGCAAATGAGATATATTTCACTAAAACTGTGAAAATTTCCACCTCCACATTCAAATTTACTACATCGATTTAGTTTCATTCACAAATTATTTCACGACCATTTTGCCGCCCTCTCAAGCCTTGGGCCCGGGCAGCTACCCCCTCGCCTCCCCTACCTAGGTACGCTACGTCTCCTGACTAACACCTGATGTTGGTACCAATAAATATTTCCATGCTAAAACCAATAAAGCGAAATAGTCGTTTTAGATTTGAAAGCAACGAATTTGGTGGTTCCCCTAATAATGCTAATGTACCTACTCATTTATGTCAAAAATGTTGAGTAAAGTTGGACTTTTTCTTACATTCTGGTTCGCTGGTTTTGACGAATTTTCGAAAATCGATTAAAGTTTATTAACTGAATACATAAAACAATACTGCAGTACAATTTGAAAATCAAAGCGCCACTCCAGAGATAAGCGAGTCTGAAGACGAAGTTGATGAGAAAATTGCTGACCCCATAAGTTCATATGATGAGACATTGAAGCAAGTTGCCCGTTGGAAGCATTTTGCCAGAGATGATTTTTTAACATTTTATCACATCAAAAATGTAGAGACGCATCTTGACACCCAACATTAGAAGTTGAGCCAATCGAAGTTAAAACAAAAAAAAAATTTTTAGTTCCTTCCCCATAAGCAGACATCTCCCATAACCGGACAAAAATACTGCGACGTTGGGCGTCCGGTTATGGGGAATTTCACTGTAGTAGATATTGTCGTTAGCAAGGCCATTCTGAAAACCACTGTCAGTTTTTTTGCAGGCCACGTTTGAAGTATTAAAAAGACGAAGTGCTTCTTTGGGTATTTGAAATTATTAAAAGTTCATAAGCTACCGTATGACAAGACATTTATTGCTCGATATGTCACATAAAAGAGCTGAAATTATGCAAAAGAAAGCATTTGAAATATTTTGTTACGGGCTCGTATTGATCACTCGAAACCGACTATAAGCTTTTAACGGGCGATTAACTTAAATAATAAAACTGCATAAATCAAAATACAAACTTCCATCAAACTAAACTCACAAATGGAGACAAACATAAAATTCATTAATTTGCATATGAATTCATCATTCATTCCATCATGCCGTCACTCAAAAATGTCTCTGACGCTTTCTGCCCTGCCCGACTAGTGACATTTATGTGCATTTCCAATGTACGGGTGTAAAATGACTTGACGCTAATGATTGTCATTATTATCAACGCCAACAACGCCAGTGTGATAGTCATTTTCATTAGCGTCGAACAACGAAACTACCGTTTGCTGCACACGAGATCACTGAACACACCAACCGTACGTCAAATACAACGACTGTTTGTCAGTCTGTCGGGGGCCCAGAGTGTGGGTTCAGGGCGGCTAAATTTGATTTAAATCCTCAGGAATAAAAAAATGATAAAAAAATTAATGTGGCTATAAAAGAATTATCCTAAATGCATTAAGGAAATTACAAAATTGATTTAAAGGACCAGTTGAGTACCAGCAAGAATACCGATGAATAACACCGAATTGAAAACACAAGATGCAAGTGTTGGTAGGTGAAGTAGCTGCACAACAGTAGCGGTAGCCTCATCAACGTCATCGCGATCATTAACGACACGATCAACACTTGAAAGTAACGCGTCATTCCGCATAAAGAATGAAGCAAACGTACGATGGTGGTGGTGGTACCGGCAGTAGCCAACAGTGGCGCAAAGACGAAGTCAAGTGGACCACATCAGATCAACATAGAACGGATTGGAACGCAATGCAAGCACATTGAATGAATGAATGAATATTGTAGTGAAGTGGAGTGTGTGGTTGGTTGGCTTATTCCTCCGTTGGAATGTTATAATGGCATGCATTTGAAATTAGTCAGCATCGTCGGTATGCGCGACAGACTTTCATGATGATGATCATGGTGATGGCTTATGAATAAATGCAGCGAGCGGTGTCAACAATTTAATTATTTATATTTCAAGTGATTCAAGATCACTTTAAAAAGAAAGCAAGCAAAAAAAAAACACAAAAAGAAAGACTTAATAAATTAAAATATTTATTTATAATGGAAATTACACTAACAACATTAGCTAAAGTATTACAAAAATAACAAAACTTAAGTAAGTGAAATCACACAAATAAATAATTTGGAGAAGAACATCAAAATGATTAAAATTATTCGTGACACTGTGTCTGACACTTATAGCTTTTGCTGTCATAAGTTTGAGCAACTTATTTGCATTTGAAAAATGAGCAAAAAGTAAATTTTTGAAATGTACATTCGGTCAAGACTGCAGTGCAGAGCATTGTGGTTATATACCCACAATGGTTTACAAATCGACTTCTCCGATCGAAGTTTGATGAAGACAATGTCCTCTTTCAGGATCATATCATGCTTAGTCTTTAAGAAGTATTCGCGCGATGTAGGATAAGTTGGGATATCTCGACAACCTGATGTAGTGCACTATAACTTTGTTCGACAAAATTGATCAGTATCAAATAATAAAATATATGTGAGGCAAAATTGTAACGAGTTGTATATGAACCGACTCCACAAAGCGTAAATAACGACTTGAAAAAGTAGGGTAGAAAATTTCGCTATAAACTCTTCGCCGATCAAATAATGTCAAGCGTTGTGACCGTAACGATCAGTCTTGCAATCATGCATTTGACGTCTGCAGCAAGCGGCTGGTACTATTTTCACTTGTCTGCTTCTTCTTTGTAATCAACAACGTCTTTTATTTGATGTTTGTCATAAAACAAAAATCCAACAACAACAACAAACATATTGGCGAAGAGGCAACAAAACAAATATGTATTTCAGTTTGTCATAAAAGTCACACGAAATGTTTATTTTTGTTGTAAATTTTTATAATTATTGCTGTTGTTGTTGTTGTTCTTGTTGCTGTTGCTGTTGCTGTTATTTTTGCATTTGACAAAAATGCGAAAATGTGTTTTAAATTATTTCCACTGAGTGTTATTTTTGCAAAAAAAAAAAAAACACAAAAAAAAATAAAATTTTTTTTCATTAAATGCACATTATTTTGGTGGATTTGGTGTTGTTCTTGTTGTTGTTGTTGCTTTTATTGTTGCCATTAGTAAGCTATTTGTCAAATTGATGTTTTTGTTTGTTGCAGCGTTTGTGTTACATGTTGTTGTTGTGTTTGTTGCCGTTGTCATTTTTGTTGTTATTGTATCTAATACATATTTTAAGTGCTCAATTTAATTAGTAAATAATTGTTTTGTAATATATTGTATATTTAATGTTGAACATTTGGTAATCTGCGCAATTATTTCCTTTCCTTAGTTTGTATAAATGGAACTGTTTTTTTTTTTGTAAATAAATTTTTCCGCAATTTGACAGTTCCTTAATAAATTTCTGCAATGAGTTATTGTAAGCTGTTAATAGAACTAAGAATGTTTGGATCAGAAATAATATGTTGAATCTGTGGTCTATTTCGAAAAACCAGCAACGATTAATGCCTTGGAAGCCAACGTATCTTGAACAATTGTAGACATTTGACCCCTATCGTTTGAAAAAGTGGTAGATTGGTAAATTGGACTGTTTTTGGATTGTTTTGAAATATTAATGCCATCGAATATTTTTTCATTTGAATTCAAAGTTTGGATACTCCAAAAAGTCACCCGTTGCAAGGAACGTTGTGAATTTTATTTATAATTTAACGTTGGCTGGGGGTTCCTTTCTACTCAGGATCCGGCGCTATAGTCTCGACCTTTGCACTAATTTCAAAAATATTAAAGGATTCAATCAGATGGTTTTATTTTTCTTAAGAAATGAAGTTCGAATACTGATATCTCTGCTATTGTAGATTTGTGGAAGCCACTGATATCTCTGCTATTGTAGATTTGTGAATGCCACTTTTTGAATATTTTTTTTTTAAATTCCTTTGAAATTCGTCCGTCAATTATTCAAATTTATATGAATTTCCCATTCTAAAAATTAATGATTTTATAGGTAAAGAACTCACCTAATTAAAAAAAATTAAATTAATTTTTGATTTTGAAAATTGGAATTAAAGGTTTTTTTTTTTAAAAAATACTGAAACTTAGTAGAAAACTTTAGTTTTGAAAACTTTTTAGATGAAATTATAGGTAAAAAGTTATATACGTTTGTAAATAAGGTATTGCAAGAAATGTCTAAAAATTGTACCCCCTTCACCTTTGTCTATACTTGTCCAAATGAATTAATTTTCGGTTTGAGAAGTACCTTTCAATATGACAACAATTTGCCAAATTTTCAGCCTTAGCGAACAACTTGGTAAATTATGCCCCATAGTTTTTTTTTTAGAATTTCATCTTCTATTTTATGTCGAAAGTTTTCAAAATCTCCGAATTACATCAATGGATGCTCTTTTATAATTACACCAGTAATGGCACTTGGAAATTTTTACGAATGTACTGAAATGTACATTTTGTAGTTCAAGCGATCTTAGCTTAGCTAATTTTTTTCCAAAAATTAACAAAAAAACAGCTTACGTTAAGTAAAACAGTGCATTTATTTATATGACACCATTTTGTTATTACGAATATTAATCAAAAACAAAATATCACAAACAAAATTTCTGTCGGGCTAAGAAAAATTAAGTTAAGGTTGTGTTAAGGCTAATTTTTCATTAGTTGTGAGCGCGATTTCATCTTCATATTTAGATACTATTTCGGTCTAAGTATATATAAAAAATTGCATAAAAACTTTAATGAAATTTCGTGCAGAAGTAACGTAAAAATGGCCTTAACTCAACCTTAACTCTATTTTTCTTAACTCGACTTAAGCTTTTATTGCTTGTTGCCTATTGCTTGTTATCACAAGAACATATTGGAAAAATGCTGTCATTTCATATAATTCTCTAAAAATAATTGTAATTTCCGTGATTTTCAAAGTGCGGATGTACTAAAAGAAGGGTGACACAAAAAAAAATCGATTAGACATAAAAAGTATGATGCAAGATTTATGTTTCATTTTTGGTTAACCCTATTTAACTGCTACCATAATCACCAAGCCCAGTTAATGTAAAAAACTGAAAACCATTTTACCATAATGTTCTACCATTTTTATTAAATATAACCATACGTAAACATCATAAACTTACAAATACTGCCACACGAACGTTGTTATTATTGTGGACCATAATGCTGTAGCTAAACCTCAGAAATCGCATGCGACTTAACACAAATGTATCCAACAACTTACCGAAGAAAATATACAAGCTTGCTAATGTCTTACTCTGTCCAAGCTATGTTTGCATACTGCATGCTGTTGGGCCCATGTTTTACTAGCCCCCCTCCCCCCACAATCCTTTCTTCTCTTGGGCAACATTATATCACTTGCAAATTTATATTTCTCGACTACGTCATATACAAATATAAAGACATATAAACTTATTATGGTCTGAAGTTTTAAAATGACTTATGGCAAAATGAAAAATATATATACCCCCGATATATGAATATTTACCGATATATGTAAATATGCGAAATTAATAATAATAAAAAAAATGATATGAAGACGGAAAATGCAGCAAACTAATAAAGTGTTAAAAAAATTTAAAAAGAAAAAACAACAAAATATTTAACATACCTACGTATAAAAGAAACCAAAGGGAAAATATCATGTAAATATGAAAAGAAATCGTGTGAGACCAAGAAAAAATTAGTAAAAAAAAAAAAATTTAAAAAAAAGGAAAAAAAAAAAAATTAAAATAAAAAGGAAAGAAAAGTGGTGAAAAAATTTACAATGGGGGAAAAATTTCAGTTTAATTTTTTTTTTTGTTTGTTTTTGCTGCCACACTGATGACATTTGTAAGTTTTCATTATAGTCTACGAGTATGACGTATGGTATGTAGGTGTAACGTTATGTCTGGGTAATTGAAGTTGTGCGCGCATTGAAGTGGCGTAAAATATTATTTTATGATTTTGCGACGATATCGAATTTCTTTCTTTTTGTAATTAAAAGTTTGCAATAAATAAAAATTCATTATTGCGGCAAATCAATTTGTTTTGGTGCCACGGTCTATTCTAAGAACTTTTATGAAAGTTTATATGATTTTGTAAAAAAATAAAATCATTACAGTCTTCTGAAAGCGATTCGTTATAGTTTGACAGCCAGTGGCTGCGCCTTTGGTAGTTATTGATATGTAATGTCGTTCACATTTATGTGAATTAGTAAATCGAAAAGTAAAGATAGCGCTGATTTAAAAAAAAAGTTTTGTAATTGCAAAAAAACCTCTTAAATGAATTTATCACGTCTGCCTCTGATACATCGTATTAAGCGCAAACCATAGATAACGAAAATATAAAAGGCAGACATCCACACTGCTGTATTTTTAATGACAGCAATTGTTAATATGTAAAAAAAACCCAATTAAATAATTCTATCGGTTTTTTTTCAGTATTTCGTTGTACTGAGTATTGCCTTTAGTAGCTGAAAGTAAAAGAGGCAGACGTGTAGCTTCTGCTTTTTCAAATTTTATCGACACTTTTTTTTCCGAAATATAGAAAATTGAAAATTCAAGTTAACCCGGCCTCTATAATAAACTTCAATAAAAAAAAAAAAAAAATATTACTCATATAAAGGCTACTCCCAGGGCTAAAAAAATTTTCAATAAAATCAGAGATTCAAAAGCAAAATGCCGTCCAGTTTGGCGTCGAATGCCTCATATATACAGCCAGAAAAATAATATAAATGACCGAACAAATAGAATAGTAAATTTTGCATAACAAAATATGCACGGTATTAGCTTTAAATAAACATATATAATAAACATATATATCCTTAAAAGTATACACCTTAAGTGCGTCTGCCTTCGAAAAACCAGCGTCTGCTTTCCCCATTTTTGTGTTTTTTATAAGTAAGGGGACGTCCATTAATTACGTGAGCTAAATTAGGGGGGTGGGGTCCGGCAAAATCTCACCAAATCTCACCAAAGGGGAGAAAAGGGTCAAGGAAAACCTCAAGTCAACTTTTTAATGTAAGAATTTACATTAAAAATTATAATTTAAATCTCACGTGAGGGAGGGGTTGGTCCTGCAAGATCTCACCAAATCTCACCAAGGGGAGGAGTTGGGGGGTCCGAATTTAAAAAAAAAACCACCTCACGTAATTAATGGACGTCCTTCAAAAAACCAGTAGGCAAACGCGATAAAATGATTTGATACTCAATTTTTTAATTACATTACATATACATTTCTAATAAAAAAATATGCAGCAATAACAAGTTGGCAGAGGTTGTTTCTCTCTTTTTTATGGCATAACCTTTATAATTATTGCAATCTGCGTGACGATAAAATCACTTAAATTTGTATATTTACATCATAAAATTTTAAAAACAATTTTAATAACACTTAAACGCAGCAATAAAACGTCTGCCTCTTGTATTTATCTGTTTTTGTGTTGGCAGACGCAATAAAATTGTTTTACAGTTTTAAGGCGGTCACTATAAATAACGCAGCGACAATGCAATGGCAGATATTGTTCGTACTATTAACATTACTTAGAGCTTCATGATTTTCAACATCTGCCGCACGATTAAAATAACGTTTCAAAAGTACATCAGTATTTTTGTAGAAAAAGCACGAAAATATTTTTAATGTAGCAATCGACCGTCATAAAATTAAATAAAATAAATGTCAAAAGTAACAAACAAATTAAGTAAAATAAAATTTAAAATAATAGACTTTTACATATTTAACACTCTTATTTATTTAGACGTTGACATGAAATTGTTTTCATTACAAATTTTTTTTGAATTTATTTTCTTTTTTAATTTAAAAAACTTTTCCCTCTTATGTAAACAGTAGTGAAAAATTGTTGAAAAAAGCATGCGGCTTTACGCGGATGTTGTGTCTAATTATATCAATGGTGTGTCGATGTATCGAAATATCAAAATATTAGGGTATTTTTATATTTCTGAAATTTTTTTCCTTTGAAACTTACGGAATTAGTTTTTTATATAAAGATAAATCACACTCAAAAAAATTTCCGAATTCGAATATTAAAAGGTCATATAAAAATGTAAGGCATTAATATAATTTTTGCATAAAATGCAGCCGATTTTCAGACATAAGGTTACAGGATTATAAATTATTTTTCGAAGATCATGCTACTGGGCGGGGAATTTCGGGGCTTCAAATATAAAAATCATAGTAATCGACATTGAAACTTTGATTTAAAAGAAGGTAGTGTACGCAAAACCCTTTTCAGAAATTTTGATTTCCATCAGCTTCTCACATTCGATCCTCTTACATGGGTATTTATGTTAAGAAGCACTTCCTGTTCGTTACATTACAGAATATTTTCTATATCAACAAAGATATTTCAATATCGTTTTTTTATATTTTCAATTTTATATCAACACTATTAGCGCCTGATAGTGTTTCTGGCATTTCTTTAAATTTTCTTTTACGTTTTTTTTTTTCATTTGACGCGCAACAGTGCAGCAGCAACAACAACAACAAAAACAACAACAGAAATTGAAGATTTCTTGACGTGACAACTTAATGGATTTTAATCTGTCACATTGTCGTAGTTCACTGACTGCTTGATGATGCTGTTGATCATGTGCGGGGTGTGGCTGCTGGGTGGCTATGCTGAATGTGTGTGTGCGCGTGTAAGTGTTAGCGCGTCTAACTTAGAAGACACATCACTGTCACATTTTGCGTTGATTGATTATGAGTGAAAATTCACAGGAAAATCAACTAAAAATACCACTACTTCATTCAAATTCGAAATTGAGGATTATTTGGGTAGGGGGTGGCAATATTTTTTGATCACGTAATACTTGATCACGTTAAGGAAAATAAATATTTTTAGTATTTGAACTAAATAACTTTTTTTTTTTTATCAAATTCAAAATTTTGACATGGTTGACATAGTTTGGAACATTTGCCAAATATTTGTTATTTTTTAATATAATCAACCAAAAGCTAAAATAATTTTTTTTTTAATTTCTTTTTTTGAGAAATTATTTCGACGATGTCTAATTTTTTATTTTAGTGACAATACTTACTATAAAAAATATATAAAATTATAAAAAAAATGTCAAAGAAAGTGCACCAAAAAAACAAAAATCCAAAGTGAATTTCAAAACGTGTCTGCACATACACTTGAGTAATGAAAACACTTAAAACTAAAAGAATAATAAATGAATTTATATCGAGTTTATCTCGCCATAAAATCCTATCTGCAGAACACATAATCAGTGAATGAATTTTAATTACAAGCAATTAATTTAATTACACTTTAATTATCATTCACATAACACGCATAGACATAGGTAAGCATTCAACAGTAAACAGTTTTCAAATAGAATTTATATGATGTGTTAAATACTTAAATTGAACAAATCGAACAAGAAAGTCGAAAAAATGCAACAATAAAATCATCAGCATTAAAAACCAATAAAGTAGATTTATTATTGATCTCTGCTGTGCTACCGCTGCTGTTGCCAACGTCTTGAAATCGATCAATCGATTGGCAGAACATTGGATTACGTCGATACAATTGATCAGCGATCAATATTGATCATCTGGAGAGATAAAACAAAAAAGTAAAATTGTAGTGAAAATGATTTACAAAAACAAAAACGCACCGCTTTTTTTTAAACTTTTGCTCCAAGCAATTCCAATTCCTTTGAGCAAAAACAAGAGAAAAAACAAAAAGAAACATTTAATGATCATAAAATTCTTTTAATAAAAAAACAAACGTTCAAATCGTCTTGTGTTCTATCTGCTTTGCTGTTTTTTTTTCTTCACTTTTTTTTTATGATCTTGCCCTGAGGAATCAATCAAATAAAATGATCGACATGTTGATTGAATAAGGATAGTTAAACAATATTTGTTGTTTTTTTATGTTATTTTGTTGTTGTTGTTTTTGTAAATAACAACAAAACACAAAAGAAGAAGAAAAAAAAAAAATGTGCAACGCATTGATCGATTTTATTTGAATACCTGTAATGAACAAAAATTCTTCAATATAAATTATTGCATAAGAAAATTTTTATTTCATTAAAAAGGCTTAGCAACACATCGGAATTGGTAGGCGGAATATAGAGATGTGCATAAGTATGCAAAGTTTTAAAATATAACACTAGTAATATTAACTTGAAACGATCTATTAAGTATCGTTATATTATACCAGCTTTAGCTTCCATAGAAAGCTTAAATTAAACTCATAACATTTGGAACGAACAATTTGTATAGAATTATGTTTATCAAACGCGATGGACTTTCATTCAAGTGCACAATTGTTGAGTTTGTAAGAGAAAGAGAGAAAAAAATCATGCGTCGTAAATTTAGTTCTGTATGCAAGGATAGTTTATGTAAAATAAGTTTTAATCAAGAAATCTGTGAGTTATACAATCATGCATCGACTGCATTGGCTTGGAAACACTAGAGACATTGAAGATAATGCTCCAGCTAAGAGATTTATCAACTTACAGCAATCAGCTTTGACCTACAAAAGCACTTGATCGCGAACAAGAAAGTCTCAGGTTATCACTCTTAATGAATTGATTGCCGTATAAAGCAAGATAAGGGTTTCTCATATCTGCCATATTTTTTTGATATTATTTTTCTAGGGAAAATTACCCAAAGGGTAAAAGTCTATATCAATATTTCGATTTCTGATAACCTTACAAAAGTAATATACCAAACTTATACAAAACTGTTCAGAACCAAATACTTGAGAAGTCAGAAATCACATATATAATTTTTGATTCCTTTTACAGTGAAACCTGGATAACTGGGATCTCCAAGAGATCAAAATTTTTGTCTCAGTTATAGAGGAAAATTCCAATGTTATAGAGGCGAAAACGCACAAAAACTTCAAAAATCAAATCCCAGATAAAGTGGTTTAATAATTCCAGTAATAGAGGTATTTGAATGCGAAAGTGCGGGGACCTTGAACTGAGTCTCACTAGTAGAGGTTTCCCACTTATCCAGGTACCGCTTAATCACTGTATTCCATTTCGTGACGCTGTGAAAATTAAAACAAAAATACTCGTCCTTTGATATCCTTATTCGATAAAATTTTCTTTTAGATGTTTGTATGTATATGTATATATGAATTTATGTAGAATAATATATATGACAAATATCGGTTCTTGGCAGTGCAGGCTTAAGACTTTGCGGCACTCGGGCACCCTTATAACTAAACATATGTAAAATATTTCAAAATTAAATAGATATTTTTTTTAAAAATTAAATAAAAATATAAGAGTAAATATTGATGACAAAAAAACAAAGGGTCACTTCTTCAGAAATTAATATATTTCTCCACTGCAAGTCACCAAATTGTAATGAAACGTCCCTGTATGCTTTTATGTCGAATGTCCTCATGTCTCGTATAGCACATAACATCCACAAATTCACACAACCTCTTGTCATTTAGCAGATCTTTTCAGCTTGGGGTTCGACCATTAGCCCTACCTATAACCCTAGTAGGTATCTTAATAAGCTTTCTCTGACGCTTAGCTTTGATAAATTCGATGCTCTCGCTCCTTTATTGCTATTATTGGTCAATGCTGCCATATTCGATAAAACAATGGCGGGTTGTTTTAAGAGCAATTATTTTCCTTTACATTCCTAAAAATTTTTGGCTATAGTGCTCAGATTTCCATTTGGATATTATTTTATTATTTTAGATGAAAACTTTATCTACTCAAAATTTTGGGCCATTCTACATATATATGATATAAGGCCCAAAATGTAATTTTTTCTGTGCAATTTAATTTCAGTTTTCACTATCATTTTCAGCACAAAATATTACCATATCTAGCAGAGAAGAAAGAGAAAAAAAAAATCAGGGAGAGAGAACACGCAAGATTTGACGAAAGTAAAAAATAATGAAAAATCATCAAAAGTGTGGCATGCACGCAAAATTTTTTACAAACATTTTGTCTGTAATCAAAGTATTTGGAGCAAATATTTTTTTTTTCTGAATTGTTGATAATTTTGCAAAGAGCAATTATTATTTTTTTTTAAAATTCGGCATGATAAGAAATGTTTCTTATTTTATGCAAAAAAAGTAATCACCTGTCAGTATGTTATATCATGAAAATTGTTGCTTTCAATATTGGGTATCTCGCTTCTTAAGTTTTTTTAACTCTTGAAGAATATTCGCTTCTTGTTTTGCTTTTGTTTTCGTTTTTTATTTTGTTTTTATGAATTCAAATTGAAGTTCTTGTGTGCACATTTTGTGTTGAACCATACACTCAATTTTTAACATCAATCCATAGACATGACATTCTGACTTTTCTCGTGTTTTTAAACTGTCTATCAAATTACTTTGATTTCCATTAATTTTCTTATTTCAAATTAAAATCAGAAAAAAATGAAATCCGACAACCAACGCACAGGAAATCAAACATATGTTGCTCATCTTTTGCCAGTCGTTGGATGTCGCACCAACCCCACGATCACGAGCCACAATAACTGAAAAATAAATTGAAAATTACAAATCAAGAAAGTGTTTTCATATCATCTATGTATCGGTCTACCTATGTTTTTTTTTTTTTGTTTTTTTTTTTTAAATAGTAGTGTATTAAATATCAAATTTAATAATCTGCTTAATGCTTGTGAATTTTAAAATTACAATTTGAGGGGGCTGCATTTATAAGTTTAGTGGAAAATTTTCTGTGCAAGAATTTATTTATTTTTTGAAACTTTATATAAAAATTTTTAATTTGTATATTTTCTTACAGGCACACCTATTAATCGTCTGCCTATTATGGCCAAGTCTGTACTGGATCTATATGAGCTTTACAATTTAGTTATAGCACGTGGTGGTCTGGTTGATGTCATCAATAAAAAATTATGGCAAGAAATAATCAAAGGACTGCATCTGCCGTCGAGTATTACAAGTGCAGCCTTCACGCTGAGAACACAGTAAGTGAAATTATTTGGTATTTGTAGCAACAAAATATAAATAATATAAATAAAGTAGCAACATTCTATCAAACTTAAAAAAAAAATTCATGTCATGAAAAAAAAAATTGTCAATAACAAAAATATTTTTCCGAATTTTTTGTCCAATTTCAAGTACTTTTTTTTCTCAATGTGATTTTTACTTAAAATTGAAAGTTTGCGAGAAAAAATGATAAAAGTTCAAATTTTAAACAAAACTGTTTTTATCACTAACGCAAATACTAAAAGTATTAAAATTTGTATATAAAAAATCAAAGTTAACCTCGAATTGAACTTGATAATTTGTTTCAAGGTCAAGTGCAAGGTAAGAGTTATTTGACCGCTTAACTCTCCGACAGGCGATGACGTGCGAGGCGGTCAGTGGAGCGCATGGGTCTGGCCAGACACATTTATAAGTATTAGGGTAGTTTAAATATTAAAGTTGCTCCAAACCTCGCATCCCCAAGCACAAAATGTTTTGTATTGGTGCCAATAAGAACCACGTAAAATTTGGTCCAAAACATTTGATGGACCCGCCACCGTTTTGAAAACTAGAAAATGGTCCTTAATCTACCGAAAATCATTAATATCTCCCCGAAGCTTCCCCCTAGAGGGATCAAATGTGTGACAAGGTCCTATTATTTTTTCTCCTTAGGGGGCTTCCCTGCAAAAATGACATTCTTGTGAAATTATGAAATTGACTCCCCCTCTTCTCAGACGCCTTTGGAGGGGTAAAATGTTAGACTAACTTCTATTATCTTTACATACCCCTATCTCAACCCTTTTGAGGGGATCCCTTGCAAAAATGAAAAAAATAATTCATATCACTAGGTTGTAATATATTAATTTTTATTGTGTTCATTGTGCTCTTTTCACAAAAAGGATACTTTTTACGAACAGTATTAGCTGTTTTTGTTCTCTATCATTTGACAAAACTTGGTTGCTAAACCTTTGCAAAAAGAGAGTACATTTTTGAAATCATCATCAGATTCCCATGATTATTGAGAAATTCTGTATTCAATCCAAAGAAAACAAATCTTCTGTGTATAGTTCCTCCACATCGTCGTCATCGTAATAATCCAAAACAACCTCTTACTCAATATTTTTTTCAATATCGTATGATAAAATTTGTTGCGTCTGCTCAGACCCATGTGCACTTGACTGGGTTTAAAATTAAATTTTTTATTACAAATATATCGCAAACGTATCGTTTACTGTTCTATTGCATTCGCCTTAACTTATTTGAAGAAGTCATGGACGGTGATCACTCAGAAATAGCTAGAAAAAAAATATACCAATTTGAAAACTAGATCCATACGCCCTTCGGAGGGCTAAAAGCCTTATAACTCTTGCCGAAAACATCTATCACTATGTCACTTCGTTCTTAAAATATTGGACATGGGAAGTAAAATGAAGCACACTGTCTATAACTCTCAGAATAGGATATGTCAGATATAAAAAAGTGTATGGGTCATCCTTTAACGAAGCGACCGGACTTTGACCGCGAGTTCTCCACTTTTTCCTACCATTTTTTGTTCATAGTTTTTGACAAGTTAATGATTATCACAAACTATTTTTCGCTAAAATATTTTAAAATCTATGATAAATAAATAATATTTTAAAATTTTGGATAACTTTATATCAGGCGCTATTTAATAATTTCTTTTTGGCGTTATTTCCCAGAAACACTATTTTGATAATTTTTTTCTCTTCAGAACTTGAATGCAGTTTTTGGAGTGATATCTCAAAAATGATAAGTTGCCACAAGCAGGTCAAAGTACGAACGTTTGATACCTCATTTAATATTTATGAATCTATTCTGTGAAATACAATTTTCGCCAACACTAAAGAAAAAGTCAACGAAAGCATAAACTTTAAAATGAAATAAATTTGAAATAATAAGTAGGAGAAAGCGCCTGCAACCCTACTCTTTTGAGGTGAAAATAAATTGTATTATAAGCAGACAAGTACTGACAACAATACTTACTTACACAGCAACAATTGCAACCACAACAATAAAATTATTGTCAACAATATTATTACTTTTTAGCCAAGTTAATAGATGACAACCACATTCAACATGACTTTAAAGCAGCATCTTTATTTTTCTAACGATTTTATTTTTTTTTTTGTTTTTAAAAGTTATAATGCGATACGTCGATATTTAGTCGAGTCCAATTGTAAAATGTGGCAATAAAAAATAGAAAACTATGGACATTTTTTCACATAAACTTGGCTTAAACGACACACAATAGTAACAATAACAACAAAGCAGACTAATACTTATACATAATTTTTTTTTAATGCAAATGTTCATTGTAACAAATGACAATAAACCAGTCATTGGCAATACAAAGTGAACGAAGCAATAATAAAAGCAACATATATCATATAACAAAACATAACAATAACAATGTTGTTTGCCATTTTAAAAATTTAATAAATAGGTCTGTTAATATGTTAAAAAAAAGGAGTAAACATTTTTTTTTTATATTTTTTTTGCCCTACATCAATTAGTTTGGAATGGTTTTTGTTAACCCTTAAAGGGCCAAGCAAATTTCTTCAAACAAATATTATGTTTCGCCCCATAAACAACAATTTAACTTTCAATTAAGAGCATAGTAGTAGTATCCACCAAAATTTGTTGATAGTTAATAAATATTTTAAAAATCTATCAACCAAATACATTTACTTTTTTTCTCAGTGTATTAGAAGACCTTATCTGAAGCAAACAACAGCATCACACATGAATGACTGCTCTGTATAGCTAGTGAATTTTTCAAAGTGATAAACCCCAACTTCAATCAGTAGTAGTTTTTTATAAGAGTATAGTGCCACAGTGACTATTCCTTACGAGCTCTTGAACATTAAGTTTCCAACTAATATTCCTATTTAAGACAGATGAAATTATTTTTCATTTTGACTGCATGATTTCATGTTTAATTTTTTATCACATTCTATTTTTAATAGGGTAGTGATATAAAATATCGTTTATTATGATCTAAATGAAATGTCTATAATTTTAGCTTTCGTCTGCAGCCAAGCTAACAATGCGTCATGCATTTTGTTTTTTTCTCTTATTTAGCCAAGTTTAAACAGACTGCGGCGATACACAAATGTGCAAAACTACACCCATAAAGCTATTGACTGCTGGATTATTGTTACCACTTTATATGTATTGTTATACATGTTGTATGTGTGTTACTATTTACCGCATAAATAATTGCATAGACAATAGATAAAAAATAAAATTAAATGGAGAACATAAAAAATATGAAAATTAACAGAAATAACACACGCCTTGGACATTTTGGCTTTCATTGTTGGTTTCAAATTTGTTTTTATGTCTTTTTTGCGGTTTAATTTTTACGATATTCTTCATTTAATATTTAATTTTTTACGTTGTGCGAAATTTTATCATCTAGTTATTATAATTAAAATAACAATTTCACAATTAAATTGATTAGAAAATTGAAATTAAGCATGATATTTTCTTTCACTGTATCACTTACGTGTAGTGTGATAAGTGCAGCAAAAATGCAAAAATTAACAATTTCATATTTTCACGCTTATAACACATTAAATGCTTATCTGTAGAAATAAAAACATATAAAAAGTTAAAAACAAAATACTTAAAGTAAAAACTTACAAAAAGTATGTCAACAAAGTACCCGTATACCAATTAAAATAAAATTTTAACGCATTGCAATTAAACAAAATGGTTGTTGTTGGATGCCAGACGGTGTGGATTGATGCACAATAAAACAAAAAAAAAAAAAAAAAACGCAAAATAAACCAAAAGTCCAAGTCTTTTATCACCAAAATTAATTATCAAATATTTATCATAATTGCTGCAATATTTTCTTACGCTTGATATTATAATTTATTTTGAAACGACACAAAACAATAACTACTAACTGTCGGCGCGTAGCAATTAAATTTAAATTATTGTTTTATTTATTTTAATTCAGTGATTTAGCCTTTTCTAAATTAAAGAATAACTACTGACTTTGCTGATGATTTTATGAATCAATCGGCAAAATGACAAACCTATTTTTGGCATATAAATATGAAAAGAAAAAATAAATCACGTATAACGTGAAATAGTAAATTAACGAGTTTTCACTGGAAAATTTTTAATGAAAAAATTAAGTAAAAGAAATAAAATTTCGCCCAACGAAGAGAAGTTACAAAATTCGAATTGACGAACAAAAATTATAAAAAAAAGAAAAGACAGGGATGGACGGAATAATAACAAAGCAGACATACTGGCTAACATATTTTATAAATAATACACTATTGCATCGGAAAAATGCTTTTGCAATAAGAAAAATCATTTAATAACTTTTTTTGATATTTAACGTAGCTGCTCTCTATATATCGTCAGTAAATAACTTGGTCATTCTTTTAATAAACGCACACTTTGTTTTTTTTGACGTTTTTGAACATTTTTTGAAACGAAATATCTCAAAAGCTATAGGAGATAGGATGAAAAATCTTTTAATCATTTTTCTTAAGAAATACTATAACTTTATAAAAACAAATTATAAAGATTTAAATAAATTTGTTGAAACACAAATTTTTTTAATTAAAAAAATTTTTCTCAAAATCTTTTCAATATAACACCTTTTTGTTTTTTGTAAAAAAATTTTTTTAATTAAAAAAATTAGTGTTTCAACAAATTTATTGAAATCTTTTTAGTTTTTTTTATAAAGTTAGAGTATTTCTTAACAAAAATGATTAAATGATTTTTTATCCTATCTCCTATAGTTTTTGAGATATTTCGTTTATAAAAATGCTCAAAAACGTCAATAACAACAAAGTGTGCGTTTATTAAAAGAATGACTGAACTTTATATTTCCTATAGAAAACTTTTTTTGATGGAGAAAATTATCCATTTGATATAGCTTTTATAGTAAACTAACTGTGAAAACTTGGCATGTAATGTTTCAGAAATAGTACGTGACGTAAAATATTGCAAACAGAATGTTACAGAAATCTTTCTTTAATATTTCAAATGTAATGTTTCACATGTATGCATTCTGCAGATTTTCCAGATTTAAGGTTTTCTAAATTTTTCTAATTAAATCTAAATAGTGTTTTATGATTCGATATAAGTTTTTAGTGATCTGCATTGTGTATATACGACAGGTATGTTATATGGTTAGTAAAAAACTGCGTGAATGTTGCCGAACTGGGTCAAAAAAAAAAAAATTTCTGAACACTCGATGACGTAGTAATTCTTTTCCCTCCATTAATATTACAAGGTTTTTTTATAAGGTTTCAAATAAAATCAAAAGGCGGACATTGACATATTACAAAAAACTTTTTGAAATGGCAATGAAAGATTTCTAAAACGTAACACAAACTTTTGTAAGATTTCATATGAAAGATTTCTGAAAGGTATATGAAACGTTACAATGTTTATAGTCCCATCAGCTTTGTGCAATATTTTTCCAAGCAGATCATTTTAAAATTTTTGTTTGTCAAACGATGCTCATTTTCTTCAGTGCTTACTACTGTACTGAGCTTGGTGATCTCAGACCTTTTGCTTGTATAGGACATACCACATTAATTTGTCAAGCCCGCATTTTTTTTTTGGCAAGCGTTTGCTTGCTTGTGCTTGTGCTTGTGAATAGCTTTCCGTGCATAGCAATTCACAGTTTTTGATTGTATGAGAATTACAATGCCCATTATTTAGCTAGTGGTTACTCGTATCACTGCACGTTCCTGTATCAACTTTGCCTACAATATTCGGAGTTTCGCTTAAAACAAATTGTCAAAAAAATAAATTTATATATTTATATTTCATTTACAGTAGAACATGAGAAAAATTGTTTAAAATTTTAAGCAAGTCACCAGATTTTTTAAGTCCAAACATTAAAAATCTGATATCATTTTTTATAGTAGATTTTTTCTTTTAATATTAAGAAATTTTTCTTATTTTTTTATCATGAATTTGAATAAAAATAAATATTTGTGAAATCTATTATAAAAACTTACTGGTATTAAGTCTTCTCGGACATTTCTCTTTTTCTTTTTAGCCATTCTTCAATGGCGGTATTTGCTTTTCGTTATTGAACAATTTCATTTCCCTTTATTAGCTGATTAGCAGATTTTTAAGTGCACTATCATTTCCACTAAGACTTTTGGTAGAATAATAAGCTTTACTGTCACTAAATATTTAGTGACCATTAAAAATTTAGTAGAAAAAAAGCACTTTGACCACAAACAATAATTATTTCATAGCGGCGAAATGAAAGCCTCATAGCACGAAACGTGTAAAAAAGGAATAAAACTCAAACTTTTTCACAACTTCGAATTTAGTGTTTCTGGAAGTTAAATTTCCCAGCCACTAAATATTTAATGATAGTGAAATTTTACCACTAAAAAAATATACTGGATGTATTTTCCAGTGCCAAGAAACTAGGCTGGTCTACTTGCCGATTCTGTTTGATTCTTTTTGAACTTTATATTATATAGATATGTTTACTATATTATTTATTATTCATATCTATTTTCTAAATCTTATCACATGGTGCGGCAAAAGATAAAAGAAAATCAGAATAATTTTCACTAATTTTGTACTGATAAAAAAAAAAAACAACAATAAGGTCTATAGCGTCCGCAATCATCATTGATGCTTGAGCTCAATTTCCAAAAATTGCTTACTTGGCGTATACGGTAAAATAAAACTCTGTCGATGACAAATTTAAATTAAAAATTCTTGCAACAAAGTCAACATTTGGATTTCAAAATGGACTACATACATATATTCATTTCTTCTCAAAGCCTTAATTATGATTTATATAAAATTTAACGTTACAATATATTGCAACTTCTCTATATTGCCATAAATACAATTTCAATAGCAAAAGCAATTTTTTTTTTTATAATTTGCCAATATACTTACTTTGCCCCATAATTAAAAAAAAAAAAAAATTTCTGCATAAAAGCTAAAGCTTAAGAAATAATAAATATAAAAATAATGAAAAAAAAAATGAAGAAATATGAACTATAACATGAAAAGCCATAAGTAAACGACCGATAAATACCATGCGCATAAAACCTTTAATTATTTTTTAACAAAAAAATGAAAGAATACACACAAACAGCACATAAGCAATAAAACAATGCTACAAAATATCGGCACGAACCAAAAAATTAAAAAAAAAGAATAAATAATAAAAAACGAGAAATATTATTTAAAAAAGCGGCGGCCCTCTAAAAGGCAAAGTTATAAAGCGATTGTAAAAAAAACGAACATAAAACGCATACATGCAAATATGTACATAAAGCGATACATACATAGGCGTACGCACTTAAGTGTAACACTTATGTATGTATAATATCATTGCTTTTGTCATAACTTTCTTTTCGCTTAATTTTTATTTCAGTCATGTATAGGGTAAAGTCTACAATTGTATTAATTTCAAATTTGATTTCAACATACTTATGTTGAGATCGGTTTTGAAAATGTTAACTTTAACACAAAATATAGTGGTGTCCGTTCTAAAAATCTAAAAAAGTTTTCCAAAACTTACTTGACTTGAAATGGAATTTTTCGTACATGCGCGTTCATGTCAATATGACTTTCATGAAAAATTTCTTTAAAATATAACAAAATAAATAGAAAACAACTTGGCAACCCTTTAATGCAGCTGCATTATTGCTCTTGCTTTTATTTATTGTTTTTCACATGCATATCGTTTACGCCTGCGCGCGTCGACAAAAATCAACAGTTCACCTACACATGCAAAAAAGAATTTGCATATTTTTTTGTCTATGTATTTGTAATTTTTATGCATTTTAATTTGCGTAGGTTGCTTATTCATCAATGTACCGTTATTGCGTTGAGTTATTATCCGGTTATAACCTCGAGCTGTCTCGTATTTATTGTTTAAGTTGTATCAATGGAGGAGACAAATAATTGTAACTGATTTATTTTGTTCAATCAATAATAATTTTTTCTTTTAATTTTTTTGCAATTTGTTGTCAGTTACTTACGTTTTTTTTTCAACATTAAATTATAATTATTTATAATACTCTTATTGATCGTAAATAATTTCAAAAAAAACGAAAGACTTAAGTAGTGAACTCGCTATTTTTGTTTTGTATTTGATAGTGCACAATAAGTCTGTGTTACTTTGGCGACGTCCATTAATTACGTGAGGTGTTTTTTGTAAATTCGGACTCCCCTCCCCTTGATGAGAATTGGTGAGATCTGGCGGGACCCCTGCCCTCCCTACCGTGAGATTTAAATTATAATTCTTAATGTAAATTATATGCATTAAAACGTTGACGTGAGATTTTCCTTGACCCCCGGATCCCCTCCCCCTTATTTTGGCTCACGTAATTAATGGACGTCCTCTTTCTTTGATGCAAAAAGTATGGAATTTTTAAATTTGAAATTTTAAAAAAATGATACGCTTGTGGTTATTTCACTGAAAAATTAATTTTTGTACATTAATTTTTTTAGAAAAATGTTGCTATTATGCTTTGTGCAAATATATTTATCTGTCAGCTGCAGCATTTGTTTTGCATACCTTAGGGGCTCTGAAAATATATTTTCAATAACACATTGTTTAATCGAAGGCTTGATAAAAAACTCCCTTGAGCTCTAAGTCAATAAAAAAGTTAAAATTTAAATACTGAATTCAAAAAGGAAGGCTTCGGTTTAATCTAAGTCGTAAGCTTTAGAAAAACCTTTAATACTTTGATAAAGCCGCTTGCATAGCATCCTATATAACGACGCTCCTATGACACAAAAATATCATTAGAAAAAATTACCTTTAATATTTGCCTACCTTCCTATTTTTATTCCTTTTTTTTTTTTTTGAATTCATGAATGATGCAACAACAAAAAAATATTCTAATAATTTAACATACAGCAGATAGACTCCGATGCTGATGTTGATGCTGCCTGCAGGTTCAAATGCAAATATTTAAATAATATGCCGCTGTTAGTGCAAGTCAAATCAGCCTGTACGTACGTACCACATTCATTGGTGTGGTGGTGCGCAGCCGCAAATTGAAGAGTTAAAGATTCAAATTCATGCAGCAACACTTTATTGTGTTAATTAAATTAAAAAATGCTAATGGATAAGCAATGCACACAAATACATATGTACATTTAAATAATGTATGTATGCATACTGGTGTGTGCGGGCTTGTTTGTACTATATCTATGCATGTGTTTATGTGTATTTTGTGAATGCCTAGGAAGTTCATGATGTGTCGCGTCAATATGTTGTTTTAAGCCAACAATTCAATGGATTCGACAGTGAAACCAACCAACAGCTACAACAGGTTTGCAACTACAGCAACACAAGGCAACATAATTTCTTTTACAAAAGAATCATTATCATCTTGTAAACCCGGGAGGAAAGGGGGGTGGCTTAAGATTCCTTAAGATTAGAAGTGGCGAGCATCTTGCCTTTAATGTTGAACTAATTTTCAAGCTGAATACGACATCAACTGTGATTTCCTATACGTAAACCCTTATTTTTTATTGCAGATTTGTATTTAATGGGGAGAAAAATAAAAATATTTTGTATGAACAGTTTTTCTCTGGAACTTTTAGTTTTTTTGTTAGTGATATAAACAGTTTTGGTGAAAATTTCACCTTTTACCATTTTTTTTACTATCAATTTTCAGTAAAAATCGCTCTGAGTAAAAAGATCAAAAAATTAGGCAATATATCAAAACAAATTGTTTCTAAAGGGTGTTTTTTTTAGCGGTATAGAACTTTAAGTTGGCAACACTTTTTTAACTGGCGGCCGTTTTTGTCAGCTGTCAAGTGATTTATGTTTAGTTTGGTTTGGCATTTCAACATGAATAAACTGACGCCTGAACAACGCTTCCAAATTGTGCAAATTTATTTTGAAAATCATTGCTCTCCATTTAATTTTCTTTAGCGATGAAGCTCACTTTTGGTTGAATGGATACGTGAATAAACAAAACTGCCGTATTTGGAGTGATGATATTCCTCAAGTGCATGTTGAGACACCATTACATCCTGAAAAACTGACTATTTGGTGTGCTTTATGGGCTGGTGGAATCATTGGTCCGTTCTTCTTTAAAAACGATGCTGGCCAGACCGTTACAGTCAATGGTGACCGCTATAGAGCCATGATTACTGACTTTTTCGTTCTTCAATTGAACAACCATGATTTGCTGGAGCTGTGGTTTCAACAAGACGACGCAACATGTCACATAGCTCGTGTCACAATTGATTTATTGAAGGAAACGTTTGGTAACCGCATAGTTTCACGTTTCGGACCCGTGAATTGGCCTTCAAGATCGTGCAATTAAACGCCGCTAGACTATTTTCTGTGAGGATATGTGAAATCGCTAGTCTACGCCGATAAGCCCGAAATGATTGAACACTTGGACGACAACATTCGCCGCGTTATTGCCGATATACGGCCACAAATGTTGGAAAAAGTTATCGGAAATTCAACCTTCAGATTAGACTACGTCCGAGTAAGCCGTGGCGGTCATATGCCAGAAGTCATATTTAAATTATAATGCCAGAAGATTATCTTTCAAATAAAGTAAATTTCATGTCTATTTAAAAAATTCATTTTTCTTTTATTCCATTTCAAAGTTCTATACCTCTAAAAAAACACCCGTTATAAAATAAAAATTTTTTTTTACTCAATGCGATTCTTATGAAAAATGATTGGAAGCATGGATTTGCTTGGTATGTATGTAGTAGTGGTCTGCACGAGTGCACTTCAAACGGCCATCTATCTACTCACCACAATTGCAAGTTCATCGAGCATTTGTGCACGAAAACCACAAATTAAATCAAAACCAATCGAAACACCAAAAAAGAGAGGTGAGTGCTGCACTCGCAAATAAAATGTTCTACGATTTCAAGCACTCGTAGCTTATTGCATTCAGCACCGAGTATCTTGTTGTCTTTTAATGCGCTTACTCAGACAACAGATTTGCTATGCCGTGTTGCTTTGCGCGGTGAACTTGAACAATAACAACAATTTGTATGACGCGTACCGCTCAGTGACGAACGCCAAACAAATTATTACAAATAATCAATTCTTAAAAACTACCGTCGTCCTTTTGGCGACGCATTGATATTACAATTGACTCGATGCATTGATTATTTTTTCTCAAGCTCTGTATTGTAATTGTTCTGTTCGGCTTGGACAACGCTGATGGCGAAAATCGAGTCAGAGTACAAACGTAGTCATTTTGCAAGTCTATTGATGACTCGAGTACAATAATCTGTTGACGCAGCAACCGCACTCGTGCAGACCTCTTAGAATTTAACTTTATGCTGTGGGTTTGTCAAGCTTGTTCTGAATAAATGAGAAGAAACAGCACCTATTTAAAAAAAACAAATGCTTCAAAAAAATAAGAAACGAAAAATTCTTCAGGTGAAGTAAGGAAATTTCCCCCAACACCAATAACAAAATGTTACTATTTCTTTTTGAGAAATTTTTATGAAAAATTTTACCTTTATTTGGAGTTGAAAAATTTTCCCTCTGCTTACAAATGTAGTATTTTTCAGAAAATTTTAAACATCAAACTCAAAATTTGTTGACTTGTGTAATCAACGTAATACAATCAACTCTGCCTTTGCACAACATCATCTTCATTATTACAATGATGATCGTACATATTGCACTATTGTTGTTGTTGTTGTTGTTATTAAACAATCGTCATATTTTCTTCCTTGTCTGCTTACCTTTTTATCCCTTTAACTTTCAAGTTATTTATTTGGCTGTCCGTCTATTTGCCTTGTTGTCCGTCCGTCCATCCATGTTGCTCTGTCTATATTCGAATCACTGTGTGTGTATTTATTTATTTTTGCATTGCGCGCTGTGTTTAATATTTACACGGTAATTCACATCGAGCATTTCAAATTACACTGTGAAATACAACAATCCATAACCACCATGATATTGGTACACTTTCGCAGCAAAAAAAAAAGAAAAGAATAACACAAAAAAAAAAGGATATCGACATATCTTGCTTATAGAGTCTACACTTCCCTTTGCCTTTGTGTTTACCTTAACTCTCGGTATTTTATCTTTTTTTTTTTCTTTTGCGCCTTTTTCTACGTTCATGGTCAATGAGAGGATCAGCCTTGCAAGTGATTTTACACTTCTACATTTTATTGGCGTATATTCTCTTCGACGATGTTTCTTCATCTTTTCAACTGCCAATATTTATTGGTCATTATGTGAATATATTTATTATTAGTTCGATTTTCTCTATAAAACAATGTTTACTTTCAACTGAATGTGAAATGTTAAGTGATGCATCAAGATAATGGAGTATAGAATTATCATTTGTTGTTTACTTAGCATTAAGTGCACTTAAACTTTAAATTAAAGACGTTATATTGCGCTAATGACTTAGAAAATTTTAAAACATGAATTCATTAATGACTTTGAGTTTCACTGTTACTATGTATACAGCTATTCCTACTATTCCTTCGTTTTTACGTTTTTTCATCTTTTTCTCTAATTCTATCTATACATCTGCATCTATTTTTTTAACGTAATCTATAACTTCTCCATCTACTTTCCCAATTCTATTTCAACTTCTTACATTATATTTCATTTTGAATTTTACTTCTGCCTTTACTAAGTTTACTTACTAGTACTTCTCCACCTCTATTTATTCTCTGCGTCCGTTTCTACCTTTATCCCAATTTTTACTTCCACATCTTTCAATATATACATACATCTCTTCTATTAATGTATAAATAAATGCATCTTCTTTATCAACTTTAATACCCTTTTCCTCTATTTTCACCCTTATATATATCTTTTCATAGCTATATGCTCATATAGCTCTAAATCTCTTCAAACTCTATATTTCCTTCAGACCTACATATTTCCTATTCACACCTATCTTTCTTTTGTCTTACTTGGACATAGGACATATAGGATATAGAAACAGAATTATGTGAAAGGATATATGTAAGTAAGAATAGTAGTAGAGGTAAAGGTTAAAATAAGAGTTAGGGAATATATCGCAGTAGAAGAAAAGTTGAAAGAAATGATGAGGTAGGTTAGGTTAGGTTAACAGGGTTGATTGCATAGCAAGATCCACTCGGAGGCAGTTTGCCCATCGTGATCCCCTCCTTCTCCTTTAAAAAGTCCTATTGAATGGGAGCGAACCACCCAGAAGCCTTGCTGAAGTTGAGGTGCGTGCTCTAATGCATGTAATATACCCATGTACGTTCCATTCATATTCTACAATACTACAAGATTCTGTAATAACCAAAAAGTAAAAACTAAAAATAAATAAATATATATTTCATTATTTTCAGATACATGAAATATCTCTACCCATATGAGTGTGAGAAGAAAAATTTAAGTTCACCAGCTGAATTACAAGCAGCCATCGATGGCAACAGACGTGAAGGACGTCGCTCTAGCTATGGACAATTTGAGGCAATGCACAATCAAATGCAATTAGTATGTAGAACAATCTTATTTCGTTATTAATACGAGTAATTTTAACTGAATTTTTTTAAAAATTTTAGCCTCAAATGGGACGTCAAGGATTACCTGGTGCCATGCAACAAATGTCGCCACTGGCTTTGGTTACACATGCTGCCGCCGCAAATAGCCCACAAGCACAGGCAGCAGCCGCTGCTGCAGCTGCACATCATAGACTGATGGCACCATCATTCGGGCAGGTGCCAAATTTGGTAACGCACGAAATTGAGCAACGTATGATGGAGTATTTAAAATTGATACAGGGAAAAAAAGAACCAGTAGCTACAGCATTGCAACAACATCAGCAACAACAACAGCAGCAACAACAGCAGCAACAGCAACAACAGCAACATCAGCGACAACGTTCCCAAAGTCCAGAGATTACAACACGTGAAGCATTAAATGCATTGGAAATGTCACGTGTTGCACTTTGGCAAATGTATCATAATAACACAAGTCCACCGGCTTCAGTGAATACCTCACCACAGGGTGGTGGTATTGTTGGAGCTGCTGGTGCTGGCGCCAACAATAGCGCTGAGCCACAACGGTAAGTTTAGAGTTGATAAATTAAATTTAATATATCTAGAGTGTTGCAAATTAAACACTTTATATGAAGATATTTTTTTATAAGAAGATATTTTTTTATAAGAAGATATTTTTTTATAAGAAGATATTTTTTTATAAGAAGATATTTTTTTATAAGAAGATATTTTTTTAGTAACACAAAAAAATATATTTAAATTGTGGCACTCTGAAAACTAAAAAATAATTTTTACAATAAATCTAATAAATATAAATTTGTTTTTCTTCACATCATATTTCTATCACATCAAACTTTTTATTAAAAATCTTATAACTGCCTGGCAACCTTACTTTCCTATACACTAACCTTTTAATTATTTCACCTTGTAATTAACTCACCTCAACACATTCATTAATCGCAGACATCCACCACGTTTTCGTTCTAGCAGCGAAGCCCTCAACCTTTCAGAATCGCCACCAAATCTCAACACAGCTGCAATTAAACGTGAGCGTGAACGCGAACCAACGCCTGAACCAGTGGAACGAGATGATTTTCACCATTTACCACCGCCAGCTAAACGTATTGGTGGTGGTAGTAGTGGTGGCACTATGACCAGTGGTGGAACCATTGTACCGCCTGGTTTCCCAGCTAATTTCTACCTACCACCCAATTTTCATCACGCGGCGGCGGCGGCGGCGCATCATCAGCATCACGAATCCGATAATGAAGAACACGATGACGACGATGATGACGATGGAGCAGAGCACAATACAACGGTAAATTCATCAAACGATGATGATCAGCAAGAACGAAAACACATAAATGGCCATCACCATCAGCATCACCAGCAGCACCACTATCAGCAGTTGCAGCATCATCTGCATCATAATGAACGCCATCAACTTGATAAGTCTGACGATTCCGCAATTGAAAATTCACCCTCAACATCTGCCTCTGCTGGTAATGGTCATAGCTCACCTGTTTCGACGAAAAAGATACATCTCTCCAAGCAACAGCAAGTATCGTCTGCAGCGCAATGGAAAGACACCACAGCAGTTGGAGAAAGAAATGCAGCGAATTGTGGTGGTGGTGCTGTTGCCATAAGTCCATTGGAACAATTGAGTTTACTGTCTGGGATGCAGTTTCGAGTTGCACGAAATGGTGAGTTTAAATTTAAGGATGTTGGAGTTAATAAAGTGATAGTAATGTTTCAAAAATTGAAGAACATAAAAGTAAAATGTCAGAAAAAGCTCTGTGTCCTAAGCCAAATTGCTCTAAAAAGGTAACTTAAATTTCGACGTCATTACATATGACAAATTGGGGCATTCTACGCCAAAACGGACACCATTTTGCTTTTGCAACTCTCTTGCTTTTGAAAGTTTTTTTTGGTATCCTCAGTAGTTTTAATTTCCACTTAAAATTTAACACTTAGTGACAGTGTTAGCGATAGGCCATTGAAAATTCAATACGTCAGTCTCCACTCTAAATAGTTTAATTTTTAATTTAATTTTTGCTTTAAATTCTCTCATCCTTCAGGTACTGGCGCTAATGGTGAACAGCAGCTAATCGTTAACCTCGAATTGAATGGTATCAAATACTCTGGCGTGCTTATTGCCAATTCAGCGGCAATAGGGTCAACTACAACTTGCAGTCGGAATAAATTGAATACGGATGATGCAGCTGCTGTTTCAGCATCAACAGACACTGAGACACCAACATCGCCAAGAGGGAAATCAACAACAGTTGCTGGAAAATTATTAGATTCATCGATGGCAACAGCAACAAGCAAAATATCAACATCCAGCAGCATGGAAACAACTGATGTAGATACTGGAACAACAACATCAACATCAACAGCAACAAAATCATCTTCACTGAAGCTAACAAATGGACCAAGCAGCAATACATTAAAAGATTCCTTATTAAGTTCATAAAGTGCTCGTATGGATGGAATGGAGGAACATAGAACTGAGCGCAAAATAGCGTTACAGAAGTTGAGACTCTTATTGGAATTTGCTATGCAAAATAACTGGCTATGGTGCAGTGGAGAAAAATAAAAATCTCCAACAGTCAAAATGTTTACTTAAAAAATTAATCAGTATATTTAAAAAAAAAAAATTACATTGAAAAAAAAAACGATGGGTAAATGCTTAGTGTAAGGCTTATTGATATGTACATAATTCCGCTTGGTGGCATTCAAAATTTTACAGCACATGTAATGCGTTTCTACAACTTGTTGAAAGACAGCTCACTTACCCTATTTTAAAACGAAATAGCAAAAATTTTAAGTAAAGTTTGCTCAAATTTATAAAGGTATATGGACTTAAGTATCAATATATGTAGTATTATGAGCCCTTTTACTTTGAAAAGTAAACGCAAAATAAATAGTGAAAATGTGCTAAACGAAATGTGGAAAAAGTACAGCATCTATTATTTATTCAAACATAAGAAACAAATCTTTATAAATAAAAAAAAAAACTAAAAACTGGCCTTACTGACACTAAAAAGTCTGTTACAAGCGGCCCTAAAAGTATGCAATATAAAATAACCTAAATTCCTAACATACCGTTTGAGCTCAATCATATTATGTTAGATTGCATACTTTTAGGCTCTGCTTGCTTTGAACTGTCACTGATTGCTGGCATATGATTCGAGCGAAAGAAAACTTCTTATTTAAATCTTAAAGCCCCACACAAAGCGAAAAGAAAACCAAATACCAAAGCGAAGTTTTTTTGAAAAGAAAATTTTTAAAATAAAAATTTAAAAAAAAAGAATTGCAAAAACTGAAATATAATTTATATTTTATATTAAACTACTTAATGATTTTATTTAATTTTACTGTAAATAGAAAAGAAAATAATTGCTTAATTTTTACTAAGTTTTCTTAAATTTAGTTAAATTTTGGTTTAAGCTAAAGATTAAAATATAGAAATAAATTAAAAACTAAGTAAGAACTATAATAGTTTATAAGCTTATAAAGTAAAAAAATAAAAAGTACATACAAAAAATGAATGCAAGAAATTACGTTGTCTTAACAACTATTCATTGGTAGTAATAGTTCAAGTTACAGCGTTGCCACAATATTACAAAAATTTAGTATAAATAAAAATAATATATTTTAAGTTAAACTACAACTGAAATGTGACTTTATTTTTATGAAAAAATAAAATTCTAACATTGGCTGCATTTTATAAAAAAATTTTTTATTTTTGAAAAAATCACGTAAAAATTACAATGAAATCGAAAAACCGCCCAAAAAACCATTTGATAATATATTGATAGCTTTAGATATGACTTTTGCATGCAAACAATTGTGCTAAGTACGTGAGAAGTGTGATATTTGGCTTGTAAGTACTTCGAAAGTGCACAAGTATCAAAATTTACTTCAAAACTACATCACAGTTTTATGCAAGCTGTACATTTCCATGGAACATATGCATAATCCTTATTGAAACTACCGTTTTAATTTTCTGTTAGTCTAGCATTAATTAGGTTCAAACAAAAGTCTTCGATCGAAAAATTCTTTAAATGCTTTAAAGTTAATAAGGCTAGGGGGCAGGGTTGCTAAGTGGCCAGTTTTGACACGATTCGTTAATTAAAATAAACTATAGACTCATAGGGAATAAATTTCCGTGAGCAGCTCAAAAATATAACACCTTGTAAATACTCCAATATTAAACTTTTCCTTGAGGTCATATATTATTTTTATTGGTTCTAGAGCCAAACTTAATACCAATTTTCGTAATTTTTTTTTCAGAAAATTTTTCAAGTGATTTTTTCTTTTATTGTTGACAATTTTTCATTTCATGTTGACCAAGGCGATTATTTTATCGGGCGACCGTAGCTAACATGATTTTGCCTACACTCTATATAAATATAAATTTAAAAGAGGAATAAGCTATTTTGTGGTCTGAAAAACAGTTTAATTTACGGATAAAAATAATTTTATTCTGAAAAAGTTGATGTCCTTTTTGTTTTTTTACAATACTATATTGTTTTGCAAATTTTATATATTGAATTCTTTCGTGAGGCACGCACGCTTCACTCACTACAAACAAACGCACGTAAATAATGTTGGTAAAAAACAGCGTTACCTAGTTGAAAACAAGGGATAAACGGCATTCCAAAAATAAAATAGTTTTTCCTAAAAACGTTACCAATTTTTTATTTTTTTTTTTCTTTGAAAGAAGTTGACCATTTTTTTTAAATAGTTCATATAAAGAACTGGACTATCTTTTTTTTTAGTCATCGAAGTTAAAAAAAAAAATGTAGTTCATATAACGAAAATCCTTCAATTAACGGCTTTATAACAAAAATCCTTCAACTAACGACTTTTTCCAAAATTTTTCATTTCCTAGAAGACCCACGGCTTTGGCATGTAATTAACGGCCTGGGCGCATCAAAATTGGCCGCTTGGCAAGCCTAAGTGTAGCGCATAGCCAAAAGTTTTTTAAAAAAGTTTCTTTCAAAATCACAATTTATGCAATCCATCAACAATATGCTTCTAACGTAACATTCATACTGTGTAATTGTGGGCACGACTTAATTTCAAGGAAGCTCTATATACAAAAAATGCGGTTATTATACGCTTATGAGTGAACATTGTGGCCGAAACCCATGTTCATGTTTAAAGGACAACTATTGAGAAATGAACACGAGTAAGAATAACCGCTGTCTGTTAAATATCCCAAAAATGAGCAACATTTCTGGGAACCAGGTTGTCTGATCCACCCATATGAAAATTTAAACGGTTTTGATTTGATAAAAATCGTTAAATTTAAACTGCAATTATGCCTACAAATGAGCAACATCAACAGAAGTATTGCATGTTCGCAACATTTAATCCCAACAGAGTGTATCGGGTATATAAAGTACATGCACATTTAATTGAGTTAATTTTTAATACCTAGGGTATTCATGAAGCTAAAAGGTTCGTATTTCCATCGTTCTTGAGATCTGTGTGCTTAGCTGTATGCTTCCATAAAACTATTGCGTTAACCATATATTCGTGAATGTCATTTGTTATAAGTGCAAATGCACATAATGACATCAGTTTCAAATGAGACTTTACGAAATTTGTGAACAATTCCAAGCATTTCTCTTAATGCACTATTGAAGCTACGTTTATTTTGAGCACAAATTTTGTCTCTTGTGCAATAACTATTTATTTTCATTTCAAGAGTCGTATGCTGCTTATTATCTTCAATTTATTGCCCTATTGTTTTAGATATTCACTTCTGAGCTTGTATACACTCATAAAATAACCCAGCGGTATTTATTTTAGGGATTAAACATTGATTTTACATTTATTTTTCCACTGATTTGTACGCTAGCCAGTTGTTAAAACTACAAAGTCTTTCAATGATTTTCATTATGATTTCTTTAAAAAAAGGCAACAAACGATATAAGATTATCTAATATTTTATGTTGATATATTATAAAGTTATTAAATAAGAACTACTGTACTTATGTATATTGTTGGCTTGGCTTCTCATATTATGTAAACTTATAAAATAGTAGTAGTAATTTCAATACATACATGCATAAACATTAATTCGATCTTGTAAAAAGATTATCTAAAAGTTAATAAAAGTTTAATAGAATAAGAATAAGCTACATTATCGTGAATTTAGTTATTTATTTTCTTGTTACATTCTAGTACGGCACATAAATTATATGGTCTTTGACTTAAAATAAAATATACTTTTAAGTTTTTATGTACATATTGAACCAATCGTTTATAAATAGTTACATTCAATTAAAAACAAAAATAATAATATATTGTAGCTATAGAAGGAAGTTCATTATGATATATTAAATTTTGTTTTGTTCCAAAAGCACATATAATTCATTATGAACAGCTTTCAACAATACTAAGCAAAATAAATAAAAATACATTCAAAATGCGCATAATATACACATGACTATTTTTTTTTCTCTCTTTCTATTAATATATTTTTTTAATAATTTGTGAATTAAAATCATAAAATATATTTTTGAGGAATTTTGAGGTACTTCAGATATAAACTATTTGTGTTACAGTCAACTATTCTTTCACTATTTTAGTGCTACCTATTGATGTATAAACAAAAAAGTCTATACTGGAGTGTATTGGCTGAAAACTTAACACATAATGTCTACGTTTAAGCGAATGTTTCACTTTAGACTCTTATCGACTTTTTCGATACTTTTTCAATATTTTTCGACTTCATCAAAATATTTCGACTTTTCACAATTTTTTTCGCTTTTCCAACATTTGTCAACTTTTTGGACTTATTATACCCTACACAGAGGGTATATCCACTTTGTCATTCCGTTTTTAACGCATTGAAGGGGGCGTGGCAGGTATAGAAAAGTATATATATTATTGATCAGCGTCACCACCTGTGTCTGTGTGTGTGAAATTTGGAACACGGATACAGATCATATATATCTTGAATTGTTTTTAAAGTGCGCGTAATTGGAAAAGTGTGCGTGTCACTTTTTAATAATTAAAAATTTTGATTTCGTATAATTCAAAATTGCCACTTCCGATTTTCATAAAATGATGATACTATTGAGAGCAGTCATCAATACAAGCTTCATCAGTACACTGGAAAAGCACATTGAAGGGCGTGGCACAGCCCACAATATTTATAAACGCAACGTAATCGTAATGCAATTTAGTATGGCAGATATATGTACATATTTGTTAAAAGATATATTCTTACGAAAATTGGGTACAATAGAAACGGTGGGCCTGGCACCTCCCATATAAAGAAAAAACGTTTAATGCTATAAATAGTGTGCAATGGGAGTAATCTTCATAAAATTTGGTGCATAGATGTCAATTATTATAAGCTATAAAATTAAATAAATTTTGACGGGATTTCATCAGCGGGCGTGGCACCTCCCATATTAACACAAAAATGGAAGTGATATTTTAAGAGAACTACTGCAGCAATTGGCTTGAAATTCGATGTACATAAGTGGTGTACTTGCTATAAAGTACGTCAGCATGTAAAGCGGGCGAAATAGCACCACTGGGCGTGGCACCTCCCATACAAGTGAAATACCTTAAGTGGCATATCTATCGAAATATATGAGCAATCATACTGAAATTTGGTAAAAGAGGTTTGTTTATGGAAAGCTATTTCTGGATCAAAATCAGTCTCGATTGTATCAGTGGGTGTGTCACCGCCCTAAATTTTAAGGTTAATTAGGGCATATATCGGAAACTACACAAGCTATTTTGCTAAAATTTAGTATGTGGATGTTAATGACGAATATAATTTATTGTACCAAAAGTAGGCGGAATTGGAAAATAGGGCGTGGCATATTTGGTTTTCTGCATTTCTATTCTAATTTTTTCAACATTTTCCACATTCTTTTGACTTTTCCAATCTCTTTCAACTTGATTCGATATTTTCTTTATTTTTTCTACATTTTTCAATTTTTTGCAACTATTTGTGAGTTTTTAACCACTTTCAAAATTTTCCACATTTTCCTTTTTCAATTTCTTTTAACTTTCTGCTATGGTTTCCATATATTTAAAACTTTTTGATTTTTTTGTTTTCAATTGCTTCAAAACTTTTCAACCTCTTTGAACCTTATTACATTATTTTCGACTTCTTCAACCTTTTCAACGTCTTTTTAACGTTTATTTGGAAAGTACTTTCAGTGCAGTGTTGGGTATGTGAGTTTCGGCCTGGCCGAAGATAACACCTTTCCTAGTTTAACATTTTTAAAATTTTTGAAGGTTTTTTGACATTATTAATAATTTTTGTACGCATTCAATACATAAGTATGTCGTCACTCCTAACATACAAATTCAAAATTTTCAAAACTCGTAACATTTTTCATTTATTTCAAAATTTTTCAACTATTTCAACGTTAAGGCACCACAGTTAACTGATATAGCAGATAGTAGCATCCAATTTACTTTATTAAAATTCGCACCAAGTTCACCTGCAGTTTTTATGATTTCTAATTCACCTAAAGTTTTTCACTTTTATGATTTCTAATTGTCCGCGAAACGCACGCATGCATCAAGAATCTTAAAATTGATTACATTTCGCAACAAAACGTCGTAACCGTCACGTATTCGTGAAATTATTTCACTTACATACTGGAAATATCAATTTAATGCTGACACATTTCATGGTTGAGAAAACTTTTTGATGACACTTTGGGGACAAAAAAAACTTAAGATGATTTATTATAGCTGCTCACTTACCTAACTATGATATTTAACTTTTTATTTTCTTGTGAGGGAGAAATGTTTTCACTAAAGAAAGTTTCTCAATAACTAATGCTGGTAAGCGACAACAAAATGAGCAGCTACAATTCTATATAAGTTCATATTGATATTTTCATCAAACAGATAAAATATAATTTCAAAAATGTCAGTTGAATTAATAAAATTGGATTTATCCCTAGAGACTTTATATCAGGAACAATGTTGTCATACTAATGGTTTTAGTAGATTGTTAAAAGCTTAAAATGTCTTTAAGTAAAGCCAATTCATTAAAAAGTTTTTTTTTCTTTATTTTGTTAATAAGAAGCAAACAATTGGAAATAACTTGTGGCATTATTTATTCATTTATTAAATGTGCTTAGCATTGGAAAAATTCTGAAAACTTTGCTCATCACAAAGAGATTGCGTTTTTTTTTCTTCAGCGCTTGAAAGCACTTTAATTCTCTGCAATCCAATTAAGCACCATTTCGAAAAAGTTTCTTCGCATGTTTGTCAATTTTTCCTCGTAACTGTTAGGACTTAAGTAATTGACATGTTAAGTTTGACATTATGCAACTTTGATTAAAGTTACGTTGTTTTCCAAATGAAAATTGCAGTGGCTTGTGCTTGTGCTAAACAGTTTCATCGTTTAAGGGGACAGGGGCAGTCAGAATTTTAAAGAAATCAAAGAAAAGATTTTCTCAAAAATATATCCTGAAAATTTGAAGTCAATCCGACAATTACAATTGAAGTTATTCGGCAATAACCAAAGAGATTTTGGTAGTAAGAGTACGGAAATTCTCGTCATTTTTCTCAAAACTATGTTTTCGGAACTGGTAATTACTGTAACTCGAAAACCGCTCGATAGATTTCAATGAAATTTACTTAGTTTTTAAAAAACATAAAACAGCTAGTCCCTGATCGAAGTTTTTTTTTTAAATATCAATTTTTTATGAACAATTAATAGTTCAATTTTGTCCCGAAAATCTGGAGTTAAATTTCCTGAGGCCGCCATTTTGTTGATTTTAAGAAAAAAAACCATCGATCAGGCACTAGATTATTTATTTAAATAACTAATTTTTCTCATCCGATTGATTTTAGATGATTTTCTAATGATTTGTGATGGTCACCGCAAAGCACTCTGTATGGGACAGGGTCCAACACAGCTATAACTTTTTTTATTTTTAATTTTTTTTTTTGTAATTTTTTTTTTGTAATTTTTTTTTTTTTTCGTCAAGTCAAGTTGAAACATAATGTAATGATGCCGTATTATCACTTTTATTAAATAAATTAAATTAATACCAAAAAAAACTATTGAAAATGCTCTATTTTTCATGCCCTTGAATGCTCCTGTCCCCTTGAAAGAATACGCAATTTAATTTACATAAGCGCGTGTGATGCCTTAAAAAAATGTTTGTGATTGTGGATTTGTAAAATGGTGTATGCATTAAGCAAATTTTGTGCTATGGTAAGGTGATATAGAGACTCGTCAGTTAAGTACTTAAAATAGGGAAGGAGTAAAATCAAAGAAACAACCTTTGAAAAAACACTGAAAAAGATTAAGAGGAACTTTGTTTTCTCACGAAAACAGAGTCAGTGTTTAAAACTATTGCACAAATATTCTGGTAAAGGACAGATATACCAAGTTGCAGCTACAAAAAGACAGCTAGGTCCCGATATTTAAAAAAATACTTCTGAACCTTCCAAAGTTTCTTTGGCGCTCAAAAATGATTGCGTATTTATGGTACATATTATGATGTTTGGAAGCAGAGGCGGCTAGTTTTTTTCATTCCACTTAAAATCGAACAAAGAACGTCTGCTTTTCTCCCTTATTTTTGAAAGCCGACGAAACAGGCCTTACCACACAGTGATATTAAGTGCAAGAAAAAAATGATATTATTGTATTCTTTATTTTACTTTGACAAAAATGGTCACCGTAGGTATAGTATGAGTTTAATAATAATAGAGTTTAGCTACTACAGCTATTAGACATCTTAGCTGTTTAGCTTAAAGCATGTAAAAAGTTTATTAAAAATAAATTCTGAAAATAAAAAAATTATTAGATTTTTAAAAGTAGCTTTACTCATTTACAGCGCTGCCTGTCGGTGGTGAATTATCTGAACCACAATTATTCTTAATTAAAGTAATGCAACAGAGTTGATTAATCGACGCATGTACTTATGTAGTGTACGATGACTATTATAAGATAAGTAGCTGTGCCGCTATACTCACAAACCTCCGCGTGCTACTCTGTTTTTGCTGCTCCTGTTTTTATTCCAAATATATAACACAATTTTATCGAGTTCCAATAACGTTTGCACTTCTGCCTTGTTTAATTTCATGCGAAAAATACAAAAATACCTTAAATTTTAACATTCCAAAAAAAATTTTTTTTGTTTCCAACTCACTTTTGTATTTTTGAACAATACTGATAAAATTATTTATTTCATTCTATCGCAACACGTGCATGGTTTACCTGTGCCGCACGCACGCTTGCGGTGGCACTGATGATAAGCAACATAAGAATATATGTATGTATGTATGTATAATTCAAAAAGATATTTAATTACAATTAAGTATATATGTATATCTATGGAAATACATTCATTAATTTTCAAAACATAAAGCACATTATGGTTTCTTCAAAGCAACATGCAATATTCAATTATTTTAAATTAATTTGATAAGCCAAGGACAAAAGGTTTAATACGAATTATATCAAATGTAATTAAATGTACAAATGCCATAAATTAGGAAATTATTTTATCAAGAGACGACCAAAGCATTAAATTGTCTTATACGTTGCGTAACGTAAGATTATAAATCCATGTGCACAGGGTCAACTCTGGACTTATTGCCAACGGAGTGCATGCGTTGGTTTATCGCGCCCTTCTTGAGTATTAATATGCATAATAGCGTTTGAATCAAATACATCGGTTTTTCTAAACTCTTATGCAGTTAAGGGGGCGTTCAGGTATTACGTAATGCAATTTTTGAAGACAATTAACCCGCCCTCCTCTCTCTCTGTTGCGCTATGTACCGGAAAGTCATTTTAGCGAAATTTTTAACTCGCACCGTAGCGCGTTGTTCGAACCCCCTAAATGCGTATTACTTGAACGGCCCCTAAACAGTTAAATTGCTTTAACACTTGCATTGTTGTTTTGTTGTATATTCATACTACGAAAATAGATTTTCGCAGAAGCACCTTGAAACGATATTGAGCTAAAATTTTGTATGGATATAATGAATGAAAATGAGTTGTAAGCTAAGTTTTTGTATGCATATTAGGGTGCTCCTTAGTAGTAGAAAATAAGTCTAAGTTGCGTAAAAAACAATGTAAAACAAAAATAAAGAAGGAATATGTCTTTAAACGACGTATGTATATATCATAGTAGTTGAGAACATAGTTTGTATATGTCCAATATTTATCCATACTTTGGTCCTTCTATGACAAAGCGCCTGATTGATTTCTTTTAAAAAATCACTGAACTATATTCAGGATGCAGATAGAATATAAATTAAAAAAAATGTTGGTACATATTTGATATATTTATTTGAACTCATATGTTAGCACTGCAGTGAGATTACATTAAATAATGTTACTCATACGACATGTTGTACATAAGTATCCACGTTGCCAGACGCATGATGTGCTTCAAGGTTTTTCGGAATAGCTGTTTATGGTAGTTCCATTTAAAATTAAGATGAAAACATTTTGTAGTGATTTTTGTTTGTAATTGAATACATACATACTAATAAGTGAAACTGTGGCCCATTATTCCACCCTAATTAGTACGCTGAGTATATGAAATAATTTAAGAGTAGCTAAGCTACCTTGATATTAAAGTGACTTTAAAGAAACCACTCAGATTGTCAAAAAAAAAACTTGCTCCAAGGTATCGAAGTCGAGATTTTCAAAGTTCTGAACATTTACATAAAAGATGTCTTAATGATGCTGTTTTTTTTTGCATTTTCGCAACTTCTACAGATATTGTTGTGAAGCATCTGTAATATCTCAGCCATTATGCATTTTATTTAATACTTTTTATAATATTAAGGCTTGTATTTTCAAAACCGGTGCGAACAATTTCTCAAGAATTGTTGAACCAATTCTTTACATTTACGAATGTATTACTTCATCTTCTTTTATTTCTAATGAACACTCTAATGTATACATAATGCGAAATTTGTTGCAACAACCAACTTTATCATGTTACTGTGCCGACATTAAATTCGCACTATGAAACAGATGGAACTGCTACCACCAAAGAGATACCGTCCCCGTAGAGTTAACGCTCTGTTACCGTGAACCCATTAGATTTATGTTGGCAGGACTACAGCATATGTAACTTAAGCATACATACTCGTATATCTAACGTTACTTTATGAAAAGCCCACCAATATATTGTTATCATTAAAATGTCCTTCTTTAAGCTCAATATTAAAAGTAAAAGCAAAGAACCATACGAAGATCTCAGACAATAAAGCCTTGTACGTGTACTTAATAAACTAATTTACGGTTTATAAACTACAACTACAACAATAACTACATATACTCGTACATAACTGCTATTGAACTTAATACTAACTGGTGCCGCACATGCATAGCGCACACACACACACATAAGCTGAGATGAAAATTTTTATTGTTCCGTTGTGTGTGTGAACAGCAACGATAGCAACAATGACGATGTCGTCTACAACGGCAACGACAATGTCCTTTCGAACTGTCATGGGGCAAATTGCAACAAACTGTTGCGCTTTTGTAGTGATGCAAGAACACAACTGTCTCTAGAAATGTTAAGAAAATATCGTATGTATTGATACATTGGAGTTTTTTTTTTGAACTGCTCCAGAAATAACCAGAAATAACTGAGACGTGTTTTAGTGTTGTGAAATGCTGCATAAATGAAGCAATTATCTTAGCAGTACAGTGCCAGAAAAAAAAAAGTTTTTTTAAGGCGTATTTTGTAAGTGCATGTGATCACATGCACATATGCAATGTATGCTGGAAATGTGGTAAGTAAAAATTTTATTTGCAGGCAAAATTTATCTACGTTGGACGTGATGAAAACTAAGCTTTTGAGCACCTTAGATTTGACTAAAGGACATTCATATACAATAGAAAAGCTATGTCCAACAATATTTTTTACTTCAATGCATTGGCTGCATTGGCACTGCTATTTTAAAAACAGTTATCGCATGCTAATATGTTAAGAAGTTTTATCGATATCGAAATATATGCAACCAATTGGTAGTAAAAGACAATGATATTATTCCTCATAAAGAAATGAATAAAAATAAAGAATCTGTGAAAATGAGTTGTAAGACAAGCACAAGACAGCAGCCGCAAGACACAATGACGTCAGAAAAATACACACCACCAACACAATTGGCGGAAGCGCCCTGCAAAGCATAAAAGTTAAAAAGGAAAAGTTGTCAGGATATTTGAGCACATAACCATAAAACAGACACAAAATGTTGGCGGTTTGCCAACAATGAAGTTGTTAAAGAGCAAAAATACTCAGAGCAGATGGCGATGTATAAATGACAATGATGGTAAAATTTAATGGCAATTTTAAGTTGTTGATTTCGTTATTGCAAAAAGAGAGAAAAAAATGCTTTCCTAACAGGAAAAATTAAAGGAAGCGTAATTCTTATTAAGCGGAAATTAAGTTTGTTTCTATTTAAAGTGATCACATAATTTTACTTTGTAAGTTATATCTGTAAATTTTCGAAAGAAGTTGGAAAAAATGAGTGCGTTACAAAATATTGGGTATAGACGATATATTGAAAGTTTTTGCTGCGAAAATCAGGATTAAGGAAAAACCAAGCAAAATCGTTACATAAATAGGTGAAGGCAATTTCATGCCATACGCAACTTACTTGCTTGATATTTTTTATTGGAAAGGTTGTGAAGAGGGGCAGTGCCGAATATAATTTTTTTCCAATAGTAGGCGGTGCCAGCCTTCTAACCTAAAAATATGTTTCGACGGTAAAAGTAATGTAATGATTTTGATGAAATTTGGTATGGATATAGATGGAACCCTAAGGAAGGGCTATTTTTAAGGGAGTGGCACCACCACTTATGGAAAAAATGTTATCACGATTGAGCCAGAGTATGAATTTTAATAAAATTTGGTATGGGCAGTGCCACGCCTCAAATAGAAAAATACATATTCAATGCTAAATTAATATACTGATTGTAATGAAATTTGGTGCAGAGATCGATAGAACCCTGAAGACAGATATTTATTTTTAAATGGGAGGTGCCACGCCTCTAACCAGAAAATACAGCTAAACTTATGAACAAATTTAAATGCAATTTGGCACGGAGATAGCTTTAAATCGAAGCAAAACTATTAGGTGGTGCCACGCCCCTAACAGGAAAATATGTTTTAAATTTTTGAATTTTCATCAGTAAGTGGAATCTAGTAATAACAATTTGATACACATGCTACTCTTTCAAATATAGGTCATGGGATTTTTAATAAACGAAATTGGCGGAGACACGCCTACTGCGAATCAAATTAAAAGTTTAAGATGCTATACCAACTTAATACCGCACAAAAGCTACTAACTATTTGAACAATTTTAGACAAAAATTTTGCAACTTTCAATGAGTGGGCGTGGGCATCTCCTATGCAAGCAAGTATACGTTCTACTGAGAGACTTCTTTGAAGTAATGGAACCAATTTTTACACAAATAATAGCAAATTACGACAAGAAGTAAACACTTCAAAGCTCTATAATGAGAGATATATTTGAGATAATGAAAAATACGTGAAATGTTTAGACTGGAACCTGACAAATATAGACTACATTCTGCAAGACAAACAAAAACAATTGTATTTTTCATTAAGAATATAATCATAACAAAATCATTTAAATACGAAACTGAAATGTGCAGGGTAAAAGTATCTTCAGTTTAAATGTTTAACATTGTGTCAACGATATTAAATGAAAACTGACATTCGCCTTAATCTTTTCATTGGCATAAAAAGCTTCACAATAACTTCTATATGTCAACTCAGTTGCTTTTCTTATTTTTCCCATGTTGTTCGAGACAATTTTTATTACCTCATTTTGTTTTTATTTTATGGCAAAACCTCAGCAGACTGGGTAGTTGTGCAACTTAAACTTGCAATGCAGAATGCTTTTCCCAACAATTTGTCTCATGACAGCTTGAACAGATATTTTTATCCGCTTTGTGGTGCATTTTTGTTTTTGCAATCACCGTTTAATGTCATTTACGAACATAAGCTCAAGAAGGGGGGATCACTTATTTTACTTATGCCAAGTTAAGTGTTGCATTTTACAAGAGTGAAGCTTTTAAGAAAATTTTTTTTTGCTTGAAGTTAAATGTAAAGCATCCATATACTTCCATTTCAAGCCACCAATAATATAAAATGGAAACAAAAATATGGTTGTATCTAAGTAAACGACAAATTTATAAAAGTGTAGTGCAAAATTAAAGGACGACATAATCCCAAAAGAAAGCTAGACTGCGGTTTACTCAAATATCTGATCTGGAAAGTCCACACTGTCCTCGAAGTAGCGACATCGCTGGTTCTTTAGTTGCTAAAACGTCTGCATTCTATTGCAGTGATACGTTGAAGTCTTGAAACAATTATATCTAATAAATAGCTGCGCTAGTTGCAAGCTGGCTTCTCAATGCATTCGTTATATCGATCTTCTTATATCCGGGATTAGGGTATATGCCTATGTCTCCTTCTCCGTTGTTTTTTTTTTATCTTCACTTCTATCATGTTTGTATGTCCCTTCTAGTGTAACGTCAGCCAGGGTAAAGCTACATAGATCTTACGAATAGCTTCTGTCAGTTTGCACCAAGTGCTCACATCTCTATCATTTATAGACTCGAGTAACGAGCACTATGGCACACCTTGTAAGACCCTACAGCAGCACGCCCCACTTAAAATCAAATTCCTTTCCTCAAGGTTCAATCTCTATTTCCATCAAATATTGCACCTTATCAAAAACAATCCAACGATTAGTAAGGGCGTGGCACCGCCCAATATATACAAATATTTTTTCTCAGCGTTCAATCTTTGTATTAAATTTCATTAAAATCAATGTAATGGCAACGCAGTGGAAACGCATTTTAAAGTAAGAGGCGTGTCAACATCCACTAAAACAAATATCTGTTTCCAGGAATCAATCTACATGGTATCTCCAAACCAAATTTCATCATGCAAATTGCCTCATTGTTTAAATTGCAACTTTTTTTATTTATTTTATTTCATAATTTATAAATAAATGGATTCGCTTTAGAACTATTCATCAAAGCTGTGATGTACATAGCGCACTACGCTTTAAGCTCATAAGCAAACCTATTAATTTTTTTCCACACCCCTGAGTGCTGAACATCAAAACCTAAATTGAATTTCCTTTGCAAAAAGTCACTCTCCGCTAAATGTCTTATGGTGCGCGTTCATGTGGATGCTGATGTTGATGTTGATGTCTTTTACAACGCTGAGCGGGCAGCAGCATTTACGTTTAAGCAGTATTTACTTAATGCTTATTGTGGATGAAATTTCTTTTCTGTAATATCCGCAGGCTTTTAAAAGCTCGCTCCCGTTGATTGTTAATGTTGTGCTAATGTGGCAATTTGTGTACAAGCAAACAAGGAAATAAAAAACAAAAAAAAGAATGCAAACAAATGCTTTGAAAATGAGAGAAAACAAATACTATTAAAGAAATAGAAAAAAATTTTCATTTTATTTTAAAATGCATCACAACTAAATAAATAAAAAATTTCATTGGATGTGTAACAAATTTCATGCTAAAAAGTATGCTATAAATTATTGCCCAGTGTGGAAAAGTTTCGGGCATATTTTTATGTTGAGCTTTTACACATGACAAAATATTATGCGTATTATATGAATGTGCAATTAAGTTATTTTGAAGGCGAAAAAATTGAAGAAGTAAAAAAATAGTAAGTGCAGACATTACTTTATATATCATGCAACATATCTGCTTTTTACTAAAATTTCTTTTAGCTTTCTCAGAACTTAATTTAGTACAGATTTTTGTTATTTTATAATTTCGTTAGAAAATAAATTTTTTTCATAACTTCCTTTTTATTGTAAATATTTTCATACATAAAATTGAGGTAAATATTTAAGCAACTCCAGCAACAGCAACTAATTTAAAGTCTTGTAAGCGAATGAAATTTCTTCAATCTTGGTAAACAAAAATAAAGCGAAAAGTGTAAGGTAAAACATAAAGCAAAATTGAAATGAAGTTAAACGAAATATAATAACCGTCAGGAATAAAATAAAAGAAAAAAAATTTCAATTTTGTTTTAGCTTTTTTCATGGCAATAATTCAAAAAGAAATGAAGCGAAAAAAAAAAAATAGACCTCAATGAAAAATGTGTGAAATACAGAAACTTCTTAGCCACATTACGCGGCAAACGTCATTTTGTCTTCTTCGTCTTCTTTGCTTGCTTTTTATTCATCTGTCTGTGTTTCACTAGTTTGTTTCTTTGTTTATATGTCTGCTTGTCAACTCATCATTCAACCGCAATTTGCCAACTCCAGTCAGCCACACTGCGGCAAAGTCAACAACACCAATATACGAGCATATACCCAGTAAAAAAGCTGTTGCTAAACGTGCTATAAGAAGGCCTTCCCTGGAAAAAAGCAGCAAGGCTTGATACGGTTGAATAGGTCCACAAAAGTGAAACGAAGAAAAGTGGGCCTTCCGTAGAAGGTAAAAACGAAGTCCTCTGAACTTACTCTTTAGTGAAGCTGCGTTCGCTTTCAAATAGAAATGAGGGAAACTAAGGTCCGTTTTATGACTTTTTGTGAAAAATTAATTTAAAATTGATATTTAAAATTATTTATTTCAAAATATTTTTCAGTAGCTTAATAATTTATTGGAAATAGTTAATAGTAGTAATAGTCAATAGTTCTGTGTGCCAAGATAACTATATTTGTAGCAAAATTTCGATTAAATAATTGAGAATTGAGAATGAAAGAAGAATCACAAAAACAAAAATTGTTTTCTTTTTTGATCATTCATTTCACTGCAACTAACATTAATTCTCCTTATGGAAAACCAATAGAACATCTTGGGGCGGTATGCTCCCCTCCCCTTCAGTTGCTACGTCAGCGGCGGTTGGAAGACATATCAACATTAAAACCTCAATTTGAGATGACCTTACAGCGCTGCGCTTGCAACAATTTTAGCATGTGCTTTGAGCGCCTTTTGGCCAAGAGGCCTTGCTTAATTACCTACTGGGCACATTAATGTATACATACAAATAAAGCATTTTACGCTTGATTACACTGTAAAAAGTTATAGTTACATACATTGATATATAAATATATAACAGTTTTAAGCAACTGAACTATAAAAATTTGGCTATGCGCAACAAAAATATTGGTTCTATATAATTCTATATTTCTACGAATAATTACTTCGTAAGTTGGGTTGAAAATCGTGAAAAATATATCGTCAAAATAATTTAAAAAATCGTCAGAGGACGAAAAGTTAGTTCCATACAATTAAACATTTTTAATCGAACAGCATTCGATTCAGCAAAGACCATTATTATTGTAAATTTTTACTAATTGATCAATGCTATTTTTTATTCAACAAACATGACAAAGATAACAAATGGAACAATTTTAACATGGTAATTGGTGATATATGTTTTGGCTATTACCACATAGCCTCATCAGACCAGTTTTTGGTTAATGTTGTACATGGACTCGATACCCTGACCGTTCATGCATCGCAATTGCATACCTTGAGGTGTACAAAGTGCGTATATCACATTTGTTATCTTTTGTCACTTTCTCGCTTGTTGTCCAGTTCATATTAGTTTCATACCTAAGTAATTGCAATTCGATACGTGTACTTTATATTCGTATATAGCTGATAACTTTTCGAGCAAAAAACCACATCGCATTTGTTCCACCATTAGTATAACTGATTAGTAAGAGAATTTTTTATTGTCTACACTACACTACACATTAAACTATGGAAATACGCTTTCCCAACACTAATTTGATAACGTGCTCGTACATACCCAGAAAGAAAAAATTAATGTCAAGAATTGTTCTGCTCAATTAAAAAAACTTGTAAAATGGTGGATAGTCTAACATATATAAAGCAGATAACAAGAGTGCTTTCTCATTCGATTTGTTTTCGTCAAGAGTATCATTTCAATTTATCAAAAATGAAATTCATTGCGGGCCTCTTACTAATTGTTGTAATCGCTGTGGTGAGATGTGAACTGTATGACGTACATTATGTCGGTCATCATCTTGATGGTGATAAAATGATTGCATCGCATCCATTTTATAAGGCGCCTCATGGCGGCAAAGTCATTCTGGAAGCAAAATCTGCAACCGATCAAGCTAATGTAGAGATTTGATAATCTTATTTTTTTGTTGATTTTTTGGCAAATGTAAATTTTTGTTTTAATATTTTCAGAAGGAAGGAAGGTATATCAACTTGCTTATAATAAAAGTATGGAAGGACAGCGGATTTGAGGGAACGACTTTTGCTATTAGTTCCTTCAATACTTCAGATGTAGAAAAAGTCGAAGTACACCTCGTGAGTGCACCAGGAAAAGGTATACACGCAAACGTTCAACATTACGGAGTAGGGTTTTAAAAGAACTATCACAAAAGACATGCGCAGCAGAAGTGGATAACAAAATTATATTGCATATACTTATTTATTATCGTATATGGAGCTAGACCTTAAGATATTCGATTTCATTGATTAAATTTTTTGACAGTACTATTTGGGTTGTTAATGATGCACCATAAATCATTTTGCCATGAATGGATTTTATTGCAAGTATTAACTAGTCAAATATTACACATTGAGAAAATAAAAATAAATAAATATATTCATCTCTTATGATATTGACTTATCATAGGGACCAAAAAACAAAATAATGGAATTGCAATTGAATTGGTAGCCTTGGGAGAAGCACTACAAAAGTATTAACGAATTGCCTTAAGCCGCAGAAGTTTTCAAAGTATTACCTTAAGATTATACTCTGTGATTAATCAATCAACGTGAATTTTGTTTTGTTTCAAAATGTTCATTTTTAAACAACCTAACAAGCAACAGCAAATCGATTCTAAAAATTAAATATTTTTTTTCTTAGTGTAGAGAGCAACACCCTCATAGTTTTTTTCTTCAGGTTTTTTATTTCCATTTTAATTTTCGTCCTTTTATTTTTACATTTTTACTCGCAGTTCCCTTGAGCGGAAGTGTCAGCAACTTAAAGCGCCGCCAGCTGTAGCTTTGACGTAACAACTCGTCTTTGGATCATTTTTTTTTGTTGCTTTTGGCTTTAGGCCGTTTTTTAACTGTAACATTGGCCTTTATTTATAATGTAACTAGCCATGATGTTTGTTTGGGTGAGCGCTTCTTTTATCTTTTGCTGGTGTTCGAGTGTATATTAGTTTTTCATATTTCTTTTGCTGTTTATACACATACAGTAAGTGCATACCTACCTACCTACTTACTTCATTTTTAATATTCATCGCAATTGTCACCGACGTGAAAGAGGCGCAGTATATGAGTCATATAAAATTTAAAACGTTCGTTGGTAAATGTAAATTTTATTTCTTTTTTTCCGCAAATCTTTAACACTTTAATAAAAAGTTCTCAAATGTGATTTCACAAGGGGATTTCCCATTCTTTTATGCAATTTTTCGTTCATTATTTTTTATGGTATAACCTAAATTTTTTCTTATAAAAAGGTTTTTTTATTTTAAAAATTTCATAATAAGAGTTCAGCTGTATGTAATGAAGGTGAAAGCTGCTGAATTGAAATACTTCTTTCGATTATATAAAATAGTTTTTGGTGTCAGAAAATTTGGGTATCATAAGAGAAGAAAAATAGAAGAAGAAGAAAAAAAAATATAAACAGAAAACAAAAATTCCATTGAACACTTTTAGTTTTAAAGAAAGGTAAAATTCCATAGCATACTTTTAGTTGTTAAAAAAAAAATAGAATTAAGTTTTCAACTATAAGAAGAAAACAGAAATTCTGAGGATCACACGCCAGTGCAAATGAGCGAAGTGTGCGGTGGCAGGAGGTTGATAGTGAAACGAGCAGGGGGCGGAACGGCCTATAATATACTTACATATAAGCAAAATTGAGATGAAATTATTCTTCAAAAATTACTAAATTTAGTTCATAGAATGCAAAAAAAAAAATCAAAATATAAGGAAAATCGGCCAGAAAAAAAAGATATCAGATGTTGATTATTATTTTCTATACAGCCAAAATATTATGAAATTTTAAGAGAAGATTTTTTGGGACAAATTTTTCTTCTCTTTGACAAAAAAGGACTTTTTTGCCCAAAGCCCGAAATTCAATGTAGAAAACTTTTTAAAAGCATTGCATTTTTGCTTTAATTTTTTTATTTGCTTCATTCGCGATTTTCATGAATAAAGTGTGGAAATAAAATATCAAAGGAGTCTATTTATAGTTCAAGCCAGCCCTTTAGATATATAAAAAAGCATTCCTTTTATACCCGTGCATATTGCAGCTCCATTTCTTTTCATACGAAAATGTCCACTAAATTTTATTTTACCTGAAGGTGATTCTGAATTTTTCTTATGAAAATAATCAATTATCAACAAAAACAAGTCACCCAAAGAGCTATGCATAAATAACTTATGTACATATAAACGTGTGTCTTTTGTACCATCGACACTCGCAATCTACTTCCACCCACTCCAAGCTGCTATCAAGGTGCAATTTCTTCAACATTGCTACCGTGTAGTACGCGTATAAATTGAACAATAGAAACCACAACAGGGTTTACTGCTGAGTTGATGTTACTGCTCTCGCTTTACACGTTGTAAAAGAACTTGTTGGATTTGGTTTTGTGATTAGAATTTAATTTCGTATATACATATATATATATATATATATATATATATATATATAATGTACATATTTATGTCACCACAAATTCGCAGACATAAGATGAGATGAAATAAAAGTCAAATGATGTGATGGAAAATCCAAAGGGATGATGTTGCATTTAAGAAGTTAAGGAGAAAGCTTTAACCCTTCAGAGTTAATAAGTTACATTTCAATGAAATTGTGAGAAAAATTAATTCTTTTAATGGCTTAAGTACTGAACTGAAAAAAGTACTCCAAAGTTGCTTTAAAATGTTTTTGATGTTTTCAAATTTTTTTTTTTTTAAATAAACTTATGAGCTAATATTTTCCACAATTTATATTAAATTTGTACCATTTTATATATAAGGGTTAATACATGCAAAGGGATCCAGTAATATTAAAGAAACTGCGAACATGTGACTCATAATATGTGTGACTTGAAAAAGAAAAAAAAATATGTCTTCTGGTTACTGGAGTAACAGGAGTAACAGCAGCTTTGAAAAATATCCCTTTCATGGACAATATATGTGTTATATTTTATTTTCTTTATTATGTGACATATATGTACATACATACATTTAAACACATGAAATACGAGCTTCTTTAAAAAAAAAAATTACATGTACACAGGTAGCTAAATATATAAGAGTGTTCCATATTACAATTGTGTTAAAGTATAAGTTGTTCGCGACTTTTCTCTAACACAAAGTTACAGAAAGAAAATGTAATTTAAATTAGAAAAAAAAAATAATGAAAGGAGCAGCAGCTCAACGGACTTTTAAAAATTTTTTTTTGCACTTTTATCATTGCTTATGAATTATCTTTTAAACTTTAAAAAAATTTTTTTAAAATTTAACCTTAGGACCGTGTTTGGGGTTCTGGAGGCCCCAAACGATTTTCAAAAGAGAATTCATTTTACAAACGTGTACATTTCTTTGCTTGAATACACATATAATAACAAACATATATAGAGTCTAGTAAGATTCTATATATTTTTTTATTGTAATTTTATTTAAATTTAAGTTTTGATATTGTTTTAAATTTTTTTGAATCGAATTTTAATTTTCTTACATAAAAACAAAATTTTTAATTCTTAAAAATTTTACAGTAAATATTATAAGTTGCTTCTATGTATAGTGTTTATGTGTTGTTGTTTATGTGTGTTGGTATTAAGTCACTACACATACATATGTAAATATGTACAAATAAAATTATTTCAACTACATATTTCCAAAAAAATGTAATTATTCTTTCGATAAATAAGAAAAAAACACTGAAAATGTATGCAATTGCCATACTGGGGAATAAAGTGCCCAATACACGGGTATAGATAATTTAACCAAACGCGGTTCTAAGGTTAAAGTAAATTTCAGCAAAAAAAAAAAAACAATATTTTATTCACTCGTAATTTTTACAATAAATTTCAATCATTTTATGAAACATTTTAATTTTGACGTGCTCTATCGAAAATAATCATTAGATTGCGGCGCCACAGAATTCCTTATCTCCCTAAAGGCACGATCCTTGGCGCCGCAATCTGCTTATGATTTTCGATAGAATACGTCAAAATAAATCTAATGTGTTATAAGAAAAAAATCGATATCTAGTTTGGTTTTCGAAATATCTGTACTTCTGCATGAAACCTAATATGCCCATGTATGTACGTAAAATTAGAGCTTTATTCGAAAATAACTAAAAATTCTGTCATAGGATTTTGTAGTGTTTATTGCTCATTTTGCTCAGGATGCCAAAATCTGGCTCTTTACAAAAAATTTCATACAAAAACAAATCTCCCAAATACAATAAAATGAACAAACGCTCAATATTTGGTTTGGGCTTCATAGTACATATTTGGGCAATTCTTCACAGTGAAGTATTGCTCAAAAAGAATAGTTATTTTTGGGCGGTTTTTCATTGAATGATTGTTCATTATACATAATCGCTCTAAAATATTGGGCATTTAGACAGTTTTGAGCATTGGGCGATTATGGGAAGATCAAAATGTTAAAACTTTACAAAATAAGTGCCAAAAACTGATTATATTTTAAGTCTTACTTCGTTTTTAAAACAACACAACGCCTAAGCTTATGAGCGAAAAATTCAAAACTGTAAATATTGAAATAAAGTTTTTGCTAAGCTTACCTCTTTGAAGTCCTGCAATTTGTATTCAAATTGGAGAAATTTTTAAATGGCCAAAACTATGTTACACAACTTGCCAAAATCTTAGAAGCAAAGAATTAATTCTAGTACTTTCATTAAATCTTTTTTTTTTAGTGGTTGAACGTTAACATTTCGATCATATTAACACTGCCTTATATCGTAAAGCTTCAATATTGAATCTGACTATAATTAATTGAAACGGAACACGTTTGACCCGATTAGTTGGAATTTTGAAAGCCATGTGTTATTTTAATACTACAGGTAATAACTAAATAAGTCTAAGAAAAGTTTTAATAAATAACAATTATTATGATTGTTATAAGCATTTTAAGTTTTAGATGAGCTTTTTTTTGGAAAATCATATCTCGGAAATAAAAATTTTCCGACAACTTGTTATGATATAATAATTATAAGAACATTATGAATTGTTAGAACAAAAATATTACACCATGAAACAATTTTTTTTAAGCAATGGGTCCACATTGTTATAGGCAAATTCAATTTTTCTAAGATCCTCCGCTTCTTTTTGACATGAGATTTATATCATAAATGCGCAGATGTATTCTCCGTAAGATGAAAAAGAAATTTCTTAGGGCACTCAATAAATGTTCAAATGGCATTAGTTTTTCCGAGCGGTCGCAGTGTGGTTGCATTTTAATGCTCGTAGCATCAAATCTCATTTAAATTTATTATCACTCTAACGGACTCTTTGTAAATTCTAAGGTTTGAAGTCTCAGAAACATCGCGCACACCTAGAAAAATAACGTATCTGGGTAAACCATACGATTTTAAACCACTCCAATATGTATGCATATCTGCATATTTGTAATAAAATTCTTATATGTATGAGTACAAATACATACATACGTATATAAATGCTTTAAAAGAAATTTTATTCATAAAAGAAATTTAGCCTACTTTTAAGCACTCGAACACGTATTATTTCTGTGCCGCCGCATGATACAGCCAATGCTGCGACAATCATCGCGCCTATACACAACAGAAGCAACAGTTGTTGCGTTGCAAAAAATCTTTGGCACTTTTGGTGTTTATCTCAACACACATGCGTTTTTCTAGCTTTTTATTGATTTTTGTTTTTCATTTACATGGAAAAGTATCAGTTACATGGTAAGCTGCGCAACATTTGACTGGTGATGTTGCTTAGTAACATGGCATCATTTCGTTTTTTCTTGTGAGAGCAAACTTTGCAATAATGTTGCTGCTGCTAAGTACAAGGCAACATCCAAAATACGCATGTGTTGATGTTGAAGAAAAAGAAAAAAACAAAAAAGAAATTAAACAAACCATCATCTTTGCTCAGTTTTTATGCTCTATTAAAAATCGACGTTTATAAACATTCAGAAGTTTTGTTTATAAACAAAAATTAAATTTTGTTTCTTTACACTGCTCATCAATTGGTGTTTTCCATTGCAAATCTTTAAATCATTTGCGTATTTGCAATAAAATTTATTACGTCTGTGTTTTTGTTTTCAAGGAATTTAATATTGTCTTATATTATTAATGAATTGTTCCTTTGTTTGTTAAGACGATTAGTTAAATTTATTATGTTATTTATTTTATTTAAAATAGAATTAAAGCAAAATCTGAATCATCTGAGTCATAGAGTTGTAAAAATAAAAAACTTTCGACAATTATATAATAGTCGATCGAATATTTATTGTTTTTTTGAAAGTTCGCTCAAAAAGCCAAAGTGAAAATTAAAAATAATTTTCAATAAATTTTATACGTTAAACAAAATTTCAATTATAGCTATATTCAATAAAATTTTCCGTAACACTTTTACAGTTTGAATTTTCCTTGCTGTAGGCCATATAAACTCTGTTGCCCTTTACTAATCTTTTACAAATAAACAAATATAAATAAACATTTGTATATACATACGTCTACATAGACATAGTAGTAAAAATGTGTTTATCATAATTTGTTGTAGCTGTTGGCAGCTTTATGTTAGCCAAGTTCTATTTTGGATTTGTATTTTAGTATTATGATCGACGTCAGATCAACGTCAATGTCAACTGTACAAAATTTTCTATTGTAAAATTTTGATTTAGTTTTTGCTCAAAATAAAAGCTACAATTATTTTTTGTTATTCTTTTAAGAAGAATTTTATTGTTTTTTGTATACAATGGAATAAACAAAGTTTTGAAAATAATACGTGAAGCTAGAGTGCTGCGCGGCATAAAAATTCTGCTTAAGCAATTTTCTGGCTTAATAAAGAGAACTCAACAATATCATTGCTAATCTTCTCAAAAGCTAAATTTTATAATTTTAAAAAACATATATGAAAAGCTAAATTCTTAAAAGAAAAACTACAAAAGCTAATGGATTTATTGTGCAAAGTGCCAGTGCTTTAGTATTCTATTGCAGGCTTAAAATGAGTGTTTTGCTTAAAAGCATTGGTTATTAGGTTCGACTATTTTAGAGAGATGACGTCTCATTATAACTTAAGCCACAGAAAACTAAATTTCTTATCCGACTGACATATAGTGGACATGAATATAGATGGCTCAATTGTAAACATCTAAAAGTATATTTAAGTCACAACATTTTAAGCGAAAATACATCAAAATTGGTTAAGAATTCAGGGTAGGAGGTAGTCTTGTCCAAAACAATACGTAAATTCTACACTGTGCGTCGCTGGAATAGCTACTACGAACAGCTGTGATGATTTTTCTTAAAATCGTTAAAAATCTGTTGCTATCGGTTTTGAGATTTGAAACTTTTCTAAAATTTTTACATCATTTTTTTGTTTTTCAAAAAATGCATTATTTATTCGAAAACATTTATTTTTAAATTATAGTTTCATTGACATATTGAAAATGACTGCGACGAAGTCTAAACTTTTAATAAAAAATCGTGCGTTCTTTTAAAGTTCTTAAATTTTCTTCAGAAAAGCAACGCTTACGTTTGATCAGAATCGAAGACGTCGAAGATGCGAATACATATGTATAGGAGAGAAGCTTAATTAAAATCTAGAATATGCTACCGGTATGGAAAGCCTACTTAAATTACTAAAATAATAATAAATGCCATTTTTACAAAATAAAATCCACAAAAGAAACCGATTTGTTCCCCTAAACACTAATATTTTCTTTAATTTTGTATTCTTCTTACATCATACAGATTTATTTCTACCTTTGTAGCTACCCTACATTTTCAGAATTATACATAAACTTTTTATATTAAAATATTTTTATTTTGATAAAAAATTTAAATTTTTTTAATGCTCTTTGATTTATTTTAATATGAAAAAAGTTAATTTGACATAGAATATTATAATAATATATAAATTTTAATATAATGGGTGCTTAATTAAATTGGAAAATTAATCTTGCAATTTTATTTCTAATGAGCGTAAACAAAAATATAAAGAATAACTCAAAATTTAAGCCGCTACTTCATAATTTAGAATTTGCTTAATACCCACATATAACACACGCAAAAGTGCAATATTTTATTAAAAGAAATTTATTTGTGAAAATCGAAAAACACCCGGTTTTCACACACAAGCAACTTATGAAACAAAAACACAATAAATAAACAACTTTCAAAAAAAAAACCTCAATATTTATGAAATAATGGCAACAATGCGTGCCAAAACAAGATAAAATAAATCGTCAAAAAACTGTATAAAATTTGTGTTTTCCACCCAAAGCTGTTTTTCATATTTCGCACTACTTTACACTCATTGTTTGTATAAATTTTGTGTAAATTAAAAATTTTTTTTTTTTAAAATTATGTTTTGAACTTTATTGATTTATAGTACCCCACACTGTTAACACTACAATAATGTGTAATTCCATCATTATTATTATACAGTATTCAAGTTAGTGCCTTAATCTTTCACAAATATAAATTTGGTTTACTTACGCTGCGTTTGTAAAGCAAAAATGTTATAATTTTGAAATTCAATTTGCATTGCACGTAGGTACAACACGTCGTATGAGTGACGTATATTCTGTGGTGCGCCGTAATAATGAATGTCGGTGTGGCGGTGGTGAGTTGTTTTGTTGCTTTCAGCAACGACATGAATATTCTAATTTGAATTATGTGAGTTGGAAAAATATTAAAATTTAGATTTTTATATTATATATTTTGTGTTAATTAAGTCACTACAGAATTCTAAAGCAATTTTTCATTTCGTTATCTTTAATTTATTTAGATGTTTTGCTATGGCGGTGTGGAACTTTTAGTAGAAATATTTTGTATCACAGATTAGTGAATAATAAAAATTCCTTTCTCTAATTTATTTCATATTAAAATTATTAGCTGAGAATATATTATATACAGTGGGTGATCATATTATTAGAGCCACTACGTAAAACTTCAAAACGCATTTTTTAACATTAAAAGCATGAAACTAAAAAAAAATGTCCAAATATCTTTATTGACTTGTTTTTAAGAGGTCTTATTGTTCAAATAAAAATAAAAATTAAGTGTTCCAGTTAATATTTATAGAATTAAAAATAGTTGTAGAGAAATATATCAAAATTTTTGTTGAACCGGCTTTTTAGAGCAACAATCTCTTAAGCTCTTGTAGGTATACTTTATTTGCATTCCAAGCAATTTTTTTTTCTTCATTTTTGTGCCACAGTTCTATTAAATACTTCATAAATTGCCGCTTTTTGGTCATGAGATTCCTGGAAATGTCCCTTTTTAGCAGCTCCCAAAGGTTTTCTATAAGATTCAGATCGAACTGTTCCCATGCCATTTCAGAACTTTAAATTGTTTACATTCCTGGTATTTCGTATTTTTTTAGCTTTGTGGCAAGGATAGATGCATCCATAAACAAACTGTTACCATTTCTCAACTTGGGGAAACCTATTTGTGTCGAAGACCTAGATAAATTGGTCCTGTCTTGTTTTGTTCTCTACAATTTACAAACGCTCAATACCTTGTCCGCTGATAACAGACCACACAATAAAGCTAAAAGGGTGTTTCAATCATTTTACTATACAGTCATTGCGGTACTTCTCTCCAATTAATCTCCATAAAAATCTGATTTGCCAGTTTGCCAGACAGAATTTATCAGAATGAATCGAAGAGTCGTCAGAGAAATAAAGTCTGAAAAATTCAGCGGAGTCGTTAAAACCTTACAAATATGATAAAAAAGGCATTCAATTTATAATTTGGTACAAAACCATAGATCTACCTTTACCAGATACCAGTTCCTTTGACCTTTTGTCTATTGCACACGCTTTTTTTATATCATAAATATGGGATGTGGGTAAAGTTCAGTCAGAAGTGTTCAGCTGGACAGTGTTTAGCAAGGACTTATAAATGTGCATTACCTTTGATTTCATATGAGTTCATCTACTGTTCATTAATAATATCAAATAATTTACATTTAGAGCAAGAAATTAAGTCCGCATTTATTAAAATCATTGTAAATATTCCCTGATTTCTGTAATTTTATTATATTTTCTTTAAAACAAATGAAGCAGACTTTTAAATTTTAATACTGCACGAATTTAAAGAAAAAATTGCATTTCTTTATCGCATCATCCCCGCTGTATGCAATTAAGGGGCACTGAACCGAGCAAATGAAACCGAAAGCGGGCGTTAATTAAAAACGCGAGACTCATTAACTTAAATATTGAGAATGGACAGAGTCGCGTCGCACCGTTGCAGCGCAAAATTCCTTTGGTTTTTTTTCAGTAGAGTACTGCACTTTCTTTTTTATGTTGCTTTGCGAATGCCCCCCTCTCCTCTCCCCATTGTCGCATGAGTGTTGCATGTTCTGCTGTTTACTACTTGCTTGCTCTTGTTGTAGTCGTTGCTATCGTGATTTTTTTTTTATATGTGCTTCGTTAGGCATTTAAATTGCTATTAATAGATAGTTTGCGTAAACACAGATATTTTGCATCATTTTCTCATTCATGCTTTGTTTCATCTAATGAGATACAATCTGTGCCAAATTGTAGTTATGTAAAGAATTAAACGTGCGCACGTTTTGATCAAAAAGAAAACTGCATGATTAATTTTTAATTAATATTAACAGATGTGCAAAGTCTAAGTTATATATATAGTATTTTTAAAAATAGTTCCACTGAAATTATATTTTCAAGTAATAAAAAAAATACTTAATTGTCATGTACATATTTGTAGGTACTTATTTAAATAAAAAAAAATTGATCAGCACTCACGTTGTGAAAATCAGCTTCGTAGATTAAAAAAAAAAATTTGGATCAAGGTACGTATATCCTGGAAAATTAACATTTTTGAATATAGTTTTATAACTGAGCCACGTACATACATTTGTATTGTAAAAAAAGCGGATTAGATTAAGTAGCAGATACTTTTCCGGGAACGTTGAGAAGAAAAAACAGTTCCGGCACTAAGCTTTATTTGTATAAAGTGATTTCTATTACATACTCAAAAATTTTATTAGATACTTATAATTAGAGACAATCAGCTTTTATACGGCAAAGTTATTTTAGAACTTTATTTATTTAGAAAATTCAAGTTTTTAACGATTTACTACACTGTTTTTTTTTTTAGTCAAAGAGATCAGACTAGCACTAAAAAAAATAATCAAACAGCAGTAAGGAAATGAGAGAATAATTAACAATTAACTGATAAAACTTCAAGAGAGAGAGAGAGAGAGCGAAAGACTGAACAGCGGAGTTGCTAAATGTCGGTAACATAGTCACTAACAGCAGCATAACAGAAAAGTTTCTTCTATTAAACAAAAACCACTACATACTCATGTCATTCAGTTATCACTGTCAACGAAGAAAAACGAGTGCTCTACAACAACTATAAGGTACGAGATATTTTCGTATAAGTAAACAAAGCAACAAATCATACTTCTCGTAATAAAAACCCAATCAGCTGCTTCATGCACAAAAACCAGAGAAATAGCTAGTAATTTTGAGAGAGAAAAAGAGCGTTATGGTACATGACAATAATGTAATGTATTGGAACATTAGGGTCAGTACAATGAAAAAATTGATATTTTTTTAATATCGATATTAACGATTCAATTCAATTTCAAACATTTTCAGATAAAGGTTATTATTTAACCTAAAAAAACTGTATAGACATTTTGATTCGTCGTTTGAAATTGTCGTTTTGACATTTGATATGATGAAATCAATGACTGAAACTCTATATTTATACTTTTTCCAAGCTTCGAGTAGTATTTAAATTATCTGAAAAATTCTCGAAGCAATATTAAATGAGGTTTTCCTCTTTTAAAACCTGCGAGATAAGATTCAATTGCTTGGCACTTACATCAATTTCTTAATGGTTTTCAGCAAAAGATCTAAATGACATTCAAATTTAATTGGCAACAGAAATAAATTGTTTTAAACTTTATTATCGTAAAAAAATGAGAATCTCCAGAAGGAAGTTTTGAGCAACATTACTTAAGAAGTTGCACAGTGAAAGTAGCATTTAAATCAAAATAAGCTTTCGATAAAGAGATTTTGCACATAAAAGATTATAAAAGAGACAGTAACTGAAATCTGTGCCTGTTTAGAAAGTTTCGAGAAATTGTTTGATACAAAACATTATTTGAAAACTAATATCTTTTGTCTTTGATGTTTAAGAGAGTTGAAAAAGTGGAATTTGAATGCCTTTAATCCCTGATTAGCCAGCGCTGAGGACGCACAAAGATAATGAAAGACATACTCTTCGATATCAGGATCTTTACAACTGCTACAAAGATTTTCTACGTCAGTGAGCCCTAGTCTTGAGATACGCTGGCCTATTAAATAGTACCCTGTAATAACACCAACAAAGATTCTTACACTGAGAAAAGAGTATCCTTCCTTTATTATAAATTATTATTATTATCATGTCCTTAATTGAAATTTAAATGGTTGCTTATTGGGCCAAACGTTGTATTAGTTTGAGTCGATTGAAAAAAAAATTGTTTGGGTTGAATACATGATTTAGTGATTATTAACAAAAGAATGATTGCTACAAACTAATATTTGTTTCAACCAAAATATGATTTGGTAATTCTTACCAAATGTATAATTGATCCAATAATATAATTCAATTCACTGTAATATATGACATTTTAACATATATCAAATATATAATTCGCCTATATCAAATATATTATTTGTTAATTATTACCAAATTTTGGTAAATATAATTAAATTGTTTTCTCAGTGTAGGAATTGTTAGTCTAATTATCACTATTTGCGTTCTATTAGCATTATAATATGGCCCTCGACGTACAACATGTTATCATATTTGTCCATCTCATATAAGGGGACGTCCATTAATTACGTGAGCTAAAATAGGGGGGATGGGGTCCGGCAAAATCTCACCAAATCTCACCAAGGGGGGGAGGTGATCAAGGAAAACCTCACGTCAACGATTTTATGCATAGAATTTATCAAATCTCACCAAGGGGATGGGGGGGGGGTCCGGAATTTCAAAAAAAACACCTCACGTAATTAATGGACGTCCCCTAAGCTCAATCTATATATTTTGAATAAATTTTGGCCCTAACTAAGTCCTTTTTTAGCCAGTTCATCTGCGGTTTCGTTGCCAATAAAGTGGCTTTTTCTAAGAACCCAACATACGGCTAGATTATACATCTTTCCCATTACGCATAGTAATTTCTTACAATCTAGGAACAAGCGAGTGTTTATAATATTTCCACTACAGCGACGAGATAAGGCATAAAATTGACTGATGTTCAAGTCAACGGCAAAAATGCCAGCCCCGTACTAGACTCCATTTTCGAACAGTCAGTGTATATTTCTCATATCCCTTTTTTATAGGTATTTTCACTTGAAAATGGTGAGACGGGAGGAGTTGAAAAATTAGTTAAGTCCTTAAATTGATACTTAGGAAAAATATCGAAAGTGACGCCTTTGAATTTTCTGTTCAGGTGTATAGGGCCACTTTTTTGAAAAAAAAAACTTTCAAGCACAGAGAAGATGGTCGTAGAAAGCAACAGTTTTGATGTGGTTCAGGCCATATGCGTGAGACTGATAGTGCGCACAACAAATGTTGCCAGTAATCTTAAGCAATTAGACGAGAAGAGCAAATGCTGCTAAACATTTTATCTCAACATTTATCATAAAGTTTCTATAAGATACATATGCAACAAGCAAATTACAGATACATTTCAATGGCTGCTTTTCTCCCATAGCTTTTTGTTGCTACGTTTGCGTATCTCATCGTCATCATCGCTGCTGTTGCTGCTGCTGCAAAACAAAAACTCGTCGCCGTTCGTCAGATTCGCACTCGCCGCCTGATTCAGTTTCGTTCTGACAGAATCAACAGATAGACGCGCTGATACGCGAGCACGCGATATGAATTACGGTTGAGTCAGAGTAGTCGGTCGTACGGATCTGATTCGGTTTTTGCTGTGGTGCTTTCGTGCATTTTGTGTTTTTTTTGTTCGTTTCGCGTTGCTACCAGCGCGAGTAAAAGAAAATAAAAATTTTTATAAAAAAAAATAAATTAACGTAAACGTTGCGTGCGTTTTAGCGTGCGATTGTGTGTAAATTTTTCCCCTCTTCGAGGCACTAACCCCTGTATTTTTGCGATTCTAAGATTCTTTTCACTGTGGCAAAAGGGCTGTGCTGCCTTAGTAAAGTTCATGCAACGGTTGCAATTCTGTTTCTATAAACTTACGTTTTAGTTGAATTAGAAAAGGAAAGAAAAAAGGAATTAAGCCAACGACGTTCAAACATAGCTTTCTTTGGATTGTGTGCGTGCTGTAATATCAACAACAAAATAAAGACAACAACATATCTTTTCGTTGCTTTATTTTTTCAAAAGTATCGGCGTCAATGCGACTCATGTATACAAGCGCGAGATTAAATTTAATCCATTTATAGTAACATTTTTTTAAATGTAACTTGAAGATTTTGCGCAAAGCTTTTAAAATACGTAAAACTTGAAACAAAAAAAAAGAAAAAACAGTAAATGCCAGTATCTTCGAGATACTTAAATGTGCATGCCATAAAATTTAATTTTTAAATAATTTTATGCTGTTGAAGTTGGAGCTTCTCTTTACGTAAGTTCATTGCTCTTTTGTACATTAAGTTTTTTCTGATTTTAAGTATTTTTTGTCATCGACATTTTGCTACAAATGAAAAACAATATAACATAATTTTTGTTATGAAATACGAATAGAAATAAAATTAAAAAAAAAACTCTAAACTGTACGGACATTCAATACATTCGAAGGTATTAAAAAATTTAAAATTATCTTCTTATAAATTCTTTACAAAGGATCGATACAAAAAAAAGTTAAGCTAAGCGGAAATGAAGGTCGATAGCATGACAAAGTAGTTTACACCTAGCTAGCTAGCGCTAGCTGAGCAGTTCATAAGTCTCTTTTCATTAACTACACGATCCAGCATAGATCGGTCCATCGTTGCTTTAATTTAGAATTAACTTTCAGTACTAAATCTGAAACATACCGTTTCTTCTCATGAAACAATTTTTTTAGTCGTTAAGGAATTGATTTTTAAATCTTCTCATAACTGTGTCAACAGCAGCATAAGAAAACTGGTAGTATTTTGTATTTAGCCTGACCATAGATAAAAGTCTGTACTGTCAGATCCCATGGGTTGTCAGTAGCCCGACTTTGGTTCGAGTCTGAAAATTGCGAGAAGCTCTTTATGGCTCCCTTGTGGGTGCATAATGGTATATACCGAATCGCGACCAGAGTGTAAGCTCAGTTTGAAGTTGCATTATCTCAACCTGGTTTTATTGGTATTAATATGGCCCACAACCAGGGTTGCCAATTTGAAAACAAGGGATTAAAATAATTAGTCAGCAATACTAAAAAAATTGAATTTTTTGGCGGTAAAAAACTTGATGACCTTTTTTTTTTTGGTCCGCAATATGTATTAAAATAGTTGATATAAAAAACTTGATGTTTGCTCGTTAAAAAAAGAATTAGAAAAGAACTAACGGCCAACTATACTGAGAAAACAATTTAATTATTTGTACCAAAATTTGATAATAATTAACAAATATTATATTTGATATAGGCGAATTAAATATTATATATTTACAGTGAATAGAATAATATTATTGGATCAATTATATATTTGGTAATAATTACCAAATCATATTTTGGTAGAAACAAATATTATCTTGTAGCAATCATTCTTTTGTTAATAATCACTAAATCATGTATTTGACTCCAAAAATATTTTCGTTTCGCAAACGTATACATTCATTAATATCGATTTGTGCTAAAAACCGATGACCAATAACTACCAAAATTCGTTGATAGTTAACTAATATTTTAAGAATCTAGCAACCAAATATATTTATTTAAGGGAAGCATACTCTTTTCACAGTCTACTTACATCGAATTCAAATGTGTCACGGCACATCGTAGAATTAAGCCTATATGGCAGATTTTCACGTTAAGCAGAAAGTGACTTTAACCTCGAAACGGCAGACTTGAGAAACTATCTGAAACTGATCTCGTTTGATGTTCATCACTTATAGTTGTGTGGCTCCAATATAACCTTTATCGTCTCCATAGTTAGAGTTAATTTTGGTTTGATCCAATATTGGCGTTCCGTTTATATCTCACATGAATATCGGCCATTCTTTTACAAACCGCACAGCATTTTGGTCTTGATATTTTAGAATCGCCCGAAATTTTTTTTACAGCTTATATATAAATACTTGACCCATGTTTTTTGTTTTCGCTGAAAAAAATTTTTTTTCGAAAATATCCACATATGAATTTTCATAATTGGCTGGGTTTTGTCAAATCTACTCATACTTGAAGTCTATTATCTCCAGTTCTACTGATCCGATCAATTTCGGATTTTTTTTATTTAAAAGTCTATGACGTTAGCTTTTGCAGTAAATTGAAAAAAAAAAAAATATTTATATTGTCAACAAATGAAAAATAATAACAATTTAATTGTGTAAATAGTTTTAACAAGAAGTCCCCCCGAACCAGAATACATTTAAAAAAACAACATTTTGTTCCTTATTCTTTTATCTACAAAACCCATTTTACAAAAAAGTGGAGTCTCTGTTAGATCGGAAGTTATGAAATATTTTCGACCGCAAGTCATGAATTCCAGAAGGAATTTAAGCGTGCAGCATGCGACGAGTCAAAACAAAGGAACGAGTATCTGACGCTCGTTATTAAATTTGGATTCGTCGCACGCTGCACGTTTAAACTCATGACTTGCGGTCGAAAATATTTCATAGCTTCCGATATAACAGAGACTCCACTTTTTTGCGGTAAGTTCTTAACTTTTTTTTTTTAAATTTGGCGAAGTTTGTGATGTAATTCTAGCGCTATTAAGTATATATTTGAAATTTTTTATTTGTTGCAAAGAATATATCTTAAAAAAGTTGAATTGAATTTTAAATAAATAATAATTGCGAATTTAGAGCCGACTATATACTATCTTAATATGCTAACCGACAAGATGTTTGTAGGTACATTCATGCATATATGGCATTGATCACCACGAGAAATCTATTCATTTTTAAAATATACAGGTAGGTTCTAACTTAATACCTAACTATTAAAAATTAAAAAATTTTTTGCAAAAAAAAAAACCGCCTGTTGTAAAAAATCACATGAGCGGTATATTTTCAGTTTTTAATATTAATTCAACTCAAATTTATTTAATTGTAAATGAAACGAAAAATAACTTGCGTAAAAAACAAAAATTTCATAAATTTGAGTATAATAAATTTGTATACCTACATACGTACATACATACATAGATCCATTGGATAGGTGTACGAAACAAACAAACAATAAAGACGAAAACAATCAAATGCGAAAGAATCTGAGCTGAGCGAGCGCTCAGTTGCTGAAAAGTTAAACGCGTCAACAATTTAATATTTTGACGTTGAGTTTTTTTTTTTTTTTTTTGGTTTTTTTGTCGTCGTCGTTTTTAACTTTTTATTTCTCGTTGTTTTTATGTGCGCTAGTTATGGTGCTGGTTGTTGTTGTTGTAGCATTTAGTATTCGTAAAAATATACATAAATTTTTTTATTATTTTTTGAACAGTTTATATCATATATGGTACATATTTTTTATAACAATTCGTCAACAAATTATTTTCATTATTTATGTTGTTTTTGAAGTTTTTTCGTTGTTGTTTTTATATTTCTTATTAAATTTGGACGGTTGCTCGCTGTTGCTGTGCTTTGCAAAATATTATTTTTTCTTTCTTCACTGTCAACATACTAAGCTCTATTTTTTTGTTTTTTTTTATATTTTTACTCAAGCTGTTGCTATTGCTGTTAACACTGCTTCTTTGAAGTTTTTTTTTATCTCTTTCTTTTTTCTTCTGTTCAAAATTTTCTAAAACTTTTTCTCAATGTTTTTAGTTTGAAGTCGTCGTCATTGGTGTTGTTGTTTGTTTGCACAATGTGATCTTTTTTATAATAAATTTCACTCTTTAACGTTTTTGCAAAGTTTTTGCCATTTACGCTCTTTAATATCGTTGCTATTGGTGTTTTTTTTTTCTTATACCTGGGGATCTCTAGATCTCCCAAAGTATACAAAGTAAAAAGTTTTAAATCCAGAATGGCAACAACAAGAAACTAAAAATAAATCTTTTTTGCTTCATTTGTATAATGAGTCTGCTTATTCAAAAAAACAGTATCTCTCTGATTCTCTCCACTCTTGCGTTGCACAGTGTTTGAAGTGATGAAAAGTGTGGACATTGAAATCAGCGCTTAGTTTGTCCATAGGTTGAGGGCAAATATTTTTATAATAAAAAACCAAGTTTTTGTTATTCAAATTCGGGCTCGGATGATTTGTTGGGCACTCCCAAGCCCTAATTTTCTGCTCCTGAACAGTACAAAAATAAATGTGTTTTTAGAAGCGTTTCCTTTACCCCCTCCTCTAGTTATCAAGAGACAATGACCACTACAATAAAATTGCAGTTCAAGATCATTTAAGAAAGTAATTCTCAAATAATGTCTACATTTTTTTAAAACTTCAAATACTGTGCATTAACTAACGTTGTGAATTAAGTCGCTCACAGCGCGCAATTGAAAATCGCAACGACAATTGTACGACTCTCGCTATTGTCACTAAACGTAACGAATCATTTCGTAACGATTAAAAAAAAAAACAGAAATAAAACTCTATGGACAGATGAACGTGGGTGTTGGGGAACCTACGACAAAACCAAAAAAAAAAAAACCATTGTAGGGATATTTTGACCGCACTATTGATTGTTGTCGTAGTTGTCGTCGTTGTTGTTGTTGTTGTTGCTGGTTTTGTTTTTTCATTTTTTTTTTCTGCCACTTATTGTAGTTGCTTTCGTCAGTCGTGCCAATCGGTCGAAGACGCTTTCCTAATCGTTATTTTGTGTTTGTTTCGTTTTTTTTGCTTTTTTATCATTTTACTTTAATTTTGTTGTTGTGGTCGGTATTTCTTGTGACGTCACAGTACTGCTATCGTTAAGATAAATGTTCATTGTGCTAGATTGTTGTTGTTATTGCTGTTTGCTGTATGCTTAGTAGCTCTGTAGTTTATTTTGAGTATCTTTATCTGTGTATCTCTCGTTGCTTTTTATTTTTTTTATATTTTATTCTCAGTGCGGACGACCTTTAATTAATTAACGGTTCATTTGGTGTCACAATTTCAAGATTTTCTTATATTGCTGTTGCTGTTGTAAATTAAATTGAGATTCTGTCTGTCAGTCGTCGTTCATTTTTCATTTCATTTGATTTTATCTTAAGTATATCGCTTGTGCTTCTTCTATCGATACGGCTGCCGCTGCTGCTGCCATTTGTATGTTCGCCGCTGGCCGTTCAAAGTTAAAAGTGTGAAAATTCGTTTTGCATGCAAACGACTTTCAATTGTTTTGATTCGGTTTTAATTATTATGCAATTTTGTTACTGTATTGGATGTGTGTGTAATTGTACTGTTTTTATTACTATTGCAATTATTATTTTGTTGTTGGCCAAAAAAATGTAGTTCGTTTTGCGGTAGGGAATTTTTAAGAATTTTTTTTTTTGATTTGTGATTTTAAATAATTAGTTTTAAAGTTGAAAAGAAATTTTTGAATATATTTTGCAACTTACTCAATTTCGCGTAACGGTTTTTGACCCCTCCGCTTCCCTTGGTGAGATTTGGTGAGATCTGGCGGGACCCACTCCCTCCCTTCCGTGAGATTTACCTTATAATTATCTGTTATAATAATGTAAATTCTCTGCATTAAAAAGGTTGAAGTGAGGTTTTCCTTGACTCCCTCCTCCCTCTTGGTGAGATTTTGCCGGACACCCTCCACTATTTTGACTAACGTAACTAATGGATGTCCCCTTAGTCAGTCCATCAGTAAACTCAGTTTTTAATTAGGAAATGCTTCTAGACACCGTTGATTTAAGGTAGGAATAGAGGAAGGTATAGCCCCGTACCTTGAGCTCAGGCGAACCTCACAACTAGCGTTACATTAAGCTATTTTCTAGAGGTTTTGGTAGCGCTAGTGCCCAAATACCAAGCATTAAATTTAATTTCCAAAGTTTCAGCACCGCAAAATTTTAATTTAGCGCTGTTTCTAGAGCCAACAGTTTGATCTAGGCGTTGATTCCCATGAGGTAGTCAAAAGTTTTTGGTATTTTGAGACAAGACAAGATTCCATTGGAATTAAAATTTTTTGGAAAATATATAAAAATATATTAAAATCTAAAATAGTTTATACGGTCTCATATTTAGCTCGAAATGTATGCCAAATGTTAGAGCTCGAAAAGGCCTTATTTGGGACAGGATTCTACAATACAACCCCATATATTATACTTAGGCCACTTCGAGTTCTTTCATTTGGTTTACATTTCGAGCTGTAATACACTACAGCTTTAATTAAAACAACAAAATTGACTAATTTTTAGGCATTTTTGGGCATTGGGACTGGCTCTGGCAAGGCAACCTTGGCTGATTATTTTCACTAAAATGCCAATTACTATCATTCCCGTTAATCTTATCCTGCAATCTTATAGGTACACTCTACTTTTCTATATTGGACTCTTGTTGGGCTGGTTTTAAAAATTTACGAGTTCATAAGAAATTTATTTATTTTAATATTCCGCAGTGATGAAATTCTTTAATTTTCAACAAATCGTCATTAAAGAGTTTTTCAGCAATCGAAAATTATTACTTGAAAAATTATTTATTATTTGACCAAGTTATTTGATTTATTATATTCAACTTTTTTTTTACGCTTAATGAGAATTTGCAAAATATTGCATTTGACAAATGTAATCCCATTAATTTACTCTTATTATTATCAATGTTCCAATAGACCTTGCAAGTCTCTACAACAACAATTTTTCAAAACGTCAAATAATATCATTTGATTGATATGTTTCTATGGCTATCAATCATTTGGCGTTATAACAATTGTAAATAAATATAATTTATTAAAATTATTTATGAACATCTGTCTCTTTTAAGTTTATATATCAAGTTGAGCATATTAATAATATTGACTTAATAAGAAAGTTAGAAAACCACAAGCTTATGAAAGTATTTTAGTTTGAAACAAAGAAAAATTTCACCTAGGTCTGAAAAAACGTTGAATTTATGGACACCCTAAACAAAATTTTTTTCTTTAAAAATCCCTTCAATAAATTATGTATTCCATAGTAGCGTTATCATCAATTGATTCTTTCTTTTTTTTTTGCCAAAGGGGAAATTAAAACTAAATTAAATTTTGATTTTTTGTGCGTAATAAAGATTACAAAAATTTAGTTCTAACTGATAATTTCTAGTTAAGACGCAGGTATTGGATAAGCTGTCAAATTAAAAAAATGCAAAAACAAAACAAATTAAACGAAATATACTTTAATATGCCGATATCTTCTAAGCGGCCACTTGACTTTACTAAATGCAATAACAAAATAGTAAAAGCGCAAAAAAATAATCATTTTTACATTATCAATCGGCGGACAATCTTCATTGACTGTGCGCGAGCCTAAAACAAAAGCCCCTAGCCATTGAAACACTTCACAGTGCGAGGGGAACTCCATTTCTCATCATTTGTCGTTGCGTCGCGTCACGTCGCATTATGATGTTCCTTCGCACAGTCACCGACCGCGGCGTCAACTTCAATTTGAACAACATTTTTAATGCACTTTTATTTATGATCGCAATTAATCGATATTATTTTTATTCTTTGACTTTATTGGATAAAATAAATAAATAATGGCAATAAAGTTACTTTAGTGGCGACAATTTCAATGTCGATGTGGACGATGTTGATGATGCGTCGCAGTTACAGCTGACAATGATAATGACTTTTAAGCGGCAAAATGGTTGTAATACTTTGTATGTCAGTGGAATGCGCATTGGAGATGTTAATGAAAATATCGATGTATGAAAACATTTCGATAACACAGAACGATAAAAATTATTTATTAACTATTTATTTCTAATACCGAAGCACTTGTTGGCCTTGGGGTAGATGAATTTCTTATCACCTGGATAGTATCCATGCTTGAGTGTAGAATCATTCAAGCTAGTATGGGTGGCAGTCAGGTGCTAAAATCTGTTAGCAGGGGTACACCTCAGGGTGGTGTACTATCGTCTCTGCTGTGGCTAGCTGTTATAAATACAATCTAGGCCACTGGGTGTGGCCTAGGCTAAAACGAATCTGATGCTTTTCACCACAAAGACCAAAATACCCAGCCACCACTCTAACCTAACCTAACCATTTATTTCTAAAGGATTATGACATACTATATCCGAATTCATTTAATTTCGAATTACAATTCATAATTTTGAAATCAATACCTTAGACTCATCATCAGGGATCCTAAATTTCCGAAATTGAACAAATGCGGCAAACTAATAAATTTCATTAGATCAATCCTTAAGATTTAAAGATCAATAGTCATATCGACTCTCATATGTCGAACTATTTGAATTCCGTTCATGAAAGTGATATTTTTACGCCCGATTTCATCACATACCTAATACACAACGACGGACGTATTTGGTAGTAAAATTGCACAATAAAAATAAAAAATTGAAAATTTTCATGCTACTTACCAACAATCGGAATGAAAAAACTTTTAGTTGCTCCACAAATAAATGATTATACGATTAGCACGCTGGACAGCCACGCGGTATAATGAACTACGGACTACAACTACACCAATTACAAACATTATCAACAAGTTGCGTTGCGCTCGCGCTGACACGTGAACGCGCGTCGCAATATTCAATCATTCAGCTAATCAATCAGACACTCAATCAATCAATGTGTATTTATTTAATGAAATTAATTCATTTATTTTTGTTGCCAATATTATTGCCATGACTGTTAATCGTACAGTTATTTTAAAGACATTTTTATTGCTTACGCTGCCGATTAAGGTGAATCACGTAGTTAATATGCGTTGCGTTACGTTACAAATTTCATGAACAGCAGAGGTTTCGTTCGAATCTACATACTGAAATTGAAAAAAAAATAGAAAAATTTATGTATTTTTTTTTAATTCTTAGAATTTTAAATAAAATTTATTTCTATACAATTTATTTCTTATATTTTACTTTGCTAATAAAAATGATGTTTCTTATAAATTTAAATTAATGATCAACGTGTGCCCAAAGACCAGCAACACAAAAGGAAATTTCAGGATTTTTGAAACACTTTTTTTTGGTAATTTTCTGTAAAGAACAATTTACTAAAAAATGGAAACAGAAAAAAGTGATTTTTTTATGAAATGGAAATATCACAAAAAAGGCGGCTGAAAATGGAATATCAAATGTTAAATGACTTTAACTGATGTCTCTTCGACACGAGTTTCTTCATTGAATTTTTCATTATTTTTGGAGACATTTTGAGTGAAATTAGCAAGTTGAAAAATCTAACATTTTAAAATAAAGAATGTCTTGGAATAAAGAATAAGAAAACGCGTCTTAAATCGGATCCTTTGCATGCGACTTTTTAAATTTTTGTTTAGAAATTGTTAGAATAAATTTTTTTCCTTTTAAAATTTTATTTAAATCTTTATTTAAAATGTCCTTATTAGATTTATACATGGGTGTCATTATTTAATCAATTTTTTTCTTTGCACATACATACATATACTATATGCATAATATGCAGCATCCCTTCTATTAGCTTTTTTGACGTTTACACGCTTTGTTAGCCATAAGAAAACCTTATTAACTTCAATAAAATTTCTGAGAAAAAAACAAAGAGATAACAGAATCGAGCTTAAAATAACATGAGTTACATTTAACGGGGGGGGGGGGGGGGGTTTCTTTGTAAATTTAATAAAGTTTGTCAACAAAACAGCGCAAGGTTGTATCATCGTTTTTGCCCAAATCAAGGATTGTTGTTGTTTACATTTTATGCAATCGACCAAAAATTACATATTAAATCGATTTTAACAGAATAATTTTGTCTCTGTCTCTCTTTTTTTCGCCTGGAATGCAATCAAATTTAAAGGTTTAGTACCAGGAGACTGACCACTGTTCGATTTTTCGTTTTGAGGTTGAAAAAATCGAAAAAATATGCAATTTGTAGAAAAAAGTTGATCAATATTGAATAAGTTGAAATATTTAAAAAAATTGAAAAGAGTTGAAAAAGGTTAGAAAAGTAGTATGGCTAATGTTGAAATGGGTTGAAAAGGCGAAAAATGTTGGAAAAGTCGGGAAAAAAATGGAACAGAAAAAAGTTGAAGCAGGTGAAAATGACTGATAAAGTCGATAATATATGAAAAGTGTTGAAAAAGTTGAAAGAGGTTGAAAATATCCAAAAAGTTGAAAATCTCGAAAAAAGTTGAACGATGTTGAAAAAGTCAAGAAAAATTGAATAAAGTTGACAAAGTCGGAAAAATATGGAATATGTAGACAAAAATTGAAAGAGGTTGTAAAATGTTGAAACAGTTGAAAGAAGATGAATATTTCTAAAAAGTTGAATGAGGTTGAATAAGTCGAAAAAAAGTTGAATGAGGTCGAAAAAGACGGAAAAATAAGGAAAATATTAAAAATTGAAAGAGGTTGAAAAATGTTCAAACAGTTGAAAGAAGATGAATATTTCTAAAAAGTTCAATGTGGTTGAATAAGTCGAAAAAAAGTTGAATGAGGTTGAAAAAGTCGGAAAAAAAAGGAAAATGTTAAAAAAATTGAAAGAGGTTGAAAAATGAAGAAAAAGTTGAAAGAAATTGAATAGCTCAAAAAAAGTTGAATGAGGTTCAAAAAGTCGAAATAAATTGAAAGAGGTAGAAAAACTCGAAAAAAGTTGAATGTTTTTCAAGTCTTTCAGTCAAGTTGAATGGACGTTGCAAAAGTTGAAAGGAAAATATTGAAAACAGTTGAAACAGTCAAAAAATGTTTAAATAAATCACAAAATGATCCACTTACAACATTTTGTTATAATGGGAGGTACCACGTCCACTGATTCAATCCCGTCGAAATCCAATTAATTTGTGGGCTTATAGTAACCGACATCTTAGCACCAAATTTTAAAAAGATTATTCTCATAGCACGCCAAATATTACATTAAAGGTTTTTTGCTTGTATGGGAGCTTCCAAGCCCACATTCTCTAATGCGCCCATTTTTGGTTATGAGATACCTTATAGTGAGTAAATCCGCCATGTTGAATTCCATAGCGACTGTATTGGTAGTTCTCTTATTATAACGATTATAAATATTGTGGGCTGTGCCACGCCCTTCAACGAGTTTTGCCAGTATAGTGACATAATTTGTTATGATAACTGCTTTCAGTGGTATTATCTTTAAAATTTTTATAAAAATCGTTGGTGCCGTTTTCGAGTAATATTAAATCAAAATTTTCAATTATTGAAAAGTGACACGCCCACTTTTTAGATTCCGCCTTTTGGCAAAATTTAAGATATTTATGATTTGCATCTGTATACCAAATTTCATTACAATATCTTGAATGGTTTGCGAGATATGACGTTATCACGCCCCTGTTATAGTCACTAAAAACTTAAAACCTACCTCGATATTAATCTTGTTTACATTTGCACGAAACCCTTAAATTTTATCAAAATCGCGGCAGCCGTTTTCGAAATACGGTTCAGTTATATATATGTATATTTATTTATATATTTACATACAATTATTGCTCGTTTAATATATTTCAAGGTTTATATATAAACGGATTTCTTCTTATTTTTGTAAATTTTTATGAATCAAAAATATGTATGTAAGTATTTATTTCATTTTTAAATTCAAAAATATGTATTTTTCCAAATTTTTTTGAATAAACTTTTAAACACTAAACGAACTTTCTCAATTTATAGCTATTATGACCATTGTCGTGAAGAATATATCCGCCACTTCTGTTGGCTATAGTTTACTTTTTTGACACATTTTCGAGCATAAGCCTATGTATAATTGTTTCTTAGAACTTTATGAAGATTTTCCAGTCACTGGTTTCAAACGCGTCTATATAACATCTTGTATAGTAATATATAGAAGCAAACATCACGTTGAAAATGTGTAAGAATTGAAAAATGTGGACAATATTGAAATTTTCCAAAATATTCAAGAAGTCGAAAATTGTTGTAAAAGTTTATAAATGTGGATATAGTTAAAGAATGTTAGTGAATTCGAAAAACGTGAAAACAGTTGGAAGAACTAAATAAGAAAAAGTCAAAAAATGTTGGTAAAGCCCAATTAATCAATATATGCCGAAGAAGTCAAAATCGAAATTGGTTCATACTTCAAAAATTGATATGATATGTTCCGAGTGGTTTAAAACTTCAAGCTAAATTTCTAAGAAGGCTTATAGCTGTAGTAGCTAAACTTTGTTATTATGATGATAATTGCGTAGAATACTAAACAGGGCCACTTTCTGAAGATGACATTTTTTCAGATAAATACTAAATAAACGTTTTTTTCTTATAGTTGTTATTTGAACTTTAATACGATTTTCAATTTTATTGTTATGCCAGAGAAAACATATTTTTCTCAAAGGAATATAAAAAATTATAGTTTCTAAAGTATTAAATACGCTTTATAACATCTACATTCATTAATATTTAAATACAGAAACACGTACAGACAAATACCAAGACATGACAGACATATTGACTTGAACTCAGAAACAATGTTTAAAATTTTATGCTGCTTTTCACTGGCATGCGATTGCTTTATTTGGACAGCAAAACGTGCAGTGAATGCAACAAGTTGAAATTCATATACCACATAGCTCATACAACTAAAGGACATGTGACACAATAGCAGACAGGCAGACAGACGGTCATGTGCATACGAGTCACATATTTCATATACAAAAAAAAATTTTTAGAATAAATACGGAATGGTAGGGAAAATTTTCTGAAGAGTTTGGGGTGTACAGAGTGGGTCGTGTAGAAAAGTTTTTTTCGCTTGTGTTGATTACTATGAATTTGTTAGATTTTAGAAAAGTGGGTACATACTACCTTTATATCTTCTGCCTCTACTTTTTATTTACTAAGAATTATGATATGACTTGCTCATACTACGTTCTTCTAGAGAATTTCTGAGAAGCCATGGGGTGCTATTTATTGCGAAATTATTGCTGCAAGTATTTTTTCCCTAGTGTATAAAGACAAGTAAATAGTAACTGATGTATGAAGACTGCATGTTAGCAACATTTGAAATAGCCTATGACTGATGTCAGTGACAAAAAACGGTTTTTGTATTTTAACCCTTTAAGCCAGATAAACTAAAATCTACAGTTGAGTTATCTAAGTGAATTAATCTTTTGCATCTTTAAAATACTTCATATGTAGAGCTTTCACTGGATTTTAGTTAGCAGCCGTAGGCAAAGAGGCATCATTGATATTTCATCAATACTTTACTATCAATCATCGCTACCTTTGCGTACAGACAGTTTGTTTATCTTTTTACATCGCATGTCATCCGGTATCAACGTTGCTTTGCTCATGCTAAGGGATTATTGAAAGCATCATTTATCAGATGATTTTATGTTACCAAAAGAGATGTGGGTAGATGGTAGTGGTATAGCAGCAGCGTCGTCTCTATTCATCGCAAGTTGATGGAATACAGTAAATAATTTAAATTAACTTTATTCGACCACATATAACACCCTGAAGTCTCAAATAATGTTATCTTCTTTACACATCGACAATGAAGAGGTTAAAGCTTGTCAAATTCTAGCACAGACATTATATATAATTTTTCCTTTTTTTTTATTATTAATGCTATAATGTACACTACTTTACATTTGTTAGATTATTTTCCTTTTTTTTTGCATTTCATTTTCTCAGTTTTTATTTTATCTTGGGTGTCACTTTGTTGACGTATTTCCTTTTTAGCGTGTTTTCTATCAGCCTGTACATACATGCATACATATGTATTGATGTACTTTGTAATACATAGTCGTATGTATGTGTGTGCGCCTTTTATGTCAGTGTAAATGAGCTATTGCTTAGCGTGTAGTATCGTAGTAAATATTTAAGAACTCAACTTTGGGGTAGATATGATACTGTTAATTGTAATAACTATGACAATCCAGCGTATATAGCTTATGAGTTTTGAAATCAATGTTTCTTTTTTTGATAACGTACACAGACTTATGAAGTATATTAAAAAAATTTTCGCCTGACCATTGCCTCTTCCGTGAATGTTTGCTTCACAAAACTAAATCAAATTTTTTTTGTATTTTAACGTTTTACGCCGGGTTGCTATGGATTTGAGATTTTATTTTATTTACACAAAGGATCGACTTACATAGCTTTAGCTAAATGTATAATTTTTGAAACCTATGCTGTTGACATATTGTTGTTATCAACTATCGATATATTTCCACTAGAAAATTGTGCAGAGTTTCCTTAGCTTTTGGATAACATAATTTATCATTCGATGAAAAACGTTTTCACAAAGAAATTTCTTAAGGTGTGGGAATAGATGGAAGGCAAAGTGACTCAGATCTGGTGAATAAGGTGGATGTTCCAACAATTCGCACTTCTATTGGGTCAGCTAAGAGCATAGGTGCATTGTCATGATTACAGATGATTTTTTTTTTGCTTCAGCAGGTTTTTTCACGATTTTTTACATCCAGTTGATCTAAAAGATTTCGATAATATTCTTCTGTTTTACCAGTTTGGAGGAATTCCGAAGTTAGCAAATGCGCCACCCATCTTGTCATTAGCATTCTCATACTCAAAACATTAGTCAACAGCTCATGTACCGAACTGTTTGAAATGCATATGGCCAGGGTTGCCAGTTGGCTGTTAAGCTGCGCGTAGGAGGCCGTTAAGCCATTAATGACCGTTAATTTAAGATAATTATAATATTATTTATATCGAGCTAAAAAAAGGCCTCTGGCATTTTGGAATGTAGATTGTCGTAAATGTGAAATTGTAAATGCTTTTGTTAGTGGTAAGGAAGGTGAGCAAAAAACATGTTTTAAATTTATAAATTCGACCTAATTTTAATATTGATGAGCAAAAAAAAAAGGTCACACTTTTCAAGAATTTTTTTTGGACAGGTCATTAATTCTTCGATTTCAACCCTGGCAACCCTGCATATGGCATTGCATTGATTGTAGAAGAACCATAAAAACTTATTTTTACTTAAAGGTAAAGGATTAGTGCGGGGCCAGAGCCCATGAGCGAAGCAAAATGTGCGTACGCGGGAGTTTGTTGACCGAAGGTAATAGGGGCTGGAACCCCCTTGTAACGAATAAAATAAATTTGACTTAGTCACAACATTGAAAAGCAACCACGTTCCATATTTTTCAAATAAAAGATTTTTTTTTAAATTTTGAGCGATTTTACTTACGAAAATATATTTTTTCGCAAAATCGATGTAATAAACTTGTAGTTTTATTTATATTATACTTTTATCCAAAATAAACTGTGGAAATTTATCTAAAATTTTCGTTTCCTCAGCAATTTTTTTGTTTGTTTAGTTTTCAAAACTTATTCGAACACATGCAGCCCTTTAACACAAACTACTCTTTACGGTATATGTATAATTTTTCTCTCTATTTCTCTTTTTATACTTTCAGCATCAGCAGTGAGAGCTAATCCACCTTGAACCGGCAACAGACCGAGCAGTGTTAATCATTAACTCAGCACTCAAACGTGAATTAACTAAAAAGAAAAAAAAATTCAACAAACTGTGTGACTATGCAAAAGAGCAGTAGATAAACGTAGAATATTTGTAAGAATGAAGTGAAGAAAAAAAAAATTTTATATTATTAGTGCCAATAATTCTAGTCCAATTTGGTGAATATCCGAATAATTGAAGTTTATCCTAAAGTGTTAAAAAAATTTAGATGCCATTTCGTAGTAAGAAATTTTCGTACAAATAAGCGAACACGCAAAATTACAACAATTTAATAAAGTATTGTGCGACTAATTGACATCAACAGCTGAGCTGTAGTATTGTTGTTGTTGTTATTAGTGTCATCATTAACGATAGAAGGAAAGATAGAGAGAGAGAGAGATAAAAACAGCAACATCAGCAAAAAACCAGAAAGTTGCTCTCTTTAAACTGATATCTTAAAACGTCAGAAAGTGATGGCCAACATGAAAGCAGCAGAAGCAGCAGTAGCGCCAGTAAAAATAACAGCGTGAGCAGTAGCTCCGAAGAGAAGGTGAGAATTAATTAGACAGTGGAAAATTTAAAAAAAAAGAAAAACTTATTAAAAAGAAACAACAAAAATGATTTGATCTAACGCAATATCAGATAAATATAATTCGATATCGCAGTAAGGAAAAAATAAAAAAATTAAAATTATATAAAAAACATAAATTATAACATATGCATTAGACTGTCCCTTATTGCCCAGATTTCTTATTGTGCTCTCGTGGTATTTTAATGTTTAAAAAAATTTAGTTTTTGAACTAAAAAAATTTGTATTTTAGCCCAGCGTAGTTTCTTTAAAACAAAAACAAATGATATACCAAAAAGTTTTTTAACTAAGCGGAGTATAGCATGCTATCGAGCACTTTACGTTTGTATTTTTTTATATTTTAATTGAAAAACCTGTGAACCTACAGTAGGAGTGCTTGGATTTATTTTCACTTTTTATGAGTGCTACGAAAAAATTTAAATACACTGATTAAATAAATTTTTTGTGAGAATTTGGTTGAAAAAAACTTATTTTCAGATTATTTAATATTTTTACTTAAGCCAATTTAATAATAAAAAAAATACTTACAACATTTTCAAAAAAACAGAAAAATAATAATTATAATTTTACAAAACGGCTAAGATAAAAATTTCTGTGGGTAAGCAATTTTTGTTTTGTTTTAAATAGTTAGATAAGTATATCGAGCTGCTGGATCAGAGAACTTTTTAAAATAAAGGACAGTCTAATATACATTGTATGTATGTATGTATGTGACAGTGAAATATCCCTTATGCAGGGAATGAAGTTATTTATAGAAGCATCTTATTTAGTTAATTTTTTGTAAACAACAGGCTTTGTTTTAAAAAAAATATTATCAAATAACACAGTAAAATTGTGGTATCATATATGCAACTAGCTATTCCGGCTGGCGTTGTCCTGCCCATTCCGGTAACTGTTCCGGATGTTGTATGAACTCATGCGATGGAAAGTGTAAGCGAAACAGCCAATTTTTTCTGAGAAACTTACTTTTTCCAGTACTTTGCATATCAAGTCCCATTCATCTGCGTCCAGCGTTTGATGAGATATGATGAATTTGATTTTGGAGGGCGTGTCACTGCTCATTTTCCAAAACCAAACTTTGCAAAAACCTTCCATAAACCAAAAGAACCATTTAAAAAACAATTATGAAATCTTCATGAAAATTCCATTTAAAAAATACTTTTGTATGAGGGCCACCCTAAGTATGTGCCTCTAAATATAACAGCCACATGTTGTAAATTCCATGAGAATCGATTGAGCGGTCTCGCAAAAATGATGTTTTAAAAATATTTTTGTAAGAGGTTCACCCTAAATATGCACCCTGAAAAAAAGTTTTTTAGCTTAAGTTAGGTCTCTTAATATAAAAGCCACATGGTGTAAATTCCATGTGAATCGATTGACGGGTCTTTGTGAAAATGGTATTTTAAAAATATGTTTGTATGTGGGCCACCCTAAATATGCACTTAATCAAAATAGACACTAACCTATGACCTAAGTTAGATCACGGGCAAACACCGTGACACAAGATTTTTATATATTCAGATATATCATATACTTACATGAAAAATAAAACATAATAAGTAACAATTTGGTGGCTTTGAGCCACCTTTAAAAATCTGAAAAACTTCATGTGATGTTCTTTCATGATGTAGAACGTGATACCAAAGTATCAGCAAGAAATTCAAAATTTTTTTTTTTGAATAACTCTAGTCTAATTTTTGTACTTGATATTTTTCTCAAATTTAAAACTGCTGTAAATTTGTTGCGAAATGGCCTAAAAGGTTTTACAAAATCTAAAATTGTAGATTTTAATATTAGCTATAAGGTAAGTATTCATCTAAAGATGAATAAAAAAACACAACACACATCAGGGGTCGATTAAATCTATAACCGACCCGCTCGTTTGGAAAAAAAGCTTCATTACTATGTTTCAAACGTTATATCATCGAGCCTGTTGGACCAAAAAAGTCTTACATAGTAAAGGTTTTCGAGAGCTCTTTCGAATAAGTTCTTATATATTTAATTTTATTTAAAGCACGATGACTTTTTTCTTTAAAAAACCGTTAAATTTCGCCTTATTAAAGCAGTTTTTCGTTATTTAAGAGGGTTACATTTTTTTTTGCCAATATTAGAACGTAGGTTTAAAAGTTCATTAAAAAATAAACAAAATGAAAGTTTTTAAGTTACTCTAGAACAACTTTTTCAAATGGTTTGACAACATTTTATAATTAATGCTAACAATAATAATAATAAAAATATATTTTTGTTTTGAGACATCTTAAAAAATGCATTTAAGAATCTGAAAAAATTCATGTGATGTTCTTCCATGATGTGTAATGTGATTCCAAAGTATCATCAAGAAATTCGAAAAAAAATTTTTTTCTGAACAACCCTAATGTATATGTTCTTCTTCAATTAAATTATTATTTCTAGCAAATTTTCAATTGAAATTAAGAAATTAATGGTATATTTTTGGTAAAGAGAATTCTCTACTAGAACTTTATATCCAAAAACGAAAATCACAATTTGTACCAATAGTTCATAAAACCCTAGGCAAGAAGTTCTTCTTTGGTACGTAACAGGCCTTCCAAAATCTTTTCAAAGTTACCTCTATTTTTATATAAAATGACGTGCTAAAACAGGCCATCCTAGCAAGCCTGACAGAAATAATCTTTAAGCAGGTCTTCTTAAATCGCTTACGTTGAAAGGCCTTCTTAGACCGCTTGCCGTAAGTGGGCTCACAGAAGTACATGAAAAATTAATTTTTATGTATCACTTCCAGGAGAATCCATATATGTTAGATGGCCTTTCCATCTCCTTAATAACGTATATTCATTTATATACATATATCGACGCATTAAAAGGATAAGGGATATTGCAAATAACCAGTTAGTTTTTGAAAGAGAAGCGAATTTTAGTTATTCTCAAATTTCAATAAACTAATTGCGAACTGTAAAAAGCAACAAATTATGAAAACGAAAATTGAGAGCATATTTTGTGATTTTTAGTTTAGGCGTTGCTAGCTTCCATTAAAAGATATAATGCAAATGTAATAGTTTGCAAATTTTGTAAGATATATTTGCATGAAAAGCTGATTTTGAGTAGACCTTATGTAAGCGTTTACAAGTGCAGCAATGCTGGCAAATATATTAATACTGCTGCAGCAGTGCAGTCTTCAAGATAAGCCTTGTTCCAATGCCTACTGAGATAGTCTGCATTGTCATTACTATTCAACTGTATTTTGTTTGCAGGAGATAAAGATCAAAGTTTCAATTCAAATAAAATGGGGTTCTTTATTTTTCTGTGGATGAAGTTGAGACATCAAGCGAATATACCATTAAAGTTAAAACTTAAAAATCTGTTCAAATGAACAAACTGTCTTCGATTAGATGGCTTGAGCTAAGTTTTTTGTTATCTTAAGCGGCGCGTAGCTCAACAACCAACAAACTTTCAAACATTCCTTTACTTTAGCTCTTTATGCTATAAGTATTGGCTTGTATTGGAAGTACTTTGCTCACTTGTTTAAGTTTAACTTTTTTTTTGTATTGAGCTAGCATATATTAACAAACGTTCCATTTTGGCCACACCAACGTCCACTTTTGGCTATATCAAAAAAAAACTTCTTTCATTCATTCCTTTAAGCAAAAATTTCTTAATTAATGAAAAACGTGTCCTTCAAATTGTATCAAAGCAATTGCTTAATTAAAACAAGTTAGTTGGTTTCTTTAGTACAAGTAAATGCTTCTCCTTTGATATAAAGAGAAGTTATTTCAATGTAATGACAAAGTACCCCAACTAAAAAGGTTAATTTACTCTGTTGATGAATTATTTACTGCACTGTAAGAAAAAGTTTTTCTCCATTAAACAAATTTAAATATGTGATGTTGTATATTGTGTTTTTATTAAAGTGGACACTTACTGAGTTATCGAAAGTTTATTGCTCAATTTTATTATAAAAATTTAAAGAATCAATTGAGTTCAAAAAATTTAATTTGTTATTGCTATTACAGAAGTACAAGCTATTTAAAAATTATTTTCTAAGTAATTTCTAAAACGTTATAACAATTATGCAAATTAAAGGTTACGAGTATGACAGCAGTTACCTAAATTATACGGACATTAATTTTTAAACAGCTATAATTTCTATAACAGTAATAATAAATTAATTTTTTAAGCAGCGTTTTAAGCGTAATACTATAAACTTTCAGAACGTAAAATTTTATTAGAGAAAATGAATTATAGTGGTTAAGTATTATGCATATTAGTGAGACGGATGAAACTGCAGTTTTTTAACTACATAACTACATTTGACAATGTAAGGTTTTTAAAAACTTAATGCTTTACAAAGATCAAAAGTCAATGAAGTAAGCAAAAAAATTCTATAAAATAATATTTTTCCCATATTTTTTACTAAGAAAATATTCATGTAAAGTTGCCTCTTGACCAGTTTTCAAGCTCAACACTTTAAGGGCTAAAATTTAAGAATATTCATTTTCGAAAACCAACTAAAAATCGCTAAGAAATTGGAATAGAACTCCGGCCTTTTTAGCAAAAAAATTCCCCAATTGTAGTGCACAACTTATGCCAAATGAATATTTTGCTGTTTGATGATTTATGTTCTTTAGTTAATTATTGAAAACAATATGCTATCGAAGTTTATGAATATAATCTCTTTGCATGAGATTTATTATTTTTTTTTTTTTTTACTTTGTGTTAAATTTAATTATTCACTGAGTTTCTATTCAAATTTTATACAAACTGCTGGTATTATTGTTATTGTTCATTGAAAAATTATACTTAGCGTTATGCAAAAATCATGCTGCCATTTGTATATTTTTTCAGTTTTTTGTTTCTTTACTATAAAAAAAAAACTTTCATTAATTCAATTACACGCTTCTCTTATTTCCACATAAATGAAATATTTTTCTCAATTTAAATATTTATTGAAATTTTTCTTACAATAAAGGTTGTTGTCATAACGAAACTTTTGACGTGAGCTGACAATAATTTAATTATCAGTTAAAATAATTGCAGTTCATGATAATGTAGAGATAAAGTAGCAAATGCTGCTTATGAAAAGCACAATAAAATAATTATAAAATTGGAAAAATACTCATACAATGTCAAATTGAATAATATTTTATGGAATTTCAATATTTGACTTTAATTTGAACTCTTAAACATCATCCGCATGATATTGAGCAAAAAGAAAAAAACAAAATTGTCAAGAGACTTCTTCTCTACCCTAATCAATAGCTTGAAGAAGGGTTGTTTTATTAATTTTCATTTTTATTATGCTCTATACCTACGTGATATATTTCTAATTCAACTCACAATATCCCTTGTGGCAGGGGTGTGGGAGTGTGCCTTATAGTTGACAGTACTAAAGCTCATGAGGATGCCTTTTTGGCTTGTGCCTAGAATTATAATATGTAATTCCAAGAAGTGTATGTCGATAAAATGCCTTGGTTGCTATCATCACTTATGAACCATTAAATTTTGTTTCTTATTTTTTTACAGTCGATTATTCAATATTTTTGCACTTTAAATTTAACGTAAAGAGTTTTAGTGCTTAAATAATCGTAGTATACAACATTTCTTTGTAGGATATGCAATACATATGTCACATGTTGTCACAGTTGTCCTCAGAGTTTATTTTTATGAAAGAAAAAAATTTCAATAAAGAGTTTTAATCTGCAAAAAAAAAGGAACACAAAAAGTTTCGAATTAACTGTTTAAGTTGCTTTTTAACCTTTTAGAAAAAGTTAAGTTGCCGTATCTTAGCTTTTATGCGTAAAATGTCGGAAGCAGTAAATGTCATCCCTAATCAAATAATTTTTTTTTTGTTATTTTAACTATGTCAAAATGAATTAAGTAGTTTCTCTTATGCCAGAGTTAAGTGTATGATTTTAATCTGTATACTTATCGGTACTGTTGAAACTGTGGAGTGGTCCATGTTGGGTTGGGTATTTTTTGTATTACTGTAAAAAAAAATTTTTATAAATTATATTTTATGAAATTTATATCAATGAATTATGTACATAATGATGAAATTGTAGTATCTCAAAATTATTTTGACAATAAATTCAATAAATATAAATTTTTCGTACAGCTTAAGTTGCTGCTTTTAATATCAATAGCAAATAAATTTACTAATATGCGTTTAAGTTTCTGCAACTCTTCCAAAAGTATCGGATCGTCATATTCTTTTGTTTAATATTTTTCATTTTTGTCAGATAGCAGTAACCGTCACTATTTGTGTATTTTTTAATTTAGTTGATTCATGATCGTATAGTGAGACAAAATAAGACAGTCCGGTACCATTTTACCTGATTTTATGTCTTAGCTTCGGAAAATAAAAAACATGGCTTCATGTTGTTCTATACTTATCTTGATGTCTTCCTTAGTGTTCAATTTATATCTATTTTGAATTTCATCAAAATCAGTCCATTAGTTTAGCTATGGAAATATATTTTCTGGTAAAGGGCCGTGACACCGCCCACTTAAAAAAAATATCATTTATCTGGTGCTTTTAGACTTTTATTACACGTTTTCGACAGTTATGAGTTCTTTTTGAAAAAGGACTATTTCGATACTATTACAACACTGCTTAATGCTCTGAAACTTTCATCGATTTTTTCGATACTTTTCAATAACATACGCCACTTTTATAGACTTTACTATATATTTATGAACTTTTTGATAGTATTTTACAACTTTCAACTATAATTTTTTCCATACTCTAAGACTTTTATATAATTTTTAAATACTTTAAGGTTTTTATCGACTTTTTTAATACCATTGTTATCGGTACTTTTCAACTTTTAGTGACATTTTCGATACTTTTCGATATTTTTTGACAATATTCGATTTTTCTTTAGTTTTGACAGTTCTCGAAATTTTCAATACCTTTGCGATTATATTCACTAATTGGAAGGTTTTGTCGGTTTTTTTCATATTCTTCGGAAACTTAATACCAGAGACCGTAAATAATCGTTATTTTCTATAATCAAAGTCAAAAAAATCACAATGAAGGAAAAGTCGAAATGTGAGTTTTTGTATACAGATGAATTTCTTTTGACGAGAAGACATGATTTTTAGTAATGCGATTTTTATTTTAAAAATCAAAATAATTTTTATATCGGATTCCTATTTTTTTTATCATAAATAATCGTTATTTTGGATTTCTATTCTTTTCGATCAAACATAATCGATATTTTAGATTTCTATTTTTTTCGATCAAAAATAATCTGTATATTGGATTTTTATTTCTTCAATAAAAAATAATCGTTAGTTTAAATTTCTATTTTTTTCGATAAAAAAAAATCAATACATTTCTATTCTATCTATTCTTTTCGATCAGATATAATTGTTACTTTGCATTTCTATTTTTTTCGATCAAAAATAATCGCTATTTTGGACTTCTATTCATTTCGATCAGAAATAATCGTTATTTTGGATCTCTATTTTTTTCGATCAAAATTAATTGTTATTTTTAATTTCTATTTTTTTCGATCAAAAAATAATCGCTATAAATAGATTTTAACATAACTTTTCGTGAATTTGCCAGTTTTAAACTTTTAAAGAGTTAACCGATATCTATATCAACTTTTTCGACAGTATTAAAAATTTTTTGAATTTTTTCGCAATACTTTTTGATACTGTACAAAACTATTCTACATCAATTGGCACTATTTCTAAGTATGTATTCTGTGCTAAAATACCAAAAAAGAAACCATTATTTCACACACTCCACCGTACCTCTCTACTCACGCGATTTATTTTAATTTTATTGATGTCCAATTAGTTAATGTATTAAAATCTTGTTAAGATAATTGTTATTAACAAAAATGCATTCATTTTCAGAATTACATACCGTCAGTACTTTCTCGCTTAGCATGGCAACAACTCATAGACAATTAGATCATTGTTTTTTTCCATATCATTCAACACTTAATGCCTTACTTTCAGTACTGCACATCTGTTATTCAGATGTTAATTTTTAGTGTGGCACTAATAAATCTCTTAATGTAGTTGAGAGAAACCGAAAATATTCATTACTTTCCAAAATATATGAAATACGTACATTGTACGAAATTTTATGATTAATGTTGCTTCCTTGAGAAATGAAAAAAAAAACAAACATTTTAAAGAAAGTATTTTATGTATAAAACCGCAAAAAAAACTGTCTTGTCATACGGAAATTAAAAATTGTTCTTTTCTGCAATGAATTTTAATGAGGTTTTCTCAGAAATATACACATAAAAAAATGTATGGTAAACCAAAGTATAAATTTTATTTTTTTTCTATATATATATATTTGTGATTCTTTTATAACAAATAACACGTAAAAAACATTTAAAATTCATGGCAGCAAAATATGTCAAAAACACATTTTTATTTATGTTTTTTATATAAACAATTTTTGGTGTTTTCGCTTTTTATTTTTCAAAAGAAACAAAAAAGAAAAACACAATGAATGCGATAGATCCTTGAAATAAATTGACAAAATTTGCTATTTCATTTTAAGCAGAAAATATTTGGAACAAACGTACACATACAAATAGGCATAAAATACACATATAATTTGTTTTTTTCTTGAAAGAATGCCAACAAATCAAAATCACATAGACCTACAACAAATCAAAAATAATAAAATTTACACGAAAACAAGACATATCATTTATGCATGCGTGTTCTTGTGTACGTGTATGTATAAGCTTTGATATACACGCATGTGTGTGTGTGTGTATTTGTGCGCTGTTAATCTAGTGGGTGCTATAAGAGTGCCATTAGAAGAAGGCCGTCTAAAAAGTAGCATTAACAACAAAAATTAATGTATTAAAAATTTATGATAAACATTACGCAGCGCCATCTGTTGGCCTTAAGGAGAAAATAAAAAAAATAGCAAACGCATGCAATTTCCAAAGTTGAAATTTTGTATGAAGATGATTTCAATTTTGATATTAAGATTTTTGTATAAATATTTTTTTTATTAAAAAAATGAGAAGCACTTACATGGAGAAAAAGTTTTTTCAGTTTTTTAAATTCGTACAAAAATGACAAAAAAAAAATCAAGTCCCATTAAGAAAACTAAAATACTTTTAAAAGATTTGATACAAGTACTTAGAGATAATTAACCAATTTAACAGACTATCAAAAGAATCATGTGAAAGAATTAAATATTATTGCCAACAACAAGATCAAATTTCGTATATTGGAATAAAGGCTTAGGTAGATTATCATATGCTTTATTTCTTTAAATTAATAAAAGCAGCTTGGCCAAAAAGCAGTTCCCTTTGAAAGTTCACGAGCTAACCGAAACATTTAAATAAGAAAGAATGAACAACGGGCCACTTTGGAGCCACAAACTTTGTCGAGGGTCACACATAAAATATACTTGGAATAGCAATAGTAAACATTAATTGATAGTTATTCTTAGCAATCAAAGTTGTCTAACAAGATCATTGTAAGTTAATGAACGGGAGAAGTTGTAGGTCAGCGGTTAGAAGAAGTTGTCGTCGTTAAGAAATCAGTCGGTTGTCGCATATTTATACCTTACACAGAGGGTACATTCATTCCATTTGTAACGCATAGAAGGGGGCGTGGCAGGTATAGAAAAGTATATATATTATTGATCAGCGTTATCAGTTGAGTCGATATAGCTATGTCTGTCTGCCTGTCTGTCTGTTGAAATCACGTTTACTGAAAAACAAAGCAAGCTAATTCAATGAAATTTGGTCACACCTTCTTGCAAGCTGCTAGCATATAAAAATTAGCAAAATCGGGTAACGACCACGCCTACCACCCATACTCTATGTAAATATACCTCAGCCCATTTTGAAAAAAGTGGCTGCGATTTTGATGAAACTTGGTGATTTGGTGAAAATGTGAACAAAATTAAGATTGGGCTGGGTTTTAAATTTGCAAAGGCTCTTTAAGGGGCGTGGCACAGCCCTAAATTTTAACTTTTATAACGCCATTACTCGAAAACCGTGCAAGATATTGTGATGAAATTTGGTACACGGATGCAGATTATATATATATCTTGAATTGTGTTTAAAGTGGGCGGAATTGAAAAAGTGCGCGTTGCACTTTTTAACAATTGAAAATTTTGAATTCGTATAATTCAAAATTGGCACATTCGATTTTCATAAAAATGATGATACTACTGAGAGCAGTCATCAATACAAGCTTTGTCAGTATACTGGAAAAACTCGTTTAAGGGCGTGGCACAGCCCACAATATTTATAAACTTCATAATTAGAGAACTAACGACGTAAACGTTATGAAATTTAGTATGGCAGATATATTTGCTAAAAGATGTCTTCTTAGGAAAATTTGGCATAATAAAACCGGTGGGCGTGGCACCTTCCATATAAGCAAAAAACATTTAATGCTGTAGATAGTGTGCAATGAGAGTAATTTTAATAAAATTTAGTGCTTAGATGTCAATTATTATAAGCTATAAAATTAAATAAATTATGACGGGATTTCATCAGTGGGCGTGGCACCTCCCATATTAAAATAATGTTGGAAGTAATATTTTAAGAGAATAATTGCAGCAATTGGCATGAAATTTGATGTAAGTGATTTAATTGCTATAAGGTAATATGTCTGCATCTCAAGCGGGAAATAGCACCACTCGGTGTGGCACCTCCCATACAAGTAAAATACCTTAAGTGGCATATCTATCGAAATAAATGAGCATTATACTGAAATTTGGTATAAAAGGTTTGTCTATAGAAAACTATATCTGAATCGAAATCAGTTTCGATTGTATCAGTGGGTGTGTCAACGCCCTGAATTTTGAGGTTACATAAGGCATATATCACAAATCATACAAGCTATTTTGCTAAAATTTAGTAAGTCAACGACGAATATAATTTATTGAACCAAAAGTAGGCGGAATTGGAGAAGTGGGCGTGGCATGTTTGGTTGTACACATTTCTATTCTATTTTTTTCAACATTTTCCACATTCCTTAGACTTTTCCAACTTTTTAACTTTTCTCAACATATTCCACATATTTTCGTCTTTTTCAACCTCTTTCAACTTGATTCGACATTTTCTTCATTCTTGAATTTTGAATTGTTTCAACATTTTTCAACTTCTTGATTTTTTCGACTTTTTCAATTTTTTTAACTTTCTGCAATGGTTTTCTTATATTTTAGACTTCTTGAGTTTTTTTTAACTGCTTTGAACCTTATTACAATATTTTTGATTTTTTCAACCTTTTAAACGTATTTTTAACATTTATTTGGAAAGTACTTTCAGCGCAGTGTAGGATATGTGAGTTTCGGCCTGGCCAAAGATAACACCTTTTCTAGTTTTAGTTTAATTTTATCTTATTTCTTAACTCTTTTAAACTTGATAAGCTTTAACTCCTTTAACTTAATTTAAATTGGTATACTTATATATATTAATTAGGGTAAGTTCGGGCTATATGGCACCTCCTTCAGGTTCAATACTTGCAGCTTTCGTATCATTCAGACAAAATTTAATGTAGTTGTGCGAGAGAATTCGTAAAAAGCAGTCCGTTTTGTCGTAGTTACTATAATTACTTGGGAAATCTTTCATTTCCACTAAAGGTTTTTGACAAATTGAATTGTTTCGGAAATTGCATGAGGTATTAACAGTTGTCTTGTGAAGTGCAAGTAAGTTTTGAAATGATCGTACCGTGGTACAAAATTACATTTCACTCTACACTTCAGGCTACTCACAAAGTTTTGCCACTTTGTCAGAGTCACAGGTTCATTAGACAAAGCTGTAATATTGTTTTCTAAGTCTTATTCTAAGATCGTAACCCGTTTTTTGTTAAGAAAATATTAAAACATCTCGTAAAAGAGTAAAATAAACATTTTTTGTAGGACGAATTAATCAAAATCCTTAAGTTTTTTTATATGTAATTTTCATTGAATTTGCTTAACATTTTTCTGAAAATTTTTCAAATGATTTTTGGACACATTAATTGCTTTAAGACATTTTGATACGCATGCTCATGAATGTGTGTGTGTAGACGAGCGTGTGTGAGTAATTGAATATTAATATTGTATGTAAAGGCAATGTTGTTAATAAAATTAATGTAACTTGTGTTTTTCTAAGTTGACACACTATTTTTCCTTCTGTTTATTCTTCTGTTTACAGCACACACACACACACTGTTCCGGCTGTTACTAATACACGTACTTACTTACGTTGCCACTCTACTGTGTCTGTCATTGACATAATCAAATAATTGCCAGCATAAATATGAATTTGCTACAAAACCACACATGCACAAACAAACGTGCTAAAAGTTTACTACAAGTGCAAACAGTGACATTTAAAAATACAGCAGAAATCAGACCACAGAGGCAGTCAGTCAGTCAAAGCGACAGTCTGTGTTGATCAGTGTCAGTTAATCTACATAAACATCTGGTTTTGTATTGTACTTTCTTGTCCTTTTTGGTTGCGTAGCCTGCATAAGGACATAAGTTTTGTTTTTGTTATTCATTTATAATTCTATTTATTTAAAAATTCACGTCACACCAAGCAGTTGCAAATGAAGTTGTTTTGTGATCAAACAGACAGACAGATATCATGTAAACTCACTGCTGTATACAGAGACTGTTACTGTCAAGCATAAACATTTTTATGAGCTTTAATAATAAAAACAAAATTGGCTGTCAGAGTTTTCTTGAGATGACACAATTTGTATCCATGGTATTTGTATTTGTGTTTTGTATATGCATGCGTTCAACTATAAAAATTAGCAGCGTCTAATAAAAGATATCCTTTATATGCATATGAAATGTCTAGAGATATGTTAATTTTTTGCTCTGATATTTTATGCCAATGAAGTTAAAATGAAATATAACTGTTCATATTAAGTTTAAGCTGCTTAAGAAAACTGTTATTTCTTCTATTTAATTTAACCATAGACTTATGCTTAGAAAAGAAATTCTAAAAAGGAATTATTTTTGCTCAATATCAATGAAAAAATTTATGTTTTTTAGGAAAGTTAGTCAAAAAGAAGCATCATTAGGCAACACATCCTTGCAAAATCCATTCAAAATCGATATTTTTTCCATTTCCATTTTTCCAAAAATGTTTTTAGTGCTCTAAAAACAACTCAAAAACTGTTTCTAAGTTAAATTAAAAAAAAAACAACATCCTATCGCTATTTCCATGTTTAATAATTTAGCTATTAACTATATAATTAATCGTAAATACATAGATATACAAGATTTAGTAGCAATATTAATGTGCACACCATGTCGTATACGTTACATTTAATTAGGTACTAAATTGCAATTAAAATTGCGTATACGTCAGCGCGTAGTGAAAAATTTCTCAGCTCTCAATTAAATTATCACATTTTAATTAAGTTGTTGTACAGCATGTTCTAAAGTAATAAATTTAAGACTTAATAAGATTTTTTGTTGTTATTTTTTGCTGTTGCTCTTTTGGTTTTCTTTAACAAAGTATAAGATTGATTGAGAAAAATTTACATTTGATTTTTTTATGAGCAAAAAAAGCAGAGCACATTTTTTATTCTATAAAAAAAATTGTGTATGCTAGCTGTATTTTTATATTCTTTTTTTTTTCATTTTCAACTTAAGCAATTAGCTAAGCGTTGCTTTTTTAAATTAGATTTTTTGTGTGTTTTTTTATGTTTCCTTCATTTTCATCATGTGCCTTTCTTGTTTATAAGCGACATGCCAGCGCGGTGGTTGTTCGCCTTATTTATTGTTGCTCTTTTTAATCCGGAAATTTCTGCTTTGATGTTGGGTTAAGATGTCACCACATAAGTCAATTTCGGCATCCTTAGAAGTTTTTGTTTTTCATTTTTATTTTTCATAAGATGAAGGATCCCCCCCCGTCTTGGTTCTACTTAATTACAATTCAAGCAATTTCTTTTTTTTAAATCATTTAAGCTGTGAGTTATTTTAAGTAGCTATTAACCCTGTATGAAGCAATTTAAAAATGAAATAAATAAATGTAAGGATGTTGTAAGATTACTAAGAAAATTAAGAACTCTATGTCTCAAACTTAAACGTAATAATTTATAACACCATAATTATTTATATTTTAAATTTAATACTTTATATATTATTCTTCACATTTCGTTCTTCAAACTGAATGCTTTTTATTTTTATTTTTCTTTTTTATATTTTTATATTTTTTTATAAACGTTGAAAATGGGTTAATTATTTCACGAAGAAATGTCGAGAAAGTTTTTTCTTTTGTTTTATAACTTTCAGACAAATTTTCAACGAAAGTGTGTAGAAAGTTTTATTGCAGCTTTACTCTCTTTACTTACTTCTATTTAGATACTCAAGTATCTACATAAAATTTCCAAATTTACAATTTATTCATGCAAGAAAATCAACGCCATCAACTGAAGTAGCACAAATGTTATTACTTAAATTTACTCAAACACAGCTGGTGGGGCGTAAAATGTAAGCATTTTGAAACACAAAGACCGACCGAGTAAGAGATATGCTTAAAGTTTTAGTTGAGTAACAATTTTCGTAAATTTTCAGTTAAAAAATTTTACTTTCAGCCAATTTTGTTGGCAATTTCATGAATAACTAAAATAAAAGACACATGTTACTAATAGAAGATTGGCATATCTTGCGCTTTAAGGGAAGCATATTATCATTGGATGTAGTATTTTTGCTGCTAAAAAAAACGTGATTTCTAGTAATAACAATTCGTACAGTTTTTTTGAAAAACCAAAACTACCCTAAATTGATATCAGTCGATGTTTCTGCAGCATTTAAGCTTTGCTACGAACATTGGTAAATGTTGCTGCTGCTACCGTTGTTACGGACTCTGTAAATATTTTTGTTTTCTTGCTGTGTCTTTGTTCTTTTTTGTCAAGGTTGTTGTTGTTATTGTTGTTCTTACTGTCAGTGTTGTTATTAATCATATTATTAATGTTGCTTATGCTTATTGTTGTTGTTGTTGTTTTCGTTGCTGTTGTCTTCATGTTTAGTTATTCTAATTTTATAAGAACATGCTTGAGTTTAGCTAATTTATGAAAATTTTCTTAGTTTGTTGCTTTGTTTGTAGACACTACAACGTTCGTTGTATGTATGTGTATGCATGTTGAATGAGTTTGTATTTGAATGAATTATAATTTGCCTTATGCAAATTATGCTACTTTCATTTAATGTTCATCATTACCAACATCATTGAATTAAGTTGAAGCTGATTTTATAACTTCTTCTGTGAATTCAAATAAATTAATCAGTAGCAGTTTATCTCGCCAATGGCAATATGCGGTACAGTTTTAATTAATTAGTACCATTGAAAGTCGGAGTGTTAATTACTTTATTATTATTAAGTACTGTAAATTGTAGCTGTAAGATATGTTGTTAGAAATTTAATTTACATGCAATTTGTTACGGGGCGTATAAGTAATGCCTAATTGTGCAGTGTAAGAGAAATATGTTTGAAGTTTACATTAGGTTTGCTGTGTATTTTATGAGTGGCCAATAATTAAGTGCATTTGCACTGATAAAGTGATCAAGACTGTCAAAGGAATATCTTCTGCTCTAGCATGTAGAAATATTTCATTAAATTAGTTAAAATTGAAATAATAAGAATTTTCAATTTGAGAACAGTTTGTAAGATCATGGCACATTTTTTCTTGAAATCCCTCTAATTGTCAATTAAATTTAACTTGTATTTTCTTTTATCACAAATGGTCAACGGTGCGTATGAGCAACTTTAATCAGGTTGTAATTTACAAAAAAAAAAAAATAAAATTTAATGATGAAAACTTTGCTTCAATAAAAATAAAATTTAATTGAATATTGATTTTCTTTTGATATTCGTTTCAACTTATTTGGAAAATACTTTTTTTTTCCAACTCACCAAAGGTGCTAAAACTTTTTTTATTTACATTATTTTTGTTGTTTTTTCTTGCCATTTTGCTTTTACTTCCTCGACACCTGCTGCTAATCGTAAGGCCCCAAGCGAGAAATCTATTTTTCGCAGTTGCTATGGAAAATATTATTGAACTCAACAATGCTTACAGCTTCCAAATGTGACATGATTCCTTTCCTTTATGTTTGTATATACGCCATCTTTCTGTTACGTCTATGCCTCAGCTGTCAAAAGTTCTTGGGGCGCAAAAAGTTTTTAGCTTAGCGTCTATGTTTTGTTGTTATATTTTATAGGATTTTGCATAAATAAGCAGGAGAAAAATAATAGAAACAGAAAAACAAAGAACTGAATAAGAGAGAGAGAGAGAGTGAAAAAATAAATGTCAGGAAACTTTGTCATTACGTCAGTTTGGTCCTTTTTTTCTTGTTGTTTGATGTATTCGGGATAACCTTGAAATGCTATAGAGTTGTCTTTTTTTTTTTTGTTTGCAAAGTATATGAGTTAACTCTGTTCAGTTTTACATATGTTTGATAAACGTGACGGAAAAACAGTTGTGTATATATATGTATATATATTAGTGTATAAAATTTTAATCAAGTCAACTGTTAACTTTATGCGTCAATCTGTCAACTGCTGGAAATGATTTGCACAAATTTGCATCAAGAATGAGTAAATGTAGTAGCACTGAGTCATCAAGCTATATAACAAAAATAAATTTATAAATTAATAAATAAATAAATAAGAAAATACATAAGTTGATTAAAACATAACTCACATAACAAACATATTAATATAGTTCATTGAATGTTAGCGTTATTATTAGCAATAGGATTTCTATAAGCAATACTTTAGTGAAAAAATCAAGCATTAAATAGCAAAAAAGATATTTAAAAAAAAAAAATGGAATAAGAAAATTTGAACAAAAAATGAGCCCATACTTTTGTACGAAGAACTTCCAAAAATCAGACTTGAAACTTCCCACAGAAGAATACACTCCTTGTATCAAAAATAACTGGAAAACTCTCCATATAGGAGGGATAACAAATATTTCTCTCTATAAAGTATGTGAAGTTGACTCGCAAAAGAGCAGCTATATGAAATAACTTATTCATAGTACAGTAGAATCTCGATTATCCGAACATCGATTATCCGGAATATTCGATTATCCGAACTTTTTTACTTTTATCGCTGCTTGACCTCTGCTTTCCTGTTTGTTTACATCTATATGATCCTTTGATCACATACGCGTAAATTTCTTTCATTCTTTCATCGACTGCCACAGGTACTTATTGGCAAATCAAAAAATCCACGCTGTTTCAAAAATGTTAAAATCCCCTTTACTTACGCTATCCAACAAAAAAGCATGGAAGAACACAGATATTTATCTTAATTGGTACGAAAATACATTTATTCCTGAGGTGAAGAAATTTCAAAAGGACGTGGGAAAAGAGGGCGAAGTGTTATTATCGTTAGATAATGCGCCAACTTACCCGAGAAACTCACGAGAAAATTGGAAGTTTACAGTAAAGTTTTTGCCCCCTAACGATATTGGAACATTTGGACCAAAACGTCATTGAAACTTTAAAGCGTTTATACAGAATGCAGCTACTGAATCGTCTTTTGTCAGCAGACAGCAGTGAAATAGAAGCGAGTGCTGAATTTTTTTTTTTAAAGAAATAAAAAGATTGTTGCTATATGCTGGTAGAAGCGTGGAACTCTGTGAAATCGCAAACATTAAAAAGGACATGGAATAAATTATTAAAGACTCCATCCAATTCTTCAATTAAACCCCACGATGATTTCAAATCAATAACAGAGCAATGAAAATTCTTAGCATTGGTGAAGAGTGTGCTGAAGAGAATATCAAGCACTGGCTGAATAGCGATAGTGAAGACCCTGGATTCCAGATTTTAACTGATGAAGAAATCATTGACAATTTGAACAGTAACGAGAAAGAAGATGAATCATCTCACGCAGAAGCTTTTGATGCTCTAGATTCGTGATTCCCAAAGTGGTCCCGAAGGGTCCACGGGAGACTCGACGTGGGTCTACGTTGGCATGACAAAAAAATGCTTTTGATAGTGAAGAACTTAAATGTGGGCCTTATTTCACCTATCAGTGTAGGCAGATAATATTTTGAGAGTCTCAGCGACTGTTACTTGTAAAAATTTGCATATTCCATATTTCATAATATTTTTCTTTTTATTTTTTACTACTCCGAACGGGGAGTTTTTTTCTAAATGAAATAAGTGAGAATTGATTGGTTCCTTGTGCTGTGAGTAGATGTCAAAAAAGTAAAGTTGGATGGAGTTGATTGACCAACTTTACATTTTCTTGACATCCACTCACAGCACAATCAATTAAATAATTAACCAATCAATTCTCACTTTTTTTTTTTGAAAACTATTTATTCGTGATTGGAACTCAGTCGCAACGCAAATTTCCATAGCTAGATGTAATCTTAACATGTTTTGTCGACTTTTGGGAGTATGATAGAAATGTAGCTGCGGATGTTCCAACGGAACTGGGCCACCAAAAAAAGTACCCCAAAAATATTGAAAAATTTAGAATTGTACTGGATTTGAAATTCATAACATGCTCGATTTATTTTTGGTCTGAGCCAAAGGTGCTTAAGCAAAAATGATATAGTAACCAAATGAAAACATTCGATTTACTATCGAATGAAGTACAATTTTTTAAAAATTTTTGCTTTTTTAATATTTTCTTATCGAATTTAAACATTGATATTCTATGAGAATTGAGTGAGATATAATTTTTCGAGTTTTGAAAGTTTTTTCGATACACAATTGAAGACATGAGTAGATGCTTGTGCCTGGTCACATTTGTTTCATTTTGAGATTTATGCCGCGAAAAAATGTAAGCTAATGAAAACTAACAGTGGACAAACATGGACAGTTGTATACAATATAATTTTTAATTTTTCAGGCTATGTATTCGGTTTTTCATAACTTAAAAATCTTCTGAACCAAATGTGGACAGATAAAAATAAAGCGTGGACTAACATGCACAGCTGAATGCATTATATTTTTTAATAACCCCCTTTTTTTGGAGCTAAGTTTTCTTATTTCATAAATTTGATTTAAGATTATCCTTTGAATCAAATTTCTCCAAAGAAAATTGAAAATATGGAAAAAAATCTCTTTTGACTTAGGTTAAATTTATTATTTGAATATCTCGTTAGCCAAAGGAGTTTTTTTTTTCCACAGCTATAAGCATTCTTAGCTATTGGGTGATTTTTTTAGAGGCATATAACTTGTAATTCTAAACACACTATAAACTTGCTTTGAATCATAATTTTTCTACTTCACTTTGTGCCAGTAAATGATTCCCGCTATTTGTTCACCATGACAATTTGTAATAGATTGTATGCGATTAATTCAATTTACAACTACTTTCTCAAACAACTAAGGCTTCATTTCAATATCCTGATTTTCAAAATGGCAGCTGTTGCTGGTTTATCAGTCAACTCCTATCTACCAACAAAAAATCATCCAGAGGCGCCAAATTATGTAAATTTGAAGTGTATTTATAGTAAATAGAAAATTTTGTGAATTTTATAAATTTCAATGAAATTCAAACTTTTGTGTGGATTCTTTTCTTGTTAATTTATCAAGCCGCATTAGACATGAATGTTAACGCATATATATCATTCAACATCTATCCAATAACAGCTGTTGTCAGTCATCGAAATACTCGCACTCTATAAAAATCACCCGTTATAAAACTCAATATGGATAATGTAACTTAATTCAATTTACCACTCACCACAGCACTTACATTTTGTTATGACAATTGCAAAGGATTGTGAAAGTTTTTGCGTAAATATTTAAATTGTGTATGTTTGTGTAAAGTGTTGATTTAGCATACAAGTAGACTTTGGTGAAACCTTCAGCAATAAATGTAATCTTGTTGAGTGCAAATAAAAAATTATGGTTAAAAGTGAAGAGTAAAGAACATTATTTAGATAAATTAATTTTCTAAAGGGGTGTAAAAAAAGGCTCGAAAAATCAAAAAATTATTTAGTAATATTACGCCTTATTCCATATAGCAAATTTGAAACAAAGTTTTTAATGATATCAACTTGGAACATGCTGTTATACTGAGTCCCAGTTCAGTTAAAAAGTTTTTGTCGGTGATTTTTTAGAAAGAAATTACGCCTTAAATATCTATAGTGACTCCTTTCAAAAAAAGTTTATCATTGTTTTTCACAATTCTTCATTTCCATTAGAGCCAATTTATTGGAAAATTTTTCTCTAAATTTTTGTTCAATTTTAAAAAATCATGGCATTTTATTAAAAAAAAAAAAATTATATATTTTGTGCAAAAATCAGTTATAGTAGCTACTGTTTAATTAAAGTATGCACCACAAGCTTACGTGCTTAACATAATAACTAGACAACCGTATAGACGTTGACTTCTTAAGCTCTTTGTAGTTAGATAATGAGGTTGAGTAGATACATACGTATGTATACGGCGTTATGTGTTTTTGTTTATCTCAGTAAATTTAATTAAGAAAAATTGAGGCCATCTTTGAAGTCATATTTTTGCGTTTTGAAAAGCATAAAGCTTACGCGTATATGTGCTTAAAAAGCCGATTAATTTAATTATTAAACAGAAAAACATTAAATTTAAGCTCAAACTTAAAAAAAATACACATAGAAATGATGAACAAAATTTTAATTATACGCTTTGTAGTTAATAAGTTGCAAATAATCGCAACTTTTATTCTCAAATTAAAATAAGAATCGAAAAAAATAATGGCAAGTCAAATTCAGATTTTGTCTCATTAAACTTAAGCCTACGCACAAAATTATGCAGCTTGAATAGCGAAATATTTTATGTCGTAGCTATAGTGAAAATTGTTACATATTGTATGCCATACTTTTAGGCGCTTACTGTTTGAATTAGCTATTTATTACGCAAAGACTTAAGCGATTTTAATTGCAAAAAAAAAGTTTCATTATATAAAAATCCAATTAAAATTCTTAATTTCGCATGGCTAACTTTTTTTTAACTTAAAAATGTAGCTAAAAATTGTATTTTTGAAGCTCTAAAAATTTTCTCCTGATCCTTTTGAGGCAAAATTTTAATTAAAATAAAGCTACGTGCTTGTGTTTTTTCCCAAAATGAAAATAATTTTAAACTATTAGAATTTACCAAGAATTAAAATCCAAAATATGCCTTTGTAACTTGCAAAGTCAAATAAAACCGCAATTAAAAATTCGGAAAAAAAATCTAATGCAGGCATCAAAGCGTGGCTATACAGACAAAAAATTAAGCACTTGTGAAACTCACATACATTTACACTAACAAAAACGCACATACGAAAACACATATGTATATAGCCAGAGTTTACCAGGCATGCCAACAAGTTGCGGTCATTTGAAAATTCCACACTCACACTTCCACTTTAATACCTACACCTTGAATGTATGTATGTATGTGCTTAAAAATATATAGCATATTGGTGCATGAGTCCGTTTTAATTGGTCCTAAGTTTATGCAACAGATTTTTGTTTATTATTTATTTTCTGGTTCTTTTTCTATGATCTACTTAGTGGTGTTGATAACTGTTGACGTTTTGAATCACAATTGAAACTAAGTTTTTTTATAATTATACCATACACAGAGGGTATATTCACTTTGTCATTCGGTTTGTAACGCATAGAAGGGGGCGTGGCAGGAAAGTATTGTATATATATTATTGATCAGTGTCACCACCTGAGTCGACATAGCTACATCCGTCTGTCTGTCTGTCTGTGTGTCTGTCTGTCTGTTGGAATCACGTTTATGGGAAAACTAAGTAAGCTAATTCAATGAAATTAGTGACACAGGCCACGCCTTCTTGCAAGCTACTAGCACTTAAAAATGAACAAAATCGGGTCACGATCACGCCTAGCGCCCATACCCTATGTAAATATACCTCAACCCATTTTGCAAAAAAAGTTGCTGAACATGTGAACAAAATTAAGATTGGGCTAGGTTTTAAATTTGCAAAAGCTCTAAAAGGGGCGCGGCACAGCCCTAAATATTTACTTTTATAACGCCATAACTCGCAAACCGTAGAAGATATTGTAATGAAATTTGGTACACAGCTACAGATCATATATATCTTGAATTGTGTTTAAAGTGGGCGAAATTGGAAAAGTGGGCGTGGCACTTTTAAACAATTAAACATTTTGATTTCGTATAATTCAAAATTGGCACATTGGATTTTCATAAAAGTTCTAGGGATGATATTACTGAGACCAGTCATCAATACAAGCTTCAACAGTATACTGGAAAAACTCGTTGAAGGGCGTTGCACAGCCCACAATATTTATAAACGTTATAATTAGAGAACTAACAACGTAATCGTTATGAAATTTAGTATGGCATATATACTAGCTAAAAGGTATCTTTTTACGAAAAGTTGGCATAATAGAACTGGTGGGCGTGGCACCTCCCATATAAGCAAAAAAACGAGTAATGCTATATATATAGTGGGCAATGAGAGTAATCTTCATAAAATTTGGTGCATAGATGTCATTTATTATAAGTTATAAAATTAAATAAATTTCAACGGAACTTCATCAGTAGGCGTGGCACCTACCATACAAGTAAAATACCTTAAGTGGCACATCTATCGAAATATATGAGCAATCATACTGAAATTTGGTATAAAATGTTTATTTATGGAAAGCTATTTCTGGATCAAAATCAGTTTCGATTGTATCAGTGGGTGTATCACCGCCCTAAATTTTAAGGGTAATTAAGGCATATATCGCAAACTATACAAGCTATTTTGCTAAAATTTAGTATGTGAATGTCAATCACGAATATAGCTTTTTGAACCAAAAATTGACGGAAATGGAGAAGTGGGCGTGGCATATTGGGGTTTCTGCATTTCGTTTCTTTTTTTTCAACATTTTCCACATTCTTTTGACTTTTCCAACTTTTTAACTTTTCCCAACATATTCCATATGTATATTTTCCACTTGTTCAACCTCTTTCAACTTGATTCGACATTTTCTCTATTTTTTCGACTTTTTCATGAATTTTGAATTGTTCTTGCATTTATTTTTAAGTTTTTTTAACCACATTCAACATTTTCCACATTTTTTCGACTTTGGCAATTTCTTTTAACTTTCTGCAATAGTTTTCATATATTTTAGACTTTTTGAGGTTTTTTTTTTCAATTTTTTCCACCTTTTCAACCTCTTTGAACCGTATTACATTATTTTCGACTTCTTCATCCTTTTCAACGTCTTTTTAACATTTATTTGGAAAGTACTTTCTGTGCAGTGTAGGGTATGTGAGTTTCGGCCTGGCCGAAGATAACATCTTTACTAGTTTTCTATTTAATTTAACAAACTCATTAGGCTTTTTCATTAGAATATATATGTAAGTGATTGTTTTTAATATGGCTTATATTTTTTTGTTCAAAAGTCCATAAAACTAAGGGAGTTAAAGACAGTTTTTAGATCATAAGTTGAGCTTAAGGTCGCATTTTCGTCCAATAAATGTAAATAGAATCGTATAAGTTTGCTATATAATTTTTAAGGCCAAATTTTACTCAAAAATATTTAATACAAGATGATTGCAGCATTGATTTTAATTTTCGTCTCTTTAAAGTCATAGAAACACTTAGGTATAGCTTTTAAGAAAGTGAAGAAAAAATGTAGAGTTAACATATCTGTTATTCAATGTCGCATAAAAGTAGATACATGGTTTATCTGTAACGTTAAAGGTACATTTGGTACCTAATGATGTGGTATGCTTATTCTATGCAGATATTATTTACTTCGTATCCTCAGAATGGTTGATTCCATGCTAAAAGTATGGAAAATTTATTTTAGTGAATTTTATAATACGAAATTTTGATTCAAATAGTTTTAAGAGAGTAACAATAATATGAATTATTTTCCCTCTTAGCTACTAAAAAAACAAAAAACTCACACTCACACAATTATAGTTTACAAGAAAGTATTCTATTGTGACATCAAAATAAAGTCCATACAAAAATTTTTGCTTGCGTTGAAATTTTCAAGGTCAACGCCAAATTTTTATTGAATTCAACGTAAAATGTTTGAAAAAACTAAACTCTTCTTATCGCTGTTGTGTTGACAAAATTCATACCATCACGTGTGTATTTTCCCCTTCGTGCAATTTTAACTTGCTGCCTAGTATGGATTTTCCATTTACGATAATTTCAATTTAATCTACCCAACTTAAAGGGGAAAAAAAAACAAAATAAATAAAAAAGCACATAGTTTTTTTTTACGCACAACCAAGATTATACAAAAAAGTTAAAAATATCAACAGTCTACCGGTTAAAAAAATATACATAAAGCAAACTTTTCAACAGAGTTTGTGCTCGATTTACCATATAGTTAGGTGAGGGTTGGTCTCCTTTTTGCAAACATCAATTGACTACAGCGCGTACTTCCAGTTCATTTGTTAAATATTGATTAGATGTGGGTACACGTGACTTTATGCATGTTTTATAGCTTTTTATCACAAAAAATTAATATATTAATAAAGACTAAAGGGGTTAAAGTAAAATACATATTGCTATATCTAGGTTTTTTTGAATAGTTTATTTTAGTCTCTCATTTTTAGGAGCAAAATTTTGTTAAATATAAAGTAGATTTCAATTTATTTCGTCAGTGACAGCATTAAAAAGGACATATCATCGGTCTATTTTAAAATTTTTTATATTAATATTAATTAACAATACATATTTGCAATTATTCAATAGTCTATGCAGCCAATTTACAAATTCACATATTTCTGTTAAATTTTTAAATATTTACAAAAACATAGCAAAACTTTGTTTGTTTATTGTAAAGAAGTTCAAAGCAATTATGTACGTCAACAAGATTACAATTTGTGGTATTTGCATGTAACTCATACGACATGTTACACAAATTGAGATAGCATATTTAATTGAACATTGATAACGACCTTCTATTAAAGCATGTTATTATTCAATACCATTCAAATATCAAGCTGTAGGTGTCTGACCGTTTGTTCTTTCATTGTATTGAAACTTAAATATCAGGATACTCATACAAATTATTGTTCACATAGACTTTAAGAATTCAGGTAAATTGATGCACCATTCGAAATCACTAAAAATTGGTTATAATCAGGGCGCTTTTTTTTATAAGAAAATGTTATTTGTGACTGCATACAAAACTTTTCGCTGTGAAGAATAAATTTACAAAAAAAAAAAAATATTTAAATGTGACGTTGCTAAACGCACATTGTTTTCGATTTCAACATTTAATCGATTATTTTGATTGTAAATTTATTATTGTTCTTATCATTCTTTCAGTTACAAAACCTACGTTATAACATTATGCAGAATACAAACATTGTACATGCATATATTGATATGCTTTAAATTTTCTCAGCGTATCCTTTTCTTACTGTCGCATTAGTAAAATAAAAAAAAAAAAAAATGTAACTTATAAAATGGCGCTCACGACTGTTATTGTTTAGTTTTATAAAAAGAAAGGATGCGAAAGATATTATGAAAATATGTAATACAATTTATGTTTAATTCAAGCAAAAGCAACAATAACGATTTTTTATCCACTTTTCAAAAACGACGCCTAAAAAAGAAAAAACATATACAATATATTAATGCTAATTTTATGCGTGCACACAAATTTTTGTTTGTCTTCCTGCCATACATATCGTAGGAGCTGATTTTTCTTTGTTACTTAAAAATTGATTATTATTCATACGACGGAGTGAACTTTGATTGTTGCGCATACGACGGGGTGAACTTTTCAAATCAAAGAAGTTATTGTTGCGTAAAAAGAAATTAAATTTAATATTGTTCTCATTTGTTGAAAATTTAAAAAAAAATTAAACTGAAGGCAGATGCTTTTCTTTTTTAGGCGTTGTTTTTTAGCGCAATTTAATATCTTAAGTGCTGTAATATAAAATCATACTGACTACATACTTTTCAAAGATATCAATATCGCTATTCAAAAAATTACTAAGCTTTGTGGAAACATTTCCAAGAAACTATTTACTAAGACACTGACATTTTTATTAATGAAATAAAACAAAAACTAACTAATATTTTGTATCAACTTGTTGACATTTATTCCTTCTTCCATGTTCTCAAGCTCTTTACTGTGCTATAATTGCATTCATTTGCTAAATACTGACCACTTAACAGTTTAGCGGCATAAAACTAAACAACTTGCAAATAAAAGGATATGCTGAAAGTGCTCAGGTGGGTAATTTTTTTCAAATAACTTTGTAGTTCTAGGTGTAGTATATCAATTTATGTTATACAAATTGGATAATACACAACATTAACAGCATTAAAGTTGTTATTTTTATTACGGCTTTTTATTAGCGTTTTATGGATTGCTATGTAGGTAACAACAGCATGTATTGGTAATAATTGAATATACGAGTATTTCTATTTTGGAATATAAAAAAAATAAAATTATTTTTAAAATGAGGTTAGAGGAAATTTTTGTTTTAACTTTTAGTAAAATATTTGAATTAGTGAACTAGTGAATTAGTGAAAAATATCGCATTACCCCAATAGCATATTAGAATATTGCATGACTATTTTATTGATTCTCAAGTATCACGTTTAAAGGAAAGTCGGCACGGCATATCATGTGTAGTTTTTCTTAAATTTTGCCCGTAGATTTATTTTTGGTTCCTTACACAATCCATTCGATTTATAATACACCTTGCAAATGCTAGTCCTGCTTGAGGTGTGACGATCAATATTTTTATTTCTAGCATAAAATCGAACTCAGTTGGGGCCAAGTGAATAGAATTCGATTACATTTCCAAAGCTATTAGAGATAATCGCTTTCAGCCCACTCCAATGATGTTGGTTTTGGGTGAGATGCACTGTCGATACATTGAATTCAAGGATTATAAAAGATAACTTTACATTCTCATAGATTTTCCTCGATTCAGAGGTTTTCTCAATATCTTTGCTTACATAAATGTTAGAATCTAAAATTTTTACTGCAGTTGCAAATTTTGAACTGCTTTTAGATGAAGCATAAACAAACACAAACACTTTCGCAGTTACATCTTCATACATATAATTTGCAGTTAAAGTGATTTACATTAAGTGTTACTCATACGTCATGTTTAACTTCAACCTAAAATATCGATATCTCTGTTTGGATGTTTTTCTTTGGCTTCGAGTGTTTTTAGCTTTTTATAATATCTTAAGTGGTCTAGAAAATTATTTTAATTAAAGCAATGGCTGCTGAGCTATGTACTGAAAAATTAAAACTTTTCAAGTTTGAAACAAAATAGAATAGAAAATAGAAAATTCTACTAACGTTTTGGATTAGTACAACTATTTTTCTTACAGAGCTATGTACAAGCTTCGACCAAAAATAAAATTATTCGAAAGTGATAGCGAAAAAATATATCTAAAGAAATTGCACACATTAAATCTCATTTAATTTGTAAAAGAACTTAACATCGTTGACGAATATTGAAACTTTTTTTTAGAAATATTTTTACTTTGTTTCTTGGAATTTTTATAAAGTCAAAATGAATTAAGTTTTTGTATAGTTTTCGTAATGGAAAAATTATCCGAACTTCAATTATAAAGCTTTAAAATGTTTTGCAACAGAAATAATTTTCTTACCTTCCTTTCGGCAGGAATCGTAAGGCGAAAGCTCAAAACCTTTTGCTGGAAAAATGTTTCTTAACATTTTACAAAAACTAGTGCCTAAGTTAAAAGGAAAATCTTCCTAAAGCCAGAATGAAAGTATTCCAATATAAGCACTTTAAGTTAAAATCACAGATAATTTGTGGGAAGAAATACTTTTCCTAGCATACATATATTAAGCTTTTAAATATCACGCTTATTTTTTAACTATTTTTAGATGAAAGAAGTTCGATGATGAAAACTTTTTTAAACGGCTAAATTTATCAAAAAACAAAGCAAAAACAAAAACAAAAATAAAAATTCTTAAATAAATTGTAAAGTTTGCATGAAAAAGCCACTTAAATTCGCATAAAATAAATGACTTCATTAAAAAAATTGCTCTTCAACAAAACTTGAATGAAAATTTGTATGCAATTTTTCGCAGATAAGTTAAATTTAATAATAATAATAACAATAACAACAACTCAAGTGTTTGTAAGCATGACAACTTTTAAATAATGTGCGCTACAGTAGCACGCTTGAGTGGCAGTTTAAGTGTCGCTTTCAAAAGTTTTTGCTCATTAGTTTGATAAGCAATAAAATTATTAACCTGAAGTGGCATTCAAAACAAAAAAATTCAAAATGACTTAAGTTTGCTGAAATTATAAATTTCAAGCGATTGAGTGCTTAGAATATTATACTTAAATATAAATTGCAGATGTTTTAAAACATTATTGTTTTTAAAATTATTTATTTGTTTTATTAAATCATGTGAGAAACTCTTAGTTTTCAATTGAAATGAAAAACATTTCCAAAAAAAATCTTTTGGCAAATAAATTAAAACACTTCTCTGTACAATAAAAAAATCAATGAATTCACAATAAATTTATAATTTGTTTATAACAGCTGCATTACATTTGCTTCGCCTACAATAATTAAATGTTATTCATACGTCACGTTGTACCTGTTTGCGTAAGCTTGCAGTTTAACCTCATTTTTTTTTGTTGCCGACAATCACAAATTTAACAAAGTAATAAAATTTCTAAAAGCAGTTGTAAACTTTGTGAACGTAAGAGCAACTACAACAAGCACACTATGAAAAAAACAAAAAAAATTTACACAAAGTCATCTAAACCATGAACTAACGCAAGCGTAGCACATAAAATTGCAATAAATTGAAATTAATTGAATTTTGTTCACACCTGAGTAGAGAGAAATTCAATTTATGTATACGTAGCTGGAGAGCAGTGTTCTTTTTTTCGTTCTTTTTTTACTCTAATACATACATAGTTGTTATTCACATACAAATAAAACTATGTACGTATCAGCTATTTCAATGTTGGCAGTTGGTAATAAAATTTAATATCAACACGTTTTATTATAAACATTTTCGTAAGAATATAAAAATGAATAGGACAGGTGGGTGAAAGTAAAATCTCTTGAAAATTTAGTGAGCATAAAAAATTTCGTACAGATTGGAGCTTATGTTGCAAAAATTAGGATACTTTTAAAATTTTCATTTTAGTAGTGAACAGCAATTATCCTTGCATTTTCACTTATTCCAATTTTTTGGGCTATGTTTTGGGCGTAGAGAAAAAAATACTCAAGTAAAAGTTCTTACAAATTGTAATCAATCTTAAAAGTTTGAACCTGAATTGAAGAGAAACCTTGATTGCCTACACTTATATAAGAAAAGGAAATATTTAAGGGAAATAACACCCAAGGTCAGCTTATAATTACAGAACAGAGGAATAAAATAAAGAACTGCCTTTTAAAAGAAATTAGTTTTTCGCCGTTCTTAAGGCAGAATGGAATATCGTTAGAAAAAAGTATTCTCCAGTTATAAAATGATTAAAAAATATTGCTAAAAGCCATTTTTATTTTAAATGTTTATTTATTAATAGTTTTCGAAGAGAATTTTCTTCTTTTTCTTTGTAGTTTTGCTAGCATCTAACATTTCAAATATTTGCTTAGAAAAAATAATCATAAATTCAAAATCATTTATCAAGCAGCTAACTCAGTTTTAAATATGCACCACCCTAAGCAACAAAGTTCAATGCACAGTATTACTTATATATAATAATAAATTACATTTGTTTCACTCCAATTTTGTTTCATACGTTTGAATAATGATGAAGATAAATGTAAAGTCCTTTAAAAGAACATCTTTTATGTGTATCTTTGACTTTGTGAAAACCAAATCGACGTTCGCTCTCTCAAAAGTTTTATGCCCAAAACAGTGTACACTAAAAGTGGACTTAAGTGCTAATGCCTTACATTGAGCATCAACGGCAGCAGCATCGTCAAGCTTTTGCGTATTCGTTAGTTAGGTTGTTGTGAAATATTTCGTTGTTGTTTTGTTTCTTTAAAAGCTTATGCTGTTTCCTTGTTTGGCCATGTTTCCAAATAACCCTTAAAATTTGTTTCAAAAGTGTTTTTAATGTATACTGTATGTTGATAAGATACAGTGTGCGAAATATTTCGGAAATAGAAAATTTAAATAAAATGGTTTTAAGCTATTTCCTATTTCACAATTTCTCCCTAATTTTATTAATAAAAACTGCAGGGAAATTGTATACGCCATTATATGACTGATACTTGTTTGGACAATCATGCAAGGTCGTATGCTATTTTTGACATGAAAAATTGCCTTAAACTCTATAATGAATTCGTTGTATACTATTTCATACTGTAAATTTTTTTAAAAAAATTTTTTTTTTTTTATAAAAATTAAAAGTAACAGAGAAAATCCTGAACATATGACCACATGTTTCTAAATAGAAACTATCAATAGTGAGAGTCGCAAAAAAATTGTTCTATAAATACAATAAAAAGTCGGTTTGAGAGAGCCTAAAGAAAGTTTAGATTGCTTTAGAGAAGATTTGTTTATTTTGGAGGATTTTCATTAAAATTTTTGCGTCAACATCCTTTAAGAAAAATATCCAAGTAATCAAACAGAAACTTTCCAAATAGGATTAAGAAGCGCAAAAATTTTCAAAATTTATTCCACTAACAAAGTTTATTTTTGTAACGTTAATTTGTTTAAAAAAGAATGGCTAAAATTATCCTATTTTTGATATATTTTGCGACAATATATGATATCTTTTAGACAATAACTTTTAATTGAAGTTTTCATAGATGAATTTATTTTGGACTTTTCTTATGAAAATTAGATCAAAGTCTTGACTGTTAACTTAAAGTACTTTGTGTAATTATAGACGGTTCGGGCCAAATAAAAGCCAGATATCAATCAAAATGTACAATTCACTGGAAATATATCCCAAAGCCTGATTTTTTTTCCAAAGAAGATTTTTTAAGCCACGTTTTTTTAGTAGGCTGTTTTTCCGGTATAACATCTTTTAAAAATTGGGACTATACATAAAGAGAATATCAATGTAATTTTGAATTATTTGAACTGAGGTTCCATTTACCTTTTTAGATAAATCCTTCTAAAATGAAGATCTTTAGTTCAATGGGTTAAACTTAAAAAGTTTTTTTCGTGTAACCAAAATCTAAAAAAAAAAACAACAAAAGTAATGAAAAAAACATCATGATCATCATCATGATGTCGAAACAAGCAGAGTCAAGTTAAAATTTTAGAAAAATAATTGAGATATAAAGATGGGCTCTTAAAGAAAACAAGCACCAGTATCAGCAGCTGTTGCTCTCTTTATTTTTATATGTAAAAGTTTCTATTTAAAAGCTTAAAATTTGAGAGCATTAAAAACAAAAACTTTTCTTAAAAACATTTCTTCATTTTTGAAGTGTTGTTTGGAAAAAGTTTTGCCCTTATTGCTATTTGCCCAAAAACAGCCAGAACTTAACTGACGCACAGAAGACCGACAAGCAATTAAATGTTTTTCCGGCTAAAACTTAAAACATAATAAAAGTACGAGACGTACTGACGTTTATTGTGTTATAAGATTTTAATAGATTTTTTACTTAATACAAAATAAAAAAGTTTGTTTGTTATTCTTGTTAAGACATTGAAACTTGTTTGTTTGATTTTGGGTGATTTTTAATACATATTTTTAATTATAATCTTTTTTATTTTTTGGGAGATTATTTTTTGCTTTATTTTGGCAACAAGCACAAACTGAAGATTGCAGTTAAGTACTGAAGGTGTTCACGCTGGATGTGTATTAAAATACCATTAAAGTTATAGCACAACATCTTTATGGTACTTTGTTGAAAAAAGTTTTCATTCCTGTGAAAATTTTTAAGTACGACCGCTATTAAATTAAAGATTTTTTTTTTAACTTCAACATTTCAAAAATAAAATAAAAACCCAAACAGCGTTTTATTCTTTTAATGCCTGCGTTGTGGTATTTTAATGTAACCGGCCATAAAATTTTTTCGATGAGCTTGTCATCAATTTTGATTAAAACACAATAAAAGCAATAGAAAGAAAGGGAAAAGCATTTTCATGTATACGCAAATATACGCTTCTAGGGTGTGACGTTTTTGATATTAAAATTTTTTAATAACTTTTTTAAATTGCAGCAGTTTTTTTTTAAATTTGCTTTAATTGTTGTGCATTGAAAGGAAATATTTTGAGCTATAGAAAATTTTGTGTAAAACGTTGGAGCTTGGCTTATGAGGAAAAATCTTATGTACTAAAAAATCTATTTAAAATATTGTTCTTGAATATCGCTGAAGATCATAAGTGATATATCATTATATGTTAGAAATACTATATCACGGATGAACATTAGTGATAAAAAGAAACTTTTGGTGCCTTAGTTTTGCTTTATTCTTCAAGAAAATGTGTTGAACTAATTTTTTTAATTTATGGTATATCATTATGTTTGATTAAGTTTTGTTGATAAAAAATAGTATGCCAATATATCTGCCAACAATATTGATTGCCAGAGGAATAAATAAATAAATATTTTCCGAAGCAAAATTTTGAGCTGATGAACTTCCTCAAACAAAACTTATCTCCATCATGTCACATTTTTTTCTTAAATTAGGACAATCTTTTTTACAAATTTTTGTATATAACATAAAGCATACTTTCCACCCTGAAACACCAACACATACACAAACACGCAAGCAACCACAAGCAAACGCTTTGCACGCGGCCATTCAAATTATATTTTGAATGAATTTAAATTGTGTATACGTCACGTAAGCCTTTGAAAGCTCATCGGACTTAACAATGGTACTGCGGTGAAAACACAACCCTACAACAATGTTATGACAAACTGGCTGTTATTTCAAAACTGCCAGCTTTTCGTAGTTATTTTTATTATATAAATTTCTTACTTTTATCCTTTTTTTCAACGCCTTTGCTTGCATGGTTGTAAAATTTCAAATTGATTTTGACATTTGGGGTTTAAGTTGGTGTAAATAATCCTTTGCAGATTTATTGTGCTGTTTCTTTGTTTTTGTTTAGTTCTGCTGCCAATAGCATACAAATTCGAAAAAAAAATAAATAAATTAAATACCAACAACTAGTTGCTGGACTTTATTCACAGAACACGTACAAAAATAAAAGCGAAGTATGTAGTGGCAAAATGACAACAACTAAAGTTTGTTAATGTTAAAGTCTGGCAACGAACACGGTCATTGGCCATGATTAATGACCAGCATTAATGCCTTAGCAAAGTAGTTGTTGTGGTTTGAGTAGTTGAAGTAATGGTTGTTGTTGTTGTTGTTGTTGTTAGTATGCGCATTGCGTATTTCTCAAATCATTCATTTGGTATTTGAATGCATTGTCTTGTCCCAGTTAAGTTCAGTGATTTTTGCTTTGGTTCTTTTGGTTTTTTGTGCTACGATTACTGCGATTAAATCAAAGTGACAGGTTTAATTTTTATTAATAGTTTTACTGCGGGTGCTGCGCGACTTCACTAATTGATATGTATTAAGAAAGAATTATTTATTTACGCTTTAAAGTAAACAGGGTCATTGCGCTATTGACTGTGTGATTTAGTACGTAAGACTTGAATTAAATGTATTTTATTGTTTCATTTGATTATTCGTCATTTTTGAATTATAAAATCACAAAATGCCTAATGTTAACGAAGTTTATATGTAAATTTTTCACTTTATCTTTTTTATAACAATAAAATAGTTTTTTAGTAAGTTTTTGGTTAAAAATAAAATTACTATTTTAGAAAAAGTTCGCATATATAAGAAACGGATTTTATAAGTTTTAATCGCTAGGTCGCCTTAAGGTGGTCTTGGGAAGTAGGCAAAAAAAATTGGTGCTATAATAAAGTTCCTTTTTTATAGTAATATCTTTGATTCGTACGATTCGTGGGATAAAAACAATAATAAATTATAAAGAATGAGTAAAAACTGCAAAAATAATTCCAACAAGAGTTTCACTTTATATCGTACCTTTTTTGTATTTATCGTAAAATTAGTTTACGACACTAATCCAGCTAAGTCCTTTTGAAGAAGCTTAAAATTCTTTGAAATCATTAAATTCAATAAAGCTTCATGTTTAAGAAAAACTTTAATAGCAAACATAAGAAAATTCCCCCAACCCAACTCTAACAGATAACTAAAACACACAAGGGTTTGGCTTTTACTCAATAAAGCTTATGCCACTATCTAAATATGTGCGGGCATATCACATTAAAAGCTAAAATATATTTAAAATATTTGGCTTAACCTTCTAGGAACTTACAAGCTGCTGGCTATAATGTTTATAATATGTTGTGTACATCCCTTTTTTCCCTTTTTTATGAGTTTGGTTACTTTTGCAACTTTACTGCTGCTATCAAACTTTTCATCAAATAAATTTTAGCCACAAACAGGACTAAACTTAATTGGATCCATTTGCAGTTGGTTTGATGCCACGAGCACACATGAACAGAACCCACATAAAATATATAGTAATGAGTGTTTGTTGCAACATGGAAGGAAAACATTTTACAAAAACTACAAAATATGTAATGGTATTTCCAATAAACAAGAATGTTTGTTGCTATCAATCTTCTCTGTGTAGTTGTTTGTTCAAATTTGCTCTTTAACTTCAAACCACAGATAATGATGTTCATTCATCTCTTTCATGTCAGTTTTTCCTATTGTTTTTTTTTTTGTTGTGGGGTGCTATTATGTTTCACCACTAATGATTGCATTGTTGTTGCTTTTGTTGTCGGTTTTAAATCATTTTATAATTTCCATATCACTTTAATTCAAAGTAAAAGTAAATTGCAGAAAAGTATCACTTAAACTACACTAAATAGCTTAGACATCAATTACGCATACAAACAAAAGAAGACAAACACTCTCATATACCACACCAATATACTACGTTATACCCTACAGTAAACTAATTAATGCACGCACTTGCTAACAAAATTGTCTGTCCGTGACCCTGTTAAAAAAAAATTATTTATATTTTTTTTTCTATTTAATACGCTTTGCTGACAAGGAGCTTACGTGATATTTTTATTAAAAACTTGACTCAAACACACACACACAAACCTAGGGACACATACATGGGTTCACATGGTCACCTTCAATAAAATGCTGCCTGTATTTTTGAGTTGGCTGAGTTGTCATTAATGTGCACTTCCTGTATTTCCGCCCTTGAATACAACAGTGGCAACATGGCAATGGCAGCTAAGTACAATAAAGGATCTATGAGTACCCGACCAACATACGCTGAGTAGAGTGAATAGAAAGGAAAGAGCAATGCATGCGTTGGCATAAAAAGCCACCATTTGAAGTGTGTGCCAACATTTTTTTTTATTTTGCTAACAATAACCAGCGGTAATAACAAGCGGCAGTTGCAGTCACTGTGTGAAACAAAACTTCTCCATATCTATATGAAACTTTACAAAACATAGGTTGCACATTGTGTCATTTAGGTTTGTAAGTTTTCTCAGAATTACTCTGAAAGTTTAAAGTTTTGCGACAGTAAAAACTTTCGAAGAAGCGTTCTATGTCCATAAGTTTTACGGTTTTATTACTGTAACCTTCTTTTAAACGCTGAAAGTTTGGTCAATATTTAAACAGTTTGTTTAACAAATGCATACTGAAGGAATTTTTGAGTTGCCCTTATTAGAAATTTGTAGTATTCAATCTGTGACTGCGAGATTTTGGATAAAGCATTTGCGCTCTTTTAGTCTGGTAAATGATTAGCTTATAAAAATTCTTTTGCAGTTTTGTATTGTTCTATTTATAGCTCTCTGCTGGAGGAAGTCAAAGTTTGAGCAGAATAATATGCTTAGGTTTATGAGGATATAATGTGTCATTTGTTGGAAGTAAATTACGTGATATATCTGACTTAATCAACGAATTGTATGAGAATTACATACAAAACAAAGAAGGCTACAAACCAAATCCATTTCGAACCATGCAGTCGGAGTGACTTCAAATTGCTGAATTGGTTGCCGATTAAATATGTTATTTTTCAAAGTAATTAAGGGAATATACCGTCCGCCGATTTGATTGAAAATTGTTTTTTATGAAGTTATGCCCATTTAAAGTTTTAGTGTCCGAGCTTGAAAAACCGCTGAAAATTTGTTCAAAATAGCCGCATTTTCATTCCAATCAAAATAATTAATTTTGTCTTTTGATTCCAATAAAACTTCTGATTCTCTGTCAGAATCTTTAAGAAATTTTGAAGTTGGGAAAATTGGCGGAATTATAGCGCTTTTTATCAAAAAAAAAAAAAAAACAAAGCCGATTTTCTCAAAAACCCCAATCTTATTTACGCTTTAAATTTTATTGTGGATTTGTATTAATATGAGATAGATGTCATGAGTTTAATGCTTGTTCAAACTCATTTGAGGTCAAGAGATTTTTTTTCTCCCCAAAATCAAAATGTCAATTTTTTTTCACCATTGCCAAGCCACTCTACGGTCCTATTTTCAAAGCAAATAACAACAGTAACATTCCAAATTACTTTTTGCAAGTCCTGCTTGCATTCTGAATACTTTTTTCACCGTTATTTTCGTAATAACATTTTATCATAGAAAATATATAAAACATTGTAAGCACATATAGCTTTTTCGCTGACAAAGTCAAGCAAACAAAACATTCAAAACCCACAGAAGTACAGTCAGCGAAATAGCTATATTTGCGTACAATGTTTTTATATATTTCCCATGATAAAATGTTATTACGAAAATATCGGTAAAAAAATGTATGCAGAATGAAAGCAGGATTTGCAGAAAGTAATTTGGAATGTTGCTTTTGTTATTTGCTTTGAAAAAAGTACCGTAGAGTGGCTTGGCAATGATGAAAAAAAAAAATTGACATTTTGATTTTGGGGAATGTTAGGTTTTCTCCAAAAAATATCACCAAATTTGGTAAAGAAATTCAAGTGCAAAAAAAAGAACTCCACTAAAATTAAATGTCCTTTAAAATGTTGTTTTATGTTCTATAGAATTCGATAATGTAGTTCAGTTGAAGCACAGTCAACAATGAGTGATCGGTGATCAGATGACCATGTTTTGTTTTTGTAATAAAAATCAAAGATTTTAAATAAAAAATTCATAAAGGTACTAAAAAACAGAAGCTGCATCAACATTTCATATCGTTGAAAACGCTGTTATATGTTCTATTGAGTTCACCTAAACTGGTTTGTGCACCTTGATTAATTTTGAAATGCTGAACACGTCTATCTAGCTCTTATCCAACCCTAAGTCGTGTTAACATTCCACTGTTAATGCTCTGCAAATATTCTGTTAAGTTATGTATATGGTTTGTGTCTTTGCTAGTGAAATATAGCATTTAAAATTTACTTGCGAACAGGTATGGCATGTTCGGCACATTTGTACTTCTCTCAGTATATTTGCCTCATTCAACAAACTTTTAAGTACATTCGGTACATTTGAAGCATTTTCAGTACATTTTCGGTACATTTCGACTATTTCTACACATTACCGTTTTTGGAGTAACCTTTCTTGACGTTTTTTTTTTAAGTAAAAAAGTTAAAATTTTGCTGAATTTTAGTATTTTTAAGCAACTTTTTCATGTTCATGTCGAAACCCAAATGCCATCACTGCTTGCGAATTGTCACTATTTAATGTACTGGGCTTACAACGTAGTAGACAAAAACACTTCTTTCAATTTCGCTTAAGGTATCTTAGAAACAATTCTTTCATGCCGGCAGCAGCTTTCAACTCTTGCTGTTCCTTTTAAAATCGAGTTTTCATTAATTTCATTTATTGGACTTTGTGGAGTGCACTTTAATGGTTATGTGAGCTATTGCTAGTTTAATATGATTTTTCAGCATGAACATTTGTAGGGTTTTTCGACATTTGTAGTGTTTCAGGTTTGGGTTTCTAATATTTAATGTAGTGTGCAAGTTCAGTGCCTTAGCAAGTACGACTGCGGCTAGGTTGTTAGTTAGTAAATTGGGCGTGGTATATTTATATAGGCACTTTGCGTTAAAGTGCGTGTATATCGGAAATGGGACTGTGAGGTTATAAACTGTGAAGTGTTTTATTATAATTAGAAGCGCTGTGGAAGGGCGTGATATCGGTTGAGAAGAATATATTAAATCAGTCTCTTTTGGACATTTACTAGGGGTTGGATTTAGCTCAAAAGCTTAGACGCATTGAGTATAAATGATTTGTCTCTTAATCGGATACTTCCTAACTATCAACTAACTATCATACTATCAGCAGATTAATAGTTGCTAAACAGCTGTGACTATAATTCTAAAAACTTTAAAAATCTCTTCTGCAATTTCTAATCCCATTGTAATAATTTTATTTTTATTTATTTAATTTATTTTAAAATGAAATCCTTTGAAAAATTAAAGTGTTGTATGCACCTGAAAGCATTTTTTTGTTAACAATTTTTTTTACGACCAGCTAAGAATTTTGCTGAAAATGTGAAGATAAATATTTATCTCAACTGTGCTATAAATTGCTTTGAATTCGTGAAGTTTCCGTGTCAATTTTTATTTCATAACCTTTTATGTGTTACATATTTTTCCACTTTGCACTTTCAATCGTTGTTTTTGTTATCAAATAAGCGAATATATTCAATGGTTGCAGTCAAAAGACCTCTGAACTTTTTCCATTAACAGAAAATATCAGTTATTTTTTCTTCATATTTCAAGCTTTTAGGAGCATCAATTTCGTACGATTTTCCACAACTTTTTTTTGTTGATTTCCTTCTGTTTATGCTTTTCACAATTGCAATGTTAAATCCTGTATCCTTGGAGAATAATAGCATTCAAACGCTTTTTTTTCTGCGAATGAATTTGACTTTCTACGGAAATTTCTACACTTTAATAATGGTCATAAAAAAAAGTATGCAACAACAATAGTTACAATCTGAAAATCCTTAACATTTATACATACGGAGATATTCAACAAATCCTACCTATATCATTTTGCAATATTGAAAAAAAAAAAAGAAATGAATAAAAAAACCAAAGTGATTCTGCACTTTTTCTTCTTTGAATTCCAATCAAGCGAACAATTGTTATATGTATGTGGTAGCATGCTTTGCTGCAATATGTATGTACAAGTAATCAGAAATAAAAGGATATTCAACTGTAATGTTACGAATGGCATAAAGTGCCATGTTATTGTTGTTTTTGTATTTGTAATAAAAATCCTTGTTCGAATTACCCAATTGGAATTGAAGCTAAGCGTAGGATGGAACGAAATTTGAATTTTATTTCAAAAGTTTTAATTTTTAAAAAATAGCGAATTTTTTTTGGAAGAAATTGACACAAAAAAATGAACAAAAACTACACCCGAGTTTTAAACAGTAAATAACGTCCTTCATTTAATGAAACAATTTTTTTGAACATTTATTTCATTTTGTTTCTAGATAATTTTCTATCTAAATTTACTTTTTATTTTTGCATCTAAAAAATCTGAGATTTTTGTTGGTGTTTTCACTGTAAATAACCTTCAAAATCTGATATCCTTTCCACAGAAAACTTTAATTTTAACTAGTTTTTCGGTCAATTTTTGCACTTTTCCTAATAGGGTTAACATAAGAGTTAGCAATAAACGTTTGTACATATGTATTTGAATATATTTGCTTTGTTAAATGCGTGTGTGCCTACATATATTTTCAATACTCATGCATAGTTCTTACCATACATATATATACGTCGTCCACTTCCGTGCTTCGCATGCCTTTCTGATATTATTTCTGAAGTGTTGAGTGGCAGTGGCATGACGTGGATGTTAGTTCTTCGTTTATTTAGTCAGTCAGTCAATCAGCCATTCAGTATTCTACAGTCAAAATGTTGCTTGCGAGTGACACTGATTGGCACTTCAACACAATTTCTTTCACAGCCTGCCTACCAAGGATTTCATTATCATAACCATAACTCTTTTTTCAATTTATGCTTTTCTTCGTTTGTTTTCCTTCCATTTATTGCTGTTTTTTTGTTTTTATTTTTTATACAACACACTTCATGGGCTAAGATCATATTAATTGACTTTTATGTCAGCTAGGGCTTTGTTTATTTTTCATATCAACGTGTTTCATATTATAGTTTCGATAAAAGCTTTTATCTGTGTGTGGATGATTGAGTTTGGCAGTGTTATGTAATAAGAGTGGAACTCTATTTGATACAATCGAACATTCCGACAAATTTTGACAAATTTATTAAGGATGCACACCATGTGTTCTATAAAAACAAAAACTATCAACAAGGAAACTGAAGTGAATAAAGTTAATAGAGAAAAACCTAAGTCATTTGTAAGGTTTTAGAAGAAAACGCATATATCACAAAGCTTGACACTCCAAAAACATCAGAGTAAAATCAAAGACACATATTATTTGCTATAAATTAATTAAAGAGATTTGATTAAAGTAATAAAAACAAAAGAAAAAAATGTTATCATAAAAAAAATCACTGATAGGGTTTTGTCAAATTGAAGCGAGAAAAGATTAAGATGTGCAAATTTTGACATTTCTGAGTTAAATTTGAAATGTCAAAATTTATGAAAAATTTCAAAAGCAACTGTGAGAAGGACCACATATCTGCGTGCATTTTGAATATAAAGCTTATTAGAATAATACTATATCCTTCCAATTACTATAACTAATCTTTTATCATAAATAATAAATTGAACAAAAACACAAACCTTGAAGACTCCGTGGTGTCTTTAAAAATCCATTTATGACTTTTTAAAAATATTAAAAACATATAATTTTGGACAATTTTTTGGTGAGTAATTACCTTTCACTTAAAGTGGCTTGCTCATAAGATATGAAATAACTATTGCAACTTCTGTCATATAAAAGTTAATTACAAAGTGAAATGATACCCTTTTTAAAATTTTGTTGCACCTTTTTTTGAATGAGTTCCACCTTAGTGTTGATCTTCTCATTAGCTTTAATAAGCCTGTGTTGGCAACTGCTGTGAATGGAAACAATGAATAAATAAATGATTAATGAGATTTTTTCATTGTCCTCTGCGCACATATATGCAGGATTATTATTAATGTCCTTTTAGCGTTTGCTTACCAATTTGCAACGTTTATAAGCCACCAATTATGTTGTGTAAATATAAATCAGCTATTTATTTGTATTTTATCCATATTGTGCACAATGTGCAAGTGCATAATTTGTTTGCACTTTTAGTTTAAAAGCTTTTTGAATGAGTGGTATTGTTGTGAGCAAGTGAAAAAAGTACAATGTTTATAATAAAAGAAATGGAACAAAAGTTATGTGTCGATGTGAATTCATCTGAGAAGCACATTTTAAAGAAACGCATTACAGCAGTGCTAAATATACTATATTCTACTCATGTGTGCTATAAAATGCCAAAAAAAAGAGACTTCCTATAAAAAATACAATGCTGATAGATTGAGTAAACTGAAAATAACTAGAAATGCAAAGGAAACTGAAAGTTTCAAAGCTAATGATATTTTGGAACAATAATACAACATTCTAAAATAAGCAGTTGGTGGAACTATTTATCTTACAAAACATCAATATGATGTTGCCTTAAGGCACTGAAATACATAAACAAACGAAAAATATAAGTAGCACATGAAGTGCTTACGTGATGAAAATTCGTGATGAAAAATGATATCCACGACCAGTACTGGATATTTTAAGATAATCGTATTTTAAAAAACGTTAGCGTTTGCAATATATCGCGTGAATGCTATTCACATATATTTAAGGAAACGCAAATGTATTCAAACTAGTTTCCCAAAAGGTAATAAGCATGAGACTGATAGCATAGAAAGTAACTCCACGCTTTAACAGACTGTACTGAAACTAAAAACATATTATGGATACAATACGGTCACTTATTTAGATAAGTATATACTGTCAAGTTACAGACCAATATCCATCTAATAACTTGAGCGCAATGTTGCATTTGAAAATGTTTCGCATCACATCCAGATGCGATTCTTAACGTTCTCAATTTGATTGCAATGAAATACACAATTCTGAATGCAATCTTCTTAATTTCATTTATATAAGTCCTTTTTCGAGAAAAAAGTTCAAAAACCAAAGAATAAAATTACCCAAAAAACATAAAATAATCGCTGAATATGAATGCAAGGTCAGAAATTTAAAATTCAAGACAGCAACCATAATATCGCTGAAACTCAATACCCTAATCCACCATATTGGGTCCGCCATCTTGAATTTTAAATTTCTGCCCTTGCATTCGTTTTCAGCGACCCCAGAAACCACCGTATACCAAATATGGTGCTAATCGGTTGATTTTTAAACAATACGTCCGCCATATTGAATCCGCCATTTTGAATTTGAAAACTTTTAAAAAATAGCCTCAGATTCGTTATCGGCAACGCTAAAAACCCCTGTATAGAAATTTGGTACAAATCAGTTGATTTTAAAAAAATACGTCCGCCATCTTGGATTCGCCATCTTGATTTTGTAAAATCAGACTTTGGATTCGTGATCACTGACCCCAAAACCCTTGTATATACAATTTGGTGCAATTCGGTTGACTTTCAAAAACTTTGGCCACCATATTGGATTTTTGACCGCCATATTGGATCCGCCAAGATAAATTCTGTCAACCTTCCATGCTAAATTTTTAAAAGCTACAATTTGAGTCAAAAAACGATCCGATCGGTAGGGAATTTTTATTTTTACAAGCTTCTTTTGCTGATTAGTCGATTTTTCTCCGGCTTCCGGCAGCCATATTGGAACTGCCATATTGAATTTTGCAAAGGCGCGCGCACGGAATCTGAAAGTAAATGTCCTAAGCTACAAAATGAGCCCTCTGGCGATTTTTTCGGTCACTCCAAATTTGGAACACAGCACTGATCCGGTTGACAGGGATCGTCCCATATACGTATATCGATGAATACATCAATATCTTAAAAACCACAGCCAATTCAGTATTTTCATGAATATATTCGTAAACCTGAAATTGTAGAAATCCGCAGAGACATCCATGGCAACAAAAAAGAAAGTTAGCTTTGTTGAGCTGTGTAATTGATAAATGTTTTTTAAATGACTTAAACATCTTTTGTTTGCAATAATATTATCCTTCGAGCAGCGTGTATAGGTTGAAATGTTGTATGTGCCTTGTGAAGAGTACTAATCGAGAGGTCAGGAAACCATAAATATTATTTTAAAGTCCTTGAGAGTTTATGATTCTTAAGCTTAAAAAAAAAATTAATGACAATCGTTCCGAGAACTTAGCGGCACATTGTGATTGAGCCTCCTTTTCTGAACAGATTATTTTCTGAAGTGAGCTAGCTTATCAACGTTTAACTTTCATAACATTGGCTATTCAATAAGATATACAGGATTTCCCATTTCAACTTACACAGCTGAATAAGTCAAAAGTCAAGTGACCCCTGAAGTTTATTTCAAGGTCGAATTCCTGCTTGGTGCAGAAAAGTCAGTAATTATTGACTAGACCGCTGCACAATCTTTTCTGAACTGGCTGCAGCTTTGCTGCAATAAGCAGGAATTCGACCTTGAAATGATCTACAGGGGTCACTTTAACCTTTAACATGAATACCTATCTAAACGTAGAATTTTGTGCTCATCCGGAATCCAAGGTCAAAAATAGGAGTTTCCATTTGAAAAACTAAAGTTGACCATCAAATAACCTTGAAAGTATAGGTCAAGGTCATGGCTGGATCAGCCCTTTAATACCCACCAACTTTTATTTGCAACATTTTTTGAATGACGTGCAATTTTTTGACTTATTCAGCTGTTTAAGTTAAAATGGGACACCCCGTATATAATTTATTTTTCGGGTGGGTATGTGAAGTGTCCCTGCATCTTTGTATACAGTTTTTCTGCAATCAATTTTTTGTATAGTGGTATGCAAACAATTTCCTTTATTTCTTTCTATAACACCACATTAAAAATTTTTATTTAGATTTTTTCCCTACTTTATTTAAGTGAACAATAATCATAAAAATATATATTTTTACGTCGTATGCAATATTTCACATCTTAAGATATTTAATAAGCCTGTACATATGTTGAAGTTATTAAGTTTAAGATACACATGATACGTTGAGCATAAATATTTTTATTTTTTATACAAAACATGTAGTAATATTTTTTAACTTTTTTTTTTACATTACAGCAACTTCGCCAAACCAAAAATATGAGTAAAACATCAATAGGGACACACCAAAAAATATGAACAGATAAATATGCCAGACGTGAAAATGTGGCAGAACGGAAATAAATAAACATTTCAATGCAACAAATAAAAAAGCGGAATAAACACACAAAATAAAAAAATACATCACACAAATATATACAGGATAATGTTTACCATAGAATAAAATTACGCATAAATTCAATAAAAAATAAGCGTTTGAAAATAAAAAGACTGAGTTGGAAACATTGAATGGCAAAAAGGCGAAAAAAGAGAAAATAAGGCATATATTCAAATAAATAAAATTCATAACGAAAAGGAACAAAATTTTTGGCAGAATGTAATTTTATATTCAACAGGACAGACAGAGTTAAAGTGATAGAAGGCGTCAGAAGGAAACTAAAAAAAAGTCAAATTCAAACTCATGAATTTAGAAGGCAGCGCTTGTAAACCTTAAACATATCCTTATTGAATTAAGAAACAAAAAAAATTATTATTATTTGGTGCCAAAATATTAGCAGCGCAGAATATTAAAAATAATAAACGGCAACACTATTCTCTCATAATAAAAAAATTCTGTACAAAAAATACGTTGATCAATCATTTCATTTGTCAAAATTTATTTTGGTAACAAAATTCAATTGACATAACAAACGGCTATCAAGTATACGCCCCGCCTACTCATACGCCTATAACAACAATGGGCTGTTCGCCCAGTACTCTGGGAACATCAACCACATCAGCGTCAGCGACAACGGCTCCAGTTAATACATCCGCAGCTGTCGCAAATACCACCTCCTCCAATGAAAAGGATGCGAATCTCTTTTTTTGCATAAATTTTCGTCGTCGACGACGTTGTAGCCAACAAAATGGTAACGATGGTAGCGCTGTCAGTGGTGGCGGTCAAAGCGGTGGTAGTGGTGGTGCACTAAATTCAGATGAATTACTGGGAAATGCCAATACGTGCAATCAGGCGCTGTTAAATCCATCGCAAACCAAAAATGAGGCTGACTATGATAAGGTGAGTTCTATTGGGTAAATAAACTTTAGAAAAAAAAAGAACAGCTTTTATACGCTTGAATGCATTTTCTTAGACCTTAAATTATGGTCGTTATTTGCATTACGTGATGAAATACACCCTAATATTATAATCATTGTTATTCTACAAAAAAACATTTTTTTTTTTCTTAAATGCCTTTGTTACTTTTCACAAGACAGCATTCAAAATTTACTTTCAAATACCCAAAACGTTAATTTATGTAAACTCTTTGTATACCTTTCTTCTGAGAATATTTTGACTGACATGACAGCTGCTTGAGAACATTGCACCAAAGCGTATAAAAGGCTATTGGAAAGGTACCTAATTGTTTTTAATTTATTTCAACCCAAAATACATCAAACAAATTTTGTACAGGTGGTAATTTAATTGAAATTTGTATTGAGTCGGATGCTATGTATAGTCGTATTAAAATCATATTATGACATTACTAATAATGAAAGCAAATCACTTGCTATGGAAAAATATTGTAGAAGTCTTATGATCTAATGATTTAATGTAAATAAGGCTACAACATAATTTTAAAGTTGGTTCCCAAAAGAACACTTAGGGTAGCCACTGCTGAAGAGAAATGTTATACTTAATTAAAATAAATAGATCTTAAGAAAATCTGTTGCTAAATGTAACAAAATTGATGTTTATTTGGGCGCTGTAGGTGAGATAATGTAGAAAAGTGCAAACAGTGAGACACCAGCATTTTTTTTAGCCTAAGAAACATTGTTCTTTACTTGCTTTTTGAAAGGGGGAGAAAGTCATATAAATAAATTTTTAAATTAAGAAAATATTTTATTAATCCTACTAATCCTAATCCTAATCCTAGTCCTACAGTCAAGAGGGAATATTTCCTCATGAGCTCCCCTTGGCTACGCCTCACTAATTAATATAAGTATAATAAAAAATTAACTTAGAAACCCAAATTCCATTAAGCCCTGTAAAATATTACGCTTAAACTCATAAAAAGTTTTAATTAATTACTAAAAAATAGTTCATATTACGTTGGCAGAACTTATTCTATTTGACATTCCCAATCTTTCACTATACTGTCAATTTAATAGCAGCTCCATTTTTACGCAGCCAATGCAGAAGATGACTTCTATATCCAATAATGTAACTTATGATTAAAATTTAGACTGTATGTTGACAACATAGTCATAGCATAAGGTACAAAAATCTTATACTCGTACATATCTGCCAGCATAATTCATCAATGCACTATAAAAATGCTAAAAGGCGAACAGTGAGACAGTCCGCGCTCATAAGAAATGGTTCTAAGTTTTTGGCCATGAAATTTTTTCAAATCGCAAAGATTTTTTTTTTTTGGTTTTTTTCTTGATTGTCTTTGGCCAGGACAAACATGAGTCGATCACAGTGAACTCATTTCATGCTAAAAGTGAATTCGTATTTTTTTACATTGAAATCTTATACGTGTTATCCTCAGGTAATTTTTACGTTATTTGAAATAAAAATTTTCTAAAACTTGACGGCCCCTAAACTTTACCGCTCTAAGCTAAAGCCTATGCCTAAATCAGTCACTTACAGTACCGTTCAAATGCTTTGCAACTGAAATTACTTATTTCAATGAAACAATAGCCGTGTTTTATTCCCCCCGCCGATTTTGGCTGTCGCACAGTGTAATGATAAAACTTTTTCTGAACATTTTTCAATTTAAATTTCTAAATGACTTTACCACGTCAGCCAAAAGATTATGTTCTCTTGAATGTGTCCAATGTAAATGGATGTCAATTTTGGGCAATAAAAATCCAGATAACGTTACAGCAATTTGCCAATGCATTTTTCTTTCGAAAAGAATAAGCTCAATTATATACGTGTATTTCGTTTTGATTTAGAATCGTTTCCAGAATTTGGTTTCGAATGATTTCAAGTGACTTCAATGTTTGATATGAATTTATTGTTCAAAAGAAACTTGCATTTTTTGGTTATGCAAAGAGTCATGTCGGCTTAAAACCTACCAAAAAAAGGAAGAATTTATTATGTATTAATGAGGAAATTGTGTTAAATTTAATTGAATTTAAAAATAATTTTTTGCAAATAAATTAAATCAAATTCTGATTATTTTTATTTAATTTTACTGGCATACAAAGACAGTGTCTAGTGCTTGTAATTTTGTCTATATATACGTAATGGTCATCTAGAAATAAGCCACGCTCTTTCGTGTCTTTCCCACATGATATATCCAACATCTTATGACGATACCATAGAGTTCTTAAAAATAGAAAGCATTAACGGCCTTTAAAATTCTTAACTGTTTTTATTTGTTTTGTCTAAGTCTACGTTTTTGTTTTTTAACAAAAGGACCAGCATACTTCAAACCTTACAAGTATTGCCTTTTGAGCAGCAGCATAGCTTTGTTCTATTAATAATATTTCTAAAAGTTTTTTTCAAAAGACTAGAAATACGATTTGTTGAAAACTTGCAATTTGGCTTCAAATAACTGCTATAAATAACAAACGCAATTTTAATTTATAAGACTTCAATTTTTTCATACGAATTCGAGTAAGAAATAAAAAAAATAAAACAATTTCTAGTTATATATTTATTTCTTCGGCATACTGTAATTATTCACAAAGCCAACGCTCGCATTATCCACCGACGCATAGTAGTGCCAAATGGAGTTTCCTTAGATAAAACTAAATTCCCAGCTTAATACGAGATGAAGGTAGCTGAAACTTGGCAGATATTATAAAGGTTTAATGGTCATTTAACACGATTCACTACATACACGAATTCCGCAGTGAGTTCGTGTTTAGCACACATCGTGGAGGTATTGATATGGGTACATACTATATATAGATTTTTAACTTTTCCTTGTTTCTTTTCATCCATAATTTTTTTCCCAGATTTAATGCTTCCATTAATTTTTGTGCTATGTTCTTTTATAAGGCCAAAAAAATTAAACAGAAAACCACTTCAAAGCAACAATAATCCGCACGCACTTACATTTTAAGAACAAAACCTCCCTCGCCGCTCTATGCGTGTGTATGAAAATAAGTAATCCAAAACTCCTACCATGAATTGCTGTCATTAAAATTTTATTGAGATATAAAATCGTCGCTAGAAAACACATAAAAAGGAAATTAAAGAAATTTCTTAAATTTTTGTTATCATCATCTGGCTAAGAGGCATCATAAAAACGGCACGACTGAACCACATGAAAAGAAAGGACAACTCTCTGCCTCTCTCTCTGCTTTGCTTTTATTCACTTACCATTCACAAATATAAATTTCGAGCTTTATCAATTTTTCGCCCGATTTTTACTAAACAAACACACGCAATTTCTAATACATACAAACATAATATAATATATATGTATGTACATATGTATGTATTTGTTACGTACAAACACTTGAATACTTATTATCGACATATACAAAGTTAACACCAATACACTATTAAATGTCCTTGCCGCCACTACTAAAGGAAGCTACATACACCACTGCCGAGTATTTAATTTTCTCTCTCTGTGTGTGTGTGTGCTTATGCGATTTTGTTGTTGGTTTTTGTTATACCCTAAAGACAGGATTTATGTCGGATTTATTGGCAAGCGAAACTTTTTCTACACGCGCACTCTTTCTTTGAGCCACCAACTACGAGGACATTTGAGAAAGACCCAAGAGTAGCAGCATTTGATGCTATAGTACACTTATACAGTTGTGTTTTTTTTTTGTGGTAGTGGTTGTGTCAGCAATGCCATTTTGATGAAAGTATCTAGTGGCAAAACGCAAAAGAACCTAACGAAGAAAATAAAAATGTGAAAATAATAAGGATGAAAAATACTCCGGAGGCACACCACTCAATATGTGATGATGCTGTGGCATCGATTTTTGATGGGCTTTGTTAATATTCACAAACACACATGCTAACAATGCTCATATACTCTGACATAGTTGACTTGCATGTACCTAACACTAGACATCATGTGTGCCGTTCATTGCCACCTCTTTAATTTTTATTTATTTATTGTTTTTTTTTGTTTTGTTTGTTCACTTTGTGCAAAAAATTCATTTGGGAGTTCTTTTTTTTTTTTTTTGGAGAGACCGTGCACTGTGGCACAAGTTTTTTTAGAAGTGGGAAAATATGTATTCAAAAATTTTGTTGTAAAATTTTATTTTGATATTCATTTTTATTGAATAAGAAATCATAAATGTTAAATTCTAATTTTGTAATTGATCTTCCAAAAAGGCACTTCTTCTATAAAATCGGACAGCTTGGAAACCAAAAGACTATCCACGTCTTTATGTATGACGATTCGTCTCGTTTCGTCTCTAATTTTCATTCCTGAAAAAAAGTCGATTGTATTTTACATAAATGAAAATTAAAAAATCTAGCCTGTGATTAATGAATAGTTAATCACAAATATAAAAATTGTACTAGCATACTTTTAGGCCTAGAAATTAGAGACGAAACGAGAGGAATCGTGATACATAAAGAGGCCCTAACAGTTTTTCATATGTTTGGTAAAAGTAATTTTTCAAATCTTTGCGATAGTTTGTTCCCCTGTGCAACAATGTCGTGAAATTACAGCGAGCGGATTCATTATGATTAGGTTTTGTGTAAAAGCAGCAATAGCAGCAACAACAAAAACAAGTGCAACTACACTGGGGAGTGTCAGGACATTTATATGGGCCTTGTTTTTATTGCATAATTAACTGCAGCGATAGGCTTTATTTAAACATCTAGTTAAGTTTTATGATAATTAGATTTCTGCAAGGCATATGAATACAAAAGCGAAAAGTATTAAATACTCTACTTATGCCTTGCTGTGTGCTTCAGCAAGTGCTCTTTGCATAGTCATTATAATGATTTTTATTGCTTTTCGTTTTATTTTTGTTCAAGAATTTTGATTGAAATATCTAACCACTTTGCAGTGAACATGTTATCAAAGTTTCTTCAAACAATTTCGTCAATAGCTATCTATATATTAAAAGCTTTTATCATAAATATTTAGATTAACTTTTTCACAAACTTTTGATTTGGATTAATTTTCAATTTTTTGACCACTATTTTTTTAAAAAAGACGTGTCCTTATCAAAATCAATCAAAGTCTCTTATTGATATTTTGCTTTCTTCATTTTTTTTTTTTCATTATATTTTGCAAGATTTTATTTCCTCTCATTTCCCTTAAGTTTGCTATTTCATTAAAATCCATTCATTGTTCACAGTTTTTATACGCATAGTTTGACATAACCTATACTACGCTTTTATTGTCACACTGTTGGTGGTATTGTTGTCATATCCTAGCTTTCATATCCTTTTTTATAAATCACAATGCTCACAAAGAAAACTTTCCATTATGCGAATCATAGAAGGAAGAGAAAAATAAAACGGAAAATTGATACTTGTTTTATGCCTATCACATAATGAAAATTGAGACAGTGTGACACATGCGATGCTATGTCACATATTGACAAACTGTCAGTTGTGTTAACTTAGCAACAATTCCTAGTATTATTCATTGATTAAAATTGTCGCAAAGAAAAACGTTTTATTTTTATGGTGAGGTAGTAGTGCAAAGGAAAAAAATAAGTTCGTTCATATAAATCTCTTGACAATTTAAAAGCACAATTCAAGAAATCAACAAGTGGGTGGAATGTAACGTGACAGTTTTACACCAAAAGATATTGACTTTTACTGCTTTGGTGAATGTTTCAACATTAAGCCATGCGGAAAAAACTTTTGCTTTGTGAGTTCCATGGAAATGGTATGTAACAACAATAAGCTGAAAGCGAACAGTAGAGATGTGACGATGATAAAAAAAGCTGGCATGGGGAAGAACTTGCAACGTGATGTTTAAAGCGATAATTTTTTTTTTAGATATATTAATAGAGAAAATGTTAAACAACTCGAATTGTATTGATGAAATCTATAAAAATCCGAAATTTAACACCAGCGATTATGTTGCGTTACATAGCGTAAGCTTAACATTTAAGCCAATTCACTCACTTCAGTACAAATTTCCTTTTCTACTACTATAACTACTATTATTACTTTGTACCTCTACTTCTACTTCTACTTCTACTTTTACTTCTACTTCTACTTCTACTTCTACTTCTACTTCTACTTCTACTTCTACTTCTACTTCTACTTCTACTTCTACTTCTACTTCTACTTCTACTTCTACTTCTACTTCTACTTCTACTTCTACTTCTACTTCTACTTCTACTTCTACTTCTGCTTCTACTTCTACTTTTACTTCTACTTCTACTTCTACTTCTACTTCTACTTCTACTTCTACTTCTACTTCTACTTCTACTTCTACTGCTAGTCCTATTACTACTGCTACTGCTACTGCTACAATTAATTCGTACAAGACTGCCAGAAAAGATGTACACAACTTAAAAATACCGGTTAATAGAATATTAAAAATAGAAGCTGTCTCAAATATTAGCGATTATTAAGAGTCTTTATTTGAGTCTTAACCTTTCAAAAGACACAGAATTTAACATCAGGCTCTAGTCTCTTTTACTGCCAGTATGCTAAATGAGTTGGTTTTTAATTAATTTATAATCTAAGTACTAAATGAGATTGCAGTCTACTTTCATTTTTTTTATTAAAACCCTTTACTTTATTACAGATGAGTAGCGGTAAAAAGGATTCCATCGTAACTGTGGCAGCGTTGGGCAACTTTAAACATCATGTGGTGCGACGTGCAACAGGAAGTGAGTGCTACAACAAACAAACTATATTTTTATATATAAAATTAGTTACCACTTTTAATTAAATTTTACTCTTGATCATAATATTGAATTAAGTCAACAAAGTTAATTATGTAGCTACTCACATTTCATCATATTCATTAATGGCATCAAATTGATACATTGCAATGCAGCAAAAATTTAAACACAAAGGACTGCATTTATTTTTACCCTTATTGATATTGAATTTTTTTTTTAATGTTTTTGTAATTTTTACAAAATTGTAATATGAGTGGAAATAGAAATTTTTTTGGTATCATATTGATGAGCATGTAATGATGCATTAAAAATAAATATTTATCTCAAATTTCAATTAAAGGGAGTATCTTTAGACAGGGACTTACCATATGGTTTTTTTGATGCTGAAACAAAAGTTGTATTGATATAATAAACAAAAATAGCGACGTTCTATAAGTCGAATGCAGAATATAAAATGCAACCATAGGCAAATTCCCAGAAAAAGATTTGAATTAAAAAAAAAAAAAAAAATTAGTTCTTTTAGAAGGTTTGTCATATTTTTGGCATTTGGAAAAAATCACTGTAGTGGTAAATCTACATTTTGGCTCCCAAAATCAATCATAATTTAATATATGTCACTAGAAACCTACAATTTTCTGTCTAATTATAGAGTGATTCTATTGGAGATTATATTAGATTTCTGAAATAAGGCACATTGAATCTGTTTAGACAAGAGTTCGCCTAGTGGCTATAATTCAACTCAGTTAGTACCACTTTACCTAATGAAATGTCATCATATCTTAATGAGTTTTTAATGCCAATAAAATACTTTACTGACATAAAATAGATCATTTTTTTTCAGCGCTCCCAAAAAAAAAATGGTATAAAGTCGCCTTGTCTCTATACTTTTTTAAGGTTCAATCTCTCTTCATACCAAATTTTATCAAAACCCTTTCAATAGTTAAGCTGGGAAAAAATATTTTCCTGTTAAGAGCGTGCCACCGCGTATATAGAACATATACTTTTCTCCACGATTTAATGCACTTATCTCCATACCAAATTTCATCAGAATCGGTCCATTTGTTTAGCTGTTTAAACATATTTTCCTGTTATAGGCGTGGCTACGCTCCTTAAAAAAAAACGTTCCTCAAGGTTCAATCTATCACTGTAGTAAGTGTCATTAAAATCATTTCACTTATTTAGCAGTAAACAAGTATTTATTTGTTAAGAGAGTGGCAGCGCCCACTTAAGAAAATATTTTATCTGGATTCAATATATCTTGGAATAATATTTTTTAAAATTCGGTATGGCGGCTCAGTCTTGAGAGCGTTTTTCTCATAAGAGGTATCTTGGTATCTTGACTTTAACTTGACGGATTATGTTTGGACTGCATATGTATGAACTCTACAAAAAAAGTACTTTCACGCAAAAGAGCAAATGTTATAACAAGTCATGCCGTCTTGGTGAGACCATATGACTTCGATATTAATATCTCCACTTTTCTGCCAAAAATAATCGGTATAGCTTGCGCTTAGCATTGATTATTACAGTCTGAAATTTGCCGATTTCTAAGGACTAAGACGCAAAACATAAACTTTTTGGGCTTGTTATGGCCTTTTCTGAATTGTATAAAGATTTTTCTGATCTCTGATTCCCAGATTGATGAAAAGTATAGTTTGGTTACAATTACAAAATAAGAAATGAGTGAAGAAGACTTGTGTTCCTTTGGAACAGAAACTCACGATTTTGTTATTCGTATTTTGCACTTTTAGGTTAGGATATCTCCAAAACCTGACGTATAGAAGCAATTCTGAGCTCGAATTTCAGATTTAGCGCATCAAAGTCGGGTATGCTAGGTCTGGTCTCTGGCTTAAAAATTTATCGGGCTGTGTCATTAAAACAAGAGTGGGCTACCTGCGAAGCTTAGTGCTTTTCTGCAGGTGATTAAATTAATCTTACATTTTTATAAATTAAGTGAGGTTTGATTTAAAACTTTTTTTAAAATTCAAAAGGAATACATCGCAATAATATAATAGAAGAAAAAAAAAATAGTTTGTGGTTGTTCTTTTTCTTTTCTAAATAAATGAAGTAGTATTTTTTTTATTTTTAAAATGCTAATCATGGTAAAAAAATGCTTCTTCAAAAACTTTTTTTGAGTTTTGAAATTGGGAATAATTTTAATATTTCGGTTGAATTGTCGTCGTTGAATTCAAATATGGTAGAGATCTAGCTTTTGGTATTTATGTATAACAAATTTTAAGATTATTTCTCGATTTTCTAAACATTGCAGCCAGTTTTTGAACACAAATATTTATTCAAAATAGTCCGTAGATAATTTTTTTTAAATTTTTGTTTACTGTATTTTTTTTTACTGTATTTAGAGAGTACCAGCTTAGTACGTTAATATTATATTTTGTTATTTAAGCAGAACAAGTTAGTGGCCTGAGAAAGCCGTACGGAAGAGCCGTAAAAATAACGTTGAAAAAAGGCAGAAAAACAACAATTAAATTTACTCAACGGTAGCAATTTGACGCTTCAAGGAAAAGATATTAAATTGCAGCTCAAAGACGCATGTCAAAGTGTATATTTCACTTTTAATCAACTTTGCTACAAACTGTTGATTTTGTTGTTATTGATGTTTTTTGTTGTTGTTTTTTTTTATATTATATGTTCTGCTGTGTAGTCGAATGATCTTAAGTCAACCTTTACGTAACTTTCATTTATTATTTTATTTTCATAAATTGCCCATTGGTTACACTGTGTTGGAACAAATACTAAGTTCCTAAAAATTTAAAGAAGTTGAAAAGTTCATAAAAAAAGATAAATTTGTTGGTCCCAAAAATCCATATCCATACACATCCATACTTCAAATGAAAAAATATTAAAATTCTTAAGTAAATATCGTTAATTGATAACTCGATATATTATCGATATTTTTATATTCCAATTTTATGGAAGAGCAAAGCAAATTTTGCAGCATTTTTGTCTCTTTATTAAAGAATTTATTCAATACTATTTTTATTAATCACACTAAAAACATCAAGATGAGTAGCAACACCTGCTAAATTGTCTTGAGGTCAATTAATAAATAGTTCTCTTATACCGCCAGCTCTTTTTTTTTCATTATTTAGAAAAATCAAATCACATGCTCTTAAGTAATTTTGCGCTCTAAATTGCTTATTGCTATATCATGAATACTCTTTTCTACTACACATTCGTAAACCGGTGGACTTGTAGCGATCATAATCAGCTTGAAAAACCGCAATACCAACAAAAAAAAAACCAACAGCATATAGAGCCGATTACATTTCAAGTTTTTAAAAATTAAGAAAGAAAAAAAAGAGAGTTCATACGAGAATTGTTGATACACAGTGCATACAGCTGTCACCGCTGAAAGCATGCTTCATAACGATTAGGGTTGCCAATAGTAATAATATAATGTTTCCATTTCAATCTGAAGAATGGAAGCTTCTGCTACCGAAAAAAGCACTTGGTTGATGAGGGTTATCACTTTGTTCAAAAAAAAAAAAAACTTTTCAAACCTGATTTTTGTTTACATTTCGTATTGATCATCTGCCGTTTTTTCTTCATTCCTGTGCTTTTTTTTATGCGAAACCTGATCTTGTGGACAGCTGGTCTTGTTTATAACGCGTGTTATTTTATTCTTCGATATATATTTTCTCTTCTTATTCTTTTGAGTTACTTTGTTTATCATTGGGTTTTTTTGTTTTGTTTTTATTTTTTAGTAACACGTAAGAATTGATAATGAATTTTATAGAGTTATGACGTGATTGGGAGAACATTGACGTGCATATTAGAATCATGAAACAAATCAAAAAAAAAAAATATTTTAGTAAACAGTTCTTCTTTCTCTTTTTCTTTTAGATCGCAAACTTAAATAATGTTGAGAAGACATTCATTAATTTTTTTAACAACTAGGATATCTACGATCTTCTTCGATTTGGTTTAAATTTTGTTGGAGTATATCTTCGGATAATCGCTAGAAGACATAGTTTTGTCTAGTTTGCCATAATTCACGAGATATTTTGACTCTTTAATTGAAATTTCGCCATTTTTTGACTTTTTAGGCGAATTATATAAAACAAAACATGCCCTTAGTTCTTAAAAAACTTCATTCATAATAGAGACTTTACGTCCTGACTGGATAATTACAAGGATTACTTTAGGAATAGCTAACTGCCTAATTAGACAATGTTATGGCAAGTTAAAATAATGTCATCCTTAAGCTTTTCTATCAATTGAATAATAGCGTTCCAAGTAGGACGCAATATGAATGTCATGCAAAGTCTTAAGTTATTACAAAATTGAGTTTCCTTTCTGAATAAGTGTTTTTGTAACTTGATCATCGGCTTAAAAAGTGTCCGAACAGCGTTAATGTTGTAATTTAAAGCATTGTTTGATCCTTATTATTAAAATTTAACGTAACTTATACATTTATTGTTTTTAACACGTTGTCATTGAGGTGGGGTGGTCAAACCCCTTTTGATTACAAAGAGACAATTTTCTCCGTGCTTTCTCAGTTGATGAAGATAAAATATCCTACAACTGACACAACAAGCGCGCTTATTCAAGCGTAACACATCGAAGGATATACACACAGGTAAGCACTTATAGGGTATGTCACACCCCACCCCATTGACAGCGTTACTAGGAAACTTCGGAAAAAAATTAGTTGAAGCCCTGAACAATCGTTTGAGGAACTACAAAATAGACATTTAAAAAATGATATTTGGAGTGCTTCCGGGACACAGATGGGAAAACCAAATATACCTGCGCCGACTGCAATCCATTGCATGCAATTAATAACACATTTTTTATAAACTTTCTTTCACCGAAAAAGAAAAACTACTGAACGATGTTGAAAACCCCCGAAGCGATGAAACAATGGTATAATTTGAAAGATTACACAGGCCGACAAAATTTGGCCGATCCTCTAACCCAGAAATCGTTGAAGCCGAATCTGAGGTTTAACCTCTCATTTGGCTCTGGTTTTCGAGATATCTTAACTTAAAAATGACGATTTTGGCATATATTTGAGCTTATGTAGCATCGCAAATCTTTCCTTTCTCAAAAAGGTAGATGAAGATATGTGCTCATTAGTTAAAAATTTTAGAAAAAATAGCAAAAAAAAAATTACGTTTACAGACAAAAATTTTGAATGCGATCGCAAAGTTATAACACAATAATGAGTCCAAAACAGAATACCCCCGGAATCAAAAACTCTGTTCCCTTGTGTAACGTTGTGCAGCTTTCTTATGATCACTGCCACTCAGTTAACGCTCTTTTATCGTAAATTTGTGCACAGCTGCTGCTGCTCTCACATATTCAATTCACGTTCTTCATTTTTTCTTCATTCAATATTTTTCTTCAAGTTTTTTCATTTGTTTTTGTTTTAGTGGCAACTTCTTTAAGTTTTTTGGGCTTTTTAATCGCAGCAGCAGCAACAGCAGCTGTTGCTCTCAAAAGTCAGTTACGTTATTTTTACGTCTAATAATAACGTTAGCATTAGTATATCGTAAGACGCTTGCGTGATCGGTTGTTTTATAATTTTTGCGGTGTTCTCTGCGCAACGTGACGCTAAAAACGATTTCTCGCCTAAAGCTTGATCATTAGTTGTTAATTAGTGAAAAAATTTTGTCTAGTATGAAACTGATTTTCGAAACCGTTGATTTTATTTAATATGTGTTAGTTACATGGAGAAAATTCTTTTGAATTAAATTGAAAAAAAAAAATATTTTGACAAAAAAATTGAGTTTTTCCATTGTATTTTTAAAGAAAGCAAAGAAAAAAAAAAAGTTGTTAGTTTTGATCTTCACGTTACGGGCTTTTTTTTTTCTTTTGCTGCTCAGTGCGTGTTTTGTCTATTTTTCGCTTTTATTGTTCGATGCATAAAAAACCTGGTTCACTTGCACGCTCAATTATTATCAGCGTTTATAGCTTGCAATTGCAGTTTCGTGATATTTTTTTATAATTTTAACTTTAAACACACAAAAAAAAAAAATCATGTTAGCCATGGCTAACAACTAGTTAAGATTGTAATCGCGTTTACTAATGCTATAAAAATAAAGTTTTTTTTTGTATGAGAAAACATTATGGGTTATATAAAATAAATGATGTTTTTTAAATAATTTTTTTAGTTTCAAGCAACAAATGTTTATAAAAACTTTATAATTGAAATTATAAAATATAATTTTCTTTATGAAATTTAATAAAAATTTATTAATTTATTAAAAAAAAAAGAAAAAATATGATCAAAAAATTTTTATTAATTCTAATGGAGCTGAACATTTTCACATGACATTCGTCTACAAAATCTTGTCTTCATCTCTTTGTTGTATCCACTGAGTCTATACATATGTATATGTATGTATGCGTGTATATGTATTTGTGCGGCTCTTCGTACGTTGTTTATTTTTTTATTGTGTGCTGCTGCTGCTGTAAAAAAGAGTTGCCATCTAAAGCTGAAAAAGTAAATTGTATTTTAGTACGTTTACAGTTTAAAAAAAAATAAAATAAAAATATTTTCCTACTAAATGTAGGTGTAGGCAAACGCGCACTTATGATAACCGTGAAAAAAAATTGTTCTCACTTGTAAACAAAAACTGGCCGAACGTGAGTAGAAAATCTCACCGAGTTGATATGTAATAAAAAAAAATTTCAGAAATATTTCTGTAAAATTATTATCAAATGTTGACCAATTTCTGAAAATTTAATATTCTCTTAACAGCTTGAAGAATGATTTATAAACTGCCCAACACATGCAGTCATTTTTTTGTATCAAATTATTAGGCCTTTTGCATGAAAACTTTTTTGAGTGGTTTTTACTTTTATTATTTATTTTGATTATTTCATGGGATATTTTACGATACCTAGAAATTCTTCTATACATTTTCAATAGCGCCAAAAAAGGGGCAAACATAGATAAGTGAAGATTTTTAAAACACAAATTTTGCTGTTTAAGTCAAAATTGCCCAACACCAAAGATAAAAATTTGATAAAAAACTTGGATGGTTATAGATAAAGAAAAAAATCCCAAAATTATGTATTAATTTATCTGCTGAAAATCGATAGTAAACCTAATTATAATTTTTTAGATAAAAAATATTTTCTGAAACAGTTTCTATAAGAAAAATGATTTAATTGAAAACAAAACCAAGAAATTCCCGATTAAGGGCCGTTCAACTATTACGTAACGCATTAAGTGGGGGTTCGAATAACGCGTTACGCTGCGAGTTAAAAATCTCTTGTTTTATTTATTACTATCGCAAACGCGACTAAAACATAACAAAAGTTGCAAAAATTACTTTTCGGTACATTACGCAACATAATTGTGGCTTTTAGGTAAACATGGTCAATTAGGTGATACCGTAACGTTACGTAATACTTGAACGGTTGCTTAAACAAAGATATTTTCAATCGCACATACATAATACTATAAAATGGTTTTGAGTAAAGTTTCATGAAAATTAAGCAAAACTAATTGACGTCCAAGAAATCAATTACGTTTTTGGGCAATAGTTCACTTTGAGCATACGCCCAACATTTTAAGTAATTTAAGACAATTATTTCCTCATGAAGTATCTTATTGACTTTAATTAGCTATCGAATTATCATATCTCTAAAACAATAAAAAGTTTTGCTCTGGATGACATAAACCATTTCTTATCAGCCAATTTAATATTAGGCTATATTTTAACCCTAGATGGATAATCTTCGTCGAATCAACGAACACATATCGGCATTTTATTTTGGTTCAATTTATGCTTGAGTTTACTTAAATATTGCATAAATGAGGCTTGTGAAATAGGAAATTGCCTAAAAATTACATTGATGTATAAAAAATCTTTTATATAAAAAATATTAGATTTTGAGCATTATTTTCGTAAAAAAATCCCAGAAAACTTGATAACGTTATGAAAAATCGTGTAAAATATCATTTCTGGTTTAAGTGTAGCAATACTGTGCAAAATTTTATCGCATTCCATTATTTCTTATATTAAAATTTTCATCTAAGAAAATTGCTCAAATTCGAGTAAAAAAAAACTAAAAGAAAAATAAAAAAAAAAAATTCTATAGTATTCATAGATATCATACATTTTAGCAACAATTTTTTAGGAAAAGTTAACCAAAATTTAGTAGAGCCTTTAAAAATAATTTCTAAATTTTGTATCAATTTTTCTTTGGAAAAACAATTCAAACAAAATGCGCAAAATTTAAAAAAGATATAAAATTTTGATTTGCTGATTTTTCCTAAATTATTTTAGATGATGACCAGAACGGCACAACTCCCTCTGCTAAAAGTGTTCAGAAATTGCATAAAAACTTTTTGTGTCCCTGATTAGAGGAACCCCTTCACTTTGCTATAAAAAATTAAAAAATAGTGCCTTGTTGAAGTGTCTGAGATAGAAATTACTTGAATTACTTGTATTGAACATAATTCTACCAAAAAACTTAAAATGACCGATCATGGACATGTGACTTTCTGTTCGCTCACTTCTCATTTGTTGCGTTCATTTCTGGTTGTTTTTCCTGCCAAAAATTAATCAATCCACCCTGTCTTCAATACGTTAGTCCATCGCTAGCTCTAATGGTTAGCATATACTGATACTTACTAACATATTTCACTTAAAGTTACTCAAGTGTAATTACTGTCGTCAGTCATAATAAAGAACTAAATTGCTTAGACACCGCTATTAATAGCTTTTTAGAAATTATCAAATTGTTTTATTATACATTCCTGTCATATTAAGCATAAAATTGTTTTATAACTGTAGTAATCTACAACGTTGATTAAGAGTGACGTATCTACAATTTAAATCATTTAGCCTACTTGTTAAAGAAATTTTACCTTTTCAGAACACTTAGTTAAAGTTTAACAAAAAAAGAAAATCTGAATGATCACACCTCTTTTTGATAAGATATTTTTTTTGTGTTGAGCATAATTTAGTTTATTTTAGATCAACATAAATCAATTTATAATCAAACTTACAAAATAAATTGTCGCTGCTTAACAGATAAATATAAAATACACATATCTTGTTACTTTTCATAAAATATATCCAGCTTTATATCAAGGAAATCATTCGATAATGGTACAGTACAACGCAGACTGTGCAAATAATGTTAAGTTTTCTTAGAAAAATAACATTTTAAGCCCATAAAATAGCCATGACATGATTTGGTTTTGCTGTTAAAGAAAAGTCGTTCAATTTTACTCTGGCTACAATTTTGCCAAACATTTTTAATTCAAAAAAGCGCACAACTCTGTAATAATGTTCCAAAAATTAAAAAAAATGTTTAAATTAATAATGAAATATATCTATGAAATTTTTTAATTGGACTCTTAGTTATAAATTTGTCAAATATAATAATAATACATGCTGAGAGAAATCTACTTTACCACAAAAACTTTCTATGGTCGTTACTTTCTTATACGACTTAATAATGCAAAATGCTACCGGGGTTTTTCTACACTGAGAAAATAATATGCTTCCTTTAAATAAATGTATTTGTTTGATAGATTTATAAAATATTTGTTGACTATCGATTAAGTGATTACTAACAAACGAATGATTGCTACAAAATAATATTTGCTTCAACGAAAATATGATTTGGTAATTTTTACCAAATATATAATTGATCCAATAATATAATTCAATTTACTGTAATATGAGAATATTTAATTTGCCTGTATCAAATATACTATTTATTAATTATTACCAGATTTTCGTATATACATATACTCAAATTGTTTTCTCAGTGTAGTCAATAGTAATACTTTCGCCGCTAGGCGGAAGTTTTATTTTGTTTTCTGTCACTGTGTTATTTTTGCACGTAATGCTGGTGATGTTTAAGTTTTAAAATCGAACATTTTCATCGATTGGTGCCAAAAAATTTTCCTTAAACGAATCATAATGTGCTAAAAAAGTTTTCAGTGATCTTTCCTTAATAATTGATGACACAAATTTTGTCAAACATAGGCTCAAAATAGAATCTAAGTGCACCCATAATTATTTTTCCCTATCAATTGGTGGTTTTTTTTTCTTCAAAATTTTAATTCAAAAATTCTGTTTCGCTCTTTTCCTATTGATGAAAACACAAAAAATTAGAAAATTAGCACAATATGGACTCCTCCTTGGCGACATTCATTCATTTATTTTCACCTTTTCCCATCTATAGCATTAAAAGAAAAATTTCAAAAAATGGGTCTACATCAGTGATGGCATTTGGGATTTGTGAAAATGTACTGAATCGAGACTTCAAATGTAATTTTTAGAGCCCGAATGTACATTTTTTTGTCTTGAACACCTAATTTTCGTTACATGCACGAAATTGTTCTAAAATTTATTACCAAAAAAAAAAAAAAGAAGGTCCTCACCTTTCCCATCTCAAAATCCCTAGCAAAATGAGATATATTTCAGATTAAATTTACTAAAAAGAACAAAAACAAAAAAATTAAATAAGGTAATTATATTATATACAGGTAATTACTAGAAATCTACGCATTGCGGTTATTTTAATTTACTAAAAAACAAAAAGAAAGGTATATATTATAATTTGTCCAAATGTACCGAAAATGTACTGAAAATGTGTTAAAAATATGATGAATGTACTGAAAATGCCCCACATGTACCGAATGTACTGAAAACTTGTAGAATGTACTGACAACGATTGTTCAGGACGCAAATGTACCGAAAAAAGTACAAATGTACCAAAAATGAAATCACTGGTCTACATCAGTTATTCTAATAGTCAAACTTTTGTGCAGCATGAAATTTAAAAAGAGTTACAAATACTTACTTAATATAAAAATTTATAAATCTAATTGTAATAGCAAAAGATATATTGCTCAGTAAAAATTGAGTTCGAAAAATGCCATTGGCAACCCTATTTGCATGCTAACTTACTACGCTTGATTTATTTCGATAAAAAAGTAAAAGAAAAAAAAAATCAGATAACTAACGTAGGTAAGTACGTGTGTATATTAAAATTTACATATTTATATAGATATGAGTACAAGTTGGATTATTTTATTAATTTATTTTTTTTTTTTTGTTGTTTTCCTTTTTTTATTGTAAATATGTTAATTTTCATATGCAAAATAAACTTTGCTCAGTTCAGTAAAAGCGCAACACATAGCCGAAAACCCAGTGAAGCTGCTAATTGCGCAAAGATTTAACTTCAGCTGACAATTAAACAGACAAAGAAGTGTTTAGTGGAATGCGTCTGTCTATTTGCGTCTCGCATTTAATTCATTAATTTGTCAACAACATAAAAATTGAGAATTAATTTAAAAACATATATGCAAACAAAAGCAAATTCAAACTGTGAGCAATAAATAAAAATTAAAAATACATAATTTAGCAAAAAAAATTTCTCGGGTTTAAATTTAAAACGTTAATTTTAATTGAAAAAAAAAAAAAAAAAATTTTGTTTACTACCAGCATGGACCTAAATAATATTTGGCCGTTCTGTTTTCTTTTTTAATTTTCGTAAAAATATTATTTCATTTGGCTGCAGACAAAATACCAAAAAAAATAAAACAACAAATTCAAAGTGCTATTTTATCTGGAAATGTATTTATTTTTGCTGTATATGAGATAAAAGGCAATCATTAGCTGTGAGATAAAAAGAAAACATAAACTATGCGATAAAATAACGAAATGGTAATGTGGTCACTAGAGTGTACCTTTTTTTATAAATTGAAAAAACAAAAAAAAAATTGAAAGAGGCACACATTTTTAAAAGTATTTTTGAATATGTCGTAATTTTGAATACTCGTAATTTTAAGAAAATTCCGCAATTTTTAATCTGTTTATTTATTTATTTTTTTTTTTTTGACTGTTTGCCTTACAACTTCCGATATTTCATTAAAAATTGGAATTTTAAGGTATCCAAACTTGTAATTTACTTTACAAATATTGCTGTTTTCGCTTGTTTATTGTCGCTTTTCTTTATTATTGCAAGACGTTACTAATTAAATTTTCTCTTAGCTGTTAACTTGTATTACTTTTATCCAGCTCGCATTACTTGCAAAAATTTAATAAGAAAAAGTTTTTTTAAAAATAAAAATTGTTATTCGCTTTATTTATTTCTTTTTTATGCCTGCTATCGCTGTGACAGAAATATTATTAAACTTTTGTTATTGGCTTATTAAAAAATTGTAACATTAATCGCTGTTTGAAGATAATAAAACTCTGATTTAAGAACTTAATATAAATTTGGCTATTTTAGGTAACTAAATAGATAGTATTGATTAGATATGGACAATTTTTACGTCAAAGCAGTAATTTTTTTTTATCAGTCAAAAATAAATTCATTTTGAATGTTTAATAAAATATTTGGCTTTAGGATATAAGGCAAATAACAAAATTTGTCCGCATTAAAGAAACCATAAAGCTGAGAGAGTTCACAGCTGCTTTTTATCTTACAATTAATAGAAACGAAATGGAAATTTTTAAAAGCAGCTTGTAAAATAATACACACATTAGCGTCACCTAACTTTTGGTTAAGCCTATTTTGAAAAGTTAGAGCTACTTCAATAAGATTTTGCAAAGAAAATCATAAGATTATTTTTGAAAAATGTAGGAAATATTTCCATTTTTTACCTTGTTTCCTTAAATAAGGTTGCTCTAAAGCTGAGACCAGAAAAGTTTAATTTGAATTTTACATGCTGAACACATTTATGCTATAATTAATATTTCATTTTGTTGTAAGCACAAATTTTGTGATTTCTTTTATGAAATAAAAGACATTATCTTTTTTAAAAAGATTTAAAAACATTCATTACGAAAACGATTCCTTAAATCGTTATGCACAAAAAAAATTGACTCAAAAGTCTGTAGATCCATATAATTTATTTTGATTTGCAGTTAACTTTTATTACTAAAGTTTGACCATAACTTCTAGCGATGTTAAGTGACTAAATTACGAAAGCTTAAAGTATTTTTTTTAAGGACAGTAACGACATGAATTTATTGATGTAATTCACGACATAATCGTCAAAAATATATTTGCACAAATATATTGCTTTTTGATTAGCAGAAAGATTACGAAAAGGAGTGTTTCAATGAACCTCTATCAAAAATATATCGGATGCATTTTTATTAAATTTCATTTCCAAAAATACACTTGAAACGTTAGACTGCACATTCTGTACCCGAGCAAGGAAATGATTATACATCAAAACCACATGCGAAACCTGCTAGTAGTGTCGTTATAAACACCAATCACCAATTCAAACAAGAATCGATTTGACTGATGTGGTCTGACAAACCACAATGCTAAGCAACGTTTAAATTTTACTCGGACTGTATTTTTGTTCCTCGGAACATGGCCTATAATCTTAAAAAATATCGCACTCGATTCGTTGTATTGAGTTTGACAAAGTCATGGCACCATTTGCCGAAATATTTTCAGAAACAAAAAACCACTACACAAAAAGTTTTAAAATGATCTGACAGACCACAACGCTAATAGGAGGGTTAAGCAGGTTCGGGAGGTTTGTCAACTTTTCTTGATTGGTTTGAAACTGAAAGAAGTAACAACTGATGTTGTTCTTGTTCATAATTCTATATAATGTCATACCATCGCTTGCATTGTTAGCAATTGTACGTGAAGTACAAGTGACACCATTCGATGTGGAAAGTTTAAAAATTAATTTTGAACTTCATTAGGGTCAGCCCCAAATCACGTTTTGGACTCATTCCGTAATTTTTTATTTGCACCAATCGATGAGATGAGGCCGAAATGGGTTTTCAATATTATTACTGACGGCCCTAGACCCAGATGGGACCATTTTGGACTCATTTCCGACTTAAAGAATACCTATTGCATGAATCGACACGGAAGGTCAAATTTATTGTGACGTAATGGTATTCACGATACATGTTATAACAAATACAGTTTTTTGCCATTATCTCGCTTCATTTTCACCGAACATAAATTTAGTCTGAACCAAAGTTAAAGATAAGACAGTTTCCTAAAAAAAATGAAGCACCATTGATCTAACAAGATCAATCATTTTGTAGATATTCAGGGACAAAACTGCAAAACAGGTTTTATATTATGAACATTATTGTATAGTAACAGCTAATCGCACGTGGAAATTACCAAACATTTTTATACAATATTACATAATTTACAACTTTCTCTCATCATTAATTAAAGTCCCCAATCAATAGGAAGCGAAATGTTAAGGAAGATTGTGCTCAAAACTGACCTGGGGATCAGTATTATAGGTAGGTAGGGAGCAATGGGTCCATCGCCCCGAGTGCAAATGCATACAAACAATTCGTAGTGTAGATTTTGAAAACGAAATAATTTGCGATTTCTTTCTCATAAATTTTGACAAACTTTGATCACAAAAATGGGGAGAGAAGATATGGACGTACGATTTCTCTCTTAACTCGGACATTAAGGTAATTTTTTTTATTTTGCATGTGCGATAGCATAACTCTTCATATTTTCTAAGAATTATTCTCAAACGCCTTAAGTGGTCGAAAAAAGTAATCGTATGCATTTGTTTCAAATGCAAGGAGTTTGTCGCCAGTACAATGATACTTTTCTTTTTTAATATAATCTAATCTTTTAATAAAAAATTATCATTGCCATCAAAAAAAAAAACAATTTGTATTGCGTTATTATTAAACAAAAATTTTATTTGCAAAGATGGCGCTTCACAGCAAAAATTTTCCATACAAAAGTTTTACCCCCAAAAAAAAACTACGATCAAGCGCAGATATTTACTGCTCTTCAGCATTTCTACCACTGACTGTTTAATCGACTATTTACATTAACAACTTTTTTATAGACTTTTATTCTAATTGACGTCATTGCAGCATTATTGTGTGCAATTTGTAGGCCAATAATTAATCCATACACATACACACAAGCACATAGTAATAATTTTCAGCAACAATGTAGTAAATACAAACACTCGTGCAAATCTCATGACCATAAACCGCAACTGGGGATTTTCGCTTGGGTACCACCAATGTGGTACCATCAATGAGCAACAGGAAAAACAAAAACAAAAACAAAAATCTAACACATTTTCACACATCATTAACGAATACGAATATTTGTTATTGTTGTTGTTATTGTTCTTGCTATAGTTATTATTATTATTTATATTAATGCTTTGAGATAGTTATTGTTATTGTTGTTGTTGTTGTTTTTAGAATTCTGTTTAATTGCAGCGAGGATTTAACTTAATGTTAATTAATTATGTTCAATAGAAATTTTTTTAAATGACTTTTTTAGTATCGCTGATGGATCAGACTCTTTAGTTTTTTTTATATTTCTAGTTTTTTTGTTTGTTGGCCCATAAGTTTCGGAAAAGAATTTATCATATAAACAAAGCACCCCCTAAAAGAAAATGATTTATCATTAAAAATTTTGTAAATAAAAGAAAAATCTATTTTAAATGTTTTGTTAGCTTAAGCATTAAATATTAAGCTTAATTAATTGAAATCGTTGATTTTTTGTGCTATTGACAAGGGGACTTAAGTTGAATTTATACCAATGATACTCGTGATTTTTCAAGGTGTTATAGATCACGCTGTTGTGGATTTTTCCACTTAACGTATGGCGCACCATTATAAAATGAAATTGTACAATTTTAAGTCCCTGATGGGCAATTTATAGTAAAAATTAATACTAAAGGAGTTAAAGGTCTTATGAGGAGGCTTTTTGGGCGCTTAAGGTATTATGAGGAAGTTAAGTGTATTAAGTGTTGTGATTCTCAAAGTTTACTGTCTATACTTTCAAGGGAATGAAAAGTAAAGTAGTTGCCCCTTTCTTTAAAAAATAAAAAAACATACGAAATTCATATTCTGCAAATTCATTACGCTTTTTTTTTTGTTATATATCAGTCAGTGAAATTTTACTTAATATCTTGATAATTGTGACTGATATATTTGGGTCATTCTTAAACAAGTGCACCATTCCACGCCTCTATCGCAGTTTTGAGACATTAAATCCTAACCGATCTTACAATTTTATTGAAAGATTTACTTTACAATGCCGTGTTGTGTTGTTCCAAATTTCAAAGGTTTTATTAAAATAATAATTATTAAAATATTGAAAAATTTATTTAAAAAATATCAAAAAAATAGTTTCGATGGTTTGAATGTTAGTTTGGGTTTTTGGAAGTTAACGAAAATTTTTAACGCAATAGTGTTGGTCAAAGTTAAGATACATTTTTTCTTCTAAACTATCAATTTTCATGAAAAATCGCATGGGGTGAAATTAATCAAAATATTTAGAAAAATATTTTTACAAAAATTTTATTTGTTCAATGATGTCATACATTTTTTTCATCGAAAATAGTAATTTTCATAAAAAGTTGCTACGAGTCGAAAATTCATAAAATTGGTCAAAAAATTCAACAAAAATTTTTTTATTTTATTGTGAGATTTTTCAACGAAAATGTTTATGACGTCATAGAAAAACAAAAATTGTTTCAATAAAATAAAAAAAAAAATCTAAAAAAAATTTGCTTACTCTAAGTCCAAATTTTCTGCAGTAATTTCGTTCATATCAAAAGTTCCTTAAATAATCCATTTTCCTTCTACTTTGAGCAAAAATCACAATCTTTTACTGTTATTAAGTAGCATGAAAAGAATGTCTAACATCAGAAAATACCTTCAGGTAATTAATAAATTTTTTGTCAAAAAAATCCTCCATATTATAAGATTTGACTAAGCTATGATATCTTGAAGTTATTAACTGTGGTTGCCCGGAGTAATTGCTTCGTTCGCTTTACTTGCTTTCGAAAAATTTCACTTCGAATATACAAAAATTGACTAAAGTCGTCAGTCCGGACAAAATGACTACGAAGTGGATTTGAATTTTATTTATAAGGATAAAGCCTAAACGCCACAAAAATTTATAAAATAGCTAGAAAATTGGACAAGACTTGTTTAATCGTACAGACATAACAAACGTTTCATAAGCTATAAAGTTATTGAAACAATGTCAGGAAGGTTAGGTTAGGTTAGACTGGCGGCTCAGCATCCAAGCTAGAAGCCATTAAGTAGCACTGGTGTGCCGTTCTAAAACCACATAGCATATGTGACCCTACAAAACTGGTAAGAAGATTTTCAGGAGATTTTAAGTAATAAGGACCCTGGTAAAAATAGATATTATATCTAGTTAGTCCTGTTGAGATAGTTAAGAAGCGATCCGATTTCAGTTTCGGCCAATTCGCTGAGGTTGTTAAAGAAAGCTTGTCCTAGATATCTGAGTCTAATTCTGGCAATGGCCGAACAGATGCAGAGAAAGTGCTCAACAGATTCTTTCTCGTTTACATTCAGACAACTGCGGCAATAAGGGTTGAATGGGATGCCAAATTTTCCAGCATGCTTGCCGATAGTCCAGTGTCTAGTGCAAGTCTTGGTGATTCTCGCGATGTCTTTGCGACTCTTGGATAATAGGTCAGTGGTTTTTGAATTATTTTATGATGGCCATATTGCTCTGGACTTTCTGCAGGTTTGCAGGGATCCCCAGTTCTTTACTGCTTTGGAAAAAAAGAGCGAAAAGCCTTTTTTTTTTCAAAAGGATAGTAATTAAATTTTTTCAGCTTTTAAAAACCTCGCAACTATAAAATTACTAACAAAATAGATGATTCATTTAATTTTCAAACAGTAAGTTTGACAGTTTGATATGGAAGATCAAGAAATGTATCTACCCCTAATGATCGTATGATAGAGTTAACCGTATCGAATTTTATTTCTTGGTACTAAATCAAATAGTCTCACCAAGATTCAGTCTGTCTATATGAAAATAATTTCTTTAATTAAATTTTACATACATATCTACTCAAAGGCTGTTAGCTAACTTCTAAGCATCTTTCAACATTCGTTGTATTTTTCTTAATTAACATTTGAGTTTGAAAAATAGTATTGTTTAATCGAATAATCTGAAACATAATTAATTAATAAGAGAAAAATAGTTGTTTTTATGCTTTCTTAAAAATCGTTAAATTGTTTATTCGATGGAAGTGAAAAGCTTCTTACGGGATCAAGTTGTTGAAATCCAAACATATTTCTCATACATCACAAATGTTCATTTTCTGTCATTGATATACTGTCTTTCCACTCTTATATATTTAATTCTTTTTTTAAATTTTTTTTAAATTGAAGACAAACTCTTAATCAACTTAAACTGACCAGTAGACAGAACTTAAGCAAACATACCATAAAAAAAAGTGACCGAAAAGTGGAAGATATTAAAAACGAAAACGCTTATAACATACATACAAAGTTAGTCATTGCAGTAGACTAACAGATAGGAACGAGTAGACGCACAAAATGACAGATGTAAAAACTGATAGCCTCATACAATGTCTATGAGGCAGATTTATTTGTACACTTAGAGAAAAGTATGATAAAAGTTATGCAAAATAAATAAATAAATTATTAAATAGAAACTTCAATCATGTTACGTTCAAACTTAACAATTGCTATTGTTATTTAATTTAATTTGCTAAGTTGATTTGCGTTTAAAAATATTGCCTACAAAATTTCTCAAAAAAATAGTTCAGAATATTTCTATTCAACTCCACGTACAAAATGAATTTTCGGCGTTTTATCAAGCTGTTTTAGAAAACTGAAGAAATAAAATCTGCGGAAAAATCGTTTGCAAAAAGGATACACAATTTTTCCTAAATATGGAGTATATGTCTCAGTAACACAAAATTACATTATTTACAAGTTTTTTAAATAAAATAATTTTTATTAATATTTTTTTAAAGTTACTACAGGATCAATAGTCAGTATAAATATAAAAAGACAAAAAAACTATTACTTTTTTCCAGTGTAACATATAAGCATATTTAAGTATTCAATTAAACCTCATAAACTTGCCTATAAAAACGTTGACGTCCCTAGATTGCCCGCCTTTGCCCCACGCCTGCTATCGCTATAAAGTGGTGATTTGTTTTTTTCTCTCTGTACAAAAGTCTGAATGTTTATTTATTGACAGATTTAAGCTTAGATTTTTTTTTCTTCACTCTTCCATATGTTGCCTATGCGTGTACGAGTATGTGTGTGTTTTTGAATAAACACATAAACAAGCGTCTATGTGTATTCGTTTGCCAGTCTGCTTGCTTAATTGACTGTCGCTGCTGCTGCTGCTGTTGTCAGTTAATTGAGTTTTAGTTTTGGCCACAATTTTCTTAAGATTTTCAACGTATATGGGATGCTGGGTGTGTCTGCGAATGTAGTTGTAGGCGCTTATTTTGCAATATTTAACTTTTAAGATTGCGCCATTGCGAGTTGTTTTTGCAAAATCAAAATTGCTTAAGTGATATTTATTTGTGCATATGAAAATTTATTGCTTACTTATTCTGTTTTTATTATGTAAAATGGTAATTAGCTTAAAAATAAAATGATTTTCTTTAACCCAATGGAAACGAAATACTATAAAATTGGCGACAAAGTGACAACTTTTGATTTTGATTTTAATATCTGTCTCTGGAAAATCGAGCGTATATGTTATCATTAGTATGTCGCGCGCTTAAGGCGGTATGTTTGGCAAGAGTTTTGGCACCATGCGTAGATTAATGAATATTGAGGTTAGTTTTCGTTGAATTTCAAAATGAGTTTTTTTTAAGTGACAAACAGGTGTACGCAGCATCGCTTAAAGGAAATATCAAATGTTGCCACTTTATAGTAAATTAAAAAAATACCCAATAAAAAATAATTTTTAAATGTCAGCAAAGAGAAAACGGAAGAAAACTGAAAAGATTTAAGCCTAAAGAGCTTTGTGGTCGGTTCATGTATACTTGGCGCTATTTTTCAACCTATTTACTCTACCCCTTTTTCTTCTCAAACAATGCCAAAAAATTTCCCCTTCCCACGATCTAACAATTCACACTTCCAGTTTTGTTTCAGATAAATATTTGTCTTACAGAAAAGAGAATTAAATAAAATTCTCATAAAAAAAAATAAAAAATAAAAATTAAAAATTAAGTGTTGTACCACGCCTACTATTACATTAGGTTCTGTACTGACTTCTATTGATGCTTCTGGGTCCTTTTAACGAATGTTGTGATATTCTTTGGTATTGACATTCAAGATACAAAAATTATTAAAATTCTTAACCACCACTTACGCTTTTTATTCGGAATGTGCTTTGTGCTGTTAAGGTTTTTATACCAAGTTTGGCTAGCTCAATTTGGGAAACTGTCTCTATAGGAGGCGGCATGCTTCAATGGCCAAATTCATCCACTTTTATTCTGTGAATTTTGAGTAAGTAATGCATCGTGCTTTTAATGTTCCTATGTTGCAGTCTTACAGTATCTACTCATTGAATTACGGACGGTGAAAAAATATTAAAAAATCCTCAGTGTTTCTCAAATAAAATAAATACCATGAATTTTTTTTTTGTCTATTTTTTTTTTTTTAATCATGTATTCTGGATATTTTTATAAAGTTTTTAAAAAAAGTAATTTAATATTTAGTGTTTCCACCTCTGGATTTAAGCACTTCATTTATTCTGCTCGGCATGCTTGAAATTTAATTAACTATCATTTCCTTTAAATATGCGTCATTATTACACACAACACAAATATTTTCTTTTAATTGAGCCATGGTGTTATTTCGTCGCATGTACACCATTGATTTTAAATAAGATCAGTAGTTCTCAATTGCATTTTAGTCCGGCGAATTGTCCGACTATGGTGAAACTTCTAAATTTAAAGAGTTCAGGACATTCATACCGGCTCTGGACGTATGGCAAGAAGCTCTATCTTGTATGAATGTGTATTTATCCTTGCAATGACCTAATGTCACGATGTAGGGCAGCAAACAATTTTAAAAATGTTAATGTACTGTTCGGAGCTTATTGTTTTATTAAAAAAACTATATCGGCCCTGATCCTTCGGAGGTTATGCGGCTCCGAATCATATCAGACGGTGGATTTTTCGTAGTTGGAACTAGACAGCAGGCTGAGTATCTCTCTTGAAGCCTTCTTCCAGCAAATCTGACCCTTCGGGATACTGCTTCCAGCAGGCACTCATCACTGAAAATGATCTTTAAAAAAATAAAAACATAAGAAATTAATCAAAAGAAATTTTCTGAGAATTTTACGTTGACGTCACTGAATTTAACTGAATTAAAGTAAGTCACTATATTCGGCGTCACAATGTTTTGAGCGAAATGTCGAGTCCAGCTTCGTTGAGGTCGTTCAGTACTGATTGCGTTGATGTACTTCGTTCCATTATGATTTTTTGCACAATTCTTTGGTCTCATTTTTTGAAGTTTTTTTTGTTTTCTTGGACATTTTTGACGATTATTTGGGGGAACATTTAAAAAACAGTAGACATATTCAAACCTTTAGCGATGTTTATCACAGAGGACTTCGATATTTCAATAATTTTAGATATTACGGTGTAGCTTGACCTTTTTCAACAGCCATCCTTGACCTTTGAGCATCAGAAATATCTTTTATTTTAACCATAGTGTCGGTTTTTCAAAATTAACGGTTCTCGCTTATAAAATGGTTGTTTTAGTGGCATAGTGGTGTAATTTTGAAGAAATTACCAAGTGACTTTTCTTCACCTTGTTTTGTGAACATGTTAAGAATCATAGTATATACAAAAAACAAAACCCAAAAGAGAAAAGTGCACAAATGATCAATTATATCAAATTACAAAAACACAACATTATTTTGATACATACTACATATGTACTTTGGCAACTGCCACATTCACATGGACGTTGTGTAGATGTTTCGAGTTCAGTGAGTCAGAAAAAATTTTTTTTATTAGAAATAATTTAACATTTTTTAATCAATTTCTAAAATTCCTCATTCAATGATGCCTACATATTAAAATCAAATGGAGACGAAAATTGCCAAATGGTATCAAAAAGTATGCAAAGAGTCGAAAAATGTTGAAGAGTATCGAAGGAATCAATAGAGCGCTGACGAAAAAGCCAAAAAACAAAACATTTTTAAAAAATTTTATAGGAATCGAATAGTATCGAAAGGTCATAAGGATTCAAATAGTGTTGAAAACAATTTATAAAAGTCAAAGAAGTCTACAAGTGACGAATAGCACCGAGAATGTCTATAATCGAACGTTATTCGTGGCAGCTTGATAAGGTAAACAATAAATTTTGAATTTTTGCGACTGATTATTTATTATAATTAAACATTATTAATCGAACTTACAGTCATTCAGCGAAGATCAATATTATTGTAAATTTTTACTAATTGATCAATGCTATTTTTATTCAACAAACATGACAAAAAAAATTACAATACAACAAAAAACTGCCGGAAGCTAGTCAAACTAGTTTCATCCATTGCTAAATGTAATCATCAGTAATCTTTGCAAAAAAATCGTTTTGTCTTTGCATTGTTTCACTTTCGGCTTGAGTTCGCAACAAATCTATGCAAAAAGGAAAGCATATCAGGCTTAGAAATTTTCAATAGTTGGCTCAAAGGTCGCTGATGATTCCATTTAGCACTGAAGGTAACTAGTATGACTAACTTTAGCCGTTTTTTTTTTTTTGTTTGCATTGTTTTTGTTTTGTGTAATTTTTTTGATGCTATAACCCATTGTACTAAACAGTAGGCACAGTAAAATAATTTTAGATACGCAAGATAATCGTACGTCAATGACTCTCACTTTGAATTTTTTAACTAAACAACCATGTAGACTTCTTTGACTGACAAATTTAGCGCTATTTCTTGAAATTTCAATATAACAATTACTTTAAAGAATCACAACAAAGTTTTTAAGAACTATAGCAATAGAATTTAAAAAACCAAAAATTAAAAGTATGTAATAATTTTTGCCTTCATAAAAAAAATTTAAATTTTTTAACATAAAATGTGAAAAATAAACGCCCCATTGGCAATGTACCATTATATAACCCTGAAATTAACATACCAAATTATAGCTTGCGCATTTTATTATAAGCAAAAAATAATAAAAAAAACATATTTCAATTTATATTATACGAGCATATTCAAAGTTAATAACAAAAATCACCTTTAATGGCACTAATAGGCCAACTTGTGAAAAATAAACGCATAAAAAGAACCTACTCACAAATGCAAGCCAAAAGTTAAATGAAGCCTTAAATCACTCGTTGATCGTATTGTGGCGGCAACATTAATGGTGAGCATTTTGAACATGCGAACTAACTAACGACAGCATTTACATAATAGTTGGCAACACTAACGGCCTGTAATAACAAGAACAGCAATAACAGCAAATACAAACAGAAAAGGCCAACGTTCAACGACTAACGAGCAAAATATATGCAAAAGAAAATAAAATAAAAATATATAAAAATAAAAATAAAATTGAAAACCATCACCATGTCGTATACTTAACCATTAATTCAATTTGTAACGCAAATTCACTGAATGAAATTTCATTTTAATGCAACTTAATGTAAGAATTAAGAAAAAAAAGCGGATGCAATGTGTGATAATTTAAAAAAAAAAGAAATGATTAATTTATTGCTGTTGCAAAATTGGAAATAATTGGCATAAATTACTTAAAAAAGATTTCCATGGTTAACTGTTCAAAAATTTAACTGTCAGTTTATCTTCAGACTATGAAATAAAATTAATTTTGAGTTTAAAATGCCTTTAAGCCATTCGCATGCATTTTTGTCTCTCAATTTAATTTTAAAGTCATATTGCATTGGCAACAGCCCTATGCACATGCCAGGTCACGCGTCTGATTATTGTCTGACATTTGATTGCACGCCCTATTGTGGTGCTTGTGTCTTGTCATTAGCATAAACTGTTTGCATACAGAATTAATGAATGCTGCTGTGGCATGTCGGTGCAGCACAATATTACTGCGACAATGATGTGAGTTCACATTGAGTACACTAAATGTTAAATTCGCTGGTTCCATTTCGTTTTCTAGGATTTAATTTATAATGCACCTAATTGGTTAAGTTGGACTGAAAAAAGCCATTTTCATTTAAATTTAAAATAACAGCAGCAAGTTTCTATTAGCCACAGAGATAATAAATTCTACAGGTTTATACAAATGCAATAGTTTTATTTGTTTCCTTTTTTTCTGAAAGTGGAAACTTTTTAAAGAAACTATCGTATTAATTTTTAAAATATTATTGTTCAATGTATCTTTTGTCCCATTAATATGGACACAAAGTTCTAAGGATATTCATATTAGATTACAATTTTCAAACACACCGTTTTCCATTTAAGAAAAATAACTGTTTTTGCTTATCTATAATATATTCCATTTTTCATTTCATATAAAGAATTAATGCCTAAATTTTTGTAAAATTTTTTATTGTTTGACCGATAACCCGGTCTGTGTAAACCTTAGGCATATAAATGTGTGTATAATTTTTTGGTTAAGCATGTTAGAGACGAATCCGCCAAAAAATTCCTGAACCTTGTAGGATTAACGCTTTGATATACTGCTCTATAATAACACTTAGAGCACGTTGAAAAAATTATCCAAACTAAATCAAATTCATTTTTTAATCAAGTCTAGTTTTTGAAATATTAAAAAAAATAAAATAGCAGAAATAAACACATTTTTGATATTCTTCTTAAAAACTTTTTGCAAATTATAATCGAACATTAATTCATTGAACATCACAGTCATTAGCAAACACCGATATTCATTTGAACTTATACAAATCGGTCAGTGATTTTTGTTAAACATACATACATACATGACAGCACAACAGACGGAACAAGTTAAGCTGATAATTGGCGACATTTATTTCGGCTGTAGACATAGCCACATCAGACCAGTTTTAGTAAATTTTGTAATTTAATTTGAATTTGCTACAGACTGCTTAGTTCAATGAAATAATGTTCAATTATGATTAACAATAATTATAATCAGTCGAGAAAAACAAACAACAATTTTTTTTTCGCAAATTACTAAAAAATCCAAACAAATCCAAAGCAAAAAAAAGACTCTCATGATTAATCAATAAGTAGCTAGAAATATCGTTAAACAAACAGTTTGTAGTAAGGACTGTCCCAGATAAAACGTTTTGTTTTTTAGTTATAAAAAATACCCAGTATTTTTGTTTGTTTTTTTTTTTCTTTTTTCATTAATAATGGCTAAATGTTCAGAAAATAAATAACTAAAAAATAATTAGCAATTTTTTTTCTATAAAAATTTCTTACTTTTTTCTTAAGGCCCTTCATTAAATTTTGCACAATTGTTTCATCGACAGTACGGTACGATCTTTCCCACTAAAGTCTGAAGTCTTGCAAATTTTTTTGCAGTCTTGCCACTCTTTCGAAGATCTCTTTTCATTAGAGCCAAATATCTTTCAATTTGGCGAAGCTAAAAGGCGGATTTGTTATTTTTGGAACAAAATTGATCTTTTTACTTGCATACCATTCCATCGTAGCTTTAGAGTAATGAGAGGTTACTTAATCAGGCCACAACATCGCAGTACCCTCATGTGCACGAATAAATGGTAGAAGACGTTTTTCGAGGCATTCGTTTAAATAAACTTTGGAATTGATTGTGCCTTGCGTAACAAAGGAGCTGCTTCTGAAGCCACCAAACCATATATTACTTCGGAAATTTTGAAATTTTTTTTTCTTTGAATTTAGTAGGCATATGTTCCTTCTTCGGTGATGTATAATATTCGTGGACAGGTAGCTGCTTCAAATCTGCTTTAACGTAAGTTTCGTCGTCCATAGCATAGCAATCAAATTTAGTCAGGTACCTTTCATACAATTTTCTGGCTCGCATTTGTGCCATAAACTGCTTTTCATCAGAACGTTCTGGTACTTTTTGAAATCTATTTATCTTTAGCTTGTTTCTCCTTTATCCTTTGTACAGTAGATTTTGATGTACCTGCTCCAGCCGCCATATCTCGCACTGAGGTGTTGGGATTCTGCGTAAAAAGGCGCTTCACCTTTTTTAAAATGACGGTAAATGGCATGTTGAGTCACGTTGAATGAATCTCCAAGTTTTTGTTGCGCTGGACATTGATCTTCATCCAGTAATACTTCATATTTTGTGTCTTGAAAGTTTTTCAAAATTCTGGGCAGCTCCTTGATTTTCACGTCGAAATCAACACTTTTGTAGAGTTCAAACCAATAGAAACCTCCATCATAAGATTTTGCAATCTTTCAGAGCGCTCAGTTGCAGATTCTTTGTCGAACTGAAGGCAAAAAGCAAACCTTAACTCAAATGACGCTCATTTGGGGTAAATTTCGACATTTTCATGCAAAAAAAAAAATGTGTGACGTCGATAAAAATTCTTAAATGTATAATGAGCAGTTGTTGACAGATAACTTAGCTTAACACGCAACGTTGCTGATTTGACATTTTTGCGCATACGCTCACCTAATCTGCTACGAAAGTAACATTCTTTTTTAAAGTATAACTTACAAACGCCAATTTTTAATTTCTCTTTAACAACCAAGATCCCTTCTAAAAACTTACTTGTAAATTAATATAATTTCAAAAGCTGGGAAGGAACATAAAATTTGAATTATTCTTTTTACTTTCATGATTAAAGTTATGACAACTATTTATTTTAATATGATTACTTCAGCTAAGTTTTGAAGGGTATTTGCTTTGATGTTGCTTTTAAAAAGAAAAATATTTAATTTAATCAAAAAATGTTTCAAACAGAATTTGGAAAAAACATCTAGATTTGCAACTTATCGCTATCATTTCACACACAAAAACCAAAAGGGTACATTTCATCCCAACCAGTCATTATGCAAAGTCACGCCAAATATGCTGTGTAACCGTTTGAACCAGAGGTTGAAAAACACAACACTTCAGTGATATGCTGCAATAACAACCCTTTGGCAAATAGAATAAAACCCTAACCATCGTTGGTAAACAGAGATTGGCAATGTGAACTTTCGTGTTTTTGTTTTTTTTTTTTGCTTCATTAGAGTAAAAAAAACAAAATGAAATACAGAGCAAACAGAAAAACAAAGTACAAATTGGTGCAAAACAGCAACAAACTGAACGGTTATAGCAAAATCAGGTGCACAGAGTCAGAGACAAACAGACAGACAAATAGCGAAAAGCGGAAGGAAAGACGAGCGGATGGACAACAAAGTTGGCTTACGCTGTTTCATCTTTTTTTTTTTTTTTTGGAATACGAATACTTGTAGATGTTATCTTATCTACCAGAGTTAATTGTTCTCCATGGCGACCAAACAAAAATTTGTGTGCGCTTTTTTTTCACCTTTTAGCGGAGTATTGTAGCTTGTTATATTTTTCATAGTCCATTTTTTTTTTTTCGTTTGTCTTGCTCTGCTTGTCTGTGTGCTGTGCGCCAACGACATTTTGAGAATCCGTGCGAGAGTTTTCAGCTGCTTTTTAGGCCAAAATTTTTTGTGTAACGCGCAATTTTGGCTTGAACTGAATTTGTTGAATTCTTGCGTTAGTTGAGGGTTGCATGCGGCTCTGTTGAAGTGTTAAAGTTTTTTTTAAAAAAAAAAAAAATTAATTCATTTAACAAAAAAAAAAAAAAAAAAGCAACAGCAATATAAAACGAATCAACAATTTTACACTGTTTTTGTGTATTTAAGCAGAAAATGTGAAATGTAGTTAATGCCATAAAAGAGTATATTAAAAAAAAAAAAGTAGTAGAAAAATGTAATTAGAATTTGTGAAAAAAAAAATACAAACAAGAAAACTTAAGTCGCAATTTATGCATTAAATTCAAAAATTTTATTTCAAAAACATTTTCTTAGTGGTTTAGTTATTAAATAAAAAAAAATTAACAAATATTGATCCCACAATTTTTGGAACGCTGTCTCATTGGGGCAGCATGTATTTAAAGAATCTAAACAGTAAGTATTGCAGTTACTGATTAAAAAAATATTAAAGTTACAAAAGTTAAACTCTAATAGTTATTTAGAAGTTTAATTAATAAAAATAAAGCGTTATTGTTGATTTTTAATTTTTGAACAAACACAAACATCAATTCAATTTTTTGTTTTATTTTTTGTATGTCGTTCAATCATTTGATATGTTGAAAGGCAGTGATACAGTGGCTACTTTAGACAGTTTACTAAGCCCTATGATCTTTTTGACGCCAATCCCAGTTTCAGCCCTTCAAGCTGCACAGTGAAAAATTGTTTGAGATGCTTTTTGATATTGGAAAGATATTCCATTTTTCCCCCACTCAAGTTTTTCTGTAAAATATTTAGCAAGTGCTGAACAAAGCAACTCAAAATACACTTCCTTTTACATGATGTCTACGCAAGTGATATTATCAAAAGATTTTTTTTTCGTTTCTTTTTTGCTTTCAGTCTCCCTTTGAATGAATGAGTAACATATCTAAAGCCAATCCATAAAATTAGTAGACTCAACGGCTAGAAGAATCAAAAACAAATTGAGTGCTGCTATCTTTTGGCCTGTCTGTGTACATCTTCTAAGTATTTTGTTTTAAGAAATACGTCTTTCTATTTAAATATTTATTTTGTCTGCAATCAGAGATTAAAATAAGAGCTTTTTAGGCATTGTAAGCGCAAAATATAACTATGTACCTCAAAAATTAAATAGAAAATTGCACAAAAATTCCATGAAACTCGTGCAGGATAACTTGCAATAATTTTCAAAAATTTTCGGCAAATATTAATATTATTATTAATTGAGGCCTGTTCTGTTACAGATTTAGTTCGGAAGTGCAATTGAAGTTCGAAGTTGAATACCAAAAGTTCTTCTAAATCTAGTGGAACGACTTTGCTATTTATGCATTGTACGGTATTCAAATTTTAGTGATGCCAAAGATAACAGCTTTACCAATTTACATTTTAACTTTCTTTTAAATTTTTTTCCAACTTTTTCCACTTGTACACATTAAATCTTCTTATAAAAAAATGTTTTCTTTTGCATCCATTCTTTTCCTTCTTTGGTTTTCTTTTTAAAATTGATTTTTTTAGGTGATTACGTTTATAAATATCAGCTAAGCGCAGCACAGTGGATTTTTGTGGCCATAAATAGGAAGAATATGAAAGTGCTAGGGATTGAAAAAATGTTTAAGACAATCGTCAAAGAATACTTAGTGAATGCAAAAAAAAAACTATAAAAATGTTAAATTTGTTTTGAGTTTAGTCACACAATGGGTTCAAAGTTGAACTTTGTACACCAATAATGTTTTATGAAACTTTTTATAAAAGCGATTGTTAGATAGGACGCTCTAGTTAACTTGTTTGAAACAAAATGCAATAATATAGCATATCGGCGGAAAGTACATTGTTTCCGCTTTGTAAAAATCAATTTAATTATTTTTTATCGCCTTTATATGTATGTATGAATTGTACGGATATTTCAAAAATTATATTGAAAAATGATAAAAGTGGAAAATTTGCAAACTTTGACAGAAAAAAAAAGAATATCTCCGGATTTCGGAAATTTTCTTATATGTAATGTGAGCAAGTATGGTAAGCTAAAAGACAAAAATTCAGCTGCTTTTTTTAACAAATTTTGTTTATATCAAGTTATTCCTAATGTAGTTTTAGAAGGAACAAAAAATACTGACTTTTATGAAATGATCTTATTAATTTATTTGTATTGAAATATTCCAATATTGCATATTGGCAAAAAGTTCATAGATCATACTTTTTAAAAAATGTTTGCTTAAGCTTTTGTATTCTATGCGTGAATTATGCTGATTGTTTTAAAATTAGGGCTCAAAAGTCCTAATTGAGAAAATTGGCAAAAAAAAAAAACAAAAAAGTATATCCCCGAATTGCGGAAATTTTTTTATATGTAATGTAAAAAAAGTATGGTAAAAAATCCAAGGTTTCAGCTGCTTTTTTCAGAACTTTTTTTTATGATTATTTTTCTACAGCATCGCTTAAAAATATTTTTATCAATTGTAAAAGCTCACAGTGCGAAGGAAAATGCTTGAAATTGGAAAGAAGTTCCCTTAAGTAGAGGGGAATAGGTAAGGGCAGTTTTTTCTTTTTTTATCCTCCTTGGGGTAAAATATATAAACTTCAATGCTTTTCTACCAATTGTGAAATAAAGTCTCAATTACATCCCACCTTTGTATGGGAGGTAGGCGTGTCCGTTGACAAATTTTCTGAATATTCACAAGTTTTCGTTGTTTTAACCCAAAAAACTTCTATGCCAAATTTCAAGACTCTAGCGCTGTTACAACTGTTAATGCCCACCTTTTTCGGTTTTTCTCTAATAACTTGAAAACTATAAAAGATATCGCAAAATTAGTAATTTTTTTTGAAATCAGTATTGCCAAGTCAAAGGAAATCAATGAAAGCATATGTACCAAATTTTAAGAGTCTAGCGTAATTATTACTATATATGGCCGCCGTTTGATACAAACCCATCCACTGTGCGCAGCAGAAATAAATTTAAAAAATATAAACGCATCCTCATTAATTTTAAATGATACGCAAGAGACTTTTAAGGTGCTCATTAAACTTTTCTCAGTATGATTACTAATATAAAAATGTTTTATTTTACCAGCACTGGAAATTCTTCAGATGCGAAATTAGAACCTATCAGCTAAATCGCTCTCTAAAAAAAAACTCTTACTTACTTCGATTGTAAAATCTGTGAAAAATTTTAAGATCAGTTTTAATTCAGCGTTATAGGAAAATGCATGGGTTTAGTAGTACTTTGCGAAGCGCTACATTTATTTGAAGCTATAATACAAGAGCTTTGATTGAAAACTTTATCGATGAGCCTGTCAGTCATCTGTCGGTAAAAACAAATAAAAATTTCTTAAAACAAAAATAGTTGCTACGTTTTTTCAATGAAAAGATAAAGTTTTTAAAAGATGATAGCAATGCCATACAATCTAAGTTTTTAAGTTTTTAGCTTTACTGAAGATTTCCGAAACAAAAGACTTTTTTGATAAACTCCAACATACTTACTAGATGCAAAAAGAAAAAAACAAAAAAATTATATTCATGGCGATCTTTTATCGATTATTTTGATAGAACAAATTTGATGTACAACAACATTAATAATAACAACAAAAACACATGAAACAAATAAAAAAAAAATTATGCCACTACTAATTCCAAACCAAAAAATTACGTTCAAATAACACAGTCCGACAAGTTTATACAAATTTTTCTCAGACTCAAGAGCGTCTGTCATTCAAAATTTTACATAAATTATGAAAAAACTGCACTAATAAATTTCTAGTCTATATTTTTGAGGATAATCCTTAAAATTTTTATGAATTTTAGAAACACTTTATAATACATATCTTTAAAATTGTTTCTTAAGTTTATTAAAATATTTTCTAATTGCGATGTTTTCACATCAAGCAAATAAAAATTTAGTTAGACACATTTTCAAAAAAATAGTTTACTTAAAACATTAAATTTTGCTCGAATAGTTATTTATTCGATACACTATTTTTAAGAAATAACAACAAATTTTTTAAGCTTTTAAATTATTGGAATACAAGTTTGGTGTTTTTCAAGATATTGAAAAAAAGTTACCGATTATCGATTTTTAAAGCTTGGATTTACAGCAGTTGTCTCTAAAAACTTATTAACATTAGCTGCTGTTGTAAACTTAATTTTAGTGAATTTTTCTTAAACATGTAGGCCAATCGAAAAACCGTTATCATAGCTTAGATCATCTTCTCTTAGCTAAGCAAATCTGAAAGAAAATTCACTCAAACTAAATTCCTTGTCAAACAGTGTTATAAACTGCGGACGTAACAAAGAAAAACAAAAATACGCGCTGCAAAAGGATAACGAAATGATGAAGAATCTATCTATTTATCTTATCATAATAATTGTTGTTGTTATTGTTGTATTTACTTCTGCTGTTGTTCATTCTAAATACATATGTGACTGTAGCTTGCGCTATAATCTAAATAAAATCGATAAATTGCTTAGATAAAAATGTCGGTATGGTAATAAAAAAGGGGAATGAATTTGTATTTGTTCGTGAGAGAAGTAACGTACGAAGTAATGCTATTAAGCATCAGCATGTTACACTTTCGAGTACCTACTGCAATGATAACAAAATACATTTGTGCGTAATTGTAGTTAAACAAGCAAAATGTATTCGCGCATATGACAAACTTTTGATTTTGATAATTTTTTTTTTTTATTTTTTTTTTTAATGAAAACTGTTACAAGAGACCACATTGTTCTTTGTCAGATAAAGTACAATGATGATGGCCAGCTGTTTGTAAATATTGATGCGGTAATTTTATGTCCAACTAGTAGCTGATAAAAAATCTTTATCAAATATCAATTTGAAAATAGTTATCACTTGTTATTGCACTATTGCGAGCGAATTGTTTGCTGACAGTCAAAACTAACATGCCGACAAATAATGTTTCATAAAAGTTTTCATGACGCGCGAAACTTATAGTTTGTTAACAAACATTAGCCTGAATTACTGTAAAAGTTCCAATAGTTTGTATATTTGGTGAAAATGCTATAAAATTATTGGCATTTAATAAATTGAATGCTGATCCCTCTGCGAGTGAATAAGTAAGTAAAGCTCAACTAATGAACAAGTGTATTTCATAAAATATGGCATTTTCTTGGAGACTTTTTTATAAAACAAAATGAATGGCATCATTATTCATCGTAGTCAATCTGATTATGTAAAATTTTTGGTATGATTTTTTGAGGCTTTACTGAATTTTGAGCTGTATCCTCCTTCAAAAAGTTGATTTTTGAGTTTGGGGAATAAAGCAAAATCGTAACTTAAAATATTTTTCAACATAGTGCTTGCTTAATGCTCGAGTGTCTGTTGGAAAATATGCATGCAGCGATGATTTGCCGAATTTAAACGTGGCCATCGTTGGCTCCAGGACGTATAACGTGAAGTTCATTCAAATTCGAATGTTGTGCTAAAAAAAAAACAACGATAATGTGCGAGAGCTGATAATGCTAGATCGTTATGTGTTCGTGAAACAGTGGCATGTTAATTCATTTCAATTGTCAATATTGCATGAACATTTCACTGTTGCCAAAACAAAATGTTCTAAAGCAAGCTGAGAAAAACAAATCTATTGCCAAAGGACACTGAAAAGCTTGCTTAGTGAATGCATTCATTCCAAAAAGTTACTTTGCCAAATTTCAGAATCATGCGAACCGAACCGCTTTGATTAATATCGCTTTCTGATTTAAATTAAGTTGGCTAAGCATTTGCTTTAGTCTTAAATTTCATGATTATTTTTTAAAAATAAACTTTATTTTGTTTTTGATAAGTTTAAATAAATAGATAGATTTTCCTCGAAAACAATGATACAAAAACAATTTTGCATATTTATTATTCAATTTTTATATCAAAAAGTTAAACGATTCCCTAGCAAATTCTAAGGTGCCATAAAAATTCTTGTTAATTCTTTATTACTCCATTAGAAAAACACTTCGAAATCCGCACAAAAGAACAAAACAAAAGAAATTTCACGAAAATGTGTGTAAACAACTGAATGTTCGTTTCGTTTGTTGAGTGCAAGTCTTTTGAAAAGCAAAATATTATGATGATAATACTTGAGAAAAACAAAGCAAAAATAAATAAGTGACAAAAATAAAAGACAAACAAAAAAAAAGACAATTGAGCGAAACAAAAGTGAAAACAATACAGCATTCAAAAATAAAAATTTACCAAACGAAACTGAAACCCAAAAAATTTTCAATAAAAAATAATTGCAAAATTAACGGACAAAAAAATTTAATTTGATTTTTGACCTGTAGTTATCGCAGGAAAAATAAAAAAAAGAAATTTATAAGGAAAAAATAAATAAAAGTTGAAATGAAAATAGTTAAATAAAAAAGAAATATGTAAACAAATACAAATATAAAATGCAGGACAGTGTAAAGTTCAAACTGAAAAGGCGTTAGCTAGTTAGCTTAGAAAAATGTTTGTTAAATTATATATATATGTACACTACCTTTGAAAATAAATTAATCAACAAAGAGCTTAAATTCAACATCTTATTTCAATCAAAATTTAATACAAAAAAGTGTTTGAATAAAAATATAAATTTAAAAAAAAAAAATCAATCTACTTAAAATGATTATAGAACAAAATAAAAGCAAATGCAGTGAACATGAAAATCAAAATGAAACAGAAACAGAAACACAAAACATAGCAACACCACTGCTTACAGGCAGAATTGAAATCGTACAAGACGATGGAAGACGCGATGAAGTTACAGGCAGCACAGAAAACAGTGGTAAGCAAAATGTTAAAAACAAACAGAATCTCAAATGCAAAATAAAAGCAAATAAAAACATAAAATCATTATAATAACAGACAAATAACATTAAAGCAAATGGCAACATTTATAAACAGAAATCAAAATAAAATTAACAAATAAAAAAAAACAAAAAAAAAAAAATATATTAAAAATGCCCACAAAAAATGCAAAAGCACAAAAATAAACACAGCCAAAAACAAAAAAAAAAAATATTTATTAATTAGTGTGAAAACAAAAATCGCTGCATATTTATAGGCGCACCTTTTACTCTGAACAGCTAAGGCACAATGCAAACTTACATTTTCTTCACCGAAATAAGAAAAGACAATGAATTTAAATGAGCTACCCTAAAAGTATGCAAGGGTAATTAAAAAATCACCGTTTGTAATAAGACAACATACATTCAACGTACATAGCAGCGCAAATGAAACACAAACAAACAATTAAATTTCTGTTATATTTAACACAAACTGCTTTATCAATTGACACTGGCTTTAAGTGAAACGCAATTAAGCACTTGCAAAATACTCAACCAAAGGAGTAACTGAGGAATTTAAAATTTAAATTAAATACCGCAACAACATCACATCATATGTATATAATTTATATTGGGGTGGAGTTAAAACTTGTTTTCTTTATTTCGTGAACAATATTTCTGCACGGAATAACCCTATTTGGTTGGATAAGAATTGGGCGGAGTTGGGTGAGCAAAGGTAAAAACTCAAACCGGAATATGCATTCATTCTGCGTTGTCTCGATAAAGAAAAAAAGATAGAAAAAGCCTAGAGAAGGTAGGATTTGCTCATTTTATATATGAAACGAAACAAATTTTACGTGAAAATGGTACGAAACTAATTCTTTCCCATTACGTCAGACATAAGAAATAAATTGCTTGCTGTGTAGTAACAAAAAAAAATATCAGGAGCTGCCGCTGTCCACTAGATAGCATTCACTAAATGTATCAGCACTAATAACAATGTTTTGTTATGTGTCCTATTATTACACCAAACCCTGCCCAACAATATCTACTCCAAAAGTAAATCCCTTTTAACGTTGTATACCGGCAAGTGGTCAGTTCAAGTTGTATTTCTCAGTCAAAAGATCGTACTAGATTAGTTCCTATTTAGATTACACCAGAGAATTATTCCGATTCCTTCACTATTTCTTACAGTTCACGTTGGAATAAGCCAAATAATACTGTATTTTTCCACACATTTGAGTATTTCCTAATATTTACTGATAAAGTTTTAGAAGCTCGCAACGTTTCAAGGCACTTTGGCACAGCTTTACTATTACTTTCTTACATAGGAAGACTGTCGGCATATTTCTCATTACTCATCAAACTCAATTTTGGCACCATCTTCGCGCAAGAGAAAATTTGTAAAATCGTCACTAATTTCCCTCCGATTGCTATTTTTATATATTTTTCCTTTTTATGAATGAGTAATTTGTCTTTCATTCCACACTAATTAATATGTATATATTTTTCTTCCATTTCAAATTTTTAATTTTTTGTTTTATTAGTTAATTATTTATATTCATTATTCATTAGCGCAAACACAAAAGCATTAGGCACTTTGAACACTCTTTACTTCAGCCCATATATCACTTCCACAAATACACATTTTTATTTTTACTGACTTGACACCTGTGAGCTATGTGAAGTAGGCTCCGGATTGCAAGCTATCACAAGAGAATTGATATAATTACTCTGCTTGAATTTAGTTTTGATAGCTAACAATTCGAGATCAGTTTGTTTCTCTCTCTTTTGCCAATGTTGAGCAATTTTCTATTTAAATTTTGTTTTCATAACTCAGATTTCGATCCCAGATTTTTGGCGAATAATGTCTTAATTTTACAAGCTTACCAAGCTTTTACACAAAGATTAGAGCAGGTAGGGGCTGAAATATTTTTTTGGGCATGAAAAACATAATTTTAACTTTTTATAATATAAACTTAAACTTTGATATTAACTTGCTTAAAAAGTACGGAAACGCCTTTTTTGAGAAGATATCACGCGCCAACAAGAAAATCTTTTGCTATTTCTCTTATTCAATGAAATATCAAAAACCTTCCTCTTCAAGTCTCAAGGTCAAAAGGAAAGGAAAGTCATTGATGTGTTATTGCATGATAAAATTTTATTAAAACAACTTAGACTCCTTGGTGGCTAGAAGCTTTATTTTATCGGCATAAGCGAATTCTTCTTGATGCTTGCTAAAAATCCATTGGAAACCACAATTTGCATAGTTTAGAGCTCTGCTCAGAGTATTGTTCAGTACCATCTGCATCTGCAGTTTGGAGCAAAATTTTCTCATTTTTGTCAGATTTCCGAAACAAAGCATTAAGCAGTTTATGTACAAAAATATTTTTGCTTTGCGAATTGAGTTGGAGCCTACTTTACGTAGCGTTCACTCACATCTGTGTGCGTGCGGTATGCCTTCTTTATTCATTGGTAATTTCCGTGCTTCCTGCTGTTTTGTGGCATTACAGCAGCAGCGACAACATCTGGTTATTTGACTCCTGTTGTTGGCATTGTTTTACTTTTATGAATTTCTTAGTGTTGGTTTTACTTTTCTTCATGAGTTTTGAAATGGCGCTGCTTCAGTTTCTAAGATTTCATTAAATTTGTCAAAAAATATGAACCTACCAGCGTAGCTGTTGATATTTGAGATTTTTAATTTACCATCAAGTCTAACACCTTAAGTGCGTTACAGTAATAAACTTTACGCAATTTATGAGTTGCTCCTGGCATAAATGAAATATTATTTTAAGTGTAAAATAAATGTTGTAAATTAAATTTAAAATGCTCTGTTATGTTAACAAAGTTGGGCTTTAAATTTCTTTAAAAACATTATATCGGAAATATTATGCTTAAGCCATTACTTAATTATAAATTTTTGTTTTACGTCAAAATGTCACTGCCAATACCACAACTTGGTTGGTTGCGTGGTTGGGTCACGTTATTTAAAAAGCTTTACCGCTTAGTTAAAAGCTGCTAGGAAACATGAAAAAAATGGAAATATTTTATGAAAATGATGTTCGCAAAAACGGTCAATTAAAAAAAGGTTTAATTAAATCACTTCATTATACCTATAGGAATAACATCGCAACATTTGAGCAATTAAGTGTTCTAAAGGTTTTGTAATTTGCTCATAAGTAATTTGCGATTATGTTGGCTTGAAACGCTTTTGCCTTTTAAACAGACACCCCATAACTAATTTGGGGTCGTTTTATAAGATTATGTAAACGAAAGGAGATTGCTTGGTTTGGAAACAAGGTTGTTCACAAATAAATGTTAGGAGTCATTTGTCATGCTCATATCAATATTCTTAATGCATTCAATCATATATTTCTTAAATATAATAGCTATTTTTAAGTTTCGTTTGCATTTACAGTGAAACAAAATCAATAAAAAAAACAAACAAATCCAAAAATAAGCAAAAAAAAAAACAGCAACATTTTTTGGGTCAATGTCATTAAAAAAAGTTACCCTAACCTTTAAACTTCAAAAATACTTGACATTAATGCGCATTTTTCTTTGTTAACTTTCAGGTACTGGTACATCAGGCACAACAAGTTCATCTGGTGGTGGCAGCAGGCCAGGACATAGAAAATCTTCATTAGCACTGACACCAGAAGATGAAACGATGGATACGCATCAGGTGTGTTGAAAAATTAAATAAAACTTATAATAATGAATCTCAAAATCCCTCCCAAAAAGTGTCAAACGCTATCCGCTGAAATTTTTACCTACTTGTCAATGTAACAGAATTAATGACAACACAGTTGACCCTTTTTATAATCCATTTTAATTAAAATACTTTAATTTCAACAAAGCGTCATTTAGTTAATTACAATCATTTTGTGTCTGCAACACTGCGTTGTTGAACATGCAACATTTTGCCAAATATGGCAACAATGTTTATTTATAACTTCTATGTACAAACGTCGATACATAGATCACTTTACTGCGCTGCCATATTTGTCAGTTGCGGCTTTGTTCAATTTCGTTAAGAGTTTGACAACGACATGCGAAATCGAAAAGTTAATTCATCAAATTAGCAACGTAATTGTCACAAAATCACCAAAAATGTATTGCACAAGAGTGTTGTGTATGTTGCCAACATGCTGGAAAAATCTCGCTAAAGTTTTTAATTGAAACGACAAGTAAAACATTTTTTTAAATATTTGAACGCTTGTATTTTTAATTTGCAGTCGAAAAAAACGCTGTAATTAAATGCATAGCGTTAAAATAATTGAAACAATTTTTACAACTAACCTGGATATTTTGAAATAATAAAACTACAAAAATTTTTGAGTTTTTGCTTTTGGCGAGAGTGAACGATTTAAATTTTTTAATATGATTCTAGGGTGAAATAGTTAATTCTTAAAATAGCATTAAAGAGAATAGCCGAAAACAGTACACTGTTCTTTGATAGAGATTTTACTACTTGTGAATCAATTTGATCTTATCCAGGACATTTTTTTGTGGAAAGCTTTTTTATTTCATTTCTGACTTAGGATTTAAGTTGAAAGGCCTTTAAGTCTGTAATTCTTAATTTTTTTAAGAAAATATGCTTAGAGAGCCTGAAAAAATCTGTCCTAATACACCATAAAATGATATTTTATCGAACTTGAATCAGCGAGTGGTTGTCATAGAACCTATAACAATCGACTAATACTAAATTCTTATACTAAGAGCACCTCCTATTGAAATTGGTAATAACTCAAAAAAGCTATATAGTAAAAGAAAATTCGTTTTACTCATTGCTTTCAAAATCTACACGACATTTAAACGAAAATAAAATCGTGGTGCAGTATATTTTCCCACGAAATTAGTGTATCTTAAACGAACCCTATATACATATCTCTTGTAATTTTTTCACAATAATTGAATTTATTTCTGCTGAATAAAAACAAACTTCAAAATTATCTTTTCAACTGAAAAATTTCTGTTTCATTAATTAGACATACACAAAAAAAAATCTGCTTAAATAATATATGTACATACATATGTTATAATTATAAAATAATCATCAAATATTTAAAATAATTTCTACGTGATTAACTTGTGACTAATTGCATAAACAAACATTTCGCCAATTCTCTAGAATTAAAAAAATTGTTCAAAAATTTTCCAAAATTAACATATCCTGGTATTAAATGTTATTAATAGTAAATAAATATTTATAAAATAAACATAATAAAAGTCAGAAAAAATCAAACAAATTTGTATGTTAAAATTAAATTAGAAAAATTACTTATTTAAATTGTTTAGAAGACTTACTAGCTGTTTGTTTATGACGCTAAAATGACCTATTAATCAACAGACATAGAAAGCGCTGTACAGCTGTTCAGTGACAAAAGTGACTTACTAAGCTTGGCAAAATATTTGCTTTATGTCGACGAAATTTCTGCTGAGTGTATAAATCAAGTTATTGTATTAAAAAAATTTTTGAATATTTATTTTTGTTCTTCCAAAATTAATGAATTGAACGCCATTGTTTTCATAAACATGTAAATAAAATCGCAATTTGATTTACTCAAAAAATCAATTACTCAAAAATTAAGATTTTACTTGTAATGAAGTAAATTTTAAATTTACAATATTTGTAATACGGTTTTTGTTTAATATCATGTTGCCATTCATTATAAAATTATTTATTTACACACAATTTTATTGTTAACTTGATAAGATAAATAGAAAAAGTTTGATTTGAGCAAGAAAGAAACAAACAAACAAAACAAAACAAAAACAGTTTTCAATCAATATTTATTCAATGTCAATATATTGCATTTTGACATTTCGAGCTAAACAGATAATGGCACTTTTCTTTTGTTACACAAGTTGGTTGTTTTTCACATGGTTATAAATAAGACCATTTTTTTACCACACTCTGTTGGCAAATTTGTTTACATTAGATAAAGAAAAAAAAAACAATTGGATATTTTATTTATGAACTGTTTGCTAGTACCTGGGTCATCGGCAAAAAAAACAAAAATTTACTCCACACATTTTTTGTTTAGACATATTTTTTATGAAGGTATGCTCTGATTTAAATTAACTTGATATATTTTGTGTATCATTAAGTGCAAATATATATATCTCTGTGTTTGCCCCGAACAGATTAATGACTTGTGAGTTATAATCTGCAGCAAACTGCTCATAAAGTTTTATAGAAATTAATAAAATGTATCATATACATACCATATGGAAATATTTCGATACTGGCAATAAAGTGACATCAATGTAGACCAAAAAGCTAAGAAACCTACCGTATTTCGGATTTTCATAATAAGTCTTTATATATAACCTCTAGTAATGTGGTTATCAATGGTCTCGCTAAAAATTAAATACTCTACTCCGCATTAACAGCAGAAGTGCGCTTAAGCCTCTAAAATTTCGATTAAAAGAATAATTCTTCTCACAATTTACGTACTGATTGGTTTGACTAAACGTTTCCGCATTAAATTTGGCTACATTTACATGGGTGGTGCCACGCTCACTTTTCGGAGTCGCAAATTTTTTGTTTAATGTTAGACCAAATCATATCTAGCATTTGTATGAAATTTAATGAGATTACCCTAAATAACTTTTTTTGTATCATGTTTTGAAGTTTTTGTTTTTATTGAGGTTGCCACGCCCACTAGTAGATTTTCACCTTTTTCTTAATCATAGCTTTTTTGAATCATTTCTACTGTTTGTATGTAGGTTGATTCTATTACCTTAAATAGTTTTCTCAGTATGGCGTTTTGTAGCTTTTGCTTTTGTCATGTGCTCTTGCTGAAATTCGCCGTATTTTCATCTGATACTAGACCGAATCATTTCTTGTTCCTTTACCCTTAAAAATTCTCTCAGTATAGCATTTTGAAATTTTCGCTTGTAGGGGAGTACCATACTCTTTTGTCGGAATTCGACAACTTTTTGTCCGGAGCAGTTTTCAGTAATATTTATGTCAGGAGGAATAGCTAGCCATCCTAGAAGATTCATGTAGCTGTCCCGGAAAAACTCTTTCGCTATTTTTGTTGTATGAACAGCCGCATTATCCTGCTGAAATATTATGGTATCACTGGTTAATTGCTGCCTACGTATAACTACTTCATTTCCGATTAAGTTAAAGTAGTCCACGATTTTGATTTTTAGGGTAAAAACTTTATTTTGGGTTTTCCGATTCCAGCCCATATATTGACACTATCATGATATGGGCTGGATTCGGATTGCAAGGAAAACCCGAAACAAAGTATGTGTCCCCAAAAATGAAAAGCGTGGACTACTTAAATTTAATCGGAAATGAAGTAGTTATACGTAGGCAGCAATTAACCAGTGATACAATAATATTTCAGCAGGATAATGCGGCTGTTCATACAACAAAAATAGTAAAAGAGTTTTTCCGGGGCAATAACTTGAATCTTCTAGGATGGCTAGCTTGTTCTCCTAACGTAAATGTTATTGAAAACTGCTGGGCTTGTTTGGCACGATAGGTGTATGCAGAATACCGGCAGTAACTACTAGGCTGATTGAAAAGTCCCGGGCCTAACAAAGAAAAACACATTTTTTTCGGAAAATTTGATTTTATTCTTCAATATAATCTCCTTTTAGCTCAATACAACGATTATAGTGGGCCTCGAGCATTTTGATGCCTTTCTTGTAGTAGTCGCCATCAAGTTAATCAAAATAGGCGTCCATCTCGGCAATGACCTCTTCATTCGAGTGAAAGCGCTTACCAGCGTGCCATCTTTTCAAGTTTGGAAAAAGATATAAGTCGCTGGAGGCAAAGTCTGGAGTATACGGTCGATGGGGCAGCAATTCGTTCAATTTTGCCATTGCTTTGAATCACCGACACGATGTTGCTTTTGATCAATTGCCAGCAAACGCGGCACCCAACGCGCGCACATCTTTTTCATTTCGAAATGCTCATGCAAAATATTGAAAATACTACCGATCGACACTCACTTTCACTTTGTGATCTTTACTGAAGTGGTAGCCTCATTTGGCCGGCCCGAACGTGGTGCATCACTGGTGCTCGTACGACCCATTTTAAATTCAGCAAACCATCTGTAAACAATTGTTTTCGACGAAGCAGATGTGCTGCAATGCTTTTGGAGCCATTTAAATGTTCGCTTCTCGTTTTTTCCGATCACAGAGCAATGTTTTATCAAAATGCGAAATTCACTTTGTTCCATAGGTAAAAAAAACACAGAGGTGATGCACTTTGGACAGCTGTGAAAACCAAACTACTTGGCAGCTGTTAATGAACTTTCACATGTAGCCTTTTGAAGGATAGGTGCTGTCAAAAATAATAAGGTTTCGATATTTGTGGCGCCCTCTTTGTGTCAGGCCCGGAACTTTTCAATCAGCCTAGTATGAGTCCATACACGAGCTCAAGAATCCACTGGCAGGCCCTACTTCGAAAAAACTTTAAAAAGCTATTTATATCATTTCCAAAGCAAATGATTGAATGGTAAAGAATTAAGGATGATCCACCCATTATTAAAATAATTTTCTATTTTTTTTATTCACCTTGAACGAATTTAAGTAACAAAAATGTTGTGCTATCGTTTTGTCGCACCTTAAAATTGAGTTTTTAGTTTAATTCAAAAATGCATGAATTTTTTGAAAAATTATTTTTAAGTTATTTATTTTCTTAGCTTTAAGAATATACATATAGGTAAAGGTGGGGCAAAGTGGTATGCCTAATGGGAAATCGAAGTATTCACAAAAAAAGAAAACTTTTTTCGCACAATTAAACATGTAAGTTATTAGTTCGATCTGTATTGAATCTATTAAGATAATTAGGCTCATTTTTTTCTCAACAGAAGATGTTTATTATTACGATGCAAAAAAAAGTAAGTTTATGCCGCTTTGCGCGACGGGTGGGGTAAGACGAAGTGCAATGCCACTCTGCCACCATGACCATTGTAAACATACAGACTCGCGAAACAAAAATTTATCAACATAAACAAAACGTTGTCAATAAAAATGAATGCCACTCTTATATACTACGACGTTTTTTAAATGATTCATATGAAATGAATTTACTTAAGTCGAAAATCCTCGAATCTTACATCGACTGCACTCATTTTGATGAACCTCGTGGTTCTCGAAAACGTAAGGTCGAAATGTCGCTATAACCTGGCAGTTACAAGAGCATTACTCAAACCCAAATTCTTTATAATTACATTAGATAGCGTTGTAATGCAAGGATAATATACCCTTTGTACCGCTTTGCCCCGCCTTTTCCTACCATGAAAATAAATTTTAAATAATTGTTGCAAATCCTTTAAAACACCGAAAAATTAGTTGTGCTATTGCTTTGTCGTGATCTGTATGTAATAATTTTTGATACGGTCGGCCAAATTCAAAAGGCATCAGAGTTCAGCCGACATTTTTAAAATAGAAATAAATTTTTAAAAATTCATATCACTTTTAAGTAAATCCACAAATCAGTTCTTTAATTGTTGAACATTTTAAGGCAATTTACTGCGAGTAGCTCCCTTAACAAAAAAAAAATAAAAAAAAAATTAAAATATCACATGTATACATATGTATGTGTGTATAAAATACGTAAGAGTTGTTTATTGTCTCTAAGCACATGACTGAATGTGTGTGTGTGTGTTGCCTATGTGATAACTTGTCTTATCATTGTCAATCAAATCAACAGCAATAACAAAAACAGCAACAACAACAACAAAAACAAAAGAAAAGTAAAATACAATAGAACAGAAAAGAGAGCAACAACAGCAACAGCAGCCACAGCAAAAACTTAAAGGAGAACAAAAGAAAATGAAAACCTTTTCATAATAAAAATAGAAAAACAAAATTTGTTTTAAATTGTTTCTATGAACGCGAACTCCTCACAAATACATGCAGATAACACTACACCTAGATACCCAGCGAAGAGCGCAATAAAACCCAAAAACACACGAGCGCGCTGTTAATCCACTCCATTCGAAATCACTGATTGTGAGTACTTATAAAACTTTTCAGTGAAAATAAGAAATTTTTGTGGTTTTCGGATAGGAAACCAACTCAAAATAAATTTAGTACGTGAGTTGAAATTTGCACAGAAGGGTGCTGCTATTTTGTGGTGGTTAATGAAATGACAACGGTCGAACAAATTGTATCATAAAGCTAGCACATTATTAGCTAATTGTCGCGCTACTTGAAGCTGTTGAGAAACTTTAAAAAATGAATAATAATGATAATAATAAATGATATGATAAAATTAATTTAATAAAACAAAGTGCAAATTTATTAACGAAGTGAAACGTCGTAGATTACGGGATAGACGACACAGCTGAATTTGTTGATATATTTTTAATTTTTCATGATTTATTTTAAAGAATTTTTTTGTTATTTACTCATGTGATAAAAGAATAAAAAAAAAGATAAGACGTTAATAAGCAACAATTAAGTAAATTTTTAAATATATGGCAAAGTGAAACTATTGTAACTGCACAATGAAAATGAAACGCGTGAAAACGTGAGGCAATTATTGGAAGGTCAAAATATATACAATGTACATTGTACATACAAACATATTAAAAATAAAGTGATATATTGATACTCAAAAAAAGTGCGCGATAAGCCTTGGGAAAAACAACAATAACACACAAGTGCAGTCGAGGAGTCGAGTGAAATAAATGGAAAAATAAAACAAACGAAAATTCGATGAAATGTATAACATTGAGTGAATTTTTCAAATAGATTATTTAACATCCTAAATAGAAATTTAACATGCAATTTTTCATAAGAGATAATCATTTTTTTTGCATAAAAATAAATAACTATGCGATAGAAATCAACTTTAGTCAAAGAAAGTCGAAGTTTTTTATAAAATGACTTTCAAGGATAATATAATTTTCAAAATTTTCAAATAAAATAAATTTTCAAAGTAATAAAGTGTTCACACTATGTACGTTGCCACCTAAATAACATTGAAAAAGTTTCTGATTCAGAATTAGCTCTGTAATAGCTCCATAGTAGTTAAATAGAAATAACCTCTTTAAGTGGGAAATAATATTTATGTGTGTATAATTTGTTATTTTGAATTTGAATATGCACGTTTTATCGGTCTGAGTATGGTTATTTGGGAAACTTTATTTATTATTATCACAAACGCGACTAAAACATAACAAAAGTCGCTTAAAATACTTTCCGGTACATTACGCAAGATAATTGTGACTTTTATGTAAACATGGTCACTTGGATGAGGGGGGAGGGGGTTCAAAAATCGTCAAAAATTGCGTTACCTAATACTTGAACGACCCCAAACCGAAAAAAATGATGGTCCCTTGGAGATCCTAGTTATCCAGGTTTCACATTTAGAAGCATTATACATAATTTGTAAAAAAATTCTACAAAAACTCTATAATGATTTAGTAAGTAATTCTTTAATTAAACGAAGCATTTAAATGTTCCTTACATACAGCAGAAATGTTACTTCCAAACTAAAGAAAGCTATTCTATAACAGCTGTAATCTAGTTCTAGAAACGCTGTTAAACCTCAAATAATTGCTGACAGCTCTAAAACGCTGCCAGAGTACATTCAAAGCTTAATATGATATTTGGGGGTGGATCTACACAATCCACTCAATCTACACATTTTAAAACAATTTTTCTTTTCGCCTTAGTGGTCAAGACATTTAAAATATTTGGAACATTATACGTAATCCTTTTATAAAATAACTCACAAAATAATCGGTATTTATTTTTATTGTAAACCATGAATCTTGAGGGGGTTTCTTCTGAAAAACCAGAGACAATTCATAGCTTATATATTTGCTAGTCTATATGTAATTAAAATTACTTATATTTATAAAAAATAAAAATTGAAAAAAAAAACACTAAACAAAATTGGAGTTGACCACAGTTGCAAGTGCAATATCACAATTACATCACTTCTTAATAATTTAATAGATCTAATGAATTTATTAGTAAACGTAAATCAGTACATAAGAAAGACAGCAATTAAAATAAAAATTGTATTGACGTCACGGCATTTAACAAATTGTTCAATTATTTTTTCTAAAGTCTTGCAATCATTATATGTACAATTATCTTTGAAATACACACGTTTATTTTACAATTTTTTATTTATAAGGTTGCTAATTTTAAGACCGACTGCCTTCATAGAGAACGTTTACATTTGTGAGCTTCTGTTTTAATTAGCGGATATATATATAAAATTATTCTCATTTCTAGTTTTAATTCCGTACACACAACTATCAATTTGAATAACTACCCCAGTAAATTCATATAATTTATAAATTTTATTGTAAAATCTCTTGTTTAACATTAAGTGGCTTAGGGGTGTATTATATGCATATCTGTTTTGCTTTAATTAAAATGCATTGGTTTACTTCTGTATTTTCTGACTTGTGGAATATAAATAAATTCTGAAACGATTATTGAATAAAACGATTATTTCAAAACTATTTGAATCTTAATAAAGAATACTATTTTACTGACTGTATATTCAAAATTTTCCAAAACTTTTAACTTTTTGTTTACTTGTATGCCCAAATACTTAATTAACTCTACTTAATCAATTTCACTATTGTTTATTATAATATTTTTAATGTTTCCCCGTATAGTAAACATATATTTTGTTTTTTTAATATTTAACTTAAAACTATTCACGCATAGTCAATTATATAGATTATCTTAATTAGATAATATAAATTTATATATACATATATCTTGTACACTGCGCATTTACTACCAAACGTTTGAAAGCTTAAATTAATATCCAATATATAAAGAATATACGCATTTAAAGAAATGTGACCTAAATCTTTTGCTTCATAGATATTGGCGCAATTTCTATATGGGATTTTGATAGCAACGTTATTGAATGCTAAACGTTTAAATCATCTTAACACAATTTATTTTCAAATATAATACACGAGTCGCATTCTATATTTAGTCTCTTTTTTGCTTAAGAATTTCAGATACGTTAATAGATCACTTTCAGACAAACACGTTATAATACGCCTCTCAACTGCTGACATTTTCATTATTTTTTATGATTTAATATTATTTTTGTTTTATTTTTATTTCACATTTTATAATAGGTTCATTACTTAGTCTCCCCGTCAAGGCTTTTACTTTGCAGATCTTATTGAATATTGTGATATATTTGCATGACGTTATTTTAGCACATGATACTTTTAATTTAGAAACAAAATTTCCCCTAAAAATTAATGAAAAATTGGAAATTTTTAAAACCTTTTTTGAGTTGTTTTTCCATAGATAAATTTTCTATGAATCAATATGCCATAGCAGCTTGAATAATTGCATAAGATTTTAAAAAATTAAAGTAACAAAAAATAATAAATTGGAATAAAATAAAATAAAAAATTTTACGCCATATTAAGTTGGTCTTAACACTTTTAAGAAAAATGTTGCTTAAATTCAAAGAAAAGAAAAGAAAAACTTTTCTAAGAGCATATCCATTCTTACCCTTTGACGACCGCTCCTGAACCGTGGGGAAATTTTAAAATCCGACACCGGATTCATGTTCAGCGACCCCAAATTACTTAACAAAAATTTCGCGAAAAAAAAATTATTTTACCTGCAAAGGTGTGAAAAATCGTGGGACCTATATGTCCCAATGGTCGTCAACGGTAAAAATGTATGCGACTGTTTTCAGAATTCAAACGCAACTTTTATTTATTTACTTGTAAGGGGCCGTCCATTAATTACGTAAGTCAAAATAAGGGGGAGGGGGTTCGGGAAAATCTCACCAAATCTCACCAAAGGGGAGGAGGAGGTTAAGGAAAACCTCACGTCAACTTTTTAATGCAGAGAATTTACATTATTATAGCATATAAGAGATTGTATCATATCAATTCGGTTTTTTTTGGCATGTCGACAATAACATCGATTTAGAAGCACAACTGGGACGTGCGATTTATGTAGCTTCTGTGTCAAATCGCACCAAAAAATAGAATTTGTTCTATTTGTCAGCGATAAATTTTGTAGTGTCAATTTTGTACTCACTATTAACGTATTGGAAATATCTGGACAATATCACACGTCTCAGTTGTGTTTAGCTTATAATGCGTTGCAGATATCACGACTGACTGAACGCGCAAGGATGAAACACCCCGAATGATATTTGACACTTGTACGGCGCATTTTTCAAATCAGGGAATCCAGGGCATAGGAAATATATGATATTTAATATGCCTGCGTGTCAGTCAGAATAAGCGACAATTGATTATAATCCAAGAAAAATATTGGATTTATTTTAAAATTTATAATAATCTGAAAGAATATTAAAAAAGCTTTGAAATACACTATTATACAAGTTTTTTACTTCAAAAGTACTTTTATATCTCACCAAAGGGAGGGGGAGAGGTGATCCGAATTAAAAAAAAAACACCTCACATAATAAATGGACGGCCCCTAAAGGAATGTTCAATGTAAAGATCGAAAAGGTAAACAACTTTACTTTTGTTCCAAATAAATAACTCGAACTTGATTTTTACCGTTGAAGACCAATGGGACATAGAGGTCCCAACAGACTGGGTGGTCGCGTAGGTGGTTGAAGTGAACTATCTTTTTTATTTTGTTTTTGTTGGAAAGAAAAAGGCTGCTTGCAACGTGTCCAACAATTTTAGAGCTTTAGCTCCACCCACCTTTAAAATATTCCAGCATGAAAAGGGGGTAGAAAAAGTTAAGATATTTCGACTTTCAAGTGGTCTGGTAAGTAAATGTACTTTCTGAAAGCCACATTCATTCTCTATTGAATAATATCTTGCTGACGAAATTCGATTCCATACGAAGGTAAAAGCGTCACTGGTGTTCCAATGGTCGTCAAAGGGTTAGACATCTTTTTATAAAGAAATAATCAATGATAATAAATTATCATTAATTTTGGACGAATAATTTGTTCACTTTAAATATGATTTTGTAATTACTAGAGCCCAATTTTTATATTTTTTTTTAGATGTTTGAAATTTTAAAATTTTTTACAATTATTTTTCTAATAATTTTGCCTAGCTAATTAAATTACTCTATATAAAAGCAATTTAGCAAAATAAACAAATAGCTAAAAAAATTTTCTGAATTCTCATAACATGCGTAGCAATGAATATATTTAATGTTTTTTTATAGCGAATAAGTTTTTTAACTTTTTACAGCGTCATCCTCAGACAAACAAATTATACTCACAAATTTGAAATAGTTTAAAAAAGTCATGAGTGAAAAAGTTTTCATAGTCAGTAGCGCATCACGCTATAAATAGAAGAGAAAAAAATAAATAAAACGAATTGAACGCATGCACACAGTTAATTTGACAAAAATGAATTTACAATTAGCACACAATACAACACAAATCAATTAGCGACAAAGGTACATTTTATTGTGTTTTTTTCATAAGTAATGGTTTTATGGGTTGTTGCTTTTTTTTTGTCGTGATACATATATTTTTATTTTTTTTTTTAATAGGAAGCCCATGTTGAATCATGTACAATAAAAATAAGTAACTACCTATTTGGTAAAATAAATAAAATAATAAGTGATATTAAAAATAGCACAGCGATCATCAATCAATAACAAAATATTATGTTAACTTGAAGGTAAAGCTTTTAGCTTAACGGACTTTCGGACACATTACGCTGGACTTAAAAGATCGATGATGGTTTCAAGTGGACAGAATATGACAAAAGCGTTGATAATGAAAAATTTAAGAAAGCAACGAAAATGGTGCAAAAAAGAGGTTTCAAGTAATAAACATTTTTTCAATAACAATTTACGCAATAATTGATGATTTTGTTGGAAATATGTATGTGCGAAGCTCTAAATTGAGCAAAAATTTATTAATATCTAAGGAAAGTACCAAAAGTGACTTGCAAAAGTTGATTGGTAGAGTTAATTACGGTGCCCAGCTTGTGATATTTTATATTTTATATATTGACAGCTTAAGATACACCCATATTGGCGGCTTGTGATACATTTACAGCTTGTGATATTTTAAGAATTATCAATATTCTTTAAATGCACTTTTGAAATAATAAAATAAATATATTGATATATTGGAAACTTGCGATATATTGACAGCCTGTGATATTTTAAGCAGTAGCAACAAACTTTAATACATTTTTGAAATATTAAAAAAATCATGCGAAAATTAACAGTGATAATTTTTATCACAAAACTAGTATTGGAAATATATCAGCAAATTAGCAACATTGAACATGTTTAAAAAGTTAAGAATGATATAAGAATACCCAAGACTTACCAGTGATGTGTTAGCAGTGATATATTACATTGCCATCACGAGCAATTAAAAAGAACAAGCTACAAATTTCTGGAATAGAAAAAAAGTTTATTTATTAAAATTATGAATTCAAGAACAATGAAAAATGTTTCATATACTTAATGTTGTTATTTATAAGCCCACATTAATCAGAAACAGTTTATGATATCCCATAAAAAAAATAATAAAAAAAGAAAAGGAAATCAATACCATTTATATAAAATTGCTTGTATGGAAATAGTTTGTAATGCTTTGGCGAAAAAAATACTGAACCGATTTTTATAATTTATTTTTTAAAACAACGTAATTGTGCTGAAAACGGTTATAGCATACTTAGTTTTATTAATTTTTAAAGTTCAATAACCTATTTTTTAGGATTTAGTTTTTGTAAATCTTCACACAAAAGTTTTCGTTTGATTTTTCGTTACCTATGCTAATGCTGCTTCTTGAATTCTGTGTTGTTATTGTTGTTGTTTTTTGTACTCATTTGTGCCGATTGAGCTTGGCTTCGAAGTTCAAAGAACAAACTTTCTTTGAATTGAATTGTCTTTTTGTTACTTTTGAAGAAAGAAGATAGAACGAGATGTTCAGAGAGTAATTTCGTTGTGAAAAAAAAAAACAAAAGGACGTGCGCTTGCGAAGTATGCGGGTATCATTAGTACTAATCATATCATTATCATAAAATTTCAATCAAACAAATTAACTGTCACAAAAATGTGTGAAAGCGATATTTTAGAAATGCTGAAAAAATATCACTAACAAATACATTTATTCTCCTAAATATCAAAAAAACAAAATCATCCGGTTAAAAACGATAAAAAATTATCACTATAACAGAGTCGACAAAAAAAACGTTTCACTTTCAGAAAAATTACATAAAAAATAAAAATCTCTTGAAGAAAAGGCATAGTTATAAAAATATATTAAAATAATAATCATTGCTAAATTTTTACCAATATTGATATTTTCATTAGTAATCTAAAAAAATAACCTAATAACCAATGTCACTGACTCTATAGAATGTGGACTAAACAAAATCTAAACAATAAATATAAATAAAGTGCAAAATTAAAAAAGTGATATTTTTGGCAAACAGTGATATATTGTCATCAAAAAGTAGTGAAAATTATTAACGCAGTGATATAATTAGAAAAATTTAAAAAATATTATGGTGATATTTTCAATAGGAACTATAATATATAATACAATTAAAATGGCAAAAAATAAAAAATCTTTCCAGTGATTTACTATCAGTGATAAATTTTCAACACTTCCTTTGCTATTTACATTAAGCGACAGTGATAACATCTTTTATTGCTGCTTCAAAATGCGTTGCTTCTCTAAAATTTCAAATGTCTTTCGTAAAAGATCATCGACAGCACAAAATCAACCGCTGGAAGAAGATATTGAGACATCGCAGGAAAAACATTGCAGCGATACAAATTTGGTTAATAAAACTAGAACTAATAATAATACAAACAACGTTGGAACAACAGCTAATGCGACGAAAGCAAATTATATTGTTATAAGTACAACAAACACAAGTGGCACTGATAAAAACATTAATGATAACAATGAAAATGAGAAACATATAATACAGCTGACGATAAGCGATGAATGCGATACTGATGATAAAATCAACTACAATAAATCCGACCCAACGTCGCCAAGTCTGGGTATGACTGAAAAACAAAAACAACAACAACAAATCTTAAATATAAATAAAAATAACAAGAATCGAAATAAAAGTAGTAGTAGTGGTAGTAGTAGTAGCAAAAATGGTTGGCATAAAAATAGCGATGAATTTATTAATGAAAAAACACAAAAAATTTCAAAAGCAGAAAATAATACGGCAACTTATCAAGGAGAGCAACGGCAACAATATGGCAATGTTGCTGATGGCAGCAGCAGCAAAAATGCTAAGAGCGTCACAAGTGCAATAGGTGATGAAAATCAAGCAAAAATGACGCCAAAATCAAATACGGCATCAATAAATAACAAAGACAACAAAAAAATTTGGAACAAAATGCGCTTGCAAAAAAACACTGATAAAAATATTATCAGTGCACATGATGATGGCGTTGATGAACATGCCACAATTTTCTTAGAAACAATAAAAAGTCAACCGAAAGATGTTGATGAAGGTAATAGAAAATCATCATCAAAAAGTGCTAGAAAAAATATTATCAAGTTGTCAACGGCAGCAGACGATAGCGATACAGAAGGAAGTTTCATCGAAGAATATAAAAATTTACTCGTTGAGAAACGTCATCTCATAAGAGGTTCGTACGATATGTCTGAAGTTTGTCATATGGAAGAAGCGCTTAATTTAAGTACATTGAAGAAACATTCATTACATACACCAAATAGTATGCGTTTTAAATCTGATAGTGCATTATTTCACTTTTCGCCACATAGTCTTGCGCCCAGTCAAGCACCCAGTATTGCTAAAACTCCTGAAGAAATTGAATACGAGCAACAATTTGCTGCCGAAACTGTTGATGTAATGACACCATTACCTGGTAGTTCAATGCATTCGCAGAAACCTTTTGCTCTTGGTCGTAACGTACAACCGGAAATTGCTGAGGTCATACGTAATTTGGATGCTAATGCATTACGCATTAATAATTTGACAAACGAAGATAAATTGGAATTAATGCGTCGCTTTGAAACGCAACAGAAGCGTCACAATAACAGTCGTAAGCAGCGTACACATCAGCCAGCGTTGCCATCGGATTCGGATTTAGTTGCAACTCCAAGTACACCAGAGTCTGATGAGGTAGAATTACGTCCCAAACATTATGCCACAATGGGTTTGTACGCGCGACGGCAACCGAAGCGGCCAAAGTTATTATTGCAGGTGCAACGCATTTGTGGCGGATATGAACTTAAGCAGGCGTCAAAGATGACAAAGGAAGCGGAAGAAGATATTAATGAGGTATGTGAGGAGTGTGAATGAAAGTAATTAATGTGTGAATTTGTAATTGCGGAAATTAATTGATTTTAATTTCGTTAAGAGTGCAATGATATAATTTTCAAATTTAAATAAATAAATGTTATTGCAATGTTGTGTTCGAACTGCTAAACTTAAAATAGAAGTCTAACGCAATAATTGAAAAGATGGCTTAAAATAAGAGTTATCGTCCTTGAAATGCTTTTTAATATGCTATTAAATACGGTATGTAATTTAATCAAACAAATTTAGCAGGTGTGCTTACTTTGAAGTTATGATCTTGAGAAAAAGAGGTGGGTTAAATCGTTAAAAGTTTCATAGAAAACTTATTTATTTAATAAAATTTAAATTTTGCGCAGATTGTGATTCTCTTGTTCCCTCTACAAAATTGTCTTAACCCTCTGAAGGGCGATGACGTGCGAGTCGGTAAGTGGAGCGCATATGGTACAATATATTAGGGTAGTTTAAAATATTAAAGTTGCTCCAAACTTCGCATCCCCGGGCAAAAAAAGTTTCGTATTGGTGCCAATAAGAGCCATGTAAAATTTGGTCCTTTTCTGAAAACATTTGATGGACCCGCCACCGTTTTGAAAACTAGAAAATGGTCCTTAATCTACCGAAAATCATTATTATCTCCCTGAAACTTCCCGCAAGAGGAATTAAATGTATGACAAGGTCCCATTATTTTTTCTCCTCCAACATTTTTTCCGAACATACTTACCCTCTATCACCACCCCTTAGGGGGGCTTCCCTGCAAAAATGTCATTCTTGTGAAATTATGAAATTGACAGACGCCTCTGGAGGGATAAAATGTTAGACCAACTTCTATTATTTTTACCCTCTCAAACTTTTCTCTTCACATACCTACTCCGTATCTGCCACGCTTTTGGGGGTCTCCATACAAAAAACATAAAAAATTTCTAAAATTTTGATAATAATTCATAGCTCCCCCGGAGTGACCCATAGAGGGTTCATATGTATCAGCAGGTCCTATTATATTTTCTTCTCCAATATATTTTTCAAGCATACTTATCCCCCTACAAAAAACACAAAAAATGGAGAAAATTTCGAAGACAATTCATTGCTTTCATGGAGTGACCCGTTGAGGGGTCAAATGTATTACCAGGTCTTCCCTACATTTTTCCCGGATATACTTACCCCCTATCTCAACTCTTTTGGGGGGATCCCTTGCAAAAATGAAGAAAATTTGGAATAAAATAGTTCATATCACTAGGTTGTATTATATTCATTTTTATTGTGATCATTGTGCTCTTTTCACAAAAAGGATACCTTTTACGATTTGCAGCATTAGCTGTTTTTGTTCTCCATCATTTGACAAAATTTGGTTGTAGTCTTTCAAAAACGCAACACCTCTTTCAACACCAATTTGAAAACCGATTGGGCGTGGCCAGACCCATACACCCGTCGGAGGGTTAAGGATCAAAAATAGCTTAGGATTGAAAGTAATATCACAAGCAAAGTTTATTCGTTTTCTTTCGCCTCCCGTGAACTAAACTTTTGTCGCAAGAGAATTTAGTCTTCCCTGAGGCTGTGCAACGAGCCGAATTTGTTGAAACAAACTCGAAACTCACGAATTTTTTTATAAAATTTCAGCATCGAACCAACTGCGTTTCGCTCGACTCAACTTAGTGCGTTTAGTTCGATCATATCTCGTTATTTTACTTCTGTTTGTGTCGTTCGAAATGAATGAATGAAATGAAAATTGCGGCGTACCGTACAGTTGAGAAAAATTCGAAATTATGTCAACTCTTGAGTGACTCAAGAGTTTCGAGCAACTCGTTTGTTTGAGTTGAACTGATTGCATATGACAAAAGTTGGAACATGTTCGATCAGCTCGTTGCACAGTCTTAGACTTCTTGCTTCGATATCGTTGACAAAAACGAAGATTGCTGAAGGTTTTGATCTGAGCGATTCGATTTATTGTTTTTAGAATGAATGCTCTTATTGGTACCGCCATTAGGTGTTATAACGCTGCCGAAATAAATAAAGTTTTCCACTTCCTTGCCAATCATGAAGCTATTACTGTAACAGGCTGAGCGAATGGCATGATTTCTGTTTTATTTATGTTGATTTTAAGACCTACTCCTTCCGAAGGATAGAATTTTTTTCACACGTCGAACTAAAAATGATAAATTCAAACTTATAAGTTAGCGAAAGTTATGTATTATTCGAGCACTGCGGCTCAAAGTTGTCTAACACAAAATTAAAGTTCAGAATAATTAATTTTTTATTATAATTACTTTTCGCAAGTTTGCTGAGTTAAGAATTACCGCAGCGATAATGTAAAAGTTGCTTGATAGTACTAAAAAAGTTGAACTTTGATCGCAAACACTTACATATTTCAATGAAATTAATATAATAGGTCTAGATATCCTTACATATATAAAGGTATATAAAACAATAATTCGTTATTTGCAATTCAATTTTTATATGCAGCTTACAAGTTTAAACGACGATAGAACAATTAGTAAATATGCATCTTATCTCTAATTTATTTAAACGCCAATTCAATTGGATTAAACAAGCGATTATTTTCAAGTATCTGATTGACTCATTAGGTATTATTACATTTCTTAAAATATTTTTCTCCTTGCTGCTCTATCGTTCACATTCACCTTACTAAGTATTCGAGACTTCATTTTATTTCAAGGAATTCCAAGCATTTCTAAAGAACAATTTACTACGCTATTGCATAACTAAGTAAGTAGTTGCTTAGTGCATGTATCTTCTCAAATGATTTATTATGCCAAAAATTTAAACTAAGATTAGATTTTAAATCAAAAACAATTTGGTATTAAAAATATGGCAAGTGATGTCATATGTTCTTAACGTTGAAAATATATGGCCTATTTAAATTAAAAAAAAAAAAAATCGCCTTTTTAGTGATATGAAAATTAAATATTTGATTGCGAAATTACTTTGAGCTTATGTAAATAAATAGATAAATCGAGGGGTGTGATTGCCGAAAGTGATTTTCTTATGAAATAATTTATAATGAGAAAAATTAAATTATTATAATATTGTCCAATGGGGAATATATGATGATTACCAATTAACGTATTTCTTTTAATATTCATACAACTCAGTTTTGGAAAACCAATTGAAAGCGAAATTGAATTGAATCAACAAAATATCGTTAAAAAGTTTATTTTTAGTAAATCAATAAAACATTTCATATTTTTTAATTGAAAATAATTGACAACATTTAACTTCATTTAAAAAATTAAGGCAAAAAAATTTAGACTAAGACAGTTCTCAATATTTACAATTATAGTTTTTTCACATATTAGGGTGTTGCTTAAAATAAAATTTCAAAAGCTGAAATTAATTAATGGGGCAAGTAGATAAAGGCATTATTCAACATTATTCAAAGAAATCTAATTAATTAAATGAATTTTTTTATTAAAAAGAAAATTGCAGGAAGTCGTCTTATGACCATACCATTTCTCATACTTTGAAATCAAATGAATTAGTATAGTTGAATAATTTATATATATTTCAGTTTTTAATAAAGAATATATAGGCAAAAAATATAGTTTTCATTTGATAATTTTGTAAACTTTATGAACTATGAAAATCTAAACAAGGCTGCAAAGCTTATATATTGTAGTCGTATAATGAAAGGATCCAGCAGCTTATTTGATAAGAAAAGTGCAGGTATTTTAGAGTGAACCACCAGAAAGCCGGAATAGTTTTGAAACAACTTAGAAAGGCGTATTAAAAATGCTATAAACCTTTAAATGCAGAGCTACAAAATTTTTTATGTATTTTCAACTACTAACTTAATCTTAAAAAATATGTTCTTATATTTTTGAATACCCAACCCTTATTTGATTTATTTAACATAGCTAAATTTTATTTACATATTTAATTGTTATTAAATAAATTTCGTAGCAACATTATTTGGTGTTGTGTTTTTGTTTTCCTAAAAACAACAAATATTTTAATTTTTCTATTTACCGTTCTATTGAAAAATACCCTTAATTGCTATCATTGTTATATTTATTTGATGATTCATTTTAAGAGTTATGAGTTAAACTAATTGAAATAACAACAATATAATAAATATGTTAATTAATTTTATTTGATTTGAAATTTGTGCTTTAGAAAAACCCAATGAAAATACTTCATAAATTAAATACCCTGTATTACATTTAAAGCAGAAGTGCAAGTGAAAGTTTTAAATTTTTAGTAGTAGGGGATGAGTGCGGTAGAGATAATGTATTGCGCCATTTATCAAAGTATTCAACGCTTGTTTGCTTCACTCAACGCCATATTTTATTTTATGTCTTAAGTCCAAGATTCCGCTGTAGAAAAGTCGAATGGAAAGATGACAGGATAAAATGTACATAAAAGATAGTGTTACATTTTGGTGAAACCTACCAACTAGGATTGCTTTGCCAAAGCCCATCGCGATGCCTTAAGAATCCCGACTTTTGGCCAAGTTTTTTTTTACAAAGTAGTGTAAAATTACAAATGTATGCCAAATCATAGGACTCGAAGAGTCTAAATAGAATATATAGGTTTACCTTTTCGAATACTGTCACAAAGCCATGTTTTGAGTCAATTTTTCTTAAGTAAAATACTCTCATTTCGATGATACATGACATATTTGATCACAAATTCTGTTGAGCCTAGTTGCTGTATAGCTACAGTGACCATATTTTTAGGAGCTAAGTCTGGGACAAAAAAAAAATTCGTTGAATTTGTGAAAAAGTCCACAACCAAATTTCTTTTGGTGCAAATAGTTGACCTTGTTTGTTTGTTTGTTTTTTTTTTAAGAACTGAATATAAAAATAGTTTACCTGTTTCTTATTGAAAAAACTCATTTCAACCTAGCAATACGGGACAAATATGAAACTAGAAATTAAATACGGGACATCTGTATTTCTTCGAAAAAAAAAACCGGGGCAGCAGACTGAAATACAGGACTGTCAAGAAAAATACGGGACGGATGGTCACCGTATGTATAGCAGAAGATAAGGGAAAAAAGAAAAATTTTTGAGGCAAATGATAATTTTTTGCTTAATTGCTAGAGTTCACACAATAATAAGTTGGTAATGGGGATTAAAAACATTGCATATGCACTGAAATGGACTATAAAGTTGTTACACTCGGCCTTAATACAAATTTGCAATGCAATTTTTCCCTGAGTATAGAAATCGAATTTCAAGTCTTAAAAAGAGAAAAAATTTCAAATCTCTTGCTGTATTATTGAAGCATATTTATTACAACTTTGAGTTCATTGAACCGCAAGAAAATTTTTGGAAAAGAGCAACATTTATCAGAATTCTTCGATTCTCTATTCGATTCTTTGACCAATATGAGCGTAGAAGCGATGTCTCATTTGATATTTTCCACTTAGCAACCAATTACTGAAAAAGACGCTTAAACATATTTTTTGTACATGCAAACATCGTATATGTATTTGCACTTTATGAGGCTTAAGATCTTGAGCTTTGCATCACACCTTTTTAAAAGTCATTTCAAAAAGATCGTAAAGTTTTATGATAATTATGAGCACTAAAAGTATAAAAAATCTTAACATTATCAGTATTAATTAAAATTTGGAACAAATGCATAGCTACAAACAAAACAACAAGAATTGTATGAGACAAAGATTACTGCCCTAAGTAACATCAGATGAAACAGTCATATAATTAGGAAATGCGTATTTACATATAAGTTTTTGCCCCTTTCCCTTAGACACAGCTTGATATAATTATAGAAAAGGTAAGTAGGCTGGTTTTTGATATATGTATGTAAAGTAAAATATATAAGCTGATGAGATGATATTTCATGTTTCCTATAAGGTCAGGCGCATGAACTATTACCAACTTCAGACCGATACATCTGGCAAACCGATAAAGACAGCTGTGTTAAATTCATACCAGTGACAGCTCTAAGTTTTATAAAAGAAAAGTTTTCCGAAATGAATTTCAAACGTAATAGTGTGATTGCATTATATTTGGCTGGAAAATCACAACCAGCTATTGTTCGTGAGCTCAAACATCTCAAAGTGAATAAAATGTTTGTGTATCGTACCATAACTCGTCATAATGGTACTGGTAGCGTTCCAAACGCTATGGTGGTGGACCAAAAAAAAATGCAATATCGCCTGAAATGGTGCGGAAATTTAGGCTCGATTTGAACGAAATCCACATCGTAGTGGTAATCAAATGACAAAAGAACTGAAAATATCCCAGCGGAGCATCAGACGCATATTGCAAAATGCACCAAGCGGGAAGTCAAAAATAGGGGTTTCCATTTGAAAAACTAAAGTTGACCTCCAAATAACCTTGAAAATGTAGGTCAAGGTCATGGTTAAGGTCATGGCTGGATCAGTCCTTTGATACCCACCAACTTTTATTTGAAACATTTTTTGAATGACTTGCAATTTTTTTACTTATTCAGCTGTTTGTTTTTCATTCTCTAAACAGATAGAATTTTCTTATAATTAATGGCATTTTTGCTATCAAAAAAAAAAAACATTACATGTATCTAGGAAAAGTTTTTAAAACTGTAAAATATATATAGACTAGCATTTTTAACATTTTTCATTTCAAAAAGATACATATCTTAACGTAATCATCAATTGCTGTGATTAATTTGAATACCTGCGTATTTTCATTAATTTCCAAACATAATAAATCCACTCAACGAAATAAATCCACTCAAGAATAATTGAAAAACTTAAGCAAATTAATTACTTTCGTGGTATGTTACAAATTATGTAGAGTAAAAGAAAAAATAAAATAAATTATGCAAACAACAAAAAAAAAAAAAAACATTATGGAAAAAAAAAGTTATTTCGCAATTGAAAACTCTTATCCATAAAAGAACTTACGTATAAATTCCAAATGAATCGCTGCTGTGGGTGGCAGCAGCTTCACTTCAAATAAATAAAAAATGATAACGACTTAAATGGAAAATTCTTGCGTTCGCAGTAACAACGTTTGAGTTTTATTTTTTCTTCATCTCTTTGAAGCATTGTTCTGGGTAATTAACAAGTGGAACTGTGGATAGGTCACTTCACTTAATTTGATATCTATTGTAATGTGAAATCTCTTTATAATCATTCAATTAAAAAAAAAATCAATGTAAAGCGATTACATTGCTGAAGTCACAGCCAATTAACTGCATTTTTCTGATATTTATAATAAGCTTACATACCAGGTTACATTTTAAAATTAAAATTTTTATTTTTTTCTTAATTTAATTGTTAAACATGAAAATCTTAATGCTTGATTTAAAATATTTAATTTAATTTATTAAAAATATATTGTATATGCTGCAAATATATTAAATACTGAACATTTGTATGGGTTGTTCAATATTAATAAGAATAAATAAAGTGCAGTATCAAGAATATTTGAAAGAGTCATAAATCAAATAACAAATAGCACAATTCTTCCACATAAATCACTGCAATTTGATTTTAAATTCAATAAGATATTCGTTTAAATACATTCATACATTTTATTCATATCATTACAATAGCAAATATGACCATGAATACTACAAAACATCCTTTCCCTACCACTTCCAATTGCACTGACACGCGCCGCACAATAATAATATATTATATGTATATGTATACCCACTGAAAATCGTACAACAAAAGGATATCGTACAACATTCTTTTGAACTTTTAAAATTCATATAACCCGTATTTGTATTGAAAAGCAACCCTTTTTTAATGTCGAACAGATTTATATACTATGTACCTGTATTCAATGCATTATACACCCAGCCGGAAATGAGACTAAACTGCAATATAGTGAAGTGAAGTGTAATGATAATGCTGCTTAGGTTGAGCAACATACATTCATAAAATTTAATTTTTTTAGAAGTTCATGCAGTAATTTGGAAAATGATTTTCTTCTCCCTTATTTATGAAGATCCTTGCTAAATGGAATCCTCAGCGACCTTTTCTTGCAAATGATTATGAATTTCTAAGCTTGATATGTTTTCGTTTTGGCATAGTTATATTTTGTTACACTCTTTGTTTGGGTTCGCAACAAATTTATGTAAATTGGAAAATTGAAAATTGGAAATTTTCAAGGATTGGCTCGAAAGTCACTGACGATTCCATTTAGCTATGGATTAAACTAGTATGACTAGCAATAGCTCGTTTTTTTTTTTTTTTGTTTGACTTTTGTAATTTTTTTGTGGTGAAATTTTTATTTTTTTAACAAGAAAGTAAACTTAACAGAAAGGTGACATTAATTCAAGCCTCACGCTCTAGCATCCTTCTGGAAGATACTCAATTTTAAGCGATTCCACTAAGTATGTTAAGACATAGTAACTTTTGAATAATTCCTAGTGAGTCATTTCAAAATATACAAACACATGTAGTGAGTGTATATATCAATAGCATCATCAATAATAAAATGAATAACAAAACTGTATGAAGGAACAAAGCAACTAAATAAAACAAATAATTTTTTTGTTGTTACTTATTCTGAGACCTTTGCTTTAGTTAAGATCTTTGTTGCATTGTTTTCTGATTATTAATTTTAATTTTGTCCTACAATATGATCGAAGTTTGATTTCATTCGGTAAAAAGAATGCAATAATGTGATATTTCTAAAAAAGGTGTCTCACTGTTCGCACCTTTTCTCTACATGTGACTTAATGTCTTTAATACATGCCTAATAATGTTAAGTAAAATGTGTTAAGGTGTATGTTACTTAAGTTAAGCAGCTATAGCTCTTAGAGTTCTTCAAAATACTCTTTAAACGAGGTATCTATGGGGTATTCCACGTCAAATCTGACACCATTGTGCTCTTGCATATCTGATATTTTTGACAAAAATTTTTTTTTTGTACTAGTTGAGACTTATTCTCCATGACCTTTTTCCACTTTTTTTTGTCAAGCTTTTCAATTTTTGGAAAAGCGCTGATATTTACTCTGAAACGTAATTTTCGTTATATATAAATCGAAACATTTTATAAAACCATATTTTTAAGAATGTATGTAGGTACTGATCGGTTTTCCTGAAAATTTTTTGTAAAAACTTTTATTCATTATATAAATTTTATGTTTGGTGTGATAATGAGCAAACGATGAAATGTTTCTTTTTTTAATTTTAAATTTATGTTAATATTATGTTAATGAGATTATGTTTAAATCAAAGTCATATTATCATTCAAACTAAATTATTTCGAAAAAAAAATTACAATACTCATATGTGCTTTTAAATTGAATTCTTTTTATAATATAATATCGAATGGAGTGTTATTTTGTGTATTATGCACAACGTCCTTATTATTTACTTCAAATTACGCCCAAGACCCCACCGTGACAAATTTTCCATTTCCTTCTTCTTCCAAAACAAAATGCTTGCCAGCACATTGTGCTTAAAAATGTGCACAATATTTTCACACCCCACATTTTTATAACATAAATAAATAATTATCCAAATACGCATTAAATTGTTATTTCTAAAAGGGATAAAAATAAGGCAAAAAAAAAACATTGGAAAAACAAAAAATTTCAGAGAATAAGTAAAAATCAAATTTGAGCTTTTGTACCCAAATTTGAACAACTCAGCAAGCAAATTACAAATAAAAGGCATAACGAAGAAAAGCCGAAGAAAATCCCTAAAGCAAAACACACAAATAGAATGGAAATCACACAAGCATATACAAAAACATTAAGTAGATAAATCTATATACAATACACCTGACAAACGACAACGATGAAAATAACAATAGCAGCAGTAGTGACATTATTATAAAGAGCTACTACTAATAAGCTTTCAAATTCATTGAACAACAAAAAATTTAGCTTTACCAAGAAAATTGAATAAAAAAAAAACAATTTCAAAAATAAACCAAGAAAATTCAAGCCTTAATTTCTTATCGTGCCAGCAGTAAACGCCAGCACAAGATTTTGTACTTACGCCAACGCTCATGCTAACACCCACTTAACAAACGTTTTTCATAAAAAATTTAAATCTCCTAAAAATGCGTTACAAAAACATTGAGTAATTTATCTTCGTTTAAAAGCACCAAATAATTTATTAGCTTTCTCTGTCTCATGCCATCAGAAGTTTCGCTTACTTCCGTTAAAAGATGGCGCTAATACAGAGACTTGTTGATAATAGGTGTACTTATAAATTCGAACAACAACAAAAATGAATTTTAAATTTGTAGTTTTTTTATTTTCCAATTTTTTTAATTTTCTTGTAAAGTCAGAGAGAAGATTCAGAGCTGCATACCTAATGCAAATACTAGCCTCCTCTCTTGTTTTCGATGTTTTAAAATAATTCAATTGAATTTTATTTCTGATTATCCTCAGATTGGCTTTGCCGGTGCTAAATGTTAATTTATATAACGTGTTGAATATTTAAATATTCCGATAAAAATTTATGTTTTTTTGCACTGGACTACAAAATTATATAACTTTGGCACTGGGTAGCTCATTTGTTTCTTTTCTTTAATAGTCTTTTGTCACTTTGACTTTTTCTTTGTACAGTAAATTAAACTTGGCTTACTTTAGTGTTGGGCATACGCACAAACTGATCGATATTTGTTGGTTTCACAGGAACTGCCATGATGATGCTGTTGCGTGTTCTTTTATGCATTAGATTATGGTGGTTTATTAGTGATTGTACTGCTGTTTTTGTGTTTGTTGTAACTGTAGGGCAAGTTTTGTGCCTCAGAGTGAGAATAATGTAAATGATTTTGTCTTCATTTACTTTCATTTCATTTTTATATTACTTATATGTAAGAGTAGAGACTTACGATGCTCTTAATGGTCGGATGTAATCGGATATAGCAAATGTAGATATCTGATGATTTGCATGTATTGATGATAAAAACACGAAACGTTAAAGCGTTGTACATAACATGACCAACCGTACTTCCTTTTGGGGGTAAAGTACACACTTCGAATTGACTCGTTATTTTGCGTACTTTAAAGCAGCGACGGGCAAGTACAGACACTTTCAGCCCTCATGGCCCTTTCCGTTATTCGACGCACAAACAAATAATCAAAAGTTCGCAGAATTTCAACGCTATCGGCGCATAGCGTTGAGTTGAGTCCTAATGAAAACAAAAACAACACACACAGGCGTTAACGTTGTTAGTACGGGAGGCAACGTTGCATTTTGCGAAGCAATATCCTACCGCTTGATTTTTTTTGCAAATGATAGTTTATGTATGTATAGCTGATGATCGAAATAAGCGTCAGCCGGCAGACTAGTGGTTGGCCAGGTTGTGAGAGGCCGACAAAAAAAGTTTTGCGCAATAACTCGAAAAGTAAGTCACAAGTAGAAAAATATGTTAAGACCAATGTTGTAGAGAAGAAAAAAACACATCGATTTCATGCCAAACAACAATATTTAGCCCACTTTTGACCGTTTTAAAGTTTCCGGAAAATTCGGTAATTTTGAGCAAAAATAGTTATTTTGGGCGAAAAATGCGGTTCTCAGATTCAAGCAGTTAATTTTAAACTTTCAATAAAAACCGTATTTTTTTCGAAAATGGAGATGGTCATTAATAATTTTAAAACAATGAAAAGAGGGTCAAATCTTGTCATACAAAAATTTTTCAGGCATGAAATCGATGTGTTTTCATCTTCTCTACGACATTGGTCTTAATATATTTTTCTACTTGGGGCTTACTTTTCGAGTTATTGCGCAAAACTTTTTTTGTCACCCTCTCACAACCAGGCCCACCACTAGTCTGCCCGCATAAACATAAACTATCATTTGCAAAAAAAATTAAGCGGGATTAAATTGCTTTGCAAAATGCAACGCTCCCTCCCTTACTATGTGTTTCGACGAATGTAGCAATTGTTTATGTTTGTAGTGCAATTTGGTTTTTTTGGTGCTGTTGGCGAATTTGGAAATGAAAGCAAAATAACTTTAAAATTTAGTTTGTTGTTGCTTGATGTTGTTGTTGTTGTGCCCTTTTGTTAAGGTTCCATGCTCACCACTGCTTTAAAGCATAAGTGGGCAAAATAGAAAAAATTAGTCAATTTTAGCTCATCACAACAAACACGTCGTTTTTCTTAAGAAAAATAAGCAAAAAAAATAAACTTTGTTGTGTTTTTCTTTGTATTCGCTATACAGTAGACTTCCAATATAACGTATAACGATATAACGAATTTCCATTTTAATGAACAGTTTTTCAAATTGAGACTTTTCCATTGATGTCTCTAAATTAAGAACGCTAAAAATGTTTTCCGTTCCTAATAACGAACATTGTTTAATTCAAAAATAACTGTTGAACTGAAATAAATTTTTTTTACCAGTAAAAGTGATCGCCAGTAAGAAAAGCATTGCAAAATTTAATTTAACGCTTATACGAGTTAATATATGCGATAATAAAAGCCAGTTTCTTTAATAAAAAAAAAACACTTCAATATAACGAATTTTACGATATTACGACTGTCCCGTGTATTAATTAGTTCGTTATATTGGACGTCTACTGTATTAACATTAAATTTACATTGGCATTTGTATTGTTGTTGCATCATTCAGAAAAAAAAGCTGACGCAGAAGCAAACAGCAATGCTTTGATTCTTGGCTTTTGGTTTGTTCCTGAATTTTTCTTTTGCTATCGAGATTGAAAAAAAAAAAATTTGTTTTGTTGTTTTAAAATACAGGTAAATTTACTTCTTAAAAAGTAAAGACTTAAAAAGTATATTTTTAAAAGATTTTTTTTTATTAATTTATGATTACACCGTTAATATACATATGTAAATAAAACATGATGAAAGCCTGATGGAACTCCTACCGGCATTTTAATGAATTTTATGTAGAAGAAAAAAATTTTTATTGTATGAATAACCTTTTTGTTTGGATCATGTCATCAATAAACAATTTGAGTAATTTTATGTAAAAAATTATTATACTTGCGATTAAATTTTTCTCAGGAGGTCACTTTTTGTGCGCAAATTTTCTTTAACATTCCAGAAATTTTTCAAATGAAATCAAAAAAGACAAAAATTGACACATTTTGCAGCAAGGTTTCTGAAGTGGAAATGAAAGATTTCAGAAACGTAACTGAAACTTTGTAAGATTTTATGTGAAAGGTTTACAAAACGTTACATGCCGAGTGAGAATTTCGCAGTTTCTGTTAATTATTAGCTGAACAAAAATGAGAGCCAAGATGGTTGTGCTTCGTAAAAATGTAATTTTTATACATTTTGCGCAGGTCCACTTTTCAGTTTGTGGCTCACAATAAATAGTAGTAAAATTATTCAAACTATTTGCACAGTGCAGTGTGAATTCTAAACTTTGCATTTTTGTTTAATTTATGAACTTAACAAATATCTACTGCTGTCAAAATTTTCATATTTTATAATTTTTATTATAACTAACATATCTTTTTTGGTCTCTTTATCATTGCAGCGCAATCTCATGGACTTAAAATATCCGACTGTTTTACCACCGAATCCCCAACTTAAGGTCAGTTTTGTATACCGAATTTTTCAAATTTTCATTTTGTGAAATGGCAATGTCCTATTCTCTTTTAATTACAGGCCTTACTAGTTTTTCATAAAACGGACAATTTCTGCGAAGTACTGACGGAGGCCTGTCATCGTCAACAAATTGATGTCACCTTAGTTAAGTCCAAAGAGGCCGCATTGGATACGTTACATAATTCCACTGGTGCTGCTGAAAGTTTTCATTTAATTATAATTGATGCACGCTCTAGTAAAAATCTGGATGCTGAATATATTACCAGGTGAGTGAGATGAAAAAGGAGAAGCGAGGGGGAGGGAGACATGATAGAATTACTTTATTTATTATGGTACACAAGTACGCTATTCAAATAACGCAAATAATTTTCTTAATGGATTTTCCTTTAGTCAGAACATTAATAATATTGGCCACAATAGCAGCAATGTTATAATGTTGGTGTAATTTTAATTTTTATGTCGTTTTTCTTTTTATGAAACTTTTTTTTTTGTTTTTGCTTGATTTATTACACCACAATTATCTTCTTTCTTTTTGTTTTGCTCAATATTTAGTGTATACTTTGTTAAACTTTTTTCTTGGCTCAACTACTTCCAGATCAATAAGGCACACTAATGGTCATCATTTTACGACAATAATTGCTGTGGTTAAAAAGAGGTAAGCTACATTTTTATTCTTAATATTTCAAGAAAAATATTTTAGAAAGATAAATATCAATCTAATAATTTCTCTTATATAATTTTTTTTATTAGAGTGCAGCATATCAGCTTTAACTTATAATTTTTCACATTTTTTATAACATTTACTCCTACATCATGTTGGTTAAGTTGGCATGTCTCAACTTGATCATAAGATTAATTACCTCATTAAAACTTGAAATTCAATTCAAAACTAATTAGCAGCACTCACACACAGTTACTTAGACAGGCCAACTGGAAGATAGACAGACAGAAGAGCAGACCGACAAGCAGTAAATTTTACAGACATTAGCGTTTTATCCTTTAGGATACACGCGAAATTTTCCACAACAGTAGCTCTTTAATTAACTTTAATTTGACGTAGCAGTTAACCCATTTTATACGCTTATTGAAAAACAAAGTTAGTAAATGAAAAATAAGTTAAAAAATTAGTAGCCATAAAGTGTCTCAGTGTTGTGATCTCGCTTAGAAGTCGAAGGCTATGCTGATGAAAGTAAATGACAACTGAACTTGAGATTTTCTTGAAATATTGAGGCTTGTGCAACTGCCGACGCGTATGCTGCAGTGAACAGTTTCGCCTGTCATAAAAGAGTTTGTAGCTGACGTACATAATGTTTTCAGAACATTTGTAGAGTTTCCGGCCGGTTTTTTAACTATTTTTAATGCTTCTTTGATTTAAGTGTAGTTGACTTCACCAATCTAAGGCATGTAGTAGCATTTTGACTTAGTTTTACTTACCAAATTTTTTTGAAGAATATAATTTTCAACATTTTTTAGTATTTTTAGTATGGTTTTTGCAAGTACGTGATCATAGGTGAAAACCGGTGTGAATTATTTTCTAAAACTCTTTAGTCAGTTTTATGTTTATATTTTTATGACAGTTGTAGGGTTTTCAAATTCTTTTTTTTTGTCATTTTTCTGGCTCGTTGCGTTTTCTTAAGTGCAGATATTTACAATTTTTTTTTATTTTATTTTATATTTGACAAAATTGTCAGTTTTTGGATAATTTTTTGAACTTTGATGAGAACATTTGTAGAGTTTCATACTATTGTTTTCTTTCTTACGCTCTATAGGGTATATTTAAGTGTTGCTTTGAACAATTTTAAAGGTTTCCTGGTTTTTGCCTAAAACAAAATATAGAATCGATCAAAAAAACTTGTTTAAAAGATTTATCAGAGAGATTTTCCTGGGTCTTTTTTATTTTAAGCTAAAATAAAAAACTATCCACAACTAAAATTAATTTTATATGAATATTGTAGCAGTAATACAGATGACAGATTAAACTGCAAATAAATTTTTTTTTTCAAAATACTTAAGAACTCCAATAAATATCTTGAGAGAAAAAATGGGTTAAAATCATAATGACGTTGAAATACATGTTTTTTTTCTAACAAACAGCTGCGCTCACTTAGTTGGTTCCCTGTGGTGCATTCAGCATAATATACTTTTAACCGCTCTGTGTCTTTCGTACGGATATTTACAAAAGTCATCCACTTTATTGCGCTTAAGTTGCCAAATAAAGGTGCTCTTATTTAAGAAACATAAAACACAATTAAAACATCTTCAAGCACTAAAGCTGCCAGGTTTTGATTCTCTTTATTATACGCTCGTAATTTGTTAGCTACTTAACTTTGTATGTTATAATGTCACTTCGCTCATAGCAACCTGGCCCTGTTTTAATTTATCAACCGTGCTCCTTAATACTATCCCACATTTCAGTTTTACTTTTTTTAATTAGATTTAATGCTGAAGGATGCAATGTGTCCTCCTGTTTAAAGGTATGCCCTAAGCACTTCCTAGCTCACATCTTTTGCGTTTTCCATGAATTTTTATGTAGCTGCTGCTTTGGCTAACAAAGTGTTGATTGACAGTATTATACTGGTGTTGGATTGTTCATTTGGGGGCCAACAGCGTTGTTTGTAGCTTAAGCGGATAATCGTGCTTGATGTACACTCATCTGTTGTTAGTAGTTGTTGAAAGTTTGGCATTAAGTTCACAGACGAAATTAATTTTCTTAATTAGGAAATTCGAACTGTTTAATGTCTTAAGGGCCAACTTAAACTTTGAACAAAGTGGAACAAATCAACAGTTAATCATAGTGCTTTCGTTATAGTAGAGTGACACTTGAACGTTTCTTATTGCGGTTATTAAAAGTATAACAAACAATTTTGTCTTCTTAAAATATGAGGAATTCGATATAAATGATTAATGGCGAGATAAGGAAAAATTCTTTTAAGGAGTAAAATAAACTAAGATTAATTTTTTATGAACAATTTGTGGAAATCACCAAAATAATTGGGCCTTAAAAAATTAATAATGACTTACGAGTAATGTTAATTTAAAACTTTCAACAAAAACCTTATTTGTTTGAAAATGGAGATGTTCATTAAAAATTCTATTATTTTATTATTTTCTTGGAAACATTTTTCCACTTTACTACAAACATAACAACATACTTTAATCAAATTAATTTGAAATAAATGTTTTTCGCTCTCTTGGTCTTGCAGTTTCTTCGAAAAGGATGATGTTCTGATTGCACTATTAGACGCTGGCGTTAATAGGGTGAGTTTACGTAATCTGATTATATAACTACTTAATTACGCTGAGATTATTTAAGCGATTAGCTAATTGTTCATTGCACAATTATTTTGCAGTGTATCGCTGAAACCACAAATGTATCAATTTGCAACATTGAAGTCAAACAAATACTGCACTCAATTGTGCGGCCACATAATGTGATGTCAACGCAACAGGTGAGTGGTAACACTACAGATTTAATGCGATTAATAATTAAAAAGCAAAAAGAAACTTAAATATGTCCTAAAATATGCAACAAATTTTTGCATAAAATGAAATAAAAATACAAATTCAATTTCAAACATCATTAGGAAAAATAATATAAATAATTTTCTTATTCATTTCGTATTTACGATATTCAATTCCTTTTGCAAAAAAAACAAATTTTCATAGCAACATTGAAAATTTATTTATTTTATGTGCTCTCTTATAACAAATTTAATTTATTATCTTTCAACGAGTAACATATCTTTTCAAATTATGCTTCTTCTTCTTCTATTCTTTAAAAAATAACAGGCATTGTATACGGCATTACATCGACTCAAGGAAGTTCTCATCATTACAGATGATGTCCTGCGGATACAATACGCAAACAAATCAGCCGAAAGATTGCTCAATATGCGTTTGGTGAGTACTGTGTTTGTTTGTGGCTGTGTGTTTGTATATACATAAATCTTTTATGGGCAATATAAATGTGTAGGAAAGTGATAGATGATATAGGAATTATGTACAATGCTGTAAATACATTTTAAAATACGTCGTAGACGAAGTTTTTCTTTTATTTCATCTTGTACTTTATCTGTTTTTTTTTTTTCTAAAGATTTCTTCGGCATCCTCATTAAATCTCAACAAGGATTTCCTTTTCTTTGCAAAATCCTTTTAATGTTCTTCTTCACTTTTATAAATTTAATTTGCTTGTTGACAATCCTACTGCCTTTTTATTTTGTCTAACAAGTTCACTTGTGTGCATTTTTCATTTCCGTTTCCGGACAGAACTCAACAACAAAACAAAGGAAACGTTGTGCAAAAGAAAAAGAACGTTTGCATTTTAATAAACTAAGTTTGCTGCAAAAGTGATTATATCCTGCAAAGTTAATATTTCAAAGTCTTATTACAGCAAAACTATAAAAAGACAATCTTCATAGTTTCAATGTCCTTAAAGTTAGCCCATATTTTGATTTCTCTAAAATTTCTTTGCAGATATGTGCTGAACCTTCTTTAGGGTTTTGTTTTAATCCAAGCATTATTAAGTTAGTTCAGCATTTCATTAATTTTTGAGAAGAACAATAGAACAAAAACTTTTATTCGGCGGAGTTAGCCCAACTTTTTTTTTCAACCATAAACGTTATGGTGTTTTTTTGTACTTGTGCCACATTAGAAAGCAAAATTTTTTGATTAAAAATAAATAAATCAAATTAAAAAAAAATCCCATTCCATTCCAAAATCCTGAGTTGTACATATTTTGCGATATGGTACAAGTCAGAAACCTTAAAACACAACATTTTTTTTTTCTATATTAAAAGGGATGTTCTGCTACCTTTTCTTAAGAGTTGTCTTTGGATTTCTATCGTATTTTTTACGATTTTAGTTATCCACGTAGGCGTGATCGATTTAGTTCGAAACGAATTTATATTGAAATCTTACTTGACTTATGCTCTCAATATTTGCTAACCATGTACCTTTCTTCAACTCTTACAGGACGAAATCATCAGTAAACCTTTAGCCGATATTTTCATTTCGGATGTCGAATCAATCAGTGCACATGGCAAGAGTATACGTGAGTTTGATGGCATTTTAACGGTGCGACGGAAGAGTCAAGATGGAATACCGATGCATGTGCGTGTCGTACCAGTGGCGTGCATTGGCAGGTAAATATTATTGCTCAAAAATGTATGTGAACTCCAGACGTAAATGTAAATATTCTGTCTCTTTACAGAACACCCACCCACTTCGTGTTCAACTTCGATGTACCTGGCGGTCAGACGGATTTTATTGCAACTCTACCGCAACCAAAGGAGGCACCACGAGGTTCGCTGCATTCAATACGACGTGGCAGCTTTGATGTGCGCTCAGTGGCATCCGATGGTTTGCGGCGTACCAGTTTGGCTAAATTGACATCGCTGCCATTGGAGGCACCAATAACAAAAGTAGGATTTATTTGCTAACTATTGCTAATACGCATTGCGCCTCATTCCTTTGTCCTACTCATAGCCATGACACAAAATGTCATTTCCCAAAAAACACCTTCTCCGTCTACACTATCCTATCAACATTCCAATGCAAAATAGTTGCAAAAGTTGTGTGTCACGCCAAAAAAAAAACACAAGTTTGTTTGTTGAAGTTTCTTAGCTAAAAAAAAAAATGCACGCACTCATACCACAATATACATATACACATCCACAGACACGCACGACAAAATCACATGATTACATACATACTCTTATGCACCTGTGCAAATGCAATCGGTTCAGTTTAGAAGCTAATGCTGCTGTTGTTCTGCTGCGTTAGAAGCCAAGTTCTTAGCGTTGCCACATTTTTGCATTAATTTTTAAAATATGTACCACATAGAATTATTAGCTAGGTGCTAGGCGTGGCCAACAGCAACAACAACATAAGCATTTGCATCTATAGTGATATGAATTGCATCAAAAATCACATACTTGTGTAGTAGGGTAGCCCGTAAATTAAAAAAATAAATATTCTATTGGTAGCATACATACTTACATACATGCTATAACGATATTCTCAATAGTAATAAAATTATTTGGAATTATAAATTTACACAAAGGTCATATCTCAAAAAAAATTGGACTTTGGCCTTGAGTTTAATTGAGCCAATAAGACTTGATATTCAAAGGCAGCTCAATTACCAGTGAAAACATCATAACTTAACTTTTTTGAACCACCCTAATATTCTTATTTACATTTGTTTGCACAAAACTATACACATAAAATTAAAACTGAAATATAATTAAATAAAATTAGAAAGTTTTTGCAATAGCAAACAACTTATATATTTTAGGGTGGCACAAAAATTTGTCACGAAAAAATTGATTCCAGACCTCAATCGAGCAGGTACTCTATTATACAGGGTGTCCCATTTTAACTTACACAGCTGAATAAGTCAAAAGTCAAATTAGAGCTTAAAGTGACCCCTGAAGGTAATTTCAAGGTTGAATTCCCGCTTGGTGCAGAAAAGCTAGTAATCATTGGCTGGACTGCTGCACAATCTTGCCTTAACTGGCTGCAGATTTTCTGCACCAAGCGGGAATTCGACCTTGAAATGAAATTCAGGGGTCACTTTGACCTCTACCATGAATACCTATCTGAACGTAAAGTTTTGTGCTCTTCCGGAATCCGAGGTCAAAAATAGGGGTTTTCATTTGAAAAACTAAAGTTGACCTTCAAATGACTTTAAAAATGTAGGTTAAGGTCATGGCTGGATCAGCCCTTTGATACCCAACAACTTTTATTTGAAACATTTTTTGCAATTTTTTGACTTATTCAGCTGTGTAAGTTCAAATGGGACACCCGGTATCTCAAGTAGAAACTTCATTACGAAATGAAAACAATTTTATGTTTTGAACCACCCTACTGCACATAAACACTCATACACACATACAAAAACACATGAATACATTATTGCATTAAAATTTACTCAAATGAATAAAAATCACAACAATTTGCAGCAAAAAATATATATAAAAAAAAAATAAAAACAACAACAGCAAACAACAAATTTTATTGCCAATTTTTTAATGCCAAATTTTTTTAACGCCAACAATTTTCTAACGCACTCTAAAAAAATAAACTGTGTTTTTTCTTTCTTTTTTTTTTTATTTCGTTTGTTTTTTGTTTTTGTTTTTTCTCTCTTTCTCACACTCTCGCTCGTTCGTTCGTTTCGTTCGTTCGTTCCGTTCGTTCGTTATTCGTTCGTTTGTTTGGTTATTTGCCGAATGTCGTTCCGAACACGCTTTTTAGATAATAAATTTACTCTCACAAGTACAGGAGAATTGCTCAGCGGACGAGGCGCGTCTCATAGATAAAGTTTTGGAGTTTCTAAAGCGTGAAGGACTCTATAGTCCGCAAATGAAGGAATTACGTCCTGATGATCCAATAGCAACTGATTTGATTGGCGCCTTGCTAACGGTAAGTACAGAGCTTAAGGGCGGCATGGCAAATTTATAAGTATATTTAGATACTGACAATTTCACAACGGCGTGCCAACCCAAACGAAAGAAAATTTTGATGTATTAAATCTTTTGGTAATTGTTTACTTTAAGCCCCACCAAACTTTGGTTGTTTTTTTGAAATTTAAGTATTTTGTACAGTTCATCATACTGATCAAGAATTGAGTTGAGCGCGTAATCGCCTCCTTTAAAAATTTTTTTCGAAATCGAAAATCGTATTGTTTTCTATAGTTTATTCAACACGGGCTTTGCTAGCCACAGTAATTCTACATTAAAGTTAGGGTCAGCCTTCGGCCGCTGCTCAGGTTTTACATCTTCCAATATGTCCAACATCGGTTTCGTGGCGACATTCGGCCGCGGTACCGGCTACACTAGCAGTTATTCTAAAGTGAAGAATGCAATTTTCATGCTCAAAAAATATATATATGAAGCAGTGCTTTTCACGCCGAACATACATATGTACATTCTTGAGCGGCAGGCTAAGTAAGCTAAACAACATACTAAAATTTCAAGAAAATCAAGAGTGAGAGTTCGGCTTCGCTAGCACCGGTGTTGGACATACTAAAGTGAGTCGCCACTGAAAGCCGTCGCAAAGTCGGTGTTGGACATATTCGAGGATGTATGTAAGTCTTGAGCCGCGGTCGAATGCCGCTCACTTACCCTATTTTTTATGTGGAATTACTGTGGATAGCGAATATGGTATTGGAGCTGAGCTATATATATAATATACTAAAATTTCAAGAAAATCGGGAGTGTGAGGGTTAATGTAAATAATTACCATATTTTTCTCATCAAAAGGCAAATGCAGTGTAATTTTGCTTGTTCACAAGCTCTTAAAAAAAGAATATTATCATGGTTTCAAAGAAAATCAAAACCAATTTTTTTAAAAAAAAAAATCTTCTTTTGATGGGTTGACGCGCTATTTCGTATGACTTTGAGTATATTAATTTTTACATATAGCGTAGATATAGTCAAATTTGATTATTCAGTATATCGATTTCTTAGTTCTCTACAGCTCTAGTTCTATTTTCTAAAATTAAACGTACAGTATCTTGACTACATCAATACAACTTATAAAGACATATTCGCATTTTAAATCTTGCACCAGAGGTAATGTAAAATATATAAAAAGGGCCGAAATTGTTGAAATTTCGATTTGAAATGTTTGCTTCCGGTTTTCTACATGAAAAAATATTCACATTTCAAATCTTATTTCATAATTGAAAAGAACAGAAATATCAAAATCTTATTTTTTTCGATGTCCGCTTCACATGAAATGTCCGATAAGTAAAACTTACACAATACTATATGTCAACTTTTTCAACTAGCAAAATTTTCACTTTTCATTCAATTCTTCTACGCATTTGTATTCGTTTCATCAGTATTAGTTTCAAAAGTATCTACTCATGTGTGTTTTCGATATTAATGGATTCGATTCGGTACTCAACAATTGCATTGAATGGAAAAAAATTTCCAATCCGGTTTAACATTTTCTCGGCTATTGGGTCGCATTATTAGAAAACAATAATTTATTTACAGCAAACATTGTTTTTGCATACATAAATTTAAGAAAAAAAACATTAGGTTTGAATTTCGGGCTAATGATTCTTATTTTTTTATTAATTTTTTTTCATAAGTATGGTATATGGATGGGTTAAAAGATCAATTGGCGTCAATTATCGTCACGTATGTTTAGTCGAATATATTTTTTACGATTGTATGTAGGTGCTTTAAATTTAATTTCTCTTGAAAAAACTGATTTGTCACAGCTTCTGTTTGTTGTTTACTATCGAAACAGAAATGTATCATTAATATTAAAATCGGTCTAAATCATTTTATGAAACCAAATAGGTACTATTATTATTTGAAATTGTAGCCATTATAGTGACAATACAAAACAGTCCAGTACCGTGTTACATGATTAAATTTTATCGCTTGGAACAATAAAAATCATTGTAGCATGTTGCCCAATCTTTATATCTATCTTTTCGTAAGGATTCAATCTGTCTCCGTACCAAATTTTGTCAAAATTGGTCCCATAATTTAGCTGTGGAACATATTTCATTGTTATGGGCTTGACACTGCCCACTTAAAACAAATATTTTTTCTCCGAGTTCAATCTATCTTCATGCCAAGTGAGAAAAAATATCCGTTAAACCGTTTTCTTATTAGGGGCGGTGACACGCCTACTAAACTAATACAGAGCTTTCGTACGCTTTTTAAGCTTCGATCTGAATTTTATCGAAATCGGTATATTAGTTTACCCGTGGAAACATATTTTCCTATTAGAGGTGTGGCACAACCCAATATATGAAAAAAATTTACATTCTGCAATGCCCATCTACACAACCTTTCCAACAAAAAAAAAAAAAAGTAAGCGACTATTGTATTACGACAGTTAATAAGGATAGAACCGTCTTCGCCTATTTATATATAGAGGTCGAAGTAAAAGATTGACACTTTCAAGAACCTCTGAAATATATGTTATGTAGGAAATTTTGAAAATGGGTTGTGGACATCACAAGAGACGGCTTCAGAAAACAAATTCTTGCAAAAATCGGTGGACAAAATTAAAAAATAAATTTTCGACACCACGAGGAGAACCCTAGAATGGGCTGTTTTGAGCCAACTTCTGGAAAGAAAATGCTCTACCAAGCGGTTCTGGAAGTTGAAAATGAAGTTTGAATGTCACCAAAGATGCCTTACCCCTAAAATCATAAATTGGACTTTGAGGTCGGTAGGAACCGACCTTAGCTCACTTTCGGAAAGTTTTTCTATAACATCACTCAATGGTAAAAGGTCAAAAATTGAAATGTCACCAAGGGCAGCATCAAACTCTGGAAAAGTCTGATTCGGGCTCATTTTTGGACAAAAATAAAAGTAAGTCTTCGTTGCAAATCCGATGAAAACAAAAGATGACCTTGCATATAAATTATGTTAAAAAACTTTCTACAAAAATTGAGCTACTTCGGTGACAAAACCTTTATAGTACATGAGCTTATTTTCAAACTTCACAATAATATGAAAAATTTTTAAATTGTATTAAACAATTCGCTCATTCAATTATTTTCTTAAATTTGTAACTTAGATCATTTTTAGTATCACCCGCACTATAATTATTTTCAATTATTCTTGGAAGTTTTTGTCAGATTAAAAAAAAAGAAAAAAAAATATTTTGAAAACATAAGAGCAGAACGGTGCAACATTTGTGAAAAGTTAAAAATTAAAGCAAAAGTCAGTAGATGTCGAAAGCTGTCAAACAAATAGATTCTTGAAATGCCTCCGAGAAAACGTTATAAAAAAGTGAGCTAGTGACATAAGTGTACAAATAAAAATATAAAAAATTTAAAGTTTAAAATATCTATGGATATTTTTATTATAAAAACAGTTTTATAAAAGCTTAAATCGTTGGGAGAGGGATTCGCTTAGTTTGCTAATGAATAAACAAACTAAAAAACTAAAAAAAAACTGTTGAAAAAATTCGGCTTCGATAAAAAAGCAAAAAAACAAAATAAATTTGAAATACAAAAAAAAGTTTTGCTCCAAAAATTAATGTCAATCGCCCTACAAATAGATGTTCAAAAGAAAACAGGCCCAAAAATTATAATTAATATTTACAAACAGAGATCTATTAACACACCCATTAAAAGCGTGACACAATATCCACGTGCTTTTTTCGGTGATGTGTAAGTCAACAAGGAACCAAGAAGATTGTATGGAGGCAGCATCAATGAATGATATCAATAGCTGAGTAATATAGCTTCACCTTCACTCATACTTCTGTACAAATCATACTTTGTATTAACATTTACCCGATAACAGGGTCGCCAACTAAAGCGGCGCTGAGATTGCAATTTGAATGAATTTTAACTTGTATTCTTTCTGTTACAGTCATTTGAAGTGAGCAACTTTTGTGTGTTCCCCTTAAATGGAAGAAAGTGAGATTCGAACAGTGATAAAATACTTGTATTTGAAAGGTTTAACACCTCGAGAAATCATCGCGGAATTTCAAAAAGTTCTAAGCAAATCAGTTCCGTCGACAAAAATTATTTACCATTTTTATAATAAATTCAAACGAAGCAGAAGTCGAACCCCAAGTCCTGACAGTCCGGAGTGTTCAAAAAAGGTGACAAAACGAAAAAATATGACAAAATATCTATCATTTGGATTCATTAGAATTGCCCTTTATTGTTGTTAGTCACTTTTGAAGCGGCTAGATCTACACATTGAGGGTAACTTTGTTTTGAAGTGTTATGAAAAAGTGTTAAGGTTGAATTGTTTGTAAGCTTTTGTACTCGCTTACATACAATATACGCTAAATTTGCTTGAAATAAGGAAAACCGGTTTCCGATATTGGGCTTAAAACTTCAAAACGATTTTATGTCGATACGCCAAAAAGTATAAAGTAGAAATTTCTGTCGCAGAGCATTTTAAAATCATTTGTGTAAGATTTCATTCGATTATCTCAAATAATTTTTTCACCACAGCGTTTTTTCTAGTATGGGAGGTGCTAAGTACTCTTTTCGAAATTTCGATGCAACACCGAACTTGTACTTCTGTATTTGTGTAAGTTTCATTACTCTAAATCAGCGGTGGGCATGGAAATCTAATAAAAGGGCGTAACAACAAAATCCCGCAACAAAAAACGAAATTTTAAAGTTTTTTTGCTTTCATTTCCAAAATCGCGTACAGCAAAAAAAAAATTAAATTGTACTATAAACAAAAACAATTGCTACATTCGTCGAAACACAATGCAGCGCCGTCGCTAATGCATTTGTGTGTTGTTTTTGTTTTCATTAGAACTCAACCCAACGCTGTGCGCCGATAGCGTTGAAACTCTGCGAATTGTTTTTTGGTTGCTTGTGCATCGAATAACGGTTCGGGCCATGAGGACGGAAAGTACCACTACGTGCCCATCGCTGCTCTAAATAGTTTGCTAATAGCTTTTTGAACTTTTTGTTTCTATGGAAAGCTCACTTGTGGCAGGTGGCCAAATTCTTGTCAAGAGTCCGAATCATTCCTAATATTTGTGTGAAATTTGGTTTGCCTACCTTAAATAATTCTCTCAGTATAGTGCTTTGAAATTTTTGCTTTAATGGGTGGTTCCACGCCCTCTTGTCGAAATTAACCATATTTTTTCTGATGCTAGACCGAATCATTTCTTGTATTTGTATGAAATTTGGTATTATTACTAACCCTGAGTATAACTTTTAAACTTTTAGTTACTATGCCCACTTACAGAAATTCGCTAAGTTATTGTCCAGAGCTTTTCCGACTATTTGTCTGAAATTTGATTTGATTTCATTGAATAATTTTCTCAGTATAGCGTTTTGACTTGTATGGGAGTAGCTACGCCATCTTGTTGAAATTCGCTAACTTTCAGTCTCTACTCCCATTTATCTTAAGTATTTGCAAGGAATTTGATCACACTACATCAAATAACTCTCTCAGTATAGCATTTCAAATTTTTTGTTTATGTGGGCGGTAGGCGTGTCCGAGAACCAATTTCATCCATTTTCAATCCCAGGAACCTTGCTTGAAGGTACAGCCCGTCCACCGAATTTCATTCGTGATTTTCACAGACGGACATGGCTGTTATAGAATATGCATACTTTTCTATATCTGCCACGCCTCCTTCTTATCGTTACAAACGCAATGACAAAGTGAATATCTCCGAGTGTAGGGTATAAAAATAAATTCTAGTAAATCGTCGCCTGTAGAGAATACAGGCGGCAAATGAGCTCATTCTTAAGTCTGCCGTTAGTAATAGAGACATCAGATAATTTGCAATTTTTTGCTCTTTTGACCTTTTGTGTTCGTCCTGGGTAAGATTAAAGAAATAACGCTATATTCGCATATTTTGAACTACGTTTTTAGCATAGCCGATGCATGTTGTTGGTGCGCTTTTAAAACGAATTTTCATGCGCTTTGAACAACATAGAAATTTTATAAGGTTACTTTTGGAATGTTTACAATTTAAAATTTATTAAGTGGAGTCCAAAGAATTAAACTGGAAAAACTCTGCTTTTTAAGCTGGCTTAAAAGTATATTTAAGAACATAAAATGACAAACAGTCTAAGGCAAACGACTAATCAAATAACTAAATAATGCGTTAGTTCATAAGCCAAGTTTATTTAGCTAATATTTATAACAAAATATATATGTATGTGCAACTAATAGTTTTCTAACTTCTCCGTTACATTACAGGGTCCCAGTTTGTATTCCTCACGCCGCAGCTCAAATGACTCCATAATACGTGTATCAACGAGTCGTCCTTCAGGAATAATGCCAGCTAAAATGAAAGTCAGTCAATTGAATACTTGCAATTGCGGAGCAATTTTAAATTAATTTTTTCATATTTTTCAACTTAGGCAACGCCACTTATCATGGAATTGCTCGAAGAATCTCTATCCTGGGAATTTGATATTTTCAAATTAGAAGATATCACCGAAAAACACCCGCTACTCTATTTAGGCATGGAAATGTTTCGTCGTTTCGATTTTTTTGCTACATTTAATGTTGAAGAGAGTGTCTGCAAGGGTTGGCTTGCTGTCATTGAGGCTAATTATCAAGAACAAAATTCATATCACAATAGTACGCACGCAGCAGATGTCATGCAAGTGGGTATTTTATTTTTTTTTTTAAAAAAAATTTTCATTTCTCTAAAAATTTATATTACAATTTAATGGATTTTCTTTTCACACAGGCCACTGGTATTTTTATAACGCAATTGGCTGCCAAGGATATGGTTATGGATCGCATGGATGAAGCAACTGCTTTGATAGCAGCTGCTACCCATGATATTGATCATCCTGGACGCTCGTCTGCTTTTCTTTGTAACTCAAATAGTCCGCTAGCGGTTTTGTATAATGATTTGACAGTGCTTGAATCACATCATGCCGCAACTACATTTAAGTTAACGTTGGGTTCGTACTGAGCAATTTTTGCATTTCTTACGAAAGACTTATTGTTTTTTTTGTTTATTTCTTTTTAAGCCGATGATAAAATCAACATTTTTAAGAATTTAGACAAGGACACATACAAATCGGTGAGAAGCACCATTATTGACATGATTTTGGCAACAGAAATGACGCGCCATTTTGAACATTTGGCGAAATTTGTTAGCGTATTTGGCACTGATGTGGAGCCAAAAGATGTAAGTGATATTTTTTATTTAAAAGACTTGTGGCACCCGAGGCTTCGCACGCACACAAACAACACAGAATTTCAGAAGCAGCATAAGCAACGAAAATTTAAACAATTGGTGTGATGTATTGCGAAAACTTAATCCTAAAAAAAAAGGATATTTAATTTTAAAAAATAAAAAAGAAATGTATGCTATAGCCTTCCATTGCACAAATTTGTTATTTTAAAAAATAAATTATTTAAATCGGTTCAGTATATTTAGCGTCAAAGCGTTACAAACTATTTTCAAATAAGCAATTTTATATAACTAGTATACATCTAAATTTTTTTGTGAAAGGGGCGAATTCGGTGCTCACATCCAGCGTAGTATTTAGTTCAGGTACAGGTGTAGCTGACCCCAATTTTCTTTCATATATCCGTTATTCATGTATTGTATGTGTATTTTATAATTTCATATTTCAGATTGTACAAAACGAGGAAGAAAGTTCAATTCTCATACGGCGCATGTTGATCAAAGTTGCCGATGTTAGTAATCCGGCACGACCGATGCCCTACTGTGTAGAATGGTCAAGACGCATAGCTGAGGAATACTTTACACAAACCGATGAGGAGAAAGCAAAGGGTCTGCCAATAGTGATGCCAATGTTTGATCGTGCAACGTGCAGTATACCAAAAAGTCAGATAGGATTTATTGAATACATTATACAAGATATGATGCATGCATGGGACAGTAAGTATAGAAATCAAATTATTATTGCGTTTTAAGCAACAACTAAACTAACTCATTTTTGTACCCGTTCGCAGGTTTCATAGATATGCCACAATTGATTACCCAAATGCAAATCAATTACTCACAATGGAAAAAGTTCGAAGAACAAGGTATACACACGCTGGCCGATATCAAAACGAAACAGATTTCTCTCAATGCCAAAAAGTCAACGTATAAATAGCATTTGGCATTCAAGAGGTTGTTCTCCGGCCTACTAAAGCCGCAACAGGTCCAACCTCATTGCGCGTTGACAATTGGCGAAAATGAATTGGAGTATTGCATTCAAAAATAAAAAAAAGCAAACAACAACAGCAAATATTGAGTTTGGAAATGTAGACTCTTCAAAAATTTACATATTGAACACAATACTTAACAAAAATCGAAAAAAAAGAATACTGGACGTAAATTTATAATAAAAAAAAAGTTAATTCTTTTTAAATTCTCTAACGATATGAAAACAAAAATTGAGATTTATTCTGAAATCGGTTAAAGCATATGGTAGTAACGCGCATTGCGGTATGGCCACCATATTGGCTTCGGTGGTAGCCATTCTGTGGGAGATATACGAGAGGAATAACAAACTGTATACCACATTGTTAAAATTGGGCTGGACTCAAATATATTTATGAAACTTAAAAAAAAAAATGTAAAATAAAACATGCATATTTTATGCTTTAAAAATTCGAGTGGGGTACTCACGCCAGCTAAGAAGTGTAACAATTTGCTAACTTTGCTCCTAAACTGAACATTTGTTAGCTGGCGTGAAAGCCCCTCGTAAAATGTTATAACGTTGGGAAAGAGATAAAACTTACATAAAAACATTAACTAAAAAAATTACTAACTGGACAATCTCTGTACGCAAAATTCATACAAAACTTGTTGTTTTTATTATGTTTAAATATTAGCGAATATCAATTAAATAAATGTTGTTCATTTAGCAAAATTTGTAAAAAAAAAAATAAGAAACAGAAAACATAAACTTAAAAAATTTAACTTATTTATATATCTATATATATATATATATATATATATGTATCTACTAATAACTATCAAAAAGTTTTTCAGAAGCTGTCACAAATTTTTACTATAACTTTAAAATGATGACTGAACAAAAAAGAAAATGTGTAAACAACTAATTACTTAGAAAAAAAAAAGAAAAACCATTTACAAAGAAAATATATCGCAAATTGACTTGATTTGTTAAATATCTACAATAATATGAATGTTATTTTCAAAATTTTTAGGCGCAAAGTAATAATAAAAATACTAATAGAAGATAAAATTAATTACTAAAAAAAAATATCATTAAATTTAAAAACATGAATGTAAATTTACAATGTTTGAGTGTAAGTTTACGTTAAGCGTATGACGTAAACTTTTGATGTTTTGTTGTAAAAAAAAAAAATATTAAAATTGTTTTGTTTTTTATTTTTATATTTTTTTTTTTTTTTGTCATTAGCTTTTAAGCTCATTATGTATACAACAATTAAAGCAACAAATATCACAAAAATGAAAGAAACAGAAGAAAACACAAATTTAATTATAATATAATTATTGTTTTTGTAAGTGTCTATACAAAATATATAATTTTTTGCTCCTTGCAGGTTAAGGATTAGTTATTTAAGAAAATTAGTAAAATTTTTTTGACAAATCTGAATAAAAAATGCAAACCAATAAAATATGCAAACATTTTAAATAGTTTTTACTCTTTTGTTGTGCGATTTCACGTTTATTTGTTTCAATGAGGGCGCCTTGGACTCAAATTCAAGCCTCAAATGAATAGTATAGTAAGGGTTGCTGGTTTATAAGTGTTTATTTTTAAAATAAAAATTTTTAGAAAACGAAAAAGTTTATTCAAGAATCAATCATTTTTATTTACAACTCCAAGAAATATGTGCGAAATTTAGACTTCCAAAGCATTTTGAGGATTGCTCGGACTCTGTACTACTTATACGAAAGTAAATAATCAAATTTTAAAAATTGTTCGCAAAATTGAATTGAATTGAAGAGCGTTATGTATTCACTCAAAAATATGCCATACATCTAGACCAGCGATGGGCAAACACAGGCACTTTTAGCCCTCAGGTCCCTTTCCGTTATTCGACGCACAACCAAGCAACCAAAAGTTGGCAGAATTTCAACGCTATCGGCGCACAGCGTTGAGTTAAGTTCTAATAAAAACAAAAACAACACACACATGCGTTAGCGACAGCGGTGCATTTGTTTATAGTGCAATTTGGTTTTTTTTTTGCTGTTTGTGAATTTGGAAATGAAAGCAAAATAACTTTAAAATTTATTTTGTTGTTGCTGTTGTGCTCTTTTGCTAGATTTCAGTGCCCACCACTAATCTAGATTAAAGAGCAGACAGATTTTTTTGCGTCAGTGAGCTATTGGACGGTGCTATGTTATACTAAAATATGTAAAAGAAAACCAAAATATCATATATGTACAAAAAAATCTTTCTTTGGCTTTTAGAGAGCGGTAATTCTGAACTGAAAACACGGCTAGCAAAGCAATAATATACTACTACTATACTGCAAAAGATGTGAGGTAATTTTCTAATGAAACTCACTCATTTTAAAGCTTTAGCTTTATAACTTAATCTTTGTCTGTAAGTACTACTCTAAAGGAACTTTGTTAAACACCATGTTTGTCAGAACACTATCATGATAGATAAGATAGAAGCATCCTTATACACTTTTGAATCACGGAATCGAGCGCTAGAGTAAAGCTGCTCAGAATTGGACCACTTTTAATATTACTTAAATAGCTGTTTGCCGTGACATAGGTTTAAGCATTATTTGTTGAATCAGACATATCAATTGCTTACCGTCAAAAAGACGCATTCCAATTATTTTTAATTTATTTTGAGCACTCACATAAAAACTCAGAACTATCCTTGAGCAGTATCCCATAACAATTTACCCATTGTCCAGTATCTGTAGGTATTTCTCTTATCACAAGCATAAATTAAAGAACAGCTCTTGGAAAATGTTTGTAAGTGGAAATGTCGCCCTGGGATAGTCCTCGCCGCCCCACCATACCGAACGCCACTGGAGCTTCACTATAAAAAAAATTTTCTTCGGCTTAACTGATTTCTATAAGACTTGGAAGAAGTTTTATCTATAAGAAAAAACAAGATTGGGTGAACATCAATTGTATAAGCATATGAGCGAGACACCACCTTAATCTTTACATATTAATTTAGAGTGCCTAAAGAACCACCCACTCGGCATGTAACGTTTCGGAAACTTTTCAGAAATCTTTCACATGAAATCTTACATAGTTTCAGAAACGTTTCAGAAAGCTTTCATGAAAGCTATTGAAATTTCCTCACGACACACATGTGCAAACTCTCACTTATATGGTTCACTTCAATTAAAAATCCGCATTTTCCAATGTTATGTCGGGAATTTCAATTCGAAAGCAGATACATTCTTAGGATTGATTAAAAAATAACATTAGAAAATCAGAAAGAAAACCTAATCACATTTAGGTTTGGATATTTTAAAAACCAAAGCTTTGTGGGTTAAATCGGAAGTCAAATTCAGATACAACGCGTCAAAAACCTTCAGGAAAATAATCTCTTTCTTGGTCTGGAATTGGTCGGCCTGCATTTTTGACAAATATAGTAGTATATGATTTCAAAAATAATTTCAGATTTACAACTATCGTTTACAACTTATTTCACTCAGCCGTACAGGTAAGTCATCACTTACCAAAATATATCCTTACGTTTCCTTTAATTCCTCTTCGTGGAAGAGCTGGAACTTTCTTTAGAACTTTCATACACGACATATTGAGTTACATGCAAAATTTTTCCATGCATATCTCACTCCACCTTAAAACTTTAAGCAAAGTTTTGAGTTTCCTGTTGCATTAATAGTGGCATCAATATATTCGGCTTATTTACATATCATGAAACTTTTGCTGGTATTGCCTCTACCGAAATAGATCTAATGACAATGAGTTCTGCTTGCATATCGGACGGCTGGTTGCAAGAAACCATATATTATTTGCTGAAATGACCTGTTCCAGATGCTATTCCCTGAAAAATAACATGAACATAATCTCGAATGGATTAGAAAGTTTTCAGCTATGTAAAACTCTGCACTTAAGCCTTCGTACTCGCTTATTATTCTATAAATTTCAGATGCGATTTTGGTCGATGCTTTATAGAGCCATCGATGGTTAAGTCTGTCATTCATTTATCTGCTCCACAATGATGCGATGAGTATTTCTTTGATCCATACATACATGATATATTCGTAAAAGAATTGATTATAATATGACGCTCCTTAGAATTTTCTCAAAGGTTACTAAAAGCCAGCCTGCAAGTATGGGTTCTTTTTCACAAATTTCGATAATTTCTGCATTGAATTTTCGGGATGCTCTCAACATTTCTGCAACTATGCGATCTTCATCCGCTGCTCTGTTGTTTTTAATGAAGGCTGGCACGAGATCTGTCTCTGTGGTCTATACTCAGTGAAATTCGACGTATGGTGGGTTGCGATGAAAGGTTGATGATCTCCGAAATAAATTACGTTACGGATTAGCTGGTCATATGTTGTTGTTAATAGTACTTCTTACTTTGTCCAGTTTTGTTGTCTATCATCTTGCCTGTTATTTTATAAAGAAGTTGTGTTGTATATTTCTCACATGTCTTTTTTGTAGGTGGATTTTACTTCTTTGTTAAGATCTTTGTTATATCTGTGCAGCTTTTTGATTTAGTTTTATCAATAAAATGTTTACTCTTTCCACAAACTGAATAAAAACCATAGTTTTTTTAAGACTTTTTGGTACTGATTCTTAGTTTTGTGACAGGATCACACTAACAAGTGAGATCATATTTCCAAAACTTAAGCAGCATATGTATGTTGGTCAAAAACAAAACTCTTTACAATAATTTTTAACTGAAAACATTTCTCAGTTATATTAGCATTTAAGTCAATATTTAATTTCCTAAGCTCAACAATTTTGTAAATGTTTTTACAAAAGATCAATAAAATCTTATGATTACACTAAATATAAAAATTAAATTAGCGTATTTTTAATACTTATAATAAAATTCAGAAACATGCTATTTATCTGAAAATTGGAAGAATAAAACCTCAATTTTAATGATGCCGGCGTTATGAGAAAATATATACAGATATTGTATAATATAAGCGCTGTGCTGGACATGGCCTTTTCTTTTTGAAACTTGTTCCCTTTTTTACTATACAATAAAATTAGCAAAATACTCGTACTTTGAAACAAGTGCTCTGGTAACCCATACTAATGATCTAATGATAAGCGTAATGACTGGGACTGCATAAGAATGTGCAACAGTACGAAACTTGATCATTGAGTTCTTTACTGTCATCCATTATCAGAACAATATGCAAGTTATTTATAAATGAAAACTTTTATTTTTCAATTCTTTTTACTATAAGAATTAATATTGATAAAAAATATACATATGTACATTAGTTCATTATATAAGCATAAAGAAATGTACCTAAATTGATATCAGCTGTTTTTGTGTGTTAAAAATATCCCCAACTAAATATATAAAATGTTGTGTGAAAATATATATTTCTATAAAAAGTGTTTGTTACATATCATCTTTTGAAATAAAAACAAAAACTTAATCATTGAAATAAGATTATTCTTAAATAAAGATATTAATAAAACTTTTGAAAACAAAAATAAAAAGAATTTAAAATTTATTTATTTTTAATAGAGCAAAGTAACAGTTCCAGTATAAGGGTTCATCAAAAGTTATGAAAATCATACTGGAATAGTTTTAAATAATTATATTGTTTCGAATTTGATCAAATCGTAAGAAATATCTTCATGAGGATGTTTCTTTATTTGATATTTATGTTATAATTGATATGTATCAAGTTATGTTCAACTCGAATTGAATTTTCTGAATTCGCGTACTTATACCGAAATATAGACTGAAAAACTATTAATGTTTCCGTTTCGTAATTATAAAATGGTTACAAATTAGAAATTTTGAACGGTTAACTATACTTTTAAATCATTAGCAATGGCTAGTGAGCACTGGCTATTATTATTTCTATTCATTGATTCCAAATCCACATCCCACATCCCACATGAATATTAATTTGTTAATAGTTTAAAAAAAAATTTTTTATTAAAGATAATTTTCTTAGCTTTAAAATGACAACAAAATTTCCTAGCTTTAACAGAACCGGAGTTATGAATTTTTGAAAGCGAGCTTCCAAACCAAAAATCACGAAATTCTCCAAATTTGAATTCGCTCTATTTTGAAAAAAAAATTTTTTCGATACAGAACCCATAAAAAAAATTTCAGCCAAATCAAAATTGCGTCGTCCGAAAAGTGTTCGGTTTGTAAAAGACCGCCCAATATGTGGCTTTAGTCCCATTCTGAAAATTTTTATTGTTTTCATTATTTTTTGTATTATTATTATTTTTATTATTCTTATTATATACATACATATTTATTTTCCTGTAAATATAAATATTAATTTCAAGACTCTAACGCTATTACTACTGTTAATGGCCACCTTTTTTGATTTTTCTTTAATAACTTGAAAACTATAAAAGATATCGCAAAATTAGTAACATTTTTGAAATCAACATTGTCGAATTAAAGGAAATTGATACCCATTTTGAAAAAAAATATCTCAACCACATCCCTACTTTTTATGGGAGGTAGGCGTGTCCGTTGACCGATTTTACTCATATTCACAAATTTTTCCTATTTTTACATTTGAAACATTTTTACCAAATTTCAAGAGTGTAGCGCAATTATTACTATTTATGGCCGCCGTTCCATACAAATCCATCCACTGTGCGACGCCTTTTGAATTGCGTGATGTTTTGAATATTGCTTTATCTTGAAGGAAAAGCAACACAAAAGCAACTTTTTTTAAGTCTGAAAGAGGAGCACGCAGTACAGTAGGTACAAAGTGTAAACTTCAATCTCCTTCCTTAAGTTCAAATCTACGCAGTTTTTTCTTAATGTAATGTGACCCCAAATGTTGCCGTATCAAGTTTTATAAAATTTACTTAACTAACTACCGAAATGCATATACTCTATCGATTGGAATAAAAATAAACTTTTCGAAAATGGATCAAAAACGGTCCTTTTCCATGGTCCGGGGATACTCCAAGTGATATCAACGATCCTTTTTCAAGCTTTCGAAAATCGGTCAAAAACGGTGCTTTCCATAGAACTGGGACACTTCAAATGACGACCAAAATCATTTTTCAAGCTTTATCGTTTGGTACAAAAAAAAGTTCTAAAAATGTGTCAAAATCGGTTCTTTTCATGGCACTAGGTCCTTTTCCATGATCCGGGGATACTCAAAGTGATGTTCAAAACCTTTTTTCAAGCCTTCTCCATCGATTGGAACAAAAAAAATTTTTTTCGAAAATGGGTCAAAAACGATCTCTTTAAGGGTCACCCTAGGTGCAGTAGCGTAGCTAATGGGCGGAGGCAAAATTGCAAAAAAAAGTGTTAAAATCGGAAACTTCAAGTTCCAATTCCTTTTTACTAGGCATGCTTTATGTATACTTTTCATACAAGCATTACAAACGGAACTCTATTTGCATAGATATATTAAAAAACTATTTAATAATGATCCCTCCCTCAACTGCCTCATACCCATAGTAGTGAGAAAATGAACCGTGATTAACGATAGCACAATTCTGTTTCGCATCGATTATAATAAAATTATCTTTATTGTTTACTTCATTAATATTTATTTTAAAAATTAATTGTTCTTATCGTTCAAAATGTAAGTTGTAAACATTTACCAATGTAATGAAGTCAAATTGCTTAGCACATATTTTAAAGAGTCGTACACAGATGCCAATACCTAAGTTATGTCAGTACTTACGACAATTTCACCCAAAAATTCAAAAATTTAACAACAACAGTGAGAAAATGAAATAACCAATGAAGATAAAATTGAAGTAAACTTTCGTTTTCAAAATTCATGACCCAAATACGAAAAGCAGCACCACAACAAAAACAAAAATAAAACCAAAAACAAACAAAAAGACAACAAACTCCCAATCAAGTGGTATATGTGATATTACATAAAATGAAGCTGCTAAAATTAAAGTTTAAAAATGTTGAGTGTGATTTGTTTTCTGATTTCATTATATACATACCAACCACTTTGCGTAGTTCAGATTGTTAGTATTGTTGTACAACAATCAAAATACAACTTTTATTCCGTCAACAAACGTCGAAGTGTTAAGAGCTACGCAGAGAGTTGTATCCATTTGTTGTCTTCACGCATAACTACTGAACGTTAAATTTAAACGACTCAATTTATTAGAACCACAAATTTGTAACGTAAGCTTCCTTTTGCTAAAACTTAAAAATAATAAAGTGCACAGATATTTGGTGATATACCTATTCATGTAATTAGTGTTCTCAGTTTTTTTGAATTGAAAAGCGCTCTATTGAAATTAACAAAGTTTTGGGTCAAGTTCGTACATTTGCCTTATTGGCGGCAAATATGTTGCATCGTAACTATTGAATTGAAGCCAAATGTAGGCAATCGTTTGAACTCAAAGTTGAATAAAATGCAATTGTTTGTATTGGTGAAATTTTTGAATTGATCAACAAAATTTTTGTAACGCAAAATTACAAAATAAAAAAACCAAAAAAATGCGTTAAGTTTTCAAAGTGATTAAAAATAATTATAATGTGGAAAAAATTTAGTGGGTGAATAATAAGTAATTTAGTGATAAAAATTGAAAAAAAAAACAGAAAAAATATTTAAATTCGAGTCGAGTTGCAATAAACTGCGAGAAATCTTTCAAAAAATTATTTTAAATAAAAAAATAAATAGCACTCTTTGTCTTGAGCATACAGTTTTTGATATGGAGAGATTCCAGCAAAATTTTCCAAATTTGAGAAATTGAAGGATATGTATTTTTTGGGAAATCTCCACAAATTACCCGCATCTGAAGGCAAAAAATTTCAGATTTCTAGTAGGTTATAATTTGCTCATATAATAAACTCTTCAAAAAGTTATCAACTTCATATTTTAAATTCTCATATTTATTTAAAAAAAAAAAACAATCGTTAACTTTAAAATAGTGCTCCCGCCCTGACAGCAAAGATATTTACTTACTATTTAGCCTACAATTTAAGCAAAAATTCTATTCATTCCATATCAGAGGCAAAATCGGTATAGGATACAAGGGCCTGATTTACCTTTTACCGCCTAACTAACGAAGAATACGCGCCCCCTAAGTTTGAAAAGAAAAATTTTGACGAGCAAAAAAAAAAAAAGGTCATCACCTTAAAAAAAAATTCTCTCAAAATAGATCTTTGAAAATTTCCATCTATTTCAAACGAATAAAAGTTGTAACTTTCCGGTCTCTAATGTGTCAGTTGATAACATCTGACTTATCTAAAATTAAGATTACAGTGTGAGATTGTAATTCCTGAATTACAATTTAAAATCTAATAAATAAAATACTTGCGACATTTGCTCTATGTCAAAATCGTAGGCGAGGCTAGAGACTCACTTTTGACAAACGAGGGAAGGAAAATTTCATGTCTCAATTGTATTTGTGCAATCCTTTCCCAATAAAATATTTGTCAGCACTTAATTTTTTTTTTCACTTGTTGAAAAATTGTGTTAAGAAGGTGCAACATAACAAAAAATCTTAATCAACGTTAATTCTCAGCGCCCCCTCGGACCTTGCGCCTTATGCTTAAGCCTAAATAGTCTGTGAGTAAATCAGGCCCTGATAGGATAGTGTAATAATACATATAATTTTTATATATAGAACGGTTTGGTTCTGAGCAGCCATAATTTAGCATTTGATTTCCTGGCTCATTGTGTGTAAAAACTTGTGTGTAAGGAGTGTCTATCTTGGACACACTCTGAGTTACAGAGTGCTTAAAAAAGTTATAAAATAATCTTTATTTGTAAGTTTCACTAGAGAACTTTGTTGAACACCCAATAATGCAGAAGGTGTTCGAGATAGACCACCTGTCCAGTATAATTTTTTACCGAAATCGATTGAATATATAGAGTATAGCTGCTTCAGAAAAAGACTACGCTGTGTGGGTGATGTTACGCCTCTAATAAGAAAATTCATTTTCACTGCTAAACCAATGAACCGATTTTGATAATATTTCGTACAAAGATAGGTTGAGCCTTGAGAAAATATATGCCCCTTACCCAGAAAAATTGTTTCCACAGCTGAGCTAATGGACCGATTTGGATAAATTTCTGTATACAGCTAAATTGAATCCTGAGGAATGGTATTTGTTTTGAAGAAGACGATGTCCTTAACAGAAAAATATGTTGTAGCTAATGAGCTGGTTCTGATGAAATTTGGTATAAAAAAACGAAATATCTCAAAAACTATGAGAAATGGGAAAAAAAGCTTAGAACCACTTTTTTTTAAATATGTACACACTTCAGTTTTATAAAAAAAAGTAAAAACTTTAACTAAATTAATTGAAACATTAATTTTTTTATACTATATTTTTCAATCAGTCCTAAAAATATATCTGCCTTCAAATCGAAAATCCTGAAATAAGTTTGAAAAATACGTGAATTTTTCATTGAAGGAGCTGTGTCATTGGTCCTACCATGGATCATTTTCAGATACTGAAAAGCTCTTTGAGTGGTCTATGTCTTTGTCAAACATTCTTTTAAGGAAATGATGCAGTTCTAAATAGAAACACCAAAAGCAGCTTATTTCAATGACATACTATACGTCTTTCAGGTTCTTCCGACATTATCTGCAAAATAAGAAATTTTACTTAAAAACTCGAAACAAAAGTTTACTACCTCAGACTGTGTGATCGATGCAGTTGCTTTTATTGGCATAGTGCAAAAGTCATTTTCAGCCCAAGTCTATTAAATTTTCAGTTACTCAAACAATATCTTGCAATTACGTAACTGAGTAGAATGTTATGGTTTCCAACTTTAGCAACTGTGGCGGTTTATATCAAAAATAAGTGAGTTTTTTTGATTTTAGCCGGCACAATTGTAATTTGAATTACAGTGAAACCTGAATAACTGGGATCTCCAAGAAACTAAAACTTTTGTCTGATTTAAAAAGGTTTCCCATTTAAACAGTTTCCCAAATAACCATACTCAGTCCGATAAAACGTGCATATTCAAATTCAGAACAACAAATTACACACATAAATATTATTTCCCACTTAACTTAGAGGTTATTTCTAAACGGTCCCATGTTATAGAGACGAAAACGCACAAAAACTTCAAAAATCAAATCCCAGATATAGAGGTTTAATAATTCCAAAATAAAGGTATTTTGATGGGACCTTGAAGTGAGTCTCACTAGTAGCGGTTTCCCACTTATCCAGGTCCCGCTTTTCCAGGTTTCACTATATATAACTTCAGGATTTTTTTCCTTAATTTACTAAAATTCGTTTCACATTATACAGAAAAATTAAGTTTAATTACAATATAGAAAATCTTATACATAAGCCAACTATATATTTGCCGATTTTCTATAAAAGCGTTTGCCTTCAATATTTTAAGTCAGTTTACATTTATTGACGATTTTTTTTCTGATTAACCTACAATGAAGATTTTTGTAAATATTTTACTGATTTTCTTGCTCATTGAGTTACAATCTAAGGTCTTTGGTATCAGTGATTTTGTACTAACTGACTATCGAATTGGTAAACGTGTTGAAGGTCAGTCACTTATTAAAGCAATTACTATGCGAACAGAACCAGGATTAAGACTTTATACTAACGTAATTTATAGAATACTTAATTTCGATTTTACAAAGGTAAACTTACAATTGGTAAAATTTTGATGGTTTACTTAAAATTTTTGACTATTTCATATTTTTTAGAGACTTCGAAATGGGATCACAGAAATCAAATTCATACAACAACCTGAAGAGAAATTCACAGTAGGTCAAATTTCAGATATACAAATTCGCCAAGGTGGCATTGGTAAAAAAAATATCGGCCTGAAGGTAGCCAGTGAGGACGGCCTTGGCTTACATTATAAAGTTGAAATTTATGGAAAATAACATTATGAAACAAAAAACTTTGTTTATGTTAATATCTAAATAAAAATATTTATTTATCCTCTATTCTTAATACTGAGAGTAGCAAAGGAATTCAGTTGTAATCGATATATTAAAGTTCATCGCTAATAGATTTTCCATACCCAAAGGATTAACACTGTGTTGGTCAGATGTTCGGATAACCTTCGAACGGTCTAATGCGGTCTAGCCAAACCACTTTGCATATGAATGTATTTGTATAAGAATCTGGCGATATTGGTGTCATTTTCAAACGTCACTATAACTCATGCATGTAAAAAAGGGTGTCGAATGATAATATGAATAATATGAAAATATTTAAAAGACAATTGAAATCAAAAAGGGCTGGCCAGAACTGACCGATAGAGTCTTAAGCAGGAATTCGAAAATGTACGTATTTGAATGCTAGTTTAGTTTTCTTCAATATCTGGAGAAATTTTATATGTCAGTAAAATTCTATTCTGATCTTATTTAAGCTTCATAGTTTAAGGCTTTAGTAAGTCACTAATAGACAATTTTTTGTTACGAAATTTACTCAAACTAAAAGAATTTTTTGCTAAGTTTACGAATCTTTCAATCGCACATGAACCGCTGATGTCCTGAGTTTCCATGTGATGATCTAATTTTGCCATTTATTTATATATTAGGTAGCTTAAAATAATATTTTTTTTTTATTTTTTCATTAGATATTGCAAACAATTACCAGAAACTATACAAAAGTGGCATTAATTATAGTGACTTGTAAAAATCAATTATAAGTTTGATATAAAACAGGTTTTGATCAAACAAATCAAATAGTAGTACCATTACATGTGTGGTAATCAATATAATACCACATTCTAATTGGATTTTTATGTGACTGTCTGTCCGCATTATGAGTATGCTAATGCTAATGAATAGTATTAACAAACTGCTTTTGCAGAAAACCTTGAAAATATTGAAAATATGAACATTTAAAGCAAGAAATAATATGTAAATAACAGCAAGAACTACATTGCATAGTAAAAATTGTCTTTTATTACACAAGGTAACATAATTTTTTACAAACAGGTGGTTAATTAAATATAAGAGTTACTTGCACAAATTCATACATCTGTATTTTTATGAAACAAATTAATATTATGGCATTAAAAAAAAATTAATTTCGGCATTAGCCGTATCTTACCATGCCCACATTTGGAGAGTTTTAAAGTGTTTTTTTGTCATAGTTTTTGAAAAATTTGCTGTATTAAACTTAATTGATTTAACTTCAAAACGATCAATGAAATGGTCTTGCATCAATGCAGATTTGAATCCAGTATGATATAAGCCACATCAGACTGAAATTTCAGAGAATTTCGGTGGCGACTCGGCCATTTTGAATAAATTCGATATGGAGAGTTGGGAACCAAACTTTTCAGCGCCTTTGGTAGAATTTAAATGTTTTATTCAATTTTTATCTTTTATAATTTTAATAAAGATAATTCTTAACATTATGACATTTTCTTCGATTTTATTAACTTGGCCCACAAATCCCACTAAAATTGCGAATGCCGATTATATACCTTTCAAACGATTGTTTCTCATGCAGCTAGCAAAATCAAAAAAATAAGATTTTCTCAAAAATTAGTGCAACACAAAATTTTTTTTTACAGCACCAAATTAGCACTTAATAAGCACTAAATTATGGCTTAGGAAAAATTTGATTTTGCTAAAAATTTTCATATATGCTTTGCTAGCTTCTCATTCAGCTAGCAAACACCTTGATTTTTTTTAAAAATCATGCAGCACTAAATTTTTCCTTTCAGCACTAAATTAGCACTTACTAAGCACTAAATTATGGCATAGGTTAAATTTGATTTTGCTAACTATTTCTAACGTACCTCACCTTAACCTTTCTCATGCAGCTAGCAAAATCAAAAAAATAGGATTTTCTCAAAAATTAGTGCAGCACTAAATTTTTTTTTACAGCACTAAATTAGCACTTAATAAGCACTAAATTATGGCTTAGGAAATTTTGATTTTGCTAAAAATTTTCATATATGCTTTGCTAGCTTCTCATTCAGCTAGCAAACACCTTGATTTTTTTTAAAAATCATGCCGCACTAAATTTTTCCTTGCAGCACTAAATTAGCACTTACTAAGCACTAAATTATGGCATAGGTTAAATTTGATTTTGCTAACAATTTCTAACGTACCTTAACCTTTCTCATGCAGCTAGCAAAATCAAAAATATAGGATTTTCTCAAAAATTAGTGCAGCACTAAATTTTTTTTTACAGCACTAAATTAGCACTTAATAAGCACTAAATTATGGCATAGTTTAAATTTGATTTTGCTAAAAATTTTCGTATATGCTTTGCTAGCTTCTCATTCAGCTAGCAAAAACCTTAATTTTTTCAAGAATTCGTGCAGCACTAAATTTTTTTTTACAGCACTATATTAGCACTTAATAAGCACTAAATTATGGCATAAGTTAAATTTTATTTTGCTAACTTTGCTTTGCTGAGTGAAAGGGTCTTCTTAGAGGCACACTAGGGCAGCACGATTTTAGGGGCGGCAAATATTGGGAACTTTGAAATTTTTTTGAATTTTTTAAATTTATTGACACAGGGGGAAAAATGTGCAAATACTGGGATTGTAAATTACCTAAAATTGCTAACAAGCAAAAAAAAAAAGGTCCTCACTTTTGATATTACAACATTTTTTTACTATATTTACTAGTAAAGGGGGGCGGCAATTTCTGACTGGCCTAAGGGCGGCAGATTTCTAAATCTTTCTAAATCCGGGTCTGCACGGCACTACGTTCAATCGATTGGGAAAACACAGAAAACGATATATCAAAGATTTTTTGTGCCATCGATGCTATCTGGAGAAATTTTTGATAAATAAAAGCAAGCATTTTCTTCATAAGAAAATAAAGATTTTTAGTTTATTTTTGATCCAGAAACGCTAATATTTAACATTTGTCCGTTTTGTAGATTTTATTCGGTTTGATTTTCGGCAGCCACTTTAATTAATTTTTTGAACTATTCTTCGTCCTTCGTTATCTGTTTGTTGAAATTTTGCAAAGACCAATTGCACTTTCCGCGGTGTCATTCAAAGCATAGAATTTCTGGAAAAAGGCCCCATATGCTGGCCAAATGAAGAATAGTACAAATATTCGAAGATTGTGGCCCAAAAAGAGCGGTTGCTCTTGCGCAAAATTTCAACAAACAGATAAAGGAGCACGAAGATCAATTACACAAAATGCTTAAATTGGCCGCCGAAAACTGGAAAAATCTACAAAATGGCCAAATGTGAAATATTAGCGTTTTTTTAATGAAAATACACTAAAAATCTTTATTTTCTTATGAAGCAAATGCTTGCTTTTATTTATTTATTTATCAAAAATTTCTCCAGATAGCTTCGTTGGCAGGCCCGGATTTACCTTACAGGTACACTAGGCCAGTGCCTAAGGCGGCAAATATTTAGGGGCTGCAAATATTGGGAACTTTGAAAATTTTGTGGTAATGCATTATAATACTTGGAATGGTTGCCTCCTAAACTACCTAAAAAATGTTGAGAAGCAAAAAAAAAAAAAAAAAAGGCCTCATTTTTTATATTAAACATTTTTTTTCCCAGTGAAGAAAGGCGGCAATTTGTGAACGGCCTAAGCCGCAAATTTCTAAATCCGGGCCTGCCTGTTCGGATTCCCAATCGATTTTAAGCGTAAAAACATCTGAAGTTTTTTGAGAAAATCAGCAATGTTTTTTTTTCATAAAAAGCGCTATAGCTTCGCCAATTTTCAACAATTTTCAAAATTTTTTAAAGATTCTGTCAAAGAATCAGAGGTTCTATTAGAATCAAAGTACAAAAATTAATTATTTTGATTTGGATGAAAATGCCACTATTTTCAAAAATTTTTAGCGGTTTTTCAAGTTTTGATACTAAAACCGGGATTGATCCCGGGACTAGAAATTTCCATCACGAAAACCCCGAATTTCAAAAATGCCCGGGATTGCCATCCCTAATACATACATCTATTTTTCATTAAAATCATTTTGTGTAAGTAAAGGCTAAAAAAGTAAATTTTCATTACAATACTTATTAACTTAACAGCTACAGTCATTTAATCAAATTTTTTCAATGGGGTAATTAGTAGTATTTTCTGATTAATTTACTTATTTTTGTATACATATTTCATGCTAACGCTCAGCAAAATATATATAAATGACGGAAGTTCTCTTCGTGAAGTTTTATTTCCTCAAAAAGTTTGACTTGCAGTGATTTTCAGCTGATGGTTGCAATGAACTCTTAAGACTTTTTGTTTATATTAGCGGAAACAAAACTTAATGGCTATTTCTAACACAAAACAACTTAATTAATTATCACAATTAAAATTAATGATAACAATACACTAAGGTTAAAATGATGTAGTAACGTTTATTATGACTTCAAGTTATGATTTAATAATTTGTTTTTGTTTTCTAATCAATAACCTTCAAGTTTTTTGGTCATTTCTCAGTTCACAGAAATATTAAAATTCAGATAGCCCTTTTTACAAGAAATTTTTATTTTGGAGGAGAATGTATATGAGGTGTTTTTTTTCGATATAATTTTAAACAAATTATTATTTTAGAGTAAAATCGCTAAATTTAGTATTATTTAATTTAGGAAAGGCTAAAACACGATTTATAATAAATAAAATAATAATTTAAATCTTATTGCTATCGCGCCGACGTTTCGAGGATTATTTGTCTATTCAGCCTACATCTTATATTGTTGATTTAATGGAACTTTAACTTTTAATACAATATTGTATACATTTTAGATGCCATACTCTAGCTTTCACGCCGAGAGCGTACCCTTTGAACTTATCGATAAATTAGCCATATCTGGTGGTTACTCTTCAATATATGCCAACGAATCGCCTGAAGTACCTGTTGTTGGTGATTGGAAAAATCGTTATTGTTCGCTAGCTGATACATTCCAAACGGTACTCGATCGTGTGCATAATTTCGAAGTAAGAGAGGATGATGTTTGGATTGTGACAAGCACCAAATGTGGTACAACATGGGCGCAGGAAATGACTTGGCTTATTATGAATAACTTTGACTTTGCAAAGGCTAAAGAAATTGATCTAACAATACGTTCGCCATTTTTAGAGTAAGTAGTATAGTAAAAATTTAAGGAACAATTTCAGAAGAAAATATAAAACTATCACTCAAATTTAGATTTAATGGCGTTGTACCCAACGTACCACATGATACTATTGATGCGGCAGATAAAATGGCATCGCCTAGATTAATTAAATCACATCTACCCGCATGGCTACTACCAAAGCAAGTGTGGACAAAAAATCCAAAGGTATGTCTTATTTTCTTAATTCACACACTGCTTTAAATTTTAAAAAATAACTTAATAACTACTTTTCGCACATTCTTATAGATCATTTATGTTTTTCGCAATCCTAAAGATGCTGCAGTTTCATATTTTCATCACTGGCGTGGCATGGTCGGTTATAAGGGAACCAAGGAGAACTTCATGCATTCCTATATGGATGGTTATGTCAATTTTAATCCATTTTGGCCACATGTGCTTGATTTTTGGCAACTACGTAACGAAGGCAATATCTTCTTCACCAGCTATGAGTATATGAAACGTGATTTGGCCACAGTCATTAAAGATGTCTGCCATTTTCTACGCCGCGAGCTACGTGAAGATTATTTGGCGCAATTGATAGATCATCTATCGTTTGATAAAATGAAAGATAATCCGTCATGTAATCATGTCAAAGAATTTGAAAGTATGAAAGCTGCATCTGGACGTAAAGTTGAAGAGTTCAGGTTAGTTTCCCTTTCATTATTTTATCTTTGCTTATCATTCTTTTGTTTTTATTTTTTTCAATTCATTTTAGCAGATTTGTGCGTCGCGGTATTGTGGGCAGTCACAAGGATGAGATGCCATCATGTGTTATACATGAATTTGATGAATGGTCTGAAGATAATTTAAAGTACTACAATTTATCCATTGAAGATTTTGTAAATTATTCTAAATATTAAAAGATTCTTAAGTACACAATAAATTAAATATTTTGTTATTATAATCTTAGTGCTATTTTAGTTTTAAAACTCAAAATCATATTTAAAAATTTATAGTTTAGAATGTAAGAAATTTGATACACGAATATAAGATAAATATATTACTCATGAATATTGTAAACGTTACCGCATTTCTTATGTCTTTATGTCGGAATAATAATTTTGTACATATCACATAACTATTGTATTGTATATGTATATTTGACTCTTTATATCAATCCTTGGCCTTAATCTGCTTGTATGAACTTCTCGATACCATTCATTTTATCATTTGATACTTTTCAAAACTTTTTTCACTTTGAGTTTTCCCCCATAATATTCATTATATTTTGATTTTTTGTGGATTTGTAATAATTAATGAATAAAATTTGTGATACACTGTCACATTTTTCAATTCAACACGCACTATTTCTATCAGTTCAAAAAACGAGGTGTGTTAAATTTAAATATTAAACTTAAAATATAATCGAATTAATTAAATTCGATTCATTTAAAAAAAACTGAAGTATAAAATGAAAAAACTTCAAAAAAACCACATCACTTAAAAGTTTCTATCAGTTAGTGTTTATGAAGACGCCTATTCTGTTGTATCTACAATGAATATTTTAGGAAAGTTTTTAATAATTTTCTTATTTGCCGAAATTTTCCAGTTTTGCATTAGTGAAAATGAAAATAAACGAAACTATGAATTTGGTACACGACATTCCGATGAATTTCTTCTTAGTGAAGTCATTTTGCAAGCAAAGCCTAAGTCCATTGGCTTCATTGGATTCAAAAGAGCAAAGGCTAACGCAAAAATAACTTTCGATGCCAAGGTAGACTTAATAGCAATAGATAAATTAAGCAAAAATAATTTTTCGGTATTTTTTTTTTTTATTTAGAAACTCCATGGTAAAAGGATCACCGCTATATATCTTGAAGAACTAGAGGACGTGAATTTCGAAACAGCAATGGCTTATGTACAAGTTTTAGATGGTGGCATTAATGATAAAGAAGTTACTATGAGGCTGACAAGTAAAACAGGATATGGTTTTAAATATAAAATTCAAATCTTTGGAAGAAAATTCAAATGAAAGAATAATGATACTGATATGTAAAATTAAAACTTTTTATATATTACTTTATAACTTAGCTTACTTCATTTACCATAACGTGGTACTATTTTCTTAATTAAATAAATAAAATTTAATTTTCCAAAATATTTCTAAAGCTACAAGACTTAAAATCGGCGCACCATTTTACATAACAAACCAACTTTTATACCATACAGGCAAGGTATGTATATTCACTTTTTCATTTCGTTTCTGGCACATAAAAGCCACCACGTATAGAAAATTAAACATTTTCATGTTCATCTGGTCTGTCTGTGGAAATCACTGTTACGGAAAAAACCGAGATAATTATATGAAATTAAAATATGCGGACTACAGCTTCAAACAAAATCATTTTAAACACTATATTGAGAGGGTTATTTGATATAGTATATCTAAAAGTCTCACAAATACTAATAACAACTTGGACAAGCTTCTGACAAAAAGTTGACGATATTTAACGTGATGACATGATACAATTGCTTAAAGTTAGGGAACCAAATTTCACACAAACAGTAGAAATGATTTGGGAATGTTCTTTGCTGAAAAAAACTATTTGAAACAAAGCAACCAAATTTCACCCAAAAAAAGATGCGATTTAGTGTAGCACCACAATTTGGGAGGTTGTGGAAAATGCACTGCAATGACCATGCAATTCACTAACCTAAAGCTACCGTCATAGCTTCAGAGTGTGTTAATTCACTAAAACCCACAACTTCTTTTCAGACCTCCAGGCTTCCTACCCTGGGACTGCGTTTGCATTGCTTCGGGGTAGGTCCCTTGATTTGTCCTCAAATCATATATCTACGTCCAGGTCCCAGTTCTTTTTTCTGAGAACGTCCTCAGTAAAACCTGCAACTGCATTTTAGTTTTCTTCGCTCTGCAGCATCCTTTCGATCACGTTGTCAGCGGAGCACGTGACCGTGTGTAGCACCACAATAATAGATGATAAATAGTTGGCATGGCACCTACCATAAAGTAAAAACCTTAAAACTACTGCAGTAGTTATTAAGATAGTGCAATCAAATTCTGCTTTATTGCTAATAACAATAGTCCGGACAAGCTTAGGACAAATATTGAAAATTCGACAATAGAATAAACAAATAAGCAATACGAAACGTTATACTAAAAGTTATGAAACCAAATTGCACACAAATATTTGGAATATCATACAAAAGGTAAACGCGTTTTAAAGAGAGGGCGTGGTACGAATAGCTGCACTAAGTTTTTTCCTTGATATTATTCAGTTTTATTATATTTGTCGCATTTGCTAACATTTTTATAGGTAAAAGGGTGTACGGTCAAGACAAAATTTATTTGCCGTATATACATATATGTAGGTTGATTAAATGATTTGCATATGACTTATATTATTAGTTTTATATTAAGAAAATTAACGATAAATGTGCTTTGTTACACATAGGCATTAAAACTGCAGGAATCACGATTTCACCCTCTTCAACTAGCCTTGTTAATAAAAGACACCGCCACAAAGTCTTAGCTAAGCGAATATAATTAACGAAAACAAATCGATAACTAACATACGGAAAGAAGAAAAGACCGTTCAGCATTTCAAATTAATGTTTGTTTTTTCTAATTACCATAATAAAGTTAGAACTGTTTCTTTGTTTTTTGCTCGAACAACGCAATATGAATTTGGATACCTGAACTGAGAGAAAGTGAAGAAAATATTTTAATATAAACAAAAATGTGTGCTCTTAGCTTTTCAATAGAATAACAAGTCAAATTTAAAGCAAAAATAAAAAACTATTTGGTCATGTAGGTATTTTCTCCACTTTCAATGTTAAAGCAAAAAGCTTAAGTCTTGAAAGTGCCACGCCCTATAGGCGAACCAATCAACTTTTTATCCAAAGCGGAAGTTATTCTAATTGTTAGTATTTTTGAGTAATTTGGTTACACCACATCAAATAACACTCTCAATGTATCATTTTGAACGATTTACTTGTATAGGTGGACATTAGACCGGTGCAAAAAAAAAAAAGTCTCTGAAAGCAAAAAAAATCCAAAAATTTAGACCTGATTTTTCATTTTAAATAAAAAAATTTCAAATTTTGACAAAATTTCATGATTATTTTCAGTTTTTACCACTGAAGGCAACAACATAATTAAAAAATAATGAGAAAATCGAATTCCCAATTCAAAACTACCCCGAATGTGAGACTGAATTTAAACTAAAAAGAGTTCACCTCAGCGATAACCACCATCGTTTTTAGGTTGTTGATGAACTTTTTTTTTATGCGAAAGTTTCAAGAGTAATATTGAAATCGCTAATCAGGAGCGCAATCTTTATAAAAAAAATTTTACACAGCTCACTCGGGACACTTATGGGAATAGGAATCTGCCGGTGCCTCTAAATTTTAGAATTTTTATTTTTTTTTTCCACGCCAGCTTTTAAGGAGATACAATTTGTGCGCAGAAACGGCTCGATCCGTTGAGAACTTTTATTTTTACAAGCTTTTTTGTCTGGACATTCGATTTTTATTCGGCTTCCGGCCGCCATATTGGATCCGCCATTTTGAATTTCGTAGCGGGCCACACGGCTTTTAGAAGATTTTTATGAGACGAACATATTAAGTCCTCGGACGTCTTGAACGGTCCAGCCAATTTTTGGCCCCGAAGGTGATCCGCTTGACGTGAAACGTCCCATATAAGCTTCTCTACCATTGCCATGCGTTGCGAATAAAAGTGAGAAATAACGAAACAAAAGGATAGAAAATATCAATATTGATAGCTTATCACTTCATAGCAAAATACGGCAACAGGTTTAAAGGAAAGTATAGTTATAAATTGTGAGAAAGATTAAGATAAAAACTCATTTTTTGGGAGCCTTAGAGTTAGGTAATAGACTTCCCGTACGAAGTTGTGGGCAGCGGCTATTAAGTACATGAAGCTAATTACAAAAGACTCCGCGCAAGGGCAAAGTATTATATGTCAATTTTCAACTTAATAACATAACTACAATTCGTTTTCCCATTATGTAAACTAATTAGGAAAAAAATTAAAAAAATGTATAATTCAAACAGTTGCCAAAACATGGCTATATAAGCAATAGAATAGAACTTTCTGCAACAGTTAATATTTACTAATTGTAAAATTTATCTACAATGAATATATTTGTGTTAATTTTATTAATCATTTTGGTTTCTAATGAATATCCTGGCATTAATGCAGAAAGTAAAAATAAAATATACACTCACTATCAAATTGGTCGTCGTCTGGATGGCGATGTATTAATTAAGGAAGCTATAGTGAGCAAACGTCCAAAAAAAGATGACATTCTTAATTTGTTTGATGCCAAAGCTGAACATACTGCTGTATTCACTTCAAATGTAAGTTAGATTTGACTTTTCAAATTTGAAAATATTAATACATACGCCAATATAATGAATAATAGTTAAAACAGTGAACTGTATTTAAAGTTATCGATTTAGTTACTTACATACTCGAAAAAAAATTTTTTTAAAGAAAAAAAGTCTCTAACAAAATTTTAACCATGCTGAAAAAACTACCGATGGTATGATTTGATTTCTTATTAGAAGTCACTTTTAAGGTCCTTTGGGAGTCAAAATTTAATGTACAAATAAATTAAGGCACAAATAAAATTTTCCCTAAACCACCAACATTCTTGGATGCTGAAAGCTTTAAAACAGCTTTTAACAACATTTTACGGAAATTTTCATCTTGATGTCAGAATCCAAAATCAGGCAAACAATGGCTCTTACGCCGCACACTTAAAAAAGCATAGAGCCATGCATTTCTTCCATTACTTACATTTCCTCTACTTAAATATTTTTCAATAGAACAAACTAAATCGCTTAACTTTCAAAAAAGTTCCTAGCCAAATGCCATATTGAGTTAAGCATAATTCTGAAGTAAAATTTTCTCTTTTTTATGTTTTTATTTATTTACATAGGCCCTTCAAAATAAAATTATTACCGCTGTCAAGGCTTCTGAATTGTATGAATCAGGACTTAAAACAGATTTGGCGAAGTTTGAAGTTTTAAAAGGTGGTGTTGGCAAAAAAGAAGTCACTTTGAAATTTACAAGTAAAAGAGGATCCGGTTTTAAGTATAAAATATATATCTTCGGATATTAAATCACTGTATTAAAATAAAATCATACGAGAGCCAAATGTTGTAAGAACTTAACAGATTTCTTATTTACATGTTGGAATACGTGACAAAAACCATGATACAAATAAATATTGATAAAAATGTATATTGCCTTAAATGTATTGCCCGACTGCTCAGGAATATCACTCTAATGTATTTTATTTTAAGAAGAACAAACTCATCAATCAACTATAAAATCAAACGTTTCAGAAGACTTCAGCTTTTGTCTGTCGTGAAAGTCAAAGTTTTTGGATCCACAAAAAAAAATATTCAAGCTTCACGAAATAAAGCAACCTCATTTTTCATTTTCCACTAAATCTCATGGGGCCCATGACTTTATCACTGGCTGTGTGGTGACTGCAATTGCACCTAACTATTAGCATAGTGCAAGCGTCCTCGTGACTCTTCCTATTTACAATCACAACCGTGATATAATTAGAACAAATCTATTAAATTTTCAGTTCCTTCAACAATTAAGTATCTGAATATGATGTTATGGCTTCCAACTTTAGCAGCTATGGCGGTATATATCAAAAATGCTTATCTGTTACAGTGCGAAATAAAAAAAAGTTGATTCCTTTGATTTTAACCGACCCAAAAATAGTTTCAAAATTAAATTAATTTTTACTAAAATTTGTTTTACATTATACTGAAAAATTAAGGTTAATTACAATAAAGAAAATCTTATACATAAGCCAACTATATATTGCAAATTTTCTATAAAAGCGTTTGCGTTCTATATTTTAAATACATTTACTTGTCGAAATATTTGTTCTTATTAAACTACCATGAAGGTTTTTGTAAATATTTTACTGATTTTCTTGCTCATTGAGTTTCAAACTGAGGTTTTTGGTCTCAATGCTTTAGTAAGAGTTGACTATCGAATCGGTGACACTATCTTAGGTGATATACCTGTTAAGATAGGGACTATACGAGTAAAACCAGCAAAACCAGGATATATATTTTATCAAACAACTACTGGAACATTTACTATCGATTTGGAACGGGTAAAATTACAATTGGTGACTTTGATGACATACTTAAAATTTTTAACTATTTCATATATTTTAGAGACTTTACGAAGGAATTACACAAATCAAACTCGTACAGCAGCGGGAAAAGGAATTCGAAGCAGGTAAAATTACTGCAGTAGAAATTTTAAAAGGTGGCATTGGTAAAAAAAATGTCAGCCTGAAGATAACCAGTGAGAGGGGCCTTGGTTTAAATTATGAAGTTGAAATTTTTGGAAAATAACATTCTGAAACATGAAGAAAAAATGTATACATATGTACATAAATTGTATATGCGAGTATTGAACAAAACAAACAAACAATTATTCTGATATATTTTTGTGTGTAAATATCGAAATAAAAATATTTCTTTATCCTCTATTCTTAATACTAAAAGTAGCAAAGGATATTCTAAAACGGATTTCAACTACAATTATGTAAATTTGTGACTAATCATTCCAGATGAATTTGAATAAAGTTTTAGAAAAATTTAGTATTTCAAATTTTTTATTTTTTAATGTAAATTTTGAGAAATATATAGGCACATTAACCAAGAGTACTAAATTTTGATACAGCTAGACAACAAAAAAACAAAATTGACACTAAACAATTTATCGCAGAGATATGTAGAGCAAATTCTATTTTTTAGTACGATTTGGCACAGAAGATAAATCGCACGTCCCAACTGTGTTTAGCTCTTTAACCATGCACTGCCCTAACCAAAAGCTACCGTCAAAAGCTTCAGAGTGTGTCAATTCACTAAAACTCACATTGCGTTAGCATTTCTTCGGGACTGCTAAGCTAATCGACTTCAAAGTCCGCCTAGTAACGGAAGAAGCTAGTATGAAGCTAGCTTCATCACATTTATCCATTTATTTCCTAGCAGACTTAAGCCCGTCGAAAATTTGAAATCACCGCGTCTTATCAAATCTCACCTACCCTTGCCGCTATTACCTGTGCAATAGTGGAGCAAAAAACCAAAGATTAGCCCATATTTTCTATTTTAATGTTAAAAATAACTTTTTGCAATAGTTGTTTGATATGAATTTCTTAAAATTTTGTTAATTAAAATAACAATCTTAAAACTCATAAAAATTTTGTCCAAGTCTCGTGGAGTAATGGGCGATTGTGCATAACTTTTCTGTGTTATTTTACGATTTTGGTTATTTTTCCTAAGATTAAAAGTGAGTTGAAATCAAAATTTTATTTTACGGACCATTAATGTCTATCGGCATCCCATCGATGCAATAGTTTACCATGACACGATACGGAGAAATCATGTGAACATTATGTTAACGAAAATATTGAAAATGCTACTCTAAAATATCGACAATTCGAAAGTGTGAATGACTTTTATCACTTATGTACGTCATGATCCTTGAGTGTTCCATGTCAGCTTTGAACGTATGAATTCAAATTTGAATGAATATCGCAGATGTTTGCGCATTTTTGGGCAAAAAAATTACGGATCAACTTATGGAACAAATGTTAGAGCATTTATTTTTCGAGAGCATAAAAGGTAATGTAGAGCCACATCGCAAGAATCGTGAAGGTCAACGTGAACGAAAGCAACCTCATTTTCCACATTTTCGTCAAAGAATGTTTGCCTAAGTAAGATGTTATGGTTTCCAACTTCAGCACCTGTGGCGGTATATATCAAAGATGCTTAAGTGTGTTGCTGGGCAAAATAAAAAAAAAGTTGATTCGTTTGATTTTAACCGACCCAAAAATAGTTTCAAAATTAAAACTTTTTTTTTCTTAAATTTTTACTAAAACAAAGAAAATCTTATACATAAGCCAACTATACATTGCAAATTTTCTATAAAAGCGTTTGCCTTCAATATTTTAAATCAGTTTAAATACATTTATTTGTCGAAATATTTGTTCTTATTAAACTACAATGAAGGTTTTTGTAAATATTTTACTGATTTTCTTGCTCATTGAGTTTCAAACTGAGGTTTTTGGCCTCACTGCTTTAGTAAGAGTAGACTATCGAATCGGTGACCCTATCGTAGGTGATATACCTGTTCATATAGGGACTATACGAGTAAAACCAGCAGAACCAAGTTGGATGATTGATCAAACAACTACTGGAACATTTACTATCGATTTGAAACGGGTAAAATTACAATTGGTGACTTTGATGTTATACTTAAAATTTTTAACTGTTTCATATATTTTAGAGACTTTACAAAGGAATCACACAAATCAAACTCGTACAGCAGCCGGAAAAGGAATTCAAAGCAGGTCGAATTACTGAAGTAGAAATTTTAAAAGGTGGCATTGGCAAAAAATATATCAGCCTGAGGATAACCAGTGAGAAGGGCCTCGGTTTAAATTATAGAATTGAAATTTATGAAAAATAACATTCTGAAACATGAAGAAAAAATGTATACATATGTACATAAATTGTATATGCGAGTATTGAACAAAACAAACAAACAATTATTCTGATCTATTTTTGTGTGTAAATATCGAAATAAAAATATTTCTTTATCCTCTATTCTTAATACTAAAAGTAGCAAAGGATATTCTAAAACGGATTTCAACTACAATTATGTAAATTTGTGACTAATCATTCCAGATGAATTTGAATAAAGTTTTAGAAAAATTTAGTATTTCAAATTTTTTATTTTTTAATGTAAATTTTGAGAAATATATAGGCACATTAACCAAGAGTACTAAATTTTAATACAGCTAGACAGATATCTTGCCCAAAATGGGGTACTTAGCATTATTTAACTCATTTTGCACGTTATTTAGAAAAATTCTCGACAAGAGTAAAGAATGTAATTAATAGAACCATCGGTAATAAAGAAGCTGACCAGAGAACGAGCAGGCGCTCAAAGAGCGTAAAAATAAGAATGAGAAGGCGTTTAAAGAGTGTAAAAAAGCGTTAAAAAGTGTAAAGGAGCGTGCACGTATACGGAATCATCAACACTATTGCTTGTGTTAGTGGGTACCACTGGTAATAAGGATCACGATTGGAGAAATATTGAACCTATATAGCGGCATAAAGTGCACTTATGCTAAGTGAACCTAAGAGTGGAGTGCTATATGGTAAGTGTTTTCTAGTGTTTACTCAGTACAGCTCCTGGTTTCAAGGGTAAGGTTTCAACTTATGTATGTGTTGGTGCATGAATTTTCATCTTCTCATGCTTCGTTCGACAGTTACGTCAGCTCAAAGTGAAAATTCATCAAAAAAAAACCAAAACAATGTGAGCATTAGAGGGTTAAATACGAAAACATTGGGTATTGCATGGATCTACAGAATCTTTTTTTGAGTTTCTTACATCAAACATTTGTACATATGTATATGTACATACATACATATATTTCATTGCAGTTTTTCGAATAAAAAGAAGATGGTTGGAATGCATAGTTTGGGATGATTTAAAATATTTTTTGATTTTAAAAATTTTCGGCAACATTTTTAGTTTTTGCGTTAGTGACAACAACTGTTTTCGATCAAATTTCATCTTTTATCAGTTTTTTTTCCAATTTCAGTAAAAATCACAAGAGGCAAAAAGTTCTTAAAAAATTTATTTTCTGTAACATCAAAAATTTTTTCTGAAAAGAGACATAAAGAGATGCCGTTTGGCCACTTTCATTTGAAAGAAATTATCTTTAAAAAATAAATATAAAGAATGGTTCTTTTGTATGATGTTATCCAAATTTTGTATGATAATTACCCAAAAAAATTGATATTTTGATTTGAAAAAAGTACCTCTAAATAAATCACCTTATATACCTACTTATGTGAAATATACATATATTATATCAGGTGTAGTAAAAATTAATCCATTATTTTCTCAATACATGGCTTTAGTACTCTGAATCTGGCTTAGTTTTTGTTCCATTGATTTACAATAGATGTCGTTGTAAAGATTACAGTTAGTACTAAAAAAGTCACATCGCAAGAACCATGAAGGTCAACGTGAACGAAAGCAACCTCATTTTCCACATTTTCGTCAAAGAATGATTGCCTAAGTAAGATGTTATGGTTTCCAACTTCAGCAACTGTGGCGGTATATATCAAAGATGCTTAAGTGTGTTGCTGGGCAAAATAAAAAAAAAGTTGATTCGTTTGATTTTAACCGACCCAAAAATAGTTTCAAAATTAAAACTTGTTTTTCTTAAATTTTTACTAAAATTCGTTTTACATTACACAGAAAAATTAAGTTTAATTACAATAAAGAAAATCTTATACATAAGCCAACTATATATTTCAAATTTTCTATAAAAGCGTTTGCCTCCAATATTTTTAATTACATAGTTTACATTTCTTTGTCAAAATTTTTGTTCTTATTAAACTACAATGAAGGTTTTTGTAAATATTTTACTGATTTTCTTGCTCATTGAGTTACAAACTGGGGTGTTTGGTCTCAATGATTTTGTAACAACTGAATATCGAATCGGTGACCCTATCGAAGGTGAGGTACCTATTAAGACAGGAACTATACGAGAACAACCAAAACCAAACTATCTTGTAGTTTTTAAGGTAGAAACTTATGGAACATTTAAGACCGATTTGAAAAAGGTAAAATTACAGTTGGTAAACTTTGATGGTATATTTACAATTTTTAACTACTTCATATATTTAGAAACTTAAAAAAGGAATCACACAAATCAAATTCATAGAACAGCGTGAAAAAGGATTGGAAGCAGGTGAAATTACAGAAGTCGAAATTCTAAAAGGTGGCATTGGTAAAAAAGATGTCACCCTGAAGATAACCAGTGAGAAGGGCCTTGGTTTAAATTATAGAGTTGAAATTTATGGAAAATAATATTATGAAACATGAAGAAAAAATGTGTAGATATGTTTTTAAATTTTATATGCGAGTATTGGAAAAACAAACAAACAATTATTCTGATATATTTTTGTGTGTAAATATCGAAATAAAAATATTTCTTTATTCTCTATTCTTAATACTAAAAGTAGCAAAGGATATTCTGAAACGAATTTTAACTACAATTTTGTAAATTTGTAACTAATCATTCCAGATGAATTTGAATAAAATTTTAGAAAAATTTGATGTTTAAATTTTTTTATTTTTAATGTAAATTTTGAGAAAAATATAGGCTTAGTAGGAGTGGCAGCCGATAAGAACCAAATCGCATTAACCAAGAGCACTTCAGTTGATACAGCTAGACAGATAACTTGCAAAAAAATGTGTTACCCTTAGTTAACTGATTTTGTTTGATATATGGAAATATTCCCGGCAAGAGTAAAGAATATAATTAATAGCACCATCAGTAATATTGGAGAAACCTTGAGTCTTTGTAGCGTTACAAGTGGCATAGAGGGTCCGATAACTCACTTAGGCTAAGTGACTCTACAATATGAGAACATTATATACCAAATGTTTCTATAGATTATTTTTTTGAGTTTCTTACATCAAACGTTTGCATATATTTGCGTCATTCATTGTCATGTGACCCACTCCACCCTTCCGTTGCTGTTTTTCCGATAAAAAGAGATGGTTGGAATGCATAGTAAGGGATGACTTAAATTATTTTTGGATTTTAAAAATTTCCAACAACATTTTTAGCTTTTGCTTCAGTTTTTATCTGTCGTGATAAGTCATAGCTTTCAAAACCTCTGAAAAAAAAAATTCAAAATTTCACGAAAGAAAACAAACTCATTTTCCATTAAACCTCATCGGCCCGATGGCCTTAACTCGGGCTGTTTGGTGATTGAAATTGTCTCTAACTAACACCACAGTTCAATAGTCTTTTTGACCCTTCCCATTTATAATCATAACCGTGGTATGGTAAGAACAAATCTATTAAATTTTCAGTAGAATGTTATTGTTTCCAACTTTAGCAATTATGGCGGTATATATCAAAAATACTTAAGTGTTACTGTACGAAATAAAAAAAGGGGATTCCTTTGATTTTAGCCGACACAATAATAGTTTCAAAATTAAAACTTTTTTTCTTAAATTTTTACTAAAATTCGTTCCACATTATACTGAAAAATTAAGGTTAATTAAAATAATAAAAATCTTATACATAAGCCAACTATATATTGCAAATTTTCTATAAAAGCGTTTACCTATGATATTTTAAATCAGTTTACATTTATTTGTCAAAATTATTGTCCTAATACAATGAAGGCTTTTGTTAATATTTTACTGATTTTCTTGCTCATTGAGTTACAAACTGAGGTTTTTGGTTTCAATGCTTTAGTAAGAACTGACTATCGAATTGGTAACTCTATCCAAGGAGAGTCACGTATTAAGACAGGGACTATACGAGTAAAACCAGCTAATTCAATAGCAGGAATTTTTAGTAGAACAACTGAAGGAGAATTTTCTACCGATTTGAAAAAGGTAAAATTACAGTTGGTAAACTTTGATGGTATATTTACAATTTTTAACTACTTCATATATTTTAGAAACTTAAAAAAGGAATCACACAAATCAAATTCATAGAACAGCGGGAAAAAAAATTCGAAGCAGGTGGAATTACAGAAGTAGAAATTATAAAAGGTGGCATTGGTAAAAAATATGTTAGCCTGAAGATAATCAGTGAAAAAGGCCTTGGTTTAAATTATAGAGTTGAAATTTATGGAAAATAATATTATGAAACATCAAGATAAAATGTAAATAAATATGTACTGCAAATATATGTATATGCGAGTATTGGAGTAAACAAACAAACAATTGTTCTGATATATTTTTGTGTGTAAATATCGAAATAAAAATACTTCTTTATCCTCTATTCTTAATACTGAGAGTAGCAAAGGATATTCTAAAACGGATTTCAACTACAATTATGTAAATTTGTGACTAATCATTCCAGATGATTTGAATAAAGTTTTAGAAAAATTTGGTATTTCAAATTTTTTTATTTTTTAATGTAAGCTTTGAGAAATATATAGGCTAGGTAGGAGTGGCAGCCGATTAGAACCAAATCACATTAGCCAATAGTACTTAATTTTTATACAGCTAGATAGATATCTTGCATAAAATGAGTTATTTTACATTATTTAACTGATTTTTGTCGATATATAGAAATATTCCTGGCAAGAGTAAAGAAAGAAATTAAATTTTCTCCAATTTTTGGCTTAAGTTTTTCATTTTTTGCTTTAGAAAATTCAAAGACCAACCATATTATGGAATTTGAACAATTCCGAAATAAGCTTAAACTTCCCTATATAGAAACAAAGTAAGTATGCCTCCAGAAATTCTGCATAGCAATTAATTATTTCTATCTTATTAGATTCATACGTAAAGGTAAAGTTGGCGGCTATACTGAAGATCTGTCTCCAGATTTTATTGCTACTTATGACAAGCTATCAACAGCTATCTCACATTAATTCAATTGTTATTGCTGGAAAATGACACAAATAGAGATTAACAGAATACTCCAGCGAATGTAATAAATTAAAATAAATAAAAAAATGTTTGGGACTTTTCCCAAAACAATATATGTACGTATGTATATAGTGCAAGAACAGTTAAAAAACTTATTTTGTGCCAAGTGCCGCTCACCAAGAGCCAAGTTCAACAGATATTATTTCAAAATGTAGATACACATGTGTAAAATAATTTGAATAATACAATAATGACCTTATTTCAATTTAAATTATCGATCAGAGTGATATGGAAGGCTTAAGATATCGAAAATTACAAACTGTTTTTTGATCAAAAAGAACAAAGATTACAAATATCGAGGCCTAGGTAAGTATGTGTTAAAAAAAATTGGGTTTTTAATTGTATTTATCTTTATTGAAAAGCGTGTATTAAACGACCCTGTTGAATAAATGGCACCATAGTTCAGATTTGGTATCCAATAAAAGTCAATTAAGGTACTAAAATATTCTTGAAATATGCTTCTATCATCGGAAAATATATCTAAATAAATTCCTAGAGACAAGTTTATCTTAATTTGGTTCAAGCTTTATATAATTTTATCTTTCGATATTGTTTTTTGTTGTACTCCTAAGAAAGAGAAAGAATGACTTAAACTAAGAGCGTTAACAATAAAAGAGTACAGCGGAGTACATGCGGAGTACAAGAGCAAATGCAACTGATAAATTATAAAAAAATATAATGCATCTACGCTTGGTAGTTTGTTGCCGACTTTTAAAACGTAAACAACAGTAAACGGCGCATTGTACCCAAACAAAAATTATGGATCACGTAGTAATTTTTCCAAAAACTTATCCAACAAATTTGCTGCAAAAAGATTGGACTCAACGCAGATGTTTCTATCGAAAAGAAGCAATTGAATTGATGCCATTAATACATGATATGAAAGTGCTGGAAGACGATATTTGGCTTGTGACACTACCAAAATGTGGCACCACCTGGATGCAAGAGCTATTATGGCTGGTAATTAATGATTATGATTTTGAGACAGCAAAACGGGAGCATTTAGAATTGAGGACACCATTTCTTGAGTAAGAAAGATAAATTAAACAGAAAAAATGGGTTAAGGCTAGTCATACTCACTAGTTTCGTTAGCTGCTAGGCTAAAAATTCACTGATAAATCGGACTAGCAACGGGCGAAAGTAGTGTAACTAGCTTCATCTCATGATTTATTCGTCAAACTGAGCTTTTTTCTCTCATGACGCCACAATATTTTTATTTGATTTTAAAATCTTTGTATGAACATGAGCTTTTGGATATATTTTTCTCATTATCCACATTATTTTAGTTTCCCGAAATAAATCCAAATTTCAAAATTATTTTCTCTAAAAAATATTATCCCTAATTTGCCATATTTATAATCATAGATACATGCATATATAATTTATTCTCCACCAGATATGATTTTTTTTTAAATGAAAATTTGGAAACGGCACTTAAGCCCGTCGAAAATTTGAAATCACCGCGTCTTATTAAATCTCACCTACCATTGCCGCTATTACCAGCACAACTGTGGAGCAAGAAACCAAAGGTCAGTTCAGATTTGGTTTTTTAAGTTAAAATTTTAATAGAAACTAAAAAAGTCTTTAGATACTCATTTCTTCTATTTTTGTAATGTAAATAATTATTTTAAAATGTCATAAAACCTCAAAAAAATTCTTACCAAGTCAACCCAGGTAAACTTTTTCTGGGTTACTTTATTTGTGTTTTTGGAATACAACGATTTTGGATATTGTTAATAATGGGAACTAGAGAATTGAAATCAAAATTTGATTTTGTTTTAATTTTATTTTACAGACCATTTATGTCTATCGGCATCCCATCGATGCAATAGTTTCGAGGTTTTACCATAGTCGTAACTTAGGACAGGATATGGAGAAATCATGTGAACAATATGTTAATGAATATATTGAAAAAGTTGCACTAAAACATCGTCCATTCGAACATGTGCATGAATTTTATCAATTACGTCATGAACCTTGGGTACTCTATGTCAGCTTTGAATGCATGAAGTTAAATTTGCGTGAAGTTATTGTGGATGTATGCGCATTTTTAGGCAAAACAATTACAGATCAACAAATGGAACAGATGTTAGAGCATTTATCTTTCGAGAGCATGAAAGGTGGTGTAAAATTTATTAAAGAGAATATTTAAGACCAAACTCAACTCTCTTGTATTTTTAAACTAGTTAATCCAAAGGTTAATCATCATTGGGAATTTGAACAAGAAGGCATGATGAACAAACTGCAACTTGAATCTCATAAGTAAGCGTTTTAGTTAAAAGTATTTGTCCCATCTTTTTAACATATTTACATGAAACTCATACACATCTATTATCTTACAAAATTAATTTTAATACTTAAAACAACTTTTCTTGTAGTTTTGTGCGTAAAGGAAAAATCGGTGGCTATAAAGATGATTTATCTCCAGAATTTATTAAAAACTGTAACAAATGGATTGTGGATTCGTTGGGACCATATAACTTAACGCTCAGTGATTTGTTATTGTTAGATAATGACAGTGTACAATTTTTATTAAATTAAATTAAACATTAAAGGCAATTCCGTTTTAAATATTACAGAATCAGCTATTTACTGATAATAAAATATGTGAATGCATTTTATTGAATCTTTTTGCAAAAGCTTAAAGCTTTTTAATTAAAATTATATGATAGCTATGTAATTGCTTATTGTTGACCCAATTTTCAACTGTTTTATTTTTATATTTTATTGTCTTTTGAGGTTGTTATTATATGACATACAAAGATAAGTTTTTTGAGTTCTTAAGTTGTACACGTCTGACATCCTCTTACTTTTGAATAAGTCTTGTTTTCAAAAATAAAAGTATTTTTCTGATTACCTTTCCTTTGATTGTTAGCAGCTATAGTTTAATTAGCGAGCCAGATCGATCGGCAACTCAACCAGCAGAATATGTTTGAAATTTTTATTTGCAAAGAATTCGTATCTAAACCAAAATAAAACGTCATAAGCTTTTTCCCAAAAAAAATTTACTTTGTACCATTTGCGGAAAAAATAATTTTAAGGCCCGGAATTGCTTCTGTACAACTTTGTAACTCTGTCTAGCATGCTTCTTTAAAGATGCGGTATATGGTGGTATTTCCGAGTTTTCAAACGTTCTCCCATCAACACTACGTTTGCTTTGGAGTGCGTGAAATTCGGACAGCAGATGATGTTCCGACTACATTTCTTTCTCATCTTCAAAGATGCTACAAATTCCGAGCTTTGTAGTTAACGTTTCGATTGAACAGTGCCCCGTTGAAGCCCCTGTTAGAATATGAATTATCCTTTTGATTTACCACTTAGGTTTTTTGACCTTGAGAGTAGACATTGATATGAATAAGACTTATGAAGATTATATTAAAGAGTACATGGAGCATTCTACGTTAAGAGCCTTGGATATACTATACCAGTTTAGAGCGTATGAAGTTGAATTTACGTGAAGTCATTTTTAGATAAATCAATAACAGAACAACAAATGGTACAAATGCTTAATCAACTTTCATTTGAGGGTATGTAAGTGGAAGGTGTTTTTAATGAATATTAAAATAGGAGGAACAAAAATTACCTTGGAATATGTTCCTATAATCAGAAAATATATCTTAATAGATTTTAAAGTCAATTGTTTCTTAATTTTATATTTTTTATCTAATTTTCGTTTGCTAATTGAAATAAAATAAGAAAGAGAAAGACTGTTTTAATCTAAGAGCATTAAGTATAAAAGAGTACAGTGCGGACTTCAAGCGGAGTATAAGAGCAAATAAAACTGAGGAGTTACAAACAATTTACTATTATGTTTATCGCTTGGTAGTTTGTTGTCGACCTTTAAAACGTAAACAACAGATAGTTGCCGGCGCATCGTACTACGTACACTAAAAATTATGGAACAAGTTGAAATTTTTCCAAAAACTTATCCAACAAATCTGCTGCAAAAAGATTGGACTCAACGCAAATGTTTCAATCGAAAAGGGACAAATGAATTTATGTCATTAATACATGATATGAAAGTACGGGAAGATGATGTCTGGCTTGTGACACTACCAAAATGTGGTACCACCTGGATGCAAGAGCTATTATGGCTGGTAATTAATGATTATGATTTTGAGACAGCAAAACAGGAGCATTTAGAAGTGAGGACACCATTTCTTGAGTAAGTTAATTTAAAAATATATTGAAAGATATGAGATTTAGAACAGCTTGATTTTAATAAAATAATTTGCTGCTACACAGTCTAAAATTATAAAGCAAAAATGATTTAGTTTTCTTTCATATTTTTATTTTACAATTTATTTATGTTTAAGTTTTTAAATTAACTTTTGGCTTGCCTAAAAAAATCCAAATTTATACATTATTTTCTCTGGAAAAAAAATTATCCCTAATTTACCATAATTATTTTCTTTCAGATTTGATTTTCTTGTGGATGAAAATTTGGAAACGGCGCTTGAGCCTGTCGAAAATTTGAAATCAACGCGTCTTATCAAATCTCACCTACCCTTACCGCTATTACCTGCGCAACTGTGGAGCAAGAAACCAAAGGTCTGTTCAGAATTTTTGTTTTAAAGTTGAAAAAACTAAAAAGAAATTTTTGTAAAAGTTCTTAAATACGATTTTCTTCGATTTTGCTTAAGTAAAATAACAATTTTGAAAAGTCAAAAAAAATTTAATAAAAATTGCAGTGAAGTCTCTTGTGGCTTGTGCAGAAGTTTTCCGGTTATTATACGATTTAGGTTAATTTTCCTAAAGGAAAATAGAGAGTTGAAATCAAATGTTGACTTTATTTTAATTTTATCCCGTAGACCATTTATGTATATAGACATCCCATCGATGCATTAGTTTCAAGATTTTATCATGGTCGTAACTTGGGACGGGATATGGAGAAATCATGTGAACAATATGTTAATGAATATATTGAAAATTCTACACTAACACATCAACTATTCGAACATGTGCATGAATTTTATCAATTACGTCATGAACCTTGGGTACTCTATGTTAGCTTTGAACGCATGAAGCTAAATTTGCGTGAAGTTATTACAGATGTTTGCGCATTTTTAGACAAAATAATTACGGATCAACAAATGGAACAAATGTTAGAGCATTTATCTTTCGAGAGCATGAAAGGTGGTGTTAAATTTATAAAAGAAAATTTCAAACTTAACTCTCTTGAATTTTGTAAACTAGTTAACCCGAAAGTTAATCATCATTGGGAATTAGAGCAACATCGCAAAAAGCATAATTTGCAACATGAGTCTCATAAGTAAGTGCTTAAGTTAAATTTATTAATCTTATCATTTTAATATAAATAAAAGTCTTAACAAAAGACACATATCTATTATCTTACAAAATTAATTTTAATAATTAAAACAACTTTTCTCAACAGTTTTGTACGTAAGGGAAAAATCGGTGGCTATAAAGATGATTTATCTCCAGAATTTATTAAAAAATGTAACAAATGGATTGTGGATTCGTTGGCACCATATAACTTAACGCTCAGTGATTTGTTATTGTTAGATAATGATAGTGCAAAATTTTTATTAAATTGAATTAAACATTAAAAGCAATTCAGTTTTATATATGTATTACAGAATCAGCTGTTTACTGATAATAAAATAAGTGAATGTATTTTGTTAAAGCTTTTTGTGAAAGCTTTATGATTAAAATTAAATGATACTCGTAGCTTCACCAGTTACTTATTGTTGACCTAATTTTTTGTTGATTTTATTTTTAAATTTATTGTCATTTAAGATTATCGTTATATTACATGTAAAGCTTAGTTTATTGAAACTGTAATTGCCACAGGTCTGACACCCTCTCACTTTAGAATTGATCTTATTGCTAGTTTCAAAATTTAAAGTATTTCTTCTGATTATACGAAGTAGAGTATTGACGTCATGTGTCTTATTAGTGATCCACGTCAATCGCTGAGACATTTAAAACTTCAATCTCACCAAATCTCACCAAGGGGGGGAGGGGGTCAAGGAAAACCTCACGTCAACTTTTTAATGCATAGAATTTACATTAAAAATTATAATTTAAATCTCACGGAAGGGAGGGGGGGTCCCGCCAGATCTCACCAAGGGGAGGGGGGTCCGAATTTTCAAAAAAAACACCTCACGTAATTAATGGACGTCTCCTTACGTTCACTTGGTATGCTGAAACTTAAAAAGAATTAATTCAACATCAAAAGTTATATATGATATAAAATACTACAAATATTTATGAAAATAGGCTCAGAGATTAATGTTTCAAGCAAAATCTTATTTTTACAAATAAAAAGTGCCGAGCAATGTCATCGCTCAATAATTCATTCCTGAAAGTGCTTAGCAAATCGCTGACAGAAAACTATAGATCACCTATTGATTCATGGTGTTTTATGTTGCATTTTGAAAAGTCGCTGATGCTTGCAACACTTCTTGCCGATGCATAATGTTTTTTTTTTTTGCCAACTTCCTGTAGAAAGCTACTTCAGTATATCAATGAGCATTTAATAAGTTGCGGTTGCTAAAAATAAATACTTTTGTATGAGTTCACGGCAGGGTATTTAATTTTTTAGCCTGGCCATTATTATCATTCAATATATATGAAGTTCTTCGAAGATAATTTAATCAATGTATGTTGTTCCAAACACTTAAACTGCTAAAAATGATAACTTAACTGTGTGATACCAAAGCTCTTATTTAAGTGCTGATAGACATATTATAATGAAATTAAATTAGTATACTAAAAGCTGTATAAGAGCAAACAACGCTGGGAATAAAGAAAAAACTACCTACTTAACAATAAACCGAACAAATGGATGAAGATACTGAAATAATGCCTAAAAGTTATCCAACTGATCTTTTGCAAAAAGATTGGACAAAACGAAAATGTTATTATGAAAAATCTGGTATTGATTTTATACATAAAGTTCATGATATGCCAGTGCGTAATGATGACGTTTGGCTAGTGACACTACCAAAATGTGGCACCACCTGGATGCAGGAATTACTTTGGTTAGTCTTAAACGATTTTGATTTTGAAAAAGCAAAGCAAGAGCATTTGGAAGTGCGATCACCATTTTTAGAGTAAGATGAAATCGAAAATAAAAGTCATTGAATTTTCAAAACACTACTTTTAGATTTGGTAGCTATATAACTGATAATTTGGAAATTGCTTTGAAACCAGTTGAAGATCTCAAATTACCACGTCTAATCAAGTCTCACTTGCCTTTGCCGTTACTGCCGGAACAAATTTGGAGTAAAAAGCCAAAAGTAAGTACCCGCTATATAAAATTTTAATAATCAACAAATGATTTCTTTGAATACAGCTGATTTATGTTTATCGTAATCCAAAAGATGCTCTTGTTTCGGAATTTCATCACATGCGTAGTATAGGTTTCGATATGGATAAGACTTGTGATGGTTATGTTAAAGAGTATTTAGAGCATTCTTCTCTGACGCATTTACCTTTCGAACATGTGACAGAATTTTATGGATTACGTCAAGAACCTTGGATATTCTACACCAGTTTTGAGCGTATGAAGCTAAATTTACGTGAAGTTATTTCCAAAATTTGCACTTTTCTGGATAAATCGATAACGAAAGAACAAATGGTACAAATGCTCAATCATCTTTCATTTGAAAGCATGAAAGGTATGTAGTTGTAATCTGTTTTTTATTAATATTAAACTTGAATATTCAACTTATTATAGAAAATTCAAAGACCAATCATGTTTGGGAATTTGAACAGGTACGGAATAAGCTTAAACTTCCCTATATAGAAACAAAGTGAGTGTAACTACGCTATAAAAATACAATACTTGTGATTCTGTTATTATGCATATGTAATGAAATATTTTTTTAACAGATTCGTGCGTAAAGGCAAAGTTGGTGGCTATACAGATGATCTCTCTCCAGAGTTAATTGCTAAGTGTGATAAATGGATTGTGGATCAGCTAACTACATACAATCTGACATTAAATCAATTATTATTGTTAGAAAATGATGTCAATAATGCTGCAGCAAATACAATAAAAGATATCAAATAGTCTCATTTCTGGGTTTCATTTTAACAGACTAGAACAATAGAACAAGCTCAAGCTCAAACTTTGGTTTTTTGCTTAAAACCAAATTATGTATATTTTAAGCACCATATACTGCGAAAAAAACCCAAAATTTGTTTTATAAATATTTTGTTAGAAATGTTTTTATAGCACTTGAATTTTTTCTAGTGAGCTAGCTAAATAGTTTATTCGAACATGGAACTTTTTTTATGATATCTTTTTGCGGGTTTGCATACAACTATCAAGACTGCATCAAACTGAATCATTTAAAAAATTAACAAAATTAAAATAAAAAGTTAACAAAAACGTTGCTTGAACTGAGTCTTAAGAGCCCGGTACTCAATATTTCTAAGCTTATAAACTTCTTAGCGCATTAGGCTACAGAGATTGTTAATTTAATTGTAAAAAGCTTTTATTTTAAAATATTTTGTTTGTCTGTGCGAACTCTTACGATAATTTTAGTGTGTATTGCAAGAAAAATATTGTAGATTCCTTGAGAGATGATAACTATATCGGTACTGCGAAAAAAAGAGATTTTTGAGAGGTTATAATTATGTTGGCAGTGGAACCATGGCACCAACGGCCAAAATATACTTCGATTATAGTATGCTGTACACGGTTCGCTTGAAGCAAGATCAAGATCGATAAAATTGTCAACCAAATCTGACAGTGCACAATTATTATATAGTGTCTTGAGATTCCAAATACATAATCCGCGAAACCGGATCTGCTCATTTACTCGATTTATGGCCATTTTAAAGATTTACTTTGGCCGACATGGTTCGTTTCAAGCAAGATCAACATCGGTAAAAATTGTCAACCAAATCTGACAAAGCACAATTATTATCTAGTGTTCGGAGATTTCAAAAACATTATCCGCAAAATCGTTCCTAATCACTTACTCGTTTATGGCTATTTTACGGTAAACGCTTTTACCGATAATTTACCTTTAAATAGCCATAAAACGAGTAAATGACCAGGTACGATTTCACGAATAATGTTTTTGGAATCTCCGAACACTAAATAATAATTGTGCATTGTCAGATTTGGTTGACAATTTTTACCGATCTTGATTTTGCTTGGAACGAACCGTGTCGGCCAAAGTGCTAACCTTAAAATGGCCATAAAACGAGTAAATGAGCAGTTTCGATTTTGCGGATTATGTATTTGGAATCTCAAGACACTATATAATAATTGTGTATTGTCAGATTTGGTTGACAATTTTATCGTTCGTGATCTTGCTCCAAGCGAACCGTGTGTACCCGTATTAATTAATCAGTGAATACTTTCAGACCGTGTGAGTTTCATCATGATGCATAAAATGCATATATGCATAAAATGGCAGACGTGAAAGTTGAGCATCTTTAAAATTTTGCTCTGGCATGATCATGTACCTTTTCGCAAATCCCACTACGTATAATGTATTTACGTATTACATATTAAGAAACCATAAAAAATTTTTGCTAACAACGAACGATAAGCTTTTCACTTTATTGTTTCAAAATAGTGAAAAGCTTCACGCCTATCAAAATAGAAGCAAATTGTTTTTTGCTGAGGTAAACAGCAGTAGCTGTAATGGTGCGAACATTATCACGTATGTCAAAAAGCAAAAACAATAGAAAAAATATTCGCAAGCTCAACAATTAGAGAATGTAATCTGAATGTATTATGAAATAATAAAGTCAACTACAACTTTAGATATTATAAAGCTATACAGCTGTGAAGAGTGCGCATAAGAAAAAACTGTCACAATAAAAATTATGGATATTGAAGTGAAACCCAAATGTATGCCAACTGAGCTGCTACAAAAAGATTGGTCAAAAAGACGTTGTTATGCAAGAAATGGACCTAATTTGAACTTTTTCGAAATGGTTCATGATATAAAAGTGCGTGATGATGATGTTTGGATAGTTACACATCAAAAATGTGGCACCACCTGGATGCAGGAATTAGTGTGGCTAGTACTACATGATTTTGATTTCGAAAAAGCAAAACTGGAACCGTTAGAGTTAAGATCACCATTCTTAGAGTAAGTGCTTAGTTGTGAATAGCAAAACCAATTATAAAACAACAGAAAAAAATCTATTTAGATTTAATCAAATGTTGGGTCTTAAAAATGACGATCCATTAAAACATATTGTCGAGGCGGAGTCCCCACGTCTAGTTAAATCGCATCTACCATTGCCACTGTTACCAAAAGAAGTCTGGAGCAAAAAACCAAAAGTATTCAAACAATAAATTTGCAAAATCCAGTTAAAATAGTAAATATGTATGTACATAAGTATTATAAATATAATTTTTTTAGCTCATTTACGTTTATCGTAATCCAAAAGATGCTTTTGTTTCTGGTTATTTCTTTCGTAAAAATTTTGGTGCCTTTTTAAATACAACGCTATCGCAAGTGTTACAACAACAACTTGAATTTGAGCGCAAAACAAATGCACACTGGGAACATGTTACCGAATTCTTTGAACTACGTCACGAGCCTTGGGTGCTTTACACGAGTTTCGAACGTATGAAAACTAATTTGCGTGAAGTTATTTTGGAGGTTTGTCTCTTTCTGCATAAGCCCATAACAGATCAACAGATGCAGCAAATGTTGAAACATCTTTCCTTTGAAGAAATGAAAAGTAAAAAATCTTTTATATACATATATTGAAATTAAGAGAATCTATTGAACTTTTTTATTTAGATAATCCTCAATGCAATCATTCGTATGAGTTTAATATGGTGCGTAAGGCACTTAATATACCTTACGAGGACAACAAGTGCGTATTTTTCGTTATATTAATTTTTTTTTTCTCGATATTGAATTTTTATATTTTCAGTTTTATGCGCAAAGGCGAAGTTGGTGGCTATAAAAATGATTTGACACCAGAACTTATTGCCGAATTGGATGAATGGATAGAGAAAGACTTAAAACCTTACAATGTTACTTTGGATGATTTATTATTAACTACGCCAAAGACAGCTTGATTTAAGGTTATATTTGAAGCCAAGAAACAGTATTATTTTTATCTTACAAGGAAACTGACAAAAACGCAATTTTTTCAAAAATATGTCAAGTCTACAAATATTTAATAAATCATAAATTATAAAAATATATTAATTAAAATTTTACTTCCTTTTGCAAAATTTTACCTACTCACATAAAAACTTGTGTAAGGTCAAGATTAATCACATAATTTCAAAACGAACATAAGCAAAACGATATTCATTCTTATCACATACTTTTTTAGCAAAATTAACACATTTTATGATTGCAATATAATTATTTTACAATCCATAAACAAAAAACAAAAGCAGTTCAAATCAGATTGTTCTTATCGCTACTTTCCACGCCGCATCACTATTGATATAAATAAAAAAAATATGTAGGACATCCCCGCCTTCAAATTTTAATTTACTTTTAATTAAATAATTTACATTTAATTGAATAATTTTTTTATGCTTAGCGCTTTTCTATTTTTGAATTACTCAAAAAAGTTCTCTGAAAAATGAACTTGGAGCTCAGAGATAAGCATATTGAAGAATGAAATAAATTTTGACCAAAATAATATTTTTTTTTTAGTGTAGACCTGTACTGCTTTTTTATAACATCATCTAGTAGTTAAGCTTCAAATAGCTCAAAGGGACAGAGCTGCTATTACCAAATCGCGTAGGCTCAACATGAGACACAGAAAGGAGCGGATTTACGATTATGGAGTCTCGAACTTTATAGCTTGAGAGAAAATTTCCTTTTTTTTTGCGCCCGAAAGAATTTGTTTTCCAGAAAATAATAAAAATATAAATCATAAACTTTCAAATTAATTTTAATAATGCTGACCAAAACAAAAAAAGGCCAACAGCTCTTCAAAACTTTGCGCCCCATAATAAGACGCCACCCTAGGCTGCATCCTATACATAAATCCGCCACTGAATTTTTACATCATTTAATAATATTTTTTGGTCACATTAATTGTTGTTTTCGCTCCGGAACTCTACTCGTAAGGAAAACGTAGTCATACTTTGAAAAGCAACTGAAATGTACTGAAATATATAAACAGTTTAGTTGCACTGAAATATCATTTACATTTTGATGATAAGCGCAACACAGTTTGACGTTACCTGGAAAATTCAATTGCCATTTTGTGAAATTTTTTTACTTGCATATGTATGTATGTATGTATGTGTACGCAAAAAATAAAAGTTTTAAATTTAACCTATGTAAAAAACTTACATTTGCCGTATACACAAGGAAGTCACTGATGAAAACATTTCGTTTTACTTTTTTTCATTAATAATGATTTATTTAAATATTTAAATAGACTTTTTTACACTACACTTAGAGGCACTTTGAGCAGCAGTCAAACACAAGTGGCCAACTTTCATTACACTTTAATATAATTAATATATTTTTGAAACACTTATTCTTAGCAAATACTAACTTTATATATCACAATTTCCACTTATTAACGTGGTTTTTCTATTAAAACTATGATAATTTAATTTAAATTTTACTTTTAAAAACGTGAAACGGATATGACGGCACTTTCGTGAAATCATCGGAAACTGCAAAATGTATAAGTGATGCCAATCTAATCATTAAGCGTATCAGGGATGTATAAAATAATTATGTTTTTTACTGTACGCTCACACTGGACGGAACGTAGAAGAACCATGCTCATGAATATTAGCCTTAAAATAAGTTCGTTAATCCAGTAAATAATAACGTTTTTTTGAATCAGTGTTTGGTTAAGTTAGTGAAAAATTAAAAATTTTACGAATGTTTATGAACTTACAGTGGAGAAAATAAATACATACCTACTTTTAACTTAACTCACAAACTTCGGTGAAACATCTTCAGATCAGCAGTCGTTTCTGCGTTTTTTTTTTTTGCCATCTTCTTATGATCACAGGCGTTTTATGCTCAATCAAAAGCTTCACCTTTTTACCGATAGCTGGCTTTGATTTCCATCCAACTAAAGCGCTTTAATAGAATGTACCACTAATCACGTCGTGACACCTCAAAAATTTTTCTCCAAATTGGCTGCCTCATAGTTTGTGCGACATTGGACAACAAACGTGTTGCCAATCGGTAGTTGTGTAAGTCACTACGATGCGATGATATTACTACCGGGTAGTATTGGCTGCATAACAATAGCTGCGTTCTATTCGTTATGAATATAATAAAAATTGCAACTTAGCACGAAGCAGATTTTTATTTGGAATTTACATTTAAATTTAAAAACATAGAAGAACTATTTCGCAGAGAAATAATGACTAAAAATTTCTTGAGATGAATTGAGTAACTCGATAATAAAATAGTATACATGAAAAATAAACGTAAATAGCAGCTTGTTCATTTTATTCGCAGATAGTTTGCACAGCTAATGTTCTAAAAGTATTTGAATGGAATATGCTCACACTGGGCGAACGTGTGCTCTATTGTGTCTTCTGTCGGCTTGAGCGCAAAGTTAGAAAGCAATAGTTCTACATATGTACATCCCTGGTGCTCGACTTAATTGGCAGCACTTGTTAATTTTCGTTGTTTTAACAAATGAACATATTTATCGTTTCCGTTGCACATTTTTCAAAGTAATTTTTTAAATTATCAAATAAATTGTAAGTATAAGTGAAAACTGAGATGCTAAAACAGCATATTATTAATTTTAAAGTGGTACAAATGAAAACTTGGCACTTCAAAGCTGCTGCCTTGGAAGAAAACTGAAGAAAATTTGGCATAAACAAATTTCGTTTTTCCTACTTCTATACGTTTTTTATTTTACTTAAGTTTTAAAGAAACTTAATTTCCATTCAAATTAACAGAACACAAGAAATGACGTTTGTAATATTCATGTAACTACAATGCAGCCTAAGTAAGAAATTTTTTATGTTTTGCAGTATTCAAAAGTAAGTAATTTGAAAAAAAAAGACTTGTTTTCACATCATGAGTTTCACATATTTCTATCAATTGAAATTTAGTCTACAATTGTGTTTCTTTATAATGGCCACAGGTTTTTTTCCAGCAGCACCGCGAATCAGTCGTCGTGTTTTGGGGAAATAATGACGAAGATTACATTTGTTATGAAATGGCTCAAGTCATTTCATCGAAAAATTATCAAAAAATGTTGAAAAGGTCAGAAACTTTTTACTACAAATGAGATTGCAGTTAGTATCATTACTTAAAAAAATAATATTGCTTTTCACAAAAATTGCTCTAACTTGATTATTTTCAAAGATTCCAAACAATTTTTGGACGCAAATCAACTGATCTACGTGGTCAAGCGCAAGTGCACTTATAGAAAATATTTTTGCTCTTCATTTTGACTTAAAATCATTCAGTTTGTTCATGTTTCTCTAGAACTATTTTATTGTAAAATTTAAGTTTCCTTTGAATGGTTACGATAACTTTTTTTTTCGATTAGATTAACCGTATTCGATTAATCAATTAAGCTGATTTGTGACAAAAAAGCCTGTAAATAAGATATTGAGTTAGAGTAGTTTAACTCGCAACATTTTTAAATTATTTAAATCATTACATTATTTGTAGTCTTACATATGAAAACTTGGCTTTGATTGTCTCATTTTAAACAAAAATTTTGTGAAGACATAAAATATTCGAATTCGGAAATTTCCTATGGGATGGATTTATTATATAGAAATACTAAAAAACGTTCGTCTGATGTTAAAAAAGAACAAATTCACAAAAAAGTTCCAATGTGAAATCAATAAATTTTCATTAAATATTAATATACCAAATGTAAAAAAATAAGGATATTCCACAAAGTGTGACTGTCAAGAAAGTGTTTCCCTGCTACTGAAAAAATATCAGTTAACATGTGCGCCATTCAAAATAAATAAATCGATTATATACCAAAAATTTTTTTTATATTTTTTAATATAAAACTAGCGTAGTCATTAAAAATTATAAATTAATATTGAAAAAAAAATCAATTAAAATTGTATAAAAATAAAAATTTACTAAAATATGCGCATATTAGTAAAATCGAAGATTTTGGAAAAGTAGATCAATTTGTAAATTATTTTATATAAAAGAAATTAAGAGATTAACGCAGTCTGTTGAGTTAATAATGTAACTTGAAACATGCAGCATTTAAGTGGTGGTGGTTTCAATCTTCCTGGCATTATCCTCCTTTGATGATGGACCAGTTTGTGAAATTGGCACAACACGTTCTGTGTTGGGTGGAGGAAGTTTCTTCATTGGCGCCGTAACAGTCAAAAGGCCATCAGAAGAGAGTGAAGAAGATACAGAGTCAGGATTGACATCACCTAGTGAAACGAAACAATTTTATTTCAAAAAAAGTTATGTGCATACTTATTTAATATCAACTCACTTGGCAGCATATAACGCCTTGAGAATTGTCTGGAAACATAACCGTGTTCGTCTTGTTTCTCTTCGTGGTTGCCCTCAACAATTACATATTTGTCGGTTACTTTAACAGTGATTTCATTGGGTGAAAATTGTTGTACATCAAGTATAACTTCGAATTTTTCCTTATCAATATTAAGTGTAGAGCCAGATTCTTGCTTTTGCAGGCTTGTTGGAGAACGTTGCCATGGACGCATATATCCAGATCGCAACATAGTAGGACGTGAGCTCCATACTGAGGAAAGAAGATCATCGCGCCTGTCGGAAGATGGTTGAAATTTTAGTCTTGATGATTTTTTTTGCTCATTAGAGATTATGTGTATACACTTACTTCAATCCAGTTCCAAAATGTTGGTCCAAGAGGCGTGAAGTACGCATTGGAAAATCACATTCATCCCACCAGTCACGGAACATTAGGGGAACTACTGACATCTGCAAGAAGATAATAACGTAAAACATTAATTGGAATATAAGAATAGAAGAACACGCTTAAATGCAATTTATCGACAAAAATATTGAAAAAATTAATTAATACATTATCAATCACTTTTTTTTTGCACAAACAAACAATTGAAAATTTCTTGTGCTTGTTAAAGAGTTCACAGCATTTATCTTTCAAAAAACGAACAACTAATGCCGAAACTTTTTTAATTAATTTTTAAAATTTTTTTTCACATTTTCTGTATACCTTTTTCTAAGTAAAATTCAAGAAAAAATATTTTTCTCAGTTGAAATTAACCGGAGATTTTTCCTTTCAATTTGAACTTTTCACTTTCACGTTTGAAATGGTTTTGTGTCGATTTTTCGAAATTTCCGCAATTTTATATCGAAAATTTTATGTTTGTGTGTTTTTACTCAAGAAGAAAATTAAAAATTTTCTAATTTTAGCAAAGCAATAATTTCTCGTTGTTATTTTTGTGAGATGCGAAAAACATTTTCAAATAATAAACAAAAACAATACGAAAAAAATAAAATTATTCACTGCATATGAATCGACGCTGATGATGATGATGACGATGGCCTATGTTTTTTTTTTTTATTTCTTATTTTGCTTGTTTTGGGAGATGTTTCATATTGAGTTCGTTACAGCTGAAATATAATTTATAATAGATACATGGCTATATAAAGAAAATTAACATTTTTTTAAATTGGCAATTATAGATTATTTGCTTCATAAACTTTTTAAGTTTATTGTGAAAAATTCTAGATCAATGCTATTGCAAAAATATCAAAAATATATTACTAAGTAAATTTGTCCAGTTATAGGTTATTAAAAATACTGGTATATTACAACTGATATATTAGACAGATTGATGTGTATACAGTGAAATTCCCCATAACCGGACACCCACCGTCAAAGTATTTTTGTCAGGTTATGGGAGATGTCCGCTTGTGGGGGAGGAATTTTAGTGCGAGTAGATTGTTTTAACTTCGATTGGCTCAACTTCTAATGTTGGGTTTCAAAAGGCGTGTCTACATGCTTGATGTGATGAAATGCTATAAAGTCATCTCAGAAAAAATGCTTCAAAGGGGGAACTTTCTTCAATGCCTCATCATATGAAGTTATGGGGTCAGCAATTTTCTCATCTCTTCCTCGTCGTCTTCAGACTCGCTTATGTCTGAAGTGGCGGTTTGATTTTCAAACTGTTATTCAATATTGTTGACTTCAGTTAATAAAGTTTATTTGATTTTCGAAAATTCGTTAAAATCAGCAAACTAGAATGGACGAAAAAGACCAACTTTACTCAACACTTCTGACTTGCTTTCAAAACAAAAACGAATTAGAATTTGTAAAAAAGGGAAGTACACTTGTCCCTCGCTTTGGGCGACTTCAGTTTGCGCTAATTCACCTTTACGTAAATTCATTTGCCTACCTAAAACTCGATTTGCGCGACTAACCACGATCTGCGCGGCTTCATTTAAAAAAATCGATAAAAGTAAGGCAATCGGTTGTGACTGAATTTTATAAACGACCACTAAATGTGTTGTAAGACATATTACTTTTATATATTATAAATTAATTTTTTAACTTTCTTTTTGTTTGAATTACTGTTTTAGAGTTCGTTTTTCCTTTTTCTCTATTTTAAACAAATGTTTTTATGGTAATAAATGATTTCGTATAGCAAAATAATAGCCACAGTGTCGTGAATGTCTTAGTCGTATATATTTCTCGAGTACAAACTTTGATTGTCCCTATCCCATTAGAGATAATCAAAATTGAGCATATAAATTATTTTCTAATACATTTCGAAAGGTAACGCTATAAAGTAATAAATAAATGAAATCCGATATTGATCGTGAGTCGGTTCGTAACTGACTGCAACTGCCACTGCTACCTAACCTAAAGTAACTTAACCTATACTAACCTAACTTAACTTAACCTAGGAAAATCCAGCCAACTATCGAAAATTCATATGTGGATATATTCGAAAAAAAAAAAATTGTTTCACGACGATTCTAAACTGTCAAGGCTAAATTGGTGTGCAGTATGTAAAAAAATGGCCGATAAGCAAGATAAAGTAGATTTGATCAATTTGAAAACAAAAACGTTGTGTTGAAAATTTGCTGAACGCAACGTTCGAGTTTTTGTGCAGAGGGTTTCCATTTTAAATTTAATTTTTTCAAATTAATTCTAGTTGGGAGAATAGCCTGTTGAGCTATTTAAATAATTAATTTGATATTTTTGATTTGTGGATAGCAGAGGCGAAGAGTTCTAATAAATATTGGGGGGGAAATCTTAAAAAAAAATTTCAAGTGATATTTCATGGGGAGGGGGGCTTGTAGAATCGTGATCATCAAAATGTATGAAAATGTAAAAGTAAAACAGAACAAACACAAAATGAAAACACATGAAGAGTATACAATTCACAATTGTAATCAAAATTTATTGTTCAACACATTTAAAAATTTTTGTTATGACAATGCAAATGTTTTACTAATTTCACATCGTTCTATGAATTCATTCGCAATCTCCTTTAAATCTACATTCAATGCATCTTCGGAATGTACATGCAAAATGCTTAAAGAGTTAAGCCAAGTTTGGGTTATAGTACTTCTTAAATAAGTTGACAATCTTCTTAAGGTCGAAATCGATCTATCGGCTGTGCATGTTGTCACAGGAAACGCAAGCATCAGTTTGAGAAATTTCATTAATTCTAGTAACAAATCTAAAACGTGTTTATCACATTTCAAAAAACGTACATAGTCATCGAAATTTTTATCGAAGATTTGCTATTTGAGTTCGTTTGGTGCACTAAATTTTTAGCTCTCAAAATGTCTAAGAGTATGTTTCTATGTAAAATTAGTCGATCCTTGTCAATAGCTGGTCCAAAAAACTTGATTACATCTTTTTGAAATTTGTCATTTCCAAAAAGGAAACTTTCCGCATGGCTAAGAAAAGTGAAAACTTTCGTGTCAAACCTTGCATTCAAACAATTCACAATATTGTCAATAATTTCATGGTATTGACTTCTGAATTTTTCTTCGTGGTTTTGGAAACAATCAATTCGATTAATATAACTTTTTTGGAACTTTTCTGTTGCGTTTTTCTTGTGGTAGTTCAATTCCTACGAAAACTCTTTCTTTATCAATTTCATTCCCAATCACAGCGAATTTTTCTCTCAAGCTTGCAAGAGTTTCGCTTAAATTTTCGATAAGTATTTTAATATTACCAAAATGAAATTGTTTCTTTTGAACGGCAGTGCTGGTAGCATCTACGTGAGAAAACATTTTGCTCTCTAAAATATTGGGGGGGCGAGGCCCTTAAAAATATTTTTGGGGGGACAAATAGTGCCTTTCCCCCATAGGCGCCGGCTATGGTGGACAGTATAAATTATTTTCAGTAGACAATAAACTAAGCTTATGATTCAGCCTAAGCTTGTGACTTAAGCTTATCAAATTTAAGATGCCTTGTGTCTCGTAGCTTAAGGATCCCTCCCTCATTGCACTCAACTAAATCCGTAAATATAGTAAATGTGCTGCTACGCAATCATATGTATATATTTTTCATTTATTTTGTCAAAAACTCTGCAAAATTCCCACAAATACTTACTTTCTATATCGAAATCAATACAATTACCAATTCGTTATTTTGCTCTATATTTCATTTAATTATAGTTTCTTTACCACATTCCATAAATTTTAACTTTATAGTTAATACCATATCCTTTTTTGCTATAAAGCAATAATTCAACATTTTTCTTCCCTATACCACCACGTAAAACTTCCAATGTAGCTGGCTTAGTTGCAAAACTTGATTTAGATTGTGGTCGAATCTTAATAGCGGTTATTGTGTTCATAACACCTTTTTTCTAAAAAAAAAATTAAAAGTAAATATTGTCTCTATTTAAATAACAAATATCTATAGTTTTCTTACAGTTCCGTCGAAAATTAATTTAGGATATACAACTCCATTAGAGGAGGGTGCCTCTACTAATGTGCCTTCTGCAAGAAGCTTATCCCCATATATACGATCGCCCAAATCATAGTGTCCCTTTCGGTTATCATAAATTTTTCCACAATTGGAAACTTGAAACTCGGCAAGAAGAAAAATTAGTAGAAAATTAATTATGATTTTCATTGTAAGAAACTCAATATTAAAATCTTAATAAATACAAACTGATTGGGAAAATACAAATTTATTCATTTATATATGCCGAGATTTTGAAATACTTCAATTGCGGCACCTTTTGGCAGCGGTCTTTAAAACAATCAATACAATTAGATTCATTTAGCAAAACATTTTGGAAAAAAAAAAACAATAATTTTGTTGAAATCGGCATTTTTTCTTTGCATATGTTGCGGAAAATTGCCATGAAATTTCACATGAATTTGATGCGCTTCATAAACAATTAGATATAATTTTTGATAGCAATGGAGTTGACTTGCTTCATCTCTTATATGTTATCAAAAATTTTGTTCAACCCCTTGTGGTTTTTTACTTTGAATTCAAATTTAAAACCATTTATACATACTTAATACAACCAAATTAAAATAGCAATCTAGCGAAGGTTAGATTGCCGAAAGTGAATGTTTCAAAGTATCCTTCTACTCAAGACATGACTGGCCTGATGTATACGATAATCTTTTATTGAAATATTGAAAGTATGAAAAAGAAATTGCCGAGAAAGTTTTACGCTATTTTACATTTAAGACTTATTTTACATTTAAAAATAATTTTCGGGAACGTTTTCGGGTTGTATCATACAAATAGTGCGGCGAATTGAGCATTTCTAAATATGGCAACATGACATACTTTATGACGAATATAACTGACATCGCCATCGCCAATCTTTCTTTAAGGCTCTGCGGCTTAGTGATGTAGTCGATGTATGTCTACACTCAATTTTTTAATGCAACACCCCATACTTTTTGAGTTTGAACAAAGCTGTTAGTTGCATAGAAAATCCCTAAACTGAATGTGGGGATTGTATTACCAAGAAGACAGTGCATGGAAAACACACAATAAATAAGTAAAAATCTGTATAAGAAATAACTATATCAGCCCCAATGATTTATCAAATACTTCGTTCTGGACATTCTTCCATATTAAAATCAATGGAAGTGTTGATTGGATTGGCGGAAAGTCCATTTTTTGCCCAGTATGTAACAACTACAGTTACCGGCATAGGCTCAGTGTTTCCATCGTATAATATGTTCAACACCGACCTCGTTTGCTATAGTAATTCAGCATTAAAATTTCATTGCATACCTCAGGGCTACTAGTTTTGTCGATATTGTCCATACCAGATTTAGATGATCATTTTGAATAGTGGATATATATCGACTTGTGCCCAACAACAGCTATGAGATCTTTAATCCAGTGTCTTCATAAATATCTTACATCAGCCCTTTATTGTTAAAGTAGGTCCTCACATTCGAACAATATTATATAACAATACTATACTATACTATACAATAATACTATCCAGAAATTTGTATGGCAACGAAAGATATATTAACTAATTAGTTTACGGCGTGAACTCACGAGCGTGATTTTCTAAATTCAAACTGATTTTCAGAAAGTGCACACTTCCGACCAATTAATGAAAACAAGGCGCTATTGCACATTTTCTATTGTGTCTAGCATACAGATTGAACAATATGCTGTTGAGTTTCCAGACGATTTCTTAAGTGTAACATTAACATTTTTAACTATGAAATTTAATTTTTAATACACTCTATTAAATAAAATTTTCAAAAAAAATAAATTTACTTAAATAAATCCAGAAATTAAAAAAATTTATCAATAAAAATACAAAACGCAGGTGTTGAGTGAATGATGTGATATATCATATATCTCGAAACCTGTGGAATAGTCGAGAACTAAAAAATAAAACAAAACAGCCATATTATTATTCTGGATATTTTTGTACAACTTTTTTTTCTTCTTTATTTTCTTTGATTTAAAATATATTTTCAATTAAAATGTTTCAAAATATCATAACATGAGAGATCTATTTTTAAATTACTCGTATATCTTGCGAGTATATTGTATAGACTATGAGAATTATGTTGTTGCCCACTTAGACAGAAAACTGTAGGTAGTAATTTGGGGGAAAGGTGGCATAGCAAAACAACCAAATTATTGTGAGTGGTCATTGCATTGAGTCACGTTTGGTAAATATTTGTGCCGATGACGTTTCAAACTAAAAATAGTTCTTTTCATTTTCGACTTTACATTTTATGTAAATTTACTAAAAATACATTTGCTATATTGCGTACGAATAATATTCAAAAGCATTATTCGTGCAATATATGTTTGCTGGAAATATAGCAACGCAGATTTAATTGCTCCGAACATTTTTTTAGTTTCTTTTAATTTTTTTTTATTTTATTTTATAGAAAAAAAATATAGGTTTTTTTGCAATAAATGTTACAGCAATAAACAAACTGCAAATATTTTGTTTAAATAGATTTCATTGTTTGGATCTGTTTAGCTTTCGTTTTAAGTTATTTTGCTTTTATTTGAAATACAAATAAAGTTGAAAGAAATTAAAAGAGTTTCAAACTACCCACAATGCAATTAAAGAGGTACCGCTCATTCTATACAGATTTGCGTTTAGTTAGGGCAATTTTCAGGCGTCATTTTTTTTAATATGTTTCGTAATACTTTTTAATGTTTTTTTTGTTATGAAAAGTAATGGCGATTGGTGGTGGAGCGACGAATTCTAGCTACGCATAAGCAATTGATTCTTCTGTTGTCATGCTTATGAAATAAGATATATGAAAATCAGCCTTGTTTTTTTTTCATAAAAAGCGCTATAACTCTGCCAATTTTCAACAGTTTTCAAAATTTCTTAAAGATTCGGACAGAGAATCAGAGAATTATTAGAATCAAAAGGCAAAAGTTAATTATTTTGATTTGGATGAAAATGCGACTATTTTGAAATAGTTTTCAACGATTTTTCAAGCTCTGACACTAAAACTTTGAATGGGCATAGCTTTGTAAAAAATAATTTTCAATCAAATCAGGGAACGGTATATTTCCTTAATTACTTTGAAAAACAACATATTTAATCGGTAACCTATTACGCAATTTGAAGTCACTCCGACTGCATGGTTTGGGATGGATTTGGTCTATGGGTCCCCTAGAATTGAACGCAGAATACTGTCTGCAGATTTAAAGCAAATTTATGAATTTTTTGGGTCTGCCTTGATCGATTTCAAAAATAATGTGCCATATATATTATTTTTTAATTTCAATTGTAATAAGGCCATATGCTATGTTTATGGCTTGACAAAAAATTTTCTATAATTTTTCGTTAGTTTCAGATTGCGATTTCTTAAATGACTTTCTAATACACAGGCCCGGATTAAGAAATCTGCCACCCTTAGGCCAGTCAGAAATTTCCGCCCCTCTTCACTAGTAAATATAGAAGGGCTCAGAATTTCGACTTCTCTGAAACTCAAAAGGCCGAAAATTTAAGATAAAAATCGTATCAGGACATTGATCCTAAGCCCAAATCACTCTTGCGCAGGTCCTGGGTAATTGCAGTAAAGTGATGAGCATATCAGCCCAATTGCCCAATATGATGAACCCAATGAAATTTAATGGACACACTTAAAAAAAAAGATCAAAAACGGGCTCCAACAAATAAAAACGCTCAATTAAGAGTTATTAAGGAGGAGTGGACAAAAAGATACCGGAAGGACACGATTTATAAAAACTTATTGCGCCTATTCCAAGGAAGCTACAAGCACGAATACCAATCGTGGTGGAAATAGCAATTATTGAACTTTTTCTTAGTTGTTTTTTAGTTTATTCATATGTTCCTTGCATTTTGCCAACAATTATTTGACACCATGAAATTGCTATTGATTTCATTTATGTTCGATGAACTTTTGTTTTTGTTTTTAACAAATAATTATTTTGTTGTTTTCTATTGAGGAATGAGTAAAAGATTTGAATAAAAAAAAAATTTTCTAAAACTATGTGTATTTCTTATTTTAATTCAATATTAAAGTGAAAATTGTATTGCATAATTTATTTTGCCAACAATTACTTATATTCATATATATAATATATGTATGTATATGTGTATGCATATATATGTATACATATATGCTATAAAGGCGATTGTAATGTATTTACTCGAAATCGAGTGAATTTTATACGAAAAATAGCCAAAAATTGTTTAAATGACCAGCTACGATTTGACGTTTGGCGGAATATTTTTCCCAAAACCACCCTCTAAAACCCTGCATACTTAGTTTTCGTCGCGATCGTGACGAAACTTTTTTCGCCTTCCTGACAGCCGTGAACGCACTTTATTGTTTGTGTGATTTTGTTTTCAATTCATTTGCTCCTTGAGCTTGAGATTTTTGTTTTTGTTTCCATGACTTAGATTGCCGCAGCTTTTTAAAAATTTTCATAAATACTAGGAATTTTTTCGCAAAATATTTTTCAATACTACGAATTTTTTTAAAAATTATTTTTGATTTTTTTTACCAGAATTGATGTTGTTGTAACCAGCTCGCGAAAACGGCGGCATTTTCAATGTAACTTTGAACTTTTTTGTCCAACCAACGGAAGTGAGATTTTCACAAAAAAAAAGTGATGATTTGGCACTCGCGGTACTCTTTGATAAATTATAAAGTTTTCTACGGTCTATTTACATATTATATTGGTCATACTTTGAGTAAAATGGCGGTGAAATATTATCAGTAAAATAGTAAAGAAATTTTAAAAATAGTTTCTCTAACGAATTGTTGTAATATGACTACAAACATATAATGCAAAAAAACGTTCATGAAAATATTTTTATTTTATGTTTTTACAAAAAAACGCTTCATCGATTTTTAAACCCACACTTACGTAGCTATAAGCGTGCCAATATTTCAAAATTTTTGTGCTAGCGGTAGCTTTTGAAAACACACACTTAAAATTACGCATTGCTAAATAAAGACCATACTCGAAGATTATAAATCAGAGTTCGATCTAACGATATTCAAATTTGTTGTTCTTTTATTTTTGAAAAAATCATTTAAAGTGAAAAACTGTATGGAATTATGTAAGGTTAAGTAATTTTTACTAATACCCATGGAAACCGTTTTAAAAAATTTAATCATTTCAATCTCATCAACTTGGTATTTAAATATTTTCTTGATGGCGTATTCATGTCAAATACTGAATAGAAGTTTTGAGCAATTACTATACAATCATCTGAAGTTGAAACTTTCTTCACAACTCTCAAAACTGACAAAAATTGTTTAAAGGAAGTTGCAAACTTTTGTATGGCTTTCTATTACAATTTGGCTAATTAAACTTTTACTTTTGTCACTGTTATTTAATTGATAAGGAAAATTGACGCAAAAAGATCAATTTACAAGGAGCCAAATGAACAAAGTTTAATACAACTAAGCAGAGCCGGATTAAGACTTTGCTAGATCCGGGCCTAAAAACTGGAAAGGGGCCGCTTATAACTAAACATAAATAAATTTCACAATAAAATATATCATTATTTTTCCTAAAAATGTAAAAATAAAATATAAAGGTCATTTGCTCATAAAATTATATGTTATTCTACACTGCAATTCACAAAATCGTAGTGAGGTTCCCTGTAACTTTGTATATTGACAGTAAGACAAAAAATAAGGGTCCTCCTGTTTTGTTTACCTCCATCCACAAATCCAAACTAACTCTTGTCTAATTGAGGGTCCCTTGAGCTCAGGGTTCAGTTCCTAGCCCAACTTTTACTTTAATCCAGCACTGGTTGGGGGTCGCTTTTAGTTTGGGGCTGTAGCCTTCTCTATCTCTAGCCCTACCCTAATCCAGCGCTGCAATTAGGGCTAAGCAGTGAGCCACAATTTGATACAAGTTTTCAAAGTTTTAGATGTTGACGCCACTGAAAAAAACATTCTATTTCTTTTAAAATCTGTTACTAATAAATCAATTTCATTTCATATAAGTCATATATTAATAAATCTATTTAAGAAATCCGGTCCCATTTCTTTATTCATTTTTTTGTGCAATCTGTTCATCGGACTTTCAAATATTCATATGTTTAATGCTCAGTATTAGCACTACTCGATTGATAATACTTTTTTAAAATAATATTAAATACTACAAGAGTTCATATATATAATCCTTAAACTCACATATGTACATACATATATGTATGTATGTAAGTGAATTTATTTCGGGAAGTTAAGACGCTCATAATAGATCTAATTTTGGCAATGTGTCTTGGTGTACAGAACAATAGTATCTTTTTTAAAGGCATGAACTTACCATATGCCAAATGTACTTATCAACAGAAAGGTTTTGAATACTTGTTAAGAGAGCGATACAATAAGTTGTGAGTTACCGCTCCTACAGATCAAAGATTTTTCAGATAATACAGGACTTCCATTGAATTTGATTTCGACTTTGTTTATAAATATCGTACCCTTACCCCAATGAGAAAAAGGTTATTTTAAGCGTTAACTTTTTTATATTCGATTGCATATTATATTAACAAATATTTATTGTTTTGACATAAATACAATTATCAAACATATATTTTGCTGTATATGACTCTTAATATTGTTTTTTTACGATTTTCCATAAATCTTAACTTTATAAATAAGACCATATCCTTCTTGACTCACAATCCTTAAATGAACATTTTTCTTTCCAATGCCACCATCAATAAATTGTAAGTTACCAGGCTTTGAACCGAATTCTGTATCAATTTCTGGTTTGGCCTCAATGGCCGTGATTCTTTTCAAATCGCCACTTGATTTCTAAAAAAAAAAATGTTTAGAAAATTTTCTTGGCTGAAATGTCATATGTAAGCAATTTTCCTTACTCTTGGATCGAAAACCACGTCTCCATATATTTGTTCGTCAAATCCAATACCAGATGGTTTTCTTTTCTTTAAAGTGACCTCTGTTAGAATTTCTTCATTGCTCTCATGTTTACCAATAGAATAGTCTCCCTTTTTATTACTATAATGTTTTGCATATTTACAAAGATGCAACTCGGCGAAGGCAACAATTAGTAACAACTGTATTAAAATTCTCATTTTAAAAAAGTTCGAATAAAATGTACAAACTGATTAAGAAATACCAATTCTATCGTTTATATTGGCAGTTTTGATCTAAGCGCTTTAATTGCGGCACATTATGCATCGGTTTTTTAAGAAAAGTAAAAAGTAATTCAATTAGTTTCATTTGATAAAAATTATTGCGAGAAATAAATGTATGAAAGAGCCAAAAACGGCATTCATTTAATTTTACCAATACATATGCAAATTTAATACAGTGTGATGTATGTATATTAGGTTGTACAAAACGAAAAAATATAGAATGCACGACTTTGACCAGATGTTTAAATAGATATGTATAGATTTGCCGAAATTGCAGTCTCGGAATGCCTATTTTGGTATCCTCGTATATCAAAAGGACTCTCTTAGTTCTCAAAGAAACTATGCTTTTTGGATCCTTATGGGAATATTCCTTTGAACTTATGCAGAGATACACTAGATGACGAAGTTGTGCTTTTGGCAGTACAGTGGCATAATATGTGCTCTGTTGTCTTTCTTTTTCATAAATTCTTAATTTTATTTAATAAATTGTAACATTTTCTAATAGAAACATTATTGCTTTCTGTATCGACAATATCTCTGCTAGAAAGATACTACAGTCTGTAATCGGCTTATATATGATTTATAAAAACTTAAGTTAGGGCAACCTCCACATCATTTAGAGCAGCGATGGGCACGTAGTGGCACTTTCTGCTCTCATGACCCGAACCGTTATTCGACGCAAAAGCAATCAAAAAACAATTTGCAGAGTTTTCAACGCTATCAACGCACAGCGTTGACTTGAGTTCAAATGAAAACTAAAACAACACACAAAAGCATTAGCGACGGTGCCGTATTGTGTCTCGACGAATGCAGCAATTGTTTTTGTTTATAGTGCAATTCGGTTTTTTTTTTGTGTTGTTGGAGAATTCTGAAATGAAAGCAAAAAAGCTTTAAAATTTCGTTTTTTGTTGCTTGATTTTGTTGTTGCGCCCTTTTGCTAGATTTCCATGCCCACCGCTGACTTAGAACCACCAGAATAGATATTGAGGGCTAATAAGTCTGTAAAAGTATTTCGAGTATTATCTACATTACTATGCCCAACAGCTTGAAATTGTAAACAGTAAAGATTTGGAAAAATATGTTATAAGTTTCAGCTGACCGTTTTTCAAAAATTTATAAATTCCACCAATTTTTTGGTTTCAGTTGGTAACTTCCGGCTTATGAATGCCGTAATTCACCATCTCATAAATAACTCATATCTCCGCAACCCCACAAATTTAAAAATATGTGTGTATATTCCTATAAATTGCAAAATTACACCAGTTATTTCCGGTTTACTGGACTCAGTCAGTTACTCAATATAAGCTCATAAATCTTTATTGTACAGATATGCAAAATATATTATATATTTTTATAAAACACGATTATCCATATTATCTCGTTTGACGCTCTTTTAATTTTTGTCAATTTTTGTGTTGAATATTGTGTTGCAAAATAATCCTACTAGTTATATCTTAAAAGCCGGCAATGGTTAGTGTCTTTCTCTCTTGCCGTCCCCAAAAAATTTAGTTGCGGGAGCACTTAGCACTACAGGAGAGCATTTGAAACAAAAAAAAATGAATTTGACTTTTGACACGAACTAACCAACCTCAATGTATGAGTACGAAGAAAAAACGGAAGAAGGAAAAGAAAAAAATATAAACAAATAAGAAGATGGTAAAGACAAAAAGTATACACAAGGAGAGATTGAAGACAGGCTAAAAAAGAGACGTAACGCAAGCACAACCCGATAGTAGAGTTGCGTGTTAAGAAAGAAAAAAATATTTTCCAATAATTTTTCTTCAAATTATTAAAAGTTTTATAAAAATTTACGGTGAAAAAATGAAGGTGGTAACCTAATTTTAAATTACGAAAATTAAATGAAATAAAATATATTTTTATTTTATTTTCAGCTTCCGCAATTGGTGCTCACAATTTTTTCATGTACACTTATGCTACATAATGCAGGAAGTCACATAACCAAACGTAGCTACTCTGACCAAAGTGTTCATGGTTATTTAACCGAGGTATTTTGGATACTAAGTGTCTTTAAAAATAAACAATCAAAGGGTTACAAATATAAATAATTTATTTTTACAGCGCACTTGCTGGTGGAATGAAGTTTGCAAAGAGGAATTCCAAAATATGTTTCGTTGCAAGTGTCCACATTTTTCATTCTGCAGGTATGACATTTTTATAGAAAAATAAAAAGCAGGGTGTGACATTCAGCATCACCTTATCCAAGCAATTATATTCTCTCAATGATGATAATTCGTTATATATATTTTTTTAGGTCACCAGGTCGTTATTACAACGCCTACTGTTCAATGACCAACACCGGCTACATATGGACACAACCAACATGGGATTGGGGCCCTTGAGTGTTGCATACAAAAAATAATAATAATGATCATGAAAAAACGGCGAAAAATTTCTAGAAAAAAAATTAAGCAATTTACAAATCCAAAGCAAAGCATTTTAATTAACCCATCTAGAAAAAGTACATACCTAAAGGTGCTACTATAGATAAATACGATATTCTTACAAAAATCGAAAAAGAAACAAATTTTAAATGTTAAACGTATAGTAAATAGTACACTAATGAAAAATGGAAAATGTATTTTTAAAGTCATATATTATGTATTTATGTATATCGACGTGTACATACTTCCGTAAATTCTAATTTGATCATTACAAATAAAAATGTTTATATTCAAATTTCTGGGAAATAATGCATAAAACCATCAAATTTGAAATTCATTTGTAAATCATTCTGATTAATCATTATCTCACATTTTAAAATCAGCATGGAAGGAATTTAGTCCACGTCTGTTTTATCATTTATGTATGTCGAATACACTTCATGTATTTGTAAAAACATTTATTCATACAAAAAAAAAAGTTATTGTTATAAAAATTTAATACTCAAACATAATAGCACACCATATCTAAAGAGCTGCTGACATACTATTTACATATTCTTGTTAACAAAGTTAATAATAAACTTGTCTCTATCGTTAAAACGTAATTACTTATATCTCGTTTGTGATGATATTTTATTGTTATCTAAACTACTCCGCTATTTTTTTTTGATTTTTTTTTTTTTTTTTGCTATTGTTCGTTGTCCATATGTCAAAATACGCAAAGAGTATATTGACATCCCACAATTTAGATTGACGTAGACAAATTGTTGGAAAATCAATAATTTTTTCATTAACGTGCATTTGCATACAATGGTATATAGTGCTTATAAAATTAAATTTTTTTTTTAAATTTTTAAATGTACATATTTACAAAAATAATAAATATAAATTAATAAAGTTTGACTATTAAATAGAAATTATAAGTATTATAGTTTGAAAATGTATTTAATTTTAATTAAACATTTTTTGAAACTCACTAGCGAGTCTTCAAACTTCACTGAGTTTGAAATCGAACTTTACTTTATTCAATTATTTTCAATAAGCTGATAAATAAAACCATCATTACCACCTCATAAGTATATCAACGAAGAAATCCCTCCATCTAGTCATTAAGAGGTAGAAAACAACACAGCAAATGTCTTCCTGGCAAATAACGTGTCAGCTTAATTTGACCCATACACAAAATAAGGCGATTTTATTGCTAACCCCGTTAAACGTAGTACACAAAATCATATCCAATCTGATCGGACCGTATAAGTTTCCACTTCCGCTCTAAAATCAATTAAAGAAAATTCAAATAAACAAATCCTGTAAAAATCAAAGAGTAGATACTTACCATATATTCATCGATTGTGTTAACAGACTCGACTATTCATACAGAAGCACGGTGAGATTTAGGATATCAGCAAAATGAATGCAGTCATATCATGCAATGTTTAAAGATACATGGTGTCGTATACCTTATGCCAATACTTCATTTAAACTGTAAAAGTACACCAGATTTCGTCAATGTGATGCACTGCAATATGTCACTTCATCTATCTTAAGCTGGAGTAGGTAAGCAGATGAGAGGCGTCATCGCTGTCCCTCAGCGATCCCTATGTGCAACCTTCATTGAAATTAAATTTGTAATTAAAACTGAAATTAAATACGAAACGAGTGGTAGTAGTGATCAATGATGACACAACCAATAACAAACTTATATTTGTGCAACTACTGAGTCTAAATTTTACAATCGATGAGTACAGTTTCGAGGTGATGAAGGAGTTTACCTAACTTATGTAAGCGTTGTAAGGGGACGTCCATTAATTACGTGAGGTGTTGTTTTGAATTTTCGGACCCCTCCTTCTCTTGGTGAGATTTGGTAAGATCTGGCGGGAAGCCCCCCTCCCTCCCGTGAGATTTAAATTATAATTTTTAATGTAAATTCTATGCTTTAAAAAGTTGACGTGAGGTTTTCCTTGACCTCCTGCTCCCCTTGGTGAGATTTTGCCGGACCCCCTCCCCCCTATTTTAGCTCACGTAATTAATGAACGCCCCCTAATTTCGGTATATCAAAATAGTTGGTATATCAAAATAGAAATTCCTCTCTCGAAGGACCAAAGTAATGCTGAAGTAATTCTAGCAAGTGTAATAATTTCTTTGGTTTATCCTCAGTTATCCAATAAATGTTTTGCCTTTAACTTACTTATAATTTAAGGCGTGACAACACATAATAGGCTGTACGTTCCCGATGAAGACGTACTTCTCCGAGCGCTAATTGAGAAAAGTTATTCACGGCTAACTATGCTATTGAAGCATTGCCAGTTCCAGCGAGAGGTAGAGCATAAATAAAAAAATTCTTCACTAGATAGTCAAGCGATTCGAATCCTGACCACCTGTGTAATAGGTGAATATGCTAACTGAAGTACAGTAATGCTAAATAAAAATTGAATACTACTTTCGCCTGTATGAAGCCAAGTGCTGGGCAATGAGGAAAGTTGTGCAATACATGTCCTAGGATATTTTAAAAGTAAAATCTTATGTCGTATGCTTGCTTTATTATGCGAGGATCTTGTGTGGAGAAATGCAAAAAGATGAAAAGCAGTTGACTGCTATAGCTCGTACACATCGTGCGAATGGAAGCCAACGATCCAGGTAAGGAGATATTCAATTCACAACCGTCAGGTTCAAAAAGAAATGACAGGCCAAGCCTTCATGTCAAGCAAGGGCTATGTAATTGGCTACACCAAATTATTCGGGCTACAAGATTGGATTGGATTGTAGATGGACGTCGAGAGAGATGGAATTCGCATAGAGTGAAGTTAGGTGACAATAACATTATCTTCCTTAACTGCATAGAAGAACGGGACAGGTCATGCCTAAACAGATATAATGAACATATTCTCGTCTTTCGAACTAGCTTTTGGTGTATAATTTGGTGTTGTCATTTGCTATAATGTAGAATCTACATATTTAATAAGAAATATCGTTTTAACATTTTATCAATAAATATTTCGCTTGAAAATTGGTCCCACTGTATTTGTGGTGTAATAACGCATGCGCTGCTACAGCACATAACAAAAAAAAATAAAGCAAAATCTAAATACCCCAACATTAGTAATGTGAAAAACCCAAGCAAGGAAAGTGAAAATTGATATTTGAGCCGTGCAGATGTTTTAATATTTGGCAGAGTCTAGCAACAGCTGTGAGTATTTTTTGCAAATTTACAATAAACTTGAAAGTTACTACGACTTAATAAAAGTGCAGCATTTTATATATATATAATTATACAAAAGACAAATGTATTATATTAAGTAAGAACATCCCATCCTTTGGCAGCTATAATGACCAACATCAAGAAATTGCTTGGTCTCATCTTAATCTGTGCAATTTCTTTGGAGCTATCTGCCAGCAGTCATTCGCCAGGACATCATTCTGATTATTCAGAGCCGGAAGCGCTAACGTTAAATGAACGTTTTTTCAATGATGTAAGAGCTTTGATTAAACGTCGTTTAAAGGAAAATACAGCGGTAAGCAAATAAGCATATCAAAGCATATGAATTATTTGATATACATTAAATTTTAACATTGTATAGATACAAGAACTCCATCTGGATGGTGATGACACTGATAGTGTTGACGTTGGCAATGTTGCGGAGCCAACAGCAGTTGCGGCTGAAAATCCAACACCACCAATGAATGTACCCACACCAATATTGGTCGAAGATTGGCCAACTGAAAGTCATTCATTTGGTCAAGTCACTGCCGTGGCCATTGATCCATTTGGCAACCCTGTGATTTTCCATCGAGCAGATAGATATTGGGATGCAAAGTGAGTAAAAGTTTTAGAATTAAAGAAACAATTATTATGAAAAAAAAATCAATAGCGAAACCATATTGAAGCTAAATAATATTCCGGCATGTGTTAAAAAAGTACATATGTAAGATACATGAATTTTATCGAAAAACTTATTGAGTAAATTCCTTAAATAAATAACTTGAAAAGATTTATAAAAATAATAAAATTCAAAGCATATGATGTGTTACTGTTCCAAGTTTGCAAATTAACTTGAAAATACTGTTCTTATGTTTCCAGTAGATTTCATGATGTAATTTTGGAAAGTTTTTTATTAATATGCGAGATACTTTTAGATTGCTGTACTTCCGTGTACTAAGTCGGTTGCCATGACGAATGATATTGGCTGGCTTCCGACATAACATATATTTGTTTGTAGAAATTATCTTATCACCGTCAAGTGATAGTACTTATTTGGATGTAAACAACACGCATATAACTTTTTTGTCGTTGGTCTCTTAAGAAAGAATCTAAATCGCTCTCAATATAGCGATAAGAGCATCCTTCTAAGCGAGTTGGTCAAAAAATGCGATTCCTTGATTCCTAAATGTGGCAGAACCCATAAAACTCAGACTTGTATGAAACAATTATTTATCAGACAACTGACCTTCTCTTTTGTAGTGAATTATCACCATCAATATGTAATTAGCTCGAGATTCCTTAATAGAATCACTAAGAAAACAACTTTTTTTAATGACAATTTTTCAGCACTTTTAATGAAAGCAATATCTTCTACCTAATTGAATATGGACCGATTAAAGAAAAAACTATCTATGTGCTTGATCCTAAAACTGGTGCCGTAAAATCAGGCTGGGGTGAGGAAATGTTCTACATGCCACATGGTATGACTATCGATGTGCATGGCAATTACTGGATCACTGATGTGGCCATGCATCAGGCCTTCAAGGTAAAACCACATATGTAATTTTTAAAAAAATAAATAGCCTAAAGCTATGCAACATAAAAATTAATCGTTTTCGTCATACATTCACTTCAAAAACTTAATCATGTTCTGGTGCATAGCTTGAGGCATATGGTAAAATTAGTGGCTAGAAATTTTATAATATGTAAATTATTTTCTTAATCTTTAGTTATAAACTGTTTTAATAATTTAAATTTCCATTTACAGTTTAAGCCCTTTGACACCCAACCTATGTTGACAATAGGCAAACGTTTTAAGCCCGGCTCATCAGTAAATCACTTATGTAAGCCAACCGATATTGCAGTTGCTACAACAGGCGAGGTGAGTAATAGAAAAATATTTTGACGACATACAAATCCTCTTAAATACAAGAAATTGTCAAGTGCTTATAATTTTATGCTTTGTATAAGTTGAAACTATTTGTTAAGGGAAGCCATAGATTTTGATTTTATTTTTATACCAAATTAACGCTGCGTGTTTTCTTTTCTTTTTTCTTTTTTGCCAAACTCATTATCTAAGTCCACCCACTGAGTGATAGTGCTTATAGCGAATTTAACCTTTTTTCCAAATCACTCATATGCCCCACTGTTTTAACTTGTTTACTTTATCTTCGCCTTTCTTTTTTCTTGTAGTTTTTCGTTGCCGATGGTTACTGCAATCAGCGTATATTGAAATTTAATGCCGCCGGTCGACTTTTGCGCACCATACCCCAACCACCGGGTGAGTTTGATTCCCACAGCTAATTTCATGCAAATGATTTTAATAATTTTGTTTGTTTTTTTTATTTTGTTATAATTTTCTGTTAAGAGTTTCTTTCGTTGCAAGTACCACATGGCATCACTTTGTTGGAACACTTGGATTTGTTATGTATTGCTGATAGAGAGAATATGCGAGTTGTATGCCCAAAGTAAGTCAACTTTTTTAATTAAACTTAAATACAGACGAATTAGTTTTTAGTTTCTGTTTCTGTTACATATGCAATCAAAAACTCTATTTCTTTGCAGAGCCGGTCTGAAGTCCTCTCAGGGTGAGGGTCAACCAGCTGCTACTATACAGGAACCTGATTTAGGACGTGTTTTCGATGTAGCAGCCTACGGTGATATTGTTTATGCAGTTAATGGACCTACATCAATGTTACCTGTACGTGGTTTTACAATCGATCCACGTTCAGAGACTATCATCGGACACTGGGGTGAATTTAAAAATCCACATTCGGTAGCTGTATGCGTAAATGGTTCAGCATTATATGTTACTGAAATTGGAACAAATCATCAGACAAATCGCATATGGAAATATGTACTGGTCTAAAGCTAGCACGCCGGAAAGCTTAAAAATAAAATATACCAACAAACCAGCACCATATCAAAATAATAAATGCATTGAAATATTGCCATGGTCACAATAAATGAAATTTAAATACCAAAGTCCTTAATATAATTTGTGAGTAAAAAAAATAGCAAAAGCTATTCCCCAAATTTAAAAATACAAACCTTATCAAATAATCAAAATCAAGCACATATACACACATAAAATGAAAGTCAAAATACTTAAACATAAATAATGCAAAGTTTTGTTGGTAAAATTAAAACAAATGTAAAACACCATGTAAAATAAACATTATTGCAGGGCACTTAAATAATAACTACTATTAAAAGTATATATGAATATAATATATAAATACAATTTAGTATTTCCTTCTCTAAATAAGTACATTTTAATAATTAAAAGATAGTGCTGTTTTGAAATCTGATTTTATCAGCTATTGTTGATGGTTTGAATTTAACTATAATATAGCAGATATTGATTTATTTCACAATATCATATAAAATTAGATTTCATTACAGACATAATATACATTAAAAATATAAATAAATATAAACAGCTGTCAGTATAATATAATTAAATAAAAAATAATGTATGAGAGTTAATTCAGCGCACAGTTTAAGGTTTAATATCAAAACAAAGAACAAATTTAATTACAATGTAGCATATATTTCTACTATAATATAAAATAATACATATACCAATAATAATTGTCTGTGAATTGTTTAAAATCATACAAACTATATATTTTGCATACATATTGCGTAATTTGTTGATATGCTGTTAAAACTCTATAAATTTAGTTTTAATTAAAAAATAAAACAAATAAATATAGTCTGTTGTCATGTAAACCTCTCCCATAAAAATATACTAGTTTTTTTTAAATATGATGGTAGATGATTCAAATTTCTGTGAAGTATGAGTTCATTAGCTATGGCAAGAAAAATATACAAGATTCATAATATATTCTAAAATCAATCCCAACAAATATCTTGATGAATCGAGGACCTCGAGCCAAAAGTATCCTTTTTAATTTTACAAAATGAAATGGTCAAACAATGTAAGAAATGTAAGCATAGCATAGACGTTAAATTCGTTTTTATACGAATGTATATTTTATATTTTTAGAACTTTAGAACGCTATTATTCGGATTTTGTAGCTTATCATGTTTTAAAAATAAGCCCCTCATTTTTCTTTATTTTTTTCTATTTTGAGTTACTTAGAACTCGACATTTCCCCTTCAGCTTCTCATCAAATAGCGGTAATTCGTCATGAAATCACAAAACATGTGATTGTGTTCTTCGGTGTGTCAATTATTAGTTAATTAAATAAAATGTTTTCTTATTGAGCTAAACAATTCAATAACTTTTTCTGTTCGAACAACTAAAAAAAAAAAAAATGTTTTCTTTCTACAGCTTTAAAATGGGGGTTTGTGCCAAAGTGAAAAAATTTGTCACAACTGGTCCGATTACTATAATCGGTAGAGTTTTCAGATGTTAAACCCATATTTATCTTTATTGATAGTATCAGCTTTCACCATAAAAAAATTATACTTTTATATTTTTTCATTTTTATTGAGCACATTGAATTGTAAAATTTTACATTAAAAAATATTATAATATAAAATTTGGAATGATATGGAATGAAGTTAACTTATCCACTATGAACTAGAAAAACAATATATTCTCTTAAATATACACATACAATATATTAAAATCGTTATAAACAACATTTTCACAACAAATAAATTGAATTTTTTTATATTTCATTACAATTTCTGGCAACAAATCAACTGCGGCATATTGAGTACCAATAAAAATATAAGGCTTACAACTAATTAAAGAAATTTCAGGAAACGACAATAAAATATAATTATACGAAAATAATAAGTGCAACATGACTAGTCAAGGCACAAATTAAATAAAAAAGGTTGACAATATAGATAACGTATCCCTCAAACGCGCAATATATCTAGGGGACTCATGAAAATGCATACAGACCTCTTTGATAATATATTTTTCATGTCATGGATTTATGGGGGGTAACTATAGATTACAGTAAATATATATTATAAAACTTTTTATAGCGCTCTATAAAAATATTTCTTTTTCTAAGCAAATTATGTGGAAATGTTTTGCCCAATAATATTATATACATATTTTTTTGAATCCCTAAAACCAATACCAATATTAAAATCAACTTGATACAAAGAAAATTATTCAACTGAATCCTGCTACCCAGTATGTTCATAATTATTTCATCCAATTGCTAATAAACGTTAAAACTTCATTTAACTTTAGTAGCCAATTGTTGAGATCATTTTGTGACTCTGCAGAGAAAAATACAACCATAACACTGTTGTTGGCATCATTATTCTCGAACTTTAAGATGGTAGTGCAACAATCTAATGAGAATGAACGTGGACGTGCACATATTTCACGAGCTGCGCATTCTAAGGATGAATTGCCTTTATAACATCGCATATCAAAGAGCAGCAAAGGTAATTCACTCATATCATTTGCATCTTGCCAAACGCGTAAAAAGAATCCATCTAGCGTACACCAACGACGATTCCAATTATGTTGATTATGTGGATCTTGTACGTTGAGAAAACTACTATAATTACATTTTGGTAGACGCACCTCAGCACGTCCAGTCAACAGTAATTCTGTTGAGATGTTTGTTGATTTTTTACGCGGTATTATAGTCAAGCTGCATGTAGTCGACGACCGAAGGCATATTCGTTCACATGTTTTGGATTCCGCCTCAACATATTCATATGGAATGAAATCATTGGTACTTAAAGTAAAGGCACCATGCAAACGAAAACGTGAAACGATTTCATCACGCGATGATGATAACGATGAGCCGGATGAGAGCATGTTAGGAAGTTTCTGTAAATAGGATATCAATAATAAAAAATGGATTAAAAAAATAATTATAATTTTTTTTATAGCGATGTTTTTATCATACCAATACTGCTTTTTTTGGTTCTAACGAAATGGTTGAAACTTTTCTCAATCGCAGCATAAAAATTTCACATCTCACTTCAGCCTCTTTTTTATCCTGATCACTGCAGTAAAACTCTATGCCACAATCTCTAAAAATAGCCTCACAATTGCGACATTCAACAGATTGTGTTGATTTTATAACACCTTCACATTCAAAGGTGCAAATATAGAAATAATTAAAGAACAAATCTTGACTTGCATCCGACTTGATGGGTAAACGCATTGCATCAATGAAAAAACGTTTCATTTTACGCGCATCTCCACCGGGACGCCTTGTACTAATTACGTCCGCCATCCGTCTCATCTCACGTTTTAATGTCGAAAATAGTAGTAAACGTTCTGCCTCCACCATTTCTGCAGAAATTTCTAAATCAGGTAATTGACGACAAATACTAACCGCTTTTACCAATTGTTGATCTACAGATTCTTCGGTTTCAAGCGCAAATAAATTATCTAAATCAAAACTGGAACCATTTCTGTCCCAGTTTTGATCACTTTGGTTATGATTCACGGCTGCTGGTGATGGGGTAGATGTTGGAAAACTTAACGAAGTAGATAAACGTTTCGTTTCATTTTTAACGAAATGTTTACTTTTACGTAAAGATTTACGTAACGCATCTTTCAGACTTTGATAACGTGCATGCGTTGCTTTGCAAAATGGGCTTGACTTGTTGACTACCATGTTGCTTGTGCTGCTGGATACTTCAATAAGACTTTGAGTACATGATTTATCGTCATGTTGTTCCTTATCGCAAGGTATAGTTGGTAGTTTACATGGTGTTGTTGGACAACTGTTGCTGTGATTTAGTAAATGTTGATGGTGAGGGGAACTAAAGCTCTCAGCACTAATATTAATGCTTAATCCTTGGTCAATTCCCTCATCCAAAAATTGCTGAAATAAAAAAGAAAAAAAACATTTCTTTAAAATGCAGTAAAATTAGAAAGTAACAAAACAAATGGAAGAAAAAGTCCTAAGTCGAATCCATTTTCTACTGATGTGTCGTTTCCAAATGGCTCGGCTCAAACTTAAGTCCTCTACAAACTGTAGATTACATTATTTTGTGCAAAGGACCGACCATTTTCAAGGTATTTATAAGGCAGAGAACAATCAGACACAAACGCGTAGTCTGTAAATTTTTCTGCTGCTTCTTATTTGGTAGAGTATGATACTATATATGGACACTGCAATAACGCGTCAACTCACTCGATTTTGATAGTTTTGAGATATTTTAATTTTAGTTAATTTGTAATAGAAGACATTCTTTGAAACTGATACAGAATTTGGGTCGTTTTAAACTTCTTAATAAAAGAATATTGTTTTAAAAATATGTACTCCTCATTATCAAGCAACTTAAAAAATAACTTTTGTATGGAGCTGACACATTACATAAAACTATCTAAGTTCACAACTCAGATATATGGGCAACATCCTTAAAACATGAAAGAACTCTAAGCGAACTTCACTGAACCTCAGTTCTTGTTTCGATATACATACATATCGCTCATTTACTTCAAGACTGGCATAGCTCAACAAACACAAAATGGGCGAAAAACGTATTTAAAGTTTTCAATAAGTTACTTTTAATATGAAAATTCAAAAAAGTATGTTTGCATAAACTCTTCTCACAAGGCGAGTTTATAAGATACCTTTCTGATTTTTTGACACATGAAATGGCGGATATTTCTGCATCATTAATCAAAAATCACGACCCATTCGAAAACGCGAAATTCGAATAGGGAGCTTTATCGTGATGGTGTTGTAAATGAAATTCCACAGTTATTATTATTATTTTTTAATCTAAAATGCAAAATTTCTCTATCTTTTACCAGAGGCGATAAGTTTAGAAGGATCTGCAATCTCAATAAAATGTTCATAACTCGAAAAATCTAAGGTTTCTGAAGAATGAATTTGAAGATTACGATTCTCGTTTATTTATCGTCTCTGGTATTACCCGAAAGTGAACATTTTTAAATAGGTACATATAAAAAATTATGACACACCATAATTTCTGTCCCAAAATAAAAATAAAAATGACCCAAAAATAAAAAAACATCGCTAACAGAATCTTTTGTTAAATGTATGTATACTAGATTTTGGGCGATATTTCTGCAAAGGAAATAAAAAATCTTTTAGAAAAGTAAATTTCGCTAAATATAAAAGTAAAGGTCCAAAGATAAAAGTAAGAATTCACCGAAATAGTTTGTTATCCTTAATTTCTTTCCTTTGATTTTTGAGAAATTTTTTTCTTAAACTATATTGCATATAAGCCAAATTGTAAAAATTACCCATGATAGCAAAGTTATGCTTAATTTTTCACTTGTGCAAATCATATTTTGGACGCTATTGTCTTAGAAAAACTCACCCAGGAGGTACCACTCATACAGAATATTTTGTTTTTTTTGCAATTTTAAAATCGCCAAAATCTTGGGCCATTTTTCATATATGTATGTAGTATACAAAAACTATTTTTTCAGGCTCTCACGCATATATGAGCTCTTAAAAAATTTTATAAAAATAAAAATTCTTAGGTTCCATTAAAGTTAAGAAATAAAACACTCAAGTTGTCCTTTCCACTAATCCTTGATTTTTTGTAATTATGTATTGCTTTTTGAATTAACGCTATCAGTTCAGCTTAGCGATCGTCATTATATTGCTCAATAGGATAAACTAAGCGTACATGACGTTATGCTGCAATGTGGTTTTTATGAAAATCATTTTAATTATTCTGACCCAACGATGGGAATATATGAAAGTAGTCAGTAGCCGATGTTATGCCTTTGAACTTCATAGCTCTTCAGTTATTTACGTTGTATCGAAATAGTATACTTTCTTATCACAGCTGGAAAGCTCAATGTGGTATTCATTTGATTAAAGCTCGTAAAACGAAAATTAGGCAATATCAAAAGTTTGCCATGCCTGAACCAAGTATCGTATATGGAGACCCTGTGTTGCAAGAGAAGTACACTAGCATTTCGCTACAAGACCGGCAAGTAATAATACGAAAATAAATAAATCTAACTAAAATTTCAGGTCCATATCTCAATTCAAACCTCTACCATGAAACTCGTCTTGTTTTCCATATTAAAATATATACTTTTGTTATTTTCAACCTTTCAAACGTTAAAAACATTATATGTCAAGGCTTCTGATTTAACGTAGAAGGGTTGGGTTCTAAGTTGAAATATTAGTGTAAGTTAAAAAGAATAGCGTGATTAACAAAACTAACTTTCAGATTAAAATATAAAACACTATTTAAAGAAAATAAAAACATGATTGTGCTTTGGTGTTAAACAACTTGAAAATATATTTACAAATTATATGAATGATTAATTTATGCATAAAAAATAAAGCAGGAAGTATTAAACAGTAATTCAAAAGAAAAGTTTTTTTCAATAATACAAACAAGCGACCTAAGCGCATCATTTGAACTGACCAGCAACTTTAAGTAATTAACAACAACCAAAGAAAATAAAAAAGTTTTAAAATAGAGACCAAGCTAATTGCCAAAATTTATAAAAGAATTAGCAATAAAAAAAAACGTTAATAAGAATCAACAAAAAGTTCTACCTTTGTCATAAACGTCGTAGGTTTGTTGGCTTTTTTTGGAGTGCTTTGATAAGTCGTATGTGGTTGTTCAATGCAACTCAAGCCAAGTTGACTGCCAGCAGTATTAAAATAGTCCGTTGCAGCATCATTAGGAATCTCGTAAGAGACGTCTTTATCACTATATAACGCACCATCTACATCATCCTCAGGTGGAGATGTAGATGTTTGCTCACTATTGATGGATATATAGGATGCATCAAGATCACGCTGTAATAAAATAACAAATCAAATAAAATAATTTTAATAATATTATATGCTCATAACTAACGTTATCCACTTTTTCAAGACACTCTAAAGCACCATCCCCATCAATCATAATTTCGCTGCGGCACAGATTTTCCAAAAATATATCACTACGTTGCAGTGATAAGTCAGATTTGCTTAAATTGCGATTACGTTTGGGTAGTGAATGCTGTTCCATAACGCGTACGTTATTAAGTGATTGAGAGAGAGTTTCCGGTACTGCTTTAGTGGCGGAAATTAAGGAAGTTGCGTTGATTGGTGTTGTTGGTGGCGGTGGCGGAGGTGGTGGTAATGGTTTAAGCATAATATTCGAATGCAATGAATCTCGCATACATTTAGCTAAAGTTGTGTTTGGATTCCAATCTTGAATTATCGACTGCGAGGCAATAATTGATTTTCTGGGCGGCTTTTTTATAACTTTTGCATATAAAACAGCTGGATCATGCTCCGTAGAAAAGTGTTCCACGCCAGTTTTATTGTCAAATTGAGGACTACTTGAAATGTGAATGCTATCTTCTTCGATTTCTGAGTAGATTGGATCCTGTGTAGTCTCAACTATGGCAAAATTTCGATTTGGATGAACATCGACACGTGTTTGGTGACGTAGGCGACGAAGACCATCGGTACAATCGAAGCCCGCTAATTGCTTTTCACGACGTTCAATTTCCTAAAGTTTATTTGAAGATAAAACTCTCAATAAAATGTGGTTGGTATTGACAACTAATTCACTAATGACAGTAAAAATCATTCATATCATAATCATTAACTTATTCAGGAATTGTTATGAGCAATGCATAACGATAAGAAAATAATATATGTAGAATCAACGATAATAGGTATAACTATGTTAGAATTACAGAAAAGCTTTTTATTACCATAAAAGTGCGCAACGCATGCTCATCACTGGCCTCTAGTTTAGCGCGTATATTATTCAAAATATAACCCATTTTTGAAAGTGTCACATCCTCATCCAAATCGGAATGAAATGAACGATATGTTTTGGTTAACGTAGCAGACTCTCTTGTATTGGTCTCACCACCATCGCCCCCGATATGAAGAGGAAAATTCAATTTTCTTGTTGCAGTAGCTTTTGTTGTCTTCTTTGGTGGCGAATGCACAGTACGATTAAAATTAAAATGAGCTTCCGGCGGCTCATTGGTCGGTGGTGTCGAAGATAGGTGTGACGTCTGTACTGCAGAAAAATAGCTGCCTGGTGGCGATTGGGGTGTTGTACTCGATTCATAACGTAATTCTTCTTTCGATGTTTGTATACCAATAGAACGCAAAGGAGTCTTTCGTGCTGCAAACGGTATGTCGCGTTGTTCTTTATTATCCTTTTTAGGAGATACCAATTTAAGTATTTTCTTTTTTGAGCTATTAAGAAATTTACGTGAAGAATTCTTTAGACTACTCTTAGGCTTTTTATGTATTGAACTATTTTTACTATTGTTGGCATGTTTGTTGGACCACGGTGATTGAATAAAGTTTTTCAATTGTTCATGAAAAATAAATTTTTGTGAATCATTGGCTTGCTGTTGCACACGTGTTTTTACAGGCGTATTTTTTGTTGATATATTAGCGGCCAAGTTATGTCGTTCACCACCATCTACGGTATCTAAATCTATTTTAGGCGGAATTCGCCAGCCAATAGTTTGTGGTCCTGCTTGAACTGATTGCGATCTGAATTCCTTTCGATTGGCATTTGCATCATAATTTAACATGTCACGAATTTTAGGATCATCTTCTCTCCAACTAAAGCTATGTTCTTTAATTGATTTATCAGAATGCTGACGATGAATGTTTTTATCATAATTGGAATGTTTTCCTTTTGTATCTACTATGTGTTCTATATCGCTAAGAGATGGGCAGGTGGGCAGTGATTTTTGAATACGCGTTTTATGTCCCGTTTGAGCTAAAAGAGAAAATATTTTGTAAATATTGGAGGGAAAAGACTTTCTGCGAAAAGAAATTAATATTTCGACCTATTACATATTATTATACAGTTCAACAATGATTTTGCAACAGAGTAACCATAGCATAATCCTGATAGAGAATTATCTAGAGCTAGCGGTTTGATGGCTGAGACAAAATTATTGTATTCCATAAGATCGACATTTTTTTATTTTAAACTAACCCCCACTGTTTGGACAATAACAAACACAATAAAAAATTCAAACCTTTTTAATTTTTTTTATTCAAAGTAAAAAAATTACAACTCAATACTATACTATAAATTTTATTTTCGAATATTTTTTTAAATAATAATTGCTTGTATGTTCAAGTAATGTTAGTTAAAATTTAAAAAAAAAAACCAACTGCCAACTACACAAAGTCAAATTATTTAAAATTGTACTATAACTAATTATAAAGGTGAGGCAAATCGATAAAGACAAAAGGGTGGTTCCAGAAATTCATAAAAATACAAATAATTTTAAAAATAATTCGAAAAATATAACATTTAGCGGACTCCAGATCAGTTTAAAAATTAAATAAACACTTACATATATGCATGTGTTTAATTTAAATGTATTTTGTTTTGTTTCAGGGACTAAATAAACCATATGTATGTTGTATATGTTATAGCTATGACCAATAACAATAGATTTAAAAAAAAAAATTAAAAGGGAAAACTTTTGACATCTAGCTATAACAACGCAAGCTTTACATACATAAAGCAACAGAAAGTTAAAAAACGGCACACGTGGCCTTAGGTGCCAAGATATAGCGTTTCAGGTATTTTAGTTCTATGGGAGCTGCCGCCACCCCTTGGTGTCAAACCACGCCCATATTTTTCGTGTGGCTGAAAATGCGAATATAGCACATCTGAAGAAGAGGCTTTTTCTAACCCTATATTAAGGAATCAAGTTTGAAGAAAATTTTCCCAAAATTTCAGCTTCCTATATGAAACCGTGAACTATAAGAAAAGTTTATTTCCTATTCCTATTCACAATGAAAAAACGAAAACGCAGAATTTCGAATGGCAAATTTTTTCTACGTACGATATGAAGAAAATTTTCACGCAAACGCAGGTGGCGATGAAGCCTGTAGGTTTACATGTAAATTGTATGGAAAAAATATATGTAGATATTTTATTAAAAAAGTCTGTGAATGAAGAGATGATGAATATTGTTGGGCAGCTGAGAGTTGCATTTCGAAGTCATTTTTTGCGAAGAGTCTGGCCTCAAAAACGACCCATCATGAAATAGTTGAGGTTAATCCATAAGAAAGACGTAACCCGGTCCGAGTAAGAACCCTTTCTTTAAACTTTCTCAAGCTTTCACAAAATTTTTTCAAAAAAATTACTTAATGGAACTATGTACTATGTTTTTCTTGTGGATTTTGGAATAATGGTGGCGAAAGAGCAACGAGTTTGAATGAAGTGACCGAAGGCCTTTAAAAATAGTATTCAGATTTTCTTATACAAAAATAATTTTTCTTACTAGCGAAGATAAACATTCTACTTATCTACTTATTTACTATCAATATAAAGTAATGATCATATTTTTGACGTGTTAATGTGCTTAAAACCAACCACCTACTTTCAACTTTTACTACTATTACACACTATCTTCTACTATTTTAACTTTCTTTAACGAAAACTTACTCAACGGATATGACTTTCTGTTTTCTCTTTTTCGGCCTGCATTTGCGGTTAACTTCTTCATCTGCTGTTGACGTTCCTTAGCACGCTTATTTTCTCTTTCCTTTTCATCCTTCATCCGTTGTCTTTCTCTATCAGTCTTCTCTCCTGGCACCGAAACACCTTTACTTCGTAAGAATTCATCAACAACACGTTCAGCTTCACGCACCGAAGGTGATGTAGAAGCCAAAGTTGACACCGTAGAAGCCTTCTCATCCGCACTACCTAACGAACAACGCGGTGGCTTTGGTGGTGGAATGTCTAAATTACGTGGCTTAAAATTTATATGGGTGTGACTTAAACGTTTTTGCAACAAACGTCCTGCAGCTTTATGACGATGTCGCTCGCTATCGTTACTCTTTGCGCTTGTGTCCAAGCTTGTGCAGTAAATAAATGGTTCCGATAACGAATCTAACTCGCTTATTTTATCTAATGGAGGAGCAGTTGGGAGTGGATTTTTCTGTGGAGAAAATGCAGCTTTTGGCAAGATTTTTGCTGGCGATTGTACAGGTTCCAAATTAAATTGGGTCTTCTTCGGAGATGGTTTTGAACTTAGGCTACGACTACGTTGGGCTTGCATTTTATGCTTATTTACACGTACTTCAGATATCACGCAATTATTGCGTAGTTCTTGTATTATATGAATGAGAGGTGCACCTTTGGATGTCGTTTCCAGACTACTTATAGCAGTTAACTGATCTCTGGCAGTGGCGTTTGTTATTTTGGCAGTTGCTTGCTTAGTGGGTGGATCCGTTATTTGTTTGTCTTGCTGCTGCACTTTTAATCGACTAGGTGCACTTTGGCGTCGGTTTTCTTTAATTTTTGTCATTCCACTTTGGACTGCGGCGGGTGTGACCTACAATTAATAAAAATAAAATGTTAGCAAGTTTGTTTATTATGAAGTAAGATACCTTGACTGTGCACTAATTTGGAAAAATTAACTCCGCGAAAGCTGCAGGCTTTTTTATTTAATAATATTTATTATAAGTTCAAAGGCATAAATTATTTGACAGAAAAAAACTGTTTATATCTAAATTTACTTTTATTAATGGTAGAATAAGTTAAACTTTATATTTTTGAAACATGGCCGCGAATAAGTAAATTATTTTGATTATTGATGTATATCTTTATTTTGTTTAATTTATTGAAACCCTACCTGACTGCCCTCTGACTTCCTGCTGCGTCTATGTATTTGGCGCACGTGTTGTGCACGTGCAACCCCTCCACTATTTGCTCTGCCGCCACCCATCGCATCACCACTGTCGCTGGTAAAACAGTAACAAAAACCATTCTTGCATGGTTTACATTTGCGTTCATGTTCTTTATTGCTACGATTTTGATTTATTAAATCTTCATCGGCTTGAACTGAAGCAACCTTTTGCATATCCTTCTCTTTGTGGTGGTGGTCGGGTACATCACGACTCTGCGTTGAAATGCGGCGCATACGACGAGCTTTGAACTCATCTATACATTCTTGAAGACTAAACGATGAGCATGTATCCAGAGATAGCTCACCCTCCTCTTCATCGTCATCATCTTCTTCATCTGTGCTTGGTGTTGAAGTGGGCGAACAAACTGGGTTGAAAATTTAAAAAACTATTTATTTAGTATTAAGATAAAGTTTATTTCAGTATTAAGTTAAATTCTGTAGAATTTAAAATAAACTGTTTCCTAATGTTGAGTAAATATTAATATCACTTATATATGTATGCTAAAGGCTAGGCTAAGTTTACTTCAAGTCCCATTGTTTTTTTTTTTATTAAATCAAAAAATTTTATTAACTATGTTATGTGCGTCCTTTTTAATTTTTAGGATGAATTTGTAATTAAAAAGTGTGTCGGATCTACTATTCGTAAAATTTTGAAGTCTTTTACATAATTTCTTAAAAGTTTGATTAGTTTTTTTTTTCATAAGCTATAACTTTTAAAGAAATATTAACATTAAACAGAAGGATCAATCGTGGTTTTAATAGACTCGTAGGAATGAGTAAGGTCCAAAGGGGAAACTTTTTAGATATGGTGTTTTAATAGAATTATTGATACTGACTTCACAATAAGGAAGCAAAAATTTTTAGGCTTCCGTTAAAAAGAGTGAAGAATCCAATCTTTTGATGAAGCTGATCTTTTGGCAATCATCTTTGTTAAAAATGCAACACCCTCACAGTTAACATTCAGCTACTAAAATTGTGGACAGTGAGTCTGAAACTATACTGACCATTGCAAACCTCAACATAAACAAAGCAGCCTCAGGGTCAGATGGCATATCAAACAATGCGTTGAAACATTGTGCAACAACCAACCATTATGCAATCTTTTTAACTATTCCTGCAATTGTGGTGAATTTCCATTATTTTGGAAGGTTACTGATGTTGAGCCAGTTCCCAAAAAGGCGAGGTCACCATCCCTAAAGATTACTGACACATTGGGATATATTCTGCGCACTCCAAAGTTATAGAGAGCGCAATATACTTTCAGTTATCTGGAGCACAACAATTACTTAGAGATCGCCAATAGTTACACATAGTTTTCGCATGGCCTGCCCCAACAGAGATCTGATGGCAATGTATTTGCTTAAGCGTGCGCTTTTTGACTTCGCATTAATTTTCCCATCTCTTAATAATTTTAAGCTACATTTGCAAATTCTGATGCCTATACCTCAGAAACCAGATCAGAGTGGCTAGATCCTAAATCGATCCAGGGGTTCCCAACATATACCGAATGTTATAAAATCTGAAACCTCTACTTCCAATGCTTATTTCTCCAAAACTTAATCAGATACACTTTATATTTATATTTTGCTCTGAAACAAACATACTAAATACTTCATCATGCTGGATGGGACTTAAACTAAACGTAAGCATCTTAGTTGATCAATCCACTAAGCTATTTAATTTACCTTCTTCCGTTATAGAATCTTCTTCACTTGGCAAATATGGGTACACTCTGTTTATCCCCTCCCCTGCCACAGTATCCACGACCGCGTCTTCTACCATTAACTCGTTACCATCGTTATGACCATCATCATTTCGTAGATGCGCTGTTGATTTACTTGATTTTCTGGATTTTGGATTTGTCATTTCCACACTTTGATTTCACTAATTTACAAATTTGTCACGCGTTATTGTAAGCAAAATGGTGGCTTCTTTATTTCCTATTTGATTATTTAGCGTTTTACATTTCTTATTTTCCATGCGTACACGCATTTAACTTCGAGTCAAGTGGACTTGAAGTGCATTTTTTCTCACTACTTGCAATGAAATATTTTCGTTTAATGCCGCTCAATTGACGCGTTTAACTGACTTTTTGTGCTTCAATTTTTTATTGGTGTTATCAAAATTTATTATGCTCCAAATAATATTCGAAGGGGGCTTTTCAAAAGCACTACTGTCAGCAAATATTTCTGTGCTACATGTGTCCGCACACAGTGTTGCCGTTACTGTTGTGAATGAGTTCAACCTAGTGACGTTCAAAAATGTTTTTCTTGAATTTTGAAACAGTTCTTAAAAATTTTTCCACAATTTTTAAAATAATATCCTTAGCTTTTTTTGGAAAAAATAAATATATATATAAAACTTTCGGCTATTTTTTGACAAATTACATATTTCTTGTGAGCCTTATTAGACTACGCTGAATTCTGTGGGGCTAGTCTTTTTTCAGTTTTTTTTAAATATCTTCTATATTGGTTATTTACGAAAAATAATCAATTTGGTTAGTTACAACATGATTATTCATAATTTTTTTTTGTAAATATATAACATTTTTTTCAATTTCTCCGATTCTTATAGGGCCCATACACGTTCAGATTTTTCATACTTTCAACTGTACGACCGCGTAGTTTTCAAATACCAATTTATTGGAATGTGCAATGTTAAGGAAAAAACATTTTAAAGACGATTTTTGAAGCTCTTATTCAATTTTACCAATTTTATAGCAGATGGCGGCAGTAAGTTGGTAAAAGTATTGAACTTGCTTATTAGCTTTGTTCCGAATTTTAATCAGCTTAGATAAGCAGAATTTGAATAACTTTTGTTAAGTGTTAGCAAATTAACATATGCTTATTGTGCTCCATTGCATTTTGCTTGTTATTAACATGCTTGAATATGTCAGTTCGTGACGATAATTACATATATCACTATCATTAAACCATGCATATATCCCAAATAGCTGAAAAAGAAATGAAGAATTTCATTAAACTTCGTGTTGGCATTCGTATTTATAAGCATTCTGCAATATGTATTCCCTGCTGCACACTTAGCAGCCCTGGGATAAGAGACAAATCAAAAGAACACTGGGCAAAGAAGAAGAAATGTCAAAAAATTATTGAGGTTATTTTGTTTTAAAAACTAATAGGGAAAATTACACAATATTTTTAAAATAAAATTTGTTTCATAAAAAGAAAACAAAATGTCAAATAGCCATTTGTTTTTAAAATCTGGCTTTCCACGAGCACCGCTACAAAATGGAGTGGGTCGATACGTCTGTCAACTGCAGCGCATCACATTAAAATTCTGCAAGAACAATGGATCTAGCCGTGGCATGAGGTGTGTATCGGGAGATCATCCTGTATGCTTTTATATGTATTAAAATATATATTAAAATTATTGCAGAGACTTCATTGAAAACCATTTGTTAGACTTCGCAAAAGAAAATCCCGGAATTGTGGTCTACGTTAAACCTAGACGCCATCGAACTCCAGTGCTAGTTGGAGAGTATTGTAAGTTTTGATTTGATATTAATATAAAAAATTTAAGTTCCTTAATTCAAATCCCTCAAGCTCAGCTGTGTGCCTAAGGCTGTTGATATGTAAGCAATTACATAAAGAGCAAAATCAATTTATAGCGATGGCCGCCTATATTACGGCCTAACACGAAGCTATAGGTTGTTTTTATGTAGCCGTTCGCAGAAAAGTGAACGTGGTATGTTTTTGAAATGCGGTGTTAGGAAACTGCCCATTCTGCCAAATTAGAAATGGAAACGTTTGGCGTAGAACCGCCTAGACTATAAAATGACTTAATTTCGCTGCATTTGGCCAAGTGGTTCGAGTAGAATAAAGTGTAACAATTTCTACTTGTATGATAAATTCCACGCCTACTTTTCTGATCTTGCCAAATTGTGGTTTAGTGGCCGTTCAAGTATTACGTAACACAATTTTTTAAGATATTTGACCCCCCCCCCCTCCTTAAACGTTACGGTATCACCCAAGTGACCATGTTCACTTAAAAGTGACAATTATGTTACGCAATGTACCGGAAAGTCATTTTAGCGACTTTTGTTATGTTTTAGTCCCGTTTTCGATAATAATAAATAAAACAAGAGATTTTTTACTCGCAGAATAACGCGTTGTTCGAATCCCCCACTCCTAAGTGAGTTACGTAATACTCGAACGGTCCCTTCCTATGAGAATCGTTTTAATTTAAGGCGTTCGAAACTTAACTGTTTTATAAGTTCCACACTGGTCCAATCCCTCTCTTTTGTAATGTAATGAAAGATAACTAACATAAAAGCGACTATACAAAATTTCATCTAAGTTGCTTCTAAAGTTTGTTTTACACACCCTTCAACTCAGAATTTACTACCTAAGCTTTTTAAAAAGTTTTATAAAACCGTTGTATTTGTTTTCAGATTGTAAATTTTAACGTAAGCTAGTATGTAGTTCCATAATCGAAATACTAATTTTTTTCAATAACTTGAATGGTTTTCGAGATATACTGAATTTAAATATTAAGTGCCACGCCCCTTTAATTGGAAAATTTTTTTTAAAGCATATTGGTCTCAAGGTAAAATAAATAGAAAGAGGCTGTAAAAATTGGCAAACATTTAATTAGCATAAATTATGCTTTGTTTCAATATAAAGGGTGAAATAAACATCCTGCCATGCTCACTTTCAGTATAACTTCAAAAGATTAAAAATTTTCTGTTAATTTGCAGCATATACGCTCATAATTAGACGAAATTGGCGTAGATTCACACAATTATAACAAAAAATATTATATATTGGTGAAATTTTAAAAGTAATCTCCTCAACTTTGCATACATATGTTTCTCATTGTTTTTGCAGTAAATGGTGATCGTGAATGGCTAAGCTGTCGGAATTCAACCAAAGATGAAATCAACAAATGGATTCAGTTATTAAAAACACAAAATGGCTCGTCCAGTTCATTGCGTTTGCGAAAAATGTGGCACACAGATATTCCATCGATACAAGGACCCTGGACGCCATTCATGCTACGTAGCCCTGATGAAAACCTCACAACTTATCCAAATGCGGAAGCATCGAAACCATTAGATGTACAACAATCTGCTACTGAAAAATTAATTGAATTATTTGAAAAACAAAAGTTAGAGACAAAAGGAGACAAAACAGTTGAGCAAGTGCTAGAGAAAAAACGTGCTGAATAGTTGAAGAATATAAAAACAAATTTATTTTCTTGTTGTAAAGTAGACAAAATAAAAGAAACAAACAAATTTTAATTTAAATTGCTTTATTTTAATTATAGTTTTTTTTTATATATACACTGTGTATTGTGTATTTTTTTATGTGTACAAATAAATTAGGTGGTTTATTACTATGTGTAATAAATATAAATACATATTTAGGAGGTGTTTTCCTTATTTGTTGTTTCTATGTACGTGAAAAGCTTACTGGCATTTATTTAAATGCAATCATTAAGTACATTAGTGATATAGTGTTCTTTTTTATTTGAAAATAATTATATGTAATTAGTTTCAATTCTTATTGTTAACTAAATTCCTCAGCTTTTTCAAAAGTAGGTATTTCGGAAAATTCCAAGTTCGGTTTCAGAAAATTTTAAATTGATTTCGGAATGTTCCATTTACCAAATTTATTTATAAATAAAATACCAAATTTTTTCCTTATGGTTGATTATTTGATTATATTTGAGTTTGTCTTAGTATTAGTTTGTTTTTGCAAAGATTGAAAATTTTTTTTATTTATATTTTTAATAATCAAAGGTTTTTTCAAAATTTGTATCATAATTTTTACATGCGTTTCGTCTACTAATTATTGAAATATAATAATTCAAACTTATATTCAGATGTCCTTTTGCATATTCCACATGAAACAACAAAAAATTCCAAAAATTTTGACAAACTTTTTCCAAATGTTTCACAAACTTAAAAAAGTTTCCTTTCAACATTTTTTTCTTGCTGGAATACATTTACACATTTGAAAAAACTGTTACAAAGGGACAACAATATTTTAGATATTCCTATCTCAAAAACACATTTGCCGGAAAGGAAATTTGCCCCACATTTGACATTTTTTGAGTGCGAGGCTGATGTTTCCGCTGATGAATTTCTGTGGGGAAATTATGTTTACTGAAATGTAGTTATCTCTGAACTGTAGAAACCAAAATTTGCTTCACTTCCTACAAGACAATATAGAGGTTAGGCAAAATAACACCGAAGTAATATATAAATTCATGACATTTTTTTGTAGACAATGTTATTATTTTTCAAGATTTATTCGAGAAAACCTTCGATTTTGATACTAGAATCGCAATTTATACCGGGTAGGTATGTAGCTGTGTAGAAATGTAAAATGTATATGAAATAGACTCTGTTAAAAGAAGAATCATTATTTTTATTATTATTTATTTTAGTTCTCTTCGGTTTCATTTAAGCCACCCTTTGTATAAAAAAATATCCACATAACTCTTTGCAGATTTTTAGCACGTGAAAAATTTCAAGCTAATTTCTTAGTTCGAAAAGGTTTCTTTACAAATTTAAATAAATATGTATACATATACATATAAAACAAATATATAAGGTTATATATAGTGCGTGCATGTGTAGGAATAGTTTGGTATTTATAAATTACCACCCGTATTAATACAAAATGACTAATAATTTGTAGGCCGACTGATTAGCTGGAACACTGATAAAAACGTTAGACAGTTAGCTTAAATTTTTTGACTAATAAAAAATGAGTTAAATAAATACTAAAAATATATACAATATACAATTTGTTTGCATTTTGCATAATTTCAACCAATTTTTTTGAAGAATTTTGTGTTTGAGACAAATAAATGAGTAAATAAAGTATATAGTATTAAACTTGGTTGCAGTTTTTGACAGAACTCTCTAATCACTCGTTAAACTGCCTTCGTTGTCTAAATATTTATGTGCCCAACAGCGCTAGTCAGTTTTTATTAATCAGGTATTTACTTAGTCATTCGTTGAAGCAGTTATCGCAGCTAGGCGCTTGTCATAGATTATTAATACGGCTGTACATATATTGTAGCAATATAATAACACCATCATAGCGGCATCAATAAATTAAAATATAATAGATTTTAGTACACGATTACTATAGAATAAAATAATCTTTAAAAAGCACCACAATTTGTGCGAATGCCTTTCACGCAAAGTAAAATAAACGCAATAAATATTGATGCTAGGAATTTGTTTAGCCAATTTTTTAACATTTTTGTTTTATTTTTTTTTTTAAATAAACTTACAAACTAAATAAAAAGTAAATTAATTGTACAATCTTGCGGATGCTATATATGCATAAGTTAATTAGACTCACTACGATTTCTATTTAAGAAAATTATATAAAAAGAACTTTTGTAAACAATAATAATAAAGAAAAGGTATATACAATTATTTTAAAACGAGCAGCTTAACAAATTTTACAAAAATTAATAAGTAAATGAGTACATTTGTAATTTATTGTCTCTTGAAATATCGATATGTATACCAAATTTGCTTTTGAATTTAAATATCAACGGAATTCTTTAAAAATTACATTTCTCTACTTTGTCGTACTAATAGACAGCTTTTTGCAGGACATCAAACACCAAAATTCATAAAAAAACCACAATACAATGAACAATAAACAATTTCATTCGAATTGCAAACCTAATTGTGTCTATATATGCTTTAATAACTGGAGTATGTTTTCCTTTTTTACTTTCATTTTTAATATTAAAATTGACTTAAGCTATTTTATTTTTTATAAGAATTTAAAGCAAATTTTATTTTATTTTTTGGTCCGTACAAATTGATATTATGTTTATCTGTTAATTTAACACTGTAATACGAGTATGTAATTAAATACAATTTATTTATTTTATTTCTTTTATGTGTAAATTTTAAGTTATAAATGTTTTCAGCAAAACGCAATGACAAAAGCAAAAACTAACAAGGTCTTAAGTATGCAATATGAAAAAGTCAAACAGTAATGAGTGAGTGCTGATTTTTCTAAAGGCTCTGCACGTTAGCTAGTCCCGAAGGCAAAATTTAAATTCGTGAGAGTTGTATTAACTCATAAAAGTTCTTTACATTACTAGAAAATGCAGTGAAACTATTATTATTTAAATTATTGTATATGGTGGCATAAACATAAGATATGTGTTTGCTAACAGTATAAAAAGCGACAACGACAATGATATGGATTTTAGGAACAGCGTTAAGTTCACAAGTTCCTAATCTCATGGAGTATTTGTGATTTCAAGAAAATCTTCGATTTTGATACTTAGGTCGAAATTTGTGCCGAGTGGGTGTATAATATTATTATTTTGAATTGAAGTCCTTGAGAATCATGATAGTTGCAAGTTGCTAAATTAAAACTGAAATTTTGTTGTAGGAAATTCGTTGTAAAAATTTGATACAGTATAGGGAAATGTTAAAGGAAAATGTTTAAAAAAAGCATATTTGAAACTACGACAACTATGACTATGTTAGGCATAGATAAGTTATGCAATCATATACTATATTTAAGTATAAATATTTAATACTAATTCGCGATTCAAATTGCAATTATTTGTTAATTTTTAGCTTAAAAGTATGCTTTAAAACTCTTAAAATGAATTAATTTTTTTTAAGTACAGCAGTACAAATTTGAAGGCGTACTTTCTGGCTGGTAAATTAATTCTAAATGACAGATTTCCTGTTATGTAATGAATTCTTATTAAAAGTACATTTATGTGACTAAATAGCTTTTGAGTTACTGGGTATATATTACTTCAAAGAAACTTTTTAAATTGCATTAAATTTTCTTTTTATTTAAACATTTTCCTTTTACTTTATTGAAGATTAGACTTTTAATGAAATATATTACGGAATCTTCCTTTTAAAGCTAATAAGAAAGCTTAAGTGATAATTTTCAGAGTACATATTGTGATGTTTGCGTGCTTTCTTATGGTACGAAAAATTTAATTTTTTTATATCATATTTTTAATTATCAAACATAAATTCGATTAATTATATGTATAATATAGCAATATTCTTTTACAAAAATTGGACGTCTTCTCTTGTATTTTTAATATCTTAGTTTGTTAACAAAAATTATGTTGCATTTTCACCCCTTTCTTCTGTAGGAGTATTTTTTATAATTAAAATTTTGCTTATTCAATATCACTATCAAAAATATTTGAGTTACAAATTAATAACTTTGATAGTTTTTTCTGTCTGGTTGCTGCTATTGCTGCTGCTGCTGCTGCCGTTCAATTTACTTACTTTTCGCTTTAATTAACATGTTTTTAGTTGAAAAAAAAAATTAACATTATGTGTGCGCTGTAGCACGCGCGTGTCTATATATCTCCCATATCCATGGCAGTATTAATGTCGGCAACAATTTTACCCATCACCTCACGATAAGGTGAATTTGGCTTGAATGCTGTTTCAAGCAGTGTCGCATCACTAAAGAAACCAAATACTTCATCGATACGGTTGATTGATTTCTCAGTTAAATGCCGCTGGACAATTGACTTAAGTGTTGTATGCGATTCGGCAATAGATTTTTGTAGATATGGCATATCAAAACTGTAGTCGACTTCATAAAACGAAATTACTGACAGTTGTGTATTCTGAAATGGTTATTAAATTTAATTATAAATAATAAAGAAAATAGAATGGCTTAAATATGTGCATAGTAAAATTTTTTAATATCGTAAAAAGTCATAATGGTTTTGGTAATGATCGTTTAAGAGAAAATGTTGAAAAGCAGCATTTTATAGACACAAATGCCGATTAAGTGGACGTATTACACTGAAAACAATGAGAGAATAAAAAACATATCAAGAGCTGAGATGCAAAAACCGCCAAGTCCATATTTTGCGTTTTAGTGAAAAACGCTAAAAATGTACACGTTCCACTGAATTTAACTATAGTAAAAACGTAGATTGTAATAGTTTTCAAAAGTTATTTAAATCCTTAAAAAGCGTTTGGACTTGACTGTTTTTGAAGCAAAAAATGTGGATTTGGCGGGTTTTTGAAATTGAAAACGTGGACTGGGCTGGTTTTGAAAGTGAAACCTCGGGACTTGGCGGATTTTGAAAAATAATAATAGTAAAAGGTTTCGAAATCATTTTTTAAAAATGGTTAAGTTTAAATTCATTTCAAAACAAGGTTATTCTTACAAATATAATAGTATTCAACAGTTTATGTTAACATAAAATCGATTTTTGTCAACATTTTCATAAATCTTATATAAGCGAAAACAATGACTGTTTAAAAAAAAAGCTATAATCCTAACAAAAAATAATATGTGATAATTCCTTTAAAAATCTTACTTGAAATTTCCGCTTAAAAAGTTCGGCTGACTGCAACTCGTCGGCATTAAATTGATTATTTCGATGTAAAATACCAATTTTTATTACAATTTTAATAATATTTTTTATAAGCTTTTCGGCCTTGGCTTTGTTGCCAGTCTGTAAAGAAAATAAAAATAAATAAACAAATTAAGAAAAAATTTAATAAATTGCGCATAGTGTGCATCTATTGGAAAAATTGCAAGAAAGCAAAAAAAAAAAAATGATTGCTGATTACATTCAATGTAGCTCAGAGCTGTAAATGAAAGCACAAAATACAAAGTTAATGATTTTTTTTAATTTCATTTCTTAGAAATATTTTGATACTGAATCTAACTTCGGAATCAGTATTGCTCTAGCATGTTAGTATTTTGAGATCTTCTCATTTCTAAATGCCCCTAAATAAATTTAAATCCTATGGATATGACACAAAAATTTGAATACATAGTTACTTCCACAACATTAAATCGTTTCTTGTAGATTTTTTTGATGCTAAATCTTAATTGTTTGAGCAGAATTGCTCTAGCATTCTTTTACATCTCTGTTCGCCACCTTCAAAATACAGTTGTTTACTTACATGCATTTTACACAATCTATATAAATTATCCAAAAGCGATGCTGTTGTGCCATCAATGAATGTTTTTGCAATATTTTTGGTAGCCATGCGAGAGAGAATCTTCTTTTGGGCACGCAAGCCAATATCACGTGACTTGAAAACGCTGTCAGCCATAACTGGAGAAAATCAAAATAAAGCGAAATGATTACTATTAAAATAATTGTAGGCAGAAGATTATAGATTAAATTAATTGTAAATGATATTTTCACTTAAGGCAAAATAAAATATTAAAGAAAGTAATCCAAGAAAAAATGGTGTAGCATATATTTAAAATATTAAATTAAAAAAAAAAAAATAGTTAAAGGCACGAAAAGCCGCTTATAAAGCCAAAATCTCATACGAAGCTTCTTTTGTTACTTGCAAATCTTGTCCATAAAGGAATTTAGCGACTGGCGATAATTTTAGAATACTTTTTGGTTGAATTTTGTTTTCATAATAAACATATACAATATATTATTGGGAATCCCTGATGTGATTATACGATATCAATATTATTTGAAAGATAATTTAACAAGCAATCACTTAATGTTTACGATTAACTTAATATTTTTCGCGATATGACAAATTGACATGATTAATGATTTTTTTCGAATAAATAACGATTTCTCTAATGAAAATTTGTCTTAATTATGAATAACTCGTTATACATATCTCAAAAACTATTCGGTTAATCGTAAATCTGTGCACACTAAGTTGATATCATTAAATCAACTTTGCAATGATACCCATGTTGGTTTAATCAAGTCAGGGATTTCTTGAATATTGCAATCTATTAAAGAGTTTAATCGATTTTTTGAACAGCGATAACTACTGCGCTAAGGGCAAAAAGGGCGTATCCAAAAAAAAAGCTTTTCAAGATAATTGATGTTTTGTTTATGTCAATTTGTTGAAATACATGTAACGTTGAGATCGAGGAAATTCTCTTAGGAGAATTCTTATAGGTTTGAACTAAGATACCGGCATTTGTCGTAGTTCATTAGATGCGAAATTTCTCAAGCTATCCGATGCTATAAGAAATGCGAATATGAATTTTTCTGAGATACGTCTATTTCGCTTCTGAGGGCAGCATAGGTACATACATACATATATCCGAACCTATCGCGAGTTGCCAAAATTGTTGTGTAACTACAAAAAAAAAGCTTCGTGGAAGATTTGAGCTCAGTATTGGTTTATTGTTTTCGGAACTTCACCCATAAATTTCAAAAGTAGTTTTTTTGGTAAAAAATAACAGGTGCTATTACATAAAGGTTATCAACTCCAATTAGACACGCGCTACAACTTTGCATGTCAACGTCAAGCCTCAAGGCCACATTTATTCTTTTTAGAAAATTGCTGTAAATAATAATGATAAGAAATCGTTTAAAAGAAAGAAAGAAAAAATCGAAACAAAATGTCAACATCAAACGAGCAAATACAAATAAAGTGCAAAAATAAACCACAAATCAATCAAGTAACAAAAGTTTTCCCATAAACAATCAATCAAACATTCAATAAAGAAAAAGACAACTGAAAATTGCTGGCGAAAGAAAAATATGTAAAGAAATCAGGACTGCAACAACTTCAACACAAGAAAGCCATCCAAGCGTTAAAGTTTCCAACTCTATTTTTAGAATACCTTCAAGATTCCAGTAGTCTACACTCCATAATAGCAAACACTGACGTATGCCTTCGGCTGCCATTTCTATTTGAATGCATTTCATTCATCGATTTTATAGAATGGAAGAGAGAAGAGAAATATATCAGTTATAAAGTAGAAATTTTAAATTAAAACATCAATAATAGGTGTAATTCATATGTGAATTTGTTGGCATTACGGCAGGACGTTATGCTAATAATATCACAATGGGTTACATTGATATGCATAACTATAAATAATATGCGCAAACATTTCAATTAGATTCAATCAAACTTTCTGAGGACAAAATGTGAAAACTTTAATTAAAAAGTCGATGTGTATAAGACAAAAAGTTTCGAATAGTATCAATAAACATAGAAAAGTATTAAGTATATAGACTAAAACAAATGGCGAAAAAGATATAACTAGTATCGAAAAACATCGTACTATACGTACATACAATATATTAGATTGTTTTTAGGCATTTTTTCAATTTACTTTAGAGAATTAAATTTCGTTTAAAATGATTATGAACATCTTATGTTTGCGATTAGAACAAATATATTTTCAGAAAAATTTTCCACGCCGTGGTAGTGACATTTAACCACATTTCTATATTTTATTTTTAAAACCTTTAAAATACATTCTTCGAATAGTTTCCAAGTGCTCAAAAACTGTTCCGCGAACTCAAAATACTGAGGACACTTTATTTGACAATCACTCATTTATGTTTTTTTTCTCTTCAGTTTAACTTTAAAGGAATATCGGTCCGGTCAAATCGGCTGCAATTGGAGAATGATGTTTTTTATGACTTTGTGATTAAAAATTCTCATAGGCCCGAGGTCAAAAAATGAAATATGTTTGACTCAAATAAATTTTTGATTGCTCTATAACATTTTCTATTTTTTCACTCTAAGTTCTCTTGTATAAATCCAACTGTGGGGCAACGCAAGGTTATCAAATATAGAACTATTGCATATGTCTTAGTCAAAAATACTTCGAACTATTTCCGGCGCACCATGATATGTCAAGAACACAAACATACACCAAGACCTTGGTATACCTTTTATTAAGCAGATGCAGGAAGACAAAAAGCGAACATAGTTATCAACAAAAATTGCAGCAACATCCGAACATACTATCTAGGAACGTACTCCTCACATCGGCTACGTCTCGACTAAAGTGACTGGACTTACCACCCCTGTAGCCAGAATTTGAAAAAAAAAACTAACAATGGTTTAGAAAAGTACAACGCTTTATAAGATTTTTAAGATACACATAGTTATTGTTAGTTTCCTAGCGAATTGTCACAATAAATAAATAAAAAGTTTGAAAAAAAAAAATATATATGGATGGCGCCACAGGTTAAAATATTGACCTTTAGAGTTTCTTGCATTGGGCTTATGATTTAAGTTTCAGCGCAAAAGTTATAGTACTAAAAAAAACCTTTGAAATGAGATACAAGATGGTGGTAAAAAAAGGTTTAAATTTGGATATTTTCAATGTTGGTAGTTTTAGCTCAAACTGCGCTCTTTGAAAAATCGATATTTTTTTTTGGTTAAAATGGGTTGGTTGTCTAAATAGTGATACATTGAAGTACACAGTTTTCATTTCATTTGATACAAATAGTTTTATTTGCGCTTCAAAATAAATAAGAATCATTAACAATTTTATGGATATAACTAGTTAAAGATTGTCATTGGGCAACATTTTTTTTTTTGAGTGTACGATTATATTTTAAATACAATCCATTCAAAATGAATAAAATTTATATGGTAAATTTTAACTGTCGATAGAACGGTTTTACTCATTTTTAATAGATGCCAAATTTGATTAATGCAGATTATATATTGTTTATTATGGCTATAAATTCACGTTCACACGCACATATTTGTAAAAAATTTTGGAATGAAAATTTTAAAACAAGATAATAAAGCTATAGTATATGTATAAGAAAATTTCTATAAATATTTAATCATTATAAATTTTATTATTCCATAAGCTTTAACATTTTAAGGCGGAACATGTATTGAAACTGGAGGCCTTTGAATTGCCAATAGCCAATGCAAATATTAAAAGTAAACTTAAAATGTTAATTATTAATAGACATGCATGTTGCTATTGAATTTTTGAGAAAATTCTTTTGTTAATATTTTTCGTTATAATCTTTTGTCGCAACGGATATTATGGATATGTTTGTTTGTATTTCTGATAAAGAAAATTGATGTATTTACGAATGTCAGCTGATATTTCAAACTAATGATAAGAGTTATTTTTGTTGACTTACATTTAAAATTGAATGATGAAGCTTTACATAAAAACTTTAATTCTTGGAAATAAAAGGCACTACATAAAACCAAAGTATTTTGGGGATCTTTGTAAAAAATAAATAAATCGTTTTCACAGATTTTTCAGATTAATTTATTATTTTAGTTCTCTATAATATAGGACATTGTAAGAATTAAACAAAAAATTTAAAACATAGATCTTTTCATACACTACACTCAGTCTTGGGCATCCACATTATTTTGGCTTCAGCATTGGCCATTGCCACTGAATTCTGCACCGTCGCGCAAAGCTCGACTAAAAATTTTACTACAGAAAAGTTTCATTAAGGCTAAAATAACACCACTTAACTATTTTACGAAGGGTTGGTCAGTGTCAGTGCTAATTTTTAGACCCGGGATAAGGGACAGATTTCTATGATTCTCATAATATAGTGGAAAAATTTTTAAGTACTTGAGAAATTTTTTTTAAAAAGCCACTCCTCAAATATCATGGTTGAAACATAACAGTTAGTTGCAGAAACAAACTGCATAAAGGATGATGATCTCTGCACAATAAAAGATTTCGTAACTGGCCGATCAGCAAGCATACTTTGAAGTATGTTTTATGTGAAAAGTCTAAGCGATTTTTTCCTTCAGCGATATTTTTAGACTTTCTGCTTCTATGAGTCGTAACACACCCACATTTTACATTTTTCAAATGCATAAACATATGAGAAATAAAAAAATTTCCGAAGGTTAAGCACAAAATGTTTTCTTGTTTGTCGACCGGTGATATAAATTAAGCAAATCTTTAGACAAAATATAAAAAAAATTAAATAATGGTTGAAAGAAAAATGTTTACCTTGTACTCGTATGTACATATGTAACTATATGAAATTTAAAGTCTGAACTGGGATATCTTATCTCATTTGTTTGTTCTTGTTCTGCAATAATCAATAAGACATAAGATAAGAAGTTTACAATTAGAAACGCATACATCTATCTACACTATGAAACAAAGAAAAAATAAGAGTAAATTATACGTTTGACGGCTGTTAATTAAATGCTGATATTTATTTTGGAGCAGACAGACAAACAAAAATTATTGCGCAATATGCTTTCGAAACTACATATGTATATCGGATCTATGTAGATTGAAAACTGAAAAAGTTGTGAACAGACTTATGGATATCATGACGCTATGTTAAATTGTGGTCTAATTTGGATCTAATAGTTATAGACGAAATAGATAGTCCGTAGAACAACAGGAGTAAATTATTTCTTACACTGTTTTAAATAACCTAGACACTTGGCCGCTTCTTTCGACGTATCGAACATATAATATGTTTACCTCAGATCTGGTTGAACCAATATGCTCTGAATGTTAAGAATTATTGAACTCGTAACTTCTACGTAGCCATGTTAAGAGATGGAAAGGAATAATTCAATCATCTGTGTAAGACAAAACAGCAATAGGTTTTGCTCAATTGAAATGGAGCTTGTTTTGAGTCCATTCTAGAGTATGTTATATATCATAATTTTTACTTCACCTCTACTAGCTTGGGCATTTTTAAAGTAATACGAATAATAAATGCTACTGTTGTAATCAGAGGATCGATTTTGCTGGTCGATAACAGAAAACCCTCGCTAAAAATATGGAATAGGGTCGGAAATAGAACAGAACACTGGGAGGCATCAGAATTGATAAAGTGTTCATTTGATGTGACACCGTCTATCATGGATTGAGCGGCAACTAAAGAAACTTGTTATTCAAAGATCGAAGCAATTGCCGACGCCACATGAAGTAAGCTTTGAAATGAGGATTTGATTCCAAACTCCATTAAATGTAGAATGTGAACACATTGGTTCCAAATCTAAGTTAGGAACGCCATGAGATCTTCGGTAGATTGGGCATGCGATGTTTAATGCGCTCTCTATAGCTTTGGAGAGCGCATGCATATCGTAACGGGCCAGTAATCGTTATTTTTGGTGATTCCGTTTTTTTTTGAACTGCCTGAGCATTAGCAACCTTTCAACAGAATGGGAATTCACCAATAGTGTAGGAAATTTTGAAGAGTTTAAGTAATATCCTTTCGTTAGCGCATTTGTGGTACATATGAAAGATTTTTTTTTTTCAAATTATTAACATACAAGACTTTTATGAAAAATAATGTAAGTCACTCCTAAAAAAATATCCATACATTTTCCAACATCCTTTTCTAGTAAATTCAACAGAAGATGTTATGAAAATTTTGTTAAACACAGGTTCAATAGTTCCATTGTTTCTTGTCACTTACCTCGTGAGTGCTTTATTGATTACTCACTGTTTACACGTTTTTCTGAAAACCCGCATTTTGTTGTATCAGCTTGTTATCATTGTCGCGTTGTGTTTTTGTTGTTTATAGGTATATGTATTACTTTATAATTTAAAATTTTTAACATTTTTTGCTTTTACACAGAATAAAAGAAAATAGAGAATGTGAAAAACATGTTTCGCAATTCAAAACACAAGGAAAAATAAAACTGTGTAAATAAAAAATTTATAGACGTCATTTTCATGTTGTTTCTTCATTGCGATTGTAAATAAGAGTAACTGTTTAAATTGTAATATGACATAAAAAAAGATTATTAATCGCATGAGTCATGAGTCAACATAGAACAAAAATTAAATAAATTCGTTATAGTTAAAGATAACTTTCATAACAATCATACATTTATAATATTTTTTACTTTCACGTAAATATCAGTTGAGTTTCAACTTAATTAAAGTCAATATATTTTTGACCTTCTCAGAGGTTATAAAAAATAGGCAAATTTTTGTTTCACAAGTTTTTGATTTCGAAATGAGCACACAAATAGACAGTGATAAGCTATTTAAAATCCATAATTTATTTCAGCTGTGGATAATACTTCACTTTTTTGTATCGCTGTTTTGATGCAAATTAGTTAATTTTTTCTATACATTTTGCCTACAATTCTAAAAGCTTTAAGGGGACAACATACTTTTTTTCTTTTTTTTTAATAACTATAAATTTACATATTTACATATACTTATAATCATTGTGTAGAAGTCGATTCAAGCAAGTTTATCCATACTTGGTGCGGGAACATTTGATGACTTGATTTGATTTGATTTGATAAGAGTGCGTGACACATTCCCATTATGTACCAAAGTATCAGTACTAAAATGAGATAGCAAGTATTTATGTTTTAGATATATTAAAGGCGTGGCATCACCGAAATTTAATTCTGATTTAAATTATAAATATCTCGAGAACTGTCATTGATATCGTTACGAGATTTAGTAGATAGGTAGAAAGTACTAACTATTGGAACTGACTTGTGTCAAAACAAGAAAAATTTAATAAATATGGCAAAAATGAAATTAAATCAATTGTTTTAAAAATAAAATCTAAAATAGGAGTTAACGTATCAATATTGAAGGAATGAAATACGTTCACTTTCGTAAACCTTGCGCTGGAAATTGATGTACTTTTTTAGAGATTTTTAAAGTGGTCGGATACATGAACCCGATCGGCGACCGGTGCCGTTGCGTTAGCTAGGAGACTAGAGAAAAATTAGAAAAGTTTTACAAGAGCTCATACAGGGCCGTGTTTCTGACGCTTGAGCTCGAACAAATTCGGAATTTTTAGTTTTCGTCAATTAACTTGAAAAAAAAACCTTAAATCATTAAAAATATCATAAATAAAAATTTTAGAAAAGACAAAAATAACCTCGATTTTTGGTCAAAAGCTCTTTGTTAGCTGAATTTTTTTTTGGTAGTGCTCGCATAGTTAAGACAAATTTTCCTCAATAAATGTTTTCGTTCAATAATGATTAAACTTTTTTAATACCAAAGTTTCAGTTAGCTATGTACATTTTGTAGTTATTGAACTAGGTAATGAATTTTGTGCAAGGAAACTCAATTTAGCGCCATTATGCGCAGTGCTCATGAAAAGAAACAAACTACTCGTATAATAAAATCAGGAAAAACTAATAAATCCAAGGAGCTTGTGCTAAGTGGGCTATACTCTCTTAATTAAAATTACAACGTTTACCTATTATGGGGTTGGTATGTAATAAATATTTAAATCTACCCTTCCATTTTAAGTTCATTCAAATTGAATAAACTAATCAAATTTACTTTAGGGATAGCTAGGTGCGCGATCAAATAAAAACACCATTCGAATTTAAATTTTTTTAACCAAACCATATTTTTGTGCGGATAATAATTTCTTATGGAAACAGAAAAAACAAACACTTCCTGTAAGAATCAAAATAAATACGAACAACTAAACAACCAACCAACCCCAGATCTTTACACAAGCGAAAAATAAAAGTTAACAAAAAGAAGACATGTATTTTCTACGTATTTGTTGATATTCCTAATGAATGGTGTCTGCATAAATAAATAAAAAACTGAACGGAATTTCCCAACATCAGCAACAATAACAACACAACTTAAAACACATAAAATTGAAGACGACTTTCCAACAAAAAACACAAAAAAGGCCAGAAATTGGAAGTTGCCTCCAAATGAATACGTTGAAATAGGTGCTATGTAAGGAGTGAAACTCCACTCAAAATGTGTACTATTGTTGTTGTACTTTTTACGTTTGCTTGCTGGCTGACTGTTACCTGGCAAGTCTTGGAAATCGAAAAAATTCAATAGCAAGGGCGACGTCAAGTCTAAAAACAATCGATTGAATGAATAATACAAGGTAACATTAAAGTTTTGAGTAAATTTTCAACCATTTAAATCTACTAACTGGACTGTTGTACAATCTTTTTAGTTTTTGTTGGAAATCATACCTACTCATCAGTTTTCATCATTTACACATATTTTTATTTCTCTTTATTTAAAAATAAGTCACTGTTAATAATATTAAATTTTTTCGAATAAAAACATTCATTATTTGCAATTTATCGGTCAAAAATAAGTAATTTTTAATTTTTTGTAAGTTTTTTTATATTGTCTTTAAACAATATTAAAGTACGTTTTTCATATCAAAGTTAATCACGATAGAAGTCAAATAGTTATACGAGTATTTAAGCCACAGTCAAACTCAGTTAAAGTCGACGCCAGACGAAACCGATTTCAATCGAAATCAGTCAATTTAAGTTGAAGTCACTCACATTCGAATTTAATTATTATAGCCAAACTCGGTTACAGCTGGGTTGAAATCATTTACAATCGAAATAAGTCGTAGCAAAATGCAATCATCATCGGAGCCACAGACGATGATTGAAGTCAGTGAAATTCTGTATTAATCAGTCATATAGAAAGTCAACTATTGCCGGAGTCATCAAAGGTCGAAACAAGTCAAAGTCAAAACCAGTCAAGTCGTAGTGAACTGCTCTTACAGAATGACCTCTAGACTCACATGAATAACATACTACAGATATGGTGTTTATTCCTAATCCTCCATGGACTGCGGAGGTACGACTATGACCTACTAATGGTAGTTAGCTCCTTAAAACGGCTCTCCAGTATGTTATTAATGACTAATGTAGGGCTGGCTAGTAGTCGGGCGAAGTCTCACGAAGCGAAACGAAATCTACTCCCCACGTCACCATAGTGACAATCCACTCTTCGACTCTCTGCTCGCGGTACGAAAACCGGGGATCTCAATGCAAGGAAATTCATGCTAGGAAATCATAACATCATGCCATACCAAACTTGACATCTAAAAAAGTGATAATGGTTTAATTCTACAGATATTATTAGACCACATGATGGGACACACCTTAATAATACATCAAGTAGATCTAAGTTATTATTAAATTTCTACTCTTGCAAAGGAGAATTGGAGCGCTTGCATCATAATTGGTGCAGTCTTCATCAATGAATCAAATATGGATTTTACTGATTTAGCAATATACTCGCTTGCTGATACTGAACGGTTAGTTAAGGCAACAAAAGGCGCCTTAAGTTAACTTAAGGCGAATAACTAAATAGAAACAATTAATGTAATTAGGTTGGAAATATAAATCAGTTTCAATTTTTTCGTTTCAAAAGTTTAATCATGTAAAATTCCAAAACTATTAGTTAGTTATGACCTTTCTATCCGAGAGAGATGATATGTACATACATATGTCGATAATTTGAGTATAATATAAAAGAGTTCCAATAAATTGATTTAACTAGTTTCGAAGTAGTTACAGGTGTACTTACTGAAGGAAGTTAAATTTTATCGTAAATTACTAGTATAAATACCAAACGATAGAATAATTCGCACTGGCAGTAACAATCCCAACAGTTATCCATATTCAAAGTTTGATTCCATCACAGTAATTAAAAGAGTCATATATAAAGAAAACCTCAACATAAATTTGTATTGTCTTATAGTAAAGATTAGCATGGAAAATTAAAGTGTGACTACGTAGTGATAAAAAGGATATGATGGCACTTCCCTCTCTTTATGGTTGTAGAGAGCGTTAGGTTATTTAAGTGGAGTTAACTTTATCAAAAACATTTCTATAGGGTGTGCACACACAATTTACATTCATGCTCATGCAAGTGGCGCAGCAGAAAATAAACTAAAGAACGCAAAAGGGCAGAAATGGCAATGACCCAGTATAGTACGCAGTTGTTGTTGCTTGGTGCGGAAATAGATGAGTCTCTTACAAAGTAAAACTTAAGACTATGAAAACTAAAAACGATGCATATTCTTTTTTTTCAGAAATGAAACGAGTAGTGTGTACAACTAGGACAAATTAATTTATGACCCTGAAAACACGCAACTGAAGGCTATAAATTGGTTGGAATTAAGGCTACGATGTTGCTACTTGATACTTTTAAAGTTTTTTTTTTCCAGAAAGAATGATAACAATTGATTTAGTGAAATTTTAATCACAAAGGACATTGGCATAACTAACTTATGAGGAACCTCTCCATATTTGAGCTTATTCAAAAAAGTTTTTTTACTTCGTTTCTTTGTAGTAACTATTGGGAATTGAACTCAGGCCGTGACAGTGGCAGTCGGATACTTTAATTACTAGGATGTCAAATAGGTATTAATCAGTTCAGTTAAGTTTCTAAGTAGCAAAAAAATTGTAGAAAGAAACATTTAGTTACACAATTAAATTTTGTAGATCTCGTTTTTTTTTTGTCTCGTTTAGTTTTCAAGATATACGAAGTGAAACTCAACACTACCACCAGTCTTTCTGAAAGTAAAACATTGAATGTTTCGAATATTAAAAGAGGAATGAAAAATATCTACTAAGCATTTCTTGCTTAATTTTAAGAGTGTCCAGGAAAGTGCTCACTGACGACCCGTTTTTACACCTTATCTACTGAGATGATTTGTAACAATCATTCAATCGCAATTTGGAAGTCTCAGTACACATATATAAATCCATATTTCGAGGTATCGATACTTTCTGGACATTACTAATTGAAGGAGCGTTCAAAGAGTATGAAGGACAACATTTACGACAATGTTAGTAAATTGGACATGATAGGCAAGTGGTCGGTAGTCACGGTAACTTTTATATTATTGTTTTTAGTGCTGTTGCCGTTGATGTTGCTGATGATGACATTTATAATAGGTCCCTTAAGAGGTGGTCACATTTGTATTGATTACATTTTTATTAATACTTTCATTCACTATATATTTTGCCATTTTGTTTTATATATTATTGCTGAAAGCGAATTTAATTAATCAAAAAGCATAACATTTTTTGGACACGCACCTGTAGTTCAATAAACTGATTTTTTTTTCCTTGGTTAAGTCACTAAATTTTTCTTTTGACAATTGCGTTATTTTTCCGCATCAAATTTACCAATGCACTTAATTTTGCAGCATTTCATATGCAACGATTTTTTCACTCTTTTTTTATAAATTTTGTTTTATTCAAATATTTTATACTTGTAACTAAATTTAGCAATTTTAATTTATCACTTGTGCGTTTGTTTGGTTCTTTTTTTATTTGTGGTTTTCGATAAACCCGTTCACTTAGCCAACAACGTTAATTCACACAACGAACAGCAACGATATAACTCAACACAAAACAAAAGGAAATTTCCTAAATCAAGCAGCAGCTGCAATTGATGAAAACACAAAAGGGGCGTGTGAGTGAGAAGCAATTTCGAAGTTGTAGGTACGTCGTGTATGATAGAGCGAGTTGGCGTATAAGGACAGCTGACTTGTTAGGTGACAGCTGCTGTTCTTATTCCGATTTGTTTTGTGCACAAATGCTGCCAAACTGTTATGTTTTTGACATTGGTGATTTTAATTTCGCTTTATTGTTACCATTTAACAAACTTTTGACTCAGAGATCAGTCCACTTTCTGATGTGTATGAAAAAATTGAAAATGAGGTTTGGTTTTCTTTACCTCAATTCAACTTATCGGACCTATGATTAAGAAATCGAAATGAGTAAAACTTGAAGACTATCAAAATCGTAGGCAACGAGACTACTTTGGACAAACGAGGGAAAGAAAATTTCTGGTCTCAATTGTATCTGTCCAATACCTGCCTTTCTTTGTTTTTTGGCTCACGGATCGCGAGCAAGAGTCGAGAGTTCTACTTTTGCTCGCGGGGACTCCTTTAATTTAAGATAAATTAATTTAAATAAGAACGTCAATAAAAATAAACGAATATTTTATTCTGTAAGTTAATTTCTTATTACAATCAATGTAGCTGAAAATTCGGCATGGTTTCTTTTTTCAAATAGTGAGCATTTTACAATATTTGATATCAGTTTTAAATTTAACATACCCCTTTTTAAGAAGAAAAGCTTATAGGCCGGGAGGTAGCGTTGCATTTTTTATATATTTGTTCTTTAATTTTTATGTTATTAGGGCTGTTGTCATTGCTTAGCAACAAAAGCTCATTCAGAGTAACATTATGTGCCTTTAATTCATCTGCAATCCATTTATCACATTTGATAATAAATTCTGGAGACAAATCATCTTTGTAGCCACCCACTTCTCCTTTCCGTACGAGCCTGTGTATTTAATAAAACATGTGTTGATAAATATTCAAAAGGTTTTAAAACTAACTTTTAGCTAAGTCATCTACATATAAATTTGAATCTTCAGACTTCAACCCGATTCTAGTTTATTGCAGATCAATTTTTAGCTAGTTATATTCTTTCCAATTAATGCAGTTTATTTTTATTTTGATTTGTTAAAGCTTTATATGTAGTTACATACTTACTTATATGGATCACACTCGTTTGATGATTTTAATCGCGATCTCTCAAAAGTCAAAATTAGATTTGTCTTCGGATTACCTTTTGAAGATATAAAGCATATCCATACAAACTATAGATTGTGAGTAAAGGATGTTTACTAACTTTTCATGCTTTGAAATGATAAGTGCTGCAACATTTGCTCCATTTGTCTGTTAGTAATTGATTTATCCAAAAATGCGCATACATCCGTAATGACTCCATGTAAATTTGATTTCATGCGTTCGTAGCTGGTATATAAAACCCACGGTTCTTGACGTAGTGCATAGAATTCAGTGACATGATCAAACGGTGAATACACTTTGCAACCGTTATCAATATAATCACTAAAATATTCTTCACATGTTTTATCCATTTGAAATCCAACACCACGATTGTGATAATAAAATGATACTTGTGCATCTTTTGGATTACGATAGACGTATACGAGCTGCAATTAAAAATATTATTTTCTGTTAACTAAGTTTAAAATAAATTATGACCTTTGGTTTTTTGCTCCAAACTTGTTCAGGCAGCATTGGCAAGGGCACATGAGTTTTTATCAATCGTGGCGACTTTAAATTTTCAACAGACTTAAATGCTGTCTCCATATGTTTATCCATCTCATAGTCGAATCTTTAAAGCAATAACAATTAAAATTATGTATATGCAAAGAGGATAGTTTTTCAATATCTCGCCCGTCTCACAATAAAATTCTTCACAATGTTAGACCCTAGAAATCATAAACAATTGACCAAAATTTTAAAGAGAATAGTTTAGAAAAAAATACGGGCGAGACATCCCGCAACTTTAATGATCAACTTACTCTAAATATGGTGAACGAACTTCCAAGTCCACACTTTTAGCGCCTTCAAAATCAAAATCATTTATTACTAACCATAACAATTCCTGCATCCATGTGGTGCCACATTTTGGTAACGTTACCAGCCACACATCATCATCACGCACTTCCATATCATGCAGTTCGTGCATAAAATCAATTTCCGATTTCCGATAATGGCATTTTCGTTTGGTCCAATCCTTTTTCAACAAGTTTGTTGGATAAGATTTTGGAAAGAATTCAATGTAATTATTCGTTTGCATTTTTAAGCGACTTTGCGGTTAGAAGTCCACTGTAATAGTACGATTCGAAGTTTCTCAAGAATATAACTTGTACAAGATTGTTAACACAGACTTTTTATTATGTCTTTTTGCCCTATATTTTTTAGAATGGTATGTGCAAACCATTGCATCATCTTAGTAATCATGTGATTAGTATTTTTCCGCCAACACAAAATATGGATCCGTTTATCATAACGTCAAAACATGATTTTGTCATAGACCATTGAACAAAAAGTTCAAAGTGCCATAAGATCTGACCAAGCTACACCGTTTCCAAACTTGCCTTGAAAGACTAAACTTTTTTCTTAAATATTCACTTTTCAGATATTTCAAGTATTCCTTTAATCAAAAAATTGTTACAATTAAAAGAAGAAGAGGAGAAATAACTTCGAATCGTGGCGCAAAAAACTTTTACATACATATTACGATTTCACCAATATATAGCAGTGATGGCATTTTCCGTACATTTGTACTTTTTTCGGTACATTTGCGTCCTGAAAAAACGTTGTCAGTATATTCGACAAGTCTTCAGTATATTCGGTACATTTGGGGCATTTTCAGAACATTCGCCCCATTTCTAGCACATTTTCAGTACATTTTCGGTACATTTGGACAATAATATTTACCTTTTGGTTTTTTAGTAAATGAAAATAACCGTAATGGGTAGACTTATAGTAATTACCTGTATATAATATAATTACCCTATTATATTAATTACGATTTCTTTTTGTTTTTTTTTTAGTAAATGAAAATAATCGCGCAATGTGTAGATTTTGTAATTAATTTAATGTGAAATATATCTAATTTTGCTAGGGTTTTTGAGATAGGAAAACTGAGAACCTTTATTTTTTTTTTGATAGTAAATTTTAGAACAATTTCGTGCATTTTAGGAAAATTGGGTGTTCAAGACAAAAAAAGTACATTCGGGCTCTAAAAAGTACATTTGAAGTCTCGCTATGCCATCACTGATATATAGTACGATTTTTATCTTTTATATATTTCGCTTTGTTTTCATAAAACTTTGGCGTTTTCCCTTTTGCTCCATTGAACAAGCAGAATTTGCCCATGGTAGCATAAATGACCAACAAAACGACAACAGCCCGCAAGTATGCTGCACTTTTGCATCAATAATTTACTATTTATTATTGGATAAATTGCAGTATTCAATAATGCAATTTTTAATGATTATCGAATGATGTTAGTCATCATCCTAAAAGTATATATAATATGTTATTTATGTTAATAACATATTATATTGTGCGGTAAAAACCCACAACAATATCGCTCATTTACTTCAAGAGTGACATAACTCAAAAACCACAAAGTGGGAGAAAAACGCATATAAAGTTTTCAATAAGTTACTTTTTATATGAAAATTCAAAAAAGTATGTTTACATAAACTCTTCTCACAAGGCGAGTTTATAAGATATCTTTCTGAGTTTTTGACACAAAATAAAACATGAATATTTCTGCATCATTAACTCAAAAATCACGTTTCTTGAGTTATGCCACTCTTGAAGTAAATGAGCGATATGTGATAATCAAAGAATTAAATTAATGAGATCTTTATATTTGTACATCAGCATATATTTGCATTACTTTTTTAAATTGCAGAGTACATTACAATTAAGCTTGACCGACCAATTTGTATGAATACTTCGCAAGTTATTAAAATAATAAATCACGTTTATTAAGAGTTCACTTAAAAAAAAATTTAAATTGATCAACAAAAAACTATATCAGATAGCTAATCTGCACAAAAACATACATAGTTATAAATAAACTATTTATAAGTCTTGCCTTTTTTCTAGTACATTAGCGCTAGCTTTATCATTATTTTTCTACATGGTAGTCTCGATATTAAAATGTGTGTTCCAATAGTGGGAAATTAATCTTAGTGATATGAAAAAAGGGTTTGACATGGGCAATCTGTCTCTGAGCTTTTATTATATAATTTATATATTTTGCAAAAATCATTATAATTATTTTCAGATTTTTTTTCAATAACTCAGAAAGAAAATGTGCATGTTATAGTCTGGGAGATAGCGTTGCATTTTTCGAAGCAATTTCCTCCCACTTAATATTTTTTGTAAATGATAGTTTGAGTATAGCTGATACTCAAATTAAGCGTCAGTCGCCAGAATCGTGGTGGGCCTGGTTGTGAGAGACCGACAAAAAAATGTTACTCAATAACTCGGAAAGTATACCACAACTTGAAAAATATATTAGGACCAATGTTGTAGAGCAGAAAAAACCACATCGCTTTCATGTCCGAAAAATCCCAAAACACCAATATTTGACCCACTTTTCATCGTTTTAAAGGTTCCAATATATACTGTAATTTTGTGCAAAAATAATTATTTTGGACGAAAAATTTAGTTTTCTGATTTCATTGAATGTTAATTTAAAACGTTCAATAAAAACCGTATTTTTTCGGAAATAGAGATGGTCATTAATAATTTTAAGACTATGAAAATTTGGTCAAATCTTGGCACGCGGAAATTTTTTAGGCATGAAATTTATGTATTTTCATCTCCTCTACAAAATTAACTTCAACATATTTTTCTACTTGTGGCTTACTTTCCGAGTTATTCCGCAAACATTTTTTTGTCAGCCTCTCACAACCATGCCCACCACTATACTGGCAGCTGATGCTTATTTTGATTAAGTGCCATACTGAAACTATTATTTGATAAAAAAAATTAAGTGTGAGGAAATGATTTCGAAAAATGCAACGCTACCCCCGGACTATTATTCTCTTATCTCTAGCCGATTCAAAAATCTCTATCAACAAATAAGAATTATGGTAAAAGAAATAATATAAAAAGAACAATAATAAAAAATAAACAAATAAAAATAAAAGGATAAATGAATGAATGATTAAAATTATATTTAAATAAATGAACAAAAGAATAAATTAAAAAAAAACAAATAAATAAATTAAATGAAAAAAAAACAAATAGATAATACAAAACTTTATATCTTACCGTAATTTTTTTAATTTTATCAGATATATCGATATTATGATTGCTATGAAGCTGCTGAGTTGAATCATCAACTTATTCTTCAAAGATAAATAGTTGAGACACCTCCCACCTAGGGCGAGATTGAGTGATGGGGCATATATGTACTTACAACACAAACATTTAAAAAACTATATCTTGGATCTTATGACAGATCAAGTCGGACAACAGAAGCAGGAGTTTAGGAGTCAGACCACAATGGGACGTAGCACCTCCTAAACACAATTAATATGCATTTTCTCCGTTACAACTTTTGTACTAATGTACATATATGCAGTTTCTTGTTGATCAATTTAACATTTTTTTTTTAAGTTAACTTTTAATAAACGTAATTTATTATCGTAGGAACATGCAAAATATTCATACAAATTGGTCGGTCAAACTTAAGTGTAATACACTCTGCAATTTAACAAAGTAATAAAAATATGTTATGATGTAGAAATATAATGATCTCATTAATTTAATTCTATGATTATCACATGTATTTATATATTAAAGCGCAATACCTATTTTTTTTTCACTAGGCAGATTTACTTATGAATTTGAATGTTGGAAGTTTTTTAAAGGTTTTTTGATGAAATTATTAACCAATTAGTTTTAATTGTACGACAAAAGGGCAAAAACGAAAATTTCATACATCAAAATTTCGAAAACAAAGCGAAATATTCAAAAGATACGGTTTCAGCTAATTGAATTCTATCAATTTCAATGTGAAATTGAAGCAATTTTAATTGTGAATACTTTAAAGATTCGACTATGAGATGGATAAAGATATGGAAACAGCTTTTAAGTCTGTTGAAAATTTAAAGTCGCCACGCTTGATAAAAACTCATATGCCTTTGCCGATGCTGCCTGCACAAGTTTGGAGCAAAAAACCAAAAGTCATAATTTTAACTAATTGTAAGTTAACATAAAAAAAATATTTATTTAATTGCAGCTCGTGTACGTCTATCGTAATCCAAAAGATGCACAGGTATCATTTTATTATCACAATCTTAGATTTGGATTTTAAATGAATAATACATGTGAAGAATATTTAAGTGATTATATCGATAACGGTTGCAAAGTGTATTCACCCTATGATCATGTCACTGAATTCTATGCGCTACGTCAAGAACCGTGGGTTTTATATACCAGCTACGAACGCATGAAATCAAATTTACATGGAGTCATTACGGATGTATGCGCATTTTTGGATAAATCAATTACTAACAGACAAATGGAGCAAATGTTGCAGCACTTATCATTCCAAAGCATGAAAAGTTAGTTAATGTATCCTTTACTCACAATCTATAGTTTATATGGATATGCTTTATATCTTCAAAAGGTAATCCGAAGACAACTCTACTTTTGACATTCGAGAGAGCGCGAAATACATTCAAAACAATAAACGAGTATGATCCATATAAGTAAGTAACAAAAAGCTACAATCGATTATGTTTTATTAAATTATTGATTTATTAACAGGATCGTAAGGAAAGGAGAAGTGGGTGGCTACAAAGATGATCTGACTCCAGAATTTATTATCAAATGTGATAAATGGATTGCGGATGAATTAAAGGCATATAACGTTACTCTGGATGAGCTTTTGTTGCTAAGCAATGACAACAGCGATAATAAACTGGAAATTAAAGGAAAAATGCATAAAAAAAATTAGAACCCATTCTAAATTTTACTCCAATAATTCATGTGATCTGGGATGTGATCTTTCCACTGAATTTCTATTCTATTCTACTCTATTCAATTAATTTTATTATTATTTTTCATTCTATGATGTAAGCGATAAAAACATTTTGTCATTAAAAAAAATCGTTAGGTGGACAAACAAATGTGAAGCCATTTTACTACAGGAGCTGTATCACAATGCATGAATACTCGTACCATTATTTATTTATTTTGGATGAAACAGTGCGCTAAACATATTTCTGGTGCAGTGAGTGCTACACTTAAGAGCTAATAAAATTGAATTATCTGAGAGATTTATGATAGGTATTTTTTTGTGACTAATTAATATTATGTCTAAAACTATAATTGAACTGCTTTGACGATAAGTACTTATATCTATTCTTGTTGTAATAAAATCGATAGGCTTTAAACGTTTACTTGTCATTGTTCATTTGAATTTTGCCAGACAAGTACAGAATAGCTATTACAAATTTATTGCGACGATTACTCAAGAGCAGTTGTATATTCGACTGGCATATCATTCAAGTTTAACAACTGCCTTAAAACCTAACAAATTATGGTTGTATGGACGACTTTACGTAAATTCACTGCCGTTGCTATTGGCACGAGTGCAGGCATTACTGCTTATTATTATCAAAAATTGCTGGAGCCGCAACAGCTAGTGCACAATTCACGGGTTAACAGCAGCACCGAGCCAATCAATCCTTGTGCACTCTGGGATACCGATTGGGATTGTTGTAATCCAAAAAGTATTGTAAAGCCAATGAAAAACAATACAATACAAGAGGAAAATCGGTATAACAACGAATTGGAACGTTCTTTCCCGAAAGCAGAACGTCACATAATTTTAGTGCGTCACGGTGAATATCTGGATGTGGGAGATACAGATAAGACACACAAGCTAACCGAACGTGGCAGATTACAAGCAAAATATACCGGTAAGCGCCTGCGTGAATTGGGTATTAAGTGGGATAATGTCATTGCATCGACACAGACACGTGCACAGGAAACAGCGGAAATTATTTTAAATGAAATTGACTATGATCCCAAACAAATGAAGCATTGCGGTTTTATACGTGAAGGTTTACCAATACCACCACAACCACCTGTGAGTCATAGACATTTTGAAAGTGCAAAGCTCTTTCGTGACGGTGCACGTATTGAAGCAGGATTCCGCCGTTATTTTTATCGTGCTCACCCTAATGACAAGCGGGACACCTATACGCTTATTGTGGGACATGGTAATGTGATACGTTATTTTGTATGTCGAGCATTGCAATTTCCGCCCGAAGGTTTCTTACGCATGAACATTAATCATGCCTCCATAACCTGGTTAACTATAAATCCATCTGGATATGTTACCATCAAATATTTAGGAGACACAGGATATATTCCGGCGCAACATTTAACAGATGAAATACCGAAAGTAGTAAAAACTGTGGTATAAAAATTGATTCAACACTAATTTAAGTTAATTTGCTTACGATTTTCAAACTTGTGATTTCACTTCAAATTGATAAAGTTAATTTTTTTTTCACTTACATATATACAATTGGTGATTTTGCAACAATGTATTCTTTATCTCATTTTTGAACAATAAAAATTCATATAAGTAGTACTTAAAATTTATAAATTGCACTCTAATTTAAGTTGAATTTGATGATTAAGTATTGCACTATGGGAGAATTTTTCAATTTCTTCGACATAAAACCAATTCCAAGTTGTAAAAGAAACTTGTTGCTTGTGACGTGTGAACATCTTAACTGGTGGGTATGAAAGAAAGTTTATTATAACAACATGTAATATGTAACAGTTTTTCAACATCCTCAAAAGTTTTGGTCTCAAAGTATTGTAAAGTCACAAAAACTGATCTTAAATTTTACTGAAAAAAGTAATGAAAAAGTGACAATATAATTCAAAGTAATTTTTTTTGTGTAAGTAATATCATAAAAATCATTTTTTATCAATTTTATAATAACTATTTTTCGCACGAAATCTGTTCAATTCGAGCATTTCGTACATGATGCAAATCTAGAAAACTAAGGCCCGAAATTTTTTATGATTGGATTGTGGAATTTTATTAAAAAAATGTTTGTTTTTGAAACTAGAAAATCATGCGTCAACGGGTTAAATTGTCCTATGTACTACTTATATGTTTTGAATATGTGCCAAAATTGGTGAGAAAATTTCCCATAGTACATTGTACAAAGGCTCTTGAAACAATGTTTTCTTTATTTTTTTGTGTATAATATAAAACTGATTAAGTACCTCTCGTAAATAAAAATAATCCCACATAAGAAGAATGAGTAAGTTACATATAAGAATCCGTTTTTTATATGTAAGTGGAATAGTAGTAGTTTAATAAGAAAACAACTAAATTTTATTTATAATGTTCTGCATAGATTATTGGACACTTCATAATTATTGTACTTAAATTTTCAACATCATATACCTAATAATATTAATTTTAACTAAATAAGACTCCCTATAACTGGCCAAACCTCAGACTTCATGCTGATATAGACTTTTGGATAACATCAGCTACATTATACCAGAATTTCAGTCAATTTAAACGAAACCCATTTTCCATTGCTTAAGCTGACCATACTCCTACTCTAATAATTCCGCACTCTTTCATGTTCGCTCCGGGCGAATGCCACTTTTGGCCCCCCTAGTTACGCATATGGTTGGTGCTCAAAGGTTTTTTAATAAATCATGTAATCCGGGGCGAAATCAAGCTTTTGAAACTCTAGGCTATAAGAAGGCGATACCTTTCTTTTGTCGAGATCGAGTACAGGCGCAAGTCGATTTTTTATTGAGTGCCCCATATAGACTACAGCTGACATAATATTATTACTTATGAATGTTTATTGGTAAAATAGGCAGAATATTTATTACGTCATTTTAAATTTCTACAATTTACTACTCTATAGTCAATCCGTTCCAGTGAATTTATTTGGCCGTCTTTCACATTTTAAATTAATTATAAAAGGTAAATCGAAATTGTTGCGGAAAATTAGGAACTAAAATAGTTAGTGTGCCTATTTTTTTTAATAAAAAACTAAACAGCTTTTAGGAATATTTCTTTCAATATGAAGGAATTTAAATTTGTTACAGTCGTTTCATACCTACATACGTACATGGTGTAATTCGTATACTTTATAAAGGCAAAGTTTCGCTACTTTGTGCTGTCGGACTGTTATTTGTACATTAATTTTTCATTTTCCTAAGAATGGCGGAAACCTTAAATCAATTTTATTTTACCATGACGGTTTCCTAAAGTCAATAACCGAATAGAAGCGGCAAGTTCAAAAGCTTTTAACGGTTTTATGCTATAGAAATACTACCATAGTAGTCAACAACTAAGCCGTACACTTACTGGAAACTGGGTTTTCGGTGATCATCCAATATGCAAAAAGGTGTTGGGACTTACTCCACTCGTTAAAATATGGAAATGAAACACAATTTTAACTCACAACATATTAAAAATATTTAAGTCAAATGATTACTCAACGCTCTGTTACGACGAATACAAACTTTCATAAACTCCTGCTTAGGGAAAATATTAAGGATTTGCGGGGCCAGCATGATCTTGAATCACAAACCTTATCAGATCAGATCATGAAAATTCACTGTGAATGGATTGGTTATACCATCATAAAAGATTCTAGAGAAACCTGCTGATCAGCGTTCTGATTGAACCGCAAGGGTAACAGATGCATAACAAGTCACAGAACCTCGTGGCGACGAACGGCAGAAAATAACAAATCTAAACTGGCACAGCATGAAACAATGAGCCATGAATCGAAATATTTATAGAAATTTTATTTTAGGATCTATGCTCCTAAAAGAGTTTGATGGTTTATATTTAGGTTTTTGCAAAGGTGTTACCAAATTTTGTACAAAGCTTTAACAACTCATTCATTAGGGTATAGGGTATAAAAAAAATCTTTATAAAGAGGCTGCTCAAATGAGATCTTGAGTCAGTTATATTTTCTTAAAAATAAAATCCAAAGTGAACAATTTATTGTGAAGATGTCTGATAACGCTGAATTTATTCCAAAAAGTTTTCCAACGAATTTGTTACAAAAGGATTGGGCAAAGAGAAAATTTTATCTTCATGAAAATGAAATTGCAGTCGCACAGAAACTACATGATATGGAAGTCCGTGAAGATGATATTTGGCTAGTAACATTACCGAATAGCGGTGACAAATTCATGCAAGAAATTATATGGTTAATTTTAAATAATTATGATTATGGAGGTGCTAAAAAAGAGAATTTGATTGAAAAATCACAACATTACGAGTAAGTTAATACCCGAAAGTTGGCATCCGAAACTTGTTAACAAGAAACGCATTGACACATTTGTGTCATGACTAACGTGACCATTTTTTTTTGGCTCAAAACGGGACGCAGCCTTCAAAAATAAAATATACATATGATATGATTGAAATCATATAGAATAGAAAAACAATATCGTAATTGTAATTAAAAAAATTGAGCAAGTTAAGCAGATTCGGAATGATATTTGTAAAAAGAAAAAGCACATCCAGCTACATAGGAACATGATATGAGAACTATGATCTTAAGATTAAAATCAAATTTCAAATAAAATACACAAAAAAAAAATCAGCTAAGTATTAATTTACGTGCACTGCAAAAGAAATAAATTTTATAAAAAAAATCGAATGTATTTTAACTCGTTTTATCCGGATTGATATACATTTCGGAGAGCTCGCAGTGAGCGAACGTGAAATATATGAGCGCAATGGAAAATTGTTGTATTTTATTTAATTGATCCTTAACAAAGTAGAACAAAAATTATCGATAACATAACGGTAAATAAGGTAATGTCAGACTTTCAACAGAAATATCTTATTTACAAAATAAATGACAAAAGTTATTATTAATATTGAGTGCGAGACGGGTCGCCACAGTTATTCGAGTCGGCTCGAGTAGCCAATTACAGATTTCAAATCGCCTCCATCGACGTGACGCTTTGTTTTACGCATATTACATATGTAAATTTTAAACGTTATTAAAACATTTTCTGAAAACGGGACATTTCTGTCTTCTTTCGGGACAACGGGACAGGAAGCTTGAAAACGGGACGTATGGTCATCTTAGTCATGACCAAAAAGTTTTAAAAATCAAAAAAGTCTTTCTTGAAGCCGTTGTTAACTGTCGTTATTTCTGAATTTTGAAATTCCTTCCTACCAGGTCCCGGCTTTGATACGAAATTCCAGGCTTGGTCAGGTCAATCCAAGTCACTTGGTAACTCAGGGTATTAGTATAAATTTTCAATGAAATTCCATTTATTTACTCGATTGAGTAAAACTTAAATTGTTATGCAGACAATGAAATTATAACAAAATATCTATTCATTCATAACAATAACAAAAAATACTAATCACAGTCACTCCAGACTACTTTTGAAAACACAATAATTTTTGTGAAAATAGCAAAAAAACTGAGGCGAAAAGAAGAAACCTTTACTACTTCAAGTAAACAAAATAGGAATTTGTAACGGTAACGCTTAAAATATTAATATGAATGTTTTGCGGAACCAAAGAATCGGCATCCGACTAATTCAGATATTGCATACAAAAAGCCTCTTTCTTCCTGGTGCCCGGCCATAAAGTTCAATTTGCTTTTTTTTCAAGTTTCGAGTGAAAACTTATTTAGTATTAAATTTTTTATCTTATTATAAAATATTAATAATAATTAGATAAACATTACGTATAGGATAAATGAAAATTTGGAGAAAACTTTGTTAAGTGCTGAAAGTTTAAAGTCACCACGTTTGATAACAACTCATCTACCCTTACCCATGTTGCCCGAACAAGTTTGGAGGAAAACCCCAAAGGTTTGTATGAATTTTTGATTAATAGTATGTAGTATTCATATTTAAGTGATTCTAGTTAGTAGCAGGCAAAACAAAAAATTTAGTTTTACTACAATATTGATTTTGGGTAGACAGTCTGTTCTGATTTGAACACCATAACTATTCTGTAAAACTGATTCAATTTATCAATCTAGTATAGAATTAAATAAAATCATTTTACAAATATGTCATTTTAGCTCATCTATGTCTATCGCGATCCCAAAGATGCTCAGGTTTCATTTTATCTTGATAATCGTAATAAAGAAATAACGAAAAATAAAAGTTGTGAGGAGTATCTAAGTGACAACATGGACAATAATTCTTCATTCGAACATGTTAATGAATTTTATGTGTTACGTAATAAGCCATGGGTTTTCTACACCAGCTTTGAACGAATGGTATCAAATTTGAGTGAGGTCATTACAGAAGTAGTTCAATTTTTAGAAAAGTCCATAACAGGTTCACAAATGGAAAGAATGTTGCAATATTTTTCCAATGATGATATTAAGAGTTAGTACATTCCAACGTATTACTATGTGCTAATAATTTTATAGCTATATATTTAAGGTAATCCGAAGAACGGTTTTCTTTTGGCTATGGACAAGTTGGTACGGAAAGTAAAGCGAATATTTGAGCGACAAAGGTAAGTAGCGTTTTATAAAATTAAAATATATTCATATAATATATTTCATATGTATGTATGTATTGGATAAATTATCAGTAACCACAATTTCATATAAGCTCATCCAAATTTAACTGAATAATAAAAAACCGGGCTTTCATTAAATACAACTAATTATCACTATTTTTCGGTCTAAAAATGGTCAATTTGATACAGTTGTAATTTCATGTAAAATTAACGCGGAGGAATTTTCAATTGTGCATTTGAAAGGTCAATTCTTTTGATTTGATGACGGTCAGACGAGATTAAATCTTTCCGTACCTCCGTTGATGTAGATCAAGTTTATCAGGATATGTCAGAAAACTTGAATTTATACAACTTTGAATAGCAATAGCAATGTCTGCTTTCAAATGAGCATTGAAACAAAAAGACCGAACACGTTTTTACAGCGAAAATCTTGTTTTAATTACAACCACATCGTGAAACGTCGAGGGTGAAGCTAATGCCGGTGGCATAGTAAACATGGGAAATCCTTCGAACGCAGTTAAATTTCGTTCGACTCACATTGTATCAGATGCTTTATTGTAAATTGTAATAAGAAGTTGAAACAGTTATTTCAAAATAACCTTTTTTAGACCCAAAGATAGTGGCCCATTTGATTCTCAAAAGGATAATTTTCATATTCTTAATTTTTTAAATAGATTTCAGAGCGAAGAGAAAATTGGAATAAGCAAAACCGAACTTTCGCCAGAATTTTATGCCAAATTTGAAAAATGGATTGAGGATGAATTAAAGAAGTATAACGTTACCTTATTTGAGCTTTTGCTGATTGATGAAGACGCTAACCAGAATAGTAATGAATCCAATGGAAAAGACAATGAAAAAGGGGAGATCAACGACAGTGATGACAGTAAGAAAGTTGTAGATGAAGACAATACTTTAATTGAAGACAGTAATAATGTAGAAGCTGAAAAGAATGATGTCAATGATAACGTAGAAGTTGAGGAGAAAAAAGTTGATGATGTGGAGAAGGACGATATTGACAATGTAAAAGTTCAAAAGGAGGACAGTACGATTAATTTACTAGTTGTGAATATAGACGGTGACAGTACAGAATTTGAAAAAAAGGACGATAAAGACAATGCAGAATTTGTGGAGATAAACATCAATGATAATGAAAAATTTGAGAATAATAATAGTAAAGACAATGAAGAAATTGTGATAAATGACAGTAATAATGTTAATGAGGCTGAGAAGAAGGAAAATAATAGGAATGATAATGACGAAGTTGAAAAGTTAGAAATTAATGAAGGAATATTTGAAAAGATGGATAGTAAAAATGAAGAAGTTGAAATGAAAGGGAATAACGATACCTTGATTGAGGTTGAAGAGATAAGAAGTAATGATAATGAGATAGTAAAGAACGAACAAACTATAAACAATGAAGAAGTTACGCTAAACGACGGTAATGATAGTGAAAATCTTGAAAAGAAAGACACTGAGAGTGACAAAGCTGAGAAAAAAGAAAGTGAAGATGCTGATGTACAGTCAACGCACTTATAACAAGTGCAATACGATTGTCACAAATAAGGAGCAACAACTTCAGAATCCTTGCAAAACACATTGCATTTTATTTATGTCGTCTATAAACACGGTACACAGATCTTAAAATAATGGAGCGACTCTTATATTAATATAATAAATATGTGAAAAAGTATACATATTCGCATATTTTGATAATATATAAGAAACTAAACGAATGTTCTATCTCCATTTCAATTAATGCATTCAATTTTTAAAATATTATCGAAAACTGTTTTCAAGTCATATCAAATCAAATATGAATCGCATTTTCCTCTGCTCTAAAAAACTAGTAAAACGTGATACTTTTTAATGCTATCGACAGCCGTAGTGTTATACTTATGTATAGGAAAAACTTAATTTTGTATAAATAAAAACGTTTATCTTTAAATGAAAATATATACACACATATTATTTGCAAATGTATATTCTATTGTTAAATAGGGAATTTATTGAAATCACTTTTTACCTCATTTGTTGCTTTATCCACCAATCATTAAATTATTTTTCATATGAATAAAATAAAATGTGCATAAATAACCATCAGTCAATCGATGTTTTAATTGTTTATAGTAACTATCCAAGGTTCAGCAGTACCGCAAGGAAAAATACAGCATATGCAGCTTTGTATTCGCGATGTATTTATTAGAGCTTCAAATTTTGAGATTAATAAGAGAGTCTAATGTTTCTTTATCCAACTTTTCATATCCAAGCAATCCATGCTGGAATAGTCACCAAAGCTATAGACGGATACTCCAACGAAGGCCTGAACGACCTGAAAAAAAGTCGTATTATTTTTTACATACTTTTAGTAGAACTGTTTATAGAAACTTACTTATCAAATAATTTCGCTTAAAATTTAGATGAATTTTTCCCAAATCAAATAGTTTTTCGTGATTATTTATAATTCATAGTGTGTTAAAATATATGTATGTATATTTAATTTTCCTCTGATTGGTATTAACAAAATTGGAATACATTTACAGTGATTTAAATTTTATATGTAGTTTTATAAAATTGCATGTTTTTTTCTTAAAGTCCTTTTACGAAATTCATAATAAAAAATTTAACGAAAATAACATAGACAATTAAAATTAATTTGGATTATAAGGTTTAATTAGATTTTCAGAAAAACTTCTAATATTTTCAGCACCGCGTACTTCGGTTTCAAGCAGTGGCAATTTGATGACATGAAAATCTTCATACAAATCAGCAATTTGGTCCAAATATTTCTCTTGTATCTAAATGAATATGAAAAGTTATATATTTTCAATAGTAGAAAATTTTTTTAATAATACAGTAATTAATAAATTTTCCATTTCAAACCAACCTTATATCTGGAAGCACACATGCTACATGGTTTTTGGTCCTGCTTCATAAACAACAATTGATTGACAATAATGTTATGTGTATCAATGCCACATTTGGTCAACTCTTGGACTAGACGCTCTGTTTCATACAGTGATAGAAATTCGGCGATGCAAACGCACACAAAAGTAGTTTGATCCTATTTAAAAAAAAAACTTAGTTTTTTTTTCGCAACATTTTCTAAAAACTTACTGGGTCTCTAAATTGCTCATTAACTTGACGTATAATTTTTAACATTTCATCTAGCTTTTGTGTTAATGAATCTGCGTTAAAATCTTGCATGCCTAATAAACTGCCAAATTGTGATATAAATGGAGCTATTTTCATTTTTAATCGCAATAATTTGCCAAGACCTTTTTCAACAACTTGTGGAAATGAAAGTAAACGCAAAGTGTGACCTGTTGGTGCTGTGTCGAAGATAACGACAGAGAAGTTCATCGCTTTTACTAATCTGTAATAAAAAAGGTTTACTTGGAAGTAGTAACATATGACTAAAAATTTTGTTTTACATGAACTGAAAGTAAAACATTCAGTAAAAAGTTTTATATCTAGGATTATTTCGTAGCAATTTTTATTTTGATCAATATACGTTTTTTTATCATTATGTTGCACCTACAAATAATGACGTTTGTGCTAGAGTGTCTACAAATAATTTGAGAAACAAAACCAACAATTTTATTTGAAATACATATGTACATCTTTCAAGTTGTTTTTTTAAGATCGAAAATTTTCGTGAAGTATAAAAATTTTATTCTGATTATAGTCACACCAGCATCAGTTTGTCGTTTCCATATAGCGATAGCAAATATATACAGCACTTCTTTATATCAGGTAGCGTACGTTTTGTCATTTTGGAGACACTAAGGTCAGTAGTCTCTATCAATATCACTCGTTGATAGTCACAGGCTCTAATGACGGTAGAAGATATTTCTGTCATGGTGTGATCCATTAAGCGCTAAGGCATCCGCATTTCAAGTTTCCATTATTCTTGTGTAATCTTTTACCCGGTGACTGATTATTTCATCGACGGATAAAATTATGTTATAAAGCAGAACGAGTTTTGAAGTAGTGATAGAATTTTTTCACCTTAAAATAATCTACGAGTATGCTTTGAGTATTACAAACACTTCGGCCAGAAAGATCGAATCACGATTACAAAGCTCGATGTGGACTTTAGTCGAGTCTCGGATATGCGCAAATGAGAGCGTCTTCAAAGCTGTTATGATTGGGTTTAAATTATTGGGCATAGACAATCTACAAATATAACAATATCAGTTCCACCCAGTGCCCTTGTTAACGCACTGATTTTTATGCCATTCATTCATTGGCCTTAATTTTTTTTTTAAGTTTAAAACCGTTAGTCTTTTCTATATAGCGACAGCGCTTATTTGTATCAGGTAGAATACGTAGTTTCTATCAATGTCAAACGTTGATAGTCACAGGGTCTAATGACGGTAAAAGGTATTTGGCATGAGAAAATTCATCGCCCTTAAGGACATGGATCGGTTGTAAATTGAGCAGGGCTATATGTTGTAGGAGACGTTTGGGCATTGATCGTTTAAGCCTAGTTAGTGTACTCTTTATGGATATTTTTTTGCCTATAGTTTAATCCATTCAATTGAAAACTTCAAAGCGAATACTTACTTCATTACTTCAGCATAGCTCATTGCTTCATCAATACCCGGTAGTGCACCAATTACCTCATGCAGTACACCTTTGCTAAGGCGCAGTGCTTCGTTGTCACCTTCAAAATACTCGTCAGGCAGCTCATTGAGACCAGCATTAGGATCGATTTCCATAGCGAATAGATTATCGAAACCATTGACCTGTTTGTTGACCAATAGAAAATAAACACAATCATTATATTTTGAATAATTAACCAATCACAATCGCTTGCGATCACCATACGTACTTTGGTTGGAACTTTTGTAAATTTCTGATCGAAAGCATCCGAAATATTGTGTGCCGGATCTGTGGAAATAATTAGCACTGATTCACGCACCTTGGACATTTGCACTGCTAGACTACAGCTGTAATTGAGATTTTGGTATTTAAACATTCTTCATTTTTCAACACATCATTATAATTTACCTGCATGTTGTTTTGCCGACACCACCTTTACCACCGACAAAGATCCATTTAAGTGAATCTTGCTCCACGATATTCTTTAAACTTGGCTCCATAATATCTAATTCGTCACCCATTTTCATAAATGTTCTATGTATGGTATTTGAGATATTTAATTGTTGAAATATATTAATTTAAAAAAAAATTTTGTAAAATCTTTAACAATTGTCAGTAACGATGAGAGTGCATGTGTCAATTTTTATTTAACGATGGGAGTGCATGTGTCAACTTTTATTTAGCGACGAGAGTGCGGTGTCTTTTTCGTTGGATTCAATTTTTCAGCACCGCTCAAACGCGTTTTGGGCAACTGTGCAAAACCGCAAACCAACTTTCTACTCCGAACTGGACTAAAATTTTTGTAGGATTTTATGCAATTTTGTACCAGAAATTTTATTAAGGCTCGGTTCACACGAGCGTTTTTTCAACGTGCGTTTCAGCATAACTGAAAATTATATTATACTATGAGCTACACCATCAATGGGCGTTGGAACGCACGTTGGTTTTATTAACATTTCTAATAGAGTTCGCAAGCTATCGATAGTCGCGACGATCGATAGTAGACGATAGTTTGCTCACTAACTATATCGCTAGTATGTTGGAACAAGTTTACTTTTGCGAAAATCCTCAAAATTTTATTATTTTTTTTAGAGGAAGTAGCGCTATAAGAATTAAAAATACATTTGTAAAAGAAGAACTTCGGTCGAATCTAGCTTCGAAGTTATAGTCATCGTAAGTTGCGGATATAGCTTTTTTAAAAGTTTCGAATATAGCTTTTATTAGAAGTATGAGTTGGGAACGCCTGAACAGAGGGCACCATATGAAAGGTAATTTAATAGGGCATAAGATTAACACATAAGTATTAGACATTTATTGTACAGTTTTTGTGATCTCACTATTTTTGTAAAGTTTTGACTTAGTCGTAACGTAACGTAACGTTAGTCGTAACGTATAATTTTTTTAGCATCACGAGAAATCTCAATTTTTTTGCTTTAAAATGATGTATCGTTTGCTCCAATTTTTTTATATTAACCTGTTCTTACCGGAATGTAAAAAATTAATCCAATAAATCAAACGCGTTTGAAGAAATGACATTATGAATATCATCCAAAGTACGGAAATAATTCTAAGATGAAAAATTAATATAAATACTATCGATAGTCTGTCATAAATCATCGATAGTAGCGATAGTGCGAGACTGCCGATATTATCGATAGTTTGCGATCTCTAATTTCTAATACAACCAACGGACTAATCCATTAGCATGGTTTTCTTTGACGCGGTTTCCTGCTAACATTTTTTTTTGTATGAGAATGACAGTTAATTGAGTCGGCGATATTTATCGCCGACTAATTTCTCATTCAAAAATTTTTTTAAGCGGACAACCGGGTCGAAAAAAATAACACTGCTAATGTATTAGTCCGGGGGTAGCGTTGCATTTTTCATAGTCATTTTGTTTTGTTACAATCAAAAAAAGCGTAAGTCTGGTTGTGAAAGACAGAAAAAAAATTTCGTTCGATAACTCGGAAAGTAAGCCAGAAGTCAAAAAATTAGTTATTAAGACCATTGTGGCAAAGAATATGAAAGCACATCGATTTCCAGCCAAAAAATCTCCGTATGAGAATATTTGATCCACCTGACATAGTTTCAAAATTATAATTATAATTTTAGTGTTTATTTAAAAATTTTAAATTACATTACATTTTTAAATTCCAAAATCGCATGTTCCTCCAAAAATAAATATTTGTGTTCAAAATTACAGTATATATAGGAAATTTTAAAACGGCGAAAAGTGGGTCAAATCTTATCGTATCGAGATCTTTCACATTTGTTTTTCGGCCTCCTACAGCCAGCCCCACCACTACCGGACTATATAATGATTAATGCAATTAGAGAATAAAAACTTCATTCTTTAGGTTGCCTAAAGATTTCTTTAATTTATGCAATACTGCATTATCGACTGATTGAACCACTTACAAACTTAACGAAAAGAAGGTAAAACCCAAAAAAAAAGGATTTGCCATGTTCAAAGTTATGAAACACTATACTATACAGAAGTTGTATGGCGCATGTCTGACTATTTTAAGGATATGTTAAATGAAATTGTGTGTAAAAGAAGTTAGCCTATAGGTAGCAGTTTCTATATATGTAGCAAAAAAGGAAACATTTAATATTAACTGCTAAAAAACTGTCTCATTAATTCATATCTTGAAATAGTTTTTAATGTTTCTGATGATTTTCACATACATACATACATATGTATAAATTTCATTCAAATATTCCAAACCAAGAGGGAAATACACTTTTTTATAGTTCATATAAACGTGGTTACTCTATGTAAATTTCCCTATATTTAGTTACTTTTTATTGGGGATTTTTTTTGGCAATTAGTTTCGTAGAGGTACTTTGGTCACAAAATAAATACAGTTATCTCTCGGTATAATGAATGATTAGAGATGTGAAATATTTGAAATAGTTGCATTTAAAATACCTATTTCAATTTTGCATTTAAATACTTTATGGAAAAAAGCATTTTGTATTGTATTGTATTGTATATGCATAAACATTTAAATCATTTATATTTACTCTCCACGATTTTTTGGCATTTTGTTTTGGAAATGGTATACCAAGCTTTCTGTGCGGCAGGCCAAAGATCATCCATTATTCTATAGTTTTTCAATGTGATTTCAACCTTGACTTCGTTCCACATATTCTCTATCGGACTTAGGTCAGGGCTCTGGACTGACCAATCGAAAATGTCGATCTTCTCCTCACAAAATCAATTCTTTACTACTTTGAAGGAGTGCTTGGGTTCATTATCGTGCATTATCGTGTAATTTAATGGATAACATATCATTCCACATGGTTCTTCAATATCTTCAAATTCTGAAACTTCTCCATTTTGTAATTGATTTTAATAAGCGGGCCTACAGCATACCAAGAAAATGCACTCCAGACCATTAAGTTTCCTTCCCCCTGTTTTGCTATCAAGAAAAAAGGGTTACATTTTTAGCTAAACCAATCCAACTAAGGGGTTGTTCAAGTATTACGTAACGCAATTTTTGAAGATTTTTGCTGCCCTCCTCTCTCCTTAAACACTACGGTATCACCCAAGTGACCATATTTACCTAAAAGTAACAATTATGTTGCGCAATGTACCGGAAAGTCATTTTAGAGATTTTTGTTATATTTAAGTCGCGTTTGCGATAGTAATAAATAAAACAGGAGATTTTTAACTCGCAGCGTAACGCGTTGTTTGAATCCCTATCCCCAAAATGCGTTACGTAATACTTCAACGGCCCCTAATGAGAAATTTGTACGTAAATGCATGTTTAAGGCCAATTAAGGTTAGAAAAAAATGTTTTGACGAATGATTGTGAAACTTCGAAACTGGACTTTGGACATCATTAAGGTTAGGCTGGAACAAAATTGGGGCAAAAAAATTATTTCAAAAACAGGCCTATTGTTGGGCTGGGGCTACTCCTGGTAATGTCTTACATTATACATATCAAAATTTTCTACCTTCAAATTGTATTTTTCAAATGATGCACAAAATTCGATTGATACAAAATGTGAATGCTAAAAGAGTTATTTTTGTGAATTATATTACATTATCTATTCATTATATGTGACTGTTAATAAAAATAAATCTAGAACCTTGTTTATCAACTTCCTTTGTCTATTTTAAAAAAATAATGTTCTGTCAAAGTCATAGGGACCCAATAATTCTAATATGCTCAGGGCCTCCAATAGGTTAAAGACGGCCCTGCCTCCTCTGAACAAAATTGCCGGGACACAAAGAATTAAAAAAATTTTTTTTTCTCATGAAATCACTGGTACAGTGTTTTATCGTATGCGAAAAGCACGTAACGTGTTCATCTCTAATTCCGACCATTCTTTCAAAGTTACTGCTTTATCGGCATTTAGTACAGTGACAATCATGTAAACACCCATTTCCACCCACACGCCCAGCCTTATTTTGAAATTCCCTGTATTTCCTAAATTTGCTTCGAATCTATAGCTTATGTTTTCTCATTATGGCTTTCGCTTACGCTCTCGCTCACTATTTGCATGCGTATGTTTGTGTGTATTTTGGTCCATCGACAACATCGTTGCCGTCGTTGTCACCGTCGTCTTGCCCCCCTCTTCGATGTTGAATGGGAAAAGTCAATTTTTCATCTCAGCAAGACAAGAAGGGTGTTTTTTTTTCTAAATAGTGCTCGAGATTCTGCCATTCATTTGGTGTTCGCTGAAAATCGTGATTATTGACAATTAAACGCACAATAAATTAAACGAATCTTTTAAAAAGCATCAACTAAATACTATAATTTAAGGAATTTTACATCGTTTTAATGTAAAATTCATAATTGAAATGTAAAATAGTGCATTTATAAAGTTGACAAAAATTTATCGGAAAATTTGAGTCGAGCAAGTGTGTAAAAGAGGCGGAACGAGAGGTAACGACGACGAGAAAATCTATTTTGTGAGCACGAATTAAAAAAAACGTAGAAAAAGGTTGGGAAATGGAAAATATAAAAATGAAAATGAAAAAAAAAACTTTTTTTGGTGCGGTCGTCGATTTGATTTTTCTTCCTTACGATATAAAAATAAATAATTATTTTACACAAAAAAATTCTAATACTGTGCTTCTTGGAAAAAAGTGTAGCATATTTTAAGGCTATTGAAATTGTTAGATGAGAAGGGTGGACGAAAGGCATAGAAAAGCCATTAACCTATGTTTTGCACTATGTGGGCTGTGAGAAGAAAAAACAAAAGTTCACATTAATGCTGTGTGTTTCACCGATTTATGGAATTAACGTTAATTGTGTGGTTCAGTGAATTAAAATCAATGGACGAAATAAAAAAAAAGACTATACACATAGAAAAGATGGCTTAAATTCTTTTTACTGTAATCCATAATTTATTTTTTAGTAAGAATATTGTGGTATATTCAAAGCAAAGATATCTTAAACTAATGGAATTGTTAAATGCCAATTGTAATAATATTATTCTTTTAAAAGATAATAAACTTAAATGTATTTCAACGGAATACTGAACCCTTTGAGAAAAATACAGCAAAAAGTTCATAAAAATCTAAAATGTAACCTAAAACTTTTTTGATACGGTTATACTACAATATGACACAGTGTTGCCAACATGAAACTTAAACCCTCTGGTGTGCGCTTGAGTGTGTGTTGTTAAACAAAATATTTGTTTCAATTGCTGCCAAATTTATAGTAAATACTTTATTTTTTAAATAAAAAAAAAACATAATAAATAAATACAATGACGTTGGTAAGGTTAAATTACAGCGGTAGTCAGTTAAAACGGCGCTACCAGTTGACAAAATGACAAATCGAAGGCGCTCGTAAAATATTTATATGTATTTTTTTTACCATGTCAGTTTTTAACAGCATCTTGTACATGGAAATCGGTATGTCAACATCTACCTTATCCTAAGAAAATTGTAAAATACTGCCTTGTTTTTGAAAGTTCACCAACGTTACAGTTACCATCAATATTCTTTCTTTCCAAAAATGGTAGGATTCGGTTAAAAAGTTGTTGAATTTTTGCAAGATTTGAAATATTGTTACATGTTAGCTAACAAATTTGGCACTATAATCCATCCTAAATAATTATACTCAGAAAAATCGTTTTGAAAAAACAGTTTCGATAATGTAATTGTACGTATTTCTGCACTAGTACATGTAAATTAGGTACGATGACAAAGAATTGTTGGCAGCACCACTGGGATAAACGATCCAAAACGATTGTAAAGAATTATGATCTTTTCAGTCGTTTCTATCAGATATTAGGCTTCTGAGACATTTAGCTTGAATATTTTTAAAAGGTTTCCATAACATTGTTTTTTTTTTGTAATTCAAAAACTTTCAATTTTGCTCACCCAACATGAAATCAAAAGGATCAAAAAGGTTTCCGTCTTTATAGGAGACTACATTTGAACCTTCATATTGAGCATAGGACTGTCGGCACTTTTACGCAGGTCGCCCATAACCTGCGATGAAGATACCTTTTGTAACCATTCACTATGAGTAAAGACGCTAACTGTGGGACAAACAGAAGAAGCCATCCATTTCAGACCCATACATGAATATTGATCGCTGCTAACATTTGTTCTGTTTATGTTAATTTTTTGTAAATTAACCTATTAATCACAGAATATTTTAGAACCAGAATTCTGGAAGAAAATATTATTTATCGATTTTTTTTTATGTTTGGGTATTCTTTATAGACCCAACGCACAGTGTTGCGACTAGAACAAGATAGCTGGACAAACTTATTTTTTTGCGTTTTTGAATTTGTTGGATCGAAACAAAACAAAAATTGTGTGGGAGGCCTGGTCGCAAACGACCCCCTGGGCCGGTACGTTTCAATTTATGGATGCGAAAACTATCCGGTCAATTTTGATGAAATTTTTACAGTATGTTAGTATTGAGCAAGCGGGTGTCATAGGTTATAAAACATTTTTTTAGAGTGCATATTTAGGGTGGACCTCATACAAAAATATTTTTAAAATATCATTTTCACGAAGACTGCTTAATCGATTCACACCGAATTTACACCACTTAGCTTTTATATTAAAAGGCATAGCTTAAATAGGTTTAAGCTTTTATCGTTTTTGCGGAATTTTCCCATTCCTGGTATAACTCACATTTTTTGATAGAAAATATGTACCCTAAAAACAAAAAAAGAAAGTGTAAAAGTGTGCAAAAAGACATTGTTTTCAGAAGAAGCAGTGAAAGAATAACTTTCATTAAAAAAAACAAAATGGTTGAATACACGTGAATACAAATACTTTCTACTCTCCCAAAGTTAGGAAACTAAATTTATTATTTAACTTTCTGAAGACATCTTTTTGTTGTTGTTTTCAATAAAAAACTATGAAATTATTTTTCTTTTTTTAAATTAATTTCATTAGCGCTTACCTTCAACTTTGAAATCCATTAAAAAAAACTTTTCTTTAATATTGATAAATAACAAAATTAATATTTTTCCATGACAAATCAATCACAATTTTTCAGAAATTGAAAGTTGAAGAAAACAACTTCTCTCACTTCAACCGTCTGAAACTGTAAATTTACTTACAGAAACAAAAATATTTGTTGGTTTCCTAGCTTTGAGAGTGTTTGTTGTAAAACTATACCGTTATTTTCTTTAAACGAGAGATGCAATTTTGTCCAGCTAGCTTACACTAGACGCAACACTGTGCAACGGGTTGATTTTTAATGTTATATTAAGGTCATATTTAACTATATTTCTCTTTCAATATTTTTTTTTGGATTAAATTTTCATTTAATTTTGAATTTATTTTGAATTTTATTTTCGTTTTGTTTGTGAGCGATTTTTAATTTTTTCAACCGGAGATTGCTGATAAAATCATTTGATGAATTTGTCAATATCCTCCTTTCATAAAGATTTCTCAGGATTAAATAATTTTATTTTAATTACTAACTTCAACACGATCGTTGGGTAGCATAACAAAGACAATTATTATACGAAGTAACTACGGGACTACCCAGCAAACATTTTTACTAGCAGATGAGTCAAATTTCAATCGTTGAGCTTTTAATCTGGGGAGATCTCATGTTCTGATGTGAAGCGATAGTTTGTTCCGGAGAATATGATTCAAAATCTTCCAATTAGTAGCTGGATATTAACAAGAAAAAAATGATACGTACAGGGATTCCAAGTGGTCTTTTTTGACGCATTCAGGCCGTTAATTGCATGCCTAAGCCATTCCAGGCCGTTTAGCCGTTAATTGAAAGTAAAAGCAGTAAATGACCGTTAATTGGAGGTGAAATTATATTTCATTTAATACCCAGCCAACATTTGCAATAATCCTCTATCTTACGGGCGATGAACTATAACTCTCTTTGAAGAGTTAAACTTAAATTCATTCTTGTATGTAATATTTTTTAATACCTATATATTATGATTTCATACCATTTTGTTATTTGCTTTGTACATATATAATATTAAATATAAATATATGTTTAGGAACAAAGAATGGTATGTTAAATATAGTTTTGTGTAATTATTTCCAATTACATATTAAGAAGTGGCAATAAACTATCCGAACCGAATATGAGCTCTCACACGCTATCGAAACCGTAGGCTCGGCAATTGATAGATGACACTTTCGCGATGTTTGCTGGGCAATATGAAATAGAATAAGATACCAGAATATCAACGAATAAAAACAAAGGTGTAGTAGAGAAATTTTATGTAGAGTTTGCGAACTTCAAGACAAAACAGAGCAAATAACAACAGCAAAAACAACAGAAATTTGCCGATAATATAAGCAATTTCAACATATTATATCTTATAGTTAGCAGTGATGCCAGATTTTTTCAAAAAATTTAAGCACGTGTAATATGCTTGCTCCAAATTTGCTGTATAACTTAATTGATACAGTTGAGTCTAACATATATATACATGCTCTCACTTTTAATTAAATTAATACCATTGTAAATAGATATTTACAAAAAGAGCTTCATCATACCCTGAAGTAATTGTAGCCCTCTTGCTTTCGGACGAGCCCTCTCCGGTTTTGTTTCCGAAACTCGTGCGATGAATTTAAAATTTTCAAACTATTTTTACTGAAGGGTTATCTTCACTTCACGTATTCGAGCCAACGGTAACGGTAAAAATTATTCCAAATATATAACATTGATTTATGATTCAAAATTTATATACGGAAACCTTTGAATCAGGAAAGCAGGAAACAGCTAATATCCTATAACTTCGTGGAGATCGTAGGATCTGAACTAATGTTGTGTAACGATTTTGTTCCTTGGCTCGAAGTTAGTTTTATCATGTCTTTTCTACACGAAATTCTGGGCCTCTCTCTGTATTTGTTACCTCGAGGGTAACTGATCGATTGGCTTATCCGTTGCCAGCGACATTTCAAATCTCAGTAGATATAGAAGTATTATTAGTTGCCACATCAAGAACGTGATTTGAAATCGTGCGAAGTCACTAAATCAACTATATTTATCAGAGTATTTATTAGGATTCATAATTCGCAGGCGTAAGGTAACACTGATTAAATATATTATTTGAATATTTGAAAATGGTTTTTAATTTCCATATTTTATTTATTCCTTTGTTGATTTTATGCTCAGTATAATTTTCCAACGTTACGTAATTTAAACCCTAAAATAAAAAAGGTATTTCAAGCCATAAAAAAAATTAATTTTATAACGTCAAAATATACATAATACATACATACATATGTACATCACTTTTGTTGTAGCTAAAAAATATTCCATAATATGGGAAAGTTCCCTAACTCTGGCATCACTGACTTCACGGACAATGATATAAAAGCCAACATCAACTACAACATGGCAATGAATGAAGCAGTGAAGAACTTTTTGAAAGTATGAAAAAAAATTGTTGAAAATGTGTAAAAGAATGACAGCACCAAAGCAAAGTAGCGGTAATTTTATGACAACAACAACAACAATGATAACAACATCTTCTACCATCAAAAAGAAGAAAATGGAAATAATGATGAAAATGATGAGATAGTGTTTTAACGAAAATGAATTAGAAAAATACATAAGAAACGTTACGTTTATAACGGTTTAAACGGTGTGAACGACGGTACATTTAGAGTGAGAACAAGATAGAAAAAAAACGAAAGAGATAGAAAAAAATGTCTTCCTTAAAATTTGTTGATGTATGCAGAAATTTGTGAAAGTTAAAAACTTCGTCAAATACGAAAACGGAAGATTAAGTGTAATAAAAAAAAGAAATCATAAAAATATAAAAGCAATAAAAGACGAATAGAGTGTGAGAAAAGTAAAAAAGAAAAAAAAAAACGGAGGAAACGCGTGAAATCATTTAAACGTAACGTTAACACTTCCAAATTAATTAAAAAATGTTACTATAATAAGCTATTAAGAGCAAGAACCCAGAAAAGTATGCAATATTGCATTTGATATAAAGGATTAGAAATTGTTTAATTGAAAAAGTTAAGTTTCAAATATTTTTTAAATGGTGACCGTTGTCGACTTTTATAATTTAAAGGGAAAGCTGTTAGTTTTTAATGCCGACACTGGTGGCGCTCACACGACGAGGAGGCATCAGATGGCAGACCCTCTTATTGGGATCTGTTGAGGCATGTCGTAATGGCAAGAGAGGTGAGTTTAAGTTTTATGTAACTATTTAAATTTTGTTTTGTATTATTATTCTGCCAGAAGTGTGACAATGTGACAAATATAAAGTTCAACCACAAAATCTAAATGATTTTAATTGCATATTTTTAGGTTACAGTGGTTATTACATTTCTATAGACCAAACCCATCTCAAACCATGCAGTCAGAGTGACTTCAAATTGCGGAATTGGTTGCCGATTAAATATGTTGTTTTCCAAAGTAATTAAGGAATTATACCGTTTCTCGATTTGATTGAAAATTATTTTTTACGAAGTCATGCCCATTTAAAGTTTTAGTGTCTGAGCTTGAAAAACCGCTGGTTCAAAATAGTCACATTTTCATCCAAATCAAAATAATTAATTTTTGTCTTTTGATTCTAATAGAACTTCTGATTCTCTGTCAGAATCTTTAAGAAATTTTGAAAGTTGTTGAAAATTGGCGGAATTATAGCGCTTTTTATGAAAAAGAAAAACAAGGCTGATTTTCTCAAAAACCCCAATGTTTTTTAAGTTTAAAATTTTGTTGTGGACTTGTATTAATATGAGAAAGAAATGACATGAGTTTAATGCTTGTTAAACCACATTTGAGGTCAGGAGTTTTTTTTCCCCAAAATGAAAATGTCAATTTTTTTTTCATCATTGCCAAGCCACTCTACGGTACTATTTTCAAAGCAAATAACAACAGCAACATTCCAAATTATATTCTGCAAATCGTGCTTGCATTCTGCATACTTTTTTTTATGACAAAGTCAAGCAAATAATACATTCAAAACCCACAGAAGTACAGTCAGCGAAATAGCTATATGTGCGTACAATGTTTTTATATATTTCCTATGATAAAATGTTATAACGAAAATAACGAAAAAAAAGTATGCAGAATACAAGCACGATTTGCAGAAAATAATATGTTATATGTCGCTTTTCCTTGAGCATTCTGAAAAACTGCGAAAATGATATTTCTTATTTCAGGTGAACTACCATCTGGAAAAATTTTAGCCAAATCGGTTACGCCACAACCTGGTAGTCTCCTTGTAAGTCTTAAAATATTCAGCATAAACATAGGATTTTAGAGGTGAAAATGCAAAACTCACCTTGTCAGCCTTTCACAAGAAATGTAAAAAAATGTCAAATATGGTTCCCTTTTCCTAGTTGTACTGGCTGACAGCTTATTTCATGCAGTACATGCTTTTAACTTCAAAGCTCTATAATTTTGAAACTAAGTAGTATAAGAAAAAAATTTTGATGTCACTTGAAAGAACAAAAATTGTAGTTTAAAAAAAATGTTTATTTATTGTTAAAAAATATTACGTGGAATCTTAATAATAGAAAATCGAAACACCACTAAATTTCATGTCACAGCTTATTTCATGCAGATATGTATAAGTTGTAAAAACATTGTCATAAATAATGATTTTGTAATTTTAAATATGCAGTAAATTTTTATTGGTATCTGGCTAATTATAGCGCCATGCAATTTTAAGTGCCTCTTTTCGGTCGTTTTAGTTTGAAATGTTGTGTATTCGGATATTTTTTTCCAAAATTGCCCATAAATTTACAAGCACATTTAGGTCAGTCAACTATGCTGGCGGTGCCATCAAATAAGGGCACTTGGTTACTTACTAGGATTGAACTATGCCACATGATAAACTATAGTTTTTATCTTGGTAAAACCGTACATATGTCTGCATGTCCAGATTTTCGGCACTCTGCGACAAATTGACACTTATAATCTGAAGACACATGTCCATCCTCATGATATTTCCTATAAAAGCCAAATTTCCGGTACCAGCAGCAGACATGCAAGCGAAAATTTAGGTGGGTCTTCGCACTTCCCGGGAACAAATTCCCGAGGTAAAAATCGTTTTTTATTTTTTGTCCAAAAATTTCATATGGAATGTCCCATGTACATTTACTCATATGATATCTATGTCAAAAAATGTTTAAAACTTTCAAAAATTGTTGGAGAACTTGAATAGCGTGAAGAAAACATAACATACTTAGGACAGAAAATATTGAAATAAAGTTTTCCTTTCTGGTTTTGCATTTTTAAGCTAAGAAATCTCAGATTGCTGACTGCATTTAACTGAAACTGTAAATCAAATCGTGTTCAGTGCCCAAAAATCTTTTGAACCTGCCCAGTCTAATTTCTGGGTAAAAAAACAATGTGTTTTGTATTTATTTAATTTAACATATGACAAAGGTATGTATTTGACCTTTGTCACTTACGTTTTATTGTGGGTAAGCGTGTTATGCTAATTGACATTAAAATCAAAGTTTGAAATAATTCGTCAATGTGTGTAACATTTGGCTGTACGTTAAATTGGGGGTTTGAATTACCAATTTATAAAAATTATTAAACAAAATAAAATATGAAAACTAAGGCATTCATTAATAATATTTTGTCACAAGTATATCGTTTTATTTTAACTAAATAATGTAATATAAGAAGCCTATCTTTTCGATTCCAGCTACATTAAGTACAGTAGATTATAACCGTTCACCTACCAAATTTCGTCATAATATTTTGCATGATTTGCAAGATATGATATACTGAAGTTAAGAATTTAGAACAGTGCCGCGTTCCTCTAAGAGGTTGAATGAACTTGATATCTAGCCCAAAGTTAATTTTTTTTTCATGCGATTCCCCAAATTTAACCAAATCGTCTTAGAAACAAAGCTTTATATACAATTTAATCTCGATTATATATTGTAGACTTGTTACAAACAGAAGATCGTACTTGAGGCAAAAATCAATCAAAAATAAGTAAGAGATAGATAGTAATAGACTGAAAAATATAAAACAGGAGGCCCTGATGGTGTATGCAGTAGTTTCATCATGTTCGAACTAATCCTCCTGATTACCTTCCACTGTTGGATGTAAAAAGTTTCATGCATTGTTCTATGTAGAGCCGTCTTGATTCTTTCTGACTTATCTCTCAATTTTCAAAGGAATAGGGGCTTAAATCTCTTTTGATCATAACATTGCACTGCAGAGCTTTGGGGTCTAAGACACTTAAATTAAAGTTGATTTTATCTGCAAAAAAAGTATTTTAATTTTTTTTCCGCACACTGATTTTAAAATTTAAAGTTAAATTCCATGGTATTCTACTGGATAATATATGTACAATTAAGTCAATAGACGAGTGAATATGCAGAATTATTGTTGAGCATTTAAAAAATATAAATGAAGTCATCGCAAAATAAACCAGATTGATTTCATAAAAGAATTGGTCGATAATATATCGTCCATTTCATAAAGCAAATTATGATTTGAAACGTAATCCTTCGAATTTAAAAGCTTTTCCTAGGAAAGGTTATGTTTGGTAAATGTGAGGTACCACAGCTTAATATATGAACCAATTTTTTATTAAGTTACAGGTTGTTCTATGTAAGTGGCATGTTACTTTTATAAAACATATTTTCAAAAAATACACAATAGTCAAGCCATTAATAGCATAATTTTTGAGTATTCGGCGAAACTGGTCGATATGTGTTCCCATGGCGTATCTCTGTGAGTTATGTGACGTCACGTATGGAAAATGTGACATTATTTGTGTTGAGAAAAAGATATGGAAAAGTTGTTGAAATCAAAGTTTGCTTCTAGAAATTACCAAAACCTTGGCATAATTCACTTTTATACTTTTAACCTATTTTTTCAAGAAATCAATGTTGTACAATTTTTCGATCACTTGATTATGATTTCATAAAGGCTCACCTCATCTGCTTACTAAATTTATGTCTCCAATTTACTTAAAAATAAAACCCTACACAAAAGTTATATTCATTGCCTATGCCACTATTTTGAAAGCTACTGGCTTAATGTGATTTGGAACAGAGAATTTAATAATTCAGTTTTATAACACCGACAATGAGTTACTAAAGGCAACAATGATGAGTCGCCCTTAAAACATGCAGCAAATGTTAGAGAAAAGCAGGTGATGAGGAAACCAAAACATTTAAATAGATTTTTATTACACTGCAGATGCTGATGACTGCTGGTGCACTTGAATGGTGATGACAGCAACGCCAACAGCAAAAACCAATGCAGCCTGCTGCTGTCCGATGCCGCAAAAGATTCTCACTTTCTTCTGAGTGCACTTTCTTCTTAATATAGTTTTGGTTGCACATTAACTTTGCTAAATGTGAGCTACATTGTGTACACATACATACATACATACTTATATTAGTATTTGTAAAGATTGATTTCTTTTTGCACTTTATTAAATTGGCACAAACAGCGCAGTAGTAGCAGCAGCAGCGAAGCAATTGCTGAAGAAAAACAAGTGGAAGTTGCAGTAGATGTTAAAATGGAACTTAACAAAATAGAATTAAATCGAGTGCAAATAAAAAATCATTACTAATTTATTACAAGTTGCAGTAGAAAGTATGAGTGTATGTGTGTGCATAAAATGTGCTTATGTACGTGCGACTGACATGCATGCATGCGTGTGTATGTGCTATTGTATGAAATGTGTGAAACCAAATGAAATTGAAACACTACAGAAAAAATGTGAAAAGTTGCTACTTTGTAATAAATAAAATAACTGACACTCCCAAATGCAACAAAAAATATGTTGCAATAATTACAAAGAGCGTAAAAAGCTCAAACTCTCAAGTAAGAGATGATGTAAAAAGTCGTAACATTGCATTTACAGCATGTAAATGGTGTTAACAGTGAGCATAACAGTTTTCATGAATTCGCTACAAAATCGCCGCTGCAACTGCAAATGGTTCGACTTATTGCACGCAGACTTATAAAAAATTAGGTCAACTGTTAACAGTGGCGCTCTGTTACATCACTCTTATTTTCTCCATTTTACGCTCTCTAGCAGCATCCATGCACAATGTTATGTATCATAAAATATGACAGAAAAAGTAAAGCAGTTCCTTTACTGCAATGTTTCAGTTCCGTTTTCTCTATCGGTCATGAGGGCACTGCACTTTGTGATTTTCATTTGAACTGAAAGGAACTCTCATCATCATTTTGACGGAGGATAAAGTTGCACAGCTGCTGTTGGTAAAAAGAAAAAATATAAAATAAAAAAATAAAAAATAAACTTTTGGAAAAAGTCTCGCGATCGTTATAAAAACTTTCATTCTTAAAAATACTCCTCCAAAAATTTCTTCAAATACGTTTGGCAAAAGTGCATACATTTTTAATATACACACGAAAGTAAAAGTGAAAAATTTCTGCATTCCAAGATTGTTGAGATTGAACATGAAATATATGTAATAACGAAAATCGAAAGTATTCAATTTTTCCTTAATCACTAATTGATGGATTTTTAAATAAAACAAAAAACTTTTATTGCCTAAGGATATGCAGCGAAATTTAAAGTGTGTATTAATGAAAATTAGTTGAAATTAGACAAGTGAAGTGTTATTTTGTTACTTCGAAAGCTGCTGATTGCCAAAAACTTTTAGCTGACTACAAAATTAAACAAACAAATCAAAATTTTGTTTTAGTGTGGAAATTGTGTAATAAATAAACTTAGGTTATATGTAACTTAAAAAAAATTAAGTTTCCCTTAATATTTTGGTTACTCAAAGAAACCATAAAATAGACAAAAAAATTTTGTTGGAAAGTTTTCGCAAAAAACTCAAACTTACTTCAAGCAAGCAGTACCGTGTCATTTCACACTGGCCTATAATCCTAAAAGTATGCCATAAAATACTGCAAAAAAGTGCTCCAATTCGCAGAGTTCAGGGTTTCAATGAAAATCACAGCGCAACTACATAACACGCAGACCATCCTCAACAGCCAAGAAAAAAACAAATAAAACAGTAACAACAGCATGCATCAGCTGCAGCAGCAATACCAACTGCAGCAGCCATAGTAGTAAAAAAAGAAATGCCTAGAACTGTGCAACAGTTATTCATACAAATCGTTGCAAAAAATTAGTTAATAGTGCAATTCCCTTACTGCCAAGAACCCCGGACGTATTTTATATGAATAATATCTCTTTTTATCACTCTCTTTGCTGAACAACAACAACAAAAACATATTCAATAACGTTGGGCAAAATTCACTGTATGCCAAAAAAAACGAAAAAGGAAAAACTAAAGCAATTTCTTCCGCTCTGTAAGCAAAAATAAAATTGCAATTCATACAAAAATGTGTATGTTTGTAATTTGTATGCTTTGTACGGAAAAACGAAAGGATGCTGGTTATGCAAATAAAACAATTACTACAATGCCAACAACAAAAAAGCGTACATCCGCCTTGTATTCATCTGCGACATCATCATCATCATCAACATCAGCAGCATCGTCCTACTCAACATCATCAGCATCAGCAACTACAGCAACAGCAGCAGCAGCATTTTTACCAACAGCAGCAACAGCAAAAGCAGTAACATCGTCCTCGTTGTTGTCGTCGCCCTCTGTCGTTTTTCAAACCACAGCCACCGAAATTCCACGTTACTGTGCTTGGTTGTAAAAATCAGTGAGTGTGTTTGTGCGCCTTAAAGTATGCAATGCAACTTACATGTGTTTGTGTGTATGTGTGTGTGTCTATGCTGCTGGTTGTTGCAGCAGTGATTTAAATATAAGACAAGCAAGCAAGAGCTAAATTCAACAAATCATTATCACTGCAATTACAACTACAAGTACAAAAAAAAAATAAAAAAGAAAACCAACAACAGTAGCAGCAGCAGCAGTAGTGCAAAAACCTTGTACAACATAAAAAGCACAACAAAAATATCATACAAAAACAAAAAAAAGACGAATCGCAAAAAAAAAACAACCATAAGAGACAAAAGGCAAAGATTTGTGTCCAATTTTCTATGTGCGCTGCCCTGATTATATCATTCAAATGTAGGACAAAGCAAATGTTAATTCAACACATACAAGTACATGCAAAAAGCAACAAATTAACAAATAAAAAACATATGTAAGTGTGTGCACATAAGTTAATAAAAAGTACATAAATTTGTAAAAAGTTGCAAAAAACTTGCATATTTTTGTGCGCGGAAGAGTACTTTTGTCCATATTGCATATTTAAAAGAAAACATTTAAATTAACATTTGACATAAAGCAAATAAATGCAACATCAACAAAAATAAACTCAACAGCAGCAGCAGCAGCAGCAACAATAACAACAAAAAATTGGAACTATCACTTTATATGAAGTCCCTAAAAGTATACTACTCTCACTCTTAATTTCTCTACGTTAAACGTCGGTCAACTCTTGCTCAATTTCGCATTACCTCGCATCGTATTGTAACGTCGTTCGTTTGCTTGTCCTACGCGTTCGTCTCGTGCTTCATCCCTTTCGTTCTATTAGCACTCACACATCGCTTGCAATAACAACATGCTGCCTAAAAGTATGCATTGATGTTACTTATCTGTGTTTGTAAGAGCTTGTTCTTTCTGATTATCGTTGGTGTTCGTTCGTCCGTTGTTTTGTTTATAGTGAGTGAGCTGAAATATTAAATTTTAACTGGGTGTGACATTAAAACTGCAAGCAGCTACGAAATTGGGGACTTCGTTTCGTTTTTTTTTGAAATTTTCTATAAAACAAATCGCTTCAAAAAAAAAAAAATATTGTAGTAAATTTTTTTTTTCTAAAACCTTCATTGCAACATCGTATTCCATGTAAATCGTTTGTATGGCTGTGTGTGTGTGTGATTTAGCAGTCTCTTTTCCAAAATTAATGTGGTTTCAATGTGAATTTATGCTTCAATAACAAGGAGAGCAAGTTTTTAAGTGTCAAAATATAACATAAAATTTTATTTAACAAATGAGCTAAAAACCAAATGATAAACTACACATAAAAACGCGTAAATTAATTCAATATTTTAAGGTAAATATGCAGAGTTGTATTTGAAGTTATTTACAAACTTGAATATATTTTATACTCTAAAAATTTACCGCCATTATATGCCTTCTAGTTTGTGCTTACATCAAAAGTTATATGACAATATCATAGGCTTTCTGAAAACCGTTTGGAATTCAGCTTTGATTTCTTAATAGCATAACCTGCCAAGAATAGCTATGTAAATGATTTTTTTAAGTTTTAATATCAATGCTGCAGATGACATTTATACTTTTACTGAAATTCGAGGAGAATGTTCTCGAACCGGTTCAAATTCGGTATTCAGTTTGATGACTTTGAATTACTTTTGATGTTGAAGAGATAATTCCAATCACTTTGGATACGTGAAATACGGTTTCCTGAAACATTTTTCGCAATGTTTTTTATCTAATAAAAAAATTGCTTTAGTTTTCATAATTTCAGCTATTAATTTCTCACCAAATTGAAATTTTATTATTTTTTTTTTTTGACGAATCTGAAGTTGAAAATTTCTTTTGGAATTCAAAATTCGTTACTGATCCAGTTTTAAAAATTTTCCTTGGGAACCCTTGACTTTGCTTATGAGTTTTATTCATCAATGTTAAAATAGTGGGACTACTTCAAAGAGAAAACAAAAAATGTGATTGTATCATAAAAACTGGTAAAAATAATTCTGCTGCTAGGCTTAGATTCCACATACCCAAAATAAATGTTGGTGTAACATCTTGTCCAAAAATTAAAGGAAAATTCCGCGACCACCAACTCTTTATTCTTATGGCAGGGGATGTTACTTAAATCAACTTAATATACTTAAAAACTAAATTGAACCACAATAATATGAATTTTGCTAAGGTATAAAACCATAGCAATATTCTTACTAACAATTTTTGCTGGTGTGAAAAACATAGTTTTTTATCTTTCTATTTCTTCCAGTTCAATGACAACAACAATAATTGAGAATTTAAAGAACATTTTAACTTACTAAGCTATCGAAAACTTAACGCCAAAAAAACAGAAAACTTTACATTTCATATGAACAAATTTATTTGCAATTCTTTGAGTGTTTAAATAAAACAATAAATCAAACAAATAAATGCAATTTTATAAAAAAGTTTAACTTAAAATTTTATATTGCAATTTTATATGAAATCATTCTTTTGATAAAAGCGACTTTTTATTTTTATAACTGAAAATTTTTCTATTGAAAAACTTAATAAATAATATTGTGTTAAGTACAGCGAGTGAAATAAATTAAAAAAAAAAAAAATGAGAAATCTTTTAAAATTTGAAGGCAATCAAATATAATTTTTTCAATTCGTGTGTTAAATTGAAATTAAAATAACAAACATTTTTAACCTAAGTGTTCATTATAACAATAATTATATAAATATAAATTAAAATGAAAAAAACTAAAAGTTTCAATAAATAAAATAAAAATAACTGATCACTGCCTGATTCTTTAAAAAATAAAATTAAATAAACGAAAAATCTATTACGAATTAAATAGAAATCTAACAAATCCTTAACTCAAAAATAAAACGTCAACAAAATTGTTAACAAACTGCGTGAAAACAACAACTGCAACTCAACTACTAATTTTAATTGTTAAAATACGAAAATATATAATAAATGTTTATAAATATATTATTAAGGCATCAGAATTTAAATTTATATTTCTATAAATTGTTAAATTTATAAAAGAATTTATAAAAGAAAAAATTGCGTAAAAAAAATATTTTTCTATTACGTTAAACGCGCGCGCTATACAAAAGAAATTTCCAACTCATCACTATCAAACACAGAACGAGTTAAATCAACTGAAAGAGTCAGTAACATCTACTAATAATATCTGCAACCACTACTACTATAACTACTACTACTACTACCTACCATTGTTAACTAGAAAATTTGTTGAAAGTGGATAACAAGAGTGATAGAATGTGGTCCAATGCTTTATGCACATTGGGCGTCACAAAACCTCTCTGCAATTGCCTCAGCATTAGGCAAGTGGCGGCGGCGGCAGCAGCAGCAGCTCAGGGGGCGGCAATCACTACTGGCCCAACAGGAACTGGGGTAATTTCAATTACATTTCTTTGCTCACTTTTTTTTTGTTTTAGGAAATCTTGAGAGTTATAAAAGTAATGATTTTTCAGTGGTGTTGCTAAGGAAGAGGTGGTGTTCCTCTTTGGGATTACCAATAAGATAAGTGCAATACCAGTAAAAAGCTACGTTGAATTCTTTTGAGAAGATTATAAAATTGATTTATAAATAAATGAGTAAACAGAGTGATCCGGCTTAAAAGCACCATCCGAAAAAATTGGATTCTCTGGCACACTGTGAGTTAAATATTGTATGGGAGGAATGGGGGTCTATCCTAAACATCCAGGGTGTTAACAAAGTTAGATTAGTACCTACAAATAATGATTACACAGCTCAACAAAATTAACTTTTTTTGTTGCCCTGGATGTCTCTGCGGATTTCTATAGTTTCAGGTACCCAGTTTACGAAATCAGTTATCACAAAATATTGAACCAGACATTGAAAGTCTTATTTTAAGTAAACTCTGTTAATATGTATACATAATATGTATAAGATTTATGAAAAGTTTTATTTTCGTTGTTAAATAAAAATACAATTATTTTATATGCCTACATTTATCTTTATTTATTAACATCTGTGATGCACGAATTTCTGCTGGGTCATTTTTTCTATACGTGGAAAAGACAAAACACACTTATTTTCATTTTTTTTTCGCTGGAATTTCTTCACACATTTGTACACATACTACCGCGAAATGTTTGTTGTAAACGTCAGCGCGCTGTCGACTTTTGGGCACCGCAGCTGGCCATCCCTAATCTATGTCATTCTCGAGGCGGAGACAAATCCACAAAACTAGAGATCATTAAAATCGGTCTAGCGGTTCTTGAGTTATACAGAGTGTAACTAACCCGACTTTGCTTCATTTATATATAGATAAATCCATCAATATCTTAAAAACTAGAGCCAATTCAGTACTTTCATGTATATATTCGTAAACTGGGTACCTGAAACTATAGAAATCCGCAGAGACATCCAGGGCAACAAAACCACTGTTGACGAGTGTTATCTCATTCTTAATAATAAAGCTATTGTCATTAAACAAAAGAGCTTTATTCCTCATATTGGCACCATTATTGTTAGCCCAGTTTTCAGTTCAGATTTATCGCTTGTAAAAGTCAAAAACAAATTATGTTTCTATTTTTTTCTTAAATTGCAATTCTCTCCAGAAATGCTGCAGTTAAAATACTGAAGTTTTCTTATTTCATATTCTCCATATTTTCATAATTTAATGTTTCAAAAATAAGTTATTCTGCGTTCATTGCAATAATTGCGATGATTCTTAGGATGCACTAAATAAAGGACTTTCATTAAACATAATACAATGTTAAATTGAAATAAAATAAAAAGTATGATTGTTAAACAAGTTTTTATTTTATAATTGTAAAGAATGTTCCTATACATTACATTTTAAACAATACTTCTTAATATAGCATTCATTTTATTTTGAAAAAAAAAACATTTTTCTTCAGCATGGACGTTGGTCTTATAATCACTTATTTCGGGGAAATAAAAATAAAAAACTAAAAATCGCTAAAAAAAATTGGTTAACATACGAGGATGGATCAATAAGTCCGTGCCTTTTTGAATGAAACACAGTTTTTTTTTTGCCAAAAAAAAAATTATTTTTCAACATAGTCAACACACTTAGTACGTTTCTCCAATTTTTTATTCCTTCCAAAAAATATGATTTCTCGAGGTCCTCAAAATAGGCATTTGTTTGAGCAATAATTCCACCGTTGAAGCTAAATCTCTTTTCACCGAGCCATTTCTTTAGCTTTGGAAATAGAAGGTAGTCACTGGAAGCTAAATCCGGAGAATATGGCGAATGAGGTACCAATTCATATCCCAATTCATGGAATTTTGACATTGAGACTGTAAACGTCTCACGATTGCTTTTAAGGTCAATTGGTGCGACCACAACGAAAGTCAGTAAATCACTTTTTTACCATTGAAGTTGATGGTGCAGAGTCTCCATAGTACTTATCAAGCTTTTCCTTGGTTGGAGTGATGGTTTTTTTTTTTTCAAAAAATAATCTTTTATGAACACTCAAAATTAATTTTTTGCCATTTTTTCAAAAATCTACGAGGTTGTATGCTTTGAACACATGTTAAACGTCAGTTAATGACGAAAGTGTCATTCAAAAAGTCACGGACTTATTGATCCGTCCAAGTATTAGACGTTTTTTTGTTTAATTTATACACATCGCAATAATTCCGCTGAAAGAATTATATTTTGACTACAGACTCTGACACTAATTTTTGTTTAAAATTTTAAATAAAACACATGAGTTTAAGTGTAAAGGTACGTGTATGTAGGTGAATCATCCCTAATTATTTTCTGCTTAAGTTTTAAGCCGTGAAAAGTTGAATATTCGCATTTCGAGATTGTTGCAAATTTCCTTTCAAATTAAAAAAAAAAATCTAAGTAAATGATATTAAAAGTGAAAACGAGTAAATAATTACCATATTAAAAACAAATTTTTTTTATCACATTAGGATGTAAAACGTTGGGCGTAAAACAGACACATGCATACATACATATATACAAACACTATTGCTGCAAATGCAACAGCAGCTGCTGCAGTTGCGAATATCAACAAAATTTTTACGAGCGAACTCAGAATCTTTCCCTTACTAGGTCACTAGGACTCTCACTCATGTCCTTGCTTTGCGTTTTCAATTTCGATGTCGTTGCAATCTATATACATACATAAATACATATTATATAATATATTATGTATGTACTATGTACATATGTGCATATGTTGACATAGGCGTGTGTTTGTGTATGTGTTTCTAATACACTTTTTGTTTTTGTTGCTGCATATGTAAACGTAGATAACTGTAAATATATATTTGTGTAAACAATGTATAGTACATGTAGGATATGTAAGTTGCAAATTCTGCAGAGCATCTAACGAATGCTGCTTCACATTTACCATACCTCCCGCTCATTTCAAATTTAAAAAAGAGAAAGTTTATGGAAAAAATTTTATAAAATATAATTTTGTTTTTTTATACATAATATCTATTAATCTCTCTTCATTACATAAAGTAAAATATCTGTCAACTTACATTTTTTTTCGACAAAGAGAGCCCGTAAATGCGGTCATTGATAAGGTGTATCTTTAGTGAATTATTACATGCCAGAATTTTACAAAATAATAAAGTTGCACTTAACATGTCTCTGATTGTGGCTGAAGTTTGTGCAGCGTGCAGCTTGCATTTTACAGTCTTTTAACAGTAGCAGCAGCATCTACAGCAGCGACTGTAGATCCATCCAACAGGCGCAAGATAATAAATTACTATTTTATGCCCATTGTGAAGGCATGTCACGAACATATGTATGTATGCAGGCAGCCAGCTACTGCCTGCCAGCTATATCCTGTGTTATATTAACTATTGACATGCGGTTGCAAGACTTATCGAGATTCCATAACATTGTTAATATTTATGTTGAGCGAAAAAAAAATCATTTTTACGGTTATAAAAATGGGTTCATTCGGTTTTGACATCTCAGTAATTCACTTGGATATTTTGAATTAAAAATAGAAAAGCAAATGTATCACAGCAAAACAATTTCAATTTGTGGTTTTAGAGAAATGTGCGAGATAGTCAACTATTCCGAAATTAATTTTTTTTTGTTGATACGCATTCTGTGAAGTAAATATAGCAAAATACAAAATATAAGATAACCCTTTAAAGTTCGTTTTCAACTTTCATTAAGTGGTTAATTTGGATTTGGTAATCAAAGAGTATGCTGACATAATTCATTTTTGTTTCGGTGATAACACCAAATAATATGATATCTCTTTTATAAAATTTACGATGTTTTTGGGTGGTATTCCTTAAACACATTCATAACACCCATAGGCGACGCGAACGTTCGATGAAAAATTTAACATAATTAATTCATGGTCTAAACTAATTGCCCCATAAATATAATGCCCAAATTGTTACTTATGCATGCTTGGGACGACTTTGTTATATAGGTAGTAATATATATAACTACACGTCAACCTAACTTAATACTTACCGCCTCCTTAAAAAAAATTTTATATATGGATATAGCTATAAAATATTCTTGTTGTCATATTCATAAACAAAAGAAAAATTTTATATTTATTTTCAGGAGTCTCGCGGCAAGAGACCCCTTAAAATTTGGGACAGTTGGCGAAATGTACGCAAAGGCGTAGTTGTTGGAACATTTGAAGAATTACTAGTCCGAGGTAGTAATAGATATTTTTTTTAAATTCCAAATACATACATATATACATACATATATTCTAATACAAAATTTTTTGTAAAACAATTTTAGGTAAAGATAAGTTGGGGGTTCCTGCCTCAGAACCTGTACGAGTTGTTCTGGAGTGCGATGGAACCCAAATTGAAGATGGCGAATACTTCCGCACATTGGCGAATAATACGGTGCTACTATTGTTAAGGCAGGGAGAACGTTGGTATCCAACCGGCGTTGATGTTATAAAGGCTGGTAAGTTTGTAGTGGTATTTAATTAGAGTTTATATGTATGCATATAACTTATTCAAATACTGTATTCTTTTCCAAAAGCGATATCAGCTATACCAAAAATCGTCTGTGAGACGATTCATGCTCTGGAACTGCACGATGAGACGCCATCTTGGAAAATTATGGATAACAAGGGTCGAGTCACGGTGGTCCTACATTGGGATCAACGGCAGGGAGGTGGAGGAGGGAGTGGAGGAGGAGGCGGCGGCGGCGGTGCAGCCGGCGGCAGCAATGGACTTATGTCCTCCGATAAATATTCACCGTCGAAAAAAGGTCTTTCAGCACAAAGTTCACTCGATAACAAATCCGTATCATCGCAATCATCACAACAACGTTATTCCAGCCCACAAATAACCGTAATTAGTGATGAGGGTCCGGCGAGTATATATCATCCGGGTGGTGTAGTGCTGCCACCTGGCGTTGCGTTACCGGGTAACAGTAGGCGCCTTTCAAAACAGGGCGGTTCCTTTGATAGCGCCGTGGGCGCAGTACACGTACATACGCCCGAATGTGCGCATCATGCACATACGCCCAGTCGTGCCGGTAGCCCCAGCACAACCGAATGTGATTTTCATTGTTGTGCGCTACACGAAGAAGGCCGCAAAATTGCGGTGCACAAAAGTGTAGCGACATCACCCATACAAGATGGCACCACAAGTCCGCAGCCACAACAACAAGTGGTGGTGGGCAGCGGCGGCGTTATCATTGGCTCATCATCATTATCCATGCCCGTGGGTATGGGTGGCGGTGGTGATCCAATGCTGGGCGGCAGTATGCAGCGGCGCTCGTCGGGCGCAAAGGGACACGTTCGTTTTTTGGATATCGCACCCGAACGCGACAGTTCCGAGAGTGAGACCGAAAACACAGTGATGGAGGATGACAAAACAACTACGGAAAAATTCCTGCTACTCATCGATCAGCTTTCCGTGGATCAGAAACGTCATCTGAGCATCAAGGATATCGGCATCATACTGGAACGGCTCAACTCGAAAATACTCGATGTAGAGCGGCTCGATAGAGAGTCGGAATCGGACGATTGTTACAATTGGACGATAAAAGCGACAATACGCGGTGATGCGTTGCGTGAGTTGGGCGTTATTTATAACGGTAATTATTATGCAATATCCGAGCATCCAGGCTATAAGGAAGAAATCGAAGAGAACGGTGAAGAGGTCGAAGAGGAAGAAGAAGAGGATAGGATATAAAATTGCAATTAATTAAATTAATTAAAATTATACAGAGTAAATGCAAAAAAAAAAAAAATGATACACTTTAAAAAAAAATGACAAAAAAAAACTATAAAAATAGCGCAAAATTTAGTAAAAGAAAGGAAACTAAAATTAAAATAAAAAGTTTAATGAAAAAATAGTAGTATATAAATAAGAATATAGAATTAAAAAAATTACACACACACAAAAACCTACAATAATCTAATGAATATAATACGTTAAAAAGAACTGCTAAAAAAAGTTTTTAAACCTAATAAAAATGGGAAAAAAGAGAAATAAATAACAAAAAATTATAACAAAAAACTAAAATCGCCCCTAGCACGCTAGCAATTTGTGACAGTGGCAAACTGTACGGCTAAGTGAAGTTAAAAGTATGCAACACAAAATTTTAGTAAAACAAAAATGCATTGCATACTTTCGACATATTTAGTTTTCCGAATTGCACACTGTTAATGATTGTTTACCAAGGGGGCATGTTAGTTAGTTAATTAGGAATTTTGTTTTTATTTAAAATTTTTGTATAGTGAAAAGTTAACATATTGTACATATGCTATAACTTTTCCAGTTACCTACTCAGTTACTTGCAATCGATTGTGATTAATTTAAATTTAGATTGTATTGTACGTATGTATATGTTACTAATTTGTATTTGTATTAAATACGTTTTACTTAAACCTAGCACCTAAGAAAAAACTCACTCGCTCACTAAATGAAAAAAAAAAAATGAAAATAACACCTTAATACTTTTAATTTGTTACAACTAATTCTGTCTATTAAACATTATTATACTTGCATAATTTAGTTCACCGATCTAGATATTATTTTTTAAAGTGAAATCGATAAACTTTGGTTTTCAGCCTTGCAGTTTTTCAAAGTTTGTTAGAAAATTTATTGGAAAAAAAGTTCTGCTGTTCAAAAATTCTTAAAAGCATGTACTTATGGCATTGTAATTGTTACTGGAGGTTGCTGTTTACTTAAAGTTTTTAACCACCATTTACTTGTGATGCGATTATCAAGTATTGTGCTCGATAAGTACATTGTCCCAGTTAAAATATCTCTTTTTTTACTCCTTTAAAAGTCACTATTTCCAAAAAGCGATTGCTTAAATTTCGGTGTACTGACGTGGATATGACCTGAAAAATATTCTTAGAAAATCCTTGTGGCTCTATACAAGTTAGAGTGATCAAAGTAGGTCCACAGTGATACCACAGCATTACGGACGCTGCTACACGTAAAAGATTTATTTTTGAGCATTGGTTAATATCTGACTCGGTCTTTAGGGAGGCGAGAATTAGAATTCCACCACTATTAGATGGTTTTATTGAATTGATGTATTGAATAATAACTAGTATCAGATCCTTGGTGAGGGGGCAATGCCCTCCCCAGCCCTACTGAATTTACGCCACTGCTTTAGTGACTTAACGTCAGTGCCAGGTAGTTTTTCTGTTCAAGTATTTTGCATATTATTCCACCGAAATAGTGACAGAATTGATGCTCTGGCGCTTCCTCTTTGTCCTCGTTACCCCAGCGGCATCTGTTATAAGCCATAATGCCAATTTTACGAGTATGATACTCTTTAAGACCGTGTCTGGTGGACACTCCAACTACAATTGTGTATATCTTGCGAGTTAAATGGTACGCTTTTGCTTTGCTGAAGGAAGGCTAATAGTTTTTGTGTATTGAGCTATCTAAAAGTTTCATACGCTTACTAGTTTTCGAGTAAATAGCATTTATTGTTTTTGAAGTTTGGAAGACCTTAAAAAGGAGCAAACCATCAGGTTTATTTATATATATGGTTATTTTAATATTTCGTACAGAGGTTATGTTAGGTTTGATAGGAGTGGCAGTCAGTTTAAGAACCGACTCACTTGAACTAAATGTTGATACACTGTAATTTCACAGGGTATTTAACTATACCCTCTCGCTAAACCAACCAGACTTGATAATAAAATCTATACGAACATGACTAAGGTTGTCTAGGTCATCAAATTAAATCAAACCGAGTATTTTGTGTCGTCGGCAGGAGCAAAAAAAAATCTTTAAAGCTTCGTACAGAATCACATGTCAAAATATAAAATAATCGAAAGGGGAAAGAGTTTCAAAATGAAAAATTCAATTGATATACTCCGTACATAGATATAAAAGAATTTCAGCAGCAAGTTATACAGAAACTTTTACATGAAAATAAATGCAACGTGACATTTTCTTTAATAGAAAATCATTCAGAGATTTTAAAAACAATTCATTAAAAAATTCTAATAAACTTATTGTTAATACCAAAAATTCCACATACTTAACAAAGTATTAAGTTAAAAAACACATTCTATTAATTAAATAAAACATTTAACGAATTAGAACCAAATTTGAAACAAAGAAACAACATCAACAAGAACAACATGATAACGATAACATTAATATTTAGAAAAAACCTTAACCTCAAAGAATTCAAAAAAAAAAAGAATTAAAATTTCAATATAAAAGCCATAAAAGTAATATGTATGAATGAATAAAAAACTGCCATTAAAAATAAACTAAAAAATTAAATGTTTTGATCAAATCACGCAAAAAAACACGCATAAATTATATCAGAATAATGTGAATCTAAATCTAAATTAAAGTAAAAGAAACAAATAATAATGTTAAACTAGTAGACAGAACAAAAACTAGAAAAACATTCATTTGAAATACGTATGGCTTAAGATTTTCCAAGTGTTGCAAATAAAATTAAATAAATATTCTCAGATAATTTGTAAAGAATCGTCACATCCACAAGTGATTCAATTTAAAAATTATTTTATTTTAAATTCATAGAACTACTCATACTTAATCGTTTAAAAATTTGTTAATTAAATTTTTCCAATATAACTTCATAACTCCATTTGTATTAGAGATTTGAAATACTTGAAAAACTTTGAACCATATGAAAAAAAAACAATTTTCTTTGTTACCTTGTTAACTTTTGGTAACCATTTCAATGTGTTATATTAGGAGTACACGCACTAAGTTGCAGAAGTCGAAAAATTTGAACTTCAATCGATGTGAAAATATGTCCAACTTTACGATTTTTGCAATGAAGTGCACGAAACTCTTTAGTATTATTACCTTAAGTACTCGGTATTAAACCACTGCCAACGTTTATGTAAAAATCATAAAAGAAAATTAGATATTCATTTGTTATAGGTAATTTACACTATCATTACATATATGTATTTTTATATTCTTTAATTCTTTGGGAATTTGCGGTATAAGCAAAAGTATGTAGTACTTGGGTGAAATAAAAATAATAACTTAGTAAAAGGTCCAGAAGACTTTTGAAGTTGTATGCGTTTAAGTAAAGTTTGCTCTTACTTTTCAGATCGATGGAAATGTCGGAATAAACATATGTTCTATTTTCTCAGACCTTCGAAAGTTAAGATTTTTCTTAATTTATGCTTAAAAATCAGTAATGGACGTAGAAGATAGTCTTGGAAGTTCAACCTCCACCTGAAATCGGTATCAAAGAAAGAATATTTTGGCAAAACTTCTACCAAAATCTATAGAAAAAGTTCCGCGCTCTAGTATTCAATACATACTACATTTTCTCAAATGGCTTTAATTTTTGGTCTTAATTTTTCTACTAAGATTTTTAAATAGCACGATAAACTACAATTTACCTGAGGTTGCGACAAATAATTAGCAATCAACTTTTCAAGGAGATTGCATTGTCTTTTAAAGGATCTTTTGATTTGAAATTATCTTCACAGCTACTTATGGAATTGCTTTAATATTTTCCAAAAAAATACTTCAAAATAATTAAAAATCTTCTAATGATTCTCTTATTGTACGTCAAGTCCGATATTGATCAAGCCTTCATAATATTCATCTTTTAAGAGACATAATGATACCATACTCAGGAGTGATAAAAAAAGTTTTACTAACTCACAGCTTCTAGAATTCAACAACGACGAGTTATACAATGCCGTATCAAAGCTTAAATATTCCGAAGCAAAATTGTTATATAGTGCCCAGATGCTTTAGTACTTATTACTTTTTAATTCCTTATAGCCTCACAAAATTAAATATATATGTACATTAAACTTATACGAATCGGTTCACATTTATTAAACTAAATCAATGCGACATCTACATATATAAATTAGCCGTATACTTACTTAATATACATATGAACCTCATTGTCCCATACATATATGTTCATATCTCAAATTTTTGCCCAATAACGACTTTTTTATATACTTTTGCTAGATCAAAAACTACGTTGAGTCAAATAAAACTGAAATTTTAGTATAATGTTGACTATAGTATAACGTAATGATGTATATTGACAAAATTAGAATTATGGACTGTTTTAGGGATACAGACGGTCAAAAATATACGCCTACCTTACATAGGTTTCGTTGATTTTTGACACCCTCCATATCTCTATTAAATGTGAACCAATTTGTATAAGTTTGATATGTTTTATTTCGTGAGGTTTAATTCTTCGATATTTTTATGCCATGGAAATGGCCACCAATGTTTTATATAAAGAATTTCGAGATATGAAGGTGGTAAAACATTCCCAATGCCACAGCAACACAATTAAACATATAGGGTGACAAACTATACCACGTTTATCAACTTTATCTCAAAAATATCGTACGATAGTATGTGAATTTGAGATTTTTAGCACAACAAATTGTAAAACTTTTCAAAACATAAGGAAGGACTAAAAAATCGAGTTTTCGACTAGTCCAGACTGATTTATAACTTTAACGTATTTATTTTCATTGACACCACAATTGCATCAGAGATGATCTGCCATTTTGAAATGGATATAATTTAGATTACAAAAATCTTTTATTCAACTAAAAATTTCAATATTTATTTAACTTAAACATAATTTAGATTTAGAAAATATTACTTATATTGAATTAAAGTTTTAAGTGAATTGTTTTTTATTTTTAATTAAAAAAATTGAACTAAAAAAAATATTCTTGAACTTAAGAAAAAACTGCACAATAACAACAACACAAATTTCATAATAAAAAAAAGAACAGAAAAAAATACATTTGTAGAGTTTAATAAAAAATAAAAAAAGTAATTACCATCAAAATAAAATTCCTAAAATGGTTAAAATAGAAAATAATATGTTTGTAAGAATAAAAGAAAAAAAAAAACATGATATGTATTAAAAGTTTGACCTAAAACAGATTATGATTGGAAAAATTCAAATTGCAAAAAAGAAAAAATTAAATTAAAAATTATTATTACACCTATAATAATTTCATTTAAATAAAAACTTATAAAAAAATAAAACTAAATTATTGAAAATAAAAAATTAAAATAGTTTAAATTACATATGGAAAGAATTATTACATGTTAAAAAACAAAAAATAAATAAAGTAACGAAAACCCATTGAAAAGACGAAGTAATCATTTGAAACATGTAATAATTTTGTCCAAAGAGCACAAAGTTTATTATTAAACAGAAATAAAAAGTAATAAATAAAAATCGAAAAAATACTTAAGAAATCTAGAAATGTTTTAAAAATTAAATAAAAATTACATAAAAATTATAGACAAACATTGACTACTTAACCATAAAGTATTAAAAATGAAAAACTCATTCACATAAAGATAAAGAAAATTTAACTAAAAATGCGGTAAAAAATTGATTTGTAATATGGAAACATTATGTTTTGTTACTATATCAGATAGGGCCGCATTCACAATGTTCGGTTAATTCTTAACAGAGGCTTTAACCGGCAGTTTGACATAAAATCTGCCAGTTCAAGTTCCTGCTAAGTTTAAGCGGACATTGTGAAAGCGTTTTTAAGACAGATTGCATACTTAGCAATATTATTTCATGCGGCTGAAAATAGATGAGATCGGAATGTAATCTTATCTATTATTTTTAGTTTAACTATGTATATTTAATCGAAGTATATATGTTCACGACCGGAAGCACTGAACTGCGCTCACTTTTTTTTGTAAACAAAAGCTCTTTCGCACTGAGACAATACTACTCTTGATTATGCGCTAAATTTGCCGCACAATAACTCAGAAACTAAGCCACAAGTAGAAAAATATATTAAAACCAATTTTGTAGAGGAAATGAAAACACATCAATTTCATGTCTGAAGAGTCCTCGTATGACAAGAATTGACACACCTTTCATAGTTTTTATAAAATTTTTTGGAAATTTTAAAACGGTGAAAGCTGGGTCAAATCTTGCCGTATGGAAATTTTTCGGCAACTTGTGTCTTCATTATATTACTGCCCGAAACCGAAATATATCCAATTTTAATTAAAAAATAGAAGTAAAATCTCTGTTTACTGTTGAACATTTTATAATGTATGTGTTAGAGAAGGTTTTTTGTTTTGATATAATGTCAAATTGGGTCTTACAGAGTATATTGTTTCGATGGTAAAGAACTTTGATTTTCAAATCTACTTTTAAGAGAGCAAGACTTTCATGGGGCTTCCGTCAAATGAAAGATTTTTTTTTTGTTTCAGAGAAAGTTTTCAAAATCAAGTTTTTAAAATTAATCGCATTTAAGTCAAAGATTGCGTCAAAATATAAATTTTCTAGAAACAGAAATTTTCTGAAATCTATTTGAGGTACATTTGGCAACCGTTTTCATTGTGTGAAAATTCGTTGAAAATTCAATTGAATTGGCTCAAACAACGATGACATTTTTGGTATATTTTTCATATAAAAGAAACAACGCTCAGAAAATGGTTTTTTTTAAAATACTTTTACTTCTTATATGATGGTAACTACTTCAATAACTACATAAACTGTTTGGCTGGCTGTTGGAGTTTATTTAAAAATTATTTACGTAGCTTAAAGAAAACCTAAACAAAAAATCGAAACGGATATATCGCCAACAAATTTCATTGAAAGGGATATCTGAGTTTTTAAAAATTTCAATAGTGTGTTAGATTGTTCGCTATTGCCCAAGTAAGTTTTTTTTGGAGAAGCTCGATTTTTGTTCAAAAACATTAGAGCGAGCCACCGTGTAGTTAAACTTTTATTTTTCAGTTATTTCTTTTTATGAAAACTAGTAGATTTAAAAAGAAAAAGTTGACTTAAACTTTTTTATTTATTAATTCATGAGCTCCTAAAAAATGATATGCATTTAAAGGATATTCCTTTCACATTTTTTTCAACTATACGTATTTTTCACAGAGTATTTAATTTTTACTTGAAGGCTTATAAAATAGTTCATAAAAAACGTTTAACCACTAGTTTTCGAGTGAAAAAAATACAAAAAACATTAAGTGTTCAGTGGCACGGTATACTGAGCCGAAATACAAATATTCTTATGTCAAAATGACAAAAACAATATAAGTATGTAGTATACATATACGTACCTCCTCCATTACAGAAACTTGGGAAATAATGGACAGTCCAATATACATAAACTGATTTAGCTAATGACTAATGACTGATGAGCTAATGTCACCAAAGCCAGAAAAAAAAACGAATTGCTTGAGTTGTAACTACCTAAACATGATAAAAAATATTATATATAAAAAAAAACGAAATGAAAAAATTCAAAGTTCATAATATAATAAAATATGCAATTATGGCTGAAATAATTAATAAAATTGAAGCAAAAATTTTGCAAAACTATGTGAATGCAGTAAAATGGATATTATATGAAAATAATAATATACGACTTCGCAAAAAACATTCACTCACTCACTTACACACACTCACTCACAATTATTATAGAAAATAAGTCTTAAAAAAAAATGGTAACAACTTTCCAGAATAAATAAAAGATCATAAATAAATTGTAACATTTTTATTTCACATGGTGTAAATGCAATCAGTTATTATGTAATGAAAGCATAGAAGAATAATAGAAATTTAAAAAAATAAATAAATAAAAACTAAACTAACAAGTTAAAATTTAGACGAAAAATGCAATGAAATATAAGTAGAAAATATAAATAAAAAAGAAATGGGTTTATTATTATTATTATTATTATTATGATTATTAATAAAATAAATAAAAAAACTACAACAACCAAATAATATGAAAAATATTATATTGTTTAATTGGAAATAGTAAACGTTTATAAAATTACTATGTTAATTTTAAAAAACTAATAAAAACAGAATAGTTTATTATTATTGATTAAAATTATATATGAATTATGATCAATTAAATTGTTTTCTTTTATACAATCATTTTGTTATTTGATTAGAAAAATTTAATTAAATAAACAGAAATATTTGAAAATAATAAAATTGAAAAAAAAGCAACAAGTGAAATATTATTAATTAATTAATAAAATAAGCATAAGTATTAATTAATTTCAAATAAAAAAAAAATTAAAATAAAAAATATATATAATATATATTAATAAAAAAGAACACTTAAAAGGAAAATAAAATTCATAAAATGAAATAAAAATACTGCAAATGAACAACAACAAGAACAACAAACAAAATCAACAAAAAAGTTATTTATGAAAAATAATAAAATACCAAAAAAATTTACAATGTTTGTTTTACTTTGTGTTCCGCAATAGAAAAACTAAATCAAACACAAGTGGTGTTCGCTCTTTAGTGTAAGTAGTTATACAAGAAATGATAAATTTATTGAAATCATATCCTGGTATACTTAATACCAGACCAGTGTTAGTTTAAAACTAATTGTAAGTTTTATTAAACGAACTTAAATTTTGGATCTCATTTGATTTTGGAATAAAACTGCGTTAAGCTACCACTAAAAAACTGGCCCTAAAAGTAATGATACTAAAAATAATATATGTAGTTTGCTTTCGTAACCGCTTTCCTTGAGATAGCCACACAGAAAGTAACCAGGTGCTTTTAAGTCCGATGAATTTAGAAACCAGTTGAAAGCAGAAAGTTTGTTTAATCGTTCGCCAAAAATGTTCCTTAGAAGCGTTATAGTTTCTAGGGAAGTAACTCCATCTTGCTGGAACAACAGTTTTTGATTATCCACAACAACCGCTCTCAAAAAGTTTTCAATCATCTCCGGATATTGATATTTAGTTACGATTACTGCGACTCCTTCCACGTTTTCGAAGAAGTACGGATCCAGGACTTTTTCCATAGTAATACCACACCATATGATGTAGTTTTTCGCAAAAACTCTGTAGCTTTGGAATACTTTGGCTTACAGAAAGAAGCACACAGGCTTAAAGATATGATTTTAACTTCTGATCAAAAGATGTGCTATACAAAAAATACCGTCAAAATATTAGATTTACCGTAAAAATAAAAACTATAATTTTTTTTTAAAGATTTATCAACACTGTGTCCCAACAACTTTTTCGTCGAGTTTATGTTTAAAGCGATAAAAAATATTTATTAATAGAGGGCCTCACTTGAGGTCAAACTTCTTGCGTTTTGGCAAAAAATGTCCCATATGTATAGGCATCTTATTAGTCGTAACGGGGAAAATTAATAATAAGAAAATTAGATAGAATTAGGTACTTCGAGTTGCTGACAATACATTTAACTATATGTAGGAATTGTATTTCGTTTAAGTTTTGAGCTTTTGATTTTTATTTCCTTCTCAGGAACGTTTTGTATAACATCGCAAAGTATTACAGCTAAGTAAAATAGGGCTGGGTACATTTCCGTATATTTCTTAGTTTCACTTATAAAATTTTGGATAACAAGTGTGCTTTTTTAAATTCTTATGTTTTCAGATATTTTAAGCTGTTTCCGATACTTTGTAATGTAATTTTGAAATACAGAATAATTTATTTACAATTGGCACTAAGACAGCAATAACTCATTATTGACTCTTGAGTCGATTAGTAACAATTTGTAAGCCTAATGAGTTTTCCTTTTGCATGGATCTGTTGAGAAACCAAACAAACAGTGAAACAAAGAAAAGCAGAAATTACTTTTTTCTGATTGTTTATCTTTGTTTTTGTAACTCCACAATTTTTTTAAATATCATATAATTAATGAAAGTTTTAAGCAATTGCAGTAATTACAAGTTCAAAAAGTCTCCGCCAAATTGAATTAAATTAGTGATGTCAATTTTTTTGACACCGAAGTTGTTGACACAATATGTACATTCATATATACATATATGTAAAATATCGCAAGTAGCAGCACAACATATATACATACATACATACATATAATTTTATTTTTATCAGTTCTCTATTACGGTTGTACTCACTTAAGAGGGTGTTGACAAAAATGAATGAATAACTTTTTTTAATTTCTTTTCTACTTAAATGAAAACTAAAAATGATTTACGAATAAGTGTTTGCACTAACTGTACTATTAAATTAGAATAATGGGAGGGTTATGAGCGCGCGATAAGTTACAACAGGAACCCAAACTTTGCTTTATAAGCACATTCAATATATAAAATGAAAAAAAAAACTACCGACAAATGTTTTGTTATATAAAAAACGAGTAAGTAAAATTGAATATTTGTCTTTATTGGTTAACTTAGGTCGTTATCTTGTTTTGATTGTGTAAAGCACTTTGTTTCGTTTACAGAAAATATTTATAGTAAAAGTACAAATGATTTTTAATATAACGATACAAAAATATTATCTTAAGAAAAAAATAACTTACAAAAAAACTAAAATAAATGCAATTCGAGCAAACGACGTATTCCGAATTTAAGGCTTGAAATTGCATTTTATCGTACAATATTTAAAACGAATTGAAAATAAAACTTAGGCCATCTGTAGTCTATTAGTGCTGCGACTAAAAACCTTTTTGAACAATTTACTAGGCCATTTCTTTTTCTTTTTTTCAGCGCCAGAGCAGGAAGAAATCGATAAACCCGACATTTGTGGTAAATTTGAATCGTAAAGAATTGTTGAATTTAATTGATTACATGAATGTGCTGATCGCATCAGTTTGCTGTCGTTATCACCTAAAAGCAATTTATCATTGCTGCTAATGCGCAGTGATGAGCGTTTTTTAAATAAAGTCCGTTCTTTCTTTTTAGGTATATCGTCATAATCATCCGTTAATGGATTGCCATTAACATTTATCTTCGGTATATCTGAGGGGGATGTAAGTAGATTGTTTGAATTTATTTGTTGCATCGTTGCACTTTGTGTCGTTTTACTGAAAATACAAAGAAGTGCATAATATAAATATCGTATAAAAAATAATTACAGTACTACTTTCAACCACTGCTACTTGGTATCATCAGTAAACTTTGTTAGCCGACGTTTAAAAATTTCCATACATACTATATTTTACTTTTTGCATTGATCAATTAAGAATCATAGCAAAATATAAACATAGTGCGCCAAAATTCAACATTTTTCCCCTTTATATGAAATTACATTTGTAACTCTCTTGATATGACACATTTCTTGACGAGCTTTTAATTACTGCAAATAATCAGTGCTCTTAAGTGAGACCCCGTTTAATAATACTTCGTACAGCGCAAATTTTTTAAAAATTTTTTTAGCTTATACTATTAAGAGGGGTTTACTGTACAGCCAACTTACACATAATTATCCCTAGTATAAATTGGTGGAGGTGTTTCTACTGCTATGTTAACATTACGTATAGAAGCAGCTAGCTTGGTCCAAAAATTAAATAAGCCATATGTATTGCCATTGTATTTCAGGTGTGTATATATTTTTAAGGATCCTGGTATTGCTACAGCATCTTCATAGATCAGTGGAATTATTTTACGTGTTTTATGTTCTATAATTAAAAACAAAATAGATTTTGATTAGCTGTGAACAATCAATTTAATTTTAAAATAATTACCTATTTGTAGCGCTTGCGTGTAATCAACTAAAAATTTGTTTTCTGGACTTTTAAGAAAACTATGAGTCAAAATCACAATTAAATGCTTACAACGTTCCTCAATTAGTTGTATAAGTGCTACATGTGCAAAAGAGACACCTGCCAGGAGGTCACGATCTTTAAGGCAAAGCTGAAAGTTGATAAAAGTTAAAAATATTTTTATAAAATTGGTCATCGAAAAATAAAGGGATGTAAAATAGTGATAGCTCTGCGGTAGTTTTTCTGTTTGAGAGACAACCTTTATACTTCGATAAGGAATGCATTTCTCAAAAATTCCATATAGTTTTTCTCAATACTTTACGCCATATGGAAATTAGTTTTATAGATTTACTAAAAATATTTGAAAAAAATTGAAGGGATTTATGTGCAGTTAGACAAGCAGACAGACAAAACAGTTTAAAGTTTTGAAAAAGAATATGACGTGCTGGACTATAACTTTATTCATCAAAAATTGTCAGCACAATGACTTTTTAAGGAATTAAGTATTCTGTTAAAAAAATACTACAATATTAAGTATATCTTTTCCTTCTATAAGTTTCTTAAAAAGCTTCGAAGCTTCTTTAAAGATTAGGAGTTTAAAGAAAAACCAAATCATGTTTTACCTTAAAATTATTACCCGGATCATCTTCCAGTTTCGTCAGCATTTCAACCGCATAGTTGATATCAACATCGGCAAAAAGTACAAATGCATCATATTTCTGTGGTGGCAAACCGTTTTGTGCGCGCAACACATCGTCTTTGGTAAGTATATTTGAATCAGTACCACGTCCAAAATCATCACTGGATTCATTTGTCTTAGGCTGTTGTTCTGATAGTGCCTTCGAAATTAGAGATTTCTGTTGTAAGTTTTTTGTGTAATTTTTAGCATCTTCAGCTACGAAAAGAAAGAAAAAAAAAGCGTAAGTAAACACAATAAAAAGCCATTAAAAAACTCATAAGTTCCTATAATACACCATGTCTTGAAAAATATTATATAAATTTATAATTTATTTTAGAAACTATTACTAGTGAACTTAGATTTATGATTCTATAACTCTGCGGACAAATATAATTTAGTTGATTTGCTTACAGAAATGTATTTATGGAAAGTTCTTGCAAGATATATAGAAAAAAAGATTTGCTGGAGCTTAAATTTGATTAGTACAAATAAACAGGATAAGTTTTAATTTTAGGATTTTACTTCGTTTACTATTTTTGTTAGACTGTGCTTAAAAATTTTATTTATAAACATCAGCAGCTTTAGTGGAAATCTTTAATCTTTCACGTTAAAGTGAAATTTTTAAATATTTTTCGATAAGGAGAGATCAAGTGTTAACTATACATATTGGGTTTTTCATAAAAATGTTCACATCGCAGATAAAAATAGCAATTTAAAATTAAATTTTTAATTTTATAGGAAATAAAATGTTGCATTGTTTACTGAGATGGCAGCCGGTAAAAACATAAGATTCACAAATAATAAACGCATTAACTAAAATGAATTTTTGCTTTTTGCATTGATCTGTTTACTTTTAAAATTTGTTTTAATTTTTCAATATTATCAGAAAGAATTGCTCGAACAGAAATTAATTAAAGGAAAAAAGTATTTATAATAAAAATCTGCATAAGAAACATTGTTATTTTGGTAGTATCGCTTTGCTCCTGCACATTGATTTTAATATACATAGGTGAAGATAAAGCAAAACAAAAATAAATCGGCTATATCGACGAAAAAAAATTCATAGAAAAAATACTTGTTACAATAAAAAAAACTATTTTTCTGAATATTTTAAACAAATTAAGCATTTTTTACTCAGTATGATTTTTTTGAGCACTGATGATAGTTTAGTAGAAAAAAGTGATTTTTGGACCAAAACTGATTTTATCACTTACGAAAACACTAAAGATTTTCAGCAAATTTTTAAAATTTAGAAATCTTTTAAATCATCAATTTTAAAGCGGAAAAAATGTAGGCAACTTAGTCGTTAACTCTCAATCTAATAGGTAAAGTATAGGTTAAAATAAAATGGTCGAAGAAATGAAAAAATTTCACAAAAATCTGTTATAAAATTTGCTCGAAAAATTGTAGAAACAAAAATAATACGAGCAATTGCCCAACATATTGGACCAATTTATAAATTAAATCAGACTCAAATAAATTGTTTGATCGCAATATAAGGTAAAAAACTAACAAATAGCTTTTATTATATGGTATTATAACATGTTAGATTTTTAATATTTATTGCTGCGCATACCTATGTGTACATACACCTATATATACATACAGACTATGTACAATCATAATAAAAAAAAATTGTTTTTTTTTTCACGGAGACATACATAGTTTCGCAATTAGTAAAGAAGCAATGGTACAAATATATTTTGCGCAGTGATATGCAGCTTAAGTAACTAATTGACTTTTATGATTTGTATATATTGTACACAACAATAATATTTACTTTAAGTGATATAAAATCGCTTGTACTTAAAACGTAGATATTTTTATTGTTTAAAGAGAAATTTAGACTTACGATTTACTTAAAAACGAATTCAAGAGCTAAGTCTCGAATCAAAAATTTAGTTTGCTTAAAAGTTTCATCGATTCGATCAAGAAACTCGCTTAGCTTACCGATAGAAAGTAATTAGGGTTTGTGAGATTCAACATTTGTTTGTTATTAAGAAGGAAAAACCCAATGCCTTGATTTCTTACTCAAGAGGGAGGGATCCCCTGATTGTTATTTCAAGATTGAGAATAACTAACAGAAAAGAGAATAAATTATTTAAACTGTGCGACAAAAAAAAGTTGATTTTTCTGAATTCAAATCTATTAGTAGTATTTTCCGATTTTTTTCTCCGATTTCAGTCTTTTCTAAGATGTGATCTATTAATAATCTTTAATAACTGTAGTAAAAGTTCAAAGATGCTCAGCAATTTCGTTCATAACTAAACATTATATTTCTGGCCTCTTAAGTTAAGCATTTTTTTCTCTTAGTGTCAAATTGCACTGCAATTTAAATTTTTGTCGTACTACGTTCTGTCAAATTGTAAATCTATTTAAGATGAATAACTTTGCCACAGGCCCTCTGACGAAAGTCTTCTTGTGGTGTATAAGTAATGTACATAAATAAATATATGTATGACCTATTTTATAAGCTTTGACCTTGAAAATATCGCTGATATGACCTAATGTAGCGTAACGCTTTGGTGATAACATTAAAAGCGCTTAGTGCTATATACTTTAGACTGTGAATAATTTTACACTCAAGAGATTGTAACTTTTTTTTGTATTTAACTTTTGTTGTCTATAGTTTTAGCTTAAAACTAAAATGTGGGCTAAATTTAAAAAAAGTATTTAAATTTACACTCTTTTAATCATGAAACTACGCACAATCTGTGTAATTTTCAACATTATATGTAATTTTCAAAGGCATTGCCGACCGTCATACATACTTAAGTGGTTCACGAAAACGATACAACATACCGATTTGCATATTATGTGATGGCGATACACCAAAAACTGTCGAACACAACTGTCAGCCAACTGGAAAAATTTATTCGTCTGAAAGATTCGACTCTTTTCCCTCCGTCAAGTCTCAGACATATTTTGAGAGACATTTTTTGAGTGAAATTTTTAGTGTGGAAGAATCTCAACCGAATGAACGTTTTCAAGACAGTTACAAAATTTTAAGTTACACAGGCTCACAAAACAAATACAGTGCAGTCGCGGTAACGCGACCACCGTCTACCGTGAACAACGCGGTAATGTGAACAAAATAAATTTTGCATTGACTGCCTTGTAGCAAGATAAAATACGCAAAAGGCTCTTTATGTAATTTTATTTTCATTTATTTTTAGTTTATGAAGTTTTTTGTATCTTTTAAAGTTTTTGTTGTTACAAATGATATGAAGAATAAAAATTTCATGCAAAATATGTGAACAATTTCGCTACCGTGAACAACCTTGGTTTTAAATAGTTCACGATACCGCGACTGCACTGTATATTGAAGTAAAAAATATAAGGAAGGTGCGTAAAGTTATACCAGAAAAGGTTCAATTTTTAGTACTTTTTCGTACTAGATTTCAAAACAATTTTTGATTAAGTTTTTTTGGTGTTATTTTAAGCCACAAATGGTGCAACTGCGTTTCTTACTCTTTTGACAATAATTTTTTACTGAAACTTTTTAAGTTTGATGTCGCACAGTGTTATTAACAGTCAGGCCAGATCACTCATCTAAACAAGTTTGGGAAAACCACATACATAGATATTATGTATTTTAACAAAGTGTTTGATCATTAGCTAGCTAAATTATTTAATGAAGCTAAATACATTCATAAATATTAAGAAACACAAGTAAATTATTCCATTTTTATGCGTTGTTTTTAGCTTTAACTAAAAAAGTATCTTCAAATTTTAATAGAAATATGAAATTTGTACCCATGTACAAAATTCAGTTCATAAATTAAGCAAAAAAATAAGTTCATATATTAAGTAGTATTTGCAAGAAGTTAATAAATAAAAAAAAAACTCAAAACTAATTCACAATTTACTTCTACCGAGCTTGAGTTGTATCTTAGAAAGTAAACGAGAAAAAATTACAAGCCATTCAATGTCAAAATGATAAAGCTTATTCAGACAAACAAGTATTGTATGATTTACACAGGTTCTGCAATCAAGAAAAATAAAAAAAGTGTAAAATAGAACAGAACCGAACGACAATTGCTCAGCTAAGTGATACTAAAATCAACATGTTTATATAATAATAGGGTGGGCCATAACGCTTTTTTCGAATTTCAATTTCGGCATAGTTGACCAATAGACCCGTGCATAGTAGTCACAATCAAGAATTGACAGTTTTTCTAAAATTTGAAGCGATTTTTATTTGTCTGTATGTTTTAATAAAAAACAATAGTGAACCATTTGCACACTAAATGAAAATAAATAAATAAGGCTTTCTTAATATGTTAGTAAAGCTATAGCTTGTTTACAAAATGTCTGAAAAAAATATGGTTTGTTAAAAATATCGGTCAAAATTCTAGAAAAATTCTCATATTTCGAAAACTAAGGGTCTGATTTCAAACTTTCATACACCATTATTAAAGTTAACTGAATTATGTGTTATATGCCCGCCCACAACTTGCGACTTTTAAATAAGATATATCCAGGACTTCCGATGGCTATATCTTCGATATTAGGTGTTGCCATAAGTATTTAAGACCACGTCAAAAAATAGGGTTTAGTAAAACAAAATAGAAGAGAAAATTGGTAAAAATTTCAAGCTTGATGCCTATTCGCAATGTTTTATCACTATACCAAATCGAAATTCGAAAAAAACGTTTATATGACCCACCCTATAGTATAACTTGCAACGTCACTAGATAAGCAACTGCTTGTTTAACGAACAACTGCGACTATCCACAAAGCTGCACGACAGCAAAATGTTATTTAGATCATGATAAGGCAAAAAAAAAAAAAATAAATAAAAATGTAAGCAAACCATCTTTTCATAGATAACAATCACAAATTAATATAAAAAATGAACATAATAAATAAAATTAATTAATATATACAAAATACAAAATAAATTCAGACTAACCTAGATTTTCATAAATATCATCGGAAACATCCCAACGATCAATGATGCCTAGAAAATGTTCCAAATACTCAAAAGTTGCAGTCTTAGGATTATTTTTGCACCACAATTGTATGACCTTAGCCATAGGATCCTCTATGCTCATAGTGTTTTCATCACAGAGTGTTTTTTGCAGCGCTAGCGTCGCGATACCACGCCAATCTCTTTCATAACCTTCTTCTGAGCGTAATATTTTCGTGAAATTTAATAATCGGGACAATTGTTCACGTGTACTTCGACTTAACGCTGTTAAGGGTACCTGACTATAGGTATTAATTATTATATCATCAGGACCCTCTGAATCTGGTGATGCGCTTGCAGTATAATCCATACTTTGAACTGATAATGGCGGCAACGTTATTGTTAAATTTTGTACCATTTTAAGTTATTCAGTTTGAAAACTGCAAATGAAAAAAGAAAAGAAGCTTGTTGTTAAAACAATGCGATTTTGTTTTCATATTATTGTATATCATGTTTTAAGATCTTTGTTTATTATTCGAGTTAAGTGATATAAAAACTATAAAAATAGTACGAAGTATGAAGTTCTTCAATACAGCTCGAGGTAAGTGAGATGAAGAGTTCAGTGGCATTTTGTAACCTTGTGATATATATAATTGCAGTACGAGTCAATCAGCAATGTCCGTTGGCACTTTACTGCGAATCAAATTATTTAATTTATTTAAATATTTTCTACAATAAATAATAAATCCATTTCGAATTGAAATTTTATTGGAAACTCACTCATTAGTCATACGCTTAGCCATACATTATCCAAAATCCATTAAAAAGGCATTAACAAATTCCGACAACTTATAACCAAAAACTTTTTTAACAAGTTTTCTCATAAACCAATTGAATAGAACTTTTTTTATATCGAGTGATAAACAAACATGAAGTTCATTTTTATTATTTTCTATACAATTTATTATTTTACATCCATAACGTCTAAGGTATAAAGGGAATATTGTAATGAAACATAATTATTGTAATTTTTATTTACAGAGCGATTACGATTGGTGGTTTGAAAATTGCACTTGTACAACTACTGATGCCAGCATTATATCCGCTTTAAGTTGCGGCCTCAGCAAAAATATGAAAAGACATACCATGCAGATAGAGTTTAAATTTGCACAGGACATTGTTCATTGGTATTTTAATCTCAAAATAATTTTGCCACGTAAGCCCCGAGATTTTGTTATTATAAATCAGACTAAAATAGATGGTTGCCAGCTTTTTGATAAGAATAATCAAGTAACGTTAATACAGCTGACGCGTTCAGCTATGGAGCATTACAGCAATTTCCCAATGCATTGTCCTTTTCAGAAGGATAAACTTTATTACTTACGTGGAATTCGTCTCGATATGGAATCGATGTCTCCATTTGGTTTTGAAACTGATGTCCGTATTTGGTATGAATTAATTGTTCAAAAGAAAATTGTAATTTCAGGCTACGTAAAGAGCCACATTGGTAAAAAGAGGAAAAATTAATTATATATCGCTGAAAAAATTTTGCAGCAAACTACTCTAAAGTAATGTATAAACTTTGCAAACTAAACTAAGAGATGGTGGTAATCATTAAATTAAGTGGTCAGTCTTTGTATTTTATTTTATTTCGAAACTACGATAGCCTTAAAAACATCCTACATCTTTGACAGAGACAACTACAATTTAGAGGCTTCTCATTTTTTTCTTAAAAGTTTATCCGAGGAGACATTGGCCTACTACTCAAAACTTTACTCGAAAAATTTATGCAATTTGACAGAGCACAACGTGCGTTGAGATAGCTTTAAAAACATGTGAAACAAAAGTTCTTCCACTCAAATTTTTGATCACTATAGAATTCGGAATCAGCGTATTATTTTATATATAATGCAAATAGTATCCGGAATCGTTTACTAAAATTAAAAATTTTTTTTTATATAAATTTTTTTTTATCTTCAAAATAGGCCTCACTGCTTTAAAAAATACTACGCCAGCGCTTGATTTAGTCTTTTATAGTAGGATGCTTAAAGAATTGGCTTCGGCTCTTTCAGTAAATTTTCTTTTTAATTGGATTTCGGCTCGTTTGAGGCGCCATTTCGAACGCTGTTGGCTGGTTCGCATGTCCCCACTTTCATGAAACGCATAATAACTGGCGACGAGACGTCATGCAAACCAGCCAACAGTCTTCGGAATGTCGCCACAAAAACGAGCCGGACGGTTTAATCGATAATCTTAATTCACTGAGAAAAGACACAGCACTGCTGTGTATTTCTAATAAAACAGCAAAATGATGATTTCATTTTATTTTAATAAAACAGATCGAGCAATTTCCCTAATTCACTTAGTTTCGATGTTAAAAACTTTTTTAAGCTAAATATCTTAGTCTGGTTTAAGCAAGTGTTCAAAATAAAGTCTCATATTTGAAGTGTTTGCCATCGATTAGTGTAAGCGCATTGAACTAACTATCTAATTATTTTCTATTTATGGCCGCAAGTCTCCCGATAACCAATTCGACATGTATTGATAAAAGCTATAAAATCAAGCACTATAACCAATTTGTAATAGTTAGTGATTGTGCCCATTACACGATTAAAATTTTTTTAGTTATGGACTAATAAGCTTGCAATCAGGCCCGGATTTACCTTAGAGGCACACTAGGCCTGTGCCTAGGGCGACACGATTTGAAAATTAAACGACGAATTTTTTTACACAGGGGGCAAAAAGTGCGAAAATTACCTAAAAAATGTTGATAAGCAAAAAAAAAAAGGTTCTCACTTTTGATACTAGAAAGTTTTGTTTTCATATTCACCAGTGAAGAAGGGCGGCAATTTGCGATTGGCCTAAGGGAGGCAAATTTCTAAATCCGGGCCTGCTTGCAATAGTTTGAGAAGTAATTTGTTCAGGCGGAAATTTTTCTATAAATGCATTAACTGTGTATGCATAACGCATATTCATTATCTAATATTCTAAAGAACTCAAGCGATTATTACAGTTATGTAAGAAAAAAGTGTTTCAAAAGCGACGTTAAGTTTAACTAGTAACGGTGTGTTATCTTCTGCTACGCCAATAATTAAATACCCTACACATTATTAACATTAAAAGTTAGCGAAAAGTGCAAAATATTATTAATAGGGTATTTTACTTGGCTTTTGGGGGAATCTGATTGCTATATAAAAAAAGTATTCTCCGGTTAAGGAGGTTTGGAATTACCGGGGGAGCGCCGGAAAGATATACACTCTGTTTGCTATATGTAAAAGGATGCTCTGGCTGGGAAGGTTTGGAATGACCGGGGGAGCGCCGGAAAGACTCTGTTTGCTATGTGGTAACGTATTTTCTCCGGTTGGGAAGGTTTGGAATGACTTTTTTTAAATTTTATTGAATTATTTATGTTTTGAGAGACCTTTTTTTGTTTATCACTATGTAATATTATAATATTTTACATACATAGATAGTTATTTATAGTTAATATACATGCATAAGTACTAGTTCAGAGAAGGCCGCGAATTGCTTTCTTAAGACATGGTAACCCTGGGCTATTCATTAATAACGTAAAACGTTGGGGGTCGAAAATTTTCTTACTGTATCATCAAATGTTTGAGACTACGATTTCTTACTTATGGCAGACTAGGGATTTCAAAGTGATCAGAGAGCGGCTTAAGTAATTATGTACAGCCTTTCACACGTAAATAAATATGTTATTTAAAGTTTTCATTTCGTTAGTTACTCAGCATATAGTCGTATGTATATTTTTTTTATAACTTTATTCATGATTTCAATGCTTAAAATAAAAAAAAATCGAAAGAGAAAAACACAAATTTAATTAAAATAACATTTGAACGCCAACGTACATCGCTGCTCTTATTTACACACAGCGGAGTACTTTGTCGAATCAGCAGTTCGATGTGAGAAGTTCAAACGACTTCACCGATGCATACCGTAAGTGTAAATAAGATATATACATACATACATATGTACATGTACAAAAAATTCTCAATTTCTTATGAAATCACTGTAGTTCAATATCTGCAAGCATTGATACACATATATTATATACATAGGTGGAAAATATTTTGAAGTTTTGTTTAAAATAAAAAAAATAGGGTAAACGTAACGTTGCTGGCTATAACTTAAAATTTGTGGACAAAAAATTTGGGAAACTATTTCAAAAAACCTTTAATTTGAGAATAAAAGTTCACCACGAGAGTTTTTACTTGCCCTTAATGCCGAACACATTATCATCTTCAGGATGTGTATATACTCGCATATATGTATTATCTGTACTAAGAGCCGAGAAAAAGTAAGCGGGATTAGATAACGGGGTGTGCACAGTTGTAGCCGTGGGCATAATTTAAAAGTAGACAAACTAATTAAAATTTTTAGTGACGTTTTAGATGAATCAAGAGAATATACTTTTTAAATAATAAACAAAGAAAGGAATTTAACATAAATTCTAATAGATGTGGAACATACACAGAGCTCATCGAAAAAAATGGATATTGTTACTCCTATATCAAATATGGTAATACAGTTAAATTTAGAACGAGGCTGTTTTTTTTTTGACTTAAAAAACAGAATTTAAAAAACAAGTTTTGATCCAGGTTTGCTTTTTGAAGATATAGGTAGGTGAAAGTTTTAAAAGATCAAGTTAAAACAAATAATACAATGGGCTGCATCGAAAGAAAGATTATAAAAAAATCTATAATAATTACAGTGGCTCACAGCTTATTTGATACAGTGCATACTTTTAACTTCAATGCTCTGTAACTTGGAAACTAAGTGGAATATGAAAAAAATTTTGATACCATTTGAAATAAGAAAAATTGTGGTTTAAAAAAAAGTTTATTTATTGTAAAAAAATATTACCTGGAATTTTTATAATAGAAAATCGAAATAAACTACTAAATTTCATGTCACAGCTTATTTGATACACACATGTATAAATTGAAAAAACAATGTTCAAAATAATGATTTTATAATTTTAAATATGTAGTGTGGTAGCCTCTTTGGTCAACTACAGCTTAAAGATGGTTTGGCATCGAAGCTGCAAATTTTTTATTGGTATCTGACGAATTATAGCGCCACTCAATTTTAAGTGCCTTTTTAGGTCGTTTTTGTTTGAAATATTGTGTATTCGGATATTTTTTTCCCAAATCGCCCATAAATTTACAAGCACATTGAGGTCAGGTGCCTATACTGGCGGTGCCATCAAATAAGGGCAATTGTATATTGACCAGAATTGAACTATAACCGCTTTGTATTTTGGGTTTTTATCTTAGTAAAACCGTAAATTTGTCTGCATGCCCAGATTTTCGGCACTATGTAACTAATTGACACTTATAACCTGAAGACACATATCCATACTCATGTTATTTTCCATAAAAGCCAAATTTCCGGTACCAACAGCTGACATACACGCCCAAACCATGGCATTGTTTTATATTGCGTGGATCTTCCCCTTGTAGTTTTTTCTATTTGGCTTTCGCGACATGCTATCTGAGTCAAATAAGTTGAATTTCGATTCGTCCACGAATATTACTGAATTCCAGTACTCAGTGGTCTTCAAAACATGTTATTTGGCGAAAATCAGACGGATAATCTCATTTTTAACTAATATACGGCTTTTTGCGAACTACTCACAACTAAACACTTTCGTTTTGGGCTTGTATGTCAGCTGTTGGTACCGGAAATTTGGCTTTTATGGAAAATATCTTGAGTATGGATATGTGTCTTCAGATTATAAGTGTCAATTAGTTGCATAGTGCCGAAAATCTGGGCATGCAGACAAATTTACGGTTTTACTAAGATAAAAAACCAAAATACCTGACCTTAATGTGCTTGTAAATTTATGAGCGATTTTGGAAAAAAATATCCGAATACACAACACTTCAAACAAAAACGACCTAAAAAGGCACTTAAAGTTGAGTGGCGCTATAATTCGTCAGATACTAATAAAAAATTTGCAGCTTCGACGCCAAACCATCTTTAAGCTGTAGTTGACCAAAGAGGCTACCACACTACATATTTAAAATTACAAAATCATTATTTTGAACATTGTTTTTTCAATTTATACATGTCTGTATCAAATAAGCTGTGACATGAAATTTAGTAGTTTATTTCGATTTTCTATTATAAAAATTCCAGGTAATATTTTTTTACAATAAACATTTTTTTTAAACCACAATTTTTTTTCTTTCAAATGGTATCAAAATTTTTTTCATATTCCACTTAGTTTCCAAGTTACAGAGCATTGAAGTTAAAAGTATTCACTGTATCAAATAAGCTGTGAACATACAGTGGTATGTTACTTCAAATTTTTCATTTATTTGTTTAAGCAGAATAAAGAAAAAAATGTATGGCGTGTCTCCAAATGACAAATTTAATTTTTCGAATAGGTCATTACTCGTGAAATCTACAAAAGTTGACATTTACAGGGCTTAGCTAATTATAATCACAAAACTAATACTCATTAAAAGTAAAGATTTTTTTATGATAATTTAATTTATATTGATGAAAGCAAATTTTGAGAAAAAAAGTAGTCTCGATCGCTTATCAGAGCAAGCATAAATTTAGCAGGTTCATTCGCAAAAATATCAAATGCTGCCGCTAAGGCTCTTCGGGTTTAAAATATTTATTTTCTTATTTTTATTAGTTATCACTGGGAAACGATCAGACGAAAGCTCTAGACTACAATTTGCTTTTAATTGCCTACAAAAGAAATTTCACGCTATGCCAACGTCAATAATACTAATATTTTTTGAACATCATTCGCACATCTATTGCAAATATTTATCATATATTAAGTAACAATGTCTTCACACTTAAGTACTTTTACTAATGTCCACAAATTGGAATTATATTGGCACTTAACATAAACCCTCAAATTTCACCTAATTTCGGTTTAATAGTATCCACCAGAAATTAAAATGTTAAGACGTTTAAAGTACAAGGTAAAAAAACATCGCAGGCTAATGTAAAGTTTAAACAAATGATTTATAGCAAATCTAATCTAAATGTAAAAACCTTTTTATTAGCAATAATCCGTTCAATCGGATCCTCCTCCTCCACCTTTCCTCGTTTGCACACTTTAACACAAACTTTTATTGCGTTTGCCAATGGAGCGCCGTGAATACGCTGCGCAACAAAACAAGCTATTAAACGGTTAAGCAAAACGATGGAGTTGATTTTATGAGCGCTTGATTATTTAGTGTTTTTTACCGATTTTATTAGGCACAAAATTAGATTATTTACCAAATGAACGCTTTAAAGGAACCGAAGCGTGCGATTGTCATGAACAAAAAACGGCACTAGCAACTGTTGTCGCCACTGAAGCTGCGAAAAACAATTCTATTTTAAAGTAGCTAATGGGAACGGAATTGGGAACGGAGTGGGTTATGCGCCTCTTCCGCGTTATCGACACCGCGCCACCACCTGTGTGTGCTGAAAAAATATGAAAAGAAAAATACATATTAGTTTACATGTTAATGAATATTTAACACAAAAAAAACAAAACTAATAATTATCATAAAAAATATAAATAGCAATAAAACAGATAAACAAATGTAAAAAACAGCCGTTTTCAGTTTCGGCAACCGCATCAATTCAAGCAACACTCACTTGTCTTATGACAACGTCGCAAGGCTTCCTCGCCAACCAGCGTAGCAAGGCACCGATGTCTGCTGCGTTCACGTCGAATTCGTCACAGTTGTTTGTTTTTGTTACTAATTTTTTTTTGTAAATTTTTTATTATTCTAGCGAATGGCGACAATTTATTTATATATTAAATATTTTTTAGTTATGTTTCACTTTTTATTTATTTTTTAATTTGTATTTGCTGTGGCATTCCAGCTCGCCGATGTTACGTTTTTATAGCTTAATTTCTTTCACACACACTTTGTTTTTTAGTTTGTTTAATTTTTGCATAAAATTAGTTTAATTTTTACTAGCTAAACAAATAATGTACCCAATTAAAAAATGTGAAATAAAACAAAAAACGGCAACCGAAATAAAAGCAAACTTATACTTGAAAAAAAATACACCGACTAAAATGAGAAAATCCAGTTCGCGAACTGTCAAGCGATGTCCGCAACAAGTGGTGAATCCCATTTTAGATGATGCACTTTTTGACATCAAAATTTTTGACAGTTTGATTTTGGTTCGTAGTGTACTTGTCTATGTGCACACTTTCTTCTGAGCAACACACATTTTCTAATCGATGTGACGTGTTGAACAGAATTGAGACGGGGACGGGTAATCGGCAACGATTACGTGCTGTAAAAAACCAGTTGGAAAATCGTTGGAGTAAACACAATTGCGGCGGACGACGGAAAGTTCAGCTGCCATTTTGCTTTCACAAACGTAAAAAAAAAATTGACACAAACTGATTCGAAATGCAACACTGATCGTCACCTGCCGACGGGGAAAATAGAATTACATCTAAATCGACGGCAGTTTTCCAGCCGTACGCCGTAATTCTGTTCCATTTCATACGATTAAGTGTGCTATAATTTTTGACAGCGGGTAATCGATTAAGTTTTTTCTTTGTTTGTACTTACATGGTATCAACTAGCATGTGTGTGTGCCATCGTACATCAGGAGGTGTCTTTTATTACGTCAAGTCATATGATAATGAACGCGGTGAAAAGCGGGAGAGCGGTTTTTTACGATTTAGCGGGCTTTGGCTCTGCACTATTAGGTGTTTTATTCGTTTGCTGTTTGGCATCACAATAAAGGCTTTAACTTTTTAAAAGCGTGTATTCTTATATGCTGTTTCACAAATCGAAAATGAATGCTTGAAAGTTGACGCATGCTGGAGTTGAGCGAAATAAAATACTTGACACATTATGCGCGCATTTATTGTACCGTGTAATCTACCAGTGATGTAATTTTCAGTACATTTGTACTCTTTTCAGTACATTTGCGTTGTTAAAACTATGCGATAGAACATTTAAGATATTTTTAGTACATTCGATTACAAAATTTTCATAAATTTTAGGAAATTTTTGTGTACATGACAAAGAAAAAAGTAGGTTCGTCTTCTAAAAAGTACATTCCAAGTACATCAGTACATTTCCACAAAAACCAAATGATCATCACAGTAAGTAATTAATAAAAAAGATTAATGCTTCATTTGTTAGAGTCGATGCGGGAGTTTATAAGTTATGACATGTTTACGTTATGCCAAATAATCTGATCAGCTGATTAGGGTTTTTTAACACAAAACATGTAGCAACACTTAACCAAATCGGCAAACAAGTTGACAAGTCTAGTTGATGCTTTAGTTTTAATTTATTTTTCAACGAGTGCGTTTCATTTTACCCCGATAAAATTTGCATATTTTGTAATATTATATTCATAAAAAATTATAAAAAGTGGTATTATCTATTAATTGAAAAGTTGCGAGTGAGAAATCAATAAAATGTTTTAATAAAATTACATGAAAATGAAAAATCGCATTTAAAGCGGTGCCGTCGGCAGAGCAGCCAGTGAGAGTGCAGTGTTTATTTGTTTTTGTTGTTAATTTAAAAGTGGATTTATTAAAACTCTCTTCATATGCTTAGAAAAAAAGCAACAAGTGCTTAAATTAAATTTAATTCTCTGGAAATTTTTGAATGCTTGTTTTATTTATAAAAAATACTTTAAGTAAAGTCCTTAAGTGGTGTGAGTGTATTGGTTGTTGCTAAAGTTCATTGCAGTTGCTGTTAAAACTCATTGCAGTGGCTGCCTAAGTGCAGCATCCGCAATGGTGCTATTCAAATTAATTGATAGCACTGGTTATTCAATTGTGCAAGTCGCAAGGCGGCAATCGGTAAGTGATTTCTATTATTGTTATTTTATAATTTATACAAATATTCTTCGTTTTATTGATACAAATGATTAACCTCGTAATTTATGAAATCGACTTTTAGGAATTTATTAAATGGACAGATCCAATCGAACACTTATGGTATGAAATTCATTCTGGTACAAACCGTCGATATATGTATGTACCTAGATATTATGAACACATGACTGATACTTGTCAGTGATGGCATTTGAGTTTGGTAAAAATGTACTGAATCGAGCCTTGAAATGTACTTTTTAGAAGTCGAATGTACTTTTTTTTTGTCTTGAACACCAAATTTTACTAAAATATACGAAGTTTTCTAAAAATAATAACTAACAAAAAAAAAGGTCGTCACTTTTTCCATCTAATAAACCCTAGCAAAATCAGATATATTTTACATTAAATTACAAAATCTACACATTGCGTTTATTTTCATTTATGAAAAAAAAAACTAATTATTATAAAAGGAAATTATTATAAATCTACACATTGCGATTATTTTCTTATATTCATTCACTAAAAAAAAAAGTTATTAACTATTATAAATTGTCCAAATGTACTGAAAATGTGCAGAAAATTCGCCAAATGTACTAAAAATGCGGCAAATGTACTGAAAACTGTACCGAACAAAGTACAAATGTACCGAAAGTGATATAACTGTTCTATGTATCATTAGCCTCTGACTCACAATACCCGATTGAAAATTCGTTGGTGTTCGTTTATATCAGGTCCGCATTTAAAAACTTGCCGCCCTTAGCCATTCACAAATTGACGCCCTTCTTCACTGGTGAATAAGTGATGACCTTTTTTTTTTGCTTGTAAACATTTTTTAGGGGGCGACATTCCAAGTATTTGCACTTTTTTCCCCCTGTGTAAAAAAATTTCAAAGATCCCAATATTTGCCGCCTTAGGCATTGGCTTAGTGTGCCTCTAAGGTAAATCCGGGCCTGGTTTATATAATGATTTGTGAAAGCAATGCCAAGTTTAAAGAACACAGACCTCAAACTATCATCGTGCAAGACTGAGAAATTTTTCAATGTACATACAATTATTGCTATAGCCTTATAATATATAACACTTCCGTATAATTTGCCTGGATAGAAATTAAATGGTTGATTTGCAACTTTAATTCTTGCCTGTAACCATTTTCCTCATTTCCTAGCATTAACTTCTGACTAACATCAAGGGAATTCATTTAATTAAAAACTTTTAATTTCCTCTACAAAATTTTTAACATCCTGCTTGTTGTTACAAAGTGGTTTTAACTTCCGCTGTTATGACAACCATTAGTAAAGTCATGTCACTTACACCAAACTGAAAATCAGCAAAATGTCAACAGGTGGGCGGTGTCAAATCATGAATACCATCGCGGCTCTCAGCCACATAATACAAAAACTATTCACTCTAATGATTTTAGTTATCAGCTGGTATCTCCTAGAGCCTGATAACCTTGAATAACGTAGATATTAATTCGGAATTTCCACGACAACTGAAAAGAGAGCTTTGGGAGTGCCACAATTTTACAAATACAGGAAAATAAATTTTATGTTCATGAAAGTTGATTTTTATTTAGAGTGTTAGGAACTTTATATTGAAATACGACATGGTTTAATCAATGCCGCTTGGGTTGGTCGTGAAAAATATCTAATTTTCCCTAGGGTGTGTAAAAGTCAAAAGTGAGTATTTTTTTAGTACATGAAAATAGTTCGATGTAGTAAATTTTAATGTGTAGGTGGAGGTGAGTGAGTGATATGTCATTTTGCTAGAGTTTTGAAAAGTCCTGCTTTTTTTTGCTCCACAAAATTTTTTGATAGTGAAAAGGTAGGTAGGTTGCGGCATTTAACTGTTCGCCCCGGGTGCCAAATATGCACGGTATGCCTCTGGATGCCAATTGATGCTACGTCAGGGTAGGGGTTAACTTAGCGCTGTTTCACCGCGGATTTCGATGAATTCAGTTTTTCACTTGCCCAACGATTTCCTAACCGGTTACAGTTTTTCGGCGGTAAGGACCATAGCGTTGTTACAATATATGGTACGATATCCTTTTCATTTACAAGTTTTTGAACTCTCTAACAATAGTCGCAACCGACTCTCTGCCTAAGTATGAGGTAAAACGTCAGCGATGGTTCACGAGTTCGGTGCTGCTAACTTGTTAATAACAATTTAGATTGCAAACAGTTTTGAATTCGATCAACTGATGCGTAAAGCCCGTGTATATAGTCTAATTTAATGCTCCTTAATCCAGTGATGTGATGCGTTATTGCTTCTCCGAAAATTCAATGTTTCGTCTTTTTAAAATAACTGTTTTAATTGTTCAGGGATTTTTGGCACTAATTGGTACAACTAGGTCTGCGGGATGTGGGATTTGTATAGGCAGGTGTTCTAAAAGTGTGTGTAAATATGTTAAATGCTACGAAAAAGAAGTTTCTCCGTAGCCACTTCTAGGAAGTCATGCACGGATTCGTCCCTAATACACAAAATAAAAAAGGCATACACACATTTATAGGCATAAGGTTTGCACGGACCTGGTTGAACCTCCTAGGGTTAAACGGATTCACAAAATTTACGTACAGTTACATATTCATGAAAAAAGTAGCAAAGATTGTTAAAATTTTCATTTTCAAAGAGTAACAAAAATATATTTGCGTTTTTTTGAGGTACAATATTTCAACAACTTAAATGTTTAATAAAAAATAACTCTGCCATCTTCAAAAGGGTCTGTTTTAACCATTATTTCCTAGCAAAATTATAAGATCTACTATTGAGGATTTATTTTGAGGTTGATTTCACGACAACGATAACAAGAGTAAATGAAATTTGCATAAAACATAACGAATTATACTTTTGGCGTTCTTATCACAAATACTAGACGACTAACATTTGTTGGCAAGACAAAAGAAAATTATTTTGCGGTCGGTTCTGCTATGTGTTGTGTTGCTTCTCTCGCACTTATCCTTAAAAAAAGACTTACATTTCATGTACCGGCATTGCAGAGATGTAACAAAATTAATCAATGAAATGTCGATACTTGGTATAGCATAACGTGATCATGTGATCCGCGTTTTTGATTTCCTGCTCATTTTGCTAGGGTTTTCGGTGTACCTAGTAAATATAAATATATAATTGGTGATGTTTTAGTACAAAAATTTTTTTGCAGTTAAAAAAAATGCATCTTTAAAAAAACTTTCACCAACTTTTTCCTACTCCGCGTTTTGGTGATAAATAACTGGTCACATTATTGTGTAGCAGTATCTTCCAAATTCAATTCAACGCAATTAATTAATTTATCGATACTTTTAAACATCGCTAGCACAAACTAAGCATCGTCGTATGCCAATTAAGCAATCGTTGCACCACCAGTTTGTCTGCCAAAGTATCGTATTTTTGCTTTCACGTTAACCAGTACCGATATTATTAATAAATGGACACCCAAACAATAAGCCACTAAATTTCTTGTGTGTCCTTTGGTTGGATTCAGCTTTTTGTTGTTGTTATGCTTTTGTTGAAAAGTATGCGCTTAGTGGAGCTTTTGTTCTTTGTGGGGGCAACAATTTTTACGGGAAAAAATAACATCAATTTAAAGTAGAGCAGCAACATTGTAGTATGATTAGTAGAGAAAATGAAAGTATATAGTTGTGTAATTTTCTTGGTAAAATTCTTTGGGTCATTAGCATTTCTACCTTAAAAAAAATGTTTAACATCATGCTTCTTTCTTGTACATATCAGAAGACTTCTTCTTTTTCATCTCCATCTAAACTTAATTAAATTATTCCAGCATGTGCTTACTGTTCTGCGTATAATTTTAACTATAATACCGATGCGTAAACCGTAGTACCATAATTTGTTCTTGGTGTTTTGGTTGAGTTTTTTTTTTTTTGGCTTTACGAAATTAATATTCAACACATGAAACAATTTACAAGTCAGAATCGAAATCTTAACAGAACGGAAAATTAATATTCAGACCTAATTTAATAATAAACTTCATATATTCAAAATTATTGACAATTAAATTTTTTGAATTAATCGTATACATCTTGAAGTTAAATACATTAGGAAAGTTTCAAATGTCGTGTAATTCCATGCTCCATCGAAGTAAAATGAAAAGTTGCAATTGAAACAAATTACCAATAGCTGCCCTTGCTGATGAAAGGGGCACTTCCTATTGAGTGGAATGTAGATTTTAACTCTAGGAGTCGTCGACAAAGTTCTTCCTTAGATCTGAGCGCCAAACGATCATGGCACATGGGCCTCACGAGGCCCAGAAGTGTAACTTACCGCCTCACAGGTAGCTGAACAAGAGAAGATAAAACATTTTTCTCTTTTGTAGAGGATCTTGTCTTGAGGCACTTTCTTTTGGTATATCTAACTGAAAAGAATTACACAAAATGTCGGATATTTTTCCAAGAAAACTATATGTGTGTTGCTGACCAAAAACAACAAAAATGTTTATTCATATAAAATATAAATGTTTCTAATGATTGTCTTTTAATAGTAAAAATAAGTATAAAGGAATAGATTTTCCTATAGAAGAAGTGCTGTACCCCTATCAGAAGTACGCTTGGTCGCATTAGGTTTACTTAAAAGTATGGGTACAAGAATTAGTGAGATGTTTGGTTAACAAAGTTAACTGTCAAAAGTGGAATGCATTTCTGTTAATAACATTTGTAAACTTTTCCTAGTTTAAATATTTGGATCGATAAGGACCTCTTTCATATTATTTGATATTAAATTATTAAATTGCTTGTCAGTTGATACTTAAATAATATCAACTGATCGAGGAACTGCTAAATTACTGAGGTTTTTCTTTTCTCTTCTCAACCTCTGCTTGATGCTTTTTTCTGTATATGCTATTATGTAATTAGATTTTTGTTGTAAATCATTTAAAGATAAATAAGACAGAAATTGAAATCGGAAAATTTTAGAATGAATTCTAAGTTTTTTATTAGCAAAACTTCCACTCATCAACTAATAAGAACAACAGTTCCTTTGCAGCGCTATTGATGTTGTTTTACAGGCTACCTCAACACATTATCAAGATATTTTATTGTGAAGCTTAATGTATACCCTTAGCAAGACCGTACCATAGAAGGGATAGGCGCATCCAGAGCCCCACGCATGTTGAATAGTTGCTTGTATAGCTTACTGTTAGATATCGAAAAGCCAACGACCTTTTTTTATCTCATCAATTTGAAAACGTTGGGGTAGTAAATAGTTTCGCCAAAATAAATAAAAGTCAAAATATATAAAAAAATTTCTCAATCTTGATTTCCTACTGGGTCTCTTATATACTGTTGTGCGTTCGTGTGAAATTTAATGAAATTACAAGTCATACAAAGTTTTGCTAAAACAGGAAGTTTGTCAGTTTGCTTGTGTGTGTGTGTGTGTGTAAAGAGTTCATTCGACCATAAAATGTTAAAGAGTTCACAAAAAATGGGACTAAACAGAAAAACACACGTTTTGATTTCATAGCTGAATTAGATACTCGTAAAAATGAGGAAAAGTATCGCACAATATGGATGGTGGCAAAAAAATCTGTACTAATTTAATTTAAAACCTTAATCTTTGTTTGTTTCTTTTGCGAATGAAAAAAAAAAAATAGTAAATGAAAGTTACTTTAATCTCATAAAATAAAAAATATTTTGAGCTTTAAGTGTCCGAAGGGCTTTTTTTCTTACTGTAAAAGAAGAATTTGGGTCTTTAAATCTCTTTCACTGGCATTATAAAGCAGTGTATGAAGCATATAATTTACATTTATGGTGGTTATTTTATAGCTCTTCTAGAAAAGTTTCCGCACGATTAGTTAACAAACATTTCAGATTAGAACAGATTTCAGAAGAATAAATAACAGATCTGTTACATGCTTACAGTAATGCCTTCTGCAGGAGAAGCACAGCTCAATAGCCTACTGGCAATATTGGAAGTGCTCAGTGCTCAGTGCCATTAGCCACCAGGCAGCAGCCAATAGTCTAACAATAAATAAGTTTTACTTATAAGCAACATCTGTTGCTTGTGGTGCTACGTATCAACATGTCGTTGACCCTCTGTGATAAAAATTCTGTCACAATGTCTACCAAGTCATATAACTTTATTTTTCTTGCTGTTGTAGTCAAGAACTAAATATAATAAAATTATATAAAACAAGTACATATCTAATAAACAAAATAAAGTCAACGTCTACAGTTAACAAATAAAAGTTCATGAAGTAAAAGCCCTCTTTTATCATTAATATGTGTAACGATGATAAGTGATGAACTCTCCAATACAAAAGAGGAAAAAATATAGTAGCTAGTTGTTGCATGTCTTTGACTTTTATTTACTTCGGTATTTTTTTTTGGTTTGGTTCTTTTGATAATGCTGGATGCTGAATTTGCTCTTCCTATTTAATTAGGCCAACCCCCAAACTGCTGCTGTAGGTATCGCTACTGATAAGAAGTGGAGACTTTGAAAGCTTTTTTGCCGTGAGAGGATTTTTTTTTATTGCGCCAATGCTTTGGCAGCATCCGGTGAGCTTTGGTGTACTCTCGATTAAAAGCATTGAGCTATAAGGAGTCTTCTAAAAAAATTATGATGTTTTTAATTATTGTTGCATTTTTGAAAGAAAATCCGTTTTTTTTCAGCCTAGAAGTACCAACTACTTCGGTGTGAAGTGTGTGTTTACGAAAATAATTTATTTTACAAGCAGGGTTGCCAAGTTGAAAAAGGGAACTTCCGGCCTTACCAAAAATAAAATAATTGTTCCTTGAATTGTTTCGCGAATAGAATAAAATATTTTTGTGTGGGAAAAAATCTTGATGACCTTTGTTTTTGCTCATTAAAAACAAAAATCATCCACTTACCGATATAATTTTTCAATCCTTACATGGCCTCCCGCTTTAACTTGAAAGCAGGGTTATTACGGTTAAGCCTAAAAATAGGCAATGAAGTTTTAATGAAAAAGCAGTGTGGGTAGTGAAAACTAAGACTGTAGAAAAGTATGACAATAAAACTTATCAATTTCTATCTACAGTGCTATCCACAGTGCTTTTGCATTAAAATTAAATTGCATACTTTTAGGCATACAAATCAACTAGTTTGACCTAGAAAAAACTAGTTTACCCTAAAAACTAGGTTGGCCGTTAACATATATTTGTGGCCATAAGAAATAACAGCTAAACTCGATATTTGATGACAAGAAGAAATAAGTGGTATAATTCATATGAATGCACTCAAAACTTTCATATGTTGCATCACCTTGTCAGAAAATATCGAGTTTAGCTGTTATTCCTTGTGGCCACAGATATGTAAATACATATATCCATATAATTTGATCACATTATTAAAAAAACCTTACTTTGTTTAACCTTTGATTAACAGAGATAACAAATATGCGTATTATCATAAATATATTTGCTTTTTGAATTAGCTGAAACCATATAATGCTCATTTATTTATTTCGAAGATTTCCACGCATCATTAAAAAATTACAAAAAAAATTAACGTGTTGTTTACATAATTAATTTGCACTGATTATTTTGTGTTTAGTGCTGCTTAAATGTTTACTATAAAAAATATTAAAATTTAAAAATGTAAACAATGTGTGGCAACACTAATCAAAAAATGAGAAATAACTCAAGGGCAACAAATCCAACAGGCTGCTGCTGATATTTATTGCTGTAGTAGCCGCCGTCTTTGATGATGATGCCTTATCAACAAAATGGGTAAAAGCTAAAAGCACGTTTTTCTCACTGCCTGTGTCTGTATTGCTTTTTCTCTTGCTTTCTCTTCGAGCAGTGATAACAATAGTGGGGCTTTTTTTGCACAACATGTGGCAAGCTTTTTCACTTATTTTTTTTGGAGAATTTTATCACGTTGGATGCTGGAAGCTACAAGTTGTATTTTCATATTTGCAACAGTTGCGGATGAGAATTTCTATGAAAAGGAAGTTGTTACGGGCGTAGAAACTTTAAGATATTTAGAAAGAAAGAAATTTTAATCAAAAAAAAAAGAAAAAAAAAATATTAAAGTTTCAGAAAAAAATCCTTTTTAAAAGTTTGTGATATTTTGTGTTCTTTTGGAGTCAGTAGTGCATCAGAATGGCAACATATTGTGTTAAGAATGGCATGTCCTTGCTAACAAAGTGATAGAAAAATAACAAGTGGCAAAGAAAGATAAATTAAAGCAAAATATCAGAGTTATTTTAGTGTGACATAAGGGGTTAAATGACATAGAGTTAAAGACTTTAAGGTTAAGGCTGAAGAATAAGAATTGAAAATAAGTAAAAGTGATTTCATTAAGTTTGAAAAAAAAATCTAAACATATGACAATATCAAAAAATACAAATAAAAGAAATTTGTGTTTTGAAAAAACAAAAGGCTGACAGTCAACAATTATATAAATAGATCTTGAGAAAAATTTAAAAAAAAAAATTATTTTAAAGAAAGTATTCAAAATTTTTCAAAATGCATTTGATTCTTTCGTTGCTATTATTTCCATTAAGGAAAAGTGATCAGCTCGAAAGTATCGTCATATAAGAAATAAATAATTTTTTAACATAAACTAAGAGAAACTCTATTTAATCCCATAGCACATTGACTGCTTTAAGTTCTAACAAAGAAAAAAGTTGTCTACGAAATTTACAGGAACGCTAATTGATTGTTGGAATTGGCCACGGACTATGGCCTCTAGCCGTGCAACTTAATTAGTTAAAGTGCTGTTACTTCCAGGAAATAGGAATTCGGAATCAAAATTTTCAATTGCATAGCAAGATAAATGATTTTATTCCCATGGAAAACTAGATTCCAAATCTCAATTGCTCTAAATTGTAATTTTTGAGAAATTTGATCCCAAAAATTGTGATTGCTCCTTCCTAACTCTGTTCTCAAATAACATATATAATTAGTTAAAGTGCAATAACTTTCACAAAAGAAAAAAAAAAAAAATATCATTGCAGTTCACATATGCGAAATTGGCTTCCGAGCACACCATTTCCTCATACAAGTTCTTTAGTAAAAATTTTCGAAATCAGCACTCAGATTTAGAGACGGGGCCTTTCCTTACCGGCGCCGGACTCGGGCCTCGAAATCAAGTTTCGTATGAAAATATTTTTGTAGAAATCTTTCACAACGACATGTGCAGAATTGAACTGAGGCAACTTTAAATTTTCGTTTAGAATGTAGCAATCTTATGTTCTAAATTTTCAGCAGTCTATTCAAGATTCTGCTTATAATTTTGTGAGGCTCATCAGTGCTTTTATGAATTATGATTTCAGTAGAAAACGAATACGGGACTTTTAAGATGCAGTAGCGATACTCTAGCACTTTTAAGGAATGTCTTAAAATGCAGCTAAAACAGCTGTTATAGGAATCTACGGGGTGGTCAGGCGCCTTACTTCAAGAGAAAATACGTTTGCTTTAATTATTCTATATTGAAAATTTTTATGTTTGATTAGCATTGAATAATATAAATAAAAAACAAAGTATTAATTTAATATTAAATGAATGCATTAAATTGGTATCTCAATTGACAAAATAGAGACATTTATTTCCCAATCCTTCTTAAGAATTCGAAAAAATTCACGGATTTAAAGTTTTATCATTTTTGAGCATCCCATAGTGCTAGAAATACATTGGCTTAAGTTTAATTTGTGAGAAACTTTAGCTCAAAACCAAGTTTCTTTCAATACCAAACTCTCAGTTAAAGTGTCAGTTAAGGCCAAAGCAGATATTAGGAAAACAAGGATATTTTAGTATGGTAAATTTATGGAATTAATTTTTTTGTAAGACTCAATTGTAACTGCTCTCTCTAATTACTTCTCTCATAGAGATCAACAAGAATTTGTTGCGTTAGAGATCAAAATTATAGTAAAAATTCAAACACATTGTGTATTTTGGCTTAGAAACATATGTATTAAAGGTCAGCGTGAGTGCACTTGCTGTCGAGTACAACATTGTGCGAGTGATCAGTTGAAAAGATCATATCAGAACTATTGAACGACATGATTTGTATTTTGTAATTTAATTTATAAATGTTTTGTTTGCTTCAAATCGCAAAACATTTTATCTCTGAGCGCAGCACTCACCTCGTTTTTCTTACGTTTTTTTTTTATTTGATTCGTGATTTGCGTTCGTAAGGGCTCAATAGGCTCGCAATCGTGCCGAGTGGCTTGATGGTCGTTTCAAGCGTATTCACGCAATCCTCTAATACATACATAGATAAAAATATTCTGACAGTAAAATGTTTTTAAAAATCCAATAAGGTATTTGAACATTCACCCCTAGTTAATTTGACCAAAGAAAATATTAAAACAGCTTAATTTATTTAATTTTAAATTAATTATTTTAAGTTTAGTAAAATTCCGAGTTTATAAAAGTTTTTCGTTTGCTAAAATTTTTTAGAATTGAAATAAATATGTACCTGGAAAAACTTTAGTGTTAATAAATTTCAATAATTAAAGTTTTACGCTTTCTGTTAAAACTGCAACACTGCAAATATTCATGAGTGAAAATGTCGGCGTGTGTGTCAGGTTGAAAAAAAAACATAAAAAATTTGCTTTTATTTATCAGTGCTTTCGGGAAAAAATCTCTTTAAAAAATATATATTAAATTGAAACTCTTTTAATTTTTTATTTATGCTATGCAGTTGGTATTAAATCAATATTTTAATTTTTATAGAATTCAAACTCACACTTAAAGTGACTTAAAAAAAAAAAAATAAACGCAACAAAAAAAAGTGTTCTTTATTTAAGTTGTGATTTTTTTTATATCGCAACTGCTTTGTTTGGCAACATCAGCAGCAGTTACAAAAATAAAAGCAACAACATTGTTTTCATCAATAACAGCTTCAGCGCTCAATTGCTGATAACGGATTTTCTAGTGGTGCTGTTGCTATCGCTGAGTCACGTTTGTTGCAGCGACTGAACGCGCGCGCTGCTTGATAAAAAGGTTAGTGATTTTTCTTTATATTCTTTTTGCTATTGTTGTTATTTTTACAATTTTCGTTAATTTGATTTTCTATCTCTAGAGGTGGGTTGGATAACACTCCCACGTACCTACGTAATTTTTGATTACAATTTGACTTAAATGTTACAGGTGTTTCTTGCTTTAGCTTTCGTCGAGCAACATTATTTTGAGAATAATCCTGCTATTCAGCTTTGGTGCAGAAGTAGGGTAATGGGTGATATTTTCGTATTGTGTGCAATGTTTATTTTCAAAGCGTTTAAACTTAAAGGGCTTAAAGTCTTTAAAATGGAAATTGTTCATCTAAACTTGTCTATAATGTCAGTCTCTTACCAAAATCTGTGTACATATTTTAAAAACTAAATCGCTTTTGAATCCAATGAGATCAACCGTGTGGCCAAATAAATCATATAATCCTGATTATTAAATGCTGACATTAACATTTGATACTAACATTTACTTATATGTATTTGGAAATTCGGCCAGGATTTCATCATTGTAAGCAAACCTCTAAGCGACTTAAGAAAATTACATTTCAGACATTTCCTATGAGATTAATTTTTTTCTTTTTCTATGTACATACATACATACTAAAAAATTATTATGTATATTTCTGAAGAAAAATATTTCCAAGCATTCCTATAAAAAATGCATGGTAGAATACTCGCAATAAGTGTGCTACAAAAATAATTTCTTTCAAGTGAAAGAAAACAACAAAATAGTGATCAACAACTTGTGCTCACCTTCAAAGAAATTAATTACAAAAAATATTTTCATCATCAAAAATAAAAAATAAATATATAATAAAACCGTTGCAGCTTTTATGCTTTTTAATTGTATGTAGTATATCATATTGACACTCATTAAAAAAAATTAATTAATTGACATCGCTTTTTTGAATAACAAAAAACTGAAAAAAAAAATTTAAATGCAGATAAAACAAAACACAAAAACTACATTAAAAACAAATTAAAGTTTATGATTATTATCAATAAAAACATGGAGCTATGATAAAAAGTAAGGGTATTTGAACAACGCTATGTTCAGAAAAAAAACAAATATACTTTTTCGATGTGTTTTTATATAATTTCGGACTTTTATCGAAAGTTTTTGAATTGCTATGATTTTTTCGATAGCTTGCGATCATTAGAGTTTGTTCTATAAGTTTTAATACATATCGAAAGAGTCTAAGACCAATGCATAGTGAGTGCTAAACAAAATTAATTTGCGATCTTTATGGATCGGTAAAAAAATAGTATGCCCGAAACTCCCTCACCGTATAGAAATAGACAATGACGGATATATTTGATCTAAAAAAATTAAAATCTATAGTTACAATTATTTTGATAAAAAAAACCGTAGCTTAGATTATTTTGGATCTAAAGAAACATAGAACTCCAAAATAATGATTATTTTTGATTTTTAAAATAAAAATCACAAAATTAAAAATTATGTCATATATCTTCGCTTCTCGTCAAAGAAACTCATCTGTATACCTTAACTCACGTTTCGACTTTCCTTTCATTATGACTTTTTTGACCTCAATTATTGAAAATAACGAATATTTGCTGTCGCTGTTTTAAACATCTTTTACGCCAAATAAATGGCTTTGTTTGAATACCCTTAATATTATATGAAATAAAAAAAAATACAAAATAATTTACCAAAGCTGTGTCAACAATTTTCACGTTATTCAGTTAAATTTAATTTGATTATTCAATTATGAAATTGATAAAAATATAATATTTTCAGCATGCAAGCGTAGAACCAGTGGGGATAGAAAGGAAGAAAAACTAAAGGAGTTAAATGGAATTCACAACATTTTGCGTGGCGCATGGTTGACTTCTATAGTAATTGACAATTAAGTGCATTTGCGTTATAACTTGCGTCATGCAATTTGTCCAGTCGTGGCAATTTGTAAATTTTTTCTTTCTGATAACTAATTTCGTGTTGTGTTTTATCTCGAAATCGTTTTTGAATTGATGCATGTAATAAATGATGATGATTTGAATGATCTAATACTAGTGCAAAGGATTTCTGTTGAAGCCGTTAAATAAAATTTCAAAAATATAATTACATATATTGAACAAAATCAAGGGCCACTTATTTTTGTGCGTTTTTTTTCTTGATCATTTATGTTCATATTGAATTTTTTTTAAGATAAAGTACCTTAAAATTAAACAAAAAAAAATATTCTTTTGCTTTACCTGCTCTATTTAATCCCACTATTAACTTTGTAGCTGGCACTGCTCCTTTGATAGTTAAGGTATCGTTTCACTCTCACTTAAATATAACCACTTACTTAGGTACAACAAAGTGTAAAACATCTGCAACATCATCATCATCAGCAACAACTTTAGCTCAACCAGGAACAGTGAGTGAATGCTGCTTAATAACCGTGAAATGGTGTTGCACACAGGCTGGTTGCAAAATACTCGTACTACAGAATTAAATAAATTGAAAGAGCGAACATTTTCGCTTCTGTAGTTTAAAGTTTTTCTTTAAGAGTTCTACCTCTGAATTTTCATTTCATTGCAAGTTACGACCGCGTCCTTTTGTTAAACGTATTTTATTTGAGTTTTTAACTTTTAAGTTTTAGCTCTGAAAAAGTTTGGTGGTTAACTTTTTACGAAAATGTATTTCGTGTTACTGCTGGTAGCGTAATAAAAATTTTATTAAACATTTAAAACAATAGGCAATGTGAATTTGAAGCGCAATATATGTAAAAAGTTTAATATTTTTAAGTAATATTAAAATATAGATAATAAATTTTTCTTAATTCTTACGAAAATTGTGGCATTTAAGAATGGTTTATTAGTATTTTTCTGTTATCCGTATTCAGCTTCTTTTCTTCTTTACTTCAAGGATATTTTACTTGAAATCGGTAAAGGCTCTCTTCATAAATTATGGTTTTTTCATAGAAAGTCCAAAATTTTCAACAATCATTTAATAAAAAAATCACTTTGAGGCATTTCGAACAGTATATACATATAAGTATCACTGGAGTCATAAATATACTTAGAATTTTCCTATAACAGATGAAAAAAGACATTAATTTAATGTTTTACTTTGTAAAAATTATATATTTAGCTAGTAAATACTTTCAAATTCAACTCGGAAAAATTTCGAGAACGGTATGCAAATCTTTAAGAGGGAAAAATTCGAGTAAGTAGAAACCTTTGACTGCAATTTTTTTTCGATAAGATTGAAAGAAAGTAGCTTCTACGACTAAGCTAACATAACACTTTTTTGAACTTGAATGTGATACCTATCTAAAATAAATATTTCCCATTTGCATTTAATATGTATTTCTAAGTTGACATAATTAAAATGTCAAAATAATTTGCGCATCCTACACATAAACATTACTCATTTTAAAGGTCACTTAAAATTATGTTAAATTTTTATTTAATTGTCAGTTCAGTATTTACGTAATTTCCACACAATTTTGAGAGTTCAAACAGTTCAACCAATGTTAAAATGTACGATGAAAACTTTTCGGTTTTAGAAATTAAAGTGGTGCTACAAAACATAAGAATGTACATCAACGTTTGCATATGATTGCCATGTTTTAATTACTATAATAACATGCATACACATGTGTGAATTTTGCACCCCAGTAGGGAAAAGCAGCAGAAGTTAACTGTTTGGGATGAATTATATCGTTAATACACAGCAATTTCTCAGCTTTTATTACCTAAACTATAAACATACATATGTCACAAAATTCACATAAACTATAAAAAGAAAGAAATCATAAATATAAAAATTTATTGCATGTTTTATGGCTTCTTGCATAGGCTTTGTTAGAAGGGTTGCTACTTATTGTTAGTAGAATAACATCCCAGCAAGAAAATATTGTTGCAAGCATTGGCTAAATAAGCCGAAACCTCAAACGATGTGGTTATTTTTGAAAACATTTACTAATTCGAAAGAATATCAATGATTCTTTTTCGCAGCATCCATTATGATTATTCTGTGATTTCTTAGGTAGCGATGATGATTCGCTAATGATTCTGTTGCCATTCTTTATGTTGATTGGTGACATCATTAGTGATTATTTAAATATTCCCACTGTAGCATGAGTGGATTATTAGTGATACTTTTTGCATTCTTGGAAGTTGCTTATTACCATCATTGGTAATTGTTATATTATTTCAATTCTACGGACAGATCGTTAGTGATTTTGTGTCGATTCCCTTGGTTGCTTGCTGGCAATTTTTATTGTATGGAATCAATATTGATTCAAAACTTTGGCAACAAAAAATCATCACTACATTAAGTTTTTTAAAAATCTTTTGGTATCAACAAAGCATCGATGCAATATAAAAAAATGTACAACATTTCTTACGAAAGGGTATCGATAGTATTGATTAAACATCAATGACACATCAATAAGCTTTGCTACTGGGATATGTCAAATGTCTTTAATAAGTGTTGCTAAGCATATTTGCTTGAAAAACTAATTTTTAGGAGGCCTTATGTCAACGTTTTCATATGCAGACATGTTTTCATATGTACTAACTGCACTTGCAGGCCTGCTAGCGTTCTCCGGGAGAAGCCTTACTTAAATTCGTACTGAGGCATGAATTTCTATATTATGTTGATTTTAAAACAGCGAAATATTATCTTCTAATATGAGTTAAGGATACAAACTTCATAAAACTAAGATAAAGTTAGTTGCCTAACAGCAGCGATGGCAACATCTTTAGCAACATAAAGTATGTAGTTCTTACCATTAAGATAAGCAGCAATAAAGACATACACATGTAGACAGTAATTTGGCTGCAAATATCTGTACGAGTAAGTGTGTTTGTTAATGTGCGTTATACGTAGAGCAAGCAATTTTCTTTTATGAAATGCACTTAAAATTTCTCAAAAAAGAAACAAATGTAAAGGAAACGAAAATGAAGAGCTCTTTTTCATGGTTGTAAAGTCATAGAAGTACATAGTACTTGTGAAAGCGAAACTTAAAATGTTTACAGAAAAATGCATTTACGAGTGAAATTGAGGAACAAAATTTTTTAAAACAAAATATGACAAAAAATGACACTGGATGTCAAGGATATAGTATATAAGTTTTTAATAAAAGTTTCTATATCAACGTTTTAGTTTTCCAGCTCCACAGTTGAAACTTAATTTGATTGCTGGTTTTTTTCTTCAAAATTATTCACAATGTACAATTTTTTCCTATAACTGGAACTGAAAGTTTATCAATCTCAAACATGATATAAGCAGGGTTGCCAAGTTGAAATAGACGAATTAACGGCCTTCCATAAACAAAAATTTTTTTTTTTTTGAAATAGTAAAAGTTTTTGAGAAAAAGATGACATTTTTTTCTCCAACTTGAATTTTTGTGGAAAATTTTAGACTTTTTTTCAGACAAAACTTGATGACTTTTTCTTTTTTTTGCTCATAACAAAAAATATTTCCTCTATTTAATGGCTTTTACCTCCAATTAACGGCTTCTGCTGAGATTTTCCAATTCCTACGTGACCTGCGGCTTTGGCATGAAATTAACGGCCGAAACGCGTCAAAAGTGGCCACTTGGCAACCCTGATATGGATATTACTAGCTTTTTATATAGATGCGATTACTTAAACTTTGAAACCTTTTTGATTTCTGAAGAGATTCTTTTTCTAGTTTGATTTGTGCTTTGGTTTCAACGGTTTTTTGAGCTCTGGAATAAAAAACATGGCTTTTCTTGTCTTGTCCTGCCTGGTAACTCTTAATTGAAGATTATCTTAGCTGGATTATGGTATCTAATTAGTTTGTTGTCAGTGAGTCGTGCTGCATCATTACATAGATCATAGATTTTTCAGTTAAATCTCATTCCCGAATCCATATAGAGCATTTTTCTTTTCAGAGACTAAACTCTTTATTTCAATCGGTTGGCTCCATAAAGCATAAAAGGTGAAATGAATATCTTCTATAGCAATACTTTGGTCTTCCAGGAAAGGAGCTTCGAGAATAAGTTATAATTCCACCGTAAAACCATATGTGCCCAGTCTCTTTTATAAGTGTAATCTCTGCATCCACTACATTAAATACACATGTATGTAGTTATATGTTTTTCATGATTCCCAAAGAATCAACTATCATACATATTCATATTCTCCTTTTTTTAACAAATAATTTTTCATGCTTTTAAGTTTAAGACAGCGGTTTCTTTTTTTGTATGGTTTAAAATTGTTTTCATAAGAAAAGTGTTTTGTAAATTTACATTTACTAAATATTCTACTAAATGCTGCATTTTCTGCTTGTCAAATATTGTATTCCAGCAAATATATGTTTTCCATGAAATGCACTTCGTTACGTGCTTTACCTTACGTTCCAAATAGTTTTACCTCACTTTATTATGAAAAATATTATGATTTCGAACTTGGAATTTTCTAATACATTCAAAGTTTTTTTTTCATACACGAATACTTAAGCTTGTTGTCAAATGCTTCTTCGTTCCAAAAGTGCACAAATAGTTAAAACGTGTTGCCACATTGCAAAAGGACAAGTTATAAGTTCTTTAGCTTAAGACCAATATTGCCATATGATATTTTGTACATTTGGACATTTTTAAATTTTTCAAGGAAGTCGAATGGAGTAATTAATTGAGAAAAACGGTAACATATTTTTGTCTTCCGGAAAGTTTTACGAAACATATTCACAAGGACGAACAGGAAAATCTAAAATAGCGCTAACTTTTGAGAATCCTATTGATTTTTGGCCTACTTAATATACTACTTACTATTCATATAAATTTACATATATCATATCAAGAGACTAAAGGATTTTTAAAAGCTACTCAAAACATCGTTCTTGCGATAGCCCAATGAAGTATGAAAATATTTTTCTTCCTTACAAGCTGTTAAGTTTTATAAGTTCAGAGCCTTTGCAGCTGCCAGGCTGTTCTATATAAAGAATATAAAGACTTCGCTGTTTAAGTTTAGGTTGATCTTACAGCATTCGTTGGACATTTGGTCATCAAAATCATTATTTTGATTATGAGACTGAAAGTTCAGAAATTCATTATATAATCATTGTAATAAAAAAATAAATGATAAAAATCTTAGTAAAAAATAAAAAAAAATGTAATTTAACTTCTACACCTACAGGAAAGTCATGAAATTGTATTTAATTTAACTTAAATGCTTTCAACATATTTCAGTTGTTCTAATTATTGTTGTATATTTTCGCTCTAAAAAACTTGCATAAAATGTTTACTAAAGTGTCAACAAATGATATTTTTATTGCGCATACAACCTGCAACAGTCGCCGGCTCGCTGTGTATTGCATCCATCGTTGCACACAAGGGCGTTGAAATTTTCCATGTTAAGTTGGCGTTTGAGCATGGTATATTATCTGCCCATACCCATACCCATAACCATCATCTGGTTCATAATGGTATTTGTTGTAGTTTAAAAAAAAACAAGTTATATGCACAAAATGCTGCAGGGGGATTCCTAGCTAAAAGCTCTGTGTGGAAGTTATTTAATTTTAGTAAAAAAAAGTTCTTAAACTGCATTGATGATTATTCAGTTAATGTTAGAGCAATTATACGACAGATTCTAATAATTTAACTAAAAAGTTTATGAAATTATGTATAATATTTTACTGAGCTTACTGTTCAGTAGAGTGTGTAATAACACAAAAAAAATATATAAACAAGAATCATAACGAAAACCGGCTAAAGCAAGATATACTTGTTTCATACATTGCCAAATGGAATCATCAGTGACCTTTGAGATGAGTGAGAATTTTTAAGATTTAAATATTTTCCTTTTTGCATGGATTTGTTGACAATTTAAGTAAAAAGTGAAACAACGTAATGCTGAAACTTTATTTCTGTTATCTTTTTGTTTTTGTAACTCATTTAATCTCAGTTTCACTTTTTGTTTGGGTTCTCAACAAATCTATGCAAAAAAGAAAACATATCAGGCTTAGAATTTCTCAAAGGTTACTGATGATTCCATTTAGCAATGGATGAAACTATTATGAGTAGCTTTAGCTTTTTTCGCCATCAGGTACATAGGTATCTCATAGGTTTTTTACCTTCTAGTACTAAATCAATCATTCCCATAAAGTTTAGTTTTTGAAATAATTTTACTGACATATAGTAGCAGATTTTTTTCTATTGGACTAGAAGATCATGATAATTTGAGTTATTGAAAAATCGATTCATGTTCATTTATGCAGAAACCTATATTTTGAAAGTTTTTGCATGGAAATGGGAGGGTCTCCGTGGAAAAGGCTTAACTTTTAATATGGACACATTTGTAAGCTATAGACAGCTTAAAAGATATAGTCAACTTATGAGTTTTATTAAACTTTGACCACCTACGTATACAAAACTCTGGCTCTGAACTGATACGACTTAAATTACGTCGTGGGTCCTTTCTGTTTTTATTGATTTAATTTTCACTGAATTTATCAAATTAATTTCTTCTCCAATAATTTTCTCTTTATGATATCAATAACAATTTATCATATTGTTTCAATAAATACAATTCATAACTTAAGAATTCAATGGACAAAATCATAATCAAAGCAAAACTATTGAAAAATTTAATTTTTATATTTTTGTTGGTTTTTTGTGGCGCTTATGATCAAAAATACTAGTAGATTTCAATCATAGATAAATATTGAGTGATTGAATGACTGACAGCATGAATGTGCCCACATACTTAGAAACAATTGCAAATGCGGGTATTTTTTTTTTAGATTTTTTTCTTTTATTTTTTAATGTAAAATCAAAGAAAATAAACAATAAAAACATAACTAAAAAGGAATATAAATAAACATATTCCCATTTACGACTAACAATATAATCTAGGGTACAATAAATAAAAACTTGGTAATAGTCATGTAGTTAGCACAAATTAAGGTTTCAACACAATACACACGGTGTGCCAGAAATGTATTGAAGTCGCGCTCAAAATTATATAATTGCAAGGATATCTTTTCTGTTATTTCTACTGAGCTTTAATATAATAAAAAACTAAACCTCAAACTACTGTAACAGTCGAGGTTCAAGGATCAAGTAAATAGAGACATATTTTATTCTTAATATTATTAAATATTGCTAAAAAATAAATATTCTACACAGCGTAAAAAGCAAAGTGCGCTTAGATACAAAATTCACCTCCATTTTATCCTCCTGCTATTGTCTGAAACATTTCTAGTAATTGCGTGAAATTTGTCTGCCTTGCATTTAAGACAAACTCTCTCAGTATACATAGCACTTTGAAGTTTTTGGCTGTAAGTCACGTGCCACAGCATCTTGTAAAATTCGCAAAATTTTTGTCTGGATTTCTTGCGTTAAATAAAAACTTTTTGGTGTTAGTAAACTTCTTCGTATAGTGCGCGTTGTTTCTGAGAAAAAAATTGATAAAGAAATTATTAAAGCCAAGAAAAGTTGCGTAAAAGCAGTTGTGTGTCATTTTTTCTTATTTTTTTTTTAAAAGGAAGCTACCGTAAAATATGAAAACACTTTTTTTTCTTTTTTCCTATACACTTCAAAAGATTTTTTCTTGACGTTAGTTCTTCGCTATTCATGTTAATTTTCAAATCGATTAATGCTTAATCTTTATCAAAAATGATAAGGCAACAGATGAACCAATTTATCCTGATAATTGGCGACACATGTATTCATACTTTTTATGCATGGCCCCATCAGACCAGTTTTGATTGATTTATTCTAAGTGAGATTTGAAACATTCTGCTGCTATGCGTTATATTTATCTTAAAAAAAAAATCATGTACCAAAATACGAATTTGAAAAAAAATGTGATTTTTCTTATGAAGAACTTAAGTGTCATCAAAAACTGTTTTACTCAACTTTTTTATGACCATTTCTATGTAAAGTGAGTTCCTTTTATTTTGCTGAATGTTACACTGAGAATGCAACATATATTCGTATTTCTCTATAAACAAACCCTTTTATGGAATTGTCCATGTTTTTAAATTCAACAATATTTTGTATAAAAGCAAAAAGCATATTGCTGCTGCCAAATGAAACACCCACAATGTTAGCGAGCGTGGATTTTTTTTAGGTCAACCTATGAGAAAAAAAAAATGACACACTTTTTTCTGGCTATTTACAAAAAAACAAAAATACATATTATTCAACAACAAATCTTACAAAAATAAGTACATACGTGTACAATAATAATACAACAAAATAAACAGGGTAGAACTTTATTTATTTTCGCTTGACCAAAATCAAGCGTCGATATAAACATTGATGTTTTTTTGGCTTTTATAGCTGGATTATGGATTTTTTTCTTTTTTTTAAATCCTTGTATGTAAAATTAGGTATGACTGTGACCCAACAAACAGTTTTAATCGCAGTAGAATCATATACGTCAATTGCTGAGACGATGACTTCCGTCGTTCGCGTGAATTTATTCTTGATGCCAAGCCATAGTTTGCTCGGGAGAAATGTCCTGTGATAGTGACTCACCAAAGCGATTCGCGTAAGTATCATAAGGAAGTTTTTCAAGCGACTAATATTGAAAACGAAATGACGATATTTATTTAGGTCATCCAACCCATACGGCGTCATATATTATGTTTCATTTTATCCACGGTACGGTACTTGCTTGAATAATTATTTGAGTTGATTGTATTTTGAAATGGTTAGTAATATACTTATTATTGAAAAGAATTGATGAAACGATGAAAACACAAGACCAGCCTGACAAAATTGACAATGTTCTTTAATTCTAAACATATATTAGCATATGATATCATATATCACATGCATCATAATGCACTGAAATATATAAAATTTCTAAGAAATGCCAATTTAGCTCTACTAGAATAGTTATGAATTTATCACTTGTATAATATCAGATTCTATGTACAATCTTTCAAATGTTTACTGGGAAAAGTAACAAAAAATATAACTTCTTTTATAACTACATATGTACATGCACGTACATAGATAATCAGTGCTGTTTTGTCTTAGGATATGTCTGCTATAAAATCACCATTATCTCATAAAATCTTTTTATTAATGCTTTTACTACCTGCCTGCCAAAAACATTCACGTACATAAGTAAAGTATCACTGTAGAGTGAAATCATAAAAATAATATTTCATGTGTAGGCTCATATTTCATGTAAATGTTTGATTTTGTGGTAATATTTTGCGTATCATATTGAGCTAACAAATATCCCCAATCGAATATTGATATGGAAGTTAAGTTTACTTAACGTGTAGCCATTGGATATGCTTATGGGGTATGGTAGATTGCTTTCGTACATCTATTTATGCTTTATGGGATGAAATGATGATGATACTTTATTTTTGAAGTTGAATATATCTTTGAATAAGGTTCGCTTAGAGAAGAAATATTTTAAAGATTAGGTTATTTGTTAAGGATATATTCAAAGGATTACGTTTGATCATAGCTTAGGTCACTTATGGGCCTGTTGTACATTCGACTAACATAAACTCGTTACAACTTATTCAGCAATTTCAATATTTTTATAAATTTCAAATTACTTTAAGATTTTTTTGATGATTATTCATTCAATGAGGTGAGAATATAGCTACACAGCTAAGTCTAATATTAATAAATTTATTCGATTTTTTCGAAACTTTTCAACTTTTTTTTGAGATTTTTTGTGATAAGCATCCAAACGCCTCTTAAAAGCGCTGTTGGGCTGCATTTAACAAAATTTGTAAGCATCAATAGATGAGAAATTTACAAAGAAAAAAATCAACATTAGAAAAAACTTTCACAAAATTATGTTAAAACAGAAAAAATGGCTGGAACTCTTTTGAACGCAATAACTTAGATATATATACATAGCGCTTCATAGAGGTTAAACAAATCCACATTGAGTGTTTTCTGCTGGTGGCCTCATACATGTATGTATACCAATGTGCGACGCAGTTTGAAATATCAGTAAGTCAACTTACTATCGCTAACAACATTTCGTTGTTTATCCATTTTCTTTATCCATTAGTCATAAAGAGCAGTGGCTTTATTTAAGCAGTTACTTAAACCTTCTAAAAAAAAAGGAACTCCATACAATTTAGTCCAATAAACCATAGATGGGCAAAATTTTGGAAGCAAGAGCCACTTACAACAAAAGCAACAAAATCAATAATAATAATAACCGAAAAAGCGATAGCAAAAAAACAGGCGCTCAAAGAGCGTAGAGCAGACGCTTAATGAGCGTAAAAGCGTTAAAGAGCGTAAAAAAGCGTGCACGTATACATAATTATCAACACATGCTTATCGTTGCTTGTGGTAGTGGGCACCACTATTCATGAGTGTAGAAATAAAAGAGCACTGATCAAACCAAACAGCTATTGTTAATGTGCGCACGGTTGTTTCCTAGTTCCCTTGCATCGGACTTTTCCTTTTTTTTGAATGATCCAACAATAACAACAATACAAATCTCGTGTATATAAGAAACCACAACGATAAAATGTGCATGGCAGTGGTGGGTGAATGTGTGTGTTGTTTTAGTTATTTATCTTAACCGTAGACCAATGTTAGGGTCGTTTTCGACCAATTTTTTTTTTCATATCAAATATCTCGAAAACTATCTGCTGTGTGGGTCTGTGTTTTCGTTACTTTATCAGTAGGTATGTTATTAATGAAAACATGTAGCGTCAGAGTTTATCGATAGTTGTCCCTAAGATTTTTTCAACTTTGAAACACTTTGCGTCACTCTGGTTGTTTTCGACCCATACGTGTTTTTTCATGTATAGGAATGTTTGTTGTATTTTCTAGAAACTTAAAAAACGCAATTCAGTGTTTACTAAGGCTGTGCAACGAGCAGATCGAACATTTTCGAACATTTGTCACATGCAACAAGTCAAATTCTTGCTAGTATATTTAACAAAAATGTTTGAAAAGGAACACACAACCGAAATGTGTGTGACAAATGTTTTCAAAAACTGTAAATAGTTCATTAAATAATGTTACCTATATTTTATTTTTATTGTTCCTATCAAATAATGTTTGTAAGTAATGCAATCTATGAATGTAATTAATTAACATTTTATCATTAAAACAATATTTTTCATTAAAATTCCATACAAAATATATATGGGTCGAAAACGACCCGCCAACGTAAGATTAGTCAAAATATTTAAAGGTCGGTCTACAGTTAAGAAAAACAACATGTTTCTTATATTGAGTCACAAATGGTTCATTTTTCGTATTTTGCCCATCGCTACTCCATACAATTTAACCCAGTTTATGAATGCCAAAATACAATACAGGTTGTCTGAAATTTTCCTAAATTTTTTGTTAAGCCATATAGTCCATTCTGTGGACCGGAAAAAACCTCGAAACATACAAATATTTTAAGTAGCAACCAGACCACTTCCCCCCCCCTGTTTTCGAGAATGCTGAATACGATGGTGGTATTTAAAATTCTTTTCGAACATGCCACACCCCCCAAAGTGGCCAAAAACCGCCCCCAGAGGGGAAAATCACATATTGCTCGCCTTCCATCGGTATAATATTTGTCACCCCCCGTTTTTGAGGAAGCTGAGCATAATAGCGGTGTTTAAAATATTTTTGGAGTGTGCCACACCCCCCAAAAAGACCAAAAACCGCCCCCAAAATTGGGGAATCGCATATTCCCCACAGTCTATCGGTATAATATTTGTCACCCCCCGTTTTCGAGGATGCTGAGTACGATGGTGATGTTTAAAATTTTTTTGGAGTTGGCCACACCCCCAAAAAATGCAAAAAACTGAGTGTGGCATACTCGAAAAAAAATTTGAACACCACCATCGTGTTCAGCATCGTCAAAAATGGGGGGTGACCAATATTATACCGATAAACGGTGCGAAATATGTGAATTGCCCATTTAGGGGGTGTGGCATACTGGAAAAAAATTTTAAACACCACCATTGTGTTCAGTATCCTCGAAAATGGGGGGTGACAAATATACCGATAGACGGTGCGGAATATGCAATTTCCCCATATTTGGAGCGGTTTTGTGCTTTTTTTGAGGGTGTGGCCAGCTCCAAAAAAATTTTGAACATCCCCATCGTACTGAGCATCCTCGAAAACGGGGGGTGACAAATATTATACCGATAGACTGTGAGGAATATGCGATTCCCCAATTTTGGGGCGGTTTATGGCTTTTTTGGGGGGTGTGGCACTCTCCAAAAAAATTTCAAATACCGCCATAGTGTTCCGCATCCTCGAAAATGGGGTGCGACAAATATTTTACAGATGAAAGACGGTGATGATAGACGGTGCGAAATAAGCTTTTTCCCTATTTTGGGGGCGGTTGTTGGTCATTTTTGGGGGTGCGGCCAACTCAAAAAAAATTTTTAACACCGCTATCGTGCTCAGCTTCCTCAAAAACGGGGGGTGACAAATATTATACCGATGGAAGGCGCGCAATATGCGATTTTCCCCTTTTCGGGGCGGTTTTTGCCATTTTGGGGGGTGCGGCATGCTCAAAAAGAATTTTAAATACCACCATCGTGTTCAGCGTTCTCGAAAACAGGGGGGGGGGGAAATGGTCTGGTTGTTGTTTAAAATATTTGTATATTTTTCCGACTCACAGAATGGACTAATATAAAAGGCATCCCTTACTATCACTTAACAAAACCGTGTTGCATAGTGTTATCTGACATTTGACTCATTTTATATTTCATTCCACATTTCTTGCATAGCAACACGTTTCTAATTACTTAATGGCATTTCAAGGACTTTTAAATTAACAAAATTTATGACAAATGTTTCAAATGAAATAACATTAAAGTTTTAATAACATTTTAAATTGAATTGTTTATTTGTCCACCTAAGAACGGGTATTATGTACTCAATAGTTATACTGCAAAACATTTATTTTCCATTTTATAACTCTTCTTAATGAATGATATAGAAAACACGCGTTGATAATAAAAATTTAATATACCTATGTACTTATCGTACACTGAAAGAAACACAAATGCTGAACTTGACACTTTATAAATAAACAAAATTGTGCAAGTAGAAAATTCTAAATATTTCCCAAGTTTTCTATTTTGTATTTTTGCAAGATAAAGAAAATCAAACTCAGGTAATGAACTCCTTGAACTTGTTGAAAGCATTTTACCATAGCGTGCACCCACAGGCCTACAAACATGCAAGACACACGTACATACACCATATACAAATACAAATACAATTAAGTTTATAGACACAAATACAGAAACACAAAGCGTGCAACAGCAGCAGCACCAAGCACTTAAAGTTGATCTTCAAATAATTGAATGGAGAAAAATGGAAAAAAATCAAAAATTAATGGAAGAATGCATAAGAAGACAAATAATAAATTCAAAACAATCAGATGAAATTTTAGAAGGAAAAAGCAAAAACAAATAATACCGCATCAGGCAACAGCAGCAGCAGCAACAGCAATTATCCGCTTTGATACTAAGCGAATACAACAATAACAATTATGCCTTCAAGCAGAAGAGTAAACAGTAAAATGTAAAACAAAAAAAAAAAAAAAACAGCAAAAAGCAAGAAATAAAAACAGAAACATAAGATGTAAAAATCCGCCAAATGTTTACACAACGGCGCACAGATGTTGCGCCAGGTTCGGTCTATAAAAATTTCCCACCAATTTATACAGTGTGGTCAAAATTGCTAGATTGTTGGTAAAGTATTTAAGATTCAAAAATTTTAGTTGATTTTTTCCGAAATGGTCCGGTTATTTATAACGGTGGTTAAGAATAGCCCTCATGGGCCCTTAGCAAGTTTTTGATTTATATTTTTATAAGATATTTCTAATATTACGTCAGGAAAATTTTAGTCGAAGCGCATTTTTTTTTAATGAGGTCGAAAAATGGATTTTGCTCAAAAATTAATTCTCAAATAGAAAAATTAATTGGGGTTAAAGTTGTAGAGGAGACTAAAACATATCGACTTTATCGCCTTTTAATCTTCGTATGAGCACATATGACCCACTTTTCGTCGTTTTAATATTGCCAATATAAACTATTAATTTTTAACTCAAACAGGAATTTTGACGTTTTCAAGCAACGTAACTTGGTCGAATCTAAAAGCCTAATTTATCGCTAAAAATATCTATTTAGTATGTGGATTTTATAAAAAAATTTAAGGCGAAAAAAGCTGTTGAAAATCTCGTATTACGAAGGTTTTGTGCGCACAAAATCGTTAAGAACTTCCATACCCTACACTCAGTGTATGTATATTCACTTTGCCATTGCGTTTGTATCGCATATAAGGAGATTTGGCAAGTATTGAAAAGAATAAATATTCTTAATTCGGAAAAGTTCTGGCAAAGAACTAGGTGAGTTTCAGCTAATGGTCTAAAAAAACAAAAACTTTAAACGCTCTACTGAGGGAATTAAGCAAAGTAATGCAATAATTAAAATTCACACAAATGTACTAAAAATGCTTTGGCCTAGCGCCAGAAATAGTGGACATATTTTAAATAGAGGGCGGGCATCTACTATAAAAGTTAAAAACTGTGAAATGTTATACATAAGAGATTACTTAACGAACCAACCAGTATTTGGACATGACCTGAACAAAAATAAGATACAATTTTGAAAAAAGGGCGTGGCACCTCCCATATAAGCATATAATTCAAAACATTATGCTTAGAAATTATGAAACCGAATTGCACAAAAATGGTAGAAATAGTTTGGTCTAGCGTCGGAAAAAACTACATGCGTATTCTAACAAGAGGACGTGGCGAAGGATAATAGCTTTACTATTTTAATTTGAGGCTTAATTTTTGGGTTAAAGAGTCTTAACTCTTTTCGACCTTCATAAAATTTTTTTAAAAATTGATGCACTTCGATTTCGATTTTCTCAATATATTATTTCTACTTCAAATATTATAAAAATTATCGATCAAAGACTTTGGCGTGGAGTGGCCCATGACATCTCTACAACAATGCTGTTCTTGACCGCTCTCTTAAGAGACAATTTCTATTAAAGATCTACATTTTGATTTAAATTACGGCTGAGTTTCATCAGTCTCAATCGGCAACAAGGCCGATACATACATGGAATACATTTTATTTTTTTGGAATATCTGATTGGAAACCGATAACAAAATAATCAATAATAATGATTATATTCTTGTAAAGATCCTTAGAGTTAATTTCCGATGAGATAGAGCTAATTTAAGCAGAAATGCAAAAAAATGGTATCATAACTAAGCCCATAATTATTTTGATAATTTTTTATATTTTTTTGCACACTGTGCGCCCGAAAATATCCCATAGTAAGTATACTTCTTCATTAAATGTTGCCACTGTTTCAATTACATTTTTATGATCTTTATTGACAGCTAATAACGTCATTGTTGATGCGCACAAAAATTGCAAAGTCAGATAATGATGATGATGATGATGTTATGAGGAAAGTCAAGAATGTACCAGACCTGATCAGGAGGCACACGTCTTTTTTTGTTGTTTTCTGAGTATTGATATACCAACACAAAAAACTCCAACAGCACAATGACTATCATCATTAGTTTGATAAACAAATGAAATTAATGGGCATTGTTGCGTTGTTGTTTCAACTCGATTCAATAGTTTTTTTTATTTAAAATTTGTTTAGGTTATTTTTAGGTCATATTGTGCGTTATTTTTGAATATCGTTTTTTTTTTGTTTGCAATTTTACCATGTAGCCCATTTGGCGCTATTGCTATGCATTTAAATTACTAATGTTAGAGTGCGGCACCACCTGGTGCACTTCTTCGAAATTCTCGTACGCTTAACTTAAGATATTTTTGTGTTTTGTAACGAGTTAATTATGCACAAAATTTGGATGTTCACAAAATGGCAATCAGGCGCACAGATTTGACTGAATAAAAATAAAAAAAAAAAATCAAGTGCGCATCTGTTGTATTGTTGGTGATGTGTAATGTAAAAAATATTTATGATGATGTGTAATATAAAAAAAAAATTAAATAAAGAACATTTTTATTTACTGTTTAAAAAAAAAACAAAAATTTACATTTATTTTAAATCAAAGAATTCAGGCTATTGTTATTGTGTTGTTTAAGCTTTAACAAAATAAATTAAGGAAATTTCTGACATTTTGTGTAAACAGTATAATGAAAAAGAAGGTCTATTCATCAACAATTCAAATGCGGAACTCAATTTAATCGAAATCGATCTTTAGCAGTGAAATGATGTGCAAGAAATGTTTTTTTTTTATTCACATGATCTATTTTTTTAATTTTGTTTATTTAAACTTTTACAGAATTGTAGGAGACTGACCTACAGTTTAATAAAAGAACCAATGGAAAATAATATGAAATAAAAAACAAATGACGACTTTTGAAAAAATGCTGTTTTTTCGCTAATCATAACAAAACATCGTCTAAGTTCATGCATTTAACAGGGCGGTTTACATTTAGTAGGGTTTTAAATTGACTCTAGTGGCGGGTAACAGAATGCAAATACTTCTCGAAACTTTTCTTAACCATATGCGTATAGATAAAATTATTTTCTAAACATTTTAAAAATCAAATGCACTTAGTCCCACTCCAATAAAGACAGTCCAAAATTGTTGAAAATTTTGAATAATGTTGAAAAGTCAGTAAATGTCAAAATGTTGTGACCATGAGCAGACGTTATTTTCCATCTTATTAACGCCAGTATAGGTTTTCTTTCATACCCGCCATTAGCAGGTTGATATCTTTAAGTTAAATTGAAGCACGTCAGCTAACTGCAGGTAGCATTTCATTGGGCGTCAAAGGCCTTTGATATTGTTGATTGAAGAGAAATTGGTTTTTACTTTTTCTTTCTTGTGGTTAATATTTCAATTTTCCAGTAAACCATTAGTCAAATACTTGAAAATTTTGTTCGATATTTTTAAGAAGCAATGGCTGTTGTTAAATATAAAGATTACACGAAAAAAAAATTAGTTCAGTGGATGATTTCAATTTGCTTGCTCAAAGGGATTTTTTGGCTGATTAGAATTTAAAAAAAAAATACTGGCAATTTCGCTTGCGGTTAGATAACAAGTTAATTGAATAACATATTATAAGTTATATACCAAATGAAGTATTGCAAGAAGTTTGCTTTATATACTGCTTTCAATATACATAACAAGTCTTGCTTTTCATTTGATAATATAGTTATTATATTATTAGATTAAAGCATATTATGGAAGATTTATGCGTTTGACATTCTTTCATATGTATGTTGAGAATAATTACAAAAAAAAAAAATAATAAATTGGAATACTTATAATAATAATATAATAATAAAAATAAAAAAATTTAGTTTTATGGGCTACCTTTATTATCATACAGAGGAAGCTTTCTTTATATTTATTTTTTAAAGATAATTTTTTTCAAATGTTGGCCGCAACCGCGACTAACATGGTCCATTCTGAATTTTCAGTTTTCAATTATACGTTCGAGCATTTCGAGAGATATTTGCCGAATGACGCAAGTAATTTTGGCTTACGATTCCTCAATCCTAGGAGCTTATCAATGTAGATTTTGGGACTCACATAGACCCAAAGAAATAAGTCTAGAGGTGTGACATCGCATGATCTAGATGGCCAATTCATCGGTCCGAAGCGTAAAATTAATTGTTCAACGATTTGTTGTCAGAATAAATATGTATATAGTTTCACGAGCTGTGTGGTAAATAGCGCCATCTTTTTGGAACCAAATTTTGTTGAGGTCACTGGATTCAATTTCAGACAGTAAAAATAGTCCGTATTTATGACGCAATAACAATTGCCATCCACAGTCACATGCCGGTTGGTCTCATTTTTGAAGAAATATGAACTGATGATTCCACCAGCCCATAATCCACACCAAATTGTTGTATTTTCTGAATGTAAAGACAGCTCTAGAACCTTTTTGGGTTGCTCTTCAGCCCTATTATGGCAATTTTTCTTAATAACGTAGCCAACACAAAGGCTGAAACAGTGACGTTTCGGAAGGTTGGCCATCTAAAATTGCACGAAGTTGAATTTTGTATGTTTTTAAACCAAGACATTTATGTAAATTGCGCCACGTTGGGTTTCAAATTTTTTGATGACATAGTGATTAGGCCTATATTATTCCTCGTAGAACGCTGATTTTCGTTATGCTGCTAAATATTTTTGCAGACGCTGTGTCGAGCTAAGTCTTTCTATGACAAAATGCCTAAGAAAACTTAACAAAAATACCATGACAGCTTGACACAAATGGCGTGTATTCTATGATAAAATCCCTACTGAAAAAAGGACTTCTGAATGATTGACCCTATGTATATATTGTGAGCTTGTAGCTAAAAATAAACAACATATTCTCTAAGTGAGCGAATTATTTTAAATAAATTTTATAAATTGTAAAATAATGCAAACAAATAATTCGAATTCAACTGAATTGCACAACCTACGCCAACTTTTATTGTTACTGTAAGTGTAGAGTACTAAACATTTGGCGAGCCCAAAGATAACACCCTTACTAGTATTTTTTGTTTCATCTAAAATTGCTCCCTGAATTTTTGTGAATACTTCATATAAAAAAAGAAACCTTCATTTCTAATGCAAATATGTTTACTCAAATCTTAAGAAACGTGCCTTTCATTTTAAAAATTCGATTATTTATATTTGAATTGTTTTGTTTGCTTAGGTAGATAGCATGTATTTAGTTTCGATTTGTTTATAATTAATTTAACGTATTCATTATTCATTCATTCATTCATTTTCATTTTGTCGATTTACTAGTAGAAATACCCCTCCATGCGGCATACTTTGTTTTCTTTGCGACGACAAAGTTTGCGTGAATATTGCAAACTTAATTGTAGTAAAAATATAAAAAAAAATCGCTTTCAATCATTTGCGCCTCTTAGGCGCCTACAATTTATTGAGTTATTTATTACTATGCGTTTTAGTTTTAGTACTCTTTTTTATGTCTTAATTTATAGCTGCTACTGAAATTCAACTGGATTTAGTTTTTTTAAATGCTCATTAACTACTTTTTAAGCACTTTAAATGCTATTAAGTGTGTGTTTTTTTTTCAACTACTCTTCACTTCAACTACTCAAACATACGAATTTAAAAGATACATTAAAATGTATCCCAAAAGAATTTAATATTCATATGTATGTGCTATCTAATATGCCTTTGAGATAAACTTTTGTAATATTATCAGCACATGAGAGTTGCTTTGCTTTTTTGTTAACACTGTTACCATGAGACTGAAATGAAACAGAATATTATGTACCTATTTGCCTGTAGGTGGATACGAAATAAGCCTTATGGCTTTTAATATCGAATTAAAATTCAGAAAATATAAAAAAAAATTGCTATTTATAGACCTAAATAGTATTAATGTTTTTTTCTTGTTTATAACCATTTTAAATCTTTTTGTTTAATACCTTTAAACAAGCTGAGTTATGCTGACACCCCAATAAAGAAAAAAATATAACCAAGATTCTGCTTAAAAACATCGAGAGCTTTTAAGAAGACCGCAAAACAAAAATAGGTAGTTCATCTCTGTCGTATATCTTCCATGACTTTGGGAACAGCATTTGAATAACTATGACCAACTCTATAATCAGACTGATTTTATACTATTTGATATATTTTAGATTACCGACAACTTTCGAAGTTTTGAGGAACACAGATGATGTTATTGAGAAATCAGAAATTTGATTGAGTGAATATATAGGTACTTTGGTTCAAGTCTCATTAAAAGAACGACATCTTATTTCTGTCTTAAAAGGTGCCATTATCCAAAAAAATTGGATATAATAGGAGCAAATAAAATTACTTTTTTTTTAATGAGTACATCAATAGTTCACTTTCATACTAGCAACATTTATCTGTGCCGAAACCCAGAAAAAAAAGACTTTTCCAGAAAATAATGGATCAGCTTGCCAGGTATTTTTTTAAATAAAATTTAAGATAACATCCTTTCCTCATGGTTGGTCTCAGTATATTAAATCAATATAAATTTTGTGATTACAATATAGTTTTTAAATATTTAATGCATACAAATAAGAAATTTATTTTAATAAAAAAAACCAATCGTATTTTGGCACAATGAAATTTTAAGAAATGCCAATTTAACACCCCAAGCAAATAAAGGTGAAAATTCAATATAATAAAAATAAATTTTTTAATTGATTCATGTGCTCGTTAATTTCATGCTGTCATCAATCGTTGGTAAAATATTGCATTACATATGAGTAAATAAAAATGCTTCACATCCATTTTTTTTTGCTTTGCTGTTGTTGTATCATTTTGAAAAATTTGTTTGTAATAAATTTTTCAGATACGTGCAACCTTGCCAATTCATTCATTTTAAGCTGCGCAAAATTTAATGCATTTAATTTTATTTATTGTTGTTTTTGGAAAACTTTGACATTTATACATTTGAAAGTATATTCTTGAAGTACAATATATTTCAATAGAAATTCCTATTAAAACAATTTATTATTTTACATGAAAAGTCAATTTTATGAAGTGAAAATCTGATGAATTCCAAATCGATGGCCAATTGCTAAAAGCGGAAGAATATTTTCTGAATTTTAAAATGCATTTAAAATAAATTGCATGTTTTCTCGTTGATTACTTTGTATGGTTTGTTTAAAATTGTATAAAAATAAAGAATTCTGTATGTGAACACATTTTGAAATGTTCGAAGTGCAATTAAATATTGCAAATATATAATATACTTGCATTTAAAAAATTAATCTAAATTTAAACGAATAAGATGGATACCAGAAATTTTTGAAAAAATGTTACAATGTTGTTATAACTATTTTAAGCAATATGGTAAGAAATGACAGTTAAATAAATATTTACCAGGCTTTGCCAAACAATCTCGAACTAAGGCGAGCAAGATTCTAATCAAGAGCTATTCGGATCTTATCAAAATGTATTTTAAAAAATTTTTAAAGCCTAAATGCAAGAGGTCGGTTTTGAAAATTGGAAAATTTTTGAAAAAGCTGGTAAGTATGATTATATACGGTTTAAAATGAACACAAAAAAGCTGATTAAGATTTTTCTCCACAAAAATATTCCATACAAAAATTGTTCAAAAAAAAAAAAATTTGTATTTTATTATTTCAAAGAAACATTATTTTATTATGGGAAGGCCGGAAATTCATTGTTTTCAGCTTAGCAAATCTACACAGAATTATAAAAGTCAAAAGGTTAAAAACATCTATTATAACCCAACCAAATAAAGGGTTTCGCGTAGAAAAATCAGCCATGCAATAAATTTTTCAAGTTCATATTATTTTTACAATCCATTCCAATCCACGAGATACGTATGGCACTGTTGATAAAATGCTCGAATATTTTGAAGGTTAACTTTATTGAACTACTTCTGTATAAAGAAAGTAGGAAATTCATTTAATCAGCACCTCCCATATTTTCGTTGTGCATCGACGCTATTAAAGGTTGTTCGATTTCAATTTTCTTTTCTGGATAGCGTAAGATCTTGACACTTGACTTAGATCTTCTGCACCAAAAAAAGTTGAAACAAGTTGAAAAATGCCTGATAACCAAAGGCTTATAACAAAATTTTTTTCGATTTTTTCAAGTCGGCGGTCAATACGACCTCATTATTATTTTATAAGATCCTTTTTGGATTGAAGTGGCATTACTCCTGTCACCTATATTTCTTTTTGTTTTTAGGTATCTTATCAAATTGAGTGTTGTATAATAACTGATCAAAATATTTTAAAGCCTTTGCTCCCCGAAATGATCTTTGCTAAATGAATAACAATGTCGGCACAAAATCCAAATTTTTTACCAAAAACAACTGTATTCTTTCCATGGTAGACCTCTAAATCGTACTTCATTTTATGGGTTTCTTGGCCATATATTGTCTCAATAAGGCTTACTCTTTAAAAGGAACCATCATTTCGTCAACGCAAAGATTTTGATCCTTCGTTAAGGAGGATATATTTTTTAAAAAATATCAAGGAGTGCTCGGATTTTGTGAAGATTGTCATCCGTGCTGATGCTAGAAGAAAATTTGAAGTTATTACGCAGTGAATGAAATCTACTTATAGTCATATATTGACAAAAGGTTGAAATTTCAGTACCTTGCGATCAACACCTTCTTATACAAGGATAACTAATCGATGTCATCATAATTTCTGGAGCAATAAGTTTTTGTGACCTTAATTGTTACAACTCTTTCAAGAAATTCTTCAAGAAATATTGCACAGGAGTGTTTATACTTGTCTTTGGAAAGGATTCTACGAAACTTACTTCTGAAATGCTCCAAGAAGTCATTTTCCATCGTAAATTTTATCTTATTGTTGAATATATTCAAGATTTTCCTTATTTTTTGTTTCCTCTTCATTTAAATCTACTAAATTTTCAACATTTACATCATACGGACCAATTTGAGGACACTCTTCTAAAAGAGAAAAGTTATATTGCTTAATTTTCATGAACATTTTTTTGTCTGAATAAGGTGTTTAAAAGCCGAATTTACTCGAAATGTAAGCATAAAAAACAACTGCTTTAGGCAGGATGCAAAATAGCGATAGGGTTAACAGGGAAATTTTTGACTTTGTTTAAGCTTGAAACTTTTCTGGGGTTAAGACTTTTAATATCATCATCAGAACAAACTAAATGGAAAAGAAAAAGGTTAGTCAATACTTTACATAATGACTTTGAACAAGTATTTCTTGAACCTTACCAAATATGAAGGTTCATCATAAGTAAAGCTGACATTTATATCAACAGCATCATTTATCATTCACTATTTTGTTTGTGACACAAGCATTTCTATCATACAAGCGTAGATGCTTATGATAGAGTTTTATCAAATAGTCTCCTAAAGTCATTACATAAAGAATTATCGTACGTAAGGGTTTTACAAAATGCTGTATAAAATCTGTCAAATGGTGACTGCAATATTATAACATAAATCAAAATTTTATAACTTAATGATAGATGTGTAAATAAATAACAATATTTGCCTACAAATTATACGATTTACATACAAGTTTTTTTTTAATTAAAAATATTTACCAGTCAATCATGCTGAAAAATCAACATTTGTTGTTTATGGCCTTAAAGTATGATGCCGTCACTTTTGCATTAATGAGACCACTTGTGCCTGATGTACATCACTAAAACTTTCAATTACTTAGAAAATTTGGCATAGCTCGAATCGTTTGTGCATGTTTGTTTTGCAAATTAAACATGTAGATTATGAAAATTAATATTCTCTTGTGCAATCCAAGCGAAAATAAATGAAAATTTGAACAAAATGTAATTCTTTGTTTGACATTGAAATAAGAAGTCAAGTCTAAATACTAAAATTCAATAATTGCAATGCAATGTAATGTAGAAAAACACAATTTATTTTCAAGTGCAAAACGTAAAATCGATTTTCAAGTTTTTTCAACGATTTGTGCACAGTTTCTTATTTTCATTTTAATTTGGCTTGCTATTAGTTAATATGTATGTGTTTTGCTAATGAATGAGCGGAAATTTAGCAAATAATTTAGCGTCTGTTTACAAAATGAAGTCTATTTTTAGGCGTCATACATGTGATTTCTTATGTGTGATATTTTCGATGTTACTATTACTCTTGTTATGTTATTGTTTATTATTGGATCTTTCCTCTTAGCAATTAAGAGTTTTAACTGAAATCTGTGCCTAATGTTAGATTGTTTATTATATATGATTGGAATTGACAGTCTTACACAATTCTTTTAATGGTTTTATTGAAAAATTTATTTTATGCATTTCATGTATTGCATATCAACACAAAATGTGGGAAAGAAACAGAAAAGTTTTCTTTTGCTTAATTAAATGAAAGTTTGTCAGATCATAGCACTTGGATGACTTTGGCCTGCTGCCACGATTTTATTATTCAAAGAAATTTTTTAAGATAAACAAATATCGAAAAATTGTTGTTTAACTTAAAAACGAAAATTTCACAATTTTTAATATATATTTCGAAAACTAACAACAAAAACATTCATTAAAAATATTTATTGAGGTAAATTCCTATTCGAAATTCAATAAAAATTATTGATTGATTGGTAATTTTCGATTTGTAAAGATTTTGTTAATGAATTTTCCAAGAACAAAACACTGCAGGGTATGCAAAACCAACTGCAGCCATTCATAAGTTTTAGATGTATCATTTATATTGTAGTCCTTCAAACATTTTGTGATTATGGCTTTGGAAAAATTTGTTTACTTAAAATATTGTTTATTTTATGAGCAGTAAAAACAAAAATAAAAATTGTGAAATTTTAAATTTTTTGAGATAATTTATTCTATAAAAGTTTACATGATTAAAAAATATTTTGGCTTAAATGAAAAACATTTTTTTATGTTATTATACTTTAACACTAGAATCACTACCATGCCAATTGTGTCCCATCGGCTACTTTAATCATCTCTAACTCTTTCATGGAGTACCTTGAGACTTTTTGGCTCATATTATATTACTATACTTTACTAATTTTGACAATTTCTCATTTATAGGAAAAAAAAAAAATTATTAATCCAAAATCGCCGTCGGGTGAATGTAAATGAGTTTTGATTTTTTCGATAATACCAAAAACTAACATCCGGTATATTTATTTTGTTATTTAAAACGTAATTAAATATTTTATTTAAATTATAAAAATTGATATATTAAAAATTGTATGATTTAATTTCCTCGCAAAATTAATATGTAAATAAACAGTTTTTTTTTTCATATAAACTTCAAAAATTTCAAATTTCCATAAAGTATTTCCCGAATTTGCATTGTTTACTTTTTTTTTTTTCTTCATTTTCCATTCAATATGCAAATTAAAATGAAATGAGGAAACAACCACAAATTATCAAAAGTTGAAATTGCGTTTTTGCACCATAATTTGTCAATTCATTCGCCAAATAAGCCGCTGCTGCTGATTTAATTCGCGTGTTGAACAGGATATTAATGTCATAATTTATCAACTGAAAACTTGCAAACGCAAATAAACGCACATTAGAATCGTGTTGCATACTTTTAGCGGCCCATAATTTGTGTGGCGTTCATAAACACTTGTTAAGTGTCTTTAACACTTTCGCAGAAAATCGCCTTTGCCTTATGGAATTTTTCTTCCCTCTTTGTTGTTTCATGGTACACGCAGTTACTCGGAGTTGCGAAATTCAGAACACTTTGCGTTATGGTTTTCTTTGTGTATGACAGACATTACTCACATTGGTATTTGCGGTTATATTGTTAGCTTTAGTGTTAGTTTACTGTTATTGTATTAAAGTGTTTTTTATTTGTTATTGTTGTTGCTTTGTTATAAATTCAATTCGTAAAATTGAAAACTCCATGATCAGCAGCAGGTGGTGAATATTTGCATAATATATTTTCAGAATGCTAGAGTATTGAAAATATACCCAGTTGGAAATTAACTGAGTGATGTTAGTAAAATTTAAGTTTTGTCTCAGTTAGAAGTGCAAAAGACATTTAAAATAATTGTGCTTACGACAAATAAAAATCCTAAATAAATAACTCTTACTAAAATTTAAAACAAAAACTTAAGTATGCAATAATATTTATTAGCACAAATATGTTATTTCAAAAAAGAAATTATTAAAATATATTCAATAATATTTTTTGCCAAAGCGTTACAAACCAATTTGATATAAGTTATTTTATATAAATTGTACATATTATACATATATTACATTCTACAAACGATAGAAAAAAATTCCATCAAAATTTGATTTACATGATATTATTTAAAGTATTATGTCATGATATGCTTTAATATCATTACGTTGTGTTATGGAACCAAATAATTCTTTGCCTCTCATTGATCTGATGCTATGAGGAAAAAGTCTTTTGCAATTCCAGAATTTATTGATACTTTGAGGTTTTTCCACAGAGTTTTCTTCACAATAAATCATTTTCTTAGTAGTTAACAAAGTTTCTTTATAGTTACCATAAGTGCTGTCAGCATTTTACTCAATTACATTGTTTTTACATTGTAGATTAAGAATAAGTAAAGACAGTCAATTGTGATTTAAAGATTGTTAGGATGTTTTACTATAGAAATTTTTGTGCCATTGACTTAGATATCAAGTACCATTGCAGTTACTTCTATCGGCTATGTGTTGTATGTAGTGGCTAGTAATTTTATGATACATCAGGGTTAAAGCCTTTTCTCGCTGGGTAGTCATTTGCAAATATGGTTTACATGTTTCATTTGTTTGCATTTGTGCAAATTATATGAAATGCGATAGTATATTCATTCATTTGTTAACATGTAACGCATGCAAATAAACAACAGAAGTAGGAAAATCAGCAACATTTCCTTCAACACTGACAAAAACATTTATAGGAAGAAAAAAAAAAAAAAACGTAACCACACATTTAGACATCAAGTCAACCATCCTGCTGTTGCACAGCAGGCACAAAAATTGCAAAACTTTTTGCACTATGTGTCTTACTCACACTCACTCACAATCAGTCACCACAAGTAAGGTTGTTGTTGTTGTTTTTGTTGATGTTTTGGTTGTTGTTGCTACTTTTGTGTGTCTTGAAGTATCAAGTAATCGATTTCCTGCCTATTAACCCAAAAGTACTTAATATAAACGCTTTAAATAGATTACAAATCAATTAAGGTGATCTAAAAATTAAATAAAAATCACTCATATATAAGTTGAAATAGCCAAAAGTTACTAAATGCAATTTTTCTAAGAAAAAGCGGTCAAAAAATTAAAAAAAGAACAAGCCTACAGCCCACAAAAATAATTCATTTAAAATGATATAATCAGAGAGTTATTTAAAGTTTATAGTGCAACCAATATTCATACAAATACTATAAATCATAAGAGCAAAGTTTGCGTAAATTTTTAAAAGAAGGCGTAACAACTCCCACTCAAGCAACTATTTTAAAACGATATACTGATAGAGTTATGTAAGCGAATGCAAAAAAATTGTAGGAATGAATGGAACTAGCACCAATCAAATAGTGCATTGCAAGTGCAAGTGCAATTTGACAATAGGTTGATGCAACCACCATACAAGCAAGATGTCTAAAATACTATACCAATGGAGCTTTTATAAAATGCGTCCAAATGCCATGAGAAATCCAAAAAATGGGCCGGCCAGTGGCGTCAATTCGGTAGGGCTGGGGAGGGTATTGGCCCCCCCCCAAGGATCTATTATTCAATACAACAATTCATTAAAACCCATCTAATGGTGGTGGAACTATAATTCTTGCCCCCCTCCCCCCAAGGCTTTGGTGAAGAGACGCTCCTGGGCCCGGCATATTTTTAAAATTACTGAGAGCTATTTAAGCCAATGTTGTCATAAGCTCTATGGGACAAAATATTCTTTTTATAAAAATGTATGAGATTTATATGTGATTTTACTATAAATACGATGTATTGTGCTTTATTTTTGCCATGGTCCAAAATAACACCCTTACTAGCATATATTTTTGATAAAGGAGTAGACAAATTATGTTTATATATTTTATCATTATTAAGATTAATCTTATGCTTTGAGAGCATACATTTTCATTTGGCTTTTGTTTCGGGGATCACCTCAATGTATATCTGTATTCTTTTCTATTTCAATCATCTCGGTTTGTTTGCATTCATTTTGAACGCATTTTATTCAAATATTTATTTTGGATTTGAAAATTGAAAAACGATATACAATGGCTCGAACTCAAAGAGTATTATCTGTTTACATTTTTGTTATGCGAATGTGCGTATGAATACATAAAAAACCAACAAATATTTTACTGCAAAATGAAGTACCAAATTTTGTCATATCAAAATTTAAGGCATATACATTGGGGTGCTTCATATTTATCATTTAATAATTTTGTAAAACTAATGATAAATTAAAAACTGCATTTTTTTACAATCCTGAGTCAAGAAGCATAGTTACATTTGAATGGGAATTTTAGAAGTTTAAAATTTTTATTGTTCCACCAATTATGGCTGTATGGCTGAAATTAAATATTTGAAGCACTCTAATTCTCGTACATATAAATAACACCTGTGCATACCCTGCAGCGTTTTACTTAATTGTATTCTTTGGCATTTCCTCTTCTTATTTTTAAGTTTTTCTCCTGCTATATGGTCCTTTCTCAATTTTGTTATTTCTGTTGTTTGTTCTGTTCTAATTGTTAATTTTAACTTTGTACATAGGTTTGTATGTTGCTGTATAATCAACATGGATTTATATAATAAAATCTTTTATTTTTTTCCTCTAGGATCAAGGAATAAAATTCTTGTTGTTTTTCGCCTTACTCGTATTTTGAGTAGATGCTTTTATAGTTACCTTGATAAAAAGGTTTTTAATTAAAAAATAGAAAATATGAAGAGTTTGTTAAAATAAATTAAAAAATGAATTTGGTTATGGGTTGTCTGTTTTTCATTTGTTTTATGTTTAAAGTTTTTGTTCGTTTGCTTTATTTTAAAAAGGCAAGCAACAGGTTTTACCTTGCTATATTTGAGAGTATATTACTTATAAATCAAATTAAATTGTTTCATCAAGGCTTCTTTAGACATGTAAAAGTATTACTATTTTCCTTCAAAATTTGTTTTGAGTTTTTACAATAACCTTTTTCCTTTTCCAGAAATAGTAATACGTCAAAGGATCCTTTACATTAAATTATGAAATTGTACGTAAGTTATAGAAAAAAACTAAAATAAATAAAAACAGATAAAAGCATTTACTATCAACGAATGATATCTTCGAAAAGTAATAGGCTATTTAAAAAATTGATAGGCAAACTTCAACGTCCTCTCTCTGGATTATACTGTTGTCCAGTGTAATTGCTTTTAGCTTCATGACTCTACAAGTGGAATAAACCCCATGGCTTAAAAGCACGTAAGTGCCTCAGATTTCTTCCTGGTTTATAAAAGTTTATCACACTAAGCTGCAAAGCATAGTTAAGTTAGCCGAAAACAAATTTTAAGACAGTTGCATTTAGCTTAATTCTTCGCCAATATAGTGTTGGTAAACGTATGTTTAAGCTTAAAACTGTTTTCATATATTGGCTAATTTGAACTTATTTTGGAGCTACCGTAGTTTTTTGATATATTTACTATTTTTACCATATTTACTACTATTTACAATTTACTAATATAGAGTTTAAGAAAAGGTTGAATTAAAGTACTATAAACATTCAATTGTATCCTTTCTATCTACTCGTACATTATACTTTTTACAATAATCTACCTTAAAATGCAGTATATTACAACAATTTTTCTTAGTTATTTACGTCATCTCGAACTCAATATCCTTCAGTTTTTTTTAATTTTTTTATCACGCACATTGATTTCTGTCTAATTATCAATGCTGTTATCATTCGAGTTGAACTGAATAACATTGAGTAAAGAATAATTGCAAACAATTAGCAGTTCAAAGCAATCATCGATTTCCCTATCGCAGAATAATAATAATTAATTAATTAAAGGCATCAATGATTTGCATTTCAACATTTTGAGTGTCGCTTGAGTAATAAAAGTTGGTTAAATTAGGAAAAAGGGCTTTTAATCAAAACGTGAATGTGCTACTTGAGAATCTTCTTGATTCTGTGCGAGTTTGCTTAATGCAATTTTGCTAAGGGCACTCACTTTTTTCGGTAATTTTGGACTCTAGTTTTGATAGCTATAAGTCCCCTTATTAGGTAAAAACAAAGCAAAAGTAACTTTGTCGTAAATTTATAAACTTTCAACCGAATACATTTTTTTAGTCTTATGCGAGTTTATAGTCTTTAGCAACTTATTAATATAATGCGACTTTTTAGAAATATATAATATTTTGTCTTAAGAAACTTTTTAGTTCTAAGCGATTTAGTAGCCATACGTGCAATTCAAATATTCGCAAGTGAATTTTTAGTCTCAAGCAATTTTTTAACCTTCTTAGTTTAGCGTGAGTTTTTATTTTTATGCCGCTCTTAAGCCGTACGGCGCTATACTTTCATATCATAAAACAAGTTTTGATAATTTTGAAGTCCTTATCCTCTTCTACGTAAGAAATCGCATCATAAAATACGTCACCATTATATGATACACTAAGCAATTATTGACCTCCTTCTAAACCTCTTACGTAATATATATACAGAAATATTGCAATATTTCTTTTTAATGTGGCTTTTTAATCTCATGCGACTTTTATGTCCTTGTGATTTTAAGACTTATGTGCATTTTTGATCCTATGAAGATTTTTAATCTGGTGAAATTTTTGAAATTTAGTCTTATGCAATATTTAAATTGCATGATATTAATATCGTAGAAAACATTGTAGTCATATATAACTTAAAAGTCGCATAAGACTCAAAATAGCTGTAACTCGAAAGAACGCATAGCACCGATAAATGTGTTAACACATAAAAGATCTATTATATATAATATAATCAAAAACCAAAAACGATTGTCAGAGGTTTTTTCTGCACACAGTTCAGTGGAATTTTGGAGACGGAGCTTTTGAACGCAGAGCTTTTTCATAACATTAATTCGTATAAATAATTTAAGTTGTTGCAAAGGGGTTTACTTAAAAATACTACTGCTCCCAAAAATTGTATTTTGACTGTACTAATTATGTGAAGTCATTTGTAAATAATAATTGCCATTAAGTTAACATTTCAAAGAAAGAAATATAAAAAAACTAAAACTACATTTGAATGCTTCACTGACGATACATTTCCAGTAGAATCACGCACACATAATTTTGTAAGATTAATGTGCTTAAAACTATAAAACTTTTAATAAAACAAAATCATTTAGCAATTATGTTAACGCACAAAATTTTGGTTTCTTGCCTACCAGCACTATTGTTATAGAAAAAATAATGATATACATATAATGTATATTAAATATAATTTGTTTCATATAAAGACAACCCTTGTTAAGGCAATACAAATTTATAAAATACCCACTACTGGGTCTTTAAAGTCATTCAAACAAATTAACATACTTAGAAAAGAAAATGTTTTAGAAGCACAAACCAAAACAATTATATTGTTATACTATATAACTAAACTAAAACTTATAACCGGCACAAACAATTCTAGGACTACTTGTAGTTATGCTAAAACAGACTAAACAAAATGATGATGAAAATTTAAATAGCAAATTGGAGAAATGCTAGCGGCGTAGTTGTTGTTGCCCAAGAAGAATAATTGCAAAAGCAAAGCCTTATTTGTGCCACTAAGAAGAATTAGTGTTTCATCTGCACAAAATTACTATAATAAAGCTTAAATTTTGTTCATTTTTCAGTTGAATTATGTTCAAGAATTTGATTTATTGCCTCAAAGAAAAAAAAAACGAACCAAAGAAAAAATACAAAATTATTTACTTGTTAAAGAACCCTCATCAAAATGAGCCACCGTAGTAGCATAAAGAACCGCCTCTATTATTTGACAATGACTTCATTTTTGCATTTAATTAAGGTTGCTTAGTTCCTTAGTACTGCGTACTACTTAGTGCTGCGAATGGTAGCTATGATAGCATTATGGTTTAAGACTGCAGAAGTAATTAAATTTCTTATATCATTAGATTTATAAGACAGTTAAACACGGCCAAGCACTCGTAAGTCCTGTCTTTCAATCCCGGTCACATTTTGTGAGGTATTTGGTAAAGAGAATATATCCCTATATACATATATGTATATCCATATCCTAAGTTCCACATCCATATCTGCTTTGAGTGCTAAGATTTTGAATCGTTGTGTCACTGCTAGTTTTGATATTTCCTTTTTTGAAAGGAGTTGAAAGGAGTATGCGTTTCAATTAAAAAAATTCGATATCTCTAATTTGTTCATAAAAAAGTTAGTAATTATTATTATTTTTCTCAATATATCTCTCATTATTTTCTTCCAACCAGAATTTTCACAAACTGCAGAAACTTTTAATCGGCTCATTCAATAAGTTGAAAAGTCGATATTTCAGTTTAAGAAATTACAAGTAAATGGAAGTTTCGGGGCGTTAAGAAATAAAAAGTTTTTGCTTCACTTACTTCAGAAAGCCAGCAGATAATTTTTAATTTTACATCCTTTTTTGGCTCTGTATAGTTAACGCGTAACTCAACAATATTCAGTACACTTAGCTGAGGTTGAATTTACTGTATGTTTACTTAATAAAGCAGCAGAGTAGCAGTACCATCACCAAAAGTTGAGACCAAATAACTTGAAGCATTTTTCATTTGCAATTTTTTGAACAAAGTAGGACACTAGCAGTTTGGTGGCAATTGTTTGATTGTTGGTGTAGTGTACGAAGCAAAGAAAGAGCCTGTAGATCTTCTGTGCGACTCAAGTTTTAAACTTGTTTTATTAAGAAATATGAAATTTTGTGAAAACTTCTAAATTTTCATTTGCTGTTTGCACTACAGAAAAACTTTTCACTTTGACTAAATGTTGGCACGAAAATTTTGTCTGATGGTAAAATAAAAGCCTGTACCAAGTCGTTGATGATGGTCGGTCATAAAAAATAGCCTCTAATACAATTTGTTTGTAATTTGTTTTCCCTTTTCCTTGCTGGTATATAAAGTTTTCTAATTAGAGTGAAGGATGTCTTCCAAAGAATATGTAGTTTGAGTAAGTAAAGTAAAAACATATCAAAGTGAAGTGAAATACTATGGAATGATGTTCATTTCTGGCTGTGATAGGGTAACCAAATGAGAAATGGAGGAAAAATGTAGATAAAGTTTAAATGACTGTTGGCACTTTTTGTGAAGATTTTTCTAGAGGTGTGTAAGAATATTTTTTTTTCTCAATCCGTTAAATTTTTGATAAATTATTATCCAGATAAAACCTATTTTTAACGCCAATAACTCAAAAATGAATGTTTACAAAATTTAAAAATTAAAAAAAATTTCCTCACGCGCGCTGTGCCCTTGCAGTCCAAAAATTTATCCATTAACGATGCTTTAAGTAAATCAAGTTAACGTTCGCTTGCTTGGCAACTCTATATCGCTTTTATTGCTATCGGCGATAACTTCAATGGAAAGAAAATTTTACTCCATTATAGGACGTTTGTCTTCCTGTCTCATGTTACTGTATATTTATCATTATCTTGGCGTTGGTATCAAATATGCTGGTAAATCGAATTATTCCATTAAATTAATCCCTGTTGGAATTTAAGGAAATATATATACCAACACCGCAAGGTTAATGTAGCGAGTTCAGTTACACTTGAGATACTTTTACACTGATTTTTTTTATACTTTCCTTTATCAAATGTTCTTAGCCTATACACAGCACGATACATAGCATTTTTTTTTCGGGAAATTAACTTAACCAAAAGATTTTATTTTTCCTTCCGACTCCTTTCATAGTTTGGCATTTGTTTTTTTTTGGCTTTCATGTACTTTCTTTTTGTGTGATTGACATTTAAATGTTTTTCTGCATGTCTTTCAGTTTTTTTTTTCGCCTGTCTGTCAGCTTTCTATTTTTGGCATGATTTCCTTTTGATGGGCATATACATTAATATGTATATATAAAACCTTTGCATTTTCTTGTTAATGCACACAAATATACAATTTATTTTTCCCATAACCTTACGTTTAAATTGAACAACTTTTGTAGTTGTAGCCACATAAATTTGAGGCCCATGCCAGCAACAGCTGAAATGATGTTGTGTAATCATTTGATCCTAAGCAAACAAAGTATAGGAGTTCAAAAGGTTTAATTAAATATCGATTATCTGCTAGTTTTGGGAAAGTTACCTTTTGTTATGTGAAGTTTTTTTTCCATCAATATTTCTGTAGAATTTTGCACAACATTTTTTGGTTTCTTTAAAGTTTTTTACTTCTAAAAGTGAATATTTTGATTTGGCAATATGGCATATCAAAGCACAAGTCCGATATATTCAAAATTCTTAGATTTAGGTTCGAAGAATCAATAAGTACTGGTCTACATCAACATACTTTTATGTATGATATTAAGTTTTCAGCAAAAAAAGTTAGAGTTTTTTTTGAGATACGGCATCAAACTGCAAGTGAAGCAAAATGCAGCATAACATGAAAATTTTTTAAATGTTTTATTTCTATTAAATACTTAATTTTCTTTTTGGAATAAGGCACAGCATACATCCATTTTTTGCTTTATCACAGCATACGTACAATGTATGTGTTTAATATACTTACATACATACATGGCAGGCGTTAAAGGCTTTAGCATTGACAGCAACGTTTGTTTGGGCTTTAATCAGTTGTTAACCATAATAGGATTAACTTTTGTCTCATCATTGTTGTTGCAGGCACTGTGTTGGTGCTATGTCACAAATCCAATGCAACGGTTGTGGGTTGCCCTCAACATCAACTTTCATCTTTTTAATATCTTCAACTAATACCTTTTCTTATAAAAAAAATTTGATGTGCCATCTGTTCAACTTAACAGATAGTATACATTTTGAGGTTGCTATGCACAGAATTGCTAACGTACGTCATAATGCCAGCTGTCACATGTTCAAACTATGTTTAGTAGCTGTCTCTTAATGACTGTCTGTCAATCAAAATCAATGCATAGTTTTTGGTATCATAACTAAAATGATTACTTTGAGATAAGTTGTTGTTCTTTGTTGCTATGGGGTTATTTTTTATTTTTTTAATATTTTTATGCGGAATAAATAATTTATTTCTTAGCAAAGAATTGTAAACATTGGAGAAAGTCAAATATGACGTTTCAAAATAAAGCTTTTAGAAATAATGCAGTAACTGCTTTTAGGGAACATAACGATTTCATTAAACAATTTTTTACGGGAATTGGCAAAATCAACTATAAAGTTATGAATGGAATTAAAAATCACTCAATAAATCGTGATCTTTCTAATAATTTCTTATGGAAAATAATACAAAAACTTTTGTAGATTATTAATTCTTTTGAATCAGTAATTTTTTTTTTGCATTGTGCAAGACTTTTCTTCAAAAAAGAGCTCCGAAAAGAAAAGCGATAATTACCAAAAAGACTAAATCGTCAGCTAAAGAAATAATAAGTTTTTGATGATATTAGATATAGTAATAAAAACCAAAAATCTGTTATATCTTAAATAAAAATTTTCTTTGGCTTTGAACATAATTTAATTTCATCGAATTTTCTTTCAGTGTAAACAAACATAAAGCATACCCCTAGGTGCAAATAACTTTGTACACAAATATTTGATGATATAAATAAATATTTTCATGTCGAGTTTAATCAAGGCATTAGCTAGCTGGATTCCATAGTCTGCAAACCGCCAAACTTGCAAATCAGCAAAAATATTTAAGAGAAAACAACCCAAATGGGAAGATTTGGAACATGAGTTGAAGACATTTAAGAACCAGTATAAAGAAGAATACCTTAACTACATATACTACAAATATGCTGAAATTCCCTTTGTTGGTAACTAATTTTCTTAGAATGTGAATTATTGTAAAGATAATGAATAGAAATGAATCAGATTCGAGCTAAGAGCAGATTTCCGGGCATTGAAAAAGTCTGACAACAAAATAGCATTACTTCAGAAATATGTCCCAATTATACGCAAATTCATTGTTTCGAACGCCGCCTCGTCTCATTCAGGATCTGAACTTTCGTTTTTACCATACCAAAAATTATTTTTTTTTTTTTTTTAAAAAAAATATTTTATTTGCCAAAGGTTAAATACAAATTATCAAGAAAGAATCAGTAATAAGTGTGCTATTGAAGGTGACCTTTGTTTACAAGCTCATTACGGAATATAATCTTCAAATCAACGATATTCATATTCCCATAAGATGCTGTGAGTGCTGTCAAACTTTCAGTAGGAAGACGTCTATCGAATGGATATCCCATAGTACGTTTATCCGGATAAAGTTTATCCTTTAAGCCACAGAAGGAAGAAGCATCACCACAAATATCAGGACTGCAATGAAAAATTAATTAATTAACTTTTTCAAATCTCTCTACTACACTGTTGCCAGCTTGAACATACCTTTTATTAGTTTGCTGAACAGCATCGGCAGCATAATCGGAAATGATAACAAACAAATCAAATGTCATGCCTTCAGGTTTTCCCTTAGGCAATAGCAAATGCTGTGGCCAACCACAAGCGCAGAAATGAGTGCTTGGCGATTCATCTTCTGCTTTGACGACTTGACGGAAAGAGCGTTCATATGGTATGGTAACCGAAGATTGATCAGAGTAGCGAAGCAAAGTGTTGCTACCAGGTTTTACTGTGTTAAAAGAGAGATTAATTTGGTAAAATTTTTTGAATAAAATTTATGCTTTTGACTCACAATCAACGGTGAATTTGTCCATTTCGATAGCCATCAAACGTTGTACGTTCAATTTAAGTGGTGTTCCACGTTCATCTGACTTGGGACAGATGAAAATACGACAAGTGCCACGTTTTAGCACACCAGTAGCATTGGAAACATTTATAACATACTCAAATGGTGCATGCTGCAAATGTGTGAATGATGCATAGATATTGCCATTTGGTCCAAAATCCAAGCCAGCTGCCAAATCAACGTCAGATATTTGCAAATAAGTCACCAATGTATTGGACCGTGCACGATGCTTTGAGCTGAGATTAGCTTCTATATGATCGATATTGATACCAGTGAAACCTAGGTGGGTATCATTATATGGTGGCAGTAGATCTTTATGCTTGCCGCAGATGTTGTCAATAAATGTGTGCCATCTGTAGAATACTGGATCACGCATAGCGGTGGTAACCTCACCCATTACACCGGCATCCTCCAAATGACGATTATCTGGATCATGTGCAAGAGAAATCAAATTGTGACCCATGTTATGAAGACTGCCATAAAATTGTGTATTTACAGAGAGTGAGGAAGGCTCTAGTAAGTCACCAAGTAGATCAATACCATGTATTTCATCCAAAGGAATACGGTTGCCATCGGACTGTTATAAGATGAAAAAAGGAACTATTATTTTTGTAATCTATTTATTTTTTTATGATGAAGTGTATAAATTATGTAAAGAAAAGGTCGCGTTCTCAAACTACAATATCAATTCTGGAAAATTTCAAAAATTAGATATAGTCTTAGAAAAATATTATCAGAGTATGTGTACATGAAAAATTACACCTAAGAAATGCGGTTTCAGAGTGAAACAGATTTTTTTGTATAATTTCCTCAAGAATAGAATGAGCTTCTGGAAAAAAAGGACATAAAAATATAGGGAAATCCTTTAAAAATTTAAATCAATTATATGAAAATCCCAAATGATATTGGATCAGTTTAGAATCCAGAGGAATCATTCGTTAAAAGCCTGCAGTATTTTATTTGTTAGCATCTATATCTTGAAAGAACTGAAGTTCGTCTGTTTGGAATCACCGTTTTTGTTTCTCTTTCTACCTTCTTATGTATCAAGGCTGTCTTTTCTAAGTTTACTTTTGATTTTGAAAAATTACTTTCTGGTTTCTGGGAATTATCAACTACCAAGTTGACTAAATGTACAACTAAGCTTCGCATTTGCCTGCGATTAGACCTCTTTTAAAGAAGTCTTAAATTTTCTAGATCTTTTGATCTCTTTGAAGAACAGACATGGTTACAACTTACATCCGAGACAAAACCTTGATCGATGGCTGCATGAATGCGGTCCCTCCAACGTTCAACATCAGCTATTTCAATACTGTCTCCCTCACGTGTCACATCATGCACTGACTGATTTGAAATACGTGCCGGATAAGTTCGATTACTGAGACTGCTTAGGAGCTTTGGGAAGTAACCCTCCTTTATGGGTTCACGTAAATTATTTAATGGCAAAATACGTGCCAAATTATTGCAAAAACGTTCCACATTATAACGTGCAAGCATCTGATGATGCATATAATAGAAAAGTTCACCACGACGATCCTTCTTAACAGTTGGACCAGCATTGGGATAAACCGTATGCCAATGCCAATGATGCATATTAACGCCAATATCCTCACGAAAATAAGCCAAACGTTGTTCATCTTCACGATCTGACGCTGTATAATTTCGTGGTATTTCTATATGCTTCTGTTGAGGCGATAAAAAGTAGAATGTAAAGAAAAATGTCTTCATAAAAAAGTATTTTAGAATTTTACCCTATCCCCTGTGTTTGTTTTCAAAGAAGCTTCAGCACGTGCATCCCGGAAAACCGATGGCTCAACAAAATTACCTGGAAATATTTCGACTACAGGTGGCACTCGCACATGACTGGTATCCTGACGATGTTGTACGGCCACAGAGAAACAGTACTGGAAGAGAACTGGATTGACACGATCTCTGAAATATAATGGATTATTGAGTTATATTTTAGTATACAATTGATATAAAAAAGCGATTTATTGTTTAACGTTGGCTTTCAGCACTTAAAAAGGCAGTTTATATTACTGCAGTATATCAAAAGCAATTTTCTGCTGTGTTATATAATTTGAGGCACATATTGTTCTGGCTGGTTGGCTTTGAAAATACAGGGAGTAGAAAAAACTCTAAAATTGAAATATTAATTTCACAATAAAAATTTGTAAGCATCCAATACTAAAGATTCCTTGCATTCAATTACTTTACCCAATTACAAAATCACTTACTTGGTATAAGCACACACGGCGGCGAAGTTTTCTATATCAGTGGCGTCTAAGAAAATTTGTATTAACTGGCCGGCAATATTTTGGTGATGATTGTTAAACAGTGAAAACTGCTTCTTGCGATCCAATTTTTTAGTAAAGTCTAGGTTTGGTTTATTGGCAAGTTCGCGTAAGGGAATCTAAGGACAGAAACATACAAATATTAATATTTTATGAACGCCTATGGTAAAAAACAAACTATTAAAACCTTATGACTTACCCTAACTTCTACATCATCGCCATAACGACTCTGTAATTCCTCTTTGGCGTCACTATATTCTTCAGTATAATAGCTATCGGGTAAATCAAAAGCAGCTTTGCCATTATCTCTGGAAGTAAAAACCGGTTCCAAAGGACGTTGGAAAAGTAATTCTAAAGCTTTAGTGTTGCTATCCATTTTCCACTTAAGAATTTAATAGAGTTTACTAAATGAAGTGAATTAATTAAAGTAACTGCTTACAGTGCAGACTTGTTTTGGAATAAGTTTTGTTTTTAATTAGCCACGCTATTTATATGCACTGAAATCCTTTAGAAACATTTCAGTTTTTTTTTCTAAATGAAAACCACAAAATTTAATTAAATGTGACTGATTTTCAAACGCTTGTTCATGAGAAAGAGTTTTGCGTTACATTCGCCCACTTTCTTGCAAAACCACATGAGAGAAAAAGTTTTTCAGTATGATAAGGAATAGTTAAAGTTCTCTCATAGTAGCATGCGATAAACCGCATGTGAAACACTAACAGTCGTATGATTGCAGCTGACCGATAAGTGTACGTGTCGACTGTGTGACATTGACAAGTGTTTGCTTGAGTGTTTTAAAATGAAATGCAGAAAACCACAAAAATCTTTTGTTGATTTTCTTTAAATTAGAGATTTACTTACTGAATTGACATGACATTTTTTAGAATTGAAGTAACCGAGCACATTAAGATCATATATCAAATAATTTAGCATATGTGGGTTTGAAATCTTAAGCATCGCTTGTATGTTCTTATATGGATTAAATTTTTTTATTTATTCTCGTTCTCTTGATAACACATTTTAAGTTGTTTGTTTGTAAAGGAGGTACCACGTTTACTGATACGATACTGCTAATACTTTGCATAGTGAGAGCTAAAAACTAATGAATCTTAAATATCGAATTTAAACTGAATTTAATCTGTAGGTTCCTTTCTAAATGTAATATATTTTTCATACTACATATTACATCTCGTCAATTTGCGGTCTAGAAAGAGATAATGATAATCGAAGCTGTGTGCATAACTACTAACTTTTTAACAAAAAAATTTGTGGAGTTTTCTTTTTATGATGTCTGCCGGAAATACATCCCCTTATGATATTTGTTTTTTTTTTGCAATCTTCTTTGACTTGTAATCCAATTTTTTTTACATATATGTATGTAAAATTTTTAATAACATACTTAAGATTATTTTGTTTTGTATAAAAACCGCATTGTCTCCATTTTGATTTCGTCTATTTTTTCCACCCATTGATTACTCATCATATTTTGTAATAAAATTTTTAACAGTCCTCAAGATATCAGTGGTATTCGCATCGGCCCCTTTAGTTTGACAGTTCATTAGTTGGTAAAAGTTTTTAACTCTTCTGGTTTTGTTTCGTTAAATTGACAGTAATGTTCAGGTGACTTTGTGGTCGTAATTTTTTTTATGTGAGAACAAAATTTAACAGCTTATCGCTATCGTACCAACTAACAGAAAACTAAGTGGCGACTTTGTTACTCGTTACTCCGATAGTTCGATAATTTTACCAAATAAAATGTAAATGAAGAAGTAAAGAATAACGTTTAACGATTTAACGAGACCTGTGTGAATACCACTATTATTTTAAACCAATTGTATTTGAATAAAATTATTTCTCATCTGATTTCATTACTTATCTTTTAGTAGTTACACAATCGCTCCGAGTTTCATATTACCCATGAAATTGTTACGGTAATCACAGAAACAAGTAATAACCCCTTTATTTATTACTGGGTTACATACAGGGCTTCCCAATCTAATGTACTTAGATCAATATCTCGAAAACTTAGTACGAGAGCATTAAATGTTTTATACCAAAGTTATAATATTTCTCGGAAGTCAAATAGCAGTGACCTTTTTTATGATCTTGATACCCATTTTCAAATTCAAACTTTGATTTTTTATATTCAAACCTATATTTGAAGAACTGAGATGCAAAACCCGCCAAATCCAAAAAATGAAAATGTGTGATATTGTGGGAGGGAACGGAAAAAATTTTTCTCTACAAGTCCACATACTCCAAATCGTAAAAAAAAATTTTTTTCCATTCCCAAGTTTTGATTCCAAAAGTTTCTGATAAATTCTTTTTATCAAAACCCGCCACATTTCTGAAAATTAAAACCCGCCTAGTACAATTTTTCATTAAAACAGATTCGGCTTTCATAAATACAAATTACTATTATTATTTTTCAAAATCCGCCAAGTCCCGAGGTTTCACTTTCAAAACCCGCCAAGTTTAGGTTTGTAATTTCAAAACCCGTCAAGTCCACAATTTTTTATTCAATGCAATTTTTACTGAAAATTGATAGTTTAGGGGAAAAATGATAAAAGTTAAAATTTTGACCAAAATTGATATTCAATAACGCAAAAACTAAAAATTCTAGAGAATAAACAACATGATAATGATAATAATATTTTGTGACATAAAATTTTTATCGGCAATAAAAAATATTGGTTTATTAATAAAAATATTACAGTTGACCACGATTTGACCTTGAAAATCGGTTTCAAGGTCAGAGAAAAACTCACTATTATTTAGCAGTTAGAAGTCTTATATATTTTTTGCCCAAAAGATTTACTTTTCTCTCATTTTGTTCTCGAAATAATGGTTTCAAGTAATTAAAATGCGCCATACTGTATATTAGAGCTTTTCAGAAAAAAAAAATTTTTGTTTTTTTCACGAAATGTCAGCGGATTGCAATAGTCTTATAGTATATGTCTAGACAAAGCTGCTCAAAAGAATTTTCATCAATATTGAAAACTGGATTGGCGCCCCCTGTTTTAAGTTGCCTACCCATTTTAGAAAATATTGATTTAAAAATGTTAATAAGGTTTTCCAATTTTCCAACAAAGTGGGTATGGTTTTCGGGTTATAGTCAATCGAGAAATTCGAAACCGTGTTTAGTTTTTCTTCCTCTTATTTTTTCTTATAAAAGAATTTAAAATTGACAGGAAAACCATGAAAACGAATGGAAGATGCGTCTTTTTAACAAACTGTATCCATCTTTTCATCTATTTTATTTATATGAAATTTTTATCAGATAGCCACAACGTTTGCATATTTTATGCATTCACTTTTACTTGGTTGAATTTAAATTTAGAAATCCGCATATTTTATCGTTCGTTCGCATTGAATGATACTCCTGAAAAATTTGCATTTCAATTGATGTTACATTCGATATTTTTAGTATGACCGAAAAGTTGATTATGACGCAAACTGTAGTATATAGTGTATATGTACATACATTAGACTGGTACAAAAAGAAAACTTTAGATTGAAGTTCCCATCGCAAAAACAACTTTCGCATACGAAAAAAGAAAACTTTATTTCTGCCTAAAATTATTTAAAAATCAAAAAAATATGAAAAATTGACTCAAACAGCTAGTGGGAACTTTGTTCGCTGATTTTAACAAAATTTGTTCGGCAGTAGACTTTTATAAGAACAAATTCAAGACCCAGTTTCATAAATTTCTATTTTGCAACGTTTGAATTCACCACTTGAGTTTTCACAATGACAGCCAACGAGGAGCGTACCTTCATCATGACTAAGCCAGATGGCGTCCATCGTGGGCTAACTTATCCAAAACTTCGAGGAGAAGGGCTGCAAGCTGGTGGCCATAAAATTTATGTGGGCATCGAAGGAGTTTCTTGAGAAGCACTACGCTGATTTGTCGGTTCATCCCTTCTTCCCTTGTTAGGTTAAAAACATGGGTTCCGACCCAGTACCGGGAAGTTTTGAACGTTGTTAAGACTGGATGTGTGATTTTCGATAAGACTAACCCCGCTGACTCCGAACTCGGACAATTCACGGAGATTACTGCATCCAAGTAGGACCTAACATCATCCACGGCTCATATGCAGTCGAATCAGCAAACAAGAAAATCAATTTATGGTTAGTAGAAAGTGAACTCGTTGGCTGGAAACCCGCTGCCGTTGACTGCCGTTTTTATAAAAAAAGGCTGCAATGGATTTGAAATCAGTAATCATTTGTTCCATGTTCCCTCAGGCTTCATTTCATTTTATGCTGGGAAATTAATATTTTTCAAAGAAGCCTTATTTATCACCATTCGTTCTTTTTTTGTTGTGCTTACATTTCGCATAGTAGTTTTTGACTGTCTTCTAAGGACCACCAGTGGAAAAGTAAAGCGTATCTTTTCTTCACAGCTCTTACAGTAAATAACGCTATCTCTGATTAATATTCCAAAGGACTCGTCTCAGTTTTTTAAAACAATAGTTTTGAAAATGTTATACACCATTTTCTATGTTGATTTTCTCATATTTTCTGCTAGTATTGGCTGCACTTAATTAAAAAAAATAATACTTTTTATTAGAATTAAAAGTCTTTCAAAAATTGCATTGCTTGAAATATTTTTATTGGATTAAAAGTAAGTTTTGTGAATGAATAAATTGTTGGTTTGCATATAATTTTGCTGTATGTATATAAGTATATATATGTATTTTATATAAAGTACGATCAAACAATTGTCCAAAAGATCATTAAATTTTCCATCTTAAAGTTTTGGACGTTCGACCACCAAATCTTTGAAGATAATTGAAATTTCAGTTTTCTGCATATTGGAATGCGCATCAGTCAGCGCCGTTAAGTTATCCCCTGGTAAACGTCTATCAAATGGATATCCCATTGAACGTTTATCAGGATAAAGTTTATCTTTGAGACCACAGAACGATGCTGAATCAGCACAAGCTTCGACACTGTACAATAAATTATTAGAAAAAAAGTTAAGACGTAATATTTCAAGTAGTAATTTGAACTCACCTATTATTTGGATCTTGGACAGCATCACCATTGTAATCAGAAATCATGACAAATAGATCGAATTTCAAACCTTCTGGTTTTCCCTTGGGCAAAAACATATGTTCAGGCCAACCGCAACCACAGAAATTGAAAGTAGCCAATTCTCGCTCATCGTCAGGCTTACTCTTTTCACCCACTCTACGGAAAGAGCGTTCATATGGTATTGTAACACTTGATTCGAATGACATGTGTCGTATGGTATTTGCACCGGGTTGTACTGTACAAAGAAAGCAAATAAAATTAGTTTTTATCAAAAGAAGAAAATAAATAACAATAGAATTTTTAATAAAAATGTGTCGTTTGAAGCGTTTGATGTATTAAAGTTAAGTTTGCCACTTACATGTCACTGTAAACTTATCCATTTCAATGGCGAGCATACGTTGTTCATTCAGCGTCAAATCCACATTACGTTCATCTGCCTTTGGGCACAAAAATATGCGACAGGTGCCTAATTTATTGGCACCAGAATTATTTGTAGCTCTAATATTAAACTCGAATGGTGCATGCTGCAAGTGCTGGAATGAAGCATAAATATTGCCATTGGGGCCAAAATCTAAGCCAGCAGCAAGATCAACATCAGAATGCTCCCAATAGGTGAGCAGCGTATTCGGTTTGGCACTTTGATTTGTAATTTTCACAGAGCACTGATCCACCGAAATACCATCATATCCCAAATCTGCACTAGTGTAAGGTGCCAATTTGGCCTTATGCCTATTGAAAATGCCATCGATATAACTATGCCAACGATAGAATATTGGATCACGCATAGCAGTGGTCACATCACCCATAACACCTGGTTCTTCCAAAAAGCGATAATCGGGATCATGCGAAAGCGATATAGCATTGTGACCCATGTTGTGTAGATTACCATAAACGTCACGATTTACAGAGAGACTTGTTGCCTCAACCAAGTCACCAAGATAATCAATACCTCTGACGCTATCAAGTGGAATGTTTTGGCCATTAGTCTAAAATAACGAAATGAGAAAATTAAATCTAAAATCAAATTTTGAAACAAAGTCTCTCAAAACTTACATTAGTTACAAAACCCTGATCAATTGCCTGTGTAATGCGATCAGACCAACGTTGTAAATCTGCAAGTTCCAATTCGCTACCTTCACGTGCTACATCCTGCAATACAATATTTGGCTTACGTCCTGGATATGTGCGATTATTTAAACTACTGAGAAGTTTTGGATAATAACCCTCTGGAATAGGATCTCGGAAGTTATTTAGGGGTTTCACTCTTTGCAAATTGTTGCAAAAACGTTCAACATTGTAGCGTGCTATGAGCTGATGATGCATATAATAGAAGAGTTCACCACGACGATCCTTGGCGACTACTTCATCTGGTCCTGAGCCTGGATATACTAAATGCCAATGCCAATGATGGCTATTGACACCAATGTCCTCACGAAAGTAACCCAAGCGTTGTTCCATCTCACGATCTGAGGCTGTATAGTTGTGTGGTATCCTTATATGACGCTACAAGGAAGTAAGAGATACATGAGTCCTGTAATGTTTAACAAATCTGCCATAAACTCAAATATTTTTAAAATATTATGTTTTCAGTCTAGGAGGAAAGGATTGAGAATACTGCAGACATTTATGCAATTGCTGCAAGTAATACTAATTCTCCGATATGCCGGCACATAACTTCCATAACAATCATTTCCCACTCACCCTATCACCTGGATTCTGTACAATTTCACCCTCAGCACGTGCATCCTGAAATACTGCCGGCTCAACGAAATTTTGCGGAAATAATTCTGCAATTGGCCTGACGGGAAAATCCTTAGTATCTGGACGATGTTGGACAGCCACTGCATAACAATATTGAAAGAGAAAAGCATTCACACGATCCTTGGTGTATACGCAAGTCTGTATGAATGCCTCTTCATTTGGTGCATCCATAAAAATCTTTATCAATTTGCTTGCAATATTCTGATGCAATTCGTTGAACAATGAAAAAGTGCGTCGTTTGCCCAACGGCTTGGTGAATGCCAAATTTGGTTTTACAGCCAATTCACGCAGTGGTATCCTTGTATCGACATTTTCAGCAAAACGACTTTGTATGTCATCCTTGACATCAGTATACTGATCCACAATATAGCTATCGGGTAGGTCAAAAACAACTTTGCCATCGTCTCGGGAGGTGAAAACTGGCTCCAAAGGACGTTGGAACAAAAGCTCGATTGCCTTTTTGTTGGTATTAGCTGACATTTTTTTTAACTTAAGGCGACGATTTGGTGGTTTTTTGCTGGGTGCTAGTACTTCTTGCACTTGAAAGAACTGACTGAATGTATTTTGGAAATACTTGCGTTATTTATTTAATTTTCTGTAGCATAGAAAACCGCAAAAAATTTGTTGTTATTTTCTTTTTATTGCATTTCGTTGTATGTTACTATTTTTATATAACTGATTATTTTTTTTTTTTGAATTTAGAAAACCACATATACAGTTGGTTTTTAGTCAAAAAAAATTGAGAAACTAACAAAATGAGGGCAATACCGCGACGCAGGTTGTATAAAAAATTATCAAAGAATAATTTAGTTGGAGTAAAACCGCCTTTTCTTTTTACTTCGCTTTTTTGTGAAGAAATTAATAGGTTACTGAATAAAAACATTCTACATTTTTATTTTCCAAATGTGAATTTCCGTATACTTTGCACCATCATCAGCGATTTTTTTTTAACATTTTATGATGATGAATGCGAAAAAAATTATTTAGAAATTTAAAAACCCTTGATTAAAAATTATGTCTTTATTTTGCGACAGTTTCATCATCAGAAATTTTTAAAAATATGTTTCATTTAGTTACGATATTATCGGTTGCATTACATCAAATACACCTTTGCAATTTCTCATCGAAAGACACATATGAATGATATGAGCTTAGTTTTTGTGTGCCCTGAGGCTTCGAAACTAAACTAGATTTACGTTGGCCGAAAACTCAAAAAAATCCAAAATCGTAGGAACAGAGTTCTCGCGACTATCTTAAATCCACCTACGAGGGGACTCGGGATCAATTTTCGATAGCAACAAATAAGTAAGCCAATAATCGCGTTGATTTTGACCTATGGCATCTGGGCCTCTTATGATTTTGTTAGCCCCCATCAGAAATTTTCCTCAACAGCAAAACATTTTCATGTAATGTCAAAGGCAGTGACATGAAAGTTTCAATGAAAGATGAAACAATGTATCTAGGACGATCGAAACGATCTTGGAGACGGAACCACGCGGTACTGTATGCTGACTCAGTAACAGGAACATGTTTAATTAAATTTGCTGCATCATCGCGTATTAGCAACTTTAAATAATAAAATTTTTGCGTACTAGATAAATTAGATTTAGAATCAATGGATTTGACAAGGAGGAGGACTATCTGCATACGCAAGCGCACGGGTTATAGAGCCTTTGAGACGGCCACGTATTTGCACCAAATTGATCATTTCCTCTGCCATAATTTAAATATAAAATGTTACATGTTTTGCCAAAAGATTTCCAATGTTTTTCGTAACGTAGCGTCTGGGATACCGAATGACTTGAGTACCTGCTTTTAATAACGTTTGAACACTATACTGATAACTTGATCTCGATTAGACGCCAACGCTGTCTTGGGAAATTTTTTCAATGGGACAGAAATGCTGCATTTGATTTCGATAAGACTTCAACGTTGTGCTATGTTGCTGCTACTGCAGAGGTTTAACAACCTATTAATTTCTTCACAAAAAAGGCGAAGTAAAAGGAAAATGTGGTTTTACTCCAACTAAATTATTGTTTGAAAATTTTTAAAAACCACATATTTTATCGTTCAACAGATTTAAAGTAAATGCCACTGTCAGCAATAATTTTATTCTATGGGAAACTCGATAGTCTTTGGTGCAATATAGTTGATAATGTTAAAAACAGCATGTGTGTATAGTGCGGTGTTATATTAAAATTTTTTTTTTTACAATAAAAATTTGAATTTTGTATTTTAAAATTGAGATAGTGCCTTAGACAATCATAATGGACAATTATTTGGAGATCCAATATCTTAGAAAATTTGTGACATTAAATATTTTCTCGCTTAACATACAAAGTTATGAAAATCTTTTCGAATCATGTCTGACAAAATCTTGAGTCAATAAATATTTAAGTATATAAATCCTGCATTTGCATATATGTATTAGCAAATAAAAAATGTATGTCTTCACTATACAGCACTTTATAAGCTAAGTGTTTGTCATTACGGAGCATCTTCACATCGCATAATTAACCAAATAGCCCAGCTTTAAGATAAAATCTACAACTTGCTAGCACAGACGCCTAAATGTATGCCATATGTCAAATGCGATCAATTGCACAATCAGGTTCTTCGTGTAATTTGTTGCTTTTGTGTTGAGAAAAATTATTTAATTATTTATGTCCCTACCTAATGTTGTTGCTAATGCGATGATAATGATGATGACTTACAGGTGTTTTGTTTGGATGTATCTTATATATAAGGGTTAGTGTGTGTGTGCATTTGTCGGTGTGACAAAGTACTGAAATCTAAGCTACCCAGTTGAAATGAATGAAATTTTATAAAATCAAGGATATTCGTTATTGCATGTTGTTTCTTCTGTTTATCAATGGAGCTTGTCTTTTATTTGGCGATTGGCCTTAAGAAAATACTTTAAAGCATGCCATCTGTAGGCAAGTATAATAGGAATTTTTTTTTATCGTATTCGTTGTCAACACCCTCCCAATGGCATCGAATTGTTTTTTATACATGCCTTGAGAATAATTATTACTTTTGAATAACTTTTCTAAATTTTCCAATTGGCATATATATACCTACTTATGTCACTTTTACGGTAATTAATTCAAGAGTCTATCTTTGTTTTAGTATGGGTGGGTTTACAGTGAATAGATAAGAATGAGTGCAATAATTACCGTCACTATCGCATACCCTCTTGCAGATAATGTTAATGACGATGTTTAATTAATTGCAAAATTAAGTTGAGGATGAGCATAGACATTACTTAGCACAACGTTTCATACACACAGTGTAAATAAATCTGTTGTTATTTATATAAGTATCGAATGAAATTTAATTAAGTCTACACACATTTAAAGATTTCTGATGGCATTGAAGAACAATTAAAATAAATCTGAATAAAACTCGCATTTTTCATGTGAAATGATAAATCGTTCCACATTTTTTGGGTTGCTTAAGCCTTTTAAGGTCATTTTAATGCTATTTGGCTTTTAGTGATTTTTCGAAGAATAATTTTTCTTAAGGTAAATCTGTTATTTTTTAACATACTATATACAACTTTTGTATTGATTTTTTCTGCAGTCGGTGTAGTTTTCTATTTTGTTTTGGCGCGATTATTTTACTTCAATCATTGATTTGGGTGCTGGAAAAGGGTACAAGCGCCAGGTTTCCATTATAATAATCATATACTCCTTCTTGGAATGAAAAAAATAATGTGTTACAAAAATTTTGGTTCGCAACAATACTTCACCTTGTAAGCTTCAGATATCAATACAGCATGTATACATATTATTCTTCTTCAAGATATGCCGCGCTTACACGTAAGATGAGCAAATTAATTTAGAATTTGCTGAAGAGACTTCAAAACTTTGAATGTTACACTGTTCGTTGTTCATTCCTTAGCGGAAAAACGTTGAATTACATTAAATCTACTTTGGTAGTCACATATGCTGCTTTGCCTTTGGCTCATAGCTTGATGAACTCTGGTTCAAAATTAAAGCTAAATTAAATTGTAAAAAAACAACAAAATGATTGAAATGTAAAGTGTTTTTTTTTTAAATAAATAACCAAAGGTCAGCCATGCATTGCTTGCTTTAAAGTCATTCCTTGTAGTTAGGGAGCCGGTGAACATTTTATGTATAAGATTTTATCATCGTTTGTACTTTGGTAGGCAAAGTAGTACATATTAAAACGGTTTAGAAAAACTAAGAGTTAGGTAAAAATAGCGCCGCTTTATTTTTTAAAATTAATTTAGAAGTTGCAAAAAAACTATATTATATGGGAGGTGTGGTACCGCCCTTTTTTTTCTTTGCAACTTACTTTTGCCGTTTAAAAAATACTTTTGTATGAGGGCCCATCCTTAATATGCACCCTAAACGAAATTTTTACGGCCTATGCTATGCCTTTTTATATGAAAGCTACGTGGTGCAAATTCGGTGTGAATCGATTAACCGGTCTTCGTGAAAATAATATTTTAAAAATATTTTTGTATGAAGGCCACCCTAAATAAAAGTTTTATAGCCTAAGCTATGTCTCTTGATATAAAACACACGTTGTGTAAATTCGGTGTGAATCGATTTGATGGTCTTTGTGAAAACGCTATTGTAAAAATATTTGTGTATGAGGACCACCCTAAATATGCACAGTATATAGCCTATGACACCTGCCAGATTAGGGCTAATATACTGCACGAATTTTAGCAAAATCGGCAAAATAGTTTCCGCTTACATAAAAGATAGGCAGACAAACATGCAAAAATTGAATTTTATGTAAGAGATATCTTTAATAAAATGCACATTAAGTGCTCAAAAACGTCTGCCTTCCAAAAGCAGCGCTGAAATCATCAGCCTTCTTTATTTGTATTTTTTTTATTTGTAAAAAAACCAGTCTATTCAGAGACAGGTGCGATTAAATGTTGTTTGTTTACATATTTTCAATATTGCAATTTATAAGTGGCAGATGTTGTTTGACTCGTTTCTTGTGTCAAAGCCTTTATAATGATCGCAATCTGCCTTACGATAAAATCACTAAAGTTTGTATATAACATACTATTTTGAAAAAAAAAAAATAATTACTTTTAAATGCAGCAACAAAAACTTCTGCCTCTTGCATTTATCTGTTTTTGTGTTTAGGCACATTTTTTAATATAAAAGGCAGACGCTGTAAAATTGTATATTGTTTATGATACAGTCTAATACTGCCGTCAGAAGCGAAATAGGCGTATCTCAAAAAAACTCTTTTCGAGACAATTGATGTTTTGTTTATGTCAATTTGTTGAAATACATATAAAATTGAGAAATAGGTAATTTTCTTAGGCGATTTTTTATAGGTTTCAACTAAGATACCGGCATTTGGCGCAGTTCATTAGATGCGTAATTTCATAAGCTATCCGATGCCATAAGAATCTCGAATATCAGTTTTTTTTGAGATACGCCTATTTTGCTTCTGACGGCAGAATAGGGCTCTCAATTAATAACGCAGAGACAAAACAATGACAGAGATTACTCATATCATTTACATTACTCAGAACTTCATGATTTTCAACTTCTGCCACCGGCTCTCTAACTATTAAGGTCAAAGGCGAAAAAAAACACATTTCTCTAATATTGTCCATGCCGAGTTCCTGGAAATCCAACAGAAGCAAATGCCAACAACATCAAGATATTTATACGTTACCGAGAAATTGTTCATCTCCAATGACAACTGAAATTTGACTGTAATGAGCTGCAAGTAATTAATAGCTCTTGCAGACATCACAAAAGAGTAGAAGTTGAAGAATTTAGATATTAAATTTATTTAATTTTTTGTACTGAAAATACCATGGGTATAATAAATTGCTTTTACATGCGCTTCTTCAGCTTTTGAAGCTCTTTCGTATACCTGCGTTGTAAGAGATGTATAAAACTGCAATATATTGAGTGTTTTCTAGTAGTCGGTTTTTAAATTAGAATTTCTTTATCTTGCATTTACATTGGTTTTGAACGTCCAAATATTTTACAAAATATTTAAGAAGATGATGGTCTAAATTAAAATGATTAATAAAATCGAAAATATTTTATTCAAAATTATTGAAAAAAAAAAACATTCTAAATATTGATAGAAAAATAGTCCCACAAAATCAATTTGTGAAGCAAATCCTTTCCTTTAAAAATTTTTATTTTTTTTAAAAGAAATAACCGAATGCAAAATCATGTTATCTGCAATAGAGTTTTCTATGTTATATCACTGAACGCACAACAACATACCACAAGAAATGTGCTGACAATTCAATTTAACTACTTGTATGGGAATGCAGCAAAAAAATGTTTGATTCAAGTTGATTGTGCATCCAAGTAGAAGACCACAATTTTATGCCAAAGGCTTTGATTTCTTCCATTACTCAATTTTATTCCCACAGTATTGATGTGCTTTCTTACTTTGTCGTTTTATGCTTTCAACTTTTCTATAGCTAAGACGACCATACAAATATCCGGATAAATGTAAGTGCACTTCCACACTAACATATGTACATGTGATTTTTCACATACATACATACATACATACAACTACTTATATCTACATAGATGTTCATAAATTTAAGAATCGTCTGCATCACATAAAAATATTTTTACTTTTATGTTATCTCCACTCTACATAAAGCAGCATGTGCAGTTATTACACATTGGTCAGCTGCTGTTTGCCAAGGATATCACTTTCTAGAATGACTATTGACTTTGTGTCCCTTAAATTATAGATTTTTATTTGATTTTATGTGTTTACTTTATTCTATTGGATTTTGATTATATTGCAAAAATAGATAAGACATTTTATATTTCAGTCACTCATATCTACATATGTCGTTTATATGCATTTTGACTGAGTTATGCGGAAAAAATATTTCAAAAACTTGTTTGGTTTCTTACTTATGTTTTGACTTTCATCTGCTGTGACCTCAAATATGACTTAAAGAATAACTTCGACTTTGATTTCAATATGGAGTGCATGCTGAACTCAAATTTGTTGTTGTGCGTTGCCAATCTTGTGGCGCCTATAACTAAGAGGTCCCCAGGAATCAATACTTGGTATAGACATGGCAATAAACTTTTCTCATTTTCTAATTTTTCCTAATTGTATTCTTCAGCTGTGGTACGAAAGAATACGATTCCGGAAAAACGTGAATAATTGAAGTGCTGTAAAGTTCCCATTCTTCTTTATTCCCTACACAGAAAAAAACAAGATTGGTAAAATCAAAGAATTGCAATTCTATGATTAAAATTTCTGGAATTCAACTATTCATTTCTTTGAATCAAAGAAATAATTTGCAAAATCAAAACCCTTTGTCCTTTGGATTTGCAAATTCAAATTATCTGATTTTACAAAAAAAAATATTTTAGCTTAATCAGCAAAATATTTCACTGATATTGCAAATATAAAACTTCCATTGTCTAATCAGGGAAGCTCCTGGTTCAAATCCCAGCGACGAAATAATTTTTTTTTTATTTTTTTAATTTTTTATTTTAAAGGTATTTAAAAAACAAGAAGAAGTAGAGAACTGTATTTGTATAAAATGAAAATATCTAGAAAACTGCGTTTTACGTTTGATTAGACAATGGTTGTTACATGCGCAGTTTAACGACATCTTTTTAGTATGTCTTAAAAATGATGTCGGTAGCTGAGTTGGGTGACAGGTAAAAAAATTTAAGTTTTCCTTCGAAATTTTAAAAACGCATTACAAATTAATAGATTTGACAATAAGTAGTACCAACGAAAAACAACAGCATTAGAGAAATAGATGGAAAGTAAAAAAAAAAATTAAAAAAGAAAAATGTTTTTTGCGAATTTATTCTAAGTTTCAACAAAAACTTTAGGAAAATTAACAAATGTTTTTTTGAAATCAACTAATTTATTTTAAGTTTCAACAAATCATCTTTTGTTATTTCTGAAAAACTGTTTCTATGACTGAAAATCATACAAAACATTCGTTGAAATCGGACCCGGAATTGTTTGATTTCATAGAATCTTTTTTTCTGTGTTTCGAAGCTAACATATCACGTTTAATCACCTTCAGCTTTAAAAAAAAGTGCCGTATAGTGTTGTTGCCATTTGTAGTCCTTTGAAAATGACGAAGCAGCAACTGCTAACGTCAATGCTTATCGGAATGGTCATATTAAGTTTTCTGAGAATGTCGCTTCTTTTCTCTATCCCGTGGGCGCTCTGTACTGATCATCACTGAAACTTCTGCAGAATAATTTTGTGAAACGTTTTAACCCTTCGTTTTTCTGCTGCAAGGCAGCTTTGTGGAATGTCTCAAAAAAAGAGTCATAAAAACACACAGAGGAAGAACCTGAGTTAAATATTCTCAAGTAATATTTCCCAATAAATTTGATTTCAAAGACTTTGAAGACAAGTTTCTTCTAAAATATGGACTCAACTTTTTTTTAAACAACTTTATATGAATTTCGATAAAACTATGGAAATGTATACAAACTTTCAAAACGTTTTCCATCAGAATTAAGTGTTGTTTTTATTTTTTGTATTATACAATTTCATTATAAATAAGTTTTTGTCCAATAACCTAAGCATAAAATTGATAGAGTATAAAACGAGAATATATGAGGTAACTTAATAAATTAAATTTGCATAACCCTTTTGCTTCAATTCATTTATCAATAATAAACAAAGTAACCAATTAAAGCTTTACAACAGATATTCAAAATTTTACAAGAATTAAATCAACATATTTGTGCAAAATATTGTGATATTGTTTGTAGATATGCATCTCGAAAAAAAAATCAAAAAAAAAAAACATTTTTCATTTGCATATTGGTAAAATTTTCATAACTTGACATTGGCTGTGCACCATAGAAACCAATACAAAAAATAAACAAATGTACATACACACAAACCTTCAGCGCTTGTGTACAATTTCCCTTCAATTCTATTTGATTGCACTTTGAAATAGAATTTCCTTAACAGCTGTATGCATCTTTTTTCATATTCGTAGTTGCATGCCCTGATGGTTACGATGATGGATCGAGATTTGAAAATTTGAAAAAAAAAATTTATGAAAATAACCGCAAGCTGAAAATTTTTATTTTACCTTTTTAATAAATTTACAAAAAAAAAGTTTCTTAACAAAAAATTAAATCTGAGAAAATTTAAGAAAATAAAATTTGCTAAAAAAATAACTATTTTGTATTTGTGGTAACCAAACTATGTTAATTAAAAAAAAAAACAATTTAATAAGTGATTTCTTAGTAACCTCAGCTTATGAGCTAAAATATTGCAGTTTGTAAAATTTTGAAAATTGGTAATATACCCAATTTTTATTTTTTATAAAGAAAATAAACGAAATGTGGCAAAATTAAATTACTTTATTTCTAGAAGTCGTAGTATACTTCATGCAATTTGAATATTTATGAAAAATTTAACTTATATTTCATTCATTCAATTACTTTTAAGTGCATCTTTATATCATTTCCTAAGAATCATATAATATTTAAGTATCTCTGCTCTCTACTTAAAAGCATATAATCTTTTATTTGTATTGTTATCTATTCTAAAATGGCAAAAGAAAAATACAAAAAACTTTGAAATTTGTACCAAGTTTTATGGCAACAAAAAAAAATATCATTGTTATGAAAGTATTTTGTTGAACTAGTGGTATTATTTATGTATGTATTGCCAACCAAAGAGAAAAGCATTAAAGTTTTAAAAATCTTTAAGTTTTGTCTTTTTGTCCCAAATACATAACTGAATTTGAAATTGTCGAGAGAATATTTATTTTTATTTTTTAATATTCAAATGTTACAAAAGAAATAGTAGGAGAGCTGGCAGCCACTTTGAGCAACCTACTAGATACAAAGCTAAAATTTTGTCTGTTCTTGATTTAGTATTAGTAAAATAAGAAAATCAAAATCTGGCAGACTTGGCGCGGTCGCGAAGGTACACCCTAAAGTTTTCAAAATGCAAACTATTCATAAAAAAACATACACTCACAACACACATTTTGTGTATATGTAATTTAGTACTAGTAAGATAAGAAAATCAATATCTGGCAGAATTGGCGCGATTGCGAAGGTACACCCTAAACGTTTCGAAATGCAAAATATTTTTGAAAAAATCATTATAACTGGAGAACGGCTGAAGGGATTTCCAAAATATAGATGTCATAAAAAAGATAATTTAATAAGCTATAATATTTGTTCACAAAATTTTGAAAATTTTAGGGTGTACCTTCGAAAATTTTAGCTTTGTATTTAGTAGGTTGCTCAAAGTGGCTGCCAGCTCTTAGACTAAAATGTTTATATTAAAAATTAAACTATGAGAAGTTTCAAAGTTAAAGCGAAGAAAAAATATTATAATTTTTTGTTCAATGTAGTCAGCGTTTGATTAGTATCCACTTTATAAACTACATATGTTGCTTTGAAAAAGATATGTTTCAAGTCTTTGGCAAGCAAAATATAATGGGTGGTATTATGAAATCACCGAAAGATACCAAATTCGAACCATCCTAGCTTGGTATAGTATTATTATAAGAAGACTTTACTGATCAAATATTTCATATATTGTTCATATATTCTCTATCTATTTACTTATATACTTTATACCTGATGTATTGCGTCGCCCGCGAAAGAGTGTATTTTATGCGATTTACTTCAAAAAAAGTGCCTTCGAAGTGTGGTTTTACGAGTTTCTTAGTTCAAAATACGACTTCTCTTTTATAATTAATTCAAAATTAATTTACTTGAGCTCAAAATTTTTATAGCACTGAGCGCTATGATGAAAAATTATGGAAAATATAGTTCAAATTCTTTTTTACAGCGGTCAAAAGTCTGAAAAAAATGTGAAATATAATAACTATATAACTCCTTAGAAGCCCATCAATAATATCATATTTTATCATGAGTTTTGGCGTGCGGAATCTGAATTTCAAGATTCTGAAACCATATATCTAAATAAATTTAGAAACGACCATTTTAAGACCATTCCGTCTTTAAAGATTTTTCACATTTATATATTTTTATATTTATTTTATTCGAAACTACTTGATTTATTGTTAAATCATTTTGTTTGCTTTATACAAACTTTATCATGCCCTAAGAGTTTTGCATGCGTCTGCTTATTAGTCATATAATAAAGGTAAATAAACCACCACTTTTAGTTAATTTATGATTTCATATAAAAAGAAAATTGATTTCTTTTTCTCATTTTAGTAAATAATACATATTTAGTTTCACTTCTAATTTAGCGCATACTTACGCAGCGAAATCGCAAAGTAAATGATTGTGCTACCTGTGCTACAGAGCTGCCTTGAGATCTGATCTCAAATCAAACAGCTACCAACACTAACATCACCTTTAACTAATATGACTACAACTACTACCATGGCAATCACAATTAAGGATTCAACACACGTCTACGCTTACAAGTATTTTAGGCCTTTAGCAAAATAATTTTTTGTTGCAGCTCATGGTTTTAACATGGCTCAAATAAAGGCAGAAATAAAAAGCCCTACATCTTACGCACCAATACCAAGTGTTTATCAGAGAAATCGCGTTGAAATACTTTTGGCATGCCTTGGGTGCCCTCTAGGATTGCTAGCTGTCAAATGAGCAACAACATGTTTACCTCCTCATCATGAAAATACAACACATGAAAATTCGGTTTATATTTTCCTTCACAACTCCCACTTGGGCACTGATTGAGTCAACTTTAATCATTATACTCTTTGCTTTGCTCTTCTCCTTTTTTTATTTATTTTCCTTTTGTCATGGCAGAGACGTGGTATTATTTAAAAAAAAAAGAAAAAAAAAAAGAAAAAATAAAAAAAAGGAAAAAAATAAAACAAATTCATTTTCTTCAACTTTTATATAAATTATGCTCCTTTCCTTAGTTTTTAGGATTTATGCGTAACGTTGGTTTTAAAGATTTAATCCCTTGTTTTTATATGCGCTTCTATGTATGCGTTGGGCTATTTCATGAATGCAAGTTATTTTCCGGGAAATGGATACATTTATATGCAAAGTACATATATTATTTTTTTGCTAAGGCTTTTCTTAAAATTTTGTTTTTTTTTAAAGAGAAGAAAACCCAACACTTGGAAATTCACATAAAAAAAAACTTCGCCCGAATGAATATTAAAGCCAACATAAACAATCTCCGGAAAAAAAGGTTAAAGTTCACTTAGGGTGGTTTTGCATAGCTTCAGCTATGCTTATGGCAACCGTCTATGCCACAGTCACGCTAAAGAAAATAACTTTGGCTGTTCTTAAGCTGTAAGTTGGTCATGCTGAAAGAGTGAAAGGTTGCCATATTAAAAGAACAGACCTCGTGCCACCAATTGAGTAAATCTGCTTCGAAAGTCAATACATCAGTGATGTAGCGAAACCAATAAAATGAAAATCACTTGCCGTTTTTACGATAGCCTTTAATCGGTAGAACGAAATGCTTAATTTTTAATCTTAAAGAACATAAAAATTGTTTGATCGCATAGATTAAATTTAAGTACTTTTAATAGAAAACGTAAGCCAATTTCCTTTTTAATGCTACAAGTCCATTTTCTAAAGAAGTTAGAATGAATAATATATGACTTATAAATGTGAAAGGAAAAAAAATATATTAAAATTTAAATGTTTTTTATATACTTCACACATACATACATACAAAGCTGTATTTAAGTCTACTAAGAGAAAAAAAAAAGATTTTCTTTGTAACCAGGATACTTCAAAAACATTGAAACTTTAAAGTTTAATTTAAAGATTTTTATGATTAAAGTAAAATTGAAAAATGTTATTTTTAAAGTTTTAAGTTCAAAATTTTCTAAAATTTGTATGTGGTGTATCGGAACAGAAAATAATTCATAAGCATTTTATTGAGTTGATAACACAAAAAAAAAAAAAAAATACATTACAAAATCAATACAGCAAAAATAGGCAAAAGCTAGTCGCACCAGTTTCATTCATTACTAAATGGAATCATCAGTGACTTGTGAGCCAATCAGGGAGAATTTCTAAGTCTGATAATTATGTCCTTTTCTCCATAGATTTTTGAGAACTGAAGCAAAATGTGTAACAAAATAAGTGAATTTTTTAATGTTACTAAGGTGGAAGAAAATCAAAATATTTTAATCTATTCGAAATCAAGACAGGACAAGAGCGAAAAAGGTACTTAGTTTCTTCTCTGTCGAGTTAATGACATCTATTGCATCAATCTTAACGAAAACGAAAACCGCGTATATAATAAAATTTATCCTTAAGAAAAGGATACCTCTTTGGTGAATTACTAAATTGATTGATTTTTTCGCGTGCCAACTTTAGAAGTGGTATTTGCATTTTATTGGATAAAAATTCACTGTCATTTATTGAAGTCAAATTGAATAGTACAAAATCGGTTGGTTTGCATTCTTATATTGAGAAAAAATATTTTTCTTGAATTTCAATTCCATAAAAAAGTTGCGTCGTTTTTTATTTTTGTTAAGGCCACAATTCAACACAGATAAAGTACGCGCATACAAATTGATACAGCTACAATTCTCAAAAGCCATTTCAAAGCCGTGCTGAGTAGAAAAAGCAAACGAAAAGCAATAGGACTATCTTGTAGCAATAACTTATAAGTTGAATATAGCACTTACTTTTGCTGTAAGGACTTCAGTACTTAAGAAATTGAAAATAAGTCCATAGAAAAGTATTACCGTCAAACTGGGCATTTTAGTTGTCACTTTTAAGGCACAATTTGTTTACGTCCAATTGGATATAAATATTTATTATTATGCTAATGAGCTGATCAAAAGTATTAGTTGAACGCGTGTGCTATTAAAATTAATTTAATTGAGATTTTTTGTTTATTTAGAATTATATATTCATTATTTGCAGCTAGAATATATAGTTCGAAAGCTTTTCACTAATGCATTTTAAAAATTTTGTCATATCATATTACATCATCAACATATAAGATTTTTTTTTCACTGAAAGTCACATGATCATAAAAAAAGGTCTCATGTTTCGTTTACCACAGAATATCCACAAATCCACACAACCTCTTGTTTGCTCTGGGGCCCTTTGAAGTAATATTCCGAGCCATAGCCCTCCCATCACACTAGCAAATATCTTAATTCAGAGCTGGTTGCGGCTCCCTTTGAGCTTAGTGCGCTGGGCCATAGCACACTCTAGACCTATCTCAATCTAGCGCTGACTGACATCCTATAATTATTAGTTGAGCGGGAGAAAGTCTGCTTAACATAGGGCTTAGGTGGACTATAGCTCTGGTTGCCGAGCTCAAAAGGGTGGCATAATGCTTTGGGAAACGGAAATCGAGCGAAAAGCTTTTATTTATTCAATGAAAATGCCAAACAGCGTCGAAAAGTTCATGGCAGTCAAGAAATCTGGAAAAGTCTATAACTTCCGTAAAGTGTCTAATGGTAAGGAAACTTATCAGATAAAATGATAAAAGTTGGAAAGTGTGAAGTATGATCGAAAATCCAAAAACATAAAACAATATAGAAAAGCTTCGTTAAAGCTTAATGAAAAGCTTTGAAAGTAATATGTCATACATAATCCCCAAATTGCTTGATTATTCTAGAGTACGGGAGTGAGAAACAAAAAAAGTCACAGCCCAGAGCGATTCCATCTATTTAGCTAATTAAAAAAATTTTTAAAAAAATATGCGACCAAATTAAACGCCAGAATCTGATTCAACGATCCAAAATCCATAAAAACACATCTGTAATTTGATTTGAATGGAAATATATATTTTTTTATTTCTCACAATACATTGATACCAGAGTTGAAGAAATAATAGCTTTAAACTTTAAGATAAAATTTTGGAAAAATATTTATATGTATATGCATAAGCCAACTAAGCTATGAGAACTGAAAAATATGTGGCATTAAGAACCACTCTAAAATTTATTTGATACATAATTATTTAAAATTTTTCATATTTATTAATTTTTCACTGGAACAAACTATTAGGCAACCTTCCTTCTTGTAATACGATTTTTTATAAAGCCTTTCACTAATGTTTTATTCTCTGCCATAACTTCATACCAGACATGGTTTTCGGTTTCAAATTGCAAAAACGGGAACATTTTCACATCGAAACGAAAGTCACGTATGTAATAAAGCTTATCCTTTTCAAAAGGACATTTTTTTGGGAAGTTACTATAACGATAGGCACTTTCTCGTCCGAACTTTAAAATTGGAATTGGAATTTTATTAGCTAACAATTGACAACCATTAAGATTTGTCACATTAAGGAGTTGAAAACTTTCAGCTGATTTACGCGGTAGGTCTATTTTCATGTTAAGAAAAAATTGTGAAATCTCTTTGGTAAACTTCCACTCCACTTGAAAAGTACGGCTGTTATTAGTTTTGCTCAGTCCACAATTCATGACGGACAATATGGTTGGCTCTAAATTGATACAGGAACAATTTTCAAAAATCATTTCGAAGTTGCGCTGAAATAAAAGTAAAAAAGAAGGATTAATGTAAGTAGTAACTATGTTTCTCTGGTATGTGTATGTGTATAAATTACTTTAGCTGATACGAAGTTAAATGGTTCACGAGCGAAAAAAAATACACTCCATAAAAATGTTGCTATTGATAACTTCATTTTGATATTTAAGTACTGAATGATATTTGGAAAATTCACATTTATGAAGTGCGTTTGACCATATGAAGATCTATTTTATAGCACTCAAGTACTTATCATCAATACATACACTATAATTATTCAATGACATTTGTGATTTAGTAATTTATTTCTAATGAGATAGCAGAGCCGAAACGACACAGTTTAAAGTTATATATTTGGATATATAATTGTGTGCTGACAACACAGAGTAAATTGAATAAATATGTTGTTTAGATTTATCGCATGAATACACATGTTGCATCAGATAGGTAGCTTTATTTTTTTTATATACATGAGTTTGTCCACTGGTTGAAATTCAGTCATTATAGTGGCAATAAAAAAACTACAACGAGAATTTTATCCCATGTCGTTCTTATGACAGGCGATTTTTTTGCGTGATACTTTAATCACACATTATTCTTGAGGCATTATTTCATGCGATTATTTTACAAGTAATAACTTTTCACACATGTTATTCACTGCTAATATGTTTTGATCTAATAAAATATTTCCCTCAGTTTTTTGTCCGATTTTCATCCTGACAGTTTGGTTACAATCACCAGTGACTGCCAAACAACAAAGCAACGAAAATATGTTTTTTAAGGCTTCAACCTTCGCAAGAGACTGCAAAGCTTCGGGAGTGAAATCCATTATTTCAAGGTTCTAGAAACTCTGTTGAACCAAAATATATGTATGTACTCAATAAAATTATGTGCGCAATTATGTATCTTGTAATTATGCGCTACAATTACTTAGGGCTTCTTTATGTATTACGATTCGTCTCGTTTCGTCTTTGATTTCCAAGCCTAAAAGTATGCTAGTACAATTCTTATATTTGTAATTAAGTATTCATTAAGCACATTCTAGATTTTTTTGTTTTCATTTATGTAAAATACAATCGCATATTTTCAGGCTTCAAAATTAGAGACTAAACGAGGCGAATCGTGAGGCACAAAGAGGCGCTTAATTGTTTGTTAAAAAAAACCGATAATAGTTTTTAAAGTAGCACTCAGATCTTACAAAAAATCAAATATATTTCAATAAACCAACAAATTATTTTCTCATTAGCAAAATCTGAACCGAAATGGAATTAAAATAGCAACTGAAATGAATGAAATAAATAATAGTTGATACAACAACATGAAACGGTTAACTACAATATTTTTTGTAACATTTTTATTATTTTTGCAACTTTCCTTAAATAATATAAATGCCAAAGTAAGTGACTTACAGCAAGAATTTTTAACGAATTCATTCATACGAGTATATATTTCCTCATTTAATTTTAGCGTGATTTTGAAATGGTTTTCGATAATTGCTCCTGTTTTGCTCCAGATCCAAGCGATTTTCATGTGCTAAATTGTGGCCTTAGCAAAAATATTAAACGACGCACTTTTAGCATCGAGTTGCAATTTACAAGAGAAATCAAAAAATGGTTTCTTAATTTGAAAATTACATTACCCCACAAGCCGACAGATTTTTTGTTGCTTAACTTGTCCAATATTGATGGCTGTAAATTGTTGGAGAATAAGAATCAAGTGACTCTAATACAATTGGGTCGTAACACTTTGGATCGTTTTAGTAATGTACCGAAACGTTGCCCTTTTCTTAAGGATAAATTGTATTATATACGCGGTTTCCGTTTCGATATGGACTTATTACCCGCTTTTCGCTTTGAAACTGAAACTCGTGTTTCTTATCAATTTTTGGTGAATGATAAAATAATGATTCAAGGCTATCTGCAAAATCGGATCACTTGGAGAAAGGGTAATAAAAATTGAGTTGAAATACATTGTCACCCAATTATAAACGAATAAAAAAAAAATATATTAAAAAAAACTTTTTTTTATTTGTATGTGTTACCGGCCGAACTAGTTTTTAGGCCAAACTAGTTACGTTAAGCCTAAAGATGTGCAATGAAATTTGTTTTGTGAAGTCTACGACAGTAGCAAAGTCAGACAACTAAATTTGTCAATTTCATTGTATACTTGGACAATTGGGCGTTTCAGGACTTACATTCCCTAATATGTCCAACAGCGGCTTCGCGGTGGGCTTCGGCAGCGTTTCAGTCTATAAAATGTGCAACACTGGCTTCGCTATTCACGTTGCTTTTACATTAAAATTAAATTGCATACTTTCAGGCCTTCAAATTAACTAATTTGGCCTAGGATAAACTAGTTTATCCTAAAAACTAGTTTGGCCGGTGACATATAAAATTAATTTAAAAAACTGAAGAATTAGAAAAAATGTGATCCGGTAAATTAAAATCAAAAAAGTAGAAGAGGCAAAAAAGTTTGAAACTTAAAAAGTTGAAAATAAATTGAAAAACATTGAAAAATTGTCGAATACAGAAATATAGTAAAAAATATGTTGTAGAAGGTTGAAACAAAAATTGAAGGAATTGGAAAAGTTGCAACAGACTTATAAAAATCATAAAATTCTTAATAAGCTTGAACTGTCTCTCTCAAGAAACGCTGAATTCGGTGAAAATACTAATGAAATTAAAAAAAAAAATTGATAATTGAAGATGTCGAAAAAACCAATTATCAAAAGAAGTTGAAAATCTAATAAAGCTTTGCAAGTAATGCGTTACACTTCGCTACATTTTCTAATTTCAGCGGTACGTTAAGCATATCCACCAAAGCATTCCACTATACTTTCGTTAATACCCGTCATTTAAGATGTCAACACATCAAAAATTGTATATACTTGTTTTATTTTATCCTCATTATTCAAACACAATTAAAAATGCATCAAAAAGCTTATACAACTAATGACCAAATATGCGTTTAACAATTTTTCAAATAAATCAATTTAAATCGAGTGATATCCAGGCAAACATGAAGCTCATTTTGATAATATTCGTTACGACTTATTACTTTACATTGATTACATCAAAGGTATTTATACAATATTATAATGAAACATATTAACTTCAATTTTATTTATATAGACTGATTATGACTGGTGGTATATAAATAATAGTTGTACAACTTCTGAACCCAGCATTGTAACCAGCGCAAATTGCAGTCTCAGCAAAAATATTAAAAGACGTACACAACAAATAGAGATAATATTTGCTCAGGACATACCTCAATGGTATATGAATCTCAAAATGGTTTTGCCACGTAAACCTCGAGATTTTGTAGTCTTAAATCTGACAAAAATAGATGGTTGCCAGCTCTTAGGTAATAAAAATCAAGTGACGTTAATGCAGCTGGCACGTGCAACTTTAGATCGTTACAGCAATTTGCCAAAGCATTGTCCTTTGCAGAAGGGTATACTTTATTACATACGTGGATATCATATCTCTATGGAATCGTTACCATCATTTGGTTTCGAAACTGATATCGATGTTTGGTATGAATTCATTGTTCAAAAGAAAACTGCAGTTTTGGGCTACAGTAAGAGTCACATTGGCTTAAAATATACTAAGAAAATGAAGAATTAATAACACGTAAAAAAATTGAGAAGCCCTACGTACTATTAAAATATGTATCAAATTTATATGTAAAATATACGTTACCTCATTATGATTATTATTATATTCAGTCCGTAAGTTTACTTCATTTATTTATGTTGAAAAATTTATCTTGGCACTAAAAAGTTAATAATTTTTAATTTTCAATATAGCTCTAGGCAAGTGTGAGGTAGAGTTAGTTTAGTTGTAATATTTAGAATTCAAGTTGGAATTGCTAAAAAAAGCCAAATATACCACCATTGTTTCAATCAGATCTCAAACAACGAGAACTTAAGTTACCTGAATCGATGGTGCGTATCCAATAGCACTGAAGAGGAGTGGATATAATTTTCTGTGTTTTGATTTTTCCATTCCGGGTTAATTGCGAAAGGTCTTAACGAAGAGAAATAAAAATTCAATTAAAAAAAAAACTTTTAAGCTTCTGGAATATATTTTGAACATACATGATGTAACTAATATACTACATATAAAGAAAATACATAGCTTTAAACATAGTACATAACGTGTGCGCTTCAGTTTTTTCTATGACATTTCACCCTTTCTTGGAATTTTTTAAGCCAATATGACTCTTACTGTACCCCAAAACTACAGTTTTCTTTTGGATAATGATTTCATACCAAACATCGACATCAGTTTCGAAACCAAATGATGGTAACGATTCCATAGAGATATGAAATCCACGTATGTAATAAAGTTTATCCTTTAGAAAAGGACAATGCCTTGGAAAATTGCTGTAACGATCTAAAGTTGCACGTAGCAGCTGCATTAACGTCACTTGATTTTTATTACCTAAAATCTGGCAACCATCCACTTTTGTCAGATTTAAGACAACGAAATCATTAGATTCACGTGGTAAAACCATTTTGAGATTCATATACCACTGAGGTATGTCCTGAGCAAATTTAAATTCTATTTGCATGGTACGTCTTTTCACATTTTTGCTAAGGCCGCAATTTAAACTGGATACAATGCTGGGTTCTGAAGTTGTACAACTATTATTTACATACCACCAGTCGTAATCACTCTATATAATTAAAGTTGAAGTTATTATGTTTCATTATAATATTGCTTAAATACCTTTGATATGATGAATGTAAAATAAAAAATGGTAAGGAGAATTATAAAAATGACCTTCATGTTTGCTTGTCAATCACTCGATTTAAAAGAAGATGAGATGTAATTGATGCATTTGAAATATTGTTTAACAAATGTTTGGTCATTAGTTGTACAAACTAGTTGATGCATTTTTAATTGTTTTTGATTATTAGAATGATTTAAAACAAGTATATACAATTTTAAATGCATAAACATCTTTAACGATGAGTATAAAAGAAAATGTACTGAAATCAACTCTCGGAAATGTAAAACGTCACGCAGCACAGAAGAGATAATTGATCCGATTAGTAATTTTAAAGATCTGTAATATTCGGATGGCTTACGATCAGCAGTCTTCGAATCTGATATTTTATCGAATTTCTGTAGTTCACTTAAAGATTAACGTTCGATCATGGCGTATTTGTTATGTTCATATGCATGTTAATGACAGTTATTTACATATATCGCATGTAGAAATAATTTGACTATTAAAATTAGTAAGCAAAAGCTTGAAAATTAAAATTTTAACGGATATATTCGTTTTTGGCAAATTTTTCTTATAAGACTTTGCGATATGAAAACGGGTAAACACAAAAATCATAGTAAAAATACTTTATGAAAGTTGCTTGAGCAATGTGAAAGTAACTGTTTCAGTAAAATTACATTTTCGATGCATGACATCAAGAAGACATCGAATAATATTTGTTCTCTATAAGCAAAAGGGCACGCAATGTTCGGAAAAAGGGTTTCTTCACTACTCCCTAATGGCTATGGTTTCTTCTACTTATAAAAAGTTTACTTTGAAATTTCAATTCGAAACATAGTTCTGAGTTTCCGTCATTTGTTTATGTTGATGAGTGTTCATAGACTTTTGCACTAAAGCTTACGCCACGAGTGAAGATCGTTAATATCCTGTAATCAGTTCTATATAAAACTTTGCAAAGCTAACCACTTAGTTTAATGATAATCTCAATCTTGTTATGTAATTATCATATTTTATTTGAATATTTAATATATTATTTTACATTAATTATTATTAATTTATTAATTCTTCTTCTTTTTGTTGGGATTTCTTAAACCAATGTGACTTTTAATGTAGCCTGAAATTACAACTTTCTTTTGAACAATGAATTCATACCAAGCGTCGACATCAGTTTCGAAACCAAATGCTGGCACCGATTCCATATCGAAACGGAAGCCACGTATGTAATATAGTTTATTCTTTAGGTAAGGACAACTCAATGGCATATTTCCGTACCGATTTAGATTCGCACGCGTTAGCTTAATTAACGTTACTTGATTTTTGTTACCTAAAAGCTGGCAACCATTTATGTTAGTCAGATTCAAGAGTACGAAATCTTTGGGCTTACGTGGCAAAATCATTTTGAAATTCAAATGCCACTCTGTTATGTCCTGAGCGAACTTAAACTCTATATGCATGGTACGTCTTTTCACATTTTTGCTGAGACCACAACTTAAAGGTGATATCATGCTGGGTTCAGAAGTTGTACAACTGTTATTTTCGAACCGCCATTCAAAGTCACTCTGTAAAATAAAAGTTAAAATTATTATTAGGTGTCATTACAATATAACTTTAATACCTTTGATGCAATCAATGTAAAATAATAAATCGTACAGAAAGAAATAAAAATCAGCTTCATGTTTGTCTGTTTATAACTTGGTTTCAAAGAACTTCTATTCAATTGATACATTAGGTAATATGTTAAAAATTATGTTGGTGATTTGTTGTCAAAACAAGTTAATGCATTTTTAATTACTTGTGGATAATGTGTGACTAAGTGCAGTAAGTTGCGCAGTTCGTGGCAAATGAGTTACTGATGAAAATATATAAATAAATAAATTATTATTTAAATGATCTGCCAAAAACTTTTTATATATAAATGTATCGATTTCGTATAAAAAAACATATATATTATAATATCAATCCTTATTATGTTTTGAATTAAAGCACTTCAGCGATGATTCAGTTTAAAATTTTCGTTTCATCGTATTTATAAGCTGCTTTTTAAATCCTGAAAGGAGAAAGTTACAAATATTAATATTAATAACTTAAAGATTACATATCACCTCCATTTTAGTATTACTGCCCATGCACCCAGGAATAAAGAGGATATGAAATTCTCGCTGTTATTCAAGCTCTGATTTTGGTGCATCTTGTTGTTCAAATGAAAACTTTTCCAAGAATAACGCAATCGTAATATGCCATAATCGGCCTCACAATTTGTAGCAGCACAATACCTCCAGCTTTTGCTGAGCGATTCGAACTTGGTATTACAAATACTTATCAGAAGATTTCGAAACATCGCTGAACTCTTTATCTACTTACCTGATCCTCTAAGTGTTGCCAAATTCACAAATTTAACGTTATTTCTCATAATGTTTTTGTGAGTTTTATAGTATAATATCCAAATGTGGTGATTTTTCATCTAAAAAGCCCTTAAGCGGCTACTTCAATTTATGTTCATAATTATGGAACATCATGCTGTTAATTTTCTTCTTTGTTCAACCAAATCAAACTTATCGCGCCACCTACCGGAAAGAAATTTAATAACAATAACAAGCTCGTTGTACAATTATTTTATTTAAAAATTTTACATTATACTTTTGGGTAGTTAATTCTGAAATTTTTTTATTAATTTTTTCCCCTATTCTTGGTATTTTTTAAGCCAATGTAGCTCTTCACGAAGCCGTAAATTATAATTTTCTTTTGAACAATGACTTCATACCAAACATTGACATCAGTTTCAAAACCAAATGAGGGTAACGATTCCATACCAAAATGAAATCCACGTATATAATAAAGTTTATCCTTCTGCAAAGGACAATGCATTGGCAAATTGCTGTAGCGCTCTAAAGCTAACCGCGTCAGCTGTAAAATCGTTACTTGGTTTTTGTTACCCAAAAGCTGGCAACCATCTATTTTAGTCTGATTTAAGACAACAAAATCTCGGGGCTTACGTGGCAAAATCATTTTGAGATTAAAATACCACCGAGTTACGTCCTGAGCAAATTTAAACTCCATGTACATAGTGCGTCTTTTCACATTTTTGGTGAGACTGCAATTTAATGCGGATATAATGTTGGAATCACCAGCAGTACAAGTGTAATTTTCAAACCACCAATCGAAATCACTCTGCAATATAAAATTTTAAATTATTAAGTTTCTTTAAACTATTCCTTCAGTACCTTTGATGTAATGAATGTAAAACAATAAATTGTATAGAAACAAATAAAAAGGAACTTCATGTTTCTCCGTTTATTACTCGATTAAAAACAAAATTTCTATTCAATTGATTCATTTAAAATGTATCAAAAAGGTTTAAAAAATAAATTGTCTAAATTAGTTAATGTCTTTTTAATGGCTTTTGAATAATGTGTGGCTAAGTGCAGTTGTAATGAGTGAGTTTACATTAAGACTTTAATTTGAAATTTTTACTGTAGAAAATATATAATCAAATTAATTGAATAATGTGTCTTAAGTGAAATTTTTTATAAAAAAACCATATTTATGCTATAAAGTTATAGTAATTTTTTACGCTGAGACTTGAATGTTAACCAATTTCAGGGAAATTTTGTTTGCCGACCTATTACGAAAGTTGCAAAGATTATATTTCTTCATACCACTTTTTATACTTTTGACTATAAATTAAAATACAAATTGTATTTAGCTGACCCTCTCTGTTAAATCATAATCACAATGTCAGAATTAAATATTTTTATTCGAAAATTTTATGTATAACTTTAGTAAACTGTGTAATGTATTCGCCGTTTTGTTATTAATTCTTCCCCTTCTTAGAATTTTTCAAACCAACATGACTCCTTAAGTAGCCTGAAAATACAATTTTCTTTTGAACAATGAATTCATAAAAAATATTGACATCAGTTTCAAAACCAAATGCTGGCAAAGATTCCATTGCAAAACGAAGTCCACGTATGTAGTAAGATTTATCCTTTAGGTATGGACAACTCAGTGGTACATTGCTGTAGCGATCTAAAGTTGAACGCGCCAGCTGCAACAAATTAACTTGATGTTTATTACCTAAAAGCTGGCAACCATCTGTATTTGTCAGATTTAAGAGAACGAAATCTTTCGTCTTACGTGGCAAAATCGTTTTGAAATTTAAATACCACTGAGTAATGTCCTGAGCAAATTTATACTCCATGTACATGGTACGTCTTTTCACATTTTTGCTGAGGCCACATCTTAAAAGGGATATAATGCTGGGTTCAGATATCGTACAAGTGTTATTTTCGAACCGCCATTCAAAGTCACTCTGTAAAATAAAAGTTAAAATTATTATTAGGAGTCATTACAATATAACTTTAATACCTTTGATGTAACGCATGTTAAATAATAACTTGTATAGAAAATAATAAAAATGAACTTCATATTTGTCTGTTTATCACTCGATTTAAAAAAAATTCTATTCAAGTGTTTCATTTGGAAAATTTATTAGAAAAGATTCTATTCATAAATAGTCTAAATTAGTTAAGCATTTTTTAATGGACTTTAGATAATGTATGGCTAAGTGCAGCTCTAATGAGTGAGTTAACCTTAAAAATTCAATTTAAAATTTATATGAAACATATTTATAGCTAGTTAGCTACATGATTTTATCATCGTTCGTATTGATACGTCATGTGGTTCATGATTATGCAATTTTGAAAAACTGAGTGAAAAGTTACGGTAGATCCGCTTTTTTTTTTAAATTTATTTTGCAATTGGAAAAAAAAACTTTATTAAATCATTATATTGCTTTAAGGGCACATTATAGATAACGAAAATATAATATTTTTAATATCAGCAATATGAAAAAAAGTCTATTAAATAATTTTATTGCTTTTTTGTCAGAAATTCGTTGTCTTGAATATTGCTCAAAGAAGCTGAAAATACATGAGGCAGACGTGTTAGTTACGTTAAAATCAACGATTTTGGTCAAATTTGTAAATTTATTTTGTTGACACTCAATTTTCCGAGTATATTTAATTACAATATATAGTTGAAAAGCTTAATATTATATTTTGTCTTCAAAACTTAGTTTAATATTGGTATCTATTTTTTCTTCAAAATATCGTAAGTTGAAAGATATCCTGTCGTGTTAGAACTTATGTAGATTTATATGTAGACCTGTGTAATAAATTTATTATGCAATATTGCGGAAAAAAAATAATAAAAAAAAAATGATGGAGACTAGTCTCCATCCAGTTTTTACCAAAAAATTTTCAAAAAAATCAGGGATGCATAAGCATAAATGAACGCAAAAATAGAAGAGTAGGTACATTTTGCTTAACAAAATTTGTGCGGTATTGGCTTTATATTGAAATGTGCTTAATAGTATACACCTTAAGTGCGCAAAATACGTCTGCCTGGGAACGCCTGCCATCGTTTTTTTAAGATTTTTTATAAGTAATAAGACCAGTCAGCCAAGAGGCAGATGCACTAAAGCGAATAGTACTCAATTTTTAATTTACATGTTTGTTCTATTGACATTTTTGGCTTACTAAATTTTTAAATGACACAATAAATAAGTGGCAGATGTTGTTTCTCTAGCTTCGTATGACATAATCTTTATAATTATCGCAATCTGCCTGTCGATCAAATTATTTTAGTTTGCATATGTACAATTATGTGCAAAATAATAGCAGTGGGAAAATTTTTTTGAAATAATCAACAAAAACTTAAAATAAAATTAAATTACTCCTTAATGCTGTAACAAAAACGCCTTCCTCTGCACTTATCAGTTTTTGTACATTGGCAGATTTTTTAAAATAAAAGGCTGACGTGATAAAATTGTTATATTATTTAAAGTGGCTCTCAATTAAAAACGCAGAGACAACGCAATGGCAGAGTTTGTTCATATAATTGATATTACTAAGAATTTCACACGATAAAATCATATAAAAATTTTGGTAACCAGTTCCCTATCTAATATTAGACTATACACCATCTATAATCTAAAAAATGACAATAAATAAGTCAATTTATGCATTTTTTGAACCTTTCAGATTTTCGATGGGTTCCTAGCAGCAACACGTAATTTTTACGAGATCGAAGAAGAGTTTCCGAAATAATCTGTGTGTCATTTAAAGTAGAGATAACAGTAATATTATAACACACACACACACGTACAATTGTAAGAATCCAAAGCAAATCCGTTTGTATCACATCAAATTTTTATCACCAGTAATATAACATCAAGGCTGTTGTGTTATACTATGCAGCTGCTGGTGGTTGTGGTTGCGTTATTTTAATGATAAGCTTAAAGGTTACATTTGACTTATCATTTTTTATGTTATTTTTTCTTTTTGTCTTGTACGCGTTATTGCTGCAGACAGCTGCTGCTACATTTGACATTTGTAGTGTGGTATAGAAAATGAGCTACTTATTCAAAGAAGCCGCGAAAGGCATGACACATGAATGACGTTGATTATAGCATGCTATAACATCAGTGATGATATTTTCAACATAATTGTACTATATTTTAGGGTGTTCGCGCTGCAAAAACTTTGAAAAGTACAATAGATTGATTGATAAAGTTATCAGCACACTTATGTACACAATATTTTTGTGATAAATTTTTTTTTATGTAAAAAAAAAAAATTAATATTGGCAAAGCTACTGCACTTTCTTGTAAAAAATTTAATTATTTTTTTTGTTGGATTTATGTAAAATTGAGCGTAGAGTATATAAGTACACTTGTCTTAAAAAAATTATATTCAATTGAGTACATTAGCAAAAAGTTCAAATGTCATCGCTGACATAAATATGTATCTTAGAAAAAAAGACAGCAGCAGTCATATTAAGAGCTGCCTTCACAAAATTTTTTTCATATAGATTTAAGTAATTTTATGCGAAAATTTTTAAAAGAGCAACACAAACTTTAATGCACCCCCATTAATCTCTGTCAATATAATTCCATAGCGCTTAGCTATGAATTTGATGAGCCACTGTTAAAAACGATAATAAATTATAGTGCATTTTGCACCTGGTTATAGGTGCATTTACTTCTTGCCATCAATCAGGGTGGTTTTAAAATATAAAATAACTGCATTCACAGTTTTCACATTTTCTTAAAAAGGATTTCTTTTAAAAAATTTATTTAAAAAAAAAACAAAACTATCGTAAAGTTTTTCTGACAATCTTCGAAAAAAATATCGGCGAGTCTTTTCATCCTCAAAAACAATGTCAAAGGATCTAGTAAGAGCGTCCGTTTCTTTTTTTGAGCAAAGTTTCAGAAACGGCACTATTCTTATACCATTTAAAGATATTTTTGGCAAAGTCCTAAGAAAATCGGTGAAGTTTTTGAATGTAATTTTCTTGCAAACTGAGTTTTTTATGGGAATAATTGTAAAATTTGTTCAAACTGTCATAAATAGATGTCAATTTGAGCAGAGATCAATCGTAAACTTGATTTTGAAATAATGTGGCTTTTGCCTTGTCAATTCATCGACCTTTGTAGCAACATTACTTTCCTTAGCGTAAGTAAACTTTTTCTTGAAATTTTGTAGCACCTATTCCTCAGTGATTTTCAGAACATGTAGCTTAACCTGCTTAATTTCAGCATGTCTAAATCCTCAGAGATTTGAATTCTTAAAAAATTGAAACTCTTAACAAATTTATAATACTAATTTAATGTGTTCACCCTAATGTACATCCAACTCTCACAGCCTGTTGCTTTACACAAGCTGTGTTTTCCTTTCCTATCTTGCAGTTCTTATCAGTTTTTATTTTTTCGCTTCAATTCGTTTTTATTAGATTTTTGTTGTTATCTGCTTTTCCGCTTTCATTTTCATAGTTTAATACGCGAATATTTTCATATAGTTTTTATACACGCAGGTTTACGGTGGAATTCTTTACATGATATTCATGAAATTTTTTTATAAAAATTTTTATTTTTATTTTTTAATTTAAATTTTAAGCTCGAAAGAGAAATAATCGATTAAAGTAATCAGTTGGAAAGAATTTAATATATTTTATGTGGAAAATTTTAAGCTGATGCTGATAAAATTAAATAGTGTTATTTTAATATTCGAAGTGAAGAAAACGCAAAAAATTTAAATCGCGCATTAAAGTATGCAGTAAATTTTTTTTAATAAGCCATAACGCTCTTGAAATCCTTCGGTGCAATTGAGTGCACAACCTTAACGTAGTGGAAAAAAAAAGCAAGAGTCAGCAAAGGAAAAGCTTAAAAAATGCACTTGCATTTTGGAAAAAGTGAGTGCGCATTAAGTGAATTCCTTATGAAAATTTAAAATTGCATAATGTACTTTTACTCATATGCATAAATAAAATAAATAAAGCTTACAAAAAATCCAATTTAATTAAATATTTATATAGCATGCTAGTGATGCCAACGGTAGCGCTAAAGCGACATAAATATGGTAAGCGATATGTGATAAGGCGTAAGGCGTTGTTGAGCGAAGAACATTGGACGTAATTAATTCACTGATGATTTATTTTTTATTCACAGGCAACATTTTGGAATCAGTGTCAGTGGTTTGTTGCTGACAATTGGTTTTTTTTACGATAAAAATTTTGTGTGAATTTTGCTTAGTACATATTGACTTGTTTTCGATAATCATTGTGCTACTGAGAAAATTTATGTATAAATTTCAGTTGACTCTAAAATAATAACTGCTAATTAAAAAAATCCTCTGATGGTATTTTTCTTTAGGTCAGATCCAGAAGTTTGCATAAAACATGCATTTTTTAAACCCTTTATGTAATTTTTGACTCCGAATTCGAACCAGACATTCATTTTTGTCTTCATATCGCGTTTTTAATAAAACTGAGCCAAGCATGTGAAAAACTTAATTTTTTTCAATACTTAAGTATGATACATAACCAAATATACTTTACATTTTTGAGTAATTAGTGCACAGCATTGTTTTATTCCGGCTCTTCCCTCGATAATATTCACTTCTAATTAATTTTAAGAACACATTTGTACTACAAATGTTGTGTAGAGAACATAATTTTTGGTGAGAGCAAAGATAACACCCTTATTATTGTAGTTTATGTATTGTTATTTTATATGTATTTCAATATTTTTTATCATGAAAAGTTTTTACATATCCTTTGACATTTATTATTGGAAATGAGACTAGATATAGTAAACCTTTATATTTTATGTGATTTAGTTTAGGCGTAAATAGTTCCACTCAAATCTAATAGGATATAACGTAGCTATGCTCATTCAGGAGTCTGTTGCACAAATGCAAACAGAAATGGTTTGTAACGCTTTGGCGCAAAATATACTCAACCGATTTTAATAATTTATTTTTTAAAAAAGCATATTTATGCTAATAAAGGTTATTATATACTGAGTTTTTATTTTTTAAAGTTAAATATCTATCTTTTTAATATTGAGTTTTTGCAGAACTTCACATAAAAATCGTCGTTTGATTTTTCGTGGCTTATGCTTATGCTGCTTCTTGAATTCTGTGTTGTTATTATTAAATATAATTGTCCAAAAATCAAAATAGAAAACAGAGCCAAAAAAATATTGAAAAATATTTTATTTTTGAGTCTTAAATTTTTTGTTATTTTGCTTAACTTCCACGATCTGTTTTTGTTGGAAATTTGTTTTGGTGATATTATGGCTTAGAAAAATCTTCGTTCCGACATTTATCCATTTTAATTTAGGCTATATATTTTCGGGTCATTTAGAGATATTTTTACAGCGTTTATTTTAGTAAAAATTTAATAAAGTTATAAAAAACATAACAAAAAACATTAAAGACTTAAAGATGATCATAAATAAAACATGAATGCAACTAAAAACCAAAATTTTTTTTCTATCATTTCAGACGTAAATCATAAGCAAAGACGTTATAAAAGACCTTTCAATCCAATGCCAGCCCGAAAGGGGCTGCTTGCGCCCCAAAATACATTTTTGGATACAATTGCAACACGCTTTGATGGCACACGTAAGTTGAGATGAAAAGAAAACAAATGCTTTTGTCCTACAAAGTTATTTCCGTTCTAGTAATAACTAAAATACCCTACACCCCCCCATACGTGAATTTAGTCGGTTGTAGAAAACAAAAATGTTTTTTTGAATATGTGCTCTTGCTTTTATTTTCAAAAAGCAATACTGAGTAGGTTTTATTTAAGAAAAAAGAAAAAAAAAACCTCAGCTCGGAAATTCAGAAGCTAACTGCATTAAAATCTATTCACACGGATCATTTGGGATAACTGTAAGGAGTTTGCATGGTGTTAGCTCAAAAAATTCGATTGAAGTCAAAGAATCGTAAAATTACAAAGTTAATGCACCAAGTTGAAAAGTGTGCTTTAGTGTCAGCAAATAAGTTAATACATATAAATGAAAAACAATGTTAAAAACCAAATAAAAATTTTAAAAATCGATGAATGTTGAAAAATTGGAACATGTTGAAACAACAACAGAAATCCACTTAAATTAGCACCAAGTGGATACATAGAGTTTGAATTTAAGATTTTGTTTTCATTGCTTGCTGAAATTAAATACAGCAGTAAGGTTGTACAAATACGCAAATATTACACTAAAAAAATTGCGTTTCACTTTCTAATTTAAAGCTAAATTTTGTAACGTAAAATGAAAACCAACAACGAATATTACAAGTACATAGGGACTCGACCAACGTAAATGAAACCTTAGAAATTACGATACGAAAAACCCTCGACTTTTTTTTTGTTCCGTAAGCTCATAGCGAATTCGGATCATAAGAAAAAACTTATTACATAACAGCATCGAAGCCATGGAATTGCACAAAATATTTTTCATAGTTCTTGAGAGTTTCTTTGATATTTTATTTTTGTTACAATGAAACTGATTTCGTGAATTGCAGTTGATTGAAAACGTTCACTTTCAAGTTTGTTATCAATTTATCAATTGCATTTGGTTCCAGTGAAATTTGTTTCAACGAATTTATTTCTGTAGTAAGTCATATCTTGTGGTGCTTGTAGGATTGAGTGTTGGTAGAAATATTGAAAATAGTGAAGAATGTAAGTGTCACATGGAAGCCATTGATTCAAGCAATAGAAAAAAAGAATTGCCATTGTATATATGTATGTTGATAAACTGAGTAGAACAGTGTTCAGATTAAAATGAGAGTAAAACAAGGTAGCCTGAAACCCTTAAAGCAAAGTAAAAAAAAAAAATTGTAGAATTAATAGTTTTGGTAGACAGCAGGTCTATAACTTCACTACATCAGGAGATATACTAAATGCAAGTGAAAAGGTGCCACCTCCTAGCAAGCGAAGGTTTTTAATATACATATATATTCTAAAAATCATTTTATTCATAAATACATACTCTCACTAACTTTAATCAAAATTGGTGGAATCGGTTTGACATTACTATTTTTCTTAGTGCATATACTTTTGAAAACACTTTGTTTTTGAAGAAAATATATAGACACAAAAATCAGTTTAAAATCGGTTAGCATTTCAATACTAACCCTCTGGAATATATCCGATTAATCTTTTTTTTCTGCAAAAATACTGGACATACACTGGACTGTTTATATACATATTTAAAAAGAAAGAATTGATTTTCTTTTAGCGCAAATGTTAAATAAAAAACATTTTCGTTGTATTTTTAGTTAAAAGTGACAGTTGACTGGTGAATGTCATGAAATTACTTAAGATTTAAGTAAAATTTTAATAAAACGATTTTTGCATTTCATTAAAAAATTCAATATTGGCATACCACCCGAAGCAAAAAGCTTTTATGTCTTTATACTCACAATTAGTACCACAAGTAGATTGTAAGGTGATAGGCGGTGGATGTGCATGATGAAAGACGCAATCAATTTGCAACTCTGTGGTTGTGCCGAAATTTAATTGTCGACATTATTGATTCGATAGCAATTTGTTGTCCTTAGCATTAGTTACCACTTCATTAGCACTTTTAATCCTTGTAAATACAGCAGGGCTGTTCAATTTATCTCTTTAATTAAATATTAAATTGATTATTTTTAATGAACGTAATTTTGCATAGCTCTTAAGATTTAAAGATTGCTTTTAACAGTACTGTGTGATGCATATTTTATACAGATTTCAAATTACACAACAATGTGAATTTTGTGAAATTCTCTTACTGACAAAACCTTTTTTGAACATCAAAATATCATAATACATGCAAAGCCTAGATATCTTATATATAAGTGACGTATTCATTTGCAACCACAATTCCACTTGGAAATTTGTTAAGGTGTAACTTGAAGTCGACTAAAGCAATAAGTTTCTTTGTCGTCTTAATACGTTTTTATACCCTACACTCAGCGTACATGCACTTTTTTATTCCGTGTTTATAACGCATAGGAAAGGGGCGTGGCGGGTTAAAAAGGAGGACGAGCAGCACACATGCAAGCATAAGCTTCAAAATGCTATACAAAGTTATTAAATTAAATGTTGCCAAATTCAATGTATGTCTATTACTGTTAAAGCATTATAGGGTATTTAACTTTTGGTGAGCTCAAATATAATACATTTACTTGTTTTTGTAATTTACCTCCTTTAATCAACTTAAATATATTGCATATATAAATTCGAATTTGTTTTCGGGGTATTTGTGCAAATATTGTAATTAATGTTAATAAGTTTACATTAACATTTGCTTTGCACAATATTACTTATAATTTTAAATTAACAAAAATTTAATTGTATTCAATTAAAATTAATTATATTACTATTGATTAAATAACGATGTTTTTATGTTGGTTTGATTTTTCATATCAATTTGCAGTTGTTAATTTTTTTAGCTGCAGAAATTACTGTATATCGTATAGAAAACGTAACAGAAACACTTAGTTGCAATATATATCAAAATTATTTTAAGAAAAATAACACATAAATAATATATAATATACTTCAGCATCCCTCACTTAGCTCATAAAAAAACTATAACTAAATCTATAAAAATCTATCTATAATCTATACAAATAAAGTGGCAAAAAAATTCTAATTTTTTCGCGCTCATAAATCTTTCGATAGCTTGTAATATGTCAATTTATTTGTTTATTAAACCTAAATTTTGGCAATACCAAACATGAAAAAAAATATGTATGTAAATAAAAACTGATAAATCTCTCATTCATGTTGCGTAAATTTAATTCCCTCATATGTATGTATGTACATACCTATAAAAATATAACCGCGAAATAAGCGAGTCTAGCATATTTTTTTGCGATAAATTTTCTTTCATTTGAAAGATATAAAACGTCAATGTATGAATTATTTTTATTCTTAAATTGCTTACTTTTATTTTTTCTCTTTTTTGTTTACTTAGGGGTTTCAAGAATTATTTACGATGACATACTAAATTGACACATTGTCACATGTGCTGAATATTTGTAATTTACTTTGGTTCAGTTTATTTGATTTTCAGTGAAATATACAAAAAATTTAAGGAAATGTTTGTTAAGAAAAGTAAAAATAAATTAAATTTTTATGGTTGAATCTTTGGAATTTATTTATTTATATATACTGAGTGATTCAATTGTGACAGTGAATAAAAACAGACTGGGATAAAAATCTGGTTATTTTATCCTGATTAAAAATAACAGAATGAAATCAATTAGTTCAAACCCTTATCTAACATAATTAGAAATAAAAACAAATAAAATGTTTTGTAATGCTGGGGATTAAAGTCAGAGCCTATGGATTACAAGCGCGTGGCTTTAGCTTTTTGCACATTATTGCAGATTTTTTTCTGATTTTTTCACAATTACAAACGCTCTTCCACCACTTTTTATATTCCAAGCCTGAGAGGTTTGTTGTCTAAGGCAAAGTTGTTTCTCATGAAAAGCAAAATCTTGTTTTTCTATACATTACTTCTATATAAGTCAAAAAACTGTATGAAAAAATTCTCAGTTGTTTGTCCTGCATGTAAATTTTTTCAGTAAATTTGACCTAAATGCTCCATAGGGAGATGCAGACCGAAATTTGAAGGCAGACTCAGTTTCACCGACTTTATATTACGCCGAGTTGATATCTGTCAATGTTTCTCCAGCATTTAAGTCTCAAATTTACACACAGAAAACTTGTATCATAGGGATATAAGAAAAATCTCCTAAAGTAACGATGGGTTCGTAATTAAATTTGAGGTAACTTTATAAATCGACCTAAATGAAACTTCATTGGAAATTTTGGATAAAAATTATTTAGTCATACTTTTTTAATTAAATGTATATAAACAATGAACTTTCTTGGTGTTCTGAATCTTTTATAAATCTGAACAAAAATTGCGTTATACAAAAAAAAAAAAAAAAAATGCAATTAAAAGACACAACAAACACTTGTTCAAAAGAAATGATATTAAATTCACCCAAAGTATTTCTTGCAAAAATATACATATTTTTTGATCTAATTATCTCTTGAAATCAATTGCAAATTGGTAGAGAGTTCAATAGCAAAAGTTTTGATGCAGTCTTTTTTAGTATTTAAGTAAATTACTCCAAAATTTAGAACCAAAGTCACGTAACCGGATTTTTCCATATAAACTAAGCAATCGTTAAAATTTTGACCATCAAAACAGTAAACTAAAAATGAATTTTCCCGAAAAATTCATGACAGTTAAAGAACTTAATTCTCTTAAAAAAATTCCACTCCAACATAAAATAAATTAATCATTTCAAACCATTACCGAAAACCAAAAAACTAAAGAGTTTAATTTTTAAATGCAACAACCATTCTGTTATCTCTATATTACGTATTTAATTCACGCAAAGAGTAAACACCAAGTCTCAATACATTTCTATAAATTTGGATAAACTCGTGCGCAAGCACACAAATAAAAATATACCGAAAATTCATGCAAAACACTGATTCTAATTCCATTGCCATAAAATCGAACAAATATTAGCAAATTCAACTAAATTGTATTAAAAGCTCCTTCACCAGAGCGCCTAAAAGTAGACAACATACGAGTACAAGCCGCTGTGAAATACAATTTTATGTTAATACGAAAAAAAAAAACAAAAATCAAACACAGAAGAGCAAGATAGAGAGAGACAGAACGAAAATAAAACTAAGCAACAGGCAAAAATGGCAGCGGTATCAACAGCGTAACATACCGAAGCAGGATGTGCAGTACTTTCAGATACGCTAACATTATTTATGACCGTATTTTCATAGTAATGGGAACCGTAACGGAATTCAACGTAACGCAATGGCACCCAACGTAGCGTTAAACTTGTTAATGAATAACATAATCAGACACAGCAAATCGATGGAAAAGGATACCAAAAAAGTGTTTCATTGGTATTATGTGGGTGTCCTTGTCGCCGATGTTGGTTGATTTTATCACGATATTTTGGTGCTTTTAATTGTGAACGAAAAATGTCAATTTCCATTGAAAATGTATATAGCTAACAGCATGCATATGAATATGTGCATATATACATATGTACATACTTGCAGGAGTTAGTGAGATATTCTGCTGATATGTTGCCATGTATTAGCCACTTGTTTTATTTAAGGAATTTTTTTCTGAAGCAAAAAGTTTTCAATAATAAAAAAGTGTTATATGTAGTTGTTTCTTTAAATACAGCTCTTCGCCATATAGTTAGAATTAATTTAATTTAATAAAAAAGTATGGCACCCGGTTAATCTGACATAAAAGCAGTCATTTCGTTATGGTTTTGAAAGTTTTTTTTTGCTTATTTATTTTATTGAATCTTTTTTGTCAAGAACATAACAATAATTAATTCACATCTTAAGGCTAACTGTAGTAAATATTCTTTACTATTGCTAGAATACTATAATAATTTACAAAGCTATTTATTTTTTAGTTTTTGAAGGATTTTTAATTTAAGTAATGAATTTATTTGATATATGTATTTTATTAATAAAAATTTTGAGTATCGGAAATGGTTTTAAGAGTATAGAACTTAAATTTGGTTACGAAGTTACCCTAAAATCAGAATTATGTCCTGAAAAAATCAATTTTTCCTAGAGCAAACTAGTTGACTTGTATGCCTGAAGATATGCAATAAAGCTTTAATGCAAAAACACTGTGACTAGCGAAGCTGGTGTTAAACATACTATAGGGTGCATGCCCTGAGCAGAAAGCCAACAATCTATTCTCACTTTTATGTAGGATTACAGTGGTTAGCAAAACCAAAGTTGTGCTACTAAACGATGTCAATCCTGACCGAAAGTCGCCCACTTACTTAGTTGACAATAAAATCGATGAGTCTTTATTGGCTTAACTTCCATATCACAGTACTTCTGCATAGACATTAATGTGTTTTAGAGCTCTTCGACCACGGCTCAGGGCTTTCATCCCATAATATGTTCAACGCCGGCTTCGCTAACCACACTGCTTCCGCATCAAAATTCCAGTGCATATTTTTTAAGCACTTTGCTTTTGCCTGAAGATTTTAATGCATATTTTTAGGCTGAAAGGTATTCAGGTCCAGGTATTCTTCACCAATTTTTAAAATTTAAGAAAATGGGTTTTTGCCGAAATGAATTTTATTGAATGCCGCTGTAAGAGTAAAGGTAACGAATATGAATCAGTGATGGCAATTGGGATTTGTGCAAATGCACTGAATCCAGACTTGTATTGTACTTTTTTGAGGACGACTGTACCTTTCTGTCTTTGCCAACGCAGTCACGAAAAAAAATGTTATTATTATAAGCCTTCACATTGTATTTATTTTCATTTACAAAAGAAAAAAAGGTACGTATTATGAATTGACCAAAATGTACCGACAATTTACTGAAAATGTACTGAAAATATGCTAAAAATTCGCCAAATGTACTAAAAATGCGGTAAATGTACTAAATGTAGATACTGAAAACTGGTCGAATGTACTGATGACGATTTTTCAGGACGCAAATGTACCGAAAAAGGTACAAATGTACCGAAAGTGCCATCACTGATATGAATATATTATATTATATATATGAGAACCTTATTAAAATCACATTCGGGCATACAATTTTTATAATACTTGGATTCTATTTGCATAGAAAACAACAAAAAAATCAATATAATTTTTAAGTTCAGAGAAGAAAAATATCAACGAGAAGAACAAAAGAGTTTAACAAGCAAAATAATTTTAACAGTTGCTAAAGGCAGACCTCCTACCCTAACAGCTTTTTACTCAAAATAAGTCAGAGAATCTCACTTAATATATCACAATAGAAGTGAATTTCCTCTAAGTCTGAGGTAACTTCATATTAGCCTTATGGCTGTTTTTTTTTTTGCGCTTTGAGACAATGTCATATAATACTTCAGAAATGAAGAGAAATAACTTAAAATAATGTCTTGCTTAGCGCAAAAAAATTTTTCACAACCAAGCCTATGATATATCATAAGTTTTTGATTTTTAAAATTTTTCTGCCTCTTTAAAAAAAATCAGCATATGATTGTTTTGTCGTTCATTGTGGTTTGTTTTGTTTTCCACACATTTTTAATATTTTCTCGTAATCAAATATAGTTATTTCTTTCTTTGGTAGCTATGTACAATAACAGAAGCCATATGAGTTATCTTAAATAATGAGTGAAATAAAAAAAAAACACTGAAGAACAATGCCTCTTATCGAGAGTTAACCTTGGTGACCAATATGAAAAATAAGTCGCATACACACTACCACTTAATACAAAAGCAATAAAAAAGTAATGTGCCAACCGCAAAAACTTTGCCTTTGTCAATTAAAACTTTATTATTGCACATAAAGAGACGGTGTGGGTGACCACACAATACATAAACATATATATACATGCTAATAAAATATTTCATGGGTGAGGCGATAAAACGCCATTTCCCGGAGAAGTTTATGATACAGTTGAGTTATGTGAAAACAAAATTTTTGTGCAGAAAAATTAAAGTAACTTTTTGATTTGAAACTGTTCATTGAATCATTTTAAGCTATTTTACTAGTATATAAAATAAAAATCAAAAGTATCCATCTTCAAAACGATAAAAATATTTATGATTTAAAAAGTCACGGTAAAATATTAAAGATTTCGAAAGGCCATTAAAAAATCTATTGAAAAGACTTGAACCTAGATTTTTACAGTCTATCTAATAGAACAACACTTTGCCCAAATTTCAGATCAATTGGTTACATTCGATTTTTGGCTTAGGACATTTGACATGAATTCGCCAAATCCTGCGAATCATGGTCGATAGATTGGGAGGTGGGGTTGCATTTTGAATGGTCATCCCACTTATTTTTTTTAGGTAATTGATAGTTTAAATATACATAGTTAATGATAGAAATAAGCGTAAGTTGCTAGAATCGTGGTGGGACTGATTGTGGAAGGCTGAAAAAATAAATTCGCTCAAGAACTCGGATCGATGTTTCAGAGGCTATGAAAACACACCTTTTTGATGTCCGAAAAATATTCGTATGAAAAGTTAAAATTCAATTTTTGCTTTTGTAAATGTATCTGCATATTTTATGCAACCTTATTCACGCTCTTCTTTCAAAAGTATATATTCTACTAATTTACTTAAAATACTCCTAAGGTCAACAGTTAAGCATAAGAACCTTTAATCTATATCATTACTTTGACTTTTAGCGGCATAAATTCTGGCTTATATATAACTGAAAACCTTTTTTTTCCATATCCCTATTGTCGTCAGTCCCTTTTCAATGGAAAGTTTTCCTTTTCAATTTTAATGTCTAATTTTTAAAGCACTTTCTCCACTTCATTGTTCTGTCTTTTTATTCTATTTACAGATTCAAATTTTGTGCTTGGAAATGCGCAAGCAAATGGCAATCCAATCGTTTATTGTTCAGATGGCTTTGTGGAGCTGACAGGATATTCACGCGCTCAAATAATGCAAAAGGGTAAATTTTTAACTCTACAATAAAAATTTGTATTTGTCATAAAAATTGTAGTAATTTTTTTTGTTGTTGCTGTTAATCAAAATCGCTATTTGTTATTTGATTTGTTTGAATGAAATATTTGATCTTTTACTTATTTTTACTCTTTCATTTTATTTTTCTGCTTAAATCAAATAACAATCAACAACAATGAAACCAACTAAAATCAACAGGATGTTCGTGCCATTTTCTATATGGACCGGAAACAAAAGAGGAACACAAATTGCAGATTGAAAAGAGTCTGCTTAATAAAACAGAACTGAAATTAGAAGTGATTTTTTATAAAAAGGATGGTAAGTTATATCAAAGAAAAAATTGAGTAACAATGAAATTTCATTTCGTGTTTGATTTTTGGGATTTTTCGATAAAAAAACTTTTAACTTTTAATCGCCATTATCAGAAGTTTATATGTTTTCATTCAATTTAAGAAGCATTAAAACTTTTAACATAAGCTCATGTGCTTTCTTAATAAATGCACATAACATATAAAGCATTTACTCCCGTAAAGGATGTGTGTCATATAAAGGATATCTAGTTTACGCCATTATACTAACTGTTATGAACAGAAGACCATCACTTACTTACTACCACATGACCATATTCCCTTTGAAAACTTAAAAGTTAGAACATCGTTAAGTTAAAAACCTCGTTAAAAGTTTTTTTTTTGTTAAGTCCTCGCGGCAACAATGAAAACAGCCGACAAAAACAACAATTTGCTTTATTACAACAACAACAACAACAACAGCAACAACACCAAGAGATTGTCGCAAAGACGCATATGATACCAATAAAGTTACAGGAAGAAAACCAAAATACAAAAAAAAGCGCAATAAATACAAAAGTTTTATTATTCGAAAGTTGGAGAGAGAGAATGTTACAAAAGCACGAGCAGCGATAGCAGCAAATGGCTTACGAAAACTTAACAAAATGGCAGCAATTGTTCGCTTTTAATTTCCGAAGCAAACACAAGCGCACAGTTATAAAGGGGACACACGCACAATGACTTACGCGCATTAGTTTGTACAGTGAAACCTAGGTTGTCGGAATTATCTTGTGTCTCTTAAAAAAGGATGCATTCTCTTAATCAGGCGAACTCAAATACTAGAAATATTTCATCAGATTTTGAAAATACATCATATACCAGCAAAAACATGAAATCATTACAATGAAGGGTTTTTTAAGTAAATGCTGCAAACAAACATCTAAAATAATTGTAATTTCACTTAACGATGTTTTACTGTACAACAGCGTTCATTGCCAAAGTTAAGTAAGCAGCAACAGGCAACATTCTGGAATACCAAGAAAGTGAAACCTTGAACTACTTTTCACTTAACTTTGCTCTTGGCTTTGTTGTTGTTGTTTTTGTTGTTGTTGCTTTTATTGTTGTACAGTGATTGGAGAGATGCTGTTGGGCGCAAGTCAATTGAAGTGTAAAAGCAAACCATAGAATTAGGAATAGGGACAAATTTTCTTCTTGTGACAAAAGTCACACATAATAAATAAAATTTTATATGCTCTTGATGATGTTGTTTCATTCATATATGTTTAGGTAGATATAGCTGCAGTAGTAGGTGTAGGTATGTATGTACATGCACACACAAGAAGGTGTCTGCGCTTATCTTGAGCTTGTTTGTATTGACTTTATTAAATAAGGTCACGATTAGGTTAAAAGTTTTTTGCAATTTTATTCAATAATTGCGTCATTTAGGGATTTGTACGGTTATATGGCTAAGAAAGAGATAAAAAAATTGCGTGCGGCTTAATAAAACGATAGATGGCGCATTAAATTATGAGATCTTTAAAAGAAAGTTGAATGCTGAAACTAATTGTATTAAAGTTTAGTTGATGCAGATGCAAAATGCAATGTATTTTAAAAAAGTATTTGGATTAAATGTTAAGGAATATTTTGTATTAACATATAATTGACAACTTATTCTTCGAAAATCTTTATTTATTTAAAAAAAAAATTAAATTAAATTTAAGTTCCTGCAAAATAATCTCTTTTTTTCTCTATATTATAGGAACACCTTTTTGGTGTCTGTTCGATATTGTGCCAATTAAAAATGAAAAACGCGACGTGGTGCTATTTCTGGCATCACATAAAGATATCACACATACCAAAATGCTGGAGATGAACGTGAATGATGAATGTGATAGCGGTAAGTGAAAAAGAGTCACAAATCGCTTGAAATATCGCAATGTATACAGAAATATCATCACACATTGTAGGTATATTTACATATATATCATATACATACTATATATTTTTTTAAACTCATATTAACGTGCTTGTGTATTTTAAATGTACATTTGTGTGCACGCATACATTAAAACATAAGTACACTTACAGGCGCACGCGTTATTTTTATTTGTGACATGCAAAAAAAACTTAAAAGCACAATTTATGTCAATTGGCGTGCGTATGTTAGTGATGCAACGAATATAAAATGCGAATACTCTACAATTCTTAACAGTAAATGAATAGAGTATGATCTCAATACTTCTTTTTATTGAAAGATATTGGTGTTAATTCATTATATTGGTACAGATAATGTTGAAAAAGTAGGAAAATGTTGAAAAGCATTAGAATAGCCGAAAAACTTTAGAAAAATTCCCAACTTTGGAAATGTCGAAAAAAATTCGTGAAAGATTACACGTTAATTTCTCTGTACTCCAAAATACTCCTTAAGAATGGTGTCTTTACTAGAATTGGGTTGCTAGTGACGTTATATTTAAAAAGGAAATAAAGCGATAGATAACACTTAATGAGAGGATTTAAAATGCTGCTGATATTTAATCTGCACACTTTTCTCGCACTTTCCAAAACAAAAATGAAAATGATTTCCGTTTTTTTCATGTTTAAGTCCTCTATTTCACTATTGTTACACTAGTATTAGAATGAATATTTCATTAACGTCAATTCATTTCAGTTTAGATTACACAGCCCCCCCAAAAAAAAAAAATTCTCTGATCTGGAGTTCAGACATTATTTACTGAATGTTTTTTTTGTTGTCGCTGAATCTGAATTCACAATTCATTGACGCCATCACATCAGGTTTCATCATTAACGGCATATAACCCCTTAACCCAAGCTATATAGTCCTATTACATACGAACAATCCTTCAATCGGAACTGCTAACCAACAATAATCTTATAAGCCTATACACTGAACCCTTTAAACCCATGATCTAATAACCCCATAACACCGCAATCAATAACTCTAATCCAGAGGCATAGCAAACATTTTTGGCGTCTGATGCGAACACTTGGAATGCCGCCCCCTTAGGTTAGGTAAGGTTAAAGTGGCAGGTCTAGCAAGCATGCTAGAATCCTTAATTAGCACTAGATGTGCCATTTTAATATCACATATGTGACCCGCAAAAGAGTGGTAAAGGGGTTGTCAAAAGGATCTATATAGCCTAAGCAGCGATTAAAGCTATATCAAGTTAGTCCTGTTCAGGTAGTTAAGCAGCGATCTGATGTAATTTTCGGCCAAATCGCTGCGGTTGTTGAAGAAGGCTTGTCCTAGATATCTGAGCCTGTTTCTGGTAAGGGCCGGACAGTTACAGAGAAAATGTTCAACAGATTCTTTCTCGTTTACATTCATGCAACTGCGGCAAAAAGGGTTAAATGGAATACCTAATTTTTCAGCATGCTTGCCGATAGTCCAGTGTCTAGTGCAAGTCGCGGTGATTCTCGCAATGTCGCTTCGGCTCTTGGACAGTAGGTCAGTGGTTTTTGAATTGTTATAGGATGAACAAATTGCTCTGGATGTTTTACAGGTTTTAAGGGTCCTGCAGTTCTTTGCTGCTTCGGAAAGAGAAAACAAGAAAAGACCTTTCGCTTGACTGTACCGTGCGGTATATGCACGCAAGCTCTAGTTTTGTCAAGAGAGGAACCGAGCCTTGCTAGTTCGTTCGCCTTTTCATTACCCTCAATGTTCCTTCGGCCTGGAACCCATATGAGAGTTACGTCGAGCTGACGCCCCAGCTTAGTTAGTTCCTTCCTGCATTGTTCTACTAATTTGGATTTTATCGTCTCCGAGTTCAGAGCCTTGATGGCGGCCTGTCTGTCGGAGAAGATTGCTAGGTTTTCCATATGCCGCTCTCTTAGTACCAAAAGAAAAATTTTGACGAGCGAATATATATATATATATTTCCCTAATACTTCGAAAATTTCCATCTATACATTCAAATTTCCTACATAAATTTACTTTCATTCACTAAAAAAAAGGTCGTCGTTTTTGACTTTAAAAATACCCTAGTAAAATGAGACATATTTCTCGACCCCCACGCCTTGCGGCCGTACCCTCGGCACCACCTTATCTACGCAACTGCTCTAACTACCTCTAATAAAATTGATCTCTCACCTTGCGATCTGCTAACATGTTTGTGTTGTGGAGTAAGACAGCTTTTGTACTTAATTTAAACGAGTCTACAATCCTTCGCTTTGTAACAATTTTTTTTAACTCATTCATACGTTTTTTTATGTACTTACAAAATACCAATTTCGATACGGATATACTTTGGTTTTAGGTTCCAAAAGATTTGTATTTTCCAGAAAAGAAAAACCAAGTACTCTGCACTACGTGTATAATTATATACGGTTATTGTAGCTTAACAGCTCCAATTAGGGGATTGTTCATGTGTAATATGACTGTCCTTACATTTACATAGTTCAGAGAAAACTAATTTTTTACAACTTCAGCTTGATCTCCATTTGTTTTTAGAATCTTACATTAACATAGGCCGTAAAATCTTTTAGCACCAAAAGAATTTTGTGGAGGACAACAAATGATGTAAAATATAAAAAACGACTTTTAAGATAATAAAAAGATTTCAAATTTTCAATTTATTTATAAAAATATTCCAAAAAAAGGCATTTTTGGTACATATGAGTTAAGTACCTCAACGTCCTTACAAGATAGACTCTGCGACCATATTTGGAATCAGCATAAAAAATTTATAAGAAACGATAAATATCATTTAGATTGTGAAATGTTAGATTTTCATGTTACTGAAAAACACAGAATTTTTAACATTTAAGCGTTATGTAACTTAAAACCCACGGCTATACTGAAGAACGGCCTACATTTTCGGTTGTCATTTCATTTGATGAACTGTGTAGATAGATAATAGTTGCATACCTAACGTGCATAATGACAGCTACTTGTATTCTTTTTATTGCTCATCAGTGTATACTTGTGCTGCAATGATGCTTATATTGAATAAAAAATTATTATATTTATTATTTAATTTCATCTCTCTTATGTTTTTATTTTACTTTTTATATTTTATTTTTGCTCTTGCTGATTTTTTGTTTGCCGTTTGCTGCTGCATGTGTCAATCTCACGCATTTGTAAGTTTTTGCACAACATATTTTCTTTTAACATTTCAAACCTCAATTTCATTTCATTTGCCTGTTATTTCTTTTTATTTTCGATTCATATTCCCACTTTGGTTAGAGGGTTTCCCAACTCAAAAAAAAAAAAAAAAAATGTGTGTAATCCGTAATGTGGTTCATATGCTTTTTCTCAAACCAAAATTAAATATTTGTGAACTCATATACAATGTATGTTTATTATACGTAAATAATTTTTTTTTTGCATGTGTAAAATTTTTATTTATTTACGAGTTTTTTGTTAAAGCTTACAAAAGGAGAAAAAATTACTTGCTTTTGTTATCACTTTTTCTGAATTTCCTTTACATTTTCCGAGAATTATTCATAAGTCGCGCGGATAACAAACTTTTTTTTTAGTATTTTTGCTTTCAAAAGTCTTATGAGGCTTAGCATTTTTTGCTTTTTTCAAAATATATTATTGACTTTAAATGCTTCTTACTTATTTTTACATTTTAATATTTTTGCGTTTTTTTTTTAACTTCATAATCCGCTTTGAGCTTATGTTAAGAGTATGTGTGATTTTGTAGTTTCATTTTATGTTAAATTCTCATGAATTGATGTAAATTATATTTACATAATTTTCTACCTATGCAAATACTACACTCATTTTCATATGTGAATTTATATGTAACACACATACTTATGTATATACCCAACGAGAATAAATGGAAACTGCTTCGAAGGGAACTAGGTTAGCAAAGTCTGCTTATCTACCAGCCTAATTGACGCTTTTTTTTTTAAATTTCATTGATATATGTACATATATCCAGTGAGAAAGGCATTGAAAGCAGTTTCCAGCTTCTCATGGAAGCTCATCAAAAAGTACATATTATTGAAGTGCTACTATTTCGCGTTGGGTATGCTAATTACATCTACGTTTTTATTAACGTGTGCTCGCAATTATGTTTACACATTTACATGTTGTAATTTTGTTAAATTTGATTTATAATTTGTTGCATTCATGTTTTTTTAAATTTTATTTTTTTCCGATTTCACATACGCTTACTTTTGTTATAAAATGTATTTTTTTTTTGCATGTACCACAATTAAATAAATATTAGACTAATTTTTCCCTTTGGGGTATTTTGGAAATACATTTTTGATTTCGCATTTATAATTGGGTATTGTAATTTAAAAATGTGTTTGAATTTATATGGGCGTTAAATTCATTTAAATTTTATGCAGTTCTGTGTGGAGTGGTGATTCTAACAATATTGCGTAAACAATATCAATGTCAAATGTTGAATATTAACACACAATTAGAATTAAAAGAGTTGCCTGAATTAGCAAATGACCTACAGTGAGAAAAAAACATGACCATTTGAACTTATCATTCAGTACTTCAGAGCTTGTAGTGAGTCATTAAAAATTTTTTTTTTATTAAATTCGAAAATTTTCGTAACTCGACCTTCTCGACTTGGCTCAAATTTTGAGTGGCTATACCTTAGGGTTATGCTAAGAAAATCCTATTACATTTTTGTTTGATAAGTCTTTGGTCACAAGATATACCATAGAAGCTCAAAAACTGAAGTTTCACCAAATGAGCTGTTGTTCAAAAACTCATTAAAATTCAAAAAACATCACAGAAAATCATTTTAACCGTGATCTATTTTTTGAACAGTGAACATATTTTTATCATATAGCCATAATAAAATAAATTTCCGTAAAAAGAAAATTTCTAAAATGATATAATAAAGATCCGATCAATATACATTTTTAACATTATATGCAACTACCGAGGACCAATTGTACGCCCCTAATTCTTTGTTTTCGAGGCAACGGCACCATACTTTTATACTACTATCTTATAACTCTGGTAGTGCTTTAGCAAAAATTACTATAGCTATTTCTATCCCTTGCTGGATGGTGTATGCAGTGACACGTTGAACCTTCGGGGGCTTTTTCTGCATCTATCTTTACACGGGATTCACCAAGGCACTGATCAACAAGTTTTCCTTGCATCCCTCTTGATCGTATGATTTATCCTTATTCAGCGTCTCTTCATAATCTCCATTGAGATAGAAATATTGTGGAAGCCAAATATCATTCAATTGTGTAACTCAAAGTGATAATTTTGTTACAGTAATTAATTGCTGTTGTAATGCAATGCAAAATTTTTTTCACAAAAATTAAGGATAATCGTCTAAATCCTCTAATTAAGTAAATTAAAATGAATTTTTAAAAACTACGAATCGATCTGTTTTCATTACAGTTTTTTTAAAAACAAAAACTCATACAAAAACTTAAATATTCACTGACAGTGAGTTAAAGGCATAAGGTCAAATTAAAACTTAAAAGCAAAGTAAGCAACCACTTGCTGCAATTACTTTGTTACTTCAATGATCCCTTAAGTGGATGCTGCACATGTCAAGTTTGTATTGATAGCATAAAGTAATGAAATACTGACACGTAATCTACTCAATGTACTATGTACTTATATAATGTAGTACACACAGTAAATACCAAAAATAACGATGACGGTAATAAATAACTTGCCATTGATACAGACAGTTGGAATTCCATAAAGACGTCGGAGCGTAAGATGGCAAAAGCTTAAGCTAAAGTCAAAATCCCAATTCATACAAAATGCGATACACGTTTTTGCGAAAACATAAAACAAGGGATTTCCAATTTTATTACAACAAAAGTAATGTGTGTAAATATTCGTTAGTAATTAACTCATACCAATTGTATCAAAAATGGCGCTTAAAAGGGTAAATGTTACTTTGAACTCAATTCAGGTAATGAAATATGTCTGAATGCCACCGACACTTTAAATACGAGTATGTGTTGAAAATTCGCGCAACTCACACATCAATTTAAAATTTATGCGAATCGAAGCCAACACACTTTTGCCGCCATTGTGGCTCTAACGCCATATATCATATTGACAGCTGTATGGTACATATTGGCATGGCGGCGAGCACTGAAAAAAACTCTGCCCGTGGTGCCAGCAAAAGCAGTTCATGGATTCATAATATGTAATGTCTATAATCTCTCTCCTTGCGCATACTCTCATACTCTTCTTCTCTTATTTTCATGTTTATCTATGTACTCTTTCTTTAGGTTTTTTCCTCATTTTTTTTTTTGTTTGTTTCTACTTATTGCTGTTGTCATTCCAAGCAGAGTCCTTCATCCAAGTTATGGTTTACAGTTGCCAACGCCGGTATTTCACACATCATTAACGACTTGACTTGAAATTTATTATTAGCAGTTGTTGTTATAGTGCTGCATACTTAAGTTTGTGGCTAACCCGTTAGAGAATTTGTTTGTGAGTGACTGAACCGATGAAATGAAAAGGCAGATTCACTAGCAAAGCAAGGCACCCAGTCAAATTCACAACTCATGAAAGTCTCTGTACCCTTTAAGCACTAATATCTACTCAAAGACAGAGAACTACTCTTAGAAGCCGAAAGTGGGCTTGCAACTCCACTAGTAATATTACGAAACACATTTGGCCCCGTTTCCATAAAAGGGACACAAGATATCTTTTATCCTTAAGTCGGAGTGAATACAGGCTTTTGACCAGAGTTATGACCGGCAACTGCCTAATTTGGCATCACGCTTTCAAGGTGGCCATCGTATCCAATGATAAGTATTTGAGACAAATAATAACTTTTCTAGGGGGTCCAATTTGGTCAAAACTTCACCGAGCAGTTTATCTTCTTAGCCATCAATTTTCAGTAAAAATTGTACTGAGTAAAAGTTTTTAAAATTGGTCAAAATATTAAAAAAAAAATACATAGCTTTTGATCTATTGTAGCTAACTATATGCTTTTTCCTGTGAAGTCAAAAATTATAAAAAATATGCCTTTAAATAAAAACAAAAATTTTTTCTTAAATTTTTATGGACTTTGAGAACTTTTTTCTCTGAACGATTTTATTGAAAATTCATAGTTTAGTAGAACATATGACAAAAGGTGAAATTTTAACCAAAAATATTTTCATCAATAACGCAAACATGAAAAATTATAGAGAAAAAAGAATTTGGACAAAACATATCTTTGTTTTCCCATAGTACAAAAATCTTTAATGAAAAATATAGGTTAGGATGTAAAAAATCAAACTTGACCTACATTTTTTCTTGAAAATTGTTTCCAAGGTCAAAGGAGAGGTCCCGGCAATTAGTTCTTCTAGAAACCTTAATGCTTTTGATTAAATTAATTATCGCTATCTCACTTAATTCTCGAGATATTGTCTTGGGGAAATTAACATGAGGCATACTGTATATCACATACATATATATTGACAAAATTTTTACTATTTCCAATTCGTTTGTGTAACATTTTTCTTTCATGAGATATAATCGAAACTGCCTAATAAAGTAATCCTTTTTATATATGTATATAGGGCTTTTTTTCTCAAACGTATTACCCACTACTTAGATTGAACGTAATATAAGAGTGATTTCATTCCTAATGGGAGTGTCCCTTTTTTTGTTGTATCTGTCACTATGTGCATTAATAAACTCAGCGGGTTTCTAGGCTCCTCTTGTGATTTTAACGTGTTGACAAAGTGAAAAAAAAATTAATTTTATTTTCTCACTACCCTACTCAATATATTTTTACAACTTCCCTACTAATTTTGTGCACTTTCCTGCTCAAACCTTTTCTAATATCCTGTGATTAACTGCGAGAGAAGACAAACATTTTAAGTATACATACCTAGGTACGTATTTTATTAAGCGTTTGGCAGTTGTAGTGACACAAGCGTATTTTGTTGTCAGTGGTGCTGTTGAAGGTAAAGTTGTTGTTGTTGTTGTTTTTGTTACTTAGCTAAACTTTCTCAACTGTCTAATGCCTTAATTGACAGTTTTGCTGGCACGTGCTAATAATTGAGTTTTGGGTCGAAATTGTGCATCTATGCTGTCGTCACATAAAATACAATGTATAATACAATATCTGGACTGATTTTTTTTCACTGTATGATAATTTGACACATGATTTTTATGAAGGTCATATTATTTAATAACCTTGATATTAAGCACACTTTTATGTGGGGTATCCGTCAAATTAAGATAGCTCTTTAAGATGATGAAGAATATGGTTTTTGGCAGAACCATTTGTCGTTTAAATTAAGTTATATAAATGTAAGCATTCGAAATTTTGTAGGTCAATGATATAGATGAAGTTTGATTGCAGAAAAAAATAGTTCTCTTGAAAAAAGCAAATATCTATGATATACACATTTATCTCAAATTCAAAATGCAAAACTTCTTATATGTGAAATTATTTAATTTCCAACGTACACTCTTCTTGCTTTTTCGTCAACATTTTGTAGATGTATCGTATAATGTTACGTTTGCACACTCATCGCATTTAATAGACTTCCAACTTGATAACTGGGTATAAAATGCTAATAGATTCGCGTGATTTGCACAATTAGTGCCTTTTATGCACGCATATTAAAGTCAAAGCATAACATCGAAAAGAATCAAACTGAAATTTAATTTGGTGCTCAATGCGCAAAAATTGGAAGGCAGATCATAAATTATGAAATAATTAATAAAAGAGGATAGAAGCTTCTTGTTTTGTTTGCAAATTGATGTTGTCCAATTATTCATTATTTCGAAATAAACGGCTTTGTTTTATGGTTTAATAATTTTATGGTTTAATAAGTATTAGTACATCAAATTGATGATTGAGCAGAAATTTGCTGCTTTATAGAATGCTTATGGTTGTGCTTTATAAGATTAAATTGTTTAATTGAGTCTTAAATTCTTTATGATATTGGTAAATTCAGTTGTAATTTAAAGGAATTTTGTCAGATAATTTTTGTTTGTTAGTTATCCTTTGTTAAAAAAGAGGATGGAGTTTTGAAACAAAAAAATGGCTCGTATATATTTTCAGTATTTGCAGTTACCTATAGAAATTCTGGACTTAAGAACAACTTATAAGAAAATTGTGAAATAGAAGCTTACTTTTGCGCACGCTTTTAATTCTTTCTGTACCAATCCTCATGAAAATGCATTTACCCGTGCCTTAAAATATTAGGTCAACAGGTCACATGAGTGCCGTCTCGCTTACACCAAACCTTATATATATAAAGAATCCTATGAAAAGATATGATCAAAATCGCTGATTGGATTTTAAATGATGTACGTAGTATCTTATTATTTTATTTATTTTTTAAATCAAAATAAATTCAGAGTTATTCTCTTATATTTTTATGATGACTTTAAATTATAATTTTGGCAACTTCATTATAAAATCTATGCTCTGTTCCATTTCACTTAACACTTAATTTGTGTATATTAAGAGCGGCGCATATACTCATCATTATATTCTTTTCTTGGGGGTGGGATTACTTCTATACTATTTTTCTTCTTCTTCATACCTTTATGAAAAATTTGGGGGGACCATCATAAACCTTCAACCGAAAAATTATTCAGTTTAAAAATAAGTGGTTGTTCGTTAATGATAATCGCAAAAAAACTAAAAAAGTTTTTTGTTTGTTTGTTTGAACACAAAATAATTTTAATTATTTTTATTGAGCTTACTGTTCGATATGTGTGTGTGTCAACACAAAAAAATTACACTTAAAAAACATAAATAAAAAGGAAAAATGGGCTAAAGCTAGTTATAATAGTTTCGTCTTCTGCTAGAAAACGAAACTCATCAGTAACTTCTAAGCCTAAAAAAGTTTTTGACTAATTGACTTTCGTGATGTTGCCAGTATTAATTAAAATTGATGAAACTAATATTTGACAAACTTTCGTATTTCAAAGTTTTCACGTGATATTTGATATACGACGTGAAAACTTTAGCTATGCTGTTGTCCTTTGCACATTGCAAAGCATTTTAGTAAAAGTATTAGTTTTTGACACCTGGGAACATCATTAAGCGCATATAAAACTTTTTGGAATTTTTTTTTTAAATAACCAAATCTTTTTTTATCAAAAATATCATACTTCTATGACGTCACAGGAAAAGTTATAAGTCGATTTTCATTGTTTTCGTTATCAATTGAGATAAATAAAAATTCAACGTTTTCTTTGGCCAAAAAACTTCTTTGGAGTGGTCTACAAATTTTATGCCACCAGTAATTTTAATTCGTTTCTCAATAGTTCAAGGTGTCAAATGTTAGTTTCTGCCACACATTTACAAAATGGATGACCGTTTCACTACTGTTCAATGCGTCCTAACTTTTCACTCTCAGTGTGTTAATAAATAAAATTACTGCATATCTGTGAAGTTAATTTTCTAACGAAAAACTGTTTAAAAAATATACGTAAATAATGGTTAAAGCTTTGTGGGGTACGAATCTAAGAAAAATCGAAGTTGTCTATTTTTTTCTCCTCATGTCCCTTGAAAGTTTCAAGTTGAAACTTTATTTCTGTGCCAGCCACTGTATCCATAAAATGTGAATAATCATTTTGAGCTATTGACAATATTTTGTATGTTAAGTGTCGCAAGTTATTGCAGCAGATAAATATTCAAAACACTTAAAATACTCGCGTTAATATGAAATGAAATATTTAAATTTTTAATATGTTAATTAATTTTAATTTTCGCTGCACTTAAAATTTTATTATTAAATACTCCACATGGCAATTTTTCTCAATCAACTTAATTGTAATTGATCATATCAAATTGCAACGCCATTTTACTGCTCGCTAACACCTTCTACTTCAGATAATGTTGTGTTTCAACCTTAACTGATTTTTGTTTTTATTGAAACAACTGACTTTGTTGCTGTTGTTGTTATCTGTTTCATATTTAATTGCTGCTTAAAATATAAACTTGTATTTTTATCGCTTACGCGTAAAACGCCTCACACCACTACCCATATCAAATTCCTGCGTAGTCAGAGTAACGTTTGAGCTAATTGAAGTCATTTTTTTTTTCGTTTGTTGCTGTATTTTAATTAAAAGCAAGGATACTGTGCGCATCAGGGATTTTGCTTACTGGAATTTCCGGGAAGTATGTAAACGGATATACAATAGATGAGTGCCGTCGCTTGACCTTGTACTTTTATCCACTTCAATGGAATTTTATTATTTTATGTCATTTGCACGTACATAGCTGTGAATATTAAAAAATTATTGTATGGTTAATTTATGCATTGATACCTTCAAAACGCAATTAACGTAAAGATAAATGATAATTAACTCAATTTTAATGGGACTTTGTTGTACAAAGTGAGTTGTTATTTTTCTTTTATAGCAATTTATGTTGCTTTTATTTTGGAATAATAAAATTCGGCATAAACAAAATATAAAAAAATTATCAAATTATTTAAAATTAAATTATTTAAAAATAAGATCTTATAAATTATGCCAAAATAGACCGAGTTTGGCTTTAGGCAAAATCACTCAATTATTTTTTTAGGAAACGTTTACAAATTTCGTGTTTTTTTTTAAATTTGTGTGGCAAAAATCTCCATTTAAGTTATCAGGAAAAACTTTTCCAAGAAACAAATTGGCCAACTCAAAATGAAAAATAAAATTTAAAAAGAATTTTTTGTAAAAATTTAATATAGAGAAAACTCTGCAAAGAATAACATATGGATGCCTTGGAAATTTTTATAATTATTGTGTTATTGTGGAAAAATTCCCAAAACTGCATAATTTTTTTTTTCGTTTAATTCAAGAACGATAAATAAATTTGCGTCAATGCTAAAATCTTTGCATGTTATGTTGTAATCATTTAATAAAGTAAATTTATTTTAACAATTAATCGTAGCTGTAGTCTCGTACAAAAACATTTTTTTTGTGTCAAGTATTTCTCACAATGTAAATTGATAACTTGTATTTGAACAATTTAACACCGCACCACTTTCATTCGCATCACCTTCATTACACTTTCAGAAATTCAACAACTTGTTGTTCATTTAACTATTTTCTTGGTCCTGTCAAATATGTAAGTGTATTTGTGTGTGCGTGTGGCTGCGTATATGTTGCACCCACCAGAGCACTCTCACTTTTTTTTTGTATGTATTATGTACCGACAGAAAAAAAAAAGTGAAAACAACAAAAAAAAAAAAATCTGTGTACAAACACCTCAAAGTAATCCTTGTCCTTTGTATTTTATTTCTTTCTTTGTCTCTTTCTTTGTTTTTTTTTCCTTTTTGTATTCTCTTCCATTTCTTCTGCTTTTATGCTTCAAGTTTTTGCACTTACAGCTGCCCTGTTGGGTGCACGATTTCGTGCTGGGTCTAATGCTGGTATGCTTGGTCTCGGTGGATTGCCCGGCATTGGTGGCTGTGGCGGTGATGTTGGTGGTCCAGATGGTGAAGGCAATAATTTGGAAGTACCTGCTGGTTGTAACATGGGTCGAAGACGGAGTCGTGCTGTGCTCTATCAGCTGTCAGGACACTACAAACCGGAAAAGGTGAAAACGAAGCTGAAGTTGGGAAATGTAAGTGTTGGAGGAGGAGTGGAAGTGGATTTGTTGTAATTGGCAAAATAAGAATATGAATTTAAAAATAAAACGTTTATTTTAATGAGAACTGTAATTGATGTAATAAAAATTTTGATCTAAATTCAAAAAAAAAAAAAATATTATTTTGTTTTTGGTAAAGGACAACTATTTTTAATACTATAGTTTTGAGTACTTAAGTTTTGAGTACTTAAGGACGATTTCACCGTCTAGATGTTTTCTTTGAAATGATGCTATTATGTTAAATCAAGTTTTTTGCAAAGTAAATTTTTTTATTTCTTTCGTTATTACCGATGTTTAGAATAATCGCCTTTTTTTCATCGGTTGTTTATTATTTTAACATTCAGTCCAGTTTCTACCCGAGTAGGGCCCAAAAATTCCGGAGCAATATTTGAAGTCCATTTTTGGCCTTTTGCCATCGATTGAAGCAAGAAAGTTTATTGAAAAACGAGGCCGCTTTTTCAATTCCTCCTACTTTTAATACAATTCAAGATTAAAACTGTTCTTAATATTGGATATACATAATTTCTATTATAAAACCTTCAGTCGAAATACTATTAGACTACAAATCTTAGCCGGATCTATAAAAAAATATTTTAGATTTATGCTATATATTATTTTGAGCGATTTTATTCTTTCAAAGTTTTAATTAACTTCTGGCAACAGTTTAAGTGCCTCACGAAACTTATTGCTAAAATGTCTTCCGCGAACTGTCAAATTATGTTGCAAGCATCAAAAAATGATTGTCCTTTTTTTTCGTTGAAATCCGCTAAGCCTTTTCCACATTTTTCTCTACTTGCCACTCACACACATACACTGCACTATGCCTACTCTATTGTGGCTACTACTAAAACAACTACAAAAAAACACATGCTCTTTTTTACACTACATTTTTTTTTGCCTTACATTTCTTGTATCTCTTTCCTCCCACTCGCGCACATAACAGAATTTGCTGCATTCCACAGAGGCACCATTTCCCGAATACAAAACGCAATCAATAAAAAAGTCACGCTTCATTCTGCCGCATTATGGTGTTTTCAAAGGATTCTGGGACTGGATCATTTTGGTTTCAACGTTCTACGTGGCAATTTTGGTGCCGTTCAATGCCGCCTTTGCCAAGGCTGATCGCCAGACGATGGTGTCGGATGTCATTGTGGAGGCACTTTTTATAGTAGGTACGTACGCTTACCGGCGTTGTTACATAACTTTGCTGTTGCTAACTTGTAGTAAAAATTCTTTTTAATTTAAATTCCTTTTGTTTTATTTTATTTTATTGTTTTCGTTCGCTGTGCCTTAACAATTAATATAAACGTTTTTTTTTTGTGTTTTTCATTATATTGCAGATATTTTATTAAATTTTCGTACAACTTTTGTCTCAAGCAAAGGTGAAGTGGTCTCAGATTCACGGCTGATTGCTATCAACTATTTGCGCGGTTGGTTTGTTGTCGATTTATTGGCCGCATTACCATTTGATCATCTGTACGCATCGGATTTATATAATGGCGAGGTAAGTTAGAATGTTGCTTGATTTTGTTAATTAAAGTTAGGGAAAACTAATTAAAAATATTAAAGATTATGACAAGTGTTTAGGAAAATGTTACGCATTAAAATATATAAAAAGTACCTAGGGGTTAGTTATAGTAAAATTATAATTAGTGTTGCTTAAAGTACACAAACATTCAAAAACTACAGCACAATAATAAAATTAAAATAATGAAGCAGTTTAGCTACTACAGTTGTTGGATTTATTAGCTTGGAGCTTTAATAAAGTTTGTTATTAAATAGTAAATAATGAAAAATCAATTCTATAGCAATACTTTTTTTAAAATATATTTTTATTATTTAAATGATTCTGCTCCGTAGAGTTTAGCAAAAAACTTCATGTTCTACAAAACTTTCGGGAACGCTTAAAATTCAATAATTTATCATTAAGAAGAAAATTCAATTTGCATACGTAGGTGTTGTTGTAAAAAAGTAAGATTTTTTAAAATTTTCTCACACCAGATTATGTTTCCTTTATTTATTTTGATTTGCTGTTTCGGTTTGTTTTGCTATATGCCAATTTAAAAGAGTAAGAAATTAGGCAAAATGAAAAAAGTTTTCGTAAAATTAAAATATTGAAACTCTCATATCAACACTCTATTCCTTTTTTTTAAGACATATAGTATACCCTCAAAGATGTACGTATTTGAAGCTTAAGCGTTCCCGGAAAATTCATACAAATGAAAATTTTTTGACCAACTCTAATGCTCAATTTGCTTTACATTTTATACCCTGACTTTCGATATGAAATGCAAATTTTTGCACAATAAATCTGAGCACACGTTTGTCAAAACTTATAATTGCTATTGCAGTTGCAATCTGATGAAAAAATGTAGCAATTCGAAAAAATGTAACATGAGCTGTCACTAAATGCAACAATGGGAAAAAAAATGTAAACATAAACTAAGCTGTTGTCATGTTAACAGTAGTGGTCAAATATACAATTATCAAACCGAGAACCGGCTACTTGTATCGAGGACCGAATTCGAATTTTTCTAATTGATCTGCTGACAAATTTCATTGAAGATATTGGGCTATAAGAATGTAAATATTTTAGTTAATTTGCAACCAGAACTGAAAACGCATGAAGATTAAAATATGTTCTATATTGCAACAGATTAATTGCTCGAAAAAGTTTCTGAAGTTTCCCATTTTCTACAACAAAATATAATCGTATAGATTATACATAACAGTATTTATATAAAATTGCTAATATGAAAATGTTTTGTAACGCTTTGGCGCAAAATATACTGAACCGATTATAGAAATTTCTTTTTTGAAACAACATGTTCAAGCTAAAAAAGCTTATTGCCTACTTATTTTTATTATTTATTTAATATATATATCCTTTGTATTAGAATTAAACTTCTTGCAAAATCTCACACAAAAATTGTCGTTAGACAGCGCATCATCAAGTACACTCCACTTTAATGTCACTAAGACCCAAAACCCATTCAAATTTGAATTTATTAACCCACAACCAATTACAAATTGCTGACATCACTAATGCCTGATTTCACATCAGAAGTAACAATTGCCTGACCTTAAACTTCTGACCAATGTTGCTCTGGGGCTTACGTATCAAATTCATTGCAATAAAAAAGAAAGAAAAAAAGAGTTGACTCAAAAAGCTCTAATACAACAACAGCTGCAAATAGCAAAGAGCAATAACGTAAAAAAAATTTCGAATAGTACAAAAATCATATTAAAAATTCACCACACGACACAAAGAGAAATACCAAAATAATGTATTGCACATGATGAAAGCAACACTTTGTTTTGCATATGAAAAAAAATCGTAACCGGTGATGGTTTTCCTATGAAAACTACCCGCTGTTTCCGCTATTACTTCTGAAAATCTATATGAAGCGTTAAAAGTTTTTAAATTAACGTTCGCTTATAGTTGAGTATGGCATGTACTTGGTAATCTTTAATTAATACATTATTGCCAGAAAGCAAAAAAAAAAAAAAAAATGTTGTGGTTTTGGTCACGTACTTGTAATTGAATATCGTTTATTTTTTATTTATTTTCTAAATCCTAATGAAAATGCGAAAAGTTTTGAAAATTAGTTAGATATTCATGATGGTTTTTATGTGGAAAATAGTGTGGACATAGAAATGAGGATATTCGTATGCTTAACAATTTTGATTTTTTAAATATTACGATTTATTGTTTATTTGCACTTTCGTAGTTATTGTTTTTAAAAATCATCAATAATAAATAAAAAAATCTATATACTAGATCTAGATACAATATTTACAAAGAATAACATCGTAAATATATACACCATAATGTGATGTATTTTGATTTTTTTCTAGAAGGATAAGCGATAAAAAAGAAAATTATTATGTCATCACTCATCGCTAGCTTGAGAATATTCAACGAATATGAACGACCAAGCTTCGTATTAATCTGATATAATCCCGTCTGACTTTTTTCTGCTCCCAAAGCTAAAATGAACACCTCGAGAAAGGCTAGTTGAGGCTTCGTATGCGGACGCTTCTTTTTTTTCGTAATGAAATTACTCTCTAAACATCTCATTGTACCGAGTGTCCCAATTTAACTTACACAGCTGAATAAGTCAAAAAATTGCAATTCATTTAAAAAATGTTTCAAATAAAATTTGCTGAGTATCAAAGGGCTGATCCAGCCATGACCTTGACCTACATTTTCAAGGTTATTTGAAGGTCAACTTTTGTTTTTCAAATAGAAACCCCTATTTTTGACCTCGGATTCTGGAAGAGCATAAGATTCTACGTTCAGATAGGAAGGAGCAGGAATTCGACCTATAATTGACTTTCAGAGGTCACTTTGACCTTTAACTTGACTTTTGACTTATTCAGCTGTGTAAGTTAAAATGGGACACCCTGTATATTCTCTTTTCAAAAATATCACAAAAAATTGAAAGTGAGTTTGCTCTTTGAAATTCGGACAAACAAATGTATTGTTTTAAAAATTAAATTATTAAAATCGGTTTTGTATGTTTTGCGCCAAAGCGTTACAGCCATTTCGGTATAAGCAATTTTATATAAATAGTATATATATATGTATAAGCCGGGTTTGAGTGGGATTGAAGGAAAAAGTTCTCAAGTCGGATTGATAAAGCATCGAAGTAAGCATGAATTTGTATTGAAATTGAGGTGCTGTTGAACTGAACTACATTATTAAAAACGAAAAAGTTTCGAGAAGATAGTAAAAAATAAAAGAAATTCATCAATTTTGAATACTGTTATGAAGTTATTACATATTGAATTGAAGTTAAATCAGAAAAAACTACCTCACAGTTTCTAATCCTTGCTGTTACTTATACTATTTTATTCACCCGCATAAATTCTCTTGAACATAATTTCTGTTCACTTAAAATTTAGTTCCCATCACTTCTACAGCAAACTCATATTTTTGAACATCATCACGACCAGCATCATTGATGTTATTATCTCTCGGCATCATTATTGGCAGCAACATTCTTTTGCTTCATAAATCTTAAGTTACGTAAAATCCAGTTTTCCTTTTTCTACTTTTTTGCTGTTGCGGATAAAATTTGAAATTTATAAAATAAACTTAATAAGTTGATTCTTAAACTTTAAAAATGTTGCAGCTGCAAATTTTGGCTTGTAGTAGCATAAGTTGTTGCTTGTCTATACACTTACTGAAACTACAGCTTAAGGTCAAAACGTTAAAATTGTTGCAAACTTTTGACTTGAAAGTTTCTACACCTTTTCCGACAAGCTTAAACTTTTACTTGTATTCGTAGTTGAAGTTATTCATCTACTTTAACTTTCTTTCCTCTAAGAAACTTTTTGTATTTTCACTTTTGCAGCACTACGTTGTGCTCATCTGTGCTACTCAAAATTTGATATCATACACTTACATATTATATTTTGCTTTCACCTTAGCTTAGAAAATTAATACCACAACAAGCAGCATTTTAAGTTATTTTACTTTTTTCTAAAAAAGTTTGCCCAAAGAACAGGTGGCAACCCATATTTGGGACAAGATGCGGCAAAGCAACCCTATATATTTTATTAGACATCATCAACGTCTATCACTTGACACACATTTCAAGCTGAAATCTCCAGCCATTAACTTTTTTCTGACAAAATTTGTGCCAAAAAACAGGTGGCAACTCACATTTAGGACGGGATTCGGCAAGGCATCCCTATATATTTTGTTAGAGATCAACTAGATCTATCATTTGACACACATTTCAAGCTGAAATCTTGAACCATAAAAATTTTCTGAAAAATCCCAAAAAAACAGGTGGCAACCCATGTTTGGGACGGGATTCGGCAAAGCAACCCCATATAATATATTTAAGGCTCTTCAAGCTCTATCATTTGACATACATTTTAAGCTGAAATCTTAAACCATAAACCATTTTTCTAAAAAATGTTGGCACAAAAAATGGGTGGCAACCCATATTTAGGACAGGATTTCGCAAGGCAACCCTATATATAGGCTCATCGAGCTCTATCATTTGACATACATTTCAAGTTGTAATCTTATACACTTTTTATTAAAAAAAAATGGCCCAAAAAACGGGTGGCAACCCATATTTGGATTTGGCAAGGCAAACCTATATGCTGTGCTTAAGCTCATCGAGCTCTATAATTTGACATACATTTCAAACTGTAATCTTATACACTCGACTTTTCTACAGCCGGCTCTTGGGCTATTGCGTTTTTATAAAAATAACTTAACTCAAGTGATATGATAATTTGAGTGAATGATAATATTTTGAAAATTAACAAAATATATGATATGTTAGTTGTATTGAATTTAGAACAAAATATTTTTTCTAGTGCATTCAATTTCGATAAAAAAAATATACCGCAATAGCGCTCGAAATTCAACTTTTATGATGCGGAAGTTATTTGCAGGCTTTGTGGCCTATAAGTGAATAGGAGTTTTATTTTTTTTTTAAATGGCTTGGCTTCTAAGACTTTATTTAAACAAAAAATTTAAATTGATAGATTTTGTTAAATTTATGCAAATTTTAGAATCTCATTCAGATTATAGTTTTAGAAGATTTGCACAACTATTTTATTTTCTACTTACCTATATAATTTTCCAGAGGAACGAATCCCAATTTTTACAAATTTTAATTTGCAAAGAAAGACAAATTTTATTACAGCTGCGACTTAAAGCTTTGGTCTTAAAATTACCACGTGAGCAAAAAGTTACTCTTTAATGTTTCTTATATAACTCCAATTTTAAAGGGTTAAATCTATTCTATCCCTATTTAAAAGCAATTCTTAAAACCTACTTATATTGCACAATCCCATTACCAATAACTCAATCTCAGTGCAAATTCAGGAGAAAATCTAGATGAGGCGTTAATTTTAATGATTGGCACAACTCATTTTAAATCGACATTACGATAAGTAGACACGCAATAACCTCATTATCAGCATTATCATCAACAGCATCATCATCGAAATGATTAGCTAACTCATACACTCAAGTCAAGAGCGATAATAGCAGTAGCAGCACAGCAACAACAACAACAACTACAGTCTGAATCTCATCAACAACAAATTAGCTCATGATAGCAATATTTTTTGACACTTTCATCATTTTTGCGAACATTTTACGCCCAATAATCGGGCTATGATGCAAACAAACAGACAGACATACAGACAACGTTGGCCTATCACGCCTATGCGCTACATCAATTTCATTGAGATTGTCTTCATCATAACCCTGTTGCTGAGGCTATTGATGTTGCTTTTACAACTTTCTCATTACAGCACTATTACATTTTATTTATTTAAAAATTTATAACTCGAGCGTAGAAAATACCGCCCACAATGCGTGGGAAGTTTGCTTTCTAGAGCATCGTTTTTTTCCCTGCCCGCATTAAAGTTTTTGCCTTTAGCTTTTTTATTTATGTAATGCTTAGTCATTACAACAAGAAGACGGTCTCGACACTGAAACTGTATGAACGACAGTGAAAGTGCTGCTATAATGCTGGCTAAAGGTTAGGGTAAATTGAAAAGAATTCGGGTGTATGCAAAATTAAGCGACAAAATAACTCCAGTAAAAAATAATTTCGAAAAAAATTTGAATCCTTTGGCTTTAAATGATGTGAATAATTAGCTGAGGTCGAACAAACTGGTTGCACCGTACGCTGGTTTGATCTAGGGAGCTGAAGTTTTGTGAGAATTTTCTTCAAAACCGATTCTTTAATATAGATAATGGGAATTGCAAATTAAAAAAAAAAACAAAAATTTCTTTGGGTGGATTTTGTCCGCAACTAGTTTAGAATCGCGAGACTTCACCCTTACCTCAAATCAATAATAACAGAGTTCCGCTACTGCAGCTATAAGCCTTCTTAGCTATTAAACTTGAAGTTTTAAATCAAGTAAAATGCCGTTTCGCTCCTGTTTGTCCAAAAATGTTTAAAAAAAGTTATATAAAATCCACCCTAGATAATTTTTTTTTATTGTTTGAGATTTTTACTGTAAGCTATAAAGTTTTTTGTTTTATTTATTTTAGAAATTTTCATTATTTGAAGTTCATCGTGGTGCTTAATTTTTTGCTGGTCTTTTTTTGTTACATCTTGCTGACATAAGATACCATAGCTTTTGTGCGTTGAAATAAAAAAAATGCCACGATTATGCTGACGATTAATTATGTCCGGCATAGCAACTATGCGCTGGTATTTTTGTGTGTAAACTTTTATACTCTGTAGGGTTTGGCGCGTAAAACTTTGAAAGCATTGCAAATTAATTCTTAACGTCCATCATCATAAGACATATTTTTTATTTCGTAATTCTTTATTTTAAATTTCATAATTGATTTTAGAGTGGATATAAAAATTATTAAGGTTAAATTAAATGGTCAAAAATTTTATAAGTATATTGAGCACTTACGACAAAATGCCATCATCCTTTAAAAAACTAACAGAAATGAAAAAAAAAAAAGATTTTGACAAAATTGTGGCAGATACTATATTATTAAATCTAAAAACGTAGCCCAAAAAAGTTTGCAAATTTTTACGAAAGTTTCTTTGAGCGAAGTTCAGAATTGCTAAATTTTTTCGATAAGCGTTTCACAAAAGCGATTGTTTGATATTATCCCTATATGCGTAAATTTATTAAAAATTGAGTGTATTTCTTCTTCTCTTTAAGGAATCTCATATTCATCTCGTAAAACTAACACGGCTGTTACGTCTGGCGCGTTTGTTACAAAAAATGGATCGATATTCGCAATACACAGCCATGATATTGACTTTGCTAATGTTGTGTTTTTCGCTGGTGGCGCATTGGTTGGCCTGTTTTTGGTATGTTATTGCAGAGAAAGAGAATATGATAAATGACAATGGATGGGATATCGGTAAGTTGAATAATACAAATAGAAGCATACAACACGCACACACATGCAAAGACAACTTAACAACACTTGCACGCACATAAACCAAACAAAACAGGACCATTCATAATGCAACAAAAATCAAAAAACAGAAAAAAAAAAATCGAAATACAAAAGAACGTGCAAACAAGCCAACTGAGAAGGCCACAATTATCAGACAAGTTGTATTTGCTGTCAAGTAGAGACAAAACTTCCATTAGTTCTATTAATCGGCGGCACATTGCGGTACTCAGTGCGATTGCTTATTAAAGAGTGGATCCATATTTTCGAGAATTCACTTTTTATAAAAAACTTTCTAAGTATAGAAATTTTAGAAGTGGATAAAACTGCTAAAAATAGCATGATACATTTTTGTTTTTAAAAACATTACAATATAAAAAATGTCCTTTACAAAAAAATTACCAGAAAAATTAGAAAGAATGAAAAATCTTTTGTTAAACGGGTAAATGTAGGTTAAGAGCTTTGTCAAAAAATTAAAAATCGACAAGGAATGGTAAGGATCAATTTCTTCCAAAATAATGATGAATAATCTAAAAATTAAACATATTTTTAAGATTTTGCACTACATCGACTTTATGGTAATTTTTCGTTTAGAAGCTTAGTTTTTTGACTCTTCTGCAAAGAGTGATGTAACTAATACACGATTACGGCCTTCAAATCGATTACTTTTGGTTTGGTTTACATTTTTTCAATTGTTTTGACCAAAAATACTTTCTGGATAGCGTGCAATTTTTCATCCGCTTATATGGGTAAAAAGATTTTGCAAGAGGCCCCAAAATTAAATTAAGAAAATATGCTAAAAAAGAAAAACTATGCCAGGATGAAGTAAAGCGTTTTTGATTAACAAACATACATATGAGGTTAGGTAACTGAGGCTAAAAAAAATTCTTTTTTTGGCTTGTATTCCAAAGGATACTGTACATAAAATATCCTTATATAAAATTGGCTTCAGTCTAATTTGCTGCAATTGGAGTATGACTTTCTAATCAAAAGTTCTCATCAGCACGAGTGCAAGAAATAAGAATGTTACATATGGGGCATTTCAGGCGAAGCGGGCAATGAAAATAAAGTGAGGTCATAAAATTTGTTTACATTCTAGTTAGTTATACACCTAGTAGACATAAAAGCGTACACACAATTTTATTTTCGTGTGAGGCTTAACTTCCGAGTTATGAGCTTCTGAAGGATCGGCGAAGTTTAAGGACTGTCATTTTTGAACGCTGTTAGTGGAATCAAGGAAAATTTCCTATATTACCACAATGTTTAATCTTTTATTGAGAATTTGTTAAGTTCGGAAAAATGCTTACGAAAAATCCATTTTTCATATAATGTCAATTTTAAGAAGTCCATAACTTGACAACTAAGCCTTATATAAAAACAAATTAATGGCACTATTTTGTAAATCACCGCGTTGGAACGCAACGCCAACACAGCGCATCACTTGGATTTAATATCGGTATTTTATAAATCACTACGTATGCTATGTTACGTTGTTATGATGAACTGTCATTCAGCTGCAGTTCAGCGTTGTCAGATGTGAAATAAAATGAGGATAATTTTTGTAAGTTTGTGAAAAATACAAGCCATAACAAATTTTTATGATGTGGTAACAATATCAGCTGTTCGTTTTGTTTATTATTGAATTGTTGTCACTGATTCCAAATATGCAAGGTAAAATAAGAATAAAAACATTAATTGGTAATAATAAGACAAAAATCTTTTGTCTAAGGCGACTGGGTTACTAAACATTCCTTTTCTATATTCTAAACTTTAAATATTTCATAAGTTGCTTCGGCTTGCTTTCTAACAGCATCTACAAGCCTAACGGCAGCTCAAGAACAAGTGAAGCAATTGTCAGTTCATGTGAACGAAATGCCAAATTGTGGAGCTTCTACTACGTTATTGCGTTACTCAACGCTCAACGCGGGGTTGAGTTTTATGAAATGCGAATTTCAACAACGCAGCGCGAAGTGGTGTGTAGTGATTTACAAAATGATGTCATAAGTGTATACACCTTCTAGATGTACAATAAAGCCGAATATTAACAAATTTCTAAATCTCATTTTAAGGTCATTGTCCGCTTCACGTGAAATGCCCGATATATAGAGTACCTGAAGATATAATCGATTGAAATCGCATCGATTTTGCTTAAATAAGCTGAATATCGTGCACTATTTAATTATAATAATAGAGTTTAGCTATTACAGCTATTAGTCTGCTTAGCTTAAGGCTATAAATTACTATTACATTGATTCGTAGCTGAAAACATTTTATTTTTTGACCTCATACCCATGAGAACTTTTGGTTAGATAATCGTAAGGGCCATCATACTCTAATTGAAGCCAATTTGATCGGAGTTCGTTTCGCATAAGGATTGTATGGAGTTCTTTTACTCAGAAATTAGATAAAAAATCGAATGGAACTGAGATTTCTAAGTATTATAATGATGTACAAAATGTATCGGAAAATTGTAAATTAATTTTTATAGTTAATATTTTTTACATCTGCTGATGATGATCTTCGAAGAGGATCGAAATATTCAATAAAAAATTTTTAAAAATAAGACCTTAAGCTCAATTATTTAATTCACTTATACCAATAAAGGGCGAATAAAATAACCAAATTTATGTAATAATTTCCTTTTAATAAAATAATTTTGATCACATATTGTAGAAGAAAAATATATTGTGTTATGAAAACTACACATTATTTGTAATGACAAATTTTTTTAAGCAAACTTGCTAATGGAAAATAAATCAAGTGGTGTGGCAAAATTTGCATCAAATGACAAAGCAACCAAATTCATATCAAAAGTGTCATAACACCCAAGTTACTTTTTAGCAATTCTGAACTCTTTTTGGTCTTAATAGAAATATTCGATTTGAACTTAATAACCTTAGATGTTATTGCACAGCACTGAATATTTTGATACATATTATAATATTTGGCATTCATACGTTTTTTCTAAATCGTTTTGGAATAAAGTCCAAATTTTTTTTTTTAAATTTTTGCCTTCTATTTTGTTTGTTTGTCATATTTTAATTTTGTTTAGTGATTTCTTTCGACAAAGACCGTCTATTTTTGTTAAGAAAAGTGCTTTAACTTTGAATGTAGATTTTTTGGCTTCTCTTAACATTTTTTTTGTTCGCCTTTTTTTGTTTTGTTTTTGTAATTTTTATTGTAATTTTTGTCAAGGAAAATTTTATTAAACCCTCATTTTGCGCACTTAAGCATAAATGTGTCTTGGAACTCCTTTGTGACAACAAAATAATACACTTTGCAGTAGTCCATAGTTTGGGCTTAAATTGTATTTGATTTATATATGTATGGATGTATGTATATTTGTTATCTGTTTTTGGTTTCATAAGAAACAGAGATCCAATATTGAAAATACCATTCAAAAGTTCCACTCTAAAATGCCAACATCCTTGATATTTTGTTGCATTTTTTCCAAGCTATTCCTTTTCCTCAACTATGAGTGCTATTGACATTGTCGTGTTGTTATTGTTGTAGTTGTTGTTTAAAAGAATGACAACAACTATGTAAACAACATCAACATGAAAACACGTAATTTGAAAATGTGTCGTTTTGATGTATTGTTTGTCATTTCGCTCATCTGTTGTCGGTTGTCTGTCATCAATTTTCTCAATATACACATACATATGTAAGTTATGTATACTTGTAGCAAAATATCAGTTGTAGGTCAACACGCATGGAATCAATGTGTACTTAGGATTTGTTGACAATATTTTTTTTTTCGCAAGGCAACATGAAATTTTTTATAAAACCTTGCAACATTCTTGCACATGATAGAAATCAGCTATGTGATTTAAGCAGCGTGATAATTTAATAGTCCTCTAAACTAAAAAAAAAAAAATATCCGTTTAGTAAAGGATTAAAAAATTATGTGCCATGCATTCATTGAAATTTAATAAACAACGTAAAAACTATGAGAATATTACTATATTTCTATATAGCATGTTTATTACCCTTATAAAAATATATATGCTAATCTAATTAGCATCGCAATTTCTGCACAAAAAAATAAATATAATATTTCATCCACTGACTAAACTTTTGTCTGTCATCAGTGTCTCATTAAACGAAAACTTGCTCATTTTCCAAATTCCAAACAAAAGAAAATTCTTTCTCTGGACATAGGAAGAGCAAATTAAAAGCATGGTATATAAGCACAATAATATGAATACCCCCTTAACAAAATGCGACTCAATGAGAATGTCAACATTGCGGAGGCTTTCAATCCACGCCTAATTGGATTCGCCCTTTGAGCATTTGTCAGTTGTCGCACAGTATTTTCTATTACCTTTACAATTCCACTTTCAACTCCAGCATCATTCGCGCAATTTTTTTTGTTGGCCCTCCTCCACTGTCAACAAAGCTAACGTTACAAATTGTGTTAAAACACCCACCCGAAAGATAAACTTGGCGTAACGGAAGTTGCTCATAAGTTTCACACAGACTTGTTTAAGTAACATTGTAGCCCGATGCCAACGCTGCTTTGTTGTGATTGTGTCATTAACTGTAGTCGTCTTTAAGGCGCAATGATGTGCAAAATTATGGCGTATCCAAAGCACAACTACATGTACATACAACAGTACAAAAAAAAATGTTGAAAGTGTAAAGTTATTTAAGCAGAAATCGATTTGGGGAATGGGTTAAACTGGATATGCCATAAGATACTTGATTGTTTGTATATATATATTATATTTTATCTCTTAAAATTATTAGGAAATAATTTGTAAGAAATTGTTATTTGCTCAACGTGAAATGATATCGCTTGGAAATGATGAAATTTTTGAAATTTTCTTTGAAATAATGATGATATATCTGCAGGAATTATCAAAAGTATTTTATTGATATGAAAGTAATGAAAACTGTTTTGTCTTTAATAACAAAATTAAATACTTTCACAGAAATTATAATTGTTTTGTTTTTCAAGCATTAACCTTGTTAGACAGAAATAATTTTTATAGATAGATAACATTTTCTGTTTCATTGTAAACAAATCTATCTGCATAAACATTTAAGAATTGTAATACCATATTTTTGTGTGCTTGAAATTTCTTGGCTTAATGTGACATAAGTAGAACCGTTTAATATTTTGTAATGGAATTCATGCGGAAAATTTTGTAAGGCAAGTCAGATAATAATATCTTATAATTTAAATTTGTTTTGTTGAAATTCAAACTCAAATGCTTTCACGTGTTGGAAATTATTTTTTAAAGACTTATATAAACTGTGTTTCATTTTAATTTCATAAAATGAATTGAAGCAAAAAAAGTGTTACATATTTTTAAACGAATTAGCGCTGATGAGGTCTACCATTTTGTACCGCACTGAGTAGCAAAAATATGCAGGACAAATGAATCATAATGATTAGCTTTTTGTTCTAAATTTACTAATGTCACTTTTCACGAAAGGTTATCGCTGAAAGCTTGTTTCACAATTTAATTGCTAACGATTTAATATATCTCCATTATCCTGCAACAAAACTAGAGAGAGTAAATCTCTCCACAAAAGATTTCAATATTCAGTGGATCAGTGATGGCATTTGGTTTTAGTATTTGTTTACCTAGGCAGCTCACACACATTTATCACACTTTATTTTCAAGGCTTTTTCTATAAATTTAAAATAATATAAATTTTTTTATGTAACATGTTCGGGTTTTTACTGATATTAAGTGCTCTGGTTATCATAAAATTTTCAAGAGTTTTAATTTTTTTCATCATCTGCCTTTAAGTCCACCATTTGGGCTGGTTCTTATTGTTCTTGTGATGTCCACGCCAACTGATTGACGCAGTTAAAAATCTCGCTACAATTTATTGTCTGATTTAAGATCACCATATACATAGACATACAGTCCGGTTCACTTGATTAGAGATAGTAATTTTTTTTAAATAAAATTGAGATAGTACTCACTGTAAATGAGTTAGGAAATAATTGTTTTCAAAAAATTTAAGAGCTAGATGTTTCTAATATATAAAAATAAAAATATTGGAATTTTCTCAAAACTAACGGTACTTTGTACAAGTATAACTTTTGCAGCTCCAATATTTAGCTTTGTTTTGTGGTTCACTTGATTAGGGACACTCAGTGTTTTTTCATTATTTGTACGGTGAGGAAGTGTATTTTGATTTTTTTTATTAAGAATTCGTTGCGATTTAATGTAAATGCTGAAATTCAATTAAAATGGGAAAACAAAAATCATTAATGGAACGAGGAAATGGTCAAATTAACATTTTGCGCTCTGAAGGGCTTTGTAATCACAAAATCACCAAAAAAATTGGCCAGAGTCCAAATATTGTTGGCCATTATGTAGCATTAGGTCAATCAGATGGTAAAAATTATAAAGGCAGGACTATTGAGGCTTTAACACAAAAAGAAAAGCGCAATATCTTAAGGGTTACATTTGAGGAAGGATTGGCTAATGTAACAGCTAATAAATCGACTGTTCGATGAGCAATTTTAGCAGCACCACACCTCAAATACAAAAAGTTACAAAAAAAACCACCTCCTGATTTCCTGTCATTCTTTGGTCCACAACTTTCGATTCCAATGCGTCATAGTACGTAATTGCTCCTACACATAACGCTATCTTCACGGCTGTGATGGAGACTCAAAAATCTCTCCTCCTTTCTCAAGTCATTGAAATAATAACAGAACCATCTAGATTAAATTTTTTTTTTGTCAGTAAAAACCATTTTTTTCCATTCACCGTGGTCGTTATCTTTCACTGAGCTCCAAGTCATATGGTCCCTTGCAAAGTCGAGTCGGCGTTGCTTGTAAGAGGTGTCAAGACGTGTTTTTTTTTGTAATTTTTTGTATTTGAGGTGTGGAGCAGCAAAAGTTATACTTGTAACTAAGTACCGTTAGTTTTAAGAAAATTCCAAAATTTTATTTTTTGTAAATTAGATACATCTTGCTCTTAAATCTTTTGAAAACAATTATTTCCTAACTCATTTACAGTGAGCACTATCTCAATTTTATTTAAAAAAAATTACTGTCTCTAATCAAGTGAATTGGACTGTATGTGTGATAATTATGTTAATAGAAGCAGTGAATTTCCCATAGATTAGTTAGCCTTGGACTAAATACCAAATTTAACCATGTAACCAACGGTAGGCAAAGAATTTCTTTGTGGTTTTGCATAATGTGTTACCATGATGCGAGCACCAGTTTAACCAGCTTTCTTCGATAGTTCGTTTTTTTACCTGACTTTACCATGAATATAGTGAGATGTACTACTGTTACAAAACATAATTTTGACTGCATGACACTTTAAAACTTCATATTGTCTTGTCCTTTCAAAGCTTTTAATTTTTTTCCTTGCAATTTAATTATTTTCATGCATTTATTTGCTACTACAGGTTGGATGCATGCGTTGGCTGAGCGTCTGAAAGTGCCAATTTCTAATATAACAAATGCTGAAGCATACTCTACGGCGCTATATTTCACATTCACCAGTCTAACATCTGTTGGGTTTGGCAACGTTTCAGCGAATACAACGGCTGAGAAAGTGTTCTCAATTATAATGATGTTAATTGGCGGTAATATATATATAATGAACTTATAGAAAGCATATAGGCATTTATATATAGAAAATAATATAACATACTTAAAAACAATTGAAGATATGTTAAAAATGTATATAAGAAATCTGCAATTGCTTATATCCTAAATGCAGAATTTTCAAACTAATTTTCAATTGCTCAGCTGCAAAGATATATAAGCAATAAGCTTAAGAAATATGCATTTAACATGACCGTATTAATTAAATAAAAAATTCCTCATTCTAATTCCAATTTCCTTTACATAGCTCTAATGCATGCCGTGGTCTTTGGTAACGTGACAGCCATCATTCAGCGTATGTACTCGCGACGTTCTTTATACGAGAGCAAATGGAGGGACTTAAAGGATTTCATTGCATTACATCAGGTGAGTTGTCTTGCGTCATCATATTGTGTGTGTGCACAATATCAGTGACAGCGTAACAGCATCAGTGACAAATGCATTTTCATCACTAGCATGAATGGTGCAGCAATAATAGCCACGCAGCAGGTGGTTGTGATAGATCTATTGTGTTGGGGATTATATTTTTGTACATCTACAGGTTATTTGTATGCATGTACTGTTGTTGTTGTTGTTGTTGTCGTTACCTTCGTTTGTGTATGAATATGTGTTGCGCGTGTTGTAAATTTGTGAAATTTAATGGACGGTATTATAAAAGCGTAGTAAAAAAAATAGGATTTTAGCAGTATCATGGTATAGTTAAGAGCAAAACGTGAAATGAATAGTAAGCGTGTTAGGAAGAAAGGTCATAGCGGCTTAATCAAAATAACATCAGATAATAATTGTGATGAAAAATGTTGTTGTTGTACTTACACACATTTTCATATGCAGGTATCTGTGGCTTATTAAAGCAATAGATCAAAAACTTTTCGAAATGCAGTATATCCGATTATTTTGAAGCTGAAGTTAATGCAATATAATAAATCTATAATTTAAGATTACTCTTAATGAAAGCGTAGCAAAAAGAAAAAAACTCGCACAGCGATTCACAGTAAAACCTTGATTAAAAATATAATCCTTGCGGCAGAACAAAACACAATCAACAGGTGTGCGATGCTACGTTTTCACCAAGAGTTTTACAATAACAACATAGCCAGCAATAACAGCCAGAACTAAAGCAACAACAATTACGTGATATGGTACAAATGAAGGTATCCACTTTCGTCGACAAACAGCTTAGAGTTTCGGTCGATACAAATAAAAGTCTAAGCCTGTATGTGTGCATATAGCTAGAGAGGACATAGTGGCACCAACAAAAATATATGCATTCCATCGCGTACAAATATGCTACATCTCACTTAGAGTAGCCAGACTTAGAAAAAAAAGAAAGTGTTAAATTAAAAGGGTCTAGTGTTACCTTTCGACTACTTCAAAGGGTTTCGATAGAAAAAGCTATATTTATATAAACGGCATTCAATAGAAAATTTTAAATACAATAAAAATACTTTCATCTGTCCACCTCAACTTTGTATCACCTACAGCGTTACATAGTTCACAGGTGCTTTCTTCCATGTAACTGAGCAGAATTGCATTCCCGATGGCTGCATTAAATTGCCAACCACTCGTACGTAACGCAAGCCGGTCTATCCACAGGAAGCGAAAAACAAAATAAAATGATAAAAATAGTGAATAAATGATTTAGTTTAAGAACGCTCACCAAGCATAACATAAGTGATATGGCTGACAATTCCCTACTGTTTGCTCTTATTTAATGGGAGTGACCGGAAATGAGCATCATCAGCACATGGTAGCGATTGCTAATGGCTACCAAATAAAAAAAAAAAAAAACAATTTTGTGCTTCAATGCTGCACTTCGAGTGCTATAACGAACCAGCCAGTCAACAAGTGAAGTGGAATAAATGACATTCTATCATCATCACCATCATCATCAGCAGTAACCAACAAGAACGTAATCAGCATCTATGTCTATGGTAGCAGGAGACATCATTTATTATGGCACATAATGATGCCATGAATAGGAAAATGAGTTGTACTTGAAATCAGAGATAAAGAGAGTGAATGAAAAAGTGTTTTTTTTTTAAATTTTTTTCTTTCAATTAATATATATCATTAATGCATTATGAGTATGACGTATTTTATTTAACTTTTAGGATTTTACAAAATAACTTTTTGCGTTGGTAATTTCATTCAGTGTGAATTTGGCTGAATTGTTTGCATGATAATTCTAGACTTATTATTTCTCAAAAAGGCGCGCTTTCTTTGGCATTATAACCACTTTCTATAGGTATTTTACTGAGAGTGGTAGCACTGAATAGTAAGCAGAAAAGCTTTTTCTATTAGGAAAATTCCTTAGGCTACCTGTGTTTACAAATAGATGTGCCCTGATAAATTTTTCACTGTCTTAGTAAAGTAGTAGTCTCCGACCTCCTTTAGTCTGGTTCTCATGAAATTTTTGAGATTGGTTCATTGTCAAAAAAAAAAATAAAAAAACAAAAGCTAAAGGATAAAGTGACTTAAAAAAAAAAATTTATACAAACAACAAGGATGCAACGATATTGAGCCAAAATTTTTTAACTTAAGTAACAAGAGCAGCATCAAAGAAAAAATTACACAAACGAAAAGGATGCGAGGATTGCGAACCAAAATAATTAACGCTCGATCAACGGAAAGAGCTTAAAAAGAGCACGTTATTTTTTGTAATTGTTGAAAGAGCTAGAATAGCTAAACGATCTTAGAGCTGTGCATCCTTGCTGTTTGCTGCCGCGCACTTCAAAACTATTTTTAAACCCATTTGTAGTATTATAGTAACTGACCCAATTATCCTTAGATACGCATGACTTTGTACCTAATCAAAATTTTAATTTGGATAGATCATTTGTACCGTTTTCACCAAACAGACGACCTATAACTTCAAATTGATTTAATAGTGTTATGTTTCTAACCTCTGAGGACTAACTTTAGTTAAAAATTTCCTTACTTCTGACAAACCAACAAATATTTTTTATCCAGTTTATCATTATTCTATTAAACATAGTTTTCACTAGTATAATACAGGCTTTATATACAGTTTTGAAGTTTACTACAACAAGTGTTGAAGTTTCTTAAAGTAAGAAAGCCAAAATGTATTCCATATCGTCAAGTGTTGACTCTATCGCGCCTGACTTTGATGTATGCGTTCTTTATGACTTGCCAGATTCTAATGGTTTACTTCATTTATCAAAGCAAAAAAGAACAAACCACATCTTAAAAATGCTGTGTCGCGTCTACATATTTTACAATATTCTATTCATAACCAGATGACTTTTTGACGAAAGTTAAAATTTTTATTTTTACTCATTTTTTTTCTATTTTCAAATTTCGCGCCGAAATGCACACACACACACACACACATACACACAGATGCCAAAGGAACTGAAGCAACGCATCGAAGATTACTTTCAGACAAGCTGGTCACTCAACCATGGAATTGACATCTACGAGGTGAGTTGTGTTGTTTTTTTTTTTCTCTCTCTCTCATACTTTGTATACTCCTTTACAATTGCTTTATCTAACTGTGTCCTCTTGTGACTGCGTCAACTTGTGAGTGTATGCGAGAAAATTAATTATGCATTCCAATTCCGTGTGTCACTGTTGGATGACATTTGAATAATGCGGCAACGTGACTGATGCTATGAGCTACAAAGCAACACCATTTGAGAAAATTAGCACCTTTTTTATTTCTGTTATGAGATTTTTTCATTTTATCGCCAGCTGTTACAAATGTTTTTGTGATTTTTTGTTGCTTTCATTATGTTGATGGCATTGTGTCAGCAATGATACTTTGTTGATGTAATTAATAAAAGATTTCAATTAAATGCTTCTTTCATCAATTATGCCGCTAGCTTTCACCTCGTTGAAATTCAAATTAACATGAAATGAGAAAGACATTCGCAGTAATGCAAATGTGGAAAAAGGTTCTTTATGCTAAATTTATGACAGCAAAGCGCAAAAAATTAACAAAATTGTCTGTATTAATTAATAGACTTGTTGTTGTTTTGGTTAATTTAAAAATTTGATTTTGTTTTGCTTTTGAAGTTACAACTATTTGACTTTTTATCTTTTGGTTCTTTTCAAATACCTGAGATATTTCGTCTTTGCAATTGAATTAGAGCTAATTTGTGGCTCAACTCTTAATTAGTGAACTCATTTTTATTAAGACTTGGGTAAAATTTAATTAATGAAATAGGTTTGAACTTACGAGGATATTATATAGGTTATTCCCTTCTGGTTTTTTGTACATATGTACTGCATATCATATAAAAACAAAGAAGTATAGATTGAAAGATTGTAAGGATACCAATTGATGTGATTTTTTTATATTCAATATATTTTATGAGAATATTATTACAAGTCCTTAGAATGTAATTATTGAAATTCATTCCAAGACCTTAAAAATAAAATTTTGACGATACCTCAAAAAACATCACATGATATTTTATCAAAAAACATCCGATATTATTTTATAAAAAATCATCACTTGTTATTTCCTTAAAAAAACATCGCATGTTATTTCATAAAAAAATATCTCATGTACTGTAATAAACATCGCTTGTTATTTTATGTTCAAATATAGTCTTATGCGATTTTAATGAAATTTTTAAAATTTTGTGTTCATTGGTGGCATATCTTTGTTTTCCAAAGAATTTAACTCACGTCGTGAGTTAGCTTGATAAAAAAAATCACTCCCAAACATAAAAATTTAATTGAAAGTCTAACTGTGATTTTAGTTTTAATTTAATTTTTTTCTATATTCTATGCAACCACAAAGCATTAAAATGTGTATGCACTCGCCCGGAAGCAAAAGTGCAAAAGTTGAGCGGATGAAAAAGACTGCAGACAGACAGCTTCATTAGCGACGTAGACTAAAGTTTGCATCATTTGCATTTGTTAAATTTTTACACGATTCCATTCATTATTTATGCAAAGTAGTGCAAAAGAGCAAACAGTAATTGAGCTGAAACGTGAATAAAATTGAAAAAAATTAAAGAAACAAACACTGCAATTACAAGGGAAAGCTATGAAGTTAAGTGTTTTAAAAAAAGATGTTAATGACAATAAAAGTGATAAAACAAAAATGAATGCAAATGAACAAACACATTGTTATTTCGTTAAATACATTGTAGAGTAAGCACTGTAACTATTTGCATTATTTATAAAAATAACAATGCTGAATTTACTTCTGTTATCTTCGTCAATAGAGCAAAAATTGTAGCAACTATTTGCAACTATGAAAAATTTGATTATATCACAATGCAACATAGCGCAGGCAAACATAAAATGTTTCAGTAGTTCAAAGCTTGGATGTAATTTAAAGAAAAGATAACTGCACTGAATTTTCAATGCATTATTTTTTCCACTACCATCAAACAGTAAGCAACGTAATGGTAAAAGATACTGAAAACCAAATTCCATTAACGCTGTACGTTAATTAGAGTCTAATGTTACTATCGTTAACCATTTAATGGGAAAAAGAAATCTCATGAGCGAAAATCGTAAAGCTCAGACGCTTGAAATTCCATTACCACTGACAAAATTATGTTAGATATATTTTAAAATACTACTAAAAATTTCAGTGGAAATGTTTTCAAATTCCATTAAATTTCATAATATTTAGCAGAAATTTTAAATGAAAGTGTATTCAATTTTTCTATTCATTCATATAAAAATGTATGTTTTTCATACACTGAGAAAAAAATTTGTTTGAATATATCAAATGTAAGTATATAAGATATTGAGCAATTAAATATTTCCCACTATTTGTTACAAACAATATATACTAAATATGTATTTGAATATCATTTGCTAGTGAAGTTTAGAATTCACTACCACTAAGTGTTTTGTGATCGTGAAATAATGCTTTCACTACCACGTTAATATACTTAATGTTTATTTTTGTAATTTTTGTCACACCATCTCTTAAAAAAATATTGAGTACGAAAATTGGCGTACTAATCCCAACTTTGATATTACTATATAATTTTTGCTTATCTCCTCTGAGAACATTTTTTGTAAAAAAAGTCTCATGAACGAAATCGCATGGTTATTTTGAAGACTCCTGATAACACAGGCCAACAAAATTAAACCAAAGTCCAAAACCAGAGACCAGACCAATTTATGCTGTTCTTTTATGAGGTAACAGCTATAATTACATAGGCTGACAAATTTTTAAACCAGAGACCGGACCTAGCATACCCGATAGTCTTTGATGCGCTGAATCCGAATCCGAGCACAGAATTGCTCCCATACATTTTTTACTCCGAAATATCGTAACTTGAATTTTATTACATATTACATAATATGATAGGATGCTTAGAAAATTTAAATGTACGATATTTCGGCGATTAAAAGAGATATCGACATATTTTAAAATGGATTTTGAAGAGTAAGAGTAATACTTTCAGATGTCGCAACCACGAATTGGCATGTATTTTGCAAAAATTATGAAACAATTTCATGCCATTATTTAATAAGACTAAAATGTCTTAAAGAATTTAATAAAAATTCATTTCAGATTTTATCAAAAATCAAGTAAGATGAAAAATATCATATGCGATTTTGCTTATGTTAAAATGTCATGCAAGATTCTAATGAAAATCACGAAAGATTTTATTTCAAAATAGATTTAATTATATACCGCAAGAGATTATGATAAAAAGCACGTGCGAATTTATTTAAAGTTACATGAGATTTTTCGATTCTAATCAATTTGTGGCATAAATGCAGTCTCGCAATTTAAACTGTCATATATTTTCTTGAATAATTTAAATGTGAATCGAATTTTAAAATTAATGGGGGCTTTAAGTTTCTTAATGTGGATATTTATAAAAAAATTTAAAAATCGCGTGATACGTTATGCAATTTATTTATTTATTTAAACAATAATATGGAATAAATCCTTACGCTAAATATTACCTAAGGACAATTTCGACTCACAAGACTTAATGAAAATTTTTATCTATCTCGAAACTGTTTTAAGTATTTTTTAAATACCTCTTTCAGCTTAGTCTACATGTTGCTAACACTGTATGCATATGAATTGTTGGTATTTTAAATTTAAGTGCTGCTCTGCTTCTAAGTAAGTTGAAAATAGTATTTTAACTAGGTAGGGCGCTAAAAATAAAAGTTTTCACACTACCTACCTATACGCAGAATCACTACTATGTTCTTAAAAACTTTAATACTACGTTTTGTATTACATTTTTTTTAAATATTTCTTGAATGTAGAGCTTATAGCAAACAATAAATAAGTAAACAAGAAAATTTGTAGTAATTAATTAAAAAATGTGCTCACTATCTCCATTATTTAATGAAATACCCAAGTAAAATTATGTTTAAACTGTATCAAACTAAAAAAACTATGCCACTCCAAAAACAAACTCATCCTGAACGGCTTCAACAGAAAATAACATAAAAGCTTATGCCAACGGCAATAAGTTGCTTGTTGCGCCTTAAATTAAGTTTTTGTTTTTTTATTTATTTACACGCAAGCACATAGTTTCGTTTTCCACTTTTATTAATTTTCTCTTATTTATATTATTTTGCGAAAAGTAAAACGCATGCGGTATAATGTAAAGAAACGAAATAAAATAAAAAAATAAAAAGAAAAGTAAAGAGAAATGGGTATGGGCCGTGGGCTGGAAAATCAGCATAAAATTGTAGCTTAAGCGCCTGTATGTATGCTTTTAATTTGTGGCATTATTTGTAACCACTATAAACTGCCTTGCTGTAGGCTTTTTTTTTAAAATAAGAAATGCTGATGTTGTACTGAATTTTTAATGCTTATTTAAATGTTTCATTTTGTTGGTTGTTAAAGTGACTCAACTATTTATTAGGAGCAATAAAGTAAAATTTTTTCTTTCACTGAAAACTTGTTGAATTGGACAACTTAAGACAGCAGCTCCTTATAAATTGACAAAATACTGTAGAGTAAATGCTATAAAGTATACATTTCAATTGGCAAAGTAGCAAGATTTAGCTTAGTTTTGAAAAGGAAAGAAACTTTTGTGATTTCTCATGTTTTTTTTTGTTTAAAATATTGACTGTTTCTGCAATAAAATTTCTATGCTGAAATTCAATTAAAAATTAGCTTATTCATCGCTGTCAGCGTTGTTTGAAACTTGAGAATATTATAAACATTTTGTATAGTAAAACATAAAATTTAAGCCACCAAAGGATGGAAAGACAGAAAACTTAACTTTAAAACTGTTATTTGTACCTAAATGCTTAGCTTAGTATATTTTGGAGCAAGTTATTTTTTAGTTAGTTAATTAGCTAGTACGCCCACCACATTTTGTTTGCTGTTAATATAGGGTTTCTAATTTAAATTGATGTGCTCTCGAGTGCAAATATTTAAATGTTTTCAGCTGTATTTAAGTTTTCTTTTTTGAGCTTATAAGCCTAAATTATTTCTATTTTTTTTAATGTACAAAATTTGAGAATTTTTTTTTATTAATAATGTTGGCTCATAATTTTTTAGTTGCTAAAGCGATAAGAGATGAACATTGAGGTCTATCGGTAAATTGAAAATTTTTTTTTAATAAATTCTTTTTAATTTTATGCACAATTTTTTCCAATATTTTGCTAATACAACACAAAGTTTTTGGAATTTACTCCATCATTAGTTTAAATTTTTTAAAAATTTAGATTATTTTTATTTATTTTCTGAAACGAATTTCGTATAAATCAGATAAAATCACTTTAAAACAAAAATTGCCATTAATAAATTGTGATCAAAAAGAGTTATTGATTTTGAAATTCCATTTAAAAAGGAAATGAAATGATTCAATGCCAATACTCAAACAAAAGCAGATTGCACATTGAAGCTTCACATTCAACAGCAACCCAAAATACAGCGTCATTACCTTTTGTGTACGCAAGGAACAACGCAGTCGGTTTCAACAATTCCACTGGTAATCATAAAAACAGACTGACAGGCACGAAAATGAAGTAAAGAAGAAGCTTCTCAATAAATCGCAGATTAAAAATTAATTAATTTAAAAATAAAAATAAAAACAGCATCTGCTCCCTTTTTTATTTGGCAAAACCTTTTTCAGATGAAATAGAAATGTTTTCTCTTGCCCGCATCTAATTTTATTATTTCGATTTGATGAAGAAAAAGGAATAAACCACACTGCATTTATATGAAAAAAAAACTATGTAACTGTGTGCAAAATAAAATATAATCAAATTGTCTTTCCCTTTCGTTTGGCACTACAATTTTTTTTCAAATGCGCCAATTTTTTATGTTTTCTCGCATCCACACGCAGTTGTACTCCCATCATGACTTATAATACGGCGTCAAGGATGCCGACTTTAACCTTTGAATAAAAAAATATTTATTTTCAATTTTTCATGGCATGTCAATGCTTTATTTCTTTTTTTTCGATTTTTCTTTCATTTTCCATCGTTTTGTCTTTCATTCACAGACGTTGCGTGAGTTTCCGGAAGAGCTGCGGGGTGATGTTTCCATGCATTTACATCGTGAGATCCTACAGTTGCCAATTTTTGAATCTGCCTCACAGGTGAGTACAATGGTACGATGAAAAATAATATATATAAAAAAATGGGTGAAGAGAAAAACTGAAAATAACAAATAAAAAACTTTTATTTTATTTCGTTAACGCTGCATAAAAACATAAAAATGAAACGTTACAGAAATACAAGGCAACACATTTCAAATTTTTAACAAATTTAAAAAAAAAATATAAAAAATTAACTGGGATTAAATTAAAAAGCAGCTATTATTTTTGCATATTCTTTTTTACACATACTTAACTTTAGAATAGCTCAAAAGTAAAAGAACATTAGAGAAGAAAATTTTTTTGCATAATCGCTTTCAAAAACCAAAAGAGATAAAAATCAAACTAAAGCACAAAAAAATCGTGTGATAAATTTTCAACATTATTATATATCTCCATTATCTATTAAATTTGAGTCCTACGAAGCCATAGAGCATAAATCATTTCAGTGTTTCTGTTGATAGTTTTTAACTTTTGACAGCTTATATTCAGATCTTTCACCGAAACAACCGTGTGACTAAGGCAAGGCTCGCAAGTTTAGTTCCTCTGACAGTTGGGTACTTTTGAAGACATCGATAAACCTTTTATGTCGATTACCCGAAAATTGATTTTTTAAATCATTGAAGTGTTCCGGGCGTGTTATAGCGTCTGTTTGAGACTGGTTCGAATAGCAGTTTATTTTTTCAGCATCAAAAGTTTTTAGGCTTTGTTGTGTTCCAATTAAAAAAAGCGTTTTTTGGATGTCAAAATGCGGTCCCTCAAAAACTGAAATCTACCGGCAAGCACTGGAGTGAATCCATCAGGGTAGCAGAAAGCGGGGTCGTCCTAAATCATCGTGTAAATAATAGCTAGAGCTAGTTTTGTGGAGACCCGATAAGATATAAAGAACACAAGAGATAAAGTGCACTCCCGAAAACTTAGGGCCTGCTTCCAACTGTTGTGGCTGAAAATAAATTTTGAATATAACAAAGAGCGTTCAGGCACCAACTAAGGGCTCAATCTAAGCCCATTTACGCCATTCGCTAGTAAAACTAAAAAATTAGTTCTGTGATTTATCGCAAACTCCTCCAGCAGAATTGATGTGGAAATATTTTGGAAGTAGTATACAATCCTATTGGGAGCATTCCTCAACATTCAGCCGTAAAGAGTTTATTCCATTGGAACAATACAAAACTGTTTTTATCGCTAACGCAAAAACCAAAAATCCTAGAAAATAAATGTTGATTGAGAACATTTCTACTTCATCCCGTGGAATACAAATCTGCAATAAAAAATATAAGTTTACATATAAAAAATTATAGTTGACCACAAATTGACCTTGAGAATTGAATCACTATTATTTGCCACCTCATAACTTTTGCGCAGAACATTAATCTCTATCTTACTTAGTTCTCGAGATATTGGCCTCGGGACATGAAAATGGTGTACACTATTTACTTACAGATTCCCTATAATATAAGTCAAATACTCTTGCAATTAATGAATGTTACCAATTCCAAAAAATATTTGAAGATAATTTTTCCAAGCTACTTTTTTTAGAAAATTTTTTTGCTTGAAAAAATATTTTCTTGCACTGTGTAAAACTGAAAGTTCGTTCTTTTCTTTTTTCAATTGAAAAAAATGTTAAGAAAATCAATAATTTTTTCATTTCAAAACGATTTACAAGTGATTCAAGTGAAAAATGTGCGGCAAAAGTGAAATGTTACGTATAACAAAAAGGGTTAATGGCAGGGTAATAACTACAGTGTGGTAGTAATATACTATATGTATGTAAGATGTGAGAAGGATATTCAACATAACAAATAAATATAAAAATAACACAGCAAAGGATATAAAAAGAATCCTTTGACGCGCGCGACACAGGAAGCAGAAAAACATTGTGCAAATTGTAAAGTTTCCGCAGGAAATTGATCAATATGCTCGTATGAGTAGGCTTTATGTCATACATACATATGTGTTCCTTTGTGTGTGTGTGTGTGTGTACACACACTCACTCTTAAGCGCGCAAACACTCATGACATATGCAAAAAGCGCAAAGTGAAATATTTGCTAAGAAATTCAAAAGCAGCTAAACTTAACTCAAGTGTGTAATTCTTTGTGAGCCGTCTCTTTACGTGCGTATGCGAATGCGTTTGCGATGTGTAGGTTTTTATGTGTACCAAAAGCCACAATATGCTAAAAAATAAAATATAAACTAAGGCTACAGCCAGACTAAAGAGAAATGTATCTTTCTAACTAGGGCTTTAAAATGTGTCAAGTATTTACTTTTTTATGTTAGACAAAATAACGAAATATGACAGCATGAATTTGCCATACCCTTGTCAATTAACATTCGTGCAAATATTTTCAGTGTTGTGTTTTCTATTTATGTAGATGGTTTTTAACTTCAAATGCACGTGGAAGTCAGGGAAAAAATAACTTTTTTTTTTATACTTGATTTGAATTCTTTTTATATCTTTTGCGATTTTTATTCAAAGATATATCTCCATACACAAGATTTTTTCAATATTTTTTTTTTGTGATAGTAACATTTAATTTATTTGGATAGACAAACGAACTTCTGGCGGTGATATTTTCTATAAAAAAATCAGCAATCTAACTTGGCGCTGTTGGCAATTTGGATTCGTGATTGCTTCATTTTTACTGTGAGATCGCCTTTACTAAACGCAAATTGAGCAAGTTTGTGTATCTTTAAATATGGTTATCTTGTGGCTTATTTTGTCTATACCAATGTGATTTTTTTTCTTCTTTCTTAAGCAACAACGCATTAATTTTAATTCTTAGCCATATAACTTAAAGATTTTGAAAGCTTTGATCTAAAATTTTCAATATTTTACTTGTAATTTTACAAGTGACTATCTGAAACACGATTTCGTTTCTATTTTTTCCGCAGAAATACTACAAAACTTTGAAAAATCCGAAATTCATACTAAAAGCCGCTTGAGTTTAAAATGACTACAAAAATAAAATTTAACAATTTATAATATCATGCGTTATTATAAGATAATCGTTAGCATTTCCATTGAAATTTTCCTACGAAAAGTCTTTGAAAACGTTATGAATTAAATATGTCACAAATCGTTATCAAGTTGATTTGAATTATGCGATAAGTTGATGGTGTGCCTGCGTTCTACGAAATCAAGCACATTTTTACCTTTTGTCTGTTTTAGTTTTGTAAGACTACGTGCACGTAATTGTGTTTCTACTTTTGATGCTCAACTTTGTAGCACCTGTGTCATATTTGATATAAATACAATCAGACATTTACTTAATGCATAAATTGCTTATGTTTTTCTTTATTTGATTGATTGGATGCAAATTTTTCACTTAAATAATATTTTCTCAATGTCTTTAATATAAAAACGCTCAGTTTTAAAAAAACATGAGGGAAACAAAAGTCTACAAAAGCTTATGAAAGATAAGAGTAGAAAAAAAATATTCCTATGCATATTACAATTGTAATTTTTTTTTTCACTAAAATGTACTGATCACTAAGCTCAGCAAAAAAAAATATAAAAAAACTACAATTTTCCAAAAAATGTTCTTCGAAAAGAAAAATTACATTCTTGGGAAAAGTCAACTATTTAATTATCTAGAGCAGATATGACCAGAAGAGCTGAGTATGGGAGCTAAATTACAATTCATAAAAAAGCTAAAATTTGGATATTTATGAGCTACATTTTTCAAAAACACCAACATAATCGAATAATAAAGTAGCCGTACTAGGCTGATTGAAAAGTCCCGAGCCTAACAAAGAAAAACAAATTTTTTTTTTGGAAAATTTGATTTTATTCTTCAATAGAATCTCCTTTTAGCTCAATACAATGAGTATAGCGTGCCTCGAGCATTTTGATGCCTTTCTTGTAGTAGTCGCCATCAAGTTCCTGAAAATAGGCGTCTTGGCAATGACCTCTTCATTCGAGTGAAAGCGCTTACCAGCGAGCCATCTTTTCAAGTTCGGAAAATGATAATAGTCGCTGGAGGCCTAGTCTGGAGAATACGGTGGGTGGGGCAGTAATTCGTTCAATTTTGCCATTGCTTTGAATCACCGACACGATGTTGCTTTTGACTAATTGTCAGCAAACGCGGCCCCCATCGCGCGCACATCTTTTTCATTTCGAAATATGTACTCATGCAAAATATTGAAAATACTACTGATCGACAACTTCATTATGTCTGCTGGCTCTCTCCCTTTCATTTTGTGGTCTTTCAAAAGGATCAGTAGGATTTTCTTGGTCTTTTCTGCCTTATTTGGCCGGCCCGAATGTGGTGCATCACTGGTGCTCGTACAACCCAATATATAACAGGTAGTTACTATAAATTTACTCATTGTGGTTGTTTTCATTAACAGAAAAGGGCTATTATTATAAATTGCCCAAATGTACAGAAAATCTACTGAAAATGTGCTCAAAATTCGGCAAATGTACTGAAAATGCCTTAAATATACCGAATGTACTGAAAACTTTTAGAATGTACTGACAACGATTTTCAGAACGCAAATGTACCGAAAATACCATCGCTGACGTACATACCTATGCATTATTAATGCTGAATTTATAAACGAATAATCGTTTGATTTATGGGTCTAAAATCTGTATTTTTTAAGTTATTTGGTTTGGTGAATCTTTTGCTTGGTTTCTCAAGGACTTTTAAAAAAAGTTATGTCAACTCAATATTTATTTAGAAACCATATAAAAGTTTAAAAGTTTTTAGTGCCTGAAAAAGACTAATTTATAGTAAGAAAATTTCCATCAAACGCAACCAAAAGTGCGGAAACGTAGTGACATATCTCTTGGGGTTAAATAAATGGGACAATCAATTTACTGTTTCAACTGCAATTCAATGATTGACCCACGCATTTCATATAACTAAACCCCTATCTCGTAATGTGTTATAAGTATTATGTACCATGACCTTTTGCTTTCTTTTCAGTTTTTCTCAAGCACTTAAACTCTTAAAAGCATTTTGCGATTAATAATACGATATTATAATATTTTTTTTACTTAAAATGTTTTCCTTTCAATCCATCCGACAGGGTTGCCTCAAGTTGCTTTCACTGCACATCAAGACAAATTTCTGTGCCCCAGGTGAATATCTGATACACAAAGGTGATGCTCTGAATTACATTTACTATCTGTGCAATGGGTCGATGGAAGTCATCAAGGACGAAATGGTTGTCGCCATTTTAGGTGAGTGTCCTTTTATTGTGTTTCATATACATACATACATATGTATATTAACGTGCTTTCATTTAGTTTTACCTTTATTTTATAAAACTTATAAAGTGATTAATTTGTGGTAAAGCGCACGAACTCTCAAGTTTGAATTCTGACGCGTTTGTTAAACGTTTTTTTTCGATTTTGTTTGCTGGCCCAAAAAGTTTTCATCGCTGTTTGAATATTTTTTTTTTTATTTAATGCGTATTTTTTTTGTTATTCTTACAGGTAAAGGTGACTTAGTTGGTTCAGATATCAACGTGCATTTGGTTGCCACGTCAAATGGCCAAATGACAGCAACAACGAATAGCGCTGGTCAGGATGTGGTTATTCGTAGTAGCAGTGATATTAAGGTAAGAGTGACAAGTCTGGCCTTTACTCGGTTTTCTTTACAAGTTTGTTTTTTTTGTTAAGTTTTTTGAAAATTTATGATGCCTAAAGCTTGCGACAATCTTCTATGTCATGCTTTGCCATTAATAATATTAATATATTACACTTAGGAATTTTCTTTGAATTTCATTATTCGAGTAAGTTGTTAGTGAAAGTTAAGGTCAAGTGGTTGACTGCAAATAATTTAGGTCTTTGGCCTTTTGGTCAAACCAGAAACCTTTTTTAATCGGTATTTGTTATTGGTATCTATATTTGCGTTTAATTTTTAAATTTAAAATATATCGGAGTGAAAGATGTCAGTTATAAAGTTCAACATTATCCTTTACTTAATATCAATATACAACTAAATTTTTATTCACTTTATGTCATTAGTACATTAGCAATAAGATTTATTATCTTTTTGTACTATATTAACTTATAATTAGAAATACATAAATACTGCTAATTAGACTGGAAAATGGAGAGATGTGAGCCCTCGTTATACCCTCAATATTGAAGTTTAGAACAAAAAGATATCCATATGTTTTTAAAAGATATTGCAACTAAGAATTTTTATGACCGTATTCAATATTGATTTATAAAAATAAATTAGAGTAGGATAAATGGAAAAGGATGGATAGAGTAATAAAAAGGAATATTTCCCATACAGCTTCAGATATCACAGACGTCATTGAAGATATTCGTATGAAGATCATTTTTTGAGCTCAATAATGATACTGAAATTTTTCTAGGATATTATAATATTGATAGAAAATGGTTAGACTCCCAACTTTTCTCAGGTGCTTAACAAAATCAATATTTGAAGCGATGTACATACATATCACCTATTAAATTTATCTTACGCCGTTCCACTACATCTAGCAACTCTAGAGTAATTTTTGAAGTCTCGGCTCAAATTTTCGAATTGTATTCTAGTGTAGGTCTATATAATCAAAATAAGCGACTTGCAAGTCAACGGCTGTGAAGAATTTCTTGCACATTGCCAGCAACCTATACAATTTTCCACTTATTGTAATACACCGAACTCATGATCTGTCCAGCTTAGTTGCGATTGCACCAATATGCCCCGAAAGTCAAGAGTTTTTTAACTTATAATGTCTATGCCAGCCATATCAAAGAGTGGGAGGGAACGTTGTTTTTGGCTAAAAGGCAACAAATAAAATCGATCGGGTTAGTGTGATTCTACACAGAGATCCCATGTGGAGCGTGTCAAATATATATTGCTTTTTCTGTCAAAACGATAGCAAAACATCATCGATAAAAACAGGGAAAATTAATGTGGATAGAACAGAACCCTAAGAGGCTACTGCGTTGATAAAGTATTTATTTGAAGTGAAACTTTCTATGACAACACGAAGCTCGGTGCTCAACGAGTGAAGAAAGTACAAAAGCCATTTGTAGTAAGTTTAGTAGAATATCACATTCGATACCACACTCGATTAAATGTCGGAGACACTCGAGAGCGATAAATCTGCCGCCCTTAGGCCAGTCAAAAATTTCCGCCCCTCTTCACTAGTAAATATAGAAAAAAAATTTTGTAATATCATAAGTTAGGACCGTTTTTTTTTTTTTTTTTTTTGTTACCATTTTTAGGTAAGTGGTGCGCACAATCCCAGTATTTGCACTTTTTTCCCCCTGTGTAAATAAATTAAAAAAATTGCAAAAAAAAAATTTGAAAGTTCCCAATATTTGCCGCCCCTAAAATCGTGCTGCCCTAGGCACTGGCCTAGTGTGCCTCTAAGGTAAATCCGGCCCTGGCGATAACGTTTCTTTCACCAAGAATGTGCACAAAATGGTTTCAATTTTCAGCGGGAAACGCTGATTGGCAAAGACTAAAAATTTCTAATATTCATTTATCTGCATATAGACTCTACGAAGAAGCTTATATACTTTTCTGATGTTTTATAAAATTATGCAATACTTGATGCTTTCGATTATTTTTCGACTCATATTGAATTTCATGTACGATAATTTGACTCTATTTGCGAAAATTTTCATTACTATGAGATGCCACAATGTTTAGCCAAAGAAAATGAAATTTAATTTCTGAAAAATTCCAGGTAACTGAATTTTTAGTTTGACACACAGGCCACACCATCAAACAAACTTTAAGGATGGAAAATAGAAATGGAAATTACATAACGACTTCTTGTTTTTAATATATTAAAAATTAAGTCATTTCCTGTTAAGGATTATTTTAACCTGCATATCTGTTTTTATGCTACTAAAAAATTTTAATTTTAATTTGAATACGATAGAAGAAGCCAAGTAATTAAATTTAAGCACATACTCACGTGCGAGAATGAATGTGTGGTAAATGTATGGGTAACCATAAGAGGAAAATGTTGCAGGAAGCTGCTTAAAATGGTTGAATAATTAAACGTATGCTATATGCATGCGATAATTGTGAATGTAGTGTCCATGTCCTTGTGAAAATTTCAATATGAAATACAAAGGCGTACTTAACTTAATGAATATGGAAATTTTCTTTCAGATTTTATCAAAATAAGTAATACAAGTTCAAATGAAATGCGAGTAGTTCATTTCGCAAAAATATACTTCTTTTTAGGTGCTTGTTAAGCAAAAAAAAAGGAAATATTTTGAAAAATTTTTAATTGCAATAAATTTTGTACGATGAAGCCAGTTTTTCTCATTTTTTTTTTTTTTTGAAAGAAAAAGTACTGAAAAGGAATTTGTGCGATTTGTAGCCACAATGTTTAGCCAAAGAATATAATATTTAATTTCTGAAAAATTCCCACCTAACTGAATTTTTAGTTTGGTACACAGACCACACCTTCAAATAAATTTTAAGGATGGAAAATGGGCAAAATAACTTCACTTCTCATGCAAGCGAAAATTTAAATTGCTATACTAAGAGAATTATTTAAGGAATTAATGGAACCAAATTTCACACAAATAGTAAAAAGATTCGGAAAAGTACACGTCTGAACAAGTACTTGGTTCAAACACAATTGAAACAAAATTTGAAAAATTGGTAGCTTATGACACTGGTATCTTAAATTTTTCCTTAGAGTCTTAAAACTTTGCACTGACTTCCTGTTTCATTAAATCCTACACTTAAAATATTTATAAAACCTCTTACGCATTAAAATGTGGTTGAGTAAGATTAAGAGAAAATCCTCAAAAAAATACCAACACAACCTACACATCGCTAAAAAGTGTTAATACCCACACGTATGCACTACCACAAACTTAAATTTTATTGCACCTACATGGAATGGCATGGTAACAATAACTGTAACATCTACTGGTAGAGAAACAGCAGTAGCAATTACGTAAGTAATAACCACAATAAAAACAACAACTACAAAAGCAGTCACAAGAATAAAATGATGCCTTAAGAATGGCCAACAATTAATATACAGTCGTGTCTGGATATAGTGAACACCTTGATATAGTGAACAGCAAAATTTTTACTTTTACGCAAAAAAGCAGCCCAAAAGTCAATTATTGAATGCAGGAAGCAGACATCTATTCACGAGTTCTTTTAATAAACATATCTAAATTTCTATTTTTTGCAAATTTGTTCTAATTAACTCATTTATTAATAGTTATACAAATGTGTATTTTGAGCAAATAAAACGAATATTTGAACAAAAAATGTCAACATTAATATAGTGAACAACCTGGATACTGTGATCAGGCCTTGAAAAAATTTGTTCACTATATCCAGACACGACTGTACTTGGTAACATCACATCATCCTTCCTTAAAACAGCACATTTGCTTGGGCTTAAAAGTTTTAAGCTTAATTAATCTTTTGACGTTAAGTTGACGTATTTTTTATGGTTGGTGGATCCTTGATGCATCTTTGATGACTAAAGTGCTAAATTAAATGAACTAAATTAAATTTAAGAATATTTTAAGTATTTTTTAATGATCTCTTATATTTCACATACAAATTATGACTAATACTAATACTAATACTATTCTAAAGATGTTGTATGTGCAAATAACAATGGCTATAACTCAGCAATTTGATCGGAGCTGCTCACTTTCATATTAAGATTAAGATAATTTTAGTTTTATAAAAATTGACTTTAAAGTAAACTAAGGACATCATAGAATTGTTACATGAAACTATAGAAAAATACTAGTCCACAATAATATACAAGAAATAATAGATCCTTGCAACATAATAAAACTATTGTTTGTTTCATACTTCGATCAAAACATAGATTCGCTTTTAAAGTTTTAAGTTATATAGACTTTATTTATTTTATAAACTTTACTATTTTATATATTTTTATCGCACATAGTTTATTTATAAATAGATTTTGCAATGAAATGCAAACAAACAAAATTTAAATTACCACTGACACAAAGAACTTATTTTCAACATTTTCCTTTGAATGTCACGTACACATCCTGTTGCTTCTTCGTCGACTGCAGCTGCTGCCGCCGGCGAGGGTTTTTCTCTTGAAAACCTCAGCGCTGTTTGGTAATAAGTTTTTCCCTTTTTGTTTGTGTTATCCTTTCGATTAAACCTCAACTTAACAATACAATGCCGCGTTTGTCATAATCATTGTGGTCAGAATTATAAAACTCTTATTTTGGTAGGCGGAATAAACGCGCGCGGATTGCACGCTGACAACGCAATAATTATGTGACAGCAGGATTTTATTAATTTGTTGGTTTGGTCTCTGTTTTTTTCTCTTTCATTGCTAATTTGTTGTAATGTACTTGCCACTTTATTGTTTAAATTTTGTACACATAATTAAAATATGTTGCGGTTGTTATACAAATTATGTTATAATTGGGCAATAAAAAAAATTATATGGAATGAAACTTGAAGAAAACGTCCTCGGAATATAAAACTTTTTTAATCGTTGTTTATCCTTACTTAGTATATTTTTAATACCACGTGACCGATAATATAGCGGAATTTTGTTTTGAGATTGAAAATGTATGGAATTGTTGGGAATAAAAAAATAATGCGAAATTTTCTTGGATGATACATATATATATATATAACTATTCTAAATATTTTCGTCATTCTCGAAAAAAACATAAATATTTCATCTTATAAATTTTCCTCTTCTCTTGCAGGCACTTACCTACTGTGATCTTAAATGCGTACATATGGGTGGCCTTGTTGAAGTACTACGTCTCTATCCGGAATATCAACAGCAATTTGCCAACGATATACAACATGATCTAACATTTAACTTGCGTGAAGGATACGAAAGTCAAGATTCCGATATTGGGCCTCAATTTCCACTTCCCAGCATCAGTGAAGATGACGAAAATCAACCCGAAGATGATGCTAACGCTGACGATGCTGAGGGCGGTGCTGCAACAGCAACGACAGCTTCACCGCATCACAGCCTGGCCACACCATCACCATTACATGCACGCTCTCCACTGCTGGGTATGAACAGTCCACGTCATATGAAGCTACATCAACGCGGACGTTCACTGGTCACAATCAGAGATCGAGTAGAGCGTCAAAGATCTATCAACATTGTCTCATCTCTAGATGCTGGCTCAATAGATGACGATATCAGTTTAGATGGTGATGAAGAACCCATACCGCCACATAAAAAACCTTCGATGGAACGTCTGGATTCACAAGTCTCGACGCTACATCAAGATGTGGCACAACTTAGTTTGGAGGTACGAAACGCTATACAAGCGCTGCAAGAGATGACCTGCTCAACAATGGCATCACAAGCTGATCTTAAATTTCAGCCAGCACGTTCCATACCAAATATCTGTGGCGCTACAGTGGTGGGTGCAAGTTTTGTGTCTGGTAATACTGAAGATGTAACACTGCAGCGTTGCTCATCACATCCGCCAGAGATATGGGGACGCGAAATGCAACTACAGACGTTACTGACTGGTGGTATTGGAATTACCGATCAAATCAAGGCGAAAACCCCACCAACACCAGAAGTGGGAAAAGTTTCGCGCGCCTGCCAAACAGACTTTTATAAAATCGATTTTCCCACTTTTGAACGCTTCGTGCTGGCCAATCCGCGTCTTGTGCTGGGACTGCTTGGCATCGAACCGACTATAAAGACTGAAATTGATATGCTGCAACAGCAACAAACATTACAGGTGTCACCACTCAACACCATTGAAGAAGTTATATCGCCGGCCGAAGGTTATGACAGCTCCAGAGAGCAATTATTCGGTTTTCCACCAGATATTGCAGCTGGTACAAAAACGTTCCCACCGCTGGACGATGAGAACTCAAATGATTTCCGTTGGACTATGAAGCATTCCACAAGTAATAGTAGTTGCTGTCGATCCAGCGAACCATTACTGGAAGTTGATGAACAGCTGGGGCCACCCAGAACGCCGGCGTTAATTGCATTTTCGCCGCCTTCTGTTGCCACAGTAATTTCTAGTTCCTCTTTGCCCCGCTATGAAAATATAACGACAATCAGCCGGGATCATCCCAGCAATTTGCATGTGATAAGCGAATCTACTGATGCACGTGTTAACAGTAAGCCGTCACGGCGTAACTCGGCACATAATAGCAATTCCAGTATTTCCAGCGTAAGTTCGTCACATTCGAACTCTTCTTTACCAACTAGCAACAGTAACTTTGTAGGCGGCATTATCACGACCACCGCCACTCAATCCGCCACTTCTACCACGACCGCAACAAATGCAACTGGACAAAATGGACCGCTGCAAAGGCGATCTTCTTGGAAGACGCATGCGCGTAACGATTACAAACGTCTGCCAGAAACTACATCTGCTGCAGATGGAACAACGTCGATGCCACCAACACCATATTACAGTTACTCTGTGGATGCTTGTCAGCAGCTGGATCTGCCGACAAATAAGCGTCGATTTTCACGTTCCAATTCAGCAGATGTAGAGCTGCCAAGCGATATGACGGCTCCAATTGTGGTTAACAAACGTAATAGTCTTAGCGGTAATCGTACGTTATTGGGCACTGGATATTTGGCTGGTAGCACACAATTGACGACGGCATCATCTGCAGCTAATTATCGTTTCTCTGCTGGTGATGCCGATAAATTGGAGAAAGGTTTGAAAGGTTTGCCCTCTACGCGTTCACTGCGTGATGCCAGCGCAAAGTGAGTCAGAGAAGCAACTAGAGGTTGGGTTCGAAGCTAAAATGGTTGTGGCACAGTATTAACTAGAGAGGACTGGTTCCCTTTGTCTGCATCATTTGAAAGACTCTAATGTGTGTGCGTATGCAATTTGATGAAACAAAAACCTAGTCATAAATATCATGTAGGACATGTCAACCGATCAAGAGGTGATGAGGGTTCGCAATTTTGTTAAACTTATTGAATATTTTTTTGATCTTTGAGGTACGTACTCAACAAAAGCTCTTAAGAATTGTTAAAGCATCACAATTGCTTGCTTTATAATGTAGTCCAATTTTGTTTAACAACTACTTAATTTAGAAAGTTTGAGACAAACAATTCTAAAGACTCAAGTCAGAAATAAGAATTGACTAAGATTTTAAAGAGTCAGTCACAGTCACTTAATTTTCTCAAGTCCTCTATTTCTTTTGTATCGCTCCAAAATTCTCCATATCCGTATATCTTCAAGTTTTGGAGATTATTTTGCGCCACCCTGTTATTCATAAATCAATAATTTTTCATTCAAAAAATCGACAAAAAACCAAAATGACATAAATTATTTGGGCGATAGCATTTCAGGCAACCAGAGCAGTCTGTAGACTTTGCGAGGCCCAGGGCCAAAAGCTGGAAGGAGATCTTTTTAAACAAAAATTTTATGATCAAAATAGATTATAAAATAGCGCATATAAATGATTTATTGATGAGCAGAAAAAAGATCCCTCTGTTCGCATATTGGCGTCCCTTAAAGATTAGGGCTTGAGCTCCGTGAGTCCTTGTTAAAGATAACTTTTGGCATTATTTTCATAAGAGACTTCACTTAAAGCTTAATATATCCTTCAAAAAAGATTTTCTAGACAATATTTCGAATAGAAAAGCTTAAACGACAAACCAAAATTGTGAGCCATTTGTCATATGACAAAACTTTATAAAAAATGTTTCTAATGACATGAAATAGAAAAAGTGCTATTATTTTTAAACGTATGCCCATTTTTTATACCAAAACCACATGACACGTAACACGTGACGTTTTGTAATTCGACTAGGATCTCTCTGTGCTGTTTCTCTCACTCAAAAAAATTCACTGCACACGCAAATAGTTTATATTATTTTTGTAAATATTTAATAAGTAAATAATGTTTTTGTTATATTCTAAGTAAAATATATTTAATTGTGGTTTTGTGCTTCTAAGTAGAGATGATAATAATGCTAATAAAATCGGACTTTCATTTATTTGTAAATGAATATTGAATTTTCATTCTGATATGGTTTAAAGTAGGTCTATCTATTCTTTACCTCTGTATATAAATTGTACATTCTAGGGTTATAAAGGAACTATGAAAAACACGTGGTTAGGTATTGTATTGAAAAAATTTTGTTATGTTTCTTAGCAAAATTACTAGAGGAAAATAAAATGTTGTCAGTGTAAATAAAGAAAATCTAGAACATTATGGCTGTCTGAAGAAAGTGCAAAATATGCAGAGTATCTTATTGATGAATTCAAATTTCATAAAAAAAATTAAATTAAAAGCTATACATAAACTAAGTTCAAAACTTCAAATCATATTCTTTGGTAAAAAGATTAAGAAACTTCAATTGAGCCGTCACTTTTAAAATTTGAAAATTAAATTTATAATTATTTTGCTGAGCTTACTGTTAAGTGTGTGTAAATTAAATTTAAATTTAAAAAAACACCAAAGAAAGCTATTGCTTGTCATAACAATTTCATTCATTGCCAAATGAAATCATCAGTGACCTTTAAGCCGATGACTAAGACAATTTGAGCCTGATGTGCTTTCTTTTTTGCATAAATTTGTTGAGGACAGAAGTAAAAAATGAAGTGAAGGAAATTCAACATTCTATTTTCTATGGTCTATGTACATATTTAAAAAGAAAAACATACTACGCCTAGAAATTCTCACTCATAGGGTAAAAGGTCACTGTTGATTTCATTTGGTTATGGATGATACTATTATTACTATTTTTTAATATCACACACTATACTAAATAGTCAGCTCAGTAAAATAATTTTGATTCATATATTGTTTAGTCATTTAAGTTGCATATACACTGGTAAATCTTAACTTCATTACCAAAGCATATGAAAATTTAATTCAAAAAACTTTTCCTATATAAGATTAAAAATTTAATCATATATACCCCTATAACATTTGTGATTGAAGATTAAAAGAATTAGATGCAAAATTTCTATATTTTAATACTAAAGGAAAATTTTCCAAATTGAAAAGTAAATTGATGAAATGCTCTAAAATAAGTTTATATACCATATATATACTAAAAAAAAATTGAAAAACAAACTACAATAATTAATTGTTTCAACTTGGCAAGACTTTGTAAAACTACATTCGATGTAAGAATTTTAAGCAAATTAATTAGTTATACCAACTGTTTAAATTTTTAAGAAATTTTAAAATTTAAAACAAAAATTAAATGTTAAACTAAAAGATTAAATGCAAGAAAAGTTGTCTTAATAAAATGTTAAATAATGAACTCATTGAAAACAAATAAAAACAAAATACACACAAAATTCAAATAAAAAAGATTAGTTTTTATTTCAACGTAAATTGCTGTAACAAATTGTATATCATAAGAAATTTTTTATGAAATATTTCCTAAAGCGAGCTTAAGGACATCATCAAAACAATGATAAAAATGTGTGCTGCTACAATTAAACCACTTTGCATTATTATGCAAATTATCTAACAAACTCTCAATCGTCAAGTTTGAAAAAATGTACTTAGACAAAGTCTATCGAAAACATAAAAAATAACAATGTCTACATCAATATAGCGTTGTGTCATTCCAGCATTTGGTTGCTTTACCAAAATATTTCAAGCCTTAATAATTGAAAAAGTTTTTAGGATTTTATTAACATAGCCCTAGTCGTTGTCGTTCTTAACTTCAGCTAATTCTGTCTTGTTGTTTTTAACGTAAAACATTGATAATATATGAAAAAAGCAAAGCGCTTGAGAATAATAACACATTGTTGAAGATGGGTTCTATACTCAAGCGTTTAACAGTATTAGAGATACACTTAAAAAAAATCGTTGGATGTTTTTCTTTGCTGCAAACCATGACACTTGTTCTGATATAAGTAAGTAGTTATACCCTTTATAGTGTGTGATAGTGAGATTTTTCTTCGCCTTGTAGCGTTTTCAAAACGACTTCAGCGATTTCGAAGAAAATGCAAAACACCTAATAATGCATTTAAAAAAAACAGCTCCAATCAGGATTACCAAGTTGAAAACAAGGAATTCACGACCTCCCAGAATAAAATAATTTTATCCTGAGAAAATGGTTACCTATATTTTTTGTTAGGATTACAACAGTTCCTATAAAAAACTGCTTTGGCTTTTTTTCAGTCAGTCACCAATTTGAAAAAAATTTAAGTAGTTTATGATCGCCTGGTGTTTTACACACTGTTATAGGATAGAATAAGAATGTCCCGCAAACATATTTTGTCAAATTTCTTTAAAATTGGCTAAGTCGTCATCAAGTTACATGCATTTAAAAAACTGTTTTGACTACAGCGCCCTCTATGCGCTATTTTGTGTTATTATTTTTCTATTACCAAAAACTAGATTACCTAGCGAAAAAAATGACACCCCATAACGTTTTTAAATAAAGTAAAAAAAAACCCGTTACTTGCTGTTGGTTCATGATCGCCTGGTATTTTACAAATTTTCCACATTGAATTTTTTCCTGGGGCAGACTCGCTCGCTGTAAGCGACGCACATAAATAATGTTGGCAAAAAGGAGACCATAGCTCCCAAAGTACTGCACCGATTTTAACGAATGAGATGTCATTCGTTTTGTCTTAAAGAGAAGGATAGCATTGTTTTATTAAGGTTTCAAAAAATCGTTCATATGGTGCGCAGTGAGCGAAACAATGATTTTTTTGCAAATTCAATCGGAAACTACAATTTTTTCAACGAAGTGTCCCAATGAACGTGTCCATTTAATTTATTAAAAAATGCAAAAAACAAAACTGTATCGTATTTGAAGACGCTAATTTTTTTTCCTTGGACCTTGACTTTTTGATATATAGTACACTCTCGATTACTTTAACAATTGTTTACATGAATTTTCGATTACAAGCACACCTTGATAGTTTGTATGAACCTTCGACTATTAATTTTTAGTTAAAAAAAACCGTCAAATTGTCTCATTCGTCCATTGGTTTTATAAAACCCTCGAATTTATAAACAAGTTCAAAATTAGTTAGGTTATATAATCGAGTGTGTACTGTATTGCAGTAGTTTTGAACCTTCCTTACATTCGTTTCTATTTTTCGACCTTTATCAAATTTTTGTACTTTTATGGGATCAAATGAAAACAATTTTGCTGCAGTAAAAGAAAAAGTTTTATTAACAATTAAATACTTTCAGTGTAGTAATTGTGGTGATAGCCAGCAAAAATCCGGAAACATTAAAAATACAAATATTAAAATCAATGACAGCGAAATTTTCTTTTTATTTTTCATTTTGTTTCAAAAGAAAGCAAGCCATTTTGGCAGCAACCGCCAAACACGTTTTTCAGTTTCTAAGCCATAACTAATAGAACATGATAGGTTTTTGATGTCCTCTTTTCCCACAACAAACATTTGACAAGCCTAATCGCTCTTTTGTTCAACTTTTTATATGGAATATGAAAACTGTCAACTTTCTGCGTAGGTATACTAAAAATTAATATGAGTTCTTTATTTTATAACTTTTCCTTCTAACACATTCGATTTAATTCTCCTGAATTCTAAGATATATTGAAAGGTTTTCTATGTAAATGATGTAAGGCACAAAAAAAAGGATTGAAATTCCACTCATGTCAACATGTCAAATGGTTATTATTTGCACATTTCAAAAGTGCTTGCGACAGCAAGAGCTCACAATGGTAAGTTACGGTTAACCCTTTTCTAAAAATAAATGTTGTTGTTTTGTGTTGATGTATTTTTGCCCTTTTGTTTTAAAACTTTAACAACGATAGACTTAAGATGGCATTTAGGTCAATCAACTTGTTTATTGGCTAGGTTATGATGACATAACAAGGACATGTTGCTTTCGACAATACTAAACATATGCATATAAATGTACATGCATACAAATATATTATACATATGTTTGCATGTGGATAGTTAAATGAAAGTTTGTTGCATTCAAAAGAAAATGCGAGTAAAATCTTTGCTTTTAATACAAAAATACACAATTGACGCAAATATTGAATCTCTAGTCACTGCTTCAATTTAAAAGTTTAGTTGAATTATTTTTGAAAGTTTCTTCCGCTCAAATAAGTATTTCACTAGTTAATGGTTTAACATTAATCATTGCGTCATAAGTCAAGTCGTTTTTGCGCTATGATATTTTTTAAAAATGTGTGTGAGACTTAACGCTTTTATTTTTATTATTTTGCGCCAACCAAATTTGCACTGTTTTTGAATCTAAATTGTAGTATTTAATTTTCTTCAAGATGCATGGAAATTTCCATATGGTAAATCCAAGCTCAGACACTTTATATTTTATAAAGTGGCAACGATATCATAAAAACAAATTACAAAATTTGATATTCTCTCTAGCCAAAGTTAATAATACATAAAATTGAATTTCGATAAACTTTTGCTTCAAATGAACTTGACATTGAAGTCATTGATGCATTGGTAATCACCACGTAGCATATGCAAAATGGAAATAGCGTCGTTATTGTTATATTGCTACAGACTTTTTGAAAAAAAGTTTGAGAAAACAAATTTTTAATATATTTGTAGCAGTCAAAGTCGAACAAGCTATAGCAACATCTTTAAATGTTCTCTGAAGTAGATATATAGGCCTTTTATTTTAAAAAAGATATGTCTAGTCACAAAATCATATGAATGCAAGAGGCAGACGTTTTTGTTGCTACGATTAGAGCAATTAAAATTTTTTTAAAATTTTTTGTTATGTACAAATTTATATGATTTATTGTTCCGACAGATTGAGATTATTATAAGGACTATGTAGTAAAAAACGAGAGAAACAACATCTGCCACTTAATTATTGCAGCGTTTAAATATTGCAGCATTACAAACACGTCAATAAGAAATTGTGCAATATATCATTTTATCGCGTCTGCACTTTTGTTGACTGGTTCTTTTATTTTAAAAAAACACAAAAACAGAGAAGGCAGACGATTCCAGTGCAACATATACGAAGGCAGTCGTTATTGAGCACTTTATGTGCATGATGCATCTAGGTATATAAAACCTATACCGTGCAAATTCTGTTTCTTCTGTCATTTATATGTACTAGTTTTTATTTTAATTCTAAATTGACCCCGAGCCAGCTAAATAATAAACATAAATTTATAAAGGTCGCAAAAATAAAATTATTATATTTTTTGGCTGTGTATATGGGGAATTTCACGCCAAATTGGACACCATTTAACAACACTTGAATCTTTAAATTTTGTGTATTGAAGTCGAGAATGGCCTCTAAATTGTTTTTTTTTTTAATTTTATTGCCTTAATATATCGTTAATTGAAGTTTGTTACACTGAGCTACATATAGAACTTCAAAACCTCCAGTACAGCAGGATTACTGGAAAACTTATATATACGATATTTTGGAGACGAAAAATAAAAGATTCACAGAGTTTGATGAGAAAGTGTTCAACTTTTCAACTATTTAATTAAATATATTTGTAAAATAAATTTACGAAGCTGAAGAAAATCGATGATTTTAACATAAGCAATCCCATATATTTAGAAAAAACTGAGATCTGCACGTCTGCCTATTGTATTTTCAGCTTCTAGGGACAATATTAAAGACAATTAATTTCTGAAAAAAACGATAAAATAATTTAATAAAGTATTTTTTTTACATATTAACAAGTGCTGTTATTAAAAATGGAGCATTTTGAACGTCTGCCTTTTTTATATTTTTTTTCGTTATCTATACTGAACACAAAATATCAGAGGCAGACGCGATAAAATAATTTAATATAGTATTTCTTTTGTTATTACAAAATTAAGTTTTTTGAAAAAGCAGCGCTACCTTCATTTTAATCTTAGTTTTTCTAAATTGCATTAATGCGAACTACTTTACATATCAATATAAACGACTATAAAATCATATACCATAAATGTTCACCGGCTCCCGAAATATCAAAGAAGATAAGTTTGCAAATATCTTTACAAAATCTAAATTTGAATCAAACTGCTGTGAAAAAATGCACTAAATACCGGTTCTCAGTTCTCAGCTTATAGGGTTAAACAAATCTTTAGTACATGTACCAGCCAGGCAAAATTGCATTCGTCCTTCGCTTCTAACCATCAAATGACTTTTAATATCATATACTTATGTACAATCCAAATAACAAATAAGTAATGCATTGGAATATAATAAAAAAAATGATAATTTAACTCTTCTAGAAGACTTATTATAGATTCATTGCCTGGAAAATAGAAAATTCAACAATCTATTTGAGGTGGGAATTGTGAGCTTTTCGAAGGCCTCGAACTTAAGTTTCATTTCTTTTGGATTCATACGAAAACTTTTTTTATTTTATAAATTGAGTTAAAAATTATGTTAGCTTAGTAGCGCATATCAGCGCCATATTAAGACTTTGCGGTGCCTGAGGCTAGTAACTGATAATAGGCTCTTTGCATGTAAAAAATTACATTGTGACCAAAAAAGAAAAGGTTTATTCCAAAATTTTTTTTTTTCTAAAAACGTTTTTTTATTGAAAAAAAGCCCAAGGTTTATTTTGTGATGTATGTGAAATATTGCACATTTTCCATCAACAGAACTCACAGAGTTTGGGCTCAGTGCTAACGCTCTACGCTAATACCACAAAGTTTTTTTCCAATTGCATCTCTCTGTTGTTTTTTTTTTTTTCAATTTACATCACAGCATCTGTCAATTCATCGTTAACATCATAAGCTTGTATTCAAAGATTTACGTGCTTATGACAAAAAAGCATTTCATTTCGTAGCTCAAACCTCAAAGTCTCTCTGGTGCAATCAACCGAAACGTACTCTAGTGATGGTATTGACCTCTTTTGTGAAACGGAAAACTTATATATTTACCAGCTCAGTAAGCTCAAAGCCAAAAAAAACCAAAACTTCCCAGTGCAATACCATTGACTGTTTGCTGTCAGTATTTCGTATATTTTCGCTTTGGGCTTAGAGGCAAAGTACTCCGTACGTACTGTTGCTTCATTTGTTTGCATGTGGCATATCTGTAGGATGCTTAGCACAATTCATTGTTATGGCAGAATAAATATGTGTGTATGTATGTACGAAATTATTTTATGTGAATTGTATGCCTTTGTAAGTCAGTCTGTTACTCAAAGTTTGCATTATTTATGCGTACTCTTTGAGCTTGATTTTTTGTAAATGGAATGGTTTTTATTTTTAAATGAGCACATTGACATTTAAGAATACTCGCAGGTGGTAGAAATAAATTTAGTATTTGCATTGTAATTATGAAACTTTTTCCAAAATTTTAAACTAAAATTGAGTCTAAAATGATTAGTAGGTGAATGGTCTTTTCGATAAGCATAGTCCTGTTTATATCAGATTTTTTTTTTCACGAGATATAGACGAAAATGGCTTAATAAGCACTCTTTCCCATATAAATCATTTTGAAAACAAAAGAACTCGATAAGCCACTAGTAGGTAAATACTAATATTTTGAGCTCTTCTTGCAATATATTTTTTCTTTCATGTACCTACAACTATTAAAGCTGTTTGATATAAAATAAATTTTAATGAACTGAATATGTACCTATATCTGTCGACTCCGATTCGATGAATGAAAAGTCTGATAATTTAGAAAAATGCAGATATCTTGGTTTTGAATAAGATATGCGACTTACGACATTCTTTAGACAAATAAAAATATATTAAAAATTATGTTCCTTGGGATCGGTGAATTCCTCGTTCGATACTAGCCCGAAAACCACTTCCACTTTATTGGATACTGTGATAACCTCTTTAACTTGCACCATTTTTAAAATAAATCTTTTTTATATAAAGTAGACAGCTTCAAACAGGGGGCACTAATCCAGCTTTCAATAATTATAAAAAAAACTTTTTAGGTGCTTTGTCTAGACATATAAGGATATTGTAATAATTTTTGAACCGCTCTTATGTGGATGCATAACAATAATATTTATTTTATGGTTTGCTTCACCGTGTCTTATTAAGCTTTTTTTGAAAGCTATTGAAAAAATAGTTGGTTGTGAGAAAAAAAGAGCTATCTCGATTTTATCAAAACAAGTACACAAACAACTTATTATTTTTAAGTTTTTCTTATTTTCGTCAAAATTTTCTTTCCGAAAAAATTTATTCATCAAGCTTTTGAAGCATCTGAATGAAAAATGTCCTTGCTAAGCTTTTATCAAAAGCTGTAAAGTTCTTATAAATTTCTGCTGAAATAACGCAAACAAATTTCTACAAGATGTATAAGAGCTTTTGAAAGTTTAATTTTTAGCAGCGATGTAAAAATGTTCCCCATATTTTTTCGAAGCTGTTACAAGAAATATAACAGCCGCAAACCCATAATTATTTTTGCGAAATATTTATAGTCGTAATACTTATATAAAGAAAATATACCATAAAAAAATTTTAAGAATTTTCAATAATGTTGAGCTGTTCATTACAGGTTATGTTTTAAAGGACACTAAAGAACTTTTATGGTTTTAGCATAAATTCTTCAAAGTTTTATAATAGAAAAGCTTTCTTTCGTTAAAATAAAGCTTTAAACGTAAAGAGGGGCTATTCAAAATGTTCTAAAATTGTTTCATCATCTTGCCACAAGCAGTTACTATTTTGCTATAATAATGTTCAATTCAAAGGGGAAAGGTTCTAATTTTGTTATAACGATAGTACATATATTATAAGTATGACCTTCGATTTTGCGCTGTTTTCTTTTAAAGTCTGTGTGCAGTATTTGAATATTTAAAGGTTTAAGAAAAATCCGTTCGGGATTCAAAATATTAAAATTAGTTGTTCTTATGAAAAAAATAGAGTGATTGGATTTATCATCTATAGGCTAAATGATATGTATGTATATGTTTAAGGTTAAGCTAAACAAATTTCATTTGATTTGCATGAAGTTTGCTTGGAAATCATAAAAGAAATGCATCAAAATTGAATATGAACTTCTTTAGCGCTATCTTCTGACATATTTTAATGGAAAATTTTTGAACTTCTTTAGCGCCATCTTTTGATATATTTTAATGGAAAATTTTTCAAAAATTCAAAAAAAATTGAAGGTGTTTGAAATCTTACTTCGAATTTGAAATTTTGTTTAATTAATGTTTGTATCATATTTTGAGTTTTGATTAATTTGTCAGATTAACTCAAAATAATATATATCAATTCCAACATATTCGGTCAAATCTTATTGCATTTTGAAAAAGAAGAAAAGTTCTTATTAAAGGTTTTAAAAAAAAAAATTACCCATTGTTGTAATATAACGTTAAATTTCTTGAAAACTTTGAACCATCAGAGAAATTCTGAATTCAAATTCAGCGAGTCAAATGAAGCCTTCGGTAAAGTATATTATTGTTTCTGGGTAAGAAACTTGTCGACTGGGGTTTTATTGTTTTCTTATCAGCATAAGCCAGGAAACTACAAACAATGCCACGAAAATAATACAGTGGCGTAAAATCACGCGATCTTGGCGGCAAATTGACTTCTTAATTGCAAAACAATCATCCGTGTTTTGAGTGAATTTTATATTGAAATTTTAATAAATTTAGTAATTTTCCACAATATACGAGCAGTGTTGAGGCGCCATTTTTTTTATGACAAAATTACATGTTTTATTAAACATAAATGTATAAATTTTTTTTTTCGTTTCATCCTAGCTAAAAAATAAGGCACTCAAAAATAAAACACCCCTTATTATCATATATGTAAGCCCTTTATTTCGAAAGTGGTGTAAGTCCCTCTTGGTTGAGAAGAATAAATTAAGTAAATTGAAACCAACTGCATAAAGTTAATTTCATTTTTTCTTCTCAACGAAGCTGAACTTAGTTCACTATTAAAATAAAGGGTTCGTATGTTAGATAATATTGCCTATTTTGCTATTGTCCACGAGAACGAAAATTGAGATTTCCTTTACACGTTTTCAGAAGGTTATTGCTGTATCGAAAAATAGATCACTTAAGTATTATACTCTTATGTTTATTCGACAAAATTTCAGATGACAGAATAATTGAGTTGAAAACTACTTTCAAATATATAAACTAATCCATATAATACAAAAAAACTCATTCCGATTCAGCATACTGTACGAAAATATCTATTTATATTCAAAATATACATATATTAAGGTTAATATTCAAAGCATAAATAGGATTCTATTTGCATTAGTTTGGTTGACCACAATTTCAATGAAAATCCTTTTGAATTTTCAAAAGCTCAAATAAAAATAAACTGCGTCATTATTATTGGTGCTTAATAAATGAACTCATTTATTGTATGTATTTTGCACAATACGCACATATACTAAAGAATTTTATTAAAGCTAATCTAACCAAAGTCAGAGTTGTAAAGGCCTACAATTTCTTACTGAATATATGATATAGATAAAAAAATGGTTTGAAAAAAAATTAGTAAAATAAGTCGTGAATAAGCCGTTCAATTTATTTTGGACATTTAGATATTTTATTTATTATTATGTTATTTTTTAAGATATTTTCACAAGACTCTAATGAAAGATGATTTTAATGATAAAAAGTTTGAGAAAATATATATTACCACAATAAAAGAGGTAAACTGAAAATAGATTTTCTGATTTTAAGCAAATGTATTCTTGCACACCTCTGAGTAGTGCGTATGAGCATATTGTGCCCCATGGGGGACTTCGAATATAACGTAATCATAACATTAATATTGACTCTTCTAGCACCAAACATAGTAATTATGCAAGCTCATTGATACGTATGTGGATTAAATATTTGCGAACATTAAACATAAATAAAGCTTTGATATTCATGGAATTCAAAAAAAAAAAGAGAGAGGAGGAATTAAAGCAAACAAAGTTAAAGAGAAGAATTAAAATTAGTTAAGTTAATTTAATTTGATACAATATATTGTTATACCTTAGATGAGGAGTTATTGAAACGAAATATGTGATTCACTTGATTAGATATATAAAAAAATAATGCAGCTAAGTAGTACATACAAATTAAATCGATTTTATATGTTATCAAAATGTTGAGTAATATATAAAAAGGGTGTCCTAAAACTTACGCAAAAGGAAATATTGTTAGAAAACGCAAGTTCTTAATTATATATTGTAAACTTTATATTGATTAATATGGAATATCATATTGAGTACACGGCCTTCACGGGTTTGCTGGCACATACGCACTTTTATGTTGAAATTTTTTATAACCGTTTCCAATAAATGTTACTAAATTTTGTAGATACAGCGCTCAGTTTCTCTTTTCAAGGCGTGAATAGTTGTGTGTTTGTTGGTATAAGACTTGGACTTCAAAAAACTTTAATGAAAAAAACGTTCCACGATGTTAAGTCACATGATCTGGATGGTCAATTCTGATCACGCAAAACGGGAAAATACACGACCAGAAAATGACTCATCTAGTAATTGAATTGTTTCTCGGGCTGTATGATAAGTGGCATCGACTTGTTGAAAACAAATGTCGTTCATATATGTACATGTCAAAAATAACTGGCTACTTTCAGTTAAGCACAAAGGTAGTAGGCTATATAACAGTAAAAAAATAATTTAAAAATTTTTGAAAACTTTTTTCTCGGAAATATTTAAGGTTAAAGTTTGAATTCAGGGAAAAAAATCTAAAATTACATGTTTTAAGTGTTGTAAAATAGAATTGAAACAATTTTAAAAGTTTCTGACCTTAAGAACTGGTTAATTAGACTAAACATAGGAAAACTGAATTTTTTTCATTTTGAAATATTTTCTATATTTGTTTCTGAGAGAACCTTTTAAAATTCAGATTAACACCCGAATTCGACCTTCCGGCCAAAAGCGCAATATCTAACAGAAATATTTTTCAATTTTTTTTTATGCAAATCTTATTTAAATTCATAGAACTTGCAGATAAGCTTTCAGCCCATTAAAAAATTCATATTTCGTAAATTTCTGAACAGGTCTAATTTACATTGTACATAACTTGCAATTTAGGCACAAAACACTAGATTTCCGTGCCACGATAGCAAGCACCATTTACTGTTATTTCCTAACTAGCCGCATTTTCGAATGAAAATGGGACGATGATGTTTTCAGCCCAAAATCTGGACGAAATAGTTACAATAATTTTGACGATTAACGATGCCATCATGTTTAAAATTGGCATCATCGCTGAAGATGTTTTTGTACAAAATATCAGCATGTAATTGTTGTTGTTGGATAATCTATTCAATTTAATCTCTTCATTTTCTGTGCTCAGTAGGCTTCATTCAGTTCTTCGGTCAATTTAACTTTTTAAGCATAGCGATGCCAATCTTTTATTTTGTAATGAAATTATCAGCAATAAATCTGCTTAGATTATTTTTTGTTTTATCTGTTTGTCCACCCTAATACTAAGTGTGCTTAAAAACGTATCTATTGCTGCACAAAAATACATACATACATATATGAACCTATAAGTGAATTCAGTTAACCTATAAATTATGCATAAAACATTGTTTTTCTTACGCCTTCTTGTCTCACGTTTATTGTATATTTTTCTTTTCTTTTCTTGCAAATTTTTATTTTTCTCTTTCATTCAGGCATGACGAGTTTTCTTTGAGCTTCAATTAATGACTTGGACATAAATTAAAAATTAAGTGCGTTTATCTCATGATTTGAGAAGTCAAAAGGAATAATGTCATTCGCGCTAGTACTCGTTAAAACAAAGAGGCTAAGACACATACAAATGCATATCTATGAACCTCCAAAATGACCAATGCCACGCCCACCAGCATAACGCCTATTTCGCTTTGTACAGTACACTTTGTATCACTAAATATTACTGTATCTAGTATGAGTATTTTACTTTGCATAGCATTTTAAAGTTTTTACTTTTATGGAGGTTTTTCGCTGTTTTCTTGAACCATCCTTAATATCTGCGAAAAATTTGGCTTGAAACAGCTCTCTGAGCATAGAAATTTATTTTTTCGAATAGATGTTGCAATATACTTCAATATGATCTCTTTATTTTAAAAGTGGTCTAAGTCGCACATCGTTGAGAAGAAAAAATAAAATTTGTGTAGTTCATTTTCTTCTGCTTAAATTTTTCTTTTCAATAAAGAAAGACTTAGATCACTTTCAAAATAAAGTGCTCTGAAATTTTACACAAATTTTTTTTATATACCTAATTTAATGCTACTGAAAGCGCTTAGTCTATTTGTGGTGTAAAAAATCGATTTCAGGTTACATAAAAACTCAAAGCAAAAAATGTTTTTTATTATGACAATTCTCAAAATATGAATATTGAATTGTGTTTATATTTAACAATAGCTTATGAAACTACATAAGAATATTTTATTTGTGCAGTAAGTTATTAAACAATACCGCGAAAAACAAAATTTGCCGCGCTTAAATCAATTTTAGTGTAAAGGCTTTTGCCTTCGAAACTAAAACGGAACAACAAATTTAAAATTTATTTATTTAGTTGATGTTTTGCGAAATGTGGAGCAGCAAGTGCTTACTGCCATTAGGATTATTTTTCATAGTAAATGTTCAATGTAATGATATAAGAAATTCAATTTTAGCAGAATTCATTGGAGGTAAGTATTATAGACGTCTGCGCTATTTCTATATATATTTACTAAATTTATAGTTGCCGAATGTCAAAAGAGTAATCATGAAGTGTTTGGTACACGTAAGTCACATCCAGATAATTGTGAAAGTCCGCCCAAAATTATTGGCCAGACAATAACAGTCGGTTGTCGTTGTGCTGATGGTTATGTGCGAAAAAGTGCAACAAATATGGAATGTGTGTTGGCGAGTAAGTGCCGTAAGTAAATTTTCACCAATTGTCAAATTTTAGAATCTTCAAAAGTCTCTCGCAATATCTGTTCTACAGAAAATCTGATTGGGAAAATTTCATTTTAATTTCTTGAAGAATTTTACCATTGATTTTAAGTTACAATTTATTTTTCGTATTAATTTGCTATTCTTTTTTTTTAGATTGCCCTATAAATAAAGAATGGAGATTTTTTAATGGAAAATTTCAAGTTCCACGATGTAATAAAAAGGAAAAATTCACCATATTTAATCGACTAAATAGAGGCTGTACGTGCAAAAAAGGTTTCGTTCTGGATAGTGAACTAAATTGTATATTAAAGAAAAATTGCAAAAAAAAAATTAATATAGACTCTTAAAAAAAAAAAACAAATAAAAAATTGAACTTAAAACAATTGTGTCATATTTTTGATTTTATTTTTAATTTTTGCAATTTTAGTTTTAATCCATTGATATTATAAAGCAGTACAGCCAAGCGGAGCGACGATGTCCCAAAAAATTGTCTTATTTTCTAGCATTGAAGTAGATGATACTCCACAAAGCACGTGAGCAAATATTTTCCACTGGAAACTTCCCTGTATAACTTTTAGAATTAGAGAACTGCTCTGCGATTGCAAACAAAAGTTCTAGAAATAATTTTTCAAATAGTATCTATGCTAAGCTTTGATATACATGATATTTTGTGGCTGGATATACCCATAGTTGTTGGTCTTATTTATGGTTGAGACATACCTGTGGTCTCTCATGTTAAGTCTATATCATTTGTAATATCTGGCAGGCTTTATGATGGGCGTAATACATAGCTAGTTGGAAATGGCAAATCCTACATACATAGCTTCTGTTACGCTCTACATAGCAATGAGTGAATGGTATGAATATATGTATGGTTTGCTTAGCCGTTCTTAGAACCCTGGGGCCCTACTCTGTAATTCGATTCGAAAGGCAAATTACTCGAATTCGAATAAACTCCATTCTGCAATTCGACTTTCGTTTTAATTTTTTGCCCTTTTCGGAAATGCAAAAATTTCCGAACTTAGCAACTCGAACAAAACTGTCAAACTTGTTTACATTTCGGATTTTTGTTCGTTAGCAATTTGCCGCGAGGATGTAATTTTTTAACTTAATTTATAAATAAAATCAATAATATAAAATAATTGTATTGTCTTTCGAATCGAATTACAGAGTAGGCCCCCTGGTGTTTTCGCCCGTATTATATTCACTCTATATGTATGGAAATGGGAATGAAAATGCGCGTGAAACGTGAGCGTTCCAACACCATAAGAAAGAAGGAACCCATGAACCCATTGAACCCATGCTTCACGCAAAGGGTATACAACTAACTTTACTCCATAACTCTAAAACTGCTGAAAATATTTCCATGAAATTTAAATTATCTAAATAACATAAAAATTACAAAGAATAGAATTGAATAGAATTGTTATAAATGTCAGCATTCGAAGACTTACAGCATAAAAGTTATTGCAATTTGAAACCGATTGTACCTATACCGTCTTACAAATCTTAAAATTATGGTTTTCTTATATCAGAAAATCCACACAGAGAAGTTACAATTTTATAATATGTATATCAGGCAATATCTTTAAATTTTAGAGGGCAGATTTGACATTATATTTTTGCAAAATGAAAAAAAAAACTAAACGCCCACTTTAAAATATCGTGACATTATCATGTAACATTTCACCTTACATCATAGCTGCTCGTTTTGTATTGCTTGTGCCAATGCAAATTTTATATAATAAAATTTAATTTTCAATGCACTCAACGCATTAGTTGCGATTATGCGAAAGTGTGGAAAATGACTTCACTTATATTTCATAGGTTTCCACATTTCAAAATAAAGCGAATCACACACATTTCCACTCCAACTTTCTCTACAGCTACAGTGAAGATGTTACAAAATAAAAATTTCCATATTTTGAGTTCACTGATGTTTCTTTGTTTTTTCGTTATCGTGCAAAATGCCGAAGATTCTCTGAGTAAGTACTTTTAAATATGTACTAAATATTATAAAACTTTCTTTATTTTTTAATTTTTTTGCCTTCAAGAATGCCTTGGTGCAAATGAAGAATTAGGAATACTACAATATGCTCCAGATAATTGCGCAGATCGTCCAATAATTTTGCCCTTAACTAAGGATATTGTTGGTTGTCGTTGTAAAAAGGGTTATTTACATGAATCGTATTACAACAAAACTTGTGTACGACGCACTGAATGTAGTAAGTAATAATTTACAATATATATTAATTCATTTTTAAATCCGTTTTATAATCACTTTTACTTTCAAGAATGTCCTAAAAATCAGGAATGGAGATATTTAAAAAAAAATCGGCAAATACCACGATGTAAAAATCCAAAAAAAAGTCTGCGACATTTATTCAAATATAGTCCGTTTTACTTTGTGAATCGCGGCTGCACATGTAAGAGAGGCTTCCGACTGAATAGCAAAAACAGTTGCGTTACCCCGGCGGATTGTTTGGTGACCCCTTAGTAATTAATTTTTGAAAAACATTTATTTGAATAAAAAAAAAAAAATATTAAAAATTTAAAAACAAAATTTAAAATTTTTTTCAATTCCTCCTAAGCCGCTTTTATGCTTAAGTTGTCTTTATCCAAAGTAGACAAAATGAAACTTAATGGCCTTAAACGACCCATCAGCTCACAACGACTCGGTGGTTGAATTTTGAAGAAATTGAATTATTCAAAACTTCGGATTAAAAGCAAAATCTATAATTTAAAAAAGCATTTTGTACTACTCACTATAAAAAAATCTGACCCAAAGTACACACTCAATTCAAATTGCACAAGAAAGATGTTTCTTTTAATTACGCATCCCAACGGTCAAGTAAAAAAATTATCTTACTACCCTTTGCTGCTGAAAAAATTATGTGACCATCCTGTGTTTGTGTTCGTTTTTTTTTTTGTTTTTTTATTGTAAATGACTTAGAACAATTTACACAATTGAGTTGGCAACAACTGGTCAAGTGGAAACATTAATTTTAAATGATAAAAGCAAACTGCAAAAAAAAGGTTGCAAATCGGAGAAAGACCAAAGAGAAAAAATAAAAAAAAGTGAATACCCACAATATAGACAACGGCCCATCTCAATGGATTTACATGAGATTTTGTAAATTAGAAGCAGTTAAAAAAAAACCCAATTTTTTTATGCACTTCAGCAAGGTTCAATCTTTATTACAACGCCCTTTGGTACTCATTTGGCAATGGTGGAGTGCCTTTTTTCTGCGCACAGCTTTTGTTTTTTGTTTGTTTTTTTACTGCAACAACATCGCGGCTATCAATCTGACAATGCTGAATGTGCCATGGTTGCATGTTTGACTTCAACTCTTTAATTTATATGAAGCGCAAATACATTTACATTTCTAAAGCAAACAAACAAACAAACACACATACACATGTACAACAAGCGGAAGGCGAAAAAAAGGACGATTTATTTGATTTTTTGGCAATTATTCCCTAGTGAGTATGTGCGTTGGTGGGTCATCGAGAGACTTAAAAGTCAAAATGAATAGTAAAATAAAAATAAAAGAGAATGGAAGAGATTTTGATGATAAAAAGAAAAGATTTGAAGAATTTTTGCAAAAGATAATTAATTTAATTTAATTTTTTAAGGACTTTCTTGCTTTTGAAAACCAAAATGGTTTATTAAACTTGGCAACATTAAGTTATAAATATTTTAATCTTACGTTTAAACATTCACATTATCTCATTTGAGATAATTCCACTTCAACAGACTACAAGTCGCAAAACTTATTGCATAAACTGCTTCATTTGTCAATTCACTTACATGCCTATCAAATAATACTTCAATTTACTCTTCACTTACCATTCTTCGATATGTACGCCCAAATATATATTCACCACCCACTCTGGTAGAAGGGGACTATTCAGAAAGCCGTTAGTTGGAGGGAAAAGCCGTTAATTGGAGCTAAAAGCCGTTAATTTGGAGGTAAAAGCCGTTAGTTGGAGGTAAAATTACACTCGACAAGTTTTTAGCACATTCGATATATTTGGCGCATTTTCAGTACATTTTCGGTACACTTTCGTTACATTTGAAGTAAACTTCGCTGACCTTTTTTCTGTTGAGAAAAAAAGTTAAAATTTTGCTGAACTCTAAATAACTTTTTCATGTGCATGTCGAAAAAGTGCACTCGCAATCTAAAAAGTAAGTTTCAAGTTTCGATTTAAAACATTTCCAACAACAACACCATCATTGATATAGCTATGTCCGACTGCGAAAACCCTTATTATGGGATATAATTTGATGAAATTTGGCCAACGGTCTTGCAATATTTATGTTTGAATAAGACGCTTAGTGTTGGCAACTTGCGTAAAAAGCAAGTTATTAATTAAATTTATTTTTTAAAAATATATAAATTATTTTCATCATAGCAATTTGGCTTGCATGCATGTATAATTTTTTAGCTGACCAAGCATACTCAAAACTTTCATACAAATATATATCAGTAAAAAATGTAGCGAGGATAAAAAAATATTTTCGGCATGGGTCCAAAATGCTTTCGACAAGCACCACATTAAAAAAAAATAAGCCCAATGCCAAGCTCACAATATGCGCGTTTAATTAAGGTCAAAATTTATTTTTGATTTGCCTCGACGGCGGCGCTCATTGTCTTCGCCGACTTGCAATGGCCCGCCCCCTACTTTAATGTACGCACCATGACCACCAAAGTCAGAAATTCAGACCCCATCCAACGAACAACGTTGGTAATATTTTACCATGGCGCCTGCAAGGGTAAATAAAACTTCTAATGGACTACAGTGTTAAGCCTGCGTAAAATTCATTTCGCTAGGGTGTTACATTAACAAAAAAAAAAAAAGGGAATAGAGATGTGCCAATTAAATCTGTGCAGAGGATATCGAATGGTAGGTACGATATCATTCAAAAACACTGCAAGCAAAGTATTGCATTATCAGCATCAAAAAATTGAATGAGAATTAACTTAGTTTTATAAGGCAGTCTTTCTATCAGCACTTCCAAATTTGATTCAATTTAAAAATTTTGTTATTTTGAAATTTTATAACAAAAGTATCGCCTAATATTTCAAATCGATGCCATATGTTAGCACAGCATTTCAGTTCTAAAGAGTTATACAATTTACGCGCCTTGAACACAGATTCATGGCAATGTTTTTTAGCATAGCGCAAAAAAAATCATGCAAATAAAAAAAAAACGTAATTAATGCAGAATCAGACGTGAAGGATCTGTTTTTCTACACTATAAGTGAACTGGCCCCAAAGCAAACAATTTACTCATCACCCAACTCTCTGACTCTGACTCTGACTGATGAACTGACCGTAGTCCATTGCCTGCAGCTAACAATGTTACCTAATGCCAAATCAGCTCACCCACATAACTAACGGTATGGTGGCGTACCATTAACAAGCGAGCGAGCTCAGTGGTAAAAAAAATTAAATAAAAAAAATGCAAAGGAAAACTGCGATTTTTTTCCCGTTGACCTGCTGCTACACACCAACGGATGGATTTTGAAATCCTCCAAAATAACTGATTACTGCAGTTTTTCATTCTGACATTTCCGTTTCTCTCAAGGGCATCAAATTACGTTTTTTTTGTTGTTTTACATTTTTTTGTTGTTGTTGTTATGGAACGTAAGAAAAAGTTTTCACAAATATTTTAAAACAAGAAAGGTGAATTTAATGAGAGCTTTCATTCCATGCCGAATAAGAACCTACAGCTGTCATACAGATTGATATTGAATACAATCTAAAAATGTTGACAAAGTTGGTCAGTCTTAGGAGCAAATTTCGGTCAATCTACTTAATAAAGATGAACTGATAAGTCGGACATTAAATTGTGCTTAGGGTTTAAGTCATATATAATATATATTTATTTTCAAAGTTATTCACCCGAAACTCTATTCATGTGAGAGTATATCATATATCACTTAACCCCAGATAGCTAACCTTCGTCATTTCAACGAATATGCTTGTAGTAGTAGCGCGCAGTCAGTATATCATTCAAAATTTGATATTTAAGTTCCTTGTTCATCATTTTAACGATTGGTTAGCTTTTGTGTAAGCTTTTGATATAAGCTTTTTATGCTTTTAAAACGGTCAAAGGTTAAAGATCTAAATTTAAAGAAATGTCAAATATAAGAATCAAAAAAATTTGTTTGTGCCGAAAAAAAATATTTTTTAGTTATCAGCTTATCTGAAATACAACAAAAAGTTCCATTTATATTTTTTTTAAATTTTCGTAAAATGTGATTATTTATTAACTTATATTAGTAGACGTACACAACACCATTTCAAAAAAAAAAAACACTTATCAAATTCCAAATTTAATTTTTTTTCTTGTAGAAACCGAAGACAATCATTGAACTTTTGACTAGCGACCTCAAAAGGTTATATTTAATAACAGAAATAATCATAATCCCAACATTAACATCACGAAATTGTTTTGGCAGACAAATCACCCTAAGTAAATATAAGAAAAAAACAAATTGCGAAGTGAAATGAACGAAATTCATTAATGTTTCCATTCAAATGAATTTATTATGTTTATTTAAAAAATTTTAATTCTTATAGAAGGGCAAAAATAGCAAGTGCTAGTTTTACGAAAACAACAACAACAAAAAAACAAAGGATCGCATAAATTAACCGAGCAATCAAAGTATACGGGTTGAAGTACGACAGTTAAAACAACAACCAACAACAAAAATAGCAGAGCATTAAAAAAAACTCGTTAATTATATAAATTACAGAATCAGAAAATCAGCATATTACAGCGGCTTATTTGCTAAGTCTTACTACCACCTCTTTTTCACCAATCCCCCCCACGTCCCCCGCCAAACAGACTTAACTCTACACAAACAGATTTACGTACTATTTGACCATATTGAAATTTTTCTGTCTGTCTGTCATTTTGACCATCAGACATTTGGTTCAATGCTTTATTCGCTTTAAATTTAATGACAGCTGACATGATTTAAAGGGTTGGTAAAAATTTTCGCTTTTAATGGTCGCTGAATTAATGATTTAATTTTCTCGTTTTTCTCTGCGAGCGGTTTTTTTCGTTTTTGTTTTGTGTAGCCATTTTATTTGTCGTTTTCTCTTACCATTACAGTAAATATTCTTTTATTTTCATTTTAGCTTTAAGGGGATATTCCATAAAGAAATCTGAACAAATTTATATTTAGCATTTATAAAAAGTTTGATTAGTTAACTTGGCATAAAAATTTGTAGTGATAACAAATCATTGATAAGTTATACTTTGAATGAGATGCTTTAATATTAAAGTGATAAGTAAAAATTTATAGCAAACGTAGTTGTTAAATAAGCAGTGATAAGTGATAGGTAGCTAATGCTTAATAGCTATGTGAGTCGAATATGGAATGCTTAAGTTTATGGAATGCTTTAATAAATTATGCGCGATAAGTTAATTGTATTAAAAGACATTTTTAATTAAAAAGTAATAAGTGATAAGTGACAAGTAATAGGTAGCTAAATAAATATAAAATAATAAGGTGGGCTATAGTAATAGTGTTATATAGTAAAAGGCGATAAGTGTTAAAACTTGGATAAGTTACACGTAATAAGCTACAAGTGACATAGATAAAAGATTAATGATGCATAATTCGTAACAAATGACCAGTAATAAATATGAAGAGATAAATAGTTAATATCAAGTACACCATTATAAGATTAAAATAACAGTTATAAGCAATAACTAATGCGTAATAGTAAGTGACAAGTAATATGCAAAAAAGAATAAGTATAATTCCCGATTAAAAGTGATAAGTAAAAAGTAAAAATGATGATTGGTTGTTAATAATAATAAGTAGCAGAAAATATACATAATAGTGATAAGTAATCAATAAAAAATTGTTGGTTATTGGATAAGTAAATAGATAGTGAAAAGTGACTAGCGATAAGCAATTTTTATTAAAATTAAGTAATTCACTTAATAATTACTTGAAGGAATAAAACAAGTTTTTTAATTCACACTGGTGCACATGCCAGAAATAATCTTTCTCATTAAATGCTAAGTGAAAAGTAATGAAAACGTGATAGAACTTTCAAAAACTTTAGTAAATTTTTGACTAATTGGGTACATAACAATAATATTCTCACTAATAAATCATTAAAATGCAGTAGACATGACCTTCACCTGTTATCACTTATCATTTGTAAAATAGTGACAATGAACATTCAAAGCAGTTTGATAAGTGCGAGAAACTTACTTCCTAAACTCATTTGACTTACAATTTTATTAGTAGCGAAGTCACTAGTGTATAACGTTAAGTATAGCATTAGCTTAGTAGCAGATATTTAGTAAAATAATAATTGCTAAGTCTATAGTTGCATAATGTTTGTATTACCAGTATTTCATGAACCACCATAGCCGCAAATTTAATGACGATATTATTGTGTGTTGGCTCAACAGATATAATATCCTCATTACAGTGGCAGCTCGTAATTAAATTTCCATTGATGATGACAATAATGGCGCTCCATGAAATTCGCATGAAAAAGTACCTAAGTAATCCAGAAAAACAGTACAGGCCTTAAGTTCACGCAGTACACAATACAAGGCGGCCTAATTTATTGAAAAACAACAACTGACTTATGCGTTACCACATCGTTGTTATAAAAACGAGCGGTAATAAAATTAAATTTGACTTGTGGGCAAGTGATTTCAAACTGAAAAAAGCAATAAAGATTTTGTTTTACTGTAGAGCCTATGGGACCATTCACGGCAAAGTCACAGGTTGTAAACACTTCATTTAGAAAAAATATATCATTATATCATTGCTGGATTTTTTAAGCTTTAGCTGCGGTTTTAAGATTATGATGATTGATTTAACGCTATTAGCTAAAGTAGGTCTTGAAGTAAAAGTTGCATAAAGTTCTTAAAAAGTTTTGAAGTTACTGAGTTACAAAAACAAAGACACACAGTAGAAAAAAATAGTTTTGATTTTGATTTGTTTTACTTACCTGCTTGGCTTCTCAACACATCTTTGCAAAAAGGAAATAGAAAATCATCATAGAAATATCACTCATTGCCTAAAAAGTCACTGATGATTTCATTTAGCAATGGCTGAAACAAGTATATCTAGCTTTAGCTGAGTTTTTGTTGTTTTTGCAATTTTTTTGTGATCTCGATGGTAAAAAGTTTTTTGAACTATGAATGGCTTTGGAAGTATTTCTCAGGGTTGAAGTAATTTCCGAGGTAAAGGTATTTGTCTGAAACAAAATTTTTCAAAGTTGAGTGAATTTTTTTTACAAAATAGAAGTAATTTTCGAAATAGATGTTAAACTTGATGAAGAAGTAGTTCTCGAAATTGTTAATCACTTCGAATTAGAAGGAGCTCTTTATTAAGAATGGAATTTGAAACGGAATAGTATCGATGTTGAAGTAGTTCTCGAAATATTTTCTATAACAAAATCTGATTTTGAAGTAAAATATTTCATATGAAACCGCTAGTTAAAACGAGTTCTTGAAAAAAAAAAACACTACCCGCAATAAAATTAGAGCTAATTTCCAAAGTGAAAGTTCTGAAAGAAAAGATAGTTTTCAATGTAGTTGGAGTTTGCAAAGCAGAAGTCTTTCATGAAGCAAAATTGCTGAAATACATAATATGTAGAAACACAAAATTTTATATTAGTACCTTAACGAGACTAAAGAAGTTCAAAGTATGAAGTTTTCAATGTTAAAGTAGGTACTGATGTAAAAGTTTTTATCACCAAAATTTTCAAAAAATGGTAATGAATTTTTGACGACAAAGTTGATAAAAAAAAATCCATAAAATATTAAGCTATCAAAGCACCTTAAATAAAATATGTTTCCAATTAAAAGAGAATCTCTTAACAAAACAAATTTCCGCAAGCTCAATAAGCATTAGTTAACTAATGAAAATCAAGGATGTTACATATAAAACATAAATAAAATTCTAAGAAAACCTTTAGTTCATTATATATTTTTCGTTACAAGCTACAGAGTCTGTAGAAAATTCATAGTAAAAAATAAATCCCCACACGCACAGCTTTGCAATCGAAGGCCTTTATGAGTGTACAAATAAAATACCAAACACTGGAATTTCTTAAATCCTCTCTAGGGATGTAGTACTTACTTTTCCTTTCTATTGAATACCTGTAAATATATGGCCGCATAATAAATGGCAAATTCCAAAAACTAAAAAATAGCTCTCCAACCAAAGCTACTAGTTAGGTAAGCAAATAGCAACAACTGATTGTTAGGGCTATGGCAAGAATTGCAAACAATTGAAAATGAAAGTTTTTTCCGTTTATATTTTTTCTTTATTTATAAAATCACATAGTAATCGATAAAAAGGATCAAAAGCTATGTTGTAACGATAATCTACCCGAACAAATAACAACAGTAAACGATAGGTATATTTGGTGCAAAGAAAACAAGGCAATAACAGCAAAAATAACAAGCAAAAACAACAATAGCAACAAAATTAACAAAATATATAAAAAAAATATCGAACAGAAAAAACAAAACTATATAAAAGCCCGCATGACAAAGTGACTTTTTTTCTCATTACCCACATCCTGGAAGATTTTTGTAACCTTTATTTCTAATCCAATGACGAGTGGTAGGTGGATAAGAGAACTCTCTGCATGTGTGTTGGTTTTTGTTTGGTTAAAATTGGCTATACTACCTACACTCGTAGCTGTTTTCTGCTTCCACGCCTCCTATAATCGGATGGTTAGAAAAAAAAAACTCTTGTCTTAAAACGAAACATTGTGTTATATGCTTAGCACAATTTATTCGGTACAGTAGATCTAAAGAGCTGGCTTTAAAAATTAAATCAAATTTTTAGCTTACCTATCGATTAATATTTGAAAAAGTGGCGTATCGAATATAGTCGGGTAGATTATCGACATCTATATATTTTTCATTTGATTTGAAAGGAGACAGGGTTTCAAAATGAAAAGTTCGGTATTTATACCCAATACTTTAAACCTTCTTTAAAACCACATAAAAAGAAATCATTTTAATGTTTTTGTGAAAAATTCCTGTGACAAAAATTTTAAATCCCATAATTTTAAGGAAATAACATTGATAAAAACCTACTCGTTTGCAAGCAGCATTGAACCAAGCTCCTTTTTAAAACTAGTAATGTTGTTTGTTCGCACATTTTCATTCTTTTAGAGAACTTTAGGCGCACTGTTGTGCGCTATTTTAATTATTAATTTTTAACATTTTGCCAAATGATCCACGGTACAATGTATCCAATGGCTTGAACGTTTATCCTTAGCAGTCACTGGGATATATGTAAGAGTACATTGCAAATCCCTTTTTTGTCCTGTTGGATTTGTCATAGTCGTAATGTTGCTGCTGTTGTAGCCAATATCTTTGTTTTTCGTTCGTTTTGTCAATATTTTTGAGCTCTTTTTTTTCGTTACGGTTTCGCTCTTAACAGAAAGGGAAGTACAGAGAGGAACGCTTGTAACATCCCGTTTTTCTATATCTGTCTAGTAATTTTAAATGCTTTACCAAGTCAAGCAGAAATAAATTTACCATGTGACACACGAGAGCATACACACAAATACCTATATATACGTGCATACATACATATGTATATGCCGAAAACAATCTCGTCCGATGCCAATAACGATAACAATAATTGCTGTCCTGGGACAAATATGTTTCACATATTGATGGTGAATGCTTTTCTAATAAAAAGGACACACGACTAGGACAACAGCAGTAATAGTAACACAAAAAAAAAGAAAAACGACAAGTGCAAATAACAACAATAATGAAAACATACGGTAACAATGTTTAATTCAGTTCTACATTTAATTTCTTTAATAAGACTACATAATTTTAAAATTTTTAGAACTTTTATCACGGCATTTGTGCTTTCTACCCTACGATTGCATATTTCAAAGTGGCAACAAAAGCATCAACATCAGCAAAACGGAAAAAAGGGCACAACGACAACGACAAATGAATCGATTTCGAGGTCTCCACGTTGTTTGTTAGGCAATCGGTCACTTTTGGCATATGGAGGCTAGGCAGGGTAAATCAAGAAAACACTGGTCACTGGCAAAGTACCGAATTTCGTTTTTTTTTTAAAGCCTGTATTCGTTTGACATATGTTTCGAATGTGTGCTGGTTGCTTTCGTGTAGGTTTTTTATTTTTATATTTTGGGTTGCTGTGTATTTTTGTTTTAAGTTTTTGGTTTAAAATTGTGCCGCATGCATAAAGTGTTCATGGCAAAATATGGTAGTGAATACTTTGGATTTTCAAATGGTTCAATGACGTATAGAGACATTCGAGATTTAATGGTGCTCATAATTTTCAATTGTCGATATATCAATATTCGAAAATCCAGAATTTATTTCTAAGGCACAAATCAATAATTATTTTTGCATCTTCTGAACAGTGAAAAAAAAAGTGGCAGTCTGTACAAGAAATTTTAAGAAAACAATTATCTTGTATAAAAAAAAATTCAAAAATCCAGGGAGTTAGCAAAAACCGTTTGATACGCAAAATAAACAGTACTGAACGTTATTAGTAAGATTCATAGGATTCATAAAAATTCTTAACGATTTTTTTTTTCCTTAGTGAAAAATTTTTCAAATCTAAATAATTGAGGAATGGAAAATTTCTTATCCGGTCAGTGATCCCAAAATATTTCCAATTACTTCCAAAAAAATCTATTGCTTTTTCCTAAATGTGCATTATCTACTGCAACGCACAAAACCGAAATGAAGCCCCAGTAAGCTCTAATGTAAGTATATTGAAGGTTAGACTAAAAAAAAATAAAGACCCTACTGTTTCGTATACCACAATATATCCACAAATTCACACAATATCTTGTCATGTTTTGGGTTCCTTGATTTCGAGGATCGTTACCTAGCATTTTCTATATCCCTTACATATAGATAGCTTAACCCAATGCTGGCTAAGGGGCTTTTAGCACGGTGCTACAGCCCTTTCTAGTTCTACCCTAATCCAGCGCTGATGAGAGTGGTTTCTAATGCAAAGATAAAAATTATTGTTTGTTCCTATGACGAAAACCTAATCTAAAAAAACTAAAAGAAAAACCACTTTCCATAAAAATATTTTTCACAATATTGTTGTATAGTTTTATAAAAAAAAAATTCAAATCTATCGATATAACTATACCCAACAATTTTTTGAACAGAACCAATTTACTCGCTCTTTGTTCGAGTTGATTGTGCGGAAGTGGCCGCTTTTTGGCCAACTTAGAGGCTTTGTTGTTTTTTTTAAGGCTTTTTTTTTCCTGTTTGTATGTTTGAGTGCTATTTTTGTTTGTATTGTGTTTATTTTGGTCAATGGAAATATTTTTAGCCATTAACATAAATCTATTTTTATATTTTTCACATTTTTTCTATTATGCATAGTGACTAAAGGAAGTTGTGAAAATTCCGAAACTAATTTCAACTTACACATAGTAAATTGACAAGATTGTGATCGTTATAGTTTTTCTTTATACATGAATTTGGTAATTTACATATTTACATGTGTGTGCGTATGTAATAAACGCTGGTATAGTTAAAATTTCAAAAATTTGCACTTAAATACAAACAAAGGCAGCTATAGAACGTATAGGAAAACTTGACATTCATGCTTTGTACAGGATGGCGCAAAATAACATTTATGGATTAGTTATTAGCTAATAATTTTTTCCCAGTGCAATATACGAATTTGTAATGTGACTGTTGTACTTGATAAAAAAACCCTTTAGCTGAAATCGTTCATAATCAATGGATTTGCGATGCGTCAAAGCAATTGAATATAGGTTTCCAAAATACAATTCAATGATATTTATTCGTAATTCTTCTAAGTGTCGATCACTAGATTTTAAATATCCCAAAAATTTGGTTTGCGAGATCATGAAAGAGAGAATTAAAAAAATATGTTAATATAAATAATAAAATGAATTCAAAGATATTTTTGCACCACCCTACACTATCAGGTACAACGTTATTACGATGTCATCATAGTGGTTTCTACTTTATTGAAAAGTTTGTTTAAAGTTCTTTTTTAGCCTGCAATTGGCCTTTTCAATTTTTGCTAACTAACTGGTGCTATGTGCAATGCTGTCGCAAGTTTCTATTCTATGAAAGATTGTTGTTTTTTCCACTGCATGGGGAAATTTATTAGAAGTTTGTCACATCTGTCGTTTGCATTTCCTAGGTTTATTCATAACTTTTAACACTTTTTTTTTGTTTTGGTCAAATTTGGAATTAGAAAATTACCAGAGCTTGCGATAATTTTTATGAATACAAATTGTTTTTCTCTTTTGCAATTTGCATTTTCATTCTTCAACTTTGCTTTTTCATTTAACACTTAAAAATAACACAAAAATGAAAACTTTTATATCATCTAACTAACATCGAATCAAAAAATATGAATTCATTTTGAATTGGCCAATTAAGTAGTTTTAATAAAATTTGAACACTATGAATATAGTTTTGAAGTTCTACACAACTGAACAAGAACAAATGAAGTATCACACTTCATTTGCTTACATAAATCGCATCAGTAGTTTAGGAGCTACAAGTCATAAATTGTTTTTATACATCTTCGTGGTAATTTTGCTCAATTTAAGCGCCTCTTTATGTATCACGATTCGTCTCGTTTCGTTTTTAATTCTGAAGCGTGAAAATATGCTATTATATTTCAAATAAAAACATAAATATCTAGCCTGCGCTTAATGAATGACTAAATGACCCTAAATTTTTCCGTTGAAACCCGACGCATGAAATTAAAATAAAAATTGATTTTGGTGCATATCCTTTGGCTGAACAAATAAATACTTTTCTGAAAGTTATGGTTCGGATATAGAATAAAACAGTTTGATATTGAGTGCAATAATGGAATTCCTGGAACAATTGTGGAAGTCAGCCATTTTTCTAAGGTAATTGTTTGTTCTAAATAACTACATAATTTTACGATTATAAAGTGAAAAACTTACCTCTGTATATTGCTCTATTATCGGAATTTCTAGTGAACCTGTTAAGAATTTGATTTCTGGTTTTTTGACACTACTTTCGCTTCGATAATGCAGATAAGCTGAAGCAGCAACAGGCAACGCTGTTTTTTTTATATAAAGCTGCTTTCAACTTTTACACGAACACTTTATTCACACTTAACCCTTTATTTATACACTTAATCAAATTTATATTATTCTTATATCCAATCAAAAGTAATAATAAAATTCGATGTAAATGAAAACGATTGCTAACTGCACTTGAAAACCGGTAACTGTCAAATGAGAAATGTTGCCGATCTTCTTCTATTTGTCATCATATTGAGAGGCCTCTAGACGACACAGACCGTTTGAGCAAATCTGCTGTTTTCGTGTTTTCTCAAGCCGTTTGAATATTTTTCATTTTAGTTCGATTTATGTAGGAAAAGAAATTTATGTCAGAATTTATTGATTAATATCAATATTTTTCATCATTATGGTGAATAAATAGCATTGAATATAGCAATAGAGTGCTTAAGAACCGTGTTTATAACGTTGTGGTAGAAAAATAAAGGAATTATATCCCGAAAAAAGCTAAAGAAATGTCAATTAAAAATTGAATAGTTTACAAACGTCGAAGAGAATGAAAAGAATTGAAAAAAAGTTAATACCTAAGTCAGGTACTGGAACCGATAACAAATATATACCAATTTTGTGGTACTCGAGTTGATATTGTTTTACATGATCAAGAGGAAGCTGACTTTTATTCCTCTTCTTTATTTCGTTACATGCAAGGGCGAGCCATACAGCAACAGCACAGTCAAAATACGCACACATCGTAATTTGAAATAAATATGAAAAATTGTGTTTGCGCAAACTTTGTCTGTGCTTGAGTGGTCGGTACGGCGAAATATTGTGTGTAGCCTTCAATATCAAGAATATTGACAACTCTGGCCAGTTTGAGGAACAGTGCTCTCGTTTGTTCTACAATAGTACTTTTGTACTACCCTACCCTACTACCCTAACACAATTTGTATTACTTTCTGTTGTTTGTAATAAAATACTTTTCACAAACAAAAGAAAAGTGAATTTGTGAGATGGTTATGAGCCGCTTATAAGATACTCGTATTATCTGAGCTTTAATTCTGTGTTTATATTTTCTTGGTTCTCGAAAATTCTTATGTTATTCAAAAAAATCTTACCAAAACTGATAGTTCGCAGCACGCGCCATCAAAATTTACTGCATGAAATCTTATATGTAATGAAAAATTAACGCTAGGCTTAACAACCAGCGCTCACATAGGTTATATGGCTGGACAAACCTGAAAAAAATATAAAAATTTGGATTTCATATAACATGTGCGTCAAGCGACTCTAGCGCTCACGTGATCAAACATTGATATTGCTAAGCCATGTCGTACAACATGAGGGGCCATGCGAAGTGCCATAAGTCAATTTATTCTGTTGCTTACATGGAAAAGTTAGTTACAAAATTATCTGGATTAAAATCGAAAGTTATGATTAAATAATTTATAATTTTTTAACGTAGGTTTTTAATAAAATAAAAAAATATACTACAATCCACATTTTCTTCTGCAAGTTTATGTATAATTTCATAAATTATGTCATTTTTTGTCATATACATATGTATGTAAGTAATAAGCAAATCTTAATATGGTACATACTACCAATTTTCAAAATTTACTACGCTTAATGCTTAAATTTAGTACTCACATATTTTTTTCTAAGCGACAACACTATTGTGGAGTTGCAATGTCCAACAGCAAATTCAGTCGTTTCGGTTCGTTCGTCATTTAAACAAAAGTTTTTATTTATTTAGTGTAAAAACCTACTTCTAATTCGAATAAAAACAATCGTGAGTGATAAATAACAATTGTGCTAAATAGAAGTAATTAAAATACTACAATTTTACGTAAGTTTTTTTACTTTTCATAAAATTATTATTTATTGAAACAAAAAAAATTGCACAAAAAAAGCCGACGCTTCGCGACGGCTACTAACGAAATCGAATCTTACAGTATTGTTTCAACTGTACTGAAGCAAGCTGGAACATTAAACTGTTTCAGACTTTTTTATTCTACACACAAACCATATCTGTGAAAGTCACTAATACGTTCAGCCTACGCGTATGCAAGACAATTTTCACTTACGGCCAAGTCGTAATCAAGCCAAGTCGTAATCAATGATATTGTTATCAGTAGAATATTGTTTAGTAAAAATAAATAGAAATTACTTAGAAAGAGCTACACCATTTTGTTGTATACAAAAATATTACCAAATTTTTCGTTCATGCATAAGTCAAAACGTAAGGATGGCCGATAGTTGCAGAGAATTGAAGTAAAGCCTTAGGATTATATGTAACTTCAAAAAGGACTCAAGCATATGATTGAGATAAATTACTTTAGAGTTTTATTTGAATATTAAAAATTTTTTGAAAATACAAATACGTTAACAATTCTAAAAGAACTATTTCTATTAGCATTTTATATTCTTTTATTTATTTTTTGCATTAAATAGTTAACTATGCTTTTTAAATTTCGACCTACTTTTTTAGAAGTAATACATTTATACTTTGCTAATTTATTTTTAAGTGTATACATTTACTTATTTACATTCAAATGTTTATTTACGTTTGCAGACTGGTACTAAAAAATAAAATCGTATCAATTTTTATGCTCTTGATGCCAAAATAATAAGCACAATTTTAAATGTGAGATTTTTAATTAATTTTCGAATGCTGCCATAGAAATTCTCTTATATAGAGCAATTTTTGGTAAACAAAAGAATTTGAGCTCTAAGATTGAATCAAATTTGACATGATGACATAAAGAAAAAAAAAAAAAACTTTTGATATCTGAAGCATAAAAACTTTGCAAAATTGTCAGATCCAGTCTAAAGCATACGTATGATAACATACAACTTGAACAACTTCATTTGATTATTCTTGGCAAATGCCTCATAATTAGGTCTAAAATGTAATCCTTTTATCCTAATCGTACTCTATTTGTATATTTCTATTTTTTCTTTTGCCATTTCTATCACTTATCCTTTCTACTTACTTACTTGTAGTTTTTTTTTTTGTCTTTTGGTCTTTGTTTTACTTCTGTTGCCCCATGAGATCATATTATTACTTTAACTTATGCAATTATAACTCTTGTTAAAAGAATTTTCTTCTCTCTTTTTTAATGCAGTCGTGCATATCAGAACCCTGAAATACCTCAACATAGAGCCCGTCGTGATGTACGTACCTTATAATGAGACAAGCGGTATATTTAATTAATAAATGATTTTGTTGCATATATATTGGGGCTTTTAATATTTGTAAAAAAAATGCTCAACGTTGAATTGATCTCAACTTATCTTTGTTCCATTAAGATAATTTAATAAAGAGACTGTATTTTGAAATCGACATTTCAAAGATGCTGAAACTTAGCGAAACTTATAGAATTTTTAAATCATAAAGAAATTTTGCATACACACATACGTGTACTCACTGGAAAATCAAAGGACTTATTGGCTTACGAGTCAACCACTAAGCACATGAGGAAGATTTTACTAAAATGGTGTATCAAGTCAGCTCTCTTTAGGCAGCGATAAATATCAACTATCAGAAAAAAAAAATAGCGTAAAGTGTAGTGTCCTCGAAAATTCGACTAAACTGCTTAAAACTTTTTTGAAGTTTTTTTCATTTTCTTCTCACTTTCTTTTCAAAGAGTTTCTGCAGCAACATACAAATTTTCTATTTTCTTATGGTCGTCGCAATCCTTTGAGAATTTCCAATTAAAAAGGAACTCTTGCAGTCATGCATGTCTACGTGTTTATGTTAGTGTAGTTGTAGTAGTGGTAGATACTTGAATTTTCAAGAGCTATAAATGTATGTGTGTCAGTTTGTTTGTATGCGTCTACACTTGAGCGCTCGTTACGTGCAGTGCATCCAAATAAAAAATAAAAAAAATTGTAAAAAATGCAAATAAAAAAAGTAAATTAGAAGCAAAAAATAAACAAATTTAATCATTTCAAATGAGATTTTCTGTTCTAATTTTTATTTTTAAAGAAAATTTGATATCTTATGCTGCCGCGAACTTGTTACCTTGAATAAACATTTTCTCATTGAGGTAGGCCATGTTGTTGAAAATTGAAGTCACTTGAATTTTATTTTCTGTACAATTTTACTTTTGCATAACCTAAGTTACTTGCGTTACACATAATTAGTGAGAATTTTCTGAAAAAATTTCATTTCTCAAGAAATAAGATTAATGACTAGAATGCGTTAATTAGATTTCTGTAACATTTCGCAGCGATGATACTTGAAGTATTTTCAAGATACTTAATAGTGAACTCAAAAATCTATCTTTTTTTAGAAAAACGAAATACTACGAAGACTTTACATGTGTAGACACAATCGCATATAAAAAAAGCTTAAGGTCATTCCAATAATTTTTTCTTATAAAATAAGGATTCATTAAAAAAAGTACTTAAAAATTACAGGCGACACTGCATCACAGAAAATTTGTCCAAAAAATTGAAAGGGCAAACTCGCTAAAAAAATGTCCAATCAATGTCAATGGACTATCAAGGCTTAAGCATTTTTTCTTTGCCGTTGAAAAAAACTTCTTTGCTATTTTTGAGCAATTTTTAATTTACATAAATCTGCCCCAAATCAATTGCCTTATTTTAGGTCTAATATTTTTAAGCCCAAACTTATTTCGAAATCACACAAAAGCTCAAATTTTTCAGTTAAGCCATGATTTCGATAAAAATTTTACTCACTTTCTCACTTTAATTTTTGTCTTAAAAATTGCCAAAAAACAATTTATTTCAACAATGACAGTAGCAAACACTGACAAAAGGCAGCACTACCACAAACAACAACAAATCCTTGAATATTAATGAGTTAGGCGGGCGTTACACACAGCTTTAATCCTGGCAACAAAGTGATGAGGCATGCAGCAAAATGCTGCTAATAATTAGCTAAGTCCTTTTATTGTTGTTCTAAGCATAATAAAGTATAGCATATTTTTTGGCGTACGACAGCTGCTAAAGCTGATTGCCACCATTGCCACCACCGCCTTCCGTATGTTGATCAGTCTTAGTAAAAATTATGAGATAAATTATTTATGAAGCAACTTAAAATCATGTCAAAGCATTAGTTTGAAATAAGAGGTGATTTTCGCAATGCACTGAAAGAAAAAATTGTGTAAAAGATAGGAATAATAAAAAATTGTTCATAAAATCAAATGTGAGCGAAATGGGAAATTTTGAAATGAATAATAATAAAGCTAAAAAGAAAATATCATATGGCGATCTTTCGTTAGGAAAAAGTCTCGCAAAATTTGAAAGTTTGTCTTGAAATATTTTATAATAAATTTTCTAAATTTTGAATATTTTTAAAATTTAGCTTTAGCATTTTTTCAAAGATTTATAATTTCTTTTTTCTACAACTCAATTTTTTCAGTGTAGATCTTTCTTGTATTTTCTTTGTACAAACTTCTTAATTCAATGTAATTATTTTGTTAATTATTTCAATAAATTTTTCTTTTCTTCACAATTCATTCAGCCCATTGTATACACATTTCTTCTCAGAATACCAAAAGTAAACGATAAATGTTTTTCAAAATTGCATTTCAATAAGAAAACTTTTCATTCGTTGCTGTTTTAATTTAATTAACATTTTAAATCATCGGAGAATTTTACTCCATGAAGACATCTTCCTGTGTGCTGCTACGGCCTGCTTTTGCTTTGCTTTTTGTTATAATATTTTGTGATGCCTTGTCTCTTTCCTTCACCTACACAAATGTTTTTTTTTCTGTCCCTTTTTCATTTCCATGGTTTGTTTTTTCAATTTTCAAAGAACAAACAATGAAAAGTTAACAAAATGGCGAATTAATTAAAAATGCTTCATTTGATTTTCCGGCTCTTCTCTTCATTTCTCATCTCATCCTTTGCTATACTTTGTAATTGTTGTCTCTTTCGGTACTGTTTTTTCAAACCAACATCCAGTATCCTTCCTGTTGCGCTCGCTTTTGTATGCATAGCGCTCAATCAACGAGCGACCAAGGAACGTGACTTTAATGCCGCCACAGCAAATTATTCATTGTTGATTTGTTTATTAATTTATGACTTAACGAAGTTTTTATTAAAAATCATAAACAAAACAAAAAACAAAAAGATTTTTAATTATGCACATTCCTTATGCTGTTGCACGCTGTTGTTGAAGTGTCTAATTTTTGTTTGTTCTATTTAATTCATATTTGAACTGAATTATTGAAAGCCATCTTTTTTTGTAGTTATAATGAACCAAGAGTTTGTTGAATATGAAATTGTTTCCAACTAAGCCTAAGGAAGGAAAATACATCAAAAAAAAAAAAAATGTATTTTAGTTGGAGATAGCTGATACACAGAGTAATCTTGGAATGGCTTCAGACGCGTAATGGATTACACTGATTTGCTGCGGCTTTATTGATGGGCATATCAGATCACTTCAGAAAGTTTTTTTTTTTGCGCTGTGTACGAATTCAGCTTCAGAATTGGTGAAACACTTTTGGATTTTGAAATATTTGATGTCAAATATTTAAAAAATGGCGTATTATGTCTAGCTTTGAGTCTATGTATGTATGTAAATGACCAATCAAAAATATTTTCAGCTGATTTCTTTCCAATGATCCGCTGTAATGTTCCTATGTTAAGTCATAGCCATTCTAAAGTGATATGAATTTGAAACAGTGATCCAATTTTGATGACTCTGAGAGAACCAGTCATTTGAGGTCTATTGCCATAAACACGCGACTAAAAAAAATCATCACAAGAAAAACTTTAATGGGCTCAAATCGCACAATCTCGTCGCGTCTCTTCTACGTTGAGATAACCATGCCTTCAAATCTCTCATGCAGAATTTCCATTGTGGCATGAGCTGTGGGGCAGGTAGCGCCATTCTGTTGGACCTAAATGTCGTTCATATCCATAACATTCCATTTGGGCAAGCTAAAAATATTATATCATCGATCGGTAGCGATCATCACCATGAACGGAGAGCGAAGATCGGTTTCGATTAAGTACGGACCGATGATCCGTCGGCCCATAATCCACGCTAAACAGTGACTTTTTGCGGATGCATGTCAATGGTTATTTACTTTCAGCTTCTAGGTCAGTAGGCTTTTATATGGGTGTAGGCGAAAGCACCGATAAAAAATTCGCAAAGTTGATGTTTGCGAAAGGCGGAATTCTTGTGAGCGGCGCGGAATTGACTTGCTCGGGCACTTCTGCATACTCGCACGAACAGCGATGTTGTTTTTGGAAATTTTCTCGTTTCATTTAAGTTCAGGTGTTAGCTGAATGTTCACTGAGCCGGTCGACTCGACTATGGCCACCAAGCGTTGAATAGTTGCTTGGGAAAGACAACAATGTTAACAAGCGCAGCATTGCCTCAAGAGAACATTCATTTCCATACTAAAGTTTTATCATTTACACGTATTGCGTGACGCTGTAACTTGCAATGGTGATTTGGTTTTAATGACTGAAAAAAAAATAAATAAAAAGAAGATCAGGCCATTCTAGTTTATCCGAAGCGTGTTAAGATAAACCAGTAGAGCTTGAGAAAATTTAAAATTTTAGTATGTTAGGGTAAGTGGGAGGCCTTCGGCCGTTACTCAGAGTTTACTTTATCCAATATGTTCAGTAGTATATCTAACGAACATAGTATAGTATAATGAACCACTGCCGAAGGCCACCACGAAGCCGGCATTGGATATATTGGAGGATGTAAGCCCTGAGCTTTCATGAAAATCTTGATTCCACATTTCCTGGCTATTATTAAATGACTGATTCAAAAAACCTCATTTTTGAAGACTTAATTCTGATAAAATTTTATTTTTCTAACATTTGTTTTAATTTTGTTGTAATTGACTTTTTGCTGGCTGTTTTTTCCAAAACAGTAACGCCAAAGCGTATGCGGCTGTTTTATAAAATTAATTTTACACATAAAATTAATAAAATAAAGTGCTAACGAGGATACCATAAAACTTAAAAAATTTACACAATTCATATTTTTATAAAACAGTTTGTGGTTGGAATATAAATTTCAATATATGTATGTATCACGCTAATATGGCTTATCTGGTGAACTTTAAGTTTCAAGGTTATCGCTGCATTAAACTTTTCAGTATTATAACTTCGGTATAAAGATATATATGTAGTTTGTTTTTTTTTACAAAAACTTTATCCGAACTGCAAATACAACTGAATTTAATAGAAGCATTAGAAACTTTATAGATAAAAATTGTTCTTATACTTTGCAGTCTTTCATCAAACCATTGGCTGATTAAAAGTTTTGTTGTTGTACGCTTTTTCCTGCTTCTCTACTAATAAAGTTTAACACCACCACGTCTCTGTAGTTAACACGATACAATGAAAATAATAAGCGCAAAAGTGCTGTAGAAAATTCAATAAGTTTAATACTTAAATTGGCCTCAAGGCGCCAATAACTTTGACTTGGTCTCAAAATTTCATTTCATACACTTTAACTTCATTTCATCTTCATTTTCAACATTTTCTATTTGTTTTGTCTGCTGGAGGAAGAAGCACTTGTGAGTCTTTAATAATCCAATGGACAACGTGCCACAATAGCTAGCATTGAAAGTACAGCAAAAAATCCAGATGTTTGAAAACAAAAAGGAAAATTCTTAAGAATTGAAAAAAAAACTTTCTAAAGGAAAAGTAACTTAATGAGAAATTTAGCGCTTGGCAAAAAAGAAAAAGTGAAGAATTTAGTCTGCGGAAAAATAACTTAAGAGAAAATTGCACAAATAAATGAATAAAGAAATAAATAAATTAAAAAGTAGATAAGGTTTGCTTACTTAAGGGGGCAGGTCCAGTCATGGCCGTGAAAATTAGGGCATTTTCAATAATTTTTTTTGGTATTAATTTAATTTATTTTATAAAAGTTTCAACTTGACTTGACGAAAGTTTAAAAAAAAAAATATTAAAAATAAAAAAAGTTATAGCTGGTTGTGTTGGACCCTGTCCCGTAAATAGTGTCTTGCGGTGACCATCACAAATCGTTGGAAAATCATCTAAAATCAATCGGATAAGAAAAATTAGTTAGTTAAATAAATAACCTAGTGCTTGATCGAAGGTTTTTTTTTTTTTTTTTTAAATCAACAAAATGGCGGCTTCAGGAACATTTAAATCCAGATTTTCGGTAAAAAACCAACAGTTTTTTATGAATAATTATTCATAAAAAATCGATTAAAAAAAAAAACAAAATCCTTCGATCAAGCACTAGATTTTTATGTTTTTCAAAAACTTTGTAAATTTCACCGCTTCCGAAAACATAGTTTTGAGAAAAATGCATTTAATGCGGTCGGTACTCTTACCACCGAGAGCCCTATGGTTATTGCCGAATAACTCCAAAAGTAATTGTCGGATTGACTTCAAGTTTTCAGAATATATTTTTAAGATAGTATACTTTAAGAAAATGCAAAAAAAAATTTCGATTTCTCAAAATTCATGACTGTACCTGCCTCCTAAAATTATTGCTTTCAGTAAAAGTTGCAAAATAGCGATTTAGGCACGAAAATAAGAAGCTAAAGAAAGTCTGAAAAAAAAACCACATTCCTAAGATATATCTTTCTACTAAATTCTTTATTAATCAAAAAAAGTTTTGATATTTGTGCATAAAACTGGGCTTTAGTAATATCACTAACCCTTCTTTTGCAAAAATAAATGGCGTTGAAATTGGCTCCCACGCATCGGATTTTTGTAGGTTGTGTTCGGAAACGGCGTCCCTTTCAGCGAGAATAATGTATTCAGCCGTGTAAGGAAAAATAATGCTCCATTTTTTAGCCAACAAGTTTGGATTTTCTTTTCCATATTTACAATTATACTCCTATGTCTCTACCATTGAAATAACTCTCATTTATGAGGGTATTTGTTCACAAAGACATTGGACTCTTGGACTATGAGAATATACTGCAGCACTTAAAGTTTTCTATTTTCTAAGTAGAATTATAACACAATCAAAAAAAAATATAATATGCTACAAAAAAAATATAATAAAGTAGACATTTGATCCAGCCTTCAAATGACCTTTTCATTGTCGTTTTCGATTGGCACAAATAAAACGCTATAAATTCCGCATATTATCCATTTGCAGCATTCATGGTGTACTCGAATGCTTTTCACAATTGACGCGGTTGATTTAGTTTTATTTTATTAAATTGAGTTACATCAACGCAAACTTTTCTTTCATTTTCTGCTCTCGCTTTCTATTTCTTTGGTAATTTTTCAAATTGGTCGCATTTTCACATTTTTCTCCGAAGTGTATTATTTTCATTTAAGTCCAATAGCAGATATTCAATTTTATAGCAATTTTTTATTTTGTAAACGGTTTCTGTTTTTTTTTCCCTACTTTGCTTTTTTTTCTGACTTTTATTCTACAAAAGCAAACATTTAAATTGAATTTTCTGAAGTGAATTGAAAATTTAATAGTAAATGTAATAACAAAGTTCTTTTCAATTGAAGTAGACTTTTACAATTTTCACACAAGCACTTACAATTAATTGGCGTTCATTTTTCTGTTGAATTTTAAGAAATTCTTTTTTCTGTTTTTATCAAACAAGACTTGGACACTTATAGTTGATAGATGACTGCAAATCCTTATACACGTGTATCGGTATCAATATTTTGAAGGCTTACATTTAAAAACTTTTTTAAAGTTAGTTGAAATTTTCATATTTGCTTCCAACTTCAAGGTCAATAATGAGTGCTTTCAACTTTTGCTAACATTTCTCTGATTTACGTGTTTTTTTTGAATTAGTGCAGCTATGTTATTTGCTAAGGTTCCACTCCCGCGCTTAGTGACTAATATCAGCCGGCAATTTTCATTGTCCATTTCTTTTCCATTTATACTATTCGATTAGAAAGGTGATTACCTTTCGTAGCTCTTCGGGATTTGATGAAAAGTTCGACATTGAGATAGCAATAAGTTTTCAGAATTTTAGGCGTTTGTAAATTACGCTGGCACACTAAATATCGCAGCCGCACAGTAGAACTGGCTTCATATTTGACTGAGAGATTTTGAGTTTGGTTGGTGTTGTTACGCCTTCTTTTTCTGAATAATATTCGAATTCTTTCAGATGCTCATTCAAATATAAAGATATGTTGATTCCACAACTTTGCTAAAGATATCGTCCAGTACTATCAAAAACAAAATTTGGAACAGTAAATATTTTTTGTTCAAACCTGACGTGTACTCAAAGGAATCACAAAATTTTCGATAATAATCTTCTTCTGAAATAGGTATTCGTAGTAAAACATGAAAAGGTCATGGTCTCGTCGGAAAAGTTCATTCCAAATCAAAACGATTGATACGGCTATGGTCTTGTGCAGCCTGTCATATTATTATATTATTTTGCGACCAATAATTTTATTTGAACCTGCCATCTTCTATCAATATGAATCTTCTTAAGAGTTGATTGAAAACTTTCATAAAGTTCTTAAAATGTTAGAAATGCCGCAGTTATTTCAGCTCAGCAAAGTAATTGTCAGTAATTATTGAAGGAGAATTCAGAAAGGCAGCGAATATTACAGAAAATCGAAAGAATGAACTTCTGTGCATTTTTGATGGTGCTCAGTTCAATAACGAAAACGCAAAATTTGAAAATGATAATGAGTTGAAAATGATGTATCTTATCCCAATTTCGATTTGAATACTTGTCATCATTCCGAGAAATCAGTTTGATTAAAGAATGGCTCTGAAAACTCTGCACTCAAGATATTTTAGAATGTATCGAAATTAAATATTAGTGGACCGACCAATGGGAGTGGGGTTAATAGTTCTATATTTTTGCGGATGTCTTCTTTGGACAACCCCAAGTAATTAGAAAATATTTCTAATTTATTCGACTGTGTGCTTCAGTTTATAACATAAGAGAGTAACTCTATTGCTCCCTCTCCAAAAACTCATAAAAAATACCCGCTTAACCCTCCGATTAGCATTGTAGTCTGTCAGACCATTTTGAAACTTTTTGTGTCGTGGTTTTTTTTTTCTAAAAATATTTCGGCGAAGTCTTCATATTCGATGCAACGAATCGACTGCGCTGTGTTTTAAAATTATAGACCATGTTCCGTGGAACAAAAATACAGTCCGAGTAAAACGTTGCATTAAACGTTGCTTAGCGTTGTGGTCTGTCAGACCACATCAGTCAAATTGATTCTTGTTTGAATTGGGAGTAGCGTTTGGTGTTTATAACGACACTACTAGCAAGTTTCACATGTGGTCTTGATGCAAAATCATTTCCTTACTTGGGTACGAAATTTTCAGTCTTACGTTTCAAGTGTATTTTTGGAAATGAATTTTAATGAAAATACATCCAATATTTTCTTGATAGAGAGTCGTTGAAACACTCTTTTTCCTAATCTTTCTGCTAATCAAAAAAAAAAATGCAGCGAACGACTTGCTGCCATTCTTCCTATCGAGAATGCTGAAGATTATGAGCTCCAGAGATTGTGGATCATGGTCACCGAAAAATGGAATATGGATCACCCGAACACTGTCAGAGAATTTGTACCAGGAAAACTGAATGCCATGCATATATTTGTTTGGTGTTATTTTAACTTGTGCAAACGCGCTTCTAGTCGCTGGCCATTAGCTTCTTTCTTCAGCATGCTAGATGTTTCGATTTAATTTATAAAATAATGAAATTAAAAGGGTAAAATCTACCAGTATATGGCAAAACCCATCTTCTAGCTCACTGATTCTACCTTTCTATTCGATAAGCTTAAGAATCTACACATAAATACATATACTATACACTGTTCCACACATAACATCACACATTGAAAGAGACCATGATGTGATTTCATAGGCCACACCTGCAAAATAGGTATTGTGGTCTGTCGGTATGGTTTACCGACTTTTGGGTTACCGCTAATCGGATGGTTAATCAAAAACTTACATATACTTTCACGTAATGTGCGATATTTAGTTGTTGGCCTTCCCAAAGGTAATCCCTAACTAGTTTATTATTCCAATATTAATATTTAAATATATTAAATATTATGTGATTTTCATGAAAATTTATCAGGATATTTCCTTTTAAATTTCTTTTAATGCCCCTTTCGATTAGATGAAAGAATTTGCCCAAATAGGTTTCTCGACTTTAAAATATCATTTGATTTCTAATGCCGGTCAGATCATTAACAAACGGAAGAAGGACCGAAAAAAATTAATCCTTAATCATAAAATGATACCTAGATATATAGAATATTAGCTAGAAATTGAATAAAAAATAATGATTAACCTTTAAAAAAAAGAGTTAAATAAAAATTTTACAAATATGTCGCTGATTATGACAGTATAGTATATATATAAGTATATTAAACTGTTTTTTTTTTTAAATATATGAATAATTACATTTTCTCATTTTGTTTTTCAAAAGTTTTTGAATTAAACTTTTTTCTGCAATGAAACAAAAAGACATTAATGCATTAGTCTATTTTTTCAACTGTATTGCAAAAGTATCTATCAAGTAGTTATTTTTTTATACTACCCTCTTCTAGTTCAGTTTAGTTACATTGAAACAGACTACAGAACTAAATAATAAATCAATCAATTTTGTGTCCAGCAAAAACTTTACCCAACCTTTTTTCAATTTCTTTGGAACATTTTTCATCTACTTATTATATAGAATAGAAAATGCAATAACAACAAAAAAAAAAAAAAAGAAAAAAACATTTTTCGACATTTCACTAAATTATGCACTTAGTGCGAAAATTCGCAGTTGCGCTGACAACTTGATATAATACGAAGAAAATAAATGAAACAAATTGAAAAACGTAGGTTACAAGAAATGTGTTAAAAAAAAAAGAATAAGAAAAGTAAAGCAAAAATTTCCAAAGTAAAAATGAAAATATGCAATAAATAACAAGAAGAAAGAATGCAATAAACGAAAACCTAAACCTTTGTCGAGTAGCTGGTTGCAGCAGAAAAATCTAACCCAACAGCAGAAATAATGTCAACCAATAGTAAAAACAAAGTTTGATGAAAAAAATAGCTAAGAACCTACTAAGGAAAAAATAGTAAACAATGAATATATGTAAAAAATATTGAGTAAAATAAATAACAATAAACAAAAATGAAATAAAAACAAAGCAACATGCAAAGTGTGCGCAATATGCAAATAGTACGCAGTGAATTTCCCTTGCATCTACTGACTGCTGTAATACTTCAGCCACAAAGAAAACATCAACAAAAAAAAAAAGAAAATGTGGGATGCGGAAGGTTAAATGGAGAAAAATGGCCAAGTAATGGAAGTAAAATAAACAAGAAACTGAAAAAATGTTGATACTCGCAGTCTGCTTAACAAGAAGAAAATTTATTGCGGAAAATTGAATTGAGTCAATATAGAGTGCCTCGAGTAGCACAACCGTCGTCGTCGTCGCATTGTTGCTGACTTAATTGCATTCAAACATTTTTCTTCGCACCGTTTGACAGCAAGGCATGCGCTTGGTTGTAAATTACAAAAAAAAAAGAAAAGCTGTTGGACAGTGATATTCAAACATCTACCCATTCCTACGATAGCACTCTCTTTATTCTACAACGCCTTTGTGTCAAACCAACTGAGAATAATGGGTTCAGTGTTGCAGAAGGCGAATGCGGTGCTTTTGTTTTTTTGTTGAAAATTTATTTGGGTTTTTAATTCTGTTCCTTTTCTTTCATGCAAAATGATATGTGATTTTTATTTTTCTTATTCTGTTGTTTGATTGTCAATTTACTTGATATCTGTTTCAAGAAAAATGCAATTGAAAAAAGAGGAGAAACATAAGTTTTAGAGACAAAAATTCACATTTAAAAATATTTTCTACAAACGAATAAGGCTGAATAGCAGACATTTTTACTGAACTAAAAAAAGGCAAGTGAACTTAAGCATTCGCTGTCTGGTCAGTGTACATAACGAACATCAGTTTATTTATTTAACATTTAAGAAAATATTGAAGAAGTCGAAAATGTTGCAAAAGTTGCAAATTGTTGAACAAGAAAAATGTTGAAGAACTCTCATATAGACTAGTCGGTCCACTAGCTTAGAGGCGTAGCTCCGCCCACTATAAACAAATATTTTTTTCGGAGGAATTTTTTATTCATGCAAAATTTCAACAAAATTGATGCAGTTACTCAATCGTAGCAGCGTCATTTCCTATTAAAGGCAGTGCCACGCCTACTAAAAAAATAAGAAGCTTCTAATAACTTTTCTTAGAGTTTATTCTAAGAAAAGGTAATTTTATCATAATCGTTGAGTTGATTTGGTTGAGCCATGGAAACGTATTTCCCAATCTTATGCGTGGCAACGCCTACTATTGCAAGCGAAATAACATTTGACAGTGCCCCTCTTCAGCAAAAAAAATTAAGCGATTATGTTGTGTTAAGCCAGTTAAGAAAGTATTGAACTGTTTTACCATTGCCTACTTATATAATGATGATTTGGTTCCTGTTACTGCTGAGTTAAATATATTTTGATATTATTTATTTTTGTTGGTTATCGATGGGATACTCAGCTAAGGGTGATAGTTTTTTAACAAACCAAATAAAAATAAATAGTTGCACAAAAGTATGCTACACTTTTCGTATGAAGTTAAGCCAAAATTTGTATGAAGCATTCCTGTGAATTTGCTTTGCTTTCGAGGAAAATGTTATGTTATGATTCTGTCTAATATTATTCATTAATAATAAACAGAATTACCTGAAATTTTGCTGAAATTTAAACAATCACTAACATAAAATTTAATGTCACTCATACGACATGTTTACCGAAAACAGTTCCAGCGCGAAGCATAATAAAAATAGCATTAAATAAGGAAACTAAACAAATCACCAGTCAAAGTATCAATATCCTCCACCTTAATTTCTTGTTATTTATACTGCAATTCTAAAAATAAAATAATTTATTGCCTTGCACATTGCCTTACACTTTCATCTTAAATTGAACTCTTGCTGAGCACTGTTCTGCACTTTAAAAGCAATGGAAGCAAATATATACAACTTCAACATTTGCTTCACCATCCAATAGCATTTAAAAACATACTGGCGCAATTGTGTTGCTAGTGATTCGTCATGGTGGTAATTAATTTTCATCAGACTCAATATTTCATTGACGTAATTACCTACTTCACTTGCAATTTTTGCAATCTGCCGATTGTCATCTTGGCTAAAGAAAGTGTTACCTAGCACAAAATGTGTGCATGTGTCTGTTTCTCCATAACAATTTTGTAATATTTTTTTTGTTGCTTTTTTTTTCTGTTATATTTTTACTTTTGCTCGCCATATTTCACGCTAAATATGGGGCATTATAGTTCAAAACGAAAGCAGATGAAACTAGGATCTTGGACGTTGTACATTTTTTTTTGTGGGATATCATTTGACTTATTGGGTACGTGCTATAAATTATTTTACTACAAGTTTAACCATTGTGGCACTGCAATTTATATAAAAATTTTATTTATATGACTGTCAACTCTACGACAAAGAAGATGTCCAATGTTTAAATCAGTGATTTTTTAACAAAAAAAGTTTCGTGTTTTAACTTATTTTTTATTTGAAATCAGAATATTATTTATATTGAAAATTTTGAAAAAGTTCAGAAAAAAAAGTGGGCACTAAGATATGTTAAATTATATTAAAATGCTCAAAACATTTTCTATTTCATGTAAGCTAGAGCATTTGTTTGTTTTTTTTTAGTGGCAATTTGTTCCTAACATTTGATGATAGTTTCTCCCTTAAAATTATTAGTGATTTAAAATATTTATAAAGTTATCAACAATGGCTCGATTTGTGAAGGTATACTTTTTGGTATATCACAAACTATTCAAATAATTAGCACAAAAAAAAGGATCAGCAATATTGGAGACACTAAGGTCCAGTGCCTCTCGTTTTTACTTGTAATGCCCCATATATATATTCTTACCTATATTGAAACTTTAATTTAGGTTTCGTTTCTCTTTTGCGCGAGCTTTCACTACAATGTGGTAATTGAAAGTCATCCTTCACCATTATAAATGGGTTTTATGTGCTCTTGCAGCTATCGCTGTTGCTGCTGTTTTTGCTTTGGTCGCCACTCTTTGAGAATGAAAGAAAAACTTCAAGGGCTTTCCCTGTTGAAAATGTGAAATAAAACTTTTAGTTTTTTTTTTTATACTAAAATTGTTCACATAAATTAAAAAATGTTCTCGATATTAAAAGTTACTTGGAAGATCTCTGACTCACTTGTAGTGTGCTGATAATGGATCTCAATGAAACTAAGAAGGCTATAAGCGATTATAACAAAAAATTTACAAGTTTTTTGATAATTTAAGTTAAATTTACCTAAATCGAGTCGAATTTTATACTAAAAGTCCAAAAGTACATTAAAATTGATCATGATGTCTCGTGAAGTACTTGCGCGTGTAAGAAGTATTATATATCGATAGAAAGGTATTAGAAAATTATTTTTAAATTAAAATCAATAAGTGGCATTAAAGAAACTAACAATATGCTACAGGTCCCTGAAGATTGAAATTCAAAGTTTGATCGTTTCTTTTTGTTTAATAGGCACAAAGCGTATTTCTTATTATATTTATAAGATATATTTTTAGTTTAACTTAAAATCTGTTCAATATTGAAAAATCTATTTCATATTATTATTTTAAAATTTACTTTCATTTTGTTGGAATTTCAACAATTTTGTGCTCCACTATTTCCTACTGGGAAGTTGTAACTAAACATTGTTGCCCTCTAATAACATTGATGATACCTAGCTACCTAGTTCGTTAGAACTGTTGTTGCTAATGCTGCTACTGCTGTTGTTGTTGCTTCTGGTATTTACTGTGTATTTGGCACATTTGTTGCAAGCATGAACTAAGCATCAAACAGTGACAACAGTAACAAAAACAATAACAACAACAACAATAATAACATTTGTTGCCAGCAAGCGAAAGCTGCAGCGCTCATTGTCAGTTCTTTTGACTTGAAATTGCCAGCAAGCTGTTGTTGTTTTTGCTGCTGTAGCTGATGTTGTTGCTCCTATCGCTGATACTGTTGTTATTGCTGTTGCTCGTGTTGGTTGGTGCCGAAGGTGGTGAGAAGTTTAACTGCTTTGGTAGTTCATCAACAAACACTTTGTCTGTTTTTTTTTGTGTTTCGTTCTTTGTGTTGTTGCTTTCAGTGGCTGTTATTTATTGTTGTTGTTTTTGTTGTTGCTGCTATTTGTTGCTACTATCAAAGTGTTGCACCAACAACATTAGCAATTTTGCACTCGTTGCATTGTTCATCTTCATCAGGAGACGTAGTTAATATAGCAGCGCCAGTAACAAAGTTGTGCTTCAAATGATCGTCAGTGACAGACAGCATCATTTGGAAATGCTGCCAACTTAATGAAAATATAAAAAAAAAGAAAGAAAATAGGTAAAATATTATCATAATCAATTTAACACTAAATATTTAAATGATAAGAAAAACAATATTGTGAAATTTATTATTTTGTTACTAATGACAAAGTTACTAAATGTTTTGTGCTCGTGAAGCATCAATGGAATTTTCAAAAGTTAAATTTTCAATGTGCGTTTCAAGAAGGAAAATGCTATCAAAATATCTAATATATTCCGAAAAGTTTAGGACAGCTAAGCTTTATTTAGCACTAAGACAACACTTAATATATGTTAACCATTGCTGGTCATTGCATAGTTTTATATCTCAAATTTAAAGATACTTTTAAGTATATAGAATTTGAAAGTTCGCACTAACATTATTGATGCATGTTGCTTGGAATTAAAACAAAAACCTTCTAAGAATTAAAAAATTTCGAATAAAACAAAAATTAAAAGCTCAAAACTCTTTAATCGGATTGACTTAAATCCAAGTAGATATCATTTTCATGCAAAATGCCATACAATAATGTAGCTTTTAGATAATTTGATTTAATTGACTGTAACAAAGAAAAATTCTCTTAACTTAATCAAAAATTCCACAACAGCCAAGGGTCCATTAAAAAACACAAAAAAGATTTTGAGTGCTATTAGTGAACGTAGTAAAAAATGAACAAAATATTCAAGGAATGTGCCACACGAAAATAGAAAAAAAAGGAAAAGCTTGACGTAATAGCGAAAGTCAAACCGTAACACTTACGTCAAAGTACTCGTATGTTAGTGTAGTGACAGCATCAAAATAACAGCAAAAAAAAAAAATGAAAAAAACAACTGAAAATTAAAACGTCGTATTTCCTTAAACACAAAATAGTACTCGCTTACTCCACTGCTGTCCAGTTCTATCGTCAGTACCAAGCTAAGGCCATATTTGTGTTGACGCGCTTATGGCGCCAAAAAAGTCAAATGTCACCAACAGTTGACGACTTCATCAATTTTACTTAATCCTTCCGTCATTGTCGCTGCCACTACTAAAGCTGTTTTTGTTGCTGTTATTCTTTCATGTCTTCCACTTCTTGTACTTGAAACTGACTTAATGGTTTCAAAAAATTATCCCTATTTGTTTTTATTTTTTGTTTAAGCAACACTTAGTATAAATATCATGTTGTAGTGATGAGTTCATAGTTGATTATTCACATTGATATTTGTTATTTGTGACTAAATACTTTCAAATTGCTCGTCTTATTTCTCTGATTTCTTCTCAGATATCTTATATACTTTCGTTATCACTAAAAAACAAAACAGTTCATGTTTTCAAAAACAAGAAGGTTAGATAGCTAATCGAAAGTATCAAGTATAATTTGAAATGTATCGGAAAATATCGAAAAATATTAAAGAAGTAGGTGGTTGTCGAAACATTTCGCATTATGATAAAGTTGTCGATAACAGACGGAAAGTATCGAAGAGCATCGATAAAGTTCGAGAAAAAATATCAAGAAACATCGAAAAAGGCAACAAAAATTGGGTAATAGAGAAAATTAAAATTTATTGAAACCTATCAAAGGAATCTATATAAAAATATCGCATTAGTTGGAAAGTATCGAAAAAGTCTATTAAAATCAAAACGTCTGAAAAAACATTCCAAAACATCGAAGAAGTCGATACAATTTAATAATGATCGAAAGAATTAACAGAGATAAAAAATCGATGTGCTCGAAAAATCGGCAAAAGCCAGTATCACGGCTTGCTTAAGGGCCAAATAGACTACAACGACCATCTGCGCAGACACGTCGTTTTTCTGTCGAAGCGACGGCCATAGACTACACCGACTTGATATACGCAGACATGATTTTTTCAACAAATTCACTTAAAAATAATTCTACCGCTTCCATTTTTTGCTCTTCTTTCGACTTCACAGTTCGAAACTTTCGCTATTATGACGGGTCTGCGTGAGTTTCACAACTCACTATACCGACCCGACGGTCTGCGCAGACGCACGCGAAAATCAAAATATTTTAATTTTTGCACCGACATCTGCAACGACATCTGCGCAGACCAAAAATAGCCAAATGCAGTGTCAGTGTCGTTATTTAGAAACATTAACAAATTTAAGCTCCTGTTTGCTTTCCTCTCCAACCAACTGAATTTTCTTCCTTCTTCATTTTTTTTTTGTTTATTCTTGACTTGAACCCCCTTCAGTGTTGCAATAAAATTGAACTTTACTACAATTTTCTTTAACAACAAAAAGTATGCAATGGAATCTTTGTTTTCTTCTTATATTGGTATGGTTTTGTTTTTTACTTACGTATTTCATTCCAAGCACATTTTCTTACAACGAATACTATTTTATATAATAGAAAAATATAAATAATAAATGCCACGATACCAATGTCTGTCTTTCATCTAATCTTCAAAGCCCTGCGCCAAAATAATTCGCTAGTATAGTTAAGTGATCGAAATATACTGAAAATCTAAGTCAAAATCCATTCAAAGTTACATGCCGCATTAAGCCTTGAAAATGTTCAGGAAAATATGCTCTATTTCTAAGCTTCTTAGATCGATACCTTGAAATAACTTCTGTAAACAAATTAGATACCATAACTCCAAGTGTCTTTGAAATATTTGCTACTGTTTCCTTATTGTTACACGCAAACAAATGACAAAATATGTTACGCTGTGATTTTAATGAAGTTTTATGGTGAAAAAATTTGTTCACGCCACGGGCGGAAAAAGTAAAGTAATTAAAGAAGAAGAAAAAAAAACACAAAAACCATAGTAGAAAATGTAGTGAAAAAATTAATTTATTTGCAAAGTGCAGAAAAAAAAAACTCTCACTCTCCCCTTCCAAAAAAGAAATCATCGTGGAGAACTACATTTTTGTTGTTTGGTATCAATTAAGAAAATTCGCTTGAGTGATTTTTGTTGGTTTTTTTTCTATTGCATCACTTCAATCCATACAAGTTACCAACGCCGATACAAATGGGATTGATATTAGATTACCAAAAAGCTTTCGCTTTTGTATGATGAAATGAATTTGTTAGAGGGACAGTTTTGTTTTTGAAAATAAGGACATGCATTTTAAGATTGAAGTCATCAAAATCATGCCTTCCACTCCAAATAGCAGTACCACCACATTTTTTAAAAAATGTGTCCGTCATGTTGGATCTGACATCTTGAATTCGAAAATTTTGGAAATCGATCTCCAGATTCGAAATCGGCAACCCGAAAATTTTTTATATAAAAATCAAATCGGTTGATTTTCGAAAATATCGTCCGCCATCTTAGATCCGCTATCTTGATTTGAAAAATCTGACCACGGATTCGTGATCAGTTATCTCCAGGACTCCCGTATTCTAAATTTAGTGCAAATGGTGTACTTTCAAAAATTCAGCCACCATATTGAATTTATTGCCGCCATATTGGATCGGCCATATTGGATTCTGTCAACTTTCCACGCCAGCTTTTTAGGAGCTACAATTTTAGCCAAGAAACGACCCGATCGGTTTCGAATTTTTATTTTTACAAGCTTTTTTAGCTGGAAAGTCGATTTTTCTCCGGCTTTCAGCCACCATAATGGATCCGCCATTTTGAATTTCTTAACGAGCCACCTTGCTTTCAAAAGTGCTTAACTGTCTTAATCTTAAAATGTTCGTCTGAACATTTTAAGATTTTGTTTGAATTGGTCAAGCCAATTTTTGGCCAGGAAGGTGATCCGCTTGACGTGAAACGTCCCATATGTATGTGCAAAATCGCATTCATAAACGTCAAATATTTGATATAATATTAAAAATTAATTTTTCCATAACTTGGAGGAGTGGCATCACCTATTTTTTTTTTTAAATCAAACTTTGCTTCGAACCTTTAGCAAACGATATCAAATATATGTACCAAATTATATACATCTACGTCAAATAGTTGCGGAGATATAAAATATCCAAGAAAAACTCAAACTGTCTTCCAAGGCTTTTTTTTATATAAGTCCCATTTGGAGCGTAGTGTTCCCAGTGAGGTGGGTAAGATTTGTAGCATACTTTCTGGAGTAAATTCACTTTCATTTCAGTTGCAGAGCAGTTGGATTTGTGTTGAGGAATTGGTTTCGTTAGTGCTGCTGCTCTAGCTAGTAGTTGTTGTATTACTATAGTTTCTGTCGTTGTTGGTAGTAGTTAAAGCTGTTGTTCTGAGTGTTTTTGTTGTTATTCTAGTGGATATGTACATAGTAACGAGTAGCACATTTAAGTGGATCAAAAACAGATTCCACTTGATTTTTGAGTTGCTTCTTGAGCGTAATTACGGTTAGAGCTTAGCGAGTTTTCTTTTTCATTTTCAAACAAAAGGTTTTGCGTTTAATCGATTTATTCGTTTGTAGCATATAAATATCAACAAAAAAAAGGGGCATGTGATTCACTTAATAAGATATTAAATAAAGATAAAAGACTTTAATGAAATGCAAAGAAAAAACAAATGAGTTCTTCACTAAGAATTACAGTGCTTAGGGCTGTTATTTGGAAGCAACCCGCACACAGTTTAAGTAGTTCTTAAAACTATTTAATATTTTGCCTTAGTATAACTTAAAAATGGCGAATTTATACTCACTACGAATGGTAACGTGATGCTGAGATACAATGCACAGATTTATCATTGTAGATTTGGCAGCTACTTAGCTACAATTCCCTTATTTATTGTTATCTTTAAATAGCTAATGTACTACATACTCTAAATCAACATCGATGCTTGAGAAATTTTGCTACTACATGGCACTTTGATCTTTTCGCCGCAGCTAATTTCTGCTATGCCATTCGTGGTAAAGTTATCCGAAATAATTGACAGTTGAAGTATATACTTGAAAATTCATAAGTTTTGCTATTGAAACAACAAAAAATTAGAAAACATTAACTATGGAACGAAACAAAACTTCAATATGAATAAACAAAAATAAAAGAAAACATTTAAAAAAAGCTATGAACCCTCAAAAACAGATGGTCGCAACATATAATACGAAAAGTATAGTAAAAAAAAAAAATAGAAAAAACGCTTAAATAAAAAGGATTGCAGATGAGGCAACTGCAATTACCAACAGAAAAAAAGGATTCAAAACGAAAGAGATGAATTAAACAAAACAGAAAACTATAGTCGATCTAAGTTTATTTGAGAAACATCGTTTGCTGAAAACTTGTTGGCCAATTTAGTGTTTTTAATTTTAGAATTTTCTTTTCATTTGTTATGATTTTTAATACGCTACAATATATTTTTTTTAATTTAGCCTAGGTAAAGCAAAAAAGTACTTTTGATAAAATACTATCGGAAGCGTTAACCGGTAAAACATGTATTTATCAAGTAATTTACAGACAAAATGACTAATCTCTACCAACTAAAGAATATTGAAGTCTATCATTTATCACCATGTACTTATACAGATGTGAAATAGATTCCAAATTCATTTAACACTGTAAAAATATTGAAAAATTAATATTTTCAGGCCAACCTAAGGATAAAAAACAGTGTTCAAATTTATAAGCAGTTCATATTTTCTAGCTGTAGGGTATTTAAATGAAGAAATAATTCAAAGGATTGTTACAGGATCCATTTAAAATTGTAGGCATTCTGTTAAAAAGGGGAGATATAGTAGAAAAATAAAACCCATAGCGATAGTAGGTCCTGCAAATAAATTCAACACTATGCTGGGGTCAAAGTACAAAGTAGGCATAAACATTTACTGCTGCTTCAATTTTTCGTTGTTGCTTTTCCCTCTCAACCCAAAGGCATTTGCTGGTCTTTGCATTAAATTTTTTTCTATATCATACAAAGGTTTGACAAGCAGTTTTCAACAGGACTTCAACTTTGATTTAGCATTACAATTGAAATGAAATGAGGGTAATTTTTCTGCTTTGCTATTTACGTAACACTTGAAATTTAAATTTTTTTTTCCGGGTGACAAAATTAACAATGGAAGTTAACGATTCTTTTGTTATTTACATTAATGTTGTTGCAGACTATTGTGAGGTAGGATTGAATTTGACATTTATACGATCTGTTGGTATTTGATGTTATCGTTTGAAAACGTAAAAGTTAAGGCGTTATGAAATCTTTTGCATAGCTTTCAAAATAATATTTTATATTAAATTTGTATGTTATTTGTGCTATTAAGCAGGAGCATTACTTTGAAGCACTCTATTGACGCTAAGATTATAAGCTGAAGAATACATTTTTTTTTTATTTTTTGTGAAAGAAAAACAGCGTACGTTTTGTGTAATATTTAGGATTGGGAAATATATTTACTTTGATAAAATCAATATAGCATTTTTAAAATCGAGCAGTAATTAATTTTATGCTTTTTGCTTTTCTTAAAAATAAGGAAAAATTCTTTGTTAAATTACAATCTTAGTAGTGATGTATAGAGAATAAAAATTTATCATTAAAATTGAGATATTAGAAATTTATTTATATTCCACAAAAAAATGCCCTTTAAAAAATTCTGAAGATATAACAAAAAAAAAAAAAAAAATAAAGCAAAAATCGCCATCGTTTATCTGCTCACCGGAAACACAATTTAAAACACACTTCCGTGACACCGCGCGCGGCCACTCGTAAAATATGCAAAATTTCCAGAGCATAAAATTCATTGTTTTTTTTCTTTTGTTCTGCTGCTACTGTAGCTTATAGCCCTTGCACACGCTCTATTATGCCATCAATAATTTTTAAGCTTCAAAGAATGTGCACTGATGTGTCAAGATTGATTTTTTATTTTTTCAAATTTTTTTTAGGACTCTTAGGTTGAAAAAAAAATAATTTGTATAGGAAATTTTAATAAAAAAATTTGTAATGGAAATTTATTTAAATCACAAAACTGACGTCGCCATAAAGTTTAAGGCAATGATGAGCGTTTATTATTTTTTTATTTGCATTCTTATGATACTTATTATTATTATTATTAAAAACATTTCACACCACACTCATTCAAAGTGAAGGGAAAACAAGGTAACTCTTAGCCTTGACTGATTTTTCTATGTTGTGCCATGTATGTTGATAAACAGTGCACTTTGTGTAGCCGTTAACTGTTCAAAAAATAAGGAAAAATTAAAAAATTTTCTTTTCCTTACTTAAATTATTCCCTTTTTTTATCTGTTCCTCTTTAGAAAATATTAAAGTGAAGCAGAGATATTTTATAACTTCTTCTGCAAACTTTCGAATAACATATTTTCAAAGTTTGCGAATGACTTTCGATTTTTAAAATTTTTTTCTCGCACTGTCTATTGTCATCATTATTTAACCCTTCGATAGAGTATTAGTCACCCGGGTGACTTTTGCATTTATTTTCCAATATTTATCCATGTTCAAATTTACCTAGGATGGAAGGCGTTTCTGACTTTACTACGATTTTAGTTAGGATAATTTTAAGCCATATTTCGAACTTTTAGCTCTTTCCTAGGGGCGTATTTATCTGAAAATTCAAGTCTAATCTCTTGTTGTTGTATTAGTCACCCAGGTGACTACGTATATAATGCACGCAAGATATACTGCAAAATCCAAAATATGAAAGAAAGATGTTATTTTTCAAAAAATTTTATTGAATGAAAGACAAGTGATGTTATGAATAGAAAAATACAGGATATAATAGAAATAAAAATTACCGGTCGGACGGTCTAACGGCTATGGCAGCAAGCGAGAAAGTGACAAAAAGATGACAAATGGAATATGTGCATTCTGTACACCTCATGACAAGTACCTCAGTGGCTCAAGTGTTAGAGCGGCCGTCGCAAAATATGCAATTGCAATGCATGATCGGTCAGAGGTTCGAATCCATGTACAGAATTAACCAAACTGGTCTGATGAGGCTATTGGTAATAGTCGAAACATGTCACCAATTACCAGGTTAAAAATTGTTCCATTTGTTATCTTTGTCATGTTTGTTGAAAAATGGCATTGATCAATAAGTAAAAATTTACAATATTGGTCTTTGCTTAATGACTGTAAGTTCGATTAAATAATATTTAATAATAAAAATTACCCTAACACGCGTGGCAATTCATTTTCTTTTTGGAGTGTTTATCGCATACTGGGTTTTTCCATGTTCTGCAGCGCTTGCGTGAATTTCTTTATCGCTTATCATCCGAGGCGCATGCCGTGAATATTATTGCGACCGCTTGCATCCAATTGTGGCGTCTCAGAATCATATTGTGTTTTCAGAGGCAATTCATAGCCAAGCATCTCGCATATCCCAGACCTAAGATGCGACTTCCCTATCACATGCCGATTTTGCGAACGTCGGAGAATGTTGGTATGGCACAGTTCTAATAACAATTGGACGAGAAATTGATGGCGCGTCAAATTGGCTGACATGGTTCTTTGCTGATTGTTCTCAGTGTACGATATTTTGTGATCGCACACGACCACAATTAGATAGTGGTTTTCTAGACCAGGTTATATTATCTTTCGATGTATAAATTTGATCCGGCTCTAAAATATTTATAAATGAATTCCAAAGTGGTTCCTGAACTGCTTCTCCCTCCATCGGCGTTTCCATAATGATTTCACTATCGCCTAATTCATTATCATCGACCTCTGCATTTATTTCTGTCGGAAATTCGTCTTCCTCTTCATCTGAAGCTAATTCTTCAGCAAAATAATCATCATCATCACTTTGATCGAATGGCTCATCCTCTTCATCCAGCAATATCTGCATCGGGCAGCATCCCATACCGATTGAAACGTACTGCATCACCAAACAATACATACATAAACATACCAATAAAACATAAACATAATGAATATTACATACTTTCGTATTAGATCACTGCATGCACTTAGGTCAATTACACTAGCACTAGCACTGTTGGCTACAATATCGTCTGTAGGTATGCGTTTGGACGTTTTGAGGACAAATTTTGTACAAGTTCAGATAAAAAGACAAAAAGTGTGATGCGTCTGATTTCAATGTTTCTCAATGTTTAATCAATTTAGTAATAAATATCATAACCAAAACACAGTAACGCTTGTTATGATGAACGATAGTTCACAAAAGTAGTTATAATCAATTTCAAATTTTAAATTGGCACCGTTACCACGAACTTTAAATGTATATGCATTATGTATACTGACTCAACATTCGTTATAAAAGGCTCAAAATCAACAAAAAAGCCGGCTAGTTTGTTGGAAGTAGCCGACCAGGTTGTCGGCAATAGCCAACGTGCATTCTGCCTATTAATCTGATGCCTATTCACTTACGGGTCATACAAATTACGTACATTTTTCACTTAGTCACCCGGGTGACTAATACTCTAACGACCGATTAAAAATTCTTCATTAAACGGAGGGTTAAAAATAGCTTCATAAAATGATTATATAAAACCAACCTTTGCTTATCAGTACCAAAAGCAGTAACAACAGCAGCGCCAATTGGCCTTGGTCAAGAAAGCGAAGAAATATAAAGCCAACAGAGCTCAACAATATATAAAAAATATTACGCACCGTTAAAATTATGCTTAATGCTGGTAGCAATAGCAGCAGCAAGATAAAAAAAAACAATTTTTTATGGCCTGCAAATTTATTACAAAAAAAAAAAAAAATTATGAAATTTATTTGTTACGCTTGCATTAAGCTGCACAGTGTAACAAAGGTGGACAAACATTATTTCAAAAAATATGTCAAAAATATAAATCAATTGCCTGAAAATTTAAAGAAAGATATCTTTACATACATTGCTTATTCAAAAAATTATTTCCGTCACACCGATTCTTTAGTTTTTTTTTTTTTTGAAAGAAAAGAAAGATCTTTTGAATTCACAATGAAATCCTGCGTAATGATTTTTCAATGAAAAATTTTCTTAAGCAATGATTTTTCAATGAATTTTTCTTATCCACTGCACACTTTGATTTCAGCTGATAAATTTAAGTATTGGCACTTTAATAATAAAATATATACATACAATATACCTACACCCATAAACATTAAAAAGTTGTTTAATTTCTCTTTTGCATTTTACCAACATTTCATGTGAATTTACGAAATTTTCCCAATTATTTATTTATTGGAAAGTAATAAATGTTGCTACTGCGTTAAGTCGTCGTTGTTACTGTTTCAATGCTACGCTTCAACTCCTGCGGCTATTCGACGTTTTGATGCTGCTATTTTTATTTTCGTCGCTTTTTTTATGTATTTTTATGGAATTTTTTTGATTAACTACTTTAACGAGGGATTTGGCAATGGCAGCGGCGGTGGTGGTAGCACTGATAAAGGTTTCGCCATTTTTTTTTATTTTTTTATTATTTTAGTGGCCTTTGTAGGTGTTTGTTTGTAGCAGTAATTGTTTTCTGCTGTGCTTCAGTAAAATTTATTTTTAATTGGCTTTTCAGGAACTGACAACGAAAGTTTTTTTTTGTGGTTTTTTGTAATAAAAAAAAAAATTACTTGCAATATATGAAGAAAAAAATTAGAATTGTTAAAAAAGCAGAGTATCATAAGTAATTAAATATATTTTTAATTATCAGTATATATCAACTGAAATGTTGACTGTACATTTTTGAATAAACAATGCTATATATTTATATTATATATAGCTAAGTGCTTGGAATTGTAAGAGAAGCTTATTAAATTCACATCATGTCCACGATGTATTGCAGTAGACATACTAAACCGTTGTAATTTCGTGATAGTGAGCTTATCAAGCAAAGATATATAATCTCAAGTCTGTTTTTGTAAAGTAAAGTAAATCGATTGAACACAAAGATATTTCAGCTTCGGTGATGACATTTTTTATGTCAGAACTACTAACTGAGTAGTGGGCGAACAGAACAGCATATGTCCAATGTCGGTCATTTTGAGTTTTTTGATAGAATCGTGTTCATTACACTAAACTTTAAGTGATTTCAATCTCAGAAACTTCAAAAAATTATAGCTTTTTGATAGTACAGTGAAAGTTTTCCTGTAGTAACTTCAGTGACATAAACAGTTTTGTGCAATTTGTGAAAAATTTAAGCAACTGAACATGTGCCGTTGCGTTCGCTGATTCCTCAACTTATCCTTAATGACAAATTTTCATCAACTGATATAGCACCAAGCATTTCTTCACTAACTACTTTCTAAGCATCGTTGTACTCCCATTTTTTTTTTTTGGCTACAGAATTTTGTTTACTTCTAGTATATTCTTGCAAGCTAGCAACATAGCTTTCTGCTCAACTAAACGCAATAATAAAAGTGTTAAGTCTTAGGCTAATGCTCTTGGTACTGTTTAGTTTAGTACAACAAACGCATTTTTCTTTCATTTTTATTCTTTAACTTCTATACAAAAATACATTGTGTTGTATGAGTTGGTTGGTATTTAGTCTTAATATACATAAAACCATATGAAATAGAAAAACTTCAGTTTCAAGCTATTTTACTGGTTAAAGTTTATCTATTTTTAAGCCATAGCTTAAACATGAAACAGAACAAAAGCAAAATATATTGCAAGTAAAAAGTTGATTACTTTTTAAATATTTTATGTTATGCACTATACAAAATTCTTTTTAAATAATGCAACTTCTTTCACTTTGTTGACTAAGAGGATACGCAAAATTTTCTCTGCCTTTATATTAAATTTCAAAAGAACTCTAGAAAATTGAGAGAAAAGTACTAAGTGAAAGTTTTCTAAAGTCGTCTTCAAATATTTGAAGATATGGAAATTTCATAACATAAATTAAATTTTACAATTTTTGATTAAATTGTGTATAATTAAAATCTAATTTAATTGTTTTGGCATGAAAATTTAATTACTCTTTAATACTCAATTGGTACTAAAATCTTTCTATGATTTTTTATGCTCGCAGAATTTTGAAACAAATATTTTTCAATTTTATCAGACCTAAGCTCTGTATTCAATGATTATGTTACTGTTGAAAAACGTCAACCATGAACTTAGAGGTTCACTTCAGTAAGAATCACTCGTTACTTTATAAATTCAATGTTACACATACGACCCGTTGCTTACTATGTTTCTTTTAAAAAATCTATCTCTTTTCATCTGACATTCCGCAATGCATAAATGAATATCAGCTATGTGTAAATAAGAAGAAACATTGTAAAATCCTTAACATATTTAGTAAATTGTTTTCTTTTTGCAATCATCAAATGCTGTTAAACATTTGATTTAACATTATCGATGACAACAATTTGTGCAATATGTTGCTCTCGTTAATGTTACAGGTAAACGTCGCAACAGACACAGGCATGACATATTTTTCATAAAAAACCCTCTCACTCTCGCATATATGTAGTATAATCAAGAATTTATAAATACATGTAACTAGGTGTGCATACATACATATGTAACAAAATGGTATTACACGTACAAACTGTGCAATAATCGCACGTACTCAAATAAAATAAAAAAAAAATAACATGAAAATTGATATAACAATTTATTTTGACATATGTTTCATAATGTACACAGACATACACTTTAGTCAAAAACCTCAAAGGAAATTAAATGTATCTCTATTTATTTTTCAGCAGAAGCGAAATGTTTTATTTGAAAGTTAAATATGAGTCTTTAAAAATAAGATTTAGAAAATGTAGATATAAAGACACTATACTATAGAGCTGGTGAGGAATCATAGATATAAATTTTTTTTTGAGAATGTTACGATTGACTACAGATCTTGGTTTAAAAAAACTTAGACGCACAAAAAAAAAAAAAATCTCTTGACCCAGAGAGTAGACCCCTCTATACCTACATTTTCAAGGTCGCTGAATCCGAATATGACTTTTAAAAATGGTTTCAATTATCAGTTTTCCCGCTATCACCCCCTTACCAACCCATGGAGGTCGAAATTCAAATTGGCATACAAAATTGAAATGAAATGGTTTCTTCGCATGCTAAAACCGAAAATTATAGCAAAAAATAAGTTTGACCCTTCCATCACCCCCTAGAGCCCCTTTATTACCCCTGGAAAGGTGGTCAAACTTAAATTTTCATGCATTATTTCTATCTTTTTTGGACCTTCCCATCATCATCTAGCACCTCCCTTTTTTTTCTTTTTTTTTTCATGAAAGTTCAAGTTTCAACCCCTTTCTAGGGGTAGTAAAGGGGCGCTAGGGGGTGATGGAAGGATTGAAGTTATTTTTTGTTATCATTTTCGGATTTAGCATGCGAAGAAATGTAGAATTGCACATACATTTAAATTTGTATGACAATTTGAATTTCGACCCCCATGGGTTGGTAAGGGGGTGGTAGCGGGAAAACTGGCAATTGAAATAATTTTGGAAGGTCTTATTCAGATTTAGTGACCTCGAAAATGTACCTACCCTCTGGGTCACGAGATTTTTTTTCGTGTGCCTGTGTTATTAAAAAATTAATTTTTTCTTCAAAATTAGTTTGACGCGTTATTTATTTATAATTATCTACAGAATTTTTGACACTGTATCTAAATTTTTTATTAATTTTTTTCTATGAGGTCTAATTTTCGAGCTATGCCCAACAACAACTTGGTGAATTTCATAAAGATAGTGTTTTACCTTCCATATATGCGAAAGCCTTAAAACGCTTTACTGAGAAAATTATTTAGGTAATTTAAACAAATTTCATTCAAATTAAACAAACAATATAATCGCTATACTGAGAAAAATACTCTTATTTAAGGTAATAAAATTTCACACAAATATAAGAAACGGTTCGGTTTGGCATCCAACAAAAATTTATACCATAAAAAATGGCGTGGCACCTCATACACAATCATAAGCTTCAAACAGCTAAATAATTTGCTAGCTAAGAAAATGCTGCCAAATTCAATGTGGGTAAGTTTATTGAATCAGTCAGCGAGTTGGAAGAGATATACTTAATTTTGGCGATGTCAAAGATAACATACCCTTAAAAGTTTTTACTAAAATTAATATTTTAATGCTCGTAAATTAATAATTTTTGTCTGGCCTCTGACCTGTTCGAGACTTTCTATAAAATTATAAAATTCTCAACAAACCATTAGAAAAAATTGTTAGATTATTCATTATTTCCTAATATACATATGTATAATACTTATGTATATATTATCGGGAAATTCTCTCTTAGAATTTCTCATCTACAAAATGGTTATGAAGCTTTGGGGGGATTTTAATAATGAACCGAATTATATGCATTTGTTCGCAATGATTTTAGGCCTATAGGTATTCTGTGATTCTTATACGACGCTTATGAGGCACTTTTTTCTGAACATTGAACTTCGTTTTCAAATAAATTTAAACTTTCATCTCCACTCGAATCAGGCTTTCGTGGTATGTAAATCACTTAAAATTATGTAAAAACTTAAGTTTTACTTTAGATTTTGGATTGTTTAGATGATGTTTGATTTTTGGTTGTTTAGAGAATAGGCTACAAAATGTTAATGTGAAAGATATCTTGGATGACAGCTGTCAAGCTGGGAAAAAAAGAGCTCTTGTTTTCTGTAGGACTTCATCCCTACACCAATTTATTTTATTACCTATAATATTTTAATTTTAAATTTTATTACGGAAGACAAATTTTTACTGTCTTAATTACACTGAATTACCAGATTTAAAAAAAAAATACCGTTGATAAGACATAAAAACAATTTTAATTACTACGTCTCATACCCTTCAAGAAATGACATCAACACCACGCAACTGTCCTAGACTGTCACCTTCATTTTTACGTACAAGCACACACACACACACAAACATTTACACTACACTCTACGCTTGTCTTTCTGTTCACATAATTCACTTTAATGACATTCTCATGTTTAACATTCCTAATTGAAATGTAAGACAACAACAGCAGCAGCAGCAACAACATCAGAGATCAGACCTAAGTAGAGAAGTAGAGATTTAAATTGCGGAAGACAGCATAAGGACAAAGTAAGGACATTGCAATAATGTCCTCAAGAGACAGCAATTACAAATGCTGCAACAACAACAACAACTGTCTGTAGAAAAACAACAACAAATATTTACTTTGCCTAAATTATGCTTAAAGCTTAAACGAAGCATAAAGCATACTACCAACATTACCAACCACACTGACACAAACATAAAATTGATATACACCTCATTATTAGTCTACATACAATAAATATTGTAAAAAAAATTATAAAATGCTGAGGTGTGAAAAGCAGCAGCAACTTCATCTTCTTAGCACATTTGTCGTTATTCTTAACGCAACATTTTTTAGTCATTAATACTTTTTTCTTTTTGTTGCTGATATAATTCCCTTTGCAGTGAAGCAAATTGTTGGATTATTGAAATTAAATAAATTCCAAAAATAGAGAAAATTTGGAGATAATTGGTTTTATTGATTACGCTTCTCAAAGAGATCGCAGCTAACACAGCTACATTTTCTTGAAAGACAATTAAACAAAATTTATATGTAAATGGTGGGCTTTGGAGGCCAGTCTTGAATATATTTTGCATCCCAAAAAAAATCACAAAATCTCTGTATAGGAAAGTCCGTATATGAAAATATGATTCAGCGAACTTTTCAAGTGAAACTTTGCTTCTGCTTAAAATTGACATAGACTAACATATTGTAAAAATATAGTTTTTCTAAGCCCATTGTCCATAGTTTTTCAGCAAATTTTTCGCTGCCTATAACTAAGGCGTAGTCAAGAGGTTAAAGTAAATTACGTACATATTTTCTTCTAGTTAGCTAAGTCATTGTCTTCGTTGTGGCAACCTTCTTAAAATGCAATTTCCTTAAAGGATAACAAAGTGAAAAAGTAAGAGAAAAAAAATGAAGATGCGTTCAGAGGACATTAAATTAACTATGTAATTTAGAAGCTCTAAGCAGCTTCGCTGCACTCTATTGTTAGAGTGTGCATATATGTGTAAATGTAAATATGTGACTCTAAATTTGTATTTGTTTGTATGTGACTTTTGAGTGACATATATACATAACACTATGCAACATTATGAAATAAATAAACCTGCATTTATTTGACAGTGGTATTTAAACACTGTCGAAGTGTATGTGCGTGTGTCAATTTGTGTTATGTAATTTATTTTCCCAAGGCAAATTGCTAGGTCTATAATAAAATTTAAGAAATTAAATTTCTCAATTAAATTGTAAAAAATAAACTTTAAGACAACATGAGTTCGCGGGCACTCAAATTTCGGTACATAATTTAACCAATTATTGCCCGCACTAAGAAATCGTGAACAGATTTTGATGAAACTTCATACCATGTCTTTAACTCATTTTCAGTCACAAAAAATTTTTTTTATCGAAAATCAAATTCCTTCCTTAAACAGTCTATTTTGATCCTATAGAACTTCTAAAAGCAAAAAAAAATTAAATAATCTTTCGCCCTTTGTTCTTTAGGAGGTGGTCGAAAAATCGACCAATGGCTGTTACCGGTTACAAAAAAAAAAAAATAAAATTAGTTAAATTTAATTTAATTTTTAAATAAACATTTAAATTCATTTTTAAAAAGTAGTTACACAATTAAAAGTACAGCTCTCATTTTTTATGTAGAGAATATAAAATAAAAGACTTGGGGCTGATGCACATTACCGTGACTACATATAGACCACGACAAAACGATAACACAACTATAAAATCAAAAAAAGTCCTAGAATGTGTTGATGGTTTGCGTACACTAAGTGAGGAGAATTCAATAGGCCTTCAGTGGCTACCAGGGCATTGCGAAATTGTAGGAAACAAAAAGGCAGATTTACTAGCAAAACAAGGCACTCAGTCAAATTCACAACTCATAAAAGTCTCTGTACCCTTTAAGCACTACTACCTACTAAATGACGGAGAGCTACTCTTAGAAACCGAAAACAGGTGGACTTGCTCTTCCACTAGCAATATTACCAAACATTTTTGGCCCCGTTTCCATAAAAGGGACACAAGATATCTGTTTTCAGGTTGGGCATCGTATCCAACGACTGGTGTAGAAATTGTCATGAACCAGAGGAAGAGGAAACCATGGAACATCTTTAGTGCTCCTGCCCTGCTTTAGCAAGCAATCGACTAAAATACTTCAGGCAGCCGCTCTTTATATCCCAGAATGAACCAAGTAAAGTCCACATGAATGAAATCAAAAGATTCACTGAAACAACAGGCACTTTCATGTTGGACGTGCTCTACAATGAAAGGACCAAAATTTACTAATAAGTCTGTAGCAGAGAATTTGTGATAACACTATGGACCCCTGTGGTCTATGTGAGGCTATGGCGGCCACCAAATCCTAACATAACCTAACTATTTAAGCAGAAAAAAGGCATACTAAGATTTTAAATATCGAATAACGTCACAAGAAAATTTGTATCATCAACTTTTTGAATTGAAAAACTCATGGCCAACTAAGACTAGCTGCTTTAAATTTCAGAGTTTAATTTGAAATTTGCTTTTAATATCATATGAACAAAAACAATCTGACAATACTGAATCTTACTATTTTGATATTGATAACAGCCATTTGTCGATTTTTCGACCACTTGATTTCTCATTAAAATTTAGTATAACTTACTTCAAATAAATTAATGGAATAAAACTGATTTACTAAGAAAGATCTTTTGTGAATAGAACTGCATTTAAATTTTGTAACTTGTTATATTTAAAAAAAAGTTTTTAAAAGTATCTAAAAAAAGGACTTTTTAAATATATTTTTTTCAGTGTATAAGAATTACATTGCAATCATGAAATAAAATTTTCACAATATCATATATGTATATCATAGTTTATTTAAAAAAAAAAGAAAAAATGGACGAAAGTAATTCCTTTATATGAAAAAAAGTTTATAAAAGACTACAATTTTGTTGTCGAAAAGTCGACCAGTGGTCGAAAATGAGTCAATTGGTCCAATTAAGATAAATTTTAAGTTTCATCATAAAGATATTTTTGGTTTTCGAGCTATGAGACGGTAATTTCACTTGCCGGTAAGCTGATATGAATATTATATAATAGGCGTGGCACCTTTATACAACAAAAACACTTAAAACGCTATATCTTGGCGATAGTAAACGTACTTTTTAAGAATGTAAATTATGTAATATTTTTGAAAAAACATGTTTTGGTAATTTCCGAAATACAATAAATCTCATATAGGGGAAGGCGGGGCAAAGCGGTACACGGGGCAAAGCGGTACAAAGGGTATATTTATCCTTACTTTATAACGCCTTCTAATGTAATTATAAGGAAATTGTTTTTGAGTAGTGCTCTTGTAACTGCCATGTTATAGCGACATTTCGAACTTCCGTTTTCGAGATCCACGAAGTTCATCAAAATGAGTGCAGCCGATGAAAGATTCGAGGACTTTCGACTTAATGGATAATGGATTTACCATTTCATATGAATAATTTAAAAAATATCTTAGTATATATTAATGACATTAATTTTTATTGACAACGATTTGTTTATGTTGATAAATTTTTGTTTCGCGAGTCTATATGTTTACATAAGTCATGACGACAGAGTGGTATTGCACTTCGTATACCGCTTTACCCCACCCGTGGGACAAAGCGGTATATGAGTACTTTTTTTTTTTGCATCGTAATAATAAACATCTTCTGTTAAGAAAATAATGAGCCTAATTACCTTAATAGATTCAATATAGATCGAACTAATGACTTACATGTTTAATTGTGCGAAAAAATTCTTCATTTTTTGTGAAAACTTTGCTTTCCCGTTAGGCATACCGCTTTGCCCCACCTTCCCCTACGTACATATGTATAATACCGATTAAGCCATCGATGAGATGGGATGCAAACGCTTTTCTGATTTTGCGTGGAATATCCCATAGATACAGCCAAAAAATAAAATAAAAATAATAGAAATGACTGAAAAAATAGATTATTAAGATTCGCATGAGAAAATCTCTAAGGTATTATCTTTATATTAATCTATCCTTATTAATTTGCACCATAAATGCTCAAAAACGTCTGCTTTTGAAAAATCAGCACCGGAATCGTCTGCCATCTCTATTTATATATTTCATATAACTAAAAGAATCAGCAAACCAGAGGCAGACATGATAAAATGATTTACTAAACAATTTCTTATTAACATGTTTATAATATAATTTATTACAATTTTTAAATTTATCAATTAAGAAGTGGCAGACGTTGTTTCTCTCGTTTTCTATAATGAAAAATTTATATATCACACTAATTCAAATATGTACTGATTATGTATAATAGCACTGTGTTAAAATACTATGCTTTCTTACGACTCTTTGTCCAAGTCAATGTACTTTTCCATGACATTTTCCATAATTGTAATATATTGCTAAGAATTTTCATTTACTAAAAGAAACTCAGAAATATTTTCTTTTGTGTCTGCCTTTAAGCAATACTATTTAATTTATAATTTTTCTTAAGTTTTTTTTTTATTTATTTTCATTATAATTACTTTTTCTTTCCTGGAGTCAAAGAATTCACGCTGCACTGGCTGCTGTTGTTGTTTAAATTGCGCGTAGTTCTGCAGAAAAAATTCTTAAAAGTCACGTGGTTCTGACAGCTGTTAAGGCATATGGTGTAATTATTGTTGATTTTTGTTGTTGTTTGCTTTTGTCGTTGAGAAAAACTTGTCATGTGGCGCAAGTATTGCTCATGGCTATATTCGGTGTTTTGCTTTTATTTTTTTTTAGATATTTTGTTTTTATTTTGTTAACCCTAAAGCGTAGAAGCTCTGTTACGATATTTAATTAAAATTTACTACTGTGCCTTATATTTTTTTTTTGCTGCTATACCTAATTAATATGTGTTAGGGGCAACAACATTTTATTTATAATGTTACTAAATGTTTATCACTTGTTTTTAAAATTTATGGAACAATTTTAAAAACAGAATTAAAATGATTTCTAGTAGTTATATAAGGTAATTTAAAAACATAATTGGAAATTGTCGGAAAGTTATACATCGCATGTCCTATTTTGAATAAAATATGATAGGTGTGATATGAGTCTCTCAGCAGAAATTTGTTGTTTGCACTTTTTGTTACGACTCTCTTTCTCTAAAAGAAACTCTCAGCAAGAATTTGTTGTCTTTTACAAAATGTTTCTTTTTCTACTCTCTTTTTCAACACAATTTTCTCATTAAAATTGAAATATGAACACAACACTCAAAAAGCATAGGGTGCAGAGTTTGCTTGTTTTATTATTTTGTTTTCATATGAAAACTCAACTTCAACATTTTAACAACAATTTTGAAGTTATGCGGTATTCGATTAATACGACATCCTGTGAATTCTTTAATTATGTCTTGTGATAGTGGCATACTGACTTCTAATATATCGTAGTATATAAAGCAAAAACATTTTTGACACTTTGCAACCAAGTAAATCAATATCGACTTTCATCGATTTTAATACAATACTGCATCTATATATAATTATTTTTCAATTCAATCGGTAGCTCTTAACTTGACTGCCTTTGCATAAGTAAAGCTCAATAAATTATTATTATACATTTCAATGCAATTTAAATTCTGCTTACATTCAACTCAAATTAAAATTCAAAGTTCTTTTAAGAAATATGAGTGTTTAATATTTGCACATGTTGTTTTCTTATTCACAACTGCTGTGTACTACAGCTGACAGTAAAAGTATCGATACTTGAAAGAATCAGAAAAAAAATAGATTTAGTATTGATATTCGGTGTGATATGTGAGCTCGATATCGACAAAGTTGAGTAAAATATCCTTTCGACAAAGCAATTCAGCTGCAGTAAATATCGAATTTTCTATATTTTCAATATCCCCATATCGCTTCACTACATTCACAATGAGTGGTATTTAAAATCTCATTTAACAAAAAAGTCTTGCAATTTTGTACAACTTTTCTTTAGGTTATACGAGAGAGAGCAAGAGTATATAAATTATGAATTCCATACAATTATGGTAGCTGAGAGAAGGAAGCTTATGCACAATATATTCCTTGTAAATATTTGAAATGGTGTGCTGCGCTGTGTCGGATATGACCGAAATGTGCTTAAAGCAGCGTAGTAATTGGCATTTCAAGGCGTATCACGTCGCCAAGTAAAACATTAATCATTCGTCATTTCTGCTGTTTGTTTTTTCTTCTCTTCATTGCTTTTTGGATTTTTTCATTATTTTCTCGTATTTTGTATTATCCTTACGGAAAAAGAAAAAAACGTATTACATTTCTCTGGGCGTTTGATTGGAAGTATGGAGTTTTGCTCATGTTTTTATTTGCAGACACGTCTGGAGCACTTCTTCATTTCTTTATTTCTGAAATTTCTTGGTTATTTCATTTTATTTTGTTAAGGCATCATAATTTCATTTTAATTGAAATAGGGTGGTTGTTGTCTTGTTATTCTGTTTTATTTACATGCTCTTGGCTTTTATTTTTTGTCAGCCAGTCGTTTTGTCATCATTGCCTTGTTACTGCCACTGTCACGGGTCTCTGTTGACTTAGCGGTAAGTTTAAATAAATTATGACATTTTTGTGGAAAAAGACAGGTAAGCGCATGGGGATTTTATGTTATTTATTTTATTTGGTTTTGGTTTGCTATCATGTCCAGCTGAGGCAACAGCTTGTTGAAGTGGGCATGTAATGCTTTTATTATAATTTGAGGTACTGTTTTTTTTTGAGAGGTACTTCAGCAAAAATCCTATTCTTTTCTTATGGGAAAATGTTAGTTTGATATTTGGTTTTTTTGGAAACTTAGAACTTTAGGAGTTACTAGAATTGCATTATTTCTTATCGGAATTTGAGCTTGATATCTCTATCTATCTATCTATTTTTTTTTTAGTTTAAAAATATTTAAAATTTTGGATTTTTTTATTTTTAGATCGAAAAATGAATTTCAATTTCCAGGCGTTTTGGATCTACTACTTTTTTCATTTTTCTGCTTCTATCTATAAAACTCACAAATGGATTTGGTTGTGCGAAGCCTTAAGATACTATCCGATACTATTTGATTTTTCCATTGTTCGTTGACACTCTTCGTTGTTATTCAATACAATTCCATATTGTTGGAATAATTCGATACTTTTCGACTTATCAAAGTTTTTCGTTATAAATCAACTTTTTTCATAGTTTCTGACAATTATCGTATTTTTTTCGATGTGTTTTGATAAATTCTGATAATAGTTGATATTTTTTTGATTATTTTCGAATGAAACCATTTTTTTCTAAAAATTAAGAATTTTTTTTTTGAAAAGTTTCGGATTATATCGAATTTTACCATACATAGGTTTTCTCTTGATCTTTGACAATTTTCAATGTGTTTCAATACAATTCGATATTTTTGGACTTGTTCGATACTCTTCGATTTTTCGATATTCTTCGATATATTTTAACTATGTTGCTAGTTTTTGACTATTTTCATTTTTTCCGATGCCTTTTGATAATTTCTGAAAGAATTGATTTTTTCTATGATTTTCACAAAGTTTCAACTTACATTATTTTTCTAAAGATTTCGGAATTTTTTGTAAAAGTTTCGAATATTATCGACTTTTACAATTGGTAATCGTTTTTTTCGCTACTTTTCGATATTTTTAATTTTTATCGTTGTTACTAAATTGTTTTCAATATTTCATCGACCTTGTCGAAAAGTTAAAATTGCTTTTTGTAAATTTCGACTTTTTATAGTGCCAAATGGACTCATAATGTTCATGAAAAATATTTTGCAATTTTGACTACGCTCTTGGCCTGAGCACAACCAAGTTTTCTTAAGACACTTCTCTCCTTTTCTTACTAAGTCTTTCTTATTTTCCATGAACTATAATGCTTAAAACGAACATGAAGCTAAGTGCAAAGGAAGCACTTAATATCAGAGCTATAGCCAACGAAAGATATATCATTTCTAAAAATATAAGTAAGGAACCCCTAGATTCGGAATAAATGGTATTATATGAAAGAAATTTTGATAGCCCATAATTTCGATGAAATAAAGTTTTAAATCATGTCCGCAACCTTGGAGACATTCGAATTTTTCTGGAACTTCGAATGAAATAACCATTATATTTTCCAAAAGTTAATTACCGACTCAATCAAAATGTCATAATATATCAATAAGTCAATTTTTGAGACTATTTGCTCACATTAAAATATATACCAAGTTGAAATTAGAAAAAGAATTTTTAAGACGCAACCTTGTCTGCCGATCAAAGTGATTATTTAAAGTATTTACAAAACTCATTCCCTTAGCGCACTTAAAAGAATAAACACTCAAATAACAAGATAAATTTAATCAAACAATATTTTCCAATTATTTCTTCAATTCTTTCAAGTTCAATAAACTCTAAATCAATCCAAATAAATTGAATTATCCCAGTTAAGGCGAATGTTGCTGCTGTTTTCTTACAAAAATAATCGCTTAAAGATTTTCATTGTACATTGGACGTCTGATGAAAATGAATAAAAATCCCTTTTATTGCATTATCTCCAAATGTGCTTGTGCATTTTTACTTCAATATAATTCTCAAAATTACAAAATAATGCCCAAACTTAATCAAATAAATGGCGTCAAAATGTTCTTTTGATATCATCGTATTGTTTGTTATCCTTGTCTATCTCCTGTATTGGCATTGAAATGCTGGATTCATAAAAATCATTATTGTTGTTTTCGTTACTTCTACATTATCAATGCCATGGCCAAGAAAGTCAAAAGCAACAAAAAAACAGAACTGGCAGCCTAATGAAGAAAAGTGGACGTTTGGATTACGTTAATGTCATCAGACGCACAGCGGGTAGTTAAACTGCTTGCACTGTAGTTGCTGCTGCTGCTCTTCAAACGGATGTCCTTTCACAATCAAGGATTTGACTGTAAATCCTTTTTGGGTATGACGTATAACACGGTGCTCCACGAAACAAAGTCTTACTGCTATCATGCTATCATTGTTGCTCAGTGTTGTTAATATTTTTGTTGTATTTTTATACAACAACAATGGTAGCATATAAAAACAAAAAATAATAATGGCCAACACTTTTGGGAAGCAGTATGGGAAATTGACATTTAAACTGACTTTGCGATGCCATTAAACCACATTCACGCGTAGGCCAAGCGTTCAAATGGATTTTTTTTTAATGCGCGCCACGAAATTATACGTTTCTGCTGCCAAAGCAATAGCAGCTGTTCAACCTATTTTGTTGAACACATAATATTTTCGTCACCAGATAAATCAAGTGTGTGCGCTTCCCCACACTTTAGATGCACGCATTGGTAATGAAAAAAGTGATCATCGATGATTTATTAATCGATGTTGACTTAGTCTCGACATCTATGAACTATTTAAAAACTGACACTCATCATTTCAAAAACCTTATTTATAACCATTAACGAAATTGGTCGATTTTGAACCAATGATCCACAGTCCTGCACTTTATACACTATCGCTATCGGTGATATATTATGCGTTCCAGGCTTTTAATATTTTTCTCATATTAGTCTTGATAAAGCGAGTTAAAAAGAAAAAAAAATGGACAGTTTTGATTTGATTTGACGACGCTTTTTTGATTTGGCTGAAAATTTTTTATTGTTTCTATATCGAAAAAGAAGACATACGTATTCGAGGATTTTTAAAAATGTTTTTTTTCCAAAATAGAGCGAGTTCAAATTTTGAGAATTTTGTTATTTTTTGCTTGGAGCCTCACTTTCAAAAATTCATAACTCCGGTTCTGTTAAAGCTAGAAAGTTCATTTGATTGTCATTTTAATGCTAAGAAAATTATCTTTAATAAAAAAATATTTTTTTAAAAATTATTAACAAATTAATATTGTTATAAACAATTAAATTTTTTAAATTGATTTTTAGGAATTGACCTATCTCTTCTAATTTCAACCAAATCAAAAATGTGTCGGGCAATTTTTTTTCAAAATTCGTTCGGTTCGTAGAAGACCGTCCCCTACACGGTTCACTTGAACCAAGATCAAGATCGATAAAATTGTCAACCAAATCTGACAATGCACAATTATTATATAGTGTCTTGAGATTCCAAATACATAATCTGCGAAATTGGTTCTGCTCATTTACTCGTTTTATGGCCATTTTAAGGTCGACATGGTTCGCTTCAAGCAAGATCAAAATCGGTAAAAATTGTCAACCAAATATGACAATGCACAGTTATTATTTAGTGTTCGGAGTTTTCAAAAATATGATCCGCAAAATCGTGCCTAATCACTTACTCGTTTTATGGCCATTTTAAGGTAAACGCTTTTACCAATAATATTGATAAAAATGCGTTCTAGGAAAAATTGAGAATAAGCCATTAAAACTTTAAATTTTTTTATTTTTATTTTCTTTGTGGACTTTGTAATCAAAAATACTTTTGAAACCCATAAAATAAAAATATGTAAAAATTATTTTTCATTAGTTTTTAGGCCCAAAAGAGTTTTTTAAATTTTTTTTTTAATTTTTTTTATTCAAGAAAAGCGGTTTATTTATTGTTTTTTAGTGAGCTTTGTAGTCGAAAATACCTCAAAAATCCATTAAACAAAATTATAATTTAAAATATTTTTCACTAGTTTTGAGGCCCAAAAGAATTTTTTTTTTAAATTTTCAATTCTTTTCTATGGAAAACGATGAATAACATGACATAGTATATAAAATTTTTTTTATTTTTTTTTCTTCATGGGCTTCGTAATCAAAAATACTTTTTAAGCCCGTAAAAGATAATAAAAAAAGTTTTAATTTTCACTAGTTTTTCGACCGACAAAAAAAAAAATTTTTTTTGTATCGGTTTTTTTCCATGAAAGATGGTGAATAACACAAAAACGTTTACATATTTGCAAAAATAAGTGACTTCATCGTATTCAGCGACAGAAACTACACTACAGTTATATTTTAAAATTTTACTTGATCTTAAAAGCATCAAAAACTGTACGGTTCGCATCATAATTTAACTAAAATTATCGGTAAAAGCGCTTACCTTACGATCTTATGAATCATGTTTTTGAAATCTCCGAACACTAAATAATAATTGTGAAACGAACCGTCTCGGCCAAAGTGCTAACCTTAAAATGGCCATAAAACGAGTAAATGAGCAGATCCGATTTCTTGGATTATGCATTTGGAATCTCAAGATACTATATCATAATTGTGCATTGTCAGATTTGGTTGACAATTTTATCGATCTTGATCTTTGTTCAAGCGAACCGTGCATATACGACATGCCACCTAACGTAAAGACATTTTTACATCTCTCTTTATTATAGTTTCATACTTTTCTCTAACAGGATAATATAAAACAAAATTTCGCTAAATGGCAAAGTCCGCCTTGATCATCGATTTTTTATCAATGATATATCAATTTTTATGGCGAACTTTTTCTAGATTTTGGGCGATGATTCTATTAATTTTTTTAAAAATAAGTACTTTGTACGATTTTAAGTTATATTAGCTAATTTTTGCGATATTTCTTCATAGTATTTAAAAATATCTAAAGCCATAAATGAATATATAGCTTCCAGTTTTATGAACAATAAAAGATTCAAAATTTTGCTGAATAGCTTAACTTTTTATTTAAAGCATTTCATTTAATATTTGAAAATTTCAGCATAACGATTTCTGTCACAACATCCCATTTAATACGTTTACTCACGCTGTATGCGCCACACACACTCTCTTTGTCGAGTGCTAATCAAATTAATAAAATCCTTTTTGGTCGTTTGCATTTCTTTTTATCATAAAATGTATTAAAAATTTTTTTGTTGTTTTTTATTTAATTTTTACGTAGTGAATTTAATAAAGTTACACAAGCAACTCGAAATTGGTGAAAACGTTATTGTTTTTCCGGCTCATGCATCCACTTCCGTTCGACACTTCAGTTTAATTCAGCTGCTGTCGCTAAAGTCGACACTTTGCGAGTTGAGTTAAGTTGAGTGCGTCAAGGGTATCAACGAATTTTATTAATTTTATGGGCTATATTCATTTTTTTGTGTTTTTTATTTTTTTTTTTGCAGGAAGTGTGAAGGGTATATACCATTGTTTTTTATTGCTTACATTTTTTGTTACCTCATTTCAGCCATTTGGTGGCTTTTTTGTACACAGTCGTTTGCTGGCATACAAACAGATTGTAGCAAAAAATATTTGAATGGAATGAGGTATGAGCTTGTGTTGGTTACAATTTTTATTTTCTTAAAAATTGCTTTAAGTGTAGTCAGTAGTTTTGGTACTTTAGGTTTTGGCCTATGCGTAATCTTCTTTTGTGAGCTATGAAAATTTGATGATGTTTTACTTTATTGTAATTATAATTTGCGTAAATTAGTTTCTGGACACTTTTGAGTTTTTGGCAAAGTTAATTTTTATAAATTCAAATTTAAATTTTGAAGCATCAAATTATTTTTAAAAATACTTCTAATTTTTCCTAATTTAGAAAATTAAATTTAGTTGAAAAATTTCCATTTTAATGTTGCATTACTTTCAATTACTTTTGCTCATTATTTGACTTTCTCCACATACCTTTGCTGCGAAACACAACGCCAGCTTTCAATTTAAAATAGCAATTAAGCAATTTCTCACCTGTTAATTCAAAAAATGAACGGCAGCGCACAAAAGCATGCTAAAATAATCCAAGAAGAAGAAAAGCAAAAGCAGCTCATTTACGTAGGCTTACCAGACATATGTACTTAATTGTGAACAAATAGCAAAAACATTAAAATTCAATTCCGATATTGAATATCTTAGTGAACTCGTCGGCACGTGACCGTTGTTGAGCCTCTAAATCAAATGTACGCGCACCTTTATCGCTAATGCGGCGTAGAACAAAAAAGAAATTTAATGCATAAAAATATTTCTGAGCATTCTCAACTTTGCTCTTCGTCATCTGGTAACCTTAATTTGCTTTCTACTACAACCATCTCACATGCCACGTCTAACATCACCTAAAAGTATGCAATAAGGAGTTTTCTTAATGACTTAATGAATGGCTGAGTTGGCAGCAAAGCCAGCCAGCATAAGCAAAAGAGAAAAAAAGGAACAACAGCCAGCAGTGCTGCAACAACAGACATTCGGTTATGCAAACGCGTTTTTGAGGTTAGCCGACAACAACAAAAGTGTTTTCAGTTTACTGCTTTTTCTGTTGTTGTTATTGCTGTTGTTGGTATTATAATTATGCCCTTGAAGCGCAATAATGTTTTAATGAATTAACGTTTATTCAAATAGCTGTCTTAGCTGTCATGTTGGTCAACAAATGTTGGCCTAGTACACAATATCATATTGTTGTTTTGCTAGTGCTCGGTACAAGCGTATAGTACAAAGGCAATTTTGGAGTTTTCAGTATCATGAGAATGTTGATATTTTTTGTATTAGATAGAAATGTAAATTGCATGAGAGTTTTCAGAGAAAACTTCAGTATTGGCAGAACTGATGATGGCTAAAGTTCAGCTGAGCTGATAAATAAAGAAAATTGATTTCAGAGTTTTAATCTTGAAAAAATTTGAATTTGTTAACTTGAATAGTTTTCTCTTCACAACGTGAGAGAGTGCATCTAATTTTAGAAAACATTTTTGTATCATTATCCTTAACGAGATTGTTTTCCATGTGCCCATTCAAAGCGGTCAATTTACTTAAAAAAGAGTTTGCATTTAATTTAAAGGATTAAAGTAATTTTTTAGGTAAAAAACTCTATCACCCAGAGAACTAAGGGCGAAAAACAAAAATATATGCAATTTTATACGTTATATCGATACATTTTCCGAAAAAAATATCACTTATCACAAGCATTGTTCAAAAACAACCCCATCGCCACAACCGAGCAATCAAGAAGTGATACAACAGCCTGATAGCAGGTAACAACAAAATGGACATTTATGTTGTTATTGTTGTTGTTGTTTGGTATCCTTAACAGCGTGTATGTGTTGCTTGGTTAACCAATATACTGCTGTTGTTGTTATTTTATTTGGCTCTTACTATCCTGAATGTAATAAGAATATCATTTTCTTCTTCTACTGTTTGCTGTCCACAACCATATCCGGTGCACCAGTTTGTGTTTTCCATCTCCCCACTCACCGTTTGGCTTTATAGTTTTAATGTCAAATTTGCGGTGACTTTGCTGTGTTTATTTTTGCAGGTGAGTTAGCAAAGTAGTCTCAAATTAAATTTGATTTCATTTAATTGGCAATGCCTCGAAAGTTTATCTAATAAGTTATATTAAAACAAACAAAGCAGCTCTTGCGGAGATTTTTAAGTAGTTAGATTTTATGGATAAAAAATGGTGAAACTTAGGACATAACTTTTGATGGGAAAAGTGGTTGCAGTAAAAGTATTTGGCTTAAGACAAAGTGATTCAGAGGATAACTACAAAATAAAAATAGAATATCGCGTATAAGTAAATCATCGCTTTCGTAAAATATTGGGCTTCTGTAATTTCTGATTTTAATGTAAAAATTAAAACTTCTGTGGAAGAAACTCTACATTTTGGAAGATTCTTCATCCGAATATATTGGTGTTTCTCTTAGAGGATATTTTATTGGTGAGTTTCAGATTTTTTAGCATTTGTTCATTAGATTTTCATCTCCTCTAAGCTTTCCTTTAATTTTGAAATTAAGAAAAACTATTGCATGCTATAATTGAATAAAGAACTTTTTTTTTTCCAAAACATGATTTATTTTAACTCGAGTCTTAAAATAATTTAACAACATTATAAAGCTAAATATTTCCTCTGAAGATGGGTAACAGTCAAATATATGAGATTAACCATAATAACCACCACTGGGTTGATAACCACCAGCAAAACCACCACTTTGTGGATAACCAAAACCACCACTAGGTTGATAGCCAAAACTAGCGCCAGGTTGATAGCCGGAACCTGAATAACCACCGCCAAATTGTGGATATGATGGCGTTGCAATCGGTTGCGAAGCAGGTGAATTTGAACTACCGGGTCTAAAAGCACCAAACAGATTGCTAAACAAACCACCACCATTATTGTTGCCACCGCGGCCGCCAAGTAGACCACTAAATAGACCACCACCACCACCACCGCGACCACCCAGTAGTCCAAAAAAGCGACTATTTGGATTAGTTGGAAGTGAACCAGGAGCTGCTGTTGCTGAAGATGTTGATGGTAGTATAGAATTAGTGCTAATACCATTGCCAAAACTACTGCTACCAGAACTTGGACTACTACCAGCATTAAGACCTGAACTGATGCTGTTGCCATTGCCAAAACTTGGATTGAATCCAGATGTAGCACCGTTGCCGGTAGTTGATGGTCCAATACCATTGCCGTAGCTACTGCTACCAAAACTTGGACTACTACCAGCGTTAAGACCTGAACTGATGCTGTTGCCATTGCCAAAACTTGGATTGAATCCAGATGTAGCACCGCTGCCGTAATTTGGACTAAAACTTGATGTTGCACCAAAGCCTGGACCAAAATTAGCACTTGTTGAAGGACCATAACTTGAGGCAATGCCACTAGCAACATTTCCAAAACCAAAACCAGGATTGGCACTCGATGCTAATCCACTTCCAAAGCCAGGCCGAGGAGGAGGACCAAAGCTGGGATTGAAGCTCCCACTGCCAAGTCCAGCAGTAGTTCCAAGCCCAGGAGAATAGTTACCACCAATGCTATTACTAGGAAAGTAGCTTGTACCAACGCTAGGTTGTAATGCAAATCCACTTCCTGTACTATAGCCAGGACCTGCCCCATAATTTGGTCTATAACCAGAATTGTAGCCAATATTTGAATTTGGACTACTTACGCCAGTATAAGGTTGAAATTGTCCTCCTGGTCCATTAAATGAATATTGTTGTGCATAACTGCAACAAATAGCGAGTGTAAGCAGCACAGAAACTTGCAACTAGAGACAATAAATATGTTAGTCTATAGAGTTTTAAGTTGTTAAGTAATAGGCTACTTACCAAGGACTTGATCATCTTCTTAGTTGATTAGTTGCTAAAAGTCTTGGTTGTGTTCGGTTGCTTAATGAAATGTTACTATAATATTGTATCAGAAAATAAAACTTATATACTTTATTTTGACATTTGGGCGCCCACATCAATCACTCTAAAATTCTTTTTCATTAAGTTTTAGCGTAACGGAAGTATTCCGTAACGTTTGTTCTACTGACCTTATGACCATTTATTGCATTTAGTGCACATGTGGCTTTTATCATGTAAAATGTGTTGACGAGCGTATGTATATTGTTTGAACAAAAAGTTGATGAGTCAAATATGGAAATACTTTTATCACTATCATTTTGCTCAAATAAGCTACCTCAAGCCTAAAAATCTTATTGACAACATGTGGAAGATTTTTTCTAATAAGTTTCTATACGTATAAGATATAAAAAAAACAAAAAAAAAATATATAAATAGAATTTATTAAAGTAGAATACTTAATTTTTAAAATATTATTTTATTGAATTTCTTAATAGAGATTTGAAATTTAATATAGTGACCTATAGGTACTTCTTATTTTTTGCATTGATTTGAATTATTTGTGGTTAGCAGAATATACAATTATGTTAAAAGATAAAATAAAAGAGTTATCGAAAAAAAAATCTGAAAGGGAACATCTAATTTGCAAAATAAGAAACTTAACAAAATAATTTTTGATCTATTTTTAAACTTTGTTTTTAATATCTTACAAAAACTATACGCTATCTTTTCCGTTGTGGAAGCTATATTAAGACGGTATTTTGAAATTTGAATAAAATGACACTAAAAATTGAAAGCCTAATAGAAACTCTGAGATCTCTCAGATTCTTTTATCTTAAAAAGAAAAATGTGCAGGGTGATGTCCTTTCTGACAATATATAATTGATATAATTAATTTAAAGAAATAAAAAATAAAAGACAACTTAACTTGTATTTGTTTTTGAAAAAATAACACAGGTCAACAGTGGTTTTGTTGCCCTGGATATCTCTGCGGATTTCTATAGTTCACGAATATATTCATGAAAGTACTGAATTGGTTCTCGTTTTTAAGATATTGATAGATTTATCTTTACATATGTAAATGAAGCAAAATCGGGTTAGTTACACTCTGTATAACTCAAGAACCGCTGGACTGATTTCAATGATCTCTAATTTTTTGGATTTCTCTCCGCCCCGAGAATGACATAGGTTATAAAAATTTTATCTAAAGTGCATATTTAGGGTGGTCCTTATACAAAAATATTTTTAAAATAGCATTTTCACAAAGACCACGTAATCGATTCACACCGGATTTACACCACGTAGCTTTTATATCAAGTGGCATAGCTTAGGTTATAAAACTTTTATTTGGGGTGCATATTTAGGGTGGCTCTCATACAAAAATATTTTTAAAATAACATTTTCACAAATACCACACAATCGATTCACATGAAACTTACACTGCGTGCCTTTTATATCAAGAATCATAGCTTAAGCTATAACATTTTTATATAGAATGCTTAAAAAATAAAGATCATGTTGCCATCTCTATTCCTTCCTTAGGGTTCAATCTATCTCCAAACCAAAAATATTTTTGTATGAGGACCACCCTAAATAAAAATTGTATAGCCTAAGTTATGTTTCTTCATATAAAAGACATGTGGTATAAATTTCATGTGAATCGATCACGTGGTCTTTGTGAAAATGTTATTTTAAAAATATTTTTGTATGAGAACCACCTTAAATATGCACCCCAAATAAAAGTTTTATAACCTAAGCTATGCCACTTGACATACATAAAAGGTACGTGGTGTAAATTCGGTGTAAATCGATTACGTGGTCTTTGCGAAAATGCTATTTTAAAAATATTTTTGTATAAGGATCACCCTAAATATGCACCTTAAATAAAATTTTTATAGCCTATGTTATTTTTGGGGTAAAGACAAATCCAACAAATCAAAGATCATTAAAATCGGTTTAGCGCTTCTTGAGCCATACAGAGTGTAACTAACACGACTTTGCTTCATTTATATATAGATAAATCCATCAATATCTTAAAAACTAGAGCCAATTCAGTACTTTCATGAATATATTCGTAAACTGGGTACCTGAAACTATAGAAATCTGCAGAGACATCCAGGGCAACAAAAAAAAAAGTTAATTTTGTTGAGCTGTGTAATAATTGGATTTTCTGTCTGCTACTTTTTACTTTTACTACGGGTTTTATTTTATACTCAGGTATAACTTTTTTTCAACTACTTTTTTTTTTATCAATGAAGCGAACTATAGATATTGGGATTATATTTTTATTTATAAACAAAGCTTAATTTATCATACTGCATATTAAAATTAACATATCTACTTATACGTATGTGTATATACTTTATGCTTCTATATAAGGAAATGCGAGATTTAGCATGGCTTTTATTTTAACGACATTTTTAGCTGCTTACAAACAAGTTTCTGTTCAGCTATAAAATAAAAACTCTGTATTAAGCTGCTATGCTAGTCACTCGTACTTTCATTATTTATGAAAAATTCACGTGTTTACTATATTTTAGTAAATATGCAAAGTAAAAAAACTCGCTTGTCAAAAAATTACCATAGTAGGCTCGACTATAGTGACATAATCAAAACAAACATTTTGGAAAAATGTCAATGAACTTTTAAATACAAGTTGTATATTTAATTTATTTTGCAACGATGATATAAGATGTTGCTGGCATTGAGTATTTCTTGAAATAGAACCAGAAACGTTAGTTTCACATATCTTGAGATAAAAATTCTAAAACTTTGCTATATAAGTTATGGCAAAATGCTTAACAGAATTTTAGTTTGATATAAAATTTTTCTTAAGAATATTGTTATCGTTCATTAGAAATGGCACAAGTACATATACATTTTTATTTTCAAAAACAGCAAAAGCTGCTAAATATATTCTAAATGTTTTAGATTTTTAGATCTCCTACGCTGTTGCTGCCATTGTTAACAATAGCACTGCTATATCCAGTGAGCATAGTGGCACATTTGGGAGGAAAGTTCGGAGGAAAATTCGGCGGTGGTGTCGAACATCATTATGTTTCAGTTGTACAACCACAGTTTGTGCCAGTTCCCGTTTCAGTTCCAGTTTACGTGCAGGTGCCAGTACAAGTGCCAGTATACGTTAAAAGTCATGGCTGGAAAAAATCTGAAGGTTGGGAAAGTGCTGGTGGTTGGGGTAGTATTGGTGGTCATGATGATATTGGTGGTTTTGGTGGTTATGCTGACGTTGGTGGCTTTGGTAGTGCTCAGGGACTTGGAAGCTATGATGGTGGCTACGGAGGATTTTGAAAACGCTAAGTCTATATGGGTGGATATGGGTTAATTTTGCTCTACTAATGGTAATGTGTCAATTTTATTTATTTTTTTTTTTTAGTTTTATTAAATATATTAGGCTGTTGTTTTTATATACATATAAAGTTAAATGTTAAAAATAAATATTTAAATTTAATGTTTTTCATGTCAAAAAATCAATAAACCTTTTTAATCTTTTAATGGTAGTGCAAACTTTGTTGTTGTAAACTACTTATTGTACTCAATTCTTCGATTTATGTATTACTGCTCTTTGAAATTTTCTTTAAAAGGTTTTCCTAATTTCCGGTCATATTGTTAAGCTTTTTTTCATTATTGTAGTTTTGTTTTCATACCTGTTGGTAGCAAAAAGCATGTAACATGCTACAGCAACAAAAAGAAGCTATACAATAACAAAAAAGGCATTCTTGCCTTGCGAACAAAAGCTGATCAACGCTTGAGAAGTCTTACGTTAATGCAACTGAAAGTCATATAAAAAAAATGGAAAACAATTGCAGAAAGTTATGGCTAGTCTTTGTGATATTATTATTATTTTTCATTTGAAATGAAATAAAATAAATCATTGACTGGAAGTGCACAAAGTGTTTCGTCAATTTTTATATAGAGTAGAGTTCGCCAACTAGTTGACATTCAACCATGATTGCCACAACTTAACACAGCTTAGTTCCATTTTACCAGAATATACATGTCATCGCTCCATAAAATAAAATAATGTTATCATAGCATTTTTGCTATCTCTATCCCTTTTTAGCGTTCAATCTATCGCCATATAAAATTTTATCGTAATCGGTTCATTAGTATAGCTGTAAAAGCAAATTTCCTGTTTAGGAGTGAAGCACCACCCATTAAAAGCCAATATCCTGTCTCAATGATGTTAATTCTACCTCTGTACAAAATTTAATCAAAATCGGTCTATTATATAACAGTGATGGCATTTTCGGTACATTTGTACTTTTTTCGGTACATTTGCATCCTGAAAAATCGTTGTCAGTACATTCGGTACATTTGGGGCATTTTCAGTACATTCACCAAACTTTTAGCACTTTTTCAGTACATGTTCGGTACATTTGGAGGACAATTTATAATATATACTTTTTTTTTTTTTTTAGGAAATGAAAATAACCGCAATGAGTAGATTTATATTAATAACCTGTATATAATATAATTACCCTATTATATTAATTACGTTTTTGAGATATATTTAATTTTTCTAGGGTTTTTGAGATGGGAAATGTGTTTTTTTTTATACTAAATTTTAGATCAATTTCGTGAATTTTAGGAAAATTGGGTGTTCAAGACAAAAAAGTACATTCGGGCTCTAAAAAGTACATTTGAATTTTCGATTCAGTACATTTTAGAGAAACCCAAATGCCATCACTGTGACATAATATAACATGCATTTTTCTGGTAGGGGTGTGTCACCGCCCACTAAAAATAAATGTCTTAATAATCAATCTAACTTCGAATACAATTTCATCACAATTGGCGTGGTGAGACAGCACTGTTTCGGTAAAGACAGATGACACGCCCACTAAAAAGGCACAGTTTTAGATACCCTTTCTTAGAGTATATATCGAGGTATTTATCTCCGAACTATCGGTAGATTAGTTTAACCATGGAAATTACATACGGGGATGTCCCTCTTCACAACTTTTTCTAATAAGTACAAAGTCTAGTGGTTATATCATTTCAAATGCGATCTGTTTTTCTTTCGCCTATTAATATATCGATAAAACCCTAAATACCTATTACACTCTTTTGAACGATATTGATTTTTTAAGCAAGTTTGCTTATCATATCATCTTTTTTAATTAACCTTTTTCCTGAGAAATGAAATATTCTTACTCATTTATTTTTGAAATGATTTTTAATTGCAGCAAAGTTATTAACTCCAGCAAAAGCATTCGCATTAAAACATAAAACATCATTCAGCTTTTGTCTCGTTTAACATACCTGTAACCAAGCCGATCTCGAACGAAAGTTCATTGCAGTCTGTGATATAGCTTTTGTGCTTTCGTGTGCAACCCACGCAATGGTAAATTTACATACTCATGAAACACAGTGTGACATCATCATCATCTCTCATATTTTTCTTTGATACGGGAATGACGTGTGCACAGTATGTTTGATTTGTAGAAAAAATATAAAATTAATTGTAAGTGGTAAACATTTTAGTTTGCTCAAATATGCATTATTTCTTCAGTTTATGTTTTCGCCTTTAAATTTATGATCAAATATATGTATGTAATTATAATCAACAAGTTGCTAAGCTATTTTCTTCATTCGATTACCAAAGTATGTGATTTTTAATTAAAAAGTTTTTGTGAATAGACAACAAAAATATTTGTAAAAGCACGAAATGGTTTGAATAAATGCAAAATTTGCTAAGACAAAAAGTTTATCTCTGGAATGAAGCTACACGAAACAAAAAAATAACAAAGTCTCAAAAGACATTGCAGAATCTAATCGGTGAATGAAAAATTAAATTGAACTGCAAAGAAAATGGCTTTGATAAACAAATTAAAAAAGTCGGTGTAAATGGAGCGTAAATGGAGCAAAATTCATTGATATGGCAATAAGATTATTGAGAGAAGTTGCAAATGCAAATCAATAACTCTTGAAAAAAAATGATAAATGGTCTTGATGATAAGAGGAAAGAGTAATTTTTGAAAAATATATTCAGATGGAAAAAATCATACAAAAAACGTCATGAAAAAGTTGAACGAAAAGCAATCTTGTTCGTTTGAGAAAACTAATAAAGCCAGACGCACAAACAAAAAGTAAACTAAAAACAAACAAAAAATTATGTTTAAACCACAAAAATGAAATGTCAAAAATGAAACAAAATTAATTGTAAATGAGAAAACGTTGAAAAGTCAACAGATATAAAACTTCATTTAAGAAAAACGGTTTATTGATTATTTAAAATTGTTAATAAAATAAGAACATAAGAATAATTTTTGAGATTTTTTTAAAATGTTCTTCATTATTGGCGTTTACACACACAAATTCTTGCCGAAAAGTTTCCTTGTTTGTGGGCAAGAGGGGAAAAACCAAAGAGACGAGGTACAAAATTTGTCGTTTGTTTCAAATGCCAAACAAAAAGCATAAAAGAAGAATAAAGACAAAAATTTCTTTCACATAATTTCCTCGTTTTAACGCCGAGTTATGAACAGTGCTGCAAAGACAACGAGAACGGGCAATCAAAGAGCGTAATAATGAAAACAAAAGGTGCTAAAAGAGCGTAAAAAAGCGTTAAAGAGCGTAAGAAAGCCTGCACGTATATAGAATTGATAAACAAATCCAAATTTTTTTATAAATCAATTTTTTTCGCCAAAACTATCATGCCTATGAAAAAGAAATGTAAACATTATTTCTAGAAAATTTAATTGCCTTTAATTTGGTATATAATATGTTTATATGTAGGTATTTTTTCTTGAGATATTTGTAATTAAGTTGAACCAACTTTTTTTTTGGTCCAAAAACCGAAAGTGACCAATATCTTGAAAACGACGTGAAAGAAAAAAAAAATAATTTGATTTTCAAAATCAGCAGGCAATTTTACATAAGAAACGAAAAAAGGCATCTAAAGTTCATAAATTTTTTAATTATTTGTAAACTAGTGTTATCAGTCAAAACCATTAAAAATATTACTAAACTAGTGCTAAAGCTAAAAACAGAATAGGACGTGTCAAATTGCACCAAAAATAGAATCTGTTATATTTCTCTGCGATAAATTTTGCTAGTGTCAATTGTTTACTCACTACAAACGTATAAGAAAAATCTGGACGATTTTGCACGTCCCAATTCTGTTTAGCTCTTAACCGCGGCTTCGCAAGCGCATGTGCCATTGGTTTTTTCATAATAAAATTGCTCTCTTGATATTTCATTCTATCTTCTCTCTTCATAAGTAATACGTTGAACAGAATTGAGACGGAATCGGAAAAGCGGCAACGGAATCATCACAAATGATGCTATGAAATTGAAGAGAATTGCAGCGTACAACTGATAACCTACCGACGGATACCCGTCGATTAAGATTTAATTCTAATTTTTTTTTGTCACAATTCTGTTCAACACATAACAAAAAAAAAGAAAACAATTGAAAGAGAGTTTTCTCTGTGAACTTTGGAGCCTAATATAAAAGGTACAAATGAGAGAGAAAAAAAAAAACAGCAATCATAACATAGAATTTAAGAAGCAGCACAAACAACGACAATTTTTGTGTGGAGTATTAAGTCCTAAAAAAGGATATTAAACTTAAAAAAATAAAAAAAATAGGTAAGCCATAACCTTTCTCATCACCAAAATGTTGTTTAAAAATAAAAATTTTTCAAATCAGTTCAATATGTTTTCTGCCAAAGCGTTACAAACCATTTCTTTGCATGCAATTTTATATAAATATCGTAGATAAGGCCACAATATCGATAATTTGATAAATGTTGATCCCAGACGTTAAGCCCCCAATTCTTTAAAAAGAATTTAGTAAATCCCTAAGTGAAAAACAATCTCTGATATAGGTTTGTAAATCAGAACAAAAATTTATCACTCCAACAAATGCAACTATGAAAAAAGAAACCCAAAATCAACTCAATAGCAAAATAAATTACAAAAACTTATAGAGTAGTGATTAACAGTTCGAAGATCTTCTTGCTGATTTATTTCTGTGAATACTATCATCTGTAAAACTCTTATTTTTCGGTTGAAATAACTTTAACTTTTATTTTTCATAGTTTTTATCAATAAAAAATACACGGTTTTTTGACTGCATTTTAGGTAGTTTTCTTGCCATTGTACCATTGCGCGCTCTTGAAAATTGTAAGAGAATCAATATGTAAATGTGTGCAGTTGTTACAGAAATTCACCTGAATTAATGTCAATAGCGCAGGTAAATGATTCAATATGCATGCAAACGGCGTGCATACGCGCAGCGAAGGACAAAGGATGCTGCATGGCTGTAATGCAATGCAATGATGCCATGCAGCTGTTTGTTAGCACATGAAAAGAATTTTAAGTGCACACGATGACTACAACGATATGGTTGAGACGCTGCGCTGCGATGGTTATGAAAAACATGCAAACATGATTATAAACGCACGTGCTGAAGCAAAATATGAGAAAGAGATGAAAAAGGAACTTTTAAATAAAATTAAGAAAGCAAAAAAAATTATTGATAATAAAAGTTTACCAGATCAAGCGAGTCGCATAATATACATATGTATGCATGCAAGGAAATCTTTAAAAATGTAGTTACATTTTGTATTTTTATGTATTAAAATACTTTTTAGTTAAACAATCGCAAAGCTCTTTTAATACGATACTTGTTTCCAATATGGCTTTTACTTCGAAATCAAAGCGGTAAGCGTACTTACATTACACTATCCTTGTTACATTGAAAAACACTCATTTTGTGATTTGAATTAAAGTTACTCACAGTATATATGTACGCGTACATAGAGAAAAATTGTATAAAAATAAAGGCACACAGTAGAAAAAATAATTTTTTGTTTGACTTTGGTTCATTTTTTTGCTTGACTTCTCAACTTATCTATAAAAAAATAAACATGTAAGAAATTGTAACTAATCGGTTCAAAGTTCATTGATGATTCCATTTAGCTATGGCAGATACTAGCTTCACCCCCAATTGTTTCTGCTTTGAACTTTATTTTGTATAATTTTTTTTACTGTGGAATTTCAAAATATTTTCTGTTCCGATACACCGCAAAGAACATTTATTTTTTGCGTGTACGTTCTTTCACCCCGCGACCTTGTCCAATAATATACATACATGCACTCATTTAGTTGCCTTTGTGTGTTGCACCGCAGCATAAATAGCAAGGCTGCCAAACTGGCTGCATGCAACATTGCTGTTGGCCATTGTTTTTTTCTTCAATGAAACCAACTACTTGCAGCATTGCTTTTGATTATTTTTTTTATGTTTTTACTCTGCAATAAACTCATTGGAGGTACTGCTGCTGCATCTGGTAGTGGTAGTTGTAGTGAAATTGTTTTTTTCTTTTATTCCTCAACTTTAACAATAACTGAACTTTTATGCTTTTGTCAAAAAAATGCGAAAAAATGCTTTTAACAACTTATTGCATTTTGTTTGCCTTCTTATAAAAGAGTCAACATTTGCACAATGAAATTGTTTAAGTATTTGGCTAAATGTACCAACATGCATAAGTATGTTAGCGAGGTATCGTTAGGCGATATTAGAATATCTTCTGCGCGGCAATGTGTGTTAATTACCAGAGCGACTTTTAGCTTAAGTTTGCTTAGAGTATTATTTCAGTTTTGGCACCAACTGTGGAGAAGAAAGTTTACAACAACTCCACATTATTTAGACCAAAATTTACAGAGGTCGAATCAAGTTAACTTAGTTTGATTTAGAAATGGCCAATAATTGCAGCTGTAGTTTATTGTCATTTCCTTGAAATTGATAATGATGAAAAAGTCCCTACATTGTAGTTTATATGTTATTATATTATAATATCTCTCGATATTATTTTAATTGATACATTTTACCACCTTTATTGCACATATGTAAGTGCTTGAACTGGAGTGTTTTTTTTTTTTGTTTCTCTAAATTTGTCCCTCTGTCAACCGCTGTTACTGATGTTGGCTGCAGCCGTATTTCGAAGGTTTTCTGTGTACTTACTTGTAATCGCCTAAGTATTTCCAACTAAATACGAACATCTTAAGTAAATCTCAACTTAAAAGTTGCATTCAAGTTGTTGTTTTTGGTAGCATTAAAACAAACACGCACATGTATTATTTAAGTTAGTATTGCGTGTGTGTGCGTATGCTTGGTATAACATTGATTTCAATGCATTGCTTGCATTTAAGTAGAAAGCGTAGGAAGCTAGAGGTTTTTAACTTTTACAATGGTTAACTGATGGTACTTTGTGGAAATGACTTTAAGTAAAAGTTTTTCTATTAAACAATGAAGGTTTTCAATATTTCGTAATAAGATTTTCTTTTTCAATTACTTAAAAAATGTTGCAATTACTTGCAAGGTTTTTTTTTCTTTTTAAGGTAAAAAACAAAAACACCTGCAGAAAAATTATTGTATGCTGCAATCTTTCATTTTGATTTTAGAAATCTTATTTGAAAAATGCTATCAATTTCATTTTATGTTTAAACTGAAACTCAAAAAATTTTAAAATTTTACAACATGCTGTAATTTTCATAAGTTTCATTTGATTTGCTTAGGATACAAATATTTCAACATTTTTGGGCTTAAAAGGCTTTGAGTTCTCAAACTGTCTATTGAATTTCAAGATTTTCCAGCTGAACTAAGCTAACAAACGTACGCTCGAGTACATGCAATGGTAAATTTTCATGTCTGACTTTCTCTTTGCAACTTTACTGCAATCAATTCCCACGTTTGTATCATTATACATACATACACTGAGAAAAAAATTAACTAGAACCTGATTAATTCAACTAGTAGACGTAATGTTTTGGAGGGAAAATATTGTTATTTCAACCAAAAATCTGATTGAAAATATGTGATAAAAATAAATCTAGTTAATTCAAAGCTGTATATGGTTAAACTCAATTGATGATTGTTAATAATATTAACCAGGCATCTATTTAAATTGACCAGGAATCTATTTAAATTGACTAGGAAATTGCAAAAAAAAACAAAGCCACTTTTTGTATTACTGGCCGTTTCTATGACCATTCCTAGGACCCATCGATTGACACCTCTCTCTCTTGTCCAGATCGGATCAACTCTAGTTTCTAGCTATAGGTGCTTTCATATGGAATATTAACTTTTTCTGCTGCTTGGGACTGCTCGGAAATCCAAGTCCGGAGATTACTCATTTTATTTATTGTCCACGTTTCTATGACCATTACTAGGATCTATCATCATCGATTGGACTTAAAATTTCCATATTCCCATATTTGCCCTAAAACTTCTTTATCAGCCTGTGTTACTGCGCCACACACCGGCGCCAGAGAGCTAGCCTGACAACTTCACTTTATATATACATTTGATGTCGTATATATGTATACAATTGTTAAAGCAAAAAAATAATAACGAATCATAAAACATCATTTAGATTTCATTCTAAAAAATATGCAACATTTTCATTACAATGAAATCTAAATAGTGTTTCAGGATTCGTTATTAGTTTTGTGCTTTCAGAATTGTGTATATACGACATCAAAATTAGATATATTTCTATAAAAAATTCAATGTTTACCAGCGTTGTAGTTATTTCCTGTTAGATTTATTAATTTTCTTGTTAAAAATACTGAAACACAAAAAATTAGCTAAAATAAATTAACCAGCAGAATATTTCATGTTTCTTTTCCTTCAGTGTACATATGTATGTATATCAGTATGCACTCACAAGCAGGCGAACTATATGTGTATGACACTATGTATGTAAGCAAATTGCATTCATGTCGTTGTGCTTGTATTCATTTATAAAATTATGCACGCAGAGCGCTTATAAATAAGTGTGAATAATTTCAATGCATTTGTGTTATATGAAAGCAACATGATACCTACACAGGTGTACGCAAAGTCACGTCAACAATTATCTAAACGTTAAGCCTAATCTGGTTTGTAAGCTTCGCCACATGAGTTGAAAGCCTTAAATTTAATTAAGCGTAAAGGATTCTACTGTTTCAAATAACTTCTCTTAGAATTTTATTTCTTTTAAGCTATTCTTAGCTATATAACTTTAACGTATTGTGACATCTGTCAAATGCAACCCACTTGACCTCAATAAAATCTCACGCAAGTAAACTAAGAACACGCACATTTTATCAAAAAACAGAAACCAACAAAGTGATGGCACAAAAAATATCAGGTAAAATAATGAACGCCAACGCATTAGGGATGCGTAGTCAAAAACGATAAATTTGATTTTTTTGTAGATCCGATAATTTGCCTGATTTTTATGTATACTCTTTGAGCGAAAATAACTTCATCCTTTTGTATGAATATCAGATTTCACTACAGAGAGTAGTTAAGTTTATGGCATCCTTCTCAAAAATCGTTTCTATCAAAAGAAACGTTTACAGTCAGGACTTTGAGATTTTGTACACTGGAGGTTGAAGAAATCCATATTAAATTACCAATATACATATTTAATAATTTTTTTTTCTATTAGGACTTTGATGCATTGGGTGAAAGAACTTCCTTATATACGATAACATAGAATTTTATAAAATTAAAAAACGAGAATTCATTTATGTAAATTGGATAATTTTTAAAAAAATTTTGTTATTTAAAAAATCTCAAAATCACACAATTTTTGTACGAGTATGTAAAGTAAGGTGGATATAGGAGCTGATTAAAACTGAGTGCTTTTAACCGAAGGCAGTCTTCTGTGAACTAATGGGACTGATATTAAGTCTTCTTTGCAGAATTGTTTTGCAATCATATAACTACAGTAGAATTAGCAATATAAATATTACTATGTTCCATAGAAGTCTTGCGAGCACTTAACTTTATCAACACAATTCATTAAAATTTGGCTAGGAAATTTAAAAAATTGATATTATAACCTCATCTTAAAGTTTTTCAAATGCTTTCTTATGCTATTAAATTTATTACATTTCTTTGTATAAACATCGAAACCCCACAAACACATAGACTGTAACAAATACGCATATATATTTTAAGTACTTACAAACTTAAGGCATTGCCAACATCAACTTAAACTCAATTTATTTCATACGCTTTTAAGGATATTCCGCTAAAATTTATTTTACAATTTTCTCATGCAGCAAAACCATTGCTATTAAATAAAATTTGAAAGCAGCGAACAAATAAAAAAAAGCAAGCAAACACAATAGAAAAGAAAACTCATAATTCACTTTTATTTTCATTTTTATTTTTCCATAAGATTTTCAATGTAATTTGCAAGGCGCGGTTTTGCACAATAAATTTGTGCTAAAAATCCTTTAAAATACTTAATTCTAAGCAACAGTAATACAGAATTTTAAATGTGTCCTTGTCCTTTTTATATTGTTTCAATTTATTTTCTGAATATGTGAATACCCTTACACATATATGTACCATACATACTTATGTTATCGTATTTATGCACATGTGTATATATGTGTGTGTGTTCATCTTTGAAAATATCATTGCATGTGACGTTGCGTCCTTTTTGTGTTCAATATGAGTTCATTTCATTTCATTTCATTCCTTTATTGTTACTCTGACATGCTTTATTTCCTTTACAGCGGCTTATGCAATATAAATAAGCCGCAATAATAAAAGTCAGATATACTGAAACCCACTCATATATTATATAAAATTTTTTTACATATATTTGTACGTACCACGCAATATTATAACAACTTCATATGTGTAGGTACATATCTACTCAAGTTGTTTAAGGATATGCGAAATTAAGTTTTTATTTAGAAATTTATTTTTATACTTTTTCTTTTCTTGTTTTGTTAGCATTTGTAATGGTTCGTAGGATTTATTTGATTTTTATTCAGCGTCAATTTTACTTATTTAACGAGTAGCTCTCAGTTAAATTTGATAGAATAATGTCGTAAAGAGGCTATTAATATCAACAATAATCAAACTTTATCTTATATTTAAAATATAAATTAAACTTTTGTCTACTCCTCGTTGAAGTCAACATTTATTTCAATATTTTGACTCATTCGTCAACGTTTTCCTTGCGACTGATCCCGTAAAAGTGACGAAAAATCATCCGGCAACTGAAAAAGTAAACCAGTGAATTGAGACTAAATCTCCAGAAAAAACAAAGCAAAATGTCAAAAACGGATTTGGACGCATTGGTCGCTTGTTTCTATACGCTACAGTTGAAAAGGGTGCCAACGTTATTGCTGTTAACAATCCCTTCCTCTGATGACAACTACATGGTTTACTTGTTCAAATTCAAATTCAACCGTCGGTCGTTTCAAGGGCACTGTCAGCGCCAAGGGTGGAGCTCTTGCTGTCAACGGCCAGCAGATCACCGTTTTCTATAAACGTGACACCACATTGTTGAATCTACCGATGTTTTCACCACCATCGATAAGGCTGGGTTGCTCATTTCAAAAGCGGTGCCAAGAAGGTTAATATTTTAGCCCCATACGCTGATGCTCCCATAATTGTATGCTGTGGCAACTTGAAAGTTGTCTCTAACGCCTCCTGCACCACCAATTGCTTGGCTCTCTCGGCCAAGATCATCCACGATAACTTCAAAATCGTTAAAGGTTTATGACCGCAGTGCATGCAACCACTGCTACCCAAAAGCCTGTTGATGGTCCATCGGGTAAATTGTGGCGTAATGGTCGTGGTGCTGCCCAGAACATCATTCCTGCATCTTCGGGTGCCGCTAAGGCTGTTGGAAAGATTATTCTAGCTTTGAATGGTATAATTAAAGGCATTGCATTCCGTGTCTCCACTGCCATCGTATCTGTTGTTTATTTGACTATGCGCCTTGGCAAGCCTGCCTCATACGAAGCCATCAAACAGGAATTGAAGGAAGCCGCTGCTGGTTCATTTAAGGGTATTTAGTATTACACCGAGGAGGATTTCATCTCATTCAATTTCATCAGTTACACCCACTCTTCAGTCTTTGATGTTAAGGCTGGTATTTCGTTAAACGATACCTTCGTTACATACGGTTGCGCCAACCGTGTTGTCGATCTTGTTATGTACGAGAAAACTAAGCAAGCTAATTCAATGAAATTTGGTCACACCTTCTTGCAAGCTGCTAGCATATAAAAATGGGAAAAATTGGGTCACGACCACGCCTACCGCCCATACTCTATGTAAATATACCTCAGCCCATTTTGAAAAAAGATGCTGCGAGTTTGATGAAACTTGGTGATTTGGTGAACATGTGAACAAAATTAAGATTAGGCTAATTTTTTAAATTTGCAAAGGGTCTTGAAGGGGCGTAGCACAGCCCTAAATTTTAACTTTTATATCGCCATAACTCGTAAACCGTGCAAGATGATGTGATGAAATTTTGTACACGGATACAGATCATATATATCTTGAATTTTGTTTAAAGTGGGCCGAAATTGAAAAGTAGGCGGAATTGTAAAAGTGGGCGTGACACTTTTTAACATTTAAACATTTTCATTTCGTATAATTCAAAATTGGCAGATTCGATTTTCATAAAAATTTTAGAGATGATGCCACTGAAAGCAGTCATCAATACAAGCTTCGTCAGTATAATGGAAAAACTCGTTGAAGGGTGAAGGGCGTGGCATAGAACACAATATTTAGAAACGATATAATTAGAGAACTAAATATAAGCAAAAAACGTTTAATGCTATAGATAGTGTGCAATATTATAAGCTATAAAATTAAATAAATTTTGACGGGATTTCATCAGTGGGCGTGGCACCTCCAATATTAACATAATATTAGTGAAATTTTAAGAGAACTATTGCAGCGACTGGCATGAAATCTGATGTAAGTGATTTAATTGCTATATGGTATGTACAAATGTCTGCACCTAAAGCAAGCGAAATAGCACCACTGGGCGTGGCAGCTCCCATTCAAGTAAAACACTTTAAGTGGGATATCTAGCGAAATATAGGAGCAATCACACTGAAATTCAGTATAAGGGGTTCGTTTATGGAAAGCTATTTCTGGATCAAAATCAGTTTCGATTGTATCAGTGGGTGTGTCACCGCACTAAATTTTAAGGTTAATTACGGCATATATCGCAAACTGTTCAATGACGAATTTAATTTATATCATCAAAAGTAGGCGGAATTGGAGAAGTGGGCGTGGTAAATTTGGTTTATGCATTTTATTCTATTTTTTCAACATTTTCCACATTTTTTTGGCTCTCCAACTTTTTAAATTTTCCCAATATATTCCACGTGTATATTTTGCACTTTTTCAACCTCTTTCAACTTGAATCGACATTTTCATGAATTTTGAATTGTTTCAACATTTTTAAACTTCTTGCAACTATTTTTGAGTTTTTAACCACTCTCAACATTTTCCACATTTATTGACTTTTTCAATTTTTTTTAACTTTCTGCAATGCTTTTAGACTTTTTGAGTTTTTTCAACTGTTTCAACACTTTTCAACCTCTTTCAACCTTATTACATTACTTTTGACTTCTTCAACCTTTTCAACGTCTTTTTAGTATTTATTTGGAAAGTACTTTCAGTGCAGTGTAGGGTATGTGAGATAACACCTTTACTAGTTTTTTATTCTTTTATTTATAAATTAAAATTTTCCTTTTTTTAAAGCAGTTTTAAAAATTATTTAATTGAAATTCAAGAATATTTTGACAATGCCACCGATAAACAAAAAAAAGTTCCACATTTCGTGGTTATGTTGTAGAACGCTTAAGTTTCTTCATTTTGGAATTTTGCATTTACCCGTGTAAGCACTCAATGCGGTCCCTAACATTTCTAGAAATTCCGTAGTAATACGAGATTTTTCAGCCGTAGTGACATTTAAGCTATAACCTCTGATTTTGTCGCAATAAGCAAAAAGCTGCAATAGAAAAAAGTTATAATTAAAAAAATGTTACATCGCTTCTAACAAATTATTTATTCATTTAGCGATTCGGAAACTGCAGCTTTGTTATAACAAATTTATAATTTCAATGGTGTGCTAAGCATTTTGAACTATCTTGTAGCACACTGTGACGTAATTTTCAATAAATTTTACATTTTCATCATCATAGAGGTCAAGAATTTCGGCCTCCTGAACATCTACGCAACTGACATTGAATGATATTTTTTTTTGTAAAATTTTCTTTTACAATGAAGGAAACCTACGCTCATGCATAAAAAAATGGTTGTAGATGGGGTTTTGGAATCCACAAGTGATGTGAAAAAGAAAAAGCTGCCTGGCAAAATAATTCGATTCTCTGATACATTATGAGTAACGAGTCTGAGATAATCTTTGTTTGTAAGCATAACCTTCTTGTTACAAACGCTATAACTAGGAGGGAGCTCAAGATGAAATATTCCCTTCCAAAAATTTTTTTATTTAAAATGAACCAATGAACCGAATTTTTCAGAATGTTTGTTGGGAATCAGCCCACCATGTATAATACAAGGTTCGCACAATATAGTCAATTGAAATAAAAATTTTATTAAACTAAAGTTTTGAAATGTAGTTTTTTAGCTTTAATTTCCGATGCATAAATTAAATATTCCTTTACTTACGTTATCCACACCGCAGTTCAGTTGATCAGTTAGAGTTTTGTTGGAATTGTTTGGACAAGATAACGATGCATCCTTCTTATAATTAGTTTCAAACTGCTCTTGATTATTTTTTTCAAAGTATACTCGTACATCCTTCTCGCTGAGTTTTGTTATACTGCGTATAATTTCAAAAGATTTGATATATTGATTGATTATTTTTTCCGAGAGCTTAAGCCAGCAGAGTTTATTTTCTATCTCTTCAATTTCCTTTAATGTTCGATTCATATATTCAGTTAATGCACTACTATTGAACAGGGAACTGAAAGACGATAATTCCAAATTGCGCTCGGATTTCATAGGCTTTGTGTTGCCGTTCCTATGGAAGTTCCCAAATGAGCGAAAAATATTTTCATCTGAGCCTTGACATATCACACTAACTGCAAAAATAACCGCAAGTGTTGATAGAATTTTTTGCACAAAATTCATTATAATTTTCTTCTACTGAACTTTCCGATAAATGTGAACTTAGAATAAGAAAAAAGTAACTTATTTTGATTAAAACTTCTGGGAATCTTGCTCTTATATACGAATTTTGGAAGATCTATAATGAAGCTCTCTCTCTCTCTCTCACAAATTGCTTTGCATACTTATGTGGCATAATGATATACTTTAATTAAATAAGTTCCAATCAGAGACATTAAGAATTGAAAACTCGTAGCCATTAAGTGTTCCAATCAGACACATCAGTGATGGCATTTGGGTTTTGTGAAAATGTACTGAATCGAGACTTGAAATGTACTTTTTAGAGGCCGAATGTACTTTTTTGGCGTGAACTAAAATGTACGAAATTTTGGTAACATTTTCGCAATAACTAAAAAAAAAGGTTCTCCCTTTTGGCATCTCAAAAACCCTAGGAAAATCAGATATATATGAAATTAAATTACAAAAACTACACCTTGCAATTATTTATAAATAAAAGGTAATTATTACATATCTTCATATTGCAATTATTTTCATTTAATTAAACCAAAAACAAGTAATTATTATAAATTGTTCAAATGTACAGAAAATGTACTGAAAATGTGCTGAAAATTCGCCGAATGTACTTAAAATGCGGCAAATGTACCGAATGTACTGAAAACTTGTTAAATATACTGACAACGGTTTTTCAGGACGGAAATGTACCAAATGTACTGACAACGGTTTCTCAGTATGGAAATGTACCAAAAAAAGTACAAATGTACCGAAAATGCCATCACTGAGACACATTAAAAATTGAAAACTCGTAGCCATTAAGTGTGAAAAACACGTGGCTTTATCAAACTGCCATTACTAAGTGCAAAACCAATGCATATAAAGGTTGGCGGAATATAACATTTGATGTTTGAAGAAGTTTAAAATTTTTATTTTAATATTTTAAAATTTTTTTAAGAGCTTTGCACCGAAGGCTTTTGGAACTTATTGTAAAATGGTATATAATGAAACTATGAATAAAAAGCATCAAATCATACTTTTGAAACTAACCGCGTGAAATTTGTGAAACAAATTTGGCTTCAATATTGCACCGCTTCTATCGGATTTAATGCTTCACACTGATTTTTTTGGTATAATGTGTAAGACGAATGTACATCAATTAGGTACTTTTCGACTACAAACTTAAATCTGTGTTACAGCAGCTGAAATTTAGCGAAAAACCATGTAAAATTCCTATTTGCATACTTCACGTATTTAGACACAAATATAAACTTTTAATTTTGAAAGAAAAGAATTGCTATGAATTCAAGGCATTGAGGTCATTTTGTACCAACCTTTATAAGTTAGTTAGTTATCAAGGTTTTTAAATGAATTATGCATACGTGATGCAATCCGACTAACCCGCTTCATGTTTTTCCTATTACGTCGAACCATTTTTGCTCAAATCAGCTGACCTTTTTAGTCACCTGATTTTTTTTATAATTTATATGAATCGAATTATTTCCGCATGATTTGAAAATTATAAATTATGATCAGTTGTAAAAGGAATCATAATTTTGTTTAAATATATCATTTTTTTATGTTTACTTTCAAAACCATCCTCAAAAATATAAGCTTTTGATAAATATAGCATATGGTAAGCAACTCTCTTGCTCCCTTTCAAAAATTCAGTTTAAAAAAATATTACAGATAAGACAATTCGCCACACCAAATATTAGGCTTCATTAATCACGATAGCCGTTTTCACAATAATGTAGGGGAAGGTGGGGCAAAGTGGTAGGCCTAATGGGAAAACGAAGTTTTCACAAAAAAATAAATTTTATTTCGCACAATTAATCATGTTAGTTATTAGTTCGACCTTTATATAATCTAAGGTAATTTAGGTAATTAGGCTCATTATTTTCTCAACAGAAGATGATTATTATTACGATGCAAAAAAAAGTACGTTTATACCGCTTTGCCCTACGGGTGGGATAAAGCGGTATACGAAGTGCAATACCACTCTGACGCCATGACCTATGTAAACATACAGACTCGCGAAACAAAAATTTATCAACATAAGCAAATTTTCAACATAATCAATAAAAATGAATGTCACTAATATATATACTAAGACGTTTTTTAAATGATTCATATGAAATGAATTTACTTATGTCGAAAATCCTCGAATCTTACATCGACTGCACACATTTTGATGAACCTCGTAGTTTTCGAAAACGGAAGGTCGAAATGTCGATATAACCTGGCAGTTACACAAGTTCCATATAATTACATTAGATGGCGCTGTAATACAAGGATAAATATACGCTTTGTCCCGCTTTGCCCCGCCTTCCCGTATATCTCATTTTGCTGGAATTTTTGAGATTGCAAAAGTGAGGACCCTTTTTTTAGTAATTTAGTAAAATTGGATGTTCAAGATAAAAAAGTACATTCGGCCAAGTACATTACAAGTCTCGATTCAGTACATTTTCACAAAACCCAAATGCCAACTGGTGCTAGAATTGCTGCTGTTAACGATCCCTTCAACGATGTCAACTACATGGTCTACTTATTCATATTTGATTCAACCCTCGGTCGTTTCAAGAGCACTGTCAGCGCTCTGGAGGAGCGGTGGAGGTGGAGCTCTCATCGTCAACGGCCAGAAGATCATGGTTTTCTGCGAACGTGACCCCGCTAACATCAACTGGGTCAGTGCTGGTGCTGAATATATTGTTGAATCGACCGGTGTTTTCAGCACCATCGATAAGGCTGTGGTGTCCATTTCAAAGGCGGTGCAAAGAAGGTTATCATCTCAGCTCCATCCGCTAATGCCCCCATAATTGTATGCTGTGTCAACTTGAAAACGTACACCGCCGACATGAAAGTTGTCTCTAACGCCTCCTGCACCACCAATTGTTTGACTCTTTTGGCCAAGATCATCCACAATAACTTCAAAATCATTGAAGGTCTTATGATCACAGTGCATGCAACCACTGCTACCCAAAAGCCTGTTGATAGTCCATCGGGCAAATTGTGGCGTAATGGTCGTGGTGCTGCCCAGAACATCATTCCTTCATCTACGGGTGCCGCTAAGGCTGTTGGCAAGGTTATTCTAGCTTTGAATGGTATAATTAAAGGCATGGCATTCCGTGTCTCCACTGCCAACGTATCTGTTGTTAATTTGACTGGGCGCGTTGGCAAGCCTGCCTCATACGAAGCCATCAAACAGGAAATAAAGGAAGCCGCTGCTGGTTCATTTAAGGGTTTTTAGTATTACACCGAGGAGGAGGTCATCTCATTCAATTTCATCAGTTACACCCACTCTTCAGTCTTTGATGTTAAGGCTGGTATTTCGTTAAACGATAACTTCGTTACATACGGTTGCGCCAACCGTGTTGTCGATCTTGTTAAGTATATACATGCAGAGCAAGGATTAAATTGTTTTGTCAACTGCCGCTGCCAGTTGTCAGAAAAAGGCATTTAGGTTGCGCAACTTTCTCCACACTAAACCAACTCTAATGTTCTACTAACTCAGAAAGAAAAAATACATTATTGTCACATACAAACACACATAGAAAGACACACTTCACACAATCGCACTACTGATTCATTATAGAAAAATTGTTTCCTATATCCCATTCCCCCAAATTCCAAATTGCTGAGTATCATTACTACATAATTATTGTAAGGTATTTACCCAATAGTTTGCGTGGGTTCTAGGTCAGTGTTAGGCAAAAAGTTAATAAATTATTAAATATAGATCGATCTCTGATATTATGTTGTATGAATCGTATTTTAAAGTACAATAAAATAAAAAGTTAAATGTAATCAAAAAAAAAGAAAAATAAAAATTCGGAGACTTCAGGCTCCGATTCCTTTCCTATTGGCAATGGATGCCTTCATATGTTTCACTTCGTACATCAAACGCATTTTGAAAAACAATGCAAAACCTCATTTCTGTTATATGTAAATGACATTAAGTCTTATAAATGTATGTATTACGACTTTCTTTAAAGCGATATTCTTTTACATACACCATCGTGTTATTCAGCTCCATCTATACTTACATATGTATGGGTATGTCTGTTTTTGTTGTTATCATCAAAATTGTCTCTCATCTTGTTGTGGCTTAGGCTTCTACATTCGTTATTTGTCTATAGTTAACATCGGGAAAAGGCCAAACAACAGCATCACTGTGCTACATAAATACATATGTACACACATAGAAACTTTCGGTTTATTTGTATGTATTAGTGTCGAACTATGTGCTCCACTTATCTTGTTAACATCTTTTAATGTCAAGTTGCGACTAGGATTATCTGCGTTTGAGATATTTTGTATTGGCCTTGAGATATTTTCTTGCAAAAGTGATACAAGACTGTTTAGTTCAAAATAACGCACATATGATAAATACGCAAAAATTCCCATTTTTATGGTTAAACCTATAATTCGTGTAACCTTTTATTATCAGAATAAAGTAAAACATACCAAAAGAACTTGTTTAAACATCTCTCAAAGTTCCATATCACACGTTCGAGCATAAAAATTCATTTAACTTTTACCACGAGTTTTGTTATCTTCTTATTTGCTGTCGCTTTTTTTTTTTTCTTTAAACTTCACCCTTATAAAGGTACACCCACGCAATTGGCGCCGCTTCATTCGACCCAACTTCATCTGAAAATAAAACAATCTGTGCAAAAATTAGGCAGGAGAGTCAATAAATCAAGATTGAAAAGTCCTACATCAACAAAATTGAATGCCCTTACATTTTATCTTACAAATAATGGTTGGAAAAAGCAAAAACAAACACAATGTAAGGCTGAAAACAAAATTGATGTTCATCGTTTATGACCGGCAACATAACTTGTTGCCAATTTCGAAAGAGTCGTAAACATTTTAGGTTAACAAGTTTTACGCGCAGCTTTTGTAATTAAAATCCCAAATTGTTACGAAATGACAACATAAGTAACGAATATTCGTCGAAAAGGACTTTTGTCCTGTTCCTGGTATCTGAATTCTACCGCTGTTTTCGCTGCTGGTACTGGTTATATTGCTTGGTACGAGTTGGTAGTTCTAAGCAAACGATGGATACTTTAAAAACATTATGCCAGTCAACCAGTCATCACAGCACAAAGGTCAATAAAAGTTTAATTAACTTGAAGCAGCTTCAAAAAACCAGAAAAATAACAATAACAAAAACAACGCACATTAAAAAAAAAAACAAAAACAAACATTTAGAACAACAACAATAAAATCAAAATACAAGTACATATTAGTTTGTGTAAGAGGATATGCAATTTTAATTCATTTGATACTTTTTACGAGTAACGATATTCCTGTAAATACCGATATGTTTCCTAAGACAGTGTTAGGAGAAATTAATCAAATAATGAAAGTTGCAGGAATTGTTTGACTTATTGCTAAGTGCTTGGAGATAGCTCTAATAAGTGGCCCTTAATGTAGATCCATAGAAAGTTGTTAGGTCACTTAATCGAAAAGAGTGCCATAAATGCAAAACAAAAAAAGTAACCTGATGATTTTGTTCCAAGTTATTGCGATATATGAATACATAGTTCAAGTCTTTGTTGATTTAGTCGGGTAGTGATAAATAAATTGCATACAAATTGAACATGGTTTAATTGAACTTACAGTCATTAGCATAGATAGATGTTCATGTAATTTAAGAAACTGATGTATGCAACTTCTTAAACGAACATGAAAAATAAAATACATAGATGCAATCCCTAAACGTGTAAGTTCGTATGAAAAAGTATAACAAGAAACAAACATCAAAGCTAACCATTCGTCAAAATGACGAACAACTATCCTAATTTTATATATATATTCACCGACTGCACATTACCACCACTAGATACCTTTTGACGGCGAATGACTTGCTGTGAGAGTACACGAAGCTAGGTGAAATAATTGCCAATCTCTGAGAGAATATCTTTTTCACCAAATTCCAAGAAAAAGCCTTTACTCTTTTAATTTATACATTATGCTCAGTGTATCGATACCTTTTACGCATTTTCTAAGTGATGATGTGCCTTGTATGTTTGCCAAAATAATTTTTGTATGTTTTTACAACATGGGGGTCAACAAAATGTCACAACAATGCCAGTAATAACAACAACAACTTAACTCAATAACAACAAATATACAAAATTAACAAAAATAACAAGAACAATATTTAAAATTGCACGCATGAATTCCCATATATACTACGAAAGAATTAAAAAAAAAAAAATATAAAAATTTACAGTAAAAGCAAAATGTCAAATGAAAGCTTTGAAAAGTAGGAAATGAGAAAAACTCAAAAATAAAATGAAAAAATTTACTGATTTACTGATGCCTGGGCTGCCGCCATCGTTGCTATTGCTGCTGCCGCTCTTGCTACTCTTGTTATAACGATTTTTGACGTCAGCACTCATCATGGTGAAAGTGGTTAAGCTGCGTGACTTTTTGTTAGTATTTGTGTATGTATGTATTGTTGTGTGTGCCTGTAAATGTGTTACTCATAAAATATCAAACATGTTCTATTACCAGCATGTGACAAGAATTTAAAAGTTTTTTTATTGAAGTTTTCAGTTTTTTGGTAAATGAAAACTGAAAATTTTTGTTATTTGAATTTAAGGAGCAATGATATACAATAATTTTTTTCATTTGAGAAATTTAATTTAAAAAACTTTAGAGACTAAGCTGCTAAACTGTTTCAAAATTGCGAGAGATACTTAAATTCAGTAATTGATAAAAATGCAATAATATTCATTACAATAACTTTTGATAAGCTAGATTTAAGAGATTATTAAATATTGATCAATGCACACAATAGTAAATATTCACTACAAATTTCCCAGACGTCTGATTTTTCGAAACGCTGATCAACAATATAGTGCGATTGCAGCCTAACATAATTTTTTCTTAGAGGCTTTGCTAATGACAAAGTCTATGCCAATGCTCCACAAGTTTTTCAAACTCTTAAAAAAAATATCATCACCAGGTGTATAACTAAGTAATGTCGTTTCGAACATTTAGATGTCGCCCAAGCCTGAATATTTATCGAACGTCATGAAACTTTGACAGTGTAAATCGTCAACCTTAACTATCATACCACCAAAGTTTCGCGGCGATCGAGCGTCATTATAGTGTTATCTCAACGCAGTCAACATGTCGAGTTTCATGCCGAATAAAGAGCAATCGCGGACAATGTTAATTCTGTGTTTTCATTTGAAGAAAACAGCCGCGGAATCGCACCGAATTCTTGTTGAAGCCTTCAGTGAACAAGTGTAGCCACTGTGGTGATTTTGATGTCAAGGAAAAAGAACGCTCTGAAGCCCGAAATGGTACGAAGACGCCGAAATGCAAGCGTTATTGGACGAAGACGATTCCCAAACGCAAAAAGAACTCGCAGAGCAGTTGAATGTGAGCCAGTCTGCCTTTTCCAAACGTTTACGAGACAGGGCAGATGGATAGGCCAAAACACATGTGAAATATTGTTCACACGGTTCAAAAGAAAGTCGTTATTGCATCGAAGACCGGTTCGCGATACGTTGGAAGCACTCAATTGGGAAGTGCTCGAGTATGCGGCCTACACACCAAATCTGGCCACGTCCGATTACTTGTTCGCATCGATGGGACACGCACTCGCTGAGCAGAGCTTCGATTCCTACGAAAATGTGAAAATTTGGCTTGATGATTGGTTTTCCGAAAAACCCAAGGAATTCTTTTGGCGTGGAATTCACAAATTGCCTGAAAGATGGTAAAATTTTGTGAAAAGCGAGGGCGCATTTTGAATAAACGATTCTTCCTTTAACTCTTGAAATAAACGTGTTTTTTGTAAGAAAAAATAACATTACTTAGTTATACACCTGTTATGCTACATATTTATATAAAATTGCTTACATGGAAATGGCTTGTAACGCTTTGGCGCAATATATACTAAACCGATTTTAAAAATTTCTTTTTTAAAAGAACATATTTGTGCTAAGGAGGGTTATTGTATATTTATTTTTAATATTTTAATGTTAAATAACTTTTTTTTAGTATAAAGTTTTAGCAAAAACTCACATAAAAATTGTAGTTTGCCTTTTCGTTGCTTATTCTTATGCTGCTTCTTGAATTCTGTGTTGTTAATGTCCTTTTTTTCCTGTTCTCACTTGTACCGGTTGTATTTAGTTTCGAAGCTCAAAGAACAAACTCCCTACAATAAATCTCGTTTTTTTGTTTTGAACCATCTGTGCAGATATTGAGTTCACATTGTGGATATTTTTGATGTAATAATTAGTTGAAACTTGGCCGATTATACTATGGGTATGATATTCTGATTTAATTAAGTATTGTAAATTTTGATGTGAAAATCAAAAATCAATTATATTTGTCATCAAACTCAAATCGATTTACAGTATTAATTTAATATTCAACCTGCAGCAGCAACTGTCTGTACATATTTTGTACATAGCAATGAATATCCGTTGTTGCTTTTGTTATCGTTTGTGTATAAAAAGCTCAATGTAAACATTCATAATGAAAATTTTGTCAATTCCATGAAATAAAAACCTTAAGAAAGACTACGAAGGAACGGGCTTAAATATCGTATTTAAAGGCATGTAAAGCAAAGCACTAGAGAAATTTGTTCATATTTTTTAAAATAAAACACACTGAACAAAACCAAATTGTGATTGATACATCACAAATATGAGAGACAATGCAACGATTTGAAAATACTTAATTTACAGCTGCCATATTTGACAGAAAGGACCAACAGAGTATCCAATTCAAAGATCAGGTGAGGGCCGATAAAACATTTTTTGGCTTTATAACTGAAAATAACTCATCCGAAAAGAAGAAGTAGAGAAAGAATTTTAAAAAGATCTGAGAAAAACTATTTGTTTTTTTTTAGAACTGATATATAATATAATTCTGTAGTTCTGTACTCTAATAGGAGTCCTTAGAGCTAATTTAACAACATAAAAAATGCAGCTTCTAAAAGTAGTTGTCTTTATTCTTAGTCAGAGAACTGATACTTGATGTATTTTCTAGAGCAATTTGTCTAAGGATATAGACCCCTTGCATGAGCACATTATATATTTCAGCAATATATTCAAAAAATATTGTGCTGCTGTTTTTCAGTATATTTAAAACTGACTGTTTTTGTTGTTATTATTGTGCTCTACATAAACATCGAGTGCATGATTGCCGCTAAGATTTATTAAATGAATTATTCAAAATGAGAAATTTTCTTGTTTGTTTGTTTATGACTTCATTAAATTGACCACAATTATCCCGGTAGCCACAAGCATAAATATATATGTTAGTTAGTATGTATGTATGTACATTGTACATATATTTATAAATTTTATTAATGTCTTAGGGTCATTTCATACACAACGCACATTGTATGTGAGAAAATGTAACCAGAATATTTGTTAAAAGTTTACGCTTTTTGAAATTGTTTGAAAAGTTTAGGAATATTGTTCAGTTTGAGGATCAGTAAAATTTGCAATCCCATAATTGGCACTATCTATTATTTAAAAAAATATTTTTTTTAAAATTTGAGCTTGTTTATATCACAAAATTTTTAAATTTATAAGCTTTGTTTTTGATATATTTGGCTGTAAACAATGGTTAAGTGTTGGTTAGCATCAATTTAAATTGTTTTTTTTTTAATGAATTATAATGAGAAAGCTAATTTCTTAATATCTATGTGCTCAAAAATAGAATGATGAAAGATGATTTTAAGATCACAGTCTACTTAAAGACTTGTTTTACTGTTGGCTTTTTATAACATTAATTTCAGCGAAATGTTTTTTGTTTATTGTGGAAATGCCCAACTACATTTATATGAAGAAAGTACCCAGTTGACAATCGAGCTAAGCCTGTGAACACACTCAAACATTGTTAAATGCATAGGCGTCTATGACATTCCAGCTGCTTCTACTCTGAAAGCTTCACGTTCTGCCATTCTGCGTTAGTCCGAATTTTATTCCTGCCATAGCAAGTACAATGTATCTAAAGCACTTTAAAATAAAAAAGCAAGTGAGTTAACTGGAAAGGCCTTCTCATAGCGCCTTTAATCACTGTTTTTGTCTACTGGGAAGTAATGTCTTTGTTGGTGTGTTTGTTGTGTGTGCCATAAAAAGGATGTCATCAATATATTGTTGCTCTTTGTTGTTGTTTTTATTGTTGTTCTTTTTATATTGTTTGCATTTGCAAAATTTACATAATATATTTATTATCTCTGCCGGATTATTTATACACATAAATTGTATTCATATTGTTATTTGTATTTATAAGTATCCTTTTAATAAAAATCTGTCTTTTTTTTACAACTTTTACTTTTGTTATGCAAATATGAATCAAGACATAGACATGTATGTGTATCTATGTATAATATTAATTACTCATGTTATTTTTGTTAAAAAGAAATTTTTTTTCCAATGAAATTCATATATTATTTATGCTCTAATTAATAGTTGATTGCGGTAGGCATTTAACTAAGTTCTTGAGGTGCTGCTATTAGACAGAAAATTGAAATTCTTTTAGTGATGAGAAGTTGTTTTGTTTCCTTTTTAAATAACTTCAAGTTATTAAAGAAATATATTTCATATTTTATGAGATTTATGTAAAATAAATAGAAGCTCTAACGAAATGATTTCATTGAAATTTATTCGAAATATGGGCAACGTTTATTTTTACAATAAATTCTTTTGCAAAATCAAATCAAAGTAAATTTGTGATAGAAAGCAGTTTAAATACACAAAGCCAACATCAGTGATAAAAAGGATCAAAAAATTGAGAAACTTACACAAATACATACATATAACGATATCCTTGTTGGCATAGTTTTTCTAATTAGGGTTACATTGCTCAAAGAAAAAAAAAGTTAACAGGAAATAGACAAAGACAAATGTTAAGGAAATAAAGTCGGAAAAACTGAAAAACATGCAGTTGTAGCAAAACTTGAAAAAAATTAAGTTAATAAAGCAAGTGCACACACACATACGCTTTGAGTAATACCAAGAAAACTAAGAGATATTAAGAAGTAGCACTAAGGAAGCAGCAGCAGATGAAGCTGGCATTAGCAGTAGCAGCAAAACAAAAGCAGCTTAAATTTTAATTAACCAGTGATTTTTTCCGTTTTTTTTTTGTTTTTTGTTTGGGTTCTTTTAATTTCAATTGCCATTTTTTCTACTCTTTATGCGCATGGTTTTTTTTTTGTGCTACAGTGTAGTTTGCTTTGTGCAATGCGTTCGTTTAATTAAAATTAAATGGTAGGTCTTAAAGGATTATGGTGGAAAGTTAAAACTTTTTTTTCCACAATTTAATTTTTTTTTATATAATTTTCTATTATGTAGAATTCTTAGTTTTAATTTAAAAGTTTGAAAATAAAATTGCATAATTATACAAAATACTAAAATGTTTTCAAAGTTAAGTCATTTGAATTAATATAAAATTAATATTAATTCAAACGACTTATTTTTATATTATAAAATAAAGAAATCGGTGAGCTTGGAAATTAGTAATAAAAGCTTAAAGGTTGTATTATGCTATATGCATTAAGTAAAACTTATTACAAAAAAACTATAAAAAAAAACACTTTATTTAATTGAAAAGATTATTTATAAACTCGAATTTAAATGAAATCTACATAAAAAATGCCTTCACATTGAAAACTAAACTCTAAGCAGGTGTTCCGACACTTTGAGTATTCCTTGGATATAGAACGGCTGATTTTTTAAGCGTTTGATTTTTGAATATAAAAAAAAAACAGAAAATTTGTAATAGTGAATGAAAATTTTATTTGGAGTAATACATCAATTTCTTTCTTTTACTTTTTAAAGATTATTTCATGTTGCCCGCGGCTACGCCTGAGGTAGTTCATCCGTAAGCTCCAATTTTTGCATAATTTTTTTTTTTTTTTGTTGTCTTCCAAGGCAGGTTTGTCCCTGTAAACGAGAGATTTCGCATAGCCTCACAAAAAATATTCTAGTGCGGTCAAATCGCATGATCTTGGCGGCCAGTGGACTGTTCAGAAACTTAAGATTAATTGCGCACCAAACTTGCCTCTCAATAGGTCCATGATATTGCGTGCCGTGTGGCATGCGGCACCGTCTTTTTGAAACCACATGTCAACCAAGTTCAATTCTTCTATTTTGAACAAAAAAGTCGATAACACAGCTCAACAAATTTAACTTTTTTTTTTGTTGCCCTGGATGTCTCTGGGGATTTCTATAGCGTCAGGTACCCAGTCTACGAATATATTCATGAAAGTACTGAATTGGCTCTAGTTTTTAAGATATTGATGGATTTATCTATATATAAATGAAGCAAAGTCGGGTTAGTTACACTCTGTATACCTCAAGAACCGCTGGACCGATTTTAATGTTGTCCAATTTCTTGGATTTTTCTTTGCCCCAAAAATAACATAGGCTATAAAAAATTTATTTAAGCTGCATATTTAGGGTGGCCCTTATACAAAAATATTTTTAAAATAGCATTCTCACAAAGACCCCGTAATCGAGTTACATCGAATTTACACCACGTAGCTTTTATGTCAAGTGGCATAGCTTAGGCTATAAAACTTTTATTTGGGGTGCATATTTAAGGTGGTTCTCATACAAAAATATTTTTAAAATTGGTGTTGTTAATTTAAAAAAATAATAGACATACCTCAGACAGCTTTAGTCTTCTTTTGCTTAGTGCTACTCTTCTATCTTTATTCGATATATCAGTTATGCTAAAGTTTTACTTCCTTTCACACATATGGTAGCAAATTGTGCACTTATGATTGTGTGAAAACTTGAAAAATCTCTGCACAACTTTTATCTTATTTTTTTTCTCTTATTGCATAAAATCGAAATTCTTAGAAATTCAACACCTGTTGTGCATACGTGAAATCGAAAATATACTTTCAAAGTCATCTCCTTTCAATTTGTGCTCAATATTTGAATTTCTATATGCACTTCAAGTTTTTGTGATGTTTTCTTTGCTATCATTTTAAGTTTTTATTTTTACTACGTTCCAAATCATTTCAAGCAATTTCGGTCTCTATAACTGCAATGCGTCGTTGTACGTTACTTGAATTTAAGAAATAGAAAAAAAAATGAAATAAAATTTTTGTGCAAACAAAACTAAACTGAATTTCAAGTTTCTGTCATTTGCTATGCATTGAGCTGCTGGCGCGGGCTCTGAATGGTCCAGCAATGAATGCACATTCGTAGATATATAAATCTCTAGTATTTTTAGTAAATTTTGTAAGTGTGCAAGTGTATTTGATTTGGCTTGGCTTGGTTAATGTAGGTGTGTGTTTGTGTGCGATTGTGTATTTATTTTTGTATGCCATCATTCGTGTAACTAAGTTAAAGTGCAATCCACTCACTATTACTAAAATTTTTGTGAATATCTAATGAAGTGATTCGCAATCTGTAATTGAAATGTCTGCAGTATAAGGACGATGGACTGGCAGATGATTTAATTTACATTTGAGAATTTACTTTTAGTTTTGCAATTGTAATATTTACTTAAGACAGAGAGAACTGAGTTGATAAACAAATGATTTTCATTCGGAAATTGCCAAAATATTCTAATTGAATAAAATTGAATTTTTTAAACAAAATGGAACTCAAATGAGACCAGACAAAAAACTCTATTTTAAAAATTACCCATTTTGATATATTTTATGCCAATAATGTACAATTTTTCAAGAAGAAATAAGATGCAAATTTAACACCTAGAAGTACCTCTTCGTTAATTTTGCTTCTCAAGGGTACTGCAAAAAATGTTTTCTTGTTTTCCTTTATAAATTTCCATTTTCGCTTGTTCCACAAACTCATTACATTCGCGAAACTTAAGTGTTCCACAATATTGTAATTTGTTCATCTTATAACACTTATAACACATTTTCAAAAAAAATCTTCCTATCTATTACAATATTTTCAATGTTTCTTATGCTATTTACAGCAAAGCTTAAAATTTATTTTAATATACTGACAAAACCCTGCCAAGCGTTTAGTTACATATTCAGTAAGTACCTAAAGTGGTGTTTCAATATATGAAAGCACCATTACGATACCACGTCAGAGGTTCTCATTATGTTGCTGTTGTCAAAAACATTAAAAATGATCCAAGTTGTTTATGCAGCAAAACATTTTTCGCACTGATTGTCATGTACTTGAGAGAGAGAAGAAACGAAAATTTGAATACATATACCACTTAAGACAAAAAATCATAAGGACAACAATGACATGAACATCGACAAACAACAGCGAAAATCGCATCATCGTGGGGTATCACCAAATTTTTCATCATTGCATGAAATTTACGTAATTTTTCACAATTCATGAAAATATTCTACACAACAAAATGTGGGTGTGAATTTGCTATGATACCCATTTGGTAAAAGTTGGCACCGGAAAAGCGGTAGTGATCATTTATTCTAAGTTGAGGACGTTATGAACTCAAAATGTAAGAGATTTCTACAAAGGTTTTTTACACATCAATTCATGGAATAATTTTAATCATTGTTTATTTAAAAAAATTTTCTGTAGGGTTTAACCGTATGGGTCTGGCCAGCCACAATCGGTTTTCAAATTGCTAAATCTTTTTGCTGGATATTTCTGAGTGATCCTCGTCCATGACTTCCTCAAATAAGTTAAGGCGAATGATACGTTTGCGATGTATTTGTAATAAAAAATTGAATTTTAAACTTTTTTGTCAGTCAAGCGGACACGAGTCTGAGCAGACCCAACATATTTTATCATACGATATTGAAAAAAATATTGAGTAAGAGATTGTTTATGCGTTTATGAAAGACTTACAACTAAATTTTGTTGAATGATGGAGAACAAAAACAGCTAATGCTATAAATCGTAAAATGTATCCTTTTTGTGAAAAGAGCAAGTCTAGTAATATGAATTATTATTCAAAATTTTTTTCTTTTTTGTAAGGGATCCCCCCAAAGGGATTGAGATAGTCCGGAAAAAATGTAGGGAGGAATTGGTAAAACATTTGACCCCTAAACGGGTCACTCCAGGAAAGCTATAAACTGTTTTCGAAATGTTCTTAATTTTATGTGTTTTTTTGTGGTGAGACCCCCAAAAGGGTGGCAGATAGAGGGTAATAATGTTCAGAAAATATATTAAAAAAAAAAAATATAATAGAACCTGGTGATACATATTAACTCTCTATGGGTCACTCCCGGGGAGATATGAATTATTTTTCTAAATTTTCGAAATTTTTAGTGTTTTTTGTATAAGGACCCCCAAAAGGGTGGCAGATAGGGGGTAGGTGTATCAAGAGAAAAGTTTAGGAAAGTAAAAATTATGCGAACTGGTCTAGCATTTTACCCCTCCAGAGGCATCTGAGAAAGGGGGAAGTCCATTTCATAATTTTATAAAAATGTCATTTTTGAAGGGGGGCCCCCTAAGACGGAGGGGGGTGATAGGGGGTAAGTATGTTAGGGAGAAATGTTGGAGGAGAAAAAGTAATGGGACCTTGTCATACAAATGATCCCTCTAGGGGGATGCTTCGGGGAGATATTTATGATTTTCGGTAGACTAAGGACCATTTTCTAGTTTTCAGAATGGCGGGTCCATCAAACGTTTTGGTGCCCGGGGATGCGAAGTTTGGAGCAACTTTCATATTTAAACCACCCTAATATATATGGGTCTGGTCAGACCCATGCGCTCCACTTACCGCCTCGCACGTCATCGCTCATCGGAGGATTAAGAACAAGGAATCACAGCACTTCCAGCTCCTACAAAAAATGTCAAAAAATATCAAGCTCTTCTCGAGCTCTGTCCGTTATACGAGCTAATCATTTCGGTTCGCAGCAACCTCAGTCTTTTTGTTTGAGTATTTATGTCTTCAAGACTCAAACTTAAGTTAAACAATTTCGGTTCGCTATCACCACATGCTTTTTGGTAGTGTAATTTCGTTTTTGACGCTTGCTTTTAGTTAGTGTAGTAATGTCTTCAAGGCTCTTACTTCAGTGAGAACAATTTCGGTTCACTATCATCACATGCATTTTGTTTCTGTGGTTTTGTCTTCAACTAATGCTTTTGGTTGTGTTATTTGTTTGCTTAAGTTAAATAGCTTTAATTCGCAATCGCCACATGCTTTTTGGTTGTTTAATTTTGTTCTCAAACAACTTATTTAAGTTAAATAATTTCGTTTTGTTATCGCCACAAACTTTTTGTTTGTGTAAATTTGTCTTCAACGTACTTACTTAAAATAAGTAGTTTCGGATTGCTGTCACTGCATGCTTTTTGTTTGTGTAACTTAGTTTTCAAGACACTGCAGCGTCTTATATCGGTTGTATCCATAATACTGAATTTTTAGATCTTAATCGTTTTTCGATACTTTTCGTAACTGTTTGAATTTTGTCAAATCTGTCGATAAAATGCATATATTATGCTTTCCTATACTATACGAAGACGTTTTATGCTGCAATACTATACTCCTCGATTTATATATAATTTTTTGATTCTATTCGATTTATATTGAATGTTGCGGTATATCTTCGATATTATTTGAAAACTAATTTTTCTACTGACTACTGGCAATGCTCTTAACATAAATCAATGAGTTATTCAAAATCTCTGTTGACTTTCGCTACAAATTTGTCAGAAATTGTTCTTGAAACCATATCCCTATGAGGGTGTTAATAATGTGTTGTCTTTATTTTTTGCAATTTTGCTTAAAAAAATTAGCATACTTAATGTAATGCACGCTACACAGTATGTCGCATACAGCAGCGCACGTTCCCCAATGGTTTCCAATGTGTTACGTTATCAAGCTGCCTATAAATGACAACAAAATGTTTTGCATAATGATGATGTCTCCTTGGAAATTTTGGTTAAAATCATTGTTTTTGGTATTGTCATGTCACAGTTTCATGAAGTTTACCTGTTAAAGTAGACCATATTTTCACAGATTTACTATCAAGTATCCACTTAAATTTTTATGAAAGAACTTTGATTGAAAAAAGGAAAGAAAAAATTCTTTCATATGCTTTATATGAGTGCTTCTGTGTTCTTTTAAATGCTATGCTTTGTTACAAAAATTATTTTGGAATAAAATATATTAATTTTTCAAGAAACCCAACTACGACAGCTTACTTCGCTTGAGAAACTCATATTTTAAAATTCAAAAACGAGACCTATTCTTTTGTTTCATGAATTTCAGATTCATGCAAATTTTCAAAGAACTGCACATATAATTTAAAATTTTATTTTTTCTTTAAAACAACAACATATATTGTGGCTATATGCAATCTAGAACAAAAGCAAATATGGAGCAAATATGCTATAATGTATTTAAAAGAAAAAAAATCATAGGGTTACTTCCACAGTACACACCCATACGCACTCGTATGCATTTTAATGTTTGTGTGCGTAAAACATGCACATAGTAAAGTCAACTAGCTGATTGCATTTATTACCATGTTCGAAATTACATATGATATTTGCTCTATCTGAAGTAACTTACACATGCCTATACATTGTCATTTATAGTATATGAGTGTATGTGTTTACTATAGAGCAAACAATATAATAATGACTCCATGAAAATGCAAATAGGATACTAGAAGTTTTTCGAAATAGAATGTATTCTAAAAAATGCATCATTAAATTTTTTGTTATCTTTATATTATTTGAAATAGTTTTTACTATCAGATAATTTGCGGAAAACAAATATTATATTGCATACTTTTAGTTGTTAATGAGCGGTAAAATTCCGTGGCATGCTTTTAATTGTTAAAAAAAGGTGTAATTATGTCGTAAAATATATGGAAAACAAAAGTTATGTGAATTGCGCGACAGTGCACACAAGCGCAGTAAGAAAGGGGCTGAGCCCCATTAGTTTGCATAAAAAAAATAAAATTTCTTTCAAAATAACTTTATAAGGACATCAAGTTCCATATGTGAAGCTAATTTTTTCATCAATTGATGCCATGAAGGGATGTCACCAAAGCTTTGTGAATAAAAATTTTTGGCAAACTCTGCTAAAACTTTGTTGTTATCCTTGCATGTGACAAGTTTCACTCGTAGGCAATTTGCCCATTGTGATATCCAATATCTATAATCCCTTATTTCTTCTGAAACTATCTCGTTTAATGGGCGTGAACCATCCAGAAGTTGAAAATACTGGTGAGCTTCAACTCGACTTCTTCCTCAAGATCAACAAAGAGCACAAAACCAATTCATTTGGTTCATTTCTTTAAGGACTCGGTTAATTCGCAGAGTAGATATTTAGCGATCTCATCCTCTCCTTCATTTTCACAGTACAACAGTTCCTTACTATTCATTGCTGAACTTTAAGAGAGTTCTTCTTAGGTTGAGTTTAGGCCAAATGCTTCGAGACGTAATGTATTCGGAGATAATGTTTCTTCCTTTGATAGTGTCCTCTATCCAATCTTGTAATTATGCCAGCGGTACCCAAAAGACTACCTTTTCTTGATTTCCCGATTTTTTGATCTCATTTTGGCACATTTGTTAGCTTTCGCATTCCCGGAAATATCTTTATGACCTGACACCAACTAGAGCTCCCTGTTCCGTAACATCTGCACGGCTGCGCAGTGGTGCGAACAAAAATCTAGCAAAAGGGTGTACACCAACAACATCAAGCAACAACAAACTAAATTTCAAAGTTTTTTTTTGCTTTCATTTCTAAATTTGCCAACACCACAAAAAAAACCAAATTGCACTATAAACAAAAACAGTTGCTACATTCGTTGAAACACAATGCGGCGCCGTTGCTAATGCCTGTGTGTGTTGTTTTTGTTTTCATTAGAACACAACTCAGCGTTGTGCGCCGATAGCGTTTAAATTCTGCAAACTTTTGGTTACTTGCTTGTGCCTTGAATAACGAAAGGGCACTGAGGGCAGAAAGTGCCTATGCTTGCCCTTCGCTGGTCTATAGCATAGATTTCAGCTTAAAAAAACGAAACAATAATTGGGTAGTCTAAAAGACATAACGATGATCAAATTATCCGAATAAGCATCCGCTCTTGCTATCCGTCTTGGATAGATCCGTACAGAAGATGATGACCTCGCTTTCTTCCAGGATGGTGCCAGATTTCCATTTTCCTCTTACTGCAAACTTTATTTTGTAGGCAAGTATTGGTAGCCGGTTAGAACTCAACGCAAGGCGAAGCTCCTTTTTCATATCCTGCAAAATAGACCCATGACTTTCAGAACTCATAACTCTCAGAACTTAGAAGCCCAATGTTCAATTCTAAAAAGCCACTAAGCAAGCACTAAGTTGTCAGAATCTCTCTTTTGTTAATCATTTCTCAAAAATACTCTATTAAATACCTAATAAATAAATTATGTCTTGAAAATAATCTATTGATCTAACAGGTATTCATACTGGTATCATATATTATTCTCTGAGGTAAGAACTCCAGGCAGTTTTTTAATATATTACACAGCATTAAGCTTACACTTCTTTCTGGAATACCTTGCATGCATATAGCTATGAAGTCATATAAATATTTAATGTTAGTACATAAATACGTTTATGTAGACGTTTATTTTTCAAGACACTCGCAACAACGAAGGCGCCGTAAATAGCTGAGAGTTACGGCAGATGCTTTTTATTTTTAACTCCAATCTTTTTTTTCACCACATGTTGAGCACTAAACGTAGTTATTTTATTTATAATGATATTCCTGACTGTTGCTCTCATTGTTGCTGTTGCTATTGCTGCTGCTAGTAGTGTTGTTGTTTTTGTTTTTGTACACTGTATCAAAGGACACTCACTGCGTTTTATTTTGAATGCATCTAGCATCTAGTGCACACTCCTTTTGTTTATATTTTTTATTGTTCATTGTATTGTGTGTCGCTCATCCGACAATCACCAACTGTTAACATCCGCTCCCCACTGTTCTTCAGACATCCTGTTTTAGAGAAGCATTGAGGAAATTATTAGCTTGTCAACTGAGGCAAGGATCATCGCAGACTACATTTATTATTGCAATAAATATGCAGTGTTGTGAGTACAATATATATTGTCATATGAAAAATTACTTATTTTTCATATCATTTTTTTAATTTTAGTGATATATTAATCATGACTGAAAGAAAAAAAAGTTAAATTTTTAAAATAAACTTTTGTTTTTGCACTCATGGCTGTCGCAATACAATTTTACTAGCAGATAAAACGATCTTTTATTCGAACACAAAAAACGCCTTCAATTTTTCTTTTTTTTCAATTATTATTCAAGGGTCACTGATGATTCCAAATAGTAATGGATGAAACAAGTATGAATAGCTTTTGCTGATTTTTTAATGTTTTTTTTTTGTGTTTTGTAGTTTTTTATATTTTTTTTTAATGTTACCCAATACAAAGCTTAGTTAAATAATTATAAATTATTTTCTATTCCGGTACACCACAGCAAGACTTTTTCTTCCATTAGTTGAAAACATGGCACAGCAATGATGTCAACTTTTCAATTGTGTATATACCAAACTCTTTCTAAATGACGCCACCTAACACAACTAATACAGCGTCTAGCAATATTTTCAAGAACTACTTAACTTAAAGTAAAAACTACACACACATTTAAATTTAAATGGCATAAATTTGTATTTCATAAATATAAGAAATTCACATGAATAAGAAAATCTTCAATATATTTGCCCTGTCAAGCTAACAAAATTAATCTACACGAAATTGTCCGAAATCACAAAAGCCTTTGAATGCCATACAAAAGCAAAAGAAGTAGCCAAAGTGACGGCTAAGTGGATGATGAAAATCAATTGACTATCCTAAATGGATTTCATATTTTGTTAGCTTTCATTATCACTTTTATTGAAAACAGTATGAATTTCCAATTTTTTTGACTGCCAGCTTTTTTTTTGCATGTTCATATTGACATTAGAAAAAAACAGTAGACATAAAACGTAGATAAACTCATAGAGAGAAAAAAAAAAATATTGAAATAAAAAATTCTAAACAAAAATGAGTGTGGGAAGCTAAAAAAATGCAAAGAAAATGAACGAAATTTGAAGTTGGTTCAATATACAATATACATTTATGTACAAATTATAGTCACTAGTGGCTTATTGATTTATTGGCATTTTTTAAGCTTCCTCTTGGAATATTTTTTTTTGCTTAATTTGAGTTTTTCTTGTACTTTTGACAGGTAATCAAAATGAATAGTACGTTTTGTAATTGATTGCAAAACTAACGTTTGCTACAAGAAAGCTTGTATTGAGTTGAAAGTATTAAATAGTGATATACATGTGTGCAAGATGAAAAAATGTGGATAATTTTTGATCGCTAAACAAATAAGGCTTTTCTATTCGAATAAATAGAACTTCAAAAATGTTGAATATTGTTATTATAAAAATAATAAAAAGGAAATTTTTTTATAAAAAAAAAGAAAATTATAAACACCAATCAAAAGAAAAAAATGTATATAAAAAGTTTAAGAATTTTATAAGTCGTGAAGACATTCCCTTAAATTACATAAATATTTACAGAAATTTTTTTTCATACAAAATATATTTCCAGAGCAAAATTCCCTTCACCTTGAGTGCGAATTTAAATAATGCTTCCTCATTTTAATGCACTCGTAGTATTCTCTTCTATTTTGCACACTCGTTTAGCCACTTTATTTTATTTCTTTTTATCTTACTTTTGCTTATTTTTCTATTCATTTTGTAGCTTATACACGCATACATACAAAGACAGTTACTGACCCGTTGACCTTTTCGCTTGATGGCAACCAACTATCAACAACTGCGTACATACATAAGTATCGACATCAAGAAGCGACGTCGTCGTACTCGTGTTAACGCTTGACATAGCTTGAATTACGTAAGCTGTTGAAATTAAGCTTAAATTGCAACAACGTTACGTAACGAAAAGATTTACGTACGAGTTGTACAAATGTATGTACGTGTGCATATAAAAATATATTTGGGTGGCATTCATTTAAAATATTAAAAGGTTTTTAGCGCGATAATTGTTTTTGAAAAATTTAAAAAAAAATAACGAAATTATTTTGATATCTTCTGGGCAAGAAACAAAGTGCGTGGGATGCTGCGGACCCCAAAAGCATTAATGTTTCATAAATTAGTGTAGGGTTAAGTCAAACAAGTACTTGAAAGCTAACTTTTGATCGATAAATTTCGGAAATACATATTTAGACTATTTTTTTATGTTTAAGAGTATCTTTTTCCTATATACCAATTTGACTTTATAAGGAAAAATTAATATATTTAGCACCTCTTTATATATCACGATTCGTCTCATTTCATCTCTTATTTTCAAGCCTGAAAATATGCTATTATATTTCAAATGAAAACAAAAATATCTGACCTGCGTTTTATGGATTAACATATATAAAAATTGTGCTAGCATATTTTTCGACTTGAAAATTACGGACGAAACGAGACGAATCCTGAATGATACATAAAGAGGCCTTTAAAATCATTTCACATTTTTCTCTATTTCTGCATTCAGCTGATATACAAGTGCTATTATTCGTCGAAATTAAATAGTAAATGTTATTGGACAAGCAATTATCATTAAATTGATCTTAGGAATTAAAAACGGGACACCCTAAAATTAACACGTGTATATATGCAGAAGCATCTAAGTTCATGAGTTACCCAGTAGGCAAAACTGAAGCCTTTTTTAAATAAAAATAAATCTCCTTTCCAACTCGCTTTGAACTGATTTTCTATATCATAACACCGTTGGGTTGAACAGGCTTTCCAAAAAATAAATTATTTACTTGCTGCTAATTAGAATGGACAAAAATTGTCTTTACGTAAAGTGGAGACACGAAGACCCACAACAAAAGGATTTAAAGTTGGCCATTCCTATTCATTTCCGAATTTAAAGGGAGCCTGCCGTGTCTGATTTCAAATACAAAGCCGAAAATAAGGCACATATTGATGTTTTTTGAGAGACACATGCAATTAAATTTTTTGTGAATTTTCATAACAAAACTTTATGTACTACACGACACCTCCAATAATTACAGTAAAACTTACTTACACTCTATATCGGATGACTGATTTCGTATATACTCAATCATTTTTAAGAGCCTAGCAAACTTTATCTCTCACAAAAGTTTTCATAAACTAATTGCGAACCATAATTGTAAAAAGAAACGATACATACTGTGAGGCTTTCGTAGAAGATGCAACAACATGTGTAATAGATCTCAATTAAGATAAGTGTCGAACGTGCTAACTGGCCTACTGGTTGGAAGCTATATTGGCATGAAATGCTGATTTAGATTGAGAGTATTACCATGAATGAGTTTGAATGCAGCATTGTACAATTCCCTACTGGGTACAATTTCAGCTGCCATAGTCTACTCGTATGTTTGTCATTTTCTAAATAAATCTTTGTCGATTTGAACAGCAGTCGTAGTGTAGATTTACAAATAATTGAACATAGCCAGGAATTACGGACATTTTGTTTGGTTCACTTCAATTTAGTTCAGTTTAGTTTTGGTTTGAATTGATTTGACTTGGCTTGGCTTGGCGCTTTAGTGTGAATGCTCTTTTCATTCTTTTGCCTATGCTTTGTTCCTTCGCTCTATCCATATTTTATTGTTACGTCTAAGTGGAATCTATATTTTCTGAAATTTGTATTACGGTATCTTTGCAATCATTTGTATTCATCATTGTATTTATGAATGTTTATGTCTGTTAGTCTGTCTGTATATAAATAAATTTATGCATGTATGTATGTGTCGTTGTGCCAGAGTTCAATGCATTTCACTGTATTTTTCAAATAATCAATAAACAACGAAGCGTAGATTTACTCGCCTTTTGTTGAGTGGATTACATTTAAGTTAACAAGATTTTGTGTTTTGTCACAATTGCTATTTTTGTTGAAGGGCTCTATATGTACGTACATATGTTTGTATGTATAATTTCATGCATATATCACTTTATATCTACCAGATTTATGTATTTATGGAATATTTTAGTATTGGCAGAGTTATTAGTATAATTTGATTGGATTTTTATGCCACAATAATCTGTGCAGGGGTTAAATGAATGATAATAATCAGATTTTTATTAAAAAGAGCTTTGGATTCATAAATATTCTTTGGCTTAAACTTTAATGGCATATGATAATATATAAAGGTTGGTTCAAAAAGAGTTTCAAATGAGTATCGCAAATAAAAAATTATTGATGTTGTTATGATTTTGATTTCTTTATTGAATTATGATTATTGATCGGATAATAAATATATGTCCTAGTTAATAACAGCCAAACCCGTCTGTTCAAATTTGGATTAAATCCCATGACACCAATACGCTTTAATATCTCGTACCAGATTTCCAAATCCAAATCGCAACCACAACTCAGTTCATTATCCGACTTCAAGTTTTATTTCAATTCTTTTTATTCCATCGAGTAATTTCACCCAGAATTTCATTTATAATTCTAAAAAATGTCAGTGTCTAAGCCTCCATCGAGTTTCTAATTAAGTTCTTACAAAGCAAAGCAATGATCAACATGGTAAATATTTATTTGGGTTCTTACTAGAAACGTTTTTCCTTACAACTTTGAATTGGCTACTTTGTAAAACAGATAAGTCAACAAGTTTTCCATATGCTCCTTTCAAAGAAACAATTCTTTAATGAAAAACAAAAAAGAAAAAGTTTTAAATGTAAAAAGATACAATTTTAACTCATATTTCCTCAATAAGCTGCCGACACATTTGAGTGACACAAAAAGCGAGATAAGAAAAAAAAAAACTGAAAAAAAAAATCTGTTAATAAGGCAAGCAATTCAACTGCAATTGCACCAGCAACAAAACAACAACAACAACATCTATAATAACAACTACAGCTATGAAAACATCGCAACGGATACAAATGCAGACACTAGAATGCAGTATCTAGTTACCATGTATAACGCACAAGAAGTAGAAAAACAACAATAACAGCAACACTTCAAACCAAATCCTTGTTAAACTCCAACACTAACAAGTTGCAATTCCAAATACTCGACCTAATAACACCAACAACAGCAGCAGCAGCATCAGGAAAAGAAAAGAAACTAAAAACTACAAATTGTTGCTTGCAAGTTTCAGAAGTAAACAACAAATACATGTAGTATAACTAAAGTAGATAAAAATGGGAGGAAAAAAACGGATAGCAGCAAAAACTTCAGAAAAAGCGAAACAAAACTTAAACGATAAAAGATTTCAGAAAGAAAAATGAAAGCAAACAAACAAATCTTACACTTTTCGGACCAAGTGAAAAGTGTGTTGTATCAACAGGACGGTCTTCTTGTTTTAAAAAAAGAAGTCAGAGTGACTGCTGCAACGGATCTTTAGTGTGGTTCTGTTGGAAATTTTGCAGCATTAGTTTGAAAAAAATATTAGCTGTTCAAATCACTAAGTCATATGATATCTTAAGTTTTGGATTGTCAAATATTGAAGCAAGTAAAGTTTTCAAAAGTTACGTGTCGGTTAGCCATGTCAACTTAAAGATCAATTTAGTTCTTTCAGAGTTCTATCATAAGACTGAATTTGTCATATTAGAGTCTCACATCCAAGGATATATCGACCAAAATGTATAAGAACTTTTACACATTGTAAGAAATCATTACTCTTGCAACACAAACTTCTCGCCCTCTCTCTCTTGTGTCCTTTAACTCCTCACAGAGCATATGGCCATACAATTTATCCAACAGCAGCAAGTTAATTCAACCCCCTACAACATTTCACTGCTACTCCACTTTTTTTTTTGGTTTAAAACCTGCTAAAGACCAGATAATAATAATGTTCTCCTTCCTGTCTCAGTGTTAAAATATTTTAAATATTAGTAAATACAAATATATATAGTAAATTAAAATGTTTTAAAAAGATAACCTGATAGCAGTGTTACACGATTATTTCCACATTTTTTTAAAAATAATTTCATCCATTACTAAATGCAATCATCAGCGACCTTTAAACCAATGAGTGAGAGTTTATATTCCTTGAATTATTTCTGAAATGTTATAATTTTTGCATAGATTTGTTGAGAACCGAAGCAAAGAATGAAACAAAGCAAGTTCAAAATTCTTTACTTTTTGTCCTTTTCTTTTTGGAACCTATTTTATATTGCATTTTCTTGCAGGCGCTGATGATTCCGTTTAACAATCGATGAAGCTCGTTTGACTGACTTTGGCCATTTTTTTAATATTTTGTTTTTGTTTAATGTAATTGTTTTGGTTTTATCACAAAGTGTAATGCACTTTAAGCTCGGTTTAATAATTAAACATTATTTTCTGTATAATTGCCCAATGTTAAGGAGCGTTTTTTGAGATTTTTCCTAGAAATAAATTGTAAAACAAACTATATTAATTGCTGAGAACTATTAATTTTCAATTAGTAATTATATAACTTAAAAACTAATTCTTGATAAATTTTAATTATTTACCAATAATTTTTACAAACTTAATGGAATTACATTTCTACCGAAAACCAAAGGATAATCAAAAATAAGCAATTGAAATTTTTCGCAAAGCTTGTGTCACAAACTCGAAAAGTTTACGCTCTGAGTTACTATTCAAAAATCCAAATAAAACATTCTTAAAATATCTTAAATAATTCCTTAATTTTTTTAATCATAGCTTACTGCTTTTAAACACTTTGTTTTTGCGTTTCTTACAGGGTAAAGTGCTTCGCAATTTACTGCAGTTTATTGCTTGTTTTTTAAAGTTTCTATCTGCTATCATACGCTTTTATACTTTCCACATATTCCTAATATTTTTGTTTTGCTTCAGTCATATTTTCACTTCAAAATAAACTAGTAAATGTTCCACACGCACACACAATTTATGCGACGCATATTCTTGGTACTCAGAAGAAGCTACTTCTGCTCGAACTGATGCTATTGTGTTTCATGTATTTTGCTTGCAAAGACTGAGCTGTTTGTTAGTAGTAGATCCTGTGAAAAATAAAAATCAACTAAAACCGTTTATAGTGTGGTGCTCAAAATTTTAAAAAACCATTTCAAATTTTATATTGCAATCTCTTAAAAAATCAATTATTTGGACTGAAGTTTTCTTCATATTCGTTTTTTTTTTTTGCAGAAAATAAAATAGAAATGAAACACAAAAGTGTTGTACAAACTATTAAATCCATTGATACTGTTATTGCAACTGCATGTAAAGTTTCTTCAAGAAAACTTAACAAATATCTATATTTAGCTAAAGACTCGGGAGGCAAAAACTCTGTCCTTTCTTACAGTGGATGTACTTAGCCCAAGCACAAAATAAGAAATCCTTTCCACAAGTCTGATTCATTAACAGTTTTAAAGATTGAATGAAACAAAAATTGAATAAATAACTCATTTGTATGGAACTCATTGGCATTTGGCTTTCTTTAATTTTGGTATTATATTCAAATAATTCATAAAAATTAGAGATTTCAGAATCGTCTTTTTCGCAAAAAACAAAACCATTTGCTCAGCGTCAATATCAAAAGAAGAGCATGTGGTCTATGTGCAGTCACTTATCTCTAAAATACTTAAAATTTTATTTATTCCTAAAATATTTCTTAAATTCTTCCTTCTGCTTCTTTAATATATTGAAAAATAAAAATTAAATGTCATAACAAAGTGTTTCCACAATACTTCAAAATTATAGCACTACGTAAACGTGTGCACTGGACACAGTAATAAAAACAAAAATCAAAGGCGCCAAAAAGACCAAATAAAAAATTGATGAATGGTGCCAGTGAGAAGTGAGGCAGAATGGTAATATACAACGTGACGGTGCCCAAGTGTAGTGAGTTTTGAGTGCGCTTTTATTTTACGGCACATTTTTGCCATAAATAAATCAAAGGACTCAGAGTATACAAAAAAGAGTAAAGAATGAAAGGCAAAGTGTAAGAGCATACGGAAAACCGCAATGCGTGTGCAAGCCTGAATACAGCGAAAGCATTTTCAGAATTTACGCCTGAAACTATAGAACGTATGTGATGAATGAAGTGTTTTAAAAATAAATGTGCAAATAAGGTGTAAGCTAAAGTTTAAAGTTGAAAGTTATGAGAGGAAAACTGTTGGTCATCAATTGAAACAAATTGAAAGCACTTAATTAAATTGAACGTGCAATTGGTTAATAGCAAGGATCATATCTTATGATATTTTAACGAATGTGCTTAAATACTATATGCAGTGAAATTAAATGCACGAATGCCTGAAAATATGCAGCAAAAAATACTATATTTGTTGTAAGTAGCCAAATGAGATCTTCTGGGGCTTTTACAATTATTTTTGTATGCCGCTGGATGGAAATAAAAAAATGTATAAAAATCTTACAAAATAGCTAATATGATTTTAAAATATATTTTATTTATGTTTAGTAATCTTCTCACTTGGCTTAAAGCTTCTTGCTAAATCACCAAAAAGACCAATAGCTGTAGTATAGTTTTCTAAGCTTAAGCTTGAAACTACACACTAAAAATATTCAATTATTTAAAATTGATTTCTGTGTCATTATACTATTTAATTAAAAAATTTATTTTCATTTCATGGTAATTTTCCTCTTATAAAGAGACTTATTTCTTGAGTAACTTCAAATTTATTTTCGCTATTTAGCTCTAAATAGTTCTATCAACACTAAAAACAACATAATACCATGTATAAACATATATTCTTAACAAGTAGATATTATTGACTATAAATTAAAAGAAAATTGAAATTCATAACATAATAATTTTCAACCTTTTACAATTTGTAGCACAAAGTGTTTTTACCCCATGGCATTGGCTGTTGGCCGCCAATAAATTGCAGTTGTAGTAAATTGTGCTCTTCACAATAAACAAAATGTTATACGCAATTTGCTTTCTCAACACAAATAAAATGAAAAGAAAACTGTAACATAGTTTACAACAACAGTCAACAGTGCAACTAACTGACCAAAATCTGTCCAGACCAGACCAAATAACAAAAACTCCCACAATAAATACACACACACACACAACCAAACAGACGCATAAATCCACAAGCCACCAATATACAAGAGTATATGTGCTGCAAACATCAAAATTGGCAGTAAAAAACAACCAGCAAAACGTACAAAACTCGTACATTTAACATTGCATGTAGTTGTGGGCAGCGCCAAAAAAGCTGCAACATTACTTTTTTTTTTTTGGCAACGCTCTCTGCTTCAAGAAGTGTAAAGTTAAAAAAAAAATCTAGAAAACATAAACTTTATTGCCAACTTCATAGAGAGTGTGGATATTGCTGGTCCCAGCAATCGTTTGAAAGACTATTGAATATGCTATCTTAATGGCGATGAAATAATAACTCATTAAAATTTAAAAAAGACTATTGCATACTTTAAGGCATGTGTTGAGTTTCCTATATTTCAATGAATTTCAATAGTATCACATTTTTGTTATTTGTATATTTCACCTTGAACAGTTACTGTCAAACATGCTATCACTTAATAGTTGCAAGTTAAATTGTTTGCTGGGCTACAGCAACTAAAGTGCTAATACCAACACAAAACAAGTGGCCGCAAAATACGCAGGAATTTCATTGAAAAAAAAGACTCTTCTGCGTTTTGAAGTGTGTAAACGTAAAATGTTACGATTTACGTTTGAGTTTGTCTACAGGAATCAGTCGTTTAGGGTGTTCTACCAATTGTAGGGTGTTCTGCTATAATATATTTACTTGAGCTGTGTATGTATTTTTTTTTTCGAAAGTGTGTGTTTGTGTTTTGTTGGAAGTTCACTTCAACACCAGACAAAATTATTGCGATTTTGTCGTATGTTGGCATTGTGCCAATTTCGGACGAAACGTATAAGAATTTGATTTGAAAAAGTTAGTCTTCCATCGAAATGAGAACTTTTTTAATGCGCAGTGATGATGAGCACAGCTCGAAGCAACTTTTTTTTATCGCTAATTGCATTGTTTATTGATTTTAAAACTTTTACAACAAAACTTAAGTAGCGGCTGGATGATGGTTTCATATCTGTGTAGTTAAAAAAACTGCTTATCTATTAAAAACACGCCGCAAATAGTGCTGTTGATTTTGGAAAAGCTGTTACTACTATTTGCGTATTTTTTTCAAACTTTTCAGCAGGAAGAAAAACAAATCTTTTTGAAGGTATTTTGCAACGGTTATGTTTTGCTCACTTATTTACATAGTTAGTCGAATTTTATAAAATGCAAAAGCTTAAAATAGCAACTTTTTCAGGAACATCATAACGTTCTAATCATGTCAGAAAATAAATTAAAAGAAAGTTAGTTAGTCTTTTATTTTAAGTACTTAAATTAATCATAAAACATTTAATTATTTTAACTTCTTGTATATAATTCGTTTGATGTAAGCTTCCTTTAGAATCTAGGATAGCAATACGCTTAATTGAACAGTTCTCAGTTCATGCCAAAAATTCCAAAGTTGCAGCAAAAAAGTTCCTTATTGACATATCAATGAGCTACTACTATACTTTGCAATTAAGAAAGTCTTAAGAAAGTAACAAAAATATTTCTTGAATATGCTGGCAGCTACTCACAGTCTTTTGTGACTTTTGAACTTGTGCAAGTTAGTCAACTTGCCAGGCAGTCAATATGCGACCAAGGTAACCCAAAGCTTTTAGTTTTGTTGTTAGTTTTAATCATACATGTAGAGATATTATACATAGTCATACATAAAAAATTGCACAAAAATAAATTAATATACTTACATATATAATATACATTCACTTAAGTACAGATGCGGCTTATTTTGTCATAAAGTGTGTGTTTCCATGGGGTCAAAACAGCATGACAATGAACTCATATTTTCTTAGCTACTTTTTATGTCTACCTCAATTTTGTATTCATCACTTCTTTTTGGTTCATTTCAAGTACAGACTATGTCTGTATGTATTTGTTTTCAACAAGCTATTTCGATTGTAACCTTTGCTAAAAAGCAACTTTTCTTAATTGTTGCCCATAGCAAAAGGACTTATTCAAGGATCTATGTATAAGATTTCTGGCAAAATTCATTCATAAACTTATAATTGTTTGATTTGTTAACTAACACGCGCAGAGGCATTTGGGTGTAGTTTGTCGTTTGTAAATGTGTGAGTTTTGGGAGATGCCCAATTGAAAATTAGGATTGCAAACAGCACCCATGGATTTTCGAAAATGTGCTAAAAATGAAATTGCACTCTATTTTGTGGTTAAGACGTACGAATTTTTTTTCCGGTTTATTTCCTGATATAGCTAGTAGTAAGTGGTTGGCTATGTCTTCGATATGGAACCGTTTTACTTTAAGAGTTTTTGGTCTTTTGCGCAAGAACATTAGGATGGCTATCAAGGAGCTACAAAGAACTTTTTCAATTCTTTGTAATTTCGTCTTGCATGAAATGGACCTTTTGGTAGAAATTCATACAAAATTGTTCGGTGTTACAGGACGCAGCAGTGAAATTGTTGCATTTATTTGATATAAGCTTAACATCCTTATGGGTATCTTTTACTATCAACTTTGTTTTGTTTGACATTGATGATTTTACAAATTTGTCTCTGCTTCTTCTAGCCATTTGGTATGAAAATTTAACATACATGCACTTGCAAAATTGGTTTCTGCATTTACTGATATATAATTGCAAAACACCCCAATAGGAAATGCATTTTAATGATAAATTATGCCTTGTGAAATGAAGTCGGATAAGTGACAACACACTTTCAATATTTTTTTCTAGTATTCTGGAACTAAAAATGGACTAAAAAGCAGTCAAGGACTAAGCAGATAAATAGCGCAAATCTTTTACATAATTTTTCAATTTGACTATGATAAGTTGAGTGTGTGCGTACTTTCTCTTCAAGCATAATTTTTAGTTCGTTCACAGTCATTGTATAAATCCTTAACCTTTAAATGTGTTCCTTCCATAATTTCCATCCACAAAGTCTCTATATTTGCGTATTTATGTGTGACTCTGCTGCTGGACCTTTGCTTAAATGCATTGATGTTAATAACTTCGCATAAGTTCATATTGTAGTCATAAGCAAATCGTTGCTAATTGAAATGGGTCAATTTTATCCTATGGGATGAGTAAATGCCAGAATGAAACCAAAATAGAAAGAGATAGATGAAGACAATGAATGGAAAAACTGCACAAGCTTTGTATATGCGTACATTTAAACCCAGTCAACCTCCTCTTGGTATATTTGTTGAAAAACTTTAAGCTTGAGTATATAGCTTTGATTAGGCTTTTAATTAAGACACTCCCATTGTAGATGGTTTTGACACATTGATAAAGGACAACTTAACTTATAGAAATTATTTTGTTAAAGCAAACATATTTCATAGAAATTTTGTCATGTGTTGATGTGACACTACTACGTTGCTTTTGGCCTAAGATTACGAACATAATTTACTCATAATTTGCAACATTGAATATACTGAGTTATGCAAATGTCTTTGGACAATGCTGTGACAATGTTTGGCTTTTAATTTTTTAATCACAAAAACTTTTAATTAATCAAATAATATTTGAGTATAGTTTTTTGTTTTGTTTGTTTTAAAACTTTAAGTGTTGTAAATACTTTTAGATTAAATTAAATGCAAGAGCAATAAATATTAATTTTTATTATTAAAACATTTCTATAATGTAAGCATTACGTTATTAGTAAAATAATAAGATAAAAACATATATATTTTTATTAAAATCAAAATTGGGGCCCAATATCATCAATATTCTGACTTAAATGTTTTTTTTTTATTTGTTATCAATCTTTAAATGCAAAGAATTTCTTGTCTTTTCATTCCATTTAAGTACCTATATCCTTTCAAATGGAACATTTGCTGTCATGAATTAAGCAATGTTTTATGAAAACTTTAAGTTTAAATTTTTGGTTTTCAAGTAATTAGAAAACTCGATGTAATTCAATTTGTTTAGTCACAAAAGGATTATTTTCGTTTTATAGTAAAATCTCAACAAATGTCATAAACGTAATTTACTTCTGTTGGTTGTACCACAATGAGAAACTAACAATGAAGCATTAGATATTACGGAAATGTTTAAGTAGCACTAAACCACGTACACACACAACACTTAGTTGTAAAACAGGCTCACTCCTACACAATTTAGCAATACAATAATAAAAATAACAATTCAATAAGCAATACAGAGATATTACACACAAACATACATACATACATAAATACATAGTTACAAATGGTTGTACAAATGGTACATTTGTGTTTTTGTTATAACGTCAAAATGAAATTACACGAGATCTCTAATTGGTTTGTATATGTTAGCACATCTGAAGTGTCTTTTCGATGTATGTAGTGTGCTTAACTATACGCATAGAAACACGTTGTCATGGCATGTAACAATCCCTATGCATACCAAATAGGAAATTTCTTTAAATTGTCAATAAGTAATATGTACAAAGAAAACTTACGTGCCGAATAATTGAACAAAAGGAAATTTAAATCATAAATTTTCGTTATAGCACTGGTATATAAGATTAAAGTTCAAGCAGATGGACCTTATCATAGTAAGGAACAGTGATACCAAATTAGCATGCTTACTAGGCTGATTGAAATGTCCCGGGCCTGACACAGAGATGACGCCACAAATATTGAATCATTATTATTTTTGACAGCATCTATCCTTCAAAAGGCTACATGTAAAATTTCATTAACATCTATCAGGTAGTTTGGTTTTCACAGCTGTCCAAAGTGCATCACCTCTTTCTTTTTTTAACTATGGAACAAAGTGAATTTCGAAAAAAACAAGAAGCGAACATTTCAATTGCTCTTAAAACATCACAACATATCTGCTCCGTCGAAAACAACTGTTTACAGATGGTTTGCTGAATTTAAAATTGGTCGTACGAGCACCAGTGATGCACCACGTTTGGGCCGGCCAAATGAGGCTACCACTTCAGAAGAGATTAACAAAATCCATCTGATCCTTTTGAAAGAGCACAAAGTGAAAGGGAGACAGCTAGCAGACATAATGAAGTTTTTGATCGGTTTGCTGACAATTGCTCAAAAGCAATATCGTGCCGGTGATTCAAAGCAATGGCAAAATTAAACAAATTGCAATACGAATTGCTACCTCACCCACCGCATTTCCCAGACTTGCCTCCAGCGACTATTATCTATTTCCAAACTTGAAAAGATGGCTCGCTGGTAAGCGCTTTCACTCGAATGAAGAGGTCATTGCCGAGACGGATGCCTATTTTGAGGAACTTGATGGCGAATACTACAAGAAAGGCATCAGAATGCTCGAGACCCACTATACTCGTTGTATTGAACTAAAAGGAGACTATATTGAAGAATAAAATAAAATGTGTTTTTCTTTGTTACGCCGGGGACTTTTCAATCAGCCTTGTACCTACTCTAAAGTTTATCAAACTTAATATTAACTACCACATGTGGTACACACTTTAGCTATAAATTCGGTGTTCGAAAAAAGGATGTTTTGATCTCAACAAACCTTAAGCCTGATCTTATACTCGAATGATGATCACGACATTAAAGGCTTAACACCACCAAGTGAAATGTTTTAAAGTCGTTATGGTAAACTCTGAAATGAACTGGAATTATTGAAGCAGCTGCAATAAAGTATCATTTACTCTGCAAAGGCTCAACGTTTTGAAACAAATTTCAGCGCTACATCATTGAGAGAACAAATATTCAGAAATGATAGGAAATACACCATAAAAAGGACTTGCAATCGAACCTCTTAACGGCTGTGATCATCGCAGCAAGAAGAACTGAATGTAATGGGTCTAAAAAGGCTGCGATTCTTCTTGTTATTTGATTGACAAGCTGTCAGTTAAGTCTCTATTACTTATGCCCATATTTCTCGCTGTATTCTTACAATACTGTGCTACGTTGCATTGCCTGTGTGTATGTGTTTTAAGTTTTATGTGCACATAACACATTGTCTAATTCTTTTCAATTAGCCACCAGTGCACACTTTTACTCAGATATAGTTCCATTGTATTATTGTTTTTTTTTTTTCATGCGCCACAAGCACACATTTGTGTTAGCATTCGGCGTATGTAAGAGAATGTTAGTGAATGCGCATCATTATGGAAAACTCACAAACTGTAGTCACTGTTACTGCTACTTGGTTGGAATTGCACAGTGTTATTGAAGTATTCAGAAATTTTAATATTGTTAGTAGTTTTATGTTAAGGCGATTATTTTTTCTTCTTGTTAGACAATGTGATGAGCAAAACGTAGACACAGTTAGCACATGAAGTGTAGAAAATTTGTATGTGAAAAAAAAAAAAAAATTTTCTATATATAGAAAAAATTATGAACAATAAAGTATTTCAGCTATTTTCTGCACATTTTTTACGAAAAAATTTTAAACAACAAATATTTTCTTATATTTAAAATAGTTCCTATTATCTTAAGAATATATCAAGAGTCTTAGCTTTCATACATTAAAAAGAATTTCAGATTTCAATTAGAAAATTTTCTGTAACAAGAGCTTTAATGTATGCAACAGTTTTGATCATTACGGTAAAAGGGTTTTCGTTTTTTGCTATTTGTATGCGTGCTAATAACATTCCCGTAAATGTCAAAGACGTGCAACGCTAAAGGGATCTCGTTAAAGAAACCGCACTGCATACACAAACTGAAAGCTAATAACGTATTAGCAAGAAAAATACTGTAGGGTAAAGCGCACAATACGAAAGATCCATGAAAAAAGAAATGTTCTTATAATTGGTAATCTGTCGCTTAAACTAAGCAGGCTGTTTCAGAAATATAGATATTAATATTCGATAAGAAAAAGTGAAGTGAAAAAGAAAAACGAAATTTCAAATTTTGTTTCAAAGTCATTTAAATTATACCCCAAGAGCCGGCTGTAGAAAAGTCGAGTGTATAAGATTACAGCATGAAATGTATATCAAATGATGGAGCTCGATGAGCTTAAACACAATATATAGGGTTGCCTTGCCAAAGCCTGTCCTAAATATGGGTTGCCACCCGTTTTTTGGGCCATTTTTTTAAATAAAAAGTGTATAAGATTACAGCTTGAAATGTATGTCAAATGATAGAGCTCGACGAGCCTAAACGTAATATATAGGGTTGCCCTCCCAAAGCCTGTCCCAAATATGGGTTGCCACCCGTTTTTGGGGTCAACATTTTTTAGAAAAAAGGTTATGGTTTAAGATTCCAGCTTAAAATGTATGTCAAATGATAGAGCTTGTAGAGCCTAAATATAATATTTAGGGTTGTTTTGCCAAATATAGTCCCAAGCATGGATTGCCACCTGTTTTTTGGGCCAAGATTTTTCAGAAAAATATCTATGTTTCAAGATTTCAGCTCGATATGCATGTCAACTGATAGATCTTGATGAGCCTTAAAAAAAATATTTCGAGTAATCTTGTCGAATTTCGTCCCAAATGTGGGTTGCCACCTGTTTTTTGGGCAAACTTTTTTTGGAAAAAAGTTTATGGTTTAAGACCGTAGCTTAAAATGTATGCCAAATGATAGACTTTGATGATCTCTAATAAAATATATAGGGTTGCCTTGCCGAATCCCGTCCCAAGTGTGGGTTGCCCCTATTTTTGGCACAATTTTTTTCAGAAAAATGTTTATGGTTTGAGATTTCAGCTTGAAATGTGTGTCAAATAATAGACCATGATGATCTCAAATAAAATATATAATGTTGCCCAACCATAAACTTTTTTCTAAAAAAAATTTGCCCAAAGGACAGGTGGCAACCCATATTTGGGACTGGATTCAGCAAGCAAATATATATTTTATGAGAGATCATTAACTTCTATCATTTGACACACATTTCAAGCTGAAATATCAAACCATAAAAATTTTTCTGAAAAAAATTGGGCCAAAAAAAGGGTGGCAACCCACATTTGGGACGGGATTTGGCAAGGCAACCCTAAATATTTTATTAGAGATCATCAAGGTCTATTACATGACACACATTTCAAGCTGAAATCTCAAAACATAAACATTTTTCTGAAAAAAATTGGGCCAAAAAAAAGGTAGCAACCCATATTTGGGACGGGATTCGGCAAGGCAACCCTATATATTTTATTAGAGATCATCAAAGTCTATCATTTGGCATACATTTCAAGCGACGGTCTTAAACCATAAACTTTTTTCCAAAAAAAGTTTGCCCAAAAAACAGGTGGCAACCCACATTTGGGACGGGATTCGACAAGATTACTCGAAATATTTTTTTTAAGGCTCATCAAGATCTATCATTTGACATGCATATCGAGCTGAAATCTTGAACCATAAACATTTTTCTGTAAAATCTTGGCCCAAAAAACAGGTTGCAACCCATGTTTGGGACTATATTTGGCAAAGCAACCCTATATATTAAATTTAGGCTCTATCATTTGACATACATTTTAAACTGGAATCTTCAACCATAAACTTTTTTCTAAAAAATTTTGACCCAAAAAATGGGTGGCAACCCATATTTAGGACAGGCTTTGGCAAGGCAACCCTATATATTGTGTTTAGGCTCGTCGAGCTCTATCATTTGACATACATTTCATGCTGTAATCTTATACACTTTTTATTTAAAAAAATGGCCCAAAAAACGGGTGGCAACCCATATTTAGGACAGGCTTTGGCAAGGTAACCCTATATGTTGTGTTTAGGCTCGTCGAGTTCTATCATTTGACATACATTTCATGCTGTAATCTTATACACTCAACTTTTCTACAGCCGGCTCTCCGCCTATTAATCGTAGCTGCTGAATAAACCTTTGTAACTTTTCAACCAAGAGCCAAAATTGTCGTGGAAGAAACTTCTCCCTTAGTTTACCCTATAGTCATATTCGTTATTAGCAAGTATTCGTGAGCTGTCACTTGAACAAATACTTCTCCAATTACAAAACACGTATATGCGGTAAAAATAAATGAGTGACAAGAGTATCTTAAGGACTGAGGGAATGAGAGCTCGAGCATTAGCATTAAATGAAATGAGAAGGTGAAAATGAAAATGAAAACGATATATGTACGCTGTTAAAGTATGACAACTCAATGAGGTAAATTTCAATTTACGCGCATATATGTGAGAGTATTGAAATATGTGTGCATTGAACACTGTGTAGTATTAGTAGCAATAGAAGACAAAATCAATTCTAATGCACTTAACACATACACACACACAATTAAGCAAACTACAGCAGTTTTTGTGTAATAAACGTTACCATATTGAAAGTACGCATCATACAGCAACCAATACTGTAATATTGAAGAAGCTAGCAAGCGTGCGCCTTCTTCGTTCACCACAAACGAGTTGCCAAGACAATGGAAAATGATAATAAAAGAAATAAATGGTAAAATGTAGCGGAAACGAAGTCTTAAATGCTGTTGCTACTGCAATTGTGGTTATATAATAAAATCATTTGCAAAACCATTCAACAGGCAGTTAAGCATCGAACGTGTCTGCCATGTAGAGCAGTAGAAGAAGCTCTTTTTGCAGAAGAAGCTCTCTTGTCGAAGTTTCATATATAAGTACATGTATGCGTATGTAGAACAGGCAACTACGAGTGCTTGCTTAATTTATCAAAAAATAAATAGCGATTTAGAGTATGTGCTCGATATATTGGCACTCGATAATAATTTTCAAATTGAAAAACGTGAGTACATGAAAATTGACATTACTTAAAGTTTTAATAAGAACAAAAATATAAGAGTTTAGCTACTACAGCTATTAGCCATCTTAGCTAATAAGCTTTAATATATTATTAATTATCGCATGCACTTCAGAATATGTTCTTACTTACAACATTGAGATGGATAAATGTTTTGGACTCTTCTGAATCGCTGTGGAATTTCGAACTCTTCTTCTGAATTTCAATATCTACTCAAAACTAAAGATTTTTGAACAAATGTAAGCCCGCAATTGAAAGTAGGATTCGTGTGTGAATCATTATTAAGTATATGTTATATGTACATTTAAACACTTTCTCAAAGTTTCAAAGACAACCTCTAGATCAGATTAGTTTGAGAAAAGCATTTCAATATATTGTGTATTTTTTGCACTTCCTCCTTCGTTGTATTTCAATCCAAAAACTAATTTTGCTTCTTTTGAAATGCATATTAAATAAAAAATATATTCAAGCATTTGCTTTGATTGATACACAAAGTATCGATACAAGTTTTCACTACAACCTATCAAAGAAATTATGTGCATACAAACGTTTATATTAAATACCCAAGCACTTGAACAGATACTTAAAACCAAAATACATTCGTCCATTCAAACATAATTGTGAATTGTTCCAAATGGCAAAATTGTCAATTGTGAATTTTAATGTTATTAAGTGTTCTGTGCGCATAGCAACGTTTAGAGCACGCGTTACCAACTATTTGCACACACACTTACACACGTACATACATATTTATTTGTCAATTACTGCCACGGACAAAGAAGGATATTCAAAGTTGACAAAGCACTCGAAAATGACGTAAGTTAAAGCAGATTAATACAGAGAAAGAATAACTTGATTTTTAAGCTTTTAAGAATATTTTTTGAATAAAAAATATTTTCAATGTGAATTGAAACAATTTGAGTTCATGCAGATGGCAATGCTCTCTTTTTCCACATTTTCATGGGAAATTTAATTTTTCAGATGAAAATTTTGATCTGAACTAACCGCATTTAAAGCTTTAATCATAAGAGTAGAAGTAAAAGTAAAGCTTGTTTCAGCTAACTTCAAACAAGTTACTGAAAGTGAAAGCGATAACAAGCATCAAATTAAAGCTTTATATCTATTTTTATATAAAAGTACAACACTCTAATAAATGTTCTACAAAATGCAACTAAACAAATGACAATATGTCAAAAATTAGTATTTAACATTAAATCCTTTCATATCCTTTCATACAAAAATGAAGTTTCGAAATTTTAATCGGGTTATGCATAATTAAAATTTTGTAATGAAAATCCTGTAAATTTCGTTATTTGCATAAAATCTACGGAATTGTGAAAAGTGAAACAACAAATTTAATCTAATTTTTGGAATAACATGAACTATGAATTGAAATACAAGCAATTTCGCAAACTGGGAAAACAACCAACTAGTTACAACACAAAATAGCAACAAACAAGCCAGTAGCGCATAACTGATTTTGATGTATCAAAAATTTCAACACAACGATGCACAGCAGTTGACTGCATTAAATGCGTAGCTTTGAAAAGTGTTGCCATCGTGCGCTTTGTTGCTCATCAAAATTTAACGCTTCACCGCAAACTTAACGCAACTTACAATCAGCTTGAGTTACAAGCGAATTGACTAAGCAAAATGAATAATTAAAAGCGGCAGCGGAGTGCACAAGTGGAAGAGGAAGCAAAAGTGCAAGCGTTGAAAATAATTAAATGTAGTCCGTTCGTTGTGCAGGTTAAAGTTAACAGTTTTTGTTTTTTTTTTTTTGTTTTTTCAAAAAGAAGAAGTATACAATTTCCAGAAGTTTTCATTGCCTGCAGTGAGTTTTGCAACTTTTGTTACGTTACCATAGAAACCTGTTAATGTTGCAGTGTGCCGCATAGCAAAGCTTTAGTACTGCACAGCTTTAGCTGATTGTTTGTGACTTATGTATTCAGCTCCAGTACATTTAATTTTAATTTTATTGCAATTTTTATTGAAGCACAATTTTGCAAAATTTTTTAAGGATTTTACGTCCTCGATTTTTTTTGAAAAAGGGCCTTACAAATTGAAACATATTGTTAAATTTTAACTTTTTACGCATTAAACTTAGTACACATAGATATTTCCATACTTATGCACGCAAACAGACACACACATCCAGGCATTTCAGTGGTGGTCAACATTTTTTGGCTTAACTTGTCGCCACTGGAACACTAGAAATTTAAGTATGTGTGTGCATGCTACGCCTGTGTTGCTGTTGCATTTTGCTTGCAAAAAGTAACCAATTATGGTGTTGCATATAAAATTTTGCTCACAAAGCCAGAAGTTTTAATAACGTGCTATTTTTGTTTATTTTTCCTTTTTTCTTGGTTAATGTTGGGCTTTTCATTTCTGGTGTCGTAGCTCACCACATCGTCATAATTAATTATCACTATAAATAAAGGATTTGCAAAAATGTAAAACTTCAAATGTTTTGAGTTCTGGTGTTAAAGTGTGTGGTTTATGTTGTGTTAATAAAACTTATGGTTTTATTATTCTATGTCCCATGGCTAACTCCACTTTAAGTAATTTGCTGTATGTGAGTCAAAATAGGGGGAGGGGGTCCGGCAAAATCTCACCATATCTCACCAAGGGGGAGGAGAAAGTTAAGGAAAACCTCACGTCAACTTTTTAATGCAGAGAATTTACATTATTATAGCATATAACAGATTGTATCATATCAATTCGGTTTGTTTGGCATGTCGACAATTAGCGTTGAACACAATAACATCGATTTAGAAGCTAAACACAACTGGGACGTGCGATTTGGCTTCTGTTTCAAATCGGACCAAAAAATAGAATTTGTTCTATATCTCTGCGATAAATTTTGTAGTGTCAATTTTGTACTAACTATTAGCGTATAGGAAATATCTGGACTATATCACACGTCCCAGTTGTGTTTAGCTTCTTATGGGTTGCAGACATCACGACTGACTGAACGCGCAAGGATGAAACTCCCCGAATGATATTTGACATTTTTACAGCGCATTTTTTAAATCGAGGAATCCCGTTCATAGGAAATATATGATATTAAATATGCCTGCGTATCAGTCAGAATTAGCGACGAAAAATTTATTATAATCCAGGATTTATTTTAAAATTTATAATAATCTGAAAGAATATTAAAAAAGCTTTGAAATCCACTATTATATAAATTTTTTAGTTCAAAAGTACATTTATATCTTACCAAGGGGAGCGGAGGGGAGGGGGGGCCTCCGAATTTTCAAAAAAACACCTCACATAATTATCGGACGGCCTCGAAATGAGTGTTCAATGTAAAGATCAAAGAGGTAAACAACATTACTTTTGTTCCAAATAAATAACTTCGAATTTGATTTTTACCGTTGACGACCATTGGGACATAGAGGTCCCAACAGATTGGGTGGTCGCGTGGGTGGCCAAAGTAGACTATCTTTTTTATTTTGTTTTTGTTGGAACGAAGAAGGTTGCCCGCAACGTGTCCAAAAATTTTAGAGCTATAGCTCTACCCACCTTTAAAATATTCCCAGCATGAAAATGGGGAAGAAAAAGTTAAGATATTTCGACTTTCGAGTGGTCTGGTAAGTAAATGGACGAATATACCATTAAAAATTAGGTACTTTCTGAAAGCCACATTAATTCTCTATTGAATTGTACCTTGTTGACCAAAATCGATTTCATAGTTTTTCCAGAAAACATACGAAGGTAAAAGGGTCACCGGTGTCCCAATGGTCGCCAGAAGGTTAACAGAATTAATTTATAAAGCTAACGCAAAGTACTGAAATGAGTCTTAGAGACTCATATAGTTGGAGTGCAACAGAGAACAATCTGAACAAATTCAAAGCCTGCTTTGTTTTTTTTTGAATTTTGAGTTGTTTGATTCTGTTTCATTGCTTACGCGTCTGCTTTAGTAATTATGTAATTATGTTCTGCACATATGTAATTAGTTCTTTTCTCGTAGTGTTCAGTTGTGCACATATTTTGAAATATTTGGATATTAGTTGGTGAGTTATGTGATTATCGGGTTATCAGAATACGAGTTTTTTCATTATTTTTGTATTGTGTTTATGGAGGCGTGGCATCAATAATATTTTCATTAAATCTTACATTTCTCCCTTTTCTACATACACACCAAGTTTCATCTGTGTCACATAGTTGATAAGATATGATGAATTTAATTTTTGTTTTATATGGGAGGGCGTGGCATTGCCCACTTTTCCAAACCAAACTATGCTAATAACATTTTACAAACTATAATAAACATATGTTTCAAATCTTATTCATCTGCGTTAAATAGTTGCAGAGATGTATTTAAAAAAGTTGATTTTTTTCTCATATGGAGGCGTGGCACCGCCTATTTTTTCATTAAATCTTACTTTTTAATCTCTTTTATATATACACTCCATAACTATACTTATAATGTTATTATTATGTTGCTTTTCATACAGAATGTATGTGAGTCCGAAAGACTCACTTCAGTACTTTGTGTTCGTAATATCACCCCCAGTATTAATAGGGTTAAACTGAGTCTCAAAGCTTATGACTGGTATAAGAAAACTTAAATTATTCATCTTTTTTCCTAAGAAATATTTACACAAATAAAATATTGATTTAAAACTAAAATACACACAAATGTTTTAACCTAAGTACATATACATTGCAGACTTACAGATTCGTAATTATTGACCAAATCCTTTAAGTCGTTTTGTGGTCAACAACATACACTTTACATGTTATCGTTGACAAGTTCTTCAATTGTTTTATCTATTTGGATTTATTTAATCTAAAATAAGTTTCTTATGGTTTTGTACACAAATACATAGGAAATACATACATATGTATGTAGCTACTGCATGCAGAAATGTATGTGCACAGGTAGTTTTGTTAAGGTGGACAAATTTATTTAAATTTCAGTGAAAGTTGATTTGAAGCTTTTTAATTTTTGGTGTTTGATAGAACAAAAGAAATGAGATCATTTGAGCTAAACGATGCTTTCAACGAACTTCATTGAATTTCTAAAACATATTCAAAATCCATCAATATATTCAAAAACGTATTAGACTTAACAAAGCAAGTAATTACTACCTTTTCAATTATAACATTTTAATAAAGTCTACTTTTATTTATAATATTTTTATGTAACACCTGTCTAACGTGTCTAACGAAGTTAACACTACGTGCTTTTGCATTATCAACAGAATATTGCTAAGTATTTATTTGTCTATTATTTTGAATTTTTCCATTCATAAATAAATTACTAAGTTGTGAAGTATAGGAATTCAATTCATCGCACAAATTGAAATTCCAGACAAATGTACTTTTAATCAAACATGATGAATTAGGTTAGTAGGTAAGCATAAATAAATTTGGAACAAGTGAATTTGTAAAATTACAATTTCAAATTCATTTGAAATTTATGCCAGATTTTGAAAACTTTGTAGACGTTTAATGACTTGTACTTAAGATGAAATAATTGTTATGGCAATTTGATTAGGTGAAGCTTTGTTAAATCACTTAACTGAGGGATTATCGTACCTACATACGACAGAAAACTAACACAATATTAATTTAACGCAAGCAGGTGTCTTAAGGACACTCGATGAAAATCATAATTCGAAAGACGTGGTGTGTAGGCAAAATAAAGAAATTGAAATATTTTTTCATTTATCAATTTTTTTTTTAAATCAACAAATAAATAAAATATATAAATAAATATTGAAAATATCCTTTCATTAAAATATATTTTAAATCTAACAAAATTATTCACTGGCTCCTGGCAACAGTTGCAGAGTTGACTTTAGTACTTGATAACAAATTTTGAAATATATCAAAGTGGCAGAAATGACATGTCAGTAAGATTTGCAACAACAGTCTAAAAAGCAGTCAGAATTTTATAATCAGGCTTGCAAAACTATGTGGTATTCATGCTTTTGAAATATAAGAACCAACTATAACAGAAACAAAAACTCAAGGCCTAAACTGAAACGGAAGTGGAAGTGAAGTGAAGCCAAAACCATGAAAAGCAGGAAATTCTGGGTGTCAACGTTCTTAAGAAGAAACAAATTTTCAGCAGCTGGCGTAAGGACAACAGCAGCAAGAACATTCAACACATTCTACTACAATACAAATACGAAGTTTGTAAATAGTGTGTTAATGTAAATTGCAATAGTTTTGCATTGTTGTATATATGTTCAAACTATTGAGAAGTTGTAGCTGTAGTCGATTTGAAATGCATTCAAAGGAAAATTCTTGTGTGCATTTAGGCGTGGAAGCAATTAGCAAGTAACATGACACTTTGACACCCATTTCATTTGTTAAAGAAGACATATAACAAATACAACTATTTTGGGGGTATTTTAAGCTATTTGACACATTCAGACATATTCAACTGTAATGTCGAGCATCAAAAGTAATTACCCTGTGGAATTTTGAATGGCTTCTGCAAATGATGTATCCTATCATCATTATATTGACAAATATATAGCATATATGTAAGAAATACTTTTAGCCAAAATCAAGTCTAATCTTGTACTGGAAATCAAAAATGACATTTATATTGGTCAGAGAGTTTGAGATAAATTTATAGAAAATATAGTCTCGAACACAAGGGGAATGTTTTAAGAATAATAGTGAACTAAAATTTAAGTAATTTTTGACATTTCGTAAATGATTACTGCAGAAAAATCAAAACTAGTATTGCGTACATTGAGTCTTTATTGACTCAAGAAACAGATTTTAATTGAAATTCCCACCTGCAAATGCGCGGTAGATAAACTTTCATTGTTAATTTAATTACTGAATCATTAATATAAATTTAATATCATTAACTCAAAGATTATCTAAGGTAAGAATTGCGTTAATCAGTATTCAAGACCTACTTATCAACAGCAGTAGTAGCATAATATGGTTAAAATGAAAGCATTTCAATAAATTCAACGACATAGGACGGCTGAAGTCTGCTTTTCTAAGCGTTAGTAAATTTTATTTCTGTTTCAAAGGATTAAAGTAATATCATATAATAGTAAATAAGAATAAAAAGAAAATACTACTAGGTAGTTGATAGGGATATGTTTAAGGCTGTGTACAAAAACACAATAAAACGCCAAGAAATATGCAACATAATATAAAGTAACCCTGAACAATGTGCTCATATAATCTCAACAAAATATGAGACGCCGTTTTGTGAAAAACATTTCCAACGGTTTTTCTCTATTTTTATTAGGCTATGTTTGTATTTGTATTTTTTTATTTGTGTGTGAAAGTAAAAGTAACAACGCAATATGGCTACAGAGGAGTAGAGCATGGGAGAATAGAACAAAAAGAGTAAAAGCGATGAGATAGCAAAATGACTGAATAAAGAAAAATATTTTTTTTTTCTCATGATTTTAATTTTTTTTTTTTTTGGTTTTTAGAAATAAATTCTCACAAACGTGACGACAAGACGACAATGTTGAAACACACATACGTACATACATATTCATACCCATTCACACATTTATGTTGATATTTACAAACTATATACGAGGTCTGTGTGTCTCAAATTGTGTTTGTATTATTTCAGTCATATATCTTTGTATGCTTATCTATGAAAACTATTGCTGCACACAAACATTATTTAAAAGGGCAAGTCGATAGTTGAGCGCTCTTGAAAAATAAAACAAAAAATTTTACTCGCAAGCATACGGATCTTTGGGAAAAATAATAGCTAGAAATGTCTTATTTAGAAAAAAAAATTAAATTTAAGCGCCATTGTTCTAGCTAGCCTAGACAAATTTTTACAAATTTAAAATCAACCCTAAACAAATTCTACAGTAAGATTGTTGGGGGAAGAAGGTTACGCCTATAAAGTGTTTATTCTTCAGTTCTAAGACGATGTGAAGAAAATAATATTGTCTAAAAATTTACATAAAAAAAGATTTTAAGTTTTAAAAAAGTGAGGACTGTTTTTTACTCTTTTAACCCAGCGAAATGAGTAACCGGTTTTAAGATTTTCGTAAGCTCAAACATAAAATTCTTTTAACCTTTTGATAAGCTAAAGATGTCACACATCCTAGCAAAGGCATTGTATAGGCTAAGTACTTGCCAAGCAAGAAATGGATTAAAAACGATATCATAATTAGTCGTACTGATTAAAAAATACTTTTGACATTCTCTCGTTTGAAATAAAAATATTTTTTAGTAAACAAATAAAGGTCGGCTTAATGGCTCTATGAAAAAACTGGATGGAATACTGATGTACACAGAAGTCATTGTTTAATTAATTAGCACCTGATTCAGTTCCCAACCGAACATGACAGTACAAGAGTGTATTCCAAAGAAACGATGTGGAAAGAGAAGCTGAATGGCAAGACGTACATGGAGTCCTTAGAAAGGATAGAAAAGTTATTTAAACTCATAGTAGAGCACAAAAAGAATAAAAGAAAGAAATCAAAATAATGAATTGAAGAAAAAGAAAATACCGAACTACAAAAAATTATTCTTAGTCTCCTCAGCTTTTGCCCAATTAAAATTTTTTAAAATTAAAAAACCTAAAACACGATTCTTTTTCTAAGAAGTGACTAACTTACCCTATTTTATAATGTATGTGTAAAAATTGTTTTTTGTAATATTTTTGTACTGCGTTTGTATTGGGGTTTAGTTAATTTTTGTTTTCCTTTTTCTTGTCATATTTTTTGTGTTTTTTTTTATATGAGAATCTTTATAGTTTGTATCCTTTTATTTAATGTGTATTTTTATGCGTCTGTGTTAATTTTTTGTTTCCATCGTGTTTGCCAGTGTTTTTGTTTATGACGCTTGTTTGTATTGTACATAGATAGGTAGTTAAGTCTATTACGTCTCTACGAACGAGAAATTCATGTGTTTTAATATTCTTTTAGTAACTAAATACTTTTGAAATGATTATTCAATATTACAATTAAATTATAATTTGAGAGAGTAAAGAAAATTTTAAATTATCTTGTCGGTTAAATATTCACTCAACTGAAACACATGTCAAAAGTATTAAGTTTATTACTTTGTTTAGAATGCGCTATAGTAAATTAAGTTTTATTTCTAGAGAATAATACAATCATAAAGCGTATAACTTACAAGAAATTACAAGAATTTTGCTTATAACGAGTAGCACACTTGTGACCTTTTTAAACAGCTAACTATATGTACGCTAACGAATGTAACCATAACAATATAACACTAGCAATTATTATAGTTGTTGCCGTTAGCAGCAGCTGTCAAAGCACCAATTTAATCTGAACAACCTTGTGAATTCTGATATTAAGATATTAAATTTCTCAAGAGCATAGTGTTAAAATTTTCAATTTCAATGTTAGCTGAGTTACCAAGAAATTGTGTTCAAATTTTTGTATTAACTTTGCCGTCATTTCATTTTGTATTTAAAAGCAAAAACAAAAGCTTAAAATTTATATTCTTTATTTTACAAATTTTTGTATATTTGCCAACAAATAATTAAATTTCCAATTTTTTCATTAATCAATCTTTAATTAAAACTTAGTTTTTAATGTTTTTCAAGGCTTGCTTAACAACTTCTGAAGGAAGAATAGCTCTTACTTCTGTTGTCGGCTCAATGGTGGTGGTTGCTTCTTCTGGTGCACTTAAGCAATTTTGCAATGAAATAAAGGCATTATCGGCATCTATTTCATATTGAGTCTTGCTTTCAGCTTGGCAACGATCTTTCACGTAATTGATTTCTGATTGCTTTTGTTCAATATCCTTTGCCTGCTGTGCAGCTTTAGTGCCGATGGAGTGAGTGGTTCTAGAAGCTTCGTTGCCCTGTTGGGAAAATCAAATATTATAATTAGTGTACAAAGCTTAAAAAAGGTGCCTAGATCCCATAATTTTAAAATCTTTTCACAGATTTTTATAAAAATTTGAAAAACAATCTATTTGCCAGTAATTCTTATATATTTATGGATCACTCTTTGTGAAGTGGATCTCCCCAACAGTACATCGCAGTTCTTCAGACAAAAAATCCTAATCAAACTTGAAATTTTCATTGAATGAAATTTGAAAATTGTGGCTCAAGATGTCGTTCACAACGGAAAAGTTAACGTAAAATTTTTGTAACATATTGAAAAAAAAAAAAAAAAATGTAGTATAAAAAATTTTTTTTTTTTTTTAATATTTTGACCAATTTTAAGATCCTTTTACTCAGCGCGATTTTATAGAAAATTGATATTTTAGCAGAAAAAAGTGATAAAAATTAATTTTATAAGAAAAACTGCCATGCGTTGCACTTGACATAGAATGACCCATATAAATATTATTGTTTTTTTTTTTACTTACAGCTGATTGATAACATGAGAAGAAATCTAATGAACTTTCTATTGCATTGCAGTCGGTAAACAGTTGACACGTTGAGTCGGCAAGTGATTGTAAGCTCTCGCGATCTGCTGCAACAGATTGCTCTAGTACGCTTAATGAATCATCAGCCACTGTTTTACATGCAGCAAAGGCTGTTTCATAACTCTCAGTAACCGCATTAAGTTCGTCAAGATATTCAGCAAAACATGCCAATGAACGTGTTGGATTATTCTTGAACGCGGCGTTGGATTTTAGTAAAATTTTTGCAAGATGTTGTTGTGCTGATTGTAATTGAGTACCACTGGTTAGAGCACAGAGGGCCAAAGCTACAAAGGTGAGTTTTAACAGCATTTTTAAATTTTAATTGACTATGAAACTAAGTTTTTGAAGTTGATAAAAATTTTTATTTTTCTTGTATATGACAAGGGATATTCGTTCGTATTCGAATTTCGTATTCGACTGTTTTAATTTTGACCAAAACTTATATATTTGTAGCTATAAACTAAGCTACTTTGTCATAGTCTATGAAAAGTTATAACGTCGCAAATTTACAACCTATCCGATAATTATTTATTGAATGAATACATAGTTAGTATCACTATAATACAATTGAAAAATCATCACTATCTCTGACATAATATATAACTTATATCTTTATTGTCCATGAGTAATATTCATTTTATTTCTTTAAGAACTTTAATTTTATATTATCTCTTTTAATTCAGTTAATGTGTAATACATATTTTATTACAGGTTTGTAAAAGATTTGTATGCGCGCTCTTATCGTTGTATTTTTTTTTTATTGGTGCAGTCGCCGGAAATCACCTGCATTATTCTCGACTTTAATATTGCACGATTTACGATTAAATTTTTTATTTTAAGCTACAAAATTTTTGATAAGCATTATCCATTAAAAATTGATGTTCGACTTTAATAACAACTATAGCTGACTTACATCTATATAATATAGGTGACTTCGGGTATTGTGATATGATCGTTTAGTTTATTTTCCAGAATACCAAATTCCAAGGAAAAATTTTTATGTCAATGTATAAGCAACGCAATAACACACGTGATGCAGTGTTATCTATGCCTGCACTCTCTACGTTTTGGTTCAATGTGACGAAATCGTGATAGTGGGGCGATCGAAATTTTTTGAGCGAACGGTTTGATTTTTCATGGAGCAAAACTTTAAGCCAAAGAAAACAATTTGCAGTAAAAAACAGATAATGTTTGATTATATTTATCCTTAATAATAGTGACTTTTTATTTGTAGACGTACATTTTCATAAAAAAGCATTATTGTTTTAAAAACTGAAGTCGGGTATTGTGATATAGTGAAAGTTGGGTAATGTGATATACTATATCATATGACCCACTAAGTTTTGTATGACAAAACAAACGTTGTTTTGAATTACGGAACATACCGAGAAAAAGGAAAGACATGAAACTGGGATCCAGAAGCAATGGGAAAGGCATTCTGATGGTCAGAGGAGGAACTATGGGATTTCTTTTGACGTCAAAAACCATTAGAGTTTTATTTGTCACACTGCAACGAGCAGTTTGGAGTGATATACCAATTAACGACATCCTTGTTACCTCCCTGGGACGTTAACCAGTTTTTAGTCAAGCACTGAAATTGAAAAATAAGTGTTGCGACAGTGTTAACAACATCGTCGTATAAAACATCAGAGAGCATTGAAAATATTCAGAAAAGGATTGAAGAAAAAAAAGGCCAAAAAAGATCCTCTGCAGCGAAACCAATAGAGAACCAAAACTCTACAGCAAAATTAAATTTTCTCAAGCGATTCCGCTGGAAGCATACATTTAAAGAGTTCTGAATCAGAGACATAACTCCAAATGATGTTGAAAATACATTTTCGAAAGAATTTCTTAAAAGAATTTCTTATGCATTTATGTAAAAAAGAATTGCCAACACATTCAAAATATAAACTAATTCCTTGAAACATCGTTTCTATAGTATTTTAGCCCATTACCAAGCTTCCACGGATGACAGGAAAAAAATTACTGAAATTCCCAAAAAAGTTCCGTCATTCTTATCTGAGAACTTTTTTTTAGTGACTAGATGCAAGTGTTTCATCGAGGCTCAGACAAACTTGTTCACGGCACCGAGGCGAGATACAGAAATAAATTTCCTCGCTCGACCAAGTCGAGATTACACCGGCATCTTATCTTGCGTCGCTCGCTCGGTGCATCATCTCGTTTTGCAATTTAATGCATCTTCTTATGGCACTACAAAGTCCTTAATCCAATTCAGACGAATGCAGACATGATTACCAGATTACCATGGTGTTATTCCAATTGCTTGGCATTAAAAAAAGCAGCTTCAAGAAAACAATTCACTGAAAGAGGCTTAAGCATAATTTTCGAGCAAAGAGAATAAAAGCCACAAATCCATGCCTACAAGTCATTGCTGCCTAGCTAATAGTTCAATCGACCTAGAGGTTACTATAGCACTGCATACAACTAAGTTTATTGTGTGTTGCAAAAAAAAAAAAAAACAAAAAAGCTGTTAAATACACACACACATACATAGAAAACATGTTTTGTTAACAATATTTTGCCCTGCGGCATGCAATGTGTTTACAAAACAACAAACTCAAGCAACTTTTGCATCATATCCAACACGACCAACATAAACATAGAAACCGAAAAAAATCAGCTTCCTCATGTGTGCCATTTTTGTTGAGCGCATTGCCACACTTTAGTAACGCAAATGATGCCACAACGAAAAAAAAAAATGGCAGCTCAGCTGCAGCTTTTTTGAGGTATCCCTCTAAACATACGTCAGCATCAGGTTTTTTTGTCCCCCCAATTTGCACTGCCTTCAGGCACAATTTGCTTGAAAAGCGAATATCAGTTAACTGTGCATTTGTGTGGTTGAATGCCTGCAGCAAATGTTGCACTTGCAAGTGTTTTGTTTACGTTTCTTTTTTTCGTAATTTTTTTTCTTTTTTTTTTTGTGCTTTTGTATAAATAAAACAAAAGGTAAAAAAATACAACTACATGGATGCAACTATTGAAAAAAGTTATGCTGCGCTTTTTTCTCTTTTGCTTATTACAATGCTGTTGCATGCGCTGATGTTGCAGCAAATGCAGCAGCTGCACTTGCTTATGTGTGAATTTGTTCATTTTGCTTTTGTTGTCATCGAAGTCGTCTATGTCGATATGAATTTGCATGCCTGAATCAGGCGTCAAAAATTTATATATAAAATCTATGGAAAGGTTTTGACAAAAAAAGTGTATTTGAAAAAAAGTTCCAAAAGTTTACACCACAAAAAAATTTGACAGCTGCTGGCAAAATTTGTCCTCAAGCAGGAAAACAGATTTTGGCATGATTTACGAACAAAATTGTTTGAAATATAATAAAGATGTTAGCGCATACTTTGAAGATAAGTAATTGTAGCAACTGGGTTTGCTGGAACTCTTATCTTAAGACAGCTTTTAAGTTTAACAAAAACTATGTGGTCCTTAGCAAAAAAGCAGTTACTTTGCGTCTTTAACTTAACATAAAATAGGTTCCATATAAAATCAAACTGGCGATAAAAATTATAAGTCTTATTTCTGATTTCTCATTGATGATTCTGTGAATGTGAAATATATCGCATTTTGCTAGGGTTTTTGAGATAGTAAAAAACATTGCTTATATCCTTTCGTATACATACTTAGTAACTTTCTGCAGCTTCACAAAATAATATATCCTGCTCCTTCTGCATAGCATAGCGTAGCCATATTGTTTCCACGAGAAATTGTAAAAGCAACCTATACGTGCAAACCAGACAGTCTATTATTTTGTCAGTTCTTTTAAAAAAAATTTTTTCTGCGAATTTTTCACGAGAAATGTTTTGTGTTTAGAACATTTTTTTCATTATCTCATGAAATAAGAAGAGCTTATATATATCTTCGCTAAAAGTATATAATAAATGCACTAAAAAAAAATTTTTTTTAAACAAAAATATGTGAATCTCTTCGATGAAACGAAATTTTTCAAATAGCGGACAGTCTAATATTTATACACCTACATAGTTAAGGCAACAACTTTAATTCCAATTAGCTGCATGCCAGAGTCAAGCTTAATTAGTGTTTATTGAAGCGACGTGACTTTTTCTGCGGTCAATTGAGGTGTTTTTTCTGCCAAAACAAGCACACTCACATCCACAAAAAAAAAAAACACTTCTTGCATGTAGTACTGATACAAATACATGTAAAGAAAAAACTCGTAGAAATTGTTAAAGAGAAACAGAAACAGAAAAAGAAATAGCATTTGAATGCAAAACATAAAGTCACCAACAAAGTCAGTGAGTGAGTTGGAGCGAGATAGGAAACTGTTAGCCAACAGCACTGCACAGGAAGTCGCCAACCATTCAAATGTTCAGAAGTTCATTGAAAGGATAAAGTGTTGCCATTCATTTATTTTGTAACACGTTATAAGGCAAAAGTGTTGCATGTTGTCTGTTTATTCACGAACATGTTTTTGTTTTTGTGCCCGTTAGCTGTTAGTTTTAGGTGTTTTTCTTCTTTCCACTTTGTCGGTATTTTTATTGGTTTTTTGTTACAAGAAATTCATTTAAGTTTTTGCTTTTTTTTTGTTCTCTAAAAATTCCTTATCGTTTTTGCGCAAGAAGTTAATATTTTTTCTTCGGTGTTTTGAATTGTAAATGGAGGAAAGGTAAATTAATGATGGTTATTGACAATTCAGCATTTTTTGAGGTATAAAAAATTTGGCAGTAAAAGCAGAATTTTACTGAAGCATAGTTTTTTGTTTAAAATGAAAGCCATTTTACAGAAAAAACCTATTAATAAGCAAAAATACTAAAACAAGAAATCTAAACACAAATCTATGTATGAACAGCCAGCCCATCATCCTTTTCGAATGTATGCCACCTGTGCTCATCTGTATAAACACAAATTGTTGACAACATCGAAAATTCAGTGCAGCATTATTTGAGTGCACTGCAACTGATTGCTAGCACACGCATAATTTACATTTTTGGCAACATTTGTGCCAAATATCCTACTCGAAAATTGCTAAAGCAAAGGAAGTTGTTTTGCTGCAGCATAGTGAATGTTCAGCATGGAAATGGATTACTTAGCAAAGCTACATACATATGCATGTATGAATACCATGCTAGTTTTGACTACGCGCTTTTGAAATATTGTAAGCAATAGACTCAGCAATTAGTCGTGAAGCAGGTGCATGATTACGCATGCAATCATGTAAATTTTTCGTTTGACTTTAATGTGAAAATCTTTTATCCCAAGATTAACAAGTAGAAATGACAGACAATTTAGAAAAGTTTACTGCATTTTGGTATGGAGCCAAAAGAAATTTTTTTTTTATGTGAAAATAATTATTTAAAAAAGTATAATATAAATCTTATTCAATAATCTAATGAATTTTGGTACGCTTAGTTCGAACACATTCTCCAATTTCCTAGTTTTTGAGATATTCTCAATGAGCCCACTGAAAATGTTTTTTAACCCATTTCCAACTGGTGTTCGATTAATCGAACGTTAAATTTATCTATTTTCAATAATTTTTTAACTCTGAAGGTAAGTGATATTTGGAAAACAGTTATCATATCATATATTACTTTGATATATTGGTTATTTGAAAATAATATTTAGCACACCCCGCAGGGTGGAGGTTGAAAAATGCCTTGCCAATAGATCTTTCTTGTAAATTATATTAAAAATATATTATTACAAAAAAAAAAAAACGAAATGATGAGGTCTTATATCCAAAATACCAACCTATCTTTTGCAATCAAAAAATCAACACCTGGATTGCACAGATTTGAGTTAAAGTTAGTGTTCGATTATTCAAACGTTGGCACTTATCCCATATCATAAAGTCCCATACAAATGAAACATGTAACAGAAGAGAATTGACACAGTTTTTTGTCAGGAAAAAAAAATTGTTTAACGATTTTTTGTGATTTTAGATGACTTAGAGAATACATAGTAATGAAATTATAATAACTAGTATTTGCTTAGTAATCGAAAAAACTAGTAGGAAAATAAAAAAAATCAATTTTCATACAAAAGTTCGAAACAGTGCGAGTGCATATTCTTGTCACATTTCTCGCACATCCTAATTGTTGGTTTGCCAAAGCCTTTTAACTGGCATCGATGATAATTCCCTTCTGGCCAACGGACGATGAGGTGTTCACCTACCATGTTTGGTAAATTGCGCTATCTTTGAAACTTCAGGTCATCAACAGGAAATGCTTAGTAACGGACAACTTGAATAAAATCTAGCAGGCGTTTATAACATTTCAGAACAGAAGAAATCAGGGTGGTTATGCAAAGTGACAACAGTACTATTTCCTTCTACGAATATTGACTCGATAATTTTGGAGATCAACACCGCCCATCCCTTTGTTGTAGTTGCAAAGCATAGCAGACTGATCCACGTCGACAAATTTGCCTTCTTCACTAGGCCCTTTCTTAAAAACTTTAGAACAGGGTGGAGTGACAAAATCTGATCGAATTTTTTATCGCTATGGTGACCAACTTATTATCTTGCCAGTGTTTTTTGTAGTATAATTATTTATAATTATTCTTCAATAAATAATAATAATAATATCTTGCCAGTGACAACGAGTGATCTGGTTCTTAGAGTCGTACACTTAATCATGGTAAATCCTTTTCGGTCTTCATATTAGTAGTACCCTACCTACACGATTACAGCGAATTGTTCCAGAGTAGTGATAGCAAGCACGGGAGATGATAAGATGTAATGAAGTTGTTGCAAAATACCACGTGACGCATGGGGACCATGTCGTTCCTTAGTAAACGGAGTACGACAGCAGCTCCAGGACCAACCTCGGCATTGTCCGTAGTAAGAGATGAAGAAGAAGAAATATCTTATTTTTCAAATTTTTAGCTTAGATATGCATAATATTTTGTAATTTTTGTCGTGGGCATGTAGCAGTTTATATAAGTCATTGCCAACTTTGAGCCTCATTAGAACTTAAAGTCTTTTTGCAAAATTTAATAATTTCTTAATAACTCTCGCAATGTTTTGTCTGTGTGCAAATAGCTCAAATATTAATTTCAATGCATTTCATTGTGGCACCTAATTAAATATTTATCCCTCACCATATAAATATTTTTTAATATGTAAGCCAATTACTAACTAATTTGCTTTTGCATTTGCTAACATAAGATTTCAGGAGAAAACTCTTTGCGAATAATTGAATTAATGTTGAATTCAACTATTTGATGTTGAAAATATACAAATTTAATTTAATACCCACCTATGCAGAGCTCATAAGTATCACTTGAGAATAATTCAAAGGATTTAAGCCATAAAAACAAAGTAAATATAACAATTCACTATTTTCATTGCAGTAAAGGTTTTAGTTCTTATTCCACTTTTTGTACTTAGAAAAGGCTCAAGTATGGCAAACTAATTAAGTAAACTTTTGAAATGTGGAAGCATCCGCTTAAGCTTTTTAGCAAATTAATTTAATTTTCTTTTTTACTAACTGCCACTTCTGAAATGCTTAAGCTTTTTTTTTTTTTGCTTCGCTTAAGAAAATAATAGTTACTTAAGAAATAGCAGAAAAACTTCAAATCTAAAATGGACGAACCTTCTAAAGTACTAAAACTTAAAAGTCTATTTTTTCTAATGCCACTTCAAGTTGCTGCCATTGACCACATTAAATTTTATGCCGTGCTATGGCTATTTCAAGCAAATAGTTGAACCCAACCATATGTTTCGTAGCACAATATTTTATTTTAATATCTAAAGAGCACCTAAAAGTGGACTACGAAAAACGAAAGAATTCCACTATGAAAGTTTGAATTCATTGTTAAATATACAGCGAACCACTTAAAATAGAATTACAGCGATTGTGCTCTAAAAAAGGAAAAAGTCATTGACTCCGGCATACTCAAGTGATTCATTTTTCCGTTGTCGTAGCTGCTCTAAAGAAGTCCTAAGAAAATTGGCGCGTGCAGCAAAAAATGGAAAGAAAGAAAGTCTGCCGCTGCTTCTGCCATCTGATGACAAAATTTTACTTATTATAAGAGTGAGCAACGAAATGAATGAAAGAATGAATGACGTTAGCAATGGCATAAGAATGTCGCCATACAACGACGTTCATTATGATAGTGAAGATGATAATGATCATGATGACGTAATAAGTGATTATTGCCATGTTGATATAAAAGTTCTGCTATTTGCTGTTAGATTAGATAAATGGGCATATTCATGGGGAGTGTATGTAATACTGGCTACATTTGTAATGCATAGTAAAATCGTTTTATATTACACTTTTTACAAACGGTAGCAATTAGCAAACATGGTACTTATGGTTATTGGAAAATTTCATAGCAAACTTATTAAGTACGTTTCCTTTTTCTAGATCATTCCTTGGTGATATAAATTAAGGCTATTAGTTACTGTAATGAAAAAAGCTCATACAAGGTGTTCAAATATGAGGTACATTTTTAAATTTTAAACAGAACACACAAGTCATATGAAATTTTTATTTATTTTTATTGAAAATTAAAAAAGATTACTTTCGGTGAGTAAGGAAAAAGAATGTCGTATAAGTGATCTCCTTTGCCAGCTTCTCTTCACGGACATCCGGCTCTCTCAAGCCTCTTCATCGAGAACGCTAATTATTGACTGTTTTCAATTTTATCCAACACTTTCCCGAATAATGTATTCCTTGTTCTAGCAATAGTTTTCATGTTGCTTTGCGTTGACCACATTCCCTGCTACTCTTGAGATAATTATATAATGCTTGTTAGCAGAAATTTTTATTAAAAATTAAATGTTACCAGTAACAGATCTTATTTTTCCTTGATGTTGTGTGATATTTGGCATGACAGTCTTAGGTATACTCTGCTCCTTTTAAGAAATTGGTAGGCCACATGCAATAAGAGCTACTATTCAGTGATAAGAAAAAGACTCCCAATTGTTGTCGAACCAACTCAAGATGAACAGTTTCTAAGGTCTTGCGTTGCTTCATTTTACAAAATATATTTCAAATTAATTTATATATATGTTTGGTACTGTTCATTTATGAAATAACCCGCTTGCGATAATTATGTAAGTTTTTTTCTAAGCTATGAAGTAATTGTGTATGCCAAACTAAACTTTTGAAAATAGACATTTATGTTAACGAAAGAAATTACAAAAAAAAAAATCAAAGACGAGATATTCAACTTGCATCTTTTGGACTTAATGTGCTGCAACGGATTAAACTTTTATAAGCATGATTTTATTCAGCGGTAATGAAGTGGACTTTGTCAGCATTAAAAATCAGCAAATTTAAAACAAAAGATCCAAATCTCAGTATTGAGTGAAGTGAAAAAAAAAAATTAAATAGAAATTGAGGAAATGTAAACGCGTAAAGGGAATAAAACTTAACCCATTTTCTGCCGCGCTGCATGAAATTTGGATTTTGTAATTAAAAGTGATATTTCTAGACTAATTAGGATCCAAAAGACTCGAATCCGTCCAAAATGTTGTACCATTTTTGGTTTCGTCAGGTGAGACTGTTCGAAAAATCGAACAATGGCGAATATGCATGTGAATATGCATATTTTCTCCAGGTATTGGTCACAATAAATATGTTTTTATTATTTATTAGAAATGCTTTTTATTTGATTTTGTTACAGTTTTATTTATTTTACTCCCAGTTGCTGTGGGCTGCGAAGCAATTTTTCATGTGCAAATGTACTTGACACTTCGTTGTTTAGGCTTATGGCATACTTTGCTATGCCTGGCTTTCCTTTCGGGCTACACAATTATTAGGTGATTTCCCGTAACACGGAGAAATAGATGGCATTATCGTAAAGGTCAATTCCCCCCATGAAACTTATAATTGCGAATAAAAGCCAATGAGTATATAAAAAAAAATTTTTTTTGGCAGAAAATATTATAATATATTCACTCTCGTACTTTGCCAACTCACGAAGTAAAGCAGAATTGTTTCTGAGTGAAAAATTATCTAACAGATCCTTTACAAACACAAATTTTGTTGTGAGCTGTGTTTCCACCAACCGCCATTGCTCGATTTTTCGAATAGTCACTTTTGCGAGTCCGCCAATGTTTCCTAGTAGAAACAGATCTTGTGTAAAGTCTTTTTTGACTATATTCGACCTTTGTCTACAGAAAAAATGTACTTTTGGAAATGAATTATTTTTAATTATATATATTACTTAACTCACTAAAAATAGGTCTGCCAATAAGGTATTTTTCAACCATTAGCTGTAGCCCTCCACGGAAAAGAGGCGTGGCCAGTACATTTTTTTTCTGAAAGCCAATTTCATTTACTATAATACGCTGCATACCAATTAGCTTCTTTTATGCCACGACATAGAACAAAAATTCGGTGAAAATGAGCAAATTTGCTGTTCGAAAACTCTAACAGCGGCAGAAAATGGGTTAAATTGATATATGAGATACTTTCGTTAAATGGAGAATATATAGTTAGAACTGTAGATTTTTTTTTAAGAGTGCATATTTTATTGGGAAGTATAGAAAAAGTATTTACCAGAGAGAGATGACAGAAGAGTAACGCAAAGTTTACCAGTGTGGCACTTTGGACTTTCATAGATTTTTTTTTTAATATTTTTCGCCTTTTTATTATGTTCTTACGCTTACAACCTTTCGCGATTATTCAAATTTAGTTATTTTTTTTTTTTTTTTGCCATGATTGCTTAGAAAAAAGTACAGCATCAAATTTTACAAGAGCATCACTCTTTGCTAACTAGCAGGTTTAAGTATCGTTGTTATTATTTAGCTTATAATTTTTAAAGTTGGTCAACATTTTTCGAATTTTTCAAAAATTATTTGACCATTGGAATATTATTGGTCATATTCAACATTTTAGAACTTCTTCAAAAATTACGATCTTTTTAACAATTTTTAGTTATTTTCAGTAGGTGTTAAAGATTGGAATAGATAAGTCGACATAGCATATGTTTGCTTCAATAAAACAGAGCATCGTTAGTATCGAAATCATTTAGAACTGCTTAGCCATTGCATACTTACCCTGTTGGAATCATTGTGGGCGTGATATGTGGTTGTGATATATCGCACATGAGCTGTATTCACTTCAACAGAACAAAAAACCATAGGTATTCAACTTCTGTTTGATATCATAATGTTAGCTTTGAATTTGCACGAAAAATATATGTTGGTGCAATTGGACGTTTTGATCTTGATCGTGAAAAAAGTTTGGCTGCTCTAATGAAAGATTTGGCTTATGAAAATAGTTTTCTTAAAAAAAAAACTCAAAAAATTAAAAATTTATCTATATGTATTATGTTTTTGCCCATTTTACGAGAAAAAATATTGTTCCATATGGAATTTGCTGAATTTTCATACCGTTTTTAATTGAAACACCTTTACTTTTAGTTTTAAATAATTATTTATTTTATATTTAATCAATGTATGCCTTTCATTTATTCACTATTAAATTATTTACATTAATTTTATTTCTTTGAATTAATATTTTTTAATGTTTGTTTTAACTTGAAGTTAACATTTAATAGAAATCATTGTTTGTAAAAAATAACTTTAAATATGTAATAATTATTAAATGTTCTTTGTTTTATTTATTTCTTTTAATTTGATTATTCATTATATTCATTTAAAATTTAATATATTTTATAAATTAAAACTTATCTTGGTTTGTTTTTTTTTTTTGCATAAGTGCAAATAACTTTTTTATATATGTATATTATATAAATTTAGGTATAAGTACATATGTACAATAATATATTACAAAAAATAAGTCTTATTTCAAAAAAAAAAATAAATTTTTTGATTTTCCAGATTTTGATGATATATAAATATTTATATTAGTTTTTATGTTTTCTATTTTTATTTTTTCTATTGCTAGAGATGGCAACAATTGATTATTTTAGAGGAGAAATAAAAAATCAAAAAACAAATGAGTCAAAATGTTTCATTGGTACATCAATTTTAAAAACGAAAATAATTGAATACAAACTGATCCAATATTGCTGTCTTCTTTTTGTGTGTAACATTTGATTGGTAGCTTATGCATCGTCCATCATTTCGTCAAAAGTCGTATTGTATTTAAAAGAGCATTTTATATATAACGTAAATTGTAAGGAGTAGTTGGCGTTTTCCCAAAAATGGTTTATTTGTAATTTTTAGCTATGACACAGGCCCAACAAAAATGAGGATAAGGTACCAAGCCGTATGTTTTATGGTATCCTGAGAAGTATTCCAAAAATTTTTGAGAAATTTTATACTAAAATTAAAAAAAAAATCTTTTTTCACTGTATTTCGAAAATCTTACATGACGGAACAATTCCGACCCTGGATTCATCTTCAGCACATCAAAAATTAAATAAAAACTGTTGTTTCCTCAATTCCTCTGACCCCTCCATACAAATTTTTGTGTAAAAAAAAAGTTTTATCGAAAAAGAAATAATTTGATTGAACGTTGATTTTTTGGGGTAAATTTAATTTCATATGATCTGGTTGGAAAAAGGACCTTAATTTACTATAGGATATTAAAAAAAAAAATTGATAATTGGGACACATAGCAAACTTTGTTGTGATTTCATTTGGCTTTTATGGTTGAGAACAACGCTGACAAAATAATCTAAAAGAAAATCGTTATCATTTTATGCAGCGGCATCAAAGTAAACTTTGCATCATAATTAAAACAATTGCTGTCATCCCTTAGCAAAGCTCATTTGTATCAATAATTAAATTTTTAATATGTTATTTGATTAATTACTAACATTTTGATTATTTCAGTATTAAAAATTTAGATTCAAATTTAATTTTATTAGCTTACACACAATATAATTATCATCACCATTGTCGCCTAAAGTCCTTAGCAATGAACTAATACGCTTTCAATTAAGAAGCCATACAACCACATTCAAATGTTTACTCTGACAAAATTTATTTTATAAATTTATTTCTCATAAATTTTGAATTGAACAGCACATGCCAAACAAAGTACATACAATAATCAATTATGTTTAGCTAAATTTAACTATTTGTTACGCTGAAATATGACATCAGCAGAGAGAGACCATCACCTAAGTCAACATTATCATCATCATAAACATTATTTTGCCTTAAAAACACTTAACTAACTTAAATTGAAGTTGACTTATTTTATAATACATTGTACATTACTTGACTATATATTTACATAAATATGTGTAAATTAGGGTGGAGTAAAAAAAGAGCTTTGTGGGATTTTCATGGGAAGCAATGACTTCGTGTCAGTACTAAATGGGTAAGGATTTTTCGAAATGGTCCACTCTTAAGCTAAATTTGACCATGTGATATACTCAAAAACGAACTGGATGCTGTTACCATATTCAGACCTCTTCCGGGAAACCCGCAACGTCTACTTTTACTCCGCCATATATGTATATAATATATGTACATAGGGTGTTTATTTTTGTGCAATTTTCATTTTTTTCAAATTTATATGATACATAGTATACGTGTAAATGAAATTCAACCTCCAAGTAAATTTTTGGTTTTGAATATTTACCGTAGCTCAAGGACAATACAAATTTTTGATATTAAAAAAATTAACCCTTTAATTTTTGGCTTACTCCCAAAAGCAGAGCAATATGGTACTTAAAATCGTGTACTAGTGAAAATCCAAAATACCAGGCTATCATGAAACAGCAGCAAGTAAATATTGTATTTTGAATATCTTTATAATGCAATATCGCGGCTACTGCTGATCCGATTTTGACATTTGACATGTCACAATTTTGTAAGAAGAAGCAGATTTTTAAAATGTCATTTTTGTTTTCATAACTTGCATATAGATGGCGCAGTAAGCAGATTTAATATTTTACTAGCTATAACCCCGCAACAAATCAACGGATTTTGGTTAATGTGGTGTCATCGATTTTCACGTCATGACGTCATTTGTGTTTTGATAACAAACCAATAGTTAGCGCTGTAGGAAAATTCAATGTACTAATCGCTATAACTCGGCAACGATTCAACGGACTTTGGTAATTGCGGAGCAGATTTTTATGACGTAATTTTTTATTTAATAACTTGCTAATAGATGGCGCTGTAAGCAGATTGTATGTATAAATTGCAATAACTGAGCGACGATTTAAAGGATTTTGGTTAATGTTTTATCATTGTTTTCGTAATGAAAAGCCAATTTTAATGACGTCATTAGTGTTTAAGTGCCTTACTGCTGTAAGCAAACTCCGTGTAAAAATGCTATATTTCGGCAAAAATTTTACGGATTTATGTCATAGTTATTGTAAGCAGAAACAGATTTGTTTTATTACGTCATTTGTCTTTTTAACTTTTAATAGATGGCGTTGTAGGCAAATTCATTATATCAATAGCTGTAACTCGGCAACAATTTAACGGATGTTGTTGTGCTGCCATAGTTTTTTGTTAGAAAAAAATGTGTTATGATATTTTTGCAAAAGATGGCGCTGTAAGCAGTCTTAATGCTTCGAAATCTAACTATAACTCGAAAACGTATTCACGGATTCTGTCCATATTTTGTGTCAAGGAGTCCTGAACTGTTATTTATTGTCACTAAAATGGTTAAATTTCAACCAGTTGGCAAAATCTAGTCTAAATAAATTTAAAATTTTTCGATTGCAATGAAGATAAAGTGGTTGTTCTGATGGTTGGTATGAATTTTAATAAATTAAAGTTTTAATAAAACAAAATTTTAAACAAAGATGAATAAAAACTTCGACTTGTATAGTTTTAGGACTACGTTTTCTCTAACATTCTAGACATTCGAATGTCAACATTTTCCTTGGAGTGAGTTTCCATCTTTGCATATAATAAGCAAATAAATGTATGACTTTGAGCAAGTATTTATTTTCGAATGAAAAACACACCATTACAAACATACATACACACATGATACAAATAAGTTTTGGTATTTTTTTTTTAATACTAGTAAGTGTTTTTGTTTTATCATTAATGTTACTAATATATACCCACTACTTACATATGTTTCAAGTATATTTATATGTATGTATTAACTTATACTAAACGGCTAGCATCCTTTACTTACACTTATGGAATACACTTAAACATCTAAGAGAAATAGAGCAAGAATGGTTTAGCTAATATAGTTAGTCAACTTAGCTAACAATGAAGTAGCTACAGATTGATTAAACTCATAATTACACAATTTTAATATGTATGTGTGAGCAGAATATTCGATAGCCAGTAGATATAATTAGCATAATGCTATGCAAATGTGTCTGATATGATTTGGTCGATGAGCCGACATGACCATGATACATTGCTGCAGGATTATCACCTGTAAGTAGAAAAAGGAAAGAAAATAGTTGAATAATAACATGTTTATTACAAAAAAAAAAAAAATACAAAAAATTTACTGAAAAATCAAGAGCAAAATTTAAAAATCCTATGCTGTTTTTTTTTGTTTTTGTCACAAACAAACACCCTAATATACTTCCACTAATGCACATTATATATTTTATAGAACTGTTCATATAAAACTGTAGTAAACGCTAAAGGCAATAAAATCGAAGCTCGTGTAAGTACAACCATATTACACACACTTCGTTTCAGTTTAATTGACTTTTGATTAAGTCAATCAAATGCCAGAGGCTTTTTTAATTAATGTAAATTATATAACTTCATTAAAAGAATGTAAATATAATTAAGCTAGCTACTTTTTTACAGTAATTTCATTTGTAGTAGTTTAAAATTAAATTTTGTTGTTATTATTTTACTGCGTTTGGGCATGCTACGTCTAAACAATTAATTAATAAAGTTTTTGATTATCATTAATAGTTACTGACTGCTAATGATTCAAAATAAATGCAGGTCCAACGCAGCAACAAAAAAACGTTCACCTGAATATTTCGGTTTTCTTATAAAATTTAAGTTTTGTTTTAATAAATCTTAAAGGCAAAGTAGTTTTTATTAAATAAGTTATAACTAAGTCTTTATTATAATTTAAATCAATTATCATTCAAAGTAATTATCTGACATTTAATTGAAATACCTAACGTTATAAGCTTGTGTGTTTAAGTGAGTTAGTATTTGTATTCACACAATGCATAGATTAAATTAATGCAAAATATGTGCAAAGCATTCCGTCAACATTATGAGTAGTTTTTAGTCCGTAAAGAGTAAGCTTTGTTTACATTTGATTTTAATTACTTTCATTTAAATACAAGCTCATTTATTTAATTAAAAATTCTATAGAAATTCATTTGAAATCAAAATTTAAAACAAAAATGGAATGAATGAAAGTTTTTTTTTTTTTAACAAATTTATATATAAATCTATATAAGTGAGTTAACTTAATCAACTGAAATTACATTCATAATTAATTAAATAATTTGATGTGTATTAACACTTGAGTGATAAAAAATTAATTTTGTATAAAATCTTCTGAGCTAATGCAGATTCAATATTTTGAAATTTTGAAAGTATTAAACATATACTTATTTTAAACTATATTTCAAGCTTAAAATAAAATATATATAAAAGGCATAATTGTTAAAATTCTGATTTGAAATGTTTACTTCCGATTTTCTACAATAAAAAAAAAATCAAATTTTAAATTTGATTTCATAATTGAAAAGAATAATAAATATCCTCTTAAAGCCAATTTGTTTAGCCAGTCTTTAATGAAGTTGGGTGTGGCAAACCCCACATGATTACAAACAAAGACAACTTTCTCCTCGCGCGAATATCTGCCACCGCGCTCTCAGTAGCTGAAAACAAAATATCTCACAACTGGTACATCAAGCATTTTTAATCGAGCGAAAGAGAAACATACAGGTAAACACTGCTTAGGTATGTCACACCCCACCTCATTACGAAAAGAGACCAGAGACAACTTTCTCCTGACACGAACGTCTGCCCACGTGCTCTCAGTAGCAACTACCTTGGTCGAACGTAAAATATTGAAGGGAAAACACAGCGATAAATACTGCTGAGGTATGTCACACCCCACCTCATTGAACGGGAAAATAAGAAAATTCAAATAAGAAGAGGTAGAAGCTCTAAAGAAACGTTTGATTAACTACAAAATGAGGCATTCAGAAGAAGATATTTAGAGTGCTCCTCGTACCTACTGCCAAAAGTGCGTATATTCTGAGAAGTTTAGCAAACTTTTATATATCATATATCATCACTGAATAATATCCATACAAAATTATTCTTTGGCATGTTTTTTATGTATAAGAAGTATAACTATATTAAAAAAGTTTAATTGTATCCGAATGTTGCTGAACTGTTACCTTTACTTGGTCTTGATAAGAGTGCTTCTAACTTTTTGAATTAAATTAACTTAAATATTTATTTTTTTCATACTTAATTATTTAAATTAGATAAGTGCATAGTATAAAACTTCAAAATAAATTTAAAAAGTTTGAATTGCCATAATTGATATGCCATATAGTAGTTAAAAAACTGTTGGGGTATTTCACACCTCACGACGACGGGCTAAGGTGGCTTGAACATATGCTTACGCTAATTTAAAAAAGGCTTGCCTTAGCTCTAGCGGCATAAAATGAGTGCTACTAATTTCAATGCTAAGATATTTTCCTTTATTTATCTATATTTCTTAGAAATAATAAAAGTTTCACTGAAAAAACATCACAGAATTTGGCTGTCACAAATTTTGATATGATATGTTATGACTATGATATACATAATTTTGGTTCTAACTAATAATTTATAAACCCTTTTACAGAAAATAAGCATATTTATACACCAAAAATTAAGTCGCCATTGATGATCAGCTTGATTCTTCTTGCTCTCGAAACTTTTCAACATATACACACGCGTATGAACATGTGTACCTCTGCGTTTGCGTTGGTGTTAACCATCATATTAAATGCGCGCTATAGTACAATCATGTCTACATTTTATAACTACAACGTTTGGTACTAAGTATATATCAAACAATGAATGTGTCAGTGTGGTATTGCGCATATACTTTAATGTACATAAAAACATATTAAAGCGTAGGCAGATCTGCATGCCAAAGTGAATACCATGGCGGAAATAATGACCCAATAAAAGAAATTTATGAAAATTACAAAACCATGGAGTGGATTTACGAAAAACGTTGTGCACAACCACAAAGACAAAAACAGCGAAAAAAAATCGTATGAATGATGCGATTTTACAAAGCAAAATACATGCGCGTGGCAAACATATTGCAAAAAACAATACGCATTGTGGCAATTCTATGAAAAACTGAATTTAAAGCAGATATTCTTTACGCGTATACATGAAATTTTGACCTAAAAGTTATATGAAATAGACTGTTGCTATAACGCACAACGTGACGTATGAGTAACATTTAATTATTATTTTGAAGTTCGTTAGTCATACGCCGCATGATGCTAATGTGATATGAGATGTTAATCCGTTATTCGCTTATTTCATCTCTTGAATGTTGTGTCTTTTTGTAGAATTGCCCATTCATAAAAAATTACAATAATAGCAACGAGCAGTAGTCATTATCAAGAGAAGCAGTCATATCAAAAGTGAAAAAAAATTAAATGTACTTGCCAATATGGTGTACGCTCTTGGCCACAGAAAGCTCATTTTTTAACCAAGTAGTAAAATTAATGAAAAAAGTCGATATTAAAATTGTGTGTTGTAATGCAAAAAAGATAAAAATAAGAGAAAATTTCATATCGAATGGCATATGCTTAATTTAGACTTTTCAATGTTAATGGTTGGCGCTTCATCGCAAAAATTTGAAAAGTAACAAGAAATAGAAAAAAAAAAAATTTCAAAATCATTTGATATTAATATTTTTGCTGCTCCTCCTTGATAGACAAGCTGCCTTGAAAGAATTGTTTGGTTTTAAAATTGGGTCAAAAGTGTTCTGTGATAGTTAAAAAAGCCTTAATGAGCTTGGAAAGAGCAATGCAGTTTTTTTTTTTGAAGGGCTCAATGTCAAAAACATAAATGTGAATATGTAGACAATTTCATGGAAGCTAATAAACGAACCCCTGTATTGAAACAGAAAGTTTTTGGAATTAGAAACAAAAACTAGAAAAGCAAGTTTTCTGCCAAGCTTCAATCGACTAAGGGCTGTCAATCCAGGCAGAGGAAGGAAAAACAGCGCCGTTGTCAAGCAGTAAACGCGATATATTATATGTATGATATGGCAGTTCCTGTGCTGCAACTTTTCTTGGACAAAGTAATAACTTTTCTGTGGTCACAGACTTCTGCTTCTTTAAGTAAGCTCACATCATTTTCTATATATTTTAACTGACTATTAGAAATTAAATTGCATGCTACACAAAACATTAGCAGCGTTGAAAGCTTTGAGCAGAGTTGTTTGAAATGGATATGCAGCAAAGTTTACATAAAAAATAAAAGTTATACTAAGATTCAAAACCTTTCATTAGCGAGCGACAACCCAAACCATTCATCTAATGGGCTTAATTCCTTCAAATAAAACAACACAAAAAGTCCTGCACATGCTATTCATAAAAAATGCAAATACACTGTAGAGTAATGATGAAACTGTGAACAGGAAACATTAAATTAATGAGCCTGAAAACGGGCAACATTTTTTTTTTGTTTTCACTTATGCATGTTGCGTAAAACTTTTTTTTGAAAAGGATTTCCTGTCGATGATGCCCAGATGATGCGGCATAAAAATAAAAACAGCATGACGAAAGGGAAAAAACCAACTACGAATGCGTTGACAACCAGGATTAAGCAGACAAATTGCAAATAAGTAGGATCTGAAAATCGGAAAACATACAACGTCAACAGCAGTAAAGTTTGCTGAACGAAAAAGTGATTTATTACCAAAGTTAGTAAAGTAAAGAGACTTTAAAAATTCCTCGCAAAGGTAACACTTTAATTTCATTTAGAAAAGTTCACAATTTTCAAAATCGATTTTTTAAAAACTTTTTTGCCAATAAAAACAAAAAAATTGACGCTATATACGTACAGTGGCGGACAAAACTCTACGTACGACCCCTTTTTCTTAAATTTAAAAAGTTCTGTAGGATTAAAAAGAAAAGTAATGATGCAGGTTTGTTTTAAATCTTATTATTGTACAACAAATAATAAAAAAGTATAATACTCCAATATTAACTTTTAAAGTTATTCACAAAAAACTCAAAAAAGGCACTGACAAAAGTGAACGTACGAATTTAAAAACTAAGAAATAAAATTAAAAACGGATAATAAATAATTAAATTTAATATTTTGTTGGGCCACCACCAGCATCGATGACCGCTTGCAACCGTCTGGGCATTGAAGCTACTAAATTTTCGAGCTCTTCTGGCGTAATTTTCTGCCACTCCTCTTGCAGCTTTACTTTTAGAGTTGGAGCACCACTAATAGCGTGCTTTCGAATTTTTCGCTCCAAAATTTCCCACACGTGCTCTATTATGTTCAAGTCCGGGCTTTGTGGAGGTGAATACAGCTGTCGTGGAGCATAATACAACAGCCAGTCCTTCACTACATGCGACGTATGCTTAGGATCATTATCCTGTTGGAAGATCCAGCTCGTTCCTAGGCATAGCTTTTCCACGGATGGCTTCAAATTGTGTTCTAATATGGACTTGTATTGGAAGCGGTCCATAATGCCTTCAACAAATACCAGATTTCCAACGCCTGAGGCTGCAACTGCTCCCCAGACCATAACACTGCCACCACCATGCTTCACAGTCGGCATTAGGTGCCTGGGATCCATAGCAGTATTCGGTTTTCTCCAAACTTTGGCTTTCCCGTCGTATCCAAATATGTTGTACTTGGACTCATCTGTAAATACCACACGTTTCCAGAAGTCAATTCCCTTATTAACATGCATTTTTGCGAACTCCAAGCGAAGTTTCCGGTTTTTGTCGCTTATAAGGGGCTTCTTGCGAGGAGTTCTGCAGTGAAATCCTTCATTATTGAGGGTCCTTGTTACTGTGCGTGGGTTAACAAGAATTTTGGATCTCTCAGCTATATCCTGGGCCAACTTAGTGGCATGAACTTTAGGATTTCGGTTCACTTCCTTGCGAATAAATGAAACGTCTCTACGGTCAAGCTTTTTCGGACGACCAGTGCGCGGCTTACTTTTGACGGAACTTGATTTTTTAAAATTATTAAATATGGTCTGCACCGTCGATTTGCTTAAAAATAATAATTTTGCTATTTCGCCAAATGATTTATTCTCATTTCTGTGTTTAATAACTAATTTTCGCAAATCCGCAGAAATTTCTTTGCGTGGAGCCATTTTTCCGACCTTACACTTTTTAAAATGCCAAAATGCAATAAATTCAAGGAATAATACAAAACATACACATAAAATGAAACAAACGGTAATTTACCGTAATGTTTCAGCTGAGAAAAATAGCAAAAAGAGTGAAAGCAATAAAACGTATGTAGACTTTTGTCAGTACCATTTTTCAGTATTAAGTGAATAACTTTAAAAGTTAATATTGGAGTATTATACTTTTTTGTTATTTGTTGTACAATAATAAGATTTAAAACAAACCTGCATCATTACTTTTCTTTTTAATCCTACAGAACTTTTTAAATTTAAGGAAAAGGGGTCGTACGTAGAGTTTTGTCCGCCACTGTAGTTAGTTAAACCTGCCGCTAATAAAATAAACCTCAATAGCTAACAAAATTGAATTCACTCGGCCTAGAACTTTCCTGGTTTTTTTTTTTTTTTTGTTTTCGTAAAAACTATATTGACCAGCAAAATATTCAATATTTTTTGAATAACGTACATACAGGCTAGGGTAGTTCAATAAAATCGATAAATTTTATTTTATTATCTCTCAAAAATTTACTTAAAATTGAAAATATAAAATAGTAATCGAGAGAAATTAACTCACTGTCGCCATATAGCTGGCTATGAAGTGATATATTCAGATCTTGTAACTGACTTGATAAGACAAATTGTGAATCACAACGCATTTATATTTAGCCACTCTATACGTAATAAAATTTTTAAAAATTAATTATTGTTTTTTTCGAACTATTTCAAATAGATTTTTAGTCAATAAATTGGCCATCTTCTCATGACAGGTATGACACTTTGATTTTTTTACAAAAATTGAAAAAAACTGCTTATAGTTTACTTTGATATAATGTCATGAATAAAACATTTGTTTGAAATATTAGATTTCTTAAAAGCAGCTTTATCAATTGCTGACCAGATAGCATGCAATCACATATTTCTTGAGTAAAACTTTGAGTTGATAACTAATGATGAAACGATTTTATGGCACGTCTCTCAAATAGTGAAAAACTTAAAACATGGTTTTCTCAACCACCCTAATATGCAAAAAAACGAAATAGATGAAATTACACCTACCTTTGAAAATATGCACCAATACACTGGCAGGTTGTGTGTTACTTGCCACACATGTGAAATTCCCAGAGTGTTCGCGTCTCGTTCGCAATATTGTTAACTCAGATGATTGAAAATCTAAAAATGGAGAAAAAGAGTAAAAATTTTAATAAAAACTTGTACAGAGTTTTTTAGAGGGCATCAATAAAGTGGAGAAAACAACATAAACGGATTTTAGTGCACTTACACAATTTGAATTTAAAAATGCTCTCAAAAAGTTTATTTAGCTAAATGCTGACAAATTGTTCATTTTGACTTTTGTATAAAAAAAAATAAAATAACTACAGGCTTAGACTTAGCAAAAAACGTCAAACATCTGATGCTTCTGAAATCAATTTTTGCTTCCTTGCGAATGAATGAATGCTCGTTTTATTTCACATTTACGCACCCAAATATTAATATGACCTTATCAACATACGAACAAATTGACCCGGTATTAAAAATTACACCTTGTATTTAGTCTTTTATATATAAAATGTACTTTCGTTAAATTTTTTTTCCAAAATAATTTGAAGAATTGGAAAATCCAAAGGAAGCTTATCAAAGTCGATTACACTCACTTAATTTTTATACCCTATACAGAGGGTATATTCACTTTGTCATTCCGTTTGTAACGCACAGAAGGGGTCGTGTCAAGTATAGAAAAGTATATACATATATTATTGATCAACGTCACCACCTGAGTCGATATACTATGTTATGAAAGCTATGTATGTATGTCCGTTTGTCTGTCGATTGAAATCACGTTTACGGGAAAAATTTAATGAAATTTGGCACACAGGTCACACCTTCTTGCAAGCTGCTAGCATATTAAAATGGACGAAATCGGGTCACGACCACGCCTAGCGTCCATACACTATGTAAATATACCTCAGCCCATTTTGAAAACAGTTACTGCGATTTTGATGAAACTTGGTGATTTGGTGAACATGTGAACAAAATTAAGTTTGAACTAGGTTTAACATTTTCAAAGGCTCTTAAAGAGGCATGGCACAGCCCTAAATTTTAACTTTTATAACGCCATAACTCGTAAACCGTGCAAGATATTATGATGAAATTTAGTACACGGATACAGATCATATATATATTGAATTTTGTTTAAAGTGGGCGGAATTGGAAAAGTGGGCGTGACACTTTTTAACAATAAAAAATTATGATATCGTATAATTCAAAATTGGCACATTCGATTTACATAAAAATTTTAGGGATGATACTACTAAAAGCAGTCATCAATACAAGCTTCGTCAGTTTACTGGAAAAATACGTTGAAGAGCGTTGCACAGCCAACAATATTTATAAACGTTATAATTAGAGAACTAACAACGTAATCGTAATGAAATTTAGTATGGCAGATGCACTTGCCAAAAAGGTATCTTCTAACGAAAATTTGGCACAATAGAACCGGTGGGCGTGCCACCTCCCATATAAGCAAAACACGTTTAATGCTATAGATAGTGTGAAATGAGAGTAATCTTCATAAAATTTGGTGCATAGATGTCAGTTATTATAAGCTATAAAATTAAATAAATTTTGACGGGATTTCGTCAGTGGGCGTGGCACCTCCTATATTAACATAAAGTTGGAAGTGATATTTTAAGAGAACTATTGCAGCATTTAGCATGAAATTTGGTGTAGGTGTTTAACTTACTATAAGGTATGTCAGCATCTGAAGCGGGCGAAATAGCACCACTGGGCGTGGCACCTCCCATACAAGTAAAATACCTTAAGTGGCATATCTATCGAAATATATGAGCAATCCTACTGAAATTTGGAAAAAAAAAGTTTGTTTATGGAAAGCTATTTCTGGATCAAGATCAGTCTTGATTGTATCAGTGGGTGCGTTACCGCCCTAAATTTTAAAGTTAATTAAGGCGTATATCGCAAACTATACAAACTATTTTGCTAAAATTTAGTATTTGGATATCAATGACGAATATAATTTATTGAACCAAAAGTAGGCGGAATTGGAAAAGTGGGCGTGGCATATTTGGTTTTCTGCATTTCTGTTCTTTTTTTTTCAACATTTTCCACATTTTTTTGACTTTTTCAACTTTTTAACTTTTCCCAATATATTCGATATGTATATTTTTTGCCACTTTTTCAACCTCTTTCAAAGTGATTCGATATTTTCTTTATTTTTTCGACTTTTTCATGAATTTTGAATTGTTTCAACATTTTTCAACTTCTTGCAATTATTTTTAAGTTTATAACCACTTTCAACATTTTCCACATTTATTCGACTTTTTCAATTTCTCTTAACTTTCTGCAATGGTTTCCATACATTTTAGACTTTTTGAGTTTTTTTCAACTGTTTCAATACTTTTTAACCTTTTTGAATCTCATTACATTATTTTCGACTTCTTCAACCTTTTATTTGGAAAGTACTTCCATTGCAGTGTAGGGAATGTGACTTCGGCCTGGCAGAAGATAACACCTTTACTAGTTCTCTTTTGTGCAGTGTATTGACCAGAAGGATTATTGCAAACACTTCTATGTTAAACAAACCATCAATTGTACTCAATATTGTACGTCATTGGAACATTTTTTGAACCTTGTTGTGTGACACTATTCACTACTGTGTTGTCGACAGGATACAGCCACAGCATATACTGTAAGAAACACAATTGCTCTGTTATACAACACCTTTGACGAGCGCATTGTTTTGCACTCTGTTTAAAAAAAAAAAACATTGTAAACTAAGACTGGCAATTGAATCTATATGTATGACACAACCTTTGAAACTTTTCGGATGGTCACGAAAAAAGGCGCTAGAAAGTTTAGAAATGTGCAACGTAAAAACTAGCCACCATAAGCGAGACGTGATGCTTAAAGTCAAGTTTAAAAATAATAACATATAATTAATAAATTAAATAATAATACATTTATAATCAATATTATTTTGTTAAAATTTTGCGAAAAGTTTTAATATTCAGGAATTTTCAAAGGATTTACTTAAGTGACTTATGTTCATTTCAAATTTCAAAATTAAGCTACATAAATTGCGACTTTTGCCAGTGATAAAATAAAGATTTTGAGGATTCTAAAAAAATTACCATTAAATTTTTTAAGAATTTTAATAATAAAAACGTTTAAGATTGCAAATTTGTAGAATTCAATGAACATAAAAAATTTTGTATTTTCTAACACTTTGCCTTACTCTGTTCTGTAAGTACTGTACTGTAGATTCAATTCCCATATCATGCATATTAAACGCATTGCTTGTCACTCTCGTTAGCAATGTAACAACAAGTGTAACAATTTCAACGCTAGAATTTTTATGTTACTCGTAACATTAAACCAGCTGTAGCGCTATGCGGCAGTAATATTGCTGCATACTAAAGTCTCTTTCATTGAATGCAGCAGTGTGCTGTGGTATCAACACCGCGGATGTGTTGTAATGCGAACAATTGATTAAAATTGTGTTCATTTTTGAACAAAAAATATAAATAAAAAAATAAAATGCAATAAAAAATTCAAAAAATAAATAAATAAAAAATGTTGCTGTCGAATTCTGTTATGCTTGGCGTTATATTACGTTTATTTACATAAATTTGTCACGTCAGCAGAGCATGGAATATTTTTTTACTAAATTGCAAAATGGTGCATTCAATTTTTTGTCTATTTTTTTTTGTTCATTGGGCCAATTTAATGCAATGATTTATTTACTGAAATGATTGAGCCTTAGAGAATTTTATTTATTACGTAAAATATTTGCAAATATCTGCAATATATAGTATGTAAGTAGCAATGTCGTTAACCTTATACATATAACATAATTTTGTTGTGGTAAGTTTTCTTTAGAATTACATCAACAGAATTACAATTTTCAGAACTCTAAATATTTCTGTGAGTATTGCGCAAATTATGTTTACACTTTCATTTAAATAAAATCATGATTTTATCTTAATTTTATAGCACCAAAAGAAATTTTAATCCCTGCGCTACGACTTAACTTCTTTTTTTTTCAACTCACCTGGCTCCGTTGACACATTAATGCCGCGATCGATGTCGTAATTTATCATTCGGTTGTCATGATACCAAAATATAAATTCCGATGCTTCGGTGTTTTGTACAACGCGGCATTGCAGTCGTAATGTTGAGCCTGGTGTTAAATAGCGAATTGGTGGTCCCGATATTTCAGCGCGTGCTTCTAACCGAATTGAATGGTTTGTTGTTGTTGTTGTTTCGGATGTTTGTTGTCATTTGCAGATTACAACACATGCATTCGTGTTGTTGTCATTGGTTTGTATTTTTTTTTTGTCATCGATGACACGCACAGTTGCAACATAACATTTAATGTTGATTAGTTTTCGTTATTGGGCGCGCACAAAAATTAAATTTTGAAAGAGACAGAGAAAACGAATAGAAATTAGCGAGCATTCTATGAAACTAGTTGCATGTTGCCATGTCAAGTGTACTCATGTAAAATTAATGCTATTTATGAATTTTCTATGTCATTCATTTGCTTTGATGATATTTTGCAAAATTTACTAATCTATTTTCAATATGCTGATGGTAAATTAAATAAAACTCAAAAATTGGTAAAATTTTTAAACTATTTGACATGAAAGGCTTTAGATTGTGCAGTAAATATTATAAATAAACAAAAACAAATAACACTAGGTCCAATATTTTTTTACAATTTTGTTGGTTTCTAGAGCCGTTTGATGTGACATATTTCGAATTTTTGCATTTTATGTGGTTTGGTATAGAGACTATTTGCAAGCATAACTTTTTTCAGTAGAAGCGCTGATTTAAGAAACAGCGTTGAAATACTTAGGTTGTCGTATATATAACCAAATATTTTGCAACAGATTATATGTTTAAATAGTGAGAAGATTTTAGGTTATATGTAGTTATTTTTCGAAATTTCTCTAAATAGAGGTTTCAAAACAAATGACGAGTTATGTGAAACATTACCTTGGAATAATGATATTCCATGTGTTTACATAAAAACTATTTTAAACCTTTGTTTTTTATTATAGATTTGGCTATGGTTTCAGTTAAGATAACAACACACATAAGCTGAATAGCATTCAATTTACAGGGCTCATTTACTGATGCTTGCTTGCATAATACATAAAAAGATTTCTGCAAAAAATTATGTCTGGTACACTTGACAATAATAACATTGAAAAAAAAAACCAGCAAGACACACAACAAAAATAAAACTTATTTTCATTGAAGATATCAGCATGGCCAAAATACTTACCGACTACATTCAAATGCAGAAATATCGATGTGGGCGGATGGGTTGACACTTGACACTCGTAGACGCCTGCATCACGTAGTTGCACAAATTTTATTTGCAGCGTCCAATCCTTGGAGTTTGAATTGAGTTGAATTTCAGTTGAATGGGTGCAAAATAGTTTTAAAAAATATAAAAAAAACGGTGTAAATACAACTATTCAAAACACATTGGAAGAAAATACATATATCGTAGCTTTTGGAAGTGTTGAAGAGTTAAATATAAAATGTTGTTAAGTACAAGTACAAGTACAAGTACAATTACAAGTACAAGTACAAGTACAAGTACAAGTACAAGTACAAGTACAAGTACAAGTACAAGTACAAGTACAAGTACAAGTACAAGTACAAGTACAAGTACAAGTACAAGTACAAGTACAAGTACAAGTACAAGTACAAGCACAAGTACAAGTACAAGTACAAGTACAAGTACAAGTACAAGTACAAGTACAAGTACAAGTACAAGTACAAGTACAAGTACAAGCACAAGTACAAGTACAAGTACAAGTACAAGTACAAGTACAAGTACAAGTACAAGTACAAGTACAAGTACAAGTACAAGTACAAGTACAAGTACAAGTACAAGTACAAGTACAAGTACAAGTACAAGTACAAGTACAAGTACAAGTACAAGTACAAGTACAAGTACAAGTACAAGTACAAGTACAAGTACAAGTACAAGTACAAGTACAAGTACAAGTACAAGTACAAGTACAAGTACAAGTACAAGTACAAGTACAAGTACAAGTACAAGTACAAGTACAAGTACAAGTACAAGTACAAGTACAAGTACAAGTACAAGTACAAGTACAAGTACAATAGCACCTTCAAGGATTTAGTAAAAGTGTAATTACAAGTACAATATACCCAGCAAATTAAGTATTAAATTTCTTAGAAAGAGTTTCAAGAGGTGTTATTGCTGAGCAGAACACTACAAACTAGAAGTATTGCAATATTTCATGCCATTCTTTTTCACTGTGTGCAAGTACATTTCCTAATCAATTTGTTCTTTGTAAATAATACAACACTGAAACTACGAGAAAGATTTTCCAAGAAAGAAGATGAAAAAAAAAATGCAAGAAGAAAAAGCCAAATTCATTTGAATTCAAAAGAATTTTAAACTCGAACGCGCATTGCAATGAAATACATAGAATTTAGTGGTATCGATGATGATGGTGATGATGATGTTCAGAATGGCCACATGTAGTGGCTGCAAATGCAACGTGCTCATATGCATGGGATTTTCCGAAAAAAAGACACGTTCCATGAACGTTTTACGGAACTGACGCAATCCGATGGTCAGTCGATATCCAGAGTATTTGAAAGTGTAGTCAATCGTGTGAGTTTGCGTTCGCATATATCCTTGTATGTTCTTCGTATGTTTATGTCTGTGAAATGTTAGTCACGTCACGTTTACTGGCTGTGAATGTGTGCATTAGTGTACGTATAGTTAATAACACTAAATGTCAACATGTTCTGCATTTGCCAAATAAATTTTTATCACTTATTTCTTTCTTAAATCATGCTATGCTTTATAAAGCATGCGGTAGTTTCCGAAAATATGTCATTAAAGTGAAGTAAAAGTCAAATTAAACTGTATTCGCAATATTAAAGAAAGTATGTACTTTTTTAATTGCGTCGACTTAGAGTTAAAAAAAAAAAAATCAAAACTTCTGCTAAAAACGAAGTTGGCACAAACAACATTTCAATTTTTCCTTTAACCATACAACATCTCAAATTGTTATCAGCCATGGTGCGATTTTTCATTTTTAAAAATGTAATCTTTCGTTTACAAATACGAAAATACACTATACAGAATTCCTACTATACATATATTTTACCTCTGAATGCTTTAAATGCGTTGCACTGAAACGTTCATCACTACTGTATGTAGTTAGGCCAACTGTCAGCAGGTGATAATCTTTTTTACGTATCCATGACACCTGCAAGTAAAAAGCAACATAAAATAATTTAATATGGAAATTGTAATGAAATATGTTCATAAATAAAAAGAGTATGGAAATTTTATTTTAAATAAGTTTTTACTACTAAATACTTAATGCTCTTACAGAGGCTTTCATATCTGAGCTTGTTGTATTTTACTCAGAATGAACTTTGAACTCCTTTAGGGTTCCGAAGCTTTTCGCATACAAAAATTCCATTGAATTCATTAAAACTTTATTTTTAAAATCTCTTAGTTAAACTTTTTTTCCCAAAATGTTGGCAAGTGAAATTGATAACAAGGAAAGTACTTTATGTTGTGCAATTTGAAGCAGTAAGCTGTTTAATAGAAATGGTATAACAGCGGTCAAGTTGTGAATTTTTTCTTGTTTTGTTGTCCTCGAATTTTTGACTAGACAGAACCCACAAAAAAAGATATATTTTTTATTTGTTTTTAGGCCGAAAAAAATTTTTTAGACTTTTTTTTCGATATTTCAATGAAAAATGTTGATTTTTTTAATTTTTGTTTTTCGGTTTTTTGCTGTTAAGCCATTAAAGAGACAACCATAACAAACTGCAATGTTTTAATTAATTTTTAAATAATTATATAAATTTATAAACATTGCTAGAAATAGATAATATTTTTATTGTTTTCATCAATTGACAAATATGAAAAACTTTAAGATTATTTAAGTCAAATTTGCGTTTCATATAACCGATAATTTGGAATTTTACCAATATGTTTTTTTCCCAAAAAAGCTTCATTTAAAATACCAATTACTAAACTATACTATATTTCCTTTATCATGGTATGCCTCATGATACTCTTTTTTATGCAAATAACTATTATTTTATTCACACCAGTGGGAATAACTTAACCTAAATGAATTACTGCAGGCGTTGAGACACTTTCTTTCTCATAAATATAATTCCAGAGAGTTTCCGCTTGCGCGAACAAAATAATAAATTTTGCGATGTTTGCATAAAAAAACTTATCATGTGGCAAACTATGACAATGGAAGCTAAGTAGCATTTATTAATTTTTTATCGCAAATGTAGATTGATAATACATTTTTTCGACAAAAAATAACAATTATTTTTAAAATTCTTTAAAATTAAGTATAATTCAAAAATTGCGTAAACAATCTTAAAGTTTACTTTAATTTTTTTGAATAAACTTTTGGATGACTTTAATTTGTTGAAATTAACTAATGAGTTTTTAGCTAAAGCCAATTTTTGTGATATACATATAATAAGATTTTAAAACTGTTTGTATAATTTATATTAATTTGTTAATTTATAGCATAGGAAACATAAATTAATCACTCCTTGAAGGTTTTGATTTAAGTGCAAAAGCAAAGTAAAAAGGATTTGCCTTCTATATTTTTAAAACTATACACAATTTAACTTTCCTTTCCTTTAAATTCGAAATTGTTTCCTTTATAAAACAATAATATTGTACCCTCTAGTGTAAAAGGACTATTTTTTTTTTTTGAAATCCACAAAGAAAATATTATGAAACTTAAGCCAGACATAACAATAAATCTTTAAAAAAATCTTTATTTTATTTACGTACTAAATGTCATGAAATATAGCTTGTATTCAAATATGTCTACATGAAAGCAACATCTTTTTAAAACACAAACAGTCAAACACCAATAGAGCCAACCCACTCAAATTCCAAGCAATTTTTGCCAGCCATTAAGCCAGCGCGTTGTTATCATAATGAAAAATCCTAATCGTAGTGAATAAATTTCAATGAAAGAGTATTTTAGTTTTCATTTTGGAGTATGAAGTGCAAATATTTAACGACAAAACGGCGCCAGGAACAATATTGCTATGTAGACAATATTGCAAAAATGGAAAGGGCTTTAATAATAACCGAAAAAAAAGCGAGGCAACAACGAGTGCTTAACTAAAATGGAAGCATAGTGTGTGCTATCTACTAAACTAAGGTCGATAATCAAAAAAATTTTTTTGTTATAAATTATATTTAAAAACCTAGTTGACAAATTCTGTCTCTTCGATGTGAAATGGAAAAAAAGAGAGAAATAAATATTACAAAATAAAATGTAATATATTTATAATTATTTTATTTTTTATTCTAGAGAGCGTTCAACAAATTTGTTTCGAAAATAGTCAAAAAATGGCAATCAAAGCGGTTGTCGAGACAATAAAAAATAAATAATTAACTTAATCCATATAAAATAAAAGTAAAAGTAAATACAGTCAATTTTGCATCAGTAAGAAATCGTCAAAATTTTATCAATTGGAAATTGATTGGCGCACAAGCTTACTAACACACATGCCTGTTTATACGTATATGTTTGTATACATATGTTTGTATAATTTCGCATACACTAATATTTATACACGCGTATCCTTGTTACCCTTGTGTTACGTACCTATTTAAGTTGTAGCAATGATTAATGACCAATTTTGCTATTAAATCGTTAGCATGTGCAAACAAGCTATATATTCCCGTTGAGATTCGCATGTGCTTTTCTTTTTAAAAAATCTTTGCTACTTTTTGCTATTACACTGAAAGATTTTTTATTTATTACTTATTTTGTTCAATGCAAAATTCCGATATTTATAAATTGAATAGGGAACTTTTTGAAAAACAAATAATACCGGCGTTGTCTCTATTTAAATATAAATAAACTAAAATTTCCACTACGAAGTTGAAATGAGCAAAATGCAATGTCCTAAAGTGTGTTTCTGTGGCTAAGTAATGAGCTGGCACTCGTAATGCGGCCTATTTACAGCATGATCAGAACTGAAATTTCGATTGAAGTATTAATATTTTCCACTGGCGTCACAACGTTATTCCTCTTTGTTAAATTATTTAATTTCTCTTAATTTTTTTTTCCAGTGTATTAACAAATATACATGTACATACGTATAAATGTGAAAGTACCCAGTGAAAAAGTTTTTGCTACAAAAAAAAAATAAATTCTGAAAAATTGGACTGCAACTCTGTTTTGTCACTCTGACATACGCAAAGATGTGGCTTTGAATGTCAAAACTAATGGCGTTAGAATTAAAGATTTTTGAATTTGCTGATTTTTTGCAGAGAATTATTGACGATTTGATAATTTGCACAGATCCTTGCGGCATAAAATGAATTTATGTTGCCGTAACGTGTTTCAAAATCTTTGATAAACAAAATAATTTTTTTATATATCACCTCTACGAATAATAATTTTTTAATCCACAAAATATTCTTTATTATTTCTTTATATTTCTTTAAACTATGTAATACGAAATATTCGCAATTACTGCTATTCCTATTGGGTATATGTGTGTAGTATATAATTTATTTTGCAGTTTAAGTGTTGCTTCACTGTTACTGTGACCTTTAGCTGCTGATTTCATCAATCTATTTGTGCTCATGTACACTTTGTATTCATCATTCATACAGTACAATCTTGATAATGTCAACTTAGCTAAATAGGTTTTGGCTGCACGAGGAATTATTTGCGATAGTACAAGTGATGATTTAACATGATGTAAAATAACTTGTAATTATATTTTAAGTGAGGAAGATCAATCTGCAACTATAAATTTGCATAGAATAAGGAAGTTTTTAGAATACATATATGAATGAATGAATTATATGTATATATAATGAATATATATTGTATACTTAAGCCATACTAAACTTGTAGTAAATGGAAGATAAGAGTTTCAACGTAAAAAGACTGACTTAAATCACTAAAGAATTATGTTAAAATTAAAAATATGAAATGGACTTAAAAATCAAAATGGAAAAGTGTGCGAAGTTAGTGGCGCAAAACTAGAAAAGCAAAAGTTTTGACAAAATATCATTGCAAGAAGGGATAAGACAATTTCAGAAAAAAATAAAAAGAATATCAATAAAGCGGCATAAAAGCGTGTTATAATTTCAAATGTCATAAGTAAGTTTCACATTTAATGTTTAAATTAAATTTAATTTTATTATAAAATCGTTGAACCTTTCGCCAACTCGTTTCTTCATTACTCCGAGTCAAGTTTATACTGTACCTTCATAAAAACCAATATATATTTAATTTTTACAAACATTTTTTTTTGGCATCTTATTACTCATTTTTGTGAAAAATTGAATTTTTATTAGTTTGCGTAGAGAGTGAGAAAAAAAACAAACAAAAAAACTACTGCTCTTATTGATTGATTGATTGATTTATATTACAATGAATGTGTTCATCATACCAAGAAACTACGCAAGTAGAACAGTAGCAAAATATTCTAACTTCCACTGACCTGGCTGTAAAAAGTGGATTCTCAAACAGCCAACAAATGCTGTAGTAGCAGCAGCAACAGCATGAACGATATGATGATACCATGGTCAGGGTCATATCTCTTGTTCAGACTTTTCATTTTTTAAATTGAAATTATTTATTCGTTGATATATATTTCAATCAACTTAAGCAACTACAGCAGTAGAAGCGAAGTAACATCAGGTAAAATATTTATGACTCCATCCGGAGTGTGCGTTTTATGCGAAGTTTTCAATTTAATTTCAAATTGGTTGTTTCAAAATTATTTAAGCAGAAAATTGCATTAGTAATGCTATGTGAAAAAATAGTTTTTTTTTTAAGTAGTAGCATTTCTAGCAAATTGCAATAGCAACAGATGTATTAAAAATTTTTAGATAGCAATAGATAGCGAAAATCACTTAAAACAAAAAAAAATTAAAACAAAAATTATTTGTGTGAAAGAAGATAATAAATATCCATAAATTTTTTCAAGTTTCTACAGACGTTTTTTTAACTGATTTTTAAGCTATTTTACAATAACAAAAACTTCAAAATTAAGTTGAGACTTAAAACAAAAACAAATTAAAAAACTTAACAAATCGTCAATGGATTCAGATCTAGTTGCGGCATTTTGAATAATATAGGCATTTGTTTTTAACAAATATGGCATATGTTTATAACAAAATTGTCAATTTACTGCAATTAAAATGCAACGACCAAACCAAAACACATCAAAACTAATTATTTGTAAATGTTTTGCTCATAAATTTTTCATTTCTAAATTAGATTTTCATACGAAATGTTGCTTATGATGCTCCAAAAAAGAAGTTTATTTCAATTTTAATGAGCACAACGTGTTGCCAAACATAGTGATGAACGAAATTTAAATACGAGTATAATATAAAATTCATATACTGAAACATAATATAAAAGTTGAAGTCATTTCAACAGAATTCCAATTAGTAAAAATGCTGGTAAATACAATACATTGAGGTTGTTTGCGCAATAGTAGAAATATATGAATGTTTTTTTTTTTTTTTTTTTAAATAAATTACTTTTGTGGAATTGTTTATACAGAGTTTTGTAATTGGCATACATGTGGTTTATTAGGGTGTACTTCTTTTATTGTGAACATTTTTTTTTTTGAAAATTCTTGATATTTTTATGGTTTACATTTAGATGAAAATTTTATTTGAATGAAATTTTCAAATTTCAAGATCTTTTAAGTTCAAGAAGATTTCTCAATAATATGAAGTAAAGTTTTCCGATAGAAGTCTTTGGTTGCTGTCATTCTTAATACTTGCTGTTTTTATTTAAAGGCTTTCAAAATAATAGTTTTACGAAGTCAATTCTGTTCTACAAATTGGCATTAAATCGATTTATGTAACCTACTTCCTTTGTTGTGAACTTTCTTTTTATATAAGATAAGTTTTTTAATAAAAAGTTTTTTTCCGGAAAAAGATAACCTAAAACAACCCTAACTAATGATTTTAAAAATATTTAGCTATATTTGCTATTTAGTATACCATCCAATTTTAAATAGGAAAAAAAACTTAGTGCTTTATTTATGCATCCGCAATATTTATTTTACATTATCAAAATGGTATAATATTTTCAATATCTTTGATATTTGCTCATTGTAAATATGTGCACAATAGCAAACAAATTAGCAAATATTTCTAATATTAGTTACCTTCACTTTCATTTAACTGCATTATTCTTTACACAAAATGTACGGCATGTTGAGTTAGAAAGTTTTGTAAATTCAATTAAAAATCATTTTCTGGTTATTTTACTTTGCAACTTTGCTCCCGATCTGTCTGTCTGTCTTTTTGAATTTCTTGGAACTGTTATAATTTAATTAAAAGTGAACTGCATTTTAGGTATAAATATGAATGCATTGAATTTAGTTTGTATGACGTATGTATGTGTATTGATAGGAATAACTATAAAATTTCGTATAAATTTGTTTTGCATTGTGAATGTGACAAATCCACACAGTTCTAATTGAGAAAACTGATAGAAGGATTAGTGAACTTTGTTGTTGGCATATTAGTTGCAATGTTTTCTTAATTTAAAAATTGGAAAATAAATCTCTTTTAATGCATGCTAAGGTCATAAACCAGGCAATGCGTAAAGGAAATTTATTTACAAACTTTATTTTAATTGGATGCTCAATGATCCAGCTAAAAATAAAGGACAAAAAGATTAAAAAAAGACAAAAGGATAAAAATTTTTTTCTTGGAAATTATTCAATTATACCACAGAAAAATCTTCTTAATTATGATTGCGTTTACGATTTCTTATTTATCTCATTATTGAAACGACATCATTAGTTGCATTTTTTGCGCCATTCTTCATTTTATTTATAATTTTGCTAACGCCTAAAATGGATTTCTTAATGAATGTAGTATACAATACATACATATATCGTACACAATATAGATGTGTAAAAAATACTTTTGAAGCCAACTAATGCTAAATGAAACACTATCAATATCATACAGTAATGGATAAAAACGCTACAAAAAGTGTGAACAGAAATAGAAAAAATTTTAAAGTTAAATTTTAAAGTTAAACATATTCTTAATAAAGAACACTTTAGTACCTCTAATCAGAATGAAAATAAGCTAAACACATACAAAAGTTATATGTACATACTTATGTTATACACAGTCATATACATAAGTACAAGCAGTACTTTAAGGTAATAGGGTAACTCAAGGGAGTTAAGTAAAAAAACAAAAAAAAAAAAAAAAAAAGCATAGCAACTTAAGCTGGTATTAATGGGAAAGGGAACTTAACTTCACAACTGCGTCATCCATGGCAGCATCAAGAAGATCCTTAATAAAACTTTACTAATGCACATGATAAATAGAAACTGTCAACTTTTACTTGGCAACCAACACATTTTTTTAAGCAGATTCTCTCTATATCCACAAGATGCTTAAAAATAGTAATGTTGCTTGAAAGGTGGAACTAATAAATGAAAGAGAAGTGAAGAAAGTAACCCGATAAATAAAGACTTAAAATAAAGCAAGCTAGAGTGAGAACTTTCGTCTTGTTTGACTTAAAAGTTGCAGAAAGCTGGTGCTGAATCTAAGAGGAGACGAAGTTTTTCCATACCTTGTTGCACCAGTGTATACAAAGTGCTTAGCTTGGTTGGTTTTCTTGTGTAAATTAGTACTTTACCTACTTGGGGAGTAGAAATTGTGCTTGTAGCAATTAATTACTTTAATCAACATGTGATGCACTGTAGCAACAAATTCTATGAGAGAAATTTTTTTTCTCGGTAATAAAGTAATTGAAAATCACTTTGGATCTTATTTATGGTAGCTTTAATGTAAGGCGCTGAACTTTGAACTTGAGCTAATATATATTTGCACTATAAACTAAAACTAATAAGCATCAATTTGTCGTATAATTGACTGATATTAATGTGCTGAATTTCTTTTGCGTCCTGAAAAATCGTCGTCAGTACATTGGACAAGTTTTCAGTACATTCCGCAAATTTACAGTACATTTTCGGTGTATTTGAACAATTAATATTAATAACCTTTTTTTTAGTAAATGAAAATAAGATAACTCGAGATATTAAATGCAAAGTGCAGTTTGTACATCAGCATACATTTCCTGCCCCTTCATGGTTGGCTACTGATTTTTGTCTCCGAGACGATACAGTAAGGAGACAATTTTATTTCTCGGCTTTATGGTTGGCTACCGTTTACTGTCTCCATAGTATTAAGTTCCACACTTTGTGGATAGCAAAAATATTGACATTTCTGGATTTACTTGACATTTGTGGTAAAATTTGACATTTCTGCCCAACATTTATTAACATAAATTTTGCTATTAAACTTTTGTAGGTTCATTTCCAATTTTCGTCTCAACAAAGAAGATTTATGTACGTTTGTAACGAAATAAAGGATTATTTGTAGAAACCCCATACGTTTATCAAGCATGCCACCCGTTTTGAGATTCTGTTTATTTTTCCAAAATTTTAATATATCGTTCATATTCCCTTTTAGTGCAGATTTTTGTTCTGAAAGAACATTTTGAAATACATTTTTTGATTTTAACTGCATATATTTTTTTTATTTACGTGCACTTTTTCATTTTGGCGATAGCGAAATAGCTGTCTCCAAATTTTGACATTTCTGGATACAACTATAAGAGACTGTCGCCAACCATGTAGAGAAAAAAAAGTGTGGAAGACATTGCCGCGGAGATACTTCGCCAATGTCGCCAACCGTGAAGGCAATTTTATCTCGGCGACTAAAAAGGCGAGATTCTAGCCAACCATGAAGGGGCTGTTCATCTGATATCTATAACTAATTTGTGCTACCTTTTTGTTCATAAGCAAAGTTTTTTTGAAAAAAAAGCACATCACAAAACATTTTAAGCTTCAATTATTTGCTTTTCAGAAAACCGTGTCAGGCATAATAGAGGTTACGTACATCTACATATTCATTGATGTGTCTTTTTGCATACGTACACATCCTTGTACATATTTGATATCAAACGTGTCCTTGTTGTTGTTATTACTGTTGTCGTTCGTTAATCTTTGACACAAAAGCGTCACTCTTTGTGACACATATTTGTGTGTGTTCGATAACACAACACCTTGACACGTTTGCTGTGATGTTTTTTATCGCCACTACTGCTGCTATTGTTGCTGTATTTGTCAACAGTCTGTATTGTGTACTCAATGGCTGAAGCTTTAATTTTCAACTTTACCTCCAACACAGAGAGCCCATGCCGCAATACAATGATAATACTTCAAAATAATTTTAATTAGAGTTTTGCCATCATGCATGCTTAAATGTAGATATGTATGTGTATATATTAGTTTGTATGTTCTTCACACTTTACTGTAGATGAAAGAAGCTGCTAGATTTCTGAAAATATGTTGATATGCTTGTGATTTGATGAAATTTTTAGCTTTTCATAGAGCTTGAATTTAGTAATTAGCATTAATTCATATAGCTGACAGGATTTTGGGGTACAAATTTTAAAGTTTTTTCAACTAAAAATAAAACGAAAAATAACACAAAATAAAGAAAATTTTCTGACTTCGCAAACTCAGTTTTGGTATGAACCTAGTTTTAATTTAGTTTTAATTTTATAATTATTAAGCAATACAATTCTTTAAAGAAATTTTTACGTCACATGATTGAATTTTCAAAATAACTCTTGCATTTTAATACAAGCGCTGTGTTAACAACATTTTCATGCTTGCATGCAAACATAATTCAAATAAATGTCACTCATACGACCTGTGCAGCACGTGTGGTACTTGTATAACAATTCATAACAAAAAACAATTGAAAGTAGGAATACATACAAATTCCTCAATATAAAAATATAATATAATAAAAAACAATTAAAAGCAATTAAATCATTAAACAATAAATGTTTAAATATTGTCTTTTTGCTATGGAATTTTAACACAATTTTTTTTATTTTTTTTTTTTTAAATTGGAAAGAAATAATGAAAAAAGAACTCAAGTGCAATGCAACACTTTATTTATTATGTAACTATGTGTCATAATAATTTCATTAAAAATATGTAGTTTGCATGATGAAATCAATTTTTTTTTCTCATCACAAATTCAATTATTGTTATTGCTGCTATTATTATTGCATGTAAGGGTTATATCAATTAATATATCAATTTTAAAAGCACAGAAAAATGTATAAAAAAATCAATTAATAATTACATATGTGCTTATAATGCTATTACGTTTTTTTTTTTAAATTGAATACGAATTTCGCTGAATAAAAGATTATTTTTACAATAAACATTTTTATGGTTTCAACTCAACACTTAAGCTTTTGCCTGTCACATGAAGCGTTTATTGTTCAAAATAATGCTAAAATATTTTTTTTTAAATTAAAAGCTCATTTTGAGATCTGTTTTTTCAAGACTATTTTAAAGTATTTTTATTCATTGCAATAATACTAACAGCGATATTTCGATCACAATATTTTTTGTGCAACTTTTAGCACAATTTTAGCTTTCGGCATACCATTCATAATTATTTCTCTCTTCTAACATACAGCAAAATAAAACAAAAGCAACCTCAAAAATTATGGTACTCCTAATGAATACAAATTATTAGCACTTCGTTAAAATATGTTGAGGGTAGGTTTATTTCAACATCCGGTCATTACAAAATTTTGCCGCATGTCAACATTTATTAGGACTAATTTTAATAATTTAAATAATAAACAATGTAGCTTGCGCCTGAAAGGCGACAACAGTTCATTTTTTTTTATTTCGATTCGCGCACTTTGCGACATTTTTGCGGCTGCCCTTGTTACGACAATGTCGATGTTTAGCAGTTGGTTTTGGTTGCTTTTCTTGTTGTTGCTGCTTAATTGTTGTTTTTTAATTACATTGTGAATGTTTTTGTTGTTTTTGTTTTTGCTTTCTTAGCACAAATCAACAGCTGTAGCGTTAATAATGCGCTTTTATGTTTTTGGTTATAAAATGTAGTAAGAAGGTCAACCAGAATTATGGCGCAACATGTTGCTTGTACGTTAAAAGTTTAGTTTTACGTTTTTTTGGCTAATATTTTATTGGGGCGCCTTAGTAAATTTGGCATTTTCTTTTAATGGCATCTTTTGAAGATCCTCAATAATGTTGAAAAATTGTGTTTTTGTATTTTAGAACTTAAAATATTGTTGAAGAAAATTTCAGTTGCTTGAAAACATGCTACCGAAGGGCTTATTTTAGCTATAAAATTGGTAAGGATGAACATGATAGTAATGAAAGAGAGTCAAAATATCAGTGCCCATCGTAAATAAAAACAACAAAAAATGTTATAAAATGCGCAATTAGAGAAATTGCTTCTGAACATAAAGTTTAAATTTTGGCAAAGATTACAAACAAAATAAAACTCACAGAACCAAGATTCCAGAAAAAAGGGTATCAAATTTTTAACTTTTTTTCTAAGCCAAGGTTACCAAAAATCTTAATTTTGACATCCATTTTTAATGCTTTTGTACAATACAATTTCAATTTATATACTTTCGATCATTTTATCTAAATCCAAATAACTTTATGCCTTCTGTGCTCAAAATTTAATGAATTTTTTCCCATGTGTGATTTCATTAACGATTTTTCCCAACCTGCTGGCCAATTTTCAACCGCTGCGTAAAGTGAACAAAGCAATCTGCATTTGCAAGTGCTAAAATTTGTGCATAAATCGTGCAAAAAAACAAAAAATGGCTAACAATAAATCGTTTAATTCATAATAAATGCATCCGATGGAAATTTCCTATGCTTTACCTGCCATTTTTGCTCACAGTTCCGTTTGAGTTTAATTTCGTTTTTTTCCTTTTTGCACCCCAATTTTTGCCATGTGCTTTAATTTATGGGTTTTTGCTTTCATTTGTTTTGCACAAATATTTGCAGAATGCATTCATATGGAAATAGTAAAACGTAGAATAAAAATTTCAAAATATATTCCAAGGGGAAAAATTAGGCACAATTATTGAAAAAAAAGTTAAATAAATATTCGTAAAAAAATATTGTATAAAAATCATTTTTACTGCACTAATTTTGAAGCCGGTTGTTATGACTGTGCATACACTGAAAAGGTAGAAAAAGTTTCCAGAAATTTAATTCATAGCGACTATGTAAAATAATCTACATAGGCACTCTAATGCGTATCTTAGCTAGAGATACTAAGTTCGAAATTCTTCTATTCTTTCTTTGTTCCTAATAATTTTACCCTCTTATCATAATTCTCTGAAATATTTGTCCTAAACTTGATTCGTTCATCTGATGAATTCCTCATCAAAATTCAGTATTGAACTAAGTTGCAATACAAAATTGACTGACATCACGATAGTTTTTTATAAGGAATTAAGTAGTCCTTAACAAAACGAAAGTCATGTATTTGAACTCTAGTCAGAAAAAGTTTATTTAATTAAAAAATATTTGAATATTTTTTATTTTTAATAGCTTTATAATTTTTTTTGCAATGTAAAATTTACTGTTTTTTTTGTATTAGTTAGAGGAAGTGGGTTTTCATGTTGATATTAGAAATTGTTGGTGTTTGCTCTGATTGTGTGTAAAATTGGGTCAGAGCAAGTGAGAGAGAAATTGAGTTTATTTTATATTTTTATTTACATCTCTTTTATTTTCTATTTGCGCAAAAAGTTGAAATGATGTGTTCTGGATTCTTTTTCCAATTATTTTTATTTTATTCAATATGATAATGTTTTTTATTTTTGCATGAAACTAAAGTTGTCTTGTTTTTTTTGATTATTAAAAAACTTAGATTTGAAATTGAAATTTAAGTTGTACGCTTTTATTATATGTTTCAATATTTATTTAATGTATTTGGCAGAAATATGCCCTTTTTACTGACCAGAAATCTGCTTTTTTTATATGATATTTCTTGAATTATCTATTTTAAGTTTTAATTCCACAAAAAATTGTCAATACTATATATTTACTTCTTAAATTTTTTGTAAAATTTTTGGTTTATTAGTTAGAAAACATAAATACTTATTTTGAATATAATATACATTGCAATGAGAAAAACAGTTAAAAAAATAAGTATATATATACTTCTTCTTCTTCGTCTTCAAGAAAAGTTTTTGTGTAACTTTATAGACTGAAAACATACAAAAGCATTACTCTGGAAGAAAAATTTTACTGTAACAAAATGCGATGAATTTAAGCACAAATATCTTATACTTTATCTTTGAGACATATGAAAAAAAAACAGCGAATTAATTTAAGCAAAACAACAACTAAAGGAGAAATGGAACAAAATAAAAGAAGTCCACAAACCCATTATAGTTCATCACGAAATAAAACATTGATTATATTTCTGCACACACGTGAAAATCTTATGAGACATATTAGCAGAGTTTTGTCATAAATGTCATTTACTTAAAAAAATATCCTATAATTTTTACGGTAAGTTATGCTGGAAAATGCATAAGCTCGTTGCATTTTCATTAATTTATTTTTTTTTGACACCATCTAAATTTATTTTTTTTTTTTAACTCTACAAAATATATTAATTTACTGCAAAAAATGAGTCGTATTATCAATTGTCTCAAAAACAGCACTTTGCTTTTTGCGATGACCACTCCAACAGGGAACATTTTTAATGTTTCGATAGTTAATAGGAGTAAGAAAAAAAATTTTCCTGTGACTCACTCTCAGTAGAGTTACCTTGAAATAACACCGAAGTAATATATTCCGTTTCAGAAGTATTGAATTTTCATGATCGAAAAAAATTTATTAAATGAAAATTTTTAACTCAATTGTTGCCAACTTCTAGAATTCTTACAATTAAATATATTCAAAAGATTATGTAATTTTGACCTTTTTCTAATAAAATAGAATCGAGATTTTTTAAGATCTTCATTAGGTGAGGTTAAGTAAAAAGCGTCGCTTTTATATAGTAAGTTGTGGTATCTTACTTCTATATATGAAATCCCCTCTTTCTTCTAAAATTATCTTATTGTATAAGTTCGAACCATCCAGAAGCTTTGGTGAATTTGAGGAAGCTACTGAAAGCTCCTCAAAACCAACCAAGAATGCATAGCCAAAATATTTAATACGTTTCCTCATTAGCAGAGTAGGTGTCTCATCCTCTACTTCATCTTTACAACCCCTACAGAAGTCTCTGAAAGGGGCACCATATTTGACGGATTTAGGTCTTATAACACAGTGCCCCATCAGCACTGCTACAACAGTTCTAAGCTCTCTCCTCTGCTAAATCTCAAGAGAGTTTGTGTCCTTTCTAGATTCAGTTTAGGCCACATATTTTGAGAAGTTCTGCATCCGGCGGTAAGGTTCCACCTACCTTCCTGAAGTGAGCATTAAAAAAATGAGCAAAAACAATTAATATATTCAATTTTCTAGGTAAAGTAGCTAGTAGAAAAAAATTTCACCAACAAGAATAATTAACTGTCGTTAATAAGATAAAACTAAAAAAAATAAATAAAAGTTTGCATCTTCATTAAAATTTTTACAATAGATAAACTTAAGTAATTACCTGACGGTAAGTTCTTTGCAACTAAAATTTACTTTGTGTTATTGTTGTTAATTTCCGTGCTTAAATTGTTGCTACACATAATAATGAAAACAACAAGCAATGTTGCAGCAGCCACTATTGCTAAGTAATTGTGTCAACAGCTTGGAAAACAAATGAGCAAAGTAAAACTCTGACATAATTAAATTCAAGTAGCATACTTTTAGGCTACTCAGCATACTCTCAAAGTAAAACGGTATGTAAAATAAGTAGGTGACAAAAAATGTTATAGATAAACAAATTTACATTTATACTAGAAACTATTATTGTGGCAATTATAAGTAGTTGGCTTACATTTTGTGTAAAAAATATGTACACAAAGTAGTTGCTACAAAATGTTGGTCCTTATGAGGCTTAAACAGTCATAAATAAATATTTTGTTGTTTCAAATAATTTTATAGAATTATAAAAATGCTACTGTTAAAAGAATTTTTGGCTGCTTGAAAATTTCAACTTATTGTGATTTGCACAATTTTAACAAATATTTTAAGCTCATGCGCTTTTTTTAAAAATATTTCAAATTCTAACGTCTAGACTCTGCAATGTGCTGCATACAAAATCTTTGAAGTTATTCAGTAAGAATTTGTGCTCTCAATTTTTTTTATTTAAGCTAACATATTTAAACACATTACACATGCATGCTCCTGCGCAATTTCAATTTCGTAATGTACATACTACATACACAGATATGTATATGGTGAGATCAAACACTTGACATTTTAACCCAGACGATGTCGGCGTATCGACCTTAACCGTATGTGCGTGTATTAAATATATTTAAATCACCTTCAACAATTTTTGCCTGAAACTCATACTTATGATTCATATGCAAATCGCTTTAGTAATTTTTTTCTCTCAAACAATTAAGAAGAAAATAAGAACGCGCACAGTCGAACCCATCAATTAAAATATGATTTTTCCACGACTAAAAATGTTTGCTGGGTATGCTTGCATAAAAACCATAGCAATGAAAACACAAAGCAACATCTAAAGTAGGTGTGCAAACAGTATTTTTGTTGGACACTGCAATAAAACAACAAAACTGAAAACTTAAACAGCAGCCATGACAATTTTAAATGAATGAAGGACATTGTTACAGCAAACAACACAAAGGAAATGATGCATAGGAAATTTCATTAACGACTAAGTGACGCACACAGACAAATCGACCAAAACCTCATTGACGCAAACACGCACATACGCGCATACTACTACAATATGAGAAATACAATACCTGCTAACACAAGCGTTGGCACTAATGGGCACAGACTATGGTAGCGCTTGAAATAGCTGGAGGCAGAGAGCATTTAAGTTTGATTGCATGGAAATATATTTGTATTGTATAGTAAAGAAAAAAAAAAAATGAAAAATTGAAAAGCAAATTACAAAATGGATTAAATTACGGAAAAGGATGATGTACTTCAAAAGATTCACAAGGACATTTACATTTTCTTTTTATTATCTCTCTTGTTAAATTGAATAACCTGAAACTAAAATTTATTGAAATTTATTTTTAATTCATATCAATGACTTAAGACAAAAGCTTTATAAGTTTGAGTTGAGCTAAGTATTCATCTCTCTCCTTAGCTAATGTAGATCCCATTTCTTATTTTATGGTACATATGTTGTCTCTATAATTTAAGATAAATTTCAAAATTAAAAAAAAAATATAAAAACTAAAAATTGTTGAAATTTTCATTTGAAATGTTTGCTTATGGTTTTCAACGAGAAAAAAAAAGAAAAATTTCGATTTCATAATTGAAATGAACACTTAATTTCTTATAAAAACCACTATATTTGAGTTTTTTTTTTGGAGATTTGTTCAATTCAAAAAACTGTTTTCGAAAAATTTGTATTTCATTTAATTCAGTTTTCGGAAGTCCACTACTTGACAACGAAGCCTCATCTATAAAAAATTATGTGCTTAACTTTCTAAATATTCAACTAATCCCAATTCAGAATCTATTTTTTGTTTTGTTTGCATTTAACATAAAATGCCCGATATAAAAACAAATAATAATAATTTTTGTATAATTTAAAATAAATAGCATTGCCTCATTTCACAAATGATTTTTTTTTTTAATTTTTCAGTAAAAATACATTGTCTTTTATAAACTTTCTCTAATAAATGTCTGAATTGAATTTTAATTATTCAAATTAATTATTTTTTCAATTTCAGTTTATTTAAAATCCGTTGTCACTATATTTACAATATTAAAAATTAATAAAATATTAATAAATAAAAGTGGGGGGTGGAACTTTTTCAACAACTCAGCACAAAAATTTGCAATGAAACTCTTTTTATTTTACACAAGGTGAAAAAAACCGTTCAATAGTTCAGGTTTAATTAAAATTTTAATTGTCAAAATTAATTTCCGCTCTTATAAGCAATAAAAAAAATTATAAATGTAGCCTTGTGTTAATTTGCATTTAAAAACCTTGACACGTTCTCTTAACTCTTACATCCTTTGCCCAAAAACGAGAGCAAGTGTGAATATTAAGATAGGGCTGATATAATGGGTTTTTTTTTACCTTAAAAGAGGCGTATGGAATCTTAAGCTCAAAGAAGTGTTGGCCATTGATGGAGATTTCTTCTCCAAAAGTTGGTTTGCAATGTTTTTTTTAAAATTAAATCATCATCCTTGATATTGTCCATCATCAAGAACTTAGACAGCAATATCTCTTGGCTGTATTTATAATGGTTAATATACAATAATTTTCCAGAAAATGATAAAAACGAGATTGCAAAATATTTCTAAAAAACTAACTTATGTAGACATATTCATGCAAGTATAACAGGACTGTTGCAAATTTCACTTATTCGACAAAGTGGAATTGAGGTGGATTTGAAACGTTTTAAAAAGTCATAGTCGATTGCTGAATTTTGTTAGATATTTATGTTTTATTTAATTACTAAAGGACTTAACTACAAATAACATTATGAAGGAAAATATTTTTCTTTTAAAAAATACGATAATCCTATAGAATTTCAATGAAAAAAAAAAAAATAAAAATAATTAATGCTCTATGCTTGCAATTCTGAAATTTAGACAAAGTAAAAGTCATCAATTTTACATTTAAGAAATCATCAAAACGTCAATTTCATAATCAAGAAGTCTGCAAATCTTTCTATATTTGATTTCGGCGACAAATTCAAAAAGTTTTCGAAATGAAAACATACCGTTTTTCGCGAAAAGCCTGTAAGGTACACAGAAAATCATCAATTTCACAACAAAGAAAATATTTCAAGTACTTTGCAAAGGAGATGTTTAGACTATCGAACAGAAAATAAACTATAGATTAAAAGCTTCGGGTAAAATAGTTCCAATAAAAGACTGTCTACTGAAAAGTACATTTATTTTATCTTCTATGAATAGAATACATATGTAAAAGTTTATTTATCACAATTTATTTAACCCTACGAGGTACAAGGGTTTTTTGAAATTAACTGATATAACCAGGTTTGCGTAGATCTATATGGGATTTGTATAGGCAGGGGTTCTATAAGTGTGTGTACATATATCTGTTTAATGCCAACAAAAAAAAGTTCTTCGTAGCCGCTTTTAGGAAGTCATGGTTGAACCTTCTAGGGTTAAGTTGTATAATTGTGATTTAAACCTAAGGCCAGTTTTAATTTATTTGTTTTTAAAGTTTTTAGAGCTCGGTGTAAAATATATGTTGTTTTTTTTAGTGTTAAAATTCAATGCAGAAGTATCATCATATAGCACTATATGAGCCCAAATAAATTGTTTTTATATATCAATGTTTTTATTTTATTTTATAAAATAGAAAGTGTTAAAATTCGGATGTAAATTACTAACGCGCAAACATAATGCAATCCTTTTACTTAAGCTTCAGAAAAAATGCAAAAAAAGTACTATGACAAAAAAAAAGTAGCAAAAACGCACATAGTGTCAAAAATTATCATAAATTTGTCATAAATATTTTTGTAAATAAGCAGAAACGAGAAACAAGAAAAAAATCACATAACAAACATGTGATTTGTGGGATTTTTTGTTGGCTGTTGCAAAAGTCAACGTATATCCTGCAATATAATCTTCTCAAAAGGCAAAGCTTAAAAATAAACAATTATCTGTTAGATACGCGTACACAATCTCACTTTTTGCAGTTAACAAACAAACAAACGCAAGGTTAGAGATTTATACGTACGCATTTATATATAGCCACTGACATTTGTGATCATAGGGGTTGTTCAAAAATTTATAACTTACTAAAATGGACCAAAATTTTGTTTTTTTTTAAATTTTTTCATTTTAGATTTTGAGCAATTTTTTCTAAAGGAAAAAGGTTTAAAATTTGATACCTATTGAAAAAAATTACTGAATGACATTTTGTTTTACTTATCACGGCCCAATTGAAATTCATAATTTTTAATAAACTATACACGAATATTCCATTTCACCTTCATATATTTTTTCGATTATCATTACGATTTTATTTAAACCAAAAGTTGTTAATTGTTTAATCTTGCAACTTTTAGTAGTTATATTTTATTAAATTTGTTTAAGTGAGCAACATTAAAAATTTTAATTTTTAAAATAAAATTTCTGCAATTTTTCAAAGCACCCCATCAAAATGAAACATTCATATACAACGTTAGAGATACGGACTGCATTTGATTAATTGCTTCAGTGTTGGTGTGAGCTATGAATTTGTTGTCCATATAAAATTCACATGCAAAAACACACACACACCCCAACCGTATATGTAGAGACATAAACAGATAAATATAATTTATTCAAATTCCAAGACAGACGCCAAACGAACGCAGCAACAGCAGTCGAAAAAAAAATAGTCGGAGAAATGTTAGGTATTACAGATGTAGTAAAAAAGTCTACTGCAGAATAGAAAAAACAAATACAGAAAAAATATCCAACAAAACATAAATAAAAATAAAAACCTAAAAAAAAGTGAGTTCAAAAAATGAATGCAAATTTTTCCAACCACACACAATTGATAAAATTTATGAGAAATTTTTGACGTGCGGTGTATTTTTTGTATTTGCGTATTGCTGCGTTTACACGGAGCAAATGTAGTTTTTGTGATTGTGAGAAGTTTCTCAAAAAAATGCAAAGAATAATTAGTAATCGAACAAGTTTTTACAAAATCAGTTACGTTACGTTACGTTAAAATGATTTCAGTAAAGTATGCATATGAAAATTCTTGAGTGATTTTTCTATAAATTTAAAAACATCAGTTTCTTTGTATCATAGCTGAAATCAATTTATAATTATTTTGCTAAGATAACTGTTCAGTACAATGTATTTCACCATTTAAAAAGTTAAACAATAAACAGAGTAACGCTACAAAAAATGTGCTAAAGCTAAACATATTAGTTTCATTCATTGCCAAATGGAATCATCAGAGACCTTGGAACTGATTAGTTAGAATTCATTATGCCTGATCTATATCTCTTTTTGTGTAGATATTATTTTTTCTGCTGTGTATGTCTTTGTCTTGTTTTGCTTTGATTCACTACTTTTTCGCTATTTGCCTAAAGGGCCACTGATGATTCCATTTAGTGATAAATGATACTAATATGACTAGCTTTAGTCCATTTTTTTCTGGAATAAGTCTTTGTTTTGTGTATTTTGTTATAGTGCTGACACACATTGCACTGACTACTTAGTAAGCCTTTCTGGGACTTAGAAGATTATTCAAGCAATACTATTTTATTAGTTGATTTTTAGTGATTGTATCCCAGATCTAATCTAATGCAAAATTTGTTATTTTTTTTTGGAATTTTTAATTTCCATTTTACCTAATTTCTTATATTATTATGAATAGTTATTGCCTTACTATATATTTTCAGCGACTATGCTTGCAACTTAGGAAAAAATAAATTATTTCACGTGGGTACATCTAAAATATAAAAGACTATTTTCTTTCAGTGTATAAATATTATAAGTAAGCATTTACGTTTCTTGTATGTTAGTTTCAACGTACATATGTATGTACGTAGGTGAAATAGAAGTTTTTGAAATGCAAAAAAAAATATGTGACTACAAAAACTTTCACGCGCACATATTTTTTTGATGAGGCTTTTGAACATTTTAAGCACAAAATAACACCAACAAAAGCAAACACACAATTTTATTGCCATCAGTGTAGAGAATAAGAAAAAAAATTGAATTTTTTTCTCCAGCTGCATGTCAATTGTGTTGAAAAATGTTTATAGACGTGGCTTAGGCAATGATTCAAAAGCCAATAACTCAAAGCAAGTGTGTGTGTGTGCTGCTGGTAGTTTTAATGGTTGGCATTCTGGTGCTGGTGGTAGTGATACAATGATACTACTACCTCAGAAGACAGGGGCAACAGAGAGCAAAACGACGACACTTGACAATATTTATTACTCACATACTTTACATTGTGCGTTGTCGAAAAATTTTTGCAAACAACTTAATTTAGTTGAAATCATGAATGAATGACACTGACATTTCAATTTTGTATGCAATAAATTTGAATGTCAAGTTTTTTGTGCAACTTAAGAGAATATTTAAATACTTTTTTCTCGGAATAATAGGTCACGCATTGTGATGTGGTAAAAAATTTAAGCAATTAGAAACTCTAAATTAAAATCTAAATCATAACACATTGAAAAATGTGACGTTAAGTTGCGATTTTGGAAAATTTTTCATTGTCGCTAAAACAAAATTTATTTTTGACTTGAATTTTTAATCAAATGTATGCAATCGAATTTCTCAACTTGAGCCACTTTCATCTAAAAGTATGCAATGAAATTTTTTTCTCTTTACATTTACTTTAATTTGTTTTTTTTTATCTTTCCTCTTTCATTATACACAAATTTTCTGACACCTTAATCTATTTTAAACTATAGAGAAAAAAAGTTTAAATATATTTTACTTTTGATTTCGAAATATTAATTTGATTGATTTTACTTACAATCAATTTGAAAACGTTAAATTATCACAATATTAATATCTGTAACTACATTGCTAGAGCAATATTATGCTATTTTGCTTGAGCCATGCTGAGGAGTTTTGTAATACGTATATCAGCAATAACACTAACAATTTAATTACCTACAATAGCAACAACAAAATTAACAATTGATGGATTTCAACACTTGCATTATTCATTGTTTGAAAACAAGCGCACTTCAGCGCATTCAGGCACAACAACACACTCATTCCAAGACTCATTGAATAATAAGCGTATGCACGATTATCCCGATTAAGGAATGTGTTGTAGGCAAGTGTTCGCTTTTAAGTTGAAGAATCTCTGGAGGTGTATGTCTTTGTGTGTGCTTGAGCAGTCTGCTTGAGAATGCCGTAAATACATACATACATATGTAATTTGCACAAGTAGACGTTCATTCAATTGTTTAGCAGAAAATTGTAATTAAGCATTGAAGCAGACAAAGAAACTGACGACACTAAATACAAAAAGTGCAAATTTAAACTTCAATTCAGTTTTTTAGTTATATTCTGTTAATTTCAATTCAACTCATTTCAATTATATTCAAAATAATTCTTTTAATTTTTTAAATCAATTGAATCTAATTCAATTCAATTCAATTCAATTCAATTCAATTCAATTCAATTCAATTCAATTCAATTCAATTCAATTCAATTCAATTCAATTCAATTCAATTCAATTCAATTCAATTCAATTCAATTCAATTCAATTCAATTCAATTCAATTCAATTCAATTCAACTCAATTCAATTCAATTCAATTCAATTCAATTCAATTCAATTCAATTCACAGTAACTTAACAAAAATATTTTCTGCAGGGTCATCAAACATTTGCTCTTAGATGCTTATTAATCGCCACTTCTATTGTTAAATCAAAATTGTGTCCTGTACACTAACACATACACACAATTACATTTATATATGCACAAACAGTGAAGAAATTTGATAATAAACGTGAATTCAAAGGGAGAAACACTCAAGCACAAAATTAATTTCGCTTAAAGATAACGATTGCGTTTGTGAGTGCAGTGACGTCGCTAGATAGGAACGGTATACGGGGATAACCGTACTTTTCAGAAGCGATTATTTCTGTATTCTTTGGGCGTGATACTGACTTTTCGCCCCGAGTGCCATTCACCCTAGCGGTGACACTGCAAATTAATTTATGTCAAATAAATGCATGTCTATGACATTATAATGGAAAGGTTTATGTTTTTGTTGCTTATATAATACATCACAAAAACACTTACACAGACAGAACAATTTTTGACATTTCAACAAAACGGTCTTTTGATTTGAGAAGTTTTGCTACATCCATTTGAAATCTCATTAATGGTTCATAACAAAATGAAAATATCGTATTTGCTTTAAGCAGAGTGTGCTGAATGTCACATCAGGTGGCTAATGGAAATCTTTGTTCTAACGCTATAGCAGCAGTTAAATATGTAATATGGTTTTGACTTTTATATAATTGCTATTAAAGTATGTCACTTAATGTTAAGTTGTTTTTGGATTTCAGACTTTAATTTTCATTTGTATTGGAGTAACTTTGTATTACAGTACGTTCTGAAGAAATTCGCTTTGAAAATGTGAAATAAGTTCAACTTTTACATAGGTATGTTATTATATTAGAAATTTTCCTACAAAATTTAAGTTTTGAATCTTAAAAAAATGTTTACGCTATCTTCTACTTCGGATCAAAAGTGCTCTTGAAGGCTCCGCGATAGCATACTTCAAATATACCTTATATTATTTAACAACAAAATACTTTTTGTAAATTTCGTTTACAATGGTTCATTCGAAAAGGTTTTCTGAAAACAAAAAAAAAAAAAAATGTAAAGTTTTTCCATTAATTTATTTTCATTAAATTTTTCCGAGAAAAATATTTAAAAGCAAACATTTGCTACTATCAATATTAAATTTAAGCGCTGTTATTATTGCCTTCTTCTTTCAACAGTGTAACAATTAAAAAAGCTTTCAAATAGCGACAGCAACAGTAATGGTTCTGTTCACCCCGAAACGTGCCGCCAGTCGACGCAATTCAACTACTTAAGGCGTCAACAAAAAAAAAAAAAAAAAAAATTTTTCACATTTCGAGTGTTAACAGAAAATAATTTTCAATAAAAATTAAAATCCTCCGCTTCCTGCTGTAGCGACTCAAACTACTTAAATTTGTTGACACTGTTTTCCAATTTGAATTTTTTATTTTTCCAATACTCTTTCTACTACTACACACACACAATACATATCTACTTACCACACCATCCCCTATGTGATGAATGGTACAGGGGATATGCGCTGTAGCACCAATTTGTGTTGTCACCACTGTTGAATTCTCGGTGCCGAAATACATGGGCGCCACATAAATATCACCATCTGCACTCGTCGCCCCATCCTCCGTTGATATATTTGTATCAATTAGAAGATTTTCATTTAATCCACCTCCACCTGCACCTGCACCACCACCAACAACTTTGTGCACGGTTGTTGTATGATGTTTTTGTTGTTGTTGATTATTTGCTGGCAACGTGTCTCTGGCTAACTGTCTACTATTGGACTGATGTTGGTGTTGCTGTTGTTGTTGTGTTAAAACATTTGTTGAATCAAAACTTGTTATACTACTCCCACTGCCCGTTTGGTGATAGAGCGTTGATGACGCCGAAATCGAGGATAACGATGATGATGATGCTGATGCTAAGGACGCCGATAGCGATGCTGATGAAAACGATGATGAGGGTGACGCTGCCGCAGCCGATGTCGCGCCATTCGATATTGACGCTGGTGACATAATTAAATTTTGATTTATATTCCGGTGTAGTTCGTCATTTATGTTATCTTTTGTAACATACGACGTGAGTCCTGCAAAAACAGAAGCAAAATAAACGAGGGGGGTATGAACAAAATTTAATGAAATAAGTTTGAGTTTGTGCGTGTCAAAAAATATTTATCTAAAAATAGAATTGGTTGACAAAGTTCAACAAGGTTATACGCTATAACTAATAATTTTTATGTGAAAAAAATGTAAGCTTATGTAGCACTTAATATTTAAATATTGATTTAATTAATATTATTAAGTTGCTGGCTATTTTTGGGTTGAATTTCGTTTGCTTAAGTCGTTAGCTTATAAGTTCTTATACCATCTGTAAAATTTAAGAATAAAAGGACTTGTAGCAACGCAAAAAATTTCATAAAATCAAAGTCTTTTATGTCTTGCAATAAAAAAGTTATCATAAGTATATAATATTTTGAAAACTGTTTCATTCGCGTTCTCAAAATTTCTTAAAAAATACTTTTTTTTTGTAAGAATATCTGAAAAATGGTTCATGTTGTCCTAACAATATTTTTATATACAAAACTCATATTAAAACTCTAGCAAAATGAAATGTTTTATGACCAACACTTTGAAAACTCTATTTTAGGCAATCAATTGAATAAAGCTTTAAGAGTAAAATCCCAACCCTGATCAAATAGTAAACAAAGGCTCAATTGACGTCAATAGATATTTTCTCAAATTGTGTAGCGGCGCTCTAAAACAAAAAAAGAAAACTTCTCTACTAAGCTGTTTGCTGATAATATCAGCTTAATTTTAGGCGCGTGCTTAAGTCAATTTATATTCGAGCATAAATTCGTCTATTTAATGAAAATGAACTAAGGCGTAAATGAATATAAAGAAGAAGAAGAAGAAAATGGAGATGAAAATTTATGATTATTCGTCTCCCGATGAAAATGAAAAAAAAAATAGAGGGAAAACAGCGCACCGCCGCCTTTTGCAAATGCGTCATTGGACATTCAACGTCAAGTTTTAATGGGCGTTTCTTTTACTCGGAAATGCGCATTATTTTGCTGAGATAATTATTATGACAACACCTGACGTAGTACATAAATTTTGAATTGGGCCTTACTCTATTATGGAAGACAACAAGTGATTAATAGATTTGATGCCAGCGACAGGTTGATAAGATTTTTTCATACTCATCAAATTTTATCTAATACGAAATTTAATTAAACACTTAAAGTTCAATTCAATTTAATATGAGATTTAGAAACAAATGATTTTAAAAATTATCTGAAAAAAGTTTAAAGCTCGACTGTGATTAGAATTTTTTCATACAAGTTATGTATTTGGCGTACTCACAAGAGCGAAAACAAATAACTAAATTAATAAATTTTGTTCAAATTTTTGTAAAATTTATGGACATGAATTGAAAACTAAATATATAATCCCTAATGCAATTATTTTTGGTTCATTTTACAATGATGGCATGGATTAAGTTATATTTTAAATCGAAAAACACAATATGAATTAAAATTTGCATTTCAATGGAATTAGATTTCATTAAAAATTGCATATATCACTGCTAATTAAATAAAGCCAGTGCACACACAATGAATATGATAATTATAAAAATAATAAACACAAGAACTAATTAATGTAAACGTGTTAAGCTGAATGAAAAAATGTAAATTAAAAATTTCTATACTCATAATTTACCCATCTAATTGATATTAGATAATTTATGGAGTCACTAATTAAAAAGTATATTAACAATGCTTTTGATAAGGTTATTGAATTTGCTTAGAAAAAAAAACGTAAATGGATTATTAAATAACTTTAATTAGAAATATTAATAACAAAAGCTTTATATCGAGTTAAGTGCTTTAACATTTAAATAAAAAACATTTTTATGTGTGAAATTTTGAATGATAATAAAATAATAATTTTGATTGCAGGACCTTAACTTAAAAAAGTTTTAAGTTCCTTATTGATTCATAAAGTAGCATAACGGAAAAATAGCCCTTGCTGGCTCATACGCACTCTTTTGTCAAAATTTTTCATGACTCTTTTGCATAAGCATGGCTGAATTTCATTCATACTGCATACACTCCATTAAGGTGTGGCATAGTGTGGTATTACGAATTTTTCAGTTCAATATTCGAGTACTTCTTTGAAATTCAAAAAAAAATGCGAAAACCCTATAAAGGCAAAATTATCAAAAACTAATGATTTCTAAAAGTTTTTCAAGTATAATTTTGGACTCTTAAAATACAAATTCTGATAGTCAAAAATATTGACAAAATATGATATTAATGGACCTACTAAGTAGTTAAATAGGAAATAACACTGTCTAGATTCTGTCTCTATAAGGTTTTGACATTTTTTAACAGGCTTTTGATAACAGTGATGTGTCAAAGACAATCTGAGTTGAAATTTTTGAAGTTTTTCATTTAGTATTATGAAAATTTTGCGCACGAATAGATTGATTTTTTTGAATTTTTTAACCAAAAAACTCGTGAGTGTCACACTCTTCTTGAGTGCTCGTGGGCTTATTGGAATAAACCATACATTTCTTAACACCCCACTATGGACTCGCTGACCACTTTTGTTGGCCAAAACTCTGGAAGGCTCTATAAGGGGGTTTTCGGAGTCGCTGATTTCGAATTCCAAATTCAAAATGGCGGCTCCAGTACGGCGGCCAAAATTTGAAAATGTCATTTTATCTGTATGAAACGTTGTTTAAAGGGGCTTTCGAGGTTGCTGATTTCGAATTTGATGTCAAAAATGCAAAAATCAAAATAGCGGCTCCAGTATGGCGGCCAAAATTTGAAAATGTAATTTTATCTAAATGAAACGTTGTGTAAGGGGGCTTTCGAGGACGCTGATTTCGAATTAAATGTAAAAATTCAAAAATTTTAGATGATGACTTTAATGTGGCATCTGGTATTCTAATTCCATACTCGATAAACTATTTCAAGATTTCAAAATTTTTTATTCAAATCGAAGTCTGCGATTACTCCCTTATACCAATTTTTTTTTATACTTGTAATACATTTTGCTTTCAAATTAAACTATATTTCATGAAATTTAGGTGGTAACCTTAAACCATTCAATCCTTTTGATAAAAAAATACACTTTTAAACTCGAAAAAGCTCAGAATTTATGAAGCAGAAGTAGTCTGGAAAAAAGTGTTTTTCTTAAAAATCGCAACACAAAACATTATAAAATAAATAAACTTAAGAATTAAAATATCACAATAATTTTATTAGTTGCATTAAACAACTGATTTTTTCACTGCACCAGATCTTTTTTTGAAAAGTTTCATATATAAACATTAAAGTACACACCATCACCTTTCTTTTCAATATTTTACATTTTTTTTTTCAAGCAAAAATAATATTTTAATAACCTTCAAAAAACACGCACAAAATTGTATTCACAATTCTACTCAGAAAGCTAAACTTTCATGGTTTGCTGTTAAACTGTAAATTTACAAAAAGAAAGCGTAATTTGTTTGCTCTGAAGTAATTTCTAATAGATTACAAAAAACCATAATAGAGTGTGAAGAAAATAGGTTTTGGCCAGCAAAAGTGGTCAGCGAGCCCATAGTGCACAAGAAAGAAAAAATTGTAAAACGGCAGTAAATAGCATGATCTGGGCTTCCAATTCTGTTCGCAAACTACCATATAATGCACGACCATTTAATGACTCATGCAACAACTACATGTCGTCCACACCAATATCTCGAAATTCAGACAAAAAATCTGTCTGCAATTGTTATTGCTTCAGCTATCGAATTTTCGAAGAAGAAAAGTCCTTGATACGTCCAGCTCAAAATCCGCACCTAAAAGTGAAACGTTGTGAATGCATTTATTTCTCAACAATCGCTCTTGAATCTAACCGCTGAAAGGGATTTTGTTCGTAATATCAACATCCACGAGTTGTTGTTCCATTATACATTGAACGAACTCTTTTCATTGTCCGCAGTCAGTAGGCTAGAGTTCGTGAACCAAATGAACTTTGTAAGCAAGAAGAAGAAACTCTTTCGAGAGAGTTCGTTGTAGAGGTTAGGTTATATTAGCAAAGATGAATTCGAAGCTTTACATAAACATTTTGGTCCAACGTGATACCACAGCTCTCAATAATTAATAAGTTTTTGTGTAGAGAGTTTCTTGAAATGTTAAATTCCTAACCACGATGCTGAATTGATGTCTTTGGAATTTCAGCAACATTCTCACGAACTGCTGCGATGTTTTGTAATGAACGATTTTTTAGCGGACGGGTGTCAAAGATCACTAATTGATCGTAAATTTCTAAGAGTTTTGTTAGTAAACTCTTTACAGTTAATGATATTTTATCATTATTCTGATCATATTTTCTATGAAAATTGTGAACTAAAGCTGTCAAAATATCATTATTTCTAAAGTATTGCTCAACAATGAAAACCTGTTGGTTTTTAGTATAGCGCTCCATATCTTTAAGATTTTAAGGATAACCTTTAGTCACTAAAGCTTAGACATAAATGTAGCTGCTCAATTTAGACTTTCAATCAGAACAATAGTAGTAACATCATTGAAATATCAGCATATTTCCCCGAAATCCATTTTTCCTATAAGATTTACAGGAGATGAGGCTGAAAAAGTTGAATGTGTTGCAAGAGAATGAGTTTCAAATTCCATTTTTTCCATTTCCATGTAAGTAGACCTTCGTCTATTGATGAAATAATTTTGAAATAGTTTTATACAAAAATCGACTGAATGAAAATTTATTCGAAGCTAACAATTTTATATTTTACGATCCTTCTCATTGTGGCGAAAACTAAAGTGAATAAAAATTCTCCTTTGTGGAGAATCACCTCTTTACGAAGACACTCATTTATTTCTGTTCAATGTTAAAGAAGTCAGCTTATGATTTTTGTTTCTAAAATTATATTCATGTTGGCTTCCGAGAAGTAGTATTAAAATTGAATGTTATACAAAACATATTATAACTTATATGTACAATATAAACAATGTTTTATCTACTATTTACGTTTACTTAGAAATCAAAATCACTAGTATTATATATTTTGAACAATGCTTTATTTGCACATTTATTGCTAAAACACGTGTAACAGGATTTTATGCAATACATTTGATTATCCTCTAGGAGCTTAAAAATTAAAATTGAATCATATAAACACAAACACAAATAAGTGTTTATATGTATGTATGTCTGTATATGTGTGTGTTTTATGCAAGCATTTGTTTAATAAAAAATGTAGATTTATTTAATGTTGTTGTGTAAGCTCATTATTTATATTTTGCAGCTTAGAGAGGATCAACGGATGACGCATTTATTATGGTTATGTACATATGTATGTAAGTGTTTTTTAATAACATGTTAGCACATATATATAAATATATGTATGTATATATATAAGAGATCTCTTTGAAAATTACCTTTTTGGTTTGATTAAATGAAAAAAATATTTTCGGAATTTTGTAGACATTCAAAAGGTAGCAGTTGAATTGCGCAAAATCAGTTTTTAAAAATACGAGAAAACAAAAAAACTTAAGCCAGGAATTTTGCAAGAATATGTAAAGATAAATAAAATATTGTGTGATAAGAAAATGTTTTTTAAAAACTCATTTTAATGCTAATGAGGATATAGTGAAAAGAAATTTTGTTTAACATCATATCTACTTTACGTATCTACCTCTTATTGCTGTCAAAATTAAAGTGAACATAAATTCCACTTTCCGGAGAATCACCCTAATATAAAAACACCCATACTTACGCAAAATTTAATGTTTATTCCTCTCTAGTTCATTTGTTTGTTAATACTACACACACTTTATTATGAATAATTATTTTAATGTACTCACACTTGTTATGCCAATGTATGCGTTTTGTGTGTTTGTGTTTTTCATTTCTTTGTGGGTGTGCCTTTGTATGTATTTTAATATCCTAGCATTTGTGCATGTACGCTGACTAAGTATTTACAGTATGATTACTGTTTATGTAGTTGTAATAATGCTGTCAGCATTTCCAGAAATGGAAACGAATTGCAATGTATACGAAAATACCCGCAGTGTTTACACCCATGCGTCTGCGAAATTTTGTTTTGTAAATTAATAAATAATATGCTAGGAAAATAAAATTAATTTTGTTTTGATTTTAATTAAAAAAATTTCCAAAGCCATAAAAAGAAATTGAAAAATTTGGCAAACTGCGCAGTTATTTAAAAACATACATACATATTCACTGATATATAACGAAATTGTTTTTGTAAGTCCGGTATATGCCGAGTCCATTGATTATGTGAGGTGTATTTTAAAAATTCGGACTCACCTCTCCGATTCTGGCGGGACCCCTCCCCTCCCTGCCGTGAGATTTAAATTATAATTTTTAATTTAACCCTTAAGTAGGCGCACGAAAATTTTTACTTAAGTGGGCGAATGGGGTCAACATAGACTCCAAATATTTTCTTAAATTATTGTATGTGGCTAAATAGTAATGAAATCAAAGGTTAAAATAATTATTATTTATTAAATTATCCCTTATTAATTTGAACAAAACATATATTAAGGGTATTCCTCTAAACGCGAAAACTCGAAAGCATGGAAACCTCGAAAGTTTTCGAGCTTGTTTAAGGGAACACCGCAATCTATGCAAACGTGCAAACGAATGAGAAACGCCTTTTGTTGCCTAAAACTGCCTAACTCGTGTGAGAGAAATCAACATGTGTCTTAGTTGTCAATCAAAAAAATTAAATGAAAAAAACCTTAATTTGTTAAAAAAAATCATTTTTGGATTAATTTTAAACCATTCTTCTTGGTAATAGATGGACCGATTTGAAACTTTTTCACACTAATATAATAGCTTAATAAATTACTTCTCAACTGATACCTATATTGTTTAAATAGAAACATAAAATTGCTTAACTGAATCAAAATAAAAAAATTTGTAGCGAATTAAAATTTGTTTTGAAAATCGAAAAATCGTCATAATTTAATTTTCGTTTTTGACACTTTTTTATCTTTTTGAGAACAATTGCGTTCTTCTCGCTCAAATTATTCATTTTCCGACTTTCGAGGCTACTTTTGCATCAAATTTGCCTCGAAAGTTTTCGAGAGTTGCGTAAACTGTTTTTTCATACAAATTATTTTCGAGGCTCGAAAATGTTTTCGAGGCTTTTCGAGTTTTCAGGAATACCCTTAATATTCTTTTTTAAAATCACAAAAATATTAATTATTCTTACATCTTCTAATTAACGCAACATAAAATTAACTTTTTTTTTAAAAAGCATAAAAATTTGGAAAAATTATTCAGAATTATTTTGCATTTCACAATCGTTACATAAACATGTAAAGTGATCCTTGCATACAAATCTTTGACATTTATAGCATCTGTTTGGGTGTTTTTTATAATTCTTGCGAGGACATAAATTACAACGTCCGCGTGAGGCATTTGAACCGGATGGGACATCTAAGCTTCCATGAACGATTTGCAACCTCTTTCTGACGTCCGCTGGAGTAGCCTGTACCTGCACCCTAGAATTTTGATGTGATGCTACGAGTTGTACTGCAAGAGTCTTCAAAAACTTACGTCATATATGTGTTTCACACTTGTCAGTATAAGCACGAAAAATGACAAAGGCATTTGATAAAAACATAAATAAATAACAATACCAGTAAAAACCCTATCTGAAAAAACCATAATAACGAAGCTTCCTAACAAATATAAAGTATAGGGTGTTTTTTTTAGAGGTATAGAACTTTAAAATGGAATAAAACAAAGATGAATTTTTTAAATAGACATGAAAATTACTTTATTCGAAAGATAATCTTCTGGCATTATAATTTAAATATGACTTCTGGCATATGAACGCCACGGCTAGCTCGGACGTAGTCTAAAATGGAGGTCCAATTTTCAAGGTATATCGCGAATTACGCGAGTAATGTTGGCTTCGAAGTATTGAATCGTAGCTGGCTTATCGACGCATACTTTTGGCTTCACATAACCCCAAAAAAAAATTAAGGTGTGATATCACAAGATCTAGGCGGCCTTCTTGACTTCATAATTGCAAAAATCATGTGAATTTTGAGTGAAAATAAAGTTGAAATTTTAGTGACTATAATAAATTTGCACAATTTGGACGCGTTGTTCACGCGTCAACCTGTTCATGATGAAATGGCAAACCAAACTGAATATAAATGACATTAGAGTTGCCAGATTTGACCACAAAATCCCAGTTTTATCTCTATTCGAAAAACAAACCTCTAAAAAAAACACCCTTTATATTAAAAAAAAACATCCCACAAAAAAAGTTACTTAACTGGTCGCATGGGGTCAACCTTATAAGCGAAAGCGACATGTACGTACTTCACAGCGGTTCGATCGACACTAAATTTAAAATTGCGTCGTATATGCCGAAGCTACCTGAAACGTTGCATTCATAAGTTGCTGCGTTATAATCAAAAATTGAATTCAAAAATTTTTTGACCCCATGCGCCTACTTAAGGGTTAAATTCTATGCATTACGAAGTTGGCGTGAGGTTTTTCTTGACCCCCTCCTCCCCCTTGGTGAAATTTGGTGAGATTTTATTGGAGCCCCTCCCCCCTATTTAAGCTCACGTAATTAATGGACGTCCCCTTAGAGATAGAATTAGGCATAGAATTTATATTAAAAATTATAATTTAAATGTCACGGGAGGGGAGGGGGGAAGGGTCCCACCAGATCTCACCAAATCTCTCCAAGGGGAGGGGGAGGTCCGAATTTTCAATAAATCATCCACGTATTTAATGGACGTCCCCTTAGATCATTTTGGTATAAAGTTTCAATAAACATTTCTCAGCTAGAGCTGTCTTTTCATATGTGAGCCTTTTATTTTGGCAAGTCCCTTTTCGTTGAGAAGAAATAATGAATGTAATTTTAGAGATTTAATTTCAAGCTAATTTATTTTTTCCTATCAACGATGAGGAAGTTGCCCCATTTTCAAAATAAACAACTCTTATTTTCGACTGGAAAGTCTAATATCGAAAAATATAAAATTCGAGATTATGTGAAGCTTCAATTACAATTCTTCCACGATTTTAAGGCAGTCGAAAAAAATCAGCACGAGATAATTATATGGAGAATTGCTTTGGCTTGAAATTTTTTTTGAAAAAATTTTGAGAAAAAATTTGTGGAAGAAATTTTCGGAGACTTGCTACATTGAAAAGGTTTCGTGCGTACATAATTTCTTTAGGTTCTATGTTTAAATTAATGAGTCATTTTGTTAAAGAAAATAATTTAGGATGCGAAAAAATTTGCATATAATGAAAAAAAAGCATTAACAAAAGAACAAATAAAAAGAGAAAACAAAATTTCTATTGCATACTTTTAGTGGTAAGAAAGGTAGAATTTAGTTGTCAAATTAAATGAAACAACTTTCACAGTTGTTCACATAAAGAATAATCAAAGCAAATTAAAACAAAAATTCTGAGAAGTGAGCGTTCAATTGATTTCAATACACAACTTTAACACACGGTCAATTCTATGCTGCTCTATCAAGATGCAGCAGCAAAGATGTTGTAAAAATTTAATGTTTGATGAAAGAAAATAAATATAGGCCCGTAATTAAAGTCACAAAATTCAGAGCGCTTTAAGCCAAAAGCCTATTTTTTACCTAAAATCTAAATATGAGAAAATTTTTACAAATAGATTACGTTATTGGCACAAAAAAAATTAGACACAGAGAACAAAAGGAATAATAAAAAGCTGAAAAGCTGAATTCATAGCTCACAGTGCGTGGGTCCATACTCGTAAGTTCAAATGTTTAAAGAAGTACTACTATAAAATCCAACAAACTCTCTTACAATAAAGGCATGTGAAAGGAAAAGGGCTTGTGTGGCACCAGAGACCAGAGTAAAGTAAATTGTACCAAAACGTAAGGTTGGTGAGACCCCCTAGTATATTAATATAAAAATATTTTGCAGTATGTTTGTCACAAAGTAGACAAATACTATTCAAAATGGTGCATATTGTGCTGAAAAGATATGTAAGATATCATCCTGAGCATGGGCTTCAATGTAGTTTTCTTTTTTTTTAAATAATGTCAAATTAGTTTTGATCTCAAAGTGATAGATAGAAAACTATGATTTTAAATTACATTTTTTGACCAACTCCGAATTATTATTATTAGAAAAATATTGCAAAAAATTAAAGCATTTCAAGTTTAATCAAGATTTCAAAATGTGCGGTTTAAGTTACTTCCAAAACCTTTTATTTGTAAATATTTATGAAGCGCTTTTATCAAGCAAAATGAGCTGAGCTTGTGGAAGAAAGCATTCGTAAGAATCAAAAAAAGGAATTTTTTTCTGTTGTATACATAATACCATACACGACATAGTAGTCATATGTCAGATTAATAAATTTAAGGGTTGGTTGCCTTTGGCTAGCTGTCCTGTTGGTATTAAAATTTTGCCAAAAACATAAATTAAACACTTAGAGAAACAAAAACCTGCTGGTCATCATAAATCATTATATTTATTAAGACACAGCGAACACACACACTGCTGACATACTTTGTTTACGCATACGTATATAAAAATGTTCATTTGTATGATAACATAAATTACACTGTGAGAAAAAAGAATTGAAAAAACAAAACTATCAAATGGTTGACCGTCTGTGGAATAAAACGCATAATCTTACGCGACAGAATGAGCAAAAAATTAAACTGAATTCAACAAATCAAAATTTCGATTGGTTCTTTCATCAATTATTTTTTTTCGCTAAAAAGAACTTTGGCATAATACTATTTTTTTATTTAATCACATGACATTATTAACTTTAGCTTAATTCTCAAGTGCAACAAAAATAATTTTCTTTCATTATTATAAAAAAAAAAAAAATTTCAAAGCAATTTTTCTTTATGTATTAGCGCACCCACACACATTCATTATAAGAGCTTAAAAGGATATTAATACATTTATGCAGCAGAATATTACAACTTTATTTAGTGTTGCTAAGACGTAGTCAGTAGACGTCGCCTCTTTGATGCCTAAAATAAATTGTTAGCAAAGTTGTTACTGTAATTTTTTATGTTTTTATTCATGTTGTTGTTTTTGTTGTGGTGCTATTTTTGTTTCTTAATATGAGATTAAGCTTCGTTGACAATTAACTATGAGGTTAACTTACTGCTCACAGCGACCACACGCTCACTCTTTCACTCTTTAATTTATATTAAGGAGCAGCTTTCTTTTTTGTTAAAATATCCAATATGCCACACACTCTGCTATTGTCCAACAATTTTTGGGATAGAAAATGTAAAAACTTTTTTGTCTGAATCTTTTGCTTAATTATCGGTGCCCTAGTGGCATTGTTTATTATGCCAATGAGTTAGGCAGAGCAGCTGCTGCTACTGTCCCAAGTGTCAACTGGGATATAAACAACTGCACTATATCATCATCATTATGGACATTACCATTATCATTATCATTTATTTATGTCAAGGTCAAAAATTATGATTAATTGTTTGTGAAATTGGTCACAGCTATGAAAGTTAATGGTGATGAAAAGGCTTATGGGTTGAGCTTATTTTAATGATTCATTAAAATTTTGATTGAGTTAATAATTTGCTTAATGAGGACTTTTTTTTTATTGCTAAAGGTGCGTCAAATGTATTTTTGTTTTAATTTGAAATTAGCAGTTATTCAAAAATGCATGATTGCTTTTTTTAACTTTAGTAAAGAAATTTCAAATATCTTCTAAGTATTTAAATAAAAACCGACGAATTTAAAAAATATTTTTTTGTAGGTGTATTAGGGCATTTTATTTTCTGTATGGGTTTTATGAAACATGAGAAAACCACAATTGCATGCATAATAATATTATTGAATTTTTTTGTGTGGAAATATCTCATTATTTAAATTTTTTTTTCACAAAATAAACTTTATATGTATGCGGTAACAAGAAAAAAAAAACAAAAGAAAAGAATAATTTTCATAGCCTCAAATATAAAAATGCAAAACATTTAATTATGGCGCGCTGCATCATGTGCAACAATCTACGCTTTTTTCCAGCATTATTTGAACATTTTTCTCGGAAATATTCTCTATGGCACGATTTTCTTTTCTTTTATTTTTTTGCAATTCGTTCGTCTGCTGCTCAACGTTTCAGTGTTAGCTTTAGCTTTGACTTCTGCTGCTCGTTAATAAAACGGTTTTTCTATTGTGGTTCACCATTTTAATTTCGCATTTTCCGGTTTTTTATTTTACTACGAAGAATATAAAAAATATAAGAGATTGGTTGATGCTTTGGTTTAGTTTTTATTGTTTTTTTTTTCTTTCCTGTTATTCTGGGCATTTTCATGAAAAATTTCTTTAGATTCTTAAATACATATTTTGCGTATATTTTTCAAATACACAATAGGTCTCTCATGATGTAGCCCATTTTGAGTTTTTGTGTTTTGACTTCTGTTAAATTTTAATGAGCATAGTTCCAACCATTACCACTTTCACGTTTCGCTATGTACAATTGCAGTTGTTTCGTCTGACTTCGTTTTGATGCTTTAGTACCTCCCTATATATTTTAAGATTTTTTTTTTTCATTTTCTTTGCGCATTCTTGCATTACTCCTTTTGTATGGCGATGAAATAGTAGCGCAGTTAAGTGCCGGAAATCCTTTGGAAGGCAGCCTGTTTTGATTAGTGCATATTTCAGCATTTTTTTCTAAAGTTTTAAAAATTATTTAGTTTAAATTAAATATTTCGTCTGGAATTCTCTAAAGCGCGTAATTTGTGTTGCAAAATAAAAGAAAAATTAAAAAATAGAAAATTAATTAAAATTAGTTAAGGATTTAATTAGAAGCAAAAGCAATAACCTTTACAGTATGAAAGTTTCGAAAAACCTGTTTTTTTTGAATAGCTTGATTAAAAATTGTAAACGAAATTATGTAGAACACTAGACCACAAGAAAACAAATGTGCAAAAGTAAAATCGTCTCCGATTTGGCATGGATTCCTATATATTTGTCAAAACCTAGTAATGGGGTGGTCTAACTTCAGTTCCTAAACTTTTTTTCAAAAAAAAAAAAACAAACAAAAATAACTACAAATTAGTCGGATATGTACATACTTATATGCGAAGTGGGCAAACGAAACGGCACATGTTCAGTTGCTAAAAATTATCAAAAATCTTAAAAAAATATTTAGGCCTGTGAACTGATCACATTAACTTACTTAATTATGACAGTTCGCACTAATATTTTAACTCACGCCGACTCAAAAAAAATATTTAAAAAATGTATAATACTTTAAGAGAAAATAGGAAAAAAATGGACATGTGCCCTTTTGCAGGGAACAACTGAATTTGTGCTTTTTTGTTAGAGTCTTTAATGGGTATGTGCTTTTTTGCCTTACCCGTTGATGGACATGTGCTTTTTTGTTGAACTTTTTAATGGACATGCGCCTTTTTGTTGAACTATTGAGTCGATTATATTCCATGCTACGACCTTTCCTTAGCTTTTTTCTGGCTTCAAAATTTATTTCGTTTAAAGTTTTCTCCATTTTGTAAACAAAACAAAAATAAAATTGAAAATGTATTAAGCTTGTTATACATAAAGCGCACGAAAGTCGTGAGCTATGTGAAACAAGACAATGAAAAGTAACAAACAGGCATTAGTTTTATTTAGATACGTTCCACTCAAGAACGCTATACAAACCAGTAAAGAAAACACTTGACTTTGTTCATAAAATACTAAAAGAGTTAAAAGTTCATTTGCATCATGTGCTGCTTTGAGTTTCCATTGTTGAATACAATCGTGCCTTTGTGAAAATCCACACGCACGAATAGTTAAAAAATATAAATATTTGCAGGACATGTGTCTCTTTACAGGAAAACCTTCACATTGCTTTCAATAAAGTATGACATCTTTTGCTTTTTTGAAGAGTCTGAGATTGAGATTACTTGAAGTTTAGTTTAATTGACACAATATTATCAAAATGACCGACCATGGACATAAGCCGTTCTGTTCACCCAATCGTCACTAAGTAAAAGGAAAACATTATATTTTTTCCAAATAATGCAATCAAATATTTAATCCAAGAGATATTGTCAGGTCAGCAATTCCTTGCATGTCCCACGAACAAATTCTTGTATTCTTATATCAACTCACTTATCTATGTATATATTTCCATTTCTGACTTTTGTAAAAAAAATCCATTTCAATTTATCAGATAAACTTAAAATTGATAGCTTTAATAAATTTCAGATATTAATTTTTCCCTCTTCAACCGAACAATGACTCTTTTTGATATTTCTGTTTTAATAAATTTTCAGTTCAACTACATCGTAGTAAACTAAAAACATACAGTCAAATCCTTTGATCCGCTTTATTTACAATCAAAATTTTAAGACGCATTCATCCACCAGATTTTAGCTTATTAAATATATTACGATTCACTGCAATATCAACAACAAACTCAAAGTAAATAAAAATTTAGTGAGATATTCAAGAAGCCACAAAATATTTCTATAGTAAACAAAGCAGAGCTTGACATATTTTTCTTTCATGCTGCTGCTGCGAAAGCTAAGCGGATCCTTTCGAAAAATGTTTATTTTTTTATGAAGGAAAAAATGCATCAAAGAAAATTCATATGAAAGTTCAAACCAAATACAGTAAAAGAAAAAAAAATATTTTGAAAATACACAATATACGTGTTTCGATGCAATTTCAATATTTTAATAAAACTGAAATGCATTTTTTGTATAAATATAAAGTAAAGCAGTATAGCATTTTTTTGTAGCATGCCCTTAGGCGTTAAGGCAACGATTCTTTAAATTGCCTCCTTTTCTACTACTTTTCCATTTATTTTTTTTTTGGTTTATGCGACAAGCAATTATTTTGCACAGCATGCAATAACAACACAAACCCTATTTGATTTGCTTTTGGTTTTTTGTTGCGGCTTTTAGGGTCAAGTGTGTCGTTACATAAACAAACAAACAAAACTGCGACACTAAAGCAATATTCACTTTGACTTTTTCTTGCAACTGAATGAAATGAAATTTGTCCTTCTTGCACATTCTGCAATTGTACATTTTACACTTGATATTTACAGTGGTTAAGGTGTACCTTTTTTAAAAAGTTTTGCAAAAAAAAATATCAAATCGAAAACTTACGCTGCTGCATGTAAGATTTTACTAATAAAAATTTAAAACTGTTTAAGGTTCACTCTAATCAATTTTTTTTTTGTTTAATTTTTAAATTTTTTAGTACTTATTTTTCCTGCTGCAATTTTTCTTTTGCAGTCAATGAAAACATCAAACGCATGCTGCATGCATAAACTTTGACATGTGCAGTAAAAATGTTGGCAAAAATTGACAACAAAAGCTAAAAAAAAAAACATAAACAAAGAGATAAAATAAAAGAAAAACGAACTGTGTTGCACACAGAAAAACATTCAAAACAATACATACAACGCCTTTCATCGCAGATAGAGAACACACAAAAAAAATGATGCATGTTTTTAGGTCATGAGACATTGAATTTATGCCGAAAGCGACATCTACTAAATAAAAAGCAGTTGAACCACAAAATCCCGTTTTTACCTTACTTATTTGGAAAATGCAATTCAACTGTGTTGTGCACAGTGATGAAAGGAATTAAAAAAGCATTTGCATTTAATAACTTTTTTTTAATCGTTAATTTTTTTTTCAATTGTACATAAAATATGTGGTTAATTTAATACAAAATTTGGTTATTTAAATAAACTGAGCGGTTCTGTGACTCATGTCTTGACTGCGCACAATTTCTCTCAACCTTAAAAACTATTTTTTAATTAGCATTTTCAACAAAGTTGCACCAGTTTGATTCATAACATTATTCCACAATCGAATAGATTCATAGACTTGTGGAAAAAATACAAATGGCTTTTGACTAAATGGAGTATTGCTCCGCTGATATTATGTACATATCACAAGCGTTTGAACGAGTGTGGCATGAAGCATTTTCTTTAAATCAAAAAAAGGCACTACCAATAAACTACTAGCTGCTTATTAAATCGCAACTCTATCAACAAATATTTAGCCCGAAAATCGAAGACAACTGTCTCAATTCTCTAACTTACTTTTACTCTTGATTTACCAACTAGGCCCAAAGTTCTTTCTGGATAATTTATTTCAAATTAATTATTTCTTTATTTTATATTCCGTTCAAAAATTAGTAAAAAATTTAATCTTAAAACATTGCTAAAGTAGATTTTTAAATATTCAAAAATCGCTATCGTAAAAATATTTCACCGAATTTCTTAACATTGCTATCAGCTATTATGTTTCAGGCTCAAATAAGTACGAAATGATAGCAAACTATATGCAGCATGCCCTCAATTCACTTTCGACAGAAATATAATGGCAACACAATACGTACATGACGATAGCCCCAGTCTTAATTCAAGTTCCAGTGAAAGCATCACCAGCACCAGTCACCGCAATGTGGCGCTGTACAACAAACCCCTTTAGAATTAATGGCATACAGAAATGTAAATGAATTGTAAAAATTTAAATTTTGTTGATGATGATTCCCTGAATCGCAACAGCAGTTGTAATTGCAGTCAAAGTGCGCTGTGATCATCATCGCCATTAGCGATGCATTGAATGCTGGGCCAAGGCCAAGTAATGATTGCTGGCGGTTGGTATTTTGATTTTATTTTTTTTGCATGAATTCATCAGAAAGCAACGAAATACCTCGCTTAAGTGCTTTACATGTTAAACGAACAATTTTGAGCTTAAATGTCTGCTAAAAGTTGGTAAAATGCTTGATACGATTTTATATTTTAATTAAAACAGAATTAAAGAGTAAATATCTACTTTATTTATTAAACTTTTAATTGCAATTTTTTACGTGCAATTTTTTATTGGTATTAAAAGAAAAAAAATTAAAGGATTATGAGTTGTCGTTGGTTTAATTTTCTTTAATTTGGTGTTATTCTGTTTCTTATAATCAAAGCATAGGACATTTGTCGTAGCATTGCAGGGCATAAAAAGGTGGATGTGGAAAATTTTACTGGTCATATAGCTTCACACCTTTTTTTTTAATTTTTGAATATTTTATGAAATGTTCAAAAATGATTTTATTTTGTATACACAAAAGTAAAATCATTTTTAGAATGTATCTTCTTTCAAATCGAAACTCTTTATATTACTTTTGAAAAAACTATGTCAGTAATATTTCTATAAAATTGCTTACATGGATATAGTTTGTAACGCTTTGGCGCAAAATATACAGCACCGAATTTACTATCATAATTAATTTTTAAAAATAACAAATTTGTGCTTAAAATGTTTATAGCATACCTAGTTTTCATGTTTTAAAGTTAAATCTCCTTTGAAGTTCAAAGAACAAACTCTTTCAGTTGTTTCTTTTGTTTCTTATTTTTTTGAAGACAAAAGTTAAAATGAGATATCTTTACTCATATTAATTGGTTAATTTTATTACTTACTGCTTGATTCAACTTCATTATTTTTGAGTAATAACCATTCGAACTATTTATGGTTTCTTACCTGTAAAGAGTTAAGAGAAGAAATATTATTTTAAAAGAACACGCATATTTTTAGTTTTCTGAGATATAAAATACTAAAACAATTTGTAATAGATAAAAGCCAAAAACATTACTTTTGAATCAGTTTAATCAGTTTTGATTGAGACTACCTCCGGGACACTCCAACGAACAAGGAAAATATCCTTACAGAAATAATATCCAAAAAATCGCACGCATAGCAAAACATAATTAGGTGCGATAAGTGTTTGCAACAACGTAGCCTATAGGTGTTATAGACCAATTCTACAAAAAAACGCACACAGACCACAAAATCGCGATTTTCACTCACCTCGGTGACTCCAAGTGACCCAAAGTGACTTGGAGTTAACCACCTCGATGAGTAGTCACTATGAAGTGAAACTCCAAAGGAAAAGGAAAATATCCTTACAGCAACAAATTCCTCAAATCGCTCAGGACGCACTAAGCGGTCAAATATGAAAAATGTCCACTGCAATATTAACACTACACCACTGTTATTAAAAGTCTATTGGAACAAAAAAAATTTTTTATTTTTCGTGCTTTCTCTATCGATTGGAACAAAAAATTTATAAAAAATTACTCCTACTAATTTCAAAGCTGATAGTTACCGACACCTCCCCTCCAAATTTTAAGAAGATTACTCTCATAGCACACTAAATATAAAAATTAACATTTTTTGCTTGTATGGGAGGAGCCACGCCCACATGTAATATTGCACCCATTTTTGGTTATATAATTCCTTACATCAAGTATACCTACCATGCTAAATTTCATATCGACTGCATTGTTAGTTCTCTCATAATAACGTTTATAAATATTGTGGGATGTGCCACGCCCTTCAACGAGTTTTGCCAGTACAGTGATATACCTTGTTATAATGGCTGCCTTTAGTGGTATTATATTTAAAAATTTTATGAAAATCGTCATTGCCATTTTCGAGTAAATTTGAATCAAAATTTTCAATTATTGAAAAGTGCCACTCCCACTTTTTCGATTCCACCCATATTTATGATCTGCATCCGTCTATCAAACTTCAATACAATATCTCGAATTCTTTGCAAGATATGACGTTATGAAAATAAAAGTTTAGGGCTGTGCCACGCCCCTACAAGAGCCTTTGAAAATTTAAAGTCAAGCCTAAAATTAATTTTGTTCACATATGTACCGAACCCTTAAGTTTCATCAAAATCAAATATATACATATTTATATGAATACACACAATTTTAGCTCGTTTAATATACTTAATTAATAGGAGATAAATCTAAATTATCTAAAGTTATCCTCCGGTGTGATTCCATTGATCAAAGTAATATTCCAAATAAATTTAAAATTTTTATAAAAACAGATTACTTTTGTGATTTGTTGCAGCTGTATAACCATAGATAAAAAAGAAAAAAAAAGATATCTTATCTAACCAATATAAATAGAAAAATCAACGTAGCATAAATAAAAAAATAAATTGAGTTCCCGGTGCAAATATCAAAAAAATAATGAATTGCAAAATAAAAAAAAACGGAAACGTATTTCTACCACTAATTGAATGATTTGTAAATGATGGATACAACGATGCTGCTGCTACTGCTACAAAGAGAGATACAAAATGCCAATGTAGCACAAATGTTTGAGAACAAGATACTTCAAAGATAAAAAACAAAAAACAGCAGATATAAAAATTGCCATACAATACCGCAAAAATGTTGTATGTAGGCAGAGAAATATAAAAGAAATAAAGGGGGTGCACAAATGGTATAAATCAAATTTATAGAAAAAGAATGAAAAACTCTGAATGAAAAAAAAAACACTGCAATTTGTAAGGTAGGCAAAAAAAACAGAACATAAAAAGCATCAGTAACATCAGGATATCGACAGCACAAAGCATCCTGCTATAGATAGATAGATGGCAGTGCCACTTGAGTGGTTGTTTGAACCTTGAATGCTTTTCAATTTTTAACACTTCATCACTTTGCTTAAATGAGTGCGATGCACAGTGGCTGATAGGCAAAAATAAAGTTTCTCTATGTTTAATTGACAATATAAAAATTTTTAATTTAGAACATGGACATTAATGCCTATGATTTTATGATAAAAGTTACTGCTTAGTTCTTAAGTATTCAAATTATCATAATTATTATATCAAATGCTAAAGGAATCTCGCGAGCAAAACATTTAGGATGGTAGATTGGTCCTATTTAAAAAAAAAAATTCTAAATTAGTTTTCAATATCACTTGGAATGCTCAAATAATAGACCGAATCAAAATCGCTCATTTTGGATTCATGTCTATTTTTGGTTTGCGAAAAATTCCCAACTCTCTCCAAGTTACATTCAATCCAATGCCAGATTTTGACTAAGTTTAATTCATATGATTTACGCAAAGGGCAACAGGGCCAAGTTTCGAAAGAATGCAAAAACATTTCACAAAACTTACCTTTTACCCATTATAAAGATTATAAAAAAATATTTTTAGTTCTTATTCAATTTGGTTCCACTGTTCTTTTTGTAACCTTTTATTGCTCTTGTTAGCAACACCAGCATTTCTTACATACAAGAAATGGCGTTGGCATCTGTCAGAAATATTGTTTTATATAGAAAGTGAAATACAATAAAATGTAAATAAAGAAGAAGGAAACAAAAAATGAGTTACGTTAAGTTGAATTGCGAGCAAAAATATTTACAATATTAATAAATTATATTTTTGAAAGATGCGCACAAGTAAACATCGACAAAATAAAATACGAAGGGGTGAGGATTGAGCGAAAAAAAAAATTGAAATTGGCAGCTGAAATGAGTTGGTAGCGCAGGAAATAAAGTAGCTACAATACAAAGGAATTTTTGGAAGGTAAACCTCCAATTTACATTCAAAATGAAAGGAAACGGAAATTGTCTGCGGTAAATAGCTGCTACTTGAAACACAAAGAGGAGATGATGTCTGTTTACGGTGGATTCATAAAAAGGATGAGCGAAAGCAAATTTATGTTGTTCAGGCCAACACAAATATTTGTTTAATGTCAGCGTTGCCAGCAATATGAACTGGGGAAATCATATTTCACATTATTTACGAGCATGCCTTTGTTTTTGGTAAGAGTATGCATATTTATTTTCAAAGCCGTTTTTTTGTTCGTGTTGAAAAATTAACATACATTGTGGCTTCAAATATTTGATAGCATAAGATGAACAGGAAGTAATTGCATGATACTGCTGGAGTGAAATAACAAATATTTTTTCAAGCAGTAGGCTCATTTGACAGCATCAATTGGTATCTTAAAAATTTTTGCGTACATCTTGATATTTTTGGTAGGAGTTACAATAAATAATATTGGCTCAGTAGGTAGATTTTTTGATAAGAAATAAACATTGCTTCGAAAGGTAGGAGAATGGGGTAGAGAACTGTTTTTCAACTAAAATAGTTTTTGAAATCATTATTATTTTGAAAGTGTAGATAAGTTTGCTTATGGACTGAAAAAAATTGTTACTAAAAGACACTACAAAATTTTCACATCTCAAAGAAAATTTTGACTAGGTAAAGTTTTCAACAAATCAAAAACCACACGTTGCAAGAAACTATAAGATACAATAACTTGAGTTTAAATGCTACAAGTGACACAATTCAAAAGATACTAAGACAGTGTATTGTTATGACATGTTCAATTTGTGACATGAAATTTTTATTACAAAAAAATTTATTTCCATGAGAGTTTTATCTCGTGAAATTATTATCTCAAGAATTTTTATTTATTTTTAAATACATATTTAATTTAGGTCCCTTAAAAATTTTATCTAATTAGTTTTTTCGTGACTCGTAATCTCGCAGAAATTTTATTATAAAAAAATAAAAAAACCTTATGTAAGTTTTGAATTGTAAGTAATTCTAATTTGAAATTTTTTATGCATATGATTTTTCTAACAAGGTATTTTTGTAATATGAGATTTTTCTAACAAGGTATTTTTATATTATAACTTTCAATCCACCACTTTGGAGTGGATACATACGTAGACACACATAGACAAAACTTGCACAAGGTTTTTTATTTTTAATTAGACTTCTACGAGATTACGAGTCACGAAAAAACTAACTAGATAAAAGTTTTAAGGGACAAAAATTAAAAATTAAAAAAAAAGATGTCATGTGATATAAATTTCATGAGATAAAAATCTCATGGAAATAAATTTTTTTTTACAAAAATTACATATCACAAATTGCACATGACATGCGATAAAAGTTTCATGCTAAGCAAAAACTTCGTAAAGTTTAATAAAACACGATATTTGTAGCAATTGTTGTTATATAGTCCAAATTTCAAATTTTGCCTTTTACTACCTAATAAAGACAGAAAAGAACACAATCAATAACGCTCTCATACAGAATGTGCTGAGATAGATGATGGAGAATACAGCCGTGTCGCCTTCAAGTTCTCACTCACTCTGCCAATTAAAAAATCTTGTTTGAATTTACGTTGCTTACATAGCTAAAGGTGCAATACATAGATAAACGTATTGAAAACAGAATGGTACCGACAAAGAATGGCTTTTAATTTTCTTTTAAAAATCATTTTGTGAGTCCAGTATCCCAAATACAATTCTGAAGTGAAATGTCTAAGGATTGACATATCAAAGCTGCGAACAAATCATTTGAGTTACTTGGCCAATATAATATACTTACTAATTGCTTTGTAATAATTTAATTAAAAAACTCTTTAAAATTACATGAAACATGAAAAATCACATGAGATTAAAACTTCACATTAAAACCAATATAAATAGAAATTTTTAGTTGTGAAAATTTTGTCAAAATTTTGTTATTCCTAAGAAATAAAAGTAATACTTTAATAGAATGAACGAGTTTAAGTTGTATTTATGTTATTTTTTTAAACAATGAGCGTCTCGAAGGCCTGGGGATTCCACACAGTGTTTAAAATAATATTCTTTCCTTAGAGGTTGTCTTAGACAATTTTTCTTTAAAAACAATTATTTTGTTTTTTTGATAAGCTTTACATGATTATTAGATACTTTTTTGACAACAGAAATACTTTTGGCAATTCGGTCTATATCATAATAATTTATGATTTTTGTGTTTTTTTTTTCAGTTGCGAATTTTGAGAATTTCATCTGAGGCAAATTAAAAAATAAGAAATTTGAGGAAAAATATTTTGTTTAAAGAATATTAGATTCTTGGCATCATTTGCTGAGAAAAGTTCCAATAAACCAAACAAATTATGATAATTCAAGCTCTTAGATCAATTTTATATGAACTTAAGCCAAATATTGAGACATTTTCGTAAGCGATTTTAAAACATTGTTTTTTGTGATTATTCTCTTTAAAATTTTGCTCACACTTCAATTGCTGAAAGCTTTCATTATATTAAGTCAACCCAGAATAAATTTGTGCCACACAGTTACCAACACTATAATTGTTATTCGTAAGCAAAACCCAACACAAAAAAAGAAAACAGCAACAAAAATTTTGTTTTCGTTTTTTATCAAAAAGGAAAAAGTGTTAGAAAAACGAAGGAAAGCCACAAAGGTGAGCTAAAAAAAACACGAACTGAATGAAGGTAAGAAAACGTACAAAAAATAAAGTTGGCCTTTTTATGGCTGCCAAGTTCATAAAATTAAATTGACAACTTCCTTACAGTCGAGCACCATTTTTAATATGCAGCATCATCAGCAGCAGCATCAAAGCGAACGATGGCAATGGCGATGACGATGACGATGAGCCGACATTGACAGACAGAGGGTCGAAATTTTTGGTAGTGGTTGTTTTTATTGCTATTGCAGAAAGCGGTTTCAATAAACCAAAAAATCAACGTAGTTAAGAGTAGCGAATCTAAGCAGCAGCAGCAAAAAAAAAAGGTAAATCGTTGTATCCTTGGACTTAATGTGTTGAATATCCTGTCTACCTGTGCTACATTTTTAATGTGCACCACAAATGACTTAACGAAAGCACTACATTTCGGCAATTATTATGACGATGTTTTTTTGGGTACCGGAAATTGTTCTGTTAGAATCTATGGAAAAGTTTTCAAAGATCGTAAATCGTAAATTATGTTTCTCACAGTTCCTCACGAAATGCAGTATGTCAGTTTGTTCCTTTGGCGGTATTGCTTTGAGAAATTTCGGGCTTTGGTAATAACAAGGAAATTGTGCAGAAAATTAATCCTTGCACCGGCCTCAACCATAGTAATATTATGATACATCAAACCAACAAATTATTTAATTTTTTGACTTGAAAGATGACCAGTACCTACTTCAGTGCGACTTCCGTTTCCGCTTTCTTTCTTGACAGCATTTTTTCATATTTTTTTTTTTTTTTAATGTCTACTCAAAGTTAACTTTCACTTTATGCGTTGGTAGCAACAAAATCTTTGTGCTCTTTGATATTTTTATGATTTTCTTTATGTTATTTTTTTTCTTCGTTTGACTTTTTCATTTTTTCATTCATCTTAACTTTTCTAAAGGAAACATAAAAACTTATTTAAAATTTTTCATTTATAACTTCTTTTTTTTTTTTGTTATTCTCATGTCTGCTCCTTATATTTCAAGTGGGTTATTTGTGGCCAAGTTTATTGGGCAACATTGGATGTTTGAGCGCCGTTGCTTGACAGCAACAACAATGCCAAGAAGCAAAAAATCGCAAACGAAAGTGAAAAATTCGGTGCTTAGCAACAAGAAGCAGCAGAACAATAAAAAGACGCCTCAACAATGGCAAAAAGGACATCAAGTGAATTCTATTTTTTTACTGTTGTTGTCATTCCTTCAAGCTTTTCACAAATATTCGCCCATTTTTCTACAACAATTATGTTTTATTTTTCATTTTTTTTTTTTATTCTTTTAAAATGTCTTTTCTTTCGCTTCTATTACATTGAATTTATTTTCCATTTTATTCTTCTTCTTTTGCTGATTTGTTCAATTTCTTTATTTGGTTTTTCAGTAAAGTTTCAGTTTTTTTTTCTCTTATTTTGTTCTCTTTCTTGTTGTTACTCAAATGTCAAAAGCGTACAAAAACTTAAATCGAAAAAGTTTTGTTGAATTTTATTTGTTAGTGATTGAATACGAAACGGAAATAATCCTTTAAAAGTTTTTAAAAAGCATTCCACACATACATACATTCATACACATATGGATGTACATAAAACGTTGGAAGTATAAAGAACGAATTCTTGGAATTAAGATATAGTTTACCAAGTTAATTGCACTACGCCAAATTGAGTAATTTAAGATTTGTGAGGGTATTTTTTTTTTCAACAATATAATAAAAACAAATAAAAATTCAAGTTAACGGAGGAAATATAAAATTAATTGCCGCAAAAATCGTACTGAGTAAAAATTTCTTAGAAATAGTCAAAATATTCAGAAAATATATATTTTTTTTTAATTAAAAACCATTTTTTTTATATAACGTTATAAATATTTTTTTCATAAAAATTGCTTTAGCAAAAAGTTCTTAAAATTCGAAAAAACATCAAAAATTTTATTTTTCATTGTGACATTATTTCTTTCGGAAAAAAAAAAAAATTATGATGACGTCATAAAATAAAATTACATCAATAAAAAAATGTACTATATTTGGAACAGCCACAATTGTTAACAAAAAAAATAAATTTCTAAATATATTAATATTAACCTAAGCATTAAAGAATGTAATAATTTTGTATCTTATTTATTGATTCAGACAATTTCGGCAGTTAATTTGATTTATATTAAATTTTATGAAGAAAATAATGACTCAAAGCAGAAACCTAAAGACAAAGCTTAATCAAGGGTAGTAAAATTAGCTATGAGTACAACCATGTCGCAGTATTTTATGAAATACCTAACAAAATTAAGCAACCTGTCACAAATATTTACAACTACAAACGCAAGCACGGATGCAAACATTCCCAGCAAGCACTTGGAAGAATTTAAAACCAATCGTCGATGAAATTTAAATGTAATAAAAATCTACATATTGTTATATATTCACTTCGGACATGAACCAATGAAATATAACTTGCATCATCAAATGCGAGCAAATATAAAACTACTATGCATCTACATATGGTATGCACCTACATATTTTTACCACATATTACCTCAAACAATTAAGTAAGAACATGTTTTTTCATTCTATATAACTTATAAAACAAATAATAATTTGTTGCTACGTATTTTCGTAACTTTTTACTTATAACTAAATAAAAATATAATCAAGCTGCTGCCAACAAATTAAAACAATAATAAAAGAACTATCAAACAACTAGACTAACTTAGGTTTTGTTTCGGTTAAGGGCTAAAATGTAAGATAGCGTTCCCTATTCAAATACTTAATTATGGTCAGACAATATATTTCATTTAGGTCAGAATTGACCAACTGGGCCACTTTTAAAAAAAAGTTTTTAGATTTTAATTAAATTTTGTTATTTAGATAGTGGTATGTGCTAGAAATTAAAATGTGAAGTGATTTTTTTTGTTGTTGTTGTAGGCAATTGAAATTCGGGGACAAAATTTTTTCAAAAGCTTATAACTTTTGAACGGATCGATGTTTATAAATTTAACGGTGTTCGATTCAATTTTAAATAATGTATTTTTCAATGCTTAAAACATGTTTATTTATTAAATGTTAATGAAAAACAGCCTTCCCTGTCCGATCGAAAATCGAAAAAAATTACATAAATGTTAAAAATAAAAAAGTGCAATATTCCGTTGAGAAAAAAAATGGATCGCTCTTGACGTAATTTTTATTCACATATTTGTAACTCTGCACAATGGGCTTATGGATTCTGTGAGTCGGAAAAAAAATTGAAAAATTCAAATATTTAAAGAAGCAACCAAACCACCTCAACCCCCGTTTTTGAGGATGCTGAACACTATGTTGGTGTTTAAAATTCTTTTGGAGTTGACCCCACCTCTAAAATGGCCAAAAAGCGCCCAAAAATGGGGGAATCGGATACTCCGCGTCTTCCATTGGTAAAATATTTGTCACCCCCCATTTTCGAGGATGCTGAACACGATGGCGGTGCTTAGAAATTTTTTTGAACTGGCCCCATGCCCCTTATTGGCAAAAAATGGTAATTTAAAAAAATCACTTTACATTTTAATTTCTAGCACTTACCACTATCTAAATAACAAAATTTCATTCAAAAATAAAATTTTTTTTTTAAAAATGGCCCAGTCGGTAAATTCTGACCCATGTCTCTTCAAAATTATGAAAAAAGAAAACAAGGCGATGTTAATTTAATTTATTTTAAATGGTTTCGTTATCTCTCATTCAAGCGGGTTGTTATCATTTTAAAATTATCGAAAAAGCTTTCGGAAATATCTCCGGAGCCACTACTGACTTAACCCTCCTCGGAACACCTATGATGAATTCGTTCATGCGTGCTTTTGGCTATCTCTGTATCTGAGAAGCGCCATATGGGTGTGCAGTGGGACCCTACTCTAAGAAAACTTTCATCGTACCATAGGTCTAAAACGTATCAATATTCATATAGCCTTTGTTGTGTGACAAGAGTTTAAAATTAGTGGGAGGACGAATTCCTCAAGATGTCCAAAAAAAAAAGTTTTTCTAAAAATCGTATTTTCTTTTTCAATTGAACTATTTTTACATATTATTAAACAATTAAAAAAAAAAATATAATGATTTTCAGTGATTAATGATAAAAAAACAGGTGTACTATTGCTTCAGTGATTTATTTATGACTCTTTTGCAACTAAAAAATGTTTACTGGGCTAACAAAAATAAGCAGAGTTTATTAAAATAACTACGAAAATAAAGCAAAGAGAGTTGTACACAGCAAAAATTAATTGAAATTGCAAAATGTATACAAATAAAGCAAGATAGTAGTAGTGCAAGCAAAAGAGTTGAAGTAGTTGAAAGTTTTAAAAGAATAGTAGCTAAAGCAAGCAATATTTAACCCATTAATGCCGGACAAAAAAAGTTTGGATTTTTCAAAGACAATGGTGACAAGCACTGCCAGATTGCCAAAAACTTTGCTCAAATCAGTGCTGTGTTCATTCAAATAGAGGAAAAAAAAATATCTAAAAATAATGTTCAACTGCACCAGGATTGGGCTAAGCAGTCTCAAGGCAGAAATTTAATTACCAAGAACTAAAACGACAGCACTTAGAGCGCGAAGTAGACGCTGTTAGGCGCATTATTATTTTGAGAAGAAAACAAAGGCATGGCACTGAACAACATGAAATAGTACCAATTTTATGACTTCCAGCAGAAGATAAATGAAAATGGTAAACAACATTGGAGTCTACTACATAGAACTACGATGAAATGGTTGTTTTTATGTTTTACAGAAACGGCGGCAGTTAAGCAGAGTTATATTTATGCGCCATAGTCTAAAACATAGTAATGAGTACTTTAGCAGGATATAGGGGAGCAGCAGCAGTTGCGTTGCGCTCAACAAAGGAGTGAGCCTACATTTGCTCGACTATAAAAACAAATAAAATTAAATTGATAGATATAGCAGCAGCAGTTAAATGTCGAAATCCTTTTAAGAAGGGCAATACATAAAATGAATAGATTTACCAAGACGTACGGCAATAAGCGTAGAAAATGGTAATAAAAACACTTACACAGTTACAAATTGCTGATGTTAAAAGGTATGACGGCAGGGTAGAAAACGCAAATGTGAAAATACTTTTATTTTCAGTTGTAGATATTTTTGCGTAGATTTTTGCGGTTTCTTTATTAGCGAAGAAAAATTACATTCTTCTCAGATCCCTTTCTCTTATATTGGCTATATGTCATTTTAGGACCAGTTTCCTTAGAAAATTTAACAACATTTTTTTCCAATTTTTTGACTATATATCATTGCAGTTTTCAACCGCTATGTAACTATAATTTAAATAGCTCAATTTTTTCGAAACTTTATGCTAAAACTTTCTTTGTCAATTTTTTTTGTGCATTGCTATCATTTCAAATCAGTTGCTTACAAAGTGTTGCTTGTTTATTTCACCCTTTTGTGACATTTATCCTTTCTAAATTGCCACTAGTTTGGCCAATTGTTCTCCTTTTTTTGTGATTTTTTCTAAGAAAAAAGATACTTAAGCTTAAACATCAAAGCACTTTGAGGAATAAAAAAGCTTCAGAAATAAATGGGGAAAAAATTTTCTATAATCTGCTTATTTCTGTTTAAAATTTCAGAAAATCTTAACCTATTTCCTTTATATCCGCCATTCCTATTAAATTTACTTCTTATTGTTATTTTTATTTGTTTTTTCTTTGACATTGTTATTGTTGCTGCTACTGTTGTCAAAGTAATATTGAGAAAATTTTTTTAAATTAAATTTTCTCATTTTCCTTGTTAGTGAATTCTCACTTAAAAATAATTTTGCTTCAACTTCTTGTGTGCAGGTGTTAGTTAGTCCATAAATGATGTGGAGTTTCGGAAAACTTTAGCATCATTCAGTGTGGAAAGTTTTTTATGTGAACTTAAACAGTGACCTTGAATATCCTTGATTTCTCACTAAAATGAGGACGAATTTCGATTTGCACACAAATGAAATAAGCAAACATTTAAATGCAGCATTATTTTTAACATAAACATTAAATGAACATTTATTTTATCCAGCATCACTTTTGAAACTTTAAGTGATCAAATTGCTCAATTTTTTATTTTCTTTATTTTATTTATAAGATATATATGATGAAAAAAAAAGCAAACAAAAAAAAAATTGCTGACAAAAATTACATTTTTCATAAAAGCACTCCTTTAATAACGTATTTAGCACAATTCTTTACTTCCGCCGCCAACAAAACCGCCCTTACCAACACATTCTTGTATGTTTCGTACTCATACTTTGCCACAAATTTCATGTTTCAATTAAATGTTAAAAGTTTTTAATGTTCTTAAAGTGCACCAAAGAGATTTTCGAAAAATTTCAAGGTTATATTGGGGGTGTTTTCGTTTTTTTTTTTTTTTGTTCTGAGCTCGGGTTTTTAGAGCAGAACATGGCAATAACCGCTGTTTTGTTGTTATTTCAATTATTTCTTATTTGGTTGTTGCTTTTGTTGTTATTGTTACTGTCATATTACATTGAAATATTTTATCAAAATATTTGTGCTCAAGCGAAAAGTTTTCATCGTATTACTTGAAATTAAATTGAGTGCAAAGTTTTAAATTAAATTTAATAAATGTGTAAATACTGACAATTTCTTTTTTGACACATTCTCAAGTTTTTTGTTCGACATTGTTGTTTTTTGCTGATTTATCAAAATCTGTGCAAAAAGTTTGCTAAAGTTTTTAAAAGTTAATAGCTACATATAGTATTTGTGCAAGAGGATTCAGAACAGTGTGATGTGGGGAAGTTTTCATAAAACAGAGAGCTAATAAACATTTTAATGATTTTCCTCAGATAAAAGAAATGCATTAGAAAACTTAGGAAAAAATCAGCTTCGTAGAAATAAAAGTTAATTTAGCATATCTTCTTTATATTCGCTAAAATTCATGATTCACTCCCCTAAAAATGCATTTCTTATTTCTTGATATAAATCAAAAAAAGTGATGTAAGACTGCAATTTCAATATTTTCTCATTTTATGTTTATTTGATAATGACAGCATTTTCATTTAAAATGCAAGAAAGTGTGACAAAAAAAAATATATATATAAAAAAAGCAAGAAAAATCTGGAAATGAAAGTCACTGCTGTGCTTGCTGTGCAGGGACACAGCTAACAGTGTTGCCAAAGCGTTGACTTGCAATTTTCATTGCTCCTTTCATCTTCTGCAGTATTTGCTGAATGAAATTTGTTGCAATAACTTAAATTTAATATTAAACTAAAAATTGCTTCTTTGTGAAATGCATAAGCGAACTTTATTTAACGATTTTTAAATGAAAAAAAAACGTATCATATTTCATAAAAGTACTTCAGATTCATATGTTACAATGCAGCAACATATGGTGAAATGCGATTTTTGTTACAAAGTATCTTTAGTATGTTTGTTGAAACGCTAATAAAATGTAGTAATCGCTTGCTTAAATCAGAGAAAAATTAATGAATTTATGTTTGAATCAGCTTATGACCTAAGGCCCAAAATGTTCAAATTGTAGATGGAGTTATTTTCGATTTGGATTCAAAAGGAAATAAACATTGATTTAACCCGGCGAGAATGTGGCCTGGTATGACATGTCGACTCCGTTATTTTTATGCGTGTATTTTTTTATTTAGTTATTCATAAATTTTGTTGTTTCGAGTAGCTGGAGTTATAAGGATGCAGGAGGGGACAGTGACGTGATCGTAGTAACGCGGCAGCCTGCGAGTGAGTAGTTGACGTATACATTTTATGAAAAAATGTAATACAGTAAATTCCAATAATTCGTACCTAGACTTACCAGATGAACTGCCTAAAAAAGTAGTATACCCTAAAAAATATATTTTTTTCCCTTATCGAAAAAATTTTGCGATCAAGAAAAAAAAGGTACTCACTTTAGACTTCAAAAAAATATACTAAAATTATATACATATTTTTCACTTTCCATTCCCAAATTTCCCTCTACAGATTCTAATTTTTATTTACTAAAAAAGAATTTCCCTACTTTTGACTTTCCAATACCCTAGAAAATTGTAATAAATTTCAAGACCATTTCGCCGCCCCTTACCATACACACTTAAAGTGCCAACTTTTCTGATAGGTTTTTGACTGTGAGCACGCAAAGAAAAATTCAATGGAAATATTGCAAAGCAAAATTCTAAGGAAATATGGTTTTAAAAAAAAGTCATTGACAGATTATTTACTGAATATTTAAAATTGTTTTTCCAAGGCATGGGCACCTGAGTGTTCACGCCACATGACATTTTCGATAGGAAATTTAACATAAAGTACGATGGTGACATTAAAAATTTGATACAGGGTGGGAACAAATGTTAAAAATCGATTTAAACATTTAAAATGCTTATAACAATATAAATTTGTTGATAATTTTTTTAAGAAATTTCTTTTTTTTAAGTTAATTTTCTTAATATTGAAATTTTAAGAAATTCGTGATTTTTGGCTTAAAGACTCACTTTCAAAAATGCTAGCTTTAATAGAAACGGAGTTATACATTTTTGAAAGTGAGTCTTTAAGCCAAAAATCAAGAATTTTTTAAAATTTCAATTCGCTTTATTTTGAAAAAAAAAAAAAAAATTTTCAAAAAAATCCTCGAACACGTAGCTCTTCTTTTCGATGCAGATCTCATAAAAAAAATTTCAACCAAATCAAAAAAACTTCAACATGTAACAATTTCAAGTATTTTGTGTTTTTTACACTTGAAATTCATTAGTTTAAGATGTCAAGGAAGATGGGTTGAAAGAATTGATTAAAAATACATTTTTTTGGTCGAAAAAGTTGAAATAGTCACCGGGGTGACTGTTCGGCCGAATGAGGGTTAAAGTGACTTTTCTCCGACGTTTCTGATTAGTTTCAAATGTTCGAAATAGGGTTTAAACCTTTTTTTTTAAATAATAAAGCCTTTTTAGAATTAAGAAATGAGAAAAAATGCTATAGAGCTGATTTCCTGCTGAATAAACTTGGAAAGTTCTTATAAAGCAAGAAAATTTTGAAATTCTAATGAATATAAAAATGCTGAAATTTAAATTTTTGACCAATTTGTGGAAAAAACGTTTATTGGCTTTTAACTTTCAAAAGAATTCAATATTTTTTAACTACAAAACATTCGCTTAAATATGATTTGTCAACATTTTTTTGAGTAACCAGCCAGAACGAAAATTTTATTTATTACATTTAATATTTGTAATTTCTAAAAACATGTGATGATTTATTTTTCAGCGAAAAATAATTCTTGTTATTAAATTTTGAATTTATTTTCCTTTGTGCTCTGCAGTTAGTTGTAAACAGAGCACTGTTGATTAAAAAATAAACGAAATTCAATAAATCACAAACTAAGTGTGACATCCAATTGCAGTTTTCAATTTCATTTTATTTAAAAACTCTGCTTTTGATAAATCAGAACACAAATGCAGTCAACGATTTGGTTTGTCTTTCATGCTAAAAAACAACTAGAAAAACTTCAGCTAAATACATGCATACATATAAATATACATATGTATATACATATGTAAATACAAACAAATAAAAAACATTTTTGCTGAGTGAGTAAATGAGAATTTTATTTGAAGTGAAATAATTCAATTATTTTGTAACTTCTGTCGGAACGAATTAAACGGTTGCAGGAAATCTCGTGCAGAATATACGTTACGGCGAAATGTTGGAAAGAAATGAAGGCTAGTGATCGCGTATGTTTTAAGAGTTTGATGGAGGCTTAAATGCTCCAATAAAACGTTCTTAAACTCTGAAACCAAACATTTTTACATAAAAACTGATTGAATTTGGTAGATACGAACTCTTTTGTTTTTCTTTTTTTTAAGATATAAAACTATTTTTCGTACATTTTCCTAAAGCACGTTACAAGTTTAATACGTGGTTTCTATTTTTCTTTCTATTCTTGTTAGTTTCTTTATTCATTTCCATGTTCATTCGTTCGACCATTTTGTTCGTTCTCTAACGTTTATTGGCTCGACAGCAAATTTGACTGCAAGTGACAGCAAGAAAATTTCCCCAGAGTAAATTTGTAAACATGAAATTGAATTTATAAAAAAAAATATTATTGTAAAATCGAATTTCTTACACAAAAAATTGTTGTAGAAAACATGAAATTTTATTTGAGTGGCAGCGGTAAGTGATTTGTGGTTATTTAACTTGCAAAGAAAGGAACAATTAGTGCAGATTACCTATTAATTGTTGCAAGTGATATTTAATTATCTCTTCAGAATGTTTATGAAATGAAAGAAATCTGGTAATAATTTTGATTTAAGAAAATTTGATGTAAATTAATTGAGAATTTACCTATCGGCATCGGTGAAATCATATATTCAAAATTTGCACAACATCTGTATTTCATTAACTTTAATTTAAATGACAATTTATAATTTCAATTAATATATGCCCTATATAATTTCAATTTAATACTCTGCAAAAGTCTTTATGAACACAAAGAAATCTAATGACAGAACTTTGAGGTATTGACAATAAAGTTATCATTTTATGTACAGTGATAAATTAGGCTATGATTTTTATATATCGATATTTCAAAAACCCATCGAGATATTGACTCTATTCTCATTATATCCTAATTATTTTGATGTCATTTTCTATTGGAAACCATAGTGCCTTCGAAGGAATTAACAGTTCCGTTGGCTTTTCATAGAATATGTCAAAATCAATCGAAAATGTTATGTACGTAAAAGGAGACTCAAAATCCTGTCAAAGTATTTTGCCACGCCCCATGATTTTTTGGTTGAGGAGGCCAAAAACTAGCGCCCTCTAAAAATGGGAACATTTAATTAAATCACGTTAACATTCAAATAGTGCGGTGCATTTTTTTGAGCGATTTATTTATATATTTTATTTTTTTTTAATTATTAATTTTTTTTGAGCACTATATTTTCGCATGACTTCGCCTTTACCCACAAAACTTAAGTTCAACTTACCAAAATTAACAAAATCTATTTTTTACTCCTTTTTAACACTAACCATTTGATGTAAAATTAATCCAAATACTAATTGTGGCAATTAAGTGCGAATTTATGCAGCACTTTATATTTTAACTGCGCACACTCATTGTGCTACTACATGCATATAATAACAAAAAAAAGCAACATGCCATAAAATCTACTGCAACTACTATTGCAATTTCTTTTATTTTAAGTACCACTTTTCAACACTTCATAAATTATATTTTATTTCCTGCTTGTCATGTTTATTTTGTGATTTCTTTTTATGATTTTGAATAGCGCAATACTAACGCTTGAAAAGCGAAAACAGGATGCACAATTTAAGTAAAAGGAGTAAAAAAAAAAGCAGTAGATTGTGCAATAAAAAAAATGTAGTAGCAGAAAAAATAATGAGTTGTAAAAATGCGAATTGCAGCTGACCAGCATAAAATGGAGCAAACCAGCAGCGGTTGCAGCACCATCAATGTACTTAAGCGCACAGCCAGTGTTGCAAAGCGCAATATTTCTTATGCTGCTTTTGCTTGATAATGTCATGTTCTCATGGATCTTCACTTCAGTCAGAGGAAACAGACAACTGGTTATTGCTGTGAAAAAAAGAAACCAAGAAATTGCAGAGTCGCTGTGCTTAAAAAGTCAACAATGAAGTCATTTTCACTAACGCGATTCTTTTTATTTATTGTTGTTGTAGTTGCTTATTTATGCATAAGAAATGCTCAAAAAATATAGCATAAAATTATTATTATTATTATTATTATGTGGGGAAGAAAATAAATAAAAAAATGTATGTATAGTAAATGATGCAACTTTTTACATGCTATGTACTATACCTAGTCGACTGTTATGAAAGCCAATTATAACAGGAAGTAAAAGGTAAACAATGGTTGGTAGTTATTATACAAAGTAAGATTATGACATTTACAGCGGAAAGGAGTACTACATCATCTGAATTAATTTTTCATTTTTTTTCTGCATAACGACGCTTGACTCCCGCTTTTTATTTTGTTGCAGTATGACTGTTGAGCAAAAATGCCATTTAGGAATTTACAAGCAGCATTCTAAAGAACTAAATATGCAAGGGGGTACTAAACAGTTTACTCCCCCAACTGGAAATTTAGTTAGGAATGTTAATTTGTTGCCACAGCTAAAGCAGGCCCCAATACAAATACATGGTTCTGTTAATAAATCTTAAGTTTCCTAGAATAAAAACTTTAGTTATCAAAAACCCAATGTTTCCTAGAAGTATGTTATGAAAAATGGTAAAAAAATTACCAAGGCAAAATGTTGGCTAATTCTTTAAGTTTCTCATAGTTAGGCTAATTCACTAGTTGATTTCTAATGGGGATGTTTAAAACATGAAAACATTTGCTTGTTTCTTTATTTTTTAAACATTTTCTTATACTATTTCGAACATGGGGTAAAAACCAACAACAACAACAACTGCACTTTAAGCACAACAAAATGCTTGCTGCTATTTAAGCATTATTTTTATTCATTACTGTTGTCGTCGTTGTTGTTGTTGCTGATGACAGCAGCAGCATCACATCAAGTGTGTTTATACTTTACAACATGACTGACGATTACCAAAGTGCTCACTAAGCTCAAGGGTTAACCCATTGTTAACAAAGGATAAAAAAATATAGACTATCAAATCTTTAAAAATTGGAAAAAAATTGGAATATGCAAAAATATATTGGAGTGGTGTCATAATGTTGGTTTAGTCATAGTTTTATCTGTTTCATTGATCTCATATCGGAGAAAATTATCAAAACTTTCACTAGTTGCGATTGCAATTATATTGTAAATTTATATAAATTTTAGTATTTAAGAAAAAACTGTAAAAAAACATTATTTCAGTGGAACATAGCAGCTATTTTTTCCTCTTTTTATGTATACAAAACATACAGTGAAATCCGGACAAACAAAAAAAATTGAATAAAATCCTTTAGAATCTAAATTTTTTATCGATTCAAAAAACTGATGCAAGGATCGGAAAGGCAAATAATTTTTATTGAAAATATTTTGTTCTAGGTCGAGAAACCACACCATAAACATCTAATTTTTAGCAAAAAAAAAGTGAAATATGTCCTTTTGATAAAATGTTGTAAATTTTTATTTTCAAAAAAAACTAATTCGAAAATATTTACAGCAGGTATTTTAAGGACTAATATTTAGGATTAAAAAAAAAACAGGTATCAATATTTTGTTGTTTCTCCCTTCGCTTTTATGACCGCTATAACTCGCTGCGGCATGGAAGAGATCAAATTTTTCAAAATATCTTGCAAAATGCCTTCGTACCAATCATTTTGAATTATTCTGTCTAACTCGAGTAAATAAGAAGGCTTGTGGCTTCCTACCTGCATCTTAGTTATGTGCCAAAGATTCTCAACTGGGCTAAGATCGGAACTATTGTCTGACCACGATAAAGTTGAAATGCCAAGTTCATTCAAGTAATTCTTTGTCTGCAAAAGAAGAAGAAGAAAAATAGGATGAAAGTTGTGGGTTATTATTAAGTACAAAATAAGGATTTACAAAACACTAATGCTTACCAATTGCGCTCGCTGACAATGTGCAGAATCATCTCGAAAAATAGCGTTGTCCACTTGCGAAAAATGCTCTTCAATAGAAGGTTCTAAGTTTTCTATCAGGATGTTTTTATAGTCGGCTGCTTTGACAGTTTTTTCAATCAAGGCCAGTTGTCCAATTTGATAATAAGAAAAGCATCCCCAGACTTTCTACTAATCGGTTGCCTATATGTTCTTTGGGGGCACTCGTCGCTATAACGCTCTCCAGTTTTTTGGCTCACGTCCAGCATTCCATCGGAGCCCGATAAGTTGAACTTTGATTCATCTGAGAAGATCACATTCTGCCAATTGGATACAGTTCACATTTTGTGGATTTCACTGTTCGCCACTGTATGTTGAATACTCGAAATGTTGTATAGTTAACATATGTACTATATAAAAGCATTTATGAACGGGTAAATACGCTGGTGTCTTCTCTATCTAAATACTACATTATCAGCAAAAAGTTATTATATAGCGCCTGCGGTGTGTGGCACTATTAACCTATGTAAATATTTCTGTTTTCATAAGTTTTGTGTTGGATTATCTACTTTATGCATCTTCCTTTACAATTTGTTTTTTTTTTTTTTTTGTTATGGATGTGCTGTCACAGTCATGTCATAATTTCTATAGTTACGTTTAATTTCAACAAATTCAGGATTAAGTTGCTATGTTCTCTAGTTTTTGCTTTGAAGCTGCGTAGTAGGAATATCGATAAAAACAAAAAAATTATTTGTGCTTCATTGGTATATTATGAGCTATTTTTAGATGCCATTAGAAGTGATTACTATTGGTTTAAGTGTGCAGGCCATCATTTGATATACCGATAAGAAACAACGATAATTTTGTTACCAATGTGAATATCGATGAGGGCGAAATGGCAAGAGTGAAAGAAGTGATGAAAGAGAACGAATTTAGAAAGCATGGTGAAAAACCTCCGTTACGAACGTGAGAGTCATGAGGTATTTAGCTTTTATTGAATATTTCTTGAACTTTAATGTTCATACATAAAAAAATATTTCTTGCTGAAAATGTGTTAAGCCACAAGACAACTTCATACAGAAATCTTAAAAAAAAAAATTTACAAATTCATTTCACGTTAAATTTATATACCCCAGTCAAGTTGTTTTTATTTTCTTCTTTATTGTTTTTTCAGTGCAACCCCAAAGAGCTTCATAATATTCCACATCCCTACAATAACGCATTTGCAGTTTTGCTCTGAAGCTCAATGACTTAAAAAGAAACAGCAGCAACAAACAGCAACGTCAACATAGCAGCAATAATTGCTGTCACTGTAAGTGTAATTAAAGCGCTGTTGTTGATAATTAAATGTTGCTGGTTTTGCATTTCGTTTGAAAATTTTACTTTTTCAACTTTACTCTTTCTGTTGTAGTGTTTATTTGTAGTTTTTTTTTTCAATTTTCCAACTTGCCACATAATTTTCTATGCCACATTTTTTAATTTGTCTCATTTACTTTTTGATTTCTAATTTATTTTCATATGTATTTTCTTCATCAAATAGTTGTTATTTCAATTGGTTTTACTGATTTACTATGATCGTATCAAAAAGTAGCATTGATTGCAGCTGTTGTTTTCTTTTAACTATATAAATGAATGCCGATATTTTTCGCACCACAAGGCCAAGTTTAAGATAAGAAATTACTTTTGCATTATTTGCTAATTGATTGACTTAATGTGCTGTTAGTAAATTTTTCAATTTTTGCTCTAAGTTATGTTAAATTTGAATCGTTTAGCTTGTGCTGCCATAGAAAATGCAATATTCATACGTTGATTAAGTTCTAAAGACTAACTTTCATTGGTTGTCGCTAGCTTAATAAAGAAACAATTTGATAGTTTTGAATTTCCTTTCTGGTTTTGACTTATTTTTAATCAAATTCAGACCTTATATATCAAATAATTTTTCTAAGAATTTTTCTCGTTATTTTGTTAAATAAATAGTATTATTCAACTAAAATTTCCCAAATACGTATTGATTTATTTCAATATTATTAAAATCTTTCACAACTCTATAACATACTCAATAAACAAATTGAAATTCTAATTTCAGTCTTCTTTGCTATTTAACTTGAATTTTGTTTCTATTACAGTTCTCACTTAGGCTATAAACACCTCGTATTATGTGAAAAAAATGCTGGTTGAGTTTTGTAAAACAAATCCAACAATTCAATATATTCTAACAAGCACTTTAGCTGCAGTATCACATCGTACCACACAAACATTATAGATTTTTGTATATCCATTTGATTTGAACTCTCTTAGCTCACATCCAGCAACCATGCTACCTCTAATCTATTTAAAGCTTTAGGAAATTCATGTTGAAATCGTTAAACGATGCCAAAAATTTTTGTTCCGGAATTCAATTTGCCACAGAAATGCAACCAAGTGCAACCAGCAAAAGCAACATAACCTCAAAAATATTTTTCAAGTAATGCATCAGTAAGCAATGGGGTGTATTTTGGAATGCGGTGGTGTTATTTGAAAAAAATTTAGCAGGAAAGGACTTTCACTTATTGCGGTTTTATATATAAATTTCAATTTAAAGCCACCCTAAAGCATATCCAAATTTTGATTTTAGTTTGGTCTTTGCCAAGCGACTGCATTTTATGCGATTGGTGAAAATTTTCAAAATTTAAGTGAAATTTTAACATTTTTTTATGTATTTGTTTTTGTTTTCGTTTTATATTATTGTTATTTTTTTTTTCATTGTTGTAGGTTAATGTTGTTATCTGCGGTCTTTGTGGTCTAAAAAGATATGATTATTTATTCTGTTGTTGCTGTTTTTATTGTGCTATTGCGGTTATGTGCTCTGCAGATTTTAAACATTTATGCTATTTTTTGTTTCTGTTGTGTTTTTTTTTTCGTAAAAGTTGTTCGAAATTTTTCATTGAAACTCATTGCAGTCGATTAGGCAATTGCTTTCTTTTATTTTAATATAACCTTGTACTTTGTTTTTTGATCCCTTTACTAATAACAATATCTGCTGTATAATCATTAAAAACGTTATAGTGTTTTTATAAACATACAGTCAGGATAAGTTCGTTTGTTTAGATATTACGAGTTTTCTCAAAAATAATAAAGCTGAAAAGACACGCAAACACTGTTAGCGCTTATGTCAATTTTCATTATCAGATTTTTTCGACTTTACAGAATTCATCAACTTTGTTTGACTTCTTTAAATTTTATCGAAATTTTTTATACTTTTTGGCTTCTCTGATACTATCCAACCTTCTCAAAATAATTGATCAAATAACATTTTTAGGCTTTTTAACATTTTCGACTCTTACAACATTCTTTGAAATTCTTCAACTTTTTCTACATTTTCGATGATATCTCGAATGCCATAAATATATGTCGACTTTTTCAACTTCTTTTATTTTCCAAAGCTTTTCGACTCTCTAATATTCTTCAGCAACATTTAATGACTTGATTATCTCTTCACATCACATATATTTTGATATATGTTCATTTATATTTTCAATATATGCTAGGTACAGAATTTCAATATATGTTGACTTTGGGAACGTCAACTTAGTTAACGATGGAATAAACTGCTGGCAGCTTGATAATTCAAAGATTTTTTAAGTGTAGAGTCAGCGATAAGTGGAATTGCCTACTTTAAAAGCAGTGCCAACTAAATTAATTGAACAAACTATACATTAAGTACATACAAATGTTTCAACATAATTTGTTCAATCTTTTTCACCACAATTGTTACATAGGTGTCATTTTGGCATTTTTCCACATGCCACAAATTTCTTTTGATTATTTTTATAAAGAAATTTAAGATATTGGAACTATTTAAACATTTTAATATTCAGAAATTATATATAATAAAAATTAATAGAGCACAGATTTCAATGATTATTTCTGTGAGAAAAAAAGCTCTTAAATTCAACTAAAAATGTGGTTTTCAATAAAAGAGAGATTTTAAATAACAAACAATTTCGTTATGACATAAAACTATTAAAAAATTTCCAGAAGATTCTGGCCGCATTAATTTTTTGTGAAATTATTGATACAAAAAAATGTAGAAGTTATTAAAAATATAACTTCAAAAATTTTCATGAATTTTTTCTTTTGAGGAAACATGTATAAAAATCTTACAAACCATTTTTGAGTAATATTCGATATTCGATTTTAATGGTTGAAAAGTTTCATGCCCATTTTTTTAGATTCGTCAACTTTTCATACAATTCAAGATATTTTTGATAGCAACAGTTTACCACATTTCATCATAGCTAATATGTTGCGTGGCTTGTGTAATAGGACGCTATAGAAATTAAAATATAAGGCAGGCTCATGAACCTATAAGCGTCTTCAAGAACTAAAAACATAGCCCAATCTTAAGTTTGCTTACACTTTCACCTAAGACCTTAAGTTTCATTTAAATTTCAGCTGCCGTTTTCGAAAAATATCTAGCCATATATTTATATAAATAAATATTCATTTACATACAATTCTAGAATAATAGATATACTTTTCTTGTATTTGCTTTTATTCTCTCCAAATGCTCGGATTGCCTTATAAGCATTTGAGAAACAGGCCATAACGAAAAGTCTCTTTATTATTCGGCTCTTGTTTTTTTTTTATCTCTTAATGCTAACATATTCCTATCTGGAAGCTTATTTGATCTATTTCGAATAGTGACAAGCTATTTTACTTGTAAGATAGCTGACCATACTATGACAGAATATATTATATAAGTGAAATAAAAAAATTTAGCAAATGGTCATAGAAATTAAATTTATCAACATATTGTTTTTGCAAACTATTATAAAAAAATACAACAAAAATACCTTATCTATTATTGCCAAAAAAGAATAAACTGAGAGGTAAATAAAAGTTACTTCTAGTCTATCGACTAGTGCATTGTTGACTCTTATAACGTATGCAACGGACAGTTTCGTACTCATTGTAATCTAAAAAATGGAACAAGTTGAAATTTTTCCAAAAAGTTATCCAACAAATCTGCTGCAAAAAGATTGGACACTGCGAAGATGTTTCAATGGCATAAGTCGCTATGAAGTGATACCATTAATACATAATATGGAAGTGCAGGACGATGATGTTTGGCTTGTAACACTATCAAAAAGTGGTACCACTTGGATGCAGGAGCTATTGTGGCTTGTTTTGAATGATTTTGATTTTGAAACAGCAAAGCGTGTGGATTTAGAAGTGCGATCACCATTTTTGGGGTAAAATGATGTCGAAAAACCCTACAGCATTTTTAAAAGAATAATTTCAGATTTGATTTTTTAATAAATGAGAATCTTGATACAGCTTTGAAGCCCGTGGAAGATCTTAAGTCGCCACGCTTGATCAAGTCTCACTTGCCATTACCATTACTGCCCAAACAAGTTTGGAACAAAAAGCCAAAGGTTAGTGGCCGCTTTACAAAAATTTCAATTTTAATAGTTTCTTTGAATACAGCTCGTTTATGTTTATCGCGATCAAAAAGATGCAATTGTCTCAGATTTTTATTTCATGCGTAGTATAGGTTTGAATATGGATTTGAAATGTGAAGATTATATTAAAGATTACATGGAGCATACTTCCCTGAAATATTTACCTTTCGAGCATGTGACGGAATTTTATGCACTACGTAAAGAACCTTGGATATTCTATACCAGTTTTGAGCGTATGAAGTTGAATTTACGTGAAGTCATTTCCGAAATTTGCACTTTTCTGAATAAATCAATAACGGAAGAACAAATGCTACAAATGCTTAATCATCTATCATTTGAAAGCATGAAAGGTATCTGAACTATAAATTTTTTGCACAAGTTTTTTGCTCAAGTTTTATTATTTTTGGTTATAGAAAATTCAAAGACCAATCATATTTGGGAAAATAAACAAATCCGGGATAAGTTCAAACTTCCTTTTGTAGAATCAAAGTAAGCGTATCTCAATCAACTGATATTTACAATTGTAGACAGTATGCATTCTTTTGATCAATTAATAATTATTATTATTTTTATTAGCTTCGTACGTAAGGGCAAAGTTGGTGGCTATATTGATGATCTGTCTCCAGAGTTTATTGCTACTTTTGACAAATGGATCGTGGATCAGCTATCTTCATACAATCTGACATTAAATCAATTGTTATTGCTGGAAAAAGACCCAAATGCAGATGAACAGAATGTATAGAACATATATCTTGGGCATCAAAATATTTTAATGGAGAATGTTCTTCAAGAATTTTCTTATTCTGGATTATTTATGACTTTTAATGTCAACACAAGCGGTTCAAAATTTATAACACTGCAAAGAGTGAGTAATTTACTGCCACACGTGCTACAACTCAAAAATAAATAAAACGATTTCCAAAAATATGTTCAATCGAAAAATATGCACTATTTTAATTAAATTTTTGCGAGGTGTTAAAAGTCAGATTTTTATTTGATCATCTACTTTGCGGTTCGGGTCAACAAATGGAGTATTTATCTTAAGTATAACAGGTTAAGCAAAAACCAATAAAGAGAAAGTATAAAATCGCACTTGACTCTCTTGTATTTGTTATTTAAGTTAGATTAAATCTGAATAATCATAGGGAGTTTTAACAAAATTGCAAAGGTCATAAACTTCATTGTGAACTACATAAGTGTTTTAGTTAGATTAACTTATCTTATCACTTAATTAAAATAAACTTATTTAAGTATCTGAAGTACCTATGTACGTACCTATTATCTTACAACTTTTTTCTTCTATAAATGTTAGAAGGTGTTATTCTAGAAGTGCATTAACTTTTTAGCAACACTTTCAAAAAGTTATGAAAAATCTTAAATTTTTTTTTCTTTCGAGCAACGTGGTCCTTTCTATAATATGAAAACTGTTAAATAAATTTTCTGAAAACTACGTGGAAGCGATATTTCAGCTGAATGAAAAAGAAAATACAGCATACTTTTACGCCCAACTCTTATGTAGATACCAATATAAAACCGCTGAAACTTTAAAACGAACAATACGAAACAACATTTTTAGCATATTCTCTTTTCTCACTACAGCATCTTTTAAATGATATATGTACAAAAGAAAAAACATTTCCTGACACGTGGGTAATTATATAAATTCAATATTTACATTTTCAACTCACACTCGCATGTTGCTGCTTACATATCGCTCACATACTTCAAGACTATCATAACTCGAAAAACCTAAATTGGGAGAAAATCGCATTTAAAGTTTACAATAAGTTACTTTTTATATGAAATGCAGAAGTACACCTATTTATTTCATAAGTTTTATTTGTTTATTGTTTTATATGTGATTTTTTATTGTAGTATTTTTTTGCAACATAAAACTTTAAATATCCTGAGTTATCAATTTAAAAAGCAAATTATGTGCTGATACATAGACTATGCATTTCAATATCTTTGGTAATTTCACTAAACAAAAATCATTCAAACAGTAGAAGCTCTTTAAAATTTACATTTTGATTTGGTGTAACTAGTTTCCAAAATTTTCAGCCTTAATATGTGCATATATAATAAAATACATATTCAAAATGATATTTCATGGGTGAAATCATAGTTGCGAAAAAAACATTTCATGTTATTTTCACCAAATATCAAACGAATAACCAAAGTTATAGAACAATAAATCTCTTCAATAAAAACAAAGCAGTAAATCAACGCATAAATAATATATAAATAATTATTTGCACATATGTATATTAGATCAGTTCAAAAAAAAAAATTCTCTGAAATTTAGAGGCACCGGCAGTTTCCTATTCCCATAAGTGTCCCGAATGGGATGTGTAACCAATTTTTTCTAAATATGCGCTCCTGATTGGCGATTTCCATATTACTCTTGAAACTTTCGCATAAAATATAAAATATACTTATCTAATTCTATACAATTGGTTTGGTTCAAGTAAGCTAGATTTCATATTTTTGAAACAGATTTCCACATTAAAATTTATATTCCCTGTTAAAACATAACTTCAATATGAAAAAAATCCTTTGTTCAATTATATTTATGTTTATATTTTTAAGTACAAAAATAATAAAAATATGCAGTTAACACCATTAGATAGAGGAGGAAAAAATAAATTATTCAAAATAATAAAAGCAAAAAAAAATGTAAAAATTTAGACTTGATTTTTCATTTTAAATAAAAAAATTTAAATTTTTGACAAAATTCCATGAATATTTTCAGTTTTTACCACTAAAGACAACAACATACTTAAAAAATAATGAGAAATTCGAATTCCCCATTCAAAACTACTCCGAATGTGAGACTGAATTAAAAAAAAAAAGTTCACCTCAGCTCACCTCACCACCATCGTTTTTTGGGTTGTTGGTGAAATTTTTTTTTATGCGAAAGTTTCAAGAGTAATATGGAAATCGCACTTGGGAAACTTATGGGAATAGGAAACTGCCAGTGCCTCTAAATTTCAGAAACTTTTTTTTTTTTTTTGAACCGGTCTAATGTATATGTATATCTGGAAATTTTTGAAACAGTTTTTCATTGCCAAAAATTATTCATTGAAATTTAATCAACTTGTTTACATTTACATTGTACGATGTAAACATACTTTGCTATGGACGCTACATGAGGTATAAATAAAATTGTTCAAGTACTTGAATTAGAAATTAATATTGATTTGTTTTAAATTAAATAACGCTGATAGCGCAGCTAGAATTTCTATTCCATTTGCACAAACGCATGAAGTTATCTGATAGTTAATTCATAAAGATTTACTTTTTTTACTAAAGTGCACATGCTTTTAAGAATAGTGGATATACTTTTCTAGTATTTGATTTTTATTCTCTCAAAATGCTGGGATTGCCTTTTAAGCATTTGGGAAACAAGCCACAACGAAAAACACTTTAACCCTTTGACGACCATTGGGACACCGGTGACCCTTTTACGTTCGTATTTTTCCTGAAAAAACTATTGGATCAATTTTCGTCAAAAAGGTACTATTCAATAGAAAGTATCAATCAATCAGAAAGTATATAATTTTTAAAGGTATATTCGTCCACTTACTTACCAGACCACTCGAAAGTCGAAATGTCTTAACTTTTTCTTCCCCATTTTCGTGCTGGAATATTTTAAAGGTGGGTGGAGCTAAAGCTCTAAAATTTTTAGACACGTTGCAAGCAACCTTCTTCTTTCCAACAAAAATAAAATAAAAAAGATAGTTCACTTTGGCCACCCACGCGAACACCCAATCTGTTGGGACCTCTATGTCCCAATGGTCGTTAACAGTAACAAAGGTAAAGTTGTTTACCTTTTTGATCTTTACATTGAACCTTCATTTAGGGGCCGTCCATTAATTACGTGAAGTATTTTTTAGTGAAAATTCGGACCCCCCCTCTCCCCTTGGCGAGATGTCAATGTACTTTTGAACTAAAAAACTTGTAAAATAGTGGATATCAAAGCTTTTTTAATAGACTTTCAGATCATTAGAAATTTTAAAATAAATCCTTGATTATATAATCAATTTTTTTGTCGCTAATTCTGACTGACACGCAGGCATATTAAATATCATATATTTCCTAATCCCGGGATTCTTCGATTTGAAACATGCGCCGTACAAGTGTCAAATGTCATTCGGGGAGTTTCATCCTTGCGCGTTCAGTCAATCGTGATATCGGCAACCCATAAGAAGCTAAACACAACTGGTACGTGTGATATCGTCCAGATATTTCCTATTCGTTAATAGTTAGTACAAAATTGACACTACAAAATTTATCACAGAGAAATAGAACATAATCTATTCTTTGGTCCGATATGACACAGAAGCTAAATCGCACGTCCCAGTTGTGTTTAGCTCCTAAATCGATGTTATTGCGTTCAACACTAATTGTCGACATGCCAAACAAACCGAATTAATATGATACAATCTTTTATATGCTATAATAATGTAAATTCTGTGCATTAAAAAGTTGACGTGAGGTTTTTCTTAACCCCTTCCTACCCTTGGTGAGATTTTGCCTAACCCCTACCCTGTTTTGACTCACGTAATTAATAGACGGCCCTTTTCATGAATTTAAGTAAATAAATAAAAGTTCATGCGTAATATAATACTTTTCAGTTCTGAAAACAGCTGCATACATTTTTACCGTTGACGACCATTGGGACATATAGGTCCCACGATTTTTCACACCTTTGCAGGTAAAATAATTTTTTTTTCGCAACACTTTTGTTGAGTAATTTGGGGTCGCTGAACACGAATCCGGACTCTGATTTTAAAATTTCCCCGTGGCTCAGGAGCGGACGTCAAAGGGTTAAATTTCTCGTGCTATCTCTTTTAGATTTTGATAATAACATATTCCTATCTGGGTGATTTGTGTATAGTGAAAAACTGTTTTACGTGTAAGATAACCAAAAAATATGTATGTAGATTATATGTTTATAAAGATTATCCACATAATTTTACAAACTATTATAAGATTATACATACTTACAACAAAAATAAATTATATATTATCGCCAAAATAAAATGAATCAGTAAGTAGGTAAATTAAAACTTTGGCACCGTTTAGCGACTAGATTTTTATTGACTCTTATAACGTAAGCAACGGAAAGTTATGGACTCCTCGTAGTTCAAAAAATGGAACAAGTTGAAATTTTTCCAAAAAGTTATCTAACAAATCTGCTGCAAAAAGACTGGACACAACGAAAATGTTTCAATGGCTTAACTAACTATAAAGTGATGCCATTAATACATAATATGGAAGTTCTGGACGATGATGTTTGGCTTGTGACATTACCAAAATCAGGTACCACTTGGATGCAGGAGCTATTGTGGCTTGTTCTGAACGATTTTGATTTTGAGACAGCAAAACGTGTAGATTTAGAATTGCGATCACCATTTTTGGGGTAAAATGACATCGAAAAAAACTACAGAATTATTAGAAAACTAATTTCAGATTTGATTTTTTCTATAATGGGAGTATTGATACAGCTTTGAAGCCCGTTGAAGATCTTAAGTCGCCACGCTTAATCAAGTCTCACCTACCATTACCATTACTGCCCGAACAAGTTTGGAACAAAAAACCAAAAGTTAGTGGCCGCTATATAAAATTTCAATAAATCAAATCATCATTTCTTTGAATACACAGCTCATTTATGTTTTTCGTGCACAACGTCAACAACCTTGGATATTCTATACTAGTTTTGAGCGGATGAAGTTGAATTTGCGTGAGGTCATTTCTGAAATTTGCACTTTTCTGAATAAATTAATAACGGAAGAACAAATGCTTCAAATGCTTAATCATCTATCATTTGAAAGCATGAAAGGTAGATGAGCTATGATTTTTTTGCGCAAGTTAATTGCTTAAGTTTTTTAATTTTTGCTATAGAAAACTCAAAAACCAACCATATTTTTGAATCTGAACAAGTGCGGGATAAGCTCAAACTTCGTTTTGTAGATACAAAGTAAGTGTACCTCAATAAAGCCTGTATTTATAATTGAAAACAGTATTCATTCTTTATCTATTTTTTATTAGCTTCGTACGTAAAGGCAAAGTTGGCGGCTATACTGAAGATTTGTCTCCAGACTTTATTGCTATTTTTGACAAATGGATCAAAGAGCAGCTATCTATGTATAATCTTACATTAAATCAATTGTTATTGCTGGAAAATTATACAAATTAAGATGAACAGAGTATATAGCGAATATATACATATGAATATATATATGATGTTGCTTCGACTTTCCTCAATAGTCTATTTCAACATGCTATGCTATCTATTACTTATAATAATAATAGAGTTAAACCACTACAGCTATTGGATTTTAAAACTATTTAGCTTAAAGTTTTTAAATATCTAAAAAACTTAGTAATTAATTGAAAATTTACAGAAATTAAAAGAGTTTGCGAAAATTTACTTGGCTTTCATCATTAATAAATGTAAGAATATTAAGATTATTTATGCGGAAAATGCCTCACAGGCGAAAGTTTACGGCTGGCACATCTTTTCAAAGATTAATCTGAGTCTTTAAGTAGCTAGCACAGCACCTTATACACTAGATTTATGGCATAAAAGTCTTGTAGTATAAACATTTTAACAAACAAGGCGTTTCTTCCTACCATTTCAACAACCTTCGATTTTTGGGAATTTTCTAACTTTTTAAAACATTTGACTTTTTTAAAGTGTCGACATTTTTGGCAGACTTCAATATTTCTCAATTTTTAAGGTTTTGCTCATCATTTTTTGGCAAATTTTAGATATTACAACTTCTAACTGTTCAATTTTTTCATATGGTTAGTAACGGTATTTGATATTTTGGGATATTTTAACGACTTCACCTAGCATATTATTGCTAATATAGATATATCATTAAGTTCACATCTCATACTGCTTTACTTGCTGATCAATATCTTTAGAAGCTGGTCATTTGCTGGCTGTCATTCCTTAAGAATAGTGACCGAAATCTAAAATTTCCTTTTGAAGAGATTTTTGAGTTATTTCTCTGTGAATTTTAAATAAAATTTTCATCTTGATTTTGGGCAGTTATATAGAAAACTAGCTATTTGTTTATTTTTAATTTTTAAATACTTAAAACCAGGTTCCACATATTAACAAACTTAATGTACTCCCATTATCGAATGAACATAGGATTTGCTGTATTTGACTTATTCCATTGCGTATGCTTACATGTATTTTAATTTGTTTATTTGTATGTGTGCTTAATGTACATTCGGTTAATGACTTACTGTCATAAATTGTGTTATATGGCATGTAGATTACGTATGTCCTGTCCTGTAATTGTCATTTACTGAGTGCTTATGGTGTTATTTTTGTTGTAGACTGTAGACGATTCGTTATTGTTGTTGCTTCTGCTATTGCACACAACTGTCATTCACTAACAAATCGCTGATGATGCAGAACAAATTAAGTCACAACAACAACAATGAAGATGTCCACAACAGTACATAACATAACAGGAATTGCAACAGCAGCACTGACAATAACAATAACAATGTTAGCAATTACTACTACACACACACACAAATTGTTGTTAAACCATGTATGTTGTGTTCTTTTTTAAGGGGAATGGCAAACAATGTAAATGCACTTGCATATATTTAATAACTCGGTAGGAAATTAGGAATTATTTGAACGGAAGTAAAGATATAACTTTAGAGAGAGAGCAAACTTTGATTGGAGAGCTTTAACATCCACTTAAGCTGCAATATTTTTAACAATACAATTTTTTTCATCTTCTTGTAAAGGTTGCCATCTTCATTCTTAAATTTAAATATCTTCAGCGCTTGTTACATTTTGCGCAATGATGACATCCATGCAATATAAATCTATGGTATGAATTTGTTTTACGTGTTTATTGAATTGTTTTTTTTATTCGCAGATTTATACAAAAAAAAAAAACAAAAAAAATTTTCTTTCTAAAAAAGCGTTAATTAACAACAAAAAAATATTTCCAACATATTTAATGACATTGCAATGTAAGCACCACAATCCGCTTGTTAGCAGCAGCAAAACATTACATCTGACAGGCGAGACAATGAAAGTGACAACTACATACATATATATTTGATAATAAAAGAAAATATACAAAAAACTGTTAAAAATTTGAATAAAAATGTAATAAGTGAAATGTAGCACAAAAAAAAAATTCAGTTTAATGACCAAGCGAATATTTAATTGAATTTTTTTTAACAAAAATATATAAACCGAAATTTAAGACTGAAAAATAATGAAAAGTTAATTAAATTTAATTAAGTCAAAATACATCAATTTTTTATTTATTTTTTATATTGAATTTTATATTTTTGTTTAATTAATTTTATATGTAAACTGCATGTTGTCCGCAATTATGTATGTGATACTTTTTTTCGAACTTATTTTTTAAATTAGTTTGAAAAATTCTACATGTCACTGATGACCTTGACCTTAAAATGTGTTATTTTTCGTGTAATTCTGAGCAAGTTCATATCTATTTACATACTCGAACCTCCATAATTTTTTTATTTTGAGCATAGAAATAACATTTACGTTTAATGGTTTGTACAACACCGGCTTCGCTTGCTTATTAGATGAGTGCGTTTTTCAAGCTCAAACAAATATATGAAGGAGGTCAGAGCACACCCTATAATTATGCATTCGTTTGCTCAAAATAACCCTCTCTTATTTCTAACTCCTATTTCAAATTTAAGGGAATCGGTGACGTATAGCATTTTCCGTAGAGTTTCCCTTTTTTTTTTTTTGTTTTTTCATATCATTTTGCTTTCCACTAAAGAATGGGTTGAAATTAAATTTTAAAAATTTTTGCACTAGCGCATCAAATTAAGATGGCTCATGTAATATATTTCTATAGTAAGCTTAAAAGCAACATAACTCAAGCATAATATCTTCTGCATAACCAATGTATTATAAAATTTACCCAAAATTTTGTTTCTGAACAGGTGTTTTTCTAACGTAACTTTTTTATCGCTTACCGATCCAAACTCTTAAAAGATTCATTAGATTTTCTTGAAAAACTTTCTTAAAAAGTACACTTAAATAGTTTACAACTACGGGAGTCGGCACTCGAACATGTACTAGTTCCTGAGAGTTGCTTAGTGCATTCTCCATTTATTGATGGTTTTCAAAACGTCTCATTATATGCTGTGGGGATATTGTAATTTCTTTTAATGAGAATTATCTTAATGTTCAGGGTTTGCCGTACAGAGTTTTCATGATAAATCAAATTTCAAAATAGGAAACCTTGCTCTTCTTCAATACACCCTACTTCTCTCTTTTCCCCGCACTGAATAGAGTTTTTCAAGAATACTGAAGCGCATTTTGTTTGCTGGAGAGTAAACCAAATTAAAATAATTGAAAGTCTGATATTGTGACTTTTTGATTCCATTGAAATATAATTTTCTATTTTTCTGATTGAAATTTCCATCAGATTTCGTATCAATGAAACTTTCCAAATATTTGCAGCAAGATTTGGTTTTTTTTTATATATATCGTTGCTGGTCGCTACATCCTCTCGAATCGTTTTTGTATGACAAAGATATCCTTTTTTTTTGTCATAAATGAATTTCTTTTTTTACCATGTCATTGATAGCGTCAGCATATAAAACCAACTTTGTGTTGTTGCGCATTTTTTTTTGCGACAATCAAACGTTCTCAATTTCGCAAGCTATAATCATGTTTGCTTCGTAGTTCTATAGTTTTCGTCTTTCTTGTACAGTTTAAGCTGGATAAAGTGAACTTGAGAAAACATTACGCACTAAAGCGAGGCACAGTTACTTTAACCCTATTAGTACTGCCTTGAGTCTTTGAGAATCATTTTGACTTTGCGCTGTTTTCCTGGCGTGAATTTTTTTATTTCAAAATTAAGGTTTCTTGTATTTTAAACTGCAGATGTTCTAAACAAAATTACGATAAAAAAAACTTATAAATATTTTTCTTTCTATTTTTTAATAAAATTAATTTATAAAGCTAACGCAAAGTACTGAAATGAGTCTTAGAGACTCATATAGTTGGAGTGCAGCAGAGAACAAACCAAAGCATGCTTTGTTTTTTTGTATTTTGAATTGTTTGATTTTGTGTCATTGCTTACGCGTCTGTTGTAGTAATTATGCTCTGCACATATGAAATTAGTTCTTTCAGTCATATATTTTGAAATATTTGAATATTAGTTGGCTAGTTCTGCGATCATCGGGTTATCAGAATACGATATTTTTCATTTCATATTTTTGTGTTGTGTTTATGGAGGCGTGGCACCGCCCATTTTTCACTAAATCTTACTCTTCTCTTTTTTCTACATACACACCAAGTTTCATTTATCTGCGTCACATAGTTGATAAGATATAATGAATTTAATTTTTGTTTTGTATGGGAGGGCGTGACATTGCCCACTTTTCCAAACCAAACTATGCTAAAAACATTTTACAAACTATAAAAAAACATATGTTCCAAATCTTACTCATCTGCGTCAAATAGTTGATGAGATGTAAAAAAGTTGATTTTTTCTCATAAGGAGGCGTGGCACCGCCCATTTTTTCATTAAATCTTACTTTTGAATCTATTTTATATAGACACACCATGACTATACTTATAAACTTAAAACGTTATTGTTGCCTTTCATACAGAACGTGAGTCCAAAGACTCACTTCAGTACCTACAATGTGTTCGTAATTTCACTCAGTATTAATAGGGTTAATAGTTTTAAGTTATAGGCGTTCTACTTTAATTTTGCATTGAGTCTCTTATTGCGTCTTTCATTACTTCATGTAAAGTCAACATGACAGACTGTATCTCATCATCATGTTGGAGTTTTCATTTATTTGTCCTTTTTGCATTTGTATTTGTGACACGTATTTGTTGCTAATTGTTTGGGTATTGCTGCTCTTGTTATTCGCTTTATCTTGTTTTATCTTACAGTTGTAATTTTACTTTATCTCGAAATGAAAACAAAAACAGAAATAATTTTTTCTGTTGTTTTATTTTTAAATTTGGAAATAGGATGCTCATGCTTAGTAGTTTTTTTTTTGAGCTCCTTTGCAGTAATTTAAAAAAAAAAAATATGTATAAAAACTGTTCAATTCGGCAAAATCTTTCTTCTTGAATTATTTTTTTTCTTTTTTTGTGAATACGACAGCCTAAATATATTTTAGTTATATGAAAAACTAAGAAAGATGTTATCTTTAGTCTCGCCAAATACGTTTAACACAGTCCGCAGTCAAAGAGCAAAGATATGACAAATTTCAGAGTGCATTGCGAACTAACGGTAAATTTGTTTTAATAATTTTTTGAGTTAGTGATGCAGGAATTTTATCTTTTTTTACCAGATACCAAAAACTCATATGTATTTTAATTTTTATATTTTGAATTAATCGCAGGTTTTCATACTCAATACCCCAGTGTGCGCTGATCAAGAATATATAAACATATGTTATCTTATGCACCTGGCACGCTCCCTTTGAAGCCAAAGATTATGACTTGTCTCACAAAAATTTCAAGGCTGTCTAAATTTGTGAGCACTAAAAAACATTTCCGTTATACGGCTTCATTATAAAATAAAATTTTTTATGCCACAGGAGTAGAAATATAACTTTTAAAATACTCACAATGCTGCATATTATGATAACAAGTTGTACTCACCTGAAAGAAAGAAAAACACTACGTGTTAAATATTTTTTATATAAGAGCATAAGTGTAAGTATATGAAAAAAATATCATAATTTATTATAATGCCTAACCGTTAATTTTTTCAAATATATTTCCAAACAAATTTTTATGGTACGAAAAATTAAATTGTTTCAATTGGGTTACAGTTTTCGCTTTTACCGGAGTAATCAAAAGTCCTTAAAAATGTCAAAAAATTTATAGCTTTCTAACAAAAGAGCAACTGGATTAGTTTTACAATTTAATTCTATTGTCAAACATGAAATTCAACAATAAATCTAAAATTTAAAAAGCACTTTGAACAATATATGAATAGTGCATTTTATTCTCACTATCCAAAGCACTCAATCCCGAATTCTATCACACAACTTCATACTTTGTACGAATTTTAGCTGCTTACTCACATTTTTAGGTTTTTAATCCTGCTGACTATTTAAGCTGTTCAATTTTACATTCGTATAATAAATTCCACTTTTTCAAGCGGAAAATCCAAGACTTCCTCATCTTACTTGAAATTAAACACCCACTTTGCACGCACACACTCCCTAACTACGCCCAATCCATACTATCTTCCAATGGACTGCGCTAATCTCATTTACCTCGTACTATCGTTGAATTTCTGCAGAAAATGAAAGTGAAGCAGCCTGATAGCAACAACAAAATGGAAAAATGAAATAAAACATAAGAGCAAAACCATTATTGAACCATGGCAGCTGGAGAAGAGCAAATCAGGGTATTGCTAAGATAAGAGAAAATTTTATATAGAAAAAAATTAAATCTAAACGCAAAATGGAAGCTGACACAGTGACGCCGCTACCATTGTGAAGTTCGTTCGATAAGCCTGCAGGACAGTCAGAATCAGCCTTAGCTACAGTCAAAAAAAAAAAAAAAATAATAAAAAAAAGGAACAACGACGTTAGCAACTGAAGATGTCGGTACTCTGATGAAAAAAAAACTATGGTATGGTATGGTATGGACGCGTAAAGTGACAAGTTAACGCAAATGAATGAGAGAAAGAGATTGAAATACATTAGAGAAGAAAAACCGAAAAGCAATTTCAAGCTTCTTAGAAGCAACTATATCAAAAATGTCATTAAATTGAACTGAAACAGAAATTTGGTATTGAAAATTAAGGTTGGGCAGTTCAAACAGAACTCATTCCGCAAAAATTAAATCATGCTTTTGAGTTTATAAGAAAATTTTTAGAAAAATACATAGTTGGCCAAAAAGTTTTTTGCAATATATAGCTCCACATAAGCTAAAGCTTAAAGGGAAAAAAATTTATTTAAAAAACTAAGTTGTCTGTAGGAAGCACCAAACAACTTCTTGAAGAAAAGTATCTTATCTTCAAAACTAAATAGAAGTCTTTTACCTGCAAAACTTTTAATTGACTTTTCCTCACAACAACTTAACTATGGCAACAAGTATTTCCTTCTTTTTTTACTTAATTCAGTTTCGTCGTATCCCTTACACCCCGCTATAAATTTAATTACAAGGATAAACTAAATGAGTTCTGTATAGAATTTCAACATTTTTGGGCAACACCCCTCATATTTCCTTTGTCGTATTGTGGTTTTTGTTTTTAGAATTTTATGGCTTTCTTTAAAGTTCATAATTAATTTTGATTTCGCATTGAGAATAGAAAATTCTGCTGTGTTACCGAGGTGCGCCATCATGCCACCAACGCATTATCGTGGTGTATAATTTAACTTTGATTAATTGCGTACAAAATTGTAATTTTATAGCACCGCTAATTAATGAATTAATTGATTTGTTATTTGAATGTACTTTGCGATTATTTTAAATTTATTTGTAGTATGATATTATTATTACATTATTTTCTAATTTATTTGCGTAGTTAATGTTGAAATAGAAATTTTTTTTCGAATAATTTTAAAGGAAAGTCATAAATAAATAGATGGTATGCTGCGCACAAACCAGAGTCGTTCATATTTCATTAATTTTTCATTACATTCAAAAAGTAATGCAAGCACTAAAAATAATGCATTAAGTTTTGGAGACTATTACAAATAGAGTTAGAATAGCAATGGCTTTCGAAATGTAACGCAAAGCTTTTACCGAACTGAATACAGTAAAAATAAAACTAAATTTCAGCATTGGCATACAACGCTGAATCCATCATAAAATAACAAAAAAAGTTAACTTTCGAATATTTATTTTGTTTCTTTTATCTCTTGTTAATTGAAGAAAAAATACAATTTTTGTCAAAGATTCAGACCTGTTCGGATTTTGATTTAGTTCGGAAGTGGAATTGAAGTTCAAAATTAAATGTCAATATTTCTTCTATGCCTAATGATTGGACATTGATATGGATTTTTTTTCAAACTCCGAACTTCAGCTGATATAGTTCCAATAATTTAAAAAATTTCCTCTTTTTTGTATGTTTCTAAAATAATTTTTGAATTTCTATTCTGTTTCCGACACGAATTCGAAATAGAATCTGAACAGGCCTTATTTAATTTTTTCCTGAAATACATATTTACGTACAGAATTCGTTTTATGTTCCAGGTTAGTATTGCTTGGCCGCTATTTTAATTTGGCTAACATTTGACAGTCGTAGAGAGTGCTCGATAAGAACTTATTATGGAGTATCCAACACCGCATTCAATTGGTGTTAATCCTGTGCCGTGCAAATCAACCATTCGGAGTGTAACTAATAAATAGTTTTGAAAATTTGTATATACTGGCGGATAAAGTAAAGATTGGGCGATAATTTAACCAACTTAAAAGATTGACGTAGTGAGATAGAGAGGATGCTGGAGGTCTGTGTACCTCTCATCGACAACGTGCACAAGAGTTAGGAATGTATCCTTTATTTTTGTTAACATTTTGTTTATTATTTTATCAGAATAAAATTTAATTAACACATCAGCTACTGGAAAGTGACCACTTATTGCAGCGAGATTGGAGTGCTAAAGTCTTAAAGCTCTGTAAAGATAAACACAATTTTTGTCAAAAATCATTATGAGCAACGAAACACATTTTGACTTGGCTACCTGCTATTGGTGCAGTGTAAACCCTCAACTGATACACCAAAGGTTCTACACCATCGAGAAGTAAGTAACTACTGCATGGTGTACCATTTGGGCCTGCCGCATCAGTGTACCGTATTTCTTGGCGAATGCAAGCAACAATGCTGTAACAGTTGTGGGTGAGTGCTATCAACAAAATTTTTTGTGCTCGACTTTTAACAAGACTGTGCCCAGAATATTTTCCAGGTCGGATAATGCCAAAAAGTTGCGATATCGACTGGCCTTCTCGATATTTTGATTTGAACCCTTCCCATTTTATTTCTATGAGGATATTTGAAGGAAACGTATACTATACACAAACCACAATTTCGATGCTTAAAGACAATATTTGAAACCATATTGCTGAAATAACAATGGGCTTAAAAGTGCTCGCATTTGCAGCCAGAGGCAGCCACTTGACTAACATCATATTACACACATAATGTTAAAGTCTATATTATCAATAAATAATTTAGAATTTCATTAAAAAATTTAAAAAAAAAAACGTCTACCTGTAACATAAAACCCTGCATAATTTTTTTTTGCTCACTGGAGGAGTTCAATGGAATTAGTTTTAATTAAAAGTTCATATAAAAATATTTGTATTCAATGGAAATTGAAAACACATCCTTTAAGATTTTAGTGGAAGAAGAAAATACGAGTAGTTATCAGCAGAGTTTCAATTTCATTACAAAAAAAAAAAAAATCTACTGAGCACCAATCACACAAACAAAAACTCCAACTCTTACCACAAAACCAAACACTTTTAATAAAAATTTATAATCTGTCCACATTTGGGTGATATTTAATTTTTTAGTGAAGCCCTAGCCGCTATGATAAATCTTTCTAAAAGATTTTTAAAAAATACTTCTCATGGCATATGATTTTATAGTCAGAGAATCTTGAAATAATCAGTATAACTACAATCAATGTAATCAATTCACTATTTCATGACTTAACTACTATTGTAAATCTACCAATGCGCTAATAGTAGTTTGTAACAGTTTGAACTTCTTGCTTACAGCATTGCTTACATAACGTCTATGACATTCCATACTTCATATAAATTTACAACAATTTAGCAATCTCCGTTCGCATTCGCATATGTATTTACTTATGTAACATACAACACGCGTTCCCGTACCTCTCTCTAGCTACTGTGACTGCTGTTGTAGATGTCGCCGCTTCCACTTTAATGACTTTTGGTAACAATTTTCATAAATTAGCTTATTTCGTTGGATTTAATCCCTAATGTTATGCAATGGTTTACGCTTATCCTTCACAGCGCTGTTACTGTAACGCTGTGTTGTGTATGTGTGTGTGTGTGCGCAGCGTGCTTAAAGTTGTAAGTACTTCATTGTGCTTTCGATTTTCTTCTGTGCTTTTTCTTTCTTTCCCCCCTCTTTTCGCCAAAACTTAACAATTTATGAGTGCAAATTTGTGGAAAAGCAGCGTGTGTTTGTTTGCGCTTGTGTATGGTGTTGAAATGCTAACAATATAGTGTAAAAAGGATCAAAAGGATTTCATTGCATTTAAATTTAAATATAAAATTTATAAGCTTGATTTTTTTTTTCATCAGCGCCTTTTATTCTTGTCAGCATTTGTTATGGTTTTAATACTCTGTTTCAAGGCATGAAGTCTAAAAATTAAAATTTTTGCATCTGAATCAAGATTCTGTTGATATATAGATACCCAAAAATCAAATAAAGCTCAATAAAAGATTCTCTAGTTGAAAAACTAGTTTTATTCATGCTAATTAGAAAAATTCCAGTAAATTGTCAAAAACTTTCACTCAAAGTTTTTGAAAAACGTTTTACAATCAATAACAGACCTCCTTCATTTTTCGGTTGCTAAAATTATATGAAGAAGCTTAAGCGCTCTGCACTACAAAATTTAAATCAACTTTTAAATTTTACTTTAAAATTAAATTTGATTAATATCAAACTGAATCTTATATTTAATACTATTTATTTTCGTCTCAACCCATTTCTTTTAAGAAAAGAACAATTACCAAAAGGCATTTAAATAATTTTAGATCTTATTCTGCCCTCATTGAGTACAACTTTCGCGCCAAAAAAAAAAGGTTTCATTTAAATACATTTTGTCATTTTAAATAAAATATTCTTTTCTATGGCTATATTTGCGTTTGTATTTTGTTTATCTTACGATTTGTCTTGTTATATCATTTCATTATTTATTCTTCTCTGACAAGCTCAATTATTTGGGTTGTCTGCGTTGTTTGTATTTTTTTCTTTTTCGGGTAGGCAAAATTTTTAAGAAAATTATTTAATTTTGTTTATTTTTCACTTAAAAAGAAGAACCCTTTTTGTAAAGTGCAACTAATTGTCCCCTTAGTATCATTTTATTTTTTAATTTTTTTATAAAATGTCTTTCTGATTTGTTTACTTATTATTAAGATTTATCATGCCGGGTTGTTTGCTCTCTTGTTTGTTCGTTTAAATAAGGGTCATTGCGAGAAAAAATAAATAAAATAAATCAAAAATCGTTAACTCAAACCATTGATGCTACATAAAAAAGTGAATTTTGACGCTTATTATGAAATTTGGACAAAAAAAGGTGATATTTCATGAACGAGTTTGTAAAAATATGATCTCGGGCCAGCGCATGTCAATCGAAATTATTGGCTATAATTTTTCTTAGCATTATTTGGGATTTTACTCAAAATATTTGTGGCTGAATTTGAGTAATAAAATTCCAATTATACGAACATGGCGAAAACGTCAAGTCAACTAAAATAATCCATTTTCTCTACTAAATCTTTTTCTGGACTACCTTATTGAATCTCCTGCACTTGAAAACAGATAATATCGATAACTTCGTAACAAAGCTTTTGGGACTTGAAAGTGAAAAAAAAATTATCCTGTCAGATTTCTTCCAAGCTCGGAGACAGACACCATAATGGGTTAAGCACACACATAATAAAAATACCTTACGGCATTTTTAATGTGTCTAACAAATTGGACCATAGCTGGTACTCTCTTAGTGTAAAGTTAACGAAATATTTTATTAGATATTAAGGAAAATGGCAAAAAATTCTATGAGATAAAAATATATTGTTGTTCAAGTTTAAGGCATGTTATTAAAATTACCCAAAAAACAATAATTACATGTAAAATTGCATGATATAAAAATGTCATGTAGTAAAAATATCACAAGTAAAACCTCTTATGTGTTATAAATCTGTATATAATAAGGTTCTGACAAACGGTTTCATCACTTTTAACTGCCATATCGCAATATAATCGCTTGGTTTTTTATTCAAAAGTAGGCGGTGCCACGCCTCTAACAGAAAAATACATTTTTACGGCTAAAATAATCAAGGAATTTTGATGAAATTTGGTTTGGAGATGGATTGAATAACAAGAAAGGTTATGAAAGATTCTATGTTCTTGTAATGGACGTGGCATTGCCCCTAATAGGAAAAACGATATCACTGCTGAGCCGCTTAACTGGTTTTGATGACATTTGATACAAAGAAAGATTAATTTCAGAGTTAACGCATTTCTTTTTTTAGTGGGCTGTGCAGCGCCTTTAACTGAAAAATAGGGCTTTTGCTGCTAAATTAATGAACCGATTTTAATGAAATCCGACACATAAATAGATTTGATCCGGAATGGGCGATGCCACGCCTCCAACCAGAAAATGTATTTACACAGCTATATTAATAACGTCATTTAGACGAAATTCAGTATCGAGATAGATTGAAATATTAGAAACAGATGGATATACCATATTTTTAAGATTTTTGGGAGCGATTACATTTAATTATATAAAATGGTAGTGAACAGTTTTGTGTTGTGATTTTAATGGTTGATTTTAACGCCTTTTTTAGGCCTTATATTCGCTTAAATTAACAGTATAGTTTTTTAACTTCTGCGTAACTTTCAATTTCAGTTAAAATCAATATTTTGAAATATTTATGCCAACCTACATGCATTTTTTTTTTATTTATTAATATACTTACAGCAATGTACATATATACAATTCAACTGATAAAGGGAAAATTCTCAAAAAAAATAGAAACATCATATTACAACGAAATTAAACCATAAAAAAGGTTACATACAACAAAGGCATCAGCTAAAATAGAAGCGTATAAAAAATTGCTTTCAACGCAAATTAGTACAAGAATTAAGGTATGATAATAAATCAAATAATATGATAAAAACCAACTGGAGAAGTATAACATTTCTTCAAAAACCTAAAAATAAAATTAGCAAAGGATTATGGTACAAGTTTTGAAAGAAAGAAAATGCCACCACCACTCATACTTACGCAAAAGTTTGATTTTAAACGCTTAACAATGCAAGAGAATAAATTTAATGTTTTACATTTACACAGAATTACAAAAGTTTTTGCCCTCCATACTCGCATGCAAAATATAATTTTTTTTTTTTAATATTGCGACCCTTGCTACTTTAGACTGGGGTTTTTTTGCTTAAAAAAAAAGTTCATGCTTTCAATTTACGCTGTTTGTTTATTATTATTATTATTTTTTTTTTTTTTGTTGTTGATTTTTTCTCGTAATTTTCTTTCTTATTTTCATCCAAATTGTTCGTTTTTCGTTTCCTTTTGTTGCTTTGTTGGTTATCAGCTTAAAATTTTGAACTCCCACTTATGTTAAGCAAGAAGTTTTCAGTTTAGGGGTTTTCCTTTTCATGGACTATATACAACATTTTCCGTAACATCATTCAGTGAAAAATCAAAATTTAGCAAAATTGCTTCATAGCCTAAAGCTCAAAACTTTTGTAAGCCAGCAAAGCGCTAACGGCCTAATCTGTAGCGCTATTTATTGCTGCCGCAATTTTTGCTTGTGCTCATGCTACATTTTTGACAGCTGCACAGTGGATATTTTAGCTTAATTTGACGAAATATACTTAAGAAAAAATTTAGTTCAAATAAAGTTAAAAGTAGGAGAAGATTTTTATTTTTATGTTATAAAAAATTCTTTTTTTTTTGTTTTGAAAAAAAAAAAAACTTTATTATACAAGATGTTCACAAACGTTTTCCAATATTTCATCATTTCAACTTAAAAATTTTTTTTAATATGAAATAATTAGTTTTTTTCTCAGTAATAAATCCGCTTTAGAAAATTTATGAAGGCAATCTATGTTGTGAAAATCTTGTGGAAAAATTGAACAAAAATCACTGTTGGACAGTGTTATTTATATTTAAAGTATTTTTTAAGTGGTGAAAAGTTCACAAAATTAAATTTCAAAATTAAATATTTTCTCTTGCATATTTTTTTTTTCTCCACTCCACAATCAGCACTGTTCTACTCTAGAGACATCTTTTTCCAGAGATTTCATTATGGCTGCTGTTGGTGTTGGTGGCGGCATGTAATGATATCACACGAACTCTTAAATTATTTGCTTATATAACTTAAAAAAATTTTTTTTTTTTGTTGACAATATCATTATATTTTGTTGCTGGCTTTGCTTGTTTTCCCTTTGACATAATTTTCTTTTTTGTTAGAGATACTCAGATTTTTTATTTTGTTTTATGTTTCTTCATTTTTCATCGTTATCCTGTTTGTCCTTGAATATTCTTGTACTCAGTAAAATCAGCACCGAAAGCAGCAGCAGCATTACTGACTATTTTAGAGTAAGACACGAGTTTTTTGATTAACCTTTTAACGCATATGGTACACATGTGTGTCAAAAAAATTTTTTTTTCTTTTGTAAATTTTTTGTTAGATAAATTCACGTGATAATCCAAGAATATTTTGGCAAAAGCTGCTGATTGATGTTGAACTAAAAATCAAATTTATTTCATCAAATAAACTCTTTGATTCTGAAAAAATAAATACTAAATTTAAACACTCATAATTTAAATAATAGAGTTTAGCTACTACAGCCATAAGCCTACTTAGCTTCTTAGTTCATTACACTTCTATGCACTTGACTTTGATTTTCAGTACTAAACTCTTAACTTTACTATAGGTAATTATGTTGTGTACATTCAAGGGTTAATTGTCACCAAATGGTATGAGTAAGGAAGGCGATACGATGTGAGTGCTTGTTTTTTAGAAAGGGTTTTATTTTTATTTTTCTTTTTTAGCTTTGGTTTTTTTTTTTCATTTTCATTACTACCCTATTGTTTATTATTGTTTGTTCTTTTGTATTTTTTCTGTTTGAGTTTTTATAAGAATTTTGTCTACGTTTTCGTTTTCAACATTCCATTCCCATTTTAATCGGAAGGATAACACAATTGTTTTTATTATTATATCATTCTCCTTTTTTTATCATACTTATATTGAAAAAAAAAAACTACAAAGAACATCCACTTATTAATATAGTAAAAAGCATACATAAATATTTATCATTTTTCGAGTTCATATATTTTTGCTTAGAATGTCAAGTGCTCAAGAATATGGCAATATAGATGATGACCTAAATTTTAAAAATAACATGAAAACGATAGCATTGTAAAGATAGTTTAATAAAAAATAATCGTCAAGAATTACTACTTGTCATTGAAATATGTTAGTTCTGCCCTTAGATTAAAAGATGTTGCTGCGAATTGAAAGTGAGTGACCTTAATCCTGAAAACCAAGTCAATGCAATTGAATTAAATTTAAAAATATCAAAATAATCTGCCTTGCATTATATGCCTTCGATAAAAATTTATATATAAAATTACAAATTGTAACGAAATGATAAAATTTTAAGTCTAAATTTGCCAAGACGCACTTACTCGCTAGTGTTCTGTATTACCATGACACATCAAACAGCATAAAAGTATGCAATGATAACTAAGTTAAAGCAAAGGTGTAGAGTACCAAAAATCGGCTTATAAGAAAAACTAAAAAAAAGCGAAAAACCTCTGCATATTTATAGGTGTCATAAATGGTAGTAAGCACAAAAGTTGCAGAAATAACAAATGCACACCTTGTAAAATCAACGTCGAAACTTTTTGTTGAAATGAGGATTTGGTAGATTTTAAGATTTGCATATGAAAAGCGTTAAGCAAACTTTAAACGCGCGATTGTACATGGTGGCGCAAATGTTCTCACTTGAAGGGAGTAACTTGGAAAGTGGAAAAAAGAATAGTTTTGTTTTCGACTTTGTTGATTTAGGCGTATGTGTTTTTCTAGGTCAGAACTTGTGTACGACGCTAGAAATTTGTACTCCGCTTTATAGCATTTGCCACAATTTTTTTTTTAAACTTCTAATGATAAACTTTCCGCTTATTATCGAAAAATCTCTTATAAAGTTGATAAAGACTTTGGCTTGCTCGTTTTTACCCATTATTTCAAAAATCTTCAGTGTAAAAAGAACAAGTCAGGCGATCTTTTGAGGAAAAGTGAATAACCAAAATAAAATAAAAGGCACCCGGAAATGCTTTCTCTTGGATATCCACTATATCTTGTGATATTTGCACAGTTCCATCGATTAGCTGCCCATATTCTTCTAGGGTAGTTCGTCAATTTACTGCTGCAAGAAGCCGTTGACTATGATTCTGAAGCACTCGCCGGTCATAGTAATAGTATTGTAAACATGGCTGTAAAAAAATATAGACCAATCATCTTTTTTCCACAAACGCAGTAGAAAAATGTTTCGCAGTAGCGATACGTCCACATAAGTGAAAAAATGCCATCGTCACTAATGAAGACTTTTATCAAAATTTATCCTCATCGTGTTTGAGTTTAAAGAGAGTTTGGCTCTAATTTACGCAGGGATTTCAGGGACTGACGATGAAGCTCATGTAAACCAAAGCAAACGCCCGACTTTATGTTCGTATGTTGACAGATTCCACATTACTATAACAATCCAGGGTTTCCATACATATTTTCTGCTTCTGTATACTACACAAATATCATATTCAGGATGGCACATGATGCCATTTGCAAAAATGAGAACATCTTTCGATTTGGTGATGATTTTTGCGCCACCTTGTGTATAAGTAAGTATACTAAATATGTATAAAGGCTAAAATTAAAGTAGGCGTATAGCTGCTATGTGTGTCTGTGCATTTGTTGACTATGCAGCTAAGGATGAACTTAATTTAATTTCACTTTTACCATAGCTGATGTAAGACGCTTGTAAGCAGCCGTTGAACGGTATGATATAGCGCTACAGCAGCAACAATGCGGAAGTTACAGAACTTTAACTTCGACAAACTTTGACTGCGAAAAAAGTTGCTGTTGACTACAGCAATCTGGTTGCTACCAAGTTTATTTCGCCTTCTCCGCAACTGCAGAAAGACAAAGTTCATCGTGCAACAAAGAAAAAACAAAAAAAAAAAAAAATAGAAAAGTTCATTCTAATCCTTAAAAGGTTGCCAAGAAGAATTTTTGCACTCGTGAGAGTTTTACGAAGATTTGCGTTGCAAACGTGCAATACATTTTCGCGCGCACACACACACACACACGCAAATGTGTATGCATTTGCATTCGTATATGTATGTATGTATGTGCTGACTCAAGATATAGACTTGAAAAAGCGCAGAAACGCATTTACAAATTGTCATGCTTACAACAGCAAATAGCAATCTCATTACATTTTATATACAGGGTGATTTCTTTAACAATTCTTAAGCAGTTTTCTTGAATTCAAATCAATCATTAAAAAGTAAAGAAATTTTCTTAAGCAGAAATCGGATCTGTCTAGTTATTATTTTGGTGTTTTCCTAGTAGCCGTTGGTTTTTTCTTCCCCGATAAAGAATAACTTTCGCTATTTTCCTAGAGGATACTTTCACGGAACATTTTGCAGGAATCAAAATCAGACCACCTCCTTGCATGACCAATTTTCATAAAGTCATTAATCCAATGAGTGATTTCCGCTATCTTTTTTCAATCATTCAGCAATCCACATTCAAAATGGCAATGAACGCTATGAACAAAATTGTTGGCATCTCTCCGGTAGCATAGAAATATGAAGTCGTTTTATTTAGACACCACCTGGAACCAGTTTCAAAATAAGTTTTGGGTTCATCCGCATATCAAATTGTCAATTCGTAACTATTTCGAACATCCAGTTTCTTAGATTTTTGAATTATTTATTTGTAGGTTTCTGTGAACTTTTTGCTTGGAGAGGTCCTATATATATATTTTTAAATTTTGCTTACATTGGAATGTTTAAGGCTCTCTAGAAAATTAAAAAGAAAAACTTCCAGAAAAAAATTATTTTTCAAAGACGATATTTAACTTCTGACTGGGTTATTGTAAAAAATGTTGCCTAAGAGATCAAGTTAACTTGTAACAGCTGGCTTTTATAGAAAGCATTTTTTCAGTTACAGGCCTTTTAAATAGGCTATTGTTATCACCCGTGCCATTACTTTTGTCATGATTTCAACTGTTGTGGATTACCTCTATCCTGAGTTAGAGCCTGATAGCTACATCCTTATTGCTGGTGTATCTAAAAAATAATAGCGAAAATAAAGAGCTTTTTGGACTGTATATTTTCAATTACTTTGCTTAACACCATACTAAACAAGAAGTTATTCTAAATCTACAAAACTAACCCGTCGAAGTTTATTTAATATTTAATTGTTGGAATCCTAAGATCAACTGAAGTTATAACAGGCGACAGAGTTGCACAAAATCTCCATCTTACTTAAAAGTTTCTTAGAAACAAACAAACTTCATACTGCAGATATGCATTTGCTTACCACACTTGTTTTTCAACATTTGCTATGTTCACACACCATAAATTATGTAAATATATTTCCCGCCAAGCATACGGAGCAAATATATATCAGCAATTGGATAAGGATAAATTCCAATGGAAAGATATAGTCAGAAAATTCAGTTAAAATCTTTACTTTGGCTGCTTTACTTTTCACTTTGCTTTCAACTGACTGACATATGCACTATATCGGATAATGCACACAGCGATACACACAAATTTACGTGTGTGTATGTGTGAGTATAAGTATGACGCAAAAAAATACACAGCATTCAAAGGTTACCAGGATTGCAAGTTGGTCGTTGTGATAAAGCTGCTGTTGCTGCTGATTTTCTAATGTTACTACGTTGCTGGTTAGTTGACTGCTCTCGTAAGTTCGCTTGACTTGGCTTCGTTTTCTGATTATAATCATGACGCTAATGCATAGCAGCTAGCACGCCACCCAATTTTCAGCATTTCAACTATTTTACTGGCAACTGGAAAATATTTGCTTCGCTTGACTACAGCGAACGTTATATGGGGTAACAGGTGAATTCCATTGCAATCAGCCTGTTCCTTTAAAAAAAAAATATTATTTGAGTTAAAAAATATTATTCTAAATATTCTCTTTAACTTTTCTTGGTTACAACTTTTGTGTCGTTTAGGTGATTATTTGGGTCAATGCATGGATTGGCTGCACAAGACGTTAAGAAGTATTTTCCAATTGAAGTTTGATGTTGAACAGAAGTTTATTTTTTGTTATTTTTTTTCAGTAGAGAAAATCATATATTTTATGCGCAGAGATTTCGTTGCTGCAATGAACTTTTACAATTTTTAATGACACTTGACTTTTGGACGCAAAATTTCAAATTAACGCTTGAAATCTTCTATTAAAGCTGTATAGCAATTTTGTAATTATTCAATGGAAATAAGATTACCGGTAATGCAAATTTATAATTAAAATAAGCAGCACTTTGACCTGCAAAAAAAAAAAAATGTTAATTGGAGCAATATTCATGCAAAGGAGCTCGAATTAAATTAAATGGAATCAATTGAAATGAAAATAGCGTCAAGCATCAAACGTTGCTTTTTTGGTGTTGTTATTAATTCATGCATTTAATTAATTGGCATCCAAATAGCACCACTAACAACTTCACGCCAACTGTCGTCATTGGGTACCTTTAAGCGTTAAATGATTTGATCACAAAGTGCATACGCAATTCCCAATCAACTTCGAGGTAACGTTTGACTGCATCATTGCATTAATTAGTGTGGTAAATGCAATTACGATAGAAAAATAATTTAAAAAAATAAAAAAAAAATAAATAAAACCGTGCAGTTGCCACGTTTAATGATAAGAGCGAATGATCTAATGAAGGTAAGCGGATTTTTTTTATTTAATGTACCCACGGTGGACTACTTTAAACATTTTTTTTTTTAAATAATTAGTTAAAGTGGTCAACTACTAATTTGTTTTATATCATTTTATTCATCAGGCTTTATGCATTTGTGATTATTAGACCTGTACTGATTCTGATTTATTTCGGAAGTGGAATTGAAGTTCAATGTTAAATGTCAATAACTCTTCCAAATTTAATGGAAGGAATTTCCTACGTACTAATTTCCTATATTTAGTTGTCACGTAAAATGCTTTCAAAGGTTTAGTTTTTAATATAAGTGGTCATTGTTCAACCAACTCTGCCTTAAACCTTGAAAATCTTTCACAAATTAATTGAAAATATTGCTGTTCAAACATGAGCCCGGCAAATCTTTGGGCCTGGATAAGATTTTTTTTTAATAAGTTCTAGCTTGTCATCGAGTGATAATTACATTATTCAGATAATCGTAGCAAAAAATGTTGACATATTATCTATTTTTAATCTTTTGAGAGTCACAAAGTTTTTTCTTTTTTCTTTTCTTTTCTCCTATTCTGCTGGCTATTTGTCTACATAAAATCCAAGCACAACTTTTTGGCTTATAAACACAAAGCAAATACTTAAAAACAGCCACCTTACAAAAAAAAAAAAAAAAACCGAAATGCACAAAAATTGGTCTGTACAAATATTTCCTGCACGCATTCTAAGAGTAAATTTTCTATAATTTTTGTTTATTTTTTGCTGTTGGCAACGCTATCACAAATTCTTTTACTTTGTTTATCTTATTGCTTTCCGTAGAAAACAACTTTATATTTGCCTGCGAGACAAATAAGTAAACGGCTATGCAAAAGTAAAAATTAAATTTTTTTCTTCTATTTGTCATTTTGTATGTGTGTTTACAAGTGACACATGCAAACACGCACAAACACACACACATATATACTCATAAACTTTCCCTTAGACAAATTCCCATTGCTTGCCAGCTTTATATTGTGAAGCGCCTAAAAGTATGCTAGAAACGTAGGCATTTTTGTGATTTAGAAGTTGCTAACCCAAGATAGAAACGCAAAGGAAATGCTCTGATTCCTATCTTAAGTTATAACCGTTGCGCATTTACTAACAGACTTGAGAAGATATAAATATTTGCTTCAGCGTCGATAAGGCATAGAGCCGGAAGTTACAGGAAAAGTGCTAGGAGGTAGGCAACATAAATTGTTTAGCGCAATGGTTAGAAACCGAGTTTTTTATTTTGGGAACAGTGGAGAAATATGTAACAAAATAATTGAAATTTAAGAAAATGTGCAAAAGAAAAAATAATAAAATCTCCGTATATATAAAATACAAAATTATTAAAATACAATTTAAGTATTATATTACGGAGCAGATAATTACGGACTTGTCGTATTTTTATACAATTTTTGCTAATGGAAAAAATAAATTTGAAAATTAAATTGACCCGGAAAAAGTTTTCAATGAGAGAAAATTTAATTAATGAAACCACGTCATCATATTTAAGATATATCCTTTTAGATTATAAGGTTTTCTACATAAAAATCTCGCAAATTTTTTTGAATTTATATGCGGATTTGTTTTTTATTTTTCGTAAATTTCTCAACATATGATAAAACTACTATTTCACTTAGATGGAAGGTTTATTTGGCTTTCTTTTTAAAAATTTTATAGCGGCATTAACACCAAAGCATCGTTACGACACAGAACAATAATGGAAATGAATTGAATAATTTTTTAGTTGAACTATTACTTATTATGGCCACTGTTATATATCTTATTTTTTTCTTAACTTTAGTCAGCCATTGAATTATTTTGAGCATTTAAAAAAAAAGGAAAGTTCTGAATTCTTTTTTATATCTAAGAGCATTGAGGACTATTCAGTTAAAAGGGTTTATTTGACTGCAAGCGATAGAGGCAGTAAGCTGTGCCTTGTTTGCTGGATTTATTTTTGCTTTAGAAACTTATTTGTTTACATAGGTCAAGCCTAAGTATTTTTTTCAATTATACACTGACTTTTAAGCTAGGAAACGCCCAAAGTACCTGAGAATTAGCTTACACAAAAGGACACATTTAATGACATTGCTTACCTGTCATGTGATAAGGATATCTAAACGTATTAAATTGCTTAATGTCCTTTTTTATATTGGATATATTAATTTAGGTCACTATTCCATAGACTTTTTTGAACAAAAAAATGTCATCTTTTTATTTATTTAAAAAATAAAAAAACTTAGCGTATTAAGTGTTGCTCATACGACATGTGGTTCTTAAGAACTTTCAAGGAATATGGTAACCTTTTCTATTTTCACTTTAGTCTTAAAAAGCACGAGAGTTTGGAGATCACGAAGGAAAAACCTACAAAGCTCATTCAATATTTACACGGATGATTCAAAACTTGACAGAAGCATAGTAAAAATACTTTTTATATATCCAATTCCAATGAAAAAAAAAACTACTTAATATATTAAACTGAATATGTTGCTACCAAAAAAAAAAAAAAAACTCTGTCAGACAAACCAGCTAAACAAGAAGCTTTGTCTGTAGCATCTCTTTAATATTGTAACACTTCATATCGGAGCAATTACTTTGAAAGCCAAGCATACGATAATTTAGTACCGTTTTTTCAAAATACAATAATAAAAATTTAAAAATCATTTTTTCTCTTAAAGAAATTGAATTCAGTCTACTGATCAGAATTATAAATGAGCGCTGTCTCAATGAAAACATACGTTCAGATCAAGCTTAGCTAAGGAACCATGTAGCATTACTTTTATTCGAGCAGAATAAAATATCTTAACCAACACTTTCTCATATCACTGAGAAATTTTTCAAGTCTCAATCTCAGCAATATCAGATGGTATGCTTTTCTTAGTGATATTTGCTTTCTACCTGGATAAGTTCCGCAGTAAAACATCTAAAATGTTCTTACTTTCGTTACTTAAGAATTTGTGTGGTATCTTTTCGCACCCTTGCGGTCCAACTCTAGCTTAAATTTCATACCAAAACTAGGCATGTAGTTTATATAATTTGAGCCAAAGTAGTGGACATATTTTTTTTTAAGCGCAGGCATTACCTTCTCAAATATACTGGAATAAATATTATTTTATTCGTAGTTCCACAAAAATGGAATTTATTTATATCTTGGAATAAATATTTTCTAGTGTAAGAACATAAAGCTTTGTGGTATATTTATTTAAGGATATTTCGCAAATATGTCATAAGCAATGAAATCCATTTTTTTTTATAATAAATGCTGCTTAAATCAAAAATTTAAACAAAAAATTTATAAAATTGTAGCTTTTGTTTGTGATTTCTTAAAAATTGTAAAGAAAATAAAACATCAAAAAGAAAAATAAAAATAAAAAGTAAATAGAGACCATACACAACGTATTATGCTATATTTCTGAAAATGATTTTTCTAATGTTAAAATCCTTTGTATATGTTTTAAGGTTTTAAGCGCTTAAGAAGTCTTATTCAGCTTTGATTTGTTTATCGTTTAAATTTTTATTTAATTGTTGCAGTTTTCATAAACTGGAAATTTTTAAATGTCATTTTCGCTTTTATATGCACCATTAAGTATTTTGTTGTTTTTATTTATAAGAAACACAAAGTCATTCTTTTTATATAGTATTCTGCATATCCTGAATATATGCATCATATTGTTTGGTCTTTTTTTTTCTTTGTTTATTTTGTGTTTTTGTTTTCTTTTGTTGTCTGTTGTTCTCTATATTTGCTGCAGACACGCATTCAACTAGCAAAAGTCAAATCTGTGCTCATATCTCAAGTACACGGCGCCTGCAACCAAGCTGCTCCATGCACATTAGACTGATACAAAAAATCAAAGTTTTATCAAAAGAATTCGTTTTTAGAAATCGATATTTAGAGATAGCTAGTGATGTTCTTATTTAAAAGTTCAGTAATGGCCCCAAGTTTTGGTTTTTTATAAACGGTTAGTGCAAATCGGTTAGCGTATGTCTAGTGATTTGAGAAGCATAAATTATAATACTGAAATGGTTTGGACAAAATTAATCCTCGCATTTTTTTCAATCAAAAAAAAAAAAAAAACGGTTTGTTTCGCTGGAGTTTGATTCATAAAATAATTGAGATTAGCTTGAAGCATTAAATCATGTAAAAGGATCATAAAAAAATAAATTATTACGCTTATTACGCTTACGTTACGTTAATTTATTTTTTTATAATTGGTCACCAAACAGTTGTTAAATGTATAAAAAGCAACCGTTTATGGAACATTGAAACCATTGCTTTACAGATGTTTTCATTGCCTATGCATAAGATGCTTCATTCTATTGCGAATAATATTGATGATTATTTTATAGAGACTGTATGAATGCACGTTAAAAAAAAAATGTTTTGAGCACCTTCTTCACTAGATAACTAACATTCGTCATTTTGACGAACAACAGTCTAATAAGTATTCACATATGATGTATGTAATACATGTACTTCTAAAAACTTGCTAGTAGTGGTAATGCACAATCAGTGAGTATTGAACGTTTTGATATGAAGACTACTTATTCGACATTTTGACGAATAGTTAGCTTTTGTGTAAGTTTTTTGCTACACATTTTACTAATAATTATAAACGTATTCGTATGTTCACACGTCCATTCTATTTTATTTCATTGATCTAAGTTCAAAGAAATATCTAAAATGAGAATAAAAAAATGTTATGTTTGTTCAAAAAAAAAAAATGTTTTTTTAGTTATTGATCGGACGTAAGCTTAACGCAAAGGCACCACTTACCGAGCAGTTATCGGCACGTCGGTTTGAATCTCCTAAAAGATATATAAATATGATATGTAATTTCAATAAAATTAACTTATTTATTGTTATAGATGTTTACCGCGAGAAAAATAAGTTGGCAATAGTTTAAATGATAGTTTTTATTCCTAAATTTTGTTTTTAAACAATTGATACAAAAAAACACAAGGTTCACGATTAACCGACCGGCCTGTGATAATTTTGCCTGTTTCCGTCTACTGAAGTACCTGATTCCGACCGCTAATGTCGTAATAAGAAAAAATAAAAATCACTATATTTATATTTGCTTAAAAGAAAATAAATTTTGCGATTTTGATTAAAATCATTCAGATTTTCGTAAACAAAAAGAATAGTTTCAATTGCATTACCATTATTAGTCAAAACTGCTCATCAATATTGATGTCCAAAATAGATTCGTTATGGTCATTATGGTACGGGAGGCAGCGTTGTATTTTTGAGGTTTAGCTCAATAACTCGGAAAGCAAGCCACAAGTAAGAAATTTTGTTCAGACCAGTATTGTAAAGCAGATGAAGCAGATAACTATCTCAGGCTGGTGTGACTGTTCTCTCCTTTTTTTTGGAAAAAAAATTATTACTAGCGACTTCTTAACCTAGTGATTCAAAACTTTAACTGCGTACTATACACTCCCTTTATACTTATAAAACTTCATAGTTAGTGGGTGGAGAAGTTTCGAAATGCGTCAACTTTTGTAACAGTCTAATGCACATGCTCCGCCAACACGACTGATAGTGGGTTGTTGTTTTTTTTTTGTTATGTACGAGGAAGAATTGGAGCACACTTTTCATTTTTCAAGCCATTTTAAATGTGTTGTGCATTTCATTTTGTTGTTGTTTTATTTTCAGATTATTTCATTTTTTTTTTTGCTGCTTGTGCACGTGACTGTAAGTTAAAAATTTAATTTGGCATTTTTTCACAGTTAACTTTGCAAATTTTAAAAATTTATGTTGATCTGGGAGGATTATTTAATTTTATTTTCAATTTCAGACTAAATTTTTTTATTAACTTCTGTTTTGAAATAAAACTCATTTGATTAGCCTCTGAAAGTAGGCTATAGAAAGTTAACGAAATTTAAAAAAGAAATGTTTGTATTTTTGTAAAAAATATATTTTATGTTTTGAAAAATGCATGCAAGCTCAATAAAAAAACACCTCAGCTATTCACATTATTTTTTCAAATAAATTTTGTAGCTTCTCTAAAAATGCAAATTTTTTGCTGAGATTAGAGAAACATTGCCATTTTTGTGTACAAAGCTTTCACTATCGTCGTCATGTTGCAACAAAAGTAAAATAAAATGTGCATTCTTTTGCATGTTAAAAGTTTTTTGAGGGTGCTAAATTACCATCCACCTCTTTGGACCAATCTCTACTGTTTTCCAAGCAGCGATGACTTTTTTTCTCACAACCAAAAAAAAAAAACATTTGTGTTAAGGTTGCCTTGTTCACATTGCAATTTTTTTGTGTAGTTGCATGTCTGCTTGTGTATTTGTGTTTGTTTTTTTCTTTTGTGAGTCATTTTATGTATGTGTGTGTGATTTTTTTTAACTGCTGCATAAAAGCCACAACAACATAACCCGCTAACATTAGCGCATTTTTGGCTCTAGTCAGAAACAACTTGTGTGTCAGTGTGTTCATACTTTTTTCTGTTTGTGTTGTGTCGCCCCTTATTTGTTGTTTGTTTTTTATGTTATTGCTGTTGTTGTTACATTTTTTGGCGCGACTAAAGTTTGAAAATAATTTGCAAAACATAAAAGTAACATTTGTTGTGCAAAAAAAAAAAGTATCACGAAAAATTAATAAAAATAGTGGATATCATTTTGTTGTCGTGTTTTGAATTTTATGTTTGTTGTTTTATTTAATTTTTATTGTTATTTTGTAATTGTTACCCGTGGTAATGCCCTTATGTTGCAACTATCAGTTGCGCAATTTTATTTGAAAACTTTTATGTTTGTTTGTTAAAACTTTATTTTTAATAATTGATAATATTCTTTTTTTTCTCAAATTCATTGCCACCATTGAAATAGTAAAGAATTGATAGAAATCAGGGTATTCCCATCGATTGGAAGGAACAATAACGAAAAATGGGTCTGAAATATGCCTTTAAGATGGTCGGTGACCTCATTCGTGGCTTCCATAATCCATTTTTCAGCGTCTTGCCATTGATTGGTGCAGTCAAATTTTTATCCTAAAATGTGTCCACAACATTTTTTTAGGAGGGTCAGGGACCTCTTTAGTGACTTCCAAAATCCATTTTCGACCATTTCCCAACGATTCGTGCAATAAATTTTTTTTTTAAATGGGTTCAAAACACCTCTTTAGTACAGTCGGGGTCATTCACTGTCATTTTAATAAATCTACTTTCATCATTTTTCCCATCAATTTGAGCAATAAACTTTTTTTCGAAAAATGGGTTCAAAACGCTCATTTTCCTTATCGAATCAGAGCAGAAAAAGTTAATTTATTGAAAATGCAATTTATTGTTGCTAAAAAAAATATGTCGAAAAAAATTTAGAATTAAAGGACTATGTATATATTTATTTATTTATATATTTTCGTTTGAAAAATCATCAGAGCAAAAAAAAAAAAAAAATTATTTTCAAGAACTGATTTATGGATAAACTACACATATTTTACTGTCATTATTAACATAATTTTCACTCATGATTGTGTTTAGCCAGTCGGAGTAGTAAAGAGTGCTGGCATATGCATCTGGAGTTCCAGTGGCACAATAACTGTCCATAAAATTGGCGACACCAACTACATGTTCTCTATTTACATCAACTAATGGTCCACCAGAGTCTCCATGGCAAATACCTTCACCCATTTTTGAAAGTCCACAAATGGTATCAGTTCGGTTGGCTTGCTGCAACTCCAACACTATCATTTTTTGGCATTTATCGTTTGGAATGTAAAACTGAGTGAGCTTTTGTAGTTTTTCGGGTTTTGGGCCATATTGTAAAGTTCTTCCCCAACCAGTTACTATAACCTTAGCTGCAGGTTTCATTTGCTCGTACGGCAATTTTATTGATTTTGTTTTGTTATTCCATGCAATTGAATCTCTAAGGCGTAGCAGAGCAATATCGCCATCCAAAAATGTAGCAGCAAAGTTGCAATGTACGTAAACTTTAGCTATATTGTATATAGCACCGGGTTTGCTCTTGTAATTTGTTCCTGTTACGACAACCATATTTTTTAAGTCTAATAGTTTTTCGCTTTTATATAGACAGTGCGCTGCAGTCAGAATATAACGTTCATTTAAAATTGAACCACCACATTTGTGAATAAACTTGGAAGACACCAATTGCAAGGAAACCTGATATGGTGCAAAATTATTCTCGGCATCCTCAACGCCAACAATGCGATATTGTGGTTGTATGGATACAGCAGCAAGTAGAAGTATCAAAGTGCACAAATTTTTTTTCATTTTTGAAGGTACAAAACTTTTGGTGTACAGCTACGAAAAGCACTCGCTTAATACTAAAGTTCTGTACACAAGTATTAAGTTAATAATTATTAAATGATACAGTTCATTTAGTTAACCTTTATGTCTATAAAAGTTTTTACAACGTCTCGTCAATACGTACACACCCAGGTATGCACATGTATTTTGCTAGAAAAACTTATCATTACGAACCAATAATAAATAAATTTGACAGACTTATTAAAAAATCGATAACATTCATCTTCACGCTTTCGATACGTTTTGCAGTTCCACACGACAACTTAATGATATTATTTACCTATGGAAAATTCCAAAGTGCAACGCTGAGTATAAATATCAGTAGTGACACTGCTTTTGGTTAATTTTTTCCTATAAATTTTCAACATCAAAAATCAGTTAAACGATATTTTTGAATTGTTAAAGCTAATGGCACAATCAACTTTTAAATATGAACTTTTTGTATCAACATTTTTACTGAAAACTTCTTATATATCAATAGGATTTGTCAGCTAGTGCTCATAAAAATCGAATATAAGTTCAATTATGTTGTGTCACTCTGCAACCCATTGATGAATTTGTTGCTTGGCGCACTTTAATATTTATGTACATAACTTCAGTTAAATTCCCAAGGTAGTCTGAACCAAGCACTGGCTTGAACTTGAACTTGTACATAATAAATAAAAAACGATGTGCATAAAAACGACCTTTTATGATTTTTACATTTATATAAAATGCAAGAGATATAAAAGTTCATGATACAATAAAAATCTGTAAAGCAAAATGAATAAATAAAAAAATATATATTTATATTTACGCGTTATATGATGCAAAGAGCTGACATTCTTCAAAAATGAAAAAAAGAAATCATAACTTTTAATAGCAAAAGTTTTTTTTTTTTTTTTTATTGTGAAATTTATGCGCACAGCTGGAACGTAAAAAATGTTGCCACCAACATGGCAATAGCACATTTTGCACTCTTAAGTTCGAATGTGCTATATGTACTATAAATAATTTTTTTTTTTTTTTTGTTGCAACTATGGCAAACATTTTCGAAATTGAAATTTGGAGTGAATTCTTTTTATGATTTATGTATGTTTGCTTATTTTAAATTGCCTTATTTTTTTTTTTTGTCCCAAACAGTTCGTTGCACTACTTCTGCTGAGTTGTTTTTCTGCTAAAAACTCACTCACTTTTTGCAACTTGACTTTTTCACTATGCTCTCTTTTGTTTTTCTTTCAGTGTTTTCATACAAAAGTTTCTTAAGTTTTACATTTTTTGCTATTTTGGATAGCTACTTTTAAGTGCTAACCCTCTATGCTGCAGCAGTCGAAATAAGGTACCCGTATTGTATTATTTTTTATTGAAATTTTTGTTGGCTTATATCATAAATTATATCAAATAATATAGTATGCATAATATTGTATTCAGAAAAAAAAATCCGCAACATAAATGTAGGTTAGTTGTTATGTGCAAATGGTAGTAATTTCATGCAAGCTTAATTTTTATGAAGTGCTATGAAATATGCAACCTTTCATGTTGTTATCTTAAAACAAAATTTATTTTATTTCATTGCATATACTTAATTTTTTAATGTGCCAAATTTTTTATGTCAGTTTTTATATATTTGAATAACGAATTTACATATTTCACTCAAACAACGTAGCTTTCAGAAGTTAACGTTTTTAAATCTACATTTAAATAAAAAAGTTTTCTATATTTGAAATAAGTATTAAAATGAAATTTCAGCAACTGTAGAGAAACGTGCCATTAAATTGTTCTTTGTCATAAGAGGTTACGCAGTAAATTATTCAAAAATGGACATTAAAAGAACATTAGCATTGTTTTATCTATCAAAAATAAATTGTTTTTCTTATAAAAAGAAAAATCTCTAACTTACCAATAATAACTAATTACTAAATGAATTGAATATTTCTATATTAACAGTTAAACTATCAAGCTTACTCATAAGAGACATCTTCTGTATATTAAAGTTGGTCTACATGAATGAAAAAGATTTATCGAGAAAGTTTCGTATAGTTTTGAATATGTTTCCACTTATTTTTACTGCTCAACTAATTAAGAGGCTGCGTCCACTGTTCGCTTTTTACACCGCTCACTTACGTAAACTATATTTTTTCGAGTGCTCTGGCACCACTCAAACCGTCTTCTTTAACGTGTTCTTTTGTATAAAGCTGTTCCCATAACCGCACAAAATCAAATCGCTAAAAAGTATTAAAACGCCCAATAATTTTGAGCGATTGCTCATATTGCACAATAACCCAATGAATGATGGCTGAAAAACTGTTTTTAATTTTGAGCAATCTGTCACTGTTAAGACTTTTCCAAATGCCCATTGGACAAAAAAACGTTGATTTCACTTTACTTTCAATTGATCAAACACTATATTTTGAATTTTGTTGTTCTTCAACTTACACTCAAAATATATGAGATGGTCTATTATGACAACATGCTGTACGTTGAGAGCAATCTGTCTTTATTATGATGCAAATAGAACGCGAAAAGTGATCTCATTAGACAAAAAAAAAAACCCTGAGCATCTTTGTCGGTGTTTTTACAGTACACTATTTTATAGGCAAGCACGCCTCCAGACTAGGGCTTTCTGACGTAGTGGATCTTTGTAGAAGTTGTAAAGATCCTGACGTCGCACAGTCTAACTTTCATTATCTTTGTGAATGCGTAGCGCTGATAAATCGGCGCTACAAGGTAATCGAATGTAACTTCTTCGGCTCTCTTGAAGACATTACTCATCTCCAAAATCAATTTTGAAGTTTATAAAAGTTGCGAAATGGTTTGCATAGATTGAAATCGAAGACAGATGTTAGGCCCAACTGCGGCCTAAGTTATGATGATGATTGTCATCTCCCGTGCTAACCTAACTCGACCTTACCTTAGATGCAACCGAAAAGATCTAAGAGTATACTTTATAGATGTATACTTTATAGATGAAAAATGAATAAGATAGAAAGAAAGAAGTCTTACCTATGCTTCAAAGTCCTAGACAGCTGACTGCTTTACAAGGAATCCATCTGAGGATTTTTCGCTTTTATATTGACAATCGAAAATTTTGCCAATGAACTCTGACTTTTGAACTCTTTTTTATAGGTTGTTCTTAATTTTTTTTTGTGATAGTCGTTTATTATCCTCTTTTTATACACTTGCTTCTAACAACCATTTAAATATATTTACTACTTTTCGTATGTTCTTGTCAAGGTTTAAGCTAACGAATCTTAGTATAAAAGATATTTGCCCTACCATTTAAGCTGTTTATGTTTTCAAGATTGCGACGCTTAAAATACTTAACGAACATGCGTGTTTTTGCTCTTATCAATTTTGTTGTAAATAAATAGAGCAAGAAAATTAAAGGCAACACCATCTAAACGAGATGCATGTCAATGGAAATAGTATCAATTTTTTAATCCATGGTGCTTTCGGGTATTTGCTTATGATTAAAGGTAATACTAGTTATTACAAAAAATCCTTTTAGAGAGGTGCATATTATTGTAGTTAAAAGTCCCATACTTTTCTAGTCTCTTAGCGTTTTTCTAAAAATATTGTTGATGCTTAAAAAAGTTCAATTAGATCATAACACTATGCACAACTGTTTTTCAACCATTTGCAAACATATGCACCAGTGATGGCATTTGGGTTTTGTGAAAATGTACTGAATCGAGACTTGAAATGTACTTTTTAGAGGCCGAATGTACTTTTTTTTGGCGTGAACATCCAATTTTATTAAAATGTACGAAATTTTTGTAAAATTTTCTCAATAACCAAAAAAAAAAAAAAAGGTCCTCACTTTTGGCATCTCAAAAACCCTAGGAAAATGAGATATACATACATATATGAAATTAAATTACAAAAACTACACCTTGCAATTATTTATACAAAAAAAGGTAATTATTATATATCTTCACATTGCAATTATTTTTTCATTTAATTAAACCGAAAACAGGTAATTATTATAAATTGTTCAAATGTACCGAAAATGTACTGAAAATGTGCTGAAAATTCGCCGAATGTACTAAAAATGTGACAAATGTACCGAATGTACTGAAAACTTGTTAAATGTACTGAATACGATTTTTCAGGACGCAAATGTACCGAAAAAAGTACAAATGTACCGAAAATGCCATCACTGATATGCACTCAATCTGGCTCATTTATTTAATTTTAGTTTTTATTTAAAGCAAAATAAATGTATATAAGTATCGAAACCTTTGACTTTCGCTATAAATAAAGTCATTATTATTTGCTTAATACAACATAAAATCATAAGCAATGACATTTTGTCTTTTTAATTTACTAAGAATTTCGTATGAGAAAAATACTCAAAGGCAGCTTTACCTTTATGGAAATTTACAGAATTCTTACAATAAACAACACATACGCACAATAGCAAAAACAACTAAACACACTTTACTTTTGCTAAAGGCCAATTAGTTCTTTTCAACCTTTAGATGTTATTCGTACAATAAGCCTTTTCACTAATGAACTCCATAAATCTGCACAATGCGCACGAAGGCTTAATTTGTCATAAAAAATTAAGTTTACTCAAAAATAAACAAGAGCCACTTAAAGTCATTAAACAAAAGTAGTTGAAATAACAAACGTATAAAATCAATAAAATTTAACAAGTTGCTCTAAGTTAAATGTCCCATAAGTTGGTACGTGCACAAGAATACATATCTTACGTACAGAGACTGAACTTGACTTGTTCTATCCACATTATTTTATAGCGAAATCTTTAGGGAACACAATTTTTATACTAAGAAAAAAGAAAAATTGATACGGCAGGAGCTAGTGAGACATCGTCATTTGTCACAAGCGCGTTTAATACTGCAAAATGTGATAAAGAGAAGAAGAAATAAAAAAAGAAATGATAATAGCAAAATGCGATTAAGGAATAAAGAACGGGGGAGTGATTCCATAAAAATTTTGAATTAAGTTTGCAAAATTTTTATTAAATCTTTAATCAGCTTTCAAAATATTTCTAGCAATCTGCGTAAAGTGAAAAAATTGAGACTTAGCGAAAATAGAGAATCCTTTACTTAACAAAAATAACAATGGGGTTTTAAGATCGAAGTGCAAGAAATCGATCATAAGCAAGTCGAGGTAAAAGTTTTCAACTTAAAATGAGCTGATACTCTGTGGTAAGATACCTAAAGGCATAATTCAACAAAACTTCAAATTCGCCAATCTTGAGATAGACCAATACTTTTCGTTCTCCTTAATATTTGACTAAAAATTATTATTTATTTTAAATATAAAGATAAGGGGTAAGGTTATATTCGGCTCAAATATCAAGTTTTTAATTGAAGCTGTGATTTTTCAAACGATTTTGCCTACATGGTGACTTAAAAAAATTATATTAATTATAAGACATAATGAACTTGTATGTATTTTAAAAACTTACTACATGAACTAAAGCCTTTCCTTCTTTTATGAAATATCCCACAAAAAAAAAAAAAAATATTTATATTTTCCACAAATGGTGCACAACAACAAATAAAATAAAAAGAGGTGGTTTTATTTTTAGCTCGCCAGAGTACTAAGTTATTGGCAACATTTATTGTACTCTGCACGTGAAAAAATATATAAAAAAGAAACACAAAATAATAAAAAAAAAATATCAAAAACAAAATTGAAAAGAAAAGAAAACACACAACAAAAACGACATCAACAATAAATGGTAAAGGTGGTAAAATGTAAACAGCGGAAATATTGTCAAGGTATCAATCGTTCGTTTAGCTGCGCTAAGATACACATAGCGCCATTGCAAACGATTGAAATGCTTAGTATTGACTTACCGCAACAACAACGTTTACAATGATAAGAAAACAAAATATATAAAATTTAAGAAAAACAAACGCTTTTTATGTGACACATTGACAGGCCAACATTTGTATTTCATCACTTTTGCGCAAGGATTACGTTCGTTTTGATATTTTGTTTTTGGTTTTGTACTTTCCCATTTTGATTGTTTGGAAAATTGGCCTGAAGGGATCTTCAAATGTGATGTGTTAACACACAACGGGTTCATAAGGTTGTTGGTAAACTAAAACACACACCGACTACAAGCTGAAAATTTTTGAATTTGTTGTCTTTTGCTTGATTGCCGATAAGTGCTGTTTAAGTTTTTGGGTAACAGCATTTTGGCCATACGGTTATTTTCTATTGCGATTTTTGATTTGGATTTTTTTTATAAATTTTTATTTGAAAAATGACAACTAGCTGAGCTTGTAGGAATACAAAAGTTTTATTATTATTATTATTATTTATTTAAAAAACATTGATTTTTTAAAGAAAATATAGACATATTAATGTCTTTGTATTAAAGTCTATTGTAGTTACATCAGTCGCTTATAATTAAAGAAACATTTACTTAATGATATTTCATTGTTAATTTTGTAGGTATCTACATATAACAATCTGATATAGTAATTTTTAATATTAAAAAAGTTTCTAACTAGTCGGCATATATATACATTTCTGAGTAGATACTACTTTCAAAGACTTCAATTTTGCATTTAAAAGAGAAAACTTTAATTATAATAACGCTGAAACATTTCACTTACCATTATTAATATTCGCCAGTCCAAATATTATCAGCATGAGTGTTCGCAGCAGACTGTTAAAAATCCGATTAAATCGCAAACAATTTGTTTCCAGCATTTTGAAAGGAAGGATGCTAATGCACGTATACAGATTAAGTTATTCCAGCAGTTTGATTTTAAATTTATTACACAAGTACGCAATATATTTTTTTTATGTTGCTTGTTTTGTTTTTATTAATTAATTTTTTATATTTTTAATTTTCAACACCAGCACACAAAATTATATGTGGCATTAAATTTAAGTGCAAGAATTTTTTCATGCAGTTATTTACTTTTCTTTAAATTGAAACACAAATTTGTGAAGTTTTTATTTATTATTTGCACGAAGCTTCATGGTTTTTTCGTTGTTCATTTTAAGTAATCGTATAAATTTTAATGTAGTTACATGCAATGCATTCGTGTGCGTGCACATGCTAATGGTATACTTATGCACATATTAGTAAAACTATGAAATTGTTAATGTTGTTTTGTGTTTTTTTTTTATGCTGCACTGGAAACTGCTGCAAAAATGCGCATTTTGACTTTGCAGAATTTTGTGCAGCTACAACTGACATTGACAGATATTACATTCTACACTATGGTTTTTGAAAGTTTATTCGTAAAATTTTATCGCTTTTCATCTGTTTTAAAAATAAATTTAAATTATAACATATTTTTTTTATATAAATCATTTCATTGTTTTTGCTGCAGCTGCTAAAACTTGTTGTTGTGAATTTTTTTTTATTAAAATTAAAATCTAAAAGCAAATATTCTAAAATTTTAGGATCATTACTCACAAGTCCCTAAGAAGTAAAGTAAAAAAGTAAGTAGGCAAAGGATCTTAAAAATGTCGTAGCTTGGAATACTTCCACAGCTTGATACTCCGTTCTCATAATCACAAGTAAAGTAGTAAAAGATAGCAAATATGGTCGAAGCCCAATAAAAAATGTATTCCAAGGTGGGAAATAGACTATGTACTTATGTCAGAAATAAAATCAGTTTTTATTAAACTTGTCACAATCACAGAAAGATTTTTTTTTTTGTAAACCCTACGAGGTTGAGGTATTTTTTGGCGCTTATTGGTAGAACTAGGTCTGCACAGACCTATATGTGATTTTTTATGGGAAAACATAGGCAGGTGTCCTAAAAAATGTGTATAAATGTGTTCAATGCTAGGACAAAGAGATTCTCCGTAATCGCTTCTAGGATTCGCCTCGAACGTGCAAAAAAAAAGTTATGTACACATTTATATGCAAAAGGTCTACACAGACTTGGGTGAACCTCTTAGGGTAAAACCTCTCCGTAAAATTATTTTTTTTTTTTTTAAAGAAAAAGATGGAATGAAAGTTTTAAGTAAGAAATTCGCCCCAGTGAAGTAATAAAGCATAGGTATAACAGTTTATGTTCATATCTGTGCAAAATGTATGCTTTCAAGTTTAAACAAAAAATATCATTTAAAGAAAACTGCAAGTTCCAAATAAAAAATTATTTAAATTATTAAATTGATATTTAGTCTACATTTTTCATTTGCTTGTGCTTTGTTTCAGTTGATGTAACAAGTTTCATTTCATAAGCCATTCAACTGCTGGAAATAATAAATAATTCTTTTACGAAATCTCTTCTTCATTTAAGCAGCGTTTTTCATTTTTTTTTTTTTAAATTATAAAAGTCGTTTATTCAACGTCTCTCTTCACTGGAGCATAATGTTTTTTCGTTGAAGCAGAAGCTTATTCGATTGGATGAGTCGTTTTTTCAATGCTGACAAGACATTTTAGAATGTCATTGTTTTTAATTAGTTTGATAGAGATTTGTTGGAAATGAAAAAATAAATAACGAGCTCAAAAATACTTACAAAAAATTTGGTTCTAGCCATCTTATTGTATTGAATCGTATAAAAATTTTTTTTTTTTTTGTCTCAATTGCCACTCCACTTCTTTTGTTTAGCAAAAATTTAAGCAAAATTATTAATTCTGTCTTTATGTAAGTAGCCATAAATTGTATTTATTGCTTGGTTATTCCAACAAAAGATTCATATTTAGAAACATAGTGCTTCAAAGCTTCAAAATTCTCTTATATTTTACGACTTTAAAATTGTTTTTTTTTAAAACATTTGGACAAATCGGGGTTACTTAGGAAAGGAAATAATTTTTTATTTACTTTGTAGTGCATCGGAACTGAGAATAATTAATTATTATTTTCTTGAGCTAACTGTGCAGTAGAGTGTGTGAAAACACAAAAAAAGTGTTATATCAAAGAAAGTGTAATATCAAATGGCTTACAAAGACACACAACCGAAAAAAGTATTTTGATTTAACATACTTTGTTTCACAGTTTGCTACGGTTTTCAACAAATCTATGCAAAAAAGAAAACATTTCCGGTTTAGAAACTCTCACTTATCGGCTAAGAGGTTGATGTTGATTCCGTTCAAGTGAGAATACTCTTGCCTACAATGATGTTACTAGTTTCATTATAAAAACTTATTGAAAAATTACACTAACTTTTATTTGCTTATACTGTTTTTTTTTTGCAATTTCTATAAAATTGAAAAATCTGTAGATAAACTATGTAAAACATCAGGTTCAGTTACTTTCAGTGTACCAAAATATAAATACATAAAAATGTAATAAATTTAATTTATATTAGGGAACGAATTGTCTTACTTTGTTTATCTTAAACGTTTAAAAAGTTTATGTCTCCATTAACATCTTTAAAAGTATTCGAATAAAGCTGTGCCACACACGAATTGCACGACATTTCACAGAACTATTTCCGATCTTTGATAGTTTAAGAATTTTTTTAGTAACAAATTTTTTTCAGATTGTCTAGCTAACATTTCCTTCCCACAAAAATTTTTCATTGTGCCGTATTCGTAAAATTGTCAAAAAAAAAATCGAGTTTCTGCAAAACATTGCAAACAAAATTTCTAATATAATATGAACAATGGCTTTGAGTCCTTGGTATTTTTTTTAAGACAAAAGTAAGCATAATTTTTCCAAAAAGCCAACTGTTGCAAGAAAAAAAATTAATTTTGTATCAAGTTTTTGGTATTAAAAATAACGCACGCGTACCGGCATCTTTTCTAGTAAACTAAAATAATTATAAAATATGTATTTTATAATATTTTAAAGGTCAAACAAATAAATGTTCTTTATAAACATTACTTGAAATAAATCATTGAAAGTTATAGTACATATTTGTGTATTAATAATAATCTTTCTTTCATTTTATTTCCTTTTACTATATCAAACTATACTCTGCTTAACTTAATTTAAAAATCTTTGAGATTTTTCCTTCTAAATGCTTAACTTTCCTTTTTTCTCTAAACATTGCATTTAGTAACATATGGCATTCATATTTCCGTCTCAATTCTTATATCACACCAAAATTATCACTTGTGCTTTTGCTCTACTGCTTCTTACAAACAGCATGAAATCCATCATTAGCGCAATTTAAATTTATGCCGCAACACGAGTCACATTTTCAGCAGCAGCCGGAACAAAAGAAAGAAAAAAATACAAAAACAAATATATCCCTACAAAAAGAAGAAAAAACAAGAAAAAGCGCCTGATAGTAGGTATTGCACTAAGCCTAAAAGTAGGCAATAACAGGAAACGAAAAATAAAGATAAAAAAAAATCACAACACAAGACGGACAAAAAAAAAATATTAAAATTTTGTTGATGTTGCGGCTTTGCTGCAACAACAACAACAATAACAACGATAACAACAAAAATAAATTCACCAAATTTTAGTCCTCCACGCAGTATTGACTACAAAAACAAAATGACAGTGCACAACGACAAGACGCAGAAAATGCGGCAACACGACACGAATCAATAATAAGGATAACGTTTAATATTACGTGAATGTAAGCATAGAGAACGTAACGTAAAATAGCGGCAGTAGTACAAGCCAAAAAAAAAAAAAAAAACACTGATAACTGTAAAAGTTGAGGACCAACAGCAACAAAATCAGCAGTTAAGGAGGATGACTACAGCAACCGAAACACGTAATAACGTAATGCAAAGGAAAAATGTTGTTGAGCTAAAACACGTCGTTGTCGTCGTCGTCGCGTATGCTGCGTCGCAGGATAACGCATATGAAATTGTGTTTCTTTTTTATTTTATTTTATTTTATTCTTTTGCCTGCAGCAGTAAATTTTCCATGAAAGAGGTTGCTGTTTTCGACAACGTAGTAGAAGTCTTTGTCGTCGACTTAATGCGGTAACGCTACCATTAAAGGGTTTTCACATTTCCGCTTCATATTTGATGATTTGACCTTTTCGCATTTGGTTAGCTTTTCTTTTTTGCTGTATGATTTATGAGTGCTCTGGCACTCACACTCTGACAATTTAATGATTTTGTTATACTGTGTGTGTGTTTTTGGAAAACTTTCTTGATTTTTTTTCGTTGTTATTGAAATTTATTATTGTAGTTAAATTTCTACTAATTTTTTATTTTATTTATAGCTTCTTTTTAAACTTTCACAAATTTTTCTCTTTTTTTTAACAAAAATTTCACTGCAAATATATTCTTTTTTTTTTCATAAACACAACGCTATGCTACCACGTAATCGACCGTACGCTTTGAACACACCCGTTCCTTGCATAGTCCAAAGTTAACTGAGATTCCGATAACAACAACGAGATGCCATCACAGCAACAGCAACAGCAAAGCGCGTTCGTTGGTTTTTAGGCTTTACATTTTATGGTGCAAAATGTTCCTCTGTGCTTGTGTATCTCACTGTGAGGTCCTCACATTCATCGTGACGCTACAGCTTTTGTCGTTTTTCTGTCTTCGTGCCTCATCTCAGCCGAAGCTGTAGCTAAGCTAAACACAAGTAACGAGTAACTGCTTGTAAAACCAACAAAAATGGACAGTAGCAAAAATCTCTCGTTGATTTTATCAGTTAAGCTTTTTGTGCGTGTGGAGAGGGAGAACCCTTTTTGTTGCTCTTTCTGAATTAAGCTACAGCATCCATATTACAGCATCCTGCTGAATTTAATTTTCTAATACACGCACGTGTCATAAAGTTTATTCAGCAAAAGCATTATATTCTGTAGTTTTGTTGAGAGTTTGCAAATACAAATAAAGAGAGTTAAAGTTAAATTTTGTGCTAAAGAACGCTTAAAAGTAACATGCGATTTTTCTAGTGGCAAAACTATCATAGCTCGAAAGATATTTAAATATTATATTTTATATATCAAATTAATGCAAAATATGACATGTAATTAATTTTGCATTAAGTCTACGGAAATAATCAAAGCGGGGTTATTCGTCAAAGACTGCTTTACCGAGGCCCAGGCTGGAGAGCTTGAGAGGCATTTGAAGATGTCGTTCAAGAATATTTGGGGAATAATGATAACATGATGAACGCATTACATGTCATTAGTGCGTATGATCACTGTAACTCTTTGATGTTGTCAAGGAGTAATATTTCATTTCAAAACCTAAAAAAATTAAAGCAAAAAAAATTTTGAAATTCAACGTAGCAATGAAAATTTAATCAGTTTAAAAAGAGACCAAAATAGTTTTATTTGGAATTTGATCATCTCTAGCTCTAAATCTAATCCGATTTACATGATCTACATTTAGTTAAAACTAAACAAAATTTGAACAATAATCACTCCATGCACATGAAAAATTTACAAAAAAAACGTGTTTTTGAGTAAATCTCGAAAAGGATGCTTAAAAAAAAATTTAAAAAAAAAACATGGTTACCTTTTCTGGAATCTACGCTTTAAAATACAAAAACAAAAATTACGAGATCTCGAGATTAGGTCCACATCAGTGATGGCATTTTCGGTACATTTGTAGTTTTTTCGGTACATTTGCGTCCGGAAAAATCGTTGTGAGTACATTCGACAAGTTTTCAGTACATTCGGTACATTTGGGACATTTTCAGTTCATTCGCCAAATTTTTAGCACATTTTCAATACATTTTCGGTACATTTGAACAATTTATAATATTAACCTTTTTTTATTTTTTAGTAAATGAGTAGATTTTGTAATTAATTTAATGTGAAATATATCTAATTTTGCTAGGGTTTTTGAGATGGGAAAAGTGAGGACCTTTTTTTTTTCGATAGCAAATTTTAGAACAATTTCGAACATTTTAGGAAAATTGGGTGTTCAAGACAAAAAAGTACATTTGAAGTCTCGATTCAGTACATTTTCACAAAACCTAAAAGCCATCACTGGTCCACATTTGTTAAATAATCATAGTATACCAAAAAATATGTTGCATTTAAAATGATTTTCTAAGTTTCATTCTGATGTAAAATCTATTTACATTATTTGCTTTGAAGAGTGATTTTTGAATTTTTTATTTTTATTTTTTTTTTTTTGTTTTGTAATACGTATTGTAACATATTGTTACTTTGTTTTTTTATACTTATACTGCATTTTCATATAAGTAATGATTTTCAAAAGAAACTTTTTGTATTATAAAAAATATTCTTTATAAAATTATAATTCTCGAAAAATTTGATTTAGAAACTAAACCAACATTTCAAAAATGATAAATCCAATTCAAGGGCAAACATATGCGTATTGTGCAAGGATTAAGTAAACTAGGATACAGGAAAATCAAACCGAATTTTCTAAAACGGCTCAATATAAAATTAATAGAGAATTTACTAGAAAGTGCTCTTTGCAATGCTGTCAGCAGCATAGCCAAAAAAAAAGAGTACAAATTCTTAGCAAGCATGTGCCGAGAAAAATATGCTCGCAAACTTAGCAAAGGAGAGAGCACAGAGTAAAATACAGCGTGGTTGCTATAAAAAGCTCTAACGTAAACAGCTGTTGTATGGTTTGGTTGGGTTTTGCCTTTTTTCATATTTTATTTTGTTGCCTCGAAAAATGTAGGTTATTGTGATATATGCTAAGGGAAGCGGCAATGTCAGCACTTGAAATTTTAAACAGCCATGAAATGAAAAGAAAGTGAAGAGAGATAAAATTCAAATCATATGTCAAAATACTACAGAAAAGTAAGAAGAATAAAAAAAATAAAACCGAAAAATTAATCAAATTCACAAGAAATTGATTATAAAAAAAAAAAAAAATAAATAAGAAATTCAAACAATTTTTTAAAAGATGACTATTAATTAATTAAAATAAAATTTATTTTTCATATTTTGAGCTATTTCAGAGGGTTGTTGCAATAAAATTTCGTGACGAAAAAATTGTACTTACTTAAATTCAAGAAAGGACAAGCTATTGAATTAAAATTATGTAAAAAAAAAGATAAACGCAATAATACAAAAAAAATAAAAATTGCTACAATAACATACATATCTAAGCTTCTAAAAGTGTAACTAAAAATTTGAAACAAGTAGAATGAGAGCCTGTCTGCATCGTCATAATGATCGTTCACCTTTTTCGAAAGCTAAGAAAAAATTTTTATGTATTAAATTTTCCCATATCATTGCCTGAAAATTATTTAACCACAAACTTTATTTTGTCACTTTTGAAGGAGATTGTCTCTTGCAGAGTTAAGAATCAGTCTATAAAATGCCCAAAAAAAACAGGTTCTTCTGATAATTAGCTACTTGTAAGAAAAATATTTTTTTTTCTTAAAGCTTGTGCACTATTGGCAAGGATATACCAAACGGTAGACATATTAAGGAAATTCTTAGGAAACTTTAAATTCGACGTTCAAAAATGCATAGGAAATTACATATCAGATTTCTGACTCGAACCATCGATCAACTTAAGTAAACACATCAGCTTAGGTCAGAATAAAAAAAGGAATTTTTCCTCAAACAAAATAAATGTTTTTCATTTTGAAAATGTAAAAATCTATGACGCTGCTTCGATCACTTCTTTATAACTGGATTAAGTTTTAAGTAACATTCTACATACTGCGTGATGGCAAGAATCTTTTCAAATCGAGTTTTTATTAAGATATTAAAACCCTTGGCAGACAAAATTGAATATATGAAATTCAATAAACTATCATTCAACAAAATCAAACCTAATGACATATAATCGTATTTAATTAAGAGTCCCAAATATATTCAAAACTACGCAATTGATATCAATTCAAATTAATAAAACCCAATCCAACCTTATCAAATCAAATCAATGCTTATCAAGTCTGACTAAATTGAATGAAATCAAATCAAAACATATCAAAATCAACCAACTATGTTTCAGCACAATCATATTAAGTTAAATTTGACAATTAAATTAAATCAATTTTTATTAAATTATAAATTTAATAATAAATAATTTAGTTAACATAGCCCAATTGCGTTTAATCAAAGATAATCAAATCAGATCTAATCGGATTTATCCTCAAAATATACAATATATATTTCAAACCTTTTTAAATTGAGTCCATTAAAAATAAATTGAATTTCTTTAAGACTCAGCAGAAATAAATAAATTTATGCCAGAGAAATAAATTAATTAAAAACAGGGATTTTCAAATGTGTGGTTTCTCTTTCTGACATACTGACACATTTTCTACAATTACTTTTGCTATACTTTATCCTTTTCTCTGTATTTTAGTATTATAGCAAGTTCATTTTTATATCCTTTATAAAGAGAATTTTTATAGCTTTGTTTTTTCTATTTTAATTTGCTATTTTTTTTATCATCCCCGAGGTTGTTCTTTTGCTTGAATCCAAACCACATCACCAACAGCAACAGCAACATAAGATAAAAATATAAATCTTAACTCATCATTGGCAACAGCAAAGCCATTGCAGCAAGGAATCAACCTCAGCTTAAAGTCCTGGTCTGCATGGAGCTTCTGTTGCATATGCTGCCGCTGCCGCTGCTACTAGTGTGGCATCTATGGCGTCTTGTGCTATAAACGATTAGAGTTTTTGTGGTTTTGATTTCATCTTCAAATTCTTAACACAGGGAGTGATGGCACAGACAACACCAGCAGCAGCAGTTTCACACATACCGACAGCAAATAATGACGTTGGCTTTATTGGGTGGCGACAATGCATACGAATATTTTGCTTTTGCGTGTGTGAGTGTTAAGTGTATGAAGTGGATAAAGAATTTTGTAACACTTGATAGTACGAGTATAAATCATTATTTAGCACAATTGCATAGTTTTTTCTAACTGTTATTCATTTTGTATAACAATAAGATGAATTTGTTTTAGGGTGTTTTGAAAAAGTTTGAAATATTTCGATTTCAGTCCTTGAATAGGCTTCAGCTGGTTCACCGAATTTGTATTTATGGCTTTTAGAGACGAAAAGCATCTCCTTTAAATTGGTGAATTTAGTTCCGGGTACTGTAAAAGTCAAACCGAATCATATCAAGTGAGGGATTTTTGACTAAAAAACTTATCGAAATTAGAGATTTATAGTATGGTGCATTGTCGTGGTGCATAATTCTTCCACAAATCTGGCCGATAGAATAAATTTTAATGAATAAATAATTCTATTGCGATTTACTTAACAATTCTGGATAATTTTTATAAAGTAAATATGACAAACACAAAATTTTACATATAACACGCTACCTACACATGCAAGCAAAAAAAAAAGAAAATTAATTTTACAATAAAGACATAAATATATTACTTCTTCGAAGAAAAAGTTTACAATTTACTGGGCTTAACTAAAATATTATCTTAGCAAAATTATTAACAGTTAGTCTATCTACCTAGATTAAAAAAAAAATTTTGGAAAATAACGGACAGTCTGGTATACATACAATACATACGTAAAAGTAAATTTCATGTGGATATTTTTTTTCGCATACGCCATGCAACAAAATGATTAAAGCACTACCACATATGCACGTTTTGGCTGCAAGTAGCTCAAATGCGTTTTTGTTATTTATATCCTTTGTAAGCTTTGCTGCTTCCATATGAATTTCAACTTCTTCTTCTTCTTCAAAAAAAAAACAAAAAAAAAATCAAAACGAAAAAATCTAGAAATCAGTGCAAGCACACACTCAACAGCTTACAAATGCTTTTCGCCATATAACAAATTTTTATGGGCATACTATTGGGGATGTTGCTTTGTTGGAAATTGCTGCTTCTGCTGCTGCTGTGATACATTTTTTTTTTGCTGTCTGCTATTTTGTATGCTATTTTTCATGCTTTCGTTTGTAGCAATCAAAGTCGGAAAGAAGTTTTTACGATTTCGCAGTCAATGGCGCGTCATTATGGCATTTATTGGTGCAATCAGTCAACGTTTTATTTCCGGAATGTAATTAGCAAACAAACAGACAAACATATCTACACACATATAAGTTTATGTTAACCAGATGGGCTTTTCCATGTTTGACTGGCATTAGCTGAGTAGTGGAACTTTATTCAGAACAAATGTTCTTGTCTGATGAGAGTTTTAAAACTCAGCTGCTAATATAGTTTTACGCGGCTTAATAAGAGAATTTTGTTAGCATAGAAAATATGAGAAAAATTTGTACAATAATTTCATAGCGAAATGTCGTTCAAAATAAATTTTTCAAAATTGGCATAATGTTTATTTCGTTAATTCTTTGATGTTACATTTTTTGTACGATCTCTCCTTTCGTTCCGGGAACCATTTCTTTTGACACTGTTACAAACGGCATACTAGACATTTTTTATTACAAGTCTAATTCCTCATAGAGAACGCAAATTCAGTACACCTCCAGTATTACTCCTCAATCTCCTGTGGAATATATTTAAGTTAAATTTTCTGAAAAAATATACATGCGGAACTAACGACTGAGAATTTTTTCGTACGGTCTTAGGAAAAAGTAGAACTAAAATGCACCATATTGGGCTCAAGATTAGCGCTGGAAGAGTAGTTCACATAGACAAAAATTTTTGTGTTTTTATGAGGGATAACTTTGCCTCAGACACCAAATCTCTCAGACTAGAAATGAAAAAGTCATAGAAAAGCTTTTGTAACCGTGTCAATAGCAGAAACTAAACCTCTCAAACTTGAAATAAAAAAGGAGTTTAAACCATTGATTTATCATTATCTTGAAAAGCTAACCTGTAAGAAAAAATCTGATGATAGATCGAGTTTAGCGACACCAAATTACCATAAGTTTATAACAGTCGATGTTCCTATTAGGTCTCAGTTTTGCACACAGTGAATTTTCATAAGAATGTATTAGCCTTTTTGTGTGAAACGTTCCGCACACATATTTTTATTCTAGGGACATGACAACGTCATGTTGATGATGATTACGTTGTTATTCTTTTCACTATTTATGTATGTTTGCAACAAACAAGGAAAACACAACGGAAGTGGTTTGTAAGTAAAAGTAATAATGACAGGACATCTTCATTCATTTTGTTTCATTTCTTATTTGAAGTTAAGTATTTGCTACAAAATTGGTAAAACATATGAAAAGTGTTACAGGAAAAGCTTTATGCGCGCCACAAACATTAAAGACCGGCGCTTGATTCAGTCTCAACAGCACGTATTGCCATATGCTATAAAAGTTCGAAAAGGATATGTGGCGGCAGTGGTGGTAATTTTATTTGATTTGGTCGTATTTTATATTTGACTGATTGTGAGTGAACGTTAAGTGACTTTTTAGATTTATCTGGCTTTTTTTTTTTTGCTATTACTGGGTTTGTTACTCGTATTGCTGTTGAATGTAAATGTTATTTATTATAGATGATCATTTGGGACTAAATATTCTATGTGTTTGTAATTGCTTATGGGAAGCAAGTAGCAATGAGAGCAGTGTGTTTTTATTCATAGTTTACGTTTAGTTATTTTTGTTCAAAAGATTTTGTAAGAATTTTTCACATGAAAGAAGAATTTTCCTTAACTCTTGAAACTTTTATATATACAGTGCAGTCGCGGTAACGTGAACTAATTTAAAGCAATGTTGTTCACGGTAGCGAAATTGTTCACGTTAGCGAATATGAAAATTTAAACCAAAATTTATGCAGTGCAGTCACTGTAAGTTATTTTGCATCAAATTTTTATTCTTCATATCATTCGTAACAAAAAAAACTTTAAAAGAAACAAAAAACTTCTTCATAAATTAAAAAAATTAAAATAAATATACATTAATAGCCTATTTGCGTATTGCATGGTTGAGTTATGTCTTGCTACAAGGTAGTCAATGCAAAATTTATTTCGTTCACGTTACCGCGTTGTTCACGTAAGACGGTGGTCACGTTACCACGACTGCACTGTATATGCTTAGCTCAGAAAACATACTGTTTGTTAAATTAATTCAGACTGTATAGCTTAGTTAAAGTAATTAGAATATTTGGGGAAGCAAGTACAGCGAATATGCCGTAGGCTATCTTCTAAACTAAGTTTTGAATTTCCGACAATTTAAAAGTCTTTCATAGCAATAATTTTCTATATAAATTCGGCATATATTAACATTATTGAACCATTTGATATACTCCCTCACTTCATGCAAATATTCACAAATCAAAATTTTTTCTCGTTTTTCATCAATTCTCATCATTTTACTTTCTCAACACCTAATAAAACCAATAAAATAAAAAATAAATGAAATTGCCAACGCAGTTTTCCAACAATAAAGGCAAATAAATTGCTGTATGTCAACGTGGTGCAAATAAAGTGCAGCAACAGCAACAACAATAGCAAGGTAAATAACAATGTCAGTAAAATCAGCCTTTTCTGTGAAATAAAATAGAAAAAAAAGTACATCTTTCATTGCTACGTACAGTACAAGCAATAACGCATTTGCAATAACTCCAGGTAGCAGCAAAGAATTCTTTAGAGAATGATGGCAACACTACAACGCAGGTGTTGCAACATTGTTACAAATGACGCTGGAGTAGCATCAACTGCAATGGTATAAACCATAGATATGTCAGGAGACACGTAGAGTTATAGACATACAATAGCTTGAAAATGCGTGGAGCGCGCAGAAATAAAGCAGTAGTACGAAACAGTGGTAAAGCTATAAAGAAAATCTAAGGAAATGAATCCAAGCGCTGCAGCTTAAGTCATTTTGTTATTTTTCCTTAACAAAAGACAAATTTTATGCGCACAATAACAAATGATGAAGGTTATCATTGAGAGTGACAAAAATAATCAAATTGAGAATGCCCCAAAACCAATAACAAAATAGAATTAAATACAAGTTCTGGAACGAACAAGCGATTCATGAAACTAACTAATGGAAATGCAATTTCGAACAAATAGTATAGTAAAAAGGTTGTTTTTAAAGTCGTTCAGTACATTTTTACAAAACCCAAATGCCATCACTGATCCAGAATAACGTTTTTTTTTTTTGCTAGAAAAAACTGAAAATCCAAAATTACGATTATTTGTAATCAAAAAAAAAGAAAACTCCAAACAAATATTTTTTTTTTTATGTTCACTCAAGCTTTACTTTTTTAATTTACCATAAGCGATAGTTTCCATTATGCGTCAATGGTAATACTAAACAGAAACGGCTACGAAAACAATGACAAATTTTAAGCATGTTGAAACAGCTAAATTAAAAATGACAAAATGTTTGTTTAAAACAGCGCATAAGCAAAAAGTTAATAACGAATGGATAGGGAAGAAGCCAAGCAGCACATGCGAAGAACAAAATAAAGGCAGCGCTGCAAGAAGTCGTTCATCACCAGATAGAGGCATGATAATTCAAAAACTCGCAACACAGCAGCATGCAAAAAACAAAAGAGTATTAATAAATTATCAAGATCCTTCCAGCTTAATTTTGTACGGAAAAGTAGTGCATAATGGTATGAATGCGTAGATATTCACGTAGATTGAATATATACGAAAATATTTTGAAGAATATTTATTATCAAACAAAAGACTGATATTCTTTGTTTTATTTAATATCGGCTTTTTCTACACTGAGCATCAATTAATTAAAGTTTGTAATCTGCTTAATGAATTTTCATGCATGCATTTTCATGTCGGATTATTGGAACTGATGGCGTTTTCGATTCTTAAAAAAAAAATTACAATTTTTTAAGTTATCATTGATAAATTTGGTATGATCGCCTTAAATACAAAATTTTATGCAAATAAAATTTTATCATACAGCAACTTTTTTGGCTAAAAGATTTTTATTTTTATCTTTCAGTTCCATTAGGTTTTTTTTTAATTGATGCGTAATTTTGAACTTAATCAGTGAAAATTGATAAAAGGAATGGAAATGTGAAAAAAATTTTTTTTTTTTTACATAGAATCGAAATAGCCAATGATGTGCTACCATTACAGATTAATTAAAAAATTTTCGAATCATATTTTATCGCTGAATGCTGATGCTTCAACTCTATTCAAAAGCTATGGATAATGAAGTCAAACTTAAGAGAAATGAATGAAAAAGCCTTAAAAAAATGTCCTCTTATAAATGGCATGAAAAGAATTTTTTTTAAGCCCACATCTGACAAAGGACACTGCAAATTACCTACGTTAATCAAAATCAAAACTGATGTTATTTTTTGTTCTGGTCCAGCAACATAATTATTGGCTTACGTTCGTTGGCTTCTGCGCACTATTATCAATAGTGATACGCGTAATAGTAGATAACTGTGTGTGCATGATATGACAGCCTCTGTTGAGTACATATATAAAATTACAACAAAAAAGTTTTAAAACGCATAATTTTTTTTCTATTTAGTAGATTAAAATAATAATTTTAAAAAAATCTTATTAAATAATTTCTTTGCTGTTTTTTACCTGAAAATTATCCAGTATTTTGTTCATAATTTTTAAGTAAACGCTGAAAAGTCTTCTTGTCTTTGGTTATATTTCTGGTTGCATTTGAGCCGCAGATTGGCTTTATTATTCCATACATTTCCCTGATGTTCATAAATGCTTCCATTTGTGTAGATTCTTCACTGCATTTAAGTGCTATTTCAGGACTTATATGAGTTGATACTACCAAATATCATCAAAAGTTGGCTATACATATGTGTGGTAGACTTTCATTCGTTGAATTTTATCTCTCGATTTCTATCTACAACTCCCACAAGTTCGGACGTTCTGTCAAGCGGCAAATCGATCGGCTTTTGCATTTAAGACTACGCCAACTTTGCTATAGGGAACATTTTGCCGGTTTTCACTTTCTCGAAACTTTTCCATAAGTCCCAAGTACACCGAAGTCTTGTTTCTGTTGGTGATATTATTGCTCATAGAGTTGTTTCACAAAACTAGTTTAACGGCAGTAAGTCACAATCTCCTCTCCACCAATTAACTTAACCAAAACTAAAATAATGAAAAAACTTAACCTGGAAACATGTCACATAAAAAAGCCATTTCTGCATCCAACATGTGGCCAGTTACGTCGTCACGCTGGAATCATTTGCCTTCAACATCAATATCTTCAACTTCGTGCAAAAGTAATGGATGAGCTAATTGTGAGCGTTAGTAGTCTTTGCAGTTTAAGTTTATCTTATTTCAACCCTAGCTAGTTCGGTCGCAGATTTTTGTAAAACATTTCGGCCGAATAGTCTCACCCGGTTGACTATATTTGAAAATATGATAAATTTTGGATATAGAGGAATTTTTTCAGGAAAATTGGGAATAGTTCAAAAGTTTTGAATCAAAGAGAAATTTTTTGAAAAAAATTGGACCAATTAATTTATTTATGTGGTAACACTAAAAGCAGATTAGTATGACAGATTATTTACTGAAAATTTAAAATGGTTTTTCCAAGGCATGGGCACCGAAGTGTTCACGCCACATGAAATTTTCGATAGGATATTTAACGTAGAATACGATGGTGACATTTAAAAGTTGATACAGGGAGAGAGAATTTGTCAAAAATCGATTCAAACCTATAAATTGTTTATAAAAATATTAATTTGTTAATAATTTTTTTAAAAAATTATTTTTTTATTAGAGTTCATTTTCTTTGTTTTACAATGAAAAGTATTTCAATTTGCCAGCTTTAACAGAACCGAAGCTATGAATTTTTGAAAGTGAGTCTCCAAGCCAAAAATCATGAAATTCTCAAAATTTCAATTCGCTCTGTTTTGAAAAAAATATTTAAAAAAAAAATCCTCGAACACGTATCTCTTCTTTTTCGATACAGAACTTAAAAAAAAAAACTTTCAACCAAATCAAAAATGTCGGTCAATTTTTTCAAAATTCGTTCGGTTTGTAAAAGAACGTCCAATATGGCTGCTTCGGCCGAAATGAGAATAAAAAACTTCAACAGGTAACAATTTCAAGTATTTTGTGTTTTTTACACTTAAAATTCATTAGTTTAAGATGCCAATAAAGATATGTAGGTTAAAAGAATTGATAAGAAATACATTTTTTTGGTTGAAAAAGTTGAAATAGTTACCCGGTGACTTTTCGGCCGAATGAGGGTTAAAAAAGACTGGCCCGATGACGTTATCGGACTAAATCAGAGCTAAATCATATTAATATGTCTTTTCGCTATGGCAGTTTTGTAATTAAGCATAGCCAGACAGTTGAAAGTGTGGCTAATCAGAGAGAAAAATATTTTTCAAATACTCAACTTCAACAACATTCAAGGGCTAACATTTTGTAAATTTTCTTTATTTTAATTGGTAACCAAGCTGCACATACTATAGATTTCATTTTTGAATTTTATAGATAGGCTTAGAAAAGGAAATTTTTGTGCGAATCTTTGTTTTTCCGTCACACTTGCGTCAGTTCTAAGATGAATGATTTTCATTTCATGATGATCATAAACTAACTTGTAAATAAATTTCATGTATGTTAATGTTTTTTACTAATTTAACGTTTTTTTATACTGCTGTATGGTCAAAATATGTATGATATATATTCAAATTTCTACACAGAGTGGCCATGAGGAACTTTTACGTATTATTTATTGAATGAACAAGGACTTTCGCTTAATTTGTACATAACATTCATTTGAAGTCATTAATACTTATGATATTTAAAAAATACAAATGAAATGGTGATATTTTCATTTCTATAAAATCAAATTTTGTAAAATTATACTAAGATTTCCTGGTTGATTAAAGCAAATGCTCTAAAAAAAATTAAAATTGAAAATTGTTGTATTATGCAATTGAATATTTCGTAGCATATACATCCAGAAATTTAACATATTGCTGGTTACTGGTTGCTAGGAGCATATGCTATTTTTGAAATTATATAAACATTGGTTATACCATTTCCAGAAAACATTCGCGTGAATTTAATTTAAATTTTGCGTGGTCGTAGTTGTTGTTGTTTATTTTTTTGTTTTGTATTTTAATAATAAACTTGGTGGTTTTTCCACGAAATCAAATCAAAGCAGCAAATATTGTGTGTTTATTTTAACACGCTCTTGAAAAGGGTTTTATTTACGAGTAACATTACTGACAGTAAGGTCAGGAGTAGCACATGCTTCTTCTTGAATACATACATATGTATTGAGAAGGTTACGCAAACTAGTGCAAAGTGTTAGGGTGAAATTTGAGGTTTACTTAATTTGTTGCTCTTAATAATTTTTTTCCGCAAATGTCTGTGACACATTTAAGAAAATTAATTGTGTCAGAATTCTAAATTTCATACTAGAGATTTTGTAATTGTTATTTTGCAAAACTTAGCTAACTTTACGAAGTTGATTTTTTTTAACAGGAATATTTTTGCTAGAATATTTATTAAAAAAAATTAAGCTTTAGTGAAGCCAATTTAAAAACTGTGACAAAAGACCCGCGTTTAATGTCGCCTGATCTTTGATTATAATACTCATTGTATTTTGTTTTAGTTTATATACAGCCAGAAAACTCAATTATATCCATATAAGCCCGCTGTTCGAAGTACAGAATCAATTTGAGACGGGTTTAAGTTGCATTTTCATACCACCTCTCTCCACCTTCCCAGAAATATTTTTATTTTTCTAGGTGAGTTTTGTTAAGAGGAAAGCTATGCAAAGATTTTCGAGACATTTTTTTTTTCCGGCTTATGTCATAACAAATTAAAGCGGATTTTTTTAAATAATTTGATTTTATTTGGTTTCGTCGAATTGAAATTTTCTATAAAAATTTATAAAAATTTCTTTGAAAATAAGCAATGTTCCCTATAGTAAAAAGTGGTCGCAGATGGACTTTATTACTTGTTCCCTATAGTAAAAAGTGGTCGCAGATGGACTTTATTACTACTATAGGCGGCCCCAAATTCTGAAAAGAACTCTGTCAAACCTTTTCCAGAAAAAATATTGTTTTTAATAATCCCACTGAGAAACTCGAAACTCACTAGAGACATACATACGTAGTACCTGAAAGTGAAAATTTTGGGACAATATTCAAAATAAATTTTCCTTTCACTAATCAATGGGGAAAGGCCAAAAACTAAATTTAAATATCATTTTCGGCAAGTTTTCGGAGAGAAAGAAATTTTTGTACCAATCGATGGAGGAAAGTCATAAATGTTCCTTGACATTACCAGCTCTTCGTCCCCTGAAATGAGCTTAATTTCATTTTAGAACAAATTTCGTTGTCCTCAATCGATGAGAAAAGAACGAAAATGGTTTTGCGAAATTACAAGGGGTCATTTCAGATCCTATCAGGATGGCATCTTAAAAACATAAATAGCACACCTAAAATGAAAGTGCTGTTCTTTAAACAGTCATATAAAGTACATTATTTTGTACAATTTTTTAATTTTGTTTTTTTAAATCGAAACATTAACACAAAACTTGGAGTAAAAGAGATTTGGCTAATAAAAAAAAATGGTTTGCAAATTAAGGACATATTTCAGTTATTGAAGAATTTCCAATAATTATTGCTGCTATAGATGTTTTTTATTTGGTTTTGTTAACATTTGTAGTCCCTAAGGCCAAAAATAATTTCTTTATATTGGTTATAAAACTCTCATTGAAAGTTATCACATTAAATAAGAATATACTAAGGATTAAGATAATTTTAGTAAAAAAAAAAACAACAAATTTTGTTAATCTTGAACAGCTGTACTGTCTGCTGCGCGATGATAATTACAAAGATTTTCATAGTTATCAAATAATACGCTCACATTCTATACTTGGTAGCCATGAAGAAAAAAACTTTTAAGCATTAAAAGAAAAAAAGTTTTCTAGCAACAAATGTATTCCTAATTATAATTCGTCTTCATCTCAATATGCGTTGAAGTCCTTTGACAGATTTTTGCTATGTGCGTGGAAGCGCAAATGTGATAACATTGAACAAACCATGGCATATCACTTCATTTCAGCATATGATTGACACAGAAAAATACACACATTTACATAGGCTGCATACTTAGTAATCTTGTAGTATGCATATGCATTACTTCGTTGTAGGAAAAAGCAGCAATTGGAAATGTCATTAGAAGGCCGATGTAGTGTTGTAGCAGAGCTTGAGAAAAGTTTTGAGATATATTTTTCTTAAATGGATAAGAGATAATTAAAACTTTCATAAGTGGAATATAAGTAAGTTATTCCTAAGTGTAAGGGTTATAAAAAGGCCTTTCGTAGAAGAACGAAAATTAGGACTTTGGTAGATTGAATGGCTGTTTGGATGATTTATCAATTAGAAAACTTACAAAATTACATTTTAATTGATTAATTGATACTTAAAGCACATTTAAACAGCGATATTATACAGTGTTTTCTATTCCTAAGATGCCTTACTCATTTGCCTACTGGGTGGCAAATCATTTTTCTACATAAATTTGCAAATATAAATGTGTGCGTTTGCACGCATACAAGTCAGCAACTCAGCCCACGCTTTTGCATTTTTCATGTCATTCGTCACGAAATTTCGTTTTGTGCAAAATATCAGCAGCATATCACGTGCTAACGTATCAAGATGATAGAATTTACATTCATCTCGAACTTGCGACATCACGTGCTGACGTTCATTTATATAGAACCAAGTACAAGCTTATTTTTGAAATTTCATTACATCTTTGAAATGTTGATTTTCTGTACACAATATTTTTGCTTTAATTTGTTGGTTGTGTTTGTTAATTAAAACGAATTATATTAATTTTAGAAAACAAATAACCATTTTGTTGTTTGATATGCAAGCATTTTCTGGCAACTTGTGCTATCACAATGTTCTCACTAAATTTAATCTTCTATTTTTTTCTAAGGCAAAAAGAAAAATTCCAAATTGATTGGAAGAACGGATATGTCAAAGAGCGCAACCACAGGAATCGCTAAGCCAATTCTAGTGTTTTTGTCATTTTTGGTATTTTTTGTTTGAATCTTTTGTTTTTGTTTTGTTTTGTTTTAGCCTTGAACGATTCCAATAAATAGGATTACTTATTTTCTTGTCAATATGAAAATTTCTATTGCAAATATTTTGTGGTATTAAATTCTGTGAAGGCCATTCTTGCGGTATTGAAAGATTTTTATGTTTTTAAAATAAATAATTCTTGTTATATTTCATTTAAAGATGATGCAATAGAAAAGCTTATGCTTCAAAATGAATATATATTTGTTCTTACAAAGGTAATATTATGGTAATCAACTATCCCAAACAATTTATATCGCTATTATGACATATTTTTAATGCAAACAAAGTTTTGGACTTGACTCATTTTCCAATGCAAGACAAGAAAAATTCTGATCAAAAATAAAATGCAATAATTTTTCCACGGAAAAACGACAACTCAAGCTAAGAGTTTAGAAGTATCCACACAATTTGTTCATTTTTGTAAGGTCGCATGTCCTTCAGAAATGTATTTGCTCATAGAATCGAAAGTAAGGACTTTGATAATAAAATATATTAGCTATGATATTGCAGAGAGAACAAAAAATTCTTTAACTTCACATTATAGATAATTTTTTTTGATTAGGTTAAGTAACAAGCGTTATTCAAATTCACAAAATTCTATTTTGTTTGAACTCACCACACCTCAGCATGTGCCACGTATTGAAAAGTTCATAGTTCGTATTAAATTTTGATTACTTTTTTGATGTCAGCCACCAAACCATCGGTTTTGGTCAAGTACGGTAAATATGGTATTATCACGTCCAAAGGACTTATGTTGACGTATAATTTTGCGGCTTAATATACATCCTACGCTAACAGCTTGTATGTTGGCTTTAGCAAATTTAATATTCTCACTTCAGACATAAACGTAAACACTTAAGGTAAACAATTAAGCAATTCAGCAAAATTTAATTTGCCACCAACGTTTTCCAATCCATCAAAGCCAATTTAATATGAACAGAAACAAAAGTTTCACGCTACAGTTAACAGCAGCAATTTTAGCCAACACCTCCAATTCAACCACCTTTGCATGCAACATGTGCCGTTTCGTGCAATAACCAATAAAACAGAATAAATGTAAATAAAAAGAGAAAACCTATGGTGAAGAAAATGAAATTACTTTGATCTTTTTAGTCTGCTTTTAGTAGCTTCCTTGCTTTGTTAGCAGCAAACTACAATATTTTTTGTTAATCTAAATGTTTTGGCAATTTTTACGCGCTGAATGGGCACTAGGCCAGGTCAAAAAATATAGATAATAATAATGAAAGCTTATTAAATGTTAAGTTTTCAAATATATTGTTATTCTTATTACGTTTGGAGAACGAGTTTTGATTTGAAATATGGTGACTTACTCCCTATTTATTTTGTTTACTCATCCATTTGTTTTCATTAATTCCTGTTTTTCTAAATTGGGTCCTAGAACCATTTAAAACGACATTTAAGGTGACATTAATTTGGAACCATGATCCCCTACAAAAGTCATTTGGTTCTCTACAAATTTAACTTGGTTAATATTTTATGACCGTTCTTGAAAGAGAGCGTTTTCGATTTATATTCACCACTTTTCTGACTGTGGTTACTTTTGGTAAAATTCAAGATATTTATAATATGAGTCCGTTTACTATTATCATATCCCATGCCCTTTAAAGTGTTCATTTCAAGAAGGATCAAATGTATAAAAAATTGCCCGAGACCAAACGATCTCCAAGTGTAGTTCAGATCATAGGACCTTGAACATATTGCCTCACGTATACGAAACTCTATGAAAATTTGGAGCCAACTCATAAGATATCAAAACAAATTTATATATAAATTTACAGCTTATTAACTTTCATTCCAAGACTCAATCCGTTCTTCCCCTTTTATGAATTGGCTAATAAAAAGACATCAGATTTTAAGGTTAACATCATTATTTTCCTGTAGTTTCCAAGTCTCATTTAATCTAGAGAAAAATAGTTTTCTTTACAAAGACTTGCTATGAAATATTCTGTGCGATTTTTTGTGATTTCGACAAAAAAAATTTGAATTTTGCGAAACCTAAAATCGTTTGCTATTTTTCCAAATAGAAAAAATCCCAAATCTGATATCCTTTAAAAAGCTTTTATATTGAATATTTGTTATTTTTTCTAGATTTTTCTTTTAATCTGATTATTTTTTATAATTATTTTAAACAAAATTAACTTTTCATGCTTGGGCGATTTTGCATTTCAGTATCGTTTGAATTTATATGAGGCAATTGTTCCTCTTATGATTTCGCCACCTTAACATATTGTAGCAGATTTTGCATGCAGCCAACAAGAAGTTAAATTTCCACTGTATTTGCACATTTTTGAGCTCTTAGTTTCATCCAATATCTAAGGAGGTTGGAGTGACGTCGGCGGTAGCTCCGCAAAGTTGAATCATTTATTTTTTTTCAGTCTCGGCTACTATAGGCAAATTTTCTTTGTATTATTTTTTCTTTCATGCTGCTGTGGTGCTTGTTGTTGTTGTTGTTGTTACTGCCGTTGTTAGTGTTGGCTTAATGTTTGCGCGCCAAAATAAATAATCGACTCTTATTACAATAAAATCCAATTTCCATATTCAATTTTACTAAGTGGACGTCCGTCGGTGAAGTTCCTTTCTTAACTTTCGTTTTTATTTTCGCAGTTTGTTGTTGTTTTTTTTTTTTTGTTATTGTTGCTGACATTAATGTTGTTGTAAATTTTGCTGCTGCTTTGAGTATATGATTATATCTTACTCTGCAGGCATATGGTAAGAGAGATACTTGAGCACTTTTTTATGGGTGTATTTTTTTGCAAATATTTTCATAAAAACCAATAAATATTAGAGATTAAAATGCTTTAGTTAAAATGTCATATTGAATTATATATAAATAAAAACTTAATTTGTAACTTAAAAATAAATTTTAAACATATATACGTACGTATGCAGTATGTACATGTGTATATTAGATAAGGTCTTATACTTTAGATTAGAGATTCACCTAAAAATTTGCTTCCGGAAATGGTTACAAAAATATCAGAAAAAAAATCAAAAATATTGTTGATAAACATTATTTAACCCTAGTGGGATGGGAAAAAATTTAATCATACATACATACATACATATATGAATGGCCGGTGGTACAGGTGTACCACCATGTATATTATACGCTTGTAAAAATAAGAATTCGCAACCGATCGGGTCGTTTCTGAGCTCAAATTATAGCTCCTAAAAATCTGGCGTGGAATGTTGACAGAATCCAACATGACGGTTCCAATATGGTGGTCAAAAATCCAATATGGCGGTCAAAAATCCAATATGGTCGCCGAATTTGTAAAAGTCAACCAAATTTGGTATACGGGGATCTAAGGAATCACTGATAACGAATCCAAATTCTGATTTTACAAAATCAAGATGGTGGATCCAAAATGGCGGGCAAAATTTTCGAAAATATACCGATTCGTACCAAATTTGTTAAACAGAGGTTTTCCGATTGCGAATCTGGAACTAGATTTCCAAACTTCTTAAATTCAAGATGACGGATCTAACATGGCGGACATATTTTTTAAATACCCAATCCATTGCATTGGGTACACCATCTTGAATTTTTATAATCTAACCTCGGTTTCGTGATCAGTGACCCCCAAGCCCCCGTATACCTAATTTGGTACAAATCGGTAGATTTTTAAAAAATATGTCCGCCATGATGAATCCAAAAACAAAAACGAAAATCTAGAGCTGAATATACAAGTGACTGGAAAACAAAAATTCACACAAACAAAAAGCATACGATGATGACGCACAGAAAGTGCTTACATTGAGTAACAGAAAGTTCTGAAAAAACCGACGCCTTGCAGATCAAAATTATACAAACAAAAAGCATCTCGTGGTTGCGAACTGAATCGACTTAGCTCAAATAAAGAAAAGAGAAATAAAGCTTTAGAAGAGCTAAATATATTTCGATATTGCTGCAAGATCTAAAAGAGCTAAACGAGCTAAGAACTGTACATTCTTGCTTTATATTATATAGTCCTTATGGAGCCATTTTATAAAGTATTAATTCAATAAAATTTTCAAAAAATTAAATTCTTACAACACTTCATATGATGTTCCCATAGAAAAAGTCGGCATGGCAAAACCATTTTTAATGCAAGAACATGCCCATCAATTAACAAACATCTATATAAAGTTCCATATCGACATCTCGGTTTTTTGAAATTTTACCCACAAAAATGGGTAGGTATTAATTATTTTTAATGTGAAGCATATCTGGACAAATATTCATATTGATATCTTTGTTTTTCGAATTTCGGCCAAATTATTGGGTAAAATTTTCTATAGTGCAGTGTCAGGAGTTCGTTACTATTTCTTCAAACGATGAAACAATTGCTTATTTTTCGCAAAAACATATTCCACTACTGATGAGCGTGGACATTTCAGAGCTCTTACACATTATCACACTGCTGTCTTTCCATGTAAAGCCAATTTATAATCCCAGGATTTTGAATTTTTAACACCTTTAATTTTGGAAAAACTTTATTGTTTTAGTAAAAAAAGTAAAAAAAAAAAACATAACTAAAAAGCACTGAAGCATAAATTTACATTAAAAACCCAAAAGCCACCGAATTTATTTGCCAAATTAAATGCGGCACTTTTGCTAAATTTTAAACCGCAATTCTGTTTGTTGTTGCGGTAATACATAATTATTACATAAGTAATGAGTGTATAATTCAACAGCACAATAACATTTAATATTAGATGTTGTACGTAAATAGCAAATTTCTCTATCGCTCTAGCGAAATCATTTCCAATGGTGTGGTCATATTTAATTTGAGCATTACTAACGCTGAAGTACAGGGCATTAAAGTGCTGATAAGCAATTAAAATAAATTCCAACGAACCACAACAGATATGCAATTTTGGTGAAGTCAATCATAACTAGGTGGTAACTTGTTTAAAGTAATAAGCCGAATTTAATACTTATCAAATACGTAGTAAGCTGAAGTTGAACATTTAGCTTGTTAACTGCAAAGAACTTTTATTTCAGTGTTTTGCACGAAAAGTTGGTCTTATGAATTAAGGTTTTTAACAAAAAATTTCGATAGTACAATAAAAAGCACTTGATATTTTAAAAAATAAAATACAAACATATTAATCTCTTAATAAAAAAGATGCTTATAAATATACATTTTTATATAGCCAATTTTTTAAGCGAGTACTATCACTTAAACATTATGATTAGGCAGCACTAACAACATCCTGACAAAGGCCCCCAGTCTACTTACGATTCACTTAGATGCCACTGAAGTTGAATGGTTGCAAAATGTAATGGAAAGAGCTACGTCTTACTACAAAATAAGTTGACAAAACAAGAGAATGAAATAAAAAAGGAACCCCTTATTTATTGCCTTCATTTGTGAATTGATTGAAAATTCACTTGCACGCTTTACTGCCTCGTTGGCATCTAAAAATATAAATTTTACACTGAATGAGAGGAGTACAAGCAGGACCATCTCACACCACAGGCCGTAATATCGATATTGTAAGCGTTCAAGGGAGCAAAGAATATAAAAGCCGGCAATTGGTGCTACCTACCATTTTTGTTTTTTTTTTCTTTTGCATTGTTTTTATTTACATCAATTTCTATTTTCATTGCCTGTTCGTTTCAATTTAGTTTTTTCTATCGTACAATTCATTGTTGTTGCTGTTTTGATTTTGTCTCACTGCGTCTATTGTTTAATATCTTTTCTTTTTCGCCAGCCAGTTAGTTTGTTATCGTAATTTGAAACGGAAGTGTTGGTATAATAAACCCAATCATTAGATTTAACTGAAGTCTAAGGGATACGCTAGAATAACTTCAAATGACAGGCACGATATTGTCCTTGTTGCTTATCATGGATATTCAATCACTATTTTAAACTTTTATTTCTCAAGCAGTTAAGTGGAAGAAGAAAAAGAAGCTGACAAGGGCAGAAAAATTTTGAATTTAATAGTTGATATACGTGAGGAAAACAAAAAACAAAATATATGACTCAATTATTATTTTTTTAAATTTTTAAAAAGATGCGGCTTTAGCTCGTGTGTATCAACCAAGTTGAAGAAGGACTTTCCAAATAAATTGATGAAATTTTTCTCAGGAATTTGCTTCTAAAAAATAAAAATGTAGATATGGACTTGTTGCTCTACATAGACGATATAATCCTTTCTAATGAACGGAAATAAGACAATTCTTTTTGCTGCACTCATATTTCGCTATAGCTGAATATTTACATGCTGGTTTTTCCAAGTGAACAAAATCAGTTCGCCAACTTTTTATTGATTGCTAGATATTTTTCTCATTTAAGCTATTATCAGCAAGTGTTTTATATTTACTAGACGTTGCTTTATATCGAAAAAATAACAATCTTATTTTGACCTCAAGGCTTAAGCTTGGCAGTAGTCTTACACTTAGTGACTTTAGTTATGAAAATCGGTTATAAAGAACACACAATGGGACCACAGAGTGATAAAAAAGTTCAGCCAATTTATTAAGCCGTTGGCACGCCTATCTCCGCTTCCATAGAATCAATCACTAGAAAGCACATGAAAGATGACAATGCCTATTACTTTAACTTTACTATTTCCGATAGCAAAAATTAATTTTTTTGACATCGAAGCTCTGAATTGTTCTCAACCGAATGTGCTATGGTTTTTGCAGGAGTTTAAGAAATTCATTGAATTTACAATCCTTTTCTTTATTTCGATTGAATAAACTTAAGTTTCCGTCTTAATTTTTCCGAGTTTCCTAATTAATTTTCTTCTCTATATGATATCAATCGACAGTACGAGTAGTTGAAGTAGATGACATGGTTTTATATTGTAAATTTTGTTTTTTGCTACGAAACTCACAATAGGTGAAATGAATTTAGAAAAAACAAACTTTCAACAACTATTTATTTCACCTACATAAATCGCAACTGTTAAGCTGTTTTAAATTATATTGAATTCTAAAAAAAATCCAATTGCAATCAACTTAAATTTCACTAAATTAACTTTTGAGCCCACCCCTATTTCGCAACTAACTCCTCACCTCTAAGCTGCACATTACGTTTTTGACATTAAAAGAGATCGAAGGCATGCTGTCATGTCACGCAATTCGCACTAAAATGCAACATTGCACTTTCATTGTGCAATGGTTTGTATTTTGATTCAGTTACACACACACACACTTGCACACACATATTCTGTATAATTTGCTGTATTAAGTATAATCATTGTTTTTGTTGCTGCTGTTGTTATATGGCTTCTGTTAATTGATTTTTGGGAACAAGCGTTCATGCAATCGACTGGAAATGAAAACAATCAATATGGCGGTGGCAGTGGTGCTGGTGGCTTCATTTGTATCTTGCTTAAATGTGCGTTGCACACATGCATATAACATTACGCACACATACATACAACAATTCGTATATGTGTATGTATACGTTTCACCAACCATTGCAGTCGTTTGACCATAATTGGTTTTTCGCTACAAATATTTGTCAGGCAATCGCTATTGTTGTTGTCTTAACAATTTTTACTCTGCTGTTATTTTGTTTTACCATTTTACATGCACATAATTGATTCAATCGTCGTGGTAACCTAAATTAAATACATAATGCACACGTTGAATATTTTGAACAAAACAATTAAGTTTTGGAAATTTATTTTTGAAATTATGTTGTGTAGGTTTATCTTTATAAGAAAAATGATTTTTTTATTGCATTTCAAGCAAAATTTTTCTTAAAATTAAGTGGATAAATTAAATAATGCATTAAGGTTTATTAATAGCTTCGTAAATTTAATATTTTAAATAGTTTTTGAAAAATTTGCTTATGAATTTATGGTTCTTTGAGAAAAAATCAACTAGGCGGACTTTTTTAAGGATTTGATATGAGAGATTGCAGGATTTCGTATAAATTTTTAAGTTTTTTAATAATTTTTTTTTACAAATTACAAAGTTAGTTTATTTTCATTGGAAAAACAAACTTTTGTTTCCTTACCACAGCAACTTTTGTTTTTATTAAAATATCGAAAAACTAACAATGGGGTCAACATCACAACCAACAATTGGATAAAAATTTAATCTGCTGTATATATTGAAATCGAACAAATTCTTATCGTGAACTGAATTAGTATGAAGAAGATTGCGAAGATCATATTATCGAATTTGTCTAATTTTTTACATCCACAGTATTTTGAGAGCGCATTTTAGCCTCCAAGGAGTTGGGTTTGATTCTGTTTTCTGCTACATATTATCTGTGACTTTATCTCCTGCATATGCCCATTAATCGATTTCTTGGTTATTGTTGCCTTCTCAGAAATATTTTGGAAAAATTTCGGATTATCGAGTTAAATATGCCAAGTTCCGCCAATTCCAGAATGGAGAAACGAATCTGGGATTAAACTTTTTCCCTGATTATCAATTTTACTGTCTCTTCTTGAAACAATAGTATTGCATATTTTAAAATTTACTGAGAGTAAAGCAATATCGAGATTTTAGTGTGCCAAGTAGTAAGTACGAGTACTAACAGCGTTAGTTGCACAGGATGTTGTTTATTTACAACAAAATGAATTTTTCTGCTGTAACATAAATTACTGAACATTGTACTGCAACTACAATATCGGTTGTGCAAAATAAAATAATCTATGAAAACAAACAAAAACTGTGTTGCACCGGTCATGCAATTCCATTGTTTTATATAGTACAATGAAGAAAATGAATTATTTTTTATTCGGTCGCGTTTTTTTTTACATACTATTTGCACAACCGTGTTGGTGTTGTTAAGTTGTACTAAAACGCAACTCCTTTTGTCACTGTAGGTAAGTGATTAAGAATTTAAAGAAAAAAACTAATTTACACCGAAATATTTAATTTCAAGTGAGAGTTTGTCTAACATGGACTAGTGATGGCATTTTCAGTACACTTATACTTATTGTCAGTACCTTCGCCCTATGAAAAATGTGCAAGTTTATTGAAGTCATTTTTAGCATACTATGAGGCTTATTTTCACCATACAAAAAAAAAAATACGTAAATATATCGAAATAATTTTCAACACATTCAGACTCATGGTAATTGCATTTTTTTTGTAATTTCATTTCCAAGAAATTTTTGAATTTTCTAATTATTTGACATAAAAATGCATTTCACTTCGAAGAAAAACAATCCAAATCTGATGTTGATACGCTGACATCGCTGACATCTATCCATATTTTTGATAAATGCGATTCAACTGAATCTAAAATATTGATTTCAAGAGGTTATAGCCAAAAAAAAAAGGAATTTGAAAAAATCAGCTAGGAAACTCCGCATAGATTTCTTAAGTTGGCATTTATATTTCTTATCATTGTATACATAATTATAGTTTTTAAAATATTTTTTCGGAAAAGTTCCAACATTCAACCTCAAACAAGAAAATTTTTAAAAAAAATTGACAAATTTTAAATAGTTTTCATTTCGAATGAACGAAATGGCCAGTTCTTAAACGTAAATTGTGTAGATGAGAGTTTACCGAATGTACTCAATACTTGTCGAATGTACTGACGACAATTTTTCAAAAACTTATATGGGTGGTGGACATGTAAGTGCGACAGTAATAACCATTTTCGAGCTATGTGCTCATATATAGTTTTACAGTTCTTGCAAGAAAAATACCGCATTTATCACTATTGCGGTTAACGCTGCAGTGCAAGTATTAACTTACTGCTGTATACGTTGAACACAATTATACCATGCATAACGCGTTAAGCAACATATCATTGATTTGACATACATATGTCAAGTGTAAACAAAAGATACCGTGATGTAGCACCAACAGTAAGCAACGAAAGCGGCAAGCTTAAATCTTGTTTACGTTCATAAAACCGCGACTGACAAGCGTTGAGTGAGTTGACTGAATGCCTGGCCATTTGTTTGCGACAAACAAGAGATGTGCATTAGGGTGAGTCGAAAATCCTTTTTTAACCGGAAAATGAAGTTAGCTATAGCAAAAATAAAATATATATCATAGGTAAAATCATTGTGTAAGCAATTTAAGCGCTTTAGCTTGACAAACCGAAGACAAATTGAGATGGGGCTAATATTGCTTAATATAAGTACATACGTGGAAGAGACACAGAGCTTACAGAGCGTATTTTAATATTAAAAGTTTCTTTATTTTTTAACTTTTAACTTAAGAAAACATTAATAGTACACATTTTATTTTAGCGCAAGGAGTAGCAACACTTTTTCTTTAAATAACTTTATTTCAAAAAGCCGGATTTTCAAGTCACTTTATTGTGCAGATATGAGTAAGATTGACAACAATAACTGGCAGTTATACATGAGAATACTGCAGACATTGACGGTTACTACATATCGCTCATTTAATTCAAGAGTGGCATAACTCAAAAGACACAAAGTGGGAGAAAAACGCATTTAAAGTTTCCAATAAGTTACTTTTTATATGAGAATTCAAAAAAGTATGTTTACATAAATTCTTTTCACAAAGCGAGTTTATAAGATATATTTCTGAGTTTTTGACACAAAATAAAATATAAAATGGTGAATATTTCTGCATCATTAACTCAAAAATCACGTTTTTTGAGTTATGCCACTCTTGAAGTAAATGAGCGATATCTGTCGAGGTTATAGTAACGTGAAAAGTGAAGAATTAAGAGTTTAATATTCTTGGTTGTAAAAATATTGAAAAGAACAAAAGGAGTATTCAAAACAAATATTTACAGAATATAATTAGTTTTTGGTATATCGGAGCAAAAAACAATAATGAGTTAATTTGACTGAGCTTAATATTCAGTACAGTGTATGATAACACCAAAAAAGTCGCCAAAACAAAAGAACAAACAAGAGCTAAGTCAAATCATAGAAGTTTCATCCATTGCCAAGTGGAATCATCAGTGACTTTCAAGCCAATAAGTAAAAAAGTTTAATATCAAATGAGTTACAAAAACATAGACACTACAGATAACAGAATTTTTTATATTTTTGTGTCATTTTTATTCTTCGGTTTTCAACAAATCTAAGCAAAAAACGAAACATAGCTGGTTTAGAAAGTTTTACTAATTGGCTCAAAAGTCACTGATTATTCCACTCAGTATTTAAGAAGAATTGAATTGCCAAATTGAAAAATGGAATATATAACGTATCAAAAAGAAATGTTGAATAGTCTGAAAAATAATCAATCGCATGTAAAAATGTTCCCTCATTTTCACCTCAATAAAAATTTTTATCTATTTGTCTTAGCTTCTATCATATGTTTATCTATTTCTACCTGCATTCTTACACAATTACAGTTGTTTGTATTTATATTTCGATTAGAAAGTATCGCCTATCAATTACACTTTATAGTAACGACAAATTTCAATCTAAAATTAAAATTCTGTAAAACAACTAGACCGCAAGCCAAATTTAAAGTGACGGCAACATTAACAACAACAATGACGACAATAACAAAATAATAGCAACATTTGCCATTACAACATTTTAGCAAGGTTATGCTCATTCTAGCAAAAGTTATTTGTTGTTTTGCTCTAGCAGTTCCTTATGATGCTGCTCCTGTTTTCTTTATTTCCTTTAACTCTGTCGGTATTCTTGTTAATGTGTTTTTGGCAACCTTTGTCGATTTTGCAACAAACAAACACACACACACATACCTAAAGCCATTGGAGATCCCTTAAAATTTGCATTTTGACCATTTGTAGCTGTAGCAGATGGTAGCAATCTGACGATATGGTGTTAGTTAATAAACACAGAGATTTTGTACCGTTGTATGAAACATCACTTTAAGTGGCAGCAGGAGCTACAGCAGCCTTATCAACGCTTTAATAAAATGGGACACTAGAGAGCATTAAATTTTCGTGGAATGTTAAGATTAAAGTTTCAAGCAAAAGAAACTTTTAATATTGCTGCGAAAATAATTTTGTTTTTTTTAATTTATGGAAATTTAAATTAATTTTGTATTTTAGAAAAAAAAAATTTCACTAAAAATTTTTAAAAAGTCTTTGGGAGAATTATGTAAATTGGTTTAGCTAATATAATATAAAATACGATAGTCAATACACGTAGCTACATATATCGATCGATTGTCGATAGTTTAGCTTGAAGATTCAAAACTTTTTGGTTAAAGTTTTGCACTTCTGTCGGATATGTCCTTACTTGAGGTACCACAGACCTTCTTTTGAAAATACGCTTACTTTTTTTCTGATGTTTGGCTCAATAATTTTTTTTTTTTATAGTTTTATAGTATAGTTATATAGTTCTCTTAGCAAAACGTAAGAAAATTTTTGTTTCTATGAAAGATAATACCAGCGAAACGGATTCGTCCCTTTTTTTTTTTTTTTTGGAGGGTAATACAAAGAACAACTTTCATCTATAGGTGTCCGTAAACTATTTTAGTGCACAGTTCGTCTTACCTAACCTATGGAAGATATCACGATAGATAGTTTCTGTGAAGATATGGTTTCTATGACATCACTAGAGATGGTTTTTATGACATCAGTAGAGATGGTCTGTGGTTCTCAATGGTGTCCGATCTCGGTACATTTATGAAAGCGGTCGTAAATAAAATTTTCCCATCATCAGAGGTAGTCCCAACTCCCCAAATTGCGCGATTTTGATCCATTTCCGAAATTTATTTTTGCGCCATCCATATCTAATCGCATGGCTGATTCAATTCCATTATCACTATTTTTGTAATTGTATATCGTTCTGAAAAACGTTAAGAGGTTCGTTCATTCATCAAGCTACCATAAAATTTTATAGGATAAAACTCATTCAAAAGCGTTATAAATTCTGAAAAAATTAAAAATCATTCAAATATTTACTGGGAAGAAATCTCAAAAAAGAAGACATTCCAATTTCTACTTTCTTAACAGCGTGACAAATTTCGTTGCAGTGCAGTTCACTAAAGCAAACTCGAATATCTCCTTTATAACTTTGCCATACTTGTGTACGCATATGGCATTAAATGAAAACATAACGAGTCCTATGCAAGCAAAAAAGCATGTGCGTTTGCGCTAATTTTATTGTGTACTACATAACATTCTGCTGCACTTTTCTATGAAAAAGTTTGGTGCACCAAAATAGGACATCTACTTAAAAATTTTTTGGATTTTCAAATAGTAAATAAAATGAAATCCCAAAAAAAACTGCCCCGTCATTATAGTTGCAGTTACTGCGGTGGCTTCATTTGCTACAATTTCTGTTGTTGCCAATAAAAATGTAGCAATTTGCGCTTGCAGCTGTGTTATTACTGCATGATATACTACATAGAGTCCAACAATTTGATATAGAGTATTTGGTAGAATTTTGAAAAATTTCGGCATATTAAGTCAAAAATGAATTATTAATAGTTCGATCACGACACTTTTGAAATTATTTTATTTTTATTTATTTTATATTAATAATAATATATTTTGAAGCTTAAAATTTTAAAAAATTTCCAAAATTTATATGAAGTAAATATCGACATTAATTAATCGTCACTAACTTTTTTCGTCGTTTATTCTACAGGCTATGTGAACTTTTTGCTACCATGACCACTGCAATTTGGCCAGTTGTTCAAGGTGCATAAAGGTAGTGCAAATATATATATAGTCAACTGGATGTTGCCGCACAACCGACAAATGTGGAGGTGAAATTGTTTTTGGTTTTTGCCAAATGAAAGCTGTGTAAGTTAAATATATATATATTTTTTTTTATATATATTGCAGCCAAACTTCCGTCGACAAAGGAAAACAATCGCACATAAGCTCATAAAGGTTACGCGCACAACTTCCTCACATTGTGACAAAATAAAAGTATGGAGCTAAAAATGCGTAAACATTTTTGAATACTTGATGATTTTTGGGTTTATATTTTTCTGTTTGGATAGTTAACTTAAAAAAAATACCAAATTTTGGGTGGTGAGTTTTTGATAAAATAATGACTCAAAATCTGGCTTCCTTAGTGTTTTTCGATAAATTTTTCTTTCCATTTAGTGCCACCTATTTTAATTTAGTACAACATTGGGCAAAATGTGTGTATTTTTTTTTTTTTTTTTTGTTTCAATAAGCAATGTTTTGTAAAATTTTTTCTTTGAATAAAACAAATATAATAATAAAATTGTTTTTCAAAAATTTCTTTTTTTTATTATTATTTTTTTTTTACATTAAATTTTATGCAACTTGCTGCATTAATTAACATAAAATTTTCACTAGTAATTACATGTACTCGTATGTAGCTGCAAAAATAAATAAGGAAATAATTATGTTTTAGCATGCGCCTGTTTCATTGCTGTCTTGTTGTTATTTTAACTACATAACATAAATAAATATTGCAAATAGCGGAAACATTCTTCGAAAATGAGCGCCAATAATGGCAAAACCTACTAATTTCAACAGAAAAATAATACAAACAACATGTAATGCTAAAATAAAAAAATTACAATAAATTTGTTTTTGTTTTTTTACGTTTCATGTCCTTCGAAATTTTACACGTTTCTGTGCATTGGTTAACAATGTGGTCGTTTTGTGCGAATGCAAACTGCGTTACCACTTGGTTAGCGCAATTAAAGTACATAGCTGATATTTTACCATAACGCATTTCCAGCACTCAACAACTTGTTTTATATCAGGACTATTTCATTTCAGTATTCGTATTATGAAGATATTTAAGTAACATTGAAATTAATTAAATGACTTTTTTTATGAAATAAATCGAAATTATTCGAAAGCCAAGAAAATAGGTAGAGAACTTTTCTTATATTTTGGATTGAAACTTTGTTGGTGATGTCCTTCAAAAACATATGTGAAATTTCTAAAAAAAAGTGAATATATATAAATATATTCTACTTGTATGAAATTAATATAAGAATTATCTTATTAAACTGCAATCCTTCAAGGACTTTCCAGATAGTTTAAGAAATCCTTTTAAATAAACCATCATCGCTGTATACAATGTTTGCATATATCCTTATGTTTGCTTGCTCCAAGCAATGCTATGGCATTATTTCTTCTATTAGCTATAGTTCCTGTATAACGGCCTATTGTTTTCATTTTTTCACTCAATTAAATATTTTTTACATAATTTTCGAATAGCAGCCCTCTAGTTAAAATGTGTAACACTCGAGTAGCTTAACATTAAATCAAAGCAAACGTTTCCATTTTTATATAAAATTCAAAGTACTTAACAACCGGAGGCACTATGATACTACAGTTTAACAGGAGTACTAGAATAATAGAAATGAAATGCTGCAGCGCAAAGTAGATCAGATACGAACTGCATAATTGTAATAAAAAAATATGCAAATTAAATTGCATGCGTTTCAATTGGTTTCCACAACTGTACAACACAACAACTGTCTGTTGTTTAAACTTAAAGCTAAATATATTACAGGCCTTACCTATGCCATATAATCAACCGACACCAACTATTGCTCGGAGATTATATACTTTTTTTATTTATTTTATGCATTTTTCTTTTTTCATACTTTTAAGAAATACCATTGATAGATACACATACTCTCACAATTCCACTACTTGCACGTAATTTTTTATATAAAGTTTTTTTTCGCCGTGCTTTTCTGCTCCTTTCATTTTAAGATGAACCATGAAATTAAATTAATCTTTTCAAATAATCTTTCGCACGCACACTTTCCTTAGGCAACAACAATAAAATACAACAAAATTGTGTAACAATTCCAACTCAATTATCTTTCTAATTTGCAACATGTTATTGTATATAACATTTAAATTTCCAAGGCTATCAGTAGACTTTTTTAAAATATTTGTCTCTCCAGGAAATGATATAAAAAACAAATAAAAAAAACACTTAACTTGGTTTGTATGTAGCTAGAATCCATTTAATCTTCAATTTAACCTGTCGCTGGCCTGACTGTCGATTTGTCTTGGATCATAAAAGTTTTGGCAAAAAATGTTTTTTTTTTCAGTGGCTATGTATCTGTGCTCATACCAGTTTAACAGGCGTCATTTGTTTGTAGTAGCATTAAAATAATCTAATAGATCACATCTCTAGAAATTCATTTTTGTTACTTTATTTAGTTTCGTGGTGAATATTCACTTTGTGGTTGCGTTTGTAACGCATATAAAGGAGTAAATAAGGTATAGAAATTTGTACCTATATATTCTTGATCAGCGTAGAACCAGTTAAACCATGTGTGCACATTTGTCTGTTGGTGATTTTGTCTGTCTGAAATACTGAGATTGGCACAGGCACGGCTTGGAAAAAAAAATTGACGAATTTTGACAAGAGGGTTTGGCAGCTTCCATACAAGTAGAACCTTCAAAACAATGAGATAATTACTTAAGGTAATGGCACCAAATTCCAAACAAATCCAAAAAAAGGGTCGGGCAAGCATCAGAAAAAAAGTTTGAAACATCAATAAGAGGGCGTGGCTCCTCTTCTACAGACAAAAACTTCAAAATGCTACACTGTGGGAATTACTTAAGGTAATGATACCAAATTTCACACCTACATATAGGTGTAGAAGGAATAATTTGGAAAAGCTCTGCACTAGAACTTGGCAAGCCCCAAAAACAAAACGCTTAAAATGCTACATTAAGAGAATTATTATTGGTATTACCACTTAATTTCGCACAAGCATTAGAAGTGCATCAAAAGAAACATAGAAATGGAAACCTCAAATTGTTATACTGAAGAAAGCGTTACCAAGTTCTACATAAGTACTATGAATAGTTCGAACAAGCTCAGTAAAAAATTAGATAAATGACGATCAGAGGCAGAAAGCGTCACTCCTCTAAAAAAAAAAAACAAACAATTCTAAACGTTATATGTACATCAGTGTTGGCATGTCACAAATGTCGCGCGACATTTACGACTGTAGGTCGAGCCTTTGTGACAAACATTGAGTTTACGACAAATCAACGGAATTTCTTGCATTTGAATTTTCAATGACATTTCACGATTACTTGTAAGGGGGGTTGAGATCATAAAATTGTTTGTCAAACATGTTCAAGTTGTATAGTATATTGTTTTGTTGATCAAATTGTTTAACAAACAATTTCAGTGTTGTGAAATCGAGGTTGATCTGGAGTTTGCGACATTTGTGACATTTACGACAGTTTACGACGTGTGATTGTCGTAAACCTTAAAATCCATGTCACATGCCAACACTAATGTACATATATTGAAACAAATTGCACACATATATAAGAAGAAGTTTGATCTGACATCAAAAAAAAAAGTTATTGACATATACATAGATAAACATAAGCTTTAAAAAGCTAAATTTAGAGAATTTTTAAGGCAGTGAACCCAAATTTCACACAAATGCACCTACCTTATCAAGTAGAAATAAAGAGGTAAAGTTTTTTTTAAGTATTTGCACATTTTTAAAACAATTTCAGTAAATATAATATTACAAATTTAAAGAAAATTATGTCTCTTTAATACAAAAACTTGTACCAAAATTCGATTTTCTAAAAAAAAAAAAATAATTCCATTTTTTTTACTTTCGAAACTTGCAACCTTTAAAATTTGCAAACTAATAAAACCACATGCACGCAAAACCATATACATACATTTGCAGGTAGATAAACAGCAGGTGACAGCAAGCACGTTGAAAATTGCCTCAAGTTTAAATGACAGTGAAATGAAAGTTGCAAAAAAAAGGGATACGTTTGAAAAATATGTGCAAACAATGCTGGCGGCCTTGTAAGGGATAAACTAAAGTACTTTAAATACAAATTTAGAAAAAATAATCTTTTCCATAGAAATGTTTTTACCAAATAATACGCTACAAAACATTTTCATGGAAAAATCATAAAAAAAAGATTTTTGGTTCATTTTATGCTCTTTTAATAAACAGATAACAAAATTGACTTACAGATCTTCTACGTAAAATATTTCTGTATTTTTTCCTCAATATATTAAGTCTATATAATTTTTAAGCGCATTAGTTTTGTAGAATATTTATATGAGCATGCATAAGCAACTCAACCTTCTATACAGAAATACCCAGCAAAGATTTTGAAATATTTTGAAGTCTTTTATATTTATGGCAATGAATTTAGAAGAAGAGTCTTATGCAAACAAACCTAATAATTGAACCACTCTTTTGTGAGGTTAGTTAAAACTAAAGTAAAAGAAATTGATTTTAAATCATCCATGCGATTACTTGACGACTTCCAGTTGATGAATTTAAAACTCTATTAGAAGAGTAAAATTGGTTTTCTGAAATATTTTAAATTTCATATTTTAAAGCTATATGAATCTCACGAATATGAGCTCGCGCGCGATCAAAGCCATCGTTTAGGCAATTCATATATGTCTCTTCGCGCCATCAGAAATGTTTGCTAGGTATACTGTTTAGTACGTGTTTGGCTGTAACATGTCGTTTCAACTGTCAAGGTAAGTTAAAAATCTCACACTCGCTGACATACGACACTCATACACTATACATATCCATACTAAAAAAAGGTTGCAAACTATATTATTTTTCAACACATTCTGTACATATGTATGTGCATGATATAAGAAGTATTAAAAAATATATATATATGTATATTTATACATCAAATATTTCAAGGTAAAGCAAAAAAAGGTAGAAATTCATATATTCAACATGTGAGTGTGTTTGATATTGTACATAAGTGTTCACACGAAGGTGGAAATCAGCGCAAATTTAACAAATTTTTTATAATTTGTTGAAATATAAATGATATTTGGCATTCTTAGAATATCAGCACACCTTATTGACTTTGTTCTTCGATATTATAGATTTATATTATATATTATTTAGTGCTTATCTATAGGAAAATTTTGTACATATTTTTATATTTAAAAAAGTTATTAGGATTTCAAAATTTGACTCAAAAATTCGTTTGTATTGGATTAACACAAAACTATGGAGTTTGAAATCTTTGTGGCTTAAAAATGCTGATATTTTTTTAAATACTTTAAATAGATTTGTTAAAACATTAATTTTTTTATTCATGATATTTTTTTAAAATATCTTAAACTGCTTAACAGCTAATCTCTTCGACGCCTAAAGAAATTTATGATGCAACTGAATTGTTAAATTTGAATAAAATTTGATTTGAACTTAATTCTCTACCTCTTACCCCGTACCCCTTAATGTATATGGTACTTAACCATACAAAGTTCTATCCACCCGTAATGTTCACATTTGTGTGTTTGCTGCTGATTTAAAGTTGATTATGACCAAATGAATTAACACTGAAAATATCAGGCAGCAACACAATAATGCCTTTGATATATTTTGTAAAAGTGATATCTTTTCACATGTAGAAAAAATATAAAAATGTGTTTTTTTTTTAATTTTTTTGCCACTCAACTTGGTGACAAAATCTGGTCTTTGGTATGCCAAATAAGGGCTTATATATTGTCACTTTTTTCACTTGCATTTTTGGTGCTTTAACACCAGCTTAACGTTAAGGATTTCACAAACAATTTTGTCATGGCGTTGGAATATGTTTTTTTGTTTTGCTAATCTTTTTTCTGGACTTAATATTTTGTTTTGCAAAAAAAATTCCATTTAAAATTGTTACATATTCGGTAAGTTGTATTTTTTTTTTGCACATGTCAAATTAACATCTTTTCGACAGTCAACAGCTGCACGTTGGAAAAGTATGTTTGCGTACAAAATTAAATATTTGCTGTCGCAAATTTTTAGTTTGTCGTATTTTTACTCTTTTCACTCTTTTTATTGCTTTCTTTTATTTATTTATTTTTTTTTTACAACATTAAATTTGCATAAAAATCTCATTATTATTCAACGTACTAGATTTTTACAAAAAAAAAAATATTAAATAAAAGTATGTAACTACGGCCTGTTTGTAAATACCCAGTGGAGATGATACTCAGAGGTATTTTTTTTCTAAATAGAAGAAAAAATGTTTGTCATTTAACAGATCAGCATACTTTTTCTAAAATATAATAAAAATTCAATCCGAAATTAATATCTTTTTTTTTGTGCTTACTGATCAGTACAGTGTGTGGTGATTACGCTAAGGATTATTAAAAACTCATAAAAAAAAAATAAAGTCTAATGCTAATCATACTTATTTCATTCATTGCTAAATGGAATCTTCAGCGACCTTTAAGCCGATTAGTAAAAACTTCTCAGCCTAATATTCTTTCCTTCTAACATAAGAAAGAGTTTTGGTTTTTCGAATTTTTGGCACATTTTGTAAAAACGTATCAGGTTTAGAAATTCTTACTCATCAGCTTAAAGGCCGCTGATGATTATATTTAGCAATGAATGAAACAAGTATGACTAGCTTTTGCCATTTTTTTATGATTTTTTAATGATTTTTAGCGTTATCACCACACATTGTACTGAACAGTAAACATAAGAAAACAAGATTTTAATTTCAGAATGAATTTTCATTTTATTTCAGGAAAAGTATTATCTAGAAGTCTCTTACTTTTTCTCTGAATTTTCAAATGGGTTGGAAAATTTACACATTTGTATATAGTATATTTGCTGTTTACAAACCTACTTTAAATTACAAATTAAAGCAAAAAATTAAAATTTGACAAACTTTTAGAAACATATTTTGTATCATAACAACAACAACAACAGCAAAAATAACATCAGCAGCAGCAGTAAAATTGTATAAATAATTTTCACATATTGTCGCCGATGTTCATAACTTGCTCCACACAATACTTTGTTCTATATTTTTCTCATTGACGCCCAGTCGCTCGTTTGGAATCCCTAGTGTGTCCTTGGAACTTGTTGGTATGGTTTGAATTTTGGCTTGTTGTCAGCAACTCTTATGTGTATGAAAAAAATATACTGTCGGTCTGATTGTATAGTTATAGTTATATAGCTGGCTAATAGCCTTCATAATATAAAAATACAATTTTTTTAAGTTAATTTCTTTTTATAACTGGCCTTAAGGCAAGGCATAATTAAATGATGACAAATAACGGCCCTAACTCAATTCAGAAAATGAAACATTCCAACTCTAAAATAAATTATATATACAAAAAAATTATTTTGAGTCAGCAAACATCAAAGCCTTTTCTTCAACTCATACTTGCCGTTACGTCTTTCGTTTCTAACTTCTACACAAACCTCTGCAGCATTCTTGTATAATCTTGAAATTAACCAATTCTTCTATCTGGCAATGCAGATCTCATCTAATATATTGTTTAATAGTATCTCGTTTGGATTCAGAGCTATGTACACATATGCGGAATCTTAAGCTAAAAATAAAATAATAATACAATAAAACTTCCAAAGTCTAAACTGAGACTCAACATATTTTAGCAAACGCGAACAAATATTATTTATCTGCCTTTGCACAATTACTTCTTCATCCCAATGCTCTAAGCAAGCAAGCATTTTTTAAAATGTCAAATGCATTAATAATGCGCAGAAATTGTTTACAAAACACTTGATATTTTAAACAATTTCTTTTTTTATTCACAAACATACAACCAATCCTTGCGGACATATGGGTAAATTATCCGCCTAAGCAGATAAACACACACATACCGCGTAATTTTAAAAACTTTGACAAATTTGCTTTACTATATATTCACAAATTTAATTCAGTCATACCAGAGAGAGAGAGAGAGAAGAAAAAAATTAAATATCAACATGCCTTCCCGCATGTCAGTATACCATGTGGACTCAAAATTCTCTGAGGCAAACAACAAAAAGTTTAAGAACAGGGTAAGCAAAATGTCATCAGTTGGAAAAAGTTTAACATTTTTTGTATGCCGCCCTAATGTATGCAAAGAAGATTTATAGCAATTTCTTTTTTCTCATCTTTGCTTTAAACAAATTTTGGTGTTTGTGGCAAAATCAAAATAAAAGCAGAGGGCATATAAAAATCAAGGTTTCACCGTAAAACACGCGAATAAAAAGGAAGCGATTAATCAAAATAATTTGCGGAAGGAGACATGTTGAAAATATAAAAAGTTTGTAAAGTAAATAAATATGCGCATGCATGTTCTATGTGTATGTGTGTGTGTATTAATACTTCACTGTGTATTTATGCGTTAAATTGTCCAATTGCCTACAGCAAATCCAGTGCCTCTATTCCACGAGGTGTCTGCTTGAAACGAAGCACGAAAATTCTTATTCTCAAACGTTTATTTAAACGTTGCAAGTATTTTGTTTATTGTTCACACTCTCAGTTGTTTGCATGAACAAACAAATATATGAGAAGTAGGGTGTTGCGATAAAAAAAAAATTGAATTGAATTTGTATTTGTTTGAAGTATGTTTTGTTAGCAAAAAAATTAGAAAAATTTTTATTTTTTTTAGTGATGAAAAACGATACCGGGGAAAAAACTGACTTGAAATTTAAGTACAATGATAGTGCAATAGCTTTTGAACCCATTTTATTTAATGGCAAAAAAGTCTTTTCGATATGTGAGCTTTAGTTATTTTTTATTCTCAATGTGAAGAGTTTTCATTAATTAAACAACTAAAAGTTTTCAACGCTCCCTTAAGCCGCTTTTATCTACGTAATATACATATGTCCGCTTGCTTTTGCATAAACCAGTGCTTAGCGGCTTGATCGAGTAAAAGCGCTTTAGTGCCGCAGGAGTTTTCTACACCCCAAACATCTTTGCTTTTATCACAGAAAGTTAAGATAATAAAATTCTTTTTCTTTTTTTGCTGTTGTCACTGATTTTTTCATCGGTTTTGATAATTTCATTCAAGTGGTATAATCTTGGGAAAACAGTTCAAGATATTAAAATTTGAAAACCTGATGAGTGTTGATTGCTCTTATGTGAAAAATTGCTCATATTTTGGCTCACAATATTCTATTTTATGTTTCATATATGTTACATAAGTATTTTAAGGTATATATTTTGACGAAATGCTTTTGGTATAATGTTATTTGGGGTTTTCCCTTCTACAAAAATATATGCTAATAATATTTGCCTTTTAATTCGAAGCGCACATTTATATTTAGTAGAAAAAATGGAAAACACATATGCAGACCTTCTTATAACAAGATGTTAGTTATGATATTCATGAAAGTGAGATTATGATATCAAGCAACGTCAAGAAAAGACCTCGTGAAATTGCTTCTAAAATATTTCTCAAATTTAAATGTCTACATAAAGTATGTTTCAAATCAAATATGATTGGTTGAAGAATGCTTAAATATAAATCGACTTTAGGCCAAATAGTTCCACACTCGCTATAAGTATTAGACTTCATTTTAGAAGTAAATTACAAAATTTTAAGATTGATGCGTAGGCTAAAGACGTTAACAGAAGTGTTTTACATAAACATAAGCAACCCGTCGTCACTGAGGTGGGCAAATTCACCATGACTAAAAACAGAGACAACTTTATCTCTCAGTAGCTGAAGAGAAAACATTCTACAACATGCACGGGAAGCACATTTAGGTGAGCGTAACACATAGAAGGAGAAGCACGCAGACAAACACAGCTGGGGTATGTCACACCTCATTGAACGCGTTACAAGCAACCTTTGCAAAGGAATAGTTGGAAGCTGTGAAGAAATTTCCGAGGAACTGCTAAAGAAGGTCATCAGTAAAAGGTGAAACGTGTGTCCCCGGAACAAAAACAGTGACACAAAATTTATTTTCCTTGAATTAAATCGGCCCAATTGCATGGAGCATGGAAATTATCTTGCAACCACTGCGTATATTTTAAGGAATTCAATTAACATTCATATATATTCTTAATTATTAACATCCATATAAAATAATTATTTTTACTTTGCTCTAGTAAGTGCGTTGCAAACTCAATCGCAAAATGTTCCATAAATTTATTTTTTTATTGGTTACTTATTTAAATTAATTCAAAACATTATATAAAACGACGGAAAAAATTTTTAAAAAGTGCAATATCAATATTTGATGAAACATACTTAAAAATTTTGAGAGATTCGAATCTCATTGCAACGGGTAAAGTCTTCATCAAACCGAAGTCCGAAAAAAACATTTTAATGATTCACACTATTATAAATAGATATCATTGAGTTATCATCGTAAAAAAATCGTGTTTATGCTTGCAAAGCACACTATCTTATCAGTAAACTTATTTTCACCAATTTTTTTTTTTTTTTTGTATCTCTTAGACATTTGTCACTTATTGTTAGTTGAACTACATGTTATGTGTCATTATGAAAACGATAAACTATTTTCTGTTATCAATTAAAAAGATAAGTCGCTAATGAAAATTTGATTAAAACTACATATTACAAATTTTTCTTTTAAAAACACTTCAATTTTTTTGACAATATTTAATTGTCGTTTAATGCAACTGTAAATTATATGATTAAGAGGTCTCAATTCTCCATATTTTTTTAATGGTTTTTATAGCTTTGTGAGATACTATCTTTGACAGTCAAGTTAAGCCAACTTTTGATTCAATTCACAAATCTTACACAAATAGTGTCCATAACAAGTTTGACATTACATTTCTTGGATTGTTTTGTTATCATAGCGTTAACAAATTATGGGATGTACGAAGCTCAGAAGTCCAACTTCACCGATTGTACAATGGAAGCACCAAATCATTTTGCAAAGAATTTTTTTATAGTTACAAGCGAAGGGATATTTGAGTATCGCTATATGAACAATAATCGCCGCATGCGAGAAGAAACTTAATATCCTGCTTAAAAAAAAAAAAAGAATTTCAAAACAACAGCCTAAAAAAGATGACAGAAAGCGGAAAAACGCTGCAAGTGTGATTAACACTCTCAGAGAGCACATAACGATAACATGCAACCATCTTACTAAAGGCAAGAACAATATAGCAGAATTCATTCAAGGATAAAATTACTTTTATTGCTCGCTAGTATGACATTGAAAACGTCAACTACTTCACCTTCTTGGAAAGCCAGTTTTGGCAACAAATATATAAGACGCACACAAAACTCAAATGGCTCTGCTACATTTCAAACGTCGATATATTCGAAAAACATATTCAGCTAACACATTCGGAATCGATTTCACATTCAACAAATAAATCGATAATTTTTCTTTTCAAATTTGTTACTACATTTTCGTTTATTTTAAATAATTCTTCCTTTTCAAAAAAAAATATTCTTAAATTCACATAAAACATTCACGTTGCTCCTCCAGTAAATTTCACTTAATTTTCAATAAGAAAATTTTCAGGCACATCACGATGTTTGGAAATATTCTCCAAACATTTGTTATAATCATTGCTTACGATAGTAAAGTTACGTTTTGCATTGCTGATAGAAACACTGAGGCAAGCGGAGCACAAATATTCAACTTGCGTCTTGCTGACTGTCATTTGAGCGTTAACCAAAAAGGAATTTGAGTTAGCACGATCCAAAAGAGCCATGTTGGAATCATACTGAAAATATTAAAAAATTAAATTATTTTTATATAAAAAATAAAAAAACTTACACTGTTAGTATTACAATTAAGCAACAAACTTGTATCAGCTTGATTTGTACAATTGGCCAACTGCTGTTGAATGGCAAGTAAATCATTTCTAACACCGGTAGCAGTAGCATTGGCTGCTTGCTGATTGCTGACAGTTGTGCGATTGGCAGTTGCGAAGCAGTCATTTGTTTGACTGGTTAAATTGCCGCTAACATCTTGCACCTGAGTATTGTAGCGGTTAGCGCAGACAGTCTCAGCAGGACTAAGAGCATATGTATCAAGCAGTGCTGAGCGCACTTGTGACGTAATCATCTCAAAAAGTTTCTCATTATTACCATGGTCTTTGCTACTGATGTGTGGAAAGGAGTAAGCCTATTTGATGATGAAAGAAAAACTTGTAAATAAATTGCTGCTTGCAAAGAAAATTAGTGCAATTTTTAAAATCATTAACTTACACTTAAGACACACACAGCTAGCACAATAACACGTCCGACCAATTGCATTTTGTAGAAAATTATTTGAAATTTTTTTCAGTTAGTTACCTTTAACTCTTTTGGTTCGAGTTCGAATTGACTATTGACTACTACTGTTTCCGTTGGCCATATATTTATACTTTGTAAAATTAAAACATTTAAAAACTTTTAATTGTTTGATCTAAGATATGTCTTGGACAGCTGATTCAGTTATCCGTGCAAGAAGTTTTTCGATAAGATAAGGAGTAACTTAGTGGTTAGTTTGGGTTACTAGAAATATATACTTAGCATGGGGTTTTTTCATATCTTTGAAATTTAAGCTTCAAATATTTTTTTTTGTGAAAATTGGTGCAATAAATGTCTTTTTTGACAAAATTTGTTCTTCCGGTTAGTAGAGGGAATCCCGCAAATAACTTTGGAAGTAAGATTGCGCTTAACTCTTGCGTATACTTATATTCAACTTTACCGAAGTTGTTATGCAGGTAATGAGGTTTATTTTTGCATTTGAAACTGGGATTTTATATTTTCGTTTCATATCATCAAAAACACATAGAATGCTGGAATTTTTTTTACAACGATTAAGTAAATATCCTGCTCATCTGCTTTGTAAATGCTTTGTTGCTCATAATGGACTTCCCATAAATTAACACGTATACTGTATTCAAAAATAATAACACTCACTGTTATAGTGGGTCAATTTTGCCGAATGCAATTTACTCATATATTTATTTAATCAGAGCAATTTTGACAGGTAATTTTTACAATTGTATGAATTTTACAAATGAAATTAGCACAAGGAGAGCATTTAAGTGAATATTTTGAGCCATTTGACCGAATTGGGCGCATAAAGCTTCCCTATTTTCTTAGCTTCTTATATTATTAACATAGTATTAGAAGTTCTCGTTTCAGAGTTGTAGAGTATGTGGAACCATAAAATATTTTGAGTTGAAAATGAAATGGGTACCCCATCACACACAGAAGGGTTAATATGATAATAGAAATCAATTATTTTTGGTTTCTTTTTTTTTTTGTATGCATCAGCTAGAGTTTTCTTTTCGGTAGTTGAATTTCCAACTCATGTGAATTTAAAAATTTATAGAAGGTAATATATCGGCTCTTCAAGTCTTCCACTAAGTCTTATACTACGCGATATTTTTGTTTGACTACTCTTAGACAGCTTTGGTCTCTTTTTGTGTAATCCTAAAGCGACTAAGCATAACTGCTTTTTGAATCACAAAGAACTCAAATTTTCATTCCATACTTCCCAGGTGCTTGAATGGGCATCGACCTCGATATGCTGATATTTACTCATCAATAGTAACATTCTCACCTAGGATTTACATTTTTCTGAGTTGAATTCCCAAACATTTGTCCCAAGCATCTCTGATTGGTGCTAATTTATCATAAGCTCGTTGTGAATTCTCGGTTGGTTAGTAATTTAAATTTCTAAAAATGGTGACATCTCAGTCTTAAAATTTAAATCGCTTAACAGATTATAGGTACAATTAGGTATCTATTTGTTTCAATTAAATTTTTTTTAATTCCTAAAGTTCCCCTTTTTATAGCATTATTATCATTTAATTTTTATCATATTTTTAAAAAACTGAAATTTCAAGAGCTCTACTACTACCCACTAAAGTAGACTGCTATTTAATCTTATCAGCAAAAATCGTCACTTATTTAGATTTCTAAATAAAATCTCATTATAAACGCTGCAAATAATGCACAATTAGAATTATTTTTAGCACACCATATTTATTTTAGTGGGGGATTTTTCGCGAATGGGTATATATGAAGTTTTATTTGTAGCTGGAATACAGTTAGTATTGTGTAGAGTTATATCTTTATTAATAATAATAATTTAACTTGAGCATTTCACAATAATTTTGAATAAAATGTCAATGAGCGTAGAATAAGAATATTTTTCATCGAGCGATTAGTTTTTTATTTGCACAATTCCACAAATTTATTGTTTTCTAAACTTGCACTACCTATGATTAGTCTTCTTTAAGTAAATTTTGTTTGTAAATCAATTTAATAGCAGAGATTTTGGTTTCTTAACGGTAGCACCAACGAGCTGTATGAGCTATATGCCGGCATTGATTTAGTAAAGCGCATAAAAATACAGCGGCTACGCTGGGTATGTCATGTTGAACGATTGAACAACATCGCTCCGGCTATTCGGAATGTATTGGTGCAACTCGCAGAAAAATACGTTCTTATCACCGTTGATAGGACCAATTTGACGAGTACCTGTATGCGCTTGGTGTTTCTAATGTCAGCGCGCGTAGAGCAGAGTCGAAAGGCCCAGTATTTTGGAGGCGGCCAAGACCGATTTTCGGTTGTAGCGCCAACTAAGTAAGTAAGATACATGCCGTATTTAATGCTTTACGCGGTACTTGAAAAAATTAAATTGACAAAATGTAGTATCAAGTCTGATAAGCCACTATATCCTAAATAGATAAAAATTTTCCTAATTCCAAGCTGCAAACAAAGTAAAAGCTCAGTTGGTTGACACTGTCCCTATTTAAATTCAGTGAAAAGATGTGTGGTACGGACTGTGACATAGCTACGGGCAGCTGGCTCCGGCTCAAAGCATCGTCGGGCAAAAAAATTATCCCTCAAATAACCTTGCAAATTTAAATTTAATGAAACTTTTTTTTTAGTATTTAGTAACTTAAGCTCAATCTTTTGGAAAGACGGTATCGAATATATTTTTGATTGAGAAATACTACATTTTGCGCTAAATGTTCTTGTGATGTAAGAAGTGATTACCTTGTTTTTTTGAAAGAAAAAGAAAATTTATTTTTATTTTTTTCATGATAGGGGGCTGCATTTTGGTCCTTTGCCATGAGCTTTAATTGTTCACGCTACGCCACTGGATACCAATTTGAAACACAAAATTCGTCAAGAAATGTATAATATGAAAAGAGTTAAGAAAGCAATCGTATATAGAAAGGGGTAGAAATCTAGAATTTTGGCGCACTAGCTATTTTGCTATGATTCTGAACTGGTCAATCCAAAATGAAAAATATAGTATGCTTGCTAATTCTTCAACGTCAGCTAATAAAGCTTACTAATGTTCAGTAACACAGAACCTAAGGCAAATTACCTTGAACGCAATAATTAACTTAAACCAAGGTTATGAGCATCCAAAAATTTCTCAAAATTAAGATAAGAATGGGAACTTTTTAGAGATAAAACAAAAATTATTGCGAAGAAATGAACTGCCAAGCAACAAGAAATTAATGAGCAAATTAAAAGAATTGTTTCAAATTTTTCTTTTGAAATAACAAACCAAAGCAGTATGTAAGCGTACCAAGATTTATCTAATCAAAAGCAATTACATGAATTGAGCTACAACTGTTCTGATAACTTTAACACCAAATTAAAACATAACTTTTACTTCTACTAAGCACCTAGTTAGATAAAATTGACATCTTAATTGTCATTGATCAAATTGGTATAAATAACTGTCCCATCATAACAATGAATTCAGTCAATAGTTTATTCTTCATAAGTAAGAAAACGGTCTTTATTGAGACGATTGTCAGAATTGAGCAAACAAAATGCAGTTAATTGGACGTGTTGTTTTTCTCGCCATATGCGTATTTACTGTATGTGATTGATTTTAAATTGTGAAAAATTATAAAAAAAAACCAATTTGTTTTTTTTTTCCAGGCGCACTCCATGCCAAACTTAGCCGTCAGCCATGAAGACAACATCTACGAATTGCTGGTGGCTCAAATGCGTTCAGCTTTGATTGATACACGTGCACTGAGCCCAGCTGAGTCGCACTGCGCCAATACATACAACAATCGCACTCAAGAAATTAACAACAATTTGACCAATGAAACCAGCACTTGCTTTGCGAATGCAAACCGTACAATGGACGCCAACAATAAACATGCTAATGTGACCACAACGGCTATGAGGGCTGACCTAACAACTGTTCAATTGCAGTTGGCTAATTGCACCCGCATTAATGATACCACGCTGTTCCTCAACTGTGTTACCACAAGTGTGAGTTTCTAAGGATGTTTTGTATTAATTGATCCATGGATTTCAAAAATTTACTTTCACATATATTTTTCAGTACGATAGTAATATGGAACTTTTAGATCGTGCCAATTCACAAGCTCTACTGTTGGCTGTTGAATTAAATGTGGATAATCTTGAAATCGACATAGCATGCCATGCATGCCTTAGCGTTGCGTTTAGTCATACAAAACATAATCTTACCACTGCTACCAATGACTATAATGATTGTCTTGTATCAATTCCAAGACAGACTTTACCTGAAAACTATCAAGATAAACCTGTGGAACTACCTGTTAATGTGCTACCTGTAGCGATTTCAGTTGAAGATAAACCTGTGGAGGTGCCTGCTGACAGACCTTTAGATGATGAATCCGCTGTAGAACTGAGCAATAATGAAATATAATTTTGTTTTTTTTAAGCGTATGCAATAAAGAATGCTTTAAATAACTTGGTTTAATGGTTAGAAATTTTAGGAAATCATTTGCATCTTGATTTTCAACTAAGCTATGAAACAGCTGTTGTATCAATGTCTCAAAATTTTGTTCAAGTTTTCTGTTCACTTAACATAGTACTCGGCATCAAGCACAGCAATAATATTCATTTATTTCGTTTTCGGGGAAAAAAATATATCATTAGGAAGAAATTACTCGAACCAAATAATTTCTTAGTTTTCATAAAAATCGGTGCTTTTGCGTGTGAATTTATAAATTTTAAATGAAAATAAATTATAAAAATTGCTGTTATACACTAACGCCATTAGAATTGGTAATCATTTATTTTGAATCGCTTGTTCTTACGAATAATCAGCCAAAACTGAAACGAAAGATCCGAGTAAATTTGAATATCCTAAAGGCAATTTTTAACAGGAAAACTAGCATTTGATAAGGTTATTGTGGTGGATTGAAAATATCACATAGCCCCTTTTGTCCATAGTGATACCAGGTTTACGGTAAAAGTATTCGACTGTTTGACAAAATCCTAATTTTATGTAGTCTTAGTTTTGGAACGCCATGTTAGGATTAGAATAAAGCATGTCAAAATAGTCGAAGCCTTGTTCAGGGCAATCACAGAGTAAGTACTCTAACGTTTCTACCATACTTACTTCAATGCATTTTCTGCAGAGATCAGTGGCATTCAGCCTCATTTTAGTTGCATGATATTCTGTAAAGTCGGTATGCAGTTGTAGCCCCTTTCACATGGTGGCAATTATCTCTGGATGAATATAATATGAAATCTGTTTTGATCTTATCAAAATTAAGCCAATATGTTTTTGTTTATATCAGGCTGTACCAAGCATGTGCTATTAAAGTGTCCATTTCGGATTTATAGAGTACTATACAATACTATGCAACTCATTAGATTTGGAACTGCGATACGTATGCGCAATTGTATTGTATCCAGCAACGCTTCTTGTTTCACTTATTTTTCCAGCATTTCGTTATCGCTGATGCTTTCAGATCCAGGTATCCAGCACAAATAAACGTTGTAATTGGTGCTGAGATCATCTAAGGATTTCGATTTAATAGTGCTGCTTTGAAGCGTATATATCCAACAGTAAGTGCTGTCCTTTAAAATGTTTCCTACAGATTTTTGAATTGCGATTATTTTGATTAAAAAAATATTTAAATATTTTGTAAGCCTGTAAGGATTTTTATTGTTGATGTGTTAAAAACCGTTTCGATTGAAGTCATCTGCATGGTTGTTGATTTAGTACGGAGAATTACCTACACTATTCATTAAGTTTCTTGCAGGATATAAAGCGGAATTATCAAACTATTCCTTGTACTAAAGAATAATCATACGTGACAAAATCAATATCACATTTTTTTTATTTTATTATTTTATTAACGCTGCTCTACCAAGATTTTAATCACTTATAAGATACGATCTAATAAGATTGCTTAGTTTTGTTAGCGCTACAGTTAGGGTTGGTGATCCACTATGCGCTAGAACTCTTTCACAATATGCTATAGACAAATCCGTTTGTTTCTTAAATGAAAATAAAGGCATGAATCAAAAACTTTATACAGAACTTATACTGAAAATTTCTTACCTCAATGGCATCTTTTGCGTCTTTTGATGACAAGACGTTAAGATGTTTTGAAAAAACTTCTGACAGTATAACATGAAATAGTCCTTCATTGTCAAGACCATCTTCAATCAGCCGTTCATAGACTACAAGTATTGCTCTCGAATGAAAGTGTAATGCATTCATACTGATTCTACCTTTAGAATTACGAAAATATTCCAAAAACTGATCATTTTCAGTATACATACTGAAAAAGAGAATTTGTACAACTAAAATTTATCTGTCCATCAGTGTAGCTAACCTCTTACTCTTGAAAAACATTCCTCGAGTGTTTTCGTTTGTGTCGTTTAATAACACGCCATAAATTCCGTAGTGTAACTTTCTCTAATTCAGTAAATCCAGTTTTATCGGTTTCACTTTTTTTTGTTAGTGCTGGCAGCGGTTTTGGAAATATTATGGACATTCTCTTACAAATTTGTTGTTTTTGTATTTTTTGTATTGTTTTGAAGAAAAATTTAGTAATTCCCGCGAAACTAATGCATTTTTCTACGTTTCAAAAAAAAATATATATAAGTTCTTTCTAACGAAAATTGCTATTGTATACATTCAAAATTGATTGAAAATATTTGAAAGATTTTTATATTATATATTGATTATCTTATAACACAGACAAGTTGACAGAAAGCTTTTCAACAAAGCTGCTCTATTTCTGGGAAACATCTGTGGTCCAAGTGGTTAAACCATTTTTCATTATGAAGCAGCAATGCGTTCAGTACGTTAACTTTCTGCCTCAGTAAATAATGCAGATTTTGTCTATTCAATCAAAAGCAGAACTGACAGACTTCTTGGCGTATAATTTGCCCTAAGAAATTTTCTGAGCGTCAAACTTTTTAGAGTTAGAATTCAATTGTAGAGTGGGAAGTGTTTTTCAGATTGGGGTGCTACATAAACAATGCATGAAATCACTGTATTGGGTCCACCATCTTGAATGCTTATAATCCGACCTCAGTTTCGTGATCAGTGACCCTCAAGCTCCCGCGTACCTAATGTGGTACACATCGATAGATTTTTAAAATATATGTCCGCCATGTTGAATCCGCCAACTTGAATTCGAGATTTTTTGAAATCTTACTCCAGATTCGCAATCGGCGACTTCAAAAACCTCTGTTAATAAATTTGGCACAAATCTGTTGATTTTCGAGAATTTCGTCCACCATCTTGAATCCGCCATCTTGTTTATGCAAAATTTGAATTCGGATTCGTGATCAGTGACTCTTAAGACCCCCGTATACTAAATTGGATTCAAATCGGTGGTTTTTCAAAAATTCGGCCAACATATGAGATTTTTGACACCCATATTGGATCTGCCATGTTTGATTCTGTCAACTTTGTACGCCAGCTTTTTATGAACTACAATTTGAGCTCAGAAACAACCTGATCGGGTGCGAATTCTTATTTTTACAAGCGAATAATACATGGTGGTACACCTGTACCACCAACCGGCATCCACGAGGTAGGTATGCAAAACTTGCTTCTAACCGGAGCAGTAAATAGCTAAAATAATGCATATAGCTTAAAAACGCGTAGAAATGTTGGGCCGAAGTTGTCAGAAAGAACTCGACTTCCAACTTGAAAGAACTCTGAGATATTTGATTACAAATGTCAAATGGTACACCTGTACCACCATCCCTCCCACTAGGGTTAAAATAACTTAGTAGCGTAGAGCCTTAAAAGTAATTAGCTATTTATGTATGTATATAAGCTATAGCTATTTATGTATGTATATAATTTTGCGACATGTAATTAATTAATTGTATCCATTCTATTCCTGCTCATTTTTTTAATTATTTCATGGCACGAATTCGATTTTCTTAAGAGATTAACTGCAAACTATTTATAATAACTAGAGTTCGTCCACTGGTTGAAATCCTACCGTTAATGTGATATACATACAAAAATTAAAAAAAAAATACTTTTTTTTTACTAATAGTCCAAAAGCGCGTGACGATCAGACCTTCATTATGTTATAAAACCTGTGTATGTCCTTAATAGAGGTAAAAACGATACCCGACTGCGAAGTTTGGATCACGGTGGCTTTGAAAGATAAAAGGTAGCAAAGGTGTATAAAATTGCATCTCAAATTCGTTAAAGTATAAGACTCTGGTTTTATTTATTTTAATTGGAATAATATTTGAAATCACGTCGTCTATTGTCAAACACTAACTACAGTTGCAACCCCCTGTCAGACACCCTTATGTACAAAAGCTGAATTTTATATACTATGTTACTTTAGGAACTTTGTCAGACACACTAAAAGTCTACAGTAGGTGCGAACGCGAGGTATATATATGCATGCAAACGGGTGCGAGTGAAATAGTGCATTCAGTCTACTGCGCAAGATTCATTTACTCAGTATTATGTGTTTTTTGGATTTATCGGAAAATTCCATTATACATATTGAATTGCATAGTTCTAAGCTATATTATATAATTATGAAGAAAAAATAAATTTTCAAAAAATATTCAGTAAAATTTTTATGTCAATAAAGTATAAAACAAAAATCCAATAAATTAATAAATCAATAATATTTTGGAGTGTTACAAACATTTTTTAAAAATTGAATGTAATAAAAATCTGAGTTTTTTATAAAAACTTATTGTTTACTATAGATAGGAGGATACAATTATTTTGATAGTAAGAAATCAAATGAAGAAATAGTTATATTTTGTTCATAGCCATTCTATACAAAGTAATAAAATATTATTTCGTATAGGTATTATTGAATTCAAAGAAATATTTAATTATATTCTTAATTTTCATCGTTGTCGTCAATATTCCGAATCTTCGTCACTGCTACTCGAGTCCGAGGATAGATCGTAATAGCATATAGCGGGACGCACATTCAACTGCCGACGACGAGATACTTCTACATATGAACCATCAGATGAATCTAGCCCTGCATGCACTGATACATTGTCAGAATATTCAAAATCAGATCTACCAACACGATGTTTATACGATGTACCAAACGATGGTCCAACAAATGCTCTAACAGACGATCCAGCAGATACGCCAGCTGATGCACCTACAGATGATTTAAAAGACGATCTGTTATTTGATACACCAACTGATGTACCAACGGATGCGACAACAGATGATCGAGCTGATGGTTCACCTGATGAATCAACTGATGCATCAGTTGATGCACGAAGTAATGCACCAACTGATGCACTAACTGTTTCACCATCCGGTGATCTAACCGATGTACCAACTGATGCACCAACAGACATTTCTTTAGAAATGCTAACAGACAGGGAATTTGATTGACCAACAGATGCGCCAATAGTGAATCCAGGCAAAGATACGCTCGCGGACACCGCCATAGTTGAACCTTCGCCCAAAGGAAATGTTGATATTTTCAAAGACAATAAATTGTGTGTTCCAGCAATGGGTAAACGTGCCCTCAAACTGAAGAGCGTTGGCCACTAATAAACTAATAGGGTTAAAAAGAAGATAAAAACGAAACCATATAAGTCAAAATTTTAAAGTTTAAATGTTTTGGTAAAAAAAAAATAAAGCAGAATAGAAAATAAAACTTTATTTATATATAGCAATTATTTATTAAACTTTACAAAATATAATCTTCAATTTTATCTAATTCAATTTATTTGCTTTCGGTGCTCTAACTCTATTTATTTTTGCATATCTTAATTACATTCCTACTTTTTTTCCGCTACTACTGCTTTGAATGCTACTACTATTTTATTTGCAGATCGCCTGACTTTTATTTTCTCAAATTTTTAGTATTTGTATCAGCCAACGCACTGCACAAACACTACGTATATTCTGGTATTAACGCCATGTACTACCACTAAGTCCTTTTATTTTCTTTTAGCCTCCTTTTTTTCTACATATGTATATTTGATGTGCGTGGACGTCGCCTATTTAAGTTTTGACTTCAAAAAAAAATATTTTTATATACACAATTTTAAATTTTTTACGAAATTATTTTTTATATTATATGTATATCCCTTAAAGAAAAAAGTTTTATAGCTCCTTTTAAAGATAAGTAAGAGCCTTATAAAAGCCACTTGTCGCATGATTTATCTTTGAAAATACTGGGTAAAGCATCTTCCTGAGGTCTTTAAGAGACACCTTATAAAATCTTTATATATAAAATTTTCTTTAATTATTGAATATCTTCTCATATTTGTCTTGGTAAAGCGGATTAAAAAGACAAAAAATTAACAATATGAACCCATGAGACGGCATGTTTTTCAAGTGACTTTTATGTCTTTAGTAAAAGGACACACACGAGACATTCGAACTGGTGCCTTTGGAAGCACTATTTTATGTGCAGTATAAAAACAAATACTAGACATGAGAGATATCATCTGTACAATCTTGATCATAAAAAAACACTTCCGTAAAATTTGATCAAAAAATATCAATTTATAGAATTGATGGCAACTTTTTTGCAAATCAGCCATAGTGTGCGTTGTCAGCCGTTTAGTAAACCGCAATATAAAAAGGTAGTGCAATATCGACGATAAAGTGAGGTTGATTTTTGTTTGAGATTGAGTTATTGACAAAACATTTTTTTTATTTTAGGTAACAACTTTAAATTAAACTGTTTAGGTTTAAGGGTGCTGCTTGAAAATTTATGTATTTTCAAATAAGTTTGCTAAATTGACACGGTCCACTAAAGTCAAAGAAAATCAAAACGATTGAAGCAGTGCAACGAAAACCTTGCAATGAACAATTGTTAATTTCTGCATTAAAAAAAAAAGATTGCTACGATTCAATCTTCATGTTTAGCGCACTAAAATGAACATAGTTTGATCATTGAGAAGCAAATTTGTGTTGCTACTTTTTGAGTTACCTCTATGTAACAAATTAAACTTCTAACGATAAGTAATTTAAAGTAAATGAATATGTATGTATGTGGTAATAGCCGAATCATACATACATATGTCACCAATTAACAATTAACCAATTGTTCCAATTGTTATCTTTATCATGTTTGTTAAAAATAGCCATGACCGATTTGTGAACGACTGAACAATTCGATGAAATTAATAAGTAATAAAATTTTTGTTAATTCTTTAACTAACTAACTGAACTTTAATTGTTATGAAGAAGCATATATAGTATGCATGTGCTTCGCTTATAAATTTGTTAAGACCCAAATACCAACCAGGAGTAAAGCTCGCCCATGAGCAAATTCTTAAAATACATAGCATGAGCTTTCATTAGGCATGTAATTAAAGCCGTCACTTAATAACTTACATTAGGTTAACTTAACGTTATCTAAAAATCATATCCGATTTCTGACTTTATCAGGTTGTACTCGCACAACCGCATTTCAATACATCTTCCAAACAATATTTCAAAAATGTATAATAGGTTTGACCAATTTGTTTTTAAGGGCACACCCCAACCTATGCAAAAGAATGAGAGAAATGAAATTTGACAGTTTCATCAGTATTGCCGCAGCCATTAAAAAAAAAACGTATCACACCAAAAAAAAAAATTTATCAAAATAATTAGAATTAAATTAATTAATATCAATGAACAGACAGGAAAACAAAAAAAAAATCTGAGAATCGCGCTTTTAGTAAATTTAAAAATGGTTATGTTAAATTTATGTGCATACTTCTAAAGAAGTATTAGAATGGCGGCAAATTTCTTCGACTAACAGCAACACTTTCACACTTCACTTTCCGACTTTTCGAGGCTGCTTTCGCATCAAATTTGCCTCGAAAGTTTTCGAGTGTAGCGTAGAATGCTCTTCATTCAAAGTTTTTTTAAGGCTCGAAAATGTTCTCAGTTCTCGCAGTTTACACAGTAATCGAGGTTTTTTCGCGTTTTCAAGAATTTTTCTAAAATTAGTTTATCTTGGTTTTACTTAAAATACTAATCACATAAATCACATTGAAAAATTATCAGAAATATGTAAATAAATTGCAAACCAATCACTGAACAGTCCGATTACTAATGCATAAACTTTGCAAGTTTTGTCGACGTTATTGCTTATTCTGTTGTATTCCACATCTTTCAAGAAATAAGATAAGAGTTTTCATGATTTTATTTGAAGAATTTCATCATGCAATTGTAAGCTTTTGTATAATGACATGAGTGGGCATGTTGAGAAAGTGCGATAAAGCTAAAAAAATAACAAATTAATTGCATGCATAATTTTACCATTTCCATTATTATCAGTTGTGCTCCCATTGGTTTTCTGATTTGCGTTTTTATATAAATCGTACCATTTCATTTTTATCGATATATATAATTCATTTTCACTTTGTTTTTGACAAGGTAAAAGAGCATTTACAAAGGCAACTCTGCCAGATATATCGATAATTGCATTCATCATTTCACTATTCGCTCAAAAGCAAATCGCAACTTATTGTTGTTTTGATAAATTTTTCAACATTAAAAATAAAGGTGTGAACAGTAAATATTTACTGAAAAAATCATATCAATCTGAGCGACAAAATTATTTTCAGAAATAACAGAAGAACATAAAAATAATTTCGATTTTAGTCAGTTGTTTATTTATACGAAAATGGCAATTTACTTTTCATTTCACCGACTCAACAGCAACCGATTTGAAACCGTACAAATTTTGTGGTTTTTGCTTAAAACATTAATCACATAAATCACACTGAAAAACTACCAGAAATAAATAAATTGAAAACTAATCACTGAACTGTCCGATTGCCAATGCATACACTTGGAAAGTTTTGTCGATGTCAGCCTGTTTTGTTGCATTCTTAAGCTTTCTAGATATAAGATAAGATATTTCATGAATGTATTTGAACAATTGTATTCATGCAATTGAATGCTTTTGTATATACACTAAGAGACAATTATAAGTATAAATTTCAAGTTCAGGTTTTATTTTTGACTTTTGGGACATGTTCTTAAGTTAAAATAAAAATATGTTGTTTATTTTTATTTTCATATTTTCCTTTTTTATTTATATTTCACACAAACTCGCAGTTGTCAACGCATTCAACGTACGTCAAAAGTTGATAATTGTTCAACTTCATCCGTTGCGTTGACCGATAAGTATTGATTCAGCCGTACTTCATACAAATGTATAGAGTTCATCTAAGTTGTCAGTTGTATACTTTGACGCAACGGACATGACGGACTATATGGGATAAGGCTTTAATGCAATCTTTGAATGTAATAATCAATAAACATTTTATCATTAGAACAATATTTTTCATTGAAATTCCATACAAAATATATACGAGTCGAAAACGACCCGCCAACGTAAGATAAGTTGAAATATTTAAAGTTCGGTCTACGGTTAAATATAATTTCGCTCATTGGAATAATAGCCTTAAGAATAACTTTTATTTTGTAACTTGTATTTCCACCTTTGCCTTGAATGAAAGCTCGAAGTATTTTTGCAGTACTTTGTACCAAATTCGTGGTGATTCGTTCGAGTATATTATGCCATTGCTGTTGCATATAATTTCAAAAGTTTTGGATGCTACAGCGGCTTGTTATTGAAATTTTCCTGTCCAAGATCGACCACAAATTCAGATTCACAAGGTTCAGATTGGGTGATTGTGCAATCCAGATTAATTTATCAATGGACCTACTTACAATAAATTGTTTTGCAATACATGAAGTATGCTTGGGGCCATTGTCTAGTTAAGAAAAAAAGTAACGCCAAGCACATTTTCTCTGCTCTGGTGTTTCACTACTACAGTACCGAAAATTTTCTTATTAATTATTTTAATTAGTTAATTAACTAACCGTTCCCTGAAAAAATTCCGAAATTTGTCGCTTCATTAGCCGTTAGCATTTTATCTGAATAAATGCTATGCAATCGATTTCGTTATTGTACGTTTCGTAACAAATATTGTCAGGGTGGATCATAAGTACATTATATGTTTTATCGCTTTTTAAATTTTCTTAATATTTGCATAATTTGGTTGTAGGAAAATAGTCGAAATTTGAATTTAGTTACTTTGGCTCAAAAAGAGACAACAAGGCAGCAGCAATCAATGGTATACCGATAAAAACTTTCAAAATTGAACGTGTTGAGAAGAAGTTTCGTTCGCCAAAATTTCACAGATTAATGACCAGAAATAGATTAATAGAGCGAGAGTATCGCAAAGATTACGTGGAAAATGTCAAGCATCAAATGCAAATGCGAGACAACTTTGCTATGCTTAATGAAAGCGCGAAAATCTTGTGATTGAGATATTCAATAAATTATCATTGCAAATAGAGGAATCGGTAAATTTCAAGACTGAGCGAGAATATTCTAGAGCTAATTTAAGAGATGGTTTATAAAAGAGTATAGAAGTAATTTGATTCTATTGCTATAAACATGCCCCACTCATAATAACTTTAACATTATAAATATTATAGTTAGTAACATATAGACGGAATCCAAGCAAAAAAGTCGGTACGAGCACAAGGCTTAAGTAAGTCGGCTTGCTTTTGAAGAAACATTATAAACCGATATTATTTTGGGCATAACCGTAATGCTACACACATACAAATATTATATTATACCATTTACAAATGATATGAAACGAATAAACTAAATAATCAAATTATCCACTCTAATTTGTAACGCTTCGAATGTATTTCTTTTGTATATAAAAAGAATTTTAAACGATGTCATTCCTAGTTATAAGTTTAAATTGCGTTTTTAAAGAACTCGCAATCATTCGAAATTGTAGCGCGTTTAAAAGGAATAAATTAGCCAAAATGAGTGGTAAGTTAATATGACTCATAATCATCTGAAAAAGTGCACAGTGATGTCTTTTTGCTAGGAAACTTTGTAATGTATTTAGAAAAGTGATATTTTCTTTAATGTATACGTAAGCAATGAAAAACTGCAGCTTAAGTTGTAATCTATTGTATCTTTTCATAAACGTTTAAAATAATTATGCGGCTAACTGAGAATGAAGAATCATTCAAATTTAAAAATTTACCAAGTTTAAAATAAAATTCGAGGAAATTGGATCCAAAATGAAACAAAATACGTTAAAAATTCGATGGAACAAATATAGTACAATTATTTGGTAAAAAAAAATTAGGTTGCCTGGATAGTTTTCCGGGAATTTTGAAAATTGGTAATTTTTATAGATTTTGATGTGCTCTTTGCGACCTCGTATCGTATGAATACAGGCATCTGGATCAGTGATGGCATTTTCGGTACATTTGTACTTTTTTCGGTACATTTGCGTCCTGAAAATTCATTGTGAGTACATTCGACAAGTTTTCAGTACATTCGGTACATTTGGGATATTTTCAGTACATTCGCCAAATTTTTAACACATATTCAGTACATCTTCGGTACATTTGGACAATTTATAATATTTACGTTTTTTTTTTGTCTTTCCGTAAATGAAAATAACCGCAATGAGTAGATTTATAGTAATTACCTGTATATAATATTATATTAATTACGTTTTTTTTTTGGTTTTTTTTTAGTAAATGAAAATAGTCGCGCAATGTGTAGATTTTATAATTAATTTAATGTGAAATATATGAGAACCTTTTTTTTTTTTTTTGATAGTAAATTTTAGAACAATTTGGTGCATAGTAGGAAAATTGGGTGTTCAAGACAAAAAAGTACATTCGGGCTCTAAAAAGTACATTTGAAGTCTCGATTCAGTGGAAATGAGTGTTTTGGCCAAAACGTATTTGAAAGTACACTTTGCGGCGCTCGTACGCCAAAACTATTGATTTTACAAAAAGAAGATATGAACATAAATTGTAGGCAATTTTCTCTAGTTTCATTTTGTAAATAAATGTTTTTATCGTGAAATTAGTCGGAAAGGAGATATTGTCAAAAAAACCAATATGGCGGCGCGAGCGGCAAAGATACGAGGTCGCAAAATTGAAATTCGGAAAGAGCACATCGAAATCTATAAAAATTACAAATTTTCAAAATTCCCGGAAAACTTTCCAGGTAAAACTACCAAATGATTGTACTCATAGGGGGCTAATGCTTTTTTATTGAGTTTCAATGTTAAAAAAATTAAATTTTTCAAAAAAAAATTTATGATATCAATTTCAACGACAAAAAACTTAATGAAAAAAAAAATTTATTAAAAGACTAATGCTGAAAAATTTGTTAAAGCTGTCCATCTCTTTTAAATTTTTGGATCTTTTGCCTTTGAAAAAGATCGTCCAAAAACTAAAATGGAAATATATACTAAAAAAAGTCTACTGAACAAAATTGTTATGCTACTTCATTACGACCTAACGCGAGATAGCTCTTACCTGAACGCGTTTGATATATGGTTTTTTTTGTTATTTATTTTTCAGCTTTTACCCACATGGCATTTATTGCATTTATATTTGCACTGCTTATGACATTCGTTACTTGCAAATTTAAATTAGATAGTAAAACTGAGGCGAAACTCTTCGCCAACGTGTTTAATGCCCTCCCAAAAAGTGAAACATCAAATCTTCTGATCTCACCCTCTGGTTTGCGTAGGGCTCTTGCAACTATGCGAATTGGAGCCAGCAAGCCAACTGCCGAACTTTTAGCGAAAAACGGAGAATTCACTTCTCCGAATTCTGATGTGGTAAATAAAATGGGTAGTGCTCTAAAAGATCTACGAGACATAAAACAGAACCAATCAACCTTTTACACGCTAAGCAATAATAATGTGCATCATAAATATAAATCTCGTCTTACCGAAGATCTTGGGTTCCAACACCAAATTGTTGAAAATTTAAATGCAGCCCAAGTTAACGAGTGGATACGAAAGAGATCAGATGAAAGAATACAAAGTTTTATACATTCCAAAGATATCGATGCTGATACCACCCATCTGATTGTAGATATATTAAATTTTAATGCAAAATGGAAAGCCCCATTCGCTAGAGCTTTAACTGAATACTTTTATAATGTAACTGGTAGATACGATGTTGAAATGTATGAACAGACAAATGAATTTTTGCATGGTTCATTGAATTCTGATGGATTGCCTGCTTCAGCTGTTTTGTTGCCATTTGAAGGCGATCAGACAGAAATGCTAATTCTGTTACCAGATGAGCGAAATGGCTTAGATGATTTATTGGAACAGTTGAAAGATCAAGATATAACAAAGATTAAATCAAAGCTTAGCACTGAAACAGTGAGAGTGTATTTCCCGAAGCTAAAACTTAATATTGAGGATTCAGTGCAAGATGCGGTAGAAAAAGTAAATATATTTTATTTATACTAAGGCTTTAAAACATTTCGATCAGATCTAATTAATATGGTATATAGAATTTTTTGAAGAAAAATTTTAGTCAATCTTAAGTGATAGATTTATTAAATTACTCAAGTACTATCGATTTTATACTGTAATATATCTTTATGTTATTGTAGATAGGCATGCGAGAAGTCTTTTCGGATAAAGGCCAATTCGAACGCTTGCAATATAGTGTAGACGTAAGAGCAAAGAAATTGCAGCAAGTAGTTGATTTTGATAGCACCATGACGGGTGTAAGCGCTATTGCAGTATCAAGTAAGTAAATCGTATTTATTTTTCTCACATCTTATTCATTATTTTATATATTATGAGATGATTCTACGTCGTTGATTTCCTTTATTTCACCGAAAACTTCTAGTAAACAAATAGTTATGTACCATTCAAAGCTGACTATTCTACGATTTTTTAGTGGCACTGTAGCCAAGTGCTCATTTATACCAAACAGATCATCATTTGCATCTGGCACTACTTGAAAGATCCACACAGTCAATGGCTTCTTATTTTCAGGATCATACGCATATATCCCAGTGATGGCATTTGGGTTTTGTGAAAATGTACTGAATCGAGACTTCAAATGTACTTTTTAGAGTTCGAATGTACTTTTTGGTCTTAAACATCCAATTTTCCTTAAATGTATGAAATTATTCTAAAATTTACTAACAAAAAAAAAAAGGACCTCACTTTTTCCATCTCAAAAACCCTAACAAAATTAGGTATATTTCACAATAAATTAATTAAAAAATCTACACATTGCGCGATTATTTTCATTTACTAAAAAACAAAAAAAAGTTAAATATTATAAATTGTCTAAATGTACCGAAAATGTACTGAAAATGTGCTAAAAATTTGGCAAATGTACTGAAAATGCCCCAAATGTACTGAATGTACTGAAAACTTGTCGAATGTACTGACAACGATTTTTCAGAACGCAAATGTACCGAAAGAAGTACAAATGTACCGAAAATGCCATCACTGATATATCAACATTATACCCGATATTTATTCTTACGAGCAAAAATATATATGTTATTTAATGATTTGATTTTAAATTCAATCGTTCTAATAAAATCTTCTTTTTCAGGTGTCGAATGGGAAAAAAGAGAAAAAACTGTACTCTATGCTAATGCAATTAAAGAAAAGCCTATTAATAACAGCGTGTATAGTGCATCTTCTTTAAGATACTTAGATGTAGATCATCCATTTTTCTACGCTATTATTTATAAAAAAAATATTTTGTTTGCAGGAACCATTAGAAATATATAGAAATTGAATACAATGTGTCGTTTTGTAAACTACTGCATTCAAATAAATTTATATCTAACATATATAAAACATACAATGTTGCATACAAATTATATATTTTTATTTCAAAATATGATAAGACACTATATCAAATATAGTTCTGAAAATTGTTGCTGGAGGTTCTTTGACCATATATATATTTTTCTTTCTAAATGTTTTGCCTTTCTAAGTTGATTTTTTTTTTTTTGAATTTATTTATTTGATGTGGAATTGTGTTCATACGCACATGTGCTAGATTCTCACATTTTTTTCCCTGAAAATCTGAAAAGTTTCGTTATAAAATTTGCTTTCTTAACAGTCGACATCTCCTCACAACAATTGAAGATACATCATTTGTTAAGCTTAAAATTTTTGCAAAAATGACAGTTAACATTATCTTGAGTCAACTGTAATTTTGTCTGGTTGCTTATCGAACATGGCAAGCAAGTTTCAATGAAGTATGAAATTATTAGGGTAAAACGAAATAGATAAGAAGTTTTCATATGATAAGAAAAACTCGTACGATCCAAATTTCATTGTTGTGGCGATGAATCAGTTGTTGTTTCCAATTTATTATTTCAGAGTAAATAATTAACAATTTACATATGTGCACTTTTAGATGTGTGAATTTAAAAAAAAAATTAAAATAAAAAAACAAAATAAAAAAAATTGTTCACATACACCGTATATTTATTTGCACATACATAAGTGACATGCTCAATTTTAATAAGCAAGTAGTAGTACCGAAGTAAAACAATTTAGATTGGATTACTACAAAATAATTTTATATGTTCCGGTAACCGTTATTTTATTAACGTCTTAAAAGATATGAAAAAATTGTGTTTGGTAATATAATAATACAAAAATTGGATGATTAATTTTTAATATTTTTATTTAATCGTCCGATAGCCGAATATTTTTTTTTAATAAAATTATGTTAATCAAGCGACCATCTAACATCCTCCAAAGTAAAAAAAGTATGAAAGGATGATGAATTGCAATCTTCTGATGTAAGCAACGCTTACTAAATTAATATGAAATTTAACCTTCATCTGCTCCTTGTGTAGAAAACTACATATATGAGAATCTATTTTTGATTTTTTCTAAAACCATCATATGAAAACTTACCAAAATTTATGATTTTGTCAACAACATTATTTTACAGACAAAAATGGGATTTCCGTTAATATAAAAGTTTTTCTGGAGATTTTATTCACAAAGTTACGTTGGTGACACACATATCGCGCGTTTGCTGCAAGACCGTCATAACTCAAAAAAATTTCTTTTTGAGTAAATTATATACAAATATCGCCGTTTCATGTTTTAGTTTGTGTGAAAAAATCAGAAAAAATGTATCCAATGAGCTTACTTTGTGAGAAGATTTTTTTTTAATTTTCATATAAAAAGTCACTTATTGATACATTAAATGAAGCAATGAGGCCAAAACGTTTATCTAAAATGCATTAAGGAAAAGAAATTGTAAATTAATTTTACTTTTATCATTTATTTTCTCAAAATATATTATAATTAAAGTTATGATTTATTCGTATTCTTGAAATATTTCACTGCAAATGTACTGAAATATGTGATATGAAATTAGGTGTAGAAATCTACACACAAGGGGAGACAACGTACATTTTTTTTAAGGAGCAGATGAAGGTTAAACTGTTGAGTGAATAAAAAACTAATATGAAACCTTAGCATATATAATTTTATTAACGTCTTAAAATATATGAAAATAATTTTGTTTGTTAATATAATAATCCAAAAATGTGATGATTAATATAATTGGATGTCTAGTAAAATAAAAATAAGTTGCTCCTAAGCAAAGAAAGTTTGTCAAACCAGCAAGAAATCTCAGATATTAAGATGATCAAATGAAATCTTCTGCAATGGTTTGTTTCGCCGCTAATGGAGTGAAAAAAGGCTTCATACTCGTCTCTGAAAAGCATTTTCTATTTCTGCCGCAATGTTCAGAGACTAATGGAGAACAGAAATTCTTTGCAAGCTGCTCCACCCTAAAATTTCAGTGTGATGTGTTAAACAGAATATGAACGGGGACAGGAAATCGGCAACGAAAAATCGTTGGATTAAACAGGCAACAAAAAATTCAGCAGCCATTTTGTTTTCATTGAAATTTCAAACGTAAGTAAAAACATTAACATAAACTGATTCAAAATGATCGTCCACCGTCGAAGATGAAAATAGAATTAAGCTTACATCGAATTCTGTCCCGTCACCGTCACTTTTTCACAAGAGGGAACAGAGATTTAACCCAGAATTTTTAGCTGTGCTCTTAAAAAAAAAAAATCAAACGTCTCTTTCTCACTCTCTCAAACGTTGCAGCGCTGCCAGATAAAACTGTACCAAACAGTCTTGTAATTTTTTTAAAATTGAAATTGTGTTTTTTCAATTTATAACATTTTTTTTTTTTCAAATAGTTACCAAAACGGGCTTATTAATACATAAAAATTTATTTATTTATAGGCGGCCTGGTCTATGAAAAGGGAGCTTATGTGTGAAAAAAGTTTTCGAGAAAACAGCTGAAAACAGGCCTGAATTTTTAGAGTATGATTATTTAAAGTGATGAATCCAAGTTCAACGTACTTGGGAGCGATGTTACTCTCTATATGCAACATACTTCACTCAAAGAATAAATCATTTTCTAAAAGTCAGTCCTCTGAAAAAGTGCTCCGTTTGCGAACAGACGACTTTTTTTGATGTTTTTTTTAACAACTTCAATGGTTGCCCTGGCGACCCTTACATTTAAATTTTTTATATAGGAATATACTAAGGGAACATTTGGCCACCGATTACACTAAAAAATTTTCCGCTGAGATGGATTTTCCAGCTTGATAATGGCCCAAAACATTAATCTCCATTTATCAAATCTTGGCTGGACACACAATCCACCAAGATTCTGAAGTGGCCACCTCGAAGTTCCGACTTAAATTCTATAGAGAACTTATGAGGCATAATCCAACGAGTCGTAGCAGCACGAAAACCCGCGAGAAAAGCAGCTTGTGGCAAGTTAATCAAGAGAATTGGTATAAAATTACTCCAGACCAATGTGCGCGCCTGCTAGGCAGCATGATATTTTTTAAATTAAGTCCAGGTGTGCCATAGTAGTCAAAAATTAAGGGGAGCCACTTGGTATTGAATATAATGTCATGAGAGCGTATTTGATGAACATAAAAATTGAGTATTGTATATTTTTTATCCTTGTTCTTATTTTTTCGAACAGCTCATTTTGGACTTAATGCAACAATATAGTCATTAAAAAAAATGGGGATAGATTTGGTCATCACTTTTTCCATTTTTTAAAACCTTAATGTGTGTTTAGTTATTACAATAAAAATCGACATTATAAAATATTATTTTTAAAATTTTGTACGACAATTTCAATTTTCTATGATGTTCTTATTATTTCGAACACGACTGTAGGTATATTCTTGATCAACGTCACCTCTTAAGTCGGTATAGACTTTTTTATTTGTCCGTCCGTTTATTTGTTCGTTTGCTTGTCCGTCTATTGATAAGAGTAACAATCACGCGAAAACGAATTGAGTTAACAGGATAATTTGATTTGTATTGCCGGTTAGTTGCACTTTGCGGTAATAAAAATGATTGAAATTGGTTAACGAAAACACAACATGACCGTACAAATCGAAATTATTATCAGCCTAACCTCAATTGGACGAAATTTAAAAACTTTAATAGCTGCATGATTTTTTGCATGATTTTTACTTTCAACGCGCGCGATGTTCACGCCCAGAACATCTAGAGTCTCGCTAGAGTATTTGTAAAACAGTTAGACTTATTTTTTCTTTAGCTTCTTTAGATCACTTTATTGATTAATAACCCTACTTATTCTGACTAGTAGTGAAATAGCTCTAATTACAAAAAACTATTTTGCCATAACACTAGACATATTCGCAGTAAAGAGATTCACACTATGATAAGATTAATCATTTACAGGCCTAAGTAAATCTCTTATCTTCTTATCATCAACAAAAGCGTTAAATTTTATGATCACATTACTCATACTGAGTATTTATTTAAGATAACTTCATCAAAGTTTGTTTATTTATCACCTCTTTACTAAAATTATGAATGAATTTTGAAAAACATTTTAAATATTAATAAGCTAAGATAACGTATGTACATGTGAAGAAACTAATTAAATATTTACAAAAGAAACATACAATTGGCTAAGTAAAACAGAAATTAAAATTAAAAATAAACCATTAATCAAGTTTCTCATAGAAATGCTATCTTTTTAAATTGAATAAGTAAGATACTTTAGATAAATGACAAATTATATGATATCACAAGTTATATAAGACCAAGTTGGCGAAATGATTTCATACAATTTGAATTTATTGCCAAGAACTTGACTTGACTTCAATTAGAGCCGATACGACAAACAACCATGAAGGTTGTGCTATTGGTTTTACCATTATTTGGACTGCTGCTGGGAGGAGCCAGAACAGTAAGTTGCAAAATTTGAATTATTGAATTGAATTATTTTAGAATTTTATAGCGAAGTTTAGTTAGTTTAATACAATTAAAAGCTTATAATAGAGTTAGATGCTTTTTGCATTTAAAGTTTCACAGCGGAACATATACAATATAGCCTCAAGAAGTTTCAGTATTAATCATCTTTCATAGTTTCGTTGAAATTTGATATATCACATCCTATCTAATGGCAACTATTTTACTTCTCCTCCCTTAGGCGAGTAGCTTTGTGCTGAACACCAAACGCGATGCAATTGAAAAACCAAATATATTCTACGATGCAATTTTCAACAGCACTGCTCTGACTGAATATGGAAATCATTTAAGTAACTCCACCGCAGACAACCAAAAATCGTCATGTCTTTTGGCCTACGAACGACGCAATGTTGAGATACTTAGCACTAAAGGTGACAAAATACTTCGTTGCATGCATGTTAGTGATAAGGATCTGGAAAAGTATTTCGAAAAGCATAATAACATTTACTTTGAAGGATATTTCACATTGGAAATGTTACGTTGCACATACAAACGTACTGGACGTAAAGTAATGGATTGTTATGTCGATACGGTAATTCATAGATTTTTATTTTCTTTATTATACAATACACATTAAAAAAATTTTCAGGTCACCAGTAGTCTTAACAAAATTAAGGGTAATGACAAAGAAACTTCTCTTAAGAAGAAACTCTGCGTTCACTTGGTATTGGATCGTTTTGTGCGTCAAACGAATGAAGCAACTGATCAGTTGACGTATTGTTTCTCACAAGCTAACAATACAGACTCTGGCAATTCTACAAATCCTTGGGTACCTGCACCGCCTAGCGATAACTCAACAATTAATTTGCCACCATGGAATAACTCTACAAATTCCAACTCTACTAATCCGTGGCAACCGCTACCACCGTGGGATAATTCAACAAACTCAAATTCCTCAAAACCATGGCATCCATTGCCACCATGGAATAATTCAACAAATTCCAACTCATCCAGTCCTTGGCAACCACTACCACCGTGGGATAATTCAACAAATTCCAACTCTTCAAATCCCTGGAATCCGTTACCGCCGTGGGATAATTCAACAAATTCAAATTCCTCTGATCCTTGGCATCCGCTGCCACCGTGGGATAACTCTACAAATTCCAATTCATCTAATCCTTGGCAACTACTGCCACCATGGGATAACTCAACAAATTCAAATTCATCAAATCCATGGCATCCGTTGCCACCATGGGACAACTCAACAAATTCAAATTCATCCAATCCATGGCATCCACTACCACCATGGAATAACTCTGCAAACTCCAATTCATCCCATCCATGGCATCCGTTGCCACCATGGAATAACTCTACAAACTCCAATTCCTCTAATCCATGGAATCCGCTACCACCGTGGAATAATTCAACAAACTCAAATTCCTCACACCCTTGGCATCCGTTGCCACCATGGAATAACTCTACAAACTCCAATTCTTCCAATCCATGGAATCCGCTACCACCAAGTTCGAACTCATCAAACTCCAACTCCAGTCAGCCACCTGTTGTTATTGTTACAACCCAAGGATCACTCACTGATAATACAACACTCAGTAATACTGATGGAAACACCGGAAAGCCCTCGTGGTTGAGCAATATATGGAATAAATTTAAAAATATTTTTTAATTGATTGAAGATTTGTGAAAACAAAGTGATAAGCATTTTATATTAAGGAATTTATAACTCAAAAAATATATCACACAATGCGAGTATATTAACGATATGGTTTTAACTCTACTTTGACATTTTAGAAATGAAAATGTTTTGGGAATGAAAAAATAAACTTCAATTTTATTTTAAAACTGAGTCAAAAACTAACAGGTTTTCTCTTCGAAAAACGATTTTGGATCATTTAAGTACAGATATATCTTGAACAGTTAAGAAAACTGAAGTGGTGGTCATATATTCAGCGCAAAAGAGACCTCTAAAGCTTCCGGCTTTGTTATCTAGAAAAAATTTTAATTTTCCTATTTATTAATTTTCTTATAAAATACTAGTAGTACGCGCGGCTTCGTACGCTTACGTCATGTTGATTTTTTTTATAATGAAATCACTCTCTTCTCATTTTATGTTCTTTCTGCAAAAGTTACGCAAAAAAATAATTGAAGGAGTTCGTTTTTTGAATTTCGAAGCAAATTATAAACGGTACCATTGAGGAGAGAAACAAAGACAACAATAACTATACAGAATTCAAGAAACTGCATAAGCCTAGGCAACGAAAACTCACACCACAAATTTGTGTAAGGTTTTGCAAAAACTTAATCCTAAAAAAAAGGATACTTAACTTTAAAAAATTAAAAAATAAGTATGCAGTTACCTTTTCTAGCATATATATGTTGTTTTAAAAAAGAAGTCATTAAAATCAGTTCTGTATATTCTGCGCCAAAGCGTTACAAACCATTTTCATGTAAACATCTAGTATCAGTTTCTTAAGTTTGGTAGTTCATGCAGCCTGGGATTGCTTAAAATCCTCCACATTTTTCGTAGATACAGAATTTTAATATTATAATATTTCAATTTCCGTCTATTTTGTGTTTTATTGTACAAAAATTGCTTAAAACGGACAATAATGCAGTTCAAAATTGCTCAAATATAATTTATACTATTTCGGGTCTCAATTTTGTCTTTCAAAGGTGTAAAATTAAGGAAAAATTAAAGAAAATCACGACTTTTTTTTAACAATTAATGTACTTTATATCAAAGTACAGACATATGATAAAAGTTTGTTGGAGTGTTTTTCTAAAGGGTCGTAGGGATACTAAGACCATAGCAATTTCTTATATAAAATTTGTATGTCTCACAATGTTATCAGAACAAAGTTTTGTAATAAGCCGTAGAAATATTTATTTAAAATATTGTGAAAATGACTATCGTGATTAATGAACCCTAACATTTGGTGTGGGGAATTGTCTGTAATATTTTTGTAAACTAAGTTTTTGAAAGGAAGCAAGATTGTTGCTAACCATATGCTGTCTTTATCAAAAGATTATATTTTTGATTCCTTTTACAACTAATTAAAATTTATATTTTTAAAATCATGCGGAAATAATTTGATTCATATATATGTATTATAAAAAACAATCAGGTGACTAAAAAGTCAGCTGATTTGAGCAAAAATGAATCGACGTAATATGAAAAACATGAAGCGGGTTAGTCAGGTTGCATCACGTATGCATAATTGATTTAAAAACCTTGATAAGAAACACAATTGCAACTAGCATTGCCATCACTAACTTATAAAGGGTGGTACAAAATAACCTGAATGCCTTGAATTCATAGCAATTCTTTTCTTTCAAAATTAAAATTTCATATTTGTGTTTAAATACGTAAAGTATACAAATAGGAATTTTTCATGGTTTTTCGATAAATTTCAGCTGCTATAACACAGACTTAAGTTTGTAGTCAAAAAGTACCTAATTGACGTACATTTGTCTTACACCTTATACAAAAAAAATCAGTGTGGATCATTAAATCCGATAGAAGCGGTGCAATATTGAAGTCAAATTTGTTTCACGAATTTCACGCGGTTGTTTTCAAAAGTATGATTTGATGCTTTTTATTCATTGTTTCATTATATACCATTTTACAATAAGTTCCAAAAGCCTTCGGTGCAAAGCTCTAAAAAAATTTTAAAATATTGAAATAAAAATTTTAAACTTCTTCAAACATCAAATGTTATATTCCGCCACCCTTTATATGCATTGGTTTTGCACTTAGTAATGGCAGTTTGATAAAGCCAGGTGTTTTTCTCACTTAATGGCTACGAGTTTTCAATTCTTAATGTGTCTGATTGGAACTTATTTAATTAAAGTATATCATTTTGCCACATAAGTATGCAAAGCAATTTATGAGAGAGAGAGAGAGCTTCATTATAGATCTTCCAAAATTCGTATATAAGAGCAAGATTCCCAGAAGTTTTAATCAAAATAAGTTACTTTTTTCTTATTCTAAGTTCACATTTATCGAAAAGTTCAGTAGAAGAAAATTATAATGAATTTTGTGCAAAAAATTCTATCAACACTTGCGGTTATTTTTGCAGTTAGTGTGATATGTCAAGGCTCAGATGAAAATATTTTTCGCTCATTTGTGAACTTCTATAGTAAAGGCAACTCAAAGCCTATGAAATCCGAGCACGATTTGGATTTATCGTCTTTCAGTTCACTGTTCAATAGTAGTGCATTAACTGAATATAATGCTCGAACATTAAAGGAAATTGAAGAGATAGAAAAGAAACTCTGCGGGTTTAAGCGCTCGGAATATGTATTGCATCAATTTATCATTTCTATAGATTTTGTACGCAGTGTAACGAAACTCAGCGAGAAGGATGTACGAGTATACTTTGAAAAAAATAATCAAGAGCAGTTCGAAACTAATTATAAGAAGGATGCATCGTTATCTTGTCCAAACAATTCCAAAAAAACTCTAACTGATCAACTTGATCAACTGAACTGCCAAACGGATGTCGTAAGTAAAGGAATATTTAATTTATGCATCGGAAATTAAAGCTAAAAAACTGCATTTCAAAACTTTAGTTTAATAAAATTTTTATTTCAATTGACTATATTGTGCGAACCTTGTATTATACATTGGCTGATTCCCAACAAACATTCTGAAATATTCGGTTCATTGGTTCATTTTAAATAAAAAAATTTTTGGAAGGAAATATTTCATCTGGAGCTCCCTCCTAGTTACAGCGTTTGTAACAAGAAGGTTATGCTTACAAACAAAGATTATCTCAGACTCGTTACTCATAATGTACCAGAGAATCGAAATATTTTGCCAGGCAGCTTTTTCTTTTTCACATCACTTGTGGATTCCAAAACCCCATCTACGACCATTTTTTTATGCATGAGCGTAGGTTTCCTTCATTGTTAAAGAACATTTTACAAAAAAAAAATATCATTCAATGTCAGTCACAGTGTGCTACAAGATAGTTCAAAATGCTTAGCGCACCATTGAAATTATAAATTTGTTATGACAAGGCTGCAGTTTCCGAATCGCTAAATGAATAAATAATTTGTTAGTAGCGATGTAACACTTTTTTAATTATAACTTTTTTCTATTGCAGTTTTTAGCTTATTGCGACAAAATCAGAGGTTATAGCTTAAATGTCACTATGGCTGAAAAATCTCTTGTCGCTACGGAATTTCTAATAATGTTAGAAACCGTATTGAGTTCTTTCACAGGTAAATGCAAAACCAATTTTCATATTCCAGAATGAAGAAACTTAAGCGTTCTACAACATAACCATGAAATGAGGAACTTTTTTTGTTTATCGGTGGTATTGTCAAAAAATTTTTGAATTTCAATTAAATAATTTTTATAACTGCTTTAAAAAAGGATAACTGTAATTGTAGTTTATAAATAAAAGAATAAAAAATTAGTAAAGGTGTTATCTCACATACCCTACTTAAGTAAATTCATTTCATATGATTCATTTAAAAAACGTCGTAGTATATAGGTATATTAGTGACATTAATTTTTTTGATAACGGTTTGCTTATGTTGACAAATTTTTGTTTCGCGAGTCTGTATGTTTACATAGGTCATGGCGTCAGAGTGGTATTGCACTTCGTATACCGCTTTATCCCACCCGTGGTGCATAGCGGTATAAATGTACTCTTTTTTTCATCGCAATAATAATCATCTTCTGTTGAGAAAATAATGAGCCTAATTACCTTGATAGATTCAATATAGATCGAACTAAGAACTTACATGTTTAATTCTACGAAAAAAATTTCTTTTTTTGTGAAAACTTCGTTTTCCCGTTAGGCATACCACTTTGCTCCACTTTTCCCTACATATCGTTCATTTACTTTAAGACTGGCATAACTCAAAAAACGTGATTTTTAAGTTAATGACACAAAAATATCTTCCATTACCTGTTTTGTTTTGTGTGAAAAAATCTGATAGGTTTCTTATAAATTTGCTTTGTGAGAAGAGTTTATGTAAACATACTTTTTTGATTTTTCATATAAAAAGTAACTTATTGAAAAGTTTAAATGCGTTTTTCTCCTACTTTATGTTTTTTGAGTTTTGTCATATGTTGATATCTTATGCTGATACATAACATAACATAGACATCAAGATTTATGGTTTTTATACAAATTTAAAGCTGCCCCCGCACCAAACGCTAAGGAACCAGGCTGACTGACGGCAGGCTATGTCTCTACACAACAAATGTGACATAATATCAAAAATTCAGATTTTATAAAATGCTTGCTACGGTTTGTCGCTCGCCTCTCGGACTATAAGTGGTAACATGCATTGATTACTTATCATTACGGAACTCGTACTACAAAATTAAATTTTATAAATATGAACTTTCTTTGAAATCCAATTGACTGAACTTCAAATGAAAATTTATAAAAATTTGTGATAAAACATTTTCTTAAGAATTCACACCTTAAATAAATAATTGGTGTAAACTTCTAAGGAATGCAATAACAAAAACTGCATTAAGAAAATATTATTATCTGAATTGTAAGTGCGGAGAGCTTATATATTGCTTCAGCACTTAGTTGGGGAAAAACCATCTTCCGGAAATTTTTTGTCAAACACTTGATACCAATACGCTGATAATTGGTATAAAAGCAAGTTGCAGCAATGTTAAAAATTTAAGTTTTAGTTCAAAAATGAAACCAATTGTACATTTTGTTTTAGCGCTTATGCTATGCTGCAATTTAGCTGTAAGTATATAATAAATAAAGTCCTTTGAAAATTCTTTTATTCAAAAAATTTTAAAATCTTTCTAGCAAGCTGTTTATGTCGACGCACCAGTGGAGATAACACTTTTACCACAAGATGCAAATTTAGTTTATTTCGCAATCTACAATAACGATGTCCTTAAAGATGGCACAATTGTATTTAATTCAGATAATTCCTGTCTAAATGATTTAACACGTCAATTGCAAAAAGCATTAAATCAAAGTGGTATTGTATTTCGTAATTGCTACTCGTTACTGGATAGACATGTGGAGGCATTTTTAAGTATCGCTAATGAAACACAATTAATGCAACAATTTCAAAAGGAAAATGATGTATGCTGTTTAAGAAGTTCACACTTCTATGAATTCAATTGCTACGTGCAAGTGGTAAGCGTCGTGGAAAATATTGCTTAGCTTTTTTGTTAAAAAATGTATTCCTTAGGTTCAAAAATATCTACAAAAAGTAGATAGTTACGTGCATAGACCGCAAAACTCAGTTCAATGGGATGTACAATATCAAGTGGCGCTAAGCAGGGTAAATAAACTCACCAAATGTACAGGTGCCGAACTTAAGTCACTCATGGAAGTTGTTAAGCCTCTACAGGATGCCGCTGTGCAATGCTGAGTCTTATCAAATTAAATTTATTATTGGCGGCAGGGGTAGATAGGAAAAAAAGAATAAAGTCTGTATTATTAAAAAATAAAAACAATTTTCAAAACCCTTTCAATTAAGTTATGTAATTATGCACTTAAAAATGAAACAATTATCAGCAGAAATAGCACTGATACTTTCAATTTATGATATTTATATAAAATCTTTTACATGCAAATGGTTTGTAACGCTTTGGCGCAAAATATACTGAGTTGATTTTAGTAACTTCTGCTTTAAAATGACATACTTGTGCTAAGAATGGTTATTGCATACTTATTTTTTAAAGTTAACTATCTTGTTTAGGATTAAGTTATTGCAAAACTGCACACAAAAATTATTGTTTTATGTTTCTTTGTTTATGCTGTTTATTGAATTCGTTGTTTTTATTGTGATTTTTTTTCTTTTTGTTCTAATTTGTACCATTTGTATTTGGCACCGAAGTTCAAAGAACAAACTCTCTTTCAGTTGTTTTTTTTTTGTTTTTTCTGTTTTGACAGAACGAGATGTTAAGAAGAAACAAAACGGGACGTTCGCGTACAAAGTCACTAGTATGCATTTACAGAGTGTCCCATTTTAACTTACACAGCTGAATAACTCAAAAAATTGCAAGTCAATAGGCATAATTGCCATAATTGGTCATCAGAAAAACCACATTGGTATCGCGAGGTGCAAACCAACATCGTTGGACCCTCCATCTATGGGTTGGCATTTGTAACGGTCAAGTGATTGGACCACATTTTTTCGAACGTACCATTATTAATGGTCCAATGTACTTAGAATTTCTTGAAAATGATTTGCCAAGATACCTAGGGAATGTTCCTCTTGTAGTCCGACTACGTTTATGGTATCAACAAGATGTTGCCTCCGCTCATTATGCTCATGACGTACGAAAATTTTTTAATCAACGATTCCCAAATCGATGTCGGTCAAGGTCATGGTTAAGGTCACCAACTTTTGGCTCTCCTTGACCAAAACAACTCTTGATTAATGCTTGTTTTGGAAAACCAGGATTTACTAGCTTTTCTGCACCAAACGGGAATTCGACCTTGAAATTACCTTCAGAGGTCACTTTGACCTCTAACATGAATACCTATCTGAACGTAGAATTTTGTGCTCTTCCGGAATCCTAGGACAAAAATAGGGATTTCCATTTGAAAAATTAAATTCGACCTTCAAATAACCTTGAAAATGTAGGTCATGGTCATGGTTAAGGTCATGCCTGGATCAGCCCCTTGATACCCACCAAATTTTACCCGGAACATTTTTTGAATGACTTTGAATTTTTTGAGTTATTCAGCGGTGTAAGTTAAAATGGGACACCTTGCGTTAATATATAATATTTAACATTAAGATTTTTTCGCAGAATTTTTATCATTATCATATATTTTATAGAAATTTTATGTCGTACATACACACAGAAAGCAACTTTATACTTAATATCTACAACTTTCGTTGGTTAAATGCAAAGGCTGAAAATAGAAAGAGAATTTTGATAGCACCAATAATATTACATACATATTGTGTTTTTATCTAAATTAGGCAAAGTATTTCGTAATAAAAGTGAATTGTTTCCATAAAAACATTTAAAGTTTCACATTAAATATCGAGTGAAAATCTATATTCTTATCAGCCTGGTGGTAAGTGAAATTACCATCTCGTTGCTCGAAAACCGAAAATGTCATTTTGATAAAACTTGAAATGTATCGTAATTTAACCAATTAACCCATTTTCTGCCGTGCGTTATGAAAGTTCGAATTTATAATTAAAAGTGATATTTCTAGATTATTTAGTACCCAAAAAACTTGAATCCGTTGCCCAAAATGTTGTACCACTTTTGGTTTCGTCAGGTGAGACTGTTCGAAAAGTCGAACAATGACGGTTGGGTACAATTCAGCTTATATGTTGAATTTGCATATCTTCTCCAGGTATTGATAAAGAAGTTTATAAATTTAATAAAAACACAATAAATATGTTTTTATTATTTATTAGAACTGCTTTTTATTTGATTTTGTTACAATTTTATTTATTTTTCTCCCAGTTGCTGTGGGCTTCGAAGCAATTTTTCATGTGCAAATGTACTTGACACTTTTTGCTCATTCGCTATGTAGGCTTATGGCATACTTTGCAACGTCTGACTTTCCTTTCGGGCTACACAATTATTAGGTGATTTCCCGTAACACGGAGGAATGGATGGCATTATCGTGAAATATTGTTGTTTCCACCAATCGCCATTGTTCTACTTTTCGAACAGTCACTTTTGCGAGTCCGCCAATGTTTCCTAATATAGACAGATCTTGAGTAAATTCACTTTTTGACTATACCTCGACCTTTATTTACAGAAAAAATTTACTTTTGGAAATGAATTATTTTTAATTATATATATTACTTAACTCACTAAAAATAGGTCAATACATTTTTTTTCTGAAAGTCAATTTAATTTACTATAATACCCTGTATACCATTTAGCTTCTTTTATTCCTCGACATCGAATTTTCAATCTAAATTTGGTGAAAATGAGCAAATATGCTGTTCGTAAACTCGAACAGCGCACAGAGGAGTATATGAGTTCTAAATGTGGCCAAAATTAGGGTTTTGATTTTTTTTCAGTGAAAAAGACCTGATAAGTGATTCTAAATTAATTCTGAATAGTATAATTGGACATTCTTAATTTTAAAGTAAAGTTTGACAGAAAATTCACTGGTTTTTAATATATACTTAGTAGTGATAAAAATAAAAAATAAAACAAAAAATTGAAGTTCGTCACCAGAATCGAATTGACCTTCGCGGAGGCAGCACTCTCATTATCGGATATGTTTTCCGTTTGCGAAGAGCAATTTGGCTTGGATTGACTCTTTAAACCTTCCTCCTTGTGAGGATCGTTTCATGTTACTACATATACAGTCTTTGACCTCGCGTAGAAATATTGCGGATATAATTTATCCGCATCAACTTGTAACTGGGTCTCTTCCTGCACCAGAGCAGCGGCAGAAAATGGGTTAAAGGCATGAATCAATATACTATTAATTTAAACATTGTTGGCGATTTTATTATCTTAGCAAAAACACAATTGTTTTTTTAATCTTTCTGTAATATTTTTTTAAAATTCAGATAAACAGCGTGATTAAATTTATTTTAAAATGATTTCAGAACGTAATCAGACCATATAAATTTGAGTGAAAATCTCAAAAATATTTTGCGAAAAAAAATTATTATAATTAGTTTCACAAATATCTGGTGATATTGATATCAGGGTACAAATTTCGTTCGATCTTTTCTGACGTTTGTTTAATGAAATAGTAAAAAATTGATAAAACTAGTAGAACTTAAGTTGTTCTTGCTTTAAAAAACAAAATGTTCCATAACTTCTGAAGAATCGATATTTGGAGCATTATCGTTGGATTAGTAATTCAAATGTTCTTGGTTCATCGTGTGCCGCAAAAACGTTTAAGTTAGTTTCAACTTATCAAGTATCCGTTTCCTGTTTGCCAGAGAAACTAGAGTCTTTAGTAAAATCCTTAAAAAATCCAAAGGATTCTTCTTCCGTGATTTTACTGATAAAGTTCAAAACACCAATGAAGATTTGTTCGTTGTCATATATTTTTTTTCGCTAGTTTACTCGTAATATTTACTGATTTTTGGAAAACCAGTTCAAATGGTCTAGTGCACAGAAAACTTTGTAGCGTTCGAACACCAATCTTGAGAAACAACAGCACGAATAACCCTAAAGCAATTTCAGGAGCTCAGAAACCATGAACTTTTTGCAGAAAAAAAGAAGAAAAAAAAATGTAGGCGGCCCTCACGAAATGACGCTATGTTTGTTTGAACGGATCGAACACAACTCGAGCTGGTAGTACTGAATACTACACAAACCAAAAGCATGCGGTAATTGCGAAGTAAAATCGCTTGGCAAAGTACGTGCCCTGAAAACAAAATTACGTTAACAAAAAACAAAATGACCAAAATGACTTAGCAAGAATAACGAAAAGAGCTCGAGAAGAGCTAAATATTTTTTTCTTATTGTTATGAGAGCAGCAAGAGCTAAGTGACTTTTATGCTGTGCATCCTTTGATTTAGATTTCATGAGCAACAATTTTCCAGAGTGTGGGAAAAACTTCGCGAGAACGCGTTTTTTGAAGTGAAAAACCGTGCGCTTTAATCGCAAAAACTTTTCATGAATGTAAGATATTCTTTTATATTTTTTTTTTTTAAATCAACTTCAAATTTTATAAACAAAATATCACTTTTATTGAATTGCCATAATTTAGTTTGGATCAAAAGGCAAATAACTAAACAGGTGAAACTTTTACTTTTTCCTCGTCATTAGTGTTGAAGTTTCTCTTTTTATTAAACGTAGTTCTTTATAGAAACGTATCAGAAGCATCAACAGGGTGCATGCTATCTGTACTATGTGAACAATCCGATCTGCATTTGATGTATCTGCTGCATATGTGACTTGCTAAATTATAAAAAAAAGTCACATTATTAAATATTATAAATATTCGAATTTATAGAGTAACGCTTTGAATACTCTATGCTTACTCACCAAGCTGCTTAGGAATAAGCAAGCAAATAAAAATGGTAATTTTTTTAAATAACTTTTTTATTTAAAAATATGCTTATTTTGATTCATTGCACTTTCTACAGCGATTTAATAGTGATTTAATCTTTGAGGACCAAGGGACACATATCTCACAATTACAAAAATGTTCTTCAATAAAGGGCTTAGCACGAAATGACTTGCATTATGTTACAAAAACAAACAGGAATATCTACTTTTGAAAATATTTAACTTTAATTCGACATAAAAGTGGATTATAATGACTTATTTTTAGTTTGAAATACACGTTTTGCCTATGTCGTAATTGCTGTTTTCAATTGGTTTTTTCTAATAGTCCAAAGAAATTTTTTCGACTTTGAGTTAGTGAACCAAATATTCTTAGCATTGCACTACGCTTCTTTATTATTTTTAAAAATATTTTTTGTAACATTTTAATAAAATTCACAAAAAAATACAGAGGGACACGGGTGTCCCCACAGACGTCAACGGACTTTTTTTAACTATGATTCAGCTATCCGTTTCAATTTTACAGGTATATTAGAAGAAAAACGTCAGAAACTCAGTATGGTCTGTGTGAGTTGGTCGTTCTTCAAGCATTGGAAGCAGATTGATCTAAAAAAATTACCTCTCGATGCAATATATCCTCAAATATAACGAAATACCCTGATTTTTAAAATTTTGCGTAGTAATCTCGAAAACCGGAACCATTACCAAAATTCTGAGCTCAGGTTCGAATTCAGGACGTCAAAAGATATTCAGATTTCAGAACCAGAGGTTTGATCAAATTTTATCAACCTGTGTACCATAATTCTTATCTTATTTACAGTAAATGTGAAAAGACAAGTCTCCTTGAAGGGCCAGTACTAAGTTCTTTTGATTACAGATGATTTAAATTCATAGTGAATAATGCCTTTGTTATCGAAGAAAATAATTAAAAATTAACATTACCTTGATTTTTAATGGAAATTTTTGGGTGTTTTTATTTTGACTGATGGTGATGTTTTCAACTAACATTCAACATTTTGACGCTTTGTTTACGGGTCATTCTAAAAACACAATGACTCGTTGCTAGTGTTAATTGATTTCAAGATGGATTGACTCTTGTTCGCTGCTCTAACGACATAATATTGTACTCTCATTAATTTTTCACATTTGGAAAGTGAAGTCAAAAGTTTAAGAATTTAAACTTGTTCAGATGAAGTTCAAATAAAAGAATATCTATGTCATATATTTCATTTCTTTTTTTTTGCGAAACAAAAAAGTTAATAACCTTAATAACATTTAAATTTCAAACTAAAAAAATACGCATACTCACAGCACTGTTTTGTGAATTTTAAGTATTCCAGTTAATTTATCTAAACTTTAGTTCGCAAAATTGTTAAAGAAATGTGATGGTAAATTTTCTTACTCTGGTGCTATTTACTGTTTAAGTTAAAAAAACAAAAAATATTACAAAAAATTATCTATGTAGAGCATTTTATTAAATTTAAAAATACGTATTAAGCAACTTCAGCTAAAAAAAATCAATTTGTCTAGATTATCTTGTTCTAAGCAAATACAATAACTTGATGAGGAAACGCAATTTCTTAAAGATAAACCTCAGTTAAACTTAATAACAAAAATAAAATGTCAGCAATGAAACACCCAAAATACTCCTCACACAACTTGATTAATTATCACCAAAATTCTTGTGATGGAAAAGAAGAAAAAAAAAAAGTAAACCGTCATCACTAACTGACACGCCTCCATTGCAATTTTAATTTCTCATTATTTACCCCAACAATAATTAGTCAAAGAGTTGGTCATTAGTCTGCCATTTGTTTTTTTTTTTTTGTTTTTAATATTTTGTTGCTATATTTTTGTTATTGTCGTTGCTGCAACATTCATCGATTGTAGCAGCAGCAGCAGCAGCCACCGACATAATGCACGAGCAAACGTTTTGAAGCTTCTGCAGTTAATCACGTGTAAATATATGAATTTGACCTTCGGATCCTTAGAAAAATATTTGTACGTTCTTCTTTTGATTTACTTTGTAGCAGTTTGCTTTTCTTTTTCATTTCTTTTCTTTTTCATTTCTTTTCTTTTTCATTTCTTTTCTTTTTCATTTCCTTCCAATATACGAAAAAATGTCGAAAACGTACAAACTGTCATTAATTGATGTATATGTAGTTGTATTTGTTGCTTGTCAACGTGCCGTAAATATCCATCATCGCAACGTAATTAAGCTACGCCTTAGGTAGCCGTAAAGCATAGTAATAAATCTTCATCATATGGTGAGTACCAGGATCTTCGAAAGAGGCGACTTTTCGTTAGCGACATATTGTCAAAGAGCTAAGAAAACTTAAAATGAAATGCACAATTATTTTGTTTTGTTTTTTTTTTTTTGAATTTTCGTTGGTGTGTAAGATTTTAGCACATTTAAAGCATCGCAAAAAGTGTAAACAGCAGAAATTAAAGACGAAATCAATATATTAAAAGCAACTCGAATAAGAGCAATTTTTTTTCCAAGACTTGAACCGTCATATAATTTAGCAGAAATTGATAATTAATATCATCTCATTTCACTGGCTAGTGTTATGTAAAAGAGCACTAAAAATAAGCATCGATTAGCCGATGATATTGCGGCTCGTCGATATTGTACTTTATTGAATGAAAATTATATTAAAATGACAAAAAAAAAAAATTTTCCTTTAATTCAAAAAATAAGTTTTAAAAAATTTTTTTAAGGTTTTCGAATTTTTCAATATATTCCATATTTTTTCGAAGTATTCAACATCTTTCAACTTAGCGGAATCCATATCAGATTTTTTTTAGACTTTTTCAACAAAAGAACGAAAAACTCAATTTTGGTTGGTCTCCTGGTACTATTTACATAAAATTGCTTGGTTTGCAACGCTTTGGCGCAGAATATACTGAGCCGATTTCAATAATTTATTTTTTAAAACAACACATTTGTGCTAAAAAGGATTATTATTTTTTTTATTTTTTATGTGAAATATTCTATTTTTTAGCATTGACTTTGTACAAAACCTCAGATACCAATTTTCGGTTAACTTTTTCGTTGTTTGTGCTTATTTTGCCCTTGAACTCTGTGTTGCCATTATTGTTTTTTTTTTTCTTCTTCTCATATGTAGAGTTTGTATTTGGCTCCGATGTTTAAAGAACAAACTCTCTTTCAATTGTTTTTTTTTATTTTTGAAGAGAGAATGTAGAATGTGATGTTAAGAGAGTACATTCATTATAAAAAAAAAACAGGATGCTCGCATGCAAAGCCGCGGATACCACTAGCATTATAGAAGTAGCATTTTTAATGGCTTACTTCTAATAAAAATTTCTTTAATAAAGTAAGCACTCAAATAGTTATTCTCGCGAAATTCAATTCCTTATATGAAGCAGCTTTTTCAATAGCGCAATATATTTTCTATATTAAGATCTGTAATTCATGTAGTCAAGCTGATACAGTTTTTATGTTGAAATCTTTTTTTTTTTGTAAGACCTAAGCTGCTCTAAATTCGCTTGTTTATTTATTTAAGAATACAATCTAAAAAATTAAAATTTTATTACAATTTTTCATTTAGAATTTTAATATGCTGCTGCTAAAGATGCTTGGTTTTGAACACGCTTTCTCTGACTTTTACCACCACTCAGTTATCTCAAGTTATGGCGGCAAAATAATGGCCAACATAAATTATGGTAGAAAATTTTCATAGCATTAAAAAGAAACTACATGTACAATAGAAGTTGACGATCTTGTGTGTGTGTGTGTGATGTGCGTGTTTCAAATATTTCAAATTGCTTATATGAACTTGCTATGTATGTATAGCATATATGTAGAATGAAATGAAAAAAATAAACCTTGAATATATGAAACTATGCTAGGAATACGGAACATGTACAACAAATACTTTAAAAAGTAATTTTCGTATGAGACATAAAATGAAATGGTGCAATTTTGTCGCAAAAAAAAAAAACAAAAAAGAAAATAAATTTTGAAATGAGTAAATGAAATATGTTGCTGAACAGTGACGCAAAAGCATAAAAATTCAAAGTGAAATATGGCTGTGAAGCAAATATATAAGTGAATGGTAGCAAAACACTCCAATTTTTTCTTATGCCTCATAATGTATCCATTTAATAAATATTATAGTAAATTTTCCATGCAAAAATAATACTTCAAAATGTTGCTACGTTTTCATTTAATATGTGTAATGAATAACAGCAGAGAAGAGGCTAAAAGTTTCTCTACTTAAAAAAAAAATTAGTAAATCAAATATTCCATTGAGATATAATTTGAATAATAATCAAGTAATGAAAGATTTTAAAGCTTAAACTTTTCAAAGCTTCCCCACATATCTATTCCACTGTGCAATGTAAAGTAAACAGAAACAAACTGAAGCTTTAAGCAGGCGCTTGCGGTTGTTGCTTATGCGAGCATATAACTGCACGTACAACAACAGTAATGACAGTGGCGGCCACAAGCCACGTGTCAGTTGAGTGGTCGAGTAAATGAGCGAATGAGTGCGTAAGCGGCTGACTGACAACACTTGCAGACATCAGTGCAGCTGTTGGAAGCAAAAGAACCTCGTTAACCGAACCACAAATACGATATCACCTTAGGATACCGCACCGCATGCAAATGCCAGTGATGGCATTGTCAGGACATAGTTACAATTGAACTAATCTCAGTACGTTTTTCCTTTCAACGCAAGTACATTTGGCTGAATTAAGCAAGCAAACTTGTATGTAAATCAAAACAATGAAATTTTCAAAGTTTTAGTGTACAACACTGAAAATCCCTTAAGTTATTTCTAATGAGAAAGTTCAATGTCACTTCGCAAAGGTCAACAAAAGTATATCCTTTCCGATTTCATGCTCATGAGTTCTTTTAAGCTATTAATTTTTCAGATCATATTATACAAAGTTTCTATTTAATATTTAGTCTAGATACGCCATAGCAATAGCAATGAGATGACATATTGATGACATTGATTGAGTTTGTACTTTCTTAAACAATTTTATTAGTTTTCGGTGGAAAAGTACTGTCAACTCGAAGAAATACATGCCTCAGTGTTTTCTCGAAAATTTCAAATACCATCACTAACACACATACATTCAGTGGCCTTAAGACAAATGCAATGATATTAGTATAGTTCTTAAAGTGTTAGTGTTTACATCGTTGTTAGGAAAACAATGACGCGCAGTAAGTACTGCCAGAGGTAATATTCTGCAGAAAATTAATTATTTTTTAGTAAATTTAGTTCACTACTGTAATATATTTCTCTAAGGCGTTCAACTCACTGAAAGTCTATCACTGCTATATATGCCTTTTCAGTCGTTATATACAAGCTGACAGCGTATCTAGCCATTTTATAAGAAGATGTGTTTAAATTGTTTTATAAAGGAAAGATATGTATTAAGAATTCTTCATACTATGGGTTCTGCAAAAAATAAGTTCTGTTGTAAACATATCAAGCCATATTGTTTTTGTTTTATGGCATTAAATCTATGAATATATAGAATCAATCATATGTTTACAAATTTCATATAATCCATACATATTTTTTCCGAAGTTATTTGTACTATGTATGTACATATATGGCAATGTATACTATTCTACTTATAAAATAGAAAAAAAGCTATAACAATTCATTGTAAAGTAATGTATTCAATTTTAAAATGTTTTGTGTTTTACTAAGTGAAATCTAGAACTCTAAGGACTTTACGAAAATATTTTAAATTTAACTGCATTTCTTATTGTTATACTTGCTTTATTATTTATCTAAATATGCAATGGCCAAAGGACACAAAACGTACGTATGCTACTTTGTAAAGCATAAATTCACATAACAATACTTTGTATAGCAATCCCAAAAAAAAAAACACAACAAATGAAAACCAAAAATAATAAACCGCATTAAACAGTAGAAAACTACAAAAATATTTGAGAACCAGAAAAAAAAAACAAACTTATGAATCATGAATATGTTATGCATGAAATTAGTTAGAACCACTTTCTATGAGGACACAAGGGCGGCAAATTAAAATTCTGTTCACGTCTCTTACAAAATATTGTTTTTGCAGCGCAGCTTTTATCTTTTGTCAAACACTTGTTTTGTTTAAGCATCGAGCAGCGTTTGCATGCAAAATTATTCGGTTATATCTCTGTGTCTTTAACTTGAGAAAAATTTGTAAGTGCTTTTCTCATTTTAACCTAAAACTAATCTTAACATGAAAAATCCAAATAAGTCAAATATTCTTATAAAAATTCAAATCAATCATCAGTGGCACGCATACTCTTAATAGCTAAAGAATAGAAATAAATAAAAGAAAAGAAATGACATAAGGACGAAATATGCGAGAGGCTGTTAAAAACTTATGCAAGCAAATGCAAACTTCATTGATGTCATAAATTTTTAAACAGCCACAAACATTCTAACAAACGAACATATACTAGCACTTATGCACATATCCTTAAAGGAAATTTGCATTTACGACTATGAAAGGAAATACAATAAAAAAAAGGGGGAGTGTATTTTACAAAATGCTTTTGAAAAGCATAGCCTGAACACCATTGTGTTGTTATTGCTGTTGTCGCTGAAAACACATAAAAATTACACAAACAAATGGACTGCTGACGGAAGACATTTCCGTTTCCGTTCTACTTTAACAATAACGCAACGGAAACATTTTGGTTTAAGCTGAAATGTTGAGAGATGGAAAACAAAATGAAATTGAAAAATATTGCAAAAAGTCTAAGTTTACAGTAACTAACTTGTATTTTGTTAGCGATCCAACTTAAATTTATTTATTATATCTATTGCATGCACTTTGAACTGATGGATATGGCTGTTACGACTTTTGTTTAATATGGTTACTTTATATTTATAAAACGAACTAAATAAATTAAGTATGCCTTAAAGATCCATTGAAACTTTTGCTCATACATATATATAACTGAGCAATTTATTTTATTCATTAACGCAAAATGTTGCTCCCACCTTAAACACAAATATACTCTCACAATCATGTGTGCATGATGATAAAATAAATTTGTGCAAATATTGTTTGCAATGAAACATTTTATTTTTATGATAATTTTAAATGTAGTCAGACAAAGTGATGCAAAATAAAGAAAAAAAAAATAAAACATTAAGTGTCGACGTAAAGCTGTTAGAAAGCTGTTCCTAAAATTCAAAAGAGGAGGATGTAAAGAAGTGCGTTCTAAAAAGATTTCTAATTTTTTTCAACAGCGTAGCAAATTTTATTTTTGATATGTGTACACCTTTACTGGCGGGTGTGAAGGAAGGGGCGCTAAAAAAAATCTGAAACCTAAAGTCATGCTAACATCTTCTTAGTGTTACATATATGTGATTTTCTGACTTTTACGAAACTTTGTATTAACTGGCATTAACTTCTTAAAGTGAATCGACTTTTACAACAGTACTCGAAATTTTTAATGATGTTTTTCTTCTTCTGGGCTTTTTGAAATTTTCCATTTTTCGAAAAATTTTTCACAGTCTTCGAAATGCTTCGGCTGTGCCGATTTTTTTATTTTATATTTTTCAACATATACTGTACACTCTCAATTTAACTGTGCGGGTTTCCAGAGTGTTGCATTGTGATATGTTTTAATCCAGTTTATAGAATAATTCGCCTGTGACGTATGTTCGTCTTAATTACATATGTATGTCTTCTTTTTTTGTGTCCTTTATTTCATTGGAAGGCCATTAGTGTGATTTTTCAAGTCAACGTTTTCATCCCCGATTAAATTATTTTTTGTTCCAATGATCGTTCTTACGATTGATTTTTTTCCTGCATCTCTAATGCTTCCACTCTAATACTTCTCGACATCCTTCAGCTAATGGCTTGCAAAATGTAAGTCCTATCGAATATCAATTTCATCATTTAATTATGATGGCAATTAAATCATCTCCGGCTTGTAGTGAGCAATTCAACAAAGGTATTTTCTCAATACATGCCTGTTTTGGGCATAATTCTGCCTGCTATTTCGGTATAAGTGGGTACAGTTAAGTCTTATCTGATGGAATTTTCGTAAGGACCTTCTAACGAATTGATATCATATTATTCAGTTTTGTCATAACAATGCGTTCTTTTTCTGCAATTTCCATCAAGGTTAAGTTAGGTTAGAGTTTCGGCTTAGCAGCTAAGCTAGAAGCCATTAAGTAGCACTGGTGTGCCGTTTTAAAACCACATAAGTGACCCTACAAAACTGGTAAGAAGATTGTCATGAAATTTTAATTAAGACCCTGTGAACAATAAAAGTTATATCCAGTTAGTCCTGTTGAGATAGTTATGCTGCGATCCGAGATTTCAATCTCAGCCAAATCGCTGTGGTTGTCAAAAAGAAAGCTTGTTCTAGACAGCCGAGTCTAAGTCTAGCAAGGGCCGGACAGATGCAGAGAAAGTGCTCAACAGTTTCTTTCTCATTTACATTCAGACAACTGCGGCAATAAGTGTTGAATGGGATGCGCAATTTTTCAGCATGCTTGCCGATAGTCCAGTGTCCAGTGCAAGTCGCGGTGATTCTCGCGATGTCTTTGCGACTCTTGGACAATATGTTAGTGGTTTTTGAATTGTTATATAATGGCCATATTGCTCTGGATGTTCTGCAGGTTTGCAAGGATCTCCAGTTCTTTGCTGGCCCGGGAAGAAAGTGCGAGAAGATTATTTTCTTAACTATACTAATTGAAATATGCACGAAAACTGAGGCTACGGTTTCATCAAGGGAAGAACCGTGCCTTGCTAATTCGTCAGCCCTTTCGTTACCTTCAATGTTCCTGTGGCCTGGAACCCATATGAGGGTTATGTCGAGCTGACGTCCCAGCCTAGCTAATTCCTTCCTACACACGCTTTTTTTGCTCTCTGTTCGATGTTTCCATCAAAGTTACCATTTATTTTGTGTGCTTCAGGGTTGGATTCAACATTTTGGCAACTATTCAATTTACACCTTTGCCTTTATTCCTAGTTTTGTGGCCTTTTCTGAAACAGCAAAAAAATAATAGAATGATCGTTGTTGATGTCTAAAAAATGTCTAGTCCAAAGAATTGACTTCTCAGCTGTAGCACTTAATTGTATCCAGTAATTGTTCTCAATTGGTTGTTAAAACTTTTTAATAACTGCTAAAAGTAAATTAAAATTTTCGCTTACCCCACTAAAAAGTCAATCATAAAACTCATTGATTTTTAACAGCACCCTATTTTATATACCAAAGTATTTTTTACAAATGAGATTTTCATGCGTAAGCAAATCCACATATAAACTTATAAGAACTTTCTATTTAACTTTATTGTGTTTTTTTTTTCTGCATACTGCATTTGTATTTGACTGTTTGTATGTATGTTATAAATAAAACAAATAACTCGCTATCGTCAATATCGATTGTTTTTGTTATTTAAGTGTTGCCATTTTTTTTTTCATGTAATTTAACTTTGATTTTGTTTATGGCGAATTTATAAAAAAAAAAACTTAAGCGCGTAACCGTTTCAGCTGCAGCTATTCATAAGTTTATTGCTCACAGCAAAACTGACAGCACAAATACTTACACACTGCATATGAAGATGCTGCTGCTCTTGCTGTTGTTGTTTTTGTTTATTTTTTTTTTCGCCAGAAACAAAAGTGTCACATATGGCACGGATTTGTGTTGATGTCGATTTTATTGCTCATATCAAACGCCGACTCACAGAGCAAGTGAATAAATTTTGATTTTTGTTTGATTTTGTTTTCTCTCATTCTCTTTTCTTATTTCTGATTATAGTAAAAATGTTGATTGATTTTTTATGATATGCAATAAGTTGTATTTTTTTTTTTTTTTTGTTTTGAATATAATGTTATTACTAAATATTTGTGTTTTGTTGTGATTTCGAGATTATTTTCGTAAAAATTTTTTTTTATAAAAAGATTAACTGACAGAATTTGAAACCGACCAATATCTTGTTTCGATAAAAATCGCAATAAAGACCATATTTGTTTAATTCCAGGCTATTGAATGCAATTTTTATATTTCTATAATTTCACACATTTGTCTTTTTGAAAATATTATGACAATTTTTTAGTACCTACATACATATATATAAAAAAGAAAAATCTATATCCAGGCATATTTTCGAATTCAAGGTATACCTCAGGCCAACGCAGCTTTTTAGTACAAAAACTAACAGAATCGTTATGATTTTTACTTAGAATTTTAATGTGTCCCAAATTTTAATATCTTTCTTAAAACAAAATAAAAGCACTAAACAAAAACCGTTTGAGCTAAACGTGTCAAATCAATTGCTTTAATTTAACAATATAACAGCACTTGTAGACGACATAATCTGTTTTAGTATTAAATAGGGCATTGTTCAAGTTAAAGCCTTCATACATATTATGATGATCATTGGCTGTTATCTCAGAGTATTTGTTTTAAAAAAATTAGTTTATTTTAAAATGGCAACTAAAATTTTCAAAACCCGATTAGATCAACCATATGGTAACATAAATTTATAAACGATGGCATAAAATACATTCTTAAAGCTAAAAATCTGGCTTTGATTTCCTTATTTTGAGTTAAAAAGGTAATTTCGCATGCCTTGTTGGTAAACCTTAAGATATTGAATTTTGAAATTTCATATAAAAAATCTCTTTTAACCTGTCGTCAATGCGGTGGGGTGTGTCGTGATTCTAAACAGGAACAACTTTCTCCTCATATGAATATCTGCAACTGGTATGGCAAGCACGCTTAGAAGAGCGTTTCATACAGAAGGGGAAGTAAGCTGGCAAACATCCCACCTCATTGACCGCGATACATCGAAATTATGCAAAATAATAGGTGGAAGCAGAAGAAACTTCCGAGGAAGAGTAAAATAAGACCATATGAAAAAGTTGTTATGAGTGTTTTTTAACACTTCATCGTTTTTAAAATAATTTTCATATAAAGTAACAAAATAAGTCCCTTTTATAAAAGTTATATTATTTTTGCTATTTTTGAGATGTAATTATATCTAATTTGTTACACCCCATTTTGCTATCCAAAAAAAATTTTCACGTTGCTCATACGTCATGTTGAACAAAATAAACAAAATGAAAGTAAGCTCATTAAGTGTTTATACCATTTCTTTTCTTTGGCTGTATAGTGCTTAAAACTGCAAGCATGGTTTATTAGGCTACTTTATCCGCAAACTTATTAGATAGCGACGTCGAAAACTGAAAAATAAAATCTTTTAGCTACTACTCAGCATATCTCTCGATTTTTCTTGCAAATTATCAAAAACTAAGTATTAATGCCTCTAGCTTAACCATTCTAACTAGCAACGATCTTTTGATATTTAATATTAAATCAATGAAAACAAAATTTTATAGCAACAAGAAAAAAGTTCCGCACATTAATTTTGTTTTTGTTTTTGTTTCCGTTATTTGCGGCATTTAATTCGTGCACTTTGCAAACTTAACTTTACAGATAAATCTGCCAACTTAATTAACTGCTGACCACGCACTTACAAGCGTTTGTCCGTCTATAAGTTAATGTGCACACACAAATGGAAATATAAGTTTGTGTGTGCACGCTGGTTTTGTTTTTAACATCACCATTACCAAATTATTTCCGCTCGACAGCAAAAATTTTTTGGCACACAAATCTTTATTAATTTTCGATTTATTTCAATCGGTGGCAGCGGCGCAATTTAAATTGACTTGCTGCGGTAAAAAGCACAAATTAAGTGGGGAAAAAAAAATAAAACGAATGTGAAGCGGCAACAATTGTAGTCAGCATTAAATTATTGCATACTTATAGGAGCAACTTTTTCAATTATACCAATGAGATGTGCGAGAAAATAAAAATTAATGTAGAAATTGATTCAAATTGAAATAAATTTTATATTTTTCCGTTGAACGAAGACTGAGGTAGTTCACACCTAATAAAAAAACACTAAGTTTTTTTTTTTTTTTTGTGGTTAAGGTATTTAAATTGTCAAGACGCTTGCAATTGAGCGTAGCACACAAAGTTGAATTTTGTGACTGTCACTAGAAACGCATTTAGTTTAATTTATGTTGGCAGCATTGGAATATGGCGCTGTTCTTCTTTAAGAGCTAAAATGCTGCAAGTATGGCCGTATAGTATTATAATGTGTGGTGCTATAAATTTTGTAGATAATAGCTTCGGCTGTGCATGTATTTTTTTTTATTCTGCAACAGATGGCTTTGTTGCAAATGTTTTTGTTTGTTGGCTTGAGCTTTGAATGTTGTGGATGAAACTCTTAATAAAATTGAGAATTTCAAAAACAAAAACTGAGATTTGGAAAAATTTAAAAATTAATCGAAAAAACACCAAAAGAAACTTGAACCTGACTAGATGCTTACAATAGACTAGAGTTTTGTGTGTCTATTTAGGTATTTAGCAAAAAGTTTTTGTTGGTTTTTGACCACACTGAGAACGAAAACTTCAATAGTTTGAAAAAGCAAATAGAATGAAAACAAAACTCATTTCAACGGGCTTCAAATGTAAGCTACGTTACCTTGAAAATTAATTCTAATAAGATATCTTATTTTTATCAGTTGATCAAAAATTTACGATGAAACATTTTATTAAATTTTTCATCAATTTATCAATAATTTTGTGCAAAATCTACTCTCGAGCAAAGCAATTATTTTAATAATTTTCTTGCTTCAACTTTTTTGGGAGTTAATCCTTAACATAAAACTTAAATATCAACATTTAATTTTCAGCCCGATGCGTACATCGGAATATATGATGAACATTAATTTAATTTTTAATACAAAGAAAACAAAATTTAAATACCAAAAATTTTGTATTTTCATTTTTTTTTTTCAAAGTTTTAAAACAAATTTGTCATTTAGCCTTATGCTTACACTTTTTGCAAAAACACCCACAGCAAACAGTAAAACCCTAATCATCCTAACCATCTGGCTGCGCACAACGAGAGCTACAGCTTTACTAAGTGCTTGATAACATTTTTAAAGAAAATGACAAAATGCAAATAGAACAAACAAAAAAAAAAAAAAATGAAAAAAAAAATCCTGGAAGCATATATATTATGTGCCAAAGTATGAGAATAAAAGCCTGAAAAGAAAGAGAAAGATATATGCATATTTGAGAGCATAAATTTTCTACACCAAACAGCAGCAGCAATGGCAAAAACGTTATCAAGATATCCTCTATACGCTAAAGCTGCGGCAATAAAATGAGTAAAAAAAGAAAGAAAAAAAAGGATACGCGTAAATTTTTTATGTTACAGTAAAATTTACAGCAAACGACTATAAAATAAAGTGACGACACTTAAGTCACACACATATACACAGTAATTTTTACCATATGCAGAAAAGCATAGCACTTACACGCATACACACATGCATATCTGTGCTTATGTAGTATATGCTGAAAAGCAGCCATGAAGCATAGGATTTTAAATTTACAACAAACTCATATCTATACATATACATATACATATACATACATACATACTCGTATATAAAATCACATACTCAGTCATGCACTCATTTACCACTCACTACTTACTCGCTGCTCAGTCAGTCACTCACACACGCAATTTACAAGGAGTTTGTTGCGCTGATACGAGTTGTTGGCAATGGATCATAACAAATTAATGAGTTATTTACGAACTGTTAAATTGCGTGCAAGTATTTGTATATAAACGTAGTGGTAGTTATACGATTATTAGGGTGGTTTATTTTTACAAGTTTGCTAAAAGAACATTTTTATGTAGTTTTGCTATTATCTTTTGAGCTACTAAAAGTATTTTGGAGCTGAATTTTATCTCAATTTGTTTACTCGATTTAATAAAAATATAAGAGGCAAAGAGAATAACACTCAGTCTTCTTTGATTGTTTAGGAAAATTTCGTTCAATCGAGTTTTTTGACAATTTCAAGTATGGCAAAGTATATAAATATTTTAATCGTTTAAAATTTTGGTTTCTGCTCTCATATCATTAAATATTACCGCATTTGCCTTTTGATACAAAGAGATAAAATTGCCAAAAATATCTGCTTTATAAGTGATATTTTTTTAAGGAAATAACTACAATTTGGTATTGCCATTTCAGTAGCAGATTTTCAGGAAATTATCATATTTATTCTGCACTTTTAAACGATTGCAAATAAACACTTAAAAGTAATTAATGTCCTGTGCAGCCACTAATCTCTTAACTTCTAAGCTCATTCAATACCATACACCATTCAAACATTTTTTGAAGAAAGTGGCATTTCGTCTCTTTTCCAGAAATAAAGGCAATTTTTTCTTGTAAATTATATACATATATTGACTTACTCATATTCAACTTTTTCAGTTGTATGGCTCTTTTAAAAATTACGTTATTACTTATATCAGTTGGTATTTAAATGTCTACAAAATGTAATCCTAAAGTCTTAGCAATAAACGCAAAGTGCTTACAAAGTCATAGGCAACAATACAGAGCATCCTTGAACTCGATTTCTTAAGGGACAATTTTTGTCTGGTTTATGTACTGTCTTCTATTTTTAGAATGCTTATATTTTGAAAACTTTATACCTACTTATCAGATCAAGTTTTACCAATATATGTACATACATACATTATATGTTTCATGTTCACTTGAATAGAGTTTATCTTTTTTTGTATGGCACCATGAACCACCCTAATGCATATATTTCTTTGTATTTTAATGTACTTATGCGGCTGTCTGTCTATTTGTGAAAGCTGCTAAAGTAGCGTGTATTTCAAATTTATGACGCTACGTTAAATTAATTTAAATTGCTTATTTGTACTTTTAAGTGCGCTCATGTCCCTTAAAGCGGCGAATGCATTTCATCTCTGTTAATTTGACGTCACTAAAAAGTGTGCCGTCGTATTATTTTAAAATTGTTGTCTGGTTTAAATAAAACATCTCATTAACCTAATTTATGTGTAGCAAGAGATTTGACGAGTTTCTTAACAAATCGGGATAGATCTTATTTTATACGAAGCACTTACATTTAAAGTAATCCAAAATAGACTCGTTGCATGTGTGAGAAAAAAAAATTTGTAATTTTTGTAACCGTTTTGAAACAGCGAACCACTGTCATTCAGTTGACCTATATTGAATTGATATAACGATAACAAAGGCACTACTGCAAGCCACTCAAAATTATTATAAAAATGATTGATAAAAAAATGTTACGAAAGTATGAGTTTTTGTAGTTTGTAATAAAATAACCGCTTTTTTGAATTTCTCAAAGGTCAAATCTTTAGACTCATATTTAGTGAGCCCGTTCAACTATTCCTTTGGTTTGAAGTAGACGAATAGTCAAAACTTAAACAAAGTGTAAAAATGTTAATACTGAAAAAGTTTGTGAAACGACAGGTCTGTTTCTTATTGAATTTTTAACTACGGATTAGCTAACACCATGAATATTTATTTCATTATGTAATGGTTTCATTATGCATTATTGTATGACCTAAATACTGGAAAAATGTTTTCATAAATAATTCGTAATATATTTAAAACTTTATTCAAGTAAGCTCTGCATGCATGTGATTACATAGTTTGTTTTTAATTTAATTTACCGATTTGCAGAGAATTTCAACTATGACAAAAATGTTTGAATTTTGCAAGCACTTATGCCAATTTTCTCAATCTATAAAGATTCAAACTTTATCAGATTCCGCTAAACTAAAGTAGCGTTGCGACCTTCATGTTAACTTGATAATCTTTACATAGAGAATCTTGAATTTGACTAGTTGGGTTAACGTTATCTGATTTGACTTTCTCTAATTCGACAATCATTGGCAACCTTTTTTGGTATTTTAGAAATTCGGCATTGGCAACCTTGCTTGTTCAACTTTTTCAGGCATTTAACTTGCACTTTTCATAATAAAACCACATAAAATTGAAAAGTCCCACAATTCAACTTAATTTTTGGCATAATTTCTATTGTTGTTTAAGTTCTGACCACCTGCCGTGAGCTAAACTGCAAATATTTCATTTAATTTTTGAACTTTTATTTGTTTTATATTGTTATATTCGTTTATGCTGTTAGTACGTATTACCGTGCAATAAATAAACAAAAATTTTGTAAATTTATTGCAATTAAATCCAAATGTTGCTCGTCTACAATATATTGGCAGCACCCGTGGCGTACAAGAGTGGTATTTAATTTATTAATATTTTGCTTGCACAAATATATTTGAAATTATGCAGACAAAGATGAGCCACTAATTTGAAATATCTTCTATTTTTTTTTTTTCATTAACACTTAGATGAATGTTTAATTTAGATAGTAAAATAAATTATTTTTTATATTACAAACATTAAAGTGTTCATTGATTTTATTGATATATTTTAAATATTGGAATTGGGATATCGTTCTGTATGGTACTTAACTCATCTTAAAAACACAGCTCATAAACTTTATTCAACAGCTAGGTAAAATTGTGCCTTTATTTACTTTTTTTTTACTTATTAATTTTGTGACTCTTATTCTCACATTGAAAATAGTATTAGCAAGGACTTGAAACAAATGTATATTCAGAAATCATAAGCAGCTATAGAAGTGATCTTGTATTGAATGAAGCAAATTTTACAATGAAGTTTTATAAAATATTTTTACTAAAGTGAGAGTATAATTTAAAAGAAAATCATTGAAATTAAATAGCAATTTATTTATTTTTAATGAAGAATTTTCTCTCTCATGTAAAAGCTGAAAAACAAAAAGCCAAATATATAAATAGAAATAAACAAAATTTATTGACATAAACATTGATAACATTATTCATTTTGCTAAAATAATTAACAGATAATTAACATGCAAATATTTTTTTAATAATTTTTTATTTTCAATCTAACAAATTTAATATAAAAAAATAATTGAAATTTATATAAATTTACATTTATCACCTCGTGACAGCTGGTCAAACACAAAACTCAAACTGAATATAAACGCACGCACAGGTATCAAAATGTGGCCACAAAGCGTTCGCTATATTGGTAACCCGTCACAGGCAATGTATCAGCAGCAGCATCAGCAAGGATTTTTTTTACGAGTTCGGATACATTTTGAAAGAGCCCATGTAAAACATTTAATAAAAGTTTTTTGTTATTGTAGCACGCAAGGGTTTTTCGTACAATTGGCTAATTTTGTAGGAGGCGACCTTCAGAAAAAAATGGTCAGTTTAAAGTATAAAGCTATGGGTACGACAATTATCCCAAAATCAGAACAAAAATATCTTATTTATTGCTTATATGGAAATGGCTTGTAACGCTTTGGTGCAAAATACACTGAACCGACTTTAAATATTTATTTTTCAAAGCAATATACTTGTGCTAAATAGAGTTACTGCATACTTATTTTTTTAAGCAAAATATCCTTTATTTTAGAGTTAAGTTTCTGCAAAACTTAACCTAGAAAATTTATTTTGACTTTTCGTTGCTTATACTTTCGTTACTCCTGCGCTCAGAGTGGTTATTGTTGTTCTTTTTTTCCTTCTCATTTGTATATGGCATCGAAGTTTAGAGAACAAACTCTCTTACATTCGATTTTTTTGCTACTTTTGAAAATAGAATGAGATGTTAAGAGTGTAATTCCATTATAAAAAAACAACGGAACGTGCGCGTGCGAAGCTGCGGTTATCACTAGTATGATATAAAAACCTTTTGCATTGTCGTTGTGTAGAAAAAAGGAGTGGCAGGCTTAATTATGTGCATCACCAAAGCTCAATAACTCTATCAAGACTCTACAAATCGTGGTTTTCAATTAATTCTTTGCGAGCATTTGAAAGTTCTTGCTTTTGCGGATGACATATCTCTTCGCTCTGACGTGCAATCAAAATTTACCAAAGTCAGATCTCAGATCAGAAGTTAATAGCATCACAAATTGAGACAGAAGAATCAATAAAGCGATAGACACCTTCGCTCGACTTCAATACTCCTGACAATTTTCGAAACGATAACGAGAGTCAAGATCTTTGATTCAAATGTTAAGACAATTTTTCTTTGCGCCCATGAAACGTAGTTTCTCAACGTCGTATTCTCAAAATTTTGTGGTCATAGACCATCTTCAATGTTGATTTCTCCACCAGATATCGGCAATATTCAATTTCGGTTCAAATCAAATGGTGAAAATGGAAATGATTTATACACATATTGATATTTTCAGCACCAAATTTCCCACTGGGTATTAACATTGTATGAAAGCAATTATAGTTCCCAGATAAAATCAAACAGTTCTATTTTTTAAAGTAAATTAATGAGGTTTTCTCAATTTGGCATGGATTATTAAAGAATGTTTTTTTAAAAATGTAAGACAATTTTTTTTAAGCATTGTTAAGTTTTTGTTATTTTATTTTTTATTATTTATTTTCAAACTATTTCTTATTTACTTAAATAAGAGCTATCCTTTTTTTTGAATAATACCAAGTCGAAAATGAAATAGTTTTCGAAATTCAATATATTGAGCTTCACACTTTAATATTGAATATATTTTCTGTTGTCGCCTCCTTGACTACAACATTAAATTTATCATTTCAGCATCCTTTTAGTTTTTCCATTCAATCCTTTTTACAGTTTTACTAATGTTTTAGTTAGTTTTAAATTTGGTTATGTTTTGTATTTGATGGTTTTTGTTTTAGTTTATTCATTATCCCACTTAGCCTGCTTGATTTTATTGCCATTGCCATATGATACCTGTTTTCTGGCATGTGGTGATTGACCGAACCCAATTACTTACTAACACCACAGCTGTGAAATTGACTGCGGTATAAAAGGTGTAGCTTTTAAACAAATTTTTTAAAGGTTCCAAGTTGTTTGCTCAGTTTTTTATAATAAATGCTGAAGCTTTTAGCATTTTTTTTATTATTCCTCATTTCATTTTTTGAATAAAAATTAAACAAATTTTATTTATTTATTCTCAGAAACTCAAATTTTTCGTCCTAACGAAATGTCAATGCTCTTGCGTATTTTAATAATGTTATGAATTAATATCACTCACACGCCCTGTTAAACCCACAAAAGGTTCATTGTCATTGTTGCCTTGCACTATAATAAAAATTAAACTAAATTAGTTTTTCTCACTCATTTAGTCAATGCCATGCGAAAAATGTTGAGCTTTCGACATTACGGCACATGAGCATAATGGCAGTTCTTGCGCTCCTGCCTATTTACTTTTTATCTATTCTTGCTACTTAGCTGCCAGACTATTTATGAGCGCTGTCGTAGTAAATTACGTTAATTAATGCCAGACAACATAAATTGAATTCATTTGTTTGTAACAAAACTTTCAGGCTAAGATTTAAGTACAGGCTTTATGACTTTGTTGCATGTTTTAATTTTTATTGCTTGTGATTTTATTGCCAGTTTTGTTGTAGCAGCATTAATGCTGCATGACGACTTAAATTAAAACAAACTAGGCAATTCATATACGTGCATGTATTAATCTAATTAAAAAATTGGATAGAGACTGGCAAAATCTTTCAAGAATTAAAATTAGTGGCAGTGCCAGGAAGTAAGGAACAATCTTATTTATTTAAAAAATAAAAAAATTAGTGAGTGAGCTCTAATTATTTTTTTTAAAATATAAGAAGAAATACTATTAGAGCTTGCTGATTTTTTTTTTTTTCCTTAAAAAGTTAGCCTGGCGAAGAAATTGAATGCCAAATTGTAAATCAACTTGATTTATGTATATAAAAAACAGAATTCTAAAGAAATTATAGGGAGTACATTTTAACCTCACTAATTTAAAAATAATCTTCAATCACCCTTATCCATTTTTCATATATTTTAATACAGTCACGCAGCTGATTGTCATTTTTTTGGCTGTCAATTGCTAGTGATTTTCTCATTTAAATATGGAAGCATCTTTTTCCAATTCTGTTTGATTGACTTTTTCCTTATATTATTTTACATTTTCACAAATTTAAATAAGAAAATTCAAATGCGAAATTTTGAGTTTGATAAAAAAAAAACGAGGATACTTGAAGCTTCTTTGCCATCAAGTGACAACTGAATGAAAATTTTGCGTCTTTTCAGCGAAGCAACACAGCGATAACGGTGGCACCCCAACAAACATTGCTGTGATAGATACGCGCGAGTGACATGTGACTTACTAAAGGATACGCGAATGTTGAATTTCAAAAACTTAACAAAAATTTTAGCTGTTCAGCTGTGATTTTCTTATGCAACGTTGATATCCTTTAGCAAAAGGATATATAAAACGAATTTTGCTCATAAATCAAAAACGTACTTGGGTTACAAAGCGGCAATAGCAGTTGACTGAGAAAAAGGATTGAAGAGATGGCAGCAGATTTTATCACAGAGTACAGTGGTAAAAACTGTGGCGACATTTCATAGCTTTGTTTCTTTTAAGAACAATATCTAACATATAGATTTTTGTTCAGTTAAATAAAGTATGTACCCACTGTAGCGCGCATAAACAGCGGTTAAGCACTTGGCGCTTTCACTCCTTTATTCATTCGTTCCTTCTTTTGATTGTCTGCCATTTTGAAGATTATTGATGATATACGATAACATGTGCTTCTTCTTTTCTCTTCTCTTTGTCGGTTATTGTCGTTTTTGTTGTTTTTATTGCTGATGTCCTTGGAGATATGAAAATTGCTACGCTTTTGCTCAAGATTTTTTGATTTGAGCACAATTTACAACGATTTGGTGTTAAATTGAGAAATTTTGAGGATTATTTCGATTAAATTGATATAAAAAGCGCGCGGCTGTAGAATGGTGAGTTTAATCGCAGATGATTTTTTCAAATTTATTTTTATTGACATTTGAATGGAAGACAACTTTAAATTGACTTATGTCATGTTTGAATGCCTTGGAAAAGTAAAAGAAAAGAAAATAAAGCGATATTTGTTGTGAGAAATATTTTCCAAAAAAAAAAATATGTTTTGCAAATATGTACTAAAATTTTTCAAGAAGTTCGTAATAGAATGTAAGCATATTGAACGACAGAAAATTTATATCAATTAGGATTATATTCTTAAGGATAATGTTCTGAAAAGATTTCATTTAGTATAAAGTTTAAAAGTAAATTAAACACATTAAGATTACAACAGTGGGCGTAGCATCTCCCATATTCACAAAGAGTTGTAAGCAGTATTTACAGTGAGCTATTTCACCAATTGCTATGACATTTAATTTCAATTGTAGACTTGCTATGAGTGGGTGTGGCACCTCCCATAAAAGGAAAATAGCTTCAGTTGAAAACTTAGCAAACTTTTTTTGATATGAGCATAAGATTTGGTGTGAGAATGTTGATTAAAAAATTAATTTCGGATCAAAATTGAGCTGAATTTCACCAGTGGGTGTGCCATCGCACTAAATGTTGATGCTTGTGACGACATATCTAAAGTTATTGTGATAAATGTTTCTATGCCCAACGTTAATAGAATTTATTAAACCAAAAGAAGGCGGAATTGAATAAGTGGGCGTAAAATTTTTTGATTTTATTTTTCCATCTTTGACGACTTTTTTTAAACATTTCAATTGATTTTTGAGTTTTTCAACCACTTTTAACTTTTTTCGAGTTTTTCAACAGCTTTGTATTAGTCCTTAAAATGTGAAAAGGATTGAAAAAAATTAAAAATGTCAAAAAAATTGCAAGGACGAAAAGTTCTGAACAAGTCCTAAAATCAAACATGTCACAGTGTAACCTTTTAAAGCGATACATTTTACATTTATATTATAAGTATTTCGTTGCATACATATGTACGTATTTATGATTTCGGATGAAGAGTTCACGAAAATATTGCAGCATCATTAAGTAAAAGTTTCTTATCAAGAGCGATTAGAAAAAAACCAGCCAGGATTTTATCACACATACAAATCAATAATTTTGAATTGATTTGTATGTTCAAATAATCATTACAAAATGATACGCATTTCCAATGAAAAGGTAAATATTGTACAACACTCACGTAAATATTGAATAAATTTTTATCCTATATGAATGTATTTCTAAATATGTGCGAGTATGTGCTTACTTATTTATATTTCTTATAAAAATTTTCAATTTCTTATAATAATTTAGCATTTATTAGGGAAATGCGCATATTTTTTTGTAACAAGCATTCAATTGGCAGTACACCGTTGAGAAAAAATTTATTTCCAACGGATACGAACTTCCGTTGCTTAAAATTTGAAAATTTATGCAGCTTTTAAAATATATTTGCATATGTGTCTGTGCGTATATCATATGTGTGCGTGTATCCTTCGCCGAATGTTATCAGCACCATTTCAGTTTTCATACATCACAAAACGGAAAAGTAAAAATAATAAAAAACTAAACTGAAAAAACGTCATTGAATGATTTGTCATCAACGTCATCTGGTTGAGTTGCGTTGCGTTGAAGTTGAATGTGAATGTGAAGTTGCCCGATGTGCTATGTTAATGCCAAAAGCTGCAGAGATGAAGATAGTGCGCTCGTGCTAAAGACGTCAGTGTTTCACAAATAAGAGAAAGTTAAGCATTTTATTTGAAACACAATCTGATCAAAAGTCGCGAATATATTTAAGAAGTTCGAGAACAAATAAATTTTTGATATTATTGATTTATAATTTTTTTTTTTTTGTGTAAGATATGTACATCAGATAAGCCTACACAGAACCTATAAACCAAACTTTTCATGTTAAGAAATATATATCAAAATTTGGAACTTATAAAAACCATAAAATTTTTGTAATATATTGGAGTCTTACGATACGCTTGATTCGTAGGGAAGAGGTTTTTCAACTTATGAAAAAGGTTTACTTTGTGATTGTTCAGCATCCGCAATATCAAATTGCGCTAAAGGATCTTTCGTATTTTCGAAATCTTGCTATCTTTTTTTAAGAAAAACCTGCATAGAATAACTCAAACAAATTCTCTGAAAAGAATTTTTTCTCAATATTTGGAATTTATATTCCGCTTGCTCGTTAGAGTCCAATAACTGTCACAGCAGTAAAAAAAAAGTTTGAAAACAACTGCCATAATTTTCAACAGTGAGTGAATAAAGAATAACAAGTCAAACATTTTGTTAAAATGTCAAACATATAAAATGCCATTTATCATTCCACCACTTTTCCAACTCGCTACTTCTTCTTTTCTCTTATTAGACACACGCACAAACTTATGGTTTTCTTTCACCAAAATACAGAGAACCCATTGAAACTCTCTTCAAAATACCCAGTTAGAAATAAAGCAAAGCCCTCCAGTGAGGAACCACTACTATCTCCTTTGGACTTCATTAGAAGCGTAGGGCCTAAACAGAGATTATTTCGATTACTGGCCAGTTGTATTATGATATGTCAGTTTGTTTGGTATTTTGGAAATCATTTGAAGCCATTCCTCGCCAAAAACCTTTAGGTCTTTTTGTGCATCTTTCACCCTAAAGGTTTCACCAAAATCCATTACTTATCGTCTCAAACAGCTCTGCACTCAGTTTTCATTTTCTTGATTCGTTTAATTCTGTAATTCTCAATTAGCTTATGGAATTTTTTGATAAATATGGTGCTCGTTATACTTAAGAATAGCATTCTCAGTACTTAAACCGATGTTTTAAAACATTTATTTTATATATGTCGATATTTTTACATATAAATTTTACATAAAATTTCATGAAATTCCATTTTTTTCAATTTTCTTTTAAAAAATTATCAAAACAGGTATATTTCACGTAACGCTTATTTTTCTCCCGTCCATGAAAGGTCTACATAATTTGGCCATATCATTTAAAAAAAATTCAATTTAAAATAAGCTTCATAGGCCACTTTTTTTACTCCTAATTTTTCCCAGTGGGTATGTTCGCATACATACAACCTCCCATCAAATTCTCATTTGGTGAACTCTACTTGCTATCTTTGAACGCACACACATGTAAAGAATTGCGGCTGTCAGAGTGCAAGTGTAAGTAACAATATTTCAGTTCAGCTGACTGAAGAATTCGCTTATCGCGCGAAAGCGTTACAATTTCCCCAAAAAAAAAAATAAAGAAAGTAAAAAAAAAAACAAATGTTTTTTGCTATGGTTTTGGTTTCAACTACTTGAAATTTGTGTTCCTTTCTTTATTTATTTTTGATTTTGCTATCAGTTTAATTCTATATTTATATATGACTATACGCTCTTCGCATGATTGTGTTACTTCTTCAAATTGGTTTTGTTTTTTCTTCTTTATTATAAGTATTGCTTTCTTCGCAATCGTAAGTCCAACCCACTTTGCAATTTCGTTATCTGCACAATTCTGATAGCTGCACTCAATAAATAGTTAATAAGAATGAAAACGAAAACTTTAAATGTTTGCTTTATTGAAAGTGAAAGAAGAAGAACGAAAATTAGGGGTATCCCAAATTTTTTTGTTAGTTATTTATATTTTATGTTTTAAAATTATTTCTAATTTATATAAATTGATTTTTAAATGATATATGGTACAATCTTATGAGTGATGAAAGCGAAGAAAAATAATCAAAAGTTATATTGCAACAATTCAAAGCTGCTGCACACATTTCCAGGATAATGAAAATTCTGAATTTATTTACTTGATTTGATGACAGTAGATCTATTTTTTTTGAGAAACTTTCAAGAACTAGCTACGTTTATTAATCTCAAATAATAACCGAAAGATAACTTTCTAGATAAAATCTCAGGGTCTCGAAACTAAATCCTTATGTAAGATAATAAAAAATTCTGTAGAAAGTGCCCGTTTTTGTGAGTGTCACAACATGGCCATTTAAAAAATTTTGTTTTTCTTGAGTAAAACATTCTTTAAATTTATACCCACATAATGATATAAAAAAAAATTTAATTGATAAAATTATATTGTTTCGCATCATTCACTCTTTAAATATCCATTAGGATATCCAATTGGATTCACTTGTATTTTGGCTTAATTTCCTTGTTCAAATATTTGATTATTAACTTGATGCATTTCTATGTTTAAAATAAATTTTTATAACCTTACATTTTAGATTGCATACACCCTAAATTGATCAATATACTATACATTATTTGCACAAAAACAAATGAATGAAATGAATGTTGGGAGCAAATTTCGCAATGATATCAATCCAAGTGTTAAATTTTAAATTTATTGCGAAAGTTTATTGTAATGCGCAACTAACTATTACTAACAACTATGCATTAACTTTATTACATTAGTTTGCAAAAATGCTAAAAATATCTTTATTAGCAAATTAGTGCCATTACTGATTGTTAATATACCACAAAATAGCCATTTAAATTTTATTGAGTCAATTAGACACGCTGTAATGTGTTGAAATTGCATTAAGTCTTCAAATGCGTAAAAAATCTTTATTCAATAACTTCAGCAGTCATAACAAGTGCAATTCATATCAAATTTATTGTTTTTTTTAAGTCAGTGCTCCTGTTGACTGATTTCTGTTTGTATCAGTCATCATTTTATTACTTTCTTCGTATATCAAAGATTAATAACTCAGACGTCTGCTAAGATTTTTCAGCTAATCAGTCATTTTGCGTAATTGCGTACTTCAAAGCAATTTTTATGAAAATTAAGGGTTAAATGAAATTTTTGCGCAATTACTTTTGATAGCAAGTTTAAAAAAAAAAAAAAATGTATGGAAAATATCTGCTTATGAGAGTGTAGCTCAAGTAACACAGGCTTGTGAGGGTTTATACATTTGGAAAACTAATTAGTGATATTATTAGATTTTGGCATTTAGGTGTTGTGAGACTTGGAATGTAATTTTTAGAGAGCTTATATACTTTTTTGGACATCCTATTTTGGACAAAAAATTTTCAAAAATTTTCAAAAATTTATAAATTTCATCTAAAATTCAATAAAATATCATTCCATTTGTTTGACACATCTTTTAACTTAGTTTACTAGAGAAAAACAAAACAAAATTGCTACTAGAAATAGGTCAAATGAAAATGTTTGCATTGCACCGATTTTATTAAAAAATTTGTCAAATAAACTGACGCATATTGTTCACAACTCAAATGAATTTTAAATTCTGAAATTCGATTTACAGACATAAATTTTGCTGAAATTTTGTTTATTTTTGGAACAGTTTTTCTTGAGTTTTGAAAACTTTTGACAAGTTTTAAACTTTAGTTTATAGTCAAGTTTTTCTTATACGATTATTTTTTAAATTTTATACGCGATTAACTTTGTGTCAGATATCGCATAAAATCTGCAGATCATTATTTGATATCTAGCGTTCAAGAGGCTCCAAATTACACACAGAAGCAGAACAGCCTCAAGTGGTGTTGGACTGACTGTTGATTTATGGATTCCATGTTCGCTGGAACGTGGAAATGTTCGTTGGATATAGTTTCAGAGATATAGCTGTCGGAAGGCGTATAGTTTTTATTTTTAGAATTGGAAAGGACCTAAGTAAGATAAGTTTAGTTTAAGTAGTAAAAATTGGCGAGTGGGAGCTAAAGTACATTTAAGCTTGTTACATAAAACAATTTCACTAAGGTACAAAATAAAATTTCTCGCTGATGGCTCCACTGCTACTGCTACTTAACACAACCATGCTATCACACTTGCAAAACGTCTAAGGGCACGCTAACATCTTTGTGTGATGATTACAATTAACGCCAATGGTGCCTTGAATAAACCTTTCATTTTGTTTTTTTTTGTATTTCGTTTTATTGTTAATGTGCCTGCCAACAACACTTTTTGTATTTTTCTTACTCATTTCGGATATGATGTCTGCAATTTCGCTGCAAATGAGCTCCATTAGCCCCAAAGATAGTGTCGGCTTTAATATAAATTGGATCAGATTTTGCTGTGCGGAAAAGTTCATTTACTAAATTTTATATTATAAAATTTATTTTTCCTTTTTTTCTGCTGCTTTCTTAACTCCGTTTTCTACGTAAAACTTTAAATAAGTCATTTCAGTTTACGGTTATATGCTTTGAAATTATTATATCCTATGAAATGAGTCAGTAAAATGAAAACAAGCAATCCTTGATTATTCCAAGGGAAGACATCATGTTTCTTAATTAAGTGTCTGATATTCTCTGCTATCCTTTGGCAGCGGTGAAAATTTTAATTGATCTCTTCATGCGAATTTTCAATTAAAACTTTTGCTTGATAATATAAATTAATATTTTTCTTTATATTTTTTGGTTTCATGTGAAAAATCGCTGCGGTATGAGCAATCAGCTTAAGTGTTGACGTAAAATGTGCAATTTTAGTTTATGGCTAGCACAAAATAAGTAAACAATTTTTGTTAGGACGGAAACAACAAAATTTTTAAATAGAACCGCTAAAATTGCGCTAATCTAAAAATTTTAACGAAAACATTGTATTTCCCTACTCTCTTGAACAGTCTCTGAGTGTTTGATTGCACTTATATTTAAGAAGTTTAAAATTTTTATTTCAATATTTTAAAATTTTTTTAGAGCTTTGCACCGAAGGCTTTTGGAACTTATTGTAAAATGGTATATAATGAAACAATGAATAAAAAGCATCAAATCATACTTTTGAAAACAACCGCGTGAAATTCGTGAAACAAATTTGACTTCAATATTGCACCGCTTCTATCGGATTTAATGATCCACACTGATTTTTTTGGTATAATGTGTAAGACAAATGTACGTCAATTAGGTACTTTTTGACTACAAACTTAAGTCTGTGTTATAGCAGCTGAAATTTATCAAAAAACCATGAAAAATTCCTATTTGTATACTTTACGTATTTAAACACAAATATGAAATTTTAATTTTGAAAGAAAAGAATTGCTATGAATTCAAGGCATTCAGGTTATTTTGTACCACCCTTTATAAGTTAGTGATGGCAATGCAATTGTGTTTCTTATCAAGGTTTTTAAATCAATTATGCATACGTGATGCAACCTGACTAACCCGCTTCATGTTTTTCATATTACGTCGATTCATTTTTGCTCAAATCAGCTGACCTTTTTAGTCACCTGACTTTTTTTATAATATATATGAATCGAATTATTTCCTCATGATTTGAAAAATATAAATTTTAATTAGTTGTAAAAGGAATCATAATTTTGTTTAAATATATAATTTTTTTTATGTTTACTTTCAAAACCATCTTCAAAAATATAATCTTTTGATAAAGACATATATGGTTGGCAACAATCTTGCTTCCTTTCAAAAACTTAGTTTACAAAAATATTACAGACAATTCCCCACACCAAATGTTAGGGTTCATTAATCACGATAGTCATTTTCACAATATTTTAAATAAATATTTCTACGGCTTATTACAAAACTTTGTTCTGATAACATTGTGAGACATACAAATTTTGTATAAGAAATTGCTATGGTCTTAGTATCCCTACGACCCTTTAGAAAAACACTCCAACAAACTTTTATCATATGTCTGTACTTTGATATAAAGTACATTAATTGTTAAAAAAAAGTCGTGATTTTCTTTAATTTTTCCTTAATTTTACACCTTTGAAAGACAAAATTGAGACCCGAAATAGTATAAATTATATTTGAGCAATTTTGAACTGAATTATTGTCCGTTTTAAGCGATTTTTGTACAATAAAACACAAAATAGACGGAAATTGAAATATTATAATATTAAAATTCTGTATCTACGAAAAACGTAGAGGATTTTAAGCAATCCCAGGCTGCATGAACTACCAAACTTAATAAACTGATACTAGATGTTTACATGAAAATGGTTTGTAACGCTTTGGCGCAGAATATACAGAACTGATTTTAATGACTTCTTTTTTAAAACAACATATATATGCTAGAAAAGGTAACTGCATACTTATAATTTAATTTTTTAAAGTTAAGTATCCTTTTTTTTAGGATTAAGTTTTTGCAAAACCTTACACAAATTTGTGGTGTGAGTTTTCGTTGCCTAGACTTATGCAGTTTCTTGAATTCTGTATAGTTATTGTTGTCTTTGTTTCTCTCCTCAATGGTACCGTTTATAATTTGCTTCGAAACTCAAAAAACGAACTCCTTCAATTATTTTTTTGCGTAACTTTTGCAGAAAGAACATAAAATGAGAAGAGAGTGATTTCATTATAAAAAAAATCAACATGACGTAAGCGTACGAAGCCGCGCGTACTACTAGTATTTTATAAGAAAATTAATAAATAGGAAAATTAAAATTTTTTCTAGATAACAAAGCCGGAAGCTTTAGAGGTCTCTTTTGCGCTGAATATATGACCACCACTTCAGTTTTCTTAACTGTTCAAGATATATCTGTACTTAAATGATCCAAAATCGTTTTTCGAAGAGAAAACCTGTTAGTTTGTGACTCAGTTTTAAAATAAAATTGAAGTTTATGTTTTCATTCCCAAAACATTTTCATTTCTAAAATGTCAAAGTAGAGTTAAAACCATATCGTTAAAATACTCGCATTGTGTGATATATTTTTTGAGTTATAAATTCCTTAATATAAAATGCTTATCACTTTGTTTTCACAAATCTTCAATCAATTAAAAAATATTTTTAAATTTATTCTATATATTGCTCAACCACGAGGGCTTTCCGGTGTTTCCATCAGTATTACTGAGTGTTGTATTATCAGTGAGTGATCCTTGGGTTGTAACAATAACAACAGGTGGCTGACTGGAGTTGGAGTTTGATGAGTTCGAGCTTGGTGGTAGCGGATTCCATGGATTGGAAGAATTGGAGTTTGTAGAGTTATTCCATGGTGGCAACGGATGCCAAGGGTGTGAGGAATTTGAGTTTGTTGAATTATTCCACGGTGGTAGCGGATTCCATGGATTAGAGGAATTGGAGTTTGTAGAGTTATTCCATGGTGGCAACGGATGCCATGGATGGGATGAATTGGAGTTTGAAGAGTTATTCCATGGTGGTAGTGGATGCCATGGATTGGATGAATTTGAGTTTTTAGAATTATCCCACGGTGGTAACGGATGCCATGGATTGGATGAATTGGAATTTGTTGAGTTGTCCCATGGTGGCAACGGATGCCATGGATTGGATGAATTTGAATTTGTTGAGTTATTCCATGGTGGCAGTGGTTGCCAAGGATTAGATGAATTGGAATTTGTAGAGTTATCCCACGGTGGCAGCGGATGCCAAGGATCAGATAAAGTGCAAACGGCTGAAAAATTAATAATTGGATTGAACAGCAGACAGAAAATAAAATTAGAAATCTCATTTCACCTGATGGTCTTAGAGATGATACTGCTGCCATACTGGTGAATGCTATTTATTTTAAAGCCAATTGGTTGAATACATTTTACATTAAACGCACTGCAAAAAAAGATTTTTATCTTAGTAACACAGACACAAGAAAAGTAGATATGATGTACCAGCAGCGTGATTTCGCCTATAGTGAATTATCAGATTTGGATGCTAAGGCTTTGTCACTTAGATACATTGGTACTAACATACAGATGTTAGTGCTGCTACCAAATCAGTTGGAGGGTCTCAGTCAATTAGAGCAACAATTGAGTAATGTTGATTTAACCAAACTCTTAGATAAATTAAAAGGAGAGCAAGTGCGCGTATCTCTTCCCAAATTTAAAATTGAATTTGAAATATCGTTGAAACCAACTTTGGAAACTCTTGGCATGCGTACGTTATTCGTTATAGTTCAACGGCTGATTTCAGTAGTCTCTTTACTACCGAGGATCAAGTTGCTGTGTCGGAAGTCAAACATAAAGCTTTTATTGAGGTTAATGAAAAGGACACTGAGGCTGTTGTAGTAACAGGTAAATGAAGAAAATGACATTTTTGAAATCTTATCGTCATTAGCTTCTAACTTTTTTTATTTTGCTATTTTTCAAGCTATAAAAATAATGCGAGTATCAATGCCGAACTATCAAGTTATTTAAGACTTCAACGTGGACCGTCCTTTTTATTTTGCACTCTTGGATACAGTGTATTTTGCCGGACACGTTGCAGATATTTAACATTTTCAAATATAAATTTGTTAACAAAATAATAAACACTCAAATTAAAAATTAATTTGACTTTGCAAGATTCAATTCAATTACAATATACTAAAATGAAATTGAGTCACTCAGTATAGGAAAGTTTCTTTGCTTTTCAAATGAGTATCAGGAGTTCAGTGAAGGCTGATTTTAACAAGCGTGCGTGTTACCTTTAATACTACGAAATACATTGTCCCATGGACTGCAGTTGAAGAAGATGTACTGGGACATTCCGTGACAAAAGCTAGCACTGAACAACATGTGGGTTGCATTACGAGTTACCTTTTGCTTGTGTGGGTGTTAAGTCCAGATGCCACCATCGTTCAAAATTTCTATTAAACATTGTAGAACCTCCCTTTAAGAGAACTATTGCATTTCATCAATAATATCAACAATTCCTGAATTGTAAAAATCATTTTTAGCAGCTACTTTTTCTTGCAGACATATACAAACATATACTAAATTCACAACTTGGTACAAGTACATACCAAAAATAAAAACTTATTTGTTTTTGAGCAGCCACAACCCATGTTCCAATTTCGTCCACATTTTGCGAGAAGCTTGGTGTCAGGGCTACCAAGTTCAAAACTTGGAATTAACAGCCTTCCCAAAATTAAACAATTTACTAATTTTTTTGATAATTTTGATGGTATTTTTTGAAATAGTTCATTAACCTTTCAAATAATGGCTTTTCCGAAATTTTTCAATTCCGACAAGGCCCGGGGCTTTGGCATGCAACGGACGACCTGGCCACATCAAAAGCGACCACTTGGCAAGCCTGCTTCGAGCGAACAATGTACATTTATGTATGTACTTATGAAGATTCACAACTATAGATAACGTAGATGCCAAGACATAGTTTTTAAACTTTAAAGTGATTTTTTTCTATGAGAGGTGCCACGCCCCGTTGTCTACTCCCATCCATATTTTGTGAGGTGCCTAGCATAAACAAATTTAAAAACTTTTGTTATCGTAGGCGCCAAGGTGCAGCGTTTTAAATATTTTGGCTTTATAAAAGATAGTACGCTCTTTATTTTTATCAAAATAAAATAAAGCCTATGTTAGTCAGGACTAGTAGCGCATTCTATTTGTAGAATAACTTTTAGAATCGATTTAGTAGTGTAAGAGATTACCTTCTACATACAACCAACCAAAAAAAACAAACTTTCCCTCTTTATGTAATAGTATAGATAACAACGTACCCAGCAAACATCAGGAAAACAATTAAGTCGAGTGATGTTAAATAAATACTTTTATATCGTCTTTAACAACAATCAGTTATAAGACTCCTCTGAGCAATTCGATAGATTGGTTCAAAATGTTTGACGGGTGTTTTACTTTAGTAAAAATATTTTCAACACGAATAGAAGAAAATTAAAGTGAGTATCAAATCGTTGCAACAACGTTGTTACAACGCGTTGTCAGCATAAAGTGAAATTAATTCACTGATAATAATAATTATCAATATTCTTTCTATCAATTCTTTGTGAAATGTATAAAACTTTCTCATTTCCATACTTAATTCTAATGCAAGAATTTTTTAAACGAATTTATTAGTCAGAGGTGTAAAAGCTAAGCCAAAAATATTTTTTTTTGAAGCCATACATTTAGTATGCATCAAAAATAATTTTAGATTAGTTACGAAACGATACGTAAATATTAGAGTTGTACGAAAAGTTTGTTGCCATTTCTTTAAATTAGTTTAGTTAACTGTGCACCGCGCACTCTCAATTTCCGATGTAAGTCTTCATACAAATAATGTCACAAACCCTTCATACGATAGACACATCATTTTATAGTTACAGTAGGAAAGAGTGATCAGTATATTGACCTGTGGAGATTTTCATGCATAACTTAGAGCATTAACCCAGCACTTCCAGAAAAAATTTTTTTCATGCGATTTTGGAAAAATCACTAAAAAACAATGCATTTTGCTAAATAAAAAATTAAAAAAAAAATTTGATTTTCTTCACTGAAATATTTACAGCAAAAAATTCAAAAATGTTATCACCAACTACCTTGTTTGTTGGTAAAAAATAGCGATCTGCAGAGTTCAAATACCGTATGAAATTTCATACGCTGGGTATTGCTGGGTTAAGTTGTTACTAAAAGTTATGGGACTCAAAAAACTTTTTAACTTATGGCTAATATTTATATATTTGCTATGGGACTAGACATCTTTAAAAGCTTACTAGAGTTGGAGAATATAAATAGTGAGTTATAAAGCGCGCAACACTTTTCGGACTTTTCTATTTCCAAAAATTATTCTTCAGTAAACTTTTTTGGTTAAATAAAACAGCATAATAACAACATCGATTGATCTTAATACTCTACACCTTCTGTATAAGTATTGAAAACGACACCATATGCTGGCATTCACAAATCCAAGTTCACGAAACTAGTGCTGTTTGTTTGTTCCACTGACTGTGGTGAATGTTTGATTCGTTTTAATTTGAGCGAACTTTCAAAAAGTTTAAATGTCATTTCATGAAATTTCACTTGCTTTGTTTTCTTAAAATTTAGACATATCTGACTTTTTTTATTGAGAAACAAAAAAACAACAAGAACTAATTAATTTGGCTTTTTGTTTACATTAAACTCAAACTATATTAGTGAACTTCAACGCCTTGCAAAAAGCAGACGAAAGAAGGAAAGCACAAAGGTTTCATCTTTTCAAAAATGAGTTGTAAGTCAACAAAAAGTTTATAAGTTAAAGAAACAATATCTTCAATTAATTCTAGCGCAGGACCCACTGCAGTCGGTTGCGGCAACTCCAACACAAACTACCAATAACCAGGCAACCTTCTAGAAGTGTGAACTTCTTAAACAGCATACATCATTTTCCTTTTGAAATTGTTGCATTAATTGTGTTTCATTAGCGATACTTAAAAATGCCTCCACATGTCTATCCAGTAACGAATAGCAATTACGAAATACAATACCACTTTGATTTAATGCTTTTTGCAATTGACGTGTTAAATCATTTAGACAGGAATTATCTGAATTAAATACAATTGTGTCATCTTTAAGGACATCGTTATTGTAGATTGCGAAATAAACTAAACTTGCATCTTGTGGTAAAAGTGTTATCTCCACTGGTGCGTCGACATAAACAGCTTGCTAGAAAGATTTTAAAATTTTTTGAATAAAAGAATTTTCAAAGGACTTTATTTATTATATACTTACAGCTAAATTGCAGCATAGCATAAGCGCTAAAACAAAATGTACAATTGGTTTCATTTTTGAACTAAAACTTAAATTTTTAACATTGCTGCAACTTGCTTTTATACCAATTATCAGCGTATTGGTATCAAGTGTTTTCATTTGAAGTTCAGTCAATTGGATTTCAAAGAAAGTTCATATTTATAAAATTTAATTTAGTAGTACGAGTTCCGTAATGATAAGTAATCAATGCATGTTACCACTTATAGTCCGAGAGGCGAGCGACAAACCGTAGCAAGCATTTTATAAAATCTGAATTTTTGATATTATGTCACATTTGTTGTGTAGAGACATAGCCTGCCGTCAGTCAGCCTGGTTCCTTAGCGTTTGGTGCGGGGGCAGCTTTAAATTTGTATAAAAACCATAAATCTTGATGTCTATGTTATGTTATGTATCAACATAAGATATCAACATATGACAAAACTCAAAAAACATAAAGTAGGAGAAAAACGCATTTAAACTTTTCAATAAGTTACTTTTTATATGAAAAATCAAAAAAGTATGTTTACATAAACTCTTCTCACAAAGCAAATTTATAAGAAACCTATCTGATTTTTTCACACAAAACAAAACAGGTAATAGAAGATATTTTTGTGTCATTAACTCAAAAATCACGTTTTTTGAGTTATGCCAGTCTTAAAGTAAATGAACGATATGTAGGGAAAAGTGGGGCAAAGTGGTATGCCTAACCGGAAAACGAAGTTTTCCCAAAAAAAGAAATTTTTTTCGTACAATTAAACATGTAAGTTCTTAGTTCGATCTATATTGAATCTATTAAGGTAATTAGGCTCATTATTTTCTCAAAAGAAGATGATTATTATTGCGATGAAAAAAAGAGTACATTTATACCGCTATGCACCACGGGTGGGATAAAGCGGTATACGAAGTGCAATACCAGTCTGACGCCATGACCTATGTAAGTATACAGACTCGCGAAACAAAAATTTATCAACATAAGCAAACCGTTATCAATAAAAATGAATGTCACTAATATACCTATATACTACGACGTTTTTTAAATGAATCATATGAAATGAATTTACTTAAGTCGAAAATCCTCGAATTTTCATCGACTGCACTAATTTGATAAACCTCGTGGTCCTCGAAAACGGAAGGTCGAAATGTTGCTATAACCAAGCAGTTACAAGAGCACTACTCAAACACAAATTCCTTATAATTCAATTAGATGGCGTTGTAATGCAACATACTCTTTGTACCGCTTATCCCGCCTTCCCCTATGTATGTTAATCAACATATTTCGATTTATCCAACCTTTACAATTTCAAATTTTTAAAATTATTTTTCGACTTCTTCCAATTTTTTGACAAATTTAACTTTTACCACCTTTTTTAGACTTACTCAAACTTTTTCTATGGGATAATTAAAAATATATTACTCTGTTAAAGTTGGAGACTTCAGAAATTATGACATTAAAGATCCTGGCACACTTTATTCACTACGTTTTGATTCAGTGGTGCTCTAGCGTCGATGTGAAGCAAAAATTAATTTTCTTTAGCACCCACATCTTTCTGAAAGTGCACAAATAATTAAATTTTGGGTTTTTTGGTTTAAGAATGGCTGGTTCTACTGCTCATGCTATTTTTATACCCTACACAGAGGGTATATTCATTTTGTCATTCCGTTTGTAACACATAGAAGAGGGCGTGGCAGGTATAGAAACGTGTATATATTATGGATCAGCGTCACTACCTGAGTCGATATAGCTGTGTCTGTCTGTCTGTCTGTCTGTCTGTCTGTCTGTCTGTCTGTCTGTCTGTCTGTCTGTCTGTCTGTCTGTCTGTCTGTCTGTCTGTCTGTCTGTCTGTCTGTCTGTCTGTCTGTCTGTCTGTCTGTCTGTCTGTCTGTCTGTCTGTCTGTCTGTCTGTCTGTCTGTCTGTCTGTCTGTCTGTCTGTTGAAATCACGTTTACGAGAAAACTAAGCAAGCTAATTCAATGAAATTTGTCACACAGGTCACACCTTATTGCAAGCTTCAAGCATATAAAAATGGACGAAATCGGGTTACGACCACGCTTACCGCCCATACTCTATGTAAATATACCTCAGCCCATTTTGAAAAAAGTTGCTGCGATTTTGATGAAACTTGGTGATTTGGTGATCATGTGAACAAAATTAAGATTAGGCTAATTTTTTAAATTTGCAAAGGGTCTTGAAGGGGCGTAGCACATCCATAAATTTTAACTTTTATATCGCCATAACTCGTAAACCGTGCAAGATTATGTGATGAAATTTGGTGCACGGATACAGATCATATATATCTTGAATTTTGTTTAAATTGGGCCGAAATGGAAAAGTGGGCGGAATTGTAAAAGTGGGCGAGGCTTTTTTTAACATTTAAACATTTTCATTTCGTATAATTTAAAATTTGCAGATTGGATTTTCATTAAAACTTTAGGGATGATGCCACTGAAAACAGTCATCAACACAAGCTTCGTCAGTATACTGGAAAAACTCGTTGAAGGGTGAAGGGCGTGGCATAGAACACAATATTTAGAAACGATATAATTAGAGAACTAAATATAAGCAAAAAACGTTTAATGCTATAGATAGTGTGCAATGAGAGTAATTTTCATAAAATTTGGTGCATAGATGTCACTTATTATAAGCTGTAAGATTAAATAAATATTGACGGGATTTCATTAGTGGGCGTGGCACCTCCAATATTAACATAATATTTGTGAAATTTTAAGAGAACTATTGCAGCGACTGGCATGAAATCTGACGTAAGTGATTTAATTGCTATAAGGTATGTACAAATGTCTGCACCTAAAGCAAGCGAAATAGCATCACTGGGCGTGGTAGCTCCCATTCAAGTAAAACACCTTAAGTGGGATATCTATCGAAATATAGGAGCAATCACACTGAAATTCGGTATAAGAGGTTTGTTTATGGAAAGCTATTTCTGGATCAAAATCAGTCTCGATTGTATCAGTGATTGTGTCGCCGCCCTAAATTTTAAGGTTAATTACAGCATATATCGCAAACTGTTCAAGCTATATCGCTAAAATTTAGTATGTGGATGTCAATGACGAATTTAATTTATATCATCAAAACTAGGCAGAATTGGAGAAGTGGGCGTGGTAAATTTGGTTTTATGCATTTTATTCTATTTTTTCAACATTTTCCACATTTTTTTGGCTTTCCAACTTTTTAAATTTTCCCAATATATTCCACATGTATATTTTCCACTTTTTCAACCTCTTTCAACTTGAATCGACATTTTCTTTATTTTTTCGACTTTTTCATGAATTTTGAATTGTTTCAACATTTTCCAACTTCTTGCAACTATTTTTGAAATTTTAACCACTCTCAACACCTTCCACATTTTTTGACTTTTTGAATTTTTTTTAACTTTCTGCAATGCTTTTAGACTTTTTGAGTTTTTTCAACTGTTTCAACACTTTTCAACCTCTTTCATCCTTATTACATTATTTTTGACTTCTTCAACCTTTTCAACGTCTTTTTGGTATTTATTTGGAAAGTACTTTCAGTGCAGTGTAGGGTATGAGCGATAACACCTTTAGTAGTTTTTTATCTTTTATTTATAAATTACAATTACAATTATCCTTTTTTAAAGCAGTTTTAAAAATTATTTAATTGAAAAATTGTCTGACTAAACCACCGATTACGTTGTAGGTCGAATATGGAATATCAAAATTGGTTTTGCATACACCAAAGAGAGAACTAAATGTGGTCTCTATCACTTTTAGAAATTCTTTAGCGAGAAGAGCTTTTTCAGCCGTAGTGGCGTTTGAGCTATAACCTCTGATTTTGTCGCTATAAGCAAAAAGCTGCAATAGAAAAAAGTTATAATTAAAAAAGTGTTACATCGCTACTAACAAATTTTTTATTCATTTAGCGATTCGGAAAGTGCAGCCTTGTCATAACAAATTTATAATTTCAATGGTGTGCTAAGCATTTTGAACTATCTTGTAGCACACTGTGACGTAGTTTTCAATAAATTTTACATTTTCATCATTCAACTGACATTGAATAATATTTTTCTTTTTTTTGTAAAATTTTCTTTAACAATGAAGAAAACCTACGCTCATGCATAAAAAAATGGTCGTAGATGGGGTTTTGGAATCCACAAATGATGTGAAAAATAAATAGCTGCCTGGCAAAATAATTCGATTCTCCGGTACATTATGAGTAACGAGTCTGAGATAATCTTTGTTTGTAAGCATAACCTTTGTTACAAACGCTGTAACTAAGAGGGAGCTCAAGATGAAATGTTCCCTTCCAAAAATATTTTTATTTAAAATAAACCAATGAACCGAATTTTACAGTATGTTTGTTGGGAATCAGCCCACCATGTATAATACAAGGTTCGCACAATATAGTCAATTGAAATAAAAATTTTATTAAACTAAAGGTTTGAAATGCAGTTTTTTAGCTTTAATTTCCGATGCATAAATGAAATATTCCTTTACTTACGTTATCCACACCGCAGTTTATAATATTTCGAAATGGTTTGGACTGGCAGTTTTTTACTTCCTTCATAAAATTAGTTTCCAATTGCTCTGGATTATTTTTTTCAAAGTATACTCGTATATCCTTCTCGCTGATTTTCGTTATATTGTATATACTTTTCGTTAGAGTTTTTGAATAATTGAATGCATATTCCGATTTCTTAAGCCAACAGAGTTTATTTTCCATCTCTTCAATTTTCTTTGATTCTCGAGCACCATATTCAGTTACTGCACTACTATTGAACATCCAATCGAATGCCGTTGGTTCCTTATCGTGCTCGGATTTCATAGGCTTTGAGTTGCCTTTACTATAGAAGTTCATAAATGACCGAAAAATATTTTCATCTGAGCCTTGACATATCACACTAACTGCAAAAATAACCGCAAGTGTTGATAGAATTTTTTGCACAAAATTCATTGAAATTTTCTTCTACTGAACTTTTCGATAAATTTGAACTTAAAATATGAAAAAAGTAGCTTATTTTGATTAAAACTTCTGGGAAACTTGCTCTTATATACGAATTTTGGAAGATCTATAATGAAGCTCTCTATCTCTCTCACAAATTGCTTTGCATACTTATGTGGCAAAATGATATACTTTAATTAAATAAGTTCCAATCAGACACATTAAGAATTGAAAACTCGTAGCCATTAAGTGTTCCAATCAGACACATCAGTGATGGCATTTGGGTTTTGTGAAAATGTACTGAATCGAGACTTGAAATGTACTTTTTAGAGGCCGAATGTACTTTTTTGGCGTTTATTTTCGCAATAACTAAAAAAAAGGTCCTTACTTTTGGCATTTTAAAAACCCTAGGAAAATGAGATATATATGAAATTAAATTACAAAAACTACATCTTGCAATTATTTATAAATAAAAGGTAATTATTACATATCTTCACATTGCAATTATTTTCCTTTAATTAAACCGAAAACAAGTAATTATTATAAATTGTTCAAATGTACTGAAAATGTGCTGAAAATTCGCCGAATGTACTTAAAATGCGGCAAATGTACCGAATGTACTGAAAACTTGTTAAACGTACTGACAACGGTTTTTCAGTATGGAAATGTACCAAAAAAAGTACAAATGTACCGAAAATGATCACATCACTGAGACACATTAAGAATTGAAAACTCGTAGCCATTAAGTGTGAAAAACACGTGGCTTTATCAAACTGCCATTACTAAGTGCAAAACCAATGCATATAAAGGGTGGCGGAATATAACATTTGATGTTTGAAGAAGTTTAAAATTTTTATTTCAATATTTTAAAATTTTTTTAGAGCTTTGCACCGAAGGCTTTTGGAACTTATTGTAAAATGGTATATAATGAAACAATGAATAAAAAGCATCAAATCATACTTTTGAAAACAACCGCGTGAAATTCGTGAAACAAATTTGACTTCAATATTGCACCGCTTCTATCGGATTTAATGATCCACACTGATTTTTTTGGTATAATGTGCAAGACAAATGTACGTCAATTAGGCACTTTTTGACTACAAACTTAAGTCTGTGTTATAGCAGCTGAAATTTATCGAAAAACCATGAAAAATTCCTATTTGTATACTTTACGTATTTAAACACAAATATGAAATTTTAATTTTGAAAGAAAAGAATTGCTATGAATTCAAGGCATTCAGGTTATTTTGTACCACCCTTTATAAGTTAGTGATGGCAATGCTAGTTGCAATTGTGTTTCTTATCAAGGTTTTTAAATCAATTATGCATACGTGATGCAACCTGACTAACCCGCTTCATGTTTTTCATATTACGTCGATTCATTTTTGCTCAAATCAGCTGACCTTTTTAGTCACCTGACTTTTTTTATAATATATATGAATCGAATTATTTCCTCATGATTTGAAAAATATATAAATTTTAATTAGTTGTAAAAGGAATCATAATTTTGTTTAAATATATAATTTTTTTTATGTTTACTTTCAAAACCATCTTCAAAAATATAATCTTTTGATAAAGACATATATGGTTGGCAACAATCTTGCTTCCTTTCAAAAACTTAGTTTACAAAAATATTACAGACAATTCCCCACACCAAATGTTAGGGTTCATTAATCACGATAGTCATTTTCACAATATTTTAAATAAATATTTCTACGGCTTATTACAAAACTTTGTTCTGATAACATTGTGAGACATACAAATTTTGTATAAGAAATTGCTATGGTCTTAGTATCCCTACGACCCTTTAGAAAAACACTCCAACAAACTTTTATCATATGTCTGTACTTTGATATAAAGTACATTAATTGTTAAAAAAAAGTCGTGATTTTCTTTAATTTTTCCTTAATTTTACACCTTTGAAAGACAAAATTGAGACCCGAAATAGTATAAATTATATTTGAGCAATTTTGTACAATAAAACACAAAATAGACGGAAATTGAAATATTATAATATTAAAATTCTGTATCTACGAAAAATGTAGAAGATTTTAAGCAATCCCAGGCTGCATGAACTACCAAACTTAATAAACTGATACTAGATGTTTACATGAAAATGGTTTGTAACGCTTTGGCGCAGAATATACAGAACTGATTTTAATGACTTCTTTTTTAAAACAACATATATATGCTAGAAAAGGTAACTGCATACTTATAATTTAATTTTTTAAAGTTAAGTATCCTTTTTTTTAGGATTAAGTTTTTGCAAAACCTTACACAAATTTGTGGTGTGAGTTTTCGTTGCCTAGGCTTATGCAGTTTCTTGAATTCTGTATAGTTATTGTTGTCTTTGTCTCTCTCCTCAATGGTACCGTTTATAATTTGCTTCGAAATTCAAAAAACGAACTTCTTCAATTATTTTTTTGCGTAACTTTTGCAGAAAGAACATAAAATGAGAAGAGAGTGATTTCATTATAAAAAAAATCAACATGACGTAAGCGTACGAAGCCGCGCGTACTACTAGTATTTTATAAGAAAATTAATAAATAGGAAAATTAAAATTTTTTCTAGATAACAAAGCCGGAAGCTTTAGAGGTCTCTTTTGCGCTGAATATATGACCACCACTTCAGTTTTCTTAACTGTTCAAGATATATCTGTACTTAAATGATCCAAAATCGTTTTTCGAAGAGAAAACCTGTTAGTTTGTGACTCAGTTTTAAAATAAAATTGAAGTTTATTTTTTCATTCCCAAAACATTTTCATTTCTAAAATGTCAAAGTAGAGTTAAAACCATATCGTTAATATACTCGCATTGTGTGATATATTTTTTGAGTTATAAATTCCTTAATATAAAATGCTTATCACTTTGTTTTCACAAATCTTCAATCAATTAAAAAATATTTTTAAATTTATTCCATATATTGCTCAACCACGAGGAATTTCCGGTGTTTCCATCAGTATTACTGAGTGTTGTATTATCAGTGAGTGATCCTTGGGTTGTAACAATAACAACAGGTGGCTGACTGGAGTTGGAGTTTGATGAGTTCAGCTTGTTGGTAGCGGATTCCATGGATTGGAAGAATTGGAGTTTGTAGAGTTATTCCATGGTGGCAACGGAAGCCAAGGGTGTGAGGAATTTGAGTTTGTTTACGTATTTAAACACAAATATGAACTTTTAATTTTGAAAGAAAGAATTGCTATGAATTCAAGGCATTAAGGTTATTTTGTACCATGTCAATTACTATAAGCTATAAAATTAAATAAATTTTGTCGGGATTTCATCAGTGATTGTGACACCTCCCATATTAACATAAAGTTGGAAGTGATACAAAAACAAATTACCAAACTTCATCATAATAATTTAAATTTTTAGGGTTGGAAAGGGTTAATATCAAAAGCTTTTGTTTTAATGTTACACCATTTTGAAGAGGATGAATTTAGCTTTATAAATATGTTAATAAAACTGTAGGATAAAATGAATTTGTTTGGAAAATTAACGGTTTTTTGAAAAAAAAATCGGTCTAAATTTCAGAAAAGTCGAAGTATCTCGAAAACTACGAGCCGGATTTCAAAAATGTCTGTTACAATATTGTAGCTTTTTAAATTACCTTTCATATGACACCAATCAATGCAGGCGTTTCTGACTTATATTGATTTTTAGAAAATCTATATCCGCAACTTCCGATGGCTATATCTCCGAAACCAAATCAGAACGATACTTTTTGATTCCATATTTATTCAAAAGCACATAAGAAAATGTTTGTTTTATAATCAATTTCGATTGTGAGCTAAACTGAACATAAGCCAAATGTCAATAAAATAGAAAGTCGTGCTAACGACTCAACGCGAGGACGGAGCTGCCTTGGTTTCGGCATTGCAATGCATATAGCTCCAAAACGGCTGGGAAGAGCATTAACAAACTCGGCATGAAGTATTTATGTGTCGTTCAATTTCAAAATGGTATAACTCCAGATATTTTGAAAACATATTTTATTGCATAATGGTATCACAATTATTAATATCTGTGGTCACAAGCAGTAACAGCCTAAGTCGAAAATCATGCTTTCGAGAAAAATCACTTTTAATATACAGAAGCGTTTCTAAAAAAAGTTAAAAAGTGTATCAGAAAAAATTTAATGCGAAATTAAAGATTTTTACACGCGCAATGCTTAAGTCCAAAAACGATAATGAAAGTTTCATTTGTTAAGAAGATATTTAATAAAAAGTAATATAAGTGTTTATGAAAAATGTAAAATACAAAATTGGAAAGATTATGTTGACATAGCTCTCTTGAAATCGTTCCAGTAAAAATGCAGCTAATAGCTTTAGTAGAGATAGAACTTGGGTTTAAACATTTTCAATTTGCAATAATCACTTATCAATACTTTGGCTCTTAAATTAAATCTCTTGTTTATGATAATTTATTTAGGAAAAAATGTGCAAGAACCGCTTAAGTCATTATAGTCTATTTTAAAAATAATAACATTTTATGAAAACATTTTCTTAAGTATATTTTGGCGCTTATTGAAAATGTAATAGGACTCCAATTCGACTTAAATCAATATGTTTTTATTAATATCTTTTTAAAAAATATTGTTAAAGAAATAGGGGGAAATAGGGGTTTCATGTAAATATAAAGTTCTGTTAGTAGAGTATGGTAGCATACATAACTTCATTCTTTCTTATGTCGACTTAGGCGGCTATCGATTGTGACCACAGATATATTTTAGTATAAAAGTGAAGTAACTACTACTGCATTGAAATCTAATAGTTGACATTGATTGTTTACTCATGCTCATACGTTTACTGATACATACATATTCGTTATAAAAGTGAAGCTATTTCAAAATTCAATTTCAAACACATAATGTCATTCATTCAATTGTCATAAATGAAAGTCCTTAGAGCATTTAATCACCACATATTTTTGTCAAATCTTTAGCGACATATGTATTAATGCATTGAATGCGATCAAAATTGCAAATGCGTAAGTAGCCATAATTTGAAATGAATAACATGACAAGCAAAAAGTATTAAATTAATATTGAAGTAATTAAAGAATTTCCGTATTGTTATATTAATCGTGATATGATAGTGTTATTATTGGTAATGTGATATCACAGCACTAAAAAAATCTCACTGATTTCAATCTGGCAATTAACGCAAAGTTTTTAATAATTTAAAATATTTTATTGTGTTCCATAAATGTACGTACATTTCAATTAGTGAAATTAATTCTTGATAATCGCTATATCTCCGTATACTAAACAATAGATAATAAGCAGATACGTAAGCTCATATTTTTAGAATTACAAAAAGTACCTTTGTATTTATTAGATTATTTTTTTTTTTAATAGTACTTTTATGTGAAAAATCAAGAAAAACGTGTCTTTAAAATAAACCAAATAAAAATAATATATAGATTCCATTGATATGTTATCAGCTTTGTTAAAAAAAATTGTAAGGCATTGTGTTTTTTATTGGTTTTTTAACATAAGATTCTGACTAAAGATAAAGACTATATAGGAAGAATAATAGAGAAAAAATAATCACGACACTCAAAGGCAAAATCAGCACCAGGCTCAAACTAAGCGACTTAAGAAAGTGCTTATTACATTTGAGATCGCTGAGTTCGAGTATACTCGAGTGTATACACTTTCCACTCTGATAATCATATTTCCTCTGATATTAACAGAGATGGACCGATTTTGATGAAATTTGGATTAAAGATAAATTGCGCCCTAAGAAATGGTCTTAAAGACTTTTTTAATTTTTAGTAGGCGTGATACCGCCCTTAATGAAAATAACGTTCTCACGGCTGAGTCACAGCACCGATTTTCATGATATTTTATGTGGAGAAATATTTACTCCTGAGTAAAGATATGTATGGGCGGTACCACACCTCTAAAAAGAAAATATGTTTTCAGAGCTAAACTAATGGACCGATGGACCTTAATGATGGGATACATAGCAACATGCTGTTTATTTTTGGGAGCGAAGTGCTTAACTGTTTTGTATTGTCACTTTAATTTTTAAATTTTTACTAGTGGGTGAACTTCAGTGGTGCTAAATTGCATGATATCAGCGGCCAATCAATGTCTTCATTTGAAAAAACCAGACGTCAAGGAAATTTTTTAGTCCAAAAAAAACGTTATTTCACTAGCCGAGTCATATGCGGTGCCATTCTACTGTAAATAAATGTCGTCCACCTGCATAATATCAATTTAAGTTTGAAAAAGTCAGTCAACAGTTTTCGGTAGATGTCCAATTCCTGTGATCGAACACTTTTTGGAGTCTTCACATCTCTAAGCTGCCCCAGGCTTTAAAATGTATTGAGTTTATTTAGTATAGCTCTAGGAGAGGGTCTTTAATAACAACCAGAAGCAGTACGAACTTTACGTTTTTGTAGTGAATTTTCACTTTTTTACACATTTTCCAAGTGAGAATCGATATGTAATAACCGCAGATATTGCTCTTTAGACTTAAAAACAAATATTTTAACTTACAAAAATATTGTGTTTTTTTTTATTGATTTAACCTCAGCCATAAATGACTTCTCGTATACACAGCAATATTAATAAATTGAAAATTTTTGTGATTGCCCAATTTTTTATGATGTTATGACCAGGCGCACAGTTGCAAGTATTTAATAAATTGGATTAAGTACTAACAATATGTGGTTCAATGAAATCTTATCGGGCAACTTTGAAAGCTTATTCGATACGAGGGGTTAATATAACAGATTTCGCAATAATATTTTGAACTTAACAGTTCGGATTGAAATAATAGAGAAAAAAGTGCATGATATTACTACGACTAAGATTGATGAACTGCATATATATCAAGTATATTTTATTTAGGATAATTTTTTTTCATAATAATAACCTTTTAAATTTAAAAAAATATAACAAAGATTATAATCTGATGTTATAATCTCAGCCTCTTGTATTTTTGCTTGTGGTAGAAAAGTACCGCAGCCTGATGAACTCCGCATGAAATTGCACAACTAACGTGAAATACCGCTACAATTCCAAACTGATTTTGAGGCAAATCTATTTCAATGTAACGTTGAATGTTACTATACTTTACGATGGTCTTGAACGCGTTTGCCTATACTTACGAAAGATTTGGCTAAGTGGAATCCATTACTGATCGTCCTAATAGTAAAAAAACGTAAAGTTGATCGTCTGATTTCTATTTCTTTTTTTAATATTCACTATTTTTATTGAAAATAAACTTTTTTTCTATCTATATTTTGTATGTATGGCTTAAAAGCAATTTAAGCTACAAAATCTAAAAAATTAAATAATTTTTTGTTGTGCTACTCACAATTTTTTATGGAAAAATACGAAAAAACAAAAAAAAAAATATTAATTTTTTATTTGTTTTTGACAAAAAAAAATTTTTTTTACAGTTTTAGATACAAACAAATGTTCTTTTGTTTTTATTAAAAATGATAAATAGAGCAATAAAATTTTTTTTTTTTTGCTTGATCAGTGGTTTCAAACAATTCAGATACATAATATGAATGACTTCGAAATATGCTTGCAAAATACTTGAAGAAATAAATAAAGAGTGGAATATTATCAATAGAAATAAAACGTGTGACATAAGAAAACTTTATTTAGAACATGACGAACAAATAAGTTTTAAATAAAAATTAAGTGATAAAATTTTAGTGCTAAGTATAACAGTAATTAGCTTATCTCAATTTGAATTGAAAAGTTATAAGTTGACTATAATCTGCGAAGGGAGTAAAAACGTTTTTGATAAGTCACTTTTAATCGATACTTTTGTACTTCAAGTTTTTGAAAGCTCAAAACTTACGAAAGTGTAATATACATTATATAAAAATAAAATTATGTTTTATGACTTAATAATGAGACTACTTACAATGTTAAGATAGTACCGCTACCGAAATTGCCTTTATCCATAAAAGTTTTAATTGGTAAGGCATTCAACATAATAAATTATGTTTATGTCGTTTCAAAGCTTATTAACTTTTATTACCACTACTACAACTATGTATTATTCTATAGCTTCGATAAAAACGTTTTGTAACTATTTCTATGCTCACTGTTTCGCTGCCCTGCAAATAGCATACACCAAATTGATAAGTTTCCCAAGCGTCTATCTTAATCGTTTGGCCTGTTCACTGCTAGCGTCTACGTGATTTCGGCTCCTAATCGTATGACCTGTTCACTGCTAGCGTCTACGTGATTTCGGTTGAAAAAATAAGTATAAATTTTTATATGAATATCAGTATAAGGGTACATACTTTTATATGAATTTAGGTATAAATTTAATAACTTTTCAACATATAAAAACCAGCTATGTGGACAGTTATTTATGTTTAATTTTGTCAATTAAAACCGAGCTAGCAAATGAATAGGATCGCATTCAAATTATTCTATAAATGATGCAGGTTCAAATCTCAGTCCATTCAAGTTGTGTTATTCAAATCATTTTATAAATAGAAATTGTAAATAAAATTAACTTAAAAAGAAGTATCTGTTCCAGGGCTTGAACACGTGTGTGCTGCGTTCCAGTCAAACGTTCTAACAACCAACATAATTATACATTTTATTTAATATCGTTAAAATTACATACATATAAACTTTTCAGTATAAAAAAAAAAATTTATGTTCACATAAAATTTTATAACTTTGGAACTTTTAAAATCTATACGATCTAAAAATTATTAATTTTATACTGATATTTTCAACCGTGTGGGAAACTTCACTTTATATTTGATTTTCAGCAGACTTCTAATTTTGCAGTTCAGATCATGAGTTAGGTATTCAACTTAAAACTGCACAACCATTTTTTTTTTTTTTTTTTGATAATTTAAAAATAGAGTTGTAACTGCGGAAAAAAAGCACAGTCTGAATTTTCTCCTCTTTTCCATGTAAGAAGCTAAATAGCATAGAAATGGAATAATAGAATTAATCAAATTTTAACCCGTCCTTAATAAGGTTTAGAAGAGTAATACGGCCAATGACGTGGGGTGTGAAGTACTCCAAACAATTTTAACTATGTACTAAATAAAACAAAATATGATGAAAATAAAATAAAATGAAATAAATAACCATCAAAAAAGTAAAAAATTTTATTCAAATGCTCCATGGGGGGTCGGAGGAGTACTGTTAATGAAAAAAAAGATTTCCCATTTTATTTTGGACTAACTTTGTGCCAGACTCCATACCGCTCAGACTTGAATTTAAAAAATTCGTTTGTAACCCTGTCAGAATCAGTTTCATTTATAATATATAATAATATTTATATAATTCATAACGCTAACGTATAGTCCGCCAAATTCGAGCATGCTCTAGCATTTATATCTAATTTTTGAACAACTTAAAACCTTTTGTTGCTATTTTCTTTAATATCAATTATATTCTATGATCAACATGACGCAAAAACACCATATAAAGTGTATAAATTGAGACACTGAAGAAACTTTCAAAAATTATCCTGTCAATTGCTTTTCCAACCACTTCCTACCACTTCCGGCACATATTGAGTAAAACTATAATATATCTAAAATTATATATGCTAGTATAAATTGCATAGTACAGTCAGTCAGTTTTCCTAATTACAGTCAAATGCTTTCCTATTTTAAACATGGCTGACACAAACGTACACAATCTATAATATTAAAATCAGGCTATACCTCAAAGGTAGGTAATAAATTTTTTAGCACAAAAATACTGAACGTAAAGATTAAAGAAAAAAATAATCTTGTGACTCCCAAATTTTGCACCAACAAATAATAATTGAAACGATAAGAACGCAAAGAATCTGATATGTGATTATAAAGAGTTAAGAAGGAAAAAAATAAAATTGAAAAGTTCCAAAAGAAATAAAATTCAAACTTTCTCGTGTTTAACAGAGATAAAAGTTAATTTGAAATATAAGAATGGCTGGAGATTAGAAAAAAAATGAACGAAATGATTATGATTTTGTGACCAGGCGCACAGTCGGCACATATATTTTATGGTTTCAATTATACATATGATAATGATGTTATGACGTAAAGCTCAATGTTTGATTATCGGAATGGTAATAAAATCGAGTCGTCATAAATTATCATAAGATATCGCTTTGATCGCTTAATATTTCCTATTGCTATAAATACATAAATTTTGGCAAATATTTAAACAGTCAAATACGAAACTCGAAAACGTACGAACGTCTAGTGCGAACAATACGTAAAACAAAAAGAAATCTATAAAAATATTCAATTCAGAAATAAATTAAAAGCTTGAAAATGCAGTTCAAATTCATCATTGTACTTTTGGCACTCTGCGCCTTGACCAACGGTTCTCGTGTAGAAACTATTGAGCATCATCTCGCAAGAGTTTTGCTTCAATCCAAAGATGCTTTCCAGGCCAATCCAGCTGACGCACTTGATTGCTTTCTTGCCTATAGTGCTGAAATAAATGCACATACCGAAACTTATCAGGACACTTTAGTACAATGCAGCGCTGCTTATGATGATGCAGCGACCGGAATAGATGCGGATAATGCAGATAACAGAAGTGGTTTGACAGCCGATGCTGAGTCGGGCTGCCAGGCGTTCGTTGCGTGTAATGATTTCACATCAGCATTGGATTTCTTTACGTGTTATGGAACAACCGTAAGTAAACCAAAGAAAAGGATATTTAATGTGTTGATAGATTGTTCAAAGATTCCGAATTGATTGAACTTTGAAGTTTTGTTCAATGTTATATAACTTTTTTTTTTGTTCTAGAACTATAACATATTTTTTAATATTCCTAAAATCTGATTGAATTTTATAAAATTAACTATCTCCTTCATTATTTGTTTTTAAAAAGAAAGCACTTTCTAACTATAAATTCAAAAACAATTTTACTATTTTCTATATAAAAATTGAATCCTTCAAATAATAAAAATACTGTTTTTATTCTATTTCTACTCATTAGGCCAACGCTGCTTCTAAGACCGCATACAACATGAATACTCAGGCTAATCAGTACGTAAAGGATGTTCAACTAGCGCTTGCAACTATCTTAAATACTAAAGATACTTGCGATACCGGCTGCAAGCTGACATATGAAAAAGATCTTGATGGAAGCTACAATGAATTGCAAAGCTGTATGTTGGCACCAGCTGCTGTCGAAACCAAAGCTAAGGCTGTAGAAACTAAAGCTCCTCATTCAAAAGTTATGAGACAAGCTTTGAGAAAACATTAAAAACTAAGTCTTAATGGATGTCATATATATGTAAATTTAAAAATACAATAATTTATTCACACATTTAAAAACAAAAACGAAAACTTATTTTTATTTTTGCATTTATATTTATACTCGAACATTCTTGGCTATAATACTATATCTTGAAATTAATATTATTTTCCTGTATATAATATGTATTGCAGATAAGATCAAATAATATATGTACACGATTAAAAAGCTTATTAAATCAAGTTTTGATTATTTATTTTTGGAAGAAAAAACAAATGTCTGGCTTATCAATGAAAAATAGAAAGCATAGGAACTTTAAAACTGGAGATAACTATAGACGTTATTTTACTAACCGATAAAACTTAACTGATAACTTTGTCGTTTTTATTGATAAGAGGAATATTCGTGTTCCATATCATCAAACATCTTAAAAGTGTGGTACTCAATAAAAAAGAATTAAGTAAATGCTGCTAAAATTAACATGATTGCAATGCGCAGCACAGGCAAGCTCTGAAAAATACTAAGTGATTCAATACTAAGTGATACCATAAATATAAAGCTTCTCTGAGCCTCGCGGGAATCAAAGTCCGACTTAAAAATTATTTACAGAACGAGTTAAATTCATTCGTCTTAAAGTAAAGCTCCGAAAAGATGCCTAATGTACCATACTATATAATTCAATACTTCAAAGTTCTAAAATAAAAGCTTGGTTCTATAAGAAAACTTATAATTTAAGATTTTCCTTGTTTTTAAGTACATTTTTTAAATAATAACTGTTCCTCAATTTTAACATGTTTCCTTACATTTCAAAGAAAAGTCAATTCTGTTTTCTTTATAGAACTTCTCGACCTCTTCCAAAGTTTTCACTTTAATTTACTGCTAATTTCCAAAAAAGCACAAGCATATAAACCAACATATCGCACTTACAACATTGACAACATTAAGTGTCATTGTTAATGTATTAAGTTTGTTAGAGACAACAACAAAAAAAAACCCATAAGACTCGAACCGAAAAAAATTGAGCCCAAAAAAAAAAAATGCCAAATCAAAAGGAATTATCGACAGCAATAACAAATGTCATTAGTTATCTTATTAACCGCAAGTAAGAAAAAATAGGGTCATGTGACAAACATGGCTGAATCATGCAGGAAGTCAAGTAAAAATCTACCTTGACTACGAGCGAATGAGAAAGAAAGCAAGCAGATGAAAAGAAAGAAAAAAAACGGCTATAACAATAAAACGCCCATTGCTTAACTATTTTGGTCGGGCAGGATGACACAAGAAGAAAAAAAAAACTTTCGCACCATAAAACTCATTAATATCACAGCATTTAATAGAAATGGACGCGACAGAAAATGTGTAGCCGCACAAAAAAAAATGTCACCGAGAAAGCGAGCTACCAGATACGAAACCAAATATATTCGAAATAATTTCCAAGTAATAAAGCAATAAATGGTAAAAACTCTTCGATGCTGAATTAAGGCTATGAACGGCAATTTTATACACAAATCTCAACATATGTATGTGTAGAGGCAATAATGTAAATCAGAGTGCACCTCAGATTGTAGGGGACAAAAAAAAAATATCAGAGTCTGCAAAGTGCAAAAGGGTAGCGGCAGCACAGTAATTAATAATTATAATTTTTTAAAAAATGTATGATATTTTAGTGTCCAAAAACCGATTAAAAATTTGTTATTATTTAAGTTTTTTTTTCACTGAAATACCGAATGATATAAGCTATGAGGTTCATTGCATTGGCAGTATGCGCCATCTTAATCTCTAAACTTTTTCCTATCTAAAGTTGTTCTTCCTTCTTGTTTCTGAAGAAGTAATGAATATTATGTGCAGTATATTTTTTAAAAAAGGGACACCCTTGCGTACATAAAAAAACGTAATACATCCGTTTTAATCTGCGTGTGTGCAAGTATGTGAAATTGCCCTGAAAATGTGTTAGTGTACGTATGTGTGAATGACCACTAACTTGGTTATTGACAAGGACTAAAAAGGATATACGTTCATGTCTTAACAAATGATTAAGTTCAATACGACCCAAAAAACACAAACAACAACACCAATAACTACAACATACGTACGTACGTACATAAACATTTGAGCGAAGGCACACAGTCTGATTCAAGCCGACACATTAAATTTTTTCCTTGGCCTTTGTCGTAACCTGACCTCTCCAGCTCAAGTCACCATAGTTTACTTGATCTAAGGCTTGGTTTGCTGTGTCCTTTTGCATCAATTTCGAAAGTTCACAAATTTGTAGCTGCGCTCCACAAATTTTTATATCATCAAATTTTTGTTATTTTTTTAACACACGATTTCTTTTTTATTATCTCTCTCGCTCTATCTCCACTTTTCCATTGCGGGTTGAGTTATTGTCATTGGTAATTTTTCTGTCATTTATTTTATTTTTGCCAATAATTTCAGGTATGTAGGCTTGAAAATTTATGTTCTTGTGTTGTTATATTTTGCAGTTCATTATTGGAGATTGTGCAATTAATCAATGAAGGTGGGACTTATTTTGGGGAAAAAAAAACCTTGAAATTATAACAAATGATTGGTATTCGAAATATATTTATTCCTTTCGACTTTCCAAGCGCAATTTATTTGCATTTCACCAGACAATACTATCTTTCCAACTATTGAAAATTTCATGCATACATCATTACTGTCATAATTATATTCTCAAAAGCTACAACTGTCAATGTTTGCTTTCAGGAAATCTTGTAATTGCATGAAGTTGCATTTTTCATATTTCTAATGAACTCAATTTGAAAATTCTCAAAAACTAACTTTAGGCTCTTCGAAAAATTCCTAAATATGCTACACTGCAGTATTAATGCAATTGTAAAAGGCTGTGTTCTGACGTTATTAACCGTAACATTTTTATTTGCCTTTATCCTGATTGAAATATGCAGGCAGCAATGTCTGCAAACTTCATGTAAATATTGGGCTGCCTTCATCTCCAAAAGGAATATGCCAAATATGAAAATGTGAAAAATCTGTGAAAACTAAGTTTGCTTTAATGACTTAGAGCAAGGAGTAACAAAGCCGAAAAAAATTAAAGTCAAACAAAACATAGGCTCCAGCTTAGAAAGCGCACACAATGTTTGCACAGAAAGAATAAAACGCACCACTTAATTGAGAAACAACAGCAGGAGGGACATGATAAGAGATTCAATGTACAGAAAAGATAACTGAGGAGGGAAAATTTGGAAAAAAAAAACAAACAAAAGCCAGCCTTAACCTCTGGCTAAAAATAAATCATTCTATGCAACATTCTAATCGTCACCTTGCATTAATCTAAAGTTATATGTGAGAGCATGCAGCAAAATTTACACATGCATACAAACATACATGTACAAGTACACACATACATACATAAAGAGCGTTATGCATAAGTTGCAGTACTTTCCCATTAGGAAAAAAATTGTTTCTTTGAAAAAATTGTTCTTGCGAGAAGTTGATAAATAAATTGTAAGGAATATCTAGTAACCATGTGCCAAAAAAAAAATTAATAGGGCCCTAACTCCTGTAGCATAACTTTTATCTCCAACCGAATGTTGTATGATGTTCAATAAAAAAAAAGTTAAGCACTTTGATCACTTCTGAAAATTCCAATTGGGTTATGTAGCATTCAAGTAAAGGCGCGCTATATTGCCTTTAAGGGTGTATTGTATGCGTTAGTGCAAAAGTGTGCATATATTGTGCTGATAACAAAAAAAAGAAACCTATACTAAGATGCAAAAAAACTACACACACACACACACATGCATATAGATGTAGAAAAGCTCATAAATTGTTTTACTGCAACGTGAATAAATCATACAAAGTGACCAAAAGCACGGCGGTATAACAGCATAAAGCAAAGGAAACGACGACAATGACGATGAAACCTCTCGCCATTTGACTTAGGAATGAGGGTCATAAACTTAAGTTATGCTGTTGCTTTCATTGTGTTGGTGTTACACAAAAACTAAAGCATTTTAATGTTGCTTGCAGTATATTTGGTACTTTGATCCAGAACATAGAAGACATATGATACTTCATTGTTATACTACGATGATAAAGTGTTCTGTGTCTTAACGCTGCCGATCGGCCTAAAAAGATGATGAAGTTGATAAAGGTGCGCGAAACTTGTGAATTTGTTATGGCTTAATAGGAATTTGTTAAATTATGGAATAAAAAAGAAAGAACATTACGTATGAGTGTAATCTCGAAAAGCTATCGTAAAAATAATTGTGTGTTTTTAAAATTTTTCTGCAGAGTTGAAAATTTCCTCTCAAAATTATCACTGCTCATTGGCAGACTTTCACATTGGCATCAAAAAAAGTGTGATGTTTTTCAGTTATATAGTTTTTGTTTCGCGTTTTCAAAAACAGCTTTCATACTGGCACTATCGCGATTTCCTGAAACGTTTTAGTTGAATGCCAGTTGCTTCAGTTACACCAATGCCTTTACAAGGAGATCTTCTGCAAGCTACGTCCAACACTTTTTTCAAATTTTCTTTTGAGGTAATCAGTAAATTAAACATATTTATTCAATAAACCTTAACTTCAACACAGAATTTTTTGCAACACTTTGAAATTATGTATTCATATTTTATTCAAATAATTCATTCATTCACAATAACAGCAGTTTTTGATTAAAATAAAACTGGTTTTTGTGGCATATGAGGTCAAAATTATTTTTGTCCAACATTTGATTTGTAAAAATTTGAGCCATTTTTGGCTCGAAAACGAATTATATAAAAATAGACACATTTTGAGGTCAATGTTAAATAAAGTGTTATTAGACAAAACAAATTGCATTGCCTTCATGATCTTAAATCAATTTTTGTATAAAAAATATTGCATACTTTTAGGATCAAGATAATACTATTGTGTAAATCTAAATTGTGCTGGGACAATAAATAACTTCTTATGCAAACTATTTTGCTAATTGAAAAAAAAAACATAAGAAGTACTCCAATTTTATGATTACATAAATATGAACTACCCTAAAGCCCTGAGAGAAATAAGATGCGGTCACTGCTAGCTACTTAAACATGTTAGTAGAAAGAATATCTCCTGTGATACTATCTGCAGAGTATGCACTGCAGGTTATGAGATCTCGTTCCACATATAAGTAGATTTTTAGACAATGCCTGGCGCTCTTCCTTATCAAGAGGTATATTTTTGGGCATAGAATCATCTTTAACAAAAATCTTGCAGTTATTAACCCTTAAAGTCCTCGAAAATTTCTCAGCAGCTGTAGAGCTACAGAATTACTTTAGTTCAGTAATGGTTTGGCAAAATAGGTCCTCAAATGGCATCACAGTGCCTATGCTGGTCCTGCTATACTGATCCACTAATAATGCCTGACAATAGCTGGAATTACTGAACAACATTAGACAAAAATCAAATTAGCGATAAATTTATGATTTCTTAAAGTAAACAGACACAAATTAAATGAAATTAAAAGGATATAGTAGAAATGAATGAATTTTCATCTTCAAATTTATACATACGAAGGATAATTGCATTCATCATAATCAGTGTGTTCATCCAAATCATTTTAGTCAATGTAAGACAAGAAAGCATTTAACAGGTCGCACAGAAAACATAATCAATTATATATATATTTATCACAACAAATGTAAGAAATATTCACTTGATTTTGAGTTAGAATTAAAATGTTTTTAATAGGTTAAGACAGAGTATACGGTTGAATTAAAAAGTACAAATAAACTGTGTTCTTTAATACTCTAACACTTCAGCTTCATTCATTTTACTTAAAAAAATTTCATTCAACTCGTAAGTTTTCTTTTCATATACAACGCATATGCACATACCCCCGTATAAATTTACATTACTACTCCACATAGAAAAATTAAATAAAAAGAAAATCTAAAGGCATGCAGTTTTACTGACCCAATTAATTTGCACAGTTTGCACGGAAAATCGAATACAACTAAAAACTAAAAGCAAAATTATGTTTATAAAACATCACAGTCAGCTGAAAATATTAGTGTGCTACTAAATTTCTAAAATATATTGCAACAAAGCTTAAACTTTTCTCATTAAAGAACACAAAAAATAGTAAGACCTTTTATTATTATGCCGATAGCAGCAAGTTAAAACATTTTTTATTTTTCCAATTAATTTTTCCATTAATAAAGATGAATTTCGAAAAGTGAAAAACTTTAGAAATTCCTTGGAAAATGTGCCTAAGTATTCTTAAAAAAAACATACATACATATACTGCGACTGCTATAAACTCATATTTTCTATTTCAATGCTTTTTACAACGATATTTTAAATTTATCTTAATTAAATCGTCTAACAAAATACTAAAGCAACTACGTTTTATTTATATTTGTGCAGTTGTATGAACATACCTGTCAGTTTATGCTACCTCTCACATTTGTCTGTTCATTTACCAGCACCTTGTTGGCAATAGTTACTGCAGTACAGGCAAATATTTGCACAGTCACCCAAGAATCCCAATCTCAGTCAGTTAAATGTGGTATCAACAGAAGCAACCAAAATCAAACCTTAAATGCTTGGACAAACACTGGAAGCTAAGATTCTTTCAATTGCAAATGCAAATAATTGCAATAAAATGCAGTATTTTTCCTTTTTAACTAACCGCATAGAAAAAGGCAAATAATAGAAATTAAGTTCAGAAGAAGTTGTTTGTGCATTACGTGTAAAACAGTGTTTCTATTATTACTAGAGAAAACGTAATGAGACAAAGTGAATCGTAGTACAAAAAGGTTAAAAACATTTATACAGAATGGTTTTTGGTCAGTTAATGGTTGACCAGCCCATAGAATTTAACAATTTTATCTGGTTTTAAACAGTAAAATATTTGTCAGTTAATTGTTGAGAATTTTTGTTCATAGTGAAACCCAAAGATGTAAAATTTTATCTTTCCTTTCTATGTCAGCGCCATATACGAAATGAAAAAGTGATGAAAATCTGTTCGTTCGACTTTCTAAATCCTTTTCTTAAAAAAATTTTGTGAAGATGTAAAAGCAAAATGGTGTTCGATTTGGTATGAAATGTCCCATGTACATAGCCAGAAGAACTAAAATATGTATTATAATTGCCTGAAAAATGTACCTATGTACATTCCGCAAAACAAAATTTGCACGGTATTATATACTTAATAGTAGGCATCTAAAGTGCTCAAAAACGTCTGCTTTTGAAAAATCAGTGCTGGAATCGTCTGCCTTCTCTATTAATATATCTTTTAAAAGTTAGAGAACCAGTCAGCCAACTGGCAGATGCTATAAAATGATTTATTGAACAATTTTTTGTAATATTAAATTTTTAAAAGCAGCAATAACTAAGTGGCAGAGGTGGTTTCTTTAGTTTCATATGACATAATCTTTATAATTAACGCAGTCTGCCTGACGGTAATATCACTTAAAATTGTAGATAAATATCAAAAACTTAAAAAAAATGCAATTACTCTTAAAGATGCCACAAAAGACGTCTGCCTCCTGCATTTATTAATTTTTGTGTAAGGACACATTTCTTAAGAGGCAGACGCAATAAGACTATTGGTACCATCTTTACAGTTTTAAGTGGGTCTCATTGAATAACGCACAGCTAACGCAAAGGCAGAGCTTGCTCTATTATTTACATAACTCAGAACTTTCTAATTTTAAACGTCTGCCGCACGATTAAAACATATAAAAACTTCGTCCACCCTAAGGAAAAACTTTGAAACGTCATTGCAAGAACGTTTTAGAGTACAATAAGATTCAACATAAACTGTGGTATGGTTCGGATGAGAACTTGACAAAATAGTGATAGAATTTTGACTCTAGGACGTGGCACTTTCAATTGCTTAGCTGAATCAATTTTTTATGGCATTTGAAACAAATTTCTTGATGTGAACAAGCAGTCAAAAAAACAGAAGACAGAATTTGACAAAGGAGCGTTTCACCTCTTGCAAAACAACAAACTTGCAAGCTCTGGAAGTTTCTATATTTAATATTTTGAATCCAGCAAGTACTGGAAAAGGAGATGCTCATTTAGATAAAATTAGTGCGCAGCTCTCAAAAAAAAATTAATAATTACAAACAGTTTTCAGTTATCTGACTGAAAAACATTATAAATATTTTTTAATAATTTAATTTCTATTGAATCAATTTTCAACACGTTATTTACCTCATACCACTACAATCAAAAGTGAGATAAATTCTCATGAAACCCACATATGTAAGTATGTACGTAAAAGAGATTAATTTATGCTGCTCACACGCGTATAATTTACGACATTTGTACGCTGCTAAAGCTTAAAAATGCGAAAGCGCAGACATTTTAAAATGCGATAAATGCAGTTGTAGAAAAACATTGAGAAATAAAGAATCACATAACACTGGAAAATGGAGCGATGATCAAAAAAAAAATGCAATATGATAGAAATGAAGGGAAAATCTTAGTGCTTGTACGCATTTATCTTCATGAGCGAAATATGTACGTGTTATTTGTGCATAAAACGCATGTTTGCACAATTACAAATATATAGGAGCACACACACACACACCCACATACACACACCAGCTCAGCCAACCCAACATAAATTCACATATCTGTTGTATCCCACATCAGAATGTAGGATACTTAAATGTAAAATGCAACCGAAAGCCATCTGGTGTTCATAATACGCCTTACTTACAACAAAATAATGCGCATCGTTGGTGCAAGCGGCGGTGATGGCGGCACATGTTAGCACGTTTGACAGATAAATATTGAACGCAATTTCGCCACTCGTAACGCTCGCTGACTGAAATGAAAACGTTCATCATACCCTCTATTCTTCACGCAACAGGAAGATATCACACAGTGTCTTACACAATATGGCGTTGTAGCTGGAAAATGACCGCTAACAATATGGTGCATCAATTTTTGTTGCTGCTTATTGTTGTTGTTGTTTTTATTATTGTTGTTCTGCCATAAACTGACCTTATGAACATAAGTTAATTACAAATATAATTATATTTACGTATGTATATGTGTGTGTACTACGTGTGCATATGCAAGTGTTTGTTTGTTCATTGCATGTGTGATTGTGAAACTTAACTGACATATTTATGTGTGCGCGTTTGTGCACCACCACTCTTTACGTGAAGTATAAGACATAATTTTCACATAAAGCACAGTTAAGTGCATTAAATTTAATGTCTTACTATGCACAGTGGGCTGGTTATGGATATGGTTTAGCTTTTTATTCAATTTTCAAAAGATATCCTTTGAAAAAAATGTGCATAAGCAAAGTTGTTAAATCACACACTGTGAGAAATTTCAATGCTAAAAATCAGTTTTTGGACGTGTTATCTTTGCATCGCTAAAAATGTAATACCCTATACCGCGTTAAGAGTGAAAACGCGCGTAAGTTTTATATTTTTCCTAAATGGGTATTTTTTCCACCACACCACGTGCTGGGTGGTTGCCACGCCCTATTTTCAATTTTCGTCAAGTCTTTGTCTGATGCATGACCGTACCACTTTTTGTATTATGTGAAAATTGGTTTCATTAATTTAAACAACGAGGAGACCGTCAATTATTATCAGCAAATTTTTGTTATCATTCTTCTAAGACATATTTATTTGTCTACTAGTGTCGCGAAACGCAAACTACACTACCAATTCAAAAGTAAAATCATCCAGTATTCAAGTGCTGTTCCAAGTACAAAATTCAACATGCGCAAAGAGAATTTTCTCATTACCCCCATCGACAGCCATGACAAAGCCATCATCGCATATCTCAAATTCAGTGACCACGTCTTTCACGCAAATGTCCACTGTACGATTGTCATGCGTTGTCATTCTTCATCGTGTCTACTCTGACAATCTAACGCCTGCTGGTGTCGCCTTTTCTAAAATTATGTGGCGTACACAAATTTTGCCATCATACGAAATTTGGCATTTGTGTGTGCTCAACGCGACGACAGTCCAGTGATAGCAGATAAATGGGCGCGTTTAGCAGGCAGCTTGATTGACAAGGTCTCAAGTAATCATGAGCTAACAAAGGATGTTGAAAAATTTAAGCACTTGAAATGCGATGCTGAAAATGATATCGATAATAAAATAAATGAAGGGTTGTAATAATGTAAAAATTCTACAAGAAAATAATATGGTCTTATGTATATAGAGACAAAATAAATAATAAATATTCTGTAGGTAATGTTAACAATATCGACGATATACATAGCAATGAAGTCAACTAAGGCTTTTATAGAAAATCAGAAAAACATTAAGATTTGACAAATTTTATGATTTTTACCAGCAACATAATACAAGGCTTTATAATTTCAGTAGTATTCCTTAGCAAGTATCGATACTTTTTAGCATAAAGTCTTATTTTAAGCCAGAACAAACACTACATATACTATATATACGACAGAGTAATGTGCAAAATTGTAATTATAGTGCGTGCTTACGTACGTCGCGTTTATCACGTGGCTTTTGGTTACTTTACTGCTTTAGTGTCCTTGCAGTGATGGTCGTCACCGTTATCGTCGCCATCATCGACCACTGCCAGATGCGTCTTTACTGCACGCAGCTTTTGTATTCGCACATGAAGTTACACGCACATATGTTGTACATTGCTAGGGACTTATTCCTATTTTAGGGTTGTAAATCTATCGGATCGCTACTGTACGTTGTATTGTAATACTCTGGCCTTAGGTCGGTAACGTTCTGGCAGTATTACATGCAGATTTGTTTATAGGCTGTTTGTGGTGTATCAGGATCATTGTGTTGTCATGTGTGGAAATTAATTTTGTAATTGTGAATTTCTCAAAATAGGCTCAGTGGGGATTTGCCAGTGAAGTTGACTGATTATGTTGAAGTATTTTTTGAAATTATAATATTGGTAGCTTTAAGCAATTATAAGCATGTGTAGTCGTATAAGAATTGATTAGCTTATTTAAAGATGGAACTTCTTCAAGTTTTTTAAATTGATGTATTGGGGTGTAACTATAGGATAATTTCACATATAAATTATTTGAAGTGGTTACACGAGGCAAAAGAATAATTTTTGCGTTGAGGTTTAGATAATTAGTTGTTATATATATTTAAATTTTATAGCAATAAAAATCAAACACTACACAATTTAAGCTTTAAGTAAGGATGTATAGTGTTGTGTCTAGACAAAATAAATCATTGTGTGGTACCCAGGGATCATCAATTGATGATGATGGTTTATCACAAATAAATACATGCAAACAGCATGTTTTGCGTCTATCACAGCATAGCTGATTTTGTTTTATTAACATAGCCATTGAGGTTATTTGCTATAATTTTATATATTTTCTTTATCAATAAAGGCATTTTAGCCGCAATTTACAAATGAGCTGCAAATAAATTTAAGTTACGTATCGTTTAAAAAGAATATAAATAAGGCTTATAATATATTTTTCATTGGTTCTTATGGAAAAAAATTAAAAGTATTTATATTTAGTAATATTTTAAAATATTAGTGCATCAATAATGTAATTTTTGAGAGAAAAAAAAAGAATATTGGTCAGCAGTTTGTAATTCCACAAACAAAAATCACTAATTATTTCAATGCAAATAAAATGAATAAAATGTAAGAATTACCAATTTTTGTCAATAATCTGTCATACAAATTTTTGCTATAATGAAGTTAATTCTATTTCCCTTTCGATTCGCTATAAGAACCAACCGGTTAATAGCTTTTTAAAAATATTTAATGTAACAATAATTTTTTATGATCTCTTTTGTTGCCGAATTCATTAAAAAAATGTTTATTTCAGTTGTGCATTTGATATCGATTTTCATATCATATTTTTATCATTTAATCGAACTTTCAGTTTCTACAATTAAAACGTAGGTTGTAAAGTTTTCTATTTATTTAAAAAATTAAAAAGTTTGTTGTTCTTAGCTTAACCATTGACAAACAAATAAAGTTTTTGTCATAAAACTTAATTTTTATTTGCAAAAATTATAACTAGTATACATACAATGTACATATTTATAACTCAATTTGTATGTCCATAACAACTATTGAAAATCAATAGAAATAATACCGCAGAGATAAGACTATTAAATGCAGAACGTTATCATAATGAGTGCAAAGAACTATTATTGTGAAAGAAAAACTTTAATGAAATAAATTAAAATTTGTTTTTTTTTTCTAATGAAATGTTCAAACAAAACAGGTCGTATGATTAACATTAAATTTCATTAAAAAGAAATCAATAAAAATTGTTCTATATATTTTGCATTTGCCACATTTATTATTTACATATTTCAATCTTTTATTTCAATTTCATCGCAACAATTTGAGAGTATTTTCATTACATAAATTCTTGAATGAAAAAAAAAATAGAATGAGAAAAACAAACTTCACAAAAATGCATTAAAATGAAATAAATATTTCTTATCTATGCAGAATTTGTGGCATTACCCACTGCCACTGCCGCTGTCTTACAACGCGGTGCAATATCCTCATTCTAAATTTCAGCTTCAAATAACCGCGCTACAAAATATCTTCAATATATCCGCACAATAAATTCCATTAAACGGCAACGGCAACTACTGCGGATGCATTTGCTTTTTTTCGTTCGTTCAACGGATTCATCGATTTTTTTTTTCTCATTTTTTCTATTTCGTTGATCCTTTCAAAATCGCCGATTTTATTATAAAAAACTATTTGTTGTTGTTTTCAATTTTATTTCTGTCGATATTATGTCGATTTTTGTAAATGTTTTTTGTTCTTTCATTTTAACAGCAGTTGTTACTTTCCCGATAAGTTTTTGTCTTTATTTGTATTTTCTTCTTCTATTTTATCTCTGTATTATAATTTTTTTTTTGTACTTATATTTGCAACGAGATATTGTATTGTTTCCGGCATTTTGCTTTTATCATAAATTACAAAGATAAATTCCGCATTCAATTGACTGTATAAAATTTTTTGTAAAACACATTGTTTTTATTGTTGTTGCTATTGTTTTTGCAATTCTGCATTATTTTGAGTTGTGCAATATACTTGAATAAATACAATATGTGTACTTGAAAAAAAAAAATCAGATAAATGTTTTAATTTGCATATTGACATACATGTCGTATGAGTTATTTTTAATTAAGCAACGATTTTGATTCTACTAACAAACTGTTAGCGGCGTTTTTTTTAATTTTTCAAAGGCTTACTGTACTGTGCACTTTAAAATGCATTCTTTTCACTTTATTGCACATAGTATATAGATACAAAAGATATTTTCCGCTTTAATCCCTTTTTTTGGTTTCTTATAACAGCGTAATGTCATTGCCATATTTCAAGCGTTAACGTTATTGCTACTGTTACCATCTGACCATTGACTAAGGTGCTGATTTTAGCAGATAACTTTTTGTTTTCCTTTTGTAATACTAACAAACTGGCACTTACAGCGTGCGCCACTAACACTCATAAGGCCGTATAGTAACAATATTTGAAAATACCTTCCAAGGAGTTAAAGTTTAATAATAAAAGCCATCAATTTCACTAGTTAGTATGTGTAAAGGGTCTACAATGTTCGTTTTATGTTATTGTTGAAGCATACAATAATTAGAGTGTTACAAAAAATGCGGTTTGCCTTAAAAACTTTTAAATATTTTTTAAAAATCTTATGGTTTTATATCAATTATGTATGAGCTTTAAAGAAACTTAAACGAAGGAAATTTATAACATCATTTTTTTTTTTTTGTAACACTCTAATGTTTGCGTGTTGAAAAGGTCAGCTTTTTACTAAACGAAAGCTATAAAATATTAACGGCTTTGAAAAAGCAATGTATGCTAGAGATGTCTGAATATGAAGAATAAAAAATATCGGCTTTTGAAATAGAAAAATGTATAGAATATCAAAACTTTGCATGTACAATTACCTGGTCATAGCAATTTACTTTGAAAATTCATTTAAGCAAGTCGTTCAATTGTGAAAAATTAAAAATAAATTAAAAAATATTAAAACGTTTTTTTCTAATTTTTCCACATCGCTGATACAAACTTATTTAAAAGAAATATTCAAATGAATTTGATCTTAAATGATTCTAAATTTAAAAGAATTAAATTAGAACACCGGTCAAATTTAATAATTTGTAGCTATGATTTGGGTCAAAAAGTACAAGATTTACCAAATGTGTCATCCTTTTCAATGAAACATGTTGTACATGGTCAGTGAAATAGTAACATGTAAACATCATCGCCCCACAACCAACTTAACTTTTTCAGTTTAATTTTCTCACAACAATTTAAATTAAAATATCAGAGAACGCTTTACTTCAATCGTGTAATAATACTATAGTAATTCGTTCAATTAAATTACGGTTTATTTAAAAAAAATACAATTTTAAGTGAACTAAAAACTCAGAGCTGTATCCAAACGTTTTTTACAAATTTTTAAAAATAATCCGTCTCTTTTATTCTTTGCATATCATGAGAAAAATTTGCTGTTGGTCTTGTTCTGCTATCCGAATAAAGTAAGACATAAATAAAAATCATAAAAAAATATTAACGTTATATCGATACATGGTAAATTTTCCACATGCCTTAGAAAAAATATCAGAAATAATAAATACAGACACCTGTGCACTCATTTATTCAGCTGTGTTGATGTCCTGAGGCGTAAAAATTGTTGCATGCTGCAAAATATACGAGGTCAGTGAGACTTTCTTTCTCTTTTGCTGTAAATTAAAAATTATTTTCAATAACAGAGTATTTATTTTTTCACTGATTTCAGCTCATACATGTACATATATATTTTAAGTGAAACCTGAAGATGGCATCTAAGCGAATAATTATTTTCTTCAACAAGTACAACATATATGATTCCTACAAAAGGAACCCATAAGAGTCGTGAAACAAAAATTTAGTATTGAAAAATTGCTACTGCTAAGATAAACAAATATCGACTACATATTTATGACATTGCAAATGGTGCCTCAGATATCTAAAATGTTTTTACTGCAATCCATAGTATAAGATAGAAAATAATTTTTTTTATTCCAACTTGAGTGAAGTTTCGAAACCACTTTCGATCAAACAGAAGTAGTATTCTAAACTTTCTCGGAATATAATACTTTAGGTATATTTCTGATATATATTTTTATTGCACTAATCATAACCAAAGGTTAAGATTTGATTTTGCATAGCAAAAGTTTCAGTTTACTATTGTTATTGGGAAAAAAGGAATTTTCCAGTGAAGACTACGTTTTCCGAATAATAATTTTATTACACCCTTAAAGTGTGGAGAATAAATTTTGCAACATACGTAGAGTATATTATTCATAATAAAACTTGCAAAAGTATTCGTTATCACAATCAATAACTAGATATTCGCAATATTATACGATTTTCATAGTATCAGTTCAATAGAGTTTTTTTAATGCGGTCCATTTCGATTTGCTCTGTCCATTCTCTTAACTTCATTTTTTCTAGGTCAATGGGTAAATGTTGTATGCCATTTTTTATTGAAATTCTTCTTTCTTCCAACTTTTAACAATACTTCTTGTTCGCTTTTGTTCCTTGCCACCTACAACATTACGAAGGCTATACATATAATGTGCGCCTCATTAAATGTACTGGAAGAGTAAGAAAGAGGAAAAACGTCACATAAATGAGAATTTTTTGCTTTTTACTTTTATTTACACAAAACGTTTGCAACCAGCAAAAATCAACAAATCACTGATTATTTTGTTTTGTCTGAAGGCGGCTGGTGAAATTGTTGATGTTGATTTTGTTGTTGTTGTTATTGTTGATTACATGCTGTTGGGTCTTGGGTCACTTTTTATGTATGCTACGATATAATACAATGTTCCTTAATCCATTACCTTAATGTCTGTCATTTGTTTCTCTCGGTCAGTGGTGTAAAGTTTGTTGCCATCAAAAGTCGTCACAGTTGTATGTTTCACATTTTAGTTTTATTGCTGCACAACCTACCAAGTTAACGGAAATGTCTTGGTTTTTTATGTATACATACATATATGTTATATACACATGTACATGGTTGATTGTACAAAAAAGGAATTTACTTGATTTCACTAACATACATATGGACTACTACCAAGTGTAATTGGAAACTACGATTAATAGTTAACAAAAGAATTTCAGTATTTAATTGATAATTATAATTTGTTGGATTAAAATCTTTACTTTTACTTTAATTCAATTTAAATAGAAAACTAATTTTTTTTAAATTTTTTTTTTTTTTTTTTGTTTAAATTATCATACCCAATATCGCGTCTCAGACCCTGAGCTCAGTAATCGGTTACTTTGAAATACATGACTTTGTTATAACATTAAATTTTGTTTTAAGTGAGTAAGAGAATTTGAATTCTAATAATGTTAGAAATAATTTCTGCGACTAAACAGTATTTTGTTTGTTTTCTCATTATGTTACCATGTCCTTAGCTCGATTTTTCATGCTTTTCAAATCAATTTTTTTTATTGAGATCATCTTCTTATTTCTATTAAAATAAAGTGCTAAGTTATTTTAAAAATATGAGCACCTTACTTTCAGCGTTTTATACAAGCAACAGCTATTTTGCATTAATATACGCCAAGCGCATTCTAGCGGTTACCTTAACGCTATGCAATTCCATACCCTGTCACTATAAACATAAAAACTTTGAGAAGAACTCGCGACATGCATGCAAATGCTGCAATGCTACACATAGCTCCACGCAACTTATTACGCGCGTATTAAAAACTTTTATATACACAACAAGCTATGAAGCTGAAATTCCAAATCAAACTTAGGTGCTGTAAATACTGTTGAGCAAACGGATCGTGTTAGAGTTGGGTAACAAAATCCTCTTGCAATAGCATTAAGTGTAATATAAATGAAAAAGTGAGGCTAGCGATATACAATGGGCAATCTTCATAAAATTGTGATCAGAAATGTGCGCAGAAAAACTTATGTTATATATATATTTATAAGCTATTTAAACAATTTTGAAAATTTAATTAAAATTAGTAAGAGATCCTGATACGCTGATTGCTTTCCAGAGTGTAATGAATGAACTTTGCAAACGAACAACTGAAAAAAACTTGGCAAGAAAAATTTTTTAAAAGTAATGGAATACTGTCACAAAAACTAAAAAAAAAACAAAAATGGAATATCAAATTTTGGAAAATTTTCCTCAGGAAATAATGAAATTTTTCAACAAAAAAAAAAGTGTTTGCCCTATTTGAGCCATATAATTTATTTTTTTTTTTTTTTCTTATAACAAAACTGAGCGACTTTGAGTAGGTACACACTTGTTCTTGGCGATGTTTACTTGTTAAGTTTTGAGCAATTTGTAATTTTTAATGATCATAGCAATTGTATTATATTGTAGAACATTTCTTAATTCTAAAAATGTTCAACTTTTAAGCATTCTGTTCCACTGTTCATTATAACATGGGATAAAATTGTAAGAGACACACCGATAGTGTTGAGTGATGGATTGTGTTTAAGTGAATATGTGTGAAAGAACGAACAGCAAATTGGCATGCAAAAATATACACACGACCTCATTTACGCACACATATACTTAATATCTCTACCACAACCACACTAGTAATAAGAAAAGTAAAATACGCGCTAGTACGTCAAATGCGCTTAACATGCGCTTACCTTAGCAAACGTGACAGTCCATAAATGAAGAATAGCGTATTCATATGAAAAATAACTTATTGAATTCATTGGTGGTTTCAGAATTTTTCTAGTTCAATTCATTTTTCATTGAATTTTTGAAATTTAACGATGTTTTGTTTATTAAGTAATTATATCTAAAACTATGCTATTTTGTTACTTTAGTCAGATAAAATTTCAACAAATTCTTGTCAACATAAATTCTGTGGTAAAAAGCAATAACTGCTTGAGTCGACTTAAGCACGAAGGGAGTTTAGGCCAATTTTCCTTTAGATTTTGGTGAAACCCGCTTTCCATTTTTTGGCAATATCTTGATACTAGCAAATACTAACAACTTGCGTAAAAAACATTGAGCAATTGCATCCAGAACTTAATACCATTCGAGATTAAGTCTACTTAAGCAGTTCTTCATTTAAGCCACAGAATTATGAAAAACCAAATTTATTTAAATAAATTATCTTTTCTCATATAGAAAGAGCTTAAAAAATTTTCTGTTTTCATATAAACATATATTGGCGTAAGCCCCCAATAAGTATCGTCCAACAATAACTTTACTGTGATTAGTTTCACAAATACACAACAGCCCTAGCCAATTTTTCGCCGCTTGCTCAATTTAAGCATTTTGGCCATTTGTTTTTGGATAATTATGATTGCACTTTCAATTATTCATTTCTTGGAAATCGGAATTTGTAAGAAAATTTTGATGAAAACCAAAAATGCAGAAAAAAATCTAAGTATTGAATTTGGTTTAAATTTCAAAGTTTTATTCAAACTTCATGGCTTTACTAAGTGCATGCAAAAAAAGGTTATCAAAACAGTCTTGAAACATTGGGCCAAAAATCCGTATGTTATCAGCGAACGTCCAATTTCTGCAAAGTAAAATCTTTCGCTATGATTTTTTCATCTTTCCAATATGACCTCTCATAATTTGTCTTGTGTCTTGAATGGAAAAATATAAAAAATATAGCAAAAAATTCACTATTATGGACATGTTTTAAAGGATTTTTTTGATTTGGCTTAGATATTCTATCAAAAACTCGATCATTAAGTTCAAAATAACATTCCAATTCCTTAGCTTATCGATAGTAATTCAATCGATGTATTTTTTATTTTTGGTCCTCTTGAGAAATTTCTTAAGAGAAAGTATTTCTATGAATGGTCACATGCTTATAGATGTATACAATTTATAATGCACTCGTATACACTTGCATGTAGCTACACTTATCCCAAGCGATAAAGGTGTCCTTCATTTTAATATAAGCAAATTTCTTCGAAATATTAGTTCCTTAAGGAAATTTGGAGGAAGTTTTTAGTTTTCTTTTTTTTTTTTTTTTGTTAAACAAAAGCATTTCATCTCATATTTTGTGTCACCTTGCTTTGGCAAAAATTTCCTAGTCACGTTAGTATTTTTTACGAAAATCGCTAGCTTAGAGTGCAAAGGCGCTAACTGCACTTTTTGAATTTTTTGAGGAGAGACAAAAAACTGTATAAAGAAATTTACATTATATTTTGTAAATTTTTTTGAATGGAATTTTATTTGAATTGTTGTTACATACATATACAGTAAAAAAAAATTTTAAAAAAAAGTAGTATCTTTGATTTAGAAGAATTTTTTTTGTCATTTAGCACCCTTTCTGTTGCTATTTTTGATTTGCGCGTATCAATTAGCACCTTTTCTATAAAAAATTATATGAACATTTTTCTTATTTGATGTTAGAAACAGCAATAAATTAATTTTAACGGAGCGCGAACGCACAACCAGCCCAATTTAGCAACAATCACATGTGTTTAATGAACTTAGCTCGCGCTTTTTGACAGCTATGTACATGGCACTTTTGCGCATCAACACGAAACCATATGAAATAAAGAGTAACCAACCTTTTTTTTTTTTTTAACGATGTATTTTTTAATTCTCTTTTGTTCTGCATTAAAATCTCAATTTTGTAAAAAAGTGCAGTTAGCGCCTTTGCACTCTAAGCTAGCGAAATTATAGTTATCTATGAATATGCAAATATTTAAATTTTGTCTTGAATTTTCTTGTTCTACTTTATTGCAATAACTTTTCAACTCACCCTATTATTTCCAACGCGCAGGTATTTTCGACATAGCGGTTGATTAATGCAGATGTAATCAAATTTATGAAGATTTGTAACTGAAAATATTCATACATGAAAATTAGCACACATTTTAATTTATACGAAGAATTGTTAAATCTTAATACAAAAATATTTTTAAATAAATTTTCTTTTATTGAAAACCATAAAAAGAGAAACAGATATTCAGAATACAATATACTTCATTTCTTAAAAATTTATATTAAATAAAAATTGCCTATTTCCATTAATTTGTTCTTATAATTTAAAAACCTTGGGACACATCGATTTATACATCAGAGCAGGCGCAATTTCAGCAATCTTTTAATATAATGGAGAACTTTATTACCTTATATAGGGTGTTTTTTTTAGAGTTATAGAACTTTGAAATGAAATAAAACAAAGATGAATTTTTTAAGTAGACACGAAATTTACTTCCTTCGAAAGATAATCTTCTGGCATTATAATTTAAATATGAATTCTGGCATATGACCGCCACGGCTAACTCGGACGTAGTCTAATCTGAAGGTCCAATTTTCGAGGTATATCGCGAATTACGCGAGTAATGTTGGCATACAAGTGTTGAATCGTAGCTGGCCTATCGACGAAGACTTTTGACTTCATATAACCCCAAAGAAAAAATGAAGTTGTGATATCACAAGATCTAGGCCGCCTTCTTGACTTCATAACTGCAATAATCATGTGAATTTTGAGTAAAAGCAAAGTTGAAATTTTAGTGACTATAATAAATTTGCACAAAGCGTCAGTTTATTCATGTTGAAATGACAAACCAAACTAACCATAAATCACTTGACAGCTGACAAAATGGCCGCCAGTTAAAAAAGTGTTGCCAACTTAAAGTTCTATACCTCTAAAAAAACACCCTTTATTATGCATATGTAAGTAATCCATAGAGAGGCGCTTTATGTCATTACATCTGCGATACAACAAAACACTTTAGCATTCATCATTTTATTATATATTGCAAATAAAATTCAGCTCGCATTATAAACCTCTTTTCATACCTCAGAAAGATGTTAATATGTAAAGATTTTTTTTCTACTTTTAATGTAAAAGTAAAATATATATTGTACCTATCTCTAAAATTAAGGAGTCACCCTTACCAAAAAGAATACTACTTTAATTGTAATTAAAGCCACCATAATGATGATGACAACGTCGATATTGATTATCCTTATGATGATGATGTTAGTGTTGATGCTGCTTAATACCGCCACTGTTCCATACGCCGCTGATGTTATACTGCAACACGCACACACACACACACACTCATTTTCAGCCCAACGCGCACCTGATATTATTTCATGATTAATTTGCATACCACGCTTGGTTGCCAACAACATGTTGGATTGGTTGTAAGTAGTCAGCATAAGGCGGCTAAAATGCATGGAACATGAAACTGAAGGTTCTCAGCTAAATGCCATGTACCAGGTATGCAAAGTATGATGACTTAAACAGCTGCATCAAGACGGCCATACATATAGTATATACTCGTAATTCGTTGTTAGCGTAATAAACACAATGTCGTGGGTACACATTTCCGTTGGCATAAATTGAAGTGTTGGTGGGAGAAAAAAAATGAAGGGATAATTGGATGATCAACATAATTAGAATGCACTCCAGCGTTATTCATTAGAAAGTTTTGTAAATTGTGAAAAAAAGAAATAAAGTTGACTTGCATGAGAAAATTTGCTAACGTGAGTTACGAGCATGTTAAAAGCCGCAGCACTTGATGGAGTCTCCAGTTATGAAATGCTGAATTTAAATGAAGTGTTCGTTATTGGTGTTGAGTCGTCTTTTTTTTTTTTTTGCTTATAAATGTTTGCGAAAAAATTAGTAAACAGCGAATTATGGCATGAAATTCAAAGCATTTTTTGAATTCACACGTGTTTAAAAAAAGCAAAAAATATTTAATAAGCTAAAAAGTTTTTAAGGTCTAAGGTTGCAAGTTATCTACACAGTTACCTTTAAGATGCGTAAATAAGGTCAAAAAGAATATGTATGGCTTAAAGCTATAAACAGACCACACATTTTAAGATGTCAGACTTTGAGTTATATTTCCTCAAAGGGTTTGCCTTCAATTGTTCCTTTGTTTATAGTTTCTAGGTATTACTTTGTGGGGGTGATTGCCACTTTGGTTGTTTTATGTCAATTGTAGAGTCTTCTAGCATCAGATTTACTGTTCATATTTTTTATAGAGTTTCAATTAGTTTTTGGAATTTTTTAGTTGCATTCCGGATCTTAATACATATTGATTTTTGTTTTAATGCTTCGTAAATGATATTTTTCTATAGTACTTAACATATGTACATACATATATGTATAATATACATTGTACATACATTACAAAAATGTTTAAATAAATTTTTTTAATACGTTTCGTAGTGCTTTTCCTGGATTTCTTTTTTGACATTTGTAGAGTTCCAATTTGTCTTTAGTTGTTTTATAAATATGCGGTATGTAAATGGTATTATTCGTAAGTAGTAATGTATAATAGTGGTGTGGGCGTGAAGTAGTCGAGGCATGATAATGACAAAATACTGAGTTTAGTTGTGTGTTGTCATTTGTGAGGTTTCAGTTGTTATTTTTGTTTTTACGTTTTGTAAGTATTTTTGACAATTATTTGCACTGAATAGGTTTGTTGGAATTTCGATACGAATTTTATTTATTTTTTCCAATTATGTTCACAATGTTCGGATAAATATTTTGACGATTGTAATTAGCTGTAGCCTTAAGTATTTATTTTAAGATGTATAATATGATATGAATGAATGGGAATGAGGATTTGCTGGTTTCGGAAATGTATAACTACAACTTCAACGGAATAACTATTGCTTCGGAAAAATGATGGAGTAGTAAGTTATTTAGGGACAATATATTAATTACATATGACAAAAAAATGTCAATTTTATCAGATAAATCAGTTAAGAAAATTTTCAACTCACAAAAAAAGCAGTTTTGAAAAAAAGAACTGAGAGCAAATGATTTAAGACTTCTACTATCATGGCAACAGCGTTCTAAATCACAACTGCCTTTTTCAATATATACAATTAAATTATATTTAATGCTCCAAAGTACAATAGTTTCTTATACTTAAACTCTGTTGTAAATTTAAACTCTTTTATTTTTCATAACTTCACAAACTTCTTTTTGCACTCATTAAAAATATATCCGCTAATTCGTTAAGCTAAATCTATATCCCTTTGTGCATACTCCATTCACTACTTTCTAATGCATTGCCAGCAAACAACTCCAGCGTAATATACCACTAGCGCGTTATTCCCTTAGCACATCCGTTAACTGTTTGGCAAAGCGTACACACAAAAGTCATACCGCTATGGCCATAGAGAGAAACAATGAATGCGCCGCATAATCTTTATTGCACTACAGTGCCCTGAAGTGGAAGCATTAGCGACAGGACAAACCGAACTCGCAGCGGTGTAAAGTGAAGCGTTGTAATGCGCTGTGCATTGTGCAATTCAACGTGCTTGAAGTAAAGCAGTTGCGGCCGTTGCCACTGCTGCCGCAACGGAATAACGTGCGCGTAAATCAGTGAATTTTGAATTTATTTTTCTTGGCTCTTTTTCTGCGCGAAAATTTCATTGGTGAAATGAACGCACTGCGGGATGCCAACAGCACATCCGGTTTGTTTTGTAATGTCCGTTTGCCGTCGTTGCCGGCTATATGAGGATTCAACACTACCCGTCTTAGCGTTTGCTAAAATTTTACGATGTTAGAGAGATAAAAGCATCAGCTTGAATGTAAAAACAATAAAGAAATAAATTATGTGCCATTTTGCCGATACTCTCAATATGCATTAGCGGGAGAAGCACGTTTTCCGGTTTTGCTTTCACGTTTTTTTTTCTTTCTTTCCATTTTTTTTTTTCTTTTTTTACTCATATTTCTTTTCTTTTTCTGATAACTTCTTAGTGCGGTAATTTTTTGGAAAAAATAAATACTATGAGTGCAAACACTAGCGGCGTGATTATAAAAATTAAGAATTACCAATGTTGCAAAGTATCAGCAAAAAGTATCGATGAGTATTGAAAAATTCAAATTATCGGATATTTGATATTAAGTGATATGAATAAGCAAGACATAAACTTTTAACATATAAAAACGTACCTAACGTATAAGCTAAACGTGTATCACAAAACTTACACAGTAGCTAACCATTCGTCAAAATGACGAACAAGTAGCGTAAATATCAAAATTGAAAAGACTTACTGACTGCGTACTTTCATCACAAGCAAGTTTTTCAACAACGACTGAGTTGATCTTAGAGTACATGTAGCAAGTTGCGATAGTTATACTTATGTTTGTCAAAATTACGAAGGTTAGCTATTTGGGGGTAAAAGTATTATTATTAAAAATTTTGAAAAAGTATTGAAAAGTTTATGGAAATCATATTGTATCAAATATTATGAAAGTTCTGAAGAATCGCAACAAACTAAGAATTGTAGAAAACTCAAGAAATGTAGTGCCCACTTTGAATTAGCTCTTAGAGAAATAAGTTAGTTGAAAATCAGGGTAAGAAATTTGAAGAAATACTTTTGAAATTAACATATACTCTCTTTTAAATAAAACTCTGAATAGTTTAAGTCATCGCGCAAAATTGCATTATAATTAAAAAAAGCAATTTCGGAGATATTGCCGAATATATGATTCCTAATGCCTACAAATGCACTAAGAAAATTTTTAAAAACTTTTGAGCTCTTGCATGTCACTAACTTATTTTACGAAAGAAGCCTCAAATAGCCCCAATTAACTGTTGCCATTTGTTGCTGAAAGCTTAAGAGAATAAAAATAAAACAATAATAAAAACATTTTCATCTCTAAATGAGTCTTTCAGCACAAACAATCTCTTCCAGCAATGTTTTATTGGCCACCACTGTTGCTGCTACTTAATATAACTTTTGCAAAACTTTTTGAGTTATTGATTCGCATAAATCAGTTTTCATGAGGCGATGCGCACTCTGAGTGTCTTTGCTACATACACACACACACACACACACATACAGAGATATAAATGTGAACTCGCATACACGTGCGAGTACTTGGTCTCATGAGATCACAATGCAAATGCGTTTCATTCCATATTCACATTCACCATCCCAACGGTAGTGACGTGCAATGATTCTCTGCCGCAAGGTTTTACTCACTGTGTACTATGTATATTCCCTACTTGGACGCGTCCATTCAAAATCACTGCAGTAGAAAATTAGAAATTTCGCCGCCATTTTTATCAACTGTATAAAAATGAAGCGAAAATGCATTAGCAATGAAAAAACTTCTTGGGGATATTTTACAAATAGCTCCGTGCATTATTCTAGACATTTTGCAGACATGTGTATAAATGTTCATAAATTTCAAGCCTTCAAATTATTGCTAAATATTTGATCAAAAATAGCTTAGAAAATTACTTAATCAGTCAGAAAGTCATACCCACCCGATATGTAACGTTTCGTTAACCTTTCAGAAATCTTTTACACTATAAAATTTCAGTTCAGTTTCAGAAATATTTCATTTGCATTACAGAAAGCTTTCTACAATATGTCAATATGCCTTTTGATAATAAATAATCTCTGCTACAAAAACGAAGCTTAGTTTTCTGAGGAAAACTTAGACTCTGTAAGCTGATTTGGTAATGCAACCTATCTACTCAAGAACTTTTTCCCAATCTTAAAAATGCTTATTTCGCAATTTCATGTACAAAATTTTGCTACAAAAGAAAAACTTAGCTACTCAAGCGCAACCTGGCAACCAATGGTTACTAAGCTTAAGGATAATATTTTGACTTCCCATTCCAAGTATTGCAACTGATAAAAAATTGAGTGCAAAACAAAAAGGATTTCACTTAATAATGGATAGACTGTTATCTGCTCAGCACAAATGGAGAATTTTATAAATTTCTATTTGTATATGTGTGTGTGTCAGTGTCTATGTGTAATTGCATTCAAGTCGTATTTTACTTTGGTGTGCAGCGACCTTAGCAGTTTCGTTTTTATTTTTTTTTTTATTTTTTTTTATGCTGTAAGTGTAAATGTAACACCATTTGTCTGTATGAGTATATGTGCGTTAGTCCAAAAGGACACGTAAAAAGCAAACAGACTTTTAAATGGCGTGCATTCGCTAATCCATTCTCTTTTTCCCTGATGCCAACGTTCTATTTATTGCCCCTACCGCTGCCGTGTTGCGGAAGTTCGCCTCGCTGCATATGAATGCTGTCTGCTGCATAAAGACAGCAATGACTGTGGCTTCAACACTGTGAAAAGCGTTGTTACTCAGAGTTTTTTTCCTGTTCGTTTTCCTTTTTTTCAAAAATTCCGTTTGTTTCAAAAAAAAAAAAAAACAAAAAGGAAAACATTCCAAATACAAAGGAAAAACATGACAAAAGCGTGAAAAAAAAGGAACTGTAAATAAAATGTGCGCCGGAAACCTCGCGTTGTACAAAAATTGTCTGTTTTAGCCAGGCAGCATTTGAACTCCCCGCAGTTTATGCCTGTGCTGTATGTTGCCTGTGGGTGTAACAAACTTTGTAGTTCAAAGTTCAAACTCAAATTTAACAGATTAAATTATTCTACGACGATTTATGTTTTTGCAATGGATTAAAATTAAATAAATCTTTAACTACGTTAACTAAGGAAACATAGCGCTGGTCATTGACTTTAGGAAAATTGCTTAAATTTATAACATAGTATTGGTGTTATATTCATGATAATATCTTATTTCGACTTTTGTTCTTATCATATCACTTAGAACTTCATATGACTTTTTATGAAAAGTTAATAAATTTTATAGTCCATGGGCCGTAGAGTAAAATAATTATTCATGACCATACCGCTCAAATAAATAAATTTATGACGTATATGTTATATTATACTTTAATCAAGAGCGTAAAACATTATGTTGGACAAAAATGTTGGGTCGTTTAGCGCGTCCGACACGCCAACTATGCCAACTTTATAAAATCAAAAAATTTATGACCTAAGGGCCAATTTTGGCAGAGTTCATGGTAAAAAAACATTTAAAATCAAGTGGTAACCTTGTCGGACAATTTTCAGGGAGCGGAATAATTATTTTACGGCCCATAGACTATTAATGCTAAAGGAGGTTTTTTGATGAATATTTGAAGTTATTTGAAGTAAGTATCGAACTTAATTTTTACATTTTATTTAATTAAACTTAAACCTTTTTTATCTAAGCCTTTTATCACCCAGATGATGCATCAGACATTCAACGCAAATTTTACATAGAGCATGGTTTTAAGTTTTCGTCAACATTTCTCCTATTAACAAATATACTATCGCAAATTTTATTTTCATGATGACTTATTAGGGTCATGTTTCGAAATCGAATGTTTATGACTACTGATTAAATAAATTAAATTTTTATAATGATTCTACTGAGCTAACTGTTCACTATGATAGCACAAAAAAAATACATTAAAAAGAAATAAAACATTTTTTTTTTTTCATTTATTTTAACATAATTGAACTGAATTTGCCATTTCACGTTAATTTTTGCATCCAATTTTCATAGAGCTTTTATTCGTTCATTTTTAGTTTAATTTTTACTTATAGTATGTAGCAGTTTTTGCATCTGCTGGTAATTATGCATAGTTTTCGTAAATCTCTTTCTATTTCTTACCGAGTCTTTTTAATTGCTCTACGTGATTTTCTCACATTATTTGTTTTCTTTTCAATTTTCCGCAATTTTTTGTTCATGTCTTTTGTTAATTGTTCACAAATTTTCTACCATAATGTACTGCAGGATGCACACTCAGAATATAAACAAAAAGATGCTGTCAAAACTATTTCAAAGACTTCACTGTCACTTATTTTCTTTTATAGTTAAAATAAGAGTTAGCACCTGGACTTAATATTGTCTTACTACGTACAAAGAACCACATTCTAATCCCCCCATAGCGTTACTATTTACGAGCAATTAATCACACATCTTTTGCTGTATTCATGAAAATACTTCATTCTCGCTAATTGCAGCAAAACTTGACCAAACTTTTTACCGCAACGCAACGTCGACTGTGATTGATGGTTTTAAAATTGTTTTAACTTGGCTAATTGGTGCGCTATTACAATTGCAGTTATTGCTGCTGCTGATATTTTACTGTTGCTGCTGCTGCTGATGATCTTCTTTTATTGTAATGAATGACGTCTGTGCTGCATGACTGCAATTCAGCATGCATGCACTTAGTAGCAGTGATTGTAGCTGAAATTATTGACTTTTTTTATGCTCAAAGTAATATCATGCGTTGATGGGCTTAAAGCAATTTGCGTCGAAGCTAGCGACTTCTCGTTATAACTTTTTTCTAAATTCACTTTAACTGCTGCATAAAAATAGAAGAATAGAATATAACATTTTAGCATCATTTTGCTTATGAGATTCAGGCTTTCTCTCGGAACTTATTGATTACAAGCTAAAAATTGTCAAAGTTGTGGCTAATATCACAAGTTTGTTTGCAAATTTCTTTTTCTTTTTTGCTTAAAAAAGAAATTGTTTGCTCTTGAAAAATTTCCAAGATTATTTTTTTAAATTGCATTAAAATTTTCGACAGTTTTTGTTCTCTTTATTATTGCTGCATTTGCACTGTAATCTTTATACTTTTTTGCGACAAACCCACAACTATTCGTTCCGCGAATTATTTTCAAATTGTCAAAGCCATTTAAGTAAAACTTTATCCTTGCACTAAAAACTTTGTTTGTCTTGTTTTTGTCGCTTGCAACTCTTGTTATTAGTGCAACAAGATTTTTAGGGCTTAAAACTTAAAATTTTTGTTTTTCTCACTTAATAGCAATGAAATATTTCATAACCCACGATGACGATGAAGATGAGCTAAAACGAAACTTATGGCGTTGTCAAAAGCTTTCTACAATTCACTTAAGTCTTAACAAGGAGTCTTAACACCACATTGTGTGTGGAATGGATTATGAAGAGGCTTTAATCTTGGCAAGGATTATTAAATATTTTATTGTTTCTTGAATAAATTTAATTTTCAATTTATTTTTTATATATTACATTTCCAAAATTCTTTATTGGTATATTTTTTTTTATTCGCGTTAGTTCACAATTCCAATGCATTATTTAATTAATTAAGTAAGTATTTATAATGCTGCTTCATTAAATTGTAAAACTACCAACCAGATATGATATTAACATACTCTAAGCATTTTTTTGATAACATTTTATCAGCAGAAATGGAAATGATTAAAAAGTAATTTTTGCCAAAATTTTTTTACTACCTAATAACATAAAAAAAAAATATTTTTTTCTAAAGCTTTTACTTGCTATTAGCAATCAGCTTTGTAACAAAAAATTCATATGACGCGTCACCGTCTTTCACTCGTTATCGTGTAAACGCATTTTACGCATAATTTCAGCCCAAAAAAATGGCAGCATTAAGTTTTGCGCAAAGACATTGGCTGAGGTTATTTTTTCATAATATGCCAAAAAGTATGCCATATAAAGGAAAATTTTACAAAAACTTGAGAAAAAGCTTTGCAAAGAAAAAAATCATACAAAACAAAATAAAATTTGGGAAAAATTTCTGTAAAACCTCAAAAAAGAATTTCATGAGAAGAACCACAAATATTGCATATTGTGGTGGGTAAAAACTGAGAGTCAAAGTAAAAAGCTTTAAAATACTTTAGCAACTAATTAGTGCAGATTTTATTTTATTGAATTATGTATTTAAAAAAGAAATTTAATTAAAGCGATATGTTGGAAATTGAAAGCATAACAAATTAAAATTAAAAATATTACACATACGAAGACTTCACAAAATTTTTATTATTTTATTATTATTTTAATAGTAAAACATTAGTTAAGTTCTAAGGCAATATTGTAGTTTACTAGGCATAATTGGTGCCACATTAGTGTGCTCAATGCTTTTGCATTTCAATTCAGTAGTTTTTGTTGCTGATCAGTTCAATGCCATGCCATTGAAAACTTAAACATTGAAGAAAACGGTCGCATTATTTTTGAAAATAAAGTTGAAAAATTAAGCCAAGACATGATGATGGATGGTACACATTCTTGGAGCTCAGCGAAACGAATTCACCCTATTTAGGGTGTATCACATTTGATTTATCCCCGTTTTATGTATAGAGAAACAAGTGCGAGACTAATTTTTGTATGACTATATCTTTAAAGTGTAAACCTGTTCAAATGAACACATAAAGTGAAAATAGTTTCTTAATTAAGAGTTTCAAACGATTTCTTTTTTTTTTTATTTATTTATTTATTTATCAATTTAGCAATTCAAGAAAATAAAATTCACATTTAAATTACTTAGGAGACTGACCGAGCCTTAGGGAACACCTATATTTAAATTTAAAGAATTACTAAACTGATTTTCAATTTTTACTCTTTGGCATCTATCAGCCAAGTAAGATTTGAAACAATTGTGAATTATAGCAGTAAACCCACATTTGTGCAATTTATCCAAAAGAATTATATGGTCAACTGTGTCAAATGCTTTGGTAACATCAATAAACAAAGCTGCAGAACATTTTTTCTGATTTAGGCTAGCGTTAATGTTATTACAAAAATTTAAGAGTGCATCTTCAGTTGACGTGCCTTCTCGGAATCCAAATTGACATTTGCTGAAATAATTTGTTTTGTTTAAAAAACTTGTCATTCTTTTTTTTATAGCTTTTACAAAAATCTTAGACAAAACCGAAAGTAACGAAATGGGTCTGTAATTATTGAGATGCATTTTGTTACCCTTTTTATATAAAGGGATAACTTCAGCTATTTTAAGCTCTGTAGGGAAAACACCTGCAGAAATACTTTTATTTAACAGAACACAAAGCACATCAACTACATTTAAAGCAATCTGTTAGACAAAAGTATTAGAAAAACTATTTTCATTAAGCGAGTTGGAATTTTTTGGGAGACTTAATTATTTTACTTCAAATTTTAAACGAAGAGATAGGCTGAAAAAAAAAGCTCTCAGAAACGCCGTTTTCTTTTTTTAAACATCCACAAGATGTCTTGGCCTATTTTGGCAAAGAAATAATTAAAAATATTGGCTTTTGCAATTGGGTGTGATACAATCTCAATATCTACTATCAGGTTTTCTATACTCTCATTAGTGCACGTTTTATAAATTCATTTGCATAAAAATTTTTTTTACACTGAGATGCTTCAACTGAAATTTCTTTACAAAGTTTTTCATATTTGGTCTTTAAATTCAAATTACCAGGGTTTCTGATAGAACTCTTATGAGTTTTTTTCTTTATTTGAATTTTCTTTACCAAGTCAATCGATATTATATGAATACGTCATTCACATGATTCGCTATGCAGAATACATATGACGTACAATAAAAGTAAAGAAAAAAATCTTAAAAAGAATACATTTTTTTTTTAGAATAATTTTGTATAAAAATATTTTCAAAAACTCAGACACTTAAATTTTTTTTAAGCATTTTCCATTTTCACTTTTAACAAATAAGAAGTGAAAACTCGATATCACATCTTAAAATGTTTTTTATTTTGCAATTATTTTTATAAATTCAATTAATTGAATACAATTGCTTCTTAAGGCTGCAGTGGTTCAAAAGCTACAGTACTTTCAGCTTCAATCGAACTGGCGCTAGTGGGGTCAGTAGAGCTGTCGGTAGTGCTGGCGCTAGGACTAGCGCTACTGCTGGTGCTGGAGCTGGTACTGGAGCTAGTACTGGCGCTAGTGCTGGGTTCTGGTGTTGTGCTCGATGTATTGGGTAACCCATTTTCCAAACAAATATCCAATTTTTGATATGTGTCCGCTGTATCTTCAACATATCTGCGTTGTGTTGCATTGGTGCATGCCTCTTCATTCTGTTGAATTTGCTGCAAGCCTTGAGTGAGACTGTTAGCAGCACCAATAGCTAGATTTTCAATATCATAGACTTGTGTTACTTCTTGTCTGGACTGTAAGGAAGTGTGAAGTGTGTTTTTTTTATATCTCGTAAGCAATTTAAGGTAACTTTATTTTACTTACCACTGCTGCATAACAATTAAAGAATCCCAAAGTATTTGTCAAATTATCGCAATTCTGATAGGCCGTGCAGACATCAGAGGCTTTTTGCGCAAATGCTGCACGATTTTGGTCTGCCTCATTGGTGAGATTGGTCGTGAGCTCGTTGGCCAGCGTTAAGCAAGCTTGATACTGCGTCGAGTAGCTATTGGCAATTTCACTCAATTCCGGTAAGTAAAGATTAAAACATTGTGCAGCAATTGCTGGATTTTGTGCAGCAGCTGAACTACCACTGGGTGTCAACAAATAGTTGATCAATGAATTATCAAAGCTAACTTGCGCATCGGCCTTTTTTAAAGTTTATAATAATAATGAAAATTCAATAAGAAATATTCCACTTTGAAATATGAACTTCAACTCACCTGAGCACTTTTTGTGCCAACTAGTGCTATTAGAAAAATTGCTGCGAAGAACTTCATGTTGACTTCACTCAACTATTAAGACTATTGCAATACACTTGATTTGATAGCGTTTGCGCTTTTTATATCAGCGCCTCAATGATTGACAAAAGTTTTTAAGTCCTTTGTTATTATCTTTTGAGTGTATTAATAAGTGCCCTACTATTTAATAAATTAAATGTGGAGGGAAAATTTAAAATTTTCAGTTTTTTATAAAATAAACAATACAAGTACATATTTGCATACATATGTACATATAAAGTTAGTCATCTATACACCTACGTTGAAGGAAAAATACTTAAGCCCAAGCTTAAGTAGCTACGCAACAATGTAAACTTTCTCAAAATAAAAAAAAATCAAATTACTTTTAATTGAACTGATTAGTCATAGAGGAACGAAATCAAAAAACACGTGTATTGGCTTTTTGAAAGTTCAGATATTAAACCTTTTCTACACGGTTAGAAATTTTGGATTAAATTTTAATACTTTTGGGCTTACATATATGACTACACCAGAATAGTATTAAAATTTAATACTACCTAAATATTAAAATTAATTTTTAATACTTTTTTGTATTAAAATTTAATACTCGTTTTTATTAAATTTAAAAAAAAAAAATTTCTTTTCGAATGGGATTTGAACCGGGTTGCCTGTGAATTCAAGTGTTGCACGCGCAGCTTAACGACATCAGCCACCGTAGTGATATTTATTAGTTGGCTAAAAGTTTATTTATATTGACAACAACGCAAAATGAAAGTTCAATATTGTAGTATTAAAATATAATACAGGATGGCTTAAAAATCAAATATAATACTTATTTATTAAAATTTAATACAAAATTTATTACAAAATGTAATTTGTAATCTATTGAAAAGTATCAAAATTGTATTAAAAATCGTTGTAATATTTCGCTTGTATTAAAATTTAATCCAAGATTTCTAACCGTGTACAGATCTTAATATAATGCGCACAATGTTTAGTCAAATTTGTAACGTATTTAACTTTTCCTTATGAGAGCGGAAGGTATATCTATACTGGGCTTCATTAATACATTGAGCTTTTCATTGCACAGAGTACACCGAACAACTGTGAGTTTCTTATGCACTGCAGAGCATTCTGCCTCCGTTTTCAGGGGCGAGGAACATGATATCGGTCTCTCTATGCTTCTCAAACAAAGACTTGAATATATTACAGTCTAGCGAAAAGTTATCTTACAAAATACTGAAAGACACAGTCTCTGATTTAAATTCTTCAGGCTGTTTGAGGATTTAGTCATCATCAAAAGAAAGCAAATGAAATACCAGAGCGGGAATTATTTAAATAACAAATGAAAAGTTATGAAAAATATTGAATTCATTCGATTTTTTGCGAAAATTCTGAGTGAAAAATTGTCGTACTGTGTATATGTATAATTAGCTCAAAAAATGTGTTGTTCAAAAGATATCGAGTTTTTGGCACTATTCTCATAGAATAAAGTGGAAAAACCAATATCTCATAAAGTGACAAAGTTACTTCTACCATATATCCACTAAAAGTCACTTAGATCTTAGAAAAAATATACAAATGTCGTCTCCAAGCCAATATCACGAGAGCTAAGTAAGATCTTTGAGGAAAAAGTTATAAGAGGACGTCCATTAATTACATAACGTCTTTTTTTTTGAAAAGACGGACCCCTCCTCCCCTTGGTGAGATTTGGTGAAGTCTGGCGGGACCCCTCCCCTCCTTCCTGTGAGATTTAAATTATAATTTTTAATGTAAATTCTATGCATTAAAAAGTAGACGTGAGATTTCGTTTGACCCCCTTGGTGAGAATTTGCCGGACCCCCTCCCCCATATTTTAACTCACCTAATTAATGAACGTCCCCTAAGGCTTTTAGAAGCTTAAGTACCGGTGATCTTGTCTTTGAACTTTTTCAATTTTAAAATTCATCACTTAGTTCGCGGAATATTTTGGACTGAGAATGTTAAAATGAAACACCCAGTAAAATTGTTAGATATGGTATATCCAGAACTGTTGAAAAATGAATAAAACTTTTCAAAAAAACGTCTATGAAAAACATATTATGTTAGGCATTGATTTTTATAAAAAAAAATATTATTAGAGTAAAGTTTTCGATCTTTATTTATTAATAATACTATTTTCAACAATATTACTCACATTTAAAACTTTCCATGGAAATGTAGCATACTTTAGGCCAATTTTATTTTGAGTATAAAACCGAACCTAAATAAACCTTTTACAGAAAATCTTCGTATGAATTTTCTTTGCATAATTCAAATGTTTTTCATTATATTTGGGTGAAAATTTCCTTTGAATTTTTAGATTTTTATATATGTACAACCGATTACTTATGATTTGTATTATATTTTTGGGTTGATAAATATTAATGACATAATGTTTAAATTGTTTCCATGTATTGAAACATTCCCTTTCTGAATGTAACATTTAATGTGTTAATGCATTTTTTCTTATATGCTTAGTACTATAATACTATACTACGTCTCCTACCATTTGATAATATTTTTGTAGATCTAAGATCTTTTAATAAAATAAAAAAAACAATACTATGGTTTAAATGCAATTTTCTATTTATTGTAAAACAAATAATTAAGTATGTAGTGTTTCACATTATCAAAGCCAAAAAACTAAGCGGCTTAGTGAAGGATCCTGCGAACGTCACGTCTGATTGTCCTTCTGACTACTCTAAGAGGAGCTGCCTGTGCGACAATGCCACTTTGCGCCACAGCTGGCACTGCAAATGCAGCATTCTGCACACTGTTGTCATTGCCGTTGTCAACAACTGTATCTGTAGTTGAAACTGGACCAACAGTAGATGCAACTGCTTCTGTGGTTTGAGCCGGAGCATTTGTGGGTCCAACTGTTGACTCTGTGGTGGCAGCAACAGGTAAACCATTCTGCAGACAAGTATCTAATTGTTCATAAGTTTGAGCGGTATTTTGAACATAAGTAACTTGTGTAGCATTTGCGCAGATATCTTCGTTGTCTTGAATTTGTTTCATGCCCTGGGACAAAGTAGTGCCAGCGCTAACAGCTTGATTTGAGATAGCATAGACTTGTGTGACTTCTTGGTTAGACTATAAGGATAGACAGACATTTTTTTTTGTCAAATATTAAAATTTAAATAGGAAATTTGCTTCATAATTTTTTACTCACCACAGTTGCATAACAATTGAAGAAATTCAAATTGTCTGTCATATTGTTGCATCCCTGGTACGCGATACAAATATCGTTAGCTTCTTGCACATAAGTGGTACGATCTTGCGTAGATTGGTCCATTAAAGTGGTCATTTGATCATTGGCTAATGTCAGACATGCCTGATATTGCACCGAGTAGGCATTGGCCACCTCAGTTAATATGGGCAAATAAAAGTTGAAACATTGTGCAGATAATGTAGGATCGAAAGCTTTAGAGCCACTGGGTTGAAGCAAATAATTTACCAGTGAATTGTCAAAGTTGACTTGCGCTAAAGCAGGCTGTACGCTGCTAACCTATAGGAATATTTTCACTTTAACAATTATTTTCTATAAAAATTTCGATTATGTAATTACTTTAGCACTTGCTACGGCGACTAGCGCAATCAGTAAAATTGTGGCGATGAACTTCATGTTGTTGCAAACGGCAAATGCTACTATTTAGTAGCTTGCCTTGGTTTAGCCTTTTATAGAAAATTTTTGGTTTTTTTGCCAATTCGAATGATTGATTGAATACAGTTTGTTGTTAAGAAGCAAAAAATTAAAAATTACCCAAAAAGTTCACAAAAATATATACGTCAGATAACAAATTTAGTCTGCTCACCAGATATGTCTGATTACCAGTTGGAATTTTGCAAACTTTAAATGCAACATCATGTTACATATCGATCTTAATGTTGTCGTATCAAGTATTTTTTTCATGGACAATAAATATTATACAAAAATAGTCATATCATATCATATTTGGTGTAAGTCGGTCTCAGCAAATTTTCAAAAGTTTTCGAGAGTTTCAAAAATGTCAACGGAGAAGAAAAAAACCACCAACAACAACACAGACGCCAAGAAGTAGCATAAGCATTGAAAAATAAAACGACAGTTTTTGTGTGACGAATCTTAATCCTGAAAAAAGTATATTTTAATTAAAAAAAAAATAAGTAGGCACTAACCTTCTTTAACACAATTTTGTTGTTTTAAAAAAATAATTATTAAAATCAGTCCAGCATATTTTCCACCAAAGCGTTTCAAACTGTTTTCATATGGGCAATTTTATCTAGATAGAATAGATGAAATGTTTTCAGTGAATATATTGTAGACTATATGCGTACTTCAGTTTTATTAACATTTTTGTCGAATTAAAAATTACGTCCAGATCGTCCTGTTTAAAATTTTATATATTAGAAACATATTCTAAAAAATTAAAATTTGATTAAAAGGAACTACAAGAATAACTCCGGCTTTAGTCTGACTTTGGATAGTCTGATTGATTGGATAAATAAAAAAAAAATAATTAGTATTTGTATGACCAATATTTTTGGGTTTTTAGAAATATATTAACCAAAAAGCCAAAATCTACACATTAAAAAAACAAAATGTTACCTTATACTTTTTTGAACTGCTTGCTAAATGTATCACATGTAATTTGAGTATTTGATTCAAGAAATGTTTTAAATTTTCAACTTCCCGTTAGAAAAATTTAATATTTTTGCATGCCGCAAAGTGACATTTTTTCCTAAAGAGAAACTACATATATACTTGAAAAAATTCACATATAATGAAGAGTATCGTCTGATTTTTTTTTTGCTCTAAGCCTTTTTTTACCTTGACAATACCCAAAAAAAAAATAAATAGTCATCTAGATAAAAATAGACTAGTGCTTAATCCATTAACGATCGTGAAGCACGAGTACTTAATTCTAAACAAATTAAATCAAATGATTGATTTCTTTAAGTAAATTTACAATGTCTCTTTAAATGCTAAAAAATTGTTTTCTTCATAGTTATGGCGAACAATTTTCTAAGAAATTAAAATAATAATTTGTTTTTGAGCTATTCTATGTATATTGATTTTTGCTTTTATCATAATGCCTTAGATAAAGTTTGTAAGTACTTACTTGGGGATTAAGACATTATTAATAATAATAATTTATTAATAATTTATTATTGTAATGGTTTGTTTTGTTTGAAGAAATGTTCAATGAACTTTTTACAGAGATAATTTTTAGTACAAATATAGACAGAGTTTTGTAAACACTTCATAAAATTGAGTACAGAATTACTGAATAAAAAGAAAAAAACTGCAAAAAGTGTGTTATTTATGGCTTGACCAAATCGATAATATCCTACACTGCGTGCACATTATTAACTAATTTTTATTAAAAATTTATTCTTTTGAGTTTTTTCGGAAACACCTTGTACTGTATATAACTGTGGCTTGTGATATTCCTGTTATAAAATCTATTAAAAGCAATATTTTTTTTTAATTTCAAGCAGTGGAAAATTAATATTCAGCTGCAAGTTTTAAGCAATCTCTTATGCTGTTATGTTACTTGAATTAGAATATTATTATTTATGCTCATCAACGTCTTAATGGCCAATAATTTCAATGCCAATCAAATGAAGTCAATAAAAATAAAAATATGCTTTGAAATTAAAAATGCTGTAGCTTTTAGGATTACATTCATTATCCATCAGAACTATGACTGCGTTGTCCAAAGAACTTTTGCAATAACATAAAGTTCATAAAAGTGGATCTCAGGCTTCGCTAGATACACCAAACTCGAGTTGAAGGCTAATTTTATGATCCTTAAGCTTATTCTTTTCTGCCTAATACATATTTTTTGAAAAAAGCTCTTTTTGACACAAAAGTGCTTAAAAGTCAAGACAAGGTACTCTTCGCCTCTAATAAATTTTCTGCCACTTCAATTGTAATTAATAGGTCCTCTAAGAAAATTATGATATTCGCAAGCCAATCCAAGCCCGTACTTAGTAGTCCTACGCAAATTTTGTACTATTCGAAGGAGATGTTTAAAGAGAGCAAGAGCAAATGAAGTAGGTACTGGAAAAAAAATTCTTTGACATATGTATGTATGTTTGTATAAATACGTATAGTATACTTCATAGAAAACGCATACCTAATTTGTTTGCACATTCCAAACAGACTTGGTATTTTGCATAGCGTAGGCTAACGCACACCAACGTCAGTCGTCAGCAGTCAACAGCAACAACAATAAGCTTATCCGTTTCCTTCTTTTATCCATTTCTTTTTTTTTTCCTTCATTGCTGTCGGTTAGGAATTTTGTTGTTCATTATTTCATTGCAAACATTTTAGAAGTTCAGAACTTGATGTCATCGTCGTTTTCATTGCACGTTTTCTGCCCTCAACCAAAATGGAATGCAATTTAAATGCAAAATGTGAAAATATCCTTCAACTGTTTATCCTCTCAGTTTGCAGTTTTGTTTTACTAAAACGTAACAAGTGAGTGTAAGTAATTTTACTGCAAGCGGGAAAGGTGTGTACGTAAGACTAAGGTTATAAAGAAGAATATTTAATAATAAAAAAAAAAAAACACATCAAAGGATATAATGAGTTTTGCATCTAAGGTGAATTACAAACACAAAATTTCAAGAATCAAGTACTGAATTTTGATATTCTTTTTGCTGAATATTTTTTTGGGAACAAATTTCCTTTAAATCGTTTTTACAGGGAATTGGATATAAGAAACAATTTTACAATTTTGTTGCTACAATAATGATAAATTTTCGATTCATATCAAGAATATAATATTGAAGTTGAACTATTTTTAGTTCCATTTTGAGGATAATTAAACAAAAAAACTTTTTATGCCTTAAAGAATTGGAATAATAAATTTTATGTCATATTTCATCAAAAAGCTCTTCGTAGAAATTATGATAAAATTGAATTAAATTGGTAATGCTTCAGTAGGTTTAATCAGCATAAGAAGCTTTTTAAGAAATATAACGATAAATTCCGTTTTTCAACTCTTAAGTGTATCATACTCTTTGGAACAATTCCATTGAATCTAAAAATCTAAAAGAATTCAAATCCATTTTTAATCCTTAATAGAGTTAAGAATATTAACACTGATTTTGTAATGGAATTGTTTAATTTGATTTTGAATTGCAATTATCTAGAATGAAATAATAATGTAGTGGAATTTCAGTTTAAATTCTTTGAATGCAGTCATACGTTAATTCAATTGGATATTTTGTTTTTAATTCCCAAAATAAATTATTTATGGAGAGTAGTGCAACTCCTCAGTCTTCGTTTAGAAGAAAAAAATTTAATAAGCTGAAATGTACTGTATAAAATGTATGTAAATTTTTCTTCTGAACGAAGAGGGACTTAAATTACACTTTCAAAATAGAAGGCTCATACAATATATAGGGGTCTATGGTAGTAATCTCAAATGTAAATGCTTACTCGAATTGCTTATCTTGCTTCTAATATAAAGTTACTCGTTTCGGCTGGACAATACTGTTTATTGCATAATTTCAGCGCAGTTATTCAGTGTTTTTTAACTTTTTTATGATTTTTTTTAGGAATGATGGCAACACTAACCCTTAAACCTATTCTTTTGTTAACTACACAATATAATTTATATTTCGTCTGCATTACCTGCTAACTTTGGAAATATTCCGAAAAGTATGCAACATATTTGGAAACATTGATATGGCATTCTGTTACCAAAAGCTTTATTTATTGATAAAAATTTGCACTAAGTGTGTGTTTTTAATGGTGAATTAAGCTATGGTATACGCGTAACAGTCAAGTTAAATAAGCTGTGGGAAGGGAGAAGAATTTCAGGCAACCGTTGTGGTACAAAATTAAATGCCAAAAAAAGTATGACACTAAAAATAATGTTTTTCAACACGGAATTTGAAAATAAAAATTTTAAATAAAAAAAGCATAACGTTTTCTGAAGGCGCTATGAACAGTGGCCTTAAAGACGAAAAAAACTTGCCTACGTCATTGAAAGTTTCGTCATATGGGAATCGTTTCCTGAACGTTCTGAAAATAAAAAGTGCCCAGATGGATATTCTAGCTGATCGTCTGACTTCAAGTTTTATAAATTCACCAACTTTTCATGAAAAAAAAAAATTTATTAATATTCGTCAAAAATTTTGAATATCTCAAAAAAATCAAACGATCTGCCAGGATTTTGTTCTCAGTGTTTTTTTTTATTATCAGAGCATTCAAGAGCCGATTCCCATACGTCAATTCTGTCGTTAACATAGCCAAATTTTATGTCGAGTTTACGACCACCGTGTAGACTTTAAACATTTTGTATTAAAACTGATTTATTGACGCATGTTTCCTATTGAATTATATTTTCGCCTGTCAAGATGTGTTCATAAATATTATTATTAAGTCGTATTGAATAAAATAAAGCCATTTAATTTTTAGTATTTTTTCACAATTAAAACAATTACTTGGCATGTGAGTGATTTTCAGCAACATAAGTTGATGTCCACTTGAAAAAAAATATAAACTGGAATTTGTTTTTACTAACACGGCTTTGCTCGAGAGAGCATTCGGATATTTCGCCTCTAATGGAGTTTTAGGATTATGTAAGAAGAAGTCCCAGTTAGTCTTAAAATTATTCTTATACTTTTAAAGGATTTTAATAATTTTTTTCGAGAAAACTTCTTTACGTTCATAGAGCCTATATAGAAGATATGAAAAAAAAAAAACTTTTTCGTCATGTAATGTCGATATTTCATTTCTTACTTTCATTTTTCATTTCCAAAATATATTTTTATTAAGCGTTTTACTTGATTTACTCATATTATTTCCACAGTGCGTGTGGCTAATAGTAAAAAATCTAAATTTCATTAAGAGGTCGATAGCATATATATATTTCTAAAGGACGTTATAATCCAGAGTTGTCTAGTATAATTAAAAGAATAAAGTAATAATGGAGAAGAAAAACAAAACTTGGTAAAATTTGCTAAAAATATGTGTTCATAATTTGCATTAATTTTTCAAAACTTTTAACCCAAAAAAAAAAAAATTTTTTCTATTAAATATCTCGAATGAAAAAGTTTAAGTGAACTCAATATTATTTGCTTCAAAAAAAAAAAACAATAATTTTATTTACAAACACACAAAGTTTTTCTTTCACATTAAAATAATATCACTTTGAAATGATGTATTAGTTTAACCAATAACTTGATAACTTTTATCTATTTTCATACTAAGGAAGATAACAAATGTATTATCTGATGGTCTAAGTCTATAAAAGTGAACTTTAAATTATAAAATTCTTCAAAGTCAATTCACATTTCAAAACAATAAATTTGATAATTCAATATGCGGCATTTTCTATTCTTTTTTAGTTTGGTACTTGCTAGCGGTGTATGTGAGAAAAAAATATAAAAATAAATTAAAAATCTAATGCTAAATAAATTTAAACTTTTTAGTTTGCAGCACGCTCGCCGTTGTCAAGTGTAATAACACGCTCCGATCTTAGCTTGGCGAATTTTCTGCTAAATCAACAAACTGTAAGCACAAACTCTGATGCAACAACGTCAGCACAATGTTATAGCACTTACTTGCCGCTTTTGAATGATGTGACCAACAGCTGGTCAGCTAATCATAGCAACTGTATAGCCAATGCCAATAATGAGCGAGATGTTTTGATGACAGAAATGCAAATCGAACAAAATGCAATATCAAATACAGCTACTGGTATATGCCAGTTTGTGAGGAATTGCCAAAATATTGTGGACTCTAAGGACTTTTTTAACTGCTTTTCAGTCTTTGTGAGTGAACTGATTACTAAGATTTATTTGTAAATGTAATTTTTGGTATTTTTTAATATTACAATTTTGTGATTTTCTCCAAAAAATATTTGAAACTAACATTTAACAAAACATTTGTTTCTTATATAGAGCTCAAACTACCTTTACGCTGTATATAACATTTCCAACAATGCTTCCAATGATGCCACTTCTATGAATCAACAATTGGATTCTATAGATGATAATATGTATATATGCACCAATGATACTGAGCGCGCTTATATTGCACAAACTGCTAAAATTTATGATGCTTTGAATTATTGCTTGCATAATGGTGTTCCATTGGAAGTAAGTCCCATAACTGTGGAACCTACTGAAGTTACAGATAAAGACATAGAGGTAACAGGCTTGCCAAATGTCACTGATGCACCTATTGCGGAGACTACAATTGTAGTCAAAACGCTGGTAGCAAAAAAGAGCTTTAGCCTCGCACTTGTAAAATTCCGCAGAAAATTTGGTTACTAAAACAACAACATATAATTAATAAATGTGAAATGTTAAATTATGTACATATATCTTTCATTCCATAAATAGCTACACACACCCTTCTCAACATTTCTCGATATTTTTGATTTCTATTTATTGTTAAGTGCTTATCTGAAAGTGAATTTTAAATATATTTAAACTTTAAAAAATTTATTTTCAAACAAGTTAAAAAAATTTGCATTTTTCCAATGTTATGTCGGGAATATATTCTAAGGATCCTTAGAATATATTTTTAGAAGACATTTTGAGAAACATTTTTATGAATAACAAAATAATAATTTTTTTTTTATAAAATTTAAACCTTTTTAAGTAAAAATTATATTAATTTTTTACATCCCATTGAAATGTTTCGTCTCAAAAAATGTTGAAAAAAAGTCAAGAAAACGATATGTGCAGCTCAGTGATGGTATTTGGGTTTTGTGAAAATGTAATGAATCGAGACTTCAAATGTACTTTTGAGAGCCCAAATGTACTTTTTGGTCTTGAAAACCCAATTTTCCTTAAATGTACGAAATTATTCTAAAATTTACTATCCAAAAAAAAAAAGGTCCTCATTTTTCCCATCTCAAAAACCCTAGCAAAATTAGATTTATTTCACATTAAATTAATTACAAAATCTGCACATTACGGGACTATTTTCATTTACTAAAAAAAAACAAAATAAACGTAATTAATACAACAGTTCAATGCGGTTATTTTCATTTACTAAAAAACAAATAAAAAGGTAAATATTATAAATTGTCCAAACGTACCGAAAATGTGCTGAAAATGTGCTAAAAATTTGGCAAATGTACTGAAATTGCCCCAAATGTACTGAAAACTTGTCGAATGTACTGACAACGATTTTTCAGTACGCTAATGTACCGAAAAAAGTACAAATGTACCGAAAATGCCATCACTGGCAGCTATATCAAAAATTACGGATATATAAACATCTGTATATGAGACGTTCTTTTACATTCCGAACACTTGCTGACCGACACATCTTGGAATCATTTCAAATTTTTTTTACATATTCTAGGCATTATATTAGTGGACACGAAAATCAGCAATAGATTTGTTATCGAATATATCGAGAGATATCGAGTTGCGAAGGTCAAAGGTTTTACGTTTTTTGGTGTTTTACACTCATATTCAAATAGTTATATCTCCGGTAAATTTTAACGAAAAAATAATTTTTTTATATCGTTTTAAAGCTAAAGAGATCAGCTTTCTTGTAAAATTTTTTTCTTGGGCATTAAATGAAAAATTAATATTTTTTATAACAAATCAATTATTTAAACTTATTTTTTTATTTTTATTATTTTTTTAGAATGATTTTCAGAGTGAGACTCAATATGGGTTTTTCCAAATTAATTCTTCCGCGCACCTCTGAAAATACTACGCGCCGCGGCACTGTTGTCCCGAATTGAGTTTTGGTTCAAATATTGCTGGAGACCGCAAATCTTGTCGGAAATGAACAATTCTTTTTTGAAATTAAAGCTAACCAAAATGACAATAAATTGTAGCAGCCCGAATTTCGAAAAAAAAAATTAATTTTTTTATTATTTTAAGTTAAATGCCAAAAAAATGTTTAGAATATGTAAAAAAAATTTGAAACGATTCCAGATGTGTCGGTCAGAAAGTGTTCGGAATGTAAAAGAACGTTTCATATAGGACATTGCAGGTCAAGAGAAATAAAAATCAAATTGATTTGTCTTAAACTTTTTTATAAGCAACCAAGGGCCGTTTCTAGGGGGGGACTGTAGGGGATAGAACCTCCCCCCGAAATTTTTTACGGACACTATATATAAACGATTTTGCAAAATTAATAAAAATAAAAACCATCTTTTGATATACGCGTGTCCAACATTAAAATTTCAAAATGCGATATCTCGACAAAAAAAAATATTTGAGCAAACTCAACGGCATTTGAAAGAGGAAGACTTGTACTTTAAGATCCTACACATATAAAAATTCGCCGTGCTACATAACCTGTGTAATCATCGATCTATAATAGAAAGCTTCTAAAAATTTTGCCAACTTGACCCGTTACAACGTGCATTCCTGAAAGGACATTTTCATCATTGAATCATGTGTAAACATATACTTGTTAGCAGCGAAGAGCGCTCAAAGATTGATTTTTTTTTTTTGTAAAATCGCTAATATAATATTTGCTTATATGTATGTATGTGTTAAGTTTTCTTGTTCTATCATATTTCTTTTTAACTTAAGTAAAAGCATTTGCAAGTTTTCTGTAAACAATTTTTTTAAAACTTTTATTTGAAAAAAAAAAATACAGCCTTTAAGCTAGAAACATGTTTTTTTATGAAAGGCTTTGTGACTAGATAGCTGTGTATTTAGTACACACATTTAAATTCAAATATTCAAGTGAGTTACATAAAAAAATGGTCACCGATTTGAAAAATTAAAGAGATTGCAAAAATTGATTTTCAAAATTCTCAAATCCAAAACCCCCCCACCCCCGAAATAAAATCCTGGATACGGCCTTGCACTGGTGTAACAGACGATCAGAAATAGTCAAGAAATTTTACATTGAACCCAGTCTTATCAATTTTGTAGCCAAATGGATGGATTAATGTCAATTTGTTGTAATTTTTGCGTAGAATACGAACCTAAAGTATTTTTATGTTTTAAATATTTAACTCAATATTTAGGTAACTTTGACTTTTTTGATATGTTTCTCCCCAGTTTTTATAAGTTTGGAGCATCAACTTTTCATTGCTTTTTGTGTCATGATGGGAAAGAAACTTATGTAGGCTTTGAAGGTGAAAATTCCACACTCTTACGTAATTTCACGTAAGTTTTTTTCCAATTTCATGGAAATATATGATTTCAATATACAAATAAATAAACTTAACTTTAAATAAACTTTACATCTCTATACGAATATAAAAGTATGTACCTATATATATCTGAACTTTTTTTTAATTTTTAATTTGTCATTTACTCAAGAAGTGCGTCCGTCAAATTAAAGGCATACTCTTTATATGCCCACGACTCTGCAGGCGGGCTAAATATTATTTTATTATGTATACTTTTTTATTGCTGCTATTATTATTTGTATTTGTATTGGTGTTACGATCTGATATTTTCATTTTTAGCAAAATTAAAAAATTTTAAAAAATAATTGTCGACTTAAATCGCTTGCGTAGTCACCAGCACATTTGACCTTCAACTTTAATGGTTCAGAAAAACAAATGACTTTCTTTGTTTTATTATAAGATACGATTATATATAAGTAAAAGCTGTATTAGATGTTTATAAAAATAGAAAACCTTGAACTTGCAGCGCCATATCAAATCAAACAAAGAAAATTCTTACAGATATTAGATAATGTGACGTACAATAAATTTATGGATTACGATAATAACTAGAACACTTAGTAATATGCAAAATTTATTAATGCCGGTAGATTTCTGATAAGATTTTTTCAATAATTTCTATGTAAGCGAACAAAATAAAACAATTAAAAATTGATAAGTCTACGATAAGGATGTCTGTATGTTTGTATATTTTAAATATTATTTATCAGTTCAATGCGCTATAAAGCAACTACAATATTATGATTGTTCATTAAATATACATTATCATCATATACATATAAAAGAGTGACCGTTGATAAGTTGGCTTCCGAAATGCACTAAAAAAAAAAGTTGGAGTTCAAGTATTCCTTATAGTTCATTCAACTAGTGAAAATAAAGAAAAACATAGTGTTGCGAATATCAGATTTCGAAGCTTTTCCAAAACACTACCAAAAATAAAATATAACCACCACTTTAAGAATTTTATTGTACAGTATTTGCAAGAGCTTATGGGATTCAATTTCTTATTCTGATTCCAGGAAAATCGATTTACCTTCGTCTAAGGTGAGCGGTTATAACAGCCGTGGTTAGTTTTTACCCTCAGATGGCTAAGACAACGCTACTGAGTTATGAAAATTTTTGTAGTCTTTAAATTAATGGAGAACTTATTTTGAAATTAAAAATTTAATTTAAACTCTGAAAAATCATCCTGTGGTTGGTGAATTTACCAATACATAAACAAAAAGAATCGATCCAATCTTCTTGACCAACTGAGCATTGTGCTCAGACAATTATGAACCAACTAAAGCGCGTATTTAAGTTCTCTTTAACTACACAAATAATTATTTCATTTAAATAAACTAAACAAGAAAACTTCAGTGCCATGAAGCTTATTTTGAATATAAATATATACTAATCTTATGAAAGGTTGAAAAAATTCAGCAAAGCAAGAAAAGGCTCTTTTTAAGACTTGCAAAAGAATCAGACTTTTGAATGAACTCTTAATAAACCATTGGTAGGACTTATCCATCTTATTCTTATCTATCTATTTATATAAAACTGCTTCTATGGAAATGCTTTGTAACGCTTTGGTGCAAAATATACTGAACTAATTTTCATAATTATTTTTTAAAACAACATATTTGTGCTAAGGAAGATTATTGCAAACTTATTTTTTTAATTTTTTGATGTTAAATATCCTTTTTTTAGGATTAAGTTTTTACAAAACCGCACATTGCGGTTTGATATTTCATTGGTTATGCTTAAATTGCTTCTTGAATTCTATGTGTCAATTGTTGTTTTCTTTTTTTTTTTTTTTGTTACTTTTGAAGAGAAAAATCAAAATGGGATGTTATGAGAGTAATTTCATTACGAATAAACAACAACGGACCATGCGAGTGCGAAGCTTCGGGTACCACTAATAGATCGCTAAGAATTTTGAATAAGTAAATAACCAATTTTCTGCAAAACATAAATAACAATTGAGAATCAAGTTATCATTTAAGTCTACAAAAAATCTTTTTCTAATGCTTCAATAGCTACATAGGAACATAACATTTCAAACTTTAATAGTACCTGGACTGACAACTGTTATGATATGACGTACTTACTTATTTACAATCTCTACTGAAATATTTATTTATAAGGAATATTTCAATCACTGTGTGGTGCCAAATAGACTGTGCAAATTGTTAAAAAATTTAGTTTAATTTTTGCTACCTGAAATACATTTGAGGAGAACGTTCCAAAATTCAAAAGTTTTTTACTTATAAGCTTTTTTTTTTTGATTTATAGCTTTGAGCTAAAAAGCTACTAGACCAAATGCTATAATAGCTAAGCTTCCTTATTAATGGTCACTCTAATATGCAATAGCTATAAGATTTTATTAATGAACTTCATAGAATCACGCAAAATAATAAAAAAAACGAAATATTAACAGATTTAAGGAAATTGTATTTACGATAACAGCACTAATATTAATCAGTCGACATACAATATTTTCAAGTATATTAGATGTTTTCTTTTCTGATATAGTATTTAAGATAAGATGTCATATAAAAACAAAAAATATAGTGAATGTGTACTTCCTGTCTTCAGCAAAAATTGGGTTAACAACCAATTAAAATTAATTAAAATATAAACAATGTTTTTGTTTCAGCTTATATATAATACAGGTAAACAACAACTTAAATAAAAACGTGTGAGCAATAATAATAAACTAACGATACTTACAATTAGTAATAAAGTAACCATGATACATGGGATTAAATTTATTGTTTTGACAAAATTTTACGAAATTAGTATTATTGAAAGCGTTATCAAGGTACAAAAAAAAATTTTTTTTTAAGTTATGTCAGTTTTTTGGTGTTTTTCCTTGAGCAAAAGCGGCCCAAGTTGATTATTTTTTATTTTGACTCAACAATTTGTTGGTTTTTTTTGTTAATTCTTTTTATGACTAAATCTTTGTGACATTTTCTTGAAACCTACAAAATTTTTACTACCAAATCTGTCTAAAAATTATCTTTAATAATTATTTGGAAATTTTCCAAAAGATTTATGTTACAAACTTGCCGATTTGTTTATCACGCTTTACACTTTGTACAAACTAAGTACCAACATCTTTAAATGCATGCCAAAATATTTTCTGCAAAATTAAGTCAAAGCTCATAATGTCCTTACACGCTACTAACATTAGTTTGAATTAAGACAATTTAACAACTCTATGTATGCTAACCCCAATTCTTCCTTATGAGCATGTTCAGCATCTATTTCGCATTGTATACGCGCCTTCTCAGCCACTCCTAGTTGCTCTTGCATATCCACTAATATTTTGGTAGAATTTAAATGAATTCCCATCACGGAGCGTGTATTAATCAAACCCTTAATATATCAAAGGATAAAAAATAAAAACAAATTCTCGAAGAAATAAATATTCAAGCAACTTACCAGATCTGAATGACACCTAAAGAAATCCAATGGAACTTGCATATTTTCACAAGATTTCAACTGTTCACACACGGCGTTTGCTTCAGCTTGTATTGAAGTGCGATCAGGTTCATTTTCTATATCAATACGTATAATCGCACTGCGTATATCCTTCTGACAATCCATGTAATTATCGGTGTAATTTATTGCAGAAGAATTTAGGCATTCAAAATAAACATCAAAACAATCACTATCGTAACCATCTGTGGCCACTGGCAACGAGAGCACCTCAAGTAGGTTAAGTGAAATTGCTGCGCACAAAACAGCCATTACTAACAGTTCCATCTTCATCATTTTACTTGTTTGATACGTCTAACAACTTGTAGCAACTTGAAATTAATGAACATTTACTCCAATGAGCGCTGCTATATCAACATTCGGCTTATCAGTAGGGATCAAAAACGTAAGATACCCTACATTAGGTGCAATTGGTATTGTTGATGGTGTTGTTAGAAAGGGTAGAAATTGAAGTGAACGTTTTACAATTCAACTTCTTAGTGGGAACCAAAGAATCAGTTTTTACTGGAGGAGCTTTTTTTTTGTTATCACTTTTAAAAGTAATGAATATAATTTTGCGGAAAAATTTTAATGACTTATAAAAATTAAAAATATTCCAACTCTTTTTCGAAAATTTTTCAATCCCTACAGACCCCTCATCTTTGTGCTTGGCTGGGTCAAAACTGCTTGCGTTTTCGAAAGTCAATTCAGTAAAAAGAAAAATCATTAAAAATACCACCCTCTGTAAATAGATCCAGCCGCCCACTAGTGGCGCTACTAACTTTTAAATATTAACTTTAAGCCAAACAACAAATTAGAGTGTAGCAAAATTTTAAATTTGTTGTTATTTTTAACATAGAATTTAGATGTTATCTTTCTTGAAATTTTAATAATAACTCACTGTTGATAGCCTTCAACAAACCTTCAAAGCCTTCAACCAAAAAAATTTTACAGCTGCTGTATGTTATCAGTTAAAAGGAAATGCTGATAGCAAAAGTTTATGAATGAAACAAGTACTACCCAATCTCAGATATCTTCAAAATATTCCTTAGTTAAAAATTCTTAGAATTTCTATCATTTTACAGTTCTGTGAAAGTACATTTGTGGCGAAGAATATTAAGTTGCCTTAGGCCAGTTTAAATTTTGTTTTTTTGTTTTTTGAGCTTATCATATATTTTTCAAAACGGAAAAAAAAAATTTATTAGCGTAAACAATATATTTTGGGAGTAAGAAAATTTGCCCAGCGAAAAATTTAACAAAAAATCTTTTTAAAAATTCATATAGCTAAAGTAAAACCATATCTTGACTATATATATACAAAATTGCTTACATGAAAATGGTTTGTAACGCTTTCGCACAAAATATGCTGAACCAATTTTAATATTTTTTTTAAAAAACAACATACTTTTGCTAAAGAAGGATATTGCGTACTTATTTTTTTTTTATTTATTAAAGTTAAATATCTTTTTTTTAAGATTCAGTTTTTGCAAAACCTCACACAAAATTTGTCGTCGCTCCTTGTTGTTTTTTTGTTAATATTTGTACCGTTTGTATTTGGCTTCGAAGTTCAAAGAACAAACTCTCTTTCAAATATTTTTTTTTTTTTACTTTTGAAGAAAGAATATAGCATCGAATGTCAAAAGAGTAATTTTATTAAAATATTTTAAAGTTCATACACTTAAATTTTTAGCAAGAATAAAGAAACAATGTTTTTTCGCTGGTATAAAAATAACGTTAAAAGATAAACTTCGCAAACAAAAAAAAACTTATATGAGGTAACATCTTTTGAAAGAAAATTTAAAAAAAAAAAAAATTAATTTAAAATTAAGGCTTATTCAAAATTTTCAGAAAAAAAGGACTTTATCAGTTTTTATTCATTTTATTAATTTTACCTTAGTTTGTACCTATATATTAATAATAAATGTTTCAAATACTGTCACAAAACAGCCCCTTAATCGCCTTGTTACGTTTGAGTTGTTTGGGAAATTCATGCTTCAAAATTGACACTTTTATTTATTGCCATTTTTCGTATGTACTTACAGACTAGTGTAATGGTCAAAAAATTTAAAAAAAAAACTCTGTTTTTGATGTTGCACAGTACAGTTTTGTTCTGCCTAATGAAGCTTTATCTAATACTTTCGTAATGTGAATATCTAATCAAACAAGTGTATAAACGAAATTCAATTAGATAGCATCGCAATACGTCATGCTTTGATAACAAAAATTTTCAATTCAGCGCCATCTGTTGGCAATTCATTGCTTCTTTTGTGTGCTTGCTAACTGACGATTAAGAAGAAACAATTTTTTTTAATTACTCGGCAAACTTTTCTGGGCTGTGAAACTTTTTCTCGACAATAATATGTGAATCTTAAATGAGTTTTCCTTTCGAAAAGCTTAAATTACATATGTATATGTATATGTATGTATGTATATGTGCATAGAGAAGTTGCTGCATATGATAATAATTTTATGATGCAAGTATAAATATCAAAATTTTCTGACTTATGATGCAACCAATGCGAATAATATGACATTATCCTGAGAGAAAAAAAGTCCTAGTATCAGATATTCTACTTTAAAAGTGAAACGTATTTTAAATCTGTATGTATAGCAGTACATTTTACAAGGTGACATTATCTTTTCAGAATCACTATTGACAGAGGATTAATGAGAAAAACATTTCTTCTTACCATACTTATACACATGATGTCTTATGGTAAACAAGGTTTGGCTTATATGTACATATATAGACAGAAAATGGTGATGGTCATACTCTGACTGACCTAACCTCAAACTACTTAATTTCCAAAGGATAAGTCATTTAGATGTACTTTTTTAGCAGCAATTTTGTGACTCATGGCTTTTTTTTCAGAATTGAATCAAATTTCATTTCATTCTGTTTTTCAAGCCTTGCTCGAGAAACGGAAGGCAGAAAGAATATACCATGTGTTTGGAATACTGATAACATGTATTCTACTGATATTGAACACCATAAGGAACCTCCAGGGTAACGATCTATTTACAAAATTAAACAAAAAAATCTGTACACTTTACCGTTTGTATATTTCCTTTAAATATTTCTTTTTTTTTTTTCTTTTACAATGTATTAGTAAGTATTTATTTTAAATTATCAAAAATATATTAAAATGTATTTTATTTCGGAAACCGAATCAATTATTTTCATTAATTACCAGCCAGCAGATTTTTTTGGCACCCCACCACCACCGCGGCAAGATAGAAATTGTTTATCTGTCCATTCTGAGCTCTGAATGTATTGATCGCGATAAGTATCATCGCATTCAATTTTCCCTGCTTCAACATTATTATATTTCACTAACAATATTTTATATTCAGCATTCGAATCAGCAGACATTTCGTAAATTGTGGGTGTATTGTTACTGCTCTGCATGTTAGTAGACAATTTGTAATTGAAGAATCGAACAACAAAACCTATTCAAAAGCACTTACCACATATCCATAGCAATCATAGAATTGCAATAAATCACTTTTCTCTTCGCAAAAATCAAAATTTCCACAAATTGATCGTTTACGATCTACCAAATCAGAGCGTGTAGCTGCGCCTTGTGCATTAAGTGATTTAATCTCATCATCAGCTTGATTTTCACAAATTGCAGTATTATTCCAATAAGCATTCATATTATCATCTATAGCTTTAAAATACCAATCAAAACAGGCATCGTCATTTTGATTAGCATACACTAGGCGATCATTGCGCATGTTCCACAATGTTTGCAACGCTTGCTTATATTGTGCCAATATCATATCAACATTGACTCCAGTATTTGCTGCGGTAAGACCGCAAAACATTATTGCGAGCATTAATGTTCTAAGCGACATTATATGATTTGTGGAAAATTTTAAACTTTCAATGTAAGAAACTATGTATTCGCGACTTTACTTTCATTTAACACGAGCGACTGTAGTTGCTGCAAATGCTTTTAACGCTTTTATAGTAAATTTTATACGAAAAGTTAAATATTTTTTATTAGTGATCACAAACAATCGTAATTCATTACAAACTAAAGTGCTGATTTTAAAAAATATATGTAAGTTTTATCTTGAATATTTGAGTCAATAAAATTTTCTAAGAAAAACACAACTTTTTGCTCCGCAATTAATTTTTTGGAGCATCTATGAAACCTTAATAACATGGTATTTCACTTATTGTACATAATATGTGACATGCTGATAAACTGTTTTCCAAATATTCTTATGATACTTCCCTTTAGTTCTAAAAAATAAGTTGCCATATTTTTTGTATTCAATGAACATGCAATATTTCAAATTCAGGTTAGTTGAACTTTTTTAAAAAATCTGTTAATTTTTGGAGAAAACATTTAAATGTTTATTAAACTAAAGATTTCTAAAATTCAGCAAAATTTTATCTTTTTTACAAAAAATAAATAAAAGGTCAGTAAAGTTTACTGCAGGCATATTTCGCGGTACATTTTCTTAAAAAAATAATTTAGAAATAATAGAAATGTAAAGAACATTTACCGAAAATGTCATCATCATTCTGCACAGGTTTTGTCTTGCAAGAGCAAAATTTTCAAGAGCGAGAAAAATGTGATTGATTCATGATACTTTTAAACTTTTCTATCTTTTTCGATATAATTCGATACTGCCTATTTGTATCACTTACTTTTGTTTTGCGATACTAATCAGTATGTTTGAACTTACATTGACTTTTCGATTTTATTCGAGACCGATAGATAACCCGATATTTGATAGAAACTGATACAATTTAGAACTTAGAATTTATTTAAACTTTTTTGATACCTTTTAGATAGATATTCCGTACTTTTTCATATTAATCGATATGATTCTAAGCGAGTGCTTGCATTCACCTTCCATTTCTTTCTAGGTACAAATTGATCAGAGAAGACCATAAAATAATTTTAAAAAAAAATGTTATTTGCAGACCTCTCATTAGCTATTTAAAATTTTTGGTTTTAACAATTCAATTTATTTAAAATTCATATGATTTCTAGATATAATCAAACCTATTGGCCATCTTGATCTTCTGATATTCCACATCTAAATTTTTCCTATGGAGCTACGTAAAATCTAAAGCTTACGTGGATAAGCCGGCTACGATTAAGTAATTTGAAGCCAACGTTACTTGCGCCATTCGTCTAATACCAATCAAAAGGCTTGAACGCGTCATCGAAAATTGGAACTTCCGAATGGACCATCTAGTCGGCAGTAATGGTCAACATATGAGAAAAATTATTCCTAAGAAATAAACGTAAATAATGGTTATTTTGTACGATAATGTAGATGAATTGACAAAATTCAACTCTCAAACAAAATATTGGTCTATTGGTTCTCATTTCAAATACTTTTAAGAACAGCTGAATTCAATTAACACCAATAACTTATATTACTCGAAAAACATTCCGTTTATAAGACTCTACTTGCGTGGAAGGTGCCACTCCAACCTAAAAAGGTAAACCCTACGAAAGGCAAAAAGAATATACCATGTGTATGGAATATACTAATTAGATGTATTCTACTGATATAGAATACCCTTAGGAACCTCCAGGGATTAAATAAAAAATCTTAAAACTTTATTGCTTATATATTTTTTCAAAATATTTTTGTTTATTTTTACAAAGTATTTATTGCAGACTTCCAAAAACATTATAGTGAATAATATTTTATTTCGGAAACCGACTCAATTATTTTCTCTAATTACACTGCAGTAGGTTCATCAGTAGGTACATCAGTAGGTTCATCAGTTGGGGTTGCTAAGGTAGACCTTGGTGGCACCCAATCACCTGCGCGGCAAGCTAGAAACTGTCTATCTGTCTCTGCTGAGTTCTTCATATATTCATCGCGAACATTCTCATGGCAAAGATTTTTATTTGCTTCAACATTATTGTATTTCACTAACAATATTTTGTACCAAGCACTCGAATCAGCAGACATGTTAAAAATTGTGGGTGTATTGTTATTGCTCTGCAAAGTAGTAGAAGGATTGTAATTGAAGAACTATACAACAAAACGTTTTCAAAAACACTTACCACATATCCATAGCAATCATAGAATTGTAATAAATCACTTTTCTCTTCGCACAATTCATAATTTTGACAAATTGATCGTTTACGATCTACCAAATCATAACGTGTCCTGTCTTCGTGATTAAGTAATTTAATCTGACTATAAGCAGTCCAATTACAATCTGCACCATGATTCCAATAAGTATTCATATTATCATCTATAGTTGCAAAGTACCAGTCAAAACAGGCATCGTCATTTTGATTAACGTACACTGAGCGATCATTGCGCATGTTCCACAATGTCTGCATCGATTGCTTATATTGTGCCAATATCGTATCTACATCGGCACCAGTATTTGCTGCGGTAAGACCGCAAAACAAAATTGCGAGCAGTAATGTGCTAAACGACATTGTAGTATGAAACTTACAGAAAATTTTAAATTTTTAATGTAAGAAACTTTCAGCTAACACGAACCACAAAAGACTGTGTTTGCTGCAAAGGATTTTAACGCTTTTATAGCAAATTTTAGGTGAAAAATTTATTTCTTTAAGACCTGTTGATTTTAATTTTATTATTATTTTTTATTAGTGATCACAAACAATCGTTACTTATGGAAAAATGAATCGCTGTTTTCGAAAAAAATGCTCATTTTTTGGAGCATTTATGGGACCTTAATAAAATGGCATATCACTTATTGATAAACATACAAATACAATATGTATATGAAGAGTAAGATAAACTATTTTCTAAATAATTTCTTAGAAACATTCATAAATACTTTCCTTCAGTTATAAAAATTAGATTGCCATGTTTTTTGTATGCAATGCCTATGACTGCATATCTCATATTGATTTAACGGGCATTTCACACAAAGCGGACAGGGGAAATGAGGTTCGAGTTTCCAATTTCAGACATATTTGTTGTACCTGCAAATGCGAAACCCGAGTCGAGTCAGTTAGCACGACATACATAACGGCATTGCAATGCCGTTGGCTCCAAACTCGGCATGAAGTATAAACATAATTTAAGCTTTTCCTTAATACACAAAAAAAAAAATAAAAGTTAGGCGAACTTTGTAAAAAACGATAAAGTAAAATATTTATAATTTTTCTCAGTGTATTTTTTTTAATTTTTAAAATTCAATTATAAGGTTGAAAAGGCCAATTAATTAAGTATAAAATCCAGTGGTTAATTTATTTTACCAGATTTTTCTAACTGACTAATGGCACTTGAAGTAGTACATACCTTACGATTTCTTAAATTTTTAAAGACCCATATTTTGTAAACCAGTGTTGCCATTCTAAAAATATTTTGTTTCTGTGTCGAGGACATATACAGGTACAACATATTCAAATATATGTGAAATTGGAAACATGAACCTCATTTTCCTTGTCTGCCCTTTTTGAAAAAAAAATTCTGTGAATTCAGTTTTTCGTAGAAAATATTGATATGTTAATTCGAAGCCTTATTGTTGTGTATCTCATATAGAAGGTAATCCGCTTAGTTTTAATTTTTCAAGGCCAAAATATTCATGACCGAAAAAAATGTCGATGTGTTCGATCATTTTCGACTTCTTCTATTATTTTCGACATACATAATTGGATACTCTCTACTTTTTTCACTTACTTTCGTTTCTCGATACTATTCAGTATGTTTAAACTAACATCGTCCTTTTTATATTATTTTCAGCCGCTAGATAGCAAATCTTTTGATAATATTTGATACATTTATACTTTGTTGCATTTAAGTTTACGTAATAAGAGATTTAAACTTTTTCGATACTTTTACGTACATAGTAGATATTTGGTAACTTTTGATATTAATTGATACTATTCTAAGCGAGTGCTTGCATTCACCCGCCGTTTTTTTATGTACGAATTGATCAGGGTAGGTCAAAACGATACCACCTCTGGAAATGTATAAAATCCATTTTTGATTTGAACGAAAAAAATTTCCCAAAAATTGGTCATAATTAGAACAATTGGAGCATATTTCAGCATAATGTATAAGATTTTATTTTCGCAAAAGAAACGTTATTGGCAATAGAAAAAGGTAAACAATTGTTAAAAGATATAAAGCAACAAACAAAATAAATTTTTACTGCAAAATAAATACTATCAGCCGTAAAAAAAATTTTTTTCGTCCATTATTATCACAGTCAATGAGCAATCAATTTAATTTTATACAGCCTACTCTTGGTCGGTTGCTATCACAACATATGTCGTCAATAACACTTATGCGTGTGACCGATAAAATGTTTTACATAAATGCTTTATTAACTTGATACCAGTACATGTTTTGAATTCAAATATTTTCATTTTCATTTAGAATCTTATAGAAAAAGGAATCATTTTCTTTTCTTAAATCCTTTAGCAGTATCCCAGTAAAAATACTATTGGATTAGCAGATTTACTTTTGGAATTTATTCCTAAGGGCTTTACTTACAAAGCACGGAAATATTTCTTTGACAGAATTAGAGAATTTCCCCAGACCTAATCCATTTCAAACCATGCAGTCGGACTAACTTCAAATCTCGGAATTGGTTGCCGATTATATATGTTGTTTTTCAGAGGATATAAGGCGACCCATATATCTCCGATTTTATTAAAAAAACATTTTTTACGAAGTTATGAGCTTTTTAAGTTTTGGTATAAAAAATTTAAAAACCGCATTTCCAACCAAATCGAAATAATTAATTTTTGTCTCTTGATTATAATAGAACTTCTGATTCTCTGTCAGAATCTTTAAGAAATTTTGAAAGTTGTTGAAAATTGGTGGAATTATAGCGCTTTTTATGAAAGAAAACAAGGCTGATTTTCTAAAAAACCCCAATGCGTTTTACGCTTAAAATTTTACTGTGAATTCAGATATATGGAGATATATGGGTCGCCTTATATCCTCTGAAAAACAACATATATTATCGGCAACCAATTCCGAGATTTGAAGTTAGTCCGACTGCATGGTTTGAAATGCATTTGGTCCCCAGTACCATTAAAAAATTTATTATTTCCAGATTCTGAAGCAGAAAATAAAGACGAAAATGTGGGAGCAGAAAAAGCACTAATCTGATTCCGGAAAGACACCGCTGTCGTCACAAATGAAAAATGTTGAGCAACAGCTATCGTGTAAATTTAAAACTAAGTACAAAAACTGAACTAAATTTAATATTTTTAAAAAGAAACAAATAAATCGTATTAAATGTTTGTTTATAACGGGTGATTCACTTAGAGACACTTTTTTTAGTAATGATTTTATGACAGATTAGGAGTGAATTGTGGCCAACTGGCATTCTATTTTTGCTTAGAATTTTTTTCCATTTCATCATAAAAAGACTGCAAGACAACAACAACGTTTGTGAATTGTAGAAATTAACCAAATTCACAAAAAAATCCTTCGGCATTAAATGTATAAAGCTTTGCTCAACAGTTTCTGAGTTATTCTAATATAGCTTTGATTTAGTTCAGCGTGGATGTTTCCACTTTCAATTTTATCAAATTATCTTATTTTGTTTAGTTGTCATCATGATTTTTATGAACTGGATCTGGTCTCTAAAGGTGACGTTGATCAAGAATTTATGCAATTTTCTATACTTGCAACTCTATATTTGCGTGAGAAACGATAACGTTAGACGATAAATAATAAATATAAATAGATACTAGATTATATATGTATTTACCTTAAATATTTTTGTTTATTTTTACAAAATATTTACTTAAAATAACCTAAATAAATTATATTTCAAAATATTTTTCCGGGAACCAAATCAACTATTTTTATCAATTACCAGCCAGTCTCAAACTGGGCCCATCGGTTGTATCGATTGTAGAGGGCTCATCAGTTGCAGTTCCATGGGTTGTGGTAGTTTTTGCTGGCACTCCATAACCAGCGCGGCAAGCTTGAAACTGTCTATCTGCCTCTGCTGAGTTCTTAATATATTCATCGCGAACATTTTCTTCGCAAACATTTTTATTTGTATCAACATTAATATATTTTACTAGTAATATATTATATTCAGCATTCGAATCAGCAGACATTTTGTAAATTTCAGGAGTACTGCTACGGCTCTGTACAGTAATAGAAAAATTTTAATTGAAGAACTTAACAAATAAACCTTTTTAAAATACTTACCACATTTCTATAGCAATCATAAAATTGCAATAAATCACTTCGCTGTTCGCACCATTCAAAATTTTTACAAATTGATCGTTCACGTTGCACCAAATCATAACGTGTATCGGCACCTTGTGCATCAAGTAATTTAATCCCATCATAAGCAGTATTATTACATTCTGCATTATTTTTACGATAAATATTCATATTATCATCTATAGCTTCAAAATACCAATCAAAGCAGGCATCCTCATTTGGATTAGCATACACTGAGCGATCAGTGCGCAATGTTTGCAGCGATTGCTTATGTTGTGCCAATATCGTATCAACATTTACTCCAGTAGTAGCAGCGGTAAGACCGCAAAACAGCAGTGCAAGCAGTAATCTGTTAAGCGACATTATAAAATTTTTTAAAACAATTTTAAGATTTTTATATAAAAAACTATATATTTTGATTTCACTTTATCTTTTGTGTTCAGTTAACACAAACGCTATAAGACTGTATTTTCTGCAAAGCATTTTAACGCTTTTATAGCAAATTAAAAGCGAATAGTTTACTTTGTAATAACATTTTGATTTCCATTTAATAACACATTATTTGTGACCACGAATTATCATTTCCATTGAAAAATGCAGTGCTATTTCCGAAAATAGATTCTATTTATTTTATCTATAAGAGTCCATGCAATAAAACTTTTCTTGGAAAACTTTTTGCACAACAATCTAATTTTTTTACAGCTTTTATGGCATTTTATTAAAATTATCTCATATACATATATGTATTACATACAGTAGGATATGTCGATAAAAACTTTTTTAAACTTTTGAATTGTAACAGTAGCAATAGTAGTTTACTTTATTTATGTAAATTAGCTTGCCCTAATTTTTCTTTGGGAGTTGCGACTGATAAAAATTTTTCGAATTCAAGAAGTAGAAAAGTTTTGCAAATATTACCAGCTACTTTTTTGAAATTTTATGAACAAGAATTTTTGTTTAAACTTTGACAGTTTCCCATTTAAATACCATTTGCCTTAAGATTATTCAGATATTCCAGAGTATCTGACCTATAAAGCACGCAAAGATTTCATTGACAGAATAAAAGATTTTTGCTCAGAATGCTTTATTTCTAGATTCTTAACCAATAAATTAAGGAGAAAATGTAGAAGCAGCAGGAAAGGTTCAAGTTTTGGCAGCTACAGTTCGCAATTTTTGTATAAAATTTGTGGGAGTGTTGTTGAGAGTCTAAAAACGTCAATTCGTCACTGTTATCGAAAATTGGACTATTCTAGAAACTCTCTATGCTTAGTTCGACGAAAGAATTGAAGCCTATTGGCCACTGACAGGGAAGAGAATTCATTGAATGTATAATGGAACAACACTTAGTGGATACTGATATTTTGAAAATAATCATATTCAACGATGAGCCACATTTTCAAGTTGTGGGCTTCATTAATTGTCAAAATTCTCTGTTTAAATTTTTTTGATTTTTATATCAAAATTTCTGATTTCGCATAACAATATCTCTGAAACTGCGTTATGTCAGACTTAAGCCTAGTGCAATTTTCATATTCTTAAATTAAAGCATAACAATACCAATAAATCAGCAATTGTACGTCCGAGTGGTTGCGAAAAAATTCGTTTAATTATACGAAGACTATTTAATTCTCATAATGCTGGAATAATCGCAAAACAATTTAATAGTTTTAGCTTAACATACTTTATTATTTTTTCCAAAGAAATATTTTATCAATAAAATTTACGATAATGTCAATTTACTTGTTTAAAGTACTCACACGTGGCTAGTTAAGCCATGATGCAAAACATCATGGCGCAAATAAATCTTATCATAGGTGCTATGGTCTTTGGCCAAAAATCAAGGTTTTTCGAAAGATTAGTGTTTAGTGAAATCAGGGTGTCAGAGAATATTTCTATCACAAGATTTTCAATAGCTCAATTAATATATTTTTGAGCCTTATTTTTACTTTGCAGCAAAGTCACCGATTCGTTCAAATGACCGAAACTGAGTAGTTTGGCCTAATGTAATTAACTAATATACCATGTCCGTTAGTCTCTCTGTTTTTCTGTCTGTGAAAATTACAATTCATCAACCGCGGCAGAATAATTGCTAATAAGCTTTCTGAGATTGAATATGGGTGAAATTGGTACACTGCACACGCTTACCGTACATACAAGCAATACATCAAAAACTCTATATTGAGAAAATTACTAGGATAATCATTGACAACTTCTGGGAAATAGTTTAAAATTTCGAAGAGAGGGTGTACAAACGATAAATTCAAAATTCTACAATGCCAAAATAAATATTCTAGGTAATTGAACCAAATTTCACACAAATTCAAGCAATAATTTAGTCTAGAATTATTTAAGGTACTGTAACCAAAATTCATACAAACATTAGGAATGATTCGGAAAAGCTCTAGACAAGAAATATGCGAATTTCCAAAAGTGGGCGTGGCAGCCTCAATGGAAAGAAAATTTTTCAAACCCTATACTATTTAAGGAAATGGAACGAAATTTCACATAAATGCAAAAAATGGTTTCGGTCCAACGTCAAACAAAAAGTTGGTATATTTCGAAAAGAGAGCATGGCACCTCCCATACAAGCATAAGCTTCAAAAAGATATACAGATAGCAATTTTAGCATATGTTTGCAAACTTAGATAACACAGGTTTACAAAAAAAAAAAAATTGCTGTCTCTTTGACCAGACCATATTTTTCCTAGGTAATTTGATGCCCTGAACTCGAATTTGCGGTCTACATACATACCTCTATCACGTCATGATTAAGGTCATTTCATGGTCAAATTGATAATAATGCAATATATACAACGAAAAAGTTTAGATACGTTTTTAGGGTCACTGAATCCGAACCCGTGGTTTATTACAGCCTTTAATTCAAATTACAGATATGAAAGTCGTAACCATTATACTGGGACAACCAAGTGGGTTTACAAAATTCCCAAGTTTCTTATGCGAATGGGACAGTAGGGCTCGTGAGGAGCATTGTGAAAAAAATCTTGATAAGATAGATCTATGTAGACCCCAAATTCGAGTTCAGGGCATCAAATTACCTAGGAAAAATATGCTCTGGTCAAAAAGACAGCAACTTTTTTTTTGTGAACCTGTGTAATCAATCATATTCCTAAAATCATATTCAGTAGATAAGATAATTATCTACTGACTTAAGTCAATCAAAGAAATCAATATTAAATTAATTTTTTTATATACATATGTATGTATACACGCAATTTAAAACTATGAAAAAGAACCCGATATTATGCTTTTTTAATAAGGCAACATCAAAGTCAGCCGACTGTGGAACTTTTCTATCACTGATCCTGTTAAATAAAATCTTATTTCAAAAGTGACACATCTTATCATTCAGAAGTCTACCAGAGAGTCTTCTCTTCTAGAACTTCACGACGATGCAATTTTTTTTTTCGACGTTTAGCAAATTTAATGAATAAATGATCTGTGAAATTGAAATATCATTCATTTTTACTTTTAGGCAGTTAATCAAATATTTTAGCCGTGTTTCATCTGCTGTCGTATTTTTCAATTCATTTGCTGAAAACACATTTTATTTAACTGGACTTGAATTCAAATGGGTCCTGTAATTTATATGCAAGGAAGCTATAATTTCAAACGTTTTTATATCCTTTGCCTGGAATACCTTTCTACATCTTTAATTTAAAATCTATTTACTGAAAAACGTTATGAGCTATGATAAAATGTTTTTTATTGCACAAGACAACAACCAAAAAATATATTTTTAAATGGCCTAGAATTTGAACAATCTTATCATAACTTATCATAAATGTTTATTGCAATTAAATAAAGCATTTTGATAGTACGCCATAAAATAGAGAACTTCTCACTCTAGCGCCATCTGTTGGTAATTTTTTTACTTGGTTTGTATATTTGCTGAATTAAGCTTAAAGCAAAATAATTTTATACAATATTTGCAAACTTTTTTTAAAAACTTTGTAATCAGCAAACTGTATGAATATCAAATAAATCTCATGTGATATCTCCACGGCTTGCCAGTAATATGTTTAAAAGTCAAGGAATTTTTGATGGGGAATGATTTTGTTTTCTTTTATGACTAAAATATTTATTAAAGCTATTTTTGGAATATGGTCGAATTACCAAAAGAGGGATTTTCTTCATAACCTTGCATAAAAAACACAATAAGCTAACAATGATTTGCAATAAAAATAATGAAAACTTAAAAAATATGCTCTAAGGACTTTAAAGACAAGTTTCGGACTTGTATAGCATCTGGCACGCTTCCGCGATGGTTGACCATGTTGAAGACGATTTCTCGATGTGCTGGCCTCATTTGGATGTGAATAAATATTCTGGCACGCGCAGCCACAAACGCATCCAAGGCGGACAAGAGAAATGCGCAGCATTCAAGAGTAGCAGCGAAGGTGGGAAACGTCGAAGAAGGAGAGATGGACTTTTTCTCTATTCCCAAATATTACAGCATGGATCGGATGTTGCTTTTAACCTAATACAGCTGCTTAGTGTACATGGATGTTTTAAAAAATATCTTCATCGGTTTAAGCATGAAGAAAACTCCTTCTTTCCTGACTGCCCTGGCAAAATTGAAGATGTTCAACACGTTTTGTTGAATTGCCTACGTTTCAAAAATATGCGTCGAGAAATGCAAGAGGCATTTGACGAGCCTATCTCAGTTCTAAGCCTCATGTCAACCAACACCACCAACCAAATGACTGGGGGTCAATCATTTGCAGCGAGAATGATGAAAGAACTCCGGTTTATTGAATGTAGAAGAGCTGTGGAAAGTAGACACTTCCAAACTGAAAGTACCAGCGAATCCGCTACATTGAGGACAGGAACGGATTAGACCGACCAACTGACTGATATTTGAGCAGTACTGCTCTAGATTAGGAAAGGCCAACTGAGGTGCCCAAAAGTCAACAGCGCGATGTCGTTTACATCAAAAAATTTTGCGCTATTATGTGTATAAATGTGTGTAGGAATTCCAACGAAAAAAAAAACATGTGTATAAATGTGTTTTGTCTTTTCCACGTAAAGAAAACATTACCCAGTAGAAATTCGTGCATCACTGATGTAAATAAATAAATAAACTGCGAAAACATCGCATGGCTACACAAAAAATGAATATGAGTTTTTTTTACAACAATTATGCACACAAGAGCAGTTTTTTTAGTCTCTCATTTTTTTGTAAGTCAATAATACATGTGTAAAAATTGCTTTTCGCAGAAATAATGTCTTTGACCTGGAATTTTCAAAACTGGCATTGCGCAACTCATTTGCGCACATTTGTTTTGTTTTTGCAAGTTTGATTCCAACTGGGTCTCTTGCATATTCATGTTTCAAACGAACCAGCGCATATAAATCAGCAACTGCACGGCGGGACGAATGATGGCACGTTTCATAGATTGTGACCGCGGGAGGGTAAGTGGCCAACCCTACTCTAGACGGTCTTCCGACCTAATACTCAACGGTGATTTCAGGAGGATCAATCCGTCCAGACGAGAGCAGCTTTTTAGCGGGTTTAAGTCCTACACTCATGCTTTAGATTCTTTTGATCCTCGCTAAAAAAAAAAAAAAACTCTTATTGATTGAAGGCACTGAAGAACTTAAAGGATAATTTTTCTATTGACAAGATTTTAACACTTAAGATATTTGCATATTTGTATGTATGTATATTTTCTGTTACCGAATATATCTTTTTATTTACAAAATATTTCCTAAATAAAACAATAAATAAAAAATTATTAAAATAAAATTATTAAAAATAAGCATTTTAAATGTTCTACTATTCAAAATTCAATTAATTGCATTAATAACCAGCACCTCTTATAACATTCCTCATATTCTTACGTATCCTCTTCCACATAATTTCGAGAGCTGTCGATATATAATCAATTTGAATTGTAGTTGAATCAATTGTGGCTAAGTCAGTTTTTTGTGGTTGAATCAGTGACGAGTCGTAGGCCTTGCAGCAACTCAACCACTTTTTTGGCAATTGTCGAGCTCTGACTTTGCGTCAGCTAATTCCTTAATATAATTTTCACTACCATTTTTATTGCAAACACTTTTAGCAGCATCAATATTGGCATATTGTACTGACAAACTGTTGTATTCCGCATCTGAATCGGAGTTCACATGGTATAGTATGAAGGTACCGTTGCCACTCTATATATAAAGATATAAACATTGAGAATAGAAAAAAAATTTAGCAATTAACTAAACGAAAAATCTTGTTATATACTCACCGCCGTAGTATAGCAATCATAGAAGCTCAATAAGTCATTTTGTTGGCAGTCTACCAATTGAGCACAAGCATCGTTTCCACGTTCCACCAAGTTCGAACGCGTATCAGCACCTTGTGCAGAAAGTGATTGCTTAGCGTCATCAGCAGTAGAAGTACATTTTGCAGTAGCAGCCCGGTAAGTTTGCAGACATTCCATCGATACATCAGTATACCGATCAAAACAATCGTCATCTGTTGCTCGACTGTTCACTGAGCGTTTATTGGTCATATGCCATAAATTTCTCAAGGATTCCTGATGTTGTTCCATTATCGTATCAAGATCGACGCCAATTATAGTGACCGTAAGGCCGCACAGCAGCACTGCGAGCAGTAATTTGTTAAACATCGTAGTAGATTTTGTAAAAAAAACGTTTTATATTAAAAATGTTAAAATTTTTTGCAAATTCGCTTGTACTTCTTCTTGTCTGTTCACTTGAAGCATTCGTTGAATGACTGTGATTGCTGTTGAGCTTTTGAATGCTTTTATATTAAAAGCGCAAAATATTTTGCTTGGAACATTTTGATTAAAATTTAATTAATTTTTATCAAATAAATAAAAATGTCATTTTTAAAAGACGGAGATAAATGAATTCTTGTAATTCGTTATCGTTTTCGAAATTTTAGAGGTTAAGACCAAAAATTGGTGAGAACGCATAAAGTGGACAAGTACCTATAAATTAGTCAATGTCAATGTTTGGGCGCTTGATCAACACAATAAGCCATATATGAAGACTGTGCATGTCGGTACTTTATTCATATCAAGTTCTAAGCAATCTATCGTTCTAAATTTTAATATCTTTTTCTATTGATTCCGCTAAGACTAAATGGAAATAACGTAACATAACATATATGAAAATTTGAAAAGGTTAGCAAACTGATTTTGATGATTTCTAACTTGCTTGAATTTATTTTATGGGGTATCAATTTGTTTTGTTAGTGCTTATGTTATGTTTGTCAATTAGTGTGGTAGTAATTGAATAGTGTTCAGCAAAAATAAAAAATTTGCTGAAATTTTTACTGTTATCAGGATTTCAATAATGCAGTCCTATGGTCTTTTAGATTGTGTGCTTCTTAGGCTTAATCTGAATCTTTAAGTTTCTAAGCCATACATGACGAAATCTCTATTTCTGTACATAAGTATAAAATATGTAATCTTGTTGAAAATTTTAATAAAATTATTATTTGTTTTGGACTTTTCAATGCAAAATCTAAATTAGACCTTAGAACCTTAAAAATTATAAGATTATATTACTGGTATCCCACAGATATTCTTTATAAGGACATCTGGTGGAGAGTTATATAAGTGGACTTAACCACATCCAATATTGTTAAATCACGCTACTATGGCGGAAAATTGATTTCATAATTGCAAAAATAATTGGGTGAGTTTTGCTTTAGTCTTTTTATAGTGAAAAGGCAGATTATACTTTGTACATATTATCTGGTAGCTGTTAAATTGACTGTAACTAAACAAAGGGTTGCCAATTTAAAAACCAAACTTTTAAACTAACATTTTTTCTCACATTTCAGTAAAATATCGCACACAAAATTAATTTCTGAAAGTAAAGATTGACTCTAAAGTTTATTGATGTTTTAGTTGTTTTTGCTGAAAGGCATCGAAAAGCACTAAGGTCATATATGCAATATCAGCTGATTCATCAGAGAATTTCCTTGAGGTACGTTAAAATCTTCGAATATTGGAAAGTCATCAATACCGTTGTTCGAGTGATATTATATAGAAAAGTCAGTAGCAACATATGAAGCATTGTAAAATTTTGTATTCGGAGCAAATCAAGTACCAATAACAAAAACTGCAGTACCGGCAGCATTGTTAACAGCAACTAGCTAAGCAATAACCAATGATCACTCTATATAATCTGCTGAAACAACAACGAAAGTCAAATTCTTACAGCAGATTCTATATAATCTGAAAGTAAAGCAGATATGTAGTAGATATACAGAAGACACCAATGAGTCATAAAAATTACAAAACCAAAGTGCAGACATCGTTACAGCAATATCTATCCAGAATTTTGCAAAAACGCATATTGGCTATCATAAAACTGAAGTCAACGACGCAATAATGCAGTTAAGAAATTTTGGCAATACTCATACTAAAAATACCCGTCAAATACTTAAACAGGAAATGTCTTAAGCAACACTTGGACGTTCAATAGATAAAATTAAAATTCGATACAAAATTTTAATTACCAACTATCGTACTGATTTATAATCAGACTTTGCTAATTCGATTCCATTGAAATATTTCTTTAATAATGTTATCAGTTGTTGTCACATTAATAAAATAAAAATAATGATCGATTATCTACATCAGAACGGATGTTTGTTGTTATTATTATTAAATTAAGATTTAAAACTGATTGTTATTGATTGAAAAGGAAGCACTCAATAATAAACGAATTCTAATCGGCCATATATTAGCGGGAAATAATTAATCTGACCAGATCTTTTATTTCAGTTACAACATAAACGGCACTGTAAGTCAAGGCATTCACTCTGCTTAATGAAAGTGATTTTGAGAGCTGTTTTTTTTTGCGCCGAACATTTATCTGAGCTTTGAAATTACTGGTCCCGTGAAAATCTTAAGTAAAATAAGATAAAGCCTTTAAAAAGTAGCTATCTGTGACATTTTTGAAAGAGAAAACCTTCGACAAACCAACTAATACTGTAATATAAATGCCCTCACCTTTCCTTTAAAATATGCTCTTGGACGATTTGATTGCATGTAACGTTTAAGCAGATGGTTCATTTAAAGATGGTGGTAATGGATTGGAGTGAATGATGTTGCCAAAAAATATTAAGAAAATCTAAAAATTTACTGATGGTTCATATGAAAGCTGTTTTAGACATTACAATATTTGCACAGAAAGCTCATGATATGATATCGTTTTTATTCCTAAGGTAAAGATTCAACCCACATTGCCCAGAATGACTGTAGAGCGATTAGAATTTCGAGAAATTTTATTAATATGTGTATTTCAAAGCTATAATTCTTGCATTTTTCCCAATAGCTAGGAGAGAATATATCAAAATTGTCGCTTGGTAGAGTGAATTATTCAAAACATATATACGAGTAATAATTTTTATTAAGATTATCAGAAAGTTAAAATAATTAATATTCATGTACAAAAATATTTATTTTGTTACTAACGGGTTCAATAAAATAAAATTCAGACTCAGCCCTAGAAGCTCAAAATTTATAGGGCTGCATTATTGGCAACTGGTAACAGTGAAAATTGTTGCTTTTTAATGTAACAATTAAATCATAACTAACAAAACAAATAGATCGCAAGTAAAATAAATTTAAGTAATTCCTTAAGAAATGAAAATAAGTTCGCTTAAGTCCTTTGCAAATTTTCGTATATGATATCATTTTTCATTTAGTTTAAGCAGAATCAATTCAAAAATATATTAAGATTTAGAACGATAAATTTCTAAGAACTTGATATGAAAATAGTACCGACATCCAATATATGGCTTCTTCTGTTGACCAAGCGCATAGAGCTGTCAATGTCATAAGACCCAAACAAGTGAGAAATATCTCCCAGTGGCATTGACATGTTGATAGGTACTTGTTCATTTTATGCGTTCTCACCAATTTTTGGTCTTAACCTCTAAAATTTCGAAAACGATAACGAATTACAAGAATTCATTTATCTCCGTCTTTTAAAAATGACATTTTTATTTATTTGATAAAAATTAATTAAATTTTAATCAAAATGTTCCAAGCAAAATATTTTGCGCTTTTAATATAAAAGCATTCAAAAGCTCAACAGCAATCACAGTCATTCAACGAATGCTTCAAGTGAACAGACAATTTTTAATATAAAACGTTTTTTTACAAAATCTACTACGATGTTTAACAAATTAATGCTCGCAGTGCTGCTGTGCGGCCTTACGGTCACTATAATTGGCATCGATCTTGATACGATAATGGAACAACATCAGGAATCGTTGAGCAATTTATGGCACATGCGCAATAAACGTTCAGTGAATAGTCGAGCACTAGATGACGATTGTTTTGACTGGTATTATGATACATCAAATGATTGTATGCAAACTTACCGGGGTAATACTGCAAAATGTACTTCTACTGCTGATGACGCTAAGCAATCACTTTCTGCACAAGGTGCTGATAAGCGTTCTGACTTGGAGGGACGTGGAAACGATGGCTGTGCTCAATTGGTGGACTGCGAATATGAAAATGACTTATTGGCTTTCTATGATTGCTATACTAAGGCGGTGAGTATATAACGAGGGTTTGCATTTAGTTCATTGCTAAATTTTTTTTCTATTATCAATATTCATATACATATAGAGTAGCAACGGTACCTCTGTACTATACAAAATTTCTTCCGATTCAAATGCTGAATACAACAGTTTGTCAGTACAATATGCCAATATTGATGCTGATAAAAGTGTTTGCAATAAAAATGGTAGTGAAAAATATATTAAGGAATTAGCTGACGCAAATTCAGAGTTCAACAACTGCCTCGATGGTGGTGGAGTACCTGCAAATCCTACGACTACAATACCAACCATTACTGATTCAACTACAACTGAAGAAGCAACAACTGAAGAAGCAAAAACAACTGAAGAAGCAACAACTGAAGAAGCAACAACTGAAGAAACAACAACTGAAGATGCAACAACTGAAGAAGCAACAACTGAAGAAGCAACAACTGAAGAAGCAACAACTGAAGAAGCAACAACTGAAGAAGCAACAACTGAAGAAGCAACAACTGATTCAACCACAGCTGATCCAGATTCCAAAATTTCTTATAAAAAATTCAACAGTCCACCATATTTTTCAGAAGAAGATATCGGCAAATTGACACCATTGAAGAATATGTGGAAAGTTATTAGACGTGCTGATTATTAATGAAATTATTGAATTTAGAAAAGTAGAAAATTAATTTCTAAATCATTATTTAAATTTATTTATAATTTATTATTTTTTTTAGAAAATGTTTTATAAACAAACAAATTATTCAGTAAGAGAAAATATACCTACAAATGAGCAAATATTTAAAAATTTTTTAAAATCTTGACAATAGAAAATTGCCCTAAAAGTTCCCTTTTGATTTTATTATTAGCTCGAACCTGTCTATTTGTAGCAACAGCAATACTCCAATTTTCAATTTTTTCGGAAAACTTCAAGACTTTCTTACAGAGCAGCTTATTTTTTTTCTTTGTTATCATTTTACGTTAACATTTAACATAAGTTTCCCTCATTTTCACTAACCACATAAGCATAGCACTCAAAATACGCATCCACTTCTTGCGCAACCCAATACAATTGGCCATGGCTTCATGGCTGCGAGCTATCAGCTCCTTCTTCAATTTCCTTACACTCTGACTATGCAACACTTCTCTGGCCAATTCGGCAGTTTGTACATATGCCGCATATTGATTCTAAAATTCCGTTGCAATTTGATTTAACACCGGAACATAGTAATCGAAATAGACCAACGAACGTTGTGGACTCTGTTGGCACGTGACCGCGTCATAAATTGCATCAGTGACATATCCGCAGAGCGTGTGATCGCAGCTAAGGATAACTTGAATACATTGGCTGATGAGGTGATTATTGTTGCAGTTGATGATGTTGTTGATGTATGTTGCTGGCAAGCAATGGTTGCAGTACACAAAGTAAAAAAAGTTATGATATTTTAAAATGCATTATATTGTGGACACTTTTTTTAAAATAAAAAATTATTTATCGCTTTGATTTTAATTTAAATTTTTTTTTAAAACTAATTGATTCATTTTGAACACATCTGCAATATGTGGTCGATTGTTTTATTGCATGAAATTTTTTAAACTGAAAGCAAAGAGAAAAACTAACTGCACTTACCATAAACCTAAAATCAACTTTAGTTTTCAAGATCAAGTGGTATTTTAATCATTGTGGTACGTGTCTTATATCAGAGACAGTACGATTTGAATAAAAAATTCATCAAAACTGCGCTTTTATTCAGAAGGTACCTATCAAACTTCGAGACAAGACATAAATTTTCTTTAAATTAGAGAGACATAAAGGCTTATGGTCAAAGAATTGGACACACTAAGACTTTAGTTAAAAGTTAATAATTCCTTTATGAACGATTAATTTTTTATTTACCAATTTTGTGTAATATAAATAGTTTAAAAATTTAAATAAAATCATTTAAGTACATCAGTGGAAGTAACATATCTTCGTATCGCCATGTGTTAGCTGGCGTAGCGGAGCAGGTGTGGTCTGAAGACAATTAGAAAATTAAATATAGCAATAGCTACAAGTAATTGGTTTCAAATTACAGTTGAAGCAAGTTATGGTGACAACTCTTGGTTGGTCTATGCCGGAATAAGGTACACTTTTTATAGAAATTTTAATATTTTATATACATTAGTCTAGTCCTTAAGAATTTTTAAGGTAATTTTATATGTTTTTCCATGTGGTTTTTTTACGCGCTAAAACGACTAATTTGATTACTATGAACTATAACATGCGCTTATCAGAGCACTCGTACTTTGACAGCAAACAGTGTGACATAAATCGAAGCAAAAAAAAAACTAAAACTTTTATTAAGAAATTTAATAAAACATCGATTTATTTGATTTAAAATAAGTTTAGGCTCTGAAGAATTTACTACCTTAATTACATATAGCACACATGTCAATTTCAAATTGAACAAAGAAAAGATTAAAGTTTATGTTTATTGAAATAATTCACGTTTTTGCGTATGTTGTTTTCATAAAAATTAGCTGATATTTCATAAAGATATAAAACTTTTATAGTTTTTTATATCATCTGGTTACGATAGTAAGTAAATTTTTTTTAATGGAACTGTTAACAACGCAAAGATATTGGAAAAGAAAAGATTGAGTTAAATTTAATTTTTCTGTGTTTAGTTTGAAATCGACACGTGCCTAACATGTAATTAAGATAAAACTTTTTCAGGCGCAAATGTATTTAAATGTATCATAAAGTAAGCACATAATTTATGCATTTAAAAGACTAAGTCTTATTTGCAAATATATCTTTCTGAATAAATAAATAAAAAAAAAAAAAAATATGTGACGCTAACATAGCTATGAATGCGATTCTTAACTAAAACTGCATTCAGTGTCATAATTCAACAAAATTTGTATGAATGTCCTGATTGTTTTAGTCCGGCAAGATAAGATCCCTATGTATGGTAAAAACTTTAATATCTAAATATGACAAATAATGCTAGATATTTTAAATGCTTTATTTCAATTGTACCTATACTCAAAAAATTGTTATTACTATTTTTTTATTACTTTAATTATTGACCAAAAAATCATAGCAGAAACATTTGCCTACATCGACAACTACATTGCAATGAAAGTATTTTTTACCTACAAGTGTTGTTATGATTTTGTACATTATTAATTTATTTATTTGGTTCGATTACTTTAAATAGTTCTCTCAATGTAACCTTTTAAAGTTTTTGTTTAGTTCTTATCCATAGTCTTTCCGAATAGTTCCTACTGTGTGCAAGATTTTAAGCCATATGTATAAATAATTGATAGTTATTTTCCAATCTAACATTTTTAAATAAATAACACAACATAATAAATAACTAAATGTCTAACAACAATTAGGTTAAGCAACAAATTTGTTGTTATAAATGTGACTAAAAAATTCAGTCCCATTATTATGTCACAAACGATAATATATTATAGCAACACATTTTGCTAATAAAAAGTTTATTGTATTTCCTAAGAAAAAATACCTCTACATTTAGAAAATATAAAGTGAAAGTTCTTGGAATTCTTGCAGTTCGACGCATTTAAAATAAAGTTCATAATAAAGTTATAAATTCAAATTATGTCTCTAAAACAATAAGAAACTGAAAAAAAATTTGTTTTGACAACAAAACAAATTTTAAATGCGGTTGCAGGATGAATCATGTTATTATGAGTAATTAGAAGAGTTTGCAGTATATATCTTTTGTTTCATTGAAAAATCAAATTCTTCTACTTTCATTCGGTAATATAAAGTCTAAGATAGCTAGGTACTGATACCGATCATACTACCTCTATGTTCTTTTGTTATCTGTTTTTGAAGTCAGAAAAACAATTTAATTTTTAAATAATTATCTTTATAATAGCTTATTAAATTTGATAGTAAATTGTTTCGATTTCCTGTATATAAATATATACATATATATATTTCGATAATCAATACAATATTTCAAAAAATGATGGTTAGTTAACATGGCAATAGATAAGGGTGAATTTTTTTTTTAGTAAATTAAATACTTAACATTTTTGGTAATAAGCAAAAAAAAAATAAATCAAATAGTTGTATTATTAAGTTTAACAATCTATTTTTGTTCATTTATACATATAACCTTGTTTTAATATATTCTATATCAATTTACTTAAAATATGTTTTTAAATTATATTTTAGTGACTGATATGAAGTCAAGTACATTTTAATATTAAAAAAAAATGGCACGGCAGTTGATAGATTGTGCATTATAAGCTATGTACATCAGACCAGTGATGACATTTGGGTTTTGTGAAAATGTACTGAAACGAGACTTGAAAAGTACTTTTTATAGGCCGAATTTACTTTTTTGGCGTGAACATCTAATTTTACTAAAATGTACGAAATTTTTGTAAAATTTTCTCAATCACTAAAAAAAAAAAACGTCCTCACTTTTGGCATCTCAAAAACCCTAGGAAAATGAGATATATATAAAATTAAATTACAAAAACTACACCTTGTAATTATTTATAAAAAAAAAAAAGGTAATTATTATATATCTTCACATTGCAATTATTTTCATTTAATTAAACCGAAAACAGGTAATGTACTGAAAACTTGTCGAATGTTCTGACAACGATTTTTCAGGACTCAAATGTACCGAAAAAAGTACAAATGTACCGAAAATGCCATCACTGCATTAGACACGTGTTAATTGATAAAAATAATTTTTACAGATTGTAAATACGTCATGAAAGTAGTTAGCTTAAAATTGTTCATTAAATTTTATCAAAACTTAGATTTGAGTAAAAATTATGTGACGTGGGGGGGGAGGGGGGGGGGGGGTGGTCTTACTTCAACATCCCATTAGTTACAGTGTGGAACTAACAAACACAGATTGTATCGTTACTTTCTAAGTAATAAAGCTAGAGCAATAAAATGAGTACGTTTCATTAGGTAATTATCTTAAATACATACTTTTAAATACATACTACAGCTATCCGTGTTTTGCGTTAAGAATTATCGCTTATTATCAAATTATAATCCGATCCCATAAAATAGAAAGGATTTCTCAGAAAAAAATTTTTTTTTCATAATTAAAAAATCCATGATAACTTAAAATTTACTTTAGTATTAACAAAGATAAATTTATGAATGGGGAAGTACACGACCAAGGTCAGAAGATTGTATAGTAGACTTATAGGTAGAATGCATATATATATATTTTTTTATTTTTCACTTTAACTAGCGATAAGTCTGAACTGAAAATATGGCTGGAAATAATGGTATTACTGAAAGATATATAGAAACTTTTTTATTTTATACTTTACTACCATGAAAGCTATAAGATAATTTTTGTATATGAGTAACTACGCCAAAAAAGCCAAATTCGATATTTAATATAGTATAAAATGACAAACGAAATGAAAGCTGTGTCCTTTTATTTAAAATTTCGATTTGGGGCACCATGTTGAAAATTATCTTTGAAACTAAAAACGATTATTTTTGGACCAAAATATGACTCGTTCTCAGGATACCGACCACCTAGATGGCTGAAATTTGGATTATGGTTACATCTGTCCAAAATTTGCAACAAAATTTCATAATTTCTTAGCAAAATGGGTATCTCATTTCATTTTTTCTTACTATTGCATTAATTTTTCGTTTTTTTTTTTATACCTTCCAATAATGAAGTAGGTTATCGCAAATCAACAATGAAGTACTATGCTGTATGCTTCAAGCAAATTCAAAGAAATTTTTCTTATATATGGGCTACAAATTTGGAATTCACTTGGAAATTATAAAAAGTATATAAAAATATTGGCTTTTTGTCCAAACAGTGCGAAAAAATTGATAAAACGCTTTACTTCAAACCTCTTCTATTACAAAACGAAGTTTGTCCTTAGAATACTTTGTAGCTGAAAATGAAAACTGGTTAAATTATTTGCAGTTACATCCGATTCAAATAGCTATCTGAAGTAAATATATAAATTATAAATATCCTTGTGTCCTTACTAAAAATAACTTTTTGTGTAATTTTGTGCTGTGGCATTTTATAAAAACAAAAAGGAATAAATTCGACAGTACAAAATCTAGATGATTTCAATGACGATGTGATAACGAAAAATAATGCCCTGATATTAAACTTATTGAAATGTAGAAAAGTTATCAACAGATTTTAGTTGATGGTGAGATATTCTGGTGAAACGCAATTTTTGCTAATCGTTTTTACTGAACAATATTTATGCTCATCATATCACCTCACCAATTAGAATTTTTTATACAAAAATATCAATATTTTCTCGAGAGAATTAATACAAATTTGAATAATTTAAGTTTGAAATAATGTAAAAAAGTTTTAAAAAATATAAATTGAAACTGACCACCGATTTGCTCTTTTTTCAAGCGTTTTTTGATCCGCATGCGAAAGGTGCACAGAATACTAAACTCTCTGTAATTCTGAAAAATAACTGATAGCAATATGCATTATTTGAAGTATGTAGTTAATCAGCATAAAATTACATTTTCAAAAATATGTGTTGATATGCATACATACATACATTCATTATCAAAACTGTGCCAGAAACTTATAAACGTAATCTTCTATATCAAACGAATCAGAATTTCGCTGAAGTTCTGAAGAACGTTAAATTCGCGAATTTCGAGCGTGAACTGTTACATTTAAAATAATTTTCATATATCGCCTAAAAGTATGCTTGTAAAATCAAATTACATTTTCTTATATCTTAAGAGAAACTTCTGTTACTTTCAGAGAAAGAGAGATTGAGAGTTATTTTTACTTGAGAGAGAAAAACGAGCGAAGCTTCAAAAAATGCAGACAAGACAAGCAGCTACTTTATATAAAACCACAAAAGAAATATCTTAGAAACAAAATGGACGAACAGCAATAGTTTCCGTAAAAAAGAAAACGGTGAAAGTAATAAAACTAAATGGTTATTTATTTCTGAGAAATTTTATAGAAATTTGTAATTCACATAGCATAATCTTATTTAACCGGAAACCTCAAATTTTTCGTATTTATTTTGATTATTGTGTTGATAAGAAGCGTTAGAGAAAACAAATTTACCGGCTGATTGAATTGATGGCTCAGTTGCTATTGGCCAGACATGAAGGGATATCAAAGAAATAGTCAAATCGTTATTGTTGTTATTGAAAGCAAAACACAGTAAAGTGCGACAAGAGCTATTTTATATCTTTCATAAGAAATAAAACTTTTCCTTTTTATCTGCATATATACATATGTATGTATGTAGTTAGTTACTTTAAAGCCATAAACTTCAATTTCTTAAATATTATGATTATTGTGCTGCTGATAAGAAGCGTTAGCAGAAAACAATGATTTATCAAATGATTGACTGGCAGCCTATGTTTCTATTGGCCAAAAATTGAGGAACTTCGTTGATATTGTTAACTCAATATTGTTTCTATTGATAGTGAAATACAATCGATTGCGTCAAATGATATTTAATGCTTATTAGGCATAAAATATAATAAAAAAAGCAGCAATTTTTCTTTGCTATATACTACATAAATTTAAGTTATAAAAAGGAGAACGAGAACTCTAATTGTAGTCAGTACAGTGCGGTAAATCGAAACGAACGCTTCGTGGAAACAATAAAAGAAAGTAAAACAATAGTGCTAACTAGCCAAATACTTCACAATATACACACAGACTTTATAGTTTAAATAAATCGAAAAATCTTTAACGAAACTTACACTTAAAAATGTCGATCAAACTCACAACAGCCATCACCCTGCTGGCGCTGTTTAGCCTGGGCTCTGCTAACCTTTTGCTTAATACACAGAATGCTGTAGATAAACGTTTTAGAGAACATTTTCTAAAATCGAGCTCTCTAATTGAAGCCAATCCTCAAGATTATTTTGAATGTTTTGGGGCATATTTACCACAGATTAATGAATTAACGGCAATATATGAAACTGCCTATGGTTTATGCCTGAGTAATGCAGATGATGCTCGTGCAGCTGTCGATGCCGCTATGGCACCGCAGCGCAGTAAACTTGAAAGTGATGCCGCAGATACCTGCACGAAATTTGATAGCTGCAGTGAGGACAACAAGGATGCGCTATCTTTCTTTCAGTGCTTTGCATCAGCTGTAAGTTAGTTGATTGAAGTGCAAATTAATCAAATTATTATCGACACAAAAGATTAAATAAAAAATAATAACCATTCATAATAATTATTTGTAAATCGTCCAAAAATAATAAAGCTAAATCATATGAAAAGTTCTACAAAAAGAGTAAAAACTTTGTGCAAATCAAAAAAGTTAAGATGCAAAAGCTATAGAACAGTTCACCATAAAACAATTTTTTTAAAGCGAAATCGTTTAATATTTTTAAAAAATATTAGCCAAGCTCTTGTTTGACTTTACCTAACTGCAATTTTTGACACTTCAAGTCCGAACGCTATCGGTGTTTTTTTTAATGGAAAAATAACACAAAATTAAATGAAATTTTTGATTGGAAACTTTTCATTCGCTTAAAGGTATCTGTTTTCAATTGTTTTCTTAGAGAAGAATCACCTTAATAGAAAACTTGTTACAAAAAAGTCTAAAAATTTTGCAAAACTCTTGAAAAATATTAAAAATCACATTTTACAAAATACTGTATCCGAACAAAGCATCATTAAAAATCTCTAACTATGCATCATTCATTGCATTGTGTAGTAGATGCTAAAAGGAAAATTTTTGCGGCTGTGCTTTGTGCCATTGCTAATTTTTAAAAAAGGCGGGTATTAAACGAAATCTTTTATTAAATTGCTAACTTAATTTTTATAGTGAAAATGAAAATTTTGCTGCAAGTAAATCATAAGAAGCATAAAGAAAAAAGCATTATTTTTTACTAACAATAAGTTTAATAAAAATACAATATCTGAAGATTTCAACCTTATGTTAAAATATATAAAATATATTATTTAAAAACTTGATGAAATGTTCAACGCAAATTACACAATTTTTTTTTTTATAAAACTTTTACTTTTTTTTTCTTTTTCTGCGCAACATAAACCGCACTGTTGCATTTGCGAAAACATATCACTGTAAGTGTTGCCGTGTTTGCATTTAAGAATATGAGAATATGCATTGTTACTCAGCAAATTGAATTTGGTTTTTCTGTTTTTATTTTTTCTTTAGACAATTATTTGAATGATTTAAGCCTTTGTAACGGTCAATCGAATATTAAAACTCGAATATTTTCTTTTTGAAATTTCTTTAGGCAAATGAGGCATCAAGAACAGCTCGCGTCATCCAAAATAGTGCTGACGGTGCAGTACAAGAAATCAACTTCAAGTTGGTGACAGTTAAATATGATGAAGACTTATGTACAACTACCGCATCAGACACGTATACTAAAGACTCCTCGAAAGTATACGAAAAATTTAATGATTGTTTGAGTGGAACAGTTCGTCCAACAGATGCACCTACAGAAGAGCCTACTGATGCACCAACAGAAGAGCCCACTGATGCAACCACTGAAGAAACAACTGATGCACCAACAGAAGAGCCCACTAATGCACCAACAGAAGAACCAACTGATGCACCCACTGAAGAACCAACTGATGCACCCACTGAAGAACCAACTGATGCACCAACTGAAGAGCCCACTGATGCACCAACAGAAGAGCCTACTGATGCACCAACAGAAGAGCCCACTGATGCACCCACTGAAGAACCAACTGATGCACCAACTGAAGAGCCCACTGATGCACCAACAGAAGAGCCTACTGATGCACCAACAGAAGAACCAACTGATGCACCCACTGAAGAACCAACTGATGCACCAACTGAAGAGCCCACTGATGCACCAACAGAAGAGCCTACTGATGCACCAACAGAAGAGCCCACTGATGCACCAACAGAAGAACCAACTGATGCACCCACTGAAGAACCAACTGATGCACCAACTGAAGAGCCCACTGATGCACCAACTGAAGAGCCTACTGATGCACCAACAGAAGAGCCCACTGATGCACCCACTGAAGAACCAACTGATGCACCAACAGAAGAGCCCACTGATGCACCAACAGAAGAACCAACTGATGCACCCACTGAAGAACCAACTGATGCACCAACTGAAGAGCCCACTGATGCACCAACAGAAGAACCAACTGATGCACCCACTGAAGAACCAACTGATGCACCAACTGAAGAGCCCACTGATGCACCAACTGAAGAGCCTACTGATGCACCAACAGAAGAGCCCACTGATGCACCAACAGAAGAACCAACTGATGCACCAACAGAAGAACCAACTGATGCACCCACAGATGCACCAACAGATAGCCCCACCGAAGAAATCGATGAAACGTTACCCGAAGAAGATCTCGATCTTTTGAAACACTCAAACCTTAATGTAGCTGCACTAAGAAGACGTTCATTAAGGCAACAGAATTAATATTACAAAAATAGAAAATATATCGAAATACACGTTCCAAAGTCTTACACTCAATGTGTTTTGTTAACGAAATAATGCAGAAGAGATAATATAATTGTATATATGTATATTATGCAGATATTTATTAAACTTTAAAATACATAAACGAAATATATCTGATCAATTTAATACAGTATGATTTTTTTTTTCACTGCTCTAATTCTCTCAATTTTCCTATTAGCATTTGGTACTCTCTATCAACTTCACCACCTTAAGTTAAAATTTTCTTCAAATATCCGCTACGAGACAACCCATACAATTTGAGCTGTAACTTCGGCCATCATTAAACAAATGTTAGTTTTTATTGATCTAGAGATGGGACATTGCTTGCGCAAACACGATGTTTACTTAGCCTTGCAAGAGAAACTGCAACGCCGTCAAATAAAGCCAATATTGGTCTCTTTGTATCGCTTGTTTCACTACCTTGTTGAAGTCACGTGTTGCTGGGATCGAAATATTCAATTGAACGCCAACAACCATAGCGCTCACCGTAGAGGCTAATAGTCGCTCTAACGTCATTCCAAGTAAATATAGGTCAGTGCAAGATCAACGGAGCGGGAAATAGACGGAAAAAGTCGTTGGCATAGCGCGTGGAGAATGAAAATAGCGATGAAAAAAAGAGAACTACCAGGGTCTGTTTTCGGAACCCATAAGCGCTGTGAAAAGGACGTATGTATATCCAATAATTCACAACTTGCTGTAGATTTTTTGAGCAATGCCCGTAACGAATACCAGTTCTGAGCACTCGTTCTCTTCGGCGCATCAAAAGTGGCTCTTGACAACAATGCTTCAAAAAAAATTAGATGTTTTGGCGTTGTTTCATATTCATATTTTCAATATGAAAAAAGAAATTTGCAAAACTTAGAGATCACAGAATTATATTGTGAAAGTGTACGAACATTATAATAAAGCAATATTCAATACATGTATATATCTATAGCAAACTTTTTTGGTCATAAACTTAATGTAACCAATTCCCCCCCCCCCCCCAAAATGTGGCTCTGGATCCACGGCTGGGTCAGTGATGTCTGCAGAATATAGCTTTGCGGATATAAATGTTTAATATTACATGAATATGTTTTGAATCATAAGAAACTTTAAAGTAAATTTGCTGTTAGGTGTTATACTATCAGTTTAAAGGAAATTTTGCTAGGTCTCTTCTAGTTTATACGCAATAACCCCTTCACATGGTCTTGAAGAGATCCCCGGGATTTTATTGTAGGATTTTATATTTTTAGAGTGTGGCATCAAATTCCGTCGGTGGTTTTGCCATTTTATTATGCAATAATTTATTATAACATCTTCTAACTTTGATTCTCGCAAAACTACCCCACTAAGGGAAAAAATCAAATTCATTATATCCCATCAGCTACTTAATACAAATGAATGAAACTTAATTTTTTGATATTTATCAACATAATTTGGCCACTGTTTACAGCCAAATACGTCAAGAACAATACCGATACTGACCATATGAGCGCGCATAATCATGTTAACAACAAAGTCTACAAGGTAAAAATAAACTGCTGTTATATTTACAAAATATGAAAAACTGAGTATTTTTTACTGAAGAGTGAACGAAGAGAGAAACATCAACAAGCGTATAGCGTATACAAAGCGAGGAATGAACTTCAAATGTATATTGGTATGGCAAAAAGTAATTTCAAATAAAATTGCAAAAGAATTGGCATAGAAACAATAAAGATTAAAACCAAAACTGGCTGGTAAAGTTTATTGATATGGTACATCCGGTAAGAATAATGAGAGCATATAGTTTTTTATTACTATCACCAGATTAAGTTAATATGTACCTTTATTGTGATTCTCAAAATACAATCTAATTTAAACGGAAACTTAAAGTTTTTCTTAAATGCAAGTAACGAATGATTGCCCAACTGACTCAATTGCTTTTAGGTCATACACGAAGGGACTACAAAGAAATTCCTAACACATTGTTGTTTTTATTAATACAATCAATTACGACAGCTATATTTAATGTTTATTGGCCATAATCTATAATCAAAAGAAATAAAAACTTTTTCTTTTTAAAAAAAAATTTTTTAAGTAAAGTCCATATATAAAGTAAAGAAACCGAACGATTATCGTAGTCAGTAAAGTGCGGTAAATCGAAACGAACGTATCGTGGAACCGTTCAGAAGAATCAAATAAATAAAAATCGAAATAGAAACGAAAGTGCTAAATACTTCACAATATATACAAAGACTATATAGCTTATATAAATTGAAAAATATTTAACGAAACAATGCAGTTCACGCTCACAACAACAATTACCCTATTGGCGCTATGTAGCCTTGGCTCTGCTAATCTTTTGCTACATACTAAACACGTTGTAGATAAACGCTTGAACGAACATCTTCTTAAATCAAGCGCCTTAATTGTAGCCAATCCTCATGATTATTTTGAATGTTTTGATGACTATATGCGAAAGTATAAAGAATGTACGGATAGATATGAAGTCGCCTATGATGCTTGCGTGAACACTGCATCTGATGCTAATACAGATCTCGATGCTGAAATGGCACCACAACGTAGTGATCTGGAAAGTACTGCGGGAGATAGCTGCGCGAAGTTTGATGACTGCAGTAAGAACAACAAGGATGCGCTATCATTCTTTCAGTGCTTCGCATTAGTTGTAAGTTGCTTATTTAACTTTTTGGTAAAATATATCAAAGTAATATCGGGAGAGAAACAAATAATAAGTTATTATTTTGAAGTCGCCCAAGAAATGGAACCTAAAGATAAATCCTTCAAACTTTGTTATTACTTGAGCAATATTTTTGGTAAACTTTTCCAATTTTGAGCTCAGTGCTATTTAATCGTTTACGTTTTTTAATGAAAAAAGCAAAGCTTGATAAAATTTTCATGGAGGAATAAGTCTAAACAGGGAGTCGCTCAAAATTCTGAATTGCAATATTAAAACAAAAAATTTATATAATCGACAGATTTTGCAAAAATTTCTCGCTAGAACACAAATTTACCATAATTTTTTTATTTTTTTTTTTCTAAAATAATTCTTTGAATGGTATTGACCTTTGTATTGGTATAACGGTATTTTTTACTTATTAAATAAATTATTTTCTTTTCTAACTTCCTTAGGCAAGTGAGGTATCAAGAACAGCCTACACCATCTCCAACACCGCTGACGGTGCAGTAAAAACCATCAACTACAAGCAGCAAACAATTAAGAATGAAGAAGACAGTTGTAAAGCCAGAGAATCAAATGCATATCTCGCAGAGTTCGATGAAATATATAATGAATTGAATGACTGTAATTCAAAGCCATCAGCTCCAACTGATGCACCAACAGCTGAGCCCACTGATGCACCCACAGATGAGCCCACTGATGAGCCAACTAACGCACCAACAGATGAACCAACTGATGCACCAACAGATGAGCCCACTGATGCACCCACTGATGCACCAACTGATGTACCAACTGATGAACCCACAGATGCGCCAACAGATGAGCCCACTGATGCACCAACAGATGAACCAACTGATGCACCAACTGATGCACCCACAGATGAGCCCACTGATGCACCAACAGATGAACCAACTGAAGCACCAACTGATGCACCAACAGATGAGCCCACCGATGCACCCACTGATGCACCAACTGATGTACCAACTGATGAACCCACAGATGCGCCAACAGATGAGCCCACTGATGCACCAACAGATGAACCAACTGATGAACCAACTGATGCACCAACAGATGAGCCCACCGATGTACCAACTGATGCACCAACTGATGCACCAACAGATGCACCAACAGATGAGCCCACTGATGCACCAACAGATGAACCAACTGATGCACCAACTGATGAACCAACAGATGAGCCCACCGATGCACCCACAGATGAGCCCACTGATGCACCAACTGATGCACCCACAGATGAGCCCACTGATGCACCAACAGATGAACCAACTGATGCACCAACTGATGCACCAACAGATGAACCAACAGATACGACCACTGACGGTCCCATAGATGAACCATCACCCGAAGAAGATCTTGATATTTTCAAATTCAACAAATTGAATATTCCAGCAATGAGTAAACGTGCCCTCAAACTGAAGAGCGTGGGAAATTAATAGGGTTAAAACAACGATACGTTATCAGCCAAAATTTTATAGTTTAAGTGCTTTGGTAACAAAATAAAGCAGAATAGAAAATTAAATTTTATTTATATAACAATTATTTATTAAACTTTATAAAATATAAGCGAAAAATATCTCATCAATTTTATCTAATTCAATTTATTTGCTTACGCTGTTCTTGCTCTATTTATTTTCTCCTGTTTGCGTTTGGTACCTACTCTCTATCAACTTTAATTTCAAAGTTTAAAAGTTTTGTTTATCTTCTTTCTTTAGTTTTCTACTTATTTTCTCTTTAGTAAAACGAATTGCCGCCCAACAGCGGCATAGTAAAACGTTTACTTCATTTGCATATCTTAATTACATTCCTACTTTCTTCCGCTACTATCACTACGAATGCTACTACTTTTTTTCACAAATCGCCTGAATTTTATTTTCTCAATTTCTCCAGAATTTGCATCACCCAACGCACTGCACAAACACTGCGTTAGTTATGGTATTAACGCCATTTACTACTACTTAGTCCTTTTATTTTTTTTTTTTTTGCCTCCTCTTTTTCTATCCATATTTAATGTGCTTGAACGTCGCACATAGAGGTCTATTTGAGTTTTGACTGAAAACAAAAACTGTTTCAATAAAAACAGCACAATTTCAATAAAAAAATAATTTTATGTAAACAGTTTTAAAAATTTTGCGAAATTATTTTTTATATTAAATTTTAATAGTAGGAAAAAAAAAGTTGCAAAGCTTCTTTTAAAAGCCTTTTAAAGTTATGAACAAGAGCCATTTGTAGTATTTTATCTTTGAAGAGACTCGGTAACATATCTTTCTACGGTCTTTACTATTTACAAAAAATTTAAAAGGAGTATGTTCCCAGACACGTGCCTTGTGTAGAGTTCTTGGAAAGAATGAAAAATATATAATTTTCTTTTACTTATTAACAAATGTTTTCTCGTACTTATCTTGGTATAGCGCCTTAAAAAAGCAAAACAAAAAAGGAAACCATTAAGACATGAAGCGGCTTGTCTTTCAAGTGACTTTTATATTCATAGTATAAGGACACACACGAGATATGCTACCTTGCTTTTATAAACACTTTGTAATGCATAGTGTAAAGTCACATGCAAGACATGAGATGACATCTGTGTAATTTCGAGCATAAATTAGGCTTTTTGAAAATTTGATCGAAATATATAAATTTATAGAATTGATATCAACTTTATTTTAAATTAGCCCTAGTGTGCATCGTCATCCGTTTGATAAACAGCAATTTAAAAAGTTTTAATGGCGATGCAATCTCATTGATCAAATAAATAGTTAATTTTTGTTTGAGGTAAAGTTATTGACAAAGCATTTTTCAATTTAAATTAACAAAGGAAAACTAAACTGCTTAGGTTTAATGGAGCTGCTCAGATAAATTCTAGATTTCATAATCAACAATTTTCTACTATTTTTTTTATCGTAATTTATCGTAACTAAAGTTTTGAGGAATCGATCGATTGATAATGGATAGTTAATCTCTTAAGAAGACAGGTCCAATAAAGTAAAAGCAAATCAAGACGATTCGAACAGTGCAAGGAAAAAGCTTGCAATGAACAATTGTTCATTTCTTCATTAAAAATAAGATTGCAACGATTCAATGTCCTTGTTAGGCACACTGAAATGAACCCTGTTTGATCTTTGAGAAGCAAATTTGTTACTTTTTAAAGATATTATTTTTAACAAAATATATAGCATATATAGCATACACGTGTTTCCCTTATAAATTTCTTAGAATCTGAATACCAACCAAGATTAAGGCTAACCCACGAGCGAATTATTAAATGACATAACATTAGTTTTCATTTGGCATGTAACTGAAGCCGTCACTTAATAACGTACGTATAGTTATCGCTATCTAAGAAATATCATATCCGATTCTTGACTTTATCAGTTGGACTGTGTACTAACTAGTATTATCAATGAAATTAAAGTTTTTTGTATAAATGTACATCATGATTGGTCAATTAGTTGAAAGAAAAAGAAAATAATAATTAAATAATTGAACTGCTAGTGATATACATACATAACTGATCACTACCTAAATGAGTAAATATTTGTCCTTTTAAAAATACATAACCTAAGTTTACCTGATTAGCTTGTCAATGCTGTTGCTATGTCAGAGTTTTGAATTTTAATATTAAGCACAATAAGTAATCACTTTGGTTTGATGGGTCGATTTTATTAATATTATATATTTTCGCCAAAGACTCCTTTCAAATAGTCACATGTTTGTACATTCTGACGACTAACAGCATTTGCGATACCCATTTTTTTCGCTTACTTCCAACTTACAACGCTTTTGTTGAAGTGACATTTTATACTACAGGAACAGAAAAGTGTCAGATGGAGTCATATCAGATGAATACGGCTTTTGGTCGTAGACATTCTTTGGGTTTTTGGAAATACTTAAAAATTATAGCTATATGTGTTGAGTTTTCTTTTAATAAAGTTGACCTTTTTTGGCGGACATTCTCACGCAAGCGCACCATGACGTCTTAATAATATTCAATATTTTCTGTTTGTAGACGAAAATGTAAATTTTGATATATAAATATTTCTATTTAAGTACTATATGTACTTGCCATAAAACTTGTCATGCACTAATTGCGAGACTTGCATACAATATATAAATAGATTATATTTGGCTTAGATGGTATATGTATAATTTTGTAGCTATAAGATTATAAACAATATTACATTTTGTTTCTATATAGAAAGCCATGACCGATTATAAAATTAGATTAAAATTAGGCTAAAAATTATACAAAAATCCATTCATCATAAACGTGTATGATCGCTAATACAAAATAGAGTAGCACATGCCAAACTTGCCATTCAAACTCATTTTAAAGTCCCCATGAGAATTATCCACATCATGTCAAAAAATATAGGGAAATACCATATCGAACTATGTACATACAACTATAATGCGTTAGAATAAACATACGATTAGATTAGAGCCTGCGTTAGTAAAATGCGGTGAATTTATAATCAATACCATACAAAATACGTATTATAGATGGCTTCCTATAAAAGATAACTGCGATTATAACCATAACAATAGTCAATACTATGTCATAGATTCATGTAATATTAGTTTTATATATGGTCACATTCCTATATATAGCAGCAATAGTAATAAAATGATAATACCTCAATATCAAAAATTAAATCTATTTAATAAAATTGAGTTTAAATTGGTATACTATACGGTCAGTTGAATGTTCTATATTTTATTGAAGATTTGAAATTAAAAATTTATTAATTTTTTGTATATAAAAGAGAGTTCATCTGATCAAAATTCTTATGCCTTTATTACTTTTTGCAGACGTTTTTAAATTTTCTTATTGTGCTTGTAAATAAATCGATAAGATATTTTATTTTTGTAGCTTTGAAAATATCATAAAAAGAGTTCAATGATATTTTTTGGTAGGTATGTATGATAAAGAAGTCAATTTTGAGTCATATTTCATTAAAATAAAATGCAAATATTTTTGAGTTCATTTACATTTATCGTATATAGTACGTTTATAAAAAATAGCAAAACTGATGAAAGCCATGATAAATTGTTTTCGAAAAGTAAGCTGTAATTGTAAGCTGGAATTGTGCCAAATACTTTTAAAGTAGAACGAACTAAAAATTATTGTTTTTATTTCAGAAAATATTATTGAAAATGCTTTGCCAGCAATTTTGTTCGCAGAAGAAGAGAAAATGAATCGCATGAAAGTTGTATGCAGCAATTATGGTTTAGTGATCTTCTTTGAATAGCATTTTGGTAGTATTTGGTAACCTGGAAGTGGCTCGCCTGAAAGAGCAGAAAACGATTTAATTAAAACATTCAAATGCGAGTAAATAAAATGATACGAAAGCGAGTTAACAAAAAGGCTCGAAATTGCAATAAATAGAGAATTCAAAGGCGAGTTAATTGAAAGTTTCGCAATCCTAACGAATGGATAATTTGAAAACAACCAAACCGAAAGTTAACAAATTACGTAAAAGTTTTATAGTTTATTAGAAATTTTAAAAAATAAGGGTCCAATAAATAAAAATTGAGTAATCTCTAACGTAGCTACATAAGTCTTAGTTATACTCAATTTTTCAAATAACATTGCAGATAGAAGTAACTCAGGATCAATATGCATGTAATTTGTATTAGAGTTAAGTTTGATGTGAATTTAATAATTTTTCAATTTAAATTTTCAACACAATTTTTACTGCTATTTATCCTATGAAATTCTACAAACAATTCATCTCTACGCTTCTGCATTTAATGAATTGCCAATAATAAATTACAAAAACTGAACTTAATGGCCACAAATAACAAACGCAGTAGTCACGTGTTACTCTCTTACAGTTAAAATATTTTTATTGCACTTAAGCCATCTCGTTTTCGCTTTTGCTCTTCCTCTCTTTTCACTGCGTAGCATTTATTTCAGTGAAATAGTGATTTTTTTATCCATTCTAAAGGCAGATAAATTAAAATTGCGCCAGAAACTCTAAAGCAAAAGTCAACTAGTTAAGAAAATAAATATGAGTTAAAATAAACGAGTAGCAGAGAAAAGGAAAAATGATGAGGATAAAAACGAACATAAGTTAAAGCCAATTTTTAAAGCTGTTTTTCAGATTTTTACTTGAGATCTTATTATATTGAAATATCATGCCCAGGACTTAAAATTCAAAAAATGATGAACATTTTGATAAGTTTTTAAAAAACTGACATTTCAGGTAGCTGAACGATCAAACTACAAAATCACTCGAAGTCCTTAAAAGGCCTCAAAGTGTGGTAAGTTCTCTTATAACGTTGTTTCTCTTATCATTGAAACCAACGAGATATTCAAATAAATATAGCAATTTTCTTTGATGATGCATAAATACAATCCAAATGTTGGTTTCACGCTTACTAGGTGAAAAACGAGCAGTATTTATACTGTCAAGTATCTGATTATAAAATGGTAATAGTTTGCTAAAACTTCAATGGTATGAACAACAATGCTAGAGAGAACTAGTTGTCAAGTAAATTCAGATAAAGAATACCTATTGAACTGCCAAAGCTTTAAGTTCAATGTGAATGAAGCTACGCACTTAGAATGCCTTTTAAAATTCTCCTCCAAAGCAATAGAAAGGGATCCTAAGTAACGAAATCTGCTCCGTGCCAGACCATGACTGTAAATATAGAATTAAAATTAAAACCTGTGCATCAAAAAAATGTTACTGCATTTACCGCCATTAGGAGTATACGAATTTTAGTTTCTGAAGAAATAACTTAACTAAAAATAAGGCACATCAATAGACAACATGTTCCGTTTGTCCAACCACAAAGGTAGTAAGAAATCATTCCAATTCATGACCCAATAATGTAATATTCATTTGAATTCAAAATGCTCCAACAAAAATCCACGACAAAATATTTTAAGATGATTTTTTCTGTATAAAAATTTGTGGATAAAAATTTCATATTAAAAATTATTAAGTTCTTATTGTTAATCGGATTAGTTAGTCTCCAATTAAAATTTTTCTTAGAAAAAAAAATTCTGAAAATTCAGCCCAGCATTCGCACTTATGAAAATCACATGCAATATCCAGTTTTATAACAAGTTCTGAGTAACAATGGAGTAAAAAAATGGAAATTATATATTTTTTTTGTTCACACAAATATCTTCCAAATTTTTTGAGAAAATTGTGTTCTAATCAAAAAATACTTCAAACTATTAATGTCAATTTGATGATAGTAGATGTTAAATATTTTGCATAGCGGTATATCAAGTGAAAGCCATACATTCAACCTTATTATGTTAACTTGGCAAAGTCATTTATCTATATATGACTTAAAAACCTAACTGATTAACTATGAGCAATCATATCAACTACTTATCGACAGTTGTAAGATATTCGCATATATTTAAATGATGACTAAACAATGCGAACTTTTTCTTTGCATTATCAGTTCAAAAACGAGACATTATTAATCAATTCAATTCAAACATATTATTGGGGTATATTGCACACATATTGGTTATAGTTGATATATTTAACTTCTGATAAGAAACAATAATATAAATTTAAACCTAATCTGATAAGATAGTACACAAAAACAATGTCATTAACAAAATGTGGAAACTGTTTCAGCATGGTAATTGCACGAATTTAAAATGTTAAATTTATTGTATGTTCAATAACGTCATATAGTAGAATTAGTACTGTCAATATATTGAAAAAGATATAATCAATAAAGACTTTATTTGAGCGTGTAATTAATTTTGCACTTAGAGTTCTACATAATCTAAAAGTTGTACTAAAAATAGATAATAAATCAAAATTAACTATCATTGTTGCCTACATAAATACGCAATCGAAATGTATTGTAATTTGGGGTTTTCCATGTACATATTTTTTAGTGAGTTTTGATTTGAAATTTACCGCTTAATAGTTTTTTTATTTATGTGATTTTTTGTAACGGCACTCCAAACTATTTGATGAGAGTAATTAACCCATTAAGTTGAAAATAAGGGATGGGTTTGTACAAAAGTTTGTAATCCCAAATTATAGCTATTAAAACGTTTTAAGTATATAGCAAGAGAGATATTAGATTGCATATAAATATATATCCTTGAAAACAAATGCGCTGTAATTGAACTTAAAGGAAAATTACAATAACAAGTTTGATTTTCGAAATATTAATTAAATTGGCAGCATTAGTTTCTTAAAACCGCTTGCAGCCCGGCCATTATTGAAGTCACCAGATCTTATGTATCTGATTCTAATAAACTAACACCGCTTAATGTTCTTATTAAGGTAAATGTTAACTGTAGCTTCATCGATAGTTTTTTATATTTCGGTCTCTAAGTGAGTTGCCATAGAGCAGGAATTTTGTAGGTAGCATTCAAAAAATTTTTATTTTCATTTCCGAATTCAGCAAAAAAAAAGTTCTTAAGAAAAGCAACCTCTCATCAAAGGAACAAGAAAAAAAAAATCATTTTGTAAACTGGTGTAATTGGATCGTTTTTAGAATTAGGTATTAGAAATTTACTTTTATATGTTGTTTATGTGCAGAGTTGGGTTGAAAAATGAAAAAAAAAACTATATATTTAAGTCAAAAGGGTTATATTATAATGATACAAAGTATTTGGTGTAGTAAACAGAAAAGCAAATAAAATCGTAATTTCACTATGCATTTGATTCGTTTCTTATTTTTAAGCTACTAAATATAATGATAAATCAAAGCAATAAGTGCTTCCCATGACTTATTTCCGCTTAAGCCAATCAGCGGTGATAATTTAAAACAGCCAATTATCGTTGCAATTGTAAATTGAAGTAATAAACGAAAAGTGATTTCTTGCGAATTGTTTTGTATTGATAAGAACTTTTCACGATTTCTAGTGACAGTCAATATGACAGCCGACATATGAAATGTGGTCTTAACTATATGTTGCCATTAAACTATGAAAAGGTTAACAGCTCTTCCAAATTTTGAAAATTTACATAAAATGTAAAAAATTCAACTCTAAATTCATAATGCAATTATGAAATCAATTGACCCTTAAGAACCAGTAAATAATTTCTTGTGGCACTGTACGCAGTTTTTGGCTTATGCTGATAACCAAACAATAATATACGCTTGGTTAATTCACATAACTCATATTGCATCGAAAGTGATCATATTAAAATGCTGAATAGCATAAAATTAAATAGCTAATATAGCCAAAAATCAGATCATTTGGAGAATGTCTTGTGTTTTATTTCAATTCGGAACTACAACAGTCTAAGAAAAACACCCTTTACTTGATTTCTTTTTTTTTTCTTTTGTTTAACCTAATAAATTTATCTACAAATAATATTCGTTCTTAATATTTGAAAGTCAAAAAACAACAATATATAATTTTTGGCGTTATTTTTGCAATAAAAGTTGCACCCTTTATTATATTTAGTACATACTTATTTACATCACAAATTCTTTGTTGTGAAATTCCACTTTAGGTTTTTCAAGACATTTTCTTATGAAAATAAACACCTATCGGCTAAAGCAGTTACATAATTTTAACAACCAGACCGATTTTAGTGAATATTTATGTCAAACCAACATAACGAAAAAGTATTTTCATTATTAATTTATTACCTATAATCAGTTCAAATTTTATTAATTAATCGTTTGCATATAAGTGAAGTGGAGTCACAATAAAAAAGTGAATACTACATACGTCTGCTTAATTAGCCAGCGCACTTGTTGAGTTATAGTTTGCATTTGCTACGCTGTTACTCATACATTTGCACAAAAATATACATGTGTAAATTATATGATAATATTGCATTTATTAAATATCAATAAATAGTTTTAGTTGAATATAAAAGTATTGTCTGGAAAGCAAAATGAAACAGAAAATAAGGAAGTCATAAGTTTTTTGGAAATTAATTTTTCGACCTTGTCCAAGAGACCCACATTTTTGCTATTTATTTATGTACCTAAGATTCAAAGTACAGTCCATTACTAGTTACACGTTTTTCCCAGCTTTCTGGCAATTTGTGGATATCACTCCTGTAAAAATCTTCCTCTTTTACCAGGAACCATTTATCAAGCCATTTTTTACAATTCGTAAATATCAAAGCGCTGCTCAGCAATAACCCAACGCTGGAAAGAAGTGGTAATCAGAGAGAGTAAGCCACATGGGGTAAGAATTCCCAGTTGAGTGCAACCATGAAAATTACCATGTGCTGCCTTTTTCAATATACTGATCGTATTGTCATTGAAAAAGCTTATTTACTAACGCTCAATTGCTCTAGGGGTTGCTTTTGTGTTTGTGCATCATCTTCATCCAGCCATTCTTGCAGTTCTGAAGCTTCGTACTTTTTTGGTGGTATTGGTGGTGGGTTTGTATTAATACTTATGAGAGAGAAATGACATGAGTTTAATGCACGCTAAAAGACATTTGAGGTCAGGAGACTTGTCATCATTTCCAAGCCACTCTACGGTACTATTTTTAAAGCAAATAACAGTAGCAACATTTCAAATTACTTTCTGCAAATCGTGCTTATATTCTGCATACCTTATTTTACCATTATTTTCGTAATAACTTTTTATCATGCGAAATATATAAAAACATTGTACGCACATATAACTTTTTCTCTGACAAAGTCAAGCAACAAACATTCAAAACCCACAAAAGTACAGTCAGCGAAAAGGCTATATGTGCGTACAATAGTTTTATATATCTGGATTCAACCTTAGAAAATTTATGTAGCTACGAGTATTTGAGTATCTGCATTGAGACAAAACTATATATGTATTGTTAAAAAAACAACAAAATTATGTATATTAAATTTATGAAGCTCGCAGTCTACTGTTGCTTAATAAAATAACATTTACAAAACATTCTCTAAGACTTGAGCCATTATAAAGTCAAGTGCTTAAGAGCAAAATTGCCTTGACCACAAAGTGGTGACATAATACCGTTCACTTGTCAACTAAGAATCTTCTTTTTAAGCACAAAACTTTTTAAAGTATTAAAAGTCTTGTATATAACAGTGTAATAAAAATACAAACTAATTTGAGAAAAAGGCTTTTTCGTTAACTTAAAGATTTTTAACAGAGAAACTTTTTATGTCATTTCAAAGAGTTAAGACTCTCAACTTAAAAACTTAATTTTTACTACTCAACAACCTCAAAGTAACGCAAATAAACAGACAAATACAGCAAAACTTTTTTTACAAAAAAAAAAAAATTAAAAAGAAAAACACAAAAAAGGTAAAAATGAATGCAAAATTATTTCGATAATTCACTGGAAACACTGTCGTTTGGCTCTTGCCATTTCAAACTTACTAAAATTCTTAGAATAGAAAAATATATACACTGTGAAAAATAAACACAAATTACTTGTAAAACTATAAAGAAATGTAGTAAACTCTACCATATAAGAGGTAGAGGAAAACAACAGAAAACATTTTACTTACAAGAAAATTTGTATATAAAAAATACAAAATAAATTTGCAACAACATCAGGACCGAAAAAATAAAATGGAAATAAGTAACACGAAACAACAAGGACAACAGCAAGTAACTTTTCCAAACTTTTATTTTAAACAACTTTTGACTTTACTACTTTTATGGTGTGTGCGTGTGCTGGCGCGTTCTTTTTAAACTTTTCGGGCACTCAATTTAGTGCGCTGCTCTTTCCTTTGAATTTATATTTTTGTTAATTCTTTTTATAGTTTTTTTCCTTGTTTCTTTTATCTTTTAATTTAAAATTTTTTTAATAGTTTTGAGTGTTTTCATTTCATATTTTTACTGTTTTCTGAAAATTGAGGTTTTCTCTTTTCTTTCAACTTCCTTGTGCCCACTTGCCACTTCATTGCCTTTTTTGTACATTGTTATATTCATCATATCCTTTTTCAAGATTTCAAGAGCTGTTCAAATGTATCGATGTAGGACATGAGATTGCTTTTTATTTGTATGGAATAAATATTTTACTGTTAGATTTAAATACGGCAACCAATACATTATTATAGGATCAAATGTTATGTGAAATTTTATTTTGATTTTTTTAAAAAGTTTTTGAAATTGTAACAGTTTCAGTATAACCTGATAACTCTTAGTCGAAAAAAAATAATTAATTTTGAAAAAGTTTAAGAGACATAAAATTAGTAGTTATTAATACATAATATCAAAGTAGCCATAATTCAAATTTTGGTCTTTAGTCTCTGGCAAATGCTTGCTACAGATCATAAGCTAAGTACTAGCACTTGTCAGAAGTATCAGACAGATTTTCGATATCTGCTCAGCTCTATACACTTTTCTTATGATATTTAGCAACAGTACAAGTTGCATTTAAGTTAATTTTTAGTTATGTAACTAAAAAAAAAAGCGAAAAAAAACTCAAGCTGTAATAAAATAAAAGTTCAAGTTAAAAGCAAAATAAGAAAAAACCGGCAACAAAGCAAAACAGCAGCAGCCCAAAGTTTAACTTTTTGAATAAATTGCATTTTTGTTGTCATGAATGAACAAATGAAGAAAAGAATATATAACTTGTCTGATTGTGTGGCAACACTTGCAAGCACCAGCAGCAGCAACAGCAACTTGCAACAACTTGGAGGCGTAGTAAAAGGGCCAAAAGGCTCTTGCATGAAAAGTTTTAAGAGACTTTTCTTGTTTTTATGCAAATTTAACAAAATTTTATAGCAAAATTTAAAATCTAGCTATGTTTTTTTTTTAATGCTGAAGTACTTGTTATGGAAAAAGTAAATGTATTCTTTTTGCTTTTTATATTTATGACCGGAACTAAGAAACTTATATAGCCAGAAATTCATTATAAAGAGCTGTGCTGTATTGAAAAAAATCAATTTTTGGTGATATGCACGCACGTGTATTCGAAAAGACCTAGCGACAATTCTACTGAGATGAAGCAGCATTGATTAGAATTCATATTGATGTATTGACCATTTATCGATTATACGATAAAGAAAATCTACTTTAGGAACTAAGAGCTTGCTGAAATTCAATCTTTTGAAAACGAAATGTTAAATAAAAAAGAAAATTTTTTTTTTATGAAAATTGAGCTATGGCCGTTGTAATAAAACAAAAATGTTTAATGTTTTTGTTCTAGGTTTTTTTAATTATCAATATTTCGGCTTAGATTTTAAGCCATCATCAGGATAATATTAGCACTTTTTGAAAAACTAAGTGTTTTTCATCAGCTGTCCTGCTATCGACTAGGACTAAAACAAAAACATTAAATATTTTTGTTTTATTACTACGGCCATATCTCAATTTTCATAAAAAGTTCTAACTTAAGAAGGCCGATTTCAACAATATAAAAAAGAAAATTATACAGGTTTGAAGTAGAAATTGCTGCACATTGTAAAATGTGTCATAAACAGGAGACCTAACTCGAATTTTGTAAATACTGACAAGGGATCTGCGCATTTGTGACAATGCGTGATGTTGGTATGAGATGGCTTCTTGCAATCACTACAATTTTTTGATATGATTAAAATTTGTAACAAAATTGACTGTGGTCATGAAAAATCAAATCATACATGCAGATATGCCAAATATCACATTATCAATACATACATATATTGGATTGCTAGCAGGCGAAGTTATCAGTAAGATGGCGTCTAATATAAGAATCAATGGTAAAAAAATTATGAAACCTATGCCAGCTTTCACTTTCATCTAATTTGGCTCCCTTAAACACTTAATTTGCCGAATAGAACTTTTCAGTATAGGTCTTTGAAGTACACAGCAAAAATATTGTAAATAAATTCATATTCATTTGGGTTAACCAAAATTCCATACAAGTGCGTGAACCAGCTCAATTTCTAGTTCATTTGATTAAACATTTGTTGTCTTTGCTAAATTTGAAAAATAGATGTCGCACATTGCAAGTAGTTGTAGACACAAACCTTAAATAATCAAATACGTATCACGTGATTTGATGCTGGGCCCAAATACTAAATTAAAATTACATAATATAAATGAGAACAGTGACGAAACAACAGTCATTGGTCGCTGCTTTGGCTCTGCTTTAATTTTTCCATTTTAATTTAACTTCAAATAGTTTTGTTTTTCACCTTCTTTCACCGATTTTTTTAATGCTCGGAAAATGAAAAAAAAAACTTTAGTATGTATTAGCGTCTCCGACGATTTAAAAACAGTTCAAAAGCGTACGATATCAGTTATTCGAAAAAAAAAATGTACTGACTCGTGAGGCCCTTTACCGCACTAGGGCCCGTTCAGTCATACGAGTTTGCCGGCCAAAAAGGCGGCACTGATTTGAAAACACAAATTTTTTCAAGCACTGTCATGCCTCCTTGTGGTCAGAAGTAGAATCATAAAAGGTCAAACTTATGGGTTTTATTCCTTTTAGATTTAACCAAAGCGAATAAAATACGACTATTAATAAACATCCAATTTTTGCCTACTTAATGGTCAAAGTGCCATCTGGTTGTGATGTTTGTAAGCTACATGCTTCTTGCATAATCTTGGTTACTTGAGTTTTGTTTCAAGTTCTTTGCCTTTGCTGAGGGTGTAAACAAAATTTTAATAAAAATTAAGAAATTTTTCGACTCTTTTTTTGAGAAGAAAATATTTTTATGTATTTTTGAATTGAATATATTAAATTTAAAGGAAAGAAAACTTTACATTTTTTGGTTATTTTTTTGGGTCATAGAATCTAACATCCAGTAAGAGAGAACCATAAAAAACTAATCGGCTCAAATCGAAATGTTTATTAAAAATTTTGACTAATTTTCCATATTCCTTTAATCTGACCGCATCAATTTTCTACCTTTTCAAAAATTCATAATATAAATTTCACAATTTGATGAATAAAATGCAGTTTGCTTGACTTGTTTATTAAATCAATGTTTTTAAAGTTAATTCTAATTGAACTTTTGCATCAATAACAGACTTTCATTTTCAACTTATCGGATCTTAAGTATAAGAAAATAAATGGTTGAAGTACTCTTCATGTAGAGAGTACCCTACTTAAAAACTTAACTAGAACAAACAACTTATCAATTAATAAAATAAATGATTATAGAATTTTAAGTAAATTGTCTCAGCAAGAAAATAAAGTATCTTTCGAGTACTTGCTGTAACTATCACACAAAAGTTTTTTTCAGTTTTTTACATTACATATTTTGATAATGAGGCATTAAGAGATTAGTCTCACAAGGAATGCATATTAATATTGGGATGTGAAAAATACAATTAAAAGGGGTGTAACTCAGATCGTAGAAAGTAATAGCTCGATTTGTGTACTGTGGAAAAGAGACCATTTATGAGACATTTCAATTAAATTGTTCATTCCGCTAAAAACATCAGGCCCCACGCAAAATTAACTCTATAATTGAATATGATCTGAAAGAGGGGTTTTGAGTCTTATTAATTTATCGTCTCTGATAATGCATATAAGGTTTAATTATAGTTTCTGCGGAATGTTTATGTTACATACAGTTTGTGGCGAATGGTTCTGTATGGTTCTGTCCTAATTAAAGCTATATGAAAGAGCCACTGGTTTATTGAAAAATTCATTCAAAAAACCAATGGTTTTTAATAAAAAATTTAAAACAATAAAATGAAAAAAAGTGTAAGCACTTCGCAATTAATTGTAGAAAAACAAAATATAAATCACTTACCGATCACGCGGCACTTGCAGAATTGAGAAGCCACTGCTAAAATTTCGTTTGAAAAAAAGTTGCGAAAGCACTGCATTATAGCAATGAACAGAACCATAGCAAGATGCTTAGGCAGCAACTGCAATGCATTCTTCAAGCAACAACAACACACACCACTTTATGATTTTTTAATAAATTATTTTCAACGATAATAAAACAAAGACTAGCAACATTTGGAAGAAAATAATTTAATTTGAGCACTTGTTGCCATTTTTGTGACCAACTGAAAAGATTTTCAATAAAACTACTTTTAAATTAACAACAAAAACAAATACACACAACACTTGCACTGGCGGCTCTGCCGACGGCACCGCTTGAAATGCGATTTTTCATTTTCACGTAATTTTATTAAAACATTTCTTTACTTTAACACTCGAAAGTTGTTAATTAATAGAAATTACTACTTTTAAAATATTATTAATAATATATTTTTACAAAATATGCAAATTTTAACGGAGGAACGCGTTTCGGCACTTCGCAAAATAAATGAAAACTGAAGCATGAACTAAACTTTGCAACTTGTTGCCGAACTGGTTTGCGAATGTGTTGGGCAACTTGTTGTACGTCATTTTACGTGTTGAAAAGCACTCCCTGTCAATGCAACAGGTAATCCGAATATTTGATAATATATTAGAGCTCCGTCAATGCTGTATCGATTCCAACAAATGAAGCATCATTATTTTTGTACTAATTTTGAAATGAGAAGAGAAATATTCGGGTATTTTCATAGGTGACGCTGTAGAGGAAACTATTATTATTATCTCAGTATTTAATGATTCGATTATGATGATTCTATTCTACAGGAATAAATAAAGATTTTCCTTCATTTTTGTCAGTTTATAATCTGTAAACAACATTATTTGCGGGGTCTTCCGATTTGTCCGTTAGCGAGTACATACGTTTTTTTGGGTGTTGATGTTCGCGTGGATCTTAGCGTCTGTTCCACATGCTTTTATCAAAGCGGTGAAACGTTAGGTTAAGTACGATTTCAATCCTAATAGGATATCTTGTTTAGCCTTGTGAAAGACGCTCGTGTTATTTATTGATCATTGATTGAATCACAACGCTAAGGACTAAAATAAAACCTCGCGTTTCAGTAGTCCATTCCGTCGTATATACATATGTGCCTTTCGCGATGACTGGCATATTCTAAGAAGAAGAAGAAGAAGAATCTTTTTGGCTATAAGAGAAAGTCTGTGCTGGAGAGAATTGACAGTTTCTGCAATGATGACTTGAAATTAAATACGTAGTAGTATCTCTTCTGACGGACGACGGAAAATTTTTCAAAGTAAATTATTAAATTGACACAATAAACAAATGTAGCACTGATCCATCATCAAGCTCTAAAATGTGTTCTACTTTTGAAAACTGTCAAACGTTGGCGGATTTTCTTTCACCCGTCGGAATTGTGTTTTGCTATTACGCGTTGCACTAAGCTTTTCTAACACACGAGACAGTCTTTTCGTAAGTCTATGAAGATAAGTTTCAAGAATTGTCCATGGTTTCAAAATTCCAATTCCTAACCTCTCAAACACTTTGTCGATCTCAACAAATGAACTGTTTTTCTTTTTATGATATTATGAAATTAGATTAAGGGATTTCCAGAATTTCATGTCAATACCGAGTGTCAGGTACTTCAAGTACGGCTTAAATTTGCACATCGTCTTTTGCGAAAAGTAAATTAGATATGTGTTAGATAAATATTTATTAATTTCTCATTGAGTTCTACAAGAATGAAGAGGCACAACGAAAATCGTACCCATGCCAAGGTATGGCTCTCACTTCGACAGACAAAAGTTAGGTGCGGCCATGGTACAATTATACATGGTAGAACTATCTTGTCAAACTCAAGTTATGCAACTAATTTTGCTACCATAATTATTGTACCATAAGTACATCTACAGGCCAACACATCACCCAACTTTGATCCAATCACATCGTCATAAGTATGTTTGTAGCATGCTTAACGGTAGCTAACTGATTAGTGTTGCCATCTGTTTAAGATGAATTACGACTGTAAACATTTTTAACGGGAAAACCAACTGTTGTGGAAGTGCGGCAATTTATATGAAAGAACAATAAATTTGTAGTACAATAAGTGAAGATTTCGACCAGTATTCCATTTTGGTGGGACTTTTGTAAACTGTTTTATTGTTATTATTTTTTCGCTTAAGGGGAAACCAATGTTAACAACCAAAATGAACAAAAGTAACTGATCGAAAGTGAATGAAACTTTTTGACGAGACGTGTTGTTCCGTAGGAACCAAACTTTAAAGCGTCACTACTCGTCATAACAATTGTTTGCCGGGACACACAAATATTTTCAAAGTAACAACATTCAACAATAAATTGCTGCTGTGAGGATTTCTTAATTTATTTGCAATGCGATTGCAAAATAGCTGATTTGTTTCACTTCGTTGGTTAACGTAACATTTTGGGTTAAATATCAAAACAGACGTAACGAGTGCAAACGTTCGTTCAGCTGCTATCGCCTCGTCACGTCTATTGTGGTTAAGGCTTCAGTCCGCTGTTTAAATTAAAAATTACGAGTTTCAGTAGAGGTACTTTTTACAGTAGGGATTTTATGACAGATGACGCGTAAGTCGTGTCAACTGTCATGGTATTTGTGTTCAGTATTGTTTGACATTTCTAGCAAGAGCGGCTTATAGGGCACAAAGTTGACCTACCAAACGCTCAATTTGCCATATAATCGAAAAGTTTGAAACCCAATTCTCATTATTGGATAATATGCGACCAGTGACGAAAAATGAGAATGTACGCGTTGAATACGTTCTCAACAGCTTGGCCTATCGTATGCAACAAATACATTAGGATATTGGTTTAAAAACGTACAAAGTTCAACTCGTCTAAGATTTGAAGGCGGCCAACCTCCCGAAATGTCACTATTTCAGTCGTTTGGGTTCAAAATTGTGTTTAGTGATGAGTTCCATTTCTGGCTTAAGCATACGCCAATACAAAATTACCGCATTTGGGCTGAAGCGCGACTCAAGAAAGCTGCTATTAAATTCAATACAACAAAACAACAGTTTCTTATGGTTAAATGGCTGGTGGAATTCATTCATTCCTACAATTTCCAAAACCATCCAAGTCAAGGGTTAAAAAAATCAATTGGATCGGAGACAAAATCCGCAAATCAATTTCTGAAACTGTGGTATTAAAATTTAAACATAAAATATATTTTTTCTGAATAGGTAGGGAAACTTATACATACATACATACATATGTTACAAAAAGAAAAGTTTTACTTTTACTGGATATTAAAAGGCAGTCAGAAAAGACTAAACTGTAATTCTGGCAACGTTTTTATTATGCAAATTTCCATTGTACTTATAATGAAAAATTATTTAAAGCTCTAAAATTTTGTTATTTCAACTTTTTTGCTACTACTGTTGTTGCAAATTTTAATACCTGCCCTTCCATTGAACTTTGTACACAGTTAAAGCTTTGACAACAACAAAAAACAGTATAAAAAATCCCATTCAAAAGTCAAAAATGCTACATTTGAAGTTTTTCAATTCAACGCAAATAAAACTTAAATTTTATCAAATATTTGTGGGTTGCAACGATAAGCCAATAGGTAAGCATGCAGTTAAGGAAAAAAAAATAATATTAATGCAAACAATAGTATAAAATACACACACACACACACGCCCCTAGATAGTGCTGCATCAAGAAATAAAAAAAGTTTTGAGGTAGCGAAAAATATCATCAACCAAATGTTGACGACGATATTTAAAGACTTTGGGTTAAAACCAAAAATAATTACTTCAAAAAGTAACATTCCAACAAATCATAATTTTTTTGTAAATGTCAAATTTTTAATATCCAGCTTACGATTACCAGTTTATCGATTATTTTCTCCAATACTTTAAACTATCGTTAAAAGTATCGCATATACTGAATATCATTGAAAACTTCACACATTTCGTAACGAAGCGTTCTCCATTGAACATTTTAATAACCGTCATTGCGCAACCATTCTGGGAACGCTATTTATGCGTCGGGCAGCTATACAGGTAAACAATACGCCAAGCGATGGTAGTCATGCAGCAGCCAGTTATCCAAATAACCAAATACCCATAGCAAATAGTCAACAGCGTTAAAGATTGTTCTTTGGATTTGATATTTTTGGCTTTCACATTTTCGTTCTTTTTTTTATTATTTTCTTTCCAGATAACTACGACTGAAATATATAGCAATTTTATGAAAATTCTCATTTGAATTTGCAACATCCATAGAGGGTAGCGATAGCAATAACATAACAGTAATAGCAGCAACAATAACATGAAACGAAATATTAAGTCAAAAGGCCAAAAGCAGTGGCAGCAAACACAGTAGCAATAATACCAATAAATGCTTTTGCCAAATACAAATACATATGAATAAGAATGAAAAAAAAAAATAAAAAATTATATTACGCTTTGCGCAAAAATAAACCATAGAAAAACAACAACCGAATTGCAACTACAACAAAGTATGAATTGTCCTTTTTGAGTTAAAGTTGACCAAATAATTGCAAGTGAAAATCTACACGCAAAAAATATAAGAAAAATTTTTAAAGTAATGTTTATGAATATAAAGGAAAATAAAAATTGATTAAAAGAAAACTGTCACAAAATACAAAAAAGAATTGGAAAGAAGATATGAATTGATTCGCCACCGTTCTCAACAACTTGGCTTGTTGTATACAATAACTTGACGTACATAACGAAAGTTTGTGTCTTGGTTTAAATGAATCATACAAAATTTAACTTTTCGAAGAATTGAAAACGGCCGACCTTCCGAAACGTCACCGTTTTAGTCTTTAAGCTCATGAAAAGCTTGAAGAATATCCACTGTTATCGACCAAAATTTTTATCAGTGATGAAAATCCCGAAGGACTACGATTACATCCAGACAAAACAATGGTTTGGTGTGTTTTATGAGCTGGTGGAATCATTTGTCTATATTACTTCAAAAATGCGTCAGGTCATAACGTAACTGTATATGGCGCCCGCTATCACGTTAAGATAATGAACTATTTCCTCTGATATTGAAGCCCTGTGATCTCAACAGCATTTGGATTCAACAAAGCGATACTACTTACCACACAGCCTGTAAAGCTATGGACTTTTTCCTATGTGGCTATGTGAAATCCAAAGACTATATGGATAAACCAGCTATGATTGAGAAATTGAAAGCCAACATTACTCGAGTCATCCGTCAATACCACTCGAATGGCTCGAACGCGTTATCGAAAATTGAAACTTCAGAATGCATTATCTTAGCTGCAGTTATGGCAAATATTTTTTCAAAAAAGTACCTGAAATTCAATGGGATTAATGTGAAGGAAATTATTCACATATTTAGAACTTGACTGTATAAAATATTAAATTTTATCGGTAATATGTTTTCCGACTTCAAATTTTTTGAGTTTTCAACATATTTTAACTTTTCATCTTTATGGACTTTCCAAATTTTTTTTAACATTTTTGATCATTTTAAACATACTTACGTATATAAAAATAGCTGCAAACCTGCTAAATTTGTTTGTATCCCCTGCTTCAGATCCAGCTCCTATGAAAACTTTGCTTTATTTCATTATATTTTAATTATTTTCACACGCATTTCTGACTTATCATATAAATACATATTACTCAATACTCTTCTGACAAATTAATAATTAAATATTCTGACTGATTTAAGTAAGTAATTTTCTCTATGTATTTTCAGGTAGAAAAATCTCACAAAAAAGCTACTAAAATAATACTGAGAACAAAAAAATATAAAGCCATGGCTATCAGTTGGCTGCCAGCAACCGCACACATTTAACCCTGTCCAGTAAAATCGTTTGCTTGTTACTTTTTGTGGAAAAACCAGAGACCATCATCATCCAAATTCCCGCAGCAGCAGTAGCATGAAAACTGCGAAAAGGAATTCACAATATTTTATCGATGATCGCAAAGGATTCAACTTTTTCGCAAAAGCCATCAACAACAACGCACACAAATGCAGATACAAATACACATACACCCATACACACAAACAAAACACACACACTTTGTGTATTCAAACAAAAGCGTCAGGTTAACCGAACGGGCTATCAAGCTTTTTAAGAGATTAACCTCAAAAAAGCGATTGCTTTAAAGGGTATCCACTTGAACTTCAGTCAAGCAAAGCCAAAGTGATGTGCATTTTTTATGAACTTAAAAAAAATGGAGTATAGCGAAACTTTGGTTGCGACCCAACTTACTTATAACGATTTTGAGAAAAATTATATCCAGAACTTTCGATTGCTATATCACTGACATCAATAAAATAGGGCTAGGTAAAAAAAATAAAGGAGTAGCTTAAGTTATAAATTACAAAAATTCAGGTCAGTAAGCGGGGCAAAGTTTAAATCAGAATTTTAAATTGACATAAGTCTTTCAAGCTTTTTTCTGATCCACCCATATATGTACTCTATATTTTCTCTTAGAAAAATTTTCTGAATATATAAAAGCATCCCAGTAAATTACCTTCTCCTTAGTTCTATAACCGCAAAAAGTCATTTTCTTAAAAAATTTATTTTCACCAGAAAACCCACATTAAAATAACAAATAAAAACTGACAAAAAACGTTTTTTTACCAACAACAACAACAACAGTTACTTTAACTACTGCTGCTGCCAAAAGTCCAAAGTGTAAAGTAACCCAGTCAAAGAAGCCAATGCAGCAGCCATGACCCAAACAGTTTACTCAATTGTTGGCGTTATACCTTGATAACTTTAGTTAACGCACAGACTTATACCTTTGCAAGAAGCCCACGTTCAAAGAAAACGTCAAGTGTTGAAGCGTTGCTTCGAAAATAAGTTGAATTTTAATCAATTTATGAAATCAGTGTGGCTAGAGTACGTGCAACCATTTACCCCACGCTACTAACCGCAACCGTCAGTTAACCTGGCATAGTGGTATTTCCATTTCAGTTTTACCGTTTGCTACTTTATTTGGTTTACAAGTGTTTTGCGGTAAATCACCTTGCATTCGAAACGGAAGAGTTAAATTTAAAAGGATTTTAAATGAAAATCAGATAAGCAGAACCTTAAGAATTGGCAAATGCACGCATTGGTAAGTATATGGGTTGGATTTATTCAAATTGACATTTTGGATTTTTTTTATTTGCTGCAGCCTAAGGGTTTCAAGCTATGAGCGTAATTCAATTTACGAAATCTCGCATTTGAAAGGTTTTATTAGGGAAATATAGCTCAAAGCTATCACAAAAAATGTGATTTGATTAAGTTTGTGAGCGGAGATAGTTTATCCATGAAATATAAATTATGATGACATTGCTTTTTTGAAATAAAATTAATATGATTTTGTTAAGAAACAAAACCAGACAGAGAAGCTCAATATAGTAATGTATAATTTTTGCTACTTTCCTTATCTTAAGGACTGATATAATATAAAAATAGAACTCCAAAATATTTCCAGTATGAACTTAGTAAATTTATAAGTACCTACATAGTTTAGTTGCAATATGGGTCAAATACTTAACATAACCGAAATTATCTCTCAGCACTTTGGCATGAGCATGTCCTATCTCAGCTTTTTATAAATTAAACATATGTAAGCTTGCTGTTTATAATTCAATTAGTTTGCTAACTATTAGAAAATTAAGTTACTAGATACTTAGTAAGTAAACTAACTGGTTGCGCGTAAGTCAACTACTAACTAACAATTAGATGACTGGTAATGAGTCAAAATGCGCAAAATTTACGCACTAATAGATTGGCAATTAACAGACTCACACACCAACAGCTTGATAGTCAACTGGTTAATTGTCGAGCGACTACTACTAAATAAAAACTAACTGGTTCACAAACTAACCAGTAGCAGCTCAATAAGTCAGCTAATTTGAAGTACAGGAATTTGTAACTATCTATTAAGCTAACTAGTCGGTAGGTAGTCCGCAAAATATTGCCAACGTTTAAGCAAGCAAACTAACTTTTTAGAACTACTTAGAAAAGCCAAAAGCCAATATTTTAAGATTTCGATATTTTTAAATATCAATTCATAAATAAGTCGATATTTTCAAATATCGTTACAACCTTGTATTGAATGCCATTGGAAAAAAACCGATATTTCAAAACATTTATTCATAAAAAGACAAAATTCCAATATCTAGTCATAGATAAATCGATATTTTCCATTATTCTCGCATCATTGTATTGGAAGGCAGTGGTTAGTTAATCATAAAAAATCGATATTTTAAAATATCGATTCATAAATAAATCGATATTCCCTTATATCATCGCATTCTTGTATTACATGCCATTGGTAAATGAATCGATATTTTATAACATCGATTCATAAAAATCGGTGTTCTCCAATATCTGTTCACAAATATAACGATCTTTTCTAATATCGTCACATTCTTGTAATTGATGCTGGATGTTGGTATTTGCGCAATCATAAACGCCTACACTGCATACCAAGGTACCAGAAGGTAATTAAGTACTGATTTATTGAATTATATTGAATTATATTGAATTAATATTTATCCACCGATATTATGTTTGAATCCACGTACAGCACTTTAACTTTCAACTAAAAGCATAGTAATATTTACCAAAATTTATTTATTGTAACTAAAAAGTTTTAAAACTATTTTTGATGTAAAGTTGTTTTCACAATAACTTTTTATGTTGGTTTTTGGACTTAATGACTCTCAAAAACCAAAATAAATCGTTGGAAAACTTTAAGTATTTTTATTATGAAATATTGCCAAGGTCACAAACAACCCTTTTTAGAATTGTTAAGAAAGGTTTGTATAGCATAAATTTCTGCTACACTAAACACTCTCTGAAAGTAACAATTTTTAATCATTTATTTTTTAAAAATTCAAATTTATTTTCGATTATTTACCTCTTGTACAATTAATTAATTTTATGAAATTTCAATACTTAATAACTTTGACAAAACATCAAACCGTTCATAATTAAACAATCAAAGATAAAATTAAGTACATTGAAAACACAAAACCATTCTTGGAAAACTTACAAATTTCCAACAAAACATTTCCCCAAATAAAATTTTAATTAGTTGATATCCAAGAGATGTCAATTTGGCCAAAAGCAAAAACTTGTTCACGAAACAATGACATCTGCTGCTGTTTGGGCTTGCGGAAACTTACAAAATACAACAACTGCTCGGTAGCATTACGTTGCCAACTTAAATTTTGCAATTCCTGCTGTTTTTTGTTCGGCTGCCCCCTGCTTGCTGTCAGTCAGCAGTAGAATTTGTGTAGTAGGCAACTCTAAACTTCTGGTGACGCTTCATTTAATTGAATTAATGTAAGCACTTCTTTGTTTTAAGTTGTTGTTGGCAAAGGGTACCGTTGTTGTTAGTTTGGTTGCTTATTTTAAGATTGCTTAAATGACACTTAAGCCCTTATTTTGTATTTGCTTTCGGGAGTTTTATCTCTTCGATCTCTCTGAAAATTGATTTTTACAAGCGACTTTTTGGTTATGTGAATAATTTGAAAAAAAAATCAAAGAATAACATTCACCAAAAAACACTAGGAACAATTTATTTAGCCACTTTTAATATGTTTAAAATTAATTAATTAAAATTTTAAAGGCTTTATTTCTAATACGTAAGTCATTATCTTAAATGAACATAATTAATATATTTTTATATATATAGAACTACATGATTATCTATTAAAAGTAGAAAAATACAAATCCTGCTATTTCTGAGTTATCGTGAAAATCTACTTATTAAACATTTAATTGAAACCAAAGGAATTTACCATATCATTTGGAACAAATTAATTGTACGGAGGCTTAGTGACTTTTCTGGGAAATCTTTATTTACATATGAATTACAATTGGAAAAGCCTTAAACCTATAGGAAAATAAGCAATAACAAAAACAACAACAACTACAACATGCAATAGAGTAGCTTCTAAGCGTGGTGTATTTGAAAAGATAACAATAGATCGTAAGCATAAGTCCACTAATTAAATGAGACAAGCGATGTATCAACAATGGATAAATTGATTTTAGATTGTGGCCAATCAATAAACATACATAAACTCTGTTTATTTAAGATAAGAATACAAAAAAAAAAACAAAAAAACATTTAACCAATTTTAACACATATCGGTAAATTAGTAATAATGTCTGGAGTAAAACAATATTTCAAAAGTGAGTTAGAAAAATTATTAATAGAAATCATTCAAATGATTTATGATATACATATATGTATTGATCATTCATTTTTAAATCAGGGAAAAAAATCGACTTCTTCAATTACAATAAGAGTTTGCTTACTGCATCTTTCCCTGAGCCAATTCAAAGAAATGAGCAACAAATTCCGAAAATTTTTTACGCCTGGATTCAGCAAAATAGAAAGTCCCAAAAGAATAGTTTATTATAAAAAATTAAAAGATTTATATAAAATAGTCAATATATACTTCACAACCTATACAGAAAGAAATGGTTAATGTTTTTTTGACAATACATAAGCTTATTGTCAATACACTACCCACCTTAACGTTAACTAATACTAACTGTATTCAATTGCTGAAACGTCGATACCAAAGGACACATGAGATCTCCGACTGATTACCAAATCGTCATCATAAAACCGCAACCGACGACAAGTTGTATATGTAAATAACTTGCTTATCAGTGTGTGTAATAGGTGTGTGGGTCGTTTTTGTACAGGCTACGCACGAAGGTGTAATTGGTGGTGGTAAATTGTTGATTATACGCAATTTTAGCGAGCGAAAATTTTATTATGCGACAATTAGCAAACAATAGTAAATCATAGTTATGATGATTAAACAACAACAATAGTGGTAACTGGAAAAGAATCATTCCCGGAAAAGTAGTGGAAAAAATGAGCACTGCCAAAGTAATCATAAAAAAATGGAAAAAAGAGTTGGCTAAGAATGGAAAACTAACGCAAAAAAAATTGGCAATTAATGGTAGCAGTAAATTAGCACTGATAATGGTAAATTGTTTATTATAAAAATTTCTCTATTCTTTTGTATTTTATCATTTTATTTATCATAGCTCTTGGTATAAATAGCCAAGTTTGGAAAAAAAACATCAGTTTAGTTAATTGATGTAGAAAAACGCGTATACAATTAAATCGCACGACGGTAAACGCGCTTCAGTTAACTTAAACAAAATTCTTTTTGATGTCATTATTAGTTAAATCCATATATTTTTTTATACGATATATTGAAAACTTTTGAAAATTATCACTGCACAAATTTTACGGTGATTTTGTGTTATCCAGAACAAAAAATATATTTTAAAACCACAAAACAATATAGAACTTTGTTCAAGTGTTATAAAAATTAATCATTAAAAACTAATTGTTATGAATTAGGAAAAACATTTTTAAAAGAGTAAAAATAATGTGTTTTGAAAAAATTTTATGCAAAAATATTGAACGATTTTTAATGTTCGAAAACAAAATTTAAAAAGAGCCTAAAAGTATGGAAAAAACTGTAACAAACATTGCTTGATATGGATATAGCAATGCAAAATATATTTACACTGCATATTTTTAGGTGACAAATTTTAATTAGGGTGCTACATTTATCGAAAGTATACTATTTTATGAAATTCACAGACCAAATCCATCTCAAACCATGCAGTCGGAGTGACTTCAAATTGCGGAATTGGTTGCCGATTAAATATGTTGTTTTTCAAAGTAATTAATTGTTATTTGCTTTGAAAATAGTACCGTAGAGTGGCTTGGCAATGATGAAAAAAAAAATTGACATTTTCATTTTAAGGAAAAAAATCTCCTGACCTCAAATATGGGTTAACAGGCATTAAACTCATGTCATTTCTTTATCATATTAATACAAATCCACAATAAAATTTTAAGCGAAAAAAATATTGGGGTTTTTGAGAAAATCAATTTTTAATTTTTTTAACAATTTTCAAAATTTCTTAAAGATTCTGACAGAGAATCAGAAGTTCTATTAGAATCAAAAGACAAAAGTTAATTATTTTGATTTGGATGAAAATGCGACTATTTTGAAACAATTTGTAACTCTGCACAACGGGCTTAGAATGGATTCTGTGAGTCGGAAAAAAATTTTAAAAATACAAATATTTAAAGCAGCAACCAGACCACCTCCACCCCCCCCCCGTTTTCGAGGATACTGAACACAATGGCGGTGTTTTAAATTCTTTTGGAGTTGACCCCATGTCATGGACTCGAACCCCTTACCGCTTGTTGTTATAGCCATAGCGAAAAAGTGACAAAAGGTAACAAATGTAATATACGCACTTTGTACACCTCAAGGTCAGTTCCTCAGTAACTCAAGTGTTAGAGCGGCCGTCGCAAAATATGCAATTGCAAAGCATGAACGATCAGGGGTTCGAGTCCATGTATAGCATTAAGCAAAAACTGGTCTGATGAGGCTATGTGGTAATAGCCGAAACATGTCATCAATTACCAGGTTAAAATTTGTTATCTTTGCCATAAAAAATAGCATTGATTACTAAGTAAAAATTTACAATATTGGTCTTTGCTTAATGATTGTAAGTTCGATTAAATAATGTTTAATTACAATAAAAATAATCAGTCACTAAAATCAACTTTCTTAAAAAATAAAAATGTGTTTTAAAAGTGGCCGAGTTGGTAAATTCTGACCCAGCTCTTTTTATACTCATCGAATTCAAAAAAATTTCGACAATCTTAGTTAAGGTACTTTGGAGCTCATTTAAGTCTTACAAGGTGAAATTTTAATTGATCATCATCATAGCCATGAAGATCCATTTTTGGATTTATTTTTTTATTTTACCTTCAAAAGAAGTCTCTAAAAAAAATTTTAAAAACGAAGCTAAATATTTATGAAACAGTTTAAAACTCGCTTTATGGCAACTTCAAAAAATGATAAACTCAGAAGCCATTGAGAAATGCATAAATTTTCTATGTTTCATTTTTATGAATCAAAATTTGTGACAGCTAAAAAAAATTATCTCAATTTTTTAATAAATATCTGAAGCATTTAGCATGTCACATGCAGAAAACCAGCAAATATTTTATACAAAACCCTAAGTTATGAAAATGCAAAAAATAAGAAAAAAAGTATGAAATGATTTCAAAAATCATAGAAACTAAAAGCTTTTGCATAGCATGAAATCGAGATAAGGTTTTTATTTTTAAATTTATGCACAGAATCAGTTAATTTCATTATTATATTTTTATCGCATAAGACTCAGCATGTACATACATATGTAGTTTAGTATGTATGGAATATATCAATTCAAATCTGCACAAAGGATCTCCAATTGCAGTGACTATTTTTGTGGTTTTTATTTGGCTTGTTTAAAATAAATCATAATATTTTTTTGTCCAATGTCAACTCTCAAAGAAAATCAGCAAAGTCAGAGATCCTAAACTCTTTTCGTTTTTACTTGTTATGACCCATAAATATTCTTGATCAACTACAACTTTTTAATTATTTTAGCTATTTTTGTCTCTCTATATGGGAAATCGCTTCAACAATCGAAAACTTTAAATAAATTTTTGTTGAATTTTATGTTACTCTACTCTCTGTGTATGCTATATGTCATTAAATGCACTTCGGAAAGGACAAAAAAAAAAGATTTCAACAAATTTTATTTTTTGCAAAACTTCTATGAAGATTAAATTTAAAACAACATGAGTATCAGTTGGAAAAAATAATAAAAATGTTAGCGCAAAAAACTTTTGTTGAAATTTTTTATTTTACTCTGTAATAAAATAAAACTTTCATTATTATCGCGCTCTCGCGAGTGTTGTCGAAATTAAATCGAAAATTGGCCAGCACAAAGTTTTTTATTTTATTTCTCACCAAAGTGTTATGCCGCCTGGCTTTTGTTAGAGTGGATGTACTGGTGTACTGATGCGCTTGTGTTTTCAATTTTTAGGGATCCAGATAACACAAACTGAAATTATACAGAGTTGATGATGATAGTGGTGGTTCAAAGTACTAGTAGACAAAAAAGGACTGCTCGGATTTTTCGCATGTTGTTGTAAATGTATGAAACTTTTCACACAATAACAAAATGCTCTGATGAGGAGGCTTATAACAAAAATATGGCAAGTGTTGCCAATTGCAATTAGTTATTGAAAAACTTCGTTTTTTTCAGCGTTTTCAAATACCTGGCTTATACTTTTATTTTTCTGCAAATTTTTTGAAATCTTATTTTTTCAAGCGATAATTGAATGTTTCTTTTTAACATTTGAAATTGAATTTGTTTTTGTCACTCACAACCTATATATTTTATAGAAAAGTAATATAGAAGCAATTAAATTGATTTTACAAATATTAGCAATTTTTCTTTAGAAGTAAAGAAAAGTTATGTTGGAGCCTTAAATACACTAAGGAAGCACTTTCTGTACTGTACTTTCAAATGATGTGCTATTCAATATTGGTGTTTCTTTGCCCACACATGAATGAGCTATAATGATACTTTTACTTATATTTTACGAATATTTTAAACCAAATTTCGTTACAAAGATATTAATTTTAATACAAAACTATTTTAATAACATCACTGTTTTGTAAGCTGAATTTCTAACCTCATAACTTCCCCTGATGCGCCTAGGGGTATGCTAAGATTTTTTTATATTCACCACTTGCGATATTGTGAATGGCCTTAAATGGAAAAAAAAATGTTTTTTAGCAGAACCCACTCCTTTGGTGAAAGCTGTTAGTAGAAAAATGCATTCATTTCTATGTCAAAGTCAATAAGGAATAAGATTGATCTCTTCATATTAAAGCCTACATTCAAAAACATACAGGCCAATCAAGAAAACATGTGTATTATAGCTAAATTAAATTAAGACAACAACAACTAATCGAAAATTAAATTATAAAAAATAACGAATAGTGGTGGTATTTGCATAGAGTCCTTAAAAAAATACGATGCTCCACTTTCTAACTTCAACATCAATTTCACAGCATCATAACAACTTTCACCTAGACAGGATTCACACGCAAATAGTTTTATATTTCATTTATGCAAAAGTCACAAAACTTCCAGCGATTGTGCCAGAAAGTTTTCGCCAAAAACTTAAGAGTTCAAAACTCTATCTATACTTTAACGGATGTTGCTTAAAAAAAAAAAGTTTCAGCGCAAGTCTATTCAAATAGGAGTAGCATAAATATCTGAAGAAGAAAATAGAAAATGTGCAACAGACTTAACAAAAGTTTGTGACGCCGCACATACTGTACGTACTACATGTATGTGCATGCAGCATGTAAGATGCAACATGCTGCATGTTGTTGCACAATTTTTAGTAAAAACAAAAAGTTGCCAGTGAAAAAGTGTAGTGTACTTTTTTGCACTACCATAAGTGCTAACTAGAAAAAGTTTTTAGTTACAAAACTTTTGTATCTTTTTTTTTTGCTGTGAAAACAAATTCTAGAGTTTTATTTATTTAAATTTCATAAAATTCATGAACAGTTTTTTTCCCTCTTTCTCTTTTGCTACACACAGTTGCGAACATAAAATTTTGAGAACTTCTTTTTTTTTTTGAGGCAGCTTTTTTTTAAATTGCTACTTTTTCTACTACTTTTTTGCGTATATAATTTTTTTTTTTAAAACAGTTTTTTACTACCGCGCGTATTATGTTTTATGCAAGAGTAAATTTTAAGTTAAATGTTGCACGTAATTTTATTTCATATTCATTTGCAGCACTTGAACTTCCGTTGATTTTTTTGAGAATTTCCGTTTTTTTTTTTGATTTTTGCAACCAAAAGTGCAGTTAAAATACTGTAGCATCAATTAAAATAAATGCCAAGTACAGCGAACCACTCATAAAAAAACATGAAATTTTAATAAAATAACATAATTTTTTCTCAGTGCAATTTTTCGCTATTCATTGCAATTTAGATTTTTTTTGTAAATTTTTATTTATTTACATTTTTACTGCATTTAGTAGTGGTTTTTGTTAGACCTACCACGTTGCTGAAGTTTTCTAACGCGCGCAGTTTTTCACTAAATTATGCGCAATTTAATTCGTAAGAGTCGTCGAAATTTTACTGCGGTCTCGGAACATAAAGCGCCATTCGCATCAATGCCACGAATTTTCAACTTTAAACGCTGTTTTCAATTTTTAGCGATGTACGCAAGTGTATTGGTAAGTACTAGAATATAAAATTCAAAAAAATTTTATTATAATTAGATTTGCTACAAAATTGTATTGAATTTTATTGTACAGACATATAAATAAGACAACAAAAATATAACACATTTTTTTAAGGACATACCAGAGTCAAAGTTTTTCATATCCAAAATAACAAAATTTTATTTAATTTCTAATTCTTGATTTTAAATTATTAGGAATAATTATCATTAATATCCGTAAGAAATATTTTTAAATTTTTCAAAAATTAAATCAGAAATTTCTTAAGTTTTTTACTACTATTTCTGTAATTTAATTTTTAACAAACTTGGTTCGTGCGTTTGTAGCTCTTTTTGCACTTGTTCAACAAATGAAGGAAATGATGTAGAATGTTTCAATGACTCAACTAAAGTTGTTGCTTAAATACCAAAAAAAAATTCCGACATTGAGATTAAATTCAAAAATACACGTCCCAAAATGGAAATTTTACAGAAATGTGATTTCAAATGTTTGCTGTAGCATATGTGCATAAGAGTGGGCCTTACCTTAATGAATGTGAGCTTATTTCGTCAAAGTGTTTGTTCAGAAAAATATATTTTTTTGAGCAAAACTATTATTTGAAAAAGTTTTTCCTTATAAATTTTAAATAGTCTCACAAATCTTAAAACATGGTATGTGCTATAAAAAAAATCTTAGTAAAGAGAAAATTTATGAGTTCTTAATACCGATTTACAAGTTGTTCATAAAAACAAACATCATCTACCCTATAGCACACTCTATTGCGCACACAGCATTAGATCGTTTTGTCAACTGTAAAGTCTACGGTTGAGTGGTTGACTGAATCGTCCAACGAACATCCGAATTGATGTGTGAATTCGGAAGCAAAAAATGGAATGCAAAGTGATGACGGAAAACATGAGTGAATGTTCAAAGTGTAGGCAGATCTAGTGGAAACATGTTTTCGATTTATGCATTTTAGGGTTTTTGTGAGTTTACACATGCCAACTCAACCTACTGTCAAAATGTATATGTATCTTCAATTTGGCTGATACTTGGCTATTTTTTGTTTCCTTGATAAAAAAAAGATCTCTACTTTTTTTCGATATGTTTGTTTTTTCTTTCAAATTGTTTATGAGATATGATTTTCGAATGTATGGAAAGGAAGCTATTCAAATGCTCATAACTTTTCTGAAAATTTTTTCAATTTAATTTTCCCTTTCTTTCGAATTGTTAGCTTTGAAACTTTTTTTTGGAAAATGCAATGAAGATATGGAATACTAAAAGCTTCTTTATTTATTTTTCAAGTACGAACAAAAAAAAAATGTATTTTCAATTTTCCAAAATTGAAATTTCTATTTCATAAACTTAAGGCGAATTCTCATTGTGGAGAAACGAATCGGTGGTATAAATGAGACAAAATCAGAAGATAGGCAATCGTATGTGGTATAAATAATGAATCAATATTGAAATAGTTTTTAAAAATTTTTTTTATTTTCATTACTACGATATTTTTTTAATGATTTCCATTTGAGCTTGTAATAACTCTCAATATTAAATAGTTATTTTTGTTCAAGATCCCACAATGGAATTTTCGCGATTCAATAATTGTTTTATCCTTTTTACATCAAGTATTAAGATTACTTAAAAGCATTAGCATAACCTTCAATAATGCTCGGCAGCATCTCTCATAAAACTCTTGAGGAGTTAAAATTTCTTGAGTCAATGGTAAATGAGGATTTGCTGCTGTTCTTTTTATTGGCCTCATACCATCAAAGAGTCTCGAAAAATGATAACTCGCAGAGAAATGATAAGCGGTATTTATACCAAATTCTTTCTCATAACAATAGAGATTTATAGATATTGAAATTTAGTGGCGTTATTTCACAGAAATCTAGTGATTATATCTGATTGTATCACTTACGATGCAAATGCAATTAACGTTCGAAATACGTACCACTGATTTTATCAAACATATTACTTTACTATTGAAGCGCCACAACAATTCAAAAACTGTAAACATTTTATAAATCATTTGTTTTAAAAATTCAAAAAAAAAAAAATAGAGAATCGAGTCATAAAATAATTTTTTTACCAATGAGCTTTCATCACAAAAATCGCTAGCTTATAAGAAAAGACTGGTTCAATCTTTAACAGAATTTTGTCATTAAAATTCTCTGTTTACTAAAGGAAGATTAAAGGGAAATAAACCTTTTTTTTCGAAAGTGTAAAATGTGAAATAGGCAGTAGAATTTTTGACAATTTAAAATTAATCAAATGTTAACAACATAAATTTGAAAGCCTTTCCTTTTTCCATTGCATTTTCAAAAATTACATTTAAAAACAAACAATTTAAAAAAAAATGATAAAATTTTAAAAAATCATTTGCAACAAAAAAAAAACCTTTTAAGTTTTCGAAAATCTAACTCTTATGAAGGGTTTTACTCAAAAAAAAACTTAAAAAAGTTATTCAAATTTTAGTCAAAACAAGAATCTGAAATTTGATAGTAAGATAAGTTGGCACACACAGCTTCGTGTAGTGGTAAAAACTAAGGCGATTCCAAAATATAAACCTTGAAAAAAGTCAATGTATGAAGAGAGCAACAAAAACCAGCAACTGCAATAATGTTTGCTGAATTGACGATGGCGACGACAGTTGCAATCAACATCGATTGACAAGGTAGCAGCTAGAGCAAAGGAAACATTGACATTAGTAAACAAACAAAAAAACACCATTTGTAGCACTTTAAAAAAAATTATTTTACTAATAGTGCAGGCGCTGTATGTTTTTAGCTAAATGTCAATTTTCTTAAAACTATAAACTCGTTCTCATATCATACTTTACTTAATATTTTTTACAAAAACTTTTGAATTTTGTCTACTCCCACAAAAATAACGATTCTAAACTTCTGAATATTTCGCATAAAAAATTCTTAAGTGTAAGGCTAAAAAGTGCTTATAGTAAGAGCCATAATAAAATTTCGAAGTAAATCTGTTGCAAAATTGTCAGGTATAAAAGAGTTGCTGACATATAAAGTAGTCTCTGTTGCAGGTGATGCACATGTTGTATCGAAAATCTGTGTGCATTAGACCGTACAATGATTTCTTTCAGCAACAGATTTGCATACTTTATATAGGTACATATAACCTGTTCACATATTTGCTACTATTAATAACATAGGATCTTTTGATTTATCGATGGGATTTTGTTGTGCCCGGCAGTGCATTATTATTGAAGTGCTTGAAATATCTTAAAGCAATTTGTAAGCAACTTCATAATTTGGATTGAGAAATGCTTAATTTTTCAATATTCTGTAAAAATTCATTAAGTTCAGCTTATGAATATTTCATACTTAACATAAAATCATTAAAAATTTTGTGCTTATTTAGATAAACGTTCTTTTGGCAATATTTGTTACAAAAAACTTATGATTTATATTTTCAAGCAAAAGAAATGACTTTGAATTGAACTGCATCTAATTAAAAAAAGGAGCAAGTAATATACTTATTATTAAAAAAAAATAAATATGTAAGAACATGTCGTAAGAGTAACATTAATTTTACAATGTGTGTATAAATGTTTCAATTTTATTTCTATGTAAAATGAATGTGTTATTTTAAAGTTCAAGCTTTTAGTGACATTTTTTTAATTCGTCATAATTTGTTGATAATTTTTTTAGTTGGCTGAAAATTAACGCTGTTTAAAAGCTTTACGGATGTCAAGTAAACGTTAAGTTTCTCAACAACTTCCTTTGTTTACTCATACTTTTATTAGAAACTAACGCAATATTTGTATAATAATGTATTTTATTATTTAATGTTTAAAGGAATACATTGCTTGTATAAAAATTTCTTTAATTTTATACAGCATCCAATTTATGCAACATAAAATCTAGTTTCAAAATTCTTTTCTTTTTTTTAGACAACAATTGCGTAAACAATTTGAATTATATCGGCAGCATACTTTGCTAAGTGTCGATGCAAAATTTTTAGTTTCTTTCATAGAACTCTTTAAGTCATTCTTTTGGAACTAAACCAAATAACGTTTACTCTGTTTAAATGCATTTTAATCGCATCACTTCTGCAGTGACCCCAAAGCGAAGCAGCAAAATCTAAAGAAAAATCAAAAGCTAATAATTATTTACATTAAAATGTAAACAAAACTTTAGTCGTTTACATTTGCATTACATTTGACGCTGATGATGCTTTGCTGCAGTAGAGTGTCCCTTGGCAGCACACACTCACAGTTACACGTATATGTGTGCACTGTGTCAGTGAAGGCAAACTGTGAGTTTCTTTCAAGCGCTTTCGTTCAACGTCCATTTGCATTTTATCGTATTTTGGTTATCTACCATGATGATGGCACAAGCGGCATAAGCCGCCACTAACCGTTTCCCATCTCAACACTTTTGAATTCACCAATACGAGCAGCGCCTTGCTTCAGCTTAAGCTCACTGGTCATTGTTGTTGTTTTTTTTTTTTTTTGTTGCTGCAAAACCATTTTACGCTTTTGACTTTAACTGTATGTGTTATAGTGAATATTTCGTCCGTTTTTTTTTCACAATCCCGCCAAAGTTCACGTAAAATTTAATAGAAATTGCATATGGCAGCTGCTATGATCGCCAAACTGGCGCCTTTTACTGTGAGTACAGAGCCCTCTTTCCTCTTTATGTACTTACAACTTGGATTCTCATAGCACTACACTTTACTGGTCTTCGTTTGTTTTTGTTAATTTGAAATTTGTTTGACTTTTTGTTTTATGCTGTGAAATGTAATAAAACTAGAGTGGTACAAATAATGCATTATTTTGTTAAATTATACTCATTCAACTGGGTTTTATTGAAGTTTATGAATCTTACTATTTTGTATCCTGAAAAAAATTAATTAAACAGAATTTCTGCATATAAAAATAATTTCCAATAAAAGTAACTAAAACCAAAGAATAATGGGTGTCTTAGCTTTTGAGTTTTATAGAATAGGTTACAAAAAAGTTTGCTTTAAACGCCACCGAAATCACGTCGAAACTTAAATATCAGATAATATGGCGCATAATGACTTTACATCAGGATGCAACGTTTAGGTTTTAGTCATGTAAATTAAATGTTACTCATACGCCATTTTGCACAAATTCAGCATATCTATGCTATCAGTTATCTGCATTTCGATGCAGTTTTGGAAGCAAATAGAGTTAAGATTTCTCTTTTATTACTAATTGCTCTACAAAACTTTATAAGTTTAGTTGATGATCGCATGTCAAAAAACTCATATTTTTCATGTTTAGTTTTAATATTTTAATGTGTAAAAAAATATATTAATTTTTAACGTTAACTTTTTTATACAAACAAAATCCTCAACAATTTTTTTTTTGCATCACCTCACTTTTTACTCCCCTCTGTTAGAGTAGTGTTGGATTTTAAGGTTGCATCTTGTTACGGCATGAGTTAGTGTAAATAAGTGGGGTCAATGTTAAATCTCGCATTTTCTGGCATTGGTATAAAATTGAATTAATTCAATTACAGTTTGCATATGCTTAGTCCTTCGCTGTTTTACCACCCATATTTAGGAGTAATTTTTATTGTTGTTGTTTTTGCTGTGTTAGTTCTTGTACTTTTTAAGCGCCAAAGGCATGCAGCAACACTGGACTAAAGTAATTTTTTTTCATTCTTTTTAAAATGTTTTTAGCTTTTCGTTTTTGCATTATTTGACTGCAGCACCAAAGTCATATGAAGTGAAGAGTTAAACGCGTTGGTGCTTGTTGATGGAATTTTGAGCGCTTCAAAAATGTTTACAAATTCGGCATAATAGCATTTTTATTCTTTCTTGTTGAAGTAATTTTTTTTCTAAATTTTTGTTGTTTTTTTTATGACTTGCTATTTTCATTTAAATTTAATTAAAAAAAATACCAACAATAAGTGCATATATACCTACAAATAAAAACATCAAGTTTTGCTGCGGCAGACGCTAAATTTTTTTTTTGTGGTGTCTTTTCTTTTGAATTTGGTTTAGAATTTCGCTATATCTGAAATTCTGGAAAATAATTCATAAAACCACTTTTTTAATTAGATTTTGAAACTAAGAATCATGCAATTCGACAACATGAACTCGATTTCAGAACTAATTACTTCGAATACAACTAAGGTTTCTGAACAACAAAATTTAATTCTTGGAATGGAATCGTCAATTACTTAGGTAAAATTTCTTTAAGTAAAAATATCCAAAATCTGATGAAATTATGGGTTTTTTTTGTGAGCTAATTTTTTATTCGTTTTGGGTAAAATTCTCACTTGTTTGATGAGCATTTTTTAATTTTCATGATAAATAAAACGTTTTGTGTTACGATTCTGTTTCATTTCTATTAATTGTTTAATATAAAATTTTGAAATGTGCACTCGACTGTAAGTTGCATTGAAATTAAACTTAATATAAATGCAAATAATTGCAAAACGATACTGAACTTTTTTAAAAAAAATTAAAAACAAAAATTCATGAAATGAAAAGTATTTAATAAAAGAATTTCTGATTCACGCCTTACATGCCGTGTTGTCATTTTCAACAAATACCAATTAAAGTTTTTTATTGCTTTTGTTGTTGTTCTTGTTAGTTTTTAACTAACTTTTGTTTTCAAACAAGTTACAGCACAACAAATATTTTATTTGCAACTAAAGCGTTTTTGGTTGTTAACTTTTAGACTTTTTCTTGTTGTTGTTGTTGTTGTTGTTGTTGTTGTTTTGTATTTACTTTACAATTTCAACACGTTACGCAGTAGCAGCTGTCACTTGATTCAAATTCAGCAAATTTTACACGTACACAAATTTTTTAATGTAATCAACAATGTTGCCACCTTTTTGTCAAAAAATGAGTTCTTAATTGTGAGTTTTAGCTGCTTTTTAAAAATCACATCATTAAGCTATAAATATTTGATTAATATTTTACAGCAAAAAATGGGCTAAAACTAGTCATAATAGTTTCATACATTGTTTAGTGGAATCATCAGCGACCTTTAGAAAAATTAGTATGAACTTTTAAGCCTTATATACGTCCTTTCCATAGATTTGTTGAGAACCCAAAAAATAATGAAACTGAAAAGATATTCTTACTAATCGGCTTAAAGTTCACTGATGATTCCATTTAACAAGTTTCTTGTATGACTAACTTTAGCCCAGTCTATTTTACGACAATTTTTAGTGCTGACACTGTATTAAACAGTAAGGAAGAAACATTTTTTAAAACCTTATGAAAAAAAACACTACCGCAAAGTGGATAATGGTTTTGGTCGAGTTTCTTAAAATGTTTCCAAAAATCTTAGTATCTCAATTACAGAAAGAATTTTGCGCTATATATTTATATTCCCATTCATTTCAATTTTCCATTATTTTTCAAATAAATCATCCAAGAAAACATAGTTTTTTGTGGGCGAATTTTATTTGCGAATTTTTTGTTTTGGCCTTTAATTTGATTTCATTGAAAAATGTAACGCGAGTGCTATCAAATTATATGACCTTTTGGCAACACTATACACCAATAATGCAGTGAAATTTTGTTGCATTGGTTGTGGTTGGCATAAATATTTGCAACAGTAAACAAAAATTGTCTGTAACACAAATACATATGTATGTACACATTGTATGTTAGCATGTATGTATGTGTGTGTGTATAAAGCAAAAACGACAACTGGTACCAAATTTGTGCTTTTGTACAGAACCTGTGGGATTTTTGTTTGCGGCCAAAAATGCAACATGCCGTTTAAAGCAGTTTTTGTTATTGTTATAATTGTTGTAGTTGTTGCTATTATTATTATTGTTGTTGCTGATGCCAAAGTTGTTGCACAAAAGCCGCAGTAAACCACAAATATTTTTAGTTTGTATGTCCCTGCGGTCTTTTTGGCCAGTTAGAATAATTGTGAGGTTAAGTTTTGTCGGATTTTGTTAGTCATTTGTTTTAACATTTAAAGGTACCGCAGAAGTTAAGTTATGTGATTTTAGTTTATTTTTATAGAACTGTTGGCATTGTTATTCTCGGCGAAAAAAATGATGAATACAACTTTGAAGGAATTTAAAGTCAGTATTTTAATCAAGCTCCAAACGGTTTCAGCATTGCGTTTACTTATCACTTTTTCTGTTTATGAGTTATATAAGAACTTAGTCGAATTACCAAACGTATACGGTATAAAATTCCAACCCTATTAGCACTTTTACGCTGGTTGCACTTTTCCGCACTTGCGAAAATTACAACTTCTAGTTGTAACTTTTTCACCATACAACTTTGTTTTTGCACAAGTAGTGGCATTAAAAATAAGCAAAAATAAATTTATGCACTCACACACACACACGAGCACGTATTTAAACAATTTTAATTACTTCCCGACCCTTGTGGTTGTTGTTGCTGTTATTGTGATTGTCGTTGTTTTTGTCATTGCATTAATCAGTTTCCACTAAATATTTAGTTTAAAAGTGAATATTTTTAATTGGCCATTTATTGCATGAGCACGTTGTATACTTTTGGGCGCATAGACAATTTTGCATTTTATGCAAAAGTTACCTTTAGTTTAAATTCAAATTAAATAAATAAAAGTTACATAACTTGCCTTCTCTTTTAGTTTGAATGAAACAACAAATAAAGAATTTTATTTTCATTTTTCTTTATTTGAAATGGAATACAATCTGCTAAAGCCACAAATCAACTATTGAATAAACAGCCAATTATTTTCTCGCTTAGTTGACAATAAATTGAAAAGCAAATGATGGATGTGTTATGTTGAAGAAAATTGTTTTTTTTTCATTGTAAAAATTGTATTTATTTATTATATTTTGACATGTCATTAAAAACTAGGTTAGAATAGCACGGTAGATGAAAATTGTCGTCATAACTTAAGCCACAGTTGGACCCATTGTATACCCTGTTTGTGTCATTTCAAAATTTTTATAACCTTCAAAATGGATTTTGAACCACTTTTAAGAGATGTATTCAATAGAGTTGAAGAAGTGGAATTCTAATACTTTAAAACGTCAGAGATAATTAAAGACAGATCTTTACAGCTTCCCCAAAGATTTTCGTCATCAGAAAGCCCTATTCTTGGGTTATGCCTGCCTGTAAAATAGTGTCCTTTAATAACGCCTACAAAGATTCTCAGGAATTGTTTGTCTGATGAGATAAATTTTCGCGTTCTATTAGCATTATTCTTTCAACATTTTTACTTAAAGAGTTAAAGTTTTCTGCGAACGCAATAGCCCGTTGCCATTTTTTCTGTTGAAAAACCATAAGAACCAACATAGCCTGTTGACAACGTGACAAACTGGTCACCGCTACAGCGGTGCAATGTGACAACACAAGACGCATAACTCACTTGAAAAAACATTGTCTTCCATTTATTTTATCCGGTTTTACTTAACCAAAATGGATGGAATCATAACGTTTATATCTTGAATTTTTATTTTTTCTTCTTTTGCTGCCCATTCGTTGTTGCTCAAAAGCTGCTTTGTTTGCTTTATTTATTTATTTTCTCTTTTTAATTTTCTGTTTTTACGGTGTCATCGTCATCATTGTCACTCTCTGGTAAAATCAACGTCATTCAGTAAAACAGGCGATGCGGACGCACACAATTGCATCGACACAATAGCATATTGTGAACGGGCACGCACACAACTACAGCAGTAACGACAGGATATTTAAATGGACTCACGCAAATTTGCAAAAAAAAAAGAAGCGCAGGGACTTGCACGCTAATGCAAAGATGCAACATAATTAGAGTGTCCATTATAAACAAACTACTTTTGATGGTATAAAAATTTATTATTTTCGATAACTCGGTAATGAAAAAAAAAATGGATTTTGACTATTTTTTACAATTCATTTCAAGTTACTTAATTTTTTCTTCTCAACGAAGAAGGATCACTTTCAAAATAAAGGGCTCATATAGCGATCTATTAGATTCAATGGTCAAATATTGTCAATAGTCGAAAGATTAAAACTTTAAATCTAAAATTCAAAAATTTGTTCAAAAAGTTTAAATTTTAATTAAATATTTGAAATGTCAGGTAGTTGCAAGGAAACTAATATTGATGACCCATGCTCTCAAATAACTTTTTTATTGCACATAATGGCGTTGCTAAATTTTGAACTCAATGCTTGAAGTTCTGCTTGCCCAAAATTTTTGCACAGTTTACACTTTTTCCAAATGGTTTTCTGCTGGGCTGCACTACCGCATACTTTTCATCAATCAAAAAGGTCGCTCGAAACAGCAATGCATATCCGTATGGAACGAAGCCATCACATTACACTTTTCCATAGTACACTCTTACAATATGCAGACATGCAAACATAAGGAGCATCATGCTAAAATGGACAGATAAACAAAGTTGGGGAAAATGAAATGATGTCGACGACGACTTGTCAGCACACAAATTGTTCTTGTGTACGCAAAAATAACAAAAGCTGCCTGTCAGAGCCTTGATTTACATCTGTGTGGGTGGAAATATAAATGTATGTATGTACATAGTAACCCAGTTGAGATGAGGAAGATACTGGTCTATAAAAGACGAGCTTTTATTTACTTAACTTTTTAGCTAGCAAAGAACGTGGTAATATTTTAAGGTACAGTGGAAGAGAGATGTCAAGCATATTAAAGAATTTAATTCGTTGCAATATACTTACTTGCAATCTTACGACGTAAGGTAAGTGGTAAGCATGTTGGTTGAAGTTTCTTTCATTTTGGCTGGCTATGTGGAAGTTTTAGCAAAGACATAGGTTTTTGATGATCCTGTGATCCTTTCTAATGATAAGGATATAAAGAACGATGAAAAGTTAAACCTACTGTGAAAGTTTCCAAAGGATTCCAAAAGGTATAAAGTGTATCAGAAAGTAATTATCGATTCTACTCATTCGTGGCCATAGGTTTAACTTTTTGGTATAGGGCCCTTCACGATGCAAACTAGTGATATTGTTATTTATATCTATGTACTTCATTCCTTACAACCATGCAACCATGCTTTCTGTTATAAGTCCAAGCCTCCTCAAAATGCAGAAAGCGGTCTAAATTGAAGTATCAGAGGAAAACGCAATTTTCAAAGATATAGCGAATACCAAAACCAATGCAACAGTTACTTGAGTTCACAACCTTGTTCCAGTTTTTTCAATATACTCACTCAGTACTTGTGTTTTAGACATGAGATGTTGCCATCGGTTGCAGACGGATTCCTTTGTTTATTGATTTGTGTGTTTTTTGCGCTGGCTAAATAGTTTTTTTAGCAAAGACCCAAGCCTGAGATTTTTTTAGTGACTTGCCATACAAAAATTAATGTGAAGGTGTATCAACCGAAAAGAGCGAACCACGACGCATCATGGAGCGATTCTTTTTCCCGTTGGGCAATGTGTCTACAAATTTGGTGGCATTTGTGAATGTGTGCAGTATGATGAACGCAGTATGATAAACTTTGAAAAATACCCATTCTGATAGTGTGTACTTAAAATTTCCAATGCCTACTGCTGCAGTATGGAGATTCACTTTAAATTATCTACAATTTTAGTTTTTTAAAAGCATGTTACTGGCACTAATTTAATATTTTTTATAATGAGTTTTTTATGTAATGAATATTTTATAATTCTTATACAACAACAGATTTTTTTCCAATTTTTCTTCATATTCCCAGCGCTAATTCCCAGCTTTATTTCTTAATGTGCGTCAAATTAACTTTCTAACAGCAACAATTAAATCTTTTATGTTAATTAAACTGCGTGAGCGATGCTACATTGGTGTGTCCATGAATGCTCGTAAATATGTATGTGTGTGTGTGGCTTTTAAGATATAGCGCTGGTTATGCTGACTTTTGTTTTAATTTTTTTGTTGTTCTTTTTTTCGTTTCTTTCTTTTCTGTTTATTGTTTGGTTGGTTTTTTAACGTGTGAATTTGTTAAGCTTTTGCATGAAAATAAGAGCAACAGCAATATTACGATAGCAACAACAATAAGAAACGATATAATAAATTTTCTAAGCACGTCCTTTATGCATACACAAATTCGTGTTAAGAAATATAAGTGGCAAATGGTATTGTATTTTCTTAAAGTATCCTTTTGAAATGTTCAAATTGTAGCTGCTATGCCTACGCGGTCGTTAGTCCTTTAATGTTTTCCGCAAATGTTTACTTGATTTTCTGTGAATAAATTCTGCACGTTTGGAAATTTATTTAACAAATTAACACGCTGACAAGGCAATACTGGCAGTAGTAGTGAAATCTGCTAAGTAGTCACTTCGTGTTGAAATAGTGTGAATATGTCAGGATATGCATGCGTTGCTTTTGATTACGTTGAGTTGTTTTATGTTGAATATTTTTTCTTTTCATCGGTTTGGTAATTCTTTTTTTTAGTTTGTCTTTTTCTTATTTTGTTGGTTAAAAAGTTTTTTACTACTTCCTTGTGTTAACAAAGATTATGTTATTACATTAACGGAAATGTAAATCAAATTAAGCAACCAGACAGGTATAGCAATTGTTATCCTTTAATTATTATATTGCCAAGGAATGCTTTTCTTTGCGAAAGATATTTTCATATAGTTGTGAGTTAATTGTTATGCTACTATATTAGTGGATTGATTTTAAGAATACTGACAAACAATTTTAATTCGTCAAGTTTCATTGAACTTGAAAAAAAATGTAGTCATAGTATTAGTAGTACCCTTTTTAATTTATTTTCTTTTAGAAGAATAATATCACAGGCACAAAAAAAAAATCTCGTGAGCCAGAGGGTAGACCCCTCTATTCCTACATATTTGAGGTCGCTGCATTCGAATATGACGTTTAAATTGCCAGTTTTCTCGCTACCCCCTTGGGGGTCGAAATTCAAATTGGCATATAAAGTTGAAATGGATGTGCATTTCTACGTTTTTTCGCATGCTAAAACTGAAAATTAGAACAAAAAATATGTTCGACTCTTCCATCACCCCCTAGCGGTCCTTTATTACCCCTAGAAAGAGGGTCAAACTTTAATTTTCATGCAAAATGTTTTTTGGGGCCCTGGAACCGAGAATGACAACGAAAAGTATATTTAACGTTCCCATCACCACCTAGCACCCCCCTTTTTTCTTTTTTTATGAAAATTCAAGTTGCAACCCCTTTCTAGGGATAGTGAAGGGGTGCTAGGGGGTGATGGAAGCGTCGAACTTACTTTTTGTTATCACTTTCAGTTTTAGCATGCAAAGAAACGTAGAAATGGATAACAATTGTTATACCTGTCTGGTTACTTAATTTGATTCACATTTCCGTTAATGAATTTCGACTCCCAAGGGGGTGGTAAGGAGGTGGTACCGGGAAAAATGGTAATTGAAACCATTTTTGAGGATCATATTCGGATTCAGCGACCTCGAAAATGTAGGAATAGAGAGGTCTATCCTCTGAGTCACGACTTTTTTTTTGTGCCTGTGTAATAATATGATTTGATTTTATATATATAGGGGAAGGTGAGGCAAAGCGGTATGCCTAACGGGAAAACGAAGTTTTCACAAAAAAAGAAGAATTTTTTCGCATAATTAAAAATGTAAGTTATTAGTTCGATCTATATTGAATCTATTAAGGCAATTAGGCTAATTATTTTTTTAACAGAATATGTTTATTATTACGATGCAAAAAGAAAGTACGATTATACCGTTTTGCCCCACAGGTGAGGTAAAGCGATATACAAAGTGCAATACAACTCTGCCACCATGACTTATGTAAACATACAGACTCGCGAAACCAAAATTTATCAACATAAACAAATCGTTGTCAATAAAAATGAATGTCATTAATACTATATATATATATATATATATACTATGATATTTTTTAAATTATTCATATGAAATGATATTATTGAAGTCGAAAATCCTCGAATCTTACATCGGCTGCACTCATTTTGATGAACTTCGTGGATCTCGAAAACGGAAGGTCGAAATGTCGCTGTAACCTGGCAGTTACAAGGGCACTACTCAAAAACAATTTCCTTGTAATTACATTAGATAGCGTTATAATGCAAGGATAAATATACTCTTTGTACCGCTTTGCCATAGATATAACCAGGCCCGGATTTAGAAATTTGCCGCCCTTAGGCCGTTCACAAATTGCCGCCCCTCTTCACTGGTTAATATGGAAAAAATATTTTTTAATATCACCTTTTTTTTTAGCTTGCCAACAGTTTTTTAGGTAGTTCCAAGTATTCGCCCTTTTTTCTCCCTGTGTAACTCCAATTAATAAATTTTAAAAAAAAAATTTTCAAAGTTCCCAATACTTGCCGCCCCTAAATTCTTGCCGCCCTAGGCACTGGCATAGTGTGCCTCTAAGGTGAATCCGGGCCTGGATATAGCACCTATGCAATTCACCTTTAGTTTGCAAAAAAAGTATGTATGGTTTGATTTTTTCGTTGGTTTTCGATAATTTCGGACAGTTTTCGAGAGTTTTTGACTATATTTGGTAAATTTGTAGTTTTTATATGTAGTTTTCGACAACAATTGATTTTTTAAAAAGTTTTGAATAGATCTATATAAAAAGAAATAAACAGGTACAATACGCCCACCGCTGATGGACGTATGGAATATGGTGAATATATATGATCTAAAAATATGAAAACCATAATAAAGATTATATTTGATTGAAAAAATGTTAATCCAAAATTACGAATATTTTTGATTGTAAAAATAATGATTATTTTTGATCAAAAAAATAAAAATGCAAAATAACGGATTTCTTTGAATTTTAAAATAAAAATCACAAAGCTTAAAATCTGGTCATATATCTGCACTTCTCAACAGAAGAGACCCATCTGTATATGTAGGGGAAGAGCATGTACCTTGGACCGATTGTGCCTTGAATCAACACCGATATTTGCCAGCGTGTAGCTAAAAATTGTATCACTAACATTTTCTCTATTTATGTAACCGATTTCAGCAACGCTGCACAAGATCTATTTTAATTTACGTTCTGTCGTCAACTGTGGAAGACGAAATTTTCAAGTGATTTGTAAATTTTGTGCAAATTTTCAAGGTCGACTTACGAGCTGTGTAATTTTGTTGTGTTTGGCATCAATGACAAAATAACGGTACCCAACGCTTCTATTCAAGATAACTATCTTAAAATCTTATTATCTCCTAGGGTAAAATTGTTTTTGAATATTTTCCGAATTTTGTGCTTGGCGTGTACCTTGGACCAATGCATGGAATTTACCTTGAACCTTTCCAAATTGCAAAGTTTTTCTGTATCGTGAAATGTATTACAAATATAATTAAGAAATATTGCTCGGAGCAAATATTACGGTAAAGGTAAAGTAGGCAATTTAAAATGATTTAAGTGGTAGATCTGCTGCCAAGAAAGACAGGATTGGAAAAGCAAATTTAATTCGCAATTTAGCTAAGCTTTGATTATCTGGAAGCACTATATTGATATATCAGTCCGAAATTGACCATAAAAAACTCTTTAGTACAGAGGAAATAAAAATTTAGGTAAATTTAGTCTCATGAGCGAAAGTACAATGCCTGATTGTACAATCCTTGGACCAATTTCGCATTCTAAAGAAAAACTTTTTTACTTGGGTTTGGAAAAAAGACTGCGGCTTTTTGTATTAGTGCCATTATAGCTAAAATATCAGTTTAAAATATAGAGGCGTTAGAGAAAAAAAGCAGCCGTAGTTTGGAGCCAGCAAACGATTTGCTCAAAATTCGTCCAAGGTACACGCACTTCCCCTAATTAAACTCGCATTTCGTCTTTTCCTTCATTGTGATTTTTTGAACGATGTTTTTGCCGCAATTATTGAAATTTACTATTATTTACGTTCCCTGGAAAATGGTGTACTCATTTTGAACTAGAAAGCTTAATTTAATGCCACTGTGAATAAAGCTAAACAAAAGAAATTAAAAAATTAATGAGAGAAGTTGAGAAAGATATTGAGTTAAAAATCTGCGAACACTTGAAACTAGATGTCCTTCTTTCAAATTGACGCTAGTGCATGCTGAAATACGCGATCTGAACCAAAACTGAATGATTGCCGTAGAATACCCAGTGTAATAATTCAGCAGTATCCACTGTCAGAGTCACTACTTTTGATACTGAATTTAATTTTTATATACTGAAAAATTTTGCTCCAGCAAAATAAGATCTATTTTCGCAGATTATATCACAAATATTTCCTTTTAACTTTTTGCATGAACAATAAAAAATTCAACTGTGCAGTAAAAATAATTACTAAAAAGAATATCAAACATTTCACCAGTACTTCAAAGCAAAGAATAAATCTTAAAGATTTCGCTTAGCATTCTTTTTTTTTTAATTTTTATATTATATTATTCACACTTTTAATTTTAAATGAATTCTTTGAACAAATGACTATTTTTAAATAAAATGCTACAACTCTAAACGGCGCACTACGCATTAATGCAAATTATAGTAAATTTCGCGTAATATTAATGACACAAAAAATCATTCTGGCATTAAAATCAATTGGCAATAAATGTGTCTTCTTAGTATTTCTTCAAAAAGCCATCACTAATTTAATCACAACGTTTTTAACCCTCAGTGTTATAATTGTTGTTGTTGCCGTTGCCAATTAAAAATAATATGTTAATGAGCACTTAAATTTCTTTTACAATTTTCGTTGAAAATTAAATGGAATTTAATTTCCAACCATCAGGATGCAAAAAAAGAATGGCGTACTCGTATTTAATATATAAAGCTTATGGCAATACCGCCCAGCAAACTTGCTGCATGATGTTCTTAGCGAATGAAATGGTATCGTGCCAAAAATATCATTGAAATTTTGACTTAAAAATCTTTAAGGAATAAGCTAAGAGAATTTGAAGGAAACTTTAGTATGAGTCACTTACTAACTTTTGCTCTTAATAGGAATAATTGCTCAAATATTTTTAAGGTCCAATAAGACCTAAAGAACTGGACTCATTTTTAGGGTTTTAATGTTTATTGAGCATCAGCTTTTTCGGAAAAATTTTAATCTCGAGTACGTTGGAAAATTTCCCAAATATTTTGTTCTGCAAACAAAGATCGTAAAAGTAAAATAAAAAATAAATGATTTATTTATTTTAAATAAATTATGTTATGAAGCAAAAGTTTAGTAAAATGAATACAAAAAAAGTTCACTTTTGTTTGAGAAAATATCGATATTATGTATCAACTTACGATATTTAAGTTATTCAGCAAAAATTATCACCTTTTCGGTAAGCAGGGTGGATATCGTTGAACAACAATAGTTAACTGCGTAGCGCGTGGCGAAGAAATAAACACTTGATGAACAATTTCAGCATCATTAAGAAATTTTTATGCTCTACATAGCAATAACAAAAGTAATTGCGGCAACAAGCATATCAACAGCAACAGCAGCAACAACATCGGCATCCATACAACTGCAGTCAACAGCAATGAAACAGTGGCAGTTCCAGCAACCGCATCACAACGAAACTGCGAATATTCTGTTGTTTTTTTTTTGTAAGCGTAAAATGACGGACAAACATCGCTTATTAAGTGCGTTTAATGTAACGCAATCATAACAGCGTAATTTAATTACGACAATATGCGTTTCATTTTTCATCAGTCAACTGATTTAACATAAAATTTTTTTCCATTCTTAATTTTTATTTCTGCATTGCAACAAAATATCAAATTAAAATAAAAAAAATGCTTCATGCTCAAGTAGCGAAAATCGGAAATCCTTTTCTTTTTTTCTTTTTGTTAAGGAAAATTTTATTTTTACTAAAATTTTATGAATTTTTCTACGCATTTTGTGTTCTTTAATATTTTCAAAAACTTTGTCGTTAAAACTTTTAAGCAATTCAGTGCTGAGCTCTCTCACCCACAATACAATAAACTATGCTGAAGAGGAATTCGAAAGTACTTTAATTTTCCAAAAAATAGTTGCAGTTGTTTTTGGCTGACACAGCGTGAAAGTGCAAATTTTAATTGAAAATGTAATGCAAGTTAAATACACTGTAAGAAAAAATATGTTTTTAAGTACAAAAAAAATTTCATGAGCTGTGATTTTATCAGGAGATGCTGCGATTTCTCTTATGTTAGAATAGAAATTTAAAAAATTATATAAAGTGAGTTCTCCATGGGAATGTAGGAAACTTAATTCCAGGATATTAATATTTTTTAATTTATTTTACGAAAATGAAAAAAAAAAGTTTGTTCAAAGCAATTGCTGAAATATTGGCTCAAATCAATATAACAATAATTTACGCATGATCTAGGTCTGTTTTTAAAAATGAAGATGCGAATCAATAGAACTATGAACTTTCTTGCTGTGAGTATGATTAAAGTCAAAGTTTCAATCCAAAATGAGTCATTTTTGAGATGTAAAGGAAAAGAGCTGCTTTCTGATACCAGCTTCCAAGCAAGCTTAAAAGATTTTGTTGATTTTGAGGCGGCAGAATGCTAATGGGCTGCATTACTGAATACCAATTAACAAGCTCCTTTTTATATCCATATTCCATGTTCAGCTTATTCGTTTTTCTTCCTTAAAATTTCTTTCAGTATACCGTTGAAAACTTTTAAGCTCCATATTCCACTCTCCCTCTCTTTGTGCTAGCGACACCGCATCACTTCCTAGCTATTCTTTGCAAAGTTTTACTCATGCACTAGCCTTAATAGTCGGAAGTGCCGTCATAATGTCAACGATAAATCCCAATTAAAGTTTGCCTTCCTGCGTTCAACGGCAAACAAAACTCCAAAAATTGTTCTGCCAATGCTGGTGTGTTTTGCCACAGATGAAACCATTTCAAAAACGGCTACGATGTATTGCATGTCCTTTCTATATGCCCAGTGAATGATGCACCAGAATGCGTGGCAGGCTGCCACAAAAATCAGAATGTGTCTGTGTGTGTGTGTGTGTTTCAAACTATCGTATATCTGCGTTGGACGGACATTGCAAGACAAGCAGTTTTCATTTCAATTGAATTTTTTCTCATTTTTCGGTTTATACTTTTGTTTCATTTCACATTTCATTTCATTTTGTTCCATTCCATTAAATGCACATGAGTTTGCGTTTAATTGTTTTCTACAATGAATTTGACTCCTTTTTTCGTATTCCCTAACTGATTTGGTTTTGTATTGTGTCATGCGGTCGCTGGTGTTGCTGCCGCTTTTGATGTCCTTTACAGTGAGTTTCTGGTTACTTCTTTACTTGCGTATTTTGTCGCTTGCATTGTCTCTCCATTGCGCTTTTGTGAATTGCTAGCGACTTGTCGGCGTAATGCCTTCGATTATCCTGTGAGCCATAAAAATATATCATTTTCACAGTCGTTGACCCTATTATCCGGGTATAAAATACGCAGTCACCACGTCGTTGTTGGGTGCCAAACTGTAAGGATGAAGTGAAAATGTGGCAAACGCTCATCCTATCAGTGCGAAGTGAAAAGAAAGCAGAGCATGAAATGAGTGCTGGCAGAAATTGTGAAAACAGTAATTTTTAAATTATGTCAATGATGTAGAACAAAAGGACAACAACCAAAAGAAGTTAAATGGCAGACAGTTGAAAGAATATTCATTATTAAAAAAAAAATAAGGGCATATTGCTGATAAGTAGCAAACGAGGGCAATAAAATTATCGTTTTGCTGAGAAGAAAAAAAAAAGGATTACGAGAAAATGAACACGAAAAGCGCTGAAAAATGCTCAAAAAGGACACTATCTGTGCTAAATTATGTCTCTTTTATTTCAGCTATGAAATGCCTTAAATTTTTAAAATTAAATTAAAGCAAAAAAACTAAAAACTCTTTATGTAACAGCTGTCGCTGTGTGAGCAGTTAAAAAATAGTGTAAAAATCATAAAATCCAGATAGCCAAGCAGCGGAAAAATTTTTAAAAATGTTGACCGGAAACAGTCGAACAGCATACGTCAAACATGTGTGCATCTGCCTGTGGAGCGCATGGTTTTAATGGTATGCATGTTTGCGTCTGTAGTAGCATATGTCTATGGCGATGCAGCCACAAGAAGAGCAACAGCAGCAGTAGCATTTGTGCTCACTTAAGCGCGTTAAGCATTATACTGCTGAATCCTTAACGCTTCAACTCGCGTTCACTCTGGCATTTCTGTTTCTCTTCCTTATTCTGATGCCTTCCTTTTTTCCATCTTTTTTCCTTTCTTACACTTCCTCACAATGTCTGCTCGCTGCTGCTGCTGCTTGCCATTTTGATATACGCGTGCTCATATCATACGCTGTTGCCTATAAGCATTTTGAATTTATGCGTGTGTTTGTCTGCTGCTGTCGCAAGGATATGTATGCAATTTATGTGTGCGTTTCTTAGAAAAATAATGATTATCCTTTTATGATGCTGCAGGAATAGCATTTCCGCAACGGACAGTTGCAACATAAGAATTGCATTTGTTGCTATTATGATGGTAGTTAGGACGTTGGTAGAAGTCTTATGATATCGTGAAGTTTATATCGATACTTTGTATGAAACGTTGTAATTACTTCTGAATGCTATAGTGTGTGAATGAATGTTTTAATAAAGTACAAGTGGGTACGGTGGGCAAGTGGCGATATTTGAGATAAACTATACTCAACAATTGAAACTGTTAACTGTTAACGCTTTGGCACAAAAGCACTAAACCAATTTTAATAATTTATTTTTTAAAACAACGTATTTGGGCTAAAGAAGGTTATTGCATACTTACTATTTTTATTTTTTTTAAATTATTCAAAAAATGTCCTTTGATTTTTCGTTGCTTATAGTTATGTTGCTTTTTGAATTCTGTGTCATTTTTGTTGTTTTTTTTTCTTACTTTTGAAGAGAGAAGTTAGAATGAGATTTTACGAGAGTAACTTCATTATCAAAAATACAACGGGACGTTTGCGTACAAAGCTGCGGGTACCACTATTCTGCAATAAAAAATATAGATTTTTATATAAAAAGTTGAAATAAAACAGCCTGTTTACATTTAAATATCTCATAAAAGAAAATATCAAAATTGAACTATCGAGATATAATGCATTACAATGATAGCACTTGTAAGCTTCGGTTTTGTCTTTCTGCAACAATGCATTGGTTGGTTCCTTGCACGTTTCACTCGCTTGGACGAATATTGCTTGCTGGCTGCTGTAACAAGGATATAAGAAGAGTATCGAAAAATGCTACTTCTACTGCTTTTGTTCTTCCTCTTTTTCCAAAATATATTGCAACGAAAAAAAAACTTTTTAAAGGATTTGACAATATTTACAGTAGCATTAAGAAAGCATTTCTGAAAAAAATTGCAACAACATCAAATTTTGCTGAACAAACATAAGAAAAAATAATATGCTGGAAAATCGCTTAGACATTAAGTGGTTCAAGGATGACAAGTAACAGCAGCAGCAGCCGTATCTGCTACTTGCATATGTTGACATAATTTGCGGCGAAGGATAAAAGAAGAAAAATATCTATGGTATGTTTATATAAAGGATATTTTCAACAGCGTTGAATAAAAATCAAATTGCTTAAAAACTTTACGATTTTCAGCATTAAAGAGATGAATTTTTAATTTTGCTACATAGCAATATATTTGACACTATTTCTACAGAGTCAAATGAGAGGAAAAAGATATATTAACTGCCGAGAAGCCTTGGAAGCTTTAGTGTTAATTTAATTTTTTTTTTAATTGCTTTACGACCTAAAGTTATTAGCGATTTTTTAATCCTACGTTCTCCGCTTGAATATTTTTTGCAATAAATGACAATTCAAAATTTGTAAGTCCAATGTTTAATTTGTTGATGCAAATCATAAAAGCCACTTGTGCCAAGACATTGAGCATTGAAATCCTTTAAATTAAACAAACTGTTGATTTTAACCGCAAAAGCTATCTAACAATAAAGTGTTTGTGGTGAAATTTATGAAAACAATATAAGTTAGTAATTATAATTAAAATTTAAACTTAATAAACACTCTATGATAATCACAACAAATCGCTTACTAAACGTAAAAAAAAATAAAATAATTATAGCATATCCAAAAGAGCTCAAGCTCACTTATACACATAAACACAATAAACTTAACAATGCTGTCCAAAACAGTAAAAAGTCGCACATGTTTATATGAATGAGTATGTATGTAAGTAATCTCTTGAAAATCTGGAAAATGTTACAAACCACAGAAACGTGCTGTCACCAAGAGCCGCAGTGATTAAATTTTGAATGCCATTAAAAAATCCTCAAAACCAACTGACGTGTGTGTACATTGCATGGATTTGTTGGGGAGAGAGAGAGAGAGCAAAAAAAATCTGGTTTTTCATTAATCTCACAACAGCTTGCAAAAATTAAGTGGCGACAAAGTGAAAAATAAAATTATGGCGAAAATTCTATTTACCTGCCTTCATGAAGCATAAAAAAATGACAGGAAAACATGAAAGAAACTTTTTTTTTATTTTTAGCGTGAGTAAATAAAAGGAAAAGAAGAATACAATTTAATAAAAATTAAACACTTCAACGTAAATTGCATTACAATGAAGTTGGAACATCCTTAAGTGGCGTTAAATTTAGTGCGAGTATATATACTATACATTCTGACACAAATTATCTACGAGTTACTTTAAACAGAAACTCATATTTTTTACGGTGTATCGGAACAGAAAATAATTTTTAATAATTTTACTGAGCTTACTGTTCAATACAGTGTGCAATAACAACAACAAAATTACAAAAAAAAGAACATAAAAGCTAAAAAAAAGGCTAAGACAAGCCGTACTAGTTTCATTTGTTGCTAATCGGAATCATCAGTGAACTTTAAGCCGATGAAGCAAAAAGCCGCATAACATTACGATTTGTGGTTGATGTACGTGATAAGGATGAACAAGGTTGACAGGCCTGTCAGGGTTTGCGACAGCAGCAATCAAATGCGACCACATGATAAAATTGCCAATTAAATGGGGAAAATTTTAATTAAAGCCAAAAAAAAACAACAGAATAATAAAAAGACAAAAAAGTAATGTTAATTAAATTGTTGTTTAACAAGAGAGTTTTAAAAGTACATATATAATATTCAATGTGACAAAAACAATAAGGACAACTTTTAATTATCACAAAAAAACAATCAACACAAAAAAAACAATCAACACTAAAAAAATCATTAACACTAAACAGCAATGACATAAAAATGAGCAAACTTCAATTACAACAAAATTACAAAAAAAAGAACATAAAAGCTAAAAAAAAGGCTAAGGCAAGCCGTACTAGTTTCATTTGTTGCTAATCGGAATCATCAGTGAACTTTAAGCCGATGAATGTGACTAAGCTCGATATGTTTGACCTTTTGCATAGATCTTTTAAGAACCGACACAAAAAGTGAAACACTTTTGTTTGATAGCTTAACAAAACTACGCAAGAAGAAAACACATGAGGCTTAGACATTCTCACTCATCAGCTCAAAGGTCACTGATGATTCCATTTTGCAATGAATGAAACTAGTATGACTAGCTTTAGCGGTTTTTTGTTTTTTTTTTCTTAGTTCTTTTTTATTAATTTTTTTGTGTTGTCACACACTGTACTGAACAGTAAGCTCTGTAAAATAATTAATATTATCTAAATTTTCAAAATTTTTCTTCACAGTGTTTGAAAACTTTATCGCTAACAATCATTGATGCATAAAACTGCACTAAATTACTTACTTATTCACCTATGTAGCATAGCAAACTTCCAACAAACCAACCAACACTGCTGCTTAATTCAACAAACAGCAAGCCAACCTAAAATGACACTAAGAGGCACACCCCAAACTTATCAACTGACACCAACGCAAAAAGACAACAACAATAAAAGCAGTAACAACAGCAACACAATGAAATGAACTCAAGAAACCACTGAAGGAAATTACTTTTGCCTGAAGCTGTTGATGGCAGAGCAAAAACAAAAATAAAATATCAGCAGAAAAAAAATTAACCATAAAGGAAACTCCATTGCTCGTCCTTCAAATAGTTTTAAATTTTAATCTTACGAATATTGTTGATAAAAATTTACAGATTGCTCTTTGCACTTTGCATTAAATGCTTTGCTGTGAGCTGTGCGGGAAATCTGGGTGGTGTAGAAAAGACCAAAGTAAGGCAAAAATGCTAGGTGGTAGTTAAACGTAGGCATTTCAGGTCAATTGAGAAATAAACTATGATACACTGCCACTAACGTAATAAGAGGAAAGAATATAAGTAAATTCAGGTCCATTGAATCGAAACGTTATCAAAGGTGCTGTCTCAAAATGCTTTTCTCCCTCCCCTGTTGGACCCTTTAGCATTTTAGACATGGTTAACATTTAAATGACTTTACAAGAAAACAAACTTTTTTTTTCAAAAGGAGAACAAAAAGTCAAGAAGAAGCAGCTGCGGCAGCAACGCGTCAAAGATAATAAAGCCTTCAGGGGTGTTTAACACCATTCATTTGATGCGTACCACAAAACAGTGCAGCGTGTATACTGATAAAATTTATTGACAATGAACTAAATAATGTTTCAAAATTTTAAGAATTCAAATGTAGTGCATGTGACTCTTATGCCTCAAAAATGTTTCATTAGAATATAATCTCATGAAATATTTTCAAAAATATTTTATAATATGAGATTTGATCGTATGCAACTTTTTCGCATCCTACTTTTATTACAAATTTTATGATCACATGTTATTTTTAACTGACGCGATTTTTATCAAACTTAACTTTTATCTCAAGAAATTTATATTTCATGATATATTCATGTTTAAGCGATTGACACTATATTCTCTGAAATTATCATTACAAACAACAAATTTTAAATTAATTATATTTTTCAAACGTAGTGCATGTTAGAAACTTTTATGCCCTAAAAATGTTTCATTAGAATATTGTCGCATGAAATTTTTTCAAAAATTTTTTTATAATGAGAAATTTGATCGTATGCAACTTTTTTCGTATGCGACTTTTATTTCAAATTTTATGATTACATGTTATTTTTATCTTACGAGATTTTTATCTCAAGAAACTTTTATTGCATGATATTTTTATGAAAATGATAGATTTTAATTTTTGTTTTTGGCTATCTTTCCCAACTACCTCTAAGCACTGTATTCAACACAGTGCCATCATTAAACAGCAATTTCTTGAGCGCCCATTGCCGTTGCTGTTGCTGCCACCACTGCGCTGTCCATTGCAAATGACATTTTTCTGACGTTTTTCTATTTATTTATGATATGCTTGTGTACGTTTTTTTCTTTTCTTTTATTTTTCCAAGCAACTTTTTGCTTGTGCCAACATCGTCATCTATATTTGCGCTAGTAGAGCTATCTTTTTGAAGGAAGTGTCAACCATACCGCGAGTGAGCGAGTGGCTGCTCCTTTCGCAATTTAAACCTAACCTGAGGCGTCTTGCGTTACGCTATTGTCGGTACGGTTGTTTATGTCACGTTTATTTACATCACGTTAACGTAACGTTATGTTGCGTTTTTTTTCTCCCAAGTCCAGCGTATAAAAGCAGGTCACACAGTAGCTGGGTATAAAAATAAAGATAGAGTAATTTTGTGGTAACGGAAAACGCAAAAAGATCGTAATTTGTTTTTTCCTCTTTTATTAGTTGAATTTTTTTTTTTATTATTATTTTTTTCTTCTTTTCTCTAAGCTATTATCGTTTTTTGTAAGTTGGCAGTAGGAACCTACTGTCATTTTGTTTTAGCCTTAAAAAATTTTTCGATAAAGTCATTGTACTTGTTTGGGATTCTTCTAACACACCCTCGCCCTCCATCCACCTTTGCTGTTTGCTATTACGTTGTATTCTTTGTTTTTTGCTGCATTCATTATGTTTATATGCGTACTGGTAGTGAAGCAATTTTGGCCAAATGTCACGTCGCAGACTTATTATTTATTTAATCAGATGAAGAACTTTTGAAAGTTGCCTTCGACTTGCTGGCTTTATTTAAACGCTGCTCGCGACTCACAAAATAATGACGATGTTATTAAAAATTATGACAGTGGGAGGTCATTATAAATAGCGCCAGCATAGAATCGATGCTGAATGAAGCCTTAACTTATAATGAAATGATAAAGATTTTTGTGAAATTGGTGCAAATTGTCTTTTACGCAATTTTAATTACGAGCTCATATTAATTATCACTCATACGACACGTTATGCCGTCTTCATTCATATGAAACATAAATGTTTTTCTGCTACTTATTTCTTAATTAGAAGAAAATTATTTGGAAAGGTAACTTTAGTTTGCTGAAATATCCAAATAAAAAAGTGATTAGCGATATTTTGGGGCGTAAAGACACCACTTAGACTCACTATTCTTAACGTCGCGCTGCATTAGGCATAAGCAACTTATTTGTATGTGTCAGTATTTGTCCTACTTTTACCAAAGCGTGCCTGTGCGAATGTATTTATATATTTCAAAATTAGTAAAGTATTACTTATCTGACACATTTATGTTTGAAAATCACGAAAACGTGCCATGCTAGATAAGCTTAACGCGGTGTTTCTAAAAATAACTTATCGATAATGATTCGAAAAACCTAATTCAAACTACATATATCTCATGCTGACGTAAATTGTGAATTTCCCAAATTTTTGTCAAATGAATCATTTGGGAAATACCTTGGTTTAATTAACTATTGCTATTAGCTACAACCTTTTAGAAGGAACATATGACGTAGTCACAAACAGACACAATACCTTATCGCATTAAACTATCAGCTACACATTATAATTTATCGCACAATGACCAGACATGGATTTTCCCATTATATTGATTAAATGGCGTTTATAAAAATTATTTTCAAATATTAAAGAGAATAAATATTAAATGCAAAAAATATTTGCATTTTGTAAAAAATATCTATTCAATATTATCTGCCACAGACTGATTTGAATTTTATTGCTGAAATTTTATTTTAAAATTGACATATTGCTATCAAGCGCAAAAATTGAAATTAAAGAATATATAATATAAAAATTTATTTCAAATAAATCAAAGCAGTCGATATCGAGAACTCAATTAAAAATGCTAAAAAATATTATTTCAAATAACAAATGCTTATAAAATACATGCAGAAAAACTAAATTAAATGAATGTGGCTTTTTTGCTGATTTTTTTTATTTTTGCTACTGCTGCTCTTTTTTTTGTGAACACAGCAAAAAGCCGCATAACATTACGATTTGTGGTTGATGTACGTGATAAGGATGAACAAGGTTGACAGGCCTGTCAGGGTTTGCGACAGCAGCAATCAAATGCGACCACATGATAAAATTGCCAATTAAATGGGGAAAATTTTAATTAAAGCCAAAAAAAAACAACAGAATAATAAAAAGACAAAAAAGTAATGTTAATTAAATTGTTGTTTAACAAGAGAGTTTTAAAAGTACATATATAATATTCAATGTGACAAAAACAATAAGCACAACTTTTAATTATCATAAAAAAACAATCAACACAAAAAAAACAATCAACACTAAAAAAATCATTAACACTAAACAGCAATGACATAAAAATGAGCAAACTTCAATTATGGCAAATGAAGTAGTTGAAAATTAAAAATTTTATTCTGAATTCATGTGAGTAATTAAAGGTCAATTAAAATTTCACAACTTTTATTTGTGTTGATTTTGTAATGGGCTATTTGCTGTTGAAATTAATCGTATCCATTAAGTGTAGATAAGTTCATTTTTAAACCCTACACAACATAACGTAACGGTAAAGGTAAAGTAAAGGGTTTTCTAAATGTTGAAATGTTTTTGAACAGAAAATGTGGTCATATTTGAAATGACAAAATCAGTTCTGATAGTTAGTCATATAGGTTCGAAATTTGATAGTGGATCAGGATCGTCGAACTTGAACAGTTTTCAAAGTAACTTTTGTGTGCCAGTAAGATAACGATCTGGTCAAAGTGATGAAATTATTGCTGCTTTTTAGGAAGGTGTTGATAAAAACACGAACATAACGATTCAAATACGTGCTCAATAGTTAGAACTATCATCATCAACAACCTCGCGTATTTCACAGTTGAGCTTGGGCTTATGTACATCAACAAAAATTGAAGCGTTTTGATTATCGGAAATGCCATGAATTTTCTGATTTTTCCCAGAATCACCTTCAAAACTATGCTGATTTTATCACAAAAATCATCTTCTCTGATAAGGCGTATTTCTGTCTCTGTGAATCGAAATGCTCTTAAGCCAGTCCACAAATTACTTACGAAGAACTTTAATATTCCGTAAAAACCGTTTAGTGTGGTTTGTTACATGTTGGAATCATCCATTATTATTCTCAAAAATTATATAGGAATTACTGTCAATTGTGTGCGGTACAGTGATAATGAAAGCTATTGATTTAACAAACATGTGGTTTCAACAAAACATTACTACGCCCACACAGTCCATGCCACAATGGATTTATTGCTCTTAAGGAACACTGATATCAAATGTCCCAAAGGAGTTATGATTCAAGGCTTTTGAATCTTTTTTTGGATTGAAATTAAGGGTCTATGCCAATTAGCCAGTGTTAATTTGTTCATTGAAATTGAATATCAAACATAATTGATCTCTTAAAATTCCTCAAGGTTGGTGAATTCAAATGATGTTATCAATTCAATTTGTCTATTAAGATCCTCTAAGTCTTGAAAGTATAACAAATATTATCAGACTGCCTGAGAAAAAGTTCCGAAAAATTAGAAAAATTCAAACCGCTAAAGTTTTGCGAATATTCAATATTCAACTGCTATTTCTAATTTTCTATAAAGCACAAAAACAATTTTCTATTTTATATGATTCACCTTAATATATTCGTTTACACTAACTCTAGATTTACTCAAATAACACTAAATTTTCTTCATTTATTTAATGTTTCTTTTTTTTTTTGTTTTTGTATGAGCACATAAATGTATGCGTTGGTGTTATGTTTGCATTGTTTGGACGCATACTGATAAGCAAGTCAATTTTAAAGCAATAAATCAGCGTTGCCAAATCGATAAGTAAAAATATTTGTGCAAGTATTAGTGTGTATGGTACGTAGCAGTAGTGCGCATCGTAAAATAAACGTCAAATATAGTGAAAACAAAAATATTAATATTTCCAAGTAGTATGGCCAAAATAACAGCTACGAAGCATATAAAAAATAAATAATAAAATTGTGAGCACACAAAATAAAACATGTTTTGGCAATAAGGAAATATTAACTCAATTCTGAGCTAACCGGAGAAAGAACCACTTCAAGAATTTAACTTGGCGCTTTAATGCTATATGTGCACTTATATGTTGCACAGTAGGACAAAAGCAACCAAAATTAATTTTTTTGAAATAATAAACACTATAGGAAATATAATAGAAAAATTATCAAGAAATTCTCAGATATCCAGTTTCTTCACTTAAAGCCTCTATCAACTACACAATTTCACAACTAAGTACATCAAATCATAGCCATTTCCTGAAACTAAAAGAAAGTACGCTTAAAACAAAGAGAGTACTAGTAACTCTTGAACACGAGTCTTCTGCGTGAACACTTTTTAGAAAGTAATTTGACTACAATATATTTTTGCACTACTTTTGCGTCTTTGGCACACCACTGTGCGCCTCGCCAACTTACCAATAAAATAATTTCGTTTTTTTTGCTTGGCCACATTTGGTATGATTTTGATTTGTTACGCTTGACCTCTCTACGGAGTACAAATCCTAAAAGTAGACTTCTTAACTTCTTTCCTTTCCTTTCATTTGCTTTTGATTTTGTTTTGTTCGTTGTTGTTGCTTTATCAATTTTACTGAATGAAGAAAGCACAAGTCAAAAATGTACGAGAGTAAGCAGAATGATTAAATAAGAAGGGAAGGCGGAGTGTGAACAAAGAAACTTGCCATATGGAGCGTAGCCTCAAATTGGCTCCAAATTGCTGCGTTAAAACGTAGTGACGCAGCAAAACGCTATGGACTCCAATAAAACCAAAATGAGAGGGTAAAAAAAATCATAGTAAAAGCTTATGAAAATGCAATGCAAAATTCAAAAGGGTAAGCTGTATGTATGTGTGTATGTAGTAGTAGTAAATTTGGGGGAGTTAAAATAAATGGGGTTGAAAATACTAAAGTTAATAACGAGAAATAAAAATGAGCGCAAAATAAACATCAAAAATTATGTTTATTATGATAAAATAATAAGTTTATGAAAATGATGAAAAGCTTTTTTTGTTTTTTTTTATATTTTTTTGCTGCCATTATTTTCTTTACAACGTTGATTTTGTTTTTGTTTTAGTGCCCTTATGAATTTTTTTTTCTGCTGGCGCATTATGAAGTCGTAAATTTAAGAATAATAACAACTGGAACTTGATTTTTATTTCATCATAATAATTTTGCGCAACTTTGGGTCATTTTCGTTTGTATCGGTCATTTGTTTTGTATGTGTGTGTGTGTATTTTTTATTTTACTTTTTACACTCCCTTTTGTTTTTCTTGATATTTTTTTGTTTTTACTACATTTTTAAGGCAAAAAATTTTGCCTGTAGCATTGTCATTGTTGTCATAAGTGTTCATCATTTACCCATACGTTCGGTCAGTTGCTCAGTTTAAGTGTGTGTATGTGTGTGAGTCTCTAAACTTTGCTTAATATTCTTCGAAATTATCTCTTGACTTAGAAGTTTTCAAATCTGTGACTCAGTTTTGATTCTTTTTTTCCCCCATTTTCATTTCTTATTGTTTTTTATTTTCGTTTTGCCTTCTTATGCTCACCATGTTGTTGAAAGTTTTGCTGCACGTGCTGTGGTAGTTTTATTTTCGAGTTCTTTTTCCAGTCCAAATTTTATTTCTATAACTTTGTTTATTTGGCATAAAAGTAAGAAATCTTAGTTTTGTATGTGATATGCATTTCAAATTTTTATAGAGGTTTCACGATATAAATTTGCAACGCACTAAAGTATGCAAAACTATTTTTATTTTTTCAAAGACTTATACATTTCAATTTTGCAAGTGCACACGACAAAGTATATAAAATTTTCATTTATTAGAGTTGCAGTTTATTAGATTTGGATGTGTCATTTGAGTTTTACAAATCTTATGAGTATTTTTGATTTATTTGAAAGAAATTTTTTAGGGATGTCGTAGATAATAAATTTAATGCAAATTCTTTCGACGAGCTTAGAGTGCACCGCCATCAATTCAGAATATTGTATCCATTTCTTTCAAAGTTTCGTTGTCTTCAGTATTGCCACTAAAGCTGAAAATGCAATAAGCAGACATGTAGGTATCTGCTTTATCAAAATATATGGATTGTATATATTGTCAAAGTTGTCGCTTTCAACCAACTTAGTATAGCTATTTTGAGACACCAAATTAATTCGAATATATATGTAATTATGTGGTTTAAAAGCTTAACTTTTTCACTTTGAACTATATATCAATATCAATATCAATTTTTTTTTTTCCTCCGAAATACATATTTCCAATTAACCTGTCATACTGAAACTTATGTAGATATCTGCATGTTAACTTGTGTAATAAAAATCAGTAAACGATTTTATGGTCAAAAAAAAAATAAAAAAATTTTAAAAAAACTATGATGGCTAGTCTCAAAGAGTATTATAAGAGAAAAAATCAAAAAATCAGACCTGCAAAAACAAAATGGTGTCTCATTTGAGGAAAAAGGCTTCATACACATTGCCAGAAAAATAATATACAGTACAGAAAAAAAGTACAGCAAATCTTACGTGACAAAATTTGCAATCTAATGGTTTTACATAGATAGATATATCCTTAATTGTATAGGCTTTAAGTGTTGAGAAACGTCTGCTTTCGAAAAATTAGCGCTGCAATCGTATGCTTTCTATTTTTTATGTTTTTTATAAGTAAATGAATCAGGTCAGTTAAGAGGTAGTTGCAATAAAATTTTTAGTACTCAATTTCATAATGCAATTTTTAAATGTAGCAATTACTAAGTGGCGATTTATATAACATAATTCTAGTGATTATCGAAATCTGCCTGATGATAAAATCACTTAAATTTGCATTTGTATGTATATCAACATATTTAAAAAAAAAATGTAATCACTCTTTAACGCAGCAACAGAAATGTCTGCCGCATGCATTTATCTGTTTTTGTGCTCAGACACATTTTTTTTTTAAATAAAAGGCAGACGCGTTAATATTGTTTATGGTAACTTTTTTAAAGTTTTAAAGGGCTTTTAATTCATTACGCAACGACTACGCTATGGCAGATATTGTTTGTTTTATTTATAGTACTTAAAACTTCATGATTTTTTACCTCTGCCGATCGATAAAATCATTAAAAAATTTCAGCCACCTAACTGTAAGTTTAAAACTACATAGCTAGGTAATTAATTTTTTGCCTGAATATTGTTTTCTGGAACTTTTGAAAATAAGACATACACCTGCCAGATGATATGTTTTATCGATTTTATTTAAATTGCAGATAATATAAGTTATGGCAACTTCTAGCTTTGAAATTCGAGCTAACTACATATATTGAGAAAACTTTCCGATCTCATCATGATGATTTTATGGAAACAGATGGTGGTATTGTTATTATGGTGCTTATGACATTACCAATGTGATGTTTCAATTGTTTATTTATCGATAGCCATAAGATTTAAAGCATACAGAAACTGGTTGGATGTCTATATTATTAAAGAAATCCTTAAACGGAGTGAAAACAACGAACTGAATGAAGATAGTGAAGGCAATAACGATAAAATAAGAAAATGTAATCACAATAAAGGACATTGGAAAATTAACACTATGAAGACAATGAAGGCATTGTAAGCAATAGAGACAAAAATAACATGTAAACAATGATTTATTTGGTGATTCTAGAGATCATAGCATAACATTAAATAAATAAAATATGCATAAGAATGTAAATTGTCATCTAGTTCTGAATGCATTTCTCAACATTTTAATGTGTCACCATCAACTTAATAGAAATGTTCACGTTCAAACGTTTTAATTGCATCACAAAAATAATGACATGATAATGAAATCATTAACAAATTTTAATTAAAATATCATATAACAATGACACAATAGCCATATTAACGCTTAAAATATAATAAAAACCGCCATCAATACCATCGCTTAACTTTTTTCCTCAAGTGATGCTCCATTTTAATGCTTCATTTCAAATCAATAAAATAATAATAACCAATTTTATTGTAAACGCCTTTTATTACGCGCGACGCATATAAATACTTTTTTATGCTTTTTAACGCCTACTCATAAAATGTTACACAATTTTTAGCGACAATAAAATTGACACACTTTGCTCATTCAATTTGACCACCCATCTCTAACAACAACAACGGCCAACAGTTGCTGTTTGCCGCGCCAGAGTAACAAATGATTTTCTAACATTGAATTGAAATTCAATCGAATTCACTACCGGAAACTCATATAGATGACATAACGGAAGTGCACACAAGCAGACAAACAAACATTACGAATGAACGCAGTAGTCGTATATGTCAATCAGTCACAACAGTGTTGCATATTGAATGACATACGATGACGTCTAACAGCATGACGAAACAAAAACAAAAACAATAAAAACAGCAATATCCACTCCCATACGCATATCGCTTAATTCTCTGCTTCTCTGCTTTTGTGGGTTGCCTGCCGGAAGTTTGCTAAATTTATGTTTTATTGCTGAAAATGAGCAGTCGTTTTTGATTTACGTCTCTTGCCGTTGCGTCGTATTGCCCAAAATTTTCAAGTTCGAACTTCGAACCCAACAAAGTGGCACCCAGAATCCAAAATAAATATTGTTAACAATAAAATTCAAATGTTTCAGTGTTGTCGGTTTTATTTGGCAATTTGTTACGAAAGGATTTTTGGTCTTTCTCAAGTTGGTTGGCGGCAGCCTGTGGCAAGAGCACAGTGGTGTAGAGTTTATTAAATGCTCTTGTAATATATATATTTTTGTGTGAGGAAAATAGACGGTACAAAAAGTGTGATATTGTAGATAGCAGCGATATTGAAACAGAGCAGGCAGTGGCAATATTAAAGATAATAGTAACAATGAAGACAACGAAGACAGTGAAGAAAACCAAGGCAATGCGTTAAGTAATGTAGATGTAGATTACGAATATAATGAAGGCGATGAAGACATTACACAATAACATTACCATTGAAGTTGAAGAGGCTATGCATGAGTCTCTGGCTGACTATGAAGGTAATAGTTAATGAAGAAAAAAAGGTGGCTTGTCCATGAAGACTGTAATAGTTTGAAAGGATTTTAAGTAGCTAAACAAAAAAACATGGACAATTAAATGAAGGTAATAAATACAACGAAAACAAAGAAATCAATAAATACAATGAAAATAAGGATTAAAGACAGTGAAGTCGGTAAAGACTATGAAGAGCATGAAATACATTGATTGATTGCAAGAGCTATTTTTTGTCATTGTTTCCAAAATAAAAAATCATGGTATCATGTTATCCTTATCTATATTCCATCCACAGGATTCAATCTATATCACCATTAAATTTCATCGAAATCGGTTCAATATTTTAACTCATATTTTTTTGATTAAAAGCATGGTACCACCCATTAAAAACTAATATAATTAATTTCTCAAAATTAAATTTAACTCCATACCAAATTTCATCGGAATCGATGAAGCAGCTCAGACGTTTTTTTGCCTTAGGGGCGGTGACACACCCACTAAAAGAAATAAAAGTTTTATTATTCTTCTTAAAAGTTCAGTCTATCTCTATGCCAAATTACACCAAAATCGGTCAATTAGTTAGAGGCGTGGCACCTCCTTCTATTGGAAAAAAGTTTCATTTATGGCTGCCTCTCTTCTCTACCTTTCAATAAGAAAAAAATAAAGCGATTATATTGTGTTATGGCAGTTAAAGAGGTATGGAACAGATTCCAGTTATACGCGTCCGCCTATTTGTGATAATACATTTGAAGACAGTGATGACGTTTGAGATAATAAAGACACTTAAGACCCTACCAAGTTTTTTATGGTATAAAATATAAGAAATCAAAAAGCTTATGACATTGCAACCAAATAATACTCAATTAATCTGTTATTTTATTCCACTGCACCAACCAAGCATAGAAACAAAACTGCCAATGGGCACAAATGTTGACAAGCTTGACAACCCTTTCATCAATCCGTTCATATTTCATTCAACCATCCGCATTTAACGTAATTTTGCATTACCCGCGGGGAGCTTAAAATATAAAATACCACAAGGAATTGAAAACTTGTTCACTTAATTTGTTGAATCTATTTGTATATACATGCATATATAAGTAATTGTTATTGTTCCTATATTTTGTCTAAGCTGTCTGTCTGTCAGTCAGAGTGTCTTTTTATTCTTCATTCGCCTTGAGTCTGTTATTCAAATTTTGTCATTAAAAAACTTTTGCCTTAGCCGCACGTAACGCACTAAAATTCATCATCAAATGAAAATTTCGCATCGACTTAGTCAGTAAATTTTGTCGACATGATTTGGCTTTTGGTTTTTGTTATGTTTTTTCTTAGCAAACTGCTGCTCTTCCTTCGTTCCCTCTACTTGAGAAATGGAAACGTTGTGTATTTTCATTTTTGGGTTAATGGAAAAACTTTGAAGTTTTGTACGTGCGTAAATCTTGAAATGAATTTAAAATAGTTTGCATGCTACTCATTTTTCATTTAGGAATTTTTTAACTTTTTAACAGAGTTTTTAATCTTGAGGTTGCTGCTTTAATTGCAATGTTTTGTTCTACGAAATTATTGCAAGAGCTGAGCAGACTTAAATAAGAAGTAATTTTTTTTTTTTTAATTTATATGAAAATTTTAAATAAAAGTTTTCTACTTGCAGTCTATTAGAGTAATGTATTAAAGTTTTCCTTTCTTTCGAAGCAACTAAGCTTGTGTCAGATTAAAGAATTCAGTTCAATAAGTTAAAATCTTATAAACTGGATTTAATACTTAAGTCAACAATGTAATCAGCATCCTTCTCTCCTCAATTATTTCCTAACATTTTACAAGGTTGGCAGTTTGGTTTTAGTGGCATGAGCTGCGCTTTCCTTGGAAGAAGTTTGTTATATAAATTAATTTCTTTCTATAAATTGCTGAAGCATAGTTAGTTGCTCAAGTAATTGCTTTATTTTTACGTTGAAGTTACTTAAATTTTATAATCCTTCTACATTCCATGCAAATATGTTATAAGAGAAATTGGCTACTGATATGCTGGCTAGCTTGTTCTTTAGATTCAAAGAGTGACCAGAAATGACATTGAGTTAAAATATGATCAGCATTAAAAAACGAAAATTTCCCCAAAAAAAGTTTGTATCGCAAATATAACAGATACCCCTTTGGAATGTTTAATGATTGCTTCTAATTTGACTTAGAACCGAACGTTATTGGCCAATTTTATGGCTCATTGTTTTTTCCGTTCTGCTTTTTTTTTGTTGCTCATTTGCAAAAATTAGCAAAACACACAAATTCAAAAATTCACAGACAGCTGACGTCTGCGGCAAATGCAACAACAACAAACAAACAATTATTTATGAGCGCACTAATTGAGGGCTTCCCCAGTGATTAGCCATTCATAATTGATACGCGTACTCAAAAGATTAACTCTTGGTTTTGTTGTTGTTGTCGTTGTCACTATTGTTGCCATTGTCGTTACTGTTGTTCTGTTAGTTCTGCCTGTGTTGTTGTGCGATATTTCAAACAGCGCTTACAAAGTTCCCAGTGAACATTTTGAAGAATAAATTATAGTTCTTCTAAAAGAGTTAAATTGTTGTTTAAGGCGATTGTTAACTTTTTATATTTGAATTCATTCGATATTACTTTGCTTTGATTTAGACTTTATACAGGGTGGTCCTCCATACTGAAAAATATGATTCTTCCGTTTAATGTGATTAAAAAATTGTATGGAAAGGGGAATCAAACAGTCGAACATGCTCTGAATTGCAGTGTGTTGAACAGAAATCTTAGAGTAAGTAGTAATTACAAACAAAGATCCTTTTATAAATTCCTTTGTGATAAAACTAAGGCTATAAAATATATGAGTTTATTTAATTAACTCACATATTTTTTAATATCACCATTATTGCTTTCCCTGTTCTAAGTTCAGTATTATTAATCTTCAAAGTCAAAAAAAAAAATCTTGCAACGCGAGATATTTTAGCGTCCCCAAGGACTTTGAACAGTTTAGCATCAGCATATTGGAACGCGCGTGATCCAGACCATCAACAGTCTGCGATAAATATTCGTGTGACTCCTTCGTGATTAAAAGTGTTTGCTGGGTTTATTCTTCCATCAAAACCACTACAATAAGATTACAGCAACAACAAAACGACAACAACATGCTGCAGCGCAAATGCCACTCAACATAATTATTCGTTACAACCACAAATTGTTGTTTTTGTTGTTTTTGCTGATAATTAAAATGGTTACATATGTCTGTGTGTGTCTAACGCTTTTGCTGTCTCTGTATATGTGCATGTATGTTAGAGTTCTTTTATCTTTTATTTTTTTTCATGATTTATAATCCTGTCCATCAACACGTTGCTAGCTGCATTTGTTGTCACTGCAAGCAACAGCAGCAGCAGCACTTTTTCCTATGAATGATTAGCATGATTAACGTTTAGTGTGGAAAAGCGCATTATTGTAACATCAAACACGCAGTTTTAACACTTCAACGCTGAAGCATCGTTGAAAAATATTTGCATTCATTAAATATTCAATGCAACATTGAAAACTTAACGTGGGGGAAAATATTAACAAGCAGTAAGTGATGCTTGAAAATTGTATAATTGTTGAGTCATATTTTTTTTTTTTTCATTTTGAGATTTAAAAAAAGTTCTTCGGAAAAATTGATGAGAGTATTTGATGGAGTTTGGATTTGTTGGATTACGTTAATATTTAAAATACAAAAAAAAAAAATTATATTTAAGAAATAAAAACTCAATCGTTTTCTGTGGATTACTGAATTATTGGTAATACATATAATCAAAATAGAAATAATTGTTATCATAGAAGTAGGAAAAATAGTAGCTGTATAAAAAATTAGTCAGGGAACAAAATAAGTAACGACTGTTATCAACAAAATGTTGCATACAATAAACCTAATAGTTTTCGACTTTTTTTGCCCAAAAAGAAATGCATTTCTTGCATGCAGCATATTGACGTTAAGCAGATTAAAACCCGCAGTAAGTTGAGGCATCAAAGCGAACATAATTGATGTCTACTATACTATATATGCATTTATGCTTATTTTGTTGTGGAAAAGAAAAATTTAATTTTAAATAACCACGAAAAAACGTTAAAACTAAAAGAAACGCTAAAGGGGCAACGCAAATGCAAAGGGTACCAACCAACTGTACTACTCTTATAAACAACAAGTTTCCAGAGTTGCTCTTGTAGCTATTGCTGCTTTGCTTATTATAACTTTTCACGCAACTTTTGCTGAGCTACTGAACATTTTCGCAAACTTAAGTTTTAGAGTAAATGAAGACAACAACACTTACAACATTAATTAGAGCGAAAAAGTACAAAATGATGTTAGCGAAGTGGATTTTAAGAAATTTTTGAAGCTTTCAAAAGTTAAGCTTGAGCTTGTGTGCAGCGCTGATAAACTTTTGATTTTAGGCAAATTTATGTGAACAATTTCCATGAACTTAGATAACGCATTAAAAAATCTTCCTCAAATATTGACATAATAAGTAGAGAAGCATCGTGGTCCACTTATTTTCTTTCATTTAAAAGCACTGACTCCTTTCTCTTTTGCTAATCTGACAATATTCTTTTGAAATCTTTCTTTTACTAAAACGAAAAATAATATTTTCCCCAACGACTGCGACAGGTGTTGCTTAAAAAAATCAAGTTAAATGACTTTTATTTTATTTTTTCCCCTTTTTTTCTTCTACGATCTATTAAAAGAACATTTGATACTTCTTGCATCTTAAACATGCTGCACTGCACAGCACTTTTTCACACTCATCATTCTGTGCTTTAGTGCGATTTTATGACCCATTTTTCAAGCAGCATGAACCAAACTGTTGATAGTTTTGCAGGTCCGTTTATACTTTCGTTTGTTGTTTTCCTGTTTTTTTTTATGTTTTTGTTTCTGGTGTTGATGTTTTCTTTATTTTACATTGGCTTTTTCAAGACTTCTTTTTTTTATTGCAATAAAAAAGATGTAGGTTTTTACGTATGCAAGTGCCTGGTCTTTATTAGCATCAATGCAATGGTTTTTTTATTTATTACTAATAGTTTTTTCAGCGTATTCTGATTATATGGAATTTATAGCAAATCACAAATTGAGTAACGCTATCAACGTTTTGAGTTTGAATTTGTTGCAGAAATTATAAGTTTTTAAATATTTTTTTGAATTTTTCTTTTGTAAGACTTGCCAAAGAAGCTTGTAGGCCAACAAAAACTAAAAAAATAAAAATAATTTGCCAAATAAATAACTGCGTATGCAATTAAAGCTTTAAATGGGACAATCCGTACTTATATTTCTACTTCATGATTTAATTTAATATTAATATTACCAGGAGACCGACCCTAGTTCGGTTATTTTTTTTTACCCTATGATAAGAAAAAAAAATGTAAAAAAATCAGAATGAGATTGAATTGATCGAAATAAAACTTTAAAAAATGCTGAAAAATTTAAAAAAAAATATAAAATGTTGAAAAGCAAACAAAAAAGTTTGAAAAAGTCAAAAAAGTATGAAAAATGTTGAAAAAAATTTAAAATGTTGAAAAATTGGAAAATTTTGGAAAATATTGAATATGCCGAAAAAGTTAAAAAATGTCAAAAAAATGGAATATCTTGAAAAAAGTTGAAAGAGGTTGAATAAGTCGAAAAAATATTGAAATAACTTGGCAAATGTTGAAAAGTGAGTGAATTTCGAAAAATGAAAATAACGTTGCTAAAGTTGAAACTGATTGAAGAAGCCGAAATTAAATTATAAACGTTGAAAATAGTTGAAAGGCGTTGAAAAATTTTGAAACAGTAGAAAATGTCAACAAAATATCCAAAAGTAAAAATTCGTTGAAGCCAACACACACACTTTTTTAATTCCGCCTTACATGTTGTATTTTTTATTTTCTTTTGGGCAATTCTTCAATTATTTTATTTGCAATTTTAGTTGTTTGAAGTGAAACTTCGTTAGCCGCGGGGTGATTTGAAACTCGATGAAACGGACACGGATAGCACTAAAATCGACATCTATGGGACTTATCCTGCGGGATAATGAGATAGAACACAGATATACAGTGTATAGTACCTACAGACATAAATTGTTGAAAATGGAAGCCATATTTTCCAAGCCTCTTCAAACTGCTTTTTTTTTTATTAACTTAAAATTGTTGTGTGTCCTAATTTTTTTTACATTGATATCCCATGCACAAACCATTTAGCGTTGAATGAATTCTCAAAAGCCGAAGCGTAAGCATCGAAATTTTTAAGCTTGATTGTTTGCATTTCACTTGCTGGCGCAAACAAAAATTAAGAAAGTTACTTTTCGATTCTCTGCAATGGATTCAAAAGGAAAAGAAAACAATGGCACGGATAAACTGCCGATGAGAAATAAACAAAAATTCAATGAAATAACAAAATAAAAGTACAGCAGTGAATTTTACGTTGCTTGCTTTATACTTTATGTTAATTGTACGTCTATGTATTACGAAGGCTTGGGAAAAGGCGTCATAGCCAGCGGGGTATAATTTATTAATTCTTTTTCCAAGTATACCGAAAACTAATGCTGATATATCCAAACCATTTAGCGCTTAATGAATTATCATAAGCTGAGCCGTATGTATCGAAATGTGAATTTTGCATTGAATACAGCGCTTCTTTTGATTAAGTTCTTTAAGACCAAATTAAGTTTAAACATATGCAGCACTCGCACTGAATTAACAACAAAATCAAAAACAAAAACTTTTAGGGCCTCTTTATGTATCACGATTCGTTTCGTTTCGCCTCTAATTTCCAAGCCTAAAAGTATGCTAGTACAATTCTTATATATGTGATTAACTATTCATTAAGCACAAGCCATATGTTTTTGTTTTCATTTATGTCAAATACAATCGCGTATCTTCAAGCCTGTAAATTAGAGACGAAACGAGACGAATCGTGATACATAAAGAGGCTCTTAATGTAAGTGTTAAGTTAAAATGAAAAAGTGTTTTTCGCAAACCCAAAAATATATTTTCTTATAAACGGTTTCTTACAAATGGAGAGTTTATGAATGTTTTAAGAACTATTATAAATCGTACTACATCCTCATAAGCAAAAGAAGAAGACCTCACTCGACAAAATGTTTTTAAGCTAACTACTCTCGTTAAATAGCACTGCTTTCTTAATACATTTTTTTTTTACTTTTCAATAACATATTCTGAGATCGTTCTGTCTTTTCAATCTTAATTCAGTTGTTATGTTTACTCTTTTTACTTCAACAATGCATACATTCTAAACAAACTTTCACAGTGAGTGCAACTTCAATGACACAATAGAGCTTAAGAAAATATTGAAAGAACGCTGACCAAAACTCTTTTATTCACAATATTCTATACAATATTTTGAACTTATATTACATATTGCTGGCTGTATCACTTCAAACTCAGCATTGTTGTCAATGACAAAACTAAAACACACATCTAGTACCTACTTGTGAGTGTATGTGTATTGTATGCACTTACACTCATAGTTGCCAGTGAAATTTTTTACAAATATATTATTTAAGCATTGTGAATTGAGAAAACTTGCTGACCAAAAGTCGAAAATTGCTTGCAAGATACTGAAATCAACAAAAATTATGATCAAATAAAAAGATTTTTCCCTACAAATTTAGCGTGATTTTTCGCTTCTCTTACGACTGCCAAAATATATCCCTAACACTCGATTTTTTAACAAGCTGGCAACGATGCTGCATTCTATTATGTATTATATCTGTAATTTTTTTCAAGTGAAAATAAAAACTTCTAAAGAGTACAATATAAAAATTGGTTAAAGTTTTCTATAAAAATGTTGTCATATTGAGTATGCTTGACTTTTGAAAATAATGATGCCCAATATCATAGAAATACAAATGGCAGCTGCTCTAAAAATCTTTTTATACAAAATGATATAAGAATTGTTATAAAATCGCATGTAAGCAGTCTTACATAAAATATGTTTCTCTAAAGTTTTTCTTAAATCTTTACTAAGAAACAGTTTACTTAAAGTAAAAACTTTTTTAATTCATTGTTTACCTCTTTTTTGAAATTGCTAAATTTTCTTGTGTTGTCAACGATTCCAAAGCAGAAAAAATACCCACAAGCACCATTGTCATATTGTAAATCATATAAAAAAGACAAAATAATCCTGTGTCAAAATGCAGATCATAAGAGAATTAAGTTCGATTATAAAGCTGTCATGGCATCATATGTCAATAAACCAATTATTAAATAACACAAAAGCCCTGGCAACGATTACAGCAACAACAATAACAATGAAAAAGTACCCACTCCTATGCAACGGCATGAGGCAACTGACATAAAATGTCAAAGTGTGAGAGTGGGGTATTTTTGAATAAAAAATGGAGTAAAAAGCTTTTAACAAACTCTTTCAGTGAATTAAAATTTGACATTTTGCTATGAAAACATATTAAATAACACACTCACACATACACACGTATTGTTATATATAAATAAAAAAACAAATATTTAAATAAATAAATAAAACATTTGCCATTGAGAAATAAAAGACAATAAATATTTGTCCAGAATAGAATTGTTGTCATCTTATTTGTGGTCATCACAACAGAGACTATGGCTCCCAAGTGAAATTGTCCACAAAATCTTTTATTTTAATTGAACTTTTATTATTTAAGGCACTTATGATTTTGTCAATTTTTTAATAATGAAGGGAATAATATACATGGAACTTTTTATAATTTAAAAATTTTTAGTAAAAAAATTACTTAGTCCGAAAAATACAGTGGCGAACAGTGAAATCCGGACAAACAAAAAAAGTTGAATAAAATCCTTTAGGATCTACATTTTTTATCGATTCAAAAAACTGATGCAAGGATCAGAGAAGCAAATAATTTTTATTGAAAATATGTTGCTGTAGGTCGAAAAACCACACCATAAACATCTATTTTTAGAAAAAAAAAAGTGAAATATGTCCTTTATTGATAAAAAATATTTTTGGTAATATGTTGTAAAATTTTATTTTTAAGGAACTAATTCAAAAATATTTACAGAAGGTATTTTAAGAACTAATATTTAGGATTGAAAAAAAAAACTGGTATCAATAATTTGTTGTTCCTACCTCGCTTTTATGAACGCCATAACTCGCTGCGGCATGGAAGAGATCAAATTTTTCAAGAGATCTTGCGAAATGCCTTCGTACCTAACATTTTGCAGTATTATGTCTAACTCGCGTAAATTAGTGGTCTTGTGGCTTGCTACCTGCACCTTAATTATGTTCCAAAGATTCTCGATGGGGTTCAGATCGGGACTATTGCCTGGCCACGATGAAGTTGAAATGCCAAGTTCATTCAAGTAATTCTTTATTTGTAAAAGAAGAAGAAGTAGAAAAAAAAGGATGAAAGTTGTGGGTTATTATTAAGTACAAAATAAGGATTTACAAAACACTAATGCTTACCAATTGCGCTCGATGACAAGGCGCAGAATCATCTCGAAAAATCCCGTTTTCCACACGAGAAAAATGCTGTTCAATAGAAAGTTCCAAGTTTTTTATCAGGATGTTTTTATAGTCGGCATTGACAGTTCCTTCAATCAAGGCCAGTTGTTCAACTTGGTAATAAGAAAAGCATCCCAGACCATTCTACTATTCAGTTGCCTAAAGATATTTGGGTGAACTCGTCGCTATAACGCTCTCCAGTTCTTCGGCACACGTCCAGCATTCCATCGGAGCCGGATAAGTTGAACTTTGATTCACCTGAGAAGAACACATTCTGCCAATCGGATACAGTCCACATTTTGTGCTGGTTGACCCAATCTAAGCGTTTTCGATGCATTTGATTGGTCAAAAAAAGCTTTTTAGCTAGACGATGTGCAGATAGATCCTGCAAAATGATCAAATAGGACCAAACCAGAAATTTAACATAAAAATCATAATATTTATTAAGTTTTTTTTTATCACTTGTACATATCCTTAATGTAAAAGTTTAAATTAAAAACCTAAATCAAAAAATTCAACTTAGAAAAATTAACACCACCAACAATGTAAACGTGGCTCGTATAAAAATGACAAATATCTTTTGCTGCATTTCAAATTTTATTTTCTTTATTTGTTTTGTACGAGTATTTTTTTTTTTTTTTGCTTTTTTCTTATTTCATTCTGAAAGAATTTTCTTCATGGTTTTGATTTTTGTTTTACTTTATATGTTACCATGATGAGAACTTTTTTTTTGTTAAATCTTTTTATTTATTACTCATGCCATTGATGAGCTCATGTGAGGTCACATATGTGCCAAGTGTATAAATATTTTCCCTTGAGTGTGCAGCAGCGCATGTTAAAGAGAGCAACGCAGCAATCAAATGTCAGGCAAAATTGGAGACCTTTTTTTTTGCTATTAAGAAGAAACCCTTTTTAAAGGAATAAAAGCAAAGAAAGGTGAAGTTTGCAAAATGTGTCAATGTTTTGGCAATATGCGCATGAGTGAGTAAGCATGAGGCGATATGAGTGTCATGATGCGAATTTATAAAAAAAAAATAAAAGAATGTTATAAAAAAAAAATTTTTTTGTTTTTTGTTGTGCTGCTACTATGTTGTATTGTTGAGTAAATATTTCTTCAAACATTTATTGCTTTTTATTCATTTCAATTGACGTGAACTTTTTCCTTCATACTGTCCTATATGCATCTAACATAAATAGAGATTTGGAGTTGATCCCAATTGGAATGCGAAAAGTCAATGTCGCACAAGAAATAATAAATGACTCTAGAATGAAATAGCAAAGTTTCGAGAATAGGTCAAGCTAGTTGTGATTTTAGCAAAATTGATGGCGTAAATTTAAAAGTAGAAACACAAAAATAAAAAATATATATGAAATTTTTGGTCAAAAATATAACTTATCTTTGACTTTTTCTTCAAAATTTATTTAATGAACATATTTTAATTTTTTCTTTATTAGAAGCAAATCTTTTGCATTAATTTCTTTATTCATATAATTTGGATTGGATGGGACTGATGTTTAATTTCACTTGAATTTTAGGTCGTTTCCAGAAACTTACTCACTACCCATTATTCACTGGGTACCTTTTGAATTTTGAATGTCTTCTAAAAATATTCCTTATTCAGATGACACCTAAGTTTTTTCCAGCTGGGGTCCATATTATGCTTATACGTTTGCGCTTTGGGAAAATAACCTTCATCATTTCTTACTGAAAATCCTTTTCATCACTTGCGTTTGTAATATCTATAGGGAAATTTTTTTTTAAATATTTTGCTACGAAATTTATCTTTTATTAAAATCGATATCTCAAGGGCCAAACCAAACATCTCATGATTTTAATGTGCCCATGAAAGTAACATTCTTCTCATATAAAAATTAAACTTTTGTCACTATTAATGTACATCAACTACATAAAAAGTTATAAGAAAATCAAAGAGTTTAGCTTATATTGTTACACCATTATATCAGAACATCCATTGCTGGAATATGTTGTAATCAAATCCTTATTGTTTTTGACGATAACTCATAAATTTTTGCCTTTTTTAAATCAATGACACATAATAAGTTTATGTCTTAAGTTAACAATGGATTTTGTATACACATCACAGTCAAAAATTGTAATTTACTCTAGACACAACTTATCAAATGTTCATGAATATGCGCCAATGTTTTTTTCTACGAATGTTTGCGATTTCAGCTCTATATACCATGTATAAATTATAAGGAACTGACTGACCATCTCTTGTGGTTAGGGAGCAGGGGATTGACATTTTTACATGATTTAATTTTTTACTCAAAAACTAGAAAACTTAGTGTATCATGTAGAAAATTATATTTGTTCCTGTGCAAAAAATTTCGTACAACAGGTCGTATGAGTGATAATTATAGATCTATTGTTTATAGTTAAAGGAACTAAAATTGTACTATAACCGCATTTCTTATATAAAATTAAAGCATTTTTAAACAAAACTGATACTAGGTTTTCTTAAACTATTCCCCATAGTTTTTGAGATATTCCGTTTCAAAGAATTTATCATTGAAATTTGAAAATATTCATAACTTTTTAAATATTAATGTTTTTTTAGTTTAAATATGTTCAAAATGCACCTTGAGATAAACACTAAAGACTATATAAGAATCAAAAATATTGGTGACAAAATGTCAAAAAAAAGTGTGCAGTTATTTTTGGAATGAATGAAATTTATATTACATACCATGGAAATCGCAATGACAAAAATTTAAACTAAATAACAAATAACAAATTTAAACAAATTTACTACAAGAATTCAAAATTCAAAAATTCTTCAAGTTTCTGCAAGTACATACCTGTACAAAATACTATTGCAATTTATCCTTTAACAAAATAACAACAAACTTACAGTCAATTCCACTTCAAAGTGCTTAAGAAAAGCTGACACTTAATATCACATTCATTCATCTTATTGTTTGAATTTAGAGATTCCTGTCCGAAGTCTTGTCAAGAAATAAAAGCAAAAAAATCCAAAAAAAAAAAAATCTCGAACGTAACAAGCATAAACTTGAAACAATTTAAATTTTAGATTGTTGTTGCTGCTGCCGTTGTTTTACTTTAACAATAAAACTTTATATTAAGCTACCGTCTTATGTTGTTATTGTTTGTTATTTCTTCCGTTCCCCCACTCTCCTCTCTACCGTTTCATGTAAAAATACAATGCATTTCAAAATCGTTGTAATGTCTTTCAAAAAACGTTTCATCCTGTCAGACGATTAAGAAAACAAACGTATCCTGCCAAGCATAACAGTAGTACGTTGTTAAGGACCATCAGTAGCTTAGCAACAAATAGCAACAACGCAACAACGTTGAATGCAGCTACATGTTGATACTTTCTATTGCTGTTGCTGTTGCCGTTGTCGTTGCTGCTGTTGTTTGCTCTGCGTCAATATTACATAATACGAGCACATTGTGGTTTTCTATTAAAAGGAGAATTTGAAAATGTATCGTTTTTACGAGTGCAATTAAACTTGGTCCATCTTGTGTGTGTTTTTTTTTTTTTTGTACTGCAAGTGTTTCATTTTGAAGAGCAAATGAGTAGCGGAGCAGGTTAATTTCTTATTTAAAATGTAATTTGTAAGCTACTTTGGTTATTAGCAGTACTTGAGTGCATACGATTACTTATATTCTGAGTTTGTGCTATTGAAGTTCTTATTGGCAACATTGATTGATTGATCCGGTTTATAGAAGAAGAAGTTCTATGAAAAGTGGTACTTTCTTATTTGAGATTTACTTATTTCAAGAGATGTTATGGAACTGGCCGCCTGCCAAGCAGTGCAACATAATACTCTTTATAAAAAGTATTTACAAGCATTAGATCAACATATACAAAGTATCATGATTTCATGGATTTAAAATAAACTTTTGGAAAAAAATTTCAGAGAAATAGTGCTGCACTTTTATTTTCAAGGATATATGATACCCTTCAGATCGAAACATTTTTTTATGATTGAATCGATGTACACATAGCGTTAAAAAAAATTTGATTTATTTAATAAATTAACACCGTATGCTCTAATTTATATGGGAGAGCTATGCACTGCTCTGTCTGTTTTTTCCTTCCAGTTTCAAAGCGAATGCTAATACACTATCAAAGGTACATTAATAATTGATTTTACTGTTGCTTGCAAGATGTACATTGAGTTCACTGTCTATGAATGAAGATCATTTCTACAAACAAGAAAATAATACTGAACAAGATATGACCGAGTTACTCAGGCATTGATTAAATATTCTAAAACTGCAACCCCATAACTCACGCTTCCGCTGCTTTCCTAGCTTTCACTCGGTACAGTTTCAACCTTTTGATATGTCTCTTAGACAATTCAATCCATTTTCGCTGTGTAAGTCATATACAGCGTGGGAATGCTATTGCAACAATAAGACGTCCTGGTCACCTCGATTGCAGCTTAAAGCAAGCATCTTCGACGCTATGATATACTTAAAGGAGCCGCAGAAGGCAATCTAACCAAAGACGGAAAGCTCTCATCAATAGTTAGCTTACTTCGTTTGAGGCAAGCTCAGTTGTCTTCTTTTTCTATGAATCTTGAGCCTGCATATCCAGTCCTCAGGCGAGAGGATTGCTGCCAGTCTGATTGTCTCGTGCAGAGGTATAGTGCTTTGTACTCATCCTTTTAAAAGTAACCTTATTTATGCTTTGAAGGTAGCCACTTTTGAAGAAAAAACATTTTTCGACTTTCATATATAGATGCTAAGTGTTAATTTTTAGCAGGGACACCTTAAGCAGGATGTGAGTCTTGGCCACAATTTGACGGTCCTGTCTTAGTAGATGCCAGTCACTTTATCTGAAGTATCTATGTTCGCATTGCATTATTCATCTATAATTGTCAATATATCAGGTGTATTAAAAATAAATCCATTATTCCATTTATATGGAAGGTAATTTCATTATACCTCTATCATAGAAAACCTGGTCCTTATGATCAAAAAACTGTAGCAACCGATTTTTGCAAACCTCTCTTGAAGCAAATTTTTCACCAACAAAATCGTTCGCCATAGACAGGAACAGGTAGTAATCACTTAGTGCTATGTCCGGACTATATGGTGGATGCATAAGAATCTCCCAACCAAACTCCCGGACCTTCTTACGAGTAGCTAACAACGTATGTGGCCTGGCGTTATCCTGATGAAAGACAACTCCTCTTCTATTGGCCAAAGCACGCCGCTTCTGAGCGATTGCTTCCTTCAGACGGTGTAATTGTTGACAGTACACGATCGAATTATATATATTGGTTCGAGACACAAAGCACTTACCTTCATGTGTGGAATAATAAAAAGCTCAGTATGGTGGCGCTGAGTGTAATTTTGCTAGAATATCTTAAGCAATAATAATTTAACTCTCTGGATATAACCTTAAGATTTGCGCTACCAACTAAGAAATAATAACAAATTTATTTATTTTTGTTTCTAACCCATATCCTTCAGATGTAATTACGTCAATACTGATATAAGACTTCATATACTTTTAATGCATAATCCCATCCGCATTGTATTCAAAACTTATGAAAGGCAACAAATACGTTTGAATATCAATTTATTTGATTTAACTACTAAGAATTTTAATATTCTTTAGCAATCTAAAAATTGTATTCAGTTTCAAGACAATAATAAAAAAGTGCTAAAAGGTACCTCTATCTCTCAAATTTAGCATCTTTTTACAAAAGAATGTAATAAATATCTTAAAGCTTATCAAGGTGAAAGGAAAAACTTTATGCAACAATGGTAAGATATAAAACGAAAATAAAGAAACAGTTAAAAAGTATTGAAACGAGAAAACAAAAGAGAAAATTACAAAGTGCAAAAAAACAGGCATTTCAACTTAAATGACATAAAATGCAATAAGCACTAAATGTGACATAAACTGACAATGACTGTGAGCTTATCGTTTTATATTTGTTTTCTTGTTTAAAAAAATAATGAAAAATATCTAGACTAATTTTAGACAAGTTCTTCAACGGAGTGGCGTGTGAGTGATCAACACTATAAGAATTTTTCTTGTTATTGTTTTTATGGGTAAGACTTGATAAAAAAAAATTGAGAGTTACGTTGGAAACTTTTAGATAAATTTTAGGCAATGAACTGAATTATGCTGTTTCTTGAAATCTTTTAGTGGACCGTTTATATATTTAAAAATTTTATAAATTTTTCTTTAAGGAAGCTTTTTCAGAAGCTTATGTTCTAAATTTAAAAAAAAAACAACAAATTTTAGTTATTTATTTGCTGAACATCATCTTTAAAGTTTTCCTTTTTAGTGCTAATATTTTAGAAAATTTTGCCTTAGCTTTATAGAAACAGTTTTGCTTTCTTTTAGTTTTTGAATTTTATACTTAAATTTGCATATTTATTCTTATTATTTTAAAAATTTTTGTACATCTTTTCTTATATTCCTTATGATTACTATTTGAGTATTTTGGAATAAATTATTGCAAATGACTATGTATTTGCAAACCCTAAATTTACAAATTTAATTCACATCACATATCAACTTTATTCTGACATGAATTTTTAGTAGATGCAAATTTAACTAAAAACAAAACAAATTTTTATGAAAAATTTTTCACAAATAAATTGAATTCCAGGGAAATGGAAGAGAATTATTTTTTATTTTTATACAAGTTACACATTGTTTGCTGTAAACGAAATGAAACATAAAACAAAATGAGTTAACAACTCATGTAATCATTATTGCAGGATATACCATAAATAACACAATTCCTCTTGTCTACAAAAAAAAACTTTTCATAACTATAAACTGTCAAATTTAGACTCATAAAATTATTAAATTTTTCAAAGTGTAATGATAAAAACAACAAAAAATTTATTCAAAAAAATATATTAAAATTCAACATGACCTTGAAGCAAATTGCCATAAATACTCTGACAATGTTTGAAGTGAAAGATTATTGAAAATTCAAATTTATTTTTCATTTTCTTTTTCTATTTTACTCTGTGTGTACTCTGTTATTTAATGCATAAAATTTGTGAAAATTTATTTATTGTTGTGTTAGAATTCGTTTATGATTTAATGCCTAGCACTCAACAGTTACAGCAAAAACTACAGTAATAGCAGCAACAACAATGATTTAATATGCAGAGCAAATTTGAAAGCAGATTAAGATGAAAATTGCTGAAAGGCTCAACAAAATGTATGGCAATGAGAAAAGGATGTATGAAAATGTTTTTGTTGATGACTGGGAAATGTGAAAAATTATAAATAAGTAAATAAGTTTAATAGATATTTTGAAATAAATATTTAAATTTTGTGTATTTTGCAACTAAATACATAAAAGCTGTACTAAGAACTTTTTGTTTAATGAAAGGAGAGAGAGAGCGAGTTTTAAGCAAATATTTATATGAAACTATGTCTAAAGTGTAAATAAATTTATTTATTAGCATAAAGTTTCTGTATATAAATAAACATTCAGAGGACTACAGATAAATTCTATATTTTTTTTTTCAAAATAAATTCAAGTTAAAATTTTGTGCAACATGTCGTATGATTAACATTTAATTACCAAAGGTTATTAGCACTTTCGAAAAAATATTCATATTCTAAGAACCTTTCTATAGAAATGAAAATATTTTATAAATAGAAAAAAAAAGTTTCGTTTGAATTATAGAAACAATATAAACTCTAAGTAATATATTTAACTTTATTGTATTAATTGTGAAGTTTAATGATAATGCAGGTCAACAAAATCAAGATTTTTCAAAGATTTTTTGATTTCGTACCCAAAGTAAGATGTACCTAGCTGGACTAATTTTCACATTATATATATTGATATAACTTTTTTGAGAACAACAATTTTTCAATTCATCGGTTTTTTTTACATAATTTGCGTTTTATTTTTTTGCATCTAACTTATGCATGATATACTCCCAAAAATCATAAAGGATAATTATGGGAAGTTACAGCCAAAATTTGGTACTCCTATAACAAATGATATTATAAAGATTATTTAACTTCGGATATATCCGATAAAAACTGAAAGCATATTATGCTTGAATCAGCTACTCAAAAATAAATATTAGAAACGTAAGTTTTTACAAAACCATAAGAGAACTAAGAAACGATTGTTGTATTTCATAGAAAGCCAATGAATTTAAGTTTTAGCTTTATTTTCAAAACTTGAGTTGACCCTTTAATAGCACTCTCTGTCACAACGTAATCGACAACATTTAAATGGCGTCATCATTAAAAAATATGCATCGTTAATTTTATTATATTATCTATTCTTTTTAATAAATGAAAACTAATTTTGTTTTGAATTTTATTTGATTTAAAAACTCTAAATCTATCAGCAGGTAGCAAATAAAAGTAAGTCCCATGTCTGCATAAAGTTCTATGTATACACGACGGCAATTTCGCCTAGACTCCTATTAGATAAATTTCTGCTTTGGATGTTAATTACACTCATCTGCTATTTGATGACTGTACCAGCTCTCATAGACATTCAAATATACTACATCACAATTTCGCATAACATGTCGTATGAGTAACATTTAATTAACTGTTGGACTGCCAAAGCAACTATCTGATGCGTATATTGTAATAAAAGTAATTTTGCTGGCAAAATTATTAATAATTTTAAAATATTTCATTTTAAAATACTAAAAGAAAAATTCTTTAAATTTGCGACAAAATTAATTCGAAACATTCAAATAAAAACAAATACTTTGCATAGAGATAAAAACCTTCAAAGCAAGAATTCAATTACTAAATTCACTACGTAAATCAAGTTCAATCAAATATAAAATGAATCCATCTCTTTTGCATAACAATTTCAGTGTTAACGAAACCAAAAATCAAACTAATACCAGCAGTGTAAATAACATTAAGCCCCCGATAATCCCAAAAAGAGTCAATAACTGATAGAAAAATGATGACTTTGGATTTTAAAATTTTGTTGTTTTTATTTAATTTAAGCAAAACAAAAGCCATATATAAAACTTATATAATTCCAAATAGACGGAAAAATAAATGCTTGCATTATATTGGGAAAAAAAATCAAAGAAAATAAAAAAATTTATAACTAACTGGTGCAAAATGCGCAAAATAACCATATGAATAAAAAATTGTCAAATCATGAACTTATTTTAAATGTCGCATAGAATAATAAAAATAAATATAGCGCCAACAACAACAACAATGACAATGAAGATAAATAACAACAATTGAAAATAAAATGAACAGTGGCGAAACAACAACAAAGTATCAACAATGGCAACAATATCATCAACAATGACAAAATTGTAAAGTCATGATGAAATACATTACGTTCACACCCATATTGATCAAAAATATTGCAGCAACAAAGTGTTAGCGGGTTATAGCTATTGCAACACTAAAAGAAATTCTATATAAATTAATTTCATTTAAAGTAAATTGGATGCTCAATGCGTATTTGATACATTCAACCTCAAACTTTGTTCACAAATTCAGTAGCCACTACTAATTAGTACAGGTCCAGTATAGCGTAATATGGCAGGCTCTAAGAAGGCCTAGATTTGCCCGTAACAGGTTTCCGTAGCGGACTCTTCGGGAATCCAGCCGTCGCTGTCGAAATTTCAGTTTGAATATTTTTTCCAACGTTTGTCATAAGAAATATGTTCCCAAAAATATGCACAAAAGCGACATTTTATTTATTTTATTTTGAAAATTTCTCAGAGTGTAATCATGTCAACAGTTCTTGTATGAAGTACTGTTATGTAAGCTTTAATCCTAAGAATAACATCATTAATGGCATTTCTTTAAAAAAATATTCGTACGGATTGATTTATTCAAAGAATAAACGTTTTCTAACATTAGTGTGACCTTGACAAAATTTGTGTGCCAAATTCTTTCATTACATTTTATTTAAATTGTAAAACTTTATTACAACTAACCGATAAATCTTGCATGTACTACTAAAATTTACTAACTCTCTCCCCCTATGCTATCTTTCCCTACCTATGCTCACTCGCCTCATCTCCCTGTCTGCCAGTTGCAGTGTTTTATTTGATTTACTCTTCTCTTTTTTTGTTTTGCATAAAAGTTTCCTTTTTGCTTTGACTTTTTGCGGTTATCCAACGCTTTTACTCCAACCATTGGGAAATCAAAATTAAACTGTCCAACTGACAGGACTTTTTGCAAAATAATTTATTTGCAACAATTTCTTTAGTGTCGCTCTTTTGCTCATTCTGTTTGTTCACTTTATCTGCTCTGTCTCAGTCCATTCAAATGTTTGGATTATTCTTTTTCATACGGATTAACAGGATTTAACTTAATTTCTCTTGATACAATTTTAGATTATGTTTGAGGTTTTTGTAGTTTTTTGGGAAGTTTTTGCTTTTGGCTGTAATTTAGTGACTTCAAGTGACTGCAAATTTATTGTCATGGAATGATTTTTGCGGTATTCAAACATTGAGTTTTGAACTATTTAACTTTTAATTGAACAGCAAATATGCTAAGGAATATTGTTAGGTAAACATTTAATTTGACTTGTTAGATTCATTCAAAAACTTGGGGAAACTTTTGAAAATATTTGCACAAATCATAATGGTAATTGATGTGGATTGAATCGACATATGAGGCTTAATCTTCATATACCTCTAACAATGTTCAAAAGAAGTCTATTGTAATTTTACAAATAAGACATCTAGTTCGTCCAGCACAAAGAAGTGCAATGAAGGCAAAAATTTGCATTATCTGCATTGTTTCGAACATTCACATAGTTTCCGCCAATTTTTCTTAAGATTGATAGTCAGAATACGGAATTGAAAAAATTGCGCAATCAAATTTCTTTTAAAAGATATATCAAATTATTACTTTTTGAGTAATTTTTCATTAATTTTTGAATACAACTGTTTTTTTGTAATGTTTTTTATGGGAAACCATAAAAACCAAAATGAAAGCATAATCCACTAAATGCTTGATCATTTTTCAAAATTTTGAGCATTTTGATACTTTTTCAAATTTTGCTAACACACGATGTTTCGCAAATAATTACCTAAAAACAGAATAGAGCTCGTCCAAAAATGTTTTTATCAATAACTCGCTTGAAAAACTTATCCAAAATTTAAAAAGATGCAGTTGCACTTGCCCTGCGAATATAATCACCCAGAACAAAATTGCAATTCCTAGCGACAACGTTAATAAAAATACCTGCAATATTCTTTAAGGGCATTGACCGAGTTTTCCAAAAGCCCATATTATTGAGAAAGTTAAAAAGAATTTTACAAAAAAGTGGAATTTTCACTTCTTTAGTGAAATTGCTAAAATGTTTTCGGCTCATTCTTTCATTTTCATATCAGCTCAATTTTACCCTAAAGCAAAAATATGATTGAAAAACTTAATATATGTAGTCTAAAAAACTCTACTGTAAAATGTTACGAATTTCGGTCGATTACTTTCAATGAAATAACACAATTAAGGGGCGACTCTACTATGTGAGGTGCGTAAGGTGCTGGGTTCGCTGAGCGTTTTTGAAAGAGAAAAAACAACTCAGCTCAACGAACTTTTAGTGATATTTTCATGAATATTTGAATTTGCAAAAAATAATTTTTACAACATCAAAAATTTATTACAAGCCGATTTATAAGCATAATCATAGAGCGCCTCACCAATGAAGTCTCCAATTGACGGGAAAGATACAACTCAATATTCTTGTCTAAAACAATTTTCTTCTAGGTCTCAGTAACTTTGAGTATATATTCTTGAATGTCTGATATATTGATTTAAGCAATAAAAAAATCGATTTTCGAACCTCAGAAAGCAGCATCCCCCTTAATTGATATGTTTCAGTGCAAACATTTTATTTAACTTAAAAGCGATTTTGAGCTACTTAAACTATATATTTAGACTTAAATTTTTGATTGATTATTCTCAGGTTGGTTGTATCCTGGCTTCTGGATCATGGAGGTAAAATTTTTGTTTCTAAAAATCGCCAATGAAAAATAGCTTCTTTATAAAATAAAATACTGCCACACCGTGTAAGGCCTTGAAAGTTAACTCTAATGTTGTGAAAAAGTTTTTGAGATACATATTTCCAATTCCAGCGTTAGCTCACTTAAATTTAAAGACAAACGTCATTAACAAAATGATTTTATGTTTATTGTGCTCAAAATGCACATTCACGTTTTGTACTTTTAAAACTATAAAAAATTGTCTGCATTCAGTTATAAGGAAAGAAACAAAATTAACTGCTTTGCAGCACACAAAAATATGCGACTGAGCAAAAAATTCATTAAAAGAGCACAAAAAATAATGCATAAAATGAGTGTAACGTATAAAAGATTACCGTTATTTTGTGCGATTAACCAAAGTCACGTGTAACAAAAACAGTACCGCAGCAGCTTTGCACATCACATCAAACTCAAGCAAAATGCAACAAGAGAAATTGGGTGGAGTTGCAAGCGAATTACGTCTAATTGCCCTTAGACACTACAGGAGTGCATTTTTTCTTGTAATCCGCTCGCACACACACTACTGATGGTGTGAATGCAAAAAAAGAGAACAAGTTTTTAAGGTCAGGTTTTGTGGTTAAGCAGAGTAATTAAGATGACCATTGAAGCGTAAAGCAGAGATTTATGGCTAAAGATTAGTTTAGAATGAGATTAGTGGTGAACTCTTTTTTTGCTAAAAACAAAACCAAATGAAACAATAAAAAGCCATTTAAAGCTAGTAAAGTAAAAAAATATAACGAGTGATAATGAAAAAGTGCTTAAAGCTTTATTATAATGTTCGATAAGGATATTTTAGTGCTTAGGAAAAAAAATGTTTCCAAGTGAATGTTTTGTAATTAGAAAGATAACAAGTAATACCATAAAATATAAGAAAAAATTCTTCTAAATGAAAGTCTTTTAGTCTTTTACAAAATTTAAGCACATAAACATTTTATAAATTTTCATGATTTAATTTTGCTTTTGTAAACTTTTTCACTCAAGGTCAAGGGCGCTTAGTTTTGTTTTATTTTCTTCTTCTTTTGTTTTTGTTTATGTTTGTAAGTCAATTATAAAAGTTTTTTTGTTGTTTACTCACTTCACTTTTATATGGACTTAACATTGCTTTCTGTAAGTAGAATTTAAAATAAATTAAATGAAAATAGCCGCATTAACTTTAACTGCATTTGTATAGATTTAGTTATCAGAATATTTTTGTTTTCCCCTACTTACAGTTGAAAGAGCTTAGACTTACATAAGCACATAAAAATTTTGCAGACGATAATATTTCTTTAATTACATTAAGATGTAATTCGATTAAATTTAAAAACTTTGCTGTCAAGATTATTCCTAATTAATGTTGTTCTTCTGAAAATATAATATGATATTGTGAGACAAAATATCGACAGCAAAAGTACTGTTCAGCAGTTTCTTTTATGAATTTAAAATAAAAACTATATTTTTGTAAAATATTAATGGAAAATCTTTAAAAACACAAAAAATTTTTTTTATGATTTAAATGTATATTTTGAATGGAATTCTGGTCCTTTCATTGTGGCGCACGTCCAACATGAAAGTTCCTGTTGTTACAGTGAATCTTTTTATTTCATTCAGGTGAACTTTATTTAGTTCATTCAGGGATATAAAGAATGGCTGCTCGAAGTATTTTAGTCTATTACTTGCCAAAGCAGGGCAAGAGCACAAAAGATGTTCCATGGTTTCCTCTTCTTCGGGCTCATGACAATTTCTACACCAGTCGTTGGATACGATGCCCAACTTGATTTTCGTATTAAAATATATCTCAATATAAAATAAAAAAAGATGTCTATTATGTTTTTTGATCATTTTTAAAAACTTTTTACTCATAGCTATCTTTGGTGAATATTACTCTTTTCGACGAAAGAACTTCTGATGTCATAGGAAAGGAAATAAAAAAAAATATTTTTTTGAATATTTTAAGTAATTGTATGAGAATAATAACTTTTTATTAAGACATCAGACAATTTACTGAAACACTACAGGTCAATTCAAAATTAAAATATATGCAGTACAGTAACAGCAAAAAGTTATGTACAAATATACAGTATCTTTCAACGTACGTACAGAGCCTTGTAAAATTGCTCAGAAAAATGGTAATCTGACGTGCATTTACGTAAATGTAATGCAAGCCTTACTCCCAAGCGAAAGCATTCAATAGGTCATGATGCTGCATTGCAAAAGTTTATCAAAGTTTCATGAAGCAAGGTTGCTTGGTGACCGTCCACTCCCCTCAATTACATTAGCAAAATATCATATCCATGCTTTCCATACCTACAGTGGCGGAGGTGCAGTATCAGAGTGCAGAAAGTCATGCACGTACCGACGCAGAAATAGAAGTTGCCTTAGTTGTTGCCTTGCAGTCGCTTTGTCCGCGAAAAATTATATTTTCAAAGGTTTCTATTAACCAAATTATCTGTTTTATTTTTTAAAATTCAATTTTGCGTTTTTTGCGAAACACCTAGCGCTTTAATTGATTTTCATGACAGATATTTGTTCTCTAACTGCCACCTTCTTAAAGTGATTGTGGCCTCTTCGTGAGATCCTTGAATTGAATGTCGATTTTGAATACTTTGCATATGAAGCATGTGAAAAGGAGTGAAAAAAATCCAAAAATAAACTGACTGCAAAGTCGAACTTAGACACTTTTCCTTAGGCTTTTTTGAAAATGCAAAAGTGATCATTGCAGTAAGATTAAAATTAATTTTTTGTATTTGAAAAAAAATTTCTTAAAAAACTTCTTTTACAAAATCAGACTTGCACGTGGACGCCCCTGCATGGCATACCTACAACCTTATGTACATACATTCTGACGTTCCCTGCGGTTAAGTTCACTCGTGTGAAATTTTCTTTCTTTTTTTTGCATTGACTTCCATTGATTTCTCATCCATCTATTCATGCTGCCTTTCATGCTTCAAATCAAGTTAGCAGTTTACCGCACTCTCTTGGCACCATTTCATCAATGGCATTCATTGACTTGTTGATCTTTAAATGGTCGACTTCATCTTCATGGTTGTTGTTGTTGCTGTCAAAGTCTACATAGCTGCTATGTAAAAATTGTATGGATTTTTTTTTCTCTGTAAAGTCGAGTACCATGTGTGGAGTGCACTAAATGACACAGTACAACAAAAAAACGACAACATCTTTTCTGAATGGATATCGAGTGGTGACCGCAAAATAATCGTGATTTCTCCACTGGGATTTTAAGTCCACAAAAGAAAATAAACAGCATGACTTGATTGAAGAGAATCGATACCTTAGTAATTGGTATGAAATTTTATCTTTTGTTTTTGACTTAAGTTTGTAGAAAATTTAAGTTTTGACTTCAGAGTTCATAAATCAGAGTGCATAATCTTAGGCTTTAAAAGGTTTGAAAAAAAAAGGTTTATATGATTTAGGGTGTTGGATATGGCATATATGTAGGTATAAATATGTAGGAATAAATTTCAATTTGATACAAAACTACTCACAGATATAGAGTGTGACAACTAGCCGAGTTTTCATCTTTATCTGAAATTTTTTTTAGGGTGGGACAATTGAAAAATTATGCTCCATATGAGGGGTCCAGTTGCAAAACCGGCCAAGTTCAAAAAAATAAAACTTTGAAATATTCTCATATATCAAAATCTGAACCATGCTTTATCGTTCTACTATGTTTTTTGATTGAAAAAAAAATTTTTGACAGATATATAAAATTTTTTAAATTTATTTTGATGCATAGATTTCAAAACCGGCCAAGTCCAAGAACTTGCTTTCAAAACCGGCCAAGTCCATGAACTTGCTTTCAAAATCGGCCAAGTACATGAACTTGCTTCAACTTTTTGTCCAATTGAATTGAAATTTTGTCACAATTGGAGTTGTCACAATTAAGTTGCGAACCATATATGGGTAATTCCATATAAAGATCCACCGTGCGTATTATTTCAATTGTATTCAAAACCAGTCAAGTTCAACGCCTTGAAATCAAAACAGGCCAAGTCCAGTATATTGATATCAAAACCGGCCAAGTCCAAAATTGTTTTCACAAAAACATCGGCTGATGAAACTCGAAAAGTCTGATCTGACGTGTTTTGAGTAAGAAATTTTATAAGCTATTATGTGGGAAATACGTTTTAATTTTTCAATGAACATAATATGAAAAAGGCACTTGGCCGGTTTTGCAACTCGATGCCTCATATATTTAAAAAGTTTAAGCTCGAATCTCTCAAAATTGATTTTTTGATTTTGTTTATTGGTTTGGTTGTTTTGGCTGATCGCATGGCTGAGTAATCGTTTTGATGCTAACGCCATTCTGTGTACAAATGTGCCTGAGCCTTAACTATATATTCACCTCTGATTATTAAAATTTTATTTTGAATAAAAATTATAATGCTCATATGAATTAAATTTTTGGTTTTCATATTAGTTTTCATTTAAGCCAAATTTTTTTGTGAATTTTATACGATTTTGCGAACTCTTTGTATATTATGAAAATATATTTTCTTTTTAAGTGTTCATTATATCTTTTCATTAATAATATAAAATTTGAGCGTTAAGTCAAGGATTAACTTCGTGGCATATTTACTTAAGTTATGCTTTAAAGCTCCAAGCACGTAACTTTATTTTGTGTTAATTTAAAAAAATTTAGCTCTCTACACTTTGTGCAAAATGTACACAGATTAGCGGACTCACGTCCACACTCATAAATATGAAAAGCAAACACAAAAGAACGTTTTCGCTTGCTCTAAAACCTTTTATAATCCGTTCACTTATATGCGCTCAAATAACACTTTATACTGGACTGAAGGTTTACCTTGGCCAAAAAGATATTTTTTTATTTTGAGATTTGAATTACAAAAGAAAGAAGTGACAGAAACATTTAAACCGCAAAGGAACGAGTATTAAAAATACCCTGTAGGAAATTTCATTTCAAAATGGGGACCATTTAAATACAAGATTTTTTAATGCCACTTCTTTTAAGCTTTAATGAAAAACATATAAGTGATTAAAAATAGTTATGACATAATTTCCAATTTGGCGTACACTCTAACACACACACATTTGCATTTTCAAATAAAATGCAACCGAAGCTTGTGAAAGTTGTGGAAAAATATCAAGCAAAACTGTAACAAAATCACAAAATAAATATAAAGAAGCTTTTCATATAACAACGTATAAAGCACAGGACCTTATGCAAGAATATGTACATTGGAAAAGTAAAAGCTCAAGCATCGTATCGCAATATAAACGTAAGTGGTTACGTAAACAAGTGCTGACACTAATTGGTCACGCAAATGGCTAACGAAAATCTCCCCAACAAAAAAAAAAAAAAGCTACACACAGTACTTAGCCTAAAAACAAGAGAAATGCGAAAGAAAATTCATAAAGACTGAGCACTGAAAGAGATAATCATTTTATGAGGTAACTTTTAGCGGCGTGACGTAAGCGCATCCTTGTTATGCGCCCTATTTAGCTGAGATGACACCGTAACGGATGGATTAAATGTAAGAAAGCGAGAAATACTTCAAGTGTCAGTTGATTTCACTAAAAGCGTTGTGTCAACAACAATAACAACAAAAACGTAACATCAGAAACGTACAGCAGGACAAAAATTGCTGCCTTTATTGCCAGTTGCATTAAAGGTAAAACATGAAGGCATAAAATGCTGTGATGATGGTGTCACCTATAGATATTTTTTGTATGTAAGAGTTCGATATTTTCATGTTGAAAATTTAATTAGTTGTTGTATTCCTCCTTTTTTAAATGAACATAAATCTAACAATGTAACATTTTACTTACAATAAAAAATATTTTTTGAAATATACTGGTATTTCAATAGCTCAACAGCAATAAAAAGTAAACTGCATAAATTGATACTTCAGATATCGATGTAACGATATTTCCGTTTACGATACTGCTATAGCTAAAGTAAATATGAAGATGACTTCCTTAACTTATTTAGGTACTTCTAAGCAAAACAGAAAAAATGCTTAAGAAAAAAAAATAACCCAATTGTATGAGAGCATTACTGCGATTAACAGCAAAAGTTGCCAAAAGAAAAACTCAGAATGTAATTGAAGCAAAAGCACCTGCCATTACTTTAAAGAAAACTTTCATATAACTAAAATAAAAAGTGCAAAAAATTTCTTATTCGAATGGCATGTAAAAGAGAGACATCAACTTAAATCTGACAAAATGACACTTTTTAGTTTCTATTTGAAACGTCATTATCGTCGTCATCATCTTTATTTAGCATAACATTCTTCGTTTGGTTTCAACGTTATGCAACCTTATACGTTAATACGGAAATATTACATTAAAATGCAGGAAAACAACGTATAAAGGATGCTTATAGGGTTACGGCGTTGTTTTGCCGGATTTACAAAATTGCATTTACAGTTCGCATGCAACTGTTGTATGTAAGTAATCATAAGGTATTTATGAAATTTCAGTTGACACAAAGTTTGCTTGTTATATAATGCAATTATATTACATCACGTCTCTTTAAATTCTAAGGAAGTTTAACCTTGCCATTTAAGATAATAAATAAGTAGTATTATTATTTAAATGGCCTAAAAGTATGCATTGGAAAATATTTTATAAAAATATTTATATTCATTTATTTTTTAATTGCATATTTTTAGGTGCTCTTATTAATTAATTTTGTTTCTATATTTGATGGGCGCAACAATTTTTTTTATTTTACGCATATAATGTTTTTTTTCGTATGTGGTCATTCAATAAGCTTAACTTTAGCTAGAGACCTTATTAAATTTACAGTAACTAATCAAGAATGACTTATTAAATTTCAAAAATAAAAATATTTTAAGCCTTTGTTTTATAAACATACGATTATTTCATCTTTAATCTGGCTTCCTTCGTTAATTGAAAATGTCTGCACACGTAGAAAGAATTTCACGTAATGTTTGACAAACACAGACAATAACACAGACACACTGATAAGCGACGACAACAAGAAAGTTGTTGGCTTTTAGAGTTACCACAGATATATTTTCAATAACAAATAACCCATATTTGGGCACATTGATTTGAAAAAAGTTGTGACTTTATATTTTAAGATCTACGTTCAAGGATTCATGAAACAAAATAGCATTAGAGTTTTTACTCATTTTCTGATCCTGCGAATTCGGTCTTATAGACCGAAACTAATTCACAAATTTACACCCACAACTGTGATCAAATCATAACTAAAAATTTTGTGGATACTAATTTACTACATATCACTTTACAGGCTTTTTTAGGCCATCGTTTATATTTAAAGACGTTTTCTGGAAGTCAGATATGAAAGGCTCCACAGTTTAAAATATGTTCTGATATTATCTTAATTTCATAACTGTATCCAAATGGTGTTAGGTTTTGACCACCAGGGCTTTTATACTACACTTATGAGATCAGTTTCTGTGTAAAGATTAAAGTCTATAAACAAATGATCTTTCAAATAATATATAGTGATTAAGGACTCACAAAGTTTTAACTTCAATTGCCCTAATTATAGTTGTAGGCTTGTTTTGTAACATATTTTGTTCAGTAAGGCCTCTCACGTATAATTTTTTGGAGAAGCCTATGAATGAATATTATAAGATAACAAAAGGATATTTTAAACAATACATAATTTATTGGTATTGACAAAATATTTGGCATCCATTTGCGTATAACAATGAAAATAATTATGCTTGAGAACGTATTTAGTCTTGTGGATCATATCACATTGAATTACTAGGAAAGATTTTGAAAGAAAACCAACTCATTAGTGATCCCAAAACTATTTGCATCCTCTTGCCTGCAAATGGAGTGTGGTAGTTGCATCGTTGTGAGATGTAAACCACAAGAATAAAATGAGAAATGAGTTGAATGCATGGAAATGCACTCAACGTGCTAATATTTTTGTTGCCAGTTTTGGATCTAGTTAATCAAAAGAAATACATGAACACAGACTCAGGTTAAATGGGTCCTGGTGTTGGCTGTATACCGATATCTTGTGTTTTATTTATCCCTTCATGTAGTATAGGGCCGCCGCAAAACTCTGACAACACGATAAGTAGGGAATGCTTTCATTTCACTCCAATATTTCTCCGATTCATCTATTTCCTGCTCAAGCAAACGTTTTCACGATGATTTAGAAATGCCAACTCAAGCAATAATCATATTGGTATAATCATTTGGTACTCTCATTCTAAACATAAAACTTAACAGACAATATTGTGTAGTATCTGCTCTCCGAAACTACTAGAGCATTCTCGGGGTCCTGGACTTACTTCAGTAAAAATACGATGAACTATGGTGTCAGTGGTAAAACAAACATCTGTGAAATGGCTGTAAATTCGAAGGGATACTCGCTTAGCCAGAATCAATTATTAGTTGAAAGTAGATCGGCCAGCGTATGGCTAACATTAATATAATCACTGATCCAAAGTGTGAGTTCTGTTTTGAAAAGAAAGACGCTATCTCGTATTTTTTTAATTATGTTTCATTTCTTTGACCTGAGGTGTGATAGGCTTGCGCTTAGTTAAAACTCATTCTTCATCAAGTTGACTTCAAATCGAAAAGAAACGGAAAATTCGACAGAAAGTAAATAATTACTTTCTTTCTAGTTTCATTTTTTACTTCTTTTCAAAAGTGGCAATGTACAATGATTACCCATTCTGCATACCGGATAACATTCCCATCTTTGCTAAGCCACCTCCACCAAATCTAATTACTCAAAATATGCCACATCAAATACGTAGGTTATTGTTAAACGAAACTATTTTCTCCTTTCAATATATAATTAGGTAATCATCAGCATGAAAATTTGCTCCAGCGAAAGACAAAAGTCAGAGATAGATTTATAGATTTTTCTGTTGTTAGTTGGCAATCATGTTACATATTTTTCCATTCTCACATGCTTTCGTTTGGTTCGTGGATCTTCTTTTGTTTTCTTTGCACATTCACAACGATTTAATAAATTCCAAAGATTTACTTTATTCGCTGTTGAGCCGTAGCTTTATTTAGTTTACTTTTTCGCTGAATCGTCAAGCACACAATTCTATTTTTACTTTTTTTTTTCTTACGGTTTATCTCCACTTGTAAGTATAAAGTGTGTTGTCTAGAAAAACAAAACAGGTGCTCATGCAGACATAAAAGCAAACAAATATAACCAGGCAATGTATGGTACACACAATCAGTTGAGCCATGGCTAATGTGAAGCATATCAAAAAGCAAAAATAAAAACAATATGTTGTTTTACGCTAATAGGCATTTAAACAAATGAAATTAGCCGATTTTTACGGCTGAAGAAATTATTATTTTTATAAAAATTGTATCATAAAAAGTAATTCATAATGCAATGTAATGAATTAAATGTCACTCATACGACATGTTAACCAAAATGTTAGCTCGTTAACAAATGCAAATAAACCAAATTCGTTAAAAACAAAATTAAAAATTATATTAAAAAACTATATAAATTTTTATTTTAAGCACAAAAAATTTCCAATCAACTTGTAAGCCCACAATCACTACTGCAGCTGTAAACGTTAAATATTTTTTTAAGCTTTTATTATATTTACAAAATGATTTTATTAACGTGGAGCATGTCAAACATGTATTCAAAATTCATTAGACATACGTGTACTTCTCATTTACAAGTTTCCCCGCCTCTCCCCTAAATGTATTATTTGCACTAATTGGTTGTGTCGATTATCCAGAAAATTGTTGCAATTTTCAAAAATTAATGAAAAACACTTGTAGCAATTTACCTAAAACTAATATTTGCAAATTACAAACAATCAAATCGAAAAACAGCAACATAACAACAACAAAATCAATATAAACAACAGCAATCAAAATAACAACAGCAATACAAATAAAAGTTAGCAAATCACCAATACAACCGCAATCGATGTAGACAAAGTTTACACATATTGTTATCCCAAAAATAAATGCAATAAAAACCAACACCAACAACAAGTATAACAATATAATGTTGTCAACAAAACTTAAATAATTTTGTACAAAAATAAATGTTATGTTACGAGTATTTAGTGAAAAAGTCTAACAAGTTTTTTTATTTTCTACAAAACGTGCAGCAATGGCAATAATCATTCGCATGTTCTCTATTTTTGGGCGTGTAACAATATTTTCAAATGAAATCAGAAATTAATAGTAATTATATTATTGCAAGGAATTAGTTTAATTAAAAATGAAAAAAAGCTAATTAAATAAAGTTAATTAAATTTTTTTTTTTTTTTTTAATAGAAATTAAAACATGGTACTTTGCCTGTTCTGTGTGTGGTTGACAAATAATGACGCTATATTTTAATATTTCATATATCAAATCACTATTGCACTAAAACAAAAACAAATTTCACTCTTAAACAATTTTTTTATAAAACAGATATCAGACTATACTTAAAAATTAGTTTGTTAGAAAATTTTTGGATACTTTTTACTTCTCAATTATAACATTTTTTTGAAGAAAAAATTAATTTTGAAAAATAATTTGTGTTCATATAAACTGAATATAGTCGGCAATGTATATAAACGCCCAGATTTCTATCAATTCTTAATTAAAGTATAAGCGCTAGTCAGCGGAAAGTCTCAAATTTCATCGTCTAAACAAAAAGTGACTGCTTTTTTGCCCAAAATAATATATAAAACATAAAAAAAATATCAAAAATTGAGAAAATTGAAAAAAACAGTCACCCAAAATATTATTTACGAAATGGGCTTCAACAAATAGAAGTCACACAGTACCTACATTATAACAAAAATGGCAATATTTCAAGACCATGCATGGTTTATTTTATTTAAGAAAATTAAAATTTCAAGGATGCTAGTCAGCTCAGAATATATTTGCAATTTTATCAACAAAAATATATTTAACTAACCTCTTGTTACATAAATGATAGTGTTTCATTTTATTCGCCGGCTTCTTACTTAAGCAAGTGTAGCCCTTATTACTTTCAAAAGTCTGCTAGAGATAAATTGTTTGTTCACTTCAATATTTCAATTATATGGCAAAGTTCCAATGCATTCACTGATTACAACAGATAACAACCAACTAACCAATGTCGATCGTCATGTCATCTCTTACACCACAACTGTCTTTACGCATTTCACAAAGCAACCAACCATCCATTCGTGGTCTAACTAACGAATCTCGTAACTGCTACTGCTGTTGCTGATGGCGATTTGCAAAACTTTTAGCAAAATAAACTACAATATTCCCAATGCAACATACTCTTATGCGTCGATACCGTGAGCGCCGTGCACGATTGTTACTGCTGGAACATGACAAGTAACAAAAACTAATACTAAGACCAACAATAGTAACAATGGTATTGGTCAAACGCTGCATGCATCATACTGTGGAACTAATAGCATGGCATATTGAACAATTGAGTTTATGGTTTTCCAACATTTAATTCCTTCTCTAATCTGTCGTTTATTACAAATCGCAGCAAGTGGCTCCTTAAAGAAAGGGAATGCAATTCCTTGCCACAGCAGAACCAGCCTCATTTCAACACTGAATGACAGTTACTTACTCGACACAAACGAATTATTAACGAACTTCTGTGATTAAGGACAGAAATTATTTTTTTACAACAGCCTACATCATTTCTTTCCACTGTACACTAACTGCTGAAAGAGACCATGTTGCCACACTATAAGGCGTTTCGGACACTATGCAGTTTGTTTTTGAACGTGGAACGCCTGAAGTAATGCCTTCAATGATTACAACTACAACTTTATGTTATATGTATGTATGTTTGTATGTATGTGTGTGATTTTGTTAGCGCTCATTTATACAGAGTTTCGTGTCGGATACCATTGAAGCCCGTTCCCTCCAGCACACATTCATTAGACCGTTTCACAATAAACGTGACCAAAGAGTTCTTTGCATGGAATTCGATTTCATAGCTAAGGGGATAGAAAAAAAGAAAAAGTAAAAAAAAAAATTAAACAAAAGTATGAAATAACGCAGTATAGAAAAAAATACCAGCAAAAATAGGAAGTTTAATTCCGCTTAGCTGGGATTTGTAAGTTTTCGGTTTTGGGTTGCATAAGTTAAGGACTGTGTGTGCAGCGAATTCTCAATTGGATAGATAGAAAATAAAGAAGTTTTGTCCTTTTTATTTTGAGATTTTGGTTTGTCTTTATCATTTTGTGTGATTTTTTTATATGACAACGTCTGTGAAGATTAGAAACTTTATATTTAAACACAAAAAAAAAATGACTAAGAAGTTTTATTAATCCGTAAAGTAGGCAGTGATAATGTTTTGAATATAAATATAGACTTAAAGAATACGAATCCTTTTTTGGAGCTTACTGACTGTAAGCTATGTTTGGATTAAGGCTTTGAAAAGAATACTCACTGCTTCTGAGTTAATAGAATATATAGCTTTAAGCATATCACAGCAGCCATGATAATATTTAGTAGTAAGTAAGAGCTAGCGTTTGTTGATAATATCGCAATAATTGAACAGAAGTTTAAATAGGGAAAAAATTATAGTTGTTATCAGAATACTGAGAAATTAGAAATTTAGTATACACTTGTCAACACGATAAAAATTGGACGAAACAAAGATAAATTCAACGAAAAAAGGAGCTAAAGCAAGTCGCACTAGTTTCATCCATTGCTAAATGGAATCGTCAGTGACTTTAAGCCGATAAGTTAGAATTTCTAAGCCTATTATGTTTTTTTTTTTTGTATGCAAAAAATAGTTATTACTTTGTTCTATTTCACCTATCCTTTGAGACCTCAACAGATCTATAAAAAAGGAAAATATATGTATCCGGCTTAAAATTCTCACTCATCGGCTCAAAGGTCACTGAAGATTCCATTTAGCAATGGATGTAACTAGTATGACAAGCTTTAGCCGATTTTTTAATGTTGCTTTTGTTATTTTTTTGGTGTTATCATACACTGTACTAAACAGTAAGCTGTAATGCAATAATAATTTCAAAACATAAAAGAATTTTAACTTTTTTAAGTAAAATTTCTTATCTGCAAGATTGGAATAATTTTTTTTAACGCTTAATAAAAAGTATTTCTTACAAAGGAAAACATTTTTTTTATATCAAATTTTTTAATAAACATACCTATAAACTACATAAATATGTATGTACATTGTACATATGTAGTTTATTTATATAATTAACTTATTAGATAATTATTTCTTACCGCATTAACACTTCTTTTGCCAAAAAGTATGCAACAATAATTTTGAAAAAGCTTTTATCAACATTTTTGCTATTGTAGTGAACATATGATGCCATTTTCATTTAATTTTCGCACAATAGTATGCGCAACAACAATAGAAATAACTGCAAAAATAAAAAAAACCGGTTGCCACAACATGCAACAATGTTGTCAACCAGCAGAATTTTTTTTTATCTTTTTTAACTGTTTTTATACTCACTTTTATTCTGGTTTTTTTTTTGTTCTTTCTTTCACCAACAGTTGCTGCTCACAGCTGCATCCGCTTTGTGTCGCATTTCTATGGCAACAGCAACGACTTTGGTCAAAGAGGAAGACAATGGCAGGAATAACAACAACAACAATAACAACTACAATGCATTAATAACAAGTACGCAACAACTCGCACAGCAATTTAAGCAATTGCAACTAGAACAGGAGCAGCAACAACAACAACAGCAACTGCAGCAACAACAACATCTGAATCAGCAACACTTTGAGCCCTTTGATTTTGCCAATTTACGACAATTACATTTAAAGTATAAAAATGGACAGCAGCAAATCAGCCAGCACAACAACAACAACAATGAACAACGCGATCACGATAACAACTATTATGGATATAGCATCAGCAGCAACAACAATAAACCAAATGGTAACGGAAATCCCCACAGAGACAACGATATTGCTGCTCTTGATGATCATGTTGTGATTCGTACTATTGCTGATGCTGCTGCTGCTGCTGCTTCTGGTGCTGCTACAACTGGTGACGTTGATGATGATTATGAGCATCAGGATGCCAGAAATGGCTTCCGTTTGCAATTGTCTGCCTCAAATGAACCTTCTAGTAGTACAAAGGTTAGTGGTGGTGGTGCTGGTGGTAGTAGCAGTGGTGTTGGCGGCGGCGACAATAGCAACAATATTAGTGACAACAAGAAAAATAACAATGGATATTCTGCAGCTAAAAGGTAGTATTGTGCAGCAATAAATGTTCATATATATGTATGTGTTTATTCGTATGTGTCACATACCATAGATATGTATGTGGGACAATTCTAGCCCAGTGAATAAAATAGTTTTACTTGAAAATCTCATAGTAAAAATGAAGCTCATGAAATAAGTTTAAACTATAGTGATGGCTATTCGAAATGTTGGCATATTTCAATAAACCAAATGGAGATTTTGTTAATTAGCTGGTAAAATATGACTTAAATCGAAAAAGATATTAAATCTGTAATAGGCGGAGAGCCGGCTGTAGAAAAGTCGAGTGTATAAGATTACAGCTTGAAATGTATGTCAAATGATAGAGCTCGATGAGCCTAAACAGAATATATAGGGTTGCCTTGCCAAAGCCTGTCCTAAATATGGGTTGCCACCCGTTTTTTGGGCTAACATTTTTTAGAAAAAAAATAATGGTTTAAGATTCCAGCTTAAAAAGTATATCAAATGATAGAACTTGAAGAGCCTAAATATAATATATAGGGTTGCTTTGCTGAATCCCGTCCCAAACATGGGTTGCGACCTGTTTTTTGGGCCAAGATTTTTCAGAAAAATGTTTATGGTTCAAGATTTTTTAGAAAAAAGTTTAAGGTTGGGCAACATTATATATTTTATTAGAAATCATCGAAGTCTATCATTTGACACACATTTCAAGCTGCAATCTCAAACCATAAACATTTTTCTGAAAAAACTTGGGTCAAAAAACAGGTGGCAACCCTCATTTGGGACGGGATTCGACAAGACTACTCGAAATATTTTAAGTTAAGGTTCATCAAGATCTATGATTTGACATGCATATCCAACTGAAATCTTGAACCATAAACATTTTTCTGAAAAATGTTGGCCCAAAAAATAGATGGCAACCCATGTTTGGGACGGGATTCGGCAAAGCAACCCTATATATTATATTTAGGCTCTTCAAGCTCTATCATTTGACATACATTTCAAGCTGTAATCTGATACACTCGACTTTTCTACAGCCGGCTCTTGGTATATAAGCTTTTTAGAGAGATCCTCCAAGTATTTGCAAGCAGTAAATCATTAACTAGTTTTTAAATAAAAATGACACAAACGAGCTAGGAAGCTCAAATTTTGGGACAATTATTTAACCCTCATGCATAAAATTAAAATCATATTTAGCTATTATTGACCCCAAGACGCTTATATAGAACTAATTGCTTTTAATTCTAAGTATGTTTTTTTTTAATATCTAAAAATTTTTTGAACATTTTATAGCAATTGCATTTTTTACCGTACCGTGTATGTTATAGCAGACTTTTAAAATCAATTTTCGTGAACTTATTTTATACATAGTCTACAATTTTACCATTTTATTTCGTAACTGAACTAACAACAATCAATAGTTCTTTATGGCATATCCCTTACATAAAATAACACTTAAAATCACATTGTTATTGTTGTTGTCCTATGCAGTCATCCATATTTGAGTATATTCATGTGTTAGTAGTTGTTTATGTATGCTCGTATTTTAGAGCTGGAATTAGAGTTAAGCTCACCTCATCCAGTGAATGTATGCGCGTGTGTTGTTAGCTTTGTCATACATGTTTTTCTAAGTTTTTTATTTTTTTGTGTTCATTTAAGTTAAAGGATAATAAAAATGATAGGACAGGCCACATTACAATGGCACTCGCTAGACAATGGCTTTTGCAATATCTAGTTGATATTTTTCATAGTCAGTTCTTTTGTTACTTTGTTGTCAGTGGCATTTATTTTTATTCAAAATAACATTATCAAATGCATGTAGGTTAATGTGTGTTTTTATAAAAAAAAAGAAACTTATTTATTATAAATTCTTATAATTTGAATGCTTGATAATTTTTTAGTAAACATATAAAAATAAAGTTTCCCTTTAGGAAATTTCCGAGTCGCCAAATTCAGTGAAGCTTTTTCACATAAAAATGTAAGGGAACATCTTTATTTTTTCAAAAACAATTCGAAAACAAATCGCGAAAATTTCAAATTGTACCCGAAAACATATGAATACTTAGTTTATAGGTAAAATTCGAAAAGTTACGAAAACATTGATTTAATCAATAGAATTTGGAAGATGTCGAAAATCATTCATTTATAAATTATTGTTACAACTTTTTTAAGTTTTTTCCAATTCGCTCAATCAGTAGGCAATTGCCGTATGAATACTATACATTCTTGGTAAATGACAGCTGATATCGTTTTTTTTTTTGTGTTATTAAAACAAATTGATATTTTACTTGCAATAATAAATAGTCCTATAGGGTCTCAAGAGCACATCATTTCATTTCTAAATCATTTTATTTATTTTTCAGCTTTTTAAACATTTCATTTAATTCCTCTGTTATTGTATTCTTCAACAGATCAGCAAAAAACTCTTATGCGATTATTGGCTTACAGTGTCACAGATTACAAATTAAAGCAACATCGACAATAAAAATAAAAAATAAACAAAACAAAAGCGAACCAAATGCGAAAAAAAATGAAACCTATACCTTTAAGCCAACATTTTTTTCAATAAAAAATTCATTGAAAACACTCAGTTTTTTTTTTTCATTTTCTCTTCTCATGATGGCTTTCACAAGCAATGATTTTCATTTAAAACTTTTTTTTATATTTTGTTTTCCATTTGATTCATTTTTATCGTAGTGTTGTCATATATCAGGCCATATCAGTTTTTAAGAGTGTTACATTGGAACTGTACAGACGAAGAAATTGAAAAAAAAATCTTTTTAAATTAATTAAAAATATTTTGCTCTAATTTTTTGCTATAGCAACAAACAAAACTCAAACAATGCTAAAAATGATATATCCTTTGGCGATATGGAGTTCTATGATGAAGTAGAAGCAAATCAACCATATGGCATACAAAACGTTAAGCGTTCGAAACGTAAAAATTTGGAACATAGCGGAAAGGTCGTAAGTTAACCACAAATTGCTTTCTTTTCTTTTATAATTTTTTTTTTTTTCGTAGACAACTTATCAATCGTTGTGTCCTACAAAACGCAATTCAATACCCTTGGAAACTACATCCTATGAGTATCGTCCTAATCATTATATTGAAGTAACATGTGCACATAACTATGGACCAAGTCATGTGTTGGAGGATTATAATAAAAATAGGGTAAGTTATGGGTATAAAAAAAAGCGAATGCCTTGTATGTTAGTGCTCGTGGATATGGGAGATGGGAGTTCTTACGCGAGTAAGAACTTTTTCTTTTTCAAGGACTCACTAGTTTTGCATGAAACTTAGCTTTTTGCAGATGGGTCCTATTTTTTAATTTTCAATTGAACTTTTAAATTTTCATTCCAAAATGTTTCTTTCAGATCTGTTCCGAAGCTGGATTTGCGTGCATTCAACTGAATCGCACCATACATCTGATACGACGCAACAAGGCCTCTGTTATTGATTGTTGGGAATCTGAAATACGCATTGTACCATCTGGTTGTGAATGCATGTGGCCAAAACATCATTATGGTGACATCATTACGTATCATCAGGAGTCCAAGCGGCAGAACAGCAGATCAATTAATTTGCCAGATGCACGAGATGGCAGCATTGTCGGAGTGGGTGAACTAGGACATGTTGAAGATGCTGATTACTTACAGATTCCCATAGAGATGGTGGTAGATGAACAGGGGCATGAAAGACCCAAGGAACGTATATACGATATCTATGAATACTAAACTGAGACAAGAGTGCAACAAAGGGAACAGAGACTATAAAATTTAGAATACGAGTACGGACTACAGCTACAATTATACTACTATACGCACAGCAACTAGTCAATTAAAACTTCAACTACATTAACAGTAAAAATCTAATTTTGTAAAATAAAAAAAATATATATGTATTTATTTTAAACAATTTTTACAAATAAAAAACTAAAAAAATTATATTTATTAAAATATATTTATTTATTTTATACATTACATAAAATATATTAATATAATTTAATTTCTTTTTAAATGGTTTGCATACGTTATTTATATAATGTATTTAACATCTGATTATTTATTTCATTATTTGATATTTAAAAAAAACAGTACGATAGGGTGAACCTAATGTTTAATGTTATTTTAACAGTTTAAATAACATTTTTTTAAAATACTACAGCAATAAAAAATAAAGAAGCCTAACTTTATTAAATGTAGATATGACTTTTGAGAATGAAATCTTTTTGTCTTCCTCCTCTAGAAATTTTTTCCGAGTAGGAAACACGTTTTAGACCTTTTTAAACGCCTACTACGAATAAATGCTACCATACAGAAGTAAATTCTACAGTATTATTTGCTTGCACTGATACGAAAATTTTTAATAATCCTTGGAAACATTTTTGCCGACCTAAAGCCTTTTATTTATTGCGTTACTCGCACTCTCATGTGTTATTCCAAACACTGTAAACTCTTATCACTTGATCAAAATATCATCGCAAACAAAAAGAAAAAGAGACAAGAGTCTTGAAAAGCGATTACCCTTCTGACATTATAATTTTATGAAATTTTAATTTTTCAAAATCAATGTCCACTCTAGCCCCCACATATGTAGTTATTTACATATACAAATTCGTGTTTTATCTTCCGTGTTGTTTAACAAACATGGCGCGGTAAATAAATTATTGCCTTCGTAAAAGTTTTAAAGCAAAAAATAAAAAAAAACTGTCCTACCTGACTTTTGATCACACAAAAAAAAAAAACAAATATAAATGATACCATTGACAATATCTATGCGCATAACAACATAAACCATAGTGAAAAACCAAATGAAATAAAAATTAACTTGAAATGTTTTATCATTAATTCAATGTGTATTTATTTAATTATTCTAGCAATAAATTAAGTTAAATTGGAATATTTTACTATGCGCAAAAAAATTATTTCTTTTAACAATAAAAGCACAAAACAAAAAACAGCAATTAATTTTATTAACTTTTAAATGATTTAATATTGATTTCGCACCATTTTCACTTGATATCATAATCAATTGTTAGTTTTAAATTTCGCATAAATTTAGTTGGTATTAAAATAAAATATAAATTAATGGATTAAATTGTACCTACTTTACTTATGTAAATTATTAATGCATAGCATATTTATGGTCGTGACCAAACTACATATCTTCGAACCGTAGCTTATAAATAATAAAGCACTTCGAAATCTTGAAAATTGTCAAATATCAAAAACCCAAATATATATACTACATGGGGTGATAAGTTCCAAGGTTTGGCACCAGATAGCATATTGTACCAAATATCCATATGATTTTTAGAAAGTTCCTAAATTTTCAAAAAATACAATCAAGTTTTCACTTTTGCTACTTTTGCTTTTGTAACGAAAATAGATTTATTATTAAGAATTTCTTGAAAAGCATTACAGTACATCTGCGCCGTCGAAGCAACCATTTGTCGCTGGTGCTGTGCGTCGAAGAAGTCAAAATATGTTTACTGAAAAAACATTGTAAAAATTGATAAATATTGAAAATCGAAATATTTTGAGATAGTCTTATGGTGGTAAGTCGAAAGTTTTTGGAAATATTTTAAGTCTAAAAATTTTGAAAATTCTGAAAATTGTTGAAAAGTTGAATGTTGAAAAGTAACGAAAAATTCGATTAATCTAAACGTATCCCTAGCGTGAGTATTGGATTACCGTTGCGTTACTTTTCAGTTAATTCTTACAATTTTAGGTTTTCTTTCATACTCGCAAAGTTAAGATGTTCGTTCACACATCATGAATGTGAGCTAGGTAGTCTCTTATAAAACTTTAAGGCATGGGACCGAAACGATCGCAGTGTCTTCGGCCGCTCCTCGCGGAGGTGCTACTCTGACACTGCCATTGACTTCATACAAGGTCACTACCTTGTCAATATGAAGCCTAGGCAATGCTAAGGTGCGAATAGAAAAAGCGTCGAGTTAACTTTTCGTATTACTCACAAGAAAAGTTTTAACGCCCGATAAAGCAAAATTTGAAAATTTTTTTTAAGCATGCACAACCAGATGACTCGGTTATATTCAAGATTAAAATATATTTTCTACCAGAACATATATAGTTGACGAAACAAATTCACATTTCAACATTTAAATTTTATGAAAGATTAATCAAATACCTCTTACATAGAAAGCAGTTAATTGAATATGTTGAGATTTATCATTATCTATAGGGCGATGGCACTAGTAGTCGGTTACTAAACTTTTTTTTAAGTTCAAATGGCTACCAAAAATCGGTTATTAAGGTTATTTATAAGGTATTGCTTCTGAATGCCTGATTTAAGTAGTTTTGAAAAATACCATTTTTATTAAGGTAATTTACTCACTTATGCGTTTTTTTCGTTGAAGAATGAGAAAAAAAGTGATTCTTGAGTAGTCGGCCCCCTCTTCTCCTAAGGTCGGCCAAAAAAGTTCAAGTAGTCGGTCACAACTTCTGGTACCATATTTTTATATGCTTCTCTAAATTCAATATATTCTGTTCCTGTTTAGGGAGTAGTACGATCAGCAGAAAAATTGGCTTCTGGGCTGATAGATGAATTCTAGATTATTGATAGATTCTGTTGTTGGTAGTATACTGACATCAGAAGCGAAATGGGCGTATCTCAAAAAAACGCGTTTCGAGATAATTGAGGTTTTGTTTATGTCAATTTGTTGAAGTACATGTAAAATTAGGATAGAGGACATTTTCTTAGGAGGTTTTTTATAGGTTTCAACTAAGATAGTGGCATTTGGCGTAGCTTATTAGATGCGTAATTTCTTAAGCTATCCGATGCCATAAGAATCACGATTATGAATTTCTTTAAGATAAGCCCATTTCGCTTCTGAGGGTATTATAGCTGAGAGATTCTGGTCAATTCACCAGTGTCATCTATTATGTCGGTGCCTATAATAGTTGTGTTCGAGTCAGTTCTACCCGGGTGGGCGTGCTCAAACTTTTTTATAACATCAAGTATAAGATCTAAATCAATATTTAATTGTATCAGCTAATGCTAAAACTTTTTTCAACAAAAATTGACTTCGGCAAGATTGTTTTGCAGATGAGCTCGAAATCATTCTGAATGCATTTGGTGTAATCAATAAAATTGGCGTCAAATGGGTAGATTTCACATGTCCTAAAGGCATTTTAATTGTCTGTGTACAATCAAAACTATCCAAAACTAGCTTCGAAATTACACAAAAGCTTACTTTCGTAACCGCTTCTCCTTCTTTAACAGGTACAAAGTGTAAGTCGGTCAACCACTTAACAAGACATTTTTTATTTCAGTTAAGCTTAAAACAGTCGCTGGCCCCATTCTTCTCCAAAGCTAGGGCCATATATCAGTCATCAGTATATACTGATGAAAAGCACGTTTTTTTACTAAATCACTTATTTTTCTATGACTTTAGTCCTAGTCACAAGCATTAATTCGTTACTAGGTACCTATTTTATATGTTTTAACATCAATGGCCGACTACTGAAATTATGAAAAAGATAAAAAAAATCATATTCTTCAGTAGCCTACCAAGGGTGGTCGAGCTTAGAATTTCACAAAATATTGCCTTCTACGGTCGACCCCCTCTGTAATTATTTATCAACACATATTTTTTACATTTTTAGTCAAAAAATAGTTGAAATAGACTATTAATTACCTAAAAACGAGCACAAAGTTCACTTAATTTCAATACTTTGCACAATTTTTTTTTTTCGACAACACTTATAGTCGCATTTTTTTAAAAGATCACTCGTTTTTGATGGTTGCAAAAACCTCCCGCAAAATATCATTTTTAACGCAGAGGGTAAGAGCTTGATTGTACCAATTTTTCGCAAACTAAGGAAAGAATCGTTGTTTACTATTATGCTACACTTTGTGCCAAAGTGGCCGACAACTGGGGGTGGCCGACTTTATGTGCCATCACCCTATAAGTATATAAAAATAATATTAAAAAGTGCTTTTAAATTAAAATTATTCAAGCGACACCTTTAGGGTTAATCGCAAAGTTGTTTGCAAAAAAGCTTTTAAAAGCTCCTTAACTTTTAACAACAACCCTTTAACAGACTGTAAAAGAACTTACCTTTTTTATGTATAATGGTTTGCTTTTATAATAAATAATTCGTTAGTCCTTTTATTTAAATCAAAACAAATTTACTAACTTTAATAGAACTATAGTTAAAAACTATAAATGCCTAATGAAAAATTGTCATTTAATAAATTTACAAAATATTTACATTTTAATAAAAGCACTGACGTTGCTTATTACCGCAAAACATTTAAAGGTGACATATGCACATCATTAGTTATTTGTAATGCTTTTGCAGTAATTTGCTCTTGTACTTCATTTATTGATAAACTGGCATCAATAACATGCCAATATCTCCGTTCCTGTTCATAAATGCGATTGAAAACATCAGAGACTTTTAGTTGAAATTCCTTCTTTTCATACCTAATAAAAAGGAAAAAAATAAGTGATGATATAAAATTTTCCTAATATTTTCGTGGTACCTTTCTTCGCCAAAGTTTCCTCGATTAAGCAATGTATCAATAGAAGTTTTCATATAGAAGACAGCGTCAGGTTGTATAAGACCCTTTTCTGGAGCCATGCACCAATCGTAATCTAAACCTTTACAAGATAAGATTAATCGAGTTAATTTGTGATTTTTCAAATAACGATATATACAATTAAATATACCAGCTTGCCACCACACAGAAGCTACTTAGGGGACGTCCATTAATTACGTGAGGTGTTTTTTTGAAAATTTGGACCCCCTCCCCTTGGTGAGATCTGGCGGGACCAGACGTGAGGTTTTACTTGACCCCCTCCTCCCTCTTGGTGAGATTTTGCTAGACCCCTTCCCACCTATTTTGACTCACGTAATTAATGGACGTCCCCTTACCACCCACTGAAATTACAAATGCAAGTTTTGATGTTTGTTACTAAATCACGCTATAACGGCGAAACGGATATAAATGAATCTTGGTAAATAGATAATGTATATCGTGGATCAGTAGTAGGCTACTTTTTATTTCGAAAAAGCCCAGATCTTCCATACAAAAAAAAAAACTAAAAATGTATATGTTGAAACCAATGCAGTTGTGAAATTTGATACATATGTAAATGTATATTGTTTGTACCAAGTATTTACTTCATAAATAGAGAGGGATTAAACGTGGCGTGACACCACCTACTCAACAAAAACAATTAAAAAAGTAGGTATTTTTTTGCATTTATGGCAGCTTAATTATTATCAATTTATCTTTAATAAAAATTAATCGCCTATAAACGATGTGTGTGCTTGACCCTACCTACCTTACGATAAATTAAGATAAAAAAACACCTGATATTATCTTTAAGAGATCGAGACAAAATTGTCCTAGTTATCACTAAATATTTAGAGAAATATTACGTTTAAATAAAAGAAAAATCCAACCAAAGAATCTTTAGAAGATATGAAGACAAATTGTCTAATTCATCCATTAATAGATTTTTATCACTTTTGGAAGATTTTGCCTACACCAATTTTATATGAGCATTTTCGAATTAAATTATTTTTGGTCGATATTAGTTTTGAAGTATGCACACTAAATCTGATAAATATTAATGTTGAGCACTGACAAACCTTTCGCCACACTATACGCAACTCCCGAGTATGAATAGCGATCCACCACTAAGGTTGTACCGGCTTCCAGCAACTTTTTGATTTCATTTTTAAATTCCCAACGGTTCGCAGAAAAAAGCAAATGTATGCACTGGTCTGACAGCTCCTCTTTGTTGGTCAGATATGAATTGATTACTTGGCCAATGTTGGACTGACGCGCTGGGAAGCCCATATGACGTACCAAAATGCCTTTCGTCAGCAAAAACTTTACTGCAGTAGAATTCAAATTTAGTAATTGTTCACTAGACCATGCATTGAACTCACCCAATATTTGGCTCTGTGTAGATTTCCCACAGCGGTCGCATCCTTCGAAAACGATGAAGGCTCCACGTTGGCCTTTTGGGCTGTGTATTTCTTCTACCATTTTATTCTTAGTAAATGTATTACAGCCCAATTGTGGTGAACCAAAGCGTATAAAACGTGTTTGATTAGATTTTGTAAGCTGGACTAAACGTGTAATTTTGATATGCATGAAATATCTGCGTTAAATAAGCGCGAAATGCCATCGAGCGGGAAAAATCAGTAAAAAAGTAAATACAACACAAATCACACAATCGGTCTTGTTCCAATTTACTTATTCCTCGCTACTCGTTACTTATTTTCGTTATTTTATCTCGTTATTAATATCCAGTTTTCTCGTTGTTATTGTACCAACACTTTTGTGCATAATTTTCACTTTCCGCCGACGGAATTATAAGTTTTATAAAAAAGCACGTCATTTGACGTTTTTACTTTTTTTTTTTACCCCCATTTTAGCGTTGTCCGCACTTCTAGACAATTACCATATTTTGTATAATATGAAATGAGGGTATCATATTTCATATTTCACTTGCACAATCAACATTAAAGTTTTGCATTCTGTGTTAATAACGGCGTAAAACAATCGAATCGTGTGAGCTGGTCTATGGAATATTAAAAACAAGTCTGAGATTTTTCGTTCAATCGACTTCAGCTTAAGAAAAATTCTTATAATTTCATAGAGATATTTACAGAAGTTATACAAAACAAAACTTTAATATTAAGAATAAAGTAAAACAGAACAATTAAATAAAAAAAGTGAGTAAAACTATGCTAAATGTAAGAAAATGACTGACAAAAATGGTTTATAAGTTTTGCGAAAATTAAAAGTGTTGTGAAAAAAAAAAAATAAGTCGGGAGAAAATTTCAATTCGCTGAAAATATAGCGAAAAATGTGGAGAGCGAATTGCAAAAAAGCTGTCAAAATGACAGCGGCATGGCAGTCAAGCGAATAAGGCGAAAATATGATTAAGTGAAATGAAAGTAGTATGGTACATGACTGAATAATAGTAAAACCCATGGTATGGTATTAAAAATTCTATTTTGCAAAAGTAAAGCAAATTTGTTCATATAAAATTCAAATACTAAAATATATGACTTTCCAAAAAACAAATGCGATTTTTTTGACGTTTTCTTCTGCTGACATACGTGTGCATACGAATTGGAAATGGTATATTGCCGACAGCTGTCAGATAAGTGATACAGCTATCTCTTTTCTTTTGGTAACAAATAAAAACCGGAACAAAAATCAGCTTTGTAGTCAACATTTTTAATTTGTGATTTTGCTTTTTGTGAACGAAAAAGGGTGTTAAAAGTTAACTAAACATCGCTTTTTCAAAATTAAATGTGAATTTGTGTAAAAATATTCATAGGTGTGTGCAGTTCGCAAATATCAAATGATTGACGCCTATTTTTTTTTCCGTGTCCCTCAGCTCGCTCGCATATTGCGTGCTTTGACGCGGTGTCTTCTTCGGCTCTAGCAAAGATGCAATCACTTCAGACATCCAATTTTTTTGAAACTGGTTTCATTGAAGTTTTAAAAATAATAAATTTCATGAAATATTTGATTTGCCCAATATGCTGACTTTCTGATTTTATGTGGATTCTTAATTTTTTTTCTACATTCAGTGTCCTGGCGCATATCCTTTTGCGTTTCTTGTTTTGAGTTTCTTTTATTTGTGTTAACACGGCTATTGATGTAGAATTTATAATTCAAGAATCGTTACGTATTATCTAGTCGTAGTTTTTTTGTTGATACCATGCGTTTAACAGTGCATTTACATAAGGCAGCATTGTAAACCATACGAAATTATAAGGAACACTCATGTATAGCTGTTGTACAACCGTATTTTAATATGAATGTACAGAAAGTGAAGACTTAAATTGTATATGGGAGCCATTGAATACTACCATCGAAGTTGAGATATTACTTCATAGTAATACATAAATTTTCTAAAAACCGGCTATTGCAACGATTTGAACAAAATTGGTGTACTTCGCGGAGTTGGAAAAATATCGGTCCAGTAGTTTTAGTTGTAACCAATCCGCATACGCGGTCTAAATGATATCTAATAAGGTACTTGCATAACAAAGTATATGAAGTAAAATTTGTAGATAGGTACCTATATAGAAATACGTTACAGTTTTTTGAATAAATATCGGTTTAAAAATTAGTTAAAATTCCAAAAATCTAACTATAGTTATATCAAAAGTTCTTGACCGTTTTTAAGCTCTATACATATAGCATTTTTGTAGCTATTGAAACTTTCGATCGACTAAAAAAGTGTATTTACTGGTACTTTCCGTCAAAACATATTACATACATGCATTGAACTAAATTTTGATTCGGAGCGTAAATTTCTAAGGATAAATTAGGGAGTCTCTAAAATGTAATCTGCCGTTACCTTCCGTAGGAGACATCCCACTCCAAAAATTCATTTGCCGAAAAGAACCCCCGCTTCTCTCCGTAAAACATTTTTTGAGTAAACTTTTGAGTGGCGGCTGTTAGAGAAAACTATATTTTTGAGACTTCTCAATTTTTCCTTACAAATTCATTATGCTGTAACATCAGTCAATATCAACTATATTTTAGAGACTTCCCAACACAAAAATGCAATTGTCGTACAGATTATCCTCCATTCCCCAAAGTACTCCTCCGTTCCGATTGATGTTTATGTGAAATTAACACTTATTGAGATTGCAAAAAAACTTGAATATTAAAATTAATTTAAATTTTTAAAATACCTATGTTACATTAATTTCAAATCATAAAACGTCGTAATTGTTGCTGGCGATTTTACTCGATGAGTTACCAAATAAATGACTCTTTTGTAGTCATCCATCTAAAAAACAAAAATAGTAATTTTCCTCCTTTAAATGCTTTACAAACCTATAACAGAGACATAAACTTTAGACAACTATGTGTATACTTAGTTGAAGGCAGAATTTTGATTAGAAAGTTTGCAATGTTTCTTCTGACTATTATAAAGTCTTATGAATTTGGCTGATAAACTTTGATAAATGATTTACACTTAATCTTTTCTTTTCAAACTATGTATGTACTTACTTATTTTGTGAATAACTTGTAAAAGTTCAATCAGTACAAGAAAAAAGCCTTTGCCTAGCAAAAGTTGGAAGATGAATTATTTGTATAGGTATACAAACATATTGAATATGAATCTTCTCGGCAAGTATCGAATATAAAACAGCATGTGTATGTACGTAACAACCATTGCATCACTATTCAAGTAACTTTTTCATTTTCCCTCATTCATTATTTTGATCTCCACGTTTTGTCGTTGCAAAGCCAATAGAGAAACAACCAGAAGCGCGAAGCTGCTCTGTTTCTGTGTTACTCTTTTTTTGCTTGTGTCTTGTTAATCCGGTTGGTTTTTTTCTATTTTGCTTTCTTTTATTATTATTAGGTAAGGACGGATAAAGTAAAGAGCATCAAATTTTGCTTTATTTCCTGAACCTTAAAATTTGAAGCAGCTGAATTTTTAAAAGTGAATAAGCATTGTTTAATGACTAAAGAGCTTGTGACAAGAAAAATTGTGTGTTAATATTTCTAAGGTTTAATAACACAGGCGTGCAGAGCGATATTTTTTTGTCTTTCAATTAAATCACACATCCCATGACTAATTTGGGGTCGCTGAGCAAATTTAAGAGTATAATCATAAAATATTCCTTTCTTTTCAAAGATCCTTTTTTAACTGCCTCGGTATAAAATATTAGGTTTTTTAATCAAAGGAACAGGCTTGAAAGAGCTGCCCATCCCGGCTTCGCTTAGGTGGTAATAGTTGAGTTAAAAGTTGATTTTAACTATGAAATTTAATCTTATACGTCACGCCAACCTTTTGTTTTATCTGTATCACCAAAAGTGTCCTCACCGAGTTTGCTAGCTTTTTTTAAGCGACTTCTCTTTCTTCATAAATGTGTTGACATGTTTTAAGTGTATTACAAATACATAACTTTATAAATTATAAATATAGAGTTGATTTACTAAGATCATCAGACGAATTTCATTCCGTATGTAAGTGGATATGTGAAAATGTATAAATAAACAAATTAGCGAATGCTGATAAAAAATATCACCTTTGAGCGATCTAAAGAATAAATGAATTATCTAAAACTCATTAGGTACATATATACAGTTTTATTTTATTATTTAACTTTAAATTATTAATGAAAGTTTTCTTTTATTCAGGCAGTGGTTGTTAACTTGGAGGGCATTGTGTTTTAGGCTACTTGCTTGCTCAAATCATAATTTTTTTAATTTATCACTCTGTGAATGTTTTGATGCAGATGTTGGACGTTGACGAGGACTTTCGATATTTGTAGTGGTACTAGGATCACCCTCGTCACACATTCTCACTATTAAGTATAGTGATTGAGCCGTTCATCTATGTATCCAAAGTATTCGTAATATTTTTTTATAAAGTTCGAGTTCGCAATGCAATTTTCCAAAAAATAAAAAATTTAATTAATGTTTATAAATCGGCCTAAATATAAAAATTTACATGACATAAAACGCATCATGAAATGCAAGTTAGTTGAATGGGTTTGCAGGCAGTCGAGTCCTACTTTTTTCTCTTACTATTTTTGAACATACATACATATATACTGGCGGATATGAAGAAACGGGCGTGAAAGAAAAACTATACTGGAGTGAATTGACCCTTACGTCACGATCACGCTAGTGGTACATTTTATACTTTTGAACATTTTTAGGATAACTATCGACAAAACGCCATTCGGTTCAAACATCACGCTGCGAGTGCTCACCTTTGTGTTTCCATATTTTAATATTACAGTGTTATTTCAATTTTTTTATAAATATTTAAGTTAAATGGACATTTTGTTAAAATTTGTGTGATAGTGAATAAATTCGTCACTAAAAAAAATTAGGAAGTTCTAGTGAAAAAAGTGATGGCCTCAAATTTGATGTGTTCAGTTAAAACTTTCTTCACTGAATTTAGAGATAGAAATTTGTTTCTCTATCATTAAACAAATTAGTGATAGTGGAAAAATATTGCAATACCATTATGTTTTGGCCAAAACACTTTCCGTGCGTTAAGATATTAATGAGTCATGTTGCATAAAACAGTTTCTCAGTCCAATCCAACTGATTTCTTGTTTATAATTTTTGAATTGCTAGTTTTTGATTATTCAGTTATTCAATAAAAATTAAAAAAAAAGAAAAAAAAAATGTTTAGTAAATTTTTTTTTGGAAACTTGAAGAGGCTGCTATGTAGTTTTGAAAATTCTGATTTATTAAAGATTGGTGTAATAATATAGAAAGGGAAACATGCACATGTCATATTTATATAGTTCTAGTGTGGTTCAGATACTTAAAACCTCTAACGTTCCTAAAAAAATAAATCATATGCTGGGAACATCAGTTTTATTGTCACTAATGTCACATTAATTGCCAGAACCAATTTACTTAACATGTTATTTTTGCATCATTGTTGACTAACCATTAATCTTTGTAAATAAATTATTATCACATTTTTCATTTTAGAACCTATAGCTTATAGTTATCCTCACATACCATAAAATGACGTATTTTGCTTAAATTAAAAATAAACAGTTTAACCAAGCACAAATCAGTTCATTGGCATAGCAAAAATTAGGCGCATACTAAATAATGTCTAACAACAATCCACACGGACACATAAATCAGCCTACGCAGAATCCTTCCTGGAATCCCTTGCAAGTGAGTGTAGTAACATTTTAAAGCTTTGGGCCTTTGCGAATAGTGACGTGTAATAGAGTGTATGAAACTATGCAATAAAATATACGCATAATTTAAGACACTACTTTTAACCAATATTCTTATAAGCCCTAAGTGTTTTTAATTTTCAAAAGCTTTCATTAACAAGTAACCTTATAATAAAAAATAAATTTATACCAACCCATAGATACCATCGTATATTCCTAGACAGCCACAATTGGCGCATATGTCCAATGAGCGTCCAATGGTGCGATCACCATTGGCTTGGCATGCGCCTGCGCCACCACCGGACTCAATTTACAATTTTATGTCGGCCAATCATAAAAATGTAATTTTTTTATGTTTTTGCTTATAACAAAATGCTAATGCATATTTAAAATTTTGTATGCTTTCTGTGCTGCATGAGAATAATTGTATTTTGTTGTTTTCTGTATTAAATATTTTTTTTATTTTAAACATTTTCCCATTCATAATTTCATTTAAACTTTCTCTATTTGCTGTAGAAGTCTATAAGAGCTAATTTTTATTTAGTTTAATTTTAGCTTTACGAAATATTTTCGAGAAAGTTCCTTACTATTTTGTAGAATTTGCTAAAGAATTTATTTTTAATTCATGCCTGTAGAATTTATTGAATTAAAAAAAAATACTAATGTATATTATCTTCAACTTGATTTCACAGTTGGAGCATCAAATGAATCCTTTGTTACCACCCTACGTGCGTGGACCTTCACCTTTTGATTCAATGGATTTATCTGTGCAATCCAGTCGTAGCTCTAATTCACCACTTAATAAAAGTGGTCCCCCACATGGCGTGTTGCCGCCACATGATTATGGTCATAAACAACACCCGCAACAGCACCCACATCAGCAACAGCAGCAGCAGCATCATCAGCAACAACAACAGCAGCAATCGCAAATGCTTGCACCAAATACGTATCCAGTGTAAGTTTAGTAAAATATCAAGGAAACTAAAATAAACACCCCACAAAGTAAATGTTTTTACTTTTTCGTAACTACAACTCTGTTAGACATTTCCTAACCGATTCATAACTAATTCGTAATGATATTTCGACAGTCTTGTGCTTTTTTTCACTTTCGATTACTGTAAGCAAAGTCGGAAAAGTTTCGTAAGATTTAGATGACAGTAAACTATTTTTAGTTTTTTTGGGTCAATTTTTACGTATTTATTTTAAGTTTTTTCCTTTCAGAAAAGAGGTTTTTTGACCAATAATTATATGTTTTGTAATAAAACCATACTCTTTGCAAATTATTAATAATCTAAGCCGTCCTTTTTGTTTGGCTAACTTACGTTGTTGGTTGCAGTAATCTTTCATTTTGGTCAAAAAACCTCTATTCTGAAAGGAAAAAACTTTAAGTAAAATTTTTTGTTAATAATTAATTTAGTAAGTATTTGGATAACTGATCATATGTTATAAATTTGTTGTATCACGTCAGAATGTTATAAATTTGTTGTATTACGTCAGAATTTTGAAATTTCTTTGAAAGTGCAAAATAATCGATTTAAAAATATCTCACACAGGTATTCGTTCTGGTTAATTCTATTCATGATATCAGATTGAAGTAATCTACTCTCAATAAGATATCACAAATATCAATATGTAGTTAGCCACATCTAGTTGTTAAAGGTAATATAATAAACAAAGACATGAAGTGACACCAGCCCTATTAACATCACAAATGTGTTTGGAAAGACAAAGTGGCATCTCCATTTTTAAGAAATATTTTAATTTCATCTTGAATTTAATTAGCATATTACCAAAGATTTATGTAATTAACATTTTCTGTAACGGAATAACTGTGTAAAATGTTGAAATGTATGATGGTATTGTGGGGGTGGTTCGCGTTTAGTGACATGGGGAAGGAAGTCAATATTACATCTAAAACAACTTGTTATCAAGCTTAACCGCTATTGATCGCTTTGGTCATTATGACACGCTCATCGCCTTGTTCTTTTGAACATTTTCCGGTACAAATGTTTCCAAAAACATTTTATTCAAAGGAAATTATTATTATTTTAGGTAAATATTAAGACATGAGGCTCCAGCCCTACTCAGCTAAAAATTCTTTTCAACCATCTAGATCAATTAGTGTAATTAAAGGTAATTTATATTTTATACATTAAGATAAGGGTAAATGGACGGTCTTAGGCGGCGGCTCAGCGCGTATAATATTTTTTTTGTTGTTCTCTAATAGCTCCGCATCGTTAACATTTGCTATTATTGAATCTGAATGTTAAATTAAATCTCACTTTTTAAACGACAAATCCATGGTAAATGTTTTCTTTTGTAACATTGGTAATGATATAATGTCATGATGACTCAGTTATTAAGGAATCTGATCCATTATACAAAACTTGTTTTTTTTCCGATAAACTTTTAATTTACTTTTCTTATTCTTTTTTTAGACATTTGCCCTCAAGTTCGCCATCGACTATTACACATTCACATGCTGTTACACATACACATTCTCATCAGCAGCAACAGCAACGACAACAAAGTCAACTTTCACACGCTGGTGGTGTTATTAATCCACATGGAATGCCACAATCTAGTGGTTCTGGAGGAGGTGGTAGTGGTCCAGCGAATACAAAATATCTCAGCTCGAACGGTAACGATTGCGAAATGTTGCCACCTCCACTTGGAGTAGGCAGTAGTAATACATCAACTTCTGGTAATGTCACTGGTAGTGGCAATAATGCACCAACTAGCAGCGTTGCCTCTGCTGATCCAAATGTGAACTATATACGTGATAGTGAACAGCATCTAAATGAAAGTTACTCCAAGATGACAAATATGAATCGTAGTTATGAAAACGAAGTAAAATTACTTAATTCGTTAAACACTTAAAGCACGCTCTTACTTAATCAGTTTTTTACTTACAGTTACAATCAAAATCTTTGCAGAAACCAGTTGAACTGGCTAGTAAGGATTGCAGCTATACAATGCTATCGAATAAAATGACCCACCAGGTTTCACCTAAGAAACGTAAGTATAGCTTTCAAATTGATTATTATGATAAATTGATTATCATTTTGCCTCTCAAATCAATTCCAATGCGATTTACCACTCAAAATAATGTATTTCAATTAATTGACTTCTTTTTATTAAATAAAAACATTAAGCTCTTTATATATATTCGAACAGCTTACGGGCACTTTTGTGTTGCGTAGGTACTTGAGGTGCACTGAAAACTTGTAAAACGCTAATTTGCCAAATTTTAAGTCTTTGAATTTGTAACAATATTTTCGCAAAAAATGTTTGAGGCACCTTTAATGTTTAGCTAAGGAAATTAAGAAAAAAAGATTGGTGATTTAGTAAATCTGCCACCAGGCTGTTTTGCAATTGAATTTTGGAAATATTAAAAAGAGGTATATGAAGCTTACTGGAATGGTTGAATCTGTAATATTTTTAAAAAAAAAATGTTGATAGGAAAAAAATACTTACATAGAAAAAAGGAACTGAAGTTTTCGCACGTATTTGTTGTTAACACATATTTTTTTACTGCAGATTCTCCAATAAGAAATTATCATCCACATCCACAACAGCAACATCAGCAGCAGCAACAGCAACAGCAGCAACAACAACAGCAACAACAACAACAGCAGCAACAACAACAGCAGCAGCAGCAGCAACAACAACATTATAATAGCTCTCACACTATAAGTCATAATGGGCCGCATACACCACCCACCCCTCACTCACCAGTGGGACAGCTACAGCCATCTGTTACTGCTTCTTCAGCAACAACAACAACGACAGCAATGCAACAGTTGCAAACAGAAAGTCGCATAATACAAAACAGTAATGTAATGGACTACAATCAATTGCATCTGCAACATAACAATAATTACGCGCAACAGCCACATCATCCACATCAGCAGCAACAAATGTCAACACATCAACAGCAGCAACAACAACATCAACAGCCATCGCCATCTTCGCATCATCATCATTCACAACAGCAACAGCATCAACAGCATCCAAGTCATCATCTGCACTTTGGATCACTCATTCATCAACAATTACAGCCGCCGCAACCACAACCAACAGCACCACTCCAACAAATACAACAACATCAACCGCATCATCAATCTTCACCTGCAGCTAACACAGGACATCCGCACTTAACAAATTTGGATACTTTTGTGGCACACAGCAATTTAAAATTAAAAGGATTGGACATGCCGAAGTCCTTATTACATGAATTGCCACCTACAGCGACTTCAACTATCACTCATATACGAAAACAGCCAACTGCTGTTGGTTCTTTACCACCAATGAGAAATGAGTCACCTGATAATGGAACTTCTAATGAAGATTCTATCGATTCAAATAGCAACAGCAGCCGAGCACGACGAAAGCGTAAACCAAATAAAATTGGTAGAACATCATCGAATGAAAGTGAAATAGAAGAAGTTATTGCAACGCCGTTAATGCCGACAATTGAAGAAGTTAAACAGCAGCCCAAATATGAGGATACTATTTCTCTAAAGCCAGATGAACAACAAATACATAACATAGACAGAAGTTCAGAGCTTTCACCGGAGCAGCAACAGAAATCGCCCGGAAAAATTAAAACGTAAGTTTTGAAAACGCACACAATATCCGAACAATTCATTGATCGGACTAAATAGGTCCAAAAGACTTTTGTGTGCTAGACATGAATCAGTTTTCCCCATCATGTCAGCATTTTGAGACATTCTTGGTCAAAAATTAAAAAAGAAAATATTTGAGGTACAAACTTGAGGTTTTTTTTCGTACTTAAAGAAACTTGTTTAGCTTATTTCTGATTATAATATCAAATAGTACTACTTACTACTTTCCGTTTCAATTTTGTTTTTTTTTTTAACCTTTCCAATAGGACATTTACTTTCCGCGATACTGCATATATATTTTAAAGTGTTTTACATATGAGACGTTCTCTTACATTCCGAACACTTTCTGACCGACTCATCTTGGAATATTATATTAGTGGATACGAAAATCAGGAATAGATTTGTTATCGAATATATCGAAAGATATCGAGTTGCGAAGGTCAAAGGTTTTACGTTTTTTGGTGTTTTACGCTCATATTCAAATAGTTATATCTCCGATAAATTTTAACGGAAAAATTATTTTTTTATATCGTTTTAAAGCTAAAGAGATCAGCTTTTTGTCTTGTTGAACGAATACCTTTCGATATGAAACTAAAAAAAATACCACTGAATTCCTCGTCAAATTTCCTTTAAAAACTAATTTTTTCAGAGTGGTAGCCAAATACGGACTATCCCAAATAAATTAATTCTTATATTATTTTAAGTTAAATGCCGAAAAAATGTTTTTTTTTTAGATATTTTTTTTTGTTCAAAAAAGGCTAGACAGCGCAAATCTTGTCAGAAATTAACAATTTTTTCTTTTAATTAAAGATTATCTGCGGTGGCGCGCAGTATTTTTAGAGGTGCGCGGAAGAATTAATTTATTTGGGTTAGTCCGTATTTGGCGACCACTCTGAAAAAATTAGTTTTTAAAGGAAATTTGACGAGGAGTTCAGTGGTATTTTTTTAGCATGTAAAAAAAATTTGGAGCGATTCCAAGATGTGTCGGTCAAAAAGTGTTCGGAATGCAAAAGAACGTCTCATATATAAAAACGTTGTATAGTGTTATATATAGACTGAAGAAGTATTTATTTTAGTAGGTAATGGCCTCTCTTACGGTTGTCGATTTATAATTGATAATCGAATTTTGTTCATTATCGGTCTGTGTACTTTAGTATTTAGCTTCAAGTTAACATTCCCCTGCTAGTTCTCGTTAATGTGGTTTGTGTTTCTCTTCTTTAGTTTGCTATTTATCTTTTCTCTTAAATTTTGCATCATATCCGTAGTTAATTTTTCTCGTGTTTTTATTCTATTTTTGTTAGTCATTCTCCTAGTTCTGAAGAAGCGCGACGCTTGGTGCACACACAGCTTGTGGAACTAAAGTCTCCTTCAGATTCTGAAACAATTGTCACAAGCGGACAACATTTACATCATCCAAGTCCAACTCTGGATGAGAAAGATTACGAAAAACACCAAACGATAGAAAATGGGCGATCAACTGCTATTGCTTCTGCTGCAGCAACTAACAAATTCGACAACGATAATGATGTAGAAACTATTGATAAAATTGCTGAAATGATTGCACAATCTGGTGGCAGTGGTAATGGCGGTAGTTGTGGCAGAGGCAGTAATGAGCTTAACAGCAACTCTAATTCTAGTAGCAAGAGCAACATTTATAGTCCAAAAACTAAAAAGCAACGACAAGCACTCAAATTGCGTAGTACTGAACAAAATTCAAATTCGAATTGTAGCACAAATTCCTACAGTGGTAGCTTACCCGATGGTGCTGGTGCAGCAAATGATAATGCCGTGTTGGCAGAGGAGTTGCGTAAAGATTCTGCCGTTTCACCAAATATGAACACAACAGCTGTGCAAGCAACAACAAAAGCACCATTATCAGTTGCTACTACAGCAGCACCATCTACTGCTTTGTGTCCCTTAAGTCCACAAAGTAACAGTCGTAGCTGCAGCAGTAGTAGTTCAAGCAGCTCAAGTTGCAGCAATAGCAGTCGCAGCAGTTGTGGTAGCAAGGAGAATAAAAAATTAAGAAATGTGTTGGAAATCTCATCGAAAACGGCGAAGGAGTCACAGCAGCAGTGCAGTTCTGCTAATAAAACTAATGTGAGAAACATTATATCAGCTAATGGTAATGGAAAAAGTGAGGTACTTAAATATGTGGATGGAAATGAGTCAAAAAACTCATTGGATAGTAGTTCGATGGAAAGAAAGGAGGATAGATTGGAAAGTCCAGCAAAAAGTTGTTTTGAAGAGGTAAACTTAAGCGTATTTCAGGCATTTTAGAAAGTCATGGGGAAAAAATGTTTATCTTTTAAAGAACTGTTCAAATATATTACTGGAGATGTTCAATCAAGTTTTAAGAGTTTTTCGTCAATAATAAAAAAAAAAATATTTATTTCAATTTTCAGAACATTTAATACGAAAACACGATCTCAGGTATTGCGTTGAAAATAGCTAAATTCAAAACTTTGTATAAAAACTTAAATTTTTGATAAATAAATAAAAATTTTGGACAAGTCTTTCAAATTAACATAATTCTCAATGATCAGATATTATTTTTTATAATTTTTGACAAGTGTAATGAAACAAGTAAATTCATTCATTATCTATTGCAGGTTGAAAATAAACTGGAAGAAATGTTTGCAGGTATTGAAGATGAATTACCAGCTAGAGTGGAAGATAATATTTTACCGCCACCAGTGAACGAGGCTGAAGTTGCACGTGATTTAAATTTGGCACTTGAACTATCTGCAGCTGCGTCGTCAATAATAGTCAATCAACTGCCAAGTATTCGAAACAAATATGCTGAGGAGCATCTTCCAGCAGCTACGGTTAAATCACCGTTGCCGGCGGTACAAACGCCATCAGTCAAATCAGATAAGCCACCGCCAACAAAAGCTGCAAAAAAATCAACAATACCTTCACCAGAACAAGTAAGAATGCCTACATCTCCAATGCCAACTAGAGTAACGCCACCTAAGCCGCGACGACTTTCAGTTTTGATAGAATCTACAAATCTAAGAAAACATTTAGAAAAAGGAAAATCACAGACTACGCAGCAGGATAATTCTGCAGTTATCCAAATAAGCGATGATGAGAAACCTTCTACTTCGGCTGCTGCAGCTGCTGCCGCTGCCACAGTAGCAGTAACTGTTACAACTAAATCTAAACCCGCGAAGGAAAGTTCAAAAAATGATACAACAAAGGATTCTTCTATTTCATCGTCAAAGAAAAATCGTGGTAAAACGAATGCAAATCGTGGCAAAATAAAGAGCAAAGGAATTGTGGGTGGTGCAGGCAAGACAGCGAAAGGGAAAGCTAATGTCATTAACAGCAATAACAGTAAAAAGCAACAGCAGCAGAAACAAAAAAGGAAACAGGACTCTGATGATGATAATATACCTGCACGTGAAAGCTATGGTAGCCAATTAGTCACTGATTCTAAATATAAATCACCTTATATACTTGTAAAACGTGATGGTACTATAACTGTTATAAATGCGCCCACAGCCGAAGATGTCTCTGAAAAACAAACAAAAGTAAAAAAGAGCCACCAAAGTTATGCACACGACCGCAAAAATATTCGCGGCATGCACTCATCCACACTGAGTAACAAATACGATGCCGAAACAGCAGATAAAACATGGGTATGTGTTTTCTGTAAGCGTGGTCCACATCGAATGGGTCTGGGTGATCTCTTTGGACCATACATTATAACGAAGGATTGTGAGGAATATAGGACGGTTGTGAAAGCACCAGGTGTTTTAGACATGGATACGATTTTTGTTAACAAAAGACGTCGCCTTGACATGGTGCAACGACATCCGCGAAATTTGCCTGTAGTGCCAGCTACATTAGGTGCAGCACAGTTGGCGGCAACGAGCAATCGTGGAGGAGGAAGTGTAAGAAACCACAGTTAATTTAAAAGATAAATACAAATTTATTCTATACTCAAATCCATCAAAGCAAAATGGCTTAGTTAGACAAAAAAATTTAAATATGTTATATTCTCAAAAATTGGTTCTGCGGAAATAACAGACTCGCTTGCTGATTTGAGTGGAGTTAAATCTTCCTGCCAAATGACAAAATCCAAAGTATTCTAAGTAGACTAAGGCCTAAGTCTTACATGAACTGTTGAGCCGAAATTCGTTTGTCTCATAATAAAACTTTTATTCATTAGATTATGCTGTGTTCTTGTAATCCTTCTAAAGGCTAAAAGAAAGTACAGTAGCTCACTTTGAGGGGAGCAATATTCACAACTCCTCTAGTCACAAATAAATACAAAAATTAATGAAATTGGTAAAGCGCACAATACAAGGAAACTGGTTTTCATCAATAATTTTTCGGAGTTCTCTGCATATTTGCCGTAAGAGCAGTTAGAATTCAAAACTGTGAATTCTGTTTTCTGCTACGATGCAGATAAAATAAATGCAAATAGAATTTAGATAGATTAAATTTAAGTTCTCGTTCATTACTCCAAATAGATGGGAGTAGTTTACTGTATTTTTCTTATGAAATCCTTCTTGTCATGTCTTATCTTTTTTTTTAATTCTACAGTAGGGCGTTTATTTCTTAAGTTTTATTTCAGTGTTTTGTTAGGACAAAAGTTAGTTTTTTCCAATACTCACTAAAATTTCATATTTAGATGAAAAATGTGTATTATTGATCTTAGATCATTTCGAATAAAATTTGATTTATGAAGTATACATAACTTGAAAAGCTCACCAACAAGTCTCAATTGCCACACTTTATTGTCATTTCAGGTGATCTTTGGGATCAGAGAGTTAAAATCACTAAATATTTTTTTTAATATTAATTAAATAATACTTACCATCTTTTACAGAATAAAAAGAAGAAGAAATCCACTGATGAGCCAACACCATCACTTATGGACCCGTTTGATATTGCTCCTGACATACCAAACGAAACCGAAAATTTTTTAGGAATGAGTAAGGTATCCGATAATACCTATGAAGTGTGGCTACACGAGGATTGTGCAGTCTGGGCACCTGATGTGTTTTTAGTAGGAGCACGTGTTATGGGGCTTGATGCCGCCGTTTGGAATAGCACGCGTTACAATTGTGTCATTTGTGCAAAAACAGGTGCCATAGTTTGTTGCCTGCAACGTGGCTGTAATGAAACTGCACATGTGCCGTGTGCAAGGGAAACGCATTGGAGCCTTAATGAAAATGATTTCAAAATTAATTGCCAAAAACATGTTGCAGACAGCAGCATAGACAAAGCAACGCCGCCGCCAACAACGACAACAGTCACAAACTCTTCTGCCACGTTGTATTCCTGAGAGGAAAATAATCATTTGAATCCAAAATTGAAAATGGCAAAAATCTCAACTAAGCGAAAGAGAAGTGGAACTATTTAAGTGTTAAATTTTAACAAACAGATGTAATCATTACTCACTCGATTTAACATCACGAAGAATTGCATACTACTACTACAAAATAATTACGTTTTTATTGTGTAATTTTAATGAAATTGAGCGATATTATAAAATAAATCCATAAAAGAATCATATTGTATTGTATTTGTAGTTGCTTAGGTATTATAAAAGAATTTTAACAATTACGATTTAATTTTATATAAATTTATTTATACTACACTCTCTTTGTGCTGTTTGTTTTAATTTCTTTTTCATAAGAACTTCGTTTGTAAGAATTATTTAAGAAATGTAAATGTAAGCTACCTGTAAATAATGTTTATTTATTTAATTGCTTAGCTATAAAATTAATTAAAGCGACAACTTATACATACAAAATACATAAAATTAAACAGAGTACTTTTAAAAAATTGCTATCAAAAATGCTATTAAAAATACAATATAAGAACATAAAAAGAAGGAAAACAGCAAACAACAACCGTTTTACATTATTGCAACGAAACGTCCAATTTAGTTTGTATGAGTGAGAATAACAATTTTTTATTTTATCACAGTGATATTTTAAATTTTAAAAATAAAAAAACCAATTACATGTATAATTTTGAACTAAAATAACATTTGTATGATTCAACTAAATATTTAAAACTGTATCGTTTGCAAAGTGTGGCTAACTAAAATAGCGAAGTGATTTTCAATTCCATAGTATGTATCCTTAGATAAAGGCTTAGAGGATATATGTCCATATTTGAATAATAATAGCTGCGTTTTATTCGCCAACCACTGTCAATCTATAGCTAACAACGGTAGTTCTATGGGAAAGTAAAAACAAAATCGCAAAATTAACGAGTAAAATTATAGTTGCTATGTATACATAGCAACCTGTTACCCAGCACTTTGTATTTACAATTTGTTATTCATCAGATCCGTTGTCAAGTTTTGTCAGAGTCTGCGGGCTTACTTTAGAATGTTCAAAACTTTGAAAGAAATTATTGAAATTGAACAAAACATCAAGTCTTGATTTATTTGAGTTTCTTATGTTGGAAAACTAATATATTAGATACATAATAACAAAGAAAAGTTTCAGTTGGGTTAAATAAATGCAAACGAACTGAAGTTGAGTTGTCTGACGTATTAGGGTAAAGGTTCACATTTCTTCAAACAAAAGTAATCTGCAAAACTTGTGTAAATAATAACATTAAAATTGCATAATAAATCTGAATCTTAATGATTAATTATAATTTGCAATTATACAAGAGCTTCAATTTAAATTCTAATTTCAGCATTATCCTTTCTTATAACAAACATAACGAAAAAATTGCAATAATTTTGAAATGGTCTAGAAAAATTATGTAAATTTGTTTAAAATACCTATAATAAAATAGCAGCTTATACTTACCGAGTTTGAGTATTTCAGATTAACACAAAAAAAAAAAAAATATACTTCTATATAAATATTACCATTATAGTAATGTCTGCAGTGTTATGTGTACACCTAACTCTACACGAATTTGAAATAACGCGGTTCAAACTGAAACCGTCTTTTACAAGAAGAGTAAAAAGGAATTTGACAAGAGAGCGTTTTCTCTCTGTGACTGAGAGTTGACTAAAAGTAAATTACAAGTTAATTTAAGGTTTTCAAGTGTTGCATAGTCTTATTTAATAATTTTTAAAGTCTCAAAGAAATCAATTTTTTGTGGACTTTATTAAATTCATTCTTTGGCACTATGTATGACCTGTTAGTTTTGTTTTTATTATTAATTAATTATTTTAATAATTTATTTCATGTATTTCATATAAATACTTTGTATTCACAAGCGCATCATCCTTTTCAATATAAAAATCGCATGGTTTTTCAACGTATGTTTATGTCTGCCGTGAAAAACAAATGAGTTGGGTGTATTTTCCATGCATATAGTAAACACATACTACATACAATTTTTTGAAATAGCTTTAAGTATTTCATTAAATAATGGTATATTCTTAGGATTGTGAGTATATATTTTAAACTTAAGCAAAAATTGTAAAAAATAAAATCAATCAATGTGTAAATTTTCTTTTCAAATCTAAATTAATAAATTAATGTATTGTATTTACATAGTTTAACGTAAGAATTGATATTTTTATTGAAAATAGCTGTTAATTCAGTAATGCATGCTTTATAAATTTTTTTTACCAGTTGTAAAGATAAAAATTACTAAAGTTACAGACTTTAATTTATATTGAATGGCATTAATATGAAACTATTGTAATATTTATTATTTTAATTGTACAACAACTATTATAAACAACTATTAATATTAAAAATTAAATTAATAACAATGATATTAATAAAATAAATATATACCGTAATAAATCCAGTCGCATAAATTAAACGATTAAATTCTATAAAATAAAATTCAAAACAAAAACTATAGAAATAAAAATTAAAAAAAAAAAAAAGATTTTTGTTTTCAATTTAAATTTAATGTTGGTATTCAATTGTGCGAATTATGTCGGGTGCCAGTAGATACGATATGTATGCATGTATATAAGTAATTTAATACGTATTCATAGTTAGACCGCGCTTGCTATGTAAAGTAATAGATTTCATACCGATAAGTGATAGTTTGACTGTTATTTACATTAAAGCTAAATCTTAAAGCACCAGTGTTACTATATCAAAAATAATGCCATGCCAAATGAGATATATCTGGCTTTCGAGTAAACTTATATGAAACAATCACTCCTATATAATCTCCGTTATATTAGAACAAAAACTTTCAATCGTAAATAAAATACATTAACAATACAGGCAAAAATGTAGCACTAAAAATTTTATTCTCAATTGATATATGGAAGGGGTCCGATAAACTTGCTATCTACGTTGACTTTTAACTTGCACAAATTGCAGCAATCTTCTATTTAAATTTTAAGAGCATGAATACAATAACAGTGGAAGAAAAAATACTTCCATGTCAGCCAAATTCAAGAGTTTTTAGAATTTTGACCGACATGCCTTGATAAATTTCATGCTCGAAAGAAAAAAGCTGAAGGAATCTCATAAGTACTTACTTTAGCAGTCTGCTACTTTGAATATCATGGACAAAAATAAATTTACAAATTTCAAAGCGAGAGTGGTGTAAAGAAGCCCTACGCATATTGTGACCTAAGATATTTATTAAACAATTCCAAGAACTAGAGCTGCAGATAAAAAATAACGTGTCGCCGAAGTGTTACAGCAACATTTGTATAGGAAAAAAATATTGCGTATTAGGTATGTATCGAAATATTTAATAATAATATAATTTCACGTAACAACCAGCAACAACTACAGTGCAGTTCCTGATTGAATTGGGTTCACAGATAACGAAAATCAACCATATAGTCCAGACTTGACCTCCAACAATTTTTTTCTCTTATCTGAATTAAAAAAAATTTCCGAGTTCTGAGATTTCTGCGTGGGTAATTTTTGAACAGTTTGATTTTTTCTCGATTTAGTTGCAAATTTATCATTAATAAGCACTATGCGCTCAAAAAACTATCTGCGAAAATTCAACATAAAAATTTCTTTAGTTCTACTTTTCTTATACGAAATAGTTAACAAACAAGTTCGTTGCTTAAGTCTTTTGTTTTACCTAGACAATACATTAAAAAGACGTTATTGTTTCCAAACTAATAAGATTTATTAAATAAATACTTAACTATGACACTTATGCTTATAATAATTTAATTAAATAAATAAAAAATATACACTGAAAAAAATGAAATTAAACAAATCAAGAAAACCGAAAAGTAAGAAATAAAAAAATAGTGCAATATTTTAACTATTTTTGATACAAAAATCATAATTAAAAAAAATAATCGAAGAAATTAAAATATTTTTAAAAAACTAAAAAATGTACTAGATAGTTCACTTATATCTTAATTCTCAGAGAATTTAGATAATTGTCATGTTTTTTTTTAATTAGAAACTTAAAAAACTGCAATTTAAACTAATAATATCTGTACTATATGGCTTATGAATATTAATGACGACGCAGTCGTCTCAGTGTTTGCGTCCGATCATTAGGAAGCCTTCCAATGCTACTCAATGGAACATCATAAGAACTAGCAGCAGCAAAATCAAGATATGATCGTGCTGGTGGATCAGTGTTAAGTTCCAGCATTTCTACATTAAAATCACTACGTTTTTGTGCGAATTGATTTGTTGGTGCTGGTATCAAACCATTCGGCAGCGCAGGCAACTTCACATTAAGCGAATCAAAATGTTGATTATAATTGCCATCAATTTGTTGCTGCTGTGTTGCGAAATTTCCAAAATTTTGTTGCAGTGGTTGTTGCAATTGTCCAGCACTTAGCAATGGTGGAAATTGTGGCAATTGCTTTTGATGTTGCTTGTAGGTTGCAAAAATTCCCTGTGTATTTAATGGTTGCAATGGTAGCAATGATTGTTGCTGTGGATAATTTAATTGTTGATGCAATTGAGGATTGTTAAAATTTTGTCCACTGAATAATTGCTGTTGTTGTGGTATGTATGCCAAATTTGCATTTGGATATTGTTGTTTTGCTGTGGTGACTGTTGGTGCCGCTGCTGCTATAGGTTGTTGATAATAGTTTCGTTGTTGCTGTACTTGAGGTATCTGTTGCTGACTAGTAATGCTCTTGTATTTATATTGTAACTGTTGTGGTAGCTGCTGCTGTTGCGGTCGCTGTTGCTGCTGTTGCGGTTGCTGTTGCTGCTGTTGCGGTTGCTGTTGTTGCTTCTGTTGCTGCTGCTGTTGCGGTTGTTGTTGCTGCTGTTGTTGCTTCTGTTGCTGTTGTTGTACATATTGTCGTTGCTGTGTCGTAAAAGTTGTTGCTGTTGTCGGTATTTTTTGTTGCTGGTAATTATTGCTGGTGCTACTACCAAATGTATGCGTTAAAAAATCATCTAGTGGTACATATGGCTTAGCTTGTGCTGTTGACTTTGGTAGTTTCTGTGCTGCTAAGTTAGAGATTATCGAGTGTACCGAATTCGGTTCAATTCTTTGTCCTTCTGCTCTTGCGATTACAATGCGTGCCGTTTGTTGTGTTGGATATGTAATAGGTAGTGCAGATGCAGTTTGTTGTTGATATTGTTGTGGTATGGGCAAATGTTGTGGTCGCACAGGTGGCGTTAATTCGGCAAGTGCTGAAAAGAAAAAGAAATGAGATAAAAACTTTGTTTAATCTCAAAAGCAAACATAACAAAGAATTGAATCGGCAAAAGAAGAAAGCTATGTAATTCAAAAAAGTTCAATTGAAACACTATTCTCTTACATTTTGCTTTTGGTTTTTCATAGCTAAAAGATGACGCACTGCTAACACTTGGCACTGCGTTCGACTGTAGTAAGTTACCACCAAATACGCTTCTCTCTGAAGATGAAGAGCTAAAACTTGATGGTTTTGCATTGGCCTGATCACTGCGGAAATTCTGTAAAATAGAATCATCAACAATAGCACGAGTGAGCTTATCGAATGAGAGAAAGTTTGTTGGAATAGAAGATGATGGAGAAGAAGATGAAGAAATTGAGGAACTAGATGTAGAAGAAGAAGAGGTAGAAGACCAACTAGCAGTAGATGATGATGACGGTAAATTTGGAGAAGATATGGCACTGGATGTCGTCTGTGGCTGTTCAGTGCTTAATAATGGTGCAGGTGAAGGGTGCAACTGTGTGTAAGAATATGATGATGAACTTGTTGTTGGATGATGTTGTGGTGTATATGTCATTGCAGCTGCTGTTATTGGTGGTACAGTAGTTGTGGTTGTTCGGACGGAAACCCCAAATACACTTTGCTGCGGGAGCTTAAAGCTTGAATAGCGATTTCGTGAACGTTGTGTTGTTTTACGTAGCGAAACTGTAGTGCCTGTGATATGTAAACCCGCTCTGGTCGTGTGAATAGTTACAGGAGCTACTGTTGTATATAAGTAGCCACCATCACCATTTGAACGCTTTTGACTTACGTAGCGTTGTAAATTATTACGTACGCTCTCCCAGGTAGCTGCGCTGGAACTTCCTTTTTGGCTATCATCACCAACGGCGGCGTTTTCGGTCTGTTGTGTTAAAGTTGCCGTTTCTCTATCCGAATTGCGTACTTTAATTTTTTTCTCTGGCTGTTGAGCTTCATTTGCAGCATCACCAATATCATTTAAAATCGATGGTGAGCCTGCACCATTACGTCCTGTACTACCCAAACGTGATAAACGTGAACGGCTTGCTGCAATACGCTTCAGATAGCTGCGAGTAGTGGATGTGGTGCTGGGTGCCTTTGTCGTAGACGCTGTGCTTCCTAGCTTCTTTGATATGGCACGTACATGAGCACGTTTGGCATAAATAATAGGCTTAACAGAAGCACGCTGTAATGTTGCAAATCGACGATAGTTTCTGATTCTTTGCTGAGTGCTGCTTATTTCAGTCACAGTCTCAGTAGAGGTTCTCATTGCAGTTGTAGTGCTTTCAAAATTTGGAGAATTCCCATAAATTGTGGATTCTTTGACTATTGGTGGTGCTACCAAAATTTCCCGCAGCCCAGCATCATGCTCAACTGTGCTTGTAGATGAGTTGTTGTTATTGGGCAATTGATTGTCCTGAATTGGTTCATCATGTATACTTAGTTTGACGCCTGATAGTAACAAATTCTCTGCATGTTGGTTAACACTGAGTTTCACATGATCGATTTCTAAATCCTCGTTGTCTATCTCTGCAGTAAGCTCATCTGGTTCCATTTCAACAGTTGACTCAATTTTGTGCAAATTTTCAGCACTGATGATGTTATTGTCTAAAGCGGTCTCAAAAGTTGTTACAACAAGCGGTGTCTCGGTTTGAGCTACGACGGTTTTAGTATAAAGGTTGTCGTCTGAAGAAGCAACAAAATAGTTGTTGGGTAACTCCTCCGTATCATCCGGCACATTTATCCGTAGGAGAGTTCCAGTATTCTCGACGTTATCAGTTGTTTCAAGCCTTGGCGGTTCTAGGTATGAAACATCATCAAATGGTGGTAAAGATGGTGCTGTCAAGTAGCTCTCATCTGAAATCACTGCTTTTGGCGTAGTAGTCATGATAGTAAATTCGATGGCATCTTCGGCAAAGGGAACTTCATTTGATTTGGGCATGACAGTGAATTTTATGTCACCGTTGGTATTTTCTAATGTGTCTACAGCTGGTGCTTCAATGTCATATGCTGGTGGTTGAAGCGTTTCAAAGGGACTATCATTTGGCTTGGGTATGATATTAGTGAACGAGAATTTCATGGCATCATCGGCAATTATGAATTTATTAACTGCTTCAGGAGCTGCTGTTTCAGTGTCGTGCGATGATGTTTTGTATGAATCAATGGGTATTTGATTTGGCTTAAATGATATGAATATTATTTTAATGCATTGAAAGAGACATAGTCGAAAAAGAAAATATAAAGAAAGATAAAAAGTTAGAAAATGGTCTACTTTATGATATTATGTATTATCTATGAGTTTTGATGACTTACCGAAAATCTTACAGTACTTGCCGTTTGCTTTGGCTTGCTATACACATATGTGCCACGACTACCTTGGGCTGAGAATCCGCGACTTAGAAATTTAAAAGAATGTTTCTTATTTGGTATTGGTATTTGATATCCCGACATGCTTGGATCCAAGTCATTCTGAACTTCATCAAGCAAGGCGTTGACATTTGAAGCCAAGTCTGTCATTGTACCCTCATCAGTGCTACGTAATTTTTTAACATAATCCGGTGCGATGACATCATTAGCTGGTAGTTCAACCATACCCTCTAGTGCCTCGTTAACTTTCTCAGCGAAGTTTCTTTTTTGCCCATAATGATATGTACGTGGTGGTGCTTTGGCTATAATGCGTGATTTTGTCTCATCAAAATTAGCGCCACGATCACTCGACAGCTCACCTAGACTATTTACATAAACATCATCACTAGCTACGCCATTCGAGCCGAGTGCATATTCGTTGGAGGTCTTTGCATTGTTATCAGTATGGGCACTTTTATGTTCAACGCCGCTTGCCGAATCCGACGCTGTTAGTGTCTTAGACTCTGTAATCACAGTGTTCTTATCATCACCGCCAACATATTTGTATGCTGATTCAATTTGTGCGCGTGTAACAGCTGATTTACGTGTATCAGCAGGTATTTGTGCCAATGCTTTTCTTTCCGTTTCAGTGCTGCTCTCAGCTAACTTATTCCGAAAACTAGAGCTGCCGCTTTGACTGGTCACGAGACTACTACGTGGTGTTGAATCTGAATTTTGCTGTAGTGCTTTCGAAATCGTTTTCATAGGATATTCCATCATTTGACGTACGGTTTCCATCATATCGTAACTGCTACCAACGCGATTTATATCGTTTTTACTATAATAACGTTCGGAATCATCACAATTGACATTGCGATACCAGTCACAGACGAAATTCTTCTGACTAAAAAGAGTTCCATTGGGACAAAGGAAACCAAAACCCTGTGCACTACGTGCTGTATGTGCACATATCCGAAAAGCTTGACATCTAGACTCGGTATCAGCATAATAACCTAGTGAATAGTTTAATTGAATTAGTAGATATTTGGTAATATATATTGATTATTGTGAATAAAAAACCTTCATGTCTTCCGGTACATTTGAAACTTGTCTTTGGTACTGTAAAATATATGGGATAATCAACTCCGGGCTCTCCGGGTATGGTGTGTCTTAGATCATAGTTTTGATTTGTATTTGTACTAAAAAATAATTGGCATAAATATAAGACATAAAATTTTGATTTAATTCGCTAGTTATCAAACCTTGTTGGTAGAAAGTCACTTGATTGATCGGCATCTTCAAAGTTTTCCTCGGATTTGGCATATTGTGTTGTTAGTATTATTAAAATCGAACTTATAACTGCAAATTGAAGCAAAATAAAATACTTACACTGTTTTATAGCTTAAGCTACACTTACCAATACATTTGTGTTTCCGCATGATTATTCCAAGCAAGCACTTAGCTGCAAAACAAAAAAGCATGATATATTAAGTATATATATTTAATTAGTCTTATAAGTATATACTATTGACTTCTTGGGAAGAAGCTATAAGACAATAGAGTTAGATGATCGCTCTAAATACATCATGGTTCTCTATTAAAAAGATTTGCGTTATGCCAAACATTCAGATCTAAGCCTGACCTAGTTTATTAGCTCTGAATTCTTTTTGTGAAGTAATAAAAATTCAAAATATTAATTTTATTATTAATTATTTCACTGCTGATTGAAGTAATAAAATGACTGTTAAAAATGCTTTGATCGCAATCTATTACGTGTTTATTGCTAATTTTAGTGCTAAATTATATATATATAATTGATTAATCAAAACAAAATTTTTATTGCATAATTTCAACCAATTGACATTGCTTTTATGGTTTTCCACAAATTAAAAAAAAAAAAAAAAAAAAAAGTTATGTTCAACATTTAAATTTATTATATAACCATAGCGGTAAAGAAATTAGCATATCTTGCCTGTAGCATTGTGACACACTTTTCATTAATTTATTTTAACTATTCCTGCATTTCTGCGTTTTGTTGAAAAATTTTTCTGTGACTTTACTTAATGTGGGCTGATACCGCATTTTTGCGTAAATTAGTCTTCTTTTGATTATTAAAAAGTAAAATTTAAATTTCAATGGGAAATCACAACATAACTTTGACTTTTTTTTTCAGCTCCCACACATCTTGCAATTGTATTATTTTTTTGTCATGAAATTTGCATATTTAACAAACAAATCAATTTTTTTAAATCAAATTTATGTGACTTTGACTAAATAGAAATATTGCTCTATATTGATCTCTCATTAGCTTGGAATTTCAGTTTTGCATTTAATTTGGTTAGCTAGATTTTCTAGGAATGAGTGATGACATTTTTGGTACTTGAAAAATCGTTGTCCGTACACTCGACAAGGTTTTAGCACATTCGGTACATTTGGTCCATTTTCAGCACGCATTGACGCATTTTCAGTACATTTCGACAATTTCTAAAAATTATTTTTTCTTTTTAGTAAAACTACCGTGAAATATGACTGGAGTAATCTTTTTTTGTTGTTTAAAATTTAAAGATCTAAGAGCTAGATCTAAGTTTCGGCTTTATTCGCTGGAAGAGTTTAAGCCGCTTAACATTTGAAGATTATGTTGTTTTGCAAATGAGCGCCATAACTAGTCAATTCAGCACTTATTTCCGAAGTACATAATACGAACTATGTGGATTTTTAAAGTGTGATTTATTATGCCAGAAACTACATGCGTTACCACAAGTAATAATACAGAGGTTTCGAATCATTTCTTAAGCGCAAGAAATGTGAATTTGGAGTGAATTTAAAGTTGAAATTTCAGCGAATTTTGTAAATATCCACAATTTACAAGCGTTGTTGCGGTGCCAACTTTTTTATAGCAACGTTACCATACTTAATGAAAATTTTGACGTTTCTTTCTTTTTGGAGAGTTCAACTATGCAAAAAATATATAGGTTACAGTTTTTTTTCTATTAGTATATGGTTAGTAAATTTCTGCCTTGAGCCTAAAAAATAGCCAAAAATTCAATCCGAAATATCTGATTTCTTATTTTTTTTAATTATCCTAAAAGTAGCAAAAAATGTATCAAAATGGTATGCTGAAGCCCTCTTTTTATTTGAATTTTTGAAACATGCTAACTGTTTTGAAAGTTTTCAAAAAGTAGGTATTAAGATTCCATACTTATGTGTATACTTATAAAAATAGAATAAAAATTTCAAAACATCAAAACTTGAACATATGCCAATTTTCAAGTAAAACTGAAAATGTCATTTACCCTACAGAAGATAAAATATTAGAAATTTTTTTTTTAAAGGTCAAATAATTCCTAGCATTTTTTGTTTTAACAACTTTATTCGTATAGTTGATATTTACAAGTTAAATAATTATTTTATAAATTAACTCTTGTATTTTTCATAAATTTTGAAAAATTGTAGGAAACCAATAATTCGACTAATGTCCAAAAATTACTTGTAGTAAGTCGTCAACTAGTCCAATATTACTAACAAAAATTGTTATTGTATCAAAGCTTTACTTCTTTTGTCTTATCAATTAATATCCCATATATACTTTTTTCCACCAGTTATGCTATGCGTAATAAGCGGCGTAAAAAGCTTCAAAAAGCTCGTTTCTTTTTGTAATTTGAAGAAATGATATTATGCTAGAGTCCTGACATGATATTGACACAAAAAGTCTTTATACCAACTTTGTTTAATCCGTAACTTTTAAATTAGTCGACCTCTAAGCAAACCACGAGAAATATAAAATTTTTATGAGCATTAAAACGTTTCTTCATAGACATCGAATAAACTACTCGTGAATTTGATTAAATAATTAAATATTAATTTTGATTTTATAATTATTAATTCAAACTCATCGTAACAAAACGTATAAAACAAAAAATTAAAGAGAAGGTGGAGGAAACGCTTCTGTTTTAACACATGCTTTTTACATGCAAAACAAAAGACTTAAGTAACAAACTTGTTTAACATTATGTTAAAATAAAAAAAAATAAAATAACGCTAATCACGTGCTTACTCAAGATGGTTTAAGTAAATTAATGAATATTTTTTTATAATTTATGCACAAATTTATTTATTCAAACAAATTTTAATGAAATAATTTAAAATTGTTTCTATGTAATGGCTAAAAATTTGCAATTAGTTTGTTATATTTTAAAGATGTGGTTTCTCAATTTTAGTAAAAGTTTTCAATAAATAATCAAGTAGATATTCATTTAAATAAAAATTTTATATGAATAAAACGAAAATTATTTAAAAACTAAAACACGCGGAGCAGGTGTTAACGCAAACAATTTCAACCATTGTTTGGCTATGATAAAACAAAAACCAAATGACAAATCGTTTATCATTGCTTCATATAATAAAAAACATTTTTGAAGATGTGTTGCTGCTATTCTTATTGTCGACACTATTGTTGTACAATTTAGAGTGTTAAAAAACAAATATTTTTTAATAACAAATAACTCGAACCATTGACAACAACAGCATCAAAAAATTGTTAACTCTTTATGATTGATTGATTGATTGATGCAAAATTGTTTTTTGTTTTCAAATGTTTTTTTGTTGTTGGTTTGTTTTTATTGTTATCTTTGCTGTGTTGAGTGCGCCTCTGCAATTATTCAATTAACTATGAGTATTTGAAGTATGTATCTTATTTTTAGATTTAAAAAAAATCTGCATAATATTGTTTGAACAATAGAATCTATGAATTTTTACTATTGTTTTTATTTACTGAATTTGCATTATATTCTTGAATGACTGGGTAGGCGGGCATTGTCCTTGTCACGGTTATCAATAAGTGGCTACTTTTGTATATAATTTTTACTGTTTTGTTTTGCATTGAATAATTAACACTTAGTTATTAGAAGTAGAGCTAAAGAATCTATTAATAATTAAAAATGCGGAAAACAGTTGATAAGAGTAACTAAAAATAGTTGTTGTACTCGCAATTTTTTTCATAAGTATGGTTACCGGATATCCACTGAGTTATTTTAAAAAAAAAGTCAAAACTATCATAGATCACTTTTTTTAAAAAAGACGTGTTAAATTATAAAAAATATCCTCATTCTCGCAAACCAAGAACTAACTAACAAATGTTATAATATAAAATTATTTCCTGTACCATTAACATTAAATCATTGAAATCATATCAGAGAAACACAATTTTTAATTGAAATTAAAATTTAGAAGTTTGAAGTTACTTAATTACTAAGTATCTGCAACTATTAGTCCAATATATTAAGATTTTAAAGTCTCAGAATACTTTAAGGCATGAAATCGATGCGTTTTGTTTCTTCAACAACTTTGTCGCCCTACATATATATATTTCCGATTTAATGGGTAAAAACTAAAAATGCTGAAATTTTCGGTCTCTTTAAATGGTCACCTGTGGTAATGGTAATCAGATACAAAACTAACCTTATCGTGCTTTAGAGAACCGGTGGCCAACATTTTTAATTGAGTTAATCGTGCGGCAGAGGCTAAAGATCATGAAGTTCTAAGCTCTATAAATAATACGAACAATCTCCGTAATTTCGTTGTCTCTGCGTTATTAATTGCGTGTCCTTTAAAACTGTAAGAAATGGTACCATAAACAATTACATGGTGTTTGCTTTGTATGTAGCATAAAAACAGTTAAATGCGAAAGACTGACATTTTTGTTGCTGCAAAATTCAATTTTTTTTTAAAATTATTTGATGTATATAAACATAAGTGATTTTATTATCAGGCAGATTGCGATAATCAAAGGTATAGTGTCATAAGAAACGAAAAATAAAACAACCTAAGCCGCTTAGCTATTGCTGCATTACGGAATTGTAATATTAGAAACAGGCAAATGAAAAATCGAGTTCTAAATCATTTTATCGCGTCTGCCTCTTGACTGACTTGTATTTTACTTATAAAAAACATAAAAGTACAGAAGGCAGACGATTTCAGTGCTGACTTTTGGAATGCAAATGCTTTTGAGCACTTAAAGTGCATACAATAAGTAGGTATATAAGTAAAAGTAACACCGCGAAAATTTTTTTATGCAAAAGGGAGGACGTCTGCCTCTTATATTTTCGTTAACTATACTATGCTCTTAAAACACAATACATCAGAGGCATATGCGATAAAATAATTTACGAGAGTTTTTTCGTAATTACGAAATTATGTTTTTGTCTCTTAACAGATCAGAAAAAACTTACACCTTGCTATTAAAAAGTATGATATCTAGTGCCTTTTTGAAGTATTTTGTGATGGAAATGACTTGAAGCTTAATGTAATGAAAAAGATTACATCAAAAAACTCAATACAACCGTACATGGTCAGATGCTGTTCTATTCGGCTATTCTTCAAGTAATGCCAAAATCTGATATAGAACATAAACCTGACCAGGTCAAAAACTAATTTCTAAAATTTTAAAAACTTCGATATTTTTGTAAAAAATGTGGTTTTGAGGCAAAAATAGGCTAGCTAGCTTTTCCAACATTAAAAAAGTTCCTTTTTTTAGACAAAATTGTTTATATTTCAAATTGCTCGATTACAGAAACTTAAAAAACAACACGTGAAAAGAAACATGAAAGCAATTTTTTTTATAGTATATTATTTTTTTCTTAAAAGTTAATTTAATAATAGACAAAAAAGTTCACACACATTTTTCCTTTCATTCTGCTAGTTTCAGATTAAAAAAATACTGTGCGTGGTAATATGCTTTACTGAAATTAAAATAAAAATTATTAAAGCCAAAAAATGTTCTTTGATAAAAAAAGGCATAACAAGATCTTCAATTAAAGAAACTTGAAAATAAAAGGGTTGTCTGCTATCTATGCTATCGACAAAAATAACTTTTAAAATAATCTCTCAACTTTAAGTAAGCGTAATTGCCGAACCGCGATCAAGATACTGACGTGAATAATTTAAAGCTTAAGCAACCGTTTAGCTACGCTTTATTAACATTAATGAACAATAAATTTCACAGCAGTTAACTTCAAAGTGGCTTCCAATAGGCGTTGGTCAATCGAATAATAAGTCAAACGTATTATTTAACTAAAAGCTTAAGCTAGTACATCAAAATTCAACATAATACGCTCTAAGAATTTTAGGAAAATATCAATAATAACTGGTTGTCAAATAAAATTAAATGACAAATAATAGTTTTCGTTGAAAAAATGAAACCTCTGCCTAGTTAAAATATTTGAGATGAAAATACGGAATTTGAAATTGACACTCAATGACCGCAAGCTCGGTAATGTAAATTTAATAGATTCCTAATGGTAGTTTAATGATTTGGTTGGGAGCAAGTGAGAGGAAGTACAATTCTTAAAAAGCAGAAAAAAATCCAAATTGTTACTTCTACATTCAATGATGATCAATGGTATAGACTTTATAAAAAACCTTGTAGCATTAGCATGAAAATTACTTTTTGAAAAGTACATAAAGTTCAGAGATATACAAAAACCTACAAAAATTGCAACTAAATCAATAAAGTTCATTATTAATTACTTTTGGTATTGTATTTTAATTAGCATGTCTTGAAATTTAAGATCATATTTAACCCACCTAATGTCTAATCTAAATTACATATATCACAGTCTCTATATCTTCCTTCGTTTTTGTCTTTATTTGTACCTCAGCAAATGCACAACGACCGACCAGAAATTTTTAGTTTATCTGAAGGTCATTGCCAAGTTCGTTTTACTTCATCTGCCTTTTTTGACCGTTAAAATAAGCAATAATAAAAATGTTGTTGTTAATTGTATAATTGTTTTCAAAAGAAATATGCACTACATCCAAAGCTACTTAGCCATTGAAGCAGCCAAAAGAGAATGGACAAAAACTGTTAAATTAAATGTACCAATTTAAATTATGAAGTACCATAGTTTTATGTCTTCGCATTGATCGAATTATTGATAGGTTGCTTGCTTCGTTTTTCGAGAGTAGCAACATCATTTAGATCATCAGCAATATTGTTAGCAATAATACCCGTGTGTACAGAGGTGGTGACGTCGAAACACCTAAAATCAATTTGCTGCTACAAGCGCTAACATTTTTATTTTTTTTACAAGAATTCATACGAGTAGCAACTACAGCTACAACTTCCGACTTAATCACTTTGTGAGATTTGATTAACAAGCTTGATGATATGTCTAACTTTGGGGCTTAAAATTATGTTTTTCTTAGTCATGTTAACAAGTTGGTGCCATTGGCATAGACAGGAGCATATTACCGAGAAAGAGAGAGACAAAAAATTACATCAGTATTAATTAAAATAAATTTACAAGAACTTTTTTTCTTAGTCTACTTTCATAATATGCTATGTAATTTTTGTTATGATTAGTTCCCATTTTGAATTTGATTAATGCCTGTATTTTTTTACATTCTAAAATTGCTATTTTTTCGCATTTTCTTAACAAAAGTTCGATTTCTAATTGATCTAATTAATGTAAAAAAAATGTATAAATATGATTTTGCTATAATGAAACATGGGTTGCCAACCATATTTTATAATAAAATATAATGCTGATTTTTTTATATTTCTGTATTGCTTTATAGTAAAATAATTGCAAAAATTAAAATTTTTCTTGACGGATTTGAATGGATAGTTGTTAACATATTTTTCCAACTATCTATAAATTTTATTTTTGTGAATGTGCATACATTACGCAGTTTTAGATTCATAAAACTTTTGCTTAATAGTATAGATAAAAAATCTACCACGTTAATATAGTCGATGGATGGATGAAGAAAAATGAGTTCGCCTCGAAATTGATCTGCAATATTGAGTAATATCGATTCAATTTAACACCCATAGAAAACTGAAGGTTAACAAAGCTTTATAAAACGTTAGGGGAAACATTTTGACAATCTACCAGCAGAGGCGTCGAGTGCCGCCCTTTAAGTACCGAAAAAATATTTTCGACAAGCAAAAAAAAAAACGGTCCCCACTTTTCACATTCAAAAACTATACCAAAATGAGATATATTTTACTAATACTGCAAAAATTTCCACCTACACATTCAAATTAACTACATCGATTTTTTACTTTCAAAAAATGAGATATATTTCACGACCATTTTGCCACCAAACCTCAGGTTGAACGGAATAAATTGTGGAAAAATCGATATACGGATGTTTTCGTTGTCGTTAACGCTAATGCTTACGATTTAATTGCGCATTTATCTTGTGCATTTTATGATATTCATATTATTATAAAGCGGAAAATATCAATTTATAACTACTACATACTATATATTTGATAAAGCTCTTCAATTCAATCAAACAAATATCATGTTCAACAATAATTAATTTATATATATATTTTTTTATTATTAATAAATATTTTTAGAATCTGCCAAACATGCAATTTATAATTTAAGCATATAAAACTGATTCTCGTACCAATTTTAAAGTTGTAAAAAAAATCTTTTGTTATTTTATCTACAAATAGACACTTCAAAGAGAGCACAATCGCATGTTTGATTGTTTTATGAGGATTGAGTGTTATTTGGTGCGAAGGTAAAGACTTTATTGTTTTCAACTTTACTGCGTTTTAAGTGAAGTCTGCAAGTAAATTTAGAACACAAAATTTCGCATTTAGCAAAAGTATGCATAATAATACTGGTAGTAAGTACATACTCGTACATAGATAAACTATGTATTTTTTTTGATTTTTGGTAGGAATATGAAGTTTTTTTGAATAGCGTGAAAAACAATTATGTAAAGTCTGATAAGATGTACCTAGAAATCTCGCACTGTCCGAACAACAGTGCCACATCTCAAAATTTTAAGTTCTCACTGAGTTTGAAGATAGCCATATCTATAACTATGACATATGTCTGGAATTGAAATACTACTAACTTAGCTCAGATATCTGTAAAGCAATATTGACATACTTTGGAATGTGATAGTGTTGCAATTACTTTCATATAATATATTCATGGTTTTAAAGAACTATACTGCAGTAAATAATAATAAGGAAAACATTAAAGATGCATTTTTCGAGTTAAGTCTATATGGTTTTAACTGTTTTTTCCTCCGTTTAACAGTAAAAAATTATTATTTTCAAATTAAATATTATTATTTTCTGTAAAGAAAATATTTCAGAACAAAATATTCCTTATCGAAAAAAAAATTTTAGGGGATATTATTTGAGCTAGAAATATGCTGATTAAACTAAGGCTATGAACACTTAATTATAGTGGTATATATCACTCGAACATTTTTTATTTCGATTTGCGGCCCTGCTGTTTCGACGGTATGACTTACAAATTTTGTTTTAATGTGCATTAATGCTATTTTATATAAAAAAAATACTAACTTCTTTTTCATACAAAAAATATTACTCATTTGAAAAGTATAATTTTTATTCAAGGCTCAATGTCAGAAAATTTGTACCAGGGGCCCCAGACTTTATTTAAATTTTACTCTATTTTACTTTGGATATTATTATATGGGCTATTATCACGAAATGGGTGATTTTTAGAACTCATAGAGAACAAAATAAAAGTCATCGTAGCAACTTTTAGTTTTTTTTATTTATTTCATTTTCAAGTTATTTTAACATATTTATCACTGGATCTACAGTAAGAGTACTCAAAAGGTAGTTTGCTGAAAAATATACTAACTCAAAGCTTCGGAGGTGACAAACATTTTATTGATTACGGAGGGGACTTTTCACTGAAATATGTATCTTGGGTCTGTGAGAAGAGACGAAACACATTTTCCAAACAATTCGTCACATTACAAATGATAACGAAATGTCAAAAGTGAAAGTGAAATGTCAAAACTTTGAAAATATTCATAGCATGATAAGCAAAAACTGGCAGGTTACGGTAGCGACGCTCTTTTTTTCTTATCGTTTTTACGAACTATTGTCGTGTGGTAATGAGATTTGACTGATTTAATATCTGCAATGGCCACCCGATTTTCTAGTATTATGTTCTGGCACTTGCTCCTTGCAATTATTAGCCCACAAAAATCGTTTATAGTCTTGTTTATTCAGGATATATCACAGACATACTATGTATACATAGAAAAATCGATTGACAAGTTTCAAACCTGTAGCGCGAGAGTGGGAGGATTTTTGTAAACTTATACTCCGCGGCAATTAGGTGCGCAAGCATACTACTACTATTTTAGAAATTCCGCGCGTGAAATTTCGAACGAGGGGTCGTGCGAGCAGACCGTTAGTGTATTGAAATGGGAAATGGACAGGTTACGGAGGCGACATATCTGTAGATTCTCGCCCTATAACTTTTTATTAGAACAATTGAATATCGATGCGTATGATGGAAAATAAATTACCTCATCTTGAGAATAATTTGCGAAGAAAAAAAAATTGCTGAGCCTTTGCATCTGACCAAACTATACACAGACATCCATTACACCCATTTCGTGATAATAGCCCAAATTAGATATGCTTTCAGCGTCAATGGTATGTGTGTCACCAAAAATGTCTTGCTTAGCTTTACAGTTTTTAATCGGTGCCAGATTAACAAACGGGTGACGAAGAAGCATAGTTTACAAGTTTACAAATAGTTTAATCTAAGTATCTCTACGTTTTCTCAGGTTTTGACAAAATTACATGTCATTTATCAAATTGTAACTTTAACTATGCATTGTTTTGTTCTTTCTGAATCATCTGCAACGATAAGTTTAATAGCTGAAACGGTTAGCAATAAAAATTTTAGATCAGAAAATCTTCTTTCATTCTCACAGTAAATATAGTTATGTATATGTACCTCATTTAAAAATTAGTTTTAGTATTACAAATTTCATTAATGATATGAAGCTATATATTTTATATAGTTAAAATATAGTATTTTAATATGACATATGCGAAAGTGGATCAGTAAGTCCTTGCCTTTTCGAATGAAACACAGATTTTTTTAGCAAAAAAAGTTTTTATTTTTCAACGTAGTCTTCTTCAATACAATTAGTTCAACGTTTCTCGGGGTCCTCAAAATAGGCATTTGTTTGAGCAAAAATTCCATCGTTGGAGCTAAATCTCTTTTCACCGAACCATGTCTTTAGGTATGGAAATAGAAATTAGTCACTGGGGGCTAAGTCTGGAGATTATGGTGGATGAGTTACCAATTCATGAAATTTCGCTATGTAGACTACACACATTTCACGATTGCGTTATGGTCAATTGGGAGCAAACGCGGCATCCATCTTGCGGATTGCTTCTCAAATTAAACTGATTATTTTAAATCAAAAGCACAAAGCCATATGTAATGCCTATGGCATCAAAAATCTCACGCACTTCCACTCTCCGATTGGCCGTACATTTTTTTGACATTTTTGACCACAATTGGCCGTCCAGAACGGCACTTATATCATAAATGCACTGAATCCAATTTTACAGTCAAACTAAAACTTTTAAGAAAAGTTTATGTAAAAAACCTTTGCTTTAAGAGTTTCCAGTTGTTTGAAAGTCCCACAAAACAACACAAAAACTGTCAAACTTTTTGCATAAATTGCATATATCACCTTCTGTAGCATACAAATTATATTATCATAGAAGCATTGCCCTTGATTTTAAAGATATTTAGGTTTCCTTTCGTTTCTGATCCGCTTTGTTACATTAAAATATTAACTGAAGTACAATTTCATATCGTGAACATCTGAATTACTTTCAAAAATGCCCAACAATAATTAATTGTTTTGCATTTTGATTAATTCTGTAATAAATGTCATAATACAATTATTTTTTAAACAGCTGCCATATAATTTAAAATATTTAAAGTGGACACTAACCTTCGGGGCTTAAGCTTTAGTTATAAAACTGTAAGTAATTAATTTGGCGACGATGTTAATCCATAAAAACTTGTAGAAGGTAATAGCTGCAAATTAAAAATCTTAATTTTTAATTTAATTGAATTAAAAATCTTAAATTTTAATTTGGATGTAAATTAGTGTCAACATATAAATTTAACACAATAGTTCCAATTATAAAAATAAATTATTTTTTTTATTTTTCGGTAACACTTCTAAAAACTTTGTTTATAAAATGCTAATTTTTTTTTGCACAAAATTAACAAGTTAATCCTTAATTTTCAGATTTTCGAATTCACTATATCCTTATTTTTTTTGTTACTTCTGACTAAAGCAGTCAAATGTAAGACGCGAGCTCAGTAAACTTTAGCGGCGTAAACGCGAACTTAAACTGATTTCAAAAGTTTCAGATAAACAAATTATTTGTTTGACCAAATGAGGAAGAAAAAAAAAGAAGAAGATGAAGCCGCAGCAGCAGAAGAAGCAGAAAAAAAAAAAAAAAGAGCAAACATCCGAAAAGACATCGATGATTGCGTGAATGCCGCTGCTGGCTTTACGATTGCTGACCCGCAGCGACAGCTAGCAACAGTTTGATAACAGCATCTGCAGCATATGCAGTAGTGCCAGCAGCAGCAACATCAACTGAAGATGGCACATTCAACAACGGGTTCGAAATTACAAGAAAAAAAAAAAACAAAAATCATCGAAATTTAATCCGAAAAAAATGGTAAAAAATCAATGACGTCAATATAACAGCGCAGCAATGACAAAACCAAAAAAATAACAAAGCAGCAGTAACAGCATCGGTATTTTAGGGATTAAACTTGTTTACTTTCGTTTTCATTTATATGGCATACTTTTTGCTTATTTTTAGTTTGTCCCAAAAAGTTGCTCGACTTTTAGTTTTTTATTTAGTTTACTTTATCTCATCTGTAAAGAGCTGATGAACGACAACAACAAAGTTGGGACTTTATTAAAAAAAAAACTATGTTCTGATGCAGACCGAATTCATTTCAAATCATACTGGCTGACTGACTTCAAATTACGGAATTGGTTGCCAGTATAATATGTTGTTTTTCAGAGTAAATAAGAGGACACGTATTCCGCCGATTTGTATGAAAAACATTTTTTATGAAGTTATGCGCATTTCAATTTTAAAAAAATCCCCGAAAAACCGCTAAAAGTTTTTTCCAAAAATCGACATTTCTATTTCCCAGAGAACGAGCAGGCGCTCAAAGAGCATAATAATGAGTACGAGAAAAAATCATTGATGATTCTGAAAGAAAATACGAAGTTTTATCATAACCGGTGCTGCCCAGAGAACAAGCTGGCGCCCAAAGAGCGTAAAAATGAGAACAAGCACTTGCTTGAAGAGCGTAAGGAAGCGTGCACGTATACGGAATCATCAACACATGCTTATCGCTGCTTGTGGCAGTGGACAATGGTAGTGGGCTATCAAACTCTCTCACGATAAGTATGTGTTGATGATTTATTTATCAATATAAATAAAATATCTTTGAGCGCCAGCTTTTCCTCTGGGTAGCACCGATTATGATAAAACTTCGTGTTTTCTATCAGAATCATCAAAGAATTTTGAAAAATGTTGCGAATTGGCGGTGTTATGGCGTTTTTATGGAAATAAAGAAAGTTGATTTTCTCAAAAACTCCACCTTTTGTTTTCACTAAAAGTTTTAAGGTAGAACATGGAGAATTTTTTTTTTCTCAAAATCGAAACGTTACATGGCATCTTTCTCATTTTATATGGGGAACAAGTTCTGCTTGCACCGTTCACAGGTTTTATCTACGAAGCTGAAATTTTGGGAGAATTTTCTTAAGTCCAATGCTAAAACATGGGTCCATGAGCATGGAAAAAACAAAAAAAAAAAACCTAATCGGATATACATATGTATATGTATTGTTCGCGATTTCAGACAGACAAAAAATTATAATGTGGTTTGACAACAGGGTGTGGCGCCTCCCATACAACTGAAATATACCTAAAACGTTATATCTTGGCTCCTAATTCCGTAAACAAACTCTGTTCGCGCCGTTTGCAGTTTTGAGCTAGGAAGCTGAAATTTTGTGAAAATTAATTTTAGGACCAATGCCAAAACATAGGAAAAAAAATTAAATAAAAAATTTCTACATAATTTTCATAAATTCATATACATACATGCATATAAGCAACACCAAAAGTAGCTCTTAGCCTCATATTCTCAGACGATCAGCTAGGAAGTCGTTATTGGCGTTTTTTATCAGCAAACTTTTTTCGCATTCAAGACCATTTTTACTGACTACCCTGCAATGAATTGATCTAACTATTAACTTAAGTGTCATTGACTTTTTTATAAGCACAGCTAGTTTATTTCTAAATTATTTTACTGACTATTTTAACATGCGGATGTCCTACGAAGTAGTGAGTAGTCCATATATCTACATGTGCTTTCAACTAACTGCTAGCTAGCTACTCACAAGTTAAGTAATAGTGTGCCAAAAAGTACTGACTTTATAACAACTACATATTTTGAAATCAAATACTTACTGGCTTACTTTTACTAACTTTATAGTGTGGCTCATAAAAACTAGCAAATGACTATTGCAAAATCGTTTTATTTATATCCCTGTCATGAAATCTTCAATTAGCTACTAAAATAATGCATTTATCGTCATGCAAAAGCTAGCTAATTATAAGCTGATTGAAAAGTCATGAAGCAATAGCCAATAAAGCATGCTGCGGCCACATCGTATGCGGATAGTTCACACTTTATACACTTTATACATTTTTGGTTTTTTGTGATTTTTAAAATTCGATTCGATTTTCAAAATTTCTGGTACCTTTCACAAAAATGAATTCATTTATGTATTTAAGGGCTGTAGTCATCAGTTAACTTTGTATATCTCGAAAACCATGCGCCATTGAAAAAATTACTATCAGATTCGGATTTAGCGTACGCTATGGATCTATCCATCATGTATTCCACTAAGCAGTTTGGTTGTGTTGTTCAAAAAGAGTTTCAGCTAATGCGAACATATCATTTGAACTCATTTGGAGTTTCCCCCCACTCAATGTATCTACATTTTTAATTCATATCCGCATCTGTTATTTACTATTATTTGCAGTCAACATTTTGTCTGTCTCAGCACTTGCTGAGTTCATTAGTATCTATTGGATGGCCATTAACAATATGAGTATCACTTAAATCGATCAAAATATGTTTGCGCCTTCGCGCGGTTGTCAAGCATTTTGCACATGCGCGAAATTGTTATTTTTAATTTATTTATTTATCTTTCGATTTTTGTTTATTTGTTTTTAAGGCCTTCTTTATTTAGAAGTCGTTTTATGTTAGTGGTTTACATATACTATCATCATATTGAAAGAAAAATATGCTTTTGCATAAAATAATTGCTAAATTTCGTGATTAACAAGAGGCGTTAAAAAACTATTAATTATATCTTGCGATATATGAGCACAAATATTGGCTAATTTTATGCTTCATTTGTCGAAAAACATTAAATTAAATGGATTGATTCAGTGGATTATGAACTCAATGAATCGTTTAATCACTAAGGAAGTTTATATTATATAGACTTTAGCAAAATATGGCGGAAATTTGCTACAATTATTGCTGGCAATAGATTTCCTACAATTACTATAGTAAAATCTCATAACACAAATTTAAAAATATTTTATGCTATAAAAGGCGTGGAAAATCTTTATCTTTAGCGCTGTTTTTTTTTTGCGTGAAATTTTCATTATTTTAGTAACAATATATTTTCAAATAAAGTTTTTAGTGCAGATTTTAGACAGAATCAGAGTATTCAGAGAATACTCTATATAAAAAATAATATGAGGATCGCTGTCCTATTGGAATATACGTTACCTTTAAGGCCCAAGCTATCAACAAAGGTCTTCAAATCCTCTTCTAATATACTCTTAAGAAAGTGTGTATTAATTATCAGGCCCGGATTTAGAAATTTGACGCCCTTAGGCCGTTCACAAATTGCCTCCCTTCTTCACTGGTGAATATGGGAAAAAAATTATTAATATGAAAAGTGAGGACCTTTTTTTTGCTTCTAAACATTTTTTAGGTAGTTTAGGGGGCAACCATTCCAAGTATTCGCACTTTTTCCCCCCTGTGTAACTCTCACCATCACCAATGCATTATAATGCATTACCACACTTAAAAAAGTTTTCAAAGTTCCCAATACTTACCGCCATATTATATTATATTATTCGATAAAAACTAAATGTCCTACACTAGGAACATGACATTTTTGAGGTTTTTTACATAGAAAATAACTCCTAATGCCCTTCACTAGATTTATTTTAAAGCTTAATTTTTTTTTTATAAATGATGAAACAAGCTCGGATTATTTGCAAATAACTAATTTTTTTGTTGAGATCTATTACGATGCTGTGTCAAATCGCCATTTGTGGAACTTAAACAAACGTCATATTAGGTAATTCTATAAATTTCCTAGAAACTCGAGCTGTTGACAGCAGCATTATAGCCCATACGGTGCACGTGCAAGCTTGAACCATTAAAATGTCATTTGTGAAATTAACACTAACTCCAAGATAGATTAAGTCATTAGCAACCTAGAACTTCAGCTGTCAACGGTATTATTATTAGTGCGACAGTTTAGAGTAGGGTGCCCGTTAAAGAGATGATTTTCAAATTTCTTTAAACCTCACTTCCAAAATATTATGGTAATAAAAAAAGGATGTGTGCAAAAGTTTGGGTCAGACTAAGCTATGTATATGGTATAATATATAAATATATGGGGGAAAATAATTTTGTTTCTAATTACACAGTGCGACAAAATTGGGCCGACCTTCTAACTGGAATATATTTATCCGAAGGTTTTTATGCGTTGAATCCGAATCCGAGGATCGAATCTCTCAATTGGCTGGTTTTCGAGATATCTTTATTAATGATTTACAAAAACCATCTGACTCATTTTATAAAACATCAATTTGCTTATGCAAATCTTTTAAATCAAATTCCTCAAGTGTGGACGTAATAAAAAAAACTTTTTCAAACAAGAAATACACATGTAACTTTTTTATAAATCAACCAAAGCATAAATTAACTGTAGAAAATGCGAAATAAAATAATGATGTAAATACGATTTTAAAATTAATTGGATGGCATAGTTTTGGGATAGTTACAAATGAGTCATTTTCAATCAAATATGGCTAATAGTTTTTTTGTTTTTGATTTTTTTGAATGGCATACAATTCCTGCTCAACTATAAAACGATAAGTCAACTTTTGAAAAATTAAAAAATTTTCTTCATATTCTTTATGTTCTTGTGTTTTTAATGGTAATGCAAAAAAACATTAATTACCTCAATTAATTCATGTATTTATTGTTTTTGTCAATATGTACTACCAAATTTAATTAAAAACTTTGAAAAAAAAACACGAATTTCTACTTTCAAAAAATTTAATAAGAAAAACTAGCTAATTGATTAAACATATTATAATATACTTAAAAGCCTTAAAAGAATTTGTGTGATATATACCATACATATATATCACAATACATTTATGTGATTTATTATATTACTTATGTTTACAATACAAAAATGACAATCTTTTTTTTTGACAAACCTGTTGTTATTGCTGAAAGCTTTACTATAGCATCTGCGTTCCATATAAAGTATTTCAGGAAAAACAACACATTGTGATTACAAAGATCTATATGATTAAGATTAAAATTTGGCACTTGATTAAAGCCGAACCTAATGTATAAGGTAAGTTTTTGATAGAGTTAAAAATTATACTCACATGCCCCGGTCAAACACCTTTTTCTATACCCTACACAGAGAGTAAGTAGCGTGTCAAATATAGAAAGTGCATACATTTTGATCAGCGTCAGCTCTTGAGTCAATTTTTGCAGTTCAGGCTGCCTATGGAAATTACGAGGAAAACGAAGTAGAATAACTTGTGCACTTCTTAAATTTTAACTTGAAAAATTGAAAATGTTCTTGAACTGTTCACGAACATGCCTACCGACTACAAAAGCCTTAAACTGCCATGAGTTTTTCCCATGCGTTAGGGACTATCTCAGTAACCACAGATTTAATTTTTTAAAAATTCAATAACATTAAACCGCGTGCATGATTTATAGCAGCATTGGCTATTTCATCTATACAGAGCAAAAAAGTCACTTTAACAATTAAGAAAATCATATAAGACTTTCATACTAAATGAATCATCTTTTTCCAAAAATCATTTGTTTTCAAGATCACAAGGTTAAGCTCTAGGGGAAGCTCATTTTAAAAAAGCCAATTCCTAAAATAACGGCCACCCTAACTCAAAATACATTTCAGATAAGACAAAACACTGCAAAAAATTGTAATAACCTCTGTCAATCTATACTGTAACAATTCATTTCTAGGTTATGTTTGAATTGTAACAAATGCTTTCTTGTATTTTTTTTATTATTAAGAATACTTAAAGATCGCAGAACATTGAAAATAATATATATTACTTTTAATAACAATTCAATATGAAGTTAATTCTTGCGACAGTTTTTATAATAATTCTATTTGTAGATTTTATGCAAGCTGCGGCAATATCTCAAGCTGTGGTGCAAGATGACTTGAAGACGCTCCAAGCAGTTTTCGATGACTTTCCAGGCGTTTCAGAGGAACCTGACTCAAAGACACTTCAAACATTTCTCGAAGACTTTCCAAGCATTTTTCGATATCATTTATTTATTAAAGAATTGTCGAGCAATGACTCAAATGATGGACTGTGAAGTTGTTTTGGTAATTAATTGAATATTTTTGTAAGCACATGAGTATGGTTTCGTTTAATGAAAATTATGCAACAAAACAGGCGAATTAAAATTGACTATTTACTTATAAATATGGAAGATAAATGTTTATTTAAATTACTTTTAAGTTTGAAAAGCTTATGAGAATCGTTAATTTTAGAAACAACATAACTCACATTTGACTTTGATGCGACTTTTCTGTAACAGAAAAACCATAAAGGCTGGCCGGTCCGCATTCTTTTATCTATGAAGCCTTTCACGCACAAATACGGTCAATATACTTCTGGTATACCTATTAAACGAGATATGTACATTGGATATATAAATGTTTAACTTGCAATCGCAGCATTATATCTGAAAATTTGGCACTGATTTCCTAATTTTAAGCAAAAGTGATGATGTATCCATACATTTGAGAGCAAACAGATTTGTTTTTGTAGAGCTATTTGAAAAAAAAAGTAAGCGTCAATTAATCTCGAACTATTCCAAAGCTGAAGGAAAACATTCAATTCGAAATCTGACTTTTAGCACCTGAAGCTTTGCATAAGGCCATGAAAAAGGCTATGTGTTTGTGAACAGAAAAATGTGTTAATTTTTGGGATGTTGTTTCTAAACACAATACAGGAAATAAAACTTTAACTAAATTTCAAAATAAAAAAACTAAAACTAATATTCCTGTGGCAAAAAGGTAAAACCTGCTTAAGTCGAGTTAAGCACGAAAGAAGTTAAGGCTATATCAAGACCTAAGCAAATACTAACAACTTGCATTAAAAACAAAGATCAATTGCATCCAGAATTAATCTAAAATTGGCCTTAACTCCCTTCGTGCTGAAGTCGACTTAAGCAGTTTTTCCTTTTCACCACAAATTTCATATCATTTAGTATTTCAGAGGCCACTCTGCACTAGTTCGTAGAGATTAAACAAAACAATTGCAATCAACTTTATTAAACGATATAATATGATATTTCTAGGTTATGTTTGCACTATAACATATGTTCTAATTGCATTTTTTTTCAAGTATTTTTTTAATATAAATACTGGAGAATATTAAAAACATCAGCACTTCAAACAACAAATTCAACATGAAGATCATTTTAGCGACAATACTTGTAGTAACAACTTTAATTGTGAATTCTACGCAAGCTGCATCAATTTCTCAAACTGTGGCGCAACCTGACTCGAAAACTTTTCAATTGTTATCCGCTATCGACGATAGTAGCTATGACTACAGTCAACAGCTGCTCGATGTTGATTCAACTTTGGACAATGATGCCGCTGATGAAACGCAAAATTCTTTTGGTGATAATTTACAATTTTTGCAGATGCTGACAAGACACTTGCCGTTCTTTTAATATTAGGCTGAGGACGGGCTTATAAAGATCGACCAACTAATTATAAGTAAATAGAAGATACATTTTTTGTTTTAATTATGATTATATGTGTCAAGCATATTAATTATAAAATAAATACATAATAAATATATTACATTTAGATGTGAAGGGAAGTTTGTTCCGTGGATGTTTTTTAACGATGTAACTCGATCCTTCTTAGAAGAAGATAATAGTATGAAAAATCTAAGATAAGGTCCAAAAATGTTCTTTCGACCTTTTTAAATGGCCGCAATCAAAAATGTCCAGAAAATTTCATCCATAGGTAAGAAATTTTTGCACACGAGGACATTGTTCTAATAATATTCCGTCAAAAAGTAAAATATCTTTAAATAGGCGGTTGGTCTAACTTACGCTACTTTAATCTAACATTTTCAAAATTCCTATATCTTAGAGTAAATAGTAATAGTTTTTAATTTTTCATGTTGCAACTCTTTCAAAATTAGAAATAGTGAAATTTCTGTTAGTAATTTTCACAATAAAAATAAAATCATTGTCTTCCTCGAACTTTTTTGGAATATCTCCTAAGTTGCATTTGATTGAAAAAAATTGGTGGTAGTTTTCGGGGTCATTGGTCCAAAATTATCCAAGAAAGTGAAGTAAAGTTTTCTTGAAGTAAAACTTTTTTAGCAGCGTTGTGATTTGAAACTCGATGAAACGGAAATGGTACCACTAAAAAGAGACACACATATGTATGTATATATCTACAGGATTTTGCCTGCGAGAGAATGAGATAAAATACAGATAAACAGTTTTTAGCTAAGACAGAAACGTCGAAGTAATCTTCATATTTGCATAGCAGTGTCAGAAACCTTTATAAAATTCGACAACAAGATGTCACTTAGATTTCACCAAAATTCTTTCGTACGCAATAACATTTTTTTTTTAGAGCAATGATATTTTTGATTTCATTCTAAGGAGTTGTTTACAAGGACATTTTTCTTAACGAAATTGGAAAAACCAATTATTCTTCGATAAATTGGAAATGTTTAAAATTCATTCCACACTCGGTGAACGACGGCAGCAATTGGGACAAGATTAGACTCTTCAAGGTGCCGTCTCAAATAGTATTGACAAATGGTCAACAGTCCGGCTCTCTTCTAGTACTCGGTACCAGGTTTTGTGATGTAACAAAGTCTCTCTGATTGAATCTCTGAACACGAAAACAGCAATTTCGGATTCGTTCAAAAGAAGAACAAAAATTATTTTTCCAGGAATAATTCTTTAATTCCTATTTTGATTTCCCGAATGAAATTGAAAAGAAATGCATTCCTTTCGTCAGAATTACAATTTAGCTGTTCAAAATTTTGATTCCATGAATTCAATCCAAAAATGAATCAATTCATTTTGTCATCAAAATTTCAATTTCTTGGAATTGGCATCGAAATGTTGTTTACATTCTTACTCCGTTCTGACTGTGGGTTATCGAAAGCGCTGAATTAAAGAGTTAGTAATAGGCTCCGCATACTTAGTAACGCTCATCAACGGGTTTTTTTATATATCGAAATTTTTTGTTTTTTTTTTCATCACAGCAGCAGATGTGATATCAATTCAATAACCATTATGTTAATCTTTTTGATGATATCACTTAAAATATTTAACAAAAAACTTTTTCTCGCGCATATAACATTTGATTTAGTATTAATTTGTTTCTATTGAAATTAACAAATTTTAATCAATTTGTTAAATGAAGGAAAAAAATAAATTTTAATTTTATGCGGGCAACGCTTAAAGATCTGATCTAACTTGTGTGGCATCTTGACAACACTTGTTGGATTAAGTGAAAAATTTATTTGAATTAAATTTATGTTCTTGTGCATAACTGATACCAACTTATAAATTCTATGAAACAACATATGTAGATCATGGTCAAAAACATCTGCGAAACATTAAATTAAAATTTAATCAAGGAAAACGACAACATGTGGATCTTCTTTTACTCTACGTTGTCTTGTCTATAAAAGATTTATTTTTGCACAAATAATCTGAGTTGACTGTCCGCAAAATTTAGTTGAGATTAAAGCGAATAAATGCTGAAAAAATGCTATAAATTAAAATATAATGTCTACTATATAATTAAACGGTGCTTTAGTAAGGAGTGTTTACTATGACACTTCCCACTCCAGCATGAATTAATTCGAGAAGTGTATGCTGAAGATTAACGAGGTTATAACAACAATTAATATAAATAAACATGAATGAATTCGCATATGTTTAGTGTTTCTAACATTATTAAGTTAATGTGTTAATAGTTGTCAAGCTTTTTTTTCTGCATATTATATTTAATTCTTTACACCTGATATAATTTAAACAAATGATGTTTTAATTAGACATTTGGTACCTTGGTTTTTAATTAAAAAGAAATATTTGCATTAAGATCTCACGATATAGGGAAAACAATGCTACATATAAACTTAAATGGTTTTGGAGAGAGGAACTTTGTAGGAAATTAAGAAAAAATCTAAGATTTATAAATCAAGATATACCAATGTTGAGAAAATTAGTTGGAAAAAAATGGAAATATCTCGAGAGCTCGTTTTTGTAAAAGAACGTTTTGATTAAGAAAAGAATTTTGGCGAGGAAATGACGGCGTCTGTAATCACCTCGACTTCATTGAAATTGAGATAAATTTTTACAGAAAGTATCAGAAACTAACATCAGTTTCAATTACAGCAGCTCAAAATTAATAGGAAGTCGGTATTGGCAAGTCATTTGCATATAACTTTTTTTTTTGTTCACTTGTCAGCTGCTTGTAATTCGAATTAACACCAATTAAATCAAAGTAAACATTAATATCGTCAACTTAACAATTATCTTACTTGGCCATAAACAATTGTTCAATAGATTAATATGTATTTGATAGCGTAATAAAATCATGATATAGCAATTAATATAAAGAACTACTTAGCATAATGACGTGTGAATTTCGCATTTTAATACATAAAATGAATACGAATACGAACTTATATTGAATATTGCTGATTGTATTAAACAAACATCATCAGTTTTTCTATAATCTTCAGATTATTGATATCTTAAAGAATAAAACGATATAAAAACAAAAGTCATGACAGCTTTTTAAGGCTTATGAGAATATATTGTTAAGATAACGTTGTTTCTTTTCTACAACAAATGATTTACTTTGACTTATGTTTATGTAGACCCATGTTATTTTTGACTACCTACTGATATAAATTTTGTTTTATTTTATTAAAGTTATGTAAATATATTTTATTGTTTTAAAGTAAATTAAAAATACGGATACGTTTAGGAGCGCGAATTCGATAGAAATAAACACCAAATTGTTATGGCGTGGATAAATAAAATAAATAAATTAACAGGGCTGGTTTGAGCTATGGTACAAGGGGTACATGCCACCCGAACAACGGATTTTTATGGAGGATGGCAGTTACAACTTTTACATACATAGTGTGCAGGTTTATGTCTGCAGTAACACGGCAAACAAACTTTGGTGTATAAAAACTCTCAATTACATAGAGTGTTCGTTAAAAAACAAGCCCCAAGCCCCAAGCCCTAAGCCCCAAGCCTCTAACCTATTCTAAACTCTTCAACGTTCAATGTTTCAAAATTTTATTTTCATAACTTCTCCTTATTTGCAGTTTTTCCACTTAACCTACGGAATATATATGTATTTTTATAATTTTAAGGTTTTCCATTTTATCTTGAAACTTTACTACCTTGGACGATCGGATGTGGTCTGGCTGGACCCTCAAACACTTACAGGTATTTGTACGGGAAAATGTCAAAATTGGCGTCACATTCAAACGTAATTATAAATCATTTAGGTTTTTTTTTTATTTTTCTGGCTTTTACATGTGTTCTTCTAGCTGCTGATATAAAAATATTGAAAAAAAAGTAGATTTGTATAGACACCTGTGTAATAAATTTAAATTTTCGATATCTCGGAGAAAAAAAGAAGAAATTCGCTGTTTTTTTATCAACTCCTGCTCGCTAAAAAAGAACCGTGACAAAATCAAACCCCCATACACTATCAAATTTTTTCAAGTCGCACCCAAAAAATATCATTCATATATTTTTTAGACAATAGGCTTAAAGCTATATATATTTGTAACCGTTTAAGTATGTATAGAAAATAAATCAATAATTTTAAAACAAAAATAAAAGAAGAATAAAATAACTAATCATGATAGCTGCTACTTAGTTTAAAAAAAAAATACTTAACATTTTAGCGAATTTTGCAGATTAGATGTGAATTGTTATTTTAGCATTTGCATACGATTTAGTTAATACCCGTATTACTTTTTATATCTATTGTTATGATATTTATTGTTTCAGGCATCAATTTCAGTTCATTGTTCGTTGAAAAGAAACAAGTGCATATGTATGTGTGAATTTTTAAATGTTATAAATTACATAATAGTTGAAAATAACTCATGAATATTCATCAATTTTAACTTAGAACCTGTCAAATTTAATAGGTACTTAGAAGATTTCTTTTTAATCTTGAATACTTCAACTTAATGTCAATTTTTTTTTTAATGAATGAACAGTTCAATATCTTAAATCAGGTATTCCCTCATTAATAAATGATTAATCAATCAATGATTAAAATCTACTTGAAATAAATTTTAATCGATTTTTATAAATTAATTTTTAATAAATAATTTTAGTTTCCTTAAATGTTTGACAATAAGTTAAATTGAAACAAAAAAATATCGGCACTTTGATTTTTCTACTTTTATTTTTGTTGTTGTTCCGGGTCAGAAAAGTTTTGAGGTACCCTAACATTGCACTGTTCATGCCAAACAACATTGCTCTTCATGTCCATCTTAATGGAATTGAATTGAATTTAAAGTGTTAAAACTCTTAGGAAGCAGTGTATTTTATAAGTTATTTATTTTTCTACTTCTTCGCATCTTCTCATCTTCGTATATTAAAGGTTAAATTATTATGGAAATTGCATTTCATGTATCAATGAAAGGACAAGCTAATATACTCGTATTCACAATGTGCCCAATTGTAACCTTGATACAAAAGCGCACAAGTACATCGTCCGGCAGCTAACTAACAGTGAGTCAATTCCCCCACTTTAATTGAAATCAACTTGTGTTTTCGTCTATGGTTGGAAAAATCCTTAGCCATAAGTGGCTTACAGCGCAAACTATTAAGGAGCGGTCTGCAGTAAAGTGTGGAAAATACTTTGAATTTGCAGCGATTATTGCAGAAAGAGCACAAGTTCATTCTTGATTACATAAAATAAAAGTGAATTTTTTGTTCATATGATATAGCTGAGCAATCATGGCTGCTAGGAAAATGGGTTAAGTCAACATATCCGAAACTCATTCATAACATCAAGATTTGATATTTTCACTAAGTTCGTCAATTAATTTGACAATCTTTTTGGCCCCCTAAGCCGTAAAACAGTAATTCAGTATCCGCACACATTTAATCAATCGGCAAAAGCACCGCATATCATACGCATGCATAATTAATTAACAATTTTATGTTACTACAATTTTTTTTTGTATTTTTTATTAAAAAACAATTTAAAATTAATTTATATTAATTTTTCAATATATTAAGAGAAAGTTGCACCGTTTATTTTCGTAGCGATCTTAACGATCGATTGATGAGACTATGAGAAATATGGACTTTTATACATAGGCATTAAATTAAATTTTATTGTACTTTTCCTGTTGTGAACCAAACGTTTCACACATGTAGCAAATGTGAAAAAAAAAACACAAAATTTGTTAGTTTTAGTTTTTATTTATATATATACTTTTACGTTGCTGTTATTAAGTATATTTCATGTTAAACAAGCCTGCTTTTTGGCACGCACCGCCCAAACCAACAGATTGTTGTGATTAAGCGGCAATTTGCTGTGGAGGAATCGATCGATAATGGGAGTTTTAACGTTTTTATTTGGTTGTTTTGTTTTATTGTAAATTTTTTAAATGAATTTACAAATTTTAAACTATGCTTATGCATAAAGTTTATATAATTTCATAAGATATTTGATAATTTAATGAGAAAATTACCTAAGGCCAATTTAACTGAAAATGAATAAAACATTAAGTTTAATGTGCGCATTTTGATTGACTTTTGACAAACTTATGGATGAGATTTTTGCCTAAGGTTCTATAAAAAATTTATGAATGAACTTTTAAAGAATATCTGCTTAATTAAAATTGCTATTAATTAAAAATAAATATTTATTAATAAAGTACTAAAAACGAGTTGGGTTCAGTAAACTGAGCTTTTATTATCCAAAATGTGAGTTTTTTTTAGTACAAACGCGAACAGTTGGTTGAAAGAAATGAAAAGCGGAGTGTTGAATTTGCTGGGAGCTAACTTGAGAAGGCACATACTTTCAATAATTCATATAAATATTTTCGGAAAATATAAGATCTTATATACATATATGTACATATATGCGAAATCCTTAAAAAAGACATTTTTCAACAAGTTACATATAATCTGCTTTGAGAACAGAAATTGTTATCTTTTGTTTGAACAGATCTGGATATATAGCAATATATATGCCGTGTGCACTTGCCAAAACAATTAACTACATAAAACAAAAATTCGAGAAAACATAAAAACTTAATCATTTGTGATGTACCACCAAATTTTTGAGTGATATATGCAACAAATGCGAACAGTGTGGTACTAAAAAATTGCTGTGATTCAATTAGATTATATATTAGTTGCGTGAAGTTTGCCCATACTTCTATAAAAAATTTCTGGACTAAACATATTTGTCTTATGGATCTTAAAACAAGTGATGAGTGGATTTTTGATGTGTAAATTGGCTTAAATGTAACGCTTACACGATTAATTTCAAAGTTTTCTCACTTTTCAGTCCATTACGACTTTGTCAAAAGTATTCTTACTATTGTACCCTTATTCAACTTCAAACCCTGATTCAACCCTTTTCCACTTTTCCAACTTCTTTAACTTTTTTCAACACTTTTTCTGATTTCAATTTTTTAGATATTGCCAAAATTTTCCAACTTTATTCGAATTTTTCAGCATTTTTTGACTCTTACCTTATTCAACTTTTTATTGATAATTCAATCTCTTTCAACTACTTTGACTTTTTCAACGTAATTCGATTTTTTCAACATTTCTACTTTTTTCGACTTATTCAAGAAAAAAGTATCTTGTGAAGTGATTTATTTTGAAAATTTATCTAAAACCCAAAATAGGTATGACTCACGGTACAATTCAAAATAAGACAAAATCTCTGACAATGCGCGCTTAAAGTTATGAGCTTACAATACGAACAACTTTTTAGTCGATGCCGATGATTTTGAGAGACGAAATAGGAATAAAAATTAAGAAGAAGAATCATCATTCAGATATGCTGCCACCATGTTTATTGTAACATGGGTATTACTTAACCTTTTTATTATAGATAAGTTGAGCTGTTCTACCTATTACAACTTTTTCCGACATTTTCAATATTTCGACTCTATATGCTAATAAAATAAAACACAGTTCATAATTATTTTACTGAGCTTAATATTCAGTACAGTGTGTGATAACACAAAAAAAATCACATAAAACAAAAAATCACTAAGGCTAGTCATATTTTGCTAGTAATGCGCTTGTTACTTCGTTGTCACTCGCCAAGAAAGCTTGCAACGAAGCGCCTGCATGAAAAGTGTTATATCAAATGAGTTACAAAAAAGAAGACCCAATAGAAAATATAATTCTGGGTTTGCTTTGTTTCACTTTTTACTTTGGTTCTCAACAAGTCTATGCAAAAGGGAAAACATATGTATCAGGCTTAGAAATTATCTATCATCGGCTCAAAGGTAACTGATGATTTCATTTAGCAATGGATGAAACTACTAGCCATGGACATATTTTTGTCAACAAAATAATTCTTAATTATTTTTGTCCCGATACACCACAAACAAAAACAAAACATAATTTTTTCAGAAACACCATGTTCAGTTCAGATAAAAGTATTGTTGGCAGCTAATAAAGTTTAATAGATAGAGATCGTGTGGGTTCACCATATTCAAAATATTTGCTCAAGAAAGCACCATAAGTAAGATTATTTGCTTCGAAAAATTTTCTCTTTTATCTTCTGTTTATAGAGCCTAAACAAATGTATGCCTAAATATAAGCTTATTGGCAAGAAACTTTAACAAAGATGAGAGTTAACATAACACACATTATGGTACATACATTTCTTCATTTCAATAAAGTTAAAACATATTTTAATGGAGAAAGCTCTTTTCCTCAACAACATAAACATATTTTCAATATTTCTTAATATAAGCTGTTATTTTTCCTTTAACTGTTAATTTAACTTGTTTTTTTTTATCTAATTGAACACACCTTGTTCGATTAAGCCCACACACAGGTATGTGTAGTTGCGGTGGGAATTTGTATGCAATTTTTAACCCAAATTTTTACATCAAAATATTATGTAAGCGTATAAGACCCTACTAAATTGAAACAAAAATAATAACATAAATGAAATCCCAATAATTTAGTTATGCTAATTTTCCAAATAATTTCTTTAGTGTGCATCCACTCTTGCGCGTGATGACCAAAACCGAAGTCCAATCAAAAATAACTCAAAACGCACGAAAAGTTGAGAAAAAAATACCAACGATATTTCATAATATTGTTGGATGATTATCAGCAATAAATTTAACATAAACGCAATAACAACACCAACAACAACAACAGCATGAACAACCAACAACAACAACAATAGGACATAAGAAAAATCAAAATCGAGGTTGTAAAAGAATTAAATGAAATGCAGAAAAATGTCTTTGATTAAAGCCGGGTGTCATAAGCAGAAAGCAGATAAAGAAAGAAGTTGCTGCGTCTGTACAAAATCAACGACAACGACAACAACACATCGTTAATATATACGGATAAATTTGGATCTTCGCTTAGTATTGGCTATACATACTCATGCGCGGTAGACGAATTGTGGTGTCAGTGTGTTACTACGTAATCGATTCCTAAGTAAATACAACATTTAAAAAAAAAAATGTTTTGGGAGAAAGTAGTAAGTCAAGTTCAACACCGACGTTATGTTTCAAAAGATTATTCAATTTACAATATGTATGCATCAAGTTATGCGTAAGTACGACATGCTTTGCTTAAAGGCACTGGCACATGTATTCAACATCCAGGGGAGGAGAAAAAACAAACTTTATTAATTTCCACCAAAAATTAGTGGAATTTAAATTCAAAAAAATTTTCATACCTATTGAAATGAATGCAGTGGGAGTCCATTCGGGTTCACTTAATAAATCATGCTCAATCCTGTGCTAGCTCCTTCCAATTTCGCTGCCCATGTGATCCGGTATCGACGATTGCCTGGTCTATGAAACAAATGATTAGCATCCTTTTTCTAAGTACTCGAGCCTTACAATTTTTGGAGGTTCTCCTTGTCAAACTATGTAATGAAATCTTTACAGCCCGCCAAATGTTAGTAGCATCATATATTATCAGCTTTAATTTATAAAGAAATTTAAGTATGATGAAAGGGACGGATTCGACACCCTAACAACAATTTTTTTTTTTTAAAAAAAGTACAATTTTAACCGATAAGTAATGACGCAGTATTGATGGAATAACTCTTCCTTTGAATTCTATCGTGCGTAATACTGCCGAAATTGATAAAAGTCGGAATAGCGGTCTTATTATTATCTATCCAAAATAAATTCTAATATCAAATGAAAGCTTACATGATTCTCTATAAATCATATCTCATGCGTTTTTTTTTTTTTCATAAAACCTATCTATAACAGATTTCTTCAATAGAAGAACATAATTTGGGCTGTTGAATTTTAATTGCTATAAAGTAAGCGAATTTTTTGCGTAAAATAGAAAAGAAAGAAAAACCTCAACGATGACATGTCCCTTGAGTTTCAAGGCCAACTGAAACCCCTAAATCTCCGAATTACGTGTCCGGGGAATATTTTGCAAAATAAATCCAAAATTGGTCACGTTTAATTTATTAGTGGAGCCTTTTTGTCAAAATCACAAATTCTCCTGATCAAAATCTTCAATAGCAGTTCAAAAAAGATCGACCTTAGCTCTCAAAATTAACGATAAGGATAGCTCATTCGTCATTCAAACTGGGAAAATGATACCCAGAGCAGACATCTTTACTTTCTTCGTATACAATGGTTTCTTTAAGATCACTTGTGGGTTTTAAAACCCCATATATAGCAATTTTACTTATTCATGTATTCTGACCAAGAATTGAGCTTCATCACTGGAGACAATTTTGTTCTTAAAGTCATATAATCATAATAATATAATAAAAGTACGAAAAGAATTGAACCTTGATTTCTCCAATTTTTGATTTTTTATCTAATTTTGAATATATTTTCTATCTCTTTTAAATTTTTTATCTTTTATAGGGTAAATCATATTTTGCGCGAAACTTGGAAATTGGTCGTAGCTCAACTCAGTATTTCTGAGCTATCATGCTTAGGAAATCTCATTCATCAGCTCAAAGATCAGTGATGATTCCATGTAGCAATAAATGTAACAAGTATGACAAGCTTTAGCCCGATTTTTCAATTCAATTATTTTTGTTGTTGTCATCCACTGCACTGAACAGTTTTCTCAGTTAAATAATTTTAAATAATATTTTTTTAAAAATCAGAAATATTAGAAGGATCTAATAGTGATATAAAAATATTGAAAAAATTTTTTGCTTAATGTTTTATAAAACTTAAAAAATTTTAGGCTAAACAATAAATTGTACGACATATGCCAAAACGATTTATAGGAAATTTTTAACTACTCAAATTACAATTATATATACCTTTTAATTACTGCAATTTAATATTTATTAAGATTTATTATAATAAAATTTAGATTTCTATTTCAAACACCTTAAATTGCAATCTTAATTTAATAAAACTCAAAATTGAATCTAAACAATATAAATTTCTCATATTTCTTAAATCTTTTTATTAGCTTTTAAAAGTAAATAAAAAAAATTATGTTACTAGACAACTGCTACGAAATATATCTATTCTTGCAATAAAATGCAATATAAATTGAAAAGTACATGATGGTATAACAAAATAAAAGCAAAAGAATGTAAGATTTTAATCTATAAAACTTTGCACACATCATGATGCAATAAACTTCATATAGCTCCGGCTGTTAGTCATGCAAGTGGTTGTTTGATATCTGAATCAGTAGCAACGCCATCAGTGTTGTGCATATGACATCTTATGGTATTAAAAATTAAACTGACTTTTGGCAATAGGGGGGCTCATCTTGAATACCGTCACTGTATTACTTGTATGCACTATCGTAAATATTTTTGAATTTTAATTACATTGCTACTGCTGGATAACACAAAATGTGATCCACTTTATTTTATATACGTATATGAAATGTCGATAGAAAATCTGGTGCACGTAGTATAACATGTTCAAATTCCAAAAATGAAAGTTTACCATCACCATCGACATCAGCTTCCTCGATTACCTTATCGGCAATCTGTTGATGCTCCTCTGGACTCAATTCGCTTTTGGTCATTGTGGTAAGACAGGACATTAGGTCAGCATGACCGATGAAACCATCTTGATCGAAATCTACAAAATAGCAAAAAAAAAAGGATGATAAAAATACATACATAGCTTGCAACTACAATATTAGAAAGGGAATGAATTTATATAGATGTAAAAGCATTGATAAGCCAAAGAGATAGAAAATACAAGCGTGTGTGGTAATATGTAGTAGAATTTTTGCAATTTCTGTAATAAAATACAAACAAGCAAAATATACACTCAAAAAAATTTTTGTGAGACGATAAACAAAATCATAACAGAATATTATGGTTGAAAGAGGCTGAAAAAGTAGGAAAGCTTTGAAAAATTTTGCCGAAAAATCTTGTGAAGTCGAAAAAAAGGAAAATGTTGAAAAAAGTTAAAAAAGGTTGAAAAAGCTGAAAAAGTTGAAAAATGTTGAAAAAAAATGGAAAGTTTTGAATTAAGTTCGAGAGGTTGAAAATCTTGGAAAAGTTGAAAGAAGCTGAAAAAGGCTACAAAATATGGAAAATGTTGAAAAAAGTTGAATGAGGTTGTAAAACTCGCATAAAGTTGAAAGAGGTTGAAACAGTAGAAAATTGCTGAAAAATAATATAACTATTGAAGAAAGTTGAAAGAGATTGAGGGAGTCGAAAAAATGTTGAAAATGTAGAAAAAGTTGAAAGAGATGGAAATTATCGAAAAAGTTGAGAACGTCAAAAAGAATATGGAAAAGTAGGAACAAATTAAAAAGTCGAATACATACTATCGAAAAAATCGAAGAATGAAAAATTTAAAAATTCTTTATATGTTTATAATTCCTTTTCAAATATCGAATGAGTCGATTTATGTCCAGATATCTTATTTAATATGGAAAAAGTCATAAGGATCACACAAGTCGAAAATTTTGAAAAGAGCTATATAGACAAAACAGTTGAAAAGAATAGAAAATGTTGAAAAAAATTAAAAGAGGTTGAAGAAGTCGAAAAAAATTTAAGCAATTGAAAAGGTCGATATATTATGGAAATTGTTGAAAGAGGTTGAAAAACTAGAAAAATTTTAAAAATATTGAAACCGTTAACAATCATCGAAAAAGTTGTTGAAAGAGGTTCAAAAAGTTGAAAGAATTATGAGAAATATTGAAAAGTGGACAAATAGAAAAATGTTCTAAATGCGATTAATTCGAATAGGTTGAAAAAGTCAAAACGAAAAAAGGAACATAGGTGAAAGTTAAGAAAAAAAGCTGAAATATGTTGAAAAGTTCAAAAAGTTGAAAAAGGAAAAAAAAAGTCGGTTGAATATTTAAAAACTCGTAAGAAGTAAAAAAGAGAAAAATATATGGAAAATGTTGAAACACGTTTAAAAATATTTTAAAAAAAAAATTGAAAAATTTTAAAAAAGTCGAAAAAATGGCAGAAGTTTAAAAATGCCAACCCCTATTTTTCTATTCCGCCTACTTTTGGTGCAATAAACTATATTCAAGATCGGCATTCGCATACCAAATTTTATCACAATATGATTTGCGTGATATTCCATAATTAGTCTTAAAGTTTAAGGTGGTGATACATCCACTGTTAAAATCCAGCGCGATTTTGATCTAGAAATAGCATTTTATAAACAACATTCTTGCAGCATATTTCAGTATTACATAGTTCGGTTGATATGTGTCATTTAAGGCTATTTTACCCGATTTTGATTAAGATATGACCATAGCAATTAAGCCACTCATATTAAATTACATACCAAGTGAAGAGTGTTTTGTGTGATTTTTTAGCTCTGGTTAATTTTTCACTTTCAAAAAAATCGTCGAAAACTAATATAGAAAGACTTTCAACTGGAATTGTGTTACATATTTTAATTCTTTCATTTATCGCCAATTTATTTTTCCATGTGTATGACAGCTTGTTTGGTCACTTGTTGAGATGAGATAATATTACTTGATAGGAGACTTCGTTCGGAGTGAGTGCATCTATGTCGTACAACTGCTTGACCCAAGCAGCTTAAGCCAAACCAAACAATTGATTTGTCAGTTGACTAGAGTCAATTTTCTTCTCCATTTCTTTGCATATTCAATTTTATGCTTGACATTTTCATTGTTGTTGTTGATGTTATTGTACTTTTATATCGAACACACACACATGTGTACATAGTATGTAGATACCTGTATTTTATGTAACAATTCTATTTTCTATCATGTTGTTTGATATTGTACTGGAACTCGTTTTCATATCTGATTAAGTCTCCGGTTTGTTTGCTGCATTTGCACTTGATTTTCTTTTAAACTTAGCTTAACCTATATATATGTCATATGAAGACTCAATTTTACGCAAATATTTTTATATCTTTTTGATATCATTTTATTAAATTATTGTGAATATTATAATAAAATATGAGTTAAGCTTATCAAGGGTTTGATATTATTCTCTAAATTTTGGTTGAGTCAAAGAGAAAAATAAATTCGAACTCATTGCTTACAAGATATTAAGTCCATAAATTTAAGGTTTTGAGCTTAAGCTTTGCATACGTTATACAAGAGACAGGCGAGCTGATAGCATCTTGTTCTATATCTATATTATATTATCTATATAACTATATTATTTTGTTCAACATATGAGGTGCCATATTTGGGTTTTTGTTCAATGTGGTCAATATGCTCTGAACAAGTTACCTTATTCGTTATCACGTGACATTTTTGCGTCGATTTTAGGATTAAAACAAATGATGTCTCTTGTTCATCGCAAATGCGTTGTTTATTTATTTTTAATATTTTTGAAAGCATGAAGTTAAACAGAGCTGCTGCTTTACTTCATTAGAATCCACAACCAACTTTTTTTTTTGTTTCTGTTGCCTTTTGTTATTGCTATTATCATTTAATTTACCATATAATTACACTGAGCCTACGATTTTAGATTTTTATTGTTGTAATATAAAAAGGTAGATAGTCTTATTTTTCATGAATTATTTAGTTAAAAAATATGTTTGTTTGTTTTCTCAACTAAAAATTGTTTTTCAGTGCAACTCCTTTTAAGTATTTTTATTTCATAGTCTTAATTTCACTTCCCATATAATTTTTTTTAAATTTGAAGATGCAACGTTACGTAAAAACTTTGTTCCAACTTTTTTCTCGACAGTTATATGCTGAGAAATTTATGAGCACCACACGACTATTTTTAGATTTTGAATACAACGTTAAGAACACAATTTTTTAGTGACATTTTGCAAAGAAATATTATAAACGAAATAATTTGAAAACAAAAATCGCTAGTTTGATGAAATCAGGAAAGCAAATTTTTAAATTAAGGTAGCTTAAAATTTCCGTTGCTGCTCACTTACGAAAAAAAATATTGGTTTTCCATTAATTTCAGAAACTAATCTTCATCACACGAAGAGATAAAAAAAAAGTTTTACAAGTTAAAAGTTTTTTAAGTTTTTGGTTAATTTTTTTTCCAGAACGAAAATAATTTTGAACCACATTAAGGTCACATTCCTCTCCAACGATACCCACTTGATAAATTGCCAGATACAAATTCTCGGACAACGTGTAAGAAAATGTTTTCGAAAAAAGTTCTTCAAGTTGTTGAATTTATGGCTGTAGAGCAGCGGTGGGCATGGAAATCTAGCAAAAGGGCGCAACAACAAAATCGAGCAACAAAAAACGAAATTTTAAAGTTTTTTACTTTCATTTCCAAATTTGACAACAGCACAAATAAAACCAAATTGCACTACAAACAAAAACAAGTCGCTAATGCCTTTGGATGTTGTTTTTGTTTTCATTTGACTACAAATCAACGCTGTACGTCAATAGCGTTGAAATTCTGCGAATTGTTTTTTTGTTTGCTTGTGCACCGAATAACGGTTCGAGCCATGAGGGCGGAAAGAGCCACTATGTGCCCATCGCTGCTGTAGAGTGTTATTTTAATCTACACAGGGTTATTCATCAGTTTTCACTGTTCAGTAGCACTGTTCAAAACTAAGCTGCTATAGCAAAAGATATCCCAAAACTTAAGCCAGTATGTATTGTATTGTTGAAAAAAGACTATAATCTCAGGGTATTTTCAACAGCGTATTTTCCTTAAAGAGCAATATTTTTAAAATAATGAAGATTTGGCATCAACAGCTACCTCTTGCATGAATTTTGTAACACCCTTTAGTTGCCCATATGCGATGCACGAAAGTGTCAATTCATACAACGTCCTTGAACTCCAAAAGCAATTTAAATGCCACCTATGTCAAAGTACACACGCTAAAAAGTTTAAAATTCCACATATACCAAACAAAATATGAACCAATTCAATGTCCAATGTAAAAAACACATAATTTAACTACAACATAAAAATCGCACAATGGTAGACCACGCAGTGCACTACAACGCCATAATGACTGCTTGCTCACAATAACAACAAAAAAGGAGTTGCGGTACAAAAATATGCAATGAACAAAAATACTGATGCAACTTACCATAAATCTTAAAGGCATAGAAGACTTTTATATCTCTCGGTGCTTGCTCACTGAATACCGAGAGCGCATCCAGAAAATCCTCAAACGACAAATTTCCCTGACCATCGCGTGAGAACGCCTCACAGATGCGACGTCGAAAAGGATTCTCACGAAGTTCGGGCATTTTTTCAATGCACTCACGTGGAACCTTGACACTTGATGCCTGTCCCTCGGTCATTTGGCGCGGTACCAAATCCGGGCGTAATTCACGAAAACGTTTATGAACACTACAAAAGAAAATTGAGGAAAACAAAAAGATGAGAGAAACAGATGAAAAAAATTTTAAATGTTCTTTCTGCAAAAGGAAGGATATAAAAATGATAATAAAGGAGCGTTGAATTTCATCATTGGGCTGCAATCGTTTGGGTTGGCCAAAAAAAAAAAAATTGGTTTGGAGCCATGCATGTTAAGAATTTTGTTGAAAATAATATAAATCGCATGCAAACAATAAAAATGAGAAAACTGAATGAAATAATAAAAGAATTAAAATAATAAACAACAACAAAATGTGGGTATGCCACAGCAGCGTGAATGAATGAAAGAAAGCACAAGCACAGAAAAAAAAAGCAATGAGCCTGGAAATTAAAATAAAATTTACCATGACTGTGGACTGTAAGGCCGGGCCAAAAGAGGTAAAGTAATTTGGCAACGAATGTCATTAGCAACACGCGGTCAGCCATTTATTCCGTTGTGCTGTGAATGTGTAATGTGATTTTTGGGTTTTGAAGGATATCTGAAATTGCTTAAATGATGCTACAAAGGAGGAGGAATTTCATTTCTTAAAATAACTTAAACGTCAGGATTTCAAAGGATTAAGAAAAAAATAAAGGGAGTCATGTCGCCTACTATATGAAAACGTTTTACTAGCAAATTTGTTGAAAATGATTTTTGTTTATAATTAGTCGCCTACAAAACCCTTAACAATTACCCTTAACCCTTTCATATTTTTGAAAATAAAAAATTTTGAAAACTTTTAAAAAAAATTTTTTTCCCATGTGTGTTGTACATATAAATAAAATACACTCGTAGCATATTTAAAAAAAAATTATATTTGGTTTTTTTGTCCCATGAGATTTGACAAACTTGGAACGCCCACAGCGAATGCGACGTGAAAGTTATCGATGTAAGATTTCTTCTTCGCGTTTTGTTTCGCCAAAACGTATCGATACCAGCTACTATCACAAAATTTGTTTATGAAAAACCTAGGCAAACGCCACGCCCTCTTGTTGAAGTCTGACAACTTTTTGTCTAGAAAGTGTTTGAGTTGTTTCTAGCATTTGCGAGAAAGTTTGAAAGTTATTTGCTAAGGAAAAAAAAACTTTTTTTTAAAGTGTTCTCCTTTGGGCCACCATATTAAATTTTTCAAAAGTCAGTGTTTATTTTTACGAAAGTTTAGGTATTGAAGAATATTTTGAGCGCTCTAACGTTGTTAGCATTTTTGGGCGATTATTAATTTATTTACAGTGACGTTTTTTGACGTTGAAAAAGTCATATTGCTTCACATGAAAATCGTCGTACTTAAATAATATATTTTCTCAGTTTTTGGTTTCAAGTATATAAAAAATACATTAAAATTTCACACTTACCGTAAAATCTCCTTACGCGTAAAGAATGTGCAATCCTTGTAGTAGTAAACATCACAAGTCGAAGGAATAAATAGTAAAGTGTTAATTAAAACGTCTTGTAACACACAGCACAAGCTTACCTGATAATCGTCAAGTTGCTGCTCCGTAAAGGTGACTATTTTATTGCCCATTCTGGCTTAAACTCTTATGATGCGATTAAGTAGAAATTTCAAATTAAATATTTCTGTACTAGTTGCTGCTGCATGAAAACTCTTTAACTGAACTTTAGTCAAGTGGTTTAGCTTACAAGCCGGAGAAATATCAGTAGAACAAACCGTTTAAACCAAACCAACTCGTAGACTGACTAGAAAAAACTCTTAGTTTTTCCATTATTTTTTTCTTTCTCTATGCTTCTGATGATATCCTGCGGTGTTTACTGTTGCCCTTTTTGTTTCTTTTCCAACTTTCCGACCACAGTTTTCCCTGTATCTACTTTATCATCATGGAATAAAAATGAAAGAAAATTTGTTTGTTCTTTTTGTGTTGTATGTATTTTTCACACTCTCACAGTAGGTGAAATAAAAATTAATTAAGGAGTGTTCTTTTGAAGCACGCCATATTTTGTAACGTTTCAGATACCCTACATTAGTTTGGTGAAGGTTTGTTAGCTTCTTTGTTCATTGGTAATGATTTCAGTGAGGGTTTATTAATTTTATTACTATCATACTTTAAGTATTAAATTTAGTCAACTTGATGGAAATAGGGACTATTACGATAGTTCTTGAAATTATTGTTTCTAAGCTTGATTTTTCCAGAGTATACAATCCTGCGTAATTTCAGCTTTGTCTCATGTCTCTATTCAATATGCTACACCATTTTGCGTTTCCAGTCTTTACTTTTTATAATGCTTCCATACTATATCATCATCCATCTTACAGCTTGTCTCCCATAGGAGGCAGTTTGTTGCATATGTGACTTCATTAAAGCAACTTTTTTCTTCACAACATACTCTATTCTAAGCAAATTTGATTTTTGCTAAACATCTCATATCGATCTACTTATAATACGATAATTAAAATTGCAAAAATCTTTGCCGGCTGTATCCAATACCCTTGTAAAAAAATAGAGCATACAAGCTTAAGAAAATTTTTGTGCTTAAGGTTTCGGAACCTTTGATTAAGGGTTGATTTATAGCTCTTTTATTCCTTTTCTGACAACGTACTGATTGATGCTGTCGTTGCTGTCGTCAGCTAGTGATACACTCGTATAATCTTTGCTAATGATTGTTAAAAAGGATGTTATATTTGGAAGTGTTGAAATATATAGTGTCTATATATTAACCACAAGTGTAGCGTATTTTTAAAGCACAACTGCCAACGATTTGCTGCTTCATTTTGTTTTAACTACGTATTGTTGTTGTGTGACTTTTACATAATTTTTTTGCAGCTATTTAGTTTTGATGTTATTTTTTTTTGCATTCCTTTGTTAAGGTGTGGTAACATGCTGTTCAGTCAAAAAATTCTATTACAAACACTGTCAACATGAAACGCCAACCCATGGACATATGACATGGACATGTATGCTAGAAGGTTGATGTTTTGGGGTTATGATGTAGTTGGAGTCTGCTGGTTCTTTTTTGAAGAGATGACAAACTTTACAAACATTAATTAAAATGTAATGATCCAGGTGCAGAAAACCTGGAACTTATTATTCTAATACTCTATGCTGAAAGTTTTGCATCTCTATTCCCCAGGCGAGGACTAGTTGTAAACTTAAGTAACATTATTTAAGCAAATGTACGTCGATTTTTAGAAGAAAGTGCCTTCCGTGTTAACTGTTTTCCTAAGTAATAGCTATTCCAGTATACGAGTAAAGATATGAAAAATAGGCTTATAGTCTTGAGAAAAATGCGGTGAAGTTCTAAGCAGATCATAACATACAGTACCATACTATATAGAACATCGAGTATTTTCAAGAATTACGCCGTTTAGCTGGATTAGTTTTATAGTGATCCTGAACGCCGCCATGGCTCTATATATGCCATGTTGCCTGAAACTGCGGTGAAGGATATTTGATACGGAATTGATCTTTAAGGGAAGAAGCCACATTGATATGATTCATTCAATTCCCTCTTGAAATTATGTATGCAATTTCTTATGAACTCGGATGTCTTGTGCTCTCTTTCAACTTAGATTCATCATCCTTAAACTCATATGCACAAACATTTGCATCAATACCCAAGTGAAATTCTGTCTCATCGACCATTGATATTCCAATTTCGTTAATGCAAAAGCTGCTATAACACTTAGTATAGATGTGAACAAAGCTTTACTATTCTAGGACATACTAGATTAGAAACCTAGTTCAGCTTCAGCTACTGACTGAGAATCCAAACCACTTCAAAATGAAAAGATCTGGCCGTTTATTATTTTCGCCTCTCAACACCAAAAAATACACCCCAAAAACGTAATTTAAAAATTGAAGGCCCCAATTGTCGAGGCTCCTCGACAATTTTCTTAACAGTTTCGATTTGGCGATATGCTTTCGTTAGAGCTGCCTACACAGAGCGCATTATCTTGATGAAGGTCTCCACAGAAAGGATATCAATGGTAAACTTTGCTTTCTTGGGAGAGTACCTGCTACCTCTTGTCTTCTGGTTCGTATTAAAAATATTTTTTTTTTTGTAAAATGAATCTCATAAGCCCATTGCATGCTTAAATATTTTTTATTTTTTCATCGAATATAATTTTTTGCGAAGATTTTTATACAAATATGTGATTTTAACTTAACTTTATTCTTTTATAAAAAAAATCAAATAAAAAATGGTTCGGATTTGTGAAAAAATATATCGACCTTAACTTAAACTCTCCGCGCAACACTGGTAAGACTGCTTACTCTTTTTAAGATATTTGTTAAAATGACTATCTGGCTTAGGGTCCAAATCCAAAATTGTCACTTTGGTTAGAAATGCTTTATTAAATTCGGTTAAATGCACTATATGTGAATCTAAAGGTAAACTAAAAAAAGAAAATTATTTTAAAGCAGATTTATGAAAGATATAAAAAAAACTATCATACCAAGGACAATCGCCAGATTCTAGCTCTTGAAATGCAATCATCACTGAACAATCCAAGGCCGTTGCGCCCAATAGATACTGCTGTGTGGGTGTAAGCTGCTCAAAAGAGACTTCCGCTGGAGGCGTGTCTAAAAGGCTACGTAATATTTGATAGCTCTTGGTAGTTTCATTTGCCAATTTAGTTGTTGACATATAGCGTAGGTTGTGCTGTGTGTAGTAGAAGAAGTCGATATGGTACTATGACTTTTTGACAAAACTACAAATTGGCCTTGAGCCAAGAAAAATCTCAATTCAATACAATTCACCTGAACACAATTTAGTCCTGTAGCAAAAATACTTAAGTAAAGCTAATATGACATTTATTTTTAATTTGTTAGAAGTTCAGCTTTTGAAGGATAAGAAATAAATAATAGAGATAAAAAACTTTCTATCCTTTACACTAATTTTTGAGTATACATATTAACTATTTGTTTTTGGGCAATTTTCCCTGGAATTTTTAGTTGTCCACATAGCATTCACTGACTTTTTATAGTTTAAAAACAGCAAACTTCCTTAAAACCAGCAGATTAGATTAGCATATGTAGAAGTTACAGTCTCTAAATAACCTAACTTAGACTAAATTATGGTCCACTGTCATACTATGGATATTTAACTAAGCCCACACAGACAAACGTCATCGTTCTGAAGAAAGTGATATGTCAAAACTCGGAACGAACAGTCACTGCCTCTAATCGATGATAGTGTTTCAGAACTTTTCATGTTTTTTCATACTTATTTGCTTTATTATCCGCATTTTTCACACATTTCAACCTACACAATAAAATATTTTCTTCAAAAAAAAAAAAAAAATAGAAAACAGCTGAAAAGTGTCATATTGGCTTTAGGTTCTCAAAACCCACTATCATTTACTTGCAACAATGCAATGACAGCTGTCATATAATTTATTCCGCCCACTTTCACACCCACTACTGCTGTTTGCTTACCTTGGCCAACAATTGCAAATGCAAAACTTTGTGCAAGACACAATTTTTCGGTAAGCACAACAATTCCGCATCAGTGATTTGTGCTTCAGTTTTTTCCTTCAATGTCATAGTGTTAGTGATGGCAATAGATTCCAGTCTAGGTTTCTTTTTCTGCAAATGTTCTTGGTCATCCTCATCATCTTCTACTTTTTCTTTATCTGCTGCATCTTCTACTATATCATGCAATTCGATTGTTGTCTTCAACATTTCCGTGGTCTTCTTCATAGTTGGTTCCATACTTTTGGCAGTCAAGTGTGGCTGACCAGCGACAACCTCGACGACAGTTGCACCACTTTTTATTTCACTCGACACTTGTGTCGGTATTGGTATCGGAATTTGTGTTGGTGTTGCTCCGTAGTCTCGCAACAGACACGTTACCAACAAATGTTGTACAATCTGTAGCATGCCACTGTTGCCATTTATTTATTATTGTTATTATTGTTGTTTTTGGTGAAATCCAATTGTATTTGTATTGCCGGTCGTTGTCGGTGTTGGTTTTGCCAAATGGAAGTAGAAAACAAATCGAAATGGTTTTTCATTATTTATGGTTTTTATTCTGTCGCTGTTGTTTTCGTTATGTTTTTTTGTTGGATAGTGTAAATATTAAATTTTATTTATTTCAAGTGATAAAGGTAAATTTGAGTTTGGCCATTGTGGGGGATTATTTGAGAATAATGCAAGGTAGGTCAATCAAGTTGACCTTAGGAAATTTTAACAGAGCAAGGATTGTTTAACAAACTTGAAACTTTATACATCTGTAGAACTCAATTATTCTAATACAGGGTGTGTACGTTAATAGTAATTTTTCAGTGGCTAGCTATTTTACGTGAGCCAAGAAATACTGGAAATTTTATTAGTAATTTGCTATTTAATTTGCAGATGAGAGCTGACATAATTCCCTTAATGATTTGATCGCTGTTAACAGAGCTGTTTGATATTAAACTTTTCTTGAAGGCGCTTCGTTGCAAGTGTTCTTGTCGAGTCAAAACGAATGCTTTTTTTCATGTTTTGCTTGAGCTTTCAACAAATCAATGAAAAAAAGTAAACATTCTCACTAGTATGATAAGCAATATGTCTTAACGGTCTCATTATCATGATAGTCTTATTATAATTTTGCAGCATTTATTATTATTTGGCTGCATATTGTTTTAATAGAAATTATAGTCTTTTTACTGTCATAAACTGTCTTTAAAATCCTCATTGCTTTCATTGTCTTTGCAACATTTTTTGTCTTTATTATTTTAACTGCCATACTACTGCCATGTTATCTTTATTGTTGTTATTTAGATTATTATTTTCAGTGTATTTATAATCTTTATTGCTTATATTACTTTTAATAGTCTTTGTTGTCAGAGTTTTAAAAAGTTTAATTTAATTAACTTTAATTCATATGAAAGCATTGCTCGCATGAAATAACTTACCCTTTAAGGACCTGCTGCATCAACTCGTTGCAGGAAATCGATGTCGAATGATCGCCATAAATTAAATTTCCATTTTCAAAGACTCTTAAATTATTTTGCGGACATTCAAACAGCGAGGACAAGGCCGCAAGCATACGTAAAGGCTGACTGCAAGGATACTCAAGAGCGTGCAATAGCGTGTGGATGTCCAAATGTAAGGATAAAGTAGAAAGTGTGTAAAAAGTTTAAAAACTGTGCGAAAAAACCACGAACAAATAAAAAAGAAAGTACTTAAAAATAAAAAAAATTACAGAATACTGCGCACATAAGGAAGAAGATTGAATTTCAGGCACGAATGCACGCATAATTGAAAAATCAAAGGAAACAAAAGCTTGGAATATGAAGCATTCCAAGAAGTAGTAAATGCGCTGATAATAATTGTTAAGGATGACAAGACACGCAAATACTTCGTAAATGGAATTTAATGTAAGTGAAATTTGCTTGAATTATGAGAAAGACTTTACATTTTTTGGGATCTGTAAAAATTTATAGAATTTTCTTATATTGGAAAAAAAAAGAATGCTCCTAAACAGGGCGGTTGAAAGCGACTTTAAGTGCACCAAAAATTTTAACAAAAATGGAGTATGCCATCGTGGTCCTTGTAGTGTAAAGACTCTGAAAAATTTTAATATTTCGATGAAAAGACAATTTCAAGAACAATTCTGCCCTCAGAAGCGGAATTGGCGTATCTCAAAAAAATTCATATTGGTGATTCTTAACAAATTACGCATCTAATGAGCTATGCCGAATGCCAGTATCTTAGTTGAAACCTATATAAAATCTCCTAAGAAAATGTCCTCTATACCAATTTTACATGTATTTTAACAAATTGATATAAACAAAACACCAATTATCTCGAAAGCGTTTTTTTAGATATGTCTTTTTCGCTTCTGTGGCCAGAATAATCTCTTTAAAAATGTGTGGGATTGCATTTGATATGTAAGTGACAGATCCGAATTTCATGACTGAGTAATGTTTTTATACACTTAGCCTATAGCTTAAAGAATGATCTTAATTCAGAGGTTGGTGATGCTCATAAGCACATTGTTCACGCAAAATTATTTTGTATTGATATTTTGTGTTTTAAATTAACTTACCCAGAAAACAACTCCATAGGGCAATACGAACTACGTTTCGTAATTTTTGAGTTTGTCAACTGAAAATTCATGCAAAATTTGTATATGAGAAAAAATAAATCAAAAATAATTGAAATTGTTTTTATGTATTCGACAGACCTTTAAAAATTGCATAGCGCAGTAGCGACACCTGGTGGTCGATTTTTTAACCACACTTGTGCTGCATGTAGCCATCACCATTTCTGTTGTTGTTGGCTCCGTTTGTTGCATATGCAATAAATCGTTGACATCACTTGGCGAAGGCAGCAACCAACCTTGTTTCGGTTTTATTTCAATGGCGTAAATGTTGCCGGATGTGCTTGGTGGTGGTGTTGCCTGATTTTTTCATATTTTCCGAGCAAACAAAAAATTCGATTTTATTGTTTTTCATTGTCGTGCATGTTGGTTGATAAATAACGTTGGTGGGTTTTAATGAAACAAAACGAAAATGAAGCAATAAAAAAAAGAAGAAATGAAACAAAATGCAATAAACGCAAAATATTGAATTAAGATGAAAAATGTTTTTAAAGAATCTTTTTCATTTGTTGTATGTATGTGCAAGTGTGATGTGAATTTGTTTCATTTTGTTTTTCATCGATGTATTGCAACAGAGAAGTGGATGTTGCATTCTGAGAATAAAATAAAATTCGTTTATATACGCTGTCGGTCGGTCGGTTTCCTGATCACATGTGGTCGCTTTCGCGTTGTTTTTGAGATATAAAAAGTTAATGGAAATAAATGACTTAAGCGGCGGCAAGATTGGCTTAGCGCGGAGAGTTTTTCTTTCTTTCTTTATTTCTTCTCACTTAAGAGTTGTTTATATGAAAAAAAGTGGGTAAAGTGTATTCGTTTTTAATCAAAGTCATATAGTAAATTTAAAAGCTTTAAGTTTTTAATGGTATGTGCGAACATAAAATATTGAAGATTTTGGTTTTATGTATTTGTGCGAAATAAATTAATCAGATACGCGTGGGCAATACAGCTTTTGATTTAAGCCGAAATGAAATTTCGAAATTTCTAAAAATATTTGAAATTCGCTCAAGGTCATATCAAACTGGTAGAAAACTCGAAGTCCTTACAGTAGATCGGCTTAATTTGTATGAATCAGTCAACTCAAAAGATAGAAAGACCCAAAACTTGTATGTCTCCATCATTTTTTTTTTTTTGTTCCGCGAAAAACCAATGGAACACTTCTGATTCTTCTGAATGTCCTTTTTAGCATAAAAAACGTAATTTTTGCTGGCAATTTTTATGCCTTCACAGAATGGATACTGTATCATAAAAAAAGAGCTAATTACATATCCAATAAGACCAAAATAACAATTGCAGTAACTACAGTTGTTAATAAAATAAATAAATATAAAATGTGAAAAAACCGAATTTTGGAAAATAATAAAAACAAATTTAAATTTTTTAACGTCAAATTTTTTTGCAAGAGCGCAATCTTTATTTTTCAATCGAATTGGGTAAAATAAAAAAGTTACGAGCAATAAACACGGTTTTTTAGTTAAAAAGGACCTTCAGAAGAACCAAAAGTGCTCCATTAGTTCTTCTCGGACCAAAAAAAAAAAAAAATTATGCAGATATCGTTTATAAAGGTCCTTCTGACTTTTGAGTCAGTGTCGGGATAAATCTAAATTTCGACCCGGTCTACCTTACAGGCTTAAGTAAGTTTGGTAAGCTCTCTTGTCAAATTTCGTTTAGAGACAATCGAACTTTTTCTACATAAAGATTACAACGATTAAATTGAAATGACATAGATAATTTTCTAGGAAATGCCTCAGGGAATTAAGTTCTTTGATTATATATATCTGTGGTAATAAGGAAAAACAGCTTAAGTCAATCTGTGATAACAAGACAAAGCAACATAAGTTCTGTGTATGAGCATGTAATTTACTCTGTTTCGTCTTGTCGTCAGAGATCGACTTAAGCTGTTTTCCTTATTCGATGAAACATATGTATGAAGGCCTTAGCACAGTCATGCACTGTACATCGGCAGTCATAGCTAAAACACTTCCCAATAAAAATCATTACAGTTTCAATGATCTAACAACATATGCACGTGCACAATTTGTTTTAAAAAACAAATACTCTTTGCTACTGATTGAACTTAAGTTCATACATGAAGCTTGTCGAAAAAAAAAAATCTAAAATGATGCCTGCAGCTTGACACAACAATAACTCAACAGTGTTGCCAAATTTTTACAAAATATCCAAACGTCTCAAGTGCTACATGCAGCAAATGTTCAGTGCACTTAAAAAAGTCTCCATAAATCTTTGAACAATGTATGCAAACGTGTTTTTCACGTGTAGCAGGCACGAACAAAAAATACAGACAATGAAATATCGACGTGGCCAGGTTATATGTCTTACCCCTCTCCCCTCCCAAACAATTTCAACAACACCCACACCATGGCTACGCATAGCTCAAACTACATACTAACGTTCATATATATATATAATTTAGTTGATGCTTTTGTAGACTTCACTCACGTCTACCTATGGATGTACCTACCTGTAAATTGTTGAGTAAAATGTTTGCCACCGGCAATAGTGTCGCATCTGGTAACAGCAGTCCAAAATGTCCACAAAATTCCTTATCCAGACGTTGTGCTATAAACAAGAGTTGAAAACAAATAGAGAAATAAGTAACTAAATGGAAAAGTACACAAAGCTGTAAAAAAATAAAATTTAGGGGCAAATACGAGTACATAAAAGAAAAACGTGTGTTCCATGTTGCAGTTGCATTTTTTTAAGCTGTAAATCGAAACAAAAACTGCTGTGCAGCAATTTTGAGCAACATGAGCTTATGTTAAAAGACAGCAAGTGTGGTAGAAGGAAAAAAAATAATTGGCTTTTTTTCCATCCATACACTATGGACTGATTCATCCTAATAAGTCGATGTTTTGAAGCCAGCATAGATTGAGTGCAATAGAAAAAAAGGAGGTGAAAAAATGGCGTGGTGCAAGTAACAGCTACAGTTTAACTGCAGCATTTGTTGGTTGAAGTTGCTGTTATATGGAAAATGGCAATGGTGTTAGTGGATGGAACATGTGAAAGACTTTTATGATCGATAGCCAGTTTTAAGTCCTTTTGATTTTAAATTTATTTACGTTTTAAAATTTCAAGCAGAGAATATCGTAGGGGTATATTGCAAAATTGTTTCTGATGTCTATCGTAAATTTTATAACAGAGATTTTGTATGGACTCACATAAATCTTAATAACGTTTTGGGCTAAAATAGTCACAGTTGTGCGAGGAAGTTTCAATTGCTGCTCAGTTTCATATGTTCACTCACATTCTGACGAATATGCTCAATTGTTATGCAACAAAATTAAAATCAGTTATGCCTAAAAGTATGCAGTCAAAAATAGCGTATAATGTTTATTTGATTAGCGGGAATTGTGACAAGGATAATAAATAATACAACAACAAAAGCTAAATTATTTAGTTTGACGTAATAATGTCAACGAATCGTGGCTGACATTTGAATTCTTCGCGAATTATAATTTTACTAAAAATAAAAGTAAAAGGTTAAATAAAGAAATATCAGTGAAGTGTATAAAACAAAGTATTTGTGTGAGTGCGTCAACGGTTGCAACCCTAAACATGCATCCACATCAGAAACGTACGCAGTCGAAAGCAACAAAGGCGGAGGAGCCCCACTATCGGGCAAAGGAGCCCCACCGACAAGCAAACAATTTCAAGGTATTTTTTTCAGCCTTCTCTTGTATAAAAATAGTGCCCCGACCAAAAAACAATTCAAAGTTCAAGTTCTTTAAAGGTGTAAACGATGATTTGAGAATTTAATTTGGAACAATTGGTGTCAGAATTGTGATTAAAATCAATATTGTTTGACTTTATTAGGGCCTGAACAGAATTTTAACAGGTTTTTGTTTTTATTGTGCCTGTTTGTTCCGATTGTTGAGTTTGTTTTTGGCCATGCCCATATCTTTCGGCTGTTCCACCAGTGCGCTAATCGAAAAGTTTCCGTATCGTATTTTTGAACGCCTAGTCTATCTGCTGATAGCGTCTTTTCATAGCGTCAGTTAAAGAATAGTTGATAGCCAAATGAAGTTGGTGATTTGAACTCCGAGGTTAAGGGGCCGCCAACATGACAAGAGGTTGTTGGATTGCTTGGATTTGTGAATATTCTATTGTAAACGAAAAAGGAGCTTTTTTATGCAACACCATCAATATAATATAGCAAATGGAAAACTGTAAGATATTATCTTCACAATCCAGATTGATGTTTTACTCAATGCTTCGTTACTTGACCAATAATAATACTGATATAATCTTAGCATTAACTCTTGGATATTTGCTGAACGGTGGAGAACTCAGCACAGTACACAGGTTTTCAAACAATTTGAGCAAAAGCCAACTAAGTTGCCTAAATAGTTAAATGGACAGTATGCAGTATTTAAAAGGTATTAACATTCGTTTCAAAAATAAAAATTTTAAATAAATTTGATTTTTAAAAAATATACTTCATTCAATACCAACCTGGTCGATAAGGACGCATACTCTCATTAATCCAATTTCGCTGTTCTTCACTTACAATTTCAATGATTTCCGTTGTTAAAACAAATTCATATCCCAACAGACGCCGCACTACATCAATATAGCCCACATAATCCGCCATGGAAAGTTTACCATTAACGGCAGCTAACAACACATTCGGATGCGGCGCACTTCCTGAAAATAAAACAAAACCAAAAATGCAAACATAGATACATACATGCAACTGAAATTAAAGTTGCTTGTGCTTTGTTATTTAAGCCAACATTACATTAAAAAGTTGCCAACAAATTCCCACTCAATATTAACATCACTATCACCGCACGCAGCGTGCGATCTCTTTCTAACATTAGTTTGACTAACCTTTTGGGTCTTCAAGTTCTAGCTCTAGCAAGCCGGAAGTACTTTGAAGTTGCTGTGGTTCTTGTTGTTTTATGTTGCTGCCGTGGTCTGCTTCTGTTGCTCGCTTTGTTGTTGTTATTATATTTGATGTTGTGTTACTGCTCATTTTTGGCAAACGCAAAACTTTTCTAAATTGTGGCAGCGCAAGCACCAAATTTGCATTCCCCTCTGCGCGATACCTCAACTCAATTTGGCCGAAATCCATGCTGGCAGCATGTGGCAGTAATAGCAACATGGCGTTGAGCGTCGTCGTCGTCAACGTCATCGGGATTCTGTTGGACTTTTGTTTGTCGTGGTCATGTTGGCGCTGGTGTAGTTTTTTGCTGCTGCCATTATCATCGTCGCTCATATTTGCTATGTTGCTGTTGGCGATTTTGTGTTGTTATTTTACTATCGATATTTTGAACACGATTTTGAATGAAAATAATGTTAAAAAATATTGGGTCGCTTTAAGAAATTTTATACTTATTAGCCACTTATTTCATATGACAAATTATCCATAGAGAATTTAAGCATTTTTGAGTTTAATTTAAAAAAAAATATTTTATCTAAGAGGCATATCGAATTACAGGATATTTTTTTTTAAGGAAAATAACTTTCAAAATCTGATATCACTTTTACAGAAGATTTACCGAGAAATTTGTTTTTTTCAAAATTTTTAATCACACTCAATCAATCTTTGAAAATTTTTTGTTTTCGTTTCGTGTTTTGGAATATTAATTTTGTGCACCGAAGGTAAAATGTTCGTAACTGACGATTTCTCGTTATTTTTATAAACACTTAATTTTTTAACGATACTTAGGTTTGGTAAAGTATCATCAGTTCTATTTCGATGCCTTTAATCTACTGCTGGACTTTGGTTTTTTTATCATTTATACAGTGGTCTTATTCCCGTCTGCATGACAAACTGCATTCCGTTGAAATATTGGAGCTAAAAGTTCAATCCTGCCAGGCTTTGCATGAAGCTGTGGCGGCAGCGTAAATAAAATGAAGATAAACAGATTAGCGAAGTAGACAACATACAATACAACGGATAGATGCAACAAATTGTCTAATAAATGAATTGGGTTAGGGGAATAAGAATTGGTTTAAAAACTTTTGCAGGAGCGGTTTAGTAATTTTTTTAACTAAAATTTTTCACTTTTAAAGAACTCAATTTTTGAATTTTTTTCGAAAAAGAAAACTTTTTTAAATCAGTTTTATTTGAAATTTAAGTTAAATTTTGATTCTCACCGCTGATTTGACACAAAAATATTGCTTTTTCCTAAAAAAAGCTCAAGTAAAATTACTTTTAGAATTTTAAGAATTTTTAACTGAAAACTTCCAGGAAGGGAAATTTTATATATTTGTATTCTTAATTTCTAGTTTTGGAAATAATGTCCATTGAGTTGAACTGAACTTTGAGAAACTAAAAATAACTGTTTTTATAAAAAAAACAAAAAAAAAAGACATAAAAAAATTCCCAAAAAATGGAAATTTTAATTTTGCTGATATATGTACTTATCGAATTACATTTTAATTTAAACCAGGGTTTCCAAATGGCCGCTTTTAACACGGCCGTTAATTGTATGCCAAAGCCGTAGGCCGCGTAGGAATTGGAAAATTTTGCAAAAAGCCGTTAATTGCAAGTAAAAGCCGTTAAGAGACGTTAATTATACAAGCAAAAAAAAAAATGCCAAAAATTGACAAAAAAAAAGATCGTACAAAAACAAATTCCTAAAAAGAGAATTCCTTAGTTTGCTACAAATTATTGAACCTTAGCTGTTATAGGTATCAACCAATTTTATGACAAATTATTTTCGTATGTAAATTTCCCTAGCAGCAAGAGGTACAAAACCTCATCATAATTAAAATTTATTTTTTCCATGAAATTTGCTTCTCAGATAAAATAATCTTCAATAAATTTATAAGAAAAAAAATTTCCCAAGTTAGGAAATTTACTTTTCTCTCTTAAATCTGCAAAAAATGCATAACTTCACTGCATCACCACTGGTATCAAATTTAAACTCCAGTAGAAATATCCATGCAATCTTTTTTTGCAGCAAAACAAAAACTTTTTAGTTCCCATGCGCAATCTCTTGTCCGGATCCACTAATTTGTTTTCGGTTGCCAATGTTTTTCTACAACTTCAAATCTGTATGCTATCATCGCAGTTACAACTGTGACGTGTGCCCCTTTCCCGCCCATGGCATTACGACACCCCACTACTTTGGTCATGTCTACAAAATTTGAAAACTTATTACCAAAGCCAATAAACTTGTCATTCATATGAAATGAAATTGTACATGAATATACGTACATATGTATGTATGTATATTTTTGTGAATGTGTGCAAGTTGGATGGATGCATAGAAAAGAGATGAAGCAATTTTAAATGCATTTTATGCCATAAATAATGGGGCAGTGCATTTGAACTCTACTCAAGCGAACTTTACAGAAAAAAATTTTAAAATTTATCCACAGCTTGATAAGGAAAAAAAAGTTTGTCAATAGGATTTTAGAAAAAAAAAAACAACGAGCAAAAAGTTTGTTTTTTGTGTTATTGTAGAGGGCGATTGTAGCGATAATTTTGACAGTTGAATAATTTTCTTAAAATTAGGATAAGTTTTCAATTTTGGGAACAATAAAAAATTGTTAGTTTATATAATTGCCCCTCATGCATCAATGGTGTCTTGGCATGATAGCATATTATTGAGTTAAAGCCGATATATTTTTTCATGATTCATGATACATTTCTTTGCTTACCTGCTCTCCATACGTTACTCTTACCATCTGTCAGTTAATGAATAAAACTAGAAATATATTATCACTTAGAAATATATTAAATTGTTCAATATATACGGCATATATTCTATAATATACATAGATGCTATCAACTAAATATATTTATTTGAGCAGAGCATATTCTTTTTTTCAGTGTAGAAAATAACATTTATACTAAAGAGTAGATTTATGTTGTTTTTGAAAATTTGAGCTCATTTTTCTCATTTTGGTGTTTGTGACTGTCACTTTGATTTCTTTCATTTGCGGCATGCGCCAATACTTAACCATTCGATTGGCAGCTATGCAGCCGCAATTCGGATAAAAGCTTTACTTTACCAGCAACCTGATTGCTTTGAAATATTTATATTCATATAACCAAGTATTCACTATTTATTGCAATTGCAATTAAATAAAAACACTTCGCTTACGAACTTTTCAGCATTGTAGGTAAATTTAAGTTTGACAGTTCACTAAAGAAACATCTGTTGAGTTGTTGATAAACAGCTGTTGCCTTGTCTGTTTGCGGCGAATATGAGAAACAGCGTTGCCACATGTTAGAATAAAATAAAAATTAATGTATGACCTATTTTAACAACATGAAAGCCTCATAATCGAAAATTTTAAATAACAACAACAGTTTTAAGAAATATAATACATACTTACAAGAACGTGTTCAACTTTTATGCATTTTTATTTGTATAGTATTCGAATAATAGCACTATTCAGAAAAACAGTTTAAAAATTTCCTCAAGATTCCCAACATGCAATTTAAGAATAAACATTGAAAATATTGACTTGTACTTAAATTAATTATTTTGACAACTTTTTATTTAAATTAAGGAAAACAAACTATAATTTACTAACTGAACTATTAATTAAAGTTTATCTAATGTCTGTTATTTTACTTGTAAAAGAAACTATATCAGCAAAGAATTTAAATGGGTAGTATCTTTGATTGCCAAAACTATATGCTGCTGCCGTAATTGTTATTTTAAAAATATGAAAATATTTAGGGTTAGAAACCCAAACATACTCAAAAATGAGCCTTGTATCTGTAAGCAACATTTCTTAAAATAACGTCAAATTCAGTAAATTATGTTAAGCCTGACAATAAATGTAATCAATTTGCAGAATTTCTTAAAAAAATATTTTAATTCTTATCTTTAAATGATATTCCTGCATGTACATATATTTATTCATTGCTGAGAAATACTTGCTCTAACAATTTTAGAGTTGAAAACTCTTTAAAGATCCTGTATAAATATTTTTTTAATTAGTTGACATGCTGAGGATTATATTTAACATTTATCACAAAAGGGCTTCATCTACGACAAATGCAAGTGCAGACCATATTTTAAATAGCATAAAGTTTATTACTTTTGGCACACAACTACAATATACATATATAAATCTTATATAAGTAAAAATCGATATTACTGCGCTATATACTTCCTTATTTTCAATTTTTGTGAATTTGAAATATAATGACACTTTATGTATACTTTATAAAATTCAAATGCATACACTGATATGCCACCGGAAAAAATAACCACTGCAACACACATAAAAAAGGTGGCAGCTCTTCAGCATATTATCGCATGAAGCATGAAGTTAGCAGCGGCTACTAGCTTCACTTAGTACATTTGAATTTACTTACCATTTCTTTGCTGCATACTCTTAGGCTTACGATATGTAGCAGACATACTCAGAAACTGAAAGATTTTAGATTTTGCCAATAGGGGGCTTATTTCCTCATCGCCATGAAAAAAATATTCTCCATGCTTTCAATTAACATCAATATATCCCATATAAAAGTCCGCCGAAAGTCAAGCTTCTGGTCAGAAGTTTTGCTTTCTAAAATAATTAAAGTCACTGTTTATGGTAAGTGATAAATGAAGGTTGAATTATAATAACCAACTATCAACATTACATTCGAATATTCTATTTTTTAATTATGCACTTTGAAATTTTTACTTTAAAAAGTAATTTAGCTAATAGCGTAGACATTTCGCACCAGCTAAAGGCTAAAAACTTTTCATTAAAACTCTTCAAATTTTTCAGCTCGTTTCTGTTATTTATTTTTTCAATTTTATTACTTGTAGCTAGGCAAACTAAAAGTTTCATTGTTGTCATCAACATAATAACAGCGAACATAACTACAACGACAACAATTTTATTTATTAGGGCCAACAATTCATAAACTCCTACAGCCCGAAAAACCAGCGCAACGGCAGCAAAACTTAAAATTTCAATGGTAGAACATCGCCAATATTAGTTTTGCTTCAACAACAAGCAATTTGATACTCAAGCATTTCATTTTTCCCTGCGATAGTTTTCATTTATTTTTTAATTCAATTAGCAAAGCACGAGAAAATTTCCAAAATGATATTCAGCATCATTCAAAAGTCAAACCACCGTGAGTGCTGGTGATGGGTCCTTCCATTTGTTGATGCTCGATTTCATGTTTTTGATGTTACTAGCTGCTGCTGCTGCTGTTGTCAACACTAATTCAAAATTTTCGGCTTGAGTTGGTAGCACTGATTTGAATGTAGAAGTAATGCATCCGTTAGAAGAAGCAAGTTGACTTGGACAAGGACCTTTTTGGTTTTTTTTTTTCTTTTTGCAGAAACTTTTTGATTGCTGTGGCTTTCATTGTTTGCATTATGCAAATTTATGTTTTCTGTTTGCTTGCCGTTTATTTTTTCGTCTTGCTTAATGCATTTTTAGATTCATTCTTTGAGAAAATATTTAGTTGGAGTTTGCAGAGGACAATTGCCTATTACTTTGCCCGCAAAACATTATACATATTTCCATCTGATGTCTTATCATGTTTGTTAAAGAAAATGTCGATGTTTGCTAATGACTGTATGCTTAATTGTAATCAATATTAATCAATCGAAATGATTGAAGTGCATAAAAATTCATCCAATATTTAAATTTAGCCCAAGCAAATAAATAGCGCATGTTTTGCTGAAATCGGTACAGAGGTAACAGAGTTCGGCTTAGACATCCAATCAAAGTTTTCTTCATTATACACAATAATATTTCAATGTAAGATATATTTAAGTATAGCTGACACTGGTAATGGTAATGGAAAATTTAGTAAGCAACGTTGAATTCGTTGCATCAAATCTGTACGCTTGACCCAAGGCGGTAAATTGAAGGCAACTTTTTTTATTTTGAGTTAAAAAGAAGTTCAGAAAGTGGCATGTTCTAACTGAAATTCATAAACGTAATAAAAAAAACAACAAAAATAACTAGAAAAGATTAAAAGTCAGACTTGCGGCTAAGTTTGGAATTTTTTCAAATTTTGTTTGTTTTAGAAATTTATCTTCTCTTTTAAACTATTTTTGTGGCTTTAAGCAATGCTTTTTATTAAAAGCAAATAGAGAAAAATAAAATGATTTTGAAAGGAAAAAAAATTATTAAACATAAATTTCTTTGGAAAAGAAAATCTCACAAAAAATTGCATGTTTTTATATACCAACAAAAAGTTTCGTTTATATTTATTATTTATATATAATATTTATAATGATGCAAGACTTTCCACCTTATTGCACGCGAGTGCATCCGAATTGTTGCTTGTTTAAATTTTCTTCAACTTTTTTGCCGTTTACATGTCAGCTTAGATAACAGAGAAATGTTTTGTAGCCAGCTATCTAAGGCGGAGAGCCGCTGTAAAAAATGCGAATGTATAAGATTAAAGGATAAGATTTACGGGAAAGATAGCAATGCATATTGGTGAAGTTAACGAAACAGGGTTGCCTTGCCAAAGCCTGACCCGATGCTCGAAAATGCCAGAATCTTAGCCAAAGAGGCCTTAACATAATATAGTGGGTTGTATTGTTGAATCCTGTCGCAAACATGGATTTCCACCTTTCCAACTGTCCAACTTTCATCAATGAGAATAACAGCTTTCGAAGAGCTTAAATGGAATCTATAGTGTTACCTTGTTGAATTCTGTCCCAAACATGAGTTGCCACTCACTTAAGAAAAATTGGCCATAGAAGCGGGTGGCAACCCATGCTTAAGACAGGATTCGACAAGGCAACCCTATATATTCTATTTAGGCTCTTCGAGCTCTATCGTTTGGTACACATTTCTAGCATTTATACATATTAATAAAAAAATAACCCAAAAACCGATGGCAACGCATTTTTGGGACGGGTTTCGACAATGCAATCCAAAATATTATATATAAGTCTCTTCGAGTTCTATCATTTGACAAACATTTCGAGCTGTAATATTATACAGTTTTAATTAAAACAACAAAATTGGGCGAAATTCGGTAATTTTTGGGCATCGGGACGGGCTTTGACAAGGCAACCCTGTTTGGTTACTTTCAACAAAATGCATTACTATCATTCTCGCGAATCCTATTCTGCAATCTTATATACTAAATTTTTCTACAGCGGGCTCTCGGGCTATGTTGAAGAACGAATATAAAGGGTGTTTCTTAATAACGATAGACCTTTTAATTTTATGTGCACTTACATGGCTGTACTTGACGAATGTCACTTTAAAATTAATTTTGTGATATTCTTTTTGGAGAACTTAGCAAATGCCAAAAGTGCTGAAAAAGTACCAAGATTACATGAAATCTCCAAGATTTTCGTATTGTAATTTATATTGAATCGTCAAAAAAATTCCGTTGTAGCAGAGATAGCAAAAATTTACTTCCAGGATAAAATGAGTTTTATTTTTAAAGCTCATAATTTAAAAAATCACAAAATCAATTTTTTTTTATATGTATGTAGATGGCAGCGCTTAAAAGTACTAACTACCAACACTAACATAGTTCCTTCAACTGCATTTAGCAAAATAATAATAACAAACAGAGAACCTTTTGCAGCACAATCACCAAAACACCCTGTCGCAAGCCACAAAAAAATGACAACTTACAACATGTGAAGATTTTGTAATTTTTTTCTGACTTTTAGTCACTGCCACCCCCTTAAAGCGCAAATTTCAAATGTACCATTAAAATAGAACCAAACGAATTGTCTGTCAAAGTAAAAACGATACCGAATAAGAATATCGTATTGCAAGTTTCTAAAAGAAAGAAAAAAATCAGTAACTTTCATCGATAGGTTTGTGATTTCACAGCACGTCGCACTAACGTCCTATGAACATAGTAAAAAAAAAATCTTGTACGCTTTCAACGACATCATCATCATCATCAGCACCGGGTCAGGTTCATTGGTTCGTCATCACAAATGCATTTCAATGGAAAATGTAATGGAAATGAAAATTGAAACAAAATCGAATGAAATGCATTGAACCCATTCGAATTGACAGTTATACGGGCATAACTGTTGCATATCCTTTTATTTTGAAGAACGAAGGACTTTTAGACAGTTTTGTGTACTTTTGACGAAGACAAAAAAAACACCGAAGAACGGAAAAGTATATCAAATAAAATCAAAGCAAATGCAATAAGTGGAAAGAAAAAATGGCAAAAAGTCTCTGTTGAAAAGTGCAAAAATATTTATGCAAACGTTTAGCATATCAAAGGTTTTTCTTTCAAAAGCTTTCAAATTTATTCAATTTTGCGTTCAAGTTTCGCGTTGAAGTGCGCGCACTGACTTGTGAATTGCTAACTTTGAGATTTTATGCAAATACTTAGTTCAGGTAGCACTGCTCAACTTAGGTATATTCTTGCTATAATTTTGTGTAAACAACTTTGATTGAATTAATTTTTGATTAAATAGATTCTCCTTCTTATTATTTTGAAAAATTTTGTGGTAAACATTACACGTGATAAGAATTTCTATATAAATTTTAAGTCGCTGAGTCCGAATCTGTGTCCTTTTGAATATATCCGGTTAGGCTTTTCTTTAGAAGTTTTGTATCCTTCTACGTTTCTTTTCTTAAAACGACATCGTTTTTTTTCAAGTCTGTCATATTAGGTTACTAGGTTGGAAATATGAACGTATAAACTACAGGATGTACCAAAGATATTGAGAATTTGTTAAACTTATCATCTGTTTTAACAAAATTCTAACAATGAAAATGCATCACTTTTTCCGGTGATTCCTTAAAAAGCTCAGACTACAAAACGATATCAATTAAACTGAACTACATATCAAAGTTGCTTTGGCCATCATCACAGTTGACTCGCGGCAAATTCGAAATCAAATGCTTTCATCTCTTGATTAAAAACATACAACAGCGAACTGATAGCCTACAACGCAAAAATTAAGAAAAACAAAACGAATAAACTTTATGAAAAAGTCGAAAATTGTCTCGTTTGTTAGCGGAAATTCACAAAATAATCAAAATACTACAATATTCAAATAAAATTGCAAGCAAAAAAACTTAAAAGGATTCAAAATTCAAACTAAAAACATGAAGCGTAGTCATATAGCCGCAGGATAAATATCAAGCATGCCAATGACGGCAACAGAAACAGCAACAGCAGCAACGGACAGCAACAACAAGAATGTTATTCAGTTGTTGAATGTTAAAAATGCAGAAGGCAGTCGAAGATAGCAAAAGTGCTCCAGTAGCGTATTTTCGAAATAGGATAACGTTGAGAGTATCTTCGTAATCGTACGTCTAAAAGGCAAGAGCAGTAGACAGATATAGCAACCACAACTAGATCAATTACAGCAACTACAATGCTTACAATACAATAAAATTTATTTCTTTTTATTTTATTTTTTTTTTGGACAGAAAGTTTTGAATAATTGTTTGATTTAACGAACCACAACGCAAAGCTGCATGTTTTCCACCAAGGAAATGAATGATGGCAAATAGAAGAAGAATTTACCACATTCCCCAAAAACTGTGCTTAAGGCGTTTTAAATAGTAAACAACAGCTTCAGAACAGTTTGAAGTTATGGAGCTGCATTTTTTCTTTGCTATGGCAAAGTCAACTTTCTTATGTTTCTGGGAATTTTTTTTTTCAATTTCAAGAAAAATATTTAGATGCAAAGTTTTTTGAATCAGCAATAAATGTTTAAGAGAATTAACAGAATAGGTTGTATCATAAATATTAGAGCGGCGGCTTAGCTTAACATGGTGAAAGCACTCATTTGCGTTACTGTGCACCCTAAATTAATGCGGAAGTGATTATTGCGTATTGGAAATAACAAGTTGAAGATAATGCGACTCCCGAAATTGCGCATTGTCAAGAGCAAGAGTCTTAAAATTTGGTGTTAGGATGCATATGATTTATGCTTAGCACCTCACAAAATATGGATGGGGTTTGAGCGGGGCGTGGCACTGCTCATACAAGAAAAATAATTTAAATGTTATATCTGGACACCTATGAAAGCAGAAACTTTGCAATTTTTTACTAAGAGATATTTTGTCTATGCTAAGCAGCTCACGAAATTTGGATGGAATTAGGCAACGAGGCTTGGTACCTTATATAGGATAAAAAAAAAACACTCAAAACATCATACCTTTGCTCCTATTACAGCAAGAGTATTAAAATTCGGTGTTAGGATCCAAAATATTAACGAGACTCAACAACGAGACACCGCACCTTCCAAGCAACAAAAACACTTAAAACGCTATATCTTGGTTACTATGATAGTAAGGGTTTTGAAAATGGGTATAAAGATGTATATTGTCCATATTAAGGACATGGATGGGATTCGACAATAAGGCGTGGCACCTTTCATACAACAAAAAGATTAAAATGCTATATCTGGACATATGGGGGGGAGGGGTCCCGCCAGATTTCACCAAATCTCACAAAGGGGAGGGGGGGGTTCAGAATTTTCAAAAAAACACCTCACGTAATTAATGGACGTCCCCTTATCAAGCCTATCTGCTTACATTGCGTTGATACTCAACAAAACACTGCTTTATAGTATCTTGACAATTTTTTATTTGACCGCATGCCAAAATTATGAACCAAAATTCCTTGCGAGTAGCTTTCCTGACAGAAAGGACATAGTTAGATTTAGGATTAACAAAATTTAACTATTTTTCTTACAAAACAACAATGTGCTTTGCTTTTGTTGTATATTTTGTAGGATATATTACCATTTGAGTGAAAATCGGATATGATACTTCTGCTACACTGAGAGAAATGTTCAAAGATATTTTTATTCAGGCATCTGGATAATGAACTTCTGAGTCAGGAGTCCTGACTATATTTTTTGTATGTAGCAATTTTTCAAAAGTGGATTGTATGTAAAATCAAAAAGGAAACATTAAAATCAACTGTGAATGTAGTTACATGAAAATGTAAGCACATGATCTTTGGACAGATTCAAATTTAGTGTTTGAGGTCGAAAGTATTAAGTTCTACAGTAGGTATGCTTTTGTAACGCAATGTGCAATCATAAGATTCTTAGTTCGATGCCTAGCATGAAAAAATGTTTTTATTTATTTAAATATTGAATTTAAATTAGCCAATTGTTCATACTTATTTTTCTCAGTGTACCTTCATTATCAAGCAATGTCTTAAAAACTTGAAAAATATCAAGGCTAAAAGCTTTTACTGAAACTACGTTACAAGACTAAACAAATGAGCTTACGAACTTACAGCAGTTTTAACTTTGTTTTATTAAAACTAACAAGTTAAAATTTCTAAAATAATCGCTATTAATCCATGTCGACCTCATAAATTTTACTAATTAAAACTTCTATGTGGAAGAACGCTGATGAAAATTTGAAGCCATTAAATGTGAACGTGCTGAAAGAAAAAAAACGTTCCAAAATCCTTACAATAAAAAACGTGAAACTAAACTGAACTAAAAGCTCAAAATGAAAGGCGCTAATGAAGTATTTATTAGCTAAAGTTGGATAACACTGACTGGTTGCATGCTTCGACTGTAGGACCTATCATCCATTGAAAACCTTGTGCTCGCTCTCATTCACTTAATTATAAAGCGCTACCTTTTATTAAAAGCCGCTTCTCTTTCACACTCTCCATTTCACTCTTTCATTAACTTGTGTTCCATTTTGCACTTGGCGGATTTGGATTTTTTTTTTTGCTTTTTTCTTTTTGACACGTGAAGGTTAAAAAGTTTTCACGTTAAAAGCTACAACGTTGGCCTTACTTCTCTTCTGTTTTTTCATTGTTCCCTTTGGTTGCTCTTTTGCACTCTGTGCATTTTGCTGGCTAGGACAGGACAATGCAAATATTATTGCATTGAAATTTCCCAACACGTCTTCGTCGCTGTCATTGTCAGGTGAAATTATCTGCTCATATTGCATTTTGGACACCTGCATACTTACTCGTACATTCACTAAGGTGCTCCTGCCAGCAAAACTGGCAGTTTGTTCGTGTTCTACAAACAGGTTGGCTATTCTGTGCTCCTTTCTGTGGGCCTCTTTTTGTTGCCATAATATTCTGGTCAGTGCATACCTAGATATCTTCTACAAAGTTGCCGGCATTAGCGTCACCTAAACGTTTATAAATAACCTTCGATAGCTGTTGACTGCTGCTCTGATGCTTATATCCATTTGTTATTCTATCATCACGATAGTTTTGGCTCATTCTCTTTAGTCTCCATGTTGGAAATGTCTCCAATTAAAATAAATACTGTTAAGCTCTTGTAATTCGGAACGAAAATATTTAGTATATGATTAGTTTGACAACTTTAAAGTCTGCATGTTTCTATTAAAGTTATAGCTTCTGAACTATGTAGAGCTATGTAGAGATAATTTACAATTCAGTAAAATGTACAATCGAATCGCTTAGACGTGATAGAAGGGAACTAATAATCACGAGTATATTTTCATAATATCGTATCAGATTTTCGTGAATATTTACTTGTGATTTTACTTATATGTGCTCATTAGTAACAATTTCTAACATTTATGGTCAGTGATAAGTGTTGGCTACATAAGTGACTTGTACTTGGGGTCTTCTCACTGATGGTCTATTGTTTATTGCTCAACGAGAGTATTTATTTATTAGTGTTGGTTAATATCAACCAGTGATGGCATTTTCGATACATTTGTAATTTTTACGGTAAATTTGCGTCCTGAAAAATCGTTGTCAGTACATTCGACAAGTTTTCAGTACATTCGGTACATTTGGAGCATTTTCAGTACATTCGCCAAATTTTTAGCACATTTTCAGTACATTTTCGGTACATTTGGACAATTTATAATATTTACCTATTTTTTTGTTTTTTAGTATATGAAAATAACCGCAATGAGTAGATTTATAGTAATTACCTGCATATAATATTATTTCCCTATTATATTAATTAAGTTTTTTTTTAGTAAATGAAAATAATCGCGCAATGTGTAGATTTTGTAATTAATTTAATGTGAAATATATCTAATTTTTCTAGGGTTTTGATATTAAATTTTAGAACGATTTCGTGCGTTTTAGGAAAATTGGGTGTTCAAGACAAAAAAGTACATTCGGGATCTAAAAAGTACATTTGAAGTTTCGATTCAGTACATTTTCACAAAACCCAAATGCCATCACTGATATCAACTCCTTATTTACACTGATGGTCGCCAATGATATCCAAACTTACTTTCAATATAATGTAGCTATGATAACGCTGACAATGCCAAATGTCATCACTTGTGGCAGTGGTCAGTGTTGCTGTAGAGCTCATCACTGTCGTGGCCTTATATATTACAGATTGCTTATAGCGACTACGGAGCGTTGTAATATTGCGTTAAAGATCAACTAAAACTTAATTTCCTATTAGAGTGCACAAAATCTCTAACTTTCTCTAGCAAGAAAGATATGGTCTTCAATAATATTAAAAATTTCCAACAGGGACATATTATATATATATCATTGCCACTATTACTGCCGCCAATCATCGAGCGTACAAAATTGATGACATTTATGACATCAGAAAGCTTTAAATGCACTTTTTCACATTTGTTATTGTTGTTGTTGTTGTAGTTGTTGTTTTTGTTATGTCACGGACATTTATGCCAGAACATTATAATTATTCTTTGACATTTATGACAACATTTGACAGGTGCATAAAATGAAGCTTGTTATTAGAGAGTGGAAAAGTTGTAAGTTTATTACATATGTGAAAATACATGGAATGTGAGAACTTTGTTTAAGTGAATTAATGTCACATTTGACATATAGATAGAGCTTTTACAAGTTTGTGACATAACAATTTTAATGCATACATATCCATCCCCTTATATTAACGGTTCAGTAAGCAATTATAAGTTATAAAAAATGCTGATTTTTCATCTAAACTTATTATACTTGCTATATATAGAAATTGGTAAAAGTTCATTAAATTTTTTTTAATTTTATATAAAGATACAAAATTTTGTGTTTAAAGTTGAAAGCTATGAATATATGCAAAACGGCTACTTTATATTGCAGTCAATCTTCAAAAAATTTTGCCCAGTGCCGCAAGTTCAAAAATCATTTTCTTTATCAATTTTACTTTCCACTATATCACATGAGCGTAGCAACAGGGGTAATAAGACCAACCCTCTAATAATCCGTTAGAAACACCCACCGTGATGGTACCACACCCCTTTGTTCAATCCCGCTCATATTTTGCAATAGTACCCCACTCTCCTTGTCAGATGGTAATTTGGGACGTGGACTGGCTATGGAGGACACTAGGAAAACATGAGGCGGGCTGGTCCTGAATATAAAAACTGTTGCCTAGAATAAAACAGTGAGCTCCTCTTTCTTTTGCTCATCAAACTACCATTCTGAAACACGGGCCCACACATCGAAAATTCATTGTTACGCCCATGGCATTTACAGAAATCTAAGATTCCTAATAAAATTTTAAAATTAAAATCAGTTAAACTTTAACGCACAAATAGATTTTTGCATATAAATGAAAGCACAAGCAGAGATTAAAATGACTGAAGTCTTTTGCGAAAAGTTATTTAAGAAAACTTTTACTTTGCAGCAGATTGCATGCAGCAAACAAAAATGTTCATAAAAAATCGAAAAAAAAATCTCGTCACACATGACTAAAAACCCTGAAGGTACATCTAGAATAGCAGTTTCCTTATTTTTTTTTTTCTTCTTCTTCAATCCGAATATAAAAGTTCTCAAGAGACGAATGCACCTGCCTGAAAGCGTGCCTAGCAGCAATAAGGAAACCAAAATGCAAGCGGTTGCAGGCAGCATCAAGAGAATGTAATCGAAGCTGAATTCAATTTATTTGCTATTTTACAATAGACGAAAGCAGCAAAAGTTTATGGACCATAGCTATCGCTGGACGAACTTAGTATGTTAAAGAAACTTTTTAAAGTACAGAAGAAAAAAATATCAGGGCTGCAATACGTTATACATAACAAAACGTAACAAAATTAAGGATATTTTTAATTTTCTAACAAAATTACATAACGCAAAAAAGTTTACACATCATTACATATCCGAATTTGTAACGTTAAGATTTTGTTTTGCAACTCTGAAAAATACTATTCCCAAAAAAAGTGTCTCAAGTTTTTTTTTTCAAAACTATTAGTACAACATGAATGATTCTTTTTATTTAATTTTATAAAAATACGAGTAATAGAAAAAGTTCGTAATAGTGCAGTAGAAGAAAAAGAGCTGAGTGATAGTGTATTTAAAGTTGCAATGGTGTACGGTGGGACATAATGTATTGATAGTGACTTATATTATGTATTTCAATTTAACTTCTTACGAAACATTTAGCAAAATATTCAAATTAAACAGAAATATTTTAATTTAGATATTAATATAAAAATTTATAAGTGAGTACTTTTGTTTGTATAATTTCCAAATATATAATTTGGTAATTATTAACAATTGAATGTTTGCGGTTAATAAATATTTGTTTCACCCAAAATATAACTTCGTCATTGATACCAAATCCAAAATGTGCAACATGATAAATAATATCAAATATTTCTTCACCTACATATATCAAATATATTATTTGATAATTATTACCAAATCTAATGGTTTTTCTATGTAAGGCAAAAAATAATTAATTCATACATTCACCTTTAAAAGATCTGATAGCTCTTGGTTTTTTACCAGAAGTTAAACAACAATTATAAGCGAGTACAATAAGTTTTTCCCACTGCTTTGGACAAAAAATCTATACTTGGCGTTGACATTCGACTTGAGTTTTTAATCTTTGCAAAAGTTTCCATTTCAAACAATCTCCGCATCTTTCTTATGAACTTTTTCATCATCGTCTTTTTGTTGCATAGTCAATCTATGCACAGCAGTATGTTGGCAATTTTACTACCTACTTTGTGGTTTTATGCTTCCTTGCAACTATTTTATTATAAATATTTTTATTTGTTTTTTTTTCGAATTTTATCCTCAGTATATTTGCTAAAAATAATAACTTGCCATGAGCCGAACTTTGTCGTAAAGTTTGCAAGTGCAGCTTGAAGGTAAAATTGAACTTTTTGCATAGCTTTGAACTTTTTTACAAAGTTTCTGTTTTACTGCTGCTTTTTGCTTTTTTTTTGCTCTGACATTAGAGTAAATTTTACTCCAGAGGATATATTTTACTCTGCTTCTTTCTATGATGATGTTTATTTTTTACTCTTGCTATGCTGATCAGTAGCGCTGATTGTTTGTTTTAATTAAAAGGATTTTTCGAAATTTAAATGTAGAAGTTGAAATTTAATTAATTGATCTGATAAGTTTAGTCATCGTTATTAATATGTCAATAAAATTAAAGAGTAATTATAAATTTTTGAATTAAATTATGATTTTTAAAATAATTTCTCAATATACATACATAAGTATTAGACAAGTTATATCTCGAAAGCTTTGGCATAACTATGATATTTTAACATTAATTTGGAATTTATTTATGACATTAATTTTCGAGAAATCAAGCTAGATATTCCCCACTTTTTTATAAATCTCTTCTCTATAATCTCTCACACTTTAGATGCGTGACTTCTATACTTAAAAGTTACTTATGCCATATAAAGAAGCTGATTGACTTAGAGAGTGATGTTAAGGTTTTGCTCTAGTGGTGGGGGAAGCTTAGACTTTTGGCTCAGAGACAAAAATTTCCAACTACCGAAATGTACACTCTTAGCTTTTAAGAAAAAGTTAATTTTGAATTGATACATGTACATTGCTATTTTCTAAAAATAATTGACAAATAACCAAATGGCCAGCAATAGATTTGCTATCAATATCTAATATTCAGATTTATTTCATTTTGCTTAAAATTCAATTTAATTTTATTATACCCAATGCATTTGAGTCACGTGTTGCATAAAGTTTAATAACGTAATTTAGCATGATGCTGGAATTTTCAATTCTATTTCAAATTTACAGTTCAATTTTATATTTTTGTGTTACTAACACGCAAATACCAGGACTTAAACATGGCACCATCACCACCACCACCACACTACTTCCAACGCTCACGTAACGCTGCCATTCATTCCTATCGGTTAAAAACGTTTTCAAAATCCTTGAGTTACGAGCACAATATAAATGGCGTCAATCAACAAATAAAATCAATTTGCGACCAAATAAGATATGCAAACTGCAACTAATAACAACAAAAACAAAATGTCACTTTAGACAATGGTGTGACTAAACGGGGATCAGAAAGGGTTTAAGTTTAGAATGAAGTGAAGGTTTCACACGTAGAAAGCAGTGAGCATAAGCGATAACTGTGACAATAAACATTATATTTTTCAAAATTGACATTTTTTATTTTGCATAGCAACTGTTTAATTTTACTGAAATTATTTGCCTGACCCCTTTGTAGAAATACTTTAACGACGCTTATGACAAAAACAAATACAAACACTAAAGGGTGTTAAAGTCCACTTAAAAAAAACGCATAGCAAGAGTCAACAACATCGACATTGCATGCCATGCCATGCCATTTTCCATAATTCAACAAGTATTTCTGTTAAAATCTAAAAAAGGGGAAGTAAATGCAAGGGGTTGGTGTAAAGAATCAAAGCGAAAAATTTTACTCTTTTTATTGATATAAAAGAAAAAAAAGAAGTGAATTGTAAGAATAACTATTGAAAGTCCCAATACTTTATTTCAGTCACGTACGCAGCATTTCATTTGAATGCAAAACTGAATAGGGCACTTTTGATACCCACGCTCTTCAATAATAGCAGAGTGAGTACCTTGGTCCAGCAGCGGCCCAACACTTCCCATTTCGTAGCTAAAGAACTTTGTGTAAAATTGAAAAATTGAATGCCAGCAATTGAATAAATTTTTTTTTTCCATCTTACAACACTGGCTGACTGTAAGTGCGTGCACTTTTTGCACTTCTACACTTGTACGCTTTGTCAAAGCAGTCAACGAGATATAACAACAGCGGGAAGGAGCAAGAGTGCAATTTTTAATTTTCATTTGAAGGCAACAGCAAAATACTGAAATAAAAGCAAATATTTTGAAGTGACTAAGAAAACTAAAATGTAGAAAAAATTTATTAAATAATTTTCAACTTTCGTATGAAACTTGCACACATAAACTTTTAAAAACACTACAAAAAAAAAATTCAAAAATATTAATTTATCTAGGCAATTCTCATATAAAAAGTTAATGAGCTTAACCTGCTACAAATATAAATTTGAATAAATCAGTTTTTTTTTCTATTTTTATAATTAATTGGCGATGTATGCAGTAGATACATAAGATTTACTAATTTAAGATCGATTGGTTCATCAGCTAAAGTCCGTCGTTTTGGTCCGAAATCCATTTTTGGAGATAAACAAACCATGATATAATAGAACTCGATCTGAATTCAAGTAAATTTTCCACAGTCTCCGTTTTCAAGAAGAATGATTTGCACTCCCACTTGATCACAACTAAAATTCTAACGTCTCACGTTGGAGATTCGAGCCCATCATATGTTACCCAGAAGTCCTCTTCGCTTTTGACATAAAATCTGTATCTCTTGATAAAAAGTTGAAGGTACACATAGTCATTAAAAAATATAATTTATCCGGGGTCTTAGAATTGAATATGTTAAAAGAAGCTAAAAATCGTTAAAAATCCGACAGGGACAAAGTGGACAAAGAAATTCATGGGAAATGTTAATGCATTTTTTTGCGTGATTATAAACTTTTTCAGGTTAATGTTTTTTGCAATTTCAATTTTATCTTGGCGTAGGGTCCTTGCTATTTTGGGGGGCTTTTACTAAAGAAATAAAAGCCCAAGCTTTGTGTTAATGCGTACACTATCCAAATTTAACATTTTTATGTTTCCTTATGCTTCTCAGGTAGTAATCCTTTGTCGCCATACTACAATTTTCTAAGGTTATACTCTAGACTTTGTTGAATATAGAATAGTAGCTTATTTTTAAGGATTCCTTGGACATTTTCAATGGGAATGAGTATATTTCTAACCCAATTCGACAAGTGGATTTTTAGATACAGCAAATTTGCTAATGCGAAAAAAAGTCCAAATAAAATTTTACATATTATTTTTTAACAGAACCATCAAACAGAATAGTTTAGGAAAACGGAAAGGTCGACTAAAGTTTATCTAAAATTTCATAACGATACGAATGAATAAAATTAAATATAATTTAAAGTGCCCTAAATGTTATTTTAATTTTAAGTGGAAGACTTGAATTATAAATCTGACATTTAAACATTTTTGTTTAACTGAAAGCCCTTTACTAGTTCCAGAAATCTTCGGGAAAAAATAAAATGAAAAATGGTAAAGACATGAGATTAAAAATAGATCATTAAAAATATTATCATAATTGGGATTAAAATTTACGCTGCAATTTAAGTGCGACAAAAAATGCAAAGTCCCTTGTCAACCTTTACACCTTAAATTGCAAAAAGTTTAACCCCGTTGTAGCAAACAATCAGTACAAAATTGAAATGCAATTGAATTTTTGTTGCTTTCTACGCATATCCTGCAAGAATTTGTTATGAATATTTATGTGTTTAAATTTCTTGTATCCTTTTTTGCACTTCTTCGCTTTTTTTTTTAAAACTAGATAAATTGAATTCTGAGAATTCCCGTTTTAATCTGCATTCATTAACACCTTTACTGCTGCAACACTAACGACAAATTGTTGTATATGGGTCAAATTTACACCCACAGGTAGCAAGGGGAAAATAGAGCAATAGGAAAAAAAAGCAAACGAAAAAACATTCTTAAATTCATTTTAGACACAAAAATGCATAATGCATAAGCCAAAGAAAGGATAACGAAACAATGAAGTATGGTTATACAGATAGACAAAAAAAGAAAAGAAAAAAGAAATAAAATACAATCGACCCAAAAGAAATAATTTTATGCAAAATATGCACGCACATCTGGATGTATGTACATATGGATATCACATATTAGGGTGAAAAAAGTACTCAAATCAAATTTTATTAAGCTTTGCAAGAAGTTAGATTAGGCTATGCTGACAAAATAAAAGAGTCAAAAATATGTCCTTTATACAGTGCGTTTCATTTTAATTTCCTCAGGACAATATCTCGAAAGCTAAGTAAGATAATGATAAATATTTTAAGTAAAAAATTTTCCCAAAGAAATTCACATAGAATCATTACCCAAAATTTTAAGCACCTTTTTATATGAAATTTAACCAAAAATTTTCATAACTTGTTTTAACGAGCTTAAGTTTTTAATTCTTTTTTCTTCAAATTTGTTTAATTTTGAAGTAAATATGACTCACCCTAATCCAAAATAAAAATTTATGTCTTACAACCTACGGTGTTATTCAAATCAATGCGCTGCAACTTTTTCTCCCTTAAACTCCTTTTACAAAAAAAGGACTTAAAATTCAAACTGCTTTTGTATGAAATTGCAAGTGAAATGTTGTGTTTCAGTTGGCAAATTGTTTTATTATTTGAGTTATAAGTGCTCGTTGTTGTTGTTGTTCAACCTTTTGTGGCATTATCCTGGTGGCTGAAAAAGAAAATACAATATACACCGTTTCACATCATTCACTATTTTTGCAATTTTGTTTTGCATATCACCTGCACATACATACATAGAAACGTATAAATTCGCAAAACAAACAAACAAAAAAAAAAAAACAAATCCGTACGTATCCTTGTGTCATAGAGAACTTTTAATCCTTTTGCGCATAGACAAAAATCTAATTGAATTGTAACCAGCGTAAAAGAAAAGATGTTGCGCTCAAAGTGAAATAAAAACAAACGAATTGAGAAAAAAAAGAGTTTTTATTTATTCTTCTTTTCGCCTAAAAGTATGCTACATTTGCAAATTGTTGCGCACACGATGCCACAGTGGTAAATATTGATGCCATGCATATGGAAATTGTTTTTTATCATTTTTCCCCATCATTTCTCTTTCGCACGACTTCAAGTAAAAGTGAAATTTAAAACGGTTCAAAACGCTCTATGAAATTCCACAATAAGGATAGGTGCACATTGTTTCACAAAAACAAAAAAAAAAAAAAAACACAAGGAGTTTGTGCAGATAACGCTCACAGTCTTGTAAGCTTCATAAAGTGAATATGGAAATTGTCTGCCTTAGTTGGTTAGAAGATTCATGCGTTGTTTCTATATATTCATGCAGTACCGTGGAGTGAAAAGTTATTTTGCTGGTAGGTTGGAAAGTTAGACTCTGAATTTTAATTGAATGCTATTTTGGATTGAGTTCAGGTTATAGTTCATCTTTGAGTAACTTTTATTCCAATAAATTTTTAAAATTTATATATACAGTACACGTCCAATATAGTGAACTAATTAATGCACGGGTCAGTCGCAATATCGTAAAATTCGTTATATCAAAGTGTTTTTTTATTCAAGAAACTGGCTTTTATTTACGCCATATTTACTTGCGAACACTTATACTGGCATTCTTTTCTTACCTTCTTGAATTATATTAACTTTATCACTTAACGTAAGGCTCTTGCGTTAAGCAGCATGAATTATATAGCGTTCGTAATTTAGAATAGTGAAAAGTTTCGTAATTTAGAGACATCAATGAAAAAATTTCAATTTGAAAAACTGTTCATTAAAATGGAAAATCGATTACGAAATAATGCTTCAGCGTGAAGCAAGTATTTACAATGAATGCAAAACTTTTCTAATGAGCTTTTTATTCTGAAGTATGTGCTTGTCCGGATGCAGAACATGATTCTTCAAGTAGACAATCGGTCAGCGTATGACTCATTTATTACCCAATTTACAGTTATCAGAATTAAAAGCCTCATTCTGTATGTAGGGGAAGGTGGGGCAAAGGGTTACAAGGGGCAAAGCAGTATAATGGGTATATTTATCCTTGCATTACAACGCCATCTAATGTATTTATAAGGAATTTGTGCTTGAGTAGTGCTCTTGTAACTGCCAGGTTATAACAACATTTCGACCTTCGGCTTTCGAGAACCACGAGGTTCACCAACACCAAAATGAGTGCGGTCGATATAAAATTCGAGGATTTTCGACTTAAGTAAATCCCACCCGTGGGACAAAGCGGTATACGAGTACTTTTTTTTTTGCATCGTAATAATAAACATCTTCTGTTGAGAAATTAATGAGCCTAATTACCTTAATAGATTCAATATACTTAGATCGAACTAATAACTTACATGTTTAATTGTGCGAAAATATTTTTTTCTTTTTGAAAACTTTGCTTTCCCGTTAGGCAAACCACTTTGCCACACTTTCCACTACATCGAGTCATCACGTTTCGTGAATCACGAGCCACCAGCGTAATAAATAAACTCGCTTGCCAATGTCCTGCTGGGCACCTAGGACTATTCTATAAGAAATTTTTAGTCAAGAACTATATTTTTCCTGCCTTTCAAATGTGTGAAATTAACAAAAATAACTGATCAATTGTAACGTATCTGAGATCGTTACTTGCTGACATTTTTCGTCTTTCGCGAGTGATATTCTGGAGACTATGGTTACAAAAATTTTTATGAAAAAACAATTTGTTTTGCTCTACTATTTCCTCAAACACCTGAAAATATGTAATATTAAAGGGAAACCTTTAGTTCTGCTGTGCGATTGTACGCAGGTAGTGAATTTGATGAAGCAATAGTTTTCTTTGAGTAAAGTCGCTTCTTCTTTGCGCTTCACCAAACTGATATGCAATAACAGCAACACATCAAATTACATTCAAAAGCATTGCATATGCAAAGGCGCTCAATGGAAAAAACAGAATTTCTGCGAGAAAAACTGGTAAATGTAACGTTCAAATCTAAGATTTAAAAAGATACAAACGTGCCGTATGTAACGAAATATAATGGAGAATCACAAAATCGATGGACATGAATGAATGGACTTTCAAAGCCAAGAAAAAAGGATACATATATATGATAAGCAACAAAAAAAAAAACAAAAGGAAGATCAATTTTTATACAAAATTGCTCAAAACTGGATTTATTTCATAACAACTCTGAATATGCATACCACATGCTGCATTGAATACTAGTGCTGGTTAAGTAAAAGGATCAACAGCAAGATAAAAGAGTAGCATGAAAAAGGATACTCGCATACATGAATGAACATTTTAAATACCCTCTGTAAGGTTTTATGTGCGGAAATCCAGACAAGTTCATTCATTTTCAAATCCCAATAGCTGACATTGAAAATTTCATATGCAAAAATAGTGCACTCACACAGTGATAAATGCAATAAACCATTGCAAAAGGATTAACAGCTCAGTAAAATGCAAAGTGCGAAAAAGTTGAAAAAAAAAAACAAAATTGAGGAGTAAGAGTTTTAGCAGCTTAGCCAGGACTTACATATATGGATTGAAAATGTTTTTTTAAAATTAAGTGATTGATAGTGATGGTTTTACTGTTGTGATGATATTAATGTTTGTGCCGCCGTTGGAGGATACGTGCGCATACAGGCAGTCGCTTGGCATGCGTTCGTTGTAGGATAATGCGGGTGCTGTGTGCTGCTACAAGGAAGGTGCGCACGTGTCATGAAGTTGACTCGAGACTAAACAGGACAAGGATATGTTTAGCATATTTTTGATGTTGTCAACAGGTTGTTGGCTTTATGGCTTATTACTATGATGCCAATGATGCCATTACTAATAGGGGCGCACAAGCAAGCAAATTATGGAAACATAATTAAACAAAATATCCTGTTTTTTTTTCAGTTTTAAGTGCAACAACTTCAAAATTTTCTTTAAACCTAACTTCTCTTATTTAAAGCATATTTATTTTATTACAACATCAATTTAAAACTTCACTCTTCTATTTCTTACGATTGACAAATTCTTTAGTTGCTTTTTATGCTTTATTGACATTTTATTCAGTTTAAGTAAAAGTTACCGCCAGCATGAATGAAACGCTGACCCCAACACACCCAGGCACCTTCACAAAACATCAACGAAAAATAAAACGAATCTTTTCACTTTTTATCCTTAATATCACTCCCAAGCTCCTTAGCTTATCCAATGTCCGTTTCGTGTTTTTCTGTAGAAACTGTCAAATGTAACGAAAATATTTTTGCAACCTTTTGACATGTAATACAATTTGTCACTTTTGACCGGTTTATTTTTTTGTTTGTTTGGAAATCCTTCACCAGTTCTTGTCATCTCAACCTTTTCACTTTTTTTTTTCTTTTTTCATTATTTTTGTTAGGTGATGAAAATGGATTTTTATTATATCCAGTTTTTTTTCGGGTTTATTTTTTTATCCTTTATTTTGATTTTTTATCTACATGTAGTATATTTGTGCATTTTATTTATAAAGTAGAGATATTTCATGTTTGCATGCATGTCGATAAGTTTGTATGTGTCTGTATGCTTACATGTATTGGTATTGATTTGTGTGCGATGTGGAAAAGTCGAAAACCGTTTTCATGTCAAATTGTCAGTATTGAATGTAGTTTGTTTTAACTTAGTTATCCCTTACTGTGGAAAGTAATAGCGGGGAAAGTTTAAAATATTAAATGTTCAATTTCTCAAAGTCTCATAATTAAAAAATTCATATAAAAAAATCGAGCTCGTGAAACTGATTTTGAGAATAAACCAGTCTTTTTATGTATGAACATCTTTTTTGGCTGGTATGTAATATAAGAAATTTGTCGACTTTTTGAAACTTATATTTTATAACGACTTTTTAACTATATACATATATCGGCTGTTTTCAATATTTTTCATATATTCCAATAAGTACCTCACTTAACATAAAGTAATTATAAAAATATGAACTTGGACATTTGTCGGAACTACAATTAACTTACGCGATAAAAGCTCCATTATCTACCGTACAGCAATTTGACTTTATATGTACGGGACATTTCTGTTTCAGTTTGTATATTGTATGACATAATACTGAAATTTTATATTATTGGATTTTTTTTTTTGTATATTTCGATATGTCAGTGTACAACTTTCATTTCTCTAATGAATAAATGGACAGAATTTTATTTCAAAATATTTGCGAATTGAGAGTGAACCAATGGCAAAGTTAATAGAATGCAATGGCATGCTATAAAATAAATGGGAATGGTAATGGTAAAAATAAAGTGAAACTTTATGTTCGTATTCGGATACGCGTCAACTAAATGACATTGATCGAGCAGTGGGAGCAAATGTTGAGAGGCACTTGGATTAGTGAAATTAAAGTTGGCAATTAAGATGATATTAAGTATCACGTGATGCAGTAAAGCAAAAAAAAAGTATCTGAAAAAACTAACAATTCAAATTTATTTCAAAGAAAAATTTTGTTTGAAAAACGATAATGAACAAAAAGATCCTTCAGCAACTGCATGGAAAGTTTGCTGTTCTTATGTTTTCTGCAAAAGACTTTAAATAAAATAAAAAACCAAGCACTGCTAATTAACTCTTTGTACTGAAAATTTCACTCTTTATAGCTTTCGCAAAGCAAATTTCCCCTTTAATCTCATTAATCCTGTTAATTTTTTTGTTTTAATTCCAAATCCATGAAAATGGCATGCCTTTATCTTGTTACTTTTACAACCTTTCATCATCTGACGTTATTTGTTAGCGTCATTAATTAATTGACTTAAAATGCAATTTTGCCACAATATAATGAGTAGGCGTGAGCCCATGTCCTGTTGCTCTTGCTCCACTGCGTTGGGCATCCAACAAAAGGTTAAACGCAAAGGTAATTAATTTTTAAAAATTTCAATCACAGCTTCCAGAGGCAAAATTCACATGCGCATGCAACATAATTTACATCCAAACACAAACGCATACACATGCATACGAGTAATAACCCAGCAAGAGTTTCCGCATGGAAGGATTCATTAAAACTTATGAAATTTACAATGTTTCAAAAACTATGCAACAAATATATTTATTTAAATGTAACTCTACTCGGAGAATTAAATTCGCCTGGAAGATGGCTACAATCTTGGTTTGGCATCAAAAATTAACCTCGCGTGCGATCGAAATTCGACGTTTAGGGCCTCTTTAAGTATTACGTTTAGTCTCGTTTCGTCTCTAATTTTCAAGCCTAAAAGCCTGCTAGTAAAGTTCTTATATTTGTAATTAACTAGTCATTAAGCACAGGCTAGATTTTGTTTTGTTTTCATTTATATAAAATACAGTCGCATATTTTCAGGCATGAAAATAAGACACGAATCGAGACGAATCGTGATACATAAAGAGGCGCTTAAAATATGGCTCTTCCTCGATTAAAAATGTTTGCTGGGTATAGATTTGCAAAATTTACTTATACCAAAAAAAAAAAAAAACCATCTCACTCATATTAATAAAGGTTTGGTTCATATTTTCCTTTAATTCCCAAACATTTTTTCTCAAGCGGAGTAGTTTTTTTTTTTGCATTCGAAAAAATTGTGTCACAAAAAAGTTTACCCAAAGCTCTCAATTGTTTCTTATTTTTGTATTCTCTGTGACTTAGTGTGGTTCCACAAATAACATGGTAAAATTATCGACAAAGTTTTTCAAAATAAACGACATAAATCTGTGCGCCTAGAAAACAACAACAACGCAAATAAATGCAACTGCTGTTGACTGAGCCAATGTTTAACACAGCCGTCTTTTTCACCCCCGCACCCACCGCAATCAAATTACAGCAACTCACTTCTTATACTCGTACTACTACCTATTTATCACCCGCAATCTGCGCTTAATGCTGCGTGTGAAAATTAAACATCAAAGCTGCAAACTTTCATTAATCTCAAAATACCCGCGGGACATTGGGGCAAGTAAGTGCTTAATACCATGGCATACAACTACACACATACATATATATATATATATATTGCTCTGCTTTGTTTAATTTCAAAAAGTAGCAACAAAACCACTGCGGCTGCTGCCACCACCAATGTCATCTCCATCGTAATCATCGTAGCAAAAGTGTTGCATACGTCAGGGCGCACTGGGGCGTACATAATTAAGAATTTGCGCATTTTTAATGCGTTTAAGTGGTGCCGCCAACAGAGGCAAAACAGGTACATATGGATTAATGCTATGGAGTTCGAAGAGTTTAGGATTGTGTGTGTGTACGAGTATGTGTGCTTGCCAGTGAAGTGTTTAAAATTGAAGAAAAACATTTAATTTGCTAAATTCCTTTGAATGTTACTAAATTAGATATAGAATTTAAAGCATTTCAAGGAAATATAAGTTTCAAAATTTCTATTCCTTAGGCTTTTCACGTAAATATCATTTGCTTTATCATGTTATTTTATATAAATTTTAAAAGTTCTGTTTATGTAATTATATCTTTTCTACATTCTCGATCCAGAAAGACTAAATAGCATAGCCTTGGTCTTTAAACTTTAAGGAAATTAATGGGTCTCTTTGTTTATCATATAATTCTTATGTTTTTAATTAATAGTACTTACTAATGCACAGCCTAGACATTTTTGTTTTGATTTTAAATGTAATAGCCTATTTTCAGGCTATAAAGTTAGTTACCAAAGTTGACGAATTGTCATACGTTAAGATGTCTTAATTCTTCATAATTGAAATTCTTTGTTTTTTCTCTTTAATTTCTGTCTCAACAATCCAAAAATTAATTCAAATTCTAAGAAATCTACATTTCTCTTACAAATTCAATACAACGCACATCAAGGACATTAGGTAGGCACGTCAAGGACAATACAGTTAGTTAATAAAAAAGCAAATGTCAAAACTAATTATTAAGCATTAGCATTATTTAAGGCTTTACTCTGTTCCCCCAAGCTACCACTCCACTCTTCACCTATGTACAATAGCAACAAAGCAAACAATACCAACAACTAAAAAAAACATAGCTGCCAAGTTCAATTTTGCAATACACAATACAAATGGAATAAATTTAAACACCTCAGGCGCACTCGTGTTGTAAAATAAAAGGAATTAGCGCACCATTCACAACAAAGACAGGCCAATAGCAAAACCATCAGTGAAGGGCGGGAAGGTAGACAAGAAACAATAAAAAGCAAAATGTGACAACAAAAACTAAATTTATGAAAATTCAAAGTGACAACAACACCGGAAGAAAACGAAGTGAAGTGGCAAACAAATGGGAATCTCATCATCATCAACATCACTCCAACTATAAAATCCTCACAACAAATACACAAAGTAATCATGTTAATGATGTCTCATCGAATTTAAATGACAATTCATCAGTTGGTTCGGGGGGGGGGCGGGGGTGTTGTGTACTAGTAAGTAATTTGTGAAATTCCTGATATTGCGCAGTCATTTTAATAAAATTGAGCTTTAAATAGCGCAAAATAGAAAAACCAGTTTCGTTTTCTGCTTCTGGGAAGAGCCATTGATTTGCATAATTTCTTTTTTTTTTAGCTGGCAGACAGAAAAAACTTGTTAATATTCACTCTATTGCATTAATGAAGATAATTCTCAGTACCAGACTATAAATTGGTAGACTTAGACGCAGTAGTGAGCAATTGTATTGGCTATTATAAATGTACCTTGATAAAATTTTCGTTCCACTAAATTTTTTCAATAATTTCAAAATTTTAAGAATAATAGGCAAAAAATAAACATAAGATGAAAGCAGAGGACCAGATTGGCAACACTGGCACCCAGGCCTGGATTTACCATACAGTCAGAGTAGGCACGTGCCTAGGACGGCAAGAATTAAAAGGCGGCAAATATTGGCGGAAACTTTGAAAAATTTTTTTATTCGTATAGTTTGGCGTCTTATCAAAATTTATAATAAAAAATATATATTGCATTGAAATACAAATCTAGCTCTTATGCAGAAATCATTAAAAAATTCTCAAAAATATTGTATTGAGCTCTAGAAACATAAGTAGAAAGTCAATAAAAGGTACATTTTATTGGTTAAAAACATTTCGTACAAAATAATTTCACCATTGAAAGAGTTTTGAAGGGGGGGCGGGGGCCGGCAATTTTTCAACTGCCTAGGGGCGGCAAATTTCTAAATCCGGGCCTGTTGACACCAACATTTGATGTTGTATGTGTACAATGCAAACAACAACAAAACTAACAGCGGAAACTTTCCACGTGTGTGTTATATTAAATCTTCTGTAATTTAAAAAATATTAAAGGTTAAATATCGCTCCCAAAAATAAAAATCATGGTATCACATTGCCCAATCCTTAACTTTATTTTTTCCTTAAGTCTCAAACTATTTCTATATCAAATTTCGTTAAAATAATGTCAATGATTAAGCGGTGAAAACTTGTTTTCGAGTAAAGGGCGTGGTACCACCTACTTAAAAAACCTTTCCTCAGGGTTCAGTCCATCTCCATATCAAAATTTTTCAAAGTAGTTCCATTAATGTAACTGCGAAAATATATTTTCTGGTTTGGGGTGTGGAATCATATTTTAAAAACAAATATCTTTCCTTAAGCTAAAAACATATTTTCCTGTTAGAGGGCGTGACATCGCCCACTAAACAAAATATCTTAACTCAGGAATCACTCTATCTACGTACCAAATTTCATCAAAATCGGTACAGTGGCTTTGCTCTGACAACGTTTATTTCTATAAAGACTGTGCCACGCCTACTAAAAGATCACAGAGCTTTTAATATCCTTCTTAGGGTTCAATATATCTCTATGCCAAATGTCATCAAAATCGGCTCTTAGCCGATCATCGGGCATTTCACGCGAAACCGTTATGCTTACTGACTCGACTCGGGTTTCGGCATTGCAATGCATATAGCTCCAAAACGGCTCGGCGGATCATTATCAAACTTGGCATGAAGTATAAATATAATATAAGCTATTTTTTAATGCACTTAAACAAAATTTTTTTTGTTAGGCGAACTTCGTAAAAAACGATAAAATAAAATATTTCTCGTTTTTTTCAGTGTATTTTTTTTTTTATTTTTAAAATCCAACTATGAGGTTGAAAAGGCCAATAAATTAGTTATAAAATCGAGTGGTTAATTCATTTTACCAGACTTTTTTTAACTGAATAATAGCATTTGAAGTAGTACATACCTTACAATTTCTCAAATTTTCAAAGACCTATATTTTGTAAACCAGTGTTGCCCTTCTAAAAATATTTTGTTTCTGTGGCGATGACATATACAGGTATAACATATTAAAATATATCTGAAATTGGAAACTTGAACTTTATTTCCCCTGTCCGCTTCGCGTGAAATGCCCAGTATTTTTTTTTTTGTTAATGGCGTGACACCGCCTACTATTCATTCAAACAATTGTGGTATGACAGTTAAAAAAAGATGTAACCGTTTTGCCACCGCATATTTATATATAGATTTTAGTACTTAGTAATATCAGATCTCAAATAACATCATTTAATTTTGACAGGGAAAAAGTATTGCCAGAGTGAAGTTGTAAACTTCAATTGCATCACCCTTTATTTATAAAACTTTAGGCAATTTTGCCCACACCCCATTATAATTTTTAATTTTTTTTTCATGATTGTTCTTTGGGTAACTTTACATGAAATCTTTTGTTATTCTCATAAGTATACACTTGAAGTCCTTGAGAAGGTTATAAATCATATACTTACCTACATTTGTATACATACGTGCATATGCATGTGTGTGCATGTTTGCAAAATTAAATACACTCAACATTTCAAAGGACGAATTTGCAAACGCGTAACTAATTTCGCGTGCTTTGCATATAACTAACCGCTCATTGTCAGTAATTAATTACCCGCGAGCGGTACTAATCAAATGCTCAGTAACAGCATAATTGCTATTTTGTTGTATAAGACCTAAAGAATTTAATAATAAATGTTCAAGTGCAATTTGACTTTACATGCAATAACAACAATTGTTATTATTACTATTGTTGCAGCTCTTGTGCCAAATTATTCTCATTTAATTAATGTGAATGACATAAATCGTCTCCATATCCTGGCCTCATTAAAGATACTCTTAATTTGTACATATTAAATTGCAACCAACTCTTTTCAATTTCGGGAAAACTTAAGTCACGTGCCAATTAAATGCTTTTGCACTTAAGCATCTCCTGATTTTTTGCCATAACTTAGAAAGCCAATATTCTTATTGCTGTGTGAGGTCGTAGTCCTTCTTTTCTCCTTACTTGTTTTTTGCAGTTATAAAGTGCAATATAAGTTTTTATGGTTTTAATAATACATATGCTCATTTTTGGCAATTATTTCAATTTAAGGAAGTAAGTTGGCAATAGTTAATATTTATTGTGCTATGGGATACAATTATCTTGCAGTTGTTTCTGAGTTTGTAGATGACTCTGCACTGAAACATTGGCCTTTAATAATTTTTGCTTGGAAAAAATTAATTAAAAATTTTAAGTATTAATGCATTAATATTCATACAAATTCTAGATGTAAAAATATCGGCACATGAAAATTGATGCAAAAAATATCGACTGATGTGAAGGACGATCTTTTTCAATATATTACGTTCTGTAATAGATACCATAAATACCCATTAATTTTTGATCTTTTTAATCTTTCTGTGTCACAAAATTTCCACTTACAAATTGATAAATATCAGATGGAAAACAATATTTGAGGCATTTAGTTACTTTTTCCGAGACTCTAAAGAGTTGAAGAAGTTAACATAAATTCGGCGAAAATATGCATACTTTATATATTTAAAGTTTAATTTTTTGTAAGCGAATCATTTCTTCAGCCAACTATTTTAATCCCTAAAGTAACTATGCTGCCTTCTATAAAGAAAATTTATGTCTTTCTACTTTCTTCCATTGGGAACAATTTTACGACTCTATTTGAAATTTTTCATTTAAACGCAAATTATTTAAATTTCCTGTCTTATGGCATTAAATGAAATCGTAAAATCAAACAAAAATGTAGATAAGAGATAAAAAGGACGAAAAAAAAGAGCAGCACTAAAATAAAAAATTTATGCAGTTGCTGCAATATGATGCGTTCTAACCCTGAACTTGCAGTAAGTACTGTAAGAACATGATGCTGATGATGATGATGATGAGAAGAGCTTGAACAAATTGCTAGCTTGCTATCAACCATGTTGTTGCCCGCCATGTTGAAAGACATTTTATTTTACAATTTGTGCAAATCTCGATTAAAATTCATTGAATTTTATGCAACGCACGCCACGATGTTGCAATTCCAATTCCAATTGCAATTGCAATTGCAATCACAAAACGAAGGTTACGCCACTGTGTGAACAATTCTGAAAAATCTTTAATAAACTTTTAAAAAGCAAATCTTTTCATGCACAGCTAATAGAAACAAATTGCTGAAAATATGATATTCACTGCATTTTGATTTTAGTCCACTGTACTGCTGCCGTTCGACGATTTGTTCCATTAAATTACTTTGATCCCTTTGCTGCTTATAAACTTTAACACTTTACCTACCGTTGCACGTCTCTTTTAACACTTCTTCTCGAATGTATTGGATCTTCTTACATTCCGCAGAACAACTGTGGATGCTTTGAATAATTTTGCAGCGCACTTAACAATTTTTTTTTGTTTCAGGGGAAAAGGGGCTAAGATAACTTTACGTTTCGTTTCATTTTGGTTGTTAGTTAAGAAATCAGGATTCAAGAAATCAATTTGAATTCAGGACATGCTTCATTTTGCTATTCGGTAAAACTCAAATGATAATAATTTCACATCAACGTAACGTACTTACTCGTTCACTGACTGGTCTGACGTTAGATATTGAACTGCTTCCTTTGCTTTCTTTGTCTAAGAAAACCAACATTTTCTCATACTTTTTCCCACTTTTTTTCTATTACATTACATTGCAATCTCTAGTGTTGTCAACGTGTCCTGCTTTCTCATTGAAGAGTTATAAAATGGTTTTAAATGAGTGCAAATTCTTAAGTCAATCGTGAGGTGTTACAGTGTCGGTATATTTGTTTGTATAGTTGTGAGGGTATTTCAAAAAATAAACATTCAAAAAAGTGCTGCATTAAAAGAAATGAAGATTAAGTTTTCACAGAAAGTGAATTGAAAAGAAAATGCAGAACTTTTCTCAAATTCAAAGAAATTGTACTTTATGTCATAATCATTAGATGTTTCAGTAGTTAGAAGACAGCGCAATTGATGGTTTAAGAGGTAAAGGCCAAAATATGCACATGTAAAATATGAACTTAGTATGGCAAATTACGGCTAGATAATTCAGCTTTACCTGGCATGGCATCTTTCAAGCAGAAGGTCTTGTAAGCAAAACTTGAGGTACGCATATGTAGCAATACAATTAAATGCTGGGCAAATATCTCTAAAATCGGTTGCTTACCAGAGATTGCCAAGTTGAAAAGGAGCAATTCCTGGCCTTCTCAAAACAAAAATGTTTTTCTCTCAAATGGTAAAGTTCATGTCACAAAAATCGTTCAGTTCCCGGCTATTTCAGAAAGCTTTGACTAACTAAAAGTCCCTCGACTTTGAATTGAATTTATGGAATTGATCAGGTCAATCCCGGTCATTTGGGAACCCTGCTTTAGTACCATATTTTATTTCAATTGGAAAAGAAGTGAAACTAAAAAAAGGAACAGTCTATCATGTCATACTGCGCAATTTGAAGAATTTCGGATATATTGTAGAGCATGATAATATAAGAATATAATAAAATCTCGTTTATCCGACCTTCGATCAACCGAGCACTCCGCGGATAATACGGAAAAACTTAAATAAAACATATGGAGACGATTTTTGGTCTTTCGACTATAATCTTAATTTTTTGGAAGATAATATAAGCTCAAGTCAAGTCTTGTTCATATCTATGTGAAATTCGTTGTTCCATTCATTGTAAGAATTGACCCAATTTGACCCCCTAGCTCTTTCAATTGATCAGGTATTTTTTAGAGTCTCATTATTTCCAATTGCGACTAAACATAAAAAAATCATCCTGCCTGCCAATGCTTGTGTCAATTATACTCTGGAAAGCTGGCATTTGGCATGAGAAAGGTTCGTGCTTTTATAGTCAAAGCTCAGAAATCGATTTGCACATTTTATGGTCAATATAGTGTCCCATTTCGGTAGGGTTATAATCCCGATTTTTAAAACAAGTTCTGTTCAGCGGTGAAGCTTATTTTTGAATGAACAAAATTATGTACTACCTCAGAAATAAGAGCGTTTAGTGCGTAACAGTCAATGGCGAAAGATATAGAGCTATGCTAACGAAATACATATATCAATCTCAATTTGTGTAATCAATGTGGATGAATCATTTTATATTTTACTTCATCAAATAATTATTTGCACAACATCAAATATTATTTGTTAGATTCAGACAAAGAGTTTATGGTATTAATTAAGGTATGAATGTTAAGTAGATTTGGTTTCAGCAGAACGCTGCTATGTTCCGTTCAGCACATGATACAATAAATCTAAATCAATTCTTTAACCTATGCAGGCAATCCAGATAAATTAGACCATTTAGAGACCAACGTAATATTTAATACGTCTCAAAGTGTTGAAAAAGTGGTTGAGGACTAAACGTCTAGACTGTGTCTTATTCGAACCAGTTACGGTGTATATACTCCTAAAAATTATATGCAAATGCTTAATGGCATAGAATTATCTCTTTTTTAAAGTATAATCATTATGTTCACTAGAGTTTATACATCCAGTTTAATTTTTTATGTTCCCTTTAACTAACTTCTCTTATGAAAAACTCCTTTCAGCCTCTAAACAAATAATAATAAAAATTGTTATTTCATAATTCAAATTGCCACTCACTTAGATTAATTTTTTTAATTTTCATTTCCATCAATACAATCAGCGCAATTTACAAAGTCCAGATATTTCTTTGCTGTTTTCTGGAATCGTTCTGCTCGTTTCATCCCGAGTTAACACAGTGCAGCGACCACAAGAAACTTCTTATTCAATTGTAGTTTCAACTCATGGGCTGTCTGTCGTTCCCTATTGTGCAAAGAGAAAAAATAGAACAAATTTGTCTCCATTTACGCAACAGTGATGCTTACTTTTCATTATTTATTGCTGCAAATTCTTTTGCAACATTTTTTTTTGCGCTCTTGTTAAGTTGCAATTGAATAGTCAGTGCATTTATTTTTTTCAACTGAAGTTGTACTGTTTTGTTTCGATTTCTTACTGAGCAGTTTTAAGTAGGTACAACCTAAACTTCTTTTACTAACATGTTTTTTTTTTAAACAAATTTAACACATTAGATGCCTGTGATGCTGTTGGCGGAATATCTTTTTCTTATTACAAGGAGTTTCTTAAAGGACTTAAGTACTCCCCTTTAATAAAATTGGCTAAATATGTGCACGCATTTATTAAAACTGCAACTGTGCTCATCAGAAAATAAAATAAAGGCCTTTTTTTCAGAACTTAAATTCGGTTAGAAATGGGTTAACTGAAGAATTTAAAAATTTTTTTTTTTTTTTTCATTCATCGCTGTAGTTATCAGTATGTAAGCTATAGTTTGTCCCGCTTTATCCTGAACAGCATTCTGGCACAGGTCTATACACTTCAGTCATAGTATCGTGTGCTGTTGTATCTTAAGTTTTGCTGCGTGTTATTTATGCTGGCAGCACGGCGACAGTAGAGAGACAGCAGCAGCAGCGCCAAGTGTTTTCTCTTAACTTTCATCCCATTCAATAGTAAATTAATTTTTTCTTTCATTCATTCATTTGGTTTGAAGTAGAAGTTTGCCATTTTTTTCCTATAAAACAGATGTTTTATAAAATATCATAGAAAATGAGGCAGGGGAAGATAAAAGTTGGTCAAAAGAAACCAGGCGGATAGTGTAAAAGTTCTTCTGTGTGAACCAACGCTTTAATGCGGAAAAGTGGTGATGAAACTTTTTAAAACTCATTTAACTTGAATTGTTTTTTGGTTTTTGATCAACGTAATCATTGTGTTGTGGCCAAAAACTTTCTTTCTTTGTTTCAGCAAAGGAAAAATGTTGGGAAAAAACCCACAAAGTTCCGTGGAAAATTTTTCAAATTACTTTAAACTTTATCTTCATTCAGGGAATTTTAAAGCATAATCAATTTTTAAATTGCTCACAACCACCTACAAGTTGTTGCTTAATTCAGTGTCGATATACTCTAATATCTCTCTTTCACCAAATAAATTTATCTTAACACTGTGGTCTCAAATATACAAATTAACAATTTAAAAAAATTAAATTACGTTTACCTTCCACACCCACATAAGACCCATGTTGCAAAATGCAATCAATGATGCATGTACCTGCCAGTGATAATGTTATTGGTTATCAGAGCTTAAGACTCACCTCACAATGTTCTTCGTAGTAGAGAAGTTAGGCAGTGTAGCGTGTAAAATGACAACGTTATATTGGTTGCAGCAGATGTAACCCAGTCAGCTGCCTACGCTTGTATGCACCCAAGTAAAGGAATTTTATTGGAAAATGCAAATTTTAGCTGCTCCAAAATCCAACCGCATAAACTGCAAATTCTGCAAACTGTGTTTTAAGTCTTTCGTTATAGGTGCTGTCATTTATTAAGCACAAAGATCCCAACAGGAATAATATTTTGTCTTAAGATTGGTTTTTATTTAATACTATTGGTATCCGCAGTTTTGCACGTGCACGCCTTGTTTTTTTTTTCGTAGTGAATTTACTCTCTAAACATTTCATGCTTAACGAATTTATTATTTGAACTTCGAAGCCAAATACTAACGGTATAAATGAGGTGGGAAAAAACAACAACAACCTCACATAACTCAAGAAGCAGCATAAGCATAAGCAACGAAAAATCAAACAACACTTATTGTGTGAGGGTTTGCAAAAATTCAATTCTAAAAAAAAAGATATTAAACTTAAAAAAATAAAGAAAATAAGTAAGCAGTAATCTTTTTTAACTCAAGTATGCTATTTTAAAAAAGAAATTATCAAAATCGGCTTAGTATATTTTGCACCAAAGCGTTACAAACCATTTCCATGTAAGCAATTTTATATAAATTTCATTAGAGTTTCAATCAAAAAAACACTTTCCAATGTTTCAAAATGAACTAATTTATTCACTTTTGAAAAAAATATCACAAGTCTTACCAAATGTGTAAATATTTTGAAATCAAATAACATTGCTTTTCGCTTTTCGTTACATTTGAGTGCATGCGCACTTATTTCGTATATAAATAAAATGAAGAGTGGAAATGCAAACTATTTGAATTATTCATTTCCAGAACTAGTGAATAATCAAATACGTACTCTTGGCAGGAAAGACCTATACTATGGACAGGATGTTATTTAACGAATTTTTGTGCCTTCGCGACAATATGCCAAAAGATGTTAATAATATAGGACTTAACATCCTCAAAAAAATATTTAGTGGGAAAGATCAGAACTTTTTCCCCCAAAAAAAAACATTTCCCAATTTTTTCCTATGAAATCCAAATTGTATTACTGCTGGGGTTCTTTTCTGATATACCCCACTTGCACGTGCACGTAAATGTTGACCCGATTCATTTGACCGAACGGTAAGCGGTCAACAGAGCTCTACTTTATCTTATCCTCTCACAAAAGTCTCTGCACCTAAAAACTCGAATTGTCTGATTTTGCTGGATTTAATCCGTTTGTAAATTTATCTAGAGTATTGTCTTCATTTTGGTTGTTGTTTACAATGTTACCACATTGTTTGCAAAGTCCTTCATATATGCACACACTCTCACAGTCCTAATTTCAATCGTACATAGTCTGCAGTCGTACAAAGTTAACACTGACCGGATGCGGACATGTCTTTGCTTTATGGTTTTTCGTTGTCATTAGAGCAAGTGTACATCGCTTGTACTACTGCTATACTATTTAGGGTAATTTATTTTAGAGTTATTCACAATTTGGTAACAAATTCACACAAATATAAAGCGATGCTAAAATGTGTAGTTTAGTCCTCTTACTTCTTGGACTTGTAATTTTGAAAACTTTTCGCAACTAACTATTTAATTCAATGATTTTTGTTTTTCAACTTTCTGCGAAATTTTTACTTATAAATTCATATAGAGCTGTTTTTAATATACTCACAACAACACCTTCTTTTCAGCAAAGTCCCTAGGATACAGAGACACACACAGACATTAGCATAAATAAAATCTCCTCTTTCGAATTCCAACATTTACGACTACCTTTTTCTTACCTCGTTGCGTTTTTCTATCTTTCACTTGCATACAATTTTTCTTTTCTATTTTTATTTTTCTTTTTGTTTTTTTTTTTTTTTTTTGTTATTCACTGCTTGTGAAAGAGTAGGCGTTTTAATGCGATTGTAATGTTTTCAACGCTTTATCCTTGCATATCCTTGCATATTATCTAAATTCCTAGTGCCTCTGAGCAATTGTGCAGAAATTGAAAAATTTTCCTTTTCTATTATATGTAGTACATAGTTGTTCCGGTTCCTGTTGCTTTCATCATTGTAAATGTGGTTGTTGTCATCGTTGTTGTTGTTGTTGTTGTTGTAACTTTTGTTGTAGTTACTGATGCAGATTATCATTTTGTTGTAAGCGACTTTAAATAGGTTTTAAGATAAGTCGCCTGCATTGAGGATGCTGAAGATAGTTATACACTAAAGAAAATAAGTTTTTATTTTTTCTTAAGTATAAGAGATATGCTATGTAGATGTATACTACAATATATATGTACATTAGGGTGGTCATCAAATCCAAAACTGTTGCAAACGGACTCTAAAACGTTAGTAATCGCCAAGAAAATATTTTTAAAATTGCAACTTTGTGAATTGACGTTAGCCTCTGTCCTTTCTCGATCGATGTTCAAAAATTTAATTTCCATAAATTTATTTAATGCTTTCTAAAAATTATTATTACCCCACATTCTTTATACAATATTATGAGCTTACTTCAGTAGAACATATATTTCCTCATATTATACTTTTTTGTGATTTCGATCAAATTTAATTCCAAATAATTGTGGCCATCCTGAAATGTTGCGGTAGTCGAAAAATGTTAAAAGATTTGAAAAATGTTTAGCAAATAGAAAAATGTTGAATGATTTGAAAAACGTTGAAAGACATTAATAATAATGAAAAGTGTCGAATAATGTTGCATAATACGATAATGCTGAAAGAGTCAAAAATGTTGAAAAAGTCTAAAAATGTTGAAATAATCGGAATATGTTGAAAAATTCATATAATATTTAGCAAGTTGTAAAATGTTGAGAATGTCAAAAAACTTTGAATGAACGAAAAATGTTTAAAAAGTCCAATAATGTTAAAAAAGTAAAGAATATTCATAAGATAAAATAATATTCAAAAGTCGAAAAACATCAAAAGCGGCATAAAATATGAAAAAAACAGAAAAATGTTGAATGATCGAAAAATGTTAAAAGTTCGAAAAATGTTGAGAAACTCAAAAAATGTTGATTGGTCGAAAAATGTTTAAAAAGTTTAATAATGTTGAAAAAGTAAACAATGCTGAAGATTAAAAGTTTTTGGTTATTATTTTGGTCAGAAAAAAAAGAGTTGATTTTGATTTGCCGTGACTATGGCCCATTTTAAACTTTATGACGCATATTTTTGATTAATTAATGGCGTGAAACAATATTTTTTTTTACCAAAATAACAAAAACATGTTGACTTATGATCATTTTAAATCAACGACACATATCCATAATAGATTTTTATACGTAATTTCTGTTCTTAAATAACTACCTAACTATCTTTTAAGCAATCTCGTAACAAAGCCAACAAGCTTTCTATCCAGCAAGTGTCGCAGAGAAACATTCTAGCTCTTCAGCGTGTTGTTGTATAGCAGTGTATCAGTAAGAATTCGAAGTTGAAATTCTTTATGAGAAAATTTTTCTCAAACACTTGATGAAAGTTTTTTTAAAAATTCTATAAAGCATAAGATAAATAAGCTTACTTAAGCTATCACTTTAATTGTGTAAGACACTTTATCACTTTCATAGCACCACGTGCTTACTTTGATTTGTTCTCTTGGAACTTAATCCGCCTAGTAACAATAAAATACTTACATACATACAACCCACCTGAACACTTTTCAAATTGTAAAGGATATCCTGCAAAACGAAACCTTTCCTGTATCCTTAATTGAAACATTGCATGTTGAAGGCAATCAAAACAAAATGATTACAAACAAAGTATTTCCTTGTAAAAAATACGTTACTTTTTCAAATACATACAAACATGCACAAATCCATACATATATTTCAGACATACATACATATGTATGTACATATGTACATAATAATGAAAAATTTTTTTCCATATCATCATATAGCAGCAAAATTGAAAAAAATTGTACGCACTACATGTGGAATTGAATAAAAAAATAAATGGCAAAACCATCAGCCCACTACCCTACCTATCAAAGGTGTAGAGAATGAAAGGGAAATTCGTCCACTTTCATCTAATTTCCTGTACGGAAATTTCTGTACAACTGAAAGAGAAAGATTGAAGAATGCTTTGCGATAAAAGACTGCAACGCTACATAGGTAAATCACCAGCAAATCCTTTGCTGTACCAGGAATATGTTTTGTTGATTGAACAATAATCATAATTTCTAAGGGGTGCTTGTAGTAGTTCACCCCGTTATGCAGTGTTGCATTTCAAAAAAAAAAAAAATTTGTTTTTATTTTTTACTTTACTTTTGTATTTGCTTAGAATAATATTGCGCCAGTGAATTACTGCATTAGTCGGCGCACATCTGCCGCGTTGATTTTCAGGTTCAATAGGGGTTGCAGCATTTGATGTTAGCGCATATGCTTTGCTGATAAGAAATTAAAATACTTAATTCGTTTTATTTTTTTTTTGGAAATTCAACCAAAAACCGTTACTTAAAAATAACAATTGAAGTAATTAGATATTAGTTTTCTGTTTTTTTGTAATGAGATAAACTTTAGTTGAAATAGACACTCCAAAAAAATAAATGGTTTTTTCTAAATAATCATTTGGACGGAACTAAGTTATGAGTTTTTGTTGTTATAGGTTAAAGTTAATAAAGGGTGGTTTTAATCCAATGCTTCCATTTTTTCTAGAGAGCTAGCTTTTGGCATCCTAAACAAAAGTTTCAATGGGCATAACAAAGTCATACGACAGAATTTTGAGTTATTGGTCAAGGAAGGTCTCATTTTACGTTCGAAATGGTTCCTCAGAAAGCTCGTTTTATTGAGTAATCCCACGAATTCAGACTTGATTGCTTGTTAAATTTTGAAAAATATGGGTCATTTGAAAGGTATTAGATTTCATCAAAGGATGCAGCTTTTAACGTATACCTTCTTAATTTATTAAATAAACTGGACATTCGTTACTTTTCTAGCTAAAATAATATTCCCAGCATTTCGCGAGTTCAATAAAACTAATATGAACTTTTTTTCCACAGTTCATTACATAATTTTAAATTATTAATATTTTAGAAATTTAGATGCTATTTTCCACACAATTTGAGTATCCTATGCTTTTTTCCTTCGAATTAATTCTATTCATTCTGATGTTTATCAAATCATGGCTATTATCTCTTGCATATCCCAGACTGTTGCTGTTTTATATCTTTACTTAACCATGACTTCAAATCACAACCAATGTCATCAATCACAAAAAATAAATCAAAATTTATGGTCCATTGCCCAACACTTGCAAGCTTCATTACTCCCCAAACAGACATAGAAAAGGAGAGGCAGCCACACGCATACGCACAACTTACTTGAAAGTCAACGCATATTTTACCAATACCAAACCAGTCCTTCCACTGAGCACATGAAAAAAAAAAGGAGAGCAATAAATTTTATTAACTCATGATGACACAAACAAAAAAAAAAAACCAAAACCACAACCACAACAAGGAAAGATATCACCTTTTGTGGCTATAAAGCGCACCCGCATAAATGAGTGCCTCCTCCCCCTCCCCATTCTGCACATACAGATCCATACGCAAACATGCTTTCGCACTTCATTAAAATTGCCACAAAAAAAGAAAGGCAAACGACCCACACAATTCACATTACAGCAGACAGACAGACAACCAACGTCGTCCTAAAAGTGAATTCTGACCGTTGACACGCTGTCACACGTGCCTTATTTTGTAAATTTGCTAGCGGCGTAAGAAATGTTTGAAAATAATGTGGCTGCTTTGCACATTTTCGAAACGTCACGCATGCGTTGTTTTGTTGTTTGTCCTCTGTTTAAATTGCAATATGAAACATCTGTCCGGTGTGATATGGTAGCATAATTAAAAGGTAGAACACATTGTGTCATTGGATGTACATATCATACAAGGGTGTTGTTGGCTTCTGATACAAAGAAGAAGTACAGAAAAAACCGCATTTTATAGAAGCAATGAAATAGATTTTCCGAATAAAGTGAGTTTTTTTTTTCGGCTTCAAATGATAGATAACATTGGTATACAAAAAGCGTATTTTTGCTTGAAATTATGAATTCTGCTCAAGGGCGTCAATTGGGTAGGGCTGGCGAGGGCATTGCCCCCCCCCCCCCAAGGATCAGATACTAGGTATTATTCAATACAACAATTCAATAAAACCATATAATAGTGGTGGAATTATAATTCTTTCCCCCCCCCCCCCCCAAGGATTTAGTGAAGTGACGCTCCTGTTTCTGCTCATGATATCAGATAGTAGTGTGACATTCGAAAATTTTTTCTCCGATCTATATAGTTCATACCATTGATATACATACTTGCAAATTGTTTTAGTGTTTAAATCCATAATCTTATTATGGCGTTAAAATGGTTGTCCTGGAATGTTTGTACTCGTATGAATTTTGATGAATATTTGAAAATTATTCCATTTTGAACCTCGATATCATGTTAACTAAGTTACCTTAAAGATTCTTTGCGTGCCTTAGTTTTGATGTTTCCGCCTCAGTAACTTTCGATATAATTTTCTTTCAATAGTAATCTTAATCCAAGGATCTTTGTTTTTCCAATTCTAAAGCAGAGTTTTTGACATAGGAAAGATAGTAAGCAGCGCCGGACTAACAATTGGAAAGAGGATCTATATAAAAAATGTATGGTCAAAATAAAAAGGCGCTTTGACGAACAAAACTTTTTCCTCAAAATTACATAGCAATAATCAACAAAAAAAAAAAGTTCAATCATAAAGTAAAAATCGTCGAAATAGCAAAAGAGGCTCCCAAGAATCTTGTGTCATATAGTATATTGCACAGTGTGTCCACAAAGCATGTACAAAGCCACACTACGTCATGCCATGTTGGGGGCTCCTTGAGCTCGGTGTCCAGGGCCCTTTAATATCTGTATTCAGCGTTGTTTGAGTGCCTCCTTGATCTTGGTATTATAGTACCCTCTCTAGACCTACCTTAATCCAGAGCTGGTAGTAAAACTACTTGTATTGCTAGCTTATCAGAAATTTTGCTATGATCAAAATCATGTTGTTATCTCAAAAGCCAAACGTTATAAAAAATCGAAATAGGAAACGATAAAACATTTATAAAAATAAATTTAATAAAATTCATACTTCTACAAATTTCGCACTTTAATGGAGCAGCCCTGTTGGAATTTGCCTCAGAAATTAAATTGAAATTGAAAGTTTGTCTCAGGATCATACAATAGAAAGATATTTTTTAAATAATCTAAAGTTCAAAGATCAAAAAAAGTTTCAGCCTAAATTCCGACCATTAAACTTAGAAAAGCTATAGACATTTGACTTTGGATTTCAATTCCACTTCCGAGCTAAGCCGGAAAAATAATGAAAATATGTTTCTGTTTTTCATTATAGTTCCCTCGGCTCCTTGGAAAGTTCAAGAAGAGGCTTAAACTTGAGGAAAAAGTTTTTTAAGAAAAACCAAACTAAATATTCATTTCAATATTAAAGCAACTAACTATGCGCTGATACATTTTGTTGAATTTAAAACAAAATTAAATATTTCCTTCATTATATTTCTTGTCGTTGATGCCTGCACGTTCATCTACTATTCTACCTCTTCTTGAAGGCACTAATGCATCAAACACACTTTTTAAAGTGTAAAAAATACATAATTTAGTTAACTACAAAATTAAAAAAAAAAGAAAAAATTAACTATAGAGGTTAAAATATTTCCCCTTTAAAATTCAAAATTTAAAGAAATAAAAAAAAAACTGCAACTCATAACGTTTCGAGGTGTAGCCAAGTTGAACGAATATACGCGTGCCATAGAACACCCGCATATATTGAAAAACTTTTAAAGTCGCCCTTATTTTTCATATCCTTGCAACGTATTTTTTTTTTCTACTGTAAAATATTATACCTATCGCTTTCTATTTAAATTAAAGTTTTTGTAACTACAATAGCAAAGGATTTGAGTTTTTCTTGCTGTTTTGTACTCGTAGTCCCCATGCGTGCGTGTCGTATCCTTTTTTATATGTTATGGCTGGCTGCTTACAAGGCGCATCCTTTCGTGTCACTTTATAAATATTAATGAACTCGACACGATAAGAAAAAAAAAGAGACAGAATAAATGTTTTCCTTTTTTGTCTAACTAACTCCTACAACTTTCTTTCTATGAATGTCCATTTTTGTGCTGCTCATCAAGTAAAAATGAACTATGTATTGTGCTGCGTATCCTATTGAGTGTATATGTTGGTGTCAGCGTTGACCATTCAAGTGGATCCTTTATAATTTTATGTGAGCAAAACTTTGAGAAAAACCAGAGCAAGAAAAAGTTCACTGAAAAAAAAAAAAAAAATTACATGACTACTATCTTCTTGTAAGTAAGTATATGAAGTTCATTCTTCTCTGAGACAATTTTTTGGGTAATGCAACCAAATTGCTTTTAATTCTGTGTAAGGTATTTAATATTTGACGAGTCCTAATATAACACCCTTACCAGTTATTATTAGTAAGTACATAAGTATTTTTTGCAGTTTCTTGTTGATAAATGATAGAATGCAAAATGTAGAATATCGTAGAAATATTTCTGTTATGTTACGTTACAATGACCCAGCCCTGACTTTTCTATTAAGTAATTTTGTATTCAGACAGCAACACTTCTCTTGCACACCTTAACAGGGCGCTGGACGTTGAACATGCTGCACGGCACGCGTTGCTGCCTATTTCTCTCTGTGTCTCAGTGGAAAGCAGCAAATTTAACAGCTGGTACCGTACCGTACTGGTCATAGTTAACATAACAAAAACTAATTTAAGGATAAGAAAGGATCTGCTGCTGCTCTGTTGTGTGAACCTATCACACATACATACTTCCATAATATAATTTTATCAGTCCGCCTGTCTGTCAGTTGATGTAATTCTAATGAAATTTCATTTTATTTTTCTATTATTAATATCTTTCTTGGACTAAGGTTTTATTAAGGAAATTTATTTCAAAATAAACTTAAATGAAGCAATTTCAGAAATGATTAAAAATTAATATTTTTATTAAGAAACTATTATTTTTTTTTTAAAAAAAGTTAATATTTTTTTTTTATAGGTCGTTATTTCGATTTTTTTTTTTTTGATAACAGCTTAACTGGTTTTGTGATTTTTTTGTTTCTATATACAATATGTTTCCGGCCAAACTAGTTTTTAGGCCAAATTAGTTACGTTAAGCCTAAAGATGTGCAATGAAATTTTAATGCAAAAGCACTATGGTTTGTAAAATCTACGATAGTAGCGAAGTCAGACATCAAAATTTTTCAATTTCATTGTATACTTGGCAAGTGGTAAGTTAAGTAATCTTTAATATGTCCAACAGCGGTTTCGTGGCGGCCTTCAGTCGCGGTTCAGGCTTCGCTATTCACAGTGCTTTTACATTAAAATTAAATTGCCTACTTTCTGGCCTTCAAATTAACCAGTTTGGCCTAGGAAAAACTAGTTTATCCTAAAAACTAGTTTGGCCGGTGACATATACATATATCAAATAGTTTTCAGTTGTCAGAAAATAAGCGTATAATGAAAGAAAAAAGATAAAAGAACAAACCAGAAAAAATTTAAGACATTACAATTACCACACAATTACCCTCACTTACGACTTGCCAACGAAATTGCCAAATTTTGTTGTCTGGCTTTGTTGCTGTCGTAGACTTCACTAACCACAGTGCCCTTGCATTAAAATTTCTTTGCACATCTTTAGGCTTAACGGTTTGGCCTAAAAACTAGTTTGGCCGGTAACATATGTATATAATTTCACGCGCTATTAAGTAAATCGAAACGAAATTTGTGCTTGAACTTCAGTTTTCGACAGTTTGATTTTCATCACGGTTAGAGATAGATATTTCAAATCAAATCAAAGATATTATCAAAATCCATTTTCGATATTCTCCCATCACTTGGCGTTATAAAAAAGAAACTATTTAGGGGGATCACGGATCTCTCTATCACATTTCTTCAAATTTCATTTGCTGCTTGGATAATAAGCAATCTGTTTTAAAATGCTATAATAAAAAGAAATTTTAGACAATTCCTATTTCAAATAGGTGTGGTTTCACAAATAATTTCAAGATATGTATAACTAAAAATATTTTATCGCTTGAAAACATAACTACCCATATCAGAAAATATCCTACCATGAGATTTTTTTTTTTTTTTTTGACAAAAATTATATCAAATATTTTGCCACTGCACTGTAATTTGCTGTAACTTGCTGCATTATAAAAATTAAAGATAAATAATTTGCCGTCAAAAGTTTTCAACCAAACTTCTACATTCAATCATTTTAATCCTTTTAAGTCAGTTTTATTTTGCTTCAGCCACCCACCGCCAGCAGCATTTTCACAATGCGCCGCCAACAGCGCTAATTTTAAAAACTCTATTTTTCCATCTGCTAATTTGTAGCTCGTACATCTTCTTGGATTCGCTCTACATTTCTTAACAGTTTCCGCAATGAGTTCTTTTTCCTTCTATTTCTCGTCGTTTTTCGTTTTTTTTCCGGCAAAACTTTTCTCTTAGTCAATCATTTTAATTAAGTAATTTTTTTTTCGCCTACTTGTCGTAAAAGTTTTTTGTGTAATTTTTTTAACTTTTTTACTTGTACACTTTTGTGCCACACCCCCTATGCAGTGCTGCGAAAATAGCTAGCAAGGAAAAAGCGTACAACTTTACGCTCTTTTTGTTTTGGGTCTTATTTTATGGTATATTGTTGTTGGTCACCTTGCGGCAATAACATTTTGCTTGTAATATCTGTGTATTTGTGGTTAATTATCAGTTGTTGTAAAGTTTTTAGTTACAACTTTTTTTTTTTTGTTTTTGTCCAATTCCGCATGGGTGGGCAGGCAAATTGATGGGAAATGTTAGGCAATGAATGGATGTGCGCGTAAAATTCGCACATAATTGCTAAGATTTAAAAGTAGTTTTTTTTATCGCACTTCGTTGTCTTTTAATGATTTTGTATTACAGCCTAAATAAAAGTTGGGGACACTGCAAGAAATAGAAAACAGAAGATGCTGCGCTAAGAACAGGCGCGAGCGCTGTTCACCAAGTTGTGCCTACCTACTTGTGATAATTAATTAAATTGTGTAAAAAGTTTTTTTCTATTTACATTTCTGCGGTAAATACCGTCTCACTTGCTCATTTTCTCATTTCGAAAATATTAATTAATTTTAATGCTTATTAATTTTATTAAAAAAGTTTTTTAACAACTTTATTCAGTTGATAAGCGGCGTTTATTATTTTAAATTAATCATTTCATGGAGGTAGCGTTTTTCTCAACAATTCGCCAGTATGGGTGTAAAACTTAAGTATTTTAATCTACAATGAAGACTGGATCAGTCATTTGTAAATTAAAAAAACAAATAGCTGATGATGGTGGTGGCTATGAGCTAATTAGGAGCACTTTTCAAGTTGATAGCAAACTAACTTTTCTGGCTAAGGAATGGTGGACATAATAATACCCTACGAAGCCTTTGGATGCATGAAATAAAAGTAATTTCAATTAAGCTTTATATTTGAAGAACTACAGCTATCATCGTATAAATCAATATGAACTAAATTTTTTATAGGAATTCCATTGGCGATGCATTAAGTCATTTAAAAGTTAGTATGCAATGCGATTAAAATGATAAAAATGCGTACAAAATTAATATAATATAATAATAATTAAAATTAAAACCAACAGTCGCCAAAGGAATGACGTCTTTATTATGGTGGTTTTCAAGAAAAGTTTTTTGAACTTAACGGCGAAAGCACCTCCTAATTCCTTGTAAAATTTTGGCTTGATATCTTAATGCTCAAACGTGCCACAAAAAAGTTGAAGTTTAGTATGTGATTTTATAAGGAAAATTAATATTTTTGTTTAAACTCACATAACTCAACCAAAAATATAATAAAATCATATCGAAATAGAGATCATAGAGTCAACACTTTTGACTTCAAAAATTCATTTGTCGAAAATTTCATATTTTCATCTACATACGTGGCTTTTTAATTAAATAATAGATATTTCACATATGACATGTAATCCGTAATTATTACGCGATTTCAAAAGAGCAGCACTCTTTCAATAATTTTTGGTGCACTAATTTTAAATCTTGTAGTATTTTTAATATATCATTCAGGATATTGAGATATTTAACCAATGACTGCTGACTTTTTTTTCTATATAGCTTATAAGTCATATAAATCAACTTAAAAGTAATAAGGACTCGTTATAGAGGGTATTTCTCTATCACACTATCACGGGTGGCTGGAAAAAGTTTTACGTTTTAACGTTTTGAAACTTACGCTTGTATGGCAATTGCCATGCCAAATATATATGTAACGAAGAAAGTATATAATTCTTCTCAAGAATACAACTAATTACACTTGTCCCTCGCTTTGTGCGGGGGTTAGAGGAATGAAAAGTGTCGCGTAAAGTGAAGTGAGTACTTGATGTAATTTAGTGGGTTACGTTCCTGAAAAAAGAAATATATACGACTAAAAGGCATTCACGACGCTGTAGCTATTATTTTGCTATACAAAATCATTTCTTGCCATAAAAACATTTGTTCAAAACAGATAAAAAGGAACAACGAACTTTAAAACAGTAATTCTAACAAAAAGAAAGTTACAAAATTCATTTATAATAAATAAAAATAATACGTTTACAACACATTTGATGGTCGTTTAAAGAAATCAGTCACTTCAATCATCTCTTCTACAGCAATGTTCTGTCCATCTGTTGAAGCAGAATTTTAGGTAGGCAAATGAATTTCGCGTAAAAGTGAATTAGCGCAAACTGAAGTCGCGCAAAGCGGGGGACAAGTGTATATTGTTTTTAGAGCATCAACACTATCATTATCTGTGATGTAAGACTCTAGTACGAATACGAACAAATTAAACATTTTCCCAAAATTTCTAGAAAATTCGTGATATATACTTGTTATGTCTGTACATTCCTTGAAATGATGCAAATTTTTGGAATGAGCGCGTGATAACGAGTATTCAACTTTCTTATTTCTAACACATCTACTGCCTTTCCGCTGTTTTTTTTTTTGTTTCATACAACATCAAAATACGAATATATTGCAAAAGCTAAGAAGTATTCAAGAAAATGAGGACAAAAAAAGAATGCGTTGTTATTGTGCAGGATGCATTTTATAAGCACACCTAAACGCTTACATATATGTGTGCTTATATGCTTTTGAATTTGTGCACTCAGTTGGCACAAATAACGATAAGAAATTTATGCTAGGGTGGAGTGAAGAAACTTTTTCAAAATTTCTCGAACGCTGTTGAATATATTTTTTAACAGGTTTTAGATGCGCTGAATCCGAATTCGAGGCTAAAATCTATCATTGGCTCTTAAATAATTGTAAATATTAGTGGCTTGCGATCTATAAATATTAGTGATTTTTTTGCCTTCCAAAAAGTGTTTAAAGTATTAATTTGAGCATAAAACAAAAAAAAAACACTTTAACAACCGTCCAACGTAGAACGCTTAAATTTTGCAGTTATATATTGTGGGATATGGATCAATATGTTTATGAGGAATTTATTCTATTTTTCATATTTCAAGCCACCCTAATGTATACACCAGTAGCATCATATAATAGAAAGCAAACCAGCAAACGTGACGCGCAGTATTATACAATGGATCTTTAGCTGTTTTTTTCTTTCTTACTTTTCATTATTTGTAAGGACATTTATTTTGCTATTTTGTTGTTGTTAAGCATAAAATGCATTCTTATTAGCGATTAGCTTAGTTAAGCTTAAAGTTGATATAAATGCATAGCTGGAAAAAAAATATTGTTATCGCACAATTTACAGAGATTTTATCACAAACAACTGTTTTTTAAAATTAATTAATATGTTCCTGTTTTTGTGTTAAGTTCTGATTGGCTTGGGCGTTTCATTTTAACGTAAAATGTAACAACTATTTAATATAAAGGTGCACCGCTAACGAATCTCACCTTACCCTATTTCGTTGAGTGCTTTAATTTTCAGAAAACGTTTGATGTTATGTCACAATTTATTGTCATGGCATTGCATTTATCTGTTACAGCGCCCAAATGTAGTACATATATTTGTTTTTGCAATGTAGCTTTAAATAACTGTTAAGCTTAACCAATTGGATACAAAAACCAAACGATTTAACATGCTTAGTGACAGTACCCTCTTAGAAAATTAATAAAAAATATATTTATGTATTGAACTCTATAGAAAAGGGGGCCTGTGCAATAAGGTAAAATCAAGCAGTCGCTTGAAATCGAAAAACATTGAAAAAAAACTTCATGTGAAAAAAATAACCCAAAATTTTGGAAAAAAAAAATATTTCTGGTTTTAATTTGGTTCATTTAGTTAATTTTTTCGAGTTACACATACAATGTTAAGTATGCCATAACTCAGTTTTAGTCCAAACTCAAGCATATATTTTAGGAAAATTTATGTTTTCAGAACATTTCTGATCGTAAACAAGTGATCTTGCTTTTTTAACAGGGAGGCAACGAGCCTCTTAGCTTATCAGAATCATTTCCAAGTTAAGCAATTTTCAATAGCATTGATGAAAACTGCCTAAAAGTTGGATGAAGTTTTTCATAAGAATTCAAATAACGCTCAACATCAACTTCAAAAATAATGTCCGAAATCCACATTAGAATTTTTCTCTAATTTTAGAGATGATGTTCGCATTCTTAATAAACTTCATCGTAGTTTCTTTCTTAAAAGTGAAACTAGTCCATATTAAAAACCAGTACTATATTTGGATACCATCTCTATATATGTAATACCATTTTCTACTGGGATACTATATACCATGTAACTGTAACACCGACAGCAGCTGTAATATGGTCGCGTGAGCGCTCATATGTTAAATTAGAAAATGGTGGATTTTATCTAAAATTTGTGTGACTTGCTGTCAAGCAAAGTTAAGCTTCCTACACATTCACTCTGTAGTGGATGTAGTATGTCGTATAAACCCTTACAGTGCATTCAGCACAGATTATCAACGTTTTGTCTAAATGAGAAATCTCGAAATTGCAACTAAATTCATTACGAAATAGCGTTGCTAGTTGGACAGCATAGTTTAAGGATATGCGATAAAGTGCATGAAAGGATTTGAAATGTTTTGCACTATGCAAGTATTAGAAGTTATTACAGCTAAAGCATGTAATTGAAGAGAGAAACAGTAAGGGTGAGATTTGCAAGTGTTAACCCATTTTAGCCGCATGTGCTGTTCTTTTTGAATTTGATTTAAATGAAAGCAAATGAATAGTGAAACTTTAAACGAAATGCATTATATAAAATACACAGAATGAAAAATCGAGCTAATAAATTTCTATGAAATCTTCTCTGTTATTCATATGTATGTATGACGAATTTTATGTCAAATGTTCTAAGCCAAAAATTGAACATTACCGATTGAATTCAAACTTGAGCAATGTGTTGTCCTATTGCGTGGACTGTGAAAACCTTAGGTTAAGTGGTTTTGATAGATAGATAGTGGCCTTTCGAATAGTCGTTATTATTTTTCGAAAATTTTATGCTATTTATATAAAAGTGCTTGCATGAAACTGGTTTGTAACGCTTTGGCGCAAAATATACTGAGCTGATTTTAATAATTTATTTTTTAGAACCACATGTTTATGATAAAGAAGGTTATTGCATACTTAGTTTTTTAATTGTTTTCTTTTTTTGTTACCTTAAAAAAAAAAATGCGGAATGATATGTTAAGAGTCATTTTATTATCAAAAAAAAAAAAAACAAAAAAAAAAACAACAGGACGTGCGCGTGCGAAGCCGCGAGTTCCACTAGTATACTTATATTTATATTGTACATATCTTCTTAGCGAAAATATAAAAATGATTCTATTTATTACATAAATGAATTTGTGGTTATATCATTTGAGATAACAAGCCATCATTCGACATCTTTACTCCCGTTATGCCTCAAAATTATACACTAAGTTGGCATTTTCAATTTATAATGATAAAATAAATGATAAGCAAAATGTTGCAAGACTTATATAATGCCTTTCCATTATTATATGATAACACATAAAAAAATGAGCTGGCATTTATGCTGCACTTAATTTACCGCATAAAAGTTAAAATTCTAATCAGTAAAATTTATTGAAGCGATACGAAAATAAACATTTTATTCACATATCTTTCCAGGTATTTGAACAAAAAAGCTAAAGACAAACAAACATTTGTGATTATGTTGAAACAGCTACTATGACATGTGTGAGGTGAGTCAATGACATCGGCGTTGTAAAAGTGAGCAGTCATTTCACGTAAACAGGCCCGGATTTAGAAATTTGCCGCCCTTAGGCCGTTCAGAAAATGCCGCCCTTCTTCACTGAAGAATATGAAAAAAAAAAATTTAATATCAAAAGTGAGGACCTTTTTTTTCATTATATGCAAACAATTTTCCAATATTTGCCGCCTTTAAATTCTTGCCGCCCTAGGCATTGGCCTAGTGTGCCTCTAAGGTAAATCCGGGCCTGCACGTAAGTCTCTAAGGTATATTCTGTGAAATGTTTTACATATGTAGCAAAAGAAAAAATCTGAAAATGTTGATAAGAAAAATGCTAAAAAGTCCAAAAGTGATGAAAAATATTGAAAAATGTTGAAAAGTTAAAAAAAAAGTAAAAATAGTTGAAAAAGTCAAAGTTGAAAAGGTCGAACAAATCGAAAAAAATTGGAAACAGTTGAATAAATCGAAAAGTTGAGAAAGTTTAAAAATGTCAAAGAAAGTTATCTTGAATAAAATGAAAAAAGGTTGAATTAGTCGAAAAAATTAAAAAAAAGGTTGGATAAAAGGTTAGTTAAATTGAAAAATTTTGAAAAAAGTTGGAAACTGTTTGTAAAAACTTAAAGATGTTAGATAAGTTTAAAAAAGTTGAATTTTAATTTTTTACAATTTATGTAATGATTTAAATTTAAAATATTTATAACATAAAACAAAGAAATATTATTAAATTAAAGCTATCACATTAAAAATTAGTTGCTGTGTTGTGCCTCTTGCCGTGTTTTTTCTTTGACGCGGTTACCCGCTTAAAAAAAAAATTTTGTAAGAGAACTTAATCGGCGATATTTATTATTTATTTATTTATATTAATTAACTGTCATTCTCAAACAAATATTTTTTTAGCGGATAACCGCGTCAAAAAAACATGGCTATTGTCTCTCATTAACATATCCATTGTAACCACCATTCGGATTATTATGATAATCCTGCTGACGATTTTGATCTTGTTGATTATAATTCTTTTGCTGATTTTTAAGATTTTGTTGTGGTATATCCTCATATTGTTGATCATAATTTAAGTCATAGGTGGGCTAAGTAGAAAATATTAGGTAATTTTTGCACTTACAACAAACACGTCGTTTGCATCACATGTGTCTTTTTTATACGCGCTATGCACGGGATTCTTATGTGTTATTGTTGCATCCTTGGTTTATTTCAGATCTGCTTACAAAATTTTGCGCGCTGACGATGATTTACAGAGTTTTTTTTCATTTGTTTTTCCATATACACAAGCACCATATATGAAACATTCTTGATCAGACCTATAACATTTTCACTCAGCTCATCCCTTTGCTCCTGAAGAAGTAAATTCATTCCAATATTAAGCTGTGTCCCTAAAGTATTCAATTTGTCCTCAAGTGTTTTGACCAACGAGCGCAGATGATTTTCATTCAACTTAAAGCGATCCAATTCATTTTTTGTAATGATCAATTCTAAATTCTCTTTCGCTGTTTGTTGTTCCATATTTTCGATGTTTTTATGTAAATTTTGATTTTTCTTCAATTGTTCATCATGTTGCAATTGTAATGTATCGAATTTTTCTAGTAAGTCAGCATACAGACCTTCAGTTTCAACAAGACTTTTTTATATATATACCGGCTGATCAAAAAAAGATTTACTAACCGCCTGGTCCAAGTTTGTAGACAATGATTATGAAATATATGACCACATGTAGTGCTGACAACTTCATCAGCGCTACGATAGTCTTCAAAGCAAATTGTGCAAATAATATTGATACCCATGGTCAGCAGAAAATTGAGGGCTATCACCAATTCCTTTAAATTAGACGTCCAAGACACAATTCCTCAAAAGAACAAATGAAACTAATTGATTTTCTCATTCCCTGTACAATGAGTGATAAGGACTAGCGTTCACTTTGTTGAGTTTGAATATTATTACTGACATATGTATATGTGTGTATTTTTCTTTCTTCTCACATTTTATTTTTTATGTTTTTTTTTATGCTTTGCTTTTAAGTTGCATTAATGTAAACAAATTTGTAGAGTTCTTAACAATTTCATTTTAACTACAGCAATCCCTCAACTTTGCGCCTTATAAAAGGAATAAAAATCATTCGAAGGTTTTGGAGTGTTGCCCGTATTAGTCAACCAATCGCCCCCGCAAACAAATTTTAAATACTTTTTGCGTCCAAGATTTTTACTGAAAATCAAATTTCATAGTTTAGGAGGAAAAAGGTGCAGGACTTTGAACAATCTATCAATTGTTAATACCCTAATAGATTTACCGTTCTCAAAATTGGTGTTCTTATAGAAAAAAATTTATCTTTTCTTTTCAAATTATTAAAAAAGAAATAAGAGTACAACTTTGAAAAAAATTGTTTGATTTTCAAAATTGGATCAGAAATTTTTTTTAAATAGTCATAACTCGCTAAGCCTTAGTGGAAACACTTTTATTGAAATCGTTCGAGGTGAAATTATTTTATGCATACGAAAAAACTACAAACGTAAGAAAATAAGAAATAAACATTGGAAAATGTTGAGAAAATAAAACGTATAAGAGTGTAAAAAAATGTATTAGTTCAACTTAACACATCGCCAATTATAGTATATGCATTATTTAATAAGTAATTGGAATAATATATTTTGCATGTGTGCTGCTTATCAAGCATAACTACTAAAAACCATTTAAATAAAATGTTGGCACAAGCCCGCCAACTTAAAAGCAATTAGCATGGCTTGGAAAATACTAAACATAGTTAAGGGACCCTCATAACGCCATCAGGTATCAGGTAAATGCTATGCAGCACAAAACTAATTACGAACACGAGTTTTCGAATTCTACGCGTTAAGCAGCCAAGCTTGAAAATAAAGCAACAAACACAATATTCATATCACGAGTTTAAAGAGAAATATCGAATATTTTACGAAAAAAGCCTCCAGCAAGTACATAGTATAACCAGACTTGGATTTAGAAATGTGTCGCCCTTAGGCCGTTCAGAAATTGCCGCCCTTCTTCATTTTTTAATATCGAAAGTGAGGATCTTCTTTTTTTGCTTGTCAACATTTTTTAGGTAGTTTAGGGGGCGACATTACCTCCCACTTAAAAAAATTTTCAAATTTGCCGCCTCTAAATTCCTACCACCCTAGGCACTGGCCTAATGTGCCTCTAGAGTGCTACCATGGCCTTTCCCTTGAAAACGAAAAATTACATTAACAGCTTACATTGAATGTTACCAGGTGGCACTCAATCGCACAACTATTTAATCGCATGGATATGCAGTTTTATATGGTTGTTTGAAATTTTCAATACATTGTCTGTAAAGTTGTTCAACGAACTTCTTTTGATGTGCACGAATTATAAAAAAATCCGTAAATATTGAATTGCTTATAGATTTCTTTCAGCCACTTTTTGTTTATCCTATTTTACCTAATAAACGTAATTTAATTTTAATAAAAAACCTGTGCCAGTTTAATACTATATTGTAGTCTAAGAAAAAAAATTACTTAACTTTTCAAACAAAAATATAGACTCTTTCAAAAAGCTACAAAAGAATTTAAAAAAAAGTCTTCATGAACAAAAAAAAACTACAAAACTTCATTGAAAATGAAATAACAAACTATATATGTAAACTAAATAGATTCATTTTCAATTGAAATCTATTTTTTCATATTTTTTCTTAGTTTTTAAGACCCCAAGCCGACTTTATTGGCAAAGCGATACCACCACCTCGAGCAGCTAAATCAGGAATGTCTCCTTGTGACTGAGTATTTGCGGTATTCGCATTTGTTTTCTCATGGAGCATCCTTGATGACGAAACCATTTTCTGCACCGCTGCTACTACCACCATCTACCAGAAAGGTACCTGCAGTTTGTGGCATTAGGGCTGAAAAATCAAAAGTGTATTCATCAGCCATGCTCACTATCAGTTTTGTGAAATTTTTGACATCCTCTTTTTTGCCGATTATTGTGATTGCATTACGATTTGTTTGTGGCTCATCAAAAGATGGGAACTTAATGTCAACCTCTTTGTATTTAGTAATTTGTTACTATTTTTCTTGAAAGTTTTATTCGCGTATTACAGAGTTGTAATACATAGATATTTCATTGTTTTTAAGCATAAGTTTTAACTACGTCAATTTAGTTATTTTAGTAATATAATAAGCTCAAATTTCCAGTTTTAATTTATTTAATATTTCAATTCATAAGTTCATAAAAAATTTTGTGAATTTTATTACGCCGATAGATTACAGCTATCCAATAATACGCGAATGCGCACGCGAGTCTACTTCGATCACTTCGTGATGAAAATCCTGCCGCTCACTTACTATTTCCATAATGGCATCACGTGCAGATTCCGCCATACAAATGTACCGAAAATACCATCACTGGTCCACAATTCTGAATTTCTGAACAGCCTTGGCATAATTAAATTTTTTCGACAAGAAACAACTACTTAGCAACTTATACGAAATATTGGACTGGAAAGGAGCAGAGAGAAAACATCACAGTATTGAAATTTTTTTACATTCAGAATGGGCCCACAGTTGGCATTAGTCCAACAGAGATATTGACACAACAATTCAAAAAAAAATAAATTTTCAATTATTATCTTCATTTAATGGATTTTTAATATCTAAAGCGTAATAAGACAAAAATAAATAAAAGTTATATGCACACATTTTTTTAATTTTGTACAATCTATGTATGTAATGATTCAAATTAAAAATATTCATAGCTAAAAAGAATTAAATGTGTATCCTCAAATTAAAGCTATCGCCTCCTATATTGCCGCTTCTTAACATATCCCCTGTTGCCACCATTCGGATTATTATGATAGTCCTGCTGACGATAATGACCTTGTCGTTGATTTTGATTATAATTATTTTGTTGATTGTAATTTTGTTGTGATGTATCGTCATATTGTTGATCATAATTTGAATTTTGTTCGTCACAATCATAATACTCGTGCTGACGATCCATTTCATTTTGTCGCTGACGATGATTTACAGAGTTTTTTTTCACACGCACCATATAGGAAACATTTTTGATCAGATTTATAACTTTTTCACTCAACTCATCATTTTGCTGCTGATGAGGTGAATTAATTTGAATATTAAGCTGCATTCCTAAAGTATTCAATTTATCCTCAAGTGTTTCGACCAACGAACGCAGATGATTTTCATTCAATTTAATACGTCCGAGTTCATTTTGTGTAAGGGATAATTTGGAATTCTCTTTTTCAGTTTTTTGTTTCATGTTTTCAATGTTTTTAAGTAAATTTTGATTTTTCTTCAAGTGCTCATCCTGTTGCAATTCTAATGTTTCGAATCTTTCCAGTAAGTCAGCATAAATACCTTCAGTTTCAAAAAGTTTTTTTCGCACATCTTTCGAGGACTTAATGAACTTTTCTAATTCTCCCTTTAGTTGAGAATTTTTAGTGCTCTTGTCCGGAGTTTCGGCGAATTGTGGAAAAATTTTTCTTGTACCATTACAATGTTTGCGACATTGAGGGCAAGTTGGTGAGCTAAAATTTAAATAATTCATTATTTTGCTTTCTATATGCCGGCTGATTAAAAGAAAAATTTACAAACCATCTAGTAGTCCAAGTTTGTAAACAGTGATTATGAAATATATGACCGCAGGTACTGCTGACAACATCATCAGCACTACGATAGTCTTCAAAGCAAATAGAGCAAATAATATTCGCACTCATGGTCAGCAGAAAATTCAGGGTTATCGCAAATTCCTTTAAATTAGGCGCTCAAAAAGTGACACAATTCGTCGAAAGAACAAACAAAACTAATTAGTCTTTTCTTTCCCTGTGCAATGAGCGATTAAGACTAGCGTTCACTTTGCTGAGTTTCAATATTATTACTGACATACATATGTACATACATATGGATGTGTATTTCTTTCTTCTCACATTTCATTTTTAATGTTTTTTTATGATTTGCTTTCAAGTTGCATTAATATGAACAAATCAGTAGAGTTCTTAGTAATTTAATTTTAACTACAGCGATCCCTTAACTTTGCGCCTTATAAAAAGAAAAAAAATCATTCGATAAATTTACATGTTTTTGAATACATTTTTCGAACTTTTTTATCAAAAGGTTTTGTTTTAACTTTCATGCTTATGAAGCTTATTGGCTTATAATAATAAATATAATTATAGAAATAAAATAATTATATAGAAAAAATTTAAAAAATATCACATGCATCTATTTATCGCTGTGAGGGGAATTAACCTCCCCGGTACACCTATGACGAATTCATCACCCTAATAATAATAAAGCTACCCATCTAAGCGCCCTTATCTTTTGAAAGGTTTCATTTTTAAATTCCAAATATCTATATAATTCTGTTCTTTGTTCAAATTTAATGAGCAAGAGAAAAGGTTCACACTACTTAATTTCCGAACAGCCTTGGCACAATTAAATTTTTTCGACAAGAAACAGATACTAAAGCAACCTATACGAAATATTGGACTGAAAAGGACCTAAGAGAAAACATCGCTGTATTAACATTTTTTGCATTCAGATTTGGCGCACAATTGGCATTAGACCAACAGAGATATTGACCCAACGGGTCTTTACTTAATGCTATCCAAAAAAAAAAAAGAATTTTTTTTTATTATCTTCATTTATAATTATAAATTTAATGGATTTTCAATATCTAAAGCGTTATGTGACAAAAAAAAAATAAAAGTTATATTCAAACATTTTTGTAATTTTTTACAATCTATGTAATTAATCAAATTAAAAATATTCATGGCTAAAAACAATTAAATATGCTCAAATTAAAGCTATCACATTAAAAAATGGTTGCTGTGTTGCGCCTCTTATATTGCCTCTTGTTAACATATCCCTTGTTACCACCATTCGGATTATTATGATAGTCTTGCTGACGATATTGACCTTGTTGTTGTTGATTATAATTCGCTTGCTGATTGTTAAAATTTTGTTGTGGTATACCGTCATATTGGCGATCATAATTAAAATTTTGTTCTTCACAATCATAATACTCGCGCTGGTGATCCATTTCACTTTCTCGCTGATGCTGATTTACAGAGTTTTTTTTTATTTGTTTTTCCACATACACACGCACCATATATGAAACATTTTTGATCAGATTTATAACTTTTTCACTCAACTCATCCTTTTGTTTCTGATGAGGTAAACTCATTTTAATATTAAGCTGCATCCCTAAAGTATTCAATTCATCCTCAAGTGTTTTGACCAACGAACGCAGATGATTTTCATTGAATTTATAACGTCCGAGTTCATTTTGTGTAAGGGAAAATTTTGAATTCTCTTTTGCAATTTGTTGTTTCATATTTTCGATGTTTTTAAGTAAATTTTGATTTTTCTTCAATTGTTCATCCTGTTGCAATTCTAATGTTTCGTATCTTTCCAGTAAGTCAACATAAATACCTTCAGTTTCAAGAAGATTGTTTTGCACTTCTTTCGACGATTTAATGCACTTTTCTAATTCTCCCTTTAGTTTAAGGTTTTCAGTGCTTTGGTCTGGAGTTTCGGCGAATTGTGGAAATATTTTTCTTGTACCACCACAATGATGTTTGCGGCATTGAGGGCATGTTGGCGAGCTAAAGTTAAAATAATTCATCATTTTGCTTTCTATTGTATATACCGTCTGATCAAAAGGAGATTTACTAACCGTCTGGTCCAATTTTGTAGACAATGATTATGAAATAGGTGACCACATGCTATGCTGACAACTTCATCAGCACTACGATAGTCTTCAAAGCAAATTGAGCAAATAATATTAGCACTCATGGTAAGCAGAAAATTGAGCGTTATCCCAAATTCTTTTTAATGAGGTGTCCAAAAATTGACACAATTCCTCGAAAGAACAAATGAAACTAATTGTTCTTCTCTTAACCTGTACAATCAGCGTTAAGGACTAGCGTTCATTTTGCTGAGTTTGAATATTATTACTTGCATTTGTATGTGTATTTCTTCAGTCTTCTTTCATTTTCTTATTATTTTAGTTTTTGTTTTTTTAATTGCTTGCATTAATGCAATTATTAGCAATTTCACTTAAATTACAGTGATCTCTCAACATTGCGCCTTATAAAATGAAAAAATTCATCCGAAGGTTTTTGAGTGTTCCACGAATTAATCAACCAACCTGCCGGACAGTCTCATATTAGCTGTTGTAATCTCGCATTTTAAACCAATGTCGGTTAAGCATCACTGCGTTACGCGTTCGTTTCTTAACTAAATCATATACCAATTTTGATGACCTGATTAAATTTACATAAGGCAGAATCAGATCTCGATCCCAGAAAATTAATTTTTAAGGAACAGTATTTTCAAAAGAGTAATGATGCAGCTTAAGAGTTATAGATATCGGGATATCATATCTAAAAATGGCTATATTGGTTTTCGTTTATAAGATAGAATAATACGAAAATTAAGGAAATTGCCTAAAAAAAATCTTAATTCAAATTTTTCCATTATAAGTTTTTTTGTAAGGCTAATAAAATTATTCCAAAAATATAACTCAAATATTACAATGAAAATCTGGACACAAATGTTATTAAACTGATAACTCTATTTAGCAGTAGTCACAATTATATTGCCATAATAAGGTAATCTTTTCCACATTTACTATAAACGCCGCCAATATATGTATATTAATTGTAGGTATTTAATTACAAAATTATAAAAAAAAAATCAAAAAACTGTTTCGTATGAAATTAAAAACAAAGCATATTAGCAAAAAAAAAATAAAGTACAGGTCGCCCTCCTTGATCTAGCTAACCAAGTACTGGAAATATTTTCAATGACATGACAACAATTAACGCCCCTTGCAAAATAACACAGTTGAAAAAACTGAGAGAACTACTATTAAATTACTTCAAACGGCCAGCATCACAAAAAAGGTAGACAATGAGACGCAACGGTGCATTCGCAAAGTTGACGCCATGAAAAACCTGTTTTAAAGTACAACTTCTTTGTTTTTTATGTTTTAAGAAAATTCTTTGATTTTTTTTTTTTTCCTTTTTTTATGTCAACGGCTTCAAAGTCTACTCTAGCTGCCTTCTTAATATTTATTTCGCGCCAATTTTTCATTTTTGCAATCAAAGCTTTTTCTTACAAAAAAAAAGAGGGGGAAAAAAATCTACTAGACACCACATATTGCTTGTCAGCGGCTATCGTTATTATGGCAATATGGTTGCCAACTTTGTTTAAACATAAGATTGGTATAAATATTAGAGTAGAGTGAAAGAAATATTTTTATTTTTAATTGCCAAAGAAAAATAGTTATCCGAACTATTCCACATAAAGTTTGGTCTCATTTCACATATCAGTAAATATTTTGGTGACTTTTAATGTTTTTGCATTAGAAATTCTTCTGAAATGTTAACTAAGAAAATATATGTACATATGTAATTCCGATACCTATTAAGAAAATAAAATGCGTAAAACCAGACTATTGTAGTGTTTTTCAGGCAGAGGTTATAGCGATTAAAGAGGAAGCGCACTGGCTGAGAACGAATGTCGTTTCCAAAAAGGATATAAACATTTATTCAGATAGTCAGGCTGCTATCAAATCTCTAGAATTAGTCTTCCTAAACTCACTAGTGGCCCAAGAATGCCGCTCGTATTTAAATGAGATGGCAATTGCAAAGCCGATGAACTTGCTAAACAGAGGACTACTGCACAAATTCCTCAGGACAAGGAAGGGGGGGTTGGCATGCTACTTGCTTTCTGCAAGTTACTGCTTAAAAAGACATGGCAAAAAGTGCTGTCAAAAGATTGACTCAAAGGTTAACTTACAATATATCTAGGCAAATCTGACCGAAATGGGATGCTAAGCGTTCTTCCGAACTGGTATCCCACACTAGACATAGTGTCTCGTCAGTTATGACTTCTGTATAAGTTGTGGAGATGTAGAGGAGCAGGAAAGCATGAAACATTTTCTCTGTTCCTGTCCCACACTTGCTAGAAAAACACTTGGTTCGTTTTTATTTGATGAACTTAGACATATTAGTATAGGTCAGCTATTTAGTTTTATTACAAAATTTTGTTGGTTCAACGAGAGAGTATAGACAGACACCCTGTGGTATCACAATGGATCACATTTGGTCTAAGTGAGTTACTTCGTAACCTACGCCACTCCTACCTAACCTAACCTAACCTAGACCATCACTCTCAGTTATCTAGTAAACACAACAAGTGCAGATATGTAGTAGTGATAATTTTAAAATTTTAATTCATATGAGTTGGCATCCATGGCATACAGCAATCATTTTCATTCTGTACTATTGCTAAGTGCCTCAGTAAAGTTCAAGGTTTTTAACACATTCCCTCAATGTTTTACAATAGTTTTCACAGTTTATGTCACATGACTTGTGTTTATCTTATTCTCGTATATAAGTATTTTCCAATTATCAACATTTTTGTCTAAATCGTTTATTTTGTCTAAAGCATTTAGATTTCACAAACAAATTACATACAGTAGAATTCATATGATTTCAGATTAACACAATTTATTAAAATGTGTATGAGGTCAAATAGTAGTGGGTCAAATAATATCGTTTGGGAATTTTCCGAACAAGAAATCAATGTGGTTTTTTCTGCTCTACAACATTGGTCCTAACATATTTTTCTACTTGTGGCTCACTTTTTGCGTAAATTTTTTTTTGTCGGTCTCTCATAACCAGGCCCACCACGACTCTGGCGACTGACGCTTATTTCGAGTATCAGCTATACTTAAACTATCATTTCCAAAATTAAGTGGAAGGAAACTGCTTCGAAAATTGCAACGCTACCTCCCGATTGTATTGCATTCCATCTAATATCGGAGATTTCCTTATGCCTTCTTCTATTTAAAATTGTTTATGGTATGGCAGATTCTACCGCACCATTTATGCTCACGTTCTCAAGTGTCATTTGTTTATTTTTAAATGCCTTTGTTTTAATGTTTTTCTTTAAAAAAACTTCAGTTTTATCAAGCACTGTTTTGACAAACTGACCAATTTTTATAAACACATTTTATAATATGTATGTATACAGTTTTTGTTGATTTGTAGTTTCAGATTTCATATACAAATCGCTTAGCTGTCTATAAAATAAAGCATAAAATATAAAAATGAATTATAAACTTTTATTTTATTCACATGGGAAAAAGTTACAAAAATAAATCGTTGGCGAACTCAATTTGCTGAAATGCAATTTTATTTGTTACGTTATTAAAATTTGATCAATGTAATATAAACTCGATATATTTCAGTTTAATTTTGGACAGTTCTTATCTCTGTATGCATTTTAATTAATATTTAGAAACATTTCTAAAAGTTCTTATCTACTACTATCGGACGTTATATCTGGCTCAAAAATATATGTAAATGTTTACCATATTTTTTGAAATTGTGTACATATATTTTTTAAGGCAGTTAATTTTTTACCAAATTACTATAATTTTTAGTTTATTTTCAAATTATTCGTCATATTGATTACATTGCAATATAATTTATCTAAAATTTTTTATGGTATGTTAATTTCCAAGTCTATAGCATTTTTGTCTACGGAAATTTTTGACACGTGCCACCTAAAAAAATGCATAATGCACTCGAAATGTTTGCTTTTATTTTTGAAATATCAATATTGATATGTAGCAGCCGGCTCTTTTACCTATTTTAACCATAATGTGACACAGATATAGAATATAGAAGTGTACATTAAAAAAGAAAGCAATGTATATTCCTGAAGAAATAGAGCAACAATAATAACAAACCTAGCAAAAGGAATCCGAAAGGAACAAATGTCATGTCAACACAACATTGTAATGCACTGGGATATAGTGATGTGCACAGAGGAAACGATTAAATTATATCTTCCTTACGATTCCTTTCTTTTATTTGTCTATATGTATATTAGAAGTCCTTGAGGACATTTATCACTTTTCTTCAGTTTGACATTACTTAGTAGGACACCATTATCATATGTTTATGAAAACCTAATACCCAAATGATTTGTTAAAAGCATCAAATGTTAAATCGAACTCATACAAAAGTATCGAATATATTTATTATTATATCTCTATACCACTAGCCAAAAATAGAAAATAATTTTCCTTTTTGAAATAAAAATAAAACTATGTACATATTACCAAACTAGCAAGCTGATATAGGAGTAAGACAGATAAAAAAAAACACTTTAGACAACCAAACAGACAGATAGACTGTGATTGCACACGGCAAGAATTTTAATTTGAGTTCAACTTCACTTTGGCACCAAGCGACAAAGTCAATATGAGTCGATAGTCGTCGACTAAACGACGCAGGCGCAAATGTCGCTCAAGTAAACGTTTGTTGACAGCAACTACAGTAGTAGCAGCTGCGCAGGACGAAAAAAGAAACTGCACCCTACTTACTTACTTACCATTTCTATGAATGAATGTATGTGCAGTATAAATATGTAGGTAGGTAGCTGTATGAAGCATGGCACAAATGCACGACAAAGTACTGAGCACAGCCAAATTATTTCAATAAAATTTTTATGCCTTCTGCCTTGCAAGGATGTTGTTAAGGTAACCCAAATACGAATGTAGTCGCACACACGTACATCTTTGGATTGCAAGCATAGAAGGAAATGATATGGAAGCATGCAAGCTGGCGAGGAGGGCATAATTTATGAGCCATACGAGACATGACGGAGTCTTGGCATCTTTACATTGCCATGGATATTGATTTTCTTTGTGCATAGTTTTTGCTTCATCTATTGAAGAATATCCTTATTGGAATTCCAATGAAATGCTGGAATTTTTTTTCACTTTTTTTTGTATTTGATGTATATACATAATTGAGGAAGGTAAAGAAAGGTCATTCAACTGAAAAATTTGTACAGTTAGAACAGTTAAATTTGAAATTGTTGGTGTATGCGGGCTTAAGTTAAAGGTTTTTTTTAAAATTAAGTTAAATATATTTTCGACCTTTCAGCGTTGATGAATACAAAATTCATTTCTTATCTTTTTTAAAAACTTAACTCTAAACTGCCATTTCGCTGGTGATGCACGAAATACATTTTCGACTTTATACCCCGATGTGTTAAACAAAAGAATGTTCGTCAAAATTCCCTAAATTGAGCTCTTCAGTAAACTTCCTGGTGGTGTCCCCCCTTTAATGTGTCGCAATTCCTATCTACCTGAAATTTAGAAAACAATTAAAAAAATTCAGTTAACGCAACATTTTGAGTCATTTAAATTGTTGCTGTTTTATGAGAGTTAAATCATGAGTAATACATCCAAGCAATTCGTACACCTTTTCCATAAAACGTTGAAAATATGTTTTTGTCATCTTGAGAATTATAAGTCTTTAAGTCTGATTTTAATATAATTTTTTTTTCAAGCAGCTTAGCGATTGCTATTGCAAAACAAACAGCAGCAAAAACATTCTGAAAATGATAAATTTCTACTCTCCAAGTTGAACACATTTCCTGCAATCTGCTCACATGATCAAGAGCGTAGTCATCAAGCTGACTGATTTTTACGATCTGAAATTTTATTTTCATTTGCAACTTCAGAAGAAATCAAAAGACTTCGGTCTATGACTCAGCCAGTAAGATTTTTATTGTTTTTGTATTCCTTGTTGTTGAATGCCATTAGGTTAGGGCATCCAAGTTACGGGTAACTGATATAATTGATGTTGTGGTCAGCTGCTTTGATGTTTCGGAAATTCTTTGAAAGGAATGTACTTATTATATTTGAACATACAGTGCAGTCGCGGTAACGTGAACTAATAAAAACCAAGGTTATTCACAGTAGCGACATGGTTCACATTAGCGAATATGAAAACTTTTGCCTAAACTTATACAGCGCAGTTGCTATAACGTATTTTGCATCAAATTTTTATTCTTCATATCATTTGTAACAACAAAAACTTTAAAAGAAACAAAAAACTTCTTCATAAAATAAAAAAAATATATAAACAGCTTTTTGCGTATTGCATGGTTGCTACAAGGTAGTCGATGCAAAATTTATTTCATTCACGTTACCGCGTTGTTCACGTTACACGGTGATCACGTTACCGCGACTGCACTGTACTTGAGAATAGAAACCGTCTTCTCAGTCCGATAACAAAACGATCTTAATAAATTATTTCTCGTATGACCAAGATAGGTCTAGCCGATATCTTGTTCTGGGCGGTAATGTAGTTTTTATCGTGCGAAACGTGCTATACGAAAAAATCGTTTTTTTTTTTTTGCCAACAATATTAAAGTCATGAAATTGTAAAACTTAAATTTTTGTCTTTGAAAAACTTGATGGTCTTTTTTTTTGCTCGTTAAGCCAAAACTTTAAGTTCATACCAAAAAAATCATCTACGAAATCCTACAAAGCCCCCGGATTTGACGGGAAATTCCCGGGCAGGTCGTGTCAATTTCGGTGACTTGATAACCCTGTCTATTCACCTCAGGCCCAGTTGAACCAATACACCCAGAACGTTAAGATTTACTGATCTCGAAATATCCATGCCAGCCATATAAAGGAAAGGAATAGAGGAATCCATTTGACAGTGACACAGCTTCATCCTGCTAGCATTACAATGGACTCTGTTAGAACGACCTTAGTCGGAGATGGTATTGAGGTCGTTAGGGAGTATGTTATTCTTATGCTGCCTTCTTCTTTCAATATCCACAGGACTTGGGCGCTTTTAAAAGCAATGTGAATGACAATGGTTGCTATCGTTCGCAAAGGAATGAATTTAATGAGTGGTCAATGGTATAAGGTCATCGATAAGAGCAAGAGATAGAGTCGGTGATAGGACAAACTCCAGCATTGATGCCATCAACTGCAACATGGATAATGCGACCACTGCAGTAGCTCGATATTCAGCAACTATCGAGAATGTGAACACATTGATTACTTTTCTAGCTGAGGAACGCCATCAGATCTTCAGTAGACCTTAATTTCCTTATTACGCTCTCTGATTCGGAATGAAAAATATTTAAAAACATCCTATATGTATGTAACGCCTTAATATAGTTACATACATACCTGCATACGTCTCTTATATGATTGCAGGTTATATCATAATTGATTAGTTAATATAAAAAAAAAGTTTAAAATTTTGTAAGTTACAACGTATTATGACTCAGCATATTTAGAACTTAATACTACCAATTGCAAAATGACGCTTGAAAAGGTAACATGTCCAAACCTAATGGTCATTTTCATTTATCAATTTCATATTTTGCCTTTTAAGCAAATATTTTGTCAATTAAGCGAAATTAAATACGGCTTATGTTAATTTGAAAAAGATGAACGAATTATTTTAGTCGGTCAAGCTAACACTGAAATGCCCTACAATAATAAAAATATGGAACTATGTATTGCACAAAAAAATCGACCAATGAATTCGGAGGTATGATGTGTTAAACCAAAACTATACTAAATTGACATTAGCTACGAACAAGGAGTGCCAGAAATGTGTTCGATCCCTAAAACTTCCATATTTATCGGCCAGTACCTTGTACAAAAGCTTGATCATATGAAACAGTAGTGGTCGGTTGGAATCAATGACAGTGTTGAACTTCATTATTTTTAAAATAATACACTTAAAATAATACACTATAGGTTTTTTTTCTTTTCTTAAGATACTGGTATTCTGACAACAAGCCCTATGTTGAAATTCAATGATAGCGAAAGTATGGTTTTTTTGGTGGACCTTTGAAGAATTAAATTAAATAAAGTTTATAATTTAAATGTAATAAAAAATTACTAAGAAAAATCGAGTAACAAAGTAGGAGGGGAATAAACATATTTTATATTGCTACCGCACGCACCTTCTCATAGAGACGAAAGGAAACAAAAATGACTAATTAAATGCTGCACGTAGTGTATCAAAACCTCTAGCAAACTGGTAGTGATGAGTTTTTAATGGTAACCGAATTTACCAATACTAATTAGAGCTTAAGTGAAAGTAAATTAAAAAAAAAATTTTGGTGAACTGTTCGAAGTCAGTAGCAAAAATAAAAAGCAATTTAATTTGTTTCCATTTTTTTTTTTTTTTTTTGTTACAATCGATTTGTTTGCTTTATGTGAAATATTTTGATTACCATTTTTGGTCCGAGGTACGTGAAAAAAATTGTGCCCAATTACAGCCTACAGAGTTTTTTCAATTATACTGTTATTGTAGTAATGCTTATATATTTCTTCTAATTTATTAATTGTTTATATAATGTAGCTACAATTAACAGCATTTAATTTCACCAAAAATAAACTAAAAATTAATATTGTTAGGAATCTTCCATAGGTGCAGGCGCGTGTATAAATATTTCGTGATAATAACAGTTTTAAACATTCAATCATTTATCGATATCGAGTCATATTCGACACCTATCGACTTTTTAGAAGTTATTCAACATCTCTCTAACTGTTCTATTTCATTCAAAATATTTAGACTATATGTCAACTTTTTCAACATTTTTTGAAACTATTCATCCTTTCCAACATTTGCGACACTATTCGACTTCTTAGTTATATTTCTACATTCCATTTGTCGATATTATTCAACATTTTCGACACACTTTGACCTATTCGATATTGATCGACATTTTTAACACTACGCGATCTTCTGTCATGTTCCTACATTATTCAACATTTATCGAATTTTTCAACATGATTCGACTTTTTAAATAATTTAATAGTTATTTCCACGTAATTGAATGATTATAGACTTCTTCAACATTTTTCTATTTTTAATATTATTCGATTTTACTTTGACAATTTTCGATTCACTTGACATTATTCCATCAGCGACATTTTGGAATGTATTATTCGATTTCGACAATCAATCTTTACAAAATTTTTCGACTTATTCAAGATTTTTCAACATTTTAAAATATTTGGAAACTCATCGACTTATTCTATACCAACAAATCGAATCATTATTAAGTTCATACATCAAACCGCGAATGCTGGCACCTTGTTCAAACAAGCTCAACTACTTGCAATCGCTTCATAGGCATATTATTTCAAATCCATTATGCAATTTTTTATTTTCCATTTGGGTTATTGATTTACAATTTGAAATGCCTTATCAAAGGTAAACAACAATAAAACACCGTTGTTATATTACAAAATACTCAGAATATCATAAAGTTATTGGCTTACCTGAGATCAGTAAACATTTCATAACACTGACTCATTTTCAGTATGTCGAAAGCATAAAACCAGTTTATTCAAATATAACTCATTCTTATCAACAAAAAAAAAACCAGACTTCAAATGAACCAAAACTACTACTCAAAGGCCAAAACTGACTCAAAAGGGTGACATGTTATCAAACTCAATGCTAAGAGAGCATAAAACTTATTCCAAGAGAACATAAAATGTCTGGCTTGATGAATTAACGAATTCAAAAAACAAATCTCCCATAAAAGCAAAACGACAGCTGTAAGAACTCACTCAGCTAGGGAACACAAGAAAAAACCACATAAAAGACGGCTGAGCTTATACTGCAATTATATCAACAATGTACAATACGGATCGTTAAAGATCATCATTATGGGGGTACCATCTTCAAAAAGTAACGTGAATTAAAGCGCGCAATGCGGTGATGCCATATCTTGTTGAGCGAAAACTGCTAAACCGCTAAGTTTTTCAAAAAACAAACTGTTTTTGTATATTTTTTATTGTTACTTTATACAAGAGAAGTTACCAGTAATTATGAAAACCCAGCCGCAGTCTTATATCCGATTTGCAAAAAAAAAAAAAAAATATTTTGGAAGCTTTCTTTTTTAATTTTCGATCTGTCTTATGCTGCACTTAAGACAGTAATTCTAACGAAATAAGTCAAATATAATTTAAAATCAATATTTTTTGTCCGATTTCTGAAAGAGGGGTAAGACGGCTCAAATGGGAAAAACTAATTTTTTTCGATCGACTTCGCTAGCCACACTACTTATGTATATAAGAGCTTTGGTGGTTCGACGCCATAATTTTATGAAACACATTACGCACAACGCAAACTTGTTCCACTTAAGCAAGTCACGTGATTTATGTAACTCTCTGGAGGGGATAAAGCTTAATGAAATCAAAAGATTTCAATCAAGACTTACTTTAAGAACTGAAACGTGTCCACCATTTATGCTTAATGGCATACAAACTCCACAATATGATGTTAATTACCTGACCAAAACTTAGATAGGTGCCTCACATGGAAAAAACAAACACGTGCAAGTGAAATAAATTCAGATTAGATTGAAAATCAGTTCCTCGCAATTAAAACTGAAAATTTAGCAATTTATAGAATCACAGCATACACTTATTTGAATTTTTATGTATAATTATTGTTACTAATGAATCTGGATTTGAATATAAATACTACCTTAATGTTACCTTAATAGAAGGCCCTAACAAAAATTCTTTTCAAAGCTGAGTTTTTTGTAGATTTCGTTAGGTTTTCCAATTATACATCATTGACAAAAAATGTGTGTGTTGCGATTGAAAATATAGCATTTACAAGCAAATAAAAAATAGCCTTAACTCACTTCAATACTACAAAACTTTAAGTTTTTTCGTTCTCCTGTAAAGTAACAAAAATGGTAGATAGGGCCTTTTTATTATAAGGTAACGATGTCGTGAATGCAATTTACAAACTAAGAAAAATTTTATGAAGGAGTCGTTTCCAAGCCCAATATATTAGTAATACATAAAGTCTTAATTTGCATGCTGCAACATGTACAACATACTAAAATTCTCATTATGTGTACATATATGAATAACCTTAAAATAAAATTACTTGTGATGAAATTTCAATTACTTATAGCATGAACGTATTCAATTCGCAAAAAAAGAATTTGAAAACTACCTCAATTCGGTAAGTTACGCGCAAACATCTCTGTTCTTGTTATACAGGCATTTTGACATTTAACAACCCAAACATTTTGACATTTCGCTTGTACACGTGCTTCCCAAGCTGCATTTTCGAGTAATCCAAACACTGTGGATCAACAAAAATTATTAGATTGCGCTATATTGGACAGCTGGGTAAATTTTGGCAGTTAAACGCAGCGGTAGCGCACACGGTGTTGTACTCATCATAATCACACATAGGAATAGTGGTGGCAGCACAACTATAAACAATAGTTGACAGCATAAACTAAAAAGTAACTCAAAAGAGCCCGAGCGTAAAAATGCGTCATCAATAGCAGCCGGAGAGACAAGCAAGAAATTCAGAAGTCTTGATGCATTTACTGACTGTGAGTTAATAATAACAAACGTTTATTAACGGCGGAACGAGGCGGACGTGTGTTTCAATCATCGATTTTTTTATACGGCTGGAAAGTGTCTGGGCTGCAACTCTGAAATAAGTTGGAAAAACTTAATGATGTGATTAAAGAAAACTTACGATTCTAAAATCTAGGAAATTCATTTAAAAAAACCAGAAAATATATATGTAGCGTTTCAATAGACATGTAAAGTCAAGTTCAGCCCTCAAAATCTTAATTAAATTGTGCTTCAATACCGTAAGAAGTTCTTGACAAATTAAGACAAAAAATTCATAAGTCAAAGTTGTGCGTGCTCTGTTTTATAAACAAAATAACTGAAAATATTTTTAAAAAATTTAAGCTTGGCTTAAGTGGAAGCCAACTTTGGTGAAAAGTACAACAAAACGTGCGGTGGTAACAGAAAAAAAAAGCAATTTGTCTTGAGTTTTTTTTTTGTTGATTTTTTTTTCTCGACTGTGGAATGTCGATTTAAACTGTGCTGCTTCTTTACGCATACAAAGCCAAGCTTAGCATTCAATTTGAACACGGATACAAATTGCTTGCGTGAGTCAAAAAAGGTAAGTTTATTTTAGACTTAATAACTTAATAAAGCCACGTTTAGAGTTTATGTTTAATATACTTATGTATATAGCTTCTTAAGGCTAAATTTATTTCAATAGCGGTAACGAAAACTTCAAAAAAGCCTAAAGTATTTTTTGTGTGTCTTCCTTAGCAGCTACGTGTAAGACAGTTTGTTCCACTTGTTGCTACTAACTTGCGACACCGCTTTTATGTCTTGCACACACCGTAAATGTCTTTCAGCATCATGATTTTATAAAAATAATAGGAATTATTATTGATTCATAATTCATCTTCATAACAATAATCGTTTAGCAGTTTTAAGCTAGGAATATTTCAAGCTTGTTGTTTTGGGAGTAACTACTGATGTTTATATCTTACTGCTCCAAAATTAAAAACCTTGACGTTTTGGTTAAACGATTAAAAAATATTTGGACAAATTTTGGACTCCGGTTAAATATTAGAGTCGTTTTAAATAATTGGCAAACTGCTGGGTACCATTTAAATATTTAGACGTTGATTTGAATAACTTGCCAACTGCTGAACTTCAATTAAATAGGTGGACGTCGAGTGGAATAATTAACAACACTACTCTGCAAATGTTTCCGGATTATATCAGACCTGATTTTTCCAATGATATTAATGATGTAATTATTCTTAAAAAAACTATGATCTGAGTTTTTTTGTATTATGTCTCGATTTTTCTATTTCATTCAAAAATGAGACGCAAAACCGTCCTAATTTCGCACATTTTTCCTCAGCTACTTAATCCCTTTACAGAAAAGTTAACCAGATAATTTTTATACTTTGAAAAAATTAAACGGCAGTGATTATTTTGTGTCACAGATATTAAAAATTCTCAAAGTAAAATCTTTTGTTCGGATTTTTCTTACCAGAGCCAAATTTTCAGTAGAGAATAAAATAAAATTGATGTTTTTGAATCTCCGCTGAATTTCAGTGCTGAAATATGACAATCCTGGCACACTGTATACACTTGGTTTTAGTTCAAAACTGCGCAAGCGTCGATTTAAAATGAAAATGTTGTTGCGAAGACTCAATAATAGAAAATGTCTACGTATATGCCAAGTTGAAATACACTTTTTTGAGGTTTGAGGAATGAGGTGCGTAAAAACATTAACAAAATTCGAAATAAAAATTATTAAAAATCATGTTCTTTATTTGTACCACCTTATCTCGAACCTGTGTTCCGTGAAACACTTGCAACAAATTTAAAATAAAAAACTCAATGTCAGTTTAACCGCTTAAATTTTGTTATAACTTGTTAGTCTAAATGCATTTTATTCCCGAGGAAGGACTATCCCTTGGTTTTTGTCCTATAGTTGCAGGAGCTTTTATGGTTTTTAATGTGGAAATAAAGCACATCTTGAAGGTTTTCTTTTCAGTCATTTTACTTAACATCGACTCGGGGTTTCTTTTTATCAAAAAATATAACCTTAACTTAAAATATAGTTTTTTTTTGTTAGCTAATACATATATGCGTTGCAATGGGGCCAGTTGTAGGTGGAGAGAAATTTGTTCTCTAAGAATCAAAATTAATTAAATGATTCGTTATTGACGGTAACATTTAAAACAAAACCAACTGCATTTCGATTTTCTGTCTTTCAACTGTAGACTAAACCTTGGGCCAATTTGGCCAGAAATGAAATTTAAATTGGCGCGCTTTTTTAAAAACAGTTTCGATAAAATCTATTTACTTACATAAACATTTACTGTTCAGAATATTTATGAGAAAATTTTTTTTCCCTGGAACTGTTTTTCACTTGGGCAGTGATTTGCTAGAAAACAGAAAAATTTGAAATAAAATCAGTTTTCGTCACTTTGAATCCGATCTGTACAAAGTCAAAACTTTGATTTTTTATTTTCATTTTGAACTTAACCCTGTCCCAAAATTAAAATTTTTATATATGAATAAATAAATTAAGATTGAAGACAATATCAAATGGATAATTTGTGAAAAAAGTTTTCAAACTAAATCATTTTATATAAAATCAAATAACTATTGGAGACCTATATTTTTCTTGGAAAATGAATTTTGCTTTTTTTTTCTAAAATGCATTCAGATCAACAGTTTGACTGCTCATAAATTAGCCTGAAAATTCGTCAGAATAATTGCTGCCGATAAAGTTACTGTGGCCTGGGATCCAAGACATAATAGCATACAGCAAACTACAATAGCTTAAATTTTATTAAGATTGAATCAGTAGATTAATTGTTGTTTAGTTATTAACATGCATATGTATGTATTTAACTACATTAGCTCCCGATCATAAGTGTTTATTTTTAAGTAGATGGCAAGCTTTTAATATTGCGAAAACCTTCGATGAAACATTGAGATTTTCTGGTAATCTAAATACTAAAATATATTTTAATAATATTATTTAGTAACAAGTTGTAGTATTGGAGACTTATTTTTTGGTTTTTTGATTTATACAGCTGCTTAATTACAAAAAACTTGCAACTTTTTACAATCTGAACTAGAAAACTATTTTTATCATCGATTTTCTTAATGATAACAATTAGACAAAATCATTTCCCAATTTAAACCTTTGGCTATTATCTCATTTTACTGTATTTTATCATTAACTATTGACAATTTAAGTATTTTCGTACACATTTAATTAAATTGTCATTTTTACTGGGTTAAGGTTATAATTATGTTTGCCAGTAATTTATATTAATCAAATATTTAACAAACAATACATCATCATATCACTATTGTTGTCAGTCTTCCATGTAAAATATTGTTTATTTTTAGTTTTGTATTTTAATTTTGCCTTAACTACTTTTGTTTTCATTAAGGTAGTTAAGTTAATTTTTGTTAACGCACTGTGAGTCAGAGCAGGAATTTGTCACGCCTGTTTCTTTATTCTTAGAATTAATTACATCGTATTCTTAATAATTTATGAGTAAGGCTGCTGATACCGGTATGGGACGCAAGATTTTTGTTTATCTTGACTTACATTAATTTTATTAAGATTTGGAATAAAAATAGAATAGATACTTGTTAAAACAGAAATTATGGGGGTTCTATTTAGCTTTAATTTGAGGTATGGAATAAAGCATAGCTGAAAGTATTGTAATATGTAGAAGGTATAATTACTTTTTGCTTGTGCTTTTGCATTTACACTATATATCAGCACTATAAAAACAATATCACAAGGCGGGAACTTCTTAAAACTGGTTTAAATATGAATATTCTTTTTACTACTTTAATGACTCGATTGCGAACTTTCGAGTTTTTTTACGTACCTTAAATGCGTTGTTTTGCTCTTTTTTATTGACATTCCAGCTGCATCATCATATGTATACATATACACAAATTTCAGCCGTAACTATAATCAAATTTATTCTCATCACAAGGATTATATTTTCTACGTAAAAAATGTAAATTAGAGCGCGTGGTTGGCATCTTTAATTTGACAATTTACGTCTTTAAAGTTATAATACTCGTAGATCAATAAATTTTTATTGATATATTTTATGAATACTATTTATTTAAAAAAGTAAAAATAAATAACTTTTTACGAGTAACTTTTTTGTTCACTTTCATAGCTTTAACAGACTATACATAAATGCAATACAGTGTAGATAACAATATGGTTTTAAAATCTTTTAAACGATAAGCTTTAATTTGGGTCATTTTGATAACTAAGTAGATATCTATTCATTCAGTTTGTAGATAAAGGCCGCTAACATATGCATATGTTTATTGCTTTAACAGTGACAGATTTACGGGGAAAAATTTTGGGTTTACCTTTTGAAGAACTAACTATATTGTTGCTCAATTTAACAAGAATCATGAATTAGTAAGAAAAATTTTATTCAATGTATGTTTTAATAATTTTCTAATTATTGTATATTGGTTCATTGAAAACTTTAAGGTCTAACCTAACTAGTTAAAAACGTAGAAATATGTGAATCGGGGAAATGCTGGAGCAAATTGTAGTTAGGCACTCGCTACTGATAGTGCACATTGGAAAGTTTTGTGAAGGTCCTATGCTCCGTGAGATGAACAAAGACACGCTAGTAAAAAAATATGAAAACCGAAACACCTTATTATCAAATCAAGTATCCGCCACTGTTTTTAAAATTTTTATTTTTGGGTTTCCCTGCTATCGAATAGAGTTGCCATATGTTCAAAATTTTGATTTAAAAGTTTTTTATCCCCATGCAGTCAATAAGGTTTTTACTTCTAAACCCTCGACCTTATTAAAAAGAGAGCTCATAAGAGAAACTTGGTTACAATAGTTAAAGTGATTCTCTTGTTTAAATTTCTATTTGTATAGATAGATGTATAGAGAGTCCACGTCTAGTTCTTCGGTCATACCCATTTTTGTAAGCTAAGTAACTAATTTCGTTCGGACCAAAGACGTAGTTTCTTCATAATGACGTTTGAAAGTTTAGATTAAGACATTACAAGAAAATTTTTTTTTATAAATATACTAAGGTAACTCTCCAAATTTTCATTCAAATCAGAAAATTGTTTTGTTTTCTTCCGCAAACCTTACACAATAATAGTTATGTCCACAAAAATAAAAAAAATTATCACTCTTTTGTGCATTTTTTGATATGCATGATATAAAAATAATCTTAAGTGCTTTTCTTAAATGTTGCTGTTTATAACATTTTTTCATTTGGAAGGTCAGAAAACGGTATTTTAAAAAACATTGTTACTTTGAATGCATATGACATTTAAAAAACACTATGCAATAAAGAGCTTAAACAAAATAATATGCTGTAAACAATAGACTGGACATTAAAAATCATGAATATCACTATTGTTACTTCAAACAATATCATCACCAACCATCCACCGTAGTCAACATGGTTATCATAGTGTATCATCAATATAAACAGCCGCATGCAATAAATTATTCAATACCAAAAGTATACACAATGACAGTTTTCGAATGGAGGTTCAAACGAGTAAGACAATAATATGCGTATGACAGCCACAGTGACAGAAAGCGAATAAAAAACAGCTTTAATAATATATCATTGAAAAACCTGTATGTATGTATGTACAAACGTATTTATCATAAATATTGGAAAATTGATCTTTAAAGCTCTTGTCTTACAAATAATTATGGTTGAATTGTGAGCGAAAAAATACACAGAGTTGTCATTGATATGCTATAAAAAAAGTAAACAATTATAACGGTTACTTATTGGAAGCTGAAGCTCCGTCAAAATATGGCAAATATTTTGCTCTATATGGTAACAGCAATAACGAGGAATTAATCGTTACTACTTACGAGTTGTGAAGCAATTTTTGAATTATGTACTTTACAATTCAATTCGATTTAATTCCAGTTATTTATCTGTTAGAGTTAAACATTGATATTTATTTACACATCTGCTGCCTTTCTAAGAATAACTGTTTTAATGCTAAATTATTTATATAAGTAACAACGTAACATGAAAATAAATGGCGGCATATCATTTCAAATGTACAGCTTGCATTTTTATTGTCAATCAATATTATTGCATCGCAAATACAAAAATACATATATGTATATATAAAGCTGGATTTTGTATCGTTTTTAATAAACTGATTAGTGTGCTTTTTAAATGTAAGCAAGTGATTCATACATTTTTGTAGAAAGAAGGTATTATGGAAAAATTTATAGGTGTGGGGATTAAGTACATAGGAAACAGCTTCTTTTTGTACACGATTTAGGTGTAAGCAATCGTGACCACAGATGAATCATTTTAAGAAATTATTTGCTTATTATTTTAATAAGTTTCGCAGTAAGTAAAAGGGGACTTTTAGATGCAACGTTTTTTATCGAAATTAAGATAAACTTTTGCTCTGACTTCAACTAAAAATAAAAATTATGAAACGAAAGACAGAACATCTATTTAATATTTTCTCTTAAAATAAAAACTTGAACATAAAACAGAATATTCATTTTTTATTAGTAATTTGATCAAATCCTAATCGAGGTTTTTTCATTTGCTCTCATAAGTTTGGAGTTGTTAAGTATATTCTTTACTTGAGGCTTTGTTTTTGAATTACTGAGCAAACCCCCTTTTTCGGCCTCTAACCGGTTATGCCTTGCTAACAAGAGGAGACCTTTGAAATCATAATATTATTCTTAACTTATTTATTTTATATGAAATCGATTTCAAATCGATTTCCGTTTTGCTAGCGACTACTATCTAAGTGCCTGAACCGAAATACTAGAATACATGCTATATCGTTATACTAGCGAATACTAGAACAATTTATAAACCTCTACAAGAACCGTAAAAAACGTTTGATTTGGTTAGATTCCGGTTACAAAAGGGGTATAAAATCATAAATATGTATACAACCTAGTGTTGCCAAGTGACCGGGATTGACCCGGCTAAGCTCGTTAATTCATGTCAAAGCCAAGAGCCTAATAGGAATTGAAAAATTTCTGAAAAGGTCAGGAATTGGACGATTGTTGTGATTTTTGTGACGTGTACTTGCAATTTTAATTTAATATTGTTGACCAAACAAAAAAGGTTATAAACTTTTTCCCAAAAAAATTTTACTTTTTACCAGGTAAAATATACATCCATATAAATATATTCATATGAATGTAGCACTTAAAGCTTAAGTATTTAATTATATCGTTATTAAAGATGATACACCATCTGTGATTAAATATAGAAAGTAAAGCCTTTTATAGCACACAAATCACAAGTTAATTTTATTTATGAATTTTCAAGCTAAACATTAAATGAAAATTCATTGATTTTGCAAATTTTGCTTCAAACGTGAATTTTTTTAAATATTAAAAAAAAGCAAAAATTAATTAAATTAGTTGAAGCAAAAAAATTAGGCGTTTTCGTATTTTTATTATGGCCTACAATATACTTGCTGCTTCTTTACGTAATAATCCAATTGTTGCCATAATCTGCTAACATTTCTTGTGCTTTCTGCTTGCCAACCAAAACTCCGGCCATTTACGCCCAATAACAAATGGATTTACTTCTCATGCCCTACTCTATTGAATTTTAATTATTTTCGTTTCGATATTCGTTTTGGTCTATAAAAATCGCGAAATGTCTTAAGTACTTAGAAAAAGAAAAATTCTTTCTATTTATTCTTTAAAGAACGGTCTTCGGTCTAAAGGCGAATACTAAACTGCTTACCAATCGTCTCCCTTCTTTGAATGCTGATATCCACAGGAATTTCTACTATCCCACTAACCCAACAAGTTAATAAGCAAATTAAGCTGTAAGTATCAGTGAAAGCAAGAATTCAAACCAAATGAAATTTTCAAATCTAATTAGTAATGCCGCGTATCTATGCCTTGAATGGGTATTGGGGAATTTTTTTAATTAGGTTTTCTGGCATTTCTGTTTGCCGTTATTGTTTTTGTATGGGTACCTACCACCACCTCAATTGGCTGACCAAAATGTTTAATGAGATAAATGCAATAAATTACACTTCATTGAGTTTTTTCTTTTCGTTTTTCAAATTTAAATGTTCTCTTCTCATTTGAATTCTACATTTGTAAGCAAAGCATTTTGGAAATTGAAAAGAGGATTTTATGTGTTTGAAAAAATTTTAATTACAGCTGATTAATATTAACTTTTTTTTTGCCACAACTCTAAGGGAAAGACAACAATCAAAATCCAAAAATGGTTGTATTAAAAAATTTGGCTTAATGTTGCAATTGGAATTGCGAAGTAGTAAATGGAAACGTGTTCGAGTTTTTAATGAAATTGTATGTATAAATTATGCGAAATTCAAAAACATTATACCTTTGAGGTTTAAAATAAAAATAAATCATAACACTTCGTCGAATTTTTTTCTGAAAAAAACTGTGATTTCATCTTATTCATGAGGTTTTTAATTTACTACTAGAAATGTATTTTTCTCATTTAAATATAAATGTAAAAAATAAATAAATTTATAAATCATAAAGATAAATGTATATTTTCTCAAAAATTATAGGACAAATAGAAGAAATACACAAGTTGAGCTTAATATTTGGAAACAAATCAAATCAAAATGTCTTCTGGCTTTGATCAAAGCAAAGCTGACGGTCCTGGATTCGTCGGCATACGCTTCTGTCAGGAATGTAATAATATGTTATATCCAAAAGAAGCTAAGGATCTCCAAGTATTAATGTATGCATGCAGAAATTGCGATTACAAGCAGGAGGCTGATTCAAATTGCATCTATGTGAACAAAATTATGCACGAAATTGATGAGCTTACTCATATAAATCCAGATGTTATATCAGATCCAACACTGCCACGTACAGAAGATCATGCTTGCCCAAAATGCTCACATCGTGAAGCTGTTTTCTTTCAAGCTCAAACCAGACGCGCTGAAGAAGAAATGAGACTTTACTATGTTTGCACAAATCAAAATTGTACTCACAGATGGACTGAGTAAAATATATATAGTTTCCAATTTCGAATCGATTAAAATGAAACGTCACTTTTCCAGTTTTTTGTAGCAAAACTGTAAAAATGTAAGAAAGTTTGTATTGTACTTGAAAGATTTGATAAAAAGCTTATCAATTTAGCCAGATTTCGCGAATACATTTTAACTTATTGCACTGAAATGTGATGTGCCTCAAAAACTCCATGTTTTAGATTGGAAAGGGAATGGTTTGGTTATAATCGACTAGTGAAATTTAATTGATAAGTCACATATATGAAATGTCATTTATAATTGAATCTTTTTAAACTTTCTGATTTAAAGAACCCGCTTTTTTATATAATTTTTGACTAAACATAACTTAAAACTCTATTGTAATGAACTCTTTTTTTATAAAATAAAGTCTCAATTTGTAATCAATAAATTTTTTGTTTGCGTTGTTATTCTGCTTTTGGAATAATTTTCTTTCCTTTTCTCATTTATTAATTTATTTTAATTAAGAAGCAAGAAAGTAAATTTAATGTGTTTTTCGACATCGCGCTGCGAAGCTCATAATTTTCCACAACTTTTTAGTTTGTTAAAAAAACAATGTTATTTTAGAATTAATTTTTTTTCGATATTCCTAAATAATCTTTTTTCGCTTTTGCTCCTAAGTATAGCTAAAAATAGTTTCGACTAGCATTCTTTTTAAGAATTTGAGATACCATTTCCTTAAAAATAAAATAACATGTTAAAAGAAGATAAGTCACGTTTAAGTACTAAGTTTTCTAAAAACTAGCAGCGAAATCTTGGTACATTTTATATTATGAATTTTAAATAACTAACCCTTATGCTCAAAAAATCAATATCCTATTAACTCTACATAAACCAAATGCTAAAAATTAGTATCGATACTTTTTCCCAAATGGTAACGCCTTAACTGATCTCATCAATAGCGAATTGGATTGGCAGTCACCTAGATGGCGCATTGCACGTTAAATATCAGCAGCGTTGCCGTTAAGGGATTTTTATGCCAAATTCGGAAATTTTTTTTCTCCATGGCAAATTAAATCTGATGGTAGGATTTGGAAAATATTTCTTTATAGACTTTCGTATACTCGTATATAAAATACTCAGATTTAATATTGTATTTTTGAAGTTAATAAATTCCAAACATGACAAAAAATTTTACTTATAGTACTTAAAATACTTCACCTGTCATAGTCTACATTGGTAATACACTTTACCAATGTAGACTATGACATCGTTCTAATTTCTACTCTGGGAAACTTATTACATTTAAATAAATCGTTTAGCTGACTTGGACTTTGACTTAACTTCGGAAAATTTAATTTTCGTAGATCTCAAAAAATAAGCTCGAAATAATGAAATTAATAGTAACATAATGGCATTAATGCTTTGCAAAGATCTTCCTATTAACGATTTATTTGGTCTGCTAAGAAAAATTTTAAATAAAATAGTCAAAGTTAACTTTTTCAAGAGTTTGTATACAGGATACAGCCTCACCGTGAATTTGGCATACATTCAACTGGTGCAAAAACAATTTCTTTGACATACTTACAAGTTTTAATTTATAAACTGTATTTTTTGACACCTGTGTGCTACATTTAATAAATTCATTAATTGCTGCAGGGCGCTGTTCATGAAATATTTTCGTATATAGCAAATGGTTTTTGAAAAATTTGTTGGATGAAAAATTTCTCAGTGGCAACGCTTATCATGAGTCACATTCCATAAATACTGCTTGCTCTCTTACACTTATACATTTGTGGCTCTATGCAAACTGTCAGTTCACCGTAAACCCGCTTGCTCTTTTCAACACTTAAAACACTAGTTTGCTGCGCCGTTTTGCTATTGCGCTGACTGTGCTTGCTCTCTTACACTACATATATGCAGCTCTAAATGTACTGTCAGTTCACCGCAAGCGCGCTTGCTTGCTCATTTTAACACTCACTACACTCGTTTGTGCGCATTGTGCTGTTGCTCCTCACAGTTGAGTGCTGATCATCACATTTCATTCTTTTCAATTTTTGCATTGTGCTATTGCTGCCAATTTGTGTAATAATTTTTTTTGTTTGTAGATTTTTTCTAAAAAGTGACTAAAATTTGTGAAATAAATTAAATGAAAATTCTTCAAAAATAAAGTTATGTGGCGCGTGTGCTATTTTTATAAAATACTACAACGAATACAGCGGAAAAACGTGTGTCAACAGAAAAGAATTGTAATACTGACGCCCCCATCAGCATAAAAAAAACAAATTCGATTTACAATTTTTCCACAATTTTTTACGAAAAAATTGTGCTAAAAATTTTATATATAGCAGACGACTTTATCAAAGTCAAGAAATCCATTGAATTCAACTGTTGCGTTTCTGCCACATCGTAGCATTTGTTCTGGCGTGTGCTTCTGCTGCTGGACAACAACGATTACGACTTGTAACGCTGCGCTTCAAGCTACGGAAACAAGTTGTATATTTTGCTGGGGTTTAAAGTTATAACAATTATTTATTGAAAACCAGAGTTTAGTAAGTTAAATTTAAAACAAATGAAGGTAAAAAATTGCAATTCTACTTACGGAATGTGTTTGTTTCTTCATACGACTGTCTTTATGTTGTTTATTTAATTAGTCAAAAAGCAAATTACTGCTAAATATTTAAATTTTTATCTATAGCCAGTGCTCTCAAGGTAAACTCAGAGTGTTCTCATTATTAATTTGTTGCTGTACGGTATTCCAGTCTCATTTATTTACTTCGACTAATAGTTATGACGTTATCGCGCCCTTGAATTCGGCTGTTTGTAGAAGGTTGACGTACATATTTCTGTTGTTTTTTGTTTGTTTTATCTCCATATTAATTATATATAATACATAGGGTATTCTTACAATACTATTGTAGCCATATAAATATTTAGCCTAAATTAAGGCTTTCATAGGCACAAAACTTTGTTGTAAACACAGTTTTAAAATTTGTTACTAACAGCTTAAAAACTGTTGTAGATACGTAGCTTCCAAAACTGTTATGGGTAGAGTTTAAAATCTGCTTTAAAAGTTTCAAAATTCTTATGCTAATTGAATTTCAAAAAAAAGTTTTAAAAATGTAGTCATGAACTTTACATTTAAAACTTGATTGGAATTACAGTTTTACTTTCAATAGTTTCGGTAGAGTGGTAGCTAAGCAAGCATGCTAGAAGCCTTTAGTAATACTTTACTTTCAATACTGTTTCTTTAAATTTTTCAATTTTACTTTTATATTCCTTTAACGCTTGTATAAATATGAAATTTAATATTTGTGAAAGAAAACTGAATATTAAATTTATTTATTTTTATACATGTTTAATCTGCCAAGAAGCGTATAAGCCGTTTGCAAAACCACGTTCATGGTGCAAGTACCAAAAAAGAAATAAGTGAGATTTGAAAGCATATTAATTTAAGCTAAATTTCTGTTTTTGAGTAAAAGCTGTTGCTGTGTAAATAACTTTTTATATGAAAAACTTGACATGAAGCTAAATTTAACTACATAAATGTATTATGAGAAAATTGAATTAAACAATATTTATACTTTCTGTATTAATTTCTATATTTCATATATATGGTGTTTATTTTTAAATCAAATTAAATTTTATTATTTATTTTGATTTGCTAGACAGACACACTTAACGAAAATAATTAAGCGATTTTCGCGCTTCAAACGCTTTAATAAAGTTGTTTATGTAAAATTTCTTAAAATGTATAAGTATTATTTATTGCTTATAAACAAACTTGTATGTACCTATTTATATAATAATTCATTTTCATGCTTATTAAGCTTTTGTTTTATAATGTAAGAAATTTTTAAAACATTAAATTTCAAATCAAGGTTGGGTCAATTTTCCATGTAGAAAAGTATTCTGCTACAAAAAAAACATTGTCATTTTATTGTTTCTGACAACTTATTTTTTTGGAATTTAAATAACCTATTTACTAACTATAAAACTCTTGAAATATTTTACTAGGCGTCTTGTTATTGATAAGATTAAAAATATGTTTACATATTTGATTGTGTATTGTTTGCTATACAAAACTTAATTGCATAATAATTTTTCTGGCGTCATCGTTCAAAAATCACAATACACAGTCCAAAAGCATTAAAAATATAGCATTCACTTATCATACACACATTACTCCCTGCCAATTGGATATGCAGTAAAATTATAGTATTCAACTTAAATGAGTTCATAATGCACCTAACAAATCGTCTGTCTAGCGTATGAAGCTTTAAACAGTTAATTGTGTGCCTTTTTGATAACAACTAATTGTTTACAATTGAAACTAAACAGAATAGAAAAACAAAAACCAAGCAAAACTGCAATAGGCAGGCAGCTGGATTTTTCCTTATTTTCTGTAGCTGAAAAGTAAAATTTCAAGGTTGAACTCGAATATTGCAGTATGATTAATTACAATTTGCAATTACGAGGCATTACATATTTTAAATTCAATGTATGCGTTTTATAGCTATTTTTGTTATCTTTAATTTATTTCAAAAAATTTTTACAGTTTTGTTATAAAAATCACTATGAACTTTTCACTTTATTTTTTATTGTTTACCGTGGGGACATCGCCATTGGATATTTTTGACATTCTTATAAGGTGATAAGTTGAAAAAAATTAAATGATTTCAATATTATGTGGATTCTCCTTTTGCGTATTATTTTTTTTGTTAAAAAAAAACAAAATTCAAAACCGATAAACACGCGAAACTAATAGTCCAGTATAACTAGTAAAATATTTATATCCCTCTCAGTTTTTCCCAAAGACGTTTTTGTTTTAAATTGTTAGAATTGGAAATCTTCCATCTTTTCAGTATTTTGCTAAATAAAGCCGTATTTTAAGAGGACTATGAGCTATAATCTTAACAGTTCTTAGAATTTGTAATTAATTTATTTTTTACTATTAAATACACTATCCTTTTTTCCTTTAAATTCTGTCTCACATATTTTCTAACAGCTTCAAAAATTTCATTGATATGTTTTTATTTATTTTTCTTGCCGATAAAAGTGTCAATACTGACCTTTGTTAAATTTTAATTTAAAAAAATTATATCCGTTGCTTTATTAATGTACATACGTATATGTTTTTACATACATATGTACACATGTTGTTTTTTGTTCTACTGATGTGGGTGTTTTAGCTTTCATCTTTTGTCAATTAAGTTGCTATTTTTTAAAATATCATTTTTAAAAATTTATTGAGATAAATTTCCAATTTCCGCTTGACAACACGACGTGGCGGCTTGTCGTAATAAAATCACAAATTGTATGAAGAAAATAAAAAACGTGCCCAATTGTTGTCTGCGTGCTGAAATACCTCACCCTTTATCGCTATGACTTTGCATTTGTTGGGCCAAATATGGTTGGTCAAATAGAAAACAAAAGAAAAAATTCTCTCACATATAATTTTATGCTATGCTCCGCTTTCATTCATTATTTTGTATATTGAATGTTCGCTTTTCCGGTTTTTTTTCTTGGCTATTTGTTTTGTAAATAGTTACTTCATTGTTATTTTTATCTTTTATTTATCATACTTTTTCAAAAACATCTGAGTTTTCCGCATTATTTTCCATATTTTTTTTTATTAATCTTTGTTATTTTTAGATAAAAAAGTCTTTATTGTATTTATTTTTATTTGACGCTATATCGCTTATGGGCAGAAACGTATTTTCTAACAGCAGCTGCGTTCAGCTTGCAAAAAATATATAATATAGCATGCAGTAGAAACTTGTAAACAAAACAGTAAATAAGTACAAAATGTGTTTATTAGTTTTTAACACTTTTTAGGGGTGAATCCAGTTGTTTGATGTGTGCACCACTTGTTGAATTTTATTTTAAAATCAGGTTTGCTCGTTTATACGTTGATTTCTTAAAGTTTAAAATGATTTACTCTCAATTTATTTTTGAACTTTTTTTGTATCTGGTTTTCTTTAGAAATGTTAAAATTCCAAATATTTCTTTCGCTTTTTATAAAACCATTTATGGATGAGTATTTATACAGGAAAATACTTTCATTCCCATCATAAATATTTAGAAAAAGGAAACTAAATCAATCGATTTCCGACAACATTTTCGCACACAAAACAAACGTTACTGAAATGTACCCATTTATCTATTTCTGATATTCAAAACAATTAATGCGCCTTAAAATTAGTAAACATAGCAATAATTTTGATACTAATGACCTCATCTGAATAAAATGGGTTAAATGAATTAACACCATCAATTTCAAAATTCATATATCCAATTTATGGGAATAATAATACATAAATTGGAATCAATTAAAAATACAAAAAATTAAACAATTTGAGAAAAATACTAATTTTTATAAAAAAAAATACAAAAATCATCAACCTATTCAATGTAGTATATCAAATCCATTGATTTAAATTCAATACTTAAAAAATTTGTTTTTTCGAGTCTTTTGACAAAAATTTTGTGTCAAAAATTTTTAGGAAAATAAGCGCTCAATTTGAAATACGACTAACACCATTGAGTTCAGCACAATGTGCGCAACTTGATGAAAAAAAACCTTTTTCCGTTTCGATCACATTGTAAATATGCTACTTCGTTGTTTTCATGCGTTGCTTTCTATCGCTATTAAGTAAATAGTAAACGTCCCCACCCTAAGGGGTTTTTGCATCAGTACCGGCAAATTAAACAAGCAAACGTTCGACGCTTTCTTCATTGTACAACATAAACTCAAATGTTGCCCTGAACTCTTGTATACTTAGGGTTCAAAACCTTTACAAATTACTGACGGTTTTAATTCGACATTTTAGTCTCTATGATGACTCAGAAGCCAAGCAACAATGCATAAGCTTTGTTTAAAATGATGTGTTTGAATATAAATGCTCATTTAAAAAGCTGTGCGCATGAGTAATTTGAAGCTTATGTCTACCGTTTTATTTCGAGCTTTAGCACCTTTTGCAATTTGTCATTATATAGCTGTAATCATTGTCATCATTTTGGACTTTTAAATGGCAGCCAAGGGTGCGTCGATCGCTATGCACTTTTGGGTGGGATTTAAATTTTCCCAATAGGTTAAAAAAAGTGCAATGTGTTTGAGCATTTTTTCTGCTTGTGCTATGAAACGCTGACGTTTGCCATAATCAGAGTTGCAGCAGCGCTGCAATCGTTGTTTGAATTTAAAAAAGCCATTGTTTGCCTAAAAAGGGCGTGTAACAATTGCATTTGTGTTATTGTATCTCTTTTATTTTCATTACATTACGTGTTGGCCTTTTATGTTATTGACCTTTTTTCTTATTTGCCAATAGCAACTGTAATGAATTGGAACAACGGAAATGAATATGACGTTATGTTTTCACTAAGTTGCTTAGCTAATATGATACAAAAAATTAAAATCACAGCATACATTGATTAATTTGTATTTTTTCAACCAACAAGTCTTTTTTGATTTATATCTAACTATTTTAGATCAAAAATCTATACGCTTTTTTAAGCTTTTGATATTGTTATAATTCCTGACTCAAGAATAACCTTCATATTTGAGTTTTATATTTTAACAAGTATTCATATCTAATTTGTACTATTTTTGATCAGAATTTTAATTTTTAAATTGTTCATAAAAAATAATCCTTATTTAGAATTTTTTTTGATAATGTCTATGTTTTATTTCGGTTAAGTATAATCTTGAATTTTTATTTCTTAGCATCAAAAACAATCGTCGCTTATGTCATTTTCTTCGATCAAGAACAGTCGTCAGTTTTGACTTCAATTTCCTTCGATAAACAGTAACCGTAAATTTTAATTTTTATTTCTATCGACAACTGACCTTTCCATAAATAATATATACTGAACAGTATTATTCGAAGAATCACACATTTTCAAATTGCAATTTTTATACTTCCACAATTGTTCACTATTACCCAAGAGTTAAAAAATAATCTTCTTTTTAGCAATATAACCGGCATATTCTACGAATATTCCGACACACAACTTCCTACCACATAAAAATGGCATCTGGTGATGGTATCGATACCATAGAAATGGATACAACAATTGCACCAATGCGCAATAACAATAACGCGCTTTCAACAAACACCAACAATATAACTACCAATCCAAACAATGTAACCACAATATTGACGATAAATAAAAAACCTATAACAAACTCTACCTCTACCTCAACACCATCACCATCACCAACGGTGACAACACCACCAACAATAGCAAAAGCTACCACTGAAAATGAAGTGCATATCACTTTAGCACCCAACAATGTTGTACCGGTAATACCTTCTACCTCACGGCAACTATTCCTTGAAGCTGCTGCAGCACACGGTGGGGATGAAACTACCAGTTTTCTGCATAATGAACTTGCCAACACAGCTGCTACGCAGACACGTTTGCGCAGCGCCAGTTCAACACTTGATGCCAGCGTGTCCCGTAATCCCTCCTCAGCTGGTAAACATGAAAAGAAAATAGGACATCGACGTGTTGATGAAGGCGGTGAGGTGACCTATAAAAAAATTCAATCAAAACAAATTATGGGTTCAATTCAGCTGGGCATACAACATACGGTAGGCAGTTTGGCGAGTAAACCAAAACGTGATTTACTCATGAACGATTTCTGGGAAATGGAAACAATATCATTTCCACCTGATGGCTCTACAATAACTCCTGCACATCACTATAGTGATTTTCGTTTTAAGGTTTATGCTCCCATAGCATTTCGATACTTTCGTGACCTTTTCGGCATTGCACCCGATGATTTTCTAATGTCCATGTGTGCAGCGCCGATGATTCAACTTTCCAATCCTGGTGCTTCTGGTTCGATTTTCTATCTGACCGATGATGATGAGTTTATTATAAAAACGGTGCAAAAGAAAGAGTGTGAATTTTTACAAAAGCTGCTGCCTGGCTACTATATGAATTTATCGCAAAATCCACGCACATTATTACCCAAGTTTTTTGGTCTCTACTGTTTTCATTACAATTCCAAGAATGTGCGTTTAGTGGCCATGAACAATTTGTTGCCTTCTGATATTAAAATGCACTCTAAGTATGACCTCAAAGGTTCAACATTCCGACGTAAAGCCTCGAAGGCGGAACGTCAAAAAAGCAGTCCTACTTTTAAGGATTTGGATTTTATGGATCATCATCCGAATGGCATTTTTCTCGAAACAGATACATATAATGCGTTAATGAAGACCATACAACGTGATTGCATGGTGTTAGAAAGTTTTCAAATAATGGACTATTCGCTCCTGGTGGGCATACATAATCTTGATATTGCGATGAAAGAGAAGCGTGAAGAGCGTATACGCAATGCTCGTGCTAAACTGCAGCGTCACGACGAAATACGTGATGCCGATGATGCACCCGAAGCAGATCAGGCACAAATTAGTTTCTATAATCCAAGCTCTTCAGCTGCTGCTTCATCGGCGTCAATACAACAAGCGGCTGGTACCGCTTTAAATCGATCACGATCTATGAATCGTCAACGTTTGGTAGCGCATTCAACTGCGATGGAATCGATAACAGCTGATTTAGGTGCGCTACCCGAAGAGGATGAAGATGTGCCTGCTGGTGGCATACCGGCACGTTCCGAAAACGATGAACGTTTGCTACTCTATATTGGTATTATTGATATTTTACAATCGTATCGTCTAGAAAAGAAACTTGAGCATACATTTAAGAGTATTATCTACAATGGTGACACTGTGTCAGTATGTCGGCCTTCATTTTATGCTCAACGTTTTCAGAATTTCATGGGTAAAACTGTATTCAAAAAGACACCCACTTTTCCGCTAAAACATTCCCCTTCGAAACGTAAAACCTCAACAACAACAATGCGTACGCCAGCACGCACACCCTCTCAAAGTTTGACATCGCAGTTGCGTCCCATAATGATGTCGGGTTCATCAACACCACCGCCTGCCTTTGATGACATCTCAGAAGAGGATATAACATTGAATTCTGTAACACGTATGTCCTCCAATTCACGTACTTTGGCGCCACAGCGTTCTTATATAAGTTCGAATCGCAGCGTGATAAGTGGTGGTACCGATGATTTTAGTGACACCGATGATATGGCTTCAGTAAGTGGTGCACGTTCGCCGAGACAGTTACGTTCACCGCGTCTTTCGAAGACAAATGTGCAGGTGACCACAATCGGTTGTGTGGACGATTCGCCTGAAATTCAGGATGCAAATCACTTGGATGAATTGGATGCGAATGGAAGGAATAGCATGGGCACCACAAAGACAACAGTTATTAAGGCAGTGCAATCGCAAACTTATACCACGACTTTGGTTGTTAACGATGTGGTGAGATGAGTAGCAGTAACGAGAGTGTGAAAGCGCATCAGGAAAATGTAAATATAAAAGATGTGTCTGTAATTTGTTGAAAATCTTTATATTTTTTTCACGAAGGAATACAAAATTTATTATGTTTCGTTAGCATAGAAAATAAAATGCGTTTGTTTCTCTATATATTTTTTGTTAATGGCCTTCTTGGAAAGTTTTATTGGTGTAAATTGGCAATGATCGTAGAATTAAAACAAAGTTGTATATTATTTTTTTATATTTTTTTGTTAAAAATAGTTTTGAAGAATAACAAATTTATTCTTTCACTTTATCCGCATTTATATTTTCAATGTTGACGAAATGAAGTATTCGATTTGTAATTTTTTAATCAAAATAAGTTTTGTAAAACTGCAGTTCTCTTGTGCAAGCTATCTGTAACTTTTAACACATTAATTTTTTAATATTTACTTTTGTTTCTTGTTCTAGGTTTTGTAACAGCCCATTTGAACGAATGTACTTTCCAATAGTAGAAACGGTTATCTATTATTTATGTTGGAAAAATTAAAAAAAAAACCTTATTACTGGGCTTTAATTTTATTTCTTTAGCTAAAAATTTGTAAATCTTCAAAGTAAACTGTATTTTTGCGTTGTATTTATTAGTAATGTATTATCTATTTTGCTTTATTATTTATTTAATATACATAAATGAAATGTTAACTTCTTAACTATTTTCTAATTTAAACGATTATATGTATTATTTTTTTGTGAACGCATCAATCGGTTTATATGCGTTCGTTTATGTTTGCATTATATTTTGTGTTCGCTATATGTTGTTATAAAAATCTGACGTAAACTGTAATGACGAATTAACATTACCTTCTAAATAAGGCCTTAAATATTGTAATCCAGCTGGTGATTTTCAAATAAATATAAATTACCAATTAATAGAATGAAATTATTTTTTTTTTATTTAAAAAACAAATTAATATATTTATGTAGAAAGATTATTTTAAATTGTACAATTCTATAATGCTTAATATTAAAAAATGTATTTTAAAAACATTAAAATGCTAATAAAGTCGTAATTTTATGTAAAATGTAACATTTTAAATTTAATGCATAATCCATTGTAAACGATTATGATGGTAATAGGATTAGCAGTTATTAGCATTGATTTCTTTTTTTATTGTATAGCTAGCTAGTGAGCTATGAGAAAAAAAAACTCATGTTGGGATGCTTAAATGCTTCTCCACATTCTTCTTTTGAAATCATCAAGAGTTCATTTATTTGTAAATTTTGGTCTTTGGGGAATGCAACTTGTTACAATCAAATGAATTTTCCATAAAAGAATTTCGAAAATTAAATTTCAAAGCATAATGGCTTTTTTTTTGGACAAGAGAGTTCACAAAAATTTTGCACATAACTTTCATACAAAAATTGTCTTCTGTCATTTTCAAATATATTAAAAGTTAAACAAGAATTTCTTTGCAGGATATTTGAGTAGTATTAGGCTGACATTTTGTTTTTGTAAAATCATTCCTCAATAGTATTTTACTGCAAGCAGAAATTTTGTTTTGTAGAAAATTTTACTGCATACAACACTTTCTGAGCTTTCTTTTTTCTTTTTTGTTGTGTAAACAATTTAAGTAATAGTTTTAGTTATTCTTATCATGAGATTTGTGGCTTGGTTGTTATTGTGGCTAGCAAACATAGCATTTGTTCAAATTCCTATGGACTATTTTGTTTATGCAGAGACTTAAATTTTACTTTGAAATCTAACCTTAATTAGCTAGGTTTCTTTAGGGCTTTCTAAAATTCAACATAGTCAGGCCATCATTTGTTGAAGCAAATTCCTAATAAAAGTCTATTGAAATTATTTTAAAGTAAGTTCATTGACTTTTGAGCTATCGGCGAACTGAGGTAAACAACAGACATTGTAAGGAGTATTTCAGTAAAACTAGCACAAAAAATATCCTTCATTTATGCTGTGTTACGTATGGTAATAAATTTTGATTTGCGTTCGCTACCCTATATCAATGAAAACAACACGCTTTATTTTATTGCCAGCATAATGCTATCAATATGTCAGGCAGGCAGCCTACCCAATTTTATTTTTATAGCTCATAGCTTCTGCTCAAAGCATCATGTTTCTACATAAACATGAAAATAAACTTTGGAACGAAAAAATGCAGCAACCATGCAAATCGAATTTATTGCACTTCAACCAGGTTTCCTTTTATTTTTTGTTTTTCTGTACTCAACACTTTGATACTCGTGGATGTTCCTATTTTAAAACTATTTTATTTTTTCTGGTAGTACTCGAAGTTATCGCGAAAATGTTTGTCTGTCTGTTTTTACAGGGTTTTTTATTTTTTTTTTATTATTTGCCAGTGTTTTCTGTTTTTGTTTTTGTTGTTGTGTTTTGACCCCTTATGGTCGAGCCGTAAATAACAAGAGTGTCAAAATAGGTTCATCGCGTGAAACGTATACTGCTAGTGGCAGCTTCACTGAAGTCCAACGACGCCATGGAGAATAGTGGAGTATGTCGTGTAGTTCGCTATAGGCATTGCCTGTAGTTGATTGGTTGGGGAAATTGTGTGCAATCTAAAGTGCAATAGTAGTGTATAGGGCAAAAGTGTTGCATCTAGTTTATTATTGAGTGCCATTTTTTACGATGTGCTAGCAAAAGTTGAGAAATGGCAGGCTACTTTTTTTATTGACCTCAATTGAACTGTTTGTGAAAAAAAAAGAAAAAAATCGAATATAAGTCAAATATGTTGAAAGGTATTTTTTTTGCTTAGCTTTTGAGATCGGTGCTTAAAAGTTTAATAAATAAGAGTGGAAAACGCAGTTGTTTGGTAAATGTATTCATGTGTTGCTGTCAACTTTTTTATAAAGAATTCTTTCAAGAAACAAAAGCTACAGTTTAAGTATAACTACAAATTGAATCTAATTCACTAGGAGTAATAAGTTATATAAAAAGGTGGCACAAAAATGCCTTGAATATGGAATTAGAAATTGATATTTTTTATCAAATTCAATCCTCAACCATTTAATTTATGCATCCGCACGGAATAAGTTCGTGCATATCTAACCGAGTTTCGAAAATGATTCTTCTTTCGCGAAAAGAAGAGAGTTATTAATGCAGCAGATGTTCACTTTCAAAGGATGTAACTACTTCTTTATTTGGAGAGAGGTATTCTCTTTTCCGGAGAATACCTCGAAGACAACTTTTTATTATGAAGAGTTTACTTCTGCACTTCCATAGAATATGTTCTTTCACTTAATAAGAGAGTATTTTTTCACTTTATGCATTATCTTCACTACTAGATATTATATGTAGGTACTTCACTGGAAGAAGCGTTTCCTAGTCATCCTAATAGACTTTCCAGGCAAGTACTCCATTTTCAATCGAAAGACATTAACGTTTTCAACAATATCGCGATATACGTCAGCATATTAAAGTATTTCTCGTCTGTGCGTTGAATGACAAGCAACATAGCACTCAAGTTCATAAACTATTACCACAAAAATGTCATTATTCTGGCTAGCGAAATATCGACGAATATGAAATAAAAAATATATTATGTACTCGTAGCAGCAGCATTCATCGTATCTCAACACAGTATGTGAATTCTGATCGAAATCAACGAAATAAATGGACACTCACTTGACGGCAGAGCACAATCAGTGCTGTTTCATATTGGTCATCGAAAGTCGGTCATTGGTCGACGTCATTTCCATTAAATGGGCTACCATTTGTACACGCGCCTGAATGTATGCAAGGAAAATAATCATTAAACAAAATAAAGAGAGCGGTAAATATTAATTGAAATACTGCTGCAAATATCGTAAGCGACAAGAACGAGCAGTTAGCTGTACTATATGTAGTAACTACGATATAATAAAATGTTACGTTGCGCTGTTGTCTTACGTAACGTTCTGCTTATCAGATACATTCACAACGTAACGTTATATTACTTACTTTTAAGCTGTTGGGCATTAATTATTACTTTTGGTGTAATAAATCTTGAAATGGTTTGCTGCTGTTTTAACTAAAGCCGCTGCTATCTTTAGTTGCCTGCGTGTTGCCATAAGTCTCTGTGCTTTCTGTGAGATGTGACCTCATTTTTCTACTATTCAACTGTTGGTCGTTTATGTGATGATATTGGCCATCAATTGAAAGCGTTGAAAATATCTTAATTAATCCTTTGACGTCAGCAATCAAGTATTTTTATACACGTTCTTTCCTATGGTAAATAAAAAAAATACTATGCTAAAAAGTTAAACGTTCACAATGATTTGTGCAGGTTTTTAAGAGGAGCAATTAACAAATTTGGTACTTCTGGGGTATAAAAAATTGACTTTCGTTCTCAAATCGAAAGAGTTTTCACAAAGAGGAGGCACCATAATGGTGAGGCAAGGTACGCCTATGCTGAGTTATGGTATTAAACTACTGAAGTATATGTTAAAAAACTCGTTACGCTATTTGGAGATTCGAAATAGCATTTGAAATAAGTGGGATCTCAAAAAATAGAAATCTGAAATAACGATTACTTTGGATCAATAATAATCGAAATCCGAAATAACCATTATTTTTGATCGAAAAAAAATAGAAATCCGAAATAACGATTATTTCTTATCGAAAAAATAGAAATACAAAATACCGATTACTTTTGATCGAAAAAAATAGATATCCAAAATAACAATTAATTTTCATCGAAATGAGTAGAAATCTTATATGACGATTATATTGGATATAAGAAAATAAAAATCCGAAATAACGATTACTTTGGGGCGAAAATAATAGAAATCCTAAACGATTGGTTTGAATCGAAAAAAATATAAATCCATTTGTAACAATTATGCAGTGATTTTTATCATAAAATTCATAACCGTTACGTTCCCTGTAAAAAATGTCAAGTAAATGTTACTCATACGTCACGTCCTCACTGAAAAATGCTACTGCCATACGTGAAAAAAAAACTCGCTGTACAAAAAGATCCCAAACGAATATGTTTTAATTATCCTAAAAACAATATATCATATTAAATTAAAACACCCAAGTATGTATGTTAAATTAATTTTCAAAAATAAACGTAGAGATTTAAAGTTTCTGCTGACATTTTTACACTCATATGATTAAGCCCTGAACTCCATAATAAAGTGAACAAAAAAAAATATAAATAAAAATACCACTCATTTAAAATTTTAAACTTTTTATTTATTCAGTAAACTGCAGACACAACTTTGTTTTAAAAATACATACATACATACGATCAAACAAGCATACAAACAACACACATTTAATACGCTTTCGTACTCAATTAATTTTATTACGACAATTTAACAACAACATAAACATTTTACGAACACATATATGCTATATGTAAATGCATGCACTAACATGCATGCAAGCACAAGCACCTGTGCATGCAAAGCTTTACATTCATTTCCGTTTCCGTATGTCCACTTTTCGCCACCTCCTTAAATAACCGCAAATGCAACTACTGCAGACTATAGCAGCAGTTGGCATGAAAAATCAGCAACAACAAAAATAGCAGCAGCAACAACATCAAAAGCAACTTTAACAATAGTAGCAACATCAACAATGACAACAAAAATTACAGCAGTAACAACAACATCAGCAAGAATACATTCAACAGCAACGTTAACAATTGTAACAAAAAAAAAAAAGAAAAAAAACGACTACTGCAAATCGAAAGTAAAAAAAAAAACAAAAATCGATAACAATTGTAATCATGCATGATGGCAAGTTGAGCAGTCAATAGCTATTGATTGCCAAAACAACTGTAACAGCAGCAGCAGCAGCAACAACAAAAAAGCACAACAACTTTGTTACCCACCATTATTTTGTTATGCTGTAATTTTGTTGCAGTTGGCTTTTGCATGCTACATGCATGCATTACGCCCCCCCCCCCTCTTTTCTTTTTTGCTAACAACGTAATTTAACGTTTTATTTTGTTATTTTACTGCGAGTTGTTAATAAATTTTTTCGTTAGGTTGTAATTTGCATCTTTTTTTTTTATTTATTGTTGTTCAAATAAAAATGACTTTTGCAAAATAATTACATATTTTAACAAGTTTTTGTAAAAGCGCTTTATTGGTAGTATTAAGCTTTTATTTTGTGTATTGACTTTCAGGCATTTCACACTCCAGTTGATATGCCGCATTGCTCTTTGAACTGTTTTTATGTGGGTTACGGTGCGTATGAGTAATATTTTTAAAATTTATTTTTTAGCTTAATGAAATGGTCAAATTTTTTAAAATATTTTCGTTGTTAAATATTAAACTTAATACTTTTTGAGATGTCTCGAATCAAACAAAGATATCACTTATTTCAAAATGTAAACCAGTTTTTGAAAAAACTATCTCTTTTTTGAATTAATTCAATTACATACATAAATATACTTATGTGTATTTTATCAAGTGAAACAAAAGGCAACAAATCTGAACGAAAATATAAGTTTTTTAGTAGCTTTTGTGGCAAAAAGACATTAAAATTTTGCACAAATGTGTGTATAATTGCATACGCACAAGTGCATGTGCTAATCAATTAAATGTTTTGACAAACAAACTGCACAAATGTTTTCGACAAAAGCACAGTGGCCTAAATATTATATGGAGTCCAATAGACATTGTGGCGCTTGTTATTAAACAAAGCTTAGATATTGCCTGTCGTTTAAAATAGTAAAATGAGCCAAAAATGTTCTTATTCAATATACGTATGTAGTTAAATTGTCTTCGCTAGTACAAAGCGGTCTTTTAAAAGTTTTGAATTGATTTTGCAACAATTAAAAGTTATCAAAATAATGAAGTTATTAAAACTGAAATATTGGTGTCTAAAACATAGTCATACCGCTCAAACCCAAGATTTTCTGCTTAAAGTAGTGAAAACCAAGGAGAAAAAAATTAAATTTTTGCTTGTGCTGAAAACGATGGAAATCTTAAAAGCTCTTAGCATCGAGTGAGTTTCGAACTTGAGCTTTCAATTTTACAAAGTAACATTATCAGTTGCGATGTCCCATGATCAAGTTAATGTTGCTTGCCTCTTATCCACAAAAACAAAACTTTTCTCACAATTAACACAAATATAATTGGCCGCGCACAATCCCTCTGGAATATCGGCTCTGGTCAAACTGGCTACAAGATGGATTATGATGTTCTCTATGACTTTCTGATCAAAAGATATAAATACAAGATCAAAAAATTAAAAGTTTCTGTGCAACGGATCAAAGTAGCGCATGATTTTCAGCCTATCTAATGTACAGCGGGTACGACATTCAATCGATTATCTCTTCAGGTAGGGGAAGTGAGTGTACCTTGGACCGATTTTGAGTAAATCGTTTGCTGACTCCAAACTACGGCTGCTTTTTTTTCTCTGACGTTTCTATATTTTAAACTGATATTTTAGCTATAATGGCATGAATACAAAAAGCCGCAGTCTTTTTTTCAAACCCACGTAAGAGGCGTTTTTCATTAGAATGCCAAAGTGGTCCAAGGTACAATCAGGCATTGTACCTTGGACCACGAGACTAAATTTACCAACATTTTTCTTTCCTCTGTACTAAATAGTTTTTTATGATCAATTTTGGACTGATATATCAATATAGTGCTTCCAGGTAATCAAAGTTTAGCTAAATGGCGAATTAAATTTGCTTTTCCGATCTTGTCCTTTTTAACAGCAGATCTACTTTTAAATAGCATACTTTACCTTTACCTTTACCGTAATTTTTTCTCCGAGGAATATCTCTGAACTACATTCATAATACATTTCACGACACAGAAAAACTATATAATTAGGATAGGTTCAAGGTACATTCTATGTATTGGTCCAAGGTACACGCCAAGCCTAAAATTTGGAAAATATTTAAAAAAAATTTTACCCTAGTAAATAATAAGATTTTAAGATAATTAACTTGAAGAGAAATGTTGGGTACCGTTATTTCGTCATTGATCCCCAACACAACTAAATAACACAGCTCGTAAGTCGACCTTGAAAATTTGCACAAAATTTACAAATTACGTGGAAATTTTGTCTTCCTCAGTTGACGAAAGAACGTAAATCAAAATAGCTTTTATGCAGCGTTGCTGTAATCGGTTACATAAATAAAGAAAATTGTAATTTTACAATTTTTAGCTACACGCTGGCAAACATGAAATATCGCTGTTGGTCCAAGGTACAATCGGTCCAAGGTACATGCTTTTCCCCTACTCTAGATATGTATGTGTGTACATTTGTTTATTGTACCATCATTTTGGGCTTATATTTTTTTTGATCAAAATTGACCATCATTTTTATTTTATATATTTTTTAATCAAAAATAAATTTTTAATCTCAAATCTTTAACTCCTTATTCTCTTTCTTTACTAATCGATGGAAAAAGGCCGATTAATAATTGTGAACGAAATAACCGATTGATTGGGACGCAAAAATTTTTTATGAAAAATGAAGATCTAGTCTTCTCCTGGTGATATCAAAAATAATTTTGTCATCGATAGCAGCAAAATAATTTTTTTTTTATAATGGTGCAACACACCTGCCACGATATATGTACTCCCTTTGGGTGCAATATTTTTAATATGAACGATATAAAATTCCCAAATGATGGTTATATTTGATCGCAAGATATGCAATTCAGTAAATAACGACTATGCAGAGACTTTTATTTAAAAATTCGTTATCGTTATGGTCCTAAAAAACGTGCAATATGTTCATTAAATTGTTTGTTTCTCTTGTCGTATGAGTAACCTTTAATCTCTTTTAATTTCAAGCAATATCTTTTATAAAAATTGTATGACCAAATGTATTTAAGACATGCAACTATCATAATTTTTTGTGCAAATCCATAGCAAATTTTAATTTTCATATGGTTCATTAGTGGTGCCTAATGCAGCCACTGTGCTTATCTGATATTCTGCGCTAATAACTTTGTCGTCTATGTTTATTCAGACACAAGATTTGACAAATTGTTTGCTTTAAAATCTCTGCAAACGAATGTGCGCTTGTTTCTACATATGTATATATAATATGTGCATTGGTTTTTATTAGAGAAGCTCTTGTTCTAAAACTTTAACATAACTCAATGCTTCAAGTTTTTAATGCATAAAGCAATAGAATATCTTTTATTTATAATTTTTTTTGTGCACAATTAATTGAGAAATCATTAAACTTTTAGGGCATTTTCTTATTCAATTTAAAATTTTGTCTTCCTTCCTCTTTTAAAGTTGGCATTAAGTGCAATAATTCAAACTTAGAACCACCTTAATACATATGCAAATGTTTATATCTAAAGTTCCATTTATTTTGTAATTGTGTTGTGGCGTAATTATCCTCAAAATAACAGTTGCTAATACAAATATCACTCGTAGTTATAAACAGTAATAAGAACAAAAGCAGCAACAATGAAAACAATGACAACATCAACAACAAAAAACCAACAACAAAATCTTTTTTTTTTTTGCTAACATAACCTAATGCCGTACAAATCATTTGATTACAGCAATTACAACAAAATGCTAAATTATTGTATTTGCTGTTGTTGCTGACGTTGCTCAGGCTGTTGCTGCTGCTGCTATGGCAAATGTTAAGTTTGTTGACCTTTTTAATTTTGTTTTACTCTTGGTAACTATGTTAGTTGTTATTATTGCTATTAATCGTGTTGCTGTTGTTATGTCAATGCTAATTTGTGCTGATGTTGCTGTTTTACGCCCACAAAATATTTTGTTGTCTAATTCTGTGCATACATACATTCAAAGAAAAATCTGCTAAAATTTGATAAAATATGTAAAATTTATAAAAGTTTTAGTATTGAGGACAGCAAGCGCAGCAAAGGATAATGAAGTTTCAAATTAACGTAATACACTTTATTAATAACTCATACGTCATGTTGAGCAGCATAAACTTGTTATTTTATAAATAGAATTTTTTTAAGTGTTTTTTTTTCAATAGATTTTACTAGCAATTGTTTCATATTATCGATAAGTTGTTATTGTGTTATTGGTAACACTGATCCTGATTATACGTATTAAAGCATACAATAAATGCGAAATTTACCAAAATTATTTCTAATTTTATTATTAATTTAAAATAAATTAAAATGAATTTTAATTTTATGTTGATTTTGGTGTATCTAGTATAGCAGTTGTTGTTGTTTCTATTATGTGCTACTTACGACAGCACCATAATGTTGCTGTTGTAATTTTCGCAAAATACTTAGCGTCAAAATGCGGTCATGTTGCTGTCGAAATTTTTGCAAATTAGCATGTTAATTGAAATTAAAATGCTATTGAAAATGTTTGGCTGAAATTTCGCTAATGGCTTGACTCATATAACAAAATCGTGATTGTTATTAAATATTTAGTTGAATTTTGAAGCTTTTATTGACTAATAAATAAAACATGAATATTTATTCGGCTGAATTTAATGAAGATTAATAAATAAATTGATGCACTTGTTTAGCTCAAAAAAAAAAAAAAAATAATGTTTTAAAACTTCACTCAATATAAATTTAGATCCTTATTTTAGTAAAGGACAACTCATGCATTTTGCACCACGACAATGCATCATCGCATAAAGCCATGCCCCATACAAATTCTTGACCAACCTCACCACCTAAGTTGATTTAACCATGTCCGTCTCTCTGTCCTATCGGTCTGTCTGTGTGTCCGTCTATCAGTCTGTCTATCTGTCTGTCTGTAAAAATCACGATTATGGAAAGTTGAACCGAGGTAATTGTATGAAATTTAGTAAGATGGCTACACATTCAAATATAAATCGAGGAATTGAACATGAGGGAAATCGGTTCAAGGACACGCCTATCGCCTCTTCAAAAAAACATTTAAAACGTTATATTGCTGTATGGTAGTGTAGGGATGGCCAACTGAGGTGCCCAAAAGTCGACAGCGCGCTGACGTTTACGAAAATTTCGCGCTAGTATGTGTATAAATTTTTGTGGGGGAATTTCAACAAAAAAAAAAAAAAAAACATGAGTATAAATGTGTTTTGTTTTGCCACGTAAAGAAAACATTACCCGTGCATCACTGATGAAAATAAATAAATAAACTGCGAAACCATCGCATGGCTACACAAAAAATTATTAAACTCAAAATTCATTAATAAAAATAAAAATTACTTTTCCGAGAATTAAAACTATTTTTCCATTAATATGAGTTTTTTTTTTACAACAATAATGCACACAGGAGCGGGTTTTTTAGTCTCTCATTTTTTTTTACATACAAGTCAATAAATATAAATACTAATTCATCTCACAATGTATAGCCTTAACGAGGTTGTAATCAAAATTTGAGCCATTCGCTTGATCTTTTCCATTTTTGTCTTATTCTGCTATGCTACTACCAGAGCAAAAAAAGTTCCCAATTAATTTGAATTTAAACTTTTATTTATAATAGTTTATTAAAATTGCATTTGTTTTTTGCGTATTAATAAAATGCCAATTTTGTAATTATGATTTTATTACGACAAAGCTCACTAACGTTAAAGCTTTAAATTTTTTAAGCTAAGCTTACATTATTTTTGTGTTCGTTATAATGCAGAGGCTGATGTTATATAACATGATATATTAAGCCTTATAGCGAGAGAGAGAGAAAAAAAAACATAAACACCTACACACTTCAACAATTGTAACATGTGTATGTGTATGTATATGTGTGCATGCGAGTCATGCATACAAGTTGTCGTAAATGTTGCTTCTCATGCAGATCGAAACATATTTCTGTTTAAATTGATATTTTTATCAAAACGGAAATTTAATTGTTTTAAATAACGGAAATTAAATTTACATCATCATTGTGCAATGCAACATATTGCGTGTTACGTTTTTATTTCTTTCAATGTATTACAGTATTTATGTATTGTACTTATATTTTTATAGCAATTTTTATGGCATTGTCAATGTTATGCACAATATTTTGTATTTCCTATTTTTATGAAAATAAAACAAAAAAAAAAAATTATTTTGTGTTATGATAAGAAACAATTTTCACTGATTTCTATATAATTTGAATATAAAAATATATTTTTAATAAATAGCTTAAACTATTTAAATGAATTTTAAAATGAGCTTTTTGGCACATTCGTTTTTTAAACACAAATCTACTGTAGCTAAGCTCCTGCGTCGTTTATTATCAGAAGAGAATTTAACTTACAATTTACATATTTCGCCTATAGGCGAGAAAAGCCTTGTAAGCTCCGCAACTATTTTGAAAAGCGTATATCTCAGCAGCATGCGCCTAGAAGTATACATTGTTTTGGATAGTTGATTTGTACAAAATTACCTTCCAAAAATGTTTAAAATGAAGCGAAACATTTTTAACTTGAATTCAAAAATCATTTACATTAATTTAAATTGATTTCATATAGAATTCAAAGTGGCAAAGTGTTAGTGTAAAATAAAAGTATTAATTTCAAATACTTTTCAAGTTTCTTACGATTGAAGTAAAATTAAAAAATTTTATTTTCAATACTTTTCAAATTCAAAAAATCAAGTTGTAACTTTTTTTACGATTGATGTAAAGTTATTTTCAATAATATTCAAAATTAATTCAAAGTTGTTTGTGTTTAAAAAAAAGGTGAAAAATGTTATTTTTACAATTTTCAACTTTGAAATTTACGACTTTGAATCAGAAATAAAATTTTGAAATTTATAATACCATTTTCCTCACTTATTTTTTTTTTTTTGAAAAGAAAGCTTATAAAGTTTTTCTGATAGTTGTATAAAGTGAAAAACCATTTCTGTATGCAGATTAACAGAAGCGGTTTATGCCTTCATTTTATTTTATATTTTTTTTTCTTCATTCACGGAAGTGACCCTTTTCCCTACACTAGTTGAATGCTTCAACTTTTGCCCATCCAAAAGAAACCAATCAAGTGATTTTATGTAACAACTTACAATACTACTTACGGGAAAAATGAAAATGAAAAAATACTTTAGTTCACAACTTATTTCAGTTACCCTATTTCTGTTTATATGCAAAAGTCAAGTGAAGCTTTGAAATTTTTTTTCTTTATTTTTCATACAGCACACAAAATCAACATTTTTGAACGTAAAATAAATACTCTGCATTTAAAAGTAATACAATTTTTTACAATTTATTTTTCACCCTATAATAGAATTTTATTTGCACTAACCATATTTTTTCTTTGTGGATTACAGTAGAACCCAGGGTTATCAAGTCTTACAGAAACAATTCATTGGCTTTCTCAAAAACAAAAAAAAATATTGTTGTTTGTTGGATGCGATAAACTTGATGCCCAATATTAAAATTAATTCGTAAAATGTTATAAAGTTTATAAGGCCTTTTTTTTATTTCACAAAAATATCGTGAAGTCTCCGGTTGTTTAAGATATTTTTTCTTTCCTAGCAAACACTCGGCTTTGAGATTAAATTCCCGATTAGGCCAGGTCTATACCGGTCACTTCGTTATCCTGATAAAATCTGATTTGTTTCAATGCTAGAATCTAAATAATTATCTTATGATAAGCTTCAAAACCCTTCGCAAATGGTGTTGACCGATCTAAGTTCATCCCTATATAACTAAATAATAAAGAAATCATTTACTATATTACTTAATATTGAGCTAAAAGTATAGTCCCACATGTATTCAGCAACTGTTTTACCATGGAGTTGCGAAAACCCTACAAATCGTAAAATTAACCAATGAAGCTCTACAAATGTCCTAGTAAATATTTTTTAAATCATCTATATCAGATCAAAACTGAGTAATTAAGTTTGCATCACACTCGTTCACAAATATCCTTTTCAATGAACCACTAAAGCTCTACTGTTCTGTTTGCCGAGTTTTTTTTAATATTGCGTAATTATTCTTTTATTATGATTATGCATGCAGTATAATTCTGAATTAATTCAAATATATTGGGTTCTACTGTATTTCTCACTTTTTACTTACGTATTTATTTTTTTTTGCTTTTTTTCATTTTGTTAAAATTTTTCGCACAATTTTTGTTGTTGTTGTGCTTTTACTACTTGCAGATTTAAATCCATTTACCTCAACAACAATAACAACAACAACGAAAGCACCAACTACAACAATAACCAGAAAAACATCAGCACATTTTTGTTGTCAGCATAGAAAAAGCGAGGATGCCTTTTCAACGTAGTTACAGTAAAGTCTGGTGGGGTTCAGATAATCAGTTGCAAGCGTTGACAACTGCCGGCGGTAGCAATGGCAACGGCAACGGCAACAGCAATTTCAAAAGCAGCAGCAACAGCAGAAGTAGCAGTGGCAGCAGTTTAACAAGTGGCGGTTTCTATTCATATATTAGTCAGCAACAGCAACAGCAGCACCAGCAGCACCAGCAGCAACAACAACACTTAAGCAGTGCCAACAACAGCCATAGTGGTTATCACTCTTTAGATTACAACAACTACAAGTCATATTCTGGCAATTTGTCTCGCATTCAGGAAGTTGATGATGAGCACAACATTTCAAAATTATCTGCAACGTGGGAAAAACACGATAGTCCTGGCAGTTTAAGAAGTCAAGTAAGTGAATATTTTGCTTTTTTTTGTTGTTGTTGTTATCTCTATCATAGGATAGGAGTTTTTTTTTCTTTAGTCGGTTAGTTGTTTGGTTGGTTAAAGTTCAACGTTGACACTTTTTGGTTGCTAAAGTGTTGTTCAACAATTTGAGTGTACGAGAGAGTTTTAGATTCTTTCTTAAGATTGATGGTTCTTTTTGTGGTTTGAGCAGCATTTTTTTGATGACGGTTTAAGTCATTTTAAAACATATTGTTGAGATTATGCAAAGAAATAAGTTTAGGATTTGAGATTTATGGAATTAACAAAGCTTGTTTTATGACAGCTACATTTGTAAAACTTTCGTGACATTTGTTGAATTAGAACTTGTAAATTTGTAAAAAAGGAACAATTTTTTGGGACTATGAAAAGTACTTCCTATCACACGTACCTTTGAAAAATCGAAGAAAAAGTGAGAGATATCTCGTTTGTGTTTAATGGAATAATAAACCATTGTATAGCAAATTAAAAATGTATGTGTGTGCCATAAGCAAAATGATGCCCTCCTCCTTAACGTTTTCAGTTCACAATTTAAATTTTTTATTTAACAGGATTCCGGATTTTCCGATAATGATGAAACCCATAGCGCACGAAGCATTGCAGGACGTTCAAACAGTCTGACAACTTCACCGGTTGGCAAATTGAATAAAAGCAACAGCAGCAGTACACACAGCAATACCAGCTCACCAGCAACAACAGGACGTCAAAGTCCATTTGCTACACCACCAACAGTAGTGCGACGCGTTGGCAACTCTGAATTCTATTCACCTTTAGTAAATGTTTCGCGGCGCATTTCATTTGCGAGCTCAAATGCTGCAGCACAAACACCAACAACAACGATGAAACAACTGCCGGAAACTCCAAAGGAAGATGGTGCAACGCTGATGGAACAATTGGATAGCATGCTATTGGTAGAGGAAGTGCGCGAGCCACATATTAGCTCATTAACAGCAAAACGCTTAGACTTTGAAGGTAGCGTAACAAACGATTTGTTGGAGTGTAAATGTCCCAAAGAAATTGCAGCCACTGGCGGAAAGCAACGTAGACGCAGACGTGTTGTGCGCAAAGCAACAGCGCCATTATCGCCCACCAAACGACGTAGCCTAATGCAGCAGTCAGCTAAAGATATAAGCGATGAAGATGATGATAATGATGAGCAGACTGGTAGCAGTAGCTTAGATGAGCTGGAGTCATCAGAGCTAAATCGTATTAATAGCTTTAAGGAAAATACTGTGCCAGCATATAACAATGAAACAGTTTATCTGGGTGAAGCACCACCGCCATACAACAATGAGACGATTATATTGGGTGCAGTGCTCATGGATAATACACACAACAATACACTACAGCTTGAAGCAACGTTGCTTTCTCCGCTAAAAGCTGCTGCAACACAGCATTTTACTGCCAGCACTAGCACACCAAAAACAGCAAATCATCAAATGCATGGTGAGACGCTGCCTACTTTTCTGCTACCCACTGATTGCTATGAATATCAAAATCCGCTGCTTAATGGTCATACGCCAGCATTACAGTTTTGGCTTGATGATATGCGTCTATCATATGAGCATGAAGTGATGTCAACGCTGCAGACCAAATCAATTGCGCAAGAGGCTTTCAAGAACCTGACAATTACCACAAATACTGTGGCTAAGTTGATACGTCAGTTGCAGCAGAGTGCCATGCATCAGCAGTTTGAGTTTGAACGCATGGAGCGCATATTGGTAGGTGAGCTGCCAGCAACACTTGCTGATGCGTTGAATGGTGCGGAAAAGTTGATTGCAAATGTAAATGAATTCATCAAGGTGCTCGAACGTCGCACAGTTTTCTTTCATGATTCACGCGTTGATCGCCGCCGCTTTGAACAACAAATTGAGCAGTTGAAAATGATCGTGAAAGATGCGCGTATTTCGCTGGAACGACAACATTATATCAATCTGGAATCATTGTTGGATGACTTGCAGCTATTAAAGCGATACCTGCTCATTACGTTGCGTCTTGTTTTTGAGAAATTGGTCTCAGTCATTGTGCAGAGCATTGAACAGGGACGTTGTGATTTGATGTTGCGTGCTAACATCAACATGATTGCTACACTATCGAATATAGATTATGAGGGTTTTGCATCACTCACCGATGCTTTTGTGCAGTGTGAAGGGGTACGCACGCTGCTAATGCTATGCCTGGAGCATAAGTTGTCAGCGGTGCGTGCTCTTGCGTTACGCGCTTTAGCCACAATCTGTTGTGCTCCTGCAGCAATTGCACAATTGAGTAACTGCGGTGGCATTGAGGTGGTGCGTGATATATTGCAAGTTAGTGAATGTAAGACTGATGTTGCTGCTAACACAACACGTCGTGTTGGTGATACAGAGCGTCGTGAGGCCGTTTCGTTGTTAGCGCAGATTACTGCTGCTTGGCATGGTCCTGAGCATCGTGTTGATGGTTTACGCGATTGTGCAGAAACTATTGTTGCTGGAATCACGGGATTAATATCGCGTACGAGTTGTATTCAAACACTTTTGCTATGCGCTGCGGCGCTGAATAATTTGAGTCGCATTGAGATAACATCACATTATTCCATCATGTCAAATGAAGCGATCTTCAAGTTGATTGATGCCGTGCAACAGCGACAGAGTGGTGTTTCGATTTTTCTCTATGTAAGTATTGAAATCATTTTATGTGATTTTTTTTTTGCATTATAAACTAAGAGTACGCAATGAAAAAATTTCACCAAAAAAGAGTATGTACCGAAAGAGTTTGTAACCAAAGAGTACGCATACACAAAATGCACATTATAAAAGTACTTACCCTAAAAGTATGCACTTGCTAGATGTTTAAAAGCATCTCCTAAAAAGCATTTTTTACGCACTGCACCTAAGAGTACGCAACTTAAAATTACTGAAATGTTATGCATTCAAAGGAGTATGAACTTGAAATAGTTTTTACGCGATATATAACAATTATAAATGATTTTACCAGTTCGTTCTCTTTGATTGATGAACAAAAAAATTAAGAGTTTTAAATGCGTACTCTAAGCTTTCTAACTGAAAATGTTATTGGTGTCTCCTAGTAGTTAACATTACATTTTTTCCCACTATAAAAATACGCTCCTAAAGAAAAGGCTTTTAATGCCTACCTTTTTGTACGCATCCTAAAAGTAGGCACGCAAAAAGTACGCATCCAATATATTAAAGAACGTAGTACCCAATATTGAAAAACTGTTAAAAAATTGCGCACTCTTGCTGGCTCAATTTAAAAATAAAAATATGAGAAAAGTATTTATTCTCTTTTACATCCCACAAAGTATTGCACACATTGCTCGCTTCAAGGCTAAATCACTTATGTTACAACAGTTGTAGAACATAAACCCAACATTTGCTAAGCTAATCGAAAATCTATTCAGTGCATAAATCACTGCTGCTCCTGCAAACTCACGTTGCTGTTTTTTTCACTCACCCACATGACTATACTAAATAAATTTTTCTAATTTTATTGAAAGCTTTTCAAAAGCATATCCTCAAATAACAATTTAAATGGCAGCATCGACAGCACATTTCCGCAACGGAGAGCTGGTTGCTGTCGCTTATACCGCGTCTTCCATATTTTTTCGAATTTTTCACACTTTGGTGCCAGCAACAGCAGTAGCAGCAGCAGCACATTGAAGTCCATTACACATGCTCGTAAAATTTATTTCTGCATTTGTAAAGCCATTTTTCTACAATTTTTGCATTTTTCTTTCGGCTTTTTTTTTATTGCGTCCTTCACTTACTACAAACTGATACCTTCTGTTTTACTCATGTTTTCTTACTTTTTCTTTTTCTTTCGTTTTATTTTTCCGACACAGGAGCAAATCGTTGCCATGCTACACAATATGTCATTGAACAAGAAGTGCCACAGTCATTTAGCCAATGGCAGTATCATAAATTTCATCACGTCCATCTACCAGGAAGAGTTCTACCGCGTCTACGACTGTGACTTACGTGCCCAGTGTGATGCCCAACGTCGGACCATCAAGGCAATTCTGCATACGCTAACACGGCTCGTGCATGAATCATCGTTGGGGCCCGAATTGCTTGAATTACAAGGTATGCCAGTTTTTCTGAAGACAGCGCTGGTAGTTGGTGCACAACACCAGTCGTCGTCAACCCAGTTGCCAAACGATAGCATTCATAGTCGAGATATCTCACAGTTGGCAAGACAATTGCTACGCGAACAGCAACAGCAACAGCAGCAACAAAATGTTGGGCAGAAAGGCGTTGATGATGTCAACGTAGCGACGACACCAAATTCGTTAGTGTTACCAAAAAATGTCAGAGCGTCTGCTGGTCTTACATTTAATCTGACACGACATGAGAGTTATGTATAACGAGGCAGCTGAATTTAAGAGTGAAACTTAATGACTTCAGAGAGTCAGTCTGTTTTGTTTGTTACTTTGAATTTGTGCGATGATACGCCTTAAGGCTATGTTGTGCTTGTAACAGGTGAAATTTTACACCGATTGACAATGATGGGTCAGAAATGTACAATTTGTAGCACTACATGGTATTGGAGTCAGACGAAGTAAAGTAGTGTTTTTTATGTTGATGCAAGTTGCAAATTTGGTGCTCTCTAAATGGAAAATTTTTTGATGTAGGTACGTTAAAGATGTTTGTGGCCATTGAAGAAAAAAAAACATTATTTTCTTAGAAAATAAATCAAAACTAAAAAAAAATCTTCGATTTTATTCCTCACTTGCATCAGGACTGAGTTATGTGTATTTTCCTGACGTATGAACAACTTTTTTTCTAATTCAATATCATTCAGATTTGAATATCTCAGTTCTAATATCATGTACTATAAAAATTTAAAGTTTAATAAGTGGCCGCTAGAAACTGTGAAAAATTTCACACTTTTGAAGAGAGTACATATTATTTTTTGTGGTTTTTATGTTTATATATTGTATATAATATTTTTATATAAAATTGTGTTAACAAGTTTCATCTTGAATATTACATTCCATTTAAGCTCTCATAAGCTCTCTAGTTATAATGATTATTTTTGTATTTAATAGATATTTTGTTATAAATCAGTCAGAAGTCAAGTGAAAACATTTCTTTCTCCTTATTTGTATTCTTCTAATAATACTTAAAAATCATATGACTTTCTCATCTTGTAGGCTTTTACATGATCTGTTAAAATTTAAAGTTCAATAAAAGTCCGCTAAAAACCAAAGTAACAAGTTTAAGGCATAGTACATAAGTTTTTTGTTATATGTTTACGAAAGTATATTTAGTTTTATAAGATTTTTATACCTAAATGTTATGAACAGCTTCAGTGAAACAAAATTGTTTATCTGAAAGCAGCAAACAGGAGCAAGTATTATCTAATTTTACTCGAATACTACAATTGAAAAAGGATTCTTTTACATGTTTTTGCTAAGTAAAAATTGTGAAATGTTTCAAAACATAAAACAAAAAACAAATAATTACAAAAATTTTTCGAATTACATGTTAATTTAAAAATATTTATACAACGATTTTGCTCATAAAAAAGTATATTTTTTTTGTATAAAACAACAACTTTTAGTCAATAATGTGCCAAAAATTAGATATTGATTTATTGTTTTTTGTTAACATTAAAATTATATATTTTTAATTTCATATACCAAAAATGAACAATTTATTATGTAAATAGTTTTAGTTTTTATAAAGACGAACTTTTGTACATTTTTTCATTATTAAATTTCTTTGTATTGATAACTCAAAACGTGTGTTTGTTTTATTTTAAAAATAAAGGACAATATAATAAATTTTTCAAATATTAAACTTTAATTTCGTAGTCTTGTTTTTATAAACTGGAAGAAGAAGAGAGTTTTAAATAGCAAAATTAAAAGTGACCAAATAGGCTGAACAATTTCTAGCACGTTTAGTATCACATTAATTTTGAGAGTTTCTAGAAGAATTGCGAAGTCGAAAAAGATATTTAATGTTAGGTTGCTGCTAATAGCTCGAAAAAATTATTTAAAATGATTCTTAAATTGTAATATTACTGAGATTTATTATTTGCAATATTCAACATGTCGTATGAGTTACGCTAAATTAAAATAAAATTTTAAACAATTTTCTAAAAGACTTTTTTTACCACTCTTGACTTCAATTGTAAAAATGACAAGTGCGTGAATTTTTTCTAAAAAAGTAGAGAAAAATTTTGCCATTTGCCTTTTAAATATTTTTCTTAAAACAAATTCGTCATTCGATTTACGGAAACATATTTTGCAAACAAAACAAACAAAATTAATGTTTTCGCAAAAATAATAATTTTTTTTTGTGGAAAAATTGGAGCACTTGATCCGCACAACCATCATTGAAATTACACAATTCTGCGGAGTATTTAATAGCAAATAAATTTATTTAAAAACAAACTTTCTAGCTTGTATCGAAGCTGAGTTTTATTAATTTATTGCTGCTCATCATAACGTATGAAATAGCATATAAATTTTGTATGCCACACATTTTCCATTGCGTTACTTTTGATATAAATTCTTTTTTTGCTATAATGCAATTTTATTTGTTTTATTGCATCAGAGTTTACAACACTTTTACTTCATGAAGTAAAAAATCCACTGTTCAGTGTTGCCTGTAATTCACTTTTCAGTTTGATTTTTATTTTTTGGCAAAAAGGCCATTCCGCCTCCTGCAATGTTGCGAACATTTTTCCTTGTAGGCAAAAATGAAAATTTATTTTCAATATAGTTATCTATTTCCTGTATCTTTCGTACCATATACTTACGAGGCACATACACCGACAGTAAATTTATTTGTGCAGCAGTGAATGAGAAATTTTTCTTTGCATGTGATTTTCACATATTCCCTTTTTTATGAGAATTTTCTTTTAGCATTTTCTCTGCTACTGAGTTAAAACATTTGAATTTGTATTTATCTTCATTCAGCATGTACATACATAGGTGCATGCGTGTGTTTGTTGCGTTAGTGTAGGTGCTGTGCATGTAAATGCGCATGCTATAGACAGCATGTATGTGTGTGTGTACTATAGCATTTATCTGACATAAGTAATATGTACTGTAGGAAATCGAATCGAGAAATTGTTTGGAATGTTGAAAATAAATTATTATTGAACACTGAAACCGAAAGCAGGAAATGGAGATGGAATTTCCTAACGAAATTTGGCTTAGAGGCAAAGTTTATTACATAAACTTAGTATTTTTTGTGTGTTATATATTTAAGACAAATTCATTTAAGAATTAGAGAAATGTAAAAATAAATCATTGCAGTTTTAAAAAACTTAAATGCTTACTTGTAGGTGGACTAAAGAGTTTTATGAATTTCTCAAAAAAAGTATAAATATAGTGGGAGGAAATGTCTTAATTTCATTTAACATATTTGGGAAGATAAGTAATATCTATGGCAATGTAGCGACACTAACTCAAAGCAGCCATCGATCATATTTTTAGATTTTGCAGAGTATTTTACAGTGCAATTTAAAACTTCTAGTTTGAAGTTAATTTATTTTGTATAAAATTACATATTACTCATACGTCACGATTTACAAAATTTTATAGAACAACGTGGTAAACTACTGCTTTCATAATAATATTCCAAAAGAGCATGGTACTCAATTAAAAGTAGTTTTCAGCACAGATTTTAAAAGACACAAAAAACTTCTAAAGCTGTGGTTTCACTATGTTTATAGGAATTAAAAAAAGTAATTAACAAGGTTTTCTAGTGTTGTGTTGGTTTTTTTTTTGTCAAATTTCAATTACTAAATGTACGCGCTGCAAGTTGGTGGAATTTTGTGCATCAAGCATTTTCTGTATCACCCGCAGCCCACTAACTTTTTGTAATGTCAGTTTAGTGGAAATTCAATAATTTGAAATGTAAAAATCACATTTGGGGCAAATAAAAATGAAACTGCGACATATTCACTCATTCAGTCATTGGTCAACAGTAACTAGGGCGCTTAAATATTTGACGAAATCATCATGGCCACATAAATGGAACATGGGCGCATAAACATACACAAATATGTATATGTTGACCTTATTTTATAAATTTGTAAAACATGTTAGTTTGCACAAATAAATTTATTGAAACATGTGTATATATTCACATAAATACTCATATGCGTTTAACAACGACGACCTAAATTGAATAAAAATATCACAATTTGGCGAATTTGTGTCAAACTAACAAATTTGTGTCAAATATCAAATTTTTTTCATAAAAATTGAAAGTAACAGAAGACGCAAAATTTAACAAAAAGATTGTCAATCATATGCTGGGTCAAGGTTTTGTTAAATTGCTTAAACTTTAAAAAGTAATGAGGTTATGTAAACGCAGCCATCGGTCATGTGGCATACTTTTGTAGAGTTCCATATGATTAGTGAATTAAATGCTTAATATGGTTGCTAAGATGTATCGGGGAGCTGAGATTTAGTAAATTTTTATATTAGACTTTCGGTTGCTAAGATTGCTATAGTTGACTTATCATGCAAAATTGATGCCGAAAAAATGTACCATTAGCTATATAAGTGATATGAAGCCTTCTTCAAGAAAGTGCAATCATGAGATGAATTAAGCTCACATGATGCATATCTTAGTGATAATGTAGTGAGCTTGACTCCATATGCCTTTTGAATGCCTGTTGCTGATGATTGTTTTGTTGTAAGCAGCTCAACTGATGCACTGTCATAATAGTTTGTTATTTACAATGTATACTGTTAACCTTAGCACTGCAGCTCTGTGTTCTGAGGTAAATTCTTCAATAACACTCTTTTTACTCTTCCTATTCTTTCATATATAAATGTTACTCATACGTCATGCTATACAATTTTTACAAAAAATAAATACTTATAAAAAAATTCAGCGTTAAATAGTTGCATGATGTTTAAAAATTGCTTCCATGTAATTAAGCTGCTTTTGACATAACTTAATTGAATAAAACAACAGTTGGTATTTAAAGTATTTCAACACTTAAAAGGCATCATTAATCTTTCCTACCCTGAATTAATTTTTTTGTTTTTTTTTTTGTAATATTTTCCATTAAATTCCACTTTTTGACTCACAAACATTACAATTCTTAGCACAAAATTTTTGCTTGACCACCTGCGGTCCTTGAACGGAAAATAAAAAAACACAAAAGAGTACAACAATAAAGCGGACACAATAAAAAAAAAAGCAACATAAAAAATGTTTGTTTAATTTTTCATTTTTTTAGTTGCCTTAAATAAAAATTCATTTCGTTGCAAGCCCACCCACCCACTCATCTACACACACACACACACACACACACACACACATACGCTCAATCACTTGTTTATGCATTCAGCCAAACATCCACTCGTTCATAGATTTTTGTGTTTCATTGTGCAAGTGTCACGTCCGTCATCAACATCAGATGTGCGTTCGTACGTGTACGGGCGTAAGGGCGGGCGTAATTGTGTTGTTGTGTCCTTAACATGTCCTCGGCATTTTTATAAAATAATTTTTTGTTTTTTTTATATATTTTTTTTTGTATTTTTAATTTGAAAAGAAAAAAAATTTGTTCACAAAAATGAAAATTGAATGGTAAAATGTAGCCGCTTTTGAGTTCGCATGACAAGTGTGAGCATAAGGGTGTATACTATTTGTCTAATTTTGTACAATGTTTGTCTTTTAAAGTTTATTCTTTTTGATTTTGTTCCAAATATGGCTATCAAAAAATGTCTTCATTAACTTTGAAAATATCACCAAATATTGTTTCAAATGAAAGCCTAAAATGAAGATGCTGTTCACTCTGAGTTAAATTTTTCTCAGACTTTGACCGTAATGATATCTTCTTGTTCCAGCGGTAGCAAAGATTTTATTGTTTTCTTTTTCAGGGCATTTTGAAACAGAGAAATTTGGTAGGTACCATCTCTGAAGCATATATTTGTTATAAGAACATTTAAGAATAAAGCACACACATAAAGCAAGCGCAAATTTTATTTTAAGTATCACTCAAAAAAACAAACATTGTATCATTACTATAAGCTTATGGGTCACTCTAAAAATGTCTGCGTGAGTAACATATGTATGTATGTTTATATGCATATACGGAGGTAAGTTTATCGTTCCTAACTCAATGGCTCGATGTCATATCGTGTCGTCACATTGTTTTGTAGGACTTTTATTTGAAAACATCACAAGAAAAAAAGAAAAATGTAAAATAAAATTAAAGAAAAGCAAAAAAAACTGTAACTGCAAATGACGTTCCATATCAATATGTATGTGTTCTTTTGTGGGTATATGTTTAGCTGTCACTCACTTGGCCAGTGGGGCCAGTGTGTGTGTCAGAGAGCAAAGTGGTCATGTGGCTATACATATCTATGAATGTTTGTCTTTACCAAATGTCACTGACACATGAGTTGTCACAGTCAAGTCACATATGTATGTATGTATGTGTATCTATATCTAATAGTTTTTAGTTACTGCGTGATGCAAATTGATCTTTATGGTTTCAAACCAAATCGTTTTAATATTTTTATATCAATGTTATTAAATTTTATTTTTTCAGATATTTTTTTAATAATTATTATTTAAATTTTGTTTGGGTCAAGTTCTTAGAGAAACCCATTGAAATTTACAGAGCAAGTAGCTCATATCGATATAACGATTATTTGATAAAGATTTTTGATGTAGAAACATCTTTAATGGTGGGTGTGGAAGAAAATCTAAATTGGAGTGAATTGGCTAAAATGTGACAGTGACATCACGCCAATTGTAACATTTGAATTTTTTTTTGAGATTTTTGAACTTTAATTTATAGTTTAAGTCATATTTCCACTTCTTCAACGTTTTGTAAACTTTTCCACAATATTTCACATTGTTCGATACAATAAATTTAAATTTTTTTTTTATTTTATTAAGTTCAGTTAATAAATTTTTATTGAAATTGGCACTTTTCGACTTTTCAACATATTCCAATTTTTCGACATATTTTTAATTTATTATATCTCAAACTAGTGGTACCCGCGGCTTCGGTACAAATGAGAAAAAACAATAACAACACAGAACTCAAGAAGCAGCATAAACATAATGAACGAAAAATCAAGCAATAATTTTTGTGTGAGGTTTTGCAAAAACTTAATCCTACTAACAAGAATACTTAACTTTAAAAATAAAAAAAAGTAAGTATGCAATAATTTTTTTAGCAAAAATATGTTGTAAAAAAAAAATATTATAAGAATCTGTTTAGTATATTTTGCGCCGAAGCGTTCCATATAAACAATTTCATATAAATAGTATAGATGTGCTTCTGCGCATCAAATTAAGGACATACAAAACTTTCCGTTTTCTATGAACTGGAAATAAGAAAAATTTAAGAATATAATACATTTCGCTTAACACTAATTTTAAGGATACTGTGTACATCGTCTACTATACAACATACATACATATATTGGCTCCTTCAGCTTACAACGTGCAATGGTAAGATGAGAAATAAAACTCTTGTTGCTAACAACAGTCAACAAGAGCTTGCAAGAGGCAAAGTTTTACATACCTTTTCGAGTTATTTAGGCACGTTACATATAAACTTAGTTAATAAATAACAGTATTAATTTTACTACTTTCCCAGCGTTATAATTTTATCGGAGACGTAAATGTAGGCTTGGAGGCCCGGACTAAAACAGAATGTCATCAAAAATTTTCACAAATTTTCAGAAATATTATGTTCAACGTGATAACAAGCTCTCAGTTTTCCTGAAATCAAAAGCCCTAGCAAATTTAAATTTTTTTTCGAGTGCTGAATAATTTCAATTTTTTGCTCTGTGACATTGAAATCGACGAAAAATAAAGGTTTCCCAAATTTTTATATTAAATTCAATGGTTGTGAGCTAGGGAGCCAGCGGCCTCAGGTGACCACACGATTTTTAGAAATATTTGACAAATTGTTGTTCACTGCTGCTTTTAGCAGTCGTATTTCGGAGCGCAGTATGCTAACAAAAATAGCAAGGATGAGGTAATATTTCGTAAGTCGTGTATCACAATACAACGTACTCACGAGAGTATATAAGTTTTGAGCGTAGAGATCCTACCAAAGTCCGACCAACTCGTGTTTGCTACCGGTCCCATCAGACGTATTTCAGAGCACAGCAAGATCACAAGAGTAACATAATTAAAGGAAGATTTAAGCGCAGAGCTCCAGCATTTTTGTTAGTGTTCGTTACTGATCTCGTTAGACGAAAGTTTGAGTGCAGCTGACAGAAACAGTTTAGAGTTAAATTCGTAATGGAAGTGTCCCACCAAAACTTGGCATACCAAAATATCACTTAGAGAATGAACGATGTATGCAATAGATGACAAAAATATCATTTACGTACCTTAGAGATAAGTAGCATGAGAGAGTATCACCTAACCCTTTCATCGCAAAGTATGTCGTAGACACAAGAGTCTTGGAGAAACTAATAAGACTTACAAATGTAACATATACGAGACATTCCAAAACTTTTTTTAACAAAATCGAAACATGACCCCTTTTGGGACATGACCTCCGCCGATTTTGCTCAAATTTTGCATGAGTTTACCTTAGGATAAACTTTGCGTTGAATTTTTCTATGTATTAGCTACCTGAAAATTATAATTTTTTAAATCCAAATCTTAGAAATTAGCGATCCAAAACTTTAAGCGGAAGGTTTTCTACTTCCTATGATCACCATTTGTCCCCAGTTACCCAGGCAAGTGTTACACCCATGAATTGCACTCATTTTCAACTACTAAATTTCCACCAAACTCTTGCAAATTCGTTAGAAAACTTTCAGCACTTTAAATTTTACTTTCAACTAAAAAGTTTTCCATTTATATGAAAGTGAAATTTAATGCCTATTATTTTGTCAAAGTTGTAGTTTGTTATTTATGCGCCTGTTGCATTAATTTAGGATAAACTTGCGGTTTTAAGACTGTTATCGTTAGTTAGGGAAAGTTGCAATTTGTTCGCTGTGTTGTCATTTTGTTTGTGGTACAAAATTTGTGTATAACTGAACTTAGATATTAAAAGTGCTTGATGTTTCAATTAGTACAGCAAATAATTGAAATAATTTTTGGTTAGCAATGGGATGTTTTGGTAAATTTTTTGATTAAAATTTAATTAAAGCGTGAAAAATTAGTTTGCCACAGTATCCTTCAGCTTTTTCTTACGAAAAATGAATTCTCTTTAAATTAATCATAGATAAATCTCTTAAAATTCAATATTTCTTTTCAATTTCCTTGCAATAGTTCTTGCTTAATTCAAAGAAAAATCAACCAATTGAATAAAATTCAAAAAGATAGCAACAAAATATTGCCGACAAAGCAATGTTTCCTTTTGATTATAGTCATTTCCTGAAAAAAAGCAACAACTTTAGACAAACGTATTGTTGAAAGCAGTAATAGGTAGTGTCGCGCGGAAAAAAAATCACATGAAATCATAAAAAGGTGAAGCAAATGATGAAGAAAACTTGCGCAAAATCTGATAAAAAAATTTTCTCAAAAGAAAAAGCGAAAAACGAGAAAAATGTTACGATGAAATCATATAGCAGTGCAGTAAAAATACGATTTCTATTGCATTTCCATGACATTTTTTCGCTTTGTTAAAATAAGAGTAAAGTCGCAAAAAAATAATAATAGAGAAAAAAAGATTAGAGTAAAAAAGAAAAGAAAAAGCTAAAAAATGGCAGCCAAAAGACAACCTAAATTGCGCTAAAAATGAATTTTCTCGTAAGTTAAAATGTTGAATTTATTTATAATAAGGCAACAATAAAAAAAAGACAAAGACGTAACCTCAAATGAAAGAGATAGAAAGTAATAAAATGTAACCTTTACAACATTGCAAAATGCTAGCAAAGAAATAAAAGTAACAGCAAAGCAGAGCGTAAAGCATAAAAGCACAAAAGAAGAAGGTGTTTCATATACCAAAACCGCAGCGGAACCTTGTTATAGCCATCTTTAAAGGTTGCCAAAAATAACGCACGTATTTATCGTAAGCGTTAAAGATTATTAAAATTTTAAGCTTTCAACGGTTGTGCAGCAACCATTAAAATACCACAGATATTTCATCAAAATTCTAACGTTCGGTTTCTGGCCATTTTCTATAAATTCCAACAGAAATATTTTGTCATAATTTGGTTTATAATACTGAAGAGCAATTGAAAATTTCATACATGTGGAGAAATTTTTTGAAGAAAAGTTTTCAAAATTTGCCTTATTTACGATAAGAATCCTTTTTATTAAAAACTCAATTTTTTTTAACGTAATAAGCTGTTTTAAGTTGTGGCATATTGCATAGTTTTAAATAAAGTACTCCTTAAAAAAATTAAATTATTTGACTTTAACTTATTTTACAAAACTGTTTCTTACAGTGTGCTACATTAAAATGGCGTTGCCAGCCAGCACAAATTACTTTCAAGGTTTTATGAGCTTTTCGTTTATTAGTAATTTGCGATTAAAAATTTTTTAACTGCATACCTTTCTGGGCGCATTAAAATATGCACATAGTACAATGCGACGATACACGCTATAGCAGCTTATTCAATAATGCTGGCATTACCATTAATTTTAATGGCATTGCCACTCTCGCCATTGTTACGTTCACAGGCGCTGTCATTAGGTTGTCACTGTTGTTGTTGTTGCATGGTATAAAAAGTATTTTTATTTTATTCTTTTTTTTTTAAAGAACAATAATTTTTATGACTTTTTTGCGTTGGCATTATCAAAAAATAAGCATTGCATACTTTGCGGCCATTAAGTATTTAGTATAATGAGCATTTTATGTTTGCTAAGAGCTTAATACCAATTTTCTTCTCTCAACTTATTATGATTGAATGCTGTCGTAGCGACAAAATTTGTTGTTTTTTTTTACTGCATCTAATGGCATTTATTTATAGGTAAAAATTGTATAAAAACAATTTTGACAGCCTTGAGGTATGCAACAAATATTCTTTAAATTGAATTCTACATCGCACATATCGATTTGTTATTATGCTTCAATTTCAATATTTACTCAATTTAATTCACTCTGTGCCATGAAAATTGCCTAATCAAATAGAAATGCAAATACGCTTGTGAAAATTGTTTGGGGAAAAATAGACATAAGCAAACACTTCAGCTAGGCAAAGCAACATAAATGTAACGTTCGTACATACATATGTTGCATACGCAAACACATTGAAGCTTTATTGCCTGTAGTAGCTTGAAGGATTTGTTGTAAATTGCTGTCTCTTATTCTATGTATTTATTTATTGGCATTTAAATAGTTAGGATTAAATATCTGCCAGTCATGCATTGATTTATTAGCTGTACAGTGTCATTGAGCTTTTGACACAGTTTAAGCCTTAAGGCTTGCAGAATTATTAAGTTTTGTAATTTGAAGCTTAAGCTGAGAAATTTAGCTTTGAGCTATCATATGTGCTGATATAATGATGGCTTTTGGGACAACAATGTTTATGTCTTTAAAAGCAAAACCTTCCAATTTATATAAATTTAAGCCCAAACTTTAAAAAAGACTTCAAGCATAGCCAATAAACCTTGTTATCCTTCTTATCTCAATATTGATCCCTCTTGGTTTCCTTTATTTTTTGATATGTTAATTACACAGGCTTACAAAAAAAAGTTGCTGTCTCTTTGACCAGTCCATATTTTTCTTAGGTATTTTGATGCCCTGAACTCGAATTTGCGGTCTACATACCTCTATCACGTCAAGATTTTTTTCATAATGCTCCTCACAAGCCTTACTGTCCCATTCGCATAAGAAAAATGACCACAAAGTGAAAGGGAGACAGCTAGCAGACACAATGAAGTTGTCGATCGGTAGTATTTTCAATATTTTGCATGAGCATTTCGAAATGAAAAAGATGTGCGCGCGATGGGTGCCCCGTTTGCTGACAATTGGTCAGAAGCAACATCGTGTCGGTGATTCAAAGCAATGGCAAAATTGAACGAATTGCAATACGAATTGCTGCCCGACCCACCGTATTCTCCAGACTTGGCCTCCAGCGACTATTATCTTTTTCCAAACTTGAAAAGATGGCTCGCTGGTAAGCGCTTTCGCTCGAATGAATTGCCGAAACGGACGCCTATTTTGAGGAGCTTGATGGCGACTACTACAAGAAAGGCATCAAAATAATCGAGGCCCGCTATACTCGTTGTATTGAGCCATTTAAAAGTCATTTAAACAAAAAAAGCTTTATATAGATTTATGTCAAAACATTAAAAAAGATTTGCAAGAACAATAGTGAAAACCACGAAACTTTATTTTCCTTCTTATTCATCCGACTTAGTTCTCGCCAAAGAACAAACAGTTCAGAAACATTAATAAAATAATATTATTGATATATAATATTCCAACACTGACATTTTCGAATAAAATTTTACTAAAAATTCTGTCGCTCTGCAACGAGACTCTGATGAACTGCTTTGTGACTAAAACGATTGTTTTTATAATACCTAGTAAATGCACAATATTTTCTCATAAAATAAGTAAAATAACATGCAGCAACACTATATATTTTCATTTATTTCAATTTTCACATAACATAAACAACAAAATTCCCTTAAGGATACGACAAAAAATTGCAATATTTTTCCATTCAAAACGTATGTATATACAGCGATTCTAATACACATTGATAAACATCACAACAAAAATATTCAACAAAAAATGAAAGGATAATGTACCAGCCACTGTAACAACAACAACAATAACAGCAACAATATAAATGACATTGCAACAATTTCATTGTATAATATATGGTACACATTCAGTCTCCTTTTTCAAGGATAATAAACAAATGTTGTCATCACTTCTTGAGTTGAGTTGGCGTTTTGTGTGCTTAATATTCTCTTTCATTTCGACGTTTTGTCCTTTTTGCTGCTAAAGTTGCTACTTGATGAAAATATAAAGAAGACGCACACATACACACACACATACACATAAGTATGTACAAAATTCTTATAACTGTTGCTTCTAATGGCTTAGATTGAAGCTTATTTGTATCCTTCCTTCATTTTTTTTTTCTTTGCCATATATTTTTATCCACTTGCGCCTACATATATGCAATATATTTTGTGGCATAAGATTTTGGTGTTGTTGGCTTCTTTTATATACATATATATTATATTTTTTTTTCAGCTAAGAAGGGGATCGGCTTATGAGCCCTAAGAAATTGCAACTTCTTGGTAGTGAGCTTTAATCCTTTTGGTGTGTTTCACATATCAGTTTATTTATTATATGAACATGGTTTCATGGTTGACTTATTTTTGACTCATCGTATAAGAGCCTTACAATATTTTATACAGCAAAGGAGCTTCTTAGGCTGAGCAAGTTACTCATGGAATTGCTTAGGCATAAATGTACAAAATTTATGAATCAACACCAGCTACTGATGATGGTTTTTCAATTTCACTTATTGTTTGTTTTATTATTTTTATACGTATATTATTACCTTTTTTATTGCAATAAATTTTTATTTATTGCCTCTCTTTTCTGTTGATCCTTTTTAATCCAGTGTATGCAACTTTCTATGCTTATGTTTGTGGCCTATATTTGTTTGTATTAAATATTTACCAGTTTTCTTGGGTACTTAAATTGCAAAAGTGTGTTGTATGGTTGAAAGACGTTCAATATACAGCATCATACTTCGAGATTGCTTATCTGTGGAGAGCTTTAAGTTTGACCGCATCATAAGCAACAAATAAAAATACTGTTGACCGTAATAATTTTTAAAGGACCTAAAACTAATAGACATTAAACAACATCTTCAGATAAAATTAAATTGAGTTTAAATACATACTTGTTTTATTTGTCTGCGTATATGGCAATTCATTAAGTTGAAGATTTGTGCAAAGTATTTTGCGATTATTATTGATTTATCGAAAATTTTTAAATAAATTTTTCTTTTTTTGGCTTTGAAGGTTAACAAAGTTAGCTTTCCAATATATAAGTCTGCTCAATATATATTGGCATACATTTGTTTCAAGTAGCTGTAGTGAAAAAAGGAAGCAGAGGAGCAAATAGCAATGCACCTGTTCAGTATAATGAATATTTAAGGGCAGCATGGTAATATGTCTCTATAGGTTTTCGAGAGTTTTCTGTCTCTAGTAGTTTTTTCAGTGCAGCCCCCTCTAATACACTCACCCCATATTTCACTGATTCCAAATGCTTGTGAAGTACGAGAACCTGCGCTTCGAAATTTGTAATTTTACGGAAGGTGCAGGCCCATCTTTAGTGGCATGCCTTGAACATATGCCTGTCGTCCGGGGCGAAGAACCAATCTGCCTCACCCTGCCGTGCAAACAATTTTCATAAGAAATTTAAAAAAAAATGTCATTTGGAATTTAAATCTCAAAGAATAGTGAGAATTTGGGTCCGGGGCGACAGCTCTCTTGGCCCTCTCCCCCTAGTGATGTCACTGGGCATAAGCAGGGGTTCTCAAACCCAACACTGGATTAAAGTGAGGTATATGCTATGGTTGGAAGTAGAGCTAGAGCATTGACCTAAGGGAGCCCCCAACATGGCATGATGTTCTTGGAAAGATGTTTTGTGAAAAAAAAAAATAAAAAGTTTGAAAAAAAAAAATTTTGAAATTCCGTTATTTATTAAGGAAATATCGACAATTTGAAAAAAAGTCCTTGCAATTTTTTTTTTATAATTTTAAAAGACAAAGCTCAAATGATCATTGCTTTGAAAATTGGGTTCATCCATCGAAATAAAAAAATATGGGTCCCCTAGAATTGAACGTAGAATAATATTTGTAAATTTCAAGCAAGTCGATGACATTGAGTTGTTTTTTTGTTCGGTTTGAAAAATAATGTGGCATATCTTGTATAAATAGTTTGGTATAGGCGTAAATTCTCAATCAATCAGAACATTGAGTCTTATTTGTATAAAAAATAGCGCACCGATATCAATTTGAATATATATAAGCTATTAAATTTAAGTACTAAATTGGTTTAACTTAAAATATCACAACTTTCTAACATGCCCACTAATGAATAAATGTAACATCTACAAATACTTTTCGCTATAAACTGAGTGTAAAATTCTGTTAGTTTTGTTTAAAGTGAATGCTTTAATTGACACCAAGAAATGCTGTAACAACAGCATTTGCAGCAAATTGTCATCATCATCATTAGTAACATAAATGATAATCAAGTGAGATATCACAAACGTTTCGTATTTGCTGTTGTCAGTGTTATTATCTGCGCTGCTGCTGCTGTCATGTACAACGACCACAACAAACGGAAAAAGGATACAATTTTGTTGCTATTTTTGTACTTATTCTTCTTCTTCTTATTGTTGTTGTTGCTGTTGTTGGCAAGACCAAAAATTCTTATTGTGACATAGTGTGAGTCAGCATTGATGTTTAACTGTGTACGTGTGTCTGTTAAAGGAAATTGCATTTGTTGAATAAAACGTTCGAATTTTGCTTGCCTCAAATATTCGATGTTTCGATCGTCTCATACATTTGGCCAATTGAACCAAATTGTCAATATCATTGTATCATTCCGGTTTTTCTTGTACGAGTATATTGGCCAAATTGTGTCAGTATGATGACAACAAATATTTATGTTACTAATAAGCCCAGTAAACATTTAAGGGATTGTTGAGTCTAAAATTTTACAGGCGATGAACTTATAACGCTGCTGGAAGTGTTAAGTTGAAATTAATTTTAGGATTGTATATCTTAATTTTTTAAATTTCTTAAATTTCATACATTTTTTTTAGATTTTCTTTTACTTTTTTACTATTTGCCCTGCTCGAAATCAAATGTAGATATGCTATGTTAAAAATATTTGGACTTTAGTGCAATCTAAGACAGGAATATTTTTTTATGACCTAGTCCCCATTCGCAAAATTATCAAATTTTATTTAACAACAATACATGATTCCTACGCTTACCATTTTGCTTAGGCGCTACTTGGCATTAATGTATAACTTTTCTTCAAACAAATGTTTGATGGGTGTTGCCCCTGTTGCTGCTGCTGTTAGTGGTTTTTTCTTTTGTGCACTCTACACATAGTTACTATTAAATTTTTGCTTCCATATGTAAAGCAAGGAGTGGGTGTGGTACCTTCCATATCAACAAAAAATTTTAATCACTATACATAAAGCTACTTCAGAGGTGTTAATTCAAGCAAGCAATGCACAGAAAGTGGACCAGTTTAGATAAATGATCATGCAAACCAAAAATATTCGAAATGCTATATCGTTAAAGTTATCAATGTAAACGTCACAAAATTTAGTGACATTGGATATCATAAGAAAAAAGTGTGACGGGCTTGAATTTAGGGAGGTTTTTTTCTACCGAATTATATCTTCTATTACTAGAAATGCAGTGTATGTAGGGTATTTAATTCATTGCGTTGCCAAAAGTAACACCCTTACTAAGAAACTCTCTTTTATTGACTGTCATATTTTGATATCATATTGAAGCATTGTTTATGTTCAAGACTTTAGCATGCTTCAGTGGAAGTGAATGGCGGTGGAATGACTGCATTCGAGGTTAATAAAAAAATGAGGCACTGAAAAGTTCTACCAAAAAGAAAAAAAAAAAATCTTTTTTCAACAACTTAAGCTGCTGGTTTTTAAAATGGAAATTAAATTTTAATAAGATTGTTTGCATTAATTTTTGGTTGGTTATATCTTGAGCAACCACTGCAACTAAAGTCAAAATAAAAAAAAATTTTAGCTGACTTATGTTTTGGTGAATTTGACTTGATTAAACTGTGTGTTATGCAAAATTTTTTAAGAGTTACGGTATGAAAAATTCTAAAAAGTTTAAGAAATTTATAATATAAAATAGTTTTTTGTCTCTAGAATTTGGAACCGGGCAAGTATATTATGTGTAAAGTTTTATCTATGGCCTCCCGTTAGTGACTTTCAATATCTTAATTTCAATTAGTTTTTGGTCATATATACTATTGGCCTCATTTGCTTACGATGCGGAAATTTTACGATTTAAATAAGCAGTTTTAAAAAATTCTCTAGTATATGTTTTCCACGAAACGAGACTTTTCCTAGCGAATAGTACCCACTTATTCAGTATTTTTGTGAATTTATTTTACGATTGGAACAAGAAGCCTAACATTTTGTTTCTAAAAGTGCATTTTCAAATAGCACACTAAATTTTTTAATAACTGAGCTGAGGTTATTCTATCATCTTTGTAGAATACGAATTCAATAACTTTCCCATGAAAGTATGCAGTATTTTGTATAATTTTTGGTCCTGAAAATGCACCACTTTGCTTTAAGTACTGCATATGTTGCTGAATAGTGTTTTTATATACATATAAATCCAATTACCGACATCAACTCCAGTTAGAGACTATATTATTGAATTTGTAGTTACAAAATTTATAGCGCACTTTATATCCAAAAACGTTCCAAGAGTGATTTCTTTAAAACTAAGAATCTTTTCTCGGATTTTCTTGAAATATGCTGATGAGCCTCTGATGTTGTAATCAATAATTTGCTCTAGAGTCTCAGAAAATAATCTTATAAAGCTGTCTCTTACTTTAAAATGGATCTTACTCCTTTCGGCATAAAAATAATTCTCGCTGCACGCTATAACTTCGGTACTATATTAATGAAATATTCTTTGAAAAACTGATAATCAGCTGAACAGTCGTTTTTGAAGTTTAATTTGGCAAGCCCGGGATCAACCAATAGTTCCAGGAAATTTGTAATGCTTGAAAGATTTTATAGTATTTTCGAAGTTCAAGAGGATTGTCCTTACACGTTTCGATTAAATATAATAACTTACATTTGATGTGAAGAAAATACATTAATATTTATTTTAGTCAAAGATATAATGTTTAAACCAAGATTTATTATTATTTATTGCAAATAAAATATGTTTGGCTCGAATAAATATTTAATTGTTCTATATCAAAAACACATTTGTTATATAGGTACAATCAAATCATTTTCGCAGTATAACTATTCCAAGTTATCTTTTTAACGAAATGGAGTCGCAATTGAATACAATAAGTGATTGCTAAGGTATAAGATGAAAAAGTCTAAAAATTCACCAGTTTTTTTTCCTGCCATTTGTAAAAAATTTTAATAAAACAAATAAATTAGAAAAATTACGAAAACTGCAGAAGTTGACTGAAATTTTATCTAAATTTTTTTGGAATGAGTCAGCTATTTGTTTACAACGTCGCTCTCGTGTAGAAAGGCCCTACCTAACTCATATTTTTGAAATTTCAAAGAAGGAGAAAAATCTTTAAAACCTAAAACAAAAAAGTTTTTCAAATGCGATCCTCAAACTTTTTAGTGGGTCAATTAGGAGAGGCTGTGACGTAATCGTTAATGGCGAGAAATTCCCCAAATGTCATTTCCATCAATGATTTTTTAACACTTGAACATTTGCACAAAAAATTGGAATATTCGACATATACTAAAAACGGCAGCATTCACATATAGTTTTGAATTCCATAATTATAGCCCCTTTGATTATATATTAATAGGGCCTTATCACTTTCGAAATCAATACAGCCGTTACAGAATTATGGACATAAATGTAAACATGAATTTACACCTTCCATTCTTTTCCATATATACTCATCTTCTTGAGAGATTAAGGAGGAAATTTTGAATGCGTTTTTTAGCTTAAGCCTTTACCTAATTAACGATACCAATATCGATTAAATATAGTGGGGGGTTATCGATTTATCGACCAAAACGTAAATTTCGAGAAAAAATGAGTTAGGGCCTTTCTACCCGAGAGCGACGATAAATTAAAAAAAAACTCAAATTTTTTAATATACATACATAAATATGTATGAAATATTTTTAGAGTCACTCAGACACAAATAGCAACACACGCACACACATAGTGACATGTACAAAGAAAATAAACTTACCAAAATAAACACAATAAAAACAAATATAGCAACATTTATACTAAAAAGTTATGTCTGAAATAAAAGCATAAACAAGTGGAAAATTTTTTAAATCCAATAATAACAAAAAGCAAAAAGCAGATACAGATGTAAAGAATACACACTAAGAAGAATAACAAAAACAAAAACATTACGAGTTAAAAGCAGCCATACTACAACAGCCAGCGCCAGCACCAGCAGCAGCAACAACAGTGGCATTTAACTAACAAACGACAACAATAATAAAAATATAAAACACATACACATAAGGAAACACACACGTACACATAAGGAAACACACATATACACATAAACAACAAACACACACACATATGCATAAAAAACTTACGCGCTTATGGAAAATAAGTCGTTTCACGAAGAAACACCAAGGACGCGAACAGGAGGCGACAGCTTCACTTATTAACATATTTACGTATGCATATGAATACAGAATTTTAAAGAAAAACAAAGAAACGATAAGAAAAAAAACTTTGAAAATAAGAGGCCTTACACACACACACACAGACAGAAACATACCGCATACATTTGGGTGGTGCTTAAAAAATAGATTTTTGCTTTATACCCATAAAAATGTTTCAATATCGTATGTATGAAAAATATTGCGTCATAGAACAAAAAAAAAATGCTATAAAAACTATATTTTTTCTGTTAAATTTTTGATGTTTCAGCTCTTTTAGACAGGTTTCGATGTTAGATAAAAAATGTTTAGTTCATATTTAATTTATATCTCATTGAAAAGCTTGTTTATACTACAATAAGTTTTGTTCAAGCACCATGATCCTAAGTTGTACACACATAGAAAATTCTAGAGTTTAATTTTTCATTGAATAATTCAATTTTCCATATCGTTGACCTTCGAAGTAAACTTCTAGAATCCTATTTTTCTGAAATTAATACAATTTTCTGAATCGACAAATAAATGTTGCTAAGTTCATAAAAACTTTTTAGAATTCCCAGGTATATCTGAGAAGACAACAATATGAAGTTTTTTATTTTATTTTAAAGGCCACCTTATTACATATATACATGTATGTGTCATGCACAAATACATGTAAAGCTTATAAAAATAGCAGCGCTAGTATGTGTGGCATATTTTAAATTTGGCTTCAGTACTTTTTATTTCAAGTCAAGTGAAAGCTGCTGCTAAAGCTCCCATTTAACATTTTTACTTTACATTTTTTAACCCATTTTGAACAGTAGTATACAGTAAAAAAATATCCGTTACAAGATTGCTGTCAGCATTATGATAAATTATTGACACAATAACAAAAACTTTTGAATAATCTCAAAATATTTTCACAATTTTTCTTAAGAATTTTGGCCCAAATATAAAAAAACACTCTTTTTAAGTAGTTTTTTTTTGGATATTTTCCTTACCAAAATCTCATAATTTTCACCAAAAACACCAAATCCAATTATAAGTCATTCAATTAAATTTGACCAAAGCAACAATAAAAGTAAGAAGGAAACAAATCTTATCGCTTTTGAATACAACCAAAGCTTACTCGATAGAAATTCGTAAGTGCAAAATAAAATGAGACATTCAGCATTATATTAAAATAAATTATGAAAAACCAATATTTGCATATCAATACAGTTTAAAATGTGGTAAAAACATATTCTTTGCTCGTACAACGTAAAATATGACAGCTGAAAAAATCTTAAGATTCGCCATTGACAATGATGATACATTCACTGATATGCTTTTCTTTATTGCATCGCTTGTGCTCCGCCTCGTCGATCGATCCCTTTGACCTTCAAGTTGAACTTAAATTCACCCACAATCAAATTGACTATGGCAAAAGATGAAAATCTGCTGAAAAAAAAAGAATGAAAGTAAGCAAAACCGCAATAACAAATCTCGACTGGCACATGCTGTAATGTCATCTGTTCAACATGCTGTTGCGAACGACAGGATATGCCACTGGCGATTTCCGCTTTGGAAAGTAAAATCTCATGTGAATGAGTTATATTGTTGGTGACATACTCTACTTTTAACTACCCAACGGGAAAATGGATCGTTGAATAATGTATTCTGAATCAATCTTTTCATATTCATTTGTAATCTACTTACATAACTAACTTGGAAATTAAATGTCATTTAAAAGGATCACATTTAACACATCACTTAAGTAAAAACCTCTAACAACTTGTCGTACTAGTCTCATTCACTTGAAGACTATTTTCCTTTCAAATAAAACAAAAAAAAGTGTTGTTTTTTAATAGCAAATACAGAATATACAAACCAAGAAGATATTCATTTAAATTAATTAATAAAATAAAATTTAGTAGCAGTAATATGCTGCACTGAAGCTTCAATTCAGATTACCACCGCATTTTCCCACTGGGTTCGTAATCTACATACATATATACAAACAAAGTGTCTGAGTTCACGTTTATAAATGTATGTGTTGCTGCGTGTTAGTGTCCAGCTGATATTTGAAGGATAGTTGAATCTTCCATTTTCAAAACGATAAATTTGCAACTCTTCTATAAGAGTAAAGTATTTATTGCATAATTTTGGGGATTTCAAAAACTTCATTTTATTTAATACATATAATTGGATATGACTTTTTTGGTATTTGCATTTTAAAAATATGGTATCAAATGTAAATATAGGGTAAGAAAAAAGAACGATGACAACATTACCAGGTCATCTGATTTCATGTTATGTCTAGATGAGAATCAATTCAACTTTATAATCCTTCTTATTCGGTAGCATCGGATGTGACCGTGCTTGCTCAAATGCAATATTATTTATCTAAGAAACATAAGCCTTAAGTTTAATTAATCGTTTTGAAATCTAAGACCACCACAGCTTATACAAAATGCTCTCACTATGCGTCGTAGAAAAACTATCATCACTAAACTTGCATTTAAGCTGAGTCGTGTGGGATGCTTCAAGCAAAAGTAAAACTTTAACTTAAGAATGCTGTTTGTGGAACAGAAATATGACTTGAAAATTAAGTAAAATGATGAAGCAAATAAAGTAGAAATATAAAAAAATAAATAAAAAGATGTCAAAAAAATTCTAAGCCTTTCAAATGCTTTTTTCTTTATGCGAATTCAAAGTTCTGACAAAGATTTCCCATTCGTTAACACAGCAACGTCAACACCACTTCCGCAACTAAAGTAACATAGAGATGTGAGCTTACAAGTAAGCAGCATGAAATTCGACGGATGAACTATATATAGTACAGTAGATAATCACAGCATAACATAACCATGCTACAACCATAAAACCAACAGTGTTGCAATTTTCACAACAACTCTTAAGCTATAGCTAAACCATAAATTCCGTTGGTTTTGCGTCAAAATCCATTTTTTATTGTATATCCTCCTGTTTTTTATTCTTATTTTGAACTCTTAACACACAACTAATAATCAACTTTTTAGCATCTTTTCATAGCGAATGTGCTTAGCGCTACTTCCCATGCGACCATCACTCTGGCCAAAATGCATAAGATACGCTGCTGAAAATTTCGCATGTTGCTTCAAAGCACTCTGCCAAAACACACCGGAAAAACTACTACTACGTCTTCGTTTGCTCCTTCGGGTTCCATTTTTATTTTTTTGTTACTTTAATGCAGTGCTCTTTTTGTTGCTATCCTTATTTTTATTGCAAATGGTGAACAGGAAAAGCGTTTAAAAAATGTATTCAACGTAGTACACATAATAGTTTTATTGGAAGATGTACCCGGTAGAAATGCGTTTTAAAATTTAAGTTATCACAAGTACTTGGTGTTTAGCTTGGCCTTTTTTTAGATTCATATAAATCATATCGGTGAGGTTTTGACAAAGTCGGCGAATTCTAAAAAGAAATCATTACATCTCCTTTATAACAAAAATAAATTCATATCAGCGTAATAACAGCAATTTCTAAGGTAATGCGACCAAGTTTTGCACCAATATCATGACAGCTCCAAATTTCATACAAATATGACGAATAGCTCAGACAAGCGCTTAACAAAAGGTCACAGTTTTTGACAATAGGACGTGGAATTTTCTAATGGAAACGATTTAATAAAGACTTACAACCTTCACACATTTTTCTGTTGACGAGGCAAAAGGAAACTGCCTTATTGGTTCTAATATGTTGTCAGTATCATTTTTACAACTATTTCCTATTGGGTTTGTTAGCATATTACAAGCGCACTTGTTTGGTTTACAGGGTTTTAAGTATGTGTTTACGAAACGCGTAAGTTATGCTACTTTGGGTATGGGATTTTTTACAAATAAAATAAACCGTAAAAGATTTTTTAGTTAGAAACTACAACTAATACTGGCAAGCCACTAAGCCCTTGCATTTGTTATGCGTAGTGAGAGCACTGCTTCTTAAGTCAACATACATAAATAAAATGTTATACTTTTACTTGTGAGAAGTATTAAGATTTAGGGAGTACAAATCATGAAAGTAATTCAAATAAATGCATATTGTCACTAAAGATTTATTGCAGTAGGATTTTTATAATTTGCACGAGTATATGATGATTATGTAATTTATAGTCAAATTTTTATAACACTTTACATATTTTGCTTAAACATAATAAAATTTTGTAGCTCCTTCTTTTCTTGGAAATAACTCCAACAATAATTAAATACTATGTTGATTCATGTTAACTTTTGAGTTAATCAGATAAAATTTTAAAATATTTATGTATTAAATACTGCATTTCATGTTGCATATTTTTAGGTCTCATATACACTTTTTCACAACGATAGTAGTGTACGTATGGAGTAAAAATTTTCTTTGATTGAAAGCTTAAAGTCCCTTACAGTTCATTGCATCGACAGCATTCAATCGTGCAACTGAGCTGCTTAGCAATAAATCAGGTGCATAGATCATCAATTAATACGTCAGTATAAGCTTAGAGCAGCATCAGCAACAGACAAAATACTTGAAATAACAGTATGAAATCAGTTGAAACTAATACGTACATACATGTGCAGCATTGTCTAGTACTGCATGCAACAAAAAATAATGGCTGCACGTTTATTTTTATACACGGTGTTCAAGATGGAGCACTTAAATGAAAGAGGCAGGAAAAATTTTTTTTTGTTTTTTATAAAAGAAGAAGAAGTAAAGTTCAGGTTTAGCATCAAAATCCTTTTAATGAAAAACTTACTTCTTAAGAATATGAATTAGCTGGAAACATTAAGTTTTTTTAATGTTGCTTATATGTACTTATTATTTTTTATGTAAATTATACGGATCTAGTATTCGTTCATATGTCTCAAAAATATTATCGGAAGGACACCACTTGCTTTGTATCATTTTGGAGTATACACAAATTATGTAAATAGTATACTATTTCTTTATTTTTTTCTGAGAGATTTTGTTATGACTATACGTTAAATCAGATTTTGTATATCATCAGTGTGGTTTTTTATGTATGTTAATATATTAGACGTTAGTTTATTTATTTTTAATATAATTTTAAAACGAAATTCCACTACTACTAACTGTTTACTCAGATTTGCTCCAATATAATTGGTGCCCTAAGCAGAGGCGTACCGAGCACAGCGGGCGCCCGAGGCAAAGAACTTATTTGTCGCCCCTTCCAAAAAAAGTTTTTAGTTTTTTATATATTTCAATTTAAATTCAAAAATCTCCACCTACACATTGACATATACTACATCGAACTATTTTCATTTATACTAACAAAAAAAAACTGTTAAATTTATGTTTCAAGCATGTTTTATTAAAAGTACAAATGAACGGACTCTGAATTTTACTAATACACTTTCTTGTATATCTTTGTTTTTTTCATTCAAGTTGTCCATTTCAACACCGTGTAAATGCAATGACTTGCGCTACGTGGTAATTTGCTCACGTATTTCATGCAAGAATTTACGAGAAAATCGTCTCTACTTTCAATTGATTTCATGAATAAATGACTACTGACTGACTAAGATTATTGCTTCGTTAACAAGCTGAGGAGAAAAGATTCACTTTTTCAAGGTTATCTAATGAATATATAATCTACTTATTAGTGACTGTTTCTCATCTTAAAATTGAGTGCTTTAAAATTACTCCAGTCGAATCAAAATACTTACACATGTAGCAGAGGCCTTTAGTACCTAATACTTTGTGTTACTTAAATACTCGTACACTTAAAAGAGCCTTGCTTCATACAAAAATTGACCAAACATTATAAAGGACTATTTTGGTTCTTCATAAGTCCCCAGTGCCTAATTCCTTCCCTAATAAAGTTCAATAGATTGGTCGATTTGTCTGATACCTCTTTTACGTAATATTTTTTTCGGACGAAATTTTATTTGGTTTTAAGTCAACATTTTATAGAAATTTTTGAAAATTTTTTTTATTTATTTGCAGATGATTTCTTAGTTAAATTAAGGCTCTATATTTTGTAAGATTTCTAATTGAATTGCAATTATTTTTCAATCAATAAATTTAAAAATATACAATAGCTATACTACATACCTCTATTAATAATTTTTCAACTATCGAAGTGTCTAGTTAAAAAAAGAGGGATATTTTTATTTTGAATATTTCCAAACTTTTTTAATTAATTATTAGTATCTCAATGAATTCCTTTGCGATTTAGCTCCATTTTTTTCATTACAAGCAAACAAACGTTTAGTAAATAAATAAACAAATAACCGCAGCAACATTTTTCAAAATTGTATTGTATTTGGCAGCAGCAATAGCAGCAGTAGCAAATAAAGGGTGAGCAAGCAAAACTATTCATTAAATTCTCAATGGATTGTTAAATAAAAAACAAGAAAAAAAATACTTGCAAATTCACTGCAATAGCAACGAAAAAACAACAACAACCGCAAAAAGTAAATACAAAAACTACATGAAATATTTTTAAATTAACTTTTTTATTGAGGGAGAAACTTTGCAGACTCTGTGCAACATTGGCTACAATTATTTTGTTAGAAAAATCAAATGAAATCATGGTTTACAAAAAATGTTGCATACATTCGGGGTGTAAATGTAATTGTTAATGCATTAAAAATGTGAACCTTCGCATATGTAGAACAAAAAATATAAATCCAATGAAAACGCTAGAAATATTTGTAATGTAATGTACTTCATACGCGTATATGTACTTATACTTAAAGTTCAAGAGCTTACCAAATAGCAATCATAATAGAACAAATGATTTAAAAAAAAAACAGTTTATTTTATATGGTCTCTGTTGCGGGATTGATTTAATAAATTTGTGTTCAAATTTATTTACAGTATAACATTTTTGGTTAATTTTTTATTGAACATTATGGTATTTGAAAAAGTGGAACAAATTAAATAATTTTGTTTAATATCCGTTTTAAATACGGGTACTACATATATAGTAACATGACATTTACTTAAGTTTCTGTAATTTTGCATGTTTTTGAAATAAGAAGTTAGAGATTTTTTTTTCTAAGGTTACTTTTTTTCTTTTTAAGGTTACTTTTCGGGTGGTGCTTCTTACTGAAACAAATATTTTTTTTTCAACCTTTGTGGCAAAAAAGTATTTTATGTATCAAAAACTGTACTAAAATTTCCTCGATAAAAAAAAAACATAATAATGTTTTGAAGCATAATCATGCGATAGGAAATTTACAAAATTAATTAAATGCGAAAAAGCTTCTTTACTATATATATATATATCATCTACGAATACTTCCGATATTCAACAACATTCAAAGTATTGTAATTTTAGTTACTGCATCTGCTGCTGTTGATGTTGCTGCGCCAGTGTTGCTGCAAAAAGTTAAACAAATTTTGTAAATGAATTTTGTTGTTTTTGTTGTTAAGTTGTTTGTTGAACGAACTGTTGTTAATGTGTTAAGAGTTTTGGATAATAGAAATTGAACTTTAAAATTTTCACTGTTTTTGTTTTGGTTTATTTTGTTTATTTTCTTTAATCCGTTGTTTGCACAAAGTTGTTGCAACTTAAAGTTAAAGAGCTACTTGTCTTAGCAATTACTTTAGGTTGAAAATTTACTCTTTTGGTCAAAACATGACTCGGTACGTGTTAACCTAAATTTCAGAGTGTCATCATTGTGTCACAATCTCACCTTTTAATTTGAAAATTTTCTCAGATGTGCATTGTCTGCAATTTTATGTTGCAAATCTTGCTTGCCGCAAGTTGTGACGTAACCTAATGCAACAATAGCAATGCCAACAACAATATATTTCTTCTTGTACTGACACTATGTGAAAAGCCAATTAGACAACAACAAAGATGGAAAGATTCAAATAAGAGATGGAAGTTGAAAAGCAAACCAAACCAAGTAATGGCATGTTGTTGAACCGCAATGTTATCCAGTTCTTGTCTTGCTGTTGTTATTGTTGTTTTTGTCACCAAAAGTGCCAACGAAAACAAAACAAATTTATAGGACGCGATTGCATATGTATATGTGAGTGTGTGTGTGTGTGTGCAAGCATGCATGCCAGTGTAGGCTTTTAGAATATTTACTTATATGAATACTCAACCAAAATGATAAGTATATTCTATTAAAGTTTTGTAAGACCTAAATTCTGGAGGAATATCGACTGTTATGAACATAGTGTAATGTGGTATCGCTGAGCTCAAATCTGCCATCAGATTTTAGCCCACACATCAACGTTTAAAATAACGATTAATAAGCTGGTAATTGATACGGTTACAAACGCTCTTTGATGGCATTTTTATTTGAAGTCTGAAGGGAGATAAAAACTTTTTCTATTTACATTTCTCCTCCATAAACACTGAATTGTAACGCTTTGGCGCAAAATGTACTCAACTAATTTTTATAATTTCTTTTTGAAAACAATATATTTATGCTATAGAAGGTTATTGCTTACTAATTTCTCTATTTTTAAGTATCCTTTGTTTTAGGAGAAAATTTTTGCAAAACCTCACATAAAAACTGTCGTTCTGCTTTTTCGTTGCTTCAAAGAACAAACTCTCTCAATTGTTGTTTTTTTTTTTACTTGTGAATAGAGAATATAGAATGTGATGTTACGAGCATAATTTCATTATGGAAAAAACGACGGCTCGTGCGCATGCAAAGCCTAGGGTATCACTTGTCGATCTATAAATATTTAAATCAAATGATCATTCAGTGATCCAAAGTGCCTGCAGTTCATGGTATCCTTGTTAAATCATGCTTGAAACGAATTCTCATCATTTGGTGACTCGGCACAATCTTGAATCAACAACTACATTTAGCTACCTATCATAATTCTACCTAAACTGAGATCATGAGAAAATGCTGACAATGGATGGCCATATGATTAGAATAGATATTTAAGAAATTTATGGAGTAGTACAATTGTAGAATCCAATGTGTCAAGGAACAGCATAGCTTAGAAACAACACGATAGTCAAAAAAACAGACACATCATATAGCAAGAAACCAAGCATTCAACTAGCCAACGAACTTTGGTACAGTAGCTCTCATTATACATATCCATATACCAGTATGTGAGACCTATTTTTCGTCACGATAAATACAATATTCTAACATTTTAATTTCGTTTAAAATTGAAATCTTCTGCAGTAGTCCAACCGCGTAATCACAGCCATATACAGAGCGAAGAACCAATTAGAGGTCCATGCTGTACTTCCACAGTAGTCGTATTTGCTGCTGCAGCAAAACAAGTTGCTGACAAGGCAGACATATTCTGCAGTTGAGGCAACAGCAACAACAAAAACAACAACAACTACATGAAATCAACATTAAAAAAAGTCTTGCAAATTTGACACTCAAGTTGTGTTGCAGCTGTGTTACCGCAATTGCTGTGATGCTTTAATTTTGTTTTTATTGTATTTTCTGATGCTGTATGCAATGTTCTTCGAATTTCAAAAATGACATAGATAAAATTTGCAAGAAATTTGTCCACTAATTGAAAAATTTTCAAAATTGCGCTAGCAATAAAGACATTGAAAGTCGTGGCTTACAAACAACAATAACAGCATTCAATGATTTTTATGTTATCCGAGATATTAAAAAAAAAAATTTTAAATCTTACTTTTGTTTATACGGCAATTTTCTTTTAAAAAGTCAAAAGTATGTGTTTCAACATTGTTGTTAATTTATATACAACGTATGACTTTAGTTTTTCAAATGCAATACATATCGCAGAAGATATCTGTGAAATATCATTGAGTCAGCTGTACTATTTATACAAAATTGCTTACTTTCATTGCTTAATTGGTTTGTAACGCTTTGGTCTAAAATATACTCAACCGATTTTATTAATTTCTTTTTGAAAACAAGAAATTTGTGCCAATGAAAGTTATTGCATATTAATTTTTTTATTTTTTTTTTATAGTTAATTATCCTTTTTTAAGGATTAAGTTTCACTCAAACAAAAACTTTTATTTGATTTTTTAACTGAAAAAAGTGTATTGAATTCTACTCCTTAAATATGTACATAGTACATACATGTTTTGAAGCATAATTTCTAATTTTATATAACTGTTAATGTATGTGTGTGCATAAATATGCGCGTTTCAATATAACTTAAACTGCAATTGATTTATTTGTGGTGGTGCACTTAAAAAACCATAAATAATAATTGAAGCAATAAAATGTGGAAATGTGTTAGTTAGCACATACATACACACATATTCCTATGCATATGTATGACTTTACTAAATGTGTCAATATGTACATTGATTTGCAATTATTTGCATTTGTAAAATCGTATGCGTGTCATTTACTGACAACAACAATTTGCTTTTATTTATTTATTTTTGATAGGCACGTCATGCACTATTTATTTGCAAACCTTTTTTTGTGTAGTGTGCAATTAGGCGCGTCGTAAGGGCGTATGCAAATGTTTATTGTTTTTTTTCCCAATTGAAATTCGCGATTCTTATTATTGACGAATGTGTTGAAAATAATTTGTTTATTGTATGAATGCATGCAAATTGATTGAATGGTGGCAAAAAATATTGAATTATACCATAAAGCGTTTTTTTTTAAGAGTAAATGAAATTTAAAAATAAATAAAATAAATAGCTGATCAATAAAGTTGAATTACGTTGAAATCATTTATGTACATACCTGCATAGTTTATGCGTAGATGATATAGAAGGAAGCTAAAAAGTGATACTTCAGTAACTTTTGACCGCGGTAATACAATATTAAAACACCATGATAACAAGATATTTTCTTTCTTTCTTCTTTCAGGACGAACTTATCTTGCAGCAATTAATAAAAACTTTTAAAACAGTTAAGCAAAATAATTTACTTATAAATCACACTGCTAAAGTAATGATGCCTTAATGAGCAATCTCTTTCTTAGAAATCAGTGATAAAATATAACATTACTATTTTCTATAAAAAGCTATTGTCGTATACAAACTGCCCAACATTTTGCAAAACTTTCTTTAATTTCTCCTCATTTTCCATAACATTTAGGCAAATTTCCTATAATCCTTCACACAACTAAATTAACAATTTGCACATTAACCAGCAGCTAATTATAACCTTTACACTTTAACAGCACGACGACCTTCATCAACAGCAAAACGTTAGGGTCATCGCAGATTTTGCTGTGTTGTAATTAATTCACATTAATTGCAAAATTTCCCAATAAAATGATGATGGTAATAGAACGATAGCAATGCCAACACAACAAAAAAAAAAAAAGGAGCAAAATAACAACACTTGCTATAAAACATCGAACGTTTATTATCTCGCTTTAACTCCTGAATTCCAATCTAAATGATTTTGCCACTGTGCTATACCGTAAGGCACCCAAAAGTATGCAAGCATTTATTGCTGTTTAATGCTCACGTTGTGCTTTCTTTTATTGCTTAAGGAATGGAAAGTGAAGAAAAAATGTTGCAAATAAGTAGAGAAAAAATATAAAAGAAAGAGAAGAAGAAACGACAGAGAGAGAAAGAGTAGAGGTTTGTTATAAAAAATTACAAGTATGAAATGTTTTACGATTGAAGTTCTTAAAGCTGAAATTGTCAGTTGGTAACACAGCTGCTGCTTTTAGTTTAAGCGTAACAACAACAACTTCGTAACAGCAATAACAACAACAACCAATCATCAACATAATTAACAGTGAAATTAATCAAGTGATGCTTGTGGTTTTTCTTTTACTTTTTCGTTGTTGTTGTTATTTCTTGCTTTAGTTACTACTTAAACAACGATTGCCGCCAGCTTTGCTTAGAATTTTGTTCTGAAAGTAAGTAGATGTGAGTCTGGTCACAAAACTACTTAACTTGGTTTTTCGTAATTAGAACTTTGACTTAATGAGCTGATGAAGCTGTTTATGTTATATATAGAGAATAATGTTCAAATGATAATGTAAATGTGGCTGTATATCGGTCATTCCGCAAATGAGTGCAAACTTTTTTTGGTCGTAGTCGACTTTTTGTGTTAAGCTAAATCATGATGTAATAAGCAGCCTAGAACTCTAGAAACTTGGCTGTCTGCTACAAAACTGGAGTACTAGCAAGCTGTTTGACATAAATTTTTTTAAATTTTTGTGATAGAAAATAAACTTTTAAATAAGTATTTTTCTTACCTAAATGTAATTTAATCAAGATTCTATCACTATCACAATATTGCTAGTACTTGCCATAAGCTCGGGCTATAAAAATATATTTTATATTCCTTACCAATACTATTGCAAAAGTATGGATATTAGATATGCGATTTCGTTTAGTACTTACCAATCAAACTGTGTATTATGTTAATACCTGAAATGAAGATTACATAAATTAAATGCCAATGATAAGTATATATACATTTGCACATTGGCATTTTCAATTAAAAATGCTTCCTTTACAACTTCAAGTACTTGCAGTTGTGTTAGGGCTGCTCATTTCCCGCAAAAGTTAAATTCTTAATTAATTAAATTTTGAAAAATTCAGGATTCTCAGGATCCGTCTGTAATCGCACATCTACCCTGTGTTGCTGTGGATAAAACGGTTTTCTATCCAATACAAGACAAAAAAATTCACAATTAAACTACGAATAATGTAGTTTTGCGGCATATAACAATATACGAGTATACTTGCCTCTGCAAGTTTTATCACATGACATTTTTAATATACAAAAATATTTTCCATTTCTAGTAAAAAGATAAAAAATAATTAATAGCAATTTCAGGTAAATTTGGCTTACTAACCCTGGCATCCAGTAAAACGGCATTCCGTTTGAGAAGCCCTAGTTGTTGAAGCATTTGCTTTGAATTTTGCGGTTTTTAATTGAAATGATATCAGTATACATTAAGTTTAATACTTTGATTTGGCATTCGGTAAGGGACACGAAACTTAAGAATGAAAACTTAATACAAAGTTTAATAGAACGAGCATAAGCAATTTCCTTTGGGTAGGAAAAACTCGTTACATTTATCATCAGTTCGTTAATATTTGATACAAATTTATGGTGATTAAGTGTCATGCATTCAATTAAGTACTGATAATAAGACTTTCATACTGACATGAAAAACAGCTCATTCATTATTTATTTCGATTTTGAGTCAAAAACAGAAATATTTATTAGACGTCGAACAGAAACAATTCAAAGGGATGAGAAGACTAGGTGCAGTTTACAGAAACGAGTGAAATAAAATGCAACAATGCTTGCTAGATAGCTGTTTTCAAAAATTTGAACATAAACGGAATAGTTGGAAAATTAGCTCATGTGAAAGGCTTGTCAGAGACATCGAAAAAGTTATGGGAATTCATAAAAGTACGGAATATATACAATACAATATACAGCTGAATAAGTCAAAAGTCAAGTTAGAGGTCAAAGTGAGCCCTGAAGGTCATTTAAAGGTCGAATTCCCGCTTGGTGCAGAAAAGTTAGTAATCATTGGCTGGACCGCTGCAGAATCTTGCCTTAACTGGCTGCAGTTTTTCTGCACCAAGCGAGTATTCGATCTTGAAATGACCGTCAGGGGTCACTTTAACCTCCAACATGAATACCTATCTGAACGTAGAGTTTTGTGCTTTTCCGGAATCCAAGGTCAAAAATAGGGGTTTCCATTTGAAAAACTTAACCTTGAAAATTTAGGTCAAGGTCATGGTTAAGGTCATGGCTGGATCAGCCCTTTGATACCCACCAACTTTTATTTGAAATATTTTTTGAATGACTTGCAATTTTTTGACTTATTCAGCTGTGTAAGTTAAAATGGGACACCCGGTAGAAAATTATTTGAAATACTTCGTAAACATATTTTTTTAGGTATTTAAAAATTTTCAAAAAGTACGTGCTTTCTATTGTCATCAGCTTCAAGGCATCTCAATATTCGGTGTGTTTAATTCATTTAAATCTTTTAAAAAATATGTTCAGTAAAACTTCTTCCGTTATGAAGTTCTTGACAAGAACGAAAATTCGTGTTACTAAAAAGCTTTCCAGGAACTTCTTTGAACTTTGCGTTCGGGAGCTTAGCCTTTTTTCACCTGACGACTGAAAGCTGTTTTTTATTTGACTTGAAATTTTATCTTACATTCCGATGCAGTAGAAAATTTCTGGTTAATTGTTATTTTTTATATGCAGAATTGGTTTTAAATGTGGCATTCCACCTCAAATCGGATACTATTTTGGTTTTACATCTCTCCGTTCTTAAATTTTTTTTTGTCTTTTTATACTACAGTGTGCTCTATAACCAAGATACATATTTAAGAGACATTAATTTTTGAAAACTTGCCGTGCATTTCATGTGAATTGGGCAATAAGAAAATGTTAATTGCACATCTAGAAGATGTAAACACTACATTTCAAACTTAAAACTTTTTTCGCTGTCCGCTTTACGTGAAATATCCAGTTGTGGCATTTTGAATAACAAAGGCAAAATTTTCCAACAAAATAAAATAGCAAAAATTGAAAGGTATGAGAATTATGATTAAATTCTATTTCTTCAAACTGCCTTCATTATAATCTGCCATAAGGTTAAGAGAAAATTTTAATCAGATTTTGCTATCTGGCACTTAATCCAACAGTTTTGACATTAGTAGGCTTTCTAAATATCTTTATTCACTAGACAAACCATAAAATACACAAACATATGTGTGCTACTTACTTACTTTTACCAAGTAATTTTAGTGTTTACTAAAAGCTTTGTTGCCTTGTTGCATTTGTGTCTTTTGTGTCAACAATTTTGTGCTTAGAAGAATATTTGAAATTGTTAGCAATTTGCAAGCTGCTTTAACCGCGACATTTCTTCAACTGCTAGCAAAGAACTTAATTAAAAAATACTTCAAAAGAAATGTACTCACACACACACACACACGTACATAAACAATAGAAAGCAGCAGACATTCAGCACATATTTTTCTGAAAGCTACTATTAACAGTGACACATTCTACAGTGTGCTATTAAACCACAACAAAAAAAAAGTGACTTCTACTTTTTTGGACTATTTCTTTTATTCTTTTTTACTTCACATTCATTATAATTATGCAGCTCAGTGAAGCACATTTAAATTAACACATACAATTAAATAATGTACTACCACGCACACATATGTATATAGATGGCACACAAGCGAGTACGTTAATATTTGCCAGTACTATACCACACAATGCTAGTAATGAAAGAAAGATTGTTGCCTACTTTGAAGGGCTGCCAGCAGAAATGCTGCTAGTGTTAGTGGACATACTATCAAAGCTGGCACGCATGGCAATATGCTGTGTAGTTGGAAAGCATAGTTAATGTAACGTGTAATTAGTTATTTTAACGCTTCTTTTTAACTGGTTTACTTAACTTTTGTGTTCTTTTGTGAAATCTTTGTTAATATTACCTACATTTTTATTATAGAAAGTGACTTTCTATTTACTTAACAAAATAAATTACTTTCATCTTTTTGAGAAGAATAGTTTATTTTGGTAAGAGACGGCAAGATGGAAAACATTTTAACCAATATTGAAATAGAAAAAATTACCTCTTAAAAATCTAACTCAATTATACATATATTTCCTTAAGAAATTTTGATTTCAAAAATGTTTTGATTTAAAAAAAAATTTAATAGATTTTACTATATATCTATACCATAAATTTTTCGTTGGGATATTCTTGTCATAAAATATTTAGGTTTGTAGTACAAAAAAACAAAAAAAAAACTTTTTCGCATGATTAATTTATATTTCATCCATGAAATGAAACATGAAAAACTGTTACACAATTTCATGATTAATGCATCAATATAGGTAGGTAGGTAAGTCTAATGATCCAATTGCCGACATGCTTTTTACATTTCTTCAATGCCTCTACCCAACTATGGCTTACCTTTTTGGCCAGCATCGTATTTTAACAGTTGTAATTCAACCTGTGCGTTATTGAATTTTAATCAATTTATAAAATGCTTTGGGCAGCATTCGCCATTGTCATTTATTAATGTCAGTGACTCGATGAAATATGAATTTTCGCATAGCGTAATAATTCATTATACCACCACCGGTAGCAGTAGCTGTAGCAGTAACAGCAACAGCAACAAAAATGTGCCACTTTTAATCCTTTCATCATTTATCCAGGCGTTTCTCTTACGTTGACAAAAAGTTTTGTCTTCATTTCATCGTTATTTATTTAATCATTTATTGCATGAAGCTTTTTTCATCAAACTATGCTATAAATTGTCATATCAGCGCTTGAAGTATTAATGGAGTTCGAGGGTATCTCGTCATTATCAATATAAGCTGTGTTCATCACAGCTATTTCGCATTTATCAGCATTATTAATACCCAGTCGGTATATCATAACGAAATTGACTCAGAATTTTAATTCTTCATGTATGATGGAAATTCTGGAAAAAATCTGTGATAGCAAAATTAAAAGTACTGCTAATGAGACACAGCAATATATGCGTAGACTTAAGGAGGTAGCAAATTTTGGTTAGAATTGATTTATTTTTTACAAACTTAAATGAGGAATCATGTATGAGTATTATTGGCTGATGAAGTTGTTTCCAACAGGGTCGTTGTGCTATTCTCATTGCTTCCTGAAAACATTGCATATTTGAATACCTTACTTTATTAATTTGTGACTTTTTTCAAAGCTTTGTTAATGCTGAGTGATAAAATTTACAAAATGATAGTCAATCGCGCGAACATTTGTAAATTATTAATTCATCATCATTTTCTCATTAGATGGCTGTGAATAGCACTAATCCGCTTGAAATTCAATTGGAATTTCATGCACATAAAGTTGAAGTTATTGAAGAGGAAAAAAGTATTTTGTCAGTTATGGATGATGTTTTTTGTTGGCAGTTATATACAGGATCGTTTTTAGACTTTGAAATGCCAAAAATTGTAAAGAGGCCCCCTCCAAAAAAAATTTTACAATCGAAATAAAAAGTTCATCAATTTGAAAACATCAGAAAATGACTTATGAGCATTTTGGGTCCCTTGATCCCAAAAGCTTCATAGAGGGTCGACACAGTAAAATTTATTTATTAGAGTTTTGAACGTAGCTCCTTTTAAAATTCTTTGCTTTGGTTGATGTCTATTCAGTTCGCTAAAAAACATTATCAATTGTCGACGATAGTTTTATCTCAGAAATTCGTTAATTAGCCGATTATTCGATTAAAATGGATCCAGGCGATACCAACTTAAGTTTGTATATAATCAAAATACCAACATAGACAAAGTTGGAAACATATTGGTCGATTTTAATAACATGTCAATGTTAAAACTTTAAAGTTAGTCACAAAGCTTTCGGGACATGACAGTTTTACTTTTAACAAAGCTTTGTTTTTCGGTGAAAAAGGTTCAATGCAAAAAATATAAGGAGACCGGAGTAGCATCTACACTTTTTTTTTGAAAACCTTTATCTCAGAAGCTAATAATAATGATATCCGATGACTGCTTCATACCGAAAATTCAATTTCTGAATGATCTGCAAAGCCGGAGCATCCCAGTCTCCCCTAAGAAACCAATTTCATATTTAATTAAAGGAAATTAGTTTGGCTCTCTTAATATTTTAGCAGGCCTATTAAATAGTAACAGTTATTTTAAAAACAAATCAGTGCATTTTTTTTTTTTGAAGAATTGCTATATCTCGAAAACGAAGTTTATTGAATTATGTGTAGTGTAACATTCATGTTTCTGAAATCAATTAAAGGGTTCCCAGGTTATGATGATTTATGGCAAAGGTATATCCGGACTTTCAATGGCTATATCTCCGATATTAGCTACCTCCCTCCCTAGAGAAGGATACCTTAAGTAAACTTGAACATTATTCGGTCAACTTGGCAATGCTTTATCACTTTGTCAAATTGAAGTTCGGATATAGCGTTAAGGATCGACGGTAGTGGAAATGTAAGTTGAAAATACTTATTTAGCCAAGTAGCAGCATCAGACGTCAAGCGATCAATTTCGTTAATAAAGATATTACAGTATACCAGCCTGCAGTCTGTAAGGATGTGCTTCGTTATTTGACGCATTTGTGGTCGCTTGCAGCTGTCCAATTAGAAAGTGTTTCACGAGATCTACAAATACCAGCATTCATTGCTTGAGCTGCAAGCTGCGCCGATTTTAAATTTTTATTATGATATTCTTAGCGATTTCAATTTCCATCTTGAGGTTAAAGCTAATCCTATATCGTATCATGGGGGACACGTTCGTTGTCTTTGATTTTGTTTCAGTTTTAGTACATCCATCCATTTGTTTTCAATTTTTCCCTTCTTCGCGTAGGTCATTATCAATATCATATCAATATCATATCAATTCATTTATCATTATAACTATATTTTAAATATCTTTAAGTCTGTTCAAATTGGTAATAAATAAATATGGTGTGCATTGTTCTGATAAAAACTCAATCAAAGGCTTACTGGTTTGACTAAAATCCAAATAATATGTAAAATATTAACGATTCCTACCTTTCCGAAATCAGCGTTTGTTTCTATGATCAAATATTTACCTAATTAAATCAATTTTTTAAAATGTTTTTATTCTATTCTTAAAAGTAAAATTTTTACTGAAATTGCATTTAATTTTTTTTGCAAACCTTTCTTTTTTATTAAGTTTTTTAAAAGTTTTTATATTGCATTACTAATGCGTTCAACTTGTTTCGTACAACTTGCAACACTAATCAAGCGCTCTGTACAAAGGAAGCAACAATTGAAAAAAAAGGACAAACTTGCGTACCATGACGTTTGCCATCCCACCAACATCAGCAGCATCTGTTACTAAAAGCGAACTTTCAACAAAAACTAATTTATCTGCAAGTTTCAAATGCGCTCTAATTTAGTTCGCATTTTTTCGCGTTCTTTTTATCCTTAACTTATTTTAATACTTCTAGTTTTTCTTAAGCAATTTTATTATGTCCTACTTTTTTTTTAACAGCTGCATTAATGATAAAAGCATAGTTGCCAGCTTGCGAGAAAAATCTTGTGAGTGAGAATTTGTGAGATATTTTTTTTTTTCAAAAAATGCGGTGAGCAATTTGTTTTTTTTTTCTTAGTTTTTGAAAATGTGCGAGTATTTTTTGCAATCTAAGAATATTTTTGGAGAGTTTTTATTGCGCGCAAGAATTTTACAATATTTTCTAAAGCAACATTTCTAACTTGACATTTTATTCACCTGTGCGAGAAAAACAATTGTTTGTGTTAAAAATTTAACTGGCAACTATTAATGTAGTGGCAAGCGTTTAAGTAAGAAAAATATGAAAAAAAAACTTAAAAAGAAAGACCGGCTATAAGTAAAAGTAACTAACGCGTAGTGCAGCAAACAAGGCTAACAAAATAAGTTGTATATAATAAACAGATGAAATGCAGTTGAAGTAAGGAATTAAGTGGGTCAATATCTTTATTCATGCAAAAAATGGGGGAGGTCCATCAGAATATTAATATTTCAGATGAATATTTACTAAAAGGAGCAGTTTTTCTTTAAAAGGACTGTTCATTTATTCATATCGCTTAAAAGAGCATTTAAATTATTGGCTTATAGCAAATATTCTTTTAGAGAATTATACCCAAAAGTCTGTTATAACTTTCATAAAATTTGTTTTTGTAATTTTTTCTTTAATTTTTGGGAAATTTTTCACTAAATTTTGTTAAAATTATCTATCCATTCTCTTGAAATTTTTAATATAACTGCGGTTATTGTGCGCTGCTTGCTAATCTTTTTTAGATAATTTTTTCGACTTCAAAACTGTTTCGTATCCTATCCTAATCGTCATGATATAAAAAGTACTTAACTCATCATTTATGCTGTTATTAGCTCATTTAGAAATCATGCTACTTAATTTACTATAGATTTATTTGCATCCTTATCGCATCATTGTCAGGTCAGCGATGTTGCATTTCTCACAACACCGTCAATAAATCAAGTTGCAACATTTAAATGCAGGATGCTGCAAGTGTTCAGTAAAAGGAAAAATACCAAACCAAAGGCATTAATTAGGAGAAAAATGTCTCGCTACTTCCGGCTGAAAAAAGAAAAAATATAAGAAAATAATGTAGTAAAATTTTTATAGTCAATAAAAAAAAAATGAAAAATAAAGAAATTTTACATTGTATTTTCAAGGAATGGGCCGTGCTAGTTACTCTGGTCTGCTTGATAAATACAAATGGCCTCAGTTAATTTGCATAATTTTCAAATAAAATAACGGACAAACAATAACGGAACGTTAGCGGCATGATAAAAATTGTAACCAGCACGAACGATGTCCCCTACTGATGCTGTTGATGGTAACTCAAGTTGGTTGCTCATATTTGTGTAGCAATCGAAGGGGAGGGGGAGGGAGGGATTTATGTGGGAGTTACTTTTGCATTTATGGGTTGGTCACTGACAAATTTATGGGATTGCTTTAGGAAGAGTAAGTAAAAATAGGAAATTAATTTTCATAAGATAAGACAATTTAGTACATTAAATGGTACGAGGGTGATATAAAGTATATGTGCATTTTTTGTTGGTAGAGGAGAAATTTTTATTGCCGCAAGTATAGGCAAAAATATTATTAATTTCAGACTTGAGATTAATTGTTACAAAAAATTGCCCAATAAATATGCGCTCAAAATGATTTCATAGAAAAAAGACTTTATATCATGCATTCTTGAAACAAACCTCCAAAGTATTACAAATAGACTGGCATTTGTGTCAAAGTCACAGGAATAACTTAGATGGAATGAGTTTTTAACTTTATAAATCAAAACATGGAGTGCAAGGCGTTATAGCTTTTCTATAGAAAGTAAGGGTTAAACAATATTCCGACGTGCTACGGAAAATCCGCCATACTTTAATCGCTGTCAAAATTAAGTTGAACACAATTGACCGTTTAAAATGGAACCGAAGAGCTGACAGCTACTTGGACTTAATTTATTTTTATCAGTCAGCGACGGATCACTGCTGCTTTTCAAATCAGCTTGTGTCAATTTATTATTTAAGTTTTTATGTCAATTTTAATTCTATGAAAAGAAATTGTAATGAATTGAATTAAAACAAATTACAAATAAAAGTAATACGTACTGAAAAAAAAAAAAAAAAATTCACTTTGTCTCAAATGAGAAATATTTCAATACAAAAATTATTTTTTTTCTGTATCCAAAATGACAGCTGAATACTTCGGATTTTGTGGCGGGTATTACTGCTGAAGGATTCTCCTTTGACGGATTTTTCAACCACCGTTAGCATTGTGTGTGATGCGTTAAGCAGAATTAGAATGGGGTCGGCAAATCGTCAACGATTTCTTGATGTCAACAATTATATCACACTTGATCGTATGAAATGGAATATAATTCCGGCGTACAACTGAAAACCTGCAGACCATTTTCACCATCAGCAGGCGACGATCAGTGTTGCATTTCGAATCAGCTTGTGTTATTTTTTTTTGTTTACGTTTGTGAAAACTAAATGGCAGCTGAATTTTCCGTCGTTTGTCATCCGCCGTGTTTACTCCAACGATTTTTCGAATGTTTTTTATTTTTGACAGCGGGTAATCGTTGCTGATTTCCCGACCCTGTACGAATTCTGTTCAACTCATAAGCTATTACGCATGTAACGTCATGTCATCACTGCAGAATATATCAATTCATTACAGCATAGATTCTTCTCTCATATCCGCCAGTAAAGATGCTTATACAATAAAATTTGGAATAATTAAAAAAAAACTTTGTTTTTCTGTAGAACCGAAAACGTTTAAGATACTCGAACAAAATTTCATCATAAGCGAATCGCTAAGTAGAGAAATAGTAACATAATAATAATAGTTTTGCTGACAGTGAACATATTTTTAAAACGCCAACAGTTTTTCTCTCAGTAGTAATTAATACAAAAAGTATGACGCTTCATTTGTTGGAATCGATTCAGCAGTTTCGAAGCTCTAATATATTGCCAAATATTCTGTCTGATAAGCTGTTCCATTGACAATGAGTGCTTTTCAACACGTAAAATGATGTACAACAAGTTGCCCGACACTTTGGCAAGCAAGTTGTCAAGTTTAGTTGATGCTTTAGTGTTCATTTATTTTACAACGTGCACGTTTCAGTTCCTCCGTTAAAATTTTCATATTTTGTAATAATATATTCATAAAAAATTATAAAAAGTGTTAATTTCTATTAATTTACAAGTTTAGAAGGAGAAAACAATAAAATGTTTTAATAAAATTACATGAAAATAAAAAATCGCATTTCAAGCGGTGCCGTCAGCAGAGCCGCCAGTGCAAGTGTAGTTGGTTTTGTTGTTAATTTTAATGTGATTTTATAGTAAATTGATCACAAAAAAGGCAGCAAGTGCTTAAATTAAATTTAATTTCTCTTGCAAGTGTGTTTTTTTATCGATGAAAATAATTTATTAAAAATCATGTGAGTGTAATGTTGTTGTAGCTAATAGTATTGCAGTTGCTGCCTAAGCATCTGCTATGGTTCTGTTCATTGCTAAACCTTAGTGGTTTCACAATGTTTGCAAATGAATTTTTACCAGTGGTTTCTCAATTCTGCAAGGCTGCACGATCGGTAAGTGATTTATTTATTTCTTTTTCTACATTTTATTTTAAAGTTTTTAATTTTTATTAAATTCAGTTTTTGGATCTCTTGAGGCAAGGCTTAACTAGGCTGTCAATATGTATTCCTTATTTAAAATAATCCAAACTAATGTCTTCTAAGGTATTACTAAAAAAAGTTTTAGCGGGAACTAACATTGTACTGATATTATATAGGCAGAAGCGTACATAGGGGGGGGGGGGCGAGGTGCGGGTCGCCCCGGAAGCAAGCCTTAAGGGTGCCGCAAAATATATAATTTTGCTAGCGTTTTCGAAAGTCAAAAATTAGGACCTAATTTTTTTATTTTGAAATGAAATTTAAAAAACACAAAAACTTCTATCGACAGGGGCGTCAAATAAGTCCTTTGCCCCAGGCTCCTGATCCGCACGGTACGTCTTTGTATTGATTCATTTAGAAGAAATTTTTTTTCGAAAATAAAATCTAAAATCAAAAATGCAATTTTATCTAATATCTATTATCGTGTAAAAGAACCATCCTTTAAATTTATTTTTTATTGATGATTTCTTTTAAATGTTGACCGAAACAGCCTAAAAAGTACCATTCTCTAGTTCCAATACCAAATGAGTGTTCGAGTATTTCGAATGGCGAATAACGCGAGTAACGTTGGCTTTCAATTCCTCTATCGTAGCCAACTTATCCATGTAAAATTTGGAATTATCTAAACTTTTTTCACTATCTGAATTTTGAACCTAAGAAATCATGAATATCAGAATTACTTACACCACACAAAAAAACATCTGGGTGATATATAGTTTAGCCAACCTAGAGAATATATTTTCGTTACGCTAAGACTTATAATGCCATAAGTTATTATTGAACAATAAATTGCATTAATATGTGCTAAATTAAACCAAATTTTCAACAAAAAGCCTGTCTGTCTTAAGCCCATAATTCGTTGCTGTTGATGCCTAAGGATTTAATCAAACAATTCGGAGAACTTCATAGGCAAAATGAATAGAATTGCAACAAGTGCAACTCAATTGCAACTTAATACCATCAAAGGCAACAACTTAATAACAACAAAAATAATCACTGTCATCAATGGCAGCAGTAATATGTAGCTCAACAGCAATTCATTACAAATAACATATATTACATTTATATAATAATTTATTATTACATTAATTACGCTTATCAATAAGTTCGCACATTATGCACAGTGAGCGTACCACAAATGAATTTATATTGAAATTATCATATGGTATTGCTACAAACATAAATCCATTAACACCAGATCTTCTTCAATTCAAAATGAATTGCTGCGAACCACAAAATTAAATATAGGCTGTCATTCGGTGTGTTTGTCAGTCATTCAGTTAGTCAGCTTGTCGTTTTGGGACTTAGTTTTGTTGGGCATTCAATCAGTGTCATAATCCATAGCTTAAACCGATAATAATTTAGCCTGAATTGTTATTTAAACCAAAAATTATTTAGTTATAATTAAACGAATATAAATTGAGTGTAATATGCGTTAACAATTTGATTTGATATTGCAATTACAATTGCATTGGGGTTGTAAATCAAATAAGTCGCCTTTAATCTCTATTGGCTTTTGGTTTTCAATAAAAAAAAAAATTGCGAAATTACAATAAATTCAAAATGCTGACATCATGATCTTTTAAATATAGTTGGGAAAAAAATTGTTTTGAACTGTAATCTATCGGAAAATCAATTTTAAAAGATAATTCTCCCTTTCCAGAATTTGACTGTCGAATCACGCAAGTAATGTTGGCTTTCAATTTTCTCAATAGACTTTGGACTATACGTACCACCAAATGAAAAAGTTTAGAGGTGTGATATCACATGAACTACACATCTCATTGGTTCAATATCTAAACATATCTTGTGAATTTTAAATGAACTTGAAAATGAGTTTTTTGTTATTTTAGTAAATTTCTCAAACGTTGTTGTGGTGTAAGTCTTTCCATGATGGTGAAACAGCACTGAATAAAAACATCATGACACATTAACGCGTGATCTGCAGGCCCGGATTTAAAAATTTGCCGCCCCTAGGCAGTTGCAAAAAATTACCGCGGCCCCCCCCAAAATACTTCTTCAATGGTGAAATAATTTTTTACGGAAATTTTTTCAATCAATAAAATGCAACTAACTTTTTAGAGCACAATGCAATATTTTTTCTTATTGTACTAAAGTTTTATTTTTTCACAAATAAATAAAAATTTCTGCGTAAGAGCTAGATTTATATTTCAATGCAATATATATTTTTTATTATAAATTTATGATCATTTTGATAGAATGAGCCAAATAAATAAATGACAAAAATTCCTTCTCGATCGTTATGAAATTTTTCAAAGTTTCCGCCAATATTTGCCGCCCCTTAATTCTTGTTGCCCTAGGCACGTGTGTACTATGCCTGTAAGGTAAATCCGGGCCTGGTGATCGGTCATAATATCTCTACTGAAAAATACACCACACGTAAGTTGCCTAAAAGCTTCTTTGCCTGCTTTCGTTTTTAAGATTTCTTTCAGATCTCTTGCCTTTAGTTATATTTTTATTATAGCACCAAACCATTATCTAGCATATCTAACAAGATAGAGCAATAGCGAAGCTCCTTTGCTTGCTAGCTTATCATCTGTCTTCCACGTACTATACATATAGGTCCCATATCCCATAGTAGATAAACTTTATTATTCTTGTTGGATATATTTAAGTAACTTAATTATTCCATGCCATTTTTGGTATAATTTTATAAGTAAATATAAAGCAGCTTAACTATCTGAAAGGACAGCATTAGATTTGTTTGTGTACCTTCTGTTCATACTAAACTATACAAATATCCTTCTGACATATATCTCTGCCTGAAAGATGATAGGATTAGTTATTTGCTAACGAACTCATAGGAATTTGTCCTGGGACCAAAGAATTCAGCGCCTGTTCCTTTATTGGTGGTAGATCAGAAAATGCATTGTAGTTGTATGTGATCTTCAGTTTTAAATACCATGACATTCTTGAAGAAGTTCTATGCTAGGATTGAGGTAATTGCTATTTGATTGAAGCTGCTTATTTTGCACACACTCTCGAGACATACTTTGATTACTACGAGTCAAATACAGAAACAACTCCATATCCGCCGTCTGCTGCACAAGAGTATTTATCCTGTGAAGCAGACGCAAGCGTTTCTCCAAACAATTCCAAGGTATTTATTGGAATTTTTTTTTTTACAGAAGAAAGAGCAATAGTCTTGCTAATACTAATGTACTTTGGGACATACTGAGTTTTATACCACTCTAATGCTTTACACTGACACGTCCATTTTTTTAATGTACTAAAAGTCTTGTGCGCCAGTTTGTGTGTAAATATCTCAAAAACTAGACATAACTCAACAGACTAATTTTCTGAAAACTATTTTTCTAGAAATGTTGCCCTAAGAATTATAGTGCATATGGTAAATTGTTAGTTTTACACTTTTTCGCTATATTGCGAAAATTTTTTATATCCACATTTCCTTTTCAATATAAAAACGTTTAAAATTTCATTAAAAAAAAGAAAATTCACATCTTTTAATTTTTGAATATTCAAAGATTTAACGTTGACAATGCCGCCGCTTGCTTTTGGCGCCAAAACAAAAATAAAAGTAAATGGGGACCTTTCTATTGTTGACTAAAATCATTAGAGTGTTCATTATAATAAACACTTTATGTATGGAAATTTAAAGTACCTATACATAATGATGCTGTTTCTAAAAATATAAAAAATGTTATATTGTGTATAATATTTGATCAATTATAGCCGCCTTTTTAAGTTTTGAAGAAATTTCCTTATTTGTATTTTTAATTTTTTTACATTTTCATTCAACAATTGCAAGCATTTTTGGTTTTTAACTTTTCTATAAATAATATAGCTCTAATTTTATACTTGTGCCACCCTAAAGTCTTCGCACATATTTTATTCAAACGCTTTGGAAATTTCATGAAGGTTGTTTATGTTACAATTTCAACATTTTTTGTTCTTCTTTTAAAGCGGCAACAGCACCACCGGAAATTAAAGCGTGGCTTATACATAGCTATATACATGTGTATGTATGTGTTAAAGAACGCAATTTTCAATTCAATTCAATTCAATGAAATAAAAGCAGAGAACCTTTTTTTTCTGCTTCTTTAGCCTTATGCAATATGGCCTAAATCCTTATGCCTTCGCTATAAAATCCTTTATTTAACAATTTTGTATTTGATTTTGTAACCAAATACGTTGGTGGTTCTTGTTATTGTTTTTGTTGTTGTTGTTGCTATAGTGGTCTTATTTTTTGGAGCGTAGCTGTTAGCGTCGCGTAAATATTTTGTTAGCTTAAAGTAACAACAGCATACAAGCATTATTTGTGTTAATGCTGTAATAGTTGTTGTTATTGTTGCCTGCCTGCATGAAGGCTGTAAACTTGAGGTTTTTGTTTTGTTTTTTCGGTACTGAAATTCTAAAGCGAAGCAAAACATTCCGTTTTACCATATTGAACATAAATCAGTTCAGCATCCTAGAATTCAATGAAAATATATTGGCAATATAAACGAGTTATGTGTATGCCGACAGTATACCGTACGGCTGAGTATCCTTGGAAGTATAAATAGTTTTGTAACAATCATAACTAATACAGGGTGAGGAGTTTGAAAAAGTCATAAATGGTTTGTTTTGCAAACTTTTCGAGAGAAAGCTAAATTACTGAAACTGAGAGAAAATTCCGGCAATATTTTAATGTCCTGAAAATTACTCTTTTAGACGAAAAAATATGACTAACTAGAAAAAAAAAAATTGTTATATAAAATAAAATATTTTGACCAATTTTAAGAACTTATAACTATTTTTTAGTAAACTTTATTTAAAATATATACACTTATTTCTATGTGCCACTATCATTTTAGCAAAGCTGTCTTTTAATTTTCATCCCCATTCACGGTACACATAAAAATTTTGAATACAATTCAATACAATTATTTTTTACATCAATCTATTGTTCATAGAGTAAATAGAAATATTTTCCAATCTCCACTCTACACCCTCATAGCCAATGCTGTTGTTTAATGCTTAAATATTTTACTTTCAATTTTTGGGCGCGGCTAACAAAGCAGCTTAGCAAACTGCCTGACTGAACCTTTGGAAATATAAATCTATGCAAAGCATTACAAAAGCTCATAAGACTTAAATACCAATGTGCAGTTTTTGGGGGTTTATCACAGTACTTTAGTTATGGACCCTTTTACTTACACATACACATGTAGACACAAATTACTTGAACTACATAGCTGATAATGCTTGATAACTAAACATATACGACATACATGGCCTGGCATCAAATACATAGTCAGGTTTGGCCATAGATTTGGATTACCCATAGTTAAAAATATAAAGGTACCTACTTATTATTAGATGTGGAAAGATGTTGAAATGCTATAAAAGCATGAAATAAATAATTAAGTTGCTTCAAAATTGGTCAAGTATACACGAAAAGTTTCTATGATATATGAGCAGGAGAAAACAAAGTTAATATGTGCCGTAGATTGGCTTATTCATTAGCACGGAAATCATATTTATATGCTTGTTAGCCAACAATTATGTGGAGGATTTTCTTTAGTTTATTCTCATTTCTGACGTAGAAAAAAAACTCTGATTACAAAATATTCGGTAATATCTGGGAATGCAAAGCCTTTGAGAGTAGGAATGACGAAAAGCTTAAAAATCGTAATAAATTTCTGCCTTGTAAGGACTTTCCAGTCAAGTGGACGTATTAAAAAGGAAATGTGAATTACTTTGTGAGATATAATGTTTCTTTGCTTAAAAATCAATAAAAACGAATAGTGTTCTTCCAGCTGTAATGCAATCGGAATATCGCCTTACTAATGAATATTTCTAAGGGTAGTCTTTCACCAAGGCAACATGCCTATCTTAAATGATGATTTACAGGAGACGCTTACCCACAAAGAAGACCGTGAGATTTATATGTCTTTACACTATAAGCAATACTTGATAGACCCATTCTTAGTAGTGTAAAGCAGAATTCATCACAAAACTACTTTCTAAAATGGGAGTAGAATGCTGACAAGAAGTTTTTTTAATTATTTTCTTTACTTTTTAAGACTTCTGATACAGTGTTCTAGTACAAATTCGAAATTGATTTGGGCAAATCAAAAAAAATTGTTAGCAACATCAAAATGATTAGACAATAACGTAGAGTTGAATTGAATCTTGACATCTCTATTAATACAAGCTAGTTTAATAATCTCTGAATTTCCCTCGTTTCGAAAATTAAAAAACAATCAGCCAAATAAGCCATACAAAGCTAAGCACTGAATGAAGAGCCTGTTGAGCCAATAGATATCTAGCAAAGTCTTAAGAAATCTTCAAAAAGTGTTGTTAAAAATATTTTTAGGTGGTGTATCGGAACAAAACTAAAAACAAAAAATTACAAGAACAAAAAAAAAAGTAAAAAGACATGGGCTAAAGTTACTCATACTAGTTTCATCCATTGCTATATGGAGTCATCAGTGACCTTTTACGAAGAAGAAACGAAAGAAACGAAGAAAATCTAAAATTATTTTTTCTATTGTGTCTTTGTTTTTGTAACTCATTTGATATTACACTTTTCTTGCAAGCTTTTTTAGCGAATCAAAATGAATTAGCAAGGGCAAATCGGTGAGCTCAACGAAAGGTAAGTTGCAAAAAATCTATGTAAAAAGAAAGACATATCAAGCTTAGAAATTCTCACTGATCGGCTCAAAGGTCACTGATGATTTCATTTAGTAATGTATGAAACTACAATAGAATGTTTAGCATAAGTCCGTTTTTTTTTTGATTTTTATTCTTGTACTTTTTTTGGTGTTATCACGCACTGTACTGAACAGTAAGCTCAATAAAGTAATTTATTTTTAAGATTTTCTACTTAATTCTTCTACAGTAGGAATTTAATAAAAATTTAAAACAAAATTTACCACATAGTCATGTGTTAACGAAAAACTAACAAATATCACTAAGTAAAATCTATACAAATGTTCTAAAAAAGCGTGGTCAGTATTTTACCCATGTGCATTGAACAATCACAAAATAAATGCAAGTGGGCAGCATTGTAGCCGTATCTATGGACCTAAGGCAGCCATAACGATGGTTGTTGTTATCTTTGCAGTGAACACCAAAGGCAAAGTGTAGGCAGCATTTATGCTTCTGCTGCTACTGGTGAGTGTGAAAATGCTAAATAATAAAATCACAAACGTAGGCGTCCAAGCATGTCATAACACTCCCACACACACACACACACACACACACACACACACACACACACACAATGAAGTTCTAACACTTTATTGAAAATGGATAAAATTATGGCTTTGCCAGCAAATTTTGCTAAATTGGAATTTCAATAATTTTCAATTATTACAATTGCATCAAGTTTATGGGATACGAAAGCATACAAGCTGTATAACTATGAGGCGGTCTAGCCAATAGAACGTTCAGCAGGAAAGCCCTAAAGTTGTTTTTATTGTCATTTCGTTAGTGTCTTCAGGCTGTCCTCCAGTAAGGCGACAGCTCTCTGCAGCAGATATTTTATTGTCCTAAATATTTTGGCATTGCTGCATAGATGAGTGCGAGTTTGTGCGGTAGAGAAGTTGCAACATTGTTCAGCTTCATAGATTGGTAATCGTTAAAACTTTACTATATGCGAATTTATGTAGCAAATGACTTACGTGCAATTTTCGCAATTAATATTTGTTAGTAGTTTTTGTTTAAATGAAAATTTTTGAAATTTTCGTAAAAATTTTTCAAAAAATTAATTAATGCTTCGCTTGTAGTGGGGAAGGCAAACAGCACCCTTTGACTTTTTTTTTGATGATTTCATTCATATTAGTTTGCAACACACTCTATTGCAATTAAGAATCCACTTAAATGATAGCAACATAAAGTGCCAATTGCTTTAGCTGATTGAAGATGTAGATTTAAACGCAATATGTTAATTGCATTTAATGGTGAACAGCCAACACGCACAGCAATCGGTAGCGAAAAACTAAAATTTGTAACAGAAAGCGCCGCATACGCATAAATCAGTTCCAATCGTGAGCCTTCTACAATGGCAGTGCTTTATTTTTTCGCTGAACCAACAAACATTTTTGAATGTCTTCAATTTGTACAATGGCAACAATTTGTGCTTTGTTGCAATGGTTTTTGTAGATTTCGTGGACGTTATGTAACCAACAAATGGACCGCTTTCTATACACTTGGTTTTGCCAGCTGCTCAGCGTTAACACTCAGCTATACCATCTATAAAAAGGTAACCGCTGAAGAGAACCGCTTAAGCGCACTAGATAATATGCTGTTATCCATCAGCTTTCTGGAATTGGTAATGTCCATGTGCGTTTTCCTCATAACAACGGTGTCAATGCAGTGGCAGTCGCGTCGTCACATAGCGCTCATCGAACGCATACATATGCTGGATCAGCGTTTAATGCAAGAGTTTGGTGCAAATCTCAACTATCGTAAACTTATGCGTAAGGACATTATAATTATGGCCATAATAACTGTAGCATATTTTGGTGCAGTTAATTCAGCGGTAATACAAATGTCTAACGGTGATTGGACGCGTACGTTCTTGAGTGCTTGGTGCTATGCTGTTGTCACCGGTGGTCCACATTTTAGCGGTTATGTGCATATGAATATGACCGAAGTATTGAAAATACGCTTTCGATTGTTACAGCAAATTATCAATCGCGATTTCTTGCTTTGCCGCTTTCCAGATGTATCGCTCAGAGAGCAGCGCCTACATAGTGCTATCGAATTGGTTAAAGAGTTTCATGAGTTAATACGTGAAGTTAATGCTATTTATATGCTAAGCTTGATATCGGCATTGGCACATGATTTCACGCTTACAACAAGTGAGCTATATTTGATTTTCGGCAACATAAGTTTTTCTAAAAAGATATTATTCTACGTGGTGCTGTGCATGTTGCCACCATTATATAAAATTATTATGGAACCAATTTACTGTCATATGGCAATGGTGGAGGTGAGTGTGACATAATGGTGTAAGAAAATCAAATCTAAAATACGTAAGGAAAATGAAAAATGAAAAGTAGAATTTAAGGAAAAAATTATTTAAAAAGTTGCTCAAATTCTACACATAAAATTATCATTCATAAGACCTTAACGTAAATCACTCTCAAAGTATAGTTAAATGCCCTAAAAGCTCTATCAAATTCCAAATAAAATTATTCAAAAACGATATAATAATTCGATCAAATTTAAAAAGAGTGAATCAATATAAAATTTGGGCGGAGTTTAGATGTTAAATGCAGCAGTTTTGAGATTTTTTGTCAAGTTTCTTAAGTGTTTTGATGAAATTTTGAACACATACATATGTTATAAGCTTTATATAAGATATTTTTGAAATTTCTTCATAGTTTCCATGCCCAAATAAATAATCGTTAAGCTTAATAATTTTTTTTCCGACATCTTTACACAAGGGCCATAAGTGTTTTCAACTAATACAAAAAGTCGACATATGGTTTCCACAAAGTGAACTTGCACGAAAAATTGTTGCTGCTACAATGTATTGGCGTATGGAGAATAAAATTCAGTTTCAAATTGGACTTGATATTGTTTTGAACAAGCATATACTGGCAATGGTGATTGAAACTTTTTCAGTATTTCACACGTAATCATAACCTATTCTCTTCTTTTTCAGGTCACATCAGTTATTTTCAATTATTTACTAATACTCATACAATTTCGCATGACACAAGAGATGGGCGATCAAATTGAACAACAGAAAAATACATTACAAGAATGGATTGGCGTGGAGTTTTAAGCTTTAAAAAATAATTATCCTTGGAGGAAAAATATCAAGTTCAGGAACAAACTTGAAAATCCAAATATCATATGGAATTTTTGGTATATTTTTTTGATGAAAAATTATCTTAATAAAAGATTTGTATCTTTTTCGAACAAAATCTAATGTTATATACGATTTTTAATACATAAGATCACAAAATTATTTTTTTCTGTTTTTCGATGAAATATGTATTTCAAATTGATTTTTATTATTTTTTTCGAAAAATATCAGTTATTTTTGATTTTAACTGTCTCTTTTTTTATTAATACATTTGTGTTTTTATTTGACTATATCATGGAAAATCCATCGAATTAGTACTCACCCTTAAGTTCCTATACTGACACATAAAACAAAAAAAAAAAAAAAAAAAAAATTTCTTAATTACTTTTAACCAAATAAAGTTTGAAGCAATTATCCTAAATGCAATTAAAGATGATTTAACTAAATATGCAAAGATTCAATAACAAAAAAAAAAAAAAAAAAAAAAAATTGCCGTCACAAATAACAATTGCTGGCAACATGCAAAAACATACAAATGACATATTTATGACAAGCAGTCATGATATGTGTAGCAATGTATGAATGTATTTATAACAAAATCAGTACAAATGCCACCCATAATGTAGCAGAAATTTATGTCACTGCAATTAGCAGTGATATGTATAAGTGCCACAGGAACAGTGGCAGTTGTGTGGTCAAATAGACTTTGAGGCGAAGTGAGAGTTTAAAAAAAGGCGACATCTATGACATTAATTTGACAAACGCCAGCACAGGCGATTTTGTGTGGAAATTGCCATTGGACAATCGTCAGTTATGATGATGGCAAAAATCAATACTGCATTAATAAATATATTAAAGTGATTATTCCTCTCATACTTTTTTCCACAATTGGAATTGCTTATAAAATGGAACAGTTTGACAGCGTACACTTGATTGGATTATAATTGCAATGAAACAACATACCCAGTTGAACTTGTGTGACTTGGTATCGTCCTAATTAAGTTCTCATGGTTTTAAGGTGAGACGGCGTAATTTTTTTATAAAATAGTTAGAAGTGTGAAATTACTGATAAAAGCCGAAATCTTTCGAATAGATCAAAAATGTCGATATAGTTTGAAAGCTAAAAAAATAAAAAAAAGTCTAATAAATCATATGAGTTTTAAAATTAACTAATGATAAGGAAAAAAAATCCAAGCAGTCTATAATAGTTAAAAAAACGATTAGTAATGAAAAGCATCTAGGAGAGTATTGAAATATGTATAATGAAAAAGAAGTATCAGTAATTGCAGAAAAGTATGCAACAAGAAAGTCTCGTAAACTATGAGAAAAAATGGCTAAAATATTAAGGTATTGAAAGCAGCGAAAAATAAAAAAATTTGATTGGTAACAGTAAAAATGATGAAAATAATTGAAAAATTTGATCGAAATCTTATGGTGTTAAAAAGTATCGCCGAAGTCTGAATGTATCAAAAATAATAGATTAGTGGATATGTATATTGGTCACTATCAAAAAGTAGTTAAAAGTCGAGTGGCGTCAAAAAAGTCGGAAAGTAACATATTATATCGAAAAGTTTCCTTAACTTCAAAAGCATGATAAATATTAAACGTACAAACGAAAACACAACTTGGAGATGTCCGCGGCAAGCTTAGTTTTTGCATAACCTTTAATTTGGTTTCAAAATTAAAAAGTCCTCATTGATATTCTTAGGCTAAAAAAGAACTAATAGTTCTCGAGACATACGGTTGAGAAAAATTGAAGTTAGTCACGTACTCCACGACATACTACGTTCAGTAGTGTAAGGTTTGATAAAAAAATATTCAGCATTTTCGTTTTTGTTGAAGAATCTTGATTTTATCATCAACATAAATTTTTTTTTTTAACTTTAAAGTAATCCCCTCAGATATAATACACTTGTGCCATCACTTAACTTAGAAGCTTTTTTTTTGTGGAACCCACTTTTTGGTATGCCCTTCAGCTCCATCAGCGATTCTGTTTTAAACTCATTAATGGTCGTAAAATGTCGTCATTTCATTGTTCTCTACAGTCTCGGGAATAGAAAGAAGTCACAGGAAGTCATGTCCTGCGAAAACGGTAGCTGAGGCATCCACTGGCAGACTGTTTTCAGCAGGCTCGTCGACAGGGGTGTGTTACTATTTTTCAGACTAATAGTTTTATCTTAGTAGTTGACTAATTTCTTTTAGAAAACGCGATATTGGTGAGGACATTTATAATTTAATTATAAATTATAAAGTTAAACTAAAGGTCCATGCAAAAATTTAGTTTTCTCAAAATTTTTTCGATATTTTTTTATGTTTAAATAATACTATTTCTGCGCGAAAAAAGTCATTGAAATGTTGATGTATTAAAATACATCAGAATCTAAGAGTAATAGTACCAAAGAAGTAAAAAAAACTATATTGAAAAATGAACTTCCTCTTAGTCCAATCAATAGACTGTGGTGACTAATGAAATTACGGAAAATAAAATTTGTGGTTTAAGTCTTATTGAGATGTTTCATAAAATTTTCTCGAAGCTTTACTATCAAAACTTTCCAATCTAGGATATCCAAAGAGAATATCATAATTAAAATGCAGCCAAATTGATCATGAACCAATTTTTTTATCCCCACTGTATGCGACCCTATCGATAGTTTTTGTTATTGAAACAATATTTTTAAAGTTTAATAGGCCTGGTATTAAATTTTTGAATTTCCTATTAAAATTATATTTAAGTATAAGAAAATTGAAGAAAATAGTTGACGGTTCTAGTATACAGTTGGGGGTATTATCCAATATTAAATATTAGAATTTTTAGAAGTTTTCTAAAGAAATTTTTTTATGTATTCTATTTTGTTAAATATAAAGATGCTCAGTCCTGCCATTAATTTTCCATTGGGTGCATGCCAATCAAACACTACCACAATTTCATTCAATGTTTCTATACCGCAAAAACTCTTGCATCTGACAGTTGAATGAATTTTAAGCTTTTAATTGGCATAACAACATTTCGTAGTGCCTCGCTCTCGCTGTCTAACTGACAAGCATGCTGTGCGCTGTGCGACGCTGACTGCGAGGTTTTTTTTGTTGTTTTTGCTGCCCAATTTAAAGCGCAAAGTGACAGCCTGCTTACTACTTTACTCCACTGATTCACTAACTGACTGACTGTCGGTTCTGCAAACACTGTAACGGACTATTTCTGAATCTACTTTGTTGTCGTTATCGTCGTCGTAGCACAAAATCGAATCAAATCTTAACGAAGCAAATGAATTTGACGTGGTGATGTTTGAACAGACAAACACATACACTTGCATTTACACGCACGCCCACACACACATACAGCCCGTTAGTGAAAGTCAGCTTGACGCAGTTTTGGCAGCTGTTATGTAACGTCACTGTGAAACCTGTAATTTGACATTTTAACAGTTGTCAGTATGTTTGTTGTCTTTACTCTGCTGTCGTTTGGCGGACTTGTAACGTAAGTAACATGCAAAAGCGCCTGAAGTATACATACATAATTTTGAAAGTTAATCACAGCAGTAACAATATCCTGATTTCATAGCTGATGCACTAATTAAACGCTCTGCATATGTAATATGGTAAATGTAAGTTTAATTTAAGATAGTTGCGTACAGCAGTATACATACAATATGTTGGTATAACTGACATTTTTAACTTCCAGCTGACCACAATTTTGAATTTTGTTTGATTTGCTTTCTATTTTTATCTGTAACACTTCTCATTTGCATCTTTTGATATTGAAAAAATATGAAATATTAGAAGCCAAGAAGTGGCGGAAATCTGATATTCGGAAGACAAGTCAAAAACATTCATTCTCGAGCAACATTCGGTTCAAAGTATTTTGTGGCTTAAATTTAAATTTTCTGTAAGTATTTAAGTGTTTTTTTTTAAAAAAAATATTCCCATTATTTAAACTACTTATACACATGAAAAGTATCTAATTATTTTCTGAAACAAGATGTTAAAGCTCGCAAATCCTGTAAATCCATTTAATTAAAATGCCAATTAGCAAATAAACTAAATACGCTGTATTCCTATAAATCATTTTTTCCAATTTCTTTTTTTTATTTTTCGCTTACTTGTTTAATGGCTACATTAAGGATATGCTTTGTAAGCGCTTTTTACACAGATTAAATCCTTTTCTCTTTCGCCATCTTCTTCTCCAACTGCTTTTACTCGTGTTAGTATTGCGAAAGGAAAATAATTACCAAGCTAACTGTTATTATTTGTCTAATGAAATGAAGTCCTGCTAATTAGCTGACACTTTTGCGAAAATTAATGGAAAAAGGATATACATTAAGTGCAATGATAGCGCACACTTGTAGCTACAATGACAATGGCAATGAAACGTAAAATAACACAAATAAGTCAACGGAAAAAATTAAATTCTTAGCAACTCGCAACGGTGGATACGTTGGTGATGAATGCAACTGGAAATAAAATTTTCAATTAGCGACAGAACAATTGCGCATTGCAGTTGAAATTACATTGGTTATTGTTGCAAGGATTCGCCATCGATTACTTTCATGGAAGAGCATTTAAATACAATTTAAAAGAATTTTTTTATGATTTTTACCTTAAAAAGTTAAAGTAAATGCTTTGAAACGAATAAATGATCATTGGTTAATATTTGGAATCCTGCATATGATACGTTCTTTTACAAATCGAACACTTTCTGATGGACCTATTTTCAAATTTGCTAGGGTTAAATTTCAGCAGTAAAAAATGATTTTAATATATCACACCTTGTATTATTAAGACTTTTACTAATTTTAATAATGAACGCAAATCACTTAAGTCTTATAACTTCAATCCCACTCTAAGAGAAAAAAACGCACTTTTACATCTCCGTAGCGCTTAATACATTTTTTTCAATATATCATACATCTTACGGTTGTCTTGTAATGTCAAGACCAAAATTTTTATTTACAGCATTTAGCCACATCCTCATTCTTATGGCTTTGGCTAAAACTCTGATGATTTATGATATAAACAATTATACATACGCATGCATAATTTTAGCTTAGAAATTTATCCCAGTAGAAATATAATTTGATTAGAAAGAGGATTGCATAAAGCATTCTTAAAATATGAAATGCTTATTAGAGCTAGCTTCGAATTAACGCTTGAAAAGGTGATATAGCGATAAAATCTGATATATTAGCTGATTTAGTAATTTGAGTCGTCACAACGAAATTAATGACTGAACTTTAAGGATTATTATACTAACAGTCTTTAGATTACTGACGCTTTAATTTTCATAAACTTTAATTTTTCTTACTGGGATTACACATGAAACAGACAAAAACCGCATGCTGCTAGAGCTTCTTCAGACACTTTCCTCATAAGCAACTCAAGTATTTCAAGTGCGGTGGCGTCTGTTCTGCACAGCTAAATTTCTGTAGGTAGTAGATAATTACATTTTTGTTGTTGTTGTTGTTGTTGTTGTTGGTGGTGGGCTACTCCTCTTTCCTTTTAATAAAAATAGCATGTTTGATACTGCAGGCAAAATGGGTAATGTATTGTTTGAAAGATAACGCAAGAGTGGAAGATAATTAATTAGTTGTTTGAATTATAAAGGCAGAAAAACAAAGAAGTTAAACAAAAAAAATTAGTATGGATCGAAAATTGGTCTCAATATTTAATGCAACATTAACTGTCTTAATTTTTTTTTTTACTTTTGACTTTATATGATACAAACTGAATTGATTTTCCAAATAATTGAAGCATTCGCTTGAAATAACCTTGGTGTAGCATATTTTAGTAGCAACAATATTTGTCATGACAGCAACAATCCGAGAAAGAATTCAAATAAAAGAGTCATAACATAAATGAAAAAAGTTATCTTTGGGGAACTGTGAGAACAAAATTTCGTTGCGCTGTAAATTCTGCAATTGTTTCCTTTGAAGTCTGTCATATTTCGCTACTGCACAACTGTGAAATGCGATAAATTTTCAATTTTCATTTGTTGCTTGTTATACGAGTGTTGGTCAAAAGCATTTTCAAAAGAAAAAAGAGAGGAAGAAAGAAAACCGTAAACAAATTTCTTTAATAAGAGACATTCCAAAATTATTTTAATAACAACCGATACATGACCTCCTCCGATTTAAATTTTGCACGAGAGTACCTTAAAATGAGACTTAGAGAATAGTATTACAGTTTTGTCTAATAAGCCTTTGTTCACGAGATATCGAGGCATAAAAACTGAAATTTTACCATATGGACTTTATTACGAAAATTCCGTAACCTTCACGCAAATATTCCAGGACAAAAATTTTATCGTCATTGACAGCAAAAAACTTAATATTTGTATTGATTTAATTCAAAACAAGGACTTCCAAGGACATTAAAGCAATATGAAAACTGAACAATTTGACAATGTATAGTAGTATATTAACAATTCAACATGCCTACATTTTAACAATTCTACAATTTCAAAACTCAGCATTTTAGTTGTATGACAGTATAAACCAGCGATGGGCAAAATATGAAAAAGGAGCCATTTATAGCTCAAAAAAAAAACAAAAACTATGAATTAATAATGCGCACATTAAGGACAACTTCTCGCGTTTGGTTTAATCAGTATACTTTTATTTCTACACCATGTTCTTCTTGCTTGATTCTTGGAAATGGCTTTTGGTTTATTGCTGAATTTTTTTCTGTTTCTATCGATATTAAAGTTATGATGGGGGTTTTTCTGTTGTTGAAGTTTTTTAGTTGTTGTTGCTTTTGTTGTAAAAGGCTTCTGGTCACTGATTTAAGCAATCACTAATTCATCAATTTAGCAATTTAACATGACATATGTACGTTTCAACAATTTCAAAAAAAAAAACAATTTCATGCTTTTACAACGATGAATTGTCCAAAGACTCAAAAGTAAAATCAATTGAACGCAAATAATTTCCTGTAAGTTTTTCTCTTACGAGACAGCAACACAGCTGCGCACAAGATAACTTGGTATTAAAAATTGGCTCAAAACTTTACAATGGCTAATAAATCCATTTGAAGGAAAACTAGCTACACAACTACTAAAAAATGAAAGAAAAAAAACTTTTTTTTTTTTTTTTTCAATTCAACTAAAGTACCAGCAAAACAATTTGAAACTGTTTGAGTTTTTTCTACAAAATCTTTTGAGACTGCAGTGGCAATAGCAAGGGAGAACTTGTATTGGCCAAATGGCTTAAGTAATACAACAGCAGCAACAACAGCAACACAAACAACTATGACCAGTAGACATTACAAAAAAAGTAAAAGACGCAGCAATGCCTTAAGCAATCTAATCTGAGTAGCAATGGTAGCAATGTTACCAATTCAACAAAAAACGAAAAAAAAAATGACAGTAAGTATGACAGCAATGTTCGTGGACAAAGACACGAAGCCGATACGCGCGCCATTCTAAACTTTATCCATTGAGGGAAAATCGAAAGTTTAACATAAATGGCATAAGTTCTCAATAAAGTTCTACGATAGCAGAAATGGAAGAGATATAGTAATACGGGAACGATGGATATGTTAGAGAAAAGGTAGCAATGAGGTACCATAGGAATAAATTGAGAAAAGTTGCGAACTGTAAAACGTGTTACCGAGTCACAAACAAGAGAGCGAAAAGCAACTAAATATAACGTTATTCGTTTTGACTTAAACTTTTGCTCATCAATAGTTAAGTTTTGCTACGTTTTTGATACGTTTTTTGTCAGTTTTTTTACCATTTTTTTCTCATTTTGTCACTAACTTTTTGTTAATACTTAGCTGGTTTTTATATGGAAGATATTTTGGCAAATAAATAATGTGGAAATCAAATTATCTGTAGGTACATCCTTTTTTTTTTCAATTGAAAAAAAATTTATGACGTTACAGAAAAAAAGATGTCACAATAAAATGAAATAAATATTTTTTATAAAAATCTTAGACAAAAGTTTTATAAGTAAAACACCAAAAAGATTACAAGAGAAACTAACGGGGCTAAAGCTAGCTATGCCAGTTTCATCTATTGCTATATGGAATCAGCAGTGACCTTTAAGCCGACGATTGAGAACTTCTAAGCCGAATATGTTTTCTTTTAGGAAAGAATTATTGCGAACAGACACAAAAAAAAACATTTTTAAAACATATCAGTCTCAGAAATTCTCACTCGTCATCGACTTAAAGGTCACTGATGATTCCACTTAGCAATGGATGAAACTAGTATGACTATCCGTAACATTTTTTTTTTTGATCTTGGTATTTTTTCAATGTTATCACACACTGCACTATAATATTTTATTTTTTCCCCCAATTTTTCTAAATGAAGCGTCCAGTTTTCCATCATGCCATCTGGAAGAAAGAATTTTTTAAAAAAAATCAAAACTTTAATATGTTTTTTCTTTCATCTGGCACTAAAGCACAGCACTAAATTAGTTAAATTGTAAGTTTTCATTGCCACTTGGCTGCTTTTGTGTGCCAGCACGTTATTACTAAGTGACCATAACAAGTGGACACAACGTGGTCAACGCGTTCAATTTTCGACAGTTAAACAATTGAATTTTTGTTTTCTGCTTTTTATTGTTTTTATTTTTTGTTTTTCTTGTGATTTTCGTATTAATGCACATATTTTCAATTTTGTTGTATACTTTTTGGCGTAAACTATTCGTAGCTGTGCAGAGAGTGTATATTGTTTTTAATTAAAACTTATTTGGCCTTGACTTCTGCGCACTCACTACACGCAGAAGTTGACATTATTTTTAATTTTGTTAAGCAAACTTTAAATTGTTGATACGATTTTTAAAAAGTTTGTAAAAACTTTCTATGCAACTTTTAAGTGAAACAAAAAGGAAATGCGTTAAGTTTAAACTAAAGTTAAGTGATGTTCAATGCCAAAACCTCAATGGATAAACTGATTATAGTGTGCTTGAATTGGTTTAACGTAATAACAATAACATAATCAAATTGCTTAAAACCCATTATGCATTTAATTTTGGTACCAAGAATATCGCACTCTATGTAAAATTGTCATTAGTCAGCGATGCCAAATTATGTTAATAAATTCAAAAAGTTTGAAAATGTTAAAAAATTTGAAAAAAATGGGAATTGTTGAAAATGAAATACATAAAAAGTTCGAAAAATAATAAATTGTAAAATTTTGAAGAAGCGAAAAAATTTTGTTTTCTATCAAAACATGGTGAAAAATCCAAGAAATATTGAATAAGTCAAAATATTGAAAAACTCGCAGAATGTTGAAAAATTCTTAAAATATTGAAATCCAATATTATGGAAAAATTTTTCAAATGTTCAAAAAATGTTGAAAAAGTCAGCACTTATAATGTTACTTTACTCTCCTGCCAATTTACTCAAATTAAGATTTTCTTCTATACCCGCTAATAATGATAAAACGCAAAGCATTTAACTTTTCTTTAACCAGCTCAAAATACTCCCGAATTATCTTACCTTGGCGACACACCACAACTTTAGCAGTTAAGCAAAATTGTTTACAAGTCTTGTTAGTAGAGTTACCAAATAATTGAACCATCATAGTCTCCGAAGTAAAAAAAAAAAAAATGCAGCAGTAAATTCCATGGGAACGATAACAACAGCGAATGCACACTACAAAAACAAAATCAAAAACAACAAACAACAAAAAAAAATTAAGGTGCAACATATTGCAGAGATTTCAGCAAACCGCCAAGGCAGCTTCAGTAACTCTAAACTGCGGCATCTACAGGATATTGGATGATTATAAGCAACAAGGAGGATATGCTACTTTTTATCATTGTTGCTGTTTCTTGCTATTGTTGTTGTTATTAGATGTTTTTAACAATAAACTCACTTAGTTAGTATGAGCGTAACTTGTAGCACATGGCAGAGATACAAATTGTAGCATACAAGTCACAAAACGCTCATAATTTGGTTGTTTTTAGTGCTACTTGACTGTGACTTTACACTTTTTCAATTACATTTTTCTTTCGTTTTTTGGATTGTAAAAGAAAAAAAATCCTTTGAAATTCTAAATAAAGATTTCAATTGTACTATCTACAAGGATATGTTTAATAATATAGGTATGCAACTCAAAAGTTGAGTAAAAATAATAATAGAGTATTTGTCTAAATAGAATGAATAATTGTTTGCTAATAAAGAATTTCCCAATAGATGTATTTCTCAAGAAATTTTTCAATCAAAAAATCTGCTTTATATCTACTTATCATAATAATATTAAAAATTGCTCAAAAATGCTCTTCAAATTACATTTAAAAAAACAAAAACTGCGGAAAAGATAAACATCAAGGCTTCAATTTATTTTGGCCACTTCCTTTTTTATTGTGGGCGACATTTACTTCACTTGGTATGGCTATTTTTAATTAAGTTGAAGTTTTCTGGTACATATTTGATAAAATTTTTTTTCTAGTGACTTTATCTATATTTAAAAAAAAGGATATTAAAGTTTTCACTGCCTGTTGTTATTTCTCAGTAATTATTTTTCGCTTTAATGTACGCAGTAATTGTTCATAATCCAAAAAATAAAAAAATTAACTGGTAATTTGTTGCGTGTAAAATTGCAACATTTACTCGCCGTGCCTGAAAAAATTGAAGAACATTTCCGTGTAACCATTATGCGCTTCATATTTTCTTTTTATCGCGTTGTTAATCGATAGCAACACTAACAAGAACAAGGACAACGACGACAAAAACTCAATAAAATTGTATGCGGATATGACGGAAGGATGTTAGAGTCTGAAAGACAAGCAGCAAATGTGCAGTGCGGACGAGGACAGCTGAGTTGCAAATTTATGAACTCATATAAACTTAAAAATAATGATACCAGCGTAAGGACTATGGAAGTAAAGAAATTTTGAAGAAGGAATAAGATACGATCTGATGTTGTCAATAGCGTTGTGAAGTGCACTGGCGAAGAAGAAAAAAGAGCAAAGTTCTTAAAATTATTTTCTTTTCTTCTTTTTTTGTGCGCTATTACTGAAAAAAAAATGTAGACGATTCCATTAAAATTATGAAAAAGACAGCAGGAATTTTAAAGTGTAAAGGATTTTTCCATCCATTCAGAACAGTGGTATATTCTTCATACTATTGAACGAAATTTATGAAATAAATCTTTTTAAGGGACACTAATTTTAAAATGTTTTGGATTTTTTGAAATGGAAATAGTGAAACAGAAAGGGCAGATTTCATGTAAGCTTATTTGAAGTTTCTAACTTTTGCAAGCTTTGACACTATTAATTTTACAGAAAATTTCGTAGAGATAGTTTTGTTGTTGTCTTTGAGCAAATTTTCCATTAACTTTTGATAGCATTTCTTATATGTTTTAAGGATATTATTACATTTTATTTAAATACAACTTTTTATACAAGTTTTAATTTTGTCCTCCGGTACCCATATTTTGTCTGATATCGTCTAGATTTTTCACTTAATAACGCACCATTAATATTATAAAACTAAACCACTGTATTAAATTTTTTCTCAATGTTGCTCTCCAAAAATATTTTTAAGCTTCCAGTCATTAAACATGACCATGGCAGCTATGTCGATAATGATGTTGTCAACGTTATCGTATCAACTTAAAAGATATTCGTACACTTCATGTTGACAACGATGATGATGATAGTGATATTAACCAAAAAATGCAGTAACAGCAACATCAAGAAAACTGCTTGAAATAAAAGTATTCAAAAAATGTGCTACGCTGCAAAATTTAATGAACGAGAATGAAATTTTTGAAATAAAACAGCAGTTGCAGTTATGGTGGAATAATAAAAATTACAACTATAAAAGGATGGCATGTAGGGATGTAAGATTTCCTTGAAATAGTTAAGTCCTTATGTTATAGTAAATAAAACTAAATAAATTGATTAAAATTACTACCTAAAGAGTTTGCTAAAAAAATTACCTCCACTTGCGAAACTTGTTAATGGGCGATAATTTTCAATTTTTAGCTACAGAAATATCAAAAGTTTGGTGAGCATTCTTGTGGTATATGTAGAATTTATTTCAAATATAATTTTTAGTACTTAAACATAAATTTAAAAACTTATGGCATTTATTTTGTACGAAGTTACCATGCTAAAAACATTGCGTTCTTTGTGGTGTATGAGAAATTTCAACTTTCCTTTTCGACTTTCCTTTGGACAACAAAAACGTATCTTTTTTGTAATCTTTTGCCAAACTAAATTTTTTTAAATCAAATAGCTTGCAAACTTTGACCTTGAGTAAGTTTTTGTGCGTACCTACCTACTCTATCGCTGTTGACTTTTTACACGTTCATTATGAGGTCATTCCGGAGGTCAATGCTGAAGCTAACCTCATCCAACATTTTTCTGCAGAAATTTTGTTATTATCTACTCAGAAAATTTAATTAAAATTAAATTTATAAAAAAATGTCTCAACAAGAAATTGAATGACCGAATGAGATTGCTCAAAATACAAGTGGAGAATAAAAAGAAAATGCGTAATAAATTAGCTAATACAAAAAAATACAACAATTTGTGTTTATTTTGCACTAAAAATTCCGCAAAATAATATAAAGTAATATGAAAAAATATGTATTAAAATCAATTGAAATAATTAAACTTTGTGCGAAAATGAGACTTAAGTCCTAAATTGACTCAAAGGCTCATGAAAAAATAAAAAATTGTATTTAAATTTTTCCAACCTTCCAGCACTACTCGTGATACCCCCCAAAGGTGAATTTATTTGAATTTTCTGTAAAAAAACCTTATGACTAAATTTTCAGTTCATTGTCTTATATGATTTTTTTTTTTTTGAAAAATTGACAAATTGCGCCATTGAGTAGCGCTGTTTTTTAAGTCTTAGAATGAATTTTCAAATACATACAGCAATGTTTTTAACAATTCTTTATCCATTTGGTATTAATGGTAAATTAATAAGTATCTTGAAAAATCCTTTAAATTCCCATTTAACAGGTAACAAATTTTTACTTGATAAAATCTTAGGCCCAAAAAATTGGCCTTACTTTTGGCAACTTTTCATGAAATACTGACTCCCAAAATTTTGATAGCTCTTTTACGAAAATTTTGCTTGTTCAGCTGTAGCTTAACGTTTTTAAAGGATATGAAAATGTTTAAACAAAATGCGTGCTCCTGATAACAACATTTAACATTTTCATTTCATACAGAGAGTAACTTTTTAATATTTTACAATTTCCTGCCACACATTTAAATTTTATTTGATGCTTTTTTTTTTTTAACATCAATAAAAATTTTCAATATACTAAAATATATTTTTTAAGTAGGAATAAACTCAATTTTACAATATGACTGTGTCATAAAAAATCGCAGCATCATTACCATAACGATTATTTTTAATAAAAACCTTGTAAAGAAGTATGCCTCAGTAGCCATAAGTCGCAAAGTGGATTCTTGTAAATATATACTCATATTGCATACTGAAAAGAAAATTGAAAATTTCAACGAGTGAAAAAGTGATGTAAATAAAAGAGCGTCAAAAATGTGCACAACGATAAAAAACGTAAAACTCATTCACGTTAAAGTTATCATTCATTGCGTTATGCTCTTTATAGGAAGTTAAAACTTTTAGCGTATGGTACAGTGAAAGGACAATCGCCGCATGAAAAGATTAAAAGTATATTGATGCAGTTAGAGTTTTGAATTAATTTTTCAAGAACATATTAATGGAAATAGCTGCAATAATGAGAGTAGTTACAAAAACAAATACAAGCGTAGTAAACTTCATACACAGTTTATGAAAAATTGTAGAAAAATATAGGGAAACAATTTGTTTCTATGAAAATAAAAATAACAAAAAATTGATATCCCTTATGTTGTAATAATAATCCCAAATTAATGAGAAAATTCACGGAGCAGAATAAACTAAAAAATATCGGCCAAAGTATATATGGTCTATAAGTTGCTGGAAAACAATTATACTTGCAAAGGATCTTGTTATCCTCTGATTTTTATTGCCACATCTCAAATCCGATCAGCATTTTTAAGAAAACTTTTTAGACGATTTTTATTTGGTTTACATAATTACACAGTGACAAAATTTGTTTAAGTTTCTTAATGTAGCCATTGAATCAGAGATTTTGCACTTGAAAGTGGTGTAAGCGTAGCAACGCACAAATTTTTCAAACTTCAGTTATTCTTAGAAATGTCTCATAAACTTTTTCCTTAAATACTTCACACCTCATTGATAACATTTGCCGACTGTATAAATAATGAATGCATAAATAAATCATTCAATAAACATAAACGCATGATAGATTGCAATTGAGGCGCATCAACTGACGTCATGCGTAATAATGACATTCAACAGTCTGCTGAAATACAAAAACAAATAAACTCGGCTTCTAGCAAGGCACTGATGAGAGCTTAAAAAATAATGCGTGAAATTTCTGCACTCACGCCTGCGGCAAAAGCAGCAACATAAACAGACGTTGCAACAAAATATTTGCAACAACTAAAAGTTATCATCACTGTACTTTGCAACCAAAAACGAGGGCGTTTTTCTGTACTGCTCTGTTGTTGTGTTGATTTATGACAACATTCGTATTCTTTTGTACCCAATGGGAAAATATATATGATATCTAAATTGGAGCCGGAATGTACCATGCCTGCGTTTGTTGTTATGGTTATTTTTCTTAAGAAAAATGACATGTTTGTTGTAAAGAGCTAAAATCGGCTCATTTTTTATATTTTGCCCATTGCTGCCTTAAACTGATCACTTGCTGATGTTAACTTGACATCGGCATAATGTAGCTCATTTCACAAGAGTGTTGCTCTTAAATAGAAATGTACGGTGCTTGAGCCACGCGGGCTGAATTTTTTATATTATATTTCACTGATGCAACGATTTTCAAAGACACAAAGATGTTATCCTTTCTAATTAAATTCAATGGACTTAAGTCCAAATTGAAGTATTTCAAAGGTAGTTCAATACATTTTCCAACTGGGTACATACTTTTGCATGTGTGAGTTTAAGTATGGTGTGGCTTAGTATGCGTGCGTGAGCAAATAATTCGCACCTCATTAATCTCAATGCATTCGTTGCTTTTGCAGCAAAGTGTTGCCGCATGTTGTGCAGTACAATTGTTGATTTTGCGTGTTGTTTTTTGTCAACACACTCGTAGAGCACAGCATGGTGACAAATATTTTGTACGCATTGCAGCTGTTGTGAAGTATGTTGTCGCGTGGATACAACAGCTAAAAGCGTTTACGTTGGCGGCATAAATATCGTTCAATGATGCGTGCGATAGCAACATATGGGTAGATAAAGATGTGAGTATGATCACTGGTACGATGACTGCAGCTAACATAAGGTTTTTGAGAGTAGGGATAAATCAGAAGAAAAATAACTTAAAGTAATTTTGTTATATGCAGGATAGTCAGAAAACATTTCGCTAAGATTCATAATATACTCTATAAGACTGCACTTTGCACTATTTAAGTCTATTTCCATAGAAGAATTTAAAATATACTAAATATTAGTCAAATCAAAGTTTACTCAGAAAGGTTCAACGCATACCACGCCTTTTAGTACCGTTCGGTACACTGATAAAACGATTTATTTAAATATAACTATAAATATTTCATATATTTGATTGCGTCTAACATAAATTGCTTCAACCAACACTTACCACTATTTGATCCAAGCACAATATGTGTGATTCAAACACAATATGTTTGATTCAAATAATTATTTGATTGCTGTATATGATATATGAATTTATTATATTAAAAAAGTACTGAGTGCTAATTTTTTTAAATTACTGAATTAAGTAATCAAAATTTTGATAATCGAAAATGTGTTTCAGTAGAATTTCCTCAGTACTATAATCATATTTCCTACTACATATTCCTCATTCTCTTTTCTGTCTCTATTTTCCTTGCAAAATTTTAATGTTTTTCCTCTCTAAACATCTAAATTTTATCTATGTATGTCTCTTTAATTTAATATGCCTTTTTTGCTCATAGTTAATTCAAGATGGTTAGCCAAACTTAGATATTCATGACATCTCTAGCACACATAAAGCGGAAATGCTGCAGTTGTATTACAAGTCGTCGAGTATGTGTTGTTCAAATACTGCTTTGGCCAGTCAGTCGGTCAGTCAGCTTCCTTTTGACTGGTAGAATAAACTAAGTGGCTATGTTGTCACTTGACTGTTTTTAGGATTTTTCTTTTGTTTCTTTTCAGATTGCGCATCTCATGTTTAATGCATAAGTTGAAAGTAACAAGCAGGATAAACAACACAAATACAACAATTTTACCGTCAGTTTAGATGGCGGATGGATTCGTATGTGAGTAGAAATCTAAGATGATTACTGTAGATAATAATAAATGATATGATATTTAAGTGTTACAGCGAAACAAAAATGAAAACAGAAATAAGAATTTGCCATAAATAAATAAAATTGCTGCATTGGTCAATACATAGAGGTCAATAGACTAAATCGAACTAAGATAACCAATTGATAGAGATGTCATTTGAAATGCTATACGAAAAAAGTCTAAGTTAGATATCAAATTATTGAATTTAAAGAAGAAGGAGAACAAAGTAAAGCAAAGTAACCATTAAAATATTAAAATTAAGAGCGACAAAAAAAAATTTAATATATAATTAAAAATTATTGAACCAATTTTCCAACAAAAGACTACTACTCAATTTTTTTAAAAAATTGAACTCACAAAATGCTAGAAAAGAGCAAAAATTTATCAAACCATGGAATATGAGACATACAACTTTGTTTTATCTATATCAAATGCTAATTTCGGTCAAATCATACGACCCAAGCAAAATCTGTTAATCTCTTATTATCAGAACCTTTTATGATTTAATTAATGACCTAAAACAACATTGAGCCTAAGACAAAACATCATATAAGTGAAGTTTAATATGACACGTTCAAACATGTCAAAATGAATGTAAGCCCTCATAAAATGTTCTGGGCATAATGAGAAAAAAACAAACTATAGAAACAAAAATTTTAAGCCATTAATAATAAATGAATTAGATACCCTAAACATTATTAATTATGCATGTCTGAATGAATTTTAAAAGATGTAGAAAACTAAAAAAAAAAAATAGAAAAATAAGCATACAAAAGTTTTTACATGTAGAAATTTCGATCATCTTGCGGTTACATCAGCATATGAATATATTAAGTTTATGGTAAGACTATCATTTATCTTTGCATACGCTGCACAGTGGTTCAGAGTTATGTGCAATAGGTTAAAAATTTTAATTTTTAAACCAAAGTTGTAAAAAGTTATCAAAAGATGCAGAACAAATATTTTTTTTTATTTCATTGAAAAAAAAAATATTTCTGTGACGTCATTATTTTTTTTTAAAAAATCGAGTCACAATAAATTGAAAATAAAATATGTGTTGTTTTCTTTGACCAATTCTAAGAATTTTTTACTCGCAACAATTTTTATGAAAATGGTCGAAAAAAAACTTAATGACGTCATAAATAAAAAACTCTTACAATAAAATAAAAAAAGTATTATTCTGAATATTTTGATCAATTTTTAAATTTTTTTAACCAGTGCAATTTTTACTGAAAATTTATAGCTTAGGACATAGACGTGATAAAAGGTGAAATTTTGGTCAAATCTGTTTTCGTCACTAACGCAAAAACTAAAAAATTTCTGAAATTTTTGCAGTCCAACAATATCTTAAGTCATCCGAACTGTGCATTCAAACTATGGAAAATATACATATTTCGATTTTAGCTTACGTTTTTTAAAGTTTTAGTTGGCCTTTTCCGTTGTGTTCGCCAACTTGAGCCATTTTTTTAAAATCGCTAAAAGGCCATAAGGTATTCAAAAATTTAAAGTCTACAACTACTAAAAGTTTTAAAATCCCGCATAGTCATTTACCTTAAAAAAAAATTTCTAGGTGGAGGGAGGAGGAGATAGCCTTTCTGACCATGTACGACCCATATGAATATATGTCATCAAATACCTTTGACAATTATAATCAAAAAATTTGATTTTGGCTAATTAACTTCACTTCAGCACCACTGTGCCCCAGTGACTTAGCAACCTATGAGTCTTCATATTAGTAGCTGACACATTGTTGTTGTTGTTGTAGATGTTCCTTGTTAACTTGGTTTATGTTTTCTTAACTTGCATATGTGCATAATTTGAAAGAACTTAATGATTCTGTTTTTGTTTTTGTGATGCGGCGAAAATTGTTATTTTTACGGCGAAGAGAAAAGAAAGTTCGGTTAAATTGTTTTTGTTTTTTCTGTTTTTTTCTAAGATAATATCAGAAATTTCGCAGCATTTTATATAGTCATATTTTAAGACTCTTAAAAAGTGAAAGTTTTCAAAGAAAATTACTATGCATTGAGTGATGAATATCCATCAAGTATGCATACTACCTAAAAACTACAGACTGAAAGTAATTAAAAATGGTTAATTTTTTATAACTTATACTCACTAACAAGTTCAATGAAATTCAAAAATAAACGATAAACTAAGATGAGAGTGGGATTTTTTCTAAATAAATGCACCATAATATTAAAATTTCAATATTTAGTCGGAGAAATGAACGCGCCAGTTGATTAGTGTTGCCACCCACTTAGTCGGCAATATAACGATGATTTTTGTGTTTAAATAATAGAGAATTTATTTCATAAAATTTATAATTTGTCAAGAAAAAATTATTACTAATTGCAAATTTATTTATTTTTTATATTTTATTGAGCTTTCTAAACAATATAATGTGTGGTGTGGCACTTTTTAACAATTTTGACACTCTGTACCTGAAGGCGGGGCATCTCCAATACAAACAAAAATCGATTACTATCAGAGTAATCCCTATAAAATTTGGTGTAGAACTGTCAATTAATATAAGCTTTGATACTAAATGCAATTCGACGGGATCGCATCAGTGGGCGTGGTTTCTCCAATGTTAACAAAAAGTTGTTAGCGCGGCATTGTCTGACTTATTTTTAATATTTTTTTGACTATTTCAACTTTTTTCCTTTTTCCTTTCGTCTTTTTCAACCTTTTTCAATTTAATTGAATTTACCAAGATTTTTCAACACGACTTTTTCAACCGATTTCGAAATTTTCGACCTCTTATAACTATTTTCGAGTTCTCCAAACTTTACAACTTTTTTCAGCACTATCCATATTTTACTGACGTTATCAGACCTTTTCAACCTCTTTCAACTTTTTCAATCTTATTCTGCTTTTTCGTCATTTTCCAAATTTTATCGAACTTTCCAGCCTTTTTCAACTTCTTCAACATTTGTTTAATTTTTCGGCCTTTCAACTTTTTACAAAATCCTTCAAAAATTTGCGACTTCTTCAACGTTTTTCAAACTTCCTTTAACTCTTTTTCAAAATTTACCATAATTTTTTGACCTCTCAATCTTTTCAACTTCTTCGTTAGTTTCATATTTTTTCGACTTTTTTTAGCGATTTTAAACTTTTTCAACCGTCTTAAACTTATTTCAATGTATTCCATATTTAATCGGCTTAGTAAGCATTTTTCAATTCTTCAACCTCCTTCAACTTTTTTCAATATATTCCATATTTTTTTCGAATTTTTCACCTTTTTCAATTTTTTCGACTCTTTCAACCTCATTCAATTTTTTTCAACATTTTCTATATCTTAGCGACTTTTTTAGCCTGAAAACAGAAAATCGAATTATGGTCTTTCTCTTGAAACTTGAGCTTATGGTGAAAAACTATACAAAATCTATAAAGAAAACTTTTTTTTTTTTTTCTCGGGTCCAAAAACTTGTAGGCCTGAGTTTTACTCAAAGTGCTATTAAAAAAAAATTCTGCAATCTATCTAGTATACCTAAGTATACCTTAAGTCCGGCCCTGTTAGTTAAAAAATATGAACTAAGCTTTCTTTCATATTGTTTTATTGTTTTAAGTGTCTCGGTGCTTACTAACTGCAATGGTTTCTTTGTAAAAAGAAATATTTTCAGAATATATACAAACAAACTTAAACATTATGTCTTTGTCAATAGTTTTGGGTGATACTCTACATGTTTGTACAAGTGATCTTATGAAATTTATGTTAACGTCTTATAGTTAATTGGTTCAGTATTGTACTTGGATGTTTAATATTAAACTATTTCACTAGATTTTCCGTAAAAGTTCAGTTATTAAAAGACAGTTGATAAGTGAAGACGTTTGTGGCTTTGGCATATATAAAAGTTTACAATAAGAAATGAAAATAATACTTATTTTATTGCGTTTCATATTTCTAATTTTAATACTTGTACTAAATCAGCATGTATTACATGGTAGTATTAGTGAAAAGTATAAAAAGAGTAAAATAATATTTAATATTAATTTTCAGGAGCTTCATATACAAATGTTTTAGTATTATCTGCAGAAGATGTCCACCAAATATTAAATGAGTCCAGCCGTCAAAATGTTATACCAAAGGATCACGTTATCATAGATGGTATAGCACTTTTGCGGCGTTCTATCGAAGGATTAGACATAAATCCATTTAAAGTATGCTTTAAAATTCAAAGAACAAATAGTTCGAACACAGATGTCAAAAAGAAGCGATCCATGAACAATTACAAGACGAACGGCAGGATCATACCAAATTTTTCCATTATGGACGCTGCCAGAGTTCCTAGCGAAACTTCTACTACATATCCTATTTTTATTCCAAGCATGCCTCTTATATCACCTTTTATTTATAGCACTCTAGCTACAACTACTACTAAAGCTTTTGGCTTATCTTCCAATACACGATCAGATACATCAACCAGAAGTAATACCGTTAGAAATTCAGGTGATGTTCTCTACCAGGCTACCGGTACAAATTCCATCAAATTTACTGGTAAAGCTGCAGGCGCTCCTACCACTACAAATACTGGTGCAACATCTCCTACCGCACCTCCTGGAACTAGCACAGGCACATCTACCGGTACATCTCCTGGCTCACCTCCCGGCACAACCTTTCCCTGTTCACCTCCAAGTACATCTCCAGGTATTCCCCCCACAACAGTTACAACACCTATTGATTCAACATCTACTGGTTCAACTTCAGCTCCAACCACAAGTACCTCTACACCTTCCAGCCCAACGTCGATTACAGTTCCAACTACAAGTACTGATTGCCCTACATCTTCTCCAACTACTTCTACTATCATTCCTATGCCATCACCGCCAAGTACCTCTACACCTATCAGCACACCATCTGCTACAGTTCCAGCTACAAGTACTCCTTTGCCAACTACTACTACTGGCATTGAGCCACCATCATATGTAACGAAATGCATAGAGCTAATAAGGCCAACATAGTTTCCAAAAAAACTGTTCCATTCATATCGCAATGCAGGCTTTTGATCTTGGATTTATACTAATCATATATAGTTTACTGAAAAAAGAAAAGAGTTATTGAAATTTTGTACGCATTTTGGTGAAACTAATCAACCTGGGTTGTTTAGTTTTAGACATTTGTTGATTTATTTGAGTAAATGAGAATATTTCCAATAAAGTTTTATTTAGCTTACTGTTGAGTATAATGTTTGTAGCGGCACTTTCCAAAAATCAAAAATTTTGATTCATAAAATATTCAAAATGATTTTAGAGATCAGTCCACTGAATGCAGTCATCATAACAAGTTACGTCACCAGGCATGGCAACGCCCACAATATTTATAAACGTAATAATAAAAGAACTAATACTGAAATCATTCTAAAATTTTATATGGCCGATATACTTACTACAACGTATCTCATAACCTCAATTGGGCGCAACAGTGCCTGTAGGCGTGGCACTTCCACTACAAGCAAAATTCCTTTAACGTTGGGAGTAATCTTAATAAAATTTGGTGTGGAAAAGTCGTCCAGTATAAATTTTAAAATTAAATAGAATTCGACGAAATTTAGTGTGTGGGCGTGGCACATTCCATACATGTAGCGCACTATCAGAATAATTCTTATAAAGTTTGGTGTAGAGATGTCCGTTACTAGAAGATTAGATATTAAATGCAATTCGAGGGGATAGCATCAGTGGGCGTATCACCAACTATGTTAACAAAAAGTTGTATACGTACTATTTTTTGACCATTTCAATTTCATCCCTTTCGACTTTTTCAACCTATTTCAATCTTTTTCAATTTAATTGAATTTACCAAGATTTTTCAACACGACTTTTTCAACCTGTTTCCATTTTTCTTAATTTTTTTTTTGATATTTTCAACCTCTTTCAACTTTTTCAAGATTTTTCAACATTTTCCATGTTATTTTGTCGTCATCAACTGTTTCAACCACTTTCAACCTCTTTCAATTTTTTTCGACTTCTTCAACCTGATTCAACTTGTTTCGTCATTTTCCAAATTTTATCGAATTTTTCAGCCTTTTTCACCTTGTTCAACATTTTTTAATATTTTTCAGAAATTTGCAACTTCTTCAACGCTTTTCAATATATTCCATATTTTTTCGAATTATTAAACTTCCTTTAACTTTTTTCCACATTTTCCATAATTTTTTGGCCAACATCAACATCTTTGTTAATTTAAAATTTTTTCGATCTTTTTAGTGATTTCAAACTATTTTAACCGCGTTCAACTTTTTTCAACATATTCCATATTTAATCGGCTCAATAAACAATGCTTCAACCTCCTTCAACTTTTTTCAATATGTTCCATATTTGTGAACATCTTTCAACTTTTCCCATATTTTTTTAATATTCCGCCTTTTTCACACTTTTCAATAGTTTTCAACTTTTTCGAGTTTTTCAACATCTGTTAACTTTTTAAATATTTTCCATATTTTTTCGACTTATTCAATCTTATTAAATTTTTTTCAACGTTTTCAAAACAGAAAACCGAATTATGGTCAGTCTCCTGGTACTGTATGTAATGAATGTAAAAGGTCTTTAAGCTAACAAATTCTGAAAAAGATAAAATATATTGAAAAAATTCAGAATAGATTTTAAAGAGGAAGATTATTACTTTCAGAGGTAGTAGCGAGTTTTATTAAGAAAAATTAACTCGCGGTATTACTCCCAAATCCACAAAAAAAAATTTTTTTTTTCATTTTTAGGATATCTCAAAAACTTGAGCTCATGGTGAAAAACGAGCTAAAACACTTTAAAGAACACTTTTATCTTCTCGGGTCCAAAAACTTGCAGGCCTAAGTTTTACTCAAAGTATTATTCACCTTTTTTCTCAAAGTTGATATTTACAGTGGTAAAATAAGTATATTTATAAAATAAATATGTCTATCAGCAAATCAATTACTATCCAAAAAAAAAAAAAATTCTGCAATCTATCTACTATCAGTCTAGTATACCTTAAGTCCGGCCCTGTTAGGTAAAAGATATGACCTAAGCTTTCTTTCATATTGTTTTATTGTTTTAAGTGTCTCGGTGCATACTAACTGCAATGGTTTCTTTGTACAAAGAAATATTTTCAGAATATATACAAACAAACTTAAACATTATGTCTTTGTCAATAGTTTTGGGTGATACTCTACATGTTTGCGCAAGTGATCTTATGAAATTTATGTTAACGTCTTATAGGTAATTGGTTCAGTATTGTACTTTGATGTTTAATATTAAACTGTTTCACTAGATTTTCAGTTATTAAAAAACAGTTGATAAGTGAAGACGTTTGTGGCTTTGGCATATATAAAAGTTTACAAAAAGAAATGAAAATAATATCTATTTTATTGCGTTTCGTATTTCTAATTTTAATACTTGCACTAAATCAGCATGTATTACATGGTAGTATTAGTAAAAAGTATAAAAAGAGTTATATAATATATAATATTCATTTTCAGGAGCTTCATATACAAATGTTTTAGTATTATCTGCAGAAGATGTCCTCCAAATATTAAATGAGTCTAGCCGTCAAAGTGTTATACCAAAGGATCACGTTATCATAGATGGTATAGCACTTTTGCCGCGTTCTATTGAAGGATTTGACATGAATCCATTTAAAGTATGCTTTAAAATTCAAAGAACAAATAGTTCGAACACAGAAGGCAAAAGGAAGCGATCCATGAACAATTATATGACGAAAGGCAGGACAGGTACAAATTCCAGCACATTTACTGGTAAAGCTGCAGGTGATCCTACCATTACAAATACTGGCTCAGCTACCAATACATCTCCCGGCACAACACTTCCCGGCACAACATTTCCCGGTACAACAATTCCCGGCACAACACTTCCAGGTACCTCTCCTGGAACATCTACGCCTACCATCCCACCAATAGGTACAGTTCCAACTACAGAACCTACAAGTACTGCTATGCCTACAACTAATACTACTACAAGCACTGAGCCAACATCGCCAACAAGTCCAACTTCAACTTCACCTTTTCCAACTACTACTATTACATCGGCACCAATGACATCACCGCCACCATCATATATAACGAAATGCATAGAGCTAATAAGGCCAACATAGTTTCCAACAAAACTGTTCCATTCATATCGCAATGCAGGCTTTTGATCTTGGGTTTATACTTATCATATAAAGTTTACTGAAAAAAAAATAGTTATTGAAATTATGTACGCATTTTGGTGAAACTAATCAACCTGGGTTGTTTAGTTTTAAACATTTGTTGATTTATTTGAATAACTGAGAATATTTCCAATAAAGTTTAATTTAGCTTACTGTTGAATATAATGTGTATAGTAGCACTTTCCAAAAATAGAAAATTTTGATTCATAAAACTTTTAAAATGATTTTAGAGATGACACCACTGTATAATAAGTTATGTCACCAGGCATGGTAACGCCCACAATATTTATAAACGTAATAATAAGAGAACTATGTAGTAATCTTTCTAAAATTTTATATAGTGGTAACAAAAAGTTGTTATGTACTATTTGTTGACTATTTCAACATCTTCTTTTTTTCCTTTCGACTTTGTCAACCTTTTTCAATCTTTTTCAATTTAATTGAATTTACCAAGATTTTTCAACACGATTTTTTCAACTGGTTTCCATTTTTTTTTTCGATATTTTCAACCTCTTAGAACTTTTTCAAGATTTTTCAACATTTTCCATGATATATTGACGTTGTCAGTCTTTTCAACTGTTTCAACCACTTTCAACGTTTTTCAACCACTTTCAATATTTTTCGACTTTTTCAACCTTATTCAACTTTTTTCGTCATTTTTCAAATATTATCGAATTTTTCAGCCTTTTTCGCCTTGTTCAACATTTTTTAAATTTTTCGGCTTTTCAACATTTTTGAATATTTTTCAAAAATTTGCTACTTTTTCAACGTATTTCAATATATGTATTCCATATTTCTTAACTTATTCAACTTCGTTTAACATTTTTTCAAAATTTCCTGTAATGTTTTGACTACTCAACCTTTTCAGCTCCTTCGTTAGTTTCATGTTTTTTTTTGACTTTTTTTAACCGCATTCGACTTTTTTCAACATATTCCATATTAAATCGGCTTAATAAGCAATTCTTCAAGCTCCTTTAACTTTACTCAATTTGTTCCATATTTTTTTCGAATTTTTGAACTTCTTTGAACTTTTCCCATCCTTTTTTTAGTATTTCGCCATCTTCACACTTTTCAATAGTTTTCAACTTTTTCGAGTTTTTCAACATCTGTTAACTTTTTAAATATTTTCCACATTTATTCGACTTATTCAACCTCATTCAACTTTTTTCAACGTTTTCAAAACAGAAAACCGAATTATGATCAGTCTCCTGGTACTGTATGTAATGAATGTAAGAGATCCTTTAGTAACGAGTTTTAATGAGAAAAATTAACCCGCGGTGTTACATACTCCCAAATTCAGAAAAAACTTATGGCGAAAAACGAGCTAAAATATTTTAAAAAACACGTTTATCTTCTCGGGTCCAAAAACTTGTAGGCCTGAGTTTTACTCAAACAATAATTTATCTTTTTTCGTGGAGTTGATATTTACAGTGGTAAAAAATATTTATATAATAAATATGTCTTTGGCAGAATATCAGCAAATAAATTACTATCCAAAAAAGAATTCTGCAATCTACATATTTACTATCAGTCTAGTATACCTTAAGTACGGCCCTGTTAGTTAAAACAGTTAATTTTTTTTTGTTAGGTTATATTGGTTTAAGTGTCTCGGTGCATACTAACTGCAATGGTTTCTTTGTACAAAAAAATGTGTTTGGAATAAATACAAACAAACTTAAACCATAAGTCTTTGTCAATGATTTTGGGTGATACTCTACATGTTTGCGCAAGTGATTTTATGAACTTTAAGTTAACGTCTTATAGGTTATTGGTACAGTATAGTATATTGATGTTTAATGTTAAACTATTTCATTAGATTTTCCGTAAAAAATCAATTATTGAAAAACAGTAGATAAGTGAAGAAGTTTGTGGCTTTGGCATATATAAAAGTTTACAAAAAGAAATGAAAATAATATTTATTTTATTGCGTTTCATATTTCTAATTTTAACACTTGCACTAAATCAGCATGTATTACATGGTAGTATTAGTAAAAAGTATAAAAAGAGTTAAATAATATTTAATATTCATTTTCAGGAGCTTCATATACATATGTGCTGGTATTATCTGCAGATAATGTCCACCAAATATTAAATGAGTCCAACCGTGAAAGTGTTATACCAAAGGGTCACGTTATCATAGATGGTATAGCACTTTTGCCGCGTGCTATCGAAGGATTTGATATGAATCTACATAAAGTATGTTTTAAAATTCAAAGAGCAAATAGTTCGAACGCTGATGACAATAGGAAGCGATCCATGAAAACTTACAAGACGAAAAGCAGGATCATACCAAATTCTTCCATTACGGCAACCGATAGAACTAATCGCGAAACTTCTACTACATATCCATTTTTAACTACAAGCATACCTCTTGTATCACCTTTTATTTATGGCACTAGTAAATCTCTCTTTACAAATCCTAGAGAACTGACTGTTGAAAATCCCACTGTAACCAGCAAACCATATACTAGAACTCTAGTAACAACTACTACTAAAACACTTGGCATATCTTCCAATACACCATCAAATACATCTATTAGAAGTAGTACCGGCAGAGGACCAGGTGCAGCTCTCTACAAGACTACCAGTAAAAATTCCAGCAAATTTACTGGTAAAGCTGCAGGTGCTCCTACCACTACAAATACTGACACAACTACCAATCCAACATCTCCTACTACAACTACACCAAGTTCAGGCACATCTACCGGTACAACTCCTGTCACAACATTTCCCTGTTCACCTCCAAGCACATCTCCTAGTACTCCCCCCACAGCAGGTCCAACACCTACTGGTACAACATCTAGTGGTACAACTTCAGGTCCACCCACAGGTGTCTCTACACCTTCCAGTCCAACATCGGGTCCAACTACAATTACTATTTGTCCTACAACTACCTTGCCCACATCATCACCGCCAGGTACCTCTCCAACTACAAGTACTCCTTTGAATCCGCCTGTTCCCGTGCCACCACCGCCAACAAATCCAACTACATCTACTCCTTTGCCTACACCTGTTCCGCCATCGCCACCATCATATCTAACGAAATGCATAGAGCTAATAAAGCCAACAAAATTTCCAACAAAACTATTACATTCATATCGTAAGGCTTTTGATCTTTAATATATACTAATCATATATAGTTGACTGAAAAAATAAAAGAATTATTGAAGTTATGTACGATTTTGTTTTAATTTTAATGGGGTATTCATACTAAGTTACTTGTTTGCCAACACCCAGAAAATATTTACTCTAAATAGAAGATTGTTAACAAATTGTGTTTAAGGAATTTTTGTAAATTTTTGTATGGGTTCCAGGTCACAGGAACATTAAGGGAAATGAAAGGGTCGATGAACTACCAAGGCGTGGTTCCTCTCATAATGAAACCGCATCGGAATGTGGTTTCGTTCCTCTCGGGTTAGTTAAGAAGAGGATTTTCTCGCATTTTCTATCTATAGCCGGAAACCACTGGAAGTCTTAACTCACCTGTAAAACAGCCAGATCAATCTGGCTCGTTTACAATAAACTGAGAGCCACCTACCGACTATCTAGGACCCGGTCTGACATCGCAAGAATCACCGCGACCTGCACTGGGCACTGGGCTGTCGGCAAGCACGCTGAAAGATTAGGTATACCTTTCAATTCTTCTTGCCGCAACTGCTGGAACGCAAGCGAGATTGAATCACTTGAGCACTTTCTTTGCAGCTTTTCAGCTTTAGCAAGAATCAGGCTTAGATGTCTTGGCAAACTTTTCTTCAATGACCTTAGTAAATTTGCTGAAATTGAAATCGGTTCTCTACCTTAATAAAACTAACTGGATGTAGTTTCTTTTTTACATCCATCAATTCGCCGGGTCACGTAATGTGGTATTAAAACGGCACAATCAGTGCTACTGAAGGCTTTAGCTTGGTTGCTTAGCTACCACTCTAACCTAACCTTACCTAATGCTATGACATAAAGCTATTGCCATTAAAAATTTTTATTAAATTTTTATTAAATTTTTATTTTGAGTTAAAATTGAAAATTGGCCTAAGGTCAAATTTAAACAAAAATGAATTTCAATGAGCTCTATTTTTCTGGAATTTAAAAAAAAAATTTCAATAAAAATATATATTTTTTAAAAAAGTAGTCTAATTAGTAGGTAGTAAGACTCCGCTTAGATTTGTTACTTTAAGAAACAAATTTTTTTTTTTCAAATCAATGTGTCCGTTGTTTTAACTGAAATCTGTATATGAAAGTGTAACCAATGTAAATGTCTGTCTTATATTTTGAACTTTCTTCGATTTGTTTTCATCACTAGTTTGGTGTAATTATGTGTTAAGCTGCTACTTGTTAACACTTTCATTATTACACTGAAAGATTTTTATAGCAGACTGTACCTTTGCGCTATGGTAATCTTGTTTTATCTTTTCATTTCATTTCTACATTTCCTACAAACAAAATTCGCCCTCTTGCGTCTTTTCTTAATGGTCTTTGTAGCTACTCGTGATACCTTTTGGTCGAGAGTGGCAACGTTTTTGTCTACATAGCGGCACCTAAATATATCATTGTTGATCTAATAATATTTCTACATAATCATGATATTCTGTTTGGCCTTAGACCCGCAGTCTTTGTATATAACAGTGATGACATTTTCGAAATAATTGCGTCGTGAAAAATATACGTACATAAATACGTTTTGTACAATAAACGAATTTTCAGTACAAGGTCACTGACGATTCCATTTATAGCTATAACAAAATATGTGAGTTTTCCTCTTTAACATAAAATATCACATAAAAACAAAATTGGAAAGATGTCTTCGTAGCGTTTCAAAATATTCTATACAAATTTAATTTTTTTTACAGTGTACTCATATATTTTTCAATAAGACTTGTACTATAAAAGTCAGCCATATCCACAAGAATTGGTAATTTAATTTTGTAACTCCGAGTAAATGGCAATGAAAAAGTTACTACACATAAGCAGCATCCTTATCTTGATGCTGGGATTGACCATAGTTGAATTAGGATATACAGAGTGTAAGTTGTAATAAATTGTTACAAGAAATACTTTCTTAACTAGTGATATTTTAATGCATATTTTAGGCAAACCATTACCCGTACTAACGTTAACAGCACGTGAAGTCTATCGTCTGTTACGTCAGCTTGGGCGGCAAGATGCAATACCGGAGGGACGGGTTATAACACAAGGACTTGCGGCATTGACTGGATTTGCATTGGGTCTTAAGAAAGCACTTACCGGTGTGCTAATCTACGATTTTATAGTAGCCAATGTCACCGATTTGGATCTAGGCTTAGGGACGGTAGTCAATAATAATAAAATTAACAATAATAATAATAATAACAATATTAATCTTAATAATAACGCCGTTGTTGGTACAAGACAAGAGATTTGTTTTAACAGTAGAAAATCACGCAATTTAAAAGAAGCTGTTGCTATAGCTGATGCTTATGAGTGGTTGGACAAACGTGAAGGAAAGCTCAACAAGATTCAAGGAAGAAAAAGTAAATCTTATCGACATCGAAGTGATAAAAGTCATAACAGAGCTAACGCAAGGCAGGCTACGATAACATCAGTAACAAGTCCCACTATAACAACAGGATCAATACCAGTTTCGACTGATACTGCTGGTACAGGAATAACTTCAGCGACCACAACATTCACAGGAAATCGAGCTGCAACCAATTGTATAGTTTTACAAAATCGATAAATAAACATCTCTGATAAACGGCACTAATCGATCTTTATTATGAAAAATTTTAAGTTTTTGATTTTTTAATGAGTTTAACTAATGTTGGCTTATTAAAATTGAAAAAGGTCCATTAATCATACGCATAATTTGTGCTATTTTTTGTTGCTTTAAACATTCATCAAACTACGCTAATAATGCTAATGCGTATATGTCGCCCTGGGCAATGTTTTGTTTTCTGTTATCGATATAAATGAAAACAAAAGTGATCACTGGCCAAGCGTTTTTAAGCGAGAAAGCATTTCTTGTTATTAAATGATTGAAAAGATTTTTCTAGAATGTAGCAATAATATGTAAAATGATGAATTTGTAAATCACTCAACGATATCCATAAAAGACCCATACAACAAGTGCGTCATTTTAGTATGAAATTTATAGCCATTGCCTAATGTACTTTAAACCTTTATCAACGTGAGCAGTATTTGACACGATACGAGCCTGTGAACTTTTTTTTTAACATTTAAGTATTGATTAAATAAAAATTTAAGTGGCCGCAAGGCTGAATATAATGAATCGAATTCTAGGCATAATATTGGCTTTAACGTTATGCCTTAGCGGTTATGCAGATGGTGAGTTATAATAGCCTCGTGCGTATAGTTTTGTGTAAAGGATGGAAATTTGAAATAGTTATTCGAACACTGAGCTGGAGAATGAAATAAATCAATGTTTTTGTTGAACTTTTAATTCTAAAAAAATTGAAAAATCAACACGGTTGTCTTAAGTGTTTGATTTAAATGTTGTTGTGAAAGTGTATTAAAGAAATCATAATAAAATTTTATATATAAAAAAATATAGCTTTGGTTGCATTGAAGCAACACTTCAACATATCCAATATATCTCTGAAATGTTGTTGTTGGCGGGTCCTTCAAGTAGAGTTTGAAAATTAACTTTTATAATTATTATGTTGTTATAATTATTTATGTTGGCAACTATCTACCAATTTTGGTGTACTATTTAGCTGATTTAAAATAAGTGACCATTGGAATTTGCCTTATTTCACCCCTAAATTTAAAATTTTAATATTTTGACATGTTATTCGCTTTAAGTTTAGTTTATGTTAAATAAACTCACTATTGCTATATGATGGTTTCAATATATCAAGAATATTTATTCACTATTTTTTGTTAACGGAGAGTTTGATTTTATTGAAGTTTCTTTAGTTAAGTAAGTTTTGCCAAAGAGCGTATATTCCAATAGATGGCGTCATAATAGAAAGATTAATATAAGTTTGAAGAGGCACACACTTTTAATCTTTATGCCAATAATCGGGTACCCTTTTCACGCTTTCCATCTGCGTTATATATAATAAATCTCATTACATTCCAATTCGATTCATGGTCAAAGTTGCTCGATATAATGGATATGAGGATGATTTCCACACATCATTTGAATCTAATGGTGCTTTGTCTTAGTTATATGAATAACTCCTATGGGTACGCTGGATATTGAACAACGTAGGAAAGTTTGGTTATTGACATAAGGGTTAAACCTATCGCACCATGATAGTGAATTTTCTTCACCTTATTATCGTTATAATTTGAAATTTTATTTATTTTATTCAATTTCGATTTTTATTTTTTTGATGTTGGTCTTTTAATTAAAATAATTCATTATTAAATTTAACTTTTTCTTATTCAATTTAAATTTTTCATTTAAATTCACTTTTTATTTATTTTAAATTTTTATGTTTGGTACTAAAATATGAATTCCCATTCAAAAGTTCTTAAAATAAATTAAATTTTTTAGACGTTAATTGTCATATAGACAATTGAATGTATCTTTCTATTTCAGTAGCTATTTGAAATATCATCAACCAAATAGATTTATTTGAAGGCATCATTTTCTTTTACGGTATATATTTGGTTTTCAATTATTAGTTTGGTGCTTTTGAGGCGTTTAATTTCTGACTAAGCCGAAACAACTTTTGAATTCATTTGAAATTAATGGAAGAGATTTTAATACAAATAAGGCATTCACAGACTTTTGGAAGTAAATAATTAAGATATTCCATCGATACCATCGATATTAATGCGTGTGAAGATCATGTATTTTATTTTAAGTAAAAATTATGAAATAATTTATTTGTTGCATTTGCTTTCAGCTAAACATCTCCGCCTGCGTCCTATGTCAGCGAATGAAGTTTATCGCGTATTACGCGAAGCTGGACGTGAAGATGTTTACCACAAGGACGAATAATCACACAAGGTATTGCGGCTGTATCTGGTTTTGCACTGGCTCTCAAGAAAGGGATTGGTGGTGCATTAATTTACATCAAACGCAACACAAGCGTATCTCAATAATTTAAATCTTTCGCAAATATTTAGCGGTTACAATTTTACTGGAATTACTAATGGATTAACCATGGAATTTACATTAGCTCAATTTAATTTTACACTGCCATCTAAATGTAAATTTTGGTAATTGCGGTACAGTCAATAGCATACAAATTTCAACATAAGAAATCTGTTTTACAGTCGTAGTATCAACGACGTAGAGAGTGCTGATGATGGTGCTAATGAAGATTATGATTATCAGAGTGTAGAGGCAATGGGAAGAATAACAGCGACAACGACAGGTAATTTAGTAACATCACCCATTAATACTGCAACACTCTCAGGTACAACAACTCAAACCGGTACTGGTGATACAGTAAATTGTATTGTGATACAGAAACCGGTGAAGCGACATAGTCGTAATCGTCGTTCAGCAAGTTCAAGAAACAAAGCGATACTGGAAAAGAATTGAAAGGAAATTTGTTATACGAGCAAGATATGTTTTTTAAATAAATATTTGAATGAATAAAAAAGTCTTATTTTTTAGATTTTTCCAAATATGTGATTCACCAATGAGTCAAATATTATTAACGTGTGAATTTGCAAATTTTTTATACATAATAATAAAATAATTCATTTAAACGTTAACTTCTGATGCTCATACATAAATAATATGGCACTAATTTATATTATTTATTCAACATCTTCATCTTCTTTAGATGTTTATAGTTTTAATCTGAATAATCCAGTTTGATATGAAAACTAAAGCAGCATTAGCAAACCAGTTCGATATTTTATTATGGTCAAAAGGTTAAAGAAAGCATTTTCACTTTTTTTCTGATGGATTTTTTTTTAGTTTTATAGAATGTTGTGCTGTTTTTAAGTTTTTATTTCTATAGCGAATGCGAATTTTATTTAAATTAACTCATGTTGCATTAATTATAACAGCAGTTAATAAAAGACTTAAGATCATGTGGGGCCATTTCAGTCAAAATTTTAGAGCCTACAGCTGAAGATCGGGAGCATATTTTTAATAATTTAACTTAGAAGGAATACTCAAAAAAAAAAACACATCTCGGAGTTCGAAGCGAAATAAAAAAAAATCTGTACTATGAAGCTGAATTGGATATTTGTTATATTGTTGGTGTTATTGGTTTACTTTGATACATCAGTGAAAGGTTAGTGCGACGTTCTGAATGAGTGGAGATTAAACAACAACTATAAAAATTTAATGTTATTGCTTTTGAAAAAGTGCAGAAGCATCAAAATTATACAATATCTCTGAAAATTATCATCACATGTGACTTCATAACGAAATGTGATTTGAAAAAAATATTGAATACTCTAAAAAAACACAAGTAAAGCCAACTTAATGCTAAACAGTTATCTTAAAACTGATGCAGTAAATAAAATGTGTGTTTTTATTGGAGTGATAGAGCTTTAAATTGAAATAAAATACACAAAAATTTAATACGCAGCCAATGAATTACTGAAAAGTATTAACAGCTTCAAAAGTTTAAATGTCAAAACACACATACATATACCATATTTTCAGTTTTTGTGATCAATATAAATTATTTTAATAGCACCATTTCAAATTTTAATTAAAATTATTTTTTTTTTCTTACATATTTTCATAAGCGAAACGTCTAGTACTACTACGTCCCATGACATCAACTGAAGTCTACAAAGTGCTACATGAAGCTGAACGTGAAGATGCCATACCAGAAGGTCGCATCATCACACAGGGTATTGCGGCTGCAGCGGGTTTTGGCCTTGGTCTTCTTAAGGGAATTGGTGGTTCGATACTCTTTGATTTGGCCACATCAGAACAGACACAACAATATTTAGCTGATATGTTGAGTGGTATGGATACTTGGAATTCCGCAATTCCAACACTTGCAAATTTTGGCAGCAGCAGCAGTAGCAGTGTTACTGTTACTAATCCAATAAGCGAATTACAAGAGATCTGTTTCAATAGTCGCAGTCTAAATGAAATTGATGATGACTATGATGATAATGAGAGTAATGAAGCGGTGGTGGGTAGACAAATAACTACTGATACTACAGAAGAAGCGGAAACAGAGCCAGTTGGAGAGGGCAGGCGAAATGTGGGAGCATTAACAACGGCACATTTATTTAATAACGATCTTACTAAAACACAAACACCGGCTTTCGTGTTGACGTCACCAACGTTACCAGCGAGTTCTCGTTCTATAAATTGTATTGTCATTAACAACGCTGTGGCGAAGAAGAGACGGCGGCGCTCTGTGAAAAAATTATTAAAACGTATGAAACGTAGTAAAGGATATACAGCAAGTAGCGAATGATATTAAAAGAAAAGGATATGTTTGTTATTTTTAGGTGCACATTCAACAATTTGCGATAGCATTTTCTTTGTAAAAATAAACGATTTTGGAAATGTAAAAATTTATTTTTAATATAGAAAAGGAATGGCAAGTTACTGGATGGCCATAAATAATATACATAAGTTTTAGTTACTTTTTTTCAAAAAAAGAAACTGTAATGGGTAAAATCTGCCAAAAAAAACCTCTCAAAAGTATATAAAAAATTTTTGATATTTGAAAGAAAATTTTACGGATGTTATGAGCAAAATATTTGAATGTACTTTGTTAACATTCATTTCTCGGAAGTTTTTATTTTGTTCAGTACATCGATTTATCATTTATTTATCTCATATTTATTGACATGAAAAAAATCGGGGAAAGGCCGTTTATAGTATTTAGAGTTGTCCCCGGAAATACTGGATGGATAGTCTCTGTAATTATGTAGCATTTAAATTTTTGTTTGTTCATACATAAGTTGCCACACCCATTTAAGCAAATTGCAGTTCGACTTTATTTCATAACCATCATCATCCCATAAGATGTGAAACCAGAGGCTGCAAGTCCTATAAAACACAGTCTAGATTCCTGTCTAATAATGAACAATAAAAATTATTGTAAATACGTTGGAAAATACAACCAGCATGTCAAATATTCTTTCACCTTCACTTAAACTGTCGTCGAAATCAATTACAAAAACAACGACCAAAGAAAAACAAAAACAAAACGTTGAAGAAAAATACACCTCACATTTGCCCATTACAAACCTGAAGTCGTTTTTAAAGTGCTGGTGGGCTAAAAGTTAAGGGTTGATTGTACTCTCCATTTTCTCCATATCACTTGACTTCTTGACAGTCGGCTGGACGTTTATACAATGGGCTGCTACAGATTTCATCAGACCGATAAGACGAGACAGTATGCCAGCAAAACAGCTTAAGTAAGCAACAATAATAATAGTCGCGAAATCCTTGTGAGAAATAATTTAGTAGGGATTAATAGTAGGTTTTTTTAAAAATTTATTTTAATAATTTTTAATTTATGTATGGTTTCATTAAATATTTTAAACAGCAAATCGAAATACTTGGCAAAACACTAAGTCAATTTCAGCGGTAATCAGAAAATGTATGCTTAGATTAAATACTTGGGGCATAAGCCCCCCTAACCCACAAAAAAAAAAGCGTAAGCAATTTCAGGTGCTGCTAGCTTATGGTTCCTAGCTGAAAAAGGCTTAGATTTTCGGATAGTTCCGGCCTTATTAAGTCTAGTAATATTAGTAATTTTCTTATCACAGCTAATATTTTAAGTAATTCTTAGTTAGCGTTTTTCTTTTTTTGTGTAACCTTGGGTTTTTTTTAGTCTAAGCTAACTCCTAATGACAATGTCACCATTTTTTGTAATTCCAACTGGCTGGCAGTTTAAAAAAAAAGTGAGTAAAAGCAATTGGAGAGAGTATGGTTTCCGCAAGTATAATGAATACCTTGTTGTTGTCTTCTCTTCATTTTTGTAGCAGTAATTTGCAAAATTATGGCAATGGCTTTATTCTTTTTTTTTTTTGCACTCCATAATCTTGAAACCCCCAGAACAAAAAGGAATAGCATACCCTTATAAATTTCAATGTGTATTGTTATATTTGTTGTTGCTGTTGTTAAGATTATGCTTCCGTTTTTCAGCTACTTGACCCTCATGTTAAGGGTGACTCTCATCATTGACTTTTTTTTTTTTTGTGGAGTATCTCACATATAAAAAAGGTACGAATACCGTCGTGTGTCACTTTAATGACTGCATTTTAATAAACCTTGCTAAGGGGAGATATTTGACCTTTTGTTTGTCTGAAGTGGGGGAAGATTTTATTGTGTTGATATATCATTTTACGCTAGCGCGGTTTGTTGGAAGTCAAGTGCTTAGCTTCTGTATTTTGTTTTTTGTATTTGACATATCTTCGCATTGTTACGTTAAAGTGTCTGGGAGTAATTTGATTTTATTTTAGGGAAAATGTCTTCATTATTGAAGTTAAACTTAGTATTAATGAATTCCAAACGCCTGTCAAATTGCTTTTTAAGAAGTCTGACACGTGGCATGCAGTGGTGAAGATGGACAAAAAAAATTTGTTTTGTTAATTTTAGAACAAAACTATTGGAAGTTTATCTCCAACAGTTTTTTTTGTTATAATATTTATTTACTAATGATGTGAGGATCAAAATATATTATATAATTTTTTTTAAATTTTAAAATATGGCAGTATTCTGTCGCAAGAAGTTTGTTTAAAGTTCTAGCCTGTGTGCCAAATTTTATTTAATTATCTTGCTTGGTTTTTCCGTAATTCACAATTTCCACAGATCAATGGATACGCAGATAGACATACAGATATAAGACGGATATGACTAAATCTACTCTTCTGGCGGTGATGCTGGTAAAGCATATATATAATTTTTTATAACTGTCATGATCCCTCCTATGCGTTACAAACGGAATGAAAAAGTGAATATACTTTGTGTAGGGTATAAAAGTTCCTAGTGACCAAACGAATATCCAAATTCTTGTTCGATCTCTCATGTTACCATACACAATCATTCTGCATGTTTACGTATTGTTTAGTGGTGAACATTTATTTTGTCAGAGAAGTCAATGTTCAGAATTTCACTACAAGCTCAAGCGCTTAAACTCTTTCTTTGTTTCTAACTATCTTTGATCTATCTATTCAAATGCAACTTGTACGCCTTAAGTTTCAGCATAATGCCGTCATGGATTTCACTGAACTCAGTTTTTCACTTTCCTTACAATTTTTTAAATTGGTGAAGATTTTGTATGGCCATCGTCATAATGTTTTAAATGTTGCTTGCATTTTTTAAATAATCGATTTATAATTATATATTATGTATTATAATACATAATAGAGTAGCGTGAATCAAAATCCCACCAAAATCCTAGCATATTTAGTATTTTTTAATTCGAAATAAATTCTAACCCAAATTCATTAAATTTGCATGCTATTCATCAAAAGCAAATTTTAATCTAATAGAATGAACACCATTATGCCGCCCCCCATGTCGTTGGAATTTTTTAAAAAATTATAAAATTTCTTTGTTTTTATTTTAAGGAAACTCTGATAGAAGCATATCTATTGGCAAACATTTATTTATTAATTTTTTTCTATGTAGTTCAATAACCTTTTTATCATTATTCATTAAAGTTGACACACATATGACGAACTACAAGAAAAAAAGAAAAAACAAGTTCCCTATGGACCAACTTTAAAAGTTACTAATTAATATCGTGTTGATGGTTTAATTGGATTTTGGCGAGAAAACCAGCATGAAATAGAAGTTGAAATAGTTTATAAAAAAACTTTTTTGACTCGTATTGACAGAAGAACATTAAGTCCGAAGCTTAATGCAAAATCGAAAGTTAGCTAAAATTTTCTCTTTTATAACAAATTATTTGCAGATATAAACCAAGTTTTGGGTTGCGCAAAACGCAGTTTAATTAGAAGGCCAACGGTGCTGCACACACAACCCTCGCAACAGTGAAAAAAATGTGGCTGAAGTTATTGCTGCTATTATACACAACATGGTTTTTTGCAGAATGTCATGGTATATAAAATAAAATTTAGAAGAAAACTCTACGGCTTTAACTTTTCCACATTCTTAGCCGACAAACTGAAACTGGAACCAATCTCAGCAAGCGAAGCAAAACGTCTACTGCGTATAGCTAAACGCGAAGATCTCATATCTAAGGATCGCATAATAACCAAAGGTATCATAGGTCGATCACTAAATGCAAATAATTCCAGCAGCAGCGATTACAGCACCGATGACGAAATTCGGAAATTATGTTTTTTTAGTAAAATTTCACGTAGTGCCAGAGAATTGAGAAAAATACCTAAAGAACTTGGAAGATCTGCGAGTGAATCAATAGCTTGTGAGCCGAATAAATTAAAAAAAATTTCAAGTATATTGAAACTTCCAGCGTCAGCTTATTTTACTACAAGAACAAACTTTGCTACTGGTAGTGGGAGATCAAGTGACGCTACCGGTAGCAGCAGTGAAAGTGATTACGTTAGTGGCAGTACAAGTGATGATCAAACTGGCACTGGAAATGATCATGAAATTGGTACCAGCACCGAAAATCAAAATGCATATGATAACATCAATGATGCAACTTCTGCTACAGCAAATAATGACGAAACAGAAGATGATATCTCTTATATTACAAAACCTAATAGTAATGAGCATAGTGGTCATATGACACAAGCACCAACAACTACTACTGCTGCTGATTCTGTTTTATGTGACCAGTTCAGTACTACAGCGTGGAGCTTAACGCCTGATACTGGCACAACTACAACAATTGTTGGTTATGCAAATGAGTTGCCATTTAATATGCCAACAACTGCACCAAGCTTATTAGGCTTAAATGAAGTTGATAATAAAGTTATTGCATCAACAGGCACAGCTGCTGAGCCAACTGTTGTAGACACTGAAAATGGAATTGTTGCTGAAGATGTTCAGCAAGAAGTTGCAAAAGCGAAAAGGGAAATTATACATTGCATTTCATTTGAAGAAAATACGAAAAGAAAGAGAAGTCTAAGTAAATATAGAAAATAAATAAAAAGTTTAAAATTATGCCAAGCATTTTTGATAGTAAAATTAAGTTGAAACTTTTTATTGTCAAATTTTTTCCACGTGCAACTTTTTTATCGTCCAACTTTGTGTTTTGGCAACTAACTTTTCATCGTTCAACTTTTTGTCGTTCATTTTTTTTTGGTTCGAATTTTTGCCGTTCAACTTTTTTGTCGTTTAACTTTTATATAGTCCAACTTTTTTAAGGTTCAACTTTTTTTCGTCGAACTTTCCGCCACTTATCTTTTTTTGTCCTTTTGCCGTTGAATTTTTTCCCTCTAACTTATTGTAACCCAACATTTTGTCGTCTTAGTTTTTTCTCGTGCAACCACTGTTTTGTCGTCCAATTTAATCGTTCTTCTCCTTATTTGCGTTTCATCCATTTTCTCGATCTTTCCTCATCGAATGATTGCAAAAAATTATTTGTTTCGAAATAAGGGCTCAGTATGGGTCTTCTAGATCCCTTTTTATAACCAACATTTATTTTTGACCTTTCTCAATGAATTAGTACATCAAAAATTTTCACGAAAAGCTAATTCAATTGCAAGTTTCGGCCTAGGCAAAACAAGTTTTTCAAACATATAATTTTTCCTAAAAAGTAGTTTGGCCCGTATCGTTTATATAAACAAACGAAACATTCTTGCTTCAGCCATAATGGCAATAGCAGTTTTAACTTAACTTTGCTTGCAAAAGCTTAAGTGCACTGTTGAAATTTGATTTCATGAGCCACACTATGATTTGCGTGATAAATGCAACATATTAAGAAAATGAAATTATAATAAAGGCAAATAAAAAATACTGAAAATAAATCATGCTCATGTTAAATCTGTGAACACAATATATTCGTATGTGATTTGTATTTTTTTTTTGTTTTTTTTTTTTTTTTTTGCACATTACGCTGCCCCAAGCCAACTCTAATGTAAGACAAATAGCTTCCCAAACCAAGGGTGGCAGATAATAAAAATGTTGGTAAAATATTGTGATTTATGAAATGCGGTGGCGTTGCCGTGTATATGAACGTATACCAGAGACTACGTGCTTATGGAATATAACGCGACACACAAATTTTAATATAAGAATATTGATTTATACGACTGTAGTATTTTGTATTTTTCTATGCTTTACAAGTCGGCGTGACTTGCGTTTGACACATTCGTATAAGCGCACATATAACCTACACGTGTTTTTACAAATATTATGCTGAGTATTAGGATAAAGTGTGTCGTCTATATATTTGGTAGTGTGTTTGCCATTGATGGGTCGTGCGTATGTGTTCTTTTACTATGTGTTTGATACTCTATGCCTTAAACACCATACCAGCTATGTATATAAGGACGCTTGAAAAAATAAACAAAATCATAATAATAATAATAATAATTTGATTAAATCATTCATGTGAGAAATTCAATCACGGATTATTCCGCATGCAGACTTTATGTAAACATAAACGTAAACACTACACATTAATTGATATATGTCGATCAGGGAAAATATATCGATTCTGCGATAACTTAAGTACTAAATCATTTTCTGGAATTTCGAATTATTTAAATTAATGTTAATGTTTCGTGTTTTTTGACATATTCAATTTAAGTAATTCGACTTTCTAACTTTAACCGAATTTTTCGACATTTTTGAAATTTGATATATAGGCGCCCGAGTTCTCTTTTGCTCCATACGCCTCTTTTTGACATTTTGACTTAAGACTTGTTCTATAGGTTTTGAAACATTATCTTTCTAATACTGTTGTCAGAATACATCTATCTGTTTTAGTTTGAGTTGAGTTTTGAGTTTGAGTTTAGTTTAAATTGAGATATGCAGTTTCCACTCTGCTACAGAAGCCACATTCTTTAATTTTTTTAATTATTTGTTCAGATTTTGGTTATTTTGTTGACTATTTCAATACAATTCGATTTTTTCCATATTTTTCTAAAGTTCTTGACTACTACAACATTATGTCAATTTTAGTAATATTTTTCGAATTTGACAGTCGAAAATTTTTATCCAGCAATAGCTTCATTATAGGCAAATGCAGTATGGAAAAAGTGTATAACTTTACATACTCTAGTGAGCAGCTTAATAACACCTTATGAAGGTACCAATAATGGCATCAACGCTAGAAATAATAAAACGAGTAGAGCCTTTGCTCAGTTTCGTAATATTTGTTAGTCTTGGTTCCTGCCAACGACAAAAAAGCTCAAAGTCTTTGCGTCAAATCTGAAGCCAGTTTTCTACATGGCCCTGGGGCTCAGATAACAAACGGAAAACTCAGTCGTCCTAACTTAGCGTGGAAACAATCGCTAGAATCGCTCGTCGGAAGACTTTTGTGAAAGCACTATGCTCCGTGAGGAGATAAAGGATAAAAGAAAACATTTTATCGACATATTCCATGTTATCTTTTGTGAACATTTTTTCGAGCTTCCTGAAATATTTTTAACTTGTTTAATTTTCAACACACAAATATCAATTTTTCAATGGTTTTCATTTTCTTCAACCCTATTCTACTTTTCGTCACTTTCCAGCTGCAAAATATGTCGACTTATTTAATATTTCTTATATCTTGCATGAGATAAGACTCTCTCGTGATACAAATCTTAAGTGATAAAAATCACATGTGTAAGAAATCTCATGTGTTAAAAATTTCATGTGAATAAATTTTAATGAAAATACGCTAATTGGAATGAAAAATTCGAGGATAATTTTTTTATATCAGCAGTGTTAAACGCCGATCAGCAATGAGATATTTATTTTAATCATTTTGTAACTAATTATTTAATTTAATTTAATTTAAACCACCAAAATTCTACTCAGTACTAACTTTTTTAAGTAGGGCGAAAAGTCAATGCTGATTAAATATAAATTTGATTTTTTAGTTATTTTCCTTTTCCGAAGGACTTAACTAAATCGATTGTATCAATCATTTCCTCATAAAATGTAGTGTCACTATTGGAGCTATGATATGAAAATATTGATTATGATACCATTCGATACCGATATGATGCGCCATGATGAATGCTTATAATGAGTTGGTTGTTGTTTGTATGCATGCGTGTTTATCTATGAATAACCCAGCAGACAAATGAAGCAAGACCTCTCCCGGATGAAGTCTTCTAGCACTGCCTCGAGCAGCATCAACATATGTGTTAGCGTTTATACTCATCTGGCCCACTCAAAATTAGCTACTCAAGCAATTATATGCCTTGAAACAGCAGGCTTATATCACTTGTCTTCTTAAACTTCTTTCACACATAACTATTTAGGAGGTCTTGTATTGAAACAGCAAAACCTGCTCTCATTTCTGTATTTATGATTGATTTATTTATTTCTTATGTTTTCAATAGCATATGAATACTTTGTAACAAATGCGCTTTGTTTGGCAGTCACAAATTACGGGCAACTTACGATATGCTTCATCTTTGACATTATTGAAGAATATTTGCATTTAAACACTATCCTGAAAATTCCCAACTCTCAGCTTTCCTTTGAAAAACACACCGGCTCCATTCAACAAAAGGTTATTGATCGTTTATTTTATATAAAAACGTGAGCAAGTTTGAAAGTACCGAAAAAGGCTCGCAAGGAAGTTCACTTATAGCACTTTATATTGCTGCTTTTGTCTACTGGGAAGTACACACTCCAGAATACAACTACATACTTACGTATTTGTACTATCGTGTTTGCATATGCCTGAGTGTGTATGTGAAGATTTTTCGCATATGCTTTATTAGTCTTCCTTTTTATTTTGACTGATTTTATAAAAGCAAAACATTTTTTCTATAAAAAATTATAGCGTGTCATACGAAAGTTAGTAGTTGGTATGTATTTTATTACTATTTTTATTATAACAGCTATTTGTATTAGATGACAAAAACAAAACAACAAAAACGACTACTAGTGCAGGGAATATGTATATAAATTAGTAATGGGTCTTATATTTATGCATGTCACGCTGCATTGGGAAAACGATGTGATTTGACCTAATTATGGTATTAATCTTATTATATATTCATGCATTACGAAGCGGTGAAAATAAAAACTAAAATCTAAACCTATTAATGTGAATAAATAATATACTCCAAAGACTGCAATACGATGTAATTAACACGTGGTTTTTTAAAAATTAAATAGCCTAACGTATTGAAAATCAATAAAATGAAATATCATAAAGGAAACATTAAGAAAAAATTTCCCAAATATTACGGAATCTGCTTCAAAAATGTTTCTTAGGAAAGAACGTGAGCTTTGATTCATTGAGACGACTTGTTAAAAAATTTACGTATTTTTAATAAAATTTTTCTTAGAGGTTACGATATACATATATTTTGAAGTTTAGCAAGAAAATTTAGCATAATATATATTTAATTCATAGTAAATCAGTTTTTCCCTTCGAAATGTATCCAATTCATTTGACTGAAGCTCTAAAAATTTTGATCGCTGGCTTTTAATGAGTAATTTTATTATATTTTTTCGTTTCACTTTCTTTTAATTTGTTTAGCAAAACTCAATGCTTTGGTACTTCAAAGCCTTTGCCACAACAACCACACGCACGTACTGCCTTTACTGCTACAATTTGAGTGAAAAAGAATCGGTAAAAAAGAAGTGAGGCGATTTTTTACTCTTTTTTTTCTTGTGTGAGTTTTGTTGTACTAAAACGCACGTTTCCTGCTTTGAATCACGCAAAGTTGCTACTTCTGGCACTGACACTGACGCCACATAAACTGTGCGTGAAATTGGGATAAAAAACCAAAACGGAAAAAGTAGCAGGAACAACTAAGTAGTTTTTTTTTAAATTTTTTGTTTGTGTGTGTTAGATTTCTGCTGTTTTCTTTTCTTCGCACATTTATCCTTACAAATTGTTTCAATTAAAAACTTTTCCGCTAACGTAGTCATGCTGGCATTGGTGTTGGTTGGTGTTTTCTACGTGTCTTAGCTTAAAGATTTGCTAAGCACTTCAATGAAAAGGTTTCGTACTCGGCTGTGATAGATAAACATGTGCTTACAAATTTTGAGCGAAAAATAAAATTTGCTAAATGCTTAGAAAATAATCAATATTAAAAAGATAATATTATGGTATTCTTAAAAATCTCCAAGCACAGTCGTTTAGAAACTAAAATGAGATATGGAAGTAACTGTTAATGATAAAACCTATTTCGGGCTTTTCGGTCATGAATTTTTTAAACTTTTCTATCCTACGTTTCACAAATGGATTTTAGGCCTTCTCAGAGGTATGTATATATTTTGAAATTCAAAATAAAAGAACAACACAAGGCCACTTGACAACAGAGGCCCGAAAAAAAAATGTTTTGAAGTTGAAGTTGAGGTACAATTCTATATGTTGGTATGTTAAAAACAAATTTGGGATTAGAATATCTCTCTCACGTCATGTTTTTGAGATATCCTTACCTAAAAAAGAAAAAAACGTGAAAAGGGAAAAACTTTTTTTTTTGCATTTTCAGGTTTAGTTATTCTTTCTATCAAACTTTGAAAAGCAAACACTCGTTGACTCAATAAGCCACAGTTTCTTCTCCAAAATATTTAAATTTTCTACATGTATAGTAAGTTTAAAAACTTGCCATCACTGTCTATATGTTATTGTAGTAAGTTGTCTGTTGTTTCGTAAATCGAAAAATCGCTGAATAGTGTGCCAAATTGAATGGGTTTTATTTTTATTTGCTTAAGCAAATAAATTTTCCAGTTAATCAGCTTGAGGCAGCTTGAGGGTCTGTCAACATGTGATTTTTTAATTGCATTTGATTGGAGTTTCTGATTCCAGTGGTATCTTTTCGATTTATTGAGAAATGCACTTTTTTTTTAGTATAGTCAGTTCCATTTTATTTCATAAAAAATATGATTTATAAAAAGTCAAATAACTAAACGTTAATTCAATTTTATAAATTCAAAATTAAATTTATTAATCATTAGAGACTATAACAAAATCAACAAAAAAAAAAAATAAATTAACTTTACACGACTTAATGGGATTCCACTCGTATTATAATTTCCTCCAGCTTATTATATCATTTCCTCCAATTCCAGGAAATGGTTAAACAAAATCCTTTAATATGTGCTAAATGTAATTAAATATGCTCAACATAAAATTCCATAAAGTCAGAATTGTAGGCTCTTTCTGATGTATAACTGCGAGCATAATTGTTGGTTTCGTCATTTAGGGAAATTTTCTCTTTTTGTGCGTAAATTACTGCGCAGACTCACCTTATAAAAGGAAGAAAATTACATTTTAGAGGATATTGTTTGATGTCATTTTTGACAGTACTTTACTCTTGTTTCAGTTGTCTACACAACTGATAAGAATTTTTGGAATATCTGTATAAGAGATTTTTCTGAATCTTCATTCATAAGAGATTTTTCTGAATCTTCATTCATTCAGAAGAGATAAGAGATTTTTCTGAATCTTCATTCATTCAGAAAAATCTCTTATATTCTTCTTGTTCAGGTTTTAATGATAATGTTGCTTAAAATACGTGGGAATTTTTTTGGTGTGCAATTTTGATATTGAAATAACACATTTTTTTATGCTCTGCATAAATTTTAAATAATAAGTGTTTAGATTTTGACCATCAAAAAATGTATTTATTTCATCAAATTTTTTTTCAAAAAGGCAACTGTGATTTTGTACAAATTACACTGAGTATGGCAACTTTGTGGTGTTTGTAAATTAAAAAAATACTTTTTCTGTAAGCATGTGCCACGCTTTTTGTTCATTGATAATGTAGTCATCTAATTCTCCTCTTTAAATTTTTATAGCAATCTCAATTTAACTTCTTTGATAAAAGTACACAATTTTTTCCGTAAAGTGGGCCATGTCCACTTGAGCAAATACGCGCACTTGATATTACAGTCAGAAAAATTTATTTCGCTAGATTATCTTCTACCTTGCACGCCAAGCTTGCACGAGCCTACGGGAGATTATTGCTGAGGCCTCGAAGTGTCAAAAAACCATGCTCCGGAAAATCCGACAAATCCTCTTGAAAAAACTCCATACAAAAGCATAAATTTGAAAATATTAAGAAATTGGTGGATTCGCTTGAAGCAAGATCAAGATCGATAAATATTTCTTTAGTTATTCACCGTTTCTCATGAAAAATAATGTTTAAAAAATATTTTTGGGCCTAAAAACTAATGAAAAATAATTTTTATATAATTTTGTTTCATGTGTTTTAAAAGTATTTTTGATTAAAAAAGCCCCCCAAAAAAAAAGCAGAATAAAAAAATTTTAATTTTTTATGTCTTATTCACAACTTTTCTTGAAACGTATTTTTATCAATATTATCGGTAAAAGTATTTACCTTAAAATGGCCATAAAACGAGTAAGTGACCAGGTACGATTTCACGGATCATGTTTTTGGAATCTCCGAACACTATATAATAATTATGCATTGTCAGATTTGGTTGACAATTTTATCGATCTTAATCTTGCTTGAAGCGAATCCACAAATTTCCTAATATTTTCAAATTTATGCTCAATTTCTTCAAGAGAGGATCTGTCGGAACGTAGGCCGTTTTTGTGGGAATTTTCATCGTCCTTTTTGCTCCTTCAAGCTTGGTGTGCTTGCGATAGTTTTTTAATTGCTTCTAGTACATTGTATGTTATTGTTTTTCCTCAGTTCTTGGTAATTTAATAACTTAACTTAATAAACTTTGAAATATTTTGTTAATTTTTGCACTTTTCTATTACACTATTACAGTGTAAAACTCACTTAATAAGTTAACTTTTTAGCCAAAAACTTTCATGAATTTGTTTTTATTGGAATATTTTGTAAATTTCAAGCATTTAATTTATTGTATGTTATAGGTCAAAAATTATCTTGACCTTTAACTGTAATCAGTTTACATCTAATATTGTTACTATATTTACATAGCTATAACATAAGTTTAACATAATTATAATATTTAAAATAACACTAACGCATCCCACTACAAAAGCCACATAATTTCTCTTCGAATGTTAAAAACAAAATAAAAGTCCTCTCTCTCCCTCAATAGACATAGAGAACATCGCCATTGCAAACGACAAAAGAAAATTCCTATGCTGCTTGCTCTCTCTGTTAAGTCCATGTGTGCCAGCTGCAGCTGGCAACATTCAAAGTTTGTCTCGTTGTCTTGTTGTTGTATTCTGTTTGCTGATATCTTGTCGTTGCTGCTACTGCTGCTGCTGTTGAGTCTTTGCTACAACATTTTCACTATAGACACCGAGTACGAGAACGAGTAGTTTTATCCTGTGTGTCAAGTGTGTAACACGCGTTTTGATTTATTTGCGGCGGGTCGCACGCTCAAAGGTGTTGAACAATTTTTTTGTATGCAAAAAGGAAAATCTTTTTTGTGCAATAAATCTGTGAAACGAAAGTAAAGTAAATTTTAATATGAATTTTTTATTCGGTATTTCGAATATAAAACTCAATGCGTTGATGTTGCAAATAAATTTTTGAAAAAAAAAATTTAAAAATTAAATAATTTTTTTTTTTTTTGCAAAAAGCAAATCGTGTCGTGACAATTGCCGAAGTTAATTGCTATAGTTGACTTTGTATGAGAGCAGCTTCAACACTAAGAAGTATGTGATATGAATACGCGTTGCCTACTGTTGGACGTGCAATAATTCGTTGTAATACAATTTATTGCTACCTTTAATAAATCATTAAAAATTAAAGAAAGCAAGTCAAACATTTAAGCATCTTCAAGTTGCCGTTGTTATAAATAAAAGTGTTGAATAAAAATTCGATCAGAAGAATAACTACAACAAATAACGACAAAAATGTTACCACAAACCTCAAAGAATATTTCACTGCGTTGCTGCGCCATAAATCATTGCATAATTTTTGACATTAAACAAAAATATAAGTTTTATGAAGTGCAATTTTAGACGCTGAAGCAAAGTTCTTTACATTGTTTACATTGTATAGTTTTGAGCGAAATTGTGTATAAGCAGATGTAAAGACTCATTGCATAGTTTAGGGGATTTCAAGAAGCTACATAAATATCACGAAATATCTATCAAGTTTATCGTCAAATGCTCGTTCTAATGCTAAAATGTAGACGTTAATAAAAAATTATCAAAATACTTGGGAAAATAACGAGAAAGACTTTACTACGCCACAGCTGTTTTTAGCAAAAATATCACTTATTTTGTGTGTAATTTAAATTACATAGAAAGCTGAAATTTTAGAATTTAAAAAATTCTACTGGCAGACTTCAAAAAATTAATATAAGAAATAAGGCTTTGGTCTTTGAGTGTGAAATAAAACTGGAGAACATAAAGCCTACTTTTAAGTAAAACTAAGAGTGAATAAGGAAGTTTATTTTTCTTCTAAACTTCGAAGTAAAATAAAAGACAAATGTGCTTGCTCATAGGTGGTTTCAAATAATTCCAATGAACTGCTTCAAAAACGAATCATCAGATCATAGAGACTGCCCTATGGCAATAAAAGCAAAACAATAAAAATAAATAATCAAATTATAGCAGAAAATTAATAAACAAACGATGACAAAGTAAAAGTTTATGATGAGTTTAGTAAAAGAAGATATTCATAAAAAAATTCCAAAAACTTTTTTCTCGCAAAATGTGAGTTTTTGAGCATAAAAATTATAAGAAATGTCTCTGGAGTAAATAAAAAAAAACTTCTTAAACAAGCAATGCTAACAAAATAAGACTCTGCTTATGAATAATAAAAATTAACTAAATAAATCAGAGTAAAAAACACAACAAAATCGCCAATCCAGAGAAATTGCCCATTAGTGGTTAAATTGTAAAACTGTTACTTTTTTCCCAAATCTGTTAACAACAAACTAAAGAACAACCGTAAAATTAAGTAAAAATAAAAAAAAAAAATTCCAAAGAAAACCAAAAGTCTTGAAAAATCTCTACAACCCAAAACATACACGCCTCAACAATTCAACTTAAGTTCAACTCAACTCAAATCGCCCATGTCAGCAACTGTGTTGTCAACTTTGTTGTCAGATTGTTTTTTTGTTGTTTCTCTAATGTTGCAACCACTGTTGCTGATATCTTCGGGTATTATTAGTCCCGAGAGTGTTTTTAAGCCGCTTTCAGCTTGCGTCTAATTTGGTGAAATCTTTAGTTGGCATTTCATAGACGTTTAACTGCGGCACGGCAACGACAGCCAAACCCTGTGACCCCAAACAAACACAAAAAACAACTCACTCGATTGAAGGAGAAAAAAATTAAATGAAAAAGAACAAAAAAAAAGCTAACGAAATAAAGAAATTGAAAAATTTTGTATGTAGTTTGGTATAAAAGTGCAAAGGCCGGCCGGATCAGCGAAGCAAAAGCAAATAAGGAAAATATCCTATAGAACAACAATACTTTTTTTTTTCTTCTGCACGGTCACTAGTTGTTGGTTGTTTTGTTGTTGTTGCTGTTCAAAAGAAAACCGGAAAAGAAAAAAGTGCGTGTTTCAATTTTCGGGAAGAAAAGTCGTTTTCAGTTCATTTTTTTTTTATTAGTTATAAGAAAAAAAAAGTGTTGTGTAAAAAAGTGCAAATTGTGAAAAAAAAGAAAAAACAATTTAACCCAACAACAACAACAACAACAAAAAATACGTTAATAAGTAGTGGAAAACATTTCTATATAAAAATGTGTTTGCAACGTAGTCATCTTCAACAGCCGCATCATCGTCGTCAACATCATCATCATCATCGTCATCGGCGTTTTGAAGAAACAGCAGCCAGCAACGGTTTGATTGGATTATTTCTGCTGATATTCCTGGGAGAGATTAAAGGTGAGTTGGCAACATTGTTTTGTTTGCGCCTTTGGAGAATTATTTCCCTTTTTTTCGTTTCCTTTTTTTTTCTCGTTATTTAGTTTTGCAACATTTATACGCCAGTTTGCCTTTCAATTATTTTCATTTTCGTTTTTCATTATCGTATTTAATTTGTGTTATCTTTGTGATTAGAGAGTGAAATTTTGCCATTTCGTTATTTTCGACATTTTTGGGGGTAAAAACATTTACCATTTTTTTTTTGTTTTTGGGCTCAGTAATTTTTTTTATCTCTATTTCAAGCGAGCTTTGCTCGCTATTTTGTTGGCCTTTTTTTTTTTTTTGTTGGTTATATCCTTTTCTGTTGTCCTTTTTTTTTGTCAAAGCTACTTTTCGTAATTAAGTTGTTTATGCGGTTGGCTGAGTCATTTGTTTTTTTTTTGTCATTTTATTTTATTTGGGAATTTTTTAATTAAATAAAGTAATTTTTTGTAGCTGTTTTTGAGATGTAACTTGCAGAAATTCTAAATAAACATTATTTTTAGAAACTAAATTGAAAAATCATTACCCGAAAACAAACAAAAAATATTGTCATATCGAGCTATTAGGTTTTAAACCTGTTCAAATTTCCGTATTTTAATTCCATGAATTTTTCCAAATTTTCAACATTTGGTGAATCAAACTAGCATTGAAAAAAGTTGGCGGCTTTGGAGTGACGTATTTTCTCTAAGCGAAGCTTGAAGACTTTTTTGTTAAAAAACAACTAATATATTGGTAATTATTAAATTAGTTCCTCATAAATTATAACAAACAAGTGATAAATGGTTTTATATAAGGCGCTATAGGGCAGTTATGCTGTACTCCTCGCATCAAATCACTGACAGCATATCCCCATAGTAAACAATTAAGAAACTTACGCACACCATTATCATTTGAGCCACCGAAGGAACTTTGTGATTTAAAATCGGTGACTCTATTTTTTTTTGTTCATTACATTGAACTTGACGTGATTAAAGTGAAAAATATTGAATGCTTTTTTGTCTATCCACATTGCAAGTGATGGTATTCACAAGGCTTAAATATTGATTTTGTGATGAAAATGCTGATGATCCTTTTTTTAACATTTTGGTATTAAAAAGCCTCCAGAAGGATTTTGTGATGCAAAAATTGAGAACTTTTTTTCATAATATTGAACGTGACGTGACTGTTTAAGTGGTACACAGATTTCTAAATTGTTACGAGTTCATACTTCACAAATCGATAAAGTTTAAGGAACTTGCAAAAAGAGTTACATAGTGCCGTTGGGATCATTTTATACTCAAAAACCTTGAATTCCTTTCGTCGTTCACAAATTTGGTCGATTTCAAAAAACCCTTCGAAGAAAGTGCAAATAGAATCGCTTTTAGCTTAAACCTCGAAGCTATTACCCAACTCCAATCCGCAGGCTATAATTTTTAAAGTGAAGTCTAGTCAATTGATTTTAAATAATATTTATTAAACAAAAATAATTTGACTTCTTCAAAGTTTTTTTTAAACTAAAAATTTTTGATTCAAACACACCACAAATAAAAATTTTTGAGCTTAAAAATTTTTAATGTGATATAAAATAAAACATGTTACATTTTTCAAAATTTATTACAATTCTTCAAAAGATTTGAAAGTTGTAAAAGCGTATCCGGATTTTGCAGTTCATTCAAATAAATCTCCACATAAAATAATTGAATTTTGCTATATATCAAAAATAAACTTTTTCTCCACGCACACATTAAATGAATCCTTATTAAATTAGTCTAAAAATAATTAATTTGGTAGTTAGAAAACTTTTGCTGTATGTACGAGGCCATATACAAAATAAAATAAGGTACGCGTGCAAGAGCATTTAATCAAGGACAACAGCTGTTTGTGGTGTACATAGTTAAGTTTTACGTTATTAAATATGCTTAAGTTTTTAACATATGGTTTATAAAATTGAATTAAGTAGTAAGAGTACAAAACAGAAGTCTAGACACTCAATCTAGCGCTCAAATTTTTTACCAATACTGACGTATCTTGGTAGAAATGCTTGTGGCATTAAAGTTGAAGGTTGAATGAAGTAAAAAATGAGCATTAATTTTTGACAGCTTAACCGAAATTTTGACGATTAGCTGTCACTTATTATTGTAATTTTGAATTATTAAAAAATAAAACCAGGAATTTAATAAAACTTAGCAATGAATTATTCTTCATCAGAAAGAATAAAATATAAAAACTTTGCGCTAAATGCTAACTCCAAATCAACTGCAAAATAATCAAATAAAAGAAAACGTTTATTCTTTCAAAAAAGATGTTGGTAAAAGCTATGGTTTCATGCAAACAAAATCAACAATGAATAGATGCGTATTGCGCTCTGCGTACTTGTGCGCGCGAGTGAAAGAAGTCCTCGAAAAATTTTAAAAAAATTCGGAAAAATAATACTGCTTACTCTAGGAATAAGTTTTTGAAAAAATACTAAATAATTTTTTTTTGTAAATCGTTGAAGAAACCAATGATTTTTAACTGTTCTTAAGTAATCGATACTTATGACACCAAATAATCCATTGAACTTTATGGCTCCCAGAATAAATTCGTTTTGATCAATCAGCTCAACTAAAAATAATAGGATGGACTTCAAACAACTCTTCTTGGTTTCATTGGCGTTGTGTTAGATGCAGAATTTGAATCTTCTTAATCAATAAGTTCACATTGAATCTTTTAATATGTTATCGAAGGTAGAAATAAGTTAACGATGGATACATGGTCGCAATAGCAAATTTGCTCTAGTATAATACGTAGGGTGACATGACTTGTACGGAATTGAGCTTACTAAATTGGCATTTATCTCTTGTGTTTATTATAAATTTAATTGAGGATAGTTTCATTTAGTACTTTAGTGGGTGAGATCAATGCAAAGAGTCCTATATCATTTTCATATAGAAAGAGACATTTTTTTTTTTAGAATTTTAATACATATAGTAGGCTCTGAAGCTACTCGAATCAGAATTTTCCTCAATAAAGTTAAGTTTTTAGATAGCCATAGCTATGCCTTCAGAAAAAAGTGGCAGACTGGAAATATGCAACATGTGGCTGAAACTGTTGAAAGTGCTACCGGTGAAATTTTTTTTTAATGCATTTGAGTTAAAAGGTTCAGTGGCATTTTCTTGAAAAGCAAACGTTCGTCTGCCTTGCAATTATAGTGAGAATAAGCCTTAAAGTTAAGATAATAAATCTTACTTATATAAGGCACATACTGTATTTGACCATCAGTTCTTGATTAATATGCTATCACTTTGTTCCTTAGTTAATTTAGAAAAACTGCTACGAAATTAATATATATTCATGAAAATTTTTTTCACAATTTACAAATTAAAATTCTACAAACGAAAATGAAAATAATGCCAAATTAAATCCTTAAGAATCACCTTAAAATTTAAGCCATTTTCATATGAATTTCAGACTAAAGTATGCAATAGTCTTGGCGATATTTCTATTGCCGATTTTGCTAACATCCAAATACTCGCCCAAGGTTTTAATCACATTTTCATACAAAGTAAGCCTTAATTGCAATTTTTGCTTACATTTTCATTTTGGTTTGACCGATTTTTCCTACTTCCAGCATTATTAATTAATATGTGTTAGTAGATGTAAATGTTAATAAAGGATTTTCATATGCACCTAAAAATATTGCAAAGAAAAATATTGTTGCATGTTGCGCTTTAAAATATTACATCATTAAAATTAATGCAGCAAGCCCAAAAGTAGATCAAGCTTTTTATACAAGTAATTACATTTGATGTTGCTATCCTGACACTCAACTTGAAACAGCACACAGCTGAGCCTTACGCTGTTTAGAATATGTGTTAGTGAGTACAAAGCCATGTGTGTTTGCTTAGTTACCCAACGACAACATGCAAATCCGCTTCACATTAGTATTACTATGAAAATAACAAAATATCCAAACTTGTGATAAATTTTTGTGCAATGCAATATATGTAAAATTTGACATAAAATTAGAAAAATAGAGCTGATACGTTGTTCCCAACGAGCGCACCAGGATGCACCATTTTCCGGTTGGGTATATACGTTTGTGCATGTTAATGTGTGAAAATGCCAAACTATGAATTCAGCTCAAGCGCAACAGAAAATTCCAACAACAACACATAAATATAGTCAAGTTGAGGTTATGCAAAAAAAAAGAAAAAAAAAACTAAAAGATACCAACGAAAGCTGATAACGAAGTCAGAAATAAAATACTATTTTTTTATACATAATTTTGTTCTAACAAAATTTTATTTCTCTATTTGCATATATAGTAGAAAAAACAGCACACGGAAACACGTTTAATTTATGAAGACAAATGCAACTGCATAAGTGTGCACTTACGCGCTATTTTGGGAGTGTACGTTTATGCTTTCACAGTGTGCTTGTGTGTGTGTGTTTGCTACAAGGATGCGCACACTTTGGAAAATAAAAATAGGACACAACGCGGTGTTGTGCAGTAGAAAAAAAAGAACCACCTTTAAAGTCATAAAAAATGAAATGAAAAAACACAGTTTGAGGTGAAAAGTAAAAGTGCTGAAGTGTAGAATGATGGCGATGATTTCATTTAAAACTATGGGGATCAACTAATGACCCTGACCATTAAAAAACTTTTTGAACATCTAAAATTTATCTTTTTTTTTCTAGAGAAACAAATTTTGTGGGCTTATGCATTTGAGCTATTGGATTGCTATAAGAGCTTTGAGAGTGTATTTGATGTGTCTTTAAAAATTAGGTTATATATACCCAGTTGGCAAAAGTAGTAATAAGATGCGATATTACTCGTAAAAGGCCCACCAACTTAAAAATAAACTGGCCTTCACAGCTATATTCAGAACGTACTTTCGTTGATATACATATGAAATGATCGGCTAAAACAGTCCATCTTAAGTACAGAGGCGTACCGTGAATATTGGGCGCCCGAGCCACTAAATTAAAGAAAAGGTCCTCATTTTCGACTTTCAAAAACTCTAACAAATTGATATTTCACGACCACGGGGCGGCAACCCTCGGTCCCACCATATTTACGCTAGTTCTTAAGTATACCTGATGGTAAACACTCTTCAGCAGGTCTTCTTATATCACTTGCATTAAGACAAACGAGTACTCAAATGCCAATAATTATTAAGTTATCAAAAAAATCAACAGCTTTGGAAGCGACTACAAAATGCAAATTTTTTTTTTCGAAACACGAATAACATATAAAAAAATCAAAAAAAAAACAAAAGGTATATTAAAAATATTTTGAGAAAAAGTTTTTTAGTTAAAAAAATTAATGTTTTTACAAATTTATTTAAATTTTTTTCATAAAGTTTTGGCATTTCTTAACAAAAATTATTAAATGGTTTTTCACCCTATCTCCTATAGTTTTTGAGATATTTTGTTTCAAAAGCGTTAAAAAAAAAATCAAGTGTGTGTTTATTAAAAGAATGACCGATATATAACCATATATGTAGGTACATTTGCACCTAGTGGAAAACATTTTCATTGCATTTCTTTCTAGGCCACTCCTACTCCAAACCAGATAAATATTATATTATTCTCATTTCTGTTCTTCGTTGATATGAACGCACTTGGAGTTTCATGACAATTATGTTCAAGTGTTTATACCACCATTGGTATATTTGTACCTAGGAAATCACATAAGTGTTAATAATTATGGTAGCACAAACTTGCGCATGCGACATTTTTTAAACAAGCAACGATTAAACCCTTGTATTTAGATCTCACCCTTACAAATTTAGTTTGGAAAACCAAATTTTTGAAAAGAAAAAATTAAGATAAAAACGTAAAGATCGACTGAAATTTTGCATACATTTTATTCCAATTCATATGAAATGACTTTCTAACCAACTAGAAAGTTGTAGGCCCAATTTATGAAACCTTAACACTTAACTTTAGTTTTGACATTTTTCTTATATTTCATCGCAACACTTATTCTTTACAATAAAATTAAAGACATTTTTAATTTTCGAATATATAATATGTTTAGCTTAGTCAAAAGTAAATCTGATGCTTTTATTGAAACAATCTTTTTTAAAATATATATACTATATTCAGCAGTAGTTGAATGAAATCCATGCTCATAATTTCGTAAAGAAGCATATACATTTCCTTAAACATTAGAAAATTCTCAAATGCAGCAATTTTTATTATATGGTATTTTATTTCTCTTTTGTTCTTAATTTGTACTCTGTTTGAGTTCTTAACATGTTTATGAAAAAAAATAAACATATAATATCTTGCCAAACTCCTACTAATTGCCTTAGATATAATGTGTTGAACAGAATTGGGACGGGGTCGGGAAAGTGGCAACGGAAACTCGCTGGCCGTCCCAATTCTGTTCAACACATTACTGATGGGTCTTCCTACTAGGTATGTATTATATATGAAGTTAAACATTTGTAAAAATCTTAAAAATATTTGTTTTCGTTTTGGGAAAAACATTTTTAGGGCCTTACTAAACACAAAAATAGCCCTTTAAATGTTTTTATTAAGCTTTTCAAAAATAAAAAAAAAATTACTTTAAAAAAACTGGTTATATTCTTACCACCAAAATAGCAGCACTGAATGACTTAAATTTAAATCCTTAAGAAAAACTGTCACATTCATGTCCTCCATTTCCGTTCACTCAATTCCGCACTGAAATTTCATTGCCAACTGGACGCCAAGATAAAATCAACAACAACTTTATATATTTACCACGACCATTCACTATTTTACGGTCAATTAGAGCGAACTTGTCTACAACGGGATATATTGAAACTATGTCTTCGATGTAGAGGAAGCATAAGAAAATGTTTTTCACTTGTATGTGTTTGTCTGTGTGTGGGTTTCTTTTTAACACAAATATTTATTGTCAGATGGATCTGTGTGCAATAACAACAAAAACAATTCTACTGATTATTGTTGTTATTGTGTGCGAAGGATAATAGAAAAATCCAATATAAAATCAATGCGCATGAAATATGGCATTCATTTAGAATGACGATTTTTTATTTTCTCCTTTATTTTTATTTATTGTTGATGTTGTTGTGGAATTTTTTTTTTTTAACTTATTTTCAAATTGCAAACAAAACTGTAAACATTATCCTTGTGTGTATACAATATATGTAAGTATTTATGTATATAGCACACTGACACTAATACAGTGTTAGCAATTGGATTTTCATTTTATCTTTAGTACAACATTCTAGCATACAGGACTAAGCTTGTAAAGCAAATATAAAATATATACACTCATTAATTTTACCACGCCTCCCACACTCTGTCAGTCAGTCAGTCAGTCAGTAGCATATTAAAGTGGAAGCCTGTGCACGTGAACACATAACTTACATACATATGCACATCCTTAAAGGATGCTTTTGCAGCATCAATTTATTTCGTAATCAATCTCAACACGCAGCTCAAATATAAAACATGAGTGTGAAACGGCATGGAGTAGAGGAGAAATAGAGAAAAAAGGATCATCATTATAGATGCCCTTCAAAGCTGGTTTACTGTTGTGAACACATTAATATTTGCTGCACTGTGTTTGTCGTCCAGCGAATGTCCTTCAAAAAAACGTAAACTCGATTAGAAGCCAAAAGCTGTTTCCGTCTGCCTTTTTTACTTTCATCGTTTCACGAGCGCCACAAACGCCACTTCCTTTCCTTGGTGTTTTATTAAGTTTTTTTTTTTACTTGCTGCCTGTCACATATCCTGTCATCCTGCTGGCCACTTGTTTAGTGTGCGTCACACTCGTCGAGTGGTTTCCTGTTCGAAGGTTGTCGGTGGTGGTGTTGCTCTTATATTGAAATATTCTCCTTGGTTGCTCATTTTTTTATGTGTTTTGAAAGAACAATTTCATATGAAGGTAACATTTTTTCAATGTCGTACTGAATACAAATTTTCTAAAATGAAAAAAAAAGTAATGAATTACAAGTGTCAAAACAAAAACTTTCCAAAACTCAATAAATATTTTCGGTATAAAATCGATAAAAAATCTATTAAATTTTATAAACGTAAATCAGCAGACAAAATCGTGCTTTCAATTGGAAAATTTTTGATCCATTAAGAGATGACAAGGTAAGCACAGCTTAGAGCCAGTGATGGCATTTGAATTTTAAGCAAATGTACTTTTTTGAGATCGAGTGTCCTATTTCTCAATTTTTCAGAAAATTTGCAGATTTTCATTATTCGTAATAAAATAATTATATGAATAATTATTCATATATAAATTAAAAAAATTCAAAAAAAAAATAGAAAATGTTCAACACTTATATTAACGCATTAAAACATATTGTTAATATGGAAGGCTCCACGCCCATTAAACCAATCTGATCGAAGTCCATTTAAGTTTATTAAATATTTAAAAAAAGTGTCAAAAATAGTTTTCAACTCATGAGAAGGACTAAATTTGCTATTTAAGTTTTAAATTCAAACATTGGAAGCTCTCCATCTCTCTCTCTCTCTCTCAAAAGCTATCTCCTTCCATTGAACAGATTACGGAATATCATTAACTTGAACTACTACTACAAAATTTCTAAGCTCCATAAAAAAATTGGCATTGTCCTTTGAAATTGAAATGTAACTTTGATAGCAAGTGAAGAGCAGCACTGGTTGTGCGAGTATTTTTATTCCACTTAAAGTTTCCAAATTTTATCTTTAAGTACCTCCATTTTTTTCTTTATAACAATTCTTAGAAATTTAGAATACCGGTAAGTATTGCTTATATACATAAATGACATAAAAATCGATTGATTTGCAAAAATAAATATGATGTGTCTTATATTCACATTCACTGATTTTAATAGAAAAGTTTTATTTTGATAAAAGTTTTGAAAATAACAATATTTTTCTGAATTGTAAACAAAAATATTTTTCTTTCAATATCTTTTAATTGACTGTTAGTTTTCTACTTCTTTTTTAATAAACAAGGATATGTTACGAGAAAACTTTGCATTTTTATTGTAATTGATAGTGTATTGTTGTTTTTGTTCTTTTAAACAACCTTAATTATTTGCAAAATACGAAATCAATTTGCTAATCAAAGAGCTTACATCATATGTGAATATTCAATTTATTCAAGAGATTTTAAAAATTTTTGAAATATTTTTTTTTGCAAAATTCACCATTAATAAGTAGGTCATTTCTATGAAAATTAAGTTGAAAAAAAAACCTTAAAGCAATAAAAAATGTAATGTTCTAAAGACTCAAACAAAAAGAAACTCCCGGCCAGTGTGGCCATTACAAGGCATCATTAACTTCAGTCTAATGGTAAAACTTTTTCTAACTTTAAACTAGCGTACGAAATGCGCAAAAGTAGGAGCAATAACGATTTGAGTGAGTGGTAAAAAGAACAATTCTCCAAAGTGCACGCAAACATGTATATGTACAGATGATATTGCAAAAAAAAAGACCTATCTATAAACGAGTTTCTATTTTTTAACATACACTACGGCTTAGTTTTACTTACCAACATAAACGAAGCGTAAACTTTAACACAGTTTGGTAGTATTTTAATAAGTGAGCTGCGCAGCAAACTCTGTTATAGATTCTTGGTTTGCATGTGTGTTAGTATTCAACTGAAAATAATTTTTATGCTGTTATTGCAAGATTTAATAGAGTAAATTTTTTGTGTGTGCAAGTGCTCTTGCACTTACATACAGAGAGAGTTTCGGACGAGAACATTTTTTTTCAGAGCTTTTACCTCTTCTTTTGCCAAGATTCCTTATAACGCGATCATTGAGATGGGGTGTGTTACGTTCGAGTAAGGGAGCTAGCTGTGTCAATTGTAGGATGTGTGCTACTGAGAGAGCGGTGGTAAATATTATTTTGAGGAAAAAGTTGTCTCTGTTTATAATCACGTGAGGTTTGTCACACCCCACCTCATTGACGACGTGTTAGAGAAATACTATCCAGTATTTGATCTCCGTATTAAAATTGAAACTTTGCCCATTTTTCCACTGTTTTTGAATTACGTTTTTGTGAAACTTTTTGGAAGAACATCCTTTTTTGCAATATTTAATTAAATTTTTAATTATTAGGTAGCTTCTCACTGAATTTTTTTGGATTCTCTTTCTGAAATTAAGTACAATATAACTTACATGGCCAACCGTACTATTTTTTTTTTAATAAAGTGCAGTATTTTGGTATATTGTATTGCGCACTTCAAACTAAATTCGAATCTCCTCCTTAGTATCCTGTAAATGTAATCAATAGAATAACATTTACATTTTATTTGAATGACTTCTTTTTTTTTGTCATAAATATCTTATGTGGCTTAGCTCCCAATATTTTCGTTATTTGTTTTGAACAGCGTTTTAGCTCTGATATTTGTTATATAAATGAAGTTTTTTTATAGTCAACATAATTTTTTTTTTGGTAAAATCTTCAACATTTTGTGTACTTCAGTTCAGTTTTCACTCTTTTTTGTTTCAAAATAGTTGGCCAGGTTAAAGATACCTGACTTAAGAGCTGACTATTATTCTGCCTCTATATATTGCAAACATGAAATATTTTTTTTCACTGTATTGTATGGGTAGAGATATTTTTAATTTTATTTTTATTTTACATTTATATTTTTTTTTATCAGCCTCTCTTATTTTCTACTACTATGATTACAACATTGAATTGTGTGGTAATAATTGGACGAGTTGAGAAGGACTTTTAACTTTAGTTGAAGACTTAACAAGCACATAAATTCAATTCAATTTACGTATGGATGAGGAATACAAATAAAAGTAGGCATATTTTATAATTGAAAAAAAAAAGAGAAAAAAGTAGGAAAACTGTTGGAAGCAATGAAAAATTGAAAGTTTTGCGCAGCAAAGAACCCACGTACTCGATTGAAGTATTCTTTTTTGTATTATTTCATTGTTAGTTGGCCTTTAAGCTATTTGCATATTGTAGGGGTATGACAGTGCTATAGCCATGAAAAAATTCTTCACTGAAGAGCTAAGCATATTCAACCTTGTGCCATTGTTGTCATTGTATTGAAAATGATTGAATATCATACATAGTATATAGTTAACCGTATGAGTGTCACTTAAAGTATGCAATATTTTTAATATTGAATTCTGTTTATTTTCATAACATTTTTGACATGCTTGATGTGACGTCGTGTGTTACTCATACACATAAAGTCATAACTTTTCTTGCTTGTTACAACCCAATTACTTTTATTATTTTTTTTTTTCAGAAATAAAGCCGCTTATTTTTTACAGCAACAAACAATGCTAATTGCTTTCTAACTAAATGCTGTTGTATTTTATTTTTCTCTACTATTACGGGTAGTAACAACTAACAACACAAAATGTTGCTCTTCTTGCTGACTATGTGGAGAGTTCGTTGTACATTTTCAGTCACTTGAATTTTCTGTTTTTTTTTTATTTTTTTGGGAAATTTCAGATTTTACTTTTAACAGGGCCCTTTAAAATGTTATTTTAAATTGAAGTGTCACTCAACTGTGTTTGTGTGCACTTAAGGCTTTTTAGATTTTTAGTTTCGAACTTTGCTCTGTTTAGTAATTAAAGTTTATTCAAGCTTAGTTAGCAATTTGCTCTCATTTTTGGATAATACTTTTCATTTTTTAATTACTAAATGTTTTAAGCTTAGTTAGCAAAATTGTTCGTTCACCTACTAGGTCATTTTACATGTGGGTGATTATTGAACTTTTTTAGAAAAAAACCCAAAAACTTTAATTCAAAATTTAGTAATTAGGAGGACACTCAGTTGCTTTTTTATTTAATAGTTTATTATTATTTCATGTAAATTTCTAACAAAATTTAGTTTTCATAAAATGTGTAGCTTCTTTTTGAACAAATATTCCACAATATTTGGGTTGAATGATTTTTCTCATAGTCCAAATATCTTCAGGAAAATTTTTCTATTTATTTATTTGTTTTTTTTCTAAATCTGTTGCTAAATTATATTCGTGGAAGTTAAAAAGAGTTTTTTTTCTTCGAACTTCGAATCCAAATCGGTACAAATGAGAAGAAAAAGAAAACACTAACTACACAGAATTCAAGAAGCAGCATAAGCAATGAAAAATCAAACGACAATTTTTGTGTGAGGTTTTGCAAAAACTTAATTCTACAAAAAGGGATATTTGAAAAATAAAAAAAATTAGTATGCAATAACGTTCTCTAGTACAAATATGTTGTTTAAAAAAAAAAAATTTTTAAATCAGTTTAGTTTATTATGCAACAAAGCGTTACAAACCTTTTTCGTTGAAGCAATTTTATATAAATATTTTAGATTCATAATGTACTAATAAGAATTAATAACATTTAAGAAAAAATAGCTAATGTTGAAAAATTTTCTGGGTGCTAAAAATTTTTTCTCTTGATGGAAATTTTGTTAACTCTTTCAAAACTTTTAAAAATGATTTTAAGCATATTTTATGAACTAAAAAAAAATGCAGTTAGTTTTGTGTAAACGTCTTAAAGCATTAAGCCTCTTAGTAAAAAAATAATATTTAGCAACCGACACGATGTTTCACAATTTCCTGATATCCTTCCTGAGGCAAAATCGTGACAGATTTATTTGTAACTTTCTTTTTGCTTATATATGAGGTTTAACGTAGCAGCTACTACTTGTTATGCGTTAAAAAACTGATTTTGTCGCATACGTTAACACATAAGATCACACAAAATTACGGGTGTCCTATGCATATTTTTTCGTATTTTATTTATTTTTCTTTCACCTTTTTTTTCTCATTTGATGACTGAAAAAACAATTTTTTCCTTTACATGCCCTAAAGCGTTGGAAGGCAGCAAGTAGTCGAAAGGATTGGTAGGCGTTGAATTGTGAACGAAATAAAGTCACAATTATGCCGTAATGAAAAAGAGTTGTGTGGAGTATTATAAAGTCAGCAAGTAGAGTGGTATGAAAATTTTGAAACTTTTGTAGGGTTTAAAATTTCATAATAAATTATATAATTCTATTGGTGTTGCGAGTTGCAAAGTTTTGTTTTTATGCTCAATTCTCGAAAAATATTTTAAGTAAGCAGTAAAAAATGCAATACATAAATATAATTTCTTAAAAAAAAAATTATTCAACAAAATTGTCTCTTAAACTCAAAAGGCTTGAGCCAAAATATATTTAAAGCACTCTTCTGTCACCGAAACTAAATGGAGTACAAAAGCACATACGTTTGGTGTGCGTACGCTTTAAAATAAAAGCCAAAATTCTAAAAGGATTTTCTGCGGTATATTTTCTGTTGCCTTCGAATTATTGAAAAAAGGTTTATTTCACTATATTGAAGAAAAAATTTCATGGAAAAATGTCTCAAAAAAAAAAAGGTGACAAAATTTAAAACTGAGGGGAAAAGACAACATTCAACAAAAACACCTATTTTTCACGTTTGTTTTCTGTATAATAAACTTGAATGACTTTTGCTTTTGAGCGCTTCAGAAGCCATGATTGACATTTAATATAATGTATGCAAGTGTTTGTAGTCTATATAAATATATATGTGTGTGTGTGTGACTTTTTTTTCAAAAACGTGTTTGTGTTAAGGCACGTGAGGCTCCCATTACACAGACATATAAAAACAACACCTTTTTTTCCTCTTTTGCCAAAAGATTTTGGCAATATCGAAAGCATTTTATATGAAATCAATTGGTTGAGTATGTTATCTGCATACGTGTGTTAATGTTGAAAAAACTTAAACAAAATCATTTAAGGCTGCTTTGCATACTTTTAGGCAATTCAAAAGAAGGAAAAAATAACAAACCCAGAAACAAAAGAAATCGATTTCTGTACTATTTTTGCTTCAGCCGATGAGTTTCTCAGCAATGATAACAATGTGTTTTGTAACGTACGTGTTGTCTATTTCTGATACCCTACACTTTCTAGAATGATATAATTTAAGTCTGCTATCATTGGTTTCTGAAAAAAAAAATCAAAAGAGTTTTAAAATTATTAAAAATTAAAGAATAAGGAACAATCACTAAAGAGAACCAATGATATATGAACAGTACACAACGAGCATAGAGTACGCTATAAAGAACGATTAGCAAAGGGCAAAACGAATATCAAGCAGTGTATAACGAACAAAGAATAAATATCAGGGAAGAAGGAAATAATTCACCGAAGAACAACTGACAACAAAAAATTAACAGTGAGCAATGATCTCGAACAAAGACTAAATGTCATGGAACATCGATCAATGAAAACTGAACCTTCACGAATTATAAACGGTGCACAGCTGACAACGAACATCGAACAAGATTCAACGAGCAATTCACAACCAGTAAAAAAAGGCAAAAAACGAACTACTGAGACTAATGAGGATCAATAAACAATGAACAATAAACAAGGAACGAATCAAATCAAAAACAAAAATTAAAAAAAATTTGTAAATAAAAACGAATGTTTAATTGAAAAGATTTTTCAAGTAAGACCCAACAAGAACTGCTTACAACTTTGCAAAAACTTTCTTGTTGAAAATGTGCTGCTACTTTGCCATCTGGCGATATTTTTCAACAAGGAGTAAAAACATCAAAAACTTTGTGAGCGGAATCTTAAGCCTCTAAAAGAGTCTTATCAATCTATACAAGGTAAGGCACTCAAACTCCAACCAACATTACGCTGCAAAAGCCAAACAACTGGCCCTATAAAAACTTGTGACTAAAACGGTGAAGGTCTGTCTTGGAAAATCCATTTTCACCAAGCAGCTACATTAAGGTAGAGTTCGAGCTATTCATGCATGTGGTCTATGTAGGTTCGATTATACAGATCAGAAAGAACGTCCATTTTTCCTAATCCGATGTCCACCAGACCTAAAGGCATTCCGCTTAGTTCAGAGTAGCAGCTGATTGCTTGGAGTAGATATGTTGGTGTTCCGAAATATTGAATACAACTTATCTAGCAATTCCAGCATTATGAGCGGTTGAAATAAAAATGGCTGGTAAGGTTCATTAGAGATCTAAACTTCGACTGTATCATAAATACGGGAGTAATAACTTCGTTTGCTCTTCATTTCTTTCAAGTATTTTGAGTAAATTTTTGTTTTTTATTTTTAGTTGTATAGTAGCGCAATCTATAGATATTTATAACCGATTCTTTCTTGTGTTTGCATAACCCATGTCCAAACCCCGCACATTCTATACAAATGCTCCCGCTGCTTCATCTAGTTATCAGTTCATATTTGTACAACGTGTATACGTGCGAGTTGCCAATTTTTACTTTATTTTCATATAATAACGTAAGCCCATCTTTAGGATTGCCTGGGCGGGCGTTTTGTGGTATTTATGCATACATATGCATACCAAAACATATGAACATATATGCTTTAGCTTAGTTTGCGTGTCTGCGGCATATTATTGTTGTTATATTTCATTCCTTCATTAATTTTTTTCTTCTTCAACAGCGTGATATTTTTTTCTTTTATATTCTGCTCAGTTGTTGTTTTTTTTTCTTTTTCTTCGATTTTGTTGAAATGCGTACGTCTTTCATTTGATTTATTGACGAAAGTTTACTTTTGGGTATTTTGTGGCACAAGGGAGCAAGCTATGTTGGTAAGGGAAGGAATGAAAAAAAAAATCATTTCAATAGACTTTGATTGACAAAATGAAGATGAATGCGGCATTCCGCCGTCGTTGCTGCTAATGGTGGTGCTGGCAACACTTGCGTGCAGCAAAGTTTTTTAATCGTACTTATTTTTCCCTTATAACAACTATAAATTATTGACTAGAGTTGCTTTAGTTAAATGGGAAAATAATTTATATATGTGAAAAAATAATGAGCTAATAACTTACATATTGCAGCGCCATTATAAGCAGAGAACTTTCCTAAATGGCGTTAATCGTTTAATAAATACCCACGTGTAGTTTTATTGTTTAGCAGTTAGTGGTTTGTTATTTTAAGAGAAAGTTGCTTTGTAAAAAGTTTTGGTCTTGCGCGTAGGAGGGACTTAGAAATAATATTTGTTTTCATATTAATATATTTAGTAATAGTGAAATGAACAAATAAATTGTAGGACATCAAAATGTAACGGAGTAAAAAAATATAGAAAATAGAGCAAAAAAGAATGGTGTAGCGTGGTATAAAATACCGATAGTTAAGTTTGAAAATTTAAGATGGTATCATGAATGACATTCGAATTGAAAATTATTGTGGGATTTTAAGATTCTAAAAAATTATTTGGAAAAATTAAGTTAAAAAAAATTGTTTATTTTAAATGTTGCATGGCATGCGTGTTTTTATTTCTAAGAAACGTGACGTTTACAAAACTTGGTGATAGCACTTTACAATAAAAATTATATGAACTGATTTTGTCTAGCAGTAAAATATTCAGCTATAGGGGAAAATTGGTACAGCAAATTGCGAAATGGCTTACTTGCTTTACAGAAACATGTTATAAACAGGAAGCTCAAATTTTCAGGCCCAAAATTAGTGACGAAGGTGAAGCAGACAGTTTAGTAAAAGATATGTCGACTAGAACTGGTTCACAATATAAAGAGAAAAGTGGCCTACAAAGTTCAATAAATACCAAATAATTCTGTTGAAAAGTTCGCTCAAAATCAAGTCCGCAAGTTATATGAAGAATACCTGACTAAATTTAACAACTTTTTCTTGAACATTTCTTATAAAAACAGTACCTATTGACCGACCATACCTCAGTTTATCGTTTTGAGTGTAGAAAATGTTGAAAGAGGTTTAATAAATCGAAAAGTCAATAAAGTCGAAAAGGACGAAAGAAGTGGATATATATTGAGAAATGTGAAAAAGGCTGAAAAGTATGTAGAAAATGTTCGATTAAGTTGAAAAGGGTTGAAAATGTAAGCAAGGAAAAATGTCGAAAAAAGTAGCAATAGTCAAAAAAATGCTAAAGTATGTCCATAGTGAAAAAGACCGATAAACTGAAATGTTAACAAAAGTTGAAAGAGAGTGAAAATATCAAAAATATCGATTCATCTACATTCGTTTAGCACAAATTAATAAAAGTCTTCATAAAATTTTCATAATCAGGATTTACTGCGGATTTTAAAACTTTTTTGTCCTAGAGCTATATATTAAAATACGACATTTACTGCAATAATCAAGCTGTAAACGCACAGCAATATATTTCTCTTGGAATCCATTCCACAAAAATAAAAAAAATATGCTTCCAATAAAAATATAAGATTTCTGAAAGCATTCATGCTGTAAGTGCAGTGTAGAGTTTTTACGAGAAATTCTTGGTAAAGAGAACACCTTCAATAATTCCGGTTTGTTTCGCGAACAAAATTTTTGCAAATTATGCTCAACATGAGCAACTGTACAAACGACTCGAGGTGCAATATAAACATGAATCTCAATTGCTCTTTCGAATACTGTTAGCGACATAAAATGTTGCAGACTTAACGTTGCGTATATCAGCAATTGACTGACTGAATAACTGACTAATTGCTCATGTTGTAGCTATGATTTTGATGCGATGTCACAGCGTCACAAACTAAATGAATTTTGGTTCAACCTTAATTACTGCGCGGTTGTCTGTTACTGTATGTTGCTGTCTATCCAACTGTCTTTATGTTATGCGACTTACTGTCTCGGGCGCCGATTAAATGTCCTACTATACAAGCGTATAGACTGCTGCAAATTAAATGCGCATAAATTTTGTGGTTCAATGGATGAGCTTTGAAGTTAGCAACATTTTTTTTTTTCCTCCTATATACATATACGGAAATTGAGAGAAAAATGCTTAAGGATATGGAAAATTTAGCAAAACGGATATGCAAAGCATGTGAAAAAGGAAACGAAAATGTGGAAAGGATATGGAAATGGCACACATTGCTAACAGGTGTTAAAGTTGAACTAGTGCGAGAACATTAAGAAGCGGCAAATTAAAACTTGAAGCAATTCAAATGCCATAGAAAAGTAGGCCACATATGTTGAAAAGAGTGGTGCACACAAAGTTTACGATTGTAAAATTTTAATTTAATTACTTTGCTTTAGGGGATTATTAAATTTCTTAATATATAAGGTAATGATAGTACCTCTATTTCAAATAGAATTAAATGTCATTATTTAATTAAATTCTTCCCTTTTTACATATGTAAACACATTAGCATATACATATGTATGTATGTATTGCGTGATAAAGTAGGCCATAGATGGTACTAGTACTTTCTTCATTATTGTTCTTTTACGCATCACACATGTAGTTTGCCTTTAGGCGTCCAACACAAACAACACAACACAAATTTTACGCATGTGGCTCAATTTTAAGCTAAAATACACAAAATAAATAAATAAAAGAAAGTAGCGCTAAGTAAAGTTGCTCGTATTTTTGGCAGCATGTGTTATATGTAAATCCATTGGATTGTGAAGGAGTTACCATCACCGGATATTGCGTAGGCGCTGACATGTCTGCAAATGCGCTGACAAAGCCAACAAAATACTTATGTTTCTGTCTCTTTGTGAATTTTTGGGGATCAACGAAAATGTGCCAGGTTTTGTGTTTGTAGCTATTTTATGCTACGTACATTTAAAATAAAAGTTTATTTTAAAATGTGAGAAACTCGGTGCTCTTTTTTTAATAATATAGACTAGAACAGTACTTAATATTTTCAAAGTGATTGGCAACTTATATAGCTTGTACTTATAAGCTCATATGCTCTCATGCTTCAATTTTGATGCTTTCATGGGCTCAAGGCCTCTAGAGTTCGCTCAACTTACTTCTATGACTATAGTATTTAAAATTTGGATGCTTCAGTCAATCAACTTCTGTTGTATGAAAATAAAATTCTATTTTCCGAGTTTTTGCGAGGTATTGCCTGTATTTTTTATAAAAAAAAATTGCAAGCGCTCTACTGAAAAATTTAACGAATTTTGTTCAATTATATTTTTAATATTAATAAATTCATTAAAACTCAAACTAAATTACGTTTAATATCTCTACCATTGAAAGCACAAAAATAAAAAATTTTACCAAACCCATGTACAAGTGTGTGCGTGGACAATTAACAGCATATGCTAACCCAAAAAAACCAGAAAAAAACTCAGTGTATTTTCCTTACACTACCCATATCAAACGCAGCTGCGAAATTTTAACATTGATTTTAAGCGCTACGTTGAGCACGCTAGTGTACCAATTCATATAGAGCACCGTCCATTTGTTCGTAGAAGTAATTAAAATTAAACACAAGACATTGTTGAAATGTGTTAGTGCACTATTCATCTCAGTTACGCAATAAGTGAGTGTAGTAGCTGTGTTGTGCTGAATATATACATGGCTGCTACATACTAAACAAAGTATGTCGTGTAAGGTTGGTATGAAATAAAATCTATACTGGTAGTCCATTGAAACGTTACATTGACCTTGCATTTTATGCAAAATTTGATTTTATTTTTTTGATATGTATGAGTGTTTAGTGTTGAGGTTCGAATACGCCCCATTAGCTTGAAGAAGGGTGTTTTATCAGTTTTTTCTAAGTGAGATATTGCTAAATGTTTTAGACATAAAATATGGAATTTCTAGAGGCTAAATTAAGAGTAACCTTGCCTTTGACCTTAAAACCAACTTTCAAAGTCAACTAAAATTTTATATATACACACAAACCAATATATTTTTGCAGATTTTTAATGTATGGGAAAATCAAGTCTTATACTCAGACTGACCCATCCTACACATAAAAAAATCAAATCTTACCCAGAATGGAAAGTTCGACCAAAGTTTTTTAATATTTCAATGGACTATTTAGTTTATTAACAGATTCTTAATGGCTGACACGCTGATATAGCAGTTATGCCGATTTTGCAAACTAATAAGCCTTATATGCTAGAATAGTTTACATTCTATACATACATTACATTCTTTACATACTCTTAAGGTATTTATTACTTTATAAACTCAATTTTTGTTTTTTGTTGGCATTTATCGACTTTTTCCACATTTTTCAAATATTTTCGAAATAATTTGAAGAACATATGGGCTTTTTCATCATTGCACCACGTGAGTTTGGATTTGTTGCATAGATCAAAGGTGAACATATGTCCACATTCTATATATAAAGTCCACAGCTATAGGCAAATGCATGCATAAAGTTTCAAGGACTTCAGCGTGTTATATAAAAAAGTCAAGTTAGAGGTCAAAGTGACCCCTGAAGGCCATTTCAAGGTCGAAGTCCTGCTTGGCGCAGAAAAGCTAATAATGATTGGCTGGATCGCTGCACAATCTTGCCTTAACTTGACTTATTCAGCTGTGTAAGTTAAAATGGAGTAGAAGATTCTAAAAGCTCTATAATTTTAACTTAGAGACCGAATGATACATGACAAGTACCACTCAATTCAGTGGCAGGAATATATTCCAGTACATTAGCAACCTTTTTGGGGTCTTCAGCTAATTTGAGAGAATTAAAATCGCCTAATTTCGACAAACTGCCCTGTACTTAAAACAATTTTTTAAATAAAGGCTTGGGTTTTTTGTTGCAACTGCTTATGTTTATAACGCTATAATGTTCACTATTGTAGTGGAAAAATATTCATATGTGTATGTCAAAATTAAATTAAGAAAATAAAATTAAGAAAATGTGCTCGAAAAAAAAAGCAAACAGTCGTCCAAAAGGCTACACCAAATATCCACAAACGATTTTCTCGAGAAGATATGGTAGCCCAGTTGGTAGAGTGGAAAACATTTGTTTTGTGGAACAAAATTAGTCGTCAAATAAATCGTAATATTTATAAATAATCCAAATTTTTGACCCCGGAATTGATTTCATGGTTCAAAGATGACCAAATCTTTTTTTTTTCGGTACAATTCCTAAAGAGTCTGTCTTGCAGAAAGCTTTAAGATGACTAACAATAAAATAAAATTAATTTCGGCCATTCGCCAAAGTTTTGGCGATTCATTTATACAAAAGAACTGCCCTTAAATTTTTCATATAATTTCTATGATGATTTTACCTACGCTTCAACAACTTTTCAAATTTTTGGGCAATGTAAATATTAAATAAATACCAACTTTGCGTTGTTTTCTGCGTTACTCAAGATAATTATGTTTTAAGAAATAATAGCCCGCACTCATTTTTCGCAATATATAAAAATAATAAGAACTAAAATAAATTTATCTGACATTGTCTACCTGATGGTACACTCTTGCAAAAGCTTACATCGCCATGATGGCGATTCGTTGGTTGTTGCTTAATTTTGACCAATATTTGCGAGTTTTGTCTTTTATTGCTCAGTCATGTTGGCAACGTATTTTGAAGGACTGACCAGGGACTGAGCTGTTCCTGCCGTTGTTTATATGATGATAATGATGATGATGATGATGATGGTGCTGGCACAAACAGTTTGTTGAGTTAAATTGCAGCAGTGTGCGTGCAAAGCAGGAGATTGTGTTTAGATTTTTAAATAAAATGTAGGTTATTTTTTTTTGTTGTTGCTGCGAGCAGATACTTTTTTTTATTTTTGTTTCATCTTTTTTATTGCACCAAATGAAGTGCTGCTACACTTGTGTGGTAGAAAAAGTTTAAAAGAATTCATGCTGCGTGCCGCATAAAATATAATTAAGCCATTTCAAGCATGGTATATGTCTTTTAGTACGCAAACTTGAATTGCTTTTTGTTTTTTCGTATTTTTATCGCATGCGATTTTGTTTTTCGCGCGCCTGATAAAAATTAATTATGATATAATAATTAAAGAGCGAGAGCGTTCTTTTCTTAACTTTATACACAAAAAAAAAAATCTTTAAGCCGCCTTAAAATTTTTAATGCGGAAATTATATTCTTTGAAATTAATTTAAAAAAATTAGTAAGCAAAATTGAATGCGCTTACAATGGATTAGTTTTATCATTAAATTTGCAGTAAAAAATTATTATTTTCATGTTCTTAAGTGTATGCTGAAGATAGCAGATATAATAAAAAAGTTAAACTTTTTATTTGCTTTGCTATGCAAATTTTAAACAGTCAATTCTCAAGTTTAGACCTTTAAAATTTTGATTAAATACTCAAATGGGTAAAACTGGCAACTGAATATTAAAAACAATTAACTTCTCCGGACATAATCTACCCAAATCCACTGCTGACATTGCCGCAGCGTTAAAAAATCAACAACAAGTCAACAGAAAAAATGTTCACAATACTCTGCCATAAAGAAGGTATGCGGAAAAACAGCCCACATAACAAAGATAATTCATCATCCGCAAGGAATTTATTGTCGCCTGCTTGAAAAAAAAAACGAAAGCGTTAAAAAAAAGATTTCGAATGAATGAATGAAAATATAAGTATACCACCTTCATTTCACATGCATACTTTATGGCTTCCCATAGTATAAAAAAACACACACACACACACACAACACAGACAAACACTTCATTCTCTCTCGGTGACATAATGTTTTTTCCCACAACTACACTTTTGTTGTTGTTTATGTGCTACTGTGCGCATAACATATTAATAGCGTCATTTGGAATGACATGATGTTGTTCTCTTGTTCCTGTGGTTGTTGCCACCATTTTATAATCCAAAATGATTGATATTCCATGCAAACAAACACACACACACACAAATACATACTTTATCATTACAACAGCAAAAATAAACTTAAGCTTTACTCTACATTCAGTCAGTGATTCCCTAAGCCTAAATATATGCAATGGAAAAAATTTTGTACTCGCTTTAGTTTGAAAAATGTCAGAACAAATTCACATTCATTCATTATGTTAAAATCCCAGAAGCAGCAGCGACAGTAATAGCAACAATAAAGTGCAATGTTTTTTGACAAAAAAAAAAAAACATTATTGCTATTACTCGCTTGGCACTCGTTTATTTTATTTTTTTGGAGTTGCATTGTTTAGTGTCATTCATTCTCATTAACCCGTTCCCTATAGCGTAAGTTAAAAAAAAAAATGATTCAAAGAAATTTTCAAATATATCTCATGTAAGCTTTGCAGCGATAAATCTCATACACTTTATGCAAATGTAATTGTTTTCCCTTTTCAAAAGTTGTCATGCTTTGTGGCCTACTTTGAAGCGCCATCAAAAAATGGTGACAGTATCCTCTTATTTTGTTGTAGAAAAACTCATTACATGAAAGTGGTATTTTACAGCTGTGTTTTAGGAAAATTTGAATTGTCAGCTATATTTTGCTATAATATAAAAGAAAAATTAAAAGTAAAAATGATTTGTCCTCAATTAAATGAAATTTGGAACAGATAATGTCGAGTATACGAGTATATAAAATAGAATTGGCGATTGGCTTATTGTGAGTGTAGAACGTGAGATACAACGTTATTCTCAGCGTGTTGAATGCGATATCCTTAATTAATATTTTGCCTGAGTTCTTAGAGTAAACAGTTCTCACCATAAAAAACATTTAAAATTTTTTTTCTACAATTTTTATACCCTACACAGAGGTCATATTCACTTTGTCATTTCGTTTGTAACGCATAGAAGAGAGCGTGGCAGGTATAGAAAAGTATATATATTATTGATCAGCATCACCACCTGAGTCAATATGGCTATGTCCGTCTGTCTGTCTGTATGTCTGTTGAAATCACATTTACGGGAAAATCAAGCAAGCTACTTCCATGAAATTTGGCACACAGGTCACACCATCTTGCAAGCTGCTAGCATGGGTGAAATCGGGTAACGACCACGCCTACCGCCCATACTCTATGTAAATATACCTCAGCCCATATTGAAAAAGTTGCTGCGATTTTGATGAAACTTGGTGATTTGGGGAACATATGAACAACATTAAGATAGGGCTAGGTTTTAAATTTGTCAAAGCTTTTAAAGTGGCGTGGCACAGCCCTAAATTTTTATCTTTATAACGCTATAACTCGTAAACCGTGCAAGATATTGTGATAAAATTTGGTACACGGATACAGATAATATATTTTGAATTGTGTTTAAAGTGGGCGGAACTGAAAAAGTAAGCGGAATTGAAAAAATGGGCGTGAAACTTTTTAACAATTAAAAATTTGGATTTCGTATAATCCAAAATTGGCACACTCGTTTTTCATAAAAAATTTTGGAATGATACTACTGAGAGCAGTCATCAATACAGGCTTTGTCAGTATACTGGAAAAACTCGTTGAAGGGCGTACCACAGCCCACAATATTAATAATCTGTATAATTAGAGAACTAACAACGTAATTTTAGTGAAATTTAGTATGGCAGATACTTGTTACTTCTTACGAAAATTTGGTACAACAGAACCGGTGGGTGTGGCACCACCCATATAAGCAAAAAACGTTTAATGCAATAGATAGTGTGCAAAGAGAGTATTCTTCATAAAATTTGGTTCATAGATGTCAATTATTATAAGCCATAAAATTAAATAAATTTCCACGAGATTTCATCAGTGGGCGTGGCACCTCCCATACTAACACAAAGTTGGAAGTGATATTTTAAGAGAACTATTGCAGCAATTGGCATGAAATTTGATGTTAGTGGTTTACTTACTATAAGGTATGTCAGCATCTGAAGCGGATGAAATACCACCACTGGGCGTGTCACTTTCCAAACATGTAAAATGCCTTAAGTGCCATATTTTTCAAAATAAATAAGCAATCATACTGAAATTTAGTAAAAGAGGTTTGTTTATGGAACACTATCAAAATCAGTCTCGATTGTATCAGATGGTGTGTCATTGCCCTAAATTTTAAGGTAAATTAAGGCATATATCGCAAACTATGCAAACTATTTTGCTAAAATTTCGTATTTGGATGTCAATGACGAATATATTTTATTGTACCAAAAGTAGGAGGAATAGTGGGTGTGGCAAATTTGGTTTTCTACATTTCTATTCTATTTCTTTTAACATTTTTCCCATTCTTTTGACTATTCCAACTTTTTAACTTTTCCCAATATATTCAATATGTACCTATATTTTCCACTTTTTCAACCTCTTTCAATCTGATTCGACATTTTCTTTATTTTTTCGACTTTTTCATGAATTTTGAATTGTTTCAACATTTTTCAACTTACTGCAACTATTTTTGAGTTTTTTGACCACTTTCAACATTTTCCACATTTTTTCGACTTCTTCAATTTCTTTTAACTTTCTGCAATGGTTTCTATATATTTTAGACTTTTTGAGTTTTTTTCAACTTTTTCAACACTCTTCGACCTCTTTCAAACATATTACAATATTTTCGACTTCTTCAACATTTTCATCGTCTGTTTAGTATTTATTTGGAAAGTACTTTCAGTGCAGTGTAGAGTATGTGAGTTTCGGCCTGGCCGAAGATAACACCTTTACTAGTTCTTGTTCAAATAAAAGTAAATACTATACTGAAATAAAAAATTTTCCTATAGTTTTTTTCCAACCAAACCGGCCAATTTCATAAAGGAAACGCGCTTCAAAATTTCCGATATAAAACCTTTATAATTCAAAGTAGATCTGTGTAGATCACATGGTCGACTGCGGCTGAATATTTTCAAAAGACTAACAATAGGTTTTCTAATCTACCAATCTCTTACTTAGTAATTTGTTGACTGTTTTTTCTTTTATCTTTCCAAAAAAAAAATAGTAAGTAATAGTACAGGCGTCAATTATAAAACCTTTAAAGCATTTAAACTGACCTACTTCCCGGGTATAGAAAATGTATTTAACCTACTCTTTTCAAATAGCGAGTGCAAAAGTTGTCAATCAAACTGTTGTTGTTGTTTGCTCAACAACAAACAAAAACAATGCATATCACAAAAACTGTCTATTTTTTTATCAGCCATTTAAGCCACTTAATTACTCCACTGAGGCGCAAGACAACACAGCGCAGCACAACACAGCAACGGCTATAGCAACACCAATACTAATGCTAACGTGAACCACGCTATATATGGTACGAAAAATGTTGCCTACATTTAAGCGCACTGTTTGTGTTGCTGTTATTGCTTTGTTTTTATTTAATTTTTTTGTAAGTTTGTTTTGTATTTGAATTGGCGTTAAAGCCAAAGTACGCACGGTTGGATAGACAGACAGACAGACGGACAGACAGACAGACGGACAGACAGACATACAAGATTAAAGTCAAGCCAAAATAGCCAGCTTCTGTGGTGGCATGAAACTGACAGTTTTTTCGTATAGTTTTAGTTAATCTTTTGATAACTTTTTAGCAATGTGCTTGGTTTTAGGGTGAAACATTAATACAAATTTTAAAAATATTTGGAAATATTTTTTGGATTTAGATGGTAAAGTTAAGTAAATACAAACAGTGTTTATTAATATAATATGTAGTATGTCAAATTTATTTATATTTTTTTTTTTGTGGATTTTGAAATTCAATTACTTAGAGTCCTCCCTAATTATTTCGGCTGCTTCTGCATCGGCATGCTCACTTAGTTGTATCACTAACATTTTTAGAATTTTTTTTTGGCACGTTAATAGTTAGAAAATGTGCTGCTGTTTGTATTTTTTTTTTTTTTTTTATTGTATTGTTTCGGTGCCATTTTGACATTTTGTGATATTTTTAATTTTTTTTTGTATTTTAATTTAAAACTTTTTGTGGCGCTGTAAAAACATTTTTTATCGGCACGTACATATGAACACGAAAAGCGCTAAAAACTTTCCCACTGCGAGAAGTTGCAAATTTATTAAAAAAAGAAAACCAAATATAAAATAATAGAAAAAAAAAAATACAAAAAAAAAAAGAAACAAAAGAAATATGTAGTAACTAGAAAAGCGCAACATCAACTTTTTAAGCTGCGTAAAAGTTTGTTTTTTACTTCAAACCAAATTTAAAAGTTGTTGCATACTCTTAGCTGCTGAATTTTTCAAAAACTCTGCTGAAATATATTGAAAAAAAGTTTGTGTGAATTCAACAAAAATATTATTATTGTTGTTACTTTTTATTGTGCAGTGCTTCTGTTCTTGTTACTTTTCAAATAATGACATTTTCGATAATTATCATTTGATTTTTTTTCTTTTATTCGATTGCACGCTTCTTTACAACAATTTGGCGATATGCCAAAAAACAGCTGTTGATAATGAAATAGCTGCTGTTGCTTTCATGGTATTGTCTATGTTTTATATTAATTGCCATTTTTATTGGCGATGTTGTTCTGTTGTTAATGTTGTATTATTGCCCATTTAACATTTTGCTCGTCAATTTAAAATGAAATCCTTGCATACGACATTATTTTTAATTTAAAAAGAAATCAAAAATGTATGAAAGCAGCCTGCAACGTTTTACAAATTTATCAATTAAAAAAATCATTTTAATAAGTTCAAACAAAAAGTTAATTAATTGAAGGATCAAAGTAATTAATATATGTCTGGAAATATTAACACAGTAAAGCAGTGTAGTATTTCTTCTCATTAATTCCAAAATCAAAAATATAATAATATTGTATCTTGTGTTAATGCCTCACATAATTCCAATACTCTTCTCTTATTCATGCAATCTTCTAAGTCTTCAACATGTTCACATGTTCAAGTATACAAGCTCTACGAGTAATGTATAAAAACTTCTTGCAAAAATTACAGAAGCACACCTTTAGGCGCATATGCTAACAACATGCAGCTTTGTGAATTTTCGGTTTCTTTGCATTTCTCTAATTTCCTGTTCTTGTTTTATGTCTTGTGCGTATCCTAAGTACATGATAAAATATTGCTGCTAATATTGTTGCCGATAATACAATGTAACGGGTGCTCTGTCTCTTTTGGTTTAACGAAGACAGAGATGAATTATTGCTAATTTTTTACATTGCAAATCAAAAAAACCACCATCAACTTACGTCATTGTCATACGCAGCATAAAGCTGCTTAGCTGCTGAAAATTGTTGTATTTTTATTCCATTCTCATTTACCGCTTGTCGGTTTGAGAAGCAATAATTAAACCACAACTTAAGCACGTTAGAAATTCATACAAAAGCTGCTTAGCATGCGGTTTTATTTTTTCCTTCTTGCTGCCACTTCTTGATTTGATTGATTTGCGTTTTGAAAGTTGTTGGTTGGTTAGTGGGTTGATTGCTTATTCTCTAATTGATATACATATGTATGTATCGTATGCGATGATATGGTATGGCTGTTAATCTCTGCAAGCGCACATAGCAGGTAATAAGCTGAAATAGTTTTACTTGCAAGCCACCGGTAGTATGAAACCCAGTTGAATAAGAGTCAATGAATTAGTTTAGTATAGCTATACTTTGCGGCATGTGTTAAACAAGTATCCAGCAAAACTGAAGTAAAATTGGCGAGTTGTAGGAAATCAGTGTTGCCGTTTGCTTAAGTTTACGTTTCTTTAAAATTTGCACGTATATAATATTGCCATATCTTTTTGAATTTCGATTGACCCAACAAGCAAGGCAATATAATTTTGCGTAAAAATTTAAGTTTCTACGCCTCTCTGGGAGTACTGAGGGGGTACTAGGTGGTAATGGGATAGTCAAATTTCTTTGTTGTTATTTTCGGTTTCAGCGTCCCAAAAAGATAGAAATGCACATCCATCTCAATTTCGCAAGAAAATTAAGTTTGAACCCCTTTCTAGGGTTAGTAAAAGGGCGCTAGGCGGTGTTGGATGGGTCGAACTTATTTTTTGTTATCATTTTCAGTTTTAGCACCCCAAAAAACATAGAAATTCAGATCCATTTCAACTTTGTATGCCAATTTGAATTTTGACTCCCAAGGGGGCAAGAGGGTGGTAGCGTAAAAACTGGCTATTGAAACTATTTTTGAAAAACATATTCGGAATCAGCGCCCTCGAAAATGTGGGTCTAGAGGGGTCTACCCTCTGGGTCACGGGACTTTTTTTTTTTGTGTGCCTGTGTAATACACTAGTTATAAAAGATTTAGAACTCTGGGATCCTGTTGGTCCCTACAGGGACCAGTTAAATTTTTTTTCGAAAATTTTACTAAAAACAAATATTTTTTTTATTTTGCACACTCACATTAGTATCTGGACATAATAGCTATTACGAATATTATTTTTTCGGGTTCAGAATCACATAATTTACCGACAAATTTGGCGAGGTGCCATCACTCAACTGAAAAAAACACGGGACACTGGAAGTAAATAAATGTGAAAATAAATGTGCTTGAAGATGAGTGCACACGTGTGTACCGCAAAACTGAAAAATTTTACGTAAAATACGTTAAACATATTTTTGAAGTGGCTGGTTCCTTGCGGTACCACGAGGAGATTAAGGGTTAAGGGTCACTGATGATTCCGTTTAGCAATGGACGAAATTAATATAATTAGCTCTAGTCTAATTATTTTTTGTTAAATGGAATATTGTTTTGCATAATTTTTTTGATGTTTACACACTGAACAGTGAACAGTTACCACAGTACAATAATTAGAAAGAAAAAATTGAAAAAAGAAAATTGCTGAATTTCAACAATTCCAATGTACGGAAACAGAAAAGTATGCAATAAATTTTAATAAATATAATTAAGAAAATTTCATTAAATCAAAACTTAATCATCGAGCTTAAATCATTTGCTATAGTTGCATAGAAAATTATGTTTTTTATTAAATTTTTGCATTTTTAGACAATTACTTATACCATATTATTTTTTGATTAAGTTTCAAAAGTGAGGCTAAAATAAGGTCACATACATAAATAGTTATGTTTTCACAGCTTACGTTCGTATTTATATATATTTATAATTGTATTTGTGTTTCAACGTGATAGCGCTTGCTACAGTTGAGTTAAAATTTACATATATTTTCGAATAATAATCATCATTAAACTGATTAATAATATAATGATGTTTGCTTTGCAAAAAGCAGAGGCAGTTGTTGAAGTAATATGTAGAAATATTTATATTGTGATATGAGAATGTGTGAATAGCTTTGTATATTGATTATTATTGATACTCTTAAGCAACTGCTAATTAATATATATTATTTGACAAATATTAATAGAGCAATCAATTTTTACACATCCATAGATTTTGCGTAAGCATTTATAGCTACATACATGTATTAAACAATTTATGGAAGATATTCGATGAACATACATATAATAACAAATAACATTGTGTACATTAATTTTAGTTTTTAGGCGCTGGTTAAATAAAATTAGAATTTTTCTTTGTTAAACAAAGCCAAAATTCTTTTTCTGTTGAACCCAATATGTAATTTATGTCTCTGATTTTTATACAAAAAAATGTCTTGGCCCTACCAAAATCCCTAGCAAATACCTTAATTCAGCGCTGTTTGGGGATCCTTTTCCCTTCTTTTATTATTTATAATGATGAAATGAAATGAATTTGGTTCCCTCACGAACGTTTTCTATAATTATAAAATGAACATTATAAAGTTATATCGCTTTCATGTAAAATTTTTCCCTTAATTTACAGTTAAAAAAAAAAAAAAAAACTTTAAAATATTTAACACGAAATTTAACTACAGACTGGTTACCAACTATGTAGCAGCATAATTACCAGTTAAAATTTTAACGCGCATACTCAACTCGTTGCAAAAATATTTTAACACAAAACATAAAACAACAGACAGCAATTTAATGCAACATTTTAGGCGCTTAAAAGCAAAAATGCTCATAAAGCGTAAAAACACATCAACACCAAAGGCACAAGAGCAAAAGCTGCAGCACTATTAGTAGCACATGCAAAAGCGCCTACAACACTGTGTCATAATCATTAAGAAGTAAATGAAACGTGATGAGCAAAAAGTGTTAATGAATGCGGAAAAATCAGCACATATCAAATGAGAGGAAAAGAACTAAAAGCAGCAATTTCAAATGAAAATTTTATAAGGATGCCAAAAGGCGCAACATTTTTTTTTTCTTTTTTCCTTCAAACATTCTCACTACTGCTACCGTTTTCAAAGTACTATTATTAGTAGTCGTAAGAAAAGCAGCGTGTAATAGCGCTATAAGAATTAGTAATGTTTATGTATGTTACAGCGCGCTGCTTGTGGCAATGTGATGCAAAAAAAAAAGAGTTAACGCAACATCACATTACGCTAAAGAATTTAGACAAATTATAAGTATAATCAAGTTGAATGAGAACAGACGTTAAAAACACAGCATTATAGCATGATATTTTTTTTCGCTTTGCTAGCTTAACGTGAGCTCTTAGTGGTTAAAGCCAAAAAGGAAGTGGTAAAAGAAAAAAAAAAATTAAATGAGAAAAGTGCTTATGCAGTGAGTAAAAAGCATTACACAATAAATAAGAAAAAGCAGCATTTATAACTTTACAAAAAAAAAAATTGCAAAATGTTGCGCTAAGAGCATAAAAGTACTTTGTGGATGCTACGTTCTTTCAGAGCAGCACCTATTTAGTGGAGTTATTGAATTCATTAAATAATAGTCTTAGGTAGTGGAGCTCTTTTATTAATAAGGGATTTGTTAAAATATTACCAGCACAAGGTATTTATATTTTTGAAAAATTTTGCTTTTTTTTTCTTACAATCAGGTCATGTAGTAGCTTTGTTTTCTAAATTTACAATAAACTTAATAAAATACAACTTTTCTGTAATATTAAACTAAAAATATTTTTTTCTGTGTAATATCATTATATGCAAATATCTTAGCTCAAGGCTATAAACAAAATATTTTTGTAAGTATTTAATTTATGGAATCTCATTTGCTAAGTATATTGAACTTATTAAAAGTTATTACAATATTACTAAGAAAATGCTTTTATAATTTATTCGTTGATTTTAGTAAAAGAAAAACTTCAATTTCGCAAATTTCGCAAATTTTGCAAAGTTATGCAATATGACTTATTGAATTCCAATTAAAAGAATGTATATTTAAAAACAACCAAACAAATTGTTTACCTTGAGACCACACAAAATGAAGATGAAAATGCAAATTAATAAATTCCACAAATGCTTGCAATTGCAATTGAATATAAAATATTTCGCATAAATTAAAATGAATTTAATTGAAATTCTTGGAGAAAGAAAAATTCATCTAATGAAAAAAATATCACCTAATTTTTTATAAGACAAATTACTTAATCTAGGGTATTGGGAACATAAATCAATTATTTATGCATATTGTGTGGCTTATTGTTTTTTTTTTTTTTTTAATGGGAAAGTTGTTTTGAACACAAGCCATTTTTTTAATTTGTTTTTCTACACCAATCAATTTTTCTTTTGTTATCATTTTCAGAAATTTTTGAAAAAATTGAGACAAAGTCGTATAAAAATTCTACTAGAATAAAAATAAAAAAAAATTTTTACTAAGCAACAGTTGGACTTTAGAGTAAGGTTATTTTCAAATAGATAAAATTTCTGGAATAACCGACTTACATTTTATTTGTAATGGGAATTTTCTTTTACTTGCAATGCCTCTTGATTTGCCTGTTTAACTCCTTTTTTTACCATAAGATCAACAATTTTTTTTGGAATTGGAATGACTAATTGTTTGCTAACTAAATTCTCAAAATATGTATAAGAACGGTTTATTCCAAGTAAGTAGGTGGCATTTATGTATGGAACATTACACATAATATGAAACCTTGTAAGTAAGTAGCTCATTTTGAGACAATTCGATGACTAAAAATTTAAATCATAAAGTTATATTTCATTGGTGTCACGCACGGTCACAACTAGTTCAAATATTGAAAATTTTGCTTTGTCCGCAAACTTCCTTATAAATTTTGAAGGCAAATTGACGATCGTGAAAAACAATTCGGAAAAATTAAATATACAGGGTTAGGCGCATGAACTGTTACCTAATGAAATGACCATAACTTTTTGTGTGAAATTATTTTTTATTGATTCAAATAACAAAAATTTGTAGAAATAATCAAAAAACTAGAATCCGTTTACTTTAGCTCGATATGGCCACCTGTTGCCTTGACTATGGCCGTCAAACGGTCAAAAAAGGAGTTGCATTCTGCACAAATATGATTTTCCTGTATTTTGGCCCATTTTCGTGAAATGGCTTTCTTCAGCGCAACCATACTGGCATATTTTTTAGTCCTCACCTTAGTCTCTAAGATGGCTCAAATGGAATAGTCCATCGGATTTTCGTATGGCGAATTTGAGAGCCATTGTGTGAACGAAATGAAGTGTGGTAAGTGGTTTTTTAACTATTCTTGGTTCACACGAGCTTTATGAGATGATGCTGAGTCTTGTTGGAACGTCCATGGTCTGCGACCAAAATTTTTGCGTGCCCACGGCTCTAAAGTAGCTTCCAACACATTTTCCCGATAACATGTCGCATTGACTTTGACACCAGACTCGATAAAAACGATTGGAGAGCGTCCATCGGTGGTCACAGCTGCCCATACCATTACTTGAGATGAGAGCGTTCGGTCAAGTAAACACTATCATTTTGAGAACTGCTCAATCAGGAAATTTTTCTCATCAGAGAACACAATGTTACAAAATTCACCACGTTCGTGCAAGCGTAACAACTCCTTTGTTCTTTTGAGTCTAGCTTTTTTTTTTGCTTTCATGTAAGATCCTGTGCCTTTTTATGACTTATAAGGCTTTACCTTGAGCTCATTTTGCAATATGCGTCTGATACTTCGCTGGGACATTTTCAGTTTTTTGGCCATTTGATTACCACTACGCGTGGATTTCATTCAAGTCGAGCCTTTACGTTCCGCACCATTTCAGGCGATGTTGCATTTGTTTTTGGTTCACCACTATAGCCTTTGGCAACGCTAACAGTACCATTATAATGAGTTATGGTACGATACACAAAAATTTTATTCACTTTGAGATGTTTGAGTTCACGAACAATATAGCTGGTTATGATTTTCCAGCCAAATATAATGCAATCATACTATTACGTTTGAAATCCATTTTGGAAAACTTTTTTTTTATAAAACTTAGACGCAAATGCTTTTGGTGACTTGTAAACAATATAATGAGCAGTCAATGGTATGAATTTGACATAGCTGTCTTTATCGGCTTGCCATATTTATCGGTCTGAAGTTGGTAACAGTTCATGCGCCTAACACTGTATGAAGTATTTTTTCCGTAAAATACGTTTAAAATATTTTTCAATTTGTCAAGTTAGTTATTAACTTTTAATAGAGGTTTTATTTATTAAAATCAAATTAAGGAAAGATGAATTTTTTGAGATTTTTTTCCTCCTATTTTATAAGCTTCAACTGTCTTCTTTTTAATGTCTCATTATGGAACAAGCCAACAAGCGGTTCATCTTAAAATATCTTTTTTTCTATGAAATTCATGCAAATTTTATGAGAAGTAACATACAAATGGTGAATTTTATCTCTCCAGAACCCTATAGCAAAAGTAATGTGTAATTGATAAATGTGCTTTCATGTGCAAAGCAGATTAGCTACAAAAGCGAATAAATGTCATAATGCGAAAGTTTCAAGGAAACTCTCAAAAGTATGCAACTTAAAGTAAAAAAAATATAAACAATTAAAAAATGATGAGAGCTAAAACTACCAGAATACATGCTTACCAAAATTGACCGAGCTGTGAAAAGTTAATATCAAACTTAAATGTTAAGAATTGAACATTAAAGTGGCTTAAAATGCTACGATAACTACAGCAAAAATAACAATAAAAGCAATAACAGCAACTAACTGACATGACTTTAAATCGGACGTGCGTATGTTGCTTGTGCTAAAACATGTTTGTAGATCAGAGTGGTTCAAAAAACAGTATTTTTGAATTCTTTACTTTCAAGATTTGAATTTTAGTTATTGTAATCTGTGAACCACGAGCAAAGATAACAAATTTGATGTCATAAAACTGATGAAGAATTAAATTGTAAATTAAGAAATTATATCAGCAATGAACAATAAAGGTATTAAGTACTTTCTGAGAAATTTAAAAAATCAGTTTCACTTGAATCAGTCTATTGTGTGTTCATGTTGAAAAGAGCATGCACACACACATACAAGCGCATATGATTACTGTGTTTAAACACAAAAACTTTACCAAAAAGTGCTGCATTCTGCAAAAAGTCTTATGTAGACTTTGCTCTTTTGCAGTTTCTTTTAATTCTGTGCATTTTTTTATTTTCTGTTCTTTTTTTGCTTTAGCTTAAACGCAGTAAAAGTGTGTAAATTTGGCACAATTTTGTTGGTTCATCACTTAAAACTACTAACTGAGTATTAGTAGTGCAATTGTTGGCTTTTATGTTCAACTAGGAAAACATTTTCAAATTGCGCAACTTAAAGGAAAAATTTAATTTTAACACATAGTCAAAGCAAAAATTTTCTTTAATTTTTATAATTAATAAATTGATAATAATGAAAAATATCCAATATAATAAGTGTGTGATAACTACGTTGATAGATCACAAGAAATATTGCTTGAAAGATTTGGTGAAGTGGCAACAGCATTGAAGGGAGTATAATATGTCGAGCTTGCAGATGTCATTGCTAAAAAATACATAAACTTATTAATTATATTTATTTTAAAAGTCACAAGCATATCAAATAACAGTCATGAAAAGCTGCAAACAACTTAAATTTTCAATAAAAATTTTCATATTTGTTATTCTAATTTTCCTTCATCAACTCCCACTTTTTCAGGCCGCAAATTAGGTAAACCAATATTTTGTTTCATAAATAAATATCAAAAGTTAGATATGAAATAAAAAGCTGCAAAATTTGTTTAGTTTTAAAAAACTTCAGCGAAAACTAAGTAAATTGACAACCAAAACTCTACCACAATATTTTGTTTTGCAAAATTTTCCTCTGGGTATTAATTCATTTAATTATTAAAATTTTTTATTAAATTAAAACAACCGCAAATATTTGCATTTTTATTTACTTTTCTTTTGTTTGCTTTCATTTGTTTATCCAGCAGTTGCACTAATAACCAACCATAATAATCCTAATAATGTTCAAAACAGTGAAACCCGCAAAGTATGCAACCAAATGGCATAAAATATTTTTTTAATATCACAGCAAATAAACGAATGTAAATACGTATGGCATAATATGCATGTAAATATTTGCACACTCATTTGCAAACAAAACATATACATACATACATATTTAAGTTGTGTGCACAAATAAGGCACAAATAATATGGTAATAAATAACATAAAAATATGTATTTTTTTTTAGTAAGTTCGGCAGTTTATTAGTGCTTGCAATTGAAACTGGTAATATAAAAATTTGTTTGATAGATGGTGCTCCATTTGGAAGTCAAATCAAAATGCGATGACTTGTTTTAGTTATGGGTTTATTGAATTCGTAAGAGTTTTAGACTGAGTAGCAGTATTTGTACAATTTTCAGGGTATTGAGTAAAAAAACTTTCAGCTCACTTTCTTATAGGAAAAAGGATGTCTCTTGAATTATAGATTACAGCTCAACTTTTAGAGAAAAAATACTCCCTAGATAGACAAGATGAGCAAACAAGTTATTGACTAAATATTATAAATTTATTGCGATGTCGTCATCAAGGAGAACTTCTGTAAATTATCCAAATAATGACTACAATCGGATTGAAAAATTATGATTCAAAATATTTGACTCTTCGAAACGCAGTCTTAATGGCAATAAACTGGGTTCTTTGCCTATTGTACATTCAACCAAATTTCAAGTAAAATATTCTACGATATCCTAAGTTATGGAAGAAATTAAGTACATTCATAGAACAAAATTAAATTTCATGCGTAGATTTGCAAATGTTAAGCTTTCCCCCTGGGGTCAACAAGGTGATGGTTAGACGAATAAGTACTGATTTTTATGCTTATGGAACAGTGAAGCTAATGCCGAGCAATGTACAAAGAAGATTGATATTTGAGAGAGAGTTTGGTCCTAGGGAGTCTGAATGTGTTAATTGTTTCACTCGTGGTAAGATAACGTTTAAGGTCCTTAAAAAAGATGAGGAATGTTTTAAGTTCATAACAAGAATTTCTCCAAAATTCGGTACTGAAACGACGAAGGCGAGTAATTCTTTGTGGTCCTAAGATTAAAAAATTAATAAATAATCCAAATTTTACAAAGATAGTTGCTGGAAAGTCTGTGTGGAATGAATTCATTTTGGAAGTGAAACATTTCTTGAGAAATTATAAGTTGGCCGTCTAACCTCAACACATTGAGCAACTACTGCTGCACTTTCATGAGCAATAAGCTACATTTCCTTATCAATCATATATATACTATTTTCCTCAAAATAATATAGTAAAAGATTTAAGCTTGAAAAATGGTACATTTTTTGTGAAAGCTCCTCCCATTCATATCTCGATAACTGCAGTTGTTTTTGGAAAAAGGACTTAAAGTCACTATTTGCATTTAAAAACACAACTTAATCAATTACAGCTCATTTAAAAAACAATATTTAAGATATTATATATAATTATTATTTTCATGTACAACTAAAAATTTAGAAATTTAAGTCAGATAGCTCTATTTTAAACGCTTTGTTATAAACTACGCTACATTAAATGTTAAAAATGCAGAACATGTTTTATGCCACTGATTTGTAGTTGTTTGTGCTCAGCTAAATAAATAAAAAAAATAACATTTTGCGTTTCAACATTATCAATTGCTGCAATTGCCAAGAAAATCGCTTTAATTTTATACGTTGTTCTTGTGCGTGGGAATATACAAACGCTTTTTGCATACGAGATTTTTTTCTTTGAAAAAAAAATTGACAATCATCTCCTTTTTACTTCATTCAATTGTTGTTTTCTATTCTGAAAATGGCTGTAACAAGCTAGAAAATAAACCAGAAAATAATAAATAAAAATTCTTGTTTCGCTAATTATTTTGTTTGTGAAATGTTTTTATTTTCTGCTTTGCATTTTAATATCATAATTTCTATGAACTCAGAGTTTGTGTTTTTTAAAGTAAATAAATAGAAAATTTTTTTAATAAAAATTTCTTATACAAATTTTTAAACAAAATGTTAGACAGAATATATAATTTCAAGATAATGTCATAAGTTTAAAGTAAACAAGTGCCTGTGCGTAGGCGATCCGCTGTTACAAAACTTAAATAATTTATATTGCATACTTGTGGGCGCTTACTTTATTCTTTAATATTCTTTAATTTTTCAAAAGCAAAGTTTCGTTAGAAGTGTTTTCTAAATCAGTTACATTTATAACTTTATTGTTTCGTAACAATTTAACCTCAAGTAATTTTATTTGTATCATTATATTACAAACATATTTATGATTTTCAGATGCCCCCCAATCCATGTTAAAATCTAATTTTAAATATTTTATGACTTTATGCGAACTTTTTTCACCCCACATGTACAATCTCTGTTGTGCATGTTTTGTTGCTTTATTTCTAATGGTAACAATTTGCGCACAAATTGGTCACATATGTTTTATTTCACAGCGGTACAACAGATGACAGGAAAACATGAAGCATGTCGTCCTTTTTGTTTTCTGCTCTTCCCCACATTTAACGCATACTTCTATTTCCACTTACGCTTCAAGCATAACATGTTTCCTTATATCCGCATGTGCGTATTCATATAGAATAGAGCTGTAGGAATATAAATTCATTTTCATTCCGAGAATAGAATTCAACAAAAGCAGAACTTTAGGAAAAGTTTAAAATTGTTTGTATGTGATAGATTTGAGTGGACTCAAATCCAAGATGAGGTGTAAAATAATATTGCGAGAACGTTGTTGTTGTAGTAAGTGCAAGAAAAAACATCAGAGAGCATGTTATCTAATGTTTAAATGGATGGGGATTTGAAAGTTACTAACGACAGTTAAAAGCGAGAACACAACTGAACGCAACAATTGTGGGGGGACAGACTGACAGACAAATGAATGAATGGATTATTCTAAATGTAGACAAAACAGTTGTATAAGTAAACATATAGCCAGTGCACATCTGAAATGATTTCCTTTTCGGTACCATATATACTAAAAACTATGTAAATTATGTGTTCTAATGCATTCATAGAAATTTTAGTTAAGAAATTTTTATATAAAGCGATGTATGTATATTTGTGTAGGTTATAATTGTTTACATTACAAAGTTTTTTTAAAAAGTGTATCATTTCATTTAGTTTAAAAAAAATTATTATGAAAGAAATTGGTATTATAATTTATTCTGAAACTTAAATATTTTGGAAGTATTAGAAAAAAGCACTATAGACTTTTGCGCGATATGTTTTCACCTAGTAATGCTAATTTCAATTATCCCTGTTAAAGTGCGCTAAAATAATGTCCTCAAAAAAAAAAAACATTCCAATTTTCTTCAATAAAATCTCGAACGATAAAGCTTAATTATGATGATTTTAAATCTGAAAAAAATTAGTTATTGGCCATAAAATCAAGCCTATATTGTATGCATTTTTTTAGCATGCTCGAGATATTAATCGAAAAACCTAAATTGTTCATCTGTGTGAGCTTTTCTCAAGACTATTCCTAGTAGCCTGATGATCAGTTGATTTAATTTATTTTTATTTGTTCGATATTCCAATGGCTTTTCTACTTCTATTGCTCGTACTTTTGACTTTGTATTAAAAAAAGAAATAGCGTGCAGTTATCGAACGAACAAATAAAAATTATATTATCTGACACTCGACATATTAGACCCTCCGAATACTTAATTTCAAGCTTTAAGATGATTTAATAACAAATTTTATTTTGTGACTTAATAAAAATAATACATGTAGAATGCCAATATCTGGTTTTATGTATCATACTTTATGTTTATAGTAATTCCTTTCTTTCTCTCTTTTCAGGTGAGTCCTTACATACATTTTTTATTGGCAAGCTAATTTTTAAGTAAGTAATATAGTTAATTTACAATATAAGAAAAAAGTTAAGACTCAAAAGGGTGATTCAAAATTGACAATGTCTTGAAAATGAAAATCAGTAAAAAATTTAAATGTTATCGGATGGAATTGTACTGCCTTATCGAGAAGATGTGTTTTCATGTTTCACTTTTTTATATGGGAAACAAACTCTATTTGCGCTGTTTTGAGGTTTGATTTAGGAAGCTGAAGCTTTGGAAGAATTTTCTTTAGGTGCAATCCTAAAAAATAACATATGAGACCAAAAAAAAAACGTTTTTTTCATAAAAAAAAATAGTTTGCGCCGTTGAACCTTTGACTTCGATGAGGCAGTTCAAAATATCATCCGATTGAATGGAATTTTTTTAAGAATTTTTAAAAAAGCAGCAAGAATTTCTGTTACGCCAATGCATTTTCAAATTTTCGTACTTTTTGAACCACCCTAATTTATATTAAGATATTTCAGTTTTTTTGGAATTTTTTTTTTTTTTTAAGTTACATGATAATTTTTATTGACGATATAAAGATAAATCCACTTCAAGAAAAATACTGAATTTAAATATTTTAAGGTCGTAAATAAAGCTTTATCATATAAAAATGTGTTGAGACACCATCCATTTTGCTTTAAATGAGAAAGCGAGAGCCAAATTTTCGAATAAAGGACTGCGATTGATCATTATAGGCTTTGTAAATCATTGGCCATTAGATATCTCAGAATCTTGAGCTTTTGATTTAACGTCACCTCATGAACTTTTTTTTGGCAATATGTAATTTTTCCAGCTCTGTTGACTTCAATCATCAGTGCTTCATCAGTGCTGGAACGTTTTGCTTACAAAATTTGAAAGTTCAGCTCACAGCTGGCTTTGTAGTATAGGGTTTTTAACCTATTTTTTTTGTGGTATTTCAGACCATAAATTTTTTGACCTAACTTTTGAAGTTTTTACAGCATAAACTAAAGGATATTCATCATCACTCGACCTTTGAGATATGTATAGTTTGTTTCTATTTTTCTTGGCCACTAAAAAAGGACATAGCTAAACTCAAGCAAATAACTTTCTTCATTATATTGTCCATATTTAAGAATATTTACTTTAAATGACCTTGAAAATTTCTATGAAATGTGTTGATATTCCGATATTTTCTAAAGACAGTTCATTAACAAAGTCATGGAAATCAGTAAATCTATTGAAATATTTTTTATAAGTATAAATATTAGTAAAAAAATGATAGTCCTATTAAAATAATGATACTACTATAACTTGTTAATGTGGCAGCTATATGCTATGCATTATTAGGTAATAAAAAACTTTCGCAATCAAAAAAAGTTGCTGCACAGCTGTAAACCCATGTACGTCAATGTTGCTTGCGCCATGTAAAATCCATGCCAGCGTCATCTTACATAGTAGTCTTTGAAAGGAAAATATTATGAGCTATTAAAAAACCAATTTTCTATTAATAATTTCATGCAGCAAATGCAAACGAAGCTAAAACACTATTAAAATATAAAGTTTGGGAAAATGCTGGAGTAAGGAACTACACATAGTTATCTTCCTTTAATGAACTCTATGGTTCATTATTTTGCATCGTCATCATATTTTCTTAACAAATTAAACTACATGAATGTCTAGAGAGATAGTTTTTGTATATAAAACTACACGATGCATGTAGTAGGTGAACATTTCAGTGTTGAAGTCTCACAAAAGAGACGACTTAAATTAAAAACAGGTTACAAATAAATTTTAAGGGCCATAGACAAACTATATTTTTAATAACTTAGGTTGAGGCGGAGTGAAAATTATTATATATTACAATATTGCATTATAAAATTAATCGTTTTGAAAGTTGTGTAAGTCCCAAATCGTAGAAAATAAAAAATTAAATGACTTCAAATGAACTGCATAAAATTTTGACAAATGCTAATCTGGTACACAGTATCCGCTCGATTTCAATTTAAATATCGCTATCAAGTGTACGCAAGAGTCGATTTGAAACGTTAATACTACTTATAAATGCTAACTGTTAATTTAAATTTTTGCTTATCTTTTGATAAGCATAGATGTATATAAGTATGTGCATTAAATGACTTCCACCTTACATAACACATATGCAGTGAAATCATATAAGCATTAGCACACGGGTTTCTATTTAAAAAAATCGTCGTAAAAAAAAAAAAAACGAAATGACTATATGGGATTTAATCTCTTACATGCAAAATATAACGTACATGCACGTGGACATACAAGCACTCATACATACATATGAATAAGGGATATTGCGGAAATAAAAGATTATGCTCTCTACTATGAAAGTTTATATGTGTTGGCTAATTTCACATGCATAAAACTTTGTTTATTTTAACTTGAGTGGGGAAAATGAAATTTTCCTTTTATTTCTAGCAATTTAAACGTTTTTTTTTTCTAACATTAACTGACATTCATATATACATACAAGGATTGAACTGAAAAAGGGATAACATATTACAACAAATACCCATTTAACTAATGCATGCATATTTTTTCAACAAAGCAACCCGAACTGTTAAGAATTTCAATTAAAAATATTTACACAAAACTTAAATTAAAAACTTAATTAAGTCCATAGTAGAAAATTCGATAGTCCTTAGTGGATGCTTTTAATAAACATAGCAAAAATAAGGGGGTGTATGAAAATTTAATTATTATCTTTGAGTTATCACTTCTAATTCTCATCTAAATTTAAATGCTCATATTAAATAACAACTAATTATACATGTATGTGTAAGCATTATTTTGCTTAACTTACTAACATATGTGTTTGTACGTGCGTTATATTTGCTTGTAATTATGCACTTAAAGTAATTACATATTAACTTAACTGTTGAGTATAATATTTCATTTCTAAATTTATCAAACCAAAACAAGATTTATGTGCATAGCACATTTAAAAAAACTTTGAAATAAATAAAACAAAAGGTTAATATAAATAGTAATTTTTTTTTTAAATATTTAGCTGATAAGTAATAGATCAATTGCAAAGCTGACTAAATTTCATAAATCGGTTTGAAAATATACATTTCGTAGAGAGCAATAAAAACAATAAAACTTAAAAAAAAACTTAATAAAAGAAGTTGCTCTCTTTTACAGTAAACTGATTCGAATAATCTTTTTTTTTAATAAATTTAGTAAATTCCGACTTTGTCCCGGGAGCACTCAAAGTGCCTGGTTTTGTAGTTACTCCAACGTTTTCTTCAGAGCTTCCAACTATTCTCTCACGAAGTTTCCAGGTGACGCGGTCAATGAGGTGCTGTGTGGCATACCCCAGCAGTGTTTACCTGTGTATTTTTCCTTCAATCTGCTACGCTTGACTAAGTGAGCTTGCTGTGCCAGTTGTAGGATGTTTTGTCTACAGCTGCTGAGAGCACGGTGTTAGACAAAGTGGTAGGTAAAAGTTGTCTCTGTTTTTAATCACGTTGGTTTTGTCACACCCCAACTCATTGACGATTTGTTTAACCCTAGTTCTGCCGAAGATTTCTGTAACTCATTTCGGCCGAAATGAGTCACCCGGGTGACTATATTTGAAAATATGATAAATTTTTGATATAGAGGAAATTTTTTAGGAAAATTAGGAATAGTTCAAAAGTTCTGAATTAAAAAGCTTTTTTTTGAAAAAAATTGGACCTATTCAAAAGAAATATCTAGCAACACTAACAGCTGATCAGTTTGACAGATTGAATTTAATTGATAATAGTTACTAAATATGAGTCGTTCTAAGCGTGAAAAGTGCCTATGTGTTGATGATAGTATTGATAATGATAACGCTAGTATAGTAGCCTTGCTAATGGGGTAAAATAAAGCCGTTGTCCCGAACGGTGGTGCTTGGGGCGCCGAAATGGCCCTCAGAATTCATTGAAATGTGGAATTAATATTAAATATTAATTATTTACCGAATATTTAAAAGTGTTTTTCCAAGGCATGGGCACCATAGTATTCACGCCACATGAGATTTTGAAGGAAATTTAATGTAAAATACGATGGTGGCATTAAAAATTTGATGCAGAGTGGGGGCAATTGCTAAAAATCGATTAAAAATTTAAATTGTTTATAAAAATATTAACTTGTTAATAATTTTTTAAAAAATAATTTTTTTATTAAAGATAATTTTCTTAGTTTTACAATGAAAATAATTTCAATTTTATAGCTTTAACAGAACCGAAGTTATGAATTTTTGAAAGTGAGTCCCCAAGCCAAAAATCACGAAATTCTCAAAATTTGAATTCGCTCTATTTTTTGAAAAAAAAAATTTATTTCAAAAAAATCCTCGAACTCGTATCTATTTCTTTTCGATACAGAACTCATCAAAAAAGTTTCAAGCAAATCAAAAATATGTCGTTAAATTTTTGTCAAAAATTCGTACGGTTTGTAAAAGAACGTCCCATATGGCTGCTTCGGCCGAAATGAGAATAAAAACTTTAACACGTAACAATTTCAAGTATTTTGTGTTTTTTACACTTAAAATTCATTAGTTTAAGATGCCAAGGAAGATAGGCTAAAAGAGTTGATAAGAAATACATTTTTTTGGTCGAAAAAGTTGAAATAGTCACCGGGTGACTGTTCGGCCAAATTAGGTTTAATAATGTTTCTAGATTTGCATTAATTTTTTTTCTGCGATATTGTTTCACTCCTCTGTTTTTTCTTGTCATAGAGCTATTTGCATTTGCTTTCGTTTATACTTGAACTTTTCACGTCAACATAATTAAGTTTTTATTTTAATTTAATTTTGTAAACACTTTATTATGTATTTTCTTTGCAACAAACTTTATTAAAGTTTCGAAAAACAATCGGTAAACTGTGCACAAGCACGCAACTAATGACATGGCCACACTTTGTATTTTGTGTATACATTGTAATTACAATATAGAACAAACTCTCTTATGAAATTCTCTCTAAACCTATTTTAATGACAAAATAATTCAAATTTATGTGCAAACAAGAGTTGGTAGCGAAAAAAAAAAATCTTACGACTTAAATTGAGAAGCGTTGCTGAAAAACTACGCATTTTATAAGTGCCATTAGGCAAATGAAGCTTCCATTGTAATGATTGTCATTTCTTATTTAAAAAAGTCATTTAGATGAAAACATCAGGTTCAAGTTTTTCAATTTCATATAGATTACATTTTGCAAAAAATACTAGGCATGTTGAAAGTAACTCCGAAAGAAATATCAAATTACTTCAATATTCCCCAATTCACATAAAAGTGCGAAAAATATTAGATCGTATTCAAATTGCATTTTATTAAATTTATGAACGCTCTGTTCCTATATGTCGTATGTTATAGATGACACTTTCATTTTGTCACACTTTTTTCATTCGACATATTTTGAATTTCTACTTTTATTTCATTTCGCAACGTTATTTGGGGGGGAAAAATACCATTTTATTTATTTATTTATTTTTTGTGGCTCAAAAAGTTTCTGTAAAAAATGATAGGTGCCTAACAAAAAAAAAATTCATACCTTTCAAATCTAAAACGGGATAACAGCAAGAGTGTTAAACAAATCTCCCCCAGCAAGCCAAAAATCCTTTTTTTATTTTTTCTTATGCTGACAGGTGGTTATCCCACGACAGGTGCGTCACGACGCAGTGCAAAAGTTATGAGTTGTAATTTTTCTTTTCTTTCACATTCTTTTATTGAAAATCCTTTGATATCCTTTTTTTGAGTGCATGTGTAAAGCTACTGGCACACAATGGTTGGGTGAACAATTTCTTAAAAAAGCAAAAGTGAGAACAGCATATGAAATGATTTTTCCCATTTGTTTATGTAGGTTAGACTGAAATCTTTTGTTGCTGTCAGTCAGCTTTCACTGAAATCCAAGGAATTTAGAATTTTTTTATATATTCCTCAGAAAAAAGGGGCATTGTAAATTGTATATAAAATGTATTTATACGGAAAATCTAGTTACTTCCTGGAAAATATTAAGACTTTTTCTTAAATAAAATTCGGTGAAATGTGTTTTGTAAGATGAACTTAAAAAATTTAATTGATTTAATTTTTTATATAAAATTCATTTATATAAAATTAATTTTTTGATTTAATAAGTTAAAGTTTTTTTGGTAAACGTAAACTTGCGAGACGCGATTTCTTTTGGGGCAATGCCAATTTCCCAAAGTAAAATTAAGTTGATTTATAGTACACTGAAGCCAAAATCACTTTTGTACTGCAATGAATATAACGTGAAACAACAACAACACTACAGTGAATTTAATGAACAAATTTGCATAATAAAAAGTGTTAAGGGAAACAAAACGGAAATGAACAACAACTGGTCACACAGCAACATTATCATCATCTGCAACATAATCATACACACACCGTGACAGTGACAACATCTTGCAAGCGACGCAGCTGTTAAGAATGAAATTCATCATTTGCTCGTTTGAGCCACTAATTTAAATGACGTGGACAATGAACGTAGACAACCATGAATTGCCTGGCCACCAACATGACGACGCTGAGCTGCTTTTTTTTTTGGCTTAATTCAATATTTCCTTTTTTGTAAATTTTTTTTTCTAAATGAATTTGATATTTTTAGCCAAGGCAACGAAGCAAAATGAAAATATAAAATAAAATAAAAATAAAACAAAATGCAAATAAAGAAGACGAAAAAGCAAAAAAAAAGAAAAACATAAACCACAAAATGCCAAATATAATTTTGGTCTCGTCTTGTTTCCTTCCTTCTGTCCTGAAACGCCTCCTCAGCAATGGCACCAACAACGGCAATAGCACACAATCAAATTTGTGGCTAAAAGGAGGACAGAGACTTTGATGTTGCTGTCCTGTTGCTGTTCCTGTAGTTGTTGCTGTTGTTGTTGTTGTTTTTGGTGTTGGTGGAAATGCAATCAAACGTTGCGGTGAAATTGAAAGGAAATGGTTTGTTACGTAGCAGCCGCAATAGCGCATAAATAAAAAGTTACCATCACTCGTAGGTTTTTGTTTTTTTGTTGTTTTGAAAATTGAAATACAGCATCATTTTTTTTTTTTTTTTCTTTTTTCTACTGAAAGCAAAAGTTTAAATTTATGTACTTTCAAAGTTCTGAGCACTTGAGCTCATCATGTGAAAAAGACAGAGAAAATGATTTTAAATGAGGTCATCATTTAGAGATAAGCAAGATAATGTCCAGGTAATTGAGCTACAGTAAAAACGTGTCCTTTATTTGTGCTTATTTTGAGAAAAGTAGATTATAATTTACGAAGCACTAAGCAGGTGATATTTTGCATTTTATTAAAAAAATGTGAACTTAAGTCAGTGACAACTAGGAAATGTAAAATGATTAAGTGACAGGTATTTTAAGTGCACTGAACAACTGAATTATTTACTGAGCTATTTTCTGTTTTTGTTAGTTAATTTATTAAATGCATTTCACTTTCACCAAGCAGAAATTTGTATTTAGAAGGAAAAATGTAAAAAAAAAAAACATGTGTGCAGTTCACACGCGGTAGAAGTGAAACTGCGAAAGAATGAGATGAAAATGTTTTATTAAAATGAAAAAAGTTGACGGGAACTAGAATAGGTAGAGCAAGGCTTTGGTAGTTAATCAGTGAATTACTTTAAAAAAATTTTCCACGCTTATGTCTCAGTTTTTGATTAACCAATTTCGAAGCTGATAGTTTTAGTCAACTCAGCTTGATGAGTACTTTAATTTGATATATCATTTACAGCTGCAGATGTTCTAGATGCCGTCAATTTTTATCATTTTAATAAATATTTCGTCACTGATTGATCAGTGCATTGCTTGACAAAATTGAAAAAATAGAAAATTTTTCCACGCTTATATCTCAGCTTTTGGTTACCCAATCTCAAAGCTGTGTGGTCAATGAGTAGTTTAATTTGATATATAATTTATTGCTGTAGCTATTCTAGATCCTACTTAAAAAAGCGTTTCATGATTTCATATTTTGCGTTTCAAATTTTTCGTTCTGTTACAAATTTTTCAAATTACCCCGACTAAAGAAATTTCACTACAAAAACAGTCGAGATACGGTTTTTGTTCATTTTGCGGCTGATCAATTAAAATTTTTATAATCAATTCAAAGCAGCAGAATTTGAGCTCAATTGGCAAAAGTGAGGCTTATGGAAAGGCAATTAAAAAAAAAAATTTAAGGATGACACACGCAGCATGCCGACAATAACAGCAATAACAGAAAACATGAACATGAAAACAAAATAAGCAGCTTTAAGACTTTTATATGAAACAATATTTTCAAGTGATATTGACGGTGACGCGACTCTTTAATCCATTATTTGTGAATAGAAAATCCTATATTTTCTTATATATTTTGCATTTATTTTTGTTGCTATTAGAGCTGTGCATTAATTTAAGTGCGTCTACAAGCAGCTGCTTTTACTGTAAGCAGCCGCTCCTCTGAAATTTCTAAGGAACCTTTTTTTTGGTTTGTCCTGCTCATCTATGAATGTTGATATCATCCATAATTTCATTCACTACAAACGATTTTGTTAAAATATACGAAACCTCATACCTTTAGTGAAACTTAAACATGGAAAAAAATGGACATATAAATAGCACACTTTTTATATGTTACTTATTAACAAACAACAAGTGTTTGGTTTTTGCAAAGGTATAATTTTCATATTCAACTTCAGCTATAATTAATTCATAAGAAAAAAAAAAATTATAAAAACATAAAAAAACCGATGAAATAGGCTGGACACATAAATAGCACAATCTAAAAAAAAGCAAAAAAACGCGTCAAAATTGCTTTTGTTGATGTTTTGGTATGCACAAACATTTAACCATTTCGACCCAGCTTTCTCCTGGTAATGCTAGAATTAAAACTTTGTATGTAAGTGGTTGCTTGGACGTTTTGAAAGTGTTCTCTTATTAAAAATTTGTTGTACACACCGTGAGTATAAATCTAAAAATCAGTACAAATCAGTACCAATTGCTAAAAATCAGTACATTTGCTTACTGATTTCAGAATTTTGAAAAATCCGTATTTTAAAAAGGAATTTATAAAAATCAGTACATGTACTGATATAATCAGTACGTATGACAACCCTATACTAGACGGATGGTACATATACGTACGAATTGCAAAAGCTGTATAAAAATCATCGTTTTCTTATAAATAGAACTTACCTACTGCAAGCAAACACTGAAACTAAAACAATGTTGCACAAAAATCTTTGTTTTTTTTTACAATCCCGTTTGATTATACCGTTATACTGCATAAAAAACTTTCATGGAATTCTCACTTGGTTCTCTTTTGCATACAAAAAACACAAAACCAAGCAATCCAAATATACAAGATTAAACAAGATTAATGAGAAATGTCGTATGGACGATTCGGTGCATGTTTGGATAAAATACAGTGAAAATTAGAAACTTTAGGCATGTTTAAAATTGGTGGTTTCATATGTGTACCAACCGGGTTGAAAGGGTTAAATTATTAATATTTTGTGCTGTATTCTCTGTTTTTGATAATAGCTTCACACATGCGACCCATACTCTCCTCGATTAGTTGGCATTTTGTTTTGAAAGTGGCATACCATGCTTTCTATGACATTGACTTCGTTCCATCAGTTCTTCATTGAATTTAAGTCAAGGTTTTGAGCTGTCAATCCAAAATGTTGATTTAATGTTGATTTTAAATAAAGCTTCTTAATCTGATTTTAGAAAAGTTATATCTTTGACTTCCAGTAGCCTCATTTTCAAATGGAGTGGTATGCTTTGGACAGACGGGAGCAGGAAACAGCTTAAAAATATCTACTTAGACTCTTACATTTGGTGTGACATTCAGCTATTGAAATCTTAGTTATGATACCTTTATTTGTAGGCTTTGCCAATTTTTCTAATTTAATTTATGTGTACAACATGAAACTGAAATAGTAAGGTGGTTTTCCTTTTTCTTTGTCTTAATTGAAATTAAATGAATTGGCTAGGCAATGAACTATGCACTTATAGGCTTTATACTAACAAGACTATTAAAAACTCTTCAAAATATTCAAGCAAAGTTTTGTATTGTCTCTTTGCATGAAGCAAAGTGAAGAGCAATCTTACTGTCAAATGCATCAAACAATGTGGGACTAAAATCTACAGCTTACAGAGAATTCATCAGTAACAGAATAATCTTGAAACATTAATTAAGTTATTAATGAGAAAAAATAGTTCCCATTGTTTGAAATTGTCTTTAGTGCGCTAAAACAAATTATGAAAATAAAATTCGATAAAGGTTATTGCAAACGATGAACTGAGGGTTAAAATTAATTTCTCAATAAATTATTTAAATGTTATTAAAATATGGTTTTCTATATTTCTACCAGATTTCTACTAAAAGATCATACAAAAAAAAAGGCAATGTTGAACTACTTTTGAAGTTTTCAAACTATGGAAATTTATTCGTGGCTAACCTCTATATCTAAAGGCCATTCACTATCCGACTCTGTAACCCGTCCGGTGGCTTGCAGCTTAGCCATGACCTAGAGAGTTCGGATAAAAATGCGGTTAATTGAGATCCTTCCTACGATTCCTACGATCACTTAAACTCAAATATCAGCAAAGACAGACCACAAAATACAACTCTCAAAACAAAGTATAATAAAATACCATTAAACTGCTTTGCTGCAATTAAAATACTAAACGTTGCCTAGTTAGAATACTTGTTACTTAAAAAAAAAAACAAAACCAACATTAACAGCAAAAGACAAAAGGAACAATTTAAGCCAACTCAATGCAAAAATTATGCACACGCTTTTGTAGCTTTGAGATGGCTGACAGCAACAGCAACTGCTGCAAAGTAGTAACAACTGTAGCTTGCAGCATTTGTTTGTTGCTATTGCTGCTGTTGATGTTGATTTTAAGACAAGTGTTTTTCCTTTATTTTTGTTTTAAGTTCTACTTTCATCACAAATAAAATGTTACTATTTTTGACAAGTATTATTGTTGTTTTCAAGCTATTTAGCTGTAGTTCTTATGTGTGCTGCATATGCAGCCAGTACGAGTTGTATGCAATAAAATGTGCTTTTTATGTGCAGCAAATATGTGTCAGGCATGCTTTAGCATGGACATATACATATGTGTGTGTTTATCTTTTATGTATATTTATGTGTACCAGTATGACCTAGTAAGTTTTCTTGTAAACTGTTACTTTGATGTACGTTTTTCCAACTTTTCTATGAATATTTACAATGGTGGGGGGTACTATATGCTTGTGTTTACTTTGATGTTTTGTTGACATTTATGTGGCTTTATATGAAAACATTTGCGGTTGTTTTAAGCCTTTTAGTTTGTTGTTCGTATGCATCAAAAACCATGACTATGAATCATTCATAGGCTGAGTGGTATAACATGACGTATGAGTAATATTAATTAAATTTCTTGAATTTTGTTGACTGAAAGTAATAGTTTGCTGTCAGTGTAAATTTAAATTAAGTTCAGTTGAATGTCATTCTATAATTAACTATGTATGTTTAATAATAAGAAAAAGTTTTCAGCAGAAATATTAAGTTTCATTATTTAAATGATGTTTAAAGAACCAAAATTAGGCTTTTGTTATGAAATTTTGATAAATCTAATTTTTTTCAAAATTTAGGATGTAATATAAAAATTATTATTCAAATCAAAATTTTAAAATATACCAATTTTCTCGGGTTTATTTTGAATTTTAAAATGTTCTTCATAAATCAGTTTAAAATTAACAACACTCACATCGCAATATTAATGTATGTAGCTTCATAACGCTGTCTCACAGATCTTCAACATGCATATGTTGTATGGTTCAATGGCTTAAGCTGCGTGACCTGCATAACAAATCAGCTTAACTGACTACCAAATAATATTTGCGCTACACAGCGAAAAGCCTAAAAAATTGCATACCCAAGAATTTTTTCATTTTCTCTGACTCACAATTGAATTTTTTTTTATGTAATTCCAAGCCTATTGCTTGCGCGTGGTATTCGCTGAAAAAATAAAAATAAAAATGTTCATAGTAACTAAGTGGAAAAAATTAGTCGAGTAAACATTTTTCAACAGCATAGCATACTTTTAGGCGAATACTTGCTCGTTCATCTTGAGTGCACAGATTTATTTTACTAATTTTCATTACTTAAGTAGCGTGCAGCTTAAGTGTGGAATTTTTCAAAAGTTTTTCTTCTTCTTCACATTTTTTTATGTAATAATTTTCCTTTCTTCGGTTTTTCTGCTAAATTTGATTAAAGTGTGAGTAATAACTAAGCCCAGACCAACTGGCAGTTATAAGGGTTGTTATCTTGTTTTTGTGGTTAAGAAAAGTAAAAGCTAAAAGCTGGTAAATTATGCTATTATGCGTGAAGGTGAGATGATTTAAATTGTAAGGCTAATGACTAATTTTGGGAAAGTGTAGCAATATTTTAGTTCAAGTGCGCAAAGGGAAAAATAATGTGAAAAAATTTTGCGTTAATATCTTTAGATTTTTTTTGATATTTAAAAAAAAATAATTTTTGGTTAAGTAAATCGAGCAATAGCTTCAGAGTAAGTGACCCACACATCATAAGAAGGTCATCGTTTGCAAACTATCCGTCACTTTGTTAATAAGTTCAAGTTGTATTCAAAAAATAAGCAGTCCTAAGACAGGTTTGTTCGATGTTATCGCCCCCTTTGAACTTCGATTCCAATAGTCCTCACAAATAGACAAAAACTTTATTATTTTAAGTGGTACCACTATATTTCCAAACGTTTTTATAGACTACAATAATCTCAATTAACCTTTAACGAATATTTTTTTTAAAAATTTGAATGAAAACTTAATATTTCTTCTCTGCATAGAAAAAGTATGAAATTTCAAAAAATAAACTAGGGAGTGGTAACTCTACATTCTGAAATCTTTAAGAAAATACACATAAAGTCGCCCTTTACATTTTTAATAAAAATAAGTTAATATTTTGTTTGTTTTCATAAAGCATTTTTGCTTATTTCTCAAGTAGACAGCACAGTAAGCCATAGAATGTCTTGTCTGCTCTATATACATATGTGTTTGCTAACAAAAATAAACATTCAAATACTAAAATAACCTTAAGCTTAGATAAACAAAGATGCCAATCTACTAATAGATAAAAATATACATACATAAACACAAACATTTACACACGCCAATACACACACCTTCATAGGCAGAGTGTGAGATTAAAACATTTCATTAAATTTGACCTTGAATTCCTACGCATTCGCCAAACTAAAGCAACAAACAGAATATGCCAAGAATTTACTACTTCCATCATCTTTTAATATTCTTCTTCTCCATCTTTTTATGGTTTTTCTGTGGTTTGTTAATTTTTGTTGTTTTTATTTAGTTACCAACACTTGCTTTTAATAAGCAGCCTCTGTTGATATTCTACTTATAAAGTATAAAAAATAGAAATGAAATTAGGAGAAACTCAATTACTTTAAAGCTTATAAAGTCGAGCAAGGAATATTGGAAACAAAAAAAAAAAAATTTCAATATTTAAGTCATCTGTCTGCTTTAATTAAATGTTATGTATAGGACATGTTGATATACTTTTAATAATAAATATATATAATAAAAATGTGAAATGTTATTTTCTATAAGTTATTCAAATAAAGAATATGGCAGAAAATTTGTATAAAAAGATAAAAGCAAATAGAACAAATCCCAAAAAATTAAATAAAATCAACAATTGTAGCAAATAGCAACTAAAAAAAATTAAAATTATTTACTATTCGGAATGACAAAAAATCCATTAATACATCAATTATTTTAAAGTAAATTCTAAAAGAGAAAAATCAAACACTTTTTGTATCACAAATGCCAAAAAACATCAATGGAAAAAGCAACTTTCGTTTTGGTACGATGTAGCAACACATTCAATGCTTTATTTAACTTACTGCTTCTCCCACACATTGTCTATATGACAAAGACAAAAATTTGTTAAGAAAAACGAAACAATTTGAAGAGTAAAAAATGCAAGATATAAAATCGTCATCGATGCGGAAAAGTGGAAAATTGTGTAGGTAACTTTACTGTTACCAACAAATTGAAAATCCTTTATGTTTGTGTGTGTCCTTGCTAGAACAGACCATTGAAAATTGATATCCTTAAAGAAAGCTAACAAAATAGAATAAGTGCAAAGAAGCGTTAAGTAAAAGGAACACTTAAAAAAAATGCTTAAAACTAAGAACACTAGGCAACAGCTAAAAAATTTAGAAAACTTAAAATTTTCAAAGCGGAAGTGGAAACGACATTTACAGCTCGTCGACTTGATTTTCTACTTGCTATAAAAAAACAACTTGTTAGGATTGATTTCGTTTGATATTTATTTTTTCTCTCTTTTGTTTTCGCGCATTATCTGAAAATATTAAGCTTATAAATTGGCAATGGCTTAAAAACTGAAAAATGTTTGCCCGCTGTTGTCTTGTGTAAAAGAGCAAAATTTTCAAAACAAAACTGAAAACATTGAACTTTTCGACTGCAACAACAAAAGAAATGAACAAGCACTTTTCACGCTTTTGTTTGCGGTTGCTACTATGCCTTCGAACTTTGAGTTCTATCTCGACCGAGACCAAGGATACTGTAGATGCAACAACAGCATCACCACTACAGCAGCATTTACATTTTAATAATAATAAAGCAAAAAAAAATATTGTCGAAATTTTTGTCTTGGTCGATTTCAGCGCCTTTTAAATAGTGCTATTGTTGTTGTTGTTGCTTTTTTTTGTCTACTTTTTCACAGACTTGTCGACGTCAATTTTATGGCCCCTTTTGTTATGCTGTGATTTTTGCGTTTGCTTTTAGCTCTTTTCCTTGCGTTTTGCTGTGATTTTTTCACGCTTTTCTTTCGCTTTTTGTTGAAATACTTGATTCTTATTTTGGTTTCATGTATAATTTTGTTTTTTTTTTTTTTGTTTTTTCAGCACGTAAGTAGTGCTACTTTAGTAGTTCATATTTTAACAGATTCTATGTTTGTTTTCCAATTGATAAGCAAAATTCATAGTACCTACACTTTGCCTGCGTGTGTGTGCTTAGTATTGAATTTTTAGCATCTTAATGCATGATGTTATATAGACTGTAGAACTCGTTGAATTTGAGCAAAATAATTTGAGTCAAATCTGTGATAAAAGTTCGAAAAAGCTCAAGTTTGAGAACCAAATTTGATAAATCAAAGCAAATACTTTTGTGTTTAAAGCAAAAAAAAAATAGCTTATAAGCAAATCAACGGTGAGCCTGCAGTGTATTTTCAAAATTAAAAATTTTCACTAAATAGCTGCAATACAGCAATGTGGAGCATTGGAAGCATTAGCTATTTTTCAAATTTTTAAATTTCTTTACTTTTTTGATTTTAGCGCTCTTTTAAGACAAAGATTACCTCAGTCAAATTTAGTCTTAGGTCTTGGCAGCTCCTACTGAAAGCGACAGACAAAAAAGCTCAAGTAATGACTATTGATTAAATATATTAATTTTATTCCCCCTTTAACTGCTAACTAATGCATTCGTTTTTAGACCAGACATTTAATTACGTATTTATAACATCATTAGCGGCAACAAAGTGACATAAATTAAATGGCGTTTAATTGCTGAATTCTGATGAAAACAAAACAACCGAAAAAAATAAAGCACCAACCATTTAATTGGGCCAAAATTTATGCATACGTTTTGTAGCACAATTATTGACGTTGACCCTTGTTACAAATGCCCTTGTTGTTGTGTGAACCCTAAAGCGTACGACGAGCTAAAATAAGATTGCGTCGCAGTACTGTCGGAACTGATTTAATTGGCTCGTAAAAGTTTTATGATGTATATACAATACATAAATATATATTTACGTACAGTAGCTATTTTTGATGCTAAGTAAAATTTTAGTGCGTGAGCATATTTTTTTCGTTTTATATACAGTCGTAAATTAATATGTGCTTAAATGTTGAGTGTAATATAAATTTCACTTAACATAAATGATAAAAAAATCAATAATCGCAGTACAAAAAAATAAAACTCATACTTTTGTATAACTGATCTCAAGCTTAAGCATAATAAAATCGCATACATAAAACAAAATTCATGCATAAAGAAGCATATATAATGCAATTATGGTACCATTCACCTTCATATACTGTTCACTTAAAGCTGCACATGCTTTCAAATGCCTTGCGTGTGCAATGGAGTTTTTCAAAAATCTTATTTTTTGTATTCTTTGGGAACGCTTAAAATTCGGTAATTCACGCCTTTAAGAGAATAATCCTTCAAAAAATATAAAAGCTTTAAAGCAACATTTCAAAATTTAAATATATCATTAGAAAATAAAAAAATATTATTTATTATCGTAAATGCTTTTATTTACATTTGTCCTTGACATACCAAACCCATTTGTGGTTAAACGTTACAAAGAGAGACGAAAACGTACTAAGAAATATTAAAAGACAATTTCAAATCATTTAAATATTTTGTACCACAAAAACATATTTGTGTGTCGTATGCAAATTCATGTCAAACTCAGCAATTTACCATTTGACATTTCAAACTCTTTGTATGCGTGCGTCTTATCGTCTATGTATTTGTATGAGCAAAACATTAATCAATTGATGAAAACATAGCTAACATGTTATTGATGCAACAACAAATCGATAAAGATTTATATTTTTCTGATTTATGCAACATGTGGAAAAATTGATTTGTGCAATGGTATTTATATGTGTGTACTCTAGGGTGGTGCAGCCATAAAAAATCGTACCAACTCTTGGTCGCTTCAAAATCTACAAAAATTCTAAAATTATAAATCAAAAATCTGCAAAACCTAAATAAATTCGTTAAGAGTGTAAAATTATATAGGGCCACCCGACAAGTGGAGACACTTGAATCTTTCAAAAAAGTGAATAAATCAATAGAAAAATGCAAAGATTTTGTGAAAAGTCAAGAGATTTTTATTTTTTTGATTTAAAGTAAAAGCTCTGGAGTTAGTTATAGAATACCACATCTGCCACATCTGTTCGTGCTGACTCTGCCTTCAAACAAACATTCTGTTGATAAAACGTTTCATCATGCTACGCACAATTGCGGCTGTATTTTGCGCGTAACAGCGCTGTTATTTTTTTTTTCAGTGCTTGAATCGTTGCTGAAGCATTATCATAGACTTTACCTTTAACATAGTCTGATAGAGAAAAGAAAGTCTAAGGGTGTTAAATTGCACCAACTCGACGACCAATAAAAGTTGCCATTTCGAGAAATCAGATTTACTGAAAATTTCTGAATTGTGAATTTTTAATATTTTAACACTTTGTGCGTGTTTGTATCGATCCTCATTTCACAGCCTCCAACATTTTATAAATCAAGTCATTTCCATGGTAGTTGAATATTGACAGCTCCCAAGAGGCGCGAAATTTGAAATAACATCACTTTTTGGAGGATCTTTTATATTTTATTTTTAAAGTAAATAAAAGAAAAAAAACTTTTGAAGGAGACATTCTAAAAAAATGATTAAACAATTTCAAAAACTTTCGGTAAACGACATGATTTGAACTAAATTTTGCGTGCATATTTTTCGAGACAAGATATTCATGTGATCGATTCTGTATTATTTGTTTTTTTTTTTATGTGGAAAAACTAGCGAAGAGCTGCATAAACTTCAACTTACCTTTCTAAACATTGTTTTTATTTGATGGGTAAAAGCAACCTACAGATATTCATATATTTTCAAAAATATCTTGCATACATTGCTGTATTGTTAACTAATTGAAATTAAGTACTCACTCTTATATTTTCTTATGTGAATAACTGAAAGAAATTGTTTTAAAAATGGGCTTATAAGGAGTACATATTACAATGATTTTGTCTCAAATGTCAGGCATTAATAAATTGAATAATTTTGTAGAATATATTAAATTTTATTGCTTCAGACACGCACATCACTTGTCATATAGAATTTGCAAATGTACAAGTCATGCAATCACACGAGTAACTTGAGATGTCTTGACTTTTTTCAATCGAAGTTTTTTTTATTAAATTTATACATAATTTTTGCTTGTGAAAAAAACATAGAATTTAGCTGAACACTTTCATATTTCTATGAAAATTATATAATATATATATTCCCTTGATTTTAGGAGATAAAAAAAGGGTGAAATCGAAACTTTGATCCCCTACAATCCATGAAACTTTCAAAATTAAATAAAGAAACTTAAAAATAAAATTTTTTTTCACTTTTAAACGGCTATAACTGTGCGAAGAATCATCATGGATTACCAATCAAAAACTCTTTTTATAGAAAAGAAATAGCACTATATGATCCTTTAATCAAAAAGAAGCTATGAATATCTAACCTTAAAAAAAACTGTAATAATCGTTACTACTACGAGTAGAATAATTTTTTCGAACTTCCAACCAAAGAAACACAAAAAATTCTAGCCAGCCGCATAGTGACTTTTTAAAGATTCCATTGGAATAAATTATAAATATACTTTTTCGAAAATACAAAAAAATAATTTTAAAAGTATAACATGGGTTGAATTTTTTTGTGATTTAATTTATGTATGTGCAGACTTTTGTTTAAGACAAATGCTTAACATGACGTATGATTAACATTTAATTAGAACACATCCTACAACAGCGATTAATTACATTTTACAATAATCTGCACTTGAAATTTTAGACAAATTTATCAACATTCAGCTAAGGAAAATTAGAATTTTTTTTCTTTCAACAAGTTCAAGCTTCTAACGCTTTCTCCACCAAGAGCTATGTATACATAAGCAGATATTTACAATAGCACAAATCTAAGTGAACCGCTGCTCAGCGTAAGTTATCCCCTCTAACATTGTTATGTTTTGTTCTTCATTTTTTCTCATTAACTTCAAAAATTTTGAAAAAAAACGAACATAGCAGCTATAAAATAAGAATTAAATTTGCATTAAATCTTAACTTATTGTACACAAGCAATTGCTTGTGTTTCAAATTATTGAAACATAAATTTTTGTAAAATTTTAAGTTTATGATTGTCCCTATATACCACTTGTAATTTTTTTTGGTTTTTTTTTTTCAGCACTTTATTTTCATCTGCCCTTAATTTGATTGCTGTAGCTTTTTCTTTATGAAAGTTATTTTTTTTTTTTTTATGTTATATTTTTGCCGTCTTTCACTTCGCTTGATATTTGTTTGCAACAACGCACAAAACTTTTAACTCACGCAAAAAAAACTTTATAACAATCAGCAGCGGCGTACGTCCCAAGTAACCCCGCAGTGTGTTGTTGGCCTATGTATTTGTGTGCTCTGTGGTACTTTAGCGTCATTCATTGTCTTCTCTTTGGCCCTATCGTTATAATGCTATTGTTGTTGTTGTTGTTGTTGTTTGCGAAAAAGTTTAATTTTATGTTTATGAAAATACGTGCCAACATGTAAATTTTTTCCAATTTGTTGTCCTTTTTCGTTGCTTCTTCGATTTCCATAGAAAATTCAACTTTAAATTTGTGAAAGAAAAATATAACCAAAGAAAAATAAAACATGGAAAAGATATTGTGCTTACAACTTTTAAGCGCGTCTTCGTGTAGCGTTTTATAGTAAATCAGCAGCATCAGCAACAAGAATATCATGTTCATGTTGAAATTGAAAAGGAAAGTGCACAACTTTTGCTGCTAACGCTCTGTTACTTTCATTTTCTTATCTGAAGTTTACTTGGCGTTCCACACCACTCAATGTGTTGCTTTGCTTCGTTCTGGTGGCTTGATTTTACTGCGTTACAGTCAGCAAGTATCTGTGAGAGTACTTAAATTGATATTCGATACTTTGTCTCGATGAAGAATTTTAAGAATTTGTGCAGAATATCAAAATTAAATATTAAGAAAATACTCGCATATTCTATTACCAATTTTCTCAGTGCTTTAGAATTTTAATTTATTGCAAGTATACTTAATATCGATATTTTTAACATCCATTCGATATTTTTCGCACCCATTCAGTTCCGTTACTCATAATTTCACTACATATTTCTTTTGTAATTTAGCTGCAGCTCGTATTTTTCGCATTCAAGCGATTTCATACAAATGAGCTGCGTATCCTTGCTGCAGCAACTGTTTTACGCTAATTTATTGTTTATCGATGCACGCCCAATTTAGTAATGGCACTGTCGGAAGCAAAGGCGTTTTTTCTTTCCACGTTGATACGAGTGCGGCAAACTTGAAAACCCCTTCGCAAACTTAATTCGCGTGCGTGCCGGATTTTTATAAAACATATTATTGCTTTCGACATGTACTGATATCCTGTATGCCTTTCGATTTGGCTGCTTAACTGCCTAATGCTCGAAGAATGCAAAAAAAAAAAAAACTTTTTACATATTTTCAGGATATGCGTGCGCGTGTTTTGCGGGCATTAAAGGATCAACATGAAATAAATCCAGCCGTTTGTGTATGCCTCTGTTATATAGCAACAAATTAGAAAATTATTTCGGGCATTATGTAAAATTTTACACACACACACTCACACAGTGCAAAGGGCACACATGTGTGTTTTATGTGTATGTGTGAGCAGAATGTGTTCTCCAGCAAATTTTCGTGTTGCAAATTGCGTGCGAAATTTGGTGTTAAGTTTTTCAATATTCAACAGAGACACTCTGTTGTGTGTGCCCAGTTTTGTGGAAAATTTTTTAAGGTTTTTTTAATGAGGTGGAGATTTTATTAAAAGTTTAAATAACAAACGTGTGAGCTAAAACTATCATTACAAATTTATTTAATTCTATTTCCCATGGGGATAGCCTAATTTTTTTAACTTTTGCATAAGTTTCAGCATACATAAGTGCCACAAGAATTTTAAAAATTTGCTCACGTATTCACGCAAAGATCAACAATTGTTGAAACTTTTGCTGTACTTCGCATGTGCTTTTTATTTTATTTCCGGTGCTCATACTAAAGTATTTCAGTGTAAGGTAGGAAAAAGCTCAAATGTGAGATGCTTACAAATTTATGATTGACCTGACCTGGATTAATACACCAAGTTTTTGTACGTGAAATGAATATCTAATTAATTGTTGAAATGAATAGATACAGAATCGTTCTGCGTTGGATTTGATGAGTAATAGGAAATAACTCTGAATATATATGTATATAAGTATGATTTAAATTTTTTATATTTTTGTAAAAAAAGTAGATAAAAGAATATGAGCCAACATATGTTTCAGATCTTCGGAGAATTATCGATTTTAGTGTCCTAATTTACACTTTTTACATGAAATTGCTGATATGGAAATGGTTTGTAATGCTTTGGAGCAAAATATACTAAGCCAATTTTAATAATTTCTTCTGTAAAATAACATGTGTGTGCTAAAAAGTGTTATTGAATTCTTTTCTTTAAATTTTTTAAATTTATATATAATTTTTTTTTGGGATTACGACTTTGCAAAAACCTCACACATGAATTGTCGATTAATTTTTCATTACCGATGTTGCTTCTTGAATTCTATGTTGATATGGCTGGTTTTTTTTTGTTCTCTCTGGGTATGCATTTTTTGGAAAAAAAAATTGTTTTTTTTTTGACGAAAAGAGCATTTAAAAGCTCTTAAATCGCTCCATTCAGTTGTCTCGGAACGAAAAAAAAAAATATGCTGCAATCGAATTCAAGAGACTCTCCAACATTTCAGGCACCGTTGAGCTTACCTTTTTTTTACTCCATACAAATCTCCCTGAGTTCCATCAATATCGATGAAACCATTTTAAAATTTAGCGTAACAATAATTTATACATCATACCACTTTAAAATACGAGAAATATATGTCAGTAATACCAAAAAATAATGTTTTTCGTCATGACTTTTCCTGAAAAATATTTTAACATTTTCAATGACATTTTTTTCATATGTAATTTTGCAGTAATCTTCTTGAATTGATAGTTTTTAATATTCCATTTGGAACTTTACTCATCTCAGATCATTTCTATGTTAAGTGATATTGATCTAACTGTGCCATTAATATATGCTTTTAATATAAAATAAATTATATTAAGAAAGTTCAATTGATTTTTGTATGCCTAAGTTCGATTTTTTTTATATTTTTCTTGAGACTCTTATATGAATTTTGAGTTAAATTGTTCTTGTCTGTAAGATTTTTCCATAGACTCAATCAATAAATAAATAAAAAGTATACGTGTAAACTCACTGTAAGCATCAAGCATTATTCTTAGTCTAACCTTACTCTAAATCAAAATAAATACTGCTATATTTTCTCACAATAATCTGTGATTATTTGAAAATCTTTCCAAAATTATCCGGCATTAAAAATTCAATTTCATTGTAACAAGACATTTACAACTTTAACTGCAATGCACATGCACACATACATATGTACATACACACTACAACGTCTTACTAACATACACGTATACTCTACTTAAAATACACTCGATGATGTTGTTGTTGTTTTTGTACAAACAAATATTTGCCTTACCATCTATAAATCAAGTGCCACTCAATTTAACGCCACTTTTGCTACACTGCTACACTCACAGAGTGCAGTCGTTGTTGCTTTTCTGTGTCATATGCATGCATGCATACATGCATGCAGTTACTTGTGTTATTGTTATCCTTTTAGACTAACATTACAACAATAACAATTACAACAACAATAAGGTTCACTATTGCAACTACATAGTAGAATACATAATGTTGACAGCAACAACCACATTAGCTGCTGACTAAGCGCATGTTGAGGCAAAAACGTTAGCAGCATTAATGTGTGTTTTTCCAGCGAAAAATCTTTGCACAAACACACACACATATTTGCTTTTTTACTTACATACATACATACACACATGCGAAACTCGTATATCATACTTAAGTGTTACGAGTCTGTGCAGTTGCATACTGTAAGTTTATTTTATTTGGATTTTCTTCTTCGCTTTTACTATCGATATTTTGCAAGTTCGTGAATTCGTTTGCTTTGAGGAAAAGCAGTAACAGCACTTGCTATTGGCATTACTAGTAATAACAGAATGATTATGAGTGTATAGGAAATCTTTTGAATATTTTCTTTCTCTTCTGGAACCTAAGATTTGCAAAAGTCATTAAAAGTCTTACGTTACTTGTGTGCTTATCCTTGAGAAACTTTCTTGCATGTTTCCTGTCAAATAAGCGTAGAACTTTACTTGAAAAGTTGCCTCAATTTTAAGCTGTTGCCTTTATGACATCAAATTTCCATTTATGGTCAAATATTTTTGTGCAACAACTTACATTTTGTTTTTATTTTTCTTTTGCAATATGCCTTACACTATGCGTCTTTAATGTATGCACTACTTCTTGTGCATAGATTTATTTCAAAGATAGTGCTTTGTGCACGTAGCAGCAAGTGTGCATATGACATTTAAATAATCTCGTTGAAGTTGCTTTTTGAATTCAAACACAATCTCATGCTTAGTCTAATGCATTTAAAAATGTTCTAAATTTTAAGCTTTGATTTTAAACATAAATGAGTCAAATCTGATAGATATAATTGAATTTAAAATATTTTTCTAAGAAAATACGAACATTCAAAAAAAAAACACTTAAATTGAACCAGGAACGACGGCTAAAAACCCTCCAACCAATCAAAATAGCAAATTAAACCGAAGAGAGGTTGTAAGTTTATATAAAATTACAATTTATATAAACTTACAATTTTGTAAGTGGGCCTACAAACAAAGTTGGTTAATTAAACCAAAAACGATGGCAAAATCAAAATCAGCATTCTTCTATAATTGATATTATAAGCCTGAAATTAAATCATGGAAATACCAATTCAAGTTCTCATGTATTAAACAAACCTTCTTAAGAAGATTAAAACTTTTACCTATGACTCTCCCATGCACACAACTTTTCATTGCTTTATATGTAAGTTTTTTTGCAAAAAGTTTTAACAGCTAAAATTATCGCATATTCTGTTATCATATAACAATGTCAAAACTTTTTATTGTTGTTGTTATATTTTAACCACATTTTTATCTAAATACTTACCAATTTATGGTGCTGACATATTTTTACGCAAGCAAATAAGCGAGCGGTTAAATCAAAGTGATGCATGTCAGCAGCAACATCATTCTGTTCTTGATTCTGCCTGCTGTTGCTCATACCATCGCCATCTCATTGGTAATCCAATGGTGGCAAGCAAAAAACTCGTAAGTGTAGCGCATAAGAAAACAAAAAGTTGTGAGTTATTATCAACGTTGTTATTTTTATTGTTGTTGTTGGTTAAGACAGCTTCGAACTTTGTTATTATCAGTTAAAGCTGCAGAGAAAAAAGACATACTTACAACCAAATAACAGAAGCAATGACAACAAAAAAGAAAGAGGAGCTTATATGAACATATATATATAGGACATGGATATATATTGTATAGTATATGTGGCGAATTTTTAGTGCCTGGTTATAATTTACGACTTTCGATGCTCCCTTGAGAATTTGGTTGTTGGTTGAAATAAAATTTTATTTAAGCGTTGATTTTATTGTAACGATAAAAATACACTGTGCAAAATAAACTGAAAGCATATTGTTTCCTTGTTTGCTTTAAGAAATGTTAATTTAAAATATGATATAATTGAAAGCACATATTTTTTGACTACTATTTCATTCATAACATATGAAATTTTTCGGTCTACTTACGTCTTTTAATGATAAAGTTGCAATGTATATTGTTGTGTACTTATTCAATCATTTTGTAGTGTTTTGGAACATTGCTATGTAGCATCATCAGTGACCTCTAAGCCGATGAACGAGAATTTCAAAGGCTTGCATAATTTCCATTTTGTGTGGGTTGTCAACAAATTTATGCAAAAAGGAAGTAAAATCAGGTTTAGACACTCTCATTCATAGACACAAAAGTCACTAATGATTTCATTTAGCAATTAATGAACTTTGTGTTAATAGCGTAAAAGCATAAAGGGTTAATTATTGATCTTTCATAATTAAGGCCCAATTAATGTCATAATTTTTTTTTTCATTGGTCATTTCACCTAAACCACAAGTTTTTATGCTCAACGTTTGACAAAAAATTGTTTACACCCAAAAAATTTATTAAAACTTTCAGTGTAACTAAGTTAATTCAACAAATGCTCAAAAATACCATACCATACCAACAGCCCGAAATTAAAAATGGCTCTCACACATTTTGCATTGTGATCTGCTTCAATGCGACAAATAAAAATGGCGACGCGTCTATATATGCTTCTAGTAGACACGCACACAAGCAGACACATAAACGTTTAGCGTAATACGCACAAACGTACACTGATGGAAATTCAAACCCTATTACACAATGCGGCAACTTAGTGACAACCGCACAATAGCAAATAATGAAAAAAAAAACAAACAAAAAACAGCAACAACTTATGGCGATATAAAAATTTATAGATCAACTTAAATGCAGAGACTTTTTTTGTCATCTTTACTTTTTTTTTTTGTAAATTTGATGAGACGATGACGTCGACGTTAAGCAAAAACGGTAGCAACAATATTGAGTGCGGTGACAGAATGAGAAATGAAGGATATGTGAAATGACATACTGACTGATAATCAAGTAAGCGTTGAAAATAATGGTAGTGGGTGAAAATTTAAGAGAGAGATGAGCATGAGCGGAAATCCATTGAAGTAGCATCCAGGCTTACCGAACTGGAAAAAAAGTTTTTTGTGACAAATTTTTTTAGTAAATAGACATTAAGTTGTTAATTAATTAAATTGGCGCTAATATTTAAGTGATGACAGAGATGATATTCCCTGTGTTAAATGAAGGCAAATTTTGAGAATTTTTTTCTGTTAAAAAATGTTTTCTGAATGATTTTAAGAGTTGTATGAAAAACTTCTTAAAAAATAATTTTCAAAAAATTTTTTGGTTTTGTTCAATATTAATATATAATTAAAAATCTAAAGTTCGTCAAAAATTGAATGAATCCACTTTTGTTTTCATAAGAAAGTCTACTTTGATTTGTTCCAGTCAGATGTAAGTACAGCATTGCTGTACAATCAAGTCATATCATATTAAGAAAAAAAAAAAAAATTTCAAAATTTGGTGAGGCCTGTTTCTTCCCAAGAAAGGTCTTCTATTAAAGCTTCGTACTATTTTCTTTACCTACTGGGTTATGCATATCTTAAGACTACACACCATGACGTTTATAGTTTGTGTGCTGAATTCATTTTTAACAGTTTTAACTTCATATTGACTGCGTCATATTTTCTAATGTGTCTCCACTACTAGAATTTTTCCAACAATGTCCTGTCCTTCTACCACTATTTTCTCTTTCTACTCTTATTATTTTGTATAATTTATGCGATTTCATAACTAAATTAATTTATATTCAATGATGATGAAATCCTGTTATGACAGCGTATGTCAGTGAGGCAGTTGGCGCCACGCTTGACTTCACTTGATAGTAAAAATTTTTACAGAAGTAAAAGAAGAAAAAAATTAAATTTTCCAAGAAACTCTCGTTGATTATTTTACATGGTACAAATATTTAAATTTCAACGCATTTTATGCAAGAATTATTAAATGAAAATGCTATGCTAAATTTATTCATTTATAAAATTTCAACATACACGCACACTCGTCGTATATTCATTCAAAAGCTTGTCTCATATCTGAAGCAATCAAATTATTATTTGCATGACATTTTTATTTATTTTTCGTATGTTTTTATATATTTTATTTTGTTCTCTGAAGAAAAAAATACGAATTTGTAAATAAATAAAAATTCAACGCAATGAATTTTTTTATATGTATGCGCATTGTTATGACTGAAATCAGAAAAGAAAAAAAAAATTTGTATATCAAATTTTAATTTCTATTTTTTATGCTGTCAACTCATATAATGTTAGTTGGTAGCAACGGTAGCGTGAAAATGACAGCTTTATTTAGGTGGCATTAAAAAAATACCCAGAAAAAAATTTATAAGAAAAAATTCAAACATAGATCTATTTATAATTTATGTATGAGTATTTGTGTGTGCAAGTGTGTGTGTGTGTGTACGTTTATGTTTTTGACGTTTCTAAAAAGTAGCTAATGGATTTAAAATATGCATCAAATATGATTATATCGCCCTTCCCGCCATTTTAGTTTTCATTTACATTTTTATGTAGATATCGCTTTAGGGGAGCAAATGCAACGTTGATTTTATTCAAAATGATTTTAAATTTCGCTTTACAATTTCAATAAATACTCAAAGCTTTATTTAAATAGAAATTTCAAAATTTATTGATTTTACGCAACATGTTGCACTTTATGCGCAGCGATAAATATTTTAATCTTTTTTAAATGCATTAAAATACAATAATAGCTAAATAATATTTGTAGAAACGGATTTATTTCAATTGATTTCTAATTGAAAAAGTTTTTAAAAACTTAAAAAAATAAAAGTGTATTTATGCAACTGCTGTAAATAATAAAAATTGGTATTGATTTGAATGAATTGATTGAAAACCAAGCGCTCCTCTTATGCAGCTGAGCAATACAAATGATGTCAAGTGATAAGTTTTTAGATAACGTTTATTGAAAACTTTTTTTAAATACATAATTTATAAACAAGTTTTTAGTATTTGAAAACCAACTATTTAAATTTTCCATTGATGAATAATTTAATATTTAAACAAGAGCAAATTTCTGCTTTTTACAATAAATCAACTGAATAAAAAATATTCTGTAAAGGACATATTTCAAAATTCAAATAAATTTAAAAATTTTCTTTATTTTATTTCACACAAAACTTTAAGAAAAATGTGAGTATAAAGCTTCAAACCTTGGCTTTTCAGAGATTACGAAATCAGTTATTAATTTTTTGCTTAAACGAAAGTGAAAAGGTCAAAGCGTTCTGTTTGAAGCAAATACTTTTCTTAACATATTTTTTTTACAGCATTCTTGTTAGCCTATAACAAACACAATGAAAAGAGAAGTGAAAACTTAGCAGTACAAAACATGGCAAAAGAACAAAAAAAAGAAATGGCGATTTTCGCTCGCTCGCACCAACTGCATCAAATAGCAACACATTTCGCTATTGAATTACTCTACTTTGAAACACAATGTGTTGCATAAATGCAACGCCAATGTTGAAACAACAGCAATGGTTAAACAAAAACACAAAACATTGACATGCAATATTGCAGCCACAGCAATAGAAGTGCAAAGTGCATATGTGTTTGTATGGAAAAAAAAGAAAAACAATATGTGACACAAGTGCATTAACCTTGAAATGTGGAATAAAAATTAAAAAAAAAAATTTAAATGAAATCAAAAAGAAAAACTTTCATTTTCATACGGAAAATATTTAAGGCGGTTTTTCAAAACAAAACTCATTTTTTCTTTTTCATAAATTTTTGATTTAAGATTATCTTCCTTTTGGTCATTTTTGCTGGGAGCCAGTTCAAAAATCATTGCTGATTTTCTTAAAAGAATATATTTATCTTGTTTTTTTTGCAAAACTATTTTTTATCTTGTGTTTCGGGAAAAAAAACATGAGATAGCGACAATTGTGCGCGGAGAGGCCGGTGTCATAAGACAATAATGCTCTGCATTATACAGCACATATATCTCAATATTATTCTGAAATACTAAAAGTCAATAGAAATTTTTTTAATCTCTAATTTGTTAGTTGAAGTCGAGAAAATGCAGAATTTTCCTGTGAATTGCGTATATATTTTGAAACAAAAAGATATAATTTTTGTCGTCTAGGTCATGAATCCTCGACGACATAATATATTACAAAGTAGAATATAATATATGTACATATATAGCTAATACTGCCAATAAATTTTCTATGTAATACCCAAGGTTTTTATTAAAATTCTGCCTTTTAAATTCTATACAAAGGTCATATAAATATGGTACATGAGAAGACTTTAAAGAATCTACGTTTATTCTTCAGTTTCATTTCTTGTTTTTTTTTTCAAATTTAATTTAGATTGCAAACATTTGCAATGTTTTGGAAAAAAATAATGAAAACAAAAAATTAAAATTTACCAACTTTTATTCAGATTCAGCATACAACAATTCTCCAGTGGTATTCAGCAGCTTAGATTAAATTAGAGCAAATGAAATGAATACAAAACTATTTATTAATGAAAGTCTTGAAGCTACCCACTATTTGCACTTCCTAAAGCAACATTTGTGTACCAACTCTGACAACAACTGGCATTAACAAAAATGTTTCAATTAATTTTACAAATCTCAATGAAAAAAATTGCAACAGCGAAGCGAAGCGTTTTAAATTAGCATGGAGGTGTTCTTTGTTAGAGCAAAATGGGAACTTTTTGTGTTACTTGAAAGTATACGTTCATGAATTATGTTATATATCGTTGAAACTAAATTACATCTAAAGAATAAAATAATAACGTACTAATTATTGTGTATAAGATTCAAAAATATTATGAATTTTTTTACTAAAATAAGTATGTCCTTTCAGCAGTACAAAACTAGATCACTGTGTTAAACTTAGCTACATTTTAAGTTTGAAAAACCTTCTCTAAAATAAATAGAAATTTCATACCACTTAGTAGTTGCATATTTCTTACATCACTTTTATGAATGATTTTGGCACACAGGTACTGAATAATATCAACATTTTTTCATCAAATCTGGTATTGAAGATATTTTAATAAAATTAGATTTGAAAAACTTAAAAAAATTTTAAAAAAAAAATCTTATTTTGCTGAAAGTCCGAATAATAGAATACAAAAAAAAACAACAAAAATAGTTACACATTCAGTAAAAAAGAAAAAAATATTACATATAAAAATGAGTACTAGAAAGATGGCAAGATGGAATTGAACTCAAATGGAGAATATTTATTTTACTCAAATATTATTCACTATATAAAAATTGTCTATCATTTTCACCAAAAACAAACCATTTTACTTTCCGAATAACACAATAAATACATAATATTAATATTGGTCTCTAACGAAACGTTGTAAAACTAAAAAGAAAGCTCTAAAAAAAACATGTAAATTATCAATATCATCAGTGATATAATACCATCGATGTGTGTAATTCTTCATTCAAAAGATACTCTTTAGTAACATAATCTTTATATGTATATTTCTACTGTACGTGTGTAGCCACTGAACTCCTCCTAAACGGCTGGACCGATTTGAATGAATTTTTTTGTATGCGTTTGGGTGGCGCCCTGGATGCTTTAGATTCACAAATCATACCCGTATATGGGCAATTTAGGGTGGCCCTCATACAAAAATATTTTAAAAATACCATTTTCAAAAAGACTACTTAATCGATTCACATAAAATTCACACCACGTGTCTTTTATATTAAGTGAAATGCTTAGGTTATAAAACTTTAATTTAAAATGCATATTTAGGGTGGTTCTCATACAAATATATTTTAAAAATAGCATTTTCACAGAGACCACTTAATTGATTCACATGGAATTTACACCACGTGGCTTTTATAGTAAGAGGCATATCTTAAGTTACAAAACTTTTGCCTAGAGTGGATATTTAGGATGGTCCTCATACAAACATATTTTTAAAATATCGTTTTCACAAAGACCGGTCAAACGATTCACATGAAATGTACACCACGTATCTTTTATATTAAGAGGCATGGCTTAATTTATAAGACTTTTACTTAGGGTGCATATTTAGGGTGGTCCTCATACAAAAATATTGTTAAAATATAATTTTCACGAAGAACGGCCAATCATACAAACATACATATGTTACATATTATTTTCATGAAGTCCGATCAATTGATTTACATGGAATTTACACCATGTAGGGTGCATATTTAGGGTGGCCTTCATACAAACATATTTTAAAAATAGCATTTTCACAAAGACCACTTAATCGATTCTCATGGAATTTACATCACGTGGCTGTTCTATTTAGAGGCACATACTTAGGGTGGCCCACATACAAAAGAATTTTTAAATATAATTTTCACGAAGATTTCATAATTATTTCTTAAATGTTTCTAATGGTCTACGGAAGGTTTTTGCAAAGTTTGGTTTAGAAAAATGGGCAGTGGCAGACTCTCCAAAATCAAATTAATCATAACTCATCAAGTACTGGACGCAGATGAATGGGACTTGATATAAAAAGTCCTGACAAAATAAGTTTCACTGGAAAAATGGGCTGTTTCGCTTATACATTCCATCGCATGAGTTCATATGACATCCGGAACAACTACTGGAAAGGGCAGAACAACGTATGCCGGGACAGCTAGTAATATTGTAAAAATCGATAAATTTTGTATGATACCATGACACTACATAGTTTTGCGACCGATAATTAAGACAACAATTATAGTAAAAATAACAAAATACTTTGTCGTCCGAATCATGAACTATAGATATGCAACTGCATTTACAAAATTTTACTAAGATCATAGCGGTGTTGTGCTTTACATGAAAGACATCAACTTATCAAACAACCAAAGCACGGTTTCTCAAACGTTTCTGTTTTAAGTATGGGGTATAAAATTAGCTTTTTGTCTTTGGAACTGATTATTGCCTTCAATCATCCTAAGAGTAAATGCAAAATCACCAAAAATTAATAGTTTTTTGTGTAATAGAAGTTTTAAAAACTTAAGCTCAGTTTTTGTTTTAATAAATTTTAAAGTTTGATCTTTGGATAGCTTTTATGAGAAAATTAATCAAATCTACTAATAAATTAAATTGTGAAAGCTTTAGCCCAAATAAAAAATAAATTAAAAAAAAAACACTTGTAACACTTCTTGCACTTAAATGTAATTTGTTTGCATTTACGTATACAACTATTATAATACATATTTCGAAAGTTCTAAGTTTCCTTAAATCATAGGTATTGTCAACTTAAAATTCATTTGATGTATTGATATGGTGAATTCAATTGATTCCTATGATGGTTTGATTTGATTCTATCGAATTATTTATATTAGAAATACTTGATTTGTGAACCAGTAACTTTTGATGCTTTGAATATTAATTTATTTTGAATTTGGGATCTAGGACATCAATGGTTTGGAAAAGATGTCCATTTGAGAAGATACTCATATACCTACTTAAAATGATAAAAATTGTTCTTGCTATATTTAAAAATCACAAAATTTAAATATTGAGCATTGATCAAAAAACTTTATTTGTACTAACACTGGCTCACAAAATAAACCGCTCTCCGTCATTTGCCAAACAACGCTGACGTTGTTGAATCTGGTCATAATGCTCTTCGTTGCTGACATTTCTGTGTAAATTTGTTTAATGCCCTGCTATTTTTCTCTTATCTAATGAGGTTTAGTAAGTTTTTCTTTCATTTATCCTTCTTCGTTGCTCTTGTTAATTGTGAAAATTCAAAGAAAAAGAAAATAATAACAAAACTACAACAAAAATAATGAAGGACGCTATTTAAAACATACAGCTGAGAAAGGATATTGGCTAAAAATAGCAAATTAGAGTACAGCATAATGACAATTAGAGAAGCAGACAAAAAATTGCTGTGTCATGGAATCTACATTTAGAAAAATAAAAAAAAAATGTTTTTTTATACTTACGAGTACACAAACCTCAGGGATGTTAATGTTGGGCGTATTGCATTGCTAGATGTGCTTTTTTCTCTGCTATAGTCAGTAATTAATGCAATGGTTGTTAATGTCTGTTAATGATGAAAAACAAAAACAAAAATGTAAAATTTAATTCGTACTGGGATTAATTAGAAAGTAATGATTGGGAGAATATTTGAATGGTATTTCTTTGTAAAAGTACTTCACTATGGCTACCGCAGACAATGAAAAACACAATTAAAAAATAAAAAGTTTAAAAAACTTTCAAGTGTTTAATCTTGAAATCTTTTATACATTTTAATTTAATCTATTTAAGTTAATTTCTTAAAACTTTTTCAATTGCTTATTTTATTTTAAAATCAGCTGCAAAAATATTTTCGCTAAACAAAACACTTCACTTTTTATTAAATTGCTAACAACCTCAAAGCGAAATCTGCTTATCTTTTTTATTACATTTGCGCACTTTTTTAATAATAAATAAATTTGAAAGCCAAAGTATTATTTTCGACGAAAAGATCTTTCACTTTTTATTTGAGATTTAAATGTATTCTTAGTTACAATAAAGGTCAAAGGTATTATAATAAATACAATTTTTTGACAAAATACGGTTATAATTTCGTTAGGAGAAGAGAAATTTGAGCTTGCCTTTGAAGTTATTAATACTTTATTTGCAAAGGATTTTCCTAGTAAAATATGATGTTAATATTTTCCAACTGACTACAATGAAGTTTATTTTTAAAGGCAATATCCAAGTCAGACTTCAAAATGGCTTTAACAGCTGAGGCTCTGAGATATTGTCCTGTGGGTTATTTGCATGATAAAATTTTTATGAATTTCTTATTTATTTTAAATTTTCAAGAAATAATAAGTGAACAGTATGAGATATATTGTACATACCTAATGTAGCGTGAATCATTCTTTCCTGAGTTAAAGACAAAATTATTTAAAAAGCGTTCGTCGTGTGTGTACACATATCTGCGAAATATGGAGTCTGAAAAGAGAGTCCAACAGAAAACTAGTTTTGTTTTCTGGCGTAGAAAAAACTACGCATAATTTAAATCTGTCGGCGATGTCGTATGTTACATGTGAAAAATACATCTTTAGGATATTCGAAATTACTGCTCACTTAGAGAAAAATCATGAGAAGATTTCTGTATGTAGCATCATATAGAAGAAACTCGAATAGACGGATAATTTAAAAAATATTTTTCACCGCTAGAGCACGGGTAAATCAAAAAACTTTGTATATCAGCTAAACATTTAATTATTTGAATTTGCACAAATTTGCGCAAATTATTGCTTATCTTAAACGGTTAAAATTCTTATACCTAAATTTATAAACTTCTTTAGACAAATGATGCACTGAATGCTAAAACTTCTTCACATGTCCTGCAGAACTGGCAGAAACCTAGTGGAGTTATTTATTTTTTTTTTATGATTTTTGATTTTATTAACAATCTGTCAATATTAACAATAACTTAATTTTATGAGTAGTGAAATTTTAGAAAAAAGTCAAAAAAAATGTCCAAAAATTTAAAATATTTTAGGGCTTGGAAAAATATATAAAATTTTCCGTCAGAACTGATTAGAAAACATTTTTTTTGGAATTTTAAGAATTATTTCATCATCATTTGATTCAGGTTCAGATTATGAGTCCTAAATGTCAGATGCTAATGCAAAACAGTCAACACGATATGTTCAAAACGTGGACTAAAAAACACATACAGAGACATATTAGAGTCATGCCCACATAATATATGGATAAGCACTTCTACATAAAAGACAAACACTAGCACGTGTCTTACCCTTAGCGTTTTGAAAATGTCTCACTGTTCGCTATTTGTCTTTTATATATTTTTTGTTCAAGTTTTTTTGCACATAATTTCTGACTATAAGAGAGTACTTATCTATCACATATTAAAAAAATTATTTTACTCACCTGATTATTTCTACGGTCTATTTTAATCGGAGTTTCTATTGCTGACCTTACAATATATATGACTTCAAATGCAAAAAGTTATAATCATGCGCTTGAAAAAAAAAGTGTTTGTGCCACTGTATTTTCCTTTACTTAAATGAATATGTTTTTGCTAAGATATTAAACTTACAGGTTCAACAACAAGGTCCACGCAGCTCAAAATATGTTCCAAATAATTTTGCTTCTTAATTGTGGCCAAACGCAATATTCTGTTTTTGCCTCAAATTTTTAGAAGCGCCAATTTGCGCCTTATTATAAATATCAGTTAAAATATTAATTGAATTTTTTTATTTATCGTACAGTTTATTTTTAATAGCACAGTAATGACTGTAATATCAAAACGTTTTAATGAGAAAGACCAACAAGCTCTTCACAAAAGACCAAACAAATTAATGCTAATATTTTGCCATAAATATTTCTGCATAATTAACAAAAATGTTTAAAAAAAAGCCTGCGTCTGACCTTGTCATGTTGGCAGAAAAAAAAATATTTAATTTACTTACTGCTTCCATATTTTTTTCGTTTGTTTGCTAATAAAATAAATACTAAGCCAAAAGGCTAAATAATATATTATCAAATTTTACGCCTCACAACTGCAGCTGAAATTTTGAATAAACAATGAAGTGATTTCTGTGTCTGAAGCCGGGTATCATGAATAATTTATTATAACTGATAAATCACTGCTTGCACGTTTTTTTTTTTTTTGTAGTGACTGCCTATTTTATAATCAAAATTAAAAGGATATTCCGTGAATTTAATAAATTTTTGCTAGTGTTCCTCATAGTCAAGACAAATGTCAGTAACATCATTATCGTCGAATGCTTGGCATTCATTGGCATTTCTTAAATTTTTAATTTGACAGCTAATAGTGAGGGATTTGAGTTTTGCCATTAGAACGACTTATGGCAGCTTAGCTGTTAACAAAATTAAAAAGATTCCAAGTGAGAGGATGCTGGGTATAATGTGTTTAAAAGGCTGTTATACTGTTATATATTTAATTACTATTTATCATAGTGAATTTAATCGTAATTTTACTTTTAAATTTCTTAGGAATTCATCACAACTTTACGAAAGTCTTAGAGAGGTGATGTGAAACTTATTAACTTAATTGGAATTTTGTTTCAAACTACTTTTAAAATTCTGACTTTATCTACGCTTGCTTTCTTTATCTCTATTTCTAATTCACTTTTTTCTACTCCACTCACATTCACATGAAAATTGTAATTTAATAACATAAATTCAAATACTAAAAGCGTACACGCATAAAATTCCAAATAAACAAAAAAGAAAACTCGGCAATCGACATCGGAAAATGTCCTGCCAGCACTTAATTTTATTTTCTTGCTTGATTTTTTGAAACACACACTTAAGTGCTTCAAAAAATAGCGTGTGCATGTGCTGCTAGTCAGCGTGACCGTCAGTCAGCGGCAGGAAACTGAAAGGAAACATTTAATTAGTATGCTTGCTATGTTACAACAAGATTAATAAATCTATTTAGGCCACGTTTGCAAAATAATAAATTAAAGAAGTTCATTTCTAGTGCAAAAAGAAAAGCACACGGTCTGCAAAAGCAGTCAAAGTCAAGTAAAATGTGTTATAAATGATGTATGACCATTTCGTTTTTTCCTGTACTTCCGTGCCACTTAACGTTGTTTTTAAAACAGCGTCGTTTCATTTTGGCTGTAATAAAAAAAAGCTTACATTTAATACATCAGGTGCGCTGTGGGAAAATTTTGCAAATAAATAAGGTCCAATTGGGGCAAATCAAAGAAGGACTTTTTTGGCATAATAAGACCGTTAAAATCATGTGTAACTCTGATGCAATAATCAAAACTACATACATTTATAAATTGTCTTATCATAGGATTTAATTTTCGTAGATTTGTAACACTTTTCATACGCTTTTTAAGCTTAAAAAATTAATTTATTAATTAAATTTATAACAACAACTTATGTAAGTGTAATATTAGAGATAACATGTGACAAGTTTGAAATTTTTTTTCTAAAGTTAAGCTTTATTCGTGGTCAAGCATAATTGAATCAAAAGTTTTTAAAGAGTATCATAAAACTAGTTGTACCCGGGGCTTTGCACGTGAACGCTCCTTTTTTTGTAATAAAATTACTCTCTTAACATCAAAATCTATATTTTCTTCAAAAATTAAAAAAAAACAATAATTGAAAGAGAGTTTGTTCTTTGAATTTCGAAGCCAAAAGCAACCGGTACAAATAAGAAGAAAAAAAAAAACCATCATTTACAACAATGAATTCAAGAGGAATATAAGCAACGCAAAAGCGAAACGACAATTTTTGTAAAAGTTTTTGCAAAAAAAAAAGGATATATGTATATATGCATATGTTACTTATAAAAAAAAAAATAAGTGTGCAATAACATTCTCCAGTACGAGTATGTTATTTTAAAAATATATTATTAAAATCGGTTCAGTATATTTTGCGCCAAAGCGTTACAAACCATTTCCATATGAGCAGTTTCATATAAATTTGATGAAATTGATAAATTTTCAGTACATTTGGTGCAGTTTCAGTACATTTCCGGTACACTTGGACTAATGTTATAGTTTAATCTAATAATTTTTTTATCTCTTAGTTTACTGCATAAGTCAATTTCTTATATATGTAGAAGTAATACATGACTTTTGTTTATTGTTTTTCTTTAATTTTTGATAAAGTATTTTCTGCACTCAAAAATGTCACATGCCTCTTTTTCAGTTAAAATTGTTGTAAAATTTATTTTTGTTGCAGTTTTTTTTTTTCACTAGAAAAACCTTAAACTATTTAAGCCGATTAATTAAATGAACCATCAAATTACAATTTTAATGATAATAATCAATTACAAATTGAACTGTGTGTAACCATTTAGGCTGTTGAATTTTAATTGAATAAATACTTGTAACTTCTCATTTACTGTCAAATGAATAAATAAAATTTAAATTAAGCAGATTTTGCATATTTTAAGCCAGTCACAAGATTTTTAATATTAAATTCTTTAAATTTGAAGCCATTTACTAAAAACTTAAAGCTAAATTTAAACCTATCAAATTTCAAAATTGGAGCACCATAACGAAAAAAATTTTCACTTTCTTAGTTTAGCAACCACTGTCTTGCACTGCATGCAAATATCCTTATTATATTTAATAACACAACTAGCAAGGCGGAATATCGTTTTATTTAACCGCGATAAAAAAAGGACTTCATTAGCAGCCGATTTACGAAGAAAAATAATTTTTTGTGTTTTTTTATTTTCTCACTTGAATACACAAAGTTCATTGTAGGCGTCACTAATAGAGTTGTAAAAAACTTTTAAGACCAAAACAACTTGCAAGAAAGCAGCCAAAAGAAAAAAAACCTACAACAAAAACAAATATTTAAACGCTTAAGTGTTGTAATTTTTATGCAAAACAGGTAGTTGCTTTTATGAGTTGTTAAGAAAACAAAAAAAAAAGGAACACAAAACTAAAGATATGCAAATTGTTGCCCACCCACTACTTTGACGTGAAACAGAAAACCAAGAAAATGGAAACAAATAAAGGAAGAAAGCGAAAACTATTTGAAGCACTTTAATTCGCACTTAGTTGTTATGGAAGAAAAATCTGCAGAATGTTGCTTCATTTTTGAAAAATTATGACATGGAAAGCTTAAATATTTTCCACATCATTAAATCACGATTATGCAGCGTATTTAACACAACAACAACAACAACAACGGTAGTAGCAGCAAAAACAACATTAACAAGAATAGCAGCTACAAAATAAATCGTTACCACTATACTATATTTAATGGTCTATTTAGTAAGCTGCTTTATTTTCTACGCACGCACCCATGTTTTCAAACTTTAATAGCGCATCTTTTCTACTTTAAAAATATCACAAAAAAAAGCATGAGTGACTTTAAATGTAATTTTTTGGAAAGAGACATTTGTTCTGTCACCTTATCTTTGTCTTCTACTATGCTACACTTGAAAGGTTAAAACATTTTTAGAAATGCTGTTAAAAAAATGAATCGAAATTAAATGAAAAAATGCGCAAAACAGCATGGAAATTTCGTCCAAAACTTAAAGAAAATGAACTCAAAAAAAAAACATTCCGGCAAAATCCACCCGAATTCATTGTAATTGTTTGAATGAGAAGCATTTGCAATGCAGAAGTTGAACAGGCATCATTTAATATTCGAAGTAAATTTACAAATTGGCTATAATTTGAAATTGAATTTAATAAAGTTAGATAGTTTGTATTTAGGCAAAATACCAATATATTTAATTTAACAAATTCAGTAGACACAGCCATTTTGACACCGGGTACTGACACATTTACAAAAGCCTTAAGCGCAAACATAAAAGCAAATTAACAAACAAATTTAAGCATAAGCTTAGACCAAATTTTGTAGCAATTATTTGCCCTTGTTGCTTTCAAATAATGCGTTTATGCGGAAATAATGCGTTTAAAAACAACAGAATAAAAAAGTGCCCAAAAGCGAGTAATTTTAAATTGTCAGGCAAACTGACTATAGCTATGAGCTTGGACAGTACACACCCGTATAAACGTACAAATATCAACACGAAATTCAAATATACAGTAAGAAACATATAAACGCACTTAAGCAAAGCATGCAGCACTTAAGTATCTCATGCACATAACATTTTTCATAGTCGTATACCATATACACAAGATTTTTCATTGTTTAACTTACTTGCTTGTATGCATGTATGTAAGTATATTATCTAAAGGTATATCTCGGTTTATCTTTAAAGACCCTTCAGATGCCTCACACACATATGTAGGTGATGATAAAAAGAAAAAGATTTATAACGATTGATTTCCAGTCAATTTTTATTTAAAGATAAAAAATGTTGCCTGTTCCTGTGCATCCTACTTCCATACTTTTTTTGTATTGTGGCTGCAAAAAGTCGATTATATGCTTCGTTAGATAAAATTCATTTGTAAGTGTGTTTGTACGTAAGCGTATGTATGTTATACATGTAAGTGTAACATACAATGGAAACCATCTCTTATGATCAGCATTAATTTTCAGAGTGTTTCAAATCAATCTTACTTTTGCAAAGACTTCGAAATATTTTGTTTCATACCTCATTAATCATATTTTATATCTCATATTCATAAAATTCACATACATATTTATTCTCTTATTTATGTTTAGATACATATTCGTGATCGAACTTGCACTCATACTTATATTATTGTAATTTTCAATTTATACTCATTCTCAAACTCATGCTCATACTCATACTCATACTCATACTCATACTCATACTCATACTCATACTCATACTCATACGCATACTCATACTCATACTCATACTCATACTCATACTCATACTCATACTCATACTCATACTCATACTCATACTCATACTCATACTCATACTCATACTCATACTCATACTCATACTCATACTCATACTCATGCTCATACTCATACTCATACTCATACTCATACTCATACGCATACTCATACTCATACTCATACTCATACTCATACTCATACTCATACTCATACTCATACTCATACTCATACTCATACTCATACTCATACTCATACTCATACTCATACTCATACTCATACTCATACTCATACTCATACTCATACTCATACTCATACTCATACTCATACTCATACTCATACTCATACTCATACTCATACTCATACTCATACTCATACTCATACTCATACTCATACTCATACTCATACTCATACTCATACTCATACTCATACTCATACTCATACTCATACTCATACTCATACTCATACTCATACTCATACTCATACTCATACTCATACTCATACTCATACTCATACTCATACACATACTCATACTCATACTCATACTCATACTCATACTCACACTCATACTCATACTCATACTCATTTACTGATATAAAATATAATAATGAATAATAAAAAGACTGCACGAGTACTTTGGCTTTCTGCTATAGATAAGTTTTGTTAGCCTTATTTTTTACTCTACATCTACTTTACCCATAATTTACAGGTATCTTTACGAAGTACTTACTTATTTAAAGCAAAAAGTGAGATTTTAATGAGTCTTTAAATTTCGCACTTACTGCTATTAGTGCAGTATAGCATTTTTAATTTTTGACCAGGTAAAAGATACATCATAAAAATGGTTTCTTGCTTAATATATAAAATACCGCACATTTGTTTTCTGAAAGCATAATAGCGGCTTTCATCAAAATAACATCATAAATATAAACATTTGCTCAAACGCAGCTATAAATTTTCCACTGTGCAACACTCTAGTGTTAGAAGTTACTACTGGCACTTTAAAATTTTAACTGAAACAGCAAAATTTTCTTCTTTCATGGAATCTATGCAGCAGCAAATAATGATGTTGCTTAAAAAAGAAATCAGGAAAAAAAAAACACGTTGCACAACTGACTGGTAGTACGATATTTAAGCTTCTAATAGCCATTGCGATGAAAGTCTCGGAAGTAATTTTGGCTGGTGTTTAGTTAATTCTACACTAGGGATTTAAAATGAATGAAAGTGTGCTTTGCAGTATGCAGTAGCGAAGGAGAAGGCAAAACTCTTTTTTCTGTTTTGTTTGCACAATTATTACCAGCTTGACCTGCATGCAATGTAGAAAAATCAACCCTTTTTACCATTTAATTAAATTTTTTTGCTTCTGTTTTTTCTTACTACGTGAAATAATCGAAAAAATTTTTGTTATTTTAAATTTCGTTCTTAACTTTTTAACAAAAAATACATTAAAAATAATTCTCTTAAGTTGCACTGTTGCTAATTAACAATTTTTGCGTAGTCATAATTATGTGCTCTAGAGTCTTATCATCGTGAATTGAATTTGTGAGTTAGTCTCTAAAAATGTATGAATTTGTGCTTATGTGTAGTAAATGCGTGTGTTTGTTTGCCAATATGAGAGAATATTGGTTTTTGAGTTCAATTTATTTTCATTTATTTTAACTAGATATTTGTGAAGTTGCGAAAATTGCATGTAGGTATAGTGACTTTCAAATACATGCAGAGTGCCTAATCTATTTATTGGACTTAATTATCACTGAAAAACTTTCGAATTGAGTAAGCCTTGGTGTTTAATTATTAGTTAAAATACTCTTAAGCTAATAGTTTTCTTATAAATTCTTTCTGTCTGACTATATAAGATTGAGTTTTGATGTTAAAACATTTAATTGAAAAAAGAGATCAAGTCGAATTTTCTTAAAGAAAATATCACCGAATTGTTAAAGAATTTTTCAATTTATATATTCGGTCCTTGAATAAGTTCTCGCTGTTTTTTTTTGGACAATGTTCACAGTATTTATTAACAAAATATTTTATTCAAAGTATTGCCTATCACTAGCATCGACTTTTCACATTTTTCTGGAAGCTTATGGACTGGAAAAACGTGACGTTTTTTTTGAGGCTATTCCTGAATCGATACATTTTTTTGTATCTTCATCTGATCGGAAGCGCTGTACAGCCAGGCAATGTTACATATGTGTTAGATATTGCTGTATAATAATTATTATATTTTGAGCAAAATCTTGTCAAATACTAAAAAAAAAGATAACTCTAAATAAAATTTTTTCTTAACACAAAAAGTGTGCTGCGTTTACCTAAGTACATCCCATTGCTAGGTTACTAACTTCTGTATTATTTTTATTCCGATGATTGAAAGTCTTGCTGTGAGCAATTTAATTGAAAAATTAAAATATTCACAAAATTACATGATATGAATAAAATATTCACATAAACGAAGCCACATCTACGCGAACTATAGCCTGCAGCGTTTGATGTTGCACAAACAAAATAAGTCAAAACCATTACCAATTTATTTGTGAACATTAATTAGGTTGTGGCTTTACATGCTTTAATTAGTTTATTGGCTGTTATTGGCTTTGGATTAATATCAGTTATATGTCAAAGTTATATTTGATGCTTAAAATAAGTTCTGAACTGAAAGTATACCAAAGATTTTGTGTAAAGGAAAATTTTGGTTAATTTTCATTCAAAACTTGCCGAAAATACATCTGGCACTTCTCATGCAAGCAAGCAACGCTTAAGAACATATGGTATACTGTGAATGATACAGCAATCAAAACTAAACCTAGACTCTGTAGGCTTTTATCGAGTTAAGGGTAGACAAGACGACACAAGTGGGTGTGGTGTTTCCCATTTGCACCAAAATTGGATAAAAAAGGCGAAATGAATTTTATATTAATTATCTCTGAATCAAAAATATATTAGACTATGACAGTAGGCGTGGCATCTACCATTTAAACATTTTTAAGATTTAGTATACTGCATAAGTTATCATAATAAAATTGTTTGAACAAAGTTGGCTCAAAGTATTTTCATTATAAGCTTTCCCAAGCTCTGAACGGTCTTGAATTGAATAAGTTAGCGTAGTAGCTCACTTAAAAGTAAAACCGCTTAAAAGTTACATTGAATCTTTTATGTAAACCAGTCATACAGTTTTTTAGTTATGACGTCATATTGTAGAAATGACATGGGCAATTGCAATTTCTATCTAACAGCCAAATTAAATATCACCGTAGTTAGTTGAAATGATTTAAGTAAATTGAAGTACATACAAAAATTTAATACGCGATCATAACGAATACATGGTCTCCCAGTACTGCTGGTTTATACACATACATAATTGAAATTACAAATCCTTTTAATTATTTATACAACTCAAGAAATGCTGAAATTATTTTACAAAATTAAAATCTGATTCTTGTTAATTTACATTAAGTCCAAATTTATAATTCCCATTTCATAAATGCGGTAACAGTCTCAAGAGGCATTGCTAAGCAAAAAATTTAAAGAAAAAAATTGCAGCCGCAGAGTAAGCAAACAAACACTTAATTCACTGTTGCTTACATAAATTTTGTTGCCCTCATTTTTTCCAAGAAAATATGAAACAAATATACCATAAAAAAATAAATAAATAAAAGAAATATAAGAAATCCTTTTATCCATTTAAGCGTAACACATATGCTAAAATTTGTCCTTGGGTGTTGTTCCCATTGCCAGTTATTGCTGTTGCTGTTGGTTTGTAACTGTTGTTCCTTCTGTTACTGTTGTTATTATTGTGCATGTGCTACTGCTATAACAACACATACATACACAAGTATGTTATGAAGATTACATTTTTGTTTATTATTTTATTTTTTTATTGCTTGAGATGTAGAATTGTATCGAAGGATGTTTCATCAGTTTCATTAGTGATGCTCATGTACCCTTTATGCATTATTTAATTAAGTATAATTCAATTGAATATCACAATATGAACTTTGTTTTAAAATTTCTTAATATTTTCTTAATTGAAATTTATGAAAATTGTACAATTTTTTTCGTTAGCCTTTAGTACATAGAACAGACAGATAACTAGATCCTAGAGCTCTTACAAAAAACCTTCGAACCTTCTACAATTTTCTTCAAAAATTATACCGTATCATCATATTTTGGCACAGAATTATTTCAAAACTGTCCATATGATAGTTAAAAAAACGTATGCAAGGATATTCTACACATAGCAAAAATAAAAAAGAAATTTATCTGAGAAGTATTGTCTTAAAATTGAACAGAGAAACTCGCCCTAGAAAATTTTCTATAAAAAGAATATATAATCAAAAATCTGATATGCCGAACATGGAATATTTATATTATTTTTAGCACTCGCGTCACCCATATTTCGTTTACTAGCTTTGTAATCAATGTAAAAACTGAGAGCTAACTAAGAATGTAGGCCTTTATTAAAGTTTTGTTTTTTTCTCAGAAAAACTTATGCGTATGACTTTTTAATTAAAATTAAATGAAATAACTCTCTCCAACTTTTTAAAATTTAAAATATAACACACATCACTATTTTTCAACAGGCTTGTTGTTCTTGTTAAGGCGATGATTATGCATTTAAGATGAAAGCTGGAAAAAAAAAAAAAAAACGAAAATATTCACAGTGCTTTTTGTTTATGAAAAAAGGAATGCTTAAAGTTTTAACTCCACTCAGGAATAACATAAGCACGGAAATACAAAATCATTGGCATTGTTTTACATACAACAGACTTTAATGTTATTGTTTTTGTTTTATTCTGCTTTTGGAATTTAAATATATTCGTTATGTAAACGGCAAGGTATGTTTTGTATTTGTACGCATACAAGTAAAGGTACGATAAAAGAATTTCTAATTCATTTAAATTAGTGTGCTGAACAGTGAACTTAATTAAAATTCTTTAATTTCTATAAAACAGATTAAAATTCTTGGAACAATTTTTACAATTACTTTATGTTTTTTTCTTACAGAATCGCTTAGCACGTTTTCTACAACGACTACAACAACAACAATATCACCAGCAAGTTTCCTGCCATATTTTGATTTTGACGTACCGCGCAATTTGACAGTCACCGTCGGTCAGACGGGTTTTTTGCATTGTCGTGTAGAGCGCTTGGGTGATAAAGATGTGAGTTTACGATTATTTTAAAAATATTTTTTGTTCTAAAAAATTCTATTCCAGTTTTAAAAAAGTTTCATTAAACACAGTACAATAAAAGAAAATTTATCTCTCTGTGATATTTATACAAAAAATGTGTAAAAGCCATACAAATTATTTTAGATTTTTCCAAATATCGTATTCAGTTACCAAACATTCAATTAAATTTAGCTAAAGCTCAACGAGAGCTTTTATGTAATCTAACTATAATTAAATTGAATGCTTCAATCAACATTCGCAAACTTTTTCAATGTCCATCAATTTGCACTCATTAAATAATGACAGCCAAAATATTCTTTCAATCATGGCCTATAATTCCATGAAATGATTTTTTTTTTGTTGTGTTCTTAACTGCCTATGTGTTATCTTAACTAGCCACGCAACACAAAATGCACTTAAAATACTACAGCAACAAAAACAATATATATAGCGTGAAAAGAAAAAACATCCAATATCCTGACAGGATATACGAAGGCATGTCAGATTTTATAGCTTCACTAATATGTCACCATCACAAACACATTACCAGCAAAGCGCACACAAATAAGCAGTAACACACAAGCACATACTATACAAATTAAGAGGTGGGCCTCTTATAGATAATCTAAAAATCGAATTTTAAAAAAAAAAAATCTTAAAGTTAGTTGCATATTGTACTTAAAATACTTAAAAAAGTTTCATCAAAATAAGCTCAGTTTCATCAAAATCGAATTTATTAAAAACAAGTTATTGAAAAATTATAGCAAATTATCATATGTAATTTTAGAAATTTTATTTAATATTAGTCGACTGATATTATTAAATAACTGAACATATGTAATTTTGATCGAATTTACAGTCATTAGCAGAAACCGATATTCATGTAAAATTTCACAAATCGGTCAATACTTTTTTAACAAACATGACTGAGACAACAAATGAAACAATTCACAGAGAGAACCCCCCATGGCTCAAATGTTAAGACCGGCTGTCCCAATATAATATGTACATATATGTATATATGTTTATCAATATGTATATATGTGGTAATAGCCGAAACATATGCCACCAATTACCAGGTTAAAATGTTTCATTTGTTGTCTCTGTCATGTTGTTAAAAAAGTATTAACCGACTAGTGAAATTTCACATGAATAACGATTTCAGCTAATGTTCAGTTAATCAATAATTTTATCTATAGACCAAATCCATTTCAAACTACGCACATATAGCTTTTTCGCTGACTCTACTTCTATAGGTTTTGTTTGCTTGACATTGTCAGCGAAAAAGTTATATGTGCGTATGCTTTTATTTATTTATTAAAAAGTTATTGCAAAAATAACGGCAAAAAAAGTATGCAGAATGTAAGCAGGATTTGCAGAAAGTAATTTGGAATGCGGTTTTTCTTATTTGCTTTGAAAATAGTACCGTAGAGTGGCTTGGTAATGATGAAAAAAAAAAATTGACATATTGATTTTTCGGAAAAAAGTCTCCTGACCTCAAATGTGTTTTAACAAGCATTAAACTCATGTCTCTCTCATATTAAAACAAAATCCACAATAAAATTTTAAGCGTTAAAACAATTGGTGTTTTTGAGAAAATCAGTCTTGTTTTTTTTTCATAAACAGCGCTATAATTCCACCAATTTTAATAACTTTCAAAATTTCTTAAAAATTCTGACGGAAAATCAGAAGTTCTATTAGAATCAAAAGACAAAATATAATTATTTTGATTTTGATGAAAATGCCACTATTTTGAAAAAATTTTCAGCGGTTTTTCAAGTTTTGACACTAAAACTTCAAATGGGCATAACTTCGTAAAAAATGTTTTTCAATCAAATCGGGGGAATACGAGTTCCCTTATTTCCTTTGAAAAACAACATATTTAATCCGCAACCAATTCCGCAATTTGAAGTTAGTCCGACTACATGGTTAGAAATGGATTTGGTCTATAAAAAATATTCTTCAAAACATTTCAACAAAAAATACTGCATTATAAAACAAATGCGATTTCGTCAAAATATTTTTCCGAAATGGTACCTTTTTAACTCAAATAGTTGGTAAAACAGCCTGAAAGAGAAAATTATTCCCAAAAAATAATAATTAACAAAAAAATATTAAAAAAAAATGTATTTCCTCTTGAATCATTTGTATTTCTGTTAAAAAATTTTTTGCTTTAAATAAATTCCAGTATATTAAATCAAAAGAACGCCCACCCTAAATATTAAGCAGCAAACGACAAATTACCAAAATAAAAAAAAAAACTTTTTGTTTTTACTCACTTCGCACAAAATTTGGCATTGATTCCTTTCGAACGTTCGAAAATTTGCTCGTTACCACTAACCAAACAACCAACCAACCAACCTACCAGTCAGCCAACTGCCTGCTTGGCTGACTGAACGATTTTGCTTCCTTTCGCTTTAGTTTTACAGCATTTTCAGCAATGACTAATTTATGAGCCATCAATCACGTGACGCATGCCATTTGCCACATTTTTGCTTTTTCTCAATAGCAACAACGACAACGACAACGACAACAGCAATCGCAATGGCAGCAAACAAGCTGCCGCATCAGAAGCTGACATTTCCACTTTTAGCTCACTTGTAACGTCGTCCCCTCCTTCACTAAAATGATAACTTAAGGTTTTGGATTGATTTCATACCAAAAGGGTTTTTTGGTATCGCCCGCTGAAGGCTGGTAGCATCGACGTGACGTGAGGCGAGGTTAAAAATAATGTGATTTATGGCAGCAATCACAAGCAAAAGCATAAACAGTCAAAATAACAGATTATTGCTATAGTACACAAAATAACCTGCGTGTATTGTGGCTGCCAAATTGCCGATGCTGCTGAATATGGTGCGAATACTTGTGGTTATAATAAAAGTTGCTAGATTTTTAAAATGCCTTAATTTGTTGTACAATTGAGTAATGGTGTAGTAAGGCAACTCATTTTTTTTTTAAAAGAAAGTGAGAAATTGTTTAGAATTTTGGAATATATTTTGCCTTAATTTAAAATAAAAAGTAAAGGTTCAGCTAATAAAAATAATGAATGTGCAGCTAAAAAGATTTTGAATTTTGAATGATGGTATAATTTTCAGAACAGAATTTCAAGATGACTAGCGGCGTGGTCAGAAAAGATTAAAAATACTTCACAAAAAGTTGAAGAAATTTGTTAAAACTTATGGGTCTTACATATGAGTTCATATCTCTCTTGTTACCTCAATTTGTGCAAATAAAGTCCAAGCGATTGAAGCATTCAAAACAACTTTATAAAATATTTAAGAATTTTAATAATACACCAATTAACTAACATATATTTTAATAAAAATTTTGTTGTCATTTGATTAAAAAAAAAAAAAACAAACAACCCAGCAATTACTAAGCGATTTATGTTTTCAAATTATTGTTCACAAGAACACACACGCACTCACGTACAAACCCACACACACGCACATTTATACATTGCACTTTCTAAAAACGCAACATACTACCATCCTTCCTTTCTTTTCTACATCCTTCCTTACATCCTTCCGCTAACATCCACTTCAATTGCATTGCATGTGAAGGGCGTTGATAACTAAAGCGCTGATGCCAATTCATAGACGACCGGATCTAAAGGAATTTCAACCACAGCAGTGGCAGCGGCAGCGGCATCAGCTTCGCTTGCCGCAAGATTCGCATCACCAGCTGCTGCATTTGAAACAGCAGCTGTCATTGAAAGTAAAGAGCTGCATTTTTTCTTATTGTTACTGCAGTTTTTAGCGCATTTGTTGTAGAAAACAGCATCCAGCGCTGCAAAGGCAGCAACTGTTGATGCATTCTTATTAAGTTGCAATTGCAATGTTAATGTTGTTGGCTTTGGCGTCGGGCTGGTAATGACATGGGTAGTATTTTCAATAACTGCAGCACTAGGTGTTGGTAGATATGCAGCAGCTGCTGATAGATGTTCTTGTTGTTGCTGCTGAAGAAACTGTTGTTGCTGCTGTTGTTGGTGATGATGCTGTTGTAATGTTGGTGGCATCGGCAACTCTGATACTTCCGATGTCGATGATGTTGCCTCTATTATTGGTGGCGTTTGCAATCTCCTGCTTGGCCGGAAATGAAATGGTTTTCGATTTTCTAAAATTAATTTGATATCACGCGCTGAACGCCACCAACTGAAATGAGAGAGAAATAAAATGGTAAAAAAAGTACGTCGTCGAAATTGCATTTGAAATGAGGTCATGTTGGAAACAATAAAGAAAGCAAATGTTTACAGGAAAAGTTACTGAATGCATTATGGGATTTTAATGACAAAGTCACTATGCTGTGTCAGATCATTTGATATAAATTGGAGAAGTCATTGAATGAGCAAGAAGTGAAAGTCTTGTTGATAAAATGGAGGTCAGAAGTTTATCACGACTATATATTGCTGTTCATTAGTTGGAGTATGAAATGCTGCGATGTCAATTTTTTGATTTTGAATTTACGGAACTTTTATGAAAAACACAGACACAAAAAATCAAATTCTAAATATGAAAATGAAGATTAACATATGTCTGGTTTAATTAAGAGGTTACATTATTTCATAGTCTGGCTCTAAATGGCTTCAGAGTTGACAAATTCCAATACAAAATTGAGTTGACCAATATCTGAATTTAGATAAATACACTGAGAAAACGACTGGGTTAAATACGACAAACTATATGTGGTAGAGAGCAATTAAATATCTCTTTTAGTCAGGTGCTGTACTTCTAAGTACAAGTCTCATCTCAAGATCCACTTCGGTAAACCTGCCAATGCATATGCAAGCTATTTCATACGAAAAATATGCAACATAACAAGGAAAACATTCTGTTGTCTGCGTAACTTCAACCTCAATTCTAACGACAGCACCAATTGCAGCTCACTTTCAAATATGAAAGAACAAGAAAATGCAAAATTCATTGGACCACAGTGGAGCATTGTTGTAAAAACAACAACAACAACAACATTGGTAACTAACACAACAGCAGAATAATCAAGGATATTTCAGTTGATCCCTGCTGCTGCTGTTGTTCTTATAAAATGCAATTTCATGTCATTCCATTTCATTTCGTATCGTTCGTCTGTTTCATTTCATTTGTATGCAAACTCAATTAGTTCTGAAGTGGAAATTATTTCCTTATCCTGTATTATTTCAGAGATTGTTGTTACAACTCTTGTTGTTGTTGTTGCTGTGGTTTTGTTGTTTTTGTTTCGGAGATTATGTTACAATTGCAGAGATTTTGTAAAATATAAAGACAAACAACATAGTGACAGTTGATAGTGCCAGGAGGATATTAAAAACAAACAGAAGAAAAAAGCCAAATTAAAAAGCTATAAATTAAGAGAGAAAAGCAAATTGGGCATTCATTTTGTTGCAGCAAATTAAAGGGAAATTGTTTTCCTGCTTTCGACCGAATAGAGTAAAGAGCAAGCGAGTACATATTTTCAGAATCTGCACAATTTTTAATGAGAAAATAATTTAAATTTAATTTTCTCAAATAACTTTCACAGGAAATGAAGAATGACTTTCGACTTTCATTGAAGTTTTGCTTGAAGTTATGTCATGGTAGAGTATAAAATAATAATGTAAACTGTTAAACTGTAAACTAGTAATGGTTGATTTTTGCTTCTTGCTTGTCACATTTTTATAACAATATTTTGCTACTCTCGCGTGACTTTTTTCTTCATGCTATATGTAGCAACATCCAACAATATTAATCTAAAGGATTTCTTGAGTGTAAAAATTTAACTCAAGACATTATTGATTCAAGTGTTTTGTAACTCATTGAGTCATATCTCATTTGACTTGAAGCTCACATTCAATTTCAATTGACTTTTACTTATGACATTTATGTCTAATTTTTATCTCGTGCGACCTTAAGCTCATGTTATTTTTATAACTTGCCACTTTCAATAGATTTATATCTCATTTGATTTTAAGCTTTAAAACTTTTTTACAAATGTCATTAACTTTAGCCCCAGAGTCACAAGACTCATATGTTATTTTAATATATTGCGACTTTCAATAGATTTTTATCTCATGTTATAAATTTCATTTACTTTCATAAGTTTTTGTTTATGATGTTTTTATCTGATTTTTTATCGCATGTGATTTTTAACTCAAATTGTTTTGATATCTTGTGACTTTCAATAGATTGTAATCTAATTTAATTTTATTTCATTTGATTTAAGGTTCGCATTCAATTTTATGTGAATTTTGCTTCTGATAGTTTCATATTTATCATGTGCGGATTTTAACTCATGTTATTTTTAAAGCTTGCAACTTTGAAGAGATTTTTATATCATTTATGTTTAACTCATTTTATTTAAAGCTCACATTCAATTTCATTTGATTTTTACTAATGACATTTTAATCTATAAATTGAGAAATTTTACTTACCGATACCATGGGGCAAGCTGTGAACGCACAATCATATAGATATTGACAAAATAGACGACCAGCTATTCAAGAAAATAAAAAAAAATATGTCCGATAATAAATTTAGAAAATATATACATATATAGAGGATCAAATGTATTGTGATTTCCACTCACCGTCGTGAATAGGAAAAACACCATCCAGCCCTTAGTCCATAGGCGTCCTAGGCCCCAGCTATGTCCCTGTAGGAAGTAATATTGTATGCCCACCAAAAGAGTGCCAATAATACCAAAGGCAACAAGTGTCAGTAATGAAAACATCTGACAATCCTCCTTAAAGCAAAATTGATAAATATATGTACATAACTACATTATTTCTCAATCTTAGAATTTCATTTGTATTTTATTTATTTAAAGCTCGTTAGTGAAGAACATTTTGAATCATTAAGTTGGAAGTATATTTTTTTTATTAAAAAAAGTTTCTAAATTACTATTGAAGAAAAATTTTTTTTATTAATTTTATCGAAAAAAGTCAAATTATTTAATATATTAAAAAAGTTAATGTGCAAATTTAAGGAAAAAAAAAAAATGTAACATATAAAACCATACTACTAACCTGCAATGCTCTGCGGCTCATCGAACGAGAGTACCACATACGCAGCGACTGCAAACATGTGTATCTGTAAAATAAACAGATTGTTTTTCATTTATTTATGACAAAAAATGCGTGTAAAATTCTCCGCATGTGTATATGTATATGTGTGATTGCGAAAAGACTAACAGCAGCAGCAGCCGCAAAAGAGTACAATTTAATCTGTTTGTCCTTAGGCTGGTTAAAATTAAAATCGATGACATGAAAAATTTACACAACAATAAATAAAAACAACAAAGAAGAAATTGTGTAATGAAATTTTTTGAATATCGTAAATTTATGAAGCGCAAAGGATAAACAGCAGCTTAAGGATATGCAATTGCATACGATGTGTTTCAATAAAACTATAATAATGCAAAGATAAGCGCTGATGAAAATAAATAAATTATAAAAAGAGAACAATTAACAAAGAAACAATATATGCAAAGGGACTATCTTTATGCGTTTTTGTGCATTGCTGGTGTTGTCATTATCCTTGCTTTTCTTATTTTAAATTATAATTTTTTTCAATATGAGTACTTTTCAATATTTAACCACATATTTTTTTAAAGGAAATGTAGCGAATTTTTTACTAACTGTTAACGCATGTTCGACATTTGTGTTGCGAGGTTTTATAATTAATTATTGCATACTTTTGTGCGTTTCGTGTAACTTCTGCTGATTTTGATAATTTATTATTTTTGTTATGTTTCCATTAAACTTCAGCTTTGCAAGTGTCACAAGAAATTAAAATTCATTAATTAAAATTAAATATTCGCGGCATGCTACTTTGCAGCGCATCTGCAAACAAATTTAATTCAACATAATCCATTTAAATAATTATCGTGCTGCAGTATTTGCAATTAATTAGTTGCTATATGATCGGCATGCAAATGCAGCTGCAATCTATTTTTAGCACTTTGTAAGAGCAAAACTGTATATGTAGGTGTGTTGCGCTCAAAATTAGCTTAATTAATTATTTCTTATTGACCGTCAATAAAAAAACGCATGTCAACTTTTTCATATAATTTGAGAATGACCACATTCAAAAGCCAGAAAATTAAGAATTTAACAAAAGTCAAACATCTTTTGTAAGTCCTTGTTCTAGTTTAAGTTACAACACTTAAAACAAATATTTTATTGCTTATTTTTTCTTTCCTTGTTGTCTGTCTTTAATTTTGTTTATCTTTAACTAAAAAAAATTTCAACAAAAAAACAATTTTTCAGCTCATTTGTTGCCATTTAGATGCCAGTGTTGCCATTACAACATCGCCGCCACGCTGTGTCGAAACGCTAAACGAAACAATCATTTAAGAAGCGTTTAAGGGGAGTGGCACAATAAGCACACATTCACACATACGACACAGTCATGCGTAAAGGATTAACAGTACACAAAGAAAAAGTCAAAATAAAAGAATAAAATCACACACACACACACTGCCACTGGCAAAGCCTTTTTGCTATAGCCATGACATGCTAACGTTTCCTTGGTATTAAAAAATTTTGTTTTTTTCAAAAGAACCAAAAGTTTTGGTTTTAAAACTTTTTCGCATAGTAGAGAAATCGACCAACAGCACATCACACATTTTGATGTGCCAGTGAAATGTATTTGTATTTGTCTTTTGTGTGAGCGTGTGTGTGTGTGTGCGTGAATTGTTGCTTTAAAGTTTGGCTTTCCTCTTGTTTTCGTGTGATATAGTTTATTAAGCTCATTTAGGCTTATTCTGTGTAAGTGTTATCGATAACTTTGAAATTTATGAAGATGAATTTATCGTCTATGATTTGATTGCGAACTATCTTGCAAAATGTATACTGAAAGAACATAAATTGGGCGAAGAAGAATAAGATAAAGGTTAATAAACTTTAATGAAATAATTATTTAAAACATAAATATTAAAAATGACCTATGTGATTTTTTATACAACTTTGTCTACACTACACTTAAATAGTTACAGTTAGGAACATCTGATATTCTAAGTGTTAAAAAAGAAAAAAAACAAATTTCGCAAATGTTTAAACTTTATGTATTTACCCATTTAGTTTTCTTAGCTGCACATCATAAGCTTACCTCAACGTTTGCTCTGTATTATACTGAAATTGGCAAAGCTCACAGGTGGTATTCCGTGACGTGCTTATCCAACGTTCCAGGCAATGAATGTGCACGTAAGTCAGCGATCCTTTGCACAAACATGGTGAAACTAATCTGTGCAAACACGAAACATTAAAATGAAACCAATGAAATTAATTAAAAAGTTAAAGTTCAGCAGCACAAAAGTGGGCACACAAAAACTTGCACCACTGGCACAAAATATTAATTAAATAGATAATTCAAATGCTAATAAATTAAAATAATATTGGCGGCAAATAATAAATTTATTAAATGATTAAAAAATATTATGCAATTAAAACAAATAGCATATTTAATGAAGCAAAAAATGCGTTAATTTATCAAGGCTGTTTAAATCGAGAATTTTTCATAACATACAAAAAATAATGCAAATTACACGGATCAACAGAAACTTTATAATTGGGAAACAGAAAACTAAAAAAAGAAAGTAAATAGTGCCATATATGACCAAATTAAATTAAGCTTCAGTTTGAAAAAGGAATAATTCGTAACGCTAATAGAATCAATAGTTTCATATAAATTTTTTTTTTTTTTCAACCAAATCTAATAGTCAAATGTATTTATGCGCGTCAGAGCTTTTCAGCTTTCTCTAACCAAAATATTGCAAATAAAATTGTTGATAGATTTATACAAATTTTTTTGAACCTCCCATTTAAAGTTCTCCCACAACCCATATCAAAGTCATAAAAGCAATAAAGTAATTTTTTCTCAATTAACTCACATGTCAATAAAACAAAACTTTCAAATAATATATTAATAGATAGATTTTGTTATAAACTGTAATTTAATATTAATTTTATTGTGCAAAAATCATATTCGGCAAAAAATCCTATGCTACTCGTATTAGAAATATTAATGTTCACTACTGCGTTGTTTTCTAAAATTATAAATTTAAATTCAAATACGTGTTTATTTCAAATATTTTTAAATTAATCTAACACCATGGTATAATCATGTCTAACACTAAGAAAATTTTTTTATTTAATTAATTGTGAAACGCTCTCTTTTCAAGGAATTGGGTGAAGTTTAACGATAAATAAAATTATATAAAAACTGATTATTGTGAAGTCTTTAGAGAATAACAACAGAGAGATATAAAAATTCTGCAGAGTGAAGGGGAAAAGAGACGGCGTGTCTACTTATTTAGTGCCACACTAATTCGAGATTAGTTACGATTATTATAGCTTGAATTTCAATACTTTAACGTGATTCCTTAATATGACATCGTAACTTAAAGAAATCAATCCGGGAGTGAACTATGAATATGGAGCAAATCGAATAACGTGCTTTGATAAAATTCACCACCAAGCGAGGAAAATCTTTCCTATAACTTTGTGTTAAATTGGAGCTATTTAAGAAGAAAAATGCTCTAGTAAAACAATGACGTACAAGTGGCATAATTTTGTTCAGGACTCAATTGATGAAGAACCATGCACAAGACGGCTGATTGAGTTCATAAAAAGTTACTCTCATACAAAAGAATAACTTTCTGCATTAATAGATGTAACACCAGATACAAAAATTTTGAATGAAAAAAGTCAGCGCTAGATTGGTGCGAAGAGTGCCTAAGCCCCAAAACAAAGCACCTGCTCAGAAGAGCAAATTTGCGATGGGAGCTCAACATAGACAACGCATTAAATCGTTAGTTGAGCCATCTATAGCCGCGCTTTAGCTTCTAGGTAATCTTTTTATTTATTTCTCAACGAAATACCATGCGAAATACTTTTTCATTGCAAAGAGCATTCATATGTTTTTATTGGTTTGGAAAATTCCATTTCACGTTTCAATAAATTTTTATCACTTATGGAAAAAAAATAATGAAAACTAAAAATAATTTCATTGTTTTATTTCATCTGCAACTTTTTCATGTCGCGGATTTTTGAACCACCATTCATTCGTATGTTCTTGAAGGATTACACAGACCCACAAATTTTTAAACCAGAGAACAGACCTAATATCCGAGCTCAGAATTGCATTTTCTGAGGTCGGATTCGGATTCAGCGCATCAAAAGCCATCGAGTATGCAAAGTCTGGTCTATGGTTCTGGACTTTAGTTTAATTTTGTCGGTCTGTGTTATTAGTAGTTTTTTTTTTTTTGAAAAATCATAAGATGTATAAATATTGCCATCGAATTTTGAATTAATTGAAACAGTGTGTTTTCTCAGTGTAGTGTGGCTTAATTATGTTAATATTTTGATTATTATATAATGCTTATTTTAGATTTTTACATGAGATGAATTACATATTTAATTAATTTTTTTATTACAAAGTGCATGAGTGATTTTTGATTATGTGCTTTTTTGTTATAAATTTTTTAGAACTTTTAACCTAAATGAACTCATTATAAATGATTTAATTTAGCTCAAGTTCGTTTTAAAAATATAATGGTATTGCTATATTTTCTGTATTATTGAAAACTGAATTAAAATGACGTATATTCAATTTACACATACATAGGTCAAGATGTTCAAAATTTTTCAAAGTTTAGCTTTGATCTTGACATTTTGCATGACATATTGTTGCAAACTTTCGCCTTTCAACTGTTGGCTAATTTTCTATAAAAAAGATTTCCAAAGTCTTCAAATTACCAAAACATGAAATTTTGAGAAACACTTCATATAAGATTAGTTCTGAAACATGCAATTTATTGCTCAATTTTGATTTGGTTTTAGAAAATGTTACTAACAGTCGAAGGAACTTGCATGTTTCCAAAACATACCGCATCCTTCATCATAAACAACTCTACGGTCAAAAATCTCGTAACACGAAATACCTCACTCACCTCTCTGGATTTTCAGCATTGTGACAAATTCGACAGACAAACGAACCAATCGAACGTATCGACGCAGTCGGTGTTGGTTGATCTGTATCCAATTCTCCAGTTGCTGGTGCACTAACCGCAGTATCAACTGTATCATTGCAGGGCACCACCGTATCAACAGAAACATTATCTGATTTATCACCGCTCGAATTTGCACTTTCAACTGTTGCAGCATTTGCTTCATTCACAGCAGCAGCTGTCATATTTTTCGTGGGGCCTGCTGTTGCTGTTCTTAAGTCCACACCCGTAGCAGCAGTTGCTGCTTGTGCCTCTACACGTGCAGCAGTTGTTGTTTGTTCTGTATGCGCTTTCATAATCTGATTCAATGTATTTTGAGGTAAACTTCCATCAGTATCTTTAGCATCTAGAGCAGCTTTTGCTGCAGTGGTTAGTTCAAGGTCTGATGATGTTGTATTCGAATCCGAGGAACAAGTTTTCTCATCATTTGTACCGGTGGCAATTTCTTTAGTGGTTTTTGTTGTGGTATCAAATGTTTCGGTGATTTGATCAGTCCTTGTATAGGCCTCAAATGTACGAGGTTTCATTAGAGCTGTTGTTGGGGTTGCGGTTGCTGTATCCTGCATTTGTGCGTTCTCGACAGTGGTGGTTCTGTTTTTGAATGCATTATCTATTTGTAATTGGAATTTTGTTATTTTTTGTATTAGATGAGATGTTGTGTATTTTTAACCATTGCTCTGATCTTCCATTTTGAAAATTTTTTCTTAAGAGATGGAAATTTTTGCAGTTGTGTTATTTTAACAAATTAATTAAACTTAAAATTTTGGCGTTAAGTTTGAAGTTTATTTTTATAAATTTTCAATTTTTTCTGTTTTTTTTTTCTTTTTGGCAACCGGAAAAATAAATATTTTTGGAGATTTTTTTTTTTTTTGTCATACAAAGTATTTGTAGAATGGTCTTTCGATTTGTCTGTTCACGAGTACAGACGTGTTTTCGTGTGTAGTCGTTCGCGTTGGTCTTAGCGTCTAACCCGTTCCACGTGGTTTTTTCAAGGCTGTGAAACGTTTAGGTTAAGTTCGATTTCAATCCTAGTGCGATGTCATCTCTAGCCTTTTAAAAGGCGCTTGAGTTTTATAAATGATTAACAACCACGACTACGATAAGGACTCAATATAAACCTCGTGTTTGGGTAGTCCTTTCCCCGTATATATATGCCTTTCGGAATGACTGGCATATTGTAAGAAGAAGAAGAAGAAGAAGAAGTATTTGTAGAATACTTATATCAAAATAGTACATCAACATATGGTCATAAAAATTTCAATAAATTGCATCATCTTTTTTTGAATGATTTTTCCCAACAAAAATTACAACCAACAAAAATTACACTCTGTCGCGAACACGCGCATTGTCAAGTTTCTACTCACATTAATTAAAAGTGACAACTATTGAATCACGTGGTGTATCACTTTGCACACTCGCCACCACTCTCATCCCGTTCTTTATCAACTGACATGGAGGTACCAAAGCGAAAAAAAAACCAAAACAAAACTAAAACAAAGAAACAAAAACCGCCATGTCCTTGTCGATAACCCAATTTCTGGTTTTGAAAGTAAACAAGTCTGTTTTTAGCTATTTCCAACCGTTTTCTATTTAAACGATTTTTCTTCTATGTTTTCGACGTTTTTTTTTTTTGTTTTTCTTTTAACTGTTTTAGATATCCTTTGCGCAACCGGAAGTGTTCAGTTGTTAGTTTGTTTGTTTGTTTTTCATTTTGACTCTCTGCTACACATCCTGTTTTTTATGTTGTGTTTGAGGCTGTGTTGTTTGTTACTGGCACCATGCTTCATTGCTTTTCTTGGTGAGGTTTTTGAAAAGGGTTTTCGTATTGCTGGCTTGTTTCTTCAGTACTCGCCTAGCTCTTGAGTAATGGTAATGTAGGCTTTGGGGCTACATCAAAAGTTGTCCTTAAATGTTTCAATAAATTGCCCATTAAATGTGTGTGCAGAAAGGGATAGCATTTTAAATCAATTTAGTTAACAATTTAATAAATTTTCTAGCAAAGAAGTTTACAGTCACTTTTTTTAATAGTTAGTGTCAACATTAATGCTAATGTTAGTTTTTCAGTGAGCTGTAAAAATGCAATAACATAGGCGTAGCAGATATAGAGATTAATTATTTTTTTAAAAGTTATGTCAAACCAACAGTTAAAAGTTGATTTTTAAACAAATTAAGTATAACGACATAATCAGAATTATATAACGATTCACATGAGCATTTCATTAAAATATCAAAGAATTGTTTAAAAAACTATCTAATAAAATATCTAATAAAATTTCATGCATTAATTACTGACATGAGATCTTTGCTTTCACGGGAAAATGAAAAAAAAAATTAAAAAAATTATATGTATATAACTTTAAAAAAAAAAAAAATAAGTATGCGTGAACCTTCACTAGCACAAATACGTTATTTTAAAAAATAAATTATTAAAATTTGTTCCGTGTATTTTGCGCCAAAGCGTTACAAATCATTTCCAAAAAGGAATTTTATTTAAATAGCGATAGATAAAATTATATAAATTTTATTATTTATCAACTAAATTGATTTAGTTGAAATAAAAAACTTGCATGTTTGTCCACCTGCATTCTATTTACAAGTTATGTCCTTTACTTTTGTAAACGTAAATGTCATAAAAAGTTTTCCTGTCATCACAAAATAACTAAAATACATAAAAATTCTTATCGAGCTACCTTACACTTTACGGTTTCATGAGCTATCTAATCTTAACCGAAAAATTTTCATTCCAGAGAACAAATCAAAGTTTACAATAACCTGATAGATTATGTATGTAGGTAAAAGGTTAGTTTTGGAAAATACACACTGCTCCCGAAGGTATGCAAAAAGTTTTTCACTTTGTCTATTCTAGTGAGTTTAATTTTCAGTTGGTTTTTGTTCTCTACTTCTTCACTCGAAGCATATCCGTAGACAAAAACTTGCTTTAAAATACGCAAAAGATTTTAATATTTCATTAAAACTAAAAGTGTAAAGTTTATAACAAGGATATCTACTAACAGTGGTTGGTAGGAGTTCAGGAACAATACAGCGATAGTGGTGGTAAGTTGAAGAGTTGGAACTTTGATAAGTTGTTGCTGCTTCTTTCTGTTGGTTGTTATGCTGGTTGTACTTAAGAAAAATAAAACTTTTAACTTGGTCAGGCTGAGCTGTGTTTTTCTTTATAATACTTAGAGTTTTTTTTAAGTGATTTTGAAGTTTTTGCAACAAAAGCATGTTCGATATACTTGTAAATAATGAATGATATGAAATATAAAAATCAAATAAAGCAGAATTGTAATTAGTTGCTTATGAAAGGCATTTTACTTGAACAGTTTGAAATGATTTTAAAGAAATACTATAAAATTTCCGAAGCAAAACCTTTGCATTATGAAGCAAGTAATACTACTAGCAATAATATCATAAATTGAAATAAATGTTTGCTATAAAAAATTCAATATATAAGTTTCTTCATTAAAAATTTGTGCGATATAGACTGCGTGCTGAATATATTCCTCTCAAAAAACTTGAAATTTTAAGAATTTACTCTGCACCTTAAAAATTTCATTGTTTGCTACAATAATTCTCTTAAATTTAATGTAAGTTTTTTCCTCTCTTTTGGAATTATTTTTTGTTTTTTCAACTTAAAAGTCAAAAAATACACAAAGTTCTCTTTCAACAGCTACGGAACTCACTAGCAACTTGTAGGTGTTTTAAAATTAATGTTTTTCTTAGCCCATGTTATCCTGTATAAAGTAGCATCTTCATTAATTTAACGAGCGGTAGCGCCATGCAGTTAAAAACAAAAAAAAAAAAATTGCACGAACACGCACAAAAAGTTAGGCAAGATAAATGATGTACTTGCATATTTTAAGGCGAAAATACCTTTTGGCTTTGATGCGCACTCAGGGGTTGCTAGTTACAGCTTTTGTGCTGCTGCTGCTATCACGAGTGCAAAGCCACATTTAAGGTACATGACAATGAAACAAAAAAAGACGAAAAACTAAATGAAATAAAATTAAATAATTGCATTTGAAGTGTACGTAGCACAAAATATCATAATCACTGTCAAAATAGCATAACATTAAAAGATGATTGAAATAATTACTGTTTTGAGTCAACAATCACATATAAGGCAAGGCAATTCTTGAATGGTTTCATCACTTGTGGAGTAAACGGCACATGTCCAGTTTCTTAAAATTTTCAGTTATCGCACAAAACTGTTAATGTTTCTGAATAGATGAGAGGTAAACCTTTACTTTGCCATGAAAACGGAATGATAATATAATATATGTATATAGTGCCTTTCTGAAGTGTCTGAGATTGAAATTACTTGAAGTTTAGTGTGATGAACACCATTCAAGCAAGAGACTCAAAGCTACCGACTATGGACATATGCCGATCTGTCCGCCCACCCCTTACTTATCCTCCTAGCTATATTATGTCATAAAGTGCCAAACCCGACGCCTAACGTCACCCAATTCTTTATTTTGCTAAGACAATTTTTTGCCTCACATTAAAACTAAACATATTTTGTAACTTACCCAGTTGGCGAGGGGATCGTCCCTGGAGCAACCTTGGAGCAATCCAGGAGGTATAACTTTATCCCTTTGCTCGTGTTCATTAACGATTTTGTGGGCACTGATAACAAAATTTTACTTGCTAGTCAATTTTTTGGAATATTTCGTTCTTAAGTCTCTATTGCAACAAATCAAACATTTAACATTTTCGCTGCAGTAAATTGAATATATTAAATTATAGACCTAATCATGAGAAAATCTTAGTCTGATGCTCTGGTGTTTAGGACAATTTTGTCACGAAAAAGATTGAATTAAAGTTATAAAATGCTAAAAAAATTCTCACACTGGAGCCAAAACCGACCGAAAAATAATTTCTCTGATCTGTTGCTCACGAAATATGTTTTTTGAAAAGCTTAAAGTGAGATTTTACAACCGGTTTTTATTCTCTTACGTTTAATGTTTAAAAATCTGGCTTCTTTTTGTTTACCTACTTTATTACGATTGTTTAGCATAAAAACTCCAAAAAAGTTTTACATTCGAAATATGTTTTATGTCTTAATTTAATTCTTTTAAAGTACTCCAAAACGAAAAAGGCTAAGACTTAACTAACTTTAAGTCATGAAAATTCTTAGCATTTTGTTAAAAAAAAAAAACGTTAAGCAACAATTATATTCCTTGTTTTTCAAATTAACAAACAACAACAAAAGTAAAAAAAATAAGAAAAACAACATAAAAGAAAAAAAATAATAATAAGGAAATTAGAATTAGCAAAGTGGAGAAAAATAAAATTCAACATCAAGCACATAACGAATGAATAAATTTTGTACCCCTGCGGGCCTAATGAAAAGCGTGCGAAAATAAACAATGACCGTGTGAACTTTTTAAAAGTCAACAATATTGTAAAAGGATAGATACTGAGCTGAATAGAATCCTTTTTCCTCCTTTATTTCCCATTACAGCGTTGTGACAAATAAGCAGACATAAAAAGTAAAAAAAAAAAATATATAAATTCAAAGCAAATATGCACTAAAAACCAAAAAAAAGGAGGCTTATCAAATTTTTACCTATCTTCAAAAGGGTTGGCTTTGCCGCTGATTAATAGAAAATGCCTAGAAAAAGAAAAAAATTTTTGTTTTTATTTTGGCTTTCGTATTTTTTTGTACTTTTACAGTTGAACGATTTTTATTTTTAAGCATTACGTGACTGATTTTGTGCGCGTTTATTGGGCGCAAATTAAATGAATTCATTAATTTTTGAACTTTGTGCAAGTGCAAATGACTGGCTTTTGGGTTATGTTATCTGAATTTTCTGCTTTTCGACCTTCGTGGGTTAAGCTCACCGTTTTCTGCTCAACTTTTTCCTCAACATAATTTTTGTTTTATTTTCTTTTAATGAGTTAAAAGCCAATAAATTAAGTCAAGCATTAAAGATTACAAGCAAAAGATAGGCATTCAAGCGAAATAATAACTGACTGCTAGCCTTTTTTGTGTCTTGAAAACATTCAATGGAGGAATGACAAAATAGGGGTTTTATTTATTTAAAGCAATAATTGCAAGAAGACAATTATGCTACCTGAGCTATATAGTACTAAACTTAAAAATTTTTTTGTATCATTATTATCGATTTCAAAACGTATGCAAAAAAAACTCGGCTGTAAATAAATATTTAAAAAATTTTTAGTAAATTTTTAAATTTTAAGATTAAAGTTAAAAAAAATGTTGGTCTCATCAATTACACAAAACTTTTGCAATAGATTTTCATTAGCAGAAGGCAGCTGAAAAATCTCCCCCAAAATATATATTTTAAGCACATCCAAAACAACACGTAATAAAACTTCGTACTAATGAAAAATTATTAACCAGCATAGCTTACGTAGACAACAAAAAAAAAAAACTGCAAATTTAACTTGAGTTCTAGGTAAAGGTTAAGCTTAAGCTCCTTTCATTGCTAAACTACCCATCTATACGAAACCATTCCCCTCAACTACACTTAAGCAGCGTAATTTTATTTTATTATAGCAAATAGAAGAAGCAGAAAAGAATTGCATGCCACATTCAAAAACAAAAACTTTTGAAAATATCCAAGCAAGTGGAAAAGAGACAGCAAAACTTTCCCAGGTAATTAAAATTGAAAACGCAACAAAACTTAAGTCATTAAATAAATCCCAAAACAAAGTGCCGAAAAAGTTCAAATGCTAAAATGAAATAATTTAAAATGAAATAAAAGCACTATAAGAAGGACACTAATCTGGCATTGCAGACATAGTAGGGAGCAAATAACATAAAGGATAATACAGATGAATGGCAGAGTAGCAAACAAAAGAAGCAACACCATCAATGAAAATAATTTTTTTTTTGATTTAATAAAAAAAATAGGAGCAGCTTTTGGGGATTGTGAATTTTGTTGGCAGCTCGATATTTAATCTATTTGTTATCGATATTTTTGATACAGACAACATTTGTTAATTGCAACGTTTCTCGGTACATTTTCACTTTTTTCAGTACATTTGCGTCGTGAAAAATCTTCGTCAGTATATTCGACAAGTATTTGGTTCTTTTGGCGAATTTTTAGTAGCCCACTTTCAATGACAGTTTTTTTTAGAAATAGCATTGCTGCTTGTATAAAGTCCTTTGAAAGCAACTCTTTCAACAATTTCTATTGAGCTTTTCTTTCAAAATAAACACCCTTTAAACATTTGATATAACAATTTACCCAAACATTGATATTATTAAGCTTAATATAACAATATCACTAGTGAAGGGCGAATGAAAATGAAAACAGGAACTTCAATAAAAAAATAATAAAATAAAAATAAAAAAAAGGACTGGAAAAACAAAAGTTTCATCAGCAAATGACAACAGCAAAAGTTTGTTATGGAAGAGCAGCAACAACGACTTCATACCCTTTTTTCTGTTAACCAAAATTCTTATGCCATCATTTAAACTCATTGCCATACAAAGTGGCGAAAACAACAGCAAATAAAAATAACAAAAACAACATCAGAAGAAGATACTGACAACAATAACAAACAAAACACCTTTAATGTTGCCAAAAAGTTTCTCGTTGACTGTTAAATAATTTTCGGTCGAAAGTTTTGTGCTGAGTAGGGTTACCACTATCTATGTTTTTGTATGTGTTTGTGTGTAATATAGTAGAATAAAAAAATACAGCTTAACATTTGTCACTCCCTTAGCTTTTTTAATTTTCAGTCTTTCATTTTTTTTTATTTGTTTTCATATGCAAGTTATCCATTGTTTTTATGCTTGGCAGCAGACAGTTTGTCTACACGGTGGGGATACTTTCTTCCGATTTTACTATAATATTTTTGCTCAGAAAAATGTTTGCTTTTATTTTTTGCAATTACTTCAGCATAAATTGTGATTTAATACTAACAGTTTTGAAAATAAATTGTCAGTATTGAGTATAGCTAAAAAATGGTAATGATTTTCATAAAACTGCTTACAACAGCTTTATTTGTAAAAATGCAACGCACTCTATTTGTAAATTTATGCTGAAGGGTGTTTTTTAGTACTATAAGAACTAAGGCACTGTTGCGCTGGGCAATAACAGGCACACTGGCAACATTATTTTGATTAAAAAAAACCGCTTTATGTATGAATAACTCTTTTGGCTTTTTATAAAGGGTTTTTGAGATATTTATTCATAATTTTTGATCAAATACTGTAGTTTACAGTCTTCAGTAAAAATTAAGATGAATGGTGAATTTTTTTTTACTGGTTTGTGGGTAGGCTCCCTATTTAATCGAAGAATTTTGTCCTGCAGCACTAAGAGACGGCGTTGGCTAACTGCAAAAAATCTCCATTTATAGCTGCATTTGTAGTAACTTATCCGCTAGAGGAAGCTCTCTTAGTATCAACACTGTTGAAACAGTACTGCTCATAACGACTTTGTTACCAAGACTTCTTTTGGTGACAGTTGTGTTAGCAACAACCTTCTCAGTACGTTATCTCTTAGTACTAGCTCTGTTACTCACATTTCTATTATCAACAGTTCTGTTAGAAAAAGTTCAGCACACAACAGGTGCATTACTTTAATTTTTTTTTTTTTTTTTTGTAACAGCTTTGTTTTTTATTGCTATATTAATAAAATATCTGTTAGCAGCAAGTCTGTTAATAACAGCACGCTAACAACAGCTTCATATGTATGTGTAGTAACAACCATGTCAGCGCTCTAAGTATTAGCTCTGTTACTCATAGTTTTATTAACACGTTGACGGACAGTTGCGTCTATAGCCGTCAAGTTCAAGTTCACTATGTGACATGACGGCAATAGCCGTCCAATACGAAACGGTCGTTTTTAGACACTGCGGCTGTAGCAGCACAAATGTGCATTTACCAGCGTACAAGTAGAAGCCTAGTGTCATGTTTTCGAAAAAAAATTTAGTATGCAAGGTTAACACATTGAGTATGCACGTGGTTGTGAACGGAGTAGTGCGATCTTGTTTTCTCTTCAATTTACAGTTGCTATTGATACATTTAACGATATTTTTTGTTTATTTTTTGTTTATTCAGGTTTTTGAAAAACCTGTAAAACTATACTTCTAATATTCTAAAAATTACAAAAACATATAGTGTCAATTTTCGAATTTCACTTGTTTCTACTGTCCGTCAACGTGTTAATAATATTCCTGTTTTTAAAGTTCTGCTCACAACAGCGTCTGCATTTTTGTTAGTAACAGCTTTTAAGTAACATTCCTTTTAATAACATCTTTGTTTTTCAATGCAGCATTTCTAAAAAATCTGTTAGCAGCAGGTCTGTAAATATAAGTTACATTAATAACAGCCATGATCATAAGATAACACTTTTTACAGTAACGAAGTATTTGATGAAGCTCTTTTGCTAACAGCTCTGTTGATATAAGCGCTGTTAGTATCATTTTAACACCCTTGATTTCTATAAACATTACCAAAACTAAACGTTCTACATATTTTTCCTATTTTTGCAGGTATCATGGATAAGAAAACGAGACTTGCATATACTAACAGCTGGTTCTACTACATACACATCAGACCAAAGATTTCAGGTAGGTACTATATAAAAAAATAATTTTTTTTTTAAACTTCTCGTTGGAGAACTTTGATTTATTCTCAAAATATAAGTATTATCATGTTCAATAATTTTTAAGTAAAACAAATCTCAACTTTGTACATTTCAGGTCATACGTCCCGAAAGCTCTGGCAATTGGACATTACAAATAAAATACCCACAGCCACGTGATACTGGAATTTACGAATGTCAAATAAATACGGAGCCAAAAATGTCATTGTCATATTCCTTTAATGTTATTGGTGAGTGTTTAAGTTCAACATATGTACTTCAAGTTAAACACAATCAAAGTAACGCTGTCTCAAAAGAGAAACAAAAATAAATAAAACATAGCATACCCTAAGGCTTTAAAACATAAATGCGCCACTGGTAGCAGCTTTAAAGATGAAAAATGAAATCAAGGCGTTATGCTGCTTGCGAAAAATTTAAACTTTTTTTTCTCGTGCGTAATAGTCGTTATATAATATTTAATTTAAAAGGCAAGCGGGAGCAAATGCGAAACGGAATTTTAACCTACGGCAAAACACAAGTGCCCTCAATGCCACTTGACTGCTTTTGGGAATTAGAAAAGGTGCAAAACTTTTATCATGAGGGTAGTTGCGTGCAATTTACGTCGCTGTTTCGCTGCTTTAAGTAACAAAGCCAACAAGCAACAGCAACAACAGAAAATTTAAGAATACTGCACTCCTAAGCAAATTTCAAAAGCTAAAGAATTTAATTTAATTTTCTTGGGTTTGGGCTACAAATTCAAGGAAAAATTCCTTTGCAAGTATTTTTCGTTCTTTTGTTGTGGATATGGCAGGACAAGAAAATAGAAAAAAATGTGCGAACTCAGTTAATTTTTTTCTGTTTTCTTCGTGTATATTTAAAAGGATAATTATGTTAGATATAGGAATGTTGAAGGATGCTTAGGGCATAGTGAGCATAAAGTTTTTCTTTTTTGTTTTTTATGATTGTTTTGATGTTTGACTTATAACTTGCTAAATAAAGAAATTGCTAAATGTTGCTCAAATGGTAGTTGCAAGCAGCATATTCAAATTTAAATTTATGTGACTGCATGAAAGAGTCTCTGGAAGTGATTTATTGAATTTTTGGATTGACTTTTTCATGAAGCTAGTAATTTTTTGAGAGGGTATTTTTGCTTCACATTGTCTTGGATTGTTCTATATCAATTTAAAAAGCTTTGCTGAATTTATTTATTTTTTTTGTTGTTTTTAATTATCTAAAAAATAACAGGATATATTTCGACCAATTATCTCCATTTTTGCATATCTTTTAAAATAACAATATTATTAAATACACTTTGTGTATTAATGTATTTGCAATTTTGTTAAATGTTTTGTTATTTTCATTACTATTTCAAATAAGTTAAAAACATTGCAATTGAAGCTTTGGCAAATTTTCAATTTTAAATCAAAATATTATCTGCAGGAGATAAAAACTTGAAAAGACTTTGTTTCAAAAGAACAACAAATTCCTAACATTTTATGTTCCAGTACCACAAATTGCCTGCGTAAATCGACCATATTGCTGTTATGAAATAATTCAATTGAATTGTTTGTTCATCCGAAAATGTATGAAATTAATTTAGTAAGATATCGATTAAACTACCTGATTGAAGTTTCAAATTGGCATATTGTTTTCGTTTTATTAGCACTTGCAACAATATAACACTTTCACTTCAAAGAAAGTAAGAGCTATTGTATACGGAGTGGATTTATTAAAAATTGTTTAAATGTTGAAACCATTTATTTGAAATTCATTTGTGCTATTAAATGTTTCGATCAGTTACTGATAGACCACATTTATGGAAAATGTGAAAGATATAGCTTTTCCTCATCAATGTTGTAGATTCACACACATTTAATATTTGAAGAAACAAAATTGCTTCTGATTCAGGAACACCTTAAACATCGTGGCAATTTTTAAATATTTCTTAAAAGGTGCAATTATTTCTGATATCGTTTGCCAAACTAACTTATTTGCATTTCAGTAACTCATTTTCGGCCACAAAAATTTTTTTTATCGAAAATCAAATTCTTTTCTTAAACTGTCTATTTTGATCCTATAGAACTTCTAAAAGCAAAAAAAAATTAAATTATCTTTCGTCCTTTGTCCTGTAGGAGGTAGTCGAAAAATCGACCAATGGCTGTTACCGGTTACCAAAAAAAAAAAATTAATTAATTTTTTAATAAGAAAAATAAACTAAATAATTCATTTTTAAAAAGTAGTTACACAATTAAAAGTACAGCTCTCATTTTTTTAGGTACAGAATACAAAATAAAAGACTTTTGGGCAAATGCACATTACAGTGACTACATAGTACATACAGACCACGGCAAAACGATAGCACAACTATAAAATTCAAAAATAGTCCTAGAATGTTTTGATGTTTTGCGTACACTAAGTAAGGAGAATTCAGTAGTCCTTCAGGGGGTTCCTGGGCATTTCGAAATTTAAGGAAATCAAAAGGCAGACTTACTAGAAAAACGCATGGCCAACTCAGACTAGCTGCTTTAAATTTCAGAATTTAATTTGAAATTCGCCCTTTTTTCACAAAAATGATATACAGAATCTTACTATTTTGATATTGATAACAGCCATTGGTCGATTTTTCGATCACTTGATTTCTCATAAAAATTTAGTATAACTAACTTCAAATAAATTAATGGAATTATACTGATTTACTAAGAAAGATCTTTTGTGAATAGAATTGCATTTAAATTTTTAAATTTTTTTCATATATATATGATATATTAAAAAAAAGTTTTTAAAAATGTCTATAAAATGGAATTTTTAAATATATTTTTTTCAGTATATAAGAATTACATTGCAATCATGAAATAAAATTTTCACAATAGCATATATATTATAGTTTATTTAGAAAAAAAGAAAAGAGGACGTAAGTAATTCCTTTATTAAAAAAAAAAAAATTATAAATGACTAGAATTTTGTGGTCGAAAAATCGACCATTGGCCGAAAATGAGTTAAGACAAGAGCTAGGTTCTGAATATAAAGTGAGATTAAATAAAATCTAATATCGGTATAACGCTTTATGGCCTTCCTTGCAAATCGGCAAATCTTCACTCGTATTGCGACAGTAGTCTGAGATTCGAAGTAGCTTCTTATAGCATGAATAAGAACCGATATGAAATCCTAAAATCGAATGCACGTTTCAGCAAAAATCAACAGATGATTTAAACGAACATGAACATGCTTTATTTTCATTTCATTTAATTTTTATCTATAAATTTTCATAAGTTTTTTTTTTTTTTAAATACAATTGTTTGATTTTAAGCACTATTTGTCTATAAAAGCTAATCAAAACATTTTATATTGAAAATCAATTTGATATACAACTGAGAGCTAAGTTTATTGTTCTTAAAATTCATTATCTCAAAACAACATGTCCATCTTATTTCCCATTATTAACCCTCATTGTCAAAACTGTCTACTGCAACAACATTTTCCAATTTAAAAAACAACAAAAGAAAAACTAGTTACCTTAAGTTTCTTAAACTCAGATTGACTTCTTATCCTACTGGTAAAGAGTTTTACTATACACCATAAAAGAAGAAGAAGCTGCAAATACGTATGCTCATTGGTATTGCATCTGCAATAATCTGCCACGAAACTAATTACTTTGCCAATAGTGTCATGCATGATAATGACACTGATATGTTGACATAGAGATAAGCTGTCTAATATGTAAAATTTATTTAAACTCAAGTTAATTTAGTACAATAACAATAGCAACAAAAGGAGTTTAATTATCTTGCAAGTGTCAAGTAAGCTCTACTTCACCAGCAATAATACGTAGGTGTTCTTTGGGTGGTACTTTCTCATGGGAAAACTCCAATAAAAAATAAGTAGACAAATATTTTAATTTGTAGGATCTTGTAAGAAAAACATTTTTTAATGAAATCATTTTTAAGCCTGCAATTATTTACGATCATTTTACATAATATTTGTGATGTAAAAAATCGAACATATTCGAAATTAAGGTTTGTTAAGTTTTTGAATAGAAAATAATTTTGACTCGTGAAGGAAGCAACGGATATTACAAAAAAACTCAACTTCCCTTTTAAAGTACCACAAGAAAAAGGTGAACAGACAAAGATTTTCAAAAACTTCTCTTATGCTTATAATTAATGTGTCTTAAAAGTAACATGATATTTTGCGAATTATAACATAATTTCGACAACATTTTTCAATAACAATGCAGCATATAAAAATATGCTAAGCTGCACTTAAGAACTAAACTGTCTTGCAATCAAGCTGTCAGTGTATTTAGAATGACATTTAAATTCCAACACCAACACTTTCTAGTTGGGCCAAAACGATTGGGAAAATAATTGAATGACCGTAGTTTGGTAAATCAAAGTCATGTACATAAAGTGTTAAGAAATTTAGTAATGCATAATTAACAACAACAAGTACAACACAAAATTTCAACTTAAGGAAGCATTTAATTAAATATTGAATAGATTTGGTCAAATTTTGGGCAAGAAATTTATTCATTTAATCCCAACATGAAAATGTTTTTATGCAAAGCACAACTCAGCTTTAGAAGTGGACAGCATCTTTTAAGACAGAGTCTTAAAAAGAAGAGAAAATACAAGGAAGATGAAATTTTGAACCACGTGGGAAAAAAGGCTTTCATAATAATGAACTTAAATTGGCAAGTAAAGTAAAATCAGATGAGAAAGTTTTACTGTGTGTACCTTCCATTGTAAATCTAATGCTGTTTTTGCTCGTGTTTGTTAATTTAATATAATTTTAAACAGTTAACAGAAAATCGTTAGAAGGAATTTTAAGAATACAGTAGGCATAATTTTATGTAATTGCAAAACCATAGCTTTATTCTCAACATGTCGTAGGAGTCATGTTTTATTAATATAAGTTATAATTAGGCAAATATGAAATAACACGCCAAGAATCCAAAATTATTTATAATATTTAAAAAATATAGAAAAAAACTAAACAATTTCATATATGGAACAATTGCCCAATTATGAAATACTTAAAAATTTCAAACTTAAAACAAAAAAACACTCACAACGCTAGATTTGAGATAAAAAACTGTACTGTCTAAGCGACTTTCAGCAACGATTTTTTTGAAATGATGCAATTCCATATTTAAAAAACTCTTCCATAATGTATGATAAGTTTTAAAATGCTCGTCAACATGACATACGATTGAAGCACATTTATTGAAAGCATTTTGAACAATATTTATTTGAATGATTTTTGAGTGTTTAGCGGCAGCAAATTATAAATCAACACATCTCTTTAATATCCTTAAAAAACAAACGCCTTAAAATATTTACCAAAGAAAGTAAAATACAAACGTGCATGTTTATTTAATGTTATACCCTCAATTCATTGGCATGTGCTCTTTTTTTACTTGACTGCAACTTTTGCTAGTGCCCCTCAACGTTTTCCAGACGATAATGTCATTGTTTACATACTCAACGACTCCTGCGGGTCTTTTAACAACTACAATAATAAGAGTAAAGACATGAAGGTATCCTTGTTGCTTTTATTTTCCACATAATAATGTGTTTGAGCGCCGCCAGTTAACATAAATATAAACATTTTTTTCCGGTTCTTTTTTACAAAAAAATTTTATTGAATGCTGTATTTGTGCCTTAAAATAGTTAAAGTAAATCATGTTGGCTCAAGTCAAGTCATATTCCAGCCAGTCAGCCAAACACAATGAAAAATGCAGCAGCTAATATTTAATTTGGACATTTTGGTGCAGCTGCTATTTTGTTGCATTTGTGTAGTTGCAGTTTTATCGTGTAATGGCCACAAACCACAAAATAGCTGCAGCAGCATCAGAAGCGAGAACTTGGGTTCGCTGCACTTTAAAAAGGTTGCGCTACATAAGTAATGTGCTTTTCACGTAAAATAACAAAATTTCACTTGTAGGACAGTAAATGAGTCCTTTAAAGATTTGTAGTCAAATTTAGGTTAATTCTAGGAAAACTATTAAAATTTGTGTATATGCTATTCTGTGGTCTATGCCATAGAAATATGAAACATAAATTACCAACTATATATGAATCAATAACAAAGCGGTCGTAATAAAGTGTACTTTTTGGACTATATCTTAGCTTCTTCAAAGAAATGCCGAAACAATAAAATCAAGTGCAGAGCTTTCATACATATATTTAGATCATATTAACAACAAGCAAATTTTCTTAAATAAAATAAATTCAATTTCAAAGCAAACAGTGTAAGGCCCTCCTTCGCCCTCCTAACGAAATATAAAAAATCCCTCTCAAAGATCTGCGAAAAAACAGCTGCCTTTCAAAATTTAATCACAAATTATATGCGAAATTTTACGCTTGATTGCTACCAAAGTTGTGCGTTTGTTTTTTTGTGTAAACATGAATACAAATATGAATTTTGCTTGCAAGATTCCAATTTACTCTTTAAAGTATGCTATGATATTTTGCCAAGTAAAAAAAAATTAAAAAATATGCCTGCAAGCAACAAAATATGTACCAGCATCTCAGATCAAATCTGTAATTCATCGAAGGAAAAAGCAACATTTTTCCCACTTCAATAAACAGCTTAAGCCAGTCAAGTTACAGTTGGCAAATGCTTTATAAAACACAACCTCATTCTTGCACGGCTCCCCCCTACACTTTGGCATCGACTAATTTCATCAAATCCCCATCATCATCAACAAGCTGTTCATTTGTTGCGTGCGCTATGCTGATACTTTGCTGTATTATGCCTTGAAGTGTCACTTTTAAGCATATTAAATTTAGGCGCATGAGCTTACCCTCTGATGGCGATAGAGACATCATGATTTTGTAAAAGTATCGCTACTTCGATATATTCTGAGAAACGTGGGAAAAAACATACTTCCAGAAACCTAGTTAACATATCGCATCAATGACATTGTTTTTGTATTTAATTTTTTTCGGAACTTATGATAAATCTCAACAATTTTATGCAGAATAATTTTTGGCTAAAGCCTTATAATGTCAAATTTTAATACCATATTTTTCAAACTTAAAATTTCTTTTACGGCTTTACAAAAATACAACAATTTTCTTCGATACCTTATCCTCTATTAGCAGCTCGCAACGCTGACGATGCAATAAAACGCTCGCGCAGCAGCAAATAAATTTGCAGTTGACAGAAATAATTTTATTTTCATTTTCTCGCCATTCAGGTGTAATTTGGCAAATTTTAAATTAAATTTTCTACTGCTTGCGCTCCTCTGTTTATCTGTTTGTGTTTATGGCTGTTTAAATGTTTCTCTGTTGAAGAGTGTGCGTTGTTTCAAATAAAACGGCAACTTTCATCAGAATTTGAGTTGTTGAACTCAGTTGTTTTTTTTTTTTTTTTTGGTTATAACCAACGGCAAAAAAAAAACATGAAAATTCTACAACAGCGCAACAGAAGCAATAAACTGTGCCACTGCAGCATTAAATTTTCCTGTAAAGTCCCGAGGGTACGTTGCTCACCAGTCAGTGCGCTGCCCTGTGCTGCTTCTTTTTAAAATGATGCGTAATGATGTGCGTTAATATTAGCAACTAAACTGAATGTTACAAAGTAGTAATTCGTGCGAAGACCGCCGCAAGTTATGCGGAAAATATTTCTGTTTTATATTTTTAAAATATCTAATAACATTTTTAATGTGATTTTATTAAAAGTAAAGAAAACAAAATAATTGTCTAAAAGTTGTTATTATATTTTTTTCTTCAATTATGTAAGCATGGGCTTAGCAATGTCATAGTCATAGTGTCGCCCAAAAAATATACGAAATATGTAGGACTTCAGTTTCAGGACGCCAAGCTATTATCTTGGCTTTTTGAAGAGTTAGATCTCTTTTAAGATAGAACATTTTTTATCGATTAACTTTACTAAAATTCTACCACAAAAAAAAAAATCAAAATCTCTCCTGTCAAATCCAAACTTTTACTTTTTTTTTAATTTTTAATATACATAAATTAAATTCCCAAAACTTTTCAATATAAAATTCTAAATGCCAAATTACTTTTGAATCCCTGCTGACCAAAACAAATTAAAGTCTTTGACAAATTTGGCCAATAAACTAAATTTACGTTAGCAGCATTGCATATACATGTGGTTGCGAACATTTTTCAATTACTCAGTAGAGCATTAAAATATTTAAATAATAAAATAAAATCCAGTATGAAAACCAGGCACAAATGTAAGCAAAGTTTGTACCATGAAGAACTTTTGATTTTTATCATGTTAATATGCAAACATCTATGCAAAGTATAAAGTCACCCTCATACAAAGACAAACCAATGACACACTTATGTATATGAGTGCAGTATATGCACATTACTAGCTAGCTGAGGTTGTGGTAGTTTTGAATCATGTGAGTCAGTAATTCAACATGAATTTTCATAAGTTTTTTGTTTTTGTTTTTTAACATATGTACATACATACACTACTACTCCACATTGTTCCTTATGCGCTTGTAGAAATGTTCCTTCGTCCACAACTTATGTGTGCTTCATACTTGTATTGCTCTTAGAGGTATTCTTCCACCACTAAACTACTTTTAGTAGTAGGTAGCTATATAAGTGTTTGCACTATTTGGTAGTTTTGAATTTTCGCTTGCTACGTTTTTCTTATGGCGCACAGTAAATACCGCAAACCAAGCCATAAAATATGAATTATGTATGCAGTGCAACGGCATTATATTTTACTTTTCTTTACAGTTGCACTTTTACTTACAAAGCAGCATTGACTTATATGTTGTTGTTTTTTTTACTACTTTTATTGCTTTTTATTTTTAGACTACCTTTTTTTAACGTTAGTGTTGAGTTTTGTTGCTCGGAAATATTTCGATATATTAAGTTTTGTCAAGTCTGCTTGATTGATATGAGAGAAATCACAAAAAAGTTTCTAATGTAAAGTAATTTTGATGCCCAACACAGAGGTTATATTCACTTTGTCATTCCGTTTGTAACGCATAGAAGGGTATATATATTATTGATCAGCATCACCACCTGTGTCGATATACATAGCATGACCGTCTGTCTGTCTGTCTGTCTGTCTGTTGAAATCAAGTTTACGGGAAAACTAAGCAAGCTTAGCAGCCTGCAAGCTGCTAGCATATATAAATGGGCGAAATCGGGTCACGACCGCGCCTACCGCCCATATTCTATGTAAATAAATAAATACATATGAACATAATTAACATAATTAAGATTGGGCTAGGTTTTAAATTTGCAAAGGCTCTAAAAGGGGCGTAGCACATCCCTAAATTATAACTTTTATAACGCCATAATTCCTAAACCGTGCAATATATTGTGATGAAATTTGGTATACGGATACATATCATATATATCTTGAATTATGCTTAAAGTGGGCGGAATTGTAAAAGTGGGCGTGGCACATTTTAACAACTAAAATTTTTGATTTCATATAATTCAAAATTGGTACATATAATTTTCATAAAAATTTTAGCGATGATGCAACTGAGAGCAGTCATCAACACAAGCTTCGTCAGTATACTGCAAAAACTCGTTGAAGGGCGTGGCATAGCCCACAATATTTATAAACGTTATAATTAGAAAACTAACGACGTAATCGTTATGAAATTTAGTATGGCAGATATATCTGCTAAAAGGTATCTTCTTGCAAAAATTCGGCACAATAGAACCGGTGGGCGTGGCACCTTCCATACAAGGAAAACACGTTTAATGCTATAGATAGTGTTCAATGAGAGTAAGCTTCATCAAATTTGGTGTATAGATATTCATTATTATAAGCTATAAATTTAAATGAATTTCGACGGGATTTCATTAGTGGTCGTGTCACCTCCCATATTAACATAAAGTTAGAAGCGATATTTTAAGAGATCTATTGCAGCAATTGGAATGAAATTTGATGTAAGTAGTTTACTTGCTGTAAGGCATGTCTGCATCCAAAGCGGGCGAAATAGCATCACAGGGCGTGGCACCTTCCTTTCAAGTAAAATACCTTAAGTGCTATATCTATTGAAATATAGGAGCAACCATACTGAAATTTGATGTCAGAGGTTTGTTTATGGAAAGCTATTTCTTGATCAAAATCGGACCGGATTGTACCAGTGGGTGTGTCACCGCCCTAAATTTTAAGGTTAATTAAGACATATATCGGAAACTTTATAAGCTATTGTGCTAAAATTTCGTATGAGTATGTCAATTACGAATATAATTTTTTCATCCCAAAGTAGGCGGAATTGGAGAAGTGGGCGTAGCATATTTGATTTTTCATTTCTGTTCTATTTTTTTCAACATTATTCACATCCTTTTGAGTTTTCCAACTTTTTAACTTTTCCCAATATATTCCATATGTAGGTAAATATTCCACTTTTTCAACCTTTTTCAACTTGGTTCGACATTTTCTTTTTTTTTCGACTTTTTCATGAACATGACGTCTTTTAACATTTATTTGGAAAGTACTTTCAGTGCAGTGTAGGGTATGTGAGTTTCGGCCAGGCCGAAGATAGCACCTTTACTATTCTTTCTTTAAATGCAATTTTTGCCGGTACAAAAATTAATGCTGTAATTTTCAATGACTTTTTCTCGAAAAAAGTAAAATAAATAAAATTGCTTCAGATGAGGCTCTAATAACTAACATACGATCTTAGATGAGCCATCGTATGTTCATCAGTATTATACTTTTCAATAATGGTCCTACTCGAGCGAGCTACCACCTCGAACTCAATTTATTATTTCACTTAAAGATATTGATAAAACGGTGGCCCCGCATGATCTCGAATTACAAACTGCAAAGCTTTGGTGGAATATGCTGGGCAACAGATGCAGAGAAAGACCAGTACTTTGTTTCCACGAAGAGTAAAAAATATCATAACACTTAGCTATAGAAACTTCATTCCGGCTTAAAGCTCTTAATGAAGTTTTAAGATAATATTTTTATAAGATTTGTGTTTATATTTGTTTTTCCTTAAATATATGTACATCGTGATTTACAAAGTTTTACAAATAAATAGGTATCATTTGGACTAAAGAATTGGTTTAAGAAATAAAGCATTTCAAAGATAAAATAAATTTCGTTGTGTCAAAATGATTTAATTTGAGTTCTTTCTTTTGCCCTTCGCACTGTCCATTTATTTATATACGAATCCAATTAAGTCACTTCGAACCAAAGAGCAAATAAATGCGAACAGAAGGAAGAAAAAACAAATAGAAATAACTCATATTAAGTCACTGTGACACAATGAGATGTGACAGCGAACGCGAAAGAATGACGCTTTACTTGCTCGCCAATGACTTCATGAGGTTGAGCGCGCTGCCAGCCTTGAACCAATCAATTTGTTGTTTATTAAGCGAATGATTCAATTTGATCTTATCAATTCTGTCACCATTTTTAATTTCACATTTGACAGGCTTACCAGGAGCTAAGCTATTCAGATCGACTAACGAAATTTTGCTTGCGGGTTGCACCTTATCATAATCAGCTGGATTGGAAAAGGTGAGTGGCAGCACACCTTGCTTTTTCAAATTAGTCTCATGGATACGAGCAAAAGATTTCACAATGATGGCAATGCCGCCCAAATGACGCGGTTCCAAAGCGGCATGTTCGCGAGTTGAACCCTCACCGTAGTTATCTTCGCCAACGGCAACCCATTTTATGCCATTAGCCTTGTAGTCGCGTGCAACATCAGGTACTCCTTGCCATTCACCAGTGCGCTGGTTCTTAATTTTGTTCACTTCACCGTTTTCAGTGTTGGTTGCACCAATAAACATATTATTGGAAATGTTGTCCAAATGACCACGGTATTTCAGCCATGGACCAGCACGAGATATGTGATCAGTGGTGCATTTACCTTTAATCTTAATTAAGACTGCTAAGTCAGTTAGATCCTTACCATCCCATTTCGCAAAAGGTTCCAATAGTTGCAGTCGCTGGCTCTTTGGCTCAATGTCAACTCTGACATTTTCGCCATCTGCTGGTGGCGCTTCATAGGTTTTGTTGCCAGAATCGAATCTCTCCGTGGGCAATTCATCACTGAATGGTGGCTTCAACTTAAACTTTTTGCCATCTGAACCAGTTAGCTCATCAGTAATTGGATTGAAATCAAGACGGCCAGCAATAGAAAAGGCAGTTACCAGTTCAGGGCTCGTTAGAAATGAGTAAGTTTTCGGACTGTTATCCTTTCGTGTAATGAAATTACGACTGTGTGAAGTCACAATGGTGTTGTTATCGTCATTCTCAATGTCTTTTCGATCAAACAGACCATTACAGAGACTGCAGGGGTCGGCTAAAAGAGTGCCACCAAACTTTACTAAAACTTCAGATATACCATCACGTTCGATGGTGGCGCGGACTTGTTCTGAGCCAGGTGTGACGTTGAATGGAATCTTAGACTTGATGCCATGTTTCATAGCGTCTTTTGCAATGCTTGCACAACGGCTCATATCTTCGTAAGAGAAATTTCTGCAAGAGCCAATGAGACCAACTTTGATGTCAAGTGGGTAACCATTCTTTTTGGCGTTAGAAGCAAATTTGCTGATAGGATGTGCCAAATCAGGAGTGAATGGACCGTCTACATGAGGTTCCAGTTTGCTCAAATCAATTTCTATCAATACATCGTACTCACAGTTGTCATCAGCTTGCAAGAGCTTTGCTTGATATTTTTTAGCTTCATCTGCAACATCAGCACGATTTGTTAACTTCAAGAAGCGGACCATGCGTTCGTTGAAGGGAAACACTGAAGTAGTAGTACCAACTTCAGCACTCATTTTACAAATGGTAGCCATACCAGCGCAAGAGATTGAGTCAACACCTTTTCCATGAAATTCGATAATAGCACCGTCTCCAACCTTATTGGCTAAAATATCAGCAACCTTTAGAATAACATCCTTTGGTGTCGTCCAGCCGCTAATATTGCCGTTCAGACGAACGCCAATAACTTTTGGACACTTTAACTCCCATGGAATATTTGCCATAACTTCGACAGCCTCAGTGCCACTAACATCGACGCCTAAACCACCAAGACCACCAACATTGGGTAAATGCGAATCAGTACTAATCATGAGTAGACCGGGGAAAGCGTAGTTCTCTAACACCAGTTGATGCATAACACTACTGCCTGGTTTCCAAAAGCCCAAGCCATACTTGGCGCTTGCAGATGCCAGAAAACTGGTGACTTCACGATTCCACTCTTCAGTGTGTTCCAAATCTTTTTTACCGCCAACTTGTGCTTGCATCAAGTGATCACAATGCATAGTTGAAGGAACAGCAACCTTTTTCAGGCCAGATGACATGAATTGCAGCATTGCCATTTGGCCGGTAGCATCTTGCATTGCAACACGATCGGGACGCAAGTGCAAATAGGAAGTGCCGCGCACAATGTCTTGATTTCGAGGATCATCCAAATGAGAATATAAAATTTTCTCAGTCAAGGTAAGCGGACGTTTCAAACGGCCACTTACAACTTGTAGATTCTTATGTAGTTTTTCATAAGGCAAAGAAACATCCCGGTCATATTTTGACATAGCGACCTTTGAGGCGGCATAGCATGTGGCATGAAATTGACGTGCATGTGCAAATACAATTGCCATATTTTGCGTGTACTTTTCGTTTTTTTTTTGTAAATTTAGATTAATAGCACTTCTTTAAATTTCTTTTTCTGAATACTTCGGAAGCTGCGCTATAAAAGAATACTTCAGCCTTCGCAGCTGGTAGATTTTTGACTATTTTAACTTAATGATATCTATTTTGACGGCGGCATCTATTTTGAAAACTTTATGTTCGATAATTTTTGTTTGACTGTAGAATTTGTTCGAAATAGAACAATTGAAAGTGATTTTTGGTGCAAAGTCTATCTTGTTTTCATGATTTTTACTGGCATTTGGTTGATGAGATTAGTTTTTTAAGTTATTTTGCGAAAATGGTTTAAAGTTGTTTCTTTTTATGTTTTTTTGCTCTAGGGTATTTAGCGATTTTTATTTGATTTTATTAAGCATCAACTTATTTGTGTTTTAACAGTTGCAAATTCGCCCACTGATTGCAATTCAAGCCTTACAGTGACAATACAAGGCAGTGAAGTACAAAGTAAACTGATTAAATGTCATCGCTCCCATCAATAAAAATCATGATATGGTGCCCTATCCCCATATCTATCCGATCCATAAGGTTCAATCTATCTTCGTACAAAATTTCATCAAAACTATTTCATTAATTTAGCTGTAAAATCACTTTTTGTGTGGTAAAGGGCGTGGCACCACCCACATAAAGATGAATACATTTCCTCATTGTTTAATTCAGCTCCATATAAAATTTTGTCAAAATCGGTATATTAATGTATCTTTAAGAACATATTTTCTGTTAGGGGTGTGGTACCGCCTACTTTAAAACAAATGAAATTTTTTCATGGTTCAATCCATTCCCATACTAATTTCATCAAAAATTGGTACTTACATAAATATTACTTTGAAAACATATATTCGTGTTAGAGGCATGGCACCACCCACTCAAAAACGAATACTTTATTTTCGGATTCCATACAAAATTTCATCAAATCCGCTTTAATAACATAGCAATAAAAACATAATTTCTGGTTATGGGTGTGGCACTGCCTACTTTAAATAAATATCTTTGCTCAAGAATCTATTCAGCTCCACAAGAATGTCATCAAAATTGCTTCTATAGTTTAGCTGTAAAAACATATTTTATGGTTAGGGGCGTGGCACTGCCTACTAAAAACATAAATATTCTCTAGAGTCATTCTTTTTCCATACCAAACTTCATCAAAATCGATGTAGCGGCTCAGCCATTTAATGTCCCATTAAAACAACACTTCCTTAAAGTTCAATCTATCGCTGCACCAAATTTTATCTAAATCGGTCAATTTGTTTAGCTCTGGAAATATATGTAGGCATGGCACCGCCTACTTTAAGAGAAAAAATTACATTCGTCAATGTCCCTCCACAACATTTTCAACATAAAAAGTCAAGCGATGTTTTTCTTTCCCCTATTTATATACATATACAATATGTAGATTTCTTTATTTTTTAGATCCTTTCAGTTAAACGTATGACCAAATTCATATCATTGAGTTCGATTCTGAGATTAATATACCACTAACGTAACTAATGGAGTAAACTTTACCATGTATTAAGCTTGTATTCCTTTATGACTACTTGTAATGCGGCTTTCCTTGCTCAAATTTTCATATTATTTTGGTAAGTTTTTCTTTGCTAAATTCTTGCTTGTGGTAAAAATATCAAGTAGCATGGAATATAAGCCAACATTATTAAAATTTCACAACAAATCTATAAATGCATATAGGTTGCTTGAGCAAAAAATTAAGGATTTTATAAGAGAATGTGAAAAAATAAAGCCATAATAGAGAACTTAAGGAATGGTATATAACAAATTATTTTTAAATTGCTATATGGCTAAATAAAAATGGATGAAAGAAATGAATAAAAAATTATAAATCCATATTTTATATAAAAATGTATGTATAATGCATATACTCATAATATCGGTTATAAATAAAAAGATTTAAATTTATATATTTATTATTAAATAAATTTAACAACGGAATAAAAATTTAATAAAATTTTTGCAACTCAGTAAAAAAAAAATGTATGTGAAAATACTTTAAATATTCGCAATTATCAACGCACGCGTATAAAACGAGCAGCGAAATTATTGGAATGCCGCATAAAATGAAAAGCATAATAAACGCAAAGTAATTTGGCTTATTGCAATGTAGCACAGCAAGAGCAATGGTAAAAGGCGAAAAAATTCTATAGCATACATAACAGCGCTTAACCAAATTGTTGAATAATCGCGCATATTTCGCGCATAGCTACGTTAATTGTGCTGAAAATTGTCGTCAAGTGATTATCAAGCGTGTGCTAAATGGCCAACGAATGGACCGACAACATATGAGCCACTAGCATGGAGACATTAGGGTGTATTGTGCAATAACGCGATAATAACGTGCAGTATGACCATTACAAATTGCTGCAAGTTGATATTTGATTCATTAACGGTGATTAAGCGCCTGTTTGTATGCAATATAAAAATAAAAAAAGTTATATAAAATGTATGATTTTATTGTGGTCATAATGTTTAAAAGCTGAAAGTGGGTTAACAATCAGGGAGCATGCAATGCTTTAAAGTATCAATTAAAAACATTTATTTAATGGTTTTATTTGGAATTCTATTTTAAATGCTACCGCCTCGTTCTAAGTGAGCTGATTCTGATCAATTGTGTAATTTTGTAATTTTGATTTAACAAGGTTCATTAATTTTTATGAAAATTCCAATAAAATTTACTCATACGTATGCTAATAAATACTATAATATATTTTTTTTGCATCAATTTTCATTGAACTTAATTGTTTCGCTAACATGTATAGCAGTTGTAGTAAAAAAACGTTATTTTTAATAAAACCTGTACGCCATTTTTGTGTGCTAAAAATGCAATGAACCAAATTTTAAGTACCCACCTTTTTGTAGCAAATTTAAAATGTGCATTCATTTTGGCATAAGAAAAAACATTTAACTTTTTTTCCGAATTTTCAGCATATGCTCTATTTACAAAGAAGAAAGTTGTTATTTTTTAATTGGATGCCTCTGATACGGTACAAAAAGTTGTGAAAAAAGAAAAGTAAAAAAGTGAATATGCAAATCGTTTGATAAGCAGGCAAATGGAAATTTTAAATGAAAAGCGCAACTGAGCCAAAAAACTGCACATACAGAATATTGAAAAGGATAAAGTGCAATACATTGGCAGAATTTGTTAAAGTAGCAACACTTTCAAAAACAAGTAAAATAGAAAAGCAGCAGCAATAACATATATACGATTAAACACGTTAGTGATTACGTACAAAGTGATGTTAGCAACATTTTAAGGGTTACATTAAATTAAACAATAAAAAAGAGCTGCAAATTGATATTAAAAAAACAAAAATACCGAAAGTGAGTAATATAAACTTAAATAGAAAGGATTAATATAAAAATTTTTGAATGATTTTTGTGTCCAATAACTCGCCTCCTTTTAGTCGGCATCTTCTGGGACTAAACAATTAAATTTTAATTTAATATATGCTCTGAACCTTTCAATTTTTTCTCAATTTCAATTACTATTTCTTTTATTTTTATAAACTACTAGCAAACCCGGTGCGCGTTGCTACGCCTCAACAAATTAAATGTAGGGTTTTTTTTATTAAGTTGGACTTTTGCCTTTCTTTTTTATATATAATCTCCAAGTTTCATTTATCTGCATTACATAGTTTATGAGATATGATGAACTTAATTGTTTTCTTATATGAGAGGGCGTGGCATTGCCCAGTTTTCCAAACCAAAGTATGATAAAAATATATGCCAAAATCTCATTCATCTGCGTCAAATAGTTGCAGAGATGTAAAAAAGTTGATTTTTCTCATATGGAGATGTGGCACCGCCCACTTTTTCATAAAGTCTTATTTCTATCTCTACTTTTTATATATGTACCAAGTTTCATTCATCTGCATGAAATAGTTGATAAGATATGATGAATTATATATTTTTCTTTTATATGGAGAGGCGTGGCATCGCCCAATTTATCCAAAGCAAACTATGCTGCGTACCTTCTCCGGACCATAAGAAATACATATATGTGCCAAATCTTTCGGTGATCGGTTGAACGGTTTAGGAGCCTATTAGTAACATATACACACACATGGTATATTGAGCTTTATATACCGGGTGTCCCATTTTAACTTACACAGCTGAATAAGTCAAAAAATTTCAAGTCATTAAAAAAATGTTTCAAATAAAAATTGGTGGGTATCAAAGGGCTGATCCACCCATGACCTTAACCATGACTTTGACCTACAACTTTAGATTTTCAAATGGAAACCTCTATTTTTGACCTCGGATTCCGGAAGAGCACAAAATTCTACGTTCATGTTAGAGGTCAAAGTGATCCTTGAAAGTCATTTCAGAGTCGAATTCCCGCTTGATGCAAAACAGCTGCAGCCAGTTAATGCAAGATTGAGCAGCGGTCCAGTCAATGATTACTAGCTTTTCTGCACCAAGTAGGAATTCGAACTTGAAATGACCTTCAGGGATCACTTTGTCCTCTAACTCGACTTTTGACTTATTCAGCTGTGTAAGTTAAAATGGGACACCCGCATAAAGATAAAATTTTTTCAATTAAACTAAAAAGTTTCTCAATATAAGTCCTTTGTTAATTTGTGTTTTTTCTTTTTTTGATAATTTTACTACCATACCGTACGAGTGCACAGTAAGGATATTTGTAAGGATATTGTACTGGCAAACAGTTTATTTACCTATTAAATTTATATGTTTGCGTATTTTTCTTCACTACTACTACATCATCTATTCACTTGCTATCACACTTACATAATTTTGTATACAAATGTCGAAAAGCTCCAAAGAATGCAGCACACGTCAACATGCTCGCCTTTGCCAAGAAGTCCGTCTGGCTCACGAGAATATTTCACATATGCAAATAACTGAAATGCGCTCGCACCTTAGGTATTTGCAGAGAAAAATGCATGGCACGTAACGTCACATAATATCTAACGTCTATGGAAATTTTTGTATATGCTTGCCAATAAACCAGAAAGTTCGTCCACGTTGACTGTGAGATGCAAATAACATTTTTGCACTGCTGAAAATTTCATAAATAAAATCAATTCCATTTTTCACACGCTGATAAGATAACTATTTTTATGACATTTTTGTGCAGTTGCTATAATATTTTTACACACTTATTTTACAACTTTTTATATATAACATTGCATACAATGGGTTAATGTTGTTTATTGAATTTGTCATTATTCAATAATTCTGACACAGTTCAATTGAATTCAATTTATAGTCAGCAAAGCTAACAAAAATGCAGATGTTACTTGTAATATGATATGATTTTGCATAAGTACTTGTATATTGAAAATGCAGACAAACCAGAGATCAGTTCAAATTTGGCAGTGAAAAAGTGTGGCAACACCTAAGTGTTTAGTCAAATATTGAATGAACTAATGTGTCACGTTAGTGTTATGAATTTTAATATGAAAAGTTGTTGAATGTCATTCGTCGACTCTGGCATAGTCTGCTGTTAAACGTTAAAAGTTGGTTAGTGTTGTGTAGGTGCTTACAGTGATGTGAAATGAATATTTAAATAGTTTTATGCAGCTTGCCAAAAAGAAAGCACGCGCAGACAAATAAAGTGGAAGCCAAACTAGAGAGAGGGAAAAATAAAAAAGTGTTACAAAAAGAAAAAAAAAATGCAAATTTTCTATGCAAATCCAAACTGGCAATGATATGAATATCAATGAGTTCAAAATTTATCTTACATATATGCACGTTTCAACTTTATTGAATATTGTCAGATAATCCTTTATGTGTTGGTTTTTTTTTTTGAAAATTTGTTTGTAATAAACTTTACGGTAATAATAGACCTGACAGCATGTGCTTCTTTTATTTAAACTTTTATTATGTTAACATTAAGTGATGTTACTCATACGTCACGTATTATTGCGCAGCATTCGTAATTTCAGATAAGTGCAAATAGAAAAAAAAATTGTTTTATAAAATCCTATTACCTATTGTTGACGCATTCGCAAAAAAAAAAAAACTTAAATAACGAATTTAAAAGAAAAATATCAACTCGAAACTGGGGATTTAACTCATATGTATAATGTGTGTGATAGACTGTGCGTTATTTCTCAAGTTCATTTGATTGAGTAGCTTAAAAGTTAAAAAATTTATTTAAGCTCAGTATATCGCTTACCGAGCACTCAACGTATTTTTGCTTACGAAATCTAGCACCAATATTTATTTACAATAAATTAAATAAATCAACTTTAAAAAATTTTGATATGTTTCACTTAAACAAGTGTAACAAAAAAACTGCTGACGGAATTCTGTTGAAAAATTTTTTTTTGGTTATCTGAACCTTAAAGCTGCAAAATCATTAAATATAATTTGATTTGCACATTTCATTGAGGAAAAATTTTAAATTTTCTTAAGTTATAAATTAAAAGTTGCGCATACGCCATGTTGTTCCATTGTCATAACTTAGTTTTATGTACAAATTTAGTGTTATACAAAAATAATTGCTTCTTATTCATATTCATTGTTGTTGTTTGCGCATAAAAGCAGTGGGTAAATTTTACATTTAGAAGAATTGTTGTTATATTTCACAATTTTTCTTTTTTAATTCCCATCATTATATTTTTAGTAATTATGCTTTCTTTGCCATCTCCTCTATTATTGCGTAAACGTTTTCCCTCAATTATTTTCTTGCTTTCAGTTGCAGCTTTAGCTGCTTCCTTGTATACTTCCTCATAACCTGCTTATTTTTTCAGCATAATTACATTTTTTTCCTGGCAATAACACTCATTACCTACAATATTACAGAGCATTGTTAACGTCTACGTTTTTTTTTCCATCGTTTATTATAATTATTTTCTTTTCTTTGTACTTTGCTGATGATTATTTCCGACGTTTTTTTTTTAATTTTCTTTTTTCGGTCCCTAAATTCATTACATTCACTTCCGCTAGCGCTCATATAAGAAAATGTGTCCCTTGTTACCCTCAGTTGCCAAATGTCAACAGTCTCCCGTTGTGGCCGTGTAATATACACAATAATAAATTTATTTCTCCTGGAAAATTTGCTTTTCAATCATTTGAAATCTCAAAAAAAGAAAAACAAATTTAAAAATAATAAAAAATTATGTTCTCGTTTTTTGTGGCTTTCTTCTGTTTCGCTTTCATTTGACTTAAACCTACACTGGTTGTCAACGTGTGCGCACAAGTTTTTGACAGTTCCATTTATTTGGATTACAAATATAGCAATGAGTTGTAAGTCAGGCGGTACAGTACAGTGCAGGGTCAGGCAGCCAATGTCGTTATGAACGCAGAACGTAGTTGCCCTTGTCGTCGCCGTAATCATCATGTTAGGCCATGAGGTAAATAAAAGCGGCTAAATTGAAAAACCAATTTAGCAATTGAAAGTGACTTTTACAAATTGAATTTAGTTGAATTTGATTTGACAATTAATTTCATGTAATTTGTTTTTTTGTTGTTGCTTTCATTTCAATTGTTGCTAAGTAAGATTAATGTTAAAATCATTTGTGAAAATGAATAGTGTACGAAAGATTGGAAATTCATTTTAGCGTTAAAGAGGACAAGTAAAAGGAAGGCAATATGCAAGCATTTTTTTCAATTTTTAATGGACACAGCAAATTGTTATATATTTATTAAAAAAAAAATTCGATACGTAGCATGAGTTCTAGAACTATTCTCATAAAATCATTAGCAACATGACGTATGAGTAACCCTCAATTCTGTTTATGAATAAAATCAAATTTCACAAAATAAAATGTTCGTAAACAATTCATTCTTGTTATTAAGCTCAATCAACATCTAATAAAAATTTAACCAGATTTCTTTAATAGTTTTACCATAAAGAAATAAATTCATTTTTAGCTAAATTGACAACGAACATTTGCAATTTAGTTTGATTTCTTAATTCGATTAAATGCAACCCAAAAACGATATAGCTTAGTCAAACTATTCATATCAAAAAAATATTGCATTCCAATTGTGAAAGCGCCTAAAAGCATTCTTTATAACTATGCATTCTAACAAACGGTAGGCACAGCTGATTTCCCATAAAATTTACTATGCGTTATTCAGCTTTTATTGCATAGCACACACATATCAGTATGCGCATTTGTTATTTTCAAAGCACAAATTTAGGGAATAAAAGAAGTAAAAAATATATTACACTTGGCCTAAAGCCAAGTAACGGCGACGGTGCTAACAAATAAAAACGTTAGTTTTTGTACATGGAAAACATTTTGGTTTTTTTTTTTTTTTTTGAGAAAAAATAAAACCCGCATCAACTGCTGAGTTACGATGTGGCTGAATAAGAAAAAAAAATAAAATAAAAATCACTCTAAAACACAAATGTGCACTGCGCGCAATACAAAAATGTGTGCCACTGAACTTTAGTGCAGTATGTGGCATACTTTTAGGCACTAGCGTCAAGCTAAAATGCACATGTGCGTTTGAGTGTGTATGGGTAAATAAATATTTATTCGCTAGAAAATATATTACGACTAACAACAGCAGCGGCAGCAGTTGAAGTACAAGAAAGATTTATTTACCTACATGTGTGATAAATGGCTGTAAGCTAAAATTTAGCTATTTAGTGGCCTACTTTCTAGGGCACATGCAATAGAATATATTGCAAAATATTTGCGCAGTTAAAAAAATATTAAACCATATTCTCAGCTGTGACTATGCTAAGTTAAATTGAAATATTTGAAAAAAACAATCCTCACTCACTTATTTCGTAAATATTTGTTGACATTTCCATTCTCATCTTTAAACCACATTAAAGTCAATTTATATATGATTGTCTCCCTGTTTCTTTGTACAAAAACTTTTAAACTCTTCAAACTTATTAAATTCTATTTTTCCATCTTTTACGCTTTTGCCAACTTATAATGAAAATATTCTTAATAATATTTAAAGTATTTTACGCGGAAAACCACTTCAAATTGTCTTAGCAACTTTGAAGATAATGCACTGATAGCATCAAAGCAAGCGACGTCTTTTATTTACGCAGCAGATGGTGCTCACACATCGTACCTCACTTACACTGTGTAAACAATACGCGTAAATATATGCATACGCATAGTCGCACTCGACAGATATCCAACATTAACATATTTATTTTTATTAACTTTTACAAAGCTAATTTATTGTATTTGCACGGCATGATTTTATGTAGAATTTTTGCTTTTGTGCGTGTGTTTTCTTTTTTCCTTATCACTCTTCAAGCGCCATTGTTATCAATTTTGTTCGCAAGAGCTGACAAGGAAGTAACTGCCTTTGACATATCATGTATTTTTTTATAGCTTAGCTTGAAAGTCTTTCAATAGCGATGTGACGAATATTCGTAATAGCAAATAAGTAAAAGACTTTTTCTTACAAGCTTGGTGTTTGAGTTTTGAAGTTTCTACTTAATGATTTGATTTTTTTGGAAAACAAAATAAAATGCCCCAAAAGAGATAATAAATATTTTTTTTTTTTTTTGGATTGATTTGCAATCTATCTTAAGCAAATGATATAACTGCCTTAATAACAGCCGTAGATAAACTTCAATAAGCAAACCTACATATCTACCTATGTTCATAATTAAACAAAAAAAAAAGATTTCAGACTATAATTTCAACATAGATATAAACATTGTATTTATATCTACTTAATCTCTAACTATAATATAACTATTTAAGTATTTACATAAGATATATTTATTTCCTGAATGGGAGATCCAGCACATGATGCCGTTTTAATCTATTAGCCTCAAAAGTGTCATCAAATGAACAAAGAGCCACCAAGTTTGAGTGATTACTAAGCCGATACAGATATTTTTCACTATACCTAGAAATTTATTTTATAATAAGTGGAATATCTACATAAGTCACAGTGCAGCGTTTCGTTGGTCACAAACCAAAGTTTTCGACTGAAATCGCTGAATGATTTCTATGTTTGAATTACTAGCTTTGCCCCATAGCTAAATGCCATAGGTTCAAATAGGTTTCAAAATTGTTTTTTACAATCTGATTTTATTTCTAGTACTTAGCTTTGACTTCCGACGAATGAGTCTATGCATCTTTTCGACTTTGCAGTTCAATGCTTGTTGCTTAGCTTATATGTTTTGTTCCATGTGTTCCGACGATCCAAGTGCATACCAAAGTATTTTACAGAGTCAGTTTGGGGTATTTCGGTATTATTAAGATATACTGGAGGACAACTTTTTTTAATCAAAGTAAACGTGACGTTAACTGACTTTCCCGTATTTATTGTGATTTTCCAGGTTGAATAAATTAGAGGTCCTAGGACATTCCCTTTGTACATTTTTTACACTTCATCTTTACACTTGATATGGAAATATCTGTCGCTGAGATATGATTTCAAAACAAAGAAAAAAGGGGCAGGTAGAAATTTTTTGATCTACCTCTCTATAATCGGTAACAAACTTTTTAAAAAAAAACTTTCGAATATTTTGGAAAATGTTACCAGTAAACTTATGGGATGGTATGAAATAAATACAAATTTTTATTATTGGTGAAAATTTTATATAGAAAAACCTATTTACATTAGGAAATAAAATTTCAAAAAATTTTAGTAAATACTACAATGCCTCTATTTGGTTTAACTTGATATTTATTTGAGGTAAATAAAGAGTTATAACTAGGTGATAAATGTATATATTTCGCAATCATTTACTGATATTTTTCGCTTTACTTCATATAAAGATGTTTGACTAAAAATACTGTGTGCAAAAATGAAACCTAAATGCTGCCCTCTATTGATATCAACTTAGGGAAATTTTTGGTCACTGAGCTCAATACTACCATTATATGTTAGTTTCACGTCTATTATACTCTAATTTTCTAATTTTACATACAAAACAAACGGTTGAGAATTTTTTCATACGGTCTTAGGAAAAAATTTGACTCAAATGCTTCATGGGTGGGTTAACTATTGTTGCTGGAAGGGTAGTGTAAATGGAACAAGTTTTCATTACTAACAATTTTACCAGAGAAGTCAAACTTTCTAGTTCAGTGATATAAAAATCTTTGGACTTAGTTGAATTCACTACTAAATTTTCAGTGAACACACACTTTGATTTTTTCAAAAATTTCTTTTCTGAAGTTTTCGATACCAGCCAACTTTTATCAAATTTTCTGATATTTTTTTATACTTGTCGACCTTGCTTGATTTATTCCTTGATTTATTCTGCATACCGAGTTTTATCAAATTTTTCTATGATACTGTTTGATAATTTTAAATTTCATCAGATTTCTTCTTAAAAACAAGACAACATTCATAGTTGTTTTGAAAAATTTGCATCGAAAGCGTTACTTCTCACTAGCAGCTTTTTTCTTAAAAAACAAATCATATCTTTCTTTCCCTTTCTAACTTTATTTTATTTACTCACATATATTCTATTCTATGCGGTTAAACTAATGAAGTCACATAAATGAGCCGCAATTAATGAAATTAATGTTCTTGCTCTGGTTGTAGTGACAAACAACAAGGATATTAGACAAAGAACCACTTAGTACGTACGAATAGAGCAAGAATGCCACTTGTAAGGTTTTAAATGAAAATCAAATTTATTACAATTTTCCTTGCTGTTTTTTTTTTAAGACCTGCAAAGAACTTAGTTTTTCTACTTCAACTTAATTAAGTACCTTTTTTTCTCATAACCAATTTTTTTATATTTCTTTCAGAACTTAAAGCAAACATTGTAGGACCTTCTGATTTGTATGTGAAAACAGGCAGTGACATCAATTTGACATGCAAAATTATGCAGGGACCACATGAATTGGGCAACATTTTTTGGTACAAAGGTGAGTGTAAATGCACAGGCAAATTAAAATTCATTTGTTATGCATAGCATACTTCACATCACTGACATTTCTCTCAGTGCATACGCACAATTTTAAATAATGAAAACGTACACTTGTAAAACAACAAATTCAATTACATATTTGCAATTGTATTTAACGTTTTATGTGCATTCATTAATTATGATATGGAAAATTATGTGCAATAATGTCATTTGGTTTTTTTTTCACTTGATATCCTTTTTGCCATGTCCTTTTTTAATGAATTTTCTGTTGAATTTTTTTTTTTTTGCTTTTAATTGCAGGCAATGAAATCATTGACATGACAACGAATCAGAATGAAATTGATAGTGGGACGCGGATAAGCGTCGAAAATGATTGGACCGATGGTTTGACATCGCGGTAAGTTGGGAGGAATACAAATTAAGTAATGTCATTGAATCGTTGGTTATTTTTGATTTAATTGCTTTAAGCGCAAAAATGTGACACTTGTAATTGTTATGAAATAATTGAATTGTTGTAGGCGGGAAATTGAATAAAATTGAGTAATCAAATGTAATGTGAAATACAGGGTTTTGAAATAAACGCACAGAAAAAATTTCCTTTAGTATGATTAACTTTAAAAATTTTCTAAAAATTCCGTGATAAATTTTTATGGAAAATTGTCTTTTTAGAGAGAATTTTTTTTAAACAAACTTGCAACTTACAGAAATTTCTTTTAAGGAAATTTTATTGCAAAAATTTTTTTTTTAAATTTTGAGGCATTTTTGTTGCAAAATATTTTAAAAAAAATGCTTAAAGATTTTTTTATGATCAAACTAAGAGAGTGATTAAAGTTTTTTTCAACTTTTTATTGCAACTTTTTCTTTTCAGTTTAAAAATCCGTCGTGCCATGCCCAGCGATACAGGAAACTACACTTGCGTGCCAACGATAGCGAAATCCTCTAGCGTCTATGTGCACGTGATTATAGGTAAGTACCGAACAATAGCAACAAACAAACAAAAAGTACACAAAACGTAGAAACTACAACATAAACCGCTTCAAACTGCTATAAATAGGGCAGACATATGTATACACACTCACACATACGGACATCATATGTACATATAGCCACTAAAGTTAAGCATAAAGCGCGTGTAACATGAGTTTAAGTTTGAGTCCATTAAATATTTTTCATATTTACACGTTTTTACTGCTGTGTTGGTAAATTTTCTATAATTTTAATGCAGTTGCGTTATGACAGCCAACTACGTAACATACATGTGTGTGTTATCACATTCCATGAAAATTGAAAAAAAAAATGTTGATATATTTTTTCATTGCCTTTTAAATTGACTATAAATTTGATATAATTTCTTAGCGTTCTTATCAAATGCGTACTCTTCGCTTACGTGTTTTCTGTTGAGTAATATTCCAATAAGTATATTATAATGCGTACTTTTTGGACGCGTACTCCTTCAGTATGAACTCTTTGGTTGCGCACTCTTTGCTTGAGTAGTCATCGGGTGCGTGTTCTTTATTATGTACACGCATTGGTGGAGTACACTTTTTGTATGAGTACTAAATTGATTCATGTCACCACAGTAAAGCGGTTCTTGAGTGGTACCAGTAAAAGAAAATTTCTTTTGTCTGAACTCCTGCCAATCGAGAGATATTGGGTTTTAGTGAAGAGGCAATTAAAGGCAATAAAAGGGACATGCAAGGACATAACTGATTTAAGACGCAAGTGGTGGGCGTCAAACCAAAAGATCCAACTAAATACCATCAAAGCACTAATAAGAGGTGTTCCAGAGAAAGTAAAAAATTGTACGTCGCAAAATTTATATTTTTTTTGGTATTATTTTCTTTATTTGAATTAAATTTGCGTTAAAAAAATATAATTTTTTTGAAAATTGAATCTGTGGTTACTGACACATATTTATTTTTAAATGTACTAATTTCTTATGACGCACTCCTTATTCTGGTGTTGGCGCTTTGGTTGAAAAATTAAGCTACGGATATCAACAACCACCTAACAAAACAACCGTACAAATAGTTTTTTAAAATAATTTTTCAGCTATGTGTATTAAACAGAATTCCGGCGTAAATGCCGCTACCGCTGACGGTAGCATTATGTGTTGAACAGAACTTTGACGGAATCGGAAAAGCGGCATGACAGCGAATTTCCGTTGCCGCTTTTCCGATTCCGTCTCAATTCTGTTCAATACATTAGATTTGGTTTTAATTTTACCGACGCGGTAGAGAGTTGCACTCTCTTCTCCCATACGATTTTCTCAGGAAAAATTTTAAGCTGGCGGTAGTTACGTCGTACGCCGAAATTCTGCTTAACCGCCTTAACAGAACACCGGCGGTTGACGTACGACGGTTGTGACAGAATTGTATGGAAAAAGAGAGTAACAAATAACTAAGAGAGTAAATAATAAATTTTTGCTGAGAAAATCGTATGGGAGAAGAGAGTGCGGCAACGGTATTTACGTCAACCGCTGGTATTCTGCTCAGGCGGTAATGCAGTGACCGGCAGCCCCTATTTCGCGGCCAAGCAAAGAGCATAACCTATCGCTCTTGCTTGACGAATCGAGAAATTCAGTTTCATCTGAAACGTTGAATGAGCATGTTCGCGCTGTGCATTTTGTCTGTTGCACTGCGAAAAATTTTTAACGTAGAATGGGAAAAAACTTATTTTTTCGCTAAAAAGTTTTTTGACCAGCCGCAATGTTTGATTTGACTTTATTTGCATGCGCATTTTTGGGGAAGTGCACAAAGGGAATATAGAAAGACATTTCTTTTCTGTGAATTTGTTTTAGTTTTTTTTTTTTAACAAGTTATTTATTCCTAAGGTCTCATTTTTTTTACCCAGTAATAATGACAATATTCAGAATTCGTTTTTAGATTATTTTCATTTATTCCTATGTACTCAATAGACTACTATATATTAAAAAAAAAACAAAGAAGTGCGAAAGCAATATCAGAATTGCAAGGATGTATGCAAAAAAAAATTATAACATACAAGAATTTCTCTCAGTGGTGAGAGCGCTTCAGATCTCCCTCTTTTTTGAGAGTAAGGAAAAACGTAAGTTTCGCTCTTTGCTGATCACTGGTTTAATGCAATATTGCTGTCTAGTCTTTACTTTTTAATGTTGTTTTTAGCTTTATCATGCAGTCAAAAATTAAACGGATATACATAATTGCATAATTATAATAACTATAAAATGTCATTTAAAATGGTTCTGTTTGTGCTAAGAGATTAATATAACTTACACTGAAAAGAACACGGTTGAAACCCGATTTTTTTTGTATAGCTGGGTTTAGGTTTTTCCAACAATAAATAAGTAAAACCCCATTGCAGTAAAACCTTAAGAATCAGCTTACTGTGCTGCAGTTACAATGAAAGCACAACAAAATCTGTCTCCATTTTAGCTAAATCTACATAGAATATGAATATACATTTCTGCTGCTACGATTACTATAACAGCTTAAAAGCTGCAGTTACTGGCAGCATGTATCATGTATCAAATTTTACTTGAAATTATTTATTTGCTTACTTTATTTTATGTTATTTTATCATTGCGAAAGCGTATTTTTCTTCACTTTTACATTTGTATAAAAACTTGCTCAATCTGCAGCCGAAAACAATGTTGCACTTTTTTGTGATATATCCGATAAACGAAACTCACACATAAACAAAAAAAATATTACTAACACTTGTACATAATAAACTCGTTCATAGCGGATGCTGCTTGTTAGCGCCCAAGTGAAGTTGTTTGAATTTTAAGTGGAAAATTTCGCTGCGTCAACCAGTTTTACCAACTGCTACCAACTACTTACTACTGCATTTGCCAGTTATTCTTTTTTGCTACAATTTTTTCGTTATGAAATTTTTGTGTACGCCGTGCGCTGCTCTTGTTGTGTATGTATGTATGTATGTGTGTTGGGGGATGCATGCGTCTAAAATATTTTTATATAGTCGTTTTTGTCGTCATTTTTGTGGCATAATCAGCTCTTGTTGCCATAATCATAAACAAAGGAGCCGTAAAGGAAGCAGCAGCAATAGTAGTGGCACAGCCGTAATACCACATAGAGTTTGTTTATTTAAATTGTATGCTCAAATGTGCTTCTATCACGCTGTCTACGCTTAAAATCCCATTAGGAAAAATGTTCGAACCGACTGGGTTAGACGAATTTTTATTTACTATAAAAAAAAGCACAAATAACTCTAGTGCTATGTTTCTCTACAATGCTTAGGGTACATAATTAAAAAAAAAATTGAAACCTTAAATCAGCATAATAATAACAATAGCTCGTACATATGAGCATCACTCACCGAATTCTAAAATTCATCTATTTATTGGCGCTTTTATAAGAGATTTCATTATGATGTCTTTTAAGCTCCTTCAGTTATTATCTCTTAAGATTTTTCCTAACATTCATACACGTACAATGCATTTAATATTCAATATTGATATTTTTATGTCAAGTGATTTATTACACTCTTAGATCTTGTTCACAAATAAGTATGTTCATCTTTTCTCTCAACACAGGTAACACAACACTAAGGTTTTCGTAAATTAAGCTAAGGACCTAACTTTTATTGTAATTTTTGTAATGTTATGTATTTTACATTTACGTCAGAGAATTAGTATGAAATTCAAATGAAAAACTGGTGAAATTCAAAGATAAATTTCGAACTTTGCTTATAGGATTTTCTTTCATATTATATTTATCTCATGAGATTTTTTCCTAAAGTGCTTTTATAACACGTTATTTTATCTCATGTCGTCTAAAATTCAGCTTTTATAATGATTATAGCCAAATTTAAATCTTTTCATAACTTACCGCTCATAATTTTGTATCACGTTATTTTTATGCCATGTTGTCTTAAATTCAGCTAAGATGAATGAACATGAAGTTTGTGTCTTAAGTGATTTTTATCTCAGTTTAATTTTTATAACATAGTATTTTAAATCATTTGATTTTAATTCTATGATACATTATTTGATAAATTTCTTATATATGCATATAAAAAGTTGCATATATATATATAGTTTTCAGACATTCAGCTATTTTCAAAATATTCAAGACTTTTTCGAACTTGCAATATTCATTAATTATTTCCTATTGGGCCTCAAAATTATGCTCGCAGTATATTGTGAATTGAGCGCTCATTTATCTGTAATTTTCGGAAACTTGGAAAATGTTGGCATATGCGTTGTGACGTGTTGATGAGTTTGGCTGTTATTTCTGTCATGAGTTTTGAGTAAAAATGAATTTAATAATGCACTGAAATGGAATGCTATTCACAAGGTAATTCACTAGAGTTTGTATTACATTTTCATTAATAGTTGCAGCAATTTTTTTTTGTATTTGCTGCATATGAAAGTCCAAAACCACATGAAAATATTCAAATAGGCGATGATGTTGCCAACGAATACCATAACGATGTTGATGTTATTTCGGCTTAAGGTTATTTTGGGTAAACATTTTAATTTAAGTTCGCTTATTTTTTTTTTTTATTGTATTTTTATATATTTCTTGCATACATATTATTTAAATAAGTTGAAAAATACCAGACAATTTCAAAGAAATGTGAAAACGATATGAAGGGTTAAGGATGTACCTATACCACTTGATTTTTGAAATAGATTATTTCCTTGAGATTATGCCAATATGCCATGCTACAATTATATAAAAAGATGGTCCAAAATTAAACTAATCGAAAGCAATTTATTATGAATGGTTATAATAAGTGCCGAAAAATATAATTGAGTAATAGATATTAAAAAATTTATTTTGAAATAAAAACAAATTTATTCAAACCCTTTTCATTTCAATTTAAAGGTCCTTACATTGAAAAAAATCACCCTTGCTTAATAATTTTTCTACCAGAGACTATAAATTCTAAGGAAAATATGTCCATTTTGAGGCTTAAATAAATACACTCCAACTCTCGAAACATTAAAGTTTAAAATAAAGTCAATACAAACCATTAATAGAGTATTTTGAGAATCTAAGGAATGTATAGAAACCTTTAGCTACTTTTTATTTCAACTTGTATGCTGTAACTGTCTGTACTATTATTGCTGTTGTTTTACAGTAACATGCAAGGAGTCTGCGTTTTCTTCTATAATGCATACAGTTTCTTCTATTTGCATAAGGAAAAATGAAAATACCCCTATGCAAATAAGCAGACTTTGTATGTGTTCGAAGTCAAAGCAACAAAGTCTGCAAATAAATGCTGACAATATAAACCAGTATTCTAAAAATAATATAGCCATGTGTGGAAAAATGCACATACATGGTAACAACAAAATACATACACATATACATTTACCCAAAAACAAATACAAAATTACATGTCTGTGCCGTCATTGACAACTTTTTAACAAAACTTAAACGCTGCAGGCAATTGAACTTACGATTACAAGTGACTAAAGAGGTAAACAACATCAGTGCAGTGAAACACACATTAAACAACGTTATATGTAAACATTAGGGTGTTCCAAAAAACTTGTTCTATTCTTAGTTTCGAAATATGTTATATAATAAAAACGTAAAATAATTTTTTGTTCATCATCATTTATTCTTCTTCGATCGCATTATTTGAATAACTTATCTCATGTTTTTCTGATGAAAAACTCTTTGTGCAAACTTTTTTAAAAAAAACCGTCCAAATATACCAATTATCTTCAAAACATTTTGTGAAACACCTCCCCGAAAACAACATATTGAAAGGTTTTAAGTACAACAGAAGAGCAAAGAAAACCCAGCTCTTGGCAAGAGTGGAGCATTTTTTTAACAAATGCAACATCATCCTGTAAATAGTGAAAAAAAAAACCGGGAAGGCATTCACTGCAATGGCGTTAAAGCTGAAATTGTTGTTTTTATTATTGATGGTATTTTTTGTTGTCTTACCTTCACATCGTGCTACGCTCAATAAGCGCTTTTGTCTCAGCGCCCTGAAAAATTGCTCACTTATAACAAAAAAAAAAGTTGAAAAGAAGAAGAAGAAGAAGGAAGAACAAAGTTGTTTTATTAAAGCAAAACAGTGCAGACTCCGTCAGCCCGAGGTTAAAAGTTCCAATGCGAATCTGTTCTTTTATAGTTTGTTTCTGCAGCAAGATACTTTGAAGCAAAACATTTAATGGCAACGCAATGCAAGCCAAGTCAATTGGAAAAAATTGTCGGCAGTGATTGGAAAATAGGCTATAAATGGAAGCATTGAAGCTGAAAGAAAACAAAAATAATAATGGATAATGAGTTAAAAGTCTTAAGGCGTTCAGGTTCATTGTGAAGGTTTTTTTTTTTTTAAAAAGCATTTTATTTAACAGAATATGTTAAATAATTTCAGGTAACGAAAGTTAATAGTTGCAGTCTGCCAACTTGATTTTCTTGGTTGCAGAATAATAGAAAAGATTAGGCAAAAAATTAACGTGAGTCACAAAGAAGGAGAGATCGATTTTTAGAGATTGTCGTTAGCGGCTGCAAAAAAGCGCAGCTTAGGTTCATTCTATGTAAAAAATTGTCTTATATGTCTTATTTCAATGAAGAAAGTTCAAAAATGGCTTCAGAAAAGCCGATTTTTATAAACATTCTTCGGAAGTCGATTTTAGTTAACATCTTTGACCCGGATAATTGCTTTTTTGTTAATTTTTGACAAAAAAGATCACCAATAGATAGCGAAAGTTGAAAAACAGTTTTTGAATATCAAATGAATTTGGTGACTCCTTGTTCAGAAAAGCCCCGCTATGGGCATATTTATGAAAAAAACACTTTTGTTTAAAAATTTTGAGGGGAAACTTTGATAATAAATTTTGAATTCTTTTTTTTTTGTGGCTTTAAGGGATCGTTTTTTATATTTTTTTCACTTATTTCTAAGCAAATTTTACCTGCAATTTTTCAACTATTTTCAACAACTTTTCTATATCATTTAACATTTATAGGCGAAATTCAATTTTCAGCATTAGCGCTTTTTCAATTTTATATCAACCCAACATTTTTGAGTAATTTTTTTTTTTTAACCACCAAATACCTTAACGTGTTGATTTAATTTGAGCTGCACTATAAAGAGATTAAATTAACACACACAAATGCATGCTTGAATGCACACGTGAATACTCATTCGATGTTAAAGAGCACTCAAAGAAAGTAGTAATTTTAACCGCAAATACCACAAAAAGTCTTTTACTTACAGCTAATTACGAAAACAAGCGGGCAGTGTATGAAAAACTTCAATGAACTGTTAACGCACATTCGCAATACATAGTCTCTATTCGATTTTCTTTGTAACCACACCTCCTCTTTCAAAAATTTTCTGTTTCTCAAATTACTTTTAATTTTTTTGCCGTATTCTTTTGTCATTAGAAGAAAAACATGAATTTTTTCAAGCTGCAACCAAGTCCAACCCTTGCCATATCTACCTCTTTTGTACTCTATTTGTTGTTCTGTTTGTTGCATTCCTTTGTTTGGTTTGCTTTGGTTTTTATTGTTCATACTGCATTTTTCTAAAGGATCTGTAATGAAAGTGGGGAGTAGAGAAAAAAAGAAGTTCATTGCTGTTAAATGTCAGTTGCAGCATTAACAAAAGCAATCAACAGTCGACTTTAGAGTTAAGCTTTGCTTTTAAGAAGTCAAGTGACCACATTGTCTTAAGCACAACAGAAATTATCAGCAGCACAATAACAACAATGACAATGATTATAATAAGTAAATTAACAAGCATAACAACAGCAAAGAGCAGACTCTGTAGATAACTCTTTGACTGAAAAATCAAAATTAAATTAGCAGACAAAAGTTTATTTTCAGATATTTTGCGTTGAGATATTAAAGTTTTGCAATTGTGCTGTGGTAATGTTGAATGTTAGCTTAATGAATATTTCACCATTAACAATATAGATCATCAATTCAATTAACATTTCTTAAAGAAATGTTTGATATTACTTTTGTCTTTGGTAGCTTGCAGAAAATTGAAATTCATGAGATGATTCAAAATATATTTAAGCAGAATGGCTAAAATACAATCTTTTCTTTTTCTATGTGTTCTGCCTTTTTCACTATACACTAAAACCCTAAAAAATTTAAATCTGTTGAAACAATTTTGTGACGGCAATTATTTTAGAAATTATGCTGAAAACAATGTTGCTCTACATATCTTTGTATATGCTTCGAACACTTAAGTCCATTTCAAACTATTTTACACTAATATAACCACACAAAATAAACACATACATACTATACATTGACAAGCTATTGTTAAATTTTGCTTGATTTTGTCAGTTTAAGTAGATCTTTTGGTTGGCTGAGTTGCGCTGTCTTACCACATTACCACATGTTATGAATCGTTGTGGCTGTGATGGTGAATGATGAACTGAACTGAAGGAAGCTAAGTGTGGTTTACTCATTCCTTAGTTTCTGCGTATTTTCTAACAATACCATATAAGAATTGAAATGAATATTAAAGTTAAAACTAAAATGATTTCTACAGCATGCATTTAAGAAAATTATAGCAAAGAGGTCTTTTGTCTACATATCAGCCTCTGTTCCGTTGAACACAAAAAATGTTTCATACTACGCATTTTTTTAATTTAAATCATCATTTCATTGATGGTCGTACTTTCATCAGAACATAGCATTGAGATATACAAAACATTCTAAGCCGTCCAGACTGTTTGTACAAAAACGGATTGAAATGCCGAAGGATAAGAAAAATAATTAATTTTTCTTTACTTAAAGTAACATTGCATGTCTACCTACACTTTTTAGCTACAGATTCAATTTTCCTTTCATTTTTCCATTTCCAGTGTACTTTTTTTATGTTGGATTTCCATTTTTTGTGCTTTGTAAACAACAAAGTGATTTTACAACGTATCAAAATGCGACTCGCAACTAATAAAGTAAGACATGTAAACGAAACTGTATAAGTATACATTGCTCTGAGAAAATATTCATTTAAGAAAGATTTACCACAATTAATCATTGAATTAATATTAACGCAAATACTACATGTTTGCTAATTAGCATTGAAATTTGATTGTACAAAATAATTACTGCAACATTTTCATACTACACAACAAATGCATAAAGTTTCATAATGCTTAACTTTTTTATTAAATTCTTAATTTTTATTTCTCTCATTTTACACAGGTGAACATCCTGCCGCAATGCAGCACAATTCAAGTAGCATGAATTGCAGCAATTTTTACTGTAGCATTTGTTGCATGCTCTTTACTTTGTTCACATGTTGCTGGCAACATTTGCTGGCGGCGCCAACAACTACAGCAACAACATCAATGCTAACAACAGTGGCAACAAGAACAACAAGAAGAACTACAGCAGCAGCAACAACAAGAACAATTTCAATGACGTTGTTGTTGAATCAAGTTGCAAGATGAAGAAGTAATACCAAACGCATTGTGAAGAAAGTTGTAGTGATTTGGGGGGTTTAAATAGAAGAGGAAACATAAAGAAATCGAGAGTTTTTTTTTGTAAAGGGGCAACCATTTTTTGCATTGGTAATAAGTATGATAAAATTAAGATAAGACCTTTTTCCATATGAATTGATATATAACTCAGTGAAAATCTTAATCGACACTTTAATATAAATTTTTGTGCGAAATGGTTTACTTAATGAAGTAAGCCATGCGAAGCTTTTCTATGGCATAAAGCTTAGTTCAAGTTAGATTGAAGACGTGAGCAGTTTGTCATTATTACTGAATGAAAGCTTGGACTTTCATTTGGATTTTTGGCTCATAGTAGAAACGAAATTATCAATGGAAAAAAATCTGCATGTCTTTATAATAGTCATGGCAATGATTAGTTGTGAACACCTTTTATGAGGTGGACCCCATTACGAGAATATTCAGCAACAGCACCAGTTAAGATGGCATTTAAAATATAAGTATAATTGATTTGAAGTATATGGGGTATTCCACGCTAAATTGGATACTATTTTGCCGTAGCATTTCTAATTTTTATTAATTTTGTTATTTTAATACAGGTTGAGACTGTGAACTTTTGGCACTTAAGGCGAAGAAATATTTTCCATCCCATAGCTACCAAAAATTTTAATTTTCACTGTGACACAGTGTAATTCTTAAAAAAATCATACCCAGTGCAATGTGTGGTAAATCACAACTTTTGCATGAACTGACGGCATGCATTTCATATAGATTTTCAATAAATTTTAGGACCTGCACCTGCAAAACGCTGCAAATAGGGATGGCTAAAATGTTGTAAGTCAGAAATCCTTGCTCGTTTGTAATAACGTAGAATGATTACTTTTAAACATTTTTTCGAGCATTTCTTAGGACACAAGAAACATAAAAATTCATAGAATTATCACATTACAGTTTGAACTATTTTTTGTGCCATAAAAAGGATACTTTGAAAAAATCGTAAAAGTCGAGTAAAACGCAATTTCAATCCATGTGGAATAAGTCATAATTATATATAGACATTAAAATAAGAGAATTAATTAGAAAAAGTTAAATAGTTTCTATATAAGATTCATAAAGGTTGGAGTAGGTAAAATTACACTTGCAAATGCAGTCATTTAATTGAACTTTTATTTTGAAAAAAACTAAGTTCATCTCAAATATTTCTGTACGTTCATTAAAACATTCATTCTGTACGTTCAATAAAAAAATTTCAGGGCTTTAGTTACGCAACTTTCGTTATATTCAAAACAACGGAAAATCGAAATTTCCTGTGTTAAATCCAAAATCAACTCGGCAATCAGCTGAGAGGACAGCAACCGCTGAAAACCGTTTTAAGTGACTAAAAGGGCAAACCCAGCTGATATAGTTATAGCCTCCGCATATTGGGATGCTTAGGATGGTTTTTTGTTCAATGATTATCATTAGAACGGAAGAACTTTCAATGACGAAAAGAAAAAAAAAAAAGTTTATGAAGAAAAAAATTTCAAAGAAACGACCCCAAATGAACAGCAAAAGATTGCCCTTTCACCAACACAATGCACCATTTCACGATTCGATCGCAACAATTTCAAAATTGCATGAATCGCAATCGTATTCTACGGATCTGGTTCCCAGCAACTACCACCTATTTGCAGACCTAAAACGAATACCCAAAGAAAAGCGATTTGGATCCATTAGAGAAGTGGTTTCCTAAATTGAAGCCTATTCTGAGGCCAAAGGTAAATAGATCCACCAAAATTGCATCGAAGAGTTGGAGAGCGTTGAAAAGAATATGTCACTCACGATGGGGATTATGTTGTTGAATAATTTCGATTTTTGCTTAAAATTTGTTTTAATAGAAAAAAATTAACTTAAAAAATTAACTATGTAACAATTAATGTTAATGTTGAATCATTCATTCATTCATTCATTATGGTAAATCATTCGCTAATAAAGCTTCACATACAAAAAAAACAGCCAAATTCAAGACTTCAAGGTCTAACTGCTTTCGATTTGGTAAAAATTGACCCATTTATACAAGTAAATACGATATCATGAGCTATGATGAGTAATTTCGTTATAATTTTTTTGTGGGTTTTGTTAGTTTTTTTTTATAAATTTAAAGCACTAAGTTATAAAGTCCATCAGAACTTGATTAATCGCTCTACATTCGCGATAAGAAAAAGTTGTTTAATTTTCTGTGCCATTTTATATTCTTAATATTTATTGTAATTTTTCTTTTTATTTTTACCTGAGTGATAGTGCCTACCCTAATCAAAAATTGAATAAGAAAATCTTGTAGTTTAAATATATCCAAACGTCATTTTTTTTAACAAAATTTTCTTTTATATCAAGTTGCTCTCCCCGAACGTTACAAATTTCTGACATCCATTAAACAAAAGTAATAAGAGAAAAATAACAAAAATTATAAAATATAACACTAAAGTTTCATTAATCTATTAAAACCTAATAATTTACTGTAAATAAAATGTAATTTAATTTCTTATCATATACACTTAGACAGGAAATTTTGTTGTAGTTGTAGTAGAAAAATTAATGCAAAGTAACCTACATTGCAGTATTTAGTTTTTATACAAAGTATAAGTTTAATTGTTTCATAAATTTAATATAAATAATAAAATGCATAAGTAACCATGTACTCACTGTTAGTATACACATAATAATTTGATAAGCATAGAAGTAGTGAAATAATAAGGCACAATAATTTATAGCAAAGAAATTTAAATATAAAAACAAATAATAATTAAATTAAATAAATATTGAATTAAGGCAAAATTTAAAACTAAGTAGCTGCAGTTAGTGAAACCAAACTTTTCTTGTCCACACACATACATAGAACAAAAAATATGAATAGGACTATAAAAATTTAAAAAAAAAATACACGAATTGTACAGTACTTTAAGTGGTTAGCCATCAAGATTTTTAGATACGTTATTTTTGAGTTTAAGCCTATTAAAATAAATTTTATTTTTTTTTTTGTAAATTCTTAAAAAATAAAATTTCTTCAATTTTGTTTTTTTTTTTTAATTTTTTAAAACATACACTACACATTTTACCCACTATCAAACATTTTATATGTAAGAGTAAACTATTTTTTTCATTCACATCTATAACACTAGTTGACAAAATTAAACTTTTTTTATATTTTATTTCAAGAGAAATTGTGAAACATTCTGATAATCGCTGATCAGTTGTATTGTTCATATAAACTAAAGCTAATACACTTTATGAATATTAAAAAAAAACAAAAAAAATTCAAAAAAATTCAATAAAATTAAGTAAATAAATAAATTTTAATAGTAGTTTGATGCAGAAAAATTGTGATTTGTTAAGTACATAATAAGATAAATTAAGTGGTTTAGCAAAGTGACAAAAAAGATTTTAAAAAAATTTAAGAATTGTATATAAAAATGATCATTTAATTTAAGCACATTACTTATAAAATAGCATATTAAATATAAATTAGTATATATTTATAGAGTATAATATGATTATAATATTAATAACTGATACAGATTTGAAATGAAATACTCAATAAAAATATTGATTTAGAAAAATTTAAGTGATTCTGTTTTTTTATTTAACAAAATATGTATTTTTTAAAATTTAAATAAGCTAAAATTGAGCATAAGACTAAGGTGTCGGATTCTTTAATACTAAGCTTATGATTTTAGGTATACATACTAAACCCTTCGATTGACTTCAAAAATTATGTTTTTATTCTACAACACAATTTGCAAGCCAAATTATCATTGTGATTTGATTACACTAGCCGACTTTTTGACATTTTTTTTTTTTTTTTGTTCCATGAACTTTCTTATTTTTTTATGATGTAATTAGGTCCCCTTAGTTCAAAAAAATTTTTGATAGATTTTTCTCAAGGTTAGTTTATTTTTTAAATTTTTTTTAAGTGTATTTTCAGATTTTAGGCTATATCTCATCCAAAAATAAAGCGATTTTGTTCGAATAAATTTTGTAAAAAGGGTAAAAATATTCCGCACAACTCTTGTAAAAGAAAGTTTTGGTTTTAAATACAGGTAATGAGATAAAAGCTGGATTTTTTTGAAAAATAATTTTTTTTTTCTAAATAGAGCGAATTTGAATTTTGAGAATTTCGTGATTTTTGGCTTAGAGACTCACTTTCAAAAATTCATAACTCCGGTTCTGTTAAAGCTAGAAAATTGAAATGATGTTCATTGTAGAACTAAGAAAAGGAACTTTAATAGGAAAATTATTTCTAAAAAAATTATTCCTCTATATCCAAAATTTATCATATTTTCTAATATAGTCACCCATGTGACTGCTTCAGCCGAAATGAGTTACAAAAATCTTCGTTCGAACTAGGGTTAAACAGTCGCCATTTTGGCATTTTTGGATAAAATTTAATGGTTCTGGTTCCGACAAAAGCCACTGTCATACTGAACCTATTTTTTTTTTTTTGGCTTTTGTATTTCAGATGATTCCTTGCTGTAAAATCACCGGTACCGTTGACACCAATTCTTTTATGTATGGCTGCGCAGATGGCGCTATTTTGTATATATCGGTCATTCTTTTAATAATCGCATACTTTGTTTTTTTGACGTTTTTGAACATTTTTTGAAACGAAATATCTTAAAAACTATAGGAGATGGGATGAAAAACCTGTCCTTGCTATGGCGAGAATTTTGATTTGAATGCAGATTCATTCTTAGGATTGATTGAAAATTACATTACAAAAAAAAAAACAAAAAAAAAATTGTATGTCGAATTTTATGTTCAAAGATCATGGTTAAAAATTCGTAGTTTCCAAAATTATGGCAGAAATTGCGACATGCATTCTTAGGATCGATTGAGAAATACGTTTAAAAAGATCAAAAAAAAAACAAAAGGTGTTATATTGAAAATATTTTGAGAAACATTTTTTTAATTAAAAAAATTAATGTTTTAACAAATTTATTTAAATTTTTTTAATTTTTTTTAGAAAATTATATTGTTTCTTAACAAAAATGATTAAATGGTTTTCCATTCTATAGTTTTTGAGATATTTCGTTTCTAAATATGTTCAAAAACGTCAAAAAAAAAACAAAGTGTGCGTTTATCAAAAGAATGACCGATATATATTAAGCAAAATTAATTATAAAAATTTTTTTGTGCATTTCAAGATTGTTTTTATTGATCCTGAAAATAATTATAATCATAATTACAACTGGGGATGAGATAATAAATTCTGAAAAATAGCTTTTTTGACAGTTTGGAAAATTTGACTGGCAACTTAATTTCTGCCATTTTTCGGATATTTAAAAAAAAAGGAATATTCAATTACGTTAGTTTAGATTTCGCATTTTTTATATATGTATAATTAACTAAAACAAAATTTTCTACATTAATTTATGGTCTAGATGAATTAATCTCAGGTTTTGATATCAAATACCCCATTGTGCGGCATAAATTTTGTCATACTAATTGTGAGATATCTTGACTGAAAACAATTTTTTCTGCAAAACTGCATCTTCAAAGACTTACACCAAATAAGATCATTTGAGAACATTAACTGAGAATATTTTTTAATGCATTTATATGCAACAGTTAAATTTTATAGCTTCACTATCAAAAATTTTTTAGTTATTAAAATGTGATAACCGTATTTGCTAATATGGTCCTAAAAAAATTTAACTACATAATGAAATTTAACTGTCCACTACTCTTGTAAGATATAAATAATCCCTAGCTCTTAGCAAATATACAAAACATAACAAAAATACGTAGCCACATAAATTTAGAATATTTTTCAGACAAATTAAAGCAATAAAAATCACTTTTAATACTCAAAAAAAGCATATTAATTGGAAAATAATAGCTGAATCAACAAATTAACCAAGCCCCTCCAGTATATACATAACTATTTATGCAAATTTCCATTTCGTCATTTATGTGATTAATTCGAAAAAAAATCTTATGCTGATTCTTTATTGGAATTTGATTAAAATTTGATTGAGAGACAAAAACTCGTTTTAATATATGGAGCAAACATTAATGAAGCATTGACTTCATTCTAGTTAGCGCTGACTAGAAACATTTGGGACAACTTCCATTGTTTTGAAGAATTGCTTTCTTCTTTTGTTGTTGATTTTAATGAGTCCGCTCCAAACGGAATGACACAAATAAATAATGAAATGATCTAAAATGATAACTTTAGTACGAGTTCCACGAATATGTTAAAACTGGGTAAGCACATGTTTGAAGACTAGATATGAATCTTTCAAATAGAGATGGCACAAGGTGCGCGTTATAGAGAAAAATAATTTTTTTAATTGCTTATGAAAATTTTTTACTTTTGATCAGCAATCGTAAGTTAGTGCTATTTATAGCAAATATAGCTAGACGTCTAGAACTAAAGAGATTTTAAAAGAAAGTACAGAAAGGTGACAAAAAAATAATATTTTTTAGCAAGTACAGTGCAGTACAGTACAGTATTGTACTGTATTATCAGTGATTAAAAATTCGCGAGTGTTGCTTGAAAGGTTGCGATTTTTAACAGAATGGATACAGTACAGTATAGTAATAAAAAAATAATTTTTTAACAGTATAGGTACAGTACATCGTACAGTACAGTACTGTACACTACGCTGTAGCACATTACAGTATTGCACTGTACTGTACAGCATTGTACTGTACTGTACTGTACTGTATCTGTTCTGTTAAAAATCGCAACCTTTCAAGCAATACTCGCTAATTTTTAATCACTGACATATTTAAAATAACTGCTATTTTTGTTATTTCACCAACAAGGGAATTACATCACTAATAAACTTTACAAAAAAAAAATGGTTTATAATCTTTCATTCTGCACTAAATTTATTGATTTAAATTTAAATTTTTATGGTTTAACTACAGTTAGACCAACGCACTATCACAGATCTTCAAACACATAATGGCTCTGCGAAGCGGCTTTAATTTAATACCATTTGAAATTCATTATAAATACTGTGGCAAAAACTATTTTAGGGTTTGTTGGAATTGTGACTTATAAATAAAAGTAACAGGCAAATATAAAATAAAGAAACATACAAAGTCGCACAAATTTAGTAAAATGGCCAATAAAAGTTGGCTATTACTAACAACAGTGTTATGCCTGTTGGTAGCAAATGAATTTGGCAGCACAGGTAAAATTAAGAAAATTTCAGTTTAACTGAATTAATATTATTACCAATATTATTATTCTGCACACAGCCGGTCGACCACAACGCACGAAATCACCCACGCAAACTCACTTGGTCAGATTTCGACCTATCACACGTGAACAATATGATTCGATTTTGAAATTGACCTCTGGCAAGCCAGTCATTCCAGAAGCGCGTCTTATTAACAACGGTTACAGATCAATTTCAAGCATTAGCAGTATTATTACCGAGGATCTGAATAGTAGATTGAGATCGCTACTTAATATAACTGGATTGCTTGGTGACAAGACCAGCTCGCAAGACAAAAGCTACCCATTGTGCGTTATAAGAACTACAGATTTGACAATCGATGACAACGGACGTGCAACTTCAAAAAATAGTGCAGATGCAAATGACGATGAACAATCAGACCCAGACACGGACATACATGGATGGACGAATCATCCAGGGTATTTAATGCAACCATCTTATGGTTATGGCAGCCATGAGGAGGACCCAAATACCGATGATGAGGAACAGAGTCATAATTCACAACGTCCCATAGTTAATTGTATTGTTGTTGTCAAACAACCATCAACTGACGACGACACTACTTGTATTCATCCTGATGATCCTGGCTGCGCTGAGTACTGTATGAGTAATCCTACAGATGTACTGTGTTGTGACCCAAGTACAGATATGCGTTGTTACTGCGAACGCAATCCGAGCGATAGAAGACACTGCACACATCACCACTCACATGATGGTCGCAATCGTTATGCAGGTTATCCACCAAATCCATATGGATATCCGTATGGTTTTATTCCTTATTACATGCCTGGCTTTGACCATCGTTCACCACAATTAAGTCGTGCTACACCGCCACAAGCTTTAATTGAACGCAACAGTGGTCAACATTATGGCAAGGTTGATAGAGTTGCAGCCGCAGCTCCTGTTAAAAAATTGACTGCAACAACAAAACACTCCACTGCAATAAAACCAAAAGTACATACGAGGCGTGTAAATAAACCTGCCATGACTGAAATGACACGTAATGTCCCGCAAGTAGCCGCAGAGGGTTATGATTACTCACAGTTGTACCAGCACTTATACGATGCTGGTTATGGTAGAGCTAGACAACCACAAGCACAAGCACAATCGCCTTATGGCTATAATCCATATGCTAACTATCAATTTAATCCTTATGCTGGTGGCAGTTTTCCTGGTTTACCTAATGGTGCCAATTTACGTTATCCTGCACAATTCCTACATTCACTGCAACCACAGATGTTCCCGCAGTTTGGAAACTACGCTGATCAAAACGACAGTGGTGAATATTCATCTGGTGAATATTCTGGTGAAAGCCATGATGATGAAGGTCGTGCTGTAAAAGTGCAAGCTGATGACAACAAGAAATTAGAACATAAAGTTAAAAATAATGAAAAGAAATTAGAAAAAAATTAGTGTTACAAAAAATGTATACTACGAGTATATGATTTCAAAATAAAGATATATTTATAAAATATTCAAATCCTTAAAAACTCTTACTTCGAAAAATCTCTTGCAGTACTACAAGGTCTTTGAAAGCATTTAAAAAACATATTCTTAACGTTACTTGGCAACACTGTTAGTTTTAGAAAGAGAGAGAGAGAAGCTGGTTCTTCAATTCAACAGTAAATGGCGGATTACTCTATTTAAAATTATTTTGAACTTGATAAAATAAGAAACTAAGTGCGATGAATAGAAGCAGTTTTAATCGATTTTTTTTAATAATTGAAATAAAAGTGAAGTTTGAACCGTATGGAGTTTCTTTTGCAGGCACTGACAGTTCAAATTAGATATATACCATATATTACAAGTTCGTAATTCTTCTTTATTATACAGTACACAACATCATAAGCAAAAACAGTTCAATAATTTAATTTCCACTGCAATTGCACTTTTTTCAAAATAAACGCTTTTTGAAAAGTACGACAGTATAATGAAGTCGACGTTAGTTTAATTAGTTTGATAATTGGATATTTATAACCGACCATCATCACAGTGAAAAAACTGCTTGAACCCTATTTAAATAAATTTTTGTTAATGGAATGTAGTCATTCAGAGATGTAACCAGTAAAATGACCAAAATAAGCAGAAGTATATTATATGCTATTATAAAAGAGTGCTACAACAGCGTGCTGCACAGCAAATAGCTCTCCGACTCTATCTATGAGCAATTATGTCACATATCTTCTTTTAACTGGCAACAGACGACGTACTGACTGCCACCGCACAGTGGCGGAATTTCTAAAAAGTGGTTGCGAAATCAATTTTAGTGTGCTGGAAATTCGCAATGCAGTTTATAAACAATTGCTCTTAACTCGGGAAAATAAACTAGTTGGAGAAATAGTTCGCTTTGTAGAGCAGGTGAAAGTTGATGGTTTTTTCGAGTTTTTTAATTTTATTTTTTTTTTTTTTTTTTTTTTTGTAGTTCAAGATAAGGTTCAAATTTTTCTGCAAGTTATGAAAAAAAGTAATTTTTTTAGCATATATGACATAAACGGTCTTTGGACTATCAACTTACTCAAAAACGTAGTGATTTTTTTTTAATGTAGGAGGTGACTGTACTTTTCCGAAACACTATTTTACCCATTTCAATGAATTTTCAAAAAAAAAAGTTCGCAAAAGTTTAAGTTTCGACTACAATAACTAAATTTTTCTAACAACTCTAAGCACATTGCAAATATTTTTATCGTCGGGAAATGTCTGGAAAATAAGTTATACCGAATTTTATCATCAAACCTGCAACTTTTTTCATGCTCTTGATCAGATCAGGAGATCAGACTGAGAAGAGTAAATGCTTATCTTTATGAAGTAGACCCCAACAAAAGAAGTCAGTTTAGGTAAATTAAAAGTTTTGTATCATCTGATGGCGAAACAGTCCTATACGTTAGAAGCCGAATAAGTAAAGCTTACGCTGCTTTAAGGATCCTTTTTTTTATTTTAATGACGATATTTGAAAATAGTAACAGTTGCTAGAAAGACTTTCATTGCTGCGTAGAAATTTTCTTAAGATAATGTAATAAAATTGAGAAAGATTTAAGCCGAGTCACTTTAATCGAACATTTACTATATCACTGTGTTACTAGAATGAGTATAATTTATGGAGTAAACGAATAATGTTCCATGAGAGAAAATGCAATTTTTTTTTATTAATCCCTTTCTAACTTGCCGAGCATTTTTGATGGGTAATCATTCTAGCGCTAATCTAGTCATTATGTTATTAACTATTATAAGAATTGCTTTTTTAAATACTTTTTTCACAGCATTGTTTCACCTCTAAAAAGTATTTTCATACCCTAATTTTTGCACATTTGCAAAAAGTATAAGTTCCATCACTATTAACCCTTGTGTCTATACCTACATACCCGGGTATGTTTTTCATTTTCAAAGTGATATATTTTGAGTTCTAGTTGCCGTATCAACTTGAAATTTTGAGAAGCCTCCTAAAATATTGTGTTCTGTCATATTGCAAAAAATAAATAAATTTCGTCCTTGGGGACCAAATTTACAGGTAGTTTTTCAATGTATTCCTTTTATCTACAGCCAACATACCTGGGTATGTATAGAAAAATGTATGTAAATTATCAATAGTATGAATTATAAAAAAATAATTTTTAACATTGAGTGATATCAATTGAATGTTCAACACAAACTGGCTTTTGATATTCTTTGCAGGTTTTCCTTTTGGTCGTACTTTTCCTTATGCTTGATTCTGTCAAAATTGTCATGTTCTTCTTGACTGCTTCCTAGTAGGTTTTCAATGGTTGAAGTTACTGGGCGGCGCAACATACTTTCAAGTTCACTACTTTGTGAAAAGTTTCGCATTACTTGTACATTTTGTGAACGATTCTAGATTCCAGCCTTGGCTAATTGATCAAATTGTACTATCTCTAGCTGCATATTTATTTGCAGTACATTTAATTGGATTTACTTCCAAACTTTATTTTTAAATATTTTGCGGACATTTTTGTACTGTTCTTCGAAAATTCTCCGATCTAGGTGTACCTGCATTTTTTTCCTGACGAAGCTTTATGAATTACTAGTTAACATGAACAGGTATACCTCTGTTTATGTGAACTACCTGTAAATATATTCATTAGTGTTAAATTACGAAAGGCGTTGACCTGTTTGAGGTTAATTTTATTACAACAATCGTCACAATGGGTTGTGTTCTTATTGTACGAACCTTAACTGAAAAATTTCCGAATTTTTTAGAATCTCAAAAAATCCTTATACATAAAAAAACCGATTTCTATATAAGAAATAGAGATGAAGGAACAAAATTTGTAAAATAAAACGTATATAGTATTCATGCACATTTCAATATGCATAATCTATAATCGCTTTAAATGGAAAAAATCGTTGACAACGTAAAAAATTTAAAACACTCATACAAAACGTACGGCATACCCGGGTATGTTTATGTATAAATTTTTGGCTGTTGACACAACGGTTAATGATGTCAACAAAACTAGCTTTCACAAACTCAACGTTATAGATTTAACCTGTATAACCTGAACATTTCAGCAGCTGCTATAGCTATGCTATGCAGCTGTGCATGATGATCATATGTTATAATTAAGTATAAATTAATGGACTCTAAATTGGCGTGAAATCAGTTGGATATGCAACAGCTAATAGCTAAAACAAAGAAATACAAAAACAAAATGGAAAAAACTTAATAAGACAGCATAATGAAATTAATACCAGATTCTATATAAGAAGTTCTGCACAAACTATTTCTGCGTTTATTAAGAGGCCGCTTAGTTAGTCAAAACAACAGCTGAATAAGAGTCAATAGTCCAATTAATTTCATAATACAATAATATGGCCAAAAAGAATTGGCTATTGTTATTAGCTACAATATATCTTGTAGTAGCGGATAAATTCAGCACAACTGGTAAGATTCTAAGGAGCAAAACCTTAAGTGACTTTGAACAAAATATTTTTTATTACCACTTACAGATGCTAGAGCACAGCGCATTAGAGTAACTGGAAATAGACAATTCATAAAACTTCGGCCTATTAATTATAAGCAATATGATTCCATAATGGAACTCACTACAGGTAAACCAGTGATATCTGAAGCTCCCCTAATAAATATCGAATCCCGTTCACTTTCAACTATTCGTCAGATTGTAAGAGATACTGTCAGTAATAGGCTTAACGTTTTATTTAATGTGACTGGATTGCTGCTGAGTACCGATACCACATCAGGAACACTTTCAAGTCTTAGCCAGGTTGCAATTGATGATTTCAGTAATAGACTTAATGTTTTGTTGAATCTGACCAGAATACTGCTGAATACCAATGCCACATCAGTAGCAACTTCAAGTATTAGTCAGGGTGTAAGTGATGCTTCCAGTAATAATCTTAATGTGACTGAAACGCTGCTGAGTACCAATACCACATCAGGAACATCAAGCGGTTATCCAATGTGCGTTATCAAAGTTTCTGATTTAACGTCATCCACTAGAGCAGCTGATAATAATCCCAGTATCAAATGTATTGTGGTAGTAGGAGCTCCAACAGGCGATACAGCAACAGATGATACAGTAACAGAAACTAAAGTTCGTACAAAGGTTAAAGCTCCTACTAGGAATGACGAAACTGTTGACTGCTATGCAGAACCTGAAGCTCCTGGTTGTTGTGATCCACAAACAGACGACCAATGTCCAGGCTACTGTAGATATAATCACATGGACCCTATGTGTATTGACATAACCTGTAGAAGAGGTAGTCGAAACCCTGCGTGTCGAATGCGTTACAGATATGAATACCCGGTTCGTCGTTACACAAGTTACCCGAGCCATGCACATTTTGCATATCCCTATGATGTGCCACGCGATGACTATCCATACGAGTATGCTTACGCGCCAAAAACAAATCGTTACACACCACCAGAAGTTCGGCCAAAAAAACAGAAAAACGCTGCCACAATTAGAAATCAAAACGTTAGACCACATAAGAAACGTTTCAATAAGCCAGCTATGATCGAAGTGACAAGTGAATTTTTGCCATCAGAGAAGCAAACATCCAGAGCTGGTTATGATTACACGCAGAGATATGAACAGTTATACAATGCTGATTATGGTCAAAGTCAAGCTAATTATGGTGGCCTTCCCCAAGATACTTATGGTTATAATCCATATGATAACTATCAATTTAATCCTTATGAAGAAGAAAATTATTATGCTCGCTCGCTAACAGCTGAAGTAGGTGATTGGGGAAGAAATCTCCGAAAAAGAAAAGGTTCAAATTTGTATAAGATAAAAAATAAAATGAAGAATAAATAATGTTTATAATAAATTTAAAAATAAAATTATTTTTAATTGGCTTGTATTGTGTAAGCGAATTTATTTCAAATCATGTACCATAATTGCGAAATTGTTGCCGCTAATGTGAGTCATTTTTGAGTGGAAATTAGTGAACTCGAATGCGTAGTTCAATTTCATTAATTTATCATTCGAAAAACCGATGAATTTTTTTTCAAAAAAAAGCGGTTTTTTATAAAAAACAAAATAATTCATTTCTTTCCTTTGATTCTGATAGAACTTTTTATTCACTTTCAAAATCTTCAAGAAATTTTTCAAATGGATGAAAATTGGCGTTTTTTACGAAGATTTAATTTTTAAAAATAACACCATCATTTCCTCAAAAAATTATTGTGAACATTCGTACAGACATGAGAAAAAATGACGTGAGTTTCATGCGAACCAAACCAGACATTTGAGTTCAGGATAATTTTTTTCTCAAAATCAAAACTCAATTTTTTTTTGTTCAATATTGAATTTCTTTTCCAGTTTTATTTTTCCGAAAGCAATTTAATTAGAGAATTGTCAAAATATTATTGAAATAGCAAATGATGTGTCAGTTGATGCAGCGTAAAAATATCAAAATCGCATTTTTATTTTTTTCTCAAGTTCTTTTTTTTAATTGCAATTGATCCGAGAAACCAAAAACCAGCACTTCTTTTGATCAAATTTTTGTTGAAATTTATCAATTTTATGTTATAAATTTTTGTATAAAATATTACAAATTTTATTTTTAACACCTCGTTATCTCAAAGAATTTTTTGTTTTTATTTCACTTTTTCGAAAAAAAAATAGCATAAGATATTTGTTAAAGCCTTTGCTGATTTTAAAACGTGTAGCTTGTTGTAGTATTTACATTCCAAGCCTATTTGCAAATACAAACGAATATCCATCCGACAGGATCAGCAACACCAACAAAAACCAAAAAAAAAGTACATTCAAATTGGCGAACGCACACAATGACTGCGAATGCTGTCACAGCAATTTATCAATTAACGAATGGGAAACGACATTAAAGACGAACCAAACAGACGTATGGGCAGGAAGATGCTTATGGAGATTGCTGGGCGTATTTATGGGTGTAGCAAGTTGTAACAACAGTAACAGCAACAGCAGTAATAAACAACCAACATAGAAATCAATTAGCCAATGAGCTGATGAACGATGAATGCAGCTCACGCGATTTCATTGCTTTCAAAAGCAGAAATACCCGTGAAATCTCTAACAGTGGCTGCGGTAGATTTGAACATTTGTTAAACTGACAGTGTAGCTACATATGTGAAAAGGGAGTGGACAATTTAAGGTAATTGAAATTTGAAAACTTATACTTAACTTTGCTACTTAAGAAAATTAAAAATAAAAATTTAAGCTCCCACACCATTTAAATTGAGTAAAATTATACTGGCTCTCCAAAGTAAATGATTAAATAAAAAGGGTGCCGAAAACTCTCCAAAAACTCATTTTTGAAATATAAATTTTGTTTCAAAAATATTTGATTGAGGTCCACTAAAATGTGTGAGCTTGAAACGCAATATCCTTCTAATCAGCGCACAGTGGCTGGATTTCTAAAAAGTGGTTGCGAAAATCAATTTTGGTGTGGTGGAAAGTCGCAAATCTAATGATGAATGTAAAATTTTAACTTCGTTGGGGAAATGGTTGGTTTTGTAGAGCTGGTGAAAGTTTATGGTTTTTTCGAGTTTTTTAATTTAATTTTTATTTTTTTTGTAGTTCAAATTGAGATTAAAATTTTTCTGCAAGTTATGAAAAGAAAAGTAATTTTTTGGCATATATGACATAAACGGTCTTTGTACTATCAACTTAAACTAAAAAGAAGTAATTTTTTTTAATGTAAGAGGTGACTGTACTTGTCCGAAACACTATTTTTATCCATTTTTTCAACTTCGAATTGGACTTCCATAAAAAAGTTCTCAAAAGTTTAAGTTCCGGCTACAAAAACTAAATTTTTTGAACAATTCTCAGCACAAAGCAAACATTTTTAATGTCGGGAAATTTCGGAAAAATGAGTAAATAACGATTTTTATCAAAAAAACCTGTGATTTTTTTCATACACTTGCAGTTAAACTTGCATTGTGCGTGTTCTGGCATTTTTGATGATATAGTTCAAAATAACTGAACGGATTGGAATGTTTGGATTATTTTTTTATTGTAAATACACAAATAATATAGCAATCAACATTGTAAAATTTTTTTTTTCTTGTTATGCCAACGTCACTTTATAGGGTGCCACGAATAGTATATTCCTGAAGCTCACATTTTTTACTCGGCAATAAGTGAAAATATTCTAATAAAGATTTACACAGCAGGTAAGAAGTAAATATAAATAAAAATATTACGCAAGATTTGCGAATTTGTCGGTGGTGTCGAACGTGTAGTTGTTCGCTAAATGGAAATATTGTTTATATTTTAGAATTTCTTTCGGGTCAAGTTGTTTGGCTCAAGGCGTTTCGCTCGATCGGTCTTCACAAAGTTGGCTCACGGGTCCACTAGTCGGAAATATGTGGCACCGTACTCTCACATCAACAAAATACCAATGAAACGTTTCATTTGAGGTACTGTGCAAGGCTCTTCCGATCGATTATCCTGATTATCTTACCTGCAATAATACACAACGCAAACAATGACATTGACTGACAACTCTGAAGTGGCGTTACTACGAACTTTAATGCATCGAAATGACGCGAAATGTCAAAAACATAGCATGTTCGTCGGCGACCACTGTATGATTTTTCGTACAGCATTTGTGACTACACCTGGCGGCATCAGGTTACGCGGCGACAAACGAGGTAATATATTTTACGCGTATTTCGGTATATCCTCTACTAGGCTCGAATATATTTTAAACGAAATTTAATTATTTACCAATTTGAAAATCTTTTCCAAAAATAGTCTGCCAGCAAGGGTATTTTGGCGCTCGCCCTAAAAATTGGAGGGGAGGGTAGGGGCACTATTGCAAATTTTATTTAACACACAATAGAACAAATTTTCCATTTGTGCCTCTGAACATCTGAGGGTATAAAAAGGGTTAAGCTAATAAACTAACAAGTGTTTGATTTTGCCAATAATAACGCCGCCAGTTTAGCGCCTTTTAATCTGTTTCCTGTTAAGTACCATTAGCTACCCTGACGAGATATGTCAATCTTTGCAGAGGAATTGAGTAAAAGAATAAAGAGTAAAAAGACAAAAATAATGCGTATTTTCATGAAGCAGACCCCAACAAAAGAGGTCGAACAGTTTAGGTACCTTAAAAGTTTTGTATCATCAGATGGTCAAACAGTCCTATACGTTAGAAGCCGAATAAGTAAAACTTGCGCAGCTTTTAGGATCCTTTGTTTAATTTGAATGACGATATTTGGAAAAAATAACAGTTGCAAGAAAGATTTTCACTGCTTCGTAGAAATTTCCTTAAAATAATAGAGTAAAATTGAGAAACATTCAAGTCGAGTCAGCTTAATCGAACATTTACTAGAATGGATATAATTTAAGGACTTGTGTGTTAGGAGTAAACGAATAATGTTCCATGAGAAAAAATACAATTTTTTTTTTATTAATCCCATTCAAACTTGCTGAGCACTTTTGTTGGGTAATCATTCTGGCTTTGATCTAGTTTTTATGTTATTACTTAAGTATTATAAGAATTGCTTTTTTAAATACATTTTTCACAGTATTGTTTCACCTCCTAAAAGTATTTTCGCACCCTAATTTTTGCACATTTGCAAAAAGTGTAAGTTCCATCACTGTTACTGATGTCAACAAAACTAACTTTCACAAACTCAACGTTATAGATTTAATCTGTATAACCTGAACACTTCAGCAGCTGCTATAGCTATAGTATACTATCATACGCATGATTACCATATGTTATAATTTAGTATAAATTAATGGAATGTAATTTGGCATAAAATCAATTGCATATGCGACAGTTAATAGCGTCATTTAAATTCTAAAACAATAAAATACAAAAACAAAATGGAACAAACTTAATAAGACGGCATAATGAAGTTAATACCAGATTCTATATAAGAAGTTTTGCACAAACTATTTCTATGTTTATTAAGAGTCCGCTTAGTTAGTCAAAACAACAGTCGAATAGTCCAATTAATTTCATTCTACAATAATATGGCCAATAAGAATTGGCTATTGTTATTAGCTACAATATATCTTGTAGTAGCGGATAAATTCAGCACAACAGGTAAGATTCTAAGGAGCAAAACCTTAAATGACTTTGAACAAAATATTTTTTATTACCACTTACAGATGCTAGAGCACAGCGCATTAGAGTAACTGGAAATAACCTATTCATAAGATTTCAGCCTATTAATCATAAGCAATATGATTCCATAAAGGAATTCACCTCAGATAAACCAGTGATATCTGAAGCTCGCCTAATAGATACCGAATCCCGTTCACTTTCAAGTATTAAGAGTATTGTTAGTACTGCTGGTGTCAATAGGCTTAATGTTTTATTGAATGCGTTTGGATTGCTGCTGAGTACCGATACTACATCTGCAACACTTTCAAGTATTAGCCAGATTGCAATTGATGATTTTAGTGATAGACTTAATGCTTTATTGAATCTGACTAGAATACTGCTGAGTGCCAATGCCACATTAGTAGCTACTTCAAGTATTAGTCCGGGTGTAAGTGATGCTTCCAGTAATAAACTTAATGTGACTGAAACGCTGCTGAGTACCAATACCACATCAGGAACATCAAGCGATTATCCATTGTGCGTTATCAAACTTTCTGACTTAACGTCATCCACTAGAGCAGCTGATAATAAACCCAGTATCAATTGTATTGTGTCAGTAAGAGCTCCAACAGACAATACAGCAATAGATGATACAGTAACAGATACTAGAGTTCGTAACAAGGTTAAAACCCCTACTAGGAAAGACGAGACTGCTGACTGCGATGCAGAACCAGGAGCTCCTGGTTGTTGTGATCCACAAACAGACGACCAATGTCCAGGCTACTGTAGATATAATCGCATGGACCCTATGTGTATTGACATAGCCTGTAGAAGAGGTAGTAGAAACCCTGCGTGCCGAATACGCCACAGATATGAATACCCGGTTCGTCGTTACACAAGTTACCCGAGCCACTCACTTTTTGCATATCCTTACGCTGTGCCACACGATGACTATCCATATGAGTATGCTTACGCGCCAGATACAATTCGTTACACACCACCGGAAGCTAGGCCAGAAAAACAGCATATCGATAACGTTGATAATACAGCCATGAAATTATTTACTAGAAAAAACACTGCCACAATTCAAAACGATTACGATAACACACAGTTATACAATGCTGGTTATCGACAAGTTCAAGCTAATTATGGTGGCCTTCCTCAAGCTCAACTTCAAACTGCTTATGGTGGTGTTCCTCGAGCTCAAGCTACTTATAGCTATAATCCATATGCTAACTATCAATTTAGTCCTTATGAAGAAGAAAATTATGATGCTCGCTCGCTAACAGCTGATGTAGGTGGTTGGGGAAAAAATCTCCGAAAAAGAAAAGGTTCAATTAAAACAAATTTGTATAAGATAAAAAATAAAATGAATTAAGAATGTTTACAATAAATTTTAGAATAAAAGGATTTTTAATTTCCTTGTATGGTGTGATCGAATTTATTTAGACTTGCGGAATTGTTGCCGATAAAATGAGTCGTTTTTCAGTGGAAATAAGATAACCCAAATGCGTATTTCAATTTCATTCATTTTTAATTCGAAAGCCGATGAATTTTTTTTCTAAAAAAAGTGTGGTTTTTCCACCCGAAACAAAATAATTCATTTCTTTCCTTTGATTTTGATAAAACTTTTCATTTCCTTTCAAAATCTCCAAAAAATTTTTCAAATGGTTGAAAATTGGTAGATAAACAAAGTTAATTTTTTCAAAAAACATCACCTTTTCTTCAAAAAATTATTGTATATATTCGTACTAACATGAGGAAAAAATGCCATGAGTTTCGTGCGAACCAAACGACATTTGAGTTCAAGATAATTTTTTTCTCAAAATCGAAATAATTCTTTTTTGGTTTTTGTTCAATATTGAATTCCTTTTCCAGTTTTATTTTTCCAAAATTGTTAGTCGAAAGATTATTGAAACAGCAAGTGATGTGTGAGCGCATGCATCGCAAAAAAATTTTCAAAATCGCATTTTTATTTAGTCCAAAATAGGAGAAAATCATGTTTATTGATATACCAATGTTTATTTTTTTTTCTCAAATTCTTTTTTTTATTGCAATTGATCTGAAAAACCAAAAACCAGCCCTTCTTTTGATCAAATTTTTCTTGAAAATTATCAATTTTATGTTATAAAATATAACAAACTTTTTTTTTAAAACCTCGTTATCTCAAAAATTTTTTTTGTTTTTATTCCACTTTCTTCGAAAATATCATAAGATATTTCTTAAAGCTTTTGCTGATTTTAAAACGTGTAGCTTGCTGTAATAATAGCATCCGAAACTTATTTGCAAATACAACCAAGTATCCATCCGACAGAATCAGTAACACCAACAAAAACAAAACAAAAGTACATGATTGGACATGATAAATTTTGTTTCAAAAATATTTGGTTGAGCCACACTAAAATGTGTGTTTAGTGCGAAAGCAAAAAACTTACATACTTTGGATTGTTGTGGAACTGCTTCTGACTAGAAGTAATGAAGTATTGCTTATGTAAAGTCTAATGAGTGAAATTTTTCTAGCCAATGAACTTAACCCATTTTCTGCCGCTGTTCGAGTTTTCGAAGAGCAAATTTGCTTATTTTCATTGAATTTTTTTTCTATGTCGAGGCATAAAAAAGCTAAATGGTATGCAGCATATAATAGTTAGTTTAATTGGCTTTCAAAAAAAATATAACGATAATTCTGCTTTATAAGGGGCAGCAATTAATGTTTGCGTGGGGGCGGCAATTTTCGTAATCCAGCCCTGCTGGCAGACATAAGTAAGTTAAGCAATATATAATTAAAAATATTTCTTTCCCAAATTTAAATTTTTACTGTACATAAAGGTCAAATATAGTCAAAAAATGTAAAAACAGGTTAAAATTTCTCTAAAAGATCACTTTTAATTATAAATTCGAAAGAAACAAATTGCGGACCTATTTGTGTTGGAGATATACGATTTAACTTTCCGAAGTTATATGGGATATACATATATTTCCCAAACAGCTCTGACTTCTGAAAGAACTTAAGCACATTTTATACACTCAGAACTATCGAAAATTGTTGAAAAACAATAGATTTGTATACGCCAAAGGGTTCCTCCCTTGTGTTCGCATGATGCTACTGTTTAAGGAACCAAAAATACATACCCTGCGAGCCAACCAATGAATGGTGCAAAAAAAATGTTTGTCCTTGCAACAGATATACATGTTATTGTACTTTCCAAATATTTTACATGCGCAAATATCCTTTTTGTGGATTTAATTAATGGACGTCCCCTAAACTCGCGAAAATTAAATTTTAACTTACTTGGAGAAATGGTTGGATTTGTAGAGCTGAGTTGATGGTTTTTTCGACTTTTTTTATTTTTGTTTTTTTTTTTTGTAGTTCAAGATGAGGTTCAAACTTTTCTGAAAGTTATAAAAAAAAGTAATTTTTTTGGCATATATGACATAAACGGTATTTGGACTATCAACTTATACTAAAACAAAGTGATTTTTTTTAATGTAGGAGGTGACTGTACTTTTCCGAAATACTATTTTAACCCATTTTTTCAACTTCGAATGGACATTCATAAAAAAGTTGGCAAAAGTTTAAGTTCCGACTACAAAAACTAAAATTTTTGAACAATTCTCAGCACAAGGCAAACATTTTTAATGTCGGGAAATGTCGGAAAGATGAGTAAATAACGATTTTTATCAAAAAAACCTGTGATTTTTTTCATTCACTTGCAGTTAAACTTGCATTGTGCGTGTTCTGGCATTTTTGATGATATAGTTCAAAATAACTGAACGGATTGGAATATTAGTATTAACACATCAATAATATAGCAATCAAATTGTAAACTTTTTTTCTTTTTATGCCAACGTCACTTTATATGGTGCCACGAATATATTCCTGAAGCTCACATTTTTTTTTAGGCAATAAGAGAAAATATTCTAATAATGATTTTCACAGCAGGTAAGAAGTAAATATAAAGGAGTTTTTTTTTAAGGCTTGTTTTTTATACGGTGTATATTTCCACAGTTAAAAAAAAATTAAAAACTCGACACCTAATGAGAGCGTACGTAGTTCGTATCCGGGGCAATAAGAATATTATGCTTTCTATAACAGGTAGCAAAACTTGAAGAATTCGATTACCTAAGAAAGGTAGTTTAAAAAGTTATATTTGGGGTAATGATTTTATCATTAAAGCATCTCCGAACTCAAAAAGAATTGAAAAAAATATATTCCCCGGAAATGTTAGATTTATTAGATAATTATATAAATATCGATGAATGTTTCCAAAAAATTAAGGTTGTGCTTTTAAATACTTATTCTCATATAAATCTGCATGTTATTATTTTTGTTTTTATTTGAATTTTTTTTTTCTTATAAATAAAGTTATACTGAAAATTTCGTTTTCATAGATTTTTACTCTTCAGAAAGTCTACCTTCAAAAATTAATTCCTTAGCGTGTATGTCTATTTAAATGAAATTTTGAAATGTTAGAACTGATTTATTTTTTAGTCTATAGAAAAAAAAGTATTGAGATACCTCAATTCGTTTAGAAGATCAAAAGATTTGCATTTCCGGTGTTTTTAAAGTTTTGGGACGACTTTTTTCTAGTGAAAGTTCAGAGATCATTCTTTTCAAAAAATGTTTTCTTAAGCTTTTGTATTCTATGTGTGAATTATGTTGATTTTTTTAAAATTAGTCATAATTGAGAAAATTGGCAAACTTTGACAGAAAAAAAACAAAAAAGTATATCCCGAATTTTGGAAATTTTTTATATATAATGTAAGAAAGTATGGTTAACCAAGATCCAAGGTTTCAGCTGCTTTTTTTCAGAACTTTTTTTTATGATTATTTTTCTACTGCAACACTTGAAGGAAAAAATATTTTTATTTCTTCATATTTCGCATCGCTTAAGAATAATTTTATAAATTGTAAAAGCTCCCAGTGGGAAGGAAGTTGTATATTAACTCCAATGCTTTTCAAAAAACTAACAGATAAACTAATGAAACGGTTTTTCTCCAATTACTTGTAAGCTATAAAAGATATCGCAAAATTTGTAACATTTTTAAAATCAGCATTACCAAATTTATGGAAATTGATACCAATTGTGAAATAAAGTCGCAAGAACATCCCACCTTTGTACGGGAGGTAGGCGTGTCCGTTGACCGATTTTTTCATATCCACAAGTTTTTGTTGTTTTAACCCAAAAAACGTCTGTGCCAAATTTCAAGACTCAAGCGCTATTACAACTGTTAATGGCCACCCTTCCTGGGTTTTCTCTAATAACTTGAAAACTATAAAAAATATCGCAAAATTAGTAATTTTTTTGAAATCAGCATTGCCAAGTTAAAGGGAATTGATACCCATTTTGAAAAAAGTTTGTGTGGGAGGTAGGCGTGTCCTTGAACCTATTCTTTTTATATTCATAAGGTTTTGTTGTTTTAACCCATAAAACGTCTGTGGCAAATTTCAAGACTCTAGCACTATTACAACTGCTAATGGCCACGTGTTTTGATTTTTCTCTCATAACTTGAAACTATAAAAGATATCGCAAAATTAGTGATTTGTTTGAAATCAGCATAACCGAGTAAAAAGAAATTGATACCCATTTTGAAAAAAGGTCTCAATCATATCCCAACTGTGTACAACATATGTATCAAATTTTAAGAGTCTATTGAAATTATTACTATTTATGGCCGCCGTTTCATTTAAACCCATCCACTGTGCGTAGGTACATCTGTGAGACATGGATTCAATGGAGACCTTTTGAAGGTCTAAGTCATTTGAACTATGCAAATGATATCAGCATTGAGACACCTTGTATGACTATTACTTTTTATTTTATCGTCCTATTACCTTTTATTTGATCTTCGTAGCCGAAAAATTCAGTTGTCGAAAGTAAACAGCCGCGAACGCGCAAAAAAAAACTAATCACTAATAAACAAACAAATATTTGGTTTTGCCAATAATCATAACGGCGCCCGTTTATCGCCTTACAATCTGTTTCTTGATAAGTACCATTAATGACCCTGACGAGATACATATGTCATTCTTTGCAGAGGAATTGAGAGTCGGTCAGACTGAGAATAAAGAGCAAAAAGACAAAAATAATGCGTATTTTTATGAAGCAGACCCCAACAGAAGAGGTCGAAATAGTTTAGGTACCTTGAAAGTTTTGTATCATCTGGTGGCCAAACAGTCCTATACGTTAGAAGCCGAATAAGTAAAGCTTGTGCTGCTTTTAGGATCCTTTGTTTAATTTGAATGACGATATTTGGAAAAAATAACGGTTGCAAGAAAGATTTTCACTGCTTCGTAGAAATTTCCTTAAAATAATATAGTAAAATATAGAAACATTTAAGCCGAGTCACTTTAATCGAACATTTACTATATAACTGTGTTCCTAGAATGGGTATAATTTATGGACTTGTTTGTTAGGAGTAAACGAATAATGTTCCATGAGAAAAAATACAATTTTTTTTTTATTAAACCCTTTCCTTGCCGAGCAGTTTCGATGGGTAATCATTCTAGCTCTGATCTAGTTTTTATGTTATTACTTAAGTATTATAAGAATTGCTTTTTTAAATACATTTTTCACAGTATTGTTTTACCTCCTAAAGGTATTTTCGCACCCTAATTTTTGCACATTTGCAAAAAGTGTAAGTTCCATCACTGTTACTGATGTCAACAAAACTAACTTTCACAAAGTCAACGTTATAGATTTAATCTGTATAACCTGAACACTTCAGCAGCTGCTATAGCTATAGCTATATATCATACGCATGATTATCATATGTTATAATTTAGTATAAATTAATGGAATGTAATTTGGCATAAAATCAATTGCATATGCGACAGTTAATAGCGTCATTTAAATTCTAAAACAAAGAATACAAAAACAAAATGGAACAAACTTAATAAGAAGATCTAAGAAGTTTTGCAAAAACAGCATAATGAAGTTAATACCAGATTCTATATAAAAAGTTTTGCACAAACTACTTCTATGTTTATTAAGAGTTCGCTTAGTTAGTCAAAACAACGGTCGAATAAGAGTTAATAGTCCAATTAATTTCATACTATAATAATATGGCCAATAAGAATTTGCTATTGTTATTAGCTACAATATATCTTGTAGTAGCGGATAAATTCAGCGCAACAGGTAAGATTGTAAGGAGCAAAACCTTAAGTGACTTTGAACAAAATATTTTTTATTACCACTTACAGATGCTAGAGCACAGAGCCTTAGAGTAAATGGAAATAACCAATTCATAAGATTTCAGCCTATTAATCATAAGCAATATGATTCCATAAAGGAACTCACCTCAGGTACACCAGTGATATCTGAAGCTAGCCTAAGAAATAAAGGCTCCCGTTCACTTTCAAGTATTAGTAGTATTTTTAGTACTGCTGCTGTCAAAAGGCTTACTGATTTATTGAATGCGTTTGGATTGCTGCTGAGTACCGATACTTTATCTTCAAGTATTAGCCAGATTGCAATTGATGATTTAAGTGAAAGACTTAATGTTTTATTGAGTATGATTAGAATACTGCTGAGTGCCAATGCCACATCAGTAACAACTTCAAGTATTAGTCCGGGTGTAAGTAATGAACTTAATGTTTTATTGAATATGACTGGATTGCTGCTGAGTACCAATACCACATCAGTAACACCTTCAAGTATTAGTCCGGGTGTAAGTGATGATTTCATTAATAGACTTAATGTTTTATTGAATATGACTGGATCGCTGCTGAGTGCCAATGCCGCATCAGTAACACCTTTAAGTATTAGTCAGAGTGTAAGTGATAGACTTAATGTGACTGGATTGCTGCTGAGTACCAATACCACATCAGGAACATCAAGTGGTTATCCAATGTGCGTTATCAATGTTTCTGATTTAAAGTCATCCACTAGAGGAGCTGATGATGCTAACACCTCGAAAAATAGTCCCAGTGTCAAATGTATTGTAATAGTAAGAACTCCACCAGACGATACAGCAACAGATGATACAGTAACAGATACTAGAGTTCCTACAAATGTTAAAGCTTCTACTAGGAATGACGAAACTGTTGACTGCGATGCAGAGCCAGAAGCTCCTGGTTGCTGTGATCCACAAACAGACGACCAATGTCCAGGCTACTGTAGATATAATCGCATGGACCCTATGTGTATTGACATGGACTGTAGGAGAGGTAGTAGAAACCCTGCGTGCCGTATACTCCACAGATATGAATACCCGGTTCGTCGTTACACAAGTTCTTCGGGTCATGCACTTTTTGCCTATCCTTACGCTGTGCCAAGCCATGACTATTCATATGCTTATGCGCCAGAAAAAAGTCGTAACGCACCACCAGAAGCTATGCCAAAAAAACAGTATATCGATAACGTTGATAATAAAGCCGTGAAATTATTTACTAGAAAAAACGCTGCCACACGTAAAAATCAAAACGTTAGGGCAGATAAGAAACGTTTCAATAAGGCAGCTATGATCGAAGTGACAAGTGATTTTTTGCCATCAGAGGAGGAAACAGCCATAGCTGATTACGATAACACACAGTTATACAATGCTGGTTATCGTCAAGTTCAAGCTAATTATGGTGGCCTTCCTCAAGCTGAACTTCAAACAGCTTATAGTGGTGTTCCTCAAGCTCAAGCTACTTATAGCTATGATCCATATGCTAACTATCAATTTAATCCTTATGCTGGTGCTTCTGCTGGTGTATCCAATGGACAAAATTTACGTTTTCCTGCGCAATATCAGCAGCAAATTCAAATGCCACATGATAATTTTGCCAACTATGCTACTCAAAATAATGGCGTAGAAGATTTATTAGATGAAGATTCTGGCGAATATTCTGTCGAAGAAGAAGATGATGATGTTCGCTCGCTAACTGCTGAAGTAGGTGATTGGTAAAAAAATCTCTTTAAAAGAAATGGTTAAAATAAACAAAAATTGTATAAGATCAAAAATAAAATGAAGAATCAATAATTTTTATAATAAATGTTAGAATAAAAGATTTTTAATTTCCTTGTATTGTAAGCTGACAAAATTTCGGCATTGCTGCCTATAAAATGAGTCGTTTTTCTGTCGAAATAAGAGATCCCAAATGCGAAAAACCACTGAAAATTTTTTCAAAAAAGCGGCATTTCCCTCTAAAAATAATTAATTTCTCTCCTATGATTCTGATAGAACTTTTTATTCCCTTTGACAATTTCTTAAAATATTTCCAATTAGTTCAAAACTGGCATTTTTTACGTAGATAGGCAAAGTTAATTTTTTCAAAAAACACCACCTTTTTTTTCAAAAAATTATTGTAAACATTCGTACTAATATCAGCAAAAAATGACATGAGTTTCATGCGAACCAAACGACATTTGAGTTTAGGATAATTTTTTTATCAAAATCGAAACTCATTATTTTTGCTCAAGATTGAATTCCCTTTCCAGTTTTATTTTTTCAAAATCGTAAGGATTTTAATGAGAGATCATTAGTTAAGTTCAAAAAAGGATAAAATCAGGTTTATTGATGCGAATTTTTCATTTTTTTCTCATATTCTTTTTTTTTTATTATAATTGATCTGAGAAACTAACCCTTCTTTTGATCAAATTCTTCTTGAAAATTATCAATTTGCATAAAATATTACAAATTTTATTTTTAAAACCTCGTTATCTCAAAGAATTTTTTGTTTTTCTTCCACTTTTTCGAAAAAAAATAGCATAAGATATTTCTTAAAGCTTTTGCTGATTTTAAAACGTGTAGCTTGTTGTAGTATTTACATTCCAAGCTTATTTGCAAATACAAACGAATATCCATCCGACAGGATCAGCAATACCAACAAAAACCAAAAAAAAAGTACATTCAAATTGGCGAACGTACACAATGACTGCGAATGCTGTCACAGCAATTTATCAATTAACGAATGGGAAACGACATTAAAGACGAACCAAACAGACGTATGGGCGGGAAGATGCTTATGGAGATTGCTGGGCGTATTTATGGGTGTAGCAAGTTGTAACAACAGTAACAGCAACAGCAGTAATAAACAACCAACATAGAAATCAATTAGCCAATGAGCTGATGAACGATGAATGCAGCTCACGCGATTTCATTGCTTTCAAAAGCAGAAATACCCGTGAAACTCTAAAAGTGGCTGCGGTAGATTTGGACGGAAATTTATGGCACAACATTTGTTAATCGGACAGAGTAGCTAAGTGGAAAGGGAGTGGAAAATTTAAGGAAATTAAACTTTGAAAACTTATAATACTTTGCTACTTAAAACAAAAATTAAAATAAAAGTTTAAGCTCCCACACCAATTAAATTGAGTAATATTATACTGGCTCTGTAAAGTTAATGATTAAATAAAAAGGTAGCCTTACGAAAAATCTCCAAAAACTCATTTTTGAAATATAAATTTTGTTTTAAAAATATTTGGTTGAGGTCCACTAAAATATGTGTGCTTAAAGCGCAATATCCTTCTGATCAGCGCACAGTGGCTGGATTTCCATAAAGTGGCGAAAATCAATTTTGGTGTCGTGGAAATTCGAACTTAAACAATTAATCTAAACACTCGCGAAAACAAAATTTTAACTTAGTTGGAGAAATGGTTCGCTTTGTAGAGCAGGTGAACATTTTTGGCGAGTCGTGCAAACCCTTGGAATGCGCCCCCCCCCCCCCTAAGTACGAAGAACATTTTGATGAGCAAAAAAAAAGACCACCTTTCACTTCAAAAAACCCTAGCAAAATGAGATATATTTCACGACCATTTTGCCGCCAGCTCAAGCCTTGCGCCTAGTGCGGCCGTACCACTCGCCCCACCCTTGCTACGCCACTGGGTGAAAGTTGATGGTTTTTTCGAGTTTTTTAATTTTATTTTTATTTTGTAGTTCAAGATGAGGTTCAAATTTTTCTGCAAGTTATGAGAAACAAAATAATTTTTTTGGTATGTATGACATAAACGGTCCTTGGACTAACACTACACTAAAAAAAAGTGATTTGTGTTTTTAATGTAGGAGGTGACTGAACTTTTCCGAAACACCATTTTTACCCATTTTTTCAACTTCGAATAGACTTTCAAAAAAAAATTCGCAAAAGTTTAAGTGCCGACTACAAAAACTAAATTTTTTGAACAATTCTCAGCACAAAGCAAACATTTTTAATGTCGGGAAATTTCGGAAAAATGAGTAAATAACGATTTTTATCAAGAAACCTGTAACTTTTTTCATGCTCTTGCAGTTGAGCTTGCATTGCACGTGTTCTGACATTTTTGATGATATAGTTCAAAATAACTGAGCCGATTGAAGTATTTGGATTATTTTTTTTATTGTAAACATACAAATACTATAGCAATCAACATTGTAAACTTTTTGTTTTCATGTTAAGGAACTTTTTTTGTAGGCTTGTTTTTTATACATGCTATAATTCCATAGGTAAAAAAAAATTAATAACTCGACAACTAATGAGTGCATACGTACTTCGTATCCGGGGCAAAAAGAATATTATGCTTTCCGTAACAGGTAAAAAACTTAATATAAAGAATTCGATAACCTAAGGAAGATAGTTTAAAAAGTTATATTTGGGGTAATGATTTCATCTTTAAGGCATGTCCGAACTCAAAAAGAGTAGAAAAAAATATATTCCCCGGAAATTTTAGATTTATTAGATAATTATATAAATATCGATGAATGTTTCCAAAAAATTAAGGTTGCGCTTTTAAAATATAGGTACATATAAAACTGCATGTTATATTTTTTTTTCGAAACTTTTTTTTCTAATAAATTAAGTTATACAGAAAATTTCGTTTTTATAGATTTTTACTCTTCAGAAAGCCTACCTTCAAAAATTTATTCCTTAGCGTCCTGTTTTAATTTTTAGTCTATAGAAAAAGAAATATTGAGATACCTCATTTCGTTGAGAAGATCAAAATATTTGCATTTCCGGTTTTTGGAAGTTTTGGGAAAATTTTTTTTTTTAGTGTAGAAAAAAATTTGGAACTTAAAAATTTTAATCAAATAGGAATTTGTTCTCAGCAACCATAAATTAATTATATTTCATAGTTTTCATAATTTTTTTTTTCCAAAATTACACTCATATGGAGAACTTCGTATTCATAATTTGTACATGTATATTAGAAAGTCTAACTTTGACTATGAATACCATAGGATCCCTATGATCAACTTACATAAAATTTTGTGCAGAATTGCTATTTTAAATACATTTTTCACAGTATTGTTTCACAGAATTTTCGTAATCTAATTTTTGCACATTTGCAAAAAGTGTAAGTTCCATCACTGTTACTGATGTCAACAAAACTAACTTTCACAAAGTCAACGTTATAGATTTAATCTGTATAACCTGAACACTTCAGCAGCTGCTATAGCTATAGTATACTATCATACGCATGATTACCATATGTTATAATTTAGTATAAATTAATGGAATGTAATTTGGCATAAAATCAATTACATATGCGACAGTTAATAGCGTCATTTAAATTCTAAAACAATAAAATACAAAAACAAAATGGAACAAACTTAATAAGACAGCATAATGAAGTTAATACCAGATTCTATATAAGAAGTTTTGCACAAACTATTTCTATATTTATTAAGAGTCCGCTTAGTTAGTCAAAACAACAGTCGAATAGTCCAATTAATTTCATTCTACAATAATATGGCCAATAAGAATTGGCTATTGTTATTAGCTACAATATATCTTGTAGTAGCGGATAAATTCAGCACAACAGGTAAGATTCTAAGGAGCAAAACCTTAAATGACTTTGAACAAAATATTTTTTATTACCACTTACAGATGCTAGAGCACAGAGCCTTAGAGTAAATGGAAATAACCAATTCATAAGATTTCAGCCTATTAATCATAAGCAATATGATTCCATAAAGGAATTCACCTCAGATAAACCAGTGATATCTGAAGCTCGCCTATTAAATACCGAATCCCGTTCAATTTCAAGTTCACTTTCAAGTATTAGTCAGATTCTAAGTGCTGCTGCTGTCAATAGACTTAATATTTTATTGAATGCGACTGGATTGCTGCTAAGTGACGATACAACATCAGAAGCAATTTCAAGTACTAGCCAGAATGTACTTGATGATCTCAATACTAGACTTAATCTTTTATTGAATATGACTGGATCGCTGCTGAGTGCCAATGCCACATTAGTAACAACTTCAAGTATTAGTCCGGGTGTAAGTGATGCTTCCAGTAATAAACTTAATGTGACTGAAACGCTGCTGAGTACCAATACCACATCAGGAACATCAAGTGATTTGTGCGTTATCAAAGTTTCTGATTTAACGTCATCCACTAGAGGAGCTGATAATAATCCCAGTATCAAATGTATTGTGGTAGTAGGAGCTCCAACAGGCGATACAGCAATAGGTCATACAGTAACAGATACTAGAGTTCGTACAAAGGTTAAAGCTCGTACTAGGAATGAAGAAACTGTTGACTGCGATGCAGAGCCAGAAGCTCCTGGTTGTTGTGATCCACAAACAGACGACCAATGTCCAGGCTACTGTAGATATAATCGCATGGACCCTATGTGTATTGACATGGAGTGTAGAAGAGGTAGTCGAAACCCTGCGTGCCAAATACGTCACAGATATGAATATCCGGTTCGTCGTTACACAAGTTACCCGAGCCATGACTATTCAGATGCTTATGCGACAGAAAGTAGTCGTAACGCACCACCAGAAGCTATGCCAAAAAAACAGTATATCGATAACGTTGATAATAGAGCCATGAAATTATTTACTAGAAAAAATGTTGCCACACGTAAAAATCAAAACGTTAGGGCACATAAGAAACGTTTCAATAAGCCAGCTAAATTAATTACTAGAAAAAACGCTGCCACACGTAGAAATCCAAACGTTAGGGGACATAAGAAACGTTTCAATAAGCCAGCTATGATGGAAGTGACGAGTGATATTTTGCCAACAGAGAAGCAAACATCCAGAGCTGGCTATGATTACACGCAGATATATGAACAGTTATACAATGCTGGTTATCGTCCAGTGCAAGCTAATTATGGTGGCATTTCTCAAGCTGCTTATGATGGTGTTTCTGAAGCTTACACCACATAAAGTTGTAATCCATATGCAAACTATCAATTTAATCCTTATGATGCTCGCTCGTTAGCAGCTGATGTAGGTGATTGGGGAAAAAATCTCCGAAAAAGAAAAGGTTCAATTAAAACAAATTTGTATAAGATAAAAAATAAAATCAAGAATTAAGAATGTTTATAATAAATTTTAGAATAAAAGGATTTTCAATTTCCTTGTATTGTGTGACCGAATTTATTTAAAATCATGTACCAGACTTGCGAAGGGTTCCCTACTAACCTGCGGTCGCTTAATGCTACTGTTCAAGGAACCATTAACATTGAACTGTGATTTCATAGCTTCCAACTTCGTTAAAAAAAAAAAAATACGCGGTCTGCGAGCTAAACAACAAGTTGTGCAAAAAACATTTTTGTCCTTACGACATATATACATGTTATTGTGCTTTCCAAATATTTTACATGCGCAAAGTCCTTTTTGTGTGCTTAAAACGCAATATCCTTCTAATCAGCGTTGAGTAACCTAACAAATTGAGAGAGTGGAAAATTTCGCACGCTATGTTGTGTCCTCGGTAAAAATCATTTAATGGATAACAACACCAGCAGTGACATTGTGCTGGAGATACGCTGAACTACTTAACGCCGATATCCTGCTGCTTGTGTCATTAGCGCTTACATGTTTTGAAAGGCACATGCGAATGTATTATTGAGATTGGAAAATTTCAAAATGGGTGAAGGAAGAGAATATAGCAGCAACCAGAAAATATAGAGCTTTTGTCAAAAAAAACTACAAGGATTCAAAATAAGAGCAGCACTGTGTGTCATTAATTAATGGAGCAGAATTAGTGTTGTTTCTGTTATATGTGTGTACGACTAAATAAACGGCAAAGGGAAAAGTTAAATTAAATTCTAAAAGTTCATTACTACTACTTTAATACTCGAAGCAAATGCTCTTAGTTAGAGCAATTTAAAAACAGCAAGTGCAATTCGAAACTTTTGACTTAGCTGCAGACTCAAAATATCTTACAATGTTTCTACTTTGAAGAATATAAACGTTCGATTGAAGACTTGGGACATTGATTGATGAATTGATAAGCAAAACAGCATCGAACAAAGTAAATGCAAGTTGAAAAAAATAGATACCATAGATTCAGTTGAGCAACATGGTATATAGCATAAAAGTACCTAGAAACAGCTATTGCATTATGAAAACAAAAACAAAATATCTGAAAGGTTTTAGTTTGAAGCATCATGTTAACTTTCTTGGCAGTTTTTAAGAACTTTTTTCCTTCCGTAGCATAACGCATACTCTGCACAATATACACCTTTATATTTATGTACGTAACGACATCAGTGTTGGTGAACTACATATAATACGCATGATATGAGTAGACTACGGAAGTTTAATGGTTAGTACTATACTTTGCGGTTATTTTAAGAAATCTATTAGTGAATCAAAGGTCAAGAAAAATAAATTAGTTCTTTTTTTCGAAAGCTGGAGCTAATATATGGTGAAATTGCTTCAAATTCTATGGAGTTGAGTCAACATTATATAATAACGTCTAATGAAATGGATGAGGAAATACAACAAATGTAATGAAAAAATCATCCAAATCAATATGGAAAAACTAGCCATAAATCAAATATAAATATAATTTTATATTTTTATTTCAAAAACTTTGCTAAAACCCAATCCTAGAAGCAAAATTACTGGAAAAAAAACTCTAAGAGACGTCATACCAAGAACAATTATAACTTATGCATAAAGAGTGATATGCGTTGATGATAGATGTTTTTAAAATCTTAATGAAATTTTAATATAGATTTTTTTCATTTTTTATTTTTGTGATAATATCAGGGACGATACATTTAGTACACAAGGGAGTCTTTATGAAAATCTTCATTAAATATAAACATCACACTCCATTCAAAGTTTCACACAAAAAGTGTATGTTATTTGACGGAATGTACCGGAATCTGATATTTAACAAATGACGCAAATTAATCAACTCTGATAATACTTTGAGCGGTATTTCTAATTTTCCCAACACTGGCCAAGAATACACACACACACATACGCACGCAAAACCACGACACCGCAAACTACGCTGATGCATGTGAAACTGACGCACGTAATTGAATACAAATCAATCTCGTCGCTAAAATTTATCACTGGAGAAAGGTGGCAGCAATATAAAGGATACGGCAATGGGCGTGAATACCTAAATGACTGCTGTTACTATCGTTGCTGAATAGATAGATGAATTTACGATCACAACGTTTGAAGTGAGCGTAGGAAAACGCAACGTTATGCCACGTAACGTCATTAGCGTTTGAGGTATAATCGCATTTTACGAGTAGCTTTATATCACTACTACTACACAAATGCTATTATGGTACAAATATTTATGTATATGTGGGTTTCACTCAGAAGGTCGTTATGTTTGTATGCTTGTTCAGCAGCATATAAATAGGAGCAAGGGTGGTAAAATTAAATAAAAATTAAAAAAAAAGTAGGAAAGAAATTATCGTAGCAGAAAGCGTGTGATAGCTGGAAATGTATACAACGCAGCTTTTTATTTTCACGATTGCTTTTTTGCTTGGTCTAAAGTCCAACTATAGTACTGAAAGCGAAAGTTTCATTCAAATAATTTGAAAAAGAAAAATATCGTACTCAAAATAGTAAACGATTTGAAAATACAATATTTGGCGTAATTAATGAACCCAACGAAAACCAATGATGGTTCATTTGAAGACATCTACGTAATTGTTTTTGATTAAGCTTTAAAATAATTTTTACTTTTCACTCTTAATGTGCAATTTATTTCAGTAAGTATCATAATGATGAACAATACAAATTTAAAACACACATTTACAGGAAAATATTGGCGAAAATAACCGCCGAGAAAATTTGGGGTTGAGTGAAGTCTAACTTTTAAACAAAATTTGTGCCGAGAGTGTAATTACTAACATACTGAAATATAAAAGCTTTTATTCAGGTTAAAGTTTACATAGTATATATTGAAACTATATGAGCTCAAGGCTTTTTGCTCACTAATGTTTAAAGCAAGTTTTACTTTACCCTTTCCTTTTCATTACACTTAAAATAAACCTAAGCATATTTTAAGTCACCTTGCACATGCTACACAAATCCTTTGCTAGACTGAAAATTTAAATAATTTAATTTATATGAATGCATAAAAATAACAACTAAGTACTGATAACATTTGACACACTGCATTAAATAGAATAGCCTTTGCTGTGTATTAGGGTGAAGCAAATATTTTTTGGTTTTGAATTCGAAGCATAAAATAAAAGGCTTTTGAGTCTTTAAAGTCATTTAAGTATATAAAATTTGTTGGCTTCATCGTTTCTTTTAATGAGAAGCGCAGATATATGAAATGATTTTTAATTTTTTCAGTTTTATTTTAAAATCAAAGATAATCGTTATTTTGAATTTTTATTTTTTTCGGTCAACAATAATCGTATATTTGGATTTTTTTTATAAATGTTGCAATTATATTACATCGGTCTTTTATATTGCATAATATTGGCATTATTATTTTTATTTAAAAAAAAGGAATTGAATGCATTTCTTTGTAAATATAAAAATTTTTTTCAGTGAAACTGCAACACTTGGCAACAACTACTGCGGAGACTTGGCGACTAGCTCCGCCTCTCCACTAAGTTTCAAGTGGATATCATAAATTCACTAAAAAAAATACGACCTATAAATAAAGTCAGTCGGCTGGGAACACCAGCTAAAGAAATCATCACAAGGCATCAAAGGAAAAACTGTAGATTCAAAAATTAAATTGAAATTTAGCAAATATCGCCTTAATTAGGCCACATAACTTTTAAACGAAAGTTATTAATACTATGCGGCTAAGCTAGGTCATAATGCTGTTGAATGACGCAGACATCCGTACGGCTAAGCGCAATTACACATATAACCCATACATTACGGCCATGTCTGGTTGAAAGTGACATCCTAGAAATATCACCATTACTCTGCTCATCTAAAAACAAATTTTTTACCCTACACAGAGGGTATATTCACTTTGTCATTCCGTTTGTAACGCATGGAAGGGGGCGTGGTAGGTATAGAAAAGTATATATATTATTGATCAGCGTCAGAGACAGACACATTGACACCTTCTTGCATGCAGCTAGCATATAAAAATGGGTGAAATCGGTTCATGACCACGCCTACCGCCCATACTCTATGTAAATATACCACAGCCTATTTTGAAAAAAATTGCTGCGATTTTGATGAATCTTGGTGATTTGGTGAATATGTGAACAAAGTTAAGATTGGGGTAGGTTTTAAATTTGCAAAAGCTCTTAAAGGGGCGTGCCATAGCCCTAAATTTTAACTTTTATATCACCATATCTCTTAAACCGTGCAAGGTATTGTGATGAAATTTGGTACACGGATGCAGATGATACATATATATCTTGAATTGTGTTAAAAGTGGGCGGAGCTGGGAACGTTGGCGTGGCATTTTTTAACAATTAAAAATTTTGATTTTGTATAATTCAAAATTGGCACATTCGATTTTCATTCAAATTATATGGATGATACTACTGAGAGCAGTCATCAATACAAGCTTAGTCAGCATACTGGAAAAGTACGTTAAGGGCGTGGCACAGCCCACAATATTTATAAACGTTATAATTACAGAGCTAACAACGTAATCGTTATGAAATTTAGTATGGCAGATAAACTTGTTAAAAGATATCTTCTTACGAAAATTTGGCATAATAGAACCGGTAGGCGTGGCACCCCCATATAAGCAAAAAACGATTAATGCTATAGATAGAGAGTAATCTTCATAAAATTTGGTGCATAGAAGTCAATTATTAATAGCTATAAAATTAAAAAAATGTCGACGGGATTTCATCAGTGGGAATGGTACCTCCCATATTAACATAAAGTTGGAAGTGATATTTTAAAAAACTATTGCAACAATTGGCATGAATTGGTAGGTCAGCATCTAAGCGGGCGAAATATCACCACTGGGCGTGGCACCTCCCATACAAGTAAAATACCTTAAGTGGCATGTCTATCGAAATATATGAGCAATCATACTGAAATTTGGTAAAAGAGGTTTGTTTATGGAAAGCTATTTCTGGATCAACATCAGTCTCGATTGTAGCAGTAGGTGTGTCACCGCCCTAAATTTTAAGGTTAATTAAGGCATACATCGCAAACTATTCAAGCTATTTTGCTAAATTTTAGTATGTGGATGTCAATGATGAATATAATTTATTGAACTATAAGTAGGCGGAACTGAAGAAGTTGGCGTGGAATATTTGGTTTTATGCATTTCTATTCTATTCTTTTTTTTCAACATTTTCCACATTCTTTTGACTTTTGCAACTTTTCGCAATAAATTCCAATGGACATATATTTTCCACTTTTTCAACCTTTTCAACTTTATTCGACATTTTCTTTATTTTTTCGACTTTTTCATGAATTTTGAATTGTTTCAACATTTTTCAACTTCTTTCAACTGTTTTTGAGTTTTTTAACCACTTTCAACATATTCCACATTTTCTCGACTTTTTCAATTTCCTTTAACTTTCTGCAATGGTTTCTATATATTTAAGACTTTTTCATGTTTTTCAACTGTTTCAACACTTTTCAACCTCTTTGAACCCTATTACATTATTTTCGACTTCTTCAACCTTTTCAACGTATTTTTAACATTTATTTGGAAATTACTTTCAGTGCAGCGTAGGGTATGTGAGTTTCGGCCTGGCCGAAGATAACACCTTTACTAGTTTAATTAGTTTTTTTTTTATTATTCTTTGTAATGTTTCCATTTGTTATGGGAGAAATTGTATTTTCAATTCCTCAGAGGATTAAGATTTATTACAAAAGCATTTTTTTTTACCACCACTCACACATAATCTAACTTACATATATGTGTATAATATGTATATCTACGCACACTTTCTTATGATGCACAAGGAAAGCTTTCGCTACAAAATATGCAAAATTATTTGCAAACATGTCAGTAATCAAAATGCAAATATTGATGCAGTGCCATATGTAGTGTTAAATAGAATTTCACCCAGTAGGAATTGATTTCACTTACAAAATCAAAAAAATTGTTCCCAACAAAATTGTCAAGCAGATGAAGTTCTTTCTTACAGGGTATCTTATTGAACTTATTACTTGATTGATCTTTCCCTGGTAGTTCATGCTGCTGTTGTTGTGACTTTGTTATAAGATTTTAATATTGTGACTTATTTTTAAGAAAAGCATAAAAATGTATTTGACTTAAGCTGTTGCTCTTGTAAGAAAGGATTTATTTAATTTTATCAAGAGAATATAGCATTTGTGCATAAACATGATTAGTTCTGAAAGATTTTTTTTTTGCAATTTTTAATGCAAATACACTTTCACGAAAGTCTCTGTATTGTACATAATTTGCATATTAATACTGTTGCTATAAACGAAATAAATATCTTAATCTTGTCAAGTTTATATATTGTAATATAACCGATTAATTCTTGACTGAGCAAAAAATGGCTACAAATAAAACTTAAAAGTAAGAGGAAAAATATAAATTTTCTGCGAGCACAGAACTTCCGATACTTTTTGAAAAGAGTTAAGTGCCTTTAGCCAGCAACATTCAAGAAATTCAAAAGAATTTTAAAAGAAATAACAAATAAAAAGAAATCTTTCAAGTAACGTTTACAATATGCGTTTTTGTTGTCACTGATGTTGCTGAAATGTTGATGAATGCGTTGCAGATAAGAAAAAGAACGCGTAACAACAACACAGCAACACCAACAGCAACAAGAAGCACCAGCAACCATATTGTAACAGCAAATATGTTAACAATAATGTCAATGCTCTTAGCTGTTTCTGTTGTTCTTGTTGTTTGTTGACATAACTTTTACTCTGACAGTTTTTGTCAGCATGAATGATGTGAAGTCGAGATAAAAATAAGGTATGCAAAATATCATTATTTATAAAAATCACTTAAGTGGTTGTTTTTTAAGGTTAAGATTTTTTTTGCTCAAATGGCAAAAGAAAATAAACTATTTCCGAAAAATGTCTAAGCAATTTTATAGGTGTTGAATATATTTAAAAAAAAAAATTTAAAGTTGTACTGAAAAGGCTCACCTGGCCTCTTTTTCAATGCTATATGGGTTTTCTCTTTTCAACATTAAGCGTTTCTTAGTTGGCTTGCTAGACAAAGTTAATTTTCTATATAACCGTCAAGATATATTCCACATCCAAACTTGAAACAGAGTTTATACGCGAAAATATTTCACTGTCTAACCAACCAGCTTTATTATTGTGAACTCGTTAGAAATGCTACGAGTGGTTACATTATTCCCAAGGCCCTATCCTTTAGATAACGAAAGTGGTTTTTTTTTTTAAGAAAATTTTTTTTTCTAATTTTATTTATATATAAATAGTTTATAATAATATGCGAGTGTTCAAAAAAAACGTCATATTTCTTATGTACATTCTTACATAAATATATGAGACGTTCTACAAAAAATCGAAAATACCACTTTGCTTTTGCATATCTGATTTTATTTTAGTAATATTGTGTCCATACCATCGAACTGAATATTTACGAGGAATAACATATATAAAAATCAAAAAAAAAGGTGTTATATTGAAAATATTTTGAGAAAAATTTTTTAAATTAAAAAAAATTTGTGTTTCAACAAATTTATCTAAATCTTTTTAATTTTTTTTATAAAGTTATAGTATTTCTTAACAAAAATTATTTAACAATTTTTTATCGTATCCCCTATAGTTTTCGAGATATTTCGTTTCAAATAATGATCAAAAACGTCAAAAAAAAACAAAGTCTGCGTTTATTAAAAGAATGACCGACATATATGTAGTTTATAAAAAAAACTAGCTGTTTCCGCAGCTTTGCCCGCTCACTTTCAGTCTCGCTTACGTTATACGCCGTCCTTACTGCAGACAATTGCATCTTTGTTGTATGGGAAGAGCCACGCCCCTATACGTAATGCCGTTCACATTTTTCGAGTAGCTTGGCACAACCAATGTTCATACATGTATCAAATTTCACAACTGTAGCTGTCATATATGCCAAGATATAGCGTCGAAAGAGTTTTTGTTGTTTTAATGAGATCCTTATAATAGGCAATACGCAACCTTGTTCCAAATTTAGTTTCAATTGTTTTTATCGCATGAAAGGTTAAAGTTTTGCAAGGTGCTAAGCATAGACCATATGAATCCTAACACGAAATTTTTAGACTCTTGCTATCAAAAGAACGAAGATATAGGGTTTTAGGTGTTTTTACCGTATGGAAGGTGCTACACCCGTTGTGCAATGCCATCCATATCCATATTTTTCGAGGTGTTTGTCATAGACCACTTGCATCCTATTACCAAATTTTAAGTTTCTAGCTATCATATATGCGAAGATGTAGCGTTTTAAGTATTTCTGTTGCATGGAAGGTGCCACGCCACTATTTTTAATCAGGGATAGCGGAATTTTTAGAGTTGGAGCAGTAGTTCTAGAGATTAGCCTCTACATACAAAAAAAAAAACAAGCAAAAATAAACAAAAAAAAAAACAAACTTTACCTCTTTATATAATAGTATAGATAATACCAGTAAACAACAAAGTTAATAATTCTGCGGATTTCCTCAAATGTTTCTATATATGAACAATATACATACATACATATGTATAATATATACAACTTCGTGGTTTGGTGTATTAGGCTCATCTTTTGTACATACAAACAAAAAAAATTATTATTTGATGAAATCATAACTTAAGCCTTCATAAGTGTGGACACGTATTGTCTGTCCATCCGCTCGTCTATACGTTTGTCCCTCTTCGCTCTTTGAAATAACACACACACACGCTCATGTTTGTCAAGTTTCCTTTTTGCCATAATTTGCATAATTCCCCATATATCAAGCTGATGTTTTTTTTTTTTTGTTTTGTCTGCCAATGTTTTGTTTTTATTTTAATGTGGAACTAATGGTCATTAGACTAAATGCCTTGATTTAGGATTTCCTTTATTTATCGGCGAGTGAGCAGCACGCTAAAATAAATCTCTAATATACATACATAGATAGATAGATACTTATATTAAAATAAAAGGCTAAGCTTCTAACTTAACAAGGATTTAGTCAGTCTTAATGTCTACTAAAAAAAAGGTTAATTTTTTGGTTTCGCACACATTTAACAGATACAACCAACAGACCAAGTCAAATTTAATGACCGTATTCTTATTTTTGTAAAAAGTGATTTATGAAATGAAAATCTATTAATGGGTTATTCCATGTGATGTGGCAGTTTACGTTTAAAATAAATAATTTGTGTTTTACTAAACATTGTCAGGAATAATATGGGAAAGAAGAAAATTACACGTGAAAGTTACATGGTAATTCATAGGATATGAGACGTTAAGGCACTAGATTTGAATTTTATAAGCAAAAAAATGCAATACTATTGAAATCTTTTTCAAATATATTTATACTTTTGCAATGGCTAATGGAATTGCACTCTAAGAATGTATTCATGAAAAGTCTAAAAATAATAATTTCAATTTAAACTAAAGTCATTTAAATCACCCCCACACTCTTCGTCAAATCTATTGCATTTAGTTTAATAAATGACCCAAGTGCCGGCACCATTCAAGCCAAACGTAATCCATTGAACCGCAAGTTTTCGTCTATAAATCCATTACGTTGCTTGCGTCGAGCATCGATAGCATTGTATAGTAAGCAAGAAACAAGATAAATGAAATTCTGATGCAAATTTGATTTGTTGTGAAAATTTGTTGTTGTTTTCATCTATTTTTTTTTTTTTTTTTTTTGTTACTACTTTAGTTGTATGCGGTAGTAACATCAGTTGAAATGCAGCAGCTGCAAGCAAACAAGTTGCAAAAGTAAAACGAATTATGTTGCTGCAGATTGAAAAATGTCAACCCCAAAACCCATTGATGGCACTTAACCCGCAACCGCCAACTCTGAACAAAGCTACAGCTACAGAGAAAAGTGTGTGTTCTCAAGTAAAAACGATGAGATGACATTTGGAAGCTTGATGATTAATTATGCATTTTGGCTTTGATGAGATGAAAATGGAAAATGGCAATGGATTGTAAAGCTAAAGACAATTATACTCTCTCGTGATAAAGTATGATAAGAAAACTTTTTAAAACTTGAATAAAATATATGTATATAAGATTTTTTTAAATCAACTTTATTAGCTTTAAGAATAGTGGTACTATAATTTTTGGAAAATAAGCAAATCGAACCTGTTGGTAGTAATGCAACTGTTTTTTTTCCTCGAATTTAGTTAAACCAAGACAATCAAAAGTGTAGGAAATTTTTTTATCGTTAAACCTTCGATCGTGCCTGTTCTACTAAATACACGTAGGCATGCACATGTACAATGACATATACCCAGCTAACACATGGAACATTTTTGAATCTTATCTTCCAGATGATTAAATTAAATTAAATTTAATATATTTATTTTGCATACTTTTAAGCATTTCTCAAGTTTCATATATTTTACTTGAGATTGCATTTGTTTTACTATCTTTTTTCATTCTATGTGTTAACGGCTCGTGAAATTCATTCCATTCATTTGCTAATCATTTTGACGAGTCATTATCACCAGAAAGTTTCTTTCGAACAAACTATGTAACTACACATGCGCTATTAAACATGTTTGCTGGGACATTTTTGTTATAATGTGTACATTTTGTAAGTACCATGTTGTGTTTACAGTTCATGTTATTGTTGTTGTACGCAAAAGAGCACATCATCACGCTAACGGCATTTTGCACGTAAACGTAAGCCATACAACATTAAAAAAGTTGCAATAAACATAGTCGCAGAAATGACAATGACAACAACACAGCGCAAGTAATACAAGTGATGACTACGCGTACAAACTGGACCACAATAACTGTAGGCTGGACGGCAGTCTAAAGCTCTTTTCCTGTTTCCTTTTAATTTTTTATTATTTATATTGTTTTGGTTGTGAGTGTATTTTTGTTTTTGTTGGTTTTTTTTTTGTAATTTTCTTTAATTTCATTGATTGTTATTTACTCACTGGTATACTTACCAGAGTATGAGTTAATGAAGCTACAAACGTAGATGTGTCCAGCGAGAAAATCTGTTGAATCGATATGAGCCACACAAGGTCTATAAAAATAGAATCTGTGATATCTTCAGAGCCCATAAAAAAGATATGTATGTATACAAAAATTTACATATATACATATAACTTTACTTGAAAAATTTTAAATCGTATTAGGAGAGCTTTTTCATCTTGATTTTGTAAAATCTGAATTCGCATTCATTATCAGTGATCTCTTAGACCCCCGTATACCAAATTTGGTGCAAATTGGTTGACTTTTAAAAATTCGACAACCATATTGGATTTTTGACCGCCATATTGGATCCGCCATGTTACATTCTTTTAACCTTTCACGCCAGATTTTTAGGAGCTACAATTTGAGCTCAGAAATGACCCGATCAGTTGCGATTCTTATTTTTACAAACGAATAATATATGGCGGTACACCTGTATTTTACACCCCACGTCATTGGTTGTGTTATATTTTCGAACCTCAATGACGACAGCCTAAATTGAACTGTTTTATTTGACACAAGACTGTTTTAATAAAAATTAAATTTAATAAAATTCGTCAACTTGCTTTGTAATCATTAAAAATTTTTCCTCATGGATGATTGAATATGATTGGTGGTGGCAGTAGTTTTTCGCCTCGGGAAATTTTGTTTTCAAATATTTTTCTTCCTTTTTTAATATATTTTATTTGGCTAATACACATTAATGTAAGCACATTATATAGCATAACCTTACAATTGCTAAAAGCATACAAAGTTTCCCGAAAATGAAACATAAGTACTAAGGTTCGATTAAGTTTTTAAGGCAATTATGCTATAAAACATTCCTCTTAGAAAAATATAAGTACAGACTATGTTCAATAATAAGACTCTGCGATGGGCAAAACACGTAAAATGAGCCACTTTTGGCTCACAAAAGCAAACATGTCGCATTTCTTAAGAAAATTATCAAAAACTACAAACTCTAAGCTGACGCTTACACTAACTTCTCCATTATTTAAAAAAAAAAATTGAAAATATTTAATTTTTTGGCTTATATTTCAACATAAATAACTTAAAAATTCACTATTAATTTACAAATCATTCGTCGTAATCCGTTTGTCGTACCTTGATAAACTCTGCCGAATTTTCCGATTCACTGGAATCGATACCAAATTCAACCGCTTCTGTGTTCGTAGATGGAGCTGCGGTGCTTGGAATCTTAGTTTTTTTCACATAAACTGGTGCTGGATTGGACTGTGCTTGCGTATACGAAACTTTTGGATATGTAGATTGATAATTCAATTGTGGATATGGTGCAGGCTGATAGGAATCATGTGGATATTCAGACATTTCAGCATAATTAGCAGCGGCATGTGAATACTTGGTGGCTTTGTCACGTTTACTATTGTTGGTTGCTGAAGTTGGCTGTGGTGATGAAATCTGTTCATTCGATTGTAAGCCTTCGGGTTCAATAGCTGCATTTTTAATATTTTTACGTTTATTAGGTTTATGTGGACGTGGTGATGAATTTGCTGGTCTACCAGTTGGCTTAGAATGATGTTTATTATGATTTGATGAAGATTCAGAATTGCTAGGGTATTTCGTATGATATGGATAACTGGCAGTTTCCTCTGCATTAGGTCGATCTTCATTATCATTGTAACTAGTCGAGTCTTCATTATCAGCATATGTTGAAGGAGCAGGTTTTCGGTGCTTGTGTTGCTGATTATCTTGTTTGGGATATTTTGTATAAACAGCAGTTTCAGCTGAATCTGCTGCATCTACTGAATCTTCTGTATAACTATTTTGTTCAGCTGTGGGAGTTTTATGTTTTTGATTTTTGTGTCCCGTATATTGCGGACGCGAAACTGTTTCCGCTGAATCTAATTGATCAGCTTGATTGGCGTGTTCAGCGGAGTGATGACGATGGCCGTGTTTCTTTTGCTTGCTATGATAATGAGAGGCAGCTGTTGGACGTTTAATTTTTGCTTTGGAATGATGTGAAGTAATTGTTTCTGTTGAATCAACTTGATCATCATCTTCAGCATGATAGGGTGGATCAATTTTGTGTATTTGTATATTTGGCTTGTTATGTTGTGAGCTTTGCATTTGCACAGCGTGTGCTGACTCATCATCTGCTTCAGCGGAGCTCGAGTTATCTGTATCATACTGAACTGCAACATTTGGACGTTTGCGCTTCTGACTCAAATGTTTGATGGGCTTCAATGAATGCATATGAGGTCTTTTAGTTGAGTGTTTTCTTGTAGTTATTGGCGGTGAGGTTGGAGCTTTTGTTGTAGTTTCAGGTAATTCGGTCAATGGCTGTGGTTGCTGCTGATCGCTGACTTGAAACGGAGGTTGCTGACGTGCATAAAGTGGAAATGTTGCATATTCTGGGTAATTTTGATAAGCTGAAAAACGCTGATAGCCGTTGTTATTACTTGGGTAACTGTGATACATTGGACTACTGCGATAGTGATGATATGTTGAAGATGGCGGTGGAGGTGGTGGAAAACCATAGTATGCAGCGCTTGGATAGCCATACCAGGGATCATCTGGCTGCTGCTGATAACGATGTTGCTGCCAAGAATTATATGGCTGTGGCTTTAAACTTTCAGCTGGCTCTTCCTCTCCCTCAGGTTTTTTCTTTACTACAACAATGCAATTAACTAATGGACTTGGCGAGACTGTTTGCTGTTGTTCAGAATAGGGAGAGTATGGCTGATCTTCTGCTGACTGTTGTTCATAGTTTTGTTGATAGGGGTCATTCGGATCGTAATACTGTTTTCCATTCTGTTTAGCAACTGGCTCCTTACCAGCATTAATTACGCACAATGGATAGCCATCGCTAAATGTTGTGGTCGAAGTGGGTAGTGCGCCAACCCATGAGGCAAGAAAAGTGCCAGATAAACCTGCTTTCAAAACTGTTACAAGGCCTTTGAGCGCTGCTATACCGCTGGCTATTAAGCGTGCCTCTGAAATGGTCTGTTGTCCGTTTGTTAGGCCTAGTATGGCTTCATATTCAGCACGACTAATGGGATGAAATGGTGTCAACTGTAAGGCATTAATGTTGTCTGCAAATTTTTTAAATAGAAGAAGTTTAATTTTTTCCATTGTATTCCAATAATCATGACGTACATACCTGCCTCATTTGATTGAGCTGCTATTACTGTGGCAACTAATAGCAGCAATATATTAACCAAAGTCAACAACTGCATCGTTTGCATTCTTCTGCGTTTTTAATTTAGCCACCGGTTTTTTTTTTCGTTTTTGTATTCGTAGAGTTCTTGCTTTGCTTTGAATTTCTTATGACTGAAACTCCAGCCAGTTTCTGTTGTTCAATTTATAGCTTCGTATGGTTTTGCTTTCTTTTTGAACTAGACGTTGCGTTACTATTCATATTGTAATTTTCAATGAAATGAGGTATCGCCTCTTCCAGTTGTTAAATTTTTAATGTCGTTTTCATTTTTTTATTGTTTCAATTTTGTGGTTCATCTCACTTTATGTGCTTGACCTAATTTTTCCAAAGCACTCAAAGTTTTTGTAAAAATAATCCATTGTCAAAGAATGTATTTGAGAAGTGATGACAAAAGCTACTGCCTAATTTAAAACAGATTTAAGTCTATTTTATTATAATTTTATTTATACAAATTAATTCTTGGTTATTTGATATGTCAATTTATATTCTCCGCTTCGGTTTTTCGTTGTAATAAGTGAAAGCGTTTAGAGAGTTAATAATTTGAAATGTTTTTGCTTCTGAAATGTTCTACGAACTATATAAAAGCTAATTGAGAGGTTAAACTTGATTTCGGTAGTTTGCTGATCAAAAAAATGATGGTCCAAACCTTATTTGAAATGAAATTTTTTTTTGATGAATTATGCGCAAAATCTGTTGTCAGGAGCATTATTTGCGAGTATTTATTGCCCATTATCATCACTATTCCATAATTTTGATAGAAACTTTCAAAGCTACAAATAAACTTTATCAGGAGCAGGAGGCAATAATTGCTTAGATATTTTTGTATGCAAGTCACTGAAGCTAACTTTTTTTTTAGCAGAAAAAGTTGTGATAATTTGTGATACATATATGTAATCTATCCTCATCGAGAAACTTGTAAAAATCTTCAACATTTTCATTTTACAAAAATTTGTAATTATGAAAAACAAAATTAACAAAAACACACCCTAAAGTTTTACTAAGAGGAGACCATAAAATAAATGCAACAAACGTAATACGTCGTACACTTACACTTATGTAGATAATTAAACAACCTTTCAAATATTTCGCATAAGATACCTCACAAGGATTCAAATAAAAAGTCATAAACCAGTATACTGTAAAATATTTGATTGTATACGTGTGTCAGTTTCATGCACACACACACACACATACACACATGCATATGCCTTGTGTTTACATACAAGGTGTTTTAAATGTACGTTTTATATTGGCACACCTACACAACAATAAATGAACGCCCATGAGAATGAATGTTAAAATAAAACAACAACGAGCGGGGCGTTTTAAGTGTCGCAACACCACATTTGATTGACGTGTTATTAGTTGTTGTAGTTGTTGTCGTCGTTTTTGTTGTTTATGTTACTGTTGTTGCGGTATGGTGCATACTCATCATTGTAATGCTTTCTTTTTACATCGATTTACAATGTACATACATCCATACATACATACATACATACGTATATAGATATGTGTAGATTTGTTTGCTTTTGTGCTCTTTGTGCAAGTTTGCAAGTGTTGGTTGATGTCTGATAAGAAAGTTACAAGAACAGCAACAACAACAGCAACAGCTACACCAACAACAACAACAACAGCTATAAATTTCAATGTCTGTTGGGTGTACTTCCTTTGATGCATGTTCATTTCCGACAGTGATACGTTTATGTCCCGCGCGCATATTAGTTTGGGTATAGGGTAAAAGATGCAAAGTGAGCGCACATAATTAAATTTTAAAATTTGCTCATTATTATTTTTTATGTTATTGATTTTAGTTTAGTTTATAGAAAAAAACGTAAAACTCAATTTTCATTTCTATGCTGAAATTTGAGGAGCAGCGCAGTAGAAAGTATAGCAACAGTTTTTCAATTAAAAATTTTTATTTTGTAATAAAATAATAGTGTTCATAGATCAAACTTTATTAAACTTTTTATAAATTTTTGTCACTTTAATTTTTTTTGCAGATATTTATGGCCACAATCTTCCATTGTGCAGCGTTTTTTTTAATTGTTTGAGGAATTATTTTTAAAATATATATATATCATATATATTATAGACATATGGGCATTTCTATGGTGTTGAACGGGTTTAAAGCTAAAAAAACAGTCAAAATAAAACGGATTTTTATTTTGCAATAGGCTTAAATTATAGCTCTTAATTAGCTCTATAATTGGTGCTTAATTTACTTTTGGACAATTTTTCCTTTTCAAGATAATTGCAAAAAACCAAGGCGGTAACACGGGACGAAAATGAAGTAGTTTTCGCGGCGAGCAATTCAAACACCGACTTCAGCGAACGTTGTGCATTGATGTCTCTTAAAAATGGTTTTGATTTTGTCCAAAACTAATTTCTATTTTTATTTTTAACTTAATTTTAATCGGGCTCGCACGGGACATATTTTCCATCATGATATTTATGTTGTTTCTGTTGCTCTTTTAAGAAATTATATATAAACATGCTTACTTAAACTGTTTTTAAATCAACAGAAGCATTCAATATATCAATTTTCACATAATAACAACAAAGTTAACAAAACCACATACATATGTATGTAGTAAAACATATATGTATATAAAATATAAAAAACATTTGATTTTGCTCGAACTTCGACACGTCAAAGAACCATGAAAGATAGCCTCACAGCACAAATTTCAGCTTTCTAGGTAGTTGGAGGCCTGAGTACTGTTAGGTCAAAGTTTGGAAAAACCTCTATTTTTGCGAAAACAGTCGAATTCAATGTCAAATATCTCTTAACTTGGTCAACAAATTTTACCGTGTGATGTCTCCCACTTCTATTAGTTGGTTAAAGACTACCGTCGAATTATTAATTTTCATTTATGTAAAAATTATTTTCAAATTTTGAAATTCATACTTAAGGTGTCGCACGGGACCAACTTTATATAAGAACCAAGGTCAATCATCTTCTTTTTTTTTAGCGAGGTTTTTATTATTTAAATTGTAAAAAAAAATCTCTGTTTGTACTTGATATGTAAGAATCTTTTTGCATGTACTTTTAAGGTCGCACAGGACATCGAAATATGCGATAATGCAACGGAAAACTTACAGTTATTTACAACTGCATAGTTTCTTATGCATTGTTTTTTAAATCTTTATATCCACAGCTAAATTTAACAGAGCAAAAGTCAATGCATAAGGTCTCTCTTTACGATATTTTATCAAAACAAAATGTGCAATAGAAATATCGAATAAGAAAAATTTTGCTTGCGCGACTTTGCATTTGAATATCTCCAAATGCGTTACAAATAGATGTAAAATTTATTGACATTAGTTAAATTTGATGTGTTTCCCTATGAAAATATGAAAAACAAATTGTTTTCAAGAACTTTTAATTTTTTTATCACGGTGTACCTCTGGGTGGAAATGCCCATATACATTTAACGAGTACTAGCATTATTTGCTTACATTACCTTATAGGTATTTGTGTGAACATAAGTGATTTTGTAAAATACAATGACATGTGTTCACCAAATTTTACATGTGAGCTTTTAAGTTGTACATTTTAATGTGTGAGTAACACCTTAATGTGAGTTTGTGCTTATGGGGTTCTCTCATGAAATAATTGCGAATTCAATAATGTTGTGCAAATTGATATTTAGAATTTTGTGCTCATTGTTGTCGCTGTATTTTGTTGTTGTGGTTGTGAGACATTTGCGGTAACGGGAGCAAAAGTTTATTTTCACCATTATCACGCAGTATAATGAAATCTCTGTTTATTTTTTTTTTATTTGATGTTGTTAAAAATCTTGCCATATTTAAATGTAAAGTTTACACTAATAGTCTCTTGGGTTTTAAGAAAATAGTGCACATGCGATGAATATACATATTTCAATTGGGATATAAAAATTTAAGGATTTATATTTTAAGAAAAAAATTTGAAATTCATTTACAAATGGTAGCAGAACAAAACAAATACTTTCTATTGTAATTTTGTTTTTTAATTCTGATATGTAAGAGTTATTTTGTTGCTGTTTTTTAAGACAAAAAACATAAATTTATAGCAACCACAAACAACCAACTACAATTTCTGTTTAATTCTTTTATTTTATTTTATTATATTATATTTTATTGTGGTATTGTGCAAATATACATACAATATAGAAGAAGCTCAAAATATTTCATTAAATAATTGTGCTGTTTCCAGCAAAATATGTTTGTGTGTATGTGTGTGTTTTGTTTATAGAAATTTCTCTTTATAAAATTGCTTTTTTTACTTATATTTTTTTTTTTATTTAAATTCTTTTATTTCAAGCACTGCAGCCATTCATGTTCCTTTGAGTTCGTTCGTATTGTAGTCAACTTAAAAGTATACTATTAAAAAAAGTAATATAGAAGAAGCCATATAAATAACTTTTAATGAAAATATAATCAAAACCAAATGTGAACGAACGCTGAAATTCCAATTTGTATATCTATCTATATTTGATAAAAAATTTAAAAAATCAAAAAAATTAAATAAAAAATCGTCTGCAAAGTTTTTATGTTTATCTGTTTTTTATTTTATATTGCTAATGCACAAATCGCATAAAAACTTTTGTTTTAATATGACAGAAATTTTTTCGTTGTCAATACAATTTTTTTGATATTTCAAAAATAAATAAATATTTTGCAATATCATTTTACTATACAACCCAAACTACGTTGTTAATTGCTTTTAAAAGATTTCAGAATTTTGTCTCAATAATGAGCAGCTAATTGAAGTTGCGCTCAGTAAAGCATCCGTTTAAATTGCATATGAAAATATGTAGCAACGTTAAATGACAACAAGCTTTTCAATGCCATTAAAAGCGTGTTTTATTCCATTGTAGGGATTAAATTTTCGCCATACTATTTGCAACTGTTAAAGTATATAAATGTTTTCTTTAATGAGGTTTTTAATGAGGCGCTAGTCTTAAATTTAATTGCATTTCAGAAGTTTTAATGCATAAAAGCACTTATGCTGAGTTTACACAACATAAGTTTTCTACAAAGACTTAATCGAAATCTTTGATATTCTTTAAATTTTATTGGCTTTATTGTTTTAATGGAAGATAAGCTCTGCAAAAGTTGCAGCACAAAAAACTTCAGCAGTGACGGTTTTATTTAATTTTTATAGGTATTGTTCTCGTAACTTGAAATAAATTTTAGAAAATACTTAACTCTCTTTCAAAGCTTGGGTATATTCAGCGGTGTTCAGGGCTGCTAAGCAAAAATTGATGCTTTTAAATTAAATATTTATTTTGTTTTTTTTTTACTTCAATTTCAGCTAAAACGATATCAAGCAATAATTTGGAGCAAAATATATGCGATATTTCAAAGTATGCATTTTGATGGTGATCCAATACGAGGTTCCTTTTCCAACTGGGTTGTTTTGACAGCTGTCATGTGTCAAATGGCTTGTTCATATGACGTTTGTGTTCAGTATTCAATACGACTCAATCATGAATAGACTTATATTGTGGAAACTTACTGCCAAAATCAGTCATCAGTTAGAGAATGTTCTTCAACATCATTTTGGTCGTTATGAGCGTTCAACTGAGCGCACTATTCGTAACACCATCACCAAATTTCGAACCAATTTTACAATATTGGACATTCATCATACAACCAGAGTGCATACAGATCGTAATTTTAAGAATATTTTTGCAGTAGCAGAGAGTGTTCGTGAAAACCGTGAACAATCGATTCGTCGCCGATCTCAGGCTTTCGGCATCTCTTATGGGTCATTGTGGCGTATCTTAAGGCGTGATCTTGGTCTGAAGGCCTAGAAAATACTGCTCCTATAAGAATTGAAGCCGACTGTAATTGGTGTACGTTTTAATTTTGGTTTAAGGGCCTTACAACAACCTTAAATTGATCCATTATTTTATCGAAAAATTGTGTTTGGCGACGAAGCTCATTTCTGGGTGAACGGCTACGTTAACAAGCGAAATTTCCGTATTTGGACCGATGAACAGCCAGAAGCAATCTAAGAGTGTCCAATGTATCCCGATAAATGTGCTGTTTGGTGTAGCTTATGGACAGGAGACATTCAAAAATGCGGATGGAGCCATGCCATACAGCTGGAGAAACAATCGTTTTATTGAGGGAAACATTCGATGAAAACATCATCTCAAGAAATGATCCTTTTAATTTGCCACCAAGATCATGTGATTTGACGCCATTTGATTACTTTCTTTGGGGATATGTTAAATCACTTGTTTATGTCGACAAATCCGAAACTATTGGCGCTTTGGAAACCAACATAACTCGTGATATGCACGGAATACCGGCCGATATGCTCAAAAGTGCTATTCGACCAACAGAATGAACCATTTAGGAACTATTCGTGGGTCAAAATAATTTTTTTTTTTTTTAACAATGAGTTGTAGGAACCGAACTATCATTCCAAATATAGATTTGCATCAATACATTGATTTTTATGTATTTTATTTCGAAAACAAAGTAGGAAGCTCTTATTGGATCACCCTTATATTTGTGTTAGTTATTAGAGTTAAAGCTTTTTCACTGAAATCTTAGCTCTAAATTCCATAAAAGTGGCTGAAATATGTAAAGCACGAAATATATCTCCAATGCCATCTACATAAAACTCGTTTTATTTGTGCTCATAAGGACACATTTGATTAATTATGGGGCTAGCCCTTCTAGTAAAGCGATAGATTTACACTTTTCGTCAGTAAGCCGTCGGACAGTGGAAGATCGTAAAAAAGTTTCCAAAGTTTTTAATGTCAATTTTATTATTATTATTCCTATCTGCATTCAGTTGTTGTACAAGAATCCTTGAAAATTAATTCTAAAACAAATTTTCAGCGTCCCTACAAAAGTTTTCTTTTTTTTAAATTGACATTCGTTATCTAAAATTCTGCCTTATCCACCCAATTATTTTTCTATAATTTTTAATAAACCGAAACCGAAGTAGCATCAATCATGCAAATACAACAAACATTTCGTGCATCATTAATTTGCACCAAAGAAGTAGGACACATTTTGTGCTGTTCTATTTTGTTCTGTAGGTTGTCTTGAGTTTCACTTTTCATTACGATATTGTTGATTCATGAGCCATGGCAGCAGCAACAGCTGCGCTGCACCAGCAAACAACAACAGCGGCGCTAAGGCACTTTTGCTTTACTCTACTGCGTTTAATTTTCACGTTGCCGCCGCAATTTTGACACCGACCTGCCTTTAATTTTTAATCCAATTGCAATAAAAATAAATTGTTATGCCACTTTTTTTTCTTTATACTTCTGTTTTTTTAATCATTTTTACAAGGCTCTCTAGCAAGGACGCCGCATATCAGTTTTCCATCATAATTAATTTTATTGCTTCTTGCCGTTTTTTTTTTGCAATTTCTTTCACTATGTCTCCATTTTATTTAGCTTATACCAGCGCATAACTTTTTTCATTCTTTTGCCAAATTTCATTAAATAAATGAAGTGTAAGTGTGTGTTAGCGCACAAGGACGCAGGGTATGTTAATATAACGACAACACAAAAAAAAAAGGAAATGTGAGAAAATTCAAAAATTCTTTTTTTGTCTCCGCAGTCATTTATGACGTTTTTATAGCATGATTAATGAAATTATATGTTGATCTAATCTACTAGCCGAAACAACTGCGGAATAGAAAATAAAATTTATAATTATGGTGATTTTTTAGCGGAAAGTTGTGCTGTTTTTATTGAGTTATGCTGACAAGTTTTAACAGCAGAAAAATGTCACTGTTTCATGGCATGACACTGAGAGAGCTAGTGTTTCAGCAACTCTTTAATATTTCGCACCAAGTAGTCTCTATGTAGATCAGTTTATAATCTCAATATATGTGAATGATGAGCCATAATACAGTGACCAGTTAATATCTTTGCCATGAGACTGTATATTACACTCGATAAAGCTAGTATTATTTTAGTATTGATGTCATTAAAACTATGCCCAAATATTTTAGTTTTTAAGCATATGTCATATTGTCCACTTTAGAGTTATATACTCAGACAAAAATGGCATTACAATTTTTAAAATTTTATTTTTAACTTATAGCCGGTAAGTCTTAAACTAAAAATTGTGAAAATATAATTTTTTTCTTTTAATTTTAACATAAAAAACTCCATTGTAAATTTGAAAAATTTTAAAAAAAAAATATTTTTAACTTTACTTCAATGCTGAAAAACTCTGCTGCTTGTTAAAAAATAACTTAAAATTGTGCAAAAAAAAAACTTCCCACAACAATATCAGCTACAATTTGAAGTAGTCGGTCGCTCAGCACAAATGAAGCAGCGCGCAACATCACAGCACCAATTTGAGACGGTGCTTTCATTAACCTCATTACAAAGCAACACATTTGCATAAGTTGTAAGCGTAGTCTTACTGTCACTATCATTGTCTTGATTTTTTTTGTTATTGTTAGCTCTTCTAATGTTGTTGTCTTTACATATTTGCATAAACTGTCACTTACACCTAAGCAAAATTATCCATTCATTTACCACAAATATTTAAGCAGGACGTGAGTGACTATGAGGTTGATGATGACGATGATGGCTGCTACTACAACGACGACAAATAGATTTTGTGTGCGCACCGGCAATAAAAATTTGCATAGTAATCATATTTGGCACAACAATAACAACAACAACAACAGCAACTGAAACAAACAAACGAGTTAAGCGGATTACATGGTTACAATGGACAAGTGGATTAACAAACTTTTGTTCTTCTCACCAATGTTTGATGATTTAAGGTTGAAAGTTGAAGTTTGGTTTTATTAATAAATTTAAATGCGACCACAAATTAAGTAATAAAATTTATTAGGAGAAATGTTGCCAAATATGGAATATTAAGAGACAATTGCTAAGGATATTTTTTGTAAGTCATTTAGCAGACAAAAAGGAAAAAGCAGGACTAAGACCATATAAAAGCTCTTATGCCTAAAAACAATAATTTTTTATTCCACCAAAGGAATTTTACGAATTAAGGCAGACTTTAATATTATGAAAACAATTCATATTTCATTACATTATTGAAGAGACCTAGTTCTATCCCCATGTATTGCTGAATACAAGAAATTCTGTCTTTATACACAAATGCTTTAAGGCAATAGTGATAAGAGTTACAATGTCCAAGAAAAATCTTTTTTTAAAAGAAATTAATGAATGCCAAAAGCATTTTCTTTCTTTACATTTTCATTCTATTTTTACAACTAAATGTTACAAGGTCTGAATTTTTGAGCTAAAACACTTGACGAAGAGTGATGATGTCAGTGCCACTAGGGTACAATACCCAACTGTAACACTGGCCACTATATATCCGTTCGTCGTCGTCCGTTCAACAACAAAGCAAAACTTTAAAAGTCGCCTACAGCGCCATAGCAAATGAAAGTGTTTTTCCACTCTCTAATTCATCAAACTATCACTTTCACTATCACTATCACTGTCTTTGTCTTGTGTTTGTTGAAACTTTAAAGTGCATTTGGCTCTTTCGTTCGTGTACCATCTGCTCTTAATCTTTCTATCTATGGGAGAAAATTTTCTACATTTCACAATTAAAACTCACACTAACGCTTGCACTACTACAACTATCTACTCACTTGTAGTGCAGAAAAATAATTACTTTTATGTCCAGCGGCAATTGAATTCATTTACTTAACATTGCAGCAGCACTGACATCAATGCTAGCAAAGTTGTTTCCACCAAGTAGAAAATGTTTATAAAACTTTTAAAGTTTCAGTTTTTGAAGCAATGCAAATGCTCTGCTTCTGTGCTATTGTAAGCGTTATTTTAAGTGTTTAAGTATTGCAACAATTGGTATGAAGTTTAATGTAGATAATCACCTATTACCAATCAATTGCTATGATGTATATCTGAATCAAAAATTTTTGATATAACACCATTGGGTGTGTCACTTCCTTTACAAACAGTATACCTTATGTGACATATCTCCCGAACTACATACTATATGTGCGCAATCATACTAAAATTTCGTGTAAGAATGTTATAAATAAAAAGCTATTTATGAATCAATATGTATCGGACAGGATTGTACCAGTTGGGTGTGTCACCGCCCTAAATTTTAAGACTAATTACGGCATATTTCACAAATTATACAAGCTGCCGATCATGAATATTATTTATTGAACAAATAGTAGGCGGAATTGGAAAACTGGGCGTGTCATCTATCGACTTCTTCATTTATTCGACTTTTTAACCCTCTTTCATATTTCTGAAGAATTTTACGTATTTTTGTCAAACTTTTCAGCGATTTTTCATTGCTTCAACAATTTTTAATCTCTTTCTACTTTTTTCAAGTATTTCAACCTCTTTCAACTTTTTTCCACATTTTCCATATTTTTTCGACTTTTTCAACCTATTTCAACTTTCTTCATTAGTCTCGATATTTTTTCCAATTTTCAGCGATTGTCAAATGCTACAAAGTTTTTCAACCTTTTTCAACTTTATTCAACTTTTTTCGAATTTTTCAATCTCTTTCAACTTGTTTCAATATATCCCATATTTCACCGACTTATACAACCTCAATCAATTTATTTCAATGTTTTTAAAATTCTTCGAGTTTTTCAACCTCAAAACAAAAAACCGAACTACGGTCGGTATCCTGGTACTATCGGTTATGTAGCATTTTGTAAATGCCAGTCACCACGAAATAAAAACTTCAGTGCAAACTACACGTTTTAAGCTTACTTTTTCTCGAAAAATTGATTCAGAGCATTTTTTTAAATCTTTTATTATTGTATTCTGTCGAATTAATATGACATTTTACAATGTTTTACATTTAATTTTGAAATGAGACTAAAAACTGAATTCGGCATGTAAGGCATGCGTCCAGTGACACACCCTTATTCGTGGAAATTAACTTCCGTTAATGTAGTAATTCTTGAGGTGCTTAGACGCCAGTTCATTTGGGTGTAATGTGAGCCGTGCTTTATACCTTCTCGCAACTTTTCTTATTTCCTCCTTTACAGTAGGAATTTCAAGCTCCCTGTGAATCAGGGCGTTGACGACATACCAGGGTGCATTAATTACAGTTCGCAAGGTTTTTGACTAGAAGCGCTGGAGGACTTCCAAGTTTGGGTGAGACGCCGTACTCCACAACTCAATACTGTACGTCCATATTGCTTTACGTGTCTCTTTATATAATAATAACTTATTTTCGATAGACAGGGATGATTTCTTGTTTAAGAGCCAGAATCGGAGGCCTAAAGCTTTCTGTTTTTTGAAAATATGAGATGAAAATATGAGCATTAAAAACACTTTGAAAGAACAATAAATTAAATAGCACTCCGAGGTTTTCTTGTTGGACAAATGGGAGTCATTTCCGTAATATTTTTTTGCGCTGAGTCTAAATCTGACCTCAACATTTTAAAATATTTGAATTCTTTGTCTAATTTGAGGTTATGTCTTGGATTCAATGTGGCAGGAATTTGAAAGCATTTTTTCATAATATTAAAATTCATGACACCTTATATAGATATAAGAAACTACATAGATGACCATTTGACACATCAATTTAAAAAGGAAGGATGGCACTTGGACGACCTTTCATTATTCAAATTCAAAACTTTCTTCGAATTTCGACATAGCACTATGGGCTCGCCAACCACTTTTGTTGGCCAAAACCTATTTTTTCACACTCTGTTATTGTTTTGTTGTTGTAGTAATCCTTTACAAAATACTGCAGAGCAAACAAAAATGCGCTTTTTTTGTAAATACTAATTTACAGTTTAACAACAAACCATGAATGTTTAGCTTTCTTAAAAGAATTGTGAATGCAATTTTGTGCGTTTGTGAGTGTTTTTTTAAGTTTATCAACATATTATTTTTGCTTGAAAAAAAAAGTTAAAAAAAAAGTAAAATATAGAAAAGAAAGGTGGTGGTGGTAAGTACTTTAATGTTTATATATGAAACTTTTCAAAAAAAGATCTGGTGCAGTGAAAAAATCAGTTGTTTAATGCAACCAATAAAATTATTGTGATTTTTTAATTCTTAAATCTAAGTTGGCTTGCAAAATTTTGTCCAAGTTTGCCCAACCTAAAACAAAAAAATAATAATAGTTTGGGATGAGGTAAGTCTGCTTTGTCATGTTTTGTGTTGTGATTTTTAAGATAAACACTTTTTTCCAGACTTTTTCTGCTTCAAAAGTTCTGAGCTTTTTCGAGTTTGAAAATGTACCACAAATCTAAAAAACTTAGTATAAGGGAGTAATCGCTGATTTCGATTTGAATAAAAATTTTCGTTATCTTGAAATAGTTTATTAAGTATGGAATTAGAATGCCACATTGAAGTTGTCATCTAAAAATTTTAAATTTTGACATTAAATTCGAAATTAGCGACCAAGATAGCCTCCTTACACAACGTTTCATTCAGATAAAATTACATTTTCAAATTTTGGCCGCCATACTGGATCCGCCATTTTGAGTTTTTAATTTTTGACATCAAATTTGAAATCAGCGACTCCGAAAACCTCCTTATAGAGCCTTTCAGAGTTTTGGTCAGAAAAAGTGGTCAGCGAGCCCATAGTGCATTGTCATGTAATGTAAAAAAAATCCCTAAAATGAATAAATAGTCTGTTTTGGCAAAATGGGTACGCCAACATTACTTTTTTGAATATGTCTCGTCTAGTGTTTAATTAATAGAAAACTCAAGTTTTCCTATTGGGTTATTCATAGTCACACTTTTAAAAGTCAGACTTTGCAATCATGTGGAATAACTCGTTAAGCGGGTGTGTCAATTTAATATGCAACTACATACAAACATATCTGTGTTATGTTCCATTTCTCCAGAGCAACTTTTAGTGTTGAATTTAGAGAAACTTGTATTCCACTATACGCTTTTCTTGCTCTATACCACACTTATATTTTCTTTTTGTTTTTGTCGTTGTTCATGCAAAACTGTGTCAAATGTTAAAATCACACACACACACAGACAAGCACCTACCTATCAATACGTGCATGTGCAAATTCTTAAGTGTTAGTGTTGTTTCAACTCTGTTCAATACGAAGCCATTTTAACTAGTATTCAAGGATACTTTAGATTATCCAGCATATGTCACTGTGAGTGTTCTAATTAATTTTAATAGTTTTTCTTGTATGACATTGTATGTGCATGTATGTGTGCATATTTGCCATGTAATGGATATTACAGACAATAAAAGGATTTTATGGCAATATGGATAAAAACGTAAGAGATTTGAAAACTTCATTTGTTAGACAATAAATGAATTTTAACATGGCACACAAAGGATTCAAAGCTACATAGTGCAAAAATAAAAAAGTTTTGAGGGCAAAAAAAGTTTACAGCAGATAATCAAATAAAGTGGCCTTTGACATATTAACAAAAGCACTTAAAAGTGTCAATAGTTAAATTGCTGCCTATAATTTATTAAAAGTGCGCTTTTATTAAATAAACAATAAATAAATTTCCTCACAATTGAAAAAGATATTTGAAAGAGATTATTACATTAAATTGTCGTACAGGGAAAACCTAAAATGAAATGAATTTCAATTACTAAAATGCCACAAGAAAGATCATAAATTTCACTATTGAATTCCCCATTGCATTTAACGGGGGAAGGGAAAATCGTCATAACTTAGTGATGTCATTAATACCATTTGTATACCTGTATACCTGTGTACATATTATTAAAATTGGGAATTATTTTAATAGATTCCTTTGCTATTGTTGACAAATGTTTTTATGTACACAGGAATAGTCATCAAATGGCCTGTGGGAGTATTTCAATATATTTAATGTTCATATGTGAGCATGTATGTTATGTCTGACAATTTATTGCTGGCATTAACATCCGATACAAAAAGTATTGACACCACTCTGTAATGCAGTATTTGGTTGTTAGGTCTAACAAGAGTTTTCTTCACAGTCGGTAATGTATGTGGCTTCACAGACTAATGTCCTTAATAGTTCAGAAAGTTAAACAGGATATAGTTTGAAAAACTGGATACTAGTATTTACCGTAGCTTCGCATGCGCTCCGTTGTTGTTTTTTTTTGTTTTTTGCAAAATGAAATTACCCTCTTAATTTCACATGACATAGGTATTCTATCTTCAAAAGTAAAAAAAAAAATTGAAAAAGCTTGTTTTTTTTTTCAATTTTCGAAGCCAAATACAAAGGATACAAATGAGTGGGAAAAAACAACAACAATGACAACACAGAATTCAAGAAGCAGCATAAGTAACGAAAAAGTAAAACAAAAATTTTGTGTCAGATTTTGCAAAAACTTAATCCTAAAAAAAAGGATATTTAACTTTAAACAAAGCAAAACATAGGTATGCAATAATCTTCTTTAGCACAAAAATGTTGCTTTAAGAAAGATGATATTAGAATCGGTACAGTGTATTTTGCTCCAAAACGTTACAAACAATTCTCATATAAACCATTTTATATAAGTAGTATAGATAGCTCAAAAAAATGAATTTTCTTAGCTTATATAGCGATGGATTCGGAAAACCAAAGGCTAGGCACAGCTCGAAATTTTCTTTTCAGCAGATCTCAAAATAAGTTTCAAAATGATGTGAATTTTGTTTGTAAAAATAATTCAAAAATGAAGAATATGTCTGGCTTAAGTTTCAAATATTATTTTAATTAAAATTATTTGAAAAGTTTCGTGAAACCTTATTAATTTAATAAGTTTTTAAGGACAGTAATGGTTCCTACTTACAATATAAGAAGCCATAATAAATAAAAGCTTATTATTATTTTTCAAAAAAAAATAAAAGTAGAAGTTTTAAATTTTTTTACATAAAAATAACCGCCATATCTTACAAAAATAACAGTCATTACCATCACTTCAAATTCATGATGCTTAAGCGCTGCTACAAACTTTTATTTAAGAATCTTTTGATAAAAGATAAAAAACGTCAAGTTCTAACTTTAAGCTTCGTTATCAATCGTTAGCATCCGCTGTGTTTCTTTGAATGTTGTGCACAAACTTTTAAGTGGTACTGTCTACATTGCTGCTTCTACATCTACATTTTGTTTTTTCCTGTGAAAAATGCTCGTAGCTATTGTGACTTTTTGTTGCCGTTGTAATCGTCAAGTTCTTTACGATTGTGTCGTTGTTGTTGTTGTTGTTGTACTTATAATATGCTACTTCTTGTTGTGCTGCCTTTTGTTGTTGTTGTTGTTGTATATGTGTCGCATTTAATTTCCATTGATTGAAACTGATTTTATTTGATACGCAACGATTTGATTTCGAATCAATTCAATTTTTGTGTTCTTTTTTTTTTTTTTTGGTTTTGTCAATGTTGTTGTAATACTTTTGTGTCTTTTTGTTGTTATTACTTTTATTATAGCAACTGTTGTAATTCATGTTTTTTTCTTTTTTTTTTTTTGTTGCTATTGTTGTAGTTTATGTGGCTTTTGATGGCTGCCTATTAAATGAATTAATTTTGTTAAGTAATAAATTAGTTTGATTAATAAAAGCACGAATAAATAGCAGAACAACAGAAACAAATAAAATCAAATTGAAAATAAATTCCATGTAATTTATAAGAATAAAAGGATGCATTAGTTATTTACTTTATATTAATATTTGCTAGACACTATAATAAATTAATTTAGATAGTTATATCTTAATTTTTTTTTTTTTTTTTTTGAATTTTGCTAATGCTAATTGTTCAATGAAGTGCCTCCAGCTATGCAGCTCAAAATATTAAAAAATCAAAACTTCTTTCATTTTAAAAATAAAAAATTTAATTTATATAAATTTTTAATTTAAAAAAAAATGTATTCCCGAAACTCATGCTTCAAAATCATAATCACTGCTAGAAACATTTTTAAAAATATAAATTGTTTTTTTTTTTAAATAGTTCCACGAAAAATAGAAATATATAAACAAATATGTAGGGTATTTTGCAAGCTGACACAACTGGTGAGCATAAGCTTTTAATGCATTTTTTAACCCAATTTTTTAATCCACTTTACGATATTGCTTTTGAATGTGTGTGTGTGTTTTTGTTACCTGCAAGCCACTCGATTCCCCTTTGCTATCATCTTCTTACTGCTACTGGTTATACAAATAAAGGATTTCCGGGATACACTTTTATTACTCTCGATTACATTGATGGTAGCAATGCAATTTTTGCTGCCATATTTTTTCCACATGTGTGGTGGCGCCACGTTTTTTTTTTTCGTAATGCCATTCGCTGCAAATACAACGTATGGTTTTTCGAAAGCAACTACTGCAAAGGACCAAACAATGGAAAAAAAAAACAACAAAAATAATTGAAAATATTGCTGGAGCTTATGTTGCAAAACAAAAGGTGCAATTCCCAATTTTTGGCTGAATAAGCGGCTATTATGCATTAAACGTCGTTGTCATCGTACTGTGCTGGGCAGCAACTTAGCCAGACAGGTTTGAGTATCGCACTCGGAAGAAAAAAAATGGAAGCAAAGCGTTGCAATATATAAAGTGGCATGTTGTTTTTTAGTGCCACTTGCAGCTGCACAGTGGAGTTATTATGAGTATTTTTTTTTTTTGTTTCCAAAATCCAAAAATATGCAGTTAATCTTGTTTTTATTACTTAAAAATTATTGAATTCACAGTAATGCTGTTGATATGAAAAACTTCCATTGAATGTAAAAAAGCAAAAAAAAAATTGTTATTAAAGAATTGCTGCTGCTCATTTCAGTATTTTAACATGTTACAGCAATCTTCGCTCATAAACTGGTGTTAAAATTAGTATTTATTTTATATTTATATTTATTTTTATTATTTATAATTATTAAGTATATATTATTATTCCTAATATGGTATAGCAAAAATCAAGCCGTTTTGACACACACAACACTTAGTGATAGTAAATTTCAAACACCACTGCAAGTGAGAGTGAAAATTTAAACACCAGTAGCACAAAACTTTATCAAACTACCTTACCAGTAAGCAACAACCTCAATTGAAACTCCTATTTGACCACCACTGAGAATAAGGTAGTGTTGTTATTCAAATTTAATGAAACTTTCAACGCTTTTTTTTAAGACAACCGCGTTATGACCTCCTCCATTTCGTTGAAATTTTCCTAAGGTGCACTCATAAAAATCGAAGAGGGTGGTACCTCAAAAAGTTTAGATTTTGTTAAAATATTTTGGAATGTCTTAAATACTTAAAAAAAAATTGGTGAAAAAAATTTTAGTAGAGATGTTTGCAAGTTCCAATAAACTCAAAAAATTTTCGCAGGGACTTTTTATGAATAAGAACTTCCTTAAAAAAATTTGTTTTTGGAAACAGTTTTACCTAAGATTCTAATAGAAAAATGTAATGAAATTTAATTTCCTATAAAATTATTCACTAAAATTAATTGATATCATATGCACTAAAGTTTTAATCACAGTACCGCTGGGATTTATGCAACCACTAAACGATAAATTTATTGACAATCAAACCTTGACAAAAACTATTCTGTCGCACTAAAATTTTCAATCAAAAATTTTATAAATCTACTTCATTGATTGACTCAATTTTAAAGAATAAATCTAAGCGATCAATGAATGCATCAATTATAATTATCTTCCCAACTTTGCCTGAAGAGCTTTCTGACTCTATCTGATTATTAAATAAAATTTTCCGTCTCGGAGTGCTTTAGAGCTAGTGCAATTTGTGCTCGATTTGCAAGAAATGATCGGAAAATTATATAAAAATTCGAAAATTGTTGTGAAAGTAGAAAGGCCGAAAAGTAGCAAACAGCTGACATAAGTCTGGAATGTAACACAAGTCCTTTAGTGTGAGACATATTTTTTTCAGCCAACTCTTTACGGCTTATATTTTATTTCACGTCTGATGTACGGATAGCGTGGTCCACTTGATATGGAATGACCACATATATGTGGGTTCCTTATTTATCACATGTAGCATCTGCTGCAGTATTGTGTATGTGCGCATAAATAGTTACTGAATTTCAATATGTCTATTTACTTTAATTGTGTGGTGTTATTGTACAACGCTCGAAGCATTAATTCTGACATGCGATTTTCGGCAAACCGTTGGTATCATTTTGTGCTAAATTAAATGTATTTTAATTTTTGGCGTACACCAGAAGCTGCACTATTTGATTACTGGTCAGCATTGCAAGTGAGCAAGTAAACCAAATTTGTGTGCGATTATAATATATTTTATATTTGCGTGCGCTTGTATTAGTTTTGCATTAGTCTAATCTACTTAATAAATAGCAATATACCACTACAAAGGAATATGCATTTGCAGTAATGATGCTGAGTAATTAGGCTTTATTTTAATATGAATTTACCAAAATAACATAAATTCAGATTCAAGTGCAGCAAAACGTTCTATCTTAAATTCTATCAATTGAGTTATATTTTTTTCATCAAAAGCGGTAGCAAAGCTGTTCTCCCTTTTCCAAATTATATTTAACTAAGCTGTAGTTCCACTGTTCTCTTAGTTAATATTTGAGTACTTCAAAAAAAAAAACTTTCAAAAAGGAAACTATATTTCATATAGTAAGTTTTCTGTTTTGAATTATTTTTCATACAATATTTCTTTTCTGTGCGCATAGACTCCTAGTTCCTTAATCATAACTCATATTATTAAAGCTTTCAAAAATTGATTATAAATTTTACCGCAAGCAAAATATGGCAGCGCAACATTTAATAAAATAAGGAAGAAATTCAAAATAAAGTCACCTACAACTACACTGGCATAATTCATTTTTCATTTTCTTTTAAATAATTTTTTTTTTTCACACACAGTTAACTTAAATTTGAACCTAAAAGTATGCTATTCCACACTACTGCGATTTCAATAAAAGGAAACATGCTGCATGTAATAAATAATACAGGCTTAGCATAACCGTCTAACCTATACAACGTTGGTGGGCGCATTCCTGCTGTTGTTGGTAATGGTAATGATAGTGGTGGCGTGCCAGCGATTCATTCATTGTTTCTTTTCTCCTTTAAGTTTTGTAATTTCTCTGCTGTTATTATTTTATTATTTCTTGTTTCAAATATATGTACGTATTACTGCGAAAAACAATTTACAAAAAAAAACCCATGAAAATCCGTTTAGTGGTTTTCCCATTTCCTGATACGGGAGGCGTGTCAATGTCCATTTTTTCATTGAAAACTTCTTTTACAAGTACCTTTTTTATATGCATGTTCTAAGTTGCATTCACCTACATCAAATTGTTGATGAGATATAGTGATTTTGATTTTCTCCAGTATTGGGGCGGAGTGGTATCGTCCATAAAAAAAAAACTTTCTAAGATAAAATTATTAATATCCGTTGAGTAGTTCACTTGCTTATGTATATTCAACTTTTATATATTTTAAGCATTACAATGCTTCCGTACAGATATTATAGTGACTGTCATCCCTATTATCACTTAATGCATTTTCATTGACTTTTCTGCCAGTGTCGACTTTATTTCCGGCATTTAAAATAAAGTTTTTTTCCAAAGTTATTTAAATTTTTTGGTTTAAATTTGCTTTTTTTTAGGCACATTTTCATTTCATATATTTTTTCTGACTCCACTGCAAATTCAAAATAAAAGCAAAAAAACCCAAAGTATTCTGGGAAAAAGTTAACGGAAATGCGCTTTGCAGTAAATGTAGGGTATGGTTGGGTACACGGCTATAAAAGAAACATAAAAGAAGTTATGCTGTGGCTGCCACTTAAAATTACTGGTGCAGCCATTGCTGTTGTTGTTGGCCAAGTTTTAAGAGTTTTACTCTATGTACATTGTTTTTTTTTTATTTGATTGGTTATGCGGCACAAAAAAATGCCCTTCACTTTTCGCTTGCGTTACTGAATGTGCTGAGTTTTTTCTAAATCCAACAAAATGCAGTCGAAAACAAATTTCATTAAGCTTTCATTTAATTTTTTACTCAAACTGTTGCATTTGATTTTATAAAATTTTATTTAAAAAAGAAAAAAAAATTTTTTTATATTGAAACTTTATTCCAGCAACGAGTTCGCTACACTTTTTTTGTATTGCGAAAATTTCACAGAATTTAATTCCCACGTTGAAGGCAAATAAAAAGCTGCAACTGCAGTTGCACGCCGTCATTTTCTATGCATTCAACCAATGTCAACATTAACTGCAATTTTATAAATTGAAATGTAACTTTCAGCGTTTACATAGCGTACGAATGTTTATCTCGCGAACAGAAGCTTCCACTGTTTTATTTTGTGCCAATCCCCACTGTTTAGTTTTCCCCAGACATTTAGGCTTGAGTTTTGCGGCCCAATACAATGTGTTTACCCTTTAAACATTGACAGAGTTACCAACATATTTTTTATTTGTTGCAAGTTGGCTCTTGTTAATTGTTGTATTTTTTCAATTTGTTTCAAAGCATTCTTTTGCAGAAATTTAAGTTTTTCCTTTTTTTTAATTTTCTATATTTTAATTAATTTTATTTAAAATGCCAACCGCTATTTAAAAAAGTAAACATGACGTATGATAAACATTTAATTAAAATTCTATTAAGCACTACGTTATGTAATTCTAGTACGCCTATAAGCATGCAACGTAATCAAATTACAATCAACATTTCGAACGGCGACAGCCAACAAATTAATTAGAGTCCATTTCCCATTGACTTGGTTAAAAAATTGCATTTCTAAAATTAAATCAACTACGAAAATCCAATCACCACCACCAACCAACCATCGTGCCAAAGAGTGCGCGGTGCAACATTCCCACTACATTGAACACCTGCTGCTGCAGTTTTGCGTAGTATTTTTGTTATTTCACTGCTTTTACAGACTAAGCCTTCAATTAACGTCAATTAAAAAGTTAACATTTTATCCTGTTTGGCTTTGGTAGCTTATCACAGCGGAGAGGTCATTTTGATTTTCATGTTACGCTATCGTGACTTCGCTTTTAATTTTTCACTTCCTTGTTAAATAGTTCTTCTGCTTAGTTGTAGGGTATCTTAATGCTGGAAGTTTTAATTAATTGAATAACGAGTTTTGCAATAGGCATTAATAAAGTTAAATAAATTAATACTTTTTCTGATCAAAGCAATGGAGTCGGTTATAAGATAGGAATAGGATAGGAAATTTGACGTAGAAATCGATAGTGACATTAAAAATTTGATACAGGGTGGGAGCGATTAATAAAAAATGATTTAAAAATTTAAATTGTTTATAACAATATAATAATTTAAAAAAAAATAATTTTTTTTTTTAAAGTTAATTTTCTTAACTTTACAATGAATTTAATCTCAATTTTATATCTTTAACAAAAACGGAGTTATAAATTTTTGAAAGTGAGTCTTCAAGCAAAAAATCGCGAAATTCTCAAAATTTAATAGTACCTAATGATAGATTGCCCATTTAAAAAAAATACGGTTTCGATAGGAAATTTGACGTAGAATACGAAGGTTATATTAAAAATTTGATAAAGGGTGGGGAAAATTCCTAAAAATCAATTTAAGCATTTAAATTGTTTATAACAATATTAATTTGTTACTAATTTTAAAAAAAAATAGTTTTTATAAATAGTTAATTTTCTTAGCTTCAAAATGAAAATAAAATCAATTTTCTAGCTCTTACAAAACCGGACTAATGAATTTTTAAAAGTGAGCCTCCAAGCCGAAAATCACGAAATCCTCAAAATTTGAATTCGCTCTATTTTGAAAAAAAATTTTTTTTAAAAAAATCCTCGAATACGTGTTTGTTCTTTTTCGATACAGAACGCATAAAAAAAATTTCAGCCAATCAAAAATGTGTCGGTCAATTTTTCTCATAATTCGTTCGGTTTGTATAGGAACGTCCCATATGTACCAAGTCTCATCCATCTGTGTCAAATAAATGATGAGATATGATGAATTAATTTATTCTTATAAGGGGGGCGTGGCATTTACCACTTTCTTTAAAACCAAAGGTAAGAAAGAAGTTACGCGATTACTAACAGATGCATCAACGTTTATATGTATATATAGAGACCATTCAAAAATATGTCCCCTACTAAACACTTCACTCAAAATTGGTCCACACTCTGTTTAGTTTTTTCAACAATTTCTACAATTCTTATTAAATTGAATTCTTTTTAATTTCATCTGATTATTTTTTAATATTATCTTATAATTATCATTTGTATAACTTTAACTAGATGAAGAAATTATTTAAATTAACAGGGTAAAAAAATTATATTTTGTGATTGAAAATACACATTTAGTAACGAAATGCTTTTAGCCAAATACTTATAATATATTTAGGGTGGTCTAGAAATTCCATTTTTTAGTTTTCAGCCGCCTTCTCGAAACCATAGGTTCCTCATGGTTTGAAATGAGGTTCAGCTGAAAACTAAAAAAAAAGGATTTTCTGGACCACCATAAACAAATAGGGCAGGTGGCGTAGAAGCAGCGAGTTATAGTAGACACTTTTCCTAAAAATAATTTTGAAATGTAGCACATACAAAGCATCCTTCTAGTTTCTACATTTTTTATTAAATTAACTTATTCCCTTCATATCCTACTAAACCAATTTAGTAGCTCCTTAAGTTGCTATTATACTCGTTAGTTAGTGCTATTGCTGTCGCCTATCGTACTTTTGCTACAAGCTGCTACTGTTTAACTGACCGTTAATCCATTTGCCTTGACATATTAATTTTTAGAAAAAAAATGCTAATATTGATTTCTACTTCTTAGTAAAAATATAAAGAAAATAAACAGCTCGCATTCAGAGAATCACACATATTAATACGAAATTACGATACCACACATACAACCAAGCACATGTGACATTAAGCCCAGTAAATATTCTTAATAGCAGAAGATTTATATTTCAATCGATGGTTTTGATGTAAAGCGATAACTTGTTTCGGAACGACTCGCGTTTTAATTATAATAAAGAACTTCAAGTGATAGTTGCTGCACGTGATTTAAAAGTTGTATAACATTTTTCAAAAAAAAGTATCGAATCACATTACACTGTAGCTGTTAAAAGATTATTAAATTCATCACTTAATTGAGGAAAAGAGCTTCAACAATGTGCCATATGTTTACTGGGAAACATGCAAAATATAACCAGCTTAAATAAACACAAGCAAACCAATTCAATATGCCTCAAAGTATGCTGCGTGATAGTGATTTGATGAATTTGTGACACGCTCGCTCTTGTTATTAACAATGTGAATACAGAGGGGTCATTTGCAGTGTATAGAAAATGTCGTAAAAATAAGAAACTGACTTGTCTGCTTCTTTTAATAACTATATAAAATCAGAGCAAAGTTACTTTTTAATTTGTTTGAAGAAACTTCTAACTAAGAAAGCTATACAGTAAGTTAAATTTTGTTTTAATATTGAAAATTTGTTTCAATAAAGTTTGCAATTTCATTGAAAAACTTACACCGCAACAACGTTTGCAAAATATAGAAATTTATAATATTCAAAGAAAACTTTAACTTTAAAATCATTCAAAACTCACAAAATTCCTTGAAATGATAAACTTAATTGACCACTGTGATATGATACCTCTGTATTATCTCTTGTGAATTACTGGTAGAAATTGAAATATCATAGTGACAGTTCAGTACCATTAACCTGATTAAATGTGAAAATTCCCAAAAATAAAAATCATGACATCATGATGCCCTAACCCTGTCTTTATCCCTTATTTAGGTAATAAATACCAAATTTCATCAAAATCAGTTCATTAGAAAGGCTGTGGCATGGCACCGCCCATTAAAAAACAAAAACCTTTCGTTAGTGTGCACTCCATCTCTGTACCTGATTTCATCAAAATCGGTTCATTGGTATAGCTGTGAAAAAATAATTACGGGTTGGAGGCGTGGCACTGAAAATCAAAACAAATTCTTTCTTTAAAGTTCAATCCATCCCCATGTCAAATTTCATCGCAAGCGGTGTAGTGACTCAGTTGTGACAGCGGTTTTTCTAATAAGAGGCAGAATCACGCTCACAAGCGTGTATGCTTTTTACTCAAACCGTTATTAAAAAACGTATACAATAGCAATACATGATTGAGTGAATATTAACAAGCGAATGTTTACAACAAAAAAATATTTGTTTCACTCAAATATATTATTTGGTAATTATTACCAAATATCTGATTGATCTAGATTTACAGTTTCACTTGTTAATAATACAGTGGAAGTAGGATTATTATTTTTATAATTAAATTTGTGTGTATGCACGTCATACGCCTTCCAAATTGAAATAAATTTGCAAGCATTTGATTGAGCCTCAAAATATTCACGGTAATACGCGGCAAGAGGAAGCATCTAACAAATAATTCGGCTGTGCTCATTCAACCAACTGGAAATTTCCTAAAGCACACCAAAATGTTAACATACAAAATGTATGAGTAAATACTGTAGCGCAGATCAACCCCCCGATACAAAGCTCCACTGCTGTTTTTATTATATTTGTTTTCATTTCATATTCGTTTAGTTGTTTTCCTCTACTGCTGTTGTTTTGTTTTTTTGTTTACTTTATTTCCGTTTTTTCATCAAGCCTGCCTTATTTCTAATAAAATTCGCTCCCTTTTATAAATAAAAATAAAATGGTAAAATAGAAGCGCTTCATGTCAACATTCCATCATTTACTCATTCATTCAATTATTTACTTTTGCAGACTTTTAGGCGACACTAATTAAATGTTGTGATTTTGCCATTGCGCCGCGTTGTGTTTTGGCTAAAATTTTTCCTCTGTTTCCTTATTTTCCCAGTCAATATGTGGTAGTTTTGTTTGGAACTTACTTTTCTTTATATGGCTTATTTTTTATTTTTATTTTTTATTTTCTTCATAAATTCACTAAATATAGTAGCACTCGTAAATTTGTGCGTAGTTAAAAACTTTTTTGTTTTTTTTTTTTGTGTTTATTGTAATAAATAAATTTTTTGTCTAACAAACAAACAAAAATTGAAATCACGCGCCTATAAATATGCTAAAAGTTTGATTTTTATTTAAATTATATGCTTATGTAAGTAAACATAAGGAAACAGCGATATGCTGTGATGTTTAATTTTTGACTTCACTGTTACAAGGGATAATTTAAATTTCAGTTTTGGAGAATTTACAGTTCTTTCAATTTTTGTTTTTGAAATTTTAACGCTTATATTTTGAATTTCTGTTTTTTGGTTAAATGTACTTTAATATTTATAATATCAAACAAACTTTCATGGAATTGATATTGGGAGAATATTTTCTTTAGAAAGCACTTAGCTTTGACGATGATATTGTATTCAATAGATGGTTTTGAATGTGAAATTAAATATTACTCATACGTACGGTTGAACATAAAATATATGTAACTGTTTTAAATCATAGTATTCTATCTTTTTTTCATATTATAAGTATGTATTATTTTATTTCATTTATTTCAAAATTTTTACTTTACCACTTAGAGCAGAACTAAAGCTGAAAATGATAAATTATCCTTGTTATGTTTTGTTCCCTTGTATTTTCTAATGTTAACAAAAGGACTTTCTTGCAGCACACTGCTTGACTATTCAGCTTGCTCTTTCTCATTTTCAACATTCAGTTTAACTATATAACTTAACTGCTGCTTTGTAGCACTTTAAATCAGCCATTGTCCTATCCACTTATCCAATCAGTCAGTTAGTTCTTCAATGCGTTCACATTTGTTCTTCGAGTGCATTTTCATTGTTATTGTTATATAAGTTGACCAGCTTTTGATGACTTCTGCAAGTAAGGCCTTCGTTGCCATTTTCGCTGTGCAGTTGTAATTTGAAACCATTTTGTCAGTCTGAAAATTCGTAAATCGTTTAGTTTAATTTTAAGACCTAGTAGACTATCTAAATATTTTGTTACTTTGAGTAAGTATTTGTGGTTTAAATTACAACCTTTAAGTAGCACATTGATTGTCTTTGATACATGTAATATTAAGGTTTTGATTTACGTTGGAGTACTTAGTGCTTTAACATTTTTCTAACTTAAAGAATAGCAGCTCACAAAAAAACGCCACTTAAAAGCAAATAAAAGCATTTAAACCATTCTTATCATCAACTACTAATTTAAAAGTGTGGCCTTGAAGACTTCTCTTCAAGCAATTTAAAAATAAAGTTAGAAACATAGACATTTACCCCTGCTGTGGAATTATTTGCAATCAAAATGCTACGAAGGTAATAAAACTAGCAATTTTAGGTAGTTGTATAATATTCATTTGAATCTCATATATCTATCCTTTTGCGTTATAATCTTCACTTTCAAAACCCTATTATCCACCTCGTTTAAGACCACTCATTGAAATGCCTTTGAGCACTGTCTTTATTATGTTTCCTTCTTCTTTTTCTATAATTCATTCCATACGTCGTCAAGAGTGAAACTCATAAATTTTAAAAGATTTAAGTGACCCCATTTTAAAGCCATCAGTTTCAAAATAAATATTAAAAACATTTAATAGTTTGATAGCTAAATTAGAATTATAAAACGATTGATAGAAAGCAATCAATAAAACTCAAACCAAATATGCTAAATTAAAACGATTAAAAAACAAATTAAAAAACATTCAAACTGTAACCATTCTCAATATCATGCTGTCACATCAGTTAGCTAAAGATATAAAAGCTTAACTTTATAGCACACTATGTCATACAGTTGGAAAATTTGCAGCAGTCGAGTAACTTTAGCGACTTTGCATATGTCTCCAAAAGGATGCATTAAAAAATTATTTCAAAAATACATGTGATAGCATACAAAAATTATAAAAAATGTTGAAAGTATTTGCAGTTTTCCTGCTTTTGGCAACACTTGCCAATGCAAATTCAAGGCAAGAAGTCTTAAGGTTGCAACAACGTTTAGATGAAGAACAACAAAAACAACAACAACAATCAAACATAGCATTGATGAATAATTATCCAGTTGACATGAATGAAGAAGCAGCAAATAAACTTCAAGATCAAATTGACAATGAATTCATTGAGGTTGTGTTGCAAAGTGCTTATGGTCCTGTTACTGTTGATTTGACACAAATTGATATAATTCAAATTGCTTCAATGTTTAATGCTAAATATGGATCATCATCGAAACCAAATTCTGATGAAGATGAAGATGATGATGATGATGATGATTATCCAAACTATCCAATATATTCAGGCTATCCTACAAATCCAGGTTATCCAGAACATTCAAGTTATCCACATGAACCGCATCAGACACATCGACCAACTACTTATCACAAGCCGACAATCACAGTTCATAAGCCAAATCCAAAACCAGAACCACATCCACACCCATACCCATATCCAATTCCATATCCACATCCAAGTCCATACCCACATCCAAGTCCATACCCACATCCAATTCCATACCCACATCCAAGTCCATACCCACATCCAATTCCATACCCAAATCCAGGTTCATACCCATATCCTCCCCCTAGCTACCCCTATCCATATTATAATCCTTATTATCCATATTATCAATACCCATCGAAACCATATGACTCATCCAGCAAACTTTGCCGAAAGTCTTTGCTTGGTACCAGCGAAACTTGTTAAATAAATTTAATAAGAAATTGAAATAAAATTGGTAATGAAAAATAAATTTTTGGATTTTATTACGTTGCTATTTTTCTTAAAATTTTTTTTATTTATTATAGTCAGAGATGAGAGAAAATGCTAAAATGCTAGAAATCAGCTCCATTGTACTTATCAATGCGCCAGAACTGATTTAGGCTCATTTTACATTCTTGATAATTTGATTTATTCATTCAAAATTGTCACAAGTTTTTTTTTTTTAACCGGACCCAGTTTTCGAATAAGATCAAACATTTAAAACACTGACACATTTTAATTTTGTTGAAAATATGTTTTTTAGAATTATACCCAAACAAAAAACTGCTTGTTTTTTTTTTTGATTTTTGTTATAATAAAAAAAAGTGTCCTGTATATTTTCAACATATTTAAATTCGGTTTTCATTAAATATTTACTGGTGGCTCGTTGAAATTTAAAATTATTCATAGAACAGTTTTGTCTATATCAAGTGAAAAAAAGCACATAAACGAGCCCAAGCCCATTTGAAAGATCATACAATTTTTCAAAGAAGATATTAAAATGTATGTATGTGTTACCGGCCAAACTAGTTTTTAGGATAAACTTTCCTAGGACAAACTAGTTCATCCGTAGCGTGTTAGGATGAATCAGTTTAGCCTAGGAACATTTTAGTATCTTAGAGGAAGTAGATGGCCTTCGGCCGCGATACAGGGTTTGCGCTTTGCAATATGTTCAACATTGGCTTAGCGGTGGCCTTCGGCCGTGGTTCGCTGTAGTATAACTAACAGCGGGGTGTTAGCACAGCCCGTGTTGGACATTGTATAGTAAACCGCTGCAGAAGTCCAGACGCGAAGACAGCATTGGACATTTTGGAGTATGTAAGCCCTGAGCTGTTACCAAAGGCCGCCCACTTACCCTATCATACTAAAATTTCAAAATCAAGAGTGAGACCGTTGATGGAAATAATAACCTAAGTTGTCTTTTGGCTAAACTGGTTCACGCTCCGGATGAACTGGTTTGGCCTAGCAAAACTAGCTTATCCTCGAAAGTAGTTTGGCCGATAACATATAAAATGTTTAAAAATAACCAGAAGGGGGAAAAATGGAGATACTGGATTAGAAATTGACTATCAACTATTCATCAAAGATTCGTAAATTTACTAAAGCTATTCTTCAAACATTGCATTACAAGGAGGAACAAGACTTACTTCGTTATCTTTCTAAGAAATGTGGCGCCAACTTATTGCATGTTACTTTTTAGTGATAAAGATACTTGGTCATATCCAAACTCGTTTTTTGTACTCTTCAACATTGATCATTATAGTGAAATTTTAATGATAATTTTTATTGAATTGTTGTTTCCGAATATTATTTTGAGCCTTATTGATACACGAAGTTGACAAACTTTGTTGTCAATCACTGTTGTCAATACTTTTGTAAAACTCTGTTGCAAGCTGTTGATTGTAACTATTGTTGTTCAAATATGTTGCTAATTGTTTGTTTTGTTCAAGGATATAGCTATAAAACGTTGCAAGCAACTCTAAGAGTATAAAAGGACTCCTATGGACTAAGCTCCCAGTCACTTGGGTTTTGACAATGAGATAACCTTCCGATTCTTCAGAAGCTCGAACGAACTCTAGTGTGCTCAGTTTATTGTTTCTTATCGCAATACGCTAAAAATATTATTCGCGTGCCCAGTACCAAAATCTTTCTGTATCTATCGACAGGATAAGTTCTTTATGTATTGCGAGCAGCGGTTACACGAATTTTTAAATATATATATGATTTATATTTATATTTATTTTTACATATACATATATATGTCTATGGATCTTTAGGCTCATTTTTGAAAAAAATAAAATTAAACTCTACGCAGATATCAAAATATCTTATTGGTATTAATAGCTTTTTTGCTTCGAAATTTTTAAAAAGCAACAACTACATATGTATTATTTATGGTTTTTGAATGCTGAGTAATTTGAAATTTAGGAAAATCAGGCTCTTATGCTGATGAAAAACTGTATAACTTCTTATAAAAAAAAAATTCAATTTCAAAATTGTGCATACGAAATCAAATTATCCACGTGTATATGGTCTACACTATGTATTAATACGCTATATATTTTCTTTTATACAGATTGGCTCCATTATAAACTTCTGAGACGATCGCCTACTTAAGCCAAAAAATATTTTGTCTTGTGTTAAGTTTGAACGAAATCAATTTGCAAAGCACAAGAATCTCAACAATTTTAATTAATTTCTTTAAAAAAAGATTCACCACAAATAAACTATATTTTAAATGTTATATTTTATGTGAATGACTTTTATTATCGTGCCATTTAATTATTTAAATTTTTCAAAACGTTTTCAATTCTTTAAAAACTCGCATTTAACTTTAATTGCAGTCAATGAACTAATTTATGCCCGTTAAAAAAAATGAATAGATTCATAAACTTCCAATGATATTATAAGATTTTTGCACTGGCTAATATCAATCAGTTATAAGTTATAACTTATAACAAAAGGGTGTGCCTTTCTATGGCTATTAATAAAATAAAACAGTTAAGAGCGTAAACCTTTTGATTTTCAAAGATCACTAGAAAAACCGTTTAAGTCATAAACCGCGCAGCTGCTTAAAGTATAAATATCAAAGGCGTTTTATGAATGTAACCGCTCTGCTCCAATATCTTCATTTCGAAAAACTTGTATTTAATTAATGCGCAATTTATGGCGAAACTAAATATGCTAGTTTCGTAGATGGAACTCTCAAAAATGGTTACAAATGGTTTTTGCAACATTGTTGGTATTTTGTTCTAAACACACAATAATTCAAATTACACTAGTTCACAGCCAAAATGAACTTTGAAACGTTATTTATTTTATATGCAAATTTGGCTGCTGATTCAGAAAATCACATTATTTTTTTTTTTTTTTTCTTTCACGTCGTTTTCGAGATATCGGTCACTTTCGGTTTTTGGACCAAAGAACAAAGTTGGAATCGCATATTCCATCAGTAAAACATTTGTCATACCCCGTTTTCGAAGATGCTGAATACGATAGCAGTATTCAAAATTCTTATGGAATTGGCCCCACCCCTCAAAATGGACAAAAACCGCCCCCAAAATGACGAAATCGCATATTCTGCATCTTCTATCGGTAAAATATTTGTCAGCCCCCGTTTTCGAGGATGCTGATGGCGGTATTTAAAATTCTTTCGGAACTGGCCCCATCCCCGAAAATGGCCAAAAATGAGAATTTGGGTCCGTTATGGCGGTTTTTGCCCACTTCGGTGGGTGGAGCCAACATTTTAATTTCTAGCATATACCAGTATCTTTATAACAAAATTTCATTAAAAAATTTGCATTTTGGGGTTCGCAAAATTCTTACCCACATAAAAATAAGGAAAAATAGACAAAAATGAAATTCGGCCATTTTTTATTCAATTATATATAACTATAACTTTTTTTAATCGATTATCATAAATAGTATCTTATTTTCTTCATAAATATATAGACTATAATATAAAAAAACAAAATAATTTTTCCAATTTTTTGTTCTTTTAAAAATTTGCATTTGATTTTAACTTTTTTCTCATTTTATCGAAAAAAAAAAAATTTTTTTTATAAATCAATTTTTTTCGCCGAAACTATCATGCCAACGAAAAAGGAATCTGTAAATTATTTCTAGAAAATTTAATTGCCTTTAATTTGACATATATAATGTTTATATTTAGGTATTTTTTCTTGAGATATTTGTAATTAAATTGAACCAACTTTTTTCTTTGTTCCAAAAACCGAAAGTGACCGATATCTCGAAAAGGACGTGAAAGAAAAATAAAATAATTTGATTTTCAGAATCAACAGCCGATTTTACATAAGGCACCTAAAGTTCATAATTTTTTTAATTATTTGTAAGCTAGTGTTATTAAACATAATAAAGCGTGAAAAATTTTGTTTTTTAGTGTCTTGGGGTTTCTTTTTTTACATTGCTAAAGACATTTTTATAATTTTATGTGATTTTTTATTTTCTCTTCAAAAAACTTTGTGCTTTTCAATTGATTTGACTAAGAAAACCTTTCACACTTCTAGACCATTTTCAAACTGTTCTTAATAGCTAGGAAGCCGTTGAGCATTTTTGGTATATGATTTAATCGTCGTTGATATAATGAATTTTTTAAAAAAGTTTGTTTTGTAACTGAAAAAAAGAAAAAACTCTAATAAATTATTTTATCGTGACTGCCTCTGATATATTTCGTTAGGGCCATAGCATAGGTAACAAAAATATAAAAGGCCGCTCATTATGCTGTACTTCAAATAACAAGAATTGTTGAGTTGTAAAACAAACAAACTCTATTAAATAATTATTTCCTTATTTTCCAGAATTTCGTTGTATTCCGTATTGCCCTTAGAAGCTGAAAATAAAGGAGGCAGACGTGCAGACCTCGGCTTTTTCAATATAGTTGGGGTCGTATAAGTTAAAGTCTCCGACTTCATAGAGTTGACGTAATTTTTCTGAATATATAAAATATATAGTTGTAAAGCTTAATCTTTCAAAACCCACATTACTGAAACTTAGATTTATATGTAGACCTGTGTAATAAATTTCAATTAACAAAATTATGGATAAAAACAAAAGATGAAAAAAATAATGGAAGCAATTTGCTGAGAAACAAAAACAGAATGGTGTCCGCTTTGAGGTGGAAGAAAAATAATGTTAAAGATGGTAAAAATAGAATAGTAAATTTTTCGTACCAAAATAACCTTAATAGTATGCACCTTAAGTGATCAAAAACATCTGCCATCAAAAAAACCAGCACTAACTTCGTCTGTCTTCTCTATTTTATGTTTTTTATAAATAAAAGAGCAAGTCAGCCAAGTGGCAGACGCGATTAAATCATTTAGTACTATATTTTTTATAAACATTTTTGTAATATTGCGGGTTGTTTCATGCCTTTCTTATGACGTTATCTATAATATTATTGCAATCTGCATGACGATCAAATCACTTAAGTTTGTATATATCAAACAAAAGTTAAAAAAAAATTAATAACTCTTTTAAACACAGCAACAAAAACGTCTGTCTTGCATTTATTTGTATTTTGTGTTTAGAAACTTATTTAGGAATAAATGGCAGACGCGATAAAATTGTTTATGGTATAATTTTTTTATAGCTCTGAACTTCAGTTAATAACACTGAGGCAATGCAATGGCATATTATTTATATTACTTAAAAGTTTATTATTCGCAACCTCTGTCATACGAAAGAATTACCTATATAAATTCCAGCAGCAAACTAAAATAAGTACACGGAATGACCATCAGCTCAAATTTTAGTAAAAATTAATAGGAGAATATAAAAATTAAGAGCTGAAAACAAATATTACACTTTCATAGTAATAAATAAAAAATCATTATGAAAAGTTCTATTCTAGTTTGTAATTATTTTAACTTTACATTTTTTATTAAGTGCATATTAAAAATTATTTTCTTCATTCACCTAAAAACTTTGAAATTATACAAAGAACTTATTAAATTGTAATAAATTGCGACATTAAAATTTTTATATATTTCATATTGTAATATATGATTCCCGCTTTATAATTTATAAAAAGTAGTTATAGAAAACTTATTTCAAGATTAGTAATTTTTATTATATTGAATTTAAATTCTCTTTTATTTCTTATTTGTACTCTGTTGGAGTTCTTAACAGGTCTATGCAAAATAAAAATAAACATATAAGGCTTGCCAAACTTTGGACTTGCCGGACGGGGAAAGCGACAACGGAAACTTGCTGGCCATCCCAATTCTGTTCAACACATTACTGATGAGTCTTTCTAGCAGAAGACTAGTATAACTAGCTTTAGATCTACAGAGCCAAAAATCTATTGTAGAGTTTAATAACCCCACTTATGATTCAATTCAACATAAATTTAAAAGATTACATAGCTGATGCAAAAAATTTTAATAATCAATTTCGAACTTTTTAAAAATATTACTTCTTTTAATGAAAAAATAGTACAGTCCTTTTAAAATTTAATAAATTATTGCAGAAATTTTAATATCTACTTTGTAAAAATTCAAAACTTGCATTCGAAAAACTGGTGCCCACAATTGATGCTTAGCAATTTTTAATAGAAACTCGAACCTTTTCTAAATTACTAAAAATCCTACTAATTTTTCTTAAATTTTGATTAATATTTACAAGAATTTCGAGTTTTGTTTTTTCTGTGTAGAAGAGGCTCAAAACATTCTTAAATCTAAGTTTCTTTAATCATCCGTCTATAACTTCTACTTTGTACGAACAATTTTTAGGATTTATTTTATTCTTTACAGTGCATGCTGCTAAACTGCATAATTTTCCTAAAATTTTGCAAAAATTGAGTACATTTCGAATTATTTATAATAGTTTATAATACATTGTTTATAATACAAACAATTTTATCTTTTTCAAAAACCTACAAATACGTTATACAATATACATATCACAATATCTCAATAAATAAAAGTAACATTTTTTATGCTGCTTTTCCGAAACCAGGGCACAATTTTCAAAATTTTGAAATGATATGATATTATGTTTAAGATACCTTTTTTTGTTCAAGATTAAGCTCTCAGATAAAAATTAATTTTTTATATTCCTAAAAGGCAGACTATATGTATGCATGTATATAAGAACTTATATACAATTCGATAAAATTACATTAAATAGCCAGGTATGATTTGACGTCAAATTCATCTAGCTTGATAAAAAGAGCTATCGATTTTGTCTGTTGACGTCGCGTGGTTCTAGAATGATTCAATAAATTATCATAGCAAATCTTATTGTTTGATAACAACTGCGATAACTGCTATCGTTTTCTCTTTCTCAAGATGACTTAAACATAAATTCTGCTTGAGAATTTTATCAATCATTGTTGTTAATTATTCTCAATATACAAACTACCATATGCACTACTTTACACATACACCCATGCATAATTTTAGCATTCATCAGTCTTTATTTATTCAATTTTAACGCAAGTTTTATGATCTTATTCTTGGACAGAAGAATAACAGTGAAAATTCAGCGAAAGAAATGATTTCATATAAAAAGGTTCAACAGCAACTTGATTATTTAGTCTAAGACGGAGTGTTCTGAGTGCTGCGTAAAGAAAAAAACTTAATAATTTATATCAAAAATTTATTAAAGCCATAGAGAGTAATCTTCGAAAAAAAGGGGAAAGTATGAAAAAAAAGTCTTAAAACTTTCATATAAAATATAATTAAGTTTCCTTGTTTCAGCGAAAATGTTACCGCGCAATGGATTCTGTCTATTGTTTGCCATATGCTGCATCACTCTTAGTTATACAGCTAATTTGGAAGATCAACAATCAACAATTTTAGTTTATGATGAAGAACAAGGCAGATTAGTTGATATATCACAATTACAAAATAAGCTTGAAATATTGACACGCCCAGCGGAAAGGCCAAAGCCGCCTAGAAGACCCTCCAGTTCTTATTACGGACCGCCAATGTATTATCGACCACCACCACACTATTATACACCAGCCACACCAACGACGCAAATATGCAGGCCACCAGCGCAAACTAGAGCCATTAGGACACTTTGCACAAACGCAGTTGTTGCTGCGGCTAACGTATATGCATGTAGTACAGCATGTAGATATTCTCCAACATCTAATTTATGTCAACCAGCTTGTTCGCTAAGTTCAGAGGAATTCGCAGATTACTGCAGTGTTGGGTGTGTTGGGGTAAATCCAGTTGCAACTCCTGCATGTGCGGCACCAACACTTGCAACTTTAGTGGCAACAAGAGCCGTATGCAATCCTTATATTGCAACTAACCCAGACTGTGTCATATATTGTAATATATTTCCTGCAGATACCATTTGCCCGTAATATATTATCTTCTTCAGATCCATGCGCAGATACTGATTCGAGTATTTGTTATAATGCCTGTGAGGTTGATCCATCAATATCTTGGTGCCCATATAGTTCCAGAAGTAGATCCAGTTCATCACGCCATGAATTAAGTCAATATTTTGAATAGTATTTTTCAATCAAAAAACTGTAACAATAAATAAGTAAAAATTATTTTGAATTTAAAAATATTTCGTTTAATTTCGTAAGATGCTTAGTTTAGTTTTGCACTGAAATATATATAAAATAAAATATTAGCAATTTTGTAAAAAGTATTATTGAATTAAGGCAACCACATATGTATATAATGGAAAACAAAAATTTGTGTTCATGTAATTAACTTTGATGAAAAACGGATCAATCGATTAGTATTCTTTTAATAGTGATTGATTTTTTCATAGATGATAGCTTACACTAAATCATCATCCTATTTAAAAATAACCCTTATCCGGATCAAAGCAGGAATATTGCTTTTAACACGTTAATAGCTCACAAAATAAAACATTTTTCCATTGTCGTTTAGGTCCAGAAAGTAAAATCTGATGAGGTCTTAATAAATTTTATTTTTTAAAAATATCAGCTTTGGCTGGGTTGCTCTCTCTAACATGGAAAAAATCATCTTTTAACCAAAACCTAGAAAGGACTCCAGCAGGTTTTTTTATTTTTTAATGTTAATTTTCTAGAAAACGAACTGAAATTTTGTGTGAAGTTTTTCTAACCCAATTCTATATTATAGGCTCATGGGACCGCTAAAGAAAAGCACTCGGATGTATATTTATCACATTTTTAGCCGCACGAATAATGAAGACGTGGTTGGGCAACAGGGATGATACCTCCCATACAATTAAAATACCTAAAAAAATATACTAACCACCTAATGCAGATTTTGTCCATGTCTTTGTAAGCCAGTTTATTCCTAAAATTTCAACGAAATCAGACACAAACTCTGTCAGCGTCTTTTGCAGGTTTGAGCTAGGAAGCTCAAATTTTAAGCCCAGTGCTAAGACATAGGCAAAAAAAATACAAAAAAAATTTACAAAATTCTTAAAATAAACACCTAAATACATAAGATTGTGCATTTTTTTGGTAATTGCGCATTAAAGCAATTAAGTAGTTGACTGATTTTCAGTTGCAAATGAATTGCAAATTTGGCGTCAACTAAATGATTATGCGTTAATTATTTCAAAAATAATTTTTAATAATTCGAAGCTAGAAAATTTTGATACAAAACTTTCAAATCGGTTCAGTACTTTTGAATTATATTCTATTTGTCAATTATAGTCTCGAAACAGTTTCACTTGCCTTGTATTCAGAAGATATAACGCAAATGGTTATGCAACCTCAACATAAGGTTTTACCTTCTGAAAGCCGGCATTGCTTATTCTGTTTGTTTATTAAAATACGCACTAAACAGCGTACTACTTACATATATTACTTTTTTACTTTATTTTAATTTTTTATTTTGTTCTCATTATTGTGTTTCTTCTGATTTTGTGGTGATTCGCTTTTATCAGAGCAATTGCAGCATCTACTCTCTTAAATCTGATGATTTCATTTTTTTTCATTTTTTACCACAAAATCAATTTCGAGCTAACTATCTGTTCATTAGAGTTTGTGATATTATAAAAAACATTCAACACAATTCAAAACAAAATTAACAAAAAAAGTGCTAGAGCTATTCATACTAGTTTCATCCATTGATAAGCGGAATCATCAGTGATTTCTGAGCGGAATCATCACGTAAACATTTTCTGAGCACCAGAAGCGGCAATTTAGCTTATAAAAGTTGCCAATAGACATGAGCTTTTAAGAAAAGATTATTTATTTATGCGCGATTACTTAGAATTAATGAATATCGGTCCGAAACCGATGCGCGCTGCACTCTTGGATTCCCTCAGGAACTCAAGACTTGCGGTCCAAAATATCTAATAACTTCCGATCTAACAAAGACTCCACTTTTTTGTAAAATGGGTTTTGTAGATAAGAGAATAAGGAACAAAATGTTATTTTTTTAAATGTAATCTTGTTGGGGGGACATCATGTTAAAACTATTTAAACAATTAAATTGTTATTATTTTTTATTTGTTGCCAACATAATTTTTTTTTTTTAATTTATTGCAGAGGCTAACTTTATAGACTATTAAATAAAAAAGATCCGACATTCATCGGATCAGTAGAACTGGAGATAATAGGCTTCAAGTATGAGTGGATTTGACAAAATCCAGCCAATTATCAAAAAATCATTTGGAGAAGTCGAGGTTTTTTTTCCTGAATTTTGTGCGGTTTGTAAAAGAACGACAGATATAAAGAAAATGTCCTGAAAAAATTATTGTTCATTTTTTTGAGGTTTTAAGAACCGATCAGTGAGTTTTATGAAAATTGTTTGAAAATTTAATTAAGATGAGTTCGTCTACATTAAAAAATAATATAACAAATTAACTGCCTGAGCGCAGCCTACAGGACATGCAAGTGATATTTTCATGATGTCAACAATAACGCAATAGTTTGCATAAATTTTACTGATATTTTTTAAATAATTTTTGAGCAATTACAATAACAGTTGATTTGATTAAGGAAATTAATAAATTATTTTTGTTTACTTAAGCCGCTACATTTTTTTCCATTTTAAATTTGCATTCTGAATTTTACTAGCAAAGAGATCATTCAACTTTTTATGACATACTGCGACAATCTTTTGAAGGAAGATGTCGATGTACATAGTTTTAGACAAAAACTAAACCAAAAAAAAGATGTAACAGCTTTTGATTGACTACACAGATTATTTATATGGTTTGATTTGCAAGCATTTTTCAATTTAGCATAAAATTGCTTACACTGAAACAAATTATTAAAAAATAATTTAATATTTTTTTGTAAAGGTTCTGAAGATTAAAATTGTCAGTTAGACAGTTAGGATATGACCTGCAATTGAAATATAATGGATATATAAAGAAAAAAATATATAAATGGCGGAAAAAAAAGAAAAGTACATTTTTCATAACAAATTAACCTTAATAGTATAGTCTTAATCCAAATTATCTGCCATTGAAAAAATCAGCGTTAATATCGTCTGCTTTTTCCATTTTTATCTTTTTTATAAGTAAAACAACCAGTCAGCCAAGTGGCAGACGCGATTAAAAATGATTTAGTACTAAATTTTTTATTAATATTTTTGTAATATTGAAATTTGTAAATGCAGCAGTAACTAAGTAGGTTAGTTTAGGTTAGGCAGAGGTTACTTCACGCTTTTCTAATGATTTAATTTTTAAAATTATTGCAATCTGCATGACGATCAAATCACTCAAGTTTGTATAAATCAAACAAAATTTAAAAAGGAATTAATTACTCTTAAACGCCGCAACAGAAACGTCTAACTTGCATTTATTTGTATTTTGTGTTTAGAAATTTTTTTAGAATAAATGGCAGATGCGATAAAAATGTTTAAGGTATAATTTTTTATAGCTTTGACTAGCTTTCAATTAATAACACTGAGACAACGCAATGCCAGAGATTGTTTTATGATTTGTATTACATAGAAGTTCAAGGTTTGCAACCTCTATCGCACGAAAAAATTATATAAATTTCAGCCATGGGCATGACCAAACTACAATAAATACGAGTAGGCACACTACACTGCTTTTTTGCAAACTGGTGAACAATTTTTAATATTTTTTTTTTTTCTTGCTAAACTGCATAACTTTCTTCAATTTTGCAAAAATTGAGTATTATTCGATTTAATTATAATAAGTTATAAAAATATTTTATGATAGAAATGATTTTATCTTTTTCAAAAACCGACAAATACGGTTATATTACAATATCTCAATAAAGAAAAGTGAAATTTTTTATACTGTTTTTTCGAAGCCAGCGCAAAATTTTCAAAATTTTTAAATACTATTGTGTTTTAGATACATTTTTTTGGTTAACATTGAGCTATATATGTATCACTATGGCTGTCAGAAAAAAATTGATTTTTTATATTCCTCAAAGGAAGACTACAGCTCCGTGCAACTAATTAGGGACAGAAGTTTTTGATTTATATAAAGACATATTCACGCAATCTCTCTTAAGATTCAGAAAAAGAGAGCTTAGGACTGTTGTAGGAGAACTGACGGGGCACTGTCTTATTGGCCCTATGGCCACCAGATATGGTGCTCCTTTCAGAGATTTCTGCAGGAGATGAAGAAGAGGATGAGAAGGTTAAACACCTGCTCTGCGAATGCCCCGGGTTAATGAGGAGACGAATCAAATATTTTGGTTCTGCGTTCTTTGTTGGTCTTGAGGAACTAACTGAGTTGGAACTCACCAGCATCCTCAACTTTACCAAGGCTTCTGGGTGGTTGGCCCCCATTCAATAGAACTTTTTAAAGGAGAAGGAGGGGAACATTTTTGTATATATGTAGTGCATCACAATGGGCAAACTGCGCCCGAGTGAATCTTGCTATGCAAGCAACCCTTTTTAACCTAACCTAACCTAAGAAATATTCAATTTGGAATACGCAACAAAATCCGTAGTATCAATTCTTTTTTTAAAAGTGCATCTTTGGTACTTTAAAACTACAACATTACCACTAATTTTTTTACCGTTATTCTTATGTAGTGAAGACATTCGTTATTTCGTTAAGGAATAGATCGTGCAACAAATTAGGGACAGTGACAAAATTGAACTTTTGTTAATTCAAAAAATTAAAAAGAGGTTTGTATATAGGCTATATGGGTGTAATGGATGTTTGTGTATAGTTTGGTCAGCTGCAAAGGCTCAACTTTTTTTTTCACAAATTATTCTTAAGATGAGTTAAGACATTTTCCATCATACGCATCGATATTAAATTGCTCTAATAAAAAATTATAGGGCGAGAATCTACATATATGTCGCCTCCGTAACCTGTCCATTTCCCGCTTTCAGTAAACTAACGGTCTGCTCGCGCGAACCCTCGTTCGAAATTTCGCTCGCGCAATTTCTAAAAAAGCAGTAGTATGTTCGCACACCTAATTACCGCGGAGAATATGTTAACAAAAATCCTCCCACTCCTGCGCTACAGGTTTGAAATTTGCCCATTGATTTTTCTATATACACATATGAGACGTTCTTTTACATTCCGAACACTTTCTGACCGAAACATCTTGGAATCGCTCCAAATTTTTTTTACATATTCTAGGCATTATATTAGTGAACTCGAAAATCAGGAATAGATTTGCTATCGAAAGATATCGAGTTGCGAAGGTCAAAGGATTTACGTTTTTTGGTGTTTTACGCTCATATTCAAATAGTTATATCTCCGGCAAATTTTAACGGAAACATAATTTTTTATATCGTTTTAAAGCTAAAGAGATCAGCTTTCTTGTAAAATTTTTTCCTTGGGCATTAAATTTAAAATTAATATTTTTTATAACAAATCAATTGTTTAAAGTTATTTTTTAGAGTGAATACCATTCTATAAAAAACTAAAAAAATACCACTGAATTCCTCGTCAAATTTCCTTTAAAAATTAATTTTTTCAGAGTGGTAGCCAATTACGGACTTTCTCAAATAAATTAATTCTTCCGCGCACCTCTGGAAATACTGCGCGCCACTGCACTGTTGTCCCGAATCGAGTCTTGGTTCAAATATTGATGGAGACCGCAAATCTTGTCGGAAATGAACAATTGTTTTTTGAAATAAAAGCTTACCAAAATGCCAATAAATGGTAGGAGCCCAAATTCCGAAAAAAGCTAAATTTGTTTATTATTTTAAGTTAAATTCCGAAATTATTTATTTAATTTTTAGAAAATCTATATCCGCAACTTTCGATGGCTATATCTCCGAAACCAAATCTGAGAGTTTTTTTTTTTGATTACATATTTATTCTTAAAATTCAAAACCACATAAGAAAATATTTGGCTTATAATCAATTTCGACTGTGAGCTAAACTGAGCATAAGCCAAATATTAATAAAATAGTAAGCCGTGCTAGCGACTCGACGCGAGGACGGAGTTGCCTTGAGTTTCGGCATTGCAATGCATATAGCTCCAAGATGGCTGGGAAGACCATTAACAAATTTGGCATGAAGTATAAACATAATATAAGCTTTTTTTTAATGCACTAAAAAAAAATTTTGTATGGCGAACATTGTAACAGTGTATTTTTTTTTATTTTCAAAATCTAATTTTAAGGTTAAAAAGGCCAATAAATGAAGTATAAAATCCAGTGGTTTATTCATTTTACTAGACTTTTTTTAAACTGAATAATGGCATACCTTACCATTTCTAAAATTTCCAAAGACCCATATTTTGTAAACCAGTGTTGCCATTCTAAAAACATTTTGTTTCTGTGTCGAGGACATATACAGGTTCAACATATTCAAATATATCTGAAATTGGAACATGAACCCCATTTCACCGGTCCGCTTGACGTGAAACGCCCGATTTATTAATGAAGGTTTTTTGTTAGTATGTTTTCCTTCCAAATGTAAATATTTTTAATGCATCTATTTTATTTCTCTAATATAATGTCCTAGCTGTAAGGTATTGCTACCATCACTGTAAATTGTGCGTTCAATAAACAATGATAATAATAACATTTATTAATGAAATTTAAAATAAAAACAAAAATATTTTTTACTTTTCGAAATTTATAACGATGGCTTATACTAAAGGGTTATGTTTCCTCTTTTAGTTGTAAAAAACTGCATTAAAAACTCCTTATTCGTTTAGAAGATACAGATTTTTGATTATCAATATAAAAAAAGAAATAAATTTTTGGCGCAAAATAAATGAAATGTATGAAAATCTGCAAAATATCAACTTCCCACTCAAAAAAAGTGATGAAGGAAAAATCGCAAAATTTATAATGATAATTTATATTAAAGGTCTATATTTCTTCTTTTAACTGCAAAAACTGCATTAAAAAATTTTTATTCGTTTGGAAGATACAGATTTTTGACCACCCAAAGCCAAAAAACCCGCTCATTCCTCCACTGTGTGACGTCAGCACACGAAAAATCATAACACAGATGCATCAAGACGGAAGCGCGTTTTGACAAATCGCAGCTGCCTTAAAAGTTTCCAAAACTATTGTAGGCAATGCGCTACAATATTAAAAAAATAATTCGACTATAGGAAAGGTACAACGCGAACAAAGAAGCCGCATAACAACTGCTCGAGAAGATGCTCTTATTATCCGGCAGTCTAAAAATCCACATAAGTCCGCAACCGAAGTTTAGATGACTATTTATGGCAATAATAAAGCAGCACTATCCATAGATACACTAAAAAAACGTTTGCAAGAAGAGACTTGAGTTTGCCAGAAAGAATCGTCATTTGAATGCAAAGGAATAGAAATGCGTTGTTTTTAGACAAAACTAAAATAGAGTGTCACCCGATTGGAAAAAATATGTACGCCGTCGTAAGTTAAAGGATTTTGACCCGATCTACACAAACGAATGGGAGAGGAAGCATTATGCTTTGCGATGCTATGTCATGGTTACTCTGAAAAATTGAGGGTATTATGGACAAATTACAATAAATTGGAATCCTAAGGAATAAAATGCTGCCATAATCGGATGAAAATATGCCCGTAACTTGGATATTTCAGCAAGACAATGATCCGAAGCACACAGCTTGGCAGATTAATCAATGGTTTACTGGTAAACAACTTACTGTATTGGACTGCCCATCTTGCAGTCCTGATCACAATCCAATTGAGAACTCATGGCAAGTGGTAAGAAGCAATGTGAGCTTGCTCAAGATAAGCAACTTTGATAAGCTGTACGTCGAAACTAAGAATTTCTGGGAAACAGCTCCAAGCAGTGTTTGTGAGAATTTATTGGAGTCAAGCAGTAACTGATAACAATGGCTTTGCTACAAAATATTAATAAAACTTCAAATAAAATACAAGACAACATTAAATAGGAATAAAACCATGGTGCGTCTCTAATTATATGCAAGACGCCTTTCATTATGTATGTAAGTTTTTTACATTTTTTTAAAAAATGTGGTATTTAATAGGAATTTAATGGTTTTTTAAGAAAGGTAATGAGTTATTCTAGCTAATTCTAAACAAATTTCTGTGTTTTTTTATAAATAAAATACCAATATTACCAAAAGTTTCAATGCTTTTTTAGTGTCCCTAATTAGTTGCACGGAGCTGTATCTGTAAGAACTTATATAAAATTCAAAGACGTTAAAGCCCAGGTATGATTTGACGTCAAACTCGTCTGGCTTGATAAAAAGAGCCATCGATTTTGTCTGTTGACATCGCGTAGTTCTAGATGTTATCATAGAATGATACAATAAATTATCTTAGAAAATTTTATTGTTTGATAACAACTGCGATAACTGCTATCGTTTTCTCTTTTTCGAGATGACTTTAACATAAATTCTCCTTGAAAATTGTATCAATCATTAATTTTTTTTCTTATTTTCAACTTACAAACTACCATATGCATAACTTTACACGTACATCCATGCATAATTTTAGCATTCATCAGCATTTATTTATTCAAACTAAGGGCAAGTCTCATGATCTTAATCTTGGACATTGAAAACTCAGCGAGAGAAATGATTTCATATAAAAGGGTCCAACAGCAAATTGATTATTTAGTCTAAGACGGAGTGTTTATTGCTGCGTAAAGACAAAAACTTAATAATTTATATCAAAAATTTATGAAAGCCATTGAGAGTAATCTTCGAAAAAAGGCGTAAGTTTGAAAAAAAAAAAAATCTTGAAACTTTCATATAAAATAAAATTAAGTTTTCTTATTCCAGCCAAAATGTTACCGCGCAATGGATTCTGTCTATTGTTTGCCATATGCTGCATTACTCTTAGTTATACAGCTAATTTGGAAGATCAACAACAACAATCAACAATCGTAGCTTATGATGAAGAACAAGGCAGACTATTTGATGTAGCACAATTACGAAATAAGCTTGAAATATTGACACGCCCAGCGGAAAGTTCATCGAGGCCAAAGCCACCTAGAAGACCCTCCAGTTCTTATTACAGACCGCCAATGTATTATCGACCACCACCACAATATTATACACCAGCCACACCATCGACGCAAATATGCAGGCCACCAGCGCAAAGTAGAGCCATTAGGACACTTTGCAGAAACGCAGTTGTTGCTAACGTATATGCATGTAGTACAATATGTAGATATCCCTCAACTTCTAATTTATGTAAACCAGTTTGTTCGATAACTGAAGTGGCAGCTACAGAGTACTGCGGTGTTGGGTGCATAGGCGCAGCTCCAACAGTTCCTCCACCACCTGATCCATGTGCTGCACCAAAAGTAGGAGATCCAGTATTTGATCAAGTACTAGCCGATTGCGCTACTTTTGACCCAACTAACCCAGACTGTGTCTTATACTGTAATGTATTTCCTGCTGAAAGCATTTGCCCGCCGGCGAGAAGAAGTTTACTCCGCAGTAATACATTATCTTCTTCAGATCCATGCGCAGATACTGATTCGAGTATTTGTTATAATGCCTGTGAGGTTGATCCATCAATATCTTGGTGCCCATACAGTTCCAGAAGTAGATCCAGTTCATCACGCCATGAATTAAGTCAATATTTTGAATAGTATTTTTCAATCAAAAAACTGTAACAATAAATAAGTAAAAACTATTTTGAATTTAAAAATATTTCGTTTAATTTCGTAAGATGCTTAGTTTAGTTTTGCACTGAAATATATATAAAATAAAATATTAGCAATTTTGTAAAAAGTATTATTGAATTAAGGCAACCACATATGTATATAATGGAAAACAAAAATTTGTGTTCATGTAATTAACTTTGATGAAAAACGGATCAATCGATTAGTATTCTTTTAATAGTGATTGATTTTTTCATAGATGATAGCTTACACTAAATCATCATCCTATTTAAAAATAACCCTTATCCGGATCAAAGCAGGAATATTGCTTTTAACACGTTAATAGCTCACAAAATAAAACATTTTTCCATTGTCGTTTAGGTCCAGAAAGTAAAATCTGATGAGGTCTTAATAAATTTTATTTTTTAAAAATATCAGCTTTGGCTGGGTTGCTCTCTCTAACATGGAAAAAATCATCTTTTAACCAAAACCTAGAAAGGACTCCAGCAGGTTTTTTTATTTTTACATGTTAATTTTCTAGAAAACGAACTGAAATTTTGTGTGAAGTTTTTCAAACCCAATTCTATAATATAGGCTCATGGGACCGCTAGAGAAAAGCACTCGGATGTATATTTATCACATTTTTAACCGCACGAATAATGAAGACGTGGTTGGGCAACAAGGATGATACCTCCCATACAATTAAAGTACCTAAAAAAATATACTAACCACCTAATGCAGATTTTGTCCATGTCTTTGTAAGCCAGTTTATTCGTAAAATTTCAACGAAATCAGACACAAACTCTGTCAGCGTCTTTTGCAGGTTTGAGCTAGGAAGCTCAAATTTTAAGCCCAGTGCTAAGACATAGGCAAAAAAAAATACAAAATAAATTTACAAAATTCTTAAAATAAACACCTAAATAAATAAGATTGCGCATTTTTTTGGTAATTGCGCATTAAAGCAATTAAATAGTTGACTAATTTTCAGTTGCAAATGAATTGCAAATTTGGCGTCAACTAAATGATTATGCGCTAATTATTTCAAAAATAATTTTTAATAATTCGAAGCTAGAAAAATTTGATGCAAAACTTTCAAATCGATTCAATACTTTTTAATTATAATCCATTTGTCAATTATAGTCTCGAAACAGTTTCACTTGCCTTGTATTCAGAAGATATAAAGCAAATGGTTATGCAACCTCAACATAAGGTTTTACCTTCTGAAAACCGCCATTGCTTATTCTGATTGTTTATTAAAATACGCACTAAACAGCGTACTACTTACATATATTACTTTTTTACTTTATTTTAATTTTTATTTTGTTCTCATTATTGTGTTTCTTCTGATTTTGTGGTGACTCGCTTTTATCAAAGCAATTGCAGCATCTACTCTCTTAAATCTGAGGACTTCACTTTTTTTAATTTTTTACCACAAAATCAAAAGAAACAAGCTTTTTATTAGTAAATAAGTCTTAACCCTATTTCAAGCTAACTATCTGTTCATTACAGTTTGTGATATTATAAAAAACATTCAACACAATTCAAAACAAAATTAACAAAAAAAGTGCTAGAGCTATTCTTACTAGTTTCGTCATCAGTGATTTCTGAGCGGAATCATCACGTAAAGATTTTCTGTGCACCAGATGCGACAATTTAGCTTATAAACGTTGCCAATGGAAATGAGCTTTTTTAGAAAAGATTATTTATTTATGCGCGACCACTTAGAGTTAATGACTATTGGTCCGAAACCGATGCACGCTGCACTCTTGGATTCCTTCAGGAATTCAAGACTTGCGGTCAAAAATATTTAATAACTTCCGATCTAACAAAGACTCAACTTTTTTGTAAAATGGGTTTTGTAGATAAGAGAATAAGGAACAAAATGTTATTTTTTTAAATGTAATCTTGTTGGGGGGACATCATGTTAAAACTATTTAAACAATTAAATTGTTATTATTTTTTATTTGTAGCCAACATAATTTTTTTTTTTTAATTTATTGCTGAAGCTAACTTTTTAGACTATTATATAAAAAAGATCCGACATTCATCGGATCAGTAGAACTGGAGATATTACTCTTCAAGTATGAGTGGATTTGACAAAATCCAGCCAATTATCAAAAACTCATATGTGGATATTTTCGAAAAAAAAATTTTTTCAGCAAAATAAAAAAACATGAATTTGTTAGAAGATGCAGGAAAAAAATGTTCATCGCATTTGGAGAAGTTGAGGTTATTTTTTCCTGAATTTTGTGCGGTTTGTAAAAGAACGACCGATATAAAGAAAATGTCCTGAAAAAATTATTGTTCATTTTTTTGAGGTTTTAAGAACCGATCAGTGAGTTTTATGAAAATTGTTTGAAAATTAAGATGAGTTCGTCATCATTAAAAATTAATATAAGAAATTAACTGCCTGAGCGCAGCCTACTGGTCATGCAAGTGATATTTTCATGATGTCAACAATCACGTAATTGTTTGCATAAATTTTACTGATATTTTTGAAATTACTTTTGAGCAATTACAATAACAGTTGGTTTGATTAAGGAAATTTGATTTTTCGTTGAGCAATTTTCTGATTTTTTGGAAATATTTACAGAATAACTTAGACAAATAACTTGATACCTTATAGCTAGGTGACCGTTGAACAGTTTTTTAAGTAAAGTTCGACTGTTAAGAGTTAAAAATCAAAAATAACAACAAGAAATCGTTCGTGATTGGTCCATTGCAGATGGCAATTAAAAATTTTGCATTGTTAAAAAACTTTTAATAAGAAAGACGACCCTTTATAACTGAAAAATACCATAAATTATTTTTATTTACCTAAGCCGTTACATTTTATTTTATTTTCTATTCTAAATTTGCATTATAAGTGTTACTGGTAAAGAGATCATTCAACTTTTATGACATACTGTGACCATCTTTTGAAAGAATATATGGATGTAGCTTTAGACAAAAACTAAAACCAAAAAAAAAAGAACCAACAGCTTCAGATTGACCACACAGATTAAGATGTTTGATTTGCAAACATTTTTCAATTTAACATAAAATTGTTTACACTGAAAAAAAACACCTACTAAATAATAGTTTAAAATTTTCTTTTGTGATTGGTATTAAGAATAAGATTATTGTTTTGATTTATACAGATTTAATTAGAATAACATTTGAAATAAAGTAAGAATTATTATTAGATTTGTGTCAGGGAGTTGAGAGAGTTGAAGTGAAAAAGTTGAAGTTAAAAACTGCCCGAGAGAAAAAAGTCTACAGTAATGCCTTTTCGAAATTATGCTAAAATTCATCCAACCAAACTCTACTATGTTTGCAAAATCACAATTTTTTTCGGTGTTTAAAATCTTATCCATATTTCTTAAAAATTCCTCAAACACTGAAAAAAAAAACACATTTTTGTTAGAAAAATTTTCTGCCAGTGTATACAAAAGAAAAGAACATAAAGTAAAGCTTTAAATAGGTGCTTAAGACAACGCGGCGCGTCAGTTAGTTAAGTGGCTTAGAACATAGCGTTTACGAATCGTAACATTTAGTAGCAAAATAATCTCATGATGTTCAGGCTGGTTTTTGCTTTGCTAGCAATCGTATGCTTTTTTAGCAGCACAAAATTTGCACAAGCCAGACGTGTTTGGTGGGATAAAGATTTATCAGCAACAGAACTTGAAGAAGCTGCAGAAACTGCACGTTTTAATCCATTTTTATATGCACTACCAAATCAATTAGCTGAATACTTGCGAATATCACCAACAGGAACACATGAAACTGAATTTGGGTTAGAAGATGCATTTCCCCAAGATGTTGAAATTCAATACGACCCAAAGGCACGTCAACCACCCTATAGAAGACGTCAAACTTTACGTACGACAACAACGAAACCAAAACGAAAACCAATAAATAGAAGGCCAAAACCAACTCAGAGACCATTGGTAACAGTGAAACCACATCGCATACCAAAGGATCCTCCAATAGGATATGAAAACATAGAAGGTATAAAGGAACCTGAAACAGTTGATTATGAATATTCACCAAGCGATATAGATTTCGAAGCAGAAAACTTTTATTCACGTTCACCACCAATGCTACCATATTGGGCACTACCATATCCATCGCTAGCAGCATATTATGGTTATGCACCACAGATACAACAATTTGAAATGCCAGCGCAGGCACAGCAACAGGCAATGCCACAGCCACAACAAACGCCACAGTCAACGAAACAAACACTACCTCATTTTCAACTACAAATACCAGCAGATGAGAATACATTGCAGTTGTTACAATTGGCTTTGTTGTTGCAACAGACTTTGGCAACTGCTGCAGCTGCTGCAGCTGAACCATTAAATGTTGCTGCTGCTGAAGTGCCAATCAATGGTGCAACAGCTGTAGCTACATCAGAGGTTACACCAACAGTCCTAGCGCCAGCTGCTGCAGTTCTAGCGGTGACTTCTTCACCAGTTGTTGTAGCACCAGCACCTGTTGCTTCATTGCCAGCAGTTGCAGCAACAGTTATACCGCAGGGAGCACCAAAACCAACTGTGGAAACGCTGATGTCACTTGTGCAATCGCCACAGATTCAGCAATCATTCGCACTAGCAACAGCAGGCAGACCATTTACCGAAACAGTCAACACAGCAATAGCATCTGCAGTAGCAGCTACTCAAGTTGCCACAGTAAATGTAGATGATCTTGTTATAGGAGATAGTAACACACCAGCAAGTTTTGATGATTCACTCAAAAGCATTGCTGCATCTGATGATGTTGAACCGAAGAAGGAAGAAGAAGTTGAAGAAGTTTCAGCTGCCGAAAGCGAAATGATTGTTGAGCCTGCAAAGATTGCAGACAATCCGATGCCAACGGTTGATTCACCAGTTTTGTATCTGCGCGCACCAACGCCAGCTATTAAGAGGCCGTCAAAGCCAGTGAAAGATCTTGCTGAAGAAATTGTGAGTCCAAGTGATATTTTGACAGCAGAAAAAGAAATAGTTGCCACTGTGCCATATTATCATAGAGCTGATGATGCTACAATGGCGGAGGACTATCATATTGTTGGACAACGTTATATAAAGCCAATCGGTTATAGACCTGATAGTCCAGATAATTTTCAGGGTAGAAAACGTGGCGAAAGTAGGGCATAAATACAAGGAAAGATCTTAGAAAAAACCAGTACTTAATAGATTTTATGTTGTAGAGAATAAATTGTTAAATAAAAACAAAATAATATACAGTGTATAAAAGTTTTAAAATATTGTTGTCTATATTTTGAAATTGGGTACAAATTTTTCAGTAATGGACGAACACAACATATCGCTAAAATTTCATCTGGGAAAACAAACAAATTTTTTTGGAGTGTTAAAAAATATAATTTCATAAATAAATAAAAAAAAGTTTTTCATTTAAAAATTTTGAGTTTTCGAGTCATTTTTGTTCACTCATGTGACCATATTTTTGTTCAAAGGATTTAGTTTGTTTTCATTATAAAAAAGTTTGCTCCAGTTGGTTTTCGTTTGTAAAAAAAAACTATTTTTTTTTTTGGATTTATTTAATAATATATTCTATAAATAACTGATTTTTAATTCCTCTATAAGAAAAAGTATTCATATAGTTCAGAAATGGTGCCTGTTTCTAGTTACTTTTATTCAAGGGTGAATTTTTTTAAATATTGGTATGTTTCATCGTTTAAAATATATTAATTTCTATGAATGTTTATGTTTTTTTTTTTTTGTTTTTTCGTAATTGCTTATTCCATAAAGTTTTGATTATTCATTTAATTTGGTTCATTATTTTTAAATTTTTGTTAAAAATAAATTCTATTGGTCCCGGCTAATGGTTTAATATTTTCTAAAAATATATGAATGCTATCTAAAATTGAACTTTTTGATTGATTGGTTTTTGATTGTATATTTAATTTAATAATATACCAGTTTTCAGATAGATTCATGATTTAATAATTATTCTAATTCTTTTATTTTGTCATGGGTTTTTTTAGGAGTGCTTTATCACGTGTCATTATGATTAATCGTTATTTTGTTTCATTCAAGGTATTTTACTCATTTCTAAATAAGATTTTGCTAATTTTCATTTGTAAAGCTTGTAATTTTTGCCCTAAATTAATCGCTTGTTCCTCATACCAAACTCTATTGAAATCATTTTTCCAGCATTCAAATAATTTTTTGTGTATTCAAAATAAAATAATAATTAGTCTATGATATTTTTTGTTTGTCCATGATAGTCTTTTATTTGCTCAAACAATTTTATCATTTGAAATTGACACAATTTTTTGTTTTGGTGATTGCAGATGTTTTAATGGTTTTAATAGCTATATAATGTATTTCATTTTTCCAAAAAGATTTTGAGTATTCCCAAATTATTGTTTTTTGTTTATACCCTACACAGAGAGTATGTTGACTTTATCATTACTTTTGTAATGCATAGTGGGCAGGGCCGGATTACGAATATTACCGCACCCACGCAAACATAAATTGCCGCAGGTCATATAAGGCAGAATTATCTTTATAATTGCTAAAAAAAAGTATTGACACAAGCAAAAAAAAAAATCAAAAACTCCACCAAAATTTAATATATTTCACTAATATTAAAAAATTAATTAACATAAATATATTTCCGAAATATTCATCTATACACTCAAATTTTTTACATAGATTTACTTTCAGTCACTAAAAAAAAAAAAGGTTCTCATTTTTGAGCTTCAAAAACCTTGGAAATTAACATATGTTTAGACCACTTTGCCGCCCCTACAGCACGGAGTTATTGGCGAAGGCGGTAATCTGGCCCTGATAGAGGGGGGCATAGCAAGTGTTAAAAACTATGTACATATATTATCGATCACCTGAGTCGATTTAGTAATTTCTTATGTCTGTCTGTCTAGCTGTGGAAGCGTGATTACGGGAAAGTCAAGCAAATTAATTGATTGATATTGAACACGCAGGTCACAGCTGCAGTAAAACTCTGCGGAACTGAAAATGGGCGAAATCGTTTCACGGAAACGCCTACCGCCCATACAAGTAAAACATTTAAAATACCTTATTGAGAGAGATATTGTGTAACCAAATTTCTCAAAAATACTAAGAAAAATGTAGACAAGCTCTGGAAAAAAGGTTGGGGAACTTCGATGAGAGGGCATGACCTTTCGCATGAAAGCAAAAATTTCAAAATGCTGTCATGAGAATTATTTACTATCTAAGGAAATGGAACCACGCTTCAAAAAAAAATTAATGATTCAAAAACCTCTGGAGATGAGCTTGGCGAACTTGGTTGGCGTGGTACTTTCCATAGAATTGGCGTAGCACCTTAACAACGAGCATATGGCTTCAAGCCTTCTAGATAGAGCTATTTAAGAAAATGTTGTCAAATTTAATGTGGGTACGTTTAGTTAAACTAGCCAGCATATAGTTTGGTGAAAAAAATACGCTTTTAATAAAAATTTAAAACACGGTTTGGACATTAAATTTTTAGAGAGGTCAGACGTACCATCTTCGCAAGTTATTTTTGCTTTCTCCAACGATTTTTTATTTGACTTAAATTTTGTAACTTTTTCAACTTTGCTTTTCGAAACTATTTTTTCTAAACCTTTTCGAAGTTATTCTTCTCGTAAGTAATCTTCCAAACTAAATTGGACAAAAATTCAGCAACAAACTTCAATCAGCATAGAGCAGTCTGGATAAATTATCAAAAGACTTAAAATTAACTTTTTTCTGATAACTTTTTTAAAGATTTTTCCGTAGCAAATATGGTTCTTTACAAAAACCTTTCATATATGGAAATTTTTACCTGTTTTGTAAATAATTTTAGGAAGTTTTATATTCATTTCGTAAGAAAATGTTTATAACATTTTGACACTTATAGCTAAAATTGTTTTTTTTTTAAGTTTCAATATTCGTTAAAAAATTTGTCAAAACCTTATTAAGAAATTTAACAAATTAAAGAATTTAAACTAAAAACAAATGTAATAAAAAATACCAAAGTTACAACGTAAAAACAACAAAATTTATCACATTTGTTACCATTAGCATTTCTTTTAATTCCATTATAATACCATAAATAGCACAATAACAATTTACGGAGTGTTGACCAGAAACAGTTTACAGCTTTAAGAAGAGTCATTAACCTGTTTTCTGTTTGCTGCACGCGCAGGCAGCATGTTGGCTCAACCCTTTCGTTGCTCAAAATAAATGCGAAATTATTTTATGTTTTTACTAATGGCCAATTATAGCGGTAGAGCAGTTGTAATAACAAAATATTTGTGTTCATATTATTTTATGAAAACTTGTTTGAATATCAAATCATTTGAAAAGAGTTTGTAAAAAAAAACAGTTAAGTTGCTGTCAAATATGGACAGAGCTACTATTTGTTTTGTTTTTTTAATATGATTTAAATTTAAAATAACATTTGTGGGTTTAATTTATTGGTGTTATTTTGGCTTTTTTTTTTTTTGTTAAAAAAATTAATATTTATGCATAACGGTAAATCGCTGTAAATACCTTATAGCAGAGGCAAAATGTGCGTTGAATAAGACTTAGGGTTCTCGAATTTAAACTAGGTCGATTAGTTAGTTGAATATGTAAAAAAACATGTCTGGTTTTTGCTGATCAAAATAAAAATTTTTATAAAAAATAGGCACTCAAAAAAGATATTAAAAATTTAATTAATAATTTTTCTGATTTATCTCAAAATGTTGAAAAAAACGGTTTTATATGAACAAAAAAAGTTTTGACAAATTTTTTTTAACAAAGTTATTGTAAATTCTTAGCATCTTTATAAAATAAATTCTTTTGTTTACATAGAAATTAAATAAATATTTAAATATTTCTCTTTTTGTTTTTGCAAATTACACGTATTCTGACGCTGCTGCGAAAAGTTTGTCAAAACTCTTTCATTCAACTTGTGTGGAAACAAATCTCGAAAAATTTTGATTATTTATAACAAATGAAACGAATTTTATGTGAAACTATCGCTTCTGATTTCATCAATAATGTTCAATACAAATTTTGCTTTAAAATTAATTCCGGGAACCGTTTTCCTTACAAAATAAATCTTTAACTAGACCTAACAACTGCTACAATCGCCGTTATGATAAATACTAAACTTTAATTAGGTCGAATTTATTCATACAATGAATCTTTGACACACTTATTATGCAGTGACCTCCAGGCTTAGATTCTTTTTTTAAGAAACTGTGACCGGTTTTATTTATCAGCACTAACAGAAAATCACATATTATTCTTGTTGAGCCGGTTTTAAAAACAGAAGATTGACTTAAATAAATTATAAACATAAAAAAATATATTAATAAAAACGCATAAACTGATGCTTAAAATTCAACAGAAGATAAAGAAAGACATTAAAATTATGTCAAATATATCATTTGACCTATGTATTTGTAATGAAGACACAATAGAAAATGAAAACACAGAATTAATTCAAAACTTTCCCCTCTTTGAGAATTCATTTAATTATAACTTGAGTTATTTATATTTTAATTTTTTTAGAAGTGAAAAGTTTGCTTTTGAGTTAAACAATAGAGAAATAATTTATTGTTCAGCGATCAGACCAAGCCGAAACAAAATCTGTATTTATAGATTCAGAAATACATTTAGTAAATATTTAAGCAAAGTTTTGTTAGAAAAAATTTTAAATAATTTATTAAAATATTCCTGAAATAACGATTTAAGACTCCCTATTGATGGCACGTTAATTTCAAATTAGAACAAAGCAATGGAAGCACCAATTTTAGACAAAAATACCAGAAAGAGCTCATATGGGAAATACATACATAGCTTCGGGTTAAATTGTTGGAAATTTTAGTATAATGTCATACTGATTAAGAAATTTGAAGAATACAAAATTATTCAATTAAAAATTGCATAAAACAAAGTGCAATACAACAACAAATAGCTTTAGCTAGGCATAGTAATTTAGTTTAGGTTAGGTTAAAAGGATTGCTTGCATAGTGAGATGCACTCGGAGGCAGTTTGCCCATTGTGATACCCTACATATATATATAAATTTTCCGCTCTTTCTCCTTTAAAAAATACTATTGAATCGGGGCGAACCACCCAGACGCCTTGGTAAAGTTGAGGATACTGGTGAATTCCAACTCAGCTAGTTCCTCTAGATTAACAAAGAACACAGAACCAAAATATTTGATTCGTCTGCTCATTTGCCCCGGGTTATGCGCAGAGCAGGTATTTAACCGTCTTGTCCTCTCCTACATCTGCGCAGCTCCTGCAGAAGTCTCTGAAAGGAGCACTCACCCGCTCCTGCGCCGAACTCTGGCTTGTATCCATCTGTGAAGATGGTTAGCCCCTTTCTTTCCACCTGAGTTCCAATCTTCTCTTGTTGGAAATTTGATGTTGTAGGCAGTGTCAAAGTCAAGTATAGATACTCGGTAGTCACTTGCCGTGAGGTAGAGTTCCCGCTACATATCTTGCAAAATAGACTCGTGACCCTCAGAGTTTTGAAGCTTGTTGCATTTTTTTAACCAAAGAATCCCTTTTGCCACCATATTCCTGATGTATAGTTCAGTAGGCTGAAGATGCATTATAATTTACAGGCCCGCCTGTGGTGTCGATCTGACTGCTCTCATAGCGGCATAGTAATTTCATTCACTGGTAAATGGAATCATCAGTGGCCAAGAAAGCCAGCCACGATGCGCTTGCATGAAAAAGTAATATCAAATGACTTACAAAAACAAAGGCACACAACAGAAAAAAATTTCGGCTTTGCTTTGTTTCACTTTCAGTTTGGGTTCTCAATAAACCTATGCAAAAACTAAAACATATAAAGCTTAGAAAATCTCACTCATCAGCTCTCATCAGGTCACTGATGATTACGTTTAGCAATAGATGAGACTAGTATGACCTTGCACATAGTTTTGTGTAATTATAAAAAAAGTTTTTTGCTACTACTGTTTTAACCTTAACTATATAACCTAAGTTTTTTGAAAAGAAAAAAACTGTAATAGAAATTTGAGAGAATAATGTATTCAGTTGAAATTTTAGATAAAAAAAATTTATAGTTCAAATAGTAAAATCGTTGGCAATGTAACATATTGTCGTTATTTCCTGTAACTCCATTATTATTATTGTAGAGCAAGTACGTTTCGATTTCTTCTATATCATTTTTGAACAATCGCCGACCAGGTAGAAAACCGCTGCCAACTTCAGTATTTCATCTCATGTTGGCAATTACTTCCGATGTATCATTTTCATTCAATAAAGCTCCTTGTGTTTTCATGTTTTCTTATAAATAACATAAAATTAACCAAGCCTTACATGTTATGTAAATTAAAATACAAGGATATTTAATACTTTTTATCAATAAAAATAGTTTCTTAAATTACTAGGAAAAGCTAAGATTAATACAGCTTAATAACTACTGTTCACACCCGCATGAAAGTATACGCAACTAATTTATAAAAGTGTTATTTTATCTAAGCATTACATTAATAAATTCAATTTCCACACACTAACTTATCGCTATGAAAAAATCAGTCCCTTCCTAAATGTGCCACATTTGCCCAGAACAAACAACACACCACACATCACCAAAGTGACCATACATTATTAAGCCAATGCGTTGCTGACCCTTTGCGGCGATTATCATTCACAACACTATGTCGCTGCGGTATTTCCTGCAATTCTACCCTTGCTTGACGTGCTATCTCTTGATAGAATTCATCTGCAGCATTATTAAAGATGCTATTCAAAAATTTTCTAATTTCCGCATGATGTAATGTGCTCCACCAATTCGATATTGGTTGTTGTTGCTGCTCTGGCTCCTCAAGCGCTGCAATATTTTCTATCTGTTTATTGGCATGATATTGTGTGGTATCGGCAAAACCAACAGCCGCAACATCATCATCATTTTCAACATCAACAACACCATTTGTGTCATCATAATCATCATTCACAGCCGCTGTATTGATTTCAATGGGCATTGCTGTTGTTTCATATCTTGGTGAAATTTTTCGATTTCCGTGACTTTTTATAATTTGCAATGTATTGTCGCCAATGATTCTTTCTGTAACAGCATTGACATTATTAGCTTCAAAAGTTTCAGCCCGTTGTTTAATTTTATCATCTGTTTTACTATCAGCAGCGCTATCATGTTTCGATTGTTCTTCCCCGTTTGCATTGTTTTTGAACTCTTCACTTTTATCTGCGTATTTGTCATCTTCAGTATTTTCTATTTGTTGATTTTCAATTTCAGCGTCATTTTCAGCTGCGCTGTCATCATCAACATAACTATCAACTTCATCGCTTTCAAGTGCTTGTTGTTCTACCTCTTCATCTTCTTCGTATTCCTTGCTCTGAGCGATGCTTGAATTATCCTGCTGCCATGTCAGTGATACAGGTTTTAACTTTGTCATTTCATCATTATCGTCGTCAGCAAATTCGTTCACATCAACAGCATCGGTATGATCAACTTCATCAAGAGCAGCAGCAGCATTTTTATTGTTTTCAACATTCAATTCTTTTTCAATGCTTTTGTTGTTTTCATCTTCAACTTGTTGTTCGGTCAATACATTGCCAATTCTTTTAATTGCTCTTGTTTTTATATCGTCGTATCTTTTTGAATTTTCTTGATTGTTTTTATCAGTATCATCGATGTCCTTGCTGTTCGTTGTTGCTGCTGTTGCTGCTACTTCTGCTTCTGCTTTTGTTGTAACACAATTCACCGTTGAGCTGACATCTTCATTGAGCTTTTGTATTTCAATGCTGTTGTTGTCATTTATTTGCAGCTGATTTTTCTTTTCTGTATTTTTATTATCACTCGTTTTATTGGTTTTTGCTTTTGACAAACTTTCATCCGTCAATTCATTATTGTTTTCTTTCGTTTCAATAAAATGCCCATTTTCGGTTTGGTTCTTTATTGGGCTGTTAGTTTTCGTGTTAGTGTCTGGTTTTGTAGTTGTGCTTGAATTTTCCTTACTACTCACTATAACGCGTAGTTTATTATTGCCATCAGCGGTATTTTCCTTTGTATCTGTTGCATTTTGCTTTCTTGCTATATTTAATTCAATTTGCTTCAACACAGCCTTGTCAATTTTTACACTTTCTTCAAATTCACCACGGGGAAGTTTAGTTTTTGTTTTTTTCGGGAATTCTTCAACTTTCTCCAAAAGAATATGTTCTATTATCTGTTGCGCGTCAGCATTTTTATCACTGTCAATATTTTCATTTACATTTTTCTTCTCATTCATTTCAATATGTTCAGCGTTTACTTTATCATTATTTTCTGTACTCTCCAAATTTTCCAGTAGTTTTTTATTAATAGCTTTATTCAAAAAATTCACAACATTTACTTTCGTAGGTCTGTTTTCTTCTTGAACTTTTGTATTTTCTTCAACTGCTGGGGTTACAATTTTTACCATAGGGTCCTTATATTTAACCGAAGTGCTGCTCTTTGTTTTATCAACTTGACTTTTTAGTGTACTATTTTTTATGACTGGCCTCTTGGGGTTTTTCCGCCTTCTCGTCGTGTTTGGCTTCCTCAAACTATCAATTACTGTTTTTTCGTTTATTGTTTCATTATTATCTACAGCTTCTTTTACTTTGTGCTGTTCTACTGTTAATTTTACTATACCTCCCTTCACTTTCCAATCATGCTCTGTGCCATTTGCTTTAGTTTTATTTTCGCTTATTGCTGACAATGCTGCTTCAGTTCTATCACTGCCTGCTGATTTTGTTGGTACTGTTCTTTCTGCTTTAAGTTCTTCAGTGGCTGTTGCTATTGACTCCTTTGTATTAACTGCATTTAATATCTTTTTATCATTATCTTCTACGCGTACTTTGACATTTTCTTCTTCAGTTGCTGTTTCTTTCATTATCTCTTTTTTTATTTCGCTATAGTTCATAGCTGTTTGATTTTGGATTTTGTTACCTGATTTTAGTACTTCTGCTGCTATTTCTTTTGATTTATCATGATCCACTTCTGACTGTTCTATATTATCTATTCTCTCCTTATTATTTTCTATCGTTGAAGAACTTATTGAAAATTTTTCTTTAGTATTGTTCTGTTCAGGTATTTCCTTTGTTTCTACTTTCGTCTTGTTTTCTGATGATATTTCTTGTGTCCCTTCTTTAATAACCTTATTTCTGTGAGCAGCTGTTGAGTCCTCAATCTTTTCAGCTTTCATTTTGACAACGTCTATCGATGATGTTGCTTCTGAAACTGTATCCTTCTTTTCATTTATATTTTCATCATTGTTTCCAACAATTGATTCTTCAGTTAAGTTTTTTTCTATTTCGTCGTTGTTTTCTGTTGACATTTCTTCAGTCATGTCCTCTTTAATTTTGCTTTCAACCACCTCATCAGCTAATTCTACAGCTGCAACATTTGTTTGCTCTACTTTTGCATTATCATTGCTTACTTTATGTAATACTTCTTTATTACTTTCATCTTTTGTACCATAATTATCTGTAGTTTCTACCCAAATGTGTTCTTTAATTTCCCCTTTATCTACGTCATTGTTTATTGTTAATGATTCTCCAGAAGTTTCGTTTTTTACGCCATTATTATCTTCAGCATATATTTCTTTAATAATTTTATCCATAACTTGGACTATATCCAAAGCCGTTACAATTTTATTACTGCTTTTTATAGCTGCTCTGATTCTATATTTTAAATCTTCGTTTTTGTCTGGATTTACTTTGACAAAGTCCGTCACTACTTTTTCTTCAGAAGTATTATCATTTACTTTGTCTTTGTTGTTGTTGGCTGTTATTAATTCTATAGTATTTTCTTTTTTAAGGATGTTATTAGCTACTGCTGATATTTTTCCAACCTCTTTCACTTGATTTTCGTCTTTGGCTGGCATTTCTTTTATAATTTTTTCATTATCTTCTGAAGTTGATTTTATCGAGTCTTCTTCTTTTACTTTATCACTCTCTGCTGTTAAAAACTCCACAGTAATTTCTTCCTTTTTTCGATCATTATTTTCCACTTTTATTTCATCCTTCACTTGACTTTCAACTTTTGCTGTTGTTTCTTTTAATAGTTCTTTGTCTACATGGTTTTCTTCATTAACTGACGTATCCTCCATAATTTCTTCATCTTCTAGGTCATTTTCTTCTGCTAATGTTTCTTTTATTATGACATTATTTTCCGTTGTTGTTTTCTGTATCATTTCATCTCCTACATTTGCATCGCTTAGTTCTATTGATTCTTCTGTATTTGCCTTGATATCTTCATCATTATCTACTGCTGATAATTGAGTACTTTCTTCTTCTCTGTCTTCATTATCTTCTGCTGAAATTTCTTCTGCAGTTTCTTCTTCGTTCTTGTCATTACTCAGTGTTGATGTTTCATTCATTTCTTTTTCCCTTTCGTCAGCACTATTTTCTGCAGACGATTCTGCTATTTCTTCTTTATTCTCTTCGTCATTATCATCATTGTCAATCACTACTGACTCTTCTGAATTTGTTTCTCCTAATTTATCGTTGTCTTCTGCTGTTGTTTTATCTTTCTTTAAATTTTCTAATTTATCGTTGGCTAATGGTGTTATCACATCGGAATTGTTTTCTTCTATCTTATGGTTGCTTACTGTTATTAGTTCTTCTGTCTCTGTCAATTTATCACTGACTGATGAAACTTTTTTAATTTTGTCATTATCTTGTGCTTCAGCTTCTTCTCTGTTTACTTGCACATTTTCCTCTGTTAATGATTTTTCAGCTTGATTTTCTTCTTGTTCATCATTGTTCTCCTCTTTCTGTGCAGCTTCTTCCAAAGTTTGAACTTTGGTAGTTGCAGTTTCATTTTTTTCTATCTTGTTTACTAATTCTTTCGAGTCATCCAACAGAACATACGACCCATTTTGCTTTGTTTCTACTACAAGTCCGATTTTTTCTTCTACTGTAGCTGTCGGTTCTTTTGTCATTGTTTCTACTTGGACTGTAGCTGGTTTCTCTGGTACTAACTCTTCAAACATTACTGACAAATTGGCTTTTAGCTCTTCATGTAACTTATGTGTTTCTTCTGCCTTAACTTTTTGTGCTTTCGTTGGTTGCACCACCTTAGTATAGTCATTTTCGGTTTCTTTTTCCAACATAATTTCTTCTTGTTCTATTACTTTCTCAGCATTCTCACCAGTTTTTTTATCTATTTCTTCTCTTTGCAGAACTTCACTCTCAGCCATATTGAACTGCAAGTTACCATTTGCAAGAATTTCTGTTGTACTGGTAGTTGTATCCAATTTGAGTTTGGAAAATTCCGCATCCGAGAGACTTTCATCTCTAAGCTCATGAAGCTGAATTTTCTCAGTTGTTGTTAATAAATCCGTTATTTCTAATTGGTCATCATTTCCTTCTTCGGTAGCAAAAGTTGCTGTGTTGGACTCTACTTTATTGGCATGAGTTGCAATTGGCTTTTTTAAATACTCTTCAGATATTATAAAAGTTTCTTTAACTCCAAGTTTACTTGCTTCTAGTACTTCTGGAGTTTTTGTCACATTAACTCCATCCTTAAATTTTATTTTAGGCAATTCTTCAGCTTTCAAAATAGGTGACTTTGAGGTAGTTTCATGACTTAATATTTTAATAGGAGTTTCAAGATGATCTTCCTTAAGTATTTCGTTTGCATTTTGGTAAACTATTGATTCATCTACGTCTTTCTTCTTCAAAATGTCTGCTTTCAGAGTGGTATTTTCATCAAAAACCTTAGAATTTTCTACTACTTTGAAATTCTCTAATAAGTTTAATTCTGTATTTGTCTTTACAGTTGTTGCTTCGGAAGTAACGTTATCTACATTAGCGGTATCATATTCTGGCACAATTGTCTTTATTTCATCAGAGCTCTCTGGTTTCGGATCGTTGGTTTTGTTTTCTGCTCTAAGACTATCTTCTTGTGTAAACAACTCGGTTGTATTTTTCAACAAAGGTGTGTCTTTCTCAACACTAATATTTGCTGTTGTTTCTTCTACCTTGTCTAAAATAGCTGATTGAGTATTGGTAGCGATTTCTGTACTTTCTTCTACTTTGCTGCCGTCTTCCCACTTATCAGTGGAGGTTGCAATCTGTGTTTGATTTTTAATAAGAAGCGTTGGCTTCGTTGTTTCGTCAGCTTTCTTTTCCAAGATTTTAATTAGATTTTCTATTGAAGCTGTTACTTTATTTGAAGTTTCATCACCTAATGCTATAGCAGTTGATGGTTTCTTCACACTGAGATCTTTCTTAGAGAACATTGCGGTCGTTTCAACAGATTTCTCAGTCATCCAGCTCGTGAGAGGGGTTGGTGTTTTGAGTGAATTGATCGGAGTTGTAACACTTTCGGTAGAAACTTTATTCGTTGGCCAGTGAGCTGCTGTGGTATGTTCTATATGAGCTACGGTAGCGATTTCTGTAATTTCTTCTACTTTGCTGCCGTCTTCCCACTTATCAATTGAGGTTGCAATCTTTGTTTGATTTTTAGTAAGAAGCGTTTGTTGTATTGTTTCGTCGGCTTCCTTATCCAAGATTTTAATTAGATTTTCTATTGAAGCTGCTACTTTATTTGAAGTTTCATCACCTATTGTTATAGCACTTGATAGTTGCTTTACGTTTAGATCTTGCTTAGAGAACATTGTTGTCGCTTCAACAGATTTTTCAGTCATCCAGCTAATGAGAGGGGTTTGAGTGAAGTGAAGTGAAATTGGCGGAGTTGTAACACTTTCGGTAGAAACTTTGATCGTTGACCAGTTAGCTCCAGTGGTGTGTTCTATATGAGCTACATCTACAACAGGTTTTAATACCGATGCTTGTATATGCTCTGTTAATACCAATGGTTGCTGCAATATTGGCGATCCTTGAATATTCTCTGGTAAATCACTTTCATGACCATATACATGTAGATACTGTGGCAATTCTAAAGTCACATCTTCATTATTGAAATCCGTTTGTTGAATGGGAAGTACTTCAACGCTATCCACTGAACTTGTATTCACAAGAACTTTGCTTAAGTCAATAGCAGTTTTATTATTTTGCCCTATTTTATGAATATGTTCTTGAACAGCTTTTTCGAAATCCGCTTCCAACTCAGTATCATTTTTGGTTAAAACACCCGCTTCCAGTAAGCCCTTTTTATCGCTTAGCACTTCTTTGTGTTTCTTAATTTTTGGCGCATTATTTTGTAAAAAATTTAATTGATTTTTTAGCGTATCATCATCTAAGTGCATGGCAACAATATCCTCTGGATGTGGTTCACTTAAAACTGATGTTAGATTGAAAGGAGCGCTATTGTTAGGATCCTCGAACACTTTAGTGGTTTGTAAATCGTCTTTGTGCAATATGCGAACAATGGCATTGCTACGATCTTGTATATCATATATTTGGTTGATATCATTGTTGTCAATTAAGTCATCGTCAATAATTGCTGTAAGAAATTCATCAGCATCGATGTTGTTTTCTTGGGAAGCTGTTAAGTCTTTAATTGTTATTGAAATGTTTGCTGGTGGGCCATTTTTTTGTGCTTTGAGAATTTCGGTATTTTGTAGCGTTTTTATGGTTTCTGTCAGATTATTTTTCATATCAGCAGCAACTGCCTTTGTAAGTGTCTGCTTTAATTTTTCCGTTGGTGTTAAACTACCAGATTCTTCTACTTGATATTCCTTGGCATTTATAGCCTCCGTAATATTTTGATTTTCTACAGGATTTTTGCTAGAAATTACAGCTTCAATTAAAGTTTCATTATTTTTGTCTTTTGTTAGTTCCGCTTGAAACTTTTCTTTAGTGCCACCTTTGGTACTATCTTCTACAAGTGTAAGATTGTATGCGGAAGCTATGATTCCAACAGTAAATGCAGTGGCATTTTTGCTTACTGTTTTTTCCAATTCATTCTTTAGATTAAGGCTCACTTCCTCTTCTTTTGTTAGCTTCTCTTTATCCATATCTTTCGCTTCTTCCAATATATGCTGCCAATAATGTTGCATGATGGCTTTTTTAAACTTCTCTTCCAGCAAAGTCTTTTCATTCGAGTCAGTTGCCGGTGCTGGATTTGCTGTTGCTTGAACATGCTCTCTATTAAGAGTTTCGCTGCCCGTTTTATTCCCGTTAACAACATCTTGATTTTCAGCATTATTTGAAATTGTCTGATTTTCAAATTCTTCCGAAGCACTGCTCATTTTTTGTTTAGTTTCTTGCTTCAACACAACTTTACCGCTTGTGTCTTCAGCACTGTGTAGTTGCTCTAAACGCTCTTCTTTTATAGCGTTGGAAACCGCTTCCTTCCCAGCTACAGCACTTAACAACTGACTCTTTACAATCAACTCTTCCATAAGTGTTCTTATGCTCAATTCATTTTCCAAGGCGCTCGTTAAGCTGGAATCGTTCTTTAGCGTTATATCTTTAATAATAAGTGGATGTTTTATTCTGAAGTCTTCAGCATAGATTTCCTCAGCATTCACTGCGGTTTTTGCCTCTGGCTGATTAGTCTTATCCACAAAGCCAAAGGGTCTATTAAATGCGTACAACTCTTCTGCTTGCGGCTCCACAACTATTGGAGCTGTTTTTCTTCTCAAAAATGGACGCGAATGTTTGCTAAACATATGGCCCTGCGACCTTTTGCCGTTTTTGTGCCATCTATGAAGTGCTTTTTCTTGAGTAAAAAAAATCACTTTTAAGTCAAATATTTCTATATATTTAAATTGAACACTTACGTTCGGTTTCTTGCATTTGTACTAAAAAAATCAGCATTAAAATCCATAATACTTTACGCAACATTATCTCTTAGTGTCTTATTTTGCTGTAGCTCATTAAGTATTTCAGCGTTTGGGGCTACTGCATAACCGTTTAAAACGTTTCGTCGAACTAAACCGAATTTTTGGCACACACTCAATTTTATGGCATTTTCTAGACAATTGATTCTGGGTTACGTTTTGGTCACAAACTCTTAATTATTTTTAGGTCAAAGCGTAAAAGCTGTTGTCTATGGAACATTTTTTATTAAGTCATTGTTAATTTATTCTTTTATTTTATGTTTTGCTTTTACGTGAAGAAATTGCTTTATTAGCGAAATCTATAAATCATTGAATTTTAAATTCTTTGCAAGTTTTTTAACCAAATTCATTTCAAACTTTATTCCCAAGACATTGAGAAACAGTTTATAAAAAAATATTAATTATAAGAGAATGGCGCAGAGTTGACACCTTCGATTTGTTTTGCCATACAAATGGTGTCATTAATGCTCGGAACGGCGAATGACATAATTGATGTTGAAAAGTTAAAGAAAAAGTTGGTTTCTTCTACTTTTTTAATTGTAGCAAAAGAATGAGCAAAACAGCATCCCAGCGTTTAGGTCTTTTAAAACCATACCGTGAAATATATGTACAACAAATTTTGTTGGGATTGAAGTATTTGCTAGAAAATAGCAAGCTAAGTATATAACATACTAGCTGGCGCAGCAGACTTTTTTCTGCCCTCTCTCACAGGAGTTTGATTTTGTTGAAATCCCTATTTCAGAAAGTTGGTCGTAAGAGGTCGTTGGCGCAATCGGAGGGTAGGCAAGGTGCCAAAAAACTGCTACGGAAAAATACAGATTATTTGAATGAATAATGTCAATTCAAGCTTAAAGTCCGTTTCAAAATAAAGCCCTTTTCTTGGAGAAAGACTTATGATTCCAACGTATTGCGTCTACCTTAGTTTTATAAGAACCATTTAATAAGCTCTTACGCATTTCACAGTTTATTTCTTAAAGTCACATCATATTGTAATTTTATATATTTTGCTGCACTAATTTTACCAAAAAAAAATATGCAACGTATCTTGATTATTTTTCTGACGTCATTTTGTTGCTTGCCCTATGACATTGGGTTATAAATAAAACCCTAAAAAATAATTAGCATTTTTATTCCATTCTTCTTCTTTTCTATTCCATGCTGCTTCTTCTCTATTTATGTATTTATTTTATAAAATTATGCAAATTTATTGTGCTCGAACTCTTTGCTTAACTATTGTAGTCATTTGTACTGGCCATTTTTAGGTTCTCTTTGACATTTGCAATTCATATGCTTTGTTAAACATGTTAATACTCATATTGCTCATGTTTTTGTTGTTGTTGTTGTTGTTGTTGCTACTTATGATGACCATCATTCAAACGACCTGTATGTATAATAGTATGCACTCTTGTCCTCTTTATGCTATTGGCCCTTAAACATCGCTATCGATGTCGCCGTTACACCATCAAATTTCATTCATGCGTTTGAATGGACACAAATAAGAAATATTTGCATAATTTTTGGCGTTCAAACATGCTGTTGTTGTTGTTGACAGCACATGAATAAATTTACGTCAATTATTGTGTCAACTTGACAAAAGCCGAATTTACTATGATGATGTCAAAAGGGAAATAACAATGAACTTGACAGACGGCATCAAGCAAAATGTTCTATTTATTATATAGCAGATATTTTGACCCTAACATTCTAAGAAATTTGCATATTTAACACACAAAAAAAAATATAACTGATTACTTTAAGTAATTGAAAATGTTAGTTATGCCAACTTTTCACTAAGGATGTTAGCGATCGACATTTGCTTTATTGCGATGTGAGAAGTAGTGCATTCACAATATTGTCAAAAAAGTTAGTGCAATGTGGAGAAAAAAAACGCTTTGTTTGTTAGAGAAATTTCAGCTGAAGTATAGCAAAACAGAGATGTAAATAATAAAAAGAAGAAGAAGAAGCAGAAGTTGAAGAACAGAAAACACTCTAACAAATATCGTAAAAAATTGCTGGCCATTTGCGTAGGTCAATGAACTTGAAAAATGTGTTAGCTACTTTAAGATTTTATTTGGAGAGCTTAATATTTATTTTGTATAATTCTGAAGCATAAAGTAATTTGTTGACAAATACAATTTGTTTTACTTAAAATTTAAAAACATTCTTTTGAAAAGCTGAATATCACTATCGTTTTTACCGTCAAAAATGCAGCTGCCTCGAAAAGCATCCTTTATAATTTTAACATATTTTTCTAATTAAACATCAGTGGAATACTGACAAAAAAAACTTGTTACAGCATGTGCTTAGAAGCTAGAAAGCTACTCAATACTAATGCATATGTCTGTTATGAATTAAACTTAATGCCATTTATTGGCTCAAAATCAAACTAATGAAAATAAAGCTGCAATGCTCACAACGACCAACAAAGCTCACGCACAGACAGGCACAAATAAAGACATTTAACATATATAGCTCGCATAAACTGTGGCACAGCTCCTTATACAAACTGGAAGCCAAAGCTAATGCATTTAAGCGGCTAGCTTCGCATATGTTGTAACCTTATGTGTGTAACGCGTTTTCAGTTCAATATCTGAGTGTATTGCGCATTCAAATGCAAACACTATTACATGCACAAGCCAACAGACCACGGCAGTGTGCATATGTTTGTATTATCATCTGTCTAATGTAGTTAAACCTAAATCGTACAGCTAAGTAAATAAAGCAGTTAACTGAAGTTGACTTAAAGCACTAACGCGTCTTCCTCGAAACAATGCAGATTTTTCCAGTTCATTAAATTAAACAGTTGGCCATCAAACCATTGAAACCAAATTCCGGCCATACGATTTCTTCTTGAACTTAAGCGGTTATTAGTCAATAATTTTTCAATAGCAACTCAGTCTATCATTCGATTGAAGTAGTTGTTCCGCTTACACCTAACAACTTTAAAGATCTGAATACAAGGAGTCCAACCAAAGTGCGTTTTTTCGTTTTGAGATTGAAAAAAAAAACGATAAAATTTGCAAAATATTTAAAAAATATGGAAAATATTTTAAAATTTCAAAGAGGTTGTAAAATCGTAAGAGCTTAAAACTGTGAGAAAGGCTGAGAATCAAAAAAAAATATGAAAAATGTTGAAAATCAAAAAAAAAAAAAGAATGGAAGATGTTGCAGAGGGTTGAATATGCCGAAAAATGTTGGAGAAGCCAAAATAAAAGGAAAAGGTTGATCGTTAGATTAGCACGGGAGATGACAATTGCCATCATAACTTAGGCCGTAGTTGGGCCCATTATATACCCTGTTTATAACTTCGTTTTCAACCTATGCAAACCATTTTGAAATTTATATAAACTTATAAAGACAGGCTCTTCGACGTCAGGATCTTTACAGCTTCTTCAAAGATCCCCTATGTCAGAAAGCCTTAGTCTTGAAGTCGAAAATATATAGAAAATGTTGAAAGAAATCGAAAAAAGTTTAAAAGGTGGAAAAGGCTGATAAAATCGATACAATATGGGAAGTGTTGAAAAAAGTTGAATGAGGTTGAAAAGGTCGAAAAAAATTTAAAGAGGTTGAAAATGTCGGGAAAAATCTGTAACATATTGAAAGAGGTTGAAATAGATTGAAACTGTTGACAAAGGCTGATAAAATCGCTAAAATATGGAAAATATTGAATAATGTTAGCAAAGTTGAAAAATATTGAAAGAGTCTGAAAAATTCGAAACAATATGAAGATTGTTGAAAAAAGTTGAAATTGGAAAGGGATGAAACGGGCTGATAAAGTCGATAAAATATTTAAAATATTGAACAAAGTTGAATTAAGTTGAATAAGTCGAAAAAATATTCAAAAAGATTAAAAATTTTGAAAAAGTCGAAAATATTTCTAAAATATTGAAACAGGTTGAAAAGTCGAAAAATTGGGAAATCTTGAAGATGTCGAAAAAATTAAAAATATCAAAAAATTCTGAAACAAGTTGAAAAAGGCTAAAAAAACGTCGTTAAAATGTGGAAAACGACAAAAAATTGAATGAGGTTGAAAAGTCGAACCAAATTTACTAAATATTTCAAAAATTCATAGCAATAGCCGACTTGAATCAGTGTCCTCAAAACGATATATATATGTAGATAGAAAATATCAATAAAAAGGCATAAAATACACCAGGCTGTTTTGTAAAAAATGTTGACATGTCTGTAAGCACGTATAGCAAGCAGCATAATCATAAGTGTGAAATAGCAACGAATGCTAATGTACCGCGAAATGTGTAAAATATTTACATTAATAAGCTTAGGCAGTTGGAAAAAACGATAGATTTCAAGATTGCACAAAAATATTTTTGAGTTTTGTATAAGCCTTTATAACTCATTCTTTGAGTTTTAACTGTCCTTTAGTAAAGGATACTGTGAACATTTGACAAAACAAACAAAATATTCAAAATCGTCAATTTTTCAGAAGAGCGAAAAAACTAATAAAATGTTGAACAAAAACTCTTGTACTTATGTTATCTTAAAGGAGTAGTCTAATATAACATCAAACATTTATCTTTCAATTTGTTCATTGATTCTACAAATATAAGGATTTTTTTTAATAAATGCTGAAAAATGTAAGTCATACTAGTTACATTCATTGCTAAATGGAATCATCAGTGAACCTTGCGCCGAAGAGCGAGAATTTTTAAAGTCTGATCCCAAACCAAAAATTTAAGCAAATCAAAGGCAAAATAATTTTTTTCTGTTGTGCCTTTGATTTTGCAACTCAGTCGATATTACTAAAAGAAAAGCGGAATTTGTTATGGTCTACGTGTTTTCCAATTATATTTTATGTGTGTGAATTCAACATAGCTTTACTGAAACAAAAAGCTGTCCTTGGTACAGCTATTTATCCTTTCATTTATATTGTTTGCTCAATTTTAATGCTACGCGCTGATTAAGCAATGTTTTGTATATGTATTATTTGCATTTTGAATTGGGCAACCGTGCAAATTTGTTTAATTACTTCACATAAATGATTTTCAGCCAACACATTTTCAGCTGCGTTGCTGTTGTTGCATTTGTGTGGAACATATTGCTTAAAGTCTGGCAAATAATGACCGAAGTTTTGTGCTGTTTGCTCTCAATCTCTTGTTATTAATCAAAATTATAGCTGGAATGCGATATACCATGATACTATATTTAATAATAACTATAAAAATCACAAATAAAAAATTATTTCATATGCCACTACAATCCTTCTCTATGTATAGCTGAGCAGTATTTTTTTAAGTTTCTATCCTTTGATATATTTTTTTTTGATTTTAATTAATTTTCACTTAATATTTTGCTACAAATAAATGCTGCTCTGCTATGTGCTGTCTAGCGCAACTTCTTTGAAAAATTGCATTGCACTCAGAATTTGGCAAACAACCTAATAACAGCCGGTAACAACCAACACTTTGCTCCTGGTTTTGTTGTAGCCAACTAAGTACGTTAGAGACTCGTAAATTTTCAACACTCAAGTTAATAAAAAAAAAATTTAAATTATGACCAACATATGTTACAGCTGTTTGTGTTGTTATTACTCCTACACAAATACCACTTCAGTGTTTTGCGGGTGTGCAGCCAGCCAATTTTATGTTGTCTGGCCACAAATGTGCCAAGCATGACCGAGCTATGGCAAAAGCAAAGAACGTAGTGGAAAGAGATAAAACAAAGCATGCACTTCTTAGTTCAATGCTTCGATTTCTTTCTATTAGGCATCTTCAGTAGAGTAACAGTAGATCCAGGCGAGGCCAATGTACTAACCAAAAATTCGCCAACGTAAACACCAACTCCATATCTACACATAGCACACCAATATGTATGTATGATGACGGCATTTTGGTTTTGCACAATAAGCTCTTTAATAAAAAATTTTGACAGCTGATTTTACTTTAATTGTTCTGAGCAAATTTCTTCATTTATTATAAATTTTTTTGTTATTTTTGTCAGATTTTGTAACATCATCTTTTCGCAAAAAAAAAAAAAAAATTTTGGTTGTTTATTGCAGCTTCTATTTTTCTTTTACAACGTAAAGGTTAAGCCAACTTTTACCAACACATACCTCAATGTACAACACGTTCTTACCAACAATATATCTTGCAAGTCGAGCCTTTACCAAACTTCTTTGCTTCACTTGCAGCTGTTGTTTACACAGCGCTTTCTTACCGTTGCTGCTGCAGCTTGTGTTTGGTTACTTTGCTCTTTCTGCTTTCAGTAAATTGTTGCTGCTGCGGTTTATGCTATGTTGTAAAACACCTGTGCAACAACATCATCAACAGTATTATCAACATTAATAAGAAAAATTAAAAAAAAAAACATTGCAACTCGCTGAAGGCGGTAAACTTTAAAGCTTCGGTTAGTTTTATTAAAGTCTTTTTGTGCTAATGAAAAATTTCTAGCATGAGAGAAATGCAAATAAAAATTGTTATATGAGTGAAAATAATTGTTTGCAGTAAAACGCTTGTAATTAAAATTTATTGCTTTTTGTATTTGATGTATGTTGCAATTACACTCGTCTTTTGAAAATCTTGTTGAATTTTGGAATTATTCTTTTAAGGTTTAGTAACTCAAAAACGCTTTTTTTACTCATTTCGTTCAATGATTAAAAACAAAACTTTGTTTTCTGGGTTTCTTTTATAATCGATTATGTACTTTTAAAAGATTTGAGCAACCCTGGTGGCCAAAAACTGGGCATTAAAAATATTCACTGGCCAAGAAATCGCCATTTAAACTGGCCAGTTTAATGGCATTTATGAAACGATTTTTCAAACCTTTTTCGAGCATTTAATGGCCATCAAAACGAAAATTGGAAATGATGTTTTAATGCCCAATAAATGCCGGAAAAATGCTCAAAAACTGGTCATTAAATATGTCACTATTAAAAATGGCCAATAAATGCCTAGAAAATGCTAGAAAAATGTTTTAAAAATGTCCAAAAACTAGGCATTTAATTTTCAGAATATTTGCCTCTCTCTTGGGTTGAGCTCCATCTGACTTTCATCGTTTCTTTACCCAGGCAAATGCAAAAATTCTTAATTTAAGGAAATAATCAATATTTATTTTATTTTTTTTTTCTTATTTTTTTTTTTTTTAAATGAAACTTGAGAGGGATTCGAACTGAAGACTTCCGAACTATAAGTGCCTTTTACTTTTAGATTTCAAATATAATATTGGTAACGCTTACCAGCTTAGTTCGCGTAATGAACGCGTTGAATATTTCTCGCTGAAACACCAGTTCCGAAAGGGAAGACGTTATATCCAAGAAATCTGAAAGAAGAAGATATTTATGATATGGCGATATCGCACATTATTGAACGGAATAATTATATATTGATTTATAAGAATATTTAACAAGTGTTAGATGACACTGTCACGTCGTTTCGGTTTGTCTCATCTCTCTGCATTCCCCCAACTAACGCAAGATTTTGGAGAATATCACCGAATAAGTCTATGAATAATTTAAGACAATAGCAATTATTAATTGTAAAAACATTAAACGAAATATTATTTATGTTTTATAACTTTTATTTTCAAAAATAAAGAGTTTTTCAGCCTTCAATTGGAACCCAATTGCAAAACTGCAGCTTGCGTGCAGTTGTTGCTGTTGCAACTTTATGCCGCTGCTGCAGCAATGGCTAACACTTCGAATTCAGCGGAAGTGTGGCTAAAAACAACAACAGATGGTTGTAATTGGTATTCGTAAGTGTTGGTGTATGTGTCCATTTGCGTATACGAATAGCGGCTGTGCCGGAAGGTGTTGCCTGTTCGGTTTGCAACTCTTGTTGCTGTTGTTGTTGTTTGGTCAGACAGGAAACAATGTGGTAAACGGAAAAGGAATTCATTGCAAATTTATGATGACAGCGAAATTTAAGTGATTTTCCAACACAGTACAACACACTGTAAGTTTCGGCCTGAGAAGATACTATGTATGGTACTGGCAATAAAGGAAACGGATAGAGACATTACGTTATGCAACAAACACAATAACAACTTTAACCATATGTGTGCAAGGAGGAGGGAGGAAACTTCTTAGAAATTCAATTATATTGTTTAATAAGATTTATAACCGCAATGGGGTTATTCAACTTTGTTGTTATGATGTGTTTGATGTTTAAATATCTAGTTTTATTTAATTTTGATGAAGTAGTAAGACACATAAAACCAATTAATTAGTCTTTAATGATTTTTCAATGGAATTTACAAATTTAAATGTTTTTTAAGCATCATATATTGAGGTCTTCTTTTTCTAAAATATTTCGTACTATTTGTGAGGACGGCGGCAGAATGAAATGAAGCAATAATCTAGTATATTATAAGTTAGGGTGATACCTTTAATAGTAGTTTATATTAGAAAAAAAAAATAATAAAAAAATTTAATTTTACCGAGTTGTCTTTATTATCATACAAAAGAAACATTCCTTACATTAATTTTTAAAAGAAAATTTCTATCAAATGTTGGTCATAACATGATCCATTCTTAAGTTCCAATTTATTATGACGCATTCAAGCACTTTAAGTGGTAATTGGCAAAAGACTCGAGAATTGTTTTCTTCTAATTCCTCATTCGTAGCCAGCTAATCAATGGCTTTGAAATAGCTCCAAAGGAAAAATTAAGGGATGTGATATCACATGATCAAGGCAGTTAATTAATTTCATAATTGCCAAAAATCAAGTGAATTTTGGGTGATTTTAAAGTTAAAATCTTCTTGAATTTAGAAAATTTACACAATTTGAACTGATGCTAAATGTTGCATGATCATATGTCCAACATTATTGAACAAAAATACAATGACAGTTTGACGCGACTCACGAGTGGTCTGTCATAGAGTCCCTGCTGACGAAAAATACCTATAATGGATCACGCTATATAGCGAGGAAATAATATGTGGACGATTGAAGCAATTGTGAAATTATGCTCCAGCTCAGCTTATTGCAATTCTGATTTACTTTCGAGTCGAGCTTAAAAAATTCCTATGCTAGAGTAAAGTACTGAACTATTTCTGTCTATTATGAGTGACTAAAAAATTAAAAAATTCCTAAGATGTAATGTGCAGTGTACTGAAAACTAAAAAAGTGCAAGAAATCGCATGTAATACGTAGTACACAATATCATGCGAACAAAATCACATTAGAAAAAAAAGCAATTGATAGTAAAAATGGCATGTATAAAATAACATGAGATTAAAATATCATGAGATTAAAATAACAAGAGATAAAAATAACTTGAGATAAAAAAAGCATGTTATAAAAATTTCTTCAAAAGTGAATCCTAGAATGAACCATTGATATGTTCAGTCTATTCAAATAGTAACTATAAATTACCTTTCACCTTAAATTGCTTAATACTGTTCATTGAAACTGTCATCCTGAGATTTGTTTGGCACAGAACTTAAGTTTTTTAAGATTAATGCCATGAACATTCTTTTTTATTTTTTTTTTTTATAACATGATTTTTTAGGTTTTTTGTCACATTACGTTTCTATTTCATGTGGCTCATGTGGCATGAGTGTACTGTAAATGCACAATTAAAATCCAAAGTGTACTGAAAAAGTTTAATCGCAACAAAAATCTCATCACTGCTTCAGCTTAAACGATATTTAACTGACTGAATATAATTAGAAAGTCACTAAGGGGCCGTTCAAGTATTACGTAACGCAATTTTTTAAGATTTTTGCCCCCTCCCTCTCCTTAAACGTTATGGTATCACCTAAGTGACCATGTTTACCTAAAAGTCACAATTATGTTGCGCAATGTACCGGGAAGTCATTTTAGCGACTTTTGTAATGTTTTAGTTGCGTTTGCGATAATAATAACAACGCACTGCATATCATCAATCATAATTTGTAAACGTACAATTGATAGATTGTCGAAACAACACCGATGATGTACGTAAACTTGATACAAAAGATTATCATTTTGATGATAATGTTGCTGATGATAACGATGATGATGGTGATGATGATAAAAGAACTGCACATTGTAGTGTTGATAGTTTCAGAAGTCTCATGTCATACGTCTGAGGTTGACTACAATGATGACAATAATAATGACGATGACAGATGAAATTTTCAAACTGCGTGACGTTACTGTATTATCGTCTACGAATGCATTCACACTGAAAACAAAAGTTTGCCGCACAAAAATCACGCATTGCTCATAAAGCACAAAAAAAAAGAAATGTCACAGGTACGCGAAAATATCACACAGTGATGTTTCATGCCACGATGTGATTGCTATATGCGCTAATTCAGCATTGATATTTGACAGTATATCCATTGTTTGAAATTTGCTTTGTTATTGGTATTGTACTATTGTTTTTTGTTGTTGTTATGATTTGTGCACTCAGCAGCAAGTTACCTTGCCATTGTCTCAATATCACATTCCACTGACAAATGATGATGAGTTATGTGCGTCGCTTTATATAGCGTAGTTTTCACATTGAAAAGGCATCACAGCATAACGTATCACAGGGATTATACGTGCACGATATACATACATATAGTAGTGCTGAAAAATGCGATGCGATGTGCTTGAGGTTTGACAACAACAACAAAAAAACAATACCATGACACAATCGGCACTAAGCTAATTTGAAATCATAAAGCGTAAGCGTTACCAAGTTACGCTGAAATTGTCATCGTGAGCATCAACATCAACATAATTTTTATAATCATCACGTGTGCACGTGTTTTCGTCTAATTTATTTTTTTGCTTCGTTTCTTTTCATTCATTCACTCATTCATTTTTTACATTTCATTTGCACTAAATGTTGGAGGCCCAACTTTTTTTATTCATTGCGTATTGCAGAACTGTAGCACAATAAAACGGCACACATATGAATTTCAGATATGTGTCTTTTTGTTATTATCTACAAAGGATACAGGAAAAGTTTTTATACATTTGAGGCACAATAGTAAACTGGTACGAGTAAAAATTTCCATTTTTAAATTTCGAAAGTGAGTTTTTGTCATGAGTGGAATTAATTGAAAACAAAATTTATTCTTAGAAACGGTAAACATTTAAACCTAAAAGTCATATATAAAGCTATAAATGATGAAGAAATCAAAGTATTCAAAGATGCATTTCAAATGAGGTGAATATCACTGATAGCTTTATCAAAAAACTCTTCAATGAAGCATCACTAACTTCCAGTGATGTATCATTAATATCAACGATAATTTATATCTCATTCTATAGGTAATTTTCAGTATTTAGAGGAAAAAACATCACTTTTAAAGCTCTTTTAAAAAGAGCTTTCATGAAGGTTTTCAAAATTGTTATCTCAAATTAATATCTTAGTGGCCATTGTATCATAAAGTTTAAATTTTCTTTAACATTAAAGACTTTTGCTGCCCCCGGGATAAAACTTTTTGCGTAGGGTTTTCAATAATTCACAATTTCTTTTCTTCTTTTTTGTCGCCAGCTATATATCAATTTTATGACTTCATACCAGACAGGTTATATAGATAATCCTGCTGCCTAAAACGATTTGGTGAATCTATTTTGCAAAAAATTTATTTTAGGGGAGCATTTGTAAAAGAATAGCAAGAAAACGTAACGACTTTACGTACACTAAAGCAAATGTCAGCAACTTTAACATAGAGAAGAAGAAAAAATATCAAAAGAATGTGAGTCTATCAATCACAGCAACGGTGTAGTTATTTGTTGTTTTATAGCACACGTACGCATATCCTGTCTACCGTGGCAATGGTTATATGCGGTCATCTTTCATAATCCAGTGACTGAGGTTTGTTCATGAACTGTTAAACCTATTTGGATTGTTTTTGTTTTACAGGCTAAATAAATTATCAGGAAACAAATCATAGTCATTTAAAGTTTGAAAATTCTTAACAAAAAAAAAGCAACAATTCTCAGTCACTGTGATGTAGAAATTAAAATCTTAGAAATTCTCAAGCCAAACTTTTTAATTAAAAATTTTTAAGAATAAAATTTATAAATTGATTATTTAATGACCAAGTAGTTTTGCTCAACTGGCTGCACAGCCATAAATCAAACAAAAATAAATTGATTTTTCAGCTCAAGGTAACGTTAATTAAACGATTTTTCTCACTTTCGCTTTCTCACTTTCGCTGTCAGCATATAAATCATCACATGAAATTCATTAAAAATGCTACCACACTCCTTAATTTCTTATGCTGCTATAGAGCAAATACTAAGTTCTGCTGCTACTGCCTAAGCTGTTGTCATGATTAACAAGCGTTTGACTTTTATCGTACTGCTGCTGTCATTTTTAATTCCTTCGCTATTTTTCATTTCCGTGTCCGCTTCCGCCTGATTGAACTGTGCGCAGCCTTGATGATGATGGTCGTTTTGGTCGCTTCATCGGTCGTTCGTTTGGTCTCTTGGTCAATAGAGCAAAAGTGTGGCCGCTATAACAGACAGTAAATGCATTGCTGCAGTTATAGTATTGGTGCTGCTACTGTTGATTGTTGTTTTTGTTGTAATTGAAAGGATGCGCTCCGTTTCCTTTATCAACCAGAATAAATAAATTGCATGGTTGTAATGCTGTTTTTATTGTTTTTGCGCTTTTTCATCTTTCTCTATGTTACGTTTTCTCCTCTCGTTTTTTTCTATTTGTCGATGTTGACTAACTTTTTTAATCATTCGTATCGTAGCGCCCAGTTAACCAACACTAATTGTTAGCAACTTGTTGTTATCTAGTTGGCGTATGTGCTGTAGTCGTTGTTAGTTGTGTTAATTTTCTCTATTTTCTTTTTCCTAAATTCTAGCTTTCAATTGCTGAACTGTTTAACTTTTTATTATTGTATTATTAATTCAAAGAGTGCAAGAGTAAACCTTTAAGCACATGCCTTGGCCGGAAGTAGCAGCCAAATAATTGCAAATGATATACTAAAATAATGTCAAAAAAAAAATTTTTTAGTTTTTTGTGAATTCAGATTTTATATATACCTACATATAACAAATTGGTCTCTTTTGATTTTAATTTTTTATTTTTTGTTAAGTTTTTTCAAATAAAATGGTTTTTCTTTTAAATTTCCCTAGTGGGAAATTTTAAATTCTAGACCTACATCAATTCAATGGGGATTTTTATAGTCAAGAAATTGTTATTGACACAAAATCATTATATTCAAAGCGTTCATTTTTCATCATGTATTGAAGTTTTATGTAAAGAAGAAGTTTTTAACAATGGAAACTCTTAGTTTTCCATCTGTACTGAGAAGAAAAAGCTAAAAATGTGATATATTGCTATTTTCATTAAGGACTCTAAGGCTTCAAACAAATTGAATTTAAATGGTTATCAAGACGAATATACAAAAAAAAATACATGTACTAAAAATTTTCTGCTCAAAGGCTATTATATTTTGAGTAAATAGTACTAAATTAGGAACAATTTCCCAAATGATTTCTATTTCATAGAAACTTTTTTTAGCTTTAAGGATTTTTCTCAATAGGAAAACTTGTATGAAGGTAAAACTGAAAGATAATATTTTATATAACATGTGACTTAGTTTAAATTATTTTCCCCTTTCCTTACTTCAAAAAAAATTCGATAATTTTCCTTAATACTTGTAGTAGCTCAATTATAAAAGCTTACTAACAATTTTGTTTTGGCTTAAATAGTTTTTTTTTATACTACAATAAAGAATGCAGCTATTGTATTCACTTGTGTGCACATATCTACATACAAACATACATGCACACAAACATATATATTCTGGTGTGAATAATAGACGGAAAAAGCCCTGAAAGCCTGCTATTAATGAAATGAACAAAAGTGAAAAGTTTCACGCTTAATTGATGAGCTCTTATTGTAATTACTAGTGTTGTTGTAATTGTTTTTGTTGTTATGGTTGGTTCAATAATAAATCATTTCTTTGAAAATGAGTTCAATTGACGGCCATTAACAACAAACAGCTATTGTTGTTATTAATATTGCATATATGCAAGTACGTGGGCTATTTCATTTATATTCACGTACGTAGGAGAGCCATTTAATTGCCTCTTGAACATAGAACTAGGTAGGAATGACCACTCTTATATTTCTGTTTCAATTCTAGGGAATTAGAATTTGTGATTCCTTTGCCAATTTCATGGTAAGAAACAAAATATTGAAATTGGAAATTTTATTTCATTCCAAGAAATTTTAATTTTCCATCGATTTCTTCAATTCCATTTGAAAAGGCATCTGAAAATAATTTAATGTGGGTAGTTTTTAACGTTTTTTTGATCTGATCACATCAATTGTTGTAAAAAAAAAAGAAAATTTCAAAGTGCGACACCAAAAAATTTCTTTGAAAAAATGTTTAGGGAATGAAGTCGTTTATTAAAATTTGTACCTGAATTCAAAGCTTTCCCCATAAAATACATAGCATCAATTCATTGCAGCAATTCCCTGAATTGATTGTTGCTGTTCCAAATTTTACTTCCTTAAATAAAATCTCTTCCTTTTTTGCTATGGAAACTAAGACAAAAATTACATACTCTAATTTCTAGAAATCGGAGCTCTTGAGGAATTTCATACTGAAAAGAATGATTCCTACCCAGCTCTGCTTGAACATAAATAACTAACATGCACGCACATCCCGATTGCTAACTGTTATTTTACAATTAGAAGCAATTAATTGCTAGAAATTAATTAAGGGAAAATGATAATGTGAATTGACGCCGATTGCAGCGTAAATAATATAAAACATTTAGAAAACAATGAATTCAAAACAAGGGCTCTTGAGGAAGTTATGATAAAAGAGTGCTTTGATAACTATCATTATTAATTAAAATATTTAAATTAATAAATTTTTCTTTCTTTAAATATAAATGAAAGTCAAATTATTTGAAGCACAAGGGATGAGCCAAAATTGCTATCAGTTTTGTAGCAGTGACTTAAGTCTTAGCTCAATACATTTAACTTAAAGAGCCTTAACATTTACTACAATAAAGTTCGTAAGTCATCATACAATTTAGGAAGATAATTCATATTTTTGAGATAAAACTTTCACTTTTGCCTCAAAGAAAACCTAAAAGATTATGTAATTTCCCATAGAAATATTTGTAGAGCAAAACGCTAAAAGTTTTTCAGAAGCTGCAAAATTTTAATCCACTTTGAAAGTTAATTTCTTTCTTTCCATAACTTTAAATGATTTTGTTTTTTTAAGTTTTCAATTTTCGTAGGCTTTTTGAGATAGCAGAGCTTAGCTCATGCAGCCAAGCAAATGACAGATGATAAAATAAAATTCTAATTTTATCCTTAAAGAATATGATTTGAACCTAAAAACATCATATAAATGAAATAAAGAATGAAATGAAATGGTAGACACATAAAAGGCAATCAAAGCATATGATATACATACAAATATCTATATAAAATTAAATTTGTATTTGCTTATGAAAATTAAGGTGGATCGTAATATGTTATCTATAGTCTTCAAGGCTAGCTCCATTTAAATATTTCGTTTAAGTACATTACTAAGTTTAAATAGCTAGAGGTTAAGTATCTGTATTCTTTCGAAAAGTTAAATTTTTTTTATTATTTCCATTCATATATTAAACATTTTTTATTTTACATTAATTTTCTTTCTTAGCCCTAAAGGAATTTCTACCACATTTTGACTAAGTTTTTATCAAATAGAGTAAGGTGGTGGAAAAAAATTTTGGCGTCATCAGAAAAAAAAAGTTTTGATCGAAAACACAGGAATTTGTTATACAACAATTTTCAGCAGATTTAACTTATCATTGAGAGTTATGCATTAAATCAGGGTGTATCAAATCAAAAATGTCTGAATTATAAGTTCTATTAAAGCCATAAAAAAAAAATCAATTCCACCCCAAAATAAATAAATACATATAAAACAATATTAGTGTAGCACATACATATAAATTTTCGAATCTGCTTATAGATGTGTCTTTATGCATGGGAATTACGCTCAAAAGTTCAATTTCTATATTTCATTAAGCCCAAAAGTTTAAGCATTGTTAGTCTCTATGTTGTTGTTGCTTCTACTTCTGTTCTTGCGGTTTTATTTGATTGTTATTGTTTTCTATTCATTTGGGTATTTTTGCAATTCTAATTGAATTTTACAGATTTACGTATGGCAAAGTTAAAGCAATGGAATGAGTTTGAGTAAAATCGTTTTTAATTCGATAATACTTTTCGTGTCAACCCAGCCGGAAAAGAGATCGCACCACTATGAATTCTAAATAACTAAACCTTATTTAATCGAACTTACAGTCATTAAGCAAAGACCAACGTTGTAAATTTTTACTTATTGATCAATGCAATTTTTCAACAAACATGACAAAGATAACAAATGGAACAATTTTTAACCTGGTAATTGGTGACATGTTTCGGCTATTACCAATAGCCTCATCAGACCAGTTTGGTTAATTCTGTATATGGATTCGAACCCCTGACTGTTCATGCATTGCAACTGCATATTTTGCGACGGCCGCTCTAACACTTGAGCTACTGACTTAAGGCCGACGGTCTAACGGCTATGGCAACAAGCGAGAAAGTGACAAAAGATAAAAAATGGAATATACGCACTCTGTATACCTCATGGCAAGTCCCTCAGTAGCTCAAGTCCTATCCTATCCTATCCTATCCTATCCTATCCTATCCTATCCTATCCTATCCTATCCTATCCTATCCTATCCTATCCTATCCTATCCTATCCTATCCTATCCTATCCTATCCTATCCTATCCTATCCTATCCTATCCTATCCTATCCTATCCTATCCTATCCTATCCTATCCTATCCTATCCTATCCTATCCTATCCTATCCTATCCTATCCTATCCTATCCTATCCTATCCTATCCTATCCTATCCTATCCTATCCTATCCTATCCTATCCTATCCTATCCTATCCTATCCTATCCTATCCTATCCTATCCTATCCTATCCTATCCTATCCTATCCTATCCTATCCTATCCTATCCTATCCTATCCTATCCTATCCTATCCTATCCTATCCTATCCTATCCTATCCTATCCTATCCTATCCTATCCTATCCTATCCTATCCTATCCTATCCTATCCTATCCTATCCTATCCTATCCTATCCTATCCTATCCTATCCTATCCTATCCTATCCTATCCTATCCTATCCTATCCTATCCTATCCTATCCTATCCTATCCTATCCTATCCTATCCTATCCTATCCTATCCTATCCTATAGGATAGGATACTCATGAAAAATTTACGCAAAATATAATGGAATCAAATCAGAATCGAAAACTTTCATTGTTTTAGACAATTTTTCATTTACGAAAATGCCTAAATAACTTATTGGAGTTTAAATTAAGACATAAAATTTAAATATTCCTTAAATTTTTTTAATGATTTTCAGTATTTTGGCACATGCATCATAGCTACTGAAATCAGTTCTAAATTATTCACTCCATTTGTGTCTGAAAATTCCCACATCAAATCTCACATACATCTCTATTAACCTATACTGTATCCTTGGTAGTAAACTACACAAAAATACATATAACACATCCGAAAACCAACGTAACACAAAAATCCTTAGATCTTTCTCGAGCATTAAAATTTTCTACTTGGCATAGTAAATCATTTTCGCTTTAGAAAAAAAAAATAAAAAGCGAAAAATTACAAAGTAAATCACTTGAAAAGCTCAACTGAGTAGCAGCTTCAAGGTGCTGCAATGGCGTATTAAATTATACAAACAACAATAAATGAACTGATTGGACGGACAATAGACAGACAGACAGATGGATAGAGAGATAAGCGACTGGTCCAATAGACAGTCATGCGGAATGGTTGGATGTACTACACAAAAGAACTGCTAGCTAAAGGCTAAACAATGGACTTTAGTGTAAAGGCACACAGCCAGCGCAAGCGGGTGGGCTGCTTGGTTTGCTGTCTACTTCAAACGTTTTCTCAATTTCCCTGGAGAAATTTATGCAAATACAACATAAATCTTGTAAACTATTTATTCAAAGCTATAAAATCACATAATGTAGCAGCAAGCTGTAGGATATAGAAGCTATGCTGTGAAGTATGCGAGGAATGTACTTGTACTTATGTACATACATATAGAATGATTATCGAAATTATATGACTTTGACGTACAACATACCAGAAGTCCTTTCTTAAAGAAATGTAGAATCATTTAATTAATATTTAAATTTATTTAAAAGTTTTTCTAAAATGTTAAAAAATCTATATTCTATTTTTTACAACGAACCTAATACGGAGAATAGTGTGCGTATGGATCAAAAATATGAGCTGTTCAGCAGCCTTAGCTTAAGGAACATAGTAGGTAGTTGAACAAAAACAATATTTAAAATAAAACAAAACCTACACTTTAAATTGAGTACACGCTTGTGTGCTTTCGCAGGATATATTACTATAATTATGCTCATAATGATGAAACCAGGATGTCGGGTAGAATGTTTACAAAAAAAAACCATTCACAATAAAGTTCAACGGTCCATGCATATGTTTTCAATATGAACGTCACAATGAAATATTTACAATAACGCAGCAAATTGCTTTTGAAATTTAAACTTGAAAGTTAAGTTTTTCTACCTACGCACAAATAAAATAGATATGAAAAAAATGTAAATCAAATATATCTTATGTTAACATAACTTAAAATTTGCAAAACTATATGCTCACAAATAAAATAGCACTGAAATTAAATTGTATCTCTTGATATTTATTTTTAATACATTCCTCTTCAACACAATATTTTTATTAGATACATAGTATCCTGATATGAATTAATTGCAAGCAAAAAAAAAATTTTTTTGAGTTATTTACACAAAGTGAAATTTCACTTTATTCGCTTGTGGATAAAATAAAGTGCAAGGCATATTTGTTCTCAAAAAAATTACTTTATTATATCACTTTTGATTAAGTAAATTGAAAACTTAATGGTATTGCATTTTTATGAAATATATTTTTATTAAATTTCCCAAATATATGCCATTGTCAAAGGATATCAAGGATTTATTAATTGAGGATAGTGGGTGTAAAAACTCGGCGCACACTGGATGGGCTTGTATGAAACGGCGGCCATATACAGTAATAATTACGCTAGACTCTTGAAATCTGCTACATATGTTTGTAAGGCTAAAACAACAAAAATCTGTGATATGGTTAACGGACACGCCTACCTCTCATACAAAGTTGGGATGTGGTTGAGACCTTTTTTCAAAATAGGTATCATTTTCCTTTAACTTGGCAATGCTGATTTCAAAAATGTTACTAATTTTGCGAGATCTTTTATAGTTTTCAAGTTATTAGAGAAAAACCAAAAAAGGTGGCCATTAACAGTTGTAATAGCACTAGAGTCTTGAAATTCGGCACAGACTTTTTTGGGTTGAAATAACTAAAACTTGTGAATATGAAAAAATCGGCCACGCCTACCTCTCATACAAAAGTGGGATGTGGTTGAGACTTTATTTCACAATTGGTATCGATTTCCATAAATTTGGCAATGCTCATTTCAAAAATTTTACAACTTTTGCGATATCTTTTATAGTTCACAAGTAATTGGAGAAAAACAGTTTCAATAGTTTATCTGTAAGGTTTTTGAAAAGCCCCTACCTCTTCCTCTCTACTTAAGGGAACTTCTTTCCGAATTCAAGCAACTTCCTTTACACTATGAGCTTATACAATTGATAAAATTATTGTTAAGAGATGCAAAATATGATGAAATGAAAATATTTTTTCCTTCAAATGTTGCTGTAGAAAATAATCATAAAAAAAAAGTTCTGAAAAAAAGCAGCTGAAACCTTGGATTTTCGTTAACCATACTCTCTCACATTACGTATAAAAAAATTTCCGAATTGTTTTTTTCTGTCAAAGTTGCCAATTTTCTCAATTATGACTTCATAAGTCCTAATTTTAAAAAAATTTGCATAGTTCACAAATAAAATGCAAAAGCTTAAGCAAACATTTTTTTGTAAAGTATGAGCTATGAACTTTATGCCAATATGCAATTTTGGTATGTATATTTTAATAAAAATAAATTAATAAGAGCATCTCATAAAAGTCAGTATTTTTGTTCCTTCTAAAACTACTTTAAGAAAAACTTGATAAAAAAAAAATTGTTAAAAAAAGCAGCTGAATTTTTGTCTTTAAGCTTACCATACTTTCTCACATTACATTTCCGAAATCCGGAGACATCCTTTTTTTTTCTGTCAAAGTTGCAAATTTTCCACTTTTATCATTTTTCAATATAATTTTTGAAAAATCCGTACAATTCATATAAAGGCGATAAAAGAAAATTAAATTAAATTTTTACAAAGTGAAAACAATATACTTTCCGCCGATATGCTACTAGGGCGCCTTATCTAACAATTCTTTTTAAAAATTTTTCATAGAACATTTTTGGTGTACAAAGTTCAACTTTGAGCCCACTGTGTCACTAAACTCGAATTAAATTTAAAACTATTATCGTTTTTTTTTTTCATTCCCTAAGTATTCTCTGACGATTGCCTTAAAAAACTTTTCAATCCCTAGCACTTTCAAGTTCTTCCTATTTATGACCACAAAAATCCACTGTGCTGCGGTATAATAAAAGATACATAGTAATATTTGGTATGGGGGAAATGTTTAAGATTTTGGAAACAACCGAATGTTTGAAAACATATTGTATGATCGGAACATATGATTGCATTTATGCCAAGAATATACGTAATTTTAAGAAAATAGTCAGAGTTATAATAAATGCCCATAAAAGTTTTTCCATGTTACGGATCATCAATCTTAATATTTTATATTTTAACTAAAATTTTCCAAGCAGTAATTTCAGTTCTTCAGTTGGATGTTTTGTTACTCTCCAAAAAAAAAAAAAAAGCTGCTGTCACTGAAAAACAATTTATTCATGTTTTTTTTTTCAAAACAAATTTTTAATTTAAAAAAAAATTGTTAAACATTCCTGTGAAATCCACTATACCAAAATATGCGCCTTTCAAACAACCAAATAGTACGCAGCAAAACCTTCTGTTCACACGTTTCTTGCACTCATCTCAACCCTCCAGTAACCACAACTCTCAGTCGCGTCAAATTAACTTTTTGTCAGAACATTATGAAAGTTAATTTTGCATGAAAACCGTAAAAAGATGGCTGTGCAGCTGCAGCAAAAAGTGGGCTGAAAAGAAAAAACCCCGAGACGATGAAAAAACAAAGTGAAGGCTGCTAGAAAATTGAGGAAGAAATTCACAAAATTGCAATTTACACGTTTTGTTGCGCCTTTGAGGCTCCACTTCTTAAGCTCTTCACGCAAAACTGCAGCTTTTTGATTTAAGTGGCATAACGTGGCGGCAGCGGCAGCGGCTGCGTTGCACTTTGTTGTGGCTGTAGTAGTGGGTTGCATTTGACTACGTAGAAGAGGCCGCAGGCTTGTCATGGCATAAGGTTAAATGGGTAAAGTGTTGTTACCGTTGTTGTTGTTTAGCATAGAAAAAGGCAACGCGACTGAGCTTACAAAATTAAGTGGTGCCACAGTAACTGAAGATGTAAAGCGCTTGAATTAAGTGGATAGGTTGGCACAACACTGACGATGAAGCATATAGCGAGTCTATTACATTTACTTTATATTTTGCTAATACATTTTCCTTGCTCATAGGCAATGAGCATGTGCATTTTTGTTTATGTAGTGAAAATGGCTAAAAAGGCATTTAAGTGCGTCGCGTTAATAGCACGCTGAATTGGCTGTTGATGAGTGGTACTTTATTATATTATGCAGTTATTTTATAAAGGCAATCTAAAGCTACTTACTAATTTTATTTCTTTTCAAAAAGGCTCTGCAACAATTTACTGGCATGGTACTGAAGAAAAAAAAATTCTTTCACTTAGCTGCTTTTAAGATTTGCTGAACTTCCTCCAAAAGTTTACGCTCACTTAGCTAAATACTCAATAATATACTTAATGTTTACAACATGTGGTGTCAAATGAAACTTTTTGCTACTTCACACGCCCGAAAATATGCAAAAATTATTGAAAATTGAGCATTCAATTTATTTGAAAATGAAATTTTGTGTAAAATAATTTAGCAATGAAGTGAAATAGAAAACTAAATCGCTAGAAAATAACAAAGCTAAAAGGCGCCATATACACACACGTACACATACGTGTAGAAAGGAAAAGTTATAGTAACACACAAACATACCTACCAATACATTAACAATACTTTAGATATCGTACACATACAACACAATTCATGCTACGACAGACCTTGAGTAGCAATTCAATGGATGGATGCTGTATGCCATCAACCTCAAGTGTTGCCATTGGCACAGGAAATCGCAAAAAAGTCCTTGCAAATAAAGCAGCCGTTCAAAGGAGAAGAAATCCTAAAAGAAATATGAAAAGCAACGAAAAGGAGAAATCGATAATTATTTCCATATCATTAAATTTAACGCAAAAACGCACAAAAATATTGAAAACAAAATGGGAACGCAGTAAAAAACAGCCGCAAGCTGTTTTTCGATTTTCTTCCTTTGTTGCGGTTTCAGATAACATTTGGTTATGGAGAATTACTTACTTTGCTGAAAGAATGTTGTCTAACGATACTTGATGCTTTCTTTGTTAATAATTTTGAATTGCTGGAATTTTTTTAACAAAGAATTTTGGGAAAAATTAATTGAAAAGATAATCGTACAAAAATGGCAATATTAAAAATACTAAAAAGTTCTTGGTGATTAAGCGCCCTTAGGTAGACTTTTCATTTTAGTTTTTAAGAATTTTCGAATAACAAAACATCGATATAGAAATTTCATTAATGATACTTTTGTTTAAGTCTTTGTCGAGGTTATACAATCTCTTACCAATATAAAAAATTATTTTAACATTTTTATAAGCTTACTACGATAATGATGACGGCGACGCAACCAGAATTTCAATAAAAGTTCGAATGAACAAAAAAATAGTGAAAAAAAAATATCCGTTTCAAAAAATTGGTTAAAATCAAGTTGTGCAAAAAATAAGGGAATTAAATCAAAATATGTGAAAAAAGTTTTTCGATTACTTGCTTTGTTTTGCGTAGCAGCAGCAACAGCAATTGCGTCATGGGCGGGTGGTTTCGCAGGCTGTGTGGCAGCGAATTCAAATGTGGCAAGGGAGCGCAACTTTTAAAAAGTTCTGTGTTTTACCAAAACAAACCATGCTGAAAGAACACAATGTGCTGCTGCAGCTGTGGCGCATAGTTCGTAGTATTAAGGAACTGTATGAAATGGCGCAGCCTTGAATCCATTATAAATTGTTGAGTAGCATTGAACACACTTTACAAGCGGATTATGAAATCCCAATATTCGAGAAATGCGAGAAATCGAAAACTAGTGCGAAAGAGTGAGAAAGTTTGCTCTTTTTCTACTATGATCAAAGTAGGTAGGTAGATGGCGTGCTGATTTCATTTCAATGAATTTGAAAATCGTAGAATATAGAAATTGTTATTGGAATTATTGGATAATAAATGGGTGACAACAGATTTGCTCTTTGGTATATTTTTTTGCAACAACAACTGACCTTAATTTTAGTGTTGTAGCGGTGTCGCATAAAGAGTGTTGGTTTAGGGTAGATTGGATTAAGTAATGTAATGTTTTCAAAAAAAAGTTAGAAAATGTTTCTGTTATAAATTGCACTGAAAAATAGCAATAGTTTTTTTGCGTGATTTAAATTTCCGCTTTACAGCTACTATGTCTACTGTAAATTGTCAGTTACTTCCCAAGTTGCTTTAGTCAATAAGCTCGGTACAATACCTTTTTTTTAATGACATTATAATAATTTTGAACATTACTGATTCTGCCTTATTCTGATTTCCGCTACAGTATGCAGAAACCTTATCATCAGTAAGAGAAACAACTCATCAGTGTGAGGAGAAAACAATCTTAATAAAAACGATGATCTACAGCTAAGTTTAAGTTTTCATTGTTTGTGTCCAAAAATTTGCAACGCATCACTCTACTTCTCAGCATTTTGCAGGTCCACTGAGTTGTTCTGAAATCAGGACAGATTTCTGCAACTAGAAAATGATTGAAATCTTTTAAACATTATTGATTAAATCGTATTGAAAGTAAGTGTTTTCGAATTGCGTTTCGATAATATTCCGGATTCTGAATAGTTTTCTTTATGAAATAATGAAATTCATTTACAGATCCTTACAGTGTCATTATTTAAGATAATGCTGAGTTTTGATCTATGCTATGCTCTTTTGTGAATCCGTTTATAAAGGATTCATTTTGAGACTTTTAAGTCCCACTCAATAATCAAAAATAATATTCAATTACATAAAAAATTTCAAACTGGACTTGATATTATTATGCATCGCTTAATTGCATAGCATATCATATCATGTCGTATGAGTAACCTATGATTATTGAAACTCTGAGTACAACATGTAAACGCGTTCACCAGGGCGGAGAGTGAAAATTTTTTTAGGTTTTAATTTCTAGTGAGTTAAAATTCGTTCAATTTTGCCATTGCGTTGAATCACCGACACGATGTTGCTTTTGACCAATTGTCAGTAAACGTGGCACCCATCGCGCGAACATCTTTTTCATTTCGAAATGCACATGCAAAATATTGAAAATACTACCGATCGACAACTTCATTATGTCTGATAGCTCTCTCCCTTTCACTTTGTGGTCTTTCAAAAGGATCAAATGGATTTTCTTGATCTTTTCTGAAGGCCGGCCCGAACGTGGTGGATCACTGGTGCTTGTACGACCCATTTTAAATTCAGCAAACCATCTGCACATAGTTGTTTTCGACGGAACAGATGTGCTGTGATGTTTTTAGATCCATTTAAATGTTCGCTTCTCGTTTTTTCCGATCACAAAGCAATGTTTTATCAAAATGCGAAATTCACTTTTTTCCATAGTTAACAAAAACACAGAGGTGATCGATCCACTTTGGACAACTGTGAAAACCAAACTACTTGACAGATGTTAATAAAATTTCACACATAGCCTTTTGAAGGATAGAGACTGAAATTAAACACATAGTTTTCAAGAAACTAGATTTTTCTAAATTTTTGGCTGATTTATATTTTTCGTCACAATGGATAATATCAAAATGTTTGAACAAATTTTACCGCATGGTTTAAGACATAAAATTGCAAAATTTTCCAAAAATTCTCATATCTTGTAATCTATGAACTTAAGTATTCATATGCAGTTTTGAATAAAATATGAAATATCATGATCGGTTGGCGAGGTCCTGGCATTATATAAAATATTCTATGTGGAAACTGTTAAAGTTATTTGGGAAAGTTTTTAACTTTTATTTAAAATATAAATTCGAAAGCAGCTTCTCTTTGTCCCGCCCTAATAATCTTATTAAACCAAAGTGGCAATTAATGATATATAGATTTCATACAAATAATTTTTTTAAACATTCTAATTTACATCAGAAATTCGTTATTAGCGCATGATCTTTCTTTAGCAAATAAAAATTTTAAGTTCATAAGTACTAGATAGGGTAAGCTATAACTTTTTCCAAAAAAAAACTTAACTTGAAATCAGCAAAAGTACAAGTGCTCATTAAAAAGCATTTAAAAGCTAACAAATTCATACGTACAACCACTGTAAAAACAATTGCTAATGATGATAGCAGCAACAACAGAAAATGCAACATTAAATCTTGAAAACAAAAAGAACCGAAAAACAAGTTATCACCTTAGTAAAATGGTAAAATTTGAAGCAAACATAAATAGAATATAATCTTCGTCTTACAGGAAATTTTTTCTTGGTTTAAGTATCATTGTTTTTTTATTCTTGAAATAAACTTTTTATTAAAAAATAATTCCCAAAGCTGAAGTCCATTTTTGTGGAATTTTTAACTAATTTTGCTTAGCATCTCATAGCTTAGAAGATTAATTCAAACATAAAAATAAGAAAAGTTAGAAAAAAAGAGAATTTATGTGAAAGCAAAGCGTTGTTGTTTACATTTGAAATTGCAAAGAAGATTTTAGTACATCAATTTTTAACACTTTTAAAGGAAATATTTTGAAAAACTTTCTCTTTTGCTTTAGACAACTTTAGACAAATAGCGTTTTGTATGATGCCATACCACTATATAAAATATAAAAGAATGGATATGAAACGATTCTTTGAGTTGAATATATTATGTAGACGTTTATAGGATGGCAGCAAAATTATAATATATTGTATATACTTCTTTTAGGTAAAAAATTTTTTTTTTTTTGTACAATTTTTCAATATAATGATAATGAAAATATCTGTTGCAAATTCGGTTTTTTGTTTTATTTTATTTTATTTTATTTTAAAGTCATGGAAATTTACAAGTGTCGTGAGTGTTTATTTTTAGAAACAATTTATTTAAAAAAACAAATAAAAAAAATTGTCTACCCCCATATTTTATTCTGTTTTTCTAATTTGTATTTCATATTATAAAGAATAACAAAAACAAGGTATTTGCATGTTGTCGAGTAGTATGTGGGTTAGCATGGATTTGGTGTAAAAATATTCATTTGAATGCATTGAAAATGTCATGAATTCATTTAAAGCTTTTGGTAACAATACCATTCAAGTAGGAATTATATTCCCCAAAGTCATTGCTTTTGTTTCTGTGAGAAATTTTCATTGAACTTTTACTTATAATTATATGCTCTTCGTGTTTAAGTGGTTATGAACTTGGCGACTAAATAATACCTTTTGAAAAAATAATTTATTAACCTTAGTAGTACAAATGTACAAAATATGTGTAACAAAATGAGAAATCACTTAAAAAAATAGTTGTGCCAATAAAAAAGTCGATAATATAAAATATTTTGGATTCTACGTATCAATCTTTTTTGATACAATACATTATTTGGAATCTTCGTACATTTATGTTAAGAAGTCTTAATTTTGTTTAGTTTTTAAATTAATAAAACCGGGTAATAATACAAAACAAGAAAATATACATACATTAGTTTCGAAATTAGTTCAGGTATACATATATCTATAATAATTCCTTTTTTACTAATTTTTTTTTCTCCGTCTCTTTCCAGCTGGGTGTTTCTTAATTTATTGTGCGCTTCTTTTGTTTGCATGTGTGTGGGAGACTGTGTCTTGCTTTTTCTTTTTTTTTTTTTTTTTTTTTTGTTTTGTTAAAAATTATAAATTCCAAATACATGTCAGAGATTTGCCAACGATGTTTTTTCATTTCTATTTTGTTTTAATTTGCATCATTTTTTCATAGAACAGAGCAGCATCTCAGCTATTCATTTTTTCTTAAATGCAAATTTTAGAGCGTATGCGCATCATAAAAATACACTCACACACCCAGCATTAGAAATTTGAGGAAAAACAGGTTGTCTGTTGAATTTGTATGCAAAACATATACCATTATGCAGGTTATTCACTTATACTCAAACACACGCACACATATATAAATACTCACATCTTATGATAGTCAAGAATTTGTGGTATTTATTAAAGGGTATAAAAAAGTCAGGTCAAATAAGAATTTTAAGAATTTAGTATCAGTTGAGATTTTTTTTTATAGTTACATAGATTAAGTTTTCAGTCAGTTTATGAAGATGCATTTATGTCAAATATGTGTTAAGATCGTATTAAAATGTTATAGTTAACTAAAATGATGCAGTGTGTTATAAATATTTACTGAAGTATATGAGAAATATCATTAATGCTGCAGAACTTTTAAAAGCTTAAGGTTTACGGATGTACCCGTATGTATTACACTTAAAAATGTATGTATCAAGAAACACCAGTAAATTTTCAGCGTCTCAGGATTAAGAGATATTTATCGCTTAGATTCCGAAAAAAAATGTTTGTCCATTCACAGTAAATCTTTTAAGCCTTTCGATAATTGGAACTAAAGCTATCAATTCTTATTGATTTTTTATAAATATATGGTATCAAAAGTAGAGAGCAAATTTTTTCCTCAACTTAGTAAATTTTTCGCATCAAAAAGAGCGTAATATTACAACATAGTTTAATTTCTACTAATATTTTAAAACTAAATTTTCGAAGCATAACTTTCAATCATAAGCCGTGTAATTGCGTTTTCTACACTCTTAATAGTAATTTTCAACTGAAATTTCTTAGTGTTGTTAAACGTTACTCATATGTCATGTTGAGCATACAATTTCTTCAATAAAATAAATTTAAAACTTCACTCTATAGCAATTTCCGTATCTATTACATAAATGGTCACTTATATAAAAATGCATTGGTGTTTAAGGAATTTGGTTTGAAGAGATTATAATTAACGTTAGCAAAATGAGGTCTCTTTATAATTTCAGAAGAATTCAAGAAGTTTTTAACTGGTCTTAAACATTTTTTATTAACAACTAAATTTCAAAAAGTCTTTTGCATATCTAAAACTTAATAAACTTAAAGGTTTAGCTCACATGAAACTACGTAAATTCACTGCAATCCAATTAAAATTTGCAATCATGTGAGTAAAGTAAAATACAAATAAAAAAAACTGCATGTATTTCTCGTTATTATCAAGAAAATTAAAGAAATTTCGAGTGAGTTAAAAAAAATGCATCAGATTAAAAACTAATAAAGTCAAAGCAAAACATATTCAATGTATTTGAATGCAGCGAATGTTAGCGGAAAATTAGAAATACCGCAAATACGTATATGAATTAGCACAGATATAAATACGAACACAAATACGTAAAAGCACCACTTTAATTATATTTATGCATAGAGTAAAGGCAGCTCAATACCGAATACAACTTTAAGGTAACATATAAAAAAAAATTGGTATTTTTAATACAGATTTTAAAAATTGATAATCGGTTTTTTGCGTTGGTTACTTAGTATTCAGTTTTTTGCATTAATAATTTTATAGCAAAACTTCATCTTATTGATAACTTGTGTATTCAGTTTTTTTTTCCCCCTATTAATTCAACTAAGGTGGTCCATTTTTTGTGTGTATACTTAGTACAATGCTTATGATGTTGATTACCAAGTACTTAAATATCGATACACTTTTCTCAGTTGTTGGCATTTTGATTCTAAACTCATTTCAAGTACAGTGTACAAATTTTGGGACTCGTTATATGGTATTTCGTTTTCTGTTTTAAGTTTTCTATCGGTTTTTGTAATTTGTTTTTCTTATTTAAAGACTTTGAGCGAACATGGATTTCTTGTACAACTGCCGAGGTATTTTGAGTTCATTTTAGTTCGATTATTTTGGTTGTCCATTTTTATTATTTATGGAACAGGATTTTGGTTATATATATTCGGACTATCTCGTTTCCCACATTAAGTTTTCTATTATTTTGCGCTTGGCGTCAGGCCTGAGTACTCCGCTAAGTTGCTCAATTTATTTGTTACATAATTTCGATAAGAAATTTTTGAATTTTTGCGACTGATTATTTATTATAATTAAACATTATTAATCGAACTTACAGTCATTGGATGTGGATGGCAACACCACAAAAAACGATCAGTTTCCAGGAATTATTTTTTTAAGTAGTCGACGTTTCAATACTTAATTTTTAAGTACTCAGTTTTCAAGCTGTTCAAGTTTCAAATACTTTGATTTCGATAATAGTGATTTGGTATCCGGTTACATTACTGGTATTCCGGTAAACAGTTCATAGTATTACGAAGTATTTAAATTTGCTTGTGAATAAGCAAATGTGATAGATACCAAAGCAAGTTACCAATTACAGTAACAGTGAAAATAACATTCACACTAGTAGCAAAGGCAGAGCGTAATGTCGCGTTGAGAGAGAAAGAGCGCAAGATATAAAGCCGTGGGGCAAAAATTGTACATTGGTGCTGACCTACACCAAAACACCAATAGCAACTGCATGAAATGATGAAAACTTTGTTGTCAACGTTTGTTAATAAGAACGTCGACAACGGTAATAACCATGTTGATGATGGAGATGATGCTGACAGAGATGCACAATCACATAACAATGATGCGTATGACATTGCGTTGATGAGTGCATAATTGTATTATTTGCATGTGCATTTGGTATCAACGTACCGGTTGGCGCATACATTTGTATTTGTGCATTATGCAATGTGCGTGTGTGCATATTCAATGTTGTTGCTTAATTTACACGTTTCAAACTTCATTGTTTACAAAATTCATGATGAACTGTGGAGTAAGCTAACGGGTAACTCATATTTAAGCCTAATTGTTATCAGTAGGTAATTCAAAATAAAAATTTAAAATGTCGACAAATTAGAGTGTCTATATTATTCTATGGCTAATATCCTGCATATGCTGATATTTCACATGCAAAATTCTACTTGAAAAATAAGGTTATGAGAAAATCAATAGCCAAATATGAGTATTATTAAGAAGTACTTACATATGCAGCAATTTTGGCATGTCTGTTGGCCCGATGACCTAGCTCAAATTCCTACTGGGTATTACTCAGTATAAATAAAAGCATACATTTGTATACATGTACATGACAAACATACATATGTATGTACGCATAACTGATTTGTAACCATATCAAGTGAATTGACAAAACATTGCACATTGAAGTGCGCATCAGTGAAAGCGGTAATATCGTGGTGCTTATAATTTCAATGTTTATTTTTACATAAAACCGATAAGAGAACATTATGCATATTTGATCTTAATTATTGATGTTGAAAATTAGAGCGAACTGAGTTATCATTAAGTGTATTTTTAGGAATTTAAATATTCAAGGATAATTTTGGAAACCAATCGAATGTAAATGTAGACATATGACGACAACACTGAAAAATATATGCTTTTCATAACAACTATTTACATATTTATGGCGCACATGATGATAGTAATGAAACCTGAAAAAAAAAAACATGAAAGATCTCTTTAAGAAACATTATATCTTCACTTCAAAATTTCATTTGGAGTAAGATTACCAAAGAACTCGCTGATATTTGGTAATCAGTTCATAACGACTATCAAATGAATAATAATATTTTTTTAATTACTCCTTTCTTTTAATAAAATTTTGTTCGAGTTAGGGAGCCGGTGGCCAAAAAATTGTATATGTAACCGGTTAAACTAGTTTTTAGGCCAAACTAGTTACGTTAAGCCTAAAGATGTGCAATGAAATTTTAATGCAAAAGCATTGTGGTTAGTGAAGTCTACGACAGTAGCAAAGCCACTCAACTAAATTTGTTAATTTTATTGTATACTTAACAAGTGGTAAGTGCGCGTAATTGGGCGGCCTACAGTCACGTTTCAGGATTTACATGCTCGTGAAATATTTCCATTTCATATTCAAACGTTTTGACATTTTTTTTAAATATAACTTTCATAGACGATTTGATGAAATTTATTCATAGGAGCCACTTTAGTAAATACTAGTAATATTGCCAATAATTCCAAAGCTATTGGAGTTACTGGCTATTCATTTTGTGCATTGGATAATAAAGTGAAAATAACGCACTTTACATTTGGAATTCAATTAAATTTTTATTTCAATACATTTTTTGTACCCATTCATTATATATAAAATACAACATTATTTAAATCTACTTCACGAGACCCAATCGTATGATACATATATATAATTTATTTATAAAACAATACCTTTTCCATTTTAGAATTTCTTAAAAATAACCATTACATGCAATCCCTAAAAAATACAGCAATTATCTGACTGTATCTTAATGTGTTTGCAATTTACTTTATGACCATAATCTCCCATTCCATTCACAATTTCGGGTTCGAATTATTTATTTTTTTTTTTTGCTGCTGCGCCATTATACTACTAAATTGTCTAAAGCTGTTTTTTGTTCAGTACATATCTATAGAATTTTGTTTTTTTTTTATCTACTACCATATTCTCGTCATTTGTTTTCATATTGATTTCGTAGCATTTACGATGCTCATAACGTACAATCCTTAATATCCTTAACAGCTTCTCTTATTTCACTTTTGTGTATTTTATATTGCAGTGTTTGTTTTTTTTTTTTTTTTCTTTTCTTTTATATGAACTCCCCTGGAACTTCAATCTTAACATTTATTGCGCCAATTTTTGCAAATCGATTTGTATCACCCTAAGTAACAAAAATGCCCCATAGAAATGCCACCCAACCATAGCGTTAGTTTGTCATATTGGTCAATTGAGATTGTGTGTGTATATCTTTGAAGTATGTTGTACCCAATTTCTGCATCGTTGTTAGCTCACATTACTACAGCCACACGCCTGACTCGTTAACCTCAACTTGTTTGTCGATACATCGATTCAATGTGATAATCGATAGTTGGTTGCTTTGTTGGTAATTTCTTCTTTTTTTTAGATGGGAGGGGGAGGAAGGTATCATCTGTAGTTATTAAGAGCTAAGTTAAAGGCAACATTATATGTTTCGTTTTCTCCTTTATGCACCGCAATGAAATGCCAAAGGGACATTTTCCGATTTGCACTAGTATTATAAGTGTAAATAAATTGCTTAACACTCAGGGGTGTTCAGGGTTCATTTTGTAAGCATAAGTGATCAATTGACTCTTTTGAAATTCTGATAAGATTGGTATAATGTACAATTTTAATTTTAACTTTAATTTATGCAAGTGATTGGATTTTTGTATGGGAAAAAACTCTTTTACATTAGATATTTTGAGCGATTTTTCTTTTTAGTGGCTTCTTATACTTCAAAATATATAGACACTTAATATCATTGTACTTGGTATTAATATGTGAATTTAAAACCTAGGAGTAAAGTGGAGTTGGCGCTGCTTTTTTTCAAAAATTACTTCAGTACTTACAAAATAAAAAGCCAATAAGTAATATTATCGCGTCTGCCTCTGATATATTGTGTAGGAGACATCGAATAGATAAGGATAATATAAAGGCAGACTTCTAAACTGCTGTATTAATAACAAGAGCAATTGTTAATATTTAAAAAAAAACTATGTCTACTACTAACTAGATATATGTCAAAAACGTCTATCTTGGTCAACTTCGTGTATTTACATTAGGCAGACACTTAACACTTTGATTTACATCGAGACATTATTTTTTTTCGAAGTGTTTTAAATTAATATTTTATAGTTTTGTATGTAGACCTGAGTAATAAATTTAGTTCTACAATATTTCAGCAAAACAAAATATAAAAAAAATTCATCAATATTATGGAAGCTGGTCTCTACCAGCACTAAAAGAAAAATAATTCCAAAATAAGTTCGAAATGCAAACGCAAAATGATGTCCGATTTGAAGAGAAATTCCCCACATATGCTGTCACTAATATAAAGAAAAATTAAGTGTGGAAATGACCGAACGAATAAGTGTAATTAGTATTAGTTTTATACAGATATATCCTTAATAGTTGCAAATTATGTGCTCAAAAACGTCTGCCAGCTCTTAAGTCGTCTGCCTTCGAAAAGTCAGCGCTAGAAACGTTTGTCTTTTCTATTTTTATGTTTTTTATAAATGAAAAAATCAGTCAGCAAGGAGACAGACGCAATAAAATTATTTATTTTTATGTTTTTAATTTACAGGTTTTTTTACTGCAACTTTTAAGTGCAGCAATGACTAAGTGGCAGATGTTGTTTTTTTCGTTTCTTATGAAACAATTTTTATAATTATTGCAGTCTGACTGACTATAAAATCGTTTAAGCTAATATATGTCAAAATCTTTTTTTTTTAATTTATTTACGCTTGAATACAGCAATAAAAACGTTTGCCTCTTGCATATGGGGCATTTCAGGCGAAGCGGACAATGCAAAAAAAATTAAATTTTGAAATTTGCTCATATTCGGCTTAGTTGTACTTCTAGAAGGTGTAAACACTTAAGTTTTTGTTTATATAAAGCTTAGTTGTCAAGTTGTGGACTTTCAAAAATTGACGTAATAGGAAGAATGGATTTTTCGGAAATAAAATATTAAACATTGTGGCTTCTATGGGAAATTTTCTGGTCTTTTCAATTATGAAATCAAATTTAAAATTTAATTTTTCTTTTGTATGTAGAAAACCGGAAGTGAACAATTCATCTCAGAATTTAAATAATTTCGATATATTTTATTTTTTTTATTTTAATTTTAAAATAAAGCATAAAATCGTCGCATAAATCGACTACTTTGAAACAATTTTCAACGATTTTTCAAGCTCTGACACAAAAACTTTAAATGGGCATAACTTCGTACAAATAATTTTCAATCAAATCGGGGAACGGTATATATCCTTAATTACTTTGAAAACCAACATATTTAATCGGCAACCAATTCCGCAATTTGAAGTCACTCCGACTGCATGTTTTGAGATGGATTTGGTCTGATAATATACAAAAAATTTTTAATGTGATCTACATTAGTTTACGAGATATATGAATTGAAGTGCATATGTGCCGCACTTTGTATAGGACCTGGCACTGGTACTTTCTTAAGTACTTTAATAAATATATCTTCATCACGTTAAAACTTTTTTTGAGAAACATCTATATATGTACAATATTTTAGCCTTTTTTTTTTAAAGTAAAATATTTAAAAAATATTATGTCGATGATACTGAAAACTTGATTTGAAAATTTTAATTCCGGTTTTCTATACATAAAAAAACTTAAAATTCCAATTTGACTAAAAAATTAAAAAGAGCATCATTTTTACTAGTAGAAACAATATTTTTTTATATATAATTATAAATTTCTTGATTCCAATAACAGCGTTCAAAAATGGCAGTCCTTAAACTTCCCCAATTCTTCAGAAGCGCATAACTCGGTAATTAAGCCTTAAAGCAAAAAAAAATTGTGTGTAAACATTCATGCCTACTAGATGTATAACTAACAGGAATATAAACAAATTTCACGATTCACTTTATATTCATTGCCCGCTTCGCCTGAAATGGCCCATATGTCAGTTTTTGTGTTTGGACACATTTTTAAAATAAAAGGCAAACGCAATGAAATTGTTTATGGCACCTTTGTTTTACGTTTTAAACGGCTCTCAATTAATAACGTAATGGCAGAGATTATTCTTATTTTTGATATAACTTAGAGCTTCATGATTTACAATCTCTGCCGCACGATAAAATCATATAAAAATTTTGGCTCCTTAATAATAAATTCATTGTTGTAGTTGAATTTGAATACCTTTTGCGTTAAGTGTTTAGTGGTAATTGCTATTTAGATTTGATTTGCACTTCATCGGGTAGTGACAGTGAAAACGGAAATGCATCGAAATTTCAATTTTGATAGCAACAACAATATTTTGTGGTAAATATTTTATTATAAAACTGCTGCGATAAATTTTTGTTTACTGCTTTGTTCTACCTGCTATGCTATCGTAAAATAATGTTCATATTTTCAGTCGGTTAAACAATTTAAGTGAAACTAAACGTTACCTATCAGTTTATTTTATACCACATGTCTTATGACACAAATTTATTTATTGTTGATGTCCGTATTAATGCCAAATTTGTCGATACAGTGATTCAATTTGAGTTTTGGTCCGTTGCACTTTAACTCCCTAGCTGTAACTACAGCAACTACTACATTTTAATAAACTGACAAAATTTAACAATGGCGTCGCTATGGTTGTGTGGTCATCGTTTGCTGTTTCGATGCGCGGTTTTTGTTGCATTGCATTTAAATGCAAATAAAGTTTTTTCGTCATTTTTAATTTTCATTTTTGTTGTCGCGCGCGCAAAGTTGATTTAATTTGTTAAACAATAAATTAAACGCAACGTTATCCAGCCTAAATGCGCGGAAATCCTAACATTCGCTTCCGTCAAACTCACACATACAGCGGGAATAGCGGATAGACAGCAAACGGAAGGCACTTGATGGTGGTTCGCTGTATTACAATGCAATGCCCACTTGCGAATTGTTTGCGGTTTTTGTTGCTCTACTACGAATAAATACGAGAGTTGGAAAAAGTTTCATCAGAAAATTCTATTTAATTTTTTTTATGAATTTCCCTAGTATCTGCATTTGCATTTATTTTGTTGTAATTGTTATTTTATGCTGTTGTAGTTGCAATTGTTTTTATTATACTGTTTAATTATGTCCAACAACCAAAATGACGCGAAACACTTGATTTCCAAACAATTAAAATAGCATTTTGCAACATTACAATTGAAGTTGTGATTTTTATGTAAATAAAATGTTGCAAATTTAATTTTTATAGTGACAAAATTGAAGTTAAACAAGAGCTTAAAGTTTTGTTTTTAAACTCTTAATTTTTGTAGAAATAAATGTTATTTTGGGTCAGTCAGCACAACTTCCATTGTATAGCAATATAGTCGTGTGAAAAATATGTTGCATAGAGAAGATCGTGTGAATTTTAATTTCTTTTAATAATTTTGCTTTACTGATGAAAGTTTATTGAATTTCATATGAAACATTTGCAATGTTAATTTGTTATTTAAAATAAGCTCACATACTTTAAGGCGTGTGAATAAATTTTCGTTTTTCAGAACTTTTTTCTTATTATTTTATGTTCTTAAAATTTTTCCTTAAAAGAATTTGAATTTTAGCTAAGAGTTTGGTGTTATAAAGGCTGTTTAAAAATAACTACTGCATACTTAACGGCGTGTGAGTGTTGATTTTTTTAAAAGCACAAAATTCCTTCTCAATTAACTAGAATGTTGAATGCTTGCAATTACTTTTTTACACTCAAATATTTGTCGTATTTTAAAAGAAATTTTGGGCTTATAATTTTTAAATATTCCACCATTTTGGGTTTTTTTTGCAAACACTGCGAAATTTTTAATGTCGTTGTTGTTTTAAATCACTTCTTATGTGCACAAATAAAGATTTTATCTTTTGAAATACAGACCAACTGTTTGGTATGCCAGTGCTGCCGGCTTTTTCGCCTGCCTTCCAGTGCTGTTCTCACATTCTTGCTGCGGAAATGCGATATTTTAAATAATTTATATAAAACCACGCATATTTCCGTTACAGCTGTGCTTGCTTGCGCAACACAACCCTTATTGTTGTTATAAAGTACTTTTGTTGTTTTTGTTTTATTCACACATATGCGCGGCGCCAATTTTAACACTACAAAAATGAAAATGAATTATTATGAATGCGGTCAATGAGTGAAGAGAGGAAATTGTTGTGTTTTTGAGAGGACCAAAAATTTCAAGTATTTTTAAATTTCATTAATTTATTTTAAAAGTGTTGAAGCAAATGATATTATTTCTGAAAAAGCAGGAAAATTTACAAAAATTCAACGAAAAAGCAAACTACTTTTTATTTTGTTACTTATAAATAGCTCATTATCTTATTACTTAGTATCCCTGAATTTTTTCCCATGAACTTATCTTAAACTATGAAGCCAATACAATAAACACTTCAAAATGCTTTTGAATACTGTAAATAATCAACAAAGAGCCGCACTCGCATAAGTATCACCTAATTGGATTTTCACTAATTAATACAGTAATTCCGACAGCAGCATTAACACACACTCAGAAACATACCTGCATATATGTAAATTTACAAATATTTATACTAAAAAGCTTTAATAGCAACTGATAGTGTACTCAGTTCGGATTAAAATAACAACTTTTTTCTATAAATAGTAATGTTGCCTTACCATGCTGCAGTTTAAGTTCATGCATTTACGGCAACAGCAAGCGACAGCAACAATGTCAGCGACAAGCTTGTAAACAAGACAAAAACAAATGTAAAGCGCCCGCCGTCGTCGTTATAAGGATCAAGACCCAAGCAAGGATCAACTTAGTGCGTATATACGCGACACAACAGCCAAACTGCGCTATGAGGCTTGCCAGGCACTCTGGTAAGGACATGTGTTACACATCACTGAAGAAAAGCAGGCAATAAGGAGGAAAAAAAAAGAAAGTAATCACGTAGCGGCACCGGTGCAGCATGTATAGCACTAGCACAGTGTGTCGTTTGAATACAATAAGTTGAAGAGTGTTAGTAAAATCACTAAAAACTAGTGAACTACAAAAATCACGCAAAAATATGATTTATGTGACTTAAAAGTTTAAAAAATAATACATAAAGTTGGCGCATTTTCGTTTTTGAAAATACCCAAAACTAAACAAAAATAATAAATTTAGAGATGATTTTTTGTGCGACATTTTTATAATTTTTTTCTTAGTAAAGTATTGCATTATTAAGAATTTAGAACGGTAAAACTGTCATTAAATGGATTTAAATGATTGATCAAATTTTTGAGTCATTTTTTTTTATGAAGTAGAAACCAAATTTAAATGTATTCTTTTAAAAATAATAAAAAAACTAAGAGTTTATTAAACGGGTATCGTGCTTCCCATATCTTATAAAGAGCGCTGCTATTCTGAAAATTTCATAAGAGATTTTATGATTTTTAAAACGTTTGTTCATGTTAGGATCACCGTAACCACATGAGTTTACTTAGCGCATTCAAGTTGATAGCAAATTAAATACCAGCTAAGAAATTGACACACACACACACTCAAACACACAATGACAAAGACTTAAGCCCAGTCAACAGTTGAATGATTGTTAAAACTTACAGCCAATAAATTTAGATGTATTTCTACTACAGAGTTAAGTATAAATTTATTGCATATTTTTAAGGGTAGCTAGAATTTTTTCATATAATTCAGTGCATTATCATTTCTTATTAATATTAATTAATAAAATGTACAAATACTACATCAAAGGTTAATTAATATACACTCTGAATGAAATTGTGTAAAATTAAACAGAAATTATGTAAAATTAAACAGAAATTGTTTACAATGTTCTATACTATAACGAATCTTCTAGCTGATGTCTTGGCTAGCCAGTTGTCTTTTCGCGTGTTTGCATGTATAAAAAAAAACCAAACGCATAGATTTCGCTTTAAATTTATTACAAGTAATTTTTCTGATTTCAAAAACTTTCTTTAAAAAAATTATTATTATTAATAAGCATTCAAGATTATATTATACATTTACCTATTATAAGATACACTCTCTTGTATGTGATTCTTAGCTATGCTCGATATCTTTAATATTCACTTATCTCGTGCCAAATTGAGGAGTCTCTTTGTTTCTTCCCTTGTTATTCTTTGTCGCTATTTGTTGTGTATCATTGTTTGCTGCGTTCTAACATGAGAGTACAAATTCACATGCGAGTTGGCATTTGCTACAAAAAGTTTCGCACACAAATATCATAGCTCAACTGTCAGTAAATTTGTGTGGTCTAATCGCTATTTACAAATATCGTGATGTTATCGGCAATACCATAATAGTTCTTTGAAAAAATCCCTAATATCTATACACGAATTGTTATTCTGGGTATCCATTCAATTTCATTCAATCAATTTATTGCTTGGCATCATTGCTGCGGCTACTAAAATACGACACTTCGTCTTCAAAAATGTTTGATGCGATGTTGCACATACACAAAAAAAAATATTTTTAATTCTAGGAACTCAAATCTTAATCGACAAGACGACCGTATTGATGGCACAGGAGGTTATTTTTTTTTTTTGTTCAGTAATATTTCTTTTTTTTTTGCAGAAACTGTTCAAAAGTCGCAACTCACTAATCACTTTAAAATGTTCCTTATGACTCATTGATTCATACCCGCGAGTTGATGCCACCAGACATTTTCTTGCAATTAATCTATTGCTCAGAGATCAAAATATGAGCGCGCGTACAAACGAAATCATCGTCTTGGAGATTGATATATGACTCTTGTGCGATTGAAAATGTTTGCTGGGTGTACTTGTATGCAAGTATTTATTTAAGAGTGTAGGTGCTGTTAGTAGAAAAACGCTAACACGACTCTTTGTATTACACTGGTTTTTAGTGGCCCTAAGTGCGCTTTAGCTGCAAAGTTTAAGGTTAACATATATTTTCTCATATACACACGCACACACAAAGCTGAACACATACAAGCTGCACATCAACGTGAGTGCTTTGTTTGGCTGCTTAGTGTTCTTTATTTTTGGCGGCTTATTTACAACCGACACTGAAACATCAAACCTTTTAGCCTCGGCTCTAAATTTATTTAACCTCACTTAAGCCTGTACGACCTCAGCAGCGGTGGTAGTAGTAGTGGATTTCTCATAATTCAATGCCACACTCATACTTACGTATCGGCGCAAATTTAAAAGCCTTCAACTTGACGCAAAATTAAGTTAGTACGTAGTGACTTAATTTTGTACCAGAGGCGGGAATGAGCTTATACAGCCGCAGCGATAGCATTTTCTTGGAATCAAAAAGCACATGAGTGCAAGCGTTCTTTCTGCGCGATGTGTCGTTATATTGGTGTAGAAGATGTTGAAAATCTCGAAATATGTTGAAATAGTCAATAAAAGTTTCAGACAAAGTTCAAACCATTTGCTTCAGTATAGATTTATTTCAAGCCCATTCATAATGATGTGACAAAAAGTTTTAAAAAAATTTAGAGAAAAAAAGTGAAATAAATCTAGGCGTTCATTCTAACTGGGTTGAAACACTATTTCTCCTTTGCACCCACTACGCAAATATTACAACCACACTGGCTGACATTTTCCACGTAACTCTTTGGTTTTAAGCGTTTGTGTTTTTTGTCAACTTGACTTTTACATTTGCTCCGATTACGGCATCCCGTTGCCATTTTCACGCATTGACTTTGATTATCCTTGCGCGTTGTTTTTTTTTTCCTTTTCTTTTTTCTTTTTTTAAGCTCTTTTTGTTTTGTTTTCTCAACTGCTACTGCGTGTGTGGCTTTTAGTAGTTCAGTTAACCCTTGTTAGTGACGTGTGCTTTTATTTAACCGTACTTCACTTTCTCTTTACCATGCGCTATATGTGATTGTATAACAGCAGTGTGTTGACAACGTCAAAGCCAACATGGCAATAACAAACCACAACTACTACGAGTAAGGCAAACAACACATTGTTTTTGACATCTTTAGTAGAACTTTCAAAAAAAAAATGTAACTTACGCGGAGGCTGACAGTGACGAGGATGCAGCTGCCGCTTTTGATGATGTCATTGACAGCACCATGTTAGTTGCTGTTTTTTTGTTTGTTCTTTTTTTATTTTCTTTGTCGGGAAAATGTCGTCGCTGTCACTTGCTCGTCTTGATTAGCTTTGACACGTTTTTTCAATTTTCGTGGTCCATAATTGAAGGTTATAAATATTAATTTGAAGCTAATTCGAAAGAAAGTGCGTTACAGCATAAAAGAAAACATAACCCGCAGAGTAAAAATAAAAACTTTGGAAAATTTATTTTTTGCACAGTTTGCACAGTGAAGTTTTTTTTTCTTTCGTGGACCCTTCTCAAGCAAAAGTTTAAAGTGAATTTGACTGAAAAAAACAAGATTGGTAAGATTTGCTTTCCAATTCAGAAACGACTACTTTATTACCTAAAATGTTGTTAAATTTAGATTTAAAAAAAAGCTACTTTTGTACTTAATTATATTTGTATCTGTAACAGCAACATTGCAACCATAAATGATGTTTTTCCAAATATAACTTTCACTTAAACTTTGAAAATCTGATAGGAAATATTTTTAATTTATAATCAAATTTCTCTCTGATATGATATATACACACATATATGAATGTGCCAAGTAAAATATTTTCATCTACCAATACATTTACTTTTTAATGATATCAATCAATTTCTTAAGTACAATTCATCAAGTTCAATGTCAATCTCTACAACCGTGCGTCAATTTCATTTCCAATTACGTAAGAGTTATAATACGTCATATTAAATTAGATCGACTCCAAACAGAGCCATAATCAGGCGAATATATTTTGTATGCTGCTTTTATATGCGCCACATACAAGTGGCTCATAAGACTTTCACAGCCATTTTATTCTGGTTTTATATATGCGGCAGACAATCTACTTTGCTGGACGCACACAATTTAATCAGAGTATCCTGTCAACATTTTAATCATTCTCATTTGCTGTTGTTGCCAATAACGTGATAATGGTTTTTTTTTCTGTTTTTGTTTTTTCTGTTTCGAGTGGTTCAAGTGTTCTGTTGTTGTTTTTGTAATTTATTATTATTTATTGCCATTTTTTTTCCAGCGATTGTTATGCGTTATTTTTTTTGCTGTAGCTGTCATTTTTATCCCAGCTCTCTAGAATGTCAGTCAGTCAGCAACGTCATGTTTCAATGTCTATTCACTTCACTGCGCGTGCATCAAGTGTTTTGTTCTACGACCACAACTACGTTAATCTACTACATCTATATGCTTGTCTGTCTGTCTTTGTTTCTAAGCGTATTTGTCGCTGTTTCACACCACCAGCCTGTCTCGCTGCCTATTAGTTGGTTATTAAATCGCTTCACTGGCTCAATTCGTTGAATGTCAAGTCGCGTCAATTTCATTCTGTTGGCTTTTGATAGCATCAGCAGCACCATCAATAAATGGATTATGTTAAAGTTATTGTTTGTTGTTTTCAAGGTTTGCAATAATTTTTAGATTACATTTTATATAATTTATTGAACTTCTGAGAAGGTTAAAAAACTTTTAATGAAATTTATTATGTGACAAGTGACTTAATACATACATGCCAAACAATTATTTTTTGATTACTAAGTAGTTGAAATAATTGGGAGTAATAAACTACTGAAACACGTTAGAGCAGCTCTAAATAATGAATTGTTCTTGATGCATCATAATATACTGAAATCGCATTTTCATTTAACATCTACGATTTTCTTACAATAAAACTTTTAAGCTTTTTGCCATTAGCAAAAAAGTTTTTTAAATTTATAATGAGAAACCATGTCGTATGAGTAACGTTTATATGAGGCACGCAACATTTCAGTCAATTATAACTTTCCAATTAGATGATCGTTCGCGTAGCTATAGCTTTTTCAAAGCTCAAGAACCCCTGAACCGATTCCAATATCTTATAAACACAGACACTGGTCTACAACTTTTTTGGCCTTTGAAGACGTCCATTAGTTACGTGAGTTAAAATAGGGGGAAATGGGGTCCGGCAAAATCTCACCAAATCTCACCAAGGGGGGGAGGGAGTCAAGGAAAACCTCACGTCAACTTTTTAATGCATAGAATTTTCATTAAAAATTATAATTTAAATCTCTCGGAAGAGAGGGGAGTGGTCCCGCCAGATCTCACGGAATCTCACCAAGGGGAGAGTGGGTCCGAATTTTCAAAAAAACACCTCACGTAATTGATGGACGTCCCCTTTTAAGTAAAGCATACTTTACTTTTCTAATTTGAGGTCGCTAAAACATGAATATATAAATCAAATTTTCCATAAAGGTCTTATTTTCCAAATATGTATATTGAGTTGTATATGTTGAAACCGTCGATTTTGTTCAACTTTGTATATTTATTTTAAATATCACCAAATTTTTTTCATATATATTTAAATATACAGCTGAAATGCTTAAGCTCGTCAAAGTTAACATTGAACTATATCAACATTTTCATTTTTCTTCAAAATATTGTGCGCAAGTTTTTTAAAAATGTATTCAATCCAGTGTACATATATATTTTTGACCATTTTATCAATTTGATTTATTTACCAATTCTTTTACGGTTGCCTCCCTATTTGCAACTTAAAAATTGGTTTTATAAATTTAATATCTTTTTATCCAAAAAAAAATAAACTTTGTATATGCCTCGACTTTGCATTTAAAACTGAAAATATTTTTAAGGTCGTTGAGCTTCAAATTTTTTACGACTCTGGTTTGTGCGCATAAAAAGCATTAAAAAATTGCGCTCAAAAGTATGCCATAAAAAGTGCAATAAGCTTTGTGAATAAAGTAATGAATGTTTTCTTTTTCGCTTATTCTATTAATTTTTTTTTTTCTTTTTATAGTATGCGTAATTGGAGAAAAAAGTGATTGGATATGAGGCAGCTTTATTGTGCCTTTGAACTTCTGACTATTGCAAGTAAAAAAAAATTTTCTGGCAATTTTTTAGCTATTATTTTTTTTTAACTTTAACTGGCCGAATATGTTTATTGATTTTATGAATATATTGCCTACAGTTTTAATTTATAAATGGAAATTTTTTTTATATATTTTTTATGCACTTTGAACTTTAGCTTTATGACTTCTAAATTAAAAAAAAAATTATATAAAAAATAATATTTTTATATTTTTCCAAGAACAAAAAGTTGCAACTCAAGAAAATAGACTAAAGTGTCATAAATTTGTACGAAAAATCTATAAAGTCAACAAAGCGATTAAAAAATTTCAGCTTCTGATTATTTTATATTTTCATTCACATGTGTAAAATAAAATAATTTTTAATAACCTTAAAACATCCAAATTAATGTGGTCAGCGTGGTTGGACTTTAAAAATAAATTTCAAAAAATGAATTAAAAACTTTTACGACTCTACTTGGCATTATGTCTGCCAATATTAACATAGCAACATTTGCAAAGTTTTTTAACTACCTACGGTTTTTTGTTGTTGTTTTCAAGCTTGTGTTTATAGTCAACACGAAAAGCACAACTTTTTATTTAAAGTCTATTTCAGTATCTAACGCTCTTAGCGCCGTCATTTTCAATTTGTTCCCCACTGGCACGTGCATATTTTTATTACCGGACAACATTAAATATTTTGCAATCAAATCGAAATTAAACTTGGCAAATATGCGTTAAATAAATTGCAGCTGTGTTCTTTATTTGGAAATATGTGTTTATGATCTTAATATTAATTAAGTTTAATATTTGAATATATAAATTATAAATATGTTATTAATAAAAAGAATTATAAATTTGCTATGCTATGATTCCAATAAAAATCTTTCCAATAGCATCCCAGTAAGCATCTGGTGGGACCTGGTCTTACAGACACTTATATTTACAGCTTAACATTTTTAATTACTATAAAACATGGTCATTTGGCTAAAGAGTAGACCAAAATGCTTAATTTCATTTCGTTCCAACATGCTTACCTACTAGCTTACGCCGTAAGGTAAGTGGCAAGCAACTTGCAAATTGCCATTTCAACATGTTAACATACAAGCTTACGCATGAGGTTTTTCAGTCTTTGTTTCATTTATATATGGAAAAAATTTGCCTCATGACACTTTTGGTACATTTCTTATATCCCAAGAAAATTAGCATATAAAATGGTAAGCCCCTTGGATATAATACTTATTCCAGCGCTTTTTTAAATCTTGGAAGCACTACGTTAATTCACTTTCGGTATGGCTTTCAGCTCCTTCACAGATTCTATTTTTATTTCATCTTTGCAGATCAATTCAGCTAATGTGCGTGCTTCTGAACGTTGGTTAAATCTTGGGAATAAAAGTCAGCATTATAAAAAGCATACACGCGTTTCTCTGTCATTCTGCATTTCTTCCTTCTGTGCTTTGTCGCGTCAGGTAAAAAGGGATGAAATTCTAACAATATCTTTAATTTTATTTTTAAAAAAGTTTCTTCCCATTACTTTTGTACCTTACTTTACAAACTGGAATTTTTTTTCTTTTGCATTTGGTTAAAAAAAAAATATCTATTTTTTTTTTAAATATCTTTACATTTCTTTAGTTGAGTCAAATTGGCCCTTATATACCATACAGACGGCACATCTCTCAGCACAGCAGAAGAGCTTAAAAAACAAACCGTACGAAAGCAGTGGAGAAAGCAACCAAATCTGCTTAGCCATGCAACCATGCTATCATTAGTCCTAGCATATATTCCGGTACAGCTGAGATGATAAGACCGTGCCATTTTAAAGCAAATTTAAATAGAGAAAAACATTGAATGCAAGTATGAGAATAAAGAGAAATCCAAACAACAATGAAGAGCAACAAATGAATTGTAAATAGAAAACAGGGAGAAGTGTAATTCGTAAAAACAACACAATTGAACTAAAAATAGATACAAGTGGAAAAGAGAAGAAAAAAAAACTGAGATGGATGCAATGCAAACATGAGATGCAATCAATATATGTAGGAGTACAATTGCTGAGAAAGTTTCAATGCATGTGAGCTTTAGAAAAAAAAAATAGTTCAAGCAAAAATTGCGACCAAGACAAACAGACGCCATGGCAATTGATGCAAGACGTAACGAATGGAAAAATAAAGTGATTTGAAAGACCAGCAGTGGAGAAGTCAACGACCTCAAAGATTGAATTATAAAGTTTTTAATTTTCTCTAAATATTTTACAATTTTATTATTATTAATCATATTTAAGCAGTGTGACATTTTTAAATTTATTTTGCGAAATATTTTTAAATTTATTCCACTCGAAATAAAAATAATTTATGGCAGTGCACACACATTTAATGCAATTAAATTGCTATAAATAATTAAAAAAGTCACTTATTAATTAAAATTTGCTTAATTAAATGTTTTATCAAATTCTGTAATGTAATTGGTTTTACTGAATATCTTTAAATACAACAGCAATACCATCACAAAAATAGATAAGCTAGCAGTTTGGATTGTAAAGCTAATTATACTACAATATACATATAAAATAATAATTTTATTATAAAACTAGATGAGGCCATCGGCTTCGTGTGCGTAGTTTACTTTGCTAAAAATATATTTTTTTGTTTGATATGTTTGTTTTTTAAAAAAAAACCGTATACTCAAAAAAAATCATGTAAGTGAAGTCATAAGAAAATTTATTCTCTCGTAGGTAAGTCCTCCATTAACGTTGAAATTTACTATATTTTATTGAGTTTCGTTTTGGTAATCGATTTACTCTCACGCTCTCAAAATGATTTAGATTTTCTCTCTCCAATGACTTCACCTTGTGCAATTACACCACGAACAAATTGAAACAAAATCTACATACTAACTTGCCATAAAACTGTTTTGTTATGCTTGCGTGCTTGTCACTATTTGCGCAGTTATATTTCTTAAAGCAATTATAAAATCTTTTAAAACATATTAAATAGGAATGTCGTGAAAATTTTTATTGGAGATTGAGATCAAGTGTTAAAGGAATCAAATTATAAATTTAATTAAAATCGATTGTGTAGTTTTTGCAAGGTGTGCGATATTTGTGGACATAGCTATAATTTAATTTATATAAATAATTTTGGACCTCAAATATTTGCTTACTCGAAAAGTTTAAAATATTTGAAAGAAAAACTTTCCATCGAACTTTTTTAAATGCATTACAAAGTGTGGCGGTAGGCGCATTCTGATTTACATACTCAAAAATATATATCATTTTCTTACCTGCATACTTTTCCAACTCATTTCAAAGCTGATGTTTTGTAGCTGTTAAAACTAAAGAAATTGTTTAAAAATTTGTGTTTCATCAGCAAAATCTATGGAAAAAAGAGAAATAACTTTGAGCACTAATTTCTAAAGAATATTGACAAAAATTTTATATAACTTTGTCAAAGATTTTTTGGATATTTTTTACTTCTTAGATATAATTTGATCAAAAATATTTTAAATGAAACTTTTCTCGAACGCTACGTACCGTTTTGTGAAATTTTCTCAAACGTTACACGCCGAATGGTTTTATTATCTTTCGTACTCTCATGGAATAAGTTACTGTAATAAGTAAACTATTCTAAGTGAAAAGCTTTTTAAAATTATCACATTTCTTTAATCCCACAAAACAAATTTCCATAATCTTGTGCTAAAAGATGGAATAAGATTAACAAAAAAATCAATTTCCAAAAACCATACCACTTATCATTTAAGCACATGCTTGCGCAGCCTTTATGAATCATTCTGATATCTAAATTATTATCAATGTGAGACTATGTCCCTCCCACCCCTTAAGCCGATTACCTGGCCAGAAGAAAAAAAGTGCTACAAGTCTATTAAATTAAATTTATTGCATACATTTAGGCAGTAGGAAAAGTGATAAAGAATGATAAATGTGCTAATATGATTGGCTCTTTAAAAAAAAAAAAAAAATATAGGAAAAATCTAAGGTAAAAACAAAGGAAAACAGCCATTTCAAAATCCTTACCACAAACGGAAATAACAAAAACAGAGTAACATGTTGCTACAATAATTTAAGGTAAATTGTCAATAAATCATATGCACTGTCATAACAGTAAAACCAAAAACAGAAAAAAATCGTAAAACAAAAAAAAACCCCTCTACATAAAGCCACAATTTGCCAAATATGCCTAAAAGTATGCTACAGATAAAAATCGTAAAAAATGGCAAACAAAATATTCACCAAGTCAGGCGGTCGCGGCTGTGGCAATGCACAGGTGTTACGTTCGAATTTGCTGGGGAAAAAAAAACTTTATGTTTCTAACTTTACAGCATAGCGTGGTGACAGTGTTATGCCAGCAGCATAGCCAAAACAAAAAAAAAATCGCTCTTTTCTACCTCTATATATGTATATCGTATATACATACATATATCTAAATCATGCAAATGAATTTGCATGCAAAGCGTATTTTTAATTGATTTCCATTCATGGTAAAATCTGTTGCACGCTGTGCTTTCTTGTTGCATGAAACACAAACTCACGCCCATAGAAAGTCAATCAAATATCTATCACAGCTGGTAAAATTTTTTAAAGTTTTTTGGGTTTTGTTTTTTTTTTTTTGGGTGGTTTTTAAAAATCTTTTTTAAGTGAATTATTTTTCTATTGAATTGAATTTTCATATTGCAGTTGTGCTTAGCTATGTTTTCATATGAAAGGTAGGTACCCATAATATCCTTTTATTTATTTTTATATCTTATTTGCACCAATTTTCAGATGTCTTGTTTGACTTAAACAGATATTTTTTATTTAATACATAATATCTTAATTAACGACGTTGTGAAACTAAAAATTTTTAAATACTTTATTATTGAAACTGTCATATTAGTGCAGAATAATGATAGCTTAGGCTTGAAAATGTGAACAATATTGAGTTATGGGATTTTTAAAATTATGAAAATATGTTCAATTCAAAGCAGAAAACATTTTTAACTTGGGAACTATTAGTTTTAATCAAACATATAAAGCATATCAATATGAGTCTTTAGTTTTTCTTGAATGCTTACTCCTTCATTTGATATGTCACGTGATTAAATTAGTTTCCTGACAAATTTCGCTTATCGCAGCAGCACTATCTGACAAATATAGTCACAGTGTTGGAGAACAATCATCAATTTTACTCTTGAAAAAACTAGATAGGATATTTTTTAATAGTTGGCCCCACCACTTGTTTCAATTGTGACCTTGATACAACTAAGAATTGACGAATACAAATTTATAGTATTCTCTTGTAATATTTCTTTCTTCCAGATATGGAGAACAACATTTTTGAGTATTTTTACTGCTCTCTATTTATTTTGCCCTTACTGTACCAAAAACTCCCAAATACTTTGAGGCTGGGCTATCCCCGGGCTAGGATAAGAACTTTATCCCCAAATTGATAAAACACGCATTGTTTTAAAAAGCAATTAAGATTAAAAATAAAACGCTTAAATGCCGCAGATGAGGTGCAAAATGCTAACAATTATAGTTCGATAACAAGAGGCGGAATCGTCTAGATTAGGGTTGACTATTTGACCTCCAGCGGGCGAGAGCAATAAAACGAGCAATCATTCGTCCCGCTGTGCATTTGCTTATTTCTATAAGCAAGAATCAAACGTACAAAAACAAAACAAATGTGTGCAAATAAATTGCGCAATGGCCAGTTGAGAAAAATGCAGGTCAAAGACATTGTTTCTGCGAAAGTAAATTTTTTTCGCATGTATTATTGACTTGTAAAAACAATGAGAGACTAAAAAAAATGCTCTTGTGTGCATCATTGTTGTAAAAAAAAAACTCATATTCATGGAAAAATAGTTTTATTTCTCGGAAAAATACTTTTTTTTGTTTTGATCGTTTTTATTAATGAATTTTGAGCTTAAAAATTTATTTGTATAGCCATGTGATGCTTTCGCATTTTTTTATGCAAACATTTATAATTATTTATTAACATCAGTGATGCACACATTCCTACTGGGTAATGTTTTGTTTCCTTTGAATTTCTACACACATTTATACACATACTAACGCGAAACTTTTGTTGTAAACGTCAACGAGCTGTCGACTTTTGGGCACCGCAGTTGAGCATCCTTAGACTAGATAAATAACATCTTCGAACTCTGCGAAAAAGTGCTCAATTGTGTGCATGACATGTTCATCTATAATTTTTCTTTACATATCTTCATTTACTGTTGATCTCATTGTATTACCAACTCCCAACGAAGTGATGCAGACCCACACTATAAATGGTTGACAGTACGCAGTGCGTTGCCTTTATTATAACGCTCTCTCTCTTTTCGCTTTACCCTGAGAGTACCATCTAGGCCGAACATATTGAACTTAGACTGATTGTAGAATATGACTTTTATTTCAATCATTTCGTCCCAGTCTTTGTGCTCATGACATCAGGATAACTTGCTGGATCTTATCTTTCCCTTTTTTTTGAATCGTACAAATGTTGCACGGTTGTTTCCGACTTTAATAGTTCGCTGTGCAGTTTCATTGCAGTAGTGAACTTAGCGGCTGTGCACAATCATCTTAAATGATATTCTTTCTTTTTGAGCGTTTTATCATTAATGGCTCCCCGTTTCTGTTTGGAAAAAAACTTATTCACTACAGTGTGACTGATCAAAATTTAACGACATATTTCTCTTTTTATTAAATTTTTGTTTAGATAAGAACCTTATTTTAACTGACACATTTTTGGTTGAATTCATTATTTTCGACACTCCCATAAATACTTTTGCATTCAAATTTCACAAAATAAATGGAAAAATGTACAAAAGAAAAAATACCAAAAAAAAAGGATAGACGAAAGATTTTTGATACAAAAAAAAATTATTAATAAATAAAATAAATTTCTCCTAACGTAGTTATCTAAAGTCTTTTGAAGTTTTTTCCATAACATAAATCATTTGGTCAATTTGAGTATACATAATACAGACGACCCATTTTGTGGCCGCACGCAGTAAAGCAACAAACAAAACACAAAATGTTTTAAAAAAAAACAAAAAAAAAATATGTATAAAAGACGCGGCAGGATGGTTAACTGATAAGACTACGATTTCCATGTATATTTTTCTTATATATTGAGTTAGTTTTTCTAACTACTATTTTTATTTGGGTCACTTTAAAGTGAACAAGAGAACAAAATATAACTAGCAAGAATGTTATCTTTGGCCTCGTTCGCAATTAAATACCCTACATCGTATTTATAGTGAAAGTGCGCATTAAAGTTTTAAATTTTTGACATGCAGGTTTGTAATACTGAAGTACAATTTGCGTTCTTTTCTATACCAGTCACGTTGTCTTTTAAGCATTTTAAATAGAATGACAAACTGAATATGACCCTGTATAAAGGGTATAAAAAACACGCTAACTTTAATACTTTTTAAAGAAAGCACATGAATTCGCATACAAAACTTTTTCTAGTTTTATCTTTTTTCCATCTTTTTATTTTGCACAGCGCTATTTAAGTTGTTGGGCTTCAATCTACTAAATTGACATGAGGTGTCACTCAAACATTTTTATTTTATTCTTCCCCTATTTGTTATGTCACTTTATTTTGCGTTACGCCTTTGCTTCAGCTGAGCGTATAAAAAATATTTTTCTCAGGAATTTCCAATTATTTCTTTACCTGACCCACATGCAACTTGCAGCATCACACCGATTTATGTACGTTATGAGAAAAATAAAAATGTGGAAAATATGGCAGCTCTGCAACATTGCCGGGACTTGTTGGTTTTATGTGTGCGCAAAGCCGTACTTTACAGTATGCAACATTATTATGCACTAATTAAATTCGCACTTTAATGTGGGAGTTGCTTTTTCTTCTTAAATTGAATCTATTGTTAAACTTTTAGTAGAATTAAATGGTAAAATTTAAATAATCTTAAGCATAATAAAACTAATAAAAAATTAAAATAAATTTTCAATATTATCTTCTAAAGAAAAAATGCCCAAAATTTTAAGATCCAAGAAATCAGTTGATAAATCGCACATAAAATAGCGCAAAACATTTTTTTAATTTAAAGCTGAAAATCTTACAAAATTTTTAGGTATTCCATTTACAAACTAACAGCATTCATTAAAAATTTTCACTTCCTGCAAACAGCAGCAAATTAAATGCAAATCCTTGAATTTAATTCACAGCCTCTTGTGCTCCGTTAGTGTTAATCTTCATTAATTTGTTAGTCATTTTTCACTGGCCGTCGTCCCTTTTCGAGATTGAATGAATGACAGACATGGTACGGTAGTTGGTTGAACGTAACCCTCCTTCCCACTCCCCTCTCCGCACATTCAATCTATGTATTTCAGCGCAGAGCTTTTATGGTTTTATGCAATGATGAATATCATGGCAATGATCCTTTTTAATTGACAGCTGTTATGTGGACTTAGATTAAGATACGCATAGTGGGAAAAAAGGCCCAAAAGTAAACAGGAAGCAGAGAAAGTACACAATCAGAGAAACATTAACCCCCGATTATGCGCCATATTTATTTATTTTTCCAAGGCAATGCTGAGTAAAATATAGTCAGTTTTTTTGGCGCAAAAAAAAAAAAAAAGGATTTTCAACACCAGAAAAAAAAAGAAACCTAAACAATACACCGCACGCTGACATCTCGTCGGACAAATAATTCAAGCGGCATAAATATAAATATTATCCTTTTTCTTTGGACCAACATTGTGTGCTGCGTGGCATTAGAACAACATCAGCATGGCGTAACCTAAGGCGAAAAAGCTACAAAATCTTTGCTATGGTAAAGGAAATGTTGTTGTTTTTTTTTTTTTAGTAGACCGCCGGGACTCTTGCTGTTGACGAGCAACAGTGCACAAAGGCAGCAGCAACAAAATCAAAACAACAACGAAAAGGGGAGAAAAAAAACAATAATAATAATGAAAAAAAAAGGGTAACAACGTTAGTTCGTCCTCGTCATCATAGTGTTCATTGGAAGAAGAAAAAAAAGGCTCAAATTTCGTGCTCTGCAACTAATAGATGAGCTTTCGTAATTCATTATGTATTCAAAATTATGTCGATTGGGAAAAAGGATCGTTCGTTCGCTTGTCCAAGCGCGTAAGGACTGGGCTGTTGAAACGTTATGATATATAAATGAGTTCGATTTGTTAACAGTGAAATTGATGATTAGTCTCTAGTAGATTTGGGATGAAAGAAATAACGAGCAATGAAAATGGCAGCATTTTTCTTTCCCTTTTTTTTTGTAGCTCATAGAGGCAAATGATACGGCTTTAGATTAAAGTTCTTAATACTATAAATTTCAAAGAAGGCTGTTTTAATACTTTTCTAATATCTTAAGTTAAAAAAAGGTTAAGAAAACTGGTTTTCGCTTATATCTCTCTATACTGGTCGAGTATTTTATAGATTCGAAATTAATTGGTTTTCTCCATCAAAGTTTAAAAAATTCAGTTTTAAAAAGTTTAGTCAAGTATTTTCATGGTTTTTTTTAATCAATCGGAAACAATAGCGGAAATAGGGGGTTCAAAATGTGCTGTCGCCCTGTGCGCAAAAGCTTTGTGTCAAGAGTTCAAAATTTTATAAAAATTAATTGTTTTTATGAAAATTCTGCGGCGGCAGTTGGTATTTTCTGCAATTATTTGATACGTAGTTTCACCTTTTTGTGATATATTTTTCCCATTGTGGTAGCACTTTCCATCATTTAATGTATTTTGACATAGAAATATTTCAATTCATTTAACACTTACATTGTATATTCATTTATTTTTTGTTAAATCGACATACATGTGGCCTTAATTGCGGTTCATATGGTGGCAGTAAATAATTGTCAACTTTTGACACGTGTGATTCTTTGCCATTTAATTTTTATTTTAATTTATGTATGCTATATGATTTTATTCATTATACATAGTTTTAAAGGGTTTAGTAAATTAATTTTTCATGATTAAGCATGCATATAATTTAAATTGTTTTTATATTTGTATTTATTTTTTATTTATATGATGTAACAAGTTGTATGTTAAAATTGATGAACATTAAAAATAATAAAACCAAATAATTTAAACATACAGTGGTGGACACGTAATTTGTGGCACATGTAGGTATTCAATTTTAAGGGTGTAGTTTTTTTTTGAAAACCTTATTTATCTATTTATTTTAACAAAAATTAAGTCTTTATTTTTCAAAGTTTATTCTTTATATATAAAATTAAAAACGAAATAAACATTGGAGTTATATATTTTCTTAGTAGATATTTTTAACAAACTTCCGGTCAGACCAATATCGGTACTCTTTTCTAGTATATTGTAGAAAAATTCTGAAGTATTCCAACTATTGCGTTCGGTATGGCAGTGTGAAATAAATAAGGAAGTCTCTCTTAAATTAAGCGAAACAATGAAAAAATATCCAGCAGCTGATGTAAAGATTATTCCACATCTGATATTTCTTTGTATTAAATTGAAATATGAACCCACATTATTTTTATCAGAATAAGTCTTGAGTGTATGAGAAACCGGCATTGCATACTTGGAAAAGTTGCAATCACTTCCGAATGAAATTTGCAACACAGCAGTATCCCAGACCACTACGCAAAAGCTTTGTGATACTATTTAGTAAGAGAACTTAATTTGGGAGTATAGAAAAAAAGCCCATAATGAGCTTAGGACGTCCATTAATTATGTGAGGTGTTTTTTTGAAAATTCGGACCCTCCCCCCTGGTGAGATTTGGTGAGACTTTGCCGGACCCCCTTCTCCCTATTTTAACTCACACAATTAATGGACGTCCGCTTAGTACACCGCGGACTGAGGGGACGTCCAGCGCATTTTGTCTCAAGATTGAACAGGCGAATCTGCAAGAAACTAGCTGAACAGCTTCTAGTGAAGAAAAACAAAATTAGGTTAGAGGTATCAGTATAGATGAGTTTTTTTCATAATTTTTATTTTTAAAATCAAAAGTAATCGTTACTATGTATTTTCATTTATTTCGATCATAATTATAAATAAGTTTTTTTCATGATTTTTATTTTTAAAAATCAAAAATAATCGTTATTTTGAATTTTTATTCATTTCAATCAATTTTTTTTTTTTTTTTTATTCAAAATAATCCTATTAACATATTTATATATTTTGTGATCAAATACTATATCCGTCATTTTCTATATTTATCCAGGGGAAGTGGGGGGTGTCGTTTTGGGCATATTAATTTTTTTTTTTTATAATTTTTGTTTTTTCAACGATATATGAAGCTTGCAAGTGGATTTTTTTGATACCCACTCTGCTATACCGATCGATATTTTTAACGTTTATATTTTTCGAAATTAATCGACTACTTCGATTTTTTTTCAAAACCATCGAAAAATATCATTAAAATTCGACTGTTTGCAAACTATCGAAAAAGTCCAAGAAAGCCAAAAGTCTTCGAAATAATAGTAGTCAAAAGTTACCACAAAACATTGAAAATATGGCTTGTGGTTGAAAGAAAAAAAATTCCAAAATGTCGGTTATTTTGAATCTAAAAGAAGAAAAAACTAAAATTACAATTAATTTTGATTTTTAGACATCATCATTATATACTTTAAAATTTCTATCATATGCGACTTTCATCCACAAAACATTTTGGTTTCTATTTTTCTGCAGATCGTTCACTTTTATTTATGTCAACTAAACAATATCTTTCTGAAACAATTAGCAATGACCAGTCAAGCATTGAACCTGATGTCTTTGGAATTTCTTGAGTGCACCAATTCAAATATACACGAAAGCCAATTCACTTGTTTATTGAACATAAGAAAAGTCAAAAATCATTTGACATATTCTTGCACATTCCACCATTTATTTGCTCCAACCTGCTGCCATCATAAGCAGCATTATACAACTGGTTGAGCAATCAGTAGATTACAATCACAAAATATTGAGGACATAACAACAGTGGAAATGACCACAATTAATGATCAGCAATTTGTGAGCAGCCACCATCATCAGCACCGGCACTGAACGCTTACTTATGTATGTATTGCTTTCTTTGTATTATTGCATGCGTATTGTACTGTATATGTCTTGTATTTGTATTGTGTGTTATATGGTGGCACTCATCATGCAGAGATTGTTACCATGTTAATGACAACTCATGAAAATAACAAAGCATAGCTAAGGCACTATGCATCCAAGGTTTGAATTGAAAACAACTGGCATACCATAATGCTTCACAAATCAAATATGACCAACGAACTGAAAGTAGATTGAATTGAATTGAATTGAATTCCTTAGTTTCAATTGGACAACTGCTGACTTTTGAAATTACGGTAGTAGTTTTGATTTCTTTGTATACCATCGTTTCCTTTTTGTAAGAATTGATTGCGTACAATTTATGCGACGAGTAAAAACGAACTAACAAATATTGCATGCCAATAAGTAGGCAATGATTTGATGAGAATTTTGATTACTTCTCTTTGGTTCTTACATTTTCAAAGTTTCCAAATTAGCTACATGATTTTTATTTTTAAATACTTACAAATTAATAACATTTTATGAAACTCAATGTCTTTTTCCTTTCAAAAAATTTTGCTCTCTCAACATTCATTTGGTGGAGCAATTTTAACAAATTCTCAAAACACAAAACTTCTAAGAAAACACTTAGACTCACTTCGTGCACTCAACAAGTTTTTGACGAGATGAAAATATCCTTGTGATCACAAGTGTGTTTCATCACCATCAGTTTGTCAGCATCACCAACGTAGTTGTTGGCGCTTTACTTCTTGCTGTTGTGTTGGTTTTTGGTAGCACCATAAAATTTTCCTTAAACATTAAACTAAATGTTTGAGTGTTTTCGACGCCGTCATCTCAACCGCATCGTTGTCTATATTGTGAAAAGTTTTTACGTACATAAATTTCAAAATTTTCACATCCACTTATATATTAAAAGTTTAACTAATACGGGTGATAATAAACGTAATGTCCGTTGAGCTGAAAGCGAGCGAAAGAAATTCGAAACTAAAATTTTCTTGAAACTGTGCCTTTATTGAATGGCGTAAAGAGCTTAACCCATAGAATATTTTAAAAGAGAGTACTGTCAATTATAATTAACAATTTGATTTGAGAAAATTGAATTTCTAATACTTACTAAGCATACTAATTTTTAAAATTATTACTATCACAATTACCAAGAAGCTTAAGGCATTTTCCAGCATTTCGCTTATAGCAATTTTCTTATTATCTGCTCTTTATGCTTTAAGGCAATTTTGCAATTATTCGTTTTACCCAACTTTTGCTCACTTTCTACACAATTAATCCTCACATTTACATCAATTGACAGTAATTGAACATTTTTGTCCTGCCACAACCGCCTACATAAGAAGAAGCAGAAGATGAAAAAAAACACAAAACGCTTTGTGCTTTGAAGCACAAGTGTTCGCGACCCATTACACTTTCTGCTTTCCCGCTACGCTTTGCTTAAATATATCAATAAGGCAAATAAATGTTGCGAAATACATTCTGTAAGTAAAAAAAAAATATTCCTAAATATCCTAGCCACTCCTTAGCTCCCTTCCTCTTCAAGGGCTCTAAAAAATTTCCCATCAAAGCATTATACGAGATATGCGCGCGTGTACAAACTGGCTTAAATGAAGGGCATGACCCCAATTCAATGTATGAGATGCATTAGATTTGAGAACGTTTTACTCTACACTTCGCTCCGCTACAGTTCTTTTGCGCAAATTGTACGCTACCCCTGGCACCATGTCAGTTACAATAATCCATTTTCAATTGAGTTTAATTGAAAAATATTTCTTATGTTACGCTGTTAAGCTTACGTACAAATGTATACAAATACATGCATACATATGGCTCTACTTTACACACACACACACAATTTTACATTTAAATTGGGCCACAATAAAATGAGGTGGATAATTTTCCACCTTTTTAGGCGCGTGCAATTTTTCGGTTATGTTTTAAGTGTTAGGTAGATGTGGAATAATATTCTTTGTTGAAAATGAAAATAATAAAAAAAAAATGAAAATGTTTTCCATTTTGAAAAGAAATATTTCTACAATTCTATAAAATTCGAAATATTTTCGCTCGTAGAAGTGAAATTCCACAAAATATTCTTGGTGGTTTTGCTTTATTTCTTTTTTTTCTTTTCTTCATGGATTTTCATTTATTGCAAAAGGTTATAGCTCTTAGTGCCAGGATTTGCTACTTACATACACAGGCTGTGAAAACAAAATTACAATACATTTGTTTCACAAAGCAACTGTAATGGATGTTTCATGAAATCGTTTGTAATCATTCAAAAATTTGGTAGAAAAAAATTCTCAAAAAATGGTTTATGAATTTAAATGGAATATTATTTGTTTTTGTACATAGTTCATCATCACGTTAAGATGACTTACAATTTCAAGGCTTAGTTTAATTCATAGATGGGCAAAAATTTTGGAAGCAGGAGTCACCAACAACAAGTAACAAGAGGAACAATTACAACAACAACAAAAAGCGCCACCATAAATTTGATCTCTATAGCAAAAAAAAAAAAAGTGCAATAAAGCAAAAGCCAATTCCAAGGATTAAGCAAGAACAACATGAGTATAGAAATAAAAGTACACTGATCAAACGAAACGAGAGAAGCTGTCCTTAATGTACGTATTATTGTTTCCTTGTTGGCTCGCTTCGGTTTCTTTGTTTTTTTTTTTTTTTTTTTTAAATGATGCAACAAAAACAATAATACAAATCCCGTGGATAGCGCGTATAAAAAAGAACTACAACAACCATATACATAAATGTACGTAGCAGTGGTGAGTGCATGTGTTTGTTTTATTTTGGTTATTTTTCTTAAGAAAAACAACGTGTTTATTGAAAAGAGCTAAAATTAGCGCAGTTTTCCGATTTTCACAATAGCTGTTTTAATTAATTTTTCATATGGATTCCAGTAAAGAACTATTGTATATTCAAATCTTATGTAAAATGAGTCTCAACTGATTTGGTACCTAATTAAGTTCTAAGATTATCGTCTTTCCTTATTTTATGTTCAACTTTTAAGTTCAACAGTTTTAACGTGATCGCTATTAATTAAAAAGATATATAAATTAAAGTACTTACGTACTTAGTGCCACGTCCGATACAAAGTGCAGCACGTATACACTTCAACTCATATATCTCGTAAACTAATATAGATCACATTAAAAAAAATTTAGCATATTATCGGTATATCTTATGCTTTATTTTAAAGTTAAAATAAAAAAAATAAAAGAAGTTAAAAAGTCTATAACTTGACATCTAAGCCGCATATAAAAAAAAAAGAAGAAGTACAATAAAGCCGAATATGAACAAATTTCAAAATCTCATTTTTCGGTAATTGTTCGCTTCACGTGAAATGCCCGATATGCTATACACAAATAGGCAGAAGAATACATTATCAATGGAAAGCTTTTTCAAAAACTTAAAAACTCAAAATAGATTCTAAAGGAGAAGAGCATTACTTTGACATGCCGTAACGAACTTTGTTGAGCAAAATTAATTTGAGACAAAGTATACTTCCAAATATAGAAAAAAAAACGTAATTTTTGCATTTTTAGGTTAGGTTACGTCGAAAACCTGACGTGATGGATTATAACTTCGTTCGGTTAAATTGATCAAGAAAACGTTCTCTTCGAGAATGTTACCGTAATTACACTGAACCAAATTTCGTACATTTATACTATGTATGGCTTTTATTAAAATTATACATTTTTTCCATGAAAAGTAAGTACATATATTAAATGTATTCTCTACACATTGACATAGAAGTGTATGTATGTATGTATACGTGCATTTGGCCAATTAAATTTTTCTGTGATACATTTTTTTTATGTTTTTGTGCATAAATAACACGGTCCTTGGTTTTTCTCCAGCACATCAGATTTTTTTTTTATCGATGCCACACCCCACCATGTGAAAGAAAATTGAAATTCATCATATCTTATCAACTATTTGACGCAAATGAACAAAACCTGGTATATACCAGTGATGGCATTTGGGTTTTGTGAAAATGTGATGAATCGAGACTTCAAATGTAATTTTTAGAGCCCGAATGTACTTTTTATTGTCTTGAACACCCAATTTTCCTAAAATGCACGAAATTGTTTTAAAATTTACTATCAAAAAAAAAGAAGGTCCTCACTTTTCCCATCGCAAAAACCCTAGCAAAATTAGATATATGTATTTCACATTAAATTAATTACAAAATCTACACATTGCGCGATTATTTTCATTTACTAAAAAAAAAACGTAATTACTATAATAGTGTAATTATTTTATATACAGGTAATTACTATAAATCTACTCATTGCGGTTATTTTCATTTACTAAAATACAAAAAAAAAGGTAAATATTATAAATTGTCCAAATGCACCGAAAACGTACTGAAAATTTGGTGAATGTACTGAAAATGCCTCAAGTGTACCGAATGTATTGACAACGATTTTTCAGGGCGCAAATGTACCGAAAAAAGTACATATGTACCGAAAATGCCATCACTGGTACATACATATATAAAATGTAGAGCCAAAAGTAAGATTCAATTTAAAAAATGGGCGGTGCCCCTCCTCCAATATGACAAAAAGTTCAAATATTTTATATCTCAGCAACTGGTTGACGCAGTTGGATAAGATTTGGTACATATGTTGATTATAGTTTATGTAAGGCTCTAAGCTTTGTTATTTTTGGAAAAAGTGGGCATTGCCCTCCCATATAAGAGAAAAATTAAATTCATTATATCTCATAAAATTTTTGACGCATATAAATGAAACTTGGTGTGTATATATAAAAGAGATGCAAAAGTAAGATTCAATGAAAAATGGGTAGTGCCCACGCCTTCAAAATTAGAAAAGACCATCATTTTTTTATATCTTCTTTTTTACTTCCATCTTCGTCAAATAGTTAATGAGATATAAAAAATTTTGATATTTCCTCATATTGGTGGCGGGGCACAGCCCATTTTTTCATTGAATCTTACTTTTGCATCTCTTTTATATACATATACACATCAAGTTTTATTTATATGCGTCAAAAAGTTCATGAGATATAATGAATTTAATTCTTCAACTGCGTGAACCAGTTGCTGAGATATAAGATATTAGATTTTCTTCTCATATTAGAGGCGGGGCACCGCCCATTTTTTCATTGAATCTTCCTTTTGGCTCTACTTTTTATATATATACCAAGTTTTGTTCATTTCCGTCAAATAGTTGATAAGATGTGATGTATTTCAATTTTCTTTCACATCTGGGGGGTGTGGTATCAATTAAAAAAAAATCTGACGTGCTGGAGAAAAACCACGAGACACGTATATTTTTTTTAGTGTCTATTTTCAGAAATTTCTCAAGTGTACAACAAAAAGTTTGATTTTTTCGGACCGTGTAATATGAATTTTTACACTGTCTATTTTTTAATATAAATACATGCACCGAATGTATTTTTGCTTTGGAACTGTGTACGTTTTTCGTTCAGTGTACTCTGTGGTAAAAACATTGCTGAGCAGTGTTGTCATAAGTCAAATTGCGTTAAGAGTCCAACCTAGTTTTCCAGCATAACAAAGAGGCTATTTTTCAGAATTTATTATGCCACCACCATATGATTATAACTCTTTTCAGGGTCAATAAAGTTTTTTTTATTGAGCCAGAGGGCGCTTTCAATTAAGAGAGAAAAATATTGTTAGAGGACTCGGTTCTTTATGAAATTTTAACTCAATGTTTTTGAAGTGGGCTATTTTCGAAATCCGTAAAAAAATTAAATTTTTGCAATTGATAAACAAAGTTGGCCCTTAACTCAATCATATTGAAAGTATATGCCTTTGCAGTCAATTTCTCGTCACAAATCTGAACTAAATAAATTGTGTTTCTAAGAGCCTAAGCCAACAATAAATTTGATATCTAAGTAATTTCAAAATGTTTTTAAGTTAAAGCTAAATAATTTCGAACAAGGACTACTCTTATTTACTTTAAGCTTTTGGCTATACCTCAAGATGGGGAAAAAAATTATAATACATATCACTTTTGTCCTTAGTTTCAGAGATAATAACATCTATGAAAACATAAATTTTGACAAACGCTCTTTCCTATAAAACTCGAAAAGTTAAGTGCACAAAATACGTCATACTTAAGAATAAGAAGAGCCCACATCAAAACAAAACCCTCGAGCTAAAAGAGAAAACGCAATTATTTTCAATTCTGCTGATTATCTCTGTATAATTGTTTTTATCTTAAAACATATTAATTCCAATGTGAAAGTAATTACATGAAGTCTCAATGGGTTTTATTTTTAAATTATGTTATTTAGAGATAATTTTTTTTCTTTTTTTATATAAAACGGAAAATCTGAATAGTAGAAAAAATGCCAAAGTTTCAAGTTTTATTTTACGTGCATATATCAAAAATTAATTTTTTTCCAAACATCTGATAAGCTTAAGTTTATTTATACTTTTTGGCACAAATTTGAAAAACGCGTACACAACTCATATCCTCTATGCGCTTTTCTGAGAAATTTAATAATTGTTCGCTAAATAACGCTACAAGATAGAACAGCACCCTTTCATTTCTGAGCAATATTTTAAAAATAATGAAGGTTTGGCAGTTACAGTTACGTGCGTGAATTTAAGAATTCATTTTATCTCATTGTAAGATTTTAGTTTTCTTCATTTAATAATATTTAAGGTGCATTGACCTTATACATAAAAGGCTACGTAGGTGAAAGATAAGGCTTCCTTTTCATGAGTTTTAATTGTGGATTTCGTATGCGTCTCCCACACTCGGTTTACGAGACTAAATTCAAAGCAAAAATTGAAGTAAACAGAAACAAACGATATAAATGAAAATCTTGTACATTTCAAACGATATACTACATACATATCGCTGTATTTTAAATGTGACGCATCGTTACATGTGATCTTAAATTGTTAGCAAAATCTTTGTTGCTTAATAATAGCTCTCAATCGAGACACATGTCACTAGTGTCGTCAAAGCTATAAATAAAATGTAGGCACGACCACATATTTTTAACCTTTAGGATTGCTTTAAATTTCATAACACTTAAGGCAAAAAATTTCCATAATATCAAATAAGCTCTCTGTTGCTCATGCCACCAATTTTCCATCACTAACCTGCAGCACTAATTTCCTGCGACATGCTGACTAGTACAAACAACAACAAGTTCAAGGAAACAAACCTTTAACTTTCTGATATGTTCTGATATTCACCATAGAAAACTTAAGAGAAAATTTCCTTTAGATTGTTTTGCTCTTTTTTTCGAGTAATTTTTTACATTTACAATGTCAGACATGCGCAGTGTTGTAACAATATGTTGCTTGCTCTTTAATGCTGACCTGGCCCAAATATTGCTTTGGTTTTGGATGCTGCTGCTTATGATGTTGTTAATGCTATTGTCTTACTGAAAACACCAACAACAACGACTCAAAACAAAAATATCAGCGTCAGTCGTCTATCAAATACTCAGTTCTTCTTTACTGTTTGTTTGCTATGTTATGCTCGTATTTTATATCCTTTTATTTAAGTTGCATACTGCCAAGCATTGACAAGTTGAGGGACACATTGACACTCACACAAAACGTCCTTGACTGTTTGAAATTTTTTGTTTATTTTTTTTTTCGGTTCAAGTGAGCGAACACCCAATGCGGATGAGTAGCTTATTAATGCCGACAGTAGCGTATAAGTGAATGAATGGTATAATGAAATTAATCCTTTACTAAGATTTTGCGTTGTAAATATATAAATTTTGTTATGGCATTGTTTGAGGCTTTAAAGTACAGATATATCAGGGTAGAGCGAAAAAACATATATTCAAATAAGTTCCTGATCATGGAAAATTGTCATGGGCTGGGCGAATTTTGGCCTTATTTAAAGTTTCTCGATTTTATCAATGAATGAAAATGGATTTTTTTTAATATTTGTAGCCAATAGTTATTAATTTAATAATAAGGCCATACATTTTATATGTAAGAGGGCATCACTTTAAGCCTGAAAATTTTACAAGAAATTTGGATAGGAACTATTTCTATAAAATCTTATAAACATAAGAAATAAGTATTTTACATAGCCTGTCTCATTTTAAAATAAGATTGGAAACACGAGTTTTTCTGTACAAAAATATTATGCCATGCATCTTGTATATAAAAATGGCAAAACATTAAAACAAAAGAAAACAAAAATGAAAAACGAAAAATATTGAAGAAATTAAATGAAGCGAAAAAGTTTTGAAATTTGCAACCGACACTTTCGAATGGTAGTAAAAACTATTTATGCAATTTTTCGCAGCCAAAAGGTAAGAAGCGAACGATGGAAAAAATGCACACAAAAATGCAAATACAATTTGCAGGCGTTTAAAGAAAAACCTTTTCACGGCAATAAAGCAAAATATGAAAAAAAAAAAACAGAAGCAACACTGGGCATAGTGTAGTCGAAATATAACGCCAAACTTATGCAAATTTATAGCGGCAGCTATTCCTGCTACTTTTTCAACGATATTCTTGACGTAGAAATTTGAGAAAAAACTATTTAAACCAAAAAAAAGAAAAGAAAAAATAATAAAAACAAACAGAACGGATGCTTTTCAAACGCTATAAAGTCTAACGATAGCTGCAGCGATAAGTTGTAGCAGCAGCAGCACCAGCAACAACACAAACAACCATCAACGGGAGAGTAACAACATCAGCCGTAGCGTGAAAATCATAAAGAAATGCAACGAATTGTAGTAAATTTCGTAAACGGTTCGAGTATTTTCCTATTTTTTTTATTTTTTTTTTTTTTTTTTGTTCTACCATTGGCAAGTGCCAAAAGAAATTTTATGCCAAAGTAATAGAAAAAGCGCAGTAGAATTTTTGAGAATAACCAAATAATATGCTAAAAGGTACGCGCTACACTCTTTTTATTTTGACAAAGCAACGATATTTGAAACTTTTGCTGCTGGAAAATAATAATGACGTTTATAACATTAATAAAATATTGTGAGAAATGATGCAAATAAAAATTGCAAGAGAGTATTAAATGAAAGTGCTAAAAACAATTTTCGTTAGTCACTGAACACAAAATAAAAGAAAAGTGAAATAAAAATGCTACCAGGTTGCAGCGTGAATAGTGTAAAACAAGTACTTGCAAATGGTATTACTTAGTTTAATACCAGCGAATTAAATAATAAACTACGTTAATTGTTATGTGAAAACTCACCCTAAATGATCTATCAAAATGTTCTTTTAAGACCTAAGTTTATTAAGCTTTAAGGCTAAATACTTATGGTTTGGCAATAATGGATACAATGGAGTCTATCGTAGGACTTTTCTATGATTTAAGTCACTACATACAATTTAAGGCTGAATTGAAGCTAAGGTTCTTTATCTATTATGATTCCTGGCTCTTCGTCCAATGCTCACTCCAATGTTTTGTGCATTCCTCTACATAGTTCAAGGCTTTCACCAAAGCCTTGCTCGACAAGTTTTGTACCAATTATTTCCGATTATATGACAGATTCAATGGTAGCATTCATTCATAATCTCAGCTGAAATGGTAGAATTGTGGGTAGCCATATAAAGTTCGTATCCAGAGATCGTTTGCAAAGATTTATTTATATTCACTATGCTTGTGGTTGATAACGATATTAACAAATGGACGTGGCAAAGGTAACGGTAAAATTTGTGGTTATGATCGTGGCTATTTGGATGGTAGTGATTACTGTTATAGTTAAAAAAAACATAAATAAAAAAGTTTAAGGTTATGGCTATGGCTGTGGTTATGGCTAGGGTTATATAGTATTGGCTATGGTTATAGTTATGGTAATGGCTATGGTTATAGTTAATGTTATGATTATAGTTATGGTCATAGTTATGGTTTTGGAAATAATTATGATCATATTTATGGTTTTGGTGATGTTAATGGTAATGGTAGCGGTAATGGTAACAGTAACGGTGACGATAACGGATATGTTAATGGTATTGGATTTGATTATGGTTGGTTGGTTTGATTGGTTTGATTATGGCAATGGTAATAATAATGGTAATGGTAAAGGTAAAGGTAGTGGTAATGTTAATGGTAATGGCAACGGCAATGGTAATGGTTTTGGCTTTGGTTTTGGCTTTGGTTTTGGTTAGCGCTTTCCATAATAAGTCTGTTGTATGCAAATTTATATCTTATACAAATAGCCATTGTTTGATTTATGGGTTCTTTTTATGAACACAGCTACATAAGTATTTTGGAGCAGATTTTATCATGAAATCTATTGATTTTTTATTTACTCGTAATATTTCCGTATTATCGAATGTAAGGAAATAACTAATAATAATTTTTAAAAATTCTAAGAAATAATCTGGATCGAAATAAAGCGTGCAAGCTGACATGGTATTAGCGAGATTATTTTTGCTCAATGATGTAATTATTGTTTCCCAGTATTATTCGAGCAACAGTTTTGTAGTAAGAGTTAATTTTGTTTCACATAACGAAAGCTTAAAGAATGTCATGAGAAAGAAATTTTTTTTTATTGTTGCATAGAAGGGTCAATTTATAACAAGAATTTACAATTAGCAAAGTCAAAAAGCATTGTTCAGTTTTACAATTTGACATATGAAGGATAGCTGAGTTATACTCAAACCGACAGTTAAGCGTTTGTATTGAAGAAATGCTTTGTGAAATATCTATGCTTGTGCTTCAATAAATTTGTAAGTGCAAAATGTGTAAGAAATGAATTCCTATGAGAATTAAAAGCATTTTAGGCACTTTTTTTACGTTTACAATTTAATAAAGTGGGCTAAAGAAAGTTATAACACAATAACTTTTCCCTTAAAATTATTACATGACAGGCACCCCTTTTTATTTTATCATAAAAAATATGTAGTAACAAGTTTATGCCAACATGTTGTCTCTGCAGTTCTTTCCCGCCCTAAATTGTTGTCACCCAAATTAACAAAGGATGGAAAATTTTGATTTTAAGCTTAGTAAAAAGTTGCACATTGAGTGATGTTTAAATTAGAGGCATTCAACTTAAAATAAAGTTAAATATTATGTTGTTGACACTTTAGGTTCTAAAAAGGATTAAGTGACCTAGATAAAGGTTGACAACATAAAAATGTTTACAACATAAAGCAATTGGGAATGCGGTTATAAATTATTTTCATTGTACATTTTCAAAGCTTAAAACATTTTTTTTATTTTTTTTTTTTTTTCATTTATGTACATTAGACTGTCCGTTAAATGAATCGAAGAGTTTTGTACATTAATAAATTTTAAAAACAAAAAAAAATAAGATTTTTGACCTAAAAAATCTTTTTTTAGCTCATGGCTTTATTTGTTTTTTCTCCTAACCTACAGATTAAAGTTTGACGTTCATTGTTCACTATTCCATTAACTTGAAAGATAAAAAAAAATTCTCATACGGAATTTTTTTCAATGTATATAATATTTTATATTAAGTTCTTTAAAATAATGAATAAAACACAAAATTATATTTTTGTAACAAAACCATTAACATATCGCGAAAAGTCAGAAAAGAAAGAAATTTAGAAATCAACGGACAGTCTAATGTACATTGCATTTGCTGTTGTTATGTAAGGTATAAAAAGGCGTTTTATAGAAGAGTTATTACTCTACGAGGAAGGTAAAGTTGCAAAATATGTAAGTACTTGAAAAATAACTTCCAATATAAGTATGAACCCATAGTAAAGTTTTCACTTTTATGAATCTTAAAGAGCTCAGTGCTTTCAGTCTTTACAACTAATAAATTTTGTAATACATAGCTGGTTTATCGAACCTTGTAACTTAATGCATTGCTCTATTCGATTTTCATAAAATTAGTAATTCTATGAAAGTGATTTTTATTCAAAATTCTAGACTTTATTGTAGAAAAATGGTTAAATGCTAATTCTTGAAGTTATTAATCATAGGTAGCATATGGATTCCGTGTCAAAGAAACTACTCGACTTTTGAGGCGATCCACCAATCATCGATCAAAACAGGTGCTAGTCGGAAGGGACGATTTCTGAAAAATACGGCAAGTGGCCGTTTTTCCTTCAGTGCTCGCTTAAACGTAATAGGTAGTGAGCTCCTACGATGGTTTTAGCCAGTCGTCACAGCTCATAGTACATCACGCCGCACAGTGGATTTTTGTGGTCATAAATAGGAAGAGTTTCAAAGTGCTAGGGAAAATTTGAAAAACTTTTTAAGACAATCGTCAGAGAATACTTTGGAAATGAAAAAAAAACTATAAAAATTTTAAATTTGTACACCAAAAATGTTCTATGAAACTTTTAATAAAAGCGATTGTTAGATAGGGCGCTCTAGTTAACTTGTTAGAAACAAAATGCAATAATGTAGCATATTGGCGGAACGAATATTCTTTTCGCTTTGTAAAAATCGATTTATGTAATTTTCTTTTATCGCCTTTATATGAATTGTATGGATTTTTCAAAAACTATATTGAACAAATGATAAAAATGGAAAATTTGCAAACTTTGACAGAAAAAAAAAAGTATATCCCCGGATTTCGGATTTTTTTTTATATGTACTTAATGTGAGAAAGTATGGTTAGCTAAAAGACAAAGATGCAACAATTTTTTTTTCTGACTTTTATGAAATGCTCTTATTAATTTATTTGTAGTGAAATATACCAAGATTGGCAGAAAGTTCATAGATCATACTTTTCAAAAAATGTTTGCTTGGACTTTTGTATTCTATATGTAAATTATGCTAATTTTTTTTTAAATTAGGGTCATAATTGAGAAAATTGGCAAACTTTGACAGAGAAAAACAAAAAAGTATATCCCCGAATTTCGGAAATTTTTTTGAGAAAGTATGGTTAACCAAAATTCAACGCTTTGTTTCAGCTGCTTTTTTCAGAACTTTTTTTTTATAATTATTTTTCTACTGCAAAATTTGAAGAAAAAATTTTTATATCTTCACATTTTGCATCTCTTAACAATAATTTTATCAATTGTAAAAGCTCACAGTCTGAAGGAAGTTGCTTGAATTTAGAAAGAAGTTCCCATAAATAGAGGGGAACAGGTAAGAGCTATTTTTTATATTTTTATCCCACTTGGGGTAAAATATGTAAACTCCAATGCTTTTAAAAAAACCTTACAGATAAACTCAACTGTTTTTCTCCAATTACTTGTAAACTATAAAAGATATCGCAAAATTTATAACATTTTTGAAACCAGCATTACCAAATTTATGGAAATTGACACCAATTGTAAAATAAAGTCTCAACAACATCACACCTTTGTATGGGAGGTAGGCGTGTCCGTTGGCCGATTTTTTTCATATTCATAAGTTTTTGTTGCTTTAACCCAAAAAACGTCTGCTCCAAATTTCAAGACTCTAGCGCTATTACAACTGTTAATGGCTACCTTTTTTGGTTTTTCTCTAATAACTTGAAAACTATAAAAGATCTCGCAAAATTAGTAACATTTTTGAAATCAGCATTGCCAAGTTCAAGGGCATTGATACCCTTTTTGAAAAAAGGTCTCAACCACATCCCCTCTTTGTATGGGAGGTAGGCGTGTCCGTGAACCGACATACTGCCGTTTCATACAAACCCCACTGTGCACCGAGCTAGTCCCATCAAATACATAAATACACGGTATCCCTACAATTTTTTTTTGCTTTTGGTTTAACGTAATGGATCCACTTTTTATTGCCAGTCACAACACGATGCAAAAAAACTTTCCTTTCCTTTTCCTTTTTTTTTTTGTTTGAGGAGCTGTTCACACGTAAGAAAACGCCGTTCGCGATATCTCGGCTTCAACTCGAAAAGTACCAAATTTTCTTGCTTTTGGATCGTTCCCAAGGCTTCATGTTACCATACTATTTGCTAATTTGACGAACGTACGGCACTTAAAATGGTCTGGTCTAGATGAAATTTTATAACAAAACCAAATATTTAATTTTTTTACTTTTTTCGATGATGATTTTTTTCTTTACCCACCACATTAAATAGTGGGAGTTAAAAGTGAAGGAATACATTTTTACAGTGGAAGTGCAGCAGTGTTTGAGATCCCCTAAAACAAATCTAGAATACATGGTCTCTTGCCATTTCAAAAGGATTCATACTCTACACATTCTTTTACAGAGTTATTGCTTTAACAAAGTTTAACAAATGTTCTCCAAATTCAAAGAGTTAATAAAATTGTACATTAACTTCGTAACTTATTTAGTAAAAAAATAAAAAATTGCAAAAAAAAATTTATATGTTGTAGCGAGTGCAGTAAAAAAAAACCATTATGCGATAATTATTGAAATTGCTTTTCTTTGAAAACTATAAAAACTTTTTAAAATTATTGCCTTCCAATAAAAACAACCTCAGATAATTTATCATTTCAGCTGCGAGTTATTGCTATTAAAGTCTAATGAAAAAGTTATAAGCTGCATAAATAAACTTTGCTTTCTTTTCAGAAGCTACCTAAATAAATAAATTTTCCAAAAACATCAAAATGCAAATTCGCACAAATTCAGTTTAATGATTTTAAAACAAAAACATCAAACAAAATGAAGTTAACTTTGTCAATTTCGTATATAAAAGTTTTGTTTTTTTTTTTTTTTTTGAATTTCGCAAAGGTCAAAAAGCAAATGATTTTAAATTTTTGTAGAAGAAGAGCCTTAAAGATAATTTTAAGAAACTCTAATATAAAAGAGAACTACCGAGACGCAATAAAAAGAAATCCTTTTTCTTGTCTTTTGCGTTATCATTCGAGACGCTGCCTACGCGCTTAAAACTGTCAAGGTCAACTGCAAAAGCTCAGGCACCAAAGTACCAAAATTAAAAGCAAACTAAAAGGAAACTCATAAAAATGATATATAAAATCGCAATATGAAATGGAATCAAGTCGAACAAAACAGAAAAAAAAAATAACAACTGACAGTATGTACGGGCGCCTACTACCACTACTGCTTACGTAGTAGAAAAAACAAAAACAACAACTATAAAAACAAAATATTACCATGTAAATTATCACAGGACATAAAAAAATTCCTTAGTATGCCCATATAAAAATCTTCGGGGGCGCCCAAAAAATAACAAACTTTTGCAATTAGCAGCTCAACAAGGCTGAAATAAAACAGGGGCTGTAGCCTATGTACATTTCTGCAATGGTTCTTAGTTGATATTGGGATGTTGTACCGACATTTAAAAGGAAATTGTATATCAATGTATGTAGTGAGAGTAAAATAAATAAGACGTAAATAAAAATAAGATACAAAAATAAATAGAATTAACATTGTGGAATGAAAATAAAGTAAAATTAAATGTATAATAAAAGTCAATAGAACTTTTGTTGTTGTTGTTGAAAAGTTTTTTACTATAATACATATCAGTGTTGTTAGTATATAATGTTTGTACGCAAATTAGGGTGCTTCTTAAGAGTAAAACCTTGTTCTGCTATGCATTAGAAACTGTTTCAATATAAAGTAAAAACTACTTACGTTTGTAAGCCGATTCAAGTCGAAATGTACAAGAAACCTAGAAGTAAAAGAACGGGTAATTACGATTATTTTCGAAAAAGTAGAAAGTAAAAAGTCGCTTAGTATCAGAAAACATTAACATAGTCAAAGATATAGAAAAATTTAACAGTATCGAGTAACACCGAATATGTAAAATAGTATTTAAAGAACACAGAGACTGACACGGATGTTACATTAAAAAGAAGGATTGACTATGACGCAAAGTTCAACAGTCAACAGTCTTAAGTAATAGAAGAATTCAATTTTTTATTTATTTCATAAGTATAAAAGTTAGTAATTAAAATTAACCCTAACTAGGTTATGCGGGGAAATGGGATTCCGCAACTTTGTTTGGATTAGACCTGCCGTTGAAAACAGTCACTCAGACTGCGACAGAAATTATATGAAAACTGAAATACATTTCAGCCAATTTTTTAAATTTGGGTGCAGAACCTCATTACGCCAAAAACTGAGAGGATCTGTTGCAATATTGGGAAATCGATAATATCTCTTCATTGAAATTATCGGGGCACGCAGAAAACAATGGTTCTTCTTCAGATTTTCACAAACACTCCATATCACACGTTTTGTAATTGGCTCAGAACTCGCACTAGGTTGGAACGTAACTGTTTCTGAAGAGGTTTCGGAATGGATTGTTAAATTTCATTAATATTTGAAAGCCGCTTTTTTGTCGTAGAAATAGTAGACTACAATTGGAATGTTCATAGTTTATATCGCGAATCAAGCGCCGTTCCTAAAAAAACTGATTCTTCACTTTCCAAATTAAATCTTTTGTCAAGAGCCAATAACAGATCGGCGGCTACTTGCTAGAGTACCAGCTGGTTTTCTTGCAGTGTCTTTGCTTATTGATTTTGTAACCTCTTCAAAATATTTCAAGATGTTTACCACCTCCTCCATCGCGATCCGTTCGTCAGTTCAAAGTTCTAATTTGCATTTTATGTGTGGCAAACAAGCTTGTACTGCAACTAGTTGCTCTAGTAGTCGCCTAATGCTTCCAGTAACATTTTTTTGTATATATCGATGTATCGGCAAATAAATATCGTCGATATCGACATATCAGAATATACCGATATATCGGTAATCGTATCGGTATCGGTTGCATCAATAATTTAAACCAATCAAATAGTCAATAAAATTTGAAAGTCGGTGAGTATCGAAATCATTGAAAGAGTCGATATATCAAAGGGTATCGGAAAGTCGCAAACAGTCGAAAGTCGACAGGTATTGTATCGAATATTATCGAAAACCACAGAAAAGGACAAAAATATATGTAAAGGGCTATATTCAATTTCAAAGATATTAGCAAAATCAGTTTTGCCCACGGCGCCACCCATGCATAAATTTAAAAAGCTTCTTAATCCCCGTATAAGTCTTTTAAGTGAAACAAAACGAATCATACGTCATTTAAAGAGTGGGAGAAATAAACGTAGCTTTGTTTTTCACAATGACTTCACTGAATTACACATGATGATATCGTAACAAAATATCGGTTGGCCGATTTTTGCCCGGTTTTTGTTTTAGAATAGAGATACCTTTTCTACTTTCAAAGTACACTCTGAGTTAATGACGATATGGTCTTTCAGCAAACCAACCGTTATCGGCTTTTGATTTTTGAAAAAATAATTTTAGCTGCAAGTACGAAAGCATATAGTAAAATAATTCGATACCAATCAAAATTAATTTCATTTTTTTTCTCTGAGTGTAATATAATATTAAATGTTTTTTATTATCTTTTATTTTTTGGTTTTCAATTTGCTTTGCAAAAATATAGCCACCGTAGTTATAGAGACATTTTTTTTAATTCAAGAACCACCCTAATGTCAATGATGTTTGCATATGTACATTGGGTTATGCCAACTATTATTCTTTTCTTTTTTTTACTTTTAATCTTTGAAGTATTGACAGGTAGAAAAGACGTGCAAGTATGCAATGCCTTTTAAATTTAAAATCGCTGCATTATAGCAATTAATTCATTTTTATTTTTAAATAATAATCTATGAATGTTATTTTTTTTAAATAATAGTAATTTTCGTTGGTTATTTTTTCAATTTGACACATGAATTAAAATGAAGAAAAAACCAATAATAATTATAAAACTGTCAAAGTTTTGTGTCATATTTCATTTGCAAAATGTTTTATAGTTCAAACATAATTCACAATTTTACTTAGCAAAATTTTACTTTTCATGTCTGATATCTTTATGCTATCTTTGCTAAGATTCATTACAAAATTTAAGTTTTTCTGATGAGACTTTACAACAAAATAAAAAAAAAATTGAATAAAGTATTCTACGAGTATTAACTTTTGAGTACAGAGGTCTAAGCCTGTGCTGCCTTCAAAGTCATTTAGCTCTATCTTATTTCACATGCATTTATGCGCCAACATCAATTTAGGAATTATAAAAAAAAATGGTTTAAGTGCACATGAAACAATAAAAAGTTTAAAAAAATACAGTGATGTAGAACAGACGAAAAAACAAATTTTATCCATTTACCTTTGACGCCAATTTTCTTTAACGCATAAGGTAGTATTTTAAAATGTTTGCTGGTCATGGCGCAATTTTAAAACGTATAAAGCATATAAAATCTTTTGCACTTTTTTATGTTAATTTTGATGAAGAACAATATCGAACGTAAATTTGTACACAATATTTTTGAATACAAAAGGTTTTGGCCACCTATTCACACCAAATACTCCCTTGTACGAGTATATTTTTTTCTGCAATTTTCGATTGCTAGAAGTATTTTTTTTTTTTTTTTTTTTTCTGGTATAAACTTTTAGTTGCACACAAAAATTTTTTTATATTTTCATTCTGCTTTTTCAATTTGCATTGCAAAGTGCATTGAAGTAGAAATATGATGCAATAGCAGAAAAAACGCTTAAATCAAAATTTCTGTAAAATTTGAGCTTTGAGACGATTTTATGCTTTACCTTTTTATGTTGCTTTCAACAATTTTTCTTGTGTGTTTTATCGAAAATATGATTTATTTTCTTATGGCATGCTAGAAAATTTTGTTCACCCTAAAGCTATGTGTATTGTATAAGCAAAACGAAAAAGTAAAGCTCAAATTGATTCTTGTTCGAGTATAACTTCTGTCAATTTTTACTGAATATATATTTTAAAAGTTCTTTAAGTTTGAGCATGGCCTACGAAATTGTTGTCATACATTCTTTTTTTTTTTTGTTGTTGTCTATCATTGTAAATTAAATTTATTTTGCACAATAGCTGCAGCAATTGAAGTGTATTAACTTTTGATATGGTCAACAAAAAATTTGTTTCCTCAGCAATGTGATAAATAGAAAAGCCCGATCCTTCGAAGATAAATGACCCAACTTACTAATGAACTTGTTGTTTTTTTTTATTTCTATTATTGTAAATGTCCCTGACTATTTATTGTCAATGGCAACAATTTTATTTGTTGCTCATTCTGTTGACAATTGTGCAACCAGGCATTAAGGGAAAATGTCACAAATGATAAACAATTTTTCAAATAGAGTGGCAATGTCGTCAGTAGTTGGAAAACGAAAAAACGAAAAAAATACCAAGTAAGGAAAATAGCTAATAAATCATCTTAACAAGGCAAATACAAATAGTTTAATAGTAGACAAAAAAAAAATTGATAAAAAATAGAAAGACAAGCAAAGCAAAAGAATAGAGAAAATAACGCCTTAGACTATGCAACATTAAATAATGAACAAAAGTAAAAACATCGCTTGGTATGAGCTAAAAACATGACACAAGCATGCGATTAAAATCTTTGTTCAGAATACGTAGTATAATTAGTATCAGTCACACTTATAACAGAACACAATGAACGTAAACGTCAGAGGCAGTCTGGGAGTCATTCTATGTGTAAGTGTCGTTTCAAGAGCGTGTATGTACAGAAACCTTTTTTCTACAATTTTATCCAATCAAAGACACAGAATACTTTGAATTTTCTTCGGACCCATCAGATTTTTGAAGGCTCAAGATATCATAAAAGTTTGCAATGATTTTATCGGGCTCTTACTGCTGCTCAACAATAATATATTTGATATTTTAAAATTTCTTGAAATTCTTATAACATTTCTATGTATCCAGCGATGAAATTTTTTGATGGAATTGATAGCTTGGATACTTGGATCGTTGACTTCAAAATTGTTGATCACAAAAATATAACGATTACTTGTGGAATAGCCCACAAATGTGTGTGCCTGTGATTGTTTTGATGCGTGCAAGTGTCCTTTTTCCGTAAATCAAATTAAACTAAAGTTAATTTGTTTTCAAGTCCAAAAAGGAAAAGAGATAAAAACAACAAAAAAAAATATGAAAAAAAAATAAAAAGAAAAGTATGAAAAAAGAGACAACGATTAGAAAAGTAAGACCAAGCATGACAGACAGTCCGGTGAAACGAAATCGGGTGTTGACAAAGTCCTGCAACAAATGCAAACAAATTAATGAGTTTTGAATGTTGCTGCTGCTGCTACTGTTGTTGCAGCCACTTGGCCACTTTGTTAACAACAAAACAATACCAATTTCAACTCTGGACAAGACTGAACCATTTGGCTAACTTGATTAATTGTTTACATTGTTGTAATACTACTTGCTTTAAAGCAACAGCTATCTCTCTCCAAACTATAAAAGCACTTTATTACGATTTGACGCGATTTCTGTTTGATTACAAACTGAAAAACCCCATTTTTTTACTTTTTTTAAAACTGACTTTAATTTTTAATATTTAGAATTTTGCCTTCTAATGAATCTTATTACCCCTTTTTCCATTCATATTTGACCTAAAATGGGTTCATTTCTTACGTTAAGCAACAACTTAGATAAATTAAATTGAATAGAATTTGAAATTGAAATTGAAATGAAAGCTACAGCAACGACTGAATCTGAATGTGGAATGAAAGATGAAGATTTGCATTTGACACATAAAGTTCAAATGGCCGCAGCATTGTTCTTGTCTTTCGCACAGGTATAACCCGGCTTAGCCAAATTACAAAAGGAGATTCAAGGAAGTTGACTGATGATTGGTGGCAGGTTGTTAATCTTTCATTGTTTCAGTTGCATTTCGCGTATGCAAATTGCTATCAAATGCAATTAACTTTTGGCCATCTGCAATGTTTGTTCAGTGGAGTGTAAGAGACAAATGTTAAATTTGCTGTTATAGTGGAACAATCAGGGTAAAACATTATCATAATTGGCTATTTTTTTTACGCTGCATCAAAACGGCATGATATAATTTTAATCATTGCGCCTAAATTGGAGATCATAACGCGTAAACTTAGAAAAAAAAAAATCGATTGATTTTTTTTTTGTTTATTTTTATTTAAAGAAATTGAAAAATCAATCGAAATTTGTTGTATGGGGTTTGTAAAAACTTAATTCTAAAAAAAGTTCTTTAAAAAAATAAGTATGCAATAACCTTCTTCAACACAAATATGTTGTTATAAAAAAGAAATTATTGAAATCGGTTCAGTATATTTTGCGCCAAAGCGTTTCAAACCATTTCTATGTTTAAATCTTAGAGCTTTGCTCTTCGATTAATGTAATAAAAATTTTGAAAAAGCTTCGTCTTTGGATACTTGTGGGTGCCTCTGTGTATTTTTTAGCTATTGCTTTAACTGATTTTAATATATTATTTTAATTTTTAATTTGCATTTTTATTTATTTTATCCACTGTGCACAAATTCTCACTTCAACTTAAACCACAAATTAGTAGCAACGCCAAAATTGTGTATCATCATCATCAAGTACAATCCATGAACATAAACAACCAGCGAATCCATTGATTTTCGCTTCGATTTACATCTAATTTAGACAAACAAAGAAACCGAATGCAGCAGAAGGATGCACAGCTACAACAACAACAACAACTTTGATAGCAACAACTCAAATAACTCAAGATATCCTTGAGCGTGGAGTCATTTACATGCGTAGCTAGGTAGATACCGCTTTGAATGCTCATTTCTGAGGTTCATATTCAGGGGTTTTCTATGTATGCAAGAAAAGCATAAATTTAAAACAGCCCGGCAAACATTTTTAGGAGCGAAAAAATCATATTTAAAATCATACTCTGATGTCAAGCTTAGTGTGTTTGAGAGAAACTATCCTTGGGTAACGGCTCCCCTAACCGATTCACGTATGAAGCATGTAAAAGAATTTCAAGTACTAAAAGTAATATCGGATCATAATACTTTGAAACTTGTTAAGTTTGTGAATTGTCTAAAATTATGTATAGATTAAATGTTAATTTAAATTTGACTCTTCCAGAAGAGATTGCTGGAAGATTGAAATTTCAATAGCCTTCCAACTGTTTACTGGGCAGCAGAGAAGAAATATATTGGAACAGGGATGTAGACGTATACATATAAGATGGACAATAGTGCCAGTGCAAAGTAGGATGAACAAGAAGGCTAATGCTATTGGGAGGTATTGCGTAGTACGTTAAAGATGACATTTTAATTAAATTTCATTGTGTTTGTGTACACTTTAGATATTTTCCAAATGAGCATAGTCTACATTAAGGCATGAACACTTTGTGCTCTATTGAATCAATTGTGGGTGTACATATAAAGTTTACAGAATTGGTGTAAATAGCAAATAAGTGAACTAGTGTGCAAATCACATTAAAAGGTTATCACATCTGAAAATGTATGCATTTTTCGTACCTGAAAGTATGCAAGCAATTTAGTGTGCAGCAGTAGTGTGGGTGACAAACTTTTTGACTTTATCAATGAAAAACTTTCAAAGTCATTTTCTTCTTTATAATTTATGGTTTTTTTGAGACAAATATACTACCTACATATGTTAGGAAATAGAAAGAACGTTGAAGTTTGATACCGTTGAACGGTGAGCAATATTTTTTTTTTCTGTATTGAATGAAAATACTTTTGCTGTTGAGTGCAGTAAACATACCAAAAAACTTACAAAAAAATAAAAAATCAACAAAATAAAAGGCTTAAGCTAACTAAACTAGTTTCATCCTTTCTAAAATGGAATCATCAGTAACCTTTGTACCGATGAGTGAGAATATCTAAGACTGATATCTTTTCTTATTTGCTTAGAACAAAAGCAAAAAGTAAAGCAAAGCATAGCCAAAATACATTTTCTTTTGTGTGTTTTTGTTTGTGTAACTTATTTCATCAGGTCACTGATGATTCTATTTAGCAAGGGATGAAACAAGTTTTAATAGTTTTAGCCGTTTTTTTGTGTTGCTTTATTTTGTGCATTTTTTTTTTTTTTTGGTACTGAAATCAACAAAAAATTATAAATAATTTTCTGTTCCGAAGAAAATAATTTATGTTAGTTACACATCTTTGGAAAGCATACACTAAGAAGGTTATATGGTAGACATGTTGTTGTGAATTATTTCATATTTTGATCAAGACTGATTAAGTCTTACAAGAAAATTTTATGTGAAACGTCGAAAACAATACCGTTGCATATTCTCCATAGCTTTAATTGTTGTTGCCGCTAAGGACTTTATTTTTTTTTTAATTTTCATACAATATATTCTCCTACTTAAGTAATGACGTTATCCTATAACTGAATGTGTAGTCACCTCAAGAACTCAAAAATGTCAATGCAATCCTGGAGCTCATGGTAGTGTCTACTCAAGGTTTTATAAAACCTAATGTTCAGGCCCAGACCAGTGCATCTAACAAAAAAGTGTAAATATCCATCCAAGCTAGTACTCATTCCAAATTTATTTTCCAGTATACCAAATATGTTTTAAGTTATTAAAAAGTGTTTCCCTAAAATAAAAAAAAAAAAAACAAAATAATACTTTATAGAAGCAAATGCCAAACCATTTTTAGTTATTGTAGAATTTTAAAAATGAGCAGCATTTGCAAATAAAGTAATCATTTTCCCCAAACATTAAATTAATTTTTGCACTTAAAATGCAATTTCATACAAAAATTTGTCACACAAATTTCTTTACAAAATGACACTGCAAAATTATTGCAACAAATATTTTTCAAACGAATAACCAACCACAGCAAATACTCGTCACCATCTAAAATATAGCCACTCTACTTCTTTCATTTGCAGCATGCTTCTGTGCAGTAGATGCTTGCACACCCGTTGCTTTGAAATGTTTGCTCTTTCATGACAATTTTCTTTCGCTAAATTGTATACCCCCTTAATGCGTAACTATTTTTTTTAAATAAATTTGCAATTTCTCTTACAAATTCTTGGCAAACAAATAAAAATTGTAGTAATACAAAATAAGTAGAAAATGCAACAACAAAAATTTCTTTAGTGCAAAATTAACAATAAAATGCCGCTGCATCCTGTGGGAATGAAAATGTAACTAATGTGCTCTTACATTCAAAGTTGTTGAAAAGGCGTCGCGTCGCACTGTAATAAAAAAAAGTAGTGACAGAAAAAAGACAATAGGGTAAAACGGCAAGGGGTAACTACCTATTGTGATTTTTAATGTAAGAATATTTATGCTGGCTGGTATGAAAATCAATCTTTACAACAATGAATTAACCTGAAAACGCTGTTGTGACCTTTAGGACTTTTCGATATTTTTCGATTTTCTCACAATAAATCAATTTTTCGAATTTTTTCGACCCATTCATTATGTGAATTTTCCAAGATTTTCTGAAATTTTCAACATTATCCGGCGTTGTCCAGAATGTAACTTTAATTTGACAAAATATTTCATTTTGCGTACTCTTCACAGCACTTACCCTATGAATTGTTTTTTTTTTTTTATTCATATGTAAAAGAAAAGAAAAATTGCATTTTATTTTTCATTGCAAAATTTTTCAATTTTATTTCGTGACTCAACGTGAAATGTGGTAAAAAGAAACATTTTGATGTCAGTTGTAAATGAAAGTGTAACAGTGTGTTAGTGTACGTAGCTGTATGTATATGTATATATTTGCACAAATATTTTTTAACATTTTCATTTCCGTTTCATGTCGCGTTGTTGGATCGTGTAAAATATAGTTGTTGCTGCATATTGTTGTATATTGCAATTGTTCTTCATGCTGTTGCAAGTGCTGCTTGCTGCTACTGCTATTGCAGCACTTGTTATCCTGGTTATTTGTTATTGCTGTTTGTATATGTGTCCACGTAATGCGTAAAATTATTTATTTTTGGAGCAGCGTTTGCGTAACATTTTTTAAAAAACCCTCAGGCATCGCCTTTGGGTGCAGAAGGTATCAATATATGTAGGTATGTTCTTTTTATGTGCCATTTCTGATATGAGCAAAATTTTGTAGCCGCTCTCTCGGCGCATGATTCAATAAATGCATTTTTGATTGACATAAGGATAAACTTTTAAAAATAGATGCACAACTCATGAAAGCAACAGCATCTCTTCAAGATACATAAGTATCTGCTAAAAAATGGAGAACTACTCTCAACAACGGAAAAAAGGTTGGGTTGGTCTACCACTAGCAGTATTTTAAAGCATTTTTTGCCTCGTTTCCATAATATGGATACAAAACCTACGCTGAGCTTGCCAGTGAGCACGTAATGTTTCGTAAACCTTTCAAAAAACTTTCACAAAGCTTCAGTTACGTTGCAGAAATCTTTCCATTTCCATTTCAGAGAGCTTTCTGCAACGTTTCTGCGTCCTCTTTAGATTTTTTCGAAATGTTTCTGAAACGTTACAGAAACCTTGTTAGATTAGTTTAAGAAAACAAATGTTTTTGTAACGACATCGCACTCTGAAATTTTTTGGTTTTTTTATCCATTTCAATTTCGTTGTTATTTTATTAGGTTCTTGAACTCCGAAATAATTGTTTCATTTTATCTGCGTCATCACTTGGGTGTCTGCTTATAATATACAGTTTTTTTTTGTGACGTTTCTTAATTTATAATTTGTAATTGATCAATGATAAAATTATTCATATTTCATTACAAAAATGCAGAAAAAATTAAGGGAACAGTACACCTTGGAAATGAAAAAAAAAATGCTTTATTTTTTATGAAAAAAAGAGATATTGTAATGAAACTTTGCACATATATTATTTAGTCAAACTAGTATACAAAAATATTTTTTCGGAATTTTCCGGCCTGGATGGTCTGAAAAAAAAACAAGTGAGTTTTAATCAGCATCAAACTCGCTATAGACTGAACTAAAAGCATTTAATTTATGACAGATCGTAGTAATTCTAGTTCACTCTATAGACGCACATATGTATGTACAATAACATACTAAAATTTCAGACCGATCGGACTTCTTATTTTTTTTTATCCCGCCCGCCAACTCAAAAAACGTTGTTTTGAGAAAAACCTGCTGCAGCCAAAAAACAGGCCGGAAAAATCCAAAAAGAAATATTTTTGTATACTATTTTGACTAAATAATATATGTGCAAGTTTCATTACAATATCTCTTTTCTTTCATAAAAAATAAATTTTTTTTTTTCATTTCCAAGGTGTACGGTTCCCTTAAGTCTAGAACCTTTGAAAAACACAGAATGATTACATTTCTTGGTGCGTAACGTATTATTTCTGAATTTTTCTGGAACGTCACATTCCGAGTGGGCCAATGCGATGTGAATGCAGCTTTTTAACCAGATTTGTACTTAACTGGCCATTTTTTATAGGGCATAATATTCAACAACTGATGTAGAGAAAGGTCATGATCACTAAGATCAAACACAAAACAAGCATATTTTCAGGACCCCAAACACTTTTCCATTTGTGTTGCACTGCTAGGAAGTGTCACGGCATGACTATTTGTTATTCGGGGTCTGATTTTGACTGAGTCATTGTTGTCACCGTCGTTGTTGTTGTAAAAGTTATTGCTTTGCATTTTTTTTTTTTTCTCCTTGCATTCCTTTGGTTTATAGCTATACGTTTTTTTTTACTAAAAAATATTTTACTTCTGCTCTGATTCCTTAGATTGGTGCGGTTAAATGCAACCTTGTAAGATTCAAGTATACGGGTGCGCGCGTTTATTTGTAGCAATTAATCATCATTTGTGCGCTAAAACAAACAACACGGGTAATAACAACACAAATAGCAAACAACAACACCAGCAGCGGCAGCAGATGAAAAAAACAAACAGCAAATGATTTCAATTACATTGTTGCCAAGCGCAATAACTGGATTTCATGGTATATTTCAGAATCCTCAACGCAGCGGCGACGAGCACTCGAAAATAAAGTGAAAAATTTATAACGACGAAATGTAGTGCAAACTTGGAGTTAAATTACGTTTTACGTTTGCTGCACTTGAGTAACGCTATGTTACGTTACGTTTCTTTGCCTTTCTTTGAAAGAAGTAAGAAATGGGGAAACTAAGAAACAAAAAAAAAGAAATATGACAAAACGTAATGCAAACAACAATGGAGCAACAAGAAAATTTCCATTGCAGCGTGTAGATGGATAGAATGGATTGTAATGCAGCTAATACAGCGAGTTTGCACGAGATGCAAGCAAGCGCTGAAGGATGAACTTGTAAAAAAAAGTTCGCTTATTAAGGAAACATTAAGCTTGCGCGCTCATTTAGTCTCATATCGAGGTAAGTTCAAGGGCAGCAATAAGATGAGTCGCTTGCAAGCTTCAATTACTCGTATGCATATAGCAAGCAGCAACGCCAACACAGCTGCAGCGCTTCCGTATAAAGTTAATCAAGGAAACTCATTAGTAGTGTAATTTTGTAAGGATATCCTGGTAGAAGGTAAAAATTTTAATTGAAGTATAGATGGCTGTAAGCATATACATACATACTATCGTAGAACAAACTTTCAACAAAAGAATTGAATAACTCTCATTTAATTAAACCATTTTTCAAATGCGTGTTCTTGAAAAGTTTCTTGGTAAACATAGTATGACGATAAGTTAACTCTAAACTTGTCGATATAAAAGGTGCTTTTTCAAAGTCACCCAAAAGTGATATAAATTTTATATTTCCAAGAAACATTAAGGGGAAAAACAATATTTTCTGAAATTTCAAGGTTAACTAAATTTTAAGCTGCTAAATTTTGATCTTCTGAAATGGTACGAATAGTTCCAATTTCTACTATGATACTGATTTTAGTTGTGTACTTCACGTTAACTCCAAGAAACTTATGCACCTTGACCATTTTGAACTTGAACTTGTTCACATTGTTGAAAAAAAAAATCCTTACTCACTTCGCCAAAATGCTCACTCTTATATTAATCTTACTAAGCTGCTCATAAAAATTGCTTTTATTCAATGTCACTAAATCCCTCAAATTTAAAGTAGAATGCTTAACATGCCTTAATACTTAAATGTTTAATTTCTTGCACGCCGTTTAATATGATATTACACCACACTTCCACGAAATTTTAGCACATGCTCCTAAAAGTATGCAATATAAACAAGCATGCTGTTATTATCCTTGCAATTTACACTTTTGCACATCTTACAGCTGTGCTAGTTTTTGCTTGTGCATCAAACGCAGGGTATATTAATTTTGCCATTCCATTTGTAACGCATAGAAGCTGACAATGCGGGGATGGAAAATTATATAGTATATTCTTGATCAGCGTCAACTCTTGAATCTAAATAGCTTCTCGGTTTATGAAAAATAATATAATAATAATAAAATAATACTAACTACATCTTCAATTAAAGCTCATAGGATTGAAAGTGGATGAAATTGGAACACAGACACGCTCATGGCACATACAAATAAGTATTTAAAAAGGTAAGTACATGAGAGAGTTACATATCTAAGGAACTGAAACCAAATTTCCAAATAATACATGAAATGGGTTTCAACTGTCACTATAATTAAAAGGAATAACTTTCAAAGTGCATAATAATTTAATGACTCTGACTAGCACTTAACAAGAATATTTCGACAAAAAGCATGTCAACTTCCAAATAAGCCACGTGGCTTAGTAGCTATCATATATCCAAAAAATTAGAAATACCGGAACCGAAAAAATATTTTCTCTGTAAATTCACTGTAGGGTATATAGGTTTGTTGTTAAGACCAAGGCTAACACCCACACTAGTTTCTTATTAATGCGCATCTTAAGCTACACTTGATGCCTCCTCCACTTGCTTCAACTCATCATCATTTCATTTTTTTTACTTAACTGCCATAGAGCTGCTCTTCGCCTTGCGTGAAGTGCGCTTCATATTTGCACATTTGAACGCTGCTGGTGCTTTTGCTTCAAAAGAGGCATTGAATGTTGCATGAAGCGTTGCATGTTTACGCTGCTTCTTTTAATTTTTTTGCAGCTACTTGTGTGTCTGCTTGCATGTTGTCCCTCCTGAAGCGTTTTTATTATTGTTATAACAAGTGTTGTTGTAATTTAAGCATGACATTTAGTTTTGATAAAATTTTATATTTTTTTTCTTGTGAAAACTGTTGTTTCTCCTAATGTATTTTTGTTTTTTCATAACTAGTATTTTGTTTTTGTTGCTTTTTAGACGTCCTTGAAAATATTAAGTATAAGCGGGTGAAAAAGAAGAAAATTTTTAAATTAACATGGAAATTCTTGTGCAGTTTTGAGAAAATTTAAGTTTGTCCTGCTATAAGTCATTCGAAAATTTCAACAGTGACTCTCCAAAAAACTCTCTCTCTTCAAAAAACTAAAACAGAAAATTGGTTTCTGAAAAAAAAAATTCAAATTTATTAGGCATATTTTTGCTCTCATAAAGATGTATGGTCTCATTTTATCTTTGCGAACAAATTAATGAACTTTACATCATTGAAAAAAAAATTCTTACAATAAAAAAAAATATTTTTTCTAAATATTTTGACCAGTTTTGAAATTTTTTTATTCAATGCGATTTTTTCTGAAAATTGATAGCTTAGGAGAAAAAATTTAAAAAAGAAAGAAAAGAAGTGGAAGAAAATTTTACCATAGCTTACAATCATTCAGACGCTATCCTCCAAAAGCTCAATTAATCCATTTTTATAAGCTATATAGCTAACCACACAATTTCCAGAACTCCTTCAATGCACAAACACGCACGCACACAAATAAACATTTATGAAATATCAATTAACACAACCATTGCGAAGTTCGTAATGCGATAAAACAATGGTAATAAATGCAATCCAAGACTTCTGCTATGCAAAGTACGCTGCCGCGTAATTAGAAACTTTCAAAAAGCCCTTAAGCCCTTAAACCATCTTTTATAGGGAAAACTGTTAACCACCAAAAAAAAACCTAAGAGGATGGATAAAAATAATAAGTTTTTCCATTTCAGTTTCCTAGACAACTCGTGCGTATAAAGAGAAGTTTTAGTATGCAACATTTGTGGGTTGTTGGCTGTTGCAGCTGCAGTTACTGCTAGATTTGCTAAATTGACTGACAATCTGCAATTTGAATTTTGTGTGTAATTGCTTGCACAGGCATGAAGACAGACATGCAACACACAAATACATACATACACCAACTAGTGCAAAACACAAGCACACACACACCACATATAAACTTATGTTTGTTGTAAATGCAACATCACTTGAATCCTTTTTTCTCTCTAAACTACACAATCTATGCTGCTTTGCTGTTATGCTGCTGCAGAAAGTTTAATTGGACTGGAATAACATTTTTAGTGCCTTTTGGCAACAATCAACGGGGTTTTGGTTGCTGTTGTTGTTGTTGTTGGTGTTACTTTAACTGCAAGGCATTGTGGTGGAAGTTGTTACACAGCCTATGCTAGAGATGTGTTTTTACTTGGATCAATTACTTTTAGATATTAGAACTAAAAAGTTTTAAGAGTTCTTTGTATAAGAGTCTGGATTTTTAAACTTGTTATATATATTTAACAAAAAAGTTTGAAAGTTTTTATATAAGTAGTACGCGTAGCACCTTCGAAACGAGCTAATTTCGAAATTGTAAATCTGAATAGAAAATAAGAAACTCTTTTGAAGTATGCTATATGCCTATATATGCTATATGGTTTTGTTAACTTCGGATTTTTCGAGTATGAAAATTTATTCTACAACGGAAGCTGAACTTTTTCGAGATAAAAAAATAACTTCTTTTTTTGTGGTGTATTGGAATACAAAATAATTTATAATTATTTTACTGCGCTAAATATTCAGTACAGTGTGTAATAACATCGCAAAAAGTATAAAACAAAACAACAAAAAACGGAAAAATGAAATCATCAGTGACCTTTAAGCTGATAAATGAGAATTTCCAAGCCTGTCGATTCTCAACAAATTTATGCAAAAGAAAATATATCAAACTTTAAACTTCGCATTTATCGGCTTAAGGGTTGGTGATGATTCCATTTAGCAATGTATGAAACTAGCATGACTTGCCTTAGCCGTATCTTCGTTGTTTTAATTTTTTTTTTTTTTTTGACATTTTTTGGTGTAATTATATACTGTACTACACTATTCTTAGTAATATAATGAATAGCACAAAATGTATTTAGCATGGTCATGGATATAAATAAATATAAAATTTGCCTCTAGTATGGCAGTCTGCAACTTTTACGGAACATACGATTTGAGTTACAAAAAAGCTGCATAGCAAAAATGTTGTAAAAACAAAAATCATTTAGATAAACAAAAAACCATCGAGCAAAACAATATAACAGATAAGCAAACTTTTAGGGATATTATATTTGAACTTGTCAATAGTTAAATATCCTACATCGCATTAACAATAAATGTCGAAATGCACCTCCTTTTTGTCCAATTAACGGCCACATCACCCCAAGTATTTGTATGACATTTGGCTGCATTACCTTAAATAACTCTGTCATTATAGTTTTTTTTTAATTTTTTCTTGTATGGGATGTGCCATGCCCTATTTGACGAAACTTGCTTAATTTTTGTTCAGAGTTTGTTCAAAGCACTCCCAGCATTTGTGTGAAATTTGGTTGCTTTATCGAAAATAACTCACATTGTATATCGTTTTGAAATTTTGCTGGTATGGGAGATATCACGCCTTTATATTGGAACGAGTTTTATATTTGATCAGTGCTTTTCCAAACTATTCCTTTTATTTACGTAAAAATTGTATTGAAGTTGTCACGCCCTCTTACAAATATTTTGTTTTCAAGTAATAATAATAGAGTTTAGCTACTGCAGCTATTAGCCTTCTAAGCTTCGAATCTAGCAAAAGGAGGCAGTTTGCTTATTATGATAGCCTACATATATATATAAGTGTTCCCCTCCTTCTCCTTAAAAAGTCCTTTTGAATTAGGCGAACCACCCAGAAGCCTTGGTGAAGTTGAGGATGCTGGTGAGTTCCAACTCAGCTAGTTCCTCAAGACCAACAAAGAACTCAGAACCAACATATTTGATTCGTCTCCTCATTAGCCCGGGCCATTCGCAGAGCAGGTGTTTAACCGTCTCATTCTCTTTTTCACCTTCGCAGTTCCTGCAAAAATCTCTGAAAAGAGCACCATATTTGGCGGCCATAGGGCCAATAACACAATGCCCCTTCGGTACTCCTAAAAAAGTCCTTAGCTCTCCTTCTTTACGTTTGTTTCTTGATTATGCTCTCTATCCGATAGTGTAGTTCCACCATTGGTATCATAAGATCTACCACTTGTCGGTTCTCCGGTTGTTCTGAACCTTTTCCTGTCACATTCGTCAGCTTTCTCATTTCCGGAAATACCCTTATGACCATTTAACGTTGGCAGTCTAGCATAAAGTTTTTTAGAAACTAGTTTTCGAAATGAAAATATTATGCTTGTTTTTGCCAGAGATTTTCTTAAACATTTCTTGCGTTTGTGAGAAATTTGATTGCATTACCTTAAATAACTCTTTGAGTATAGCGCTTAGAAGTTTTTGCTTTGGCGAAAACCCGAATCAATCAACAAGTAAAATTGTGCTGAAAATGTCATTGCTATCGACGAACACTCATCAACGAACAAAACAATTCCAAAAATATATTTTTAATGAATACTCATCTCCAACTATTGTATTTTTTGTAACTTTTATTGTAGTAAATGAAGAATTTTGTATTCTTATATAAAAAAAAAAACCTGCAGCTTTAGTCAAAAGCCGAAGAAAATTTCGTCTTCGTCGTCATCGTCCCAGCAGGTGCAACGCACTTGAATTAGTCAAAAGTTGCAAGTGTTGCAAGCATCGTTATGTTGAATAAGTAACAGAAGTGGAAATGCTGGGGAGGAGCGTAAGCATTGAAAGCTTCATCGTAAAAGTGAGCTTGAAGTGTTGATCCACTTTTGAAATGACTTTTGAGCAAACTTCATAGAAAAGGATACTTTAGCATCCTGTTGCTGCATAGATTTACTTAAATGCTGCAAGGGAGATGGAAAACTTTTAAGATTTTGATTTCAAGTTTTCGCAATTAATGTGACGCAGTTAAGAACTACAAATGAAACACTTAGGATGCTAAAATAGATAACGTGCTGGTAAATTGCTGAAACTCAGTATAGTTGTGTTGAGATTGAAATAATTTTGATGAAAGTTATTTTTCTTTTTTTTTTATAAAATCCTATTCAAAAATTAACATCAATTTTTGCATATAAAAGTGATCTTGAAAAATAAGTGCTATGCTGTTTATAATATTTTACGCATTTTATTTATGATTTAATAAAATTGTTGCCAATTTAAATTTTTTTATTCCGACATACTAACAACAATAAGGAAACAGCGGGTGCTAAGCTTTTAAGCCAAAAGCAAAAGTAACAGCAACAACAAAAATATCTTATTCAATTTTGTTTTATGATTCAATCACAATTGAATATAAAATCAACAACATGACTCCTTTTCAAGCTGCTCCCTCCTCCCCCACCCCTCTACACATTCACTCCTAGTGCCAATGTATATCCGATAAATCTAACGACAACAATAATTTTCACTTTGTTGGCATCATTGTTGCTGTCGTTTATTTATGGCGGTGGTAGCAAACATAAAAATGACTGCTAAAGAAAAAAAACACTTTATTACCAAAAATTGCTGATGACCCGATGTTTTAAAATCAGCGTGCAGCTGTAGCTTAAACTTCCAAGGACAACAGAAAGTAAAAGTTAACGACGCTGTTGCTTGGTTTTGTTTTTTTTTGTAGGAATTTGACAGGATACACCACAATAACAATTGGCACATAAACCAAGGCCTTAAAAATCTAAAATGATAAGAAAATTGTAAATGAAGCGCAATAACAGCAAAAAAGCAACAGCAGCAACAGCAACAGTTTGATTGCAATGTAAGGCAACACAAATTTGCGTAACAAATTGTCAGGCTTTCAGTGGAAAAAAAGGGATACACGTGCCAAAGGCTCTGAGGAAATGTTTAGCGTTAGCATTAAAACAGCGGGGGTTGCGCAGACAAATATTGTATGGTTGCTCAATTATATATCGTTGCTTTTTTTTAGAAAATATTGCCTTAAAAAATTACTTTCAGAAAATATGTTGGCAGTGATAGCTTTATATGAAACTTAACTGGAAAGAGCATGACTTCTATGGAGGTGTTTTGACACAAGATTTTTGTAGAGTTCAAAAATTTTATTTTCATGTCTCATTTCATGCATCAAAGTGCATATTCGATTTTAAAGTTTAAAATCGAATATCTGGAATGACAATAATTACTAGTGGCCAAAATTGATATTCCGACACCGATATATAGAAACTTAAAAATAAAATTGAAATTTTAAAATACTGTAAAAAATTTTTAAGACTGTAACTGTACTAGTCAATAAAAAAAGGATTTTACCAAATAAAAGCATAAAATTTATGATGCGTTTATTCTTGTTAGTTTTCATTGAAACGCCAGTACATTTACTTGTATGTACTGGTATTTGGTTTTATTTGTGTGTAGCCATAACATTAAAGAGCCCATAAAAACAACGGGATATACAAAATATTTTATTGGCAGCAATGTCAACTGGTGCAACAGTGTAATTTGTTGTGTAGAAAAACTTTAACAAAGATATAGCAGTGAGAATTTAAAACATTTCCCAATATGTAAGGACTTGCGCTGTAATTTCAAAATCAAAAAATAAATTAAAAATTATTGAAGTTTACCCTATAAAAAATGTGGGAAAGAAGTTGAATTTTTTTGCAGTTATTGTTAAAAATTGCAATTTTCTTTTTATTAAGGTCGAAGGTTATTGAAAAAGGGTTTTCTAAGACATCTTAGCCCGATGACTGAATAAGGCTGGACAGCTGCAAAGAAAGTGTTGGAGTGATTCATTCTTGCTTGCATTCAGGCAGCTACAGCAGAAAGAATTCAATGGAATACCTAATCTTTCAGCATGCTTGCCAATTGCACAGTGTCAAGTGCAGGTCGCGATGATTCTTGTGAATTCCGGCTCTTAGACAGTACGTAGTTAATTCTCAGTTTATTATAAAAGCGCCAGATTGATTTGGATTAGTCCTAAAGTATACTCATATGAAAATATTCACCCTTATTTTGTAAGTCGTCTTCGTCTTCGCTTTTTGTCGTCTCTCAAAAGTTGGTATCGACTAAGGGGCCGTCCATTAATTGCGTGAGGTATTTTTTTTAAAATTTGGACCCCCTCCTACCTTTGGTGAGATCTGGCGGGACCCCTCCCCTCTCTCCCGTGAGATTTAAATTATAATTTTTAAATAATTAATATGTTACAAAAAGTTGACGTGAGGTTTTCCTTGAGGGGAGGACCCGCTTGATGAGATTTGATGAGATTTTGCCGGACCCCCACTCCCCCTATTTTGGCTCACGTAATTAATAGACGGCCCCTAAGTCGACTTTCGATAACTATCGAAATCTTCGCCTGTTTTTGGTATTTACGAAGTCGCCTTTTGACGAAAGCGACTCTCGTTTTCGTTGATTAAATGTCGCCCAAGTTTGAAGAGACGACGCATTTTCGTTCGTTTAAATTTTAATTTTTTGTACAAATTTTATATTTTGAGTAAAATAAAAAATTTAAATGCAACCCAGCCCATATCAGTTTGACAAGTTGTTAGAGCTAATAAAGGCAAAAATTGATTTATAGACGGAGAGCCCGCTGTAGAAAAGTCGAGTGTATATGATTACAGGATGGGATGTACAGGAAAGATAGTAATGCTTTTTGGTGAAACTAACCAACCAGAACTATCTTGCAAAAGTCCGTCCCGATGCCCGAAATTGTTCGATTTTCGGTAAATTTTGTTATTTTAGTTAAAAGTGTATAAGATTACAGCTTGAAATATATTCTAAATGAAAGCACTGAAAGAGCCTAAATAGAATATATAAGGTTGCACTGTTGAATCTTATCCCAAACATGGGTTGCCACTAGTTTTTTGCGTCAATTTTTGTTAATAAAGACTACAGCTTGAATTGTGTGCCAAATGATAGACCTCGAAGAGTCTAATTAGAATATATGGGATTATGGAGGGATTGGCAGGGAATAATCTACTACGGCACTATCAACAATTAGACAGTCTGAAGGAAGCAATCGCCCAAATGCGGCCAACTTTGGCCAATAGCAGAAGAATTGTGTTCCATCAGGATGACGCCAGGCCACGCACATCGGGAGATTCTTTTAATGCGTTCACCTTATAGTCCGGACCTTCCACCACGAGATTACTACCTGTCCCTGTCCATGCAGAACGATTTTGGTGGTAAAAAATTTGCCCCAAGAGAGACTTGAGAAATCGACTGTTGCAGATTTTTTGTCAAGGGCTTCTATCAGGGAGGCATGATGGAATTACTTTCAAAATGGCAACAAGTTATCGAACAAAACGGCGAATATTTGATCTAAATCGGATCATTGTAATTATGCTAAATAAAGCCTTCTATTTCATATTTCATATTTCAAAATAACGAATTCTTTTTACTGCACCTTTATATCTAACGAGTTTCGCAGACTTCTGCACTCTATCTTAGTATTTGGCCATCACTCCTTGAAGAAAAATCAAACTTCAATTGAATCCATATTTGTTTTTATTTCAATGTTAATTAATTATTTCAATTATTTGACGTTAACAAAATTAAAGATGATATTTTTTTCAATTCAAGTTATCGATTTTTTTCTGAGTCGTCTCGCTTTTGCTACACGATACCAAAACTGAGACGAAGCGACATTACAGCGAAGACGATTGCAAATCGAGACGAGAGTCGTCGACGACTTACATAATTAGGGCGCTTGTTGTTTCTTAGTTTTTGGTATGAAAAATTTGAAAATTGAAGTTTATGAAAACTGTCATACAATGCTTTCGAATAACAAAACAATAATTAAAATTTAATCTTTATAAGTGCTTTATTAAATTCTAATTTAAATTAATTATAACAAAAATTTAAATTTTTAACTTTCATACGCCAACAATACACAAAACATTGAAATTTACCTTGGTATTAATTTGTATATGTGATTGTTAATACATACACATATGTATGTGTGTAACATTTAATACTAATAAACTTATTTAAGTACAAACAAAAACGGAGCGAGCACAGCAACGAACATTTTACTTAACAAGTGGGTCATAATAAACGCTAATGCAAGTGGTCATGTTCGCAAGCAACCAATTGCACACAATAAAAAGTTAATAATTAAACCAAATACATACATGCACACATCTTTGCATACATGAACGTTACCAGCAACTGCAATTTACATACAACTAAACCTCAAGTTTACTAAATTACTATATGGCATTTTTGCAGTACAAAAGCGTTAAATTTTTCAATTTTCTAATACATAAAATATTTTTCAATGGCTCATTTCCAACCAACCGCATGAGTTATTATGATTTTCAAAATAAACTGTTTTCAAGTGCATAACATATTAGGGTGATTCAATTAAAGTAAAAAAAAATTTTAAATTTTATTTCGCATATAAAAAATTCAGAAGAAGACATCTGATCATTTTCATATAGTATGAGCTTGGACCCAAACATATCAAAATTTCCACAAACATTTTTACAATTTTTCATGTATGGAATTTCGAAAATAAATTTTTTCACTCCACTCCAGCGTGCATGCTTCTATGATTGTGTGCAAGCGTGCGCTAAATTAGAATAACAACGAAATCAAATAACCATATAAATGCAGCTAATAAATTGCATTATGCGAGTGGATAACCATGGTTTTACATACATTAAAATTGCATACTCATTATTTGCTGTTTTTAGTGTTTAATTAACATTTCAAAAACAAATACATAACAATAAAATTGTGTACGTTTTTTTTTTTTTTGTGCAACATTTTCAACAGCGAGCGTCCTAAATTTTTAATGATAAGCAATGGAAAAGTGTTGTCAGTTCAAAATATGCAACATGTTATGAAGAAACAATTTTGAAAAAACTGCAAAAACACGCACTAACTATTAATGTCACACTGAAATTTTCTCTTTAATGCAAAAAGTAATTAACATTTTATCGCCTAGAAACACAACTGTTGTCCTTGCGCTACTTTTAGTTGGACAACCAAAAAAAAATGTACTTAAAAATAAAATATTTCTTTATTTTGTTGCAAAAATAGCACCCTGTATCTGTATGTCACGGCCTAATGTGGTGTGCCTCGTTTTAAAAATTCATTTCGGTTTTCATTCTCTTACAAATTACAAATTTGTTTACATTCGGTTGCTTGGTATAGTTACTGTGTTGCTTATGCTTTATGGCAACATAAATAAAGCTGATATGACTAACATACAAGTGCTAGACTGAGGCAAAAAAAAAATTGTTTGTACCTAAGTTCTATACCTTATTTATTTATGTAATCCAAAAATATGACATCTCGCTACAATAGCTCACAAAAATTATTTCAAAAGGTCGCTGATGATGCAAAAATGTCACAGGATTTTTCTTGTATGAGGTAAAACAATACTATACGATGTTAAAGGTATCCGAAATTGAATTTTATTCAATTATTTAATTACTACGTTGGCGTTCTGTCTGATTTTCTTTCAGAAGAACAAGCAAATAAGGAATATTATATAGGCACCATAAAGCGCTTGCAAGGAAATGTTCTTCAAAAACGTTTAGATTTGCAGTAGGACAACTAATGGATTTCGCACCACGATAATGCATATGGTCGGTCTGACATTTTCTTGTTACGGAATTTAAAGTTACCACTTCACGTCAAATGGCTTTTTTACAAAGCTTCTAGGTAGAAAACTAATACTCACCGTAATTGTTAAAATATTTTATGCAAAAGAAAATCAAAATATAAAATTTTACTTTTTTATTTCAATGCCTTAAGCTACCTCTAAAATTCTACTCTTTTTGCTAATATGGGGTCTGACTTGAGACCTAAAAAAAACCAAATAAGTTTATGAAATTTGTAAAGACCAAAAAAAAATTATTTTTTTCTGGCTCAGTCTATTGAGTACGTACTCGTATGTACATATTTGAATTTTGGAAAATATATTTCATTCTTAATTACGAAATTTTCAAATGAAATTCACAACTCTTGCAAAAGCTAACAAAAATACTGTTTGCACGGCATATTAGTTGCAGACAATATGAGAGTTGCAATGTTGTTTCATGTTTATTAGAAATTACTTTTGCACAGTATGTAGAGTCTGCATATTTTAGAAATTAAAAATTTTAATATTTCTCATTCAAATGTAATTTTGCTAAGCAAAAAAATGAAGAGAATAATAACTTGTTAGAATGTTAACTTTGGCAAAACCAATAATTAAATTGCCCTGGCTATGGTGAAAGTTTTCAATAAATGTATTAAACCGAAATTTTTTTACATGGCTGCGGATGCACCATTCGTCGAAATGGTTATTTATATATCCGAAACATAATTATGTAAACTTCCTGCTCCAAACTTGCGCAGTATCTTTTTTTAACTTCAATTACTACCAAGCTACAAGAATTCATAAAAAATGCCACACCCACTTGTTCAAATTTGTGCTTTTTTTTCTTTGTCTAGTGCTAACTTTATTACTATTAGTACTTTTTTATACCAAATTTGATTAGTTTTACTGAAACAGCTCTCCTATCTGTACCTGATCACAAATACTAATCGGTTTAAGGGTCACTGAAGATTCCATTTAGCAATGGGTGAAACAAGTCTAAAATTTTTGATATTAATTTTTGCTTTGTTTAATTTTTTTTGGTTTTGACACACACTGTACTGAATGAAAAGTTAGCTCAGTAAAATAATTATTCAAAAATAAATTTTGAGTAATTGTATGCCCGATTCTAGCATTTGTTCCATATTTGATATCATTTACTTCAAGGTATCGTTAGTACGTACAGCAGTTTTTTGTTTATATTGAGTTTTTTAGTGAGTTTTGAATCGATTTTTTAGGTTTTTCAGGTTTATCGATCCTATATACATAGTTAATTTATTTTACTCGTTCAATAATCCAAAATTTAAGTTTTAAAATTATGTAGTAATATTTTGAAGGCTTTAAGTGTTTATTTTCATATGCTGCCATACATAAAGTTTACTTGTTATTTTTCTCAGTAGATAACTTACCCTTTACATACAGTAGCATATCATATCCTTGAATATCCTTTTATGGCTTGCTTTTTGTATTATGTGGTTAATTTTGTCGACTTTAAGTAAAACCAAAATGAGATTAAGTACTCATATTTTTATAAATAAAAATAAAAAGAATACGAACTCAGTGTGCATGAATATCCTTGTATGATGGCTTTTTTTTTTAAATATTCATATGACAAGATGGAACAACATACGCTGAGTACACATGTAAAACATGATTACTTAAAATAAAGTTTCAATAAATTAAAGCCTCGAAATATTACACAATGTGTGCTATGTCATGTCATGTATGTAGCATGGAATTATGTATATGTATGTCATTTAATTAATTTGTAAAAACTAGCAGTAAAAAATATTAATCGACTTATATACAATATGTAGTTGTAGCATTGCATATTGTTATTTTTAGCAGCTACTTTTAATTGGTAATTATACTTTAATTCATTGCGATGACAACTTAATACAAAAATTTGGAAAAGCTATGACCTTGAACAGCAACATTTCAGACTTAGGAGTAGTTCAGTCATCCAACTGGCAAAGCAACTTGAATGAAATTTGATAAACAGTCATTGTGAAACCATCGCTGGATTAAAGTAGGGCGAGTTGGGGTCTTATCCAGCCTTGGCTTATTATATTTAGATAGGACTAGCGGGTAAGGTTAGGGCTTCGGAAATTGCGCTCCAAAAATGGACAGTGCAAAATTAGAAATTGTCTTAAAATGCAACATGCTGTCAGTTTGTGGTATTTTATTAAATTTTACCGCATCAAAATAACACACTGAAAATAGAAATGTTCTCAAGACATAAATAAGTAATTGATGAGTTAAAAATTTAAATTTAACCACTAAGTAAATTTGCACAAATATTTTATTATTTCAATAAAAACCGCAATAAAAAATAATGTGAAAATTTGTACGCATAAATTGTTTGATATCGCGCCTTGAAATACATAAATAATGCATTAAGCATCTAATAAAAAAAAGTGGAAAGATTTAATTACCACAATGTCGCACCTGCAACTCCTTTGATATGCGCACAAATTAACGAACTCATTCATTATGCGCAATCAATTAAAACACTCAACATTCAACTGTCGTTTCTGATAAAAAATTATAACCCCAGCGAGGAATAGAGTTAAACAAGAGAATGTCCTTTTTATCTACTTCTTCGACTTTAAAAACAAAAGTCAGTGCGCTTTTATGCAGTGGAATTAAAATTTAGAAAAACTCTTAAGTATAACAAATTTTTTTTTCATTACATGTTTATAGCGAAATTTCCTACTAGGATTGCCAACTCAAGTCTCATACACACAAGCATCTGCACAAATAATCTCACTCACACACCAATCAAATTTGACAAGTTTTGGAAGAGTTCCCCTGAGTAGTGGCATGAAACCAAAACTTTCATTTATTATGATTAGGTATTTGTCTTGTCGGCGTGTGTGACTGACAATCTTTATTTGTCACACATACAATTGACAAACACATTGTCAGTTTGCATTCATTTGTGTTGGTGTGCATTTGTTTTTGTATCTATTCCTTTGGGAAAATATTCACATTTCAAATGCAAATCCATTTAATTAAAGCAATTCAGGCGCATTTTCTGGTCTATTTGAGTGAGTGTGTGAAAATGTTGGGGCGTGTGTTTATCCTCCAACAAATGATTTAAGTTGTATAAAAAATTCATTAAGATTTTCATTTGTAAAAAGAAAAAAAACTTAAGTGTTTGCAATTATCGACACTTGGATTTTATTCTTAAACATAGGTATAAACTTTTCAATTGCATTTCAATACCACATATTTGAATCTTGTGGACTTTTAATATCCTGGACGTCATACGATAAAAAATTGTTACAATAAAAAAATATTTCTCCGAATATTTTGAACAATTCTAAGAACTTTTTACTCGTTTTGCATGTTTTGATGAAAATCGAAAAGAAAAAAATTAAATTTTGACATTAACTTTTTATATCACTCAAAAACTAAAAATTTTCCGATAATTTTTAAATCTAAAAGGAGCCAAATTTTACTAAGTCTTTTCTTCTTTTTATGGAATATTTTTCGATACTATATTAGAGTTCTTTAGATTCTCCATATCATTAGTTAATAGAAAGATGTCACATTTATATGCAAAGGTCACTCGATTTTTCTTGTTTTGGCCAAATCAGTACACTTATCTCATAAAAATTAAGCCACTTTATTGCAAACTTTTAAACGTTACCTAAATTTTTTAACTGTCAAAGTAACACTAAAGCTAAGTAGCAACACACACTTAAGTTAAGTTTCAAAGCTTTAGATTTCAATTTAAGTAAAATTTATACTCAAAATGCATTACATTTGACATTTGAATAAAAGTTTTAAAGAAACTTCAAATGTACATTTTATATCAATAGGTAACTATTTTACTGCATACATGCATATGTATGTATGTGTTTCTGTGTGGGCTGAATGTCAAAACTGTTAATGTAAACTGCTTAAATGACACATGCACTCACACACAGAATCTCAAGTGGCTGCTCATCATTTATGCACTTGTGTTTCATGCACTGCAGATTTATATACATTTTTTGGTATATGGTACATATATGCCCAGCCAACATTTGGAAGATTGTTAAATCTTCCAGGCGATAAGTATGTAAGCCTCCTAGAAGAGTTAAAATGAATTGAATATTTTTATTGCATACTTTTTTGATTTTCCTGTTTTTTATGCTATTTACATTTTATATACGTAGACGATAGCATATATCAGAACTAGCTTGATGATTCACATGCGTATGATTTTGGCGAGTAGCTACAGGCGGATACTTTTTTTCCGTACTATGCCTGATAACAGAATATGTATGAACTCTCGCGTGATAAAAATCAACGCAGCGACGATTTAATTATGATTCTTCTGCAATTAAAAATGTTTACTGGGTCATATATTGTTGCATACTTTTGTGTGCTTGTGTATTTATCGTCATATATATGCGAGTAACATTGCAAGAAGTACGAAGAAAAGTGAAGTGTGGGCAATAACAAGAAAAATATTTAAGCAGAAAATTTTTATTTAACAAGATTTTAAGCATGTGTTTGTTTGCATGTCTACATACTTAAGTTGATGTACGCGCTCGCATGTATAAGCTTGTGTCTGTGCTTGTGTACGCGTATAAGTGTTTACTCAAGTGTTTGTTGTCGTTATCCATGGTGCTAAAAAGAGCCCAGTTAATCGTAACCTTGAATGCTGGTTTAAGCTTACAACAGTGATGACAAATATTTACAAAAAAAAAATAAAAATAGGGGAAATTTACGCGCTCGAAAAATTCGCCATGCTTAAAATAGAGCAATATATACACGTATGTGTATTTCTAAACGTTTTTTTTTTTTTGTATTCTTCGAGATATGTATATCCCGATGGGAAAATGAATTCATTTAATGACGCAAGGGGTTACTATCATAGATTTTGGTTTGCATTAATAATTTAGGCAGCGCAAAAAGACACAACCAGTTTAGTAGTAGATAAGACTGTGACTATCAAGTGAAGCGGCCGTATAAAATACCGACTGAAGTTTTTTAGTTATTTATTTTAAATAAGTTCATGACTAAATGTTAGCACACTTATGCATAAAAGTTTGTACAAAATTTTAAAATTTAATAACTATCGTATAGGCATTTTTCTTGTAGTTTCTAAGAAGGTTTCCCGTTGGGTATTAAAGTGTTACTTGTAATGCTTGAGCAAACAAATATGCACAAGGTTGTGCGCTTGTATTGCTGTTTTTTTAATGAAAAGCGTATCTTAAGCGCCTTATAGTAGGCAACATAATGCGTTTTTTTTCCTGGAAATTCAATATTTAAACAATAAAATAAACAACTGTTGTATTTTAAAATATGCATAATCTTGCGCATTATTTTAATAAGCCGCAATGTATGCAAAATTTGTTATTTATTTTAGAAATTGCCAAAAAATTACCCGCATCTTCTGGTTCGTAATTAAAATTAAGCTTGTGCGCTATAAATATATGTTTGCATTCTTAATACATTTACGTTGTCTTGGAAATTTTGCTTTAAGCCTATATATCGTTACCTTAATATAGAAAGGCCCTAACTAACATTTATGTTTCTTTACAAAAGAACGAAAAAACTTAATTAAAATTTTTGTTTTTTAGCATTGAAGTGAGCTTGTTTTTTTATTTGCTTATAAATGCATTATTTGCAATCGTAGCACACACATTTTTATCAATATTGTGTTAGTGAGTGGCCTACCGAAATCTAAAATCTCTATATTGAGGTAACGATATGTAAGTTGTTTCATAGTAAATATTTTAGGATAGTAATTCGAAGACTATTTTTTTAAATTTAATTGTTAGCGTCTTACTTAAATTATACACTTTTTTAAATACAAATTTTTCACAAAAAAAATTGATATAATCAGAGCTAAACTGAGGTACAGAAGTGGTACGATAGACCAAGGCGTCAAGCTCAAATATGCGATTATTTTTCTAATTTTGAATAGCAAAAAAAATTTGAGTATGAAAAAACTACATTTTGTTTGGTTATTTTAATCCAGCTCTATTTATCGTGGCAAAATTTCTTTTCAATTTCAGATCAGCCAAAAAATTTACTTATCCAAAAGGACATTTATGTAGAAAAAAAATTTTAAAAAATGTTCCACATAGAATTCTTGAAAATTAACCATTCAATGCTAGATTTGATGCCTCATATTAAGACATTTTTTGAAATCTGCTGAATTTAAATATACTATAAAAATGAGTCCCTCGTATTTTGCCATTAGAAAGTGTTTTGGCTTTTACTACAAAAAGCAACAAAATGGAAAGATCTCCAACTCTTCAGTTGCTAATCAAATCCATTATATCATAATACCAGCAGCGATAACATTTCGTTTACATTTAAAACCAATGTAATATGCTTGAAACCAATTATATTAAGCCTCAAATAAGCAACGCACGACCTAATTTTAATGCATTCACTGCGGTAGACATGTCGTATGAGTGACATTCAATTACTAATTATTTTGCTAAAGTAATTAATTACATAAACATAAGGTTTATTTATTTTCATTATAGCTAATTGGCTTCTTTACTGAAGCATTGTTGGAAAAATAAATCTTTTAACAACTCGTACACAACAGCAGGTATTACAAATCATTTTGTACCCGATAACACGTATACGACGATTTTCTATTGCTTTCTGCTAATTGCGACATGAAATTATGATGAAAACTTACTTATGCTGCTGCTACTGCTGCTGCTGTGGTGTGTTGATGTTGTTAAAAAAAAATTATGGCTGCAAATGCAGTTAAAAGCAAAAGTGCAAGTACACATTCAACAAACAGCAACAACATCAAAAGCAGAAACTACTTAACAAAGTAACAAAGTTTTTAACTTTTTAATTGCAGTGTGTGTGATAAAAGTCAAAAGCAGCAGCAGCAACAACCGAGAAAGCTGCAACAGCAATACCAACTAAAAGTATATTAGTATGTGCGTAATAGAATTGGTTGCTGTTATGAGGAAAAAGTAAAAAATTAATTATTTTTATTCTCTCGTTTTGATTTAGAGACATTTTAAGTTGTTGCGCTGCAAATGCAATATATCAGCAAATGTTTGCTGCAACTATTGGAAATTTCAACAGCAGAAATACAAAAATATTGCTTTACAACATTTATGGCAACATGGATAGTGATATTTTTAAATGAAAGTAGCATACAAATTTTTTTTCAACTGATATAAGCAGAGCTATTGAAAGTTCGATGGCTTTTGACAAAAGTTTACACTTTGACAGTAACTTGAAGTCGTAATAGCAACAGTCAATTAGTGCAAAAAAGTTAAAGTTCTGTGTTTCGACTTAAAATATTTTTATATTTATTTCTAAATTAATTAGCGAAAAACTAAAAAAAAGTCATAAGTCAGTGCATTCTTCGCTATATTATTTTGTCCTTCATATAATGATTTAAATATTTATTTGTAAATATCACATGTTGTGAAATATAACATCGGCTACTTGATGCTAATGATGGCAAACAAAATTAAAAAATCTCTAACTGGTAAAAACGATACAGAATTATTTTTTTTTTTAGTATGTAGTACATACATATATAAAAGCTGTTTCAAGTGGCACACTTAAATTTTATTAGCTGATTATGATTATGTTTGAGCTAATAGCGGGACTCATTCTATCACATTTGTACCCTGTGATAACTTCAATTTAAACTTTGCGATTCGTCAAAGCTTTACAATATTGAAAAATTCACTTAATTTGCAAAAAATGCTATTGGAATTCACATGAATTTATGCAATGGTGAGGTGATTTCAATTGGTAACCGATATTTTGTATTTGGTATCCCTTACAATTTATATTTGGAGCTTCATTAATCCTTTGGTCTTGTCCAATAAGCCATTAATAATTGGCGCTCTGGAGAACAACAACAAATGTGGTATTTCAAGTCATGTCTTGCAAATACAACTGCGACAATATAAGCTGAAAAATATATTGTCATTGAATGTACATATGTACTTTAGTTCGAAATAAAGATTTTTGCCGCTACATTGCTCTTATTGTGATATTTTCTTTATTATTGCCATTTTTGAATATTTTTCTACAGGGCACTTTCTGCGATTAATGTCAATGTTTAAATATTAAATACATCAAAATATACGAAGGCACATACACACATACCGAGACAAGCACACGGTCAATTGTTCTATAAAATCGCAGATAACGTAAGCAGACAGACACTCAAAAAATGGTGGCCTTGAGCTGAATTTCGGTAATTTGTTATTCTACTGCCACTGTCCACTTGTCGCATAAATATATGATGCTACGGCATAAAGCAATTGGCGCCAACACATTCAAACATACGTGTGCGCGCGCTCATACAAATACAAATGTACATCGCGGCTGTAAATTTGTTACCGCTTGACTTTTACATACATACGAGTACATATGTGATAGTATGACAGTTCAATGTCAAATGCATTTATAGCGAGAATATGCATTGACCATACAAATGCATATGCATATAGAACAATCACATACATATTGTACTCGTATGTGAGCGTCATTGTATATTTGATTGCTTTTAGCGTTTGGTGGTTTTATTTCACAAATGACGCTGAAATTTATGTGGCATCATCTAGTGCAACGTTTGCAGCAATAATTCTTCATAACACCAAATATGAATAGGCACATTGAAATTAATATTGTTGCATATGAATTTTATAAATAGAGAATTCATATTTGTGTTGGCATATGATTGATATTTCATTGCAGCCCATGATCATGTAGTGAAGGCGCACTAATGTGCAACATGTCGCATGAGTTACATTCAATTCAAATGTTTAAATTTTACCACACATGTTACTTTTTTTAAATGTCGTTTAACTTGTTTTAAATTCTTTTTTTTCACATACATACATAAGACAGTATGTTAGTGAGATTAGCGATAAAGTTTGGCATAAGTAAAAATAGAAAATCATTCCTAAATCATTCACAAATCATTTTGAATGTTAAAGCCAAAACACTGCTTTTGAAAACTGACTTTGTCCCAAGTTTAAAATTGACTTATAAGCTTTTTCAATTTTATGTGCATAGCAAACTTAAATTATCAAATCGAAATACCTTAGAATTATATTTGTGCTCCAATTAAATTGTTCAAAAGCGTGGCAGAAAAACATATCGCAAGCGCATATCAGTTTTGGTACAATTGGTTACGCTGCAAATAGGCGAACGGGGCAAAATGAGTTGGATTTTTAATGCCGGAAATTATAAAAGAATCCCTAACTAACTCTTTGATATGCAAGCGAAATAAAATAAATTAAAAATTAATAACGAATTAGATTTGATTTGATAACAATAAAATGAGACTTGAGCGCTTTTGATATATAACGACTCATTCTTTCTATATTTATAAAAATCACAGAGTAATTTTTTAGTTTAAATCAAATTGCTGAGTTCAATCATTAAACATTTCTCAAGTTCGATAAAACTTTTGCAAATAAAAATGTATGTTAGGATCATAAAAAATGCTCGTAATGTGTAATGTGTGTTTTTTGGGTAATATATTTTTTTTTAAACTGCGATTAATCAAATTACTCTAACTTAAATCTTTTCAAAGTCTGTGCCCCAAATTTTTCGTTAAAATCTAACATTAATTAATTTGTGTGACTGAACGATTGTTCTTTTCGATCATTTAAGTTTTTCGGACACAAAGTTTGAATGTTACTGATATACAGTACAGTACATTACCATCGAATTAAGTTTTTAGTGTACCAACTAGGATCATTACAGCGCATTAAGTCTTTGATTGAAGACATTGTTAAAGTTCAATGTTTATAGTGACATGGAAATATTATTATATACTTTCTAAATTAACTTGCTATATCCTGAAACATATAATTATTATTATTTGTTGCCTCTCATTGTTATGAAAATGCTTCTATAGACAGACATAAGATTGCTTAAGATTATTGTTATTCAGTTTCATATCTAAAATATTTGATTATATGTACAGACATTACATTTTTAATTTATATATTCCTTATGTCGTCTGATCACTGATCACCGCAATGCTTTGATCAGAATTCATTGCAAATTTTTCCACATTTCTTTCTCGGTTCATTACGCTTATTAACTTTTTCAGCTGAAAATGATATCAATATAAGGAAAAATTAAACAAAAAGTAAATAATTTTATATTTTCTATGATACTTACGAGTACTTACTGCAAAAGTGAGGAGGAAGCACATGGCTACAGAAATAATTAAGAAAACTTTCATTTTTAATATGAAAGTCGAAGCACAGCTTTTCGAAACCGACTTTGTTCCAAGTTTCTTGCTGACTTATAAAATAAGTATTTCACCATTAAGGTATGTTCTTCAATTATACTTTTACGAAGTGCGGTATATGACATGAGGCATATCGTAATCTAAAATCAGTTTCGGTGCAATTGGCTACACCAAACATAGGCTAACGGCACAATACGGGCTGGCTTTTAATACCATGTTACAACTCTAATATACAGTGGCGAACAGTGAAATCCGGACAAACAAAAAAAATTTAATGAAATTCTTTAGAATCTAAATTTTTTATCGATTCAAATAACTGATCAGTGAAGCAAATAATTTTTATTGAAAATATTTTGTTGTAGGTCAAAAAAACCACACCATAAACATCAATTTTTAGCAAAAAAAGTGAAATATGTTCTTTTGTTTTTGGTAAAATGTTGTAAAATTTTATTTTTAAGGAACTAATTCTAAAATATTTAAAGCAAGTATTTTAAGAACTAATATTTAGAATTAAAAACATAACAGGTATCAATATTTTGTTGTTCCTCCCTTCACTTTTATGACCGCCATAGCTCGCTGCGGCATGGAAGAGATCAAATTTTTCAAAAGATCTTGCGAAATGCCTTCGTACCAAATATATTGAATTATTCTCTCTAACTCGTGTAAATTAGTGGACTTGTGACAAAATAATGATTTACAAAACACTAATGCTTACCAATTACGCTCGATGACAAAGCGCAGAATCATCTCAAAAAATCACGTTGTCCACACACGAAAAATGCTCTTCAATAGAAGATTCCAAGTTTTCTATCAGGATGCTTTTACAGTCGGCTGCTTTGACAGTTCCTTCAATCAAGGCCAGTTGTCCAACTTCGTAATAAGAAAAGCATTCTCAAACCATTCTTCTAATCGGTTGCCTACATGTTCTTTGGGTACACTGGTCGCTATTACGCTCTCCAGTTTTTCGGCGCACGTCCAGCATTCCATCGGAGCCGGATATGTTGAACTTTGATTCATCTGAGAAGATCACATTGTGCTAATCGGATACAGTTCACATTTTGTGCTGGTTGGCCCAATCCAAGCGTTTCCGACACATTTGATTGGTCAAAAAAGGCTTTTTAGCTAGACGATGTGCAGATAAACCAGCATATTGGAGCCTTCGTCACACAGTCATTGGAGAAATTTTTGATACTTCACATTCAACAAACTCTTTTCTAATTTCTACAGCCGTTTTGAAGCGATTTTTAAGGCTAATCTTTTTTCAAAGTCGATTATCAGCTTCAGTAGTCTTTTTTCGCGCTTCTGATCTTTCCTTTCGACTTGTCGACCCAGTTTTAGAATACTTTTTCAAAAAGTCAGCTACTGAGGTCTAACTGAAACCTACTCTAGCAGAAATTTTCCATATCGTTAATCTATCGCTTCGAAACGCCAAAATCTCGCACTTATCCGCTTCGTTCCTTTTTTTATGATTTGGCATCTTTTTCAACACAGCCACAGAAGAATGATTAAAAAGTAAAAGTATAACTTCTAGATATACTGAGATATTGTCCTACCTCTAAAACAAAGCCTTACCTACGCCATACCTGTAAAAAAAAACCATACCTACAAAACAAAGAGGTTGACGGGATCGTAAAAACCTTTTTTCTAAATTGTTTTGTTTGTCCGGATTTCACTGTTCGCCACTGTATGTGGCGGTAAATATCATTTAAATTATATAAAATCGTACGTATTTCGTTGAACTGATATGCGTCTTTGACATTTACCGATTCGTTTTTTATATCGTTCATTCTTTTACAAATTGCACGGATTTTCCTGTATCTTTCAACAAATTAACTTTTTTTGGGATATAACCACACATGAATTTTCGATAATTGGCTGGATTTTGTCAAATCTACTTATCTTTGAATTATGTATGTATATTATCTCTAGTTGTACTGATCCAATCTAATAAAGACCCAACATAGTATATAAAAGATTCAAAAGAAAGTAAATTTCTATAAAAAAAAATGGGCGGTGCCACATCTTCCATAATCGAAAACCGTTCCTCTGTCACATATAGATTCGCGAACTACTTAACTCATTTATTTTATTCACCAAAAAAAATTGACGAACTTGTGCTTTAACGTTCTGTTTGTCATGTTATGCTAAATGCTCTAAAGCAAATGCCACAGCTTTTCAAAATAAAACTCTTCAGCCAGATTTCATAATTATGTTGCACTTTAGCACTCAGTGGTTTATAGTACGGGAGGCAGCGTTGCATTTTGCGAAGCAATTTCCTCCCGCTTAATTTTTTTTGCAAATAATAGTTTATGTATAGCTGATGATCAAAATAAGCGTCAGCCGGCAGACTAGTGATGGGCCTGGTTGTAAGCCTCGAAAAGTAAGCCACAAATAGAAAAATATATTAAGACCAATGTTGTAGAGGAGAATAAAGCACATAAACTATCATTTGCAAAAAAAATTAAGCGGGAGGAAATTGCTTCGCAAAATGCAACGCTGCCTTCCGTACTATTACCTTATTAATCATTTTCATTAACACTAATGACCCTCAATCAATTATTGCATAAGTTTTTTTTTTTAAATTTAAATGACAAGCCATAAATAAATACTGCTGTTATTTTAATTATTGTAATTGCGTGTATTAAAGTACGTAATTGTAATTATTTTTTACATAATTTCTTTATTGCCATTAACGATCGTAGTAGCAAATGAAGTAAAATTATGTAAAGTATTAAAAATATGTTTAATCCTGCAGATATTAAAGGCTGCAAGTAAAATTGTATGTTCACAATGCATATATGTAAATAGTCATAAATAAATGAGTTAATCTCTGTTAACTAGGCCACTCCAAATTGATGGAAATAAAGGAAATTATTATAATAAAGGGAATTATTTTCAAAAAAATAATAATATTTATTTATACTTTTAAGCTATTTTTAAGCTTAAGGTTAAATGAAATTTTGAAAGTCAACATGAAACATGTAAAATTTCAATTTAATTAACTTTAGAACACCGTGAAATCTATGTACAACATGTCGTATGCGTAACATTATATCATAATGATATAGCGAATAAATAAGAGAACACTAAAAATAAGAATTTCTGTGTTGTTTAGAACAAGTATTATTAATTTTAAAAAAATAAGAGCATCCGGTTAATGAAGAATGATTCACAAAGAAATATAAACGGCATTCATGATTAACTATATGACTCTTCGCACGTGTTTGTGCGTTTGGTTTTTGTTAACTTTTGCAATTTACATTCAGTGATTATTATAACTATTTGCTTAATTTTTTACATTAATAATTTAAGTAGCTTAAAAGCGCAACAGCAACTGCAACAATTTCTCTAGTAATCGTAATTAATTTAAGCCGTATAACCTTATATTACTGCTGCAGCAAAAACTGCAATGTGTAATGTCTTTACTTTAATTTTCCCACATTATTTTTTTAAGTACAACTCTACTACCTTGCAAATCAAATAAAACTCGTTAACTTCATTACTTCTCGATTTACGCCAATACCTTTTGTCTTCTTTTCCATATATTTGTCAAACATTATAAATTAAAATATAACAATACATAAAGCTTTAATTTAGAAACTAGTACTAGAATGCTAGTTTCATTAAATTTCACTAGATATGAAAAAAGGACTAAAAATTCTTTCAAAACAGAACAAAATAAAATTTTTGCTATTTTCAATAGAACGATAGATGAAACCTTGCTTGTACTAAAGAACTTCTATGATTTTCTTGCTTTGACTTCTGCAAAGGTTGTTATGAGATTATCGCAATCAATTTTTTGACAAATGTCGTTTCCTATGGCCAGCATAGCTAGACCGAACAACCTTTTTTTTGACATTGTATTATAGATCGTAGATAATAGATCGTAAAAAATTGTTTATTAATTTTAATTTCAAAAAGCTTCGTTCCCCACTATCGACCGCAATTAGAAAGGTAAGTACCCAGCAGGCAATTGAGCAAGGCCTTCCTCGGAGAAGGCCTGCTAGCACTGCTGCAATTGTAAGATGCCTTCTAAAAACAAAAATTTCATGCAAATAAAAATATGTATACTCATTTTTTTATTATGATGTTTGTTTTTGTTTAGCAGACTAGTTACACTCCATTGAGTGTCTGTTTCATGTTATGGCAGAGTGTTGTGTATTCAATGTCAAATTATGAAGCAAGAAAAGTCACAACAAATAAACATTAAAAATATCAACGCAAGTGCAAGTGAGGTGACGCGGATAAAAAAAAATTAAGTCAGTCTCACGGCGTATTAAAATTTAATTTTTTCCGAGTACTTCTATCACCCCTGCTACGGCAAGCGCTTTTAGAAGACCTGGTGAAGAAGGCCTGTTTTATCGGGACATTTCATATAAAGAAGAAAGTAAGTTTGAAAGGAGGTGGCAAGGCCTTAATTTTACCAAGGAAGGCCTGCTAGAAGCACTGCTAGCTCCTGCTCTTGCCTACTGGGTAGTATTCGCAAGGCAATAGCTACGTTTGGAGCAAAAAACTTTAGGCTAGGTAAAAATTTCAATAGTTTTAATGGAGTGGGGTCCTGGGCACTTGCCCAAAGTTCCCAGTGGGAAAGAGGGGTCTGGGTCTACCCGCAACCACTTTCCATCGCTTTCTGCATAAAGACCTTGACTGATGAAATTCACGGAACACGCCGCACTTTCGCAATAAATTTAAAATAACACCGTACAGATCTTAATGACAGTATAAATAGAAATAAGAAATAATTTTATCAATATTGCTGCCACGAAAGAATTTCCAATTGTTGCTGACTTAGCAGTCTACTTTATTTTGAAGCTTGCATTTGCGATTGAATATAAGTACAATGAATACAAAATATATATTTTTAAATAAGACAAACAAATGTGTATTGAATCAACACTCATTACATAAATAATTTTTTAATAATATATCTAATGATGCCAGCAATAGTACTAGTGCAAACGATCCTCTAAAGCAAGTTGGAGCTTTTGCAGGTACGTTTGCACGTGTTTGTTTTATGTTGGCTTCTATCCATGGCGCATAAAATTGTACATCCGCATACACACCTGGTAAAAGTGGCTCTCCGCACCTTAGACCAAATGAAACAACGCCAGCCCGCCTGAATCTCCAAAGCAAGAATCCCGTCCACCCTCTAGATAGCCAGCGCACATCATACCATCGAGTAATTCACCTTTGTTATGCTTAGTTGTATTGGCACAAAGATCTTTGGAAATAAGGGGTACATCGGTGGTCAAGAGGACATTTGATGTTTTGTTCTACATAAATGAGATTAAAAATTTAAAGTTTATGCTTAACACGTGCAAGTGAAAATCGTTATATATATATATGTATATGTTTAGATATGTATATATATTAGGGTGGGTCGAAATTTTTTTCAATCAACTGGGTCTTATAATCATAGATATCGTCATTCTGAACATAACTGTGTAGTTAAAATGTTTTTTAAGCAATCATAGGGAGAGCGTGAGTGCCCCAAAATTGCTAATTTTCAGCACATATCTGTACGGATAGATCTAACTGATATTTTTATTTTGGAAGCCCACATACCTACTTTTTCGAAAGGCCATAGAAGTTAAAATTTTCACTCTTTATCTGAGTGGTAGAATTAATTTAAAGTTATATTTTTGTATATTATTTTAAATATATGCACATGTTTTTCTGAAGCTAAGCTTTAATTTTCTTATTTGTCCAAAGAAATCCAGATTTTTATGTTTATTTTTTTAAATGTCCAGGTGAAGTACAAGTTGAATCTGGTAAGCCTAGTAGGGGCACTATTTCGATGAGGAAAGGTTGAAAATGGATTTAATCGATGAGGAAATGTCCAATGTAGATTTTTGACATAGTTTGGAACGACCACGAACCCCGGAAGAGTCCTTTTTGAACCCACTTTAGAAAATTTTTTTTGTTGCACCAATTGATAAAAAAAGGTAGAAAATGCATTCTTAAAATAATTCGGGATGGCCCCCGACCCCGGAAGTGAACGTTTTGGACACATTTACGAAAAAAAATATTTGCACCAATTGATGAAGATAGGTGGAAAATGGATATTTAACCCTAGGAGGTTAACCAGGTCTGTGCAGACCTTTTGCATATAAATGTGCGCATAACTTTTTTGATCTGCTTGTTAAAGCAGAATCCGTCCATGACTTCCTAGAAACGGATACGGAGAACCTAAAGAGCACAAAATCAGAAGGCTCATGTGCTTATGTTCGGTTTTATTCGTGTTTACAAACGAAGTGGGTCATGTTTAAAAACGAAATGGTTCATACGGCACAACCAGGTCTGTACAGACCTTTATATATAAATGTGTGCATAACTTTTTTGTTTTGCGTGTTAGAGACGAATCCGTTCATGACTTCCTAGAAGCGGCCATGGAGGACCTATTTTTCTGAGCTTTTAGCACCCATACTTTCAGGGCACCTGCCTATACAAATCCCATATAGGTCTGCGCAGACCTAGTTGTACCTGTTAGCGCTAAAAAATCCCTGAACCTCCTAGGGTTAACATAATTTGAGACGTCCCCGGAGGAGGCCTTTCTGGACCCATTTTCGAAAAAATTGTTTGCAGCAATCGATCAGAAAGGTCAAAAATGGATTTTTAACATAATTTGAAACGGCCCCGGTCCCCAGGAGAGGCTATTTTGGACCCATTTCTGAAAAATAACATTTTTCACCAATCGATGCGGAAAGGTCAAATTTGGTATGACATACATCAGTATTCAAGGTCAAAGGCTACAAAAAACAGTTTGTTGCTATTAACTTGCTTCCAATTAACCGGACACAAATTAAATCTGTTCAAAAGTTAAAGATAAGACAATTTTCAAAAAATAAATTAACGCCGCTAATCACGTTAGTTCATCCGTTTCAAAAATATTCAAGATTAAAGGTTAAAGAATAGGGTTTTCGCTATTTTACATTTTATCATGAAAGCGGCTGGTCACACGTAAAAATTATTCAAACATTTTTTATACAAACTCAGATATTCTACAATTTTCCTAACATAAATAAAAGTCAAATCAATAGGAACGAAGTTAGTAAAAAAAGCGGCCCGGAGAATGCCGCTGGTAATATAAAATTTTTATCGACCTCTGTGTACCGAATGGTGCAATAAAATTTTTATCAGGAATATATTTCATATATTTTTACGCAATAACTAACTGACTTTCAATAATATGCCTTATATTGGCATTGGCATGCATCATATTTACTCTACCACTACTTGAACACGAATAAAACTAATCACTAATCGGGTTGCCATCGGCTGAAAAGCTGAAGTGTCGCGCTACGTGAAATCACCAGGCAGTACACACTCACGTCGCTTGCGTTTTCGATGGTAGCGCCGACGCTTCCGAGGCTGTCGTGTGTCAATGTTTACATCGTCATGTCAAATCCTGAAATTCAAAATCAAGTTTTTGATTGATTATAATGCATTTGACTAAACAACAAGTGCTTACAAAATATTTAACCAGCCGTCAGTAGATGTTCGGAAATGTAACACGGCCAAGGACGTGGGGTGTGAAATACCCCATAAATTTTTAACTATGCTATTTCAAATATGGCTATTAAAGTTTTTTTTAATTGAAGTATTTGGAAGTTTTATATTATGAACTGAACGAATTGAAACAAATAACCATGAAAAAAACAAATTCAATTCAAAAAGTGCGTAGCGCTTTTATTAAGGCCAAGTAAAAGCAGCAGTTCGGCAAAAATCAGCAATTACACATTTGTAATAAAGTTTTACTTCTTATATAGTACACAAAAAAACATACAAAATAATAATTTTATTGGGATATTATTAAGTGAGGATATGCATGAAAGTTAATTAAACTTCCCATAATATACGCACTTACTAGGCTGATTGAAAAGTCCCGGGCCTGACACAGAGAGGACGCCACAAATACCAAATCCTTATTATTTTTTACAGCACCTATCCTTCAAAAGGCTACGTGGGAAATTTCATTAACATCTGTCAAGTAGTTTGGTTTTCACAGCTGTCCAAAGAGCATCACCTCTGTGAATTTCGCATTTTGATAAAACATTGCTTTGTGATCGGAAAAAACGAGAAGCGAACATTTAAATGGCTCTAAAAACATTACAGCAAATCTGCTCCGTCGAAAACAACTGCTTACAGATGGTTTGCTGAATTTAAAATGGGTCGTACGAGCACCAGTGATCCACCACGTTCAGGCCGGCCTTCAGAAAAGATCTAGAAAATCAATCTGATCCTTTTGAAAGACCACAAAGTGAAAGGGAGAGAGCTAGCAGTCATAATGAAGTTTTCGATTCAATATTTTGCATGAGCCTAGTATTGCGGAACAAGTTGCATATTCCATGCAAATTGACCGATTGCAGTCAGCGCAGGTATGTTATGTTTCTCCGTCTTTGTCCCGGAAGCAAGAAAAATACCATCTTCTGAATGCATTTTTTAGTTCTTCAAACATTTCTTCAGAGTTTCTACCTATTCTTTTCCGTAGTCTCCCAGTAACGCGGAAAATGAGTGGGGTGTGACATACCCCAGCAGTATTTAGTTGCATGTTTTTCCTTCACCAGGAAATTTAAATATCGTGTGAATTACGAATCAATGGTATCCACTTTTTTATTTTCTGCTTCGCGCCGTCCGCGTTTTCATTGGACATAAAAAATCTCATTTTGCTAGAGTTTTCGGTGAAAGTAAGGACCTTTTTCTTTTTTAATACACAACATTTTTTGCAGTTAAAACAAACGAATCTTTACAAGAGTTTCATCAACTTGTTCCTGCTCCACGTTTTGGTGAAAAATATCTAGTCACGTTAAGCTAAACTTATTTGAATTAATTTAGGTTTTGCGATTTGTCATTACCATTTACCTACACTAGTTTTTCTGTATCATGTAAATTTCAATCTAACTAAACTTTTAAGAAAAACACAATAAGGATCTTACCAGTTCAGTTGTACCCCATCCGAAAACCTGACACATGGTGCCATCTGGTATAGTTTTACGATTGATACTTATTGGTTTCACGACAGGATGATTTGCTGGAACGGAACCACGCAAAAAAGCTAAAGCGATATCAGCCTCATGTGTTGTATGGTTATATTTCTCGACATCCACGAATATACCTTTGAGATCGTAGGACAAAGTATTTTCAGTTGCTACATCAAGAACCAAAGTTCCCATTACGACAGTATAATCATCAGCATCACGAAATTCAGCTAAGTTAGTCCAGGTACTGCAATGAAGAGGTGCTTTTAATGACCTAGGAAATGTGTAAGTATAACTTTTTACTAGAAAATTCAAATAAGAAACACTTAGTTAAGCTTGTTTCCAGCTTCTTACCCAAAATTGGAGACTGCGTAATTAAACTACCACAGGGTGGCATTTTTGTTAATTTAATGGTTGGCAACACCTCACAGTTGCCATGAAAACAAATTCCACACTTTGTGGATGACAAAATTTTGACAATCTGTTACTAGAGTTTCCACTGGCAGCTACAATTTCACTTCAAAAGGGAATTTTTAAAATGACTTATAAAGTGCTTAAGTGGACGGTCTGCCGATTCCTTGGAATATTTGGATCAGTCTCTGATTGCTTCCCACTGGGGGTTACCAGCACGATCTTTGTTTGTGCTCAAACCAAGTCGACACGTAGCCGCCCGTAGCGTCTCTCGATAGCTACCTCAACATCCGTTGGGTAGTGAATTAGTGTGTGCGGCGAAACAATGCTTCAAGGAGAGGTTTTGCGTTGGGCTTGAAACCCACCACGTAAACAAAATCTTCAGTGCATCCTGAGAAAATGCTTCGGATATGGACCCCTATCAAAGGAAAATTAATTTAAGGATATGCACCTGGAATGTCTTCACATTACATTACTTCATCATTAGGGACCGACTTTTTCAATTTGGCCCCAAAATGGCCCAACATATTAATATTTCTGCGGCAACACTGGTTGTAATGTACGCCATGTGGCAATTTTTATTTTGAACTTTTTAATTTTGAATTATTTTAACGAACGATAATAATTTGACACTTAGTGATGTGGAACGAAAAGTAAACAAATATTTGCAACCGTTTACTTTTGCGTTGCCTTAGCAAATATTTTTTTGCTTAAGTTTCTTACTGGTATGTAGACACGGAGTTTTAAAACACATTGGCCCGTAGTTACAGTCGCAATGCGATCTAGTTGAAATTTAGCTATAAATTAAAAGCACACTTCATTCATTTTTTCGTATGCCAAGTTTTAACTATAATAGAGTAATGCAGAGTGGTGCCATAAAAAAAAAACCGCATTATATTATGAGAAAAGTTTTAGAAAAGATTATCCTGTGTAAATTGACATCAACAGCCTACAAACACATTGAACAATTATAGTGACTAGAGTTCGCCCAGTGGCGAAATACCAAATTTTTGGTATTTAATATTAAGGACTGATATAAGAAAAAGCTATTTTTTTCAAAGCCTCCAAAATAAAAGTCATGGTATCATGTTGCCCTATCTCTTCCTTAGAGTTCAATATACATATCTATCGAATTTCATCAAAATCGATTCATTAGTTCAGCAGAGAAAACATATTTTCCTATTGGATGTGGGACACCGTACACCGTACACTTTGAAACAAACACCTTTCTCTGGGGCTTAATCTATTTCTTTACCAATCTTCAAAATCGGTTTATTAGTTTAGCAGTGAAAACATTTCTTTCTGTTATGGGAGTGGCACCGACTACTCAACACAAATATCATCTCCATATCAATTTTTTTTTTGCAAAATCGGTGTTGCGGATCAGCCGTGTCTGCGGTATTTCCTATTAAGGGTGGTTACACGCCCACTATAAAAAACGAACGTTTATTACTCTTCTTTGGAGTTCAATCTAACTCTGTTCTATTTGTTCTAAATTTCATCAAAATCGGTTCATAAGTTTAGTCGTGGAAGCGTATTTTCCTATTAGAATCGTGCCACCGCTCACTATTGGAAAAAAATTCCGTCAAAATCGATCCATTTGTTTAGCAGTGCAAATGTTTTTTGCTGTTAGAGGTGTTCCCACGCCCACTAAAAACATAAGTTTTCAGAAATCTTTTTTAGGGATCAATCCATATCTTAACAAAATTTCATCAAATCCAGTCCATTATTTAGCAGTAAAGATGTATTTTTCTTTAAGAGGCCACCTCAAAAACCTTCACTCGATATTCGCCAATTTTTGGTCTGATTTGTAAAATTTGGTTTCATTACTTTAAAGTACCAGAAGACCGACCATTGATCGATTCTTCGTTTGGATTAAGGAAAAAATTTGATAAATCTGAAGGAGATTAAATAAGTCGAAAAAATATGAAAAATATTGAATAAATATTTTAATCTAGTTTATTTCCAAATTTTGAGACTTGGTGTCATGTAAGCAGAATAAATTACTAGCCTTATTCATTACTCAACGACATTGAAAGTATCTCTGTTGGTATTTCCCTTATCAAGCGGGTTTGCTTACTTAGTTTTCGTTGAATTTGTGGCTTGGCTTAACTTTATCAATAACATTTTTTATTTTACTAAACTAAACTTATTAGGCCACACACTATATATTACTTACTTAAATATATAAAAACTGTGAGCAGCAGTAAGCACAACTGAATTTGTAATCAATGATCCACCAGCTTTGTGCCCGGCACCAAAAAACATAGTATTAAAAGTTTTAATTCTTATGGAAACCATATGTGCTGTAGATTTTAGATCAGCTTCTAAGCCATGGATTATTCTAGGCTCCACATTAAAACTACCGATCGCTTCAGGAGCACCAGCTATGAAAAAATTTTTGGTTAAAATTGAAATATATTATACAATCTGTTGATACTGACTAAAAATTTGTAATAGGATACCGAGAGCTATTGTTGATGCTGAACTCCACGAAGAATTCATTATGTAGATTTTAACCTCCGTTATATCACCCAACAACTATGAAATTCTGTCAAAAGATACTGGTAAAGTGATATAAGATTTCCTTACCAATGTGGAAATCCCCGGAACTTGTGTGGAAAAGACTTTGCTTGAAGTGATTTTCTTATTATATATATATCGAAAATCTTAAATATCAATTTTAGATATAGTTATCGGTATTTGTACATAAAGTTTTCTCATTAAAACTCATATCATTTTAAAAACCATCAAAAGTACTCGTACTTCACAAACCTACGGAATAGATTTAATTTTTCATAAGAGACTCATTTGGATTTCACTATTACGTTATTAAATTATTACATACAATATAATAATTTTGTATATATTATATAAAATGACGAATGTACAAACATTTCAATCAAAAGGGAAAAATTAATTAAAATTGAAATGCGCTTACTTTCGTAAAACATGTTTTTCATTCAAATCGGAGGAATACGTGTCCTCTTATTTTCTGTGAAAAACAACATATTTTATCGACAACAAATTCAGCAACTTGAAATTTGTCAGCAGACATGAATGGAAATGGATTTGGTCATATGAAATTTTAAAAATACCTATAACCCGTCGTCAATGAGGTGAGGTGTGACAAACCCCACATGATTACAAGCAGCGACTACTTTTACCTCGTAGAAAAATCGAGTGTATAAGATTACAGCATGGGATATATAGAGGAAAGATAGTAACATACTTAGGTGAATCTAAACTACCAGGGTTGCCTTGCCAAATCCTATCCCGATGGCCGAAAAAAAACAACTTTTAACCGATTTTTTTTTAATAAAAAGTGTATAAGATTACAGCATGAAATGTATGTCAAATGATAGAGCTCAAAGAGCCTAAATATAATATATAGGGTAGCCTTGCCGAATCTTGTCCCAAACATGGGTTGCCACCTGTTTTTTGGGTAATTTTCTCTTAAATAAAAATTGTAGAAGATAACAGCTTGAAATGTGTGTCAAATAATATAGCTCAAAGAGCCCAAATAAAATATATTTGGATGCCTTGCCGAATCCTATCCCAAGCACGGGTTGCAACCTGTTTTTTGGCTCAACTTTTTTAGAAAGAGCGGGGAACATTTTTGCGATTTTTAATGGAGCGATAGATGAAACCTTGCTTGTACTTACGAACCTCTAATATTCCCTTGCTTTGGCTTCTGCAAAGGTTGTTATGAAATTATCGCAATCAATTTTTTGAAAAATTGGAAATAGCATAGCCAGACCGGACAATCTTTTTTGTGACATTGTAGATCGTAAATTATTTTTTATTAATTTTATTTTCGAAAAGCTGCGTTCCCCACCAGCGACCATAATTGGTAAGGTTAGTTGTATTCGCAAGGCAATAGCTACGTTTGTTAATTCATCAAACAATTCGCAAGGGTCAATGTCATGGCTATCATTATCAGTAAGAATAAAGGCTAGTTCCTGACATTTTTCGCGTATGTCAACATTTTGAATTTTAAGGGATCCAATGCCATACAAAATAGAAAACGAGTTCTCATGACTCCTTAACTATTCAAAACGTTGATTTACAGACGATATTGCTGAGTCTAACACTGTATTGTAACATTCTATCTTAAACTTGCTTTTAGGATCCGAAATTGGCTCATCTTCAGCTTCGTATGAAAACATTTGCTGTTTTTTAACAGATCTTACGGGAGGATCTAACCGAAACGTTGTTTCAGTTTCAAAATCTTCTGCCAAGTCTTTTGCAAATTCAAGCATGTTTTCGAAGTTTACTTCTGAGCGATAATTTGTTAAAAACTCAAGAACCCTTGTTAAGTTAGAAACAGCTCCCGACATGTCGATGTCAATGGCTTGTAAGGACTTACTTATTAAATTAATTTGATTTAAAACAGTATGCTATAAGACAATGCTGCAGCAAAACGAGTAAGATTGCATTTTTCGTAAAAAACATTCTGCTTCAAATCTTGAGTCGGGATCATATGAGCAATCTTTACTGATTTCAAATAACATGTCGTGAATGCTCCCTGCATTGTAACGAAATGATTGAAATGATTCAACTCTGCTTTCCGAGCGAGTAGTTCTTAGTGGCCATAAGGGTAAATTTGTACCCATGTGGCGTAAAAAAAACTGCCCAACAACGCGTCGAACCGTTGAGAAAGTTATAAGTTCACTATATTATCCAAAAACGAAATTTACAGAAATTTCTGATGATTTGCATGCGTCATTTACAACCTTTCATAATCGATTCGTTATTGTAGCCCTGAACATGCATGTTTATAAGAGGAATTTTGTTCTTTTCAGTGGCAATCTAATTGCGCAACTATGCTGTGTAGTCCTTAAAACTTATTAGCCGACTTCTTCAACATCTGAAGGACATTTGATCCGCGCAAATTTTCAAAACGTTAATGAATGCATAATGAATGTATATCTTTTATTTTTCAAAAATTTGAGGCACCAATGAGAATATTAGATGCATACAAATTTTTATGACGACCTTACAAAACCATGTGACACTCGACTATGTGGTACTGACCACTCCTGCATTTCCAAGTGGAAAATCATGATTGCTCGAGAATGTTTAAGGAGTTTGCATAAGCCATCATTGGCTGGTATACAGGGAGATACGTTTAATATGCGCAATAGTTGAGGCTTGTGCTTGTGCTTGTCAACATCGTGTATTTGAGAAATTAAAAAAAAATAATTACAAGTATCAAACACTCATTTTCTAAACACCGGATTCATTTCACTTTCAAAATATGCTTAATTATTGCATTATATACCCACATAACTTAAATAAAACTAAAAAAAATTTCAATATGTTTGCAATTTCATTAATTTTCTGCTATTATTTAAGTTGTCCGTTATATATTATTTACATATAAGCTTTAGCATTGTTAACCATACTATGAAACACACTGCCAAAACACTTTAACATCCCAAAAAAATAATTGCTGTATACTTTTGAGCGTTCTTTGTGTATGTCGATCAATATAATTTTATTCATATGCAACACAGTCAATGTTTTGGCGCTGTCGATGTCATCGTTGCTTAACACAAATTAATCTCTCACCCGGCACAAAGTTCGTGTTCATTATCAAAAATAATAAAATAAACAAAGGATAAAGCAAGGATCATTTTCAGGAGCAGCATAATGTTAAAATGATTTTCGACATCTTCCGCCTAGCAACTAACTTTTTTTCTTAATTTTTCTTACTCAATCGAGCTCTGCTTCTGACTTAGATCATTTGGGAATATTAACTTTTGCTGAAATTTATTTATCTTCAACCAAAATTTTTTCAAGAGCTTAAAGCTTTTTGCAGCTTCCGAGAAAAGTTTTTTGTGTTGAGCAGGTCAATTTTTTTTGATTAAAGACGTTGGCTAGTGAAATTGATCTTTAACATAATATTATACTACACATTTAAAATCTATTCCATTTGTTTTAATAAATTGTTTATATTTTTAACAATGTTAATGAGTAAACCTCACAGAATGGGTAGAAAATAAATAAATAGATTAAATTTTAATTGTACATTTTGAAAACAGCCTTAAGTGTTGATTTAAAAAAAAAAATATTGTAAAATGTAAGCCTTCGCTATTTACGAATTATGTACCTGGTGTGAATATGAATGTGATCGTATTATTGCTTTTGTACTGCAATTATATTACAAAAATTAACATTATAAGTGAAAACATAAAATAAAAATTAAAATAAAAATAAAAATGAAAATGCAAATAAAACCAAAGGAATAAAAAGGCATACAATAAATTTTACATAGTCGCATAAAAATACAACAAATTGAAAAGCCTTAACCAACAAAAGGCCGCTGTGTGAGTACAGAAAGGCATATTTTTAATGCAATGCAATAAAATAACAACAATAACCACTACTGTATACAATACAGTACAATACAATACAACAATGGCAATAACAACAATATTAATAAGCGTAACAATAAAAGACTGGGATAATATTTACGACTTCAGCAGTTGACATTAAATCGTAAGTTAAATGCTTGCAATACCAATATCTTGCAGTGCCATGTAGATGTATGAAAATTATAAAAATACTTTGTTGGTGTCTTTCATAGCGTACATATTGAAATAAGAATATAATATTAATAAAATATTTCTTTTTTATTCTTAACAAATAGACTATTTTCCGCGGCGCCACTAAATCTATGACACGTTGTAATGGGAGCAATTTTTTTTTTGTTATCACAGTGATAATGTTTGCCTAATAGTGGGCAATATTTTGGGTAGCGCCAAATCACCTTTATAAATTAAATTAATTTGGCTTTTTATTTTAATATATTTTTTGAAAACTAATAGAAATTTTTTTTTTTATTCTTTTGAATTGTAAAAAAATATTCCACTCACAGACACATTACCTAAGCAAATAGTTTTAATTTGTTAATTAATTAATAAATTTCGAAAAATACCGTAACCACGAAAATTTTGACATTTCTATTTCAGAATTACGGAATTTCAATTTAACGAAAAATTAGAAGCCCTAATTGCTACGGCATCATTTAACTAAACGCAGGTGTTTGTAAGACTTTGTGCAAACCACAGACCAATTTAATGCTTAACATGAATTTTCTTGACTACTCTACCCACGATAGTCTTAAGACTCGAATTTAATTGCAATAACAAATGAAATTCAAAATAATTCCTTAGAAAAACCGGAAGTGCAAAGCATGCTTCCGCCATTGCCTTTGAAACAACATAGCCAACAACGACAACAAGAAGTTAAGAGCGGATTTTAACGTGTCACAGAAAATACGTTAATACTTGCAAGCACAAAAGCTGTTATTATTTTTAATTTTACTTTTATTATACAAAAAGTAAAGACTATAAGGTCTGTGCTTAAGGCAATGGCGATGATGATGATGACGCTGACGACGACTTAAAAGGAAAAACCAAAGTTAAGCGGAAGACACGCACCAAACAGGTTGTACAAAATGCAAGTCACAAAATGGTGAAGGAGAATCAGTAGCGGAAATCAGAGGAAGCGGCGTGCGAGAAAAACAGCGCAAATTAAAAAGAGACAAGCAATTAAAAGAGCTTACAGCGAGCGCAATAACAACAGCAACAGTAGCAAAAATTACAGCAGCAACTGAAAGCAGCCTGTGCAACAACTGTAGCAGATAATTGCAAGGATAAAGAAAAGAACCAACGTAAGCACTACACAGTTGTAGTGCAGCAACAGCACAGGTGAGGATAAGAATCCAGGCAAACAAACCAACGTCGTCATTGTTCTTGAATTTTTTTTTTTTTTCAAAATTTGTTCTTTGTGAAAATAACTAAATACAGCATGTATTCTGAAAACAAAAGTCAAATTACTTTGGCAACACTGTTGGTGACATAAGTAACGATTAAGTGAAGATTGTCGATTTTTTTAGAAGCGATATGAAAATTTCACAGAGTTGAAAGATAAGGCAGGTTTTGAATAAAATTATTGTTGATTCAATAGATTTCATTAGAGATGATCTTTAGGAGAGAGCTGCTTGAACTTATTTCTTAAGCAACAAAATCGTGCCATATAGCCAGTTTGCCAAGTGGCAGGGTTTGGTGCGGCCCGAAATTTCATACCAAAGCCAGTAGGAATTAAAAAAATTCTGAAAAAACCGGGAATCGAATGAATTTTTTTTTTTAATGAAAAAGAAAGGTCGTCATCTTTTCCCAAAAAAATTAAACTTTTCCCACAAATAAATTTTATTATTTACAACTTTAAGGAGAAATTATTTCATTTTGGAAAGGCCGGGAATTCCTTCATTTCAACTTGCCAACCCTGCATATAGCCCTTCGGAAATGTTCCGCGAACACATTTGATCAACTTTCAGTGCTTTTCCAGGGATGTTGTTAATAGCAGCTGTTTATCCATTGCGATGTTAAGTATTTTATTGAGAGTAGGATTTTACTTACATTTTACTTGTAGATTCCTTTATCAAGTATCAATAGATCGGTACAAACTCACTAAGAACTTATAATCGATTTAAGCAAATTTAAAACCGGTTTTTTATTTCACTCTCTTGAATACTGTTCAGTCGCTTAATTATCCTCTTATGTAAATTGTAGCTCATAAAAAAAAAGCTTATAAATCCTTTATAACCGACTCGTCTTGCAAACAAAAGAGGCGACCCTATTTACTTTAAATTGACTTTTGTTCAGCAGTTCCTGTCGCCAGGACAACATTTGACTGTTGGCAAACCAGCTATGCTGCTGACATCTGCAAGTGGTAGGTAAATGCACCGTGTGAAAAAAAATCAAGTGGTTCAACTCAAGGCAATTGTCAGGGTATTTTATAACAGCTGTAGTAGCAAAAATAATAACAACTACAAGCAACTTGCAACTCGCATTGTGTTTGTTAAAGTAAATGCAAATTGCAGCCCATTTTTATTAACAATTGCATTTACTTTAAGCTCTTTCCTGTCTGAACGTGTGCGGCTGCTTGTATTTGTATATGTGTAGATGCATATATTTTATGTTAACAAGAATTCATAATAATGGCGAGCAATTTAACGCAATTGTATATGACGCATAAGTAAATCCCGTCGTAGTAGTGGCTCAATTGCGTCAGCCAGACAAGCAGGCAGGGATGCAGGAAAGTCAATTGGCCAACTTTAGCTTAATTTAACTGCAGTGACTAACAGCAAGTAGGTCAGTCGCTGCAGTGTTAAGAGTAATAGTAAAAAACGGTGAGCTTAAGTGTAATAACAACAATAAAAAGGCGTCAACATTTACAGTGATTACACGATGTTTGGAATTTCAGAGGAACATCACTTTATTTAGTGATCATTTATCATGTTCCTTATCCGGAAATGTTGTTATTTTTATCACCATATTTTTTTCACAATGTAGCTCTCTTAAAAAAAGCTGCGTTGAGTTTGAACTGTAAAGCAAATTGCAGTTCCTTTTAAGCAGTGTAAGGTTTGATCAAACGAATACAATTTATTTCCGCGATTCTATAGAACTTTCATGTTCACAGCTCAAACTTTTTTGCAAAAGTATTAAGATATTAAAAATGATAATGATGAATCGCGATATCGTGATATAATAATTTTGATTAATTTGGAAACGAGGAATTATGAGATTAGATTTATGGAACAGTTGCATCAAATGAAAACTCAACTTTCTAAAATAATATAACATAACAAAGTCATATGCTAATTCTTTCTTCAGCATAGAAGAAAAATTCCTTAAACAACTACATAGTATGTAGGTATCATAGTACCTTAGAAAGTAATAGCCCGATCTGTTTACTGTAAAAAATTAGAACAGATATGAAACAATATCGTATATTACTTAAAGCCAATGGCGGATCTAGAATTCAGTGTTGACGGAAAGCGAGGGGTACAGTTTGAATACAATATAATTTCAGAAACGATAAATTTTCAGAACTTTGCAATTACAATGAAATTAATAATTACGCGAAGAAATCAGAACCCACTAGAAAAATGTACATATATGATTCTGATGTTTCCGCGGAATGAACTTTCTCGTAAATTTATCGTCTCTGATAATGCATAGATGGTAATTATACAGTTTGTGGGGAATGGTTTTTATATCCTAAGTACACATATGGAATAGCCAATGGTTCATTTAAGTCTCATTCAAAAATTTGGTGGTGTTTATTTAATGATATAAATTAGAAAAAAATAAATCACTTACCGATCGCGACCTTGCAGAATTGAAAAAAAACCGCTAAAATTTCATTTCCAAAACATTCTGAAAGCACTGAAATTTAGCAATGAACAGAACCATAGCAGATGCTTAAGCAGCAACTGCAATACTTTTCAGCAGAAATTGCAATACAACAACATTACACTCATAGTCCGGGAGGCAGCGTTGCATTTTTCGAAGCAATTTCCTCCCACTTCCTCCAGTTTTTTTCACTAATGATAGTTTAAGTAAAGCTGATAATCGAAATAAGCGTCAGCCGCCAGAATAGTGGTGGGCTTGCTTGTGAGAGGCCGACAAAAAAATGTTGCGCAATAACTCGGAAAGTTAGCCAAAAGTAGAAAAATACATTTAGACCAATGTTGTAGAGGAGATAAAAACACATCGATTTTATGCCTGCAAAAATTTTTTTTTGTCAAGATCTGACCCACTTTTCATAGTATTAAAATTATAAATGACCATCTCCATTTTCGAAAAAATTCAGTTTTTATTGAAAGTTTTAAATTAACATGACTCGTTTAAGTCTGAAAACCGCATTTTTCGCCCAAAATAACTATTTTTGCTATTTTTGGAAAGTTTAAAACGGTGAAAAGTGGACCAAATATGGTCGTTTGGGGACTTTTCTGACATGAAATCGATGTGATTTTTTCTCTTCTACAATATTGCTGTTAACAAATCTTTTTTTTTTTTTGGCTTACTTTCCAAGTTATTGCTCAAAATTTTTTGTCGGCCTCTCACAAGCAAGCCCACCACTATTCTGGCGGCTGACGCTTATTAGCTTTACTTAAACTACAATTTGCGAAAAAAATTAACTGAGAGGAAATTGCTTCGAAAAATTCCACACTGCCTCCCGGACTATCACACCACTTGATGATTTACAATAAATTATTTTCAACAAATAAAACAAAAACACTTTTGAAAAAGCTAAATTTAATTTAAGCACTTGTTGCAAATGAAATCATTTTCATAAAACCACTTTGAAATTAGCAACAACAACAACTAAACACTGCACTCGCACTGGCGGCTCTGCCGACGGCACCGCTTCAAATTGATTTTTACATACATAAATTTACTAAAACATTTTATTGCTTAACACTTTAAAATTGTTAATAAATACACATAAACACTTTTCATAATTTTATTATAATTTTTTAATGTTAAATATGCAAAATTTAGCAGAAGAAATCAAAACCGCACTTTAGAAATTAAATGACAACTGAAGCATCAACTAGATGTGTCAACATGTTTGTCGATCTGATTTGACAAAGTGTTGGGCATTTCGACACACACTTGCACAACTTGTTTCGTGTTGAAATAGACTCATTGTCAATCCAACAGATATTTCATAGGTCCTAAACTACTGAGCCGATTCCAACAAAGGAAGCTTCGTTCTTTTCGTATTAATTACCCTTTTTAGCTGACATAACGCAATATAGTCGCTTGTTTTTTTTTAATGTTGGAAAGGTAGTGAGGAGGGGTAGTGCAAAACGTAAAGTTTCTCCAATAGTAGGCAGTGCCACGCCTCTAACAGGAAAATAAGTTTCCACAGCTAAGCTAATGCACCGATTTTGTTGAAATTTGGTTTGAACATAGATTGAACGCTAAGGAAGAGTATTACAAACTCTGTGTTTGTTAAGTGGGCATTAGACCGTACCACCTTACAGGCAAAAAAAAAAAGTTCACCTTACATCAGCAAATCTGAAGCATTTTTGCAAGGTACCATACCGAACGTATGGGTCCCCTTATTAAATTTTTCGTCGTATCTTCGGTATTTAGAATCGGATCTTAAACATGATGTTTTTGTCTCCAGGGGACAAATTTTTTTTGCTCCAAAGGTCATTGACTTTAAGAACACACCAGATCTACAACATGAATTAAAAAAATTTTTTTTCGAAATTACCTTGCAAAAATGCTACGGATTTGCTGGTGTACCGAGAAATTTTTTTTTTTGAGGTACGGTCTAGTGGGCATGTAACCACCCCTTATAGGAAAAACGCTGTCACGGCTAATCCGCTGCACCGATTTTGATGAAATTTGATATGGAGATAGATTGATTTCTGATGAAGACATTTGTTTTTAAATGGGCGTTTCCATGCCCCTAACCAATAAATATGTTCTCACAGCTTTATTAAAAGACTGAACCGATACCTATACCTATACCGAAACAAGTATTTTAAAAGAACCATACATATCAGATTATTCTTTTCGAACCTGAATACAAATGGTACTTTCGTGAAAATTATATTAAAACTTTTTTTTTTTGAAATTAAAAATAAACAATAAGCTATTCCTCGATATCAATAAAGAGAGCTTTTAATTACATCACAATCCAGAGTTCGAACTCTAAAGAAGCGATTACTAAAATTTAGGAATGAAATTTCGTCAAAATATTTTTACAGTACCAACCAAAAGGTATTTCGATGCTCTCTTAAAATTTCTATACTTTTTCAGCCTCAATTAAGAAATTTTAATAAAAGATGATAAAAAAAACTAAATAAGAACAAAACTTTTTTTCTAAATTATAATCACTTACTCTGTATGCAAATCACACAACATATTGTAGATGACGCTGCATCGTTATTCCACACACCTCCTCACCAACGGTCAACGTTAAAGTTCGTGCCAATCAACAAATCCTTTGCGAAAGACACCATTAGTAACAGAGCCCCACTTAAAGGAAAAATGCAAAAGAAAAGGAAAGAAATCTTTGCGAAAGGGCAAAACTATTTTAATGGACTTACAGCAGGTGGTAAGCACCAGTGCCATTCAACAACACGTTGATGATGAAACTATTTAAATGTTATTTCTGTGTTTTTTCGCACGTCTTTACCAACACCCACCACATCATCGTCTTGATGTCTTTACTGTTTTTTTTTTTATTTTGTTTTGGTTTTTCTATTTTATTGCATTTTTAAGGTTTTTTTTTTCCTACATACTGTTGTGCCCTCACGCTCAACATAGCCAGGATTCTTCTCCAAGGCTATTTCAATCTTTATTGCTACGCCTGATGTTGTTGCTGCTGCTGCATTTATACCGTCGACTTTTTATGATTGAAACTTTGCCACTTCCGGTGTTGTGGAGCAAATTAAGAAAAAAAGGGAATGTCCATTGAAATGTGCAAATTTTGCAGGCGCTTTTGAGTTCAGAAAAAAAAAATAGCGACAAAAAGGACACAGCAATGTAGTATAAGTTTTCGAGTATATGTTCTCAAACGAAACAAGTGAACGTTGAAACAGATTTTGATTGCTCTGCCAATTAGCGTAATGAGCGATATTGCAGACGTGTTAATAGCCTTTGAAGTTTGTTTTTTTTATTTTAAAATTTTTAAATAGGTATCTGTCAATTTATAATAGGAGTTTTAAATGAGAATTTATCGATATACAATTTTACAATTTATGCATATTTAAGTTGTTGTTGCATTGAGAAAGCACACATTCCGTGTGTAGCAAAATTGGAGAGAATTATTGACCTAAACAACGATACATAAATTAATATAAAAAGTTGTTCTAATGCTAAATAGAAATTTTAACCAAAATAAATTTCGTTAATTTTTTGAAATTGTGTTTATTGCAATTTCGAAATCTTATGCCAGTTTTCTTGTAAGCTGTAAAATATACAAATGCTGACAAGACTTTTAATTTCTTTAATTCATAAAAGTTGTTGATATTTTTGCAAACTTTTGCAATTAAATTGCAGACATTTTTCAAAAACTTTATTAGCAAAATGTTGGCAACATGCATAAGTATTTACAGGTTCATTTGTTTTATTCAGTCATTATTTACTTTTGTATCTAAAACTGCATCAGTTACCGTTGCTATATGTATGTTTCTTATAAGTGTTTGCATGTATTAGGAGAATTCTTGTGGCACCCACTGCTGCTGTTGTTGCTGTTTGGCTGCAATCGTGATATAACTTTGAACATGATGGCTTATTCATACAGTACTAATGCAAGCACATCCATACACTTACACAAACGCACATTATCAAAAGTTTGGGTAATTTAAATTTACAGTCCTTTGCAACGAAATGATGCGATATGGGAATGTGTTGCAAAGTAGTTGCCAGCTACTGCTGCATCTACTACTGCTGTTGTTATTCTTGTCTGTTGTAGTTGTTGTTGTTGGTATTTTTTTTCTTAGGTTTTCAACATAAGACTGCAATTGCAATGTTAAGCAGCTGCTGCAACTTGTTAAGAACTTGTTGGCAATGCGTTGATAGCGAAAATGGCAAAAGCAAGACGTTACGAAAATTATAAAATTTATTTCAATGTAAATTTTTATTTCTTATTTGTAAATTTAATTTTCTATAGTACATACCTATTTAAAGTTTAATATCATTGTGTTCACTGGAACATAAAATAAATTTTAGTAATTTTCTAACTTTCACGTCGTTATTCCCAGTTTTGATACACAATAGTATGTTATAGTGCTTTTGTTATATATTATATTTGTATCCTTCAAAAAAACCTGAAAAAATATACAACTAAAATTAGGAGCCCATACCAAATTTCAGGCTTCCTAATTAGATGACTTCAGAGCTAAGGAATAACCTTTTGAAAGTCAAAAAATCGATTTTTTTATGGCAATCTGTAAAAAATGGCGTAAGCCAAGGATATCACCCAACTGCCATGATGGTTAGTCTATATGCAAACTAACTTTTCAATAATCAGCGATCAGGTAACAATTTTTGAACGTATGAACAATATGAAAACTGAAGCAGCGTTGTCACCAGTAAAGGTACTGCAAATGTCGTTTACGATCAAGAACTTCATTTAGTTATCACCAATACATCTGCTGAGATCATAGAAAGACGCTGGCTATGCTGGATAGACCGCATGATCAAGAGAGACATTAGAAAACTTGTCGATCAACGCGGAACCCGCAAAAAGTTAATCGCAGAGGAATACCCAGAACATAATGGCACCGAATGATGTTAGAACTACTAATCAGACTAACAGAGTTTCAGAATAGCAGAGTAGTAGTAGATACACTGCACTAAAGCAAAGATAGAAATAAAAAGAACTGATCTTTCAGAAGGATCTTCACATCCATTAAGATCCCCTTAGATATTAAAAGATTCAAATTTTACGTCATAAACTTTCATTTTATATAGTGGCTCTATATGATTGTGCCACTTCTAATTAGCGTCAGAAAATAGTCTCTAAAGGCTATTCACTTATAGTTCAAAGTAATGTCTACAGTGAAATTTAGCATATTTTATAAGAAATCTTCTCATCTTATTTATCTTAACTCATGCTACGGTTTTTTTTAAAAAATCTTCGAGTGGAAGCTTCAAACGAAAAAACGCAAAGTGTAATTCTACTAAAATGCATTTTTTGCGATAAACTGTACGTTCGTTCGTTTGTTGGTCGGTTGGTTTTGTCTAAGAAAAGCAACCTTTTTCTTGAGGTTTTCTTTTAAATTTTTTTCTTTGCTATTCGTATTTCAGTTCTTGTAGCTGCAGTTTTGTTGGTCAACTCTATGCTACGTTTCTTTAATTATGTTAAAAGCTTTTATTGCTTTATTATTTTCAACTTTTTCTTTTCCGCGAGTTTGTACACAAAATAGTGTCAGCAATAGAAAAGTTTGTGGTTTCTTACTGCAGTTATAAAAATACAAAAAAAAAAGACGTAAATTGACTTAGGTTTTTTTGTACTTAAATTTATTTTAAGTTTCCTTTACTGCTTTTTGTACTATCAGATTTTTCGCTTACTTTTTTTTTTTTGTTGTTAGTAGAATATATTTTTGCTCGAATTTTAAGCACAATCTCACTGTTGTTAGGATTTTAAGGAAGCGGAAGCACCCTGGAGTAGCTTCATTTTTTCTTCTTCTTATTTTTGTGTGTAAAGTTTTACGAAAATGAAAGTATTTTTCTCTCCCTTGTTTGCTCTAGTTGTGGCTTTTTGTTGTGCGTCAAATGTATGTAGCTTTTTGTATTTTGAGTAGTTTACTAAATGAATAATTATTTGTAAATGTAGCTATGATTAAACTTATGGAATATTGTTTAATGCTAATGAAGTTTATATCTATTGATAATGTGGCCATCTAAGAATAATACAAAATTCCTTAAATGGCATTGCCACCAAACACTATGCTATAATTATGGTGAAAATAGGACTCAAGACTTCCTTTGTTTAATTGAGCATCTAAGCAATGAAGCCAATGATTGCACTTTATTTGTTTTTGTATCCCGTTCGACTTCTTCATTCGGTATCGATGCAATACCTTCATGTTTCGGTTTGTTGCTGCTTTAAAATTGCCCAAACGGTTTTCAATAATTCCTTTTATCCATTTATTTATTCGTGGGTTCCCAGATATGAAATAAATGTTTTGACTTGGTTCAAACACCCTATAGTCTTCACTGAAGACTATGCCTCTACCTTTATTTAAATTTCTTCTGGCCGAACTAGACCTTAGCGCATATGTAACTGACGTTCAGACACAGTTGAGTTGGAGAAAAACCTCAAAGTACGCTGTTGGATATATGTACGCTGCGTTTTGCTCTTCCGTTTGTCGCTGAGTTCAATCAAACTTAAATTAATCAGTTAGAGAAAATGTGGATTTTTATTTAAGATTATTATATGAAAAACCTGACTTTAAGTGGATTTTAGAAAAAAAAAAAGACATGATATGTAATGTTGAGAAAAATAAATACTTTCGAGAAAATATTTATGTCTATCAACTAAAATTTTTTTTAAATAATTGTTCTACATATACTATATAGGTAAAAAAAAAATAATAATATGTCAGATTTAAATGCTAAATTAATTATACTTAATCAATAATAACATAAACAAATAAAACGTTGAACTTGTTAGATAAAGTGTATGCCTATCCACCATTCACAAAAATTTTACAAAACAAACGCCATGTTTTCTGTTTACGCCATACAACAATTGCACACGATTTAGTTTTTCTTAAAATTCTTGAGGTCTTTCTGTATTGTCACGTTATCGCACATGCTTTATCATTATTAACAACCAGCTACTACAGCTGTTGTTTTATTATACACCGAAATTCCTTGCATCAAGATTGATTACTGTAACCAAAAATGTTGGATTTTTTAAACTTTTAAGTTTATGTCAATTTAAATATTTTGTAGAAATTAAAATTTATTTTAAACAAATACTTGCAGTTCTTTGAAAATATCATTTACAAGATAACACAATTAAAAATATACACCTTTCAAGCACCGCTTTTTTATAAAAAATTACTTACAAATAACAAAATTATGTTAAACTTAAAGTTAGAAACAATTAAGCAACATTTTTTCTGCTTTTTTTTAGTCTTCATCTTTAATGCAGTTTTCCACTAAATCCCTTAGATTAGGATTTTCCATAGCGGCGGCTATCCGCTCTTTATCGTTGATTTGTTTATTAACTGGAAATAAAATAAGATATTACATAATGTTTAATCTACATATGTTCATATTTTACTCAAACGAATATGTGCGTATTTTTGTCTATTACGTTCAAATTTTGCACAAATCTTCGCTTAAATGTCTTAAATTTTATATTAAAACTAGCTGTCCCGGCAGACGCTATCCTGCCCTTTCCAGTAGTTGTTCCGGATGTTATATGAACTCATGCGATGGAATGTATATGCGAAACAGCCCATTTTTCCAGTGAAACTTATTTTGCCAGGACTTCTTATATCAAGTCCCATTCATCTGCGTCCAGTACTTGATGAGATATGATTAATTTGATTTTGGAGGCTGTGTCACTGCCCATTTTTCTAAACCAAACTTTGCAATAACCTTCCGTCGACCATTAGAAACATTTAAGAAATAATTATGAAATCTTCGTGAAAATTCTATTTAAAAAATACTTTTTTATGTGGGCCATCCTAAGTATGTGCCTCTAAATATAACAGCCACGTGGTGTAAATTCCATGAGAATAGATTAAGAGGTTTTCGAAAAAATGATATTTCAAAAATATGTTTGTATGAGGGCCACCCTAAATATCCACCTTAGCAAGAGTTTTGTAACTGAAAATATGCCTCTTACTACAAAAGCCACGTGGTGTAAATTCCATGTGAATCGATTAAGTGGTCTTTGTGAAAATACTATTTTTGAAATATTTTTGTATGAGGGCCACCCTAAATTGCCCATATAGGGGTATAAAAAACTTCATAAGAATCGTTCTGCTGTTTCGGAGGAGTTTGGAGTCTAACACTGTGACACAGAATTTTATATATTAGATGTATGGGAGGTTCATAATTTTTGTTTAAAAATTTAAGTCACACAACCAATTTTTAGATATAAGTCTATGGTTTGATAGATAATTTATTGATCTTCAAAAGCATCATCAGACAAATTGCTCTTTTCTTATTTGCTATTTCTGAAGTGTTGGCTTATGGTTAAAAAGCAGTGTAAAATAGCCTGGAAGCTATCTGCCTCAAAGAAAACTGCTGCAAGCGACTTTGTAAGGCTTATTAATGTTCAAAATTAACATTTAATCTACAAGGTGCGATACATATGTACACTATTTCGTAGAGCCGCTCGCATAAATTTGAAGACCTTTGATTTTACTGAGGTCAAGACTGACTGACGCAAGTGGTGCCAAATAGAGCTCCGTGGTCACAATAGATTTTTATTTCTGGAAGAATCATCTCGAAATTTGTTTTTTTTTTTTTTGAGCTATGACAGTATTTCACCAAACGAGCGATATCAAATTCAAAATCGTAAAATCAATAATCGCTCCCCTTTGTCGATAAAATTTGATTTATTTGCGCTCGCGAAATTGAAATTTTATAGTAAAGGTCTTTTCGCATTTTCCAGCTCAATGTAAGATTACTTGCTGAACGTTTGTACTATTAAAACTTAATGATCGCTTAACACGAAATCATCTAAAATTTTTGGAATAAAACGCTCAACTCTGTTTTTTCAGTTGTTATTCATTTACTTAATAAATAAACATGTTAATTAAAAACTGTGCAAGAGAAAAAACATCGTCTTTTGGTCAAAAAAAAAACCTCTCTACGATACAATTTTATGGAGTCGTGCTCAAACCAGTCAAATTTTAAAGACATTACAAATTTAACAGTTTTGTTTAGGCTTATTCCAAAGTACAAACGTTTTAAGTTATAAAACTCTAGGTAATTTATTATGCAATAGACACTAGAGTACCAACGTCAATATATTAACATAACTTACTTTCATCCTCTGTGGTGTGTGCACCCTTTTTAATATATATATCCAATTTGATATTGTGTGGCAGGCTACGTTCAACCTTAACTCGTATGCACAATCCTATTAATGTAGCCAGCGAGCAATGTGGAACAGTTGGATTAAATTCAATACGCACCTAAAATATAAAAAATAGAGTTCATTTAACTTCAGAAAGATTGCTAAGGTATAAAAACAAAACTGACCACAGAGACATTTGATTTTGTGGGCGGTAGCACAAAAATACCCTCTTCATAGATGACATTCAAATCTTCTAAGGTGCATGGTTTTTCTGGGTCACGTATGTTTCGTAAAACGTCTGAAATTGGTACTTGTTACATATTAATCGAAGAATTTTACATATGCTTTAAGCATGACTTACCAAAAACGGTTTCCTGCAAGTCAGTGGCATTTCTGTAGCCCAATTCATTTAGCAGCGCGTCTTCACCAATAGGAATCGCTTCTCTCTCAATAGACATTTGGCTGGTTTTCCGTGATAATGCGCTGATTTGTGCGGCGTCCCCTTGTGCAACTGAAGTTGTGTTGTTAGCGTTGCTGCTTGCGGCCGTGTCCGATTCTGATAACTTGCGTTTAATGTATGATAACATTTTTTGATTTTTTTTAGTTTTTATTGCTTGCGGTTTGTTTTTGTTTTCGGTATTTGTCTTTTATCTATTTTTATATTCACAGGTGATCCAATGACTGTTTTCTTTAGTTTACTTACGTAATTGTTGTATAATTATTTTTATTGAATAAATTTACAAGTTCTTTGATTTTCGTTTATATATTTTTCTTAGAATTATTGTTTCACTTAAATTTTGTACGCCGCAATTTGCATTTGCAAACAGCATAAAAACACAAAACAACTTTTTGACAGTTCGAACAGCTGACTTTACAGGGTGAACAGCAAGTGTATTTTTTTTAATTTTAAGTTTTAATTATAGATTGTATTCTTGTATATAGGTGTTTCAACAAAACGACTTGAAAAACTCATCAGGACTAGGAAAAGATTTCTTGAGACAGGTGGTATTTAAATCCTTGAGTTTCATTGAAATTAATTTTGGAACCTGACAACGAAGTTTTTTTGTACACTTCCGAACCAAGCAAAAATTTCTTTAGGCCTTAAAATCCATGGCATATACTTACGTTAGTTCAACGAAAAAAACAGTCATAATATATGTAAGGGATCGGAAAGGAAATATAAATTTGATACTTCTATTTTGCACGATGTCATAGAAATGTTTTCATTTACTATTTCATTTTACTATGTGTTTCTTATTTGTTGTTGTTAGTTTACTTAATAAATTTTTAAGTTTGCAATGCATGTGTTGCTATTGTTTTGTGCAACACTCTGGATGTGTGCAAAAAGTGAAATAAGTTAAAAAAAAGAATTAAAATTTCATCTGCAATTTTGTCGAATAAGCCTGACTGAGTTTCAATTCTTTAGATATATTTTCACACAAAAAAATATTATTAATGGTACTCAGGATTTTCAATTGAATACTTGCTTTGCATATTTTTTTTTTTTGAAACTACATAATTGTTTTCTAAAATTAAATTGTTTTGAATTTATTTCAATTTTAATTATTTAAGGACACACGAGGTACAACAAGTAAATCTCATCGGATAAAAAAAATTTAACAGAAACGATACAAATAATTTAAAAATATTGAGAAAGATAAATAAATGCAGTCAGTGTCATAGAAGTGTATGTTTATATATTGATTTGAAAAAAAAAAATTCAATTAGGATTTTTAAATAAGCATTCTTTTGCAGCATTTCATGTTTATCGCACATGCCAAGACAAAACAATGCAAATTATCATATTAGATGCGGTTTGAATGATCATCATCAGATCATGATCTTAGTTTGTTTTTCTACAGCTAAATAAATAAGTAGTTATTCCTACGCATTGGAGGAATTGGGGGAAGTTAAAATAATTAGTTGAAATATTTTTTTTTTCTGTAATTGAACAATAAATGATGCTTTGTTAAAGCGCTTTTTTAGAAAAAATAAATAAAAAGTTCTCGCAAATTGTTGTAGGAGCACTCTAATTTTCATAAATCACATAATTATGCGTTAAGCTAAGAGCGCTCTAAACAATTTTGATTCGATTCGGACGTCAGTTACTATTTGAAGACAGCCTTTTTCTGAAAGCGTTATTTCTTTCTATTAACATCTAATTACTAATTTAAAATATTTTTTTGTTTGTTTATGTTGAGTTCTGTTGGTTTGTGTTATTTTATAATAAACTAAAAATTAAAACTCCTCCTTGTGTTTTCAAGGAATGTTGAGTATTACTACTACTGATCTTCATCATTCAAGCAGGATGCGATCATACGATGGCTTTCTTGCATTGCGTTGCATTTTGCGTATAAAAACGCAGCAAATCTGTTTGCCGACTTGCTTGCAGTTTGTTTTCTTGTTGTTTAATTTAATCTTCATATTCTTGATTCAAAAGTGAGAAAAATTTTTGCAATTTTCAAAACACATTTGAATTTTAAAACTGGAATTTTGAGCGAAGCGAATTTGTTTCATTTCTCTTGGTTTTTTGTTTATTTAAAGTTTTAAGTAATTCTTCTATGTATTTGCATCTTGGATCGATCTTGTTTTGTTATTTTGATGGATCGCATTTTCTTCAAAAAGGGAACTTCGATTTATTATTTTATTATATTCCATGTATTGTTTTTTTGGTTTGTTTTATATTTATAGAATGATTGCTTGGCAATTCTTCCTCTGATACATTCTTTATATTTAATGATTATTTTTAATATTTTTAGTTGAAGTGTCTTAAAATTACGCCTTTTGAAAGTTCTTGTATATTTTTATGCAGATGGTCATTAAAAAAAAGCTGTAACAAACAAAGTATTTATTAGAGTTGTTAAAAAGTTTATACTATGAACAGTTAAAATAGCTGATTTTCAAATACCATTGTTATTATGAAATAAACTACGCAAATTGATGTAATTTTAATGAATTTCATATTTGTTAAATTTTCTTATTTTTTCAATAACTAAATAATATAATACATAGTTGGAAGTGTACAATGATTGTGTTGTTTTTTTATATATATTTTTTTCTTGTCTAAGTGTTGAGGTATGTGGCTACATTCCAGTTTTCTTTAAGAAGTTAAATATTAAGATGTATTTTTATAAATATACAAAAAACAAAATATTTTATTTTCAAAATTCGTTTTTGTGCAAAAACTCTTAGAAATATTATTCCAAAATTTTTTTCAATTATTTGTTGAAAAAATAAGTAATTAAGCCATGAACAAAGTTCTTCAACAAACAAAAACAAGCTTGCGGAAACTAAGGCACATATTAAGTGTGTTTTTTAATTCATTTCGGTTTTTCTTTTTCGGTTTCGTTTGTTTAAACAAAGTATGTTATCAAAACTACATGACACGTACAATTTTAAATTGTAGTTTTCTATATATGTATGTATGTTATTAAAGATTATGAACAGTCTCTTTTCATAAGTTCAATTAAAATGTTCTTTTTTTCTATGGGATTTTGAAACGCTGATTACGTTTTCTTAAGTTCAATTAAAGTGTTCTTTTTTTGTATGGCATTTTGAAATTGTTTAAGGTTTAATAATAAATATAAAAAAGCATATCCTACTGCAACAGCCAGTCTTTGAAGCTAAAACTGCAGCAATTAAACTTTTAGTAAAAGCGAAAATGTAAAATTTGTACAAATTAAAAATAAAAATAGAATTTAAAAGCCAATATTGAGAATATTTGAAAAGTTATTACGTTATTTTTCGTTACAGTTGTAATTCTTTTTTTCATTTTTACAAGTTTGACGTCACCGGCCCACCAGCCGCAACTGGTGTCTGTGCATTGTTAGCAGCCCCGGCGGCGGCAGTTGAGGTCTCTAATGATTGAGACGCTTGTGCGCCATTATTATTTCCAGATTTTAAAGAATTATTGCGTGAGCGCGGATTACGTTTGCCACCACCACCACGCTGTGGTTTTGGTCCACCATTGCTAGCTGGAGGGGTTGGCGATTTGGTTGTAGAATCTGGTAGCTGCTGCTGTCCACCAGCAGCGGTCCCTTGCTTATCACCACCGGCACCTTGTTCGCCACCAGCAGTAGAAGAGGAACGTGTATTGTTGTAATTGCTACCATCATTTTTAGCATTATTTCGAACTAGAAAAGAAAAGAATTTAAAACGAATTCCAAATACATCTGGTACTTTCTGTAAAAAAATAAAAATATATAGTTCTAAAAGTGGGTCAAATACTTGCTAGTACTCAAGTTAGGCGCTTGAAGTAGTAAGAAAAAATAATTGCTGATTGTTAGAATTTGCAGGGAGAAAGATGCCGAGTAAGACCCAGAACTTTTAGTGTTGTTAAAAACAGGAATGAACATAAAACAAGGAGCCAGAGATCGAAGTAGCTACCTATATGAATTTTGTTCGCGACCTCCACTCCTAACGGGGTTGTAGGATAATAGCAGTAGTAATACATATTAAAATACTATAACTTACCTCCACGCCTATTTCGGCGACGATTATTATTTTTAACAATCGGCTTAATAGTCGTCTTGGCCGGATCAAAATAACTGTCAAATAAATCTGTTAATTCTGATTTATCCTCCGGCTTAAGCTCTTCGATAACCTGCAACACCTCGACCAAACCATCCTTTTGTTTCTCAGACCAGATGGCATTTAAAGTTTGCAAATCATAACCTTGCTCCGCCAATATTATGCGGAATTTAACCGCACGCACACGATGATACAGAGTGGTTTTGAAATAATTCAAAAATACCGGACGAAATGAATTTTGACGTTCCAAATTTTCATTTTGTGTCTGCAATTCATTGAGATCACATTCGATGGGCTGAGCATATGGCTGTATGGCACCAAGAAATTTATCAATAGCAACCGGTGAATCAAAGGATTCTACCTTCTGTTCGTGATTGCTTAGCTGTAGAGCAACTTCGAAAGCAAGTTTAGCACGAACACTGGCATTGCCATCGAACAGCTCACGTTCTTGTTGTTGCTGTTGTGATTGTGTGGACTTTCGGTTTTGCTGTCCACTTGATTGTGCCTCCGTATTGTTGTTGCTTGTGGCGGAATTAGCTTCATTTTCCGAAGTGCAGCCATTTTGTTGGCCACCACTATCAGCCGATTTTGAGCTCAACACTTTTGATAGCTTACGCAGCGAATAATGCTGTAATGCTTCATTTGCATTAGCCTTGGCTAAATTCAGACCATTGGCAAATGATTTCACTGTGTTCAAAAACCTGTCCAGCAGGTTATATTTTTTAAGCGATTCCAAGATCATGTATGGAATGAATTTACGCTCTTCGTGATAGACTAGAATGATACCCTGCGAATTAGTATCTTTTGCTTTAAGAGCCTCCAACCAATCAAGAAAGTCTTTTAGAGCAGCGATTTCCGATTTGGATTTAATAATCTAATTAACAAGATGGGAATTTATTTTAAATTGAGAAATTGAGTTGCAAGAATTATTGAATCTACCATTTTCTTATATTGTATACATTTACTTACCTTATATGTTTGCATTGACTTCAACATGCGATAAAATCCAATTGAGATCACACGCACCTGATGCCGTTGCCTTGCGGCAGGATTTAAATTCATGTAAGGCATAATATATTGCTCGAAATGATCTTTGGTTGTATAGGCAGCTAATTGAACAATCTTGAAAAAGTGTAAGAGTTATACGTAGTCCATGCAAAAAACAATTGTTTAAACAAAAAGGGGGAATCGGGAATCTAAAAATATTTAAATCTAAACATATTAATAAAGGAGAGCACAAACAAATGTTTATGTTAGGGGAAGGCCCGGATTTACCTTAAAAGCACACTAGGCCAGTGCCTAGGGCGGCAAATATTGGGAACTTTGAAAATTTTTTTAACTGTGGTAGTGCAATATAATGCATTGGTGATGGTGAGAGTTACACAGGGGAAAGAAAATGCGAATACTTGGAATGTCGCCGCCTAAACTTCCTAAAAAAAAGGTCCTCACTTTTCATATTAAACAATTTTTTTGTCCATATTCACCAGTGAAGAAGCGCGGCAATTTGTGTACGGCCTAGGGGTGAAAAATTTCTAAATCCGGGCCTGGTAAGGGGAGCGAAGTGGAGCATGCTTGTCTTTCACCTTGTTAGTTCGCATTCGAACCCCACATCTACTAAACAATGAATGTGTTCTTTACGACACAACATCCCTATCTCTTCCAATACATATTAAAATAATTTGTAATATCATTTTTATGAACGTATATAGAGCAAAATCACTTAGTAGTGTTTAATTGTTTATAATTTTTGGAAACTAAAAAATTTGGCTACATAGACTATAAGATTTTATTACCTTTTAGAGTTTGCTTGAAAAAAATTACACTGCAATATAGTGCAATTTAAAATTTAATTTCACGTTTAAAAAAAAAATTCGGAGTGATTTTACATCTTCGGAGATATGTAGTTTGAAATATATGTATGGTGAAAATTGTTCATGCAAAAATAATTAAATAATTATTCTATAAATTGTTATGTTCATGCAAATATCGTATAAAATAATATTTAGACAAAAATGCGCTTACCTCATCAATTAAACGCCGTCCAGTTGTGTCGATATCAATGCCTACCAACGTGTATTTTCCTTTTGGCAACGACTTTGAGAGCATTGCACCATTGGTTGTAGCACCACCAGTAGATGTATCTACAGTGCCGTTTTGTATAGGCGCGGTTGTAGTAGAACGGACCATTTTAAATGCGATTATATAACTGCAAAAAAATTTTATAAGTCACTGGTATTTATTATTATTATTATTTATTGAAGAATAATTATAAATAATTATACTACAAAAGTTAAGACTCTAGCAACATAGGCTATCGGTCCAGAACTGGTATGTATTTAAAAATAAGTCTATTTGTATATTAAATGAAAATTATGGTCAGTTTTCGTTGGAAAAATGGCTTCAGGTCAACAGTTTCCGTTCAAAAATTTTTAAAATTTCATCGTGATAAAAAGACTAGTTATGTGCACACATGCCTGAGAATTTGCCAGAATGGATTGGATGCATAGTGGGTCAATGAAACCCATTAAATTACCAATATATTATATTTGTGATCCCTCACATTTGTTTAACTGTCTAGAACTCACTTTTTTTTACTCTTGATCAGGACTAAAAATCGAAGACTATCCAGTCATTCAATCCAAGTCATTCAGTTGCAAGTTAAATAATTCGAGTTTTAATTCCAAATTTTGATTTCTTGAATGAAATCATTATTATCCAACTGGGAAATAACAATCATAAGTCTAAAAATTGAGAATACCAGGAAACCTGCAAAGCAAAGGAGCTGCAGCAAGTACCTGAATTGAATTGAATTGGCAGACTGTATCCTATGTAGTGCACATTTTAATGTTATAGGTAGGCAACAAATAATCATTTTGCTTTTGTTAGCAGGATCGGATTTAGAGCATAGCCGAAAAGTCCCAGACCTATAACGCCAGATTTTAGGGTTATTCAGTTTTTACTTTATGTTCTGTTATAGACTGGCATAACACAAAAAACGTGAGTTAATGATGCAGAAATATCCGCTATTTCATGTTTTATTTTGTGTGAAAAAATCAGAAAGGTATCTTATAAACTTGCCTTGTGTGAAGAGTTTATGTAGACATACTTTTCATAAAAAAGTAAAACTTTAAATGCGCTTTTCTCCTACTTTAGGTTTTTTGAGTTATGCCATTCTGTAAGTAAGTGAGCGATATGTACTATAAGTTTCTTTCAATGTTTTTTTTGATGGCGATAATTAATTTTTAGTGCATAGTTTGAGAACAATTTATTTTAAAATTTTTAGCTTAAAATTAAAATTTTGGGTGTACATGGGTATATCTAAAAATATAACGTTTTTTTCCTACTTTTTGATTCTGAATTGCAAGAACCTCTTAGAATTACAATTAAAAACTATTTCTTTTTCACAATTTTATAAAATAAGAACAATTAAATTCAAAAATGGTGTAACCAAAATAGTTTTGAGCGATTTTTCACGAAATGATTTTTTATTTTTAAATCATGCATTGAATATTAATTTTTTACAGCTCTGTTGCTATAGTAAGTTTAGCCTTCTCTAATCTTTTATTTGTTTAAGTAATAATAAGCAAAAATGCACAAGCAACAATCCAACCAAAATGCAAAAGAAAAAAAATAAAAATCTTATCGCGTTTCCCAATATCAAGAAAAATAAATTACTGCAACAAATATAAAAATTATGTCAAGTAAAATAGACTCACCTGAATTTCTTCTTTTCAACTAAAAGCTTTTGGATTTCAACTGCGAACGAAGATTTCTTTCTTCCACTATTAAATTCAAGCGAAATTTGCTGAAAATTAAAGAATTTATTAGAAAGTTTATTAAAATTTTTAAAATGGAGGATAATCCTTTGAGAAAATGGTGTCAAGTTCCAAGGCACGTGGTGTCACCTAAACTTTTGTGTTAAAAATTTTAAATTCCAATTTACCAGTTCAAAATTTAGCTTTTCCACAAATCCTTCAGAGAATTCGATTCGATTCGATTCAAAATTTTTGCAAAAATTAAAATTTTGTGCAATATATTTCTTTTCTTTACAAGATCCGTGCTTCTTTTCGAAAGAAACTATTCAAATGGAGTACGGAAACCTGAGCAGCGCGCGTGATTATTTTGGGGAAGTAAGCGGCGAGAGGCAGCAACTGGAAGTTGGCGGCCAAACGACGGTTCTTTTCCTGCAGCGACAGCAGCTGTCGTGTGCAGAAATGCGTATACGTGTACGTGTCTTTGTCAAGCTCGACGGGGAGCTGCAATTTCCAATATAACGGGGATCAATTGACCGATCACTTTGTGGACGTTGATTTTTTTCTGCGCTTTACTTCCTCTTTTCACGTGCTTTTTGAATTTGTGCTCCTTTTTTATGCTCTTTTTCGGATGCAGATTTTGGATTCTCTACTACTACGTCGTCGTGTGGGCGTTTGCTTTGGCTTTGGTTGTCGGCTTTGACGAGAGCGCAACAAGAAACGAAACAATTCGTACGAAAAACAAAAACAAAATGTTTTTCAATATTCAATTTTCAGCTATTTTTCAAACAAAATTTCTAGTAGGCTTTGCGAGGGGAGCTAAGTTTGCTATGTTTTTTTGGGGCATCCGAGTTGAGAAAGTGTGCAAGGTTTCGTTGCAAAGTGTTTTAATTTTAGTATTTTTTTATCAACACCAATTCGCAATTGGTAGGAAGTACTTCCATGTATACACATCTCGGAACGTTAATATGTAGGTTATTTCAAAAATTTTGGGATGCACAGAAAATTCTTGGAAATATCGCAATTTTTGGGTTTTCCATCTTTTAAATGTGTTCTTACGTATATTTTCTGCTTGCTTTATTGTATTTTTTTTCTTCAACTGCAGTCAAAAATCAGTTTCTTATTTGTTGTTTTAATAAGATTTACAAAGTTCTATAAGAAGTACGCACGAGCACCGCACTTTTTCAACTGATAAGCCAATTGTTGCTATTTCGCCGCTCAGCTGTTTGATTAGTAGCCGCTGTACAGTAGTTTCGAGGGTGCAACAAAAACAAAAAAATTGTTCTTTGCAAAACACATGGAAACCTTTGAAAAAGCTTTGATAATAGATAATAGTCAGGGAGGTAGCGTTGCATTTTTCAAAGTCATATTCTCCCGCTTAATTTTGTTAGCAATTGATGGTTTAAATACAAACAAGAAACATGTTGTTTAATAGCTCGGAAAGTTAGCCACAAGTGGAAAAATATGTTTTGATCAATGTTGTAGAGGAGATGAAAACACATCGATTTATGCTCGAAAAATTACCGAAAAAAAAGGTCATGAAGTTTTAAATTTTTTACCGATTATATTAATTATTTCTTAATATTGCTGAACCAAAAAAAAAAATCAACTTTTCCCAAAAAAAATTGTGCACACACAAATTCTTACCGAAAAGTTTCCTTGTTTGGGGGCAAGAGGGGAAAACCCAAAGAGACGAGGTAAAAAATTTATAGTATGTTGCAAATGCCAAACAAAAACCACAAAAGAGAATAGACAAGAATTTGTTTCACCGCATTTGCCTGTGTAATCGCTGACATAGTACAGAAAATAAGTTCTTTAAAGGATTTTTTTCTACGCAATTCATAATGTCTACAAAAATATTCAATTTTATAACAATAAATATATATGCCAAAATTATAGCGAATTGTAATAGATTCAAGTAAATTAAGAATCTAAATAACATTATGCAATTGGCAACGCAATCGATTTGCTATAATATTTACATTGACGACCGACATAAAAACACCATCAGCTGTTCAACTGACAAATTCTCACGCTGTCACGAACAAAAATATTTTCACTGCCAGTTGATCAAGAAATTTCATAGCACCAACTAACTTAAATTATAAAGAAAATATCTAAAGTGAAAATATAAAAAAGTAGTGCGTAAAAGCATATTGTACAATATAATAGCGAGACAACTTATTAAGACATTATTAAAAAGCATTGGCTTTCTGCTTTAGTTTGTGGTGCTCCTTACGCTGGTGGCGCTTCTTTACGCGTAAAACGCAATAACAAAATATCCGTGTGCTTAAAATCGTTTAATTTTTATGTGTACTACACATTATCCGCTGGACTTTCTACAGCTGCCATTAGACGACTTCACAATTGGCGTCATGATGGACGAACTGTTAGAGGAGGTGCAAACGCACTTCCCTAATGAAACGGTGCCAGCAACGTTGCTCATTACGATTCACTACGCCGCTAAAGCAAACCACGCAAAACTATTGGTCTCAGCGTTAAATGATGTGAAGAGCGATGAGCTGCGCAAATATCTGGTGAATGTTGTAAGTACTCAATGGCACATGATTGTGATATACCTATGTACATATATAGTGATGGTTAGGTTATTATGTTCTCTAGTAAACTGCTATAATTTTTTAAATTTATCTCTGACCACGAAAACATGCAGATGATTAAGAGATAATTTAATAGAAAACGAATATTTTCGTTAAATAAAATATCCCAAAAATGCTTGAATGAATGATGCATTTAATTTTATTATTATTCATACCATTGCGATTTATTTTCCGAAGCACTGCGTATTTCCATAGCTTATGATTTCGTTGAGATCGGTGTAGGACAGATCTATCACCGTATATACAAGTAATTTTTTTTATTCTGGGTCCAGACTTAGATTAGGAGATGCGTGGATGTAAATAAAAGTAGCATTTTGTTGGTTTTTTTTTACGCTAGTTCGCAGGCCTCCCACGACATCCTTTACTATCTAAACAACATTTATCCATTTTATCCCAGAACCAAGAAAATTAGCGAATTCCGCTTTTCTGTTATAAGTTTTTTTTGTCATCATATAAAAAATATATCTAAAAAAACTCTTGCTAGGAAAAGTGCTTTCAAGCTGCCGCCGATTTTTCAGAAATTCGAATTTCACTGAAATTAAGATTTTTAGTACATAATAATAGAATAATTACAAAAACAGAAAATTAATTTTTCAGTTGATGATCATGATTTTCTTCATGTAACAATACTTTGCAGTGATTGACACCTTATCTTACTACTCCTGCTATCGTATACTCAATGATGTAAACTTGTGGAATAGTAATGGTTTTATTTTCCAGTTACGTGGCTTAATGACATAAATTCTACATTAAATAACTACTTAACATTATTGTTAAATTGCAATAAACATAATAAATTCGACAGTCGATACTTTAAGATAACTTTCGATTGACAGGTTAGGTTAGAGTTGTGGCTTAGCAAACAAGTTTGAAGTCTTAAGTAGCACTAATTGTGCCGTTTTAATATTCGATTGACAGCCACAGTACTGAATTGCTAGGATCGACAAACGACTACTTGCAGGCTAGGTGGTATCAATAAGTATTGCGAACAAAGTAACTATGTATCAGAATATGCTCATTCCATACCATAAATGTTTGTGCTGTGTTTTTACTTCTATCTAAAATCAAATAAAAAATAAAATTTCATTAAAAACCAGAACTTGAACTATATTTTATTGCCTATTTTGAGGCGAATTTTTCTGCTCCAGCAAATATGAAACTATACTTTCATATAATTGTTATCAACTAATATGAATTCTTAGCTTCACTCCTCCTAAATAAAATTGAGTCAATCTAAATTTTAAAATTTTCCTGTACTTAAAATATAGTTTTATCACTAATCCAAGTTCAATAAAAAGAATACAATAGCTATTGAAAAAAAAGAACCTAAGCATCAACGTGCTGCCCACACCTTCATAAGCGTCACAAACAGCTACTTACTAAGCTATATTGTCAAATTTTGTTAGTTATAGCCAATTTTTCACTTTTTATATTTCCTCACAATAGTCATAGAAAATTTTCTTACTTTTTCGAATTTTCTTTTACTTTTATTATTAAATTTTTTCAATTTTGTTTTTGCGAAACAAAATCAAATACTTGCCTCTTCCAAAAAGTATTTCTTGCTACCTCTTTCACACCAGTTGGGTTTTTTTTTTTATTTAGACGGTAAAACTAATGCTAAATTGGCCGCTGCCGTGTAGAAAAAAAAGTAAATGAAAATATAACATTATTTGTTAAATAAAATTTAATGAATATGTACAAACAATTAATAAAAACAAAGAATTATTAAAATAACTAGCAAAAACCGCGTGCTTGCCTCACAGTTATACAGTACTAAATATCTTCACATTGTATATTTCTTAAGAAATATTTTATTTGTTCGATTTACATTATTATATTCTAAGCAATGACGTTTCATCAACAATGTATTTCTTACGACCAAATTATAAGTCCAAGTCTTGTGACTAAATTTTTTATCCTAAGAAGATTTTAGCGGATAATACAAATTTACTTTACAATTTTCCAACAGAAGTTGACTTAGATGTACTTAATTAACATTTTAATCGGTCATAATTAAGTTTTCATCCCTTCCCCTCCATAATATTCAGTGTCAATATCAGACGTTTTTTACTGTAAAAAGAGATTAATTAAAAGGACAATAGTTTTTGGGTATTTAGGAGGATCAGGAAAAATCATTTTGTGTTCGAAATTAAGTTTTTTTGTATTGAGCACATACTCGTTCTTTAATTATTATAGGAATCATAGCGAGAAATGGCCTATTTGTCATGATAAGTTCTGTCAAAAAAATAAAAGACCTTTTCTAATTTAATCATGACTAAAACTGATTATGAATAATAACGATACAATCAATAAAACTACATTTATAAGTAACAGACGAAAAACAACCCTTTGCTTTGAGAGGCTGAATACTGTTTCATAAAAATCTGGTGGATTGGCTCTTTATAAAATGAACGAACTTTTTGAAAATGCTATTCAATAAATGCCGCCCATTTAAAATTTTCCTTTATTTTTACAGCGTAACAATTTATTAATTGTTTACTCTCATACATAAATGTCAATATTATTTCCCAATTTTATTTTATGTATATTTTTCCTCTTGAATCGAATTCAATTGACAAATTTTATTGCTGTTTATATATATTTTGTTCTTTTTAAACAGCAATAATATCATATTAAATTTGAAAATTTTAATTTGGTTGAACTTGAAAATTTTAGAAACTATAAATTACAAGTTTACAAAGATCAATCAACTATAAGAGAGCAAGCAGCCACCTTAATTTTCGCTATCGTTTTTTTTATTCTCTATCTTGTACACGTTCCCATTTTTTTGTTCCTATTGCTCTCGTTGTTTCTTGGTCATTTCATCGATTCGCATCAGCGTTTATTTTTAACGTGTAACCAGTCAGTAGAGCAATTTTTGTGTTTCTCTTCTTTTTTTTTGGCTATTTTAAGAAATTTTGTTTTATCTATATACTTTTATCTTTATTTTTTGGATCTTTATTTTAGTTTTTTTTGATCAAAACAAAAATTCAAAAAACCAACAAAATTCAAATAAGTTCAAAAAAACAACTTATTTGCATACCAATTTGATGACAACTTTTTAATTGTTTTCTTCATAAACAATGTCACTGCTGCTGTTGTTGGTTGTGGCAATACTGTGGCTTTTCGAAATTGCTATATAAAGTGCCTATTATGTTGTGTTTAATTGGCATTTGGCTTAGTTTGGTAGCCAAATTAGCAGGTTTCAGTACATAGACTTTTTTTGGATGTATTTTGGACTTTGGCTACTTGGCTATCTTAGTATTTTTCAATTCATTAAAATGTTATCACGTTGTCCGAAAAAAATAGTGACAAAATGAAAATCTAGAAAATACTTCTAAAATTGAATCTTCAATAAATTTAGATATGTTCTTTTAAAGCTTCGTTTTTGCCTTAATACATTACACACTTGGATTTAGTAAAAGGTAGAAGGTATTGACACGTCACTTGTCTTAGGACCTTAACGACAGACAATGATTTTTATATTGCCTTATAATACAAAAAAAAAAAACGCATTTAATTGAAATTCATACAATTCTGTCTGAAGACAAATTCAAAACATGACTGATACAATTTGTTGTCAAAACCAGCGTTGGGTAGATACATAGTAGCAAATGGAGGAAACCTTGGCTCCTGAACAACGAATACGTCATTTTCGTTGCTATTCAAATTGAAAACCATTTGATCATTTTACAATAAACAGTTCACAGTCGAACAACATTAATCTGCAATTAGTATACTGAAAAGTTCAGCGTTCATTAGAATTAAAAAAATTTGAAATATTCAGAAATTGTCAAACCTTTTTTTCTTCTATTTTACTATGTAAAAAAAAGTGACAAAAAATGTATACAAATTTTTGTTCAGAGCAAAGACAACAAACTAAAAAGTCAATTTTATGCTTCGAGTGACATGAGGCTAACACATTTCTCTTTAAATAGGACTTTAGACTTTATGAAACCTTGTGAACTCCGAATTTGTGCATAAATATATTTTACAGGAAAAAATTTAATTACTTATCGGCTATTACTATTTTTCTAAACATCTGTACTGTCTATTGAAACCGCTGATTGTTTGCTAAGACTCTGGCACGCTTGGTATGCTTGCTTTTTCTTATGTCTAGTCTTTGCATATTGGAAGAACATAATACATGTTCTTTCAAATTCGACATCAGTATGCTCCAAATATTTTTTATCATACGCAGCTGAAATATAATAAAGTTCAGGTGGTGATTTCATAAATATTCCTGCAAAGTATACTTTTTAAAGCTGTCGTAATACTTAGTACTCTGATTGCATCTTTTTTATCTGTGCCCTCCCAGCAAATGTGTTGAGCAGCTGCATCGGTTAGTAATTTAAGCCAACACACCTTTATAAATTTTATGGAACCATTAGCAGTTAGTTGTGAAAATTGATATACCTTAAAAAACACTTTTTTTTTCTTTACAAAACAACTAATTTATTATAGTTTACCAGTTCGTCAAATTTTTCTTTGTCTCCTTCAATTAATTTTTCAAAAACTTTAAAGTCTTTAATATTTGTAAATGGCGTTTTCGGGAACAAAGATACTGTATCACCTTTCTTTTCGGATATTAAAGTACATTTGTGTTGTTCCATACTGTGTTGTTACATTTGAATTATCCTGCAGCACTCCTGCTATCACATTACATATTTCTTCACGCTGCTGTTTCAGTTCTATAAAAAAATACGTTAGTTTGCATTTGCAAGCATGTATTTTATGAAAAACTGACCCTTCGTAATACTCTTGTTCAATTCATTAAAGTCTTGTCGAAGCTCATAAAAATCTAAAAAAAAAACTTGTTTAAAATATTGCTCCTTTTCTCTATCCTTACCAATTTACCATTTATTGAAACTGTTCTATCATAGTTATAATCAGTAAAATTTTGCTCTTCATATGTATCTTCTTCTGGTGCTTAGCCTTGATAGTTTATATCTACACATGTGAAAGATTTTTAAAATTTTTATAACTCGTCTTTTTTTTTCAGTAAAACACACTTAAACACTGTTTTTTTTCTAGATAAAGGGTTTATAAATTTTTTGCATGTTTTGAAAAGTTGACCCTTTAATCTACATGCCAATTATAAAACTGGAACAAAATTAAGTAAAAAAGTAGCCTAGCATTTAGTATTTTGATTACTGCGATGGCAGCGTAAAATTGATTTTATTTGAACGCTTTTTCGTTAAGATGTCCTTTCCACAAGTTATCCGCAATTTTTCGAAAATATCATTTGTCTAGAAAAGTAATTTAAATTTAGAATTGAAGTGTAGGCCCACGAAATTTCTGTAAAAGTTAAATACAAACACTGAAGGATAGCTATGAGAAAAGCAATAATAAGGCTTTTGAAGTCAAATATTACAAATAATACGCATAGCGCACAGAAATCAGGGTGAGTTTATCATTTATCATATCACCAAATATGAAATAACGTTCTAGAAATGAATAAAAATATTTTTTTAATTTTAACTTTTACTTGAATAGTTCATTTCAGAAATCAACAATTGCATAACATCAATTTAGTAGATTTGAGGAAATAGATCGAGTCAATAATTTTGTATCTAAATTTTGATTTTTGAAAAAAAAACACTTCAAAATAGTTAAAGCTGAAAAATTCTTTTAAGACTTTTAAGCTTAGACTGTTACATGATTTTGAATTATATTTTGAATATAAGTGTACTTGTTTCTTTATTTTTATGCAAAGATAGAAATGTACAAATATATTAAATATTTTTTACAGTTTTTATTCATTTCTAGATTAACATAGCCTAATTCTTTTGAGTTCAAATAATATTTTTAAGTGGTAAACTACATTAAGACTTATTATTAAATTATAAAAGTTATTCATTATTTATAGATATACCCTCTGCATAAACTTCTTCATTGTCATTTAGCACCTTATCCAACTCTTCAACATTTTGGTCTCCTGAGCTGTCGACTCCTATTTGAGCATTTACAAATCGTTTTTGTCCCTTATTTAAACGTCGTATACGATCATGAGCATAGTTAAAAATGCGCATAGTCCGTTCCACAAAATAAAATGCATCTAGAGCAGAATAGCGTTTTATAAAGCAATCTAAAGAAAATTCAAATAAATGTTAATGTAATTCCAATTTTATTTAATTTTAATATGCTACCTCTAAATATTGCAGTAAAATTGTAATTTTTAATAGCTTTTTTATTTGCTTTTGCATTGCCTCGATATGTATAGCACTGTGCCACTTCATCGACGAGTACAGATTTCCAAATATGCCTCACAAACTTATCAGGATCATCAAATTTCCCTTGCAACAGTTCTCTACGCTAAAAATGATATTTTACAAATTAAAATAACCAAAATTTAATTCTTACGTAAACTTTCAACATATAACTTACCAAACGATGCCTTTGATCAGGATCATTTTCTAAAAGTTGCTCCCATTCCTCAAACTCAACATCAGTTTTAAAAGGGCATGTTGGCATAACACGCAATCTTGTACCTAAAAAGGTGCCCATTGAACTTCTTTTATTATTAAGGCTAATGCTACTGCTTGTGCTAATGATTGATTCTTGCTTAATGTTCCTTTCTGATTTAGTAGATGATGACGTAGACTTTCTTCGAGTGCTGCTTGTACAAGCAGCGCCACCACCGTCATCGATCGTCTCTGTTTTATCATCATCAATGTCTTCAGTATGTTCGTATCGTGTTGTTTTATGTGCAATTGAACTATATGCATCAGGATTTTTGCGCTTACCTGTAGCGCTGGGCACATTCTCGTTTGTGTCGATTGAACTGTGGTTGTTGCTTTGTGCAACTTTTTGCTTCTCCCCCATTATTGAACCTAATTCACGACGCAATTGCACAATTTGTTTATTAAAACGTTGAAAGAAACTTTCAAAAGTTTGTCGCATAGCAATAAGTTCTTCTAATACTTCATCACAGCATTCACAACGTGGTCGACGCAGTGGATCGTTCATATTGCCGCTGTAGAAGAACTACTAGTTAGTCAGTTCCAAAAGTAAAATTAACAAATTGATTTATAACATAGGCAGATATAATAATAATATAGGAGACTTTGCAATCTCAATAAAATGTTCATTCTGCGAAAACATCAAACCCACTGACAGTTTCACTAAAGAAATGTATGAAGTAGGATTTAGGGGAAAGGGGTCTGATCTCTCCAGCTTTTGAATTTTTGACAGTGCAAAGTCTTCTGTAATTACAGTTCATGGTCATAGATCAATAAAAATAAACGCTAATTTATTATTTGGAAATTTTATTTTTTTAAATCTTATAAAAATCGACATAGCCAGTACTCCTGCTGGAATGATTTTCAACTCTAATTTACTAAATGTATACCTTATGAAATTCTAAAACTACGACACTGGGCACATTCTCGTTTGTGTCGATTGAACTGTGGTTGTTGCTTTGTGCAACTTTTTGCTTCTCCCCCATTATTGAACCTAATTCACGACGCAATTGCACAATTTGTTTATTAAAACGTTGAAAGAAACTTTCAAAAGTTTGTCGCATAGCAATAAGTTCTTCTAATACTTCATCACAGCATTCACAACGTGGTCGACGCAGTGGATCGTTCATATTGTCGCTGTAGAAGAACTACTAGTTAGTCAGTTCCAAAAGTAAAATTAACAAATTGAGTTATAACATAGGCAGATATAATAATAATATAGGAGACTTTGCAATCTCAATAAAATGTTCATTCTGCGAAAACATCAAACCCACTGACAGTTTCACTAAAGAAATGTATGAAGTAGGATTTAGGGGAAAGGGGTCTGGTCTCTCCAGCTTTTGAATTTTTGATAGTGCAAAGTCTTCTGTAATTACAGTTCATGGTCATAGATCAATAAAAATAAACGCTAATTTATTATTTGGAAATTTTATTTTTTTAAATCTTATAAAAATCGACATAGCCAGTACTCCTGTTGGAATGATTTTCAACTCTAATTTACTAAATGTATACCTTATGAAATTCTAAAACTACGACTTTGTAGAAATTGATTGGTTTCCTACTTATAGTGCATAATTTTCCAATAAAATAACTTGCAGAGCATGGTCAAAATTGAAGAAAAAGTGTCCAAAATGGTTTTCACAAAAACTGTATAACTTTTTTTCTTAACTGCTACCCAACTGCTGTAAGTTCATATTTTTGAAGATTTTCTCACGAATAAAGACACATTTCAAGTTTTTTCTATGAATGAAATTACATTCCAAGAATTTTCAACGAAAAGTCCATATTAGAAATTTTTTAAAAGTTTCCGTCGAATTTTAATTTATTAAATTTTTTCGAAATTTTAGATAAAGTTCATCGAAATTCGAACTCCAAAAAACACTCAAAGTTTAGCTATACTTCTCACAGTGTTGTTATTCGCCTTCAAAAATTGTAAAAAATTGTTATTACCTTGAAAAAAAAATAAACGTATTATAATTTTTTACAATATCTCAAAGTATTGTACACTAACAACCTTGCAAATTAAAGAAAGAACTTATAAGTTTTTCTGTAAAAATCTATGCTTATTTTTGGAATCAAATAAATGCTATTATCGAGTTATTTTAAATTATGTTCGTAATTACCTGTGAAATTTCATTTGTTCCAGATACAAATTTAAATGAATGTTTAATTAAAAAAAATGCATCAACATTCTTAAAAAGTTGGAATGCATTTTTGCCAAAAGCGTGACTTGATGGAAAAATACTGTAAATGTAAGGCAAAAGTTGTGAACACTTTGACTAGTAAATGGTACTCTCAAAGCGTTGTCAGAAGTAGGTTGCAAGAAGGGTAACCGTAAAGAAATCCATTAATTTGTTGACAACCGTGGGTTTGAACCGGGGCGGACACGCTAATCATTGGGCTGAGTCCTCAGTATAGCTGATCGATTTGATTCCTACAATTTTTACACTGAAAACTTAAATCGTTTTGAATTAATAATGCAACACCTTTATTCAGACTTTTTAATGTTAACAATTAAATGTTTTTTGTATCAGAATTTGATATTTTCGTTTCGATTTGTGTGACGACTTTCGCAACATTAAATAAAAACCTTAAAGTAGGTTAGTTTAGGTTAGGTCGGAGTGGCAGCCAGATTAAAAATCGACTCACTTAGACCATTGTTGATCCATTGTGGTACCACAAGGAAGTTGACTATACCGTCATCAAACCAACCAGATTTCGTAATAAAACTAAGTAGTTGACCTATACTAACGTGTCTAAAGCCATCATCAAATAAAAACGCACCAAGCGTTTGCGTCGTTTTTTAGCAAGTGCGGGGCAGGAGCAAAGAAAATGTTTAATGTTTTACTCCTCCTGCACACCGTCACAACTTCTAAAGAAGTAAAAAGACCGAACAACTAATCTTTTCGCATGTCTGTCGATTAGGCAGGGGCCAGTTATGACTGCAACAAGTGACGAGACACTATGTATAGTGCGAATATATGTTCTGAAGAGTGCTTAGGATCCCATGTCGGCCAGATTTGTCTTGTTATGTGGCAAGTTGATCCTTGGGTTCATCTTGTGTTAGCCTTTTTTAACATATTATCGTTCAACAGTAACTTGTATTAAGCAAGAGACTTGCCAACATCATTGCCCTAAGGAATTTGTGTAGAAGTCCCCTGCCTTCATCAGCTTTACAATTACATACCAGCAATGTTGATGAGAAACCTTAAAGTAAGTTTTTGAGGAATGGGTTGATGTTTTTGTTTTTAATCGAAAACAAAGAACTTTGTTCAAATTGCAGCGCCACAGAAAACCGCAACTTTGCATTATAATGTCAAATATGTATGTAGTTGTTTGAATTTTTGAGTTGCTCATCACAAACTTTCCCATAAAATTTATATAAAAAATTTGCAAGTGTGAAAACATTGGCAACATTTGTCAAAATTCTCAAGTCGAAAATCTCCAACATTAAATTTAATCTGAAAATGGCGGACGTAAATCTGATTCCACTTAAAAATACATGAGCCTTAGTTTCTTATTTTCACACTTTTTGCTTTCTTATTTACAACATTTACCAGTTTGTTTCTTATTTTTTCTTTAAATCAGAAATTTAAACTTTTACCAAAAATTTAACTTTTTTCTCTTAGCTGCACTTTATCAGTTTTTCGTGCGTTTTATTCTGAGCGTATACTGAAAGAAACGATTCTTGCCTCTGCTAGTAAATCTGACGTTTTGCTGACGTTATGATGATGTAGTGTTGCCAACAATTTTTTATGTTTTATAGCAAAAGTTATAAGTGTTTAGAACAGTAGTACAGTTAATACAGCTGTTATAAGAGTATCTTTTAAGTTTTGGCTATGAAAGTATTAGTTGGGTTTGTTTACTTTTACAGTTCAATCCCTCAAGGAAAAATTGGAAGGCATCCATATGGAAGTAATGGGGAAAAATTCCTCATCGTATTTTTTGGAAGCTTTTGGGAAGATTTGAATTGATGTTGTTTCCAAACCGCTATCTTAGGAATGTATGTGAAAACGTTTGCTTGTTGAGAGGCAAAAAAGAACATTGTTTCCAAGCCGCTTCTTTTAGAATGCATGTGGAAACGTTTGCTTGTGAGGCAATAAAATACACTTTGCTTGTTAAATTTTTATAAAAATTAATTTTTCAAATGTTTTCAAGTTTGTTTTGTTGTCATTGAGTGAAATCAAAATAATTGAATTGAAATTGTGCACAGAAATGACTATTTACATATGTGGGAATGCAGATATAGCATTCTTCTTCATTCATGTTCTATATCTGACTAAAAATTTGATTTTTGTCGTGTGTCGGAACAGAAAATAATTTATTGACACACAGCCGTGTTTTTTTTGATCAGTTAAAAACCCGGGTAACTGCGTCAAAAAACTCGGCTATTATATCGAACAGTGAGCACAATTAAACAAATTTTATTTTGTTTACCACAAATATATAACAAAATTTACGGCTAATGTTTCCATATTCCTTTTTGGGACAGTGGTGAGGAATGTATCCACATTCATTTTTGCGACTGTGGAGAGGAAAGTTTCCCTCTAATGACATCGTGTGTAAAAGAGAAATGGAGTGTTTAACGGAAGGGAATGCTTCCTACATTCTATGGAATGTTTCCTGTTTATATCTGGGAATGTTTCCATTTCCTAGAGGGATATATAGAGGAGGACAAATCCAAATTTCTTGTTATTCGTCAAACGCAAAATTTTTATATATCTAGATCAAAAAGTACTGAAGACTTTTTTCTATATTTGCGTGAGAGCTTTAATGAAATTTAGCTTTGTTATAGTCCGTGAGATACCGTCACAAGATATGTCCAATTTTACCACTTTTCTAATAAGCGTATTTAGTTTATGATTATCTGAACATAATGTCGCCAACCTGCGTGGAACTAAATTGAATATTCTTCGGCAACATTTTTTTTTCAGCTAACTAAAACTTGCTGCTCTAAAGGTGTTTTGATCCATTATATAAATTGACAAAAACTGGAAAAAAAACGATTATGTTCAAATTCAACAGATCATTATGAATTCAACGCTCTTTTATCAAATTTCAGCTAGCTATTTTTACTTTGAGTGTGGAAATGAATTTTTAGAAGAAATGAATAATTTAGAAGATAAATGTACTTAACGTTTATTTTTCAGAATCGTTAAATTAAATTATTTCTCAACTTGTGAATATGTATGTAAAAGTATTTAAGGAAAATCAAGCTACTTAAAAATGCAAAAACGCACTCATAAATTCCATAGTTTTAATATGCTGCAGCTGCTCTCCGACTGTTAATAAGGGTTGTTGACGTAGCTTCAAGCAACCAAATATTTATGTTTTCAAAAGGAATGCTTCACAAAACAAAAGTTCATTTTTGACACATGCTTAACATACTTTTCATTTTCATTATCCTTAACCAACATGAAACAAATTATCCTTTCTTATGTGGAGAAAAATGAGAATGCTTTAATTTCTCTCGCTACGTATCAATGTAAAAATCGGCTGTCAAATTTCAACCCCTATGGTATGCAAAATAAGGGAGTTTTTCGGCGCAGGATCAACGCAGGATTGACTGTCAGGACTTGCTGGTATATTGAATTTTCACAATATAACAGTCATTTTACTTTTCGCGTTATATACGTTGTTGAAAATAGTGCAACATTTATTTTTTATTACAAACATAATTTTTTACTTAAAAATTATATTGTAAATCGAAAATTATTTTCTAAATATGAACTCTGAACTCTTTCGGTAACTTGAAATATTTTCATTGAAGTGCAATTTTGTTATTTAAATTTTTGAATTTTTACGTAATTTAGTACACGCCAACGATGGTTTTCGTCAGCTTGGCCTGGACCAGAATTCTGGAAAGGCTCGCGTACAACGCCGGTATCACCCGATATAACATATCCTGCGGTAAGTTTTACGATAAAGAGAAAAATGTGAAGCAAATGAAATTCGTGCAACTATAAATTAAAAATAAGTGAATATAACACTTAATGTAGACATACAGCAGATGGTACTCCAAGTATTTGTTATTTATTGTGAAAACCGTGGTATTTATTGGAAAGGACTGCAAGCAAATCAATTGAAGACTGTGTAAAAATAAAATATAAATAATTTGACAATTTCGCGACATTTGCCAGATGCTCCATTAATGCGTCGTTTTAATTTCTCATTAAAAATATTTTTAGAGAAATATTCGTAAGAATGTGCTAAATTAAAAATTTACAGAACAATTACTTAACATTATCGAAAGCACTTCTGATATAATTCAGAATTCATAGAATTTTTAAATCTTTGAAACTCTTCTTTTTATGACTCCTTAAAAATGTGAGTTTGCATTCGGAACACCTGAACATACATAGGTGTCACTTTCTAAACTCTTTAACCAATCTTCCCTGTAATGCTATATTAAGGATCACAAAAAAAGATTTATTTATTTATTAAAAAAATTTTCTGCGCAAATATTTTCTACAAAGTTCATTACTACCTTAACCAGGAATATCTGCAATATTTACCAAAAAATAAAAAAATATATCAATTTTTTTATTGCCTGTCTGAAAGCTGCTTTTTCTTCAAAACAAACTTGCAAAATATATATATATTGCCACGGCACGTTGGACTTTCGACTGTAAAGCGAAGAAAAACTTCTTGTTTTTCCCATGTGTACAAAGTTTATGGCGTATAAGCTGATTTTATTTACAATATTATTTAAAACGTAGGCGATGCTGCCGATGTTAGCGTTTTCGTGCATTTACAATTTACAAAATTTATTCGTTGTTTTACTTTTTTTTCTCAGTTCTACGCCATAAACAAATTTTCGCACGAAGAAACGCATTTTAATTTGGAAAATATGTATATCAGCGCATTTAATAGTCTATTTATAAAGTATTCTCAATATTATCAATGTCGTAGTTATTAACAAATCGTCAACATAATTAATGGGAAAACATCATGTCTTTTTTTTATTCACATAAAAATATGTTTTGGTTTCGACTTGAATTTAAATTGATACCAAATTAACTTCAAGTTAAAGATTATAGTTCTAAAAACGTAAAACAAATTTAATATTTTTAAAAAATAAGTATGTACATAGTTTAATATCATTATGCGTTTATCAACATTAAATAAATTGGTTTTACAATAACATATTTAAAGTCAGGGCTGCCAAGTGATCGGTATTGATATTAAAATCTCTGAAATGGCCAGGAATTCGCCGATTTTAACGAGCAAAAAAAAAGTCATCAACTTTTTCGTACAAAATATTTTTACCATTTTACGAATTAATTTTAATACAATTTTTTTATGATTCTGTAAGACTTGGCAACCCTGGTTAGAGTGTTCTCTAGTTGCAGTTGTTGTCCCCCAAATTTTTCGTTCTATCACTCAATTATTTTGTACAAAATATCGATGTGATTAGGGTGTATAGGGCCTTTTACAGATTTTGTCTGCTACATATTCTAAACATAGATATTTTACAGTGAAACTTTACAGAAATGCTATATGCTTTAGAATATACTATAGCAAACAAAAAAGGCCTATGGATACGCCCATCTCCCATTCAACAAACTTTCGAAAAATGTGTTTCGTAACATATACACATTATTGGTATTCAATATTTAAAAAATAAAGGTTTTGACTGTTTCAATTTTTAAACTTCTACCTATGCTTTTTCGATGTCCATCTGACAGTAATTTTTTTCAGCATTTTTATTTCACCTTAGATTATAAAGTCGATAATTGAGGTCCACCCCATTCTGCACTAAATTTCAACACTAATAACCGTTAAATATTATTTGCCTTTGCCATTACAAATTTAATTATAGCTAAAACTTTCAAATAATTGTTTATATCAATTAGAAAACTATACATTTTATTAAGTGTAATATCTTTTATTTATATGTACATATGTATGTATATGCCAAACGATCCTCCTTCTCACTTTGTCATTTCCTAATCTCTTTTGGCTTCAATAATTTCCTCTTATTTCTTTATAGAAAAGTCTGTAAGGCCTTGACTCTGATCGATCATTATTTTTCTAAGTAGGGGGGCAACCTCTTTCTTATTTTTCTTCATAATTTTCTCATATTTTAATTATTTTGTTTATTTTTCTCACAACGTTTTTCGCAGCAAAATGAGTTTATGTGTTTTGTTTTGCGCGTGCAAGGCGTCGTCTCCTCTTTGTTTTTCTTTAATTTCCGTGTGATTTTTCTACGCTGTTGTGGAATTTTTCGTAGTTAAGGTGTTATCCACACTAAAATTCTTAATGTGAATATTTTGCAAATATTTGCGAACGTTCGTTCATTGGGCGTTTGATTAATCCAATTAATTTATTTGTTTTAAAATTTGATTTTTTTTATTATTTGTAAATATTGTTAGTTTGTGTCTGCGTCGTGCTTAAATTGACTGAAGATGTTCTTATTTTTATACGTTTTAAGGAAAGATTTTACCTTGCTAATCAAAATTGATATCGTTGATAAAAATAAAAATATTAATGCGTCTTTAAATTCTAACAGATTTTAATTAAAAACATATTTTCAATGATGAGTCAAAACTATTCTTTTGAATGAAATATTAAGAGAATTTTCATTGAATCATCATTTCGAAAAATATGAAAATGAATGAATGCATTTTTTAAATAGATTTTAAATCCTTTTTCTCTATTCCTTTTTTATTAAATATATCCCATAACTCACTGTACATAATTAATAAACTTTTTGCTTTAATATTGGAGTTTGATTTCTCCTCTCAATATTTAAAAGAATATTTAGAGGATCTCACATACAACTAAATATATCTATCAAGTAAGGTTTTCTTAAGGTTAAATATATTCACCTGTATCTTGTAATACTTTGGCATAATAAGAAAACTATCACCAATGTAGTCGCTATATTGGAAGACACCTTTTTGTGGAAGTTAACTTAGTATTAGCAAGACATTTGGTTGCATTATCTTTAACAACTCTCTTAGCATAGCGTTTCAAAGCTTTTGCTAATCCGCCCACTTCATGTTTAGTGCTTGCCCGGCATTCATTCTATCTTTCTCTCTTAAATAACTATCTCGGTATAGCGTTCTAAAATTTTTACTTAGGATATGATACGCTCTTTATTCCGAAATTCAGCCAATTTCCGTTCAGAGCTTGTCTGAAACAATTTTAACACTTTCCCGCAGTTTTGGTCTAGTGTTAGCAATTTTTGTAACACATAACTATTTAGAATTTTTGTTTTTAATTCTAGACACTACAGATAATTTTTTAATAACAATTATTTATATTTTGTTTTGCAGAAATTTGATGAAATCGATGGCCAATCCTTTACGCCACTCACCATGGCAGCTATGTCTGGCAATTTAACTTTTGTAAAGACGCTTATCGGTCATTATGATGTTGATCTGGAACGTGAATGTAATGTGATCTTTGATGGGCTTGTTGTTTATGGTGCCACAGCGCTTTGGGTAGCTGCTGGCATGGGTCATATGCAAGTGGTAAAAGTATTAGTACAACGTGGTGCCAATGTGAATCATAATACAAAAGCGCAATCTTCACCATTGCGGGCGGCATGCTATGAAGGTAAGACAGCTTAATTATTTGAAATTTTTTAATAAATAAATAATAATAATTCATTTCAATAAAATAAAAATGTATCCTAAAGAAAACAAATGGTTTTCGGTTTAAAGCTTAATTAACTATTACTAATGATATCTCTAAAAATATACTTTACAACTACTTTTGTTTATTTATTAACAGGACGATTGGATATCGTCAAATATCTCATTGAACATGGTGCCGATGTTAACTTGGCCAATACATACAACAACACCTGCATTATGATAGCTGCCTTTAAGGGTCACACGCATGTGGTAAGTAGATGTGCCACTTCATAAACGTCAACTTTCAAGTAACTTAATTAATTAATTTCAACTTATAGATTGAAGCTCTACTTAAGAATGGCGCTAATCCAAATGAACAGGCACTTTGTGGTGCTACAGCACTGCATTACGCTGCCGAATGTGGCCATAAAGAAGTTTGTGAACTATTACTTGATCATGGTGCGCGCATGCAAAGTAATGAACATGGACTGACACCAGCGTTGACGGCAGCCGAACGTACTCATGAAGCTGTGGTAGAAATGTTTGTACATCGTCCTGGACTTATGACTATAGAAGAGGTAAAATTGACTTTTATTCGAAGAAAGTAAATAACACTACTTTACAGTCAAAATGTTCCGGGATAATAATAAAACAATTCTTACGGAAAATAGTCCGCCCTAAGGGATAGCAAAATTCCTAGCCCCTCAAAGGGGAGTGACCGCTGTAATGTTCATTTATTTTCAACACTTCTGTATTGACTAAGGAAGAATAAATTTTATAGAAATGCACAAAACTTTCCATAGGTGGGGGGTACTGACAATGCTCAAATCTATTTTAGAACTTCTCTACTTAGACGCCATCGGGCATTTCTTTATTTAACTTGCAAAATTACCTAAGTTCGTAATATTCCTAAATTTTTCGAGGAAAAATTTTAAAATTATATAAAGTGTGATAATTGCGCCTAAATTGTTAACTCAATATAGAAGTATTGCATACAATAACTAAAACATTTTTTCAACTTTGGTTTGATATGTAGTTTATCAAAAGCCAATTAATTGCATTTAAGTGGAATTGTAGATATTTTAAAATTTTTATTTTTTATAACAAAAAACTCTTATAAAAAGCAACGATTATTAAATATACATTTATCAATAACAATTATGCTATGAATCCTTGCAGGCCAACAATCAATAATTTTGATACTTATTTTATGTATTGACATTTTAATTCTCTTACAGATTATTACTGCTTATGAGCTTATGGGAGCCTCATTTGCTAATGACAAGGATAGCTATAATGTAGCCAAAGCCTACGAGTATATGATACGTGGCATGGAATTACGTTATTCTGATCCTTTGAAAACGATACGTAAAAAAGTCATACAACCTGTGCCTGCTTATGATTATTGGTTTGAAACAGAGAACATTTATGAATTGCAAGCCATACGCCTAAATCATCATTCAATACACATGGAAGCGCTTACAATACGTGAACGTTTATTGGGACGAAATTATCCAGATTTACCACAGCCTATTGTATATCGTGGTGCTGTAATGGCTGATCAAGGACGTTTTGCGCAATGTCAAACGCTGTGGAATTACGCGATAGATTTGCGTATGATTAATAATGTAAGTACAAACATCTCCAATTAAATAAAAGGCTTATCAATAATCCATAGTCAGAGCTAAGTTAAGCATATAAATCTGCCTTCAAATTGATGTCAAAAGGCAGTTAATATATTAGAAACTCGAGTTTAAATTTTTGGTTTCTTTTTGAAAGCGTCAGTCGTCAATTGTTTGTGTACATCAAACAAGCCTAAGTCCCGCTCAACCAATCAAATATCAGCATTCTGACTAAAAACCTTTTAAAAATATTAAATAAAAGGAACAATTTAACCTGGCTAACCCGGCTAATACCACTTAGCCTCATCAGACCAGTTTTTGGTTAATGTTGTACTTGGACTCGAAACCCTGACCGTTCATGCATCGCTAAAATCAACTTTCTTAATATTAAATAAAAATATAATAAATAAGGCGCATAAGACCAAATATGTTTACTACACAATAAACTAAATCATTAAGGTAAATATCGGTAATGCCTTAGTGGATAGAGAAAATTGTTTTAACTTAAACTAAAAACCTTCAGCGATTTATTTGTCTTCAAGTATAGTTCTTAAATAATTAAATTAATTTTCCAAAAACGTGAGAAACATATCAAAATAATGAACTAAAAACTGATAGCATAATTTGTCCACCAATTATTTAAACTTAGTCATTTTTGATATTTATCGGCAAAAATTCTCTCTTTGCTAATAACTTATCTATCTATGAGAGCAGATTTGGGAGTCTTCTTTATTAAATACGATCTAATTTTAAATGTAATGTGATGTTATTATTGTTTTTTTACTTGCAGCTCTCTGTGGAACGTGATTTATTACGCTTTGCTCAGCTGTTCTCACAAATTTTACGTTTAGAAGAACAAACACTAGATCTCTCGATTGTCTTATCTGTGTTAGTCAAGTGTCAACAGGAAATAGAAAATAATAAACATAAAATTGAACATCCAGGCCCTAAAGATGTACCGCAAATGATAGCTGTAAGTTTCAAAAGATTTGACTTTTTTAGCTGTATTACACGCTATTTAAAAGCTAAGTAAAAAACGGTAAATTATTTGACGGATTTTTTTCAGGACCAAAATGAACAAAATGTTGTCACTGCCCTCTATCTTATTAAGATCATCACCAAACTGCTGTCACATACTGTAACCCCAGTAGAAATAGAAAAACCACAAATTGAACAACTTTACACAACTATAAGAAAATTTATTAAATGTGATACGCGCCTGGCCGATGGACAGACGCTACTGCACTTGGCTGTAAATGGTGTGACGCCTGTGGATGATTTCTATACAAGTGACATATGCCGGTATGAAATAAAAATAAAAAGTTGTAAAAAATATGTATAACCATTATTTTAACATTAACTAGATTTCCCTGCTTTCGTACCGCCTTGTTACTTGTACATGTAGGCGCTTCCGTTGCCGCTGTCGACTGTGAACGCAATACGCCATTGCATACCTTAGTCTCTAGCGTGAGTTAAAAATATTGAGAAATAATTGCATAGGATTTTATTTACTATTTTACTATTTTGTTTTAGATACAGTTCCCACGTGATAATCCTCAAGTTTTAGCACAAGCTGAAAAAATTGTTAAACTTTTTGTAGAAGCTGGCTCACATTTGGATGCAGTAAATGCACAAGGTTTGACACCCGCGCAAGTAGGAAATATTGGTAAGCGAAATTTAAAATTTACTAACAATAAATAACATTTTAATATCCGTTTCTTCAAACATTTCTTTGCAGCTGGTATTAGAAATCTCATCTTAAGCTTCCAAAATTCGCTCACATCACTGAAATGTATTGCATCACGTTGCATCGCATTTCACAAGCTCAAATATCAGGGAATGATACCAACAGCATTGGAAACTTTTATACAAATGCACAGCGCAGAAAAACACTTTGCGTAGACATAACGATAAAATTTTGAAATTTGCATGTGCAAATACTGGCATAATTTATTTTAAAGTGTGCTAAAAACCATGCCGTAAAACTTTTTTTTTTAATACAAATTTAAAGCCAAATAAAACGTTACTTAGCTTTTGGCATTCATTACTTAAGTTTTGCTAGAACGCTACTATGCCATAAGATTTTAAATGATTTAATTTTTAGCCAAAAATAAAAATAGGAATTTTCTCTTTTCGTGAACTGCGAATAATTTTTGTTAATTTTAATTTTTTTGTAAAATAATAGTGTTTATATATTAAGTAAATTTATTGTAAAAAATCTATGCTGCTTTTGTATGAATTTTTTTTTTATTTAATATTTGTTTGAACTAATGTATATATGTACTTTTTTATTAGATTGGCAACTAAACTATTGAATATCGTATGACATTATATTGCTAACCACATCTTTTGTTCATGTGTTTAGCCACACTATGTCCTTGTACCTTTATAATGCAAATTATCCCGTTCTCTGTAAAACATCTGTATAAAATTTTAACCATTTTGTCAAATTTCTTTTGATTAATTTCTCATTACCTTTTTAAAAACACTCAATTGCTAAGTTGCCAACCAAATAAAATGCAGCATGAAATAAACATTTTTCAAGTTAAGAATTGATTTTATTATTGAATTTTTTTTTAATTTTGAAACAAAAAAACGTGATAGAGAGCTGATCGAATTCCTCTTTTTTTTGTAAAATCTTATATAGTATATTGAAATAGAGTTTGTTTATTTTGCATCTAAAAAATTATTGCATACAACACAAACTTTAATATTTAAGTTATTTAATTAAAACTTTGTAGTCTGTGCGCAAATTGAACGGCATACCTTGCAATTGATTTACAGCACATACATATATAAGTAAACAAAGAAGTGTATCTCAAAATGTTATGTGAAACGCAAAAACAAAATATAACTGCTAAAACTGCAAATAACAGATTTTTTTTGATAACATAAATTAGTCCGTAGAACAAAACGATGATGATTTTTTCTTTTTGTAACTCAATTACTGATTAATTTCAGTGCCAAAACCGTGCGTATTTCGTTAATAAACTGATTTCCAAAGTAAATAACTAAAAATTTATCTCACTTTTGGTTTTCCAGATATTATCGAATGATATTTTTTTGTTTTTGCCTCAGTTATTTCCTTTTTCATAAGGAACTCAGTGATAAAATATAAAAGCTACAGACAGTTAATCAAAATGTGAATTCTTTAGGTTCTTCTTATAAAAAAAAATTGTTTTCAACAAGCGATCGATGAAAAAAAGTTGACTAGACATAATTTAAATGAAATCACAAGACTTTTTAGTTCAATATATTATATTTAATTATTTTCAAAAATTTCAAAAGCTTATGAAGTATGGACAAAGAATAACTTTTACAGAACACATCGATTAAGCAGTTAAAAATGTACAATCTTTAAACTTTAAAAACTGAAATGCATTAAATCATATATTCAAATTGTAAAAGTTAAGAATTTTTTTTGTTTTTTTTTTTCAAAAATTAAAGTTGATTTTTATACTTTGAAAAACATTTCTACCTCAAACGTAGTCTAAAACTGTCTGTTGATTTTCAGTATCTTATGAATATTTATCACAGTCACTGCACATTGTCAGTATGCAGCTTTAGTCCTTTTATGTATGTATTTTGAGTCGTTGTTTTTTCCATTAATTTTTGTTAAATATTGGCTTCACTACTCTTGCATTGCTGATGTACTTTTGGATAAACTTCCGGTTGGCGCATAACCTCATCATAAGATGGTGGTGGCGCTAAAAATTAATTAATTTAAGTTTATTTTTTTAATATAAATTTCCTATAGTTATATATGTAAATTTTTTTTATCCAACTCACCATTAATAATATACTCCTCATCATTTGTGTAGGCGGGATTAATACGTGCATCAGTTGGATATATTGTTTCTATCGTACGCTCATCTATAGCTGAATGTCGTTGTGAACGTTGTGAGTGTCTCCTTAATGTGTTACTTTGCTGATGATATGCGTCCATAAGCTGATCTTCTTGATCGATATCGTCTACTGGCAATTGTATTATATGCACTGAGGACCGACGATCTGAGAATAAAAGAATTTGGTTCAGAAGAAAACTTTTTCTTTGAAAATTTGCATTATATATCATATGAAATAAGTTCCAGAACTTAACAAACATACTTCTAAAAGAACTAGTTTTACAATTCATCAAACTAAAATTTATGCTGAATATATATCCTAACAAGCATGTTCCGAAAAGTGACTACTCAATTCAAGTGGAAAACCCTAGAAACTATAACTAAGAAATATTTATTAATTTGGAATACAACACAGCGAATGGTCGCTGTACATTCCACCTATCTTAATCTAAATCATATCAAGGAGCCTAACTATTCTCATTAATAAAAATACATATGTTACCATATAATGTTTAGTTGACGTTTGCTAAAGGTTAATGGTGTGGCATCACATAGAATGACATTACAATCGATTAAAATTTACTTATATTGTCGGTAATTGCATCCATCAATATCTAAAAGATAATTGTACTTTTTTGATTTAGGACAAACAACAAAATTAAATGAACGTATCAAACACCAATTTTTAAGGGTAAAACTCAGTTGCATTTTTGATAGTCACTTATTAAATTTCAAACAACGGTAGTTAGTGTTTATGTGTCAGGTTTTTGCTAGTCAGTCGTTAAAACGCTGATCAAAATTAGGTGCTTGTTAATCACTGTTTATAAGTACGGCCAATAGATTATTTAACAAAGTCTTTGTAGTATAAATGTTTCAACTTTCAGTTTGGTAAAAAGTTGCATACAAAATTTCGATTACTGACGAAAAGATTTAAGTATTAAAAGGACCTTTCAGATTAAAATATACTTAGATATAAATATTGCACATGGCCACATTTGTATATCACATAAAATGAGATCTACTTTACATTTCTCAATCTCATAGGTCTTTAAGAGACAAACTTTGAGTAAATTTATACATAAAACTTTTACTTAGTTTTATCGGTTAATATCACAGCCTTATCCATCTTCCCTCTAACATGAATCATTTTCTTTAGAGAACCATTTATAGTTAACATTATTAGATATCGGGTTCTATTGCTAAAATAATTCAATATAAAGTCGACGACGGCATGACGTATTCTTTGGATCACCTTCTTCCGTCTCTGTCAGCTTTATACTTTGACGCAATGCACTTGATAGACTCTATGGGCTAAGACCTTTATTTTTTTTATACAAAACTTCTAATTACTATCAACGTGTGCTACTACTGAAATACAGTGAAAATTATATGAAAATGTGTATTGTCTATAGCAACCTATATATATAATTAAATCTAACTATTTTAATGGCCATATCGAAAAAAAAATCCTTCAGCCAAAATATGCAGTTCTAAAAGAAGAACAAAACTGCATAATTACTTCTTTTTTTACACGGGGTGGACTTAATGAATTTTGCATATACTCGCTCTAAATAATTAAGAGAAATACCTAAATGTAAAGTTAATTTAATATTTTGCACCTACTCCACAGAGCTTTAACCGGAAAAAAGGTCCTTGGTGTATTTAAATTAACGTCATACATACTCATACCATTAATTAAAGTAACTACCCGCGCATTTTAAATTCTGAATTGTCATTTAGTTTGCTGCACCCTTCCACTTACCCGCACCAATGGAATCCGTGTAATTATCCGTAAAGGCGAAATGTGGCGTAATCGTTTTTTTACACTTTAAAAATAATACTATCATAATCCAACCGAGTATCAATACCAAATAAACGAATCCCAACATACTCATGCTCAAGTTAAAATTTCGTTGCACACATTTAGGCGCGTTTTACATTCATAAAATGCATTAGAAAACTGATTGCTTATTTAAAATTCACAGCTTAGCTCAAAATTTGAATATTTCAAGCAAAAGTATATTAAATTTTCTTTGTTAAATTATTTTACTATATAAAAAATCGATACACCAGTAAATTTGACCAACAACTAACGCTCGTGCTGGACATACTTAAAAGGATACGAATTCAACCAAAAACAAAATTCAACTGAAGTGGCCGACTAGCAACACATACAATACATCAACATGCCACTCTAATACGAAAGAAAATGTAGGTGTGTAGGAATGTGCATATGTGCGTGCGTATGTTGGTGGTCACACAAATTGGCTAAGCAACGCGCCGCTGCTATGGCACTGCATACTATTAGGCGTTTGACCAAAACAAAAACGAAACGAATATTAGCAAATTGTTTTTAATTTTACATGTATAGGAATTGAAAAACCGAAAAAAGTTTCTAATTTAATTTTATGCTCTTATTTCGATAAAAAAACTGTGTTCGAAGGACCACCGCTTTTCCCTTTATTTTAATTTTTCCAAAATATTTGGTTATTTTGTAAAGATTTGAACCGTGACATGTATGAGACACTAACACTTTATGGTGTCTAATTTTTTCTGCAAGCCTTACAAAACAATATTAACTATATTTTGTGACAATAAGTCATTAATTTTTTTCTGCACCCTACAAAAATAAATGAAATATCATTTTTTCTTAAGAAAGCTGCTTTATTTTATTGATTTGTTAGAACATTTTTTGCATTGAAATATATCAAAAACTATGGGAAATACGATAGAAAAACTTTAAATCTTTTTTGTTTTAAAATGCTTTATTTTTATTATTTAATAAAAAAGTTTAAACATTTATTTTGTTATTTATAAAAAATGTTGGTGCACCACCATCAAAAATTCATATTTTGCAACGCTCCAAAGCCGTATCGCAGTCACAAAACACTGTGAACACTTTTTTATGACAATCTCCAACACACCGCAATAGGAGCTCCCTTAGTTCGATGATGTCTTACGCATATTTTTCTTTTATTATACCTGTCCTTTTGCATTTGTCAAAATGTGTATTCCTACTATATACCACAATAAAATAGATAGTGACACATTTTGCGGCATCACATTAACGATATTTGCTAATGTTTGTCGATTTCGTTTTGTTATTTTATACCAGCTCTCAGACATATAGCACAGAAACCAATAGGCTTAATAGAGAAAAATTTGCCGATTATTAATGTCATGTAAAAAAACAACTTTAATAATTAATATTTTTATGTTGTTTATCATCTAGGTTGCCTATGTGCTAACTGTGCCAACATTACTTTTGTTCCCCATGGTTTTAAGTAGTCATGCATTAAATACAATGATTGCCATATATGTAAACTTTAATGAATAATAAAAAAATAGGGATAACAACAACTGGTTCTTAGTGAGAAAGTATAGCAAAATAATAAACTTATTGTGTGACTTGAATTGGAAGTTATGAAGTATCATATATAGATATAGTTTTTTTGTTCTTTGTCTAATATCCTTTATATCCACACTCAGAGAAAAATATCATAAAATCAATTAGAAGTGATATTAAATTAATAGTATTTTACTATTGTCTTTAAGTAAATGTTAATTTATCCTATTAATTCCATAGGCTCTTTAATTTCAAGGTATGACCTTGATATAGGATTTATTATTCATTTGTAGCATTATTCTTCAGAAAATGATAAAAATTGATGAACATAAGTATATGACTTAATCCACTCCCATGGTAATACATGTGCCTACTGATGTTGCTTAGATTATAAGTAGTCTATAACAGGCAAGTTTACTACGTATTTGTATTTCTTAAAGGAAGTAAGCTCATACTTATTTCATTTCACTTTAAAAATTCAATATTATAAAATACGTACATACAAATGAACAAAAGTTGTACACAAATTAAATTAAATATTCAATAATTGTTGTCGTAGTTTTACTTATTCCGCATTCCTGCAAAAACTTATAGTCTAACTTTGTCCATGAACTGCCTTAACCTCTTCGTAACAAAACTAAAATAATGAATAGAAAAAAAAATCAATTCTTTGAAGAGAAACAAAAATTAAATATTTAAAATGTTTTTTTGTCCTTTTCCATTGCCAAGGCGCATTTACGCATTACAAATTTATTGAAATTTTAACAGCAGAAATAAATTATTTATTAGATTTTGTTTTGTAGACAAAGTAATATTGCCAGGCCCGGATTTAAAAATTTGCCGCCCTTAGGCCGTTCACAAATTGCCACCCCTCTTCCCTGGTGAATATGGAAAAAATATTATTTAATATCAAAAGTGACCAAAAGACCTTTTTTTTTTTTGCTTGTCAACATTAAACAAATTTTGTTTAGGTAGTTTCGGGTCGAAGTTCCAAGTATTCGCACTTTTTTCTCCATGTGTAACTCCAATTAAAAAAATTTTAAAAAAAATTTCAAAGTTCCTAATATTTGCCGCCCCTAAATTCTTGCCGCCCTAGGCACTGGCCTAGTGTGCCTCTAAGGTAAATTCGGGCTTGAATATTACAGTAAACCCTTTTAAGCCAACTAATAACATAGTGATACTTGACTTTTCATATATAAATTAAAAAGAACAGGCGGTGGTAATAAGCGCTTAGCTCTTCTCTTGATGAGCGGGGGTTTGTAGTAATGTGTGTGCAGTTATTCTTTTCAGAGGCTCAAAAGCGCCTTTGGAAATATTCAAGCCATACATTTGCCCTTTTGCAATTATGGTCAAAAATCAAACAAAATTTTGCTAATAGTGCACCGTGTGCATATGTCAACAGATGTCCTTCAGTTTCATTTATTAAGATATTTACTTATTATTTTTTGTGTTTCCTCTTTTTTGTCAAAGGTCATTTCAAATGTCTACGATGTCACAAAAACAACAGCATATCCTTTGGCTTGTGCGTCAGACAAAAATAAGCAGATGATTAAAATTGTATGAGCACTTTGTGTTATTAAATTTCTCATGGAATATTTCTATTTTTGTTGTATAATACTACTTTAATATATTTATATTAAAAGCATTTATTTATAGCATTCGTGGGTGTAATCAACGTATGACAAGGAAATCTTGTCTGGGAGTTTTTTTTTAAAGAGTGTGTTTCAATTATAATGTCCCTTCGAAAACTAGACTGTCACGATGAATCGAGTTAAAAATACTCATATGAAAAAGGTTAGTTTTTATAAATTTGATATAATTGTTTTTGAAAACACTTAAAACACACTTAGATTGTTTGTTGGGAGAGTGCAAAAAAAAAATACATAACACATAAACATAAATAGCTTTTTCCATTGCAACGGCCAAAATATGCAATGAGACCTTCAATAGGCTCTCCTGTTTCGTTTCTACTTAAAACGCCACATGGCTCTTATCCTATCTTAAATTTCTAGCAAAAAGCTTGAGCTCGAAGCCCGGCACTGTAGTTCCTCTAGCTCTATCTTAACCCGCCACTGGTATAGGACCTTCCGTTTCCCTTCGGTTATTTAGAAAAAAAAACACCTTCTAGAAAAGCTATAGTTTTTATTGGTGAAATAAATTGTGTTAATAAATTAATGCGACAACTAAGTGTTACTGACTTTAAGAACTTAAGTATAAATGTTAAACTGAAGTGAATAATTTCAGTGTATGAAAATTACATTTCAACAAAATTTTCAAGGAATATGGCACAAAGTGAGGAGAATTTCGAAAAGAAACCTACAAATATACAAAAAATCTATATTTATAAAGTGCACAATTTATAGCTAAAATTGATTAATAAATTATTTTATGTTTTTATATTTGGCTTATTAACTAATTTTAAAGACCTTAAATTAAATAATTTTTAGCTTAACTAAAAAATAAAAAGTAATAAGAGTAACAAACGTTTAAATACAAAATTACATTGGTACACGGTACCTTGATGGGTACTATCACAGAAGTTGGCTAGGGGTTAAGCGACAAGAACAAAGCTGCCAACTCATAGAAGTTACAAAAACAAAAAAAAAAGTAAATTGACTTGAACACATAAAGTGGTGTAAAACCTCCCATTAATGTCAACATTAACAACTCTCACAAGCTGGTCGTGGCCTGCAGCTTAAGATAACGCGTACCGCTCTCTGCATCTGACAAACGCGCTATATGCTCTGATGCTGCATAACATGTTGTCGCCGTTGGTGTGCTGGGACGACTATTATTGTTATTATTGCTGCTACCATGACTGGGTTGCCCATTTTGTCGTAGACGTGCCGCACCCCATATGAGTACAACAATTGATGTCACTAATATACCCAAACCAAGTCCGGGCAAGAAACTGCGATTAAGTGAATCAAGAAAATCATATGATACGTGATGATGCAGTGGATGTGACAACTGTTTTTGCTGATGTTCAATTTCAAGTCCTCTTCCTCCTCCATCTCCAGCTATTGATGGATAATCGGCGAATTTACTTTGTGGCAGTACATCTTCATGAAGTGCTGTAGCCATACGTTCATGACTTGAGACATCCGTATAGACAGGTCTGCGTTGATATTGACGTATTTCTGGTATTGCAGCTGGATTACTTAGTTGTAGCTTTGTAATATTGGAACAGCCGATATTGAGATCAGCTTTTGGATTTTTTTCTTGAACCATAACAAGGCAAAAGCGATAACTAAGGAAGATGTTCAAAGTTATTCACTTAAGGTTAAATTTGAAATGGAAAAATCATACCTTTCTCCTATATCTAGAGAAGAACTATCGGGCACTATAACACTGACCGTATTTTGTCCATTGATCACTTTGCTTTCGCAGTGTATCTGCAAGAGATTGGAAAGTATAAAGAGAGTAAGTGGTTTATTCGTATATCTAAGAATTTTAAACCTACTGGTGAGTTATCGATCAGAATTTCATTTATATTCTCCTCTTTGTATACGAAAATAGCATCGCACATAAAATCATTTTTGCTCAGGTTCAAAATCCATGTCAGTATCAAACCATAATCGGCTGAGTAATGTAGTTCATGTAGAATGATCTGGAAAAATATCAAAATTTAAGAAAAGAATGCAAGAACGTTAAAATATCAAGCAACGCGTATAATAGATAAAACAAAAGAAAATCTAAAAATGTTTCTTAAAAACTAAACAGACCACCCTACCACACTTACCTCTTCTGAGAAATCCTTAATTTGTGTCGTATCATTCTGCCGCGAGATGGCTTCCAACTGTTCAATAATATTTGCATTATCTTTTTCTACATTATCCATGTCACAATTGAGTGACTCCACAGGAACCTGTATCAGTGGCGCACCCTCTAATCGTGGCGGTGTAACACAAGTCGGACTAATTAAATCTTGTGCTTGAATCTTTGCCACCTGCAACCATTCGGCAAACGAGCGCATTGTGCAATCGCATGACAATGGATTCTCCTGCAGTGAAAGACTCTTCAGCTCTTTAGCACCATCTAAAGCATTTTTGGCCACAATGGATATATCATTGCCAGCCAGACGCAATTCACGCAGTGACGGCAATGGTGCAATTAGATCAGAAGTTAACGCACGCAAAAAGTTATGCGTTAAATCAAGTGTCTCCAGACGCGTTAAATGCTGTAGCGACGCGCTTGATATGGCTACTATGCCATTGTAGCTAAGGTCAAGCGTCTCCAAAGAGCCCAAACCATAGAAGGCATGATCTTGTAACACATCTATTTGATTGTGACGCAACGAGAGACTGCTGAGATGTGAAAAATTTTGTAGCGCTTTATTCTGTATGCTCTTGATGAGATTACGATTCAAATTCAATAGCTCTAGGCTACGCAATCCAGGTAATGTGGCGGCAGAGAGTGGTCCATTCAAATTGTTGGCTGTAAGATCAAGTTGACTGCGTAAAAGGTTGAGTTAATGTACATCCAAATTAATTATAATTTAAATCTTTTAACTTACCGTAAATTATAACATTGGCTCAGCGATTTAAGGCTGGAGGGAAAATCACCCAATCGATTTCCAGCCAATTTAAGCACTTCCAGTTTACGTAAATTTGCAAATGTACGCTGTGATATGCTGGAGACTTGATTATTGCTCAACTCTAAGAAAACTAAATTTGTTAGACCAGCAAAGTCAGAGGTCCCTAAAGCCTTTATTTTATTATTCGATAAGTCGAGTCGTTCTAATCCCACTAATGTAGATATTGAGTTCCACGGCACACTAAGTAGCGCATTACTGGGTAGTCCTGTGTGAAATTTGCATTTTAATTTTTATTTTTTTTTTATTCGAATTTTTCGGTATTTACCCAAAGCTTGTAATGGGCCCTTAATGCCTAAGAATGCTGATTTATGTACACGCTTGATTTCACCAGAAGATATAACGAGCCCATGTAGTAAAATGCCATCAAAGATTTTTGCATCACTCAAGAAGGTCACGTTGCGAAGTGAACAGTCCAACAGTGATATGGAATAGGGTGAAACACGTAGACTTTCGGCAAGAACCTGCAAAAATTTATTTATTTTAAAAAACTTATTTTTTTCTAGAAAATATTAGAATCGATGAAATCTGATATCTGATAATGAAAGCATCATTTAAATGTATTTAGGCTCTGTAAACTAAAATTGTATTAATGAAACATGCAGAACTCTGTGACGATAAGAAATATCATCTAAATTCAATTTGTGATCACGAAGCAAAAGCGTTAACTTTAGCTATTTTTCCTTGTAGTCACAAATCAACTTTAGCTATTACGCGTTGTGGTAAACTCTACATGTGATGTGTTTGAATACGTTACTGGAAGGCTGTCTGATGTCGTAGTAACTCGAGGAGTAGTTTTTACTTTCATATCAGCCTCACCCATGGTATATTAAGCCTAATGTGGACTCTTTTTTTTCAGAATGATTGCCTTCTTATAACAACTTTGACTCTTCAAATAAACATTTAAGTTCTTTAAAAATATCCAACTCACCGTCAATCCATGTAGATCGCCACTGCAACGCAATGTATGTGGCAATGCACAGCCACACTCGAGACTACGTGACCCTGTTATATTGGGACATTTCCACTCCTCAATATCCTCTGCAAAAGGCAACGAGGAAATATCAGCTGATTTACGCTTCTTTGGTGAACTTTTATTAAAATATTTTGCTGATGACTTAACAGCCGGTGGTGGATGCGGCACTAATTTAGCAGTCGATAATGTAGATTGTGATGGTGAAAATGGTGCTCTATTGGTAGCAGCACCTGAAATTAAAACACCACCACCGGAAGCAGGCATAACTGCTGCAGCAGTAGGTGTAAAATAGTCATGCCTCGTTGAAGTAGGCAAATTACTGTTGTAACTAATGGGAAGATTTGTAATTGTGCTGGTTGTCCTCGTTGTTGTTGTTTTTAATGTGGTAGTATCCTCCAACAGATCACTTAATTTATTAGTTGTTGCGCCACATACGTAAGCGATTAGTGCTGCGAGTAAAAAATACAGCAACATGCTGAAAGGAAAAAAATGAAAATTAAATTAGTGTGTGATGGAAAACTACATCAATGATAACAACTGGTGATAAACTTTAACTTAATAATTGAGATTGAGAAAATGTGGGAGGTGGTGACAGAAGGCACAAAACATCAATCAAGATGCGTTACAAAAATAAATAAAATTATTGCTGTTGTTGTTCTCTCAATTGCATGAACGCAAGACTTTTGCATGAAGTTGTGATACTTTGTTGCATTATGTAAATAATCTTCACATTTTAGGTCAAGTGGCAGTGACACTTTGTCACACTTTAATATAAACAACTTTTTTTTTAGTATATTTGTTTTCTGTTATTATATGAAGAGCTTGTTATTTGGATATTGTTGTTTTTATTAGTATGTTTGCAATATTTTTATATATCATCGCACTAACCCAATTTGCCAATTAAGCCTTTATGTCAATTTCAACGCAAAAGATTTATTATCTGGCGTTAAAAGTATAAAATGTAGATAGTTAAAGAAAATCTCTCGATCAAATTAAAATTTTAAAATTAAATGTTTCCATCCTTTGGCAATGTATGTAAATAATAATTACTTTTAAAAATCGTAAATAGACAAACAAACTAAATTGGAATAAATAAAAACCAGAGATGGCGGTATTATTTTAACGAAATAAAAAAATAAAATGTAAGATTATTTTTCAGCTCAGTAATCCTAACAATTTCGCCCATTCTTTGTGAATGATGTGTACTAATGAACCGGAAACTCATTCTTTCTGGCCAGATTCTAAACTCAGTGCATCTCCTTAAATCGTGTATGCACGCACTATTTTAAGATTCTCTATGAATCGATATCAAACAAAACCAGTTCTCTAGATCCCTTTTTAGTTCGTCCTGGCTGGCAAGAATTGCCTGACGCAGAAGTGTAACGAGAGCGTCCACAGAAGTGGCACTTGCCCTGGTGCTAGGTTTTTGACTGTCTTGGTTTGGAGTATTCTCCTGCAGACGATCAGACTCTGAATTTTTCATGTTCAAAGTTGGATTGGAAGTGTTAAGTAAATTTTGTTTTGACCCGTTAGAATCAGTTTCAAGTTATTCTGCTTGACCTGTCAAAGATTCTGGTTGATCAGCCAAAGCATCAGGTTGATCTGCCAAAGAATATCTTACAATGGCAGGATTCTGAAACGCATCCTCAAGACCGTCGAGAGCAGCTCGTGAAAGTGTTAGAGATGAATGCAAAACAAGTGGTTTGCTTTCTGTAGCAAAGGACCGGTTAGAATTCGGCACACTTGCGTTATTTACAGCTGGTCTACCTCGATCTCTATTTGGGGTTCCTTTTAAATTGGTTCCACGATAAAATCGAGTGTGCATAATAATGTAATTTTAAATCGAAAATATAAAATTCATAATAAATGATTGAAATAAAAAACGGCGAGCAGATTTCATCGAAGTCGATAAAATGACTATTGATAATTAGTTTCGATGATCAAGTTGGTTTACACATCTTCTTTTGCTTCTTATTAGTTTACTTCTTATGATCAAAATTTGTCTCCGTTGTTTCCGCTGTAAATTATGCGATCCTCTCTCAGTAGTTTTATTGCTCAAAACTGATGCGGTTTTCTCACATTAAATCGAGCCACTCCACGTCATATACGATGATCTACTTATTGAAGTTTGAAAGTAATTTTTAAGATACATTTGTACCCAAAAGTAGTTTCAGTGTTAAAGAGCAGAAAAAACCAAAATCGCTTTGCTCTGATGAACGAAAGTGAATTCGTGAGTTTTTTCTTTTTGTTGCATTACATTTAAGCGAAAGTGTTTCAATTGTCGCCAAGTGACGGTAATTTTGTATATGCTAATTTTATATGCTGAGCTCTAAATACGTACATATTGATGAATTTAATATTCCCAACGGGAATATGATGGATCAGTGCTCTCAACAGAATGGCAACTATTTAAATGAACGGTGAACAAAATGGTAGTGATGGTTTTTAATGAATAAAACTTTTCTGTACTTTATATTTAGCGAACTGTCATTTTTATATCGCTTTCATAGATTTTTTAACGAAATTCAATGGTGTATGGATGTGATAACATTTTGAAAAAAGGTGATGACCTTGCATAACTGACAGTAGGATTCAAAAGAAACACTTATATAATAACTGACCCATGCATAGATTAACTGAAGTCCTCATCTGAAATGCCATTGGTACTTAATCATTGTAACTTGTAACTTTCATTTGGGTTTCTCGTTGGGTTATTCTAGATTTGTTATATATGTATATATAAATTTAATAATGCCAACATATGTATATTATGCGGTTTACTCATTCTTTTTCTAGAGACATAAAACTTTTATAGGTAGGTACTGTGAGAATAATCAGAAGAAAATATGACTTAGCTCACGTGAGCTAACACAACTCCCAAACCGAGGCTTTAAAAGCTCCCTAATAAAGCTACTCACAAATAGTTGTTGATATAAAGTCATGCTAATACCATGTAAAAAAATAAATAAATATTGTTGTCAGACTAAAAGTGATATGAAATAAAATACAAAAAGGATTTAAAAGAAATTATCCTTTAGTTTAAACGTGAACGAAATGATCGTTTTGTAGTGCGCATATGATCAGTGCAGGCAAACGTATTATCAGTCGAATCAAAATTAGAAGAAAAAAATCAAGTTGAATTATAAAGTGTATAGTGAATCGTATGCATTAATCAACTGTACAGAGTATTAATTAGTTATTTAGAATTTGACATTTGCATTTCACCTCAGCTGTTTACTTTCAAATTTAAACTTCGGAAACTACGCTTTACTTATTAGCAATGAAAAACGAATTGAGTTCGAGAACTTGCTTGATATTGATTTTCTTAAGCTTAGTCGTACTTGACACAAAGATCGATGCAAAAATATTCACAAGATGTCAATTGGCCAAGGAACTGCTGCGGCATGATTTTCCAAGAAGCTACTTATCAAATTGTAAGTTAATTAACTGAGAAATTTTAAAAAAAATTTGTGGGGCGTAGTTAAATAAGCTACATACTAAATATACATAGCTTATCATAATAATTTTTTGTCAGTGAAAATGCCTCTATTGGCTACTCCCACCTACAAACATAAAGTAGTGGTATAAAAAATATTTTGAAGTTGTGACTTGAGTTTAATGCAACTTTAGTTCTACGACCAGGCAACCATGGAATTATTTAAATTTTATGATTTAAACTACCACACTAAGAAAGCTTGATAGTAAAAAAGGCAATGATATATTGGTATAAATTATGACCTTAGTGAATCCTTCTGATATTAAAAATTTCAAGCGGGACTTTAAAAAGAATGAAAATATGCTACAAAAACAGGACGCTGGCGCTGGTGGCGCTGTGGAACAATAAAAATGATAAAGATTTGTATAATGTTTTCTTAGCTTTTTGGAACTTTTTCAACATACCCCCACTCAAACCCTGCGAACATACACATTACTAGGCTGATTGAAAAGTCCCGGGTCTAACAAAGGAAAACTCATTTTTTTCGGAAAATTTGATTTTATTCTTCAATATAATCTCCTTTTAGCTCAATACAACGAGTATAGCGGGCCTCGAGCATTTTGATGCCTTTCTTGTAGTAGTCGCCATCAAGTTCCTCAAAATAGGCGTCCGTCTCGGCAATGACCTCTTCATTCGAGTGAAAGCGCTTACCAGCGAGCCATCTTTTCAAGTTTGGAAAAAGATAGTAGTCGCTGGAGTCCAAATCTGGAGAATACGGTGGGTGGGGCAGCAATTTGTATTGCAATTCATTCAATTTTGCCATTGCTTTGAATCACCGACACGATGTTGCTTTTGACCAATTGTCAGCAAACGCGGCACCCATCGCGCACATATCTTTTTCATTTCGAAATGCTCATGCAAAATATTGAAAATACTACCGATCGACAACTTCATTATGTCTGCTAGCTGTCTTTCTCTCACTTTGTGGTCTTTCAAGAGGATCAGATGGATTTTCTTGATCTTTTCTGAAGTGATAGCCTAATTTGGCCGGCCCGAACGTGGTGCATCACTGGTGCTCGTACGACCCATTTTAAATTCAGCAAACCATCTGTAAACAGTTGTTTTCGACGGAGCCGATGTGCTGTGATGTTTTTGGAGCCATTTAAATGTTCGATTCTCGTTTTTTCCGATCACAAAGCAATGCGAAACTTTGTTCCATAGTTAAAAAAAAACACAGAGGTGATGCACTTTGGACAGCTGTAAAAACCAAAATATTGACAGATTTTAATGAAATTTCACATGTAGTCTTTTGAAGGATAGGTGCTGTCAAAAATAATAAGGATTCGATATTTTTGGCGCCATCAGGCCCGGGACTTTTCAATCAGCCTAGTATATTACATACAAAATTATGATCTATGATATTTCGCATGGAAATTCACTTTTTTGGGATTTCCATTGCTTTGGCCCAGTTAGCATTTCAAATATATGCGGCTATGTTGCAAATTGTGTTTTTTATTGAGGGGAGAATGTTAAATGATGCTTGAATATTTATTTTAATATTGCAATCAATACAATGTACCTATGTATTATTTTACAAAAAAAGGAGTGATAAGAAATATATTTTTAATGTGCATGGGTTTTTCCCCAAAAACTTCGCAACACATTGATAAGAGAATATTTTTGTTTTCTGTTATTTGCCAGAAAAAAGCTAGAATCATTTGTATACTTTCATTATTCACAATTTAGGGGTTTGCTTGGTTGAAAACGAAAGCAGCCGTAGTACTTCAAAAGTTACACAGCAACCGAATCAAAGTGTCAGTTATGGACTTTTTCAGGTAAGTTTACGTTGTCATTGATATTGAAAATTTATATATAACTATTTTACTATCGTATTTAAATAGATCAACAGCAAAAATTGGTGCCGTAAAGGACGTAAAGGTGGTAACTGTAATATGAAATGTGAAGGTTTGTATGCTCTATCAGAAACTTAAGACATAATCAACACTAACATTGCATGCCATAGAAACCACCCACTAAGTAAGGACTCATACACATACATATATACTTGACAAAAACGAAACCATTTCAATTAAACTAACAATGATTTTGCCTCCTTAGCTAAAAACCCAAACAGCCTACACTCATTACAACAATAATTGCAGTTGCATACAAATTTCTGTTTCAATTTAATGCTTTTTTGTTTTTGGATTTTTTTTTTTTTTATTTTTTAGATTTCCTTAGTGACGAAATCTCCGATGATTCACGTTGCGCCAAGCAAATCTTTAATCGTCATGGTTTCCAGGCTTGGCCTGGTTGGGTAAGCAAATGTCGTGGGCGTACACTGCCTGATGTCTCCAGATGTTGAACGAGACTGCACCAGAATTTTTGGCTTGAATTTAAATTTTAATGTGAATGTTCTTTAAGATGACAAAAAATGTAGATTTAAGATCAGAAAATTCATTAAACTATTACAAATTCCTCATCAGGACGATGTTTTAAGAAGAAGAAAAATAAACTACAATGATCATTATTTACTATATGGTATAGCACATTTTAGCTTTAATTTTATTTTATATATAAATATTTTAATACATACTGTAGTTAAAAATCAATAAATTTTTATTGCAAAATAAAGTTATATAAATTCTTTTGATAGCGGAGATACACTATCACCTTTTAAGCCTTTTTGCTTGCAAAGCTTTCTTAGAAATATGAGCTGAAACTTAATGGAACCACGCTCATTCTAATGATCGAATTTAAGTTGTAAACGCGGAGAATATAAAATCTATAAATACTGTCTGAATTTGTTATTTAATCAATATTCTTTGTACTTTTTCTTATGAATTGATAAGGAAGACATCGTATACCAAACAACGCAAATTGACAACGAGTGATCATGAAGTGAACAAACGATTTGCACTGATAAGAAGCACATAGCACGCGATCAACAAGAGAACATTGCGATCGACATACTCTGTTGCATATGCATTATATGCAAAATATTCAATTATTGTAATTTCCTTGTGCATAAATAATTTTAAATACACTGGTACTTTGTTTATATTTTGATTTAGTTACTGCCAAATTTTATGAACACAAAATCATTAAAATCATCATAATTAGTTTGTCTCTCAAAATCATGCGCGATCATTGAAAGAGCAAAACTAATTGCAAGAGCAGTAAAACAAGAGAGCCTTTGTATTTTAATGAGCAATGCTTCGAATCAAACAGCACAATAAATAAATGTTGCTACTGGTGCTAATGGTTTTATGACAGAATGCCCTGAACTTGAAGAAAGAGAAATGTATACTTAGAATTAGAGTGGCTCTTATGTTCAAGATTTGTAACCAAACAGTTATTGAATAAAAAATTTAAGTTATACTGCTATGTACTTATGTATGTGAAAGTAATTTGCGTTTATGAAATGGAATTATTTCGTTTTGATGAATCCTGTTCGATATGTTCCATTTTTATAGTAATATTCCGTTTTGATATTTCTATCCGTCACGGTTAGCAAGTTGTAAAGAAGCCATTCCCGGCCTTCTAAAGAAGTTCTTGTTAGAAAAATCCTCCACTTCCCGGCTATTTCAAAAATTTTTGAGTTTTTACTCAAGGCCCTCCGCCTTAAACATGAATTTCATGGGGCTTTGCCGAGTCAATTCTGGTCACTTGGTCACTTGGTAACCCAGTTATCCGTATTGAAAGAATTAAACTATTCAATTCTTGCACTTGAGACGTTGGGGAAGAATCGAAAACATATTTTGGGCATGTTCCTCAGCAGCCTTTTAACAAAAATAATTTGCTCATATCAATCGATGAGTAAAGTGAGATAAATGGAGTTTGGATTGAGAAGGACGTTGCAGTTATTTCACAAAAAAAAAAATTCCAAAGTCGATGAAGATGTTTGAAAGTTTACTTAAGACATGAGAATGTGTAAAAATCGAAAATTTTCTTCGGACACGAGAATCATAGTAGAAGTCTTTTGAAAAATTATTTTGATCGACATTTAGTCGCCCTGGAATTATACTGCTGCTTATCTATTTAAATTTTGTAGCCTTATTTAAACGTTCGTAGCATGTCGCTAACTTTTGTAGTTTTCGAGATATTTGGTGTGAAGGCCTTAGTATGTGCTATCTAAATTCAAAGCTATGGACATTTTTTATAAATCTCCGACTTCCAATACCTTAAAATTATATTTTTTAAGTGGGAAGCTTAATTTGAAAAAATTTACAAGTCGAATCTATTGAATAATTCGAAATATTTTGAAATATTTTGGAAAAGTCAAAGAAATTTCATAAAGTCATACAATATGGATAAAGTCACAAAAAAAAGTGAAAAGTGCAATTGGACGATTTTTGAAAAAAGACGAATGATCTTAAAAACTACCAAAATATCTTCAAAAAATGTTGAGAAAAACAAAAAATGTTGAGAAAAACAAAAAATGCTGAACAAGTCGATTAAAGTTAGAAAATACTATAAGTGTTGGAAAATTTATAAAAGCCAAAAACTTGATTTAAAGCTTTAAGCTAAATAGCTAAGACAACTAATAGCTGTAATAGCTAAACTTTATTATTATTATTATAAAAAAAAATAATTAAATCATTCAAACACAATCACCTCAATCTCATAAAAAAAAGAATAATTTCCTCAATAAGTGCCACCTCATTGTTTATGTTTATATTATTATAGACAAAATAATATTATTATAACTTTAAAAATCTTAATTCCTTTTACACTTCAGTTGTCACTCACCGATCAACCAGTGTACTACATTGCTGCTGTTGTTTGTGCGCGATCAGCAAATAGAAAATAAAAATACAAAAAAGAATTTAAATTATACAACAATCATTATCTACACAACTTTTTACATACATTGCAAAGAAGGTGGATTTTTTTAATTACTAATTTAAATACAAAAACTTGTTTGCATGTATCATTGGAGGGAAACCCCAATGTATTTTTTGAGTGCAGCGACAAACGTGACCGATCCATGTTAAGGCACAAATTTGTGCTTCAAACTAAATTGAAAGAACTAGCTGTTAAATTAATAAACTGTCGCTTGATTTTTCATATACCTACATATGGCATTTATTATCTAAAACAATAGTTTCTCTTTTTGTAAATAAATTCTCCAAAAGTATTTGCGCAACGACCTTGTATTTAACTTGTAACTCTCATTTTTTGTTCGCAAAACGTGTTGGTTTTCGCTGTTGTTGATCAACTCCTTGGATTTTTTGTTTATTTATTTTAAGCATGTTTTTAGTTATGCCAAAATTTTAACTTTATATTCTAAGAAATTAGGCATTCATTTTTAAGCTCTGCTATGTGTTATATTTTTCTATTTAAGTTAGAGTAATAAGACTCGAAAAAAAAACTTTGTTCTAAAAAAATATCGCAGCTGTTCAAACATGGCGTACTGTAACTAACTTAAGAGTTTGAAGAATCGTTTTTATTAATGATAGGGAAGAAAGCTTTTGTGTAATACCATGTTGGACTTAAAAGAAAAGACGCAGGCTCAAGTGCTCAGAAAGTACCCGATTTGTTTTAAACCCCTTTTTGTCTCACCTAGCTTAATGTGATGAGCAAAAAAAAACCCTCACCTCTGAGAAACCATAGCGAATTATGATAAGCAAAAAGAGCTCTTTCGCCCAACTTCTCAATAACCATAGAAATATAATACTTTTTCGTAAAAATGCCCTGTACAACAAAGACCCAAACCCAAATTGCTAACCTGTCACTCCTTGAATCCGCAAAAATTACCATCATATTTACTTTCTTATAAAGTTTCTCGAATGTTTCAAACAGAAAGCTTCCTAACCTGCTTTACCAAACTAGATTTGGAGATTGAGAAATTTGCGATATGGTGACGTTAGAGAAATCTCCAGGTCTTGGAGAGGCATTAAATTACACAATCTTGAAAGCCAATTGGTTAATTTCTGAAGATATTCTTGTTGAAGAGGTGATACTTCAGTAAACTGATACTTTCTGGAAGAATTGCGAAAGACTTAAGGTTCGATGATACATACATACAACTGCATACAACCGCTTAGATTGGTATCACTCAAAATATAGCAACTTTGCATATTGATACAACTAAAAATTAGGTTTATGCTGAATACACTTTTTGGATAAAAAAAGAGATCTTCCGCTGATTCGCCAAAGAATTGGCGAAAATAATTATGGTTAGGCTGCAATTGAATCAATTATAGATTTTTTTTTCCTCTTAAGACGATCATATACTCATGTTCCACATTTGGAAATTAGAAAAAACCAGAGTACTATCAATGGATATACACTTGTGCTCACGTCATAGAGTCATTCGTATGCTACGTACCATTTTTGTTAAAATTTATTTATAAATTTTTTTTTCTGATTCTTATATTATTAGATTTATAATCCTGCTATGTAAGCAACAATTTACTGCAAAAAAATGAAAATAAATATTTTTGGTTTATCCCGAAAAATGCAAAAACGTCAATAAAGGTCATATATGTATACTGTGCTCATATAATTAAGTCATCTGAAAGAAAGTAATTGAAATTGTTGAACTTTTGGTGTGAGTTCTATTTTGTTTTAATTAGTTTAGCTTAATAATGAGTAGGATAACCTTTCTGTTTCATAAATATTGAGAATCGGTTTGGTATGCTGCCTACCAGGCGCGCACATTGGTCTGGAGAAATATTATGCCAATTCTCTTGATTAACTCTCCACAAGCTGCTTTACTCGCGGGTTTTCGTGCTGCTATGACTCATTTGATTATGCCTCACAAGTTCTCTATAGAATTTAAGTCGGAACTTTGAAGTGGCCACTTCAAAATCTTGGTGAATTGTGTGTCCAGCCAAGATTTGACAAGTGGAGATTAATGTTTTGGACCATTATCAAGCTGGAAAATCCATCTAAGCGCAAAATTTTTGGTGTAATCGGTGGCCAAATGTTCCCTTAGTATATTCCTGTATGAAGAAATTTAACTTATGGGTTGCCAAGCCAAAACTGTATGTGTGCTCGAAAAACATCAAAAAAAGTCATCGTTTCGCAAACGGAACACTCAATAGGCCCCTAAGTAAGTTGTAGAGCACTGATATTTTTTAAAAAGGCATTCCAATAACTTGAAAAGGTTGTTCAACTATATTACATTCCATGATAAGACTTCCTTGCTTAAGGGAAATAAACAGCACCATTCATTACAGCGTTCGGCTGTAGAGTTAATTCCAGTATGCAAATTCCCTACATTAATTGTAGAAGCTTTAATGAATCCACTCTTGGCTCTCTGCGCAATCAATAAAGTTATTACGTGAATAAAAAAATATATAAAGAAATAAAAAAGAAAAAAAAACAAAGAGAATCTTTAAAGACAGATAAACAGAATTTTAAAACAATTGTGTAAATAACGTACATTTTATATCGAATGAAACAAACAACTTTAGAAACGAAGGTAGGAAAATTTTTCAAGCAATAAAATTTATTGAGCTCGAATATTTCGCGGTATTTTACATTGCTCTCAAAGGGCTTACCGGTCGGTAGTTTGCATTTGTCACTGATAAGAAAACAAATTAACAATCTTTAACATACCCTAACTTTGTAGCTGCTCAGTAAATATTTACCAAGAAGCTTACAAAATTATCTTCTTTTGTAAGTTACTAATTAGCCAAAGTGGCTAACTATATAAAAAGAAAGAAAGAAAAGAGAAACAGCTACACACAGTACATAAGCTATTTTCAAGTGCTAAATACTTATACATAGTGAGATCCATTTCAATTTCCCCAGGCCAATATCTAGAGAATTAAGTAAGATAATAATAAAAGTTTAAGGTTTTCAGACGATCTGATAACAGTGATCTTGCTTACAAGCCTTATAGCTTTAGCCTAAAACATTTATCACTATTCCATTTAGTTCACGAGTTACTGGCCTGGGGAAACTAAAATGAATCACACGGTATCAGCATAAGCATAAGTATCAGCTTTTTTGTATTTTGTTTACCACATCCAATACTTTAATTTATTTCATATCAAGTTTTTAATAAAATTTACATCACTCTTATTTTTAGCTTTGAACTCTGTAGAGTTAAACAGTTTGGTCTTCGTATAACTGCAAAAAATTGAAATCATTAGAAATATTTCATCTTAGGCTTGCTATCATTACTGCCTCAAAGTTACTGCTAACATGAGGTGCTGCTCAGTGCTTTGCACAATACTTCTGCTGGAAATCTTTGTCGCTTGGAGTCCTGCAGTAGTGGCTAAGAAGTTTATGCGTTGCGAATTGGCTAAAGAATTGCTGCAAAAATATCAATTTGATAGGACTTTGCTATCGAACTGTAAGTTCATTTCAATATATAATAATATAAAATGTTTATGATTTATATTTTTCTCCCATTTAAAGGGATCTGCTTAGTAGAACATGAGAGTGATTTGAATACGAGTAAAGTAACTCGTAAGCAAAATGGCAGTGTAAATTATGGCCTCTTTCAAATCAGCAGTAAAGAATGGTGTCGTTCTGATCGTAAAGCGGGACGTTGTAATAAGAAATGTGATGGTAATAAGTCAACACTATATATAATTTTGATCGTTTTAACTCAAAAATATCAATAATTTTAGATTTTGCCGATGATAATATCGCTGACGATGTCGAGTGCGCCAAGCAAATTTTCAATACATATGGTTTCAAATATTGGTCAGGTTGGAATCAATACTGCTATCGCAATTCTAATTTACCCAATTTGGAGTTATTATGTAAACTAAATAATTTATGACCCTATGAAAGACATTACTTTAGCTTTTTATTAGGGAAGAAGAAAAAGTAAAGTAATTTGGCATATGAAAAAATAAAATAAAATAAAATAAATTGAAGGAAACTACTTTTGGCAATATGTGAGACATAAATTTACAATAACTCTTTTTTATCCATTGTATATACAAATAAGTTTGCTTAAAATGCTGATAATTATAAGCTATAACATTAAAAAACGAAATTCTACGTTTACCTAATTTAATCTTGCTGACTTTGAACAGCAATTAAAGCGTTGGGTGCAAAAGGCTCTATAGACACAAAAGTGAATTATGGGATATTTTAGCTTGAAGTTTTTAAATTGCCGTAAATCATTTGGACTTTTTTTTTGTCAATAGCCTCTTTTTCCCCCTATGAATCTGTATACATATTTGTTTGGCAACCTAAAATTATTAATTTTCTATAAGAAAATTATTAGGGGCAGTTGCCCCTTTTTCAGAAACCGTCGGGCTAACTTTTTTTGGCTCCATACAATTTGACTCAGCTGACTCTACAATACATCTCCGTGACGGAATCTTATCATGATTTGCTATTTGCAAGTTTAGTAAACTAAATATGCAAAGTTTAGCAACATTGTAGCCTCGAAGACAGAAGTTTTTTTTTTAAATTTTGGTTGGTTGATTTCCAACATTAACTTAGATAATTTTTCGTGAAAATCTGTCTTTTTCACTATTTTAGATTGGTCGATTATGCTCAAAATTTAAATAAATAAAACTAAAATATCAAAAACAACACAAAAATTAAAAAAATGGCAACATTATGTTGAGTGAATTGTATACAATTATGAACAATTCCAACAACACTCCAACTGTTAAATTTTATTTTGCCGACTTTCAACATAATTCGTTAGATGCAATAAAGCCCAGCAAACATTTGTTGAATGTTCCGACTAGGCGATGAACTTATAACTCCTCCAGAAGAGTAAGATTGAAAGTTATTTCATAAATGCATTTTGATTTAATATTTTGTTATTTGCATTGTAAATTTGCGACATCGAATATTTATACGAGTATGTGATACGATCTATGTTATGTAAAGGGGCCTTATCTTGGCAAGATAAAATTTTCAAGAAGGATTGAAATATCCCTGCAAGAACGTAATAACCGATTCTCAAACACATTTACGCAAAAATTACTATCGGTACCAACACTAATACAAAATGTTGACATTGTTTACATATCTTATAATGGCTAAAACAGACAAAAAAATTTGAGCATATCTTCTTCTCTTTCTACACCTTTGTATTTTTTTGAAGTAAAATTTAACTGTGATTTTTCTGTCAAAGTTCTAGTTCTAGTTCTTAACATAGAAATTATTTGTGTTTGAAAATAAAACGTTTACAACAAGTTTTGTGAAAAATTGTAAAATTAAAGATAGAAAAAATTAAAATACTATGAATAATAAAACGCTAAGAAAATCTTCATCCTTCAGATGTTTTCATGACAGAAGGGCGCATCCACTTTGAAATAAGCTTAAAGTAAGCTAGTCAGTTTAGCCCCAATAAAGCTAAACAAAGAACACTTAAATACTTTTGCTGAGTTATGACGCTTAGTATCTTGCCTTACAATTTTTACTTCGTGTTAGTACAAAACTTGTACTCAGTGGTCAGAGCGAGGGGAAGGGAGGCTACCACCCCGGGCGCAGAGGCTTGGGGGTGCCAAATTATCCTCGGTATTCATTGAGATTCGAAAATAATATTATTTTTTTTTAATTCATTTTTATTTTATTAATGAAAATTTTCAACTATCGCTTCGATGAATGCAGTATGACTTCCACGACTACAGCTGTTTACTGGGAGATTATTTAAATGTCTGACGTTCGACATGCTCGAAAGCAATCAGTGAAGGCAATTGACGCGTATTTTGTTTTACAGACGGCGATGACTGACTTGTCTTTTAAAAATGCCGCCAAAACGCTGTAACATTTATTGTTGTTTTTTTTTCGTTTTATTGTTGCTGTTACCATTATGTCGGTTCTTTAGGTTTGAAGATTTTTATCAACACCTTGCACTACTATAGTTTAAAAGGTAAGGGTAGACTGACGAAATGGTAAAGAAAAATAAAACAAAAGCTGCGTATGTTTTGGTGCTTGGTTTGAAACCACCAGCTGATTTGGTAGTAGGATAAAATATTGAGTGTAAACACTGATAATTGCTATAATTAAGCAAAGGTGCCGAAATTTTGCATTATTAGTGAAGTGGAAACATTTATGTTAACCTTAATACACGACATGCTAGTAGGTAGCTACTTTTATTATGATTTCCTTTATAGAATCGAACATCAGGATACATTATTAATTTTATTATTGTTAAAATGGAATGGGCAATTGACGTTATACACTATGCAGCATTTACTACTCTTAAGCCTTGTAACGCTCCGAACGTCTTTTTTTTTGTATAATTCAAAATCAAATTTTCGACTCTAATATGCCATAGCAATACGATGCGTCTTTGATTGAATGGAAGATGACTAATTTTCTATGTGTCTAAGCTTTCCATGCGATACAAAAGGAAAGACCAAGTAAAACCTCACTCGCTTTAAGGGGAGTCTTGCTTATTGATGCTTTAAATATTTTATATTCTCAAAGTGAATCTTCTCATCGGACTGTCCACCTTTATATAGTTTGTATTAAAATTTATTGCATTGAAGTTTTTGTGTGAACAGTAAAAGGGAAAATCATGTAGGGTTTTTTACGTGACTCATCGAAACTGAACAGTAAAGTGTAGCCGCAGACTTGTTAATTTGTGTAAAATAAATATTTTATTTACCATGCAACTTCAGAGGATTATTTTTCTTTGTTGTGAGCAAATATATCTGTCATTGATAAGTAGGTGTGAATTAAACGTTAAATGCTACATTTTCTTTTTTAGTTTTTTAATGCACACTTAATTCATTTAGTAGGATCTATATTAAAGAACTTTTTTTTTTTTAAAATTATATTCTTAATATTCAGCAAATAATGATTTTCTCATTATATCTGCTTCTCAGACTCTAACTAATTATAAAATTTTTCTGCATAGCATAAGGTAAATACCCTCTAATATTTGTTTTTTTTATAAAATTGTAATATACTCGTACAAGACACATTTAAGTATGTGGTATTCCTACTCAACCTATTAAGTTGCTTTTTCTGCATTTTATTGCTTATCGAGAGCCCACGCATATGCAACGGAATATATTAAGTCATATTTCCTTTGCTTTACGTAAAAAATCAACAACAAAAACAGCACAGATGTAGGCGCATTGCGCATGCGCGCAGATTCGTTGTAGCCAATCGCTGTCGTTGTTATTCGAAAGAAAAAAATTATCTTAAGAGATAAAAATATTTTTGGTTGTTGTTGTTGTTGTTTTTTTTACATTACTGACAGGCAACGACCGTCAAACGTCCTCGTTTATCTATATATATTATTTTGCATTTGCTAAGTATTTGCTTAGCAGTAAACTTTCAAAAGTCTCAACATTCTCAAGAATAAGGGGGCGCAATCGGAAATGCTGTGTGTAGTTAGTCACATTATTCATATGTCGAAAATATATACTGGGTGTTTTATTTTGGCATGCTGCACATATGGCTAAACAAAATTATATGTAAAGTACATAAGATAATGGAACTATTAAAAATTATTAGAAATTTGCTATTTATTATGCGGTCTGAAAATTACGAAATCGCATAAATAGGCTTAGACTTATTCATACACCACAACAAATATTATGTGTTCGAGTTCTGATGATATTTGTTATCTGGAATTTACGTATTAAAAAGTCTTGTTGTGCCAAAAAAGGACAGGAGCACAAACGTAGACATTCATTTTTGCAAACCTTCAACAACACTAACGTGCCTATGATCAGAATGCTGTGAATCAATATATTTCTAAGTTATAAAAAAGGAATGGGGTATATCACTTTGACACTAAAGCAAAACGAGTTAACTCAGGGACCGTAAATAATCGATATTTTCTATAATTAAATTCAAAAAAATCACAATGAAGGAAAAGTCGAAATTTGAGTTTGAGTATACAGATGAATTTCTTTTGACGAGAAGGCTATGAAGATATATGAAATGATTTTTAATATTGCGATTTTTATTTTAAAAATCAAAAATAATAGTTATATCAGATTTCTATTTTTTCGATCATAAATAATCGTTATTTTGAATTTCTATTCTTATCGATCAAACATAATCGTTATTTTGGATTTCTATTTTCTTCGATCAAAAATAATCGTTGTATTGGATTTTTATTTTTTCTATCGAAAATAATCGTTACATAAGATTTTTATTCTTTTCTATCAAAAATAATCGTTATTTTAGATTTCTATTTTTTTCGATCAAAAATAATCGTTCCATTAGATTTCTATTCTTTTAGATCAGATATAATCGTTATTTTGCATTTCTATTTTGTCGATCAAAATAATCTTTATGTTTAATTTCTATTATTTTCGAAATTCATAATCGTTACGGTCCCTGAGTTAACTCCATTTCTGAGCAAAATCGAGAATCGTTTTTAGCGAACAATTCCACAGTATTTCCATAATTTCTTTACGATTTATCTCCATTATTTGAGAAAAAACCAGTTACTTTGAAAATCAATATCTCAAAATCACTAAAAATAGAGATAACTCGCTTTGCCTTAGTGCCACAGATCTAATGCTCGAAAAAAAAGTTCTGCATGATTTTGATTCAGGGTTGCAAACCTTGTCACTAATTAAAGGACGTCTCACTGCTGTTTCAATTTAAGGCTAATCCTCAAAAATACGCGTTAACAAACAAATCCAACAATCTAACAAAAAGATTAAACGCCCCATGCAATAATCATAAAAAGTTTTATTTTATGGTCTGTTTGATTTCGCCTTTGTGTCTTCCTTTTGTTTATTTTTTTTTTTAATTTATTTATGTTAAATGCACAAATCACTACAAAACAATAAATTCCCATAAAACACCATGTAGGATGTTGCTTCTATTGTTATTAATGTTGTTGTTGTTGATGTTGTTGATGTTGCTGTCATTTCATATGCATATTTTGTCTATGCGTAATTAACATGGCTACCACAGAAGAGAGAACCTTTAACAATTTAACCAATTTAACAATACCTTTTGTAATGCCACCAGTTACCAACAATAATGGCAACGAAATACATATAGCCAACAACAACAAAAGTATGAACAACAATCAACAAAAACCGGAAATTAAACGCAGTCAAACGTTTCGAAAAAATACACAAACCGTGACAACATTTTTGTATTTTGTTATAAGGTACCCACCTGTAGTTATGTAGTACGAGTACGTACGTACATACACCTATTTAAATAAAAAATTAAAGAAGCAATGTTGAAATGAAAAAAAAATTGAATGAAATTTGTTTGGGGCTGCAAAATATGATGATGATGATGTTGATCGTTGAGCTAATATTCTTGGTTGTTTCTATGTAAGAGCTACACTGAAATCAGCATTCCTGAAAAAGTCTTTTTGTATTTTTTCAAAGGTTGGATTTAAGACCAGTGATAGAGTCAGAGTTGACAAGTTGAAAAGAAGTGATTCCCGGTCTTTTAAAAAAAAAATTAAGTTTTTGCCTCAAAAGGGAAAAAGAAATATTTATTTTTGGGATTTCACAAAAATTGCCGAATTCTCGGGTGTTTCAAAATTTTTTGAATTTCTATCAGGCCCCCGGATTTGACGTGAAATTTCGAGCTTCGCGGGTCAATCCCAAACACTGAGCAGCCCTGAATAGAGTTTTCAGTAAATTTGGCCATTTTAGTACACTGAAATTATGTAGTACAGAGTACACAGACACACACATGGAATTTTCAATATGTCTCCAATAATTTATTTTATGTAAAATGTATTCCCATTGACTTTATTAATCACTCGTATATTACCAACGTCATATAAATTATTGCATTATTCGATTTAGAAAATCAGTTGGGAACCCTGTTTACTTAGATGTAAGTTTTCGGAAAAATTTTGAACCTTTTAGTTTTCCATAGGAATTACATGATAAAGAAAAGTTTACATGACAGTTTATATGTTATGACAGAAAAATGTTACACAAATGGTTGAACCGGTCATTATGTCTCTTATGGCTAATCCAATGTTAAAAATTATACAATGTTGACATACAATTTATGTTCTCAAGTTCTTTTTAAAGGTTGAGGGCTGACATTTTTTAAGTGTACTAAGTGATCATTATGATATTAAATTTCATTATTTTTATTATTGTTGATAATAAGTACCTTCTTCCTTTTGCTTTACGAGCTTACCTTCTACTTTGTTGCTTTATTTTTATATAATATTTCTTACTTTTTTTTTTAATTATAAAAGTAGCACCCAGTCTAATGAAGGCTTTTCAAAAGAAATAGTCATATGAAGCTCCGTTTATTTTATGAAAGCCGATGCTACAATATGTAGAAGGTGGACAAAAGTTAGCAGAATAAAAACGCGTTACTGCATTTAATGCAAAAAAAGGTTTGGCTACATTTGTTGGATGTAACTTCATGCAGAACAAAAAAGCACAGCGTTTTGCATATACACATACATACATACATCCAGACATATTTCCCTACAGACGAGTGTGTCAGTTACGCTCTGGTTTTTAAATTAGAAGGCGGTGGCGGTTGATTTTCCTCTTAAATGTTTTATTTTATTTGTAACTTTGTGTTAAAGTAGTCGGTCATGCTGCAGTTGCACATCGGCTACGCAACATGAACAGCCAGCGGAAATTTAACAGGAAGTGTAACAACAGCAACAGCAGCACTATTGTTATTTAGAATTTTATATTAAAAAAAAGCTATAGATTTATATATACTTTTTCTGAAAGTTGACTTTCTATTATATAGTCCAAGGACACCACCAGAGTAATTATAAATGCAGTGGCAAGAATAATTTTTTTAATAACACTAGTTTACAAATTTGGGCTTCATCTCGAGATCTGGTTTCTCATAAAACTTTTACGATGTATTTTGGGGCGTAGATTCCAGAAATGCCAACCATTTTTTTTTTTTTTCTTAAGAATCGTTTTCGAGATATCCCCAAAAAACCCGTTTTTGTCACTTTTTTTATTTATTTGCCCATATTTCTATCGACTTATTTTCTACTCAAATCTAATGTACATCATTGCAAAGATATTTTTGTCTTCTTTCTAATGATATGCTGTTTGAGTAAATCGAATAAGATTTTCCAGAGTTACAAGCGATCAAAATTAAAAAAAGAAACTTTTTTGGTATTTTTTAAAAGTTACAAAATTTCAATTGCTCCATTCGAATACAAAAAAATTAGCTTAAGTTTTTTTTAAGGTTTAAAATGAAAGATTATTCTTTCTTTATAAATATTTTAAGTGTAATTTGGGCCAAGTCGTCCAAAAACTGTGAGTGTTATTTCAAAATGAATGAAAATAGGTAATTTCCTTATTTTCATGCATTCCCGTATATAGCGCATTGACTATGTAATTAAATAACGAACTGATTCGTTAAAGATATTGTATTATCTTATATGTTCAATTGTACCCTATAAAAGATAAATCTCAGCATATCATTAGAAAAAAGAGAAAAATTTCTTTAGAATATTTGAGTCGAAAAAAATTGGATGGAGATATGGGCAAATAAATGAAAAAAGTGCCAAAAAAACGGGTTTTTTGGGAATATCTCGAAAAGGGTTCTTAAGAAAAAAAAAATGGTTGGCATTTTTGGAAACTACGCTTCAAAATACATCGTAAAAGCTTTATGAGAAACCAGATCTTTTTTTGTGTAAACTAGTGTAATAGAACCTAGTGAGGTTGTTATCTTTAGCTGTGATAAAACCGACGCAGATGGTGTCGCTGATCAAGAATATATGCACTTTTCACTATTTCGGTAATAATTGTTACATCAAAAATTATACAAAATAATTTTTAATTTTATAATTTTAAGTTTTTTTTATAAAAAATGATTGTATCGAGATTTCCATCAAGCATCATTTCAACCATATTTACCTATACCAAGCTTAGTGACCTCTTTTAGTTCTATTTATTCCGATTGTGACCTTAAGCTGACACATTATTGTCACACCTCTTTAAAACACATACATACATACAGCCATTTGACAATTTTTCACGTTTTCATACCAACTTTCCAAGCCCTTTTTTCCGCTCAAAATATGCAAACACTTCCAAAACCTAAACTGAAACAAAAACTTCAGCTAATGGCTACCAATTGAAATGGTATTATGTCGTCTTTAAAGTTGCCAATTTTGCGAGATTCAAAAAAGCAAAAAAGTTGTAAGAGCAAAAATAAAAACTTGAAAAATTTTTAACGACCTACGCGACTCATTTTAAAATCAACTGAAAGCAACTAAAAAATATTAAGGTTGTGATTCGCATCATAATGGTGCCATCTATAAAGGCAACAGCACTCATAGCGCTATTATAAAAACGCGCAGGCGCACATGTGCCGCTTGACAAAGTGATTCCTTAATCTAGATGTGCTAACTCTAAGCTCTGGTTGTTGCTTGAATTTGCTATGCTCTTATAGTCGAAATATTTATGCACGTTGTTATATTATGTGGCGCTTTAATGCCCACACACACAGTGTTTCAGGCAGGTAAAGGGTGGCATAAATTTTTCGCCAGTTTTACTTTTTAAATTTAACAATAACAAATTTTCTACGCTAAAAATATGTAGCGTATGAAAATTTTTTAAAAAATTTTTACTTAAATGCTCCATAGCAGGGGTTAAGAAATGATTCTGGAGGGGTGTTTTATCTTTTCATGAGAAACAACTTTGCTTCAGTCACCAAGCCTCTCAGACTTGAAATAAGAAAAGTCTTAGGAGAGCGTTTGTAGGCAAGTCAATTACTGGTTAATCTCAAAATCCTAACGCGTAGGCCATCTGATGGCAAATTCGAGCTCAGTGGCCACAAATTTCCAAAAATTGACATCAGTCCTCCAATTTGATTGTACACAGTGCTATTATTCAAACTGAAAGCTCAATTGGCTCATTATTTCGACAGAAAATTTTACGAAGTTTTTGAAAATCTTTCCACATTGTTTTAGTGAGTTTTAGCAATGATAAAGCGTTGTTCTTCCGTGTAATGTACTATTATAGAAAAAAAATTCCTTGGGGCACCCTTTATAAGTATTACAAAGAAAATCTTGAAACTCATCTTTTTCGATTGAATTTTTGAAATTGTAAGTCAGCACATAAAAAGAAAAAAAAAATATATAGTTTTAACAAATAATTTCAATGAAAACAATTAAAAAATTAAATAGCAATTGGCTGTACACATTATATTTTTAGTTAATTTTCATTTCAAATAAATACTACATTTGTAAAAAAATATAACAATTAGTTACTTAACACAAGCCGCAAACGTTGCTTCAGTTATTATTTGTATTCTAAACTTATTACCATAAAACCCACACATTAAAAGTTTTTTGTTGGAATTTTTTATATTATCGCTTTTTAAATTGAATTTTTAATTAACACAAATAAACAACCCCCACACGCTTCCGTTGACCTATAAGTTAATAATTTTTTTTTTTTTTTTTTTTTGTTAAACAAAATGAGCTGATAAAATTTTGAACAAAGACTCTGCCACTTTTTAATTACCGCTTCGGTCATAAAATGCTAATAGAAATGTGGTAAAAACGCCTTCAAATGAGCGCTTTGATTTTGATTTGAGCAGTTGGATACTGGAAGTTCGCTGCAAAAACTTTCAATAAATTACTTAGCATTAAAAATAAAAAAAATTTAAAAATTTTGATATCATTTTTCATGGTGTCGTAAATTTTGAAAACGGAAAGAAACTCCTACGCTAAAATGTATTTAATTTGTTGTTTGGTAATTTGAAACGTAATGTTAATCATTGAATTCGTACATATGTATATTAGTGGTTTCAGAAATTCAATTCAATTTTTTAATAAAAATAAATATTTAAGCCTTACTTGTATTAGTTAAAAGACAGATGACCAATTCCAACTTTCAATTCCTGTAATATTATCAATTAATTCAAATTCTTTGGGCACGTAAATGTTATGAAATTTGATTTCTAAAGCAATGAATCCTAACCAGTTTTGTCTGAAACAAAACGAAAGACTTAAGCGACAAACTTTGCGTTGACTCAGTATTTTTTAACATTTGATCACATTAAGCTAAATATATAATTTTTGAACTACAACAATTAATTACTTTCAAATTTTTAATTTTACTTTTTTTTGTGCTTTAAAAACGTGGGTGTCTAACACAACATAAAACGCTGCATGAAAGCTGTAAACAACAACAAAAAAATTAAAGCAACACACACGCTGTGTCTGCCGTGTTATATCAAAGCGCAATAAACAACACGAAGGCGGCAAAAGTTGGAAGATGTCGAAGAATAGAAGTGTGGTTGCTGCTATGGCTCAAGCTCTATAATGAGAAAACTAAGTTGCTGAAATAAAAAAAAAAAAAACAAACAAATTTACCAACAACAACAAATGCGACACCAACAAGAGCAACACGTTAATTGCGGCTAAATTAAATGCGAGACGTTAAAAGTAAGAAAAGTTTGGTATTAATAAGAAGCGTAGGAAGCTTAAAAGCACTCGCAATACAAAACATAGCTGTAACATTTTTATTGTTGGCTTTTTCTATTAACATTTTTTTATTATAATTTTTTTTTTCCTTTAAATTTCTTTTACAAAAAGTTAGCTCAAATTTCATAAGTTTTTTGTTTATGTTGAAAATTAAGCGCAACCGGAAGTTCAATTAGAAAAAATATCACTACTAAATTTTAAGAGAAAAAAAATATCACACACACACACATGTTATTCAAGTTTTCAAACATTTGCGTTTGAAATATGAACTACGCCAACGCAAAGCGTTCGTTCGCTGCATTTAATGAATGGACCACACAAATTTTATTGTAAGAAATATGAAATTTGAGAGTGCAATTTGACTTAAATTTTAGTTGCATGCAGGAAAAACTTAAGGTGTTAAAATGAGTTGGCCGCTTGAATTACAAAGTATTTTAATTAAAGAGTTGCATATTCAAAATCAATTTATGATGTACGGTCGCAGCAAAAAAATTAAAATGCATGCACCTCTTTTATGCTCACTCATCTATTATTAACTGTCAACTACTGCTAGAACTGGTTGAACGAATGGACATGCTTTTTGTTTCATTATTATTCATTTTTGGACCTACCTCCTTCAAAATAGATCTGGGATCAGAGAGTTTTGATTCATACCGCACTGCTTGGTTGCGTGAAGATATATTACAGTATCACAAGTAAAATCGGTGACGGTAGACAACCTCAACACATATTCGAGTCGGACTTAAGATGATCTGAAAGTTTCTGGTGTATCTTGTCGGTCGGATTTAGTAAGAACTTGTTACAATTTTAGTCGAAGCAGTCGGATTTGCTTCATTTTTATTACATTTCTGGTCTTTGAAGTATGATTACATATTTCGACTTCTTTAAGACCGCGCAAAGACGTCGGCGTACGACTAGTTGATTTTAGTCATACTCTGACGTCGTAACGACGTCGTATCTGGTCATGGATTGACCGTTTTAAATTGGTCATTTGGCGACGTCTTATCTAGTCATTGAATGACTTCACAAAACAATTCGGAGCGCGACTATTCATTTTATCGTGTACGACCAAAAGTGAACTTGAAACGACTTTAGCGACTATTAATCGTATGGTTAATAAATGTATATCTCTAAAAAAACCATGAAATTTTTAGAAAAACATTATTTAAGAGAAGGGCATTGTATTTTTTCGAGGTAGCGCATATAAATTTATCAATAAAATTTTCAGCGTTTTCATTTTATTGTTTCGACTTTCCCATACTCTGTAAATAATTTTCATAAAAAATATTAAGTTTAGCAAAAGAAAAAAAAATAGATATTATTTATAAAAATGTCATCAGACCAATTTTAGAATAAAATAAGTCTTGAAAATGGAAAAGAATTGCAATAATTAAACAAATCCGACCGGTTATAGAATAAAATGAGTCGGAAGTTTGAAAAGCTAACTACATTTTTCGGCGAGCTTTAGATCATTTACGAATATCGTCGTATTTAGTCGTAATAAGTCGGGTCATAACTAGTCAGAAAGGTGAAAGTCGGCAAAGTAGACACTTGTAATTAAACGTTTTTTTCCAACATTGAGTTGTAACGTGGTCGTATTGACGTCGGAAGGGTCAGATATAGTCAGCTTCCGACGTCTGCAGGACCTTGTTGTGCTGTTTGGGTTCATATTGAGTGCTGATCAATTTTTTGAGCGTAGGTTCTGCACCTCGTCTATATATTGGACTGCCGACCACTCATTTGTGAAATGCATTTATTTGATCAATACGCTTTCTGTTTGAATGAAAACCTGCCTGTATTATCCGTATAAAGGACTACGGTATCCTGCTTACTCTGATGAGGAGGAACTTGGATAGGATTGACAATATCATGATGCCCCCGTTATTCTAACATAACTATATCTTTATGTAATTTTCACCAAGAATCTGGGGAATTAGTCTCTAGGCATGCGTTTAGCCTCATAAATTTAAATAATGATAGGATACATGGCTTCAGCGGTGAACACAAAGGACTTTAAGAGCTTCTGTTGCGAATCTGTTACTTATTGCTTGCTTGTTCTTATATTTTCCAGAGAGTTTCAACTTCTTAATGAGCAGTTTACATGTCTGTGTGGCTCTTGTTTCGGGCCTCTTGTTGAATTTTATCTCTTGCGAGTTTTGCAGCTCTCTTTTCTATGATTTCTCACGTTGCGTCACTCTTGCATAGTATAAACCCAAGTATTTCTTACTAAAAATAAAGGCTATAAGTCCATTTAGTTTCAACTGAGCTTTGGCGGTTCGTTTTTTAATTACTTAACCCTTTAACTACATCGGCAAAGTTATTCGGAAGACAGTCAATCTCAAATTAGGATGAACTTTTTCACAGTAACGTAGGTCTGCTAAGTGTAAACAATCTTGAGCCGAATGGAAGTTACGAGGAGCTAGTTATCTGAAGCTACGTCGGCACTTCTCATAACTCGCTGGTCAAGGGTCACTTAATGCAGAAATAGTCTATCTAACTATATGTACGTGAATGCCAAAACTGTAGATTATCTATTTTATTTTTATTTTAACGTTATCTGATGAGAGCCAATAACAAAAAACGAAAATCTCCCTAAACAACGACTCAAATTAATAGACTAATAATAATAGACCAAGACTAATGAAAAAAAAACCTAAAGTTAAAAGGATAAATTGTTCAAATTTTCTAATGAAAATACGCCTTTTAGGATTTTTATTATTGGAAAGCTTTGTAGGTATAAAGAAATAAATCTGTAATAAATCTAAAAACGTAGATGCCAACTTCAGGCTTAATCTACAACATGTTATTAATTACAGTTAAAATTTTATATGTTAAAGGTTAAAAATGAAAATATTGCAGAGTTTTTAGCAAATCTCTGAAAAAGCAAAAGCTGGCAGCAGTAGTGCACTGCAGTCAGTTGCAAAAGCTGTCTGCAGCACGGCAGCTCATGCATTAATTGATTTTTATCGCAAGTGTAGCAAAAATTTAATTATCAAGCTATTGCAATAAATACAAAGAAATATTAAAAATATTATATTAGAAAAAAATTGCAAACGTGACCATCAAGAAAAAGTTAAATTTCTATTATGCCAACGTATAATAATTTCAAATGACGTACAGTAAAACATTTTTCTTTTAGGTCAAAAGTCGACTTTGCATAGCGCACCACTGTGGTGAGGGTTAAACTTTGCTTGAAGCATAGCCTTATAGCTTTTTTTACTAAATTATAACTAACAATAAATAAAAAAACAGTGAGTTAATGCACTGTATTGATTTGAAATATTTCTACCCCGAAAGCTTAAATATGTAGCATGAAAAAATTACTGCGCATGCGCAACGGCCTACGAAACGTGTTGCAAAGCGGTACTAAGCGGCTTCAAGTTGCATGCATGCAGTTTTCTATTTTTTATTTTCTTTGTACTCAATTATTCATTCATTTATTTACTCATTCATTTATTCGTTCATTCATTGGTTTGAAGTGACGTGCTACAACGCGATCCAGTGTTGTCTTTCGAGTCGAGTGAGGGTTGCAAAAGGAATTAATTTTATTTTTGTGATAATTTTTGTATGCAAAAATTTGGTTTCTTTTGTTTGCCATACGCTTTGTTTAATTTAGTTAAGCCGGAAACGGATGTTGTAGTCTACAAAAGAATTCTTTTGCTTATTGTTAAACTATGGTCACAACTGTTGATGTTTACTTTAAAAGTAGTTCCATTCATAAAAATAAATAAGGGTTGAGAGTATTGATGCCAAAAATATTTTAGTTATCAATTCGAAGCGAAATTTGAAGTAAAGAATTAATTCCTGCAAATCCTTGATTTGACAAAAAAAATAATTATGCAAAGAAATGAAAAATACCTTAAAACTTTGAGAAGAAAAATTTAAAAAGCGTTAAAAAAATGATACTCATTGACTAATTCATAAACCATTTGCGCTACTATTCATGTATGTATTTTGGAAAACTTTACCGAACATAATATGGCTAAAAGTCTAAAAGGGAGAATTTGCGCCAACAAATCTTTCGTAAAAGATTTTCGAATTTCATGCTATTTTTCGTAATAAAAGATTAAAATAATTAATTAATTTTTGTTGTAAAATTGGTCTGCACAATGACAATTTTTCCCTTTGTCAATCAACACACATCAAAACCTCAAGTTCAGTTGACTTCCTGTGTAAGCAGAATGCTTTTTCTATATCAGCTGATGCTGACTTTTACAAAACATTCGAACATTCTCGTAGATACTGATTTGTACCGCAATTTCTATTTGTCTAGACTATTAATCATTAGTGCTTCACCGAGAACCGATAAATATCGTTCTCGTTATCGTTATCGGGACCGAGAACGAGAACGAGAACGATAACGAGACGATATTAAAAAAATTATTTCTCGTAGGACCGAGGCCGAGAACGAAAAAGGTCTGACCGATATCTCGTTCTCGGCGATAATATAGTGTTAATCGTACGATAAACACTTGATTATCGTCCGATAACCATTTAGAACGTTGAACACGCACATACCATACACGTTTGCGTAATTTGCACTATATTTTTAATAAGCACATGTATGTGCATACACCGACGTTAATATTTTTTTTTTTCTGAAAACGAACAAAAAAGTTCGTAAAAATATAAAAACAAAATCAAAACAAAATTTGAGGGTTCACATCACATTTGACCGTGGTAGCAAATAATACTTCAAATAATACTTCTTCGACTTCATTTTTGAGTTACCTAAATGTAAAAACAAGCATGTTTTATTCTTGTTATGTTATGCGATTGAGCCACTTTTTCGGCGTTGGATAATGGGTCTTTCCTTCGCCAATACAAGCAAACCCTTTATTCTTGGAACTTATACCAATTTTAGAAATTCGATCCATGGACCCAATTGTCTGCAGTAAGGACTGCGTAAAGTGTAAGAGGGGTGGAAAAACGGGTAGTGCGCAGGTAAAGCCACTGGTCCAGCTAGTATTAAGTGTATAAATGTAAACGATATTAACAGAGAAATATCGGCGATAACGAGACGAGAACGATACGATAACGATAACGATACAGGTCAAAAATTATTGAACGAGAACGAGTACGAGACGATAAGCTCCACTACGAGGACGATACGATAATTTTTGAATTATCGTATCGTTCTCGTCTCGGTGAAGCAGTATTAATCATGCAATAGTATGCAATATTACCACTCTATTTGCTATGAAATGTGGTGCAAATATATACATATAAATTACCATCAACTCAAAAGTTTCCCCTATATGAACCTGAAACGCTGCGCAAAATTTCATTAACTGATGTAATAATTTACAAATATCCTAAGCTCCTTAGGTAAATGTGCATTCTTCTTTCTGAAGTAAATTAATATGCATTTAAATAATTAAATTAAGCCAAGCGAGCAACAACAAGCCCTTTCTATTTATTTATTGTGAAAACAACAAATTATTGTTTCACCACGACAAATCTCTGCTAAACTAAATTGAAGGCTTTTAATGCGCACCCCGCTGTTATTAATCAAAAGAATAAAGAAACCCACGCGTCATGTGTCACAGAGCATCAACAAAACGGCGACGGCAGCAATACATTTGCATGACGCCAGAAGATTTTCTTTGTTTTTAAATTGAAAATCAATTTTAATTTTGTAGTTTTATTTTAACGTTTTTTTTATTGACTTTTTTTTAATTTACCTCATTGCAAATGAATACAAAACACATTTGATATGTAAACAAAGCAAATAAAAGAAGAAAAAACAGAAACACAAAATATAAAAGAAAAAAATAAATAAAAACAAGTGGGCTGCAGCTGCGCCTGCGCATTGTCCAAAATTGGTAAGTAGTTGATCTGGCTGTTTCTGCTTGTTTCTTTGTTGCTGTGAATATGCGTACAACTGTCAGCATACCATGCTTTGCTGACTTGCTACACCAGGCTGATACGCTTGATATTTCGTCTCTTATGGCGGCCTCATTTATATGCACATACATGCATACATACATACATACTCGTACGTTCTTGTGATTACTAGCCTGCCTACCTCAAGAACCATATCGAACATTGGTTTTCTTTTCTTTTTTTTTTTTTTTTGTTTAGTTAATGTGGTTTTTTTTTGTGAAGCAGCATCTATCAGACGTTGCTTGTACGCTCATGTAGCATGTAGATTTGTAGCTACATTTGCGTATTATGCAAATTGTCTGTTTTGTTGTATTATTGTGACTGTTAAATAAATTTGCTGTCTTTTCGGTGATGCGATTGTTGACTTAAATTAAATTTTTGGAATTTATACAGACACAAGATAAAAACTTAACGCCTACAATAAAACTGCTGTGGGCGCCATAAAATATGCTAATATAATTAAGTCGGCTTTGTTCATGAGAACGTTTTTTTCTTTTAATTTAAATTTGGTTTTCACATATGTAATTTCTTTGATACATATTTTATTAACTGCTTAAGATTTATTTATTTTTCCATAATATAATGGCAAACAAAAGACTTAAGCAACAAACTTGAAAGAAGTAAGATATTCTTAAAATTAACAAAATTTGGTCATTTTTTGGAAAGATTCATGCATGTTTAATCAGCTTGATTAATTTTTTGAACTTAAACTTTATATAATTGCTAAGCCAAATTTCAATCCATTTCACTACTTTAGCATAATATAGGGTGTTTTTTAGACTGTCGCAGCACTTTCGAATTAAAACACAAAAAATTGTCAAAATGACTAAGGAGTACGTTTTTTCGAATTAACTTCTTAGTTTTTTTTATTAGCCGCAACTATTTTTAGATATTAAAATCTTTTTAAAAATTATTTCAATTGTTAGAGGTGCAGTAAAGGCCATCAAAGAAAATAAATCTACAACACTTTGTTTGGTTGCAATTAGAAGTGAATGGATTCATTTCAATGTTGGTTGATTTCTATGTTACTTTTGTGTGCACACATTTATTTATTTTGTTACTTTGCGCAATGCTGCTTGTCTAATTTCATTTTTGCTGTAGTAACCTTCAACAATGTAAGTCAAAAACAACAAAAAAAATACCACCAACTACAAGCTGATGCGATTTTTTCGAAATACAACGACAGCAACCTGTTGTTTTGCCGTTTTTTTTTCTGCTGCGCAGCAGGTCAGCAAAGTAGCGTGCACAGTTGAACTCTTGCAACATGGTCGTGCAGTTTAATCTGCAGCAACTAAGAAATGCGATGCTTCTACTGTGCTGTTGTTTATTAGTGCTATTGCTGACAACGCAACGCTTGTGGCGTTGTAATTATTTGTCGCTTGTAGACAATTTGCAATGTTTTCATTAGAATTGTTGGTGGTAGGTAGCAGTCAGTGGCTGTTTGAAGCAGCTGCTGTGATTGCTGTTCGTTGGTTGTAGTTGTTTGTTATAACAGTTGCACATGCGCAGTTGCAACAAATTAACTAATCATTTTGAATTTTAATCATTTTTGTTTTTGTCTTTCTTTTAGTTTCTAATAAAGTGTAACCAGTTGTTATGTGTAGGCGTTTTGTCAAAATATTATAACAATTTTATTCTGACTATTTTTTAAATAAATGTTTTAAGGATAAATGTTTACATTATTTCATTTGCTGAAAATTAATTTCTTCTTTGTGTAGAGTTTTCTTAAATTTTTTTTCTTTTGCGGCCAACATTTTTTAACAATTTATTGACTTTTTTTCTCTTATACATATTATAGATTTTGTTTTTATTATGATAATAATTTGGGTCATATTTCTTACACTCAATTGTATGTACAATTATTCAATTAAAAGCAACAAGAAACTATTCAATAAAATTCATAAATGTTCAAGGTCGCTGAGGATGATTCAGCAGTAGAAGCCGAAACCATGGTCTGACTTGCTGTTTTTAGTTTATCTATTTTCTGGCTCTTGTAATTGATTTTTAACACATTCGATTGAAGAGTAAATTTATTAAAACACTTAATATTTTTATGAATTAAAAGCATGTTAAAATTAATAAATTACAATGACAATTGAAACAAGAAACGCATAAAATTAAATGGAAATGACCTAAAAATAGAGTCTTACTATATATGGGAAGAGTAGGTAACAACCTGAGTTTTCAAGCCATGATGCTAATATATTGCGCATTTTTGTTAATCGAAGTACATATCTTCTATATAAATTTTTTCGATATGTCTAAAATTTTTCGAGTGGGAAGCTCTCAAACTTTTCTATTAAATTATTTTTTTTTGTTTGGAAAAGAAAAATAGCAATGATTAGTTTTGTTATTGATATTAAAAATATTTTATTCTAAATTTGTTGAAATTTTCATATCTTAATAATTTTGAATTTCAATTTTATGCTTCTAATAATAAAAGACAGACGACACTTTGAAAGTAAAATTAAGGCAAAAAAAAATAGATTTAAATTAAAATTTTAAGTTCATCAAGCAATACACGTAATTGGTCTCATGGTGATGCTGTATAACCCACAGTCGAATTGTTTTCAATATTAATTTACTGAAAGCGTGAGACTGCAAACAAATATTTGTCAAGTGAAGTATTTTAATGAAAAAAAAAATTGCAAACATGAAGACATTTACAAAAATTAATGTTATACGAGCGATATATTGCATTGAGTACCACCAAGGTGGCTACCTAGATATACGCAGCATTAAAAAAATCTGACTGTTTTTTGTAATTATTGTAGCTGACAGCAAGTAGCATGTTGAACATTTTTTTTTTCACATTATGTGTATAAGACATATTGGAATATTTTTAAGAGTTTTGATATCAATATGCCAAAAAAGGAAAAACTGCTTTATATCAGCATGGTTAAAAAATTAATGCGTTAATTGTTAACGTTTGAAGAAAATAAAAATTCAAGAAATCTATGTTGAGTCTATTTATGGCATAAAAAAGTAGATAAATAACAAGAAAAATTTTAAAAATAAAGAATTACATTATTATTTTGAGAAGTATATGTTGACAATAAAATATAAAAACGTGAGAAATAGTTAAAGCATTTTAAAAGTAAATGTTATGTATCAACTTTTTTTCGCCAATCAAATAGTTAATGAAAAAAATATTTTATACCTTAATGCATTAGACATTAAATGAGTTAACATACTATGCCATTTTGTTAATTTAGTCAGCAAAATCTTACTACACTAACGTTTTCTCAATGAATGGCAAATTCACTTCTTAAGTGTTTTGTTTGCAAGCAAAAGCACGCGTCTTAAACAAATCTCCAATATTTGCTATTCATTTTCTTAAAATGTTTTTTTCAAATAAAATTATGAAAAAGGAAATCATATCAAAAAGCTAGCGCTACATACTGATTGCCTAACTTAAGTCATAAATTGTATATCAGATGGGTTTTATCGCATGTTTTGATGCAACAAATAATCAACAACATTGATATGCAAATTAAAACAGAATTAAGGCAGAATTTTTGAATAAGAATAAGTATACAAGTGTGGAAGATGAGCACACAATTCAGTTTAAATTTAATTCTTTATTTTTTTGTTCCCCTTTTTACCACTTTTATTATTCAGAAGACTAACAAAACTTGTCTTCCCGCGTATCAAAAGAAAATAAAAAAAGAATTGTTCGAAAAAGAACCTGCCTCTAAAAGGGATATGCGTTCATTTGTTTTTGGTTGCTTCTGGGGTCATTTTATAAAATCATTTTATTTCAAATTCAATGTCTCATGTTCTTTGCTTAAGTGGATAAAATGTTTTGTTTTCTTTTTGTTTCGTTTATTTGCTTTAAAAAGGAACATTTCATTGATTTTGTTTTCTTGGGTTTCTTGCTTTTTGTTATAGTTATTTTTGTTTGTTCGCATTGCTATAAATAAATTTTAATTTGACAGTTTAGGTTATTGCACAACACTTTTTTTTTGAAAAAGAAGAATAAAAGGGGTTTACTTTTTAAAAAAAAAAAAAAAAGAAAAAAGAGTTGTTTCCTTTTTGTGTAAATGTAAATTTTGAAAATTGTATTTACTTTAATGCGCGTTTGGTTAGTCCAAAAAGTCTTATCATTTGCTACATGTGGGTTTTGGATCGCTTAGCTCAACTCTGATGCTCATTTTCCTCCACCATGTCGTATATTTTAAAACATTGCTTTAGGCCAAATTATTGCAGACAAAATTTTTTTTTGATATTTTCACATAAACCTAAATTATTTTGCGCAAAAATCACTCAAAAGTCCCATATTGAATTAAACAACGTTTACTTAATATTGTATAGTGACTTTAAATTTTTGATTTTATATGTAAAGTGCAACGTCGTCTTATCAAAGTCTTCCCTTTTTTTGTCTGGTGCTTATTCGGACCATTTGGTTGCTATTGTTATTTTTCCCGTCATGGTGATTTCCACAAACGGACATGACTAGATCAATATAAGTGTTGTACTCTTATGCTTAAAAATCAGAAAGACAATATGAATATATATACAATTTGTGCAGTTTGCAAAAATCGCCCAATAATGAAAGCAAATTTTTTCAAAAATAAATAGGAAATATTTCTTTAGAAGCAAAAGAAAAATTCAACTCTAAAAATCTCTTGTTAAAGAGATATACGATCTTGAATGTCATTTTTGATCCACAAACTTGATCAACTTTTAGATTTCTAAAACATTTTTGACCAAAAAATAACTAAAAAGAGGAAAAAAACAATTTTTGCCTTTTCCATATCAAAAAAAAGACTCAAGTTCTGGGTTTAGCTAAGTTTATACGATGAATTATCGCCCAAATCGAGTTTTTCAAGAGCATTATTTTATCTTTGATAATACTTTTTGCTACACCTGAACTGTAACTTTAGAAATCTGAAATAACGCAAGTTTGCTGCCTTAATCTTTTGTTTTTAATACAATAAAATGCTTAGTAATTTCATAAAAAATATTGGAATATATAATATGAACATGATGATCTAAAGTATCCCAATTAAATGTGAATTTATTTTAGCAAAACCACAAAAAGTTACAATTAAAAAAAATTAACGATGCAGCAAACCACAAAAAAGTCAAATGACAAACTAATTTAGCTTAGCTCAAATACGCCCACAAGCAATACAACATTAAAAATTGAAGCAATAACAGCCAAAACCCAAAGCAACATAAAACCACAACTTGAACAAACACAACTCGACAGAGCAACCAGCAGTCACTATGGCTACAACAGCAACAACAACTTGATTTGTGTAGGTTTTGAACTTGAGTTTGTTAATTTCGAAATGAAATTTTTCAAGCTATAGAAAAGTAATTTAATGCATTAACATTTAACAAAAAAAAACATGCAAAATGCAAACGAAATAAATGTTAAAATAATGTTTTAAAAAACTAATTAAACCCCTGAAATTAACACAAATTAACAAACGTTTAAGAGCAGTAAATCACAGTTGTGTTTAAAGCTAAAATGCAAACAAAATAAAACCAATTTGACATTGTTGCAGCATTTATTATGTAAAGATTTGTGTATATACATAATTGTATATGCACATATGTGGGCGTACAATTGTGGGCGTTAATTACATTTTTGGTTTACTTTTGACGCTAAGTTGCATGCGAACTGTGACAATTCACGCAGTTAGTTGTGCATAGGTGATTACTGTTGTTTTACTTGTGGCTTTTGAGGTTGTTTTTTTTTGTAGTCGATTTTTTTCGCTGCTAGTGTCATGGATAATATACATTTTCATTCATAAGAGCAAAGAGCAGCACAAAAAAAAAGCAACAATTTATTGAAATTTTGACATTTTTCAGCAAGTTCGTACCCTAAGCCTTTCGTTTCACTTATTTTTTTTTAAATAAAGTTCGTTTTTGTTTTACATATTTGTTATATAAAATTTGTGTCTTAAGTCTTCTGTTTTACATATTTTTTATATAAAGTTCGTATCCTAAGTCTTTCGTTTTGGGTCTGTGTTAAAAACCAATTTAAAATTAAAATACATTTTTCTTTAATTAATTAGTAAATTGCAACTACTTTAATATTTCTAGTTTTCTGTTAATTTTTGCCAAAACTATTAGAAGATTTTCCAATATCAAATGTTGAATACAACTAAAAATGTTTTCTTTTAGCAAGTTTATGATTATTTAAAAGGTAAATTCAATGTATAACAACTTTTTACGTTCTTCCCATGAACAACAAATGAATTCAAGCTTAATTCACTAAAAGAAAAATTGCATCATATACAACGCTAGCAAAAACAGTAGCAATCCAAAATTTAAAGCGAAAGAAAAAAATATTTGGATCTTAAGTAAATAAACAATTAAATATTTGTGATCATTTGCCAACACAGTAAGTTTGGCAATAAAAAATTGTTAAAGTATTTTGGCGCTTAAATCCTAATCCAAATATTGAAATTGAAGACTGTCCATAAAACGTCAAAAACTAATCCTCTTAAAAAGTACACAACGTCAGGTAGCAAATGAGTTAACCATATAAAAAATAGTAGCTTATTTTGAATGCATAAAATCAGCGTGTGTTACCTCAAAATTAGGTGCTAATGATCTTTCATATCGTTTGGTAATAAATTTTCGTTAATTCCAGTAGGCAAATAATTTTAGAGTATAATACATAAATAAATATATAAAATGTGCAAATCACGCAAAATTTGTTATTTGCCTTACATTCCTATGAAATATTTTTAAACGTCTTTAATAAATATTTGTTATTGATAAAAAATCTATACATCTATAAATCGGAAACACAATTTTTAAAATAGTAGAGGCATGTTTTGAAGCGAAAACTTGTTGAAAAAAATAATAACATATTGCCTTTAACTTCGGGTAGCTTTATAAGAAAATTTTAAGAATTATTTTTGTACCACATTTAAGCTTTGAAGCCCGTCTCTTACAGGGCCGTCAGTGTAACTCCATTTTTGTGTTTGTTTGCGTTGTCGTGCAGGAGCAGAACACTTTTGGCTAATTTTCCTCATAATTTTTCCTAAATGGAAACTAACGCTAACGCTTTAGACTTGTAGCATAGTATTTGGCCGTTATGGAAACACCCTTATTCTTATAGTCGATGAGTAATATTCCCTCGGTATCGTAAAAAATGGGCATCATAACTTTTCAGGCCGTTTGAAACACCTTCAACTTATTTGGCGGTGCAAATACTTTCTTATACTACTACTACTACGTGAGATCTTGCTTGAACTTTGACGCATAGTGGTGCACCTACGCGTTCCCCTGGTAGCTATCCAGACCAATGCTCTATCCGTGTCGTTACTGCAGAGGTTCAAAACCTTGCGCGCTGTTGTTTTTTTTTTTGGAACACATCTTGGTGGTCGTGAATGATCTTAAAAATCTTTGTATCGGAAACTTTAATGTTTTTTTTTTCTTTAATCAATCATTTTCCTTCATTAAATTTTCTACTTTTTCGATAAGTTCTGAACTGGCCTCTTTGATGGGTCGTCTTCAAATGATACCCTGCCTTGCTTAAATAAAGAATGCCACTTTTACACTGCGGTTTTGGCAAGGCAAGAATTCCCTAAAGACATCACTTCTAATATGGTTTTTATACAGTAGTCGGCATAATTATTTTGAGAAAATCTATTTGTGACTATCGAACGTTGCTTTGTTTAAATAACGGTGCGAAAATGATGCGCAAAACAAAGAATCTATTTTATATTGTTTAGCTCTTGCATTCTCTTTCTACTGATAAGAATGCATGCAGACAACGAATTTTTGCGTGGAATAAGTATTTTGACAATTTCTATGACATAAGTTTACTTTGGGAGTGCCTCTCATTTTTTTATCAAGTTCTACTTTTCTTACGCGGCTTTTAATACTGAACACGAATATGGACTCAAAAGTTGAGTAACGCATCTAGTTTCGGAGATATAGCCATCGGAATTCGGAGATATAGCTTTTAATGAAATCGTTGTCATAATTTGGGAACCCCAAATACGGATGTCATATGAAAGATAACTTTATGAACTATAATATCAGCTCATAAAAGTTTGAAATTTCAGCTATAGTTTTTGATAATTTTCGAGATATGACAATTTATCTAAATTTCTGGTGCACTTTTTTTTAAAAAACCGTAATTTTTTTGGGAAAATTTTTATTTTACAAACATTTCAATTAATACATAAGAAAGCGCATTTTATGTCCTTTCAAATGGTGTGCTACTCTAAGTTGGTTTTTCTTGGGCAACCGGATTTTTTTATGTGATGGTTTCTTTCATACTGACGTGTTGGTCTGATGATTTACTCAATAACTACGGATCAGATTTGGACGAGACTGCGCCATAATGCTAATAATGAGTCATTTGAAAAAAAAAATAGATATCGCTCAATACCTAACCCATCTCAAACCTCCCTCAATCCGCGAACTTAAAGACACACCCTCGTATGTCAACAATTACCAGGTTAAATTTATTCATTGGTTTCCTTGTCATATTTGTTTAAGAAAAAGCATTGATCGATATGTAAATTTCAATGTTATTACTCTTTGCTAATGACTGTAAGTTCAATTAAAAATAATGGTCAATTTTAATTAATAATCAGCCTTGATCTAAGCTACTTGATTGTGATAACTTTTTTACTTTTAAGTAAATTATTAATAAGTTAAAAGTTGAAAAATCCCAACTTTTCTGTTGATGTTCAATATGAAATTTTTCGAGCTTTATTCAAATTATCACTACATTGAGTTTGCCTGAATTGGTAAGAAAGTTCAGGCAAAACAAGAATAAATAAGGCATAATACTTTCTTCACACCCCTATAATTTTCCTTGCTGCACCAAAGCAATTAAAGATAACTTTCATAAAATCAAAAAAAAAAATCTTCATACTTATTTCCAATATTGCAAATTTCAAACTTTGACTTACCTTAACTTAATCATTTTATTATTATACAAAATATCCTATGAAAATGTTATTCCATTCAAAATTGATTTTCACAAAATCTGCTTTAACTGTTGCTGCTGCCAGTGAACACGGCGGCTTATCAACGTGTGAAATACAAACACAAATTGTAAAAACTTCTCGTAGGAACGTCACAATACCAAACGGCACTCACTGACTAATGCAGCAAATAAACATGTTTTTCTGCAAAAGTAAAATTTAAGTGAGTAGATGAAGATAAGAATTTTCTTATCTAACACTTGCAGCACTATTAGGTAGAATAAATAATACGTATTTTCAATTATGTTTGGTGTCTTTTTTTTCTTTCTTTTGTTTCTACTTTGAACCTTTTAAGTGTCTGCAGAAATTCATTCATTCATAAATTTTTTGTCAATGGCAACGGAAACGGATGCAATGCCGCACACAAAGCAAATATTCTGAGGCCTGTTGATCCTTTTCTCTGACTGCGTAGCACGTTGCAACTTCTTTTGTTTTGTTTTGTTTTCAGGGGTATCGTACCTGCTTATTTCAATAATACATTTAATTACGTATGCGCACGTAGAATTGTCATAAATCGTTTACAAAATGTAGATAAAAATTTATATTTCAAATAATTAATGAAACCGGCACGACAAAACTCAGTGAGTAAGTTATGTGAAGTTATGAATGAAGACGACGCTGCATACAGTAAGTTAGTTAGCATGCATGAAAGTTCGTTGTACGCGCTGCTGCTGCTGCTATGTTGGTGGCACAGTTGGTTGACGAAGAAATGACGCGAGTCGCGTGTTAGAGCTTAATGGATGAGAAACAGAAGATTTGAGCAGCGAACTTGACGAATTGAATTTTTAATTAATTTGCCATAACTATGTTTGAAATTGAACACTTTGAAACAAAAAGTCAAAGAGTCAGTCTTTAATTAATTAATTAGATTGTTATAGAAAACTGCACATGAAATGAAAATTTCGACAAATCTAAATACGGAAGGAAACGGTTTTTATATTTTTATTTTTCTTTATAGCGTATATTTGTTTTTATTTTTTTATTCTATGCAATATTATCGCGCAAACACTATAATTTTTATATATTGGCCATAACATTGCAAAAGCCTTGCGCTTCGAATTTAATTTGTAATGCAACTTAAGTGACAAATTTTTTTATTTTAATGCTGCTTTGCTTTTAAAGTGTTTTATTTTTATTTTAATTTGTCTCGATCTTGAAACTGCTCACAAAAAATATTTATAGCTCACTTTTTCAGTTACTCTTTTGTTTATTTTTAATGAGTTTTATTTGATGTACTTATTGTTTAATTTAACAAACTGGAAACGCAAAATCTAAGCAACAGATTCGCTTAGTGATAGGTTAAATATTCAATTTTATTTCATATTTTGTTTGCTTGTTTTATTAATGCAATTGAAAAAATACCGAACTGTACAGAGCGGCAAGATCAACAACTCGATTAACGCGTTAGTCAAAATGTAAAAATATTTTTTTTACATAAAATTTTATTAAATTAATAATTGTCTTTTCATAGAATTTTCGTTACACTCATTGCAAGAGGAAAAAAAGTCGCCAACTAAATTTATTGCAAAATGCGCTTGCGATCGCAAATCGAAAACGTCAAACAGCGGCCACGAATAAAACTCAACTGCTGCAACAGAAACTTAGCAACAGTAGAACAAAAACAGGCCGACAGGCAAGCTGACTGACGAAGACTGACAACAACAACAACAATAACGTCATGCTGCTGATGATGATCAGCTGTAGGTTGTGAGACAGCAAAGCGCCTACGCGCCTACAACACAACACAATGAATTCATTCACTAAAATATTGTATTTTATTTGTTATGGCTATTAGTTGCTGTTGTTGCTGTTGTTGTTGTTGTCAACTTTAAGACAGGTTTAAATGTTTGCAACATTTCGTTGCTTTGCAGGTCTTATAATTTATTTTTGTGGTATGAGTTGTGGTTTGAACACCACATACTCTGTGTTCGAACGTAGGTTGTTGTTTTAGACAGAGTCAAGAGAAAAGAAGTTATTAAAATATATCACAAGAAACCTTAATCGTGTGCTGCAAATATATGTACTATACATCTGCATGTCTATCGGTTTGTGTGTTAAGCGGCAGCAGCACATTGATGTGAGCTGTCCGTCAGCTTTGGCTATTTTTTTTTTTTTCTTTTTGCTATTTAAAATTTAAATACTGCAAAGACTGGATCAATGTATATTTAGTGGTTTGCTGTTTAACGATTGTGTCATGTTTTGTATTTTTATTTTTTTATTTTGGCGACAAATCGTATGGTAAAATTTCATTCATAAATATTTTGTGTTCGATTAGCGTTGCATTATTTTTGGTTTGTTTTTTATTTTTATTTTCGTATTTAGCTGCATTAGCGGAAATGCCCAAATACACGCATAGAAATCGTCTAAATTTTGTCATTTCGTATTGTATGTTTGATTCACATTATTCAATTTTTGTGGTAAGCATTGTGGGTATTTGAGCATTTGTTTTAATTGTAATAAATTTGCCCATACTTCAAAGTACGCAGTATAAGGGGCCAAGAGGAAGTACTGTACTCCCAAAGGATTGGTGACTTTAGGTATAATGCTAGCTATCATGTTTTTACAATTAGTTTTTATTTAAATATGTAATTAATTTCAATGTCTTTCCAAAAATATATAATGCATACTCATTGCGTACTCTAGCCATGCATGACTGATCAATATATGTAAATGTACCTGTATTTCTAGTACGTTTCGATTTGTGTCTATTGAATATAAACTGTCCACAATTTTAGAAATATTAGAAATAATCGTTCATATTCATATTCATAAATCAAAAAATTATTGGTGTTATCACACACTAAACTTAGTGAAACAATATAAAAAAAAAAAAAGTTTCCCCAAAATAAATGAAATGATGGCCAAATCTTGAAAGCATAAATTGCTTATAGGAGTCCTTTATAAATAGTGTACCAGGTTTTAGACGATATTTCCATAGGAAAATTTTAAAGTTTTGCAAATAGGGTGCAAAATTGAAACATTTTTAAATTTTAATTTTTGGCCAATCCTTTAAAAAAAAGCTCTCAAAAACCAAAATAGACAAATTTAGTACAGTCATTTGGTTAAAAAAAAGAGGTTTCCTGGAAAGTTGTCCGGGAGTTTTAAAAATTTCTAATATTATAGATTTCGATGTGCTTTTTTCGAATTTAAATTTTGCGATCTCGTATTTTTGCCGCTCGCACCGCCATATTGGAAAAATGGTGCCAAAAATCAGTTTTTTGACAATATCTCCTTTCCGACTCATTTCACGATAAAAACATCTACATATGTATATACAGAATGAAACTGGGAAATCGCCTACAATTTATGTACAAATCTTTTTCCGTAAAGTCAATAGGTTTGACGTACGAGCGCCACAAAGTGTAATTCCACACGCATTTTGGCCAAAACACTAATTTCCCCAACACCTTGAGATAGGGTAAGCGGCGCGTTTTTTTATCGTGGTATCCCCAGTAGGCCTAATCCACATGCAATTTAGTATTCCAAAGTTGAGCGCATTCTCCTTTGCTTCGCTGTTCTTGATGGACCCGGTGTTGCGAGTTCATTGTCTTTAGAACCGATTGAAACGGCACAGACCGAAATTCTCATTCTCGATTTTACCATAAGTTTGCTCGAAAGTAGTAATATAGTACGAGGTCGCAAAATTGAAATTCGGAAAGAGCACATTGAAATCTATATAACTACCTAAACTAAAGTTTTAGTTTATTTGAAAGCAATCCTTTTTGAAATATTCGTTCTTATATTCTTGATATTCCAAGTATGATTTAACGAGTATTTCGGTATTTTTTGCAATTTTATGCAACAACGTGTGTGTTCCTCAACAAATAACAACAAATATTTGTATGAGTGGAAATAAAATGTTGACAAATACAACTGAAGAACTCAACTGTATGGGCCATATGTGTAAAGGCGCATAATAATTTTTCACAATTGTTGTTATATTGAACCTAACATGAGTGTCAACGTCAAACCTACAATGAGAACATCGCCTAACTAAATACAAATACAAATAATTACTTTACAAATACAGCAATAACATCCAGGAAAATAGCAACCACAATGCGTTACCAACTTGAATGGCCGTAGTTAATAAAAGTACAAACATAAAAGATGTGGGCTAGTTGATGTACGCCTGAAAAAATAGGAGACATAACATAATCTTGTAGGACAGCTAAATAAAGCGTAAGTTAATTTCAGTATAACTGGTATGTAGTATATACGACAATGTATTTTGTAATTATGGTAAATGACATTTGTAAGCCATTAACATTATTTGAATCTTTCAACATTTTGCCACTTTTAACATTTTTTAATTAAAGCCCCGAGTGGTTGAATTTATCCCTTTTCTTATTTAATTTAACATCCCACTTAAGAAACAAAAGACTTAAACAACAAACTGCCATGTTTGTCATTTCGACAAAATTGATAAAAATTAAACAAAAATCCATGAAAAAACCCAACTACCACATTGACCGACCATTGATCCATAATAGCCAACTAACTTTGACCAAATTCAGATATTCTTAGTTATCAATAAAGAAAGCACTGCTGTCTGTGCTAACCTATTTTTAATTCTCAGGCACATCAATATATGAGCAGAACGCACACATCACTCAGTCCCACTGGCAACATCAAGAACAGCAGCAGCATCATCTTTAATAAACAACAGCGCGAAAAATAACAACGCATCATTGACGATAGCAACAAGAACAACAATAATAAAAGTAAAATAAATAAACTGAACCATACTTTTTATGGGAAAATTTAAACCAAAACATTGCACCGCTAAACGTTTGCTTAGCTCATTCACAAGACAGCAGCGAATGCATTTCTCTTGTGAAAATTGCATTTTTTTTTTTTCAGTTTTGTTGACTAACAGATTTCTCACACAATTTCACAGACAGAAAACGTACAAATATGGATATGCGTTCTAAAAAGAGTGGTTTCTGACACAATTCTATAATTTAACAGCTGTTGAGCCTGATTTTGTTATATGTATAAGCTTAGAAATTACTTTTGTAATAGAGGCTTATCAAGAGTAAGTGATAGAATTGGAAAAAAAAAAATTTCTGTAAAATTCAAAATCAAACGGGAAGGAAACAAAAAAAAATAGGTTAGCCAGGTCAGGAGCCTTTGTTAAGCTTTTGAGAAATATATACGAACTATTTATAGTATGTGCTGATATTATTTTTTTTAATCAAAAATTATGCGAAAAATCTGGTTCAGCCTCTGAACAAGGTTGCCAAGTGACCGATATTAACCCGGCCACGCCCGAAATTTGATGTCAAAGTCGGGTGGCCTGGCAGGAATTCCAATATTTCTGAAATAACCGGAATTGGATGATTTTTGTAACATGGACTTGAAACTTTTTTGTTTAACGAGGGAAAAAATAAAACTTTTTCCATTTATAAATATGATTTCAAAAAAACGTAACTAAATACAGACCTATTTCTAAACTTTTTTAAACCATTTTCAATTACAAACTTTCGTTGAAGTTAAAAAAAAGTCAATTTCTCCCTGCCAGCATGATTTTGTTTTGGGGCCTTCAACGTTTTCTTATTTAATTTAATATTCTGAACACTGTTTATCAGCAAGGCCTTCAAGCTGATGTTATTCACAATACATAAAATGTTTTGGTTTCATTCCATTTTTTTCAATTGGCATCAATTTTGTGTCCTCCGCTCTGATACAGAGCTCCTGCCAATCGCGTACGATTCCACTGATCTTCAAATCACGTGTCTCAAAACTTTCTGCAGCTGATTACTCACAAAAACGTAATTTGTTACGGTTTTTTAATAAAAATATTACTGCAGCTTAGACAAACAAGAGAAAAAGAAATTGAAAATGTTTGCTCAAGTTTCAAGCATGATTTAAAAAATTCGTTAACAATTTTTTGATGATTGCTTTAAGTCTGGCTGGAATTGAAAGTAATAAAAATAATTCAAATGAGTTTATTATTTTTTGAATAAAGTTTATTTAGTTTAACGCAGTAGTGTTTGCGTCCGCAGCTTCAGTTTTAATAGATACTTCTGGTATTAATGTAGGCGGTATGTTAAGAGTCTAAAAATACAGAGTGTTGTTATAAGTTATTAAAAAATTAAGATATTTGTTTAAAAAAATAACCTTGCCAGGACAGGCTGCTTCATATTGATGTTTTAAGCTTTCCAACTCGTAAACGAATGTAGAGAGCGCAGTGCGCAGTTCACAAAGCAAAACCATATCAGAGCGCAACTCATTGAAAGCATTGCAAATTTCTTCTGTTGGCGGTGGAGCAGGATCTGGAATGAAATGCATGTAAAAGCAAAATGCATAATTTGATTTTGCTTGTAACTTACCAACTTTAAACTCTTGTATGGCTTGCTCTAAAGCTTTCACCTTACGCTGCCCAATATTTGCTGGCAATTTCATTTTTTGTGAACGCAATGAGACACCCGAACCACGCAAATCAGAGAATTTTATACCACTGCCACCAATTTCTATGGCATTTACAACTGAATCAACTTTAGATGGACGTGGTTGATGGTGTATTTTCTTTTTGTGCAATTTTTTCTCATATTTTCGTGCGCTTTGTGCATTTGCAGCTGCCTCACCCTGTTGATCTGCTTGTGAGATGAGCTTCTGCAAGTCTTGTGTCTTTCGCTCACGCTCCTTTTTCCTTGCCTCAATCTTTTTCAATTCATTTAGCAGCATTTGCTCCTCCTCCACCTGCTGTGTGGTGCGTTCAAAAAGTTTTTTTAGCTGTTCTTTTCGACGTCGTTCATGCTCTGCATCAAACACATACGGTTTTTTGTCTGTGAGTGTGACTGTAGCAGTTGACTGTGTGGTTTTGGCTTTGGCCAACAGTCCAAATACCTCATAGTAGCGTTCTTTAAGATCCTCCACTGACTTAATGCCATGGTTAGCGCGATCCCAACGATCTGCCATGACAATGAAACGCAAATCGAAGCTGCAATTAATTTATATAATGTTAAAACAAATTCTTTTACACAAAAATTTACAATTTTTACCGCTTTGCCAAATCAAACAAATGATCCGTTTGTGCCTTCGTCCATTTTTGTGGATTTGCGCGCAGATATGTGTTATAATCACTAACAGTATAGTTGGGAATTTGCAGCTGCTTATTAAATTTTGCAAATGGGTATTCGCGTGATTCATCTGTTACGCGACGCCAATGATGAAAGGCAGCACTATCAGTGCGTGCTGGATTACAGAAAGGTGCCCATTCCCACTTACGTACTTTTTTCATTCCAAGGCGCGCCTTTACTTGCTTATAGCCGGAGCCTATGCCAAGAGCTGAAAATTCAAGAAATGCATTAATCTGGTGGCAAGATGACCAAGCCTAAATGCTGGTACCTGTATCTGTGGGTAACAGTGGTGGGGCATCTTTGTTGTCATTGTATAGCAATGCAAACACTTCACGATGCATGCCTTCAGGTCGTTTACTTGTCTTGGCTCTAAAATTCAACAGCATTATTAAAATTATTATTTTTGCATTAGGAAATTACAAACTTCTCAAAATTACGCTTCTTGGTGGCGAGAAAGGAATCGCGAGTCACCTCAGGCGTATTCGATCTTTCCATGTCCAAAATATCACGTACATCGGACGTCATTTTTAACACTTTTTAGATTAAATTATAATTTAAATTGATTATTTGAAACCAATTAAATAAGTATTTTTGTTTTTAATTTCATTCGCTATGCAAGTACGATAAAGTATATATAATTTTATGCTGTCAGCAGCCAGTAACAGTTTTTGTTGTGTCAGTCGACCACATCTGTCAAAATTGCTTGTGCAGAAGCAAAAAAAAGTGTTGCCAAACCCTCTAATTGTAACTAAGTTTTTTCAATGACGTCAATACGGCTTTTATATAAAACAAGGCACACACAAAAAAAATTGTATTTATTCCGTTTTTGAACCAGTTTTATGAACTTATTACTGGAACAACTTTTTTACAATGCTTACTCTCAATACAATAAAATTTTTTTTTAATATTTTGATAAATTTTAAGAATTTTTTGCTCCATGCGATTTATACTAGAAATTGATAGTTTAAAAGATAAAAATTGTAACAAGTGAAATTTTGACCAGACTATTTTTATCACTAACGTGAAAACTAAAAATTTTTAGAAAATTTGTATAACCCAAATATATCTTTAATCATTTGAAACACAACAAATATTTTATTATTTTTTTATATTTTCTTGTAATATTTTACAAAATATCAAATAACTTTTTCCGTTATAGACGTTATCTATGCCGTGCTTTTGAAACTCGCAAAAACGTCACACGGCATTGTAAGTCAATCGTTTCAACAAAAATTTCAAGTCTTATTAGGTCTTTTTATCTAAAAAACTGTGAAGTTCGGTTAGGGTAGTTCACTTGAAAACTATTGACTCATATACATACATATCAATTTTTTTTTGCTTAAGTTACAGGTTATTTTTCAAATTCTTAACTCCAAAACGAAACCTTTACTCTTTTTCAATATAACTTGTAAAAAAGCCACTACCTTTGAATTCATGGTACAATAATTATGGTAGCAGCATTTCTAAGTGACAGTTCTTCTTCTTTTCTTATATCGTAGGCATTTTCATGGTTGTAAAACTTGAATTTGACAAGATAGTCCAACCATATATAATTGTACCATGCTTTGAATTAATATGAATTGCCTCTTTGACATTTCTATATCACAACCTTTCATAAACTTGGAGTGATGAATACCTTGGCAATTTGAGAGCTTTTTGCTTCACCACAATTTAAGTAGTCCCAGAATCGAAAAAAAATCAATCTAGCTAAGCAATCGAAGGAGTCATAGAAAAGCGATACTGATTACATTTACATATATTTTTCCACCTTTTCATTATTTTTGAAACCCAATTTTTAATGCCAAATAAGCACTAAACCAGAAGCTCCATCTTCTTACAGTAATTGTAAAAAAAACATTTTCTTGTCATAATCTCGTCATAACTTTTCAAAAAAATCCATTTGAACTTCCTATTAAGCACAAGAAAATCAGCAGCCATGGCTATACTCCGCGCAAGTAACTGACGAATGCCCTTGCGAAAATTCATTGACCACTTCTTCTAACGGATTTTGTTTTCCTTAACCGTTCTTTTTTACAGCGCAAGTCTACTTTTGTATAGCTTAACTGGGAAATCCGCTCTACTTCTAACAAGGATTGCAAAGTTTACCTAACAAATAGCAACATGTAATCGAGTCAAAACAAAAACCTTCTGTCAGCTGATTTTGGCGAAGCTATGATGAAAAAAGCGGAAAAAGAAACATCATTAGATGCATCAGATCAACTGACGTTCACGTCAAACTGTTTAATTATTTAACGTTGCTAGCCACGGTTTCGATGTTTCATGTCGCTGTCATTGAAAGAAAAACAGAAAATACAGCATTTTGAAAAGAGAGGAATTGATCAAATTATGTGTTTTGTGTTGATAATGAAATTGAAGTAGTTTAACAAGCTAAATTCTAATGTTATCATATAAAATTAATCGTTAATCCAACCAACTTGACATCTATGTAAAACAACTTGAATTCTATGACTAGGTTGAGCGCAAACAAAACACAAACAAATATATTGCATCCCTTTCTATCGGACGCCGGTAAAAGTAAAAACAATTTGTTTATTTTCGAATGCGAAAGATGGATCAAAGACAAAAAGCAGCTGATTACGAAAAAAATGCTTTACTTTTCGAATATTTACATTTGGAAACAATAACAAAAAACAATGATGTCAGACTAAATGAAACTGAAAAATGGGTAATATTTAAGCGTCTGAAAATCTGAGGGAAAAAATTTAAGTGAAAAGCATCAATGACCGCATAGTTGTAATGAAAGCCAGTAAATAATATTATACTATAGAGAGGATGGAAATTAATAAATAAAAAATACACAATTCAATACCTTAATGTCGAACACAAGTGGATAATAAATTGCCCTTTATGTAAACTTTGCCAATGAGGCACAATACGGACAAAACACGTGTTTTTTGACAGATATTATTTGGTAACTTCGACAGCGTGCTTGTTAACCGCGTGTGAATGAAATTTAACTTTCATTCATTTTTTAAACTCTTAATTTCTTATTGCTGCAAATAAAATTCATCAGTCTTTACACAAAACATAAAAAGAATTATATATTTGCGGAAACAATGGAAATTAGCATTAATAAACTTCGGCGCTCAACGCGGCTGTTAATGGAGCACCTTATATTAGTTCAACCTACCGCAATGGTGACATCAGCTGAACACAAAGTGCTCCAAGAGTTTTTACAAATAAAGGTAAAGTATTACATATGTATGTATTTATAAATTACAATACTTTTAAAAAGTCAGTTAAAAATGTATTTGATTAAAATCCCGATAGGATTATACGGAAATGGATATTAAGAATCTATTACGTTTCTTAAGTGTAAAACTCTTGCATCCCATGTTTACCGTGCCGATCGCTGTTGCCTTTGAAGACCTGCTATTGTTAATTGTCACCAGCAGCTTAGACTTTAATAGTACATACAGCGATGAAGTCAACCTTACACTACTGCCGGAGTGGTTTGCTGAATATCAACACAAATGTGTTGCTCTTGCAAAATTGATGCAATTGTCTACTGATGTCAAACGGTAATATAATTACATACATATATAGTTCACTTTTAATTTTTTCCTTTTAATGAAAGAGCTCTTACGTTGGATAATGTTGAACGTAAACCATTTTCAACTTTAGATCAGTGTTGGATACAAGATTTTTGTTTGATTTTTTTTTTTCAATTTTTAAAATTTATTACTGTAATTTATTTTGAATGAATTCATATACCTTTTATGTAAATGCTTGGGAAGATGGCATCTCTTAACCCCCATAAACATAATGCTCATAAAATTTTGAAAATGGAAAATAAGTCATATGTAGCTCTAGCAATTATTTTGAAAGTTAAATAATTGTAAATATATTTGTTTAATTTGTACTATTTGTTAATTTGTAAATAACATTGTTTGTGTAAATGTAGCTATTATAGAATTATAAGTGATTTATCGACATAGTTTTTAAAATATTGCGCTCTACGTATTTTCATAGACAGGTAGGATAGATCGGATTTAACACCTATAGCCGGTCTTTAAATTGTCATGGGCTTCACATTTAATATTTTCAATTGCAAAAAACCTAAAAGAAAAATCGTCCAAAATAATGGACGCTAGTTAGAAACTTGATCCGAACTGAAAAGAAAACTAGGCGTCTTCTTTAAAAGTAATCAAGGCATCGATACCGATTTCATCTGTTGAGAAGCTTATATGAAATCAGGTCAAACTGTAAAAACCTATATGTGAATTATTCTGATTTTTCTCAATGCAAACACAAATAATTTTTTTATTTAACTTCCAGATACGCAATAAAATTCTTTCTTCAAAAACCAGCAATTTTTCAGCAGACTCTAACAACGCATGCTCCGCAAGTGAAAAAAGCAAAACTAGATTCAAGCCAGAGCATACCGCCTCTAGACCGTTTATCACTGCTTCAGTGTTGTCATCAACTCCTCTGCGCTGATCCCATTTTTTTTAAAGAACTTTGGAATTGGGCGCCACTAGTTGAGCAGTGTCTCAGTGATAGCGTAGTGGAAGCAAATGACTTACAACAACTCTATAGTAATAACATAATTAGTATTTTAACAAATATGTCTTCAACACAATTGAAAAAGCTAAATGCAAACATTCCTGCTGAAGTACAATTTGAATACGATACTGCACAGCAGCTGTCATCAATATATCCTGCAAATATACCCGAAAATAAAGATGATTTTAATGCTACTTTCGACCAAATTAATATTAATATTGATTCAGATATTATTACCAATATTGAAGGTGTACTGTTGCCCATATACAATAAATCTAATTACAAGTTCTTTGCTCAAACTGATGGTTCCCATGATAAAATCGTTAAAGTTGACTCCACAAAAGTGAATCTGCGTAGCATTGCTTTAGGTATAGCTGCATCAAAAACTATTTGTTTAACAGGTTCAGTAGGTTGTGGTAAAACGACTTTAGTTGAGTACTTAGCGCGTAAAACAGGGCGCATACAACCAAAACGCAATGAGCTAGCAAATGAGCAACCACAACAGCAACGAAATGGCAAAGAAAATTTAAAGAACATATATGTTACACCACACACTTCACCACCCGGTAACAAACGTAAAAGTTCATATAACACGCTACAAGAAATAGAAGCACAGTTGGAACATAGCTCAAATAACCCAAACTTCAGTGCTAATGGGTTTCTACGCATACAACTAGGTGATCAAACTGATAGTAAGATGTTACTGGGTCAATATCGATGTACTGACGTTCCTGGCGAATTTATTTGGTTACCTGGTGTGTTAACACAGGTGCGTATTTTTTGTGATAAAAATTAACTTAACACATATATTCATGTAAATTTACAAACGTACAGCTGAAGGTCATGAACCCAATAGCTCAAGTGTTAGAACGGCTTCCCCAATAAATACAATTCATGGATTGGTCGGGGTTCGAATCTTATTACCAATTAACCAAAACTGATGACGATGCATTGTACCACAATGCTACAAATATCAAAAACTTAATTGATAAATATATTTGATTTGATCAATTTTCGTCGTTTTTAAATGTAATTTTTTAGCCAAAATCGCCATTTTTTTATTTATTTTGTTGATTTACTCAAAAGTTATGCTTCAACTAAAAAAATACGTTAGGTTCAAAGATGTGGAAAAAAGATATCGTACTCATATTCTGCATACTCAAGTGTCTTCAGCGCATATTCAGTTGACTAATTAAACATATACACCTACCGTTTTTCTTTTAATTAAGATGACTAAAACACAAATAAAAAAAATTTTATTGAACATAAACAAACACATCAAAATTTTTTGCTGTACTTATTTAATTTATGAAAGAATTGGAAAAATGTAATTTCAATCATTTTTCAGATTTTTTAATCGCAAATCTAATTGTAGTAAGCGAACTGTTTAGGCTTAGATTACTTATCAGGTAACTTTTGCGGATGTTTGGCTTCCATTTAAAATTTTAAAAAAATAAAAGACAAAAATAAAAATATCTGTTTTTGAAGCGGCTTTTGAAAAGTGTTTTTTTATCTTGAAATATGTGTCTCAAAAGCTCAGTCTGACTTAGAAAATTCATTTTCGGAGTGGGCCAAAATCATTCAAGAAAGTGAACTTAGAAAATAAGAACTTAGGAAAATAGAACGAAATTTTGCTAAGCCATTTTGATTTTTTTAAATATTACTTGCAGCAGTATTATTAAGTTTATTATACGTTTAACTTTATTATCTTTGCTAGGCTGTTATGCATGGCTATTGGCTGCTACTAGAGGATCTTGACTCTGCGACCCAAGATACTTTTACTGTACTTGGCAACTTATTAGAGAACAATTTTTTGAGTGTACCTGGCTTTCGTGATTGCGTTAAGATTGAGCCAGGGTTTCAATTATTTGTAACAGTACGGTAAGTGAACCGCATTATTTGAAAATGTCCCTTATTCTGTATCTCGAATCAAGTGAGATACTTGTTCGTCTGTCTATAAGTTAAAGTGCAAAAATTACCTGAAACTTTTAGTTTGAATGAACGTAAAAGTCGATCAAGTTTCAGTTTTCAGCCACTTTCTCATTTACAGACACAGAATTGCCTAGTTATTATACAAATTAAATTTTAATCAATTTTATCTTCAGCACCAACAAATCTTCGCCAACTAGCAACTCATCACAGAAATCACTGTTTTCTTTGCTGGAGAAATATCTCTATACAATTAACATACTACCACTTTCGCGCAATGAACTTTGTAAGGTCGTCAGCTGCAATTATCCTAAACTGGCTACCGTCGCTAATCGCATTGTAGATGTATTTCTAACTTTTTCCAAGGGTAATCACACATCTGCTGATAATTTACGGCGACAGGAAACTGACGATAAAGCCGATACTACCGAAAAGTATTTAGCGTTACCTTTTGAAGAAATAGCTCTCAATGTTATGCCGAATTCAGGGCGTCTAGTATCCACACGTGATCTTATAAAATTGTGTCAGCGCTCAAATCCAATGTTTAATGTTACTAGCGCGGAATGTGCTTACTTCGTCTTTCAAAATGCAGTCGACGTATTCTGTTCGTATTTGCCACAAGGCAAAGAAAAGACAAAACTTATTGGCAGCATTGGCGCAAAACTTGGCATTATACAATCGCGTTGTGAATTTCTTGCTGATGAATACAAGCCTGATGTAGCAGTTGATAATCAGCGTATTAAAGTTGGACGTGCTGAGTTGTTTTCAAAAATGAATGCAATGAATCAAAGGCAGGAATTGGAGATGACAACAAGTGATGAATCCCAAACTAGGAAGCGAATGAAGCTAACACAAAATACTGAACGTTCCGTAGTGCCGCTAACAACAAAAAAGTTAAATGCCACCTTCTCTTTCACGCGTTTAGCTTCCTGTGTCTTGGAACGCATTGCTGTATGTGTGGCTCATGCGGAACCCGTACTGCTCGTTGGGGAGACTGGTGTTGGAAAAACTTCTGCTGTGCAATATTTAGCTGAGCGCACGCAACATAAATTGGTTGTGGTCAACATGAATAATCAATCCGATATTTCAGATCTTGTTGGTGGCTTTAAACCTGTTGATTTAACTTATGTTGTTTCACCACTGCGCACTGAATTTGAAGTGCTCTTTAGTTTTACTTTTAATCAAACAAAAAATGAAACCTTTTTAAATAAGTTCGCTATCTGCTATAACCAAGGCAACTTCGCCGTTATAATTAAATTAATGTTGAAAGTGGTGAGCTCAGTATTTGAAAAAAGCGAACGCTATGAACTGCGCGCTAAAGATCTAGAGCTTCTACCACGCTGGCAGTCACTGAAAGTTAAACTTTCAAAACTTAATACACAACTAACGAAATCTATCAATATATCATTTGCTTTTATACCTGGTTCACTTGTAAATTGTATAAAAAATGGTGATTGGGTTTTGTTGGATGAAATCAATTTGGCCTCCGCTGAAACGCTGGAGTGTTTATCTACTATCTTAGAGCCAGACGGTTCTGTGGTGCTTCTAGAGAAAGGGGACTTTACGCCAGTCAAACGTCATACCAATTTTCGTATTTTCGCTTGCATGAATCCCAATACAGATATTGGTAAAAAAGATCTATCCGTTGGCATACGTAATCGTTTTACAGAATTTTATGTTGACGAACTTACAACAGATTCCGATCTCACATTGCTTATTAGCGATTACTTGTCCAACACTGGTATACAAAAGAAAAGTGTTACTAACATCGTAAAACTTTATAAAAAGTTAAAAACGCTCTCGAACTTAGAGCTTAATGATGGCCTCGGCAATCGTCCTGTTTACTCTCTACGCACACTTTGTCGTTCCTTGCGCGTTTGTGCACGCAATCTTTGTGGTTCAGTTGAGCGTAATCTTTACGAAAGCTTTTGTATGAGTTTCCTCACACAGCTGGATCCTGTATCACATAACATTGTGCTGCAGTTAATCAAAGATGCTTTGCTTAGCAATGCAAAGGCAGTACTTTCGCAGGGCATACCAAAACCTGGTGAAAACTATCTTAACTTCGAAGGCTATTGGATCGAAGCAGGTCCTAAACCGCAGCTATCTTGTGATAATTACATTTTAACAACAAGCGTTAAGGAAAATCTTAAAGATCTAGCGCGCATTATCTCCATCGGTAAACTACCCATTTTGCTTCAAGGCCCTACCAGCGCTGGAAAAACGAGTTTGATTGAATATGTTGCCAAACGCAGTGGCAATCATTGCCTGCGCATCAATAATCATGAGCATACCGATTTGCAGGAATATATCGGCACATATGCTGCAGATGTAACGGGCAAACTGAGTTTTAAGGAAGGTGTGCTTGTACAGGCTATGCGTAATGGCTATTGGATTATATTAGACGAATTAAATTTGGCATCGACAGATATTCTGGAAGCCTTAAATCGTGTACTTGATGATAATCGTGAACTTTTCATACCAGAAACACAGACAGTGGTTAAAGCTCATGTTAATTTTATGCTTTTTGCCACACAAAATCCACCTGGACTTTACGGTGGACGCAAAATCCTTTCACGCGCTTTTAAGAATCGTTTCATCGAACTACACTTCTCGGAGATACCACGCGCTGAACTAGAAATCATTTTGGAACAACGTTGTCTAATACCCGCATCCTATGCCAAAAAGATGGTAATGTGCATGTCGGACCTGCAGAAAAATCGCAAGACTACAACGAAAAATTTTTTTACACTGCGTGATTTATTCCGCTGGGGTAATCGATATACATATGCCGATAAGCTGCTATTGGCGGATAATAAATATGATTGGAATCAGCATCTCGTAGAAGAAGGCTATCTTGTGCTCTCTGCTAAGGTGCGTACAGCTTTAGAGATTGAGATAATTGAAGATACGCTATATCGGAATTTTAAAAAACGTATTTACCATGCCAGTTTATTTGATGCTCAATCGTCTGTGGAGAGCTCAGCAGTCACAAGAGATATAATAAATGCTATTAAAGGCTTTAAACAGCGTACTGATATTGTTTGGACTCGAAACATGGCACGCATGGCTGTGCTTACAGCCAAGGCTTTGCAATTTAATGAACCAGTTCTACTGGTAGGACCCACAGGTTGTGGAAAAACTACAATTTGTCAAATTTTAGCCAGCATCCACGGAGTTACGTTGCGCATATTAAATTGTCACATGCATACCGAAGGTGCGGACTTTCTAGGTGGACTAAGACCTTGCCGTCAGTCCAACGAGAGTGCATCAAGCAATAAACTTTTTGAATGGGCTGATGGCCCATTAATATTTGCTATGCAAGAAGGTTCCTATTTTATGGCAGATGAAATTTCTTTAGCAGAAGATTCCGTGCTAGAACGTTTGAATTGTGTTTTAGAACCCGAACGCACATTATTGCTTGCTGAAAAAGGCGGTGTGGTCGATGAAATCAGTAAAGAACTTGTAGTACAAGCATGTGAAGGTTTCCAATTTCTCGCCACCATGAATCCAGGTGGTGACTTTGGCAAAAAAGAACTTTCACCGGCGCTACGTAATCGATTTACTGAAATTTGGTGTCAACCATCTGATTCCAAAGAAGATCTTATACAAATTGCCAGCAATTGTTTAGCAACATCAGCAAAAGCTTCCAAAGAATATACGCTGTGCATTTCGCGATATCTGGTAGAGATTGTGTTATATATACGTGATCACGTTGATAAATTCAAATTTTCTGTTCGTGATATACTAGCGTGGGCTAATTATATAGTTAGCAATGAGAAATTAAGTTTTGCTGAAAAAGCTATTTTTGGCTTGGAGACCATATTTCTAGATGCATTAGAGATGCTGCCACATGAATCACTGGAAAAAGTTGAACAACTGAAAGCAAATATAATAGATTTTGCTTTGCAGCAGTCGATACGTATAATGAAAATTAAATTTACCAAGCTAGAACTTCAACAATTCCGTGGTACTGAAGTTATACTCGATAGCAGCGCAGAGTTTGGTATTAAACCATTTTTTATTGCCACAAATCCTAATCGCACAGTGACAGCAAACACAAACTTTCTTTTTGATGTGCCTACTACGAAAAAGAACCTCTTCCGTTTACTATCAGCACTTTCGTTGAAAAAACCTGTATTGCTAGAGGGGCCACCAGGCGTTGGTAAAACTTCAATTGTCGAGAGCATTGCTAGTGCTATTGGCTATCAGACTGTGCGCATAAACCTTTGTGAACATACCGATTTATCAGACCTTTTTGGCACTGATTTGCCGGCTGAGGATAAGGCGCTAGATGCTCAGTCCACTGAGGATACAGAAAACAGCGTTGCTGGTACTTTTGTTTGGCGCGATGGACCGCTACTGGCAGCATTAAAGGCGCAACATACTTGGATTTTACTTGATGAACTAAATTTAGCGCCGCAATCAGTGCTTGAAGGTTTAAATGCGATTTTAGATCATCGTGGTGAAGTTTATATACCAGAATTAAATAGAACATTTAAATTAAGCCAGCATACGCGCATTTTCGCGTGCCAAAATCCTTTACGTCAAGGTGGTGGACGTAAGGGTTTGCCGCAATCATTTCTTAATCGTTTTAATAAAGTTTACTTGCGCAAACTTACCACAGAAGACTTGCTTTATGTACTCAACGGCAAATATGCACATTCCTTTGAACAGCTGCGTTTGGAGTTTAGTAAAATTCTACAAAATAACAATTCTTTTGAACGTAATATGTTTAGATTGTTTAAAAATCCAGCACTACTCACAGAAAAGAGCAACACCTCTACAATTTATGTATTAGACTTAGCTGATCGTCTGGTGAAATTTTCTGAACTTCTCGATAAAGGTATAGCTGATATGGAATTCGGCTACAAGGGTGGCCCATATGAAATAAATTTACGTGATATTTTACGCTGGTGCGATTTATTATTAAATCCAGCAACGAGTTTTATAATACGATTGACAGATACAGACCAAACCGAAAACTCAGCACAACTATTCCAACATAATTTTCAAAATTTCTTATTAACATTATATGAACGTATGAAGCTTGTTTATTATCAGCGCATGCGTTCTGAACATGATAAACTTTTCATACGCAATACTTTTGCTAAAGTTTTCGAGTGTGATGCCGAAAAATTGAATGCTGTATCTGAAGAAGTCTCACTCTATTGGACCGATGAGAAAATTTATTTAAACGACATTGTTCTAAAGCGCGATGCAACGTCCCAATGCGTTTCGTTGCGTCCTTTGAAGCACAACAGCCAAGCGCCACTTTTACTCTCGTCGCAGCGTGAATTGTTAAAGAACCTAATCGAATGTGTTTATATGGAAAAACCAGTGTTGCTATGTGGTCCAACAGATTCTGGTAAAACGAAGTTAATTGATACCTTATGTACACTCTCAAATCAAATCTGTAATACGGAATGTATTGATGATTCTGTAACTGGCAGCTTTCAACAGGTAAACTAACTTCTAAGTAACGTAAATAAGAAAAAAAATTATAAGCTAAGTTAAGAAATCATACTAAACCTGAAAATGTATCGTTATTGTTGTTGTTTTTTCGATCAATGATGCCGTCATTCCATCTACTTTAAATTTTTATTTCATACATTAATAAAAGTAATTTTTATTCTAGAAATCTGCTCTATTAAAAATACATAATCGTAATATCAAAACTGTTAATTTTTTTTTTATATGCATATACATATGTATGTATGTATGTATCTATTTTTAAGAAATAGTTCCATTAGTTTTTTTATCGCAAATAATCTTCACTTGTGATATTAATTTTCTTCAATTAAAGCTGATTTTTGATTTTTATAAAAACCAACATTTTTGATTTAAAATTTTTGAATCTATTTTCATTCTTATTTTTCAATCAGAAATTATTATTATTTTTTTCAGAATTTACCGTACCTATATATTAATTTTTTCCGATAAAAAACTACTTATAATCATGAATCATAATCGATACGTTCGATTTCAACATTAATACGTTTCTCATTTTAGATTGATTTAAATCGTCATCTTGAAGAAATTTCACAAAGCGTAGAATATCTAGTTATTATTTATATTCAAAATACTATTTTGGAAAATGGCTCAACTACAATTGTAACAGGACTATTGAAGAGTTGGAGCGATTATAATAACTTAACTAAAATAAAACCAGGTAAGTTTGTTGATAATTTTCGAATTGCATTAATCTGTCATTAAACAATTACTTACAGAGCTTAGTAGTTCAACAGCTATGTCCGACGAGTTGATAACATTTCGCAAACGTATAAATCTATTAAATATTGTAATTGAACATCTCATCAATGCACCAGCGCTAAAATCAATGCCTGATGCATTTATAAGTCAAATTCAACAGCAACAACGAATACTAAAGGTGCTGCAAAATCATACTCGTAATGCAGAATCACTCAACACTGGGGGATCATTCGAATGGGTTGATTCAAAAATCGTGAAATCACTTAAAACTGGACAGTACATCAGCTTAGATCATGTTAATCTGTGCTCTTCAGCAGTTTTAGATCGTTTAAATCCTGTCTTTGAACCAAACGGAACATTACTTATATCTGAGAAAGGTGTTACTGCAAATGATAAAGCTGAAATTGTAGAAAAAGCACCAAACTTCAGAGCGTTTCTAACGATTGATCCGAAAAATGGGGAACTGTCACGTGCAATGCGTAATCGTTGTGTTGAGTTGGCGCTCGTCAAAGACTCCTATAGTGTTGATGACATGCGCATAGTTGTACATTCAAATGGCATAACACAAATCGATACTATAAATTGTATATTGCAGATACATACAATCATAACGCAAATCTCCGAAATAAATTACTATACCATCTCACATTTAACCCAATTTTCCTTTTTAACTGCCTCCTACAAACGCATTGGTTATACCACAGAACGTGCTATCTACGTTAGTGGTATGGAAGTTTATGTATATGCGGCCAACATTGATTTAATGGGTTATGGCTTAGATTTTTATCAAAACAAGTTACGTGAAATTGTGCTACAGGAAAGTAAAAAAATGGCCACTTACTCCGCAACGCAAGTTAATTTAAAAAATATTATTTTGAATACTAATGAACTAAATGGAGCCACCCTAATAAAATTACATTTGGAGCCGCTAAAAATATTATTGAAGTCTGAATTCATACCAAAGGCAACGCTTGCAAATCTTTTCAAATCGTTCGAGAATTACAATTTCACTAATTTAAACTATGACAAATTATTGCAGTATTACATTTATATGATGTATGAAACTTCAACAATATCTGATGTTAAACAGCGCAATCTTTATTTGCGAAATCTTCTAAGTGATCATCCTCATTTACTTGAACTTTCAAAGCGCCTTTACGAAAATGTTCAAAGCGCTGCAAAAAACTTTAATCCTGCTCTTGCAACTTTACCTTGGAATAACAAACTGTATTCACGCTTACGAGACTACGCTACACAACTAATAAACGTATCCCATCAGAGCGTTTATCGTTTAAGTGCTCTTCTCATATCACAATTGATTATTAAAGATGTACCACAAGAAAGTGTTTTAAAACTGCAACAAATTGACGCCTTAGGTTATTCCCAAGCCGTTGCCGCTAATAAAATTTCTGATAAATTGAAGAATACATTTTTACAACACTTTGCTGACTTTTTACAGCGCTTTCAAGAAGTTCTACATGTTGCATTAGAATATGCAGACTTTAGCCTCCATAGTTATGCACAAATTATAACAGCTTACTTGTGGTATAATCGTCTGCTCGAAACATCAAAACAGAAACTTTTTATTGCAAAAGAACTTAATACAGTGTTAATTGATAAATTGTTATTGCATTTCAATTGGTTAGATAAGCATCTGTTAAAACTTCTCAGTCAGATTGCACCCAACTATAATCAAATGAATGCAGAATTTGATGTTAATCTACAAAAATTGACTAATTACGTGTTAAGCATAAAACATCCTTTAAATTTAATACGTAAAGCTTACACAAAACAAATGTCGCAGTTTCAGCCGTTCTACAAAGAGCAGCAGGTATGTATACTTGAATTTAACTTTGTGCGCTGCTTTGCCTAAACTTTTGAAGCAATTATATATGATTTTATGATAAAGCTAATTAAATTGCTATAAATTACTTTTATCTTAAGTGGTCAATTTCACTTCGAAATATTATTTCCTTGACAAAAACAAATTTCCCGCTTTAATGGTGTACAGAATATAATTAAGGAAATTTTTGAAGCGTCTATTTTAATTTTGAAGAGCAGCCAATTCGGAATTGAGAGGTGATAAAAATAGCAAAAACAGCTCCTTAGAATAACCCATGCTTCTATTTATTCGCAAAAGAATCATTTCGATATAGAAAGGTAGCTTAATGTTCTTGATATTCATTAATTTCCTTCATCGACTGTTCCAAATAAGAGCGTTGAATGCACACTGACCCGACTGAGAAATCTTAAATATTTTTCATTTGTTCTTATAATTTTTGTGCTTTCTACAACAAATTTTTTAGCCATTTTTTCTTAAGGATATAGGCGGCGACTATGGGGGGGGGGCAAAGTACTTCTTGCCCCTCCAAAAAATATTTTGACGGGCCTTACCCTCCCAATATTTTCGAATAGTCTGTTCATGCAAAACTATATATCGATTATTATTTTCGGATTCGAAAATGATTCATTTGACATCGAATAACTTTTTCTTGGTTCTTGGTCATTGATGTTTTACGTCGTTTAGATCTTGACGTTCAGTTCATCCGGGGCGTATGCTTTGACGTAGCAGCAAATGTTTCTGAAAAATTCAAAGATCAAGCTAAAATTTCCGAAGTTGAATAAAAGACCCACTTCATCCACTTTAGCACATAAATTGAATCTAGTCATCCAAGATTCAGTAAAAATAATTTCTGAATTTCGTGATGCCCTTAATATTCCAAAAGATTTTATAATTTTTGTGAGAGATTCACCCAAGAGAATGGGAGAATTTGCAGTTAAAATATTCAAACGTAATTAAAAGTTCCAAAATATTTTGATAATCCGAATAATAGTGCTGAAGATTGTTTCCAAAACCACGAAGAAAAATTTAGAAGTCAATACTATGAAATTATTGATAATATTGTGAATTGTTTGAAATTAAGGTTTGAAACGAAATTTTGCACTTTTCTTAGCCAGGCTGAAAATTTTCTTTTTGAATATGACAAATTTCAAAACGAAATAATTATGTTTTTTGGTGCAGATATTGACAAGGATGGACAAATTTTACATACATATGTAGAAACATGCTCTTCGACACTGCGTGGATAAGATTTTCTGCAACAACCGAGCTCCAATCTTTGATAAAAAATTTCACTGACTATGTACGTTTTTTGAAAAGTGATAAACACATTTTAGATTTATAACTAGAATTAATGAAATTTTAAAATTGATGGTAATATTGCCTGTGACGACATCCACAGCTGAAAAATCGCTTACGACCTTGAGAAGATTGTTAACTTATTTAAGGAGTAATATGATCCAAACTCGCCATAACTCTTTAAGCATTTTGTGTGTACACTGCGAAGATGCATTTATTGTAGACTTAAACGAGATCACGAATGATTCATAGAACGATGCGAAATTAGACGTAAAACATTACATTGTCATAACCAAAATTGTGTGATGTTTTTGAACAATAAATTATGATTACAATTGGGAAATGTATACATACTGATCATGTGTTTTACATATTCATACTTTTTGATGACTATGACTCTACACCGCCCCCCCCCCCCAGTAATTGCCAATTAAAAAAATTTTGAAAGTTGTCCCCCCAATATTTTTTAGAAGTCTCCGCCTCTGCTTAAGGAAATAAATAAAAATGGAAAATGATCCAAAGAAGCCCTTCGTAATAAAACTTTTTAGCGATCGAGCGGCTACTTTATTTTTTTTTATATAAATCTGAAAGAGAAAAAATATCTTCGATGTTACGAAAAAAAAGCCAAACTTTTTTTGTATTATGCATATATGCAACTATGCCAGAAATAGTCTGGTTGATCTTCTAACAGTCTAAATTAGCTTTGGGCACAACTCTTAGCCTATGCCAAGCTACAAGAATTGGTTAGAAGTTTCTAAAACGAATTCATCGCCTTGTGAAATCAGTCATAATTATAAAGCTTATAATGGTATTAACAATAATTATATAAAAGTTAGTTAGATAAATAACATTTCTTCAGCTTCGAATTGATAATTTTGAAGTATAATTCTAATGCCATTTATTTCCTTTAATTACCTCTGAAGGTTTCATTTCACATACTCTCACAAAAACTGGAGAATGCCTTAAATGTCGTACCATTATATGGAAACTTTACAAAAGATATGATACTCAGGAAATTCGTGGCACAAAGAACTGATGCGGCAAAAAAATGTCGTACACAATTATTGCAATCAAGCTATAACATCTTCGATTACAACTTTAAACAAGAAGATGTAGCAACAGATTGTGGTAAAACTTTGCCAGAAAACCTACGTGCTGCAGTACACCAATTTATAACAGCAAATAAAGAGCTTACTTCCACACTTGATCGTTTTGATGCTGAATTTTTGGAAGCTGAACTAGAAAACATACTACAATTAATTAACTGTAAAGATGAGCTACAAATGTGTCTTCAGCCAAAGGACATTGAACTCGGTATGTTACCGTTTCGCGAATACTATCTTAATAAATGTTTAGCGTTTGTGCTAACGAATAAAACAAGCGAAGATCACAATGAAATTAATGAAAACTACATTGAGTTTATACCCTCATTGAACGTTGAGACAATGCAATTGCTTCAAACACTAAAAACAACAAAGTACAGGAATTTTTTGAAATTATGGGCACCAATGCAAGATTACATTAAAAATATTCAAACCCCTATAGAATTCAAAACACTAATTGATTACCTTAAGGGTAACTATAGTAGTATATGTACTTTTGAACGCATCATATCAAATGCCAATCTTAAACAGCAACTTAACAACTTAGCCTCACGTAACATATGCAACAATATTTTACATGATTCAGATATCGAGTTAAGTTCTAACTTTGTATATGAGGGTCCAGTTTTAATTCGCACACTCATTGCTCTTATTTATCAAAATGATGGCAAGCTCAAACCAGTGCCATTACAAGAACTTGATCTTTGGCAAAAGTCTCTTAAGCAACAGCGTCAATTACTTTGGCATAACGCAAATCTGATGAGTAAAAGTTACAGCACACGCAGCTGCAACCTTAAAACTGCACTATTGCATGCAAATAAATTACTACGAGAAGTTGAATATGTTAAAGAATTGTGTGAGAATTTGGAAAATGAAAACTTCAGCGACTACAATGAAAACTTCCAAAAGCTTGTACAGGCTTTAAACGTTGAAGTTAATACAGCCTTACAGCAAAATCAAGAGCAACATTATTCAATGCAATATTTAAATGAACAATACGAGGCTGCTCTACTTAACTCACTTATTGGTGCCATCGAACTTTGTTTACTCAGCTTTACGCCACTTATTGATCCAGTTGAAAAGAATCGTTTAAAGAATGCTTACATTGTGGAGGATATAAATTGCTTAACAACACTAACAACCGTTTATGATTTCATACGCATCATTATGAAGTACAAATATTTTGGTGCAGAAATTTACACATCTCTTGAAGCGCGTTTGGCTGCTTTGGTAGAGCGTCAAACCAAGTATGCGCAAAAAGTCGCCTTACGCCCAGACAAATGCCTGTACAAAAGTATCGTACAGGATATTAAACATTTTCTTTATTCCAATTGTGAACCTGCAGCACTATTTAATCTTATACAGAATTCACAAAAATCTTGGTCTGCACTTTCCACCACGTCCATACATTCTGCAGAGGACTTAGAGTTGTGCAATGAAGCTTTGTGTAAAATTGAAATTTGGCTTGCTAATGCTAGACATTTTGTACATCATGTATTAAAACGCTATACAGAATACTATCAAGACTTCGTACAACCGCTAGTGTGTTCCATAGAAAAGCTACGATATGGACTCGAAGGAATGAAGATGGCTCTGACACAACAAAAGTCAGCAATTATACATCTATCAACAAAATCAGATCACATTATTAATTTAAATAGTGACGGTAAATTGCATCAAATTTTGGCAAACATTGTAGAATTTCCTGCTACCCGCAACTTGGAAATATATAATGTACATTCATTTCGTGATATTTCAAAGAATCGTGCAGTAATTTTTAGTGTGCTAAATCAAGTACAGAACAGCGAGTTTGATTACTTTAGGTAAGTATACATTTTGGAATAATTTTTTTTTTAATGCAATATATTGGAAAAGTTTCCAAATATGTATTTGGTTTATTTCTTATCCTTGGACTGCATAAAATATTCGCTTTTTAAAACGCCATGTCCATCAACGTTCTGTTAATATAGTGGATGTAGATGACACTTCTGCAGGCGGCTTCACTCAATGCCGCTGATGAGCGGTAACGGTATAATTTTATACAGATTTATCGCCATATAAGTCGTCAATAGGACTTAATTCTATTTACAAAATTTTCAGAACATTGCTTTTTCCTCTTACATAATTGCGAAAACTTGTGAAACTCTGATCACGACGATTTTGATGCTAATTTAAGTAAAAAAGATAGATAATGGGCGATTATCCAACTTTCTTTTAAAATAAATTTCAGAAAGGATGGTTTATTTTGACAGAAAATATTAATTCTAATATAGACGATTATGAATAGTATTGGATAAAATTCTCTTTAGGTGTAGAGTATATATATTTAAAAATATATTCCCAGAAAACGAAAAAAAACTTGTGCGAAACATGTGTTCCATATTCGTGAAAGGGTCAATGCACCTTTCATTGTTTTTTTTAGAAATTGCTCTGTTCTATCTTATGAACCTATTCCATATTTGGATACTTTTCTTTTCTTATAAAATTTTATACAGAATATCAACCCGAAGTCAAGTAAATTATATTTTTTATTTTTAAAAACTTTTTCAAATTCGCATCAAGTTGATATCCAATGCAACTGTCAATATTTTTCACAATAACATTCTGCACTTGCTGTTAAGTTTTGCTAACACTTCTCTCTTTACTACAGATTACTTAAAGCTAAAATTATCGAACTACGAAATATAATTTCAATATCCTCACGTATAGAAGAAGAAACGTTTCAAGATTTTGACTTTGCTTTCAATATTTGTAATCAAATTTGGCAAACTGAGGAAGAAAAACGACGCAAACAAAAAGCTGAAGACGAAAGCCTCTACGTTAGTAAAACAAAATGTGAAACAGAAGATGAAGAGCTCATTGAACTACAAGAAATCGAGGAAAATTTCCCAACTTATGTACAAGAAGATTTTGGTGAATTTATGCAGGAAGAGACTTTGGAAAAGGTGATGAAATTAAATGATAAGGAAAAAATCAACAAAGCACACAACGCACATCAAGTCATTCCTGATGAGGATTATGCTTTCTTAGTGGAGAACTTTATTGAAGTTATGGATCAATATTCACATGTTTACTATCACCACCCGACAGGTGGCGGTAACAAAGAAAATCAGCAACAACAACTGGATCTCAAAGCACCGTTTAAAGAACGGATGCGTGTTTTTGTCAAGCTCTTCTCACATTATCGCTGCGGTCTCAACGAGTGGCTTGATGAGCGCGCTTACAATAGTTTTGGTTATGCTATCAGCTTGCAACAGAAGCTACTGGATGAGATACCCCTTACAGCGAAAGCAGGGCCCTCATCACGCCACTCTTATAATTTCTACAAAGATTCTAACATACCCGAAATAATCGCATGTACTGATGTCATGAACAGTATTGAGGAGCGCCTACGTGTTCAATTGGAATTATATCCAGAACATGCTGGTCTCATCGATATAGTGCGCGTCATTGAGCGCATACGTCAACTACCATCAACGGCTCCGGTTGTGCGTTTTAATACAGGCTTTCAATTATTACGTCAGAAAGTCGCATTGTGGAATGAGGTGGCCCACAAAAATAATCATCTACGCAATGAAGAGATCGTTGTAGCGGAGTTTGTTCAGAAGTGGACGCGACTAGAGCTGCAGTTCTGGCGCACGTGCTTAAAACAAACTTCAGAGAAAGTTGAAGCGCATGCTTACAAATATTGGTTTTTCATTTACAACCTCTTTCAAGAATACATACAAGAACATGAAATTGATATTACACTAACAGATATCAAACAAGCGGAAAAACGTTTTGCTGATGGTGAAACTCGGGACGCTGCAGAGAAATCGGAAAAATCAAAAGTCGAGGTACGTGATGTTGTTCGCATACTGCGTCAATTCGTTGAATCTTCCAGTTATGGGGATTTTCATATTCGTATGCAACTTTTACGGTCCTTCGAGTTTTATCTACATAATCTAGATGTCAACGACCCAGCAGAAGAGCGTATTAAACTACTGATTGCTAGTTTGCGTAATTTGCAAGTCTATTTTCAGCAATTCACGCAAGAAATCGAAGATTCCAAACGTAGCATGCGCGCGCCTATAGAGAAAAAGTTAAAAGAGTTTGTCAAGATTGAGAGTTACAACAAAGACCTCTCGTACTTTAGCATGCGTAACAATATTGCACGTGTTCATCGAAACCTTAATAAATTTTTAAGGGAATATCGCTTGCAATTACAACAAAAAATAACGCCAGTTTTTCAACCAAAAGATGCTACAGTTAAAGATCTAAACACCGAAAATGATAAGGGCAAAGATGTCCGATATGAGTCAAAAATTAAATTATTTATGATTGATGTGCGTAATTTTATAGCATCGCAAAAACTGCGTGAAAAATACGTTACGGAATTGGAAGATAAGTCTCTTATAACTAACGCAATGGATGCTGAAAAACCTAAACTTTTGCTGCAGAAGATTGGCAAACTTTTTACAACATCTCGTAATGTTGTACGCCAGACTGTTAGTAACGCCAACTTTCCAAAACTTATAATAGCGCTTGATGAAATCTTCTGCCAACAATTGGAACGTTGTGATCATTTGCGTAACCTAGAGGTTGATCGCACAAAGGATCGTCCACAACAAAAACTGGAAGCAAAACAAATGCTACAGCAAAAACGCAAGGGTTTATCGGATCTTTTTAAATTACTTGCGCATTTGGGACTTAGCTATAAGAGCGGTTTAATGGAGCTGTCGCTTGCAACAGAATTTGAGGACTACACGCTGCAACCGTTTTGTATTCGTACCATGTTGGCTACAACAAAAGACAAGCATGTATATACAAAACTTACAGAAAATCTAGATCTTTATTATGCGAAATGTGTTTTCAAGTTGAAATTGCTTCAGCAACTGATGCTTGCACCACTCTCAGAATTAGGTCCACCTAATATAGAGCGCATAAAAGGCTTTGCAGTTGATATGTTTTTACTTGTGCAACAACAACGAAATTTGCTGGCTATAACAACAAAAAATATTTTCGACTTACGTTTGTTGTTACAGCGCCTAAAGACGTTAGCTGATATAACTGCTGCAGAATCTATCAAAGAGTCTCATCTGGAATTTATCAAATCACGAGATATTTATCTAGTGTTAAAAAGCTCACTTTGTCGCATACGCTTTGTAATGGAGCAATTTAATTTGCTGCTGACTTGTGTGCCTGTGGAACGAGATGAAGAGAACTGTGTGCTCACAGTGAGTACTGAAGTTGCAGTGCTGCAAAATTCGCCATTATATGTTAAAATTTGCAAGCAAAGTGGTCACCTACTTCAAGCAACTAAAACTTTACTATCCCAAATGCTGCATTGTGAATCAGAATTTATTAGTTTCGTAAATCTTAGTGCTTATCACGCGGCACATGCGCAAATTGTCAATGACATAAAGCAGCTTAAGGAATACTGCAATTATTCTGAAAATGGCGACTACTTGCCAATTGCCAATTCGCTCGCAGATTTATTAATTTTTATTGAAGATACAACTATCACCAACTTTACGCCTAGTCCCTGTCTGTTACCAATCAGCTATGATGTAATTGATACTGAATTAGAAAATGTTGTGCATACAGTGTTGTTGTCTTTGCAAAAACTGTATAAAAAATATCCAACAAAGCCTGAAGATGATGAATCCAAACCGAGAAATGTTGATGATGTAGATCAAACGGAACTAAGTGAACATCATCTTAAGAAAAAACTGCACGCTGAGTTGACAGCCGATTGGGAAACATTAAATCTTTCCAGTGTTATATCAAAAATATCCAACATTACCTTAGCACTTAAACATGCTAAAGCTACCGAGGAAAAATTAAACTATTTACTGAAATTAACATCCGTGCTACCTATCTTGGAGCAGTTTCAACTGTTGGCGGAATATTATCTCTTCCAGCAGCTTGGTTCCCATAGAGTAGCCGCAAAAATGCTGTCAGTTATGTTAACTGTTTTTGTGGAAATAAGTTCAAAAGGTTTTTGTGTACCTGCAGACTTAATGCAAGATGAAGAGGGCCAATCCAAGAAAGACCAAAAAGAAGGCGAAGGCTTTGGCTTGGAGGATGGTACCGGTGAGAAAGATGCTTCAGATAAAATCGAATCAGAAGATCAACTTGACGACGCAAAGCGTCCAGAAGATCGCAAAGATGAAAATGACAAAAAACAGGATGACTGTAAAGAAGAGAAGGGCATAGAAATGAGTGATGATTTCGATGGTAAAATGCAGGATATTGAAAAACCAGAAAATGAAGAAGACGATAGTGGTGAATCAGAAGATGAAGAAGACATAAATAAAGAGATGGGTGAAACAGAAGAGGGTGCCGAAAAGTTGGATGATCAAATTTGGGGTGATGATGAGCAGCCACAGCCAGAGGAAGAGGAGGAAAAGGATTTGGAAGAGGAGGATGGGAAAGGTAGCAAAGATGAAAAAGAGTCACACAACGACTTGGACAGTAAAAATGATGTTACAAAAGATGGACAAGATGAGCATGAAAAAGACGGACTGGATGCAACACAAGAACCAGGTCAGGAGGACAAGCAGAAAAAGAAAGAAAATCAACCAGATATTGATAACATGAAAGATCCAGAGGTAGATGAGGATCAAATGAACCCCTTTCATAATGAATTAGAAGAACCACCAGAGGCCGAAGAAATGGATTTGGGTTGTATGAACAATGTTGATGAAGGACAAGAGGATGGCGAAGATCAACAGCAAAATGACGAAAATCCTTTTGAGATTGATGCAATGAAAGAGAATATGCAAACAGCTGAGGAACAAGTTGAAGATGAACAAAATGATGTGGAAAAAAATGAGCAGGAAGAAGAGAATGTAGACGATAACACCAGTGATACTGATTCTGATGATGGTGAAACTGGAACTGAATTGAAGGAAGATAAGGCTGCTGCAGAAGAAGAAAATCAAGATGAGGATGCAAGTAAAGAGCAGGAAAATGAGCCGGAAACGAAAAAATATGGTGAACTAGAAGAAGAAGAAGAAGAAGAGCAGCAGCAACAAAAAGAAAACGATGAAGAGAAACGCGAAGAACATGAGCAATCAAGAGACAAGTCAAGTAAGCAAGAAAATGTACAATCGATTCCGGAAACAGAAAACATTGGTTCAGCTGATAAAGTGCAAAATGAAAAAGATGATAAGGATGTAAAACAAGAGCAAAAAATGGATGAACAAGAGACAGGAGAAGAAAAAGATGGTGTTGGCCAGGCAGAAAATGATGTAAGTGAAAAAAATATGGAAATGAAAAGCGAATGATTCAGAACACATTTTTTTTCGAAATCCATTTAAAAATAGGAAGGTGTCAGTTTCTGTGAAAAACGAAAATATTTTTCTACTATATAGAAAAGTTCGATATGTTTTAAATGTATATATGAAACAGTTCCGTTGGTAAAGTTTGGGGAAGTTACGAATTATTAGAATCTACCTTCCGTGCAATTTATTTGTCGTCAGGTACTTAAATTTTGTAAAATTAATAATATATTAATTATGTTTGCACCGTTTTAAATGTAAAACTGAATCAAAAAAATATAAATAAAATGGTCGCAACAAATTTCGCCAGAATCTTCCAAAGTGCACTATTTTGAATTATGTATTCATTTTAAAAATTATTTATCGCTAGATTATTGGTTATTTTATTTACCAATTTATATATTTTATTTAATTTGAATGCAGACAAATGAAGGCGGACACCAAGGCATAGCCGAAACAAAAGAAACAGTATCACAAGAAGATCGCAAAAATGAGCGTAAAACAGAAGAAAAAAGAAAACAAGGACGTACCGACGAGGAACGTACACTAGGTAAGAAAAACCCTAAAAAAAAAAACGTAATAACATTAGTTTTAAAAACAAAAAACAAGCCATAATAGTAATTGATTATTTTATTTTTTTTTTTAATCAATAAGTTAGTAAACAGCTTACTCATGACATTTTCGATGTTGATGTTGCCAATTTGGGCAATAAAATTATCCATAAGCATAATTTAACTGTGTCTGCTGTTCAAGACATGATTTGAGGTTAATTTGTTGTGGAACTGGTGTTTCATCTTGGACTCCGAAACTTGTACTTTCCTTACTCTGCTTTTAAGTCAACAAAAAAGAAAAATTAAAATCTATGTTTTTCGTTAATCGAAAAAAGGGTTGTTTTTTATTTATTATAATGGTATTGTTTTTGACAAGTCCAAAAATGAAATACATACTCTACGCTATATTAACTTGAAATCAGTGTTATATCCTTTTGTATTTAAGTAAATCAAGTAAATTTATTACTGAAACGATTATAGTTTCTCAAAAGATCAGGTACCTAGCATTCCATATTGAATTTGCTTGTATAGAAAGTATCACGCCCAATTATCCAAAGCCGCCCAATTATCGTCCAGTGCTTCTCTAAACCGAATTTCTGTCAATTTTGCGTTTGTAACATAAAAACCTCTCTCTCTCTCAGCACAGAATTAAAAGTTTTTATTATATTGAAGATTATTGTCCAATTTGGTCCAGTGCTGGCATGCACCATTCTTAGTATGTATTTATATAAGATATGGATCCATTTACTTAAAACTGTTTCTTTAGTATGGCGTTACATAGGTTTTGTTTGTAAGAGAGGTACCATGCCCTTTTGATATATCAAGACAAAAATTGTCACTTTTAGATATAAATATCTTCGTCGTACATATTAAGTTTTTCAAGTTCAGGTTCAGATTTATGACGAGTAACATAGACAGGGCACTTAAATAACTAACCTGCCATTCCACATTTATCCCACATCGTTTTCATGTAATCGCGATTTTCACAAGCAGACATGACTAAATATACTCAGGTGATTCTGATCAAGAATATATGTATATAATTTTATATTTCCGCTCGCCACGTCCATGCTATACAAAACAAAAGGAAAGACAAAATGAATAGTTACATGCGTAGGGTACAAAAAAAATATTTGAAACAACTCTAGAAAACTCGAAATATAATATTAGCATACTTTTACATAATTAGTGTCATAAAAATCTAAATATGTTTTTTTTCACGATATAGGTGAAGCGGAACATAATAAACTGAAGCAACTTAAAACTATTGATAAACTTAAGGAACAAAATAAGAACGATGTAGATAAAATAGATGACAAAGACATTGAATCAGAGGAGTATCAGCATGTTAAAGAGCCAGCTAACAATGACAAAACAACGCTGGATAATGCAACAGAGGAGCAAACAAAACAACTGAAACATCAAGATGACGATAAAGAAAAAAATGAGGAAATTGATGGCGAAACTGCCGATGACCTAATTGATACACAGGAAGATAATACCAAAAATCCACTTGCTGAAGAAAATCTGCAGGAAATATCAGCTGAACAATGTGATCAAAAATCGGAAAAGCCATCAAAATCCGAAAAAACTAATGAACGCGCTGAAGCTCAAGACGAAAAAATGGAAATTGAAGGCGAAGATGTACAAACAATAACTGTACCAAGAAATGATGACACCACAGCGCATTGCAAGTAAGTTGAAAATTTTAAATAAAAATTCCTATAAATTTATAACACCTTGGATTTATAGCAAAGAAATTCTATTGGATAACACAACAACAGCGCAGGATTTAAGCGCATTGGAAACATTAGAATTACGAAAAATATATCAACAACAGTTGACAGCAAATAAAACGTTAACACTGCCACTGCATGAAGACTATGATAGATGGCAAACTATATCTACGCGTATGGTACAAAATGCACGCGAACTCTGTGAGCAACTGCGTCTTATTTTAGAACCCACTAAATGTACTCGTCTTAAGGGTGACTATCGTACTGGACGACGTATTAATATGAAGAAAATAATACCATATATCGCTTCACAATTCCGCAAGGACAAAATTTGGCTACGTCGCACTAAACCAGCACAACGTGATTATAAAATAACAATTGCTATCGATGATTCGAAATCCATGCATCATAATAACTCAAAAACACTTACGCTGGAGGCTATTTCATTAGTATCACAAGCTTTAACGCTACTCGAAAGTGGTCGACTTAGCATTTTATCTTTCGGTGAATCACCGCAAATCGTACTAAATCATACGGAACAATTAGATGGACCTAAGTTAGTAAACGCGCTAACATTTGTACAAGACAAAACGAAAATTGCTGAGGTGTTAGATTTTGTGCGAACAATTAACACTGAAGAGGGTTCATTGGGCTCAGACAACGGAATATTTGAGAATTTACTTTTGATTTTAAGTGATGGTCGCAATATTTTCAGTGAAGGCAAAATGAAGGTAATACTAGCAAAAGTCATAAAACCTTAATAAATTCATTCCATAAAAATAATTGCGGTTTGTTTGCTTATAGGTAAAAAATGCTATCAAGTTAGCACGTTTGCAGCGCATATTCTTGGTTTACATTATCATCGATAGTCCTGAAAACAAGGTAAGCTTATACATATCTGTTATTTTTTATATACATATGTCCATACATAATGTTGCCAACTCTGGACCGGCAAAAAAGCAGTACATTTCAGTAAAATAACAAAAAAAAGGTTACGAATGGAATAAGCAGTACATTTATCTGTGAAATATCTAAAAAAAAATGTTCTCAATTAAAAGCATGTTCGAAATATATTTGATACACATTTGCTGGAATTAAAACTGTAATTTTGCTTTAATCACGTGATAGGTCCACATGACTTCATATTGTGCCATTGTAAGATCAAGTGAAGATAATAGACTCAAAAAGCGTCACTGAACGACTGACAAAATAATGATATTGGTAGCATTCAGAAAATGCAGCATCAAAGCTTCTAACATTTCATCTGACAAGTGTTTTCCTGAGTGCGGTTTTCATTTCGTCCGCTTACATCTATTTACGTTCTTTCCGCTTTGTTTGAACGCAAACAGGAGTACAAATGGAAGTACAATATCTCTAGAAGTACAGACAGCTGCAAAGGAGTATTGTACTCATAAAATAAGTACAGTTGGCAGCATTATCCATACATATACATAATTAGTTTTAGAACTTTATCCCGTCATAACATTATATAAAATTATTACTCCTCACGAAAATATTTAATTTTTTATAGAATTCTATCTTGGATATACAAACAATGGAAATATTACCAGATAAAAACATTAATATAAAATCATATTTGGACGACTTTCCTTTTCCGTATTATGTGATTGTGCGTGATTTAAATCAACTGCCGTTAGTCCTTAGCGAAGCAATGCGCCAGTGGTTTGAATTGGTAAACAGTGAGCAATAGTCATCTTAGGATACTTATTAATAACCTAAACCTTAGAAGCCCTAAGTTTAAGTTACTTGAATGAAAAATAGCATTTTGTTTCTTCTAAATATTACAATATAACAAATGTAAATGAATATATTAAGTTTAGATTTATTGTTATTTTTTTATTTAAGAAAAGAAAATAATTTTTAAGTTTGACACAAGTATATAAAAATATATATATATTTTAAAATACCATGCTCTTTGGATTTCAGAAAATTTAGTTTTTTTATCTGAGTTATTCAATAATATTGAAAAGGAATACGTATGGTACAGTCATTCATTGCATAAATATAATATACATACAAGTGTTGTATGTGTGTATGAAATACCTACAAACATTTTTGCTTACAATTTAAAAACTACATTCATATAATCAGCTATTATAACGTCAAAATTAATTAAAAGATCGACAAAAGCCATTAATGGCATTTTTTTTCACCTACAATGTCTACATTAATTCAATTTGCAAGTCAAATGGAAATTCTTTTGAATTTAAACTTTGACGAAATAATTGCGTATGTTGCCATGCAACATCACCTTTGCCACCTGATAGTTTAGCTATGATTTCAAAATCTATTGCACCCTGTATATTTTTATCACCATTGCATGTACAAATGCTTACATCTATTTTTCCATCACCAAAAGTTTTGCGCTCAAAATTTAATGTATGGGATTTAACTTTTAGTTTTGAAGCATGAAAATCAAATTTCCAAATAATTTCTGCAAAGTCACTTTCCTCTGTAGAGAAAAAGTCGCATTAGTTAAAAGGTGAATTTAAAAAATGTATAAATTTCCTTACCCTGTCTAGCCAAATAAACCATTTTCCAATCACGTTCAACTTTACGCAATATATTTTTTGAGGAATGTTGTGCACTCTGCCATGTTTTGTAGGTGGAAAGAATGTTTATTTGTGAGCCATCTGTAAAAAAAATATGGTTAATTTTTAAATATACATATTCAGTCATTTTGCTATAAATATTTATAATACAGTTAAAGTTCAATTTATGATGTAGCTTTTGTATCCCAAATCTTTAAATAGAGACACTTGCGATTATGAAAATCAATATACTCTAGATATAATCTTTAACGATCGAGTTTTGCAAAACTCATGTGTAATTTGATCGAGTCAGTAATTTTGTTTTTTTTTTAAATAGCAGTTATTTTTATTTAATTTTATCAAAAATAAGTCAATTTTTAAATAACATAGCTTTATTGGAATTGAACGACAAATTTTTATTTAAAAAATTAGGGTTATTTTTAATCGAAAAAAACATTCAAGTGGCATATAATTTATTTTAAAAAAATTTCGGCTAAATGTCATTGATTAATCAAAAAAATTATCTACAAAATCAAAAATTATGAGTATTTTTTATGAAAAAGTAAGAGACGGGTTTATTTGTCAAAAAAGATATATATGTATCTGTACTTGAGTTACTGACCTCCAGCCCGAAAATTAGAGCCACAAGGTTGACATTAAATTTATGTGTGGACTATTCTTTTACCAAGTGGTAAAAAGTCAAAATAATCAAAATGACAGCCTAAAGAAAACCACATAAAAAAACATTTTCCTTTAATGAATAAGTTTATAACTTCACATAATTGCGATGGTTAAAAAAAAGGAAAAATCAAGTGGCAGCTTTAATAACACGGTGCTACAAAAATGAAAAAATTTAATATACTTTTCAAATGACCTAGTGCAAGTTGTAGGTCTGGTCGATTACAACACGAAACCGTGTTTGAACATTTTGTAACACCCCCAAATTTTCAATTTATGGTCAAAAAACCGTTTTTAGATGACTTTTCGCACTCAACAATTTCTAACTCAGCAATTTTTCAACCGATTTCAAATTTCAAAAAGGGTTTGGAAAGTCAAATGTCAATACTTTCAAAATATATGCGCTGGTTCTTCAGTATAACAAAAGTATTAAGTGATTTTTTGTGAACATCTAAAAATGTTTTCTTTTTTTTTAATATTTTCAACTTCAACGCTATTTTTTGGCCACAATTTGCAAAAACAGAAACATTGAAAAATTTTCTTAAAGTGCCATTAATTTCGGATGAAAAAAGTGTTTTTTTATTAAAATCGATTACAAATTGTCGAAGTTACAAAACTTTTTCTTGAGAAAGGCAATATGAAATGATACTGAAATCGATCACAGGTAAATATCAGCAGAAAGTACTTAGAACAAGAATTGTATTTCGTACTGGAGATCGAATTTCCTTCTCTAGAGAAAGCTCTATAACTTCGACAATTTGTAATCGATTTTAATAAAAAATCACTTTTTTCATCCGAAATCAATAGCACTTTAAGAAAATAAAAATTTCAATGTTTCTGTTTTTGCAAATTGTGGCCAAAAAATAGCGTTGAAGTTGAAAATATTAAAATTAAAAATTTAAAATCGGTTGAAAAATTGCTGAGTTAGAAATTGTTGAGTGCGAAGTCACCTAAAAACGGTTTTTTGACCATAAATTGAAAATTTGGGGGTGTTACAAAGTTTTTAAACACGGTTTCGTTTTGTAATCGACCAGACCTACAACCTGCACTAGGTCATTTGAAAAGGGGTCGTTCATAAATTACGTAAGACAATTTCATGACATTTTTGACCCCCTCTCTCCCCCAAGTAAGATTTCGTAAGATTCTCAAACCTCCGCCCCCCCCTCCCAAAATCTTACGTAAGATTTGTGCGTCGGAATTCAAATTTCAAAAATACTTAAGTTCATTGTGTAAGTAAAATAAATATTTAAATTAGCATTTAGCTAAAATTAATGTTAAAACTTATTATAAATAAATTTTAAAATAAAAATATATAAGGAAAATAAGAGATATTATTTTTAATTTTTCTTTATAATCTTAGACCACGTCGTAGCAATCTATTTTTTTTTTTGTATGTTTTGACAACAACAACATTTCAACGTGTTACAAGTCGACCCTGCGTGTCAACTACATACACATACATATGTTATTACATAAACAGAAGAGAAGTTTTTCCGTTCAGAGCCGATTACTTAAATCGATAGTTATCAATGTTTCTTAATCTATCGTGACTGTCGAAAATTCAAATATATTTCATTACTGTCACAAATGACGATGCGTTAATACAACTTTTATGTATGAATACGCATTTTAAATCTTACATAAGATGATCATTGACCACCCCCCTCCCTCTCGTAAGATTTAGTAAGAATTCGCTGATCCCTTTCCCCCCCAAAAAAAACGTCTTACGTAATTTATGAACGGCCCCAAAGTATATTTTCACTGTAGCACTGTGTAATAATCAAAATGGATATTTTTGATAATTGAAAATATAAACTGATTGTTACCAAGTGTTTCCGACTACATATTTCTAAATATATAATCGAGAACTATCAGACATTTTCTTTAAAATTCATTTTTGATCACCTCCATATATTTTTGTTTACTAGAGTAATTAATGCTATTTCAAGAAAGCGATTTAGAAGCTGTACGATAAACTTTTATTTATATGAAAATATATTTACATACCTCTTATGTAACGCTCATAAACATCAGTAGCACATGAGTACCGTAAATTAAACTGTTTCTTTTGCATTTCGGTTTCGTTTAACTTAAAAACAAATATCTAGAAAATATAATGAAAACACTCTTGTAGCATATGGAAATATATTTATTTTCTTCCTTACGTTGTTAAAAGTATGTTCTCCACGCGATTGACGCCAAGATAAACTTCCAGAGCTGCGCCCTTTTAATTCGTTTTCAGTAGGTGGTCTGAAAAAAATAATCAATCATTTACCTTCCAAAAGCATTTGAAATATTCCTAATTGTTTTTTTTTACCTTTCTACAGTTAACTCTATTAATTCTAACATGCTGCGCTGACTTAAAAGTTTCTTACGTTCATCCGTAAGTTGAGCTTGTCTTTTACGTCTTATTTTAACTATAGCATCAATGAGTTCATTTTCTGCACATAGCTTACGCATTTGTAATATTTGTTTATGATTATTCGTGTAGCGCCACGTTACATCCTGCAAATCATCTTTAGAATAGGCAAATACATAATCGATATGACGTTTCCAACCCTGCTGGTACATCAGTGGTGAGTCAACAACATTATCGGAGGGATCAATATGCAACCAACGCATTTGGCTTTCAGAATAAACCTTAGAAATGATTGTTATTATTAAACTTTTGATATAAATTTTTATGCTTTCTACGTAAAAAAAGACAGAGTGTTTGTAAATTCGCATTTCACGGTAGTATTTTAGGATACTTATTAATAATCAATCAATCAAATCAATTCTAAAATTAATCTTATTTTTAAGATTCACTTTTGAAATACACAACAAACACAACACTTCCACTCTGAATAGATTTTCCTATTTTTCACCAGTACCTCAGTCCACACATGATCGAAAAATGAATGCACAATACGTGCATCGTAATCCATGCAACGGCATAAAAATGTAAAACAATTAGCATATTCGCCGCATCGTCCTTTTCGTGAGCATAAAAGCTGAGATATATCATTGTAACGATAGAACTTAGTCTCTTGGCCACAACAAAGGCCTACTTCAACTCGTACATTGTCTTCGGTTTGCGTGCGTCGAAGATTATTTTCTTCACTTCCGCATACTTTGCAAGGTAAATTATTCACCCATTCGAAAAATTCAGTATTAAACCAATTCACTAATTCCACAAGTATCAAATCACGTATACATGGCTCCTTTTCTTGACTTTCGCCGGCTGCAATGCTTTCTTGTATTGAAATTAATTTTTCGCTAGCTTTAAGTGTCAAATCATCGACCGGTATCATTTCACGTCCAGCAGCAAGTAATTTCTCATCCTCATATTGCATCACTGCATCAGAGTAGAGTTCTAGCGATTGTAGAAATTTATTTGGCGTTCGCTAAAAAAAGTGAAAAGGCATTAAATGTTGGAATTTTTCTATAATTTCCAAAAACAAAGTAACATCTTATCGTACATTCATTAAAGGGACCTTAATAAAATCGAAGCTTTAAGCATTGAAAACTATTTCAACAATGCGTCTCTACAAAAAATGTTTAGTGACGTTTTCGTCGGACTCCTTAAGAGATTGAAATAAAAATTTGTACATTGATTTCTGTCAAATTTTTTAATTTAATTTGAAAAGACTTGTGAACTACCCCCTCCTCTGAAACAACGATTGCAGGAAAGATTAGCCTCGTCAAATCATTTATATTTTTTGAGGAAAAACTTGAGACAACCTTATGGATCGAAGCAGATGTTTTCTCGACTTAGTGCTCATAGATTTCGATAAATTCAAAGGAACGCCAAACGAAAATTTTCTTTACGTCGCTTGTTTGAATTTATGGCTGAAGATTTTAATAAAAATTGACGCTAATTCTGAAATATCGGTTTTTAAATTTACTATTTATGTAAGAAAGTATCAAGTTTTGATATTTTTCAGATTCCATTGAAATCAGAAAGTTTTGACTGAATTTTTCTTTGAATTGTAAGTGAGAAAATATCCAGACCAGATGTTTTTCCATTTCTCATTTTTTTAGTGGCACAAATTCATAGTCATTTTCAGAGCCAATTCAAAGGATAGCAACAGCTTTCTGGCTGTGTTAAAGATGACTATAAATATGAGCCATAGAATCAAAAATGTAGCTACGAAAAACCAGATATTTTCTCAAAATAGTAAGCGAGAGATTTATACTAACCACTATTACTAACTAATAGCCATACATAAAGTTATCGGTATTACATTTTTTTTACTGAAACATATAGGCTAAAGTAAACGATATGAAGTGTAAAACAGCAAATAGTAAACTAAACAAGTACCCTTTTGGTGGCACAATACATATATACAACACAAATACTTTTTCGAATGGTTTTTAACATTAAGCGATTAGTCAGAAAAAACAAATATATTATATTTCACGTATGTACATATGTTTGTATTACGAAGCAAATTCCATTGCTGAAGGTCATCAATGCATACCATATAAAATTATAGTAGCATAGGGAGTAATTTGTGCAGTGCTTAAGCTAATATCTAAGAATAAATAAAAATATGTATATTTAAAAAAATCTATATGGTGTCAGCTTGCTTACCAGCACTATTGGAAATGTGATGCGCTGGCGATATGGCACTGATGGACACATAAATTGTACACTGGAGGCATCAGCCGAATTGCCTTCCCACGCTGTGGTATTATTGACGTTTTTCATGACCTTTGTTAGATTGTTCGCTAGCGATAAAGAAAAAAATATGTATAAGCTTAAAAACTACAACAAATTAAGCCACGTTCTAAAAGCAAATTAACAGTATAACAAATGAATTAAATTTCATTTCATTAAAAAATAAAAACAAAAACGCGGAGCTAATTCGGGTAAAGAATTCAGATTCCCACTAACATTAAAGAATGTACACGCCAGGCGCTATTGATTTAGGAGATTTTGCGATCTCAATAAAAATGTGTATTCTGCGGAAACATCACACCCAATTGGGTCTGAACGTTCAACAAATGCATTTTTCAGGTTGCAAAAATTCTCTGGCATATCCGAGAATTTGCTTGAACACAGACTGTCAGTGATAAACTTTCTTTTAAGCTGTCAAAGTTCAAACATGTACTTCCATGGAAATCGGACAGTTCTAATGCTAATGTAACGCACTAGCTATTGTTATTCAGCAGAAAATTCTTTCTCGTCAGACACAACGATACAATCGAAATAAATATATATATTTCCAAAAAAAATCAATGTTTTTACAGTTATAAATACAAGAACTAACTACCTTTTTAATATTTATTTAATGTTTTATTCTCGAGCTCAATGGTCAATAACTTTTTTAATCCAAATAAAATAATTTTGATTTCAAAGTTATAAACCATTGAGGTCGAGAATAAAACATTAAATAAATATTAAAATACAATTGGTCCAATAAGAAATTATTACATAACTACTTTTTTGTTAAATAAAACATATGAACTATTCTCTACGGCTTATAAATTGTGTTTTCATGCTTTGATGTTAAACTAGAAGTATGAACGCTATACACGGTTCGCTTGAAGCAAGATCAAGATCGATAAAATCGTCAACCAAATCTGAGAATGCACAATTATTACTTAGTGTCTTTAGATTCCAAATACATTATCCCCGAAATCGGATCTGCTCATTTACTCGTTTTATGGCCATTTTAAGGTTTTACTTTGGCCGACATGGTTCGCTTCAAGCAAGATCAAAATCGGTAAAAATTGTCAATCAAATCTGACAATGCACAATTATTATTTAGTGTTCGGAGATCTCAAAAACATGATCCGGAAAATCGTACCTAATGACATACTCGTTTTATGGCTATTTTAAGGTAAACGGTATCATGAAAAGTTTATGTGCTTGGAAAATATTCAGAGCAACTACAATCACCTTAATTAGCCTAGTCAAAGAGAATAAAATAGGCAAAGAATATCTGCAATTGTAACATACCATTAGGGTTACTTTGAACTTCAGCTTTATTCTGTTGCTCAGCTCTTAACCAAGCTTCCCGTCGTTGTTCTATGACGTTATGATATTGTTTTATTTGTTGAAGCGGAACGCTTAGTGGCAACGAATACTCGGTGTCGGTACGAACAAATCCAATAGCCAACAATAGTTCTGAAATTCCCGTCAACGAAAGCAGCTTTTCCTTAATGGTTTTATTTTCGAGACGTATTGTGCGATACTTAGCGTTTGCTGGTTCGCGCAACACATTCTCCAACAGAACAAGCAAAACGCGCACAGCTTCTAGGTATGCATCTTTGGAATTTCTTAATGACTTATGTTGTGTAGAGGATTGAGATGTTGCTGGGGTTGGGGACTGCGAGACAGCAGAATTTTTTTCGGTGGATGTGGACGGTTCTATTGACTGCACGCAGTCTAGATTAATTTGCGACATTGATATATAGTTTGTGTGTGGTGGCGCAGTATTAGGGCGAAACAGTATGTTCTGCTAAGGTGAAATGTCGGTGGTGATAGCGGTGAGTGGTGTATTGAAGTAGAACGTCGTCTATGTGTGTAATGCATGCACGTGGGGCGGGGTGATTTGATCAGTCGTCCGTCAGACAGAATGTTACTCAAGATGTGGCGAATGATATGAAGTACGAATTGAATTTGATAGTAGCACGCTGTATCAGTCTCGTTTTAAGATGCTTGTGGCTGTTAGTCCTCACTTTAATTTTAAGTTAGTCAGCACCTTTTTTTGCATAAAATTTGGTAAAACTCTTTTTTTGCACCGGTGCAGCTACAGATTTTTAATTTTTGTGTCTCAATAGAATGCTTTTCGTTCTAAGACAATAACCACAATTTTATATGTACTATCTTTTAATTATATTTCTTGATTTTTGCTCTATTAAAATAAAACCATATGAAATTTTTTTTCTGCCAACATTGCGAACAGCTGTTTTCGGTGTTTGTGTTGCATTATTATTTTTAGTCGCGAATGCAATTGAAAACACATTGAAGAATGCCCTTGAAAATTTAAGTAGCGGTAAACACTAATGTCAAATTAAATCCAGTCACGGTTGTAAATGTGGTAGCTTTAAGCAAGTTGTGCTTTTGTTTTTAGCTTCACTTACGTAGTAGATTTTTTGTAAATCTGTTAACATGTTTTTATTTTTTATATGTTGCACCTTGTGCTTATGGATGGAAACGAAAGAAAATAGGGCCCACACACGTTCAGATTTTTCATCAGACCTGTCAAAATCTGAAAGTCTGAGGGCAAGTCGTACGAAAAAATCCTAACATATGACGCGAACGTTCGACTCGGTCGTACGGTAAACAGTATGAAAAATCTGAACGTATATGGGCCCTGTAATATTCTTGCTAAAAAAATGTATTTTTTGGGATTATTGAGGGCGTCCTTCATTCTTCCTCAATGCAAGTTCTAATTTGCCCCTTCTAAATAATACTGATCGGCTTTTTATAAATGTTTAAACTGCTTAAAATTAGCATTGTATTAGCCTTATAAAAAAGTGTTGCGTATTATTTTCAAATTGTATACTCATAACTTCAAGCGTACTTTGACAAAATTTATGTTTTTTATTTTGACACCGATGGAGCCACTTTCACGGATGCTTTAATTTGAGTTCGACTAGATAATTTTACCGTGTTAATTGTACTCATGGGCCTTATTTACTTTAATAGTTTTATTTTTTATTCCTCAACGCATGTTTTATTGGGCTTTAAGAACAAATACTTACTGGAGTTGCGGAACAATATGTCCTCAGATCTTTGTAGGCACAATCCAGACAGCTAGCTTATCCTTTTCACTGATAATCAGATTTAATTTTTTTTTGTAAACCTAAATTAACCCAGCAATACCCAGCGTATGAAATTTCATACAAGGTGTGAACCATAGATTAATTAGTCTATGGTGTGAACTCTACAGATCGCTATTGTTTACCAATAAAAAAGGTAGTCGGTGATGACATTTTTGAATTTTTTGATGTAAATATTTTCCATAAACAAAATCCAATTTTTTTTTTAATTTTTTTTTGGCAAAATGCATTATTTTTTAGTGCATTTTCCAAAATCGCATGAAAATTTTTTATTTCTGGGAGCTGCTAGGTTAAGACGTAAAATAAGGATAATTTGCTAAGAGCTTAGCATGAGTTTTATAGCTACCATGCTCATTTGTCTTCTCGTCGTCAGCAAACTTTTGAAATGGCTTCAGTAGTTCCTGAAGCCATCCAACAAACTTGCAGTGTTTATATAATAGGTATACTGAACATGGTTTCTATTCGCTAAATTCAAATCAATATGCCATATACAATTTTTTTCACTCAGGCCAATGAATGTTAAAATATCTGCGAGTAACTGCTCATTAATTTTAGTGTAAAATTTTTGGCAGACTAGTTCCAAACGCGTCAGTTGTTTCCTCAAGAAATAAAATATTTCTCATCTCTAAAAGTATGTAATTTGAAAAAGTGTTCCCAAAATTTAATTTATAGGAACGTTAATTTTTTAGCAGAAATTAAAAATTTTCCAGCCCTTTTGAGACGAAATTTTTATGTATACAAAAAATAAAATCTAATTGATAATTTTTACACATCGATTATCTTTATTTATATTACTATGAGAAGGCAATTAAATGGGCGTAAAATGTTTAAAATTTTAAATAAGACAAACGATAAGCTTGTAAAATTAAATAATAAAATATGTTCTCACAACTTAAGAAATTTTATCGATTTACCTTATACAGGGTTGGAAAGTCTTATTATTTAATACATGTATAATGTTTATAAAACGTTGTTTTGTTATTTAAGATCTTTTGAAATTAAAAAAAAAATAAAGACAATTAAAAACGCCATGTTAACGCACCTGGAAGAACCTAAGAACAAAACGAAAACTTTAAATTTTGAAAATATATTACAAAACGTATAAGCACGAAATCTTTTAAGCAAGCAAAACATATAACCTTTTCCCAGAACATAAAAAAAACACTTTAACAAAAAAAAAAAAAAAAAAAACAAAGCAATAATTTTTATAAAATAAACTTTTTAATGTTTTTATTTAACATTTTTTAGAGATTAATTTATCATGCGACTTAAGTAAATGTTGAAGTGTTTCAAAACATATATTGTAGTACATACATCTATAGTTATTCTTATTTGATTTAGAAAGCTGGGATTGTTCTTTGAAAAGTACATAGTAGTAAAAATACAGCTTTATAGTATTTAATTATAAGATTTTAATTATTTTTAAAAAAACTTCAAAAGCAATCATTTTAAGAATAGCCCCTTATTTCATACATCTGTAACAGTAAATTCTCCCACAAGGGAAGATCCTAAAAATTTGTGAAGCAAATTAATAGTTATCCTCGTAATTTTATAAATTACATATTTTTAGGAAATTGCTGAAATTTACTGTTTTTTTACTATTATTTTTATATGTGTTATTTATATGCAATCCTTTTTTTTACATTCTTTTTTTGTATTAATTCTTCAAAACAAAATTTTTTTAAAGCCGATTTTTTAACACTCAGTTATAATGTATACTAGAGAAATTATGAAAATTCAGATAAAATTTAATTGATGATTAAAACTTGTTCTTTGGATTCATATTAAATATTGGGAAAAGTAAAATTCGTTGAATTAATAGTTTTGTATTAGTTTTTTCATTTTCTAAATGATGACGACATTCAACAAATAAGAATTCCATTTTTTAAATTTGCAATGTTTGCATAAAGTTAAATATATGTGGTGCACACATTTTGCTTGAAACTCGATTATAAATATATCTTCATTCCACTCATTCTTGCATAGTAAAATTTTAAAACATCATTTAATGCAAAACGCCAAGGAAATAAAGAAACAAGTAACAATGCTGCAAAATTATCGATATTGGTGCTACTTAGTTGTTGGTTGTTATAATCTTATTTTCCAACTGAATCTGTTGGTGAATTGAGACCCGATGATGAATTATTTTCATTTAAGGCATCAGGGAAACTGGTAACTGAGCCGGAACGTGATGTTGAAACTTTTGTCTACAAAGTTGTGTTATTGTAGTGTTGGATGATGATATTCAAATGTATGTAGGTGTAGTTATTTGTTTCGATATATTTTTTTGATAAGTGGTAGTTATGAAAAGTAAAGAAAAAGGACTAAACGTTAATCAACGTAATATGTACCAACATGCTATGTTTAGTTAAAATGAAATTGTATGAAAAACAAATTTATATTTTGTTTGACTATAAACATGAAAAAAAGATTGGTAGTTACCGAAGGTTGACATAAGAAATTGTTGTGTTCATAGCTTACTTTAACATTCTCATAGGCCGAGCCGACTTTCTCTTCAATTGAACGCATTGACTCAGAATTTTTCATTTGTGAGAATTTCGATGAAATACCGCTGGTAATGCTGCCAAGGACTGAAGCTGTTTTTTCGCCGGTCGATTTGAGAACAGATTCAGTACGTTGAAAACTATTTTTGAAAAAGGATAATAACATAGAGACGCTAAAATTAAATACCATCATTTTTACAAAATTAAAAAGAAAATCATATATAGCAGCAGTGTGAAAAAGTTGCACTATCTGTATTTTAAGACATCTGATTTAAGCAGTTGCAAACTTTTTTAGCTTTAGTGGTAGTTTATTAAATGCAGTGTCATATATTATGATCGATTTTAACTAAAACTTTAAGAATTATTTGTATAAAATTAAGTTGACATAAGATAATCATATAAACATATAAGCACACATAAAAAAATTAAAGACAAAACTATGAGTTTGATTATGAAAAAAAATTAGATTTAAAAAAAATAAAGGTACATTCCAGAGTGTAAGCAAGAGTTTCTGTAAGTAAGAATCCTGATTGTAATTACACTTAAATATTAAGATCGATAAAGCTACCAGTTTATATTTTTATTTTATAAATTTTTCAAATAAACTTCTGCTCAAATGAAAAAGAGTTTCAGGAAGAAAATATTCACGCTTAAATTCTGCACTTTTGTTTGTAAATCTGCCTTTAATTTGCGCTTAAAGTGAAGAAATTTACTAAACGGCATGTAGAAATTGCCACAATTTAGTCATTGAAATTTTTAGAATTTAAGAACCAAAAATATACGTGAAGAAAAATTTCATAATCTTAAGGATTAAAGTTTCGGTTTTCCGAGAAATGAATTTAATTTATCGTTCTAGTAAACCACTGCTAGGATAAATTGTTTTCGATAGTTTTATCAAACTCCTACAATTTGCGTTCAAAATGTAGAAAAATGCACAAGGACGTATCGAAATTGTTATAATTTGACCATTAAAATTTTTTTAATTCAATAAGCTGAAAATAAACTTGATGAAAAACTTTTGTTATGAAATATTGAGGTTTAAGATTTCGGTTTTTCGGCAAATTTTGAAGTGAATGAAAGCAACAACCCAATATTCATCATTAATTTAATTTTATTTAATTTTCACGTGTTTGTATGAATTTTTGGATTCAATTTCAATTTACTTTGCCTCATTTGTTGAATGCTGATCTATAATACCCAATGATCAGATACTAACTACTTTTCTTTATTCACTTTAGGGTCGGAAAACAATCAATATTTCAAAAATATCAAAGATTTTTTCTTTAAGTATGTTTTCAGCCTATTGAATTGACAGAATTTTCAGATGTTAATAAGAGCTCTTCGAATCTTACTTAGTCTTAGCAATTACCCTGCAGGAAAATCAACTAATTTTAAATTAATTTAAAATTGCTTTTTTTTCGAGTACAACTAATTGAAATTCTGACTTTTTCTCATATAACCAACTGACTTAAATAACATGGGGTTGTCATTGGAGTAAGTCAATTGTCGTCATCTGCATGTGTTTTCAACTACTTTAAAAGTAGTTTAAAAGCAACTAGTTTTAAAGTACTTTATTTAAACTAGTTTTGAAGAACTTAACTTTCAAAAATTCTATGCATCCTGCCATACTAGAATTAATGTAGATCTGTATATAGGCCTATGCAATAAATTTCAAGTTACAATATTTCGAAGACAAAAAAAGTTATTGATATAATCTAAAAGAGGTTTTGAAGGGTAAGAGTAATACTTTCAGATGCCGTAAGCAGTTTTGGAAAAAAAATTTATTTACGATGCAAAATAAGCTTGAATATAGCCAAAAACCGTGTTTTTTGCACCTGACGTATAGGTGAAATTCTGAGCTCGGATTCAGCGCATTAAAGTCCTTTAATATATTTGAAAAATTGAAAATTAAAAAACTATTTGACAAAAATGGAAAACATAAATATTTTAGGATTAATACACGAAATCAAAAGTACTACAGCATAAAAAAATATCGAACTGACGCATTCCGCATGTATTTTAAACTACTTTTAAACTACTTTTAAATTAGTTGTTTTTTGGCAATTGACTTTTTCACTCCGGCAGGGTACAAACAGCTAGATTTGTTTTTCTTTTAAAAAGTCTAATATTCCTGTTCTAAGTGCTTTGATACCGCACAAAGCAATACAAATTAAAAGCATCAGAAGAGAAGAGCATTTGGGAGAATACATTTTTTTTTGTAGACGAAAAGTTAGTCAGTTATTGTGTTAAATGTTTTGAGTGTTAGTAATTTACAATATTTAGTAAGTGTTATTAAAACGGATTTTTGTTTAACATTTAACACAATTACTTACATTGGAGCGTCATGGACAGCTTTCGTTAAATTGCCAACGCCATGCTCGACCGATTGAAAACTTAAAAAAAATAATATTACATTTAAAATAAAAAAATAATAATGATTTTGATTACGAAATTAAAATGTATGATTAATAATTATAAACTTTGTTGCAACAAAGTAACCACTGTATAAACCTAAAAGAGGACGTTGTTTTGATCAATTTCATCGAACAAAGGTTTGGTTTTTTATATGCATTTGAAAGGTAAAGAGATCTTAGGTAGATTTTTCTAAAAACTCTTCTTTTATGACCTTTCTAACCTTTAAATGCTGCTAAGAAAAAACTAGGAGTAAAACTTTGTTCGACAAAATTAGTTAAGACAATGTCCTCTTTCAAGATTATACCACTCTGTTTCAAGAACTCTGTTGGACTATGTAATTTGTAAGCACTTAATTTAAAGAATATTTTTTATAACACTTACACAGAACTTTCCTTGACATTTTTTAAACCCTGATTCATGTCATCTGTTATCTCTTTCCAAACAGTAATGCCAAGTTTACGTTTTAAGTCAGAAGCATGTCGTGTTTTCGAAGCTAACACAGTACGCAAAGTATTGATTTCTTCTTCGACACGTGCAAGTTCCTTAAATAAAACGTACAAAATTAAAACCCAAAAATACACTATTTATTTATTTACCTGGCTCCATTCTGCGCGTTGTCTTTCCTGTTCTTCAACTGTAAGTGCTGCAAATTCTGCTGCAATATCTGCTGAGGCTACAGATGCAGCTGGAGATGTGGGCTCAGACATTTTTTGTGTTGTATCTGGGAGTTAAATGGAGAAGACAACAAATTATTTACGGTTATCATATCTGTTAGAAAAAAATTTCAAAAACAATAATGAACCAATTAATTAAGAAGGCATTTATTACGAGCAGTTTGAAATATGGCATTTTATAATCAAATTTTAAAGAGTTTTGGAAATCTCGCTATACCTCTATTAAATACAACTTCCTGGAACACTTTATCATAAGCTGAAGAATTTTGAATTTTGAATTATATTAATCTTTTATAATTTTCATATTATTTAAGATACTTGAAATACTCACAAACTTTTGATAACATTGGCATGAGCGCATAGAAAAGAAAGAGGCAAAAAGTATGTATATAATTTCAATTAGTTTCAGCATATTTACATTTCCTTATAAAGTAAAAAATAAACTTTATCACGAACAAGACATTGCATGCGTAAAGATTAATGAAAAGTGTTGCTTAAAGTTTAACAGTTTGTAGAAAACCTCAGACAACTTTAAATGTTCATGCCAAGAAAGAAAATATTCACAAATAATTAAATAAAATAAATTTTTCTACTAAATTGTTTAGTGTATTTCCACATTATATTTAAATTAAATTTTTAAATTTACCTTTTCACAGTATAACTTTATTTCTTCCTTTAACATGCTATTCTAAACTAACGCGACCAGATATTTTTCACAAGAACTTGGAGCGTGAACAAGTTGAAGAAACTTTTTTTTTAACACCAAAAAATTGCATGTATGTACTAAAAAAAAAGGTCCTCACTTCCACATTCCGAAAACCCTAGCAAAATCAGATATTTACTTTTTCTAATTACTTTTATTTTATATTCACATCCCGAAAACCCTAGCAAAATATGATATTTACTATTTTCAATTATTTGCATAAAAAAAGGTCCTCACTATCACCGAAAACCCTATCAAATTCAGATCTTTCTTATTTCCAATGAATGCGCGGACCGCGTGGAGCAGAATATCAAAAACGCGGATAACATGGTCACGTTATTCTAAACCTATCCTAAAGTGTGTTTAATTGGATAGAAGAAGAGAGCTTCAACAAGTAGAATAAAGTTATATCCTTTATTTGTCACTTTTGCCAGTGCTGTGTTTATTTAATACATCTTATTGAATATAAAGTAGTTTAGAACATTTTTCACAATGTGCTCCGCTTTCTATTACAGGCCGCCTGGGCTTAAAACCTAACAAAAAGTTGCCTAACAACTATGCGAATTATTTTGAATTTTAAATTATTATAGAGTGCGCTAAGATCAAAATTCTTAATTGATCTATTCAATATCCGACCTAATGCCTACTTTTTAACAATTTTCCTTTATCAACTTTTACCTTTCGTAGCCATTGCTGGAGATCCAATATTTAAAAATTTCTTGTAGTTTTCACTAGTCGATATTTTGGCAAGATAGGGTTTAGAGAAATCAATAAAAGTCACTTTAACTTCACGCAGGGAACGTCGTGTAAAAAATTTCAAGCGAAACCGTTTAGCTATTGATAATGGTGTTTGCTGTGCCAATTTAGATGCAATAAATTCCGTTTCAACAGCTTGTAATTCCAATGAATTTGTATAGTCCGAATCGACATCATAAAAAATTTGATCAAGCGTTAGATTACGCAAATATAATTCAGTTTCATCAGACCAATCTACAAGATACTTATTTCCAATAGCATCATTTTTAATGTTATGTTCTATTTGCTGATCAAATTCTGATATTTCATCAAGTGATGGTGTAAATGTATCATCTAATTTTGGCAAATATGAATCTTCAATAAATTCCAAACTGACTGGTTCAGAGTCAGTCATTTTAATTGTTGATGATTTTATTGTTGGTGGTGATTTTAACGTGAGCATATGTTTGAATTTGGCTTAAACTAGAATATTGAGTATTTTGCTACTGTCGATATTAACTTTCACATTCACAATAGTAGATCGTTTCGTTTCGAGCTCAGGTTGTTTTAATTATTTGGTAAAAAATTTCAGATCTAAGATCTTGCTATCACATTTTGTTTACTCTAATTTTATTGATTTTATTTTGAAGGCCACTTTTAATTCATAAAATTACATTTAATACTTTCATTTAACTTAAAAGTTAAAATAAATTTTGTTTTTTTAAAGTAGTTGTTACATTACTTGCTCTGAGCAAGACTGCCATTTGCTGACTAAGCTAAATATTGTAAGCTACATTATGAAAGTAATACAATTCGTTTCAGAAAATCTAACATTCAAAAGCGTGGCCACAACAATTCAGTTAGACATTCAGAGATCTAGCGCACCACACACAAACACACACAAAAACACCAAACTTAAAGAGTATGTTAGTAAAGCATGAAAATGTGGTAAACAGTGGAGTTTTCAAATGGAAATAAAAAAATTAGCTAACACAGTTAATTTATTTTTGTTTAACATACATATTTAATTTTTTTAGACGCAAATGAAGCTATCAGTGCTTTATTGAACTCTAATTCTCAGGCTCTCAGGAATATCGGCAACTTATTTCAAAGAATAAGAGAGCACACTTTCTGGTGAGTTTTCAGCTCCTATAAACCTCGCCCCAAGTGGCGTAATTCAATTCTTTCCAAGACATAAAAGAAACACCTTGGTGAAAGAATGACTAGAGTTTTTGCTCATATAACTTTTACATAGCATTTTAACTAAGCCACGCCACTGTCAAAAAGCTGTTGTTACCTTTTTAGCTTTTGAATACTTTCGTTTCTATAGTTTATTCTTTTTTATGCAGAGAAAGAGTGTTTTGGCTTAGGTTACAGCCAAGTCTTATTTAATTGTTAAAACCAATGTTGATGAGGAAACGATCAGTCGCAACAGTAAATCAAGTCGATCTCTATTGTTTCTCTGTATTATGCATGTATTGGTATAACTTAGCTTTAAAATAAATCAGTTAAGTGGTCAAATTGCTGCTTTTTAATACTGGCTGTAGATAAAAAGAAGACAACAGAGTAGATATTTTTACATAAATGAGGGTCAATTAACCACGTTGCAGGGTAATGTGGTAAAATAATACTCAAATAATAAATTTACTCTCCGTGTACCTTAAGGTATATTTTCTTTTCTTAGAATTTCCTAGTTTTCACAAATACATTTCTATTCAACAATTTGTTTATCTATGCAAATGAAACTTAAGATGTTATACAACACTGGCAGTTTATTAAAATAATCGAAAATAAATGAAAGTATTTTAGAGTAAATTTGTGATACTTTCAATAATTATAAACAAAACCATTAGTTTACTTACATACGTTTGTCATTTTAATTTGAAAAAAAAAAGTGGTGAAGAGTATTGTGAATTTTAAGATATTTACTACAGGCCCAAAAGGATCAGCCTGAGATGCATTAGAACGAAGAAAAATTGCAAAGGGATCATCAAAATTTAATGGAACCGATTAAACTCTTCTACCTTATAGTTTAAGTAAAGTGTAGTAAAAGAAACGCTTGTTAGTTTTCTACTAGTTGAATTGTAAAAGTAAATAGAAAAAAGCTACAGGTTTTTAGCATAAACTTTTTTCTCTATTCAATTTTTCTTTAATAACACAGGCCGACAAATTTTTAAACCAGAGACCAGACCTCTCATACTCGAAGGACTTTGATGCGCTGAATCGGAGATCAGAATTTCTCCTATACGTCAGGTTTTCGATATATTCTAACTTAAAAGTGCAAAAAACACGGCTTTTGGCTATATTTGAGCTTATTTTACATCGCGAATAAATTTTTTTTCCCAAAACTGGTTGCGGCATCTGAAAGTATTACTCTTACCCTTCAAAATCTTTTTTAGATTATATCGATAACTTTTTTTCTCCGAAATATCGTAACTTGAAATTTATTACATAGGCCTACATACAGATCTACATTAATTCTAGTATGGCAGGATGCATAGAAAATTTAATTTATGATATTTCGGTGACTAAAAGAGATATCGACAAAATTTAAAAAGGGGTTTGAAGGGTAAGAGTAATAATTTCAGATGCCGTAACTAGTTTTGGAAAAACAGTTTTATTCACGATGTAAAATAACCTCAAATATAGCCAAAAACCGTGTTTTTTGCACATTTAGGTTAGAATATCTCGAAAGCCTGACGTATATGAGAAATTCTGAGCTCGAATTCGGATTCAGCGCATCAAAGTCTTTCGAATATGATAGGTCTAGTCTCTGGTTTTGAACTTTTTTTTATTTTTGTCGGCCTGTGTAATCCATTAGGTTTTGATTATTTTAATTTTTTGTTAGATTTTGCGGATCCCTTTTTTAAAGGAATTAAAAAAGATTTTTTGAACATATGGATTTTCCTTAAGGATATCCTAAGATTTTCGTTTTTTAAATTATGTTTTGTGCAACCCGTTTTATTTAATTTTTCAATAAGTTTTCTATCGAAAACTTTTTTTATAATTTTTATCCGACGAGTCCAAACCAAATCTCAGAATTTCTCCATCATATCACATCACATTTGTCAGATATCCTAAGCGGAAAATTTTCCCATGTTGCGGAAATTCCGGTGCATAACTTTAAAATTTTGCAAAAGTTAACTTTATCAATTTAACTGGTTTACAAATATCATATAGACGACATCGTCACACACATACAAATTTCTTTCTTTAAAATTATCTCAAACCAATACGTGTTTTATGTTCGTTTTTCTTTTTAGAAAATTTGAACTGAACATTAAATAGCTGATAATTTATAGAACCGAGATAAGCTCACATATAACTAAAACAAAACAAGAAATTAAATTAAGCATACATTTTTACTGGCATATCTAAAAAATATTATTAATCATAAGTTGTAACTAAAATAAAAATCAAATACAATAGTTTAATTGAGCAAAGAAGGACAACATTTTGATGGATTAACTTTGACTTTAATCGAAACGAGATGCATAATACATACTACCTAGACAGAGAACATTATTTTATTGTTTATGGTACTTATGTATAAGGATTTGGTGATAGTTCACAAATGCAATATTTGATGTAATAAATATGTGATATGGTTTTACATGCGGTATATTTGAACAATGTTATTGGAGCAATCAAATATATATTTGATAATAATTGACAAATCACATTTTGGTTAAAACAAATATTTGTTTGTCGTAAACATTCATGTGCTAATGTCTAAAGATATTGTTACATTGAATAGCATTTAATTTCAATTTATTCAACATGTGATATAAAAATACGTGTTTACACTATCATAAATTCCTGTGTATCAAGAAGATAGTATTTAAGTAAGAATTTACTTCGACTATGTTAAGAATTATAAAATATTCATATTAAGAAAAAGTCAAAAAAATCAAAACAGGATGACTAACAATAAGTATATTTATATGTACATACTTGAGCCATCTAAATCACTTATAATGGCCAAATATTAGCGAAATGTGTTTATTTTAATAAATGTTTTTAGATTCTGGTGTATTTTTTTAAATCTACTTACATATATAGGAAGTTTATAGACACTGCAACGAAAAACGAGAACTGCATGCGAAGAGACTAGAGACAGAAGGGATCAAATGAAAATCTTGCGCAAGGAAAATCGAGGATATCAAAGGGCCCTGCAAACAAAAGGACGCCCGAAGGTACAAAATATAGAAAGCTAGCATGAAGAGAAATCAGGAAAACTAACGGAGTTTACAGATGTATTATAGAAACATTTTTAAGAATTTATTAACGGGCAACAAACATCAAGCAACGCCATTTCTCATCAATGAGGAAGTACCGCCACCATGTTTAAAATAAGTATGCATAACTAATAAGAAATTTAAGAACAATGTCGCCGGATGTCATGGACTGAATTCGGAACTTTTCAAAGCAGGGGTTATGTTTTGGTAAGTTTTAATTCAACACTCAAATTTGGAGAGACAAATGCTTGTTTGACGACTAAATTTTCTGCTCCATTTACATTTACAACAAAAAAAAGTTGCGTCGAACATCGTGTCAAACGTAAATTGTGAGCGCGCTTTAGGGCTACTGACATATTAGATGAACTCCACTCAGAAAGAAATATACTGTATGGAATTTAGTTGAATTACAGTAAGCTGCGGTCAGAGACTTTAAATATCTAGTCTGATTCTGGCTGAATTTGAATTCTAAATTTTAATCACATTTTCTAATGCAATATATCTTACCAGGAAAAAAAAGAAAATCATTTTACACACCTAGAAAAACTGCTAAGCTAAAATAACCAATAGATACGCGATGAATAATATTTACGCACAATAGCCCATATATCTTTGGCTTTCCAGTCGTTTCTTTTTTTCCAAGTCCATGGAATTTAACTCAAATTAAAGACAGTTTAGCTTTTTTAGTTAGTTTTTAGCTAGTTCCCAAAAAAATGACAGAAATATTAAAAGATTAATTTCACAAATGATTTATGTACGTATACATATATTTTTTTTTATATTTTGGTATTACTAATTTTGAAACTTTGAAGTCGAAGTTATTTTTTTAATTTGGAATAATCTGGCGTTCCAGGTAAAACTTTATAAGCAAAGTTAGTAGGTGCCCTTTTCCAATAAAATTAAAATACGATATAAATAAATTTTAAATATCCAGCTGAGAAAATAGATTGTAAAATCAAAAAATTAAAAATTAATTGAAATTTAAACGAACTAAACCAATTGTAAACAAAATGTAAATATTATCTGTTTTTCCTCTGTCAATAAAATAAATATTGTTGTATAAATGAAAATATGTTGGCAAACTTTTTGAATAAAATCTTTGCTAGCTTCGTTTGAGTTATCCGCGGTTTCGTTAGCGCGCCGCGTGCGAATGCCATTATGCGGATTGTGGTATTGAATGGAAGAATAAACAATATTCAATTTTGTTTCCAAACTATGCCTTAGTGAAACTTGATTGAATTGCAAGAACTGCGCCATTTTGCTAAGAATGATGCGGAATATTCTCTAAAAACTCCCATTTAAATTAAAAATATATAAAATATTCGACTTTAACGAATGTAAAACAAAATATAGAGTTGATTATTGAAATCTGTAGCATCTAGCAATGTCATAAAATGAGATGTTAATGAAAACAATAAATGAATTCACAGCAGCAAACCACAGCAAACGTTTTTTCATTAGGAATTGAAGATGAGTATTATTATTAGTGTTCATAAAAAAATAATATTTTAAACATGAATAGTGGACAATATTTGATTGAACTTGTTGTAGCTTAATTTGACCTGTACAAGCATAATTTTAGTGATATATTTTGACAACGAAAATTATTTTGACAATTTAAATAAATTCCGAACACAGACACTATTTTTTTTACTCGATCGTTAAATTTTGGCCACAAGGAATAACAGCTAAACACGATATTTGATGACAACGCGAAACAGTTTAAGTCGCATGAATATACACATAACTTATGTTGTTTCGCCTTGTCATCAAATATCGAGTTTAGCTGATATTCCTTGTGGCCACAGAAATGATCATGAGCGTGATGGACCATCACTCGATTGTTCACATTACTCAGGAGAAATATGTATTTTGTATAAGTTCTAATAAAGCTGATAACAGTATTTCTTAATTGGTTCCGGTTCGAAAACAAGCTCGTAGATTGCGAAACAGAGGAAATTGAAAGCAATGAAAGTAATTGTATCGAATCATTGGAAAGAGAGATCCTTAAAGCATTTGATGGTAAAGTTGGTGATTGCTGGTTTATTTAAAGCATAAATTGATGTAGCCCGTAGAGAAGTAATAGCTTATATTTGGAAACTTTTTACATTGTCGTAACCAAACCAAACATCTCCTCAACCTCAAGTGAGATATTATTTTTTTTTAAAGGAATGCAAACAAATCACAAAAAGTCCATGCCAATGCTAAGAGTGTATCACTTACAAACATAGATAATGCAATGTCCTGGTTCATAAGGAAAGTTTGAACACAAACCAAGATGAAAATGGAATGAATGTATTAGTTGTGCCGGTATATGTGCATTTCCACAGGAAATAACCTTTTAGCTGGCATCGTTTTAGCAATTTTTTTATTTTTTTGAGCACATCCTTGGACATGGTTTTTCTTGAATTTAAGACTGTCTTGAATCAATATTCAAGGTCGATTAATTAAAATTCAGATAACTTTTTTTTTTTTTAAATGCATTTAAAGGAAGAAATATGTGTAACTTTTAAAACACGGTTCGCTTCAAGAAAAAAATTTCAGCTAAATCTGACAATGCACAATTATTATCTAGTGTCCGGAGAATCCAAAAACGTAATCCGCAAATTCGTGCCTGATCATTTACTTCTTATTTCCTGTGGAAATGCACATATATGTTTTAATCTAGTAATTAGTAAGAGAATAAATAAATAAAAACAAATAAACTTTGTTTTTCTGAGCTCTGTTGCAATGCAAAAGGCATAGGCTCTGAAAGATGACTTGTCAGAGGTCGATTTTACTCATTTTAAAACATACATAAGCATCTCTGCAAAATAACGTTGAGAAAAAAACCTTTAAGAGATTTAATCACTCGCTCATAGACAAGGCTCCAGTAAACGCCTGTTTCCAATATAGTGGAAACGATTCATGTACCCCTATCGATTTCATCGCCCGCCATTTAGCTCGATCTGGAAGCTCCAGCAGTTTTAAAATATTGAACCAGATGGGACAGCATGCTTATCGTTAGGCGTAACTATTGGACAAGTGAACTTTATATGTCAAAAACCATAAACAAAATGTCTTGTAAGTCAAAATAAAAAAACGGATTAGAAATTGCAATGAAATTGACCTTTTCAATAGTAAAACGAGAATCAGAAATCATTAGCCATGTGTTGCAACTTCATGCAAAGTACAACACAAGTGACCAAGCTACTCAGTAGAGCAACAACAAACAAAAAGGTGTGAAAATAACGAATATCGAAAGATATAAATATAATTTTCTATATTAGTGGGATAAACGTACATTTGTACAGGCATAAGATACAACTGTAACCATTCCAGGAGTCTGTCTGTCCAAGTACAATTAAAACAAATAAACAATACGTTGGCCGCCGGCACGTCGAAAGCAATGAAGCAGAAGTAATCAAATGACGCCTCCCATTATGGAATATTAACAGCGACGACAAAGAAAACGACGGCGATGCGATGCCACGTAGTTTTCACACATTTTTCATTTGAGGTTTTACATAAAAGTAATTTTTATAATGATTTAATAAGTGTTTAGTTATAAAAAAAGTAAAGCAACTTTTAGTGGAACCGTTAGTATTTTTACCATATAATCAAATTATAAGAGATGAAATAGTTTTTGCACACCCCTCTCTTAAAGACGCAGCCAGACCATATAGAAAAGAAGCATAAAACTTCTTCATTCCATGTTGGTTGACCGCATGCTATTTATTGTACAAACGGCAACGATAGAGGCAGCGTCGCCACCAAATGGTTTTGCAGTGACTCACTGTAGAGCTTAAATTTTATGATTTTTTATTAAAAATAACAAAATAAAGTAATCATGCATTTCATATGAATCTTTAAATTCTAGATAAATTTTAGGATAAACTCTATATCATGCAACGAACTGAAATAAATATATTCAACACTTACGGTCATCCATTATTTATTTTTCCTTAATAAGCAAACAAATCTAAATGCTTTTGCAATAATTAAATTGATTTGTAATCAGTTTCGTGTTTAGTTTCAGATCTGGTATTCGTATTTTCGCCTTCCCAACTGCACTCGCTCGACTTGACAATTGTGTAACGAGTAAATTTTTATTTTTTTCATGTTAACGCGCTATCCGAATTTGGCCCAAACAACTAATGTCATGTTTTCGTTTATTTCTATGATTCAATTAACATGGTTACAGCGATCCCACATGTTGCCACGTTTTATTTTATTTTCTTCACCGTGAGTTGTCAAAATCGAGCAAGACAAGACATCGATGAAAAAGAAACTATATTATGTTTCGCGTTTGAATTTTTGTTAAAAAGTTTAGGTTTTACTGAATGGTTTCCGAGTGGCGTTATTTCCTTGAAGGAAAACATTTCCGTTTTAATAATTTATCTTCACATGATTCAACTAACAAAATTGTTTTGTTGTGGTTATGATGGAAATGGAAAATATGCTCTTCTCACAAGACCATCATGGTACAGGCATGAAATCCAAGGTAAACCTACTCATGGGACAAAAAAAAATTTGACAAAGACTCCTGCATTTTGTATAGGATTACCAGATGACCTGTTTGCAAAAGTTTTTACTAAATAAAAGGTCCTCACTTTCTCCGTTTCATGTTTTTGCTGATAGGAGGGCACTTACACGCTGAGATTACATATTCGATTTTTTATTTTTTTGTAAGCCCTATTTTTACCGGAAAACAAATGAACGAATTCGAATGAACATTTGTTTCCATTTTGCCTGCGGTGGTATCCTATTTTAAATACAATTATGCTATACTGCCCTCAGAAAGGAAACGAGCGTATCTCAAAAAAATGCGTTTCGAGATAATTGATGTTTTGTCTATGTCAATTTGTTGAAATACATGTTAAATTGGGACAGAGGAAATTTTCTTAGATTTTTTATAGGCATTCGTCGTAGTTCATTAGATGCGTAATTTCTTAAGCTATCCGATGCCATAAGAATCACGAATATGAATTTTTTTGATGGCAGTGTAGTAGGGGCTATATATAACTAGTATATTAAAATTGCGTTTTTTATGAGAAATAAATGGGTAATAAAGAATTATTAGAAAGGATTATATTTAGTGTTTTTTTAATATGGTTAAACATAATATTATTATTTTTAAAATAGAAAATTTAGAAGAATTATCATATCTAGAAAATCTAATTTTATAGTTTATTAAGTTTTAGAATTGACACCCATATTATGGGTGTGCCTGTGTGATCTTTCTACGCCCGTTTTAAAAGAAACACGTTTTAAATTCTTAATTATGGCGCTTTACTATATTAAATATTTATTTTTTTAATTTAATACATCTTCAAAGTATTTTGGTAAAAAACAAAATAAAAATCTTAAAAATATTTAATTACAACTTTTATTTTGTAAGTTTATTCCTTGTTAATTTCTACGTTGTTTTTAAAGTTCTTTAATTCAAAATTGTAAATTTAGAAAAATTATATTTTCTGTGGTAATTTATTTGGAGAGGCTGCAGGCAAAATCGCCAAAAAGACATCTCAAAACGCCCAAAAAATGAGCCAAAATTAAATTAATGACAAAAGAACTTTCGCTCCAAATAATTAAAATTATTTTTATTTTATTCTTTTAAAAACTTAACTTAACTTAAGAAATTATTTTTAGGTTCATCATTACTTTTTTATTACTCTAATGCATCTTAGTTTTGAGTATAGGAAAATATATTTTCAAATATTTTTTTTACATTCATTATAACGTGGTATATCTTTATATGCTCATAAATTTACATCAGATTTGGATATCTTATTATTTTTTATTTTTGCTTCAAATTTGGTGTTCATGATAAGAGCTTTTGTAACAGTAATAAAAATATATGGTTAAGGAATAATCAGGCATCTATGCATAAAGACGTTATTCTAGAAGTAAGTTTAGTGCATAACCGCATATTCATAGTTATTTTGATCCAAGTTTTAAGTTAGCAAAAGCTTTTGGAAATATGGTAGACTCAAACTCAAAATTATCGAATATTTGCACGTTTTTATGCATACAACCCAGATCCTATAAGTGAAAGATTTTAAAAATTCTTATCTAATTTATTCTAATGATTTCAAAAAAAATCCTAAGGATGTATTTGTGTAGTAAAATAACCGACGAACAGAATAAGTAAATAAATTCAGGCGGAATTAGCTCTAAATGAAAGGTCAACAACTAAAAAAATATTTATTTAAAAATAAAAACAAAGGAAAATTGTTAATTTTTTTAAATATTTTTATTGGTTTTTTTTAAACTTAATTTTATTATCATTTTAAACGTAGTATATAAATTTCATTCATTAATTTTATTTACTCTTTTATGTTTTTATAATATATTTATAAATATTGTAAAAATTTTTTTGCATAATTCTTTTTATTTTATAATTAATTTAATAAATTGTTTTTAATTGAAAAAAAACATGTATAAGTTGTAAGATAAAATCAGTTTAAACGATTGCTCAAATATAATAAACCAAAGAAAATAAATTGCACAAAAAACATATTTTTAATATATGCAAATACCAAAGAATTCGTAAAAAGAAAACTAAAAAACAAAATTGTTGGTAAGAAGTTAATGGTTTTAATACGACACGACACTTTTCAATGTACTTTTTATGTTACTGTTGTGTAATATTACATATAATATTTAAAATGAATATGTAATACATACATATATTTATTTCATATGTAGGTATTTAATAAATTTATAATTTAAATTTTAAACAGAAATTAAGATTTTTATGTATGTATAAGTAATTCAAAAAAAAATCAAACATTTAACAGGCAAAAATATAAAAATTATACTTATAAGCAGTAAGAAATATATGATATATCTTAAGAGAAACAGCACTTTTGACAACGACTTTTAAAAAGGCATCCAGAAAATTTAATTAGAAAAAAGCTGTTTTATTTTGTTTAAGTGAGATTAAAAACTAAGTCCAAAATATTTTAATTTTTATTTCATTAAACATTGGAGAAACAACCGACCGCACTTTGCTAGATATACTTCTTATTTGATTTTACGTTTTTGTATTTAATTAAAAATTTATGCGATATATACACATATATATATATATGTATATATTAAAACATGAAGTTAAAACTTAAACAGTGTTAAACTAATTAATAGATTGTTATAAAAAGTGGCTCTTCCATTAAAGTTAGTTGGCTTTTTTAGAACATGCTGTTGTGATAAACTGAGCAAACTTTAGGTGTCAAAAATTTAATTTTATCAAAAAGAATTGAGTATTGGTAACAATGGTAAGTGAGCGGAGGCGTTCGATTCATTCTTTTATTAATTATATAAATGCTTCAAAAAAACTGTCTTTTAAAATAATTTTTCTTTAGTGCTCTAAGTTTACCATTACACAACCTTAATTTTGACACCTATTTTATTTTGTAAAGCATGTACAAATGTGTTTTTGTTGAACTTTTTTAAATTTTCATTTTTTTTTTTCTTAGTTTTTAGGACCCCAAGCCGATGTCATTGGCGAAGCGATACCACCACCTCCAGCAGCAAAATCTGGAAAGTCTTCTTGCGACTGAGTATTTGGCGCAGCGGTATTCGCATTTGTTTTCTCCCATGGAGCATCCTTGATGACGAAACCATTTTCTGCACCGCTGCTAGTACCACCAACTGCCAGAAAAGCACCCACAGTTTGTTGTTGTGGTGAAGGTGGCCTTTGGTCCAAGAAATCGTGAATGTATTCATCAGCCATGCTCAATATCAGCTCTTTCACATTTTCAACATCCTCTTCTTTGCCGATTATTGTGACTGCATTGCGATTTGTTTGTGACTCATCAGAAGATGGGAACTTAATGTCAACCTGTTTATATTTAGTAATTTGTTATTTTTCTTAAAATTTTAATTCGCGTATTACATAAGTCAATTAGTTAATTCCGTAATGCAATAGGGTCTGTTCGGTTTTGCAATAATGCACAATTACTGCTGCAACAATAAAATTCAATGCTGCAAAGTTGGCATAGGCAGTGCAGAAAAGCAAGAATGCGGCAAAGCGTGAGCAATATTTTGTCAATATTGAACAGACCCAACAGAACAGACTTACAACGTGCTGCCAGAACTTTTTTTTCACAGAACGCAATGCTTTGAATACTGCAGCAGTAATTATGCATTATTGCAAAACCGAACAGACCCATAATCTTAAATTTCCAGCATTAATTTATTTAATATTTAATGTTGTCAATTTTATTACGACCCTTAATATAACTTACCTTATAATCATTAATGATGTTGCGAATATTGCGTCCACGATGGCCAATAATATGCGAGTGCGCACGCGAATCTACTTCGATGACTTCGCGATGTAAGTCCTGCAGATCACCTACTATCTCCATAATGGCATCACGTGCAGATTCCGCCTTAGCCTGATAACCGGTGATCGTGATTATGCGTTGATTTTCATTGTCACGATTTGGTAGCGAAATATTAACATCGTGGTCCGCACGCAGTTTATTAATAACAGCGCCACGTCGTCCGATTAATTTTGAATGAAACTCAGGATCAACATCGATTTGAAGTACATAAGAGCGCAATTCACGATCAGCCCGATCAGCTTCATAGTCCTCGACCATATTTTGTAATGCTGCCTTGGCATCTGCCACGTGTGCAGGTGTACCAGTTACTTTTATTGCATCCGATTTCGTTCCACTTGGTGGCAATTCGATGTGTACATCATGTGTTGACATAAATTGACGCACATTTGCACCCTTGGGACCAATGATCGTGCGATGTAGATCATAAGGAACATCGATCTCTTCCGAAATAGGTATAAGATCGATCAGTGCTTGCTTTGCAGCATTACATTTTTCAATGCGACCAGTGATGCGTATAACATCGCATTGACGGATAGGCTCTTCAGTGTTGCTTTCATCGTCACCGTTATCATTAGTGCCGCCATTAAACATACCTTCAACGAGTTCGGTGGCATCACGATCAGGAAATTTAATTTGTACATCAAATTCCGATGTAACCTGTTGCACTTTAGAGCCACGTGCACCCATTATAGTACGGTGAAGTCGCTGTGAAATGACAACTTCGATTGTAACTTGTGCTTCTAGATCGGCAACAATTTCAGCAATTCGTTGTTTTGCAGCCTCAATACAATCCTTGGCACCTGCAGTTAAAGTTTATATCAAGTTTTGGTTTATGATATGTATTATATGAATATTTATCACTTTTATATTTAAAATAACAAAACAAAAGATAATCAATATAATATATGTACATATTATGTACGCTAAATCGGGCCCCATTAAAAAACATTTAATTTCTTTTTTTAGATATTTTGCATAAAGTTAGTATGGTTTTCTGGTACTTTTGGTATCATTTAAGATTGCAAAATAAAATATTAACCCTATGAAGCACATTTAAGCTATGGGACTAATCAAGTCTTGTTCTTTGCAGATATCCTTAATTTAAGTAAAAAACAGATATTAAAAATGTATTTGCTTACCCTTAAGTGTGACTTTGTCAGACTCTACCCCAGGACGTGGGAACGAAATCATAACACCTCCGCACTCCTCTGAAATCCGATGCAAAATTTCTCCGCGCTTGGCTACAAAGTGCTTATAATGTTTGGAATCAACCACAATTTCACCTTCGGTAACTTGATCAATATCCTTAATAACAGCCTCAAGCTGTTCCTTAGCAGCTTTAACATTTTCTTCTTTGCCAATAATTGTAATCACTTCTTTGTCCTCATCTTCATTGGATGGAAAAATAATGCGTGCACCAGTAGCATCACGTATTTTCCGAATGGAAGCGCCATTCTTTCCAATTAGGAATTTATGATGCTGTTGTTTGGCACGTACCTCAGCGGTGAAGGAAGCCAGTTGACGTTCATTTGCGAGTTCCAGCAATTGTAACTTGGCCTTTTCTACATCGTCTTTTGGACCACGTATGGTGACTTTATCGCTCTTAGAATCACTAGTAGGAAACTTGATGGATACACCCCCACATTCTTCCATAATAGCTGATATTAGTTTGCCACCAGTACCAATAATTGAGTTATAGTACTTAGGAGGAATCGGTACTTCTTCCGTTACAATTTCTGATAATTCATTTTGGATCTTCTGTATGCGCTCCTTAGCCTCGAGTACATTTTCTTTTTTACCCGTGATAATGATCAAATCATTAGTGTCACCTTCCGCTGGTAGATCAATTTTGGTTTGGGTCTCGTCGCGTATCTTCTTAATGTTGGCACCTCCCTTACCGATAACAAATTTGTGGAACTGCTTAAAAATGGGTACCTCTATCATATGTGATGACTCCTGTAGTTCCTTGACTATTTTCAATAAATCTTTGTGGCACTTATCAACATCTTCCTTAGGACCGCGCAACTTCACAATATCGGTATTTTCTTGCGGTGTGGGTATAGTGATTGTAACTTGACGATAGCGATCTTTGATCTCACGAATCTTCTCACCCTTGGCACCAATGATTGAGCGATGTAGGCGACGATCAATAATTACGTCCTTTGATTTTTCATTTTCCAGTTTGTCGATTTTTTCTTGTAATTCAAGCTGGGCCTGTTTCACACCCTCTTTTGGCCCCTCGATACGTATATTATTTTGACCTTCGCGTTCTTCGATATTAATATTAACTTTGAGCTCATCCTTAAGGCGGTTAACATTAGCGCCTGACTTGCCAATTATATGCTTGTAGAATGACGGGTTCACAGTCATAACAACGTAGGTGTAGTTGTTTTGATAGTTGCTTATAATGTCATTCAAATAGGCAACGGCTTTGTCCACTCGCTCTGGGTCGCCCTCAAGTTTAATCTTATCATCCAAGCAATTGACATTCACGCCGGGACATTCCTCCTCCAGTTGTTTCATATTGGCGCCTTTGCGTCCAATCACATACTTGTGAATCCATTGGGGTGCATCAATTTCCAACGATTTCACAGAGTTGGCCTTTTCATAAACTGTAGTAAGCGCATTACCAAGCGCAACTTGAGGACCACGCAGTGTTATGGTTTCCAATGGCGAATCTGAGGGTGGCATTTCTACCGAGACTCCAGTAAGCTGAAGAATTTCAGCAATTGTTGATCCCTTGGGTCCGATGACATAACGATGTTGTGCCTTGGCTACTTCAACACTAACGGTTGAACATTTCTTTTCCATCTCTTTGTAGATGGCCTCAACTTTAGCTTTTGCGGCAGCAACAGCATCTTTTTCACCAGAAATTATTATTTCATCCTTTTGCACCGATTGAGGTGGTACATTTACCTTAGCGCCAGTTTCCTCTTGGATCTTATTTAGATTTTCACTGTATGGACCGACAATAAAGGGATGATATATTTTCGGCACCGAAGTCCGATCTGATGATTTCTTATACTGCTCTGTAGAAAGACTACGTATCTCTTGTTCGGCCTTCTCAATGCCTTCTTTGGTGCCAGAAATCGAAATAACTTCACTCTCATCATTCTGATTGGGAATAGTGATGCGTGTTGCGGTAGTACGTTCAATTACACGCAAGCGTTCGGCACGTTTACCCAAAATTATACGATGATGTTCTTTAGGAATTGAAATCGACTTGCTAGCTTGGGTTGAGAAACTCATAAGAATCTTTCGACGAGCATCTAACAGCTCGCTTTGCTTGCCCTTAATCAAGAATGTTAACGATTGGTCCTTGGCGCTTGCGATTTCAATTTGTGCGCCAGTGTCTTTCATAATTTGCTGGCATATACGTTTTGATTCTCCTTCACCGAATTTTTCCGACTCAGTAGATTTTCGTTCCTCACATGGTACGCGTAAGACCTAAAGAATAATGAATTAACATATAACGTAATTACTACTTTTAACATTATTTTTTATAAAACTAACGCTTAAATTAAATCAAAGATTGTCAAGCAATATAAAACCAATCAATATAATTTGAACACATTGGAAAATATAGTAAACCTGGTTATTATTCATGTTTGCTTACATTAGTTATTTGCGTGCTGCTAACACGCATGCTCAAGGATGGCGCGTTGGCGGTACTCAAAGGAGCAGAATTATTTTGTGGCAAAGCCGGAAATAAATCATCATAGCTAAAAGCAGGCGTGGCGTTAGATGTTGGGCCACTGCTAGTGCTAGTTGGCGTAGCTACTGATACTGGGCTAGAAGGCTGCTCATTGGCAATTTGAGCTTGATCTTGATTGTTGGTGGCGATGTTGAGAGTTGAGGTTGGTTGTTCAACGTTAATTGCTAAATTAAACAATACCATATTTATAAGAATTTAAGTTAAGCTTACAGTTTTGAAAAACTAACCATTTGATTCTTCCATCACTGCTGCTTGCATTACTTAAAAAAAATAGAAGAGTCCTTTTTCGTTCCAAGTCGTTACAGTAACACTATAAGAAAAAAGAAAAAAAAAAGTTTAATCAGAATGATAATACATTTTTAATAAATTTTTTAATTAATATTAGAATTTATTATCTTTTAAAGCATATACAAATTCTGTTGCTAACTTATCAGGTTTAGGGCCACGACATTTTCGTCTGATAAGCCATGACGATAGCATGAACGCATGAAATACTGCTGATATGAAAAGATCATTGAAAATTGCTATATAATTTTATTTAGTTAAGTTTATTTTTTTTTTCTAGTATTACTAGATACCTCATGCCACTTTTTTATGAGTTGATACATAATATAGTGCATAAAAATAAACGAAAATTGTAGAAATGGCCTAAACTCATCGTCAAACTTATGTAAGTCATACATAAATGTAACTATAAGCGTGCAAGAATTTAAACTTCCATGAAAGGTTAAAGTGGTGCTCAATAAATTCAAAATCACTCTTCGAATTACGTAATGCTTAAAATAATCAGTTGATGGCTAAAATGTTCTTCTAGATTATACAAAAGCTTCTTAAGTTTTTATTGTATACTTTTTTATTAATATTTTATAAAAGGTATCTTATATATAATTTTTGATCCTTAATGTCTTCCATGCTAGGATATTAAAATTTTAATTTGGTTTGCTGCAGTGCCAGGTAAAGGAGAAGGCATCAAAATTAGTTCCGTATACAGTGCACATTAGAATATGTATGTTCATGAAGTTTCAGATTAAAACCCGAAGTGGTTACGAAAATAGAGACTCTAAACCATATGATCCTTAAGGACTTGCTGCTAATATTTTGGTTTACAAAACATTTTTTAACAAGTTTAGCATCGCCTTTCCCGTGAAAAATGGGTAGAAGTGTCCAGTTTACTAAAAAATTTATATCCCAGACACTACTTGTTAAAAAAATTAATGATTTGATCTTGATATGATCTTTAAAAAAACCTACTGGCCTTGGCTCCGGCTCTAAAAACCTTATTTATCTAAAGAGGGAACTTTCTTTTATGAAATTTCATAAGCCAAAAGTACGCGTGGACCAATTCGTCATGGGTGTCCCGGGGAGGGTTAATTATGCGATTGTTTAAATAAAACGCAGGTGAAGCGGTTTGGTTGAATTTTAGATAAATTAATTTTTTGATGAAGTAGCTCTTAGTTATTTTTAAATACAAAATTTTTAAAAATTGCAATATTTAATATGTATGTATTCTTTTAACGAGTCAATTACATATGTACATATGTTCCATTTTCGTACAAGCACTCTAATCTTAATTTCCTGTCATACAAATCGCTGCAACATTAATTTTTTAATATATAAAATATGTACTTTGAAACTACTTTACAAAATGGCAAAATATATGTTTACTAATTTATTCAACGGCGTAAGCGTATTTGTATTACAAAACTTTAAGTGATAACACAAAAATGTGATAACACTTGATAAGAGATATGACAGGAAAAAGAGAAAGAGCAAGAGAAAGTAAGCCAGCCAGCCAGCCAAACAACCAGTCAGCAAGTCGGATCAACGCAAATGAGGAAAATCTAATTATAAAACTAACACAAACGGAAAAGCCATCATGCTGGATTGTTGTCTCAACGAACGCAAGTACATCATACGTATGTATGTATATAGAAAAATTTAAGACAACAACTACAACAGAAACACACAAATATTAACAGTCATATAAAACCTACGATGTAACTGTGAAGAAAAACACTACTATTAGAATTTATTAATGAAATGAATTGTTGATTGCGATGCTACTGATGCTGATATTGCTGCTGCTTATGTATGCAATTAACTTGTATTGCCACCACTATTTCACCAGAGCAACAGTTGCTGCCACTATGTCACCTAATAGTGACATCACCAAAGCGCATAACTTAAAAAGTGAGCATCAACGCTGTATGAGAATCAGTGCGAGTAAGGGAGTTAAATGTAAAATGTAAAAGGTCTGCACAACAATATTTTTTTTCTATTTTCATAAGTGAAATCTAGATAAATAAGATTTAATTTTTTCATTTAAAATTGTATTTTTAAAAATAATATTGTGTTTTTACAAATAAGTTTGTATTTTTACAAATAAGATATAATAAAAAATAAATAAAGAATAATAAAAAGTTCTCCGCCTAAAAATAATAAAACTTAAGTTAGTCTTTTGAAAAAAGGTTGGAAAAATAAACGAGTAGAAAAATCCAGGTATCAATAACGTTTTATTGGGAACGGAAGAGTACGTAAAAACTTATAACTTTGATAATTTCCTTTTATTAACAAACAAGTCGTGCGTTAGAGCGTCAGATTAGATCTCTCACATGGATCTATAACAATCCTGAGTCTTGCTGGAGAGTCCACGGTCTAAGACCAAAATGATTCATTGCCCAAGGCTTTAAAACAGTAATTTCAGAACCATTTTGATCAAATAGTGTGCTATAATTTTGACATCAGGAACTGAGAGCGACTAACCGTTGACTATCATTGCAGCTAAAACGATGACCTAGTTCCAGGAGAATAACGCCTGTTAAAAAAAGATTTCTTAAATTCTAACGTGTTAATGACATTTATTTAAATACCTGCCACTACTTCAAAAGCATTAAAACTGTAGGTCCCGTCATTCCTATTTAAATTTAATATGGACACAGGCGATCATGATGAAACAAACAGCCCACAATATGTGCTGCTTTATTTGATTTTTTATATTTCTTATTTATTTACTTTGTTATATATACCTGTCGATTAACAAAACATTCAACGTCAACAATTCTCTTTTACTTTCTCTTTCCTAAATTTGTTGTTATTGTTGATTTCTTTCTTTTTGTCTGGTATTAAAACACGAATTTTAAGCATATTATTACATTTTCTTATCTCATACATATGCTCTCTTTTCCTTAACTTGCCTTTGCAAAAGAATACCACTACTACTAAGTCAATAAAATGGTTCTACATCAAATCTTTTTTTTTGTAGTATTCAAAATATCAACTAGAATTGGACACGTCCACAAAATCTTTTGCTTTTGTTGTTTAGTGCTCTTTGTATTTTTTCATTTTTATTGAAAAGCTCATATATAAAATTATGTATTTTGATAAAATTTAAATTGGTAAAAAATACAAACTTTATTCATTCACTGTAAACGACATTAATATATATTTAATAACATGTGCTTTACAAGTGTTTTAGGGTCAAATTATATACATTAAGTACTACAAAAAATTAAAACATACTACATATATTAACATTCTTATACACAAGCGCATTTGATACAATTTGCCGGCTACTATCCGGCTCTTTTTTATATGTACATACGTATTTTCTTTCTCTGCTACATTTGCTCGAACATATTTGGTGTGCTTTTTATTAGTAAGTACATTTTTACGATTTTTAGATAGATATGAACATTTGTATGTATGTACGCATGCTGGTCAACTAACTTAGTACATGATTAATGAAATCGAGAGAGTGAAAAATTCAAGAGTGCATTCTTTATTTCAAAGTAAGCTTGAATTTGATTCAGTAAAGTTCTACGAAGAAAAATTGTTATTTCCTTTTATGATAATAATTTTAATTCTGTAAATCAACTTGGTGAATTGATTTAATTTAAATTTCAAAATAATAGTCCAATTTACAAACCTTTTGATGGGAAATTTACGGGAACAGGAATTTCGTAATTGAAATATACGAGGGGTTGGTTCACGGGTTTTTTCCCTACTTAGGAGTGGTTAAACGTTTTAACACCAATGTAAATATTTAAATACAGGTTTCTTTTTGATTTTCCAATAATTAGAAAAACAAATTTAGAAATTGACCGGTCAAATACAAATTAACCATGAAATATGGGCACAAGTATCCAGTTTACTAAAAAATCGATAGTTATCTTGGACAGTTGTTTTTCAAAAAAAAAAGGATGCTTATATAATGTAAGCTGTTTAAATATAAATTTGAAATATAAATAAAATAAAGACTTAATCAACAAGTTTTATAACTTACTGTACTGTAAAATCCAAAAAATCCGGCCTATATAGTTGGTACCGTAGTTAAATCCAGTTTGGAAACTTGGCGTGTCTTCTTCTTAAAAGAATTAAAAAAACAATTTAAGTGAACAGTTTATGAGCTTGTTGCAAAAATACAAATAAGATCTATTAATAAATAATAAACATTTTGTTTAATAATTTCTAAATACATATAATTTATTATAGTTATAAAATAAAGGCAAAACTTTTTGTTTCCTACTACACAAAAATGTATATTTTTTTAAATAAACTAGTATCGTATTGTGGTCGAAACTCGACCGTACCCACCAAGTTTTAACTTTGCAAGAATTTCGCCGACCTTAGACGAACAAAACATCTTTGCTCATAGATTATTTAGTTTCACTTTTAACCTTACCTCACCTTGCCACTACCTCATGCAGTCATAAACGCGATCAAAATACGTTGGTTAAAGCGTTTTGTATTGGGGAATCATGCGCGTATGTTTTCTTTATTTTACCTGCCTTAACGACACTTATTAACCATTATTTTGCACATCTATGAAACAGTAACTTTCCAATGATATAAATTTCATTCCCCTCTCTTTATAATAAATAATAAAATAGTGTACCATAAGTTTTGATGTTCACGTATTAATATATAGATTTTTAAAAAAATTTTCAATAAAGCCACAAATTCAGCAAAACTACGGAGCCCGGAAAGCATAAATTTAAAGAAACCAAAGCAAAAATTTAAAGAAAAAATGGTCGTACCTATCTTCTTGTGGAGGCATTAAAGGAGCTGACGCAGTTGACGTCAAACAAAACTAGGCGGTAAAAACGTGATAATGGCAATGTGAAACAAATTTTTAAAAACGCGTTAGAAAACGAGATAAATAAAATTCTGTCGATTTTGAAACTAATTTAAAGGCTTTAGTACCCTATTCCCTGAGTTTGGGTTCTGGGTTCTGAAATATGGTGCTTTAAATTTCGGTTAATCGAAAAACGAACACATGTATGAATAAAGATTGAATAGTTTTATGAAATTTCTATGCTGTGATTTACAAAATTTTAGGCGCAAATACCTATATGCACTTTTTTATAATTGTGTTTAGCTACTACAGCCTTCTTAGCTATTTAGCTTGAAACTTTAAGTCAAAAACACATATAATTCTTTTTTGAAAATTAAATATTGTTTAATTTAAGCTAATACCATTATTCGTAGCTATGTGTTTGTTTCCTTATTAAATTATATTTAAAATTTTTCGATGTTTTAAAGAAAACTATTGAGTTGATCATAAAAAGAAGTTGATAGCTCAGGTCAAATCGTATCCCCATCAGATTAGAGATTCCCAAAATTAGATTGATTGATTGTTATGAAGGCTATATTCGATCATTCCTTTAAGGGTAAGGTTTATATTTAAAATAAGCGCAAAGTTTAATTAAAGCATGTGCCCTTCTCATTCATGTTAAAAATTAAACAGTAGGTGCCGAAAAATAATTGTTTCAGACGCACCGTGCACTTAGCGAACACTACTATTAGATGACAGCACTTGGGTTTGGGCGAATCATGAGACCCCAAAACACTAGAGATGAGCTTGACTAAAGCATCAAGTGCAAGGGATAAACACTCACAAGCAAATATTTTCGTCAGTTTTTTCCCTAAGGCTCTGTATACCGCATTGCTACTATATCAGATGATGTAGAATTTTACTATCTGGTGTCTTGCATGGAGAAGTCATCAATATTTTAACAGCTCCCAAAGTCGTTGTTTAAAAATTGTTACCACAATCATTTAAATGTATTTATTTAACAAAGGGCACGATTGACGATGTTTTTTGATGAAACCCGTCAAAATAAATTGAAAATGTTAAATAAAAAAATCGATATCTCGTTTAGTTTTCGAGTTATCGATACTTAAAAATCTGATTTTGATAGTATCACTAGAATTAAGATTTCAATGGCGCCGATAGAACAGCTTGAAATAGATCAAAAATGTTAAATAAAAAAAATTGAATAGGAATAGAAAAGCTCGAAATAAATCGAAAATGTTAAATAAAAAAAATCGATAGCTCGTTTGGTTTTCGAAATATGGATATTAAAAAATGTTTACATCCTATACTGCCGTCAGAAGCGAAATAGGCGTATCTCAAAAAAATTTATATTCGAGATTCTTATAGCATCGGATAGCTTAAGAAATTACGCGTCTAATGAACTAAGCCAAATAACGATATTTTAGTTCAAACATATAAAAAATCTCCTAAGAGAATTTCCTCTATCTCAATTTTACATGTATTTTAACAAATTGACATAAACAAAACATCAATTATCTCGAAACGAGTTTTTTTGAGATACGCTTATTTCGCTTCTGACGGCAGTATAGTATGTCCAACACCGGTTTCGCTACCACAGTAATTATATATAAAAACTAGAGTAAGTGGGAGGCCTTCGACCGTGTTTTATCGAAAAACTTCGTTAAATCGCGGCGCCACGGATATCGTAATCTCCCCTAACAAATCTTTATGGCACCTGCAACAACGCGTCTACTATAAAAGACCCCAATTGGGTTCTGCCTGTGTGTGTCTGAAAAAAGTTGTAATTAACCAAATGAAAATAAGGAATGAATTGACGATATCACCAAGTGCGGCTTGTCACATTTAAGTGTCAGCAGTCAATGATAGCTACACTATCAGTCACCACCAGATCTCAGTCACTGGGGGTATCTTTTAATATTAATAGTATTTGGTAGATGCTAAAGTAACAGGTTAAAATAAAATATTTTAGGGAACAGGTTTCCTTTAGCTGACATTCTCCAATTTTTTTTTAGGGGTAAAAGAGGGTTAGAAATAAATAAAAAGTATGAAAAAAAAAGTGTCGCTCGGATCTAGTTTCGGAGATATAGCCATCGGAAGTTCCGGATAAAGCTTTTGTAAAAACGATTATAGTTTGGGAACCCCTGTACGGATATCAAATATACGGGTGTCATAAGAAAGATAATTTAATGACCTTTAATAATGGTGAGTAAAGTTTTGAAATTTAACCTATAATTTTGGAGATATGACGATTTTTATGAAATTTCGACCAATTTTTTTTTATAACCCCTGATGTACCATTTGTATATTTTTAATTTGATCTTACTTATTTTTCATCGAAAAAATTAAAATCACTTTGGTGAATTTTGGTATTAAAATATATGGTAATTATTTATTTTTCCGGCCTCACTCCCGATTTGCTTGAAATTTTAGTATGTCAATCAGTGCTTATCAAGAATATATATATATATATATATGTTGGGGGCGGAAACGCCTCATTCATACTATTTTTGAGCTTGAATACCATTCAAGTCCTATGGTATGTCCAACACCGACTTCACTAGCCACAGTAATTCTACATAAAAGTTGGGGTAAGTGGGCGGCCTTCGGCCGCTGCTCAGGATTTACTTCCTCCAGTATGTCCAACATCGGCTTCGCAGCGGTTCAGTCTTTAAAATATCCAACACCGGCTTCGCTAGCCACAGTAATTCTATACAAAAGTTAGGGTAAGTGGGCGGCCCGCGGCCGCAACTCAGGATTTAAAACTCCCAAAAATCCGACACCGGTTTCGCGGATCAGTCTATAAAATATCCAACACCTAGTGTGCTAGTTTTTACTGAAAATTTTTAAGTTTTCTAATGAGAATCGTCTTATGATAATTGCTGTTGTTGTACCACTCGTTGTTGTTTTACCAGTCGTTGTTGTTGCTTTTTATTGTTTTTGTCCATAAATAATTCGAATTCATTGAATAATTTTTTTTGTTTTCCGGTAAATAATAAAAAATTTAGAACAAATTATATATCATTTTAAAGGGAATAAACTAAGCTTTCTTAACATACTATTAAAAAAAATTAGTCAAAATTTCAGAAAAATTATAGGTAGAATTTCCAAATTTTTTGAACTTATTTAAGGGCAATGAAATTATCTTTCTAATGATATCCATACAGGGGTTCTCAACTTATGATGGTTTTTACAAAAGCTATATCCGGAACTTCCGTTGGCTATATCTCCGAAACTAGATCCGAGCGACACTTTTTTTTTATATTTCTTATTTACTTTTAACCCTCTTTTTGGAGAATGTCAGCTAAAGCAAACTTAAGCCTATTTTAGTTACGAAATGGAAACAAAAAATCCATTAAACATTCGCCAGCAGTTAATGCTTTCTGATATACAACGTTCAAGTCATTGGTATCGATATCTTGCTCATCTCTATCTACAACATACACAATCGCATGCACACAAATAGCACATTTCTCCTGCTGCCTGCCACAATACGAATAAAAAGAAAGTCCAGGCGAAGATAACGTTTTTCTTTCAAAGCACTCTCTCTTTCGCGCCCACGTTTACTGCGATTCGCACCGTTTAAAATTATGATGCTGACGTCTAAGCCGTCTGTCACTTTGACTTTCAACACTTCCCACAATATGCGACTTCAAGTATTTTTTTCTTTGACTTTTCACATTATTTGGGACTAGACTTGAACATAAACACCTAGAATCACACCTTTCATTCTGTTAATAACGTCGTCGATCTTTCTTCCTCAATGAACCAAGAAGAAAACTTACGACGGAAATAGAAACAGCAAATTAAAGAAAAAATCACGATTACTAGTAGCACCACACATGCATGGAGGAAACACGTTTGCAAGCACCATTTTTCACACACCAACCATACAAGAAAGTGTCTCTTTTCCATGAAATTCGTCGAAATTTCCTTTTTTTATCACAATTATGTTTTGTATTTAGAAAATATTTTCGATTTAGAAAAGTTATTAAAAATATTTCTGACACGCCGCCTTATCGTTCCGTAATTGGATTTTTTTATTTTCTTATGCTTGCTTTCGCTTCCACTTTTTCGTATTCGTGTTCCGTTTTTGCAGCGCAGCACTGCACGAAAATGCGGCCCCAATTAGTAATTTCACTTTTTCGTAATGAATTAATGCATTTTTTTTATTCTCACAATGCATTTCCCTAATTATTAAATATAATTCACTTTTATATCAATTTAATTGTGCATTTCTAAATAAATATGTTAGAAAAATTCCTCACACTTTCACACATAAATTCTTATATTAAATCTTAACAAAATAGTACCGAACGTACCGACTTCCAAGTGTTAAATGGTGTATCTGACTCTGACGGTTCGTAAATGTTGGCATATCTTGTTCTCTGTCTTGCCGTTCTCTCGCACTTTCTCTGCAGATTGCAGCAACAAACGAGTCGACGTATGCACATGAAGTTGGCACTGATCCTGCTTGCTTAATAGTGGAATGACGAAGACCAATAAACGCGGTCATATAACGATTGGCCGTGTTTGACAGTTCATCAGAGTGGCAATTATGATTTCATCATGCATACATATTATTTAATAGTCATCTATGGCCAAAGAGTATCTCTTTGTCTATGGTCTACGGATCCATATTCACATCGAGTTTTACTTCGATGAACTGTCAAATGCTGTTCATCACCACGTGATTGCCTTCCACCAGTGAACGGTAGATGGAGCTGTTGGACAAAGGTTGACTCAAAAGTAAAATAATATAATAACTAATAATAATCTGGCAACACACCAATCGTACAATCGCATTCAATTCGATTATACGATCTCACGATGTGAATTTTGAACTCGCACACTAAATCTTGTTTTGGTTTTTTTGATTTGATTAACAATAAGATTTTTATATATAATCTATATATATATATCTATCTGTATATATAATCGCATTCAATTCGATTTTAAAAAATTTTGATTGATTTTTGAAATCGCGCATTCGATTTGATTTTTCGATCGCACGATGTTTCGTATTTGTTGTTGTTATATTTAGTGCATTTTCGGAAAAAAGCTTTGCTTTCAATTCAATTTTCCAACTACTCTGATAGAGATTCAATCTCAGGAGGAATCTCTTGGAATTTCGGAAAAGAAATTATGAAAATTTATTTTTGAAAATTCAGTACTTGCAGGCGCTTCGTTTCAAGCTTTCTTAGCACTAGGGATGTCAGATTTTTGAAACGCAAAATCAGTACATTCAAGTATGTATATTCAACGCAAAAAATCTGTACACAATTTTTTACCTCATTAATTGTCAGAACTTTTCGGATGCCCTAGCAATATAACAAAATGAATTAAATATGCTACAAAACAAGGACCTAGGTACGCTACTGATGATAATTAAATATTAAAGTAAATATTATTTAGTAATTCAAATAAAAGCTTAAAATCAGTACCAATTGCTAATAATCAGTACATTTCCGTACTGATTTCAGAATCTTGAAAAATCAGTATTTTTAAAGAAAATTAGTAAAAATCAGTACATGTACTGATAGAATCAGTACGTACGACAACCCTACTTAGCACAGATTTCCATAGAACAAACAATGACACTTGGACAATTAAAAAAATTGATTTTAATGATTCCTATATCACATGGGTGGTTCCGGTGAGTTCCCCTGAACATGTACTCAATAACGATAATATAAGTGAAGAGGTACTTGATAACGTTGATATATCTTGAACTTTAATTTTCCAGAGAAAAAATCATCGTCATTTATTTTATGAATGGACCTGCCTTCAAAACACGAAAGAATAGGAAAGAAAACTTCACCAAATTTTATCAAAATTCAAAGTTCTCTGCAATGGCTCGTTTATAAGAGGCTCTTGCTCAGATACTGAACTATCGACCCTTCGTCCCACAGTCCCCACTAAAACGTTTTAGTCGCCAATATTACAAAATAAAATTTTTTACCTGTAAAAAAAATTTAAGTACATACACACATACATACATATAACAAAAATCATGTAGGTACGTAACAGCTTTTTCCGAAATTTTCCCATTCCTACAAGGCCCTCGGCTTTAACATGCAATTAAAGACTTGGCAGCGTCGAAGCTGGCCACTTAGCAACCCTGAAGTGGTGCAACAAATCAAATAAGTCAATTTCCAAAAGTCCAACGCACGTGCAAATTCATAATGTGACAACAACCCACTTTAAATTATAACCTTTTGAATATGAATCTTCATCTCTACTCATGCGTAACTTCAAGACATGCGAAAGCTTATAGCATCTTGAAATTAAAATTGTCAATGCTGATATAAGACTAGTGATATTTTAAAGCTTAGATAAGCTACACGTTTCATAAAAAAAAAACAGAAAAATAAAGTAAAATAAAAAACGGAGTCCTTGTTATTGGAAGTGCTTTCAAAATTCACATATTTGACATGTTTACAACTTACATAATTTTTTGTTACTTGATTTTGGGCTTAAGTAATGCATATGGTGAATTTAATAGTAAGATATTTGTACTAAAAACTAAAAAGTTTTATTCTCTGTTAACTTACTAAACATGCAGGATGTTTCAGTTTAAATTGTTAACGTATACTATACATATGTACATATGTTCGTACTACAAAATATTTTTTTTTTTCAAATAGCTTGTGTGCAACTTTGAGATAGTGTTGAGGGATAAGCAACCATATGCTTTCCTTTTTAATAGTTTATTAATAAGGACCCTACTATATGTTCATTAAAGGATGCATAAAAAAGAGAACACAATGCATAGAAAGGAAGTTGATTCACAGCACTTAAAGTTGAATAAAATATTAAATTAATTACAAAAGTTGACAAAATTCTTCAATAAAATGTATATCTAGCTAAGATATAGAAAATATGCATTGAAATATACGAAAATAAACTCTTTGGCTGAATAGACAATAAACCAAGATTGTTTTTCAATCAATTAAAAGGCGAAGCTATGTCCAATAAAGTCCAGTCAATTTTCGTGGTATTTTTCAGCTAAATAAAGATTTACAAAACTTAACACGCCATTATGACAAACAATACTGAATAAACTTAATTTTTTTTAATAGTGACTGCTTATAAGGAAATGCCCCCACTTTACCAGTTTGACGACTATGATGCTTGTCTTACGGGCACTATGGACCCAACTTCATCTAAAATCTATTGTATAGTTTATGCCGAAATTGCCCCAAATGAAACATCATTACTATGGCAACAAATTTTAAACTTTTCAATGGATCATAAACGTCATTATAGGCATGATCGTTTATTTATTGGCATTTGCTTGGAGAGATGTCAAAGTCTACTACGTACTCTAAGTTACTTTCAAAACAACCAGTTGCATGGAGGAAGAATTGAAGATAGGCAGGTTAGTATTTAGTATGTAGCAGGATTAAAGTTATAACACAATTAGAACGAGAAGCGATAGCGAGAGAAAAACAAAACGAGATAACATGATTTTTTCTATGTGTTACAGCAAGATGCGCAATGGAAGCTCAAAAATTCTATATTGCATATGTTGCTCTAACGTATAAGAAAAATCATTCATCAGTATTTTCATATGTGTCACTCTAACTTTTAAACAGTTGGCCCAATTTAGATACAACTTTTAACAATTTAAAGTTAATTTTCAGTCAAAATAAATTCTACACATAATAATGAATAAATTTATAATTTTCCAAAGATAAATTGTATGTATAAACAACATCGAAGCTGATGTTTAAAAAATATAAATTATGTATACTTAAATCATTCTTAGTTACTTGCATACTATGCTGATGTTCATAAGCGTGAGTCAGATGAACGTGTGCATTTCGACCATTTGGTTAACAGTTGTCTCAATTATGATTTTCGTCGAAAATATCATCTTGCGCTGTCTACAAGTATTGAGTATTGTGATGCTAAGGATAAATCACTTGAAAATGGTATGTCTGCTTTTACATGAATTATTTTCAACACAGATATTTTTATATCGCAAATTATTACTATTATTCTTTATTTTATAACTTATAATAATTTGGTTTTAACTTCGTAAATAGGTTTTCTGGATTATATGACGTACTTTATTTTTGTATTCATTGGACTGCTTAATACTATTTCTTCAATATATGATTATATTCTTAAGTCCAATCAACCTCTTAACATGCAAAACGACGATTTTTACAAAACAAATTTACAAACTAGAGGTAATTAAGCTATATACTTACAACATATCAGCCATGTGGTAATTTTTACTTACGATCAAAAATACTATCGCAATACACTATGCGGCATAACTTTTAGCATGAAAATTGACGTAAATTAATATTATGTATGTTTCGCGCTTTATTCCTCAAGCGCCGAAACTTAATTTTGCCAGTTCGAACACATAAGTAGACATATTTCTACAATTTTGAGTTTCTTCCATTAGTAAGATAGTCAACAATACATATGTATGTATGTACATACATATGTATGTATGGCCATTTTTTTGTAAAAGCATACAGCTATGTAATTTCAGCAATAATTACATGTGCAACTTCTTTTGCAAAGTAGGGCTGAATAAAGGCTGGATGTTCTAGGTATTCCTCTGCAACATTCCTTGCAGGAATCTAAGGGAACGGCCCGTAATTTTGCAAAAATGGATTTTGTAAACGGACCTTAAAGTTACGGAGAGCTTCTTGCAGCAATTTTCATGAAAAAATATGAATACAGTAGACATCCAATATAACGTATAACGATGTAACGAATTTTCGTTTTAACGAGCAGTTTTTGAAATTGGAATTTTTCCATTGATGTCTCTAAATTAGAAACGCTAAAAATTTTCACTATTCCAAATAACGAACATTGTTTAATTCAACAATAACTGTTGAATTGAAATTACATTTTTTTAACAGGATAGGTGATCACAAGTGAATATAGCATTCCAAAATCTAACTTAACTTTTATACGAGTAAATATATATGTTAACAAAAGCCAGTTTCTTTAATAAAAAACACTTCGATATAACGAATTTTACGATATTACGACTGACCCGTGCAATAATTAGTTCGTTATATTGGACGTCTACTGTATACTAAACAAAAAGGTCATCGGAGCCATTTTCGCACAGGGTGGTTATAATTAAACCATGGGCCAGAATATATGAAAGGGACAGAAACAGGATTGCCAAGTTAAAAAGAAGCAATTCCCGACCTTCTAAAAAAATGAGTTTTTGCCTCAAGTGGTAAGAATTAAAACTTTTTTTGGGAAAAAGTTGACGAGTTTTTTTTTAAATTATTCATAAAATGATGAACTTCAATTATGGTGTGCGAAAAGCTTGATGATCTCTTTTTTTTTTGCTCGTTAAACAAAAACTTAAAGTACATGCATAAATACATATACATTACTATGTATAGCTATTTCAGAAATTTTTTTTGAAGAGACGTCTTATTGCAAAACTTTTAAATAAATTTGATGTCTTAATAGAGCCTTAAAATTAAATTTCTTTTTATTCAATTGCAGTGGATAAATTTCTTACAACATTTTCTATTTGTCGAAATTATTATCAACTGACACAACCAACGTCAAACAAAACACCATCAAATGATTTGATATTTTTAAATGCTTTCCGAGTTTTTGGTATATTTTTAGTCATATTTGCTCACGTACTAATGGTTCATATTGCTCTACAAATTGCAAACCCTGAATTTTTTGAAAAGTTTTATCATCGTCCTGAGATTTCTATTATACAAAATGGCACAGCAATCATACAAATTTTTTTTGTAATGAGCGGATTTCTTTTGAATGTAAAATTTCATGAAAAGCAACTCATAAGTCAACAGACAAAATTTCGACAATGTACATGGGTATATTTAAAGTTAATTAGCTATAGATATTTACGGTAAGTGTTTGCTTTTTTAAGACTTATCAACGCCTCTCTTTTCACTCATGAAGTGTGACAGCACTGTTTCTCTCTTCGTAAGTGGAAAGAGTGACATTATTGCCACACTATTAGAACAAGACTCTTGTAATGTGTTGAACAGAACTGGGACGGAATCGGAAAAGCGGCAACGGAAATCCGCTGTCAAAAAAATTAGAATTAAATCTAAATGGACGGGTATCAGGTCGTACGGCACGATTCTGTTCAATTTCATAGCATCAAGTGTGTTATAATTTTTGACAGCGGATTTCCGTTGCCGCTTTTTCGATTCCGTCCCAATTCTGTTCAACACATAAGCCTGAAAAAATTCTTATTTATTGCAGATTGGTACCGTCGATGTGTGCACTAATTTTATTTAATGCTACTTTTTTATCACGACTACAAGATGGTCCATTTTGGCGTCACTTGACAGAAGCAGAACGTATATTTTGTCGGGAATATTGGTGGAAGAATATATTTTTTGTGAACAACTATTTAATGGAAAAAAGTGTACATACGCTTCAATTTAAAATTGCATATACAGTAGGGTAATACAGGAAACTGCTGTATCAGAATTCTATTGAACCATCAGGATTTAGTTAGATTAATGAAAATAAAAAAAATATGTTTATTGATATATCAAAATCGGGTAATATTAAGAGATCGTCAATGTCGCTTATTTTATATTACATAATAGGAATATGTTTAGCTTATTTCTGTTAATGACATCAGAGAGAAATAATCTATTCCGTCAAATCAACCTTTTCACTAACTCCATGCAAAATACAGTTTGCATGAATCGAAAATATCACACCATCGAAACAAGATTACCAAATTGAAAACAAGGAATTCCGAAAACAAATAATTTGTTCGTTAAATGGTAAGATGAACTTTTTTTTTGTTGCAATTTAAAAATCAAAGGAAGCACTTGTAACAAAAATCCTCCAATTTTGAACTTCTCCAGCTTTGCCATATAATTAAAAGCTTGGCAACCTTCCTTCTAAAGTAAGCATCACATTGAAAAGTGAGCGAGGTTAAATTGAAATAGACAGACTACGTCTCTCTGCTGTAAACAAAAAAAAAGCAAAACCATATCCTGTTAGTGTGAAAAGATTTGCTTTAAAATATTTTTTTTTGAAGATTTGTGCAACTCTAGCTACCTCTAAGCAGCGCTGCCGAAATATAAAAAATTTCAGTGCCAACCACATAAAACCACAGCGCACAGCGTGCTTAAGATATCTACATATTTCTAAATTAACAGACCTGGCACAATTCAACTATTCTATAGGATTTTCAAAAATTTCAAATTATGCCAGATATGTTAATTTAGAAAAATGTAGACATCTTGGTTTTGAAGTAAGATAATGATATTCGGTTCACGGGATTCTGTTAAGCCAATAAAAATACATTAAAAATATTGTACAACGGGATCGGTGATAAAATAATATGGGCCGATTTTGCAACTTGAAAGCAGGAAATCGGTATTTTTTGTTTTGTTTCCGGTCAATTTTAAATTTTTTTTATAAGAAGAAAAGAAGAAAAAACTAATCACGGATTCAAGTTCCTCGATTGATAATAGCTGTTTGGAACAAAAAAAATTTTGAATCAGCTTAATATGTATTTATGTCAACGCCGAATCGAAAAATTTCATGTCGATTAATTTAGAAAAATGCAAATATCTTGGTTTTGAAAAAAGATATCGAATTCGATAATAGTTCGAAAAGCATACGGCTTTGGCTTGCACCTTTTTTTAAATCAATATTTTCAAAAATGGGTAGGCAACTTAAAATCAATCCAGTTTTCAAAATTTATGAAAATCCTTATGGGTTGTTTTGTCTAAGCATATAGGGCTATTGTAATCCACTGACACATTTTGAAAAAATCAAAAAGTTTTTTTTTGTGAATCGCTCTAATGTACATACATAAGTATATATATAATTAAAACATACGAAAAAACTTTCGTTTATAGTACGCAGGATAAGCTTCGCGGTGAGAATAAACTTCAACACAGATGCTCAATGTTTTTAAATTTGTATAAAAGTTGATCATTTAATATTAACACGCTAGGTGCCAAGAAGTGCCACGAGAGTCAGAGTGCCAAACATTTTTTGAAAGTGCCAATTTGGCACGATTGTGCCAGTTTCGGCAGCGCTGCCTTTAAACTAATTTTACTGAGTTCTGGGGTGCGTCTATGGAGTTTTGAAAATGTTTTTTTTGCATTGCCCTAATACAAAGTCCTTCAATTGATCTGTTACTATTTTAAAACGCTCTATAGAACTTTTATTTGAACATTTTTATTTTGCTCTAACGACAAAATGTTTGCAAATTTTTACATGCTCATTGTTCGAAACTTCTGCGTTTTACCTTGATAATAAAGCGCTGATTTAAGAGTATCCAAATTTTCGAATTTTACAGTATTATCTTCAAAATATTCTAGACAGAGAAGTCAATCGTATTCGCATCAGGAGAACTTGACGTCTATTGTTGAGCAGACAAGAAATGCGGAAAGTTTATTGTGGAATATTCTTGATTTACGATAGTTGTGTGCAACGGTGCTGAATTTTTTTGAAATATCAAAGGCCTGCTGCTAAGCTCTTTGATTTAAAAGCAGTTTCCAACATTGTTTCGCGGTAGCTGCCAGAAATGACACAACATACGAAAATTAGGATTCACCCCATTAAGATTTCTGTATGTCTTGTCCGATAAAACTACCGCAAAAAATCTTTACAAAACATTACAGGGACCAACTATGTATACGTGGAATAAACTGATCGGGGGTATATTTTACATGTACATATAAAATGTTACGTAGGTCAGTTTTGTGGATTTGTTTTAATCACTTTGATGTTTTACAAGGGAAACCTAATGCGTGAACCTTGAAATAATATAATTCTTTTGAGGCACTCTAAACAAAAATGCCCTTGTTAACATACTTTTGAGCTGGATAGTAAAAACGGATTGATAACAGTAACAGTGCGATGTTAATAACAGTTCAATTGAAGAACTTTTTACATAGTACATACTTCAAAAATAATTTTTTTCAGTGTGCTCATCAAACATGGTATATATCGGCTGATATGCAGTTATTTGAACTTTTTACGTTTGTTCAGATATTGATAACAATGTAGTATATATATTGCGGCACTGTATTACAAATAAATTCAATAACAAATATTAATAAACTTTTTCAGATATCCTAAGTCAAGAAAATTTATCTATACGAGCTTATTAATACTCTCTGTACTTATTCCTGCTTTTATAACTTATTTTTTCAAGTTTGACGCTATATATCATTTGGCACCAGAGTAAGTAAATTTAAAAATTAAAAGTAAAATTAAAATGCATATGTTAGAATTATTGAATCTTTCTCTTTTTAGGAACTACCGCTATCTTTATTTTAAGGATACGGAAATTTTCTATCAAACTTATCCACCTTTTTACAGTAATATTGGTGGCTATCTTTTTGGTATTATTACTGCGGATATTTATATAAAATCCAAACAACACAATAATTTAAATAAATACAAGGGTCTTTTAAAATATGAGTTGCTATGGTGGCTCATTTTGCCCTCAGCCGTTGCCTTGTTGTTTAGTGGCACCATTTTTACATCGTATAGTTTTGATAAACCATCTATATGGATTGCATTGTACGCAGGGTTATACAAAAACTGTTGGGCAATAATCTGTTGTCTTGCACTGCTAGGAATGTGCTTCAAACTTGGATGTTCGTACAAGTATAATTTTAATTTTTTACTTTGATTCTTTTCTATTAATAATGTTACAAAACAAAGGGATTGCATATGAAATCTGTCAAATGTCATTGTTTCAAATATTAGGCAGGATAACGTACCAATCGTTCCTTTGGCACGTAGTGGTCTTACGATTGCTGGGTGGTTTTTATCGACAGCCTGTTTATATAAATCAACTTTCGATGGTAAATATATTATTACTAGTTTATTTTAAAGTTTAATTGAAAGTACTTTCATCACATAGGCTGGCGCTGTATTATTAGGATTTGTCCTAACAAATATTATGGCTTTCTTTATCACAATACTACTTGAGTTTCCTATTGCTGCTCTGATAAAAATTATCGCTGAGGACCCAAAAGGTATAACAATATTCATGTTATTTACTTTATTTTGCTTTCAAATGCATTTGTCCCAATCTTTGTAGGTGAACACAGTGGCAAGAATCACATAAAAAGAGTTATAGATTTACGGACTTTTTAATTTATTTTGTTGTCCCTTTAAATGGAAATAATCGAGTCAACTCATAGAATGCACATACTCCGTTTGGAAAGTTGAAAGGGTAATTTTCTTATCTGTAATAAGACGACACATTCTATGGGTTGTGGGCTTTACATAAAAATTATTATTAATATAACTTTTCAGTATTTTCAATAATTGCTTTAAGATTATGGTGTTAAACGAGTTTCAGTTGATATTAAATATATGGTTTATTTTGAAATTTATGTACATTAGTTGTAAAGAGTAAAAGTACAAGTATATAGTATAAGTATGTATTTTTGTATTCTGACTACCCTAAAACTACTGTTACTATGATTTTACTATTAAGGTTTTCGAATGCTTTTAAACTCGTCTAAAATCATTTCTGAAGAGCTTAAATCATTAACAATCGTGATATTGAGAACGAAGTTCTTTACGTAACACGTAAATCATTAGCAATCGTGCTTTTGAAAACGAAGTTCGTGATATCGAAATCCAACGAAACATGTCCAATGGATGTGGATATGTCTTAATATCGTCCGGATTTTTCCTATACGTTTGTAGTGAGTACAAAATTGACACTAGAAAATTTATCGTAGAAAAATAGAACAAATTCTATTTTTTGGCGCGGTTTGACACAACAAAAATCGCACGTCCCAACTGTGTTTAAGTATCAATATCTCGGAAACCAAACGATATCGATTTTTTTTATTTAACATTTTCGATTTAGTTCGAGCTTTTCTATTGAAAACCATCCTTAAATTCCGGCGCCATTGAAATTTTGACTTTATCGATACTATCAAAATCAGATTTTTAAGTATTGATAACTCGAAAAGTAAACGAGATATGAATTTTTTTTATTTAACATTTTCGATTTATTTTGACTTGTTTTATCGGAAAACATTAAAAAATCGCGGCACTACGAATATCGTAATCTCCCCAAAGTGTTAGACGAATGTCAAAAAAATATAGACAAAACAAAGGAAAGAAATTAATACACTTTGACAATTGATCGCTGTAGAAAAAGGTATTTTGGTCGATAAGCTGCTTCATTTTTACTTTAAACATACTTTTCGAAGAAGCTTATCCATTTAATACTCGGTTTTCATGAAATATTTTGCATTTTTTACAGCAAAGAAAAAAATGTACGATAACTTTTACCTCCAGCTGGCAGTGCTGTCCTTAAATCAGAGCCAACTTCGTGCACTTCATTCCATTTGACACTTTGACATTTGTAATTATCGTATTCCGCTTTGTTTTCCATTCAAATTGCTAGCTAGAAAAAAAATTCCTGTGATTTTGCCGATTATCCGCTGATTCTTTTATTTTTATATTTGAACTTTTATCACATAAATTGTCCGAGAAGCCGAACATACGCAGGTACGTACGTCGTTAAAAAAGTTGACACACAAGCAAGCGCGCGGCACGCTGAAGTTTTTTTCTTAAAATCAATTTTTTTTTAGTTGTCACGAAAGAAAAATTTTTCTACGGGAAAAATAGTTTCATCGTAATATAACTTCATTTCCATTTAAACAGATACTAAAATGGCAGTCCAGTTGGTACAACAGCATTTCGATAAATATAAGCAGGTTTTGGACTCATCGTTGAGTGACAAATCGAAACCCTGGACGCAGGCCTTTGAATTTCTGGAAAAGAAAACCTGTGTAAACAGATCATACTTATTCTTGGGTAAGTTTATTAAACAGTTCGTGAAATATAAAATATTTCACGTGGAAATCTGGATTATATGTAACTCACAAAAAAAAGCGTATAATAAATAACGTAGAAAAAAATGAATGCTAATTTTAGAAAAAATATATGGTTAGACCGTCCACTTGCCAGCTGAAGTCAGGGACGGAATTTCACATACTATTGCATCAGGCCTGTGAATTTACTATTAATTATATTTAATGACTTGCTTAGCGAGATTGTCGCTTTAATGTGTTGACCTTGATCTTCACATATGTTTGCAAGGTGTAGATACATATATGTATGTAGGCAAATTAAATTTTTTGTTTAAAAAGGAGTTGGATCATTGTACTTGCGTACTTCGAAGTACAGGCAAAGGAAAATGTAATTCTTTTTAACGAGCTTATTTTCATTATTTAAGAATTTAAGAGATAATTAATAGAAAAACATCTATTTTATATAATTTTTTTGTTGGTCATCAAAATTTCATTGGCAAATTTCTGAATTTTGGTTGTAGGTTTTTTTAATAAAATGCCAATATTACCTGCACTTTTCAGTTCGCTTTGTACTTTTCTTCTTTTTTGTTGTAAAATAGTTGGTCACGTTAGAGATGGCCATATACATACATATGTATGTAGACATTTAAGGGGACGTCCATTAATTACGTGAATAAATAGGGGGAGAGGAGGGGGATGGGGTCAAAGAAAACCTCACGTCAACTTTTTAATGTATAGAATTTACATTAAAAATTATAATTTAAATCTCACAACTTAAGGGCAAATGGTTTTTTAGATTTTCCCTGTATTACCAACTAAACCATGGTATTATGGAGCGAATTTTGAACCCAAAGATATCAAACTCATAAACAGACTTCTCACTGGTCACACCTATGATAAAGTATATTGAAATAAAATAAAAGTTCTTGAAAGCAATGTTTGCACACATTGCGGAGAAATTGAATCCGCTGAGCACCTTATTATTCGCTGCACTCAATTTAATGATTTACGAAATAACTATAAAATTTTTAATAAATACGAAACGCTTCAAAATATCCGGAAAACCTTTGATTTTAAAGTATTTGAGTCATTAATATGTTTTATTAATACAGCTGGTTTTAAATTTTAATGCCACAACACAATAATTTTAAATAGATTAACTTGAAAACGTTAAATACGCTAACAATTCTATTAATTTTATAATTTCATTTTTACTATTAAGATACCTGACGCAACAGGTAGTCCGCTTTGCATGTCAATCTATCTCTTCTGTTTTTTTCTTTTTTTTTTAAAATATCATTTTACTAAGAAAACATAAATAATTTTGGCACGATCAAAACCAATTAATCTGAATATTTAAATTAAAAACATGGAGGAATAACCTGGCCTTTTGAACTCAGTTTCGCCAACACATATTATATATATATTGATATATATAACTCCGGAATACTCTGGAGCAAAAAAAAAAAAAATCTCACGGGAGGGAGGGGGTGTCCCGCCAGATCTCACCAAGGGGAGGGTGGTCCGAATTTTCAAAAAAAACACCTCACGTAATTAATGGACGTCCTCTAACTATAATTTTTCTATCGTAAAGAATTTATTAATATATATACAAGCATTATCATTAAATAAAATACTTGCTCCGTTTATTTTGAATCGGCCTGAGTTGTTTTATTTTTAAATCGCCATTTAAGAATTTGCGTTTTTCTTAAAAAAATATTTATGAAGTGCTATTTTATCCTAACACATTGAGGACCGAGCCGATTTAGCTTATGTTTCCCCAGGGACCACGCTATTGTTGCGAAAAATTAAGACTATTAGGACATGTTATATACCAAAATGTAAGCAAAGTGGTTTACTTCATTCTTCAATATAAAAAAAACCATAACGTAGCACATAAAATTGTGTTTAAAAAAATTCTAGCGTCGTGTGGCATAGGCCCCCAAGAAAATTAGGTGTAGCACGTTTTCCTGCGACATGGTCCCAACAAATTAAAATGTTGCACGTTTTCGTTTCACGTTAGATTGGCTAAAAACGTCAATTTTTTAAGATTTTTTTTTGGAAAGGTGCTTGCATTTACATATTAGAAAGAATCTTTTTACAATTCATTAAGTTAATATTCTAGTTTATATTGACTTATGTATAAAGTTGCTGGAGCCGATCTCCGAGAGCATATAAAAAAAAGTGTTTTCCGGTGATCAGGATATCTCTGAAATCGTTATGTGAAATCAAAAATTTTTTAAGACATAGATAATATGTATATAACTAGTAAAATCTAGTTCTAAAAACTTCGGAATAAGCGAAATATTAAAATTGGGGTTATTAAAAAAAAATTAATTTTTGACCCAAAATTTGGTCTTAAATTGATCAATAAATTCTACGAATGAGGACTAAAAAAATATTGTTTTAAATATTGATTTCAAAAATATAGTTTTGAGAAAAAATACATTTAAAGTTTCGAAACTGACTTATGAGTAGTAATTTTTTTCAATTGCCTGTAATTTCAATAATACTTGTCGGATCACCATAAAATATTTTTTGGGTATTCTCAACAATATGTACTTCACGGAAATGCAGAAAAAGGAAAATCTTTTTCTTAATTCTAACTGGGCATAACCCCTGAAGTAACTCTTTAAGCCAAATAATTTACTCGTGTCATATTATAATTTTCGTTACCCATTCTTTATTGAATGCAATTTTTAAAAATTCGTATACCTGTAGCTCATTTATTGTCAAAAGTATAGTCATGAAATCTTTGGTATTGTAAATTGATCAAAAATAACATATTGAGCGATTCTTTTTTAGGTAGGTAACAGATGGCAGGATTATTTTTAATTGAAACGAACTTTGTACCTGTTAAAATAAAGTCGACGTATATGTGAACTTCAGTAGTCATAATAACTAACTACACAAAAAATGAACGAGATTTTGTCAGTGGGCGTGATACGTCCAAACTAACTCTGTACGAAAGGTGCCACGTCAATTTATTCGATTTCGCTTATATGTTCGCCAGTCAGTTCGAATGATAATTTCTACTTACCTACCAAACATTAAAATTTGAATCTTTGTGCGTTATTTGTAGAAAAATATTTTTATATAATTTAATTACTTGATCTTTAATACGACCTAGATCCCTTTCAAAATACTTTTTTATTTATTTATTTATAAGCGTTCGTTGAGAAATCAAGACCTCAGTTTAAGAAAACCAAGCAAAATATATAAACTTCTGCTGCAAATATCTTTTTCAATGCAATAAATTCTATCATTTCAATAGTCATATTTTGTTCTGTTATAAAATTCTAAAAAAATGCTTCACAATTTCGAGGGAAACATTTTCTTCCTGAAACTCTTTTTTCTTTATTTGAGCAACTGTTTCCTAGAAAGTTATCCATTATGGCCCCCTTTAAAACTATTTAGTAGCCCTTATCGAAGAGTTGAAAAATTTCTAAATCTACTGAAGCAAGCTCCGATCCACCTAAATAATCTTATTTTATAATTCAAACATATGCTATTAAAAACAAATATAATAGTGAAAACTATTTTTGCTTAACAACCTGTAACAAGGACCTATATTGAAGCAGATTTGTGTATTTTTCTTTAAATATTTTTCCAATTTTAACAAAACGCTGCTATCTTCGAAATTTTATTATTCTTTGTGCTTTCCACACGATACTTTATTGCTGTGTTCTTTATGCATATATATAATATATTTTATCTGTTACAACTACTAGTAAAAGAGACAATCCCAGCAAACCAAAAGTTCCGAATTCTTAACGAAATCGTTACGGTGCACTGTGGTTAAAAGATGGATAAAAACATTTATTCATGAGCTCCAATTTTTATATTTTATACAAGCTTGATGCCTGTTTTTTAGTTTTTTCTGCGAAGGCAAAAAACTTAATTTTATTTTAGTGGTCATTTTTGATTATTCTTCACAAATCCCGAGATGTGTTTGCAATGGAAATTGAAAAATTAAGAATGAGAGTGATAAATAAACTATTACATTGCCATAAAAAAACAACGCACACACAAACGCTTATTTTTTTTTATGCATATAAATTTTTTAGAGCAATTTTAAAACTTTAATAATTTAAAATTTAACAGGAATATTTTGATAATTTTTATTGGGAGATTGAGACCAAACTAAACCAATTTGATCAAATTGATCCAGTACTTTTTGCGTGATGCGTTAACATCGAAAACAGCTTTCAGTTTATACAGATTAACCTATAATTTTTTAGCATGTCGAGAAAACTTTATTCTTTTCCTTTAAAATGATGTATAACTTGTACCAACTTTTTTCATACAACCCTTTTTTTACCGGAAAACAAAAAAATATACTCTGTGTATTATATAAAAAAAAATGCATTGCATACTTTTAGTTCTTGTCGAAGAATAAACAAAGCAAATTTGAGCAAGCGGAGCTCCCTACTTTTTCATAAAAAAAGCGCACATGGCGCTTTATCCTCTTTTTTTTTCAAGAAAAAAGTCATCATACATATTATGTACTTGACTTTTGAAAAATTTTAAATTTAAATTCAATTTGGTAAACTTGTTTTTTTAAAGGGTTTCGTGATATGTTCAAAAAGTTATAAGCTATTAATTTTTTTTTAAAAAAATGTCAAAATTTCAGAAAAATCCTCATATCTCGAAAACTAGGTCAATTTTACCAATATTAATTTACAGATTTAAAAACTAAAACGCTACTTACGTAAAAAAAAAATTGGGGAATTGTCGCTAAAGTAAATTTATGCCAATTATGAAATGTGGAAACAGTTTCGACTTTCTTTCGACGTAGTAGGAGCTGAGAATTTGGAAAATTGGCTTTGCTGGGATAGTTTGTGCTACAGCTGCTGCACACCTCCCTTGCCTGACTACAACTCACACACCTATACAACGGATTGATTTTTCTTTGTTTTCATTTCAGAATTTAATATTTTTCTACTTTTTGTTTATTGTTTATCCAAATCATCGTGAACGTTTGATTTGATATGCGTTTTCAATAATTAAGAAGGAGCTTTCAGTTAATTCTCAATTGAAAAACAATTCTTATTATTAGTTACATTTGTTGCCATCGATTACACGTATAGGATATGATATATATAAGTATCTAAGAAAAAATAAAAACGTGAATTTTAATTTTCAGCGAATTATTTTACACGTCGCTTTACGTTCAATGTGTTGACTCATTGGCACTGTTGTTGCCGCCGCCCTACGTCTTCGTCGTCACAATATTGGAGCGTGTTTGATGGGCCAATCCAAGCTCAATTAAACATTGCTGTGTCAAAGCATTCGCATATTCATTCGTAGTTTTTATTGCTTTCGTGGCTTCCAAAAAAAAAGAACAACAAAATTATTTTACCATTTTTTGTATTTGCTCAGAAATTGTGATAAGCTCTAAATAAAAATTTATGTTAAATGTGCTGTTGCTGAGGCGCTAACAATTTTTTTTTTTACTGTGGCAACTTCCTATAAATGTGGCTATGGGATTATATTATGCACTACCAAAAACGCCAGCAAAGACGTAAGCGCTTACACATTCTTATTGTAAAATTTGGTATTGGTGAGCATCCTATTTAACTTTGAAAATATATTAGCTATAGTATATACATACATATGTATATCTCATACACATATAACTATAGGTATATGAGATTCCGTAACATGTGGTTTTTACAACTTCTATCTAATGCTGTATTTGTCTACAAAATTTAATTAATTAATGTTAAGGTAAAAATATTTGTTGAACTCTGACATCATTTTTTAAAATATACATTTAACTTTAATTGGCCGAATTTCGAAAAGAGGGCGTGGCTCCTCTTATAGATACAAAAACTTCATAATGTTATAATAAGAGAAATATTTAAAGTAATGAATCTAAATTTCGCACATATTAAAAAATGATTCAGTGAGTTTAAGAAAATGCAACCAAACTCTACACAAACACTAGGAATAATTCGGACAAGCTCTAGATAAAAATTTGGCGATTTACAAGAGGGCGTGGCACCCCAATAGAAGTAAAAAGTTCAAAACGCTATACTAAGACTAGCACCAGACAAAAATACTTCGAAAATTTACACAAATATGTTCGGGAAAGCTCTGGACAAAAATTGGAAGAGTTTAGATGAAAGCGTTGCACCGTTAAAAATTTGTTTAATATAATGCCCCAAATTTCACATAAATTGTAGAAATTTTTCGACAAGCACCCGTTGCACGTATCTTGTAAGCAAAATCTAAAAATCGCTACATTAACAATAAGTAAATGTTGCCAAATTCAATATGGGAACGTTTGGTGAAACCAGCGCACTTTAACAGTCACTTTTCCAATTTTCTTGAAATTTTAGTATGTTGCAGAATTAAATCTTTATTTAAAAAAATCGTTTAACAAAATCGCGTCTGAAAGGAAAAGAAATACGAATTTTATGGAATAAAAATAGTTTGCAAGTTTCAACGATATTAAACGAAAATGTTTGGTTAAAATTGTTCTTAACCAAACGAAAGATTTTAAGGATATCCACATCAAGAACGATTTCTCCTTAAAATTTTACAAAATCAACGTTCGCTGACGACACTGCATTCCTTAGCACAGACGCTTGACCTCTGCAAAATAGAAGAGTGGCTTATGTTATCTTATGGTTAATGTATTAATGTCCAAAAGTAGTTAAAACTCTTCCACAGACACCAGATATAAATAAGATTGAAAATTTATGAGCCCACTTGGAAAATTTGTTGAAACTCTTTCCATTAAAAACAAAAATGACATAGAAAACGCGATTAAAGTTAGTGGAATAAATGCCAAAATGACTGAAAGCTGTGAAAAATAGAACAGACGTGCCGACAAAATATGAACCGAGACTTTTTTTATTTTAAGATTATTTATAATTTACATTAAACATAGATGTCCGAGTTCTTTTTTGATCTGATTTTTGTCTTAAATTATGTTTTTAATTTTTATTAAAAAAATGAAAGTATATTTAGTTTTAGTTATTACTGTTTTCAAAAGTATATTTACATATATACCTTAAGATAACAAAACAAAACATAATATTATTTGTTGTTCTTAAACATTATTTTTTCATTTGAAGTTGAATTGCATGTTTGCCCGACTTCTTTTTTGAGCCACTGTAGCTAACCAACCAAATTTGACAGGTTAACCAGTTGGTTAACTAATTACTAAGTTGTATTATGAAATTGAAATTGGATAGTTAACCCCAAATCTTTAGTTAACTAAACACTGTGAAACCGGCCCCACCGACCGACTTACACCAAATCAACGCTTGTAAATAATGAATATTCACTAAAATTTCTACGTAAATTCACTCCAAATTCACATATTTTTTTGTAATTATGAAGTCAGATGGCCGCCAACATCTCGTGATTTGGCTAAACTGAACTATTTCTTGTGGCCAACGTGTGTAGTTTCTAGCTTGTGCTGATAAACCAGCAAAAGTTTAGTTTTTGAAAATCCACATAGTTCGTGTTATTTCGCAAATAAGTACTTAATTGCTCGAAAACTCGATCGACAATTTGACTTTCAGACTGCGTTAAACATTGATCAGTTACGGCGCTCATATGTTCCAAATTCAAACAAATAATTGCACTAGATTCTTACTACCTTCATAAATACAAGCGTCAAATGCAGTTCGGGATCAGCATAAAATTGAATTTGATTAACATTTTGTTTTTCGACTAAAAATTTTACTGCATTATTGGTATGAGGTACAATTTTTTTTATTAAATAAATATCTCTTTATTAACATTATCTTATCAATTTCACTAATTCGCCAAAATTTTCAAAGAACACACTGTCATTTTTATCATTTCTTTAAATACAATTTTATGAAAAATAGCTTTAAATGTGACTAACGCATTTTTAAAGAAAATTGAACTTTGCTTGACACTTAAAATATTGACGTAATATTTTGAAATCATGTTCTTCACACTTAATATCAAACTGATTAGTTGGTATAAATACCTAGTGAACATATGTACTACATATTTTCATTGAATCTTTAAGTACTAAACACTTTATTTCTTATTAGTATTACAATACCTAAATGCGTGCTTTCACAACATTGTGGCATTTTTGATTTATCATGTGTTATATATTTTTCAATTTCTTGTGTTCTAAACATTGGTGTTTATGACAAGAGCTTCGTTACAATTTTAGATTATGATCTCTTGCCTTCGATTTTTTGCTTTATTTATTTACGTTTAACAAGGATGGATAATTGTGCACAATGATGTCTTCGCTTGTTAATATTTATTTATAATTTATAGGACCACATTTTTCATTTATGTTATGGGTAAAGTTTAAGGGCTAAATCACAAAAAATATTAGTCAAAACCCCACACTATAATTAAGCTGATAGAAATAAATTCAGTTAAGTTCCTGAAAGAACTCGACACGACATAATATTTGAAACGGGTAGAGTAGATGAGATTTTGCAAGGAAGCATAACATTCCCAATTTTTTAAAAAAGGTAATCTAAATCAACCAAGCAATACTTATTACAAAGGTATTGCTTTCATGAACTGTCTGCCCAAAATCTGAAGGGCAGAAGACTACATCATCAATAATAGTCTTTTTTTTTTTGACACGGTTACCCGCTTAAAAAATTTCTTGTACGAGAAATTAGTCGGCGATAAGTATCGCCGATTAAATTATCTATCATTCTCATACAAAATTTTTTTTTTAGCGGGTAGCCGCGTCAAAAAAGAACACGGCTAATGACAGGACTTAGAAGGCAGTACTCTACAATCGACATCGTATTCAATCTGGCATTGTACATTCGAAGTTCTTTCGAAAAAATTCGATTTATTTTTCATGGATTTTAGATCAACCTTCGACAAAGTTCCATGAAATCACTAGAGTAGAGATGAGATTGATTTAAAAGTTTCAGAAAATGGAATTTTCATTTAAGGTAATAAATTAAATGAAAATATATATCGATTATACTGTATGGCTACATTAATCAGTTAATGCTGAATTGAGACCAAGACTGTAACGTTGACAATATTTGAGTAAAAGCAATTTATCTAGTTACATTTTTAAAGAATAATAAAATTATCTATAAAAATAAAATTAAATATAAAAATTTGGCTTTTGGTTTTCACCAAAAATTATGATCCTTCCATACGCTTTTATATGAAAAAACTTCTTTCGAATTCGGGCATTTTCTTGAGGTAGATTTCTTTTATTTAAAATACATACTTAAAGCTAATTAAGTAAATTTCAGATAAAAAAAATTTCCTACAAACACCGTATGCTCTAGAAAACAGAATTATGGAAAGCTAGTTTCCTGTAGCTGTTTAGTTTAGCTGTAAACTCAGTTTTTAGTCTGCAAGAAACTAAATATATTTCATGCATACTAAAATTCATATGCTTCAGTTGCAAATGAAACGCTGTTTACTATTCCACATCACATTAAACTGTCAAGTTGATAAATGTAAAAAAATTAGTTTTAGTTTCAAGACCATGCATGCTATTTTCATCTTGACTAATACTCAGCAAAATTTGTTTCTTTAAACAAAATTCATATAGTAACATTTTTTTAGTTCCAGTAACTTTAAATTTTAAAAATCTTTCCGCTATGACTCGCTTGTTATATGGTCTTGATAAGGTAACAATTAAAAAATAAAAATTTTAAAACAAAGAAATGTTTGTTTTTAGTAAAAATCCACTCTCTGGATCCGCCTATTCGTTAAGAGTACAAAACTCTGTAATTTTCCACATTGACTTAAATCTTTTTTCTTTAGTAAATAATAATATGATGTAGATTTTTTGATTCTATGAATACTACCTAACCAAATAGGGGAGACTTCGGACACTTTATCCTTTAGAAGACTCGTACATTAGCTGCTGTCTCAGTCATTTTACCTGTCGGTCGTAGTAAATTGGGTACAATAAAAAGTTTTTGTTTTAAGCTTTTTATTATTTTTCTGAGCACAATTAGTGCTGCCGCTAAAAAATAATTGTTTTTTTCAAATGCGAATGTATAAAATTATTAAATATACATAGCACAATGTTAGAAAAATTTAAGCAACTTGCAATCTCAAAAATACATTCCGTGGAAACCTCAGATTCCGTTGGCATTTAACTCAATATTAAAATCGAGTTCACCTTTGTGATATTTATATAGAACAAGAACTATGTGTTCTTTTTTTTTTTGCAATTGAAAAGAGGGATCAAGAGGCTCGAGTCTCCTCTACTGTTTTATACTCATTTTCTCTTTGAAAAATTCAATTTTTTACATTCATGTGAAACATTCTTAAGTGATCAACCGGCAGTTGATGAACCTTTTCGTATATTATCGGCACAATAATAAAATTGAAATGTTTGAACAACTTGAAGCCAAACTAATAGAAATACTGAGAGAAAATACCTTATTACAAATAGGTAGAGCTGTTATAATATTTTCATTCAAACTATAATCCGGTTCTACATATGTTAATAATATAATAGTTATAATAATAGTAATAATTATAATAATAGTAATAATTATAATAATAAAAATAAATTAATAATAATAATTATTATAATGTTAATATAGTAATGAAAATGTGTTTAAATTTTTTACAGGTGCTGCTGTATTTTGCGGTCTATACTTGATCTTCGGTTATGGCGCTCAATTGCTATGTAATATTATTGGCGTTGCATATCCAGCCTATATTTCCATACATGCCATTGAGTCGAGTCCAAAAACAGATGACACCAGATGGTTGACCTATTGGGTTACTTATGGCTCAATGTCAATTATTGAGTATTTTTCTGGTGTATTGACTTCTGTTATTCCATTCTACTGGTTGTTAAAGGTATTTGTTTGAAGTTTTATAAAAGTTTTTAATTATCTAGTTTCACACAAAATTCTACTTGCAGTGTATTTTCTTGGTCTGGTGCATGCTACCAATTGATAATAATGGTTCAGTTGTAATTTATCAACGCGTTATACGCCCCTACTTCCTCAAGCATCACAAAGGTACATTGAAAATACATATATCAAATAAAAAGTGAATTTTATGCCAATTTTGTTAGTAGTTTACAAGCAACTAGTTTGTGTTTCGATCAGAAAACAACCATTTTGATAGGAAAATGTCACACTATTTGAAAAAAAAGTTAAATTAAGACTGCTATGATAAAAATTAGTGAATAAAAAATTTTGTAAAATCAATCAATGGCCTCAGTTGTTTCAAAAGAAATGCTGGAAATTTTTGAGATAATAATTTTCCATGAATGGATTAAAAAGGAAATGACAGAAGACGAGAAGCAGAAGACAAGAAGTTTCTTTTATAGAAAATCTGCAATACCAGGAGTCATTGGTTGCGTTGACGGAACTGATGTTGGTACTCTTGCGCCGATTCAGTTAAAACATCGATATATCAATAGTAAGGGATTTTACACCCTGAAAGTAATGAATTTAAAACAAAAGCATCAATATTTCAATAGAAAGGGATTTTACAGCCTGAATGTATAATACAGAGAATTTTGAAACATTTGAAAAATGTCAAAATATGTATGTACAGTTTTGGCCAATACTGTATGTATATTGAAAATTTGAGAATATGTTGAAAAGGTCGAAAAGTTTTCAAAAATCGATGAATGTTGAAAAATTCGTTGTAGATATGAAAAAAGCGAAAAATATTAAAAAAAATGTAATAGTCGAATAAAGTTAAAACAGTCGAAAAAATCAAACAATGCTATGTTGAAAAAGTCGAACAATTTTAAAAAATTAGATAAACTGGGTGGTTTTACCTTTCCTCCAATTTACTCCAGTATAGATTTTCCTCCATATATGTAAAAAATAGAGAGAAATTTATCGTGTTACTCGAATAATGTACATGATCTAAATATACAGCTATGTTCACAAAAATAGTAGTGCTATTGGGTCCTGGGTGTTTTACTATCAAATTAAATGATGAGTACAATTTTCATTTAAAGTTTTGAAAAAATAGTAATGTATATTCATTTCCGAGAATATTTACAGTTTCTTTTGTTATAAACTTTTATTTATTTTAACGCAATGGCTTAATTGAAATAATATTCAATATAATCTTTTGCAAATTGTATTCTTGCAACGACGTGCTTCTTCGTCTAAAGGTATATCTTCCTGGAACTTCTTGTCTTCAAATTATTTTCCATTAGTCGACGACGAATTGTCACAGCACTGATCGACAGATTTGGCTGATTTTTACTCATTTTTGAGGACGCCGAGGGCTTAGTCTTGCAATATCGTGCACTTCGTCTGTCGTCTAATAACGAAATCTGGCGCTTACCACCACGATTTTCAGGTTTCTTACAAATAGCATTAAATATCAGGGGCAGTGCATCCAAGCATATTTTCAGTTTCCTTGAAGGTCTTGCCCTGATTCCTTAGTCTAATTATTAATTATATCTTTTCGATTCAGCAATTTCTTCCTCTACCCACTAAAAAAAGGAAAAGTACCTCGATTGCAATAAATTCATATAAGTACATTATTGAATTACTTAATTACACAGAGCACGTAAAGCACTACTATTTTAATGAACAGCAGATTTTTGGTGCAAAAATGTAAATGCATCACAAACAAGAAAACACGAAATAAAAGTAACGGAATTTTTTTTACTTTTCTGTTCTTTTTATTTAGTCCTACGAAAATTTTACTAAGGAATTCAATTTGTAAGGTAAAATATTTTAGAAAAGAGATTTAAAAGTCATGTCCTGCAACACTACTATTTTTATGAACACAACTGTACATAAGTGATTTGACAAAATAAAAATCAATTGTTCCCACAGATTACATTTTTTAATGTATTTAAATAATTAGGTCTGTCTCTACATTATCAGGGAAGATAAATTTACGAGTCTTTGCAATCTCAAAAATTCATTCCGCGGAAACATCAGACCAGTTCCCCTCATACATAGATTTTTTAAATTTGGTAAGATTGCAAAGTCTCCTAATTTTATCGTCTCTGACGGAAACAATATTAAAATTCACAGAGAGGAACAGAATACATATGATGTTTGCGTGGAATGAATTTTCGAGATTACAAAGTGTCGTAAAATTATCGCCTCTGGCTTCTTACTTACGAAATTGTGTTTTTTTTAATGACAATTCACTTTAATATTTTATTCATAAGGTATAATTTTTTTCTAAGCAATGTAAATCAAAAATTTCTTTTATTTTTGTTTCAGCTGCGGATAAATTCATTGATGATGTGGTTGGCAAGGCCAAAAACACCGTTGACTCTGTATTAAAGAATGATTAACTTTTAAAGCAACAAAAATGCAAAATTTTTTAAATAGTGAAGACATTTATTAATTTTTCTGTGTAATCTGGCATAATTGGTTATTAATTAAATTTTTTTTCAATTTTCTTGATTGACACCTAATTTTATAGCTCTAACTATGATTATTTAAAACTTTTAAAATAGTTAGTGCAGAAGTATGTTAAATTGAAAAACAAACATAACAGAAGAGGTAAAATAATTGTGCGAAAATCTAAACATAACTGTTTTTAATATAGCAGAGCATATAAACGAGTACTAATTAAATTTAGTCTTTAACTAAAATTGTTGTATAATTAAGTTTAACTTTTTAAAAATTAATGACTACAAATAAAGAATTTAAAACTGAATACCTGCGAAAATTTTTAATTTTTCTCATGTTTAATGCTGAAAACATTTCAATGTAAAATCAGAACAATTGCCTTATTTTTCTATAAAAATTTCAAGCAGTTATTTACTGTGATCTAACGTGTCAACCTACACGAAATTAGTTTTACTTAGAACAAATGCTATAAAGTTTATAAATAACTTTACGTGTTTTCAGCCTCCTAATTAAAGTCTAAAAAATGTATTTTGAAAAATAAGTACTGTTTATTATTTAAAATCAAAGGGTAGTAATAACTCTAAAATTTGCTCGTGGGTTGGCACGCTATCGCGTAACTGCATCCTAAAAGAAAAGAAGAATTACTATATACACGAATACGAACATAATTAATTAGTTGTTGTAATTTTTTAAACTGTACAAACATATTTTATATTTTACGATTTTTATGCAAAGTCTTTTAAACACAAATAAAGTATGTTTGAACTTAAAAAAATTGCATATTTTAATGTTTTTTTTTTCAATCGGGAAGAAATCTGAACTTTTAAAACCTCCTCAAGTAAAGGTCGAAAGAATAAGGGTTGCAGACTATTAGACAGTCCAAATTGTTTATTTTTGTAAATTGTATTTATTTTTGTAGTTGTTTTTTATTTGTTATGCTTATAAAATTAGGTAATTTTGCAGTTTCGTGAATTTTAGGCGGGTATACATACATATTTCAAGCTGTTGTTCGTTTCTTTGCCTCAACGGATATGGATTTCACAGGTATTCGTTTGTTACTGTGGTCAATTGGGTTTATTTTTTCAAGTTCAATTAAATAGTAATTAGTGATTAAATCTCTGATCAAAAATTGTAGTACATAAAAATACATCTAAAATGGATTAACTTTATTTCAAAAAACCCATTGAGCTATCTCCTCTGTGAAGTTTAAAAAAAAAATTTTAGGTATGTCTTTACATACCTACCACATATACTTTTGCATGAATGAAGCCCCATTGAATCTTCCAAAATGAGTTTTTAGGCCGTTTATCGTAGAAATCGTCCTTGCCTGTTATAAATTATAAGGCTACAACTCTTTGTTCAATTTACAAGAGATTTAGATAATTTATGTTTTTAAGGTCATTAACAAAAGTTAATTTTTAAAAGGTTCATATAAATTTTTAAACAAAAATAATTTCGTGTTTCTTATATAAATTTTCGATATGTGAAGACAATGCATTTAGAAATACTCTCAATAAAGTTTTGTCGTAATCATAGAGGATCCTCAAACGATTTCCAATTCGAAAATTAATTTCGTGCAAAGAGCCATGCAAAAAAAATAATTATTGGATTAACAATTAAAAGCTCAATAAAATAATTATAAATTATTTTCTGTTCCGATACAGCACATGGAAATTACCTTCCGGTGAGCTCATCGATTTATTATACGATTTGGGTAAATCCTGATTACCAGATTTTTTCTAGGGAATTAAATTTCCTATCGAAATGACACTTTATAAAGTCAAAAAATTTATTTTTTCACCAAAATAACTTTAAGAAACTATTTCAAAAAAACCGAAAAAATTTAATTTTTGGGAATAATTTTTTTTTCTGAATGGAACTGGGGGTCTTTTTAGCACAAAAAAGAAAGATTTTACAAATTTTTACCTTTACACCATGCTAGTTTCAGTTTTTAAAATTAATGTTTAAAATTTCGATATAAAATATAGGATCTTAGATATGAAAAAAGCTTCAAAAAATTTATATTTTTCGGATTATTTAGATCAGTTTTTTAAGGTTATTTTGTTGAAAAAATAAGATTTTTGATTTTATAAAATGCCATTTCGAAAAACATCTATTCAAAAAGAAAACATATGCGGGTAAGAAATTCTCGCTCATCGGCTCATAGGTCACTGATCATTCCATTTAGCAATGGATGAAACTAGGATGACTAGTCTTAGCTGGTTTTTGTTGTCTTGTATTGTCACTTTTTTGGTGGCACACATTGTACTGAACAGTTATCTCAGTAAAATAATTGAAAACTAATGAAGTCATTACACATATACCTTTGCTATTTATCTTTGAATATTTATATTTTAACAATTGAAAGTGTTAAAAATATTTTAAGTATTAAGTTTTTGATGTCGTCACAGAGGTAGTTGCGTTTGCGTCTGTGTTCGTCGTCTGATCTTTACTAGTTTCGTTGCTTTCTGTATCAGCCGCTAGTTGTTTTCGACGACGCCATGCTGTCATGTAAGTCCGTGGATGTATAGGCAAAAAACCAGCAATGCCAAGAAGTTCTGCTGCCGGTGTTGACAAATGCGCTCCGTTACCCAACCAATAGCGAATGCGTTCAAAGTTGAATGAAATCAAACGCTCATTCCAAGCATTAGGCAGAGGATCATAAGTTCCAACCTGTTCAATTACAGGTTGATGTTGGTTTTTACGGCGCTGTGAAGGGAAAAAATGAATAAAGGCTTAACAGCTAATTATGTAAAAGTAATACCTCCATGACCACAACGTGATAGAATGGGCGATTTGTGCATCCCAAGCGCACCATGCGTATGATTTTCGCCGAATGCTTATAGAATTTACCAATTCCACTGGCTGGAGACAGCGACATTTGGTATAATAGTTTTAAACAATTTGGGAATAAAAATGTTCGATTGTGTTATGAAAAAGGTAAGTTTATAGAGATAAAAATGACAGTTTTAAAAAATAGATCAAGAACATATGTTTGTATATCAGAGTTGTTATATTGTATTAATAAGGTGTTCTGTCCCTGTACTCAGGATTCAATAACCCAGTAAAAATATTCACAGTTTGGGGACGTCCATTAATTACGTGAGGTGTTTTTTTTGGAAATTCTGAGCCCGCCCCTCCCCTTGGTGAGATCTGGCGGGACCCCTCCACCCTCCCGTTAGATTTAAATATTACTTTTTAATGAAAATTCTATGCATTAAAGAGATGACGTGAGGTTTTCCTTGACGGTAAGATTTTGCCGGACCCCCGCCCCCCTATTTAAGCTCACTATATATATATACATTTCAAGTAGTAAATGAACAAATATGCACAAATTGAACTAAAAAACAAATTTGAAATTAGTGGTATTCATCTAAAAGCTCAAAACCCCCGCAAACTGTGCACTTTTGAACCCATTGCAAACGAACTGTCAAAAATTCGACGGAAAGTTTTTTGAACAAACAGCGCAAGATTGCACAACAATTTATGCAATTGTTGTCACTCTCTTTTCCTATACAATCCTCTCACAAAAAATGACAATTGCCACAAATTGCACAAAATATTCGAAGCGGCATTCATGAAACACATCGCGCAAAGTTGCCTATTTGCACAATCCTGAAAAGCTGTGTGTTTAGTCAGCGTTTACACACACAAAGTCTTGCCAAAAAGTTTCCTCGTTTGTTGGCAAGAGAAGAAAAACCAAAGAGACGAGGTACAAAATTTGTCGTATGTTGCAAATTCCAAACAAAAACCACAAAAGAGATTAGACAAGAATTTGTTTCACCGAATTTACCTGTGTAAACGCCGAGTTGTTAGATGAATACCATAACTAATTATATTGACTAACATTTATATAGCAACTCTGACTTGTAGACCACCATATTGAAGTGCGTTTTCTCGGCGCATTTGCAGGTACGGTGTTTGGATGTGCAATTTTTAGACTTAAAATTTAGAATAAATGTGCCAATATTGAATTAAACCTTGAATTAATGTGATTTTAATGAAATTCAGTGAATGTTGGTGTGTTTTGTGCATTTGTATTTAAAAAAGATTTTGTGTTTTTCTGGTGGCGAGCCGATAAAATTTTCTTCCATTGTTAAAGTGAAATAGCTATAGGTGCTCTTATATATGAAATATGAGTGTGACAAAAACGATTGGATATCGCGTTGGGGCTGAAGAAATGGCGTCTATCGCATTAAATTTTTCTGAAGTATGAATTTCGCGTTTTAAATAGTGCACATGGGAAAGTGTGATATTGGTCTTAAAATACATGTGATAGTGCTAGTTTTCTTTGTCCAAAATATGGAAGATATATTGGAAAAGAAAGATTTTGCCTCCCTAATTATATAAAAGAACAGTTAAAAAACTATTACTATTGCTTGAAGTTAATCGGTTTCATCACTTTAGTCGTTTTCTGTTCTCACGCTCCTTCGTTCGTCAAAATTTCTCCATTTTGTCCGGTGTTTTTCTTTGTACATTGTGTTCCATTGTTTTGACATGTTTTTTTTGGGGTTTTTGCCTTTTCTTGATTTTGCTTTTGCTTCATTCGTTTAAATGCGTATTCTTTATTTTTGCGCTATCTCATTTTTACCTTAATGTGGTATAGTGTTTTCTTTTTCGTGCTAAAGTGTTGGCGGTTGCGGTGAAATAAATAAACTGGAATACTCGTGCTTACAGGTTTGCCATTGTAAATTGAATTATTTTATTTTACATGAGTTGCCACCTTATTAAGAGCCTGTTTCATAGTCGCAACTAAGTAGTTGGGCTTAAGTTTTCTTTTGTCTCCCACTCTTCAATTTTTAAAAAATTTCATTCATTTTCTCTAATATGATGTAACATTTGTATCCTCATTTTTTAATTTACGAACACCAAAGCCACTTTCCAATTATATCCCTTTAATATGATGTAAAATTTGTGCCAAAATTTTTAAACTTACTACGAACAACAGCAAAAATGAAAAATCATTTTAAAGGAAACAAATTACGGATATCCTATATCTCTGCAACTAGAACCGACGAATTCTAAAAATTGTTTTGCTCTAAAAGCACGGTATCTAAGAAAATAAAAATTGTCGAATAGGAGCTTGAGTAAAACATGGCCTTATTGATAAAAGAAAAATTTTAGAATTCCTTCCAGCTGAAAGTAAAATAGTGAAGTCATTAAAAATCGATTTTTTTTCGTGAGTGATTTTAGGGACTAGCAAATTTAATTTGTTTTTATGACTTAAAATAAAGGAACAGGTTTACTTTAGCTCACATTCTCCAATTTTTTTTATGGGTGGTAGGGGGTAAAAAACAAAAAAAAAATATGAAAAAAAATGTTGCTCAGATCCGCAACTTCCGATGGCTATATCTCCGAAACCAGATCCGAGTGACTTTTTTTCATATTTTCATATTTTTTACATATTTCTTCTTAGAATTAAAAAACATAAGATAAGTTTGGTTTTATAAAGATTTACGAATGTGAGCTAAAGTAAACTTTAGCCAAAATAAATTATTTTGAAATATAACAAGTGCTTCACTATACTGCCGTCAGAAGCGAATTAGGCGTATCTCAAAAAAACTCGTTTCGAGATAATTGATGTTTTGTTTATGTCAATTTGTTGAAATACATGTAAAATTGAGAAATAGGTAATTTTCTTAGGGGATTTCTTATAGATTTGAACTAAGATACCGGCATTAGATGCGTAATTTCTTAAGCCATAAGAATCTCGAATATCAACTTTTTTGAGATACGCCTATTTCGCTTCTGACGCAGTATAGTATATTCAAATTTAGTTTCGCTAGTTACAGAATTTTGCATAAGTTCGAATAAGTGGCGGTTCTTGGTTCAGGGCTTACATTCTCCAATACCTCCAACAAAAGCTTCGCGTACCGCTGTGCTTTTGAATTAACATTTCATATATTTATTAAATGTACCTTGATGATTTTGCATTAAAATTTCATGTTTATAAAACTAACCTTGAAAACATTCACATAGACACCATGATACTGTGTTTAGGTACCAGAAAGCACACCGATGGTTAAAAATATTTCTGGGGCCGATTAGGGCTGGACCCATACTTCTCAATATTTACTAAAATTTTTAGCTGCATTCCCGTGCAATAATGCATAAGTCGTCGATTTTACAGGATTTATAAATTTTTTTTACCTAGATTTTTCGAACAGCAAATTGTGTGAGAACGCAGCTTTTATCTCAGTACTTTTATTTCGTTATCCCTGTAAAACTACCGAAATAGGCCACTTAATTGTTCGATTGTAACCCTATTTTCGCCGCAGTTTTCTCTTGCCGCTATTTCAGAATAAAAAAGAGACCGTGCTATGAACTAAACATCATATGAGAGACAGGGAAAACAATAGTCTTATGGCAGTGAACAACTTAAAAAGAAAAACGAAAAACCGAAGCGAGTGAAAATTATAAATCAATTTTTTGTGTATGCAATTCGTGTGTTAAATTTCACAAATAAGGTATTTTCACATGAAAAATCATGGGAAATTTGTTTAAAACTGCATAGCTGCTAAATTGAATATCTTCTCCATGTTTTGTGAAGAGAAAATATTAATAAATTAACAGCATAAAAAAAAAAAAATAAAAATTAGCACGTCCGCCTCGCTTAGCGATAAAGACGGGATAAAACTTTTTACAAAAAAAGTTCAACTTGTGCAATTTGTTTTTAAAACGTCATATGTAAAATAAATTAAGTTTTACGGTGAAATTGAATTCATAGTTAATAAGAACAAAAAAATCTTCGTATAAAATGTGTTGAAAACATTTTTAAGAAATCTACTTTGATTACATGATGATCGCACGGTTTACACGATATGAACGGGTCGGGTTTGCTCCGCGAATAGCGCTAAGTGGGTAATAGCACATTTGTATCGCTATATGTACTGGGTACCTCTAAAAGATTGAAAAAATGTTAAATTTTAAACTTAATCACCTTCTTAAGGTTGTGCTTGGTGTCATCTTTTAATAAATGTACATTGAACTTGATATCAGCAGCCGCGTGGCGTCAGTTTGTGTGTCTGCCTCCTGGCCTGAAGTGTTAGTCATTGCCAATTACCGGCCGCCAACCTCGTCCCACAGCCACTACAGCAACAGAATTTCTTACCGCTTCGGCTTAGCATTTCTATTTTATTTCTTATTACCAGTTGTTTTTTTTACAAACTGTTTTTGGTATATAATCGGCCTCATTTTTTGTTGTAGTTGACTAAATAATTTTACGCATTACGTGTATTTTGGGCTCGAAAGCTTTCTATTTTACAATATTACGCTGCAGCAGAAGCAGTAGCGTCGTTTTAGTGTGATACCCCGGGTGAAAATGTCATAAAAAGAACAAAGTATGGGCGTAACATTTCAAAAATATTGAAAGTGTTCGAAACTTGAAATTAAAAAAATATTTTGAAAACTGTTAGTCCAGGAGCCAAGAACTATAAACCCACGTTATCGAGTTCAGAGCTGAGTTTTTTATGTTTAACAGAATTTTTTAAGGTATTCAGAATCCAGTTTGACATATCTACCAATACAAGCATTTGATTTTTTGGAAGACTTAAACTTAATCGAGTGTCTTAGCATCGGATTTGTAAATAGTTCTCAGAAAATGTCACCTTCCTAGCTCAAACCTGTAAACTGCGCGTTTTGCTTTGTTAAATTTTAATGAAATGGGACTAACTCTGTTCGCGTCATTCACAGGTTTGAGCTAGGATGCTGAACTTTATGAGATTTATTTTTAATCCCAATACTGAACAGGGAAAAATTAAAAAAAATCTACATAATTTTCAAAATAAACTCCCTAAATGAGCTAATTATTTAAAACACGATTACAAAAACAATTAAAACTTTATAAAGGGAAAAAGCAACACATTACATAATATGTGAAGGACCCTTATGTAGTATCACATCCATACCGCGAAAACATGAAACATAACATACATTAGAATTTTAGATGGGCATATGAAACATGTTAAAATCGAATTCGCCGAAAAAATTTAAAAATAATTTCCATTAACAATGATTAAATAACCTGGCAACTTGTTACTAGGGTTGTTAGATATTTGAAACGCAAAATCAGTACATTCAAGTATATTCAGCGCAAAAAATCAGTACAAAATTTGTTATCTCATTAATTGTTTTTATTTACTAAAAAAATAGTTAGAACTTTTAGGATTGCACAATGCGCTAGCAAAATAACAAAATATGCTACAAAACAAGGACCATTTTACAGACTCCTAGTTACGCTACTGGTAATAATTAGTTATCAAATGTAAATATTATCTAGTAATTCAAATAAAATCTTAAAATCAGTACCAATTGCTAAAGATCAGTACATTTGCGTACTGATTTCAGAATTTGAAAGATCAGTACTTTTAAAAAAAATTAGTAAAAATCAGTACATGTACTGATAGAATCAGTACGTATGACAACCCTACATGTAACTGATGCGACATATACATGGAATCATCCATAACTACGGTGACCATCTGTCCTGTATTTCCGAGCCAGTTCTGTGTTTCAAGAATGTACTGGAAACTTTTTTCAAGAAATAAGGGTCGCACTAATTGTCTATATTTTTTTAATCACGTATTTATAATTCAAGCACACACTCAATAAAATATACTTGAAGAAAAAATTGTATCTCGATTGGTTTTTGATATACAGCTCCGTGCAACTAATTAGGGACACTAGTTAAGCATTGAAACTTTTGGTAATATTGGTATTTTATTTATAAAAAAACACTGAAATTTGTTCAGAATTACCTTTTTTAAAAAACCATTATATTTCTATTAACCAAAATTTTTAAAATTATGTAAAAAAATTAGAAACATAATAAAAGGAGTCGTGCATATAATTAATAATTTTTTATATTTTATGTTATATTTTTATTGAAGTTTTATCAATATTTTGTAGCAAAGTCATTGTTATTAGTTTATGCTTGACATCTGCGAGACATTGACTCCAATAAATTCTCACAAATACTGCTTGGAACTGCTTCTTAGTTTCGTCGTATAGTTTATCAAAGTTGGTTATCTTGTGCAAGCTCACTTTGCTTTTTACCACTTGCCATAAGTTCTCAATTCGATTGAGATCAGGACTGCAAGATGGGCAGTCCAATACAGTAAGTTTACAAGAAAACCATTCATTAACCTACCGAGCAGTGTGTTTGGGATCATTCTCTTGCTGAAATATCCAATTTACGGGCATATTTTTATCCGATTATGACAGCATTACATTCTCTAGGATTCCAATTTGTTGAAATTTATCCATAATACCCTCAATTTTTCGAAGTAAGCCGACACCACACCATGACATAGCACCCCAAAGCATAATGATTCCTCGCCCATGCTTTAGTGTAGATCGGGTGCTTAAGAAATTACGCCTCTAAAGAGCTACGCCGAATACCACTATCTTTGTTGAAACCTATAAAAATCTCCTAAGAAAATGTTCTCTATCCTAATTTATCATGTATTTCAACAAATTGACATAAACAAAACAAACAAAACAAAAAAGTTGTGGCCGACTACTAGAACTTTTTTGGCCGACCTTAGGAGAAGAGGTGGCCGACTACTCAAGAATCACGTTTTTTTCTCATTTTTCAACGAAAAAACGCATAAGTTAGTAAATTACCTTAATAAAAATTTTTCAAAACTACATAAATCAGGCATTCAGAAGCACACAATACCTTATAGATAACCTTAATAACCGATTTTTGGTAGCCATTTGAACTTAAAAAAAAAGTTAAGTGGCTGACTACTGGTGTCATCGTCCTATAAATCAAAAACTACTGTCCCTAATTAGTTGCACGGAGCTGTACATATGTATTGAGGTTCAAAGTTTTAGATTAAACTACAGACTGCCGATAAAAAAAAGTAAATAAACAGACAACACCGTACAAATATTTATCGATACATATTTTATTTCAAAATCAAAAATGAAATAACTTGAAATCATCTGTATAAGTAAAATTAATTTAATTTCTTCTTCTCAACAAAGACTTAGTAAGATAAGTCTTATTTTCAAAATAAAAGACTCTTATCGATAAATAAATACATATTAAAAATACAATCTTGCTTTTTATAGAAATCTTAGAGTTCATAAAACTTAAATCGAAAACAAGACTGGCGAATAGGGGTTTCGTTTTACGTATTGTGGCATATTAGGTTATCACTTTAAAGTATCTATATCTCGAAAACCAAGCGTGTTATCGGTTTTTCTTATTAAAAATTTCGTTTTATTTTGACGTGTTCTATCGGAAACCATTGTCGCGGCGCCACGGAAATCGTAATAGGGCCTTTGGGGATTTGGAATTACAAGTTCCGTGGCGCCGCGATTGCTCACACTATACTGAACCGTTAGCTCAGTAAAATAATATTAAAATATTTTCTATTCCGATACACCACAAAAAAAATAAAATAAATTACATTCTGAGCACTTTGACATTAATTTAAGGAATATTTTTAGCAGTTCTGAACCTTTAAAAAATGTTCTTTAGTTAAAGTTTTGTTACGTCACAAAGAGTTTTTGTTTCTTGTTTATTTTTTTAGAATAATGCTTTTTCTTATGAAAAAGTTAAAATTTTTTAATTTTTTTTTGCTGTTTGTGTCCTTTATTTCATTCTTAAAAATATGGTTACTGTATCCGTAACTGATTTAATTTTTATGATGTTAATAACTTTCAACTATCAATTTTTTACAGCTAATTTGTAAATACAGTGTACATAGATATGAGCACACAAAATCGAAACAGCAGTAGTCGTAATCAGAAGAAATCAAATTCTGGTGGTGGCGGCGGCGGAGGAGGTGATTCTAACTCACAGGCATCCGTTAAAAAGACAGATGCTTCGAAAACAGAAAAACAAGAAAAAGTACATCCAAAGGTAAATTAAATCAAAAAAGTGTATTGGTATTGCAGCTCAACACAATTTTTAGACTCCATGATGATAGCCAGATCGAATAAATGCTTAATTGTGTTATTTAAAGCTTTATGGTCAAAAGTTACCCAAAATTACCAGTAGTAAGTGTCGATATAAATTACAGGAGTAGGATAATGATTACACAAAGCTAAGTATGTTTTTAGACCATAAATTTCATATTGAATTTTCGAGCAGCATTCTTAAAAAAGTTTATGTTGACCACTTGATACCAATATTGAAAAAAAAAATTCTTAAATATGTTTACCTCGTTTTCTTAATAGGGAGCGACTATAAATCAACTGTTCTAGTTTTTGCCTCTTTAGATACCTCTCTCTTCCCCCACGTTTTACTTTTAGCCCCTTTCCACCAGAGGCTTCGTAGTTTCGTACATAGTATGTGGTTAAACTAGGCCTTGAAATCTGGAAATTGAAACACAAAAGGTAGACGAAAAACTTAAAACCAAAAAAATAATTTTTAACAGGTTTAAATTTATTAATCTTAAAAACACAAAAATGAATTTTTTTTCTTGGATTTAAGTTCCTTGCAGTGACTACAATGACACGGTAATTACGGTAAATCCGTGTCATATTTCACCGTAATTTCGCTTTTTTAGTTTTATTGCATTTACCGAATCGCTGTTTCGCAGCTAAAATCTAAGTTAAGTTATGAAATTCCCCATTACGTACAGCCCCCATAACCGGACATATTTCGGCGACACTCACTTTTCATTAACTTTTCCATACAAAATCAATTCCGATAACCGGACGCGGACACTATATTCTGTGTCATTTTGATCAAAATATCTCTTTTAAACGGACAGAATTGAAGAAGAATTCTATTAAATTTTTACTGCTTCCTTTTTTTTACAAATTCTAATTCGTTTTTGTTTTGAAATCAACGAATTCGGTGGTTCCCCCTAATAATGCTAATATACCTACACATTTATGTCAGAAGTGTTGACTAGAGTTGGACTTTTTCGTTCATTCTGGTTCACTGGTTTTGATGAATTTTCGAAAATCGATCAAAGTTTATTAACTGAATATAACAATAATGAAGTACAATTTGAAAATCAAAACGCCACTCCAGAGATAAGTTTAAATTTGTTCAACAAATTCAATAACATTTTTTTGTTCCTCTCCCAAAAGCGGACATCTCCCATAACCGGACAAAAATACTGCAACGGTGGGTGTCCAGTTATAGGGAATTTCACTGTATATATTCGATTGCTATACACACATACATACATGTTTACATATGAATGTTTGATCCGACAATAATGTAGACTTTGCCGTTATTAGTTTTCAAAAAATTTGATTGAGCTGCAGTATCTATAAAATAAACTTTTAAAATTCAACATAAATAATGAATTTTTATTATTAAATACAAATTATTCATAATTAACAATAAATTTGGTTTGCATATTTCGATTATAGCCAACGGCTGAACAGTTGCGCATTGCTCAGATAACCAATGCATGCAACGCTATGGAAGATCCACAAATGCGTGAAAAAGTCGCTACATTAATTGAAATGACTCAGCGTTCAGAGGAGGAAGTTTGTTGTGCATTGTATGAGTGCGATTATCATTTAGAACGTGCTGTTGTATTTTTGTTAGAAACACTTCCAGTGGTAAGTAAAATTAATATTTCAATACTTGGTCACAAAAATACTTTTAGAAAAGGAAACCAATAAGGAATTCATCCTTTAAAAAATAAATCCCATTCCAAAATAAAAGGCTTCGATAGTTTAATTTCTAAATATCTGCAGTCAGTGATAGGTCACCGTTTAAATTAAAAAATTGTAAAACTGCAAACAGTGGATTTCAACCATTTTTAGTAAAAGTACTATGCTCAAAAAAATTTTGTTTCGGTTTGGTTTACTCGTCGCGTATCAAAATTGTTCTGCATCAAAAATTTTTTTCGGATTCTAGAAAGTTAGTTCCTTGTGTCTAACTTTAGTGGTGGACCAAATCTATTGCAAATAATCTTTTAACTTCAATGACTTAAACGCCAGTTTTGAGAGTTGATATGAGTATGATAAAAATATGACATCAAAAATGTTGGCAAAATTTATATACAATGTAAACTAAAAATTGAATATCTTAGAATTTTAACTCCTTATTTTTGTTATTTATATTAGCAACTGTAATATATTTTCTAAATCTAAACTTATTTACTAAAATTTCAAAGGTTCGTCTTTAATACTGTGCTTAAAAATTAATTTGACACCTTTGCTGAAATCATATCTGCTTTAAAATTATATTCCATATAATATCGTATATGGGACGTTCTTTTACAAACCGAACGAATTTTGACAAAAATTGACCGACACATTTTTGATTTGGTTGATTGGGCTCTGTATCGAAAGAGAAGAGATACGTATTCGAGGATTTTTTTAAAAAAATTTTTTTTTTTTCAAAATAGAGCGAATTCAAATTTTGAGAATTTCGTGATTTTTGCCTTGGAGGCTCACTTTCAAAAATTCATAACTCCGGTTCTGTTAAAGGTAGAAAATTGAATTTTCATTTTGAAGCTAAGAAAATGAACTTTAATATAAATTTTTTTTTTTTTTTAAATTATTAAAAAATAATATTGTTATAAACAATTTAAATTTTTAAATTGATTTTTCGGAATATCTCCCACCCTGTATCAAATTTTTTAATACGACCATCGTGTTCTACGTCAAATTTCCTATCGAAAACGTATTTTTTGTAATGGGCAAATTATTATTACTATTAAATTTTGAGAATTTCGCGATTTTTTTTAGCTTCAAAATGAAAATACATAAAATCAAGTTTCCAACTTTAATAGAACCGGAGTTATGAATTTTTGAAAGTGAGTCTCCAAGCCAAAAATTACAAAATTCTCAAAATTTGCATTCGCTCTATTTTGAAAAAAAAACTTTTTTTAAAAAAATCCTCGAATACGTATCTCTTCTTTTTCGATACAGAACCCATAAAAAAAATTTCAGCCAAATCAAAAAGTGTTCGGTTTGTAAAAGACTGTCCCTTATGTAAAATTATTCTTATTATCCATTATATCGTTCATTTGACTTTAAAGGGAAAGTCGGCCCGGATTAAGATCTTCGATTTGCGTGATATTTTGTATATATAGCCAAATCAAATCAAAAAGTGTTCGGTTTGTAAAAGACTGTCCCTTATGTAAAATTATTCTTATTATCCATTATATCGTTCATTTGACTTCAAAGGGAAAGTCGGCCCGGATTAAGATCTTCGATTTGCGTGATATTTTGTATATTGGGTTCCTTCGCCAAAAAGCAACATTTAAGGGAATTTTTCGGTCGGAAAGAGGAAGCCTAGTAGAGCCTGACCGACAACCAAAGTATAGCGACTTGTTAAAAAGATAATTTTACGCGTTAAAAAAAAACCGAATGAATAGTGTACCTATTGCAAAATATAGTTGATCAAAATGTGGACTACATTTTTACTATTTTTCACATTTTCCACCGAACTCCTTATACAGCATTTCCTGCTCGATATATGGCGACCAATGTAAATTTATGTAAATTTATGTTTTAATTTTTAGTACACAATTGAACCAGATTTGAGCCCATTGAATAAAAATTGAAAAAAATTTTCGATTTATTATTATTATTTATTGAAGAATAATTATAAATAATTATACCTTCGATTTAAAAAATTATTTACCTCAAATCACTGTTTCTGATTTTACGTACATAATGAATATATTCAGAATCAACTAATTTTTACCGAATTTGCATATTCATTGCTTGTACTATAAAGCAAAAAAATGCATGTGTACAACACATTGAGAAATGTATGTTTAAGGGGCTCATTTGGAGTTTAACACCACCCCATCCATACTTTGTGTTTATTGGGTAATAGTTGAGTTTATTAAAATAAATATTGCCAAAAAGTTTTAAGCTACTAAGTTAAGAGCTATGTCTATACTGCCTCCATAACATAGAACCCCTATCTCCGAAAAACAAAATTTTACAGAAAATAAGAAGAACAAATTTTTTCATCTGAAAAACTGGAGTTAAGGTCAATATAAATTTCAATGTAACTCATCACTGAATTGGATTTAAAACTTTGTAAGGACATAAAAAAGACCGATCCGAGAACGCTACAAAAAAGCATTTAGAAAAAGTTGTAGTTAGGGCCTTTTAACTTATTAGGGCAGCATAAGTAAAAGTAAACAAAATGAAATAATTTTTCAGGGAGCATTTGAAACATCTTCAAAGAAGAAAAAGAATAAAGCTGCAAGTACTGTACAGGATAGTGCTGGCGGTGATGGTGGTGAATGGACTGACACGAATGCCAACACGGACAAGCGCGAGAAATCGCGCAATCGCAGTAGTAATCGTGGTGGTCGCGGTGGCACTGACAGTCGCGGATGTAAGTTTAAATTAAAATTTATTCGAAAAAAAAATTATCATTTATGTTTTTATTGCAATTCAACTTATAGGGCGTGGCAGAGAGGCCCGTGAAAATGAACGCAATTTGCAAGATTCACGTGGTGCAGGTAGCGGTGGTGGCGGAGGCGGTGGTGGCGATCGTGGAGCTGAACGCTCTAACGACAACTATCGCAGTGGCTCACGAGGCGGACGCGGCGGTGGTGGTCGTGGTGGAGGTTACGTAGGACGTGGAGGACGTGGTGGCGGACGCATGGGTAGTGGCCGTGGCTTAGGCGGAAGTCGCAGTGATCGTGGTGATCGTGGTGGTTATTCATCGCGTCAAAATGCTAATGATGATCATCAGGAAGTGGAGCTGTGGGATAACACCATTGCCCAGAATGCCGAGAAACAGCAAACAAGCGATGATGCCTGGGGTGATTGGGATAACGAAGAGTATGTTGGATCGCTCAAGGACAGTAAAGTGTTCACTACGAGCAATCTAAACCAAACAGCGGCTAGTGTAGTAAGTGGTGGTGTAAGCGAATTATCAGCGCCACCTGGGCTAGAACATCATTTAGGTACGTCAGTGGTAGCAACGCCTCCACAGCAGGGATCTCATTTGAGCCCACTGGTAGGTGGCGGCAGTGTGGGTGTTGATGTTGACAATACTTCAATACCGACAGTAGGAGCGACAACAACAATGATGCAATATAGTAGTGCTGTCAGCAACTCACAGTTGCAACCGCAATCAAACGTGACACCTGCTGGCAGTATTTCGGCGACATCATTAAATGCAGTACAATATGGTTCGGCAGCGGATACGTTTTCTAGTGCTGCATCAGCTGCTGCAAATTTAGTACAACAAGTACAGCAACAGCAACCACAAATAAAGTCTTCGGCTACACTTTCCGCCGAACAATCTCAGTATTTCAATTCTTTAACGTCGCAAAATGCTGCGGCAGCTGCTGCAGCAGCAGCAGCAGCAAGTGTACAACTACAACAACAACAACAAAATGTAGTCACTGCTGCTGGTGTCAATACCTATGCATCACAGACTGCAGGTGTACAATATCCTACGTCGTATGCTAATGTTTTTGGTAGTGCTACTAGTACCGCAGCTAATGTAGTTGGTGATCAATCGCAATTAAATATTGGGCAGCAACCGCAGGTGCGGCGAGCGCGTGCAAAGTTGCCACCTCCATCGAAGGTATGTACAAGTATACGTTACTACTGTATACTCGTAATACTAAGATTTTGAATCAATTACAGATACCATCAACAGCTGTTGAAATGCCTGGCGATACTCTAAATAATATTGGCTATATTGATGTACAATTCGGTGGACTTGACTTTGGCACTGACGATTCGTTTGATGCATTGCCTGAGAAATTTAATGCAGCGGTAACAATTGATCAACAACAATTAGTTCAATCGCAGCAAGATGTTGGAAGCGACTATCAAACAAAGACTAATGTAGTGCAACAGCAGCAACAACAACACCATCAACAAGCTGCAGCTGCTGCGGCGCTGACAGTTGGACTTCAAAATTCACAAATTGTAAGTCTTAATAAAATAAAAAGTTTTACTTGAACGTGAGACTGTAAAATAGCAGTTATTGATTCCGTTCCGCGACGATTCTATGTTTTTCAAGAGGCTTACGTTAGAAGCTCATTTTCTGTTTTTTTTAGAGCTGCAAAAAATAATAAAAATGAAACTAAGAGTTGGGGGGAAAGAGGTTTACTTTCCGAATATACCAGGCGGAAATAGCTATGTCATACGAAAGATAATTGAATAAGCTATAATATTGGTATATAAACGTACTGTAACCATTGTGCAACCTCTAGCTTTGCCATTACAATCAGTATGTTCGGCAGATTTGGATTTCACCTAACATTTCGTACCATGTCGGTATCCTGTTCAGTTCCTTACTACCTACTCCACTTAATGAATTTGAATAAATGGTACTACTAAAAAATATGTGAGCTAAATACCTAATGAAAGTTAAAAGATAATCTTTGTTTGCAAGTACTACTCTAAAGGAACTTCTTTAAGCACCCTGTAGCTCATAGTGTTCAAGATAATCCCCCTCCTCCCTTTCCATACATTTTATTACTAACAATGCACCAGGGAATCCGTGCGGCTGTTTCGATCCGGACCAACCTATATATAAAATGTAACATTTACGAACATTCGTAAATCTTCACCTTCAGGTGGTAAGTTGCTATAGTTGTTGTGAATGTTTTCATCATCATATTCCCTTTGCTTCTATTGGACATATATTTCTGCACTTTCCTTTTCGCGAGCAATAAGAAAATTTTTTTATAAAAATCTTTAGATAACCCCATATAAATATAAATGAACTTCTAGATGTAAACAAATAGTGACAATAACAAAACTTATTTGCTTAGAGCGACTCTCTCTCAACTGGCTTTGTTCAACGTGGTTCATCAGCGACAGTGCAACAACAAGCTGTATCTAATGTGAGTGGCGGAAGCGCAGGATCTGTCGGCACTAATGCTTTAGATCAGTTAACAAAGAACGATCCATACAATCAATCAAGTACCGGCACGACTGGCTACCAAAGCTCATACCAAACAAGTGCATCTGCTGCAAACAAAGTCGCAAATCCTTATCAACAGTCAACAGCTGGTCAAGGGTATCAGAGTGCAAGTTATGCTAATGTACAATTAAATGCAAATTACAAAAAAAGATTTAGATTAAACTGGTTTATTATTTTTTTATGTAGTCTTCTGTAGCTAACACTTACCAACCACAATCTTATGGTTCATATCAACAGAATTCTGTGAATTCGTATCAACAGCAACAGGCAAGCAGCGGCGTTTCTGTGCAGAACTCAAATTCTGTTACCGGTGGCAGTAACGTTAATAGCGGCGTTAGCAGTAACAGTTCAACACAAAACATTCCTGTTGGTGGTAGCAACAGCAACAATAGTGCAAAGTAAGTTAAAAGAATCAACTACGACTAAAATATAGTATTAACATTTGAGTTAATTGTTTCTCTGCTTGATTTACCTGTTTCTTAGTATAAATTTTGTTTATTGAAATTGTTTAACATGAAAAGTATTGCTTTGTTCCGTTTTTTTTAAATTTATATTAAAATTTAACATAATGTTAACCTTTTAACAAAGCCCTAACAAAACCATTTTTGAAACCTTAATCAATTAACAGTTCAAATTCCAATACTGGATACTTATCATCGGGCTATCAATCGCAGCAAAGTGCTTATCAAAGCCAGAGTGTATATGGTAGTACAGGTCTCTCGAATAATGCAGGGTATGTTAAAATTTTATATATGTTTTAGTTCTACAAATTATCACATGCACTTTAATTTTTTTTTTTTGATTGGTTTCGTCTAACAATTCAATAATTTCTCATTTTATTTTTAATTGAGGTATTTTATAATAGAAAAAAGTTGTTTATTGTATGGTCTCCAGATTGACGATTTTTCGCAATTTCAGGAAATGGATTTTTTTTGCCAAATTTTTATGGATACAAATGTACATATGGGGAGAAATACGTCAAATGTCCTCGTGCTGGTGGTACATAAATGTAACTAAAAAAGTTTTCCGACACATCATTTCGATGTATTTTTTCCTCAGCTTTCCAATGGTTTTGTCAGATTTCCCGAAATTTTCCATTTTCCTGGTGAAAAATCACAAAACGTGTTATATCTCAAAAACGATATATTTAATATTTTTTTTTAATGCTTTTAATCGAAAGCTGAGGTTTTTTTACATTAAAAAAGTTATTTTCAAAAGAGTGCTTTTGCAGTTTGCTATGAGAAATACAGCGCGAAAGAATATTTGCGCATGTATTTTGTTCTTGTGACTCGAGTAACGGCAAGAGTTAAACGAGTCGATGCGTTGAAGAAAAAATTACAGGAACAAAATACATGCGCAAATACTCTTTCTCATAGCAAACTGCAAAAGCACTCTTTTGAAAATAACTTTTTTAATGTAAAAAACCTCAGCTATCGATTAAAAGCATTAAAAAAAATATTAAAAATACCGTTTTTGAGATATAAAACGTTTTGTTTTTTTCCACCAGGAAAATGGAAAATTTCGGGAAATCTGACAAAGCCTCAGAAAGCTGAGGAAAAAATACATCGAAATGATGTGTCGGAAAACTTTTTTAGTTACATTTATGTACCACCAGCACGAGTTGAAAACAACAGAATTAATTTAGCGCTCGCGCACCGCACTAGGACATTCGACGTATTTTTCCCCATATGTGGAAATGTTGGGAACAAAAATTGACTGTAATGAAAAAAATGTAAATGTTTCGTTTTTATGTTTATATAACCGAAAAATATAAAACATTTTTCCTTACATTTGGCTCATGTTATTTTTAAATAACGGCATATTTCAGCACAATATTTAAATAACAACGTTTCATTTAGTCCTCAACTCCTTTATTCATATATTTTTTAATTCATTAAAAATACTAAAAATTCTTAATTTTAAATTGTATTAATTGAAACTTTTTAGTTTTTATATATAAAAGCCGTATCCACCAAAAATAAAAATTTCAATCGAAAAAAAAATGAGTATAACTCAAAATTATCAGAGACCACATTTTTTCTTCTTAAAACTAAGTGCAAAAATGATTATGTTCATCAAAAAGATTGATTTAGTTTAGTAACATTTTTCGATATTTTTGTCTTCAAGAGACCATACAACTAAGTTAATTCAAATTGTTGATTTATTTCTGGTTAATGAGTTCAAGGGAAATTTTGAATAAGCTAGCCTCATATTTATTTTGTTTTGGAATGGAAACTAGTACCTGCTTTCAATATAAACGTCGTGAAATAATTTTTAATTTGTTATACATTATAAAATAAACTTCAAATAAATCACCCATGTCCCCCGTGTTGTCACCTCTAGGTTCACTGGAAGCACTAGCACTCCATCGTCACAATACAGTAATTTTAGTACCAGTGCTAAATTGAAGGATACTTCTACTGCACCCAGTACTTCACATTTCGACAGGTAAGATATGTTACAAATTCCTTTTTGTATTTCAATAACATTTTATTAACCAGCCTTGATAAAAAAGCAAAAAATGCGCTGCCGGTAACATGTGAATATTTAAATTATTTTTTTAAGGATATGAAATCTAATATTTTAAAAATTTCCCTTAAGAAAAATTTCTAAATTCTCTTTTCAGTGTTACATCGTCAAGTGCTGTTAGTAGTAGTGGTACAGCAGTTAGTTCAGTTTCCAGTGTGGCAAGCTCAGCAGCATCCGCAACAAACAGTATGAGTTCACCATCATTAGGTGGTTTAACAAATCAAACAAAAGTAACCAATTCTTCTTCAGCTAACAACAATAATGCGGTGGTCAACGCAAATGTGAACAACAGTGTAAGCAGTAGTAGTAACAGCAGTAATAATGCTACGTCAGCCGCTGCTGCAGCTGCTGCCGCGGCGGCATCTAGCAAAAACAGCAGCAGTGGTGCTGGTGGTGGAGCTGGTGGGATGGTACCTAATATCCAAATGGTTAGTCAATATATTCAGACTGGATTGCCATACTATCAGCAACCAGTTTATTCTTACGAGGATATTCAAATGATGCAACAGAGAGTGCCACATGTGGTGAGTTGATGGAGAAATGAAAACCCAATCAATACCAAACACACATTTTCATTAAACCAAACAAATAAAAAAGAAATACTAATTTCCAAGAACTTATTAATTTTCTAACCCATACTGCTGCATTTTTCCCATAACACTTCAAAACAATAAAACACAAAAATACAGTTTAAATTACTCCATTCTATTCCTACTACGCACTACAAAAAAATAACATTTTTAGTAAATTCTCACTGCTACTTCTAATACTTAAAAATATATTACTAACGCGCCGATCTTTTGAAGCACGGCCTTTCGTGCATTAAAAGTTTTAAAAACATCTTATCTATTTGCCACTTTCTTAACTTGAGAAGAAATTATACCAGGTAATAAACAATCTATCGCACTGATATATTGAAGCCGATAAAAATCATGATGAAGCTATATGTTAAATTTCTCTTACAAAATCATCGACGGTTTGAAAAAATACAGTATTTAGTTTAACAATAACCATCATTTATTTCATAAATCATTCTACCTATCACGACAGACTGGAAATAAAAATGTCGAAAATCACCAATTTAAGACGACATTTTAGAATCATCCGAAATTTTTTTTACGACTTATATACATACACTTGTCCTCACATTGGACACTTCAGGACCTTGGTGGATTGTGTGTCCAGCTAAGATTTGACAAGTCGAGAACAATGTTTTGGGCCATTATCAAGCTGGAAAATTCTTCTCAGCGGTAAATTTTTGGTGTAATTGGTGGCGAAATGTTCCCATAGTATATTCCTAAATAAGAAATTTAAATGTATGGAAAGCCAGGAAAAAACCGTTGGTGTCCTCGAAAAACATAAAAAAATTACCACCGATTACAGCAAAAACTTACCGTTGAGATGGATTTTCCAGCTTGATAATGACCCTAACCATTGTTCTCGACTCTAATGACTTCTATTTTAAAATTTCAAATCGTTTTCAAGAACAAACTTACCAAATTCTTTATTATATAAAAGTTTAATTTTGCCTATTTTTACGCGTGCCAGTTCTAATGAAGATTTCTAGCTATCCACGAAAGTTTGTGAAAATACTTATTATAGTTCTCGATGATGCCACAAATTACTGAAGTCTGTTTTAAAATAAAAATTGCGAGCATACATATATCACATTATGAATTTATTTTGAAAATTTTGTAGAAGTATTTTTTTTTTACCTATATTTTTGCATTATATTGTACATAAAAATAATTGTCCCAAAATATGAGCTTCCTAGCTAGCTCTGTCTGTCGTTTTTGTACTTTTTCGTTTTTTCATATGAATTGTAATAGGAAACAAACGGCACCGTTCGCAGGTTTGATCTAAGATGCTGAAATCATGAGAGAATTATCTTGTAAACCCGATTCTATAATATAGAAATATAGGACCGCAAATTAAAAAAAAAACTTCGGGTGTATTCTTGTCCGCATTTTCACATTAAAAATGTGAACGTGGTTTGACAACAGTGGGTAGCACCTCTCATACAACTAAATAGCTAAAACGCTATATCTTGGCACCTTAGGCAAACATTTTCTACGTTTTAGTTAGTCGGGTTTTTCGTAAAGTTTCAACGAAATCGGACACATACTTTGTCCGCGCCGTTTACAGGTATGAGCTAGGAAACTCAAATTTTGGGACAATTATTTTTAAACTTCAAGCTAAAATATGTACAGGCAAAAAAAAAATATATATACAAAATTTTCAAAATAAACACCCTAATATACACATGTATGTATGTGTTTGTAATACGCTAGAGTTACATTTCTATCGCGACTTGCATCAGGAAATGCTTCAGAATACGAGAAAAAAGATGACAGACATTGTTTTCTCAACACTTTTGTCGCATTTAAACTTACTACCAGCCCGTCATCCTATATTTTTGTCAGATTATTTTAGCAATATTTAAATGCTGAATTTAATATTTTTCTTTTATATTTTTAGCAAGGCTATTATGATTTAAATTACACACCAACTAGTTTGGGAACTGGACGTGATAATTTGGGATCTGTGGCATATTCCACCATGACCGACGGCCGATTTGCTAGAACTGACAATAACTCTAGCCCAGTTAGTAATGTAAGTATAAATGCAATAGTTTTGTTCCAAAAATTAAATAAAACATTTTAAAACTTTTCTAAAGGTTTCAAGTACAATGTCACAACAAGCTGGATCTGCGGGAGGTCCAATGCTTAACGTTCCTTATGCATACTTCTATGGTGGCAATATGATGCCAGGAAGTTTCCAATATGGTACACCAGCAATTTATCCGGTAACTTTTTAAATTACTTAACAAATTTATTCAACAAAAACCTATAAAACTCTTTTACTTTACAGCAGCAAATTCCTGCTGCTAATACTGCTTCTGGAGGGCAATTCCCCAAGCCGTCCTATAATACTGGTTACAGCTCAACTAGCTATGATACTCTTTCACAGGCTTCTCAAGATTACACTAAGGGTGCATATCCATCGAGTAATCAACAGTCGAAATCACAAAATGTAACGAATCCACCACAGGCTGGCACCGGTTCAGACATAACGTCATCAATGTATGGCAAAGGACATGTGGCACTTAACAAAGTCAATGTTAGTTTGGTTGTTTTTTAATAATAATTCATATTAATTTATTTATTCCTTGCTGTTGTAGTCATATGAAAAGCAAAACTTTCACTCAGGAACTCCACCACCTTTTAATATGCCGAATACACAAACAGCTGGCGGTACTTCTGCTCAACCATATGGCATGTATTTGCCAATGCCTGCAGCAGGACACCATAACATGATTCATCAGCCTATTCACCAGGTAAAATTTTTAAATTATTCATTAAAATGTCATCATCAAAAAAAAAGATCAATAAAATTGGTGTTTGTAGTTGCATGTAGTTGCGAATAGCAGTATTAAATATCGGCTTCCTTCCTATATATTTGATTAATATTTATGTAAATGAATAATATTTATACAAGGCTTTTTATTGAAGCCTTTATTTGTTTTGGTTATAACTTAAATAATTGAAGAAAAAAATTTAACTTCAAAACATACATCCGTAGGTCCTTAATTCAATGTATTGGTATCGAAAATCATATTGGCGGCAACATCAGCCCTGTTTCTAAATGTTTTACAGGTCTAGAATGAAATCTCCTTAATCGATTTCACACCTAAATGACAATCATTCATTGCTTTTAATAAATTTTTTTTTTTTAAAACAGCTATATTAGCTTAAAGGAACCAGTTTTGTAACCAAAGCATGTAAAGTGATTACAATAATTTTTGACACGCTGTATATAATTAATTTAACAGGACATTTATATACGACTTGAGGGACTTTTACGGCGCTTTATTTAATTATACTTTGTTAACATTTAAGACTCGGGATTTGTTCTTGTTAGTCTTAACATTATTCCTACTTATATTTCAAAATTTATATACATATTTCACTAATCGTTTTTGTTAATATATTATGGTATGTAAATGCACAATCATCAAGTATGGCTAAATATCAAATATTTGATAACATAACAAAACAAAATCTTTGAAGGAAAATTCGACTTGAGCATTTGTTGTGAAAATTTTTGGTTAAATTTTGGGCTCACTATCGTAATACGTATATTGTTGTTTATATTTTGAATATATTTTTTGTTAAAACTTTGCCGGCTAGACTTGAACATAATTATTCGTAATTAAATTAAATTCATAACTCTTGCAAACTTCCAAAATCCAAGTTTAAAAATCTGATTTCGTTTTGTAATTAATTAAAACTAAATTTTTATCAACATACTTTTAAATACATACATATCTACATAACGCTATGTGTCTATATTTTATACTTACAAATTTTGCAAATTAATACAAAACTAAATTTTAAATATCATTCATATTTTTACCATAACTTATCTCCATTACACTGAATATTTTTGCCTAAACTGGTATGGAATATTCTCCACAACTATAAAAATACAAAATGAATGCATGATTTTGATCCTGTTTGATTTTTTTTATTATTATTTCTTTTGGTTTTTTATGGGACATCATTAGATGGACGGCAGGATTCATAACTCATCCCGCCGGGTAAGTTTGTGTGTATTAAATTTTAAAAATTAAGAAAATTACCATTAACCAAACCTCAAAATTTTTATTAAGCTTAGATGAATTCATTGAATTTAAATATTATATATGGCAAAGTTTTATACATAAAATATATTTGAGCAAAAATTTTATAGAACTAGTAGAGTAAAGTCGTCGAAAAACAAAGTTTCAGCACACATGTATGTACCTGTTTACACATTCTGTTAACAAAAAGAAAAACATTTTTCTATGACAGTTCCGATCAGTTCGGAATTTAGTACAACTCTTCTTATCCGCATCAAATTTGAATCCCGATTCCAATGTGAATTTGAGAAAATATTTAAATTTCAAGTAATTAAAAATTAGATGTCTTATAAAGAAAAAATTTATTGAATTAATGCACCGCACTAAGATGCAGATTTTAAAAAAAATTTCGATATCCAAAACTTTTTCGGAATATCTTGCATTTAAATCGAGCTTTTGCTTACTTGTATGAAATTTCCATTTTTTAGTGCTATAGTAATGTATCTGTATTCATGTTTTTCTTAAAAAATTGACAAATCGATTTTTTGTGTGATAGGTTTTATGGGCCGTCAGTTTCATTAGCGAAAATGTGATTTTTTTATTAAATAAAAAACAACAAAAAGAAAACTTTTTCCGCTGAAATTTTTAAATAATTTTGTAGTAATTAGTTAACTGGGCGGCAATAATGTGCTTGCCGTAAGGCGGTAAAAAACTTAATGCGGCTCTATATGTGGATCTGAGTAAAGGGAGCATAGCTATACTCTGACAAAACAAGCTTTATTTAGACAAAACAACCCAACATTTAAAAGTAAGGAGAGGTATTAAAAAAATCGATTTTAAGAAAATCCTGTTTAAACTTGGCAATCATATGAATATTGCCATTTCACAAAGACGATAGCACACCTTTGATTGCGAGTTTTGAACCAAGTGGGATACTCGGCAGGTTACCCAGTGTCATAATTCCGCAGTCTTGAAAATTTTGCTTCTGGAAGGTAAGATTCATTTAGGCATTTGTTCAGCGTATTGAAACCTAAGTATAAGATTTAAAATTCTAGCTCAAGGAGCCACAATTGCAAATCGTTTGCATAATAGCAATTAAGAAACAAAATTTATTAAATTAATTACAATATTCTTTATTTAAAACTTTAACATTAAGGAGCTCGCATGGTGCCACAAAGTTGTAACTCTTATTTAAAAAAAATTAGATATGTGTGAGCAACCTATAACTATCACGGTGGGCTTTAACCAAGTTTAAGTGACAAGTTGAGTTACTACAAAAATTTGAATGGGGAATTATTTGGGATGCTATTTATAGTCAATTTACATCAAAAGGAAAAAAATCCTTACAGCTTTTTTTTTTAATTCCATATTTACTGTTTTCTAGTTATATTACATACGTATTAAATACGTGCAACTCACGTATGAAATTTAAAAAACATCCGATCTTGCTCAAATTTTGACACATTAAAAAACCTTAAAAGTTAACCCCACAGGACAAATAGTCGGAGTACCGAGTACTGTAAGGTCAAAGTTTGAAAAAAACTCAATTTTTGCGAAAACAGCCGAATTCAATGTCTAATATCTCTAAGCCTGGTTAACCATTTTCACTGAGTGATATCTCATTTTGAAGTGTATAAAAATGTTAACAATGTAAAGTATAATTTAAGTATTATGAGTAAGATCACGATATGGGGCACCATTTGCAAAGTTGTCATATTTTATTAAGGCCTTTTCACTTAATCTGGTCGCAAATAAAGGTCTAGAAGCTTAAAATTATGTTTTGTGTATAGTAGATGACATAACAAAAAAAATTGATATCCATAACTTTAAACTTAGATTTGTGGGCTTTTAGAACTAAAGTTTTTAAAACGGTCCAAATACGGCTATTTTCAGGCCAAACTATGACTCTTTTTCAGGACTCCGATCATCTAGAGAGTAGAAATTTGGACTGTGGTGCTATCTAATAAAGCACTTTGACCTGTCAAAATTTGAACAAAACCGGAAACTTTGTAAATTTCATACGTAGGGTAGGGTGGGGTAGATTCGACATTTTCTGTAGATTGTAATAACTTTTTATGTAATAAATATTTTTAAAAAAAATTTTATTTTAGATTATACTTCAATGCTTGTACTACAGAAATGCATATATCTTGGAAAGTTTGTTGAACCTTTACAGTTTTAAAAAATATATTTAAAAAAGGATCTCAAAAACTCGATTCTGCCCTATGGTGGGGTGCAATCGGCAAGTAGGTGGGGCACTTTCAAGATGAAGTTTAAATACACATGAAGCGGTACAAATTTGTGAGAAAAACAGTTTATCGCAGCAAAATGCCAATTATGCACATGTTTTATTGATTCAAGCAATTAATCTTAACCCTTAAATTGTAAAAATAGGAGATCGTAAGAAACTTAGTTTAAAATCACAAAGCAAATAAAACTAATTCAAGAACATAATATGATTAATTTCAATTTTATAGCTTTAACAGAACCGGAGTTATGAATTTTTGAAAGTGAGCTTCCAAACCAAACCACGAAATTCTCAAAATTTGAATTGGCTCTATCTATCTATCTATCTCTTCTTTTTCGATACAGAGCCGAAAAGTGTTCGGTTTGTAAAAGACTGTCCCATATATAGATTTGTATTTCCACCTTTGCCTTGTATGACAGTTCAAAGTATTTTTGAACCACTTTGTACCAAATTCGTAATGATTCGTTCGGGTATATTATGCCATTGCTGTTGCATATAATTTCAAGAGTTTGGGATGTTACAGCGGCTCGTTATTGAAATTTTCTTGTCCAAGATCGACCACAAATATTCTATTGGGTTGTTGCCTAGTGTATACCACCACTAAATAGTTGTGCGACTAAATGCCAAACGTTAACTTTTAATACAAACTATTTATGCGTGTTTTATGGATAGACCACAGTGGCACTCAGTCACACATATAACTCGCAAGTATGCGCAGGGGTCTTTAGATGTACTTTTCAAGTAGTGTGAGAAAAATCTAAAAATATGTAGAAGATAATGACGATTTTTTTCGAATTCAAGAGACCGTTTTTTTAATCAAAAATACCACAGTAAATCTATGTTCAGCGATCATTAAGCCTTTATAATACGAATTTTCAGCTAATTAATCTGATATAGAACTGGAAAATTAATTTTATCCAAGGAAACTTAATCTAATACCACAGTGCGCCGTCAAAATCATTTCACCGTTCTCTTACTGAATTTCCATAGTAAACTTTGATATAATTCATGCCATTTTCATACTTCTAAATTTTGAGTGCAAACTAATGAAGCTGAGTACCTACAGATTTGTCTTAAAAATTATTTTACTTTTAAGGGGGATGTTTCTAGAGAAAAATGGCGAAAACCAAATCTTGGGTCGATCGAAATTCTTAAATTTTCAGGTTCGCATGACTAGCAGGTGCCTAACTTTGATCAGTGTTTTAACTGGCTATTATTTTACGTCAAACGTGCGTCCAAATATTACGCCAACATATAAAGGCTAGTTAGCGAGTGAATAACTTGTTACTATCAAAAACTGCAATCGGTTCTAACACACAAAATAAGTATTTGATTTTTAATTTTGATTTCTGTGTTATTTGCTGTTAATAAGTGATGAAAAAAGGAAATATTTTAATAGCAATGACTAGTATTATGCCACACATAAATATCTGCTCGTATGAAATAGTCGCACTCTCACTTATAAGTTTTGTAAAAGATTCCAACAGTATTGAGTCCGCACCAGACAGCGAAATATGTCAATACATTAATATATGTTTGCGTAATATTTTAGTATAAATATTTGATAAACTTGTAGTCACACTCTAAATGATAAAACATGAAAATCATCTTTTCCTTAAAATCGCATAGTTAATAGCAAGAGTGCTTAATATTGCTTAATATTAAGTTGAGTACTTAAATCTATTCTTAAGACCTGTAATATAAATCAGAAGCACTACTTATTGTGTCTGTCGATGTTTACCAACAGTGCCTGATGGGTAGAAAAACTAAAATTAATTAAATAATGTGAATGTTGTTGTGCCCAGCAACAGCTGTTGAACATAGGCATTATTATTTTTAGAAACTCTATAATTAAATGCAAAGCTTAACAAACAATATAGTTTTTACTAAAAAAATAAATTTTCTATTTCATTGCAGGACTCAAACAGCACAGGACAGCGACAACAGACCAGCAGCCAGTCTAAATCGGCCACTAAACAGGGTTATTCACCCTCATATTGGACTGGACAGAATTAAAATAAATTTACCAAAAGTGTAGCGAGCAAGCAGCCAAGTTGTTGCCCTTTCTTTAGTAAAGCATGAGTGGAGTAGAGTAACAGCAGAAGTAATTGTTGTCACTTAAAAGCGCTATATAAATAATTACCAAACCAATAAATGTATGCTTGTCCATTAAAAGAAAAAACACATAACATACAAAGCACACACATATAAAAACAAATTCGGCCACCTTCCACCCAATTAGCTACCCTAAATCCAGCAACCCTTTCTACTTCCGCTTACTTCTACTCCATACCAAATAAGCAACATTATAAACAAAACAACATACAAATATTACCATACAATTTCAAAGAAAAAAGATTTATTTAAATAAAATATAAAACAGAATTTCAAACAAGAGAAGCATGAAACGGAAAGGTTAAAGCAGAAACAAGAAGAAAACGAAATCAATAATATATTCGGTTTAAACTATCTATATATGTATAATTATAAATAAAAACCAATAATATTAATATTTAAACAAAATACCAGATAAATTCAGATAGTGCGTAAAATACAAAAGAAGCAACTTAGCGAGGTTAATTTTTAAACTATAAAACAAAAATAACGAAAACGAATATAAAGCAAGCAAAATTTTTGATCAGCATTCGCACGCACCGTGTACGTGTAAACGTGGTGGCGACAAGAGCGCAGGCGTATCATACAAACATGATGAAAAAAAAATATATATTGTTAACTAAAAATACATCAACATAAATTTTTATTCCTTTTACATTTTATGCTGTTTTATGCGAGTTTTAAAAAATATTCTGTAAAGACACTGATTAGAGTTGTAAAACAATTAACCCTCTGTATAAAAAATATTTGTTTTTGAGTTCACAAATTCAAAAAAATAAATAAAATTAATTTTAACAGTTTATGAAAGTTCAATTTTAAATGAATGCAGTCTTTCACAACTCGTCATTTCCACTTATAGTATAAGCACGCTATTTCGTAAAAATTCAATGCTTTAATCTTTGTTTCTAACACAAAGCTAAAATTTACTTTTCTTGTCGTTACCAAATACATAGTTTTTAAATGAGAACTCTTAACGAGAAAACCTGGGCTTTGTGCTTGATTTTTTACTTAATTTGCATGAAAGTGTAACGCACAAATTTATTTTGTTTTGCTTTATTTAAGTAGCTATTTTCTTCTAACAGAATGAGGAAGCACATTACCATATTACCATGGAAATGTCCAAGAAAAAACCAAGTACAAAATCATGCGTCATCGTCATCACGATGCTTGTTTCCGCTTGCGTATTGGTTTATAATATTATACATCATTCCCTTACAGTTTCGGATTTTGTGTGCTTCAAATGGTAATGCGCAGCTTGCTTTTCGAATGTTTCTTACGAACTTTATTTTTGTTGCTCATAATTTGTACGTTTTTTTTTTTTAATACACTGATACTTTGATACACTCACTAACCACATAAAATGTATGTAAGTGCTTATAAGGAAAAACATTATTTATAAACATATACATAAATTTTTTTTTTTCTTAAAAAAATATTACATATAACATACCTTAAATTATAAATTTAATAAAATATATACATTAACAAAACATTTTGAATATATGAACAAAAGCATTAAAAGCCTGTAAAATTAAATGTTTTTTCTTATACACATACTTTGTATAACATGCACATAAGTTACTTATGCTCGTGAGTAGCGACAGAAGAATGGTAAGCTTTGGTTGGATTGAGTTTTAACATGAGAAACTGACGGTAATGACGTCAACTATTCTTTAGATGCTATTCGAAAAAACATCTACGTGTGAAACTTTTCTCAATAAAAAATAATATACAATTTCAACAAGCAATTGGTTGAATTTGGTTACCTTCCAATATCGCTAGAAAACAATCATACTGAATCAACAAAGAGTTGAATAATTTTGATGAAAATGTTTATGTTACATTAGATGAAATCAAAAACAATACTAATCGAACTCAGATTTATTCTACATCTGCAAGTACCATCATTTTTTCGCAAAATGCGATTTTCTAGTGTGGCAACGTTTCCGGAAGAAGAAAGAAAAGATAATAGAATGCATTTTTTTGGGATAAGAAAATTTTTATCAATTTTCACCGCAATCGGTTCGGTAGCTAAACCGTGAAAAGGTAACAAACAGACATACAAACTCTACACTTTTATAATATTAGTTAGGATTGATAATTAAATTATAAATGAACTTACAGCTAGTTAGCAGCGATCAATATTCATGTTATTTTACAAATTGATAGAAATGCTTTTTTAACAAAAGGAACAACAATTCTGGAATGTAGACGCAAAACAACGAAAAATTACTTAGGATTAAATAAAAAGTAATTTAAAAGTTCCACAATCAACGGAGAAATTACGAAAATTAATTTTGAACGTGTCTATTTCCTTCGAGCCAGTTTAAGAAAAAAAAAAATCATAATCCCGACTTGCTAGGGAGATTCAGCATCAAAAACTGTAAAGAATAATAAATTTCAGATCGTGGAGAAGTTAAGGTGCTTAGACCACGGACATTTGATGATTAAATATCTCAAAATACAGAGCCGCAAATCCGATTAAACGGTCTTCCTTGTCGGATTCAACGACCTCTCAAATCAGTTGTAATTTATTTTGTTACTTAACATAATTTTTTTGTAAAGCTTTGTAATTTATCGCGTAAGTGTAGGTTCTGAAAATGGCTCCAAAATCCATAAATTTTAGTACCGAACAGTGCAACAAAATACTTGAATTTTACGAAAATTGCAAGAGAACTAAAATTTTCGTTCGAATCGTAAAAATTTGTAATCCAAATTCTGAATGTTCCGTCGTAATTTAGAAATTCGTAACTTTACTACTCTTGTTTCCATCGTAATTCAGTTTTTTTTACGAACAGAAATAGTTGTAACGAGCGCAAAATTTGTGTTAAAAAAAAAATAATAAAACACCAAAAAAAAGAAAAAATGTAAGTGAAATTGCGGAAACTAAAAGAGGAATAGTTATTAAATGTTGAAATGTGTAAAATATTCATTTTATTTTTGCTTACATATATACATATAGGCTAAAAGTTGCGACTAATAAAGAACAGTATGATAAGCTAAGGAAGTTTCTGGATAAGGGACCAAACAAAGTACATGGAAAGTTTTTATTTTGAGAGGACTTAATCGAGGAAGCGTTCTTCTAGCTGAAAAAATTTAACTAGTCATCGGCAGTGCAGTGCTTCTCTTTCTGTTGCTTCTTGTCATTCAAAAATATGCATTTAAAAATAAACTATGTATTTTGTTTTTTCATTATAAGATTTTTTAAAAATTACTTTATTTGGATAATTACAAATGAAATGAGTATGAATATTAAAAATGCATAAGTTCATCTGATCTGTTGGCGAAATAAAATAAATTGATGTCAAATGAATGAAATTTATTATATTTCAAAATAAATTGATATCAAATGGATGAAATTTATTTTATTTTGCATAGCAACCAGAGGTTCTTATGCAGTTGATATTAACCAACTCAAAAACAAGATTAAAGATATAATATGGATAATAAAACCTTAATTCGTAAATTTATCAACTTAGTGCTCAACTTAAACAAGAACGTTGATTTTAGTTGTACTTTTCAACGCTGTGACATGCCGAAATGAGGCAGGGCAAATTTGTTTTATTTATCATACATAAGTACAAATACTGGCTAAAGTTTTTCCTCACTTTATAATGATCTCTCAAAATTGGAAATTGAGTATTAGCACTTTAGTTATACTTTATACAAAACAAATAAACGTTGGACAGCCAACGCTGTCGTTTAGGTAGAGCCCTTATATCGCAAACTGAAAAATTTTATGAAATTATATTAATCATCTTTAGGAGTAGCATTTTATACTGTTACCTAATTTACTGACTGTGTAATAACTTCGTAAAATCTGCATACGCTGATTCTAAATCAAATAAAAATTGTCGAACTTGTACCTCAGACAATTCATCAGATGCCTGCATTTCATTTAGTGTGCCTAACCAGGTTTCAACTTTCATTTTTGATTCAAAATCTTTTGGAATCAATGAGAGGCGATTCATATTATCGGCCAAGTCCTTAACATCAAAATGCAATGCATCCATTGTGTTCATTTTGAGACGTAGTTTGTCCATTATTGTTATGAAAAGTGACACGATTTCTGCGATACATTTGCTGGTATTACCCTTATCATCTTTAATCGTGATGGGGCGATCCTCCTTGATTCGCTCCAAGGCGGCGGGACAGTCTAAACGGAATTTCTTAACAAATGAGTCTACTGTCGGAAATTCATCGGACTGAACTTGCTTAAATGCAACTTTATATTGCACTAAGTATTTAGAACATGCAGCCGTATATTGCTGTGGTGTGATACAGTCGCGTATATAGGCCTTTTCCAAATTCTGTAGAGTGTTGATGATCGCATAGAGATCAGCCATGTTGTCATATTTCTCGCGTTCACGTGCATTGCGAAATATTTTTACTTCTTCATAGAGATCGGGGCTGTTTTCCTGCATTTTTAATTGTGTTTATCCTCTTATGCTTTATATTATTTCCTTAGTATTAATATATTTTTCACAAAACCAACCTTTTTAAGTGATGACAAATATTTGTTGACATAAATTGATATTTATAAGCTTAAATTGACAAGACTGTCAGTGTCAATTTTTCACTGAATGTGCGCACTGAATCCGAAAAGATTTTTCATCTCCCTCGCACTACGAGTTTGAAAGGTCAATCAAAAGTGTGGAGCATGATTCAATTATTATAAAAACTTGGTGATGGGGAGAGGTCGAAATTGTACCGTCCAGCTTCGTAGAGACATAAAAGACCTTCACGATAACGGATTTTCATAACGAAAAATAGCCAGAACGTTAAATTGGCCCGAGAGAATGGTTGAAAATGCAATAAATTATACGCCACAGAAGGAAACGCGTGGACGAAAGTCAAAAATATCGCCAATCCTTGAGAGGACTATGTTGAGTTTCGTGAGATAAAACCCCTTTGCATCTACTGATGAAGTTAAAAGTGTTTTGCATGAATTTCAGCACTTAGAATATTCGGAAAAGGCTAATTAATAATATCCAGAGATCCAGAAAAATACCTTTCCTGTCCAAACACGACGTCAGTAAAAGGTTACTTTTCCCTGAGGAGCATGCCATTTGGCCAGTGAAGAAATGGCGCAATATCCTGTGGTCGGATGAGACCAAATTTTACCCTGACTGTGGTACTCAACGTGTGCGGGTAAAAAATATTAGATTTTATAATATTTAATCGATAAAAAATAATGCAATAATGTTTATATTGCTATTTAATCTATACGATAAACAATGCTGATAAAGTTGTGTCAGAGATATAAATATGCTTTTATATGCAAGCCAAATGATAAAATTTAACGAACTAACAATAAGTAAATATATGAACTATTTTATTTAGTCTTTGATTGATCTTTCGCAATAGCTTACATTTATTTACTTGAAGTTTTGAGTACATACATACTTACACGTTTGTTTCATATTCTACAATGCTTTAATCAAGCAACCGTACCAAACATTTTAATATTAAAAAATATGCTTCTTTCTTACTTGAGCCTTAATTGACTAACGAGTGTTATAAAATATTTATTTTACTTTAGTGATAGTGAAGTGTCGTCGTTTTTTTAATCTAGTTTTAGTGGGTTAAATTATTCATTATGGTGAGGGACTCTACAGTAGAAACGGTAAGTTATGTTCAAAATTAAATTAAATTTAGAGTAATCGTTTTATGTTTATACCAGAAAAAATTCAAAATTCTAATGAGACTTTACAATTTCTAAATCTCATTCCACTGAAATAACAATCCTGCTACCTGCCATTAAATCATATAAGTAGTATATGTATATAATTTTTTTAGTGAACACTTCAGATGAAATTAGTCGCTAAAATTTGTAACCTCTGCTTTAGAGTAAATATTAATACATAATACAGTAATCCTTCGAACTGCGCGGATTCGGAGTTGCCCGATTTAGTTTTTACAACTGAAATTTCGCATTGCGCGGTAAAAGTTTCGCAGCAACGCGTACATATTTTATTTTTTTCGCACTATTTTTCGTGCAAAACATATGCACGTAAAACTTGATGAATCCCCTTTGCACATAATATTTGGTGAAACCCACAAAAGTGGGTTCACAGTGCGCGGTTTCGGTTTACTGTTTTTTCAGAACTTAACTACCGCGCAGATCGAGGGATTACTGTACATTTATATAGGATGATTCTAAAGCAGGTATCGGCGCGCTGCTACTCATGAGTAGCAGAGCTAATTTTCTTGTCTACGCATACAACAAGAGAGAAAGAGAAAGTATTGATGCTTTGCCGACCCCTGTTCTAAAGGCAATCAGTTGAAGGGGGTTACCAGAGAAGTTTAAAATAAGTACTACTTCGTTTACACTTAAATAATTCATTTATCACATTTTTTACTTGCTTGGAAGACAGCACGTTTTGCGTGTGTATAAGTTTTAAAGCTGTAAATGGCATCATTGGTACAAGTCGTAATATTTCGTCAAAGTTTATATATAAAATTTGCTTATTATTATTTATGTGGCTCAATGGTCTAGGGGCATGATTCTCGCTTTGGGTGCGAGAGGTCCCGGGTTCAAATCCCGGTTGAGCCCAAATTGATTTTTTTGTTGTACGTAAATTAATTTTTTTTTTGTTTAACGATCAAAATGTTCTTATTTTTAATTCATTTATTCTCTATTCGCAATTATGAAACAATTTTCAATTATAATGTTTAAAAAAATATCTCTTAAGTAATGCAAGTCCATACTGAATTTGGTAGTTATTAATAAATTACAGTTTGATCAACCAATTTGTAACCTGGACCTGAGAAACTCTTCGGTGGGTAACAAACAAATAGACACAGTTGCAGCATCGATAGGACACAACCCACAAAATTGGGAATCTAAAAAAAACAAAATTTATTGAAGTTGCTTATTCAAATAAATTCTTGCAATTTACTTGTATAAATGTATCCGATATTAGTATACCGTAAATGAGCCATAGCACCGAAACTAAAAATGACATAGCTATCAGGGGAAATGGCAAACTTTCAGAATTTTTCACCCGCACCACATGCACCAACATTGTGAGAGGTGCCGCAAAAAAGCAAACTGTTACGATGCAGCAAATAAATCCTAAAAGTTTAAATGTATTTGGATTAATTTTTTATAATGGTAACATTTTACCCATGAGATTCTTGGCCTCCCCGCGGTCTTCCATGTTGGCAGTATAGGTAAGGACACCAAAAAGCACCGCCAAAATTATAGCAAAATGTTTTATATACGCTTTCTTATTTACTGTAAATACATAGTAAATAAGAACGTACAACAAGAATAATGATGCACCAATTGTATTTACTAATACCAGTAGTTGTTCGTTGGAGTAAAAGCCGTAACGTAACCAGAAGCTGCAGCTGTAAATAAGAAATTTCAATTATACACAAATTACCATGACAATCAATAATTTTTAGTTGGCGTACGATAGAAATCCACAGGTAAAAGGGAACCCAGACGAGTCCCCGGTGCTCTTTTTTTGTATATATTTACGGCAAACGATACTAGCGATTGGGAAGACGGTTTTAGATCATTTTTTTTAATATAAAATCAGATACACTTACGCTCCTGATAAATATTGTAACACCGTAGTTACGACAGCCAATGTCGATAGCAGCGAATCATACGCAGGTATTTCGAATTGCATTTTATTTATATTAATAAATACTTTTTAATACTACTTAGTTCAATTCAATATTTATTTAAATTCCACTTCCTGTGGACTGCATTACTTTGCTTAATGTTATTCCAGCTATATCTTTTTATCAGTGTTAGCAGTTTTGTGCTACTAAAAAAAAATCCATTCAACGTCAACAAAAGTGTTTTGACAGTTCTGATAAAAATTACAAAATAAAAAGCATAAGCGAAATATTGTTAGGGTGGTGTTCTTATTTTTGGTTTCCCGAAAGTTTCAATCACGTCCGAAAGCATTTTATACGAAAATCCACTTTTGCAGAGATTTTGATTCTCCCAACTGTAGATTTTTTTTTGCAATTTTGCCCCAGAAAATCATCTGGTTAAAAATTCTAACTACAACACGTAACGTTATTAAAATTCAGTACCAAGTTGTGGGATTTCTGAATTTGTTTACAATTTTGATTTTAAATTTTCATATATTTGGCAAAGATTACAACCAAAATTTTTCCACAATAATGGTGTAGATGATGTCCGCTGTTATTCCCGCTAATTTTTTACACAATTTTTACCTTAATTATATTAAAGTAAAATAATAAAATAATCCATTTAACGCCAAAAGTTTTTGACAGTCTTATTTTGCTTGTGCATACGTTTACTGTCAATTCAAAAGCTGGTAAAACTACACATGCAGATTGCGCTTACACAAAAAAAGTGCTACCATTTTTAATAAATTAATTTGGCAGATTCTGCATTTCAGTTTCATGCGAGTTCTCGACGTTTACACACACAAATTCTTTTGTTTTGGGATTCAGAGTTACTCTGTCTGCTATACACGATAGTGTATAGGATTAGAGATTTATTTGGCCACACTCAAGAGTTATAACGCCACCACCAATTAATGATTATATGTGTTTCTGAGAAATCACTTATTATTTTGAAAAGTTTCCTTGTTTTTGGGCAAGAGGGGAAAACCAAAGAGACGAGGTACAAAATTTGTCGTATGTTGCAAGTGCCAAACAAAAACCACAAAAGAGAACAGACAAGAATTTGTTTCACCGAATTTACCTGTGTAACCGCCGAAATAAGAAATCATTAAGTGAAGGACGATGGGAGTACTCTAACTCGGCGTTTACACACACAATTTTTTTCCAAAAACTCTTCTTGCTTGTTGGCAAAAGGGAAAAACCAAAGAGACGAGGTACACAATTTATCGTTTGTCGCAAATGTCAAACAAAAAGCACAAAAGCAAATAGACAAGAATTTTTTTCACAGAATTTCTTTGTGTTAACGTCGAGTAAGCGTCAAATAAACCTCAATTTTTCAATATTGTAGTCAAGTGGCATATTACGTGATGTCTATATTAAACATGCTTTGACACGAAATTCGGTTGAGACAAACGTACGATTCACATGTCTGTTTATCGTAAGCCTAATTATTATTTTGAAATTAAATTAAAAGATATCACGGATAATTTCAGCCGGCTTTGAACCTAGGCTTATCCATTTTTTTCGAGGTGGAGGTGGAATCCTGCAATGCACTCACCTAAAGTGACAATCTTCAATTCACTAAAAACCTACAACCTTTTTCAGGCCTCCATCTATTGCGTTAGCATTGCTTCGGGGTAGGCTTCTTCACTTTGAAAGCTAAATAAATCAGAATGATAAATTTACAAGACATGGCAATCTCAAAAATTCATTCGGCGAGAACATCAACCATTTTTTGACTAAAACTTCAAGTTAGGTCGGATGTTTCAATGGAATGAATATTTTTAGCGAGATTTCAAAATCTAAAATTATCATCACCAAGAATCACCTCAGCTTTATGTCTGTCAATCTTCATCTCTGTCGAACAAAATTTATTCATTGGATTTTCCCTGAGTGTATATTTGATGTATTGACACAATATCCACGCGCCTTACTTTGCATGTAGCATTTCTCGATGTAAACAAAAAAAAGAAGAAATGTCAAATGCAAAAGAATAGAAAGGCCAATTTTTTTGCACTTGAAAATGCTTTCGAATAAGTAATCAGTCGGTTTTTTTTGCTCCAAGCAATTGGGAGGCTCAAACGAATTTAATACATTACTTATATTATTTCTACAACGAATAAATTAAAACAGAAAATTACAACTAAATAATTAAAACGCAGATATAAAATTAATTTACATAAGTATATTATATGTAGTAAAAATAGAACAAATCACTCGTTTTCTTGCACAACAATAAATAAAAATAAGTAAAGAACTAGTAGAATAGTAACTAAAGCAAACAAACAAAAATAAAAGCAATGGAAGCACATAGCCTTAGTGAAACGGAAAAACTTTATCCGCAGACACTATATCCAGTTATAAATAATACTCGGATCAATGTCAATGGCAACGCTGGAAAACCACAATTGGCGCCACAAACCGAATGGCTGGATAAGGTGAACACCCAATACAACGAAAACTACAACTTCGTCAACCTCATTTGTGAAGAAATCGCTTTAATGCATTTTTCAATTAGAATTTTCATTGCTAATAGTCCAAAAGCCCGATGTAGAAAAGTCGAGTGTATAAGATTACAGTGTTAGATTTACGGGGATGATAGTAATGCATTTTGGTGAAACTAACCAACCAAGGTAGCCTTCCCAAAGCCTGTTCCGATACCCGAAAATGCCCGAATTTTAGCCAATTTTGTTGTTTTGATTAAAACTAGTATATTACAGCTCGAAATGTATGCCAAATGATAAAACTCGAAGAGGCTTAAATATAATATATAGGGTGTCATTGTTGAACCCTGTCCCAAACATGAGTTTTACCCGGTTTTTTGGGTCAATTTTCATTATTGAATATGTGTGTCAAATGATAGAGCTCGAAGAGAGTAAACAGAATAAATAGGGTTGCCTTGTAGAATCATGTCCTTAACATGGGTGGCCACCCGTTTTTAGGGTCAATTTTTCTTAAATGAGTGGCAACCCATGTTTGGGACATAATTCGACAAGGCAACGCTATATATTCTATTTAGGCTCCTCAATCTCTATTATTTGGCACACATTTCAAGCTGTTATGTTCATTATTGAAAATTGACCCAAAACCGGTAAAAAGCCATGTTTGGACAGGATTCAGCTATGCAACCTAACACGTTGCATTAAGGGGGCAGGTCCAGTCATGGCCGTGAAAATTGGGGCATTTTCAATAATTTTTTTTTGGTATTAATTTAATTTATTTAATAAAAGTGATAATGTGGAATTATTACATAATGTTTCAACTTGACTTGACGAAAGTTTAAAAAAAATATTAAAAATAAAAAAAGTTATAGCTGGTTGTGTTGGACCCTGTCCCATACATAGTGTCTTGCGGTGACCATCACAAATCCTTGGATAATCATCTAAAATCAATCGGATAAGAAAAATTGGTTAAATAAATAATCTAGTGCCTGATCAAAGGTTTTTTTTTTTTAAAAATCAACAAAATAGCGGCTTCAGGAACATTTACATACCTCCAGATTTTCGGTAAAAAACCAACACTTTTTTATGAATTATTCATAAAAAATCGATTTTTAAAAAAAAACAAAATCCTTCGATCAAGCACTCGGTTTTTATGTTTTCAAAAACTGTGTAAATTTCATTGAAATCTATCTAACGGTTTTCGAAAACATAGTTTTGAGAAAAATGCATTTAAAGTTTTACGCTCGGTACTCTTACCACCGAGAGCCCTTTGGTTATTGCCGAATAACTCTGAAAGTAATTGTCGGATTGACTTTAAATTTTCAGGACATATTTTTAAGATAGTATACTTTAAGAAAATGGAAAAAAAAAATTTCAATTTCTCAAAAATCATGACTGGACCTGCCCCCTTAAAACAACAAAACAACAAAATTGGATAAAATTCGGACAGGCTTTGGCAAGCCAACCCTGATTAGATAGTTTCACCAAAATGCATTACTATCATTCCCGAAAATCTTATCCTATAATCTTACACACTCGACTTTTCTACAGCGGATTCTCCGCCTATAATAACTCTTCTTATCTTTCATAGCAATTTATTTTGCTTAATACTAATGCGTTGTTTTTTATTAACTACGTAGATATTTTTTTTAATACGGCGCGTATCAACTTGACCCTGTATTTTTATTGCAATCCTTACGCTGCTACTGGTGACAACTATAAATATGTACATTGTACATATAAGATGTTTAATTTTTTTCGAACTGGAATTACTGGAACTGTGCTTTGGGACTTGAGTGATAATTTTTACATTATTTTTGCAAGGATTAAAATGTCCTTTATTCCCCAGAAAATCGTAGAGTTCAGGCCCGTATCAACCCGACTTTGCGTGTGTGTGTGGGGGGGACAAACACATTTACTATATTTAACGTCGGCAAAGCAATGTATACTAAAAAACTTCACTCTCGGTTTTGTCGGTAATTGCGTGTTCAAGTTTCGAACAAATGTAGCCATCTTTCCATTATTTACAGTTTTTGTTACTGGTCGCATCTATAAAAACTATTGTTTCGTAGGAGTCACTGGTATTACTTTAGAGCTATGGTATGAGTTAAGCAAAAATATTTAACGACATTTATAAATATCTATTCCATATTCTTCTAATATTTAAAGTTCGTAAATTGTTTTGTATTCACCATTTTGTTTTAGGAAAAATCTCGGTTATGCATTATTCATGATATTTCGCTGCATGATCTTGAAAAATACAATAAAATATTAACAAATAGAATTTCTCTATTTACATAGAATAATTCAAATTGTGTATATCCTCCGCGTTCATGATCATTTATCCTCGCATGTGTCTGATTTTCTGGGAAAAAGTTTTGATTCCTTTATTCACATCTGCCGGCGATATTTTATAAGATTAAAAGGTTCAACTCTAGTATATTTCGTTGAAAAATTTACATTTTCAAATTCGAGTAGAACACATCTATTTGTAAGCTCTTTTTTCACTTACATATATTATGGAACGATTATATTTATTGGGGGTGCCTTGGCTCTCGAATATAGTTCTTAATAAAACAAAAAAAAAATATTGTTTCTTATTTTAGGTTAAAAAAAAATTTTTAAAATCGAAATTTGAGTTTTGGCTAATTTGCACGTTAACTCAAAATGCCATTTACCCTACAGAAGATACAAATCATAAAATCATTTATTTGAAAGACAACTAATAGTTAGGGAGCCGACGGCCGAAATTTTTATATGATTTTATCGTGCGGCAGAGGGTTGAAAATCATGAAGTTCTAAGCACATAATATTAAAATACGAACAATCTGTGCCATTGCGCAGTCTCTGCGTTTTTAATTGAAAGTCCTTTAAAACTGTAAAATTGCAATATGGATTACAATTTCCGATTTCTCGGCCGGGTCTTTCCTGGGCATATAGATTATATTGATTATAGATATTTCCGAAGCATTGCGAAAAAAATCAAATCGAAGATTGTATTGTGAAAAAAGAGTTGCGTCATTACTTAGCGAAGGGTTTAGTTTAAACAAGTATTCCTTTAGATTAAAGGAAACGCTACATTTTTCTGGGTCGTTTCTTCTCCAATCACCAGCGTTTGACTGGAAAGAATGGACTAATGCGTCAATTTAACAAAATAGCTAAACTGAACCAATTTTTTTTATAGAACCATGAGTAAGCGGCGCAACTGCCCGCTTAATATATTCCTTATAACACATTTTCCTTTTTATACAATTTTTTTAATATTCAAGTCCAAAAACTTTACGTCATTGTGTCTCATTACAACACGATAAAAAATAGCTAAAACTGGATTGTAAATTGCATAAAAAATCTGACAAATTTGATGTAATTTCCATTCTATGCAGTTGTTTTGATTGAAAAATTTTGTTTGAGTTGCTCATGTTGTTTTTAAAATGGGGATTCGAATCTACTTTTAATTTAAAAATTAAATAATTGTACTGTCTGTATGTATGTACACATTAAAAAGATTATATTAAAAATTTAACTTAAATTCGAAATACATTACTGATAACATTTAATTGTACACGTACGTTTTATAATGAGATTTATTACAGGATTAATTAATTGAACATAAATCTAAATGATTTATAGCTTTGACAATATGCCAGCATTTTGCTGACCTCAAATAAAAATAAACTGTTTAATAAGTTTAGTAAAATTCTTTTGAAATTGATTATAAAATGTACTTACTTATGCGGCGATATCTGGCTATATCAAAGATTTATTTATCGGAAACATTTAATCTTTTCTTACCATTTCAAAATAAACGAATGTCATTCAACTGCCTGATGTTTACGCAAAATAAAATGTCCAGTTATTGAAATTTAACTAACTATCTTTTCAGAATCAAAAGTGGGGAAAATTGCTAACACTTGTTGGTTACGCTACAACCCTTGGATCTGCTGTACCCGTGGGCTACTGTATTGGCGTCATTAATGCCCCTGCAACTGTAAGTTTTCATGTTAGTGTGATTTTCATATCATTAACGTATTGAATTTTCTTAAAGCTTATTAAAACCTGGTGCAATGAGACCATAATTGAAACATACGACTCTTATTTAAGTCCAACAGGACTTGACATTTTGTGGTCGTCGATAGTTTCAATTTTCTTAATTGGTGGTGCAATCGGGTCATTGGGTGGTGCTTGGGCAGCAAATAAATTTGGAAGGTAGGTGACTAAATACATAATATTAAACAAAAATGATAGATAAGCTGTGAAGTTTCATATAGCTTACAATTTGAAACGTGGTCATTCTTATCAATTGTTCTTGTTTTCAAATTATTTTAAAGTCAATTCATTGCACATTGTAATTTGTTAAGCTACAATACTTTTGCCCTTATCATTTATTTGTTATACAAATAACAAATTACATGTACATAAACTTACGTTATAATATTAATAGGAAATACATTTTTTCATTGATACATAATCAGTGTGGTGTTAGATTGAAATATTTATATGATTATAGACAAAAATTTTTTTGGGGCTTGTAATTTTTGTAATCTTAACGCTTTAAATTAAAATGCTTCGTCTTAAAAAAATTTTATGCTTTAAAAATACAAAGTAGTGTTAACTTTTTATAAAGGTAAAAAAATTAAAATAAAAATGTGTACATATACATGTACATATATACATACATATATTTCTTGAAGAAAAAATGAGCGGCTGAAAATTTTTTAAAATTATGTATTGTAAAATAGAAACGAATAGATAAATAATTTTTGTTACCTAAGCTTGAGTTAACATCACCAATGTTCGTTTTACCTATCCTCTATATGCAGGTACGGATTCGATTTTAACGACCCAAAATCTATAGTTTCGTTAAAGTAAATTAAAAGATTTTTTTTTTTATTATAATTAAACATTATGAACTTACAGTCATTCAGCAAAGACCAATATTGTAAATATTTACTTATTGATCAATGCAATTTTTTTTTTTGTAAAATATTTTTATTTATTTATTTACTTGGACCAGACTACGTTTATATTAAGGATTTTGGTTTGCAGAATCCCACCAAAATACATGTCTTCTTTATAAGAGCCAAAAAATTATTTAAGCATCCAATAATATGACTTGAAGATACATCAGTAACATTTTGTAGCATGTTTTCGAACTAGCTCATGGGTGGCAAATGCATAAAGTTAAAGTTTCACAGAGACTTACCAGATCCGTAGTGTTACCACGAAACTTCCAGTATATAAAGCAAAATTTTTTTATTTGGGTAATGGTACTTTTGTTATCTCATGTATGTATGTAATTGAACTTTGACTGTCTGCGACAGTTTCAGCATTTCGTCCTCCTCGCGTTCGATGAACTTCTTCACCAATTATAAGATATTTAACCCATCCTGCAACCTTGGTGGCCGTTAACACAGTATCCCGTTAAAACGACAAGTAATCATTACAATGCAAAATTACTGTTTAGAGATACGACACATTTGGTTTCCTTTTTGTTATTAGAGGGCCAGATTGTTGTGCAGTAATGTTGCGATCGTTTTCCAGTTGAACACCTTGCTTGGCAAGTGGGTCAGAATTTTTATTGCCCTCAATACTACAGTGGCTGGGCATCCAAAATAAACGCACTAAATTCCTATTACTCAATTTCTGAAGAGAATTCTAACAATTCGCAACTGCTTAAAACTAAATTATTTAATTTTTTGAGCTTTTAAAGCTCAACGTAGAAGTTTATTATACGAGTAGCATATGTTTATGTTAGTTGTCCGTATAAATAATTCAGAAACTATTTTCATTACTATGCCCTAAATTTTGGTATTATACGAGTAGCATATGTTTTTATTAGTTGTCCGTATAAAGAATTCAGAAATTATTTACATTACTATGGTTCTTTCAGGCTTTCAGCAGTATTATACGACATGTTTGGCAAAGATGTCGAATAGTTAGTATGTCAAAAATTACGCTTTTGAATTGATTTTAAGATTAAATTAAAAGTAGTATTTAATGCTGAATAAAGAAAAAGAACTCACTTCCGAAAACAAAGGTTTGTTTATAGAAGATTTAACTCAGGTATGGGAAGATATTTAACAATTCCAGCTCAAAGAAATCCTTGTTCTGAAGTTGAAAGTATAGCTTATAAAAAATAGTGAAAACATGGTAAGACGTTTAGTTCTGGATTGATGTGAAAAACTTGAGATTTTAATAATGTGATTCCGGATACTTCTATAAAAAACTTAACGATAATATAATAAAATTTTTTTATTTAAAATCTCCCTGGGTAATTGAAGGAGGCATACATTGGGACTCTCACTAATTGGGACTCTAACTAACCCATTTACTCGTGATCTTATAACTAATCTTTTTATTTGATTCATTATTATATTGTCAACATGATCAACGTTTTGTACACATTTAGTACTATGTAAAGTGCGTGAAGCGTTCATTATATGAATAAACGTGTCTACAACTTCTGTAAAATTATTCTTTTGTGCTTTAATATTAAAATTATGAATTGTTATTGCCTATACAGTACATAGTATGTAACAACAATAAAATATATTTTTTTTAATGCCTAATATACTGTTTGCATTCTTAGGTAATTGGCACACCTATGTATACAAAAAATAAATAAAAACACCCCTTGCAATTTCATATATGAGCACAAGGCAAACAAATTGAATTAAAAAAGTAAAATTTTAAAATCCAAGTTATTTCTCTTTGATTAACGTTCATTGTACATTATCTTTTCATTGCAACAGAAAAGGATGCTTTCTCATCAGTGGTCTGCTTTTTGTACTTGGAGCTCTACTTTTTTTCTTTTGTCGTATGGCAGTTTCCGTGGAGATGCTTTTACTTGGACGTTTACTTGTCGGTTTGGCATCTGGGCTTACAACCGCATCCTTGCCTATGTATTTAGCTGAAATTGCACCACTTGCATTGCGCGGTACTTTGGGTGTCTTCTGTGCAGTTGGTGTTACTGGTGGTGTTGTCGTCGGACAGATTTTCAGTTTACGTGATATATTTGGTACTGCCGATAGTTGGCACTATGCATTATGTTTTTACATAGTCTTAGTTATTGTATGTTATTTGCCTGCGTATCTCTATCCGGAAAGTCCTAAGTGGTTATATATTATGCGTCACAATACTGACGCCGCTAGACGTGAACTTATACGCCTGCGAGGTGCTGACAATTTGGATGTGGTTGAACATGAGCTGGAAGAAATGGAAATAGAAGCGAATTCTAAAGCTCAAACAAGCAGTTTTATTTCAGTGCTGCGCGACCCAGCAATGCTGTTACCATTAATAATAGTATGTAGTTTTCATGGTGGACAGCAATTATCTGGTATAAATGCGGTGAGTAATACGTTAAAATCAATATGCAGTGTGATCCACTTTAATTTCCCCAAGCCAATATGTCGAGAACTAACAATAAGTATGATACTTAAACAAAATAATAATTATTCGTTACAGATTTTTTATTACTCCGTTTCAATATTTGAAAGAGCTGGTCTCTCTACTGTTAATGCAGAATGGGCAAATTTAGGTGCTGGTTGCTTAAATTTAGCCACATCATTTTTGGGACCCATACTGATGGCCAAAGTTAATCGTCGCCCGTTAATGATGTTTTCGACTTTTGTGTGTGCCTGCTTTCTGTTTGCAATTGCTTTCATTTTGCGATTTATTGTAAGTAAAGTGTACATTTCGTATGTTTTTGTAACTTGAATTGCAAAATTACTTTCATTTTAGGACACCGCCAGCTGGTTCGCAATTGTTTGTATCATTTGTATTATGGGATACATCTTCTTCTATCAATTTGGTCTCGGTCCTATACCATACTTTATTGGATCAGGTAATTGTGTATTAGTTGTGATTTTATTATGAATTTCTAAAACTTAGTGTTTTTATCAGAGACAACTACATTTCAGAGACTTTCCGATTTTTCCTCATAAATTCAATCCGCGCATACATCAGCCGCCTACTCAAACTTTTGGTAAAAAAATGTATGTGGTTTGACGGAGCGGAGGCAATGTACTGTACTGAAAAATAGCTTATAAACTTTTATAAAGTTTTGTCAAAGACTTATTAAGTATTGAATAGTGGCCAAATAGCAGTAAGGCTCAAAAATATCGAGCAAACTTGTTCCACGATTAAACTAAAAAATAATAATATTTATATTCTATTGACGCATAGAATGGAGTCTGGCAAATAAAAAAATTATAGCCATGCCGTCTGTGGAAATCACTATTACGAGGAAACAAAGGCAGATAAATATGTACAAATGGGTACACAGGTTCCTTTTTCAATTTCAATTATACTTCGTAGAATAAAAATGGGCGAAATAGGCAAATACGTACAAGCAAAAGCTTTAAATACTCTACTGAGGGAGTTATTTAAGGAGATGCAACCATATCTCACATAAATACTTGGAATAGTAGGCGAATTTTGAAAAGATGGCGTGATACCTCAAATACAAGAAAAAGTTTTGAAATGCTTAGCATTTCACTCATTTAGGAACTGCCACACCCACTTTTTCATCCTTTTTTCTTTCTTATCCTGGTCTACTTTTTGTCCAGTACTTATTTGTATCACTTCACGTATCCAGTTTGGATACATTAACTTTAATACCTCAATCCATAGAGCATTTTAAATTTTTCGCATACAGGGAATAGCCTTTACTTTATCCAAATAAAATATATCCTATAGCACTCGAAGCTCAATGACCTTACTATTGGTGAAAACATTTTTTGAAAATCAGTCTATTAGTTTCTGAACCCTAACGTATAGACAAACAAACTAAACATTTTACTCCACCTTAAGAGTTTATAAATTTAAATAATTTATACACGGGTCGAACTCTTATAGTAGTTAGTTTAATTATTTGTTGACATTACAATCATTTGTTTGTTAAAATTTTGATCACGTGACTCGTATAAATACTGACTGCACTAACTTTCTGTCAGCGGCACGATTACTTTATTGCAACCGTTCTGTTTATGAATTAATTAATATTAATTGAGAATTTGTTCGGCGGCATTTTTCTTTTTTAGCTTATGTTTCTGATCAGAGAGCTAGAGTACATAGAGCACGCTCTGATTCATGTCAACCTTTTCAGATATTCTTGAATTCTGTGAAATTGTTTTGTTTTTTTTTTGAATGTACTCTGCTCTATCAATTTATTCAGAGCACATAGAGTACCTTCTGATCACACTCTGTTCACAAAAAGAAACTAAAAAAAGTTTTTAGTGTCGAATGCTCCGATCAGAGATGGATTTACCTATATTCAGTGGCCTTAAGTGGCAAATTTTGAACTTTAGGGGCGGTAACTCTAAGAAATTGTTTAATTTTGCTTCTTAAAATGTTAAAAAATTAAAACTGAGGACCTGTTTAACCTAACAGCTTTGAAAAAAGTTGGTAAAGTATATCTTTCTTTAGTAAAAGGACGGCATTTTTGTCATTGCCTAGAGCGGAAAATACTGAGTAACACTGCGAATGCTCTGAGCTAAAAAAGAAAAAAAACTGAATGGAGCAACATGTGTCGATCGACGTTGAGCTGCGCTATATTTAGCGACAAGTTTCCTTAAATATATATTGTACATACATATGCATATAAATCGGAAGCAAGGGAACTTTTACTGATTTATAAACTATTTGTGTTTATTTTTATTGTTATGTGGTCATTCAATTTATTGTTTTTTAATTTGTTTATATTTTTTACAAACAAGTTCTTAGTAAGTGATATATGTAAGCAGTCCAATTAAGATTGACAAAATCTATTAACTTTTCTGAACTTAAAACTTAGAGCTGCAAAAGCTAATTCAATTTATGACATTTTTAATTGAATCGTGACCGATTTGATTTATATAAATTGATTTAAATAATAAAATTTACTTAATACATTCAAATTAGGTATAATATTAAATTAATTTTTCTTTCTCTCAATAGAACTTTTTGAAGTCTCACCACGTCCCGTTGCCATGTCAATGGGTAGCCTTGCATCATGGTCATGCAATTTTATAATTGGTATGGCCTTTCCAAGTGTTCAAAATGCCATAGGTGCCTTTGTCTTTTTGCCATTTTCTGGAACGTGCGCATTACTATTTATACTGACAAAATACTACTTGCCAGAAACACGTGGACGTGATCCATCTGAAGTTGCACCGCTTGTGTCAAAAGGATTCCGTTCAAAGATTAAATAATTGCCAACATTAAAAGCAAAAATTTAAGTTGTGCACGTCACTTGTTTTTTTAACAGTGTTCATGTACACCATTAAAAAATAAAACTAAACGAAAAGTAAATAGTTAATTTTTAAATGAATTATTGTTATACGTAAATAAGTTCAAAATTGCATTAATTAATCTTTAGACAAAAACTTAAAGTAAATATGAAGATAATATTATATTTTTAGGTAGCGTATTTTTAAAATTTGTAAAAAAATTAGCACAATCCTTACAATAATTGATTACAACACTAATTGTCCAGCAACGGTACCTCAACATTGATATTTAACATCTTATTTAGGAATTTTCAATTTTTATATACTCATATTGTAACAAAAGTACACAATAAAACTCGAAAATAATTATATCGTAAATAAATTAAATCAGTGCTTTTGTTATTATAGCTAATTTGATTTTTGGTATATATGTATAATGGAGGGTTCATACAAACTTCCAATGTGTGCTTGTAACCGGAGGGTCCACATAGCCAAGTGTAAATATATGTAATTGAGAGTATACTGCATAGTGAAATTAGCAACGGTTTTGATCTATCAATCAAGAAAAACCAAAGCTCTATTTGCGCAGAGATCATAGATTTTTCCCTTATATGCGCTAGTTTACAAATTTGGACCTCATCTCGAGATATGATTTCTCATAGAATTTTTTCTATGTCCCCAAAAAAACCAGCTTTTTTGCACTTTTTTCATTTATTTGGCTATACAGTGCGGCCTCGGCCAACGTAACTAATAAAAACCAAGCCTGTTGCAATAATCGCGGAAGTTGATGGAGTCAAAAAATCTTAGGTTCCTGGGTCTAGATATTTATTATGTAATAACCTTAAGTACAAAAAAACGTTGATTCATCAAAAAAAATCATCATTTATTTGCTAAAGAAACCAATTATATAAACATTTTTCCATCTTGGGGTATTCACGAACTCTGTTTAATAACGGAAATCCTACAGAGAATATTCAAACGACATACGTTGCACTAAGCGAGGCAAAATTTGTTTGAAAAGTTGCACTTACTGAGTCTGTAATGTAAGAAATCTACAGGTTGCGATTATTGAGGAGTTGCATTTATCGAGGGTTGCGTTCACCGAGGTCGCACTGTATTTCTTTGCTCAATGGGGTAAATGAATTCAGTTGTAAATTGTTTAAATTAAAAAAACTTTAATGCTTTTCTTAGATATCATATAATAACTTTTTTTGAATAACTTATAATTTTTCGGTCACGGTGGACCTTTCTGTGGAAATGCTCATATTTATATTTGTAAAATTGTAATTTGAACATTTTCACAAAAGTGATTTGTCTGACAGCAATGAGTATAATCTTGGAAAACTATCGTAAAAAGTAAGCTTTCGCTTTTTATTAACTTCGTGCCTTGTGGATAGCTATGCACATATGTATGTAAGCGTGTTACCGTGTCTCAAGCTAACAATAAGTTAAATCTTTTCAGCTTACTAACGCCAAAACTTAGTTAAATAAGAGCGCAAAATTAGAGAAACAAACAGCTGATCACACTCTCTCTCTCCGATAAAGATTAACGATATAATTCTTTTGGTAAAAAAACTTTAAGCGTTAAAAACGTAAACAGCTGATTAAAACAATATTTATATACATAGGTATTTACAGAACGGGCACATTTGGTCTTTACTTAGTTTTACAAATTTTTAACTAATTCTTGTTCGTTTAATTTTTGCAGTTAAATCTCTCGCTGAGAACAATTCTACTTTTGCTCTCTGAAATAATTTAATTAGTGAATTAACCAAAAACTTACAAAAGTGAATATACACGGCAATTAAAGACAAGTTTTCGCAAATTAAAAAAAATATTGCATAAGCTTTTGATTTTTTAATTGCAAAAAGTATGTATCTTAATAGACATGACGTATGAAAACTAAATTAAGTAAGACATTTTTTTCTTTCTTTCAATTATATAATGTGCTACACTGTCATACAACGTCATAGAAAATCAAAACAAAATTATGCGTGCAATAATATATTTTATTTATATAACGGGTGTAACAAAAGAAAATGAACGCGTAATTGAAGGGCAGCAAAAAATAAAAAATTGTCGGAATGTAAACTGATTTTAAGTGGAATGTGTCAGCATTTTTCACACTAAAAATAAGCTATACTTAATTGTGAAGCACTTCGCGTGGATAGTTCAATTAAGAAATTTCAACAAGCACTATAGTCTGTTTTTTTTTAAATTTTTTCGCAGTTATTTAAATTTTGATGTACGAAAACTAACCCTACGCACAGTCAGTGTGACTTTATAAATTGAGAAAGTTAAGTTTTATTAATTTTACCAGAAACAAAAATTTGCACTATATTTATTGTTTGACCGCCTGTAGCCAATTTACTACCGAAATTTTTTTTAATAAAATCATCTTCAGCGATGAGGTTGATTTTCATCTTGATGGCTTCAGTAGTCGACAAAATTATCGCATTTGAGGTTCAAATAGTCTACGTGTGATTGTTTGAGGAACAAATTCATCTACAACGCGCCACAGTTTGGTGCAAATTGTAAAAATCATAATGCAGTTTTTTTTGCCTAAATTCCGAAACATGGATGTGGATGACATGTTGTTTCAATAAGACGGTGCCACATGTCACACAGCCCGAAAAACATTTCAATTACTGCATGAGTAATTTTTTGGTCGTGTGATTTCCCGATGTAGTGCTTAGAATTAGCCGCCCAGATGATGCGAATTAACGATGTAGGACTTTTTTCTTTGCGTTTTTTTGAAGGGCAAGCCCACGACGAACCACGCCTTGAAGTAGGAAATTCAGCTATATTTATGCAAAACGAACATGGAAAATTTCGACAAAAGAGTCATTTACCCGATATGCTATTCCATACATAGTCCTATACTGAATAGGTATACTTTATGAATCAATAATAAAATTTATAATTTTTAATTAATGGCCTGTGTTTTCTATCAATATTACTTCTTGCGTGAAAATTACTGAACGTGACCACCTTTACTACTAAACGGTTAAAAACTTAAGCTTAATAAAAAATCATTTTTTGATGTTGTGTTCAAGTTTTTAATATATAGAGAACTAGGTAAGACAGTGATAAATGTCTTTGAAAAAAGTTAAAAGGCTTATAGAGGTCAAATAACAGTGACCTTGCCTGTGACCTTGAAACCAATTTTCAAGGTTAATTAATTATGATTTTTACGTATATGTATGTAGAAACCCATATTTTTATTCCAGATTTGTATTTTATGGGAAAAATATAAATTTTTCGTATGAAAATTTCTTTCTAGTATTTTATTTTTCTATTAGTGATGAAAACAGTTTTGGTCAAAATTTCACCTTATATCATTTGGCTCCTAGTTTTTCAATTATAATTATCAGTAAAAATCATACTGAGTAAAAAGTTCTTAAAATTGGCAAAAAACACAAAAAATATTTTTTTTTTAATTGTCATTTTTTTAAAATTTTTGACGTCAGAGAAAAAAAACATTTTTACAATACAAACAAAAAATGAAAATATCATCTGAATATTTTGTGCAATTTGACTTTCTAATTTAAAATATTATATTAGTGTTTGTTTTAAAAATTAGTAATTTTCTTATACGCTTATAAGATTTTCGTATTTAAATTTTTATTACTCCTTTATTTATTTGAAACTAAAGAAACTTTAAATAGACGGATTAATGAACAGTAGTGTGACACATTTTGTACTTAATCTGAATTTTAATCCATATTGTCGTAGCATTATCTTTACAAACGTGTTACCCATGTGATACAATGGAGCTATGTATGGAATTTCCACTTACTTTTCATCATACCCGTGCTTTTTATGAAACAACAATTAATTACGATTATATAAATATTTACTGAGAAAAATAAACGTGTAGTAATTAACATATAAAAAACCATGTATTTTTACAGTAGCGTCCCTTGCAAACCAAAACTAAAAAAAATTATAACAAACACTTGCGGAAGTCAAGTTTGATGTTTTTTTTTTACTTTTTATTGTACGAGTATTGCAACTATACACAAATTTATTCACAACAATTGCAATATCTATCTATTCGTAATTGACGGTTGCAGAAATAGTAGTTTAGTAATTATTTTTGTCACTTATATGATATTACATACAAGTGATATATAGTTCAGGTACTTATAGATTTATAGAGTTAGCGAGCAATGAAAATTGTTTACTTTGGAATATGTATATAAAAATATCGAAAGATAAGCCATTAAGTATCATTAAGAGATATTAGGAAACCCTAAAACACCTACATATGTACATATGTATGTGTGCGAATTAGGGTGTTTTTATTTGGGGACTTTTTGTATGTGAAAATAATAAATTTATTGTTCTTTAAAAATGTCATGAGACAAATTGCACTTACTGAGTTAGTATCAAAGTTCGATGTTTTCGAATCTGAAATAAAAATTTTAAAAACCATTTTAAATGAAATCAAAGATTTCGTTAAAGTTAAACGTGCGAAATCAATGGTTCTCAAGATAAATAAAGAGCTTTGAATATGAACAATGTGCTGCTATGTGAAAGTGCACTCATGTTTTTAAATTTAAGTATGGCTTATTCTTTGTCAATTAGAACATCAAAGTTTTTCAGCTAAATAAGCCTAACTGGGTTTAAAATTTTCCATGAATTAATTTCTTTACAATGCGGTTTGACGTTTTGCGAATTTCAAAATGGTAGCTCTCGAGATGGTGTCCACAATGGAAAATATGTGAAATTTTTGTAAAATTTTGATAAAAAAAATTTTAAACAAGGAAAAAGTATTTTATATACTCTGAAATATTTTGAATGTTTTTGAATAATTTTGGAGGCAAAAAATTTTCGGAAAATTTTTAGTTTTTGCGTTAGTGACAAAAAAACAGTTTTAGTTAAAATTTCACCTTTAATCACTGTTTTCTCCAAAACTATCAATTTTTCGGAAAAAATGCACTGGGTAAAAAGTTCTTAAAATTGAGCAAAATAATCAGAAAAATATTTTTTTTTTCAATTGCAACAACTTTTTTTCTTTGACGTCATACCTTTTTTTTTTGTCAAAAAGAGTAATTCTCATAAAAAGTTCCTAGGAGTAAAAAGTATTTAAAATTGGTCAAAAAAATTTATTTTTTTTTTTTGAAATTTTTTTTTTGTGTGTGGACTCTGGATGGATGGGTCGAAGAGTGCAAAGTTGACCTTCATATGGTCTATCTAAAGGGTACGTAAAAAAATAAAAATATGAGCCGTATCTATTCATACAGATATGTGCCAGTATCGATAACATACATATGTATATGAAAAAAGTACTGAAAATCAGCAATTTCGGGGCACTCACGCTTTCTCTTAAATCGCTTATACAAAATTTTAACTTCACAGTAATGTTCAGAATGACGATATCTAAGATTTTAAGAACCGGCGGATGGAGTGGTCGTCCAAGATTATGCCTAATAGCTTGTTAGGCTTAAAAAAATCAATAGGAGGTCTGATCATGTGAAAACGTTTTTGATCTTATCCAATCGATTGTTGCAGCAAAGTTTTTACATAAATTGAGTCTGCAGACCATCTTGGGGGAGTGAGTGGTAGCACAAGGCATTGTTCAACTTATATTTTTTTTTTAACCTAAATAGTGTCAAAGAAAAAGAGGGACCATTCCCCATCAACAGGAGAGACATTTTTTTTTTTCAATAAATGTGGTCTTAAAATCTTAAACCATTAACTGTTAACATTACATGATTTTCTTTCATATCCGCCAGTAAAATTGCTTATACATTTGTAGCAAAATGTAGCGCACCAATCACTTCGACTTATGAGTTAATGATTTATGGTGCATCATTAAGTAGCCAAATATTACTAGAAAAAAAATCGGAGACTTTAAGGTTCAGCTCCTTTTGTTTTGGTATGCAAAATGACCCATATGAATGTATATTTTTAGCTTTAATAACTCGCAAATAGGAGCGAGTTTCGGATTCGTATTATTCACTGGATGCGCATATATTTTACATGGGGAAAATTTGACATGAATGAATTAATGTCTTTGAGCCGTTTTTGAAACCAAAGCTTAAATTTAAAATTGGCCAATATTATTTAATATAAAACACAAGATAAGTGTATTCAAAAAATCAATTTTATTTTAATCGAATAAGTCTAATCACATATACCATAATCATAACACGTCGAAGCATATTTACATCGAATTTCTGGTAACGTGCTCTCGTGCTTTATGCCAGGTGGAAGTGAATTGTTATTATTTTTATTTATTTTTTCTTTAGTATTAGTGCTGCAAATTTAAGCTTTAAGATTTAATAATTGAATTAATGTACATGTGATAAATAATTTTTTTTATTTCTAAAGATACTCATACTTTACGATGCGCGACATACTCGTAAATAATCAACAGGTTTTTTGTTGTATTGTATTTTGACGTTTTATTTTGATTGTTGTTGGTGAATAACTCTGTGTTCCTTCATTAAGGAAATACTCGTATCAAAGTAAGCATACAGAGATCGCTAAACTACATACTACGCGACTATTAACTGGCTGTGACTGAAGCTGAACTATACTTAACTGATAACTAAAATAATTTTTGTGTATCATTTTGTATTAGATAAAATAAGAGAACGGTTCTACTTTCAATAAGCGGGTGTTAAGGAAAAAAAATAAATAAATAATTTGAATTTAAATTTAAAAGAAAAAAATAATTAGTAACTGCAAGTGAAGCAATGGGCTTCTCAATCGAGGATAACATTAAAAAAGTATGTGGTTTGATATTTTCATAAGAAATTTTACTTAAATAATATTAAAAAATAAAGTGAAAATTGTAAACAAAAAAAATATTGAAGCAAAAAATATATAAATAAATAAATTGTAAAACGGAACTAAACGTAAAAGCTAATAAACACTTAATGAATTATTCATGACACAAATTATTGAATCAAATAGTAAATTCAGTGTTTTTTTTTCTTCTAAGCTGGCTTGAGTGTGACAAATAATATTTAAAATTCATAGTTTACAAAAAAGTTGATATATTTAATTGACAGAAAAATATATAGAAAATTATAATAGCCTTATAACCGTAGACAATTATTTTATTAAAAAAAATTATTTAAGTAATTTGCCACTGTGCCTAAAATAAACTTTTGGTCTCATTAAGGTTTTATTTATGACTTCAGATTTCGATTGAAATTTTTAGATTCAGATTGTCGAAAAATCAGAGCTTCTAGCAGCATAAGTAAAACTGCTTTCGTCTTAAAATTAAAGCAAAATAAAAGAAAAATTGGAACCCGAAATATAATATAAGCAGTTTTTAAAACAAAATTGAAATAAATTTTAAAAATTTTCCAAAGAATATCCTGTGGTCAGATGAGACCAAATCTAATATTATTTACCCGCACACGTTTAGTACCACAGTCAGGGTAAAATTTGGTCTCATCCGACCACAGGATATTGCGCCATTTCTTCACTGGCCAAATGGCATGCTCCTCAGCGAAAAGTAACCTTTTACTGACGTCCTGTTTGGACAGGAAAGGTACTTTTCTGGATCTCTTTGCTTCTAAATTATTATTAGTTAGCCTTTTCCGAATAGTTGAAGGGCTGACATTCATGGAAAACACTTTTTTTACTTCATTAGTAGATGCAAAGGGGTTCTATCTCACAAATCTCAACATAGTCCCCTCAAGAATATGCCATATTTTTGACTTTCGTTCACGCGTTTCCTTCTGTGGCGTATATTTTATTGCATTTTCTCTTGGGGCCATTTAACGTTCTGGCTATTTTTCGTTATGAAATTCCGTTATCGTGAAGGTCTTTTATGTCTCTAAGAAGCTACCACAAAGTTTCAAAAATATAACTTACTTTATATTCGTGTCCCTATTATTTCGCACAGGATAAATTGAGCTCACTTCACAATACAATCAACAACTTCGAAACGACAAAAAATATTTTTACTCTGATAATGGTTCTTTACTGCATTAATATCGCAGCAAGTAATGTAATATAACATTTTACCTCAATTTTTTCAAACAGAAGCAGAGGTGTGTTTGAACTATTTCAATGTAAGTGTCCCTATTATTTTTCACATGACTGTATTTTCGCTAAAAAAAACACCTGTGCAATATTTATATATTCAGAATATTTTTTTGTATATAACCTTTCCAAAAAAAGTAAATAATCGTCTTAGGTTATGGGCCATATTTCATATGAAATTAGATCCAAAATGAGATGAACATTTCTGTGGGCAACTCCATTATGTTTTTTAGGCTAATATGTACTAAGCGATTCTGTCTAAACCTCAATTGAACAAAAAATTTTACAAAAATAATTATGTAACTCTTTTTTCGTAGTTTTTATAGCCTTTCACTTAGGTCAGCTTTTTAAAAAACGAAACGATTTCATAGATATTTTAGCATTGCTAAAATAGTTAAATTCATTTTAGAGGGAAAGTTACCAACTGATGAACATGTTAATTAATGCTAAGTTAGTGCAATTCAAATTTTGTGCAAAGTAACAGCCAAATTGATAAGAACGTCCGTGTTATTAACTATATTTTATTAAATTTTTTATATTATGGCTGTCTCGACTAACCAGTTAAGTCAATTTCCATTCAATTTTAATATACGAAAGTGCCAGGCAGTGCTGTAATTGTACAGCTCTACTTTAAACTTAATCAATCACAGGCAACTATTTAGTGCAAAAATTAATGATAATAAACGATTATTTTAATTTAAGATTTTCTGAGATAATCTACTGATTTTTTCAATTTATTATTTATTGTATTGATTAAGCAAAAACTGTAGTATAATATATTTTCAATTGCTAAAATTGGCCTCGACTATAACATATATGTATTAGGTTTTAATGCTTAATTTCCAAGAAAATCAACCAAAACTAAAAAAATGGGATTTTTGGCAAAAAATTCAGTTTTTGTGATAAACGTATATGGGCATGAATTTGATTTTTGTTATCCACTTCAACAACTTTGTATTCGATACATTTCTTGATTTCAGTTTGTGTATTTCTCGGGAAAGTTCTATACACGGTAACACCGCACTAGATATCTCAGAAACGGCAAGAGACATCAAAACAGACTTATTTTTTTTAAGACAGTCTTAGAACTCCTTGGAATCAATCCTAACTCAAAACTAAAACCCAAAATTTGTAGTAATACATACGCTATGAGTAATGTTTTATTCTTCCCCTTTAAAATGTTGGAAACATTTCCTTCGTATTCATTTTTTGCATACGTTGGTGGAATGGGGAAGCATTTGCGCTCGCTGCTCTACTTGTGGAAACCTTCGCTTAAATGTCTTTTTGAATGTGTGTGGACACTGATCAATATAAATAAAACAATTCCCCCCCCAACCATGAATTAATTGTACGCAACATGTTGACCGAATACTTTTTTGCGAATTTGTCCACGCCAATTTAATTGAATTGGTATGCAATTTCGTCTTATATCACTGGAGATGAAATATTTATTTTAATTTTTACTAAAAATATATAATTATTCATACACACTATAATTTTTTTTTTTTGTGTAAAAATTTTCGGCATAGTTAAATTTTTAATGACCTTTTATTTTTTTTTTTAAGGTTGAATTTTTTCTAAGACAAATCAAGTTGTTGTTGCTTTAGGCCGCAATCTACGTTTTATTTTTAGAATGTCAATGTTTTTTATTTCTAAATATTAGGCCTTATAATTTAAAGTTCAATTGTGAAAGCAAATGAAGATTCCAAAGTAATAATTAAACCTCGTACAAATCGAAAGGGTTTTTACTTTTCAATTAAGAAAAGTTAATTTTATTTTTAATTGACGAAAAACTAAACGTTATGGCATACTTTTTAAAGCTAATTTAAATAACAATATGTATTACAGAAAAAAAAACAAAAAATTAAAAATATTATTTAGTAAATAGTTCAAATTATAATGAAGTGTTAATAATAAAAAAATCAAAGAGTTTATTTGTGAACACAGTAAAAAGTATTGTAATGTTGGAATTATAATTTGTTGGTAAACAATACAAATTTTACAAAAAAAAAGAATAGGCGCTTAAAAGGCAAAAAAAAAAATAAAAATCATTAACACAAAGTTAATTTATTCAAGCAAACGTCGGAAGCGATTTATATTTTTTTCCGTTTTGTTTTGGTTTTCTGCTTTTTTGGCACATTAAAACAGCTGATGGTTAAACAATTTCAAAAATGCGTTGTTTACTCGCATCAACCATCCTACATTATACTAGGGGAGCCCAACAGGGGATTTTGGGATTTACTCGAGCGCGGCAGATTAAGATATAGGGGACACTTTGTTGAGTACCTCTACCAAATCTTAGCCCTCTATATAGTGCCGCGAGTGTAGGACAGTCGATCAGAATAGTAAAAAAAATCGATAGCTGAATTTACTCGAGCGCGTCAGATTAAGGCATGGTGGGTTAATTACATGCTGAAGAGTGTACATTTCACTAATATGACGACTTGAGCGTGACGTAAGGGAATGGCAGGGTCACAAACTTGCAAAAAAAAAACGTCACCTGGGTTTTCTCGAGCGCGGTCAAATTTTTTTATATTTTAAAGGAAATAATTCAATGATAACGGAAAAAATATAATATACCGATTTCCACAAGCCGAAGTAACAAAAATCGTCCTAAAAGTTTAGAGCGTGCAGCTGAATTTTTTTGTTTTTAGGACTTAGTATAGTAGTTTAGCTGTTCCTTATTGAAAAAACTCTTTGCATGACTGTATGACAGAAAACATTAATATCCAAACACGGGACTAAAACTTAAATACGTCAGATTAAGCAAATCCCTCCATATAATCGTCAGATTATGGATCAGCACGACGAGGACATCAAGCTGAACCATCTGTATAAAAATCTGACGCGCTCGAGTAACTACAAATACCGTTTTTTTTTGCATTTTCGAAAAGTGGTCACGCGCTAGCGTCACAACCGAATTGTCAGTCTTATGAATGGGAGTTACGTTCGGGATCACTTAACATCCCCTTTGAATATCTGACGCGCTCGAGTAAATGTTTTTTTTTTTCATTTTTAACTCATCCGTACGGCCACCCCCACCATCCAAATCGGCAGATTAATATACCTCTGTCATCAGAAACATGCCCCAGCATATACACTATCATTATCTGACGTGCTCGAGTGTGTCAATGTGCATGTTTTTTTTACATCTTCGAAAGCCTGTAGTTACTTTCCCCACCGGTGAAGGGTTAAACATTATATAATATTTTTGCTTCCTACCATCTAATCTTCAAAATCCAATAGGTCCCCGCAACGCTCCTCTACTATTAAGGGTCAGCTAAAAAGACGTCATTATGAATGTTATATTTTCAAGTAAAGGGTAATCCAACATCGGTTTCCGTCATTTTTTAAAAAAAACAAAAATACATTAATTATGACAAAAAATATCATTCAAATGGGCGCCTCTGGACCTTCTGCAACAGTTGAACCTTGATAAATTCTTCGCAGATTTTGGTCTCGACCTTGACGGATGTTGGTTCTTAGGTGCTCTAATCTTTCGACTTTGTCGGCGTAGTTATGGCTCTTAATGTAACTCCACAAAAATAAACCTTGAAGTTCGTTATACGTATCGTATTATCTAGGCGGGCAGTTGAAGTCACCAAAACGTGAAACCTTGGGAAGTTTGCACGAAAAAAAAACAAGTTAAGTACGCTGAAAAAAACATTCATTGCAGTGTTATTTCTAAGAAATAATTTTTTTTCAGTGTATTTTATTTTAATTAGCTTTATTAAAAACGTCTGCTAAGGTGAAGTTTTTTTTATGCATCCGGAAAAACATTACAATCGTTTGAAAATATGACTTTGTAAAAAAATTTCAAAAACTGTCCCCCCTCCACCCATATGTGTCTAAATAAATAAGTTTTTGGCGTGAAGAAGTACCATCTAATAGGGCAACAATTAGCCCAATTTTCAGCCCCAACGAACAACTTTTTTTTTTGATCTGAGACGTTTGACAAATTAGGCGCCATACGTAGGTACATATCAAAATCGACAAAACCTTTTTTTTATCTAACGATAATCGAATTTTAGCTTTAGTCTATACCTGAATTTTCCTTTTTTTGTGCATCAAATTTGAAAATAATTAGTAGCAAGGCGAATATATATTGCGGGTATTCGCACAAAGCGTTAGCTTTTACTTTATGCATAGCTCGGGGTGTATTTAATTGCTCAATTTCACAGTACATAAATTTCATTTCAGAAAAATCACTTAATTAATATACAAATAATTTTTTATGCACTAGGTACTTTTTCCGTTTTATCTTTTTATTTTATTATTATTATTTATTAGTATTTATTATTATCATATACTACATATGGTACATATGTATATATTAAAAACCGGCAGTTGCTGACTGCGCCGGCGTATATAATTAATAAATTAAAACAAATTTTTTTTGTGTTTGTTTTTAACAATTCGTATTTTTCAAAATTCTCCTAAGCTTTTCAACTTCTTAAAATTTTTCGACTTTTTAAAATTTTTCATCATATTCATACTAGATAAAGTTTTTTTGGATTTTTCAACATTTTCAACTTATATATTTCGACTTTTTCAAAGCTTTATGAGTCTTTCAATATTTTTCGAAATTTTCAACATTATTCGACTTTTTTAATATTTTCCAATATCTTAACATTTTGTGACTTTTCGACACTGCTTGATACTTTTTAATATTAATACGGATTGACTATCATTTGATATCTAAATTTATTAACAGCGTAATAGTTCTCTGCTCGTATATTTTTTCTTAGAAACGGCTCTAACAATTTTTTCGATTTTGGGAAAGTCAGCGTATTTATCCTTAGAAATTCTTGATAGTCTTATCATCGCTAAGCTTTGTTGAAAGGTGTGGCACCGGCTATAATGTTTATATATGACTAAATAAAATATCTGCGTACGTGCCATCTCCCATACAAACAAAAACTTAAATGTTATACTATGCATGTGATCTTACTGATTCAAATGATAACGAATGGGCATGGCACCTCCCTTATATATGAAAAAATTTATTCTAAGTGAATTATTTAAAATTTATTATAGGAGGTCTACTCGTTATGAGGTATATTTGAACTAAATTTTGGAAAAATAGTATAAGGCATCTGCCCTACAAGTTAAATAGCTTAAATGTTATATTTACATAGATAGCTATGTATGTTAGTGAAATTTTGTATGAGTGAATGAGTTTGGATCGAAAATGGTCTGGATTGTAGAAGTAACCTAAATTTTTAAATTTAATTTCGGCGCATTTCACTTTTGTTGGAATTTTTCAACATATGTATTTCAACTTATTTTACTGTTTCAACGAAAAACTATTTTAAAAAAATAATGGAACCCGAAGTAAACACTTAATTTTTCAGTTTCAACAGAACGAGTGTTGCAAAAAAAAAAAAATACATACAATTTGAATTCCAATTTAAAAATATTATAATAAATAAATTACCGTAAAGGTAATAATTATTTGGTCTCCCATTAAAAGTTTTATGTTAATATAACAACTACAAATCTTTGAGCAATGGTACTAACTATAACATTAAAATCAAATTAAAATATCGTGAACGTCAATTATGTTATTGACTTTTGGTTTTTTGTAAAATAATTAACACAAAACAATGTTGTTAATAAGAAACAATTGTTTTTATTGTGATGATGATGGGAAATGTGCGGTGAATTTTAATGAATTTTTTTGCTTGACTTTCGTTTAAAAATTACTAAACATTTTAATATCTTTTTTTTTCCTATAAACATTGCGTGATTAACAAAAATGGTTATAATTTCATTTACGAAATTGAATTATTGGAATTGATTTAAATAATAAATTAAAAGAAAAAAAAAAACACTTGACCTTATTAGCTAACGAAGTGTTAACAAACAAAAAAATGCCGATTTTCCAGATTGGTTCACTGTCTAATTGATATTCGCGAAGGTTGTTAGGATAACTGACATGCGATAAAGACTATTAATGCGATTGAATGTAAAAGGATTATGTCGAAATAATAATAAAATTTAATTAGGCCAAATCAAACCAAAGCTTGCAATTTGTGGCACAATGCGAAATTCTAGCTGATAAGCTAAGAATTTTTATATATCCGTACATATCATATGAATAATTATGAAATCAGTGACAGTAAATTTTATTATGTAGATGGAAATGGTGTTTTGAAAAATTGTTTATTACGTTAATGCTTTTGTCATATATTCTACAATTCGGGATATTATAAAAAGGTACGTCAATACTTTGATTTGTTGACTTATTCACTTATTAATTTCATGAGTATTTACCTATTATTATATTTAAGTAATTAAGATTAAAAAAGACCTTCTTCTAAAGTACTCAAAATTGTATGTAGGTGGACGATCTTCAATAAAGATTATAAAGATTAAATACGCAATTTATCGAAAACTTCTTATCAGTCTACATCATTGAAAAGTAAATCATAATTATTTGTTTACATTAAATCAAAACAACCTATTAACTGTTTGTTTTTAAAATTATAATTGGTCTTACCAATTGCTAACATTAAAAAATTTTTTTGTGTAGGCCAAATATATTTGACGACAACTTGGGAAGTAAGAGGCTTCCACGCGGTGGGCTTCAACTAAATTTAAATTTAAGGTCGAGTTACAAAACAAAAAACTTAATTGTAGGTTGTTTGGAATGTAATTTAGTATCAAAAGCAATAAAATCCCTTTATTTTTTTTATTTTCATATTCACTGTTTTTAATTATAAATATGTATGTATGCAACCATAGGAATTTACAAAAAAAAAAAAAAACACATCATTGTTATTATATAATTACATATTGGCGGGAAAAGTTATCCAGAGATTACTAACTTATGAATGTGTGTGTACATATACATACACATACTTCACCTTTAAATTTGCTTGCGGGCAAAATATGGCTCGTTCTCAGTATCCCGCCCATCCCGGAGAGCTTAAGTTTGAGCTGTGATGTTATCTTTCAAGGTACCTTGCCGTATCAAATTAACCTTCAGAAAATATACACATATCTTATCGCTGTTAAATAAAATTTTTTGAAAATTGTTCTAGAGTATTACCAAATGACGTTAATTGAAACGCGAGCAATTTTTTATACAGAAATATTATTGGCTTTAATTAATTAACATTTATTTTTAAGCCATGTCATATGTTTATTTCAATTTAAAAAAAACCATTGAATGACTAAACTTGTTGCCTTAGGTTATTGTTCGAGTACAATGCATTTTTCTGTTCTTTGTATTCTTGTCAATAACCTGAAAATTAAATCAAAAACAATAAAAAGGTTGAATTACTTCAAAAATATTGAATTAAGCTTTTACTCATACCCTTATTAAAATTAAAAACTCTGTCAATTGCTGTTCGGTAGATAACCGAACATGATTACAGAATAAGATGTACAAGAAATATGGTAAAACATTTTGGTGAAACTAACCAACCAGGGCTGCCATACCAAAGTCCGTACCGATGCCAAATTTCGGCCAATATTTTTTTAATCAAAAGTCTATAAGATTACAGCTTGAAATGTGTGCGAAATTATAGAGCTGAAATATCCTTAATAGAATATATGTGGTTGCCTTGCTAAATTCTGTCCCAAACCCGTTTTTTGGGCCAATTTTTCTTAAGCTTTCTTGAGTGCGATGAAATTTTTGATATTCGTTGTTTTTGTTTTTGTGCCTTCATTTAATTTTGTGTACTCCAATTATTATGATACTTAAACACTTTTGCCATTTGAAAATATGTCAGACTGTTATTTTTGAATGCAAAAAAATGTGGTTTCTTTTCGGTGCAAAATTGTTTTGAAAAATTTTTTTTTATAATTTTTGTTTTTGTTGTCTAAAACACATTTCTTAATGAACTAAATTCCTTTCTTTCTACGCATAGAGTCTTACCTGCTTAAATAAAGCAACATAGAACAGAGATATGACAAAACAACAAATTTGATTGATGAGTATGAGTCAATGTTGTCAAATATGTACTATATGTTGAATATCTTCTTTATCTTTATCTCCATTAACTACAATTATTGTAGTTTATGATAAAAGTTTTATCACATAATTAATTATTTTCCATATTGGCATAAAAGCATCTACGCATGGTATTTCAAGAGACTTCTTTGATTTGTAACTTATATAAATTCTGTTATACAAACATTTTTTTTTTTAAATATACAAATGTACGACTTACTTGTTTGCATGATCCGTGTGAAACATTACATCTGACAAACAAAAATTAAATTGAACTCATTATTTATAAAAAGCTGATTAGAAAAATAGTTGAATTTTCATTATCTGATCTGATCATCGATCTGGGTTATATTCTGCTAAGAATTAAGTGCTAAAATTAATTAATTAAATTAATCCGCAAAATTTTTAGGTTTATTTTCCATGTCATGGAAGCATATCCATATTTAGAATTTGTAGCAATCAAAACCTTAGAAAGGTGCCAATGTAGGTCAACGCTGCATGCATACTTCTTATTCAATCATCATGAAATTTTGAAAAAAATTATTTGCTACTAAAGGAAAATTTTTGCGGGGCGCACAATGGGTTAGAATTTTCAAAATGCCTTTGTCATTATATCAATGACAAGTATCATTATATCATGACGCTTAATGAACACGAAGTAAAATCTTTAAAGTTGTAAATATCGTTTGACTAAAGATTGCCAAATGAAAAAATATATTTCAACTACACAAAAATTCAAATCATTCTAGAATTTTTAACTGTTTCAGAGAAAGAGTTATAAATTCTTATGTTTCTAATAAAAAACTCACATTAAATGTTACGTATCTTTAGACAAAACCTCCATTTGTTAAATCAAATTTTGATTCCACTTCCAATTGGGGAGATTTTGGAGAGAATGGCAGGCACTCGCGAATGATCGGGCACGTTGGAATAGAATTGTGAATGTTCTATGCTCAGTGGCGTAGCGTAAACATATGCAGCCCGGAACGAAGGGCGACAGCCTTTTTCCTCCCCCCCTCCCTAGCTGCACTATTACCTATGCTCCTTGAGCCGATAAAAGACACAAGAGTGAAAGAGTTTGAAATATTCTTCTTCAAAGTTTAGCTCAATACGAGTATGTCGTATAATAACAAAAAAATTAACTTTAAAATGGTGAGTTACGGAAACAAGCCACTTGATATGATTTATTTTTGCAACTTGTCCTATTTGTTCCCATAGTGGGATGGCACGAAAAAGTTTCGTAAATTTTTTCTACAAAGTGCTGGGAACCACTCTTATGTATACCTATTGCGCTTAGTTTATGGTAGGGAAAATTGTATAAATATAGAAATTCAATACTTTAATATATACCTATGGGTTTTTAAAATAATTTTACAAAAAATTTACAAAAACTAATGTCATATCTTCACAACTGTAGCGTAATAACGTGTAGTAACTTCTTCTTGCAACAACCAAATATGATACAGTTTATTAAAAATTGCCAAATAGTTCATCAGATTCTTTCGATATCAGTTGTTTCCTTTTTCACGGAGTATGGGTTTTACAAGGAAATTTACTGTGTCAGGGGTAACATGGCTTAACTTTTTACATGTTATCAATATTAAAACCACAATACATAGTTATTACATAAATTTCCTACATATATTAATCATAAAATTTTTATTTATTTTTTTTAGCCAAATCGTGCTGGATGGACACCACTGTTGGTATTAGTTAGCGGAGCAACTACACTGGGTACAGCTATACCCGTTGGATATTTTCTCGGTGTACTTAATACACCAGCTGTGGTAATTTATAAACTTAAAATAAAATATATAAAATATATATGCACTTAGTAAAACGTTAGGATATAGCAACAGGAGCTATGGAAAGTGGCCTGTTGATTCTGATCTGGAAAGTAACCTCAATAAAAATTAAAAAATAAAAAATAAAATGAAGTTGGCTGATATCAAATACGATGGTGAACACGCTGACATATATGCCAGCATTATTGCGCATTAGAGAGTTGGGCAAATCAACAGTAAATATGCAAAGGGAAAATTGTGACGTTTTTACGCAAATTCTCGAGTATAAGTAAAATCGTCCAAAAACTAAAAATGGAAAACCACTAAAAAGTTTTATGTCAAATTAGAACTTATTTCAGACATTTGCGTACATAGGGAGGAAGGTGTTTGCCCCGGCCGCAATGGCTTGTGGAGCGGCAAAATGGGGTCTTTGGAATGTAAAAGCTGATGACCTATTTTTTTCGAGCAAGGAAAAATTTTGTACAGTGAAAATTTTGTTGGTAGAGGGCGGCAAACTGCCTCTTCGCCCCAGGCGCCGAATGTGCACAGTTCGCTACTGATTTCAGATTGAAAATTATTCAAAACTTCGGATGATTATTTCAGTTTTTGTTTTGGAGTAGTTTTTTCATTTCAGTTTCTTAACAATATTTTCTATACAAAAATTGGTACAAATATTAAATGGAAAAATTATCTAACAATAAATTCAACCCAAAATTTCCGCAGTAAAAGTGCTTATGTTCATTTGAATAGCAGATTACCCTTAATTACCGTGACATGTTTGTTTTTCAGATAGGCCACGCTACCATGCAAGAAATCTCCGAACTGAAAAAGAAAAAAAACTGTCCAAGTCAAAAATACTGCATTATTATTGCTAAACTCAATGTAAGCAAATAATAAAAGTTTATGTTTTATATTGCAGTTTATTAAAGAGTGGTGCAGTGAAACGCTCCTACACGACTATGACTGGAATTTGAGCGAAGGTAACTTGGAAGTTCTCTGGGCTGCGATAGTTTCAATTTTTTTAGTTGGCGGTATTTTTGGTTCATTCGCCGGTGCTTGGCTTTGTGATAAATTTGGCAGGTTTGTATGATGAGAGTTATTTCGATATAAAATTTATTAACCCTCGTATTACGCTTCATAGAAAAGGCTGTCTGCTGATAAGTGGAGTGCTTTTCACATTTAGCGGTTTTCTTTTTAACTTTTGTCGTGATGCTGGCTCTGTGGAAATGCTGCTGATTGGACGATTTTTAGGTGGTGTCGCATCAGCTTTTATTTACACAGCTCATCCAATGTATTTAGTGGAAATTGCTCCAATGGAATTACGTGATGCTGTCGGTGTCTTCACAGCTGTGGGCGTAACTTTTGGCATTGTTGTTGCTCAAATTTTCAGTTTGAATCAAATATTTGGCACCGAAGCACTCTGGCAGTATGCCCTTAGTTTTTACACACTTTTGGTGATTGTTTCGTTTTTACCATACTACTGGTTTCCAGAGAGTCCCGTATGGTTATACAACGTTAAACAGCAAGAGAAAGGAGCGCGTGCAGCATTAGAGAGTCTACGTGGTGCTAGCAATGAGGAACGCATTAGTCAGGAAATGCTTGAAATGGAGCTTGCAGCAGCGGCAAAGTCAAAGGAGGTAAAGACTAGTTTTTGGGCTGTTTTAAGAAGTCGTGAAATGTTGTTACCTCTTGTATTGGTCTGTTCGCTTCAAGTATCTCAGCAATTAAGTGGCATTAATGCGGTAAGCTTGTGTTGTTAGATTTTATTAATATGTTGGTTATAACATTTTTATGTTTCATCATAGATATGGTTCTATTCTGTGCCAATATTCACACAAGCTGGTTTTAGTCATGATGTTGCCGGTTGGCTTAATCTTGCTGCTGGTTTTCTTAATCTTTTCGTATCATCACTGGGACCTTTGCTGATGGCTAAATTTAATCGTCGTCCAATGCTCATGATATCTTGTACGGGCTGTTTCTTTGCACTTATAGGACTGGCATTCGCGTTAGAATATATTGTAAGCAATATTATTTTTGTGTATTCAGTATATATTAATTGAAAATATTATTATGTTTCTTTTATGCAGAATTCCGCCGATTGGCTACCAGCTTTCTGCATTTGCTGTATGGCCGCTTATATTATCATTTTCCAGTTTGGCTTGGGTCCAATACCATATTTTATTGGATCAGGTAAGTGAAGCTTACCTTTAACAGGTATATTTGTTTCATTGTCCCAATCGTAGCCATGTTAAGTATAGAAGAAAAGCTTTGAATATAAATTCGAATGTGTACAATAGCTAAAAGTGCATTTAAGCCGATATTTTAAGAATATTTTTATAGCATCAATCAATAGAAAAATTTTAAGTAATATCGGCGAAATGAGTTACCCAAATATTGTGCTTCAGGCAGTGAATTCGAGAAGTCCGATTTTTTAATCTTTTTCGGTTGTATCTCTTAAATAACCCAGTTAATTTACTCTTCCGAAACATTCACGATTGCTAGTTTATTCTCATGGACTATATGTACATATCCTCACAAAAAATAATTCAAAGACATCAAATCGGAAGATCTTGAAGGCCAGATTCGTTTCTGGAGATAATTTGCTCACCAAACGTTTCCTTCAATGAATGAAATGTTTTCATCGCAGTATGGAATGTAGCGCCGTCCTGTTGAAACCATATCTCTTCTTAATTCATGCCACACAATCCAAGAATAAAACAAATTTGCCATCATGTTTCGGTAGTGTGCGCCATTGACTGTTATGCGAGTGAGCGGCGTTGAATAGACAAATTCAAGTCTTCGGAGAAACTGTTCCCAACAGCTGCGTTGTTTTCCTCGGTTGGCACGTTTTGTCATCGCGTTGTTGCGCTGCTGTCATGATGTTGCATAGCGCTTACGTTTGAACGATTATGTGAACCATAAAATACACAAATTGCATTTTGAATTTCAATCTTTTTCACTAATTTTAAATTTCATTCCACCAATAATTATAATCTATGCAAATTAAATTTATTGTTGAACTCTTTGGTAAAAAAACTTTAGTTGATTCCCATATTTTAATTTCAACTTTAACTTACATGCATACACTGCATATCTGCTAAAAATAGTCCAATTTGAACTTGATACCAAAATATACCTACTCCCCATTAGATATCAGATACTTTTTCTCAGTTTATGCATTTGTCAAAACTTTTTTTTAATTTCAGAACTTTTCGATGCAGCGCCACGTCCAGTTGGTATGTCTATGGGCAGTCTTTTCTCATGGACTGGTAATTTTCTAATTGGCATGTGCTTCCCACTACTTCAAGGCGTTATTGGTAGTTTTGCCTTTTTGCCTTGCTGTTTGGTATGTGCCTATTGTTTCTGTTTAACGTGGTTCTTTTTGCCAGAATCAAGAGGACGTGATCCTGCGGACTTGGCTTTGATAATGAAAGATGGTTTTAAGTCTAAAATAAAATAATCAATTGGAATTTAAGAAAACTTGTCGTAACATCATCTTCACTTTTACAATCTCATGAAACATTTCCTATTTAATTGCCATCATTTTTTGTCATTATAAGTAGTACGAGTATATTAGGAATTATTACCAATTTGTAGTTAATTAATATATGTAAGAAATAGTATAGAAATATATTTGTTTTCTTAAATTTAAAAGAAAAAAAATCCATCAATAGGTCAAAGCTACTCTTGCTGATACAATTATCAACAGTAATCATCAAACTGATGGAGAAAAGCGCCTCCACTAAAATATTCCACCATGGATAGTCGCTTGCGAATGTCTTCAATTCTTTTAAATATTTCCCTGATTCAAGCGATCGCTTTTCTAAATTTTTTAACTCTTTCTTACGCTCTTTAAGCGTCTTCTCGTTCTCATTTTTACGCTCTTTGAGCGCCTGCACATTCTCGGGGCAGCACCGCTTATATGTCACGATTAGTAAAATTTAGCGATCAGCTAAGGATATGTCCTGCACTATCAAAAACAAGATTGATGACAGCAGACAACATTGGTGTATACCCGTTGTAGACTTAAAAGGATCAGAAAGTTTCCAGATATGGAAAGCTATATGTACATTCCAAAGCTAAAGCTTTGTTGAGGTTAATGATCTTGGGTGCGACTTTTTAATGCATTCCAGATGTCATTGCGGATACTGCTATCAAAGGCGATTATGACAAGTAGATTTGTTTGATCAATGCACGATCTTTTTCAATTTTCTCTTTATGTTTTTTTATTCTAATAACATTATTAATATATACATACATACATAGCATTCAACCTTTTATTTCACAAAACTCTATTTAATTTTATTTTGTAATCACTGATTCTCTTTTTGTTTAATACTTGCCGTAAATGACTTGCGAAAAAATCTCAAAAAAACTTTTGTATATTGATTCTGGAATACAAGAGCTACAGAGAAAGGTTACGGAAATCATAATATAGCACCTGAAAGTTCGCTCATTTAGAAGGTCAACAGAAAAAAGAGTAAAAGTTATAGTGAGCGAAAGAAATATGTACCTACATTTGGAGAGTAGCATCTCATATATGATGTTGTCTCTTGAGAATTCTTCAAGAAGTTTTAGAGATCTTTCGAAAGAAAAATTTCTCAAGAGCATTAAGAGAAAGACATGAAAGAGAATTGTGCTCTAACTTATAATATTTCTAGGACAATTTGAGTTTGTGAGTTATTTTTTTGAAATTCACCATAAACTTTTTCAACTTGAATTTACTCGTACTATCAACAATAAACGTTCTAAAAATATAATATATATTTTATTTTGCTTTTCAAAAACGACATCATAAGTTATTTGTTTTGTTTTCTTTTTTCGTGTTAATTTTTGCTGTTCTATTTTACGATGCCATTATTTTCAGGATTTGTTTAAATAGTATGGTTTTTTTATGCATTGTTTATGACGTTGTGTATTGTAAATTTTAATTTTAAAACGTTTATTACGATAAACTAAGTTAGTACGCCAATACTTGTGCAAACGTACATAAGTATGTATATGAAGATGTTACATCCATTTGCAAATTTGACAATGAAAATTTTGAAAAGTTTCTATAATCAGGTACTTATATCAAAGGTTTCTAAGGGTACATATTTATTATATCATTTTCTTCAATTTCTATCAAGGAGTTCATTTGTTATGTATTTTGGAGCCTTTCTGGGCGGCATTAATATTCCCGATTGACCCCTTTATGGCTTACCATAATGCCTAGCCATTCAAAAGTATAAATTTTATTCTAAAATGATTAAGCTATAGCTAGAGTGGGGTATAGCCCCGAGCTTCATGGGGTCTCCTGCCAGCGCTGGATTAATTTATTTGCTAATGGTATAGGTGGAGCTAGAACCCGTACACCGAGCTCCCAACATGACAAAAGGTTATGTGGATGTTCTGTGGTAAACGAAAGAGAATCCTCTTTTTTTTTAGTCACACCGTTTGCGATTACGATTTTGCAGTTTTATTATTTTATTCTACATTTTAATTGGATTTTTTGGGAAAAAAATTATCTATTTTATTTTGAATTTTTTTAATTTTTAGATCTTAGTACCGGGCCCCGTAAAGTCTTAATCCGTAGTAGACATATAACCTTCAAAATTGGATATCCGTCTCATAGTCTTCGAGGTGTGATGATTTTTCTAAACTTTTGATAATACATATAAGAACTTCTTCTGAAACGTTATATCCGCTAATTTCAACACAAAGTGGGCGCAGCACCTGATCGATGCTGAGATGGGTAGGTAGTATTCTTTAAGATAAGGGTATTGAGCTGCACTGAAACATGGTACAAATTTTGTAAATACGTCCGTATAGGCAATTTTTTAACGCTTCTCGTAAACTAAGGATGCCAAAAGAATGTTTCTCGTGCGGAAATAAGAAAAAAAAAAGTTCTATAATATAGTGTGCTAGTACCAACCAAAACACACGTACTCAGCTAAAATAAGCAAATAGCACACAGAGCGCACATTGGTTTTCGTCATAAGAAAGTCGTCAGAAACAGTGTATATAAATAAAAATTCGATTCAAATTTAACATTGGGGAGATAATTGAAAATAGAGAACACATTTTCTACTCTAGAGTCTAGATTGTTAAGTAATAGGTGATAAAAAAAGAAATGAAAAGAATAGAAAACTTTTGCCGCTGCACAGATGAGATTTGTAGTGATCGGTCAACAGTTGTTGTTACTCTTTCAAATGGTGAAAATCGGTGAAACGCGCGCGAAAATTTCGAAAATCTAAAAGAATAATCAAAGTGTGGTGCGATAAAAGAAAGCAATATAAGATATTTACTTAATAGAAATGCAAAGAAAAATTTAAATTTTTTAAAAATCAAGTATTATATAGTAAATTCAACTGAAAATGTAATTTCGAAACGATCGTGCGCGTTTGTTGCAAAATTAAGAAATTTCTCTTGTGACGTCATTATGATAATGAGATTTGCCAGATTAAAACACATGTGCGCCTTTAAATCTTTTGGCAAACAAAATATATCCAAGTTACCTTATTTTCAAGTTGTCTATACAGTAATAAATTAAGTAATTAACTGTTCGACCAGTGTGATGTAAATAATGAAAATAAATGGATATTCCATTGCGGTAAAATGCCAAATAAAAAGTGTAAATAAATAAAAATCATAAAATTGTGTGTGAAGTAAAATTGACCGTAAAAAAAACAATAAAAATGTTATTGTTTATTTATATATGAGATGTTGTCCTATGAAGATCGATCAAGTCTGGTGATTGGTCGAGCGGTTGGTTGTTATTATTCGTATTACCTGTACGTAAATTTACAATTAAGATTTTTTATAACGAAATTTTTAGTGAAAATATTTGGAAGAATTTATTTATAACATAGTGCAATGAATTTTCATATTTTAGCAATAAAACATCGATGATATTTTTTATTAGCTTCTTTATAGACTCTCGTGTATGAGTCCCTTATTCTGCAGTACGTTCGGACTTTTAAAAAAATTAACCTTTCAGTGCGTTATTTACTTTAAATACGGTGCAGTTCAGTAAGTTAGTGAAAAAATAAAGAAAGAGCGACTTTTTCGGGGAAGTTTTATTTTACTTTTCAATATACATAGTTTCTTTATAACTCGATACATCAAGTAGAATTTAGTTCCAATTTTTTGATCCCTTCGAATAAATACAATACACATTCTTTAAAACATGCGTATATTTCAGTGATTTTTAAGTTTGGTGTAGGAAAAAGTCAAGGCAAGCTAATTATGGAGAGTATGACAAAGCAATTCGTATACCGATTCATATAACGCAATGCTAGTGCTATAGAGACGACACACATGTGACCCCATGCATTATACTCTAAAACGTTATTGAAACGCAAACGTTGAGTTTATTGTAAACTATAAGCAAACTATGCACCCATCTTTCATACTTTCTCATATCCAAGTGGCCTGAAGGTCACCTTTTTAAAATTTAAGAAAACATTTCAAATTGGATGAACATTTCAAGTTCGACCATATTTCCCTTGAATAACATCATAATCTACATACTTCTTTAGGGGGACGTTCGTTCTGGAAGGAAGGGAGCTAACCATCTTCACGGATAGATCCAATATGGAATTCGGCGCAGTAACGGGTGTTCACTCGGATAATATAGGCATGGAGCTCTTTTATATACTACCCAATGACTGCAGCGTTTTTCAAGCTAAAATCTTTGCCAAGACCAAGCCGCACAGGCGATATGGAACAGGAAGCTTACTCCCTCTTTCATAACTCCCGGAAATGACAAAGCTGACGTTTATGCCAAAATAGGATCAGAATAACCAGAGAATCAACAAGTGGTAGACCTCAATATACCGCTGGTGGAACTACATTATCGGATAAAGAACGTAACCAAGAAACAAACGAACAGAAGGTGGCATCTTACCGCCGGATGCAGAACGTCTCGAAACATGTGACCTAAACTAACGTGTCCATAAGATCCGCGTTTCGCGGAGCAATTTTTCTTAAAAATAAATATCTAATTTGCTGAGGTTTTCCGGATGTGAAAGTGAGGACCCCTTTTTTTAGTACATACAATTTTTCAGCGTTAAAACACAAATGAATCTTTAAAAAAAGTTTCATCAACTTCGTCCTGCTCCGCGTTTTAGGGAAAAATATCTGGTCAGGTTAGCCTAAACTGAATCTAGGAAGGACACAAGCTCTCTTAAATTCAGTAGAGGTATATATTTGGGGGAAATAATATATAGTTGTAGGGTACCACAATTAGCAAAGTGCCTCCGAGTGAGACTTGCGATATGCAAGCGATCCTACCAACCTAACCTAACCTTAGGAGGAACGATATGAGGAAGTTTGCCACGTGATGTTCTGGCGAAAAAGTTAATTCATTTTTTTTCGTTGGCTTTTGAGACGTGTAAGATTATTTTATTGATCATCAACATAACGAAAACATTATCAGAGAGATAGAGAGAGAGGGAGACGGACACTGAAAAAAGAATCTATGTAGATGATTTTGTTGCCACAGTTGCTGTCTTTACTGATGCAAAGTTCAACTGCATGCAGCTTGAACTGAAATACATAGCTTTTGGCGCACATATCCAAAAATTCTAACAACAAATTTTTCATAACTTTTAGGGCCGGATATATACCAAGTTGAGTTGATATTTCTGAATTTCTACGATAAACAAAGAAATAAAATTTATCAAAAAATGTCCGACTTTATCTTGACATCAGTTTTTCAGATATTTTAATATATCATGCAACAAAATGTTTCTATTTTTCTGCGTTATAAGTAAAATTTTTTGGTTTTGAAAAAAAAAGAAAAATGTTTGAAAGTAACAAAAAAAAAAAAAAAATATTAAGAAATTAAATTAGTTCCTTTACTTATGTCGTCAACAAAATATATTAAAGTTTTCTCACGTGTCTGTTGATATTTGATATTTATTTTTACCAATACAACAACAATAACAACATAACAAATAGCAACAAATGCAAGTTGTCAACGTTGATCATCATCATCATCAACAACATGTCAATAGCGTTAAATCAATTTTGACAGATGTATGTTGCGCATTATGTAGCATAACTTAAGGCGCGTCATGTTCGTGTCAACGTACGAAAATTAGTTTTTGTGGCTTTATCTTTAAATATTATTTTTTAAAATGTAATGTATTTTATTATTGAGACGCGACTTTCTCCGATTTGGCTTTTGAAAGCTTTAAAAATATACATTTTACAGTTTTGGCTTTAAGAGTTTTAGTTCCGAATATATTGCGGTTCAAATCTGAAATTTCGACATATGGAACATTTTCTTCTAATTTATATAAAAAAAAGTTTTTCTATTCCATCTAGAGGAGCCAAACGATGGTAATCTTTTTAGAATCAGTCTTTGTAAATTTACTAGTAGCCCAGAAATACCGCTTATCTTTTGATGACATGGCTCAGCATTTGAAAGTTCATTTTATCTGTGTGCCTCTGCAGAGGACTACTTCACAAATTCTTTGGACAAGGGAAGTTTTGGCATGCCACTTGGTACTTGCAAGTTGCGGTTGAAAGATGATACGTTAAGAAAGGCTGACGCTAGATTCACCAACGGGTATACTTGCAATATATCAAGGTAAAATTGACTGAAACTAACTTTAGAACTGATATCCCACACTATACATTGTGTCACTGCTTCATCGGTTGACATGCGGAGAGATTAACTGTTCGATCATTTGACTTCTGTGGAATTACTAGGGATGTTGAGGTGGTGGAGGAAAACATTAAACATTTTCTCGGCTCAGATTCGGTCTCGGGTCAAACATTGAGTCGGTTCTTAAGCTCGCTACCACCCCTACCTAATCTACTTTCTGTAGCAAAACATTTTGTACACATACCAATCATGAAAAAATTTTAAAGCTTATTCTCCGGAACGGGGTGGATTTATTTTGTAACCTAATCGTTTTGTAAAAAACCATTTCATTTGGGGCTTATATTAAATTTTTTATCAGACCTTAATTTTCTTATGGAGTTTTTAATACTGACCACGGTGCTTTTCAAAAATTCACTTCATTGTGAATTAATTATTTATCTCATATGTTGTTCAGATTATTGATTAAGCAAAGCATGGGTTCTGTATCGATATCAATAATCGATAAATATCGTTGAATTTTCAATTCACTTCAATTCAATACACGACAATGGTTTTCTTGAAAGTATAAATGATTGCGAATTAAAAAAATATACTCATTAAAATTATTCGAAAATATATTTTAAATTCTTAAGTAAAAAATATACTATACAAATATCAATCAAAAAAAAAATTCAATTAGATTGGCATCTAAAAGTTAACGTAAATTATTTTACTTTGGTACAAAAATCACTTAATTCACTGCAGTTCGCAAAGTTCAAAGATATGATAATATTTAAGGCTTTTTGATCTTATTGGCTGCCATTCTTTAGCCTGGTATTAGTTGAAAAAAATTAAAATTTCATCTTCTACTGAGGTAAGAGAAAAAGAATGGAATTAAACATCTGTCCGAAATGAAAGCAATTTAGTTTGTTGCTGTTTTCTAAAAATTAGACGTAAAAAATATCAGAAAAGTAAGAACATATTTTTTCTTGTGATAAGTCTTATCCCCAAATAATACTTTGGGATTTTTTGTACTTAACTTTAGTTGGCAAGAGTATCATTGATTGTTGTTTCGTCAATGATTTATTACAATTTTTCAATAGTTCTTTTATTGTAATTTTATAGTATTGGCTTAGTATGTGTTTATAAAATATCAGCATAAATGGATTTTTCACATTGATATTTACGAAGGGCCGTCTTTAGACTTTGTGAGGCTCAGGGTCAAAAACGGAAAAAGGACCCCATCTAAAAATATTATGTGTTCAAAATAAGGATCTTCGTTTTATTAAAATTGCATACGAATTTCAAATGATTGGTTGATGAGCAGAAAAGAAAAGTTTCCTCTGTTCGCCCACCTTCCTAGTTTGAACGGTTGGGACCCGGGGCCAGAGCCCCATATGCTCTTGCTTAAAGACGTCACTTCTTTGGGGCCAAAGCCCCGTATATCCTTGCTTAAAGACGACACTTTCTTGGGGACGAGCAACGAGATTGCCTGTCTTGGTAAAGAATTCCATATATACAGCGTGAAGCAAAAATCGAATAACGAAAAAATTAAGCCGACTTCTTATTTTTCTGACAATAAGATACTTTTTTAAGTTCTAGAAATCCAAGGCTTTGTCTTTAAAACGGTGATTGCACAATATACTCAGAATCCTTTTTATTTTTAAAATATATAGCTACTTAAAAACTAATGGTAATTTCAATAGTACACGCATCCTTTTATACGTATATATCACAGTATATAAGATATCTACCTCACTTCGAAACTATTTTGTATTATTGTACATACTTAAAATTTTACTCAGAACATAAAGTAGATAGCTAAGATTCGCTGCACTCATAGACTTGGTTAGCGATAACGAAAAGTTTCAAGGAAATTTGAAGTCGAATAAAAAATATAAGATTGTCTGGAATAAGATAAACTAAAATTTCTTTTTGAAATTTAGAATCTTCATAGAAGTAGTATATGTATGATAATTTATGGCAACATAGCTTCAAAACAAAAATGTGAAACCAATAAAAAACACACACAAGTAATAAATTAAAAGAACATTAGATGTTTTCATCGAAAGCAGAAATACAATAAATTCAACCGTGACTAAACAAAAGATTTCTTAAGGATTTATGGAAAATAAAATTTAAGTATTGATTATACAAGTGGATAGTTTCTTTTTAGAGGATACTCTTATGGATAATAAAAAAAGATTGTTAAATTAAGTATTTGTGGAATGAATGGAAAAACTGAAAAGTAAACAAATTACATTTCGATGTTCAATCATGTAATTGAAGGAAAGTTTTAAAATGAAAAAAGGAAACTCTACCTTTGACCTTGAAAATATAGTCGTCAAACAGTGTTAATTATTGTTGAAAAAACTTTTGATCATTTATCACTATTGGGTACAAACTACACGCTTTTGGCGGTGGACCACACGCGTCCAATTATGTCCCCACCTGCTGGCTTTTATTTTACATTTCAGACCACATGCATATATACCACGAACATGTGCTGTGGGTTAAACAGCCAAAGCGAGCGGTTGGGAAGGAAGACCATGTCTGTTTTACGCTTGTTGCTTAGATCAATGAGCCAGAAAATTATTTCGTTAAGAATATTCAATACATATTTTGCAAATTAATTGAGCTACGATGCAGTAGAAAAAAAAAAAAAATTTTAATTTTCCACATAGCATTTTACATTTCTTCATGGCTCACAATTTTGAAGGTGTTGTATAAGAACTAAAATAAAATTAAAAATACTACATGTACTCGTTTATTAAAAAAAAATTATTTGAATAACAATACGAAACATATTTCTTCAAAAATACTTCTTGCAGTGATTTCTTGACTTAACTTCATTGCCAAATATCGGCGCTTACTAAGCTTGAGTTGATTCTTAATTGGCTTCTTTTTTGTCATGTTATTTATTTATTTATTTTATATTTAATTCAAGTAGGACTTTTTGAGGCATAACTTGCTAATTCAGCAAAGAGTGATACCCATTGTCGGATGTAGGGTCAGTTGCGTCTTAGACTTGTAACAAAATGTTGACTAAATCTGTGTCGTTGACATCACTTTACTGCTATACTATACTATATTCGTGATTCTTATGGCATTGGATAGCCTAAGAAATTACGCATCTAATTAACTACTCCAAATGCCGGTATCTTAGTTTAAAGCTATAAAAAATCTCCAAAGAGAATTTCCTCTATCTCAATTTTACATGTGTTTCAACAAATTAACATAAACAAAATATCAATTATCTCGAAAAGCATTTTTTTGAGATACGCCCATTTCGCTTCTGAGGGCAGTATACTCCAGTGCGAAATCGCTACAAATGTAATTTCAATATTCACAAAGTTTCACAAGAAAAACATTTTGGCGCTCTCCACAAAATTTGAAAAACCCGCAGCAGCGTATGGAGATATAAATTATTCTGCTTTGCGGTGGGCTCACATGCTTCACTTGGGATAGTGTAGGAGATGGCCAGACGTATTATTTTGAACCACGTAGGTTTCAAAGTTCCGTCCCAGTGGAAGCACAAAATTATGCAAAATGATCATTTCTGGAACACTGAAATCCGCGAGTAGTATACAAAAAGCCCAAAATCACTGTTTGGTGGGGTATATTGGTTCATATTTTTTTTTGAGTACGCCTGTGATGTGACATGATTTCTGGTCGGGGTGCACAAAAGGACATTCATCATTATATTACATCCTATTAATATCAGTTGGGATTAACACTATTTTACCACTATTTAGTATCACCACAGTTTCGTGTGATGGATACAGTTTTGGCGGGAAATTCTTTTCAAGCAATCTTGATGATTTTTTTAGAATATGTATAGGGAACAATAAAGTATGACCAATTATGAATCTTAGGACTCATTATTAAAATTAAAGTGTAATTTTTATGATAATGAAAAATTTAAAGATAATCGTTGATAATCAGTTCAAAGAATAACAATTTTTAAGATCTTTATTTTGATCTTGCTGTATAAATATAAAAGAAGATGTTGTTGTTTTGAGTACTTGTTGAAATATAAGGAAAATAAACATTTGTGTTTTCAGCGTCATAAGTGTACTTTTTTTTTTCATTTCATTTTATTGTTAATTGATATTGATTTATTAATTTTCAATAACATCATAACTGAGCCATAATGAATCTTATAGCTACACTGCTGAGTTTTTTTCCTTTGCAGCACAGCACGTGTTTATTGCCTGAATTAAACGTGATTTTGATATTATCATCACTTGTGGAATAAATCTTTTTGAAACATGTAAATAAATTTAAGTAATTTTTTATATGTACATACATAGGTGCATCAGTATTCGGGATGGGGATATGGTGAAACATATTTGAAGTTTAGTTTTAATTATTGCTGAATCCTAATCTGATCGTGTAATACCTCTAGCACGTTAGTACTTTAGGATTTTCCATTCTATAATTGAGTTTTGTCTTGTAAATCTTGTCTCTTTAAAGTTTAAGAGTAAATCAACTGTTGAGAAAAAACAACTAGTTGCTGTTATTACAATAAGACGGTTCAAATAATTCTACCAACCTTAAGGTAGTTCGATCCTCACGGCTGCCAAGCGAAGAATGTTCTCTCTCTACATGTGGGCACCCCTGGTGATCAAGGAATATTAGAAATGCCTTAGTACGTACATACATACATAAAACTAAAGAAATTTTCACATGCATTTAAAAACAACAAAAAAATCACTTTTATTTATAGTAATACCTGTTTCGAAGTATTTTTAATGGTTCTTTTATTTTCTGTTATTTATTTACTCTGTTTATTGAGATAATTAAATATTTTTAGTGCATGATTTTCATAAATCAGAATGTACACGCAGAGTTAGCATTGTTTGGGAACAAGCGGTTTGGCTGAACTTTTCAATACAGTATGTAAAGTTTTTTATTCTTTAATTTTAGATGCCTAAACTTTGAGGGCGCGAATGTGAAATATGGTATTAAGATTTTCAATCAGTACCCCATATTACACGGTGAGCTTTAACCAAGTTTAAATGACAAGTTGAGTTACTACAAAAATTTAAATGGGGAATTATTTGGGATGTTAATTATAGTCAATATACAACAAAAGGAAAAAAATCATTAGAGCTTTTTTATTTTAATTCCATATTTACTGTTTTTTAGTAATATTACATATGAAATACGAGCAACTCACGTATGGAATTTAAAAAATATTCGATTTCGCTCAAATTCTGACACATCAAAGAACATTAAAAGTGAACCCAAAATTTAACTCCCTATATAGTCGGAGTCCCGTGTACTATAAGGTCAAAGTTTGAAATAAACTCAATTTTTGCGAAAACAGCCGAATTCAGTCAAATATCTCAACCATTTTCACTGTGTGATGTCTCATTTTAAATTATATAAAAATGTTAATTATGTGAAGTATAATTTAAGTATTATGAGTAAGATCTCGATATGAGGCACCATTTGCAAAGTTGTCATATTTTACCGAGGCCTTTTTCACTTAATCTGGTCGTAAATAAAGGTCTTAAGTTGTAGAAGCTTAAAATTATTTTTTGAGTATAGAAGATGACATAACAAACAAAAAGTGATATCCAAATCTTTAAACTTAGATTTGTGGGATTTTTGAACTAAAATTTTTAAAACGGTCCAAATACGGCTATTTTCAGGCCAAAATATGGCTCTTTCTCAGGACTCCGACCACCTAGAAAGTTGAAATTTAGACTGTGGTGCTATCTAATAAAGTTCATTGACCTGTCAGAAGTTAAACAATATCGGAAACTTTTTAAATTTCATACGTATGTTTTACATAAGTAATATCATTGAAAAACAGTAAATATGGATTTAAAAAAAAAGCTCTAAGGATTTCTTATGTTTTTCATATATCGACTCCAAATTACATCCCAAATAATCCCCAATTAAAGCTTTTGCAGTTACTCACACTTTTATTAAAAGTTGGTTAAAGCCCACCATGATTAAGTATATAAATAAAATGTTAAGACATTGAATGTGATTTTTTTATATTTAGAGAAAACATCATTACATATTTGTGGTATAAACTTAGATGTATTTAAAAACTGCAAAAAAAACTGGCATAAATCGGCTATGTCCGATTTTCAACATAATCAAAGGATAAACTTTCATATTTCAAATCGGTTTTTTTTTTAATTTTCCCACACTAGAGAAGGAAGCATAAAATATCTAATAATAATGCAGATTGTCTGTAGTGTACAAACTAAAATATTTTTTCAGTTCACGAAAACCATTTTTTATGATTATTTTGTGGTAGTATTAATTTTTGTTGTTCGGTACTACCAAGAAAAAATAATTGTAAATTTAATTTAAATAAACACTGAAATCGAAAGTTGTTTATAAAGCAAGGAAAGACCAAATGATGTTGATTTAAGTTTATGTTATTTATTTAATAAATACATTATAAAAACAGAAACGCGTTATTTTTAAGTAGTATCTCTCTCAATGGTTCATGTGAAAACTGTTTTTGAATTTTTTTTTTCAAGAAATTTGCATTAGCGCATATATGTAGAATAACTGCCTGAAGTGCAAATAGAATATAAATTACACAAATTTTCCTAAATTTTTTTCTTAATGAAATAAAAAATCATTGTGCGTAGCACAAACTTTTGACACGTCAGTGCATTTATCATGAAGAGAAGTGAAAGTTGAGGGGGATATCTACTGCGATGCTTTTTTTTTATTGTTGCATTATTCTATCAGATAAAGTTATCTGATGTTAAAGTAAAAGAATGTTGAACATTTTGAAAAATTGAAATTCATATTTTTAATTAATCGAAATATGAAGAAAAAGTCGAAAAATAATGAAAAATCTTGAAAAAGTCGGAAAATTAGAGAAACGGCGCAAACGTAATATGATTTTTTCTATACGCAATTGCATTTCACAGAATGTTTTGTTCGGCTTGAAAAACATTGACCCTAAAAAGGCGAGTCGTTCAATAGTTCTGATCTTATCTAATCAACTGATGACTCGCACAATGTCGATAGAATTATTTTACTCGACAGCAAGTCCACTGATTGGTTGACAGAGCGAGTGCACTCACGTAGACCTCTAGTACGTATACACCTTATACATATTTCATTATAAATAACAAATTTGAAATTTTGAAAAATTAAATTTCTTATGATGCGTCATCATTCTTAAGTGGAAACTTGTGATGCAACTAAAAGCATTTTCGCCAGACAACTATGTATATGCTTCTTTCTGTCCATAAGATTAACAATTAACCTATATTGCATCAAAAGAAAACTAAAAATTAAAACAAGAATACCAGAACCGCAAATACTCTTTTTTTAATTTTCAATTGAAAAAAAAAACAAAATGCTTGGCACAACTTTTAATTACGGTTGAAAATATTTTTTCACTTACTACATACATAAGTGCTAAATAATGTAAGGCATTTATTTCAAAAACACAAATTCTAATTCTCGCAAAACAATTTTCAATATTATGACAATATTGATATGAATTTATTTCGTATTATTTGCATGGTATTAAGATTTTGTTATAATTTATATTTATTTTTAATGACTTTTTGTTAATGTCATAAATAAATAAATATATATTTCGTTCAATGTTTTCGAATGGTATATCGTATTTTTATTTGTGTCAATTTATTTTTATTTTATTAGTTCTTTAATATCTTTTTCTAATTTATTTTTAAGAAAAATGAATAGAAAAATAGTGGGAAAAATATGAATTATTAGCGCAGTTTTGGCATCCTTCGTGCCTTGTCTGCGCTCGAGTATTTTATTTGACTGTGAATTGATTCACAACACAATTTGGAGTGACAGTTGGCCAAAATTGATGTACCTCACTGAATGGGGCGACAGTCTCGCACGTCGCTGGCGGCACGATATTCCGATTACGTACCAGTCGTTGCGTCGGCGATCTGTGCGTTTATATTTTTTGTTATTTTACTATGAAAATTCATAATAATAAAATACACTCGTATACATACGCCTGTTTATTTTTTGTGCTTTTTTCTTCTCTTCGATATAATTTTTAATGGGCGTACACGGGCAATCGACCTAGTAATTTGTCTGAATTGTGGTTTCCGTAAAAATAAAGTGTTTTTTTAGATGGGATATAAATAAGAGTTGTTTAAATTGAGAAACGAAAGATAGAGATACAAAATGAATCGAATGAAATTGTGTACATGATTATCCTTATTTAACAATGAAATTTTCCAAAATAAAATATTTGTTTGTTTGTATAAACTTTCGCTATCTTTATGAACGGTCCATATATGCGACTAAGTACTTCATTAATTTAAAAATGCAATGAACCCTTGAACCCATAAGTTACACCTGATACGACACACGTGGAAAAACTCTAATTAGTTATGCTGCACTATTGCGTGACACGCTACAACACGCTACTGCAATTTAATTCTTCTTTACTACTTCTAGTCACACACCGCTTACAGTAGCTTAGACTGGACGGGCGCAGAGGGCTACCGCCGAGAGCGCAAAACTTGCGGGCGGAAATTGGCCATCGGTATTCATTGAGTTTTGCAAATATATTAATTTTAAAGAGTCGCATTGATCAGTAAGTGACCAGTACTTGAAAAATTTTATTAAATTTTAATGTGATGATCAGTTTTGAATATTTGAAGAAACTTGCGTAGAAAAAGTCCAATAACCTTTTTTTTACAATATTTTTATGTTGTTTATGAATTATGAGCATAGGACTTTTTTGATTTATCCTGAATATTTATGACTAAAAAATATATTAAACATAGACATAGGCATATATTTCAATAAAAGCGATCTCATCCACCTTTACACAACACATAGTGGTATAGTGAGAAAGGGGCCCGACGAACCGAACTGATATAAAAAAAATGTAATTCGATGGGTTCTTTCATCAAGTTTTTTTCTGATAAAAGCGTATGTACCATGAAATAGCTTTAGTCATATAACTATTTCATGTCTGTTTATATACGAGTAATCCTTTGCTAAATCTCCTCTGTCAAATTGTCTGCGCGTGTGACTGGTTGACTGACTTAAGCGATTCCACTTTGCACACAACCACCTCGTTGCGTTTTTCAACGTGGCTAAGTTGCCGCATTGAGTGGGCGATCTCATCATCAAATTCATCGTGAATGATGTTCAGGGGCTGATTGCGCGAAATTAATTAATGCTCATTGAAGCGATCATAGTGAACTCGTTGCTGTTTTTATTGCTCTTGTTAGCAATATTATTAGTATTTTTTCTTTTTTATTTGGATCTATTTTTATAATTGCTACATGCTGTCAAGATTTTTTGCTCTGATTAATCAAAGCCACACTTGGCGTCATTTAATGATTTAATTAATTGGAGGCTGCATTAGTGTAAGTTTTAATTTCACAGGATTGGAAAATTTCAAACGTTAAGTTCATGTGAAATTAGAGGTACATATCGTCGCTCACTTGTACAACGGCCCTAATTTAAATTTTTTTTCAAATCCAGTTTATTACGTATTCCTGAAGACCAACCTCAAATACACCTTCACCCAAAAAATTGGGACGGTAACCAAAAATGTCAATTAGGGCCGTTGTACAAGTGAGCGACGATATTCAGTATCAGGAGACCGACCTTTGCACGGTTTTTCGTTACGATCGGATAATTATGATAAAAGTTCCTTTGTATTTATATTATTTTATTTATAGCATCCCACAAACTATTTTTGAGTTTAAAAAAAACTCATTTGTACTCAGTTAGTACTCTTTTAGTACTTGCTATACCGTAAATGAAAAAAAAAAAAAATGTTCTTAGCAACACCCCACTTTTCACAAATCTAACTAATTTGAATTTTTGAGAATCATATTTAGGTCACTTTCAAATAAATGGCAAAATGCGCCTCTCACGTCGATAGTCTCTGATATAATGCATAACTTTTGCATACCTCAATATACCTATACCATTTTTAATCTGAAAAATATACTATAATGCAAAAAGATGCTAGCATACTTTTAGGGAAATCAAAAGTAATCTACGATATATCGCAACTTTAAATACCTGAGTGTTACGAAGCAATTTTTCAATAGATTTTCTCTATCTTTTCAGAGTTTCTCTATGATCCAGCGAAAGACCACTTTATTGGTTCTAATGTTAAGCTCCAAATTGAAGCAAAAGCATGTACAAGAAAACGCATCAACTCAACGGCAAAAAAATCGAGACTGGAGCTAAAATTGGCTCCACTATAGACATACAACTAAGACATTTTACAAAATATCGTAGAAGAAATAAAATCTGACTAGCAGAAGACGTATACGAAAGACGGTGCTGATTCACATAAATACGAGGACACAAAGATATGTCCATACGTCGAAGTGCCAGCAAGCGGCGAGAGAAACCGCCATGGGAACGTTTCAAGGATCATTTTCGGCACTTTACTGCATTTATGTTCAGCAATGTCGGTATCATATTACTCGTTGTATTCTACACAACTGGTGGTTAGCTTTTGACTATATATGCATATAGAACATTTTGCCTTATAATTATTATTCATTTTAAATTCGCAGGCGCCTTCATATTTCAAGCCATCGAATTAAAGTTGGGTAAAAAGCCAGAAGTAATGGTGGAAAGAAATCTTACTGCTTATTATACGGAGAGCATCTGGGTGGCAACTTCAAGGAATTTTAGTTTTTTTAGATATGACACATTTAATAAAACGTAAGTTAATATTTTTTCTCTCATATGTGACATAACACTAAGTAAATGTTATTAAATTAAATATAGAGTGGATCAAATACTGCTAGAATATCAAAGAGAGTTTGTGTTGAGAGCAAAAAAAGACGAAGAAACCAAAGAGAAACAATGGAGTTTTTCGGGCGCATATCTTTATTGTTTGACTGTTATCACAACAATCGGTGAGTGTACTACATGTAGTGTTTAGTTTTTATTCTGATGATAGACAATAACCTTTAACCCTAACCCGGCTTTATTTTGATAACTATACGAGTAATACATGTACTTATACAGGTTACGGCAATATATCAACTTCATCTGATTGGGGAAAACTGGTTACAATACTGTACGCCATAATTGGTATGCCACTTTTTTTACTTTATCTCTCAAATATTGGTGATGTACTGGCAAAATCATTCAAATGGATCTATTCGAAAGTGTGCCTGTGTCGCATTTGCCCAGGTGTAGCCAAAAGGAGAATTATACGCGAGCGTAGAAAACTTAAGGAAATTGCTTTAAACAGAGCGGTAAGAACTTGCATTGCCCTTTTAGCTCAATAAAAATGAAATCACCACTCCTCCTTATAGTTACACAATATGGAAGAGGCACATAGTAGCAGCAGCAACTCAAACAGCTCAAGCAGCAGTTTTAGTGGCAGTGGCAGTGGCAGTGGCAGTGGCAGTTCGTCTAAAAGTAGCGAGGAAACCGAATCATCATCGCAGACAACATCCGCATTGGAAAATGCATCAAATGCATATACAGAAAATTCATCGGATATTGAACGGGAAATACTTGGAAGTACGGATGAAATTATAGTGCCTTTAACCGTTTGTATAATGATAATGATAACGTAAGTCTAAATAAATCGTAGCCCAGGAAATCTATCTAAAAAAAACGCAAATTACGGACTAATTTCGTATAAGCTGAATTTTTGACTGGGTCTTTAGTATGTTCTTATGATTAAGAAGATTTTTCGATACATTGATATAGTTTATGCTGAGAAAATTACTCAAGGTCAAAAATCTATTCGTCAAACATCTACTTCTACTAGTATCCTAAAATGTCATTAGGAGCGTAGAGCCTGAACAAAAGTTTATGGGATTATTTCGATCCCTGGCTCGTTGTTTTACGTTGAGCCAAAAGAAAATTATTTTTTCAGATTGGGATGGATCTGAAATTCTTCTAGCTATAGGTTTCTTCACAAGTATTCAAAGCATGTTTTTTTATCTTTGAATGAACTGACAACAAAATGATATGTAAGAAATCAAAACGTACTGGCAAATCATAAGAGAACGAGCCTGGAATCGACATAGTACTGTAATCTTTGTGTGAGCCCAACACTCTTAATGGAATTTTAAGATATTATTATGTATTAGCTTAAAGCTGCAAAGTACGATATTTTTCGCCATTAACGTCGGCTTGAAATGTAAAATTGCTGAAATCCTTCTTTTCTGTAAAAAAATTCAAAATTCAAAACTATTCCATAGACATTTTACTACATATTTTCCTGGGCTATCATATGTAAAATTATTATTTTTTATAGAAAAATATGTTTTATTCTACTAGATATATTTTATCCGGTGCTATACTATTCAGTAGTTGGGAGGATTGGAATTACCTTGATGGTAGTTACTTTTGCTTCATATCATTAAGTAGTATTGGCTTTGGTGATTTAGTGCCGGGAGAAAAAGTGGTAAGCTATTGTCATAAAGATTGTGGTAAGGTCTTATACACCCTTATCTGTGCCCACAAGGAATAACAGCATAACTCAATATTTGATGACAAGGCGAAACAGTATAAGTCACACATAATTTTGTTGTTTCGCCTTGTCATCATATATCAAGTTTAGCTGTTATTCCTTGTGGCCACAGATATTATTATGTTCGCTTTCGTTGTGCATCCCTGAAGATTGGCAGCATTTCATTACACTCTCACGCCAATCCAAATGAAGATTTAAATAAATTTTGTTTTTTATTTTCCTGAAGGATCTGCTGTACTCGTCTCTTTCCAAACATTCTTTCTTAATCAATATATGTACTACATATATCTGTTGCACTAAAAAACAATTCAACAAGTGCACAATTCCCTCTAACAGCACAAAACTTCAAGCGATTTACTCTACTTACTACTCTTACCTTGGTATGGCCCTGCGTGCAACCTAATAAGAGACCTAAATACATACATATACATATGTATAATTACACATATTTATCACCAACGTAGTTTCAGTCAGCTTTTCCCATCAGTTTTACACAGCCATGCGAAAATCTGACCTCTTTGGTTAGTCACATCTTACAGCGAACATCTATCTAAAATATCTTCTTGATATTTAAATTTCGAATGGTATCTTTTATGTATATTTTTTTTCTATTAAAATTTAGATTACGGCTGACATGGACAAAGTGAAATTGAGTTTTATATTTTGCGCGGTTTACCTTCTGTTGGGAATGGCACTTATTGCCATGTGTTTCAATTTAATGCAGGTAATTTAAAAAAAAAAATTTTTCATAAATTAATTTAAACATTTGTATTTTGTTTATTTTAAGGAACAAGTGATACATAAAATGCGCTCATTTAAAAGAGCATTCAAAGCTTGTTTTCGCTGCACAAAATGATAGAAAGTAATACGCATAATATTGATAAAAATGCCTCACGTCCATAGCCATAACAAGACTCAACTTTAGAAATAACACAATTTAAATAAGATATGTATGTATATAGAGTATATATATAAAAGCTGTTGAGAATGAGAGTCAAATAAGATAGTATTAAAATTAAATTAGCTTATATTTCGAAAGTCATTGAAAACAATATAGTGAGTTTGTCTGAAGCTGAATCTGAAAACGTTAGTTTTTATATTCTTTTGATATATCTAGGGTATATAAAGACGCATGAATAGAAAATTTGGACCTAGTCCACTTTCATTCAGAATCTCTGATATAATTTAATACAAATTTAATATTTAAGGTGTAAATTATAAATGTTTTAAGTTATCATATGTCTTTATAATAGAAGATAAGAATAGGTTATTCGTTTAAAAATAAACATTTTTTTGTTTAAGTGAATTTGGGATTTCTTAAACAAAAAATGTCTTAATTGCATATAAATACTTTTTACAGTGCCATTTAGTAAAGTTATAATCCAAATGTGTTCCTTTTCTAAAAATAAATTAAAAACATTAGTTACATATATTGAAAATTGCCATTTATTATATTGAATTTTTACGAAATGTTACATATGTATATTCTAAGTGAAAAAATTAAGCATACTTAAATGTAAGAATGGAACCCCTCTAGTGATGTCACTGCTCTTCGTAGTACATATTAGTAAACTATTTACAAAAAAAAAAAACAAAAAACTTCTCGTAAATATTTTGCTTTCTATGATTTCGTACAACTTTGATTATTTTAAATTGAACTTATTATTAAAGTTTCACATTCTTTTCGACCATCTGCTACTTGCTCGTTTTTGTCGCTTAGCAATACAATTTCGCTTTTTGTTTCAGACATTTTTCTTTTGCTGTAAATATTTATATTCTTGCAACTGTTAAACCTTATTGAAAAAAACAACTTGAATCACCCTAATACATTTAAAAAGTAATATCTCAAAAAATAAAGGTTATTCTCTTATAGATTTTAAGAATGTGTCTGCTTTCAAATCAAATTTCTCGACATACATAACTTTGGAACTTTGGAGATGTTGTGTCGAAGATGTTTTTTGAGAAACATTTTTAAAATAAATAAAGATATGGACAAATTTATTTAAAATAAATTATTTATTTTACCAAATTTATTTTGAAAGTGAGTTGAATGTACAAAAAGCAGATTGAAAAATCAACGCTCTTACGACGACTGTAATATTAGCGAGGAGTCACTATGGACTTAACCAATTTGGTTAGGAAACAACTCAAATATCGTTTAGGATTTACATATATTTGCTTGTATTGTATTTTACGCATAGAAATTTTGTAAATACATTTACATACATCTAGCTGCACGATCTGAGCAATATAAGTGTTAAGTTTGTAAAAAGTATTAAAATAAAATTTAATAAAGTTTGTAGAGTTTTCAAAAAAAGCCAAAACCGTTTTCTCATTGCTTTTTTTCTGAAAATTATAGATTTTATAGGATTTCCTTTAAATCACAGAAGTCATAAATAATGATCCATATACATATCATAAAATTCTGAAATAATTTAAACATCCAGTTTGTTGAAAATTTGTGTATTGTTCATTTTAAAATATTGGGATTGTTTTATCTTACTTAAACCTATTTATATATAAGTACATCTGGGCCTTCATACAGCAAACTGAGTTAACTAAAGCATTTGGTCCCATTTCTATCAATTTTTTAACAATATTAGAATCGTCATTTCCTGATATTTTTAATTTTAAATTAGTAAGTTAAATTATCAATGTGTAATTATTTTTACAGAAGCTGCCGTCAGAAGCGAATTAGGCGTATCTCAAAAAAACTCGTTTCGAGATAATTGATGTTTTGTTGAAATATATGGAAAATTGAGAAATAGGTCATTTTCTTAGGCGATTTTTTATAGGTTTGAACTAAGATACCGGCATTAGACGCAGTTCATTAGATGCGTAATTTTTTAAACTATCCGATGCCATAAGAATCTTGAATATCAAGTTTTTTGAGATACGCCTATTTCGCTTCTAAAAAAAAAATCTCATAAGCCACCTAACTTACATGGAAAGAAATTTCAAATGACTTTAGCTTCTGTAAAAAAAGAAATAAAATCATAATATAGGAAGCGTTTAAAACGTAAATCTGTAAAATTTTATAAAAGTCTTGAGTGAGTCTTTACAAATATGAAAAATCGAAAAGATTATTCAAAACTTATAGAAGCAAACTATCATCCGGACTTGATCTAAGGAATTTAAAAATTAGGGCTTTGAATTTCCTTTTTAATATTATACATACATACATATTAGAGAAATTTTTTTAGGAATTTAAAAGATTCTGTAGCTGTTTTAATATCGCTGGAAACCAGAGAAATGCTTCAAATTTCCACAGAAAAGCAAAAGCTATGTAGAATATATATCACACTTTATGGCGCTGTATCACCAAAAAACGATTTAGTCATAGTTTTAAAAAATTAAAGCAAGTATCGTCTTAATTAAAGCAACATCATCTGTGACTAACATTTTTTTTGATATTCTATTTAAAATTATTGAAGCATTCAATCTGATGGCGATGTAAGGTGTTTTAACAAAGTATTAAAGTGTTACTAATTTAAGTTTTATCTATAATGCTGATTCCGTTTCAAACGTTTATTGTAAAACAAATAGCATGACCCACAATAATTTAAAATAACACTGGCCGAAGAAGAAATCACAAAATCACAGAAAAGCTGCAACTTTTAATTCTAACAAAATTGACTTTATTACTGATCGCATAACTTTATTTAAAAAGCAACGATTTTTAATCAACAACAGTTAATTGCAAATTGTGAAGTCAACATGTTCAATTCAATCTCTAAGGATTTTTCAATATGTTGTAGAGGTATGCCAACATTTACATCTGAAAACTGCGTAGATGAACTAATAAAAAGTAACTATACATTATCATCAGAGGTGAGTATTAAATCTTTCTTCTTTTATATTATTTTTAAATTGAGTATAATCCCATATAATACTCATGTATAAAGATTTTAAATTTTATAATGGTTCACACATTGAATTGATCGGTGTGAAGGCATTTTTTGAAGAAAATGTAAATCAACAAGACGTTAGGGATCTATTTATTAAATGCCTTCGAGACATGCAATAAAGTGGGTAAGTAAAATATCATACGATAAAGCATATGAAACCAACATAGAAAATAACGATTAATGACCTTACTTGCTCCGAATTCGATGGAAACTTGTTGATTTAATATACAATATGATTATGTCTCAGAAAGCGTTATTTTCAAAAATTCTTAAAAAAATATATGGTAATATTAATTTTTTTCTATAATTGGTGTAAATTTGGTGAGTGAGCTCAAAATAAGTCATTTAAAAGTGAAAATTTTAAATTTTATCTCTGTAAATAGGTATATTAGAAATTTTTTTATAATACATATTTGCACCTAAAATTTTTCTCCGTCTTTACTTTGTGCAACTTGTTTTATTAAATGACTCAGAATCTATTAGAAACTTACCCTCCAAATGTACATCAAAATTAAAAATTTAAGTTTTAAAACATTGTTTTCTGAGATATACTTTTGTTTACTTTTTGGGGACGTAAAATCGACCATTAACTATTGTGTAACCTGTAAATTTAAAGCTTATGTCATATCGCTCATTTGCTTCAAAAGTGGCATAACTAAAAAAACACAAAGTGGGAGAAAAACGCATTTAAAGTTTTCAATAAGTTACTTTTAATATGAAAATTCAAAAAAGTATGTTTACATAAACTCTTATCACAAGGTGAGTTTATAAGATACCTTTCTGATTTTTTGACACAAAATAAAACATAAAATGCGGTTCATTAATTCAAAAATCACGTTTTTTGAGTTATGCCAGTCTTGAAGTAAATGAGCGATATGTCCTTTGAAATTGCATATTTATGTAAGACTTATTTGAAACATTGTAAAAGTTATAGTGAATTTAAGTTAATCCTATAATTTGGGGACCGCTGAGGACAGAAATCTGGTAAGAATATTTGTCACATAGTAGACATCGATTCTACAAGTTTTCATTGAATTAGGAAAATATTAGGTAAACCTCTGATTAAGATTTAAATGAATACAAATTACATCTTTGTTTTCCTGCATGGATCAATGTGTCTGGTATCACACACTCAGTCACTGTCCAAAACGTCTAGCCGGCGGTGAGAAAGACCAATGCCAAACAAAAGCTAAATGGGTGGATCAGTGCTTATTTGATTAATATGCATGCTCGGTTTTATGAAGCAATGATTTTTTTAATAAGATTAAGAACATTTGAGAAACCTCTTAGTTTTTCGATATTTAGTTAACTCGTTTTTGTTTTTTTTTTTTACAACTCAAAGCATAGGCATCATCATGAATTTGTTCAGGACATCTACTTCTTACCGTCGCGAAGAGGTCGCTGGGCGAGGACTAACAAGTTTCAACAACTGCTGTCCTTACACTCCAAGTCACTTACCTGAGGATAGTTTGCCGTAGTATTTCAGACACTGCTAAACAATAAGCAAGATATCGTCGGCTTCGAGTGCGAACTTGAGAAGTAACACCTCGCTCGTTTGTAAAAAAGCATGCACTGCTTGCAGACTTTGTTGCATTAAAAGTCTCAAATTTGAATTTTTGTTGTTAATAACTAATTTACTAAAGAAAATTATAACAGAAAAGAAATGCATTCTTTTGACACAAAAAAATTACATTATAAATTCTGATTGAATTTATAATAAAACTACACTAGAATGAAAAATTTCCTTTATGGCGTTGCTTTTAAATAAAAACTACAATGATTTTTGTTTAAAAGCAACGCAATGTAAAGGTATTTTTTTTCCAAATTTACATAATTTACTTAATGACATAAAAAACAAATATACTTAAGATTAGACAAAAGCGATTGCTCACTTCATAGCCGTTATTGGTTCGGGTATTTTCAATCTCGTAATTGCAACCATATTATGGTTACGATGCACCTGGCTTTGATTAGGCTTGGTTGGAGCAGTATTTTCACAACTGCTTATATATCTTGCTTTTTGCTCCAGTTGCAATGGTGGAACATTACAAAGCTGCTTGTATCTTGGATTAGTCGAAGATCCCTTATTTACACAACATTTTCGAAATTGGCCATTAAGTTTAAGCGACATATTGCGTACACGATTGGAATTGGTTAGCATGTCGAATGCGCTTAATTTTGATGCATCATATTCTTTACGACTTGTAGGTAAACGATATTTGGAATTATTCTTTAGATCTGAAGTATCGCGTTGCTGTTTTCTGAAGGTGCGCGGCGTTATGTTCAACTTGGGATCGATAATAACTCTACGTTTTTTTACCTCTACCCGTACGGCGCTTTTAGCAGTTTGTGTTGGATTTATCATATAATTGGGCAAGACTTTTTCACCAAATCGCGTTGTGGGAACAATACGGTTGCGGATGCGCGCTTGCGAATTATTGAGTACTTTTTTATTTACATTTACTGTAGAAGCGAGCCGTTGAGCAAGCTGACGTCTAGAATACGTGCGTATTGGAGTAATGCATTTCCGCCACTTCGTGGCTGAAGTTGTGTTGGAATTTGACGCACCTTTGTTTTGTTTGGAGCGGAGTTTCAAATCGGGCGTAACAGGTAATTGAAACTCCGAGACTTCTAGATCATTGAGCGGTGTACATGTATGTTCAGTTTGTGTAGGAATTGGCGAAGGTGGTGGTTGCATCAAATCAACTCTATGACGGCAGGGCACAGAGGATTCGGTATTCGTGCCCACAACGCGTAGCACATTCTTATGCGGGTTTGTAGGTGTGGGATTACGATAGAGACGTATAACTTTGATGCCAGATGGAATTTGCACTAGCGTATCTTTGGCCACATCATATACTGATTGCAAATCACGCCGTGGTTGCTCCGGAGTATTAGAAAAAGATTGTGAAATGGACGTGTGGGAGCGCCGACGGTGCAAGCGGCGTGTTGTGTTTTTTGTTGATTGTGTTCCACAAGCACCAGTTGTCGGAGTACTATACGCTAGCGGCACTAGACGTGCATCTTGGCCGGCACTCATGCGAATTGTCTTGGAAGATGGTGGTACATTCGCTGGTAGTGCATATTGACGGTGCTTCAAGTCACGCAAAGGCGCCAAGTGTTGTAAGCAGCGCACATTGCTGTTATTTTTGTTGTATTGATTCCCTTGCGACGTGCAACATCGTCTATTTGGAATGATGTTTTGAAATCCAATACGTCCATTTATAATCAATGGTACAAATATTTCTGATTCATATCCGCCCGCTTCTACCATCACAACATTGTTTCCTGAAAGCAATTTTATACGAAAATCCACTTTTGCCGCCATTTTTAATTCTTATATTAATCATGAAATAAATCTCTGTTGCTGTTGTCTATCTAAAATTTCTTACATGAAATTTTGATTTTATTTTATTATTTTTGGAGGAAACGACCGGGTTCTTATAAAAAAAGTACAAAATAAAAAGCAAAAACGAATAATTTAAACGTTTGTTTACATTGCAAGCTGTCAACTCAAATCCGATTAGACGACCTCTATATGTCAGATGGTTGGATAAAGGCAACTAAACTGCTTATTCGGCGTTTACACAGGGAAACTCTTGTCAAGAAGTTTCCTTTGCAAGAGGGGAAAAACCAAAGAGTCGTGGTACAAAAAAATTTGTCGTTTGTCGCATATGTCAAACAAAAATCACAAGAGAGAATAGACAAGAATTTTTTTCACTGAATTTCGTTTAATTTTAGGCTAAAAACTCATGCACAATGATGCTACTAGACGTTAACCCTGACCAGCGGTGCCAAACTTAAGAAACCGGTATTTTATATAATACCGGATGAAAACTTTGATTTCTTACTTTTATTTAGATTAAGTGTAGCTAGCGAATCCCGAGTTAGCTGTATAGAGCTTTGTCTCTTTTTTGTCTTGCTTTCTTCTTATTACCAAAAAAAATCGCACCAAAATAGAGTTTGTTTAATCGCACTGTGAGAACTGTCGTGACACTGATAATTCTACTTGCGTTGATTGTGTTTAGCAATTTCCGTTTTTAATATGTAGTGTAAAATTATAATTTGTACAGAAAACAATAAACACAATAATACCACAAAACAAATTTCAAAAGTTGTATACTAAAAATCAAAAATTGGATCAAGCAGTCTTACTAGAATAAAATTGAATTTATAATGCCAAATAAATATTTCGGTATAGTTTTAAGTTTGGAAAAATTTAATTGAATTTTCCTATGGTTCATGTTTAGCTTAAGACCTAAACACAACTGAAACTTGCAATATCGTCCAGATTTTTCCTATACGTTTGTAGTGAGAACAAAATTGATATGTACTTATCGCAGAGAAATAAACAAATTATATTTTTGGTGGGATTTGACATAAACAAACTGTCAAATTAACCACGTTTCGAAGCGAAACGCAACACAAAACCTTTTAGGACAATTTAATCTCACAAAATGGATAAAGATAATCTTGAAATGGAAATTGTTGAAGCCGAGGATGACGAAGATCAAATGGATGGCGATGATGATGATGATAGTAGCGACGATGAGACTATAAATGAAAGTACTGGAGAAACAAAACAACCAAAGGAAGTTTATTTACCAGGCAAACCACTGGACGAGGGTGAAGAGCTGGTTTGCGATGAAAGTGCATACGTCATGTTGCACCAGGCATCTACAGGTGCACCGTGTTTGAGTTTTGATATAATACCCGATGAACTTGGAGAGACCAGAGAACAATATCCATTAACAGCATATATGATCGCTGGAACCCAAGCAGCGCGAACACATGTCAACAATTTAATTGTGATGAAGATGAGTAATTTGTGCAAAACACAGGAAGGTGCCGACGATGATGACGTTGATGAAGAGGAGTTGGATGATGAACAACACGATGTAGCTGACAGAGAAGAGCTGAAGAAACCACAAATGTCATGTGCGCTTATTAAACATCTTGGATGTGTAAATCGTGTACGAACAAGGCGTTTAGGTAACTCGGTGTTTGCGGCTTCGTGGAGTGAATTAGGCCGCGTTAATATTTGGAATCTAACGAAACAATTGCAGGCAGTTGAAGATACACAATTGTTAAAGCAATATGAGAAAGATATCGTCAACGACCCAATACGTCCAGCTTTTACATTTAGTGGTCATCAGCAAGAAGGTTTCGCTCTTGATTGGAGTCCGTGTACAGAAGGTGTTCTGGCAACGGGCGATTGCAAGTAAGATACATAAATAAATTATGACAAATTAAACCTTAATCTAACTTTTTTTTTAGGCGAGATATACACATTTGGTCGCCACTAGAAGATGGCACCTGGAAAATTGATCAACGACCATTTGTTGGTCATACGGCATCGGTAGAAGATCTTCAATGGAGTCCAAACGAACGCAGTGTACTTGCATCCTGCTCCGTTGATAAATCTATACGAATTTGGGACTGTCGGGCTGCTCCACAAAAAGCTTGCATGTTAACATGTGACGATGCACATCAGAGTGATATCAATGTAATATCTTGGAATCGTACAGAGCCCTTTATTGCAAGCGGTGGCGATGATGGCTTCTTACACATATGGGATCTGCGACAATTTCAAAGTAAAAAACCAATTGCAACCTTTAAACATCATACGAATCACATTACCACAGTTGAATGGAATCCACGTGATGCTACAGTTGTTGCATCTGGCGGCGATGACGATCAAATTGCTTTATGGGACTTAGCTGTTGAAAAAGATCAAGACCAAGAGGGAGTACAAACGCAATCACAGAACGATGACGAACTTAATAAGTTGCCACCACAATTACTTTTCATTCACCAAGGTCAAAAGGAAATCAAAGAATTGCACTGGCATCCACAATTGCCGGGAGTGATGCTATCGACAGCGCATAGCGGTTTTAATATATTCCGCACAATAAGTGTTTAATTTATATTGAGAAAATTGTATTGACATTGCATTCTGTTATACAAATTTTCATGACATATCTAATTTGCAATTTTTACTTGTAATCTTTTGCAACAGTAGAAGAACTGCTATATGTTTTGTATAAAAGATAAAGATAACTTAAAATGAGAAAATTCATTTTTTTAAAACCTTATATATATTAAAATTATAGCTGATTTTCACTATAGTTTAGGGGGTTGCAAACCTTTTAAACAGTTCTCATGAATAAAAATATGTATATTCTTATGGATTCCTTCATCTATTGCAAAAATACGAACTTTTCTATTTTGTACACAAAACTATTTTAGAAGGGTCCCTTTGACGGCTAATTCTATTCAGTCAGTGATGGACATTTTTTTATACTGATAATGTGAAATTTTGCATTTCTGGTAAATTTCAACTTGAATTTAAAAAATTAACTGTTAATTAAGCTTAAACCTTTTACGAAGAAAAGTTTTGTCTGGACGTTCATTCTTATACACGTGGAATAATTTTTTATGAACAAAGTCATATTTACGACAAATTTCAATTACAGTGCGGCCTCGGTCAACGCAACTAATAAAAACCAAGCCTGTTGCAATAACTGCGGAAATTGCAATGATGGAGTCAAAGATTCTAAGGTATCCGGGTGTAGATATTTAATACGAAATAACCTTTAGTATATAAAAACATCATTTATTTGCAGAAGAAACCAATTGTATAAGCTTTTTTTCATCTTGGGGTATTCACGAACTCGGTTTAATAACGCAAATGCTACAGAGAATATTCAAACGACATACGTTGCAGTAAACGAGTTAAAATTTGTTTGAAAAGTTGCACTTACTGAGTCTGTAATGCAAGAAATCTACAGGTTGCGATAGTTAAAGAGTTGCATTTATCGAGGGCTCCATTGACTGAGGTCGCAATGTACTTGAAAAAAATTTGGACCACAAAAAGCTTGCATTTATCTCTTTAACATAGTCGCGTGACGTAATTTATGAACGACCCCTCTTTGTAGTAAAATAAGTTTCACTGCAAATAGAACATATTGCGGATGATATTTAAAAACTGTTGGTTACTTTTCCTCCTATTTAAAATGGTACCACATTGTAAAAATCGACAAAAATAAGGATATAATTCAACTATAATGCAACAAAAGCAATTTTGTTATTTAAATTTATATATTTCATGAATATAACGAACCTATGCTACTAAACTAAGTATTTTATATTATAAAATTTATTTAAGTTTCAATAAAAAAAACACTTAAAGCTTAACTTAGTTTATATAAACGCACTTTAATTTGCTAGCAGGTCCTGATCATATGGGAACAGTGTTCAATAGGGCTTTTTAAGCCCTATAAGGGGTGTCACAAAATTCATGCTAGATTTGAATTTCACGGCATTTGTGTTGTAAAGTGTTGTTAAAAAAAATTCAGCGTGAAAATTCAGAATAATTAAAAATAGAGCGCTACGCGAAAGAATGCCAGCTGACTTTTTACCGCTCAAATGACGCGAAATTTAAATCTTGCCTGACTCTCAACTTATACAGCAATTAAAATTTTTATTTATTTATTTTCAATGTCAATAACGCTAGCTTAAAACATTTTGAATCTTTTTGGTATGGGGTCAAATTTATAATTTAATCTTATCTTGAAAAATTTATTATTGACCAGTCGTTTTCCAAATTGCACTAACATACATCAAGTCAATTTTTCGCATTTTGGTTCAGGGCCAAATATTTCTTACGAAAAAAAAGAGTTATACATTTTCTCAAGTTAAGCTTTTAAATTATTATAAAAAACGTATTTTTCGGTTTTTAAAAGAAGGTGGTTTTACTTAACTGTAAATTAAGCAGTTCTGTTGAATTTTTTTTAAGCCACGATGCCGTTTAAAGGTAATAATATTTTTTGTCATAATTATGTGTCACACTGTTAAATCGGGCTAGCACTTTAGGCGCAATTGATCAAATAACGAACAAATTTTTTAATTTATACAATCAAAGGTCTGTTCAATTACCGAATATGTAAGTTCAGTTTAAATTTTGATTCTAAAAGGTCTCACATAAATCTCTTTTCCCTTAAAAAATGCATGGAGGGCTAAATTTGTATTGTAAGGGTAGTTTAAGGATTGAAAGTAATCCGCTCTTCTTCAAGCAGAGGTGTGTTTGAACTATTTCAATGTAAGTGTCCTTATTATTGCGCACACCACTGTACATAGATAGTATTATTCTTATACATATTATTAAATAATTATGGACTTTTCGTATTTAATTTTCTTTTTCTTTGAATAAACAACTTTTTTTTTGCAATAAATTCCCTTAGTTAATTAATTATATCTCTTTTTAATAGCAGTCCATTGGTTTTCATAAAAAGTTTTCTTAAGATTTTATCACAAAATTTCGCAATTTTCCTTCATATTATCAAATTATATAGGTACGAGTACATATTTCCAGTACGTTTTTTGTCGTATGTTTAAAAAAAAATAACTTTTTGTGAAATAATGCAACATACGACAAATGTATTCTGATGCAAAAAGGCTAATAACGTCTTTGTAATTACAATTACAGTAAATTTGACTTGGGCTAATGAAACTAAAATATTCAGATTATATTCCATCCAAAACTGGAGTGAATCCATAGGGCCATTTTGAAGATATTTGATGTTATATGTACATTTAAACCGTCTCCTGAAAAGTTAAGTCTTGCTACATACGACATCCGTATTTTGAGGTAGCGATACATTGTTAAAGCTTATTAAATTATTTAATTATGTTTAAAGATGGATTGTTGAAAAAGTACCTACTATGAATGTTTGCCCTAACGATATACTATCGTTGAAAAGGCAATGGAATTGAAGGCGAATAAAATACATACTTTATAGAAAATGATCATAATTTCGAAGGTCTTCACTATCTGAGTGTCATCACTTAATCATATCACCCATCTGAATAAAAAAAGTCTGATGCCTATTAAAATAAGAAAACTGATCAAAATGAAATATGGTTACTTTCGGGTATCATGAAGGATGACCGCCTATTTCTAAGGACGCCACTGTTCTTGTCTTTTTTTACAACTTTATACTAGCTTAGCTGATTTTGTTTTTATGTCATGTAAAATTGGAAAATTAATTGAAATCTAACGCAGAAAGTCAATTTTTTTTAAATAAACAATAATAAAACTAATCCAACGGAGTCAACGGAGCAATAATACTGGACATCAATTTAACAGTTTCTTATGAAAAATCTGCTTACAAAAAAAGATCCATCAAAATAAATGTCATATGTAAGTACATTTTTCTTTTTCTGTTGCATTGAAACCTTTCATTTCATTCTACATATTTTAAGAAGAAAATAAGATAGCTGCGCTGCGAAAGATTGGTAGAGTAAAATTACACTGACCTCTAAAAATTTATATTTCTCCATTATTTTACCGTATCTATTTGAGGCATCAAACGCAAACTAATAGTTATTTTTTAAAGTTTGCTCGCTATTTTTGAAATAACTTCTTCTTTATGAATTTAGTTTTGTACGGATTTCCTCATATATGTATATTCTTTGTTTATTAGTTCTTTCGCTTTTGTACAGTTATGAATTGATTGGAAATAGAAATATGACAGATCCAAAAAAGGTATTTTCTTCTAACTTTTGGTAATTTAATTGTTTATTTTTTAAATTTCATGTTACTTTCCAGAAATCATTATGGAGTAAACGACTTGTTTTCTCGACTGTTGGTTCGACGTTAGCCACAGCATTACCATTGGGATATTGCATGTCTGTAATAAACAGCCCTGCTATGGTAGGATGATAGAGCTAAATTTTAATATCTCAAAACAATATTAACAATAAGACTGAATACCTCGTTATAGCACATGCAAGCTTGGTGCAATGAAACACTAATAGAACGCTACAGCCATCACATTAGTTCAGAATCGCTTGATATATTATGGGCTTCGGTTGTATCGATGTACTTAATAGGTGGTATAGTTGGAGCTATCACTGGTGCATGGATATCGACATATTTTGGCAGGTAAATGTAAAAATAAAAATTAGACTGACTAATAAATATGTATATATATGATCTCCATAGAAAATTTTGAACATAACAGATATTTCTATACACTACATACAGGGTATATTAATTTTTTCATTCCGTTTGTAAAGCATAAAAAGGGACGTTATAAGCATAGAAAAGTGTATATCGTCGCTCTCGGGTAGAAAGGCCCTAACTTCTATTTTGAAATTTCACAGAAGGAGAAAAAACATGAAAATTTGCACCAAAAATTGGCATTTTCGACATATGTATACTAAAACCACAGCACTTACATCAAGTTTTGAATTCCATAATTGTAGCGTCTGTGATTATCTATAATTTGTCGTCATTATTTTTGAAATCGATACAGCCGTTACAGAATTACGGACATAAAAGTAAAGATGGATTTGCCCCATCCATTACTTTCCTTATAGATATACTCATCTTCCTGAGGGATCTAAAGATACCGTATTTATTGATTGATAGTGGAAAATGTAAATTGGTCTCTGCGTCTACCGTTTTATGTAATTTTAAAACTTATTGAAATTTTTTTTATTTTCAGAAAATATACATTCTTCATTTGTTGTCTACTTAATCTGATCGCTGCTAATTTGTTTTTTGCTGGCTATTTCTTCAGTCATGTCGAACTTCTGTTAATAGCACGTTTTGTAGCGGGTTTAGCTGCGGGACTAACTACCTCATCGCTACCATTATATCAGACAGAAATAGCACCGAGTGAGTTACGTGGTATAGTGGGTTCCTTCCTTTGTATCGGACTAGTAGCTGGCTTAGTAATTGGTCAAATCTGTAGTTTAGATTTTCTATTGGGTACAAAGACACTTTGGCATATTGCTATGTTATTCTATGTTGTTTTTGTAATTCCCTTTTTCGCACCATTCGGTTACTATTCCGAAAGTCCCAAATGGTTGTATATGATCAAGGGTAGGCCAGATTTAGCGCGAAAAGAATTGGAATTGTTGCGCGGAAAAAACAATGAACAACAAATAGAAGAAGAACTGAAAGCCATGGCTACAGAGGCATCTACGGAGCAGGAAGCAAGCAGCTTTGCAGAAGTGCTTACTAATTCCGAATTACGTTTGCCATTGATTATAGTTTGTGTATTTAATGCTATTCTACAATTATCGGGCATTAATGCGGTTTGTATTTGTACTGATAAATTGTGTTTATAAACTAACATATTTGTTTTTCCTTTTTTTCAGATATTTTACTACTCTATTTCTATATTTGTTAAAGCAGGAATAGCACACAGCGATGCGGAATGGATTAACTTGGCTGTCGGTGTTAGTAGCATGGTATTAGTTTTAGTGACACCTTATTTAATGAAAGCAATAAATCGGCGGCCTTTAATGCTTATTTCAGCATTCGGCTGCACGATTACTCTCATGGGGTGTACCTTAACGCTGTATTATATCGTAAGTATTTTTTTAATTGGCAGAAGTTTTCGTAGTAGTTTAACTAGTCCGATATGTAAAAATTTTCATTTGTAAAATTTATGTTAGTTTAAGGTTCAAATTTTCAGTTCGTTGGAAATTTTCCGTTTATTGTCAGTAAATATAAATTCGATAAGGTTTCTGATCACTTTCTCGAAAAGTAAATATAAGTTAAGGACTCTATTAAATAAACGGTTAGAAACTAAACCGACGTTCTTTAACGACTGTTGTGCCTAAATATTATTATAATAATTATAATTTTCATCTTAAGAACTCTTTAAAGTCAAAATATTCATTCCAAGACGTATTACTTTATGAATTTTCTTTTTTTTTTCAGGACTATGGACAAGAGATTGCCATTACTTGCATTGGATTCATTTTTGCTTATATTGTCTTTTTTTATATGGCTGTTGGACCGATGCCGTATTTTATTGCCACTGGTGAGTTTAAATAGTTTTAGAAATGTTATCTATTATAACAGACCAGATATACATTTTAAACAATACAGGGAGCTTCCAATCTCAGTTGGCTTTCAAATTCATGAAATAAAAACTTAATGAAAGCGACAGTTTTGCTTTTATGAGATTACAAAGTTTTCATTTTATTTACCATCTAGTAATAAACATAATTTTTTTTTTCAACTGCAGAACTCTTCGAAGCACCTGGCCGCCCTGTTGCTATGACGATGGGTAGCTTATCTAATTGGGGTTGCAACTTTCTTATTGGAATGGCATTTCCAAGCCTGCATAGCGCTTGGGGTGCTCTTGTATTTTTACCATTTTCTATAAGTTGTTTACTGCTAGGTTTGTTAACTCTATTTTATTTGCCGGAGACACGTGGAAAGAATACCGCTGTAATAGCGCCACTCGTGTCGAAAGGATTTAAATCAAAAGTATTTTAATTGTAATAAATTTATGTTCCAAATATAAAATTATATAAATATGCACATTGTTTTGTAAGCTTTATTGTATTAATAAAAATATTGCCCTTGCAATTGAATTGTTAATTTCGAAAAGGACATAACTCTTAATATAAAAATTCAACAAGAAGTAATCGAAACTTAATCATATTATCTAGGAGACATCGAAAATTTATATGTAATTAGAATTATTTAATGTTTTGATATAGTTTATGGTTTTTGTATTGAAAAGATGTGCTTTTTCCAAAATTAATATTTTTTCTAAGCTCACAAAGTTCTTATGATTGGTAGCACCGAATTAGACTAGACACTCCACAGAAAAAAAAAAATTATTTTCTCTTTTTTGCTATAGGCCCAAATATGGAATATGTGGACTTATACGAAACGAACAATAGATCGACAGTGTGCCTTATTTAAAGCAGACAACGCAGCAATAACAAGGCGTTTCTTATTTGTACTTTACGCAATGCTTGAAAATTTCCAATAGGAAATTGTAATTGAAATTGCAAATGTAAATAAAATTGTCGAACTACAATTATCATTTCCATTGCCACTAATGGTAACTCAAAGTGAAACTAGTAAGGGTGTTTAATCTTTGAGCTCGCCATAAATTAAATACCCTATACAAGGCTTGCACAAACTATTTTCGATGAGGGGCCACAAAAATTAAAAGGTATCATGCCGGGGGCCAAAATAACGTTATAAACGTGAAATTATATTCTTCCACCGTTGCTATTTTACAATTACACAGTAAGCATGCGTTTGCTCTTCGTCTTGCATCCGCGCGTGCCGTGAAAGGGCGACAAGAGAAAGAGTAAACTGATTGAAAGATGCATAGTAAAAAGTTCTGATGCGGAGACAGTTTTATTAACTACACTGGCGAGACACTTCTGCCCTATACAGTATGTACCGGTTTAGTGGAAAGTGAAAATTTTACAAGAAGAGGTTCCGATGAATTTATAATCGAATTTTGGAAGATCACTTTCATTTTCTTAAATAACTTTCTCACATAGCACTTTAAGTTTTTTGATTGTATGGTAGGTCCACGGTCATTACTCTAAGCCGTCTTACTCTGTGTACATTGGTAGAGCATTTTAAACTTTTGTCTTGTATGCCAAATTATCTTGTCAAAATCTGTCCACTTTCCGTATAGTGCTTGTTTAAACCATTTTGTTGCATTACTTTAAATAACTTTCTAGGTATAGCGTTTTAAACTTTTTGTTTGTATGGGAGGTGCTACGCTCTCTAATCCTAATTTGTCCATTTTTCTTCGGTACTTACCTAATCCATTTTTAGTCTTCTATGAGGTTTGATTGCATTACTTTAAATAACTTTCTAGGTATAGCGTTTTAAACTTTTTGTTTGTATGGAAAGTCCGATGCTCTCTTTTCCAAATTTACCCATACATTATTTCTATTATATACTTGAGATTAGTAGCATTTGCTCGAATAGACCGCTTGGAGTAACATTTTACAGTGATTTTCATAGCGAAGCTGTTACGCCCCTTCAAATATCAAGATGTGGTATTGTCATTGCTACCACAAATCATATACATACATACATCAGAACACGAAAGAAAGCTGCAACCCCCAAAAAGTAATAAAAGGTAATTTTCTGTAATCTGATAAGCTTTTATTGAGTCGATTGCATTTCATTTTCATTCTCTAACATTGCAATGTTGATCAGATGTCGCATAGTAGGTCGTCCATGTGGGCAATTCTAAAATGAAAAAGCAAACAAACCAAAAATATCAATAAATCTACAAGTAAGAGATTTTTAAAAAAGTTTAATTGACAGATGATATAACATATATTTTCAGAAAGGTAACCACTCTTACGGTGGTCCGAATAGTTGCAATTTAATTGAAAGAAGTTGAAAATTAATGAAATATTCAAAAATCAGTAGTGTCTATTTCAAAAGGATTTTGAGGTGCTGAAAAACTTTTGGGATAGTTTATCAGCACAAAATTACTTTTCCAAAAATACACATTTTATCTCTGTGAATTTGTTTGTTTCACGGAAAAAAAGGTTTTGTAAAAAATAGCGTGTGATATTCAAAAAAAGCAAAATAATAAGGAAAAACTGTCGCATATCCCAGTAATTTCTCGTTTCATGGGATTCTAAATACAAATTGATGAGTGAACTGCAAACATTACAGTTTAAAACTTTATTTTTACAGTTTCAGAATGTAAAATATACAATGTGTTTAGGAAAAAATTCAATTAGCAAAAAATACTGAATATATATTGAAAATATCATAAGATCGACAAGTAAAAATTACAGGGCAAACTGTAAAATCTTCAATATTTATTACATTATAATTCATTTATTTTATGATTCGATATAACTTTTTTGTTATTAACATTGTACAAATACAATATAAAATGTAGATATATGGTTAGAAGAAAATTGTGTGAGTGTTGCCAAACTGGCTCTTTGTGTCATGATATGTTAAGAAATATGGTTTAAAAAATGGATGATTGTAAGAAATTATAGAATTTGCAGTTATAAAATATTTTTGGAGTGAATTTTACATTTTACAGTGTGTAGACTGTAATATTTCATTTATACTTAAATCAATTATTACAGTGTGTACACTGTAATATTTCATTGACACTCAAATCAATTATTACAGTTTTTCGCTTAGTATCCGGACATTACAGGGTAAAACTGTAATTATTATCGGAAATTCAATGAATTTTTACAGAATTTTTTTCCGTGTTTGCAGTGTTTTTATTTATTACCTACATATTTTTTAAGTTTGATCTTGACACTGAGTATGAATTGCTAATAAACATTTGATTTATATTTGATAGTGCTGCCGTTGCAATTGCATCTATCTATCTAAATTTGTTTATTATAGTTAAATGCTTTGTTTGCACTCACTATCAGTTTTTGTAAGTTGTAAAACAAATCCTAAGCTAACCCATGCGTAGAGTCTTATAAAATCGTTATCTTCTAACATTCTTAAAGGTGCATTTCATTACAGCAGTGCAACCAACGTCTGGTGAGAGTTTAATTTATTAATTTAAATTTGTGTCTGAATTTATGGTATCGTTTGACCTTCCGGTTCCGTGTGGTTTTTCCTGTCAAAGACTGTGTACTTATTCGTGATTCGTGATCATGCCTGTTTCCGTACAGTCTAAATTTACAAGATTTAGTTCCATACATTTTTTTTTGTAGAGAAAAACGGAAACGCTTTTCGGATTAAATCCTGTAAATTGGATTAATCGATTTTGGTACGAGAACACAGCTATTATTTGCTTAAACAATGACTGAGCAAGGTGAATTGCAAGTTTTATTTTCTAATGACATTAGCAACGTGCAAATTGTGAGGCAGCAAGAACTTAAGCAGCACGTGCATGAACAAGTAAGTTTCCGTATGTATTTTTTTGAAATTATAAAATTCTTGGAAAGTTTAATTTCTATTTACATTAACCTTCTATTTACACTAGCCAACCAGAACCATTAAGCATAATTTTCCTATATTTTATTTATTATATATTTTATTTTTTAGGAAAATTATACCTTTGTTAATCAAAATTACGCATCTGGATATTTTCCAACACATATGAATAACTCAAAAAATTAACACAAAAATTACAAAAGAAATTCATCCAATGGTTTGCACATTATTAGATAAGAATTTAAATTGGTAAATAAATAGCAGTTTTTTACAAAAAGTTTTGAAGAAAATCAAGTAGCATACACTTTCATTTTCTAAAAGTAGAATATTTTAAAAGTATTCTTTAAAAATTTCAGACAAATCGGATTATCATATAAATATGGAGATAAATAACTTTGAATGGCGCCGTCTCTAAGCAATGCACTAATAAACTACCAAACTTTAAAAGCGTTTTTTCGAAACCATGTTTTCGAAGTCGGTGATCATCGTAACTTGAGAAAGGCTTTACCGATCAGTTTGAAATTTTTCTCATTTATTCTATTTATAATTGTTCTCTGCATGGACGATAATTTTTTTTTAAAGCCTCCGACATTTTTCGAAAAATCAAAATTTTTTAAATCCCTTCGTCCATCCAGAGCATTATGTCATTTACTAATGATCGCTTTTTGTTTGTTTTTTATTTAAAATGATCCAGTGATGAGCTGCAGTGATCACGGCAAAACTCTTTTTTTTTTGTTTGACCCCTCGTAAGTTTGCAGTATCTTACGTATTTATCAATATTGTAGTCTTAATATAACAATAATTTATTTTTGAAATATATACATAGTTTTCATTTGGAAAAAGTTTTGTTATTAATTATTTAAATGTGTGAACCAAAAAAAACCTCTATAAGAGCTTTTTTTGGAACTTCCAACTAGGTGTACCACCTTAAATTACTACACAGTTTGCCTATTAGTAATTATCCTGGGCTAGCGACAGGACCTAATAGAGAATTTATTCATACAATTATCGGTACACAGATTATAGACGTTTATCAGCCCGCAAAGTTTACATCTGACAAATTTGTCAAATAACTTTAAGTGCTCTACAAAACATTTAAATCGTAAAATTTCATGAGCTTTTTTTTCGATTACGAATAGATTTTTGTATAATTTCAAGAAAGTTTACTTTACGAAGTTTAATTACACTGCCAGAAGCAAAAATTTACTTACAAATGTGAAAAACAAAATTTTTGCAGAAAATAAGGAAAACAATTTTCCTCACCTGCAAAACTGCGTCTATAATTATTCTCTAATGAATCTCATCAAAAAGTAATTTTGATCAGAAAGCAAAGTTACGAGGTTTCCCACTATTATAGTTGATATTTTTCTATACTACAATAAGAGCTAGTACCTGCATTTATTTGCTTTAACAATTAGGTGTTAGAGTACATACTTATAAATATAAAGTTTTAATTTAAGGTTTTCATAAATAAAACCGCGCATTATAAGTTTATGCCAAAATATGAATTATTTATTTTGCAAACAGTAAACAAACATTGTAAGCCTAGTGGCTATAGTTGTCGGAAACTGTTGTGTTGTAAATTTTATCCGAAGCTACGTTCATTATACAAAAGGTAAATTATATCAAATCGGGTTTATTTTCAAAATATGTTACTAGTTAAGTTGTGTTATTTGTTGGATAAGGATGTTAAAAAGTCATTAAAAATACACTGGGTAGCTAAATTAAAACATCGCTGAAGAAAACAATAAATCTTAGAGACTTTCAGATCACTACAGCTCCATGAAAAATATTCGAATTTTAATGGATCAAAAGCGAGAAATTTGAGTTTTTACTGCAACTTCGTGAAAGAAATTAAAATTTTAAAAGATCATTATGTTTCCAATGAATTAAAAAATCGATAATCGGAAAATGTGATTTTTGTTTTCCTATTTATACAAATAAAGGTAATAAAATTTCTGAAGTTGGAGTGCTAATGATTTAATTTTTATGTGTGGGCGTTAGGATGATAATTTAGTGATGAATAGAAGACAAAGCATCGCATCGCATCGATCAGCATCTTTATTTGTTTTAGTCAAGCATCAATTTTGCGTTTTATGCCGCTTCGTATCGTTCTTATTTGTTACACATCAAATTTAAAGCACTAGAACCTCAACTTTATAAACTTTTTTACCTCAATGAGTACAAGCTTATTACCAAACTAGAGCTAAGCAATGATCACATGTTTATAACGTACTAGAGCTAAGCAATGATCTACCAATATACAAAATTTTTTACAATGAAATTTGTTCTTACAAAATATTTAAAACAAATTTTCACGATTTCTTTTTTAATTGGATATTTTGAATTTTCGACTGAGTTACTTTTTAATTACTTTTTTTAATGTTAACAGAGCAATTATGTATACAAAGAAAAGTTCGTTATATAAGCTACACGTTCGAATTAGTATTGATCCATTTTAATTTGATATTTTTCGCAGAGATGCAGCGATCCAAACGTTTTCAAATATGGGAGTGATGTTCATATCAAATTACGCAGTGTATATAAATTTAAAGCTTAATATATTTCGATAGATACAACAGCTTTATCGTTACATAATTTGAGAATAAAAAAAGTTAAAAGTATTAAGTATATGCATATGTTTCGAAGAGGCCAAGGCTCAACTACAGGGTTTATATTATGACTTCACAGGTTTGGCATTTAATACATACAAATTCTATGATATAATCAATAGTGTATATCAAAAGAGTGTAATAATAAAAATCGTTCTTAAAGAATAATTGAAATACTGTGTACATAAAGATTTCTGTTATATTATTTAGAGCCAATATTTGCCAATGAAGAATAAAAGAAAACATGTGTACACAAAGATTTCTATTCCATTATTTAAAGACAATATTTACATTTTTTTATGATTGAAAGCCACATAACTTCAGTTAGATATGGTAAAAACTTTATCTTTATTAACAGTTTGTTAAAATTGGCTTAGTAGCCTAGTCAGTTACCTCTGTTAAGAAATATTTAAGACTATAGTTTCACTTTAATATTATCTTAATTACAATAAAACAAAAAGAATGATGCTTGATTCGTCAAAATCGGTTCAGTAGCCCAGAAGCTATTAATTAGTCTATATTTTATTTTATTTAGTTTAAGGTGTAACGCGTTGGCGTAAATTGAGTTAGAATTAACATAAGTGTTTTTCTGAGTGGGGTTTGCATTTCGTCCGCTTACATCTACGTTCTTTCCGCTTTGTTTGAACGCAAACAGGAGTACAAACGGAAGTACAATATCTCTAGAAGTACAGACAGCTGCAAAGGAGTATTGTACTCTTAAAATAAGTACAGTTGGCAGCATTATATATACATATATATTATTTTTCATTTCCTATATAATTTTCGACGCTGAATCCGAAGCTGGCATTCTTTTTTTTATCATGTTTGGATTATTATATTAGTGCGGTTAAATGTGTAAAACACTGATTTTAACCATTTTCATGTAGTTGATTCGGACCATATTCATGTACAAACACAAAAATTAAGTAGAAGCTTTTTCGTTAAAATCGATTTTTTTACTTTTTTCTAGCAGATATTGTGGTTTTTAGAAATAGCCAACATATATAGTTAGTATAAGGGTTGTTTTTATCAGCATGTGCCATAATTTCAGTTTTGTTTTTGAATTTTTGGCTGTCAAATTATATTAATAAATAGCGTTTTTTAAATAGGATTTGAAGAAAAAATGCACTACTTTATTTTGATCCATAGACTATTGTCTTTGGTACAAGTGCACGAAAATTATGAAAATACTTAGGTTTTCTTTGACAAATTTGACTCCATTTATCTCAAAAACCAGACGTGAAAAAAAAATTATCAGGTTCGGGTTCAGCGCCAAAGATTTCATAGTAAGATGACATGAAAGTTGTAAAAAAATTATATGTGTTAAAAGAAATTTTAAAAATTAATGTTCCAAACAAATTCGTGTTTGAAAAAAAAAATTTCATTAAAAATTAAAATATTACTGATCCTCAATCTGTACGTTATTGAATTGCATTACATTTTCCAAAAAAAATGTGTTCCTGTTCTTTGATTTAAGTCAACCATTTGAAAACCGTGTTGTTTTATTTTGAAAAAAAAAATCATTAAAGTTTTTGGCACTCCGAGCATTTTGCAAAAACTGCTCAATAACATAATATTTCATCAAAACAGTTTTATGTTAATGATTTTTCTAAGCTTGCCCATTTTTTTTTTAGACACCAAAATGGAGCAAAAGACTTGCCTTTGCAGGTTTTGCTTCAACGTTAGGAACAGCAGTACCAGCGGGATATTGCATTGGTGCGGTCAATAATCCAGCTATTGTAAGTAGAATTAGATTATGATAATGGTTGAAACAAAATTTTTATTGGAATCTCATAGCACATGCGCGCTTGGTGTAATGAGACGCTTATTCTTCGCTACGATGCCCATTTGAGTTCGGCTACGCTTGACATACTTTGGGCTGCAATAGTATCAATTTTTTTAATTGGCGGTGCGATAGGAGCTTTAACTGGCGCATGGGCAGCAAATAAGTTTGGCAGGTAAAGTGAAAAAACAAATAATAATTAATTATTAAATAAAAAGCCTTGGTCGATAATTAATTTGGGCACGTTCCGGTAAACAGTCTCATTTGCTTTGAAAGCGCTTTGTCTTTGGCTTTTAATACAAAACACCTTTTATTAACGCTCATATTCATTTTTTTTGCAGAAGAGGCGCGTATTTCGTTTGTGTTCTACTGTTTCTGGTAGGCGCTATTTTATTTTATGCCTGTCGTTTGCTTAACTCTGTCGAATTGCTGCTAATTGGACGTCTAACAGTTGGACTTGCATCGGGATTAACTACCTCAGCATTACCATTATATCTTACAGAATTAGCACCGTTGGCATTAAGAGGTACGCTAGGTGTCTTCGTTTGTTTGGGCCTGACAGTTGGCGTACTTGTTGGTCAAATTTGCAGTTTAAATAATGTTCTTGGTTCTGAATCGCAATGGCATATTGCAATAAGTTTTTATGTTCTTCTAGTGATACTTAGTAATGTTCCATTTTTTTACTACACTGAAAGCCCTAAATGGCTGTATATTATTAAAGACAACCCGCATTTGGCACGTAGAGAATTGGAACTTTTGCGTGGTAGCGACAATAAAGCAATTATTGAAGAAGAACTGGAAGCTATGGCTGCAGAATCCAATGCTGAACAACAATCAAGCAGCTTTACAGCAGTATTAAAGGATCGAGCTTTATTCTTGCCCATAATTATGGTTTGTGCATATAATGCTGGCCAACAACTCTCTGGCATTAATGCGGTTTGTGTTATAAGTCATATAAATGAAGCCTTATAAGATAAAAAACTCTCGTGCTTCTTTACTTTCAGATATTTTACTACTCCGTAGCTATATTTCTCAAGGCGGGATTATCACAAAACGCTGCTGAGTGGGCAAATTTGGGTGCTGGCTGTGTTAATTTAGCAACATGTCTATTTAGTCCATTTTTAATGGCAAAAATTAATCGTCGTCCATTGATGATATTTTCAACGCTTTGCTGTACAATAGCATTATTTGCATTTACTATGGCGCTGCATTTTATCGTAAGTATTGCGAAATTTGTGTTATTAACATGTTTATAAGTTCTAACACAAAAAATTTAAAAAAAAACACTAAAAAATATAATTGCTTGCATTGGATATCGCTTCGCTTTGCGCAGCTTTTTCAAAATTAAACTAATAGAGTTTAGACATTATAGCTATAGGACATCTTAGCAATTTAGGTTTTAGTTTTAAATTATCTAAAATGCTTAGCTGTTCAAAGCATCGGAGTATCAGCAGCCGAAAAAAAAACACTCTGGCCATTTAGACTGTTCAAAACATAGGATAGGAATGATTTTGTATTTGATAAACTAGAAATTTTTTTTTGTATTTGCAGAACTACGCAAACTGGGTACCAATAATTTGTATTGGTTGTATTTTTCTTTACATCTTTTTTTTTCAATTTGGCATTGGTCCAATACCATTTTTCATTGGTGCCGGTAAGTAAGAGAAATTATTTTTATTTTTTTTTCGGGAGAGATTTTAATCAATTCACCATAACTTTACAATTAATTTTTTGTAGAGCTTTTTGAAGTATCACCTCGTCCGGTCGCTATGTCAATGGGCAGTTTATTCAACTGGGGAGGAAATTTAATTGTTGGCATGACATTTCCCAGTTTACATAGTGCTTTTGGTGCTTTTGTATTTTTACCATTTTCTATTAACTGTGCACTATTGTACTTGCTGACCAAATTTTACTTACCAGAGACACGAGGACGGGATCCAGCTGAAGTTGCACCACTTATTTCGAAAGGTTTTAAGTCAAAAGTGCAATAGGAGCCATTTATATTTTCCAAAACTTTCTACTCGTACGTATTTTGCAATTAATTAAGTTCAGTATGTAAAAACAAAATATTATATAGCATACATCAAACAGTCGATAATCAAATATAAAAATACTATGCATTGGAAGTTAATTTTTTTTCTTTTGTTTACGGCACCTGTGTGAAGTAAATCTTTAGCCCTTTTGACAATGGAAATAAAAGCTATCTTAGATTTTTTTATGCTGAATCTGAGTCTGACCTTATAATTTTTTTCGTCCACGAATAACTGATTAAGTCGACTTAACCACGAAGAGAGTTGATGCCAGTTTTCCATTAGATCTTTGTGAAACTTGCTTTCCATTTTTTGGCAATATCAAGACCTAAACAAATACTAACAACTTGCGTTAAAATCACAGAGCAATTGCATTCAGAACTAATCTAAAATCACGGAGCATATTGATATTGACCAATATCTTATTATGTCATGAAAATTGCAAACGAAATGTTAGAGATGAAGGAAATAGATTGATCCATTAAAAAACGACTAAAACATTTTGAAACACCCTGATGGAAATAGATCGACATATTAAAAAACAACTAAAAAATGTATTAAAACCCTAAAGATAATAATTCAAATGCTTCTTAAGTACAACAAGAGAGAAATAAAATCACTGAAATCGGGAGTTACATAATATTTTATTTAAGCCTTTAAAAGAAATAGTGCTTGAGACGGATGATCTTTGAAGATAGTGTGAGGACTGCGACGCTGATGAGGAAAGTTAGCACTACATCTGCCAACACCTTGCACTTACAAAAACAAGATTTCAAATATTTCGTTCCTTTTTTTTCAGTATACACAAGAACTTATGAAAATAGACCCGGTGCCTAGGGATATCAGAGGATAAACTGCCAGTGAAAAAAACTGCATTGCCGCTGTTCCTTTATGTTCTTGTATGTGCTGCAGAGTTTGTCTATAACGTCAGGACTTTGAGATATTTAACCCATATGTACAAAAACAGGTAATTTTAGGTATTCTTTTCCACTGAAATTTTTCGAATGAAATGCCTCAAAGTCCTGAAGGGTAAGAAAAATTTCGAGGTCAGATTTGGAATATCTATAAATGATAAAATTCAATCAAATTGCAAAAGGAGTTAAGATTTACTGCTCATAAACATAAAAATGGAAATTTGTCACTAAAGGGGTTTTAAAATACTGAAGTGATGGAAACAGTTTTGACTTCAGATTCACTATTTGCTGACATTCCCGATTCACGGTTTCTTTTTTATTTTTGTAAACCTGTGTTATTAACGTTTCTAAAAAAATGTATTTACCGATTACGATACTATGCATGTGTTATTTTAAGTGTTATGAAGTATTAACCATGAATAAGAAAATATATTGAACCTACCCAAGGCTGTTCAATTTCACCCATGTGTGTCATTAGCGTTTTCATGGTTTGTCGATTAAGTGCCTTTCCAATCATCACTGATTTACGACAAGCACGCGAAGCAAACATAGAACGTACACGTGACGGGCGACATAATGTACCTTCTGGTGCATCCTGTAGCATAAAAATTAGTTCATCGATATCGCTTTTGCCAAATTCCCAATTTTTGCTAAATGGTATAGCTATAAGGCTTACTTTTTTAGTTGCAGGCGCTAGAAAATACAACACAAAATATAGTACATCAACCCTTTTAAGATATGTAGTAGCAATACAAAACCAACCATTTTCATCAATTTGAAATTTAAAGCCATTTTTTTCGAAAACATATAGGTTATCCATTAAAATCATTTCATTGACTGCAGTCATATCCAAAACTTGCGGCACAGCCAAAGGCTGGTGTTGCAAAACTACACTACGCTGTAGCATTTCAAAATTATACTTTTCATCGGTGGCATGTTGATCCACTATTAATAAATCTGTATCAAGTTTTACAATTATGAAACCAAGATTAAACTGTCCTATTACTTCCATTTTAGCAAACATTTCTTTGGAAATCTCTTTTTGCAACTCCTGCTCAGCTTTTGAATTTTGTGTAGGACTTATTTCACTTTTAAATCTAAGTCGATCTAATTTCGTTTTGGCGCATAGTTCTTGTACGAAATTTTGCTCTGCATGTAGATCTAATTCAATTTCCGCCAATGAAATACTTATTTTTGAACAACTATAAGCGATATCTTCCTCAGATGCACTGTCATCGAGTTGTATAATATTACCAGATAAAGTTTGGGAAGCTAAATATGCATCATCGGCGTCATCATCTGATGTTGGCACTGTTGTTTCTTGTGTCAGTTGTGAGGTTGATGTCGATGTTGACACACCTGATTCTTGCGAAAGTTCTGATGAAGATGGTAAAATGTTAAAAAAGGGTTTTTTTGACTTGGTATGAGGAAGAACTTTACAAACGATGCGTTCCACTACTTCCGGCTCATTACTTTCCTTTGAAGTTAAATTATCATAATCTAAACGAGTGGAAGATTTTGATTTATTTAGTTCAATTCTATAATAGTTTTCATTTTCTTTAAATTTAACTTAAGGACTGTTAGTTACGAGCAATGCAAAGTACTTTCAAGTAAATATTAATAAAATTATATTCATCTACGGCCACATTGTTCAAATGTGTATGAAATTTAATGAATAATGATTTCAGTGTCGGGCCAACAATTTACTAGTACGAAGTTCTATTCACTCCATATCAACCACCATAACTAATGTTCCATTATGATTATAAAATTTTTCAAATGGGTACTATTTATTGGTAACTTTTTCCATCAAGAGATAAAATGGTAAATTAAATTACATTTACTAACATGCAACTCGATGTCTTCATAAACATAACCCTTACGATCAAAATTAACTCTGTTTTGTTTTATTTTAACAAACCTTTTGATTGCGTTTTGATTTCCTTAATATCCAAAAGGCTTCGGTTTCTACCTTCATTGTCTGTATCAGAATCAGAAGATTTATAACTGAAATTTTTATCCTTCAAAGTGGACGCTTCCTGCGTTAAGTATTCTTGTATCTTTTTCATTTTTAAGCTCCGCACAGCAATTTCATCGTTACATTTACGCTTACCAGTTATTGAAGGTGCTATACCCGTCGTATCCCCAGTATACTTCCACTGTGATAACACATCAAGAAATCGTTTTGTTGAAGTATGTGGCACGCCACATTCAAGTTCTTGAGAGGCTTCTTTTTTTAACATATTATTAATTGTGCTATTTTGGATTTTATATGTTGAAGGTATATTGCCATATGTATTCAGTAAAGCTTTTTTTATAATCAACAGAAGAATTTTTTCATTATTTATTAGCAGTTGTCTTTTATCGGGTGTCAAATTAACATCGACTTGGGACCGCGCAGTTAAAACATTTAAATAGACGAAGGGAAATTGTTGAGCATTGTAACGATGATAAATATCATTTACTAACTTTGCAATCTGTAAAAATTATGGATCAATTAAGAGTTCTTTAAAAAATATTAGAGTAACCCTTCCTTACATTTTTCGGTTCACATGGTCTTGAATTAATGAAATAATATTGTCGATCACGCGATGATCTTCCAGAACGATGACTACAACTGGATACAAAACCTTCAAGTTGAAACTGTTCAGCATTAAGATGCTCCATATCTTCGCTACTGATTTGTAAAGAATCCGCATTTTCATCTCTAAATTCTGCAAGTAAACTATCTTCCGTCAAAGGTTGCCCTGCAGTAAATGCCGATTTAAGTTTAATTATATCTTCAGTTTGTCGTAGACCAAATACTGCTGTTATATTGTCAATCACATCATGTGAGCCATGAGTTTGCATCAGTAAAGATTTGCCTCCCTTGGAATTGGAATTGGTACAAATAATGCGTACACCTTTTGACACCAGACCATAAGCTTGTAATATTTGACACATTTTAGTGAATTCCTTTTTTATATTCCGTGTAAAATCACGCTTTCGTACTGGCAGCGTTGCGAAGAGATTAGATAGTATTACTGTTGTACCTACGCTGCGTGCACATGGTGAACATTTTTTTATTGTTCCCTCATGATCAAGTTCGACTTTAGTTGCCACATCACTGCTACGATGTCGTGTCACTATGATCATGTCCGCCAGCGCACATAGCGAGCTCAAGGCTTCACCCCGAAAACCAAATGTTTCCACACTTTGAAGGTCGACAAAATCGCGTATTTTTGAAGTGTGGTACTTGGCAGCTGTGACAAAGATTACAATTATGGTATATTTATGTTATATAAGGTAAATTACTCCAGAAGAATAATCAAAAAGAAATAAATTCAGTACTTACTCATGCCATTGAAGTTTTTTTCTTCCACACCGCAACCATTATCGCTAACTTCTATGGATTCTAAGCCTTGATCTTTTAATTTTATTTCAACAAGCGTAGCTCCGGCATCAATGGAATTCTCAACAAGCTCCTTGACAGCAACAGCCAAGCTAAGTACAACCTGTTAAGAGTGTCAATGTAATATATGTTTTCTTTCTTAATTTAAATTTGTTTACCTGTCCGGAGCATATTTTATGTACAGTGTCCTTGGCAATAGCCTTAATGGCACGGGACTGATCTGAAGTAGGTGAAGGTTCAATTTCAATAATGTCGTCGGCAACATCGATCATTTTACTTTTATATTAATATATATTAAAATTACGCATACAAATTCTTACAAAACACTTTAAATACTAAAACTACTCCATATAATTCTTGTTTACTTTTTTCGCGCCTTCGCGATTATTTATTCTTTGAAATTGCACCAGTGACACCATGATAATATTCATTCATTTTGCTTCTTCTTTCCTTTTTATGGTTATCTGACCTGTCTAAGTCGGTTGTTTTGTTTGTTTTTGACAGCGATAGAGCCATTTTCACAGTTGCATTTAATATGAGTTTGAGACAATGACTCTGCCTTGATAGTTGTATCATCAGCAACACTTAATACCGACGAAAGGCGGAAAAGCCGCTATCGGTTAGCCGCTATGGATATTACAACACACTTGACCGATTGAAATAATGAATCCACAAATACGTTTATGGCGATGATCCCAGGTTACGTATGCGCATGGCGTAGTCTTGTATTTATTGAAATGGAACAGAATTCCAGCGGACGACGGAAAAACCGCTATCGCCAACTTACTGTGGTCCCTAAATTGGAGAGTTGGGCGTTGTGTTGAGCGTCAACCTTAATTAAGACCGTAGGGTCGGAGGTCATGTAGCGTATTTACTGTTTGTGAAAAAAAAAATTAAAAATTTAGCTGTAAACGGTCTATCAAAATTGGAAAATCGAAGAGGCTAGCGGCGCAGGTTTACTTTGGCAACAATTGCCCGAATTTTTTAGGGGGAGTAGCGCTTTAGAAATAAAAAATAAATTAGAAGTGTAGCTAATAGCTAGTCAAAATTTTACAAAAATCATTATATCTCGAAAACTATGTATATTATAAATTTAAAATATTTTTGTATCGATTTTGTGCCTTATTTAATTACCTTTTATATGATACCCACATTTCGGGGATCTATGAAGGCGTTCCCAACTTATACCGGTTTTTATAAAAGCTATACCCGCAACTTCGGATGGCTATATCTCCAAAACTAGATCCGAGCGAAACTTTCTAATTACATATTCCTTTTCCGAATTCAAAACCACCGAAGAAAAAATAGGTTTAAGCCAAAAAAGATTTCACATTGTCAAATCAAAGCTACGAGTATACCAAAATTCTTTCCTTGTATACACAAAGTGGCAGTTGAATTTTCTCTCGCGATTGTGTATACGCGAACACATTTTCCGGTGATGTTATCTCGTTATCTCGCAGAAATAACTTATCCTCATCGTGGGCTTAAAAACTAAAATCCTTTAAATTATGGAAGTTTCACGTGTTTATTGAAGTTGAAAATGTATAATTTACAATAACACTTAAAACATAATTGTTATAATGATGAAAACAACACGAACGAAATAAATTCTAAATATTCAAAAATGTTATTTAGCAAATAAAATATGAACCAAATTATTATGAAAGTCAAACAAGAATATAAATATGAATAGCATAGGTCTGTTTGTATTATTTTAAAAGTGTGTTTGTATTATTGTAAACAGATGAAAATTCAGTATTAAATTTAAATGAAAATCTTAACTCTTAATTAAAAGTTTTTGTTTTTTGTATTCTAACAACTTAAGTTTAAATTTGCTAATTTACTGAAAAAGTTGTGATGTTTTTAACTAATTAATTTTCCGAATAATTATATACTGTATTAGCTTAGAGTATTATCATTTTGGTTTAATGTTTCTTATATAAAAAAAAATTAATTAAACTACCAGAATCAAAATTGCAGAACCAACAACTATTATTTACTTTTCTCATTAGCTGCCGCTTCCAATCTCTCTATAACCTTACTCAAAGCCATTTCTTTATTTATCTTCAAATACATTGTGTTGCGAACCTCATGGAAGCCCACCCATTCAGGTACCTCTTTGGAAATTAATTGCAAATGGCACTCTATTTCTTGTGGCGTCAACGAGGTTCGAAAACTGTTTTGTATCTTTTTAATGACAACTTCCAACGTTAAAACGCCTTTCTTCTCGCTGATAAATAAGTTACGCAAATGACGCGCCAACTCGGGTAAACGTGAATACTTTGTAGCTTCTTGGTCTTGTGAGGGACGACGAGTCATCGCATCAAGTGCCTTTGCCGCTTGTCTAGCTCGTATTTTCTCCAACAAGGCTTTGGGAACACCCTTTAATAGAGTTGTGACAGCCGCAGGCGATTCATCACTGGTGATAGGCGCTGAAAGCACACCAGCTACAGAATTTCTATTGGTGGTTGAGTTGGTAGTACTACTTGGCATAATTGTTTTAGTACTAACTTTATTATCGAGCTCACTACTACTGCTCTCTTCCAACTTAGACGAATTCTTTAAATTTTCTGTTGCAATGCGTTCTGCTTCCATTTTAGCTTCGTAACGTTCCATTGCTCTTTCCAGCGGTGTAGCACAGTTAAAGAGATTTCGTGCTGTTGATAGAATATCATGAGCCGATGAGTATTTCTCCACATTTGGTGGCTGTGGCAAATGAGCGCGTTCAATGTCAGTACAATTTTCCAAATCAAATTCTGGATGCCAACGTGTCACTCTATCCTTAGGTATCAATAATGGTGGATCCAGTGATCTTAGGAATTTATCATGTTCATCTTTAACGCGTTCCAGCAATAGACGCTGAAATTTTTGGAAACGTTCAGTCATCACATGCGGATTCATTGAGTTTTTTTGGGCCGATGCCAAAATGTTTTCTTCGTCGATTTGCGGCATTTTTTGCTTTTCCGGCATATTTTCTACGTTTGGTGCAATTACAAGCTGAAAGTAATCAGCTTTGGATGTGGAACCATAATTGCGCATTTTCATTTGTGTATAAATGAAAGCATCTGGATATATATGTTTGATTTGTGCCAAATGCGTTTCAGTGAAATTTTTACGCACCATACGTTGTACAGCAGGTTTAAGTTTTTTAAATGTGATGCATTCTTTGCGATTATGAAACATGGCACAAACTGAGTCTAGTCCCTTAAATATTTCAATAAGATGCCGATACTTAAACGGCAATGGCAATTGTCCAGCTTTGCTTGTCTCTGCGAGACTCTTAAACCGTTGATATGCTGGAGGTAAAACCATTTTAGATGGAGAGCCATTTTTAGCTGGGCTAAAAATAATACGCTTGGAAACGTTGGTATGACGTGGTGACATAAGTTCATTTTTATCCGGTGTTGGTGGAGGAAGTTTAGTTGGAGTTTTAAAGATTTTCGCCGGACTGGAAAAATCAAGAGAATAAAGAATAAATGTTAATACACTGGGTATTCAACAAAAACATTTTTTAAGTTGTAAAAGTTAAGAGATTGCTATGTTGTTATAGGTTATTCTTTTTTTAAAATTATTTATGTATGTACATTGAAAAATATCGAAAAGACAAATTTTTGGAAAATTCGAAAGAGACTGTGTGGTAAAAGAAAATAGAAGTTCTTCAAGGTTGTTAAAGCTGATATATTTGAATATTTTCCATGAGTCAAGTTTTTTTAATCAGACAATTTTTCACAAATCTATCATTTTGTAGATATGTACGTGAAAATCTTTTCAATAAAAAACCTAAATTTAATAGACGAAAAGAGGGTGTTAAAAAGTTCAAATGGACCTAAGTTAATATTTCTTATTTGTGTTTTTTGGAATCCGAAAATTACCATTTGATATTCCAGAAATATAGGGATGAATGACACAATAACAGTGAACAAGGCATAGGGTAAAAATTAAACCGTACCTTGTAAACCTCAATGGAAATAAAAAATAAAGCATTCACAGAATTTGATACCTGACGGATAATTACATGAGACAGTGATGTTATGGTATACTGCAAACTTAAGAAAACAAAAATGGATTCACCAAAAATTTTACTATTTGACTGTAGAAAACTGAAGCCAGAAAATATGTTTAAAACAAACATTACAAACTAAAATAAAAATGCAACCATATAACATTTGCACTGACCATATGAATTATGATAGAGTAACCACAGCGGCGAGTGCATTAAGAAGCGCCTAGCTTGCATTATGTGAAACCAATGTGCGACGACAGTTAAGTGAAATTGACAAAAATTTGTTTAAAAAAAATCAACAATAAAAAAACATAAACAATGTTGCAGAAATGACCTCAATACTTAAAAAAAATAGCAAAATGTTGAATGTTACCGGGTTCTTTGTAGGCCAGCTTTAAGAATTAAATGAAGGAAAGCCAAAAATTATTGTGTGCACATATTGTATAATTGAAGTATGCTATTTTAAGTAGGAAAAATTGAGGCAGGCTCTGGTAAAATAAATACGGTTTACGGGAAAGGGAATTCCCAATACAAAACGTAATATATGTATGTACGTTCGATTTCTTTGTTAGCGTTTTTTTATATGAAGTAATTTTCTATTAATGGTATTAAAAAAAATCCATAGGGATAATTGAACAAAAAATAATCCATAAATGAATATTGAATAAATTTTCGTTATTGTTAACGGAAAAATCCTTTGCAAACACCAGTAAGTAGTTTACTGGTAAAAGAACCAACTAGTAGCAATGTGGAACCTGCAAGCATTATCAATGTAACTATGTAGTACCATATGTCTGTAGAGACCAATAAGAAAAATCTTGCTTAAGCTTCTGTGAATGTAATTTTTTCTAATATAAATATTTAGTTATCACTTTTATACAAGTCAGTAGTGGTTTTTAAAATGACAAGTAAATGAATTTAGTTAAGTTATTTATTTTTGAAACAGAGAATACTGATAATATTTTACCTTGTTAACACTTCAACTTCGATGGTATCGAATTCTTTAAGCTGTAAAACTGGTGTCTTCTTCGCTGGCGATACAATACCTTCGCGCAAACGACGATTCCGTTCTTCCTGCGCTTTACGCGTTTTCTCTAACTCTTGTATACGATTTAGAGAGGCCTTGAGTTCCTGTAATTTTTCGCTACGGGACAATTTTGTCTTAACCTCATCAAAGTTGAGTTCTTTTTTGACGAGCGATTTTAACGCTGCGCAACCACTGCCAGGTTTAATGGGTGTAGCACCAGAACCCTTTATGATTTGCTTAGTTGGTGTACGCATGCCACGTTCAACATTTGTAGCATTTTGTTTTAATGCGAACGTTGTTGGTATAGTTGGAGTCTGCAGCACTACTACATTATGACGTTCATCGTCAGTTGTGTGATTGCGTGTTTGTTTGGTTGTGGCAGCGACTGCTTGCTTACGATTTGACAATGATCCCTTCTTAATAAACTGCACAAGTTTCGGTTGAATAATTGATTTTTCTATTTTGGAAATCTTTTTTGGCACTACCTCTGTAAGTACAGATTCTTGCTGTGTGCCGATGCGTTTGATAGTTCGGCCTGAACGAGTGCGTATTTCGCCAGCTTTAAGCTTGGCAATGTCATCTTGAGGATCAGATTGTAAAGATCCTGCGGAAGCGTCATTATCTTCGCACTTGTCCCTTGTAGAGTTAGTTTGTTGTGTAGGAGGCTCAACTAAACGCTATTAAGAAAAAATTGAACATAGTTATTAATAGTAATTTATGATGGAATAAAAAGTATAAAAATATATCCAAAATTAGGTATACTGCCCTGAGAAGCGAAATAGACTTATCTCAAAAAAATTCAATTTGTTGAAATACATATAAAATTGCGATAGAGGAAATTCTCTTTGGAGATTTTTTATAGGTTTGAACAAAGATACTGGCATTTGGCGCAGTCCATTAGATGCGTAATGTCTTAAGCTATTCGATGCCATAAAAATCACGCATATCAATTTTTTTGAGATACATCTATTTCGCTTCTGAGGACAATATAGGAAAATCCAAAACAAACTGTCAAAGGATTTCAATTAAATTGGAAAATCAACAATCTTTAAAAATGGAGAAAAACGATATTTAGTGTCATGTTTTCTTAGCAAAGACAACGTCGAATTAAGGGACGATAACAAATAGGGGTGGTTTACCTGGCATTCCCATCGTGACATGATCGTATACAGACGAAAAATTACATTTCCTTACGTATTTTACTCTTGTATTGTTTTTTTTTACGTAAAAAAAATTAGGAAATGATGCAAAATACAGAAATAATGTGGCTTAATGTATTTGATAAAATAAAAAGGAAATCAAATCGATATTTTCCCAGTAAGTATGCAAATATGTTTGGAAAAAAATATTTGTGAACGAAATATTTGGAAGTCTGTAGAACGATATTTTAAATAAAAAAAAACGGTAATTGTCTAGAAGTGCGGACAACGCTAAAATGGGGGTAAAAAAAAAAGTAAAAACGTCAAATGACGTGCTTTTTTATAAAACTTATAATTCCGTCGGCGGAAAGTGAAAATTATGCACCGTTTTTTTTTTTATAAACAATTAAAGATGCGATCCTTGGGTACATTTTTGGCCATTTGGCCATTTTAACGTAACGAGTAACGAATTTTAGTAACGAGTAACGAGGAAAACGAGTCAAAGATGTTCTATAGCAATTATGTCAATTATGTGCTTTAATTGTTTATAAAAAAAAAACGGTGCATAATTTTCACTTTCCGCCGACGGAATTATAAGTTTTATAAAAAAGCACGTCATTTGACGTTTTTACTTTTTTTTTTTACCCCCATTTTAGCGTTGTCCGCACTTCTAGACAATTACCAAAAAAACAATTCAAAAAACAATTGCTTACTATAAAAATGTGTTTTTGTTTTTTTAATCCATACCTTTTATAATTCAGGTTTTACCCTTATTCGTTAGTACATACATACATACATAATAATTATTAAATTTTCTTTACTTTATTCTGGCTGGAGGTCAACATATAAAAGATTTTTAGATTTTTATATAATTTTTTTATTAATATTATTTTTTATATGTTGACCTGCAGCCAGAATAAAATAAAGAAAATTAAATATCAAAATAGGTCGAGAGGAATTTACTTCATTATTCATAATAATTATTTATATCTAAATATGTTGTTGTTGGGAACTTTTAAGTTAACTATTTGGAATTAGAATTGAATAGAAATTTTAATCAAACAAAAATGAATTTTGCATACAAACATTTGCCAAATCAGAGATTGACCTTATTTAAATTAAATTTACTAAAAATTGCAATTTTTTATCATTTAATTTATTGAAAGCTATACTTAACATAAAAAATAATTGGTTATGGTTTAACTATACAATTTAGTACGTGTCAGTTGAATATAGAATAAAAATTCCAAAATACCAAAAGCAATTTTTTTAAAAAATGTTCTTAAACTTCACGATCAAAATTTTTAAAATTAACCTCGCAATTGTATTTAAGAACATTTACATGTGACAGGAATCAGGTCACGATGGGAAGACTGTGAGAGAAGAAAAAAACGGACTGGTACGTATGAGATAAGGAAAAAGGATGTAGAAAACTACGGAAGGGAGATTTTAACAAATTCCGATACAACTGAAAATGGCGCGGCATCATAGTTGTTTGAAAACTTACCTTATTTCTAACGCTGGTCACATCCTCACAGCCTGGACGCTTACGTGTATTGAAAAATGATGCTACCGATGGCTGAGACATTTTTATATTCTTAGAACAAATTTGATTATTTTCCACTAATATATTTTTAATTAAGTTTCACTAAAAAGCACGTCTTATAATTTATGTGTTGAATCTTGACTTTCGCATCATTCACTGTACTCAACACGTCAACTCGTCTCGTCATCCGTTCAAATTACAAATGAAGTTTTCCCACCAAAATTTATCAACGTCAAGTCAAAGATGTATATATTCAACCCTAATCGCGCCTAAATGTGTTGGGATTTCGCGCGCTTTTGTTTTGGGATATTTTTAAATATTGCTATTTGCTTCGCACAATGTTTCTAACACGCTCTAGCCCAAGCATATATGCAGAAAGACGTCACAGTACAGAAATTATAAGCGACGTGAAGACGATATTCACAAATGGTAATCAGCTGTTCATGTTTCGGTATGTTCTCACTCTTACTTAGGAATAAAATGTATTATTCTCAATCTTATTAGCAGCGTGTTAGAACAAGACAGCGAACGTACACGTAGAAATAAATTGCGTTGTAATTACTGATTGCAGTTTTTTAGTCCCCAATGCAGCAAATCTATTTTATTTTTCTTAAATCACTAGAATGTTATTTTTTAAATTCTCACGCACTAACTAAACTTTCACTTCTTGCATTTAGTTAACGGAAAACGGTTTTCTTGCTTATAAACTCAGTCTTGCAATTTGTGACAAAACATTTTGTCATCTTTCGTCACGAAACGAACTTTTTTTTCAATTGTGAATAGGGCGAGACATTTTGTGAAGACAGAGATGCTATACAAATTTTGACGCGTTAAGACCTGCCCTTTTCCAAGTACATGCGATTGTACGCGGGAAAGATTCTGATTACATAATTTTTTTGTGTAAATCTCAAAACTAAAAACAATCCAACGGTAAATTTTGGTTTTCACAACCTTCCACCATTAAATTAAAAGCAAAATGATTGCAGACATTTAAGAGCTAAAAATAGTTTATGGGCATGAGTAAACAAGTAACGCCTTCTAAGGGATTTCAGTGCAATTATAGGAGTAACTTAACTTTTAAAATAAAAGATATGACCAAATGTGATAGTATTATGCAAAAAACTGTTTTTTAAAAATATGGAGTTTGACCACTATTATATTGAGCGACACATATCTTACCTCGCTTACTGCAACGTGTGTCGTTTGGATATTCTCTGTTGCATTTCCGTTATTAAACCGAGTTCGTGAATACCCCAAGACGGAAAAGTTTATATACATATATAAGTTTATATATATATATATATAAAAATATATATATATATCTACACCCAGGTACCTAAGAATTTTTGACTCCATCATTTGACCAATAATATGTATATGTAAGTATTTAATTTTAAGTACTGTCGGCTGACAAGGAGTTAGAAACAGTGAGATAAAATGAATTTGGAAAGTATTTAATGAAATAAAGATCAATAGGATTTAAAGAATACAAGAAATACACTAAATCCAATTATTGTGAATATGTGTGAAAGTGCGAAGACCAATTACTTCACAAAAAAATATTTGCACTATGGACTGAGGACACGATTTCTACTCGCTATAAAAGTGGATATCAAAAATTAGACTGAGTTTATTGGATTTTCTTGTGTCATCCATCGAGTTCTGCTGTCATTTTCTTTGCTGCGTGTGCGTGCAGACAAATAATTACCGACGGATTTTATCAAATAAAACGATGTATTACGGTAAAATATTAGTTTAATAAGTTGTGCGTTTAATTGATATAGAAGAATTGTTCAAAGTTATTGTGGCAGAATATAGTGCAACATTTTATAAGCCAAAAAGTGAAGTGGAGAAAAAAGGAAATAAAGAAGTAAAATTAACACGAAGAAAAAAGTCGTTAGTTGTGGACGATTGGCAACGTTGGGAAGGGTTTTGTATTTGGTATTCACTCGTTGCTTTGCAAACGTTTTGCAAATATTAGTCGTTCGTCACAATTTATAATACGTATAGAGTTGACCGAGACACATTGCTCTTGCAATCATTGTGAATTCCTGTGATAGCCGTAGCGAGCGCACTTGTGTAAAAGAGACATCACTAATATTACAATTAGAACTTGTCCAACAGTGGAAAAACTTGACTGTTTTATTTTTTCGTACGAGCAAAAAGAACCTTTTTTCAATGTAGAAAAATTTGGAAAATATTGTAAAATTAATTATTTTACGCATAGAAATTTGTGAAAAATCTGTCAAGCATAGCGTTTTGTTTATATAAATTTAAAACAAATAAATTTTAAACGTTCCCGACGAAAAAATTTTGTTCAAAATTTTATATTTTTTTCTTCAAATCTTTTCCTTTTCGTGCAGCGTGTAGAGAGCAAAAACAAAAAAAGCAGCAGCTGAAGAAATAAAAACTTCGAACGATTTTTCCTGTGAGGCAGCGCAGCGCTAGTGCTTTACTACACAACAAAAGTAGCTATCCATACAACAGTAGCGTGTAAAATTGCAACAACAACAACACCAGTGATGAACACAAAGGCTGACGTCAACAGACGAGTTTTGGCTATTCAGGCTAAAAAGAAACGGCATAAGCCAAATAAGAAACGTGGTAAGCCCAATGGTGTTGCAGCTGGTCAACAACAATCACAGCAACCACAACAACAGCAGCACGGAACAGCTCCGGCGGCGCAAACAGCACCGGGAAATTCTAATAATAGCTTTCCAAGCGCAGCATCTGGTGTTGCTTCTATGACGCCACATGTTTCGGAAAATGTCCTTAATGAGATTGGCAGCGGTGGTGCTGGCAACAATAATAACAGTAAAATGTCAAAATCCTTTTGCGGTGCTCCAACATCATCCAGTACTGGAGCGGTAGTCCCTGGCAGTGTTGGTGGCGTAAGTCAAGTAGTTTTAGGTAGCGGTGGTTTTACAAATGCTTTGGAAGATGCTTCCTATCTTAAAGCAAATAACGGCAAAAAGTTTTATGCCAATAATTCGCAGCATCAACTATTGGTGCAGCAACAATTTCAACAACAGTTCCATCAACAGTTGCAAAGTCAGCAACATCAACAGCAACAGCAACAACAACAACAACAATATCAATTTCCTCCGCGTAGCTCTTCCAATGAATCTGACGAATCTGAGCTAAATAGTGAAAATGATGAACAGGAACTTAAGGAAGACTACTGCAAAGGTGGCTACCATCCTGTAAATATAGGAGATTTATTTCAAGGTAAGCTCAATAAGAAAATTTTTTTAAAACTTTATTATTTAAACAGAGTTATTTTATTTGTCTCCTGGTTTATATTGGCAAGTTACACTCACGGTCAAAAACAACGCCGATTTGATTTTTGCAAGAAGTTTTAAAATTTACTGCGTAAAATATCTAATCTTGTTTAACGGCTTTAAGTTTGCTAGATGCTGTTGCGAAGGACAAGTTTTGAGCATTTTCAAAACTGTCCACCTAACAATAATAAATTCTAAGAACATTTTCCAATTAAACACATAAGTGCTAGTTATATAATCAAAATTACAATTTATTTATATGAAAAAATACATTGTTTTTGATTTATCACATATTTTTTAATTATTTACTTATTTCAAATAATACGGTAAAATTGATTTTAATAGCGCATAGGACCTCCTTTTGCCTTGACGCTTTCAATTCGAGAAGGCATGCTCTCATAGAGTTTCCGTAGTAATTCAATCGAAATATCGTTGTACCAAGGGATTCAATTATTTCCTTTAATTTTGAAATATTAGGTTTTTGTTGGCGCACTTTGCGTCTTAAAATGGCCCAAACATTCTCAATGGGATTGAGATCGGGGCTGTTACTGGGCCGTGGACTTGACTCAATTGCCAAAGGGTCTTTATATTCCTTTAACTATGCAAAAATAAATAGTTCATTATTGTAAATTATAATATATAAAAAATATAAAAGAAAATTATTGTGAGTGGGATACTTACCGATTTTGAGCGATGACAAGGTGCAGAATCATCTTGAAATATGACTTTTGCTACGTGCCCACTTAATTTGATCGCAAATAAAGATCTTAAGGTCTAGAGGCTTAAAAATATTTTTTGTGTAAAGTAGATGATATATTTTTGTTTTTCATATATCGACACCAATTTACATCCAAAATAATTCCCAATTAAAGTTTTTGTAGGAACTTACACTTTTATTAAAACTTGATTAAAGCCCATCGTGAGCAATAAAAATGTTAAAATCGATTGTAAACAGAAAAAAATCGCACAGAAGCCGGTGTTCGCATTTGCGAACGACACAGCGACGCTACTATGATCTAGTAGAATTGAATAAATTCAAAAGAATGTGCATTCGGCAACAAAACCTCATCATTAAATTTTTGTTGAGTTGAACAGCTCAATTCAAAAAAGAGGTATTTTGAACTCTAGTTTAAATTCTTATTTTATTTTGGTAAAACAATATTTGAATTTGAAATTTTAATCCGCTAAGAAAGTCAAAAAGAAAAAAATGAGTTACTAAATGCAAACATCTTCGAAATTTGCGGGTAACATAGGAAAGCAAGCTCAAAATAGAGTTTGGCCGAAAATTCTCTAAAGTTTGTTTAAGGCATATTTCTAACCGGTATTTTACTATGACAACTTAATTCTGCCTTTATTTAGTAACTAAAAGTACATATTCAATGGAATTTTACCTTTCTTTAAGAACAAAAGGTATGCAGGTTTTTTTTCATTGTAGATATACACACCTGCTCAAAATAATAGGTACACCCTAGAGTTCAAAATTCAACTCAACGGAAAAACTTTTTATTCAAAATATTTAAGGAAACAAAAATGCTGATATCTTCGTAGCCTTTATATATACAAAAAAAAAAGTATAAATTCTTTAAAAATTACCATATGGTACGAAAGCTGAGGTCAATGAATACTACTTGCACAATATTTGCCTGCTCAAAATAATAGGTACACCGGAAAGATATACAGAAAAACAAAAGAAAATGTTAAAGATATGAACTTTTTTGTTTACACTTTCATAATTTAGTGTATCCACCTTTGTTTTGGATAACTTTTGCAACTCTTCTTGGGATACATTTGATTAGAGCCTGGAAGGTTTCTTTGGGTATCTCATACCACATTTCTTGGACACACTCCCACAATCGCTCCGTATTCGTGAACATTTTTCTTACTTTTTTTCTTCTTTAAGGCCCCCCACAGGTTTTCTATCTGCTTTAAATCCTGTGACTGACTCGGCCAGCTAAACGCGTTGACTTTATCGTCTTCAAAACATTTTTTCACAAACACAAGAGGTGTGTTTTGGGTTGTTATCTTGCTGATAGATCCAAAGCAAGGGCATGTTTTCCTCAGAATAGGGCAGTATTGCGTTTTCGAGTATACCTTTGTATTCGGCTGCTGTCATTTTACTCGTTCTCCGGAATATTGGACCTATCCCATATTAAGGAAAACACTACCAGACCACAATTTCCGCCTCCATGTGTAAGTTTTTTTTTTTGTGAATCTGACGTGAAACTCTTTGCTTTTAGGCCGTCGCACATTCTTTTCTGAATCATTTCCAAATAAATTAATCTTACTTTCATCTCTCCTTAAGATATTACGCCACTTTTTCTGCCGTTCAGGTCATGACCAGTTTTCATGATCCCTTGCAAAATTTAGCCTCATGCTCAATTTTTTTTCCGTAGCAAATGAACTTTTTAGCTATGCGCCCAGGTAGGTTTACCTTTAGTAAACTTCGTCGAATTGCTTGAGCGTTCCCAATTTCTGCTAAAATTGACTTTGAAGATTTAAATATTAATTTTTTTCGATACTTTCAATATGTAGATCATCTGTTGAAGCGGTTTTTGATGGTCTACCACGAGTTTTTTTTGCGGTTTATGTTTAAATATATTTCACTCAAAATTTTGAGGTATATTCAGCAACCTGCAAGCTGCATCGAAGAGATTTTCTTTCTTTTTTCAAGTCTAAAGCCAGTCTGTATTCCTCAGCAGATCAATTTGACTTACGGCCCATCTCAACTAAATTTTTTTGCTGTCAATTCACTGCATTTTAAGATTTAATTAAAGAAAACTCATCGTTCTTCTAAGGAAAGCTCAAAAAAATTAAAACAAAAAAATTATCAAATAAAAATTTTAACAAACTTGCAGGTGTACCTATTATTTTAGGCAGGCAAATTTTCAAACTATACACAGTATGTAGAAACGTTCAAAACTTAGGGGAATTACATGATTTGTTTTACTGAAGATCGTGCTACCAAATTGTGTTATTCACGTTACCACTACGATTTTTCCTCTATATTTCCAAAATATTTTTGTAATAGAGTCTGAACGAAAAACTGAGAAGTGTACCTATTATTTTGAGCAGGTGTGTATCTAGTATATGATTTGTTTTGTTCTTTTAACTTTCTTTTATTATGCGTTAATTTTCTATTTCATATAATAGAATGAAAAGAAAACTTTGTTTTCATTAATTAGTCAAAATTCAGTAAGAGGTTAAGTAAGCTTGGATAAAATAACGCGTATATAGGTTTTTTCAATAGAAAAGTCAAAAATCAGAAAAGTTGCCTTAAACTTTTCTTCATTATTGCATCTATCTGCATGAGATTCACCAAAAATTTAGTTATACACAAATAGTTCGCCTGTAAACTCTTACCCTAAAATCAATAACAGCCACGGAACCACAAAATAAATCAATAATCTTTAGCATAATCGTGCACTACGTTGTCATCAATGTTGTTTTTGTTATGATGTTCCCATTTTTATTGTGACCGTACCATATGTGTGGTTGATACATGTGTGTTGTTTTTTCTTTACCAAAAAAATAAAAGAAAAACAATGAAACGCATTTGTATTGTTGCCGCCACCAATGTTTAACCAACAACTCTTCAATTATCCACTCATTTGAAAAGCCTGCATTCTTACGATTACCTTAATGCTCTCCTAATGGTTAAATGGTGATAAAACATATTGTAGTTTAGAAATGCCTGTTTCTTTATTTATCATGTTGTAATTTAATAAATGTGTTGCTTGTGTTACTATTGACGATAGCGACTGTAAAAAATTGCATTTTCTGTAAAAAAATTTTTTTGTGGATATTTTTTCTATCTTAACGTTTAATATTTGTTTCCATTTTGAAGACAATTTAGTTAGATTATTAAAAAATAATCAGTGGTAAATTATTTTTAATACGCCTCCATAAATTGGAAGAGACTTCGGAAGCTAAAAACTGCACAGTTCTTAACCCTCCGATTAGCGTTATGGTCTGTCAGATCATTTTGGAATTTTTTGTGTCGGAGTTTTTTATTCTGAAAACATTTCTTCAAATTGTGCCATGTTCCGTGGAACAAAAATATTTAACTGTAGGTATTCTGTATTTGGGATCTAGCTTTGTACAATGAAGTTGCGAGGAATAACTATTTTATTCCTCGAGAAATAACAAGGAAGACTCTATTATGGTCTGACGAACCTAAATTTAACATTCGCGGACCATATTGTAAGTCTAAGTACGTCAACCTCAGTGTAAAAAGTTCAATCTCAAATACAGAACAGCTACAGTTAAACACGGAGGTTAGAACGTGATGGCCTGGAGTTGTTTCTCGATGGATAGAATTGGGCCCATTAAGCGCATTAAAGACACGATGACAGCAGCTGGCTACAAAACAATTTTAAGCAATATTATTCTCACGTTTACTGGGTGGAACATGCCATTTCCCTGGACAATTCAACATGACAATTGTCGAAATCATAACTTAAAGCTCATAAAATCTTGGTTTGTGGAAAAAATGTTGATATCATGTCATGGCCGGCGCAGTCTCCCAATCTCAACCCGATTGAGAACATGTGGATGGTGGTAAAACGCATAATCGGTAAGAAAATGTTCAAAAGTGGTTATGAACTATTCGCTGCGATAGAAAAAGAATGGAACGCGATTTCACCTTATAGATAAATAAAGTTATGAGTCAATGTCCAGAAGAAGACATGCAGTCATCAGAAACTACGGTTTCAGAACCAAATATTAGGCTGGTTATGCATTATTTCTTGGTATTGTGATGAGTTGCGCATGTTTTGAACTCTATATTTTTCGCTACTTTTGTTAACTTTGAGTTTTTGTTGTTGTTAGCTAACGGAATAATATTTTTGTTTTTGGTAAAAAATCAGCATTAAGTGAAGTTAATAAAACTAACATAAAATAAAATTCAAAGTTATTGTTTCACTGAAATAATTTGATTTTTCTTCAAAAGTAATTTCAGTTGCAAAGCATTTGAACGCTACTAGGCGTCCAAAAACTCTCGGCTCTATTGAAATCAAAATAGTTGAAAATAAGTACAAATAAGTATAATTCCAAGCCATGTTGTAATTATATGCTGGGTGCAGTAAAGATAAAGATCAAATGGAACGAAGAAAAAAGGTAACGACCAGCTGTCAACGCAGTGTGTTTTAAAATTTTGGATATTTGTACGTTGCCGATTTATTAGCATTTTTTTTTATTGTTAAGAGAACGATCCTGTATTGCACCCACCATATAATTACACCATGATTCCGAGATTTTGTGTTTTTTGTCGAAATTTTTTTATTAAATTGTATTTGTCAACAATAAATACAAATGAAATGTTGAAAACATGTTCAGAAACTTAAAGGGTTAATGTTCGCTCTGTGAACTATTAATCGACATTTTGTTGAAGAAGGCAGCCTTAGCGTCATCAGTTCCACCGACAGCAGCCTCTTTGAAATTGTATTTTTCTTGCCTCGAAATTTGTTGGCTGCGATTTCAGAAAATGGTAAATATCGAGACAAGAAAATTTGAAATAAAGGACTTGTGAAGCTTCCATGTGCTTAAAGATTTCAATCAGCAATCAGCACAGACGTTTCGCCAACTAGCATAGAGTTTACGTATTTCGAAGCATATGCGAAATATTTTGGAAGCGTAGCCCGATGAAATGAAGCTATTATTTGCTTTGATGACATGATACGACCAAACGTCTTCACATGCCACAATGGTGGCATTCGATCTGGCAGACAACGCTTTCTTGTGTTTCGCGTATTCCAAATGCGTTTGCGATGTTGAGTTCCGTGCCGCACAAAGTAGACCGAATACCACTTTCTGTTTTTCCTTTTTTCATTTGCAGATTATTTATTTGAAAAACAGAATTCGGCTTTCGGCCGAAATAAGTACAAAATAAGTACGCTTTGAAAAATAAGTACAAAATAAGTACGCTTTGACAAATAAGTACGGGAAGCTGAAAATAAGTACTGTACTTCCTAAATAAGTACAGTTGGTATGCTTAGTTATACATATAACAAATAAATACGAAAACAATTGAGGATTGGTTTTTCAAAAAGGCTTATTTTCACTCATGACCTTCAACAAACATAAGAATGCTAGCGCCGTTATGCTAAAATGTATCCCTTGTTTGAAAATCTATTACAAAGAAGACATATTTCCAAGGGGAACTCGTAATTAAAAATCACAGTTTCATACAACACGACACATTTAATTTTTGTTTGTACAAAAAGACCTATTTCCTATAGTCGCTGAATAAACCTTTATTTATGTTTATATGCCCCAGACTATATAAATAAAAATCGTTTCGGCTCGTGCGCAAAAAGAAAAATGTAGAAATCTCTCTAAAAAGAACAGTTTGGTGATGGCTGGAGGAATTTAATAGTACAAGATACAAGATAGAATTTCATGTTACAAGAGTGTAATTGATTATTAAAACATACGAAGGGAAGAGGAGTCGCCTAGCGATGATTACGAACTTGAATGTGGTGACTTAAGTGTATAATCTGTGGTATAGTAATATAATTTTACAACAAAAGGGCACATTTCCAAATGTTTTTTACTTTTTCTCATAAGTACAAATATGTTAGAATTAAAGCTTTATAGCTCAAACAGAATTCCGGCGTAAATGCCGCGACGGCTGACGGTAGAATTAGATTTGGTTTTAATTTTACCGTCGCCGTTGAGAGAGTAGAGAGTGGCGCTCTCTTCTCCCATACGATTTTCACAGCAAAAATATTACACTGGCGGTATTTACGTCGTACGCCGGAATTCTGTTTAAGCTATTAAGTGGACTTTAGTATTAGATCAACACACTATAACACTAATATATAATATTAAAACGTCATAATTCGACTTTCGATTTTAAAAAAAATCTTCTGATTTTCAAATGCCCAAAGTTCGCTCTCAATATCTGTATAAAGCTTAATATAAAGATAACAAAATTTTCACAATGCTATGACAGCTCCATAGTCAGAGCACTCCGCAGAATAAGTATATCACCAGACAGCAAGTCAACACTAATAATATATTAATTCAGCTCCAATTCGTATTGAATCAATTGCGGTTTTTCTTTTTTATATACTGCGCAACTTTTCTTTTCTCTACTTGACTATCTACTCTACACAATTCTACAAACATCGAAGTAGTCTGGTTATTTTTTTCACTGTTTGTTGCAATGCTTTGTGCATTAAATGTACACTTAATTAAATTTGTTGTTATTTGTAGTGCAACTCACGCTTACTTTTGGTTTCTATTTCATACATTCTATCCATTTGATTCAAATTTTAATTCAGTTTAATTGTGACATTGAAAAAGAGTGCAACCAACAACTGACAACTAACTCGCCGTTGCAGTATTTTATGGCAAACAGATGGATCTTTTGGAAAACTGCACGGACTATCTAGATTTTATATACTTAGATGGTGTCAATAACCAAATTACTTATACTTTATATAAAAATATTAACTCTTTCTATTACATAATTTAAAAAATTTTTCTTCTAATTTACCAAAATTAAAATTTTTTTTTAGGTCGCTATCATGTTGTACGCAAGCTTGGTTGGGGACATTTCTCCACAGTCTGGCTGTGTTGGGATCTACAGGAGAAACGCTATGTGGCTATTAAAATTGTAAAATCAGCACCGCATTTTGCCGAAACGGCTAAGGATGAAATTAAAATACTCAAATCTGTACGCGACTCGGAACCAGAGAATCCACGACGGCAGAAAACTGTACAATTGCTTGACGATTTTAAAATCACTGGTGTTAATGGTACACATATCTGTATGGTATTCGAGGTGCTCGGTGACAATCTGCTTAAATTAATACGTAAATCCAATTATCGCGGCATTCCGATTGATAATGTTAAGTCGATAACCCGACAAGTACTTGAGGGACTCGATTATTTGCACACTTGCTGCAAGATAATACATACTGACATAAAGCCGGAGAACGTCCTGCTGTGCGTGGACGAACCATACATACGTTCGCTGGCGAATGAGGCAACCGAGTTGTATGTCATGAATTCCAAAATGTTTCCATCGTTTGTCAGCCGCGCTCCAAAAGAGTATCGAGAGCCACAAATAACCGGCAAGATGAGTAAAAATAAAAAGAAGAAATTGAAGAAAAAAGCTAAGAAACGTTTAGAGTTATTTAAGAAACAATGGGATTATTTGGAGCAAAGTGGTGGTCAAGGCGATGCTGCTGCAGCAGCAGCAGCAAATGAGGAAGGTGGTCAACCAGCTTTAGAACGTCTAACAGGTGGTACAGATTCTGTTGCAGTTGATGTAAAATCTAATGCTGATGATGACGATGATGATGATGAACAGGAGCAGCAACTTGAGGGTGGAAATGGCAACACTACTTTGGTGCGTCGTGGTATTGAAAAGGTCTTAGTAAATGGTGATGCATCGGATGATGAAGAAGAACAAGAACATGATGCTGCCGCAGAAGAAAATGCAGCCGATGGAGATGCCGACGATGATGATGAAGGTGCTGAGTCAAATACAAATTCTCCAAGGAAACAAAAGGTAGAAATTGTAGATGAAGCTGATGGCGGTATAACGCAGAATATAACCACTAACTCTGGCGGTGGCGATAAAAAGAAATGGAAGAAGAAAAATAAAAGTAAGTAACACTGAAAATAGTAATAAATTATAATTTTTATATACAGTACATTTTTTTCGTGATTGATCTGTGCCTTTTAAAAGTCTCAAAAGAATGTCACTATATATCAAAACCCTAAGGAAACCATGCTGCGCGGCGTTTCATCATAATTTTTAAAATAATTGCGACTCGAAACTTTTCTCAACAGATTTAGGCACCTTAAAACTTTTAAAAGAGTTAAAAAAACAAATTAATTGCTTATGAACAATTCTTAAATGATTAGAATAAGTAGTTGTTTTGAAAATTCCAAAACGATTAACCAAAGGTAATTTCATTTCCATCGATATATCAAAGTTTAATCGAAATCGGTTGATCGTTCAAGAGTAACTAGCTTTTGTTTGTAAAGTTCCCAGCTCCAAAATTTTATCAATAAATTTTGATGTATAATGACATTTTTTCAGATTTTTACTAGACGCTGAACACGAAAAGAAATGTATTAAATAAATCATAAAAAATTTTAAAAATTATGAAAACATTTTTTTTTTAAATTTCCAAACGATTGATTAAATTTAATTTCAATTCAATTCATTTCAATTCTTTTTAACTTTTGTGTATGAAGTTACCAAAAGTTTAATTTTGCAATAACTTTGATAAAAACAGGTGCGTCGAAATTTCTTTTTTATCTCATGGCAACCATTCCTTCAACATTTCGATAAAAATTAGAATGATAATTTTATTTTTGCAAATTACACGTATTTTAACCCAATATCTATTTTATTAGTACATACCTACATTCTTTGTTATTTTATTTTTCAGAAAATTCCATCCAAAATGCCCAAAATAAACAACAGCAGGAACAACCGCAGCATCATGATAATAAATCTTCTTCTAGTAGTGGCAGCAACACGGTCAAAAGTGAATTAAATGATTCCAGTAATTCATCGCCTACGCTAAAGGGACAATCAACATCAGCAGTTACTGGCACATCAGTTTCTATTAACGTCAAAAAGGAGAAAAAGAAAAACTCTAAAAAACGCGCTTCATCACAAACTAATTTGAATTTAAACTCGAACAATAATGAACCACCTCAGCAGCCACAACTACAACCACAAATCTCAACAAATACAACAGAGCACCAAAATTATAACACAAATCCGACGACCAATGAGCCGCTTTCACCTCCCGTTAAACAAATCCCCAAAAAAGATCCAGCACTTCAACCATGTGATTTTGAAGTGAAAATTGCTGATCTTGGCAATGCCTGTTGGGTTGATAAACATTTTACAGAGGATATACAAACCAGACAATATCGTTCGCTTGAAGTGATACTAGGTGCTGGTTATGATACATCGGCAGATATATGGAGCACAGCTTGTATGGCATTTGAACTCGCCACGGGTGATTATCTCTTTGAACCACATTCAGGAGAAAATTACTCACGTGACGAGGATCACATTGCGCATATTATTGAATTGTTGGGTCCAATACCCAATCATATAATCTTCCGTGGTGCATATGCAACTCATACGTTTAATCGTAAAGGTGAACTGCGAAATATTACTGGACTTAAACCTTGGGGTTTGGTCGATGTATTGTCTGAAAAATATGAATGGGCACGTGATGAGGCTGAATCATTTGCTGATTTCTTAAGGCCAATGCTTGAATTTGATCCGGTGAAACGTGCCACTGCATCTGATTCATTAAAGCATTCGTGGTTAAGATAAAATAAAATGTTTCTACTCCCAATGATGACAGCAGTAGTGACGGCGGCAGCGGCGGCTGCAAGGACGGAGCAGACGATGACAGCAACAACACCTGCAACAACACCAATATCAACACTAACGACGTTGTGTTTGCGAAATACATTTAGGCGTATGTTTTATAAAAAGTAACACGATGAATAGATGAATGACAACAACGACAAGCAACGTAAACGACATTGACGACATAGAAGAGAAAAGATGAGCCTAATTGGAAGGTGGCAAACAGTAATACAACTTTAAAAGAAAAACCATCATCACCACAACAACCACCACCATTTCCATTCAACAACAACAAAACACCATCAACACCCACTTAATAAACAAAAACAAAACTATTAAAAAAATACACAGAAAAACATATTTAAATTATAACATTTGTGCACTCTGCTATATTAAAACACGTATAACATTACATTGTTGATTATTCAGCTTAATATTATTATTTTTTAGATAATTTCCTTATTTTTTTTTTTTAATTTATAATTTTACTACTTTTGCCAAATTGGTTGCGTTTGCTTGTGCATATGACAAAAGAGAGTCGAAAATAGAGAAGCAATGCAACAAACTATACAAAGTGTTGAAAATTTTCTATGTACTCTCTATAATAATATAAATTTTCTAAATTGTACAAGAAACAAAAAATTTCAATTCAAAGAGCTTACGCAACTAATTGTGCAATGATTGTAATGAATAATTATCATTTTTGTATAAAAAAACAAATTTTAATTAAATTAAAAATTACACTTTAAATCTTATCTATAATTGAAGCGTTGATTAATTTGTTGCTTTTATTGTTAACACGTCCGCTCGACAAGAGACAACGCAGCAGCAAGAGCAAGCAGGTGAAAATTTTGCTAGGTGGTGTGTTTGTTTAATAATAAGCTTTAACAAAATGAAAAACAAAAATACGGTTCTGAAACTGAAAAACAAAAAATTGTGTAGCAAAAGATTTTGTTTGAATTAAAAAGTGTTGAATATCTTTTCAAGTTGTAAAACGATGTTTTTTTTTTTTCATCTGAGACTAAGATGTTTTTTTCTTTTAGTTTTTATTTAAAAAAAATTTATTATCGTTTTTAACAAATCACTGATTTTGTTTAGACATTTTGGCTGTAATCAGCTCTATAACATCTTATGAATTGATGTATGTTATGGTATGTTAAGATATGATCCAAAAAATGTGTGTGCGGAGTACTACCATTACGCTTGAGCTGACTTTTTTTTGGTATGATGATTCTTGAAACTGCTAATTTTAGGAAGATGTATATTAAAAGCTGCTGTCTTGCATACTTTTCTTAAAAACATCAGATTCCTTAAGAAATATGTCTTATTGGTCACTTGCTAAAAGCCGTCCTTAAAATTGTAAATTGCCAAAAATATTTTACTCTTCCAATAATTGTAGGCGTTGTGCTGCGAAAGTCAAATCAGAGCACGTTTCTGGTCTCAACCCGGCTCTCAGGCTGTATTTCCAATGTGTCCTAACAATATATAATAACTTTGGGCCTACTGCAGACCAAATCACATGTGCTTCTCAAGATCTGCCGTCAGGTTTTTTAAACGCGGATTTTATACGTTTCTACTAATTAAAAAGAAGAATAACTTGGTTGTTTGTTGTACTAGATTTTTAATAATAATAATTAAATGATAATTATACCTCAGCCACAAACTTCGACATCAAAGGAAAAAACAACAACTCTAGAATGGAAATTTTTTTTCTATTTTATTGTTCTCTAATGTCCACATACTCTATTTTCGAGTAGTTTTGTACATATAATTTTTTATTAATTTTACTATATTATGACATAATTTTTTTAATGAAAATATTTTTTACAATTGAAAATGTATAAACTACAAAAGACCAGAAATGATAAATTTAAATAGGAACTAGATTCAGTGACATTCAAATCTATAAAAGTGGCATAAACCGGCTCCAGTAATCAAATTTTCCTATTTAGGAAAAAAAAAGTTTTTTTAAATGAAATATTTTTCTAATAGAATTTGAGTCGTTAAATCCGAATCTGAGGACCGTTTTCTCATTAGGTTCTTTTTTTGTAAGACATAAATATATCGATTTAAAAAACCTGATGTAAAAGAGCAAAATAAAATCCATAAGAAACACATAGTACAGATCAAAACAGCAAAAGAAAAATGAAATAAAAAAATTATACCCATCATCATACATCATGCTCTGGACACAACAGATTTAGATTTAAAATTTACAATTATGTATGCTACTAAATTTCGTTGAAATGCATTAATTTTTATGGATAGTTGTAATCACCTTACAAATTTTTTGTTCTTACAACACTTTTTTGTTTTATTTCAATTGAAGATTAACATAAAAATTCAGTTTTCAAGGGAAGCTAAAACATACATACGAGTACGATATGTAACATCTGAAGGGTTATAATTTGAAGCTGACAAGCAAAAACTCACTTATTTGATTCATTTTTTCAGATATAAAGATTTTTACTCAATATTTTTTTTTTTTTTCAAAATACGACTGGATTATTAGTTCATTAAGAACGAAACTGAAAACATAATTGGATAGAAACAAAATAATTTGTTTTGAAACAAAACATTTTTTCTTTTGATTACTTTCTACAAATCTCAAAATTATTTTTAATTTTTATTCAATAAAATTTCAAATTTTGCTTTCTAACATCGTTAATACCTACATCGAAAAACATCTTAAAAATGTATTTAACGCACAAGAATTAAAATTTTAAAGACAAAAGCGAAAAATAAAAATACACCAATTTGTAAGCAGTTAAAATAAAATTGTAATATGAATGGTAATGAATGAATTAAATAAAATATATATAAAAATATAAAATAATTGTTTTGCGAAAACACATTACATACATATATTAAAAATAGTATTTTTTTTGTATACCAAACAATTTTGTACCCCTTTAAAATTAAAATTAAAATATAAAATTCATGAAAAAAATTGTCAAAACAAAAAAAATTTATTAACAAAACGTAAGCTCATTGCTATTTTCTCTATAGCTGTAAAAATTCCATTATTTTCAGTCTATTTATTTTGATGAAAGAAAAAATTTCAATTAAGAAGTTCCTATAAATATGCAATAAAAGGTTGGAGGACGCTGCCGGATGCAAACAATAGATGCAAAGCCTAAAGTAGAATACTTAGCATTGCATATTTTTAGGTGTTTCTTGTGATTAAATTCTGCTGTTCATGGATATCATGCACATAATCTCTAGACATAATAACTAAAATTGGAAATACAAATTTTAAAACTGCAGTAATTAAAACATAAAACCATTGACATATACTATACAGACACAAATGATATGCTAATGTAGCAGTATTTTTAGTAATAATGTTACATTATAAATAAAAATGTAGTTGTTAATTTATTAGAAGTTAAAATTAAAACAATAAAACAGTAAAAAAAATCTGTGGAACAAAACAACTTATGAGAAAAAGCAACCCCATTTTGTTTTATGGTTTGGTGTATTTTCGTTTTCGCTAAAAAGAGACAAATTTTTCTTTTTAGTGACATATTGACGAAAAAAAATTTAAAAAATAATTGCAGCGATGCAAACTAATGATGGCTTAAAAATAATATAAATAAGTAAAAAAAAATTTTGAAAATGTAAAAATCGATTTGAAAACAAAAATCCATGTTGAAACCAGAAACTTTTTAGGCAACACCAACCTACCAAATAGCTAATAACCATTACTATACATGAAAAAAAAAAAACAAAAACACCTAAAGAAAAAATTAGACAACAATTCACATGAATGAACCATATAAATGACACATAAGAAGGTAGTTTGGACTTTACATTTGTGTATTTATTTAATTGTAGCATAATAAATCTTTCGTACACTGTATAATGTAATGACCGTTATTCTGAAATCCATTGTAATCGAAATATCCAGCGTAAACGTTATAGAAAAAAAAAAAAAAAAAAAAATTGATAGCAGCTACCAATTCAGCGCCGAAAATTGGAAATGCTAAGAAAAATGATAAAACGTTTTAATTTTTTTGAATTTATATATAAAAAAATAAGATTTTAAATTTTCCTGATCCTCGTTTTGGACGCGAATCGTATTATTTTCCTAAAATAAAACCGTTACTGAACTCATTTAACTTCTCGTTTTGATCGCCGTCGTTACAAGGGTAACGTTTCAAAATAATTTTATTCACAAATAAATTTCTAGAAATCAATTTACTTTTAAAACACAATTTCGTCTGCAAGAATAACTTAGTTGTTTTGAAAATAGCAATCCCTAACAAGTTTTCTTTATAGAATTGTGGACGAGTGCATCCGCATCCGGTTCCGGCTGTATCAAGTTAGGCTTATATTTGATCATTTTTCAAATATATATAGGCTTGGTGGTTTCGGCGGTCATGTTCATGATATAATGAGCAAAAAAAAGTTCTTGGGGTTCTTTTCAAAACAAATTTGAAAAGCAAAAAAACAAAAAAAAAAGGAAAGGTTTGCTTATAAAATTGAAACGAAATGTTTATCTCCCTTAAGAGAATTTAAAATTTAAATGTTTTAAGAAAATGTGTAACACATATTTTGAAATAAAGACACTACCAGATCCGATAACACCCAAATGAATACCAAGTTTTAGTTGTCTTACTTCCTCCACTCATTACACGGTCCAAATATTTTTGATCAATTGGTTTTTTAAACAAAATTTAAAAGTTAGTTCAATAAAACTCCTAAAAGTACGCAACATTTATATCCTCTACTCTTTAGAACAAGGGCAACTATGTAAGTTTTTATGCTGCACAGTTAATTTATTTTCTGTGGAAAAATGTTGCATACATTTAGGTACTATTAATGTGCAAAGAGTGAATGTTAAAACAATTATTATTGAATATTGAAAAAAATAATTAGAAATTTTTGTTGTTTTTTTTTTTAAATCATGGCATTCACTTTTTTAATATTTCCTTTATTTTTATCAATCCAAAATAAACTTTTCTGTACACTAATTGGCAGAAATCCTTAAATATTAAGAAGCTTAATCTATTAAAGATGAACACGAATTGATCTTGAGCAATGGTAAATACCAGAATGCTTAATTTTTATTCTATTTTGAACTCTACTTGGAAAAAGGTTTAATATTGTGGTACCGTTATATCAGCTAAAATTTTACAACTTTTCAAAACATACTTTTAGGCAAACTGTTTTTATTGAGCTATCAAGACATAACTTTGATTTAATTACAAGATCTAAAACGCTTATAAAGGCAGTACAGCAAATATTGTAAAACTAAAAAATGGTCCACACATGCATGGTTAAAAATCAAGAAAATAAATAATTTAAAAGTTAAAAAAATCATAAAACGATTAATGCAGCAAATGTTAAAAATAAAAATTGATACAAAAATATAAAAAAAATTAATAAGATGTAATTGTTGTAGCGAAAATAATGTTAAAAAAGCAGGTGAATACATAAAAAAAATGTTATGCAATAAAAATTGAAGATATCAATATGAACGACCCTAAACTTAACACCATTTCAATCATCATTAGCTAAAAACAAGAAATCAAGTGAATTTCGAAATTTATCGTACGCATAGAAAAATGTACGATAAATCATGCCTGACGTATCAGCGAAGTGTCATCACTATTGTTATTAAAAATAAAAATAAAAAAACACTCGTATACACGCATACACAGACACAAAAATACACGCAAACCTATAAATATTTATAAATAAAATGAAAATTATTATTAATATGAATGATAATAAAATTATTAAAATAAAAATTCTGCATTGTTCTTTTAATTTTTTATGTAGATGGCATGGGACACATTTTCATACAAATATTTAAAGTTCTAAATTTCGGCATTTTAACAAATTTTTTTGTCTTTTTGGAAGGCCGTCCTGTGTTAGGGGCATAACATATTTTTGAAAATTCAGTGAGCCAGAAGAAATGACGCCGGGGACAGCATACAGTTCTTTCAAACATCATTGTCAACTCCAAAGGTTAATGTGCCTTTGCGCAGACAAGATATCGATGAATTTTATTAAGGCATAGGAAATCTCTACATACAATGTCGAAAGTCTTTTCGAACTTAAGAAACATCATATGCAGGTCAGATGATTCGGACTGCGTTGATGTAGTCTGCACACGATAATTCTCCGTAGAAACTTGCCTGCGCAGATTCTATCGTTGAGTAAAGATGCTCTATCAAGCGGTCCAGTAATATACATTCATACGTATTATAAGAAATTTTTAAATCGTAATAAAAATGGATAATAAAAATATGAAATAAGTCCCATAGTTTTCAAGATATAATGATTTTAGTAAGACTTTGACCAATTTTTTTATTACCGGTAAAATTGGAGACAAGTAAAATTAAAGGTTAATACACGGTTGAAAAAATAAGTGTAAATTTTTATATAAATATCGTTTAAGGGTCATTTTATATGAATTTAGGTATAAATTTAATAACTTTTCAACATATAAAAACTAGCTATGCGGACAGTTATTTATGTTTAATTTTGTCCAATAAAACATCAACATTCTGTGGCCGAGCTAGCAAATGAATGGGGTCGCATTCAAATTATTCTATAAATGAAGCATGTTCAAATCTCAATCCATTCAAGTTGTGTTATTCAAATCATTTTATAAATAGAAATTGTAAATAAAATTAAATTAAAAAGAAATACATGTTCCAGGACTTGAACCCATGTGTACTGCGTCCCAGTCAAACGTTCTAACAACTGACATATATATACATTTTTTTCAATATCGTTAAAATTACATATAAACTTTTCAGTATAAAAAAAATTTATATTTACAAAAAATTTTATAACTTTGAACTTATAAAATTCTATATGATTTTCTTATGGATTTATATGAATACCTAAAAGTTATTAATTTTATACTGATATTTTCAACCGTGTACAAATTGTTTGAAATGATTAATATTTAAAAAAGTTCGAGAAGAATGTTAGAAAAATTATCATATCTAGAAAACAACTGAATAGTTTTCCAGCTTTGATTAATATTTACAAACACAAATTAAAAAGGCCAAAAAGATTGGATTCATTTTCAGAGGTTTCCGGTGCCCTGAATCCGAATCTGACCTCGGAATTGCTCCATAACGTCAGGTTTTTCAGAGATCCTAACCTAAATGATATCTTTTAATTTTTTCACAGTTTATGGTAGGGGAAGTGCGTATACCTTGGACCAATTTTGAGCAAATCGTTTGCTGACTCCAAACTACGGCTACTTTTTTTTTCTCTGACGCCTCTATATTTCTATAATGGCATGAATACAAAAAGCCGCAGTCTTTTTTCCAAACCCACGTAAAAGACGTTTTTCTTTAGAATGCCAAAGTGGTCCAAGGTACAATCAGGCATTGTACCTTGGACCACGAGATTAAATTTACCAAAATTTGTCTTTCCTATGTACTAAATAGTTTTTTATGATCAATTTTGGGCTGATATATCAATATAATGCTTCCAGATAATCAAAGTTTAGCTAAATGACGAATTAAATTTGCTTTTCCGATCTTGTCCTTTTTTGCAGCAGATCTACCCCTTAAACCATTTTAAATTCCAAGGAATATTTCTGAATTACATTCGTAATATATTTCACGACACAGAAAATCTATGTAATTAGGACAGGTTTAAGGTACATTCCATGCATTGGTTCAAGGTATACGCCAAGCACAAAATTCGGAAAATATTCAAAAACAATTTTACCCTAGGAGATAATAAGATTTTAAGATAATTAACGTTATTTCGTCATTGATCCCCAACACAACAAAATTACACAGCTCGTAAGTCGACCTTGAAAATTTGCACAAAATTTATAAATCACGCGAAAATTTCATCTTCCTTAGTTGACGAAAGAACGTATATCAAAAAAGCTCTTGTGCAGCGTTGCTGAAACCGGTTACATAAATAGAGAAAATTGTACTGCTACAATTTTTAGCCACACGCTGGCAAACATGAAATATCGCTGTTGGTGCAAGGTACAATCGGTCCAAGGTACATGCTCTTCCCCTATGTAGCACTCTGTTTTTGGCTTGCATTTCAGTACACGCTTTATCACGGTCAAAAGCAAAAGATGTCTGGACTATTCAAAATTTATTTTAAAGAAGAAGAAGAATCATACTTTTTGATGCTATTAGAAGTTATGTGAATACAAAATGTCTTAGTAAACTTGGAGAAAATTATTAAATTTCAAGCTGAATGAATACAAAAATTGCTTTTCCCGGACCTAATGAGCACTTTTCAAACTTCATTGTTAAGAGTCCGATATTGATCTTCAATACTCATATTTAGTACATCTTTAGCAACCGCAGAGAGATTATGTTAGAAAAAATAAATGGCACAAGTCTTAGATAGGTGTTAAATAGAATTGACTTGCAGAGAAACGAGTATTTCATTAAATTTCCGTTTTGTTCTAACAAAATGGAATTCGAAACAATGCCTACACCACAGCATATAGTAAAGCAAATAAAAGCCGAATAGAATATCAAATAATATGCGATCCCACTGACAAAAAAATTAAATAAGATTCAAATGTATTGTTTAGAAAGTGAAAATAATAGGTTCACCCAGACAACATTTGGAAGATTGTTGTATCTACCAGTTGAATTTAATATATTTATTTTGCAAAATTTTAGGCATTTTTAAATTTCTTATGTTTCAATGCATTATGATTTGATAGCATGTACTTGTTTGTGATTTCCATTGAAGTTATACATCAAATGTTATCACCTATGTATATAAAGTCCTCGTAATTTTAAATATTCGTATGGATCATAAGTTTACAATTTCTTGTTTTTTGAAATGTTTGTGCAGAAAAGCAATGATCTTTTCTTGGAAATTTATAATTGATGGTATGGAATTTTCAAAATATTTTCAAGGCAGTAGGGCGTTTTCAAGTTATATTTACTACATGAAAAAGGCGGCATGAGCTATGAAACCTAGGACGCCAAAATCGCAAATCCGCGGGCTACAAATACGATCACGTAATCTATAAATCTTTTTATTTCGGCTTCAACAACAATTATTTGAAACTTTATCAAATGATTAATACGCCAATAGCTTTGATAAGTCCCTACAGTCCCTTAAACAATTTTTCTTTGCAAACTATTCTATTGACATTAGCATATGAGCTCGCGTGTGATCTAAACCATCGTCTTGCTGATTGATATATAACTCTTCCACTATTTAAAATGTTTGCTGGGAAGATTCTTAATAGAAAGGTAACAATAAAAAAGTAAAGGTGTTCATAAGTACAACAGCAACAAAACATCAAGACCAAACAAAACAATCACAAAACACAAGGTACAAATTTCATCTGTCCACTGCGAATAAATTAAATATTAGATGATTCGAAAGTACTTGTAGTTTTGCAAAAAAAACAGTTCCTTACCAACAATAAGAAAACTATGTTATGTATTCATGCTCAAGATAAAAATTGTGGTTTGATGCTGGTTATGGGCACATGTTTCTATGGAAGTATTTGTGTGTCTGTTGTTTTCCTAGTTCTTGTCCAGATGCGTATACGGCCTGACTTTTTGGGAGGGTATTAAGGAGAAAAATTGAACGTCAGTTTATTAACTTTATATAAAAATTTTACTACATTCAAATTTCTGAATATATTGTCTTGTAACTTCTTAAGTTTGAAATTTTATACTTTTTGCTTGAGGAATACGTCGTTATCCAATATACAACGTTACCAAGAAAATGCACATTTTGTAATAAAAGTTTTTAATATTACATTTTAGGTTTTATTATATATTCATATCAAAAAAAAAAAAAATACGTGAAAACTCCAAAGTGCTCTTGGAAATAGGATGAAAATGGAGTATTTTGGCGTGTACGGTTTTTGCTAGTTCAATACGCATCTTGTTAAAGTTGAGTTTTAAAGTTAATCTACGATATGCTCCAAAAAGTATGCTATACAATTTGGGACATATGCTTTTAAATCATGTCGTTTGTCGCAAAAAAAAAAAAAGCTGGCTCACATCCCTGTTTTAAACGATATACATATATCTGAATAACCCATAAAAAGGAAAAAAAGCTGCAAAAATCTTAAACCCTTTTCGATAATGGTGAATTTCACTTTATCTGAAAATTTTGATTAAAAAGTCTTTCTTTTTAGATAAAAATTCCAATTTTTACCATCTTCATGGCATTTTTTTTAGACAAACACTTTTTTCGAATATTTCTGATTTCATCACCAGGAACTTGCTTATGCAACTCTTTTCTATTGCAGTGCCAAATTGATTTTCTCGACTTTACGAAATCTCAAAATTCATTTATAATTTAACGTATACAAAGTCATTCGACTAAAATTACAAAATATACTGCAGGGTTACAGATTAATTTTCAATAAGCTTTTAAAATCAAAAACATATTACAAACCCTTAGGGTAAGTCAGCCAACTACTTAATAATGTTGTTTTTCGGGTAGGGGGCATGACCCCTGAATCCTTCTCTGTAAACGCGTTTGCTGTTGTCAATAGTTGCTGGATTGTTTTATTATTTATTTTCGATGTCAAAATGTTTGCCTTTAGAACTCAAGCCACATACTTGCGAATAAGCAACCTGTCCCTAGCTAACATCAAATAAAGTTCATAAGAATTTGTACTTTATTGGTTTGTTGTCGTAAAATTAATATAAATATTTAAAGAATACCTTAAGGAATTGTTGTACTATGGTGTGGGGAATTTAATTAAACATTTGTTATCAAATAGACGTAAATATTTTTGGAATTATCAGCATTAAAGGATTAATCGTATAAGAATTTTAGCTGGAGATGCGGTTAGGTCACTTCAAATAGCCATCAACGCTTGTAACTATGATGACATGACTTTGTTACCAATAGAAACCAATAAAAAGTTCAGATAGCAATATTAAACAGAAAAAATAATTTATTCCTTCCTCCAACGATGATGTCAATATTATAAGCAAATTCCAATAAATTGACAGATTTCCAAAAAAAAAATATCAGTTTCAACATGTAAGAGTGCATAACTCCGATGAAATTGGGAGAACATTAAAAACGAATCAGATGAGCAATTGCCCTTGTGGAGATCATTGAAGGTAGTAGTGGTCTTGGAGAATATTTCACTTCATCCAAAACTTCAAATAGCTTAGATGGAATGTGAGACTTTAACCTGTTAGTGCTTGGGTAGGGTGTGGTGGAACATTTTGGTTCCAGGCAAGAATCAAGTTTTATAAGAGGTCACGTGGTCTGATTATTTCAAGAGTACGATAAGTAATGAATGAATGAATGAATGAAACTCATATAAAACTTATATAAAACTCATCTAAATTCGCCTAAAATTAAAATTTTGAAGCTCCGAAATAAATTTAAATCAGCGATAATACTTACTAAGATAACACAGCTGTTTTTTCTGATGAAAAATTACCTTCGGTTAAATTGACTGAAACTATACTCATGCCATAATATATTTTGAATATTCCTAATCAAAAGTCCATAAGAGATAATGTTTGAGTTATGAAAAGTCATAGAAATATTTGTAAGTGTCATTGAACTTTGATCGTCCATATCCAAAAAGACTGAGAAGCGGTTTGTATAAGCTTACTATGTTTCATTCGAAGAGACTATAGAAAAATATGTAGTACATGACGATTGCTAGGATATGGTGAAAAAGAAACTGACTGTCATCATTTAAATTGATCATAGTAGAAGATATTTTTGCAAAAGATTTTGAAAACTTTTTAAAAGAAAACTCTCCTTAAAAGAAATCCAAATGAACCATACATATTTTCATCGATGAACTTTCGGAGTACCTACTATGCTTATTTACCGCTGGGTGGCTCTATATTTTGAAAATTTTTAATATGAATATTTTCACAAAAATGATTTGTCTGACAGCACAGAGTATAATTCGTGCCGAATGGGAAGTAAATCAAATTTGATTAATTCATGTATGCAATAACATAATTTGTAAATACTGGATACCGTGCGCTACTAACATGCGTTCCAGCTTTAATTATATTTGTTGATAATTAAGTAAATTACACTTAAATTTTGAGTTGGAATGAATGTATGTATATCGAATGGCAATTATTATTTTCATTACATTGATTTATGAACCCAATTATATTATTAAACAGAAATAAAAATACTCTTTAATTTGATAATTTTAATATGATAAATTTAGTTACATGCTTAGCATGTAAATGTATTATATAGTAATGCATCGAACTAAACGTAAACGCAAATCGATATGCATTTTCATTTCATACATGAATAGTTAACTTCTGACCAACTATGTATGTCACAAAACTGAGTTCATTCATAAATTTATCATTTTATTCTTAATTTTTTTTCAAATATTTGTACATCATGTTCCTTTTCTAATTTTCCAGAAATATGGAATATTGCTCAATGATAGAAAAAATTCTAAGTATATTACGCAAAAAAGAAAAAAAAGACTTTTGTATTGAAATTTTTATCGTGTATATTTCTATAGACATGCAACTATAAGTACATTCTGCAATGTCTGGGTATGTGGACACCCAACTGGAAAATGGATTGCACAAAGATACATGCTGAATTGTTCCTTTGGATACCGCTGCTTTTAAGTTTATTCTTCATAGTAACATTGCCATTGAAGTGTAGCCTTTGTGCGCAAGAAAGTGTCGGACCAAAACTTTCGTATGGGGACTCTGGGTTCAAATCAATGACCAAATGATGAACTAATGAATTTGTATATTGAACTGTGTGAATTGTCCTGAATAAATCAGTGAGAACAGAATAAAAATGTACTATGTACTTTTTTGGAGGTTGATCGTACTATTATCACAATTTTCCTGAAAATCAGCAAAAACTGAGCTTACTGTAATCAATATAAATAAAATAATGCAATTGTCTAGATCAGTGGCTCCCAAACTATTTTGGTCGTGGAACCCCCAAATTTGGTGCCACTGATAGCGGAACCCTGAATATTTTTTAAACAACGATTTTTCAAAATTCATAATCTGGTATTAAATGAAACAAGTTTTATTTTAGTATTTAAGATTTTATTGAATTAAAAAAAACTTAAAAATATACAATTCATCATAGAAATAATTAATAAAAATACAAAACAAAACTAAAATAAATGAAAAAAACATGTGTGCAGTTCACACGGGGTAGAAGTGAAACTGCGAAAGAATGAGATGAAAATGTTTTATTCAATTGATAAAAGTTGACGGGATCTAGAATAGGTACAGTAAGGCTTTCGTAGTAGATCAGTTCATTGCTTGACAAAATTGAAAAAATAGAAAATCTTTCCACGCTTATATCTCAGGTTTTGGTTACCTGATCTCAAAGCTGATAGTTTCAGCACACTCTGCTCGCTGAGTATATAATTCATTGCTGTAGCTATTCTAGATCCTACTTAAAAAAAGCGTTTTAAGACTTCATGTTTTGCGTTTTAAATTTAGCGTTGCGTTACAAATTTAGCGTTGCGTTTCAAATTTTGCGTTGCGTTACAAATTTTTCAAATGACTGCCACTAAAGAATTTTCACTTCAAAAACTTTAATGTGATTCCATGATTCTCTTGAAATTGGGCATTATGTTTGATAACTAAACTCGCTCGCGATATTTGGTTTCCGTCGCAACATATTTTGAAAATCCAGCTTCACACAAATACTTAAGTGGTTGCCAAAGGCAATAGAATTCGAATAGCCTGTTTTGATAAATTTGGATATTAATCGAATACATCTGACTAGAATATTGTTAATGAAACTATTCTAAATTTGGTTTCAAATGGTGTATCCAAACTTAATTCAATCAAATTTTCATAATCCATGGAATGAAATCCTTTTGGTCTTTCTTTTATTGTGAAAGGATTTTGTACCCACTAATTATGTTGATTTCTAGCCTTGGAAAGTAATCACTAAGTGATTGCTGTAAGCTGGACAGATGTGTTTTTATACTATCACGGATTTCAATATCTAAATCTACTTTAGATCAGTGATGGCATTTGGGTTTTGTGAAAATGTACTGAATCGAGACTTCAAATGTACTTTTTACAACAATACAAAATCTACACATTGCGCGATTATTTTCATTTACTAAAAAAAACAAAAAATATTATATACAGGTAATTACTAAAAATCTACTCATTACGGTTATTTTCATTAACTAAAAAACAAAAAAAAGGTAAATATTATAAATTGTCCAAATGTACCGAAATGTACTGAAAATGTGCTAAAAATTTGGCGAATGTACTGAAAATGCTCCAAATGTACTGAAAACTTGTCGGATGTACTGACAACGATTTTTCAGGACGCAAATGTACCGAAAAAAGTACAAATGTACCGAAAATGCCTTCACTGCTTTAGATTTTTCGAGAAAATCACTAAGCGCCTGGAAACACTCGAAGCTATTTTGCTCCCCAGCTGAAATCCAATATTGTATTTTCCTTTAAATTTGTCACGCGGAACCCCTAAATTTCCCTGGGGTTCCACGGAACACACTTTGGGAATCACTGGTCTAGATGATATCGTTGATATAATGGGAAAATAGTATAACAAACTGAGCAATATTTGGATTTCATTTTCCCACGCAAAACGTTTGCTGTATTTTTGCTGCATTATGGTTCACTACTACTTTTCGTATTGGGGTATATTCACTATTCATATTTGTTTGTTTGGTTGGTTTTCTACAATAGCAACATGAAAATTGTATAAAAATTTGCATTGTTGCGCTTAACAATAAATCAATTGTCACAATTGTCATGACAAGAGATTTGAAGTGCTCCATGAACTGATGGCACTGAAGTAATTATGATTGTTCCCGTTCTATCTATATCTAAACTAAGTAGGGGAGAGGGGGGCTAGTGTGGACAACTTCAAATTCCCGCGCCGTTTTGAGTCGATGTTTTCCGTTGAACTTTTTTTACGTGGGCCTTTGCACTCTCCATCACCAAAAAAAATTCGTTTGTATACAGTTCACCGTTTCATGGTAACGACACCAAACGTGTTTTGCGCAGCAAAAAGTAAATTTTTTGTTTTTTCTCAATTTCAGTGATACTCAGAAATTACTTATTATTTTGCTAAAGTATAAATACATAATACAACTTAAGTAAGTGTTTAATCAAATAATTGAAATTATTTTTAATAAAGTTTACCGTAAGTTTAAAAAAAAAATTGCTTTTATGTAAGAAAACACAAAGGGGCTAGTGTGGACAGTTGAAATGAGGCTTGACTTGACATGTCTACACAAGCCCCGAAACACCTAAGAAGACAAACGAAGAACCTCTTAAAAGAAAAAATGCACCTCCAAGAAACATTCGCTTTAAATAGTGGCAAAGATGACACAACCATAAAAATTGCTGGGAACATCTCGATCTGTAAGTAATATCAAATGTGACATGAATTTCTCCAAGTTTAACATGGGATAGAAGTAAATTCTAATTTTTATTGAACTGTATTATTTTCTTCAAAAAAACAAAAAATATATATTTGACCTATTTTTTTAAGTTTCTGTTTCAATTATCAAGTTTCTATTGGTGTCCACATTAGCCCCTAGTAAAATCAATGGTTGTCCACACTAGCCCCTTACACGTAAGCTATTTTAAAATAATTTAAAAATGCGTTTACGAAAATAAAAAATTGTAACTGTTGGTGTAATAATGAAGGTAAGAGGTATAAGTAATCGCTAAAAATAATTTTATTACAAAAAATAAATATCTACATATACAATTTTATAATTATGTCAAAATTGTCAACACTAGCCCCCCCCCCTCCCCTACTGTAATGAAACCATCTATCTCAAAGACTTACAGAAATATTTACTTTGATGTCACGTTTTTGTTGTACATTTGGTAATGTTCTTTATAACTAGAGACTTTAAGTGGCATAATCAAAAGCATTGTTCTATTAAATAGGAAGTTTGAATGGAAACGAATAAATAAGAAAAAAGTCAAAGTAAATCTGAAACATTAATGCGAAGCACTTTTTAATTCTTGCAAAGCAATGGTTGGGTTTCTATGAAATTATTCAATATAGAAACCTTAAATTTGACGTATTTACTATTGAAGGCCCTTTCCAGTATGACCTTCAGCTTCAGCATTGCAAAGTTTGTCTTATGGCTTCAATAGAGTTAAGAGTTCTTTGACGAAGTGGTAAATTATATTTGGGAAGGAGAACAATCTCATAAAGTAAATTCTGACAAAAACAATATTAAGTCGATGGAGTTTGGTTAGTAAGTATTATATATTAATCGCATGCCTGTGTAAAAAAGTCAATATTTCATAGATTTTCTAGTGACTTTGAAATCTTTTTTTATAATATCATCGCCATGATCCTTCTCAACCATAAAGGGTTAAAGCCTCACTGTTCAAGATGTCTACAATATACAATATAAAAAGATTAGCGACTTAGAAACATACATATAGTTTTCAAAAGCACTTAATCATATAAATCTTTAGTTGCACATTCTCTTCAACTTGCTTTCAGCCCGCCGCACAGTGGTTGGGTTTATATGGAACGGCGGCTATAAATAGTAACAATAGCGCTAGACTCTTGAAACTTGGTACAGATGCTTTTTAAGTTAAAACAACATATATACATATGGGAATATCAAAAAATTGGCTCACGAACACGCCTACACGCTCTATTCAACAGTTGCTTTTACAAAAAGTTAAAACATTTTTGGTGTTCAAAGTTCAACTTTGAGCCCACTGTGTCACTAAACCCAAAAAAAAATTTAGAACCTTTATAGTTCTTTTTTCTTCCCTAAGTATTATTTGACGATTATCTTAAAAAGTTTAAAAATCTCTAGCACTTTCATTTTCTTTGTATATAGGGCCACGTTCTCCTACTGTGCGAAGTGGAATTAACCTTTTAGCTCTTGTAACATAAATATTTCAATAAATGAATAAATGTAATTAAAATTAGAATATTTTCAGTTATTTTAAATAATTTTTCACATATTCACTTTTATTGTGTATTTACTGTACTGCAAAGAAAATTTACCTGTAACTAGTTTGCGGGCTCTCAGAGACTCAATTGCTGACTTTCGGAAAGCATGCGCATTGCTTAACACAAGGCACAGAGTGCACTTGGCGCTCGAATTTTCTAGCAGTTTACAGTACACAAAAAATGTTTTCATTCAAGTCGAGTTTTTCAGAAGTGTGTTAAAATTTATAAAAAAAAAATCCAAGGAAAAAAAGGAAAACGAGAAAATTTAAAATTTAAGAATAGCGTGTTAACACTTTTCGTGCAAACGTTGCTTACACATTTCAGTTGTTGTTTTATACGCTTTCGGCTTATCGCAATAAAGAAAAATTGTGATAAAATCAATTACCACATAAATATAAAAATGCGATAAATTTATTGCATATGAAATATTTTACATTAAAATTAAAAAAAAAAACAAAAAAGTTTGAATGCATGCGTGCGTAACAACAAAGTACATTCTTGTACACTTTGCACACTTTTTGTTGTTTCAAAAAATGCAAAATGCCAGGGTACTAACTGCCACCGGAGCCACCGAGCATGAGGACGAAAATATATGAAACATGGCAATTTGTCGACGATTTTTTTTGGTAGAATTTATATTTCGTAATGAGGATCATCATGCCTCATCTATATCTTGTAAAATTTAAAATAAGTGAAACAGCCAATTCACACGGCCTACGGCCTATTCAAATCTCAAGCTTGTTTGAGGTTATCTCAAGAATGGCTAAACTTAATTTCAAAAATAAATACCGCTTGGAAGCTAGCATGACTTGTATTATTCATAGCTTGTTAATTTAAAGAGGAGTGGCATCATTTCTACAATCAAACACTTTAACAGTATAGCAAAGGCAACAAAACTCCAAACAAATATTATCAGCGTTAGCTTAACGTAGGGGTAGAGTGGACTATAGCTCCAGGCCCCGAGCTCAAGGGGATCTCTCACCAGCGTGGTATACAGTTTGGTATTTATAATTTATACCAGGTGTTCAAAGAAATTTCGTTGCATCACTCTAGCGTTTCAAATGCGGTTTTGGGTGGGTCTTTGACGTCCCAATAACGTTTTCCAAAATTTTGTTTTCTAAACTCTCGCTTTGAACATAAAATAAATTTACTCAATTTGTTGAAATTTTTCAATAAATTTAATTATATTTCATTATAGGTAGGCCAAGGGGAGATCTATCACCTGAATCCGCTTGGCTTTGCTGCTGTTATAGTAAACTTGTTTATTATTCATTCGTAGGGAATTTAAAACGGAGCATATTTTAGCGCCCAACTGCATCCTAAGTTATGATGACAATTCTCATCTCCCGTGCTAAGCGCGTGGGACTCATTTTCATCTTTTTCCTCGGAGACTCCAAAGTTACGACCATACAAAATGCAATCACTAATGGGTCGCATTAAAAAAAAAATCCAAGAGCAATTAAAAAAAAATAAGAATGTAGCAGAGTGTTGCATGTCTGCACTGTTTTGACGCAGTTTTTGCCCAAAATAAATAGGAGCATTGCAAGCAGAAATTGTTGCATACATAATTGTTGCTTGTTATAAAATTCTAATCAGTTTTTTTTTAATTTTTACGAGTAACAGGCTAGTGTTCAAAAAAAAAAAAAATGTAGTTATAAGAATTCTAAAGGTTTAGAAAACACAATATAGTTCGAATTATTTATCTCTATCATGAAATGATTCTTAAATAACTTTAAAGCGTTTATGTTCACTATATTAAACTATTATTTATTATATCTATTTAAGTTTCTAAGCCAACCCACACTTCTGTAGATAAAAACCTTACGCAGGCATATATTCCCAACTAATATATAAAATAGAAAAGATATAATTCTTGTCAAATGTTACAGTTTGTTTGACTAAAAACTTTCTATCCGTCTTCTACACAAGTTTGTAGGAAACTAAAGGCTTTTCTATGTATTCTATATGTATATAAACCCTCATCATGAGGCCAACACTTGGGGCGGCAGTTACTAATGACAACACATTGACACGGTGAACAACATGCTGCCTAACAACTTAACACTTATCCAGTTGTTGTCCAGCAGCAACACCAGAAGCAGCAGCAGCTGAATTGCAGTCAACAATGAATAAAAATAAAAATCCTTTCCTAGTCCATTGTGATTTTCTTTTTAATACTCCTACCTACCAACTGTTATTTGGCAGGTGTTATCTTAAAAGTATGCAATTTTTTATTTCTTTTACTTTATACAGCTCTTGCTGTATTTGGCACATGTGCTGTGTTGTTTGTTGGTATTAGTGGTGCTGTTGTTACTGTTTATGTGCTGTTTCTTGCTGGTGTTGCTACGACTTCATTTTATAGCAAATTTTTCGAGGTTTTCGTACGAATTCTTTGCGGAATTTCAGAAGTTAAGTCAAAATGTCATTAATTCCTGAATGTAACATTAATTTGTGATTTCTTGCTGTTTCCATGTAACAATGAGGCGGTTAAACTGCCAAAAGCTAATTGTTAAGAGTAAATGAATTGTGAAAAACTCTCTAACATTTTCATTACAGCATTTGCTTTTAATGTGAAATATTCATATGAAATAAAAAAATCGGAATTACACACCTTCCTTCAATTTGCTTTTATTTTGCATAGTAACTTAAACACGTAGGAAGCGGAAACATTCCGTGCTATCGACGGAAGTGAAGCATGTTTGCGCTTAAGCGATTTCCTCAGAGTTCATATATTTTTTCCTTACACCTTCATCATGTGAATGACATTTTGCGTGAAATCGTTAAGGTAGATATAATTTTTTTTAAAAGCTTCAGTGTTTTTAAATGTCAGCGTATTAAATACTTTACTAAATCTTGCTTTAAATTTTTTGCATGATATACTTACTCATGACAAATATATTTGTATAAGAGAAAAATAATTAAATATGGAATAGGTTTATATATGTAAAGCAGCAGCTTTCAAGAAAACAAAGAAAAAAAAATTAGTCAGATTCATATCCGTGATCAAGCACGTATTGAAAGGGATAATTGCGGAGGCTTATCACTGACTCCGTTACTTATGGGAGCATTTTTTTTATGTATCAAAAAGAAAACAAAAAGATTATTGTGACTTTAACAATGAATATCTTGATAGGCTTTCGTAAGTAAACACTTGCTACTTAATTTTGATGTATACAATACAATATTTTCTTAAAATTACATTTCTTAATCTTATACACGCCGATTTGCTACAGCCGCTTCTATCACCATTAGCCTGAAAAAAACAAAAAACGTTGCAATACAAAAGAGCGTGTAAAACGGCGACACAGTTGACACCTTTACGATGTTGCAACCCGCGCACTGCCCATAGCACAAAATTTATCGTCGAAGTCTCCATGAACATATTTTAAGGAAGCACCACAAGCTTTGTGTACATTGACCGCAAGGAAGTTGACGATGTAGAGCAGACATTTCGCCTTTTCGCATTTTATCTTTACGAAACGCAACAATGAAAGCGTCCCCTGTCGATTTCAATCCATAGCGTGCTGACTTTGTTTTTTTTTTTCCTTTCTTTTAGCACTTTTGTTTAATACGCTTTTATTTCTTATAAATCCATTGAAGTTTTCCATAGCCACAGCACATTAAACTTGCCATAATTTGTTGCCTACTTTGTGGTGCGCTCTAGTTTACGTGACCAGCAATTGAAGGAATTGTTGTCGTCTTTGTTGTGTCGTGCCCTCTTTCTATATTTTTATGCAGAAATGAAATATTGCTGTGATTTTTCACATCACGCTAAGTAAGACTTAACACACGAATCGAATTTTATAATTTACATTGCATAATTTTAGGCTGTGCTCAAGTACTTCATTACACTATGTTACGGTTTGAGCACGTATATTTGTAATTTTTCGCCTGAATTGAATCGTTGCACAGTAACTTACATATATTCGGGAAAAATATAAGAAGGCTGCAAACATTTAAATCTACATATATTGACAAAAGCTATTCACTTGATATTAAAAGTTTTCTTAAAAAAAAGTTTCTTTAAAAAGAGATATAAGAAAGTACTTAGAGCAGTTTTTTAGTAAAGTCTTTTGATTGTCTTCGTTCAATTGTTTATTTTTCCTTAAAATCATAAATTTTAGTTCGAATAAATATCCGTTTTTTTTAAATGAATATTAATTACAATTAAATATTGTATGTATTATTTTTCAATTGAATTATTAGTCATTAGAATAGACCGATTTTCTTGTAAATTTACAATTTGATCAATATTTTTTCTTAAGCAAATATGACAGAGAAGAGATGTCTGCATATGCATGTATGTATATAAATATATACTCTCATTAGACCATTTTTGGCTTACACGTACGATATTATAGGAGAACCGCTCTTTTAATTGAGCCATTCGGTATTACAAGCCTCAGTTTTACAGTACATACTTTTTATAACGCAGATTGCGCCGTCTGTCAATCAGTCCTTTTTCGTTTGTTGCCACAGCTGCAAAACAAGCTATGATTTATTTTAAAATTGTAACATAACGTAGAATTGAGGTTAAGGAAAGTTCCCTAGACTTAAAATTTTTGTTGATTTTGTTAAGTGTATATAACAGCAGTGCATAGAATGGCCCAAGTTCAAACAACTGTGCATTTTAAATTGTTTACAGACGGTATGACTTATGACTTCTTTGAACTTGTCACGCTTGTGCTCCTTAAAATATGCAAAGCACTGATTGATCCATCATCCTTATTAGATTTGCCAAAATTTTTAATTTTACCCCATAGCTCTCAAAATTGCAAAACAACACAGCAACAAAATTTAATATATTGTAAAAAACACACAAAAAAAAAAAAAAAATAAAAATTAACTCAAATTTCAACTTTGAATTGAAATTTTAACTTTTCTCATTTGCCTATACCCATTAAAAACCACAACATTTAATAGCAGATAACTTAAAAATAAGCTTTAGCATCTAAAAGTAGACTATAAAAAATGTTTTATCCCCCCCAAAGCATGCAGACATACATTGTATGTGTATGTATTTATATCTTAATAGCTGGTAGCACCGCAGAAGAAGTGACAAAAAGAAAAAACAAAATGAAAAGTTTCATTCTATTTATCTTTTAATAAAAACAAAACAAAAAAAAAAAAAAAATTGTCAACAATTTATACCGTAGCAGGAGAGATCTAAATAGAAATAAGGCAGCCATAGACGATGTTATACGATAAAATGCAAATATGGGGTGTGAGTGACAAATTTGTTTGAGAAAACTTTTGCTGACAGTCGTTGTCAGTAGGTGACAAGGTGGTTTTACTTCTCACACACACACACACACACACACACACACACACACACACACACACACAGCCACACACACACACAGCCACACATACTCGCCGTCAAGGAGTAACGTCACTACTGCTGACAAAGATGTTGGTAAATATTTCGCTAATGACCACTTTTTAGCAATTCAAAGCATTTTCTTTATTATGCAACAACATTTATTTTTATTTAGTAAAATATCTTGTTTCTATGCTTTATATTTATTAATATTGCATTTGCTACGAAGTTTCCATATACTATAGAGTTGCATATACATACATATGTATGTATGTAATCTGAGAAAAGAGACTTTATGCTGCCGAAGTTGAAAATTGAAGGTATATTCTTATAAAGGATGGTATAAGCAAAGTCTTTTATAGCTGAGACAATCCAAAATTTAATAAGTACTTAGCAGTTCATGTTTCAAAAAAAAACATTTTGAGGATGTTACCTGTCTTTTTAAATTAACGTTTTTAACATTCTGTTCGAAGATGTAGGTATTTTATAAAAAAAAATTTTTTTTCCATACTTCCATCAAGTCCAAGCTTTCTTCAAAATTGTCGCAGAAAGTGCCAACATTAATTTTATTTAGTCATAATAATTATTTCATGCACTCTTTCTCGAAGCAAATAAACGATTGGTAGATGCAAGTTTAACTCTTAAGCAAAAACTCTTAAACGTTAACGAATTTATAATGCATGCATATATAAAAATTCTTAAGCATACCATATTTTTAGCACACACTATACATTACAAAAGATACTTAAAATTTTTCAAAGTGAAAATATCACAATTCAAAATAAAATAAAAGTCAAAGTCAATGCACTTTATCGTTGCTATCGATTTAGTTAATATGCGTTGAAGCAATAGCAAAACCAACAACTACAAGAGCAATCACAACAGCAGCAACATCAACAATAAAGATGCAATAACAAGCTCACAATAAAAATATATACCAAGAGCAATGCTCAAGTGTTTGCTGAACAACTCGATACTACCACTGCTTCTAGGACAAAGAATAATACAAAGAAAAAGAGCAGAACCCATGAGAAAAGTAAAGCAGACTTTAAGGAGTCAGCTAAGAAAATAGGAAAAGCAAAGTTTACAATTCATTTAAGCGATTTTCTTGTATTAATGTAGGTATGTATGTGCTTGAATGTGTGTCTACCCAGCGAACACATGGAAAATGGTTGAATCTTTTATCTGCTAGGAAATGCATTTTTAACTCTTCAGATACAGTTAAACTGAACTGAACATGTTTATTTTGCATATTTTTCGGCATTTTTAATTGTTATATACATAAGTATATACATGTCACCGGCCAAACTAGTTCTTAGGATAAACTAGTTTTTCCTGGGCCAAACTAGTTCAATTGAAGGCCTAAAAGTATGCTATTTAATTTAAATGTAAAAGCACTGTGAAGAGCGAAGCCAGTGTTGATGTAAATCCTGAACCGCGGCCGTAGGCCTCCCAATTACCCTCACTTATCACATGCCAAGTATACAATGAAATTGCCAAATTTTGTTGTCTGACTTTGCGGCCGTCGTAGAGTTCACTAATCACAGTATTCTTGCATTAAAATTTCATTGCACATCTTTAGGCTTAAGGGAACTAGTTTGGTCTAAAACCTAGTTTGGCCGGTAACGTACATACATGCATAATGATTCGTTATTAATTTTTTTTTATTATTATTGAAATTATATGTAACTAAACATAGTTTATCCTTAATAAATTATTGCCAGATAGCAGCTTATGAGCAACGTGGATGGGTTATCAAAGCCATCGCTTCGACGATTGAAATAGGACATTAACGCGATTAAAAATGTTTGCTGAGTGTGCTGCAATCAATAAAGCGCTATTGAAGCTTGCTCCTAATGCTGCAATAAATCCACATACTCACACACACAGATACGAGTATGCTATGAAAATTATATTGGTTTTAAATTTCATACAATTTTAATGTTCATTTAAGGATATGAAATGAAAATAACATAAATACATAGCACAATTTTGTGCGCATTCATATATAAAATTCTTCAATTTGTTAAGTGTGGTGGGAAGAGGAACGTACAGCGTTTACATCAGTTTAATAGATTTTAATGAACTAGTATGTAGTAGTGTAAGTCAGTAGTGTTTTGTGAAATTTGGTTTCATTACTTTAAATAATTCTTTAAGTGTTGCGTTTTAAAGATTTTGATCCTATGGAGAGTGCCACGCCAACCACGTTTGTCAAGTTATATAGAGCTTTTCTGAATCATTTCACTATTTGTGTGAAATTTAGTTCCATTACCATGAATAATTTTCTCAGTATAGCATTTTGAAGTTTTGCTTGCATGGGAAGTTGTCCAGAGCTTGTTTTCGTTTTTCCTAGTACTTTTGATAAATTTGGTTACACTATATCAAATAATTCTCACAATAAAGCGTTTTAAATGTTTTATTTGGTTGTGCGATAGACGTGAACCAATTTCGCCCATTTTCAATATCAATTTTTGTTAATTAGTATGTAATAATTTTTCACAGATAAAGAAGTCAAATGTATCGCAGAAAACCTTATTATTATTTTTGCCTAAGATTGATATATTGCAAGGTTTTTTACCACTTTTTTTCATACTAAACATAGACATATTAACAAGGTTTTTGTAGAAATATCCTTTTTTTTTCTTCATTTTATCTGCATACATAATAACAAAACTACTGAAAGCTTCTCCATCCTACTATAAAAAAGTCAGTTTTAACAATTATCACCTTGGCTATAGCTGACATTGTCTTAATGTGCATACCTTAGGAAAATACCATATTAAGCTATTTTTATGTTACTTCTGGGAATTTTAACAACCTCATTAAAGAGCTCATTTAACTGCTAAGCATCTTGGGTGACTCTGCATATTTTTTGTGACAACATCGTAATGAGATAGTAACTCCACGTGCTAAAATGTTAGTTTCATTTATACGCTGTCCTCTGCATGTGTTCGCATCATCTCGCCTTGGTGATGATCCGTTGTGTCCTTGATAATGGCTCATTTGTTGCAATATTATTGTTATGAGCATCTAAGGCTAAAGCTGGCTGGCTGGAAAGTCATTCAAGTTGGCTTGACATTTAAAAAGCATTATATCATAGAGCAAGATATTTGCGTACCCAAATGCGGCGACACATTTCAAAGCGGGTTTACAACTATGCAAATAAATCAGTAGCAGCTTTTTACTGTCATCTCGTACATATTTGGGTTTACTACTTTGCCATGCATACTTTGTAGAACTTAAATTTTGTTACATTTAATATGACTGTTATTATTTCTATTTAGTTTTCATGAATTTTTACTACCACATATTTGCCCTTAGTTTCAAGAATTTATTTAGCTCTGTATTTTATCGAATATGTTGTCTATGTTACATTCATACTCACATTTATAAATGTAACTAAACATGTATTTAAATTATTTCCATTTCCTTCTATAGTATCTCTCAAATTGTGCAATTGCTTACCAATATCATTTCTGTTCATTTTGTGCACGACTTATTCACAAGTCGCACACATTTATGCAAATCACGTGCTGCTGCTTAATTTTTTGCGGTTTCTCAAAAATTCCTTTTGCAAGAGGCGTCGTGTGCTTGATGTTCATGAGAATCGCTGCTAAAAATTGTATGGAAATAACTAAGCTATCAGTGGTAAGCCTTAACAAATATGTTGATGATGAAAAATATGATAAGCAGGTGAACCATAGATTGCGCTTAATATCTCACTTGAGATAAGGCGAAAACGTAAATAAATGTTTTGTATTAGTTTTTTAAAGATTTTTAGTATATGACGGATTTTTTTTGTGGTGGATAAAGTGGGTGTGCTAGTAATTTCTAGACAGTTTTTCAAAGCGGTAAAATTAGTGTCCTGGCGTGTTTACCAAATCATCACTCGAAATAACAAAATTTTCACATACATATATCCACGGTAGACCTTCAATTTTCCGATTCGACTGTCTGTCGTTTAATTTCCTTAATAATTTCTTTTGAAAATTCTGCACTGACGCCACTGTTTATTTAAAAAAAAAAAAAATAAAAACGATAGCAATCTGGATTTTTCTGCACGAACGACAAGTGCAAAACGTACAAGTATCTCTAACGTTTATGCACAGAATACGTGAGTGCTTACGTATGTATGTTAATACCAATACAAGCATTTGTCTGTGTTTGCACATGCAATTGTGAGTGTGTGTAATTTCAATAGTAGGTTAAACAAAAAAAAAATTCACTTTGACGAATTTAATTATTTATGCAGAAGAGACACAAGCGGAAAATCAATATGCGATCAACTTGCATATAAATTGATATGACGTCATGAAATAGAATGGCAGACAAGGTGACATGACAATAATACTGCGATGTCCCTGAAACATAAGAAAATAGTAATGCATACATATAAAGTGAAAAGTCGCTTATCCTAGGATAAGTGCTAAATGTTACGTGATAACATGTGTGAAGAAAAGAAATCAACAATAAATTGAAGACGTTTCTGTGTGCGTAGCTGAGAAAGTGTGTTAGTGCGTTGAAAAGCATACGTAGAACGCAAAGTTTAAACATAAAAAAGGATGTTGTAAATGTAAAAATTTTTAAGTAATTTTTAATAGAAACTATTAAAATACAAAATGTCACATTGAAACTTTTATCATTAAAAATAAAAAAAAAAATGTCCATGAAATGTGCGTGCTTGCAACAAGTTGTATGACATTGGTAGCAAAAACAGTAAACTGCAGCCGCTGCACACTGGCGCAAGAGTATAATTTAAATTATTAAATTAATTGATATTTTTATCATATCAAAAAAAATCAGAGATGAAAAATGATGTCCGTTTTGGTGTGGATAGGATTTTGGTAAGCTTTCATTGAGAAGAGGTGTTCACTTTCTAAAAACATGTTTTCTATTATGCCACTGACACATATCTACATATATATTTGTGTGCATTTTATGTATATATGTATGTAAATTGAAAGCTTATCTTAAAAAATGGTAAAATTATATATGTATATAATTTTTCAAGAAAAATATCATTATTAAGTGATTAATACTATCAAATATGAAGGGAAATTTTCTATCGTCTGAGCAAAATCTATTCGGATCAAAGTCATATTCATTTTTGATTACATTTTAAAATATCGTATTTTACGAGGCAAGTTTGGCTTAAGTGTACGGAAATGATACTCAACTCTGCTGAAATTTCGATTACTTGACGACAATTACGACAAAATCATCATAATCCAAAATCAGCCGCATTACTTTACCTGCATACTCTACAGCTATCATTAACATTAGTTAAATATGTTGTTTTTCTTTTTAATTTGGGTTGAATTATCAGCTGATTCCTTCACCGATGCCGTACTTTATTTGACTATTATAATGAAGTACTTTAAAACCATATAACTACCATGTCAAAAATTTTACTCTCGTTGGAAATCTGCGCAATTTAAAAAAAAAATTATGACAGTTGTACTTGTTTGATCTCGCATATAACAAAAAGCAATTTTAAGAAGATTTCAACAGAAGTGAATAAATTACAGTCAAATCCGACAACCATATAAAAATATGTCGATTTGCTGAAAAGATATAGAGCTTTGGTCGATGAAAAACAATTCAGAACCACTGTGCGCTGCATTAACGCCACTAAACTGGGTCAAAAATTTGTATCAATGACACGAAATATTCTGAAATGTCAAAGTTAATTTTGTAAAACTTTTTGTCTCGGTGTATTTTGCACATGCAAACAAATACACTGACACATACACAGGAACAAACAAAAATGTTGTCATTTTTGAGCTCATGATAGTGTGACATTTGATATGCACTTAATTGAAACAAATTGTATTGTATTTATTAGATGCTGTCATAATCAATCTAATGGTATTATTAAATGATTGACTTCAGGATGATTGAACGCATTTTATACAAAAGCTATCTTTTACTTTGGTTATAACCAAAGCCTTTTTATTGAGTTTTAAATATTAATTGACTGATTGCTGCATTATATTAAATGATTTGAAGCTGGCTTTTAAGTGACCTTCAAACTTGATGAATGTATTATGCCTAACAATCTAAGAAATATGTAGTTGAACGTTTGGTTGCTTAAACATATCCTTAAGGTCAAACTAACATAAAAACCGAATGGCTCACAAAACAGAAAGATTAAAGAAAAGTTTTTATTAAACTCCCACAAATTGATTAAAGGAAATTAAATATTTCCTTATTTATTTGTTCACAAAAGTTTTTTTTTTTCTTAAGGGACAAATTTGGCCTTGAGTTCTTCTCTTAATCGACCATAAAAATAAAATTTTCATGTGTACATACATAATTGCTTTGAATTGTTGTTGACATAATGAATCCCTATAAGTATTCCTTGGGTACAAAGAATAAGCTAATAGAGTGGAAGAATTTGAAAAAAGAAAGAAAAGAAAACTTATATTTGTATAACTTCAGTTACAAATATATTTTTAATATTTATATTTCTTTAGCTTTACTCAAGTAAAATTTTGCTCTAGTAAAATCAATATTTCTAAAGTAGGTACTATTGTAAATTTGTGGATTCTGGCAATGAATTATGTGTTTCGATTTCAAAAGCATTAAATTCCAAACTGGGTAGAAAATTCAGCCGGACTTTTCTTAACGTACAAAGTACTGGGACAAACAAGTCTGGGAATACTCGATCTATGGCAGTTCTTATCATAGCGATAATATTTTTTGTTGCAATATCAGTGTTTTGGCTTTTATCAAAAAATTTTGCTATTTATAACAATCTTTGGAGTGACATCAATCCATAAGGCATTCTTCAAAAATGAGCGATATTATGTGTTTTGTATAGAGGAGGCATCATTGGATCTTATTTCCCGTCAACCATATAGAAAATATAATTTTGAAATACTGAATTCATTCAATTATCCTTCAAACCACTGCAAATAAATGATCAACTTATTTATAAAAATATCTTCTATTTAAATTTAAAGTTTTGTTTTCTAAAAATGTACTGTATTATCAGCTATAAAGCTGTGTGGCTTGAGTTTAATAAGAAAACGTTATTCAATTTTTGCAATTAAAGCAACCAAAATTTTCTTCGTTTGGTACAATTATATTTCGTAATTAAGTAAAATTTCAAACAGACGCATTATCAACACTGCAGCTGATTCTTCGATTACGAAATAATTAAATATTACTCATACGTCATGTTGTATGGCATTAAAAAACACAATACTACTTGGAGGTTTTTATGCTTGTACATATTTGCGTTCAAAATAAACCAACAGTATAAGTTCTTCACTTCAAAAATAAAATGCAATAGCAAGATTTAATGTATGTAAAGCTCAAGAAATGCAACTCATTCTTTCACAACTCATTTCCATTTTTCATTCGCAGCGTACTCGTACAAGGCGCATATGAAGTAAATAATTAATTGTGTAAATGTAGCATGATGTAATTTATCGTGTTACAGTAAAATCAATAGCAGCAATACCAAGTGTAACACCAGTACTGGCCACAATCACATGGCTGACGGCATGAGTGATGTCTTTCTGAAAAAAATTGAAGAAAAAATCACATAAAATCCCAATAAAGATGTTAATACAAGAAAACCAAGCAATGACAAATTGAAAAGAAAAACTTAATTTCATTTTATTTAAATAACGAAATTGTAAAGGATTTTCTTTTTCATCTGTCTCTTGTTTTCGTTTTTTGTTTTAGTTTACTTACACATTAAAATGCCACATCTTGCTATGCTGTAATGTTTTTGTGTCATTGCTTGTGTACAAAGTGTAAATTACTTTTGTAGCTATTGCTGAAAGATTTATTTTTTTAATTTACTATGTAAATATTGACATTGAAAATAGAATATGTTACGAATTATAAAAATATAAAAAAACATCTATAGTCGGTTTGAGTTTAAACGAATTTTTTGAGGCTTGTGAGCGCCATTTGTTTGTTTCATATAATTTTTTTCATGTCTTTATTGATATTGGAGAGAAAGTTTTAATAACTAAAATTTTAATTTGGTATTGACTGTGAAAAATCATCTAAAAAAATTAAAAAAATTACAAAATACTAAATGTTTGCAGAGAAATCTACAAAATTAAAGATCTCCAAGCATTACGCTTTTAGCTTTGGCAAATTATGCCCCATTGTTAATTATAGTGACGATTTCTCTTATCAATAAGCTAGAAAATCGTTTTAGTATATTAAAAATACTCAGTAAAAACTTTAAGTCAAAAACGTTAGAGGTTGCTAATGTAATTTTTATTTAAGAATCCAAATTCAAAAACTGATAAGCCTACAATTTACTGATCCTTATAAGAAAAAATATCAAAAAACTCTTTATAGCACTCTATTTAATTGGCTTTTCAACTAATTTTTACGGCAACAGCAGTAACTTTATTAGACATTAAAATTTCATTGCCTGAGGTGAAAACTATATATGCAATATGCAAAGTTATTAACAATCTGCTACCTCACAAAACATCACTCATTAGCATAAGAGCTATCTGTGGTATAATTAAAGTCAACTCATGTTATAAAATAATTAGTTCTCATCAAAGTTTTGATTTAAAATACATACACAATTTGCTCAAGTCATTGCTAGTTCTCAACAAAAATTTAATAAGAATTGTGTTAAAGCATTTCATTTAATCACTTTAAAGGCAAAAGCTTTTAATTTCCTTCTTTAAATATTGATTGTTAAAACCAATAAATTGAAAATCGACTTAATCATAAAATTTCCAATCTAACAACAGTAAATAAAGCGTATGTAAATAATAAGTAGAATATTCTATTTTTAATATTATGTTCCCAATTTAATTTATTCATTGTATAAATTCACAAATTGCTTTGACAACAAAAACAATTTATATTAAAATATTAAAAAAAGATAATCAAAATAATTTTCATAGTCAACATGACGTATGAGCAACGTTCATTTCGCAAACAATACAATTTGCTTAGTTAGTGTTGCATTGAATATATGTATGTATGTATGTATGTATGCTACTAAACATGAAATAAAGTGCTAAAAAAATATAACACTTTCAAAATAACTATACATCTTTTCTGCACTGTGTGCTCTATTGTTGAAACGCCTCGGGTGTACGAAAATATAATTTTTCTATTTAAATTGAAATTGTATAAATTTTACGCGCTCTCAGCATAATTAATTATTAGCTGCTCCTTTTTTGCGTTCATGTCAGTTCAATTACTCCAAATTGTTTACATATTTTTTTTCGTATTTAAATTAGTTGCATAATTAATTACACTTCTAATTAAATGTCATATTAAATGTCAACTCTTGCTTCGAGTTGAAAGCAAATTTAAGAAAGCAGCACGAGTTAATGGAATATTGCTCTGTAAAAATGTAAAAAACTTGGCAATTTCTTAAGGTCATATTCACAGATTGAAAGTCATGAGTCATGACATTTTAATTAGCAGCAAATGGAAAGATAGTGCATGTTAACGTTGCTGCTTAGAGTATAGTTAAAGTTGCAGAAAGTTTATTATGCGTTAGAAAATGATAAATGATTTTCAATGGATAAATCGTACTGATATCGTTTTGTAAGGAATACATTTTTTGTAAACAATTTTTCTTTAAAAAATTTTCGAAGAGTTAGTATGTGTTTAAATTGATAACCACATTTAGTTTGTTGCTTGAACACAATATTCGTGTTAAAATATTCGTATAAAATAAAATATTTGTGTATATTAATATTTTGTAGTTTTTTTGGTGTTAATTATGTTGATGTAAACTAATAACAAGATTTTTTGATTGATAATAAAAGCATGACATGTTGAAAGATATGAAGATCACAAAAACTGAACAGAACAGCGTATGCCATAGAAGTAATTTAATGGTTATTAAGAATCCTAAGAGACTTAAAATATAACTTTTTTTTTAAGTTAACTAAGTATTTAGTTTTAGGTGTGTACATGCACGTCAACTTTAATACACGTCAAGTATTATATGCACACACACATACTATGCAGTCAATTTTTTGCAACAAACAAAAATAGATACTTACTTGGAAGGAAGCTGTTGGTATAAAGTTAACATATAGAGACATATAAAAGCATAACTATGAATGCAAAGGCTACAAATTTTAGACACAAATGCTACCACAACAACTTTTATTACATCATTTCTTGATATATCCACAAAATTTACTAGTGATGATTTTTTTATTTTCTTGCAGTAAAAACTGTAGCTGTATTGTGTTTATGAGCAGACTTTTTTGGCAAAGATTAAAGCAAAAACTTCATAAAAGATCAAAATGAGTCGATTATTTCTCATAAACTAAGTTTGCAAGAAACCCTGAAGCTTAAGAGCTAATGAAATACTCAATAATGGTCACAAGACAACTGCATTCAGCCAATAAAACCCCAATGACATCTTCAACTGATGTTTTGGTCTATAATGCCGCTGTACTACAAATACTCTTCAACGCAATTAAAACTTAGCCTTACGCGTATTTTCTCAAATATTCATCTATTCGAAGACACTTCCGCATTTAGTCCAACAATTTAAACACAAAATAAATAAACTTTGCATCAACGTCATAGTATGTTCTTGCATCCTGTATGCATGCATTCCCAATTTGTTGTTGTGCGCATCATGAAAATTTCGAAACGAAAACTTTGTTGAAGTTTAGAATTCATCAAGAGACTCGCATTGCAATATGAGAGCTAGTACGCGTGTCAGTAACTTAACAAAGTGCAAAGTTCTTGACCTCGCTTCAAATCAAGACGACGACGACGAAGACGAACAAACGAACGAACGAACTGAAGGACGTACGAGCTAGCGAGCTAAGAATTCAAAAAGAAAGAACCCCAATTTGGTAACGATGCTAAAGGAAGCACTGTAGTAGGAAATAGGAACTCTGACGCATTCAATGTCGCAGCGTAAATATGGTTAGAGAACAATTTGTATTTTGTTGCTTTATATGCAACGTAACCAGACACAAGTCGTGCCAAGTGGAATTATTAACAGAAATGTTGACAATAACAAGAATAAGATGAAGTAGATAGAATACAACAACAATAACTAATGCCAAGGATGTAGAGCTCTGAACGCAGTGTTGGAGTAACCGACCATTACCATCTTGGTGACAAAGTGTTGTCATTATTTAATATTACACTGTGCAACAGTGGAAAGATTTTTGTTATTTTTACATAGTTGATCACTGGGGGCATGTTACATTTCGAATGTAATAAAATTTTCGTCCTTGAAATTTTGTTAAATATTTGACAAAGGTTGAATAAAAGCTTAATTATCGAATACTTTTCCATTATTGTTGTAAGGTTTTCAGTCAATTGGCCAACGTTTCGTCATATCTTTATTATATCTTACCTAATTCTTTTGAAATTATTTCCAGAAATATGAAGTTGGAGGGTATTTTACAAAAAAATAATAAGCCATAGATTTTCAGAAAGCAACATTATATGAATATATGATATATGATTTATATGGTTTTTTTAAAAACTTTTTAAGTTTTTAATTTTTTAAATCTGTTTACGCATGTTCTATTAACATATTTCATATAAGTTTCATTTAGGAACTTGAGTAATTTTCTAATTTCTAAATAATTTCAAAATTTGTTGCATTATGCCATCATGTAGTTGTTCGAGTATTTTGGCTTCTGCTGCATGCCATTGCAACACCACCAGATGCAGCAGTCCTAGCTTTCAAGTACTTCCAAGTATGGTTTTTCCTCACGAAATGATGAACAAAATGTTATTTAAAGTATTTAAATAAATTGTTGTGAGCATGGTCTCGGTAGGTGCTTAGTTGAGCTAGTGGTGGGCGTTGTTGTGACTCTTCTGCAACATTTAATTGAAGTCACTTGTGGTTTTAGTTGTAATTTGGTTGTGTTTTTTTGTGCTGTTGTTTTAAGTTGTTTGCGCTGTCAGTCATGAAAACTATTAAAAGTCTGACAACTAAAAGAAATTCAATTTTCTCGAGTTGTCAAGTTTGTAGCTAAACGAATTAAATTTAACATTTGTCCACTTCAGTGTATATTTTTTTTACAGAAGAAACAGCTTTAAGTAAATTTTTGTAGAATACAAAATGGGTTTTATCAAAATGTAAAAATCATTAATTGCAGTTGATTCATGTACTTTTCTCTGGTTTTAGTATAAGCTTTGCATCTTAGATAGTTCCAGCTCATCAGAAATTTCATTTTATTTTGCTTATTTGTGTGAGGCGCAGTAAGATTTTGTTTTGTTTGGTAGAGACCAAAAGTCATCTGCAATGAAATTATAGTATTGCCACAGACACACAGAAATGAGAATTTTCAAATGCTTTTACAATTACCTAGACACTTGTGCCAGATTAGACTGATTCTAAAAGCACTATTCACTTGTGATTTTTAGAGGTCGCTTTACGACCATATAAGAGTGATATGCATGGGAATTTTAGTTTTTAGTTTTAAATTGCTCCAGATTTATCAAAATTTGAAACACATAGGCATAAATTGAGACACATTTTGTACATCATTTAATATTCTTAACAATATTGTCAAAAAACATCATTATATTAAAATACGTAATACGTAAAAAAGGCTGTGGTGAAATTTTAGCTTATTTGTCGCTATAGTCTCTATGAAGGAACGTCAGATATTGATTATCCTGCAGTCTGAACCCAATTTACTAGCTAACTATAACAGTATAATGAAGTTGTTGGCCTATTTAGTAATGTTTTGTAGAAACAAATATTTTCAAGAGAAGGCCACTGACTTTATTACATAGACTGTTGGGTTTTTGTAAACACTTTTAAGGAAGATTTTAAAGACTCAGCTGATACTATTCACGATATGCTTAGATTGAGAAAAAATTGCCACAATTTCGAATAAAAATTAAAAATTTCCATGCATTTTACGTGGGAAATTTTGAGTTTTATTCGTCACAACACACAAAACAGAAGAGCGCCAAAAGAGCAAGAAATCCATCCTTTTTTTTGAAATCGAAACAGTCTATTGCATCCTCATTGATTTGTGTGATTGAAGATGCTACTCATATTGCTGACTGTTCACTCAATTCTTCAATTTGCTATGGTCACATAATTGCATATGCATACACACAAAGAGGCACACACACACACTCGCCACATACATTGAAGTTCAGTTAGTAATGAAGATAAACAAAAAGAGACACAAGTCAATTGTGAGTACACAAACTAAGAAATAAAAAAATACACCTACACATGTGGACACAAGCATATCCTTCGTATCACTCACAACTGATTTATATCATTTGACGACGATGTGACAGAAAATAGCATGGTCATGGCAGCCATATTTGTTTTCTCTTATTTTTTATTGTTTTTTCATATTAAGTGAAAATTTGCAGTTTTTTTTTTGCCACCTGACATACATATAACAATTTTTGCGGTTATTTGCACGCTGTAAATAAAGAAATGAAAAAATGGCACTCGTCACGACTGTGCACACAGTGTGACAGTAGTATACTCACGAAAACAAACGGATAAATGAAACGTGATGACCACTCAATGTACACAAGCTTGATCTGCAGAGGCATATTGCACAGTCTAAAGTTTTCATAAAAAACCCATAAAAAACGTTCATAATAAAAAAAGTTTTTAATATGGAATGAATAACTTTGGGTTTTCAAACACTCGTGCTCCACTGTGCGGTGGAGCAGCTTAAAAATATAATTGATTGAAGCACCAAATGGAAGTTTCATTGCTACGATGTTTTCTATTGAAATGAAAAATCCGATTGAAGGACATTGCAATGAATTTCAGGTGGTTTCTGCGTAAGGACAAAGTATTAAGTGCGCTTATACATATGCTATGTGAGTACTTTGGTATTTCTGAAGCTCATCACGCACAATTGTAAGAATGAATATCAAAAAAATAAATAAGTTGGCTCTTTAATTCATAAGCAAATAATGTTGCTTCAGCGGAAGTTACAAAAAGTTAAAATAACATAAGCTCCTACAACATATAGACATATAGTTAATTTTTAATGTGATAATTGTAATTGAGAATAAATAAGTTTTCATTAGAAACTTGAAAAATGTTTTTTTGTTACAGGTTTGACATTTGCGTAAGGACTCCTACATACACATAATGCAATTTTCTCGAACTCACCGCAATGTCATTTGCTTGTACAACACAGTATGCAATTATATCCTTGAAAAAGCTATTAGCACTTTAATAATTCTTACTGTAGAGGAACAATTTCCCACTTGGAAATTATGAATTTGATGACAAGAACACCCTACTCAGTTTCTTTTTTTAAATCCTACACACAAGGTACAAACACATGTTTAAGGGGGCAGGGGCAGTCATGATTTTTGAGAAATCGTTTTTTGTTTTTTTGCATTTTCTTTAAGTTAAATTTGAAGTCAATCCGACAATTACTTTTGGAGTTATTCGGCAATAACCAAAGGGCTCTCGGTAGTAAGAGTACCGAGTGTAAAACTTTAAATGCGTTTTTCTCAAAACTATGTTTTCGGAACTGGTGACCACTGTAACTCGAAAACAGTTTGATAGATTTCAATAAAATTTGTTTGTTTAAATCGATTTTTTATGAACAATAAACTGTTGGTTTTTTACCGAAAATCTGGAGGTAAATATTCCTGAGGCTGCCATTTTGTTGATTTTTTTTAAAAAAAAAAAACTTCGATCAGGCACTAGATTATTTATTTAACTAACTAATTTTTCTTATCCGATTGAATTTAAATGATTTTCCAAGGATTTGTAATGGTCACCGCAAAACACTCTGTATGGGACAGGGTCCAACACAGCCAGCTATAACTTTTTTTATTTTTAATATTTTTTTTTTAAACTTTCGTCAAGTCAAGTTGAAACATAATGTAATAATTCCATATTATCACTTTTATTAAAAAAATTAAATTAATACCAAAAAAACTTATTGAAAATGCTCTAATTTTCGCGGCCATGACTGCACCTGCCCCCTTAAGCAGTTTTTTATTCCATTTGTAATGGGCGTGGTAGGTATAGAAAATTATGTACATACATAGGTATACTTTTGATCAGTGTTACCTCCATTCCCGATTGTCTGAAAATAACTATTATGGAAAAGCCAAGCAAAATAATTTAATGAAATGTGATACATTTTTAATCTTAGCTTATGGAATTGGAAATGTGTAAAATCGGTTGATGAGCACGTTTACCATTCATACATATATGAAACGTCACACTGTGTGTGAATTTCTTGAGATAAAGCAACCAAATTTTAGAAAATCCTTATGTAAATAGCTGCGGGTAAAACATCCCTTATAACTGCCATAACACAACCCAATTGCTTGATAATTATTTTCTTGTGAAGAGCGACAGTGCCGAATGCAACTTAATTTTCCATAGTAGGCAATACCACGTCTTTAACAGGAAAATTCCCAACCCCAGCTATACTAATAGACGTATTTTGATGAAATTTGTTAAGGAGATTGATTGAACTCTGAAGAAAGCTATAATAATAATAATGGAATTTCAATAAAACACGATACACTGAGTCATATATTAAAAAGTTGTTGACATATAATTTTTATATTTTTCGCAAAGGGTTTTTTTTTGCTCTTTGCTGGTAGCACAACGCAACGTGCGTTGCAAGTCTAGGAAAGCAAGTGCAAGACTGCTACGCACACCTTAACTGTTAATAGAGTGCAGGATATCTAAGTTTTGGCGAGGACAAGTAATTACTCTTACTAGTTTTTCAAATTTTCGAACACATAGTAGACAAAAATGGTAATCTGTTAGCAAAAACTGGATTTTATTAATTTTTGTTTTAAAGTAATATCCTTTTTTGCGCATTTAAAGAATATATGAAATTCCGAAAGAAAAAGTTTCTTTGCTGTATTCATGACTTTCTCTTGGGGATTATGCTGCATAAAAATGCCTTCGTAAAAACTTTTTTTCTTTATATTGCCATCAGTGACTTTTGATTGAGCATTTTTTTGCACATACTCATTCAACGATGTGACTTTGTTTATCTGTTTGCATCTTTCTCCAATGTACATAGCAATGTCATATTTATACTCATATGATGTATAGCATTTGCTGATACTTAAAATTTTTTTATAGACATGAAAGGATAATAAATTATAGCACTTTCTTGTTCTAATATAAAATATTCATACGAAGAGCTTACTTTGAGTTTCATAGATGCGGCAGAAGCAATCTAATAACTTTAAGATGAATTGATGTTTGTTTGTAGAGTGAAAATTTTATTATAAACTATATAGACTTGTAGGCTGAAGATTAATAATTAAGCAAAGGCCACCATCAATAGTTACAATTGATGTATCAAATAGCTTTCCCATCGAAGAAAAACCTTAACTCTGAAAACGATATGTTAGTGAAGATCTCATTTAATTTGGGCCATACGAAATTCAAAAGGATTAGAACGGAATAAATGATTTCGGAAGTCTCTTTATGTCAGGCAAACTCTCTACATGTATTGGTAGCGGAATAAAGAAAAACCCATTCGTAATATAATAGTTCTTATCCAACTCTCATAACGATATAATGAACCACAACATATAGGTAAGTAACTGTGAAAATTTCGAACACAGATTTACGCTAATAAGCACTAGTAACTTACTAATAACTTACAGCTTGCATTATACATATTAGACTGTACACTATTTTTAAGTTCTTCAATCGAAAAGATCTGTATAAAAAACAAAATTTGTCTAAAAGTGTAAAATTTTTGTTTTAAAAAATCCACATACCTACCCCTTTTTTTTAAATTACGAGATTGTTGATCTTGGAAGTCTTCATCTATCGAAAAATTCCTTGCGAAACTTTTTTAGAAGAACTTTTATTTCAAACGATCTTTTTTTTCAAAATAGCTCATAAAATAGTGGCCAAAATAAAGTTCTCGCTTAAAAAACCAAAAAAATATTGCTTTTATTTGATTACTCGAAAACTAAGTAGTAGATTTACAATGGGAAAACTTAAAATATTTGCTATTTATGATTTGCTATATATGAACTTTTTAGACATAAAGTCAATTACGCTCAAAAAAATAATTTTGGTTCTAACATCGCTTACAGAACTTTTTTTCATAAACGCTCAAAACTAATTAATCAAAACACTTTTTAATTTTCGAGTAAAATTAAACGCTACAATGGACTTTTTCAAGTCGAAAATTCTTCTAAGATCTTTTGTTTTTCTGTTGTTGTGTTTTAAGTTATTCTGCCTGCACCAAATCTTCATTTTAAGCAAAACTATAAACATACCGATCTCCGCATTAACAGAAACTTCTGAAGTAACGTACAGTCTAACATTCAGCTATGTAATACACAACACCAACGAAAATTGAATAGAAAATCAATTTATTGTGCGTGTGTTTTTGTATGGGTTTTTTTCGATAAAAATGACCAAATTAGATTTTTGTTTTGACGCACCACCTCCACCACTACCACCACCATTCATTGCGCTTGCACTTCTGAAAACCATTATTATTGTAAAAATAGCCCATTGTTTGTTGTTGGCAATTGTATTCTATTCCAATGTTGTACTCCACTTTTAGCTATTACTGGTTCCCTGCTTTAGTTTGTGTTCCTTTACCGCGTTGATAATGCGATTACGAGCTCAAAGATAAAGAATTAATTGAAAGGCGATAAAGCACGGCTGCGTTGCCTCCAAAAAAAAAACAAGCGAAGATTCTTGACGATGTGGGTGGAGTTGAATGAAACTGACTGTTATGTTTGAAGCTAGAAGGTTATGAACAAAGCAGCTAAGTGGTAACCTAAAAATAATAAAAAAAACAAAAGTAAAATACACACAATTTTAGTGTGCTTTGATTTTTCGAACTGACCAAATGGATCGATAAAATATGATAACAAAATGAAACATAAAATAAAAATATAAAATTGTGTGTAAAATGGTTGACAAATTTTTAACATAAATTTTGTACATCAAAGGAAAATTCAATTATTCCGGTTAATGCATTTCAATGAAGAAAAAAAGTTTAGCACAAGAAGCTGTAAAAATTTTTGTAGCACAAAATACATTAAATTTAATAAAAGAAAACTTAAAAAAGATTATTTTGAAAAATTGATTTAAAAGAAATTTAAGAAAAAAAAAACAAAAATATAAATAAACTTAAAACATTGCTGCTAAAAATTCGTTTAAAGCTGTTTCATATAAGTGGTCTTACAAAAATTGTTTCGAAAAAAGACATAAATAACACTGGTTTACAGCCAAAATGAACTTTGAATACCGTTATTCATTTTGTATGTAAAATCGGCTGCTGATTCTGAAAATCACATTATTTTTTTTTCTTTCACGTCGTTTTCGAGATATCGGTCATTTTCGGTATTAGGACCAAAAAAAAAAAAGTTGGTTTCACTTGCTTACAAATATCTTAAGAACAAATATCTATATATAAACTTACTACATGTCAAATTAAAGGTAATTAAATTTCCTATAAATAATGCCCACATTACTTTTTGGTTGGCTTGTTAGTTTCGGTGAAATAAATTGATTTCTACAAAAATATTTTTTTTTTCGAAAAAATGAGAAAAAAGTCAAAATCAACTGCAAATTTATAAAAGAAAAAAAAACTTAGAATAATCATTTTATTATTGAATAAAATGGACACAAGCTAATAAAAATCTTACAATTAATAACACTAGTTACAAATAATTAAAAAATTTGTGAACTTTAGGTGCCACTATTCATTTCTTATGTAAAATCTGCTGCTGATTCTGAAAATGAAATTATTTTTTTTTCTTTCACGTCATTTTCGAGATATCGGTCACTTTCGGTTTTTGGACCAAAGAAAAAAGTTGGAATCGCATATTCCATCAGTAAAACATTTGTCATCCCCCGTTTTCGAAGATGCTGAATACGATAGCAGTATTCAAATTTGTCATGGAGTTGGCCCCACCCCTCAAAATGGAACAAAACCGCCCCCAAAATGACGAAATCGCATATTCCGTGTCTATCGGTAAAATATTTGTCACCCCCCGTGTTCGAGGATGCTGAGCACGATGGCGGTGTTTAAAATTCTTTCGGAACTGGCCCCATGCCCCAAAATGGCCAAAAATGGGAATTTGGGTCCGTTATAGCGCATTTTTCCCACATCGGGGGGTGGAGCCAACATTTTAATTTCTAGCATATACCAGTATCCACATAACAAAATTTCATTAAAAAATTTGCATTTTGGGTTTCGAAAAATTTTTACCCACATAAAAAAACGGAAAAATAGGCAAAAATGAAACTCGGCCATGTTTTATTCAATTTTATATAACTTTTCCATTTCTTAATCGATTTTCATAAATAGTATCTTATTTTCTTCATAAATATATAGACTATGATATATTGTAAAAAACGAAAGAATTTTTCCAATTTTTTTTTCTTTTAAAAATTTGCAGTTTTTGCTATATTTAACCTACTACAGTCTTTTGTTTAGACCATTAATTTGCTTTTTTAATGTACACAATTGACATCAAGGAATTAATGTCAATTATATTAAATTCTATACGTAATAAAATTTAATTTGAAATAAATAAAATCATATTATCGAAAATTTTATAAACAGATAAAATTATCTTTTTCAAAGCATTTAAGGCGCCAAAACCTAAAATTATTTAAATTAAACCTAATGCTTTATTTAACCGTATGGGGCAAATAATTTTACGTTCAATGCAAGACTGCAAGTTCTGAATTTGAGCTTAACATCTTCTTATACCATCGACGGTTACAAATAGCTGAACAATTTATATGAGAAAGACATTTATCAATTCGTATTGTATAAAATTGATTCTTATCTCATACCACCTAAGACCGTCGTTTTAAGAGTTATAGTTCGTTAACTCAAAAAACCAGTTTTGAATTAATTTTTTTTGGCACCAAAAGTTAATATTCAAAAAAAAAATTTCTTTTTGCTTTAAAGTCTCTATTAAACAGTACAACGGGAACAATTTTACCTTCCTTGAATAAATAATGAGAAAAAAAAAATATGCAGAAATTTATCTTAAAATTCTAGTTTAACATCATTTAAGACCACGAACGCACACATATAGATCAAACTAGTATATGAAAGATGTATTAACCATTTAATTTTACATCAAAATGTCCAAAGTCATTACTACTAAAAATCGTTCATTTTATAGTTGTAGTTTGATAAATAATAAAACTCATTTTAAGTTAGTTTTTCAGGCTTTGGATCCAATGCGACTGGCCAATATCCAATAGATACACAAAATTTTTTTGCAGATCTTATTTTTTACCCCCATTCTATTAGAAAATGCTTGTGGAGCCAAACAAATAACACTTTTGCCCATATGGGTGCTCTAATATATATACTACATATAAAGGGCATAGGCAAAAGTAAATTGCAAAGGTAAAAATGGGCAGTACCACATCTCCAATATGCGAATAAAACAATATTTTATATATATCAGCAACTATTTGATGTAAATGAAAGGAACTTGGAACGTATAAAAGATAAAGACTATAACATATTAAACTCAACACCCTACCTACCAATAAAGGCATAACAACGTCTGCCAGGTCTGCTATATGTATGTAAAAGAGAAGGGACAAAAGTTATTTGCACTGGAAAGATGGACTGTTTCAGTTTTACGTTCATATAACATTGCGCCACCTACCGGAAAGGGCAGAACGTCTGCTGGGACAGCTAGTAAAAATAAATTTTGAAAATGAAGAAATGCTTTGATTTTATATAATTCTTTGTTGGCTTTTTCGCACTTTTTCGACATACCCACTTAGAACATGTGAACATACTTTTCGAAATATATTAAAAATTTGAAGGGCGCTAGTCAAAAATATTAGAAAAACTTTACCACACATGCTGTAGGGCTCATGATATCACATTATGAAAAGATTTTTTTTTCGGTAAAAATTCGTTAATTTTTTAAATAGGAAAGAAATATATGTATGTCAAAATTTCTCAGCAAAATTAAACAATTTTTTAAAACATTTAAGTGCAAGATATCGACACTCTAAAAAGTTATCCGTAGCAAACCATCGCATTATAATATTAATGCGTTTTCACAAAGCAGCATACCTACATCACTCGATTTCACATGAGATTTGCAATTTTATATTCAAAAAGCTAAGCTAACTACAAATGTGAACATTTCAAAAACGATTTAATCTATGACAGCTTAAAAAAATATTGTTTTTAAATAAAAAAAATAATTCCCAGCATTTTATTTCAAAACTTCCAAAAGAAAAAAATTAAAAATTCATTATAAAAATCGAATAAAAATTTTCACGCTGATTTGAAATAACCATACGCGGTTTTGTTTATTTTCCTTAGCATTCAGATAATCGTTTTTCAGCGCACATATAATAAATTAAGCTGCCTGCCTTAAACTGTTTTGCTTTGAAAATGCTATAATAAAAATTAAATTACAACCCAAAAGCTATTCGCATGAAAACAGTTTTTTTTTTTTGTATCTATAAAGTGTTCATAAAGTCGTAACCACAAAATAAATTTTTCCATAGACAGCGGTGTACTAAAACCAAAGAAAAAGAAGAAAAAAAGAAAAAGTAATGAATTCTTAACAGCAACATATTTGCAGGTAGCATTTACTGCTTCTTCACTGGATTCCAAATTATTTTGACGCTGTGTCTTGGCTGGCTCTTTTCATTTCAGGTTTTTGTTTTTTATTTATTGATTTTGGCCAATTTCCAAAATTGTTTACTCATTTGCAATGAATTTTTAAACACTGATTTTATTGTCGGTCTGTCCATCTATACAAACAAATATCAATCTGTACGTTGTCTGTTGTAAACATTTGTGTTTTTCTAGGAAGTTGTAAATGCCTATGGAATGCGTGTGCATTTCTTTTATTGGGATTTTTCCGTTTGTATTATTGTTTGGAAAGAAATTAATACCTTGAATATTCTTTCAGTTTATTTGGTTATTTTGTTCATGGGAAATCGTTTTGCTTTTGCATCAATTAACTTTGTAAATGAAGTCCATTTTGCGAAAGGCACTACATTCACTTTTTTATTCTATAAAAAGGCGTGTTTTTGTCTGTTGGTTCTCGTCAACTTTAGTGAATAGAACACTGCCAATGTTGAAAAGCTTTATATTGATGCTTATAAGAGGCATTTTTTTTGGTAAAGTTCCTTCCAACAGTAACTGTCTCATCGCTGAGCCGTATAGCAAGTGCGGGGTGTGCAGCAGCTGCACAGAAAAAAATTTGAATAAAAAATTAAGCCTCTAAGCCTTACCAAGATTTGGGCGCAATATTTTGGATAAAACCAAATAAGGAATGAATTCTGAGCAAAGTTTGATAAGGAGAAGTGATATATTCCATAGAATTAAAAACTCTAAATAAAGACAGTGGAAACTTTAACGAAATTCTTACTGTAGCCTGGCGTGGAAAGATTTCATGGTACGAGAGAGCATTAGGCAAAAGTTTTGAGCAACAATTTCCATACAGAAATTTGATTATTATATTATTTACTATAACTATCCAAGCATTTGTGCATTGTAGGCTATTGAATTTTTTGGCCAGACTATGCATAACATCCTTACTATTTTTTTGCTAGCAGCAATAAGTACGTGCTTGATATATTCAGTTTTTCTTAAATAAATGTTTCGTAAACAATATGTGCCACCCATTGCGAAAGCTAATGTTTGAATTACTGCTCAAAAATTTATGTGAAACTAAATGTTGTTTAAAGTAAATCAAAGCACTAAATTTTAAATGACCAAATATAAAATATGTGTAGCATTTCATGTTTTTTCTGGGCACATGCTAACCTTAGGTTTAGTTTGTATATTTTTTAACAAATTTTTTTATATCATATACAAAGGATTTATTCAATTTCGCTTCTGCTTGTAACAATGAAAATATTATATTTTGCTATTTCAAAGGAGCGCTCACTTCCCCATCAGCAAACACTTAAAATGGTTATGCTGCGTTTGAGCAAATGCAACTAAGCTCCATGCATTACGATTTGCGAATTAAGTATTTTGAAGTTTTTCTTCATAATAGCTTTTATAATTCATCCAAAGCATAAATATTCGCTAAGAAATGGAATTCAAACGAAACTTGGCATGAACATATTAACAGAGTTACAGCATTTTTCGTGAGCAACCGTACCTAAAGACAATCAAAAATGGTTGCAAATATCTGAAATATCTGTTTACTAAACTGAAGTATAAGAAAACTAAATTTTACTTAAAACTCAATCACTCAATTGAGTTGAAATTTATGCTCCTAAGAATTTTGAATTAAAAGTTACACATACGTCATGTTCAACAATAAAATAATAAAATAATAAAAGAGAAAACATCATACAAGCAAAGCTAAAATAAAAGTAATTTAAAATTTATTACAACGAAACCTTCCACATTTTGTTAAAAAAAGTGTGGTAAGCATATGCGACACATTGCATCGAAATCAATTCGAAATCTAACTATGTGATCCCATGCTGATAGCAATTTTACAAAACTAAAATCCAATTTTATTCAAAACTAAATTCAAATTGTTATGTTGCAAAAGAAGGTTTTGACATTAAAAAGCCATGTCACGGGAGTACAGCAGCATCAGTCAAATCGATATCGACAGATTACCAAACAACAGAGCAGAATACACAGTAAAAAGCTCTTAACTGTATTAAGGGGCTGTTAGTATTTTGAAGTTGATGGTGTGGTTGGCAAAGTGTATGTGGCATTGAATGATTGACGCTTAGGTTCTGCCTTTAGTTGGTAAATGTTGTTCTTTTAGGTTAAAAGTTAAATTTTCTAAATATAAAACTTGCTATAGCAAGCAATGGTATTGGCCTGCTTAAGTAAATTGCGTTATAGAATTAATTTCAAAAGAATTCGAATATAAGATTTGATTAAAAGAAGGTCCTTATAAACACTGCATGAACAATTTGATATAGCTACAGACAAAAAGTTGAAAAACTTGGCTTGTTTATTTAAAATAATTTTTTGAACTTTACTTTTGTGTTAAATAATATACAAAAACGATTGTTAAATAATTAAACAAAAAATATTTCTTCTTCAAAATTTATTATGCCACCTTTAAAAAAGGCTCTACCGCTTGCAATAGAATAATGTCAGTGCTTGATCCAGTTCTTCATACATTTTTTTATCATTTCCTTGAAATGATAATTTTAACTTCGAAAGTAAGCAAAAATTAAGTTGGACCATATCAGGTGTTTACGGTGCTCAGTTTATGACATTCGTTGAATTTTTGGCTACAAATTTTGCACAATAATGGCAGGTAATGCGTAATTCATTATTTGTCCTATATAAATCTGTTTAATTGAAGAGACTTTTCTCCACAGTAGTTTTGATTTTTGGAATTGCTTATAAAATTATTTTATTAAATGTTACTCACACGACCCGGTGCACCAAATCATACCATACATTTTTTCACTCAAGTGTGACTCAATTTAAAAAACTAGTTGCTAGCATAATTCGAGAGGAAACATTTTTTTATAAAATATATTGTTCATCATAAACACCAGTAAAGCCATTATTATCACAAATTCCATCGTTATAATTAACATCCATAGGATCATCATACTGACGTTGTTGCACAGTGCTAACTTCTAGCGAATTTATAGGCACAAATCTGTTATAGTTAACAAAAGAAATTATTGACATATGGAACGTTTAATATTCGAATGTGCTGCTCTTTTTTTCAAATTCAAATGACAGCAAAATGTTAAAATCAATTTTCATTCACATAAGGTTATTTGCAAAATAAAGTATTCCTTCTCATCAATTTCAATTTAATTTTCAAAACTTTCATTGTTTCATTTCACTTACTTCCATTATGAGTTGGTCACGTAACAGATTTGTTCCCATCAGTACGCCAGAATCTATCACTGTGCGCTGATGCTGTTGTTACCTTAGTCTTTTTTTTACATTTGCCTAGCAACAGCTTGTTAAGAAATAATCTTAAAAATTTAATTGGACGTTGAGCAACGTTAATAAGCGCAGATATGGATATTATGAAAACATTAAATAAAACAAATAATCTTTATCTTGTTATTATAATGGAAAAAATATCTTCTTAAGGATTTTGCTTAAGTTACTTTTTAACTTTTTGCTAAAAAATTTAAAATTTTAATTAAGAAAAATTAAGAAAATTTGTAGGTACCTTAAATAAAATCATTCAAAACTATGCCTTAGCAGCGTAAGTTTTATATATTTCAGATATAAATTTGTAATGTTTGTTTATCTACAGAAAGAAAGTTATTTGATGGCATTTATCATGGTTTCGTAATAGTTAACAAATGGTATACTTTATGTTGGCGAAAAAGATAGTTTATATATAGATATAATCATAATAATAAAAATCGGTTCGGCAGCAAGTACCGTACAAGCAACTTCTCTTGAGAACAATTCTTTTTTTTAATGTTTCGATACTTCGAAAATCATTTGAGAATATCTTATGATTACAATATGGCACTATTTATCTAGATTAAACAAATACATAGGCATTCTGATGAATATCTATTTCAACTCTACGAATCCATACTTTTATATGAAATTTATATTGCGAAAATAAAAAAGTCAGTTTTTTATGATTAAAAAACGAACCGCTGGACCGATTTTTTCCAGACTCCTTTCAAATCTAAGTCATGACGTATCGATGGATATGGTCATCAAAAAATTCTGTCCGGTAGTTATTGAGGAAACGAAAGCCAAAATATGTCTACATACGTACGTACATACCGTACACACACACACACAGACATCACTCTAAAAATACTTGCTAACGATTGTCGAGGTCTTGAAACGTAAAGAAAACACAAAATTACCTATTTCGATTTTCTGACCTATTATAATAACTTCTCAAGAGAAGTTAATAACGAAGCCCTTCTTTTATTGGAACAAACATATGTCTGTTGCAAAGGGTCATATATTGATAATTACCAAATAATAAGCACCTAAAATATGTATGTGTACTAAGCAAAGAGTATATATGTAAGTAATATCTTATTTATGCTCTTTTAAAAAATCTTTGCTTATATCACTGTTCAATATTGACGAGATATTTATGATAAATTTTCTAAGGAAAATATGCCTCATACTTATGAATAGTTAAACAAATGTTACTCATACGCACTGTGGTTCATGAAAATTATACGCAGCAAAATCTTAATGTTTATAACAGAACTTATTACCAAATTAACAAATGTATTTTATCAACATATGTACAACAACAACTTACCATATCATTAATAGTAATTTTGCAATTTTCTATCATAAATCAATAGCGCTATTAGTAAAGCAAGTAAATGCATAAACAAATATGTAATACAAAAATTCAACTTAATTTAAGGCCAATTATTGGAATGGAAAGTAACACATGTTCCGTAGTAATATTCAACAAATTACTCTTATCATGCATTAAGGAAAATTACTAAAAATGTTTATTCACAGCTCCGATTCTATCAATAGAATAAGTCGCATAGTGAAAGGGTTATCAAATTGCCACCTATCTACATCATTAGCCGAATGTAAGTGTGCGTGTATATGTCATAAAAAATAAACAAACAACACAATGACAACGTAATGTCAATTAAGTAAAAGCAAATTCGTAGTAAGATAATGGTTGACAACACATTGATTTGACAGTTCCACATGAAATAAAATACAAAAATTTGGATAAAAGGGGTAAAACCAAATGATTCACGATCGAACACATACATAATGACAAGGTATGCAGTTAATTAATACGTGTGTTAAATAAATGGCTAAAAATAAAATTTTTTTTTTTTTTGAATGACCGATTCATTTTTGATGACTTAAGCCTAGTGAATTTCTAAGAATGCACAAAAGCTACCTTAATCTTGACTACTTCTTTCATTAATGAAATTACCAGCGGAATGAGGTACAATTAACCCAGGAAACTTTTGCTATATACAGGAACTGACAGACTTGTTTTAAAGAAAAATATGGTAGTGCATGAAAAAGATCTTCCACAGTCAAGATGTTTCTGTTCTTTATGTTCCCATAGAAGTGGCGCCTTAGTGCAAATTCTGCAATATTTTCAACTCGTTTTACATCTTCATTTAATATCTAGTACCATATTTCAGTTGAAAACGGTCGCAAAAATATGTAAAATATTGAATAAAACTGAATAAACTGATGGAAAATATTCACAAAAGTTGAAAGAGGTTGAAAATCTTGAAAAAATTGGAAAAAAATTGAGAGAGTTGAATGAGGAAAAAAATTCAAATAAAGTTGATGGAGATTGAAAAATGTTGAAACGGTTATAAGTCGCTGGAAAAGTTAAAAAATATGCTAATGCTAATGATGCAATTGGTTGGAAAAGTCGAGAAAATATGAAAAATGTGGAAAAAATTTGCTTCAATTTTTATTGATTGTGTTTTATTTCACACTACAGTTTTTATCTTCAATTGAACCACCCTTAATTTATTTTCCTTAAAAATGCAAATTACGAATAGAGGTCAAGTTAAGTATAATTCTTTTTTTGAAAAAATTTACATTGAATATGAAAGTTTGCAAGGTAAAGTAAGGCGTCATTTTATGTCATTAAAATAATTTGCACATTTTACAACTTACATAATGACTTATTAGCACCCCAACGGAAAAATAATTGGAGCTATATTGGAGCACATAGCTTTTGATAGAAGCGGAGAAGACTAGCATGACAGCCAATGGGAAATATTACAGATTATTGAAAACAATCGCCACACAACGTACACGTTGAAAAAGTTTTGTGGAGTTTCTAAGCTTCATAAGGAGATTAAGGATACACGAGAGCGTATAACAGCATTCAAATCCAAACCCTGTCGGCTTGATAGCCACAGCTTAGCAACTGATACAATGAATGATACAAAAATTTAAAGCCTGCGATACTTTAAAATGATGTGAATCACAAACAAAGTAATTCGATGATTCAAATTAAAAGTTCTAAGGTGCATAACAGGGTGATTCATTTTCTCGTAGAGACTTTTAAAAATCAAAAAACTTACACACACATTCAAAGCACTTTCTATACACGCATACGCGCCGCTATAATAATGACATTAACGTGCGGCAATCTATCATAAGCTGCAATCAGTCCTTACAGCTAAAATGTCAGTATTTTTAGTAAAGTATTTTTTTTACTACTCATAAAGTCTTCATCTTTCTCTTTCTCACCTCTTTATCATATTGCTGTAAATTTACGTTACTCACGTTGGTTGAGTGTCAAAAACCAACAATGACATGAATTTTAATTACAACAACACATTAAATGATGATGGCTATGATGGTAACAACGACACTAACAACTTCCTACTGCAAAAAATAAAAACGGAAACGGAAGTGATAAAGCAAAGATAGAAAAGTTTGGAGTGTTAAGGAAAAGTAAGGTGAAACCGCAACAACTTGTAGTGAACTGCATATAAAACAAATGACATTAAAAGTTGAAAAGTAAAAAAAAAATTGGAAGTAAACTCAAAACATCTAAAAAATAGACGTCAGCAGTGAGAAAATAATGTAACAGAGCACTAACCCATATGTACCTTAACGTCAAGCATAAGTACAGATTTACATAAGGGTTAAACATATTTCAGTTTTACACACAGGTTGTGCATGATGTCAAACGGAAACAGTGAGGTAGAGAAGCTCAAGGGATATTCGTATGAACCTCATTTAAGCTAAGTGATTTTTGTATCCATGGCATAGATTTTTTGGGCGTGACATTTCTTATGAAAGCTATATATTTGTTTATCTTGTATAATGAAGGTACTTCAGCTATGACTAAGTTCTATAGTCATATTGATGAAATTAAACTGTAACTTAGACCGAGATTAAATAAAAAACATACTCAACAAAGCACCCAAAACAAGCCCAAGACATTATAGAATATTCGTTTGTTAAGGCAGTAACGTAAACAATTATAAAAAATTGGTAGGGCTCTCGAAATTAATAAAGAGCCTTCCTAAGTTAAAGGTGCAAGAAATCTTACAGTTCTACCTAACTTTGGAAAATATATTACTGAATTGCGCTTATTCCCTCAAGAAATGTATCGCCTTCATAAAAAAAACTATCCAACACAAGGGTCGAAAATGTAGTTACGAACATTTTTCTGGAAAAAGAAAAAGAAACTATTTTTGAACCAGACATCTGGTTACCGAATGAAACGCGTTTTAACTGAATTATCATGAATACTATCGCTGGAACAAATGCATGATGGAAAAATTTTTTAGCAACCTAATGGTCCATGTGGAGATAAGGAATGCTTGAAATTCAACCATAATAGGGACCATAAAAAATAGTTCCGTACCATTTTAGCCAATTAAATTTCACTATATCTTAATGAATGTTTTAATGGCAATAAAAATATGGTATTATGTTGCCCTATCTCTATCCTTGTCTTAATCTTAAATCTATCTTTGTACCAAAACATAAAAATTGATCATTTAGTTTAGTTGTTAAAACATAATTTTAAGTTCAGGGCGTGGCACTCCTCATTAAAATAAATACCTTTTTCAGAGCTCTATCTGTCTCCTAACGAAGCTGCATCAAAATCGGTGCTTGCGCTTAGCCGTGGAAACGTATTTTCCTGTTAAAGGCGTGGCACAGCCTACGATTGAGAAAAAACTAGGCACTACCCGTTTTTGACACCTTTCCAAGAAAAAATCATGCTATTGTGTTGTGTTAACAGACTACCGGTATTTCATAATATTGCGAAATAACTGTTTATATCAATACTATAAAATAATGTTGGACAATAATATTGAGTAATATTAACACGCAATATATTGTACAAAAGTGTTACACCTTATCTAACACTTTCGCATAGGTAACATGAACCACATGTGTGTGCGACGACCTTTTAAATTAATAATGCCGCTCACGCAGGTTTTTTTTTGTTTTTTTTTTTCTGAAAAGAAAACGTTTTTAATTTCGAACGCTTTATTTTTTATATATCTAATCTGATTTTAGCAGTAATTTTTGTTGCTCGTGTAATAACTGGTGTTGATGTTGTGTTGCTGTGTTACAATTGTTGCAAACGCTTATGACTTAATATGTTGAACTTATAATGAGAAAAGTTTCAAATAATAAAAAAAACTTTTAACACTGCCATAATGTAACGTAAAGCGAAAGGAGTAAATTAAAAGTTCACATATAACATTAAAAAATTAAAATGTACGCTAACAATTTAGATAGAGTGTTTGATAACAAGCTGATGAATTTACTGAAATATGAAAACTACATACAATTTTTTAATTATTTGTGGTAATAATTTTAGGTTGAGTTAAAAAGTTGCGTTTTAAATAATTGTTTCGTTTTAAATTCAAACAAAAGCGGTTTTTTATTTTTATAACTTAGATATATTCTTTGTATACTGATTGAGACGTAAATTCCCAGGGATCAAATGTCAGTCTCAAAAAAAGCAATACCCATATATTTTTTGGTGCTTTGAAAGCTTTTAGAAATTGAAAGAATAAAATCTTTTAGAGTAAAAACTTATCTTTTGGGAATGGATACCATACATGTCACCGAATTTCACAGCAAAACAATGGCGATGCAACAACAAGCAATATTCATTCCCTTTTCTTATGAATCTCTTCCGATATAGTGTATATGTATATGGTGTTTCTCATCGTTGAAAAATTTATATGTTAGTGCAATGCTTTAACACTAACGAAATTTTCAACAGCTTATTATAAACATTTTGAAGTGTTTCATTACAGGTTTCCCACATCATTCTGCGTGTTTCACTTAACAGGTTTTTTACATTAACTTTCATGTCCTACTTGTCTGTTAAGGAAGAAAAGGAGCTGCATGTGGAGTGTACCAAAAAAAGGACAGGTGAGTAAAAGTAATCGGATTAAAATATATGAACTGATGAACTTTCTTTATGTTAATATAAAAAATGTTGAAGAACTCACAAAAATATTGAAAAAATCGAACGAATGTTCAAAAGTTCGAAAAATAGTCGGAAGGACGAATATCATTAAAAAGTCGATATATTACAAAAAAATAAAAAATTGAAGAAAGTCAAAAAAATCAAAATATAATATATTGAAAAAGTCGAAAGTTGTTGAAAAAGTCAATAAATATTAAAAAACATATTCTTCGTCGTTTCGCCATCGATTAATGAATTAAATATTTGTAAGTAAATGGGGAGGGTCAATGAGCCCCTGCTTATGTCTAAAAAATTTCATTGAACTTTTCATATTGAATTGTGTAACTTTTTTATGCTACTTGGGTTACAGCACCCCTTCGGGAGAAGTTGAGCAGTACTGCATCTGCTCAGCAGTTTTTGTGACCTTCCCTATCTATTGGTGCAATAAACAATTTTGACAAAAATGTTATCGAAACACTAACTTTGGAGGTCTTTTGTTCAAAACTTTCTTGATCATTCCCCGTCGAATGATGCAACAGAAATTTTTAAGAAAAATGACAATAAGACATACTCTTAAGGAATCGAATATCCCAAGCTCATGTTCAATAAATTTTTTAATTTTTTAACAATTAAAAAAAATTTGATTGAAAGAATGAACCAATGCGCTCACTAGGAAATGCTATAAGCTTTGATAATAATAATAATAATAGAGTTTAGCAACTACAGCTATTATTTGATACAAGAGATGTCATGTTTTCATTGGAAAAATGTCTACAAAATAAGCTAAGCGAATTTTATTTGAATGCAGAATAAACCATTCACTTCCTCAGAATTTTTCTAGCTTTCGGAATCTACTTTTTGGTCACTTATATGGTTTTCGCTTAGTATATGTATATTTCGACTGGCACAGAGATAGTCGAATTTTCTGCTTCAAAATCGAGAACCGATTTTAACTTATAATAATATTAAATTTTTTAGTATCCCTTCTTCTGGAAGTTCTTCACTTAAACCTTTAAATTGCTCAATATTTTTTTAAAGTTGCAGCATATTGTTGTTTCCTCATTAACATCACCACACAAAGAAAATAGCCAGCTATCGGGCTCATCAGAGATATTTTTGGGCAGCACAAAACGTAAGCTTTTGGGGTATTAATTGAAAATTATTGTTTATTGAACACAATTTCTCATTACTTTCAAGCATCTACAATAAGCCCATTTAATTAAAAAACCCACCTCACCTGCTGCGCATTTTGCTCCCAACTACGCAATGTTCAACCAATTTAGCTATTTCAAATGTATGTATGTATGTATGTATGTGTATTCATAAGGGAAAATTCCACAAGCCAACAAAATAAAGATGTAGAAATAAATCACTTTATCCATAACTTTTATTTTATTTTTATTTCTACGCTTTTATACTTCACTACGGGTACCATAAGGAATTCCAAGCAACGTAGATCAAAACAAAAAAAAAAAAAAAAAAAACTAGATCGTATAAAACTAAAATAAGATTAACAAAGTAATCCTGAGAAAAAAAACGTCTTAATATCCTTAGTTACTTTTATACCTCTGAGTGACCAAAAAATCATCAGAGGCATTGACGTGTCCATAAGTAAGATGTACATAAACAAACATAGAGCATATGAAATGCGGGAAAGTGCAGCTGCGAAATCGATAACATATAATATAAAAAACCAACTACAACAGCGGCAGAAAAATATGTAGCAACAAAAAAAAAAATGTTTTATGAAACCAATAAAAGTAAGTACAAAAATGCCTCGGGAAAAAAAAGTCCTAAAAGATGAAAGTAATTCAATTCAATTTGATGTGATGTGATTTCGATTTTATTGCTACGCCCCTCAAACTAAAGTCCAAATCAAGAATTCAAACTCAAACCCAAAATAAAACTCAAACTAAGCCACATTGAAATCCAAACAATGGCTAACCCCAAAAATGCCGCTGAAACTTTATGCCTCCACTTGCAGTGTATAAAAATAAAATTCATTGCACAATGGGACAAATCCTTAAAGTGATTGATGCGATGAAGATAGTGAAAACTAAATACTGGTATTAAGCAGTGTAGATACTAGGAGCTTTTCTATAAACAATGTTTATTGATTCAAAACTGTTGGTGGGTTTTAGTTCGAAAGGCCAAAAAGCTGCTTTTCAGAAAGGGCTAACGAAGAAATTGAATATATGGACTTAAACAATGTAAGAGGTGATTGTTCATAAAAACCAACAATGTTAACCTATGTTTGTTTTGCGGCATAAATATCGAAACCAATAAAATTCAAAAAATATCCAATAAAGTTCTCCCACTTTTTCAAGCATTTATCCCACTGTGTAGCGATGTTTTTATACTTTGGCATTGATTTCTTTTTCTTATCCAGCATGTTATAAAAGTTCAATAAAATCACAACGTTTTGATTTATACGCGTGCAAGTGCACACAAAGTGTAAACATGAGGAGGAAAAAAAAGAAAAAAAAATTTTTACTTTTATTTATGTGCAAAACTGTTAGTTTTTTTGCTGCCAAAATAAAAAAACTTTCGTATTTCTTTTGCACTTCATCTCAAATTTTCCGGTAATTAACTCTGATGTATGTGTAACTTAAGTAAGTGAGTATGGGTTTTGTTGAAGGGAATTTTTTGCAATGTAATCAATAGCTGATTTTTGTTGTTGCGTGTCTTCTCTATTAGGGAGCTCAACTTGGAAACTTTAGTTCCGCACTTCATTAGAGACGACGTTTTCATCGTGCTTCGGCAACTTAAGTTTTTCTTCCTTCAATGCTTTAGTTCACCAGCAATTTGCCAGGTCATGCATTCAGCAGTTGAGTTTGCATTCATTTAGTTGCCTTCTTTCACTCCTTGCACAAATTAAGTTTGAGGTGTTTTCGAGGGATTTTTCAATTTAACGCGCAATTTACAACGCCACTTGACGCTATGTCATTGTAAGTTTTGGTTTCTTACTATTAAGCTGTAGTGATATTTCAAAATTTTGGCTTCTAGAAGTGGAAAATATTAAGTAAACTGTTGAAGTTTGATATGCGGGAAGATTTCGATTAAAAGCACATATGAACTATTTTTCATATGCTCTCCTAAAAAATGGCGTTTTTGGTGATTTTAATGTACTCATAAAAAGCAGGGTAGCGAACATGGTACTAAACAATATAAAATCCTGAACCTTAAGGATGTAGTCAAGTACTTAATATTTTGGTAGTCTGAAATGCTTGAAGCATTCAATTCGCAGCTTTCTGCTTCTGCAGCTTTCCTTTGAAGCACATCCGAAGCGCTTTACACGCGCTTCCGTTTCCTGTTTGGGTATCTGATATTTGTAGAGTTTGTGGTATTTGTAGTATTCATAGATTTTATTTTATCATATGAAAAGTAATTGATGGAGGAAAAATTATTTGCTGATTCTATAGAATTTTAAATAAATAAACAAATTTCTGAGAGAAGAAAAGTGTGTTGATGTCTAAGGTGTTAATAAAAGCAGCATTACTATTTTTAGGAAAACAAACACCATTTATAATTTTATTTCTAAAACAAATAAAAATTGGGCTACACATACACACATATGTACACATATACGTAGTTGTTTTCCCCTTTTTTTTTGCAATAAATGGTGCGCTTAATTTCTAATTTTTGCATTTATGTATGTTGTAACGGCATTGTAGCGAGCAAATCAACCGAACGACTGACTTCATTAATTCCCCTAGCTTAATGGATGAATGCGAAAGATTTTTAGCGTAACAGCAACCAGCCATAACGTTAACAATATAAACATATGCATATGTACTTACACATGTACACGTGTGTGTAAGGAGAGCAAAGGAGAACAAACAAACTGCTTACATAGGACCGATCAGCTTATAATATTACAGTAGTGCAACAACGTAAGTTACCAAGTTACCAATGACAGCAACAAATAAAAGTTGACAGTATCACGTACACAGTTGAGTCCTTTCCCATTTTTCCTGCTTCTTCTGTAGCTGTATTTGTAATAATTATGCATTTAAGTGGCTTACAACTTGTGGATCTACGCTGCTTTTCTTGGTCTATTATTATTGTTGCCGTGGTTGTTGTTGCTGTCATGTTTTCTATGTTGTAGCTTCTGCTGTCGTTGTCGTTGTTGTTGTTTATGGTCTTACTTAAGGTCCGTTGCCAGCATTTCTGGTTGATTGCTTTTTCACAGCAGCTACAGGAGCAAAAGTTTCTGAGAATTTTTTTACAAAATGTTTAGAACGTAAGTTAAGTGTTAATGAGATGTGCAATATAAAATGCTACTAGCTGGTAAGACTGCAATTAAGTACACGATAATTTGATTTTTTATTTTAGCTTAAGCGTGTGTTGACTGTCTGTGAACACTTGCAATAATATGGCATTTTTATATATAATGCTTTATCACAGCTTTACCTTTAAACCAATTGCACATAGAAATAAATCAAACTGAAAAAAGTCTTAAAAAAACTTCATAGAGCCGCAGAAACGCATCTTAAAACCTCATTACGAAAATCACTCACTAATTAACTCATTTACACTCCCTCTATGTCAGTCTCAATCGGTATCTCATTTCTTGTTCACGGTTGCGACTGTGACTCAACCACTTTTGCGACAAGCAGGTCCACAGCCATGGGTGTGCCGACTTGTAAATTCCCACAGATCCCCGCTCAATGTACAACATTTGTCACAAAAGAACAACTATGTAGACGCGCTCTACAAAAGAAAATTGCCCATTCACAATAAATTGCAATAAATTCACCAGCACTACCGTGCATAGTAAAGATTTAAATGTCAAATTCAATAACACGCAAAAAGTAAATTCAGAAGAACAATAATGTAAAAGTTAATAAAACAAAACAAACAACGAGAAAAATAAAAGACAAAAACAAAGAATAACTATGAAATTGGTAAGGACATAGAAACTAAAAGACTCTCAACATCAATAAATAATATTTTGACCTCTCCTTTTCTTTTAGATAAAAACTTTGGCGCAAGTACATTGAGTACCGGCAGCACTGCAGCAGTACAACTACAATTTTATTTGCCGCCCTCGAAAATCTGCATCTGTAGGCTCAGGTGATTTCGGTAGTACACACCATAAATTCCGCCCTGTGGCGCAATCACTAGCAAGTAATTTTTCCAATTCCATCTAAAAAATGGCAGGACAAGTAGCTGATATTCTTACAGCCAAAAAAAAAAAAAAAAAAAACGTGAGTAAAAGCACTAATGATGGTTCGATATGTTAGAATATGTTGAAAAATATTGAAAAAGACGAAAATGTTTAATAAGTTGAAACAGCTGAAGAATTATAAAAATCTATAAATTCTCATTTTAAGCATAATGATGGTGCTCCTTTTAATTTTTAGTAAAAAAGCTTCTTCGATCTTGAGCGAACTCCTAATGTTCTGCAGCGTAGTCTGTATATTAATGACATACATAGTTAAAAAAGTAGATGAAGCAAGATCGTCACGTAATAGATATATTTAAGACTTTTACATGTATTTTTAGAAAAGTCTTTGAATAAACTGAATACTAGAAAATATCTTTAAAAATAAGTACATGTCAATGCTGAACTTTTTAACCATTTCTTCAAAATGAGCTCTTTGAAAAATTTGGCTTTTTTTGCATTAAATTGTCTTAGCATATAGTAACTAAAAAAGGCTTCTGCTCGGGAATTGTTTGAGGTTTATTGGTATACACTGGTGAGTTTTTAGAGCTGTCAAATTTAACTTAAACTTTTGATTCGTTGCTCTTATCGAAATTCTTTTATTCAAAGAAATTAAACTAAAGAAAGAAAAGCACTGGACTAAACCTGGTACGGTAGTTTGTCTACGTCGTCTAATGTCGAATATAATATTTAAAAAGTCTCCGCAAATTTTCATTTATGTACAATAGTTTAGTTCAATAGAAATATTTTCCAATTTGGTTAAATTTAAAGTGGTCGTGACATAATTTTACCAATGAACTCAGAATATTTCATTCGCCTAACATCGGTATAGCTGCTAAAAATTAAACTAATCTGAATAATGGGACAAAGTCAGTTTAACTGATATCTTTAATTTTCAACGCTCTCTAACACACTTTGCGCAACAACGAAAAATTTAATTAGATTAATCGTCACCTTTAACACAAAACTCAAAAAATGTTGACACTTTTCTCCTAACATCTTTCTGAAAATTTGTTATACATTCTCTATGAAAAGTATTTGTAATTGTTTAATAAATTTAATTAATTTAACAAAATTATGTATTATAATTTAATTTGTCATCTTTAAAGTAGGCTCCACTGCTTACAATATAGCTACGCCAACGCTAGATCCAGTCTTTCATATATTTTTCGTACGTTGATTGAGGAATAGCCTTCAGCTCTAATTTTGTTTTATTTATTTAACAATTCGGGATACTTTTTACACAATAATTACGAATTCAAATTCATACTTATAAAGAATTTTTTTCACTTCAATATGGAGCTGCCTTTCAAAAAAACTTCCATACCTACGGTTAAGTTCAATAATTTTCGTAGAGTATCTAATATTTTTGTTTAAATTAAAACTGAGTTTTCCACACAAGAACTATGAAAAAAAGGCATAGTCTCAACAAAATTATTACCTAACATGAAAAATTACGTACCGTCAAGTTTCTTATAAATTTTTAATTTAAAAATCAAAAATAGTTTATATGTATGTAAGTACAAGTTATACTTTCACTTCTTATTATCACATTGAGGAAACTTTTTAAGCTTCTTAGTGCTTTATTTTGTAATTACTACTTCTAAGACCAACACAAAACTGCAATTGAAAACACCAAACGAACTAAAAACGCAACACACCTTAGAGCTTTTCAAATATGAAAATTATAAAAGGAATTGTATAGACATTTTCAATGCTCTTGTCTGATTTCTTTTTTTTTCTGGTATGTACGTGACACCAATTGAAGCATGAAATTGGAAATGTAAAGTCTACAAGTTGTAAAAATGCAACAAAAAAGAGATAACAAATAATATAAAACAAAAAAAAAAAAAAAAAAAAAAAATTTTTAAAAAAAGTCAAATAAAATTTACTACAAGAAGCGCTGAAGAACGGAAGCAGCAGCTACAAAGGATAGAAAGCACCAAATGTGTTAGGAGAGTCATACGTGTATTCATACATATATGTATGGAGTGTGCCTTTGTGCATGTATATGTGTTACCAAACTTATTGTAGGAAGTACCAAACTAAAAAAGCAAATTGAATTTTCCTTTAAATTATGCAAAGTGCAGCAACATATCAATAAATTTTCAAATACTTTTGTATTTGTATTGTACATATTTACTAACTGCCTTCTACCGTTATGTGTTTGAAAACATTTTCAATTGTATATGTATGTATGTATATGCTATGCATGTGTGTTTATATGTGATGCTAACTTAGGCATACAATTTAAAATGTCTGCATAGGAAATTTAATAAGGGGAAAACTTGGTCAAGTATAAAATGCTACAACAGCATAGGTGAGCGCAATCAAATTTAATTTGAATTTAATGGTTTGATTTTAAATTTATGTACGTGTGCAACAGCGCCAAGTGATTTGAATGTGTTGAAATGTTTGAGGCATTATATATTAAAAATGTTCAAAATTTTAAATATTTTCCAATCAATTTTCAATTTAAAAAAAACGAAAAAGACGGCGGGTTAGATATTAACTTCTGTTGGGAATAAGTTCACCTACGTTTACGTTATCTGTATTGAGAATTAAAAAAAAAATTGCAGAAATTAATTGGCCTTTTTTTAAAAAAAAAAAATTTGATAAATTGAAATGTTTTGAAAATGAAAATACAATACAAATTTTACATTAAACTCCAATGGCTCCATAGGTCAAAATAGATTACAATGTTAACTATGTTTTCGATTTTAATGCTGTACAATAACTCATTAAGACTGAATTTTTTCGGGTAAACCTTTTTGGTTGTCCGTTTTCAAATAAAAACTGTTAAAAGAATACGTCTCAGAAACAAAAAATTATTTTTAACTAAGCCCAAACGCAGGAAATGCCCAATTTGAAGCTAAAATTTCATGTTTTTAGCAGTTTTCATTAAATTCATTTAGTTCATTAACACATCATATAAAAATTTTCACTTTATTAACAAAATCTAAAATTATATCATACCGATGCACAGTGGTGCCAAATATAGTTTCCCTTTTTGCCAATTTTCTTGAAAAGTATTCTTTAAACCAAAAAACCCATTAGAATTAAAATTGTAGAGGGGAAAAAACCTTATCTCATTATCAGCTCAATTTGAGATGAAACGAGTTGAAATACTATATGGTTTTATAAAAGTTTAATATACGCTGAATACGAATTCACTTAAGCCGAATGAAAGTGTTAATTTTTATTTTTTTGAGTTTTTAGGTTTTCTGCTGAACAAGAGATACTCGTACTTGAGTGATTTTTAATAAATAGATTGAAATTTATCTCTTATGTGAATATAATTGCACATCTTGTTAAAAAAAGTCCGCAAGTTGTCCTTTTGAACTACAAATCTTCAAAAAAATAGTATTTTTGATTTTATTCTTTGCAGACTTTTATCACATATGGGTGTTTTCTCTAAAAATGTTCCTTTTCAAAATTCTTACAAAAATAAATATATGTACATATACACATATTTTGAAGCCATCGAATGAAAATAAAATTCGATGGAAAGTATAAAAAGAACATCATAAGCATAGCATAACATTTGTGATGTCCAACCGATTTTTTAATTAAAATTTCTATTAAATGCAAAAAATTGGGTCTAATGCACACGGTTCACTTGAAGCAAGATCAAGACCGATAAAATTGTCAACCAAATCTGACAATGCACAATTATTATATAGTGTCTTGAGATTCCAAATACATAATCCGCGAAATCGGATCTGCTCACTTACTCGTTTTATGGCCAGTTTAAGGTTTTACTTTGGCTGACATGGTTTGTTCCTAGCAAGATCAAAATCGGTAAAAGTTGTCAACTAAATCTGACAGTGCACAATTATTATTTAGTGTTTGGAGATTCCAAAAACATGATCCGCAAAAATGTACCTAATCACTTACTCATTTTATGACAATTTTAAGGAAAACGCTTGCAGCGATGGGCAAAAAAGGATAATTGAGCCAATTTCAGCTCATTACAACAAACACGTCGCCTTTCTCAAGGAAAATAACAAAAATAAAAACACGTGAACAAACTTCTACCACGCACATTTTGAATATTGTGCTTTTTTTTACACGTGCTATGCATACGATTTGTATTGTTGCATAAAAAAATCAAAAAGCCGAAGCGAATGAACAAGGAAACAACAATGCGCATATTGAGGATAACTTCTTTCGTTCCGTTTGATCAGTATAGTCTTATTTCTACACTCATGTTATTCTTGCTTGATTCTTGAAATTAGCTCTTAGTTTATTCCAGAATTTTTTTGTTTTGCTATCGTCATCGAATTTATGGTGGGGTTTTTTATGTTGTTGTAGTTGATGTTTTTGATGTAAGTGGCTATTGGTTTTAAAATTTTGCCCATCTATGGTCAACAAATTGCTGTGACGAATCAAATTGAAAAAAATTTGAATAGTGAAGTTAATCGATCTGGCGTTCATATAATAAAAAAAAAATATCGAGAAGCTTATGACCTTTATTTTTATCTCATCAGATAAATTTATATTAGGATTTCATGCGAAGTAGGGAATGCAAAAATGTCTTTCCCCAACGGGAAACGGAAGTGCGTTCAAAGCGCTTCGGATGTGCATCAAGGGAAGCAGAAGCTGCTCCCAGTGCGCTTCTCACTGCTTATTTTTTTTTAGCACACGATGTCATTGCGGGGATGCACATCTTTGGAAGCATATTGGATGCTGAATAGAAGCACATTTTCGGAAGCATATGAAATGCGCTTCCTTGGATGCTAAGTAGAAACATATGTTAGGAGGCATATGAAATGCTCTTCCTTGGATGTTGAGAAGCACATTTACCTTAAATTGAAAATAAAACTCACTTAAGTTTTTGTCTCCGTTCGGGTCGGTCTCGATCCTAGGACTCCTGCGTTATGCCAGTGTTCTGAGCTACTCTTGCTAGTAATATTATTGTGACAAAAACTATTTTAGTTTTCTGTCAAAATGAAATTTTGATTTTTTGATTTCTATTGGTGCCAAAGCACGGAATGCCTATGTTCAAACTTCAGTGGATGCGCAATAAAAGTTTTTTCTTTAATTTAAATAGAATTTTGAATTAAATGCTTCCGGAGAAGCACATCGGACGTGCACCCCTTGGAAGCTGCTTCCAGATTTCCCGTTGGGTCCATACATTATCTTGAAAAAATTATTTTCTTTTGCTTATGGCAACTCTACGCAATAATTTGGAAACAAAAGCAAATGCGTATTTACACACCTTGAAATTTAGATAGACAAACATAAAAGCACATACAAACACACTCAAATAAAAGCGTAGACAAACAAAAACACCGCTTGCCCGTTGCCGCACCATAGAGACGACAAACATCTGATTGCGCGCGCATCTTTAACAGCACACAGGCAACGATAACAGCGACGAGCAGCCATCGTTTGTACCAGTAACACACACAACACAAGACGAAAAGTTCCAACAGCAGCTGCTGAACTAAATTTTGTGTAATTTTTATAAACAACAACAACAAGGAAAGAGCTCCAAAATAAAACAAAAAAACAGAAAAACGAAGATAACCTACACACAGCAATGGCAGGCAGGCAGGGAAGCAGGCAGACAACAGAGAAAAGACTACAACCACTTGCTTGATTCCTGCTCACTGACACCGTGCAGCATCGGCACAGCTGATAACAACCGCCGTATGAATATGAGTTTAAATGTGCGAATGTGTGTGTGAAAAACTGCTAGAATTTTTCCGAATTACTGTATTACTGTTTTCGGAAACTTTCACTTGGCTCTATGGAATAACGGAATAACAAACAAGTGTTTGTTGTGAAGCATACAGTTGAAATTTGGTCGCGTTGCCGTGCAAACGTCGAAGGCGGAATAGAAAAAAAAATATATATTTTTTTTTCAATTTAATATATGGAAAGAACATAAAAAAATTGCGTTGCGCCTGAAAGTATACCACAGCAAAGTTTTTTTTTTATTTTCGTATATTTTGCGCTAGACTACTGTAGTTTGCGCCGCGCGAGTGCATGTTGAATAATTAATGTAATCAAACGACAACAACAACAACAACAGCAAAAACGACAAAAGTTGTTTCGAGTTACTCCGGTTAAAAATTTGAAAACAAAATAAAGCAAAAAAAAAAAAAAAAAATTCATAATAAAACTGATGTGTTTGTTGGGGCGTTGTTTTTGTTTTACGTATACCTGCTATATATTTTGCGTGTCAGTTTACTTTGCATTTTGGACTTTTTTTTTCTTCTTAGGGTTTCCGAATATAACGCTGTGTAATTTTAAACTGTAGCAAAAGCAAAAAAAAAATAAACAAATTCTATATAAAACTTTTGTCAGTTATTTGACACTTCCCAGTACAGATAGCTGGCATTTTTTATGAGCTTTTTAACTGTCAGCTTAAATGTTGGATATGGGTTATAGTTTAAAAAGCAATAAATTGATTTTAGTGCAGGCATACTATTTTGCGGAAAGTTTTTTTTTGGGAAAATAAAGCTTAAATTTTATGCTTATTACAGGAATTAAAAGTACGAGAAAATAATGTATCTTGAAAATCGTTAGTTAATTTTGAGTTCATTAATGATAAAAAAGTATTTTAAATAATTGGCAATGTAGTGGAATTGAATGAGGGATGCGCCGCTGAAAGTTTTTTTGTTTTGATAAATTGCAAATCAGATGAAACCTAAAATCCAGTCCATGGTACATGTCTTTCCTCTACATACGCATCCAAGGCGACGTTATGCTCCATTTTGAAAACGTAACGTGATCTGATTTTTGGAAACTTCGGAAAAGAACTCTGATAACTTCTATATGAATGCAAAAATACGCAGAGTATCTATTTTTCAAAGTTTTAAGATCCTACCTTATTTTATTAATATAATGACGGTAAGGAAAATTGTGCATAAATCAAGAGAATCTTTAAGGTTTATTGAAACACAAAATTATTTAATGTATCAATTTAATGAATTTATTAAGTGATGAAGATTTTGTAATGTTTTAAGCATTCCTACAGGGCAATGAAAAATCGGATTACGCTAACCTGTAGCCAACAAATCTAGGTTTCGAAAAAATGATCAAACAATTAAAATATGATAAGAAAATTTTTTTTTGAACAATTTAGCTGTGCATCTCGTCTTTTTACGACATTTATCAAGAATTTTTTAAACATTGAATTTCAAAAATGTTAAATTGAAATATGTTGCAAAATATCAACAAACTTTTAGTCCTTTGAAAGAAAAAAAAAACTTATTTGTTCATAAAACTAAATGTTTAACAATTTACATTTTTTAAGATATAGAGTCCTGAAGTTTCATTTCATACCAAAAAATTCAAATTAATATTTAGAATTGAAAAATGAAAATGTAGTTTATTTATCCATAAATATTTGTTGATAAAATTTTATTCCCAAGAATGCAAAATAGCAGAAAACAAAAGTCAAAGTTTTGTTGGCTTAGTCGAAATCGGTTTTATTGGTTTTGTCAGAAATTTTTTGATGGTGAAATTGATAGTTTTCGAGAATTAGAAAACAAAATGGTTTCCCAAACCGTTCAAAATCATACGAGCGATTGCTTACAAAATATATATGTAGCTTAATATTTATTTTTTTATTCAAATAACTAGTCAATTTTTATCAACTTTTTTAAACACTTAAACTTTAGCTATAAACTTCACATTAAAATATGTAAGCACTGTTTTGAAAAAAATAAGTCGAAAGATCATAACTTCTTTGACTACATTAAAATCATTTATCTCAGAGCAAAGATCTGTCTCAATGTATTAAAGGTTCCATGAAAAGCTAAAATCATTCGATTTCAGTGTATGACTCTCATGGTAAAGCAAGCTGGGCTGTCTGATTCTTCCATCAACATTTTTTAGTGTAAGAGTAGTTCTAGCCAACTTCTAATCTTAAGTGATTTATAAGGAAATTAATAATTTTGTTGACGCAGAAAATATTTGGCAAATTTATCATAAAATAAAATTGTTTAAAATTTTACTTTTCAAGTTGTTTTTTATCTACTTCTGTAAAAAATGGAAATGTACATTTCTTAACACTCAATTCTAATGTGCTTCCAATTTCTTCAAATATCCAAATGAGGATTGCTAAAAGTGGGGATAGCTTTACTTTGCGAACTTTATATTTTGGGATATAAAGCTAATACAGCAGTCAAAATTGATATGTATAAGGAAACATTTTTAAAAACAAATTGTTAAGTTTTTTGAGTAAAGCTTAAAGAATTTGAAATGCTCTATATCATATGCATCTTACTTAAAATTTATTCTTTAGTACTCGAATGTTTATCAACAGGACAAAGTCTAAAGCATAATATCAAAGGACTTCCATTCTAAAATGTGTTATATTCTTAAAACCCAAGCTTCTATATTACCAATGATGTGTATACCATTAAGAAGGTAATTTTTAGTACTTTAGGTTGAAATAATGATAATGTAATTCTTAATTCTATCATCAACGAACTATAATTTATTTCAAATATGTCTATGATGATATGTTCAAACCGATAAATTGTCGATGAATAAATTATTGTCATTTTTTTTTATTGTGCTTGATTTCTGTGATTTTTTGTACGCACTGTGAAAATTACCTTCTTCATATCAAAGTTATATTACAAATTAAACACTTTCTCTTATTTTTCTCTACTTAAAATCTCTATATGACCCATATAAATATTATAATCCACAAGGTTTTTATGCGTTATACCTTAAAAATAAATATGTACCTGTAGCGCGTTGACATCATAACATCTTTATAGGTGCTAAATATTTTAAGCCAGACATCTTAAATTTTTAATATTGTTTAAATATACTCACGATAAGTATCCTATATGCCATACACAAAATTTTGTTTAACTTTAATGAAATATATGGTAATAAAAGTTACTGTATATAAGAGTCATAAATTAGACTCCTTTGGGATGCAATCAACAATAAATTGTGAGGACGTTTTGTAGTGTGTAAATAATAGACCTTTTAAATTAAATTTTATTTTATGCGCTTTTAAATTACATGAGCAAAATTTTTATTTAACATCATAAAATAAAAAAAAAGAAATCCTTTAAAAAAGTATTTTGCAATGCAAAATAAAACTATCGCAATCTATTACAAGTAACAAATTATCATACTCATCTTTATTATCAACAAAACCATAATCGCAACATAAACCATCAAGTAATTATTCCGCATTAAAACAAAAATATAAAAAGAAATTTACATTAAATCAACATAAATTAAAATCGTGCACGCAATGTTGAAAGGCTCTTTAGTTAAATGGCATAAAATTCGACATGGCTTATCATAAATACAGCAAAATGAAATCCCAACAAAACTGTTAAGAAATTTGTGAAAAAACATCGAAAATATAAATAACAAAAAAATTAAAAATAAAACGAAAATTGAAAGAAAAATAATAATTTTTGTAATTTATGTGACAAAAAGTGTTTCAGCTGTTTTTCAATGTTAACAAACCAACAGAAACTTGAAACAAAAATATGAAGTATGTACCATAAATAATTTGTTTTCGTGCACATGGGTATGTGTGTATTTAATATATGTAGATGAAAACACATTTTAAAATTTAGTAAAAAAGTAATTTTTATGTAAAAATTTTGCGAAAGTGAACTAATTTCGACTTTTAATAAAAAATAACTCAATTGACTATAAAAAGTTTCTTCTGTTGAATTTGACATTTTATTAAATGAATTTTCAACCTGTTGCTGATGCGTATTTTGAATTAATCTTTTTACAACGTCCATCTGTTTAACATTTTTATTAATGGCATTTTGATTGGTTCATTTGAAGGTAAGTTATTGCTTTCTTTATATTTGTAATGGCTTTTGTAATATTTTTTTTTGCTCTGGCTATATGTTTTTTTCTGTCTTTGAATATAATAAATTTGCACGTTACACTGTCGAAATTTTTTTGCCAGATAATGAATTGTCATGTTTCTTTAAGATATTCAAAAAAAAAAAAAAATACTATAGTTAAATCCGTTTTTTAATATCTGAAAACTTTTAAAAAACACTAAGTTTCGAAAGAAATCTCATACACAACTTCATTTTGATAAATTGAGGGAATAATAATTGAAGCTTTTAAAGAAAAGTTTTTTAGAGGTTTATCAGTCTTTTAAGAACATTTTTAAAGTATATGAAAATGCGAATTTTATTGAGTAAATAACTTGCCTGAAAAACAAAATGGAAACCTAAATTAATAGCGATCAAAAAAAAAAATGAATTGAATTTGATGCTTTAGTATAAAAATTAATATTTCTATTTTCGTTCGTGGTGAGACATGCAAAACTCACTTTATGATAAGTTCTCAATAAAAGAAAAGAGCTTCCATCATCCATACAAGTGAAAAAATTTATCAGATCGTAGGATATCTTCCGCTGGAACTTTTAATCTTAAAAAGTTGCGTAAGACTAAAAAATCGCATAAGATTAAATAGTCACACAACACTAAAAAGTCGCCGAAAACTAAAAAATCACATGAGATTAAAAAATCTATGACTTAAAAGTCACATAAGAGTAAAAATTCACATAAGACTAAGAGTTCGCATAAGATTGAAAAGTCGTATAAGACTAAAAAGTCCCATTAAACTAAAACGTTGCATAGGACCAAAAAGTCGCATAGCTGAAAAAAACCACAGACTAAAAGTCGCATAAAACAAAGTAGTCTAAACAGTCATATACGACTGAAAAGTTGCGTAAAACTAAAAAAAATCATAACACTAAAAAGCCGCGTAAGACTAAAAAACCGAATAAGACTAAACAGTCACATAAGGGGCCATTTATTAGTTACTTGAGGTGTTCTTTTGAAAATTCGGACCCCCCCTTCCCTTGGTAAGATCTGGCGGGACCTCTCCCCTCCCTTCCATGAGGTTCAAATTATAATTTTTAATATAAATTGTATGCATTAAAAAGTTGACGTGAGGTTTTCCTTGAACCCCTCCTCTCCCTTGGTGAGATTTTTCCGAATCCCCTCCCCCCCCTATTTTGATTCACGTAATTAAAGTCAAAACCAAAAAAAGTTGTTATCGTCCATATTGGATTTTTGTTGATAAGTCCGAATTCATAGTCGGTTTATAACTATCATGTCGATTTTCTATACCTCATTATACAATTTATACTGTTTTTTTTTTGAGTTGGGATAGCAAAGTATGATATATCACGACTAAGGTAACGTCATAGCACTACTACTAATAGTGTTGGTGGTTATACCAATTTCCATAAATTTTCTTATTTATAGAAATTTCTTGTCTATTTTGTATTAAATATTTTTTTATGGTTATATCCTATGTATATTTTTTTATGATAAAAAATTTGAAAAAGTTTCAGAAGTTTCGAACTGAAAAAAAAAAAATTTAAATTAGAACTTATAAAATAAAATAATTTTGCGCGCTGTTAAAAATAAAAAAATTAAAAGGTCCATAGAGAGTGATGTGTCGCTAACATTTTAAGTTTTTATGAGCCATTGATTGAAAAGTTACAAAATCCAGAAGTATCGTTTACAATAATCGTTTTTCCAGTAAATCAAGACTTGTGATCTACCAGCCAAATAAACTTTTTAGATTGTGTTTTTATGGGTCATCCATCCCCAACTGCGCCTATTTCATTTTCTTATTGTGTTTGCTAATTAGTAGTTTGTTAGTTCGATTTTTTAATGTCAAGATAGATAGCTTTGTCATAATTTTTCTTGTCGTTCTAACGCAAATTGTCATAAATTTCAATTTTGAGAATCATATTTTCATTTTTTCAAAATAACAATTTTTTCGTTTAACACGTGTATCTATGCTATGGTTTATTTTCTTATAATAAATAGGAATATGTTGCGTGATTTTCGTGCTTCCCTTAAAAATACTTTTTGATTTTTTAATAAATATTTAAATTTGAAAAAATACGTTCACATACTTTACGTCATTTTTTTTTGGCAGTTCAAATTGTGTTAAAATTTCTTGAATTTATAAAAGTTGCATAACTGCGATATATTTTTTGTCATATATTTTTAAAAATTTAAAACTAAGAGTTTCGAATATGCTTTGCGATTTTTTTATACAATCGAGTGACATCAGCTCTATCACAGGCAATTGCTAACATAAACAATATACCATTGAACTTTGACATACGAATCGGTTGCAACTTTCAAGTGCAATGTTGACAGTGTGTGTGTCAAGAATAAAAAAAGAGCGGGAGAGATAAAAAAAAAAATACAGCTCCAAAAACATATTCCACTATCTCTTTGCCACTATACATTGTTGCAGTAGCTGGTTAGCTCAGTGTCTCTTAAGCGCTTAACCAAATGTAAAACCACAACATATGTACGCATACAAGCACATCAACTCACACACGAGACAAAAACACACAGTGACACAAGTACCATGTTGAAGTGTGCCATTACTAGTTTTTGACCCTATTGATTGTGCGTTTTTTCGCTTGTGTTTTTTTTTCTTTTGATTTTATGAAAACAGTGATTTTTTTGGCGTTTTTTTTTGGTTTCTTACTTCAGCTCTGTACTTCCCTTAAAAATTTTATTTTGATGGTACTATGGTACCATGAGGAATTTCATAAAGAAGTTGCATACAGAAAAGTTTGTTGTATGAGGCTTATTATTTTGTTTCAAGACCTAAAAAAGTTGAGTTTGGATTCATCTGAAAACAAAACTTGCTTCCATAAATCGAATCCTTTACTTTGGATTCATTGGCAAACTCCAAGTGAAGTTTGCAGTTCTTTCTTAGAAATGAGAGGTTTTTTGTGTAGTATTCTACTATGGAAATCGTGGTTTACATACTTATCTGATGTACTAGCTATAAGTTCGAACAATTTTGAGACACTGACTATACAATTTTTGTCCACTTCTTATAAAATCAACCTGAAATTTTTCCGAGATAAGTTCCTCGGGTGGCCACAACGGGACTTGTTTTCAATGGAATCAATATCTTCACAATTTTTAATGATCTTATGAACTGTTGATCGATACAAGATTAATTTTCTTTTCTAAATTTAACAACAAAATTTCTCTTATCACTTGAAATTTCCTTTCGCGAAGTCGTTATATCATTCAAATATCACGTCCAAAACACTACATTGAGTACATTGTACCTTTACCATTTTCTAAAAAAAATTAACCAATAGCTCAAAGCATAAATTACGCAGTGTATGTAATCTTATGTCTATTGTTTTTTGTGTTTTTTTTTCAAATAACTTTTTTAATTTATATTGAAGAAAATATATTTTTATTGCTTATTATCATTAAAAAAGAGTTTCAAACATAACCGCATCATTCCTTTTTTCCATTATGTTTTCAGATTCTCGATCTAGCAAAAAGTGGGGGAGAGTGTAGGCTTTTGTTGCTCACTCATATGAGTTGTAACTTATTTACAAATAACTCTTTGAGCCGCCATATTGTTATATTGTATTTGAGCCCATTTCTTTTTTTCACGTTGCAACAAATTTTGAACAGATGATCCGGATGACGTGAAACATTCCATATATGTATATAACTTTCTTCCTTCTTGAGTCCTTTATATCCTAACGGAGCTAAGGCTTCAACTGAATCACTTTTATATATAGTATACATAGTAGAGTAGAACCTCTGTAAGTCGAACTTGAAGGGAGACGCCAAAAAATTCGAGCTATAGAGATTTCGACTAATGGAGGACTTCGGCTACGACAGTAAAGTAACTTCGCTAAAGATAACATGAAATCACGTGTTCATAAATCCCTCTATCATTTCATAGACATTGATCTCTAAGAAACAATGATGAAAATTGTCGGCATATTCTTAAAGTCGGTATCTTATTTTTCTTCGAGCTATAGAGGTAATTCGTTTCAAATAATCGAGTTGTAAAGGTTGAAAAATCAAACATTGCTATGTTCGAGATGCAGAGGTTAAATTTATTTTTTCGAGTTATAGATGGAAAATATGTACTGGATTTACTTGTAAGGACTCAATAATTATTTCGACAAATAGAGTAGTCAGATTTCGAGCAATGGAGGTTTTGGGGCTTGAAGGGAAGGAAACACAACATTTTTTCGAGTTTGGGAGGTTCGAGGTTCGACTTAAAGAGGTTCCACTGTATTACTTCATCTTTGTCTTAAGATTTTAAAAATAACTTTTCTTTTTGTGTAATAATGTGCTTTCTGTGGAATGACCCCTACTCTGTTGAAATCTGTTTTACTGCGTCCCTAATAATTTTTCTTTTCCTTGCAAGTATTGCAAATTGCTCGCTTACCGCTTCCTACCATCAGCATGATGTGTTGTTGTCTTTATTAGTATTGTTGCTGTTATTGCTGTTGTTGTTGCTGCCGTTATACCCTAACATTGTTCTTTATTTTTTATTTATATCTCAGTTTTTTATCGCTCTTATGCACGTGCGCTGGTTTGTTCTTCTGCAGCTGCTTCTATGAGTTTAAGTAGTTTTTATTGTTGTTGTTTTTTGAAAATTTTGTTTTTGTTTTTGTCAAGTGTTTGGATGCGAACGCATTTAGCTTGGCCCTAGCAGGTATTTTGCTAAGCTTTAAAAAGCTGATCGTTAAAACTTTTTGGTTTTTTTGTTTTGTTTGCAATTAAACCCCTGCTTTTACTTGAGCTGTGAGTGTGTGTGTGTGTTGAAAGTCCCCCCAAGGGTTACTTAACACTTTTTACATATTTTCAAGATTTCAGTTAAGCTGTTAAAAGTCAGAATTTAGCGTTGGCTTTAAAGTTTGCGCAAATATTAAGCTGTTGAAATTTACTAAAATCTACAGGTAGTAAAATGCTGGATAAAAAAATAGAATTAATGGTAAAATGAGGACAGCCGTTTTTATGGTCAGTAGACCATGTGCGCATTAGCAACAAAAAACATAAAAACTACAGCATTAAATAAAATTGTGGCATATTCTCAGGCACTTTAACAAAAAAAATAAAAACTATATCGTGCAAAAAAGTTTCGCTATTTTAAGACCACAACGCATACAGAAAATCTGCTCTATTTACTGGCAGGATTTCCAACTTCACACGCAGCCATAATTAAAATGCAAAATAAATAGTAAAAGAGAATGAAATTGTTTTAAATATCTAAGTAGCAAAATTGCCATGTAATAGCATGACATTTTTCTGAACTTTGCATTAATGATAAGATAATGCTACCTACTGATGATAAAATAATTAAAATGCTGACAATATGGACAACAATGATCTAAACTGGAGCTGCAGGCGCTTTTATTCACTTTGCGTTTTAAGTGAATTAAAGCGGCGGCAAAGTAAAGAAACTGTCATAACAGAAAACTTTAAATGTCGTCCGTTTATTATATCATCACAGTGCCACCCACACTAAGAAAGCTGTAAAATAAAGCTGTCACTGCAAGGATCTTAGTCTCGCCAGTTTTCTTCTTAAAGTTTTATTGGTAGTACTTTTTATTGTTTTCCTTAGTGACTTTCCAACTTTATGTCATGGCTTATCTACTTAATAGCAGGAACGGAACAAAACACTTTGCAAAAGTTAAATTTGCCGCGTAATTTTAATGAGCCGACAAATCGTTGGGTTTTTCTTTCCGTTTGCTTGCAGGACTTAGAGCTAATGCAGCGGTTAAAGAAAAAAAAAATAAAGAAATAATGCTGTCATTAATGTTTCCGTTCATTACAGATCTGATAGTAGAATATGTCCTCAAGTAGGTTGACAGCCTAAGCGTTAAGTTATCCAAAAACGGCATATAAAAGACGACATGGTTCTACGATTAAAAAAAAAATTAAAATTTTTCATACATTCAGACTCGTTTTGGAACTTATGGGTGACTAAAGAGTCGGTCACCATACCAGAAAGTTTGACCAATGTAAAATAACCTTGGCAAATGTTTGATTACTGCAAGACTTTGTTTTAGATTTCAAAAATTTCTCAAGCCATAAATAAGCCATTTAAATCAAATCGTTTTTTGTGAAGTATCTAAACAGCACACCATCTTTTGTCTTTTCTGATTGAAATAAGACTGCCACTTTAGCTAGCCATTACTTTTTTTGTAATTATAATAAATCCGTTTCATGTTTACACATTTCTATATCTCATACGAGCACATTGTTTCTAAAATTAAATGAATGTGCTTTCAACATGCTATTGAAAAAAGTCAAGAAGCGAAAGCAAAAGGCAACAAGTAACATTTTTTATGCCTTGGTTATGCTACTTAAAATATTAACAACTCATTATGAGAATTTTATGGTCAGGTTTTTGCCGTTTCCATATTTCAGCTGAAATATAACATACAGGTTTTGCAACAGCATAGGAAGGCTTTAAGTTGAAAATTTTGTAAAACTTAAAATAAAAATTTAAAAAACATAGAGCCAGAGCTTTGATTACCAGAGTTCTAGTAATTAAATACGTGAAAATTTTTTGAAATTTGGAAAACTTTAACTTAGGCATTAGAGTTCGTTTATAAAATACATGATCGTGCACACAAAAAGAAAGGAGTCCTTTCAAATATTCCCGAAGAATTCAAGAACAAAGGTTTTTATCGAACTCTAAAAGGAATCCTAAAATATTCTTGTACTGCAATTTTAACTATTGCAATAAATTGAATTGAATTCCATTCATACATACATATATGCTTCATTGAAAAGACACAATATATAACGATGAACTATTTAACTTGGGTCAACGAGGCGATTTGGCTTTACGATCATATATCATTAAACATTGAAATCCAGATAAAGTGTTCTCAAATTTGCTTTTTAGTTTGACTTCCGAAACAAAATATACCGCTCTATATCGAAAATGAACTGATTTTGATCGTTCATATCTAAAACTGTTCGGTCATTCCATTAGCAATATAACACAAATGGTGGAAAGATGACGATGAAGTGATAACTTTTATTCAATATTTAAGTGACATCTGTAATCTTCAAAGTATTTTACTCACAATTCACTTTATATTCAAATTCTCAATATATATTTTTCTATCTGCTTCCTCTTTGTTTTGAAGAATTTTTAAACTTTTGCGTCCTTATCTCAAGTTTCATTATATTTACATTTTAATTTCTCAACACTTGGTGTTTTTTTAATTGTAAATGTAAGATGCCCACTTGCTCAAATGTGATTATTTTTCCTATATATCATTGAGATATATTATATAAACATTTGCTCAACTAAAGATCTATTCTACCACTGACTCTGATGAAATTTCTTCGGAAAAACTATGCTTGATGCTTCGACTTACAAAAATATTAGTTAATAAAAAAATGTTTGAAAGAATTAATTTTTAAATTCAAGAGTTTAAGAATATTGTTTAATTCAATTATTTTTAATTATAAGTGATCAAAATCTCGATATTTTTTTTTCAACGTATTAAAAAAAAAAACTTTTTTCATGGGTTAGAAAGCTTAAAATATTTCAAAATATGTGAAATTATTTGAAAAAATTTTTGAACATATTTCTTGTAACAAATTTGACATAAGATGTAAAGTTTTCAAATGCTTTAAAACTCAATTATTTCAAAAAAAATTTTTGGAGCAAAAATTGACAGCAGACAGTGACATCTCAGTTATGTTTCTATGGCTATTATTTTATTGCAAACTTTTTTTATTTTACAAAAAAGTTATATATCAAAAACAAAGTATTTTTCAATAATTTTTGAAAGGTTAAACTACGGTTAGTAAAATAAAACAATATTTTAAATATTATTCTCGCGCCGACTTATCGTGGCTTAGCCTTTCAAAAATTATAGAATTATAGAATAACGATTTCATTCCTTAAATTAATACAAATTTTTTTTCGTTTCACCCGAATGCTCCTGTGTATTTCGTATTGTTGCTGAAAACGTACTGATTAAGTTGTTAATAAAACGGAAACCATTAGGTTTGTGTTTTCTTACGTTTCCGTTGTTAGCTGAAAGTACACACGACTGTGGTCACATCCTGTTAATGGCAGTACAGTTAATAATTGATGTTTATGTGATGATATTTATGAGGATAATAAAACACTAATTATAGAGTCTATGAAATAGCTAATTAACAGATAATTTAATTTCTTGCAAAAGATAATATGGTGGCATAAGAAAAGTAAAACGTTAACAATGAAGTGATTGATTGGATTTTATTTGAAAAAATGATAGCTAATTATTCATAGCAGACCATGACTCTAGAATGCAGTATTCTGTAGAATTGTATGATTTGCAAAGCTATAGGCACTATGATTTCTAACCTTACGAGTATATAAATTTACAGATTTACAAAAAATTCAATCAAGCTTGAACATTGTTTCAATATATTAAAACATCGACTCCAACTTTTTTTTTTACAATTTATTTTAAAGCAAATTTTGCATACCATAAATATGTAAAACTGTGCTCACCCAAAAAAATTCAATAATTTTACCATATAACACTTTAAAATTTTGTGTTTCCTCTGATAAAATCAATATTTTTTACTGCACATCTACTTGAAAATTGTCTACTCAAATTCACAAACATTTGCTCCACTTGAATGCGAATCATTTTTGTCATTTATCACTTGAATCAACTCGACTCGACAACACTTTCATATGCACACGCAAACAAAATAAACTTGAAAAAATAAAAAAAATAGCAAGAATAAAAAAAACCAAGTAAATAATTTCATATATTATTTTAACAACTGACAACAGGAGAAAACGAAAAAAAAATTGAAACCCTTAAAAATATGAAATGGGCAGACAAGTGGAAAATCTGTCCAAAAAAGTGAAAATGTGTGCAGACCCAAAGTATGTTACCTATCTGACGTTGCTACTTGACTGAGTAACAAATTTATGTGTAAAATAAATAAATAAAAAAGTCAACACATCAGAACTCATAAAACTCAGCCGTTGGTGTTCACACGCGATCTCCCAGATATCAGCTGAGATTTATGATATCGATAAAAGGTGGTAGAAAAAAAAAATTAAAATGGGACAGGTTCCATATGCTTCCCATGCTAAGAGAGTGTCATTTCTTATGATTGATCCATTATGAGATAGAGTGCTTAATTTATTATGTAAATTAATTTTGCAACTATTTTAGTGATTTTGATGTGTTGATTTCTAGCGAAATTGGTATATCTATGGCTATTTGGGTGCAACCAAAAAGTCTTCAATCATATGTGCCTTAAATTTGTTTTATAAAATTTTTGTTTTTGATTTTCATGCGGATATTCGTTCTGTATGAAAAATTATACATAAATTAGAAAGAAAAAAAAAAAAAACCCAAAAAATGGGCTCTCACTACTTTCTGTTTTCTATGCTTTCCTTAAAAATATTGTATAAAAAAAATATTTTTTAAAATTCATAAAAAAAGATGCACTTTCATGCTATAATTCTTCAGCCTCAAGGAATAAATTTTTCTGTCTTTAATTAATTATTTTACAGTGCTTACTGTTCAGTACGATGTGTGACAACACCAAAAAGATTTCATTGAGTCAGCACTATACAAAAAAAAAACCGCCATACGTATTCATAATTGTTTCGTTCATTGCTAAGTTGAATCATCAGTGACCTTTAAGCCGATAACTAAAAATTTCTAAGCCAGATATGTTTTCCTTTTTGCATAACGCTGTTGAGAACCGATACAAAAAGTTAAACAAATCAATGTCAATATTCTTTTTTCTTGACATTACAATGAGTTACAAAAACACACATGAGAAAAAATAATTTTAGCTTTTTGCTTTGTATTACTTTTCGCTGCGGTTCTCATTACGTCTACGCTAAAAGGAAAATATATTTGTCTTAAAAATCTCACTCATCTGCTCAATGGTCACTGAGGATTCCATTTAGCAATAAATGAAACTAGTGCAACTAGCTAGCTTTTTTTTTTTGTTGCATAGTCTTTTGCAAAATTCTTTTTTTCTGGATGTTACAATAAGTTACAAAAACACACAATAGCAAAAATAATTTTGGTTTTGCTCTGTATCACTTTTTGCTACAGTTCTCAAGATTTATGCTAAAAAACACATATTTGTCTTAAAAACTATCACTCAACAGTTTAAAGTTCACTGATGATTTCATTGAGCAATGAATGAAACTAGTGCGACTAGCTAGCCGTTTTTTAGTTAGAGAGTTGTTACCGTAGTTAATACTATAATTTAGTTAGCTATTTTTTTTTATTGGTACAAATTTCCTTGTTTACTCTACTTTCTCAGAGTTTTTACTTTAAAAGCTGACGTTTTTTTTTTTTCTGTTGTTTTTATAGCCCGATTTTCAACGTTTTGTAGAAATAATAATTATCAATGCCAAAAAGTTAAACGCCAAGATTAAACTGATTTATGAATGACAACTTAATATTTCATTAATATTCTATTTCCACTTATTAAATCACTTAATCGCATTTCTATGAATTTACAATATTAACCCTCAAGCTAAGAATAAGTCGTTTATAACCCGGATCTATTTTTTTTTCTTATAAATTTTAAGTTTTTGCTATAATTTCTCTCATAGTACATTTTTGTTTGTATTTAGTATTTAAAATAACTGATTGAAAATAAATATAAAATTAATGCGCTACGAAAATACGCATAACAAAATAAAAAAGATGAAAAAAAAAACGTTTTCCAACGTCAATGTTATGCAGCATGAGATGAGGGAAACGTCATGTATGACATCACATTAAAAATTTAACACGGCTCGTTCAGCTCGGTCGCAGATGCTGTGCTAAGGCAAATCTATTTTTAAAATAATTTTGTTTTATAAAAATTGGCATCAATTTATATAGGCTATATAGCAGCACTGTTGTGATTTCTATGTGAGTGTTGACATCATCAGCGGCGGTAGAAAAATGCAAATGCCAAAAGATTTATGAAGTGAGTAATAGTAGAGAGGAGCTCATAATGAGCTGTTGAGTGCAAATATTGAAAACAACAGGCATTCAATTATTTCTGTTTGTTTTATAAACTTAAGTTTTTATGAAAACTTTACATGATTTTGAATTTAAACTTTAAAATGTTATATGCAAAGGATATTGAAGTTTTCAGGCATAATGAAAAAATATTCGAAAGTTTATTATATTGAACTAGAAATTTTTTAAGAAAAATTACTGCAACTATGCATTAAATACACCGCAATGAATAGAACGTACTTGCACTTTCATTTAATGTTATCCCTTCCATTGCCTTTTGTAACATAGTGCAATGCATAGCAAAAGCAGCAAAAAGATTGCCATGTTTTATTCATGCATAAAAAAAGTGCAATAGCAGACAGACAAACAGATGAATTGCCATAAAAAAGAAGATAAAACAAACTGTACAGCAGCAGCAGCCGTAGCAGATAGGTACAGAGCCAACAATGCAATGTAAACAATAGAAATGTTCTTGGCCAAGGTGGTAAAGGAAATAAAGAGCTACAAGTTGTAAGAACACAATTCACATAAATTCTACAAAAGGATAACAATATGTTTGATTTTCATACATAGGCACACACACACATATACAATGTATGTAGTTATGTATACATAGAAATCCCAGATAACAGCAAATGAAAGATATTGGTTTAGTGCAAGGCAAGGCTTATTTATGACCAACTTGAAAGCAGCTTAAAACTTGGAAAAAACTGTAGCAGCTGCAAAGATTTTGCAATTACTCTTTACATAATGGTTATAGTATAAAATAAGGACAGACACTAAGCAAATGCTTGAAGAATGTTAATCTACATACTTATGCCACATTTTGAAAGAAATGTTGGTTTTTTTATGGTAGCGTGCAAAATTTTTATCTATGCATTTATTAATTATTAAAAGCTTTAAATTTTGTTTGAAATTACTGTTTTTAAACTTAAATGCTTTATAAATTTTATGGCATAAAGAAAAATGAACTTATCCTTAAGGCTCTCACAAAGCATTGGGCCTTTAAAATAAAATAATAATGTAGCAAGAGAGATCATGCCGCGAAAAGTAGCATGAATTGTAACTCTTGCGGAAGAATAACACTTGTTCATATAATATTTAATATTCTAAAAGTCTATAAATTTATACTTTATAACTGCTGCTTACAAGCCTACTTACTTTGTAAAGTACTTACTAAGCAGTTTAGTGAATATGAACACATGACCTCATACAATTTCTGTTAATTTTGAAACGTATATTTTAAAATGTTAAATGAAAATTACTAACTTTATCCCAAACATAAATCGCATTACTATGTAAATGCACAAGTAAGAGTGTTATCTTTGGTCTCGCCGAAAAAATTATACACTCTACAGCGCGTTAACAGCGAAAGCAAGTGTAATCCACAATATTTTATTAAAAGAGTAATTCTTCTACCACGCTACGTGCTGACTGGTTTGACTAAACGTATTCACATAAAAATTGGCAAAATTAGCTCTCTGTGTAGCGTTTTGAATCTTATGCTTGTATAGAAAATGTCACGCCCCTTTTTCGAAATACGCAAACTATATGTTGGTTTCATTACTTTAAATCATTCTTTTCGTATAGCGTTTGAAATCTATGACAAGTGTCACGCCCACTTTTAGAAATACGCCTAGTTCTTATACAGAGCTTTTCCGGATAATTTAGTTTGGCTCCATTATTTTAAATAATTTTCTCAGTATATCGTTTTAAAGGTTTGCTTGTCGAAATTTGCCAACTTTTTGACCAGAGCTTGTTCAAGTCATTCTTATAATTATTATTTGTGAGAAATTTTGTAAAACTAAATCAAATATTTATATCAATATAGCGTTTTAAATGTTTTGTTTGTATGGGCAGTAGGCGTGTCCGTGTAACGATTTCATTCAGTTCAATCTCAGGAAGCTTGTTTGATAGTGTAGTCAACGTAAAAATTGTCATTCAATTACTTCGTTTAGTCTTCCTGTTATCGAGAGATTCATGGACAGACCAACAGACACACGGACATGGCTAAATCGACTCAGGAGGTGGTGAGGCTGCTCAAGAATATATATTTTATTTTATACCTGCCTTGCTCCCTTACATGCGTTACAAACAAAATGGTGAGAGTATAAAAAGTTCCGAAATTTTAAATGAAATCTAATCTAGGCTAATTTTGATGGCAACTTTTTTATGACAAAATGACTAAAATGAAAAAGGTAAACTCACCCAAAAAGCTCTTCTGTGAATGAAACATCAAAGCTTGACCATTGTTTTCCAATCTTTTTAATCCTTTTTCTAGGATTATATATGTATGCCTCCAATTTTACATTTCCATATAGAAGATTTTTAGTTCTATTAGGTTTTTGGATCATATTTTTGTTTTAGCTTACGGGTGGTATATTAACGTTATAAATTTCCAATTCTGAAGGAATTTCTGTCCTTTACCGACTTTTTTTTTATCCGATGTTAAGACTAGAATATCAGACTAGCGCAATATTCGATTTGAAAGTTGCGTAAATACATGAATGTAAAAATTTCTCAAAATTTTACGAACTGCAAAAATGCTATCAATGAAATCTGAATATTGTAGCGCTTACCTCCGTTATTCATTTATTACATATTTTTCCAATGTAAAAATCATTGCTTGCATGCAGCAGGAAAGAAGAAAATGAAAAAAAGAAAAAATGTAGCAAAAAGTAAAAACCAAGTGCTTGGTCAGGGTTAAATATGCTGACTTTGAATACATACATACGTTTACACACAGTCAGCACTACATACACATACACACACACACACAGCGCTCAAGGTGACTGTGTAGGGTCTGCTTACCTATAGCAGTGAAAATACCTAAGTAGATACAGAGTATGCGAAATTCAATGAAAAAAGGTGGGGTAAAAAGGAACAAAAAAAAATCTGCTTAACCTTCGTCCAATTAAAATTAGATTTTATCTAGATATTAACAATTTAAATGCAATTTAAAATGCATAAAATAATTATTAATGCTGCCAAAATTAATGTGAGCCCCCATGTAACGTGTGTTTAGCGTTTGATTCATGAACATCATTGTGATTAACCAATACACAGCCGCGGCAAAGTATTTGTCTATAAGTCGCATATAAAAAAGCATGTGGGATTATGGGTATTAGTAAAATGACCAAAAGAGTTATTACAGAAAAAATCACCAAATAACATTTCGATCTTACCTCCTTATGAAATATGGATTACTTATTTGATCCTTTTTTTACTATTTTTTTTATTTTGTTTTTAGGGGCGATTTTTTTTAAAAAAATGTGAACAAAACAAGCACCCAAGAAACCTTCTGTAAAAGAATATTTTTTTTTGTGACCTTTTGTGTCCTTTAGAAAGCTATGCAAAATTGTGTATATTTTCTAGAACATTTTTTTCACGTCAATATTTTATTTCTTATTTTACAACCGATTTTGGAACAATATTTCATTTTTATATTGGGGTAATTTTGAATTATTTTTTAAGCTACTTAATTTTACATCATCATAATTTAAAAAAAAAATAAATCTTATTGTTTTTGTCATGAATTAAAAATTGCAGCCGTATTGTCTGAACTTAATTTTGATTGACATTTCAATTGTTGCCATGTGCCACTGCTGTTCCTTCTGTTACCGATTTTGGCTAAAATGTTTTTTAAACAGCGCCACATAACGTCAAACCATTAGCAGAGGCGCTAAAGACAATGAAGCTGAGCGCTTTTGTTCTGCTTAAACAATAGGACATTATTTGATGAGATGAAAGACACAGTGGTAAGCTGTTAAATACACAAAAAATTATAACAAAACAAAACAACAAAAAAAATTGACTATCATTAATCATGCAATGAAATTTGCTAAAGCATATTGCTGACATCGTTAATAAATTAATGATAATTAGCAACTTTCTTTTATGAAGAATTAATGCAAATAAATAAAAAAAGTCTGGTCTCATTACAAGAGCTTATTGCTCAAATATTAAGACATCGTTCCATGGCTTTTTAATGAGTAACTAGCGTGTTATCTCAAATTGTCTGTCAAGATATTAGACTAATTTATTTGTTTAAGGGTTTTTTCAGAGTTATTCGTGTAACAATTTTGAATTAAAAGGTCACTACCTGCACCAATTCGTTTGGAAGTTTGCATGACTATGTATCAGATGTAAAAGAAGAAAGCGGTTTTATAATTTTGTTCTAAAGTTCTCTGACAGTTGGTACTTTTTTTGTAAAACTCATCAAAAATCAGTAGAAGTAAAAATGTCTGCTCTTGAATGGTAAATATCTCTGGGACTAGAGATCTTATGACAATCATATATACAAGCTTTGTATCTTAAAGTAAAACCATATGAAACTGAAAAATGTTGTTTTTTTTTTCTTTAAATAGTTGCTCGAATACTTTAAAATTACCTTTAATTGTTTTTTTTTTGTTTCAAAATACACAAAAAACTGGTTCATCTTTTATTAATAGTAAAAGGCCAATGCACGCGAAAACGCGCGGCTTCATGTCATTTTGCTGTTCATCCATTTAAATTTAATTTAATGAACTGACTAATGACGCACACCCGCATACGCTCACGTTGATTGCCTGCTACTATCACAAAATACCGCAGTATAGGTGGTGTATTCAATGACCTGAAAACATTTAATAAAAATATTAAATTTTTTTGCAATTTAATGTTAAATTTTGAATATTTTAATATTGCAATTTATTATTTCTTTTGGATTTTATACATTCATTTATGATTTGCACATTTTTCAAACCACCACTTCAAGTAACATTTTTTCTTGCATTAGTCTGAGTGGCGTGCTAATATAAAAAAAAATGTCATTGCACTTTTTTCACCCTGAATTCATAAAAGTCAAGTTATCATTTTGCTCTTTGTCATAGTTGACATAAAAATATTGGTTTTCTTGCGTTGAATTGTTGACTTTCTTATGCGCCGCAAACAACCATTAAGGTCCTTGCTTCATGTTGCTAATATATAAAGGAATTTTTTGTATGCATTATGTGGAGGAGGTGCTGAATTTCCTTATACATAATACAAAAATGCATCATATATAAAGGAATTTTATTAATAAATATAATGGATTTCAAAGTCTTATGATTTTGTACAAAAATTGGAAAAATCATTCCCGATAAAGAGTAGCTTTTGATATTCAGTTAGAAAATTGTTTTGAAAAAGACTTTAATTTTTACACTTTTGTATAATGTAAATTTTGCAATAAAATTCTCTTCTTTAAAAAAATACAATTTTGGTATTCAACCTTTTCTTAAGCAAAAAGATTTCAATTGCAAATATCTTGCAATTAAAGTTTTTCAACGAAAAATATACCATTAGCAGTAATATGTATGTAAGGTGTATTGTTAAATATTTCAATAAACTAATTTTGCTTGAAAAAATGAGTGCACAGCATACAATGTTGCCATTTGGCATTTCTGCCTTTTTGGGGTTCCTTGTAATCAGAGCTTTTATATGGTTGCCATGTGTAACCATACAATGTAAAAGTGAATTTCGTATAGAAAACTATGCCTTTCATTCTATTCAATAGCATAAAAGTGTAAAAAGAAAAAACCTAAATAAATTTTGACCCAATCCGATCAACCTCTTTTCAAACTTTTTCGATTATAAGCCACAAAGGTTCACCTTTCGGAACCAAGCCAATGTAAATAAAAGAAGCTTAAGAAGAAAAGTTTTATTGGCAGACGCTGTGCCATACAAAATGCTTACAAACAATTGAACAAAATGATTTGTAAAAAGGAAAAAGGTAAAAAATTGAGAAAAAAGAACTAATGTATGAAGCCAGCGTGAGATTTAAAGTAGCGATTTAATAACTTCCGCTGTGATGTTGAAAATACCCAAAAATTCAACATTTAAAAATTACCTCATAAATAACACCGGCATGTGGCATTTTTACTGCATGAAATTTGTCCCGAAATTTGTTCGAAAATTTAATTGAAAAATAATAAGTGACCTTTAGTTTGCTCATTTAGCTCTAATTTTTAAAATTACAGTGAAACCTGGATAACTGAGATCTCCAAGGGACCAAAATTTTTGTCTCAATTAAAGAGGTTTCCCATTTACACAGTTCCCAAATAACCATACTCAGACCGATAAAACGTGCATATTCAAATTCAAAATAACAAATTATACCCACATTTCCCACTTATAGAGGTTATTTCTAAACGGTCCCAGTTATAAAGGGAAAAGTCCATGTTATAGAGACGAAAACGCACAAAAACGTCAAAAATCAAATCCCAGATATAGAGGTTTAATAATCCCAGTAATAGAGGTATTTTGATGGGCCCTTGAAGTGAGTCTCACTAGTAGATGTTTCCCACTTATCCAGGTCCCGCTTAACCAGGTTTCACTGTATTGATAAAATGTATAAAAAACAACACTTTTCGTAAATCTTATGCATTTAATCTAATCTATTTAATGCTTTAATCTAATTTTTTAATAAAATGTCCCTTTAACAGATATCGCTTGTGAACTTAAATCCTAACGGTTTTTTTTTTGTCACATAAATGGGATTTCCCATTTTCATTGGCTTACTGACTAAAACTCAACACAACACAAACCAAACTGCTTGCATCTGAAAAAGAATATGAAGTTTGGGGCTCAAAGTGTGAAATTAAATTTTTCGAGTCTCGAATAGATGCTTCTATCACGATTTAAGCCTATATGACAGAAATACAAAATTTACTTTTTTTATAGATGCCAAAAAAAGAACCAACACTTAGTCCAAGAACCATTAAATTATAAATATGAATATGATAAATATTTATTTTTATATTAGTGGTACCCGCGGTCTCGTACGCGCACACCCCGTTGTTTTTTTTTTTCATAATGAAATTACTCTCTTAACATATCATTCTATATTCTCTCTTAAAAACAAGGAAAGCAATTGAAAAAGAGTTTGTTCTTTGAACTTCGAAGCCAAATACAAACAGTAAAAATAACAAGCAAAAACAACAATAACAATACAAAATTCAAGAAACAATTGCAAAAACCTAATTCTAAAAAAATAATTTTAAAAAATAAAAAATAAGTAAGCAATATTATTACAAATATGTTGTTTTAAAAAAGAAATTATTAAACTTGATTCAGTATATTTTGCGCCAAAGCGTTGCAAACCATTTCCATATAAGCAATTTTATATAAAAACATAGTATAGAATACTTAACTTACAGTATGTGAAAAAACCAAAAAAATAAGGAAACAAAAAAATAATAGAGGTTAAACAAGTCGTGCTAGTTTCATCCATTGCTAAATGGAATCATCAGTGGCCTTTGAGTTAGTGAGTACATTTTTCTAAGCCTTAAATGTATTGACTTGTTGAGGACCCAAGCAACAAGTGAACGAATATAAATTATTTCACTGAGCTAACTCTTAAGTACAGTGTGTGATAACACCAAAAAAAAATTACAAAAATAAAACAGCTAAAAAACTTCTCTAAGTTCACTGATGATTTCATTTATCAAAGGATAAAACTAGTAAGACATGCTTTAGCCATTTTTTGCTGTTTTGTTTAACGTTTTTGTAACAAACAAGCATTGATATTTCTATGTTCTTGAAAAAAATATTAATTCAAAGTAAATCAAGGCTTTTTTTCAAATTTTATGGAAGCAGAATTTCGGTAAATAAAAGGCATATCCAGAAATTTTGTGCAAAGTAAATCGAAATAAATTTTTTGGCTTATTATATTTTGCCATATTTATTTCCAACGAATTTACGAGTTTAAAAAGTCGATAATGAAGACGATGTGTTAGAAGACAAAAAAATATTTAAACCACAATTTTCGATTGCATGTAACTCAGTAGAAGCGCGAATTATGATGCCATTGTTCGAAGAAAATGTTAATAACCGCACCAAGTTGGGGAAAACCATTTTTTCTTTGTAAAGTAATCGAACTTCATAAGTTCGCTGTCTACAACACATCATTAATTAATTTAATTACTACGAATATTAACTTACAAAACTTTTTTGACTATCGTCTTAAATGATGTTCATTAAAATATGATATTTATTTGCCCCTACCAAATGTTGTGTTGTAAATTTCCCTTTTGGAATAAGTTTTTGCGTTGCTCTAAGGAATTTCATAATAAAACATAGAAATTAACAAATTAATGTGTTTAACTTTATAGTGGTGGTGGCAAAGTTGTAAATGAACTCCCTAAAGTATCATAAAAATTCCCACACACATTAAATAACATATAACTCAAAGTAGTTGAATAACAAAAAAAAAAACATTAATAAAATTAATGACAGCTACTTATGTATATATTTAGGTTAAAAATGGGCGACTTTTTTTGTTAATAAATTTATTTATATGCTTTATCATTTAAAAACAAATATTTAATTTACAACGAATTTCTAAATATACATATTTTTAAAATTTACTCAATAGCTGCTAATAGCATTATTTTGTAAACTTCAGTTTCAATTTTAACTTCCTGCTGATAGGAGTAGCATTAATTTCCACATAATTACAACAACAATTTTCCATTCAGCTTTTGGGTTAACATTGTTAACTGACACTTTAAGACAAATTTAAGCATCACTTATTTACCTCACTATGCGCATAACAATGTGTCGTAGACAGACAAAATATCCAGGAACACAACAAGACATTCAGTAAATGAGATATTCTGCTCTGCTCAAAATTCAAACATTCACCAACAGTTTCAATGGCGGTGACATCACGAAAAGCAACATCCTGTCTTAGCCAATTTAATTTGTTATAGGACATGTAGCACTTCACTCTGCTTTGCTTCTACTCACATGACATGACGTAGCTGACACTGAATGGAGAAAAATAGCAGGAAAACCCTGCACAACAAAAACAATAGTGTCCTCTCATACTGTTCTCGTTGGTCGTGTGTGTGTCTGCAGTTATTTAAGTGAAGAATCGTGTATGCTACATTATCATCGTCGAAATATTTTCTACATTTTAAATGGAAGATGGGTGAAATGGAGAGGACTGACAGTGGTAGAGTAACATTAACATGTTTGCTTGGCCTATGGATGTCAATTTTAACTACATTGTTAGAGTTATTTTCTGTTTAAAAGTTTTGTTTGGGGGAAAAAAAATGTTATACATTTTTTGTCAAGACGTTGATATTTAAGGTTTCCAATGTCAGCTTTCTCTAAAAATTCAGAAATAGCAATTACACAACGACGTGCTTAGTTTATCGTTAATAGGAGCTTTAATGAGAAATATTAAAAACATTTTTTCCAGATAATGTAGTCTATTTTACCATCTTCAGTTTATCACCAATTTCCGTACGATTTCTGTACGCTATCTTGCTTGAAGTATTGCTGAAGTTTTCATACCGTGATGACCGCTGATCGGCATTGTTTATTGAGGTTTTACTCGTATATACATACATGTAGTGTGTTGCATTTTAATATCCCCAGACCAATATATCGAGTACAAAGTATGATAGCGATAAATATTTTAGGCAAAAGTTATAAAGTTTATAAGGTGGCCAGATAGCAGTGACCTTGCCTTTGACTTGAAATAACTATTCAAGGTCATTTCGAAGTGAGATGTGATTTTTTAAATAGATTGCTATAATTTTTATTGCAGATATATGTATATTCTATTTTATATGAAAAAATATATATCTTTTGTATGAAAATTTTTCTGGAGGATTAAAATTTATTAATGATAATGTAAATTTAAAATATCAGATTTGACCTCGAATTGATATATCACTTATTTTATATTATCACTATGTTACTTGGTTCTCGTAATATTGGCCTGGGGAAACTAAAATTAATCACCCGATAGGTATTTTAGCTAATAATAAGTTTTATATGTTGGTATATACATAACAATATATGAAATGCTTTTTTCAAATTTTAAAGAACTTTCTTTATAAATACAAAACATTAAAACCTGTAATGGTTTCGAAAGAAGTCGACTATTCTCATAAGCAGCCTCAAAGTTGGTGTGGAAACTTTTTTTTAAACTCTGAACTGAATAATTGCGTTTACTGCTAATGTGTTATACTATCGGAAAGTGTGCTATTGCTAATTGTTCTAAAACTTTTTTTCTGAAAGTTCAATCTTTCTATGTATTCTGCTAAGACAAAAGTAACCTAACTTCCTCATCAGCAATTCTTCAGCAGATATAAAGAAACAATTTTACCAGAGTCGTTAATTAGGGAGTACTGTGTGTTTTTTTTTTTTGACAGACAGCTATATTAGAGAATATTGTTTCGGTAATGAGGTTGCAACGACAGCTAGTGGCTATATAAGTAATGAAATGAGATATTGTTTTTGCAATACTTCGACCTTTAGCCCTCTTGTATGATAAATTGGAAGTTTCGTTACTGAGGTCTAGTGTTTGACGTATCAACGATGTCAAAAAAAAGTTTTAAAATTATTAATTCTCAAGAATTCAGTGCTCCCTTTGAGAAACCGTGATATTTTTACTAACGATTGGCAACTTTCTGTGCATGGGATATAAAATTTTTGTCAATTTTGCTATCTTTTGAAAGATATATTCCAATATATATCAAAAAATTTTCCGAAATTTCATAGCTTAGACAGAAATTATAAGAAATTAATTTTTTTTTTTGCTGAAAAAGATGATTTTTTTCCAAGTAAGTACATCAGGGTGGTTGATAAAACCATTTGTTTAAACTTTAAAGAAGCACCTTACAAATCTGACAAAACATTTACATTAGATAATAATATAAAACTCAACTTTTGCAGGGAATTTTTTTTTTGCTTTGTTTCAAGGGAATATGTAATTTGTCTATACATAAAAACAACGTTTTTTTTAACTACTCTAATGCACAAATGATGGTGCATGCCATATAAAATCCATTTCATTTTAGTTGCTTGTGCCATAATAAGGTAGACAACACGAACCCTCTATCACGTATGAGACCTGAGTGAGGAATATGAAATTAGGATACCCAAAAAAAAATTATGCTCTGCTATATGGCTTAAAATATAAAATAAAATAAATATCAACCGTTGTTGTTGTTGTTGCTGCTATGCTTATTTTATGCTCAGTTTATTGTTGTGGTAAATAAAAATAATTAGACACTAGGGGGAGGATTTAATTTGTAGACTATACGATGTATTGATTTAATGAAGGGTTGTTTCTTTCCACTCAAATGTGTGCACCAAACGAATCCATGTTGAAATAAATAAAACCACATTGTAAGTTGGCTTCAAAATTAATTATGTTGTGGGTATACTAAAGAGAATAGCATTTCAATGTTTGCCTTACGTCTGAAACTGAGAAACATAAAACTCATTAAACTACGTAAACAAAGGTGGACAGACTTTTATGTCATAATATTTCTTTTACAACTCGCAAGACTGACATTTTTATTTTCTTTCATATTAAAACTTTTTCATCAACTTATATTACCAAAAATGTTTAAAGTCCATAAGGCTCGTTTCAGCACATTGAAATACTACTGTCAGATTTATGACAAAATGTCATGAAAATATTTTAAAATTTTTTGTATTTTATCATAACATAATTTGACTATGAAAAGAAAAACAAAACATATTTTCGTATACATTTCAGATAATGTATTACTTTAAGCAATTTGGGAGAAAAAATATAGAAATTGCTTTTTAAAAGTCCAACCCGAATATCATATAAAATGTGCACATAAGTCTGAAGTGACAGACAGGCTGTCAACAGCAGCAGCAGCAATAGCAAAAAAATTATCATATCAATGTTGACAACAAGGCGACAGAAGTTGCAATAGGTAGTGGTGGCGATAGCACTGAGTATTTGACTCTAAGCAAAGTTGGTACAAAATGTATCACTTACATTTTGCTTACGCTGATATGAAGGCAAATAGTGTGTCTTTACTCAAATTGGTAGTGATGGTGGCATAAAATGACAAAGTATTGAATGTTCTTTGAGGTAAATGAGAATTTTATTTAATTCATTTAAGAAATATTATTTTTATGTTAAATTAAAATGGGATTAAGTTTAAAATCATTGCACAAAAAAGAAAAAAGAAAAACAAAATTGAAAATAATTTAAATATATAGACAAATTCATCCTGCTAGAACCACTATTGTGAATTGTTTTACACAATAATCCTAAAAAATAATGACTACAGAACTTGCGCCAGCTTTTCTTGTTTCTTCAAAACGACGGTGTTTCAATAAAAATCCCTAAAATCAGCAAAAATTTAATGTAAGCACACAACAAAAAGCTGTTGCGATTTAAGTCGAAAAATATATCAAAATTGTTGTTGTTTTGCTATTGCTATGTTGCAGGCTTAGTAGCGTTTAAGTGGTGAATTCACATATAAACATTTCAGTTTAGAACAAATACCTTTATTTGAAGTTCACATTTCTTGGAAAAACTTATTTTTCGTGCATGAAGAAAAAAAAAAAAAATCATTTTTGTGGTGTGTGGGAATAGAAATTAATTTTTGTTTATTAATTTTTTTAGCCACAAAGCCATTCAGTTGTAATATGAAAAATTTTAACAACATTCAGCGTTGACCACCCATGCCGGAAGACATAGTCAGGCAGTCAAAATTTTGTTTGTGTTGAGAACTTTTGTTTACTTTAATAAATTGTTTTTTGGTGTGATATAAAAAAAATATATACAAAGTTTTGCATCTTAATTTAAATGATATAAATGAAATTTTAATTAAAATATTTTTCACAGCGTGTGCGTAATAATTGAAAAAATGTTTATAAGAAAAAATTAAGAATACTCTTTGCAAAGGTTTAAGGCATAGTAGAACTTCGAAGTTGAAAAATCAGAGCAATTTTAAATCTGCATTAAATATCCTGCAATTTAATTCCCTTAGGCTATTTTTTGTAGGGTATGCTAACACAATTATTTTTGGAGATAAACTATGAACACTTGATACACTTCTTGGTATTAGTTGAGCTTTATTGCAGATTCGATATGTTAAAGTGCTCATACTGATCAATACAGTGAGGTTCACCAATCGGCAATTGGTGATATAGACATCAAAAGTTACTAACTGACTTAACGAAATGGTTATCATTATATCATTTGAACGGTACTGTTTTTAGATGTGCATAAAAAAAAATAATTTGTAATATGTGCCTTTAAGGCAGGTAAAATAAAGCGCATGATTCCCCTATACAAAACGCTTTAACGAACGCATTTTGATCGCGTTCATGGCTGCATGAGGTAGAGGTAAGGTGTGGTGAAGTGAAATGAGGTCCATGGACTCAGACGTTTCGTTCGTCATAGGCCGGCAAAATTCTTCCAATGTTAAAACTTGGTGGGTACGATCGAGTTTCGATCACAATACGATACTAGTTCATATAAATCCACAGGAAGTTTAGGTTAGGTTAGGTAGGAGTGGTAGTCAGTTGCTATCTGACTCACTTCGATCAAATGTGATCCAATGTGATACCACAGGGTGTCTGACTATACCCTCCCGTTGAACAAATCAGATTTCGTAATAAAATTAGATAGCTGACCTATACCAACATGTTTTAGGTCATCCAAGTCATCAAATAAAAACGAACCAAGTATTTTGTGGCGTTTTCTAGCAAGTGCGCGGCAGGAGCAGAGAAGATGTTTTATGTTTTCTTCCTCCTCCACATCTCCACAACTTCTGCAGAAGTCAAAAGACCATAAGAAAATCGTATAGATTTTATAAGTTCCAAAGTTATAAAATACTATGTGAATATAAAATTTTTTATTTATACTGAAAAGTTTATATGTATGCAATTTTAACGATATTGAAAAAAATGTATATTTATGTCGGTTGTTAGAACGTTGGACTGGGACGCAGCACAAACGGGTTCAAGTCCTGGAACAGATACTTATTTTTAATTTAATTTTATTTACAATTTCTATTTATAAAATGATATGAATAACAGAACTTGAATAGACTGAGATTTGAACTTGCTTCATTTATAGAATAATTTGAATGCGACCCCATTCATTTACTAGCTCGGTCACAGCATGTTGATGTTTTATTAGACAGAATTAAACATAATTATATGTTGAAAAGTTATTAAATTTATACCTAATTTCATATAAAACGACCCTTAAACTGATATTCATATAAAAATTTATACTTGTTTTTTCAACCGTGTAGCAACCTATAAAATATTTTTGTTCTTATAAATATGTGGAATATGTTTAAACTTAAATCCTTTTCTTGCACACTTTAATGAAATTTTAGAAGTTCAAATTATATAGTGCTTTTGTCTGCGACTGCTCCTTACGGCGGCCAGCAGCTGTAATTTCACAAGACATTATGTGCTTCAATACTTTGCTACAAATTTCATGGCCTTAGGTGGACACTATTTGATATGCAAAATTATTAACAGACTGCTACTTTAGAGAACATCACTGTTATGCATTAAAGTTATATGCAGTATAATTAAAAGACAAATCATATTATCAAATAATTAATTCACATCTAAATTTTCACTTAAAATGCATATTAGTTCAAGCGTAATGCTATCATAAAATTACTTAATAATTGCGTAAAGCATGATGTTTAATTACTTTAAAAGCAAAAAGGACAATTTTCCTTATAATAATGTTATTTTATTTTTTAGTGGTTACATATTACAAAATCGATTTTTGCACAATATTTGCAATGGAAGCACAATAAATACATATTGCTTATTGTAAATAATAAATAAATATTTTATTTAATATAGTAAATTTTATTATTTCATAATATAAATATGCAATTTATTCAAAACCGCAATTAGTAAAATATTTAGACAAACAATAAGTAAAATAGTGAAATAATTTGCATAGTCATTATAATAACATGACGTATGAGTAACATCAATTTTACCACCAACAGAATTTGTTCAATGTGGCATTGAAAATATGCTACTTAACTAAGTGGTAAAAAAGACAAAACTTGCAAAAGCATCCTTATAAGTTTTCAATTAATTATACACCTTTTCTTCACAATGCTCAAATTTTGTATTGCCTTGGGTGAATGAAAATATTATTTTCCAATTTAAATTGAAATTGTATAAATTATCAATCTCAACCTAAGCATAATTAATTATTAGGTGCTCCTTTCTTGTGCTCTCATATCGCTTCAATTACTGAAAATTGCTTACACATTTTTGTTATTCAAATGAATTACAAAATTAATTACACTTCTAAATGAATAATAACCTATTAAATGCCAACTATTGCTACAAGTTGAAAGCAAAAGTTTTAGAAAGTAGCAAAATGATGCTGCAAAAACTTGGCAACTGCCATAGGTTATATACACAGGTTAGAAGTAATGACATTTTAATGAGTAGCAAATAGAGTAATAGTATGCGTTGACGTTAAATTGAAGTTGTTTGCTAAGTGTAAAAAAGTGACTATTAGCTGAAATTTTACATAGAACATTAACATGATATAAATGGTCTTTCATAGTAAAACAAGTTTTGTTCAGATATAATTGTCCTTGGAAAGTTGCAAAAGTCAATATTTATTTTTTTAGATCAATTTTATAGATATCAGCCCCTGCCGCAAAGCTTTTTTAATGTTGATTACAAACAAATATAAAAATTTCAAGCCCGAGTATTGGGGTTTCATCTCTTGTAAGTTATTTAAAAATAGGGCTTGATAAAGTTCTCACCAAAATGCTTTATATGTAAAACCCATAAAATCAAATAAAATCGTTGTTAAATTCAATGTCATTACACAATTTTTTTTTATTTTCCTTTTCAGATCATTCATGAACTACCGAAGAAGAGTAATTAAATAGGAAAAATGCCAAAAATACATAAGTGTCTCCAACCCTGAGGCGCAACACAGCAAAAATCTAAAAATAAAGTAAAGAAGAAAAAACAATTTCAAATAAATACAAGAAAGAAAAAAAAAATAACAGTGATGACAGTGACAGCTGTTATGACGTCACAGCTGTCACTGCGTAAAAATTCAATAAAGAGGAATATCAAAAATTAAGCAAAAAATCCACACAAAAACAACAATATAATGCATATTGAAAGAAAAACGACAAGAAAATTATCAAAGCAAAAATGTTGTTAAAGGCAAACGGCAAGTGATAATGAAAAGCAAAAATTACAGAGAGTAACTAAGTGAGAGAGAGAGAGCAAACAGAAAATTTGAGCATAATTAAGTTACGCATACGCCACAGTAGACAAAAATTTAAATTGACACAAATTTTTAAAAGTAGAAAGTTGACTTTATTTTTGAAAAAAAGAAAATTCTCAGCGATCAGTCTCAGTCTCATTTCGCTGTTGAATTCGTTTAGAACGCGGCGTGGACGTTAGCTAAAATTTTTTATTAAACGAAATTGTGTACGAATTTAACGAGCGCAAGAAAGAAAAAAATATTTCTTTTCACTAAGAAAAATATTAGAAAATTTATTAAATTTTTTTTTTATAAATAAATCTTTCAAGTGTAACGAATATATTGTCCCCACGATTTTGAGTGTCAAGTGAAAAGTTTAAAAATAAATGAAGGCAATTTTTTTTTTCGCTAAATCAGTGCAAAACAAAATTTCGAGGAAAATTTAAGAAAAATACCACAAAAAGCATAAAATTAAAAATTATTTATTTAAAAAAAAGGTCAGAAATATAAGAAAATTTTAATGAAAAGTTGCAGCAAAATATAAAAAATTTATTTTAATTTTCACAAAAAAAAGAAGAAATTGTTTAAAAGTTCTCTTCCCAAAGTTTATAAAAAAGTCTGTCGCGACTGCTGATATAAGAAGTGATTTACCAAAAGAAAATTATAATAAAACATCAATAAAAATAAATCATAAATTATTTAACAAATTAGCGCAAAAGCTTTAAAGCAACACAAAAAAAACTTGAAGAAATTATTTTCTTAAAAAGTTGCATAAATTAAAATTTTGTCAAAATAAAAAAAAATAAATCTCAATACAAAAAAAAATATAAAAATGAAAATGTCATTTGTGTGTTTCTCATCTTTATGAAATGGTTAATATGTTTGTTTCCATGACAAGAGTAACAGCACAAGTAGCAGCAACAACGTCGATCGCAACACACAACAACAAGTCAGCAACGACTTTGAAAATCATTTTCAACAACTAGAAATTTTTGTACGCTAAAATCAAAAGGTAAGTGATTCCAGAGCTTTGTTGCCAATTTTCATATGAGTCCCAGAACTTTATTTGTTTTTATTTTTAATATCAAAGCAAAAACTGCAGCAGAGTTCATTTAACTTTGACAAATGATTTTTGATGATTTGACAGTTTTGCTGTTTCAAATAGACGTGTATCCCACCTAGAACACAAGTTTATAAAAGTAATAAAATGTTTTTTATTACTTTTGTTTTTGCTGAATTTTCGAAAATTCAAAATATTTTTAAACTATTTCATACATCTGTATATTGGTTTAGTTATAGCAGAGCAATTTTTAGTATTTTTGCGTGCCCCCACGCTTTTATTATTCGTGAAAATATCGCGCAAAGCACATGACACATCTTTATTACGATTTTATGGACTTTTATACTGATTGCACGAAATATTTTTTTTTTTTTTTTTTTAATTAAACATGTGTTTCGAATTTTTATAAATATTTACTTATTAATAGCTAGAAATGCTTTTGAATTAAATTTAAAAGGATATGTCATTTAAAAGTTTAACTTAAATATGCGAAAAACATGGGTAGACTTCCGTTGGCAAATATACGATGCTCAAATTTTTCACAATTTAATTATTTTTATTTAAAACAAGACCTTAAAGACGACAAGTCGCTTGTCTAAAAAACTTTTTTGGAGCATTTTATTCAAATTTAATGAAAAAATTTACATACGGGACAAACGACTGAGAATTTATTCATCGATCTTAGGCAGAAAATTTGATTAAATTTTTCTATGGGTTGATTAAAAGGTGGTGCTGAAGGGGTGCTGCAAATGATTTTTTTGTCTTTTTATGAAGAACAATGTGAGAAATGAAACCTCTCAAACTTAAATAAAAATATCGTAGAAGAGCGATTGCCACTGCGTTTCAAAAATCAGGTTATTTCAAGACGCTAACGTCTAGGGCAATTTCCAAGTTCCAAGATCAAGTTCCTACAATTTCACTGCATACTTAGAGCAGGGGTGGCTAACCCAAATTATATCTCGGGCCACCTTTGAAATGCATCATAGATCGCCGGGCTACATATAAAATTATATATCCCCATATCAAATTTAGATATAACATTGAAATTTTTTTATTTTTCCTATTATTCTTACATGTTAACATACAGTATCTACCCATTGAATTATGACCGATAAAAAACATTAAAAATTTTTAATTTTACTCAAATCAAATAAGTAGGGGAAATGCGTGTACCTTGGACAGATTTTGCGTAAATCGTTTGCTGACTCCAAACTATGGCTGATTTTTTTTCTCTGACGCCTCTATATTTTAAACTGATATACTATACTATATACTATATATATACTATAATGGCATGAATACAAAAAGCCGCAGTCTTTTTTCCACACCCACGTAAAAGACGTTTTTCTTTGCAATGCATTGCAAGCTCAGCTTGGTTTTCACTACTTTGGCCATTACAAAATAAATGTATTTTGTAAAAGTTTGATGAATCTCGCGGGACGGAAAAATAATTAAGGCGGGCCGTGTGTTGGCCACCCCTGGTTTAGAGTGTACCATTAGACATTAAATACTTATAATATCGATCATATATCGGCTCAAGCCGGAAGTCTTTGTAGTAGAGGTTTGATTTTATGTAACTTTTGCACAATTCTGTTATAACTTCAGGAATATTGGCTCTTAAGTGCTACAGTGTACATATGTAACTTATCACTAGTGAGAAGTCCTTTTGCGTAGCTCTGCAGAAAAAAATATAGCTGCGACAAATCACACCATCTTTGTGATCAATTAATGTTGCCAAATTTATTTTTTTTTTGCGTAACAGAGCCTTGATAAAATGATCCACACTGTAAAATGTTACAGTAATTGCTATAGTCTTTCACTTTGTTTTTGGAGAACTTTTTCTAAAAACTCCTTTCATTTTAATATCATCATCATTACTGTTTCCTTCGGGGTTCAGCGTCATTTACGTTGACTTATCACGTCATCCAACAGTTTTAGACTCGTTTTACGCCACAATTCCTGCTTAGATTTTATTAGCGGCCAGCAATTCAATAGGATGTATCGCAGGCACCGATTAACAAAAGCCTGTAATTTCTCATGATGTTTGCCAAGACTTATCAGGTTTCATAGGCATACAATAGCCTATGGAAAGGATTCAAAAAGGTAGTGCATAAGGAGTTTTGACTGAATTTCTAAACTGCGGACAAGACCCTAAAGCCAGCGCGATCTTTACTTATTGTGCTTTTAAGTCTAAGTCTGTTGCGCCATTAAATGACACAAATCTTCCCACATCCACTTTGACCTCCTTAATTGGCGTATGCTGCTGAATAAAACGATGATTAATTGATGACTTACCATAAGTCATTTTGGCATAAGTTGAACCATTGTTGCGATACAACTATTAATACAATTAATTTTAAAATAAATTATATCTTTGTAAATACCAACTCTTCAAAAATACTTGTTAGAAGATAAAATGTTAGGAATTAGTTGATCTGTTGAATAAATATTTTTTTTCTTCTATAGGGTAAATGATATTTAGAGTTATATTTGAAAACTTATCAAAACTCAAATATTGGTATTCTGGATTTGGTTTCCTTTTTACAAAAAAATGTTAATACCTTCTATTTATACTGAATTTTTGAAAAACTTTCAGAAAACTAAAATAAAACTTCGCACATATCACATCATATCGTTCAGCTTTGCTGCAAAAACTCATAGCTCCGACACTTTTGAACTGATTGTCAAGGGACTTGTTTTAAAGATAATTTAACAACAACATTTTTACATTGAAACTGGACGTTAGTTGATTATCTGCAGTTTATAAAGCGTATTTTTTCGGTTTTCTGCTTATTTAAAGCTCATCACAAATTCAGTCGAAATAAAAATTCAATTTATTTACCTTGAGCTCATATGTTATCCTTTATCTTGTCCCAGTATAAATTATGCAACTAAAGCACTTCTTTCACTAGTAGCTCTACTCCCTCCGTTGCCATTGGCTTAAGCCAAATTTATTTACTCAATTTATCTTTTTTTTACGTCCCCCAAATTTGTGTTTCACTGTTGCAGCGGAACGTCAACGGCAACATTATTTTGTATGCTGTCAGTGTTATTTACTCATATTTTTTGACTTGTTTTTTCCCTTTCCGCTTGTTATTGTTTGTATTCATTACATGCACACACAAGCAGGGGAGTATTTTGAGTTAACTTCCTTATCAAAATTCATAAAATCGCATTTTTAATGTGTGTGAACCTGGCATAATGTGAACGTTATTGTACATAAACAATCGTACATATCAACGAGTTTGTTTTTAGCTTGTTGTGCTACATACAGACATACACAACGTACATATTTATTATTGGATATATTTGCTGGAAAATGAATCACTCTGTTGAAATGTTTGTCGTTGATGTGCTCAAGTACTCATACTCTCGCGTGCAACTCAACGAAGTATAAGAAATTTTGAAATTCCAATCAACATCAGCGGCTTTTCTACTTAGTCAGTACGTGTATGTATGGGTTGCTTCTAGTATTTGCAGCTCTGTGAAATATGACATCTGTGTTTATACTTATGTATATTATAAATGAAAGTTTACTAAGAAACCTTTTGAGTTCATAAAAATTATTATTAAATGCAGCTCTATTTAGCAAGTTGCACGTAAAGTAAAGAATTGAGGACTACTACGTGTGCCAATGAATTAACAGAAAGTGATGTGCTCAAGTAGCTGTGTGAGTTGATTGCTAATATTTTCCCAAGTAATTAGAAGGCACAAAAAAAAGAAACAAAACACAAAGATTAAAAAAAAAATTAAGTAATCTAAATAAAAAATGAAAATTGTAGGAAAATTTTATTTTTGATTAAAAATAATTTTTAAAACCTGGGCTCTTTTATATGAAAAGGCTATTACTGATCCACGGTGGGCTTTAACCAACTTTTAATAAAAGTGTGTGCTTTAAGCTTCTAGACCTTAAGACCTTTATTTGCGACCAGATTAAGTGAAAAAGGCCTAAGTAAAATATGACGACTTTGCAAATGATGCCCCAAATCGAGATTTTATTTATAATACTTAAATTATACTTTATACAATGTTAACATTTTTATACACTTCAAAATGAGATATCAGTCAGCGAAAATAGTTAGCCAAGTTCAGAGATATTAGACATTGAAATCGACTGTTTTCGCAAAAATTGAGTTTTTTTTTTAAATTTCGACCTTACAGTACTCGGGACTCCGACTCCTATTTAGAGATAAAATTTGTGCTGTGGGGTTAACTTTCAAGGTTCTTTGATGTGTCAAAATTTGAGCAAAATCGGATGTTTTTTAAATTTTATACGTGAGTTGCACGTATTACATACGTATGTTATGTAATATTACTAAAAAACAGTAAATATGGAATGAAAAAAAAAGCTCTAAGGATTTTTTTCTTTTTGATATACATATATTGACTATAAATAACATCCCAAATAATTCCCCATTCAAATTTTTGTAGTAACTCAACTTGTTATTGAAACTTGGCTAAAGCCCACCGTGGATCTTGTTACATATAATGTATATCGAATGTGGAAAATATTATGGTAATTAAAAGGAAAAAAATTTGTAAAGTAATATTTGCTAGCTCTTATTCTGAGTGATTTGTTTATATTCTTTCAAGTTTTTGATAAAAACTTCTGTGTACATTTCTTGAAACAATAATTAAATAATGAACTACAGCCAATTTAGCAGTGATCAACATTCATGTAAAAATTCATGAAGTTAAAAGTAAGTTTTTTCATTAGGTTTGCAATAATATAGCGGGTGTAATTTGAGTGCTGACGTAGGCATCAACTGAAAATATACTGATGAGATTTTAAGAATCGAAACATATGTCTATATTGTAGAGTTGTTGTTTTTTTCCTTTGTTTTTCTCAAAGTTTGTTTAATAAACAAAGCATTGAATCAACTTGTAAAATTTTACATGAATGTTGATCGCTGCTAAATTGGCTGTAGTTCATTATTTAATTATTATTAATATTGAAAGCCAACAAACAAACCAAAAATTTCATTTGTTGAAACGATATACATATCTCAAAAACTATTGGAAATAGCATAAAAAACTTAAAATCGCTGTTGTTTAAAATGCTTTAGTTTTATAAAAAAAAATTAAAAAACTTTCAACAAATTTATTTAAACATTAAATTTTTTTCAAGCAATGCTAACAACGCACCTGCTTTGAAGTCGAAATTCTCGACATTACTTTGAAAAACATCATATAATTAGACTGGTAAGCGCCTTCAATCAAAAATTCATATTATTTACTTTAGCCCCCAAAATCCAAATCTACATCCATAGCTGTTCCTATAAATGAAAATCGTAGAAAACAAAAAATTTGTAAATTGCTTTCTTTTAGTTGTGTGCTGTTGCAAGCAAATAAAAACAGAGATAAAATGTTTTTTCTTAACAAATATTTTATTTGACATGAAAATTTCATTTCTTGTTTAACAAAACTATTTACTGCAAAACAATGAATGCAATCGTTGCAATGTCAGCGCCAAAGTTGCCGCCCTCTCTCACACTTAACCCTCAAGTGCTTAACAAAATAAGCACTAACACATAAGAAAGAAACATTGAGATATACATATATTACAAAAGAAAAGAAAATAAAGGCGCACAAGTAAACAACCAAATTGTGTCACCTCGCTGCCTTGACAATGGCGCTGCAAGAAGCGAAAAAGACAGCGAGTACTTGAGCAAAATTTTCTTCCTATTGCTGAATTGCAAATTTGTATATGCAAAATGTAGACATGCAAGAATTCACTCATGTTGTTGCTGCTGTTAAGGATGTTGCTTGGTTGCATTTTTTGGCAAAAGAATTTGGCAACGTACACATATGCTGCTGTGACGAGTCACTCGCCGGCAACATGGTAACAGCGACAACGACTATGAAGACGACCTTCCCCTTCCTATAAGGCCAACATATGTAAATGAGCGAATGTGTTAAAAGTTCTTTGGTTTAGTGACATTGCTTGCTGCACAGTGGGTTAGTTGCTGAAAAAATAAAGCAATAAAAATGTAAATACTTGAATTTTTATCTCCAAGAAAGAACTCAAAGACTCAAGCAAAGATTTGCAACAAATATTATTTAATGCGCAATAAACCTAGTTTTTTAAATAATAATAATAATGGAGTTTAGCTACTACAGCTATTGGACTTCTTAGCTATTTAGCTTAAAGCTTCAAATCAAGTAAACAACTTATTGAAAAATAAATTCTGAATAATATTATTAATTGAAATTTAAATTAATAATTTGTCTGAACGTAAAATTTTTTATATTTTTTAGAGAACTAAGTACTTAAATTGCATAAAAGCAACTACCACAGTGCGCTATGGGTGACGCCAACGGTACTCGTACATGTCATGCTTTGATGGCAACTTCCGTTGTTTGTTTTTTTTTTTTGCTACCACTATCAGTGTAGTTTCCTTGTTGCAATTGTTGTAATGCCGCAGCAGCAGTTGTTGTTGGTAATTAATTTGGTGTGCAAAACATGAGCTTAAATATTCATCTATTTTAAAATGCAAATTATAGTGGATTTAAAGATGTACAACTACGTACCGTGTACAATGTAAAATACTTTGATGGTGTAATGTTGTTGCTACGTAGACAAATATTTTTGTGCAAATGAATAATGAGGATATATGTATAACGATTTACATATATACATACGTACGATTACTCATAAATTATTTTATTAAATTCATGACTAATGCAAATTATTTGATTAATTCAACAAACAGTGGAGCACAGTTAATGTATGAACTATTTTACATGACTATGCAATTTTTTTAAATGACTTAAGCGCTATAGCTTTTATTATTTTTACTAAAGAATTTAGAAAATTTTTGAAAAATTTAGAAAATTTTTGAAAAATTTGTCGTAATAATATATATATTGCGCAGTTGCCTTGAAATACACCTCATCATACATGACAGCATTGATATATAAAATCATATATAAAAATTTTAAGGCCAGCACGATCATAGCTTATATGAGGTGTTAGCAATTCTTTCAATTTCATGTTCTGTTTGAAAAACGTAGTTTTCAGAGGGAGTCTCAGCAATCAACCTAAAAAAAAATTAAACTGAAAACATTATATACTAGTAGTACCCGCGGCTTCGCATGCGCACCTTGTTTTTTCATAATGAAATTACTCATTTAACATTACATTCTATCTTCTCTCTTTAAAAGCAACAAAAAAAAATCAATTAAAGAGAGTTTAATCCTTGAACCTCCAAGCCAAATACAAGCAGTACAAATGAGAAAAATAAAAACTAAAATTAAAATGCAGAATTCAAGAAGCAGCATAAGCATTAGCAACGAAAAATCAATCGATAATTTTTGTGTGAGGTTTTGAAAAAACTTAATCCTAAAAAAAGAATATATAACATTAATAAATAAAAAAATAAGTATGCAATAATCTTCTTTAGCACAAATATGTTGTTTACAAAAAAAATTATTTAAATCGGTTTAGTGCATTTTGCGCCAAAGCGTTACAAACCACTTCCATATATGACGTTTTTTATAAATAGTATATATTGAGTCCATTGATACCATTGAAACAACTTCAAGTTTACATCATAAGACTTGAGGATAAACCTTAACTGATGTTCAGCTATAAAATGCACTTAAAAAAATATTTTTGACTACATTTTCAGAGCTATAGCTCTGGCTATAGGCATACGACATCACATACAGTTTAGAGCATGTATTTGCTTTGCAGTTGCATATTTTAATTCATAAAAATACCATGCTCTTGGATAATACTTTGCCAGCAGTTTTATACCTATTTTTCCTAAATTTGGCTTATTTCAATTTCTGAGATTTTGCTCCGATTTTTATTAGGAAAGAATGTAATATGTACCTACTACCAAAACAATCATAAAGTGTTTTTTTTTTAATTTCACTATTTCGGCAGCTAAGTTTTCTTAGCTGGAATAACAATCACTGTAGCACTCAAGTGACTATACTCGTATATGCACGTTAGGGTGGGCATTAAATGTTAAATTCCGAATTAAATTGAAAGCAAAATTATTATCGAATTGATACCAAGAAAGCGCGACTTAACTTAGCTTTGAGTTTGATGAAAATCAATAAGGAATCTTTAAATACATAATATTTATATTATACTGTAGACCAAATCCATCTCAAATTACAAATTAATTCTGAACACCAATATTTTACATATTGTTCGAAATATATATTTTTGATACAACAGCTTTTACTCGTGCAAAGTATTGATGTTTGTGGTTGCATGAATATGAGCATATCTGAAGATCCATTCCGCCTTAAGTTTCTTTAAAAAATATATATATTTGCACTAAAGTTAAAATCTCAAAAACGGACCACAAATGTCAATATCAAACGTCATATCATGAAATTTTGTACAAAAAAAATTTGCAATATTTGAAAAACCGACATGAAAAAAATCTAACATAATTTTTTTCTCTTACAACCAATGTCCACCTTTGTACACATACCATTACAAAATTCAAGTTTCATCATTATTTTTAAAATGTTTTACATCCTTTACACACCGCTTTGTCAAGTATGTAGCTTTCCTTAGCTTTACAAGTGGCACTAAGCTTCTAGGCTAGTAAACATTTGTTCAAATATTTGTTGTTATGGCCAATACATATAACATATCAAACAAAACATAAATAAAGGCTACGTTACAATATAGCAGCAGAAAAATGGAAATAATAGGAATTTCTTCAAGTGTTGTCATATTGCCAGCCATATAAGATTACTTGCTTTTTTTTCGTAGGAAAAAAAAGAACAACAACACTACATAAGAAAGTTGAGAGCTCTTCACTTCTAAATCAAAGATATCCTTTTAGTTATACAAAAAAACATCACATTCTGGTTTGACTTGATGTGATTTATATTCAATTTATTAGCATGAGCTTTAGAGCGAACTTCAAAAATGCTCTTCGGAAATTTTAAAAATAGTTATATCTTGACAGAATAGTTCAAGAAAACTAATTTATTTCAGCATTGTTGCGAAAATTTAAATGTTAGCATTTTTGGAACAGATTATAATTTAATAAATTTTTCACTGAGTTTACTGTTCAGTACTTTTAGTGGACAAAAATAACAATATGCATTAAGGAGAAAAAAATGCGCAAATACTTAGCTGCTACGAGTTTCAACCGCTGTTACATGGTATCATCAGTTAACTTTGTTAGCCGACTTGTAAAAATTTCCAAGCAAACTATATTTTCTGATTGCATTGACCAGCTAAGAATCATAGCAAATTATAAAGGCCAAAATTCTATATTTTTTTTTACATTTCGCATTTGTTTTTGTAACTCTTTTGATATTTCCGTGCGCTGTGCGAAATAAAATATTTTTAATATAAATGTTATATCTTCTAAACTTAGAATTAATTAGTAGTTTTGTCCCTATGCGAGCATATGATCAAAAGCTGACACAAAAATTATTTGAATAAGAATCAACTCAGCTAGTTCAAAAAAATATTGAAATTTACTTGTAGCGTAAAATTTGGTCCGCCCTATTGAAAATTTGCTGATAAATGTTTTACTTAAATAGAATTACTACACTCATTTAATTCTTCGTAATGTAATTTTATAACATTTAGTTTGGTAAATGTCAACATATGTATATCATCGAGCATAATGTCAGTTACTCAGTGTACCGCTGTGCTCATTCTGCTGTACTTAAATTTGTATATTCCTCATATATGGCTTATACACGCTCATGTGCAGAAATTCGTTATATAAAATTTACCCTCACACTCAAAAAAAAGTGCTAAATTTACAAATAACTAAAAAATTTTAACTTAACGTGACATAATTTTTCGATTCAGTTTATAATATCAATTTAATATGAAAAATAAATGGACTGTAACTTGGGTACAGAAAGAAAAATTTTTAATTTTTGATACTGCTTAGCTCATTGAGCTAATGAATTTCATATTGTTATTCGAAATTTAATTCGAAAATTTAATTCTTTAGTAACTTTGTAAAAAAATCAAAAGAAATACATATGCCGAAATTTTCTTTTGCTCAATTAAAAGCATATTTTTTAACATTTTGATAGTCAGTCTATTCTTGCGTATTCTGACACTTATGTTAATCTTGCAAATTTTTAGTATAATTTTTGAAAATTTTTTTTTTATTTATCACACAAATTTCCTTCGTGTTAATTATAATTTTAAGCTTAACTTTCGCTAAGTGTAGCATTAGCGTTGCAGTTGACAGTTCATATAAACTGTTGATGGCAAAACATCTACATATACATACACACAACAATCTTACGTATATCCTTTTTACCTTATTGTTTTCAGTAATGTGTGCAGAAAGACGTTAAAACCTGTCTCAAGGATTTTTGTTTATTATTTTATTTGTTTTTGACAGCTACGAACTGTCAATTTGCATTAACTAGTTGAGATTGGAATTTGCATGCGTCTTCTTTTAATATGGCGTCATTGGTAAATTTTTGCTGTCAGAAAGGCATTTCGAGATTGAAATTGAGAGCTTATGTATTAAAATCTGTATGCAAAAAGAAATCGATTTAAACGTGTGGAAAATTATTAAGAAAAATTATATAAACTTTGACAAATAGTACAGTTATTTGGTTTTAAAAAAAGCGTTTACCTGGAAAGTGATAGTGATGAAGTGATGATTCAATCGAATCAAGCGACTTCATTTTTAAATAGCTGGACTCTGAGTGCTGCATTTTTGATAGTGAATTCAATGGATTTGACTTGCAAATGAATGAACTCTTTCACAGCTCTGCTGGTTAGCATGTTGTTATAATGAAATTATAATATTATTGCGAATGACAAACGATGACTTATTTAAAAGTAATTAAGTAAAAGCAGTTCAAAAATATCACATTTTTTTCTACTTAGTGTGAAATAAGTGAATCATTGAAAGTTTAATATACTATTCTATCAAAATTTGTTTATTAAATATAATTTGATGTTATTTTGAAACTAATTAACTGCACATACATCCTTAGATTTTATGTTTATAACTTAACAATGACTGATTATCTAAAACAACGTACATCTATAAAGCCAACCTATTTAAAAAACAAAAAAATCCTCAACACCATCTGCAGCACTTATGAGTGCATTCAAAATTCATGATTCTCAATTATTCATGAATGCCACCATTAGCCACTTCAGTATAATCTTCATCATCTTCAGCATAATTCATACGTACCCTAGCGCTTTTCGCACTTGAATAGTTTCTCATATAATCATGAATTTGGCCCGTGGCCAAATGTTGTTGATGAGGTTAAACTTTTATTTCGATTTCGATGGGAAAAACATTTTATTTTCTTTTTTCCCATACTTTTTTGGCACACATTGTTGCAATATTTATGTCTGTGAAAATACATTTTCAAAACGTAAACGATTTTTTGCACTCAATTCATTGTAATAATAATAATATTAATAATGAAAATATTTATGATGATTTTCAGAGATAATCAAGTGAGCTGTTTAATAGTTACATTGCGGAAATTTTTTTAATAATTCCACTTAGAATATTTGTGTATTTTTGAAGGGTTTTCATCTTTGCCTTTGCATGCTCATAAAATACCTTGATAATATAAAAAGGACTACTTATTTTGCTCCTTAACCTAATATTTCTTATTTGCTTGATTTGAAGAGACCTTATTGTTAAAACTGCCCCAAATGTATATGTTTATTGTCATAAACTTTTGTTCATTTTTTTCTTTTTGTAACAAAAATCTATTTAAAGTTTTCTTAACGCCTAAATAAGCTTTCAATAACGCAAGATTCACACACACAAAAAGTGACCCAAATACAAAGGAGAAAATTTACAAAACTTTTAAACAATTTACTTGAACCCTTTTATGAATCAAAACATTTGGACAACATAACAGGGCAGCTCAAAATAACTTTGTTTGCTAGAATACAAACAAACAAAGTAATGTAAAATCGAAACAAAATAAGACGACAGAATCTTATGAATGAACTCAAGAAATTTAGATTTGTCAGTTCGAGTTGAGTGAGCCTACTTAATTCGCTTAAAAGCTATTTCTTCAAAATCATGATGGCACACAGGCAGTGCCACACAGATAGCAACTCAGAAGATAAAGAATATTTGAAGTGTCATTTAGATGACAACTGAAGGCGTGAGAAGTTTAGTAAAGAAAAGAATTGGCATAAAACAAAAACTTGTCATCAACATGAAAAGGAGGGGGATCATAACTTGATGGGAAAATCTGACGGCTGATGAGAAAATGCGTGTATTAGGAAGAAATGAAGCACGAGGGAAAGGCATAAAAACTTAAATTTGAAAATTGAATTGGTTAAGTTTATGCCACGAGCTTAAGGCCAACTTTCAAGATTTAATAATAAGAAAAGTTATGGGAGAAATACTTATTGTTGGTGAAAATTTAATTCTTGAAAACTTATAATGTGGAAATTTAAGTGAGAATATTGAATTAAGTTTTAAAAGTGTTATACTCGATGAGATAGGCTTACAATTTTTTACGCAAAAATCAGAGCAAATAACTTAGAAAGAAGTTTAGTTTGCTAAAAATATAATATAATTTTATCAGGATTTTGTGATGTGATATCTTGATGATATCTGCTCATCAGTTTTTACCTACATCTATATTAACAAATGTATACGATAGCCAATAAACCATATTTCTTCTGGCACAAACATGATTTGGTGATTATTAACATGTAAATGTTTGGAACAAAGAAATATTAGTTTCAATCAAGATACTGGTAATTTTTACCAAATATATGATTGATATAGTACTATTTTCATAACTGGGGAACTGTTTAATTCATTTGCGTAATGTACAAACAAAAGTAGTGGGAAGGGAGGAATTTAAATAAAAGCTATGCTAAGAGCAACTTTCCTACAATTTAAGCTTAATATAATTATTCTTAATGAGGAAAACAAGTCAAGGTAAATAACATAGTTTGTAGTTGGCATAATAAATTCATTAAGTAAATTTTGTTAACGTTTTTCTTTTCAATAGGTTCCCATTAATATGAATTAATGTATTGTATTTAAACATAAAACTAATTTTTATTTAAATGAAATTATTTGTAGCCTTTCAACATTAAAAATCCATTAAATTGCTTCCGTAATGAAAACCTTAATTACCAAACAAAAAAATTATGTTGTCCGTTTATATTGTGCAGAAAGTACCCAACGAGAAAAGGAGTATATCTTAAAAGAAAAAATACTGAAACTGTCGATTTTGCTTGGTTTAATCAAAAACTCTTTGGTATGAATCTTTAATATAGGCATGGTTAACACATTCAAATAAATGAAGTACTATCCGTGAAATTGACCCACATTGACCTTGAAATTGTGTTATATGCTCCAAGGATCCTCCACTTTTTGAATCAAGTTAAATTATTCTGGCGTGAAACCTGTATCCATGACGATAATTTTTTTTTTCACAATTTTTAAATTATAGTTAAACATTTTTATAACGTCAATTTGAACAATTTTCATATAAATTCAGCAATTTGCATTTCCTAGAGCATTTAATTCACTATTAAAGTCAAATCAAAACGAAATTTTCATTTCTAAATGGTTGCCAAGAAAAACAAACTTGATACATTCGATTTACGACTGGGCAATCTTCGGCGCCATTCACAAAAACGTGCGCTACAAAAATATAAAAACATAGCAGCATCATTGAGGTACATTTAACACTTCTAATGGGAAAATAATTTTAATTAACCCAAGCCAAATCTTTTATAACGAACCTTTGGAAAAAGGAAAAAAAACACAAAAAAGCAAAAATAAAAAAAAAACTTGCCAACTTTGTTGCCAAAGTTACCAACAACCAAAAGCTGTTTAGTAGTACAATGGCTTAAAGAAATGTGGTCAACAGCATTGCAGCGCAGCGAAAGAGAAAGCATTGCAAAGCACTAAAGTACAAAGTGCCAACAGCAAATGCTTTGTTGTTGTTTTGTGTTTGAACGCTGCAAAAAAGCCAAAAAGGTAGAATGCTTAAATTTATAAGAACTTTGGCTGCTATTGATTGCAATTTAATTAATTGTCGGAAAAAAGATTTTAGATGGACATCAAAGCAGCAGCAGCAGCAGCAAGTTATTATATATGCTGAGCAGCAATTTTCTTAGTATTAGTTATTGTGAGGAGTAACAATTTGACATTGGAATTTGTATAGTTGTTATTTCAAATACAAATTTTTGTGCAAGAGTTCCAACGTTATTAAAAAAAAAAAATCATCTGAATGCCCTTGGTCCTTATTATAAATAATTAACCCTTGTGCACATATCATAGGCTGGGTATGTTTGTTATTCATTAAAACTGTCGGGAACATTTTAGTTTTAGTGGCCACGCACACCTGTTTTGAGCTTAACATAATCGTACACTCTAACGCATGTATGCGTTAACACCCACACGAATATACTACATTGCAATAACACACGCACACAGAAATGCATGCACTTTACATAATGATATCCACTGATTAAGAAAAGCATACCACAATCGCGATAGGCAATAAAGTGCAATGACACTATTGTTGCAAAAGTTGAATTGACAGTGTTTTGTAGGAAATAAGTCTTTATTTTGTTTAACAGTATTAACAGTATGGCAATAAAGACTGGATTACGAAAACTGCCGCCCCCACTCAAACATCAAATGAAGCCCCTTGTAAGGCAGAATTATCTTTATAATTATCAAAAAAAATTTTGAAAAGACAAAAAAAAAAAATAAAAATTTCCTTCTCATCTTTATTAACTCAACCAAAATTATGTATTTGACTAAAACTTCCAAAATTTCCGTCTATACGTTCAAATTTCCTACATAGCTGTACTTTCATTCACAAAAAAAAAAGGTCCTCATTTTTGGGTTTCAAAAACCCTAGCAAATTCAGATAAATTTCGACCATTTTGCCGCCTCTACGTTACGCCGTTGGCGGTAATTCGGCCCTGATTGTAACATGACCTTACGACCTCTTAAAAAATGTTAATTTGGTTCATATTTTCAGTTGTGACTTAAGGGAATGAAAGCGATCTTTTGACAAAACTTTTCATTGAATTGGAATTAAAAATTCACAGAACACGTAGTTTTGAGATTTGATGATGTAAATTGGCTATGTGTATCCTTTAGCAATTAAAAATCAATATTCGTCCAGCATTGGTCCAGTTACAACCCGAATTCAGTGATGGCATTTTCGGTACATTTACGTCCTGAAAAACTGTTGTCAATACATTCGATAAGTTTTCAGTACATTTGGGGCATTTTTAGTACATTCGCCAAATTTTTAGCACATTTTCAGTACATTTTCGGTACATTTGGACAATTTATAATATTTACCTTTTTCTTTGTTCTATAGTAAATGAAAATAACCGCAATGAGTAGATTTATAGTAATTAACTGTATATACAATAATATAATTATTCCATTATATTAATTAGGTTTTTTTGTTTTTTTAGTAAATGAAAATAATCGCGCAATGTGTAGATTTTGTAATTAACTTATTATGAAATATAACTAATTTTGTTAGGGTTTTTGAGATGGCAAAAGTGCGGACCTTTTTATTTTTTTTTTGTTAGTAAATTTTAGAATAATTTCGTTCAATTAAGGAAAATTGGGTGTTCAAGACCAAAACGTACTTTTGGGCTCTAAAAAGTACATTTGAAGTCTCTAATCAGTACATTTTGACAAAACCCACATACCATCACTGCCCGAATTGTGTAGAAAAGTGATTGAAAATTATCTCAACCCTCTATTTGACAAAAAGGTCTGGTTAGACCTCTTTCGATTTCATTTGTAATTGAAATTAATTTCTAATTAAGATAGCGATTTGAAATCTAGTCCACCTTAATAAAATTTTATATTCTATCGACCTAAAAGATTAAAATAATAACAATGACTTTATAGTGTACACATCACATTCGTGCTTAATGGGTTCAGACAGACCCTTAAGTATTTTGTGTAACAAATTTTGCAATTTTAACATATCCAAACTGCTGCTCCAATGCTCTTAGCAGTATGCGCACACATGCATGAGCAAATATGTTCATATCTGTATTCACATGCACACATGTTTGTGCTAATAAAACACATTTACGTGCCAAATTTTTGTGATTTGACCATAATGAGCATTGAAGTGGAATTTATTTATGTACGATATAATACGCGCCCTCGCGGCAGTTATGACGACTGTTATCCACAACTGGCAGCCGCTTCCAAGCCAATGTTATCAAACGCGTAAGATTTACTGCGGAAGGAGAAGAAGGTTGAAGAATTGGATCATTCCTTGATGATAAACATTTGGATTATGTGCCTAACACCAAATGAAGTGTTTGAGAGTGACAAAAAAGAGTATTTTATGATAAAAAATTTTGCATTGAAACTCAACAAAAAAGTGCTGTTTGTTTCTTTAGGTAAAAACGTTATCAAATGGATTAAAATCTAGAAAAACATGTTTATAACATTGTTATATTAAAAAAAAAAACAAAAAAAGTTTTTCACTCCATAAATTTTTCCTCACTTTTACCAGACGTAGTTAGTAAAACATATGCCAGAATTAATGCAAAAAGCGAGTAACGGAATATATATACCTGACAGTTCAATATGTATGTTGAAAAGCATGAGCAAAATCGTAATATTTATATGCTATTACATGAAAATAGAAAGCGGTCAAGCCAGATCCATCGGGACTTTCAAATCACAAAACTGCATTTGCTAGTTATATTAGCGCCTGTTCCCCATCCGTCAAATTACATACTTTTTATGCAAAAATTAATATGAAGACAATTTTTGTGATTATTTTGTCTTGTTGTTTTCAACTTATGAAAATATTCTCCCATTGCATTTACCTTAAGAGCACTCTAACTAAATGTTCAAATTACTCTCAAATTTTATCCTTTTTATTATTTATTTCCATCATATTCATAAATGCGTGTTCAGTGCACATTCATGTAGTAGCAACATGGTTTGTGTTGTTTGTTGCAAATTAAATAAATGTCATGGATTATATTGTTAAGCGCAAAATTTTATTTCTCCCCAAAATAAACAATGAAACACGCAAGTCGTTGCGCCCATGTTGTTTGGGAGTACTTAAAAGCCCCAGCTGGAAATCAAGACACATGGTGACTATATTGGCTTTAAATGTCACATAAAGCGAAATGGTTAGAAATCATCTATGCGAGACCTTTACGATTTTCCTTACTGGGTTTTCTTGAAAATTGCACAATACAACAAAATGTGCGATGGTGTAAAAATTTGTCTTATCATTTTTGCAAATTTAATGCTTTTAAAATGTATGAGACTTAATATAACGTATACATATTATACTTGCTAATTCTATTATTTATTTAAAAATGTGGCTTTAATAAAATTATTAATTTTTTAAATATCACCTTTAACAAACTTTAATATCAATCTCTGTCGTAAATACCCAAAAAAAACTTTAATTTACTTTTACGCAATTGAATGCTTTAAGTACGCGATACCAATTACCGATTACCAATAAACTGATTAATAAAAGTGCTCTCATACAATTAAAAGCTCTTACTATCGCATTAAGCAGCAACGTCAAGCAGCATTTATGGCATCATTGAGTTAAACAGCAGCAAGCGTGACACTCACAAATTCATTCAACTTTTATAATTGCAAGTTTTTTTTTTTACCAAAAATAACATGTTTTGACCATTAGTCTAATTGTTAAAATAAAAAAAAAAGTTTTTCATCATTTTGTTTGTTAAGTCAAATGATATGCTTCAACAAACATGTATAATAGACTGAGCCGAACATGATTTTTATTTGAATTTTATTTGATTTTTATCAAAGCTAATCCCTTATTTAGTGTAAGAAGCAAAATATCATAAATATTAGCAAAAAGCGCAAAATTATACCAAGAAATTTCTATTTTTTTATGAAATTTGATAAGCTATAACCTCTGCAGATAACGCTCTAAAATTTGTACATAAAGAAAATGGATTTGTAATTAAAAGAAACATTAACTTTCGGTACACAATCAAAGTAGTAGTTAGGTAACTAAAAATCATAAAACTCTAAGTAACTAATATAAATAATATGAACAATCACTGGCATTGCATTGTCTCAGCGCTATGAATTGAGAACCCTTTAAAACTATAAAAAAATGTTGACATAAACAATTTCATCGCGTCTGCCTTTTATTTTAAAAATGTGCCTTAACATAAAAACCAATAAATGCGAGAGACAGACGTTTATGTTGCAGCGTAAGAGTAATTCGATTTCTTTTTTAATTTTTTGATATGGACAAATTTAAGTAATTTTATGGTCAGACAGATTGCGATGATTATAAGGATTATGTAATCGAAAACGAGAAAAATAATAAAATTGTAATAAAACAAACATAAGAAAAAACTGAAATTTAAACTTCTCAAATTATTTTAATTAAAGAAAATGAACACTTTGTGGTCAGTATGTTGATATTTTATCGCGTCTGCCTCTTAGCTGACTGGTTATTGTACTTATAAAAAACGCTCAAATAGAGAGGGCAGACGATTCCAATGTATATTTTTTGGTGGCAGACGTTTTTGAGCACTATATACTAAGGATATATCTATATAAAACCAATACCGTTCAAATTATGCTACGTAAAATTCACTATTCTCCTTTTTCGGTTATTTATATTATATTTCTTTATTTTTCTGGCTATGTATATGAGCCATTCCATGCCAAATCGGACACCTTTTTTGCACCTCTGAGTTTTTTCAAAAAACATATTTCTTTTACGATAGTACTGGTCAAGGCTAGCCTCCATAATTTTTTTAAGTTTTTTTTTTCTCTGAAGTATCGTGAATTGGTATTTAGTACACAGATCTACATAATAACATAAAAAATTCAGAGAAAAAAGAAAATAAAAGAGGATATCTGCCAAAGTTTTGAAGGAGAAGATTTTCAACTTTATTCGGAAATATTTGGTGTCCCTAAAATAAATACACGAAATTGGTTATTTTTTACTACAAAAAAAAAAAAGAAAACTCAGGAACAGCATTAATAAAAATAAAGAAAAAAGTATTTTGTGTTCGGCTCAGTTTAATTTTTGACCAAAAGAAAGTTTTTTGTATTTAAATAAAATGTAGGTTCTTTATCTATGTCCATGGTTGTATACGTAACTGACAACAGAGATAAAACGCAAAATGAAATCAACAAGTCAAAACTTTTCTAATGGCAACGCCTTAATGGTCTTTTCTTAACTTTGAAGCTTAAGCAAAAAGTATGGTCAAATATTTATTTAGAAATGCTCGAATTTACCAGAAAAAAAATCACATAATTTTGCGTCTACTAAACAAAAACTTTTGCATAATGGTTGAAAGAACTTTTCTAAATCTTCTAATTTGTTGTAATATTTAGTATGCGGTGAAAATGGTATGGGCAGTTATACCATAATTAGTTACGGTTTTCAAGACTAAGAGATGTGCAGAAAAAACTTTAAGGTAATTGAGTTGCTGACAAGTTAAATTGCAGATAGCACTTAACTTTTTTTTTTCTTACAAACATAAAATATATGATAGAAAAACAGACAAGCCATATGTTTGTATGTGTATGTAGTTATTTTGAGGGGGAAATAAGTGAAAGCAAAGTTTGACAGGTGCCCCTTTCATTAAATTTTTTTCTAGCAAATCACGAATCGTTTTTCATTTAATAAATTACCTAAAATTATTGAATTGAACTCAAGTTATTGACTGAAACATTCAAATTAATTTTATATATTTTTTAATAGGTCTTCTATAAATCTTATGCATCATAAAATATCCAATCATTAAATTTTTAATTCAAAATTAATAATAAAGTTTTCTTTTTTATTCTTTTCAGAAATCTTCAGCATGCAACGTTCTAAATGACAACACGAAAAATACGACGGATAGAGCGCGAGAGGTTCAAACCTAAATTGTGATATATATTTTAATTAAAGAAACAAAAGTACGTTAAGTTTGTTTATAAAATCTTTATTTTTCACTGATATACCTATTATACTGAATCGATGTTTTAGAAAAATCTTTAATTTAAACTTGCATTAATTAACATATTAGACTTTAATTTACGAGCACCTTTTTAGTTCGATTAATTTAGTAAAACAAAAAAAAAAAAAAAACTTAGAACTGAAACGAAACCATAAAAGACAATTTTTCCATTAAAAATAAAACAAAACAAAAAAACCAAAGACGACAACGACATAAAAGACATAAAATTGTGTTCAACCGTCTTTTCAATTCAAAGGACTCCAAAGACTTTGTTATAAGAACTCACATGCCAACGCTCACCACCTGCACAACGCCCTGCATGCAACTCACATAGTCGCCATGTCACATGGGGGCGGAGAGGAATGTATGTAATATTTCCAGCTGATGAACTCATCTTGATGACATACGGAGCTACTTTACCGCGTATCAATCCAAGACCCACACTCGACTGTCTGCGCGACCCCCAAGTACCATTTGATCGACCCACCACCACCATCAGTTCAACCAACGCGATTCGCACCGCTCAAGCCGTTAAAGCCAATTCCAGAGCAACTGCCACCACCACCACCAACGCACCAGCAAGCACAAAATCAAGCGCTAAATTAACAGTTGATCAGGACATTGCTGTTTTACCCGAACCAACATCAGTTTTCAACTACGATTCCGTGCCCACCTTAACTGAGTCACCAACTTTTACACAATCATTACCGCCAACACCAACGCGTTGTACTTCACTTACACGCGCTGCTGCCGTTGCTTCAAGTGCTAAACGCTCCAGCGTACGTAGTACACGTTCCAAACAGGCAACGCCCCCACCAACCACACTTCCACAAGTAGTGGTACGTGGTACGGGCTTGGCTAAAACAATTGCAGCTCCGATGCAGTCGTCACCGCAAGCATCGCCCCGTCCTACCCTAGAACGCGGTGCTGCCGTACGCAGTGGCACACCACTACGTAGCGGTACACCCCATCGTGGCAGCACACCACTACGCAGCAGTATTGCAGGTCCAACATCCAGCCAACTACATCCGAGTAGCAGTTATGAATCCTCCTACTATGGTGATGCAGATGGTGTCAGTTTGGGCAGCGCTGCTGGGCGTAGCGCACTGCGTAGCAGTCGTGATCCTAGTCCCAGTATTTATCTTGAACCGCCCTCACCAGATCCAACATTGGTAAATTATGGTCCTGGCTGGGGGCGACCAATGTCACCAATGGAAGTGCCACCCGATCCTGTGCAAAAGCCCACCACTAGTAAAACTTCAAGACTGCGTCCAAAATTACATATACCATTGGGACGCTTGGGGCGACAGCAGAGTGATCAACGTGAATCGCATCGGCTGCGTGAAGATCAACAGCTGCATGTTGAAAATCCCATTTTCAATTGTGAAAATCTAAGTCAGAACAATTTCGATGCCTTCTTTGAGTCTGGAGAGCCCGTCTACAAGTTGCATTCAAAAAGTCCTACTTCCGCACCAGCGGAAAATTGTGCCGGTCTCTATGATTCCTCACCGCGTTCACAACATTCGGCTGCATCCAGTGGTGGTGGTGGACTCTTTGCGCGTTCACCGCGTGAGGATAAAGCGCTGAGTGCACGCTCTAAGAGCGCTGATCATTATGAGCCGCCGCGTGAAGAACGTGAGGCGTCCGTTAGTCGTGTGTCCCAGAAAGGTGACAGGTGCCCTCACAATGATTTTCTATAAAATCTAATAAAATTGTTTACAGTTAATGACAGCTTTAAAAAAAAATTTAAACCAAAAATTTGAGACTAAGCTACCCAGTCGAAATTTACATCGCGTATGTCGTTGTTCAGAGCTGAGAAGTAAAAATTTCCATTAAAAATTAATTGAAGTGGGATTTTCCAAAGGAATTGATAGGGGAATATTTTTAGTTTTCATTACATGGAAACATCCTTATAATGTCTATTCCGAAGAGATTTAAGTGGGCATTCTCCAAAAGGAACTCTATAGGGATAGTCATTTCAGATTACTTTGTGTGGGGAATGCGGAAGCATACATCCTTTTGTAATGAAAAATAAATGGGAATCCCTTCAAGTGATGACAATTCAATTGCATTTCTTTCGAGAATGACCTATGCTATCTGCTTCAATAGGGTATAAGTAGGAAGATGTAATTATTCTAATTTAATTAATTTTGGGAAACTGACTCTTCCAGTCACTTTAAAAACAGTAATTTTATTTGATATCACTACTTTTTGTACTTAATGTAATTTATGAAAAAGACATTACTCAGGAAGTAGAATTCAGTTCTAAAGTTGAATGTCAATGGATCTTCTAAATCTAATGATTGGATTTTGCTATGGAAATTTATTTCAACTTCGAGTTATTTTAGTTTCTATAATTTTGCGGATTTCCCATTTTCGTATGATTTAAAGTTTCAAGCTAAATAGCTAAGAAGGCTAAAAGCTGTAATAGCTAAATTCTATTATCATTCGAAGCGAATCTGAAATGGCAGGATTTTTCCTTTTTTTTTGTGGCCTTATTGACGACATACACGTGAATCGTAATCTCGACTGTGTAGATACAGTTGTAAAAAAAGCATAGCAAGCGGCAACCTAACCTCAAAAATATGTGTGTGCCTATATTTTTGGTAAAAGTGCTAGTAGTTTTACGAGTGTTTTGATACTGAGGATGCCAAGTTGCTTACTTTTATTTTTTTTTTTGATTACTTAGTTTGTTATGTGTTATTTTTGACTATGGCATCCTTTAGTTGGTAAAAAAATTTAGAATTTTACATCATCAAAAAGTACGAAATATTTGCGACTAATTTTTCCATTTGGACTTTGACGTTTACGTTTTTTTTTAAAATTTAAAATGTTATTTTTTTTTAGTTTGTTTATGCTTTCTTAAATACTAAACTTAAGAAATAAGTCGTTTGCCTCAATTTTGATAACAAACAATTATTTAAATTATTTTAAGGTTTGCGTTTAATTTTATATAATTTATTAAATTTTTTATAAGCAAATTAATGTTATTAAGCTTTTTAATACAATCATAGTCCTACAAGTCAACTTTAGATTCGGAAAATTTTTAGTGCTACCTTTACAATTACAAATGCTTAAAACTAAATTTGTTAACTGGGAATTTTTAAAAATATTTTGAAGACCACATAAATAAAAGCTCAAGGGTTTTATGCTAACGATCCAATTCTCAATGACCAATGTCTCACTATTAATTGTCCTCAATGTTTGAATATAAGCCTTTGAGCGCTATGAAGACTTGGAGCTACATATGGTCGAATCCGTTGGCTTCAGGCTTTTACAAATCATAGCGCTTACTACCATATATCCAGTGAGAACTCCAATTAGTAAGCGAAAGCTGCTTGTTCTAGCCATGTATCAATATATCCTTGTAGAAAGTCAACAACTAAAAAAGCTGCCTTTATTGTTCAACTTTGAATTTGAATGTACACTTTGCAATTTACGTTTTTCGTGCAAGAAATTTACTGTTAATTTTGTTGTTTTTTTAAATATTTTATTATGATTGACAATAAACTGAGATGTAACACGATTTATAATTTTAAATATGTATGATTTAATTAATTAGGTTGGATCGTTCCTAACCACTTTTCCATCTTTTTCATTCTTTTTCTAAATGACAAATTTTTCAAAAGTTGTACGACTGAAAAGGTTGTAGGTAGCACAAATTAAAAATTAGAACTAAATTTTACGTTCAAAATTTAGTTAGGGACCCAGTGGCCGAAAATTTTATACGATTTTATTGTGCGGCAGTCGTTGAAAATCATGACGTTCTTAGTAGTTAATATAAATATTACGAAAATCTCTGTTATTGCGTTATTTTTGTGTTACTAATTGAGAGCTCTTTAAAACTATAAAAAAAGGTAACATAAATAGTTTCTCTGCCTTTTATTTAAAAAAAAAAACGATAAATGCAAAAGGCAGACGTTTTTATTGCTGCGTTTAAGAGAAATAACATTTTGTTTAAAGTATTTTGTTACGTACAAAATAACAGGACTTAATGGTAAGGCAGACTGCGATAATCTTAATGAAAAATTCATAAGAAACGAGACAAATAACCTCTGCCACTTAGATATTGCTGCATTTAGAATTCGCAATATTACAAAAAAGTAAAAAAAAATGAGTACTTAATCATTTTATGGCGTCTGCCTCCTATCCGATTGGTTCGTCAAAAACTTAGAAATGGAGAAGCAGACGACTCCAGCGTTGCTTTTTCAAAGGCAGACGTTTTTGAGCACATGATGTGCATACTATTAAAGATATATCTGCATATCTAAAACTAATACCGTGAAAATTTTGCCAAGCAAAATTTCCTATTCTATTTTTATGATCTCTTTTATTATTTATCTGGCTATGTATATGTACTTCACGTCTGCCACTTTTATTTTTAGATTCTAGGGGCAATACTGAAGGCAACAAAATTCCCCAAAAAAAAACGAGTTTTTTACCATATTAACAATTGCTGTAATTAAAAATGCAGTAGTGTGACCGTCAGTCTATTACATTTTCTTTATATTTTCCACGCCCTTAACACAATATATCGGAGGCAGACGCAATAAAATGATTTAACAGAGTTTTTTTTTTCTTACAAACAAACGAAATCACCAATTTGGCAACCCTGATCAGTTCTACTTCTATAATTAAATTGTCAAATGTTATGTGCTTTGGCAGTTCAATGATCAAAATTCGTTTAAACAACACTATGAGTAAAATTAATTACACTCTACAAATACCGCCTTTTAATATGCCAAAGTGTTTCTCAATTTCTCTTTGGCATTTTTCCCCATTTCGTTGCCATTGCTCAATGGATACAATAAGCTACTTAAGTTTATTAAATACAAGTGCCAATCGAAATGAAACTTTTGACATTAGACTGACGCCCCCAAAAAACTTCCTATTGAATTTGGCAGTTAATTATGACAGGATTAGAAATTTAATTAACGCAAAATACTTTTGAGGTTAAAGGAAAAAGTTATTGTCTAACAAAAGAAGCTTTAAGTATAAATCTTTAGAGTACCTTAAATACATAAACTTATAAACTTGTGTATTATTAAAATCAAATTGTTCAAAATTTTAAATTCTCAAAGTTGTTGACGAAAACACCCATTGGCAACCTTTTTGCTGCTCGAGTGAGTTAGAAAATGTTGTTATGTTGGGACCATTTAATGTCTTATTTTAGACTAAAACATTTAGTTACTTTCATCTCATTCTTTTATTTGTGACAAAAGCAAATTAAAGCAACAAGTCACGTAGCAGAATTTATTACGTTAAGATATAACAAAGTAGTTGTATGTCACTGAGAAAATGCTTTACGTTTGCAACTATAAAGGCAAAAGCGATAAAATGCTAAAGTAACTGGAACGCCCTCTAGTTGTGGAATACAAAAGTACAAAAAAAAGTAGCAAATATAAATGTGCAAAGAAAAACTACACACTGTGCGCTAAATACACGCGATATACAAAGCGGAAGAGCGAAAAGTTAGTGTGGCGCAAAAAGGACGATGACTCCTTTTTGTTGCGTGGTTTATGTGTAAAATTTTAGCTGATTGTTAAAGGCATACATACGGTGTGTGCTTGGGTAAAAAAAAGGTCTGAAATACATTGACAACAATGTTGTTGTCAACATGACAAGCAATATTCATGTTGGCAATAACAACAGTTACATGAAAATGTTTTAGTTAGTGGCTGTTAAAACATCGGCCCTTTTTTTTGTATTTTTAAAGCCATAGTGTACAATCGACATTAAAATTTGTCCGAAGCGTATTATTACATGTTTTCTTGCAGGTTGTAAAACTTAAAAATGAAACAAAAATGCCCCTAAGTAAAATGAACTGAGCTTTTGTTTGATTTATTGTTACTACAGCTGAACGCGTCTGTGAAGCGAAAAAATCAATATATTGTTTATAATTTTGTGGAACTACATACATACAGTACAAGAATGGATTAAACATTTTTCGAAAAAAATGAGAAAATTTGGCTTGAAAATTGCAAATTTGGCAGTTATTCTAGGGACAGCAGTGTTTAATTGAGGACTCGAAGAACTAATTCGAGGGTGTTTAGGGCTGCTGAATGTAAAAATTACATACATTTTGATATTATTATGCTGAGCATACTGTTCAGTACAGTGTGTTATAATACAAGATGAAAAAATTGGACTAAGGCTAGTCATACTAGTTTCATCTATTCCTAAACGGAATCGTCAGTGTCCCTTGAGCTGATGAGTCAGAATTTCTAAGCCTGATAATTTTCCCTTTTCCATTGATTTTTAGAGAATCGATGCAAAAAGTGAAACAAAGCAACGGCAAATTATTTTTTCTGTCGTATGTTTTTGCAACTCATTTAAAATTATAAATCTACACTGGAGGACCCTGAAAACCTTTAAAAGATCTAGAGTAATATGGTCATCCTATAATAACTCAAAAACCACTGACCTACTGACCAAGAGTCGCCGTGCCTTGGCACTGGACTATCGGAAACGTTGCTAAAAAATTGAGTATTCCATTCAACAGTTTCTGACATAGTTGTCTAAATGTAAACATAAAGAATCTGTTGAGCGCTCTGCCTGCAACTGTCCGATCCTTGCCAAAATCAGGCTCCGATATCTGGATCACCCAGAAGAAAATTCCGTGAGATTTAAAAATATTTTTCAGTTTTTGTTTTAGGCAAGAATATCGAGCTGTATCTTTCTTGCCAATTGGAGACTTCAGTCGATGATAATTCGGCTTATAGTTAATTCTTTCATAAGCTCAAATATACATGAAAATATCCTAACAAGTTAGTCGGGCTTAGTTGCTTTGTTTACCTTGCAAAACCAGCTTTTTTCGGATCTCATAAAGCAGGATCCCGCCTTAGTTATATCACCAGTATTAACAACCTTCATATATGGTATTAAAATGGTAAATTTAGTGATACTTAAGGCTTTTAGCATGGGTGCTAACCCGCAACTCTTACCTTATCTAGTCTGGCATATTTCTGTCATGATTTAAAAATCTGAACCTTAAGTCAAAGTTAAAATATATAAAAAGATTTTTCGAGTTATGGGCATATCATAAGTGTATACTTTTGAGCCCCAAGGCTTTCTACTAGCGTGCTATTGTAATTTGCAGTTTTCGAATTATGTATAATCAAATATCGTTTACGAGAATAATTTCATAAAAAATATTTTTTAATGTCGCGTATAAAACAGTGAACAAAAAATTCAAGAAAACTTAGATTTTTCGAGCATAAAGTTTATCCAGCAAAATGTTTTGTTTTCTGAGACTATCAATTTAGAAAGCCGTAAGCACTTAAACTGGGTTAACATTTATTTGAAAGAAAATATTTGTTTTCTTTATAAATAGCAGGATTTTTCGGAAAGTAAGAAATTTTAAAATGCAATAAAGTAACAAGTTATTAAGTTCAACGACTACCATATCAAAAAACACAGCGTTTAGTAGGCTTACAAGGTCACCTAAAGAACCCTATATTAAATAACAAGCAACAACTGATGTTCGACCACAATAAGGCCGCAAATATCGTTTTATTTATAAACCTCATGTTAAACCATTTAAGCCAAAGAGAAAACATTGAGCATAATAAAATTTTTTATTTATTACAAGTGCTGTTCACGTAATTTAATTTTATGTATGGTGTCATTTTAAAACCTTTTTTTTTGTGGATCCTTTTCCCGTAGGATGAAAATTAATTATAAATAAAAAACGAAAAAGTTTGCAATTCATTTTTGCTTAAAATGTCGCATATGCTTGCAAAATCTCTGCTGGTATAATATTAATTTTTAATTAAATTACTATAATGACATTTTGATGACTGTGGCCATACTGGTGTGGCACAACCAACAAATTTGTTGCTGCATACGCGGCTAATTATCGAACGCAGCAATGACAGCTGTCAGCAAGTATACAGTCCAATTATAGCCAGGCAACGACTGCTGTGTGTAATTGCAGAAAAATGATTTAATATGAATTTTATGATATTTGAGTGTTCTCATTTTTATTTTTAATTCAACAGAATGGCCACGAAAATTTTTCATTAGGAATTAACAAAAATTTAGACAAAAAATGAAAAAAAAAAAACAAAATCTTTATGCCTAAATATAAAAAAATCAAAGGCATTAAAATTTTGCAAAAAAAAAACTTTTTAAAACTTTTAATCTCACAAAAAAAAAAAAAAAAATCAAATGAAATAAACATAAATTCCACTTTTTTACTAAATTGCATGAAGTTATGCGTAAAATTATTGATGAGGGTTTTAACATAAAAACAAAAAAAGGCAAAAAAGAAAAGGAAAAAAATAAATTTTTTATCTTTTCATATTATAAGTTATTTTTGTATAACCGCGAGACAGACTAAAACCACCAAACGCTTAATTCTACCCACCTTAAAGTTCAGTGCAGACTCTTAGCAGCTGTTATAGTGGGGAGACAGACAGTCTCGCAAATGCTGCGCATAATTTCTCTAATGTTAAAATACCCAAAACAATAAGAGAGTGAAAATTTTTGTTTCTTTTTTTTTTTGGTTTATAAATTTTGAGTCTTTAACGAGCGCGAAAACCAAATTACAGTATAAGGGAGGCTTAACGAATGAACAAATAACTACTTAACGCAACCTACATAGTGTTGCCAGACGCTTTTAATAATTTATTGTGCCTACATTTTGCTGCTGCCGCCATTGCTTATGTAATATAAACTTCCTTTTGCTTTTACGTCAAAAAGTAGACTACAGTTTTTTTTAAAAACTTTTTTTTTTTGCTTCCATTGATTATTCAAACAAACTTTTATGTCTGTCTGTGTGTGTGGGAAAGAGAAAGCAATTGGCTTAAATAAAATTAACTTTATATATCAACATTGCAATTTACTAGGTCGGTGCGGATTTTTTTTCTTTGAAAGCTTTTAAGTCGTTAACGGTCGCCCTTTCAATATGCAATAAATTTACTTTTATTATGCAATAGAACTATGTTTCACATATTTTTCAACTGACGTTTATTGACACTAAATGACAGTTGACTACAAAATGTTGTATGTGTGCATTTGTATAACAATGCACGCGCTCTACTTTACTGTTATTAACATGAAAATGCACTTCAGGTTTTGTGTATGTTCAATATGTGTGGGTTAAATTACGCGGATGGTAAGTGTAAAAGTCAGTCAATATAAATAGGTAGCACTTCTAAGTGCATTATTTTGAGTAGGAAATTTTAAAAAGGAATGCTTTTAGCTTTAAGTATTTCCTTTATAATATATGCAATAAATGCATTCATACTATACAGTTAACTGCTGAAGTCATTCCTTGAGGTAGATTGTAAATTTCAATCAGCAATATTTAAGGTTTGAATTGAAGATCATTCAATTTGTTGCATTGTTTTATATTCAGAGAAAACTCTGAATACACTTTAAATTTATTCCCTCAAAATACCCTAGGACATGTTCCGCTACATAGCTCATTGTTCAAAATTCGCCTTATGCTGAAAACAATCCTTTCAAATATCGAGAATCATGTTGAACGACAAAGCCTTAAGTAGCAGTTTGACACATTGGACGTAATTTTTTTTGACAGCAAATATTTTCCAGTTCGGCTCAAATAAAATCACAATAGATGGAGTCAAAGGCCACTCAACTATTACACAAGCTTGCTCGATTGTTATTCTTAAAAAATTAAATTTGATCAATAAAAAATTTCACATCTTGAAATTCAGCCTGTTTCGGTGATAAGAGCTGAAAATTGACTATTTGAAGAACAATACTTATGAATTACTTCATAAAAACATAAAGGACGCTGATGCATCTCCAATTGTTACAGTCTCTAATATTGCTTTTATTGTTGAGAATGTACAATTCTTGAAGTCCTGCTGTTCACTATGTAGGTTTTCTGTAACTATATTTTAGTGAAAAGCGGGTGCAATGTTACCACGTTAGTGTTCTTCACTAGGATTTTCTTAGATTCATTTTTTATAAGAATTCCCATATGTGTGCTGATGATACAGCGTTTTCAGCTGTATTCTTTTTGATGAATCTGTTAAGATTTTTAAGAAAATTCAAATTCAGCCATACTGGTTCAAATTCCACCAATATAGCGAAATACAAAAATTACTTTTTGATATTTAAAAACTGATATTGAAAATATTATTATATCTTTTATAGTTTTGAAAATATTAGACAAAAAGGTACTCCGTGCGTGAAGGTTCATCTCTTCTGTTTTTCAAAACCATTAGAATTAATCTTTTATGCAGAGAAGTGAAAAGATGAAAAACACACCTTACCTGTATCCTTTCCATAAGGAATAACAAATAACTGACATTGTCATCTTTTTCAAAAATAAGAATCATGGTATTATGTTACCCTATCCCCAGCTCTATCTTTATCTCTATTTCTATATCTATCCCTTCTTTAGGTCTGTTAGCTTAGTTGTAAAAACATGTTTTTCTTAGGGGTGATGGCACAGCCTATTAAAAACAAAAACCTTTCCTCATGGTTCAATATATCTCCGTAACAAATTTCATGAAAATCACTCCATTAGTTTAGCTGTGAAAGCATATTTTATAATTAGAGGCGTGGCACCGCTCATAAAAAAAAAAATATATTCCTCAGAGTCCAATCTATCTTTGTGCCAAATTTCATCAAAATCGATCCATTAGTTTAGCCGTGGAAACATTTTTTCCTGTTTGGGGCGTGGAACCGCCCTGAAATTCTTTTAAAGTATTGGGTTTTTATTAATGGAATAGCCTAAGATAACAACTAAATCAAAAAGAAGCAAATAAAGCATAAAAAAATTTTTTTCTGAAAAAAAAAACAACAGAAATCTTTTTACTTGCAATCTTGAACCAATCAATTGTATTATCATTAAAAAAATTAACTTAAATTAAAACTGCTACTTGTGGATAGAAATCAATAGTAAATAAAAGACACCAATTAAAAAAAATGTCTGTCAAATATCAATTTCATGCTATGTGGCGGAGATAAGCCTCAGTTGAAATTTATATTACTTTCTTGTCTTGCCAAGAGGTAAATTAAAAAAAAGCAATTTATTATAAAAGAAAATTGTATAATCTGGAAGTAGGACAAGGCTCTCAGTGTCAGAAAATTACATGTTGCTTAAGGAACTTAAGAACTTAATATCGAAAGCTATCAAAATATCATTAATCATTTGGCAGCATAGTAGTGAATGCAACAAAGCTTTTGTCATATGTCTATTGCATACTTAATAAACAGACAAACGCACACATATAAAAAAAACTTGTAGACACACTTACAAATTGTAAGTGTATTTTTTACTAACCATCATACAACTGCTATAATGTGAAATTTGTTTGAAACATTTCCTTTTTTAAATCTTTACTACCATTAAGGGTCATTATTATATAAATAAATGTTTTGTCATTCATATATGTCCGATTTGTATTGAAATTAGGGTAAGGGTTAAATTCCTTCAGGCAGAACAATAAAACAATAAATAAACTTTGATAAAGGTCAAGCAGCAGATAAGTTACGAGTTGAAAGAACAAATAGCTTCGAGAAAGATATGCGGTTATGATAAACCCACATGCTAGCAGGCTTTAATTTACACAATTGTATTAAAATGAAACAAATTAAATTGTATATAAATTGAGCTGAAAAATAATTTATAAGTTTTGTATAAAAAAGATTGTTTCTTATTTTTAAGTTTAAAGTTTTGTTATTAAAAAAATTTTGCTTATGAATTGCTTTGAGTTTATGGCTTGTTTTTGAAAAAGTTTATTTTTTCAGTTTTTCACAAAACTTAAAAAAATTTCAATATTTTTCTTATCTTGTAAACACTAACAATATTTGTATTTTATTTTTTTCAAAAAAAAAAACAACAGATTTTTCGGGAAAATCTTCAAGTGGTCGAAAAAGACGTAACTTCTTTGGGTGGAGGGGACCACGTCGTGGTTCCCTTAGCCCCCAGGCCAGTATGGCGTCTTATAATGGGGTGCTAAAGGATTACGGTCATAGCAGTTTAAATGAGGCTTTCAAATCCCAAAATAATGTCAACTTTAAGTTAATCAAAACAGGTAAGTTCGCAAAAAAAAAAATATAAATAAATAAATAAAAAATGTTAAAAAAAATCTAAAACAAAAAAAATGATTTATGAAATGTGTTATAAAAATAAAAAATGTAATTTTAAAAATTTAGCAAATTTATGACAAATTGAAGGCTTTTGCTTGCCATATATCATGATATAATGTATTAAATTGTGAATAATTTGAACAGCTTGCGAGTTTCCTTTTTAACTTTCCATATTGTTATGTTGTATTATGTGCCAGTATTTTGAGTTTAAAAAACCCGCATCAAATGTGCACAATTTGGTTTACATTGACGTCATTGCAAGAATAAAAAAAATGTAAGAAAAAAGGTTATAAAATAAATTTTGTACAAAAGCAGCTTGTAATCTGAAGTTGATAGCTTTCAATGTTTGCTATCAAATTTTTTTCTCAAGTTTTGTGACAGCTGCTTTGAACACTTAATAAGGCGTAAATTTTCTCAGTTTTATAATGAAAATATAAACTTGGCTATGATAAGAAACCTTCGAAAAAGTATAGTCTAGTTTTAAAATTCTGTCGGCCTTTGTAATAAATGTTTAATTGTAATAAATAATATGCAGTCGATATAAACAAATAAAGTTTCTGTTAATTTAAAATGAAATTGGTTCAAATTAAAGCATCTTCCGATAGAGCGATCCCATTTGTGCCATTGTTACAACATATCGTAAATCATGCAGTGCGAAAATCAACAAAAACTAAAAGTTAAGGCCATAGATTATTTGGCTGAAATGGCAAAGAAAGATGCGCTACTTTTCTTTAATCTTGTTATAAAATTTATTGTTTTCGTTGCTGTTTTTTTTATTAAATTTGCCCTTCTTCTTACATACATATATGCTTATCTCTATATTATCTGTATTGCCATGAAGTTTGAAAGTCATTGCATAGCATAGCATGTATGCGGAACTGTATTTACACAAGTTAGATACTTCAAAAAAGAGAATTTATTTTTTTGCCTCCGACAATTTATTGATCGATTCTGTTTTTTTTTTTGATTGATATTGATTGATAAAAAGTAAATTTATTTTTATATTATGACGCACACAGACGTACTGTTTGATGTTGATGCTGCAGTGGTGTCTATAAATATTTGATTATCATTTTTGTAGTGAATAAAATAACTTTGGGTAATTTTTGCGGAAAAATATTGTAGGCTTGTTTTAAAGAGTATTGAATGGTATTTATTATTTAAGACAAGCCCATTTGATGAACTAAAAGGGTATTTTATTACCAAGAAGTGCGGATATAAATTTTTTTTTTTTTACATATAACGTACTCTAATTTATCAAAAAGTGAAGTAGGTTAATGGAAAAATTAAAAAACAAAAACTTTCCCAACACCGGATATCTAATGGAATTTTCATTAAATAATAATCAAAAAGCAAACCTGCCAATTTCCTTGTTTATTTTATCCTGCTTCTTACTTACGCTGAACAAATTAATTGAGAATTAAAGAAAACAAAAATAAAATAAAATGAAAATAGCAATCGAAGAGAAATAAAGCATCATCGCTCAGTTTCATTATTGACATTTCAAACTGCGCTTTTTGCACATTATTTACTCAACGTGAGCTGTGCGTAGATTTAATGAAAAGTGTTGCAAAGTAAACATAGTGAGGCTAGTGAACAAATAAGGCAAAATTGTGTGAATACAAAAAAAATTTTCATTTAAATTTGACGCTTATTTCATATAAAAAATTCTTAGCAGTTGAAATTTTCGGCTCATTTTCAGCCGGAAATATGAACGATTAAAAAATTACCTGATTTGATTAGTTCGCTGTGAAAGTTTTTTTTTTTAAAAAGTTTTTAAGAAAAAAAAAAAAAATAAAAATTTCTAAATAGACGGAGTTTAAAAAAATTAGAGTAAAACTACCATTGGTATTATTCTTCAAAATTAAAAACAAATACGCCACGCCCTCTTAAAGGAATTAAAGTTTATAATAACCTTTCTTTGGGTTCAATCTATCTCCACACTAAATTTTATTACAATCGGTCCATTAGTTTTGAATACGCTTTTTCTGTTTGAGGTGCTGCCACTCCTACTTAAAAAAATTTGAATTTTTAGAAATCTTTTTTAAGGTTCAATCTATATCTTAACATCTTATCAAAATTGATTCGTTAGTTTAGCAATAACGAAGTATTTTCCTGAAAAAGGCGTGCCACCGCCCACCAAAAAAATAATTTTTACTCAACAATCAATCTATCTCCATACCAAATTTAATCAAAATCGATGGAGCGGCTCAACCGAGATAGCGTTTTTTCACATGCAGGGCGGTGCCACGCCCCCTTATAGAAATCAAAGATTTTGATAACCTTTCTTAGGGTTCAATCTGTCTCAAACCAAATTTCATTAAAACCAGTCCATTAGTTTGGTCGTGGAAACGTTTTTTCCATTTCCGCTTATTATTAAAAAAGTAATAATACATGTCCACCCTTCTCATCACAACCTTTCCAACAAAAAAAAATTAAGCGATTATGTTGTGTAATGGCTGAAAAAAAGTGGTGTAATCGATAACCAACTGCGCATTTATATAATGATAGCCAATTGCAATCGCCCTGACTAAATATTGTGGCTTAACATTGAAGTAAAGTTCATCCCTCAAATGTTAGAGTCTAAGAAAGAAAATATTTGAATGACACTATATGTTTTTTTTTTTAAAAAAATCGTTCAAAAACGGTTGTTAACAGGATGTATAATCTTAAGCAATTTTTCTATTGAAAAACACATTTAAAAAACTGATTGATGAATGAAGATTGATTTATTTGTGAATTTTAAAATTTATTTGTTCTAAATTTATTTTTGGCTTTTAAAGAATGTTGTTTTAGACGTAGGAAATTTTGTATACATTCGTTTTGTTCTCCCTAATATCAATAAATTTTTAATAAATCAACAACTTCGCTTCTTTGAACTTATCGGCGCGGCGCGTTAATTGTAACTAGAATCGCATACTTCACTGGTTTTATTCATTTGCTCTTTTATTAATCAGCTGCTGTGGCCTCCATTTCCATTACCACTACTTTACAAATCATTAAATATTGATTTCCTTGCGCTTTCTAGTAGAATACACTTTTCTATGCGTCCAAATGCTTTTAGGATTTTTATTTATCCTTTTTTTTCGATTTGTTTTGTTTGCTAGTTTGTAGTTGAACTTATACTTTTTTTTAATACAAAAAAAAAAAAAATTTATCTTTACTTTGGAAGAACTTTTCAAATCAATGTCATACTTTTATAAGCCGCCTTCAATGTGTTTATGCGCCCGTTACGTCTACCAAACAAATGAGGCGTATTGAGAAATTTCTAATAAGAAAACTTTGTTATGCCACCCACTTTGAGTTTATGTGCTTACCCTGTACACAGCCAGCTGGCAAAATCCTTTTTTGCATTGGAAACAACTTTTGCATGCTTATGCAAATATATGCGAGAGCGGGCAACGTATGGGCTAAGAATATAAAAAGTTTACGAGTAAAAGTGGGAATAAGTGCAATAAGAGCCTTATTGCAGCAACAACTCTCATCCAATGCAACAAACTGAATTATATTCAATTTAAAGTTTCTCAATGCAACTGGGAAACTATCATTCGTATCTACTGTAGATTGTCTTGTTAGCTTTGAATTGCTAAAGATTTGAAAGTACATATTGTACAAGTCTTGCTGCAGTAGTTTTTGTAGGAAATAATAAGTCTGCATATTTTTAAATAATATAAATATAAAACCGGTTTATAAAGCAAATGTTTATTAAAATTTCTTATATACGAGTTCACAATTTGGCATTTCGAACTCATGTCTTCTGACCTTAATATCTTAAGTCTTATACATCATATCTTTTTGTTTATGCATTGTCTTTTATGCCATGCATCTTACATGCGCTACATATGTAGAGGAGAGAGGGGCTAGTGTGGACAATTTTTACATAACTATAAAATTGTATATGTAGATATTTATTTTTTGTAATAAAGTAATTTTTAGTGATTACTCATACCTCTTACCTTCATAATTACACCAACAGTTACAATTTTTTTTTTTTTTTTTCATAAATGAATTTTTAAATTATTTTAAAGAGAGCTTACATTTGTCCGTACTAGCCCCTTACACGGGGCTAGTGTGGACAACCATTGATTTTACTAGGAGCCAATGTTGACACCAATAGAAACTTGATGATTGAAACAGAAACTTAAAAACAGAGTTCAAATATATATATTTTTTTTTGAAGACAATAATAATACAGTTCAATACAAATTCACTTCAATTCCATGTTAATCTTGGAGAAAGCGAATGTTTCTTAGAGCTGCATTTTTTCTTTTCAGAGGTTCTTCGTTTATCTTCGACAATTTTGACACTTTCTCGGACCAGCTTTTAGAAAAGGTCTGACGATTTCTGTACCCATTTTTTTTTGCTACAATCGATGGGGAAAGGTCAAAAATGGATTTTAAACATCACTGGAGTTCCTCCGGACCCTGGAAAGGACAGTTTTTGACCCATTTTTGGAACATTTTTTTTATGTCTTAATCAATTGGGTAAGCTCGAAAAAATAATTTTAGACATCACTTAGGGTGGCTATGGACCTTGGAAAGTACCGTTTTCGACCCTTTTTATTGCTTTCCAAGGTCCGTAGCTGCCCGAAGGTATGTCCTAAAGCCATTTGCGACATTCCTTATCAATTGAAGCATGAACAATTTTTTAGGGTGGTTAAAAAAAACAAATTTTTGCAACAATCGATAGGAAAAGGTCGTAAATAGCTATTTCCGAGCTTAATCTACTGATGCAAAAAAAAAAAATTTATTTTGAACAACCCTAATAATGCCACCAAACTCTCCGATATATCAGCACGATCCGTTTTCCGTTTGTATGTACGCATCATCTGTAAATAAATATAATTTCGATTGACATTACCTACCTTCTCATCAAAGTAAATGCAAATGGTGCTAGGAAATGTTCACACAAGCCCCATTTCAACTGTCCACACTAGCCACTTTGTGTTTTTTATACAAAAACATTTTTTTTTTTAAACTTACGGTAAACTTTATTAAAAATAATTTCAATTATTTGAATAAAAACTTGCTTAACTTGTATTATATATTTACACTTTAGCAAAAGAATGATTAATTTTTGAGTATCACTGAAATTGAGAAAAACCAAAACATTTACTTTTTGCTGCGCAAAACACGTCTGGTCTTGTTACCATGAAACGGTGAGCTGTATACCAACGAATTTTTTTTTTTGGTAATAGGGAGTGCAAAGGCCTACTTTAAAAAAATTTAACGGAAAACATCGACTCAAAACGGCGCGAGAACTTGAATCTCTTCACACTAGCCCCCTTCTCCCCTATATCTTATTTCTTATACTCAGTTTATATTTTATGTACTATTTCTTAAGTCATACATTTTATGTATTGTACCCTAGCTCTGATTTTTAATAACTTATCTTTGATTTTTAATTTCTTATCTTTCATTTGTGTTACTTCTCATCATATGATGTTTATAACCCAACCGATTGCTCAATTACAAATTGTCAATAAAAGTCTCTGCATTTTCTATCGATCTTTAAAATATATGGAGCACATGATATCTATTATGTTTGGAATCATATGTGTATCATAATATTAATACTTTGCAATTTTTATATTTTTCTCTGTATTTTGATGTTGCATATTAAAAAGTTTTTATTTCTAACTTTGATGGCAGCTTGTTCAATTTTACTAAGTTTTTTGTGATTTCTATTGCATCGTCCACACAGTTTTTTCTTATGAAACAGTATTATGACCAAATTGAATTCTTCATTCGACAGGCAACATTTGTTTTCTGTCATAAAAATCATAAAATGTTTTGTTGAAAAATGTCATATTTGTATAGAAAAAGCTGATATTGAAGTTAAAGGTCGTTGTATTCATATGCATATGCTGTTATATCCAAAAATTGATTTGGCACTTGAAAAATTAATTTAAATATTAAAATGAAAATTTGTCTTAAAAGTTTGCTAAAAACAAATATACAATTTTTCGACGATTACTTCTGACTTACTTTGGCCCAAAATCTAATGTAAATTTTCCGCATATTGTTTTTGATAAACTTTGTCGTTTATTTTAAAGCGATTTTGACTTTGATTTTAGGAAACATTTAGTTTTTGCTTTTTGGGTGATAATTGACTGCGGTTTTATTTAATTTATTTAGAGTGATTTTAACAAAACTTTGCGACGTCCGAAATAACCATATTTAATTCTATTAATTCTTGTGAAAATCAAATTTCTTAGCAAGTTTAGTGCCATTTTGTTTGTAATGTAATATTAATGACTAATGCAGTGCTCAATAAATATTTTTCAAGAAGAGGTCTGAAAATGCTTGTTGCTTCGTTCGCTAATGTTTTTTTTCTAATAAAAGTACTAGCTTATTCATCAAAATCGATATTGTCCTTTTTAAAGGACAATTGCGTTTGATGCAATCAGCCAAACATTACTCGGTTTTTGATATGGCCCTCAGAGCCGTCTTCGATTTACACATAAACTCTTTTTGGCTGCTACAACGCGTTCCTCTGAGCGGTCTTTTGAGTCGATCCAATGGGAAGAAGTCATGGGAGCTAAATCAGGTAAATTTGGTGGCTGTTGGTTGGTACTCGTTGATGGCAGAAGCAGTTGGCTCTCGTAAGTCTTTTGAAGCATTATAAAATAGAAATTTTTGGGTTAAGTATATTGGTAGATACACGCCAAATGTCCTAGCGCGACGCGCGAGCACTAAATTCTGTTGTTTTCAACTCGTGCTGGTGGTATGTAAATGTACCTAAAAAATATCCCGACACATCATTTCGATGTATTTTTTCCTCATTTTCACCAATGGTTTTGTTAAATTTTCCGAAATTTTCCATTTTCCTGGTGAAAAATCACAAAACGTGTTATATCTCAAAAATGATATTTTTAATATTTTTTTAATGCTTTTAATCGAAAGCTGAGGTTTTTTTTTACATTAAAAAAGTTATTTTCCAAAGTTTACTTCAGCATTAAAAATAGAAATATGTGGGTTAAGTATATGTTCTAAAGCTACAGGCTACAGTATTCATATTAGGCTGAAACTCAAAGTTAAAAAAATCTGTAGATCAAGTTAAAACTGTTCAAACTAAAAGGTTGTAGCTTTCTAATACAGATTATAGCTTAAAATTGAAGGTTATATTTAAGTGATAAGTTCGGAACACAATTGGGGCAGTAACAGCAACAGCTGCCAGAACTTCAAATACTATATACAAACAAAGAAGTCAAAATAAAAACTTACTTTATATATAAAAAAAAAATTGTAGCTATACGCTTTATTATTATTTCTAGATAAATTAAAAAAAAAATAACAAAAACAAATATTTTCATTATATGGCAGTTTGAATGCAACACTGATATTTTGCTGCTTTGCTGTCGAATAAAATATAAAACAGTTTCTATATCTATCTGTCTTTTCCTCAGCCCCATTGATCTCTGTAATATTCATATTGACAGATTTTGCTACCCTGTAGTTGTGCTGCTGCTGCTCCAATTGTGTTCCGAACTATAAGTGATTTTCAGCTGTTGTTTAGAGAATGTACTACTGACAATAACTATAATGAACTTTGCGTCATCAAAAGGTTATTTTAGCTAACGATATTAAAATATTTGCTTTGTGAGCCCAAATAATATTACTAAAGATAAAAGCAATTTAAGGTTGAAATGGCTGTTTCACAACTTTGTTTCAACTTACAATCAATATCCTTCAGTCAAGATCAAACAAATTATATGTAACAAATTTTATTAGTTTCACATCTACTCGCACACCTATTAAGAAAATTTTCAAAAAAATTAACATGACCACACAGTTGTGTGAATGCTTAATACTGTCACATATACAAATACAAACACACACGATACACACAAATTACGTTTCTTTTTATAGCGCTCATTACAATGTCAACGAAACCATTTAAAATACAATAAAATCGTAAATTATGAATATTCTCTAATGATGTTGTTTTTGGTATATGTGATATTGTTGTTGTTGTTATTCCAATGCTGTTGTTTTTGTTCCAATTGCTGTTGCTGTTTTACGTATTGTCATTTTTGCGCTTGGTGTTTATATTTTGTCAAAAAAAATTTATAGTCATGTTTCTCATGTATCTATTAATAAAACCATGAGTATTTGCGAAAGTATAAATTAACCTTGACAAGCGCAAGGACAGGCAAACAGACAAATAAAACGACTAAAAAGAACAAGCACAACAAGTTTACAAGCAAACAAAGCAAACAAAACAAACAAACGTATACCAAGAAGTTTTGCGGTAAGAGTCGCACACATACTGCCAGTTGGCGCGCCATTAAGTCTAATGTTTTACGAGTATGCACGACACATTTGTTACGTGAAAATGCTTCACGCAGATTTTGCTGCAAGGCAAATTAAAGTTTTTGTCGTTTCTTGTTTTACAAACATGCGAATATAATAAAAAAAGTTTGTTCTCTAGGCTTTTCTTTTTATTGTATGAATTTTTTTTTTGTTTGGTGTTTGGCTCGCTGTTCAATTAATTAAAACACAAAATTACAAAAATTTAATTAATTATTGACTTATGCAGGCAGGAAAGAGCAGCAGCTGTTAAGAAAATAAACATAAGAAATTAAATCACATTTTTTCATTAGGTAAATTGTAATAAAGTTTTTGATTGTTCTGCATAAAAGATATAAATCGCAATAAGAAAATATCTTAATTTTTCCAAAAATAAAACTGTCAAAGTCAAGAGCGTTGTGCTCTCGGCTGTTACCAGGTATTGTTGTTAGATTTTCTTTTTGAGGCTGCTTAAGTCTGCAAAAGCATATTTTCGATTGCTCATAATTAAGCAAGTCGCTGATATGCATTAGAGAATTAACATCTCTTTCTATATTCTCGCTCCAAAAAAAAAAAAAAAAAACAACTGAAAAACAGTTTTGTTTTGAACATCGAAGCGAAATTCAAACGGTATAAATGAGTAGAAAAAATAACAAGACAAACAACACAGAATTCAATAAGCATTAGCAACGAAAAATCAAATGACAATTTTTGTGTGAGACTTTGCAAAAATTTAATCATAAAAAAAGGATATTTAACTTTAGAACTTAAACAAAATAAGTATGCAATAATCTGCTTTAGCACAAATATGTTGTTTCAAAAAAGAAGTTATTGAAATCGGTTCAGTATATTTTGAAGCAAAGCGTTACAAACCATTTCCATATAAGCAATTATATAAGTAGTATAAATATATGAATAAAATTTATAAAATTAAAATTTGAAAGTTAAACTATATTTTTGAGCTAACTGTTCAGTAAAGTGCGTAATAACACCAAAAAATCACATAAAACAAAAAAAATAAAAAAACAACACAAAACTGGTCTTAGCTAGTCATAGTAGTTACATCCATTGCTAAAGAGAATCTTCAGTGACCTTCGAGGTGATGAGTGAGATATTTTTGGGTGATTTGTTTTCATTTTGGCATAAACTTGTTGTACTGTTGTTGTTGGATTTTCTTTGTTTTTAGATTCGCAACTTATGCAAGGTCTGATATTTTTCTTTAAAGCTTAATCGTTAGTGAAACATTGTCGTAGACTGACATGCTTTTATAATGCTGCAAGTTGAAAAAATGTAATTTTTCATAGTGGGTCTAACAATATGATCATCCACTATAATCTTAACATAGCCCCAAAGAAAAAATGTAATGGTGTTCAGTCGCATAATCTCTGGTGCCCATCGAAGTCGCCATTACAAGAAAAACAGACGTCCAGGAAATTCGTAGTGAATTCTCAATAATTCAACAAGTTGTGCGATTATTTCCTCCTGAATTTTACTTATCAAAAGTCACATAAATGACATAGTTGAATGTTGATAAACTTTTACTTATTGATGGCTGACCCCATACTTATAAGTTGATGCAAATTTTCTCAAGAGTTTTTTTTTTTACTTCCAAGTATAAGAAAAGAAAATGTAGAAAATTTAGTGATAAATCACTAGCAACACAGATTAAGGTAAACAGGTAAGCTGTAAAACAGCTGCGCTGGTGAAGCAAAAACTTTGTCATAAATTTAGAAAATCTTTAAAGCCGACATTAATTCTCGAACAGTGGAGGAGTTTTTTTCGAAGCAAAATAAATACCATAACCTATAATTCATATGATAAGCTGTTTAAATCTCAATACGCTCTGTGCATCTTCCAAGAATACGAAGATTTTAATTAAAATGCTTTTAAAGGCTTAAAAGCTACGGTTTACGGTTTTAAGTTGAAGCCTATTTTTAATTCAACTAAACATATTTTTTTTTTAAATTTACTTACAAAAAGAAGAAGAAGAAGAGCTAACATAAATTATTTGAAAAACATTTAACCAACATTTAACTATTTTTATGACCCGCAAAGCTATAAAACTTTCAACTTAACCTGAAAAGTTGCTACTGCAGATGCTGCCGTTGTGGCCACAAACTTCTGCATGTTTGTGTGATTATATGTCTTCTCGTAGTTGTATGGCTCGTTAAGTCTCCAAATAACGACTTTGGTATACCGATTTTGGCGTTGCAGCAAAGATAAAAATTCTTCTTTATATTATTTCAAAAAGAGCACTGCATTTTTTAAAAAGCAGTCGTTTATTGAATTTTTATTGCAACAGCATTGAAATGCTGCAAAATGCGGAGAAGTAAATATTATTGATATTGAAGTCGAAAAAATTTCCCTGAATATAATAAATAAATCAATGAAAATGAACAAATGACAATCCATTTGAATCAAAAATAGAAAAGAATACTCTGCCCAATAACTATTGGTTGAATACTCTAAAAATAGAAAGGAAAACGAGTGGCACGACTAATTTGGTGTCAAGGATGTAATTTTCATATCTTAACTTAAAATAATTCATTTTTCAAGAAATTACTTTAATAATTTAAATGCTGCTGTGTGCGAAAATCTTAAATCATTAATTTATTTTGCATAATTTATGCTTTTACAACAGCAACATCGGCGTAATACTTTGCGTTAACATTAAAGTGTCAAAGAATGTGCTTATGTTGTATCATGCTGAGTGTGTTTGTATGCTTGTCTTTTTGTGTGTATGCAATATGCGCAGCTTCCTTCCGTCACATAAGTATTTCGACATATTTGTAGCACAGTGGAAATTTGGAAAAAAATAAAAAAAAAGTTTTGAAACAAAACTCAAAAATAATACAAGGATGCAAGGAAGGAATATTGTGCAGTATTTGAAAACAATGTTGAATTAAAATTGAAACAAAATGTCGATTTAACTACTAACCCGAGAATAAAGTAAAATCGTAATTTTGAAAGCTGAGTGAAATCGATTTTTTGATTATAACCTTAAATAAAAATATAATTAAAAAATTTGAACAAAAAAACTTAATAAAAATTAGAATTGCAATTGAAATTGGACATATTTTTTAAATTTGAGCTACCATAGTTCGGTTTGATGAAGTTTTTAAAAGAACTTTTTTTTAAAAATCCTATTCAAATATACATTTTGTGCTTTTTATGTGGGTCTTAAAAATTGAAAAAAAAAAAATATTTTTGAATTCAGTTTTTATTTTAAATAATTTTTCAATATACAGTGGCGAACAGTGAAATCCGAACAAACAAAAAAGATTGAATAAAATCGTTTAGGATCTAAATTTTTTATCGATTCAAAAAACTGATGCAAGGATCAGAGAAGCAAATAATTTTTATTGTAATATTTTGCTGCAGGTCGAAAAGCCACACCATAAACATCTATTTTTAGCAAAAAAAAAGTAAAATATGCCGTTCATTGATAAAATAAGTTTTTGGTAAAATGTTGTAAAATTTTATTTTTAAGGAATTAATTCTAAAATATTTACGGCAGGTATTTTAAGAACTAATATTCAGAATTGAAAAAAAATAGGTATAAAAATTTTGTTGTTCCTCTCTTAGCTTTTATGACCGCCATAACTCACTGCGGCATGGAAGAGATCAAATTTTTCAAAAGATCTTGCGAAATGCCTTCGTACCATACATTTTGAAATATTCTGTCTAACACGCGAAAATTAGTGGGCTTGTGGCTTGCTACCTGCATCTTTATTATGTGCCAAAGATTCTCAATGGGGTTTCAGATCGGGATCATTCAAGTAATTCCTTACCTGTAAAAGAAGAAGAAGAAAAAAAGATGAAAGTTGTGGGTTATTATTAAGTACAAAATAAGGATTTACAAAACACTAATGCTTACCAGTTGCGCTCGACAACAAGGCGCAGAATCATCTTGTAATTTCACGTTGTCCACACGCGAAAAATGCTCTTCAACAGAAGGCTCCAAGTTTCCTATCAGGATGTTTTTATAGTCGGCTGCTCTGACAGTTCCTTTAATCAAGGCCAGTTGTCCAACTTGGTAATAAGAAAAGCATCCCCAGACCATTCTAATAATCGGTTGCCTAAATGTTCTTTGGGTGCACTCGTCGCTATAACGCTCTCCAGTTCTTCGGCGCACGTCCAGCATTCCATCGGAACCGGATGTGTTGAACTTTGATTCATCTGAGAAGATCACATTCTGCCAATCGGATACAGTCCACATTTTGTGCTGGTTGGCCCAATACAAGCGTTTCCGACGCATTTGATTGGTCAAAAAAGGTTTTATAGCTAGACGGTGTGCAGATAAACCAGCATCATAGAGCCTTCGTCACACAGTTGTTGGAAAAATTTTTATTACTCCACATTCAGCAAAATATTTTCTAATTTCTACATCCATTTTGAAGCGATTCTTAAGAAAAATCTTTTTTAAAAGTCGATCATCAGCTTCTGTAATCTTTTTTCGCGCTCCTGCCCCTTCCTTTCGACTTGTCGACCCAGTTTTGGAATACTTTTTCAAAAAGTCGGCTACTAAGGACTTACTGAAGCCTACTCTAACAGATAGATAGATAGATTTACGTTTTTTTACTCAGTGAATTAAACAAAAGCTCCACTGTACTTCAACGTCTTCCGTACAAAAAGTACATACTTGAGTATATTGTTGTTGTTTTTGTTTTCTTTGTATACATAAGCTCGTCTTTCCAATATGCGTTATGTGGCGCTGTTCGCTATCAAGTGTATGTTGTTATTGTTGGTTTTGTCATTTTTGGCACATAAATTTTATCCGTATTTTTTTTTTTTGGTATGCTCTTTGTTCGGTTGTGCTGAAGGTCAAGGATATGTAAAAAATTTTCAAGTTTAACAACACAGAAAGTCGGTCAGAGTGTTAAGTTTGATTAAGAAATAAAAATGGGAAAAATCTTAAATTGTTATGCAAAGTAGCTATTGTATTTGTAACTGGAATAGCGTTAAAGGTCCGTAAAAATAATGGGGATTTTTGATGAAAGCTTTTTTTTATTACTGAATTCAATAAATATATTCAACTTAAAGTGTTGTATCAAACTTTCAAAAGAACACTATTGTATTTGCAAATTTATTGTTATGAGTTCTTTAAGAAAATTATACCCGATATATCTTTAATTGAAAAATTTAAAGTCTCAAATATTTTCTGCACAATTTAACAATATTTGCATAGATTCTAAATTTTTGTGGTTTATTTTTCAAGTCTTTTAAATTCGTCCAACTTAACATTACTCTGTGCAAATATCCAACAGCTATGTGTTCTTAAAAATTTTCATTTTTCTTTCTGTAGATATTATTTTGCTATTACAGCTCAACTGTTTGTATAGCATTTCTTTCGCATGCCATGGGGCTCATCGTTTATTCCAAGCTCATCTCTGAAATCGCTGCTTATTTTAAAGCGATACCCAACGCAATGTCGGAAATTGAATTTTTTCGTTTGTTTTTTCGATTTTTTTTTTATTTTATGTCTGATATTTTTTCTGACAAAATATTTCTCCTAACGATTTTTTCTATTAATTCTCAGTGCAGCGCAATGAAAATTAAATCTTGTACATTGCTCGGATTATTGTGTCAAAAAATTGTTTGGGCAGGGAAGTTGATTGTGGCATTTGTCGGACATAGCGTGCGCGTTTGATGAGATTTAAAATAGCAAATAAACTGTTGAGGTTTTAGAGTTTTGAAATTTTTGTAAATTTTAAGGGGACAGAAAATAAGAATGGGAATAAAAAATGTTGTTATAATTTCCGAAAGCTGCTGGCGGAAATTGTTATGTTTTTCATATTACCGTTCGTGAGTAAAATTTTCTCTATCAACATTCGGACTAATAGCTTACTTACCATAGCAAATTTAGTTTATTGAACACTTTAGCCACATTCTGTGACCGCTTTCGAATAATTTACTGCAACCCTAATTAAAATTATATTGAGTAGTAATTTGTGCTAATTAAGTTTGACTTTTTAACTCAATGCTTCATTTGACACTCAAATTACGATTGTCCTTTTTGCATTTATTTTTTCTTTGATATAAACCTTAGCAACTCAACCAGCTGCGGTCTATAATAATTTTTGATGCTGTCAATGTTGCCATGAGCTGAATAATTAATTTCACTATTTGTGCGGTATAAGCTACTGACTTGTGGGTAGAATATAGACATTTTTCACTACAAAAACATTGGCAGCAAAATGTGCCTGGAAAACAAATTTCTCAAAATCAGTAAAGGCCATTTATCAGGCTGCAGTGATTTATTTAAGCAAAAAAAAAAAAGGATATATGAACCTGTTTAAAAAAATGTAGGAAAATAATTAAAAAGCAAGAAAAATTAACGAAACATAAATAGCATAGAGCAGAAAGTTAAGCAAAAAGGGTATTTAATTAGTAATTAGTTTTTGCGAATAAATTGGATTATAACTTGTACACATCTGTCTTGATAGTTTTTTGAAGAACTGCACATATTTATACCCAAATATTATTATATTATAACTTTAAGTTTTCAGCCCAAGTAATATCAATTCATGTAGATATATTTTCTTCAGATAAAACATCTTTTCAATGAATTCTTCTTGAACTCAATTTAAACTTATCATCAATCGCTTTTCGTAAGCTTAAGGTGTTTGAAAAGTTTTCATTTCATTTTGAGTGTTAATACAAACTTTTTGTCGAGAAACTCTTAACTGAACTCAAGTTGTTTCAAGTTCACAACCAATTTTAAGTTTACGTTGGAGAATCTCCAAAAATAATTTATGTAATAAAAGTGTTACAATTTAACTTGAAAATTGTTCTTGACGAACTTTTCTTAAATGGCTAAATATTTTCTCGCTACATTGATGCTTGAATAACACACACACACACGCACACAAATACTTTCAACACATTACAGTTTGTAATCCTTTTCCTTATGGCTTCATGTTTTGACACATGCTGTTAAATCTTTTGGTAGTAGTGCTAGTGTTGGTAATGATGGCAGTGTGTGCTCTACACGACTTTAGACGCAATTCATGCGGCGCACACAGGCATACATGCATACATACACACAAGTTGTGGTCACAAAGCAACCAGAGCAATGTAGTAGACGAGCAATAACATACACATGCAAAGTTTCATACCCGACTATATGACAATATATTGTGTTCATTTTAACCTCAATTATGTTACTTAATATATAAAATTCTTCTGGGTTGGTTTGCTTTAACGGTTAAATGTGCAGGAATTTTTGTAGAAAATAAGTGTTTACATTTGGGAGAAAAATGGCGCATGGAGTGTAGGAAATTAAAAAAATATAACATAAAATTAAAAAAATCACACAAAAAAAAATTTAAGTTTTGAAAAAGAAAAATAAGTAATTGGACAAAATAGTTCAGAAAATAGTCCAAAATAAGAAAAAAATTGCATATAATGGAAAGTTACAGATTGCTTCAAACTTCAAGTTCTTTTTTATGCAAAAGTATGTGAAATAAAATCATCCAACTATTTTGAGCTACCAATTAAGTAAAAGGTCAGAAATGTCTAATACTCTCAATAGTATTGCAATCCCACAAGCGCTCTCATAAATAATTTGATCAACTTTTAAATACAAACAATCAATATAGAATACAAATACTGCTATCCTTGCGTTGCCTGTAAGCACCTTTTGAAAAATACTTTTAAAAGCTCCTTTGATAGCACAGCTAATAATATCTCCAGTGCGGCATTTACGTAACGTGTCGATAAGGAATCGAAAACTGTGTAAACGCGTACATATGTAAATTAGGGTGTTTTTTATTTTTTTTCGGAAAGTTCTTTTGTTCAAAAATTCACTTTAAAGTTTTTTAATAAATATACTCGTATATATGTCAACACAAAAATTTCCATGTCGATCATTTAGAATTTACTCAAGTTAGTTGATACTTTATTGAAATGAAAATATTATCAAAATTACATCCTTTAAATTCAATTTTTAATCATAAATCTGCATTAAATGTCTTATATAACATTACGGTTAATATACTCGGAAACATAGATTTTTGTGTTCACAAAAGGGGGTATTTTTTCAGAGGTATAGAACTTTAAGTTGACAACACTTTTTTTACTGGCGGCCATTTTGTCAGCTGTCAAATGATTTATGGTTAGTTTGGTTTGGTATTTCAACATGAATAGACTGACGCCTGAACTACGCTTCCAAATTCTGAAAATTTATTATAGTCACTAAAATTTCAACTTTGTTTTCACTCCAAATACACATGATTTTTTCAATTATGAAGTCAAGAAAGCCGCCGACCTTAATTTATCTTTGGGGTTATGTGAAGTCAAAAGTCTTCGCCGATAAGCCAGCTACGATTCAACACTTGGAAGTCAACATTACTCGCGTAATTCGCGATATACTTCGAAAATTGAACCTCCAAACCTTGCAAACTATAGTAATCGTTCTATTTTTGATTGCATTGCAGTCTTTAAAGTGCAATACTCAATAACGGAAAATGCAAAACAGCATAAGGGTAAAATTTGCCTGCTGTCATTTGTAACTTTAATTGTAGCAATAAAATTTTAGTACAAAAGAGAAATAGCACTTAATGCATTTTCAATGCATGGAAAATTTTGCACTCGAGTGCATGAAGCACTGAAGTAATGTGGAATAGATTTATGTAATTGTATTTGAATTATTTTTCTATTGCGATTATGCACAATCACCATGTTATTCTTAACCCTATAAGTTTTTAAAAATATGTAAAAATATAAAAACTTATCTAACTTTTTAAATCTACTGAAGAAATTAATAAAAAAATAGTGACATATGTTTTTTCTTTTATATGCATGAAATGATTCATTTGCAATGCCTTAAAAGGCTCTGAAAAGATTTCGTAAAGAGTTCGGTGATATCTCAAAGAGTTCGAAAGTAGAAGTATATTGTAAAATTTTTGTCAAATCGACTTTACTTTAACTTGACTTTGATTTATATTCAACTAAATTTTACTTCGAATTCCCTTTAACTCATTGAAACTTCACTTCATATTATCGAACTCTAAGTTTCACTTCCTTAGTGTCATATATTAGCTTAAATTACTTCAGGAAAAAGAAACCAACATAAGAAAATCGGCTTTCAAACTTGTGCTTTTTGAGAAGTAGAACAAATTTTTGTTGTTGTTATAATCAGCATTTATTGTTGACATTAAATTGTCATACAAAAAGCTTAAGCAATTGATCCAAAGTTACATGAGTTATCTTTATGTATATGCAAATTGCATGAACTTTTTCAAATATTATTTTTCAGTACACGCTTTATTGCCATCAATGAAATTATTGTTGTCGATGTTTTCTTTTTGTTCAATTATGAATAATAAATCAGAAAATAACGACCATAGAACCGCTCAAAAAAAAAAAAAGTCAACTTGTCAGACATGGTATCAACCCCCATATTGTACCTATAAAATTTTATGCAATATTCAAATTTTCCGCGCCATACTAACATTTTTTTTTTTTTGTTGATTGGTAACATCAGCAAATGATGGCAGCCACTTGAAGTTGTTATTATTTTTGTTGTTGTTGAATTTCACATTTGCATATTTGACGCGAACCGCACTGCTTTCAATGAAATAAGCAAATAGATCTGCATATTTAATTGAACAGCAATAGCGAAATTTTACATTTTGATTTTTATATGCGATTACTTGAAGTTGTTGAGCTAAATTTGTTAATAAGTGAATAAACTTGAAAACACTTAAAAGTTGTTGAGAGAAATTTTAGATTTTATTTTCTGAATTTCATGTTTCTGGGGCAAGCAGTTTTACTTTTAGTTTGGTTTCTAATTATGAGCGTCAGGAAAACATCCTTTTCGAAAAAATAATGCCAATTTTGTAGCTGTTTTGACAGCTGCCATACTCCCCAACATTTGGATGCCAAAAGATATTAACTTAATAGATATTTACATTTTTTACTCTGAACTTAATTAATATGGGTACTAGTTTGGTCAATTTAACTTGAAAGTTGTTTTCGAGTCCATCCTACAAAAAAATTGGTCTTTTATATCTTATAAGTGAATTTTTAAAATTATGAGATATGCTTCTTCCCATAAAGATTTGAATTTAAAAATAGTACTTTGTGGATATTGACAGTTTACTTAGTTTGAAAAATATGAAAAATTAAGCATTATTACTTCGAAAAAAAAAAAATTTTTCATTCTAAGACTTGTGAAAATTTCTTTACTAAAGCTTATATTCTCGATAACAATTTCCTTATTAAACGTTTTCATCATTATTAAATGCAATTCTCGAAATATCATGTTGGCGGAAAAAATGCATTAAGCTCAAAATTACAAGTTACGTATACGACCTGTTATATTATTTTTTCAGAAACTAAAATTATATTGACTTATTCTAAAAAAATTAGTAAAAAAAAATTTTATTTTATTTCTTTGCAGTATCTGATTTCACCGAAACCCTTTCCCATTTATATGAAGAACATGCAACTGCCCTGCAAACCTTAGTGTCCACTTATCGCAAAAAGAATGGAGAGCTTCGTAAAGAAAGGTAAGTTGTTGCTTAAAAAAATAATAATATCACATGTCATAATATCAGCCACAAAATGACATGCGCAATTATAAAAACCAACATGAAATAAAATGGAAAATTCATTAACTCGAACTTTTATGTAACCAACATTTGTGCAAGAAAACAAAATAAAGTTGTGTTTTTAATTATTAATGTCCTTTTGACTAACTTATATTTATTGTACATACATACATACATATCCCATAATATTTTGCTCTGCCTTTATCTCTTTCTTTGTCTCTTTTACACGCACGCAAAAAACACTTGCACCAAAAAATAAACAAAAAAACTCATTTCATTCCGGCTGGCCAACAGACCTGCATGTCATATGTCCATATTTCAAGCATGGGAAACATTCCTACAAGAGGTCGAAACCGATTCTCAGGCATCCAACGATGTGGCCAGCGTACTATCAAGGCAGGTGAGTATCATGAGGATGGTATGTAGCTATAAGTTGTGCTGCATAAACATAAAAAAAGGAGCAGCATTTTTTGGAGAGTTGTTAAGGCACAACGATGTTGATGAAATCGTAAAGCTGCTAGTTATGGTTGGGCTGACATAATTAGAATTTGTGGTTACCTATTTTTCTGTGCATTTACCCTCTCCACTTTTGTTATCATTGTTTTGTCATATGATATATGTACGAGTGTATGATAGGTATTTTATGAGATTATAATTGAAATAACATGTACATGAGTTGGTTTGGTGTATGAAATGGACTTTGGCTGACTGTGATGACGTTGCGATTTGTTATGATAAACAGACAAATAAGTTTCTCCATGAGAGAAAGACAAAAATATCTTTCATTAAAATATTAATAGAAATTTTTTGTTTCGGTTGGATACTGAGCAGTGTTTATGATATGTCCAGTTGCTGATAAAATATTAAATAAAATCTTGAGTAGTGCTAATTGAATATAATAGGATTGAATTAGATATCAAATAACATGATTTTTTTATTTATTATGAGAAAAGCTTATTATTAAAATATTTAGGTTTAATTATCAAGAGGGCGATTTTAACGAAAAAGAATTGATGAAATCTTTTGATTACAAAATTGTACTGTGCTTCATAATATTAGCAAATGTCCTACTCAAAATCATAACTTGTTTTTAAAAAATAAATTTTAATTTTAAACCGATTTCTTACCATGAGGAAAACGTCAAAGTGGCTCATTATGCATAAAAGTTTTGCATGCAATGTTTCATTCAACAATGATTATTCTGTAGCAATTTCTTGTTAACTAGTCACAGAACTTTTAATTTTCAAACCAACATTTAGTTGTCAAGTTCACATAACAAATTACCTTACTATCTCATATAGAGCGACACACAAAGCAGAAGCTATGCATCCAACTTAAAATTGATCGCTATCAATACCAATAACCCAAATACTTCAGTACAAAAGTTAAAGTTGAATACAATTAGGATTATCCTCTCTTGAAATGTGCTTACAGCAATATGCGCAAATTGGATAATATACCAACAAAGACCTACGCATGTATAAATACAGACATAAAATGATGTTGTGTCTAACGTACGCATACAATCGCAAAGACTTACAGTAATGCGCCAAAAGTAGACAAACAAAGAGACGGTTATCTAATACTAACTGACATGGTTACATTTACAGTGTTGGGGAAATGAAAAGGGTATGTTCTAAGTAATGGTTGATACAAGCCCATGGTAATTACTCAAACGAAACCTGTTGTCATTTTGCTAGTAAAATTGGATTATTTTTAGCTTAGATAGAAAGCATTTGTGAAGAATTTCCAAATAATTCTAGAGCGAAACAAAAAAATATTCATGAACCTTGACCTAGAAAACTCTGGATCGAAATCGGAGCTCTTAAGATCTAGCTTCATTCGTTTTTGCAAATGATTCACAATGTATAAATTTGCATATATCATGCTTCAAATACATGATTTTTTTTAATAAATTTCAAAATCAAAATGTAGAAATGCCTTTTAAAAGGTACAGTTATAATTTTTAAAAACCGATATAATCACAAATAAATCTACAATTGGCATTATTTAATTCCTTGCAATATCTTTTATGATTGCGAAATATAATTAAATATATACGCTAATACGCTTATACTCACCATGCAACCAAACACAGTGAATGTGTAATTTTTTATGAGCATTGATTACATGTCACTCATACAACCCGTAATTTCAAATAAAATATTTAAAACATGCAGCATTTTGTTGCACTTTGAAAGCTTAAAATAATTTGACGCCAATAATAATGCAGTAGCTGTAGTTGTGTGCACTTAAAATGGCAAAAAATTCAGTAAATTATTTATATTATTGCTTGGTCATTGAAAGAAATGGCAAAATGTGCAAAAACTGTGTAATAAAAATACATTTATTTATTACATTTTCCGATACTCTTTTTCATATTCCCACACAAAATTTTCTCATGTGGCAAATTTAAAGTTCGTTTGAAAAATTACCCTAAATTTGTTACAATTTAACATACGAACACTTTCAGTTACTTGCTGCTATGTTAACAAATGGTTGGAAAAGGTTAACACAGTCATGTTTGTGTTCATTTCATTGAAGTCAACAATCAAAACATTGCTGTAAGGCTAAAACTTGGAAGTAAACACAAACATTTTTGGGTTGAAAATGTTTTAGTTATGTTAAAGCAAACTTAGATAACGACTCTACTAATAATAAGTTTTGTAATTGCTCTTAAGCTCTAAATTTAATTAAACAGATTTACATGTTATATTCGTAGTTTAAAGAGCAAGTTGAGTGTAACAATTTGTAAGGATAATGAAAATTTTAATTAAAATTTCATTGCATTTTAAATACAAGGAAAGGAAAGGAATAATTTTCATTGAATTCTAAATTTACTTTGATGTTACGTATATTTTTTATTAAAATTTAATTTATTTTTTCTCACATCTGCCCACAGGTGTCAAGACCAATGCTCGATAAATCCTTTCATCGTAAAGTTCAAAGTCGCAAAATTTTCACACACAGGGAGTCTTTTGAGACTATTATCGCAAAGACTGAAGAAAAGCTGTCGAAGGTAAGTGAGCGTATTTTTTGTTTTGTGTTTTTTAATAATAAAAATGTAAACCACAGATATTGTGCTTTGAGGTTATTTTAAATTATTTTAATTGCGTTGTTGAAGCCAAAAAAAAAAAAAATAAAAATTGATCAATTGACTCCACATTTTTGTCAACAAGCGGACCGTTTTATTATCATGTACATTCGGCAAAAGCTTATGTAAATAGAGCTATGATGAAATGAATTGTTAGGACTGCACTAAATCTTAAGACTTTAGTTTGAAGTTTCTAAGCATCGATATACCTTAGCACTATAGCACTTATTCCTTCATGTTCATTTACAAGTGTTTTATAAAGAAACGAGACATAATTTTGTGGCTGCCCAAGATAACACTTCAAATTAATACCCCCAAAATATCACACATTTTCAGAAATGATAAATAAAAATAACAATTTTCTGGTTATGCTTTCATCTGATGATTTTTGAGTTAAGCTTGTTGATCATTAAGCAATTAAATACATTATAAAAATTGCGTATTGTTAAACTTGCTGCTCATTTTTCAAATTGCAATATCATAGCTTCGATGTGGCATAGAGTAATAAATTGAACTCTTTACTATGCAACACTAAATGCTTTATAAAAATATAAAATTTGATAAAGTGCTGCGCAAGATAAGGCAACCCCAAAAGTTTAAACTAAATCACTTACTATATAAATATCTCAAAATATTTTTAAATTATTAAAAATTCAAACCTATTGTGCTCTGACATAGAAAAATCGTTAAAGAAAACGCTTCATAAAATGAGCCAAGTTCAAAAGGAAGCAGTTGAATCTTTAAAATAATGTGGCGCAAAAAATGTTGTATACAACGAACCATTTATATTCTATAAAAACTGTCAGATGCAACTGTTGTTATTGTAGCTTTTTCCGTTAAAACGTGCCGCATTTTACAACTGTCTGCTACAGGGTGTCGGTTTGTTTTTGTTTCTACTTCTTTTTATATTACATTTACAGCAAGTAATGGAGTGCAAAATGAAGCAACGTTTATGAATAAAGAGGAAATAAAGTAGAGTAATGAAATGTTGCTATTGGGCAACATGCATTTGATGCTGTTTTTTGCCACTTTTTACAATTTAGTTACTTAGATATGAAACCCTTTGGCATTTAAAAAAAAAAACAAACAAAAAAAAACATTGCTCCAATAGAATAAATAAAAACCAGTTTCAATTTCCTAATGGAAATTTAATATTTAAAACATCACGTCGTATGCGTGACTTTGAATGGAACGTTTTCTTAAAAGTTTTTTTTTTTTTATTTTTTAACGAAATTCAATGGCCTTGGAGATAGCATATTATTTTTAAAGGTAAAGCATAAAATATGAAGATAAATTTTAGAAAGTATACTGCAGCATCTTTTAAGCATTTGATAGTTTCAGAAATTGTAATTCATATTTTATGAAGCTTTTTGTAGACATCTATTCCGAAAACTCAAAACAACAGACTTGAGAGTAAAAATTTATTCAACTCCCATACATTTGTGGGTCTCTAAAACTTAAGTCTTTTCTTCAATAAATAAATAAGATGTAAATGTGTGAGCATAACTTAATTTTATACATACATAGATACATATATGAAAGTTTTATTTGCTTTAGCATTTTTATTTTTGCTATAAATTACGGAAAATTGTTAGCAATATATCTAATTATCTAATTTATGAAGGAATAAATACTGTCAAAGCTTAACACAATCACACATAACAGCTCACTTTACTTTACCATTACAACAGGACGTATACGCAACATTAAATGATTCAACTTAATGCAATTAATTGCCGCTCTAACAATTGCAACATATGGCCAAAACATAAATTCCCTGCAATTAGTCACAATTAATGTCTCTTAGCACCACCCTTCTAGCTGCCATATCACAAACACAAGCATATGGAACACAATTAAATGGAACAGCAATTTTAGGCAGTTGCTCAGAGAAGCAATTGTTTTTATTCATTTGCAGAAAAATTACTTAAAGTGAATTACTAAGAGTGTTTACTATACTTTTAAGACTTAAGTGTTTTCATTACAATTTCATTGGAAATTCTTAATATTCTTATTCTCATTTCAGTGTCGCTTGGATTACAAACAATGTTATATGTCGCATCGACAGCAACCTACACAATTATCGCTGACCGAATATATTGATGCGCATAATGCTTACGTGCAGCAATTACATGCTACAAATGCTATGCTAGAAATTTATCATTGTGAGACGGTGCCACATCTGATGCAAGAGCTCGAAGAAATTCACAATGACCTTTGCAGTATTATTGCCGAGTCTATATTACAGGGTGCTGATGTTCTTGCAACAAAGGTGAGTGTTTGAATTTTTACAAGTCTTTACATTGGTTTAATTTTTTGTTTACTGTGAGTATTCTAGATTTTGTCGTTTTCAACGCTTTATTGCCGTTGTTTGCTGCATTGCAGTCAATCGTGTCATTTATGGATAATTGTAACATGTCCTTTGCTGCAATGTGCCTGTTTTTATTTTCGAAATAGCATCTTTAGTTTATTTTTATGGCTTTTCGTGTAGGGTATTTCGTTTTTCTAGCGTGGATTATGTAGTATCATATAATTTAATGGGTTGCTATTTATAGTTTTATTTTATTATTCGTTAGTAAAATATTAAGAGCTTGTTAGGTTTAATATTAAAAGCTTAAATTGCACTTATGAATTTGAATGAGCGACATGAAAAAAACAATTTATATGCTGTTTAATAAAGCTGTGTCGCATATGCCATGTTTTAGCATATGCTATGAAAATAACTATCTCAACTAAGATTTAACAAAGAGTTAAAAGTTTTTAATGCAAATTTAAGTTATTTTTCAAAGTGAATAATTCAATTAATGATCGCGCTATAATACGACGTCATAGACGCTTTTTCGTTTCGTTTCGTGCTAAAAGTAACACGAAATTTTGTGCTTAAGTGTTATGAAAAGTGACCTTTAAACTTTTTACTGAAACTCAGCTCTGATTAAGTTTATGATTAATGCATTCAACTTATTTTCATGTTTAGTTGATTGTCTTAAAAAATTTAAATTTTAATTGATGAACGCACTAAAACTCAACTGCAAATTTTCGTAGAATTGATGCATTCAAAAGAAAAACTTAAATATTTTAATATGGTTAAAAATCATCTGACAGTTTAACTTTAAGAGATATTGTCATCAAAAGACATAGGGTGTGTAGTTTAAATTTTTCCATACGTTATTTTTGCACTATAAATATAATTAAATATATAGTTTAACCGCTATATCTTTACTTCGATGTTATTTATAACAAATCTTTTTATGAATCTTATTTGCAATGTTTAACAAAAGTGTAGAGAGGAAAAAAAAAAACTGAGAGGAAAATTAACTAAAAATATAAAATTTTATTATGATTAGCAAAAAATACATAAAAATTGTAGTAAGAACGTAAGAATACGTTCTGGCGCACATTTAAATTAATAGTTAATAGTAATAATTTTTCTAGGGGCTAATTAAATTCAAATGAGTTATTTGTCGCCAAAGAAATTAAAAAATTATAAATTTTATGTCAAAGTTGCTCATACGTCACGTCTCACATGTTTTTTATTTTTAATAATTTAAACAGTAATACATCATTTAAAAAAAAAATATATATATATCACTAATGACTGCACTAAAATAAAGCTTGAGTGTTTCATATTTTAAATTTCTGTTGATAAAATAATACCTATTTTTTTTAAACACTATTTATGAGCTTTTGAACAAAATAACTTAACTTCGATATTACTTAGAACTAATATTTTGAAGCTTGTGTTTTGCATAATAACTGGCTCGCCAAATTATGAATTTTAATGATTGGCCGCGGCAAAGATTTTCATTTTCTTAGTGCTTAATTGAAATTTATTTTTTGAAGCGAAAATAAGTACATCGAACGTTTCTGCTGAAATTTCATTTGCAAATGTATCCAGCCTACCTTTAATTTAGAAAAGAATTTAAAAAAATGGTATTCAACTAACTGAGTTACCACTAGTGTTGCCAATATGCAATATTTTATGCAATTTGTGCGTTTCATGCTAATGGGCTGACGTCATAATAATTGCAACAGCTTCAAAGTTATGCTTAGTTAAAAACACCAACGCAAGTACCATACAATCATATAAGAGCCAGAGAAGCAACAAATGGTTTCACAACATGCGACAGATAATAGTGTTAGTGTGTACGTGTCCACACACGTCTGCTGTTGCACAAACGTAGATTCATATAATGCCTAACCTCAATGCGCACTAGCTGCTGCTGTATGGCAATTAAAGCCGCTTAAAACTCAAAGCATAAATATGCAGGAAAAAGCAGCGATAAATACGGCTACATTGAAAGTGGTCAACGTTGAATGCACTGCTTGCAAATAATTTCCAACTTCCGTTTTAAAGCGGATGTGCAGTGGCAGCTTATAACATCAATATTGAATCAATCGTAACCTAAGGCAGGGCTTATTTCTATACATAACTGATTCGTGGAGCTAAGAGCTTTAGATTTCAATGATTTTTTTTTGCATTTATTTAAATCGGCTACTACTTTTTGGTAAAATATTTAGTTCCTACAAAGAGATTTTGTTAAATATTTAACGAAATATACTGAAATTTTAATAAGATGAGATTTGACTCTTTAAAAAAATGTATTTAACTTCAGCAACAGCGCCCTGTGTGTAATTTCCAACGCTAATTTAAGCATAAAATGCTTAAGTGTTGCAATAACAATATTGTCACTATTCTTCTGCGTATGACATGAGCAATTTGTGTACCTGCGTTTAACTGCAGTTCTTTTTTTTCTTTCGCTTTTACTTCCAGTTCGTTTGATTTTAATCACTTTTTTCCGCCTATCCAACGCCACCCCCATGTTAATGCATTTTAATGACTTTAATTGGCCGATGGATGCATTCGCTATTTTGTGTGTGTGTGTGAGTTCGTGAATGTTATACGGTTGCATTAAATCGTTTTGTGCTTTGCTTGGAGTTGCTGTGTCTACGTGGCATAATTTATTTAATCGTTATATTGAATTTGAACTTTTTTCACTATTTTTTTTTTTGTAATTAAAACACAATTAACGTAAATTAAGTAATTTTTTTGGTTTTAATCAATAATTGGAATAACACAAAAGAAAAAAAAAAAATTCGATTGCAACACTTAACTTATCACAATTGCTCACAAAACATTTGAGATGTGATTTTTCAAAAGGGCTCATTTCCACTTATGACCTTGCACAAACCTATGAATGCTTAAAAGAATACTTAAGAGATTTTTCCAAAGGAAACTCATTATTATTTCATCAAAACGACACATTCCATTTAATTTTTGTTTTTACGAAAAAAGGATTTCCTATAGTCGCTGAAGAAACCTTTATTATTGTCTACATGCCCGAAATCCTTTCCCAGTTACCATACCACTGACTATGAACAAAAGGAAAGATGTAGAAATCTTATTAAAAAAAAAAGTTTACTGATGACTGAAGGAATTAAAAAGAGCTTTCATGGTACAAGAGTAGCATGAAAATTGAAGTTTGACCTACTTTCTAGGGGTAATAAAGGGTTGCTAGGGGGAGATGGAAGAGTCGATGTTATTTTTTACTATAATTTTCAGATTTAGCATCCGAAAAAACGTAGAAATGCACATCCATTTCAACTTTGTATGCCAATTTGAATTTCGAACCCCAAGGGGGTGGTAAGGGGAAAAATGGCAATTGAAACCATTTTTGAAGGTCATATTCGGATTCAGAAACCTCGAAAATGTTGGAAAAGAGGTGTCTACGCTCTGGGTCACGAGATTTTTTTGTTTTTGTGTGCCTGTGTAATTAATGTTCAGGCCTTAATACTTCCATAAAAGATTCAGTTTCTTCAGATTCTCAAACTGTGCTCGAAATTCTTCTCTCACCATTATGATCACCATATTCTGCGAAACTTAGCTCATTCATTATTTTTATACATGTTTTATCAATATAAAGACGTAAAATAACTAATAATTAAAATTCTTTCATTCATTCAAGGCTTCCGATCAAGCCAAACGTTATAGCAGTTTAACCGCCCAGTGCAGTACGGTTTCACCAATGCAAGATTTGACGAATTTTGTTCGTATTTTACCTCTGACATCGAATTCGCAAAAAGTTCCTAGACGCCCATATGCGCCGCCACAGCCACAAGGCACTGACGCGGACGAAACAAATGATTACAATGTAAGTTTTTTGTTTCTCGTTGCATACTTTTAGATATTTAATCACGCTTTTGTTCTATTGCTACAGGATATCACGCCAATTTTGCGCAATGAGTTAATTTTTGATCGTCATTCGACACTGTCATTACGTCCAGCGCTGGAATCGCTGAAACGTGAAGCAACTGATTTGGAAATTCAAATAAGGCAGTTACAGGTGAGTTCAATTGTAGAAGGCAATTCTTTTTTTTTTTTTTGTGTTTTACAATGTATTTTTATTTGGCATCTAAAATTTTTTGTTTTGATAAATTTTATGCAGGACTCTATTGATTCATTGAATCGCACACAAGCGCGTGGCATCGAAGGTCAACTGTATAACAAAGTCAACGAAATGCAAGAGGATCTTTCAATGAAGAAATTTGATTTACGCGCCAAACAAATCCATTTAGCAGCAATTAGAGCGCAGGTGAGTCCTTTTGATAGAAAAATAAAATTCGGAATAAATCGTAGAATTTCAAAGTATGTATGTATATTGCAATATGTATAAATATGTGTGAGAATAGAGATTATAGGCTAATTTTTGAGCTAGAGAAGGTGATAAAAAGTATTTTTATGAAAGTGAAGCTACTTTAATCTTTTTATAAAGTCGGCACTTTTTCATTTCAGTTTTGAAACAGTAATTTTGAGAAAATTGGTGCGAAAGCTAAAATTGAAAGTGTCAATATTCTCTAAAATGGATATGAAAAATTTTATGTTTTTTCTTAAAAATGAGCTCCTTTTATATAACTGGGCCATTTACCTATCTACTTTATTTTGGACTTAGTTGGACTTTTCATTTTGTTCAGTTTTAACTTCGAGTGCGTTCATATTTAGTTAATTAACAATTAATGGTACAAAAATTTTTTGTACTTGGGCTTTTCTATAATCAAAATTTTTAATGTAAGTGTTGGGTAATATTTTTTCCTAAGCTTGAGCCGTTTTCTTATATGGCAATAGCAGGTTCAAATTTATTTTGATTTGATCATTAAAATTTTTTTTAAGTGTCCTTAAGTCCTTAAGTAAAAGTTCTAAGTATTTTAACGTTTTCCAACACTAACTTAAAAAATTAATTTTTATTCATTCCACAAACCTGCGCTTAAAGCTTTGTAGTACATAGTTTTCCAAATGCTTAAATAAAAATTTAAAAGCTTTTCATTAGCGTTATGTGTATTTTTTTCTTTTCACATTGTACCTGCTAAAGCTTTTTAAGCAACATCCAGCTAAAAAGCTTTTGTGCACTTACCATACAAAATTTAACCTTTAAAAAAGGACAGCAACAGGTTGCGTAATAAAGTTTGAAAAACATGCTGGAAATAATAGAGCGGCGGAAGCTTTGCCTTAAAAGCTCTAATGAACGAGCCTTTCTTTTTGTTGTTAACCAAAAAAGTGCAATATAACTTTCAGAGCTTTAATTTTATCTCAGCAAAACTTTAAATGTCTCCTCAACTTTCCAATGACCGACTTCTTGTTTTCGTTCGAATGCCACATGACAACGCGCAGCAAATTGTGTCATTTCCAGCAGGCGCACCCCCAATCGCTCTTTTGCTGCTACTAACTGCAGCCCTCACCTAATTTTACTGAACGAAATGTAGGTCCGCCCCAGAAAACACACCGCTACCACTCCGTAACTCATGCAACTTCAGCATGGAACAGCTGTCTTTTTGACAGTTCGCTTTGTTGTGACAACTTCGCGCATGTGACCACTTACAGGACTACAACAAATGTCAAATTGAGGCAGCTCGTTGCAGCTGCCCAACGTTAGCAGCTGTCAGTGTTGAATGTCGTCGATCGGGAACGAGTTGACCATGCGATGCAGGCTAAAATGAAAAATTAAAATTATTCTCCAAAGACATGTTACTTTAATTTGAGTAGGCCGTCGGTTGTCATCGTCTTCGTTTTGTTGCTCGGTCGCTGCAACGTTGCACCTTACGGCTGCGGCTTATTGGAATTCTAAAGTGTCAGCATAGAAAATTGAAAAACTTCGAGTTGCACAAAGTTCTCGCTGACTGCGAGGCTGCCTTTAAAAGCGCGTGCAATAAGGAAGTGGACTTTAGTTAATTTAGTGTCGCGACTCGTAACGGTTGGCAAATTTATTGTGGTGCTAAAAACTGACGTACTTAGAATAAATAGAAAACGAAAATCTTAATTTTTTTTCAGTAGTTAGTGTTACTCCGCGCCTCGTGATAAATATTATTTTTTAGACATTTTACCAAAAGTTTTGTGCAATATTTTATAAAAATTTTAAAGTTTTGATAGAACTTTTTATAAAAATTTTAACATTTTTTAATTTGCCTATACGTAAAACGCACAATTTATTTGCAAAAAAATCTAATAAAAGCAGCAGTGAAAACTTGCGTATTTTTTCATTTGCTTTGCCTTTTCTACTTTTGCTACGCTGGAAGTGTCAAAATTTTCATCATCTTCCTTTTTGTGACTTTTTCCTATGGGAGCAAGCAGCAGTTGTGTGAGAGAACAACGAAACTCAACTCGTCGTGAGCGGAAATTTGTGTGAGCGTGTGCTAAGCAAAGGCGCGAAAAAGAGTCAATTTTTGAATCAGTCACGTGCAAAATTTTCAAGTGGTAATTTCTACGGGCGGATAAAACTTGTGAATGAAAATCTGATTTGAAATTTTTTTGGGCGGTAACTTTAATAAGAAAGAAAAAAAAGTTAAAAAGGATATAACAAAATAAATAGAAAAAGGATGAACAAACACAAGTGCGAGTAAAGTGGTCAATGGAGATTTGTGAGTGTGTGTGCCAAGCAAAAATTTGAAATGAAATGAAATTTAAGATTTAGTTTTTCTTAAATTGAATTTGTAGCAAAGAGAATTTTAGAAATTTCACTCTGATGAAGATTCGCTTTGTAGTTTTCTCTATTATTATTTGTTTGAACTTTTTTTTATTAACTATGCAGTAAAAACGGACTTCAATAGACTGTGTCGATTTTGTTGTTAAAACAGAAAATTCAATATTTTTGGACACCAGTATAATGCCAAGAAACACTGTAGTCCATGACGATATCCATTTTGTTTTCACTGTCACTAAAATCATTGGAAATAAGTAAAACCTTTAGAAAAATATAGAAAACTTTATAAAATATTGATTATCAATTTTATTAGTTGAAATAGCCATTAACATTTTCTATTAAATAGTAAGCAAAATATTATGGCTAACAAAGAGCGTCGGCCATTTTGAGCTTAATGAACATCCGAACTGAGATAAAAAAGTTTTTCTTTGATCACCATGAATTATGAGTAACATTTAATTTCGGCAAGAGATAATTTCTTTGAAACGGAATATGATTTTTAGATTTTAAAGCTAGATTTTCCTAGTGTCACATCTCAAAATTTGATTTCAAATACTCCATGAAAAATTTTTAAATATAAAATGTAGATCCTTTCAATAAAATTTGCTGCATCATTTTGCTGCAGCAGTTATTAAGCATTGAAGAGCTCTAGTTTTTTTATAATTTTTTTTAAAATTTTTTTATTAATGCCTTGGACTCTGGGAATTTATATACATATAGTATTTGAAATATAATTTTATCTGTATGGTACCTTGGCCAAGCATAATTTTTTTATTTTAAATTTTTAATTTTAAGCTTTTAGCTAAATAGCTTAGAAATATAATAGCTGTAGTAGCTTAGATCTCTTTATTATTACAATTAAAATTGAATTTTAAGATTCTAAAAAGTTATTTTCTATTTCTAAAAGCCTTATTACATTCATTTTCTTAGCGGCTTTTGCTTTTTTTAAAATTAATACATGAGTGTTGTATGTACCTTAAAAACCATCGCATAAATGCGGTTATATTCAAAAGAGAATAGATCGTTGTCAGAGTGTGTTAACTTGTAATTAAAAAGTTTGCCAATACTTAAATTGAAAAGGAATTGGGAGAAATCATCATCAAACAAATATCTGAACATTTCATTAGAATTTAGTTTTAAATCTCTTACTGGACACATACAAAGTCGTTTTTATGTGTTCATTGTCTTTCTTGTCGCTATAACCGAAGAAGTTCTTATTTTTATAATCATCAAAAAAACAATATCAAAAATCACTTAATTATTTCAATCGGAAAACAGAAATGTTTTTGTCCTCGAATTATTAAATTAAAAGCATATTATTTAAACGGAGTCCTTCACTTAGTTAGTCAGCCAAGTATTTGATCGCACGCATGCACAGGCCCCCATTGGTATTTCTGAAATTTCACATGCTTATTTAAGAGAATATAACGTATTACCCATACGCTACATAATACTAATGTGACCAACCGGCCCTTTGTAGCGCGTACTTCAAAGTACAGGCAAATGTGCAGCTTTGTCATACTCTGTACTTCTTTTTACTACTTCACAAGTTAACTGTAGCAAAAACATTTCTATTTTATATGCCATGTCACCAAAGTGTCCGATATTCAGATGTCCGATGTATTAATTATAAAGAAATAAATCATTACGTACCTTAAAGTATGTACGAAAGAGATACGTGGAGTAGTTATTACAATAAAAAACAAAGCATAAATTTTTTTAACTCTAGAAATGTGATTTGCGACTTATAGGCCATTAAATTAGTGAACAATAGTTTCTAAGTTCAACGTTTTTAGCATATCTGCCTCTGTATGTTTGTATATAATATTGATAAAGCATCGAGCCTTTCCTGCAGCATCGTCGTTCTTTTCTCATTTTTTACTATTTTCAATTTCGAAGAAGATCGTACCGCTGAGCAGTTTAATATCATCAGGCATACAAATATACGCAACGCTGTGTCCACATTAGGGAACACTGATTCAATTTCATCATCGTGTATTATTTTGTATAATTGAGCGTGAGTTCGATATGAACTTGTGCGAGGCAAATCACTGGAACTTATTTTATTTATGAAATATGAATGAAACCACTGAATTTCGGTTTCTAAATCGGTATTAGAGTCTTGTGGATATGCATCTGCTAAATTTCTGCAATCCTGACTGTATACTGATGTTTGATCGGGGCACATAATTTTATCGGCATCGGGTATTTTAATCAGGAATGAGAATTTGTCTGTTATTTCTTTATATATCTCTTCCCTTCTTCGCATCTCTACATTCAGTTTATCAATGACGCTATAAAATCTCATGACTTTAAATGTTCTCTCGGGCTAAGACTTACTTCAGGAACAGGTCCGTCATTGGGCATTTTTTTTCGCCTTTGACGCGTGTCTTTAAATCCACATCTGGTAGCTTTTCTTTTGCTCGAGCTTCTAAATTATCAGTCCTTATTAGGACCGAGTTCAAAACTCGTCCTACTTAGAACTTCATGAAACAGCCTTTCATATGCGAGAAAATATTTTTTCGGTGCTGTTTATGGTGCCCCCCGAGGCGTGATGCCCCAAGCAATTGCTTAATTTGCTTATGGGCTAATCCGGAACTGAGTATGACATTGTTAATGGAAGTAACAGAATCAATTTGAGACAGCAATGTTTTGGAAGTAACCACAGAATGAGTATAGGGTGAAGTAAAGACTAGTGATATCTCAGTTCTGATGTTATTTATACTATTTGAACAGTTTTGTTTATAAGTCCTTGCCTTAGGTTGACATGCTTATGAAAACAAATCCTCCAAAGACATGAACACAGCTTGAGAGATTTTACAAAAAATTCTTTAAACGCACGAAACATTTATTTTAAATTTATTGTTTTTTTTTTTTAACAAAGTGGATCTTCTTTAACAAATTTTTTATAAAATTTACATAAAAGTTTGAAATTAACTAAAAAAAATTTAGTACTTTAAAATTGAAAACATGAAATGAGTTAAATTTGAACATAAATTTTGAAATATATATAAAAAAAATACAACGATACAATAAAAATAATTTTTATTAAAAACAAAACTATTCTAACTAAAAACAACAACTAAAAAAAACTAACATAATACGCACAAATCGATTACCTTATTGTGAAATAAAATTAAAAAAAAAATATTCTAGATTTAAATAAAAAATATAACATTAATAATAGCAAGTAACTATAATAATTTAGAAAATTAAATTGCCTTCTTTAAAATATGATATGTTACAAAATTAAGTGTTGATAAAAAACTAAAGGTTTAGGAATTTAAAACAAAAGTTAAGTTTTTGTAAAAAAAACCTTAATACTAAACTGAAATAAAGAAAAGTTTAAAAAAATATTTTAAAAGTCGCCGCCGTGTGCCGTCGTAATTTTGAATGTAACGTTATCGTTATTGTTACATAGTACGTAGCAAGCTGAATTTTCGTAAAGTCAACGTGTGCTTAAATCGATTTTCGAAAATACATGTAATCAATTAACTATAGTAAGCAAAATACGTATACTATATAATTGTTTTCTTAAACTAAAACTAAAATTCGCAAAAAAATAATTAAAAAATTTTCTATATTACGTAAGTAAAGCAAAACATTTTTTCCACACCTTCTACTTCAAGTCAAATCAATCAATCAATCAATCGAATCAACACCTTTTTTTTTATTAATCACAACTAGAAAGCACGCGCTTAACATTTATACAAATTAGCAACTTTACAAAAAATTTTAGCCTGCTTAATTTTTTTTATGTAGTAAAAACAAAAACAGCTATAAATACTACTAATGCTACTTTTTTTAATACTATTGTAATTATAACTGCTAACTACTTGTTATCATTATTACCACTACTACTACTACTACTTCTACTTCTAATGCCTGTAAGCATAAATAAAGATTTTTAGTGCAATCGAAATCATCATCATATCACTTGCAAGGCATTTTTTCGCTACCAAACTATGTACATACAGATACCGCGTATAAATAGTACATAAATATCGTACGATTAAGTGCTTTTTGTGCGAAATATTGCTTTCGTTGTTGTCGTATTCAAAAATTGTTGTTTTTTTTTTTGTAAAGAAGAAAAAAAATAATTGTAAACCATGCGTGTTATCATCCTAAAAAAGAATCGCACAAACAAACGTAGCACGCCGACAGCATCAGCATCACGTGACATACCAAAAAAGTCACTTGTCAAAGTAAGGAATCTTTTTTTTTTCTTTTCTTCACTGATTTATCTAACTATGCTTCTTTCTGTATTTCACATAGAAAATAAGAAGATAATCAAAATTATTAAAAAAAATAAAAGAAAAGATTCCTAATGCAAACAATTTTTGAGAAAAATTATCGCTGAGCTTAAGTAATTTTAATTGAAAGTTTAGTTTCTCATATAGAAGTTAGAATAATAGTGAGTGCTGTGATAGGAAAATCATTTTAACGGAAAAGTCACATAAAATCTTAGAAAAATTTTAAGCATAGCTCTTAATAAGTTTCCAATTCATTAATTTCAAATAGCATGTCAAGAGAAAAATTAATTTTGTCGTGCATATGTTTAGAAAATGCTATGCGTAAAATTGTAATATTTCGACAGCCTTTAACCAAAATATGCATTTGCATGGCATGGACCATAAAGAAAAATCATGCTAATAACAAGTTTTGTTGCTGCGTATCGGATTTGAAATATTTTATTAAATAACTAGTGCTTTGAATAACTTGCATAATATATGTTTTGCACTAGTTTTCTTTTTCTGACTGAAGCAAATGACTATCGATTATGTTCTCCGTAGGCTATAACTTTTTATAAACAGTTCACATAATTATTTTCACATAAAGTCTAATTAAAAACTTCACAAGTGAATACCATCAGCATTTTAATATTGCCAAAGTTCTCATTTTCCTTATACTTCAGGCTACTTTCGAACAGGTTGGTAAGGTTTATTGATTAGGAAAATAAAAGAAGATAAATGTAAAACAATTTTACGCATAGCATTTAAGATACTTTCTACGTACTTCATAATTAGTGAAGCAGTAGCTTAGTGCATTTTCGAAAAAAAAATAACAGACTTTGTATTTCATAACTTCGTGTCTCAAGATAAAATTATTCTGAGACCGTTAGATCTACACATATTCTTTCCTTTTCTTAAAACTAAAAATATTTTTTTTTTTGAAATAAATTTAAAATAAATTTTTGGCTAAAGAAAATTAAATGAATGTGGTAAATTCTCCTATACACTGTGTGCAAAATATTTCAGTATACCTTACGAAAACTCATGTTACGGGTAGAAGTATCTGGCTTAGGTAAAAATTCATACAAATCCGAATTTTTACTAGGGGTCACAAACTTCCAATTATTGAACTACCTTCGTTACACACTACAGTTGGCTTAAGAAGCAGATCAAGTTATCTTGGTCTTGTTTCATAAACAAAATATGAAAATTATTGCTGAAAAAGTACTCCTTAAGAGAAAAGGCCATATTAATTTCTACAAGGATGACTACAAGCTAAATAGCCAAATGGGTTAAAGTATTAACTGTAAAGGGCTGAAATCGCTTCTTAAAAAGTATAAATTTAATTTTTTCCACATATTATTTGGAAGCTTTGAACTTATTTTATTTATGAAATCATACTCTAAAGGAATGCCATAACTTACTTTCGTTATATATTGCAATCTATATACTTCGATATTCCTTATTGACGTAATCTAAAGAAATTAAAAAAAAAAAAAATATTAGTTTACACTATTATAATAGAAATCGCTTAAACTGACAATCTTTCAAAAGGGAGTCACATCAAAAAAACATTCTACTAAAATACTAATGAATATGCTCACAATGAGCTCTTGATATGTGAATGAATAAATTTCCAAAGTAATTGAAATTTTTTATAAAGAATATATAAACAGCGAAATTCAGAAGCTATGCAAGTACATCCCAATAAATATAAGACATTCATAAATATTTATATTTTTAAAATATATTTTCTTGAGACACATTTGTGAAATACAATAATTTTTAATTAAACATATTATCAAAAGCATGCTTAGCGAAATAAAGGATGAAAAAGCCTTTATGACTCAACTAATTATAGCACTATTAAATTCAATCAAATAAAATTTTTCATATAAATAATTTGCATGCCTTACAAATTTCCTTGAAATCAATAGATGATTTTCTCTTAAAAAAAAAATGTAAATAATATATTCTCTAACTAGCAGCATTTTGAATATCTCAAAATTTTTAATAATGCATTATAAATAAAAGCGAATAGCTCAAAAATTGGTTGTAGTGGGAACGAAATACATTTTAATAGAACATAGATTTGTATTTATCTAAACAAGCATTAACTATATATATTTATTATATATAAATTAATATATATTTATTCCATACATTTATTAATTTTAAATTTTAATTATATATTTATATATTATGAATTAAATAAATTTCAGCTCAAAGGTAGGTGAAACAATTTTCAGGAAAATCTTTATAAATCCTTAAGTGCCAGCGAAAATTATGACCTACTTTTTTTTAACTATGTAACACTCACATATTTTCTGATTGAATATAAATTTGAAAATAAATTTGAGCTGATAAAATTAAACGTTGATCATACGACGTGTGAGGCGTAAATGCGGAAACTTGTTATATGTAATTTTTTTAAGATATGGCTAGATTGAAACTCTTACATATACATATCTCAATATTTTTTATTATTTTTTATACTTATTAATAACTTACATATTAAAATATTCACCGCACTAAGGGAATTAAATTCAAATATGAAAATCTCCATTCAAATATGAAAAACATATTACTCATACGTCATGTAGAGCATAATGGCAGATATTTCAAAAAGCTATTCTGAGTTTCCATATTAAAGTTATGATCAAAACCATATAAATTTGTCAATAAAAAAGGAAACCATAACTAATAACATTTAACGGAAAACGGAAAAACAAAATATTTCAAAACGGAAGTCATTGCAGAGAATCTGCAAAAAGTTGTTTGCTAATAAAACTCTTAAACTGAATGTAGTCAAAATCAAATTTAAAATACGACATATTTGTGGCACTATTTAATATGATAACGAATTATTTTATTTATTTTTTTATTTTAAAAACAGCGTAACGTTGTTGTTTTGCCTGTGACGAAATTTTATAACTTAATTTGTATGAATTTAAAATAGCGTATGAAAAGAACTTTGAGTCAACAACAGCAGCGTGTAATAATAACAGCAAGCTAAAATAAATATTTGCCAACTGAAAAGTTGATTTAAATTAATTTCTTTTTATTTTGCTACATGTTTTATACGCACATTTTTGTTGCATGCGCATTTTCAATACGCATGTAGCAAATTTTCATATATACGTATATGATATTTTATTTTTATATTAAAATTATGCAAAAATAATTAAACGCTGCATAAGTAACTTAAATGAAAACATTTAGATATGAATTAAATGACAGTCATACGCCAAAGGCAGTAAGAAGTTTAATGTTTTATTTTTAACTTTCAACCTTTAGTCGTATACACTTTTTTGTCTTCAAGCAGTTGTATGTCGTTTTCGTACTTATATTTTATAATTAAATTATTTTTTTGTTTTTGTCTTGCTTAATGTAATAAAAGTTTTAAAATAAATTTACACGTTAATAATATAACAACATATAAAAGAAATTTATTTCTGTAAAAATGTTACTCACTGCAAATAATAATCGCATTTCAGCAAAGTTTTTCTATATGAAAATATTAGTTAAAATAAATCAAAAGTTTATAAAATCAGTTCAAAGAAAAATTAAAAATCTTGATCCTTCTTGAAAAATTTTTTTTGGAACATTGTTACCATAATTTCGTTAAGCAGCTATTGCTCATATTTAACATTTTTGTTGACTTATTAAAGTAGAAAAACTTCGACTTCGTTGCATCGGTCTCGAAATATTAAATTTTGAATTAAAATAAAGAAAAAATTGATTAAGATATATTAGCACTGGCTTTATATCTTTGTAATATTCGAATAGCGAACCTCTGACTCATCAAACTTACACAAAAAAAATCATATTGTTTTTTAGCAATTTTTAAAGAGTGTCACACAATCTTTAAGAATGTATTATTTTAATTAACTAAAAACCTATTAATAATCACTTAAGTGCTTAACGCTCAACGATAAAGTTTTACCATAAAGCTTCATCTCCTTTGAAAAAAGGCAATACTATTTATTTTAGCAGTTTTGAAATAACCATTAGAAGCAATTGTGCTATTGATTGATGATAGTGAGAGTGAGCGCGTACCGCAGTCTGTGTATGTATATGTAGTTTATAAAATGCCAACAAAAGGCAGGAGTAATGAATTTAAATTTGTCTGCATTTTCTATGAAAAAAACTTTTTTTTAGAAAAAAAAGTTATATACTGCCATAGATGTTTAATAGTTATATGCAAAATTTGTTATGTTAAGTTGAGAAAAGTAATTCTCATGTAATTAGCGATCACTCATACGACATGTTGAACAATTTATATCTAATTATAAAAATAATCGTAAGAGTTTGATTTGTTCAAACAGAAACTGCTACAATTTGACATTTTATTAGAAACATTTAATTAAATTTTCTTACAGTTATCGCAACTAATGACTAAATTGCTCCAATTTGTTCTTTTTTACTACTCTAAGCTCTTAATTGAATTAAAGGCTAAGGTTAAATTGAAAATTACTAACAGCAATACATGGCATATGTCACAATAGAGAAACACTTTTGAATTAATAATCAAATCCAAAAAGTAAGCCAAAAACACGTAATTGTTTAGGAAATATAAGTTAAATGTGCGAAGCATGTAAGTGACCAAGACACTTTGCCTTTTACTAAAATATTGAAAATCATTTTAGAAAAATAACTCACACATTTATTTCTTAGCTTAGCTAATGTTTTTTTTTTTGGCACAGCCAACAGCTTTAATAAAATAGAAAGCAGCAATAACATAAAAACAACAACGACAATTTAAAATGCAAGTGATGTAACACAGCTCAAATTATATCGATATTTTATCAATGACACTTTTTAGTTTCAAAAATTTAATATTCTGCGGTAAATAAGAACGCCGTAGTTCGATGAGAATTTCTGTTGCTTTAATGAGCGGCCATGAAATAAATTTCAAAGTTTTGTAGAATGTTCAGTCGCTAAAAAAATGGATACAAATTTATGTGCTAAATTATATCGAGCTTTGGAAATAGAAGAATGTTTCCTAAGCTAAAATATTGAAATTAATTTAGCTGTAAATCTCTAAATATATTATTCAAAAAAGCTTTGCTGATCCTACAAAATAAAGTTCAGTAATTTGTAAAAATATAGTCAATACAAAATATAAGAATGCAAAATTAGTCTCAAGTTGTGTTGAACTAAAACTATCTCATCGAAAGAACATTATGCAAATGTTTCTTTAAACGGGCATGAATCAAATATAAACTTCATGCCACTGACTTGAAATAAATTTTTATTTATGGGTGAAAAGTAAATTGCATTAAAAATCTGAATCGATAGTTTTATTGAATAAAAATTATCCGAGTCTGATTTCTTAAAACTGTGCAAAAATCACTTTCTAGTATGGTTACTCATACGTCATGGTTAAAAATCTCGACTCGCTTTGATATTCCCAATTTAGTGGAACAAAGTTTATGTATTACTGAAGTGTTAGCGTGATATTTCATCCAATCTAATATTAATTTCGATATCTGCTTTATGCTGTCCATCGCTATATTTTCAAACACAACAAAACACACGCCATTACAAATCGCTGCTCAAGAGTTTGACCAAGTTAACGCTTGACATGAGCGCACTAAAGAGTGACTGACGCGATGACTCGTTGGAACTTACTGCTGCCATTATATTGCTCTGCACGCTCTTGTATTGTGGGTGAAGGAGCAACAGCAGTAAATGAAAATTTGACTCGAGGTCGAGTGGCTGCGCTATTTTGTTTGCTTGGAATTAACTTTGACGGGACCTAGAGAAGAAGCACAGCAAAAAAAAAAAAAAAAAAAACAGATTTTGAAAGCTAAATAAATTAAAATTACTTAAGTTGTGACAGAGATATTCAGTTGAGAGAGAAATACCGAAAACAGGGGAAGAGTGCGAAATAAAGCATGAGTTGAGTGACTTAAGCGTTAAGTGAATGGAAAAGCTCTTAAGAAAAATTAAATACGAAATTAAATTGATTTATAAAAAATTATTTTTGGAGTGAACTAAGAATTTCAGCAGCGTCTGCATTTGCTAGGTATTAAGAAATTTTTTTTTTTTAAATAAATGGCATAATTTTTGGGTATTATTTAATTTTCTTTTGTGAAAATTGCAAAGTTTTTTAACAGTTTTTAATAAAATAATAAAGAAATATATAATTTAGCCTTGAGCCACTATCACATTTTTAGCGGCCAGTACTTAATTTTATTTTTTTTTGGCAGGAGATTCACTAGTGTAAATTAATCTGTAGTCAAGTGAGTTCTAAACTTCGAAGATGAGAACCTTTATTCTGAATATATATATGAAAATTATCATAATGCTTTATTTCATTGATAGTTAAGTGTTGCACATACGTCATGTTAACCAATTGTAAAAAAAAGTTTATATGCTAACTTTCCTACAATTTCAAGAAGACTTATGATAATATTTTGCTTTGTAATAAACAACACAGACTGATTTTTCAATTTTCAAATGTCAGGAGGACTAAATGTTCAGCTAGCGTATTATGCCAATGGCTTTTTCGAATTGAATTGTAGCCTTTTTCAGTTGTTATTTCGACTATTCAACAATAAAACGCAGCATACTTTTGGATTGAATTAAAGAAAACTTTTGCTTCATACCCTTTTTTTAAGTAATTGCTTTGACCTAAAGAAAAATTTAGGAAAAGGCTTTTATTTGCGTAAATGGCCTTAATTTTTTACCCGTAAGATTATTTATCTTATTTTCACATACATATGTATTTCTTTTTTTGAACTACATACTTAAGCATTCTACGCACACATTGCGTTGATACTGCTGTTGCTTTTTGTATTTGATTAATGCTCACCGTAAATGCCTAGCGTTGCAAACACCATATTATACACATACCAGGCAGTACCTAAATTACTTATTTTTTCTCAGCAAATTTAAAATATTCGGTTTTTGTTTGTTTGTTGAATTTTGCTTCTTTTGTATGTATTATATGTAAATGAAGTTTATAGTAATATTATTTTGACTAAGAAGTCAGTTTAGGAAATATAGAAATATATATTTGTTACTAACTTTATCAAAAACCAATCAGTCAACCGAATGTTTTCGTATTTCAGCTGCTACTTTAAAAAGTTGATGTATACAATATAATATAATCCATTCTATTTCTATTGAGCGGCCATTAATCAAACTTGAACTTCTTGCAGAGCAAATATGGATTTTACGTTGCATCAGTTCTTTAAAATAGGTACTAAGAGCTGTTCTTCTGAGCAGCCATCACCCAAACTTAAACTTTTTGCGTAAAATACTTAAGATAGATAATTAAACAATTACAAAAAATTTCTCCCAGTTTGCATCAAACATTTCGGAAATGGCGTAAATTAAAAAGTTTAATTTTTTCCGTTTAATTTTTTACCAGACTTCTTGAATTTATATCAAATATTCAGCATATTCGGTTTTTTCTTTTCCATATCTATGCAACACTAATATTTTTAACACTTGCAGCAGCAATGCCAGCATAAAACATACCATAAATTCTAGTTATCTTTCTCAAGTTAACCATAAATAATGCATTACAAGAAAACTAAACCAAAGCCGAAACTCAACTCAATTGAAAGTAAAGCAGCAAATGAAGCAACAAGTATTAAATATTTAATTGCATCCCAGAAGACAGATTTTGGCGCAACGCGTTGCCAACAAATAATAGCTGCCCACAGCAAGCACGCATACACACACACACACTTAAACATATACGCCCACATATCGCACTCATGATGATATACGAGTATATGTAACCTTTTGCAACTACAACAATTTGAGCGAGAGAGCAACGTAAGAGTTAAAGCAAAAAGGGCACAACATAATAATAATAGCTGTGGTATCAGTTACAACAACAACAAAATTTAAAAATATGTCATGTTGTTATACTTGGCAAGAGCTCGATTGGCACTGCTTTGCTTGCTTTGTTGAAACGCTTTGGCACTTAAGTGTCATACTAAATTTACACAATCTATCGTACATTTCATGCTGTTGTTGTTCAAGTTGTTTCTATCATTTTTGTTCAAATTTTTCTTTTGTGCGTGCTGCTTGGCAATAAATTCTTTGTTAACCCTTTACTAGATTTATTTTTTTTCTTTGAATTAGCAATTTTTTCCAACATCAACAGAAAAACTAAGTTGTAGTTAACAAATATATGTTCAATTTTATTGTATAGATTTGTCAACGTGTAGGTGTTGCTTTGGTGGTTATTTATTGTGGGCTTAGATCAAGTGGCATATTTTGATTTTGGTTTAGTCAGTTTTATTTATTTCATTCAAAGAATATTTTAAATATAATTTTTAATAAAATAACGTGTATAACCTGAAGCAGCAGCGTCTTCAGACCTTATTATATATAATGTAACTATTCAAAGGATAAGATTCTCTTAATACTAATATGGTAACGGTGATCTGTCACTATCTGTAATATCAGATAAGTACATGATTGGTGCCAAAATACAACCTTGCTATACACTCGACACGGAACTTATATTGTGCTGCTAATTCTTGAGTAAACACGACGTATGAGTAATATTTAATTACTATATTTTGTGAAAAACATTATTTTATTAAAATTCTTTCAAAAATTAAATTAAATAAAGAAACTTTTGAGCAAATTCATTCAAGCAGCATAACATAAAAGCCACGCAAATGTTGTGGTTAAATAGTAACAACACTTTAATAGCTTTTACACAATGTCACTTGTACGCCTACAACTGATGAGAAGCAATATGAAGAGGAAAAAAAAATCACTTCGTGCAAATAAGCTAAGGCCTAAATTTTGCATATCTTCTACAAAATTTATGTTTTAATTTTCTGTTACCAACCGCACTTCCTGCTGATAGCATAGCATAGTCAACAAAACCAAAAACATGAAACTTAACTGAGCAATAACAGCAAGGCGCGCAACGTTGCCGACAGCAACATCATCATCAGCAGGCGGCAAAGTAGCTACAAAACAGCACCAACAGCATTGGCAACACCTCTGCTTACATTTCGACAAAGTCAGTCAATATTTATTTATGATGAGAAAAAAAAAAAAAAAACAAACTAAAAACACACTATGTGCAAAAAACTTAACACCAACAGGACGAAGAATGGAAAAAAAATGAAGAGTTTGAGCGCAGACAGACTGACAGCAACAAACTCTGCAATTTAAATTAATATTTATGCAAAGCATGTGGCGCACCACAAGTGAAACAGCAACAAATAACAAACAGACAACACAAAAAACACAAATTTAACATGCCGTCAACATTTTTCGGAAATATGCTGTCAAAATAAGGGCGCATATATAAAAAAAAGTGTTGTTTGTAGTAAATAGCTGTATGTTACAATACAAAACAACACTGTAAGCAATAAATTTTGGCAACAATAAAAAATTGTGTTTTTGCTTTTCTAATGTTTAGTTGTTGTTTGCATAATTTGTGCATTTTTTTTTGTTGTTGTTGCGCCAACAGCAACTGCTGTCGTCATTAATTTCAAAATAATTATGAAAAAGTTGTAAAATTTTTATCTCTTGATTTTTGCATGCTGTGTGCGCAGCTTTTAATTAAAGGCAGTAGATTCTATTTTTTTTACCATAGTCCTTTTTTTCTTTAATATACACATTTTCTCATAATTAAATAAGAAATAACGACGCCACCTTGCGGCGTTCGTTTGCGTGGGAAAAAAGAAAAAGAAAAAGGTTGCCATAAATCTAACGCTTTGTTGATTATTTTTTTTTTAAAAGAAAATAAAATGCCTGATTTAATAAAGTAAGGATTTATTTTTACATTTTACGATAAGAAGACAAAAGATAGTGCTTTGAAAAGCAAAGGTCAGCGAGCTATATTTTTAAAGAGAAGAATTTATTTCCTTCTTAGTACAAATATTTGTATACAGTTATGGACAGAAAAATGTTGTTACATATTTGCATCAATAACACTTTTGCCATTGCAAACAAACACTTACTCGAATTCTAAATATTGAAAAATTTTTTGCATCCTTTAACCGAATTTCGTTTGTAAAAATCAATTGCACATGAATTTCAATTGAATATGCTGCTGCTGTTGCAGTGTAATAAATTCTAATAAACTTTCAAATTGCTTTCACTGCAGTTGATTGATTAGAATTTCTAGTTTTTCCTTTCAATTTGCTTCAGAGTTTTATTTTTTTACAACAAATATTTTTGCTTTTGCTGTTGCAAAACATAAGGGACAAACAACAATATGAAACTGCAAAAAATGCCAATTTTCTAGGAATGTGCAAATTATACGAGATTTCAAAATATTTGTAACATATTAAATTAAATATTTCAAATGGCTGCGAAAATATCATGAAATTTAAAATTAGCATTTTCAATGAAATGCACAAAAACTCCATAACAAAGTTTCAATTTTCCTAAAATTTTGATATGATATTGTGTTCATCGAATATCATCATTATGTAGTTTTTTTTATAGCGATGTATTAAGAAAAACATGGTACATTTTGTCATCATTATTTGAACGACCATAAATTATTGTAGACATTTGAGCCAATCCGAATTCATAAATTGTTCAAATTATTTCAATCACTCGAATTTTTATTGCTATATTGAAATCGATTCGATTAAAGTCATATTTGCACATCTTTAAAACTAACCATAGCTCGGTAGTAATAAAAAATATTATTTTCAGCTAAAGTTCGTTATCCTTACAAGAATTACTGATTGTTTTTATTGTTTTATTTTCAACACTGTTATCTAATACGCTTTCTATACACAACATATTTTGTTATATATTTTTTTGCTCAAGTTAACCCATTGACGCTGGTAACAGCTGTCGCTCAGTCTTCAAACTTTGAAATCATAAGTTGAAGGAGAGCAATGTTTAAAGGATATGAATGTTGAAAGTGTTGTGTATTTGTTCGGTATAACATAACTATTTTATAATGATATCATAGTAGATTTTATTTGAAGCATTTTAGCATTAAAAGATGATTCCAAGAAAACTGTTTCATTATCTGGAATTTCAGTAAATCAAATTTACAAAATCTTGAAAAAAGTTAAAAAAAGAAAAAAAATTAAAAAAAAAAAATCTGATAAAAATATAATTTTGATTTCGTAGAGTTCATTTGAAATTTGGGCCACTTGCACAGCAACAATCAGTAATGATATTTTTTCGCCACTACCATGAGTATATTTTTAAATAAGTATATAGAAAGTTTGGATCATCTGCGCTCCCGAAATTTGTGTGTTCCTATTTGTAACCGAAAACTTGGTGACCTTGAATAATTTGCAATGTCGAACTGCTCACCAGATGCTTTCAAACTACGATTTCCATTCAAGTGAAATGATGAAAGTTTAAATGGATTAGGCATACGTTGCGGAAACCACCAATTGAAGGAAATACAATGTAGAGTTTCAGCGTACTAACGTATGGTGAATAAAATCTGGACACTTACTAAAAAAATTAATTTGAAAGTCGAGCGTAACTGACAACAAAAGTTCTAGTGAAGGGTGATGGAAAGCTTTACCGATTGTCAGTCGTCAAAATTATTGTATAATATTCACATTTAATCGCCAAAATGTATATAAACGAGTTGCAGCGTCGTAAAATTATTTGCAAATTTTCGGAAGATTTTCCAAATAAAATTAAAAATGAAATTTTCCATCACTTTAGTGATATGGGATATATGAAATCGACCATATATATAAACTTGAACTATTGAAGGATAAGAAAAGGGTAAAAAAATGTTCTTCTTGCCGAAAATGCGTGCTACAAGACAACAAAGTTAGGGCTCAGATAAAGACCGGGGATTACAAAATCATTCCGGCAACTAGAAAAAAAATATAATGAAGATAAATATACAATATAAAAGTATTTGGAGAACATAGGAGTATAAATTAAAAAAAGAAAAACTAAGCCAACTACTACAGAGAAGCAGTCAAAAGAACTCAAATCTCGGTTGATTGCGCTTTCTGAAAAAAATATCGCTACATTTTCACCGTACATTTGCGAGAGTTATTCTACTGTGGGAAGCAATGAAGGGCAGTCTAAACATTACTTTGAAACTGCTACCCACAATCCAACTGACAACATCAAATATATCCAGAAAACCAAGTTTCCTGAAAAGTTTTTCTTATGACTGACAATCAGTGGATTTTTGTTGATAAGTCCGAATTCATAGTCGGCTTATAACTATCACGTCAGATTTTCGATATATGTACCTCGCTACAATACAATGGCATAGCAAAGTATGATATATTACGACTAAAGCAACGTCAGTGAGCGTAGCGTCAGTGAACCTGTATTTTTGAAAGGTAGCTTAGCTTTCACTTCCAAGACTTATGTGGAAAAATGCATTCCTGAACTATTCAAATTTATTCAAAAATATCATCAAGGCGATAAAGTAATTTTCTGGCCGGATTTGGTTTCATAAAATTACGCAAGAGATTCATTGGATGATTTGAAATTGCAAGGCATTGAAATGTACTTTAAGATTTTAACCCACCAAACGTGCCGCAACTACGACCAATGAAAATTTTTGGGCTAATATGAAGCGAAGTATTTCTTGCAAGAGTTATTGACAAAAAAATGTTGATTATTTAGTTAATACAAATAAATTAAAGCTGAAAAAAATTGGACTATACCTGATTCATATCTGTTGCACTTTAGGATTTATGCTAAAAATAGCTTTGAATATTTCAGCAGTTCCAATATTTCATTAGTAAAGAAATTCTTATGTTGTATTTTAAAAGAAGTTTTCCTTCTGGATTCCCATAGCTGGAAATCTATATAAAACTTAAGATTTAACTACTTGTTAAACATTATTTACGTTACTTATACTCTTCACAGTTCGGATATGTAAAAATTTAATAAAAAATTGAACAACAAAATGCACCAAACCTTGCTCCAAAAGTTTTTCTTGCTTGTTTTAAAAATATGCATCAACTATTTCAGCAGCTAAAGGATTTGTATGTTTTAGGATTGATGTTTGTTTTTCCTAAGCTTTTCATAAATAAGCAAAAGTTTTATGATACAGACACATTTTTGTTTTGTTTTTTGCTGGTGTATTTTTTTTTTTTGGAAAACAAACTGCAAAGGATTAGTCTACAGCTAAATTGTTGTAACTTTGTAAATTGTTATTCGCACATTTGAACAAAACCTTAAATTTAATATTGAACGGATTACAATGAAATGCAAGAATGTAAGCAGCTGCTGTACTCTAGAGATAATTTGATTATTTCAAATAATAAATATTTGTTATGAAAATCGAATTTTAAATTAATTTTCATAGGTATAAGAAGTTCAATTTAATGTAAACTTTAAGCATACCCAACTCCTTTACTATATTTCCATAACTTTTCAGTATAGTTTTGTGAATTTATGTGGATTTAATTAAATTTTTCGCAGAACAATTCAGCATTCTAAATAATCCCATAAAGCATAAACTTCAGGCATACTCTTTAGAAAAGAATCCCAGCACAATACAATGTGAATAAATCTGCCATAATCAAAACCACTTTAAACAACAATGTTGCAGCATTTTTATCTTGTTAGTTTGCAATATTTTTTATTGTTTTTTTTTTTTTTTTACTACTTCTTATTTTGTTGCCAAAGCCACTTTTAATTACCATGTTTCTTGCTATGCTGGCAGTGAAACTTTATTTCTACTTGTTCCCAATTTTTTTCCACTCATATTTTTGCAATTGTCTTTTATCTGGTTACTGCAACTTAAGATAAAAAAAATACAGAAAGGAAAAAATTAAATTAAAACTTTTGCATAAAAAAATAGGATGTCAAAGCAAATTTTAGCTTTTTGTTGTTGCATTTGTTTATATTTGTTGTGGTCTCGTGTCTCGTTTTCATTTTTTTTTGCAGCAACTTCTGGCCCTTTGTAGCCAGCGCGACCAATGGCAGAGTATTCGTTTCCTTCGTTATCCTCATAACAGGATACAGTTACAACTTTGTTAGCAATTCAGTTTTACAACGCCATTATCATTGTCGTCAACATAATCATTGCTGGTCTGCGAGCCAAAGGCAACCAGCAGCAGAGTAGAAAATATTTCGCATTTCATATTCAAAAGGCTTAATTATCAGTTAAAAAGTTTAACTTTTTTTTTGTATTGTTAGTGGTGGTTTTAATTAAATGCTATTGAAAATTACACATAAACAACGGAAAGGTTAATTCTAAGCAGAAAATATTGGAACATTTTTATATAAAACAGGATGCTGATATAATTTAAATTCAAAAATATGTCTCAAAACTCCTATAATACCTAATAAAATGTATTTGACTTTGATACCACTTTATATGTATATCCTTTTCGTTTTTTTAAACTTTTTAATGTTTGAATGTCTTATAAGAATTTGAATTTAATATTAAATTTCTTCCAAACATTCTTGTTTTTTTACAACCACTTATTAAAAATAAATTTTCGCACCATATTTGAATATGCATCCATTTTTTGACTAAAATGAAGCCGAAATTTTTCCCTAGTCTATTAAAAATTACCGTAGATTATGGAGCTATACAGAACAAAGTTTCAGTATTTGAGCTCAAACCTTACGAAATCGTTATTCTACATCAAACGCTTAACGATTGCACAGAAATTTAAGTGAAAATTGAATAGACAGCAAAAACATACAAATCAGCACTTGAAAATAAATCTCATTAAATTTTGATTTTGCTTAAATTTCATTTGTGAACGGTGTAACACTTTCAAATTATTCAGCAAAAATGCTGTCTCTATGTTGAAAATTGAAAATATAAAGAAAAATGATCGATGTAGCTTGGTCAGCATGTGCTTAAGACATTTTTTACTTATTACTTTTTGTCTAAAAATAAACCAAATTTGATTAATCGCCTTTTACAAGAAGGCATATAAATTTCGTTAGTTGGAAGTTGCTTTGTTTTTCTGGAAAGCGTAATTTTAAACTTAAAGAAGTTGAATTTAGTAATGAAATTTTACTATAAATATTTATTGTTTCTACAGAGCTGCTATTTGTAACATGCATTCCAAAACATGGCAATTTGCTGTGCGATAAGTTTTAGTTGAAGCTGATACAATACATGCTTACACTAATATGAAACAAAATCAATTAATTAAAAGAAAAGATTCAAAAGTTTATAAGAGAAACTTTTATTATTAATTCCAAATTACTATGTCAGGCAGTGTTATGTTGCTTAAAAATTTTTATTCTATTTGGAAATAAAAAAATATGATCGATGTTACTTGGATGATATATATTTTAAATAATTTCTCAGGCATGTTTTTTGATCCAAAAATACGCATTGTGGAAAATGGCCGTTCAAAAAAGGCACTCACTGCTGTATAAAAGAAACGGCTCCTTTCAAAGAACCAACTTACCTCCAATACGTTTTTACAGCAACGCAATAGTGATTTAAATGCTATATTGAACTCATTTAGTGGTATTGCTTCCCAGGTGCATGTAGAAGTTGCTTGAATGATCTCAATGTGAAAAACGCAACTTTTCAACTGGAGTTTTATTTTTGGGAACAGTGCTAAGGCTCACGGTGCTAAATCAGGTGAATTATTTGGCACACAGTCCCAGTTATGTACCAAAAATTGGTAATGTAAACACAAGTCGGCAGAATCACGAATTCTGCCCGTCAAATGGTATAAATTTTCTAAATAGAAAGCACCAGATGCCTTTGCTATCAAAGAAAACAATAGATATTATCTTGATTTTCGATAGACTTTTTCGATTTGTTTTGGCTTGTGGTGATGTGTTTGACTTCAGTTCAGCAATTTGACGCTTACTTTTCGGGTCATGCTGAAAGCATTATGTCTCGTCGTCAGTAAAATTTGATCTCTGAATGATAGATCCTTCTTCCATAATTCTCAGTGCCGCGCGCCACAATTCTCGTACTTCCAAGATTTCAGAAAATAATTATTTTGTAAAGTCTTTCTCCTTGGACACATATAAAGAGTTTTGTGAAATTATTATTTTTATATCGCTTTCATATATAAAAAAAAGTAATAGCATTAATGGCAACTTTGAAGAAGTAACACAGTTCATGTGCAATCAGTTTTAGTTACTGTATTACAGGGTGTATGAGTAACGTGATCAACCGTACTTCTTTTGGGCCATTGTACTGCAAATTTCGAAATACAGGCAAATGGTTTTTAAAATCATTAATTGAAGGAAATACTTAGCAATTAAATTCCATAAAATGTTTTTTTGTCCTTTTATTTATATTCGAATTATTTACCACTGTGCATCTTTTCAAAAAGGATAACTTAATTAATGCAGAAAAACGACAGCTGGCTGAAATTTCTTTTATTATGATTTTTATAAAAATCTTTGCTTACGCTTTATTTTTTCTCTTCATATTCCTTGAAATAGATTTTGTCTTGAGAAAAACAGCTTACGGATGAAACAACTATATACTATATAGAGCAACCAAGCTGTAGAGAAATAAATTTTCTTAATTTTATTTGCATCCTTTGATTAAGTGTTGCACGCGGGCTACTGGCGCATGCTAGTGCCAGTAACGGCAGCGTCAGCAAAAGCTGTTGACATCAATTTGCTGCCTGCTGGCACAATCAATTCATCAATTTTTTTTACTGCTACCGCTGGTGTATTTTGTTGCTGTGCTTTTTATTGCTGCTGCTGTTGTTGATGTTGTTGTTGCATGTTTGTGGCTTCACTTGATTTTATTAAGTTTATTGCTGCTGTTGTATTTTCTTCCCGTCTTTTTGATTTTTGTCTTTTTATTTATTTTTTTTTGCTGTAGATATTTCTCATTTTCTTGATTAATGCTTGGTAATTAAATGATTAAATGAGGCTTAACCGCGCCAAAATCTTCTGATTAATGCTGAGCTTTGATTATATGCAGCAAAATACTTTTGGTCCTTCTGCTTTCTATGCTGCTCTTCTTGGAGGCGTTTTGACTTTGTCAGTATTTTGGGTGTTAGATAATAGAAAACATGCTACTTAATTAATTGATCATTTTATAATGTTAAGTTAATGAATATTTCTTCTATTAACACATACGTTAGTAAAGTTCGCAAAATTCATTAATTTTTGGTTAACAAGCCTTTTTTGGAGGCAGCAGTTCTTATTTCTTTTAATTAAAAAATTAGATAACATCTATAAAATATAACATTTATAAAAATTTTAAAACATGTAAATTTGATTTAGTTTGGAAAAAATAAATACAAATTTTATGACAAGTCAAGTAGAAAAATGTTAGAAAAGCTTTTTGGATGTAGCGCGGTAATCTTTTGTTTCGATGAAGCTTATGGCTATAATTTGCAGTGAAATAATATAATTTTTGGTGCATGGCTGCTGATCATAGCTTTGGTAAGCCTTGCGTTAAGTATTACCTTTTTAGTAAACATTTTTTCTTGCAATCACATTATTTTAAGTTCAACAAAAATAATTAAATTTATTTCTCTTATAGCTGTTAAATTCACTTTAATATTTAGAATTCCGCAATCTCTTGTTTGAAATGCACACATTGCTGTCAGAGTTTCTAATTAACCAATTTAAACACGACTTTGCATAAATACCCTACTGCATTTACAGCTGTTAGCAGTGCGATGGAAATGATTATATACGTACATATAGGCGTGCTGAAATTGCATACAAACACTTATACGTAAGCACGATATTGCATTTTGTAAATGTATTACGAAAATTAGCAGAGTTGTCGTTTCACATTTCGTATGAGCTTTACGTACAGGAAACAATTGATTTCATACAAGTTGTTTTAGTACGAATCGTAGTAGTAGCTACTGTTGTTGCGCTTTTACCGATGTACATTTCTAATGCATCACATGGTTTTCGTAAATACACTGAAAAAAATGGTGATAGAAATTTTTTGCTGAATAATTTTCTAGTATAATTTTTGCTGAGTAACATTTATTAACAAATTTACAGAGATTTCCTTACCAAGTAATGTGTGTATTCTTATCAGATTTATAGCAGTAATAATAATAAAAATAGAATTTAGCTACTACAGCTAGTAGCTTTCTTAGCATTTTAGCTTGAAGCTTTAAAACCAAAAACTGTAAAGTAATGCTAACCAATTAATTGCTAAGTTATGGCGTTTGGAATTTTTACGAGATTGCGTTTATATTTCTTTAAAATGATATATTGAAAAATACTTCACAAAATTTAAAAAGAACATTACATAAGAAAAGATTTTTCTATGCAAAGATAAGTTTCTTTTTCCCATGGTTGGTCACAAATAGAGTTCATTGCTATTTTGAAGCCATGGTTATCTTATTGAATATTCTATGCAATTTTAAGCTCAATTTTCATAAAAATTAAAAAAATTTTCTCATATATTTTTGGCGCTTTATAGATTTCGTCACATAAAGCTCAATATACATATGTAGATCAGTAAGATTTTTTTTATATATATTTTGTATGCAGAAGAATAAAACGAAATTTTTTTTTTAGTCACTTCATACCACAAAAAATCAAAGTTTTCAAGTTTATTTAACAGAAAAGAAGGGAACTTTGCATTATTTCATATGAGCAACATTTCCTTTTTTTCATAAAATTTCACAGTAGAATTTTTCAAGTTCGATTCGATAAAGAAGTCATTTAGACTTGTCGATTTATTGAAAAATTCGTGTTTTAGATAAAACTTTAGTTTTTACTAATGGCCGGTAATAAGAACAGTCTGATCTGCTCAAACTTCTTGTTTTGTCTTATCATAGAATGAATAATGGGATAATCAATGCCAAATGTAAATTAAGCTGATTTTATTTTTTAACACGACGTATGAGCAACATTTATTTACTTTGCTTTAAAAATATTTGTATTGAGCATAACAGGCACATGCAGTTTTCGTTCGATGTAAGTTTATAGCTATACGTATATCTTATTTTGTTGTTTATATTTTGCTATTAGTTTATTACAACTTCGATTAATTGCCGCTTTAAAATATAATGCCTGCAAAAGTTTTATTTTTTTACTGCAAAGGAAGTACATTTGAGTTCACCATATTTTAGCAACACTTCCTTATTAAAATTTATAATATTTTCATAGTAAATTAGTTATATATATAAATTTTTCTAAATGTATGCTTGCAGCAGCTGCTTTAGGAATTTACAATTGCACAGGTTGTACAACCACTTGCCATATAATCGCAATATAAAAGTGCGTGACTTGGTTTTAGTATGCTTTAGCCGTAAGGGTTACAACAAAAATAACAAATAACAACAATTTCAATAGCTACACCTACAGCATACAAATACATATCGTATATGCATGAAGGAAAGAAATCACAGCAAAGCTTTAAAGCTTTCACTTGTATGGGTTGTGCAGCAGCAATAGGAGGTGCTGTTGCCGCAAAGAAAGAAAAAAAAAATTTTTGCGTGTTGCAATGCATGAATGCATTATACAGAAATTTAACTCAAGGTTCTTCAGGTATAGTGAATGGGATTTGTTTGCACGATGTGTGTGGGTCGTTGCTGATTTGATTTTGTGTTGAACTATGAACGATGTTTAACTGAGGCGTATGAGTGACGTTTAATTTTCAAATGGGAAATAGCCTAATGCTATTAATAAATTAAATGGATAAAATAAATCTTGCTAAATCAATGCATTAAGTTTGCGTGATTGTATTTTTAATTAGAAAACGTACTTTGTTTAAATTAAGTGGATTTAAGTGTGTAGGCGAAGGTTTATTTAGAGAATTTCTTGAATGTTCGTAATATTTAAAACAAAGATTGTAGGTATTAAAATACGAAATTTCTTTCTTTATTTATTTATGAACAAAATTCAATTTGCAATTTTCATTTGATAAATTTTAGCAGCATTATGCTGGACATCTTTTTTTTGTAAAACATTTTCCTTTAAATTTTTTTGACTTTGATGAATTGCTACCTAAAAATACCATACGTGAAGTTATACAATTTCAGTGTGAAATTAAGAAAATTAATGTGTTGTATGAGTCTTTGTTTTCTTTTACTGAATATATTTTATTTGAAAGTAATGTTTTATTCTCTACGAAACGTTTCTATTTTTTTTTGCTACCACAATCTCATTAAAAAAAATGATACACTAAAAATATTTCTAAAAAAAAAATAGTCAGTGCAGTTCTAAGTTAGTATCGTTTTGTCCTAAATAAAGCATCATTCAGAAGCAGCAAAAAAAAAAATTGGTTTCTAACCTCAGCGTAAACAAGTCACGCTGTCAGACGCCACATTTACTTTCTCTATTAGTATTGGCAGCATTGAGACTGCAAACGTGCTGGAATGTCCTTTGCAACGTATGAAGCTGTACGTCAGCCTGCCTAGTTTTATCTTTGAAAAAGATTTTTTTTTGAGAGATCTTTTATACTGCACCACAGCGATACTTGATGTCAGTTTTTTTGTTTGCTTTTCGTTTTAAGTCTAGTGACATTGTATGCGAGTGTCACTGCAACTGACACTCTGATGTGTTTGCTTTTATTTTTGGTTTGTTTTTTTTTGTTACAATTTTGTTCACTGAATGTTTATTAGCGTCATTGACAATGACAAAAAAAAAAAAATCATTCCAGCTAAGCTAGTAAATAAAGTTCTAAAATATACGGATTTCTTTTGAACTGAGTTGACATTTTGTTTAAGCAGAATAATTAAGCAGCTACTTGTCATGAATTGCACTTTCAAATGTATAAAACTTTGTTATGGAAACTACAGAGCTTGCTGATTATACTCTAATGCTTTACGTTGGTTTTTTTTTTAAAAAAACGCTTTATTAGAAACTATAACTAAAATGAGTTGACATGTCGTATGATTATCATTTAATTCAATACTTTTGCGTAAGATTGATGCAACTTAAGAAATATTTGTTAATTTCAATTTCTCAGTTGATGTCTGCGTAATATTTAACAATAGTTTTATTATTGGCCGCCTTATGCGTTAAATAACATAGTTAAAGGAAAAATAGTTTTTTGTGTCTCACTATTACGTGAAACTGAATTCTGACAACTTTGTATACATTTTTTTCCCGTAGTTATAGTCGCAAAGTTAAAACCTAGTTCTTACCTAAAATCGAACATACAGAGTGATCCCATAAAAAAAAAGAAAAACTTAAGAAAATATTTTGAACTTACGAGTATCGAACCCACGCCCTGTGAGCTATGAGTTCTAACCTCTATGCCATGCTGCCTACCTTGTTGCAAATTTTTATTATGTCTTTTGTTCACTGTGTCTACAATGGTTAGTGTCAATTAAGCAGGGTAAACTACAATATATTTAAAAATTTCATCATAATTTAATGAAAGTTTTCCTCTGTATGTTCGATTTTAGTTAAGAAGTAGGTTTTAACATAGAGCGCTCTTAATTTTGCGACTAAAGCTGCAAGCCTTTGTGTCTTACAAAAAAAAATTCATTTAAGATATTAATACAAGAAAATTTAATAACAAAATAACCACAACATGTTGGCTTTTGACTTCATCGCAGCAGTGTAAACTTAATTGTTACTTTGTCATAAAAATTTTATTTTCTCTTTTAATTATTTCCAATACCCAAGTCATATTTTAAGGTTTTGAACTTTACTTCTGCAAAAAATGTCATAAAACTCCAAATGTGAAAATCCAATTAAAATTTTTTATACGTTTTCTTTAGCTGTTTCCACAAATATAATTAAAAATCAATTAATTTTTATCTACAGCTACGATTTTTACAACTAAAATAAAATAGTGCACGTAACAAGTTCAATAATAAGAGCAAATCTACAGCAACTTAAGTCACAACTACAAACGCAGAGGATGTGAATAAAGTCAAATATAAGCGCTGCTCAGCATTCTTTTTTCACCTTTCTAAATATATAACTACACATATTCCTGCAAAACTTGAAGAAATTGCAATGTACTTTTATTTGAGCAGTAAAAATGAAAAGACAAAGCCAGGGCAAAGCCAGCAAAAAATGAAATTGAAAACTTAAAAGAAATTTACTATTTTTGTACTTTTTATATTACACATACACACGCTCAATTGACGTTGAGGTGAAACGCTAAAATCGCAATGAGGTTGCAGCAGCAGATGATGATTTTTTCCTTGCATTGCCTATGGCTCGAATTTTGTACCATGTGACAAGGTGCTAAAAAGTAGTATAGATGTTATATTCTTGTTCATTTCAGTTTTACCGTTACCTATTGAAGTTTCTGAGATAAAATGTTCTGTGGGGGCGTTAGGTTTTTGTTAAAGGATATTTTTTTTTTGATGCCTTGCAGCGTAAAAATTTAAATCAAATCGACCCAATGTGACAGTTCAAAGTTGACCGCCACACATAAATTTATATCTCTCATGGTATTCATAAAAATGTAAGCCCAATTATTGAGGGATTACAATATGGTTAAAAGTTATATTCATGGATGAACTTAAAACTGAAACCGTAGGAATTTTTTCCAAATTTTTATTTAAGTTCCCTTTTTATAAGCCACTCTAAATAATTTTTAAATTTTTTTTTTTTAAATTTGAAAGTTTCGTCTTTAAGCTGATGTTTCAAAAATAGTTTGCAAGTATTTTTACAAAAGTTTTAGTGCCTAAAGAATATTGCTAAAAGCCGGCGGCTTATAAATGTCTTTGGTAAACGAAGCTCATTAAATTAAATTTGCTTTACATGTGGTATGTGTGACATTTAGTTCGGTTTGACTTCAAGCAATTTTTCATTTTTATTTATTGATTGTTGATTTTATTTATTGATATATTTTCTTAAATTTTATTTCTGAGTATTTTACGAAGATAGTGTTTAAATATAAAGAGATTTCAATAACGTTTGAAAGAGAGAAAAATAAAAAAATTGGTTTCACCGAGCAAATTAACCATAACGAAAAGTTAAACAGCAATTCAACAGCAAAAGTTTTCAGAAAATCTATTCTGGCAAACAACAATATTTTATTAACACAAAAAACCAGTCAATAAGTTTTCATTTTCCTTTTACACTTTATTTATTTGTAAAGTTTATAAGTGAAACCAAGACGAAGCTTGATATTTTGGATTTGTTTTGGTTGTGCCATAAAATTTTATTCGTTTAAATCAACGTAAATTATTGCAGGTGTTTGTCTGAATAATTTGTCTGAAATTATACAAATAAGTCAATTTAGTTAATGGCTGCTCAAGAAACAGAAACTTTTTCTTTCAATGTAAGAAAACTTTTTGCTGAATTTCACTTTATGAGAAGGCTGATTATGAAAGTGCGCTAAATGGAATTAAAAAGTAAATGCTTTTGCTAATGTAAGAAGTGTTTTTAGTTTTTTTTTTTTATGTTAAAACTTAAATAGGAAAACCAGCTTGCTTGTCATTTTTGACATAAAAATTATATGAAAGTAGCATCGTGAAGGTTGATGATTTTCAGTCCTACTTCTACCGAAGAAGATCTAAGGCAGCGAGTTTTTCATTGACATAAGTGAAGTCTTCCAGATGCTCGCTCAATGTCCATTGATTATCACGGTTTTTAGAGTCTTGAACTCTATTGCGATCATTGGTAATAGATGATGTGATACGACATGTTTTCCACTAGTACTTAAATATTTATTTAATTTATTGCTTACAGGACGTATGCGTAACATATAATTGCTTTCAAACTTTTTAATCTCTGATGTTTCATTAAAGATAATTTTAGTTCGATGCAACCTATAATTCATATGTTTTAATTATTTTATTTACTTTCAGTAGCGTTTCAAAAATTTTTGGTTTATCTAATGGCCGCTTATGAGCAGAGATGCTAATTTAAATAAATATACCATGGGTTTCATATAACTTTATAAGTTCTAAATCATCCCACTGTGCTTTGTTAAGTATAAGCGCGATAGTAAAAAAAAAAATACCTTTCCGATAGAAAACGAACACCTCAGAAAAGGAAAAATCGGATTTTATATTTGAGAATTGTATTTGTAGTAGTAGCTTTGGTGTTGGAGTTGTATGTAGTTACTTGTGCATTTATACATTCTAGTTGAAAGTATGTATCTTAGTGCAGGAAATTAAAGTGTGTATGTTTTTGCGTGCTTAAGCCCAACGGCCAATTGCTTTGTGCTTTTTATATCGTGCCACCTTCAGTTGCATTATAGACATAAAAAAAAAAATTTCTTCACAGCTGCTTGTGCATTTGTATGTTTGCACTGCTGCTTGCAACATCTACATGTTTTTTATATGTGTTTTTTGACTTTTAGATTGTTGATTGTTTGTAAACATCTTTAGAATTTTCAGCTATTGATTTTTCTTTTAGTTTTGTTTATTGCCTTGAATGCTCTGAGTTGACATTTACAACAATTGGCATATAAAGCAAGTAGGATGGTATTTTTCGCTCTGATAAGCTTGTAGTACCTTATGGCCTATCTGCTCATATATTTTGCATAAAAATATGCAATATAATTAACAATAAACATTAACTTTATGAAATGGTTTTACTTTTATGTTATAAATTTATTAAAAAGATTTGAAAATTTAATGAATTTCGAGTTTTTCGATTTTTATTACATTTTCATAGAATCCTGTGATTTTCGCTATCCTTTGATTTTCGTTATCCTTTGATTTCTATTTATAACACAGCCATGCATGAAAACGACAACAATAACAACACATGCCACAATATATCGATATCTTGTGTTGTGGAAGGGGAGAAAGTGGCTGCGCACATTAAATTTCGCCATCAAAGGCAATAAAATTCAATTTTGTGCGTATTTCGCATTACATATTGTGTGAAAATTCAACGAACCGGAAATCGCCATATTTATGAATGGCTGCCAACTCCCTAGCCGCCGCTACCTGTTGCTGTCAATTGCCAGTGTTAGAAAAGTGTTGCATGTATGTATGTGTGTGTGAGTGAGTGAAATAATTTCAGACAAATGAATAGCACAGGGTCCAAATGGTTGAATGGTTTCGTTCGTTAGTCAGTCACCGTGCGGCTTTGACGTGTATTTTAATATTAATTTATATGCAAAATGGAAATGTTGTATGTAGCAGCAAAGCTTTTGTGTTATTTACAAATTGAAATATGAAATATGTGTTTTAATTAAAATTTTTATTAAATAATTTTTTGTGAAATATGTTTGAAAAGTGGTTTGGTTTTCAATAAAGTATTTTCGGGAAATCAAAGAGTGAAATAATAAAAAAATCATTTACATTGCATATCCAAAGTGTGTCCCTGTAGAAAATGTAAATAAATTAAAACCACTTTGTTGAGTTCTTACTGAAATTATAAAATTAAATTAAAGAAAAAAAAAAGAAAAAAAAAAAAAAATAGATGAATAAAAAATTATGAAAGAAGTAGTGAGCTAACATACTTTTGAGCTAATCTGCGTGTGATATTAATGTTATTTATTCACTAATTTATTGCAATAATATTTAACAAAATATTCATCCAGTAAGTAAGAAACTACTGAGATCTTATCACTTAAAATAACGAAACATATAAGTTATGTATGCATATGAAAAATTCAATATTTGAAATAAAAAAATAACTTAAAATATCATCCGCCCATATCGAATTATAGCTAGCTTCACGTATCAGCTTTTGAAACAATTTCTAAATATTTTTGTTTATATACAAATGTCTTGATCTATTTGACATAAATTGAAATTTTTATTCGAGTAGGAATTTTTAGTCACTTTGATGTTATATGTACATACAATGTGTGACAATTTTCACGCAGACTTTTTAACTCCCGCCTGAACTACAATGCCGTCTTGGTACGTCAAGTGCTACACAAAAATCAAGTCTTGTTTCTTGACTACCGGTCGTATTAGCCATATTTTGCACCGTGTGACTTCTTTCGATCCCCGGAATCACCCAGTGATTAAGTTAACATTTCATAAGTGATTTTCAACTTTCCAGCTTAATTTTTTGTGACAATTCATAAGACTGGACATTACGTCGACTTTTGATAATTTTGAAAGTCATAACCATGCTCTTTCGTAAAATACCTTTTTTTAAAAATATAGCCAGAAGTGTTTAAGAAATTCTCCAACCCCTAAATGTACTGATACTTTAAGCGAGTTTAATCTACGATTTTCTTTTTAAGGCAATGCTATTGTTTCATGTTCCGAAATTCTATTTTTACTTCCCAATCTTACCATAGCAAATTGATATTAATGTCAATTAAAGATAAATTTTTTATTGTTACAAAGTTATCGACAAGAGAAAGGTTTTATTATATGTACATATCATCAACATTATTATTTTTGATACGATAATCGTAGTCCACATAATTTTCATCAGTGACAAGTTGAAGTGTCATCGTTTCTATAAAAGTCTACAAAAATAAATTTCCACATCCTTTTTATTGTTATTTTTGTTGTTGTGTATACAACATTATGAGTGGCAATAGCAATTGTTGTTATTGCTTTTGTTGTTCTTACTCTTTTTTATTGTAGTGCATAAATTTACTTTATTGTGCTCATACTCTGACAATTTTTTTAGCTATACAAAGCAAAATCTCCCGCAGCTAACTGCCAAGTGCACTCACAATCATAAGAGTGCATAGTTAAAACGTTCACCTCAAGCATTGAAGGGACAAAGAAGAGAAGAGAGAGAGAGAGAGAGCAGGAGAAAGTAGCTACAGGATGAATATACTGGCAGCATATGTCAAAATCAATGTCAATTTAAAAACCTTTGTGTAGATTGTTTTTATTAATAAAGGGTGTTTTATAGCCACTTGATTGTAATATGTATGTTAAAAAGATTTATTTATCGTATTTTTTTTTTAAATTTTAATTTCACATAAAATTAAATGTTTTAGAATATTTTTTAAGCATCTTCTTAGCAAAAAAAATGCGTTCAAATCATTTGAGTGAATTCGCTACATCAAATATTCATACGAGTACGCTTAGGTCAACAGTGCGTATGAGTAACCACTGATTGCATATTCTTTTTTCATATGGACATTTTCACGAAAAATTATGTTTTTGTCCCGTGCGAACGCCTTGGTTTTTTACAATTACCTTGAAAACAAAAAAATTGCACAATATCGACCATTGGCACCAATTATAAAGCTAATTAGGAGCTAAGTATATGTTAAGCCTATTGTCAAAATAAAAGTCCGTTTTGTTTTGAGTTTTTTTTACTTTAAATGTGTTCGACAGTCGAAGGGGACACATGGAAATGTCCATATGCATTTAGTCGTTATACTTCAATGAAACAAATAGCAAAGCAATATCAAAAACTCTCATTTGTAAAATGCTGCATCAGTTTCTTTTAATTTCCGTCACACTCTTGTGTAACACCCTTTACAAATGCGTACAATTTACCATACAAACATATCTGCATTTATGTTCACATTGACAGTAAAAGTAAATGAAAAAATAAAACAGTGAAATTGGTAAAAAATAAAGATACAAAAAAGTGAAGAGGCACAAAAAAGAATGTCATAAACTTAGAAGCAAATAAAATGAAAACAAACATACATAACATGTTATTGTTGTTGTCATTTGGTTTTAATAACGTTTTTGTTCTTCATTTTTGTATTTGCATTTTTCCTATTGTTTTTTTTTTGTTCTTGTAATTGTTGTTGTTTTATGGTGACATTTTATGCATTGTTGACATTTATGCTGCTGTAGAATAAGATTTATTGTTATTCAGTTTATTATGGTAAATGCGATAATGATAGCAAGATCCTACGTGCATATGTGTGTGTCTATGTGTGTGCGTGTATGGGAGTTTAGGAACTGATAAATTGCATAACATAAATTGTTGAAATATTTAAAGCTTTTGGAAATTAATTAATTTTGCTTAATTGAGAAGTAATTCCTTTTTGAGTGCACAATTGTGAAAACAAGCTTGTCTGTAAACTTTTCTTTCACCAAGTTGAAGATAACACTGGTTAACGAAAAGAAAAAATTTCAAGTATTTAAGAACACTAACCTAACCTAACTTTGTTTACCGAGCAGTTTCCTAAGCAACAATGCTTTAAAATCTCAAATGTATACACAATGCAGGAGGCCAAAATGTACCACAAAATATACAAAATAAATTTGTTATGAGTTCAACTTGAATACCACCAACGACATCAACAACATTATCAAGAAAAGCAATTGAAGGCTGTTGTGCTGCATGCAATTTGTACTGCACTTAAGTGTTTGTGACAGACAGACAGACAGACAGACAGGCAGCTGAGGTTATGCCATTGTCTTCTTTGGCGTTGTCGATACAATTTGCAGGACTAAAGCTAAAAATTTCAATTAAAACGAAGTGCGATTTCATGTTTTCCATTTATAGCACACATACACACAGCAACAACAATGAACTGAGGCATGCACAAGCGAACCGAGAGAGATGTATATATAGTTTGTCACTCGTTTGCAATTGCATAAATGCATGGGTTATTTTGTTGTTGTTTTTATTGAAAACTTCAAAGTCACTTCAAAAGCAATGCTGTCAGTTGATATATAAGAAAATGCTTGAAGCATTTAGTGCAGAAAACAAAAGGACAATCGACTGTGTGAAGTTCATTAAGAAGTTGCGACTTTTAATTACTGTGCAGAAGACGATTGAGAAATTTTAGATTTTTTTGAGATGAAAATTTTTGTAATTAAGAAACTTAAAATTAGAAATATTTTTTAATCAAAGATTCTTTATGGGAAGTGGGTATGTCATTTTTCTTAGATACTGCAATGGCAATGGTTTGACATAATTTAATAAAAAAGCAAGCAATAAAACTAAAGATTGTGAAACAGAAAATATTGAAATGAAGCTACTGCATAAAATCGTACAAGGTGTAGAATTTAAAAAATCCAATTTTTCATATATTACCAAGTCATGCGATGCCATATTCCATATGACGTCTTTCGGTTTAATTTGACCCATGACTTTCTGATATCATCCAATGCTTTCCTTATGATCTGGTATATGAATAAGCATTCAATTTTTCATTCTACTGTAAGGACACATGGCGGAGGAATAAGTCTTGTTAAATAAAATATTTGTTTTGAGTAACAAGATTAAGAAAATGCTTCAGTGGAAAATTTTATGTATATAAGGTCGGTTGCGCACTGCCTCAAAAAAATACATTTTTTTTAACTTATTTTTTCTCAAAAATGTCCGACCTGGGAGTATAACGGGTTAATGTTTTTTTTATCTAAATATGAGAAAATGATCACAAGACAAAATAAGGTAAAAAAAAATCGACAGCACCAATAATCCGGGCACTTTCGATTTTTTTGGGTCAGTCTACTGTACATGCATACATTTTAATAAATTTTTCCATAAAATTTTTTTACCAACTTAATATAACCTTATACCTTAAATTAAATATTCCCATTTTTTGCTCAACACACTATTCACGCTGTCATAACAAATTATTGCGCTGGCACATTGAGATCCTGTCTGAAAATATGACTTTTAACAACGTGTTATATTCATTTTTCGACGCTCACCATGACACGTGTTAAAATAAACTTAATTGCAGTGTAACCTTGTAAGTCGTCGTATTATTCATCTTTAGAGTCGTCAATGCCTCCCATATATCCTTCATTCTTGTTATGCTTTGCACCCACTTCTGTTGCAGATTGAAGCCGAAACAAAAGCGTGACGTTATTAATCTGTGCCACAAAATGTTGCACATAAAAATTAATTATTGAGAAAATTGCGCAAGGATTATACAGGATAACAGAAGATGATTTAAAGTTGGCTTATATCTGAGATAGGGTTAAATAGTCTGATGTGCAGTTAAATGAAACCTGCCTGCTTGATGGTAAATAGTTCGTAACGTTCGTATTATAGGCCAACTTATCTTTAGCAAGTTTTATTACTGCAACGTGAGTTGAGCGGGTGAGGAGTATATTAAAAGGAAAGAGTTAAAAATGAGGCCAAAATGTTCCACTGACTGTGTAAGGCAGTCATCAGTTCTATAACGCCCTTATAATACTGTGATTCTATTTTAAATGCATAAAAACTTTGTTGAAACTTTCTTGTATGCTGACAGCTGACTTTGACAGCAACTTTGTTGTCTGTCACATTGAACAAGCACAGTTGCCTTAACGATAGTAAGATAATAGTGTATGATTGCGATAGCACATTATATATATTTTGAAATTTAGTTTCCAGTTAAAGTGGTGCACAGTACAATGAAAATGTAGGAACTTAAATTTTTTAAATAAATTTTTCATTTTCCAAACCACACTTGTAAAATTTCGAGAAAACAATCGAACCAAAAACTGACTTTTAGGACCTGTAAACTTACGTAAGGTTATAGAAAATGCTGTAAGCAAAAAACATGTTTCTCTGAGTGATATGAATTTTTACAAATATTAAGAAATAAATTAATCATAATACTCTTTTAAGTTTTGTTACCGGCTGCTTAAAACTGACACCAAAATCGTGGTTTTTATTCAAGCCATTACTACCAAAAAAAAAAAGATATTAATATCTTCATCAACAATTTCAATCACTGTGCTTAAAGAATATTAAGAATTCAAGCATAAATGCATGATAATTGGAATTACGTAAATGAATGAATAAAATGCTGGCATTGACATAGACAGACAGATAGAAAAAGTATTATGCTGGCAGACAAAAAAACAGACAAGTCGCTGGCTTAGAAAAAAAAAACATCCCAGTCAGTCAGTGCAGTGCACAATTTTAACAGCTGATTAACCTATATTTTATTTTCACTTGTTTCAAGCACGAATAAAAAATGCTCTCATACAGCTAGTGTAAGCTTTTAGTAAATACTGTAGATGCAAAGTAAATATGCGAAAGAGTCAGCTTGAATGTCCTTGCTGTGTGTTGCTTCTTTAATAAATCAGCTAAAATTTTTGTTGCTTTCGTTTTGCATATTTTATGCTTTTTATAAGGATGCTACAGCTACTGCCATATGGTAGCACCTGAGATTATTTTTAAACATTTTAACCCACTCCTTACAAACTTGATTTATATATAATTTTTCACAATTTCAAAATATGCATTTATATATCACAACTATAAAATCATTTAAATTTATCATTAACAAATCATGCACTTACCATCACTATTTTTCTCCACTTTTTATTGATAAAAATTATTATACTCTTCATTGATAAATGATGTACTAATCGTCATATTTACTACCAATTTTAATTTTTTTAAATTATGATAATCTTTTGAAATAGACACGCTTAAATTTGGAACACAATTTATTACACTCGAATGTTACTTGCAAATTTATTGAGCAGCAGAATATTTGAAAGCTTACATTTGTTGGCTTTGTCGTATTTACTCTATGATAAATGCGATTCGAGGAGCAATGCGTTTCAAGAGGCAATGCGATTCCAAACCCAAATATCTTTCAGCAACCCACTCGATTGAGTTACAGCATTGTGTTGCATTAAATATTCATTGAAAGTCCTACAAATGCCAATAAATGAGGAAAATGTGCGGAAAGTGAAATGCGAACTTTGAATTTTAGAGTAAAATTTATTCGATTGCGAAAGGATTTTGTTTCGAATCGCACTATAGAGTTAGATTCCTAATTCGATCAGCTCAAAAAATTTGATTAAAAAAAAATTCTTACCAACCAATTTTTTGAAAATATTTTTTCACAGATTTAAGCAAAGAGCACCGCTTAATCCTTATAGAAAATCCATACACAAATGATGTTAATTGAAAAAGAAAAATGTAAATTTTAACTTCACTTACTGAGTTCGAAAATATTTTTAAATAAATCTACGCAAATTTGAATACTTGAAATTTATGCAAATTTATTGAAATTAGTGCATACCTAAATATATTGAAAAAAAAGAAACGAAGGACACCGCACATAAAATTATTTACACACATATCTAGACTATAGGTACATGTAGAGATAAGAGATTAAAAATCCTACCCGTTACGCTTCAGATAAGTTGAAAATCATGCGCTACTTTGATCCGTTGCTAGGGATGACAGGAAGGGAGGACTCCCGGAGAGAAGGGGCCATATTAATTTCTACACAGATGCTTCCAAACTAAATAACCAGGTGGGTTATGGTATTTACTCTAAGTAACTGAAGATAAGAATTGCTACGAGGTTATCAGACCATTGTAGCGTTTTTGAGGCAGAAGTTATAGCGATAGCAGAGGTAGCATCCTGGCAGAGAATGAATGTTGTATACAGAAAGGATGTAAACATTTATTTAGATAGTCAGGCTGCTATTAAATCTCTAGAAACAATCTTTCTAAACTCACTAGTGGCCCAACAATGCCGCTTGTCTCTAAATGAGATGGCTCAGCATTTTAATATTCACCTCGTCTGGGTGCTAGGGCATAGGAACAATGACGGCAATTACAATGCTGATAAACTTGCTAGGCAAGGGACTACTGCACAAATTCCTTAGGACAGGGAAGGTATTGGCATGCCACTTGCTACCTGCAAGTTATTGCTTAAAGGAGAAATGATAAAAAATGCTAACAATAGATGGACTCAAGGATTAACTTGTAATATAACTAGGCAGATCTGACCGAAATGGGATGCTAAGCGTTCGTCAGAACTGATTTCTCGCACTAGGCACACTGTCTCGTCAGTTGTTGCAGTCAGAACTGAACGCTGCCTCATCGGCAGACATGCGGAGAGATTAGGTGTTAGGTCTATTGACTTCTGCAGAAGCTGTGGAGATGGAAGAAAACATAAAACATTTTCTCTGCTCCTGCCTCGCACTTGTTAGAAAACGCTGGATGACCTAAGGCATGTTGGTATAGGTCAGCCATCTAATTTTATTACGAAATCTGGTTGGTTCAACGAGAGTCGGACACTCTGTGGTATCACAATGGATCACATTTGATCGAAGTGAGTCAGTTCGCAACTGACGGCCACTCCTACTTAACCTAACCTTGATCCGTTGCTCAGAAAATTTTTATTTTTTTACGTTGCAAAGTTTTAAAATCACAAAGAAGATCATACTCCAATTGCAACCAATTCGACCGGAGTCGAGAAATCGTCAGAGGGTTTTTTGTTTTTTTTTTAAACTTATTTAAATTTATTTCATAATTAAATATAATATTTTCGATATTTTTTTTAATACTTAAGTAAAGTTTTTTTCCCAATGAACATAATTTACATATTTATTCTAGAATGGGTTAATTTTATATATAAACTACCACATCAGCCATTAAGTAAAGCCTTGATACTGTCAAAGTTGCTGTTGTAGCTGTTGCTGCTATCTTTCGCTCTCTCACTCTGTACGAGCATTTTTGTTATTATGGCAAATGTTGTTTAATATCGACTGCTGGTATGCTTCGTTTAACAACGTAACACAGTTACCAAATGCACTCTTAAGCTGTATAAATTTATGTGTGTGTGTGTGTGTGTCAGTATGGTAAATCCTATCAATTTACCAACGCACAATATTCTCAACCTTTAAATGGAGCACATACATACATACATACAAACAAGTAGATATCATATTTACATAATGAAGAGAAGCAACAAAACAGCAGCACTTTGGGACACCTTGCTATAGTTATTGTTATTGTTTTCTTGCTTGTTGTTGTTATGTTTATTTTTCTTGTTGCTGCTGCTATGTTTAAATTTGTTGTTGTTGTTGTTGCTTGATAGTCTCTGTGCTAATTGTGCAACATGTTGTTGCAAATAGAGTTATATTGTACACGCGGTTTGTGCCGAATTACCAAAGGTGGTCGACGAAATTTTGCGCAACACGTTAAGTCCTCTAGCGGTTGCTCCATTTTTTTTTCTTTGTTGACATCTTAATACAGCTGTGTGTGTGCTACCACTTGTGTTAGATCTAATGTTTATGGGTAGAAAATTAGGAGTTTCAACGTTACGTGAATACTTTCAAATGAAAAATTTAACATAAGATTTTGGAAAATATTTCAGTTTTTCTTATTTTTTTTATTAACAAAGCAAATTCAAATTGGAATTTTTAAAAAGTTTGAGCTTACCATTTGTTCTTTCGTTTTGACTTGATACAAATTAAATTTTATATTGATTTTAATTCATATATTTTTAATGTTACTTTTTACATTCGTTATTTTCTTAACTTTTTATTTATATACCTAAGTGTAAAACTAAGTAATGTCGGTTCGAACCAAGCCTGAATATTTATCGAATGTCATGAAACTTTGACAGTGCGTCAGCGCAGTCAACATGTCGAGTTTCGTGCCGAATAAAGAGAATTCTGTGTTTTCATTTGAAGAAAACAGCCGCAGAATCGCACCGAATGCTTGCTGAAGACTTCGGTGAACAAGTGGCTACTGTTAAAACGTGTGAAAGATGGTTTCAAAAATTCAAAAGTGGTGATTTCGATGCCAAGGACAAAGAACGCTCTGGAGCTCCGAAAAGGTACGAAGACGCCGAAATGCAAGCGTTATTGGACGAAGGCGATTCCCAAATACAAAAAGAACTCACAGAGCAGTTGAGTGTGAGCCAGTCAGCCGTTTCCAAATGTTTACGAGACATGGAAAAGACTCAAAAGGTCGGTAGATGGGTGTCACATGATTTGAACGAGAGGCAGATGGGAAGGCGCCAAAACACATGTGAAATTTTGCTCGCACGGTTCAAAAGAAAGTCGTTTTTGCATCGAATGTGGCCTACTCACCAGACCTGGCTCCATCTGATTACCACTGGTTCGCATCGATGGAACACGTACTCGCTGAGCAGCGCTACGATTCCTACGAAAATGTGAAAATTTGGCTTGATAATTGGTTTTCCGAAAAACCCAAGGAGTTCTATTGGCGTGTAATTCACAAATTACCAGATGGGAAAAGTGTGTGAAAAGCGAGGGAGCATATTTTGAATAAACGATTCTTCCATTAACTCTTGAATTAAACGTGTTTTTTTTTAAAAAAAAAAACGACGTTATAAAGCTTCAATTTGCATTTTCCCTAAAGTTGAATTAATAAACTGCATCCAAATATTGTGGCTTGTTTCACTTTTCTTCTTTAATCCCATAAAATATCAAATATAGTTATTTACTTCGTGCTGTCCTCGCTACAGTTCATAAGCTCTATCATAACAGAAAGCAAATACTCGTAATTATTGTTACTGCATTCGAGTGACATGAGTTCAAAAGCGTTCATATTCAGCGAACTTCAATTAGCGCCAAAAGCACGTTCTGACGTGATGGAAAATTTTCGATTTTTGGTTCATGTCATCCCAAAGTCATTTGAAAAGAATTCAATTTTGTCAACCAGTGTAATAATTAGAAAAAAAAAAATGTGTGTGCAGATTATTGAAAAAATCGTATTCCAGGTAACTTTATTAACCATTCTGCTTCCGTGAAATTTGTTCATTATCAACTCGTTCTAACGATAAAAGTTGTTAGTTGGCAAAAACCCGTAAAAATTTTTTTTCCACTACTGTATGAGTAGTTCAGTAATTAAATAAAAGCCTTTCAGCATATACTCACATGAAACAAATTATTAATTGCATGCAAAATTCATAATTTTAAAGTTCTGAGAATTGAGGAAAATGAAAAATTCCCAGTCACATATCAAGGCATATCAATGTATCCATTTATAATAAACGTGCCATGGTGTTTAACATATACTTGTGCAGTTAATTAAATGCAGAGGTATGAAACAGTTATAGCTATAGTATATGTATACACACGCACGTATATTTGATATACATAAGTGTTTGAGTGCGAAATGCATCTTAAGCTGATTTTCATTAATTGCAGTGCAGTGTTGCTGATATGAATTTGTGCTCATGTTGCAAAAACTTATGTGTGCGTACACATCTACAGATATAAAAGCATACATATGTTTATACCAAAGTGGCATATCATCAACACTGAAACTAAAGTGTGCAAGTATGCTAATACCAGTGCAAATGGAATTGTGTGTATGTGAGCATGGTGCGTGTGATGTGCATGCGTTTGTGTACCGTTCAGCTAAAGACAATTTGCTGAGTAAATAATCCAATTTTAGTTCTTAAATTGTGGTTTAAGTTGCGGTTTGTAAATTTGAAACCAACAAAATATATTTACTTTTGCTGTTACTGTTGTTGTTGTTGTACTAAAACTAATGTATGCACGTATGTATGAAGTGTAAGCTGCTGCTGCTGCTACTGCAAATGAACATGCAAAATTTCTAACACAAATGCAACCGTACACATGAGAATTGAAATGCACAACGTATATTTGTGGCATTAATTACTTAAGTGGTAGAAAATCCTATGAATTTAGAAACTTTTTTGCTATGTGTCATTTTTAAATCTTTCTTACATTTTATTCATTTTTATGCTGTGTGCATTTCCAACCTGTGGTTTTCTAGAATATCTTTTGTAAATAGTGTGTCAGAAAATTGTTGGTTTAGTAGTTTTAACTTTTTTTTTAAAGTTTTTCACACAAATTAAAGCGTAAATATTTTTTATGAAAATCGGCCTCACCTTTTTGACTTTTTTCTGCTTTATTTTTGAACATACACTCCGCGCCACTTGAATAGCACACCCTTTATGCTCTCAGTACAACTACCAATAACTCAAACATCACTTATCAAGTAACGGTTTACTCTTTAATTTCTTTTTTATGTTTATTTTCACTCTCTCTGTAACAAAATTTGTGCACTGGAAATATACCGTTATATGGTTTTTTGCCATTTTGTTTAGATGTTGATCTCAAATCATGCAAAAATTTTGCGCCACTGGATTAGCACACCTACTTTGATCAGTAGTATTCTCTTTGCATGTTAAAAGAGGCGGAAAATGGCAAAATCAAAGCCTATCTTTTGCGAAAATTGCAAAAAAAATCAAAAAGAGCCGAAAAGTTATATCTTCGTTTTTGTCTAACGAATTTCTATATGTAAAAAACATGAAAGGCCGCACACATAGTGTACTCTCTATTGCGGACAGACGACATATTTTGCGAGAAACTTCAAATTCGCACGACACAATAACCAAAATAAGACTGGGGCTAACCACTATTCGGCGTGTAATTTCGAAAGCTGAACACATAAAGTGATTAAAAATAAAGAAAAAACCACTTCTTAATCCAGCCCGTAAGGAGCAACGCCTCAGTTTTTGCCGCGCTAAAATGACCTGGACCACAGACTGGAATTGTATTGTGTTTTCAGATGAGAAAAAGTTTAATTTAAAAGGCCCCGATGGCTACAGTTATTACTTTCACGATTTATGAAAGGAGAGCCATCATTTGGACCGTCTACATAGTCGGGTAGGCGGTGTCATGGTATGGGGAGCCATCTCATATTATGGCACCTGCGAATTGCAATTTTTCAAGACTAAGATGAATGCAACGGTGTACAATGGCGTACTACAAAAGGCTTTCCCGTTCTTCAACAATCTTTTTGGATCTCTGCCGTGGACATTTCAACATAACAATGCGCAATACACACCGCCCGGATTGTTAAATCTTATATAGAGAGTCAAAATGTAACACTTTTAATCGAAAATGTTTGGGGATGGCTCGCCCGAAAATTCTATGGATCTGGACAACAATATTCAACCATACCAGAACTTATCCAAGCCATCAAACTTTGGTTATTGGTTATGCTCGATTTTTGCATATAAATATTTGACATGAAATCTGTCATATGTGTCGTTTAAGACTGAAAATGACAGAAAATTTAAAGCAGCTTTGGTTTTAAAAATTACGCCTTCAACTCTTGTACTCAGTTCAAATTTAAATAATTTTTGCTCATAAGTTTTGACACCAAATTATACCCAAAAATTTAACAATAATTTATGTTGCCCAAGTGATTTTATTTCAGAAAAAAAATGTACAAAAAATTTGCAAAACTATTTGTATGTACAGAATGCACAGTAAATGTGTTTTAAATTAAAAAACTTTTGCGACTAACAAGGACTACAAATATTTTGTATGACAAGCAAACTCAATAGTTTTGTGCAGGCAAAAAATTAAAATATTTAGTTTTGCAACACCAACGAAGTGACAACTAAAGCCATTTACTTCATGCTGCCAAAATCCAAATATTCGTAAAACATAGAGTTCATTTTTATTTGCATTAACTAGTAAATATGCGAATAATCAAAATGAAGTTACGAAAAAGTTGTTTAACTTTTTGAGCTTTAGACTAAAAAAGCGTTGCCAGCCAGCAGCGAGCGCAGCATTTTGCATGCAGCATGCAACATGCTGGTTCTTATTCTGTTGCTCTCTTTACATGTCTGTTAAATAATAGACTTTTAATTGTTCGCTAGAATTTTATCATATTAACTTAACTTTACCGAAACTAAGTTTGTCATTTCTATAAATTTTGTTTAGTTTTATAAAAAATTTAAAAGTTTGTGGAACGTTGAAAAAATGTCATATAGTTCGTTGCTCAAGTTTGCATAAATTAAAAATATGTCATAAATTACTTTCACGCCATTGTTTCGCTTTAGTTGTGTGCATGTTATTGTTGGCCGTATACATAAGTGTGCGTATACGTGTGTGTGTGCAAGTACAATTATTTTTCTCGTTGGCTTATTGCGCAGTGTTGCTGTTGCTGCTGCTGCTGCTGTTCCCCAATGTAATAATTTGCGCTAGTCTACATATGAAATATTAATATTGTTCAAGTGTATGTGTTTTGTTTTTCAGCTCACTTAAAATTAACACGCATGCACTGAGAGTTAGTCTACTTGGAATTGCGACATTAAACATAATACATATATTTTAAAGCTTTGTTATATCCAAATAAAGGCTTTATTTATCCGATTTCTTTATATTATCTGATTTGTTTATAAATGTTTTACAATGCTTTGGAAAATTATGAGAGTGAAAATAGTAAAACAATATATTAAAACATAATTGTGATTATATTACAACAATGTTCTCTTCAAATAACAACATTAAATGCAGAAGTAATTTAGTAATTTGCATTTAAGAACATTTATTAGTTTTCAATTTGAAAACGGCATAACTTTTCATAAAAAAAAATCCAAATTTTTTTTCACCGTGTATTTTAAATAATAATTTAGAAATCTCCACTATTTTTACATATTATTTTTATTGTTATTCTTGTAGCTATTTTGCTTTTACAAAAAACAGCCATTGTCGCTTATCTCCATTGGGATGTAACCTCGTTTACCTACTGCGTTTCAACTGCGTTTGCCACCATTGTTGAAATCTGTAGCTTAACTTAATGAAACAATAGCTTAAGGTTCCATATAATAATATTTTTTAATGAATGTTAATTTCTGAGTATCATATATTGCTTCAAAATTAACAAGCTATTTCGATTTAGTTTTGGTATTATTAAATAAAACCATAACTACGTAAGTTATTATTAAATACTTAGCAAGTTATCGAGTGCCAATATGCTTAATCATGTGATTTAGCTCAAGGCTTAAAATTTTTAAAGTTTTCAATTGCCATAGTTACACATTTTTTACGACCATGGCTTTATCGTTATATCTTTTCGGATTTAATTTTTAAATCTCTCGGTGATTTGTATAGAGCTCAGTTTGAAACACCCAAACATCGAAAGTTAATTTATGAGCTACAGCTGTGATTTTTCACCAATAAGTGAGTTGAGGTTTCTACGTGTGATATTCAATTCTTATCTCTGTTCTTCTTCCAGCTTAATTTATCATGCAGTAACATTCTCAGATATTTTAATTCATTGTACTAAGGAAAAGTTGTATTGGGCACCTAGATTGATGTGTGCAAAGTTATTTTTTTGATAAAATTTATTTGCCCCATTTTTGTATTACAAATCTTCATTTGCTTTCGTGCAATTTTTTGTCTTATATGTTCAATTTTAACATTTAGTGTTGCCGTTAGTTGCTTTTTTTTCGCATTAAAAATATTTTAATATCTTTAAAATTAGCCAAATGTCAAACTTTTAAAAATCGCCTCTGTTTTGTGTGGCGCTTTTTTTGCGCGAGTGAATTTTATAAATATATAAATTTCCAAATTTTTTAAATTAGAAAAAATTTTGTAATTTTATTTTGTTTGTCAATGTAAATAGATGATAGCAAAATGCCTAATAATATGCAACAATATGTTATATTTAAATAATTTATTCACTTACGCATAATTTTTGGTATATTCTGTTGCATAATCATAGGCACTCTTTTAAAAAATAATTATAACTAACTGTCCACTCTAATATATTCAAACATATAAACGCGAAGCGCCATAAAGTATACAACAAAATATCCAATTGCCATTTCCATTATCTAAATTTCCATGGAAACCAATTGTTTCCAATGACGTATTCCCGCTAACCTTGAAAGTTATACAAAATGATTACGTGTACCCACAGTAAGCACAACTTTGACTGATTGACAGACTGCTGTCTGACCTTGGCATTGGACACGTGTTTTTACATTTGGTTTCTAGCAACTTCTCTTTATATTGCCAGCTTAACTCATTCAAACGAGTATTTATATTTATTTTTTACATAGCGTAAATATGTACGATTATATATATACATAAGTAGCAAATGCTTATTTCTATTTACTTACAATTACATTATATAAACATGGGAAATTCCCAATATTTATTTATCATACTCTATGCAACAACAATTTACTTATGCCTTCTCTTTTCTTCTTTCTTTTCTTTTCTGCTCTTCTCATGCATTCATTACAGGTAAGTGGAAATGTAAACATTAATTTGTACAATTGAAGACAAGCATTCTAAGTATTGTATAGTGTGGGGGAGGGTGAGGAAAAGCAACCTCTGCTAAGTGCTACCATTAGCACGCCCCTACTTAATCCAGTATGCGCCTTACAAACAACATTCGTATTGACGCTGGCGTTAGCGCCAAAAAGTATACCAGTAAATATTGAACAAATAAGAAATTGAAGCTTAATAGTTAAGTGGAAAGAAAAAAAAGAAGCTACATCGCATTGAAAGTGAAAAGCTTTCAATAATAAGTGTGAATATTCTTGTTGAATCGAATAACATGAAAAGTGAAATTGACAAATCAACAATTTTCTATCGCTTTATGTTCAAGTTAATTTTTGTTGTTGTTATTATACATAGTTGTCATGTTACAATAAAAATAGGCAACAACAACAATAAGAGGATAGCAATAAAATCAGCAGTAGCAGCAAAGGCAGTATAACGTATTAGGTGCTTGATTTAATGGGATTTTCCTCGTATTACGTTTTTATTATCTAACATACTCGTAAATAAATTGTATGGAATAGTTTTTTGCTTAAGGGTGATCTTAACTGAGCGTGTTTAGAAATAATGTATTTATTCAGAAAAAAGATATGGGCATTTCCACGAAACTGTTTTTTTTTGTCCCGGGCGAACGCCTTGGTTTTTTGCAATTATCTGGAAAACAAAAAATTGTCCAAATTATAAAGCTAATAAGAAGCTATAAGTTAAACACATTGTCAAAATAAAAACCCGTTTTATTTTTTACTTTAAATGTGTTCGACGGTCGAACGGTACCCATGCAAATGCCCATATATATTTATGAAGCAAAACATTTAATCGAAATACCATAATAAAGGGTTCGTGGATTTGATTTCAACTTTTTCTTTTTCAAAATTGAATCTTAAATTAAAACTGGGTTTCCAAAAGTAATTTTCCTCCTTTTTCCATTTATTTGTGCTTCGAAAATAGCTCCAAAAGGGGCCTGATTGCGACTCCGATGCCATAACGAATACATTTTCAATGCCATAAAGTGCTTAAACCAGTGATGTCAGTTTGAGGGAAATTTCTCGATTTGCAGGAAATTTCAAGTCAAAATAAAGCCAAAAGCGAAAAGCGAATATTTTCAGCCCTTTAAATTTAAGAAAAAAATAATATTGCAGTACTGTATAGTAAGAAATTTTTGTCGGAGAAAATTGCAAAAAGATTTTACACTGTTTCTCTACATCAAATGATATCTCGTTTCCCTTAGCCCTTTCGCCTCCGCCCCATAGTCAGCTCCCAGAAACATATTTTCTTTTAATTTCCAGGCTAACTAAGCCTCTATAAGTAATTTTGCAATTCTTGTAGCTTTCTAGACTAATCCAATCACTAGATATCGGAAAATATTTATAAGCAACTTTGGGCAGTTTAGAAAGTACTTTGGGGGTAGAAAAAAATTAAAATATATGTGAACAAGCGAATTCCCCTTGTCCAAAACTTCTTTCATAACATCATACAAATTTTAAATTCATCATCCCCGCATTATTCATCAAAGGATTTATACCAATTGAAATCTAAAATCTTCAGTATATCTGTATCACAGAAGGTAGGTACCCGGTCATAACCTCCATAGTCATAATCCCCAAAACCATTTTGGGCCTTATGAACGTTTGTTTCGGTCCCCTTATTTCTTGGGGGAACTTTTATGGGAATCTGTTGGCTTGTTGAGGGAAAAAACTCATTTTTTTCCTTAAATTGTTGGAAATTTTTGAATGAACTACCAGTTGGCGGACTTAGATAAACTCTCACTACAGAATTATTCTCTGTAGGATATCCAAATGAGTCATGGGTTGAGTTCGTGAATGACGCACCGAATTTTCGTTTTAATGCTCTCCAGGCTAATGCTTTTATGTGCTCAAAGTTTTATATTGTTTCATAAGTTCGAAATGAGCCCTAGAATCGGTACTTAACCTCAACTATCGCATCTTAAGGGGGCAGCGGCAGTCATGATTTTTGAGAAATCGATTTTTTTTTTGCATTTTCTTAAAGTATAATATCTTAAAAATAAGTCTTGAAAATTTGAAGTCAATCCGATTATTACTTTTGGAGTTATTCGGCAATAACCAAAGGGCTCTCGGTAGTAAGAGTACCGAGTGTAAAACTTAATGAGTTTTTCTGAAAACTATGTTTTCGGAACCGGTGACCACTGTAACTCGATTTTAAATGGATTTTTTATGAACAATTAACTTTTGGTTTTTTACCGAAAATCTGGAGGTAAATATTCCTGAGGCCGCCATTTTGTTGATTTAAAAAAAAAAAACCTTCGATCAGGCACTAGATTAGTTATTTAAATAACTAATTTTTCTTATCCGATTGATTTTAGATGATTTTCCAAGGATTTGTGATGGTCACCGCAAGACACTTTGTATGGGACAGGGTCCAACACAGCCAGCTATAACTTTTTTTATTTTTAATATTCTTTTTTTAACTTTCGTCAAGTCAAGTTGACACATAATATAATAATTCCATATTATCACTTTTGTTAAATAAATTAAATTAATACCAAAAAAAAACTTATTGAAAATGCTCTAAGTTTCACGGCCATGACTGCCCCTGCTCCCTTAAGATAAACTAGGATATTTTGTATTTTAACTATGAATTATTACTTTTACACTTCTTGCCACTTAAATAATAGAAACTGTACTTCTACTCTCAAGTTAAGATGTTAACACATCAGTAATTACTTTGAGCTTGTCAAACTAGAGTCATCGGTCCTCACAGATTTAACCTAAAATCAAATTACATTGAAACGTAGCTAAATTTTAGTATTCCTCAAGCATGTTTCAGCATTTTCAATGTGCATTGACACATTTTCCTGCATAATCAACACCACTCACATATATCTAACAAATCCATATACACAATGTGCACAACATATTATGTCACATTATTTGTGTTGTTAATCACTTTTCGATAAACCAATCAAATATGTCAACCACCTACCAAACAACCAAACAAGTAGAACCAAAGTCAAACCAAAAGTAACAATAATCCTAGCAAAGACGACAACGACCGACATCAATTGAAGATAATTTTCAGTTAAAATAAAAAGAGAAGACCACAGTGCAGTGAAAGCTCGCATTTAAGTCAACCAACGCAACACTATGGACGTGGTTTGATACCAAAAAAAAAAGGAGGCGGCGCGCACACAACAATATGACACACAATGAGTGTGGTGTGTGAGGCAAACTGACTTCGCTTTAAATTGCAGTCGTAAGTGATATAAAACAAAAAGACAACCAACATGACCGGCAGTTTAATCATCGACAGCAACATTTGTTGTGACATCATAGCAGCCAATTTTGTTGTCGCAGTGCAGCAACGTCGAATGAAATTTAATTATAAAATAAATATAGCGCTGACTTTTGATGTAGACATCTTAATATGTATGTTAATTTGTGCGTCATGCTCAAAGTGCTCCGAAATTTGCTTTAATCGTGTTTTAATCTATAAATAGAATAAGACAAAATAAATCATACTGAACAAATTCGGTGATTTAAGAAATGATTAGGAGGTGCCTGAGTTTTAACGATTTTAGACAGTTTTTTTTTGACTCAAACAAATAAAAAAATTTTGAATTGATGGGCAAAAAAGCTCGACGGATGCGGATTCTACAGCCAAAATTATATATGTATATCGTGGTCTTGTTTCTGTCAATTTGTTTTCAAATTTTTGGCACTATGTAATTGATAAAACTCTCTTTTCCTTTGAGGACCTTTTAGGCGCACTTATATAATTTTTTTTAAGTAATCCTGATTTCTTAAGTGTTGTTTAACTAACCAAAAAAAAAAAAGACACTGAAAGCACTTTGACATTTCAACACTTATTCATTCGAAATACGTTTGCCTTTCAACGTAGATATTTCAGTTTCTGAATTTTCCATGAAATATTTAATATTAAAAATATTTGAATTGACATGCCAAAATATCCAGCTCATAAATATTTTTCGGTATTGAGTCCAATTATTATATTTTGTGCAAATATTTCAAGTATTAGAAATTGGTACACAAATTTCATAGATGCAATTGCACCCAACTGCATACATACATTGCAGCATTTTTGTGCAATTTTTAGACAATACTTAAGTTGCTGTTGTGGTATTCCATGATATTCTATTTTCCACATTTATTGAAGTAAACAATACCGACCGCAAAGATGAAAACAAAAAAAAAACCCCGAAATTCGACACTTTTGAAAACAATTTCTTCATTTCTAGTTTACTGCATATTTTTGCAATAAACAACTTTAATGCAAACAGCTGCCTCGCCTGTCTGTCTGTCTGTCTGTCTAACTGTGATGTGTTTTACGCCCGCTCTCAACTCAAATAAAACTCTTAAAAAAGTGGAAATCTAAGTCATCAGACTGTTAAGAATATAACATATTTTTCATATAGTGCTTGAGAGTTTTTTGTGCAACATTGCATAGCATGCTTAAAAATTCTCAATTTTTGCAGAATCTACAGGATGCTGCTGCTGCTGTTGCAATGTGTGAAGAGTAAGGAAAATCCTTTTAGCATTTCTAGCGTAAAAATTCCATGTACGTAGCAAAATGCACAAGATTTCATATGCTCGCAGTTGTTATTTGTATGATATGGTTAAGCACGCCAAAAAGTATGCAATATTTTTTTTCACTTTACTTTCGCTGCTATTTTTTGCGAATTTTTTTTTTTTTCGTTTTAATTTTCTCAGCCAACATTTGCAGTTGAAAATATTTTTAAATTTTTTATTTTACATCTGCGGCATGCCCGTTGGCGTTGGCATAAAGAGTTTAAGAGTTACATACATTCGCCTGCGCAGCAATGCATTCATCCACATCCCACTGTATACCAACACCAATGTTGGTTTCGATTGCTGTGGTTTGATGCATTCTAACCGCATTACCTACACATACGTGTATGTTTGTTTTTATGTACATACATATGTATGACTGTGTGTGTTTGTTGATGCAAATAAAAATATAATTTTAACTTGAAATGGCAGCTGAACTCTTACTGTTTGTCTTTATTTACTTTATTTGTGTGTTTGTTAGTTTCGCGCTTTTAAGTATGCAATTTGAAAGTGCTACATAGATCTTTTGATCTACTTCCTTTAAGCGTACAATTTTCTTGCTGTCAGCTTTTGTTTTTATGTGGTGTGAGTTTTATTTGATTTGATTTTGAATTGCAACTTTAGAGCAAAGTGCACAAAATAAACACTGTGAGATTTTGTCTAAGTTGACCTTTTCAATTGCTATGAGATAAAATAAGATTTGTGTAAATTTATTGATGCGCATTTGTTGTTGATGATTTTTGATAGTGCGACGGAGTTTTTTTTTTTGGCAAAATAAATGCTTTTTAATAAAAGCTGGCAATATTTCAGGCTGAGCTTTAAATGAAAATTGTTTATTATTTTGATTAAATGGGAAATTTAAAGTGTGAACAAAATTTTTTGGTCTCTGTTGGTCATGAAATCAATTGAAATCAAAATGTTCAACAACTCAAATCAATGGAAAAAATGTGTAGGTGCGCCAAGTTTAGGCAACTGTAAAATCATGTTTTGGTTTGAATTGATTTTCCTATAAAAATTTATTTGGAAATGAAAAACTGCTCATTTATAAAATTAAAAAAAAGTAGCAAAAAAATGCCATAAAATAACTTGCAAAAATGTACTATTTACAAACTTAAATATAATGAAGATGGCATTCCATTGTTTAGACAACACATTACACCAATATGAATTTTTCATGCAATTTTCTACGCCCCCATACATAAATTATCGCTTAATTTCTAAGAAGCTGTCAAAAAAAAAAAAGAAATTATGCAGCATAAAATTGTCAGAAAATTTAAAACTCTCCAACGAACAAAAACAAAAAGTTCATGATGATAGAAACTTCAAGTGTCAAAAAAACAAAAAAAACAACAAATGACAAAAGTACGTTTATTTTCAACACTAATGACAACTGAGGCTGCTCACAACAACAGAGGGAAAATAAAATTTCGTAAAGTAAATTGAAAAATAAAAACGAAGAAACCAAACGATGTAGACAAGCACAAAAAAAAAGAAAATAATCTAAAGAAAATAAAAATTGTACCATTTACACTGTGAGAAAATTTTAAATAAATTATTTATGCGACAATTTGCACGAACTCTGCTTGCTGCCTCAAAAACTTAAAAAAAAACAAAAGTCCTTAAGAATGGGTATGCCCAAATGATGAAGGCGACAGTAAAAATGAAACTGAAAATGAAAAAAATAAAAAAAAATAGAACGAAAACGAAAACCAAAAGACGCACGTGCTGCTGTTGCTGTTACTGCACAAGAATAGATGTTGCTGTTTACTATAGTCGGTCAGAAGTCAGAATATGAGTTTGAGTTGCTACGCTGATGACAATGGCAACAGAAACAACAACAACAACATAACATTTCTAAGGACATGTTTGGAGGACGTACGCTGGCACAACAATCAAAAATGATGACAACGACATCTAGTGACAAAACTCGCTTATGAAATGGTAGTTTTGATGGACAGCAAACCATTAACGCCGTCTTTGGGTTAAGCAAACACTTACGAGAGTGTGTGCGAAAGAGAAAGAATGAGAGTGTATAACGAAAGAGTAAAATGACTGCTGGGACGATGACTGAGCAACGTCGCAGCGCGTGATTTGAAGAAAACTCTGCCAAAAAATGTCATAAACAAGCACGTTTGATCATTAGAACCGACAGCAGCAGCAGCACCAAAGTGAAGTTTTTGTCCTTCAGTGGCACAGAAGGCTCGTCCAGTACATGACCTAAGTGTCTATGGGATTACTGTGGTAAAATTGTTTAGTTTGTTCGCAATTACATTTCGGTTTTAATTTTCAGTTCTACTGTAATTTCAGCCACTGTAACCAGAGCATATTTTTAACAATTTCCCTTGTCGTAACACTATACTTTTAATAGTAAGAAACCAATACACACATGCATTTGCAACCGTATTAAATTACACATTTGTGCGCAATTTTCACTTGTTTAAATAACTCATATTTACTTAACGAAATTATTTTGCTTTTTTTTAAAACTATGCCATAATGATGCTTTTATTTCAAGTTTTTTTTGTTTATTTACAAATATGTGAATATTGTCACTTCATTACAGAAGCTGAGGCAATTCAAGTATAAAATAATTTAATATTATCAAAAGAAAATTGATATTTGATTATCTGCCGTCTGCTGTTATTTGGCCCCATTTATGGAAAAAAATTTCATTACACCATTTGATGGAAGCGTTCAAAAATTAATTTTTTAAGGATATGATGTTATTTATATTATCCTGAGCTAATTTTGACTGCGCTTTATGGAGCCGCAATTTTTTCTTCTTAAGAAAGAAATGGCCGTAGTAAAAAAATTTGCTCTTCGTACACTTCGACACTTTAAAAGCTTTTTGTTCGAATTTTAATAAATCAAGAACAGTCTAAGAATGCGCTATGCCCTGTGTTTACTATGTGAGGAGAACATAGTAATCCTACTGTACGTACGTGGGCATTGCAAAATTATAGGAAATGGTACTCTTTCGAATGCACAACTTGTGAAACTCTCAGCACCACTCCAAATATATTAATTATTTAAAGTTAGAGACCTACACTCAATAGCAGTAACACGGATGGATTGCTCTTCCACTACATTAAATGGTTATAAAGTATATGTTATCCTTAAATGCATCAATTTTATATCAATACCAATAATTGAAGAAGAAGCTATTATGGAGCGCTTTCTTTGCTTTTGCGCTGCTTTCGCAAGAAATAGATAAAAATACTTCGGACAGTCGTTATTCTTATTCTTAAAGGATCTAACAAAAGTCCACCTAAGAAAAGTCAAAAAATTTGCTGTAACAACAGCCTCCTTCATATTGGACGAGCGCCATAATGAAAGGACTTTAATTTACTAATAATACTGATACAGAAAGTTTGCGGTAACACTACTGACCCCTATCTATGTCTATGTGAGGCTATGCGTCCGCCAGCCAAACTTAATCTTGACAACATTTACAATATGCGCTCATGAAAAATCAATTTTTCGAAAGTGATTTATGCGCCATTATTCATGGATACATTAAGAGGCAACAGATTATACTTCCATATATTTTGAAATTGATGGCTACATTGATGAATGAATTTTATAGCAGCAGTTGTAATCTTTTAGCAGCCTCACGAGTAACTCAAGAAAATTCATGTTTTTTCGGAATCTGGTGAAAATAAAAATCCACTGCCAAACCCTAACCTACCTCGCATTTAATTTCAGTACATTTTTCAATTTCTCACTACAAATGAGAGACTTCCTGAAAACCAGAACCTCAATTCGTACCGAGCTTATGTAGATGATGCAGCTTAGAGTTTAGTAACATATGGCGTTTAGTTTTACAGAAAAATAATGAATGATTTTTAATTTAAAGGCTCCTTTTTGATACCGATATCTTTTCACATGTTTTTCATTCTCTCATGTGATTTTCCATACCGTTATAACTATTGCAAAATATTATAAAAAGTCTCATTTTGTAAATTTATCTTATAGTAGCTATCTTTTCACATACTTTGGGTTATATTTTGAACTAATTTTAGTAAAGTTTTCTGTCACTTTACATAATTCTATTGTTTGTTTTAGGTGGTAGTATAATTGTTTTTCAAATAGAATTGTTACGTACATTTCTTATGAGATTTCCTTGGATAAATTAATTGATTTCTTCAAGAATTATTAAAAAAAAAAAAAAAAAAAATTCACTTGATAGAATATTGCAAACTTATTTCAAACTTTTCTTTAAACTAAACCATTAAATAAAATCAAAAAAATATAATCAAAAAGCGTACTGATATCTTTATAAATGCAGCGCTACACTTTGTTTGCAACTTGAAGTGCTCCCTAGTTTCTTTAATATAATTTTCGTTATTTTTGCTCCAGCTGCTAGCAACATTTTGCATCAAATTTCCTTTCTATGTTTTAGTATCACTTATTTTTATTTAATTTTTTTTTATTTCTTTCTTTTTATCTCTTTTTGCTGTTGCTTGTCGATAGTGGTTTAGTTTCTTCAATTTGTTGTCAAGATGGTTGATGCTTTTAGCATGTGTTTATTTGCAGCAACTTCTTTTTATGCGCAATTGTATACATTTCTACATATGAGCTAGGGTGTTGCAATTGCAGGCATTAAAGAATTTTCACAAAAGTCTTAAGAAATTATTAAAATTTTGAAGCAAATGAACAAACAGCAAGTTTTTTCTTCTCATTTACATTTATAGGTATAATAGAATTCATCAGAAGCTTAATAAAACATTCGTAGTTTTATTATGAGTTTTCAATAAAAACTAAATATTTATAGGTTATTCCAAAAGATTATCCTTAAAACGGATTAGAAATAATATAACAAATAAGTACCACCTTATATCACATATATAATAACATTTTTATCTATGTTTGATAGTGTGATACCAAAGTGCTCCAGCTTCGTTAGCATGAGTTGCTCTAAAGTTTCATTTATAGACATTGGCTTCAATGTTGGTTGCTGCTGCACATTAAATGAAAATCATATTCGATGTTATTTTTATGATTATGATGTTATACGGCACACATTTAATGGCGGGTGGCGGCGTGGATGGATGCCGCTGCTACGTGCAGCTTAATGGCTTTTAGTTATTGTACTTTAAGTTTTATTTTAGCTTGCTGCATGGTAGAAGCCAAGTATGCGCATTTTAGCATTATATTCAAATTTTACTAATATTGCGGTAATGCACTTGTACTTAAATCAGGATTTGCATTAGTGGTAAAAGTAAAGTATTTTAAATTGATAGCAAAAGCTATAACAGATTTTATATAATAAAATTGAATAATTTTATGTATCTTATAGATGCATTTATTATTTTTGAAACAAGAAACTTTTTTTCTGTAAAAATGACATAACATAAAATATGAGAACCATAGAGAAATAAGAGATTACAAGCACAAGCAGCAGCAATTGAAATAAAGAATAATTGAAAAATTCGAAAGTACATAGTGGAGAAACAGAAACTTTTGAGAGGTTCCAATATTTTGAAATATATGTTGGAAATGTCGATTAATTTATGTAAGAGAAAGTTTAAACATATAAGTAGAGTGGAAAAAATGTTAAAAAGTTGAGAAAGTTCATTTTAACGTGACATACGAAAGCATTAAATAGTTATTATAATATAAAATTATTGTGATAAATTATTTTTTAATAAAGAAATGTCACAGAGCGTTTCTCGGATTAGTTCTCAGAAAAATAAAATCCATTATCATTAATCAGAAAGTACATTTTGCAACCATATCATAAAAAAAAAATGAAAGTTAATTTAAAAGTTCTGTTATAAAAATTGGCTAAAAATGTCCCTTTGTTTTGTTCCAGTGATCGAATTTCCTGCAGTTTATAAGCTTAAAGGTTAGGTTAGGGTGATTCGCAGCACAGTCGGTTGAGAGATATTTTTTCTGTGCCTGCTTAAGTCGAAGTATAAGCTTATACTTCCTCAATATCTTTGATTTTTAAAACTATTCAGCGGATTTTCTAAGACTTAAATTAAGTAGTTTATAACCTTTTTTTTATGCGCAAAATGTGAAGAATTAAAAATGTTTCAGTTAAGTGAGTGCCAAGAACACAGAGATTTTAAAACCGACTGATTCCTTTAAATATTGCTGCAATAATTCACTTACATGCTAATACCATTAAAAAAAAAAAAATCGAAATCGAAAGCATAAAGATTCCACAATACCCGATAATCAATTTAAAACAGCGCCATTTTTTGTGACGTGACACGAAAAGAAAAGAAAACAAAAAAAAAACACAACTGACAGTTGAAAAATGTATTGATAGAGACACACCACATGTAAAAAGTAGTAGAATATAAAGGGCATGCCTTACCTTACTACGAAAATCAAACGAATGCAATGCAATGGAAACAATAAAAAGATTTGTAAGAATTATTTCAGAATGTGCATGCAAATAAAAAAAAAAAAAAAAAACATCTGTGTACGAGGAGAGTCTGCATGTGTGAGACTGATGTGCCACTTTAAAAAATTGGCAAAAACGTACCAATTTTTTACATCATGTCACGTGCATGTCAACATGGTTTCAATTGAAATTGAATTGAATTGGATTTGAACTGAAATCGAGTTGCATATCTTACACCAATAAAATGTAAATGGTTAAGGCTAGCTGATGGTGAATAATAATAATAAAAAATAAAAAATTTAAAAATGCTAGAAATGTTGCAATAGAAATGTAGTAAAATAAATGCTAAAAAGGCGAAAATTTTACTATTTTATTAGGGAGAGTTTAAAGAATGTAAAATGTTAAATAAAGTATAAAGAAATGTTGCGCAAATGAATTTTAAAATTTTGTTTTTACATGCCTACACAAACGATTCCAATTTCATCTCTTCCCCCGGATGACAGCTTGTGCCCCGATTAGGCTCAGGAAAACTGTTTGCTGGTCCGAGGAAAGAATAGCACACTCTACTATCCTTCATAGCTTGAGCGCGGTACCATTCAATTTGGACTATACTGCTTTAGTTATTTCATTCAGTATAGATTATGTAACTTACATTTCATCTAGGGATGACTGAAAGAGAGGACTCCCGGGGAGAAGGGACTATATTAATTTCTACACGGATGGCTCCAAGTTAAATAACAATTTGGAAGATAAATTTTAGAATCAGTCCTGAAAAGGTAGTAGTCCCCTGTAACTTGACTTTTTTGTGATTACTTATTCGATTTAAAACCCTTAAGTAAGAGTTTTTTTTTTATATTTGTTTGAAGACCAATTTTCTTGGTGACTTTTTCTACATGCTTTTTTTTTATAAAAAAAACTAACTCTTGATTGTATTAAAAAAAGTATATTGGTACTAAAGACGGCAACCCTAGCTTTATGGTAGCATTAAAAAAATGAAGAAAAAAAAACTAGAAAGAAAAACCATAAGTAAAGGTAAGAAATAAAAAGTTGAAAAAAAGGACATGTGCCATAAGTGACATTTATGACCGTCATGGTGTTGATGCTGCTGCAGCTCAACCAACCATAAACCATGACAGCTTAAAGTGTCATTACCATAGACACACACGTACTACAGACACTAAGACCAACCAAACAACACAAGCACATAGATGCCATAGTCATACACAAAATGCATATGTAATGCTGGACACAAAAACAAAACACACACGCTGCTGCTACCTTTGCTGGACTTAAAGTTAAACGAACTGTTAAAGTGTTCAACCAACCTAGGATATAGTTGCTATTTGCTGCAGCTACCACCAACACCTTACGTTTTAACGCCACCAACACTCCTCGTCTCTTTAGATTTTTTACTTTTTATTTTTATTTTTATCTACGTACATATACTTGAAGGATTTTTACACGATTTACACAATTTTCAAGGAGGATCCAAGAAGTTGAAGATTTTGTTTGTTTTTCACATTCGTATGCATGTGTGCGTATGCTTGTGTATATTGTATGTGTGCGTCAGATAGCATTAAAAATGCTTGCTACTGACATACTTTAAGAGCTGATATGCAGCTTTACACAAAAAAAAAAAAAAAAAAAGATAAAAATGTGAAAAAGCGCAATCAAAGCTCAGCTTACGTTTTGTCTGTAAGTATTTAAATATCGATATAAATGTGCTTGTAAGTGTAATGCTTTTGGTAAGCATGTATTTCTTATAAATTTAGGTATTTGAGAAAAAAAAATTTTGCCACAAACGCTTTTATTATACGGACCAGGAATTGCTCAGAATTTAGAGAAAAATAAAATAAAAAATGCGTTACCACTTCTGGTGATGAAATTGCCATTTTTGCCAAATAATGTTGACAGCAAACAACCCATATTTATTAGTGACATCAAATTAACTTAAGTTTGTCAGAAAAAATTTACAATGCAACACATCAATAACATCAATTCATATCCATTTTGAATCGCACCAATGTTGAAGTTTAACAAACCTTTTTCCGCAAAAGCTGTCCTTTTTTACAAATAGCCTTACTAAGACATCAAAATTTATTGATGCCATAAACAAATTGTTAAAAATTTGTATCATTTCTTTTTTCCCCCGTTTTCTTTACATGGCGTGAACTTAGTGTTGCGGCGACCAAATTTAAACACAACTTTGCTGTTAAAAAACTAAAATCCTTGAGCGAAAACTAAAATCCTTGAATAACCAAAAATAATGGAATTTTTATAAAACTTACAAAATAAATGTGCAGCCACAAATGATTGATTAATTTACAGGACACTTGAGCAACATTTTAAGTGAATCCTTTCATTTGCGCTAACAATTTGTCTAGCTCTTGTAGTATGCTGGTGTTGCGTGGTACAAAATGTTGCTCTTAAATTTTTGTTGGTTATAAAAAGATCATTGCTATAAATTTTAAAAGCGTGCAATTTTCACTTTTATTTTATGTTTGCAATAAAAATATAATTTATCATTGCATTGCAGCTTGAAGAATTGGGGGAACTTAAATAATATGCATGCTCAGAAGGGTAAAAAGAAAAATTCTTAAAATGTTGTCGACATGTAATTGCGAATATTTGACATAGGGTAGAAAGTGCACAAATTAAGAACTATGTTTTTTTCTTTCATTTGAGGGGGAGCCTTCGAGTAAATCTTTCACAGAAATGTAATTTTCCTACATACATATTGCTCAGAGTTTAAAAAATACATTACGTTAGTTGAGCTAATTAAATATTTATTTGGTCTAGCCCATTCTTATTAACTTTGCTTAAATTTTGACTAAAAATTTTTACCTTCTTTTTCTAATTATAATTTATTCTTTAAGGTCTTCCTTCAAAAATTTTTTTTTTCAAATATATTCTTAAATTTGGCTAGATCCAATGCAGCAAGAAATGTATGCACTCAACTTGTAGAAAGCAAATATGTACGCTTACTGCACATTCAAATTTTCCACATAATTACACAAGAAAAATCCTATAATTTTTTGGCAAAAAGTTGGGCAAAAAAACGACATTAAAGGAGGCCTTTTTAGTGTCCATATCTGCACATCCACTATGTTACATATTGCAGCAGCAAGAACGGCAATGAAATGGTTTTGGTCAGGCGCAAAACTATATTCATATAAGAGCTATTGAGGTTAGTTTGAGCAAAGTTGAATTATGTAAATTACATAGGGGGAAAAGTTAAAGAAAGTGTTAAAAAAAGTGTTTGAATATGAAAAAGTCTGCTATCCATTGGGATGTGAAAACTCTAAAAACTCTCACTGCCACCACCGCAAAGTTGCATTTTAATTTCGCTAATGGAGTGCAATATGAATTGGGTGGATTTCTTTTTTGGCAAACAGGAGAAAATTTATGAAAAAAAGATAGCCCTGTCATTTTAATTGCATTTTATGCAATTATGTGGCATATGTGCTTTTATGTTACTAATGAGGCATATGAATGCTGTTTAATTTTATGCAATGAATAAATGTGAATATCACATGAGGCTGAGTTAATAATTACACGTGCAGTGTGCTTTAAGGGTTATTCTTATGCAATTTCAGCGACGTACATACTACTATTTTTTTAACATCATTTTACTTAGCTTACTAATAAGTGCAATGTGTGATAACACAAAAAAATTACACGAAAATTAATCAAAACAAAAAAAAAATATGACTTTCTTCCATTGCCAAACGAAATCATCAGTAGCCAGGTCTCAAAGGTCACTGATGATTTCATTTAGCATTGGATGAAACTAGTAGCTATGAATAGATTTTCATCCATTGAATAGATGATTTAATTCAAACGAACTTTAAGTCCTGGTCACTGATGATTCCATTAAGCATTGGATACAACTATTGTTATAACTAGATTTCCATTCATTGCAAAATAGAATCATCAGTGACCAGGGTTTAAACTTCGTTTGAATGAAATCATCTACTCTATTAAGCAATGGATGAATTCAATCATCAGTGACCTTTAAATCCTGATTCCATTGGTAAATGGAATCATCAGTACCGGAGCTCAAAGATCACTGATGATTCCATTAAGAATTAAATGAAATCAGTAGTTATGACGAGCTTTTGAAATGCTTTTAAGGATCCTTGGGTTGTGGTTACTGATGATTCCACTTAGTAATGGATGAAAGTAGTATGACTAGCTTTAGTCAAGTTTTCTGCTTTGATTTTTCTTATTGTAAATATTTTTGGTGTTATCACACACTTTACTAAGCACTAAGCATAGTAAAATATTTTAAATTGTTTTTTGGTCCGATACACAATATATTTTTTTAGTTTTTTTAAATGCATTAAAGTTTTCTTTGAGCTGACAATTTTTGTCATCAAAAACAGCACCCAGCATAAAACGAAATCAGTCACAATTATTTTAAATAGTTTGGTTGCATAACAATTAATGATAACTGAAGGCCCAACTTAATCCAAGACTTTAAACAATGGGATAAATAAGCTCTGAAATGCTTTAACTCCATAAAAGCGTGCTCAAATGAAAATAAAAACTATTTTCATTAAAGTTGCTTTTGTTATGTTGAAAAAATATTATAACCAGCACATTGTCATAAAAATTCCCATACAAACTCACGCACGTTAATAAACGATGCACTGAGAAATTGCGATAGTGTAGCGTGCTTTGTGCAGCATCCGAGTTTATACGCAAGTGAGACCGCAAACATTGCGACATTGTGCTACATTTATACAATTAAATGATTAATGTCCTGCTCGACGTTGTGTTGCCGAAAAAGTTGTTACAAAATTTCGCACACACACATGAATCTTTTTGGCGCATTCAGCTCGTGTGCTCGAGCAACCCCACTTAATAAAAATGTTGTTAAAACATGCTCAACAACAATTTCAAGCGCAATCCAAACTGGCAAACAAGCAACGAAGCACAATTCTTTTTTATCCACAATTTATTGCATATAATTAATGTTACGCAAACACTTACAAACGTATATATATTACACATTTGCACTTATACTTACGCATGTATACACTCGACTCTGACGAAGGAACGTTAACGAGTGCGTATTGTTTGCTTGTGGCGACATTGGTGTTGGCAACGTATGGCCAACATTATGATTTTATTTGTAATCATGACGTGGTTTTTTAATCCAATTGCAAATTATTTAAGGAATACTTTGTATTATCGGTTTATATAAGAAATAATCTAAGAATCAGTTGGAGAACTGAGGCTGTTTAAAAAAAAAAAAAAAAAATACGAGAAACTATTTTTTCAAAAACTCTTTTATATACTATATATTATATTTTTGATATATCTGTATAGATCAAAACCAGATCTATCATTTGCAGCAAATCTTTGAATACTTCAGCTCCAATATTACTAAGAAGCATAATGGCTGATGCGTTTTATGAAATAAATCATACTAAATAATTATATAAAAATTAATTAGTGGCTGCTCAAACAGCAAACTTTATGTCACATTCAGAAACAGCCGATTCCAATGACTTAAAAAATGTTTATCCTGCCAAACTGATATTTCTTCCAACTGGGTTGGCGCCATGCAGTAAAACCATAAGAAATTCAGTAGCTACAAACTTCATTCCACAAAAGTGGAAAATGAAGAATTTTTGAAGTTTTACATTTTTTTTCACAATTTTATTTCTCTCAAGTGGAAAATTACAGCGCTGAAATTGTTTGGTGGTACAATTGCTTTATTTTAAAAGGCGTGTGCATAAAATTATATACGTAAAGTGTAATTTTGTATAAGCTACAATTTACATTGGCATTGGCCTTTAATCAGTGGACATGCAAACAGTATAGCTCCCAAGCCAAACAGTTCTTGCAAGGACTCCTACGGATATGTATTTAAATTAACACTTTATTGTTTGCAGGTTTTACTTACATTCATATAATTAAAGGCGGTAGTCGTTAATATTAAATAAAATTTTAATGTCGACTTTTGATATGATAAGTGTTGCTAATAAATTTTTTTTTTTTTATAAAATCAATAATAAGACATTGTAAGCGTTAAAAAAAGAAACACGTTTAAAAATAATAAATATGAGGAACGCGCATTTTATTTTTATTTGATAGTAGAATTTCCCATATAAATTAATTATATTTTTATTATATATGTCAACATTATATATGTACATACATACATGCAAGTGTATATGTAGCAATTTCCGACATCACTGAATTGCTGTTGATATGTTAATCCTCTGATATATTTTGTTTTAAATTTTGTATTTTTAAAGTCAAAAAGTGCATTCGTTCAGTTGCGCATTAAAATGGCTTAAAACTTCGCTGTGAAATGAATTTTTCAGGATTTGCAGTGGTTTTTAAAATTGTCACATGTTTGACTTTTTCGAAATTCAATTAAGCTTAATCACTGAGTTCAAATTATCATAAATATTACATATTTTCAAACCAATTTATCTCTTAACTAACCGAGCTTGAATATAATTAAATGTTGCTCATACGTCATGTAGAATAAAAATTCTTTAGTAATTAAATTTAATATCGCTGTTGCTTTGCAGTTAAATTTTTGTTTATTTTTATTAGACAATAAAATTATTGTAATTACGATAAATTTCTGCTCTGAAAATACGCTATAATTGGAAAATCTCACATCTTTATCATTGATTTTTCTCTGAAATAGGTAATAAACATTAATTTAAGCTCCTCAAGGCATTCAAGATAATAGATTTATATTAACCCATAAAGTTTTCACACAGTTAAACTGCATACAATTTGGCAAACATTTGTGTTTTGTTTTCGACGACAACAAAAGCCGTAACAAAAACAATACAATATACAAAAGACAATTGAAATCGTCATAGATTTGCATGCAGGCAAATGTTTCAGAATGCCAAAGTGTACATACACATAACGTTAGCTATTGTCATTGTTGTGTAATGACAACAACAGCAATTGTAATAAAAGTTGCTGCAGCTGCAATTGCTACAAATGACAATGACTGTGTGTTTCCTCTATCATCAATGCTAATGCTCAAATACAATTTCATTGGTTTTTAGAAAAACAAAACAACTTCAATATTCATGGGATGTATTTGCGATCGATAATAAAAAAACAACAACAGTAGCTACTATAATAAACGAGAACTAATTGATCAATTGCATTATTTTATTTGATGCAATTTGAAATCGTCGTTTACAAAAAGCATGGGCGGAAAATTAAACGCAACATTTCATATACATAAATAAAAATAACATTCAATTTTCTCAGGCATTTAAGTTGGAAATAGAGCATTCCATTTAAAACAATTCACTTTTGTAGTAAATTGATAAAATTGCAGAAAATGTTTCTATTAGATTATGAAAATGTTACAAGTAGGAACACTTAAACATCTTTAAAATCAGAAATACTAACGTGGAAATGAAAAAATTCCCGCAAAAAATCGTCAATATTTTCACTTCGATGTTGGTAACACCGAAACGTCTTAATAGTTTTCTTGAGTTAGTTCCGTTTTGTAATAATACACAAATTGGTTAGTGGCTGCTGAATGTAAGCCTGGTATAATTTTGCATAGCAAAAATTTTATGGTGTTGCTTATTTATCAATAAATATATCTGCCTTCGAGAAATCAGCGCTGGAATTGTCTGCCTTCTCTATTTTGGTTTTTTTTTTTTTCAGTAAAATGACTTATCAGGCAGACGCGATAAAATGATTAGGTATTCAACATGTGTGTAATATGTATTGCAATTAATTCTTTAATGTAGTAATTACCAAGTGGCAGATGTTTGGAATTTATATCAAAAATTATAAAAAAATTTGAATTAGTAATAAACGCAGCAACAAAAACGTCTGCCACTTGCTTCTATCTGTTTTTGTGTATGTACACATTTTTTGAAATATGAGCCATACGTTATGATACGAGTATTAATAGTGCTATCATTTTCAACAGATTTGAAGTGCTATCAATTTATAACGGGAAAGTAACGCAATGGCAGAAATTGTTCTATTCATTTATAATACACGGAACCCTATGATTTTCAACCTGGCGCGATCAACTATAAAAAGTTCATCACTTGTTCCCTAATTATATGGCTTACGATAGAATAAAACTTTTCGATCGCTGCTCAAAAGTTTTTATACTGTTCTTGTTAAAAGTTCACATAAAATTCTCACACCAACAACATTTTAAGAAAGTTAAAACATCTGATAAGACCTCTTCATTGTACAAATTCAAAAGAACTGCAGTTCAGTGCTTTTATTTTCTACAAAATTAAAGAGAAATATCAATACTGATAATCCCATAATATTTTCTAAAAGCCGCAAAAGATACGTGGTAAAAAGCACAAAATATATGCTTGAAAGCTTTATATTTCATACTAAGAAAAGCAAACAAAACAATAAGTGTGTCTTTGAAAGCCTTTACATTGTATATTATAACATCTGATTGCCCCAAGTCACAATGCAATTATAAAAATTTCTATACATAGCCTTGAGTAACAATAGCCTCACAAGCTGGTTTCGACTTTCTTTTACACAAAAATTGCTTTTATAAATTGCTTTGCATACTTTCGTGCATACAATCACAGATGGCATATAAATGTATTGTATTGGCAAATTAAGTCATAAATTATATGCTTTGGCTATCAATGAAAAATCTTTAAATTTTATTGTATTACATTTAATCAAGCGCAATATTATTAACAGATTTATTGGCCTAAAGGCAACAAAATTGAACAGCTGTTCAAAGGGATATTTATGTCATATTATTTGTATTCAAAAATATTTTATCTTTATTACTGAATCGTACTTTGTTATTGAAAATATTTAAACATTAAATTTTATTATTTTCGTTTTATCTCTGTGGTTACCCACTAAACTAACGATTACTTTGCAACTATATAGTGCTATTTGCGAGCTATTGCCATTCACACGTTTTAGCATTTGTTACTTTTGCCTAAAAGCACACATTAATTATTTGCTCAAATTGGTAAGATGTTTATGTGTTATGTATGGCATGTAGCAATGTTACAAAATTGTGTCGTTAGTGCTATTAAAGTAGTGCCTTTTTGGGTTAATAGCTTAAAAGCAGTCATAATTTCTAAAAGATTTTAATGTCTTAATGTTTTAAGTGAATACTTATGAAATATTATGATAGTAGTTTCGGTGTTTATGAAATTACATGTTGTAAAACTTTATTTGATAGTTGATGATGAACTATCAAATATAAATGAAAAAGAAAAGTTTTATTAAAATTCTATAAAGTGCTATATTATTAGGTATTTTTCTATCTTATTTTGTTCAGCCACTTAGAGAAATAACATTTTCGTATAGAATATTTTTTATTAAAAAAATTTGTTTCCTGTTGCTGTTTGTCAGTAGATTGAATCGGTAAAAAGATGCATTCGCAGTTCTGAAAATAAAAAAAATTTTGAATCGAAGCTATTCATACGTCATGGTTATTTTAAGTTTCTTTGGTATTAACTTTTTTTAACCATTTACCTTTTGGGATATATGGTTTGATAGCAATTAACCCTAAAATCTTTTGTATAGATAGGTTCTACATTTCACTTTTGAGAATTATTTTTTTATATTTTGAATTTTTATTGGAAATGAAAGCTTGCTTGACAGTCTTAATTTAATTGAGTGAAGTAATACGATTAGATTCTTAATTTAGCAAATCCTTTTAGATTTGGAATTACATTTTAATAAATTGAATACATTTTACGCACAGTAAGTAAAGTTAAATCTTAAAGTAACATTTTAATGAAATTGAATAGTTAAAAGTAACTCATACGCCATGTTATGCTCTTCATTCAAATGTTATATGCAACTTTACTATGTGAGTGTATACCTAAAATTAAAGTGGTTTTACTGCAGAAAATGCTTTAAAATTAATTAATTTATTAAAATTTAAAAAACAAAACTCAAAAGCGGAGGCAATGTAACAACCAGCACTTCATGACTGTTGGTCACATGTTGGTGACAGCTGAACTTAAGTGCCTTTAAATGGCCACTATCATTGACAGCAATGATAAATCAAAAATGATGTTGTCTGCTTTAAAATTATAGTACTGCTGAAATTAATTAATTTTTTAAATGAAATAAAAACTGTTAAAAAATTAATGTGTGGGCTAAAAATCTTAATAGCACTATAAACATAAATTAAATCTTATGCTATTAAATTAACTAAACGTTTATTTACACACATGTATATGTATAAAACAAGACAAAACAAACACACGTGCTATTGTTGTTTCATATAAATATATATGTGTATGTTTTGTTTGTTATTTTCTCATACTTGTTAACATACAATTTTGTGCTGTTACGCCTACTCCCTAAACGGCAAAAAATAAATTGTTTGCAGCTATTAATCATAAGCAATGTAAATAAAGCCATAGTGAAAAAAAAAATCTACATTTACTTTTCAAGGATATTCATTTCAATGGAAATATTTTCATTTGTTTTATTTTATAAATAATAATAAATAAATGAGCAAATTTTTTCCACACATTTTTTCGCATCCTGCGGTAGCGTGGAACTGAAGGCTAAATTGTAGCAAATTAAACAGCAAACTTTAGAAAAAAATAATAAATGGGACATTTAGCAGCACATGTGAATTACTTTTGATTCATATCAATGAAAATTAATTTTAAGGTTTTACTTGTCAGATCTTTGTAAACTTCAGAAGCTTCAAATAGTCTCTACATCAAAATCAATTCAGCTAAACTTTGTATATATTTGAAATAAATGTATTGCAATGAAGATTATTTTAACTCAATTCTCAAAAAAATGTTTTCATCATTTTCATACTTAACACTTAGTTCAAATAAAACACAAAATTTTTGCATGTGTGCCAAGCTGCATAACTTCAAAAGTTCCAATTGCCCCTTAGCAGCAAACCTTGTTCTCCCCAAAATCTGCGCACACTTCACGTGCTTTAGGTTTTAAATGTGTCATAGCGGAAAACTTTATTTTATTTTTATACCACTTGCTGTAGATTTGCTATTTCCATTTATGTATTTTGTTTAACTATTTTCATGTAGCCTTTAACACAAAAGTCCTTGCATTCTTGTTATGTTTTCCCCAAATATACTCTCAGGCACTTACAGCATTTAATATTGCGCAGCATAAAGCAAAAAACTACTAAGCCAACCACAACAGAAAATAAAAAAAAAGAGACCGACAAAAAAAGTATGTATGTATATGTATCTTTCTATTCGTGTATCATGTTTATGCACTCGCGGGAATTTAACACCACAAAACAGCAAAATGTGTTATTTTAGCTTATCAGCTAAATGCAATGCTAGCGGCAATTCTCGTGGGACATTGGAAAGGACAACAAAAATTTCTTCTGCAAAACGAAGTAAAAATTGAAAAAAAAAAAATATATAAAAATACTGAAAACTGTGTAGGTTACTCTAAACGTTCATCAAAGCAGCACAATAAAAAGCGTTATAGCGCGTGAACAAAAAATATTGTGAAGCTAAAAAAAAAACAGCACGTTAACCACAATAAAAATTGGCATTCAACCACAACAGACCGACCATAATGCCAGTCGATTGTTGTAAGCACGCAGAGTTGCTGTTGTAGTTTGTTGCCAAAACTTGGTACTATTGCTGTCGTTAAGCTAAAAAAGTAGAAAAAATGGGGAATGCAGCGTTTAATTTGCATATCTCTTGTTGTGATTAAAATTGGAAGATGCAGGGTGATTGCAAATGCTAAACAGGATATTACAATTTGTTTTTTGATTAATTCAAATGTATATTCTGATACATGCAATTGTTTTGGGTGCAAAGTAGAGCTTTTTTTTTTGGCAAATGGATATTATTATTTGTTTTTTTTTTTTTTACTGAAGAACATCAAACTAGTCGGTAAGTATCGAGAACATCAAAAGAGTTGATATTCTCTGAGATCATTGAAAACATCGATGGAAGTAAAAAAATATCAAAAAGTCTCTAACGGTCGATAGATATCGAAAAATATTAAAACTGTCAATAAATATAGATTAACTTCCTTTTAGTATTTGTAATTTATTACGCTGCTAATTATGTATATTACATAAATAAATAAGATTCATGGGTACAGAGAAACATTAAAAAAGTCCATAAAAAGTCGGTTGGTATCAAAAAACATCAAAGAACTCGAAAAAAACGAAATGTATTAAAAAAATTGATGAAAATCTGAAAGCATCGAAAAATTCGATAGTATCGAAGAACATCGAATAAGTTTATATAAGTAAGTTGACAGGTATCGAGTGTCGAAAACCGTCAATGTAAACGGTAAAAGTAGACAACTATTTACATAACATAGTGTACCGTAGATGTGGAAAAAGTCGATGTGTACGAAAAAATTGATAAAAAATTATTAGAAAAGTCTGAAAGTATCAGAAAACTCTAATCGACTATTGAATACATTTGAGAAGTTAACAAATTTGATAGGCATCGAAAAATATCAAAAAGTCGATAAGAATTTATTAGATTTGAAAAAGTCTGAAAGTATCAAGAACACTGAAAATGTCGAGAAGTATCAAGAACATCTAACAAGTTGATAGAAAATGTTAGTAAGTATGGAAAATCATCGAAATAATGATATAGAAAGTTGAGGAAAGTCAAAAATTATTGAATTTTAGTACAAAACATCGAAGGAACAAACAAATCCATTAAAAAGTTCTAGAGAGATTGCTAAAATAGTAGTATTTATCTACAGTTTTCCCAGAATCTTTTTTTTTATTTTATAAAATGTCTTCAAAAATTGATGTTTTTAAAAATTTTTATTCAAAAATATTTAATTTGCTTAAAAAGTAATGCAATTTCTTCGCTATAATATAAACACAAAAGCAGTGCATGTAAAAATAAAGAACTAAAGTCACAGTTAAAATTTAAATAGTCTTCAAACACTGTTATTTGTTAAGAGCATTCCGATGCAATATAGTACCTATGTGACAAAACAATTTTGATGCATTTCAATTTCTTAAAATAATTTATAAATTTTAAAGGGGGCTGCTGAAAAAATTACTTGCTCCATATTAATTTTTTAAGATGCAACGTGTCATATACTTACCATGTATATAATTTAAAATTTGCATATAAATATGGCTTGAATCAAATATTGAAAAATAAATTAAAAAAAAAAAAAAATCATGAAAAGGTCTGACAACAACTATTTTTTACACACATAAACGCAGATGTTCCTTAAGACAAAATTTTTTTTTTTATAAATTTTTACAATGATGTACTTCACGCCTTTTTATGAAAGCAATGAAGAGCCATTAACTTTATGCAAATATAGTAGTAGATAAATGAAGATGGCATCTGAAAAAAATAAAGTACAAATATGAAAAATCTAAAAGGAGATAAAGATAAAAAAAACAGAAACAACAAACACCAAGTACAACAATGACATGCATTTATGCACAGCATTGCACTTTCACTATAGGAAAAGTAAAAAATTTCATGTGACATAGGAGGAGTGAACGCAATGACTTTGAGAATGAGAGGAGGAGCAGAAATGACAAAGTGTACAGGACGGCGGGTGCTATTAAAGTGAATGGACTGCAAAATGTAGGTGGATATATTAGAAAGCAGAAAATATACCCTGCTTGCAGCAGCATTGTTGTCTTAAGGAAGCTGCAACGAATTCTTTGCTTAAGTGTTTCGAAAGTCTCTTAATACTTTTTTTTTTTTCATGTTTTCTGCTATAGAAGTGAAGGTTTCTTTTGTGCGCACGCTGTTATGACATTTAAGAAAGTCATTTGTTCAGCTGTTTGGTAACAAGCGGCGATGGGCTCGGAAAGAGCTTACCTTTGTTAAGAAGACTGGCTGTCGACTGACAGCCAGCCTACTTGTTATCTGTCAGTAATACAGCTGGAGGGTTTGAATTTTAAGGATTGCTCTCGGAAAATTTTAAATTTTCAGAGATAAAATAATTCATGTGAGAGGAAGAGACAAAATAATTTAAAGAAATTGTGCACGAAATAAAAAATTTTCAATTGCATCATTATTGCAAATTAATGTTCATCATACGACATGTTGTTCGAGAGTTGTGAACTTGAAAATCTAATATTTTTAATGGAATTTTCTTTGAGTTTCAAATTATTTTGATATGAAAATTTGAGAAATAAAAAGAGAAAATGCTCAAAACTTTACGCAATTTCGAAGGCACGTCTGCAAATGAGATTTTTTCTGTGGCGATATTTGAAATTTAAAAAAAAATTTAAATTTAAATTAAACAGTTTTTTTTTTTTTATTTTTCAATTTCTATGCCAAATAGACAGCTATGAGTACTTTGGTGAATATACTGGAAGTCTGCCAACATGTTTATTGCTGCGCCGCTCTGATACCTCATTGATTTTCATCACTTTTTCCCGCACAATCAGCTTTTCATCCGTTACAACATTGATGCATCGCAGTTTAACCTCAAAGCTCACCTTTTTTCCATTGGCAGCCCGTCTGGTTTTTTTCTTTTTCTTATGTATCACTATAGTATTTATCAGCACTCGGTGCGAGCGTAACACTTGTGACAGTGATTAATGAAGTTTTTAGAGCATAACAAGGTGGTAAAGCCGCCCCTAATTATTTGGATAACTAAGTAGTCATGTCTTGGCATTCACTGCTTGTGAATGTAATAGGTACGTTAAATTCAATAGGCATCATTAAATTTTCTCAAACTCAAATACACATTGACACCTAAGTAGATAAGCGAAAAGTTTGAAAAATTTAGAAACTGACAGACAGGAAGTATAAAAATAGAAAGCGACTTTTATGGTATTATTAAAAATGGAATATGTTTGATTTTATTTATCTTAAGAACTAGTTATTTATTTATTTATATATTTTTTTAAGACATGCTCTCATGATTATTTTTACATAGATTAAGAACTTAATAGAAATTTTTCTTCGCAATAAGTGCAAAATAAAAACATTAAACGCAGATGATTAAGATAAATATTTATTAAGCAACAATGGTCAAAGTATGACTTAACCATCAATTCTATCAGTTTTAAGCAGTCTCGAAAAATAATGCCTGCTAAAAATGTCTAAATGTCTAAATGTTTGACTAATGTTCGTTTGTTCTAGTCAACAGTCTTTTGAAGTTTTTCCCTGCTCACTTTTCGTTTGCCATTAACAAATTTGGTCCAAGATTTTAGGCACCAAGTTGCAACACTTTCCAGTAGCAGTTATCGGTTGCCACTTAGTAATCTCCTAGATATCATATAGTCGACTGTTAATAGACAATAGTAGGAGTTGTGAAAACAGCACTAACAACAATGTTACTTACGTAAAGCCGGATATGAAAATATCATGCTACTACTGCTGTATTTTTGTTGCTGCAGCGGATGTTGATACTATTGCTTCTATCGTTGCTGTTCTTCTCGTTGTTGGTAAATGTAATGGCACAAAATGGTGCTATTGCTGCGGGTTATTGGCATGTCAGTGTTGCCAGTTTTGTTATCATTACTCTTGCTGCTGCTGCTTAAGGCGAAGAGTTTACGTGGTTTTCAACGCGCAAATTGTGTGTCTATCAAATCTGTGTGCAGTTGTTTGTCTGCCAAATTGCAAGTTATTACATGGTAGTCTGTCATTTTGTATCTAGTTGTGTTCATATACGCGCACACCTAGGTGTTTATATTTATGTATGTATGACGCCAATTAAACTAAACGCCTGCGGTTTGAAATTGGCTTACGTGGATCTAAGTACACGAAAAGCAATGGAAACAACTGTGCGCTTAACAGAAGGAAAATCAATATTTTTGTTTTAAATTAAAACTAACTTAAATGCCAACGAATAGTCGGAGACCGAATTTTGAAAAAAATATCCGTTTTTTATTATTTTAGTTTCACACAGTGTTTATAATAAAAGGAACCCAACCAACTTAAATGCAGCACTTACAAGCACCACAAGCAACAAGCTACAAGAAACCAACAAAGCCTCAAAAACATTAAAATCATACCCACACATGTTCACTTAAAGATACACAAATAACAGCCTGTGCATATGGTGGTACATTTCATTTTCACTTTGTCCTTTCACAGCGCCCACTTAAATTTTCGCTGCTAATCCCTCTGTGCGCTCGTGCAACTTGCACTTGCAAACCAAAATTGCAGTTCTTCTTTATTCCATATTCCAATACGTGAGTATTAGTACACAATTTATTTTATTGCAACTTTTGGCTTTGTTTGTGTGTGTGTGTGTTCTTGACTGAAGCATCATTTATTAAAAAACTTTATCAATGGTTTCATGTCTTGCCATGATTATTTTTTCTTTGTGAATCTTCTTAAGAGGGTCTCTGCTGTAAGTCGAATATATTGAACGAATTTTTTGCACGTTTCAATAAGCGCTGTTGTTGACTATTCAATGCTTAGTGTGTGTAATATTTGGCAAAAATTCACATATCCGTGTTATTACATAGTTTTTACTTATGTAATTGGAAGTGAATAGAGCTTTGAGGAATTGAAAAATTTTTTTTTATATAAATATAAATACTATATGATCTTAGTTCTTATGGACGTTAAGGTGAGCAATATAGTTTAATTTATTTGTTATTAGATCAAGAAAATCAATGATTCCAGGATTTTTGGAAAATCTATTGTTTGAATTTAAAAAAAATTACCCGTAATCACCCTCTAGTCTTCGAAGGACTGTTTAATTTGCAATTGACTTCCCTTCTCATGAAAAAGGTTTTACTAATTGCCTTCGTAGAAACGTAGTAGGAATTATATCAAACGGGGAAATGTTGAAGAGAATTAAAAGGACACGCTCGGATTGTGTATGTTAAAAAAACTATTCTATTCATTATAAATCGTGAAGAAGTTTACGGATACCCAAGATAACATTTTAAGAGCCAGTTTCTCAATGCTTACTTGACCAATTAGCAATCAGCTGTTATTTAACAATTAGTTAACCTGGTTAATTAATTGCTTAGTTGTATTATGAAATTGAAATTCGATAGTTAAGTTCAAATTTTTAGTTAACTACGAAACCGGCCCTAAGTCTTACAATTAGTTGCTCACAAAATTCAACACGAATGAGTACAATCGTCGAGGTTGACAATTGAAAAACTTTATTGGAGAATTGTGCTGGCAAAGCTAAGATTTTCTTTTTAAAATTTGGCGAAATGAAGAGCTAATAATTTTATCAAATCAATTGATCAAATTTAGTTACTTTTATATGGCAAAAATATTCTTTTTGATAACCCCTATCATCTTTTTTAGATTGCGATTTATGTAAACAATTGTTCAAAATATTTCTGGATCTAGTAGCGTACTACATTGTAAATGTAGTTAACCGAGTTATTATCGCCAACATTTTTACTTTATATTATTTCAGACTTTTTTCTCTCAAAAACTCTATTAATTCCACTTTGAAACGCCCTATTTTAAGTTGCATCCTTCTATAAAATCTTTAATGTTGCTATGGCAGATGATGATTATTTTTCAGTTTTTTCTCCTATTTTTGAATATACATTTGTATCTGCGCTTGTATTTGTTTTTTTTTATGAAGAGTAAAATATTAAAGTTTCCTTTATATGGGTGTGTTAAACATAGCGCTTCATAGACAAACTTTAAATCACACTCATATTGATAAAATGTGCATGAAAATTAATTTTCATAACACACATACAGCAAATGCTTGTGTGTTCGTGTATATGAACTATTTCATTTTGCAATTTGCAGCAAACAAAATAAAAATATCGACTGTCGAAAGTTTTCAATAAAACAGAATTTATTAAAGTTTTGGCACAAGTTGCAAGGACATGTGTTGTTAGTTGCACAAGAACTTTAATGAAATTTAGTTTTTCACAAACTCCAAACAAAAAATATTAGAAAATGTAGCTTTTTATAAACCTGCAAAGCACTCTATATTATTGGTAATGTTACTAAAATTAAAAAAAAAGAAGATTATTTTCATATTACGTTACGATATCCGAATTTTTTTAATTAAAAGTTACTCATACGTCATGTTTGAAAAAAATACTTCAATTTGCAAATTTTAAAACAATTTTTGCTTGTTTTTTATGTATTGAAGATATATAAGATTTAATAGCGAGTATATCTAAAATCTGAAGTTTTGCTTTAATGTAACCTTAATTTTGTGTTCCTTTTGAATGCGCATTAAGCTTGCCTATTTGCGCAGCAACACCTTGACATAATTTTTGCAGCAAGATTCTCAGCGTGATATTCTTAGCAAACTTTTAACTTAGCAGAAGAAATTTTTCGTGCTCACTTTCAGTTTTTTTGCCTTTGCTACTTCTATTGCTATCTAATCGCTTCGCAAAGTATTTTTGGACAATAAGCATTAAACATTTATTCTACTTACTTTACTCATTTACACTTCAGGCAATATATACACAAACACACAAAGCACATATACTAAGAATGCCCAAAAAAGTTTAGCGCTTCTCACTTGCACCTGTTAAATATGCAAAGACTTTGAGCAAGGAAGTTTTTTGTTTCCGTTTCCGTTTGCATTGCAATGCGCAAATAAAGTGTTGCTGAAGAAAAAACAATGGTAGTAGTGAGAAAAAAAACATATTTAAAAATAGAGTGAATAAGTTTTTTTATATTTCTTTTCTCCAATTTTCACTGTTTTTTTATTCACAATTAATTTTCTTTAAAGCAACCTACTGAAAAGTTTTCTTTCTTATCCTACTGTTACCTTGTGCTTACCAACTCCATTGTGTTCAGTTGAGTAGCCGTAGACTAAGTCATGTGATTTCCCCTTGTTACAATTTTACTATTGTTTTTATTTTTGTTGTTTTCGTGATCAGCATTCATTGTTTTTATTGTGCTTCTCAAAATTTTTGTTTGATTAAATTTTTTTTTGTGATTAAAATTTTTTAGATTACGTGCTCTATTTTCAAACGTGAATGAAGAAAATGAAATAAAACTTAAAGTTTAAAGACTATAGAATTTTAAGTTTAAAATTTTGGTTGTAACTTACAATTTAAGGATGGCATCACAAAGTAACACAACTTAAGATTTTTTTTAAATTGGAAAAAAGTGGCACTAACCAATTCTTATTATATCAAAAATTCATAACTCCATTATTTCTTAACAAACTTCTTGAGAACGTGCGTTTAAAAATCAAAATAGGACTCTATGTTCATTGAAAAAGAAAATAAGTTAAACAGTTCGCGATGGCTTTTGGCCCAGTATTAGTTACCATCTTTTTACAATTTATTAATTTGAAATGTTTTGAGAAAATCGCTTCTAGTTTTAAGTACTGTTTTCAGTCATTGCAAAATCTATGCCCGCTACATTGAACCTTGAACTGACCTTTGGCATACTAAGTACCTTTAAATTTTAAAAGCTGATCTTGAACTGCAATAAGCCAAACATCCCTGCTCAAAACTGTTAGCTACATTAGCCAAACCTTTTGGAATTGTAATCAAATTTGGCCCAAGTCGATTCCAATTTTGTGTTAGAAATCAAAAAGTAGGTAGCTATATATTGGCAAATATAGTTAAGGTATAAGTAGCGTGTGCAACATTTTTTATGTATCATAGAAAATGTGTTAAAATGAGCTATATAAATCACTTTAAAATGAAAAAAATAGTAACTATCACGAGCCATCGAAATCTGAAGTTAACATTTTATTAAATTTTTTTTTTCAATAAGCGCAGTCTTTTGGTTTATTCTAAATGACGTTTAAAATTACCTTTGAAATAATGGTCTTTCAACAAGAGATATCATTTTAAATCAATTGAAAAATGCTATACTTTTGCTAAAAGCAATGATATTTTTATTTAAAGTCTAAAGTACTAAATCTGCGGTAAGTAATGGCATTTAAATGCCAAAAGTCCGCTTCGGATATGCCTACAAAGGGCCACTTTATTGATGAAATTTTTTGTAACGTTTGAGTTCTTGAATCATGGGTGGTGTATTGACATAGACTCTGTCTTTAATATAGCCACAAATAAAAAAGTCTAGGCCAATTGTAGTCTGCATTTTTAGAAATCAGACATCCACGAAATTTGTCAAGCAATACAGCCATTGTCGCACCAACTGTGTGAAAAGTGGCGTCATATTGCTGAAAATAAATATCGTCGACGTTCAAACCATCAATTTTAGGCCATTAAAAGTCAGTCAGAATTCTTCGGTTATGAAACCCATTCTCTGAAATGGTCACGCCAGTAGCATTTTTGTCAATCGTCTGCCCAGGAACCTCACCAAAATGTCACTCGGATCGGCCCGATTCCTGTGATCTTGTTAAAATTGGCACATCTGGGTTCTAAGCTACATTCTCAGCTAGGGCGAAAATATTCACAACTGAACTGTATTCATATAACTAATTTATTCCATTTGTCGATTACTTTCACTTTAGCTCTGCGAGTAGACGCTTGATGACGATCAAATTCATAACACGTTTAAGTTGATTGGATACCGCTAAAGCAAATAACAAGGGCTTTGAGGCATATAAGTTTTCCCCATTTAAATGCCTCACAAACATTTATTTCTTCATAAATTAAAAATATTTTAAAGTCTTAATCGGCACACAAATATATATATTAATCCTCAGTGGATTTTTAAGCTTTCTCAATAATGTTACAAATGCATATAATTTGAGCTGATTTTGTAAAATTTGGCAATAAGAAAACAACAAACAGTACATCTTGGAATCTTTTGTTGAAAATATTATGTCTGATTTAATTCAATAAACTATCTAACAAATACCATATAAGAATAGTAATTTTATACTCTCTTGTTATCAGCATTTGGCAATCTCAACAAACTTCCCTACAAAACTTAAAATAAACAATTTTTATTTTGTTTTTGTTTTTTTTTATAAAATTTTACACTAATCATTTTATGGTGCACAACATTTATCGAGAGTACAACTGCACTTGAGTGCACCTTGAGCTCAGTGAAGCGCACTTAAAATGTATGGATGGGTGATATTGGGTGGTGAGCTGGTTTTGTTGTCACTACAAAAACAAAAGCCAGCCAATAAGTTGCTGTGCAGCCTTAACATAAGCACAATGCGTCGTTGAGTTTAACTGAGCTGTGCGCTTCGTTGTGTAAAGTAGAACAAATTTGTTACCTGCGGCAAGTGCTGTGTAAACAGCACAGACTTTTTTTTTTACTGCTGCTATGCTTCACAGTCAATATGTGCCATTTTATCTGATGATTTTGCTCTTACTGCTGTTTTATCGTTAACGTAAGTGTGGAAGGGCGCTAGTGTAAAGCATATGATGAGTAAAGATATTGTTACTAGTGGCATTTTTCAATTTTGATACTCACATGAAGAGTAGAAAAAATATGCGATAAAGTAGTGGGCGTTGCTTACTTTAAGGCTACTTGGTGCAATAAACTCGCATTGTAGTACGTGGGTGAAACTTTTGATGTTAAACATGTGTGATATGCTCTCATTAGACTGAAAAACAAGTCAAATAGTTAAAATTTTAGAAAGCCGATACTCTTTGGGAATTATTAAGCTTAGCTTTTGAGTTAAGTTCATACTGCTTTAAAAAACAGTCAAGTTTAATTAATGGCCGCTTGGAAGTATGACTTCATTTTTCCTGCTCTATTTGACATTGCTTTTTTGATTAATATTTTTAAAGAAAATTTTCAAATTCACACAGGCCGTACAAATTAATTTTGTACTCTCAATTAAGAAGACGTGCTCCTAAAAATTTGTTAAATTTTTTTAACATTTTGTTGGAAATATTTTTTTTTTATAACTTGTACTTTTCAACATTTCTTAATTTGAAATTCGAACTTACCAAAATAATTATAATAAAATGCTCAATACAATTGAGAAATAAAATAGAAAAGGCAATACCTAATAAAACGCTCTTTATTTTGTATACTGCATTTATTTGCACAATATAAATGAGCTTGTGCTTCTACTGTACTTCTGCTGTATAAGTGGTAATCAAGATTTAATCAATACATATGATGGATGCCTAAGTGACTCACTCCTATAGTAAGCCATAAACATAATAATGGCAAAGTTAATGGATTTTGCTCCTGTTCTCTTTCTCTCTCATCCTTTGTGTATATGTGTTCTTGAAAATTAATAAAGGCCAATGGAAATAGAAGAAAAACCATTAAAAGCGTAAAAAATAAAAATTGAAAATAGAAAGCATTTTTGAAAAGTGCATCAAATCAGCATTGAACACTTGCAAAACTGGGTTAAAAGCGAACAATAACGCACTGCCAAGTTTATATTGGCATGGCAAACAAAAGCAACAGCTAACTTTGAACTACAAGAAAGAAAGAAAAAAAAAATTAAAAACTGGAAAATTAATACTTGGATGCACTGCATCATTTCCAATATTAAGTATCAGGATGCTTTTGTGGCAAGGAAAAGTTGCCATTACATTTGAGTGCTTCATTTGTGTTATACAATACAATGGCAAAGAATGCATTATTGTATGTTCCAAGTACTTTTTACAATAGAACATTAAGAAATATGACGTAGAAGATATGAATTTCTTAACTTTTTAAAATTAAATTTTTTGAACTTTGCGCATTTATACTTCTCCAAATAAAGTGTGTAAATAAATTTATAGCTCAACATGTCGTATAAGCAATTTTTGGGAGATAGCGTTGTATTTTACAAAGTCATATAAAGTCAATCAATAGCTAAACTATTTTTGCTCAAAATTACAGTATTTATTGAAAACTTTAAAACGCAAATGTAGAAAAAATGCAAATGTACTTAACATGCCATCACTAACCTATAAATTACAATTAGAATTAGACGTAACTATATGAAAATGGATTTTGTTTAAGCTTAAAATCCCACTAACACTAATGCAAAATAATCAGTGTAATTGTACTGATTTTATATTAATTATTTAAAATAATGTAACTGCTACGAATGGCTGCTAATGACAATTACAAAATTTAATTTGTAAATCTCTTGCCATATACATAGAAACAACAGCAAAACACAGGTAGCATATATTTTGAACACAAATCTGCGGAATTTTACACGTATGTGAACTTATTTAATTAATTAAGGGTCAGCGTTGTTTCGCATGCACAAATAGCTTATGTGCAACATATACTTAATTAAAAATTTAATTGAATGGAATCCAAAATTTGCTCTTCTTAACAAAAAAAAAGTAAGTTGGCCACATCATTTGTTTAAAAATTTACTAAGCGAAATAAAAAAATATTTAGGTCATTGCACATAGTTCCATGTTAGTTTTTTATAAAAAACGTCGTATGAGTAACTTTTGTTATACAAAATTAATAAATTTGTAAAACCGATGTGAATTATTATCAAACTGAGTTTTACATTAAGTTGATATTAAATTTCTCACCAAAAATATGTAATTTGGACAATAGCCGCTTGAAAAAATATGACTAGAGGCCTCAATATATACATATAATAGTTTGCTTTCTTTAGTACACATAAATTTCAAATATTGCAAAATGAGAAAAACACTTTAAACAGTAGTAGAAACTAAAGCACTGCATTTAAAAGCAATAAATTAGTTGTAAAAGGTTGATATAACCAAAAATTTTTATATTAGTGTAAGACTGGTTAATACATAAAAAAAATGTATAAATGAAATTTAAGCAAAATAAGCATTTATTCACTTCCGAAGTGTTACAAATTCAAATTCGCACTATCAAAAACAGGTGTCATGTTAAGTCAATAACTGTGGTCATTTGGTAGTGCTGAAATAACCATAAATGAAAATTTGTATATTATAACAAGCACTACACTAACGCAGATAAATGACACTAATTACATGGTGGCGAACATAATTACGATTAGTGCGTTTTTAATTAATTCAGTTAAATTACAATGTAGCTAGGTTTGTTCAATTGGGCTCAGTGAGCATGTCAAAAGTGCTTCTATGAACTATGGCAATTTTTAATATTAAGAATAAAAATATTGGACAGCTGAACTTAATGCGATACAAGCATATTTGAAAATAAGCGCCTAGAAAGTTCCACTCCACTCCAGAAATGATAGTACAAAATGATTGATAATTTACTAGTGAAATTGTGCGCAATTGCTGAGACTGTTAGCATTTTACGCGATTGGTTTGTGAATGTATTGCTTGACTAATTTGGAATGAGAAAAGCTACTGCCAGCTTTCAGTCAACAAACCTGTATCGATGGGGAATTTTTACGCCGCTTTGTAAACGCCTAACAAACATGCATCCATAGTACATAAATCTGAATAGTGCCAAGATGGATCTGTTGACCAAAATGGATATAGCGATTGTTTTTTGGGATGCAAATGAAATCATTCACATCGGTTATATTGAAAAAAGCAGACTGATCACCACAAAATATTTGGCTCCTTACAACTCTTACCTCATAATGAGCAGAAAAAAATTAAATTATAATTGGATGAAGTGCATCATGTTAACAGAAGACTTTATGTTGAGGAATGATGCGTATTTTGGCTGCAGAATTTTTGTGTTCTTGCCTAGGTGATTACTTCTCAGCCCACCTTCGTATTTTATTTCTGTCACCAATGCTTATTTTTTTCTAAAAATCTTCTACGGTGCAATGGCATCTTGAGCCCTACGGATGTTTATTGCAGAATATTTAATTCACAACTTCTTCGCTGTCAAATACAATATAATGGTTAAGAATTGATAATAGAATTTTTTCAAAAAAGTTGTAGGGTTTAGTTATACTATCACCGAATAATAATTTTAATTAATATAATTTATTATTCATATAAAAAACTTTCATTAAACAGCTCATTATACCTTATACATCTCTGGGTAAATAGTAAGCAGAATGTTTAGCTTTTAGTTGCAAAGCAGTTCAGCCATTAAGCATAATAGAAAACGTTCCATAATCCAAACAGTCTGAGTTAATCTTCAGTTTGTTTATTTAATGTAAGTGAATATCATTTGAAGTGTGTGAATTTATATGTCTGTCTGTGAATTGCGCTGGAAATCCAATTTTAAAATCAAAATCCCAGCAAAACGCTGTAATTGCTGTGTTCGAAATACACTACATAGTATAGCTCAACTCAAGGCTTATCGCACCATCGTTGCTATTACCAATAAATGCTATTGCTACTCCCATGTGACACTTCGCAACTCACGTCGTTTCATGGCTTAAATCAGTGCTCACTTGTGTTTTACCCGCGTGTGTGTCAGGTGCAGCAATAAATTTGTTGAGCTGCTCCCAATTGGCTTGTACATAGGTACTTCTGTGTGTGTGTCTGTTGTTATGCCAATGATAATGAAAGTTTTGCAGCATCAAACTGACAAGATCATGTGACATTTAATTAATGTAGAGCGAATGGTTTGGCAAAAAGTAAAGAGATTTGTTTTTATTTTTGAAATTTAATGAATATACTATATTGGCAAAAAATTTCTTTAAATGAGAATAGGGAAAAAAGTATATGGAAAATTAGCAAAACTTTTTCAAAATCTTGTTGAAATAATTTTAGTTACTAGTTAGTTTTTGGAATTTAATATTGTATCTCAAAAGCTAAAGCAACGAGTCCTCAATTATGTGACGTAATTCTACAAAATATTACAGAAATTTTATTAAAGTTCTTTTATATTGTTACACAAAATAATAACAATGCATACGTCATGTTATTAATTTTAATATATAAAAACTCTTAAATTGTTCAATTTTGAAATAAAATGTAAGCCACATATCTTAAATTTCCGCTGCAATTAACCAACAAACCAACACAAATTAAACCACGGCGTTTGTAACATAAATTACAATATATTCAATATACATTCACAATTATGAAAGTATGCGTGTAACAACCACATGATTAAAAACGTATTTTTATGCCACCAACATCAGCGCAAACACATGAATATACAAAAAGAGCACTAGTACACACTATAAAATATTTAAATTTTCTAAATTTATGTTGCAACCTAAATTTGTAAAATAAAAATATAAAAAACCTCAACAGAAAATGTATATGACAAGTGTACATAGTACATATATGCCATTACAATTGTCAGCATAATACACACGCACATAAACACACGTATTCGTTGCACTGTCATTGTCAACAGCAACTCCTGCTTGTAGGCCCAAACATCATCAAAGTTTAATTTAACATTTTGGTGTAGAAAAAAATAGTGATAATATTTTTTCTCTCACTTGCATTTGAAATGCATTTCAATATAAAATGACGAGCTGCTGTGACAACCGTGACAGGATATTAAAAATTTAAATGATGTATTATGCAAAAGTAGTTTAGAGTTTGAAAATGTGTGTATATAAAATGAGCATATCCTCTATTAACGTTTGTTTGTGAAGGTTGTTTTCATCTAGATAGTATGTTTGGTTGAAAATTAAACTGTTAAGTTTTTTTAAACTTCCAATACATATACACCTATTGAAAGCCAAGTGGATTTTATATATGCTAAATTTTCTATCTTTTTCCTATGCTTTATTAAAATAATATACAATTTTGTAAAAGCCAGTTCAAATATAATGATATTATCTTTGAATAATTTTTTTCCTAAGTAGTAATAAGCTTGGAAATAAGTAACGTCTCGTATAAATTTGTAAATACTGAATACTATGTGTTTTGTATTTGTGTCTCAAGCGAGTTTGATGCAATATTTAAATTGTGGATATTGCCTGGATTTTTATTGTTGTACTGAAGAATTAAGTTAGATTTGAGGCCGCTCAAAAAAAAAAAAAAAATAGATAAATGTGAGCTATATACGTAGACTTGCAATTAAAAATCGCTCATACGACCCGTAAACTAATTATTATTATATAATGTTAAACTAGATGTTTTTCATTAAAAAAATTCATTATACAATTTCAAATTCAAAACACTTAAGTAAGCGATTAAAAAGTTAAGTGTTACCTTTTCTCATATATTTGTAAACAGTTAATTTCTTGAGTGTGTAGTTGAACACTTCCCAGAATTTGTGGTTTAACGTTAATTACAACAATTGAGCCAATAGCAATAATAACAAAAACTTTTTATATGAAAACTTCCTTAAGGGCTCCTTAAAAAGAAAAACAGGCGGCAAAGCGAAGAATAGACGAATACTTTTATTTTTTTCACAACGTTGCAAAACTTTTGCAAGTGCAAATAAACACATGTATGCATAATTAGACACACACATAAGCACATAAACGTGCACATGTAATTATATATAAATTAATGTGGGACCGTAATAAGTAAATTTTGTAAGAACTTTGCCTACTTTTTAAGCGTTATAACTTAAGCTAAAAGAACTTGGTATGTTAAATGGAATAAAAAAAAAAAAAAAGTAAACAACAAGTCAAAGTTGCGCGTTAAGCAGTGCTAGGAAGCAGTTGCTGCAGAACTTTTACGCGATAATTGTGCTGTTTAAAATACAAATTAAATTTAAATTTTTTGGGCAATTCATGAATGCAGTCATTAGCACCACCATTAAAGCGCGTGATGTAACACTAATTTACAAAGTTGCTTTTATCAATCCTTCTATTTTTCTTTTTTCATTTAATTAAGTAATGTAATATAATGCATTTTATTTTTGTCTATTTGCAGAAGGATTTGTTTGTTAGCAAAGTTGATCCAGGATCACCACGCGGCGAACGAAAACTTTCGGCAGCGAGTGCGCCTTCGATGAAAACAAAGTGGCTGAAAGCATTTAGAAGCCTAAAACCGGCTTCAGGTTCAGCAGCACAACCAGAGAGGTGAGCAAGAAATCTATTTTTTTTTGTAGAAAATATTTCACAAATAAAAAAAAAATTTAGGAAATAAGTTTATGATAAAATAGAATGCCAATTGAGCTATAATTCATAAGAGAGCAGTTAAGGTTTTAAGCAATTAAATTATCATTTATTTTACATTGAGCCTTAAGTATGTATATTTTATAATAAGAATTTAGTTAGGAACTGCGAAGTATCATTTATCATAGGTACTATCTTTACTATGCGTTTAAGAGAAAGTTTTTAATAAATATTTTCTGGAGTCTTATATTAATATTTATGTATAAAGGCATCTGGTAGAAAACTAAGGTTTCCATGCAGGCTTTTTATTGTATCCGACGACGTTTGAGAAACTTTTAATATTTTATAAAGTACAAAAAATTCCATTCCTTATAATAAGCTTTGATATTTTAAGTTCGTTACGAGTTTGATTTGATTTATAATTTTTTTTTTTGACTACATTACTGATGCTTTAGAAAAGTGTAGATTTTGGTTCATGGCCACCTTGAAACGATTATTTGTAGGCACATAGAAAAAATTCAAAACTATCACAAAAAACTAAATTTTTTTCAACTGCCTTTTTATAACTATTCCTATACAGTATATTACACGGCGTAAACTAATTTTTGCTTTTACCTAAAACTTCATAAAACTCTATGGAACTCTTGACCCCTTAGTAAGTGCTCTATGAAGATTCAAGGTTTTTGTTTTTTTTTTGTAACCGCCATATGACACCGAATGTTACAAAAATTATGTTTAAGGTTTTGTTTTTTTTTAAATAAAGCAACTATTTTAAAGCATTTTCAAAGCATTTTACAATCTTACAAAAGAGCTTTAATTTACATCATTTCTTAGACGCATTCTTTCAAGTGCTTACAGCTAGAATTTATACTATATCTTTCTCCCTTTTTTTTAAGACAAATATCAATTTGGCTAAAAGCATGCAACGTCATGAGTAGAGGAGCAACCAAAAAATGTAAGCCACAAAAACCAGCATAAAGAAGCAAGCTTTTTTTGCTGATGTGTCTTGACTTTTTTTTTGCATTGAAAACTTAAGCCGACATTTTTATTGATTGCGCAATGAAAAAGCAACTTGGAAAATTTTTTACTTTTGGCTTTTTGCCCTAACAATAGCAGTGTTTCTATTGATGTAAGTAAGCGCTGTCGCACTCATCGCCCCGCAATTATGTAACGAGTAACTGCCGCATCATCATAATATTTTTTTCTCTTCTTTACAACTTTTGCAGGAAACACTTTTATAATCATTGGATATAGTTTAACACGCACACACACCCACACATACTATACACGCAACGATACTTACAACCAAATGATTTTTTGATAGCGTAAAAACGCATTTGTATGAAAATAAAATTTTTTTCGCAACGGTTTTTCTACACAATTTTCTGTATAAAAAAACACACACACACACACATTTCAATGCTTACGCTTATGTGCTACCTAAAAGTATGCCAAGCATTATAAAAATCAAATCATTGTTGGCATCCCACATGGTGGCGCGGAAACATTAATTTTTGCATTTTTATTCATGAAACCATTGAGTACAGTAATTTTTATGTTGCTGTAGAATATTTCTTCCGTTATTTTTTTTTTTTTATTTTATGCTGTGAAGAGACTTATAGCAATCGAAATAGCAGCAGTGGGAATATATTTTGCAATAAAATAATTTAGAAACTCATTTGCAGTGGAAGGATGCATTAAATTACTTGATTTAAAGCTTAATAACTAAGAAGACTAATAGCTGTAGTAGCTGAACTCTATTATCACTAAAACATTTTTGGTTAATTCATATATTTGTTTAAAATGTTTACAGAGTTTTACTAAATCGTACGAGGATTATTTGTGATATTCCTAAGATATTGAGGTCTAGTAAATTTCAAACACAACGAAGAAAACAAATAATTTTTAATCAAAACTTTTTCAACATAAAGTCGTATGAACAAAATTTGATTATGAGTAAATTTTACTTAGCTAAAACTTAGATTTTTATACAAAATTAATTTTGATGCCAACAAACGACGTTGTGTGATGATATTTTATCTCTGGCTTTAATGTCCTTTTATAATTTTGAAACTATGGAAAGCTCCGTACCTTTACAAATGTTGCATGAGTTAATTTTAACTTATACTCACGATCAGTTTAGCAGTAAATAGGCGTAGTTTATTTATCTGCAAATTTTTATATCCTCAAGTTCAACGCAACTTGAAACCCAATCGAGATCATATTTCACCTTGGTTTAGTGTGCTTAAATAAAATCAAAAATTCATTAAGGGTTGAAAATGTACCACTAAATCCAATAAAATTCAATACAAAACTTAAAGCATGTAGTTGAAAATCATTTTTTGCTGAATCAAATACTTTTACCTTTGGATACAATCAAAATCCACACTTCATTTTGTACAACATTTAACCTTTTAACTTGCCTGCCTTGCAGCTGCCTCAACTGCATTATTTAATAGATATGAGCAAAGAAATTTAGAGTTGATTTGTTATCCTTGCACAACTATATAAATTGATTTAAATTTTCACTGCGCCTCAATTACTTTTACATTTCAGCTGTCTATAAGTCTCTTACCTATTTCAAAGTCTTATTCATAACATGCCATGATATACAACATTGCGCTTCAGAAAGCTATCATGTTATTCATTATTTTTAAACCATCACTTTGGTATGCAACTCATGCCCAAAATATTGTTACATCTCATATGAAAGTAGGTTGCTTTGCCTTAGTTACTTGCATAAATTATGCGGTAACTCGTAAACCTTGGCATGCTGTTGCTTTGGTATTCTTTTTGCAGCAGTTATATAAGGCCATTAGTTAATGAGTTTATTTAGGATCAGAGGCCAAGCTTTTTGATATTAAAAATTTGTTTGCATCATTAAAAAGCTTTCAAAGTTTAAATAAAGTTTTGAATTGAAATTATTTACTTAAAAATGCGAAAAGATAAATAAAAAATAAGGAACTTACACATGTTGTGTAGGATTTTGTTATAAATTTATCAAATAATTTTGTATAAGTATTTTATTTATAAAAAAATTTAAGTTAGTTTTTATTTGGAGGTCTATTTTGTTCCCAACAAATAATTGCAACAATTTTATTAATTAGCTATGAAATTCAATTTGTATATCCTTAATTAAATAAAAAACATTTATTGAAAAAAAATTAAAGTAGCTTTGTCTTAAGTTGCTCATAACGTGGAGTAAATACACGGCAATATTTTTCTCAAGTTTATTAAAAATAATTAAATGTTGCTCATACGCCCCGTATACAAGTTTACACATATTTAAATTTGTTGTGAGGTAATTTTAAATTAAGTTTGGTACTTATTTTTGAATATATATTATAAATAAATAAAAAAAATTAAGTTAGTTCTAAATTTAATATTAAGAACTAAAAATATTTTTAAAAAATTCTTATAACTTCAAGTTCAATTATTTATTTATTTTCTCATCTCTATGCATTAAAAAAAAAATGAAAACGTAACATATTCATCAAATCACTTCAAATCGAAATAAAATCAACTGCTATTTTGTAACAAAAAAATCAAATCAAATTTGTTTATTTTTTTTTTATTCTTGCTTTCACTTTAATTTACGCAAATAACAAACAATCAATCAACCAATCAATTTGTTATTTTTATCAAATAAAAAATAAATTAACAAAGTCAACCACTACCACGTTCAAACCAAATGTATCACGCCGTCTCAACCGTTTTGACCTTAAGGTAAAAAAAAAACTAAACCAAAAACACCTTCAAAATTATATACCCAATATTGGCATAAAATATTGTAATCTAAACGCTTGCTTGAAATGCATTTTGTAAAAAAAATCCATAATTTGCTTATAAATAGCTTTTATTCCACAGAATTCGAAACATTAGTGATGCATTTTCATTTGTAGCAATTGTGTACATCAAAATTTAGATCCTCAATTCCCCAAAACTCACACTGTGCGTTTTATGTTTTTATTTTTTTTTTTGTGCAAAAAATGTCCTTAATGTAGTGTAAAAGTAATTCCGCTGCTTATGATTTTTAATTTTGGTTATAGCATTCCTTGTAAAATTGTGGCAAAAGGATAAGTTTTTCGAAAATTTGGAAAAGTGTTATATTTCTATTTAATTTTTTGATTTTTTTAAGAAAATGTTATTAGGAGTTTCCGAGGGAAAAAATCTAAATCAATCAATAATTTCTTTTTTGTATAAAAATCAAGAGTTTCGCTGACTTTTTGGTCTGAATTGTGCAAGAACAATTTTAAATAGTGCTGTTTGAAGAAATAAGAAATTTAATATAAAACTAAGTTTCTTTTCAAAGGAAATTATATTTCTAAAAATAGTTAAGCAGACGCTTTATAAAACTTAATTAATAAAAAGTTTATTTTTAAAATGAGCTCTTTAACTCCACTCCTTTTTGTTAAGTGCTGCAATCAAAAAAAAAAAAAAAAAAAAAAACGAGCAACAACAGCAACAAAGGGGACACTCAACTCTTAATTCAACAGCATTTTACACATGCTATACTAAGCAAATACAACAAGTAAAAAGCAATGCAACAACAACAAAATGCACATATTATATACAGCATGCAGAGAAATGAGATAATAAACAACAACAAAAAAAAAAAAAAAACGCACTAAAGTGCCTAAAATTTATGAGAACGTAAGAAGTGTTGCGTAGCTTTTGATGCAGCAGCAGCAGCTGCCGTTGTTATATGTTTATTTTTTGTTTGTATTTTTGCTCACATAAAAACAAGTAAAATTAACTCAAAACTATGAACAAAATAACGGCAAAGTAGAGAAAATCACAAAAGTTTTCTCATTGAAAAAGTTCCACTTTTTTGTACCACCACAGCTACTACTGTGACTACTTACACCGTTGGTTGCAAATGTTGGTACCTACATATTGTTTGCATCAATACGTATATGCAGTATTTAAGTTTCATGCTCGGTGCGTAGAATATTCTTTGAAAAAAGAATGAAAACTAGAGAAAGCACTTTGCAAAAAATTCGTCTAAAAGAAAAAAATAATTTGCTTAGTAATTTGTGGCCACTCACTTGACTTTGTATGATACATATTATCGTAAATCACACACTATCTAAAAAATTAAAGCAATAACCAAACAATAAAACAAATTAAAAAACAAAAAACAAAATAATATTCAGTAATGTTTACTCATACATAAGTAATATTACTCAACGGGCACTAATCAAATTTTGATATGTCATAGATCAATCATGCTTACATTAAACAAGTGCAAAACAATTAGCACAAAGTGCATCGTCGAATAAGTTAGTGTAATAACTTAATTTTGGAGAACAAATATTTCAAATGAAATTTTCCTTAATCTTTGTGCAAAATTTACTGGTGACACAGGACATGAATTTATCACAAAGCATCAAGTTTAGTAAAAATTGATGCTAAATAATGTTACGCGTATTTGCCAAGAGGCAAATTATTGAGATTTTAAAATTTCTTAGCGGCCACTTATCAAACACTAAATTATATTAGAAAAATTAATCTCAGTTGAAATAAATGAAATTGATTTATCCTAAAGCGCATCGAAACGAAACACTTTGAATTTTTATAGAAATTATTTACATTATGAAATAAAAGTAATTCCGACATAAAGAGCGCCAGAACATTGAATTATTAGAAAATTGAGTTAAATCTTGTAGTAAAAACACCATAAATGTTGCTCTTACTTATATATGAAAATATAGTAATTTTTAAACGAGGCCATCAATTAAATTTTGAATTATCGCAGAGCATATTTGCTCCAAAAATGCCAGTCAAATAAAATAATTATAAGTGGCATCGAAAATAAACTATATAGAAAAATGTCATTAAAAATTTGTATGCTGGCATACTAAAGCCGAATCAGGGATGATACTTAGACTTAGAACTCAAAGCAACTAGACTTTAAAGTTACTTAGTACTGAAAAAGATAATAATAATTTTAAAAATTAAGTAAATTAACGAGTTTGAATAATTGCATCCAACTTATCAACATATTTCTTGCAGCGAAAAAGAACTTGATTCTCTACATAACTTATTTTTCATATCTTACATGCTGTAATTTTAGAAAAAAATCCAACTTTGCGTAATAATGTCGCTCATAACCATCCCAATACGTTTGTTCTATTTTATTTATGTTGCAGTGAAATGCGTAAATAAAAGAAGCTTCAAAGTGTACTAAATACAACTGCTTGCTGGCATAAATAATACCAACTACCTACTCCATTTTTTCTGCAGCTATTTTGTGTTAATTTGCGTACTTCTTGCTTGCCCTGCGTCGTTAGTCTCCATAGTGAAAATGAAGAAGTGTTTTCGCTTTATTGTTAGACTTTGTGTATTGTTATGAGTTTCTAGACTGTTATTAATTTAAATTCAAAATTCTTAATAAAAAAACTTGGAAATTAGTGTATTTAAGATGCAGTAAAAAAAAACTAATACAAAGGAGTTTGATTATGAACATTGCACAGGCCGACACATTTTTAAACCAGAGACCACACCTATCATTTCCGAAGGACTTTGATGCGCTCTTGATATTTGAGGTTATTTTACATCGCGAATAAATTTTTTTTCCAAAACAAGTTTTAACATCTGGAAGTACTACTCTTACCCTTCAAAACTTATTTTCAATTCTGTGGATATCTCTTTTACACACGGAGATATCATAAATTAAAGTTTTCTATTCATCCATTAATATAGATCTGTACGTAGGTCTCTGTAATAAATTTCAAATTACGATATTTCAGAGGAAAAAAAAGATATTAACATAATTTAAAATGAGTTTTGAAGGGGAAGAGCAGTACTTTCAGATGCTGCAACCAGTTTTGGAAAAAAAAAAAAATTATTCGCGATGTTAAATAACCTCAAATATAGTCAAAAACCGTTTTTTTGCACTTTTAAATTAGGATATCTCAAAAACTTGACGTATAGGAGCAATTCTGAGCTTTGATTTGGATTAAGCGCATCAAATACCATCGGTTATGCTAGGTGTCTAGTGTCTGGTGTCTAGTTCTGAACTTTCGTTATATATTGTCGGCTTGTGTTATTAGTCTTAAAAATTTTCATATCAATTGTAAAAACAAGGTTAGATTTAAATTTTATATATATCGTATCATTTTATTGTAATAATTTGTGAGCCAATGAGGTGTATTTGCATTTATTATTATTTTTTCCAAATATATTTTTTTCACTTAGCAAGCGCCACATCATGGCTATGTGGTATAGTAAAATAAAAATAATTTCCTTAACTTTGCATAGCCCTTTTCATCATCTTGCATTTTTAGTTGCTATAGTTGTATTTGCAAAGGTTTCAGGACATAAGTGAATGAAGGTGATATGAAAAAAGTTTTAATGAAATCAGCTTAAACATTTTTATCTTTCTTTCATATACTATGGATCATAATCTTATGGTCACCATCTTTCTTTAATTTTCAAGATCAATATAAATTTTTAATATTAAATGATTAAAATGTTACATATCACTTACATTTACTCATAGCTTTAACCATTTTAATAATAATAAACATATTCCCATATTGCCATACCCTTTTTATGTTCTTAATTAGTCACCCCCGCCCCCCTTTACTCACTCCACTTGTGTGTGTAACTTAGTGATTATGTATAATTAAATTAGCAATATGCAATGACAAAACTATTTATTACCTACAAATCTATGCATAAATTTTGTACATATTTATGGTATACAAAGCAGCATTACATTATTGACATACAACTTGTCTAATAATAACTAATACACTTACATATCAACCAATTACTAATTAGCATAATTTGAAACAATTTTAGGTACCTAATAACTTAATTTCTTATGATAAATACGATAAATAATCATCATCATCATAGTGATGTTACTCGTTTGCGATTTAAGAGGCTCCCTTTAATTAATAGTTTAATATAGCCATTTCATTCAAATCAAAATTCATTAAAAATTTAATTGACTTAAGTGATTTGGTATTTAATGTACAATCGAAGGGTTTTTATTTTATGCAGCTTCATTTCATTTCGTTTGATTTGATTTTAAAAAATATTATATACTGAAGAATATCAATATCAATGGAAAGTGGCTTAGGCGATATACATTGATCGGAATTTCATATATAAATTAGAATCATAATCAATGAAAATATTTAAAGAAAATCCTTTTTTATATTTATTGTTCAAAATAAGCAATAGTTTTTACTTTTGAATTTTAAATCGCAGCACCCGAATCTGTTTGATATTTGGAATAATGCTATCAAAAATTTTTTTTATAGTTTTCATATTGAAGAAAATTTGTTTCTGTTACTTTGCAATGTTTTAGATTATTTAAAGAATTAGTCCCAATAGTGTGCTCAGAAATAATAATTCAAAAAAAAAAACCGCACTTGATGTGTCAAAAAGTTCTTATATAATATAGCGACATAGTCATTTTCTCCCCTTAATTTTTTACACCAACATTCCATTACAACATAATCTGCAATATCAACTTGTGCGCACCCGCTGGTAACGAAGCAACACAGCTAGTTAACTGTCAATATGAAAGCTTTTAATATAAGGTTGAAAATACTCCATCATTCAATACAATTGAAAGCGAATAAAAAATAAAAATAAAAAAAAAAAAATTTGCGCAAAAGATTAAATGACAAATTCATGGTCGTTGCCAGAACTGACATGCAACATTGATTTCAGTATAAAAGCCATATCGGAAAAAGTGCTTAGGTGACACATGTGTAAATCACTAGCATCTAAACTCTGTTATCTAACCTATTGACAACAAAATTTTCCTACAGAGCTTTTGTTACAACTGCGAGATGAAATTGAGAAAAGTCAACAAATCACAAAAAGAAAAGATAACATACATATAAACGGAAAAATGCCAGCATAGAGAGATGTGAAAAGAAGTGTTACTTGTACACACACACACACACAGTATGTGATTACAGCACAGCACAAAGTAAAAGTGAAAATATAACAACAAAAGTAGTTACTTACAATACATACACATGAGCAAAAAAAAAAAAGGATTCATGCGATATTTGAGCTGAACTGAGGAAGTAAAATTGTTGTTAAAATAGAATTAAATAAAATTTATTGTAAAAATAAGAGAGGAAATTTTATACCAACACAGCGTGAAAAAAATAGAGAACATATACAAAAGAAAAATAAAATTAAATGAAACGTAACTCAATAAAAAAATGTGACACAAATTGTATTGTTTGTCATTGTTGTAGTTGTGCAATTGTTGTTATTTTCGGTAACTCACAATAAAAGCTGGACATTTTGATTATTAAATGAAACTGTAAAGGACGAGTTGCTGACACATGAACATGAGCAGCAGACAATAACAGCTGCACATATGGCTGTTCAAACCCAGTAGTAAATTTTTAAACATCATTGATGTGTTTTGGTAAATATTATATATCAGTCAAGCATATGAGCAATTGAGAAATCCCTTATACTACTGAGAAAAGTTGCGGGGACAAGCCGTTGACGTACAGAACCAACCCAGATAATACAGGGTCACCATATACAGATATAATGAAGGGTTATGTTTTATTTGTTTGCTGCTACTGTTTCATTATTCATCAAAAAAAAAACATTTGATCTTTTTGTGCATGAATCACATAGTAAAATATGCATTTATATGATAATCTAATACGTTGCTGAGAACTCCAGCAGAAAAAGGCGGTGGCGTTTACGCTTAATGAAATCACTTTCACTTTAATTCGCACTTCTAGAATGGGTATGTTAATTGCTCTTACCATAAATAGCCAGAATATAATGTATATAACCAACCAGGTGACGTTTGTACAAGTCCTATATTTTGGACGGCTGACTTGTGGTTCATCTTCGATATCCTTGCTATCAGCACATCATATTGTACATTAAGCTGTGCGTAAAATTCTTTAAATAAATCTTCCTCTAATATCACTGTACCTTATCCAAAGCAAAGATTATCCAAACAATTAATAGTTTATCTTTCAGCTTATTATAAATTTTAAAATAAATTGAATATTTTTCTTGGATTATAATCAATTTTTTTTATCACTAATTCTGACTGATACGCAGGCATATTAAATATCATATATTTCCTATGCCCGGGATTCCCCGATTTGAAACATGCGCCCTACAAGAGTCAAATATCTTTCGGGGAGTTTGATTCTTGCGTGTTCAGTCAGTCGTGATATCTGCAACGCATAAGAAGCTAAACACAACTGGGACGTGCGATATCGTTCAGAATTTTCCTATACTTAAATAGTGAGTACAAAATAGACACTAAAATATTTTTCGCAGAGAAATAGAACAAATTCTATTTCTAGGTGCGATTTACACAGAAGCTAAATCGCACCTCCCAGTTGTGTTTAGCTTCTAAATCGATGTTATTGTGTTAAAAACTAATTATCGACATGCCAAACAAACCGACTTGATATGATACAATCTGTTATCTGCTATAATAATGTAAATTTTCTGTATTAAAAAGTTGACGTGAGGTTTTCCTTAACCTCCTCCTCCCCCTTGGTGAGATTTGTTGATATTTTGCCGGACCCCCTCCCCCTATTTTGAATCACGTAATTCATGGACGGCCCCTTACATGAATTTAAGTAAATAAACAAAAGTTCATGCGTAATAGAATGCGTTTGAGTTCTGAAAACAGTTACATACATTTTTACCGTTGACGACCACCGAGATATATAGGTCTCCCGATTTTTCACACCTTTGAAGGTAAAATAATTTTTTTTTCGCGACACTTTTGTTTAGTAATTTGGGGTCGCTGAATACGAATCCGGTGTTGGATTTTAAGATTTCTCCGTAGTTCAGGAGCGGTCGTCAAAGGGTTAAAACGAAAGAACACAAATACAAGTAAAAATAATAATGATCAAAAAAAGAAATACGAGCGCACATCCTCGTAATAATAAAAGCACCGATAAAGTTAAAGTGAAACAAAAAACAACACCAATACATAGGAATGAAAAAGAGATTCATATAAAATTTGATGAGCGAAGGAAATGAAATTGTTGTTGAAAAAGAACTTATTCAAAATGTTGCAATAGTTAAAAGTAGAATTAAATCTAAATCGACGGGTACCCCTTGGCAGCTTCTCAGTCGTACGCCAAAATTCTGTTCCATTTCATATGATCAAGTGCAAGATCTTTTTAAATTCATTTTACTAAATTGCTATGGCATTAAGTACTATAATTCCACATGGGTACAAAATGACAGCCAATAAAAGTGCAAACATATTAAGGTTACTGACGGCTTACACTCACACCTTCATATGCACACAGGGCATGTAAGTTATTGCTAAAGCGAAGTAGCGAGACTAGTAGGTGTGACAAACACATACAATAAAGAATTGGGCAAAAAAAAAAGTCTGATAAAATTGAAAAGGCAATTGGATATTGACCACGATTGTTTCATAGCGTTCTCTTTATTTGTTTTGATGCTGGTAATTTTTTATTTTGTTGCTGTTGTTGCTTTAATTGGAACGTCAACAATAATACAATGCTGCTGATATATTGAAACAAAAAGTTGTTGGTTCCTGTGAAATTCAAGTCAATTGTTTTTAATTTCATTTTTCAATGCTATCAGCTTAACTAAGTATTATTGTTGCTGTGTTATGACATTTCGCTTAAAAAATATTTTTAAATGAGGGAATATATTCATGAAAATCAAGCGAAGTGCTAAATTATGCAAATTTTATTTGGCAAATGCAGTTATGAAACTAAAGTAAAAGATTCTGATGTACTGTATGTGCAATAAAAGTTTTCTTTTATCACTGCAATTGAATATTATATCGCTGCTTTGGCATTGCTTTATCTCTTTATTAATATATTTTCATAAAAAATAAATTCGCTTAAGTGCGCGGTATTGGCTGAAATTCAACTGAAATAGAATAATTCAAGCCAATTTAGTCGTTGCGTTGAATGAAGCGCATATTATATTAATTATGCATACATTGCTCCTTTCTTATAAAATAAAACTTTAATTACAAAAACATAGCATACATTTGTGCTGGAATGTCAATTGCCTACCATTTAAGTATTTAAAATATTTCTCTTTGATTTGTATGTGCTGGTTTTCCTGAAAAAAGAGCAGCAGTCATAAAAATTGCAATTAATAAGTTACAATCACAATAGTAAACACAGCAGCCATATGAATAACATTATGAGAACGTGCTGTGTTACAATGAGCTGCCGTTAAAATGTTTAAAGGCGGAAGTGCAAATGATGTCGTCGTACTCATGTTATAAACATATTTTGTAATAAATACTGAAGAGTAGGTACTTATGTTTACGGAAATTGGTCATAAAATTAACCGCCCATAAATTTGTGAAGTAAACGGTTTTAAAATTAACCATTGCTATCCTGGTTTTTTTTTCGAAAAATTTTGAACATCTATTTAAACATCTATTAAATATTTATTGTTTTTTGTGTTATTTCCAAAAATATTTCATTTTGTAATTAAAATTTTTGAATTGAAGTTGCATTTTTTTTATATATTATATGGGTTCATCGAGGCCACGCACCAGCACTTAAATCCCAAAAAAAAATAGTGCTACTTTTTTAGTTTAATATCACACATTATAAATAGATTAGCCCAACAGAAAATCAAGTCTTTAAGATCACAAAAAAAAGCATTTTATTTTATGGTGATTTTTGAATTTATAAATAACAAAATTTCTAACAAATTTTTTCAAGAAGTGAAGCATGATGACAGTCATTATGATTCTTAGTCCAGTATATATGATTCTGGTTCTAACAATTGCATTTTATTACTTCTTTGTTTTTTATGTCTATAAAATGTCTATTTATATAGCGCATATCGCTATCGTCTTCTTTGTATTTTTAATTTCTATTAACTAAGGCTTTTCTTTTTTGTTTAGTGTGTAAATATTTTAATTTTTATAATAATGCATATAAGTACATACAATATATCACGCATTAAATCATCAACTGTAGCCATTCATTATAAAAGTTTCATAAATTTTTAGCGCATAATTTTTTTATGTAAACAACAATTTGAATAAAGTACTGGTTTTATTTATAAAAAAGTTTTTGATATAAATAATTGACACATTCTTCTTTATTTTCCTTCCCCTTACTACGAAAATCTACTCAAAATAAACTTTAGACGAAATGGTGCCGCAGGAGTATCATCACAGCCACTGCGACCGAATGAAGATGGTAGCCATCATTTGCAGGAATACACGTACAAAAAGATAACAGCCTGCGATGTTTGTTCACAAATTTTAAGAGGTAAGTTATTCAGAAGCAAAAAAAAAACTAGTAAAGTTGTTATTTTCGGCCAGACCGAAACTCACATACCCTACACTGCACTGAAAGTACTTTCCAAATAAATGTTAAAAAGACGTTGAAAAGTTGAAGAAGTCAAAAAAAATGTAATAAGGTTGAAAGAGGTAAAAAAAGTGTTGACACAGTTGAAAAAAACTCAAAAAGTCTATAATTTATAGAAACCATTTCAGAAAGTTAAAAGAAATTGAAAAAGTCGAAAAAATGTGGAAATTTTGAAAGTGAAAAATGTTGAAACAATTCAAAATTCATGAAAAAGTCGAAGAAATAAAGAAAATGTCGAATCAAGTTGAAAAAGTGGAAAATATACACATGGAATATGTTGGGAAAAGTTAAAAAGTTGGAAAAGTCAAAAGAAAGTGGAAAATGTTGAAAAAATAGAATAGAAATGCAGAAAACCAAACATGTCACGCCCAGTCTCCAATTCCGCCTACTTTTGGTTCAATAAATTATATTCGTCTTTGACATCCACATACTAAATTTTGGCAAAATAGCTTGTATAGTTTGCGATATATGCCTTAATCAACTTTAAAATTTAGGGCGGTGACACACCCACTGATACAATCGAGAATGATTTTGATCCAGAAATAGCTTTCCATAAACAAACCTCTTTTACCAAATTTCAGTATGATTGCTCAAATATTTCGATAGATATGCCACTTAAGGTATTGTATTTGTATGGTAAGTGCCACGGCCAGTGGTGCTATTTCGCCCGCTTTAGATGCTGACACACCTTATAGCAAGTAAACCACTTATATCAAATTTCATGCCAATTGATGCAACAGTTCTCGTAAAATATCCCTTCCAATAATATATGCAATTTTCTATACCTGCCACGCCCCTTTCTAAGCGTTACAAACGGAATAACAAAGAGAATATACCCTCTGTGTAGGGTATAATAAGAAGTTGCACTATAAAAAGTGCAATAAAAACGAAATTCAGTAAAGTCTCAAACTCGCCAACTTCACTATTTTATTCTTCCAAATATATTGGTCCCATAATATAAAATAAATATTCTCAGATTGCATAACAAATTGCCAACAATTTCCCAATTCAAAAAAAAATATTTTTGCGAGTGATTTTTGCTAGCAATATTCCATTTATATCAGCAGCAACATTTCTCCACTTTAGATATTCACTATTTTCTATTTCTGAACAATTGCAGGACACACACGTCAAGGACTGCGCTGTCGCATCTGTAAGTTAAATTCGCATGGCGATTGTGCTTCACAACTGCCGCGTTGCCAAGCGAAGCAAAAATTGTTGCGTCGCCAGAAGAGCACCTCAGAACTGGAAAATCGTGTTGATGTCGAGGAAGAAAGTAAGTACTGCCAAATCCCATGTTAATGTGAATTTAGTGCAAAAAAGAAAAAAAAAAGATGCCGCTGCCAGCGCAAATGATGTAGCTCAAGATTTACCTATTTTTAATTTTATTGCTTAAAGAGCGCTGCGTTAGGTTTAAAAAAAGATGAAACTTACGGGTATTAAGACATTTGAAAACCTTAGTGGCTCAATATTCTTCATTTAGAAAAACATATATATTTAACAAATTTATTATAAAATCTAGCATCAAATTGATTTAATGTAACAATAACCATTTTTTTTTTATTTAAGAATTTTTAATATTTTGAGTATATAACGCTTTTTGCTATTTTTACAGTGTAACAAAATTTCTTGAAAATTATTAGCGTAGCATCAGAGAAAAAAAAATTATTTTCCAAAATTTTTTTTGAATCAGCGAAATTAATTTTGATTTGCATGTCATTTTATATAAATTTGTTATTGTGTTTTTTTTATTTTATTGTTTTTTTTGAAAGTGCAGTTTTTTTTAAAATTTTTGTTTGTTGAACTCTCCATTCAATCAAATGGCACATTTGTGTTAAATAATCCAAGCTTTTGGTGATACAGTATGTCAAATTCTGATATTGACAATTTTACGGACAATTTTTTTTTGTTAAAATGATAACTTTGTTTGTAAATTGACAACTTTTTTAGTAGGATGACAATCTTTGATGCTTAAGAAAAGTTTTTCTTTGTTAATTTTTAAAAAAAATTATTAATTTTTCGTAATATGGACAAGTTTTATATTCAAAGATTTTTTTTATGTTAAAAAATTATACGTTTTAGTAGAGACTACATATTTTAAGAAACATTATACGAAGGATACATTTTTTTTATAAAAAATATTTTCAAAATGGCAAGTCTCTTATCATTCAAGTTACTCAAATTTTAGACGAGTAACATTATTAGTTTTAAATTAAACTCCAAATGCAACCATTGCGCTACACTCCCAAATTTAAGTGGTTGTTTTTCTCGCTCAGCTTAGCTGCACTTGGTTTGCAAGTGTTGCTAGAGCGCTGCTTCCTTCAAGTGCCAAAATAATAATAAATCATGAATGTAATTTTTTTCCAATTTTATTTTAGTTTTTTGGAATTTTTTTTTTTACTTTTACACCAACATTCTAACATTTATCATGCACACAAAACAAGAGGGCAAGAGAAAAAAAGAAGTATTTCATGGGGTAGACAAAACTTTGATAAACGCAAAAGAAATGAAGCAATTCACCAAAAGCAACTACAATATAGTAAAACTTTGAGAATTTCTACGCTGCAATTGAATTTTGAACTTTCTGCAGATAGTATTTTATATATATTTATATCTATTTATATCTATTTAGAGTATATATATATATATATAAAATTCAGTCTTATGCTTCAGAGACCAATGTTACAAAAGGCATGCATGCATGGCTGTAAAAAGGGAACGAATTCAAAAAGGAACAGCAAAAAATGCATTATGGCGTTTGATTTATTGTTGCATTGCGTAAAGGAAAAAATTTTCTGTTGTTTTTTTTTTTTGACCTTTTATGTCATTTTATTGAAATTGTTTCGGAAAATTATCTATGTTGGCAACACTGATTGCTGTTTGCTACTAAAATTCAAACAAATTCAATTTGAAACATCAATGAAAGTGGTGTCTGTTGTAATGGAATATATTGGAAATAGAATTCAATTCACTTTATGTCATTGATGTTACTAAAAAAAAAAATTAAACTTTTTTCTTTAGCTCACTGAAGCAAATTCGCGAAGCAGTTGATTTAATTTTTGGCAAATATCAGTAAATCAAAACTTTTACTATTCATAATTTTTATTGTTAAAGGCGTAAGTTCTTAAAGTTTTACATACATCGTTTCAAATCATAGACAATAATGCTCAGATCAGATCATCTTCATTCCTAACTAATTAAGCAAAATTATTCCATATAATAAATTTCATAAACATTTTGAAAGGAAACAAATCCGTGCTCCACGATGATGTCAACGGTGATTCTATGGAAACCATTGTGAATGCACAAAATGTACCCAGTAGGAAATTTCGCCAAAAAACGCCATTCATCGAACGCATTGCGCAATTAGGTACAAAAAAAATTTAATCGGAATTTCTTTAAGTCATCCAAGAAGTATTTAAGAATTGTGTAGAAAAAAACAAAAATTAAAACTATGCAATGTATTCAATGTTAATGCTTTCAATAGATATTTAAAGAAACTAAATAAAAAAAAAATGTGTTCAAAATTGCGTGCTAGCTGCTTTTTATACGTATGATTTGAAATCACAAAGCGTAACCGTTTTTACTTAAATTTGAAAGAGATTTTTTTTTACGAAAAACTTTCAACGATTTAGTGGAGCATGCGCCATGGTGTTTGATTAATTTGCTGTTTGGATTCATAGAAATAGCAAATATTCTTTGAATTTTTTCTTTTAATGAAGCTAATTCAAACTGCTGGGTAGTTTTTAGCAAAATAAAAAAAATAAAATACAAATTAATTTTTTTTGTTAGCAATTGCAAGACACTCACAAGAAACACATGATATTTTTTATTAAAACACCTTAGAACTTATAATATTTCTTTGTTTCGATTGTTTTTATTCATTAAAAATAAAATTGAAATTAAAACCCAATTGTGCTTTTAATTTTCTCTTCCAACAGTTATTAATTCATTTTGCTTTTGTAAACCATACAACATGGCATTATTTCATATGCATTTTCTCTACTGGGGTGACATTTGATAGATTTCAATATAAAGAAATTGCAGTAGTAGAAAATTTTAAGTTTTTTTATTGGCTGGCTTTTAAATTCTAAAGTTACCGCTGAAAAAATCAGCATCACTTTGATTTAAAAAGCAAGGCCAAGAAATGACATTTTCGAACGGCCATAAATCAAAATTTTAGTTATTGCGTTGCATGCATGGGTTTACAAGTCTATAATTGAAAATTAGTTCTAACTCGTATCGAATTTAGAGTATCAGGCTTCACTTGAAAGAAAATGAGAAAATGAAACTTGCTAATTTTCAATGCCAAAAAGCGAGGGTGTTAACAAAGATTTTGGGATAGATATTTATTATTTCTAAAGCTCAAATATGAAACAGCACAATTGCTTACAAAAATTGGGTTCTGCGTAACATCGGAATGGAGATATTTATATTAGCAACGTTTATTTACTTCTATAAAAAAGAAAAAGTTTTCTACTTCCAATGAAACAAGTGATTATATATGATGCAATTTTTTGTTGAATCTTAAGTAAACTTTATAGCAGACAGCTTCAAAAATAGTCATTTAGTCAATTGTTCATTATTATAAAACTAATAAGTCGACTTATATACAAAATAAAATTAAACAGAGTGAGTTATGTGATTTTAGGTGACAAAAAGTGGACTATAATAACTGAATAATGTATTCAGCTATACATAATTTCACTATTTCTGAACATTTTATGTTTACGTTAGTCGAATTTCCTACTGGGCTTACAAAATTTACACTAGCGCTAACAAAAAGATTGTGCAAATTTTTTATACAATTTTTTTCTTACCTTTAAAATTAAATAAGTTAATAACAACTAAATATTTCTCAAATTTATCTAACAAGTAAATGTAGAGTTTCCAAGCTCTTCCAACCTTAGAACATCCAGGTTTCCCCCTAGTCATTTAAAAACAAAATTATGCACTTCATTAAAAAACATTTGAACATGAAAAAAAAACAAAAATTAATTTCCTTTTCTTATATCCACTTACAAAAACCCGATTAAAAAAATTTAAATTCGAAACAAAATTGAAAATTTAAAAAATCCTCAAAATCAACCACGTCCAACTTCCACCACTACCATCAAAAATATATATATATATAAAACCACCATAATTGTCATCAAACCACCACGTTACCACCAACTATCTCCACTACCAACATCACTGTTAGAATTCACCGATCTTGATCAAATATATCGTGTGCTCAAACAAGCTGGCGAACTTAAATCATCTGCCAATATTACAGCTGATAAATCCGTCCTTCGTACACAAGCAGATTCTACAACGGGAGCCACGGCTGCTGCTATTATTACAACACCCTCAGCACCACCTCCAGATATATCTATTGTGAATGTGCCTGAATGCCCTGAACGTGGACCAATGACACTTTCAACGACGGTAGCTGGAGCAGCTGCCGCTTTTAGTAGCCAATTGGCGGCGCCGAGACGTAGCGGTATACGTCCACCAAATGTATCGATGCCGATTTTGGGAGTACAGCTGCAACAGCAGGAATTGCAACAACAACGTGGTGCATTACCGGTGCCAACGCAAGATATCTCTAGTAGTTCAGGTCCGCCATTATTTGCTTTTTATTTTCCTTAGTTACAATACTACTACTTTGATCGATCATTTCTTCAATTTATTTATTTATTTTTTGTTCGTAGTAAAAAGTACATATATTTTTTCACTTTGTCTATCAACGTTTGCTATTTCTCTCTCTCTCTCTTTCTTTTGTTATTCATATTTTATTTGATGGTATATTGATTTTTGTTAAGCGGCCATTGTATCAAGTTTTTTTTTAGTTTTATTGAAGTAAATGTTAATTAAATTGATGAATATATCAAATCCAAATAATATTGGTTTTAAATTATTGATTTGTTTTTTTAATCAAAAAATTATGAGAAATTTTTGAAATCAGTATTATTTTATACCAGCTGCATTGTTTTATGCTCAACCTCTGAAGACAAGCTTTTGTTATGTTGATTTTTTCTTATTTATGTGATAAAAATGATTTTATTAGCATTTAATGTATTTTCATAAGGCTAATCTCGGTTGCGCCACATGTCGTATGAGTATCATTTAATTTTTTATTGAATTAAATGTCATTCAGAAATTTTTAGTTTTAAAATTATTATTTCAGAACTGATACGTTTCATTGCATCAATATATTGAGCTGACTTTTGTCATATTATTTTGACATAATAACATAAAGTTTCGTTAATGGCCGCTAAGTAAAAAGAAAACAATGCAAACTCTTTTTGTGTTCACAAATTTTTCATTAAGTTCTTCTGTAAAACAAAATATCAATATTCTCTTTTTTATATAACTTCAAATCGTAGTAGTTAGTTTACGTACTTCAATTACAAAATATTTTCTTTTACAATAAATTAAAAAATTTATTTAATTTTTATATGTTTTATAAAACTTTTAATTGATAAAAGTTCTTATTCGTTTAAAACTGCTCCAAAAAAAAAAAAAAAATTACAAAGAAGAAGTTGAAAATGTTCTCCCTAACTTCATTCACCAATTGTAAAGCTCCTAATAATGCTTTCGCTCAGTTTCATCACAATCACTTTCACAATACACCTTTTTTTATTACACTTACAAATGCTGAAATGAGAAATACACTCAAACCTTTGCATCTTTTAATACTCGTTTAAGTGCAATATCACTATTTAAGCAAACTTACTACAGAGTTTATATTTTTGTTTAATTAGTATTTACATAAGTAGCTGAATTATTTTATTATTATTATATTTTTTTGTTTAGTTTAGTGTTACGCTTTTTTTGCATTTGACTGCATTTTAGGCCGCTAAATATGACAATGGCAAACGTGTTACTCTTTGCAGTTAATAAGCTTATCTTATAGTTGAAATAAAAACAAAACTAAATAGTAGAAATTTTATAAAATCCCATATAAAATTACACCATTAAAAAGTACTGCTTTGAGATGTTGATTAGTATTAAAATTTTTAGTAGCCTTATATGTTTTAAAAGTACAAATTTTAGTTCCCTTGCTTAAAAATATTATTCTCCTATATAATAAAAAAAATAAATAAATAAATTTTATATAATTTAATTTGATTTGTTAACAAAATCAAAAAATTTTACTCATAAATATTTTTTGTGTTTCATAATTTTTAGTTGACGAACTTAATTTTTTTTAAGCAATATTTTAAGAAAGTTACGTGCCTTTATTACAGCAAATTTGTACATAAATTAATTGTTAATAAGAAGGAATTTAATTCTGTGTATTGAGTGATAAAAATTTTAAGTTCTCAAATTAGTAATTTAATGCGTTATTTAAAATTTTTCTCCCGTAATGTTGTGCTGCTTTTGTGCGTAGCCATTTATATAGCATAAACTTTATAAATGTGCAAATATGAAAGTAAAATTTGCGCAAGGATTTCATTTTCCATTTTATATCGCATACGAGAAACAAAATTTTTCAATAATCGAATTTTTATAAACATGTCGTATGAGTAACATTTATAAGCTTATCAAAAAATTGCGTACATAAATTTGAATACAGCAATTGAACATATTTTGTGTAATTTTTTATTTATTAATTCATATCTGCTCTATTAGAGTATTCATTGGGTTGAATAGGAAACAGACGCCTGCATACAAACTTCAACTTAAAAATGAGAAAAACAAATCAGTCAACAACGTTTACTATCTGCACTTTTATAATCGATACAGACTTAAAATTTATTTTCTTCAACTAAATTTCGCAAGTTCATATAAAATGCCAAAATTAAAAGCAGCTTACCTTTGAGCAAAAAACTCATAGCCGCATATAAAAATTCAAAAAAAAAAAAATAAATCAGTTAAAATTTTTATTGCATGCAAATTAAAACAAAAATAAAGTTTCCACTACATTAAGATCCCCGCAATTGGCATTGTACAAGGAATTTTTAAACATTTTCAAATCCTTTACTTATTTCCGTCTCACTTTTCAGAGCACATTACTCAGCTCATTTTGTGCTTAAATTACTTTTTTCACAGCATTAAAAATGTGGTTAAAAGAAAAGTAAAAAAAAAAAAACAAACTCAACCAACGAAGACATTAAAAAGAAACTGAAGATTGAAAAAAAAATTAACTAAAATGAAATAAAGTAATGAAAGCGCGCTATACGCTGCCTAGACGAAATCTTAATACTCTGCGACAAAGCAGTGTTGAAGCTTAGTTTCAATGATTCGCAAACAGCTGTGAATACCAGAAAATAGGCTCACAATTCATATATGTAATTCAGAATATTTTTTTTCAAACCGTAAATTAACTAATATATTTTTTTTGTTCATCCTTTTGCACGAGAAATCGTTGAAACCTTTATTACCGTTTGCCTCTAACTCGTCAGCAAGCATTTTCGTAGCTCTACCTCTTAAATAGATTATATAGAAAAAAAATAAAATGTATACTCATTGCCGCAACTCTGTGACCGAAAAGAATTCAAAAGTATTTGAGCCAAAAATAAAATCCTGAAAAAAAAGTAAAAGGAGTATTTTTTTTTACTAAAAATAGCAAGTATGTAACATGAAATGTAATAGAAAATGTACGAAACTGATGGAAGCTCAAAGAAAACCAAGCAATTAATTAACTGAATTTCAAATGTAATGCCAGGCGTTGGCAGTAAAAAGAAAAATCTTCAAATAAAAATAAAGTGGATTATAAAAAAAAAAACAACTATTAAATGTAGCAAAAATATCAAAATAAGATTAATGTGGCGAAATAGTGTTGCAACAGCTACAGCTACAAAAAAAAAAGTGGAAAAAGAAAATGAATATACGTATAATTCATTCAATTAGCAAAAGAATTCGTTCCAAAAAATTCCAAAAAATTTCAAAAAAATCTTCTCTTGCTTATTTACGTATAATCAAAGTGGCTTAGATACCTTCTTGTAGTGAAAATTTGTTGGGATAATTATGTTCTCATGGGTTTTTTTTCTAGCCAAAATAAGGTTTATCCTCCTCCGCCTGCTCTCTCCATATTAAGGCGAAGAATAAGCACAGTGTTCGTCACAAACGGCTTAAAAAAAGATTTCGATATTTTTAAGAAAATTGAAAAAAAATTAATCAATAATATCAAAAGTAACTTTCGGGAACTTGGCAAATTATCCTGGGATACCGGAATTACTTATAGTATACTGACAGTATACCGCGAAAGTAGGATTTTGGAATGCCGTTTAGGAAACCCTATTACCTATAGATACACATAAAAGAATTATACAAAATAGTTGATGTAGTACAACAATGATGGTCGCCTATAAGTATGCAAAAGATTTTTTCACTTTAATGCCAGCAATACTACATGCAAACGCTGCATACACATAGCGACACAAATGCAACGATTAATAGCCACTTCCGTTTCTCGTCAGAGCGTTTTTTTTTCTTCTCTTCATCCTCCCACAGCCATTGGAATTTTTTTTTTCAACTTTCCTTAGTAGTAGTTGCAATACTTACTCAACGTGTATGAATATAACCAAGAAAAAAAAAATGATAGGTAAATCTTTTTAAAGCTTTAGCTGACACAATGATCTATATTAGTGTGTGTGAGTTTGGGTATGTGCGCCCAAGAGTATGTGGTTGCGTCTGTGTTAAAAACTTTGCAGACATATTTATGTGTGCATCATTATTCATGGCATTAAGTCTGAGCCTGTTTGGCTGTGGTCCGCATCCTTTGCGCAATTTTTCTTGTCTTGCTACATTTTTGCTTTGTCCTTCTTTTTAACATTTTCATTGGTTTTTTTTTGTGGTTTTTCTAACAAATATTTACTCACTTGCTCTCTTTTTCTCCTGCTACGATACATCGTAGTTTGCTCGTTTTTATTTTCATACACAACGTGTGCTTTTCACTGCCATCTTTTAGGCGCTACAGCTGTCGCAGCTGCGTTTGTTATTTATGAACGAGTCTATTAGGTGAAGCATACTAACAAGTCCTCTTATGTGCTGTGCTTTTTGTGGTTTCACTTATATCCTAAATCAAAGTTAAAGCGCGCGCACATACAATTAGCTATGCGAAAGATAACAAAAGAATTTGTTATGATCATTTTAAGGATGCGATTACGAAAAACTTTTATTCAATTTAATTTTTGCAACATAAAGAAAACTGTATAAAGTAACGTAAAGTTTAACTTTTTTAACGTACTTCAAAGTTTGGGATTAAAAGCATTTGAGGTGGTTGATACAAAAAAAAAAATCTTTTCTATCTAATTTATGAATTTTAATTTGAATACCTCCAAGCAGTTTTCCAAGCTGTTGAATTTGAATTTTAAAACCTAATTTAGTCTTGAAGATTTTACAGGTATCACTGTAATGGCACTTAATGCCAAAAAGTCTCTGCTGTCACGAGTCATACCCATGTACGCATAATGGAGTCCCCCACGTATTGAAAGTCAAGTTAAGTGCACGTGCCATGAATGCAAAATGAATAGTTGCAGGAATACCCAAGCAAAAATTAGTAGCTACTACATGTAGTATCAGCTACAGCAAAGGGTCTGACAAAAAAAACAAAATTTCCAGAATACAGGCAAAAAGTTAAAGGCAGAATACGAAAAAAGATATCAGACAAAGTGATATATGGCAAGAAAATTGAGGAAATAGGGAAATCAGCAGAGAACAAGGTTACCCGAAAAATGTATCAGCAAAAAAAAAAGAAGTCAAATACTAACAAAACATGACAGTACAATGAATAAGCAAAATACCCACGAAAAAAGAACTCATGTTTTTTGTGACTGTGAAAATGTGTGTGTGATTGACACGTAGGAAAAAGCGTGATGATGTCACTAAGCATGAACGCCTAAACAATTACGAATATAATTATATGTATTGCTACAGCGAAATTATTTTACTTTGAAGAAATCGTTGGGCAGCTTCTTTCCTCGTCATTTTAGCAGTACAAGCCACTTGATCTACTATCATAGAATAAAATCGCGTTCAAAAATGTCGTGCAATTTTCAAGTTTTGTGAAAGCGGTTTTTTTTTTGTACAGTTTCTTTAAATTCAAGAAAAAACTTTTCTTCTATGATATTTAAAAAGTCGGCTAAACTTTTCCAATTTGAATCGATTCTAGCAACAAATTCCTTTTTTATCCTTTAAAAGTTTACATCGTGCATTCAATTCCCGCTTGGTATACTTATTTGTTACTTAGTACAAATGTTGTGTCCTTTCGATTATTTGTGTGTTTGCATGAGTAACTGAGTGTGTGTTAAATATTTTTCTGCTACATTCACAAATGACAAATTTTCCAGTCATAAACTCCTACACAAAAACCAGAACGACTACAAGCAAAATTCTTGCGAGTGCCAGGAAGTTGTTGTGAACTGGAGAAAAAAAAAATCATCACACAAATAAAGGACAATGAGTTGGCAAAGTCTTAGAGCTCAATAAAATGCTTAAGATTTTTTTTTTTGTTATTTTTGGTCATGATTTGTGTGCGATAAAATTAATTAATTTTCTAGCATGCAAAAAAAAAAATTGGGCGGTAAAAGGATTCAATGAATTTGTATGAAAAAATTTAGCAAAATAATTTTTTTATCGGTACGAAACTGTCAAAGTGCCAAAAAGAATAACATATTGCTTTATAATAGAGTTTAAATGATAATCGCAGTTCATCCAAGAGATTAATGCTTGAAATCTTGAAGTTTTAGTCATTAACTTGAATTCAACTGAAATAAATAATACTTTAAAAATACCTTTGAAGACGTTAGTAAAATATGCTGTAAATTGCAATGAAAACGCCCACCCAATACAAAACAAAAAAAAAAAAAAATAGCAGCCAATTGATGTGAGCGTGACGTTGTTATTTTTATGTTGATAACATTGAACTAAACTAAAACTTAACAAAGTTTCTGTGCCGTATAGGTACAGCGCTACTAAGTACATGAACGTGACATATGTATGTGTTGAAAACGAAAAAAGAATCTTTAAATATATCGAAAAAAGTTGGCAACACTACCAATGTAGTAAATAACTTTAGCAGCTGCAAAATGTTTTGATTGCTCTTGTGTTATTGCTACCATTCTGCTGCTATTGCAACTATTTCAACTAAAGGTAGCAATAAATTTAAATAACTTTTCGTGCAAAGGATAGAAAAAAGTTTCAATGTTGCAAAAGGCTTGTTAAGTTACATGCGAGTACATATATGAAATTGCAAGCTCAGAGGTGAAAATTTACTATGTAGGCGTATTGTTGCATTGCAATTTTTACACCTTTTCAATGTATGTAATCAAATTTATGTGATGCCATTAAATCGAAATAGCAATAGAAGAAATATTACCAGCGCTTGGTTGCTGTTTGTTCAAGTTATAAAAGTTGAATGTTTTTAGTGCGAAAAAAAGTATGCAGCATCTTTTTACATATAAAATATGTAATTTTTTCTTAAATGTTCTTCAGACTTTTGTGTTGAGTACTATTTTCGAGACATGATAAGCGGTAAAATATATGATATTCTAAATGACTAAAAGTGCTACGAATATCAGATTGTCAAATAAAACTTTTCAGCATTATTGATAGGCCAACACTCTTATCATACTTATTATTATCAGTTACTTCATAAGAAATTTTTTCAGTCTTTTATCAGTAGTCCTTTTTCTAATTTCAAATATTGCCAATCTTTTTTGCTTTTGCGATTATAAAAGAAAAATTAGGCAATTAAATATCAAAGGAAATAAAATATTAATAATTATAGATTATTTATATATACAGATCTTACTGTTCCTTACAGTGATAACAATACCAACAAAAAAAAAAAACCAAATACAAAAATAAAAAATAGCTAAAGCGCTAGTCCTATTAAGTAGTTTCATTCATTGGAATGGAATCATCAGTGACCTTAGAGTCGATAGCTGAGAATCTCTAACCCTGATAAGTTCTCCTTTTTGTATAGATTTGTTGCATGCTACTTCGTTTTGACTCAGCAGGATAGCTTTCAACAATACGTCTGCTAAAAAGTCTAATATCAAATTAGTTACAAAAACAATGACACTGCAGAAAAAAGAGATTTGGCTTTGCTTTGTTTCAGTTTTTGTTTGGGTTCTCATCAAATCTATGCAAAATGGAAACATATGTAGCTTAGGAATCCTCACTGATCGCTGATATTAAATAGTATATAGTGTGCGAATCGTTAGGTTGTAAATTTTGTATACCTTCATCAGTAGCGTTACGAGGGGAGCGGGGGGAGGGGGCGAGGGTGTGGTTGCTGAGCGCAAGGCTTGGGAGTCTCAAGCAGCGTCTTTGCGTGGTCTTAAACATACCTGAAAGACCAGATGTGTAATAAAAATAAAGCAAATCCGACTGCTCCGCCTAAAATTGTAACAAGTTCTTACTAAATCCGAACAACAAAATACACTTAAAGTCGGACTGTGCTGGTTGGGGTGGCAAAGTTGTTGTGAAAAAATATATATTTGTTTAGTAAATGAAAGTAGTTCGCTGTAGTAAATTCAATGTGTAGGTGGAGATTTTCGAATGGAAAATGAAATTTTAGAAAATTTATTTCGGTAGGGGCAGCATATAAATTCTTTGCCTCGAGCGCACGATGTGCACGATACTCCACTGACCATAATAGATCTTAAGAGACACATAAATTATTGAAACTTTCTTCAAATATTTTTAATGGTTTTATATAATTTCAAGTATTATATATTTTGGGTAAGACGTAAGATTTCACGATTTTCAAGATTAGGCAAGTTATTCAAATAAAACTTAGTGGTTTTAAAAGAAAATATTTGCCAAAATCGATACCTCTCTTTTCATTTTTAAGTTCATAAAAAAATTTTTATATATTTTTCATATTATGTACGGCGTTTAATTAGTTTTACTTGATAGAAAATTCAATGCATAACATTAGCTTAGCTTTTGTTTTAGAGCATCTTAAATTTTTATTTTTTTTATACCCATTATTCAATGTTTTTTGCTGCTTCTCTCAATACCAATATATTTTTTCATAAACTTTTCAAAATAACATCGAAAAAGCAAAAAGTTAAGGAAAAATCCCAGTGAAAATTTACGTAAATACGCTGTCCACAAATATTTCAGAAAAAGCACTACTCACACTTTATCAACTTTGTAGATAAAAAAAGCAGCTTCTAAATCTGCTTGCTCTAGAAAACTTTTCAAACTACAGTATGTATGACCTTTGCACATTTAATTTTTCTGAACAAAAAAAAACTCAATGCAACCGTGCAAGAAGCGACCCCCACCAATTGCGTTCATAAAACCAAAAAATTATGAGTCAAATAATGAAAAAAAATCAACAAAAAAACTACTAAATTTTCTTCAAGATTATCGCCTGTTGGCAAATACTACAACGACTACAGCGACAGCCTCAACAACAATAGCAACAACTGCTGCAACAACCTCAACAGCAGCATATATCAGCAGTGGAATTGGTATAACTTACTATGGCACTAATACTGCAACAGTGGCAGCAAGTAGTGTTGGCGTAAATTCAGCAGCAGCAACAAGCAGTCAGGCAACGATGGCAGCAGTAGCAACACAATATCAATTATTGCAACAGCAACAATTACAATTACAACAACAGCAATTTATAGCTGATTCTGGCTTACGACGACGTCTTTTTGCCGGTTTTCGTCCGTTATCGGGACTTGGACGCTTGCGCATACGTTCATCCCAGCATCGATCAATTTCATTGCCTGAAAGTAATTACGTGTCCTTCTACTACTACTACCATAACAATCACTACTACTTCTCCAATTTCTCCACCACTAATGCCAATAGTTAAATATTTTGTTTTCACTCAATTAATTGATGGTGTCAATGTTTTTTTTATATAAATTGAATTGATTTAGTTTTTATATTTTTTACTTTGCATATTGCAAGTGGATACTCGTATTGATTGGTTGTTGTACTGAATCATATTGTGAAGCATTATGTGCAAAATTAATATATTTATTTTCTTTGAAAAAAGTGTATGATTTTGAAAAAATATTTGTTGATGTTATTATTCATAATTATTATTTTTTCAAAGTCTTTCATCTTCAAGTGATTTTTATCGAATCAGATTTTATTATGTGGTCGAAAGCTATTTGATAATTGGGGAATAATTGAGTGGCCCATCTATAAGCATATAGTTTTCGTAATCACTAAACAATGGAATTGAAATAGTATAAAAATTTTGTAGATTGAGCTTAAAATAAATAAAATACATCAATCAAATTTTTAATCATCAAATTTTGTTTTGGGGTAAATTTATTGGTTTTTTTTTTTGGCTATCAACTGTTTTTTTTCGGCAAAGTATCAAGATAATCCCTGTAAAAAAAAAAATTGAATATCAATAAATTCTTTATCAGTGCTACTACATGGAAAAATAGAAGATTTTATTTAATGGGGATAAACACATGTGATAAAATCTCGTAAATAAAATCTTAGATTATCTCATGAGATAATCACTATATTAAATTTATCAGAAAATTCATTAGATTTTACATTGCAATTTTATATTACAATTTATATTTAAAAAATATAAATATGACCTCTAAAAAATGGGTTTTATGCTTTTTGTTGTTTTTATTTTCATCACTGAAGTATTTCAAATTAATTTTCCCATGAGATAAATTCTACAGAAATTATGAGAGAAATAAATTTATCTCTTAATCTCAAAACAAATGATGCTAAAAAGGTCTTTCGTATATAACTTACGCATTTTATGTCGGCGACAAATATTTTGAAGAAGATTCAATTTAAATAGGGCTATTTTTTATAATATTTGTAACTATATTATGCGATTTTTTTTCAAATATTTTAACAGTTAATTCAAGGAATATTTTACTTACATTCGAATCTTACAAAAAATAGGTCCCGTCGGCAAAACTACTGATTTTGTTACTCATTTTCTTAAAAGCTTAAGATCTTGAAATAATCATAAATGAGATGTCAAAAGATCAAACTAATAATCACTTAAATAAAAAAAAACTTAAAAACAATAGTGACTAAGATACTTGTGAAGATATATATGTAATTGAATGTCTTTTAATTACTTATGTGTGTGAATACTTCAGAATTTATTCTCTACTACTTTTGCATTCTTTCGCCCAAAATGTGTTTATGTGTTCTTGCACGCAAGTTCTTCACATACAAAAAAAGCTATTAATTTGCTGTTAACTCACTGAAAACATAAAATATAAAATTTTTATGATTTTACAGTTTAATTTTTTTATTACATTTTCCTCGAAATTTTATTATATCAAATCAAATTTAATTTGCCGGAAATTTGTATGAAATATAAGCCCGTTTCAACGTATGTATGTATGAAGGGCTGCTTATGTGTTTTATATGTTTTTTGGCATTTATGTGTTGTTGTATTGCCTTCACTATGTCAAGGGTGCTGCTCTCTCATAAAAAATAATCATTCACAAAACCTACTCAAACATTGTACATACAACAAAGTATGTATATGCACTAAAAACACACATACAAAAACAACGCAACACACACACACACACACACGCGCATACATTAAAAAAGTTGTTTTCATAGGGCACTTCAGTTTATTTTTATGAGTTTTTAATGCTTTTATGCTCAAAGTTTTATCCATCACTGTAATGTTTTCATTCATCACTAATTTAGTAGCATATGAAGTTTTCCACAACTTGTTTTTTTTTGTCACTAATTTCTTTTTAAAATTCTTTATGTTATAAAGTAAGCTCATTTAAATCTTATGCAGAGATTAACTTAAACAAAGGCATAATAATTTTTTTAAATTTCAGTACTTACACACATATGACATTAGTGAATAAAAAATATAATTGTGGTCTATAATAAAGAGCCATCAAAAACACATAGCTTGAGTTAAAAAGAAATGTTTTGTATAAACTTTAAAGCTTGTGCTTACAATTTTTTTAAAAATATATTGTACAAAGTCTACTGCAAGTTTTCAGCAGACAAATTGCAAAAACGTACGTTTATACCGCATAAACCGTTAAATCCGTAAAATATCCTCATATAAAAAAATACGTGAAAAGCAAATGATAAAGCAGCACAATAATGAAGTGGCAGAAAATGAAAATTGCTGCAATGGCAATAAAGAAAGAAATTTATTACGAATTCACTTAGGTAGCTAATTAAATTTAATTTATTTGAGTTTAATTTGTGTAGAAAAGTTTAAGAAATAAAAATTTAAAAAAACTTGAAAGTGTTATTTAGAAAAACACGTACAAAAGACCCTTTTAAAGTATTTATAGTGCTGTTAATTTTTTGTAAAAAAAAAAAATAATATTTGGTCGGAGCGACTTAGAAATTTAGTACTACCAGATATTTTGGTTTGTTTTTGAAGTTTTTTGCAGATAATGCTTTTCTGGCTTCGTTGCTCCTTAAGTCAAAGCAAAGTTTTACTGAGCAATGTTAAATCTATGGCAACTAAATTTTTCCATAATTAAAAATAAACTATGGTCATATGCATATACAATAAGACCGTTTAATATGAAAAGCTTTTGAAGAAATCAAGAAAATAATTATTTGCTTATTTTTAAGCTCTGCCAATTGAAAGTGTGAGCAATTACTTGAAAATTTCGTTTGACATTCAATATTTTATGATTTAAATATTATTTTTAGTGTAAAAATCTCATGAGATAAAAATATTTTTAACATAGCCATACTTCATCTGGCCGATGTTGAATACAAAATGCATGAAGGGCGTTCTTACTAGCCACATATTAGGAAAAACATTTTTAGCGTTTGGGTTTTCCCTGCTATAAACTCTGTAGAAGCTGTAATTTTGCTGCTTTTTGTAGAAGAATGCTACAGATCCAATGTTTGTGGGAAACAAACTCAATTATTATCTATGACAGTAAATACTTTATGAATGCTTGATGAGACAGTTAAGCACTTTATTTATTGTAAAAAATCCCATGAGATAATAATCTTATAGCTTTGTGAGATAAGATTTTCATTGTTGTATTCTCATTTATAAATATTTTTTTTTATCACATGTGAGTTTTATTTTTCAACAAACTTTAAGTTTGTAAGATGTCTTTGTTTTAGTGACTTTTAATTATTGTAAAAATACACATGAGATAATAAAATCACTACATAATATATAATATAGCTCTGTGGGATGAAATTTTCATTGTTGTATTCTCATTTAAAATTTTTTTTTATCACATGAGAGCTTTTTTTCAAAAAAGTTTAAGTTTGTAAGATTTCTTTGTTTTAGAAATTTTTATCTCATGAAATCGCTTCCTCATTATTTCTCACTACTTTGTTTCCACAGATAGATCTAGAGATCTATAAAGTTCCGACTTCATTAGATTTTTTAAATTTTTGTATTTTTATTTCATTGAATATTTTTCCTTCTGCAACTGTATCACATGCAATGTTAATCTGATTTGAGTATCCTTATGAAAAATATTAACCACTCTTATTCTTTTAATGTAAAATACATTTTTCTCAGTTTAAGTCATTATGTGGCTTCCAATTTAAAGTTAAGCTTTATTCCAAAAATCAATAAAAATAGGATCTTTCACTAATGAAGTTGTTATCGTAATATCTTACTAAAAACTGAATTAAACGATTTATATATAAAACTATGGGCAAATTTTAGTAACGTTGTTCGCTACAATTTTAAGACTGAAGCTTTAAGTTCCTCAAATTTCAATTTCAATTTGTAAATTTACTTTTCAGCTACTTTTGCAATTTACTGTCTTGACTACATTTACCCTTTCCTTAGAAATGTCGCCATACATTTTGTAGTCGCATTTGCGCGATTTTACGACCGCTTCTTTTTTTTCTTACATTTTTATTTCACACGCTTTCTTTTATAGTACATTTTCCTTTTATTTACAAAATGTTATACTTTGCTACAATTTCCACTTCCGTTACTTGTTTCCAAAGTACTTCCGGTTTCTTTTATATGCACCATTTTGTTTTCAGCGCGCGTCGTTTGTTGGCTTTCTTATGCTAGTTTCCTATGGTGAAGTGATTTTTTTTAGCTTTGTTTTCCCATGCATTTTTTGCATGTAAATTATACGTAATACTTTTACTTTATTTCGCATTTTTCGTATTTCTTTCGCACTTAAGACACTTCGTTAAGTTTTGCTTAAGCATCAACAGCGAAAAATCTCAAGCAGTTTGTCGGGTTTTTTTTTGTGATTTTTTTTTTTTGTTTTTTTTTTTTTCGTTTTATTTTTCATATATATTTTTCGTTTTTTTGTCACTCGTTATGGTTTTAGTGCTGCTTCTTATTTTTCGCACAAAAATTTTTATCGTTAACATTATTGCTGTTTTTTTCGCTGCTATAATTTTGGCTTTTTGCTTGATTTTACTGATATTGCTGCTGTCTGTTTTTACAACGATTTATTTTTTTCTTGATATATCTTTTTATGTTATATTCTTGCAAAATTATAAACAATTTACTTTGTCATAAAACTTTGCGTCTCTTTATTTCCATGCTCATTCTTACTTCGTTAGCTTAAAAGCTGCTCGTCATCCCTAATTTTTGTCATCAACTTAATTTTGTATGTCATAGGTTCTGGGTGTACTTGCAAAAAGTTTCTCGCCATGATTAGAAAAAAACTACAACGAGATATGATGCCACATAATGCTGTAAATGCAGAAACTTTATGGGGTTTTTTGTATGGGAAAAAAATTCGAATTCTATTACTTGCTTAATGTCCAATTAACACAAAGAGAATTTTGGCATTTACTGCATATTGTTCATAATGTTTCTATTTTAGTTGCATAATTGATTAAAAAAATGTCAGATTTTAGTGTCACAAAAAATTTCTTTCCTGAAATTTACATTGCTAAGGATTCTACAAATTTGACTCATGAGACTTTCAAATGCAATAAATTTGAAACAGATGCAAAAATTTAAATTCATATATATATTTTCTAGAAAAACATACAAATTTGACTATAAAATCTCTTCGATAGGACTTATATAGTGAGTCTCAAGGAACTTCAAATGAGTTTTTTCTCTTACAAAAAATAATAGTAATAATATTTTTGTTTCGTCATCTACATATATCTTTATATTAGTGATATTATAAAAATCTGTTTTTCTCGCTATTTCTTTCATGAGCTTTTTATTGCATGAGATTCTTTTCACATAAAATTTTTATTCAATGAGATTTTTTTTTGAGATTGCATACCATGAAATTTTATGAAACTCCTCATTTCATAGCTAAAAGAAAGTGTTTCTACTTAAGTGCAATGAGATTTTAGTTTCATGCAATTTTTATTTCGTATAATTTTTATCACATGAGATATTTTTCTTTTCCATCTATCTCTTGCAATTTTTTGACAGCATATGAAAGACTTATACATAAGTCACTTCAAATTAATAGGATCTGCATTGTAAAATTTACTTGTAATTATAAAAAAACATGCCACTTTATAACTCTTTAAAATTTTTAATGTTAAGCTTGTAAAAGATAAAAATTAAAACAAACAATACTAACTACTAATGCAATGAATTTGATTGATTTTGGAATGAACTGATACTAACAAAGTCAGGCATGGATATACTTCTAATATTTGAATAACGCAAAAGCTAAATCGCTTAAAACGCCTTAAAGTATATAAAAATTAATTACTCTATTGTGTGCGATATTCATCAAATACTTTTATAAATTAATAGTTTCAGAAACAAGAGATACAAAAATAACACGACCCTTTGGCGAACCGCTTACGCTGGGTGGCAACAAAAAAATATTGAAAAATGAAAAAGAGAAACCAACAGCAATAGCATCAGCAGCAACAGCAGCAGCAGTAGCATCAGCAGGATCACCAACAGCAACACCGACAAAAACAGCACGCAAATTACGCGTTAGCGATAAAAAATAAGAAAAATAAGAATATCGTAATATAAATATGAAGATAATGAATGAACTTAACTAACAAACAAAGAATTAAGAAATAAGCAGCATGAATAATCTCGTTGTTGATGATAATGATAAAGAAAAGGTGTTGATTTTGATAGCAACAAAACCAGCAGCGGCAATAGAAAGAACAGCGTAATTAAATTTAGCTGTAACGAAGCGTAACAAAGTATGAAAAAAGGAAAGAATGAAAATGAAAAAATTTTGCGTACCCTTGTTATAAAGTAGAGTTGCCATGGCAGCAAAAAATTATTCCCCAAGTATTTTCGTAGAGGTTAGAGTTGTGCTAAATTTTTTCGCAGTTTGTTTACTAAATATAGTTAAAGAAAATAAATATTTTTATGTGGCATACTTAAAATATATATGAAGATTGGCTTTTTTTGTCATTTGTGCTACTTTTATACTCCACATTTACACTCTTTATACTGCCTTAATATTTAATCTTTTCACAAGTTATGTAAACGTTAAAGCATACGAAACGGGAAGACGGTATAATTGTGAGTACTATTTTGGAAAAAATCTCATAAGATAAAATTTTATGTCGAATGTTGAAGTCTTATTTTCATTAGATCTTTTTTATGAGGAAAATCAATTCTTACAACAAAAACAATTGGAAATCTCATGAAATAATTTTTTTTTTAATACGCCCTTGGTCTTATTTTACATAACTTTGGCCACTCGCTATTTTCGTTCCACGAGATTTTGTTCTGTAATTTTTTCTTAGTTACCAATCAAGCACAGAGTGAAATTGTTTTAATAAAATATTATGAAAATTATATGGACTTTTTCGTCCTGATTTATTTTTTCATAGATAGCTAAGAAGGTTTTAGGAAGTTGCACGAAATTATAAGTCACATGCTTAATTAGAAATATGTTTTAATTACAAGTGAAATCGAAAAAAGTCTGGCCAGACCCTTTTATCCAATGAAGGGTTAACTATACTCTTTTTAACATCATATATTCTTATTTTTAGCTCCAATTGTGTCCCTTTAAAGCTTTTGTTCTTCTCTTTTAGTACTTTTAGCTCTATTTTTGTTTTTGTGGCTATTTCGTTTCAGCGTTTTTATTGAAGAAATGTTATCATTCCACATAAACTTTTAATTTGGTTGAAATAAATTTTAAAATATTTCAGCTGAAATCTTTCAAAATTAACTCAATTTTGTACATTGTTCTCATATACTGCTACACTATTTAAATATTTTTTTTTTCAAATTCTGCACAACTCTGACCAAAACTTTTCAACGTTGTTAGCAACTTTGTTCGTTTAACCCATGTCGTCGACCAGCAATTTAATATTTTATAAAATTATTATTATTTCTTATCCTTTATTTTTGTTTTGCTACATAAAATTGCAAAGCTCCTCTTAGCTGTCAAAAATATAAGCATAATTTAATTTAAGCAAAGCCTCAAATAGCGTAATTCAATTTTCTACATAAAAAATAATTAAATTTAAATTGCAGTTTTAAATAAAAAAAAATAAATATGTAATTTAATAATATATAAAATAAAAGTATGCAAACAAGTAATCTTAAATTATATACAAAATAGTTAAAACATTATAATTTTTCTATTAAATTATGTGTCCAATATATTTTATTATTTCGCATGGTATTTTTTTTTTAATTTTTAAATTTTTAGCTTGTTTGATCAATTTTGTCTTATGTAAAATAAAAACATAATTATTATAACAATTTCCTGATGTTACGTCTGAGGGTTTAATTTGAAACACAAAAAAAAACTAAGAATAAAAAACCATTAAAAATTGAAATTATGGTTCGAACCATTTCAACTTTAAATGATTTTTCATTATTGGTTTTTTGTTCAAATAAATCTCATGAGAGGAGCCTGAATCCTATAGGCGAAACGTTAGGAAAATGCTATAAAAACTTTGATTTTATTTCAACAACCACATAATTTAAAAAAAATTACATTCTAATAATATTATTTCTTTTTTTTCGAAAGAGCAGCCTGTTATAATTTATTTTACATAAATAATTTTTTTCCTTGAATTCTTACTGTAATGCAATTATTGCAATAAATTTTTCATGTAACTTTTATTTATTTATTATAGTCTTTTTTTACATTAAACTCTTATTCAACTAAATATTTTTTAAAATGTTTCTGATTTTATGTTGTTACATTTTGCTATGTGTAAATGTACATATGTAATTAGCTATACATATTACTTATTACTATATAATCGTGAATGCTACTGATATAGCTTTATTTGCTGTATTTTAAAAAGTTTTTTAATTAATGATGATTTCAGTAGATTTCATCATTGTTATTTACTATTGAATTTAGCAACTTTGTTACTCTAAGTAAACAAAATCGTAATGTATGTTTTATATTTTTTTGTATTATTGCTATTTATGTATTTTATTTATTTTGTTTTTATTTGAATATGATTTAATTTAATTTTTTGATTTAATTGTTAGTGTTAATGTTAAACAAAAAATGATTTATATAATAAATTTTATGTAACTACGATTTACATAAATGCTTAAATAAATGTTTGTGTTTCTTATTTTTTTGTCAGCTCTCTATGGACAAGCATCATCGTTTATTTATTTAAAAAAATCGAACAAATGACATAGTATTTATATATTTGCTCTTTTTTTTTTGGCCAGCATTTATGAAAAATTCAATTGCATTCTGTCATGATTTTATTAAATAATAAAAAATACAGAAATTCCATGCGCGTAAAGTTGAACTTTTAACTTGAATCAAAATAAATGATAAATAAAATAATGCAATGTGATACATCGCTTCTCATGAATTGTTGAAGTGAAAAGCATATGAATTCAATATGCAATGAGCTCAAATAAAAGTTAAATTTATCAGTTAAATTTAGAAATCGATTAAAATAAAACGAAACAATTTTTTTACAAAGAATTTAATTTGACCGATTTTTAGCAAGTTTTTTCTGTCGCATTGAACTTTCATGGTATAAAACGGATTAAATTCAGTAAAACTGCAAATAAGAGCGAAAAAAATTAAGCCTGAACTCCCAGCAATCAGAAAGTCTTTCAAATGAACTTATTAAAAATGTATGTATATCATGGGACAAAAATTCGTGAAATGGTTATCTCATATACATATATAAAAGTTTGTACGAAGGTTTTAATATAATATTTTAGAACCATAAGATTTTCGCCTCTTGTTAGTTTTATCGCATGTAATTTAAACTCATCAAAGTTTCCAATACGCAAAGTCATATGGAACTTAAAAAAATGTTACATGAGACTTTTACCATATTGGTACATGGTATATCATGGGGTCTTGAGTTATGACTTGTGCATAACAGGTAGTTTTAATATAAACTTTAACAAAATGCAGATGATATCTTTGAAAACTTAAATCTCATGGTAGTAAACAATTTGGTGCAACTATCTATCAGAGTTGTTTGTTTATTGCGAATGTCTTTCTTAGTGATCTCTTAATAATTCAATTAAGTTCTCAAGAAAATTTTTTTTATGATTTCAATCCGGTTGTTCGGTCTTAGTTTCTGCCTAAAAAAGTTATTTCTCGCATGGAATTTCACCTCAATGCGAATTGTTTTGAGAAATGAAAGTCAAGCTTCTTACATTTGATTTATGAAAAATTTAATTAGAGTTGGTAAAGATAGATTTTTATTTATATTTCATGCAGTATTTACCACATGTTATCTGTCACGCGATTTTTATAAAAAAAAATTATCTCATGCGACTTTTATAATATCGGTCTTTTTTTCTATTGTACTTTTTATCGTTGACAATTTTATCTTATTAAGTTCTTAAAAAATAATTAAATTTTTATCGCATTTATTGCAAAACTTTTATAAGAAAGAGTTATTAGATTAAGTATACTGCATTATTTAAATTTGTTGTGTAGTCAAAAATTAGACTTATGAAAAAGTTTTTCGATGCAGGTCATGCCAAAAGTTTGGCTTTGTTATTAAATTCATACCATCGGGCAAGTTCTTCTTTAACGTGATACTTTTAATATTATTTTAATTTTGTTTATGTAAAAATTTTGTTCATTTTTGACAAACGTATTTACAAAAATTAATCTCTACGAAAAGTGAAATTTATCTCGTTATAGTTATTTATAATATGATTTCTTATTAATAAAAATCACCCAAAACATTACAATATCAGTTATTTTACATTTGGTGGGGTAAACAAAAAATTTTGAAAACAATTCCGTTTCTGTAATTAAGTACGTACTTATCTATACTTATAAGTTTTTCGAAGGTCAAGGTTCTGAAAATGTAGAGACGTTCGGCAACAACTAATCATCGCTTACATCTTCATATGTACATGAAATCCGATTATGAATAAGAATTCCAGTTTATAAGAAATTAAACACTCTAACTCCAGCTATATTAATATAAAAATATAAAACTTAATTTCTTAGCTTTCTGTATCGAAATCCCTAATTATTAAACTCTTCTGTTAAAATCATTTGTATAGTTCACATACTTTATTTGAATAATTTTTTCTTTGAACCATTAATAGAGCACTTTTGTAAAATTTTTCGTAAACACTTTTTAGATAGACATTTAAATGCACAAATCTATATGTTTTAAATATATGTAGAATTCTTATAAATGTTTTTAAAAATATGTTACGGAATGCAAAAAATTGGCTGCGCAAACTTAGAACTTAGAAAAGACAAAATACACACGGCACACACGAAAACCGCAAAATGACACATTAAACTGATAAAACTGCTAAAAACTCAAAAATAATTTCAAACTACTTATATTACAAAATAAACGTAAAACAGATAATGTCAAATTCAAACAATAACACTGCAAAGGACACATCAGCAATTGTTTGCTTACACAAAAAACTCCACGCTAGGTTTCTCTTCGATCTCCACTGGAATTCAACTTAACACTATAGTTTTATACAAACTCAATGTTACTTTATCTCTCTCTATTTCTTTCTAATTAAATGTTTATTTATTTGTTTTTAAATAAATCTTAAAAATACGTATAATCATTACACTTAAGATTAATTGAAATTAAAATTAACTCATATTGAATTTATTCTTTACTCCACTCTCGCTCATCTCATGTTAAAAACCACAATATGTAACCAAAATCACTCGTATACACAAAATAAAACTCAACTCAAACGTTTGTTTTCAACTGTGCGTCAATTTGATTGTAAACTTTACATTGAATGACCCCGACAAATTCATGTAAAAAAATATTCTTGGTTATGCGCTGTACAGCTCCACATTCGCCACGTCGCCAAAAGCTTAATTTACGCATGAAATCTCTCAGTTTGGATTCGCCTGAATCATCAGAATTGCATGGTCAAATGCGACGTCGTCAGCAGCCAGTACCTGGTCCATCGACGACAGGTTATTATCATGGCGGTTCAGGAGGTCATCTGGAGCATAGTACACCGCCTTCGAACAACAGTCGTTTACATTGTAAGTAAAGAAAGAACAGCATAATGACAAAAAGAAATTAAGTTTTTTTCCGAAATTCCTCCTCTCTCTCTCGCTCTTTTTATATAATATGTATCACTAAGTTAGCACAGTTGATCAGTAAATTGCGTGCTATAAATTTTCTTTCCACTCAAATTTCATTCAACCGCTGATACAATGCGCTCCTTGTAATGAATATTATTATTTTGAAAGTTTTTAAAAATTCAATCAGTATAAGACCCTTTTTTTAAATCTGTAATTTTGAAATAAACATACATATATTGTGTTTCAATTAAATATACCAACTAACATTAGAGGTTTTTTCGTTCGTAATTGAAGTTTTGTTTTGTAAAATTTTTCTGGCTATTTGTTTCTTTTCTTTTGACTTAAGAGCAATTTGGTACTTTTAACTTTGACAGAACGACCTTTGCTAGATTTGCAGCTTAAAATCAAATTGATAAAATTTGTTATTTCCAAATTTCACCAAAATTTATGTTCTTTTTGGTTTTTAGAACAAAAACAGAAAATGTTAATAAAGTTCGACAAGAAACATGAAATGAACAGAATTACATTACAAAGAAGAAATTGCAAAAGAACTTATAACGATTTTCATAGGAACGTTCTGAGTTCTTTATTACTAATATCATATAATTTTGACCCATTTAAAGATTTCTTAAAGGTACGTATTTTATGCGAGTTAGATCACATGTATTTTCCTAACATATGAGTTTTATCCCATAAACTTTTCATAGCTTCCAATTTCTAACCCATGGTCTCCATGCGATTTTTCAGCACATGCAATTTATATTTCATGGAATTTTTATTTCCTGTAATTTTTGCGATTTGTATCTCACATGATTTTTATCACATGCGAATTTAATAACATGTGATTTGTATTTCATGAAATTTTTTGGCTTGTAATGTTATTATAATGAGATCTTAATTTTTAAAATTTTATCTCATAAGAGTTTGCAAATTTTTATCACATGTGATTTTTTGACTTGTAATTTTATTATCATGTGCTATTAGTTCTTAAAACTTTATCTCATAGAAGTTTCCAAATACGATACATGCGACTTTCATCACATTTTTTTGTAACAAAGCTAATTTATGAATGTATTGCACGCAATTTTATCAAATATTTTTGCTCAGATTTTTCAAGTAGTTGCGATTCTAGCCCAGAATTTAAGTCTTTAGAGAGGTTTTCTCAGACATTGGTCAAGCGACAGAAACCAAAACTTTGTTTTTTATGGAACGCACCACAGCTTAAGCCTAATAAGTACCAAGTTGCCGTTTTTAATTTAGTAGTAACTTTAAAATTATTTTTTTATATTATATATAACAAAATATATTTTTATTTTTTTAAAACACATAAGTATTTTCTAAATTATTTTTCTTAAAAAAAATGTTGTTAAACATTGTCATAATGATTTCATAATATAACTGCCAAGCTAATACTACAAGAACGAAAATAAATTCTATGCTCCAATTACAAATCCAACAAAATAACAAAATACAACTTAACAAAAAATCGTCAAAGCTTTAAAGCTTAATAGCCTGAGCTTTAAGAGCTTTTAAAATGTTTTTTTCTAATTCTGAATCGTTCATTATACCATCGCTAATGCAAAACAATCACTAAACGCATTCCTATGCTTCATTTGTAAATAACGCATTGTAGCTCAAATTTAATTAGCATACTAATTGTTCCGAAAAGCTTTTGTTTTCAATTTTTGAATTTTCATTCATAACCAAAATAAAAAAAAAACAACAATAACTAGTGTCCTTAAGAAATATGTAGTATAGTTTTCAAAATTATTGAAATCAATTTTACACTAGCAAATTCAATTGTTTCATTATCTCTGTAAAATTGTTAAGTAAAACCAATGAAGTAAAATTTGTTTATTTAATTAGTTTTCATTAAAAGTTGAAGTAGTTTAGCATCTCAATAAAATTCATTATCCCTAACTATCCCGCCTTATGAAGTATATTTTCAACTTATACGCAAAAAACCAATGAAATCTGAAAACTAATAATATTTTTCTTTTGTTTTTTTTTTTTTGTTGTTTTTTATCTGTTATATTTTCATTCGAACTATTGAAACTTAACTGAAAATTCATGATCTCGTTACGAATAAAAATCTACAATTTAAAAAAAAATGCACCTACTACAACTGTATGTACGCCATCTCTTCTTCTACGCACACATACACTTGCACACAACTCTATGCTTCTTTTAATTTCAACTGATTTTTTTGTATTGTCACGCCTACATGCCACACGATTACCACAAATTCAACTACCACTACAACTATCAAAAAACTAAAAAAATATACAACACCAACATCACCAACAAATCGATAACCAACTACTAACCAGCCATACTCACTCGTGCATTTACAGCGCCCTCCAGTCCCTCACATCAGGGACGTAAGTTACTTTATGCCAGTCGCGGTATGCGTGGCGGCAGCGTAGATTTACCAGATGAAATGGAGAAATCACAATCATCGGCCAGCACCTCGCCATGTCCATCCCCAGTAAGAAAAGTTCAGGTATTCTGTTTTTAGCTTTATTTTTTGAGTTTCCTCTGTTGGTGTCCTGCTCTGTTTTTTAACTTTATTAAATTTGACTGCTCTAATTTGCTGAGTTTTGTTATTATTTTCACTTTATTTGAACTTTTCGTTAAAAACTTAATATTATTTTTTTCAACAGAAATCGCATCGTTTGCTGCCCACAAATTTGTATGTAATTTTGTACAACTTTAAGGCGCGTCATGCTGATGAGTTGGATTTAAAAGCCGGCTATAAGGTAAGCAATGACAAAAATGTATTATTTGTACATACCGTATAATACTGATGAATTACTAAATATGCCTAAAAATACGCAATATAATGTATCCAACGAATGCGTTATAAATTTTTGAAATGCAACAAACATGTTAATGAAACTCTTATGTATTTTCCGACCTTAATATTAACATAATTTAATTCCCAAATTTATGTGTGTCTCAAGTCTTCTCATAAGTTCAACGTTATCAGAGCGTATTTACAGTTGTAAAATTGTTCAAGTCTTAACAAACATAATATGTACATTTTACACAATGAGTATATACAGCTTTTGAATACTCTCGTGCAATCTTGAAATATACCGAAATGACTATTTGGCAATGCTGATCTTTTCAAATAGCTCAGCCACTGATTTTTATCTTTTTCAGTTGCCATAGAGTGATTATTTCGCTATTTCGAAAGTGTAAGCTACTTTTGGTACAGTCGTTGTAGAGCTGGTTGCATTGGTTGCTGTTTTCATTATCAGCCAAATATGAAACTTCAATTAATAAAAGTTGCAAGCCTACGCTACCATTTTTAATACACAAAAAAAAATAATGAATAAACAACGATGGCCAAAAGGAATAAGTACAGGAATTTTCGTAAAAACTTAAATAAGTCTATCAAGTAAAATTATCTCTGATAACCATGCTGCATGAAAAATGAGAAATTTATGCAATCAACAATCACATCGCCTATGAAGATGACAGACCGAAGTAACAGAGTTTTCCCATTATAACTTTAATTCGTTTTTTTGCAGATGCACAAATTTCTTTTAATTTTTCTTCCACTACGCTGAAAAAAAATTAAATGATTCGTATACGCGCATTCATGATGGAAATTTTGCATGATGCAGCTGTTGCAATTTTTTTCTTTCTGATGTATAACATTTTTGTGTACGAAATCACACTTCTAGCAATGCATATAAACTTACTCGTCACTGTTGCAGCACGCATCAACAAGCTCTGCGTTTTTATCACATTTTTTTTTGTGATTCTACGATTGTAGTGCATTTTTGTGTATTTTCCTATAATTTTCCTCTTATTTTTTTTAAATTGCGTGACAACTGCAGCTGTGCTACAGTGATCATCTTTTTTGCAGTATCCTTGGTGTATTTATATACTCTACACACAGAGTATATTCATTTTTTTTCATCTGTTTGTTACGCGCAAAAAGGAGCGTAACAGGTACATCAATGTGTAGGGTGATATTCCTTGCTTGAACGAAAGCGGTCGCATTGCTGGTAACATTTGACTGGTTGATGATTTGCTATAAAACCTTTCGACATAAGTTGAACCAAAACTTTTAAAAATTTATGAAAAATAAAAAAAACATTATATAGAAGAAAGTTACCCCTTTCAGGCTTCTTAACAATTTTTTCATTTTTGAATATTTTAGTTATCGTTTTGAGTTAAGCTTAAATATAAGCTAAAACTTAAACTTCCATGTTTTTAATATCAAACTATCTCTTACGATTTTCAAACGACCTGGCCTTCATGCGACTTGCCCTCAGACCCTACGACTTTTTATATGACTTGGCTAAGCCTTGGTTTTTGTTGGGATCTGCGTGAACAATCCAAGATTACTATTGTATTGAAAGTTTGCCGATAGCCTTAGATGTGATGAAAGTCTAAGTAAGGGTTAAAGATAAAAATTTCAAATACATTTTTTGAATTTGTTTATCCTGTTTCGAACCGATTGGGAGGGCGTCGCATTTGATTTTTGCTTAAGTCAAATTTCACATTCAAATAGGGTCAGTAAGGGTTAAAAATACAAATTTTAAATTAGCTTTTTAAATTTTTTTATCTTGTTTCGAAGCGTTGGGAGGGCTCGTATTTGATTTTCGCTTAAGTCAAATTTCACTTTGAAATAGGCCGAGTAAGGATTACAGATAAAAATTGTAAATAAATTTTTTTAAATTTTTTTATCCTGTTTCGAACCGATTGGGGGGCGTCCCCAATTTTTTTTTCTTAAGAACCACCCTAACGTATGATACCTACAGATTTACATCAGTTTGTAAAAATACTGAAATACATTTAATGTAATTTACGCTCAAAAGCTGTGCTCTCGGAGTGCTGCCTCAGAAAGATTTTATAACAATATCTTTATACTACGAGTATAAAATTTACCTTGAAGCATTTTCTTGCTAGAACGAATCAATAAAATTTAATTGTAGTGAAAACAAGACTCAAACAATTTAAATACGAATACTAACGATTTATTTGCTGCCTGCAGCTATGATTTGACTATAAAAATATAAGAAAATATGCTACATTTTGCAACATATCCTGCAGCTTAAGTGTCTCTTAAGCAAAAGAAACAATGAAGCGTTATTTCTTACAAATGGAAACATTGTTTACACAAGTCAAGTTCGGAATCAACTCAAACGATTTTGTTAAGAAAACAAACAAAAAAAAAAACACAAATTCCGCACATAAGAATAAACATCAATAGAAAAAGGAAAAATCGAATTACGATTGTATCAAATCGAATTCATAGGAATTATATTTGTAATGCTTTTGGTGTTTCATAGCGTACTAGTGCATTTACCAAGCATCTATATCTATGCTTTAAGAATCAGTTGAAATTTTTACAGCGAGATGGTATAATTTTCTGTTGCATACTTTTAGGTAGCGATAAAAGTTTTCCAACTTTTTATTTAAGATAATTTTATCATTATAATTTGTTATTTTAAGCTAATCGAACTTCTATATTTTTACAGGTAACCGTCATTGACACTTCTGACCCCGACTGGTGGAAGGGCAAAGCGCTAGGGCGTGTTGGCTTTTTTCCATCGAAATACTGCGTGCGTTTGAACGCAAATGAGAAACCATTGCAGGTGACGCACAATCTACAGGTATCGGATGGAGAACGTGGAGAGAATATGACTTTACTAAGGGATCAAATTGTTATTCAGGTAAGTAAAAGAAAATTACCAGATTTGTCCAAAACAATACTCTAAAATGTGCCTAAGGCTCATAAATTTGGATTGAAAGTTTCCTGACATTCTTCTTTTTTATTTTTTTGCTTTTTCTCATTCCAGACTGGTGACGAAGTCAATGGCATGGTTATGGTACGTTCCGCCGACAATCGTCAGGGTTATTGCCCCATTAAATATCTGCAGGAGGTGTGACAGCCAGAAGAGCCACCAGCCGAACGTGATAAGCCACAAAAATCATCTTTGTCATCGAAATTGCTCGATAAGACCAAACGTAGAATAAGAATTGTAGTCACCGATAGCGGGGGCAGTACAACTAGTTATAATAATTTAGGTGGTGTAGGTGTAGCTAATAAAAATATAAATACAACTACTAGTGAAACTAAGAATACTAATTTACAACAACAGCAACAACAATATGGTTATAATTTTACTGAAGACGGCGACTACAATCTGAATAATGGTCTCCAATACAACAATGGTAGGAGTAAAAATGATAAGAATTGGGAAAACTGGGAACGCATACGGGAGCAAAAACTGGAAAAGATGAAAAACATTTGCTTTGAGAGTTACCGTCAATCGAAGAGAGAAAGAATGTTGCTGGCTAAACCGAAACCAAAACAATTGGATCCGACTTGGTATACCGATAATATATATTCAAATCGTTCGGAGGACTTAGAGGAGGATTATGTGCCCGACTGCATTAAGTATGGCACATATAGAAAATTGCGCAATATACGAGAGCAGGATGAATTCTACGATATGAGTGGAACCGGAGATAGTGGAAGAGTAGGATTTGATCAATTCGAACGTGGTAGGGATGGTCGACCAGATGGCGTTGAAACCTCACCGGGCTATGGCCTACATCGCTCCACTAGTTGCAAGGACTTTCAATACCCAAAATCGCAAAGTTGTTGTTTCACCGATGACGTCACCGGCAGTGCTTATGATACCGGTCATCATGTGCATACCACTTCTATACTCAAAAATCGCCAACATGTGCCGAAATCGTACTCCTTTAGTGCCACATCCAAGACCACACCATTCGATGTCATGGACTATGATTTACCACCACCGACAAATTCACGTCGTGACAAGAAAGAGGCATTTCGACGTTCCATGAGCTCGGGTTACTACTGTGGCAGTGGTAGTTTGGATAATGCGCTCAGCAGTCATGCCGCGCATGCGCACACTTGCTGCGCACGTGAGCGCTGCACCAGTTCAAAGTGTCTGCTAGACGAAATTTACAGTTGCAATCAACAACGACGCTCCCGCCGTGTTGGCGGTATTGGTGGCATATATGGAGCTGGCGCCAGCAGTGGCAGCAACAGAAACCTTCTCACCGAATGGGAGGATCGAGGCAATCGCCGTGCGGCCGCTGTCGGCTACCCGCTGCATCATCAGCGCGAGCAGCCGCTACTGTTGCCGCCGCCGCCGCCCCCAACAATGATTTGTTGCTGCACAGCCGATGACTATTGCTGCCACCGCCAGCAACAGCTTCATATGACGATGCCACCACCACCGAGACCACGCTCTCGTCTGCATTGTCCGGGACATCATCCTGCGGCTGAAGAGGAGGAGCACTTTCATTGTCGTGCTGTAGATCCCTATGATATTGATCTAGAACATTTCATACGTGACGAACGTGAGCGTTTGCTACAACAAGACAAGTTCCTAGATGAGGACGAAAGCTACTTGGCTGCAGCGCCCAGTGTTGGACCATCGGGGCATTTTTCCGGTAGCTACAGGAGACCGGCACGTAGTAAATCCATGCTAGAAGTGCAACCACCATCGCGTTATGATGAAGACTCCTGTTCAGACTCAACTGAAATGGATCTTGAGGATTTTAACATTGATCTGGAGAAGTATTGGGAGGAGCTGGAGAAACCTCCTAGTCCCATTGACTTGGACATGCAGCGACGCAACATGCATAGCAATTTGAAGGTAAAAAATGTTAATGTTGGCTGCTATAACAATGGCCAACCCATCGCTATGCATGACCGTGAGCAGGAACGCATGTTGATCAAGAAATCTCTGCTAGAGGGCATGCCATCGCCACCACAAATGTCACAGCACAACAATGCAAGCCAATTTCATTTTTTTGAGCATGCGGGCTCATCCCTACACCGCTCTTCCACTGCCGCCACCAATGCAGCCGTTAATGCCTATCATAACTACGGCCACAAGGTCTATCCGGAATCACTGCCCTCGTACAAGTACAACAATTTCTATCCCGAAACACACCCGGTGCAGACGCAACAACCCACAGCCAGCGTGCATCATGCTGCTGGCGCGGGCAACTCTGCACTGAGCCTAATCAATAATATTTTCTCGATATATAAACCGAACAAATACTCGCCCCACAACTGCCAAATAAACGCCGAGACCAAACCCGAGCCTTGCAAGAAAATGAATGTGCCCAGCACGCGACGTCCGCTCGGCGCTCTGCACTCCGAATACATGCACTCGATGAAACGCCCACTGATTGTTAGCACCGAACAACCCCATTTCAAAATAATACCTGAGAGGACGGGCTTAAAGATATCGCCGTTGTATCGCTTTGACGATTACGGTGAGAAACCGCAGGCGCGTCATAAATTGACCAGCACTGCACGTCCTTTGATGTTACCGCACTGATGGTGCTGGACATTTCCATGGTATGGTGGTTGTTAATTAGCTGACCAGTAAAGTTGGTCATCTACCGGAGGTCGAATTAGCGGGTGCACGCACTATCGTTTCAGCATCAACATCAGCATCTCACAAAGTGTTGGTAAGCAGCAGCAGCAGCAGCGGAAGAGTGAGGCAGTACAGTTTCAATATCTACTTTTAATGTTCATTGGCTTGGTTGGCCACTGTCTTCTTCGACTCATATTCCCGACACTTTTCAACACTTAGAATTTGGTTTTGGTTTAGTCTACCAAAATTTTACCTCACCAGTATTATGAATCCCTTTCATCATCGGGTAGCAGCTCCAGAAAACAGCAAGCAATTGTTTTGCACATGATGTTATGATACGATGCGTTAGAGCAACTCAATACCATTGGAAATCAAATTGTACAACAGAGAAAAATTTTGACTTGGAGCTGAAAATCATTTCTTACTTTTGTACATTAACGTTAACTCTCAAAGCGTTTTCCAATAGACGCTAAAATTTTTCTTGTTTAGATCAGTGTATGGTTTTTTTGAAATGTTATGTCATGGGTGTGGCTAGAGGTTTTTTAACTTTTGCTTTGAAGTGAAGGAGGAGGAGATATCTTCGAAGACAAAGTTTGACTGCAAACAAGGCAAGTTCCATTATAATGCGTTGTATGAGAAAAATGCATTATTTCGGTTACTGTGTTTTGTTCTCCAAACGAAGGATCGTGAATAGTAAAATTCACATCTGACAAAACCGTTGCTGAACAAACTATAAGACATAAGTTCAGAGCCGCAGCCCAAAGCCGCCCTCTCTAAATCTTATGTAGAATTGTAGTGACTTTCGAAGACGAAGCTGGGCATACAAAAGTATATAAGTCCTGATCCACGATGTAATGCCACCCACTTGACAAACATATAAAGAAAATGATAAGTCTTTATTGTCCTTCTTTGCCTACCACAGTAATTCTAAATAAAGTTGGATTGGGACTCGTATCTTTCAGTATGCTGAACACCGGCATCGCTAGCCATAGTGCTTTTGCATTGAATTTTCATTGCATACTTTCAGGCATATGTTAACTAGTTTGGCAAAAGAAAAACATTTTTTCCTTAGAAACTATACAGCTTTCAAAAACAAATTTTTTAAGAGCCACGCAGTTCAGACTTAACATTTCATAAAAAACACAGCAGATGCGCAAAGTTTTCCTAATCTAAAAAAACTACATAGTATTATAAATCAACACAAAAGAAAGTACCAAAAACAAAAAAAAATAAAAACAAATAAAATAGAATAGCTACATATTGAAATAATCTACATAAAATAACCACAATCATTAAAATATATGAAAACATATTAAATGTAACAAAAAAATACACCTTTATTTTTCAGCTAAAAGTTTTCATACAAACAAAAAAAAAAAGAAAAAAACAAAACAAAAAACCAAAGATTAAAAATTAAATATAAAAACCCTACACTTTAAAAACCTTTTACAAAACAATTTCTCGAAACAGTTATTAAGAATTTTTAACAAACTTGAACTTTTCATAATAATATTTTTTTAAAAAACGAATTAACAATAAACAACTACAAAAATATTTTTATATTTTTTTATAAAAACAAGAAAACAAACCATACCAAATAATATGGTAGAAATTTCTACTCTACAATTTCCAAGCAAATCTTAAGTATAGGCTGACATTTTTTTTCTAAGTCCTTTTCCTATTCCAATTGAAATTTTGTAATTTTTTTTAAAAAAAAAAAACTTAAAATAAAAACTCATACATTTCATGAGCATATCTACATTAGAAAAAAAAAAAAAAAAAACGATATATTGTAGATATTATATGTATGAAGGTAAGAGATTAAATAAACGAGAATATAAACTTTGACTATAGCACGCACTCCACAAACACAGCGCAGCTCTGCACGTTTTTAGTGTTAAATTTAAATAAAATAAAAAATTCGCTTAAAAAATAAATGAGAATTTGCTGAAAGAAAAAAAAAAAAATGAAAATTGCTTAATAACATTGTACTACTATATACACATTGTTAAATGTGTATGTATATGAATTGATACTTAATGATATGAAGAACTAGTGTCGCTTTTTTATAGTGTATCCACAGGCCTTATTTTCAAAATGTATGTACTACTTTTTTTGAACAAAAAACGGAAAAAGAAATAATGAAACCAATTACGAAAAATAAAACATTTTATGATACCTAATCTAAACAAAAAAAAAAAAACAAAAAAGAAATGCGAAAATTCTAAGAATTTATTTACGAAAATTGATATGAAAATTTTTATTAAATATTTTACTGAAATGGAAAGTATAACGTCTTTATACTGTGCAAAAAAACAAGAGGAAACTTTAACAAAAAAAAAGACACACATATTTCATACACATACTTAGCATGAGAAACAGTAAGCAAACTAATTCTCTTTTGTCCAATACTTAGCGCTTAATTATACAAAACTTTAAATTTTTAGCAAAACTAAATACATAACTGATAAGTGCATTCTCTAATACGTAACACAATAACGTTATGAATCATATCATCGAATTTTTTTTTCTATTTTCGAAAATCATAACTTGGATACCAGTTATCAAAAAATCTCTGAAATCATTTAGATCCTAAAAATATGCAGTAATGAAATATTCTTGTTATTTTTATTGCATATTTTTACGATTTTTTTTTAATTTTAGTTTATTTTTCCTTATCCTTGATATAATAACATATAATTCTACTTATATTTTTATGAAAAAAGTACATCAGAAAAACATTTGTTAAAAATAGTAGTCAATTTTTGACTACTATCGACTTACTCGCTATGTTATTTTTTAACCTTTACATACTTTCGCTTCGACTTATTTCGCATTATATCGTGCTTTTTTCGATACTATCTTAATAACTTACGATTATAACTTTTTCACTAATTGTCGATAGTATTCAACAGCTTTCGACTTTCGATGATACAAAATACTGTTCGATACATTAGGTATTTTTGTCGAATTTTTTGATACTATTCGGCAGTTTTCTTTTATTATTGATTTATTCGAAAGTTTTTGATATACACACATAATTCGAACTATGGTTTTGAGTGGATTTTTTGATACTATTCTATACTATGAAAATTGTATCAGTTTGTTTGATATGTATTTATGTACTAAACATAAACATTTGACAAAACAAACTCTATCGATCTACGGTAATAATTCAATACTTTGCTTCAATGCAATCGAATCGTCAAATTGTTACAAGATTTTCCAAGTTTGATATGCGCATTGATTTGGGCTACACTGTTATGGACAAAGTTTTATGCTTAGCGAATTTTATTGACTTTTTTATTTTATTATATAATATAAGCGATTTAGAATTTGATTAAGTTTTGAGAACTTGCAAACTTTTATTAACTTTTCGACCGTGGTAGTGGGAACATCACAAAACCCTCTTTTAACTTTGTATGTTACTCAAAGTACAAACATCAAGCTGTGTGTGCTTTCATTTAGCCCATTCCAGTCTATTGGGTATTTAAATACCCATGAGCAGAGGAATCTGGTAATTTTTTTTCATTGGAAAGAGTAAAGATAGGTTAATAATCTAGTCCTTGGGCTTACGTAAAAGTTTGAGGGTTAAATAATCGTTTTCACGGTTTGAAAATCACAAATTTTTTTCTAATAGAACACTCTCCGGAAAAATCCGTCAAAAATCGGAAAGTTAGATAATGATAATAGTTTTCCAGTGTCAGCTAGTCTTATACATATGCCATACAATAGTAATGGTCGAGACTTTGCAAACCACATCCACCTTACACCTGATTTTATATCTTTGGGTATTTAAATACTCAACAGGCAGAAACAAGTTCTAAATACCTATACATATATTTTTATGAGTGTTGTGTACATAGAAAAATTATTTGAACATAGAAGGACAAAAAACTTGGGCGATGTTGCCGCACTGGAATCTCTCTATGCCACAAAAATTGAAGAAGGCACACATTTCAAATCATATTCCTTTGCCGTGCCGGAATTATTTGAAGTGCTTTCGACTCCGATTTGGAGACAAAAAGATGAAGTTTGGATTGATGATGATGGATCGGATGGCGAGGATAACGGACGAAAATCTGCAAAACAACAGCTGATCTTCAAATTGGATATTTGAATGAACGTAAGTAAATCAGTTTTGTCGGCGGTAAAATAGAATTTAGTTACTTCAAATTCAACGTGAATTTGCAAGTCCTTTTCTTCGATGACTATCATAATGTTGTTTGCCCCAATAAAATGAAAATAACGAAAGCGCAATATATTATATAGTATCAATAAAAATTGAACTCAAAATCAAGAAAAAATATTTTTCATTTTCCCCAAAAACAAGCATTTTTAGAACCTGTTTCTGCCTGTTGGGTATATAAATACCCACACCATATCTCAGGTAATCGGCAAGGTACAAAATAATAATTTTACCTAACAATTTCTATGGCTTAGTATAGGTTCTCCACGAAATTTTTGTCAAAATCATATGGGCCCTTCTAGGAGCAGTTCGGAATGGGTTAAACGCTTTTTTTGCTTATAATGCTGTTCTTTAAAAATTTTCGCTAAGTCACGGCAACAGTGATTCCATAAGTTTTCTTTGTTGCACCAATAATCTTCATATGCTGTATAAAGTTGAATACACCTAATTTAAAACAAATTTTACGCCTAAACATATGCCATTAAATTCTTTAGTGTTTGAACAACATAATTTGCAGGTGGTAAAGAACATGAGCGTTCTTACGACTTCTTTTAAACTTAAATTTTTTTTTTCGAACATGTGAGTTCAACTACTGATACTTCAAATTTTCTACAAAACTTTTTGCCCACAGTATTAATAGCATATAGTTTACAATTAAAAATGAAAATCTTTCACAAAAGTTACAGAAGGAGATTAAAATTAGTTAAGTAAACATTTTTGCTAGATTTTCAAAAAAATAGCGAAACTTTCTTTAAATCGCATTTTTTATTTTGAAAATAAACAAATTATAAATCTTACACAAAATAATATTTAATACATGTACAGCAAATGAAACAGAAATACTTAAGGCAGTATTTTAGTAGGATTAAAAAAAATAAAAACATATGCAAATAAACACATAATGAAAATGAACGCCCAAATCTTATGAATATATAAAAATTTTAAAATGAAATTTTTTCAAAATGCTGCAGAATTGCTGAAACAAAACCAACAAAAATAAAAAAAAAACTCTGACAAACAGCGCATTTATAAAAAGAAAAATAAATGGCAACAAAAATTTGCTATAATTGGTACTATGTATATGCAAATATATTTGAATAGCAACAATATTATAAAATTTTAACAAAAAATTTAGATTTTAAAATTTAGAAATAAGTAAAAAATGTAATAAAAAAATTTAGCTAAATTTATTTTATGCGTATAGAAATTAAAAAAAAAAACAAAATGTTTAAATGCGTAAGAATTGCAATTGTTGTGTTTTAATATAAATTCTATAAACATCAATTGAAATTTACTTTATTTTAGATTAAAAATAAATTCTAAAAATAAAATTGCAAGAGTATTTATATTGTATGTTTTTCTGTGTGTACAAATGTTTTGTAAAATTTTAAGTGAATATGCAAGAAAAAAGTTAAAGAAAACTAAAGTAATTTATTTGAGATTTAGTGTAAAAGCCATCGTTTTATTGCCCCGCACACAATTGTACAATGTACACCTGCATACTACATACATGTAAACACTCACATAAACACACCTAGCTGTCTTAAATATGTGAATGTAATTTTAAGCTAAACCAAAATGATGTGTTTATGTGCATAAAATATAGAAATAAAACAAATAAAACCATGAAATTCAAATAAGAGAAAAAAAATATCATAAAAATAACTTAGCGTCATCAATAAATAAATCACACATCTCCAGTCTTTACCAAAAATTACAGTTTTGTTGTTTTATTTAATGAAAGTTAAAAATTTTATAGACTTTGCCTAAAAGTATGCAGAGGTGAGTATTAAAATCAAAACATATTTTTCTGTGTCTATAAAGAGTCCAGTTGGCTCCGTGGCTACTCGCAAAGTAGTAATTAGCATTTGAAAATTTGTATTGACTATAGCGCCCTCTGTGTGTAAATAATTTTATTACCAAAAACTAGAAGTCTTAACGCTTTTGATTTATTAAAATTAGTTTAGTAATAGATGATTAATATCATTTTAAAGAAGAGCAACCAAATCGTGTTACTTGTTACTGGTTTTATGATCTCCTGGTGTTTTGCTTATTATCATATGATAGCATACGTCTCACAAACATAGCTTGTGAAATTTCATAAGAAATGGTGCAGCCGTTATCAAGTTATAGGCATTTAAAAAACTCTTCTGACTACAGCGCACTCTATGTGCATTTAATGAAATTATTTTTCTATAACCAAAAACTAGATTACTAAGCGAAAAAAATGATACCCCACTTATTAAAATCGGTTCAGTAATAACCGAGCAATAGCATTTTAAAGTATATTAAAAAACCCCGTTACTTGCTATCGGTTTATGATCGCCTGGTGATTTGCAAATTTTTACATGATGAATTTTTTTGTGGCACACGCACCTACTGAACCAATTTTATTAAATGAGGTGTCAATCTTTTTGTCTTACGATATAGAATAACTTTGTTTTATTATAAATTCAAAATATTGTTCATACAGTGCGCTGTGAGTAAGATAATGATTTGTTTGTCAGTGATGGCATTTTCGGTAAATTTTTACTTTTGCGTCATGAAAGATTGTCATCAGTACATTCGACAAGTTCATCAAAGAACTACATTTGAAGTCTGCATTCAAAACATTTCCACAAGACCTAAGTGCCATCACTGACCCATATTGGTATCGTCAATGTTGTAAGTATCCGAATCTGTGACGTAATTTGGATTTTTCGTGAATTCACTGAATGTTGTGTCGAAATGTACTTTTTGGAGACTCCAACTTTATGCAAATCGCTTCAGTGGTTCCCAACTTAAACGCCTATACCTGCATTTTCTAATGGATATATCTACGAAACTCGATCCGAGCGACACATTTTGATTACATTTCTATTTCTACCTTTGAAACAATACTTTCCGAAAAAAAATATATCGTTCGATTGTCGTTCAACTTGACATGTGCCAGTAATGTTTTATGCTCTCACAAGCACATTGACAAGACAGACAAATACAACCCTTTGTGAATACTTGCATGAGCCCCGCACGATCTCAAATTACGAACTTTATTTGGCTGTCAATTGTGATTCTACCTTAACTTAGGATAATGAAAAGTCGCTGGCAAATGATAGACTACGTCAGAATGCACAACCAGTTTGGGTTAAATTATGTGAAAAAAATAGTTTTGGCGAAAAATTTTTAATATGCATACAAACAAATAAAACAAAAACAAATGCTGAAGAAGCAAGTAAAATAAAATAACACAAATAAAATGCATATGGCAATAGCTAACCGAAATGGTTTAATTTGAATATCAGCAAGAGCTGAAAGAGCCCATTGCGCTGAAGAAAACATTACGCAAACAAAATGCATGCGACAATAATGCACCGAAATTATTTAACTTGAGTAATGGCAAGAGCTGAACGTGCCGATACGTTGAAGAAAAAATTACACAAACAAAAAGCATGCGAATATTGCGAACCAAAATGATTTAGCTCGAATAGCGGGAAGAGCTCGAGAAGGGCTCGATATTTATTGATAATGTTGTAAGAGCCGAAAGAGCTAAACGATCTTTGAGCTGTGCACCCTTGGGCTATACGAACAGGATGATTGCCGATAAGTGCTTTGAAGCAACCTGCTGGATGGTACATATGACAAAAATCAGAAGGAACTGGCACAACATAAAACAACGTGGCAAAGATCGTAAGAGGTATAGCAATTTTTTTTTTCAGCTATACGCAGCTAACGGAGTTATAAGTTAATAGCAGCAGTATCCGTAAAAAATGCAAGTTTTTATATATTTTAAAATTTTTCTTTATTATTAAGTTAAGCTTTAAATGCAAGTTACTAACAATATAATCATGATATTAATTTTTAAAATTAAATTTATTAAGCCAAAGAACTATTTAAAATTTTTTTGAATTAAATGATAAAAGCTATGCAATGCGAAAACTAAAACACGAGTCAACTCAGGATAATATTTTTATATTGAGCATTGAAAACTATATCATATGAAATGCGAATGAAAGTTAAAACCATAAATTTTTTGCTGCATAACTTTAGGCATTCGTTGAAATTAGATTAATTCGCAATGTATTTGCGATATAATATTCTATGCTGTATATTGCTTTTGTCTTTAACTTCGATTCGCTTAATTTTTTATTACGTATACTATTATAAATTATATCACATTAATATTATTATTATTATGTTATTATGAAAATAATTAAGCTTTTTAATGCTATTTTACACAATTGTCAAAAGTTCTTAAGAATATATTGCTTACAATTTGTTTTTCGATTTTAAAACTAAATCTAATTGAAAACTAGTGGACAGGGTAAGCATATTTTAAAATTATAATATAAAAAAAACTTTCAAGAATCAAAAAAGAAAAAATACGAAAAAAAATTTAATGTTCAGCACGCACGCATGCAAAAACATGTAAAAAAGAAAGAGACAAACGTATAAAAATGAAAGATTAATTATTTAGTTTTTAACTTAAAAATAAGCTAAGCTTAAGACAATCAAAAATTTCGTCGCTTAAATCAAAGAAAACAAACAAAAAAAAAACATTTACATTTTTAAAATTAAGTCAGTCGAGCTAAACTATTGCATATAGGCTACATAGTACACACATATATTTGTCCTGCTCTAACATGAATTTGAAAATAAAAAAATGTCAGACCACGTGGAAAGAATTTATCGATTCGATGCACTCATGCAGTGTCCACTTTTAATTTGTCTCACTGTTGCCAGTGCCACTACCACTCGGTGCCCCACTCACTGGCGGTTCCAGCTGTACACGGGTAATTGTTGTTGTTGTTGATGTCACCGGCTGTTGTGTGCTCTCCGCTTCAGTGGTTGCTGTGGCAGCTGGTGGCAACATCGCATTGGCTGCCATCATATTTAGCGTCGCTGTCGATGCGCTCTTTTGATTTGGAAACAGCACCGAATAGGATGGCGGTGGATCTAATTCCTCATAATTTGGTGGTGCACCAGCCGATGGATGATCGTGGCTGCTGCTCAAGCCACCATTGGCATGTTGTAGCGCCGATTCGCGTTCATTGTTGGTCGCATGTTGTGAGGCAGAAGCTGAAAGGGAACGGATGGTTTCAATGTGATAGCTTAAGCGAAAGCAGGCGACTTTTTTCATTAAGCATGATGAGGAACAGAAGGACCAAAAGTGGGCAGATTGATATAAAAAATAAATAGCAGGAAAAAGGATTAGATGAATAGCGAATTAGATAGAGAGCAGGTGAAGTATGAAGGATGCGTAAAATAAATAAAAACAAAAATATAAAAACAAAATGAATGCAAGATCGGATTGGTGTAGAATTTAAAGGGAGTTATTAAGGTGTTGTGAAAAAATGCAAGTTTTAATTTTCAATTTATAATTTAAAGAAAAGGATTTCCAAAAAAATTTTTTTTTTTTATTTATACATTTTTAATTGAAGCTATTTTTTTCTCAACTCCTCAGTGAATATACGTCATATGTAAAGTTTTAAAATAAAACAACACTCACCCCACAAACCGCATATTAACAAAGCACCACCGCACAAGAACATGCCCAGCATGAGATAACCCCAGGGTCCATATTTTGAAAGATCTGAATTGAGACCCATACGCGTTGAATTGCGCCTATGAGAGCCGCCAGCGCTCTCTGTGCCATTGATCAGTGTTAATGTCTCATTTGTTGCTGCATGCCCACTATGTGCATTAGTTAAGCCACCATCTGCTCTAAGAACTGTGGCAGTGTTACTGCCATTTACTACAGTTGTTGTTGCAGTTGCAGTCGTTGTTGTTGTTTTGCCGCCAGCAGCACCACCACCAGCAACTGACATTGCAGGCACATCAAACGCAAAGAGATTACGAAAAACTTCCAATGCAAAATTTTCAAAAATATCACTTTCCATATTGGGTAGTGGTTCACCAAAACGATGACGTTTCCAGCACATACCATAATCTTCATCACTATCATATTCATTGCTATATGGACAGTGACGTATGCCATCACAGATGAGATCTTTTGAAATGCAGAGTATGGGTTCATCACTGCAATGAGATAAGGAGAGTTGGAAAATTATCGTATTTTACTATATTAAGATAATAAAACTTACCCTATTTTTAGGCACTGATGTTTAGTCTCACTACGGCATTGATCACCTTTGCCCAGCACGGTGACCATCAGCTTAGAATCGAGCGTATTACGTCCATGTTCCCAAACAATGCGCACACGTCCATGAAATAAACGCACTGGATCTTCCATTTCAGGTGCAGTATCTTCCAGTTGGCAAGGGTCGACGCGCCACTGCGGTGTATGTGGGTCGAGGGAGCTGAACTGAAAGTAAAAATATTTGATAAAATTATATATAGTCGTATGTACTGTCTTTCCTTGATATCTATTATTGAAAATAACGATTATTTACGGTCTATGGTTTTTCCATTATTACTGACCTAAGAATTGGAACCTTAAGATATTAAATTTCATTACCGAACAATTTTTTCAGTTATGATAAGTATCATCAGATAGTTAAGTTTCATTTCTCATAATATTTGGCGCAATATGACTTTAAGAATCAAAATCTACAATCTTTTATTCATTAGAAATTTCAATACAATCTTTAAGTTTTTTTATTGATTTAAATAAAAAAATGAAAACAATTTTAATGGCAGAGTGCACTGAAACTGATTGCTGGGTAAATTTTTGCATAAATTATTCTGTATGTATATAAACTAATGCCACGCTTATACTATATGGCGCTTATTCTAAAACCACAACAAATATCAACGATTGAAAATAGAAACAACTTTAGCATCCAAATGAGGCCTGAGTTTTATATTAAAAAACAAAAATACATTTATTCAATTTGTAAGTACGCAATGGAATGTTAATATTTGCATATTATTTATAGAATGAATCAAATTTCAATAACATTTGATTACAAAAAAAAAAAACAATACAAAAAATACGCAAATGTTGTCAATTCTTTGCAAAAAGTAAACTTGCACGTGCATTTATCTATCAACATTTTATTGATTTTTTTTAACTAACTACTTAAAAACACGTGCTCAAGACTTAAAAATAAATTAACGTAAACGTCTTAAAAAATTCAGTTAGTTATTATGATCTTGTTAATAAATAGCACTAGCTCTATCAATTAACATTAAATTTTTTAATCAAAATTTCTTTTGTTATACAATACCTAAATTTTGAGCATCTACTGATTTTAGAGCTTTTTCTGTTATTAAGGGGGATGCTACATATCTATAAAAAGTGATAATTTATACTTATAGAATTTTAAATTAAACACTCGGTTATTAATATATCGTATATCGGTGATTCTTAAACAACTGCACGCTTGACTTTTTAAAAACGAAATATTTCTAAAATATATACATTTTTGTAAAATATTGGATACAAATAAATTAAAAAAATCAAAAGATATTTTTTATGGTAAGACCAAATCCATTTCAAACCATGCAGTCGGAGTGACTTCAAATTGCGGAATTGGTTACCGATTAAATATGTGGTATTTCAAAGTAATTAAGGGAATATGTCATCCCTCCATTTGATTGAAAATAATTTTTTACGAAGTTATGCCCATTTAAAGTTTTAGTGTTAGAGCTTGAAAAACCGCTGAAAATTGGTTCAAAATAGTCGCATTTTCATTCAAATCAAAATATTCAATTTTTGTCTTTTGATTCTAATAGAACTTCTCATTCTCTGTCAGAATCTTTAAGAAATTTTGAAAGTTGTTCAAAATTGGCGGAATTATGAGAAAAAAAACAAAGCAGATTTTCTCAAAAACTCAAATTTTTTTTAAGCTTAAAACTTTACTTTGAATTTGTATTAATATGAGAGAGAAATGGCATGAGTTTAATGCTTGTTAAACCTCATTTGAGGTCAGGAGATTTTTTTTCCCCAAAATGAAAATGTCATTTTTTTTTTTCATCATTGCCAAGCCAATCTACGGAACTATTTTCAAAGCAAATAACAACAGCAACATTACAAATTACTTTCTGAAAATCCTGCATACTTTTTTTACCGTTATTTTCGTAATAACTTTTAATCATGGGAAATATATAAAAACATTGTACGCAAATATAGCTATTTCGCTGGATTTTGAATGTTTTGTTTGCTTGACTTTGTCAGCGAAAAAGCTATATGTGCTTACAATGTTTTTGTATATTTCCTATGATAAAATGTTATTACGAAAATAACGGTGACAAAAAGTATGCAGAATGCAATAAAAATTTTCTGCTTTTGCGTTAGTGACAATAAAACATTTTGGTCAAAACTTCACTATCCCTTTTTTCACATTAGCTGTCAATTTTCCGAAAAAAAACCACTGAATAAAAACTTCTCAAAATTGGCCAAAATATTTCTGAAGTTCTGTTTTATGTTTTTTCTATATTTTGTACTAATCGCCAGACGTTTCCTAGGCAGTAGTAAAATTATCAAATATCCTATTTAAGGTTCTTTTGTGGCCCACTAGTATATAGATCATTTAGCATGTCATTTGAAAAATGTTTATTTTATTATTATTAAGATTGTTTATATCAATGCTAAAAGCTATTTACGACCAGTCCACTATGATCATGCCATTTATAAAAACAAAAATATTGTAGGTGTTTGAACAACAATTGCTGATTTTAATTAAAACATAAACAAACTCGCAAATATGACAGTTTATTTGACAATTAAACGTCAGTAAAAAAAAACAAAGGAATTACAAAAGACAAAAACAAAAACAAATCAATACCGGGTATATTGAGCTAACGAAGCAGTACTCTGCATTAAGCTTGCATAGTACTTTTTCAGAAAATTTTTTTTTTGAAAAATATAATTCTTAAAATAAATTTTTCTCCAAAAAATTTCACAGAGATGATCAATAATGCCCTTGATCACAATATACTGCTATCGCAGAATGGCCATAATTTTTTTTTCAGTCAGATACACTTTTCTAAATCTTACAAATAACCTGTTTTAAAAACATTCAAAAACAATACAAATATTGATTTTTTGATCATAAAATGTATTGCAAATTAATATGATAGAAGTCAAATATACTCAGGCTAAAGAGGAACCACAATTCACATGTCTTAGAAATTCAATAAATGAAAAATTATAAAGTTAATTATTTGGTCAATTTTTAAGTTAAACTCAAAATTTTAGCCGTAGGTACTATCCTATCTAATTTCATATGATTGACAAATCACTTTCCCATGTAAATATATAAGAGATATAGATATGCATATACCATATATATGTATTTTTTTTTGCTTGAAAATCGCATTCTTCACTATGAAATTACCGTTGCTAGTTAGGCCGGTGTTGGACATTTACCTCTTTGCTTCTCACAAACCTTATCCACAAATATTTTTCAACACATGTTTGTCTGTAGAGTTTTTCGAAAGCCACTGTATTACTAAAGTAAGATTACCGGACATAGCCCCCACGAACATAATCCCCATTACCGAATTGGGGATTATGTCCGCAAATTATTCGGACATAATCCCCATTTTCGGACATAATCCCCATGAGGGTTATGTCCGAAGAATTTAATTAATGCAAACAGTTTTGGGTCTTATGTCCGTCTTTTTTTTCGGTTATAATCCCCACTTCGTTTTGGGATTATGACAACTTCTAAGGATGGACATAGCCGATGTTGGATTTTTGGGAGTTTTAAATCCTGACCTGCGGCTACTACTACTGTGGTTAGCGAACTAGGTGTTGGATATATTATAGACTGATCCGTGGGGATTATGTCACGGCATCCTAAAGTAATCGTAGCTTAAAATAATCTTAAGGAAATTAAACGTGTTATGGACCGATCTGCAAAATTCTTAAAGCTGCAAACATATTAGAAGTATCAGAACGGCTTTAATTAAAACATACAAACAAATAAATCGCAAGATGCTTAACCTTGAGTACGAAATTAATTGCGTAGTTACATATATATAAATGAGTATATATAAAAAACTGATAAAAAATCTATATATTGTACATAAATAAATATGTGATGGAATGATAATAAAACATCAAGAGTAAGAACAATACTCGTACTGACAGCTGACAGTTGTGATAAAATTGACATGGAAAACAATGTGAGAAATTATATAGATAATAGTAATGGCGTAGCAAAAGGGGCACATAGCAGTTTACTGTGAGCATCGACCTAAAATGAATATCTGAATTATTATTTATAATTTAATGTATATTTTCTGTAAAAAGCTGTGATTCCCTTTTATTTCAAATTATTTAACCGAGTTTATTGTTTAATACAATGAGTGATAACAGCGATAAAACTGCATAATACAAAAATAGTACAACATAAAAGTGACAGAAGCTTATCATACTAGTTTCAACTATTGCAAAATGGAATCATTAGAGACCTCTTAGCATAGATTTGTTCAGAACTCAGACGAAGAGTGAAACGAAGCAAATCCAAAATTATATTTTCTGTTGCGTGTTTGTTTTTGTTTGGGTTCGCAACAAATCTAAGCAATGAGGAATGCAAAGAGGAAAACATATCAGACTTGGAATCATCAGACTTAATCATCAACAAAAAGTATCACTGATGATTACATTTATCAATGATGGATGAAACTAGTCTGACTAGCTCTAGCCTGGTTTTTTTGTTCTTGTAATTTATTTGGTGTTATCACAGTTAACTAATTTAAATTATTTTCTGTTCCGATACATCACAAAATAAGTACATATCATTACTCACTAGAAAGTTAGAGGGATAGAGAGAGAGAGAGAGAGAGAAGAAACAAACAAAATTTACTGCGATGAAACAATAAGTCAATTTTAATTTTTTTATGAAAAGTCTGGATAATACAACTAAACAAAATTGACCCCACTAACCCTTAATATTTTATTTGTATGTAACGCTATAGAGGCAATGAAGATAAGCGCCCCGGCCGACAAAATATATTGGAACGGCACTGGGTAATTGAGCTGAAAAGTTGTAATAACAATGCAAATAAGAAAGAGATAAGTATAAGGGTACTTTGCTTATTGCAAAAAAAAAAAAAAAAACAAATTGCATATAAGTATGTCACACCTTTAAATATATTTATAGCAAAATGTGAAAACAAGTCAACACAAATTAAAAAATCTTAATAGAAATCTAAATTTTAATTTGCGCACATATTTTATTTCATTTTATAATGTGAGCATATTATGAATTTTGGTCACGTCTTAACAAAACAATGGATTTACGCGTGCAAAGTATGTAAATGTAAGCAACAACAACAACAATAACAACCATTTATAAATTAAAAATAATAAATAATTGGCACCCGAATTGCGTCTGTATTGGTAGAGCAGCTTCCATTCATACGCTTAGATTGTTAACAAAAGAAGGCTTAAAATAAAATTCGCGACTTATTACGATTTTGTTTACTTTTGGCGCCAAATTTTTTTGTAAACAAAAAGATTTTTTTAATGCAAAAAATTATAAATAGATAACATTATGTTGGTTTTAAGACACACCTACTTCATATTTGTAAACTTTGCTTAAGTTAAGCTCAAAATCGAAGCTGGTCAAAATACGAAATTTTAATTTATACTTTTTTTTTAATAATTTCGCAATTTGTCTTCAAAATTAGCAAAAGTTGCGTATTTTTTTTTATTTCAAACCTCAGTTGATTTTTTGTACCTGTTTTTTTGTTTTTCATTTTAATGGAATATTAATATGGCATATTGACAGTGGCTCCCAAATCATACATATATAAATTTCATTGATATTTGTAAATTTAAAAACTAAATTCATTTTATTGAACTTTTTAATATAACCTGAGTCGAAAAACTCTATAAAACTGAGCTTGCCCACCAAAGGGTTTAATTTAACAGTACCGCTTAAAACTGCAGTATGAAACATAAGTTAAGCTCTACTTATTTTACTGGCATCTTTATGATCTTGCCATTTTAATATTTAAATTATTTTTTTAGCTACTCAGAATTTTCTTAATTTTTTTTATCAAACTTAGCTTAAAAGTGTTTTTGCTTTTAGTTGCAATTATATTCTAACCACGTCAAGCTAGAATGAATGTTTAAGATTGTTGCGCGAACCATGTCGTTGAAAATTTTGAATATGATCTCATTCTCAACCTTGAAGTAAGAGCATAAATTTCAGCTCACTTTTGTTACGCCGTCATTTTGGTCAGAAAAATAAACGTTAATTGTGTCAAATTAAATTATGTTAGCCATAAATGTTACCGCGAAATGTTAAATTTAGTTATTTGTTTTTTTTTTTTATTTTACATTAAAATTATAAACCGGGAAATATACATTAACTTAATGAGTTTTTTAGTTTCTAAGGCACTTATTATGCAGTTTTTTTGCTAAGCAGATTTGCATAAAACACAAAAGAAGCGACAATTGTAGCGATGATTTATGCCTCCTAAATATTCGTTTGAGTTGAAACTTTACTATTTTAATTAAATCAAGATTAGGAGTAAATTAAGTTCTCGAATTAAATTATTTAAAAAGTGATAATATTTTTATAGCGATTAAGTATGGAACAAAATGTTAAAAAAGTGTGAGGAAACTCTGTCCCGAAAGCTACTTATTTTTATATTTGGTATTAACAATAATATAAACTAATCGAAACGTTGACTGCTATTATTAAAACATTTATAGTGACTACCTATTTTATGAGAAAAAAGGAACACAATACTCAAAACCTTGCACTCTTATTGGGACACCATGCATACAAATTGTTGCATTATTTGTTTATTTTTTTTTTTTTGCTAATTGGTCTGGTAGATTAAATTTATTCATTGATGAAAGTGTTTTTGAATTATAAAGTAGCCAGCTTATTGGCCAAAGCAAAAAGTGGCAAAAAATAAAAATAACTTTAGCATTTTAATTATACATATGTATTTATTTGTCTTTTTAATAATGGAAAATTTTTAAGCGTAATAATGCGGTTTTATCGGAGACTTTGGAATCTTAAGTATTTCTGTTTCAAAGGAATTACTTCTGCATATATCTCTTAAAGAATTTATGCTCAGATCAGTGATGGCATTTTCGGTACATTTGTACTTTTTTCGGTACATTTGCGTCCTGAAAAATCGTTGTCAGTACATTCGACAAGTTTTCGTACATTCGGTACATTTGGGGCATTTTCAGTACATTCGCAAAATTTTTAGAACATTTTCAGTACATTTTCGGTACATTTGGCAAATTTATAATATTTACCTTTTTTTTTTGTTTTTTAGTAAATGAAAATAACCGCAATGAATTAAAATAATTACCCTATTACATATATTAATTACGTTTTTTATAGTAAATCAAAATAATCGCGCAATGTGTAGATTTTGTAATTAATTTAATGTGAAATATATCTAAATTTGCTAGGGTTTTTGAGATGGGAAAAGTGAGGACCTTTAAATTTTAGAACAATATCGTGCATTTTAGGAAAATTAGGTGTTCAAGACAAAAAAGTACCTTTGAAGTCTCGATTCGATTTTCACAAAACTCAAATTCTATCACTGGCTCAGATAAATAAAAAGTAAATCACTGAAAATATACAATAATTATTCTGACTTCTACCGCTATACTGTTATTTTATTCGATACTTTACAATTTTTATCGAGTTTTTTGATACTATTTGACACGCTTAGGAATTTTAATGACTTCATAAATATTATATTCTCCTATTTTCATACTTTAATAATGGTCCCAAGCGCTTTTCGTTGAACAGCCACGCCCACATTTTACGCAGTTCTTTGTGCAGGCAATTGAGTCTGCAAAGTTTTACAAACTAGGCTGATTGAAAAGTCACGGGCCTAACAAAGAAAAACACATTTTTTCGGAAAATTTGATTTTATTCTTAAATATAATCTCCTTTTAGCTCAATACAACGAGTATAGTGGGCCTCGAGCATTTTGATGCCTTTCTTGTAGTAGTCGCCATCAAGTTCCTCAAAATAGGCGTCCGTCTCGGCAATGACCTCTTCATTCGAGTGAAAGCGCTTACCAGCGAGCCATCTTTTCAAGTTTGGAAAGAGATAATAGTCGCTGGAGGCCAAGTCTGGAGAATACGGTGGGTGGGGCAGCAATTCGTATTGCAATTCGTTCAATTTTGCTTTGACTCACCGATTCGATGTTGCTTTTGACCAATTGTCAGCAAACGCGGCACCCATCGCGCGCACATCTTTTTCATTTCGAAATGCTCATGCAAAATATTGAAAATACTACCGATCGACAACTTCATTATGTCTGCTAGCTCTCTCCCTTTCACTTTGTGGTCTTTCAAAAGGATCAGATGGATTTTCTTGATCTTTTCTGAAGTGGTAGCCTCATTTGGCCAGCCCGAACGTGGTGCATCACTGGTGCTCGTACGACCCATTTTAAATTCAGCAAACCATCTGTAAACAGCTGCTTTCGACGGAACAGATGTGCTACACCTACATATAAAGTTTTACAACTGTAGCTGCCATAGATGTCAAAACATTGCTTTTTTATTGTATGTTGTGCAAAAAAGTTCAAGCCATATTCTAAGCCTTTCGGGCTTTGATGGATATACATAGCTAGAACTTTTTTATATAGATAATAGTCGTAATTATTCAATACTTTTCAAATGAGAATCCTGAGAAGAATCATAAGCAGGCTCGAAAGTTACTTTGATCCATTCGTAGAAATGTCAAATAATTTTGCCAGCCAGAATTCTCACCACAATGTGAGTTGTTCTCGTTTAAGCCAGATTTAAGAATATGTTTATCAATATAAATAAAGAAGAGCTAGGCAAGGCGGTTGTGACCCAATGAATTCACCTTTCTTTTTAACGTTTTTCTTGCTGAAGTATATTTCATTATCATAGATTATTTGTGGGCCCTGACATTCAAATTATATAAATTTTAAGCTGAACTTATATGTATGTGCTGAGGACAGGGAATGCTGATGTTCTCTTTTATACCGATACTGTTAATACACACCCCGATACAAAGTTCAATCACTTGCTTTTCGACATGGAGTATAACGTTCTCAACGAAACTTGGGTCTTCTGAGTAAAAAAAATTGTTGTTGAATATTTAGTTATGAGTATCGATACCTCACTGGATAAAAATCGTAAACAGCTAAATGAAAATTCTTACTAAACATCGAAGTAATCAGCAAACATTTAAAAGTTTTTCGTGACTTTTTTATGTTCTTATTATAGTATTTGGCATAGTTAAAAAAATGCATAAATATTGTTTGCATTAACATTTTGCTAAATGGCCTTGAATATTTTAAGTTTAATAGAAACTTAAAAAAAAATCAAAAATAAATTTTAAAAATTATTCAGTTCTTTTTTTTTTAAATTTGTCTAGGTTGAAATGTGTTTGTGCAATCATTTAAGAAGAAGTCGTCAAAAAGAACTAGTTATATTGATAGTCTTTGTTGCTAGCGAATTTCAGTATTTTTCTCAAAAAAAAGGCCAATATCTTTATTATCAACTGTGGTATATTGTTTATTGCGCTGACTTTCGTTTAATAGTAAAACCTGTGTTTTGCATTTTTGTTAATTAAAAACATTTAACTGAACACGCCCCTTACACATAAACGTAACCCAAAAAAACAACGTCAAAGCTCTTGTATTACAAAACAAACAACAGCACAGAAACAAAGAAATACGTATTAAAAAAAAGGTAATAAAATTCACTTCCTGATTAGCGCGCACAACAGACCGTTGAACCAGACATGCAGCAACAACAATAGCACGAACATTAACCAAACAGCAACAATAAAAATAAAATAGCAATGATAGAAGACAACAAGCAACAAGCGGTTGGTAACAACAATAACAACAGATTCATCGTCAGCAAACGTCGCTTGGCATCGTTGCGCATGCGTAACGAAATCAAAGCGTTAAATGCGGCCTAATTAGGCTTAAAGTAGTAGCAACACCAACATCAGTCTGATATTACCCATGACTGCGCAGCAGCAACAGCGTTATCTTTTTGGATTGTATGAGTGCAAAAACTGTTCGAATCTGAGTTGTAATCGCTATTTTTCAAATATTTTTAACTAAACGCTTAAAGTTTTTAACATGTGCATGTTAACCGACTGAATTTTATTAATATGGCAATGTGATTTTCTTTTTCACACGTTCAAAAAAGAATTGTCTACTTTATATGAGATTTGTGTTAAGTTTAAATCTTGAGATGAAAACTAAGATTAATAGATCTTTTATGTGAAAAATGTTTATGAATTACACAGCCCCAAAAAAATTATCTGGAGGTTCAAAAATTTAAAGCTTAAAATATTAAAAAAAAAACTCACAATACTCAATGGACAAGTGCGGCCACCCAATGCTGCCTTTAGCGCCGCTGTCGAATTCAGCTTCTCGATGAGTGATGTCATTTCATTTAACGCTGAGGTGGCAGTGATTTGTCGTTTGCTATTTGCTTTCATACGAACATCACTGTGATTATCATTGGGTCCAGCAGCTTTAATACGCTGATGAACAGCTCCCACCGTTGCCGGCTGATGACGTTGTTGCTGTCGTATTTTAGGTAAAATTAGACGCACTATAAAGCCATATGCGGACGGCGCACTCAGTATACGTTTACATGATTCCGCTGCAGAATTGACAGAATTAAAGTCAAGTATCAAGCTTGACTCTTTGCCTTCGCTTTCAATAAAACGTTCCTGCTGCTCTGTGCAAATGGGCTCAAAATTCGGATTTGAAAGAAAGTCATCATCTGTAATAAATTGAAAGAAATAGAAAATTTTTATAAGGAAAAACAACAGTAGACAAATTATAGTTTTATTAAATTATAAAAAAATAAAAATTTCAGTAGCAGTATAATGTTCAAGGACTTACATTTTTATATTGTCTAATTTTATATTTGGAATTAGTTTAAAGTAATAATTTTTTTTTTAAAGCAAAAAAGTTCTTCATATTCAAAATTTTTTTTACGTCTCCTCAAATAAAAGCAAAAAAACAGTAAAAGCTTTTGACAACAACAAAGCTTTCACAACTCAATCATATCAGAATGCTATTAATTAATTTCCTCAGCACGTCAAACTCTTCATCGAGTCAGCAAACAAACAAATAATTTCCTTTTCATCTCAGAACTGCCAATGAAATATAATATTTTGACATCAATTTTTTTTACACACACACACATTCAGACATCGTACATTCATGAATTCCGCCATCCATATATCAAATTACCATCAGTTATCCTGCTTCCTTGACAAACGGTAAAATTTAGGTCAAACAACTCGAAATCGATTTTAAGCAAAAATTGACGGCATACAACACATCATCATCTACTTTCATCAAAATGTGTGAGTATTAGGGTGGTATCTATGTATAAACAGATCAATGGTATACAATTTAGAAAACATTTTGATGAAATTTAAAATGGTATGGTTGGACACGTCTCAAGTGCATTTAAATTGCATTTCAACGTAAGTTCACCAATCTTTTGATAAATTTCGCTAACTCAAAGATGCTTCATTTTGTGAACAACATTTGAAATTGAACGATATACATATATTCAATGAAAAGTTTTCCATCGGTTTACAACTACGAAGATAGAATTGTGAGTTATTCACAGAGGTCCCAAAAGCCAAATTATGAAGTATTTTTACGAACCTATTACATGAAATTTGTTATTAATGACATACTATATCTTTATACCCTGGGAATAGCATTGGATATATTAGAGTAAAATTTCTTTCGAAAACTGAAAAATTTAAATAAATCTCCAGATTTCTTGCAATATCTTTCCAACCCCATAAAGCGCAAAGATTTTTCGTAGTTCTGTTCTGTTTATTGTGTGATTAACGATAATACGCTTAAGTGTGCAAAATGCATGAAAACTAGTGCCAAAATAAAGTTTTACTGGCTTGTAACATAAAACTTAAAAGGGTCTGCTTAAAACTGATCAAAATAAAAGAGATCATGCCAGAGATAACAACTGGCAAAGGTATTAAAAGAGACCCTAGTCGACTTTTTTCAAATACATCGACGGTGTGAACAAAAAAAAAAAAAAAAGATCCTCTTATTTCGTTTCTTACCAACAAAACATGTACGAATCTACAAAATATTGTTGGCATGCTGAGCACCCCCTTCAGCTCTACTTTAAAATCTCAATTTAATGCTGCTTGTGGGCCCGGGATAACAACCTCCTCAAACCCTACACTTAGCCAGCGCTGGTGGCATACTCGCAGCTGTGCATCGCTAATGATACTTGTAAAATGCATCGAAAGCGAACGAAAATTTCTTTAAAACGTACAAGCTTTCACGAGATTTTCCCAAAAATGCACGAAAACGCAATGATTCGCAACAACGTGGGATGAGTGAAATTGCGTGAAAATCTGTGACAGTGAGAACAAATTGGCAAAAAGGCGTGCAAATGGGGAGAAGAAGTGGAATTGAAAGATATTGGGTTATACGGAAAGGTGTCAGAAAGTTTTGTATGCTAATTACATAGTAGATACACAACATTTTAGGTAATTCAGAGCTCAGACATCAAGTGATATTAGACAATGAGCATCCCATCGAAAGGGGTAAAAATTAAATATATATGTATATCTTTTACCCAACAAAGTATCTGTTTTATTCTTTTGAAGGAAAAAAGCAACAACAGTGCGCCTAAAATTTTCAGCGATCACTTTCAATTCATCATTCCTGTTACTTTGCCGACCGTTCTCATTCAAGTCAACCAGGACTATCATGAGGGACAACCTCTGTTAACTTTATAGTTTATGTGATACAACGTTCAATTGAATCTCATATCGGGAAGTGAATGATGTATTTCAAGAACATTTTCAATTACAAACTAAAGATATACCGAGGACAGAGTCTGAGTTCGCTGTGAACTTTCAAGAGATCAGACAATTTCCAATTGTTGAGGAAACGTTTACTTTCAACAAGATACTTGAAATCAACTGACATTACGCACATGTTGGCTCTTTGTTCAACATATTGCTCACCCATGGAAACCAAACTGGGCAATGTCTGTAGTGTGGTAAAGAATTTTTTTCAAGCTATCAATTCTACCAGCTAGTTATTTTAATATTAATATTCGCAAACATAAGTATTTCTAATAAAAGGATACAGAAAATCAGCGCTACATCATAATTAGCTCTTGATTTCTGCAGCCTGGTTGTTGCAGAGCGACTTGGTATCAAATTTTATCTCGGTGATGATATGTGTATCCGCGCAAATTCAGTTGCTGATATTTAGCAAATGGTTTTTTAACACAACAGTTTAAAAGCGAAGGTGAAGCTTTTTTTTTCTTTAAAACTATGAGCGAGAATAATTTTAAATCCTGACTTTTAAGAATAATGAGATAGAGGTAGCATCCTAGCTGAGGATGAATGTTGTATCCAGAAAGGATAAAAACATTTATTCAGATAGTTTGGCTGCTATCAAATCTCTAGAATCACTCTTCCTAAACTTACTATTGGCCCAACAATGCCGCTCGTCTCTAAATGAGATGGCTCAGCATTTTAAAATTCACCTCATCTGAGTGCCAGGGCATAGAAACATTGACGGCAATTGCAAAGCAGATGAACTAGCTAGGCAAGGGACTACTGCACAAATTCTTCAGGACAGGTGTTAGCATGTCAATTGCTGGCTGCAAGTTACTGCTTAAAGAAGAAATGATAAAAAATGCTAACAAAAGATGGACTCAAGGGACAACTTGCAATATAACTAGGCAGATCTGGCTGAAATGGGACACTAAGCGTTCATCAGAGCAGATTTCGCGCACTAGACATAGCGTCTTGTCAGTTGTTGCAGTCATAACTGGCCACTGCCTCATCGGCAGACATGCGGAGAGATTAGGTGTTAGGTCCTTTGACTTTTGTAGAAGTTGTGGAGACGTGAAAGAAGAGGAAAACATTAAATATTTTCTCTGCTCCTGCCCCGTATTTGCTAGAAAACGCTAAAAAGCACTTGGCTCGTTTTTATTTGATGACCTGGATGACCTTAGATATGTTAGTATAGGTCAGATATTTAGTTTTATTGCGAAATCTGGTTGGTTCAACGAGAGGGTATAATCAGAAACCCTGTGGTATCACAATGGATCACATTTGGTCCAAGTGAGTCAGTTTCGTAACTGACTGCCACTCCTACCTAACCTTAGTATGAAAAGTTGTGTTTTGCCAAGAAAATTTGTGGTCGAGCTCACAAAAAATGCCTAATAAAGAAAATTTAAGATCTTTTTCAGAATCGACAACTACATATACACATGAAATGACATAATTGCACACTAAAATGTATTTACAGTTTTGTAAAAAAATTTATCAAAATAACTGTATTTCAAAAGCACACACTTTTCTATTTTTAAACTATCACTATTGCAATTAGTGATATTTTGGCAAAAGTGTTACGAAATAAAAAAAATTAAGAACCATCAGGCATAACGATGTCAGCGCAAGTGTGTTGTCACATCAATACTTATTGTAGGTGTTTGCCATTATATTCGCATATAAAAGTGACATTTTCAATTTATTTTTAATATTTTTTTTGTATTATTTTGCTCATCAAATTTGTACACATATTAAATTAACACCTGTACCGGCTTGTGCCTATAATTTATTATTATTATGTGACATATATTGTCAACTGTGTTATTTGTATGCAAAATGAGGAAATAATATGAAAATGATTGAAGTGCAATTTCTTTTGCAAATAAAACGGCAATTTAGTCAAATAAATGTAAAATTAATTTTTCAAAAATTTTCACTCCTTATGGCATAGGGTAATGTTTGTCAGCCAGCCGGTGAGGTAAGTAACACTTTCCCTATTTCAACACTGAAAAGTAAGTAGGTAATATTAAACAGAAATTTGCCAGTCATTGCTATATGTAGTGTGTAAGTTTTGAGAAATTTCGAGTGTAATTATTTAAAAATTTAATTTATGAAAAAATTTTCCAAAGTTTATTTAACACAATTTAATGGAGGCGTTGAAATTTTTTATTTATTTTTTTTGGAACGAAAAAGTTAATAAATATTATGACAGTCATATTGGCTATAAAAAATTGATGCCTTATATTTGCATAATTCAATGGAAATAATCATATACATATTGTTAATAATTGTTCTTGCACTCACGGAGAAGGTTGAACTCTATGAACATATGTAGCTTTGATCAGTTCCTTAAAATTCTGCAAAGTTTTTGGACAGAGAAAACATGTTGACATTGTGAAAATTTCACATACGAAAGTTCTTAAGTTATTCCATTATTAATACTTTTTTTTTTCATTTCAAACTAGACATTCATTGAATATAAATAAATTTCTATATAAATAAATTTCTATATAAATAAATTTTTATATGCGCGCGTGTAAACCTAAGGTCAATACGACAATTGCTGATTGAATTAAAAAAAAACTAGAGCCAACAGAAAATTGTGTGAGTTTTTAATTAAATAAAATGAGCAGCATCACCAACTGACGGCAGAAGTTGGTGCAAAACCCACATCAAAGCCACATGAAAAAACAACAATAAAAAGGCGCGCATGAATTGCAGTTAGCAATGCGATTTGAATTAATTGTTTTATTAAGCGAAAACGTTAATTAATTGATTGCAAATTTTTGTGTGTTGGCACAAAAACATGTGAGTTGCACGTTTGTAGGCCACATTTTTTTTAATGTAACTGGCAATGGGAAAAACTTAAGAATTGTTTTTTTCAGTCAAAAATGCTTTGCAAAACGTGCTCTAAAATTAACAAATTAATTTTTAATTAAAATTCTTAATTGTATCTACTAATCATTACTTTAATAAATCTAAAATTTGCCTATCATTTTAATTCACTGGAAACTAACGTGACATATTACCTTTTTTGTCATACAAAATAAATAAAAACTTTTCAATAATTATTATTTAGTTTTAAAAAAAAAATACAATTTCTGTGACTTATTAAGATTTTCAATTCTTAAGTATACGAAAAATGTCCTCATGAATATGTACAGTAGAATCAATTTTCTGGCATACCCCAGATCACGTTGGAACATCGAAAATAAGAAATTTTATTTTTGTTTTAACATTGGTTAATACATAGAGGTTTTGATATCGGAGAAAAAAATCTTTCTATTCGAATTTAAATTTTTGAACTTTTTAATATATTTCAAAGCGAAAATCTTAACCGTTTTAGAAATTTTGATGATGAGGCAAAGTTTGTACCAAAAATTAAGTTAATGTTGGCCGCAACTGCACTTGTAAGGCTAGCGCATTCATATCAAGTGAAAGCTATGAAAATGGGCTATTGAAGCTAAAGAAGAGAAGCAAAAAAATTCACGTTTTGATCAACTTTTCTTGCTTTAAGGCATGTCTGTATACTTTGAAATCGTCTTAAAAATGCCAAAGCAATGAATATTTGAAATCTTATATGATATTTTGTCAAAGTAATCCAAAATTTCTTCCAAGACAAGTTATAGGAAAGAATTATTAAATTCTGTCTATAATCACATATGGTGTGCCGGGTCGACTTTAGTTTTGACGTGAAATGGGCTGTAACATATACTCTTATACTACAAAGTAATTTATTTGCGCTGCTCTACTGGTTGACCTGTTGAATTTAAAAGAGCATGATTGTGGGCAAACACGTGGAGTATCAAATAACGTAAATTTTTCCTTCAAAAGCTTTTTTTAATAACTTAAATAATTTATGATAATTTGTCAAACTGTTAGATCGAACATTTACATAGTACATTAAAAGAGTTCTAAAGATAATTTTCTTAAAAAGTTTTTACTTTACAGTGGTAAATAATAGAAAGGAAAAAAAACGGTGAGAGCACATTGATATTTCAGATATTTCTGATTATTCAAAATACACTACAATATCCAGTTACATGCTTATGAAGCAAAAACAATAAAGATAATTCAAATCATCTTTTGTTATTTCAGAGAAACTGTTTCTATGACTGAAAATCATAAAAAACATTCGTTGAAATCGGATATCATAGAATCTTTTTTTTCTGTGTATGAAATTATGATGATAGAACTAGCAGATTGAAATAAAACACTAAATATCTTTGAGACTAAAGTATTCGCCACTTTCCTTGAAGATCCAAGATTTAAATGCCCACTGTACAGATGAAATGAATGATCTGCTCATGTTTGTATGCCTGTTTACGAAACACTGTCACAAGTTTTCATCCTCTCTTTTCATATATGTATAGGGCGGATAAGGAAAAAAAAATATTCTGAAAGTTTTTCATATTCGGCCAAATTGTAGTTCCAAAAGGTATAAGCTTTTTTTTCTATGAGGCTTAGTTGTCAAATTATGGCCTTCTAACGAATTGAAGTCAATGAAATACGGATTTTTCAGAAGCAGTTTTTCGCATTAATCAATAAATTCTTAATTATGAAATCAGATATGAAATTTAGATTTTTTTCTTTGTATTTTTGAGTCAATTTTTAATTTTACAATACTTTAGGTCGTAGAGGTTTTTGACCATCGGATTATATTTACACTAAAAAATCATTAGTCAATTTTGTCCCGACATTTCTTCACTTTTTTGCTGACGAAATTTTTTTTCTCGCAGTAAACCGAAAGAAAAAATTTTTATATTTTTTATTTTACATTTAAAAAAAAGCTAAAATTTCATGATGGTATCTACATAAGTTTAGGAGATATATGAATTGAAGTGCATGCGTGCCGCTTTTACAATAGTAAAAGTACTAAAATAATTTTTTTTTTCTGAACTTTGTAAGCTAGTGTTGTGGTTTGCATATGTAGCAGTAATCAAAATAGATATTACAATATCAGACTATGAAATCATTGTATTATTTTTTCAGATACAGAAACAGCAACAATGTATCGGATACACCAAAAAAAAAGGGATCTTTGCTCTCAGCGCCGATTTATTAACTTAAGCCAATGCCAACTTTAAAGGAAAGGATTTTGGCCCTACGTGCTTATTAAGACTTATAAACAGCATCAATCACAAAACCTATTTATTCCCAAAATTTCAATTTATATGACCGAAAGGCTTTTCTATGCTTTGCGCGGGATCCTTTTTAAAAATATAGAAGTTCTACAAAGTATTTAGTAAACCACTGAGTGTCCTTCAATGGCATTTGCATTTAGTTGGGATTTTTTCGCTTATTAATTTTTTTATTTTTTTGTTCAGTTTCTTAATGTTAACTTACATTTTTTTTATTGTATTTTGGTTTATTTATTTTTAAGATTTTTTAAATTTTTTTCTTTGCTTTTATCACAAAGAAAAACGTGATCGCTTCTGTTTGTTTGCCACAACATTTACTTAACTCCATTATAAACTACAACAAATAAACAATGAAAACGATATTAAATTGCGTGCAGAAAAGAGACAAAAATGTACGTACATATGAGCGTACTCGTACGTTTGAGATAAGCGAAAGTGCAATAAACAAAATACACTTCTCTGTATACCAAGTTTATAATCATCAATTAAATGGTTGTTAACCTCTATACTAAATCGGAAACAAGTAGTTCGTATAACGGTTAATTGCGATAGAAAGTAGCAACAACAAATCGATTGCAAATTAAAATGATGATAAAAAATTTGGCACAACATACTACTTATGTAATTTTCATTAAATTACACACTTTTTTTAAAAAAAATAAAATGATTTTAAATTGCAAAAACTATTATGGGGTATGTAGTGCCAACAAAAAAAAAAAAAACAAATTTATGTGGGTGATGAAAAACGTTTGGTACCTACATGTTGACATACATTTTTTACAATATAATGTATAATGTTTAAATGAATCCGTGATATATAAAAAATTGTAATTCCAGAAAAAAATAAATTTTCTCGACATTTTTTGACCAAGAGAATTTAAATAGATAGACGATAAAGCTTTCATTCAAAGATGGCTATCAAAATATAATAGAAAAGATAAAAAGAAAAGTAAAAGGAAAAAATTAAATAATAAAAGAAAAATTCCGTAAAACACGGTTACGCACCGCAAAGTTGTAAGCAAATGATATACTTCAAGTTTAAAATTAAAATATCTCACAAAAATAATGCATCAGAGCAAAAAGTTTTATTTTTCACGTCGGTCTAAGACAATAATTTTTCATTTTGTTTCTTTCTTACGCCCCAAAAAAAAAGCTTTTTAAAACCTATAATAATAAGATAACTTAATAAGGAGAAAATTGAAAGTGTATAGTATGTAGCTCTAAATAGATATGTAGCAGGTATAAGGTTTCGTGAGAAACTGACCATTAATTCTGATTTTTTTCTCATTCAAAAAAAAAAGTCACATATTAAAAATTATAATTTCTCACACATTAAGTTTTCACATAAACAAATAAATTTCATTGACAACGAATGACACTATGTATAATTATTTACTCGTTTTATTTTAACAACTGATTTGACATAAAATCTGACTTTGAGATCTGTAATTGCTATTACTGCTTGGCGTTTTATTTCATCGGTTTCATTATTTCCATTAAAATTGCAACAGTTTCATGCATGACGCCCCAATTTGGAAGCCATAATGACTTGGTACTCGACCTAGACATTATGGACGTGATGATCTTTACAGACGTCTATGGAAAATTGGAAAAATTGTATGCTAATAGCCACTAAATGCTCACGCTAGTCGACTTATTAGATAATTTGCCAACATTTTTCGACGCTTTTAATTGAAATTTCAACTCAATATTTTTCAACTCTAATTGATTTTCTTAACATTTTTTGAACTCAAGCTTTTCGACTTTTACAATGTTATGGAATTTTTAAATATTTAATATTTTATTCACATCCCTGGCCTTGGTATCGTAATTGAAAAGATACTTTACCATTGTATCGAAATTAAGTTTTGCTAAGCTTGGCAAGTTATAAAACTATTATGAAGAGTGACGTAAATTGTTTTTAATACTCGTATGCATTTTAAAAACACATAATGCCTTTATAAGCTTTTTATAATGTACAGAATAAAGAAATACGCGAGACATGCAACCTCACGCCTCGTATGTGTCTTTTTACGAAAAGAATATTACGAAGGTCTATAATATAATATTCACAGATAGCCTAGCGGCGGCATAGGTTCGAGATCAGCCTACACCGAAAAAAAAACTTACTCCGTTTAAGGAAAAATGCCTAAATGTAAGGAAAAATGTCCCTCAATACGTGCTAAAGCCATGGGTCGCTCAAAATAAGTAAGTTAGATTCCTTAGTACAAGTAAATGTTGCTGCTTTGAAATAAGGAAAAGTTTATTCAATGTGAGGAAAAGGTTATAAAACTGAGGAAAATTTTACTTTTTCTAAGGATGAAGGTATCCTTAAATGAAAGAAATTTACGTAAAATAAATTCGTTGATTTCAAAAAAAATTTGTTAATTTTCTATTTCCTCTATATTCTTATTTCTTGGTTACTTATTGTCAGTCATTCTTATTTTAATTGTAATACGTTTTTACCTGTCACCCGATCAAAGAATTGAACCTGTGTTCTGCGCCATGCCACTGTTCAAAGATGCTCATCTTACCCAACTAAGCCACCGACAGCATTTTTAAGACATACTAAAATTATGTATGTTGTTAAACTGCGCATGTAACAACCATTGTCTGATCAGGGAAGCTTCGGTTCAAACCCCGGCGACGACATAATTTTTTTTTTTTAACTTTTTTATTTTTTTATTTAAAAACAAAAAAACAAGTAGAGAACTATGAATATATAGACAAAAACAGAATACTTACGAGAAGAATAGATATTAATTAAAGCGAGTAAAGCAGCGAGTGTTGCCACTCATTTATTAAGGAAAATTTTCCTACGTTATAGTAAATTTTTTGAAGAAACTAACTAAAACTGAGTTCGATTTTCCTTAAACAAAACATTCCATTAGATTACGGAAATTTTTACTCAAATGAGGAACAAGTTGTCCTCAAAAATTTTTCCCAAAGAAAAATTTACTATTTCAAAGGAAAGTTTTACTAAAACCACAAACTCTATATTTGAGGAAGAGCTTTGACTTGCTTTAATGAAATATGAACTCATTTCAAAGGCTCAATTACTAAATGAAACGATATTATCATCAATATGAGGAAAAATAACTTAGATTAAGGAAAATTTTTATACTAAATCGGAGGAAACAGTTCTTCAAATTTAGTATGGTCTTTTTTTTCGGTGTACAACACGTAAGTAAAAATGAAATTTGATATTAAAATAAAATTATATATAATAAAGGTTTATAATATACACAAAAATCCACTAAAACATCATTAAAGTCTCCTAACAAGACTCTTTTTTAAATCTTTGTAAATCTTCTTCAAAGATAATAAAGAGAGGACATGTTTTTATATGCCAAATGGCTCATATAAGCCCCTTTAAAGAATTTATAAACATAATATGCTGTCTTCTACTTGTCTTTAAAAGTTCTTTAAAACATAAAACCTTTTTTTTGATATTAGAGATTTTTCATCTGTTTTAACATTTTTCGCGTTTTTTAACACTTTTCAACTTACTTATTCAATACATTTCGACCTTTTTTAAACAAAAAAGCCTGACATATTTTCAACTTTATTTTGAACTTGCCAGCGCCTTTAAGCCTATTAAACACACCCCCACTTTTAAAATAATTTTTGAAATTTATGAAATTTGATTTCTACGACTGATTATTTTTATTAAGTTCATAATGTTTCTTAATAATTTTTGAAATTTTTATTTATTTATCTATCTGATATGTTGAAATTATTAACAATTATATCTTTGTTTTAGTCAAAAAAGTCTGTCCTTATTTTTTTTTTGCTGCATGATGATTTTTAGCAACAGCAGTACACAATCTTTAAAAATTTTGTCAACGGCAGGGAAAACTCAAATTTACTTAGCGCTCTTTTTATTACAAAAAAAAATTTATGCTTGCATGCATGCAATCAATGATTTTTAACAACATTTTTCAAATAAATCATTGTTTATTTGATTTGTGTTGTTTTTGCTGTTGTTTATTGTATGTATTACCGACTAACTGGGTCAAATCATCATCGGAACATCACAGTCATCATTTGACTCCCCACTTTTAGAAGTTTTCACGGTTAAGCGGTACCTTGTGCTCAAATTCATAATGATTCTCATTATAGTCAATTATCATCACAAACATACACACACACACACACATGCAAATGTAACATTAGCACGCTTTTACGATTGCCCAGCAAACGTTTTTAAAGTTTTCACATTATGTGGACGAATATATAAATCTTTTAGAAGAGACTTACGCGATCAATTTTTAGCAAATTTACGGTTATTAGTGACAACTTTGCGTGGCTGGTTCTTTGTTGCCTTCATAATTTAAGTATAGTTGATGATGAAAATGATTAATTTCTGCTATAAACTATAAAGCATTACAAACAATAATTCGGAGTCAGATGCAATTATAAATGAATATAATTTTTGATGTACTTTCAACAACAATCGCTTAAAACTCTTCCTTATAATTAATATTTGAAACGCTATACCAAGTCGCTACTTTCGAATAGTTGCTCCCGAACAAACTATCACTTGGATCATAATATTAACGCGAACGAAAGCAATCGTCTCAGCGGTTGATATATAGCGATTAAAAATGTTTACTGGGCTTTAGCAAGCAGATATGTGCCGATGTATTGAATGATGCTTGACATTAGGTTACTGTTGGTTGTAATGCTTGAAAACTTTAGTTGCTGAAGTAGAGTGTAAAGCACTTACACTGACAATGCTAGTCAATTACACAGTTTGTTATAAACAAAAATTTGAGTAATTTATGTAAAAACCTATTGAAGTGCAGGCTTTAGAAATTTTCCTTATGAGATATGTATGTGCTGGAATACTCGTAATATTTTAAAAGAGGTCATTTGCAACATACTGTATGACTAAAAAGTTAAAAAATGGTTACATAATAGTAAATGCACTGCATGTACTCAGGGTCGTCTTTAGACTTAATGGGGCTGTGGGCCAAAAACTGGAGAAGAAGAAAAATTTGTTAAAAATATATAGAAAATTCGTTATGTTCCAAATGCATACAAATATTGAGTTTATATGTTGATGAGCAAAACAACATAAGGTTTTCACAAATTAAATTATGTAGCCAGAGCCACTGAGGCCCGTATCTAAAGACTACACTGGATGCAATAAAAAGCAATAAAACTGAATACTTGCTAAAGTTAAGGGTGATTTTCAATATTTTGGTGAAGTTTTAGTTTGTCCGTTTGAAGATTTTTAAATGTTTTTTCAGGCCGTAAATAAGCTCTGCCTTTGAAATTTTTGTTTTATCTAATTTTAAACCCTGATATCTCTTTTGTACTTGAGTCTTTGAAAAGCCTACTATCAAATCATCTTTTTGTAAATTTAGCTACTTTCAAATTCTGCTTTCCTATATGATTCTTTAGAATATCGAAAACAACTTCTCCACTATTTTGCATGATATGACTTATATCATATCAAGCATGTCCGAAAGTGAAGAAATCAAGATGCAATGCCAAGTACTGGAAACTGGTTGGGTCTTAACCAAAACTGACCACATAGGCAAACACATAAAAAAGAAAACTTAAAATTGAAATCACCAAGCGTTAATGCGTAGTGCAATATATAAAAAAAAAATAAAACAATGAAATTTTAATAACATGACGTAAATAAGCGCTACATTTGCGCATGCGTAGTAATGGCTCAAAGCTTAAAGAAACAGAACAACGAGTTTAATTTAATTTTTTTCCTTTCTTGAGCTACTGCATAAATGGTTGAAGGTGTGTAAGTTGATTGTTGTAAAGTTGAAGGTGAAGTAGATTTTGTTTAACAATTCTGAAATAAAAACTCTGTTGGAAAAACTCAATTTTAGTTATTTGCAAAACCTAAAAGTTTTTCCAAAGCCACCCGTTTCTAACTCACATGTTCACATGTTGCTGTTACGTTTGAATGCTAGCGCAGCATTAAAATTAACGGTAAGAAGTTACAAGCGACTGCATCGATAAACCGCCAAACAACTGGAAAAATGCTTAAAAGCAGCTACGTGTTGCATGCACATAAATAATGAGATTTATTAGAATCTACATTTGCCTTAGTGCTGCAGAGCACAAGCAACTTATGCGGCATACAATTTAATGATGTTTTGCTGAGTTAAAAAGTCTAGATTTTATTATTTGTTCACTTGCGAAATTCATTAAATGACGTGTCTGTGAAATCTGCTTGTTTTAGACCAGTCTTACTGGTATTAATGACATCAGAACGTATGTGTCTGTATTTTATGTAGGTATATGAATTAAGAAACAAATCCTTTGTTTACGCTGATTCTTGTTTAAATAAAATACTTTTTTTTGCGTATTTATTTTCATTTAAATTTACAACGAACTTCCAAGGTTGTAGTACGATAACCGTAAGCTATTGAGACTTTTTTCAATCATCGTCATCTTTTTGTACTGTTTACATTAAGAAACTCTTTATTTCTCATTTAGAATGTTTACAAATGATCACAATAATTTTATCAACTGTTGTTAATGTAACTATTTGTTTGAGCATTTTGTAATTTTATTTCTCACTTTGATATAAAGACATAAATAGAATTCAAAGAAATGTTTTGTTTATAAATATGTGATTTCTTGATTGTACGTAAGGAATAGATAAAAGTTTCAAAATCGTATTAGAGAAATAAAGAAAATCTTACCAAATTTCAAACTCTTTTTCTAGATTTTTATGTTTTTCTCAGAAAAACTTAGAAGGGAACATCGTCTTAAAACTAAAATAGTTGAGCGATCTAAGACTACATATGAAAAAACCGAAAAAAAAATATTTGCAAAAACGATATTAAATTTAAATTGCTCCCATGGATCTAAAACATTCAGATATTGGTAAAATTTTCAAAAGTATTATCGCTTACAAAAAATTTTTAAAAGTAAAGAAGTAAGTGACAACCAACCAAAAATCCATTACAAAATACCGTCAACAAATTTTCTTTGAAAGTTTTCCATTGAGAGATAATTCGTGTTCTATTCGAGTACAAGTCAAGTGCAAATTATGTTCAACTCATGGCCAAGTTCATATCAAGTCATGTCCATGTCAACTCCAAGCTAAGTTCAATTCAGTTCAGCTCAAGTCAAGTAAAGTTCAAGTCAAGTCGAAGTCATGTTAAAGTCACCTTAAAGTCATGTCCAAGTCTAAGTCCAGTCCCAGTCAAGTCCAATCCAAGTGATAGTTGAGCTCAAGCCAAGCTCAAGTCAAGTTCAAGTCAATTTTAAGCCATGTCAAAATGACGTCCAAGTAAAGTCAATTTCAAGCCCAAGTCAAGTTCAAGTCAATTCCAAGTCAATTCCAAGTCAAGTGCTGGTGAAGTCCAAGTCAAGCCTAAGCTATATTCAAATCAAATTTTATTAGATTCCATTCATGTGCAAGTCATGTACAGACCATGTCAAAGTCAACTCCAAGTCAAGTCGAAGTCAAACTCAAGGTAAGTTCATTTCAATTCCAAGTTAAATCTAAGTCATGTCCAAGTCCTGCTCAAGTCTAGTCCAAGTCAAGTGAAAGTCAATTTCAAGTCAAGTTCAAGTCAAGTCCAAGTCAAGCTCAAGTTAATTCCATGTCAAGTCCAAGTCAAGTCCTAGTCAAGTCAAGTCCATGTCAAGTCCAAGTCTATCCAAATCAAGTCAAAGCTATGTTCAGGACAAATTTAATTAGATTCCAAGTCAAGTCCATGTCATATGCAAGTCATGTTCAAGCCATGTCAAATTCAACTCCAAGTCAAGTCCATGTCAAGCTCAAGTCCGTGAGTGACATATAAATCTTTTAAATGAAGCAAAACAAGGCAACGTAGGTAGAACAAAGTTAAATTAATTTAAGACAAAAGAAAATTAATTTTACTTCTATCAAAATGTTCCAAATTAATAAGTTACCGTTGGCCCCATTTTCCATAGCCAAAAAGTCTGAAAGTTCAGTAAGTTAAAAAATATGAATGCAATAAAAAGTAAATAACAGTTAAATCTATGAGATGAATTCTTTTATAGCTCGCAAACTTATGCACAGTTGCATAGCCTACTTTGGCTACAGTCTAATAATTTATTCATCAACAGCTTTTTTTTGTTTTTCTATCGCTTGCTTTGTGTTGTTGTGTTATACTCTGCTCCACACGGCACAAGTTCAGGCGCATGTCGTTAGAAGTTATGTGCGTGTGTATGTGTGTAGTAAAAAAAAGTGGGTGAACTGTCAGAGTGGCAACTCAAACGACAAATGCAACAACAATCAAAACAGCAACAGCAAAAAATAAAATGTTAAAGGAATCAACAAATGAATGCCAACATTAAAGACTTTCTAGAGGCAATGAGGACAACGTCAGAGCCAACAGCAGTAATAATAACAACAACACTAACAAACAGTTAGTTCAGATTGGGTTAGACTAAGGCTGAGTTGCTGTTAGATAGTAGTAGACATTTTAACCAATTTTTTTATGGGTCAAGAGATAAAATAAATATGGTAAGAAGTTGCAATAACGTTGATAATCTATGTTGCATGTTACCATTGCTGCTGCTGCTGTGTGCTGCTGACAAATAAATATTCTAGTTGCAATATCAACAACAACATCTCTAACTTGTTTAAACTACTGACTGTTGCGTTGTTGGTTGTTGCATTTGTTTTGAATGTAAAACACTGGAAAATTGTTTCGAAATAGAGATGAGGTAAAGTAACGGTGTGATATTACTCGTAAGTAAAATAAAATGTGTAAAAGTGAAATAAAATGAAGTGAAGTAAAATAAAATCGAAATAAATTAAGTAATCCAAAATCATGAAAATTTTTGGAAAATTTAAATCAATTGAGTTACACTGAAAAAAAATGAGCTAACGTAAAGAAAAAATTAGAAATGTAAAGTAAATTTAAATAAAATGCAATAAATTACGTGCAGTTTTAAAAATCAAAATGAAATAAAGTGTATTGATACTAACTGAAGGAAAGAAAGTTAAGTAAAACGATGAAAGAAAAAGTAAAGTGTAGCAAGCTCTACACATTATATGATCTTAGATAAATATTTATGGATATGGGCTAAAGTTAATACAGCACAGCTGGTATATTTGCAACTTTTACGTCTTGACGTACATATGTATTAGAATTTTTGATAGATATTGTTTATCATAATTGACTTTACCATTAAAAATTCAAATGGTATTGGCCGAAAAATCATAAAGGGACATTACCCAAAGTTTTGAGAACGCGATCGAAAACTACCTTTAATATGAAGTTCGTACTAGCAAATGTTGACTTCAAGGTCATGGCTTAGGAGATGAACAGCTTTCAGGAGCGTAGTGTTATCAAACAAATCAGCTTCACTTTATTGTGTTTAAGTGACCGGAATAGCAAAATAAAGCGTCCCGAAGAAGACTAACAGATTTTGCGATATGTCCACGTCAATGCACCATCAATAAGCCACCGCATAACGAATGTCATTGACCAAGCACCGTGTTTACCTGATATGGCTCCGTTTAACTTTTCCTGTTCCCATAGCAAAAATTACCACTTCCAGGAAAATGCTTTCAATCGGTTGAAGCCATGAAAGCAAATTCACTGAAGAAGCTAAATACGACTATTCAGTCTACGAAAACTCTATAGCGAACTTTATCAAACGCTCGGGGAGTTGTATTACAAACGGTGGAGTCTACTTTGAATGCGACAAAATAAATTATAGATAAATAAATAATTTTGTTATGTTTTATTGAGTCATTTACAAAAAAAAAAGAAAACAAAATTTCCTAAATTCTTAGGTAGAACTCGATTATATTGTTATGGTTTTTGTAGCTGTTTGTGATGTCATTGCCTTTATCGTTTATTTAGCTTTAAGAAAAACTTTTTATTTAATATGTATATTAATATTTAGTTAATAATAAAAATTTATCCAGTTTGCGTTTTGATCGCAGCTTAAATTAAATAAAACAACAAAGTGCTATTGCTTTAATTAGTATGTATATTATTTTTTTTAAGATTATTATGGCGTTGTATATACATCAATTAATTAAGAGAGTTAATTATATCTGTACTACACGTTTATCGCTGAAAGTATTGATACAGAAAATAAAGAGTTGAAAAATTTTGAATATTTTGACTTTCCATATTTGATCTCCTAAAATGGTATTATAAATTTTTTTTGTACAGAGCGTTTTTATAACTAGAAGATAAGCTAAATTTCTACGGATCTTTTCAAACTATAGAAATTCATTCATAAATTCGTTTAAAACATATCCATATCAAAATAAAAGTATCAATAAAATGCTTTCTATAAATAAGTACACTAGAAAGGTTTACAAAATGTATAAATAAAACGATACAAGTTAGAAAAAGCAGGCTTTTGGCCATTTGTCAAAAATGTCGTTTTAATTTTTTTTTTGTTTCTTCAAAAAACCTGTTTTATGCTATTTAATTTTTATTTAAAATTTTTTTCATATGCAATACAATTATATCTTTATATCATTTATGAATACATATGAACATTAATTTTGTTTGTTTTTGCACATTTATTGAATATATTGATTGCGCACACATACATACATATGACGATGAGTAATTTAAATTATGGCATTAACATTTACTCATTTTATTAAATAGGTTTAGATGAATATGCGATTAAAGAGTAAATAACAATAAATTGGAGAAGAATAAAAACAAAGAAGAATATAAACGGGATTTTGATTTTTTTTTTTGTTTTTCAAATTCTTATTATTATTATTTAATAATTAAAATTTTGATATTTGTAAGCTTTCACTAATTTAGCTAATGTATTTTATTATACAAAATTTGATAATAATTTCGCTAACCAATTATATTAAGCCCGGCTAACTGGGTAACCTAGAACTTATGTTATTAAAATCATTTTTTAATTATGTATGTCAAAATGTTTAAATTAATAAGCAATATTAATAATTAGAATGCAATGAAACAGTTCAATAGAAAGTATTATTCTTTTAAGAAAAAATTTAATTTTTCCAAAAAAAAAAAAAACATTTTAAAATATTGTAATTAAAAAGAAAATATGCATGGTAACAGCAATTTCGCAACTGTAAGTCATAACACTTTTCCAACAATTTGTGTTGACTCAGCAGAAGAAAGTGTCAGTAAAAGAGGAAGACACGTGAAAAAACTGCCAAACCATGACGCATTTTGTTTAAAAAAAAATGTTATTTTCGAGCACAAATGATTAAGGAAAGTCATATATTGTATATGTATGTATACCAGGTCAGTTAAATATTATTTAAGTAGCCTAAAAAATTATTTGCGAAACAGAGTTTAATTTTCTTTTAATTTTGAAGAAAAGTTTTTGCTAAAAACGCGTAAAAGAAAGTTTTAAAAATATCTTTCGCACATCATAGCTAGGTAACTACTTATATTTTTCAAAAGCAGACCATGGCGCATATATGCAAATATATTATTTACTCATAAGCTTTATGCATCTGTGCAAGAGAAGTCAACACAAATACATCTACATATATCCATGCTATTTATATAATGTTGCTTATATGGAAATAGTTTGTAACGCTTTGGCGCAAAGTATACTCAGCCGATTTCAATAATTTCTTATTTTAAATAACATTTTTGTACTAATGAAGAGTTAATAATCCTTTTTTTAGAATTAAGATTTTAATGCAAAAATTGTCAATTGATTTAATTTATTGTTGTTTATGCTCAGTAGTGGCCACTACCGCACTTCTTGATTTCAATATTACAATATTTTTGTTGTTTTTTTTCTTCTCTCATTTGTGCCGTTTGTATGTATATGGCTACGTAGTTCAAAGAAACGTTCTCTTTCCACTGTTTTTTTTTTTTTTTTGTTACTTTTTAATACAGAAAATAAAATGAGATGTTAAGAGAGTAAGTTTGTTATGAAAAAAAAAAACAGCAGGATGTGCGCGTGCGTTGACGTTTATACCAGTTGCAAAACCGGCCAAGTCCAAAAAAATAAAATTTTGAGATATTCTCTTATAACAAAATCTGGACCATGCTTCATCGTTCTACTACGTTTTTAGATTGAAAAAAAATTTTTTGACAGATATATAAAATTTTTTAAATTTATTTTGATGCATAGATTTCAAAACCGGCCAAGTCCAAGAACTTGCTTTCAAAACCGGCCAAGTATATGGACTTGCTCCAACTTTTTGTTCTATTGGGCAGAAATTTTGTCACAATTAGATTTCTTTCGAAATTATGTTGCAAATCAATATATGGGTATTTCCACAGAAAAGTCCACCGTGCGTATTATTTCAATTGAATTGTATTCAAAACCAGTTAAGTCCAACGCTTTGAAATCGAAACCGGCCAAGTGCAGTACATTGATATCAAAACCGGCTAAGTCCACTTTTTTTCAAACAAAATTTGTTAAATACTATGTCAAAACCGGCCAAGTCCATGTTCAATGGATCAAAACCGGCCAAGTCCAAAATTGTCCTCTCAAAAACATCAGCAGATGAAGCTCGAAAAGTCTGATCTGACGTGTTTTGAGTAAGAAATTTTATAAGCTATTATGTGGGAAATACGATTTAATTTTTCAATGAACATAGATGAATAAAAACGTTTTTCGCTAATAGCTGTAGTAGCTAAACTCTATATAAATAAAAACTCCCAATAGGAAACCGTCAAAAAGACTTAAAATTTTGAGGACTTAAGATATTGCATGGCAGAAACTTATATCTGGAAATGGAAGTCTGCTCAGTTCAAACTTTATTTTATTTATTTTTTTTTTAAATAATTTATTTTAAGGCAATATGTGGAAAAGAACTTTAATATAAAAATTATTATTAAGATGAATCCGAATTTTATAAGTTAATAAATAAAAATGAAAACTGCAGAAATACAAATTGTTTTTTTTTTTTTTTAAAACATTTCGCTAGGTACTCTCAAGAGTCGGTTGCAAAAAAAAATGTTTTTATATAATTTTTTATTTGTTTAAATTTTTCATTTTATGAATATAAAGCTTTTTATTTAATTTTTTCTCCAAAGTAAAAAAATAAAAAAATATTCCACTCTAACGGTCATGCATAGCTTATAGAAGGTTTACACTCAAAACGTGCGAATCTTTAAATATAAAATTATTAGCATTGGGATACACAATCAAATGAATTAAGTCAACATAAAGTATTTTTAATTCCGTCACAGCCAAAGATAAAACTGAAAAAGCAAAAAGAAACAACAGCCGAGCAGTCAATAAATACAGCTGTATTTTTAATTGACATTTAGAATTGTCACGAGTTTGAGTTGCCAAAATGGCACTGAGGTGTCTCTTTTTTCATAAGTTGTGTTACTAATGCTATCATATACCTGTTTTTTTTTTGTTTTGTTGTATTTTTTTACTTAATTGTAGTCTTGTTTTCTGGTACAGTTAGAAAGAAACAAAACCGCAAAAAATTTGCATAAACTTATTATTATGAATGCCGAAACTTTGTGGTTTTTGTCGCCTGTTCATAAGTTTTGTACAGACTGAGAAAAAAAATGTATGTTAATTAGAGAAGCTGGCAGACACAAAATAAAAATTTTAATTATTTGGACAAAAATTAAGTCATTAGTAGAATTGAGAGAAAACTCTTAAGGAAAATTAACTATAAAATTAAGTCATTAGTAGAATTGAGAGAAAATTCTTAAGGAAAATTTACTATAAAATTGCAAACAGAAAGTGACGTTAATAGTACGCAAAGGTTAAGCATAATATAATAATGTTGGCATTAAAAACATAATAGTGATATTAAAATTAGTATTTACAATTTATCTAGTGATAAGATAAAAAGAAGCAGCAAATTTGTTGAAACAAAAAGTGGTCATAATGAGTGGTCATAAAAATCTTCTACGCAGTGGTAAAAATCATAAGGAAATAATTTGTTTGCTTTTGAAATTTATAAAAAGGGAAAGTTGCTATTCATGCGATGAAACGTTTAAACTAAACGTACTAAAACTTTAGGGATTCTTTCTCTATTTGGTTAGAAATTAAAAATTAAGCAAAATATTAGGAAACGATATGCAAAACAAATTAGTCTTGTGATTAGTTGCAAAAAGTTTTAGTTTAATGACTCTAGGTATTGAAAAAAATAGCCAAAATATTTACGAATATGAATGTGTTAAAATAGATGCCAATATATTATTTGGCTGAATTTCTCATACACAAGTTTTATAAAAAATATATATTTTTGATGTTTTTATCGGCCTTATGAAGTATGGCCCAAAAATATATATTATAATAAATATTAAAAAAAAATAGATGAGTTCATCCAAAAAACATTAGGTAACAAAAAGTATAGTCTGGTCTAGATTAGAAACGAAACTTAGAGCCAAAATAAATCAACCATGCCTCAATAATAATAAAAATAAATGAGATCTCCAAAAATGTATTTAAGGTATGTGTTTCCCGGTTTTCCTTGCCTAGACTGAATAAAATGAATTGAACCTTGAGAACTATAGTTATGCCCATGTTTTTTCGATCCAGGTTAAAGATTTATATATAATCAAGGAAATAATTTAGAAAAATAAAATAATCAAAGCCCATGTCTTCTATTTTTTTTTGAATTTTTGCGAAATTTTTAGCAAAAAAACATACTGCAATAATTCAGAAAAGTAATCTTGTAACAAAAATGTGTCCAATATGTTTTGTGCGACACTGTATGTCGGTATAAAAATCACTAAATATCTTTGTTAAAATAACACTGAGTGAAAAAATGAGACCATAAGTCTGGAAAAGAACTGTCAGATATCAATATAGGATAATTTGAGGCCGATGAACTCAGTTTTTAACCGATACCAGTGATTTTAGATAATGGTAAATTAACCGGTAATTGACTTACTTTTCATTCATTCATTTAAGCAAATCTCATAATATGTCGAGTAATATAATAATACAAAGCATAGTAACTAATAATTATTATGCCCAATATTTGTTTTTCTCAGTATAAGCGAAGGGTCTTTATAGGTTCCAGAGCCAAATTATTATTGTCAAAAATCTTTAAAAAATAATATGGCCTGATATGGCGTGTTTAGTTTAAATATTTTCTGCTTCCATTGTTTCATTTCAAGTTCAATTGAAATTAATTCGTGCATAGTACATGATTAGTTCCTATCCGCAATTGCATTCATATATGTATTTATTAATTATAAGTTTAAATAGAGCAATAGCTAAATTATTTTGTGTAGATATGTACGACAAGCTTGTATGTTTAATAAATACTTCTCATTTACCTAACTAAGTTTACAATGGCCAGTTGCAATGTGAACGCATAAAAGCGCAAACAAATTTTTTTTTATTAATTTGAAAAGAAGCCTAAAATCAAACAACAACAATATTTTTAACTTGAGTGGCAAACCATTTATATCTTTATCGCGCTTATGAGAAATAATATAATGAAAAATTTTAGCACTTATCAATAGACATCTCAAAATAGTTCATCAGCTCTTGTGCCAAATGTATGTACATTGAGTGGAATTGGGTAAGAAAATGATATGTGAAGAATTTTTAAGACAAACTCTTTTGAAGTTAAAAAAAAAACTATTTCATTAGCTTATCATAGTAAGTAACTTTATCATTTACAATATTTTACAATTTTCCTTATCTCAATTCTGAAAATGCTTAAAGTTTCAGTTCAAAAGAATAATTAAAAACCAATGAACTCTGAAAATATTACTTGATACTTAGTAAAATTTGAAGCTTTTGTTTCAATGATAGTAGTTGGCACACCCACATTGTTATGGATGTTTTTTCTCTTATTTGATTTTATTTTATTTAATATCATATATGCCATTTCAATATTTATTTGTATAGAGAGTGGGCGTGTCCAACAACCGATTTTGCTCATTTTCAATTCCTTGCTACTTTTGAAAGTGAAGTGTTACCTGCGTGTGTAAAACTTAATTTTATTAGCTCACATGTTGCTTCCGTAATCGAGATTTCAATAGACAAAAAGGCAGACCGACAGACATACGGACACACCTCCAACGAATCAAGCAGTGACGCTCTATATCTGCCAAGCCCTATATTTATGCGTTACAAACGGTATCACAAAATTAATATACTCTCTCTAAGTGTAGGGTACAAAAATATCAAAAGAAATCGAAGGCATCAAAACTGTCTTTTGTTCAAAATACAAAAATAAACAACAAACGAAATAACTAAACATTTGCACATACTTGAATAAACAGCAGCACCCTGTACCGCTGTTGTAATGCCCGTGGTCAGGGTCAGCACTGACCAAATGGCGCATACAATGCTGATGTTAAAAAATATCTTGTTCTTTTTCTTGTTGTTGTGCGTTTTGTTGTTGTCATTATTATTGCTTTCGCTGCTGTTGGTAACAGTTGCCATTTTTTTTTTATTTGTAATTTTTTCTGCCCACTTTGGTTATTTTTTAACTTTTTAATTTTTTGCTTAAAAAGCTTTATTTTTTATTTTTTAAATTTATTTTATTTATTTTTTCTATTAATCTATTTTTGAAGTATTTCATAAGAAAATAAATTTACTTAAACCTTTTGCAAGCACACGAAAACTTTTATTTTATTTTTTCTCAAAGCTCTCCACGATGCATACTTCTTTTTTAAAAAATTCAACAAATACAATTTAACAGATAATTTTTTTTTATACAAAAAAAGAAAAATTTAAATTTTTGCTTTAAGCATTTTAATTTTTTGCTAAGTTACTCCAACACTTTGGAGCCGGATTTGCTCCGTTTTGATGTTGGGATTTTATTTTCTTAAAGTTTAACACTTTTTTTTTTGCTTTTGGTTCGGCTTTGCCGTTCGATGAACGCTCGCGTCGAGTACCAAATTTGAACTGATCTCACCACGTATTGTTGCTGCGCCGCGTAAGCTGATCTTGTTGTGCTGCTTGTTTTTGTTGTTGCTGCTGCCAGTGATATGTATTGGTCGTCTGGGTACCTGGCTGACTGGATGGTTGACTGGCTTCATTGCCAATATAACAAACAAAGTTGTGCAGATAAAAAAAGTTAAATAAAAGTCGAAGTAGAAGAAAAGAAAATAATAAACTGAGCGTAGGCAATGATGGCGACATCAAAGATTTGAGATATGCAGCAGACGAAGAGCAAATATGCTATTGAGCCGCTCTTTGAATTTATATAACTCTTTGGAGCGCACCAAAATTTTGTTTGCTCACTCAGAGAGCGAGAGTGGAAATAACTTTTGTTATTGAGTTTATGCAGTGCTGCATATTTCATTAAAAATATATGTTAAATAATATTCAAATTTATTTTACATTTTATGAGAAAAAAATATTGTTTTTAAATAATTTTTCCGACTTTTTGCTAAAACGTTTATTTCGGTAACGTGATTTCTTATTTGTATAGATGTGACAGCATGAGTTATTCAACATACATAAAAATTTTGATATTTTCAGCAACATCAACTTTTTGAATATTTATCAAGTTTTTTTTTTTAATTTTCGACATATACTATGCACTAATTCTACATTTTCGACATCACTAAGATTTTGCGGCTTTGTCAAAATATTTCTAGTTCATCAACATTTCTAGTTTTTTCGAATCTTTTGATGTGTTTGGATATCATTCTTTGAGTTTGCTAACGTAAATTCACTTTTTATCTACACTTTTAACATTTTTGAATTATTGCAAATCTAAAAAAATAACTATTTTTTTGTCTTAAATTATTATCCCAGCTTGCAGTAATTAAAATCATAAATAAAATCAGTTAAGTTGTATTCATCTTTGGTTCAAACGAGCACAATATCATTACAGAAACTTTTGCAACCATTAATAAATAAAAGAGTTTAATACGCTTACCTAATAAAAACAGTTTATAAAGATGTATCGAATCATAAGTGCAAAGACACAAAACCGTTCATGTTGTCTCACTCATGACTTTATTTTGCTTAGTTTCATTATATTTTTATTGACTTTATATATTGAATGAACATGTCTTTATATAGGTGCACGAAATTTGAGTTAATGTCTTAATTAATTTCATTTACGATGCCTGACTACATCGAACTGTGCTAATGATAATTTCAAATATTATAATTTACTAAATAAATTCAAATGTTAAATGAGCATGAACTTTCAATTCATCATGTAACTAAGTATTTATGTATCGAAAGTATTTTAAATTTAGAAATAAGTTTATATTTATGTCCAAGTCAGATGTACGTATAAAAACTTATTCTCACATATAATGCTACAACATTATAGAGTCCTATAGCAAGTACAGCATCAAATTATAGTTGCAGAGATTGATATTTTAAAAGGTTTGAAAAGTAAATCCAATTTAAGAATTTATGAGTAAGCTGAATGGAAATTTCTTTTAGTGCATTACCAAAGAGTTATTAAATTTTTGGTCTATAGCTTAATAAAGCCAAAGACAAATACAGTATTTTAAAAATTTTGATAAATGTGCTAATTAAACATCCATTTGGTCTAAATCGAAGTGACAAAATTTGGCATTAATCGAGATTGCAATGTAAGCTATTTTTAGAACAGAAAGAAACTTCATACGTTTTTAGGATTGAAATGGATCTTATTATCTACCTTCATCATGGTGCTGTAGATATATTTTCATGTCTTCTGCATATATGTATTAGCAGATATATATAATATAACCGACAATATATGTAATAACATTGATGGCCAAAACAATCAGAATCAGTGAGCCCGTAAAATGTCTTGAACTGTCTGATTCTTTTTTTTTAAATTTATGAATCAAATCACTTTGATATTGGCTTTGAGTCTTACAACATTTTTTGAATCTGTAAAATGAAAACTGTTTTTTTTTTTTAATACAATTTTCAGAGAAATATAACAAGAGCGACATTTCAATCTGTTAATGGACATATAGAATAATTTTGATAATTCTTAACGTTTAGGAAATAAATTTAGTGCAATTTTAATTAATCGCTCAATTCTATAGTATTAACGCATAATGCATATTGACGAAAATATTAATGTCATTATACTCCTAAAAGCGGCTCCACTCACACTTTCTGGTGCCGTCAACAAACAAAATTGCAACATTTGGAGCACCGAAAATCCTCACATAATTCACTAAACAGCATTGCAAGATGAGAAAGTGACTGTTGGGTTGGATTTTGCACCAAAATCATCAATTATGTTTAGTGCTGGTGATGCAATCAATGGCGATAAATATCGGTGAATGTTGGCACATTTTGTGTTAATGCAAAGGCGTGAAAATAGTTTGAAAGACCTTTAGGGTGCGTTTACTGTCAGGGTGCGTTTTCTGTCCGGTTAATAGTAAGCAAGATAATAGCGGCAAACTGTTTTTTGTTACCTTTGACCTTGAACAAAAGAATGTCACAGAAAATATGACCTTTCCGCATCGATAGGTGAACAATTTTTTGTTTTGGAACAGGGTCCAAAATGGTCTCTTCCGGCGTCCGGGGCCGTTTCAAATTATGTTAAAAACCCATTTTCGACCTTACTGATCAATTGGTGCAAACAAATTTTTTCGAAAATGGATCAAAAAAGGTCTCATCCGGTGCCGTCTCAAATTATGTTAAGAATCCAATTTCCACCGTGCAAACTTTTTCTTTTCGTTAACATGTCCAAAACGGTCACTCCCACGGTCCGCGGCCGTCCCGATTTATTTTCAGAATGCATTTTCTACCTTTCCTCATCGATTGGTGCAAAAAAAAATTTTTTAAAATGGGACAAAACGGTTTCTTCCTTTTTATTTCGTCGCTCGCCGTCGCTCCAAAAGTTCAAAATGTTTTGGTTGCAGATTTTCGTAGCAAGCGACGGTGATTCGTAGCTTGCCGATGCTCGTGTCGCGCTACATAAAATCGCCTCACAGTAAACACTGCCATATACACGCATGTATTTGAACGTCGGGAGCGACCAGCTGTCGTGTAGTGCTACAAAAAATGCCTGACAGTAAACGCACTCTTAATCTGAACAAGACGTTGCAAAATACCACACTGCACGCTCAACAATTATTTTTTGCTGCGGGAGTTCTCGGTGCGTGTGATGTCGACAAACGGCGATATTGAGTGGACATCAAGATCTTCAGACTTGACATAGCTGCAAACTATTTGTAAAAATTATTGACTAATAAAGACTATGCTAACAAGTCAAAGACCATAGAAGAGCTCAAAGATAACATTTGAGCGGCATTATAGCCCGATACGATGTGTTAGAAAATTTCAGAAAAAGTACTGGCTTTTGTCTCTCCAATAACTGTGGCCACTTAATCGCTATTGTCATCCAAAACTAGCTCCTAAAAATGGCAAAGGGGTAGCTTACTAATACAAAAAAATAAAATACAACTTTCCAAAAACTATTGAGAATTATCAAAATTATTCAATATTTTCATTAACCACATTGAGTTAGCGCGCACTCTGTATATAAAAGTAAGCTCGTACTTCAAAATCTATATTCCAGCTCTAAGTTTAGAACATATCCAAAAATTTCACATTGCAACTTTGCGCTAAAATTTCTCCCAAACAGACCAACCTTGTTGATCTAAAGCATTATGTGCATGTGACCTGGTCTATGAAAAGGGGGCTTGCGTGCTAACACAAGTTTTCGAGAAAATAGCTATTAAAGGTTAACAACTCGTTTCGTCTATCCGAATCGACAAAAAAGTGGAAAATGATTCTTTGACACCTAAACCTCCTTTTCATAGACCAGGTCACCTATGCTAAAAAGTGTGCTAATCTTTGTAGTCTTTACATATAAATCCCATATATCACAATCTGAGACAAAATGGCCAGAATAAATTTTTTTTAATTTATTTATGTTTTCAGGTATTAAGAGCGTAAATATAACTGCAAAAACAACAACAAATGCTTGCGAAAATTATTGGCTTAGCGAGATTTATTTTTAGAAACACAACAACAAAAGCAGCTGCTGCTGCAACATAAAACCAAATCTAGATCTGCAACTTTGGCTTGAAGAAGAAGAAGAGGCAACGCAACGCAACGCAACGCAACAAGAAAAACAAAAAAAAAGATGCAACAAAACCGGCTTAAGTTTTATTCCCTGCTTGCGGCATGTGGTAAAGATGGTGGTGTTGTTGTTGTAATTGCTATTGCTGTTATCGTCATTATGGCAAATTATGAAAGCATAGTACGAAAAAAAAACAACAAAATCAACCACAACAACAACTGCAACATATTTTTTTGTTTCATTTTTTTTTAATTAACTGTTGCTAAGCGCGCAGCTTTTGCTATTTACTGCTGCTGCAGTTTGTTTTTTTTATCTTTATGCTGCTGATATTGCATTGCATGCAGTTTTTTGTTTTTGTTTTGCTGTTGTTGTTGTTTCTTCGCCTTTATTTTATTTTCTGCTGAAATTTATTTTTAGAAAAATTGCTATTGCCGTTGATGATGTTATATTTGTGCATATGTATGTATGTATGAATGTATGTTGTTGCCGCCGATTTTTATGGCTTGTTTTGGTTCAGCAACTTTTTTGAAAAAACAAAAAAAAACTTTTAAGCCAAGTTGCTTATACATGAGCTGCCGCCTTATTTAATGTGGTAGTGTAAAAACTTATTTTTTTATTTATATTTTTGTTGTGTAGTTTTTGAAAAAAACAAAAACAACAATTTATATTTTGAGTTTTTTTTTATAAATTTTTGACATTTTGCTTCTTGCACTTTTCGTTTTTGATCTGAAATGCTTATAAGTAGGCCAACAAGTCTTTGTTGTTGTAATTCTTGTTCTTGTTTGTTGTAACTTTGACATCGGTAATAACTGGCTGTGTGTGTGTGTGTGACTCACCCACATATGACATGACAAAGGAGACATTAACCGTTTGACTTCAATTTACTTAATTGATTTATTTGATATCGATAAAATGGGATGTGATACGAATAACATACTCGTAATTAATTAAGGGGCAGGGGCAGTCAGAGGAGTGAAAAATAGAGCATTTTTAATATTTTTTTTTTTTGTATTCATTTAATTGATTTAATAAAAGTGATAATATGGCATCATTTCATTATGTTTAAACTTGACCTGAAAATAATAAAAGTTGTGTTGGACTTGAGTGCCTTGCGGTGACCATCACAAATCCTAGGAAAATCATCTGAAATCAATCGGATAAGAAAAATTAGTTATTTAAATAAATAATCTAGTGCCTGATCGATGGTTTTTTTTATTTATTAAAATCAACAAAATGGCGGCCTCAGAAAATTTACCTCCAGATTTTCGGGAAAATACCAACAATTAATTTTTCATAAAAAATCGATATTTAAAAAAAAAATACTTCGATCAGGGACTAGTTTTTTATGTTTTTCGAAAACTGTATAAATTTCATTGAACTCAACATAGCGATTTTTGAGTTACAGTGGTCACCAGTTCCGAAAACATAGTTTTGAGAAAAACGACGAGAATCACATGAATTTCCGTATTCTTACTACCGAGAGCCCATTGGTTATTGCCGAATAACTCCAAAAGTATTTGTCGGATTGACTTCAAATAAACAGGATATATTTTTAAGATAGACAGTTGAAAGTATAATTTAAGTTAGATAAAAAATTAAAAAACTAAATCTTTTAATCTTTCACCAACGAAATATGACATTAAAGCTGACATAGATAATTGACTCAATTTTGAACGCGATTTACAAAGCATAAATTTTGAAATGACATTTTCCTACTTAAAATTGGTTTGAGCATTTCTCGTTTAATATTTGGCCAATTCTGAATATTTCTTACCACAAGCTTCTTGTTTTAAAGCATTTAAAATTTAGTCTTGAATAGCCATTCAATTTTGGAGCCTGGCATATATCTTCAACATTTGGCATCATTCTCCCATTTTCTTCTAGCAAAGCACCTGCAAGAAAAGCGTAACATAAATGAGTTACAGAAACAAACATGATGATTGCTTTGATATTCGCTATGGTTCTTAATAAGTTGATGGAAACTTTGAAAATTTCACAGCATTTAGAAGGTCGCTATTGAAGTTCTGTAACCAGAACTGAAACCATTGTCTGACTTGCTAGTCCTTTGTTTTACTTATTTCACAAGTAGTGTAATATTATGAAATAATTTTAAAAAATTTCTTTCAGTGTGTGGTTTTTTTTTGCCAACATTTAACTTATTACATAAGTTGTATTGCTAATTGTCAAACATCGCACGAAAAATTTACTTCCCGTTTGTTCATTGCTGTTGGAATGTCTCAAATGCAACGGGGTAACCAGTTTGAATGACATTTTTAAATTTGACACATTGACATGTTGTGGCAAAAGCACACACAGAAAGTTTTATTATTTAAACATGGCAACGTTCTGAAGGGAGTAAGACGTAACGTGGACTCATATAGAAATTGTTGTACTGGAAAGATATATTTTCTGATTTTTGCTCTCAAAAATATTTTGATATTTCTTTGTTTTTTTTAATTAAAGAAGTCTTAATCAAGACTAGGTTAGAATTTCTGCATTTTTCTTTTTATTAGCCTTCCTTTTTATTAGGAAAAACACTTTTGTTTATCAAGTTAGGTCACATCGCGACGCGAAACATAATGAATATGACAATGTTACCTTACGTATCAGACAGCGCAAGAGAAAATAAAAAATTTTTCAAAGAAATATTTCCGTATGTAAATTGAAACCCACCAAATCATTTTACAATGTATAAGTTGGAAAATAAAAGACAACAATAAAAAAGATTTGAAAGAAGTCACAGCTTCTTTTTGTTACAAGCTAAATGAAATAATAACAAATTTAAAAGAGAAATAAATCATAAAAAATAGAGATTGTTATAATACGAAAGTAAGAGATTTAAAGTTTTAAGTAGCAGCATTGCATCAAATTTAAATAGATTTTAAGAGAAATCTAAAAAAATATGGTGAAAGCTAAAGAAAATAAAGCTAGAAGAAAGCTTTATTTATTTGAGTTTTTCCTTGAGCTTAGATATATGTAATACATAAGATAAGTTGAAATTAATGTGTTGGAGCCACCCTAAACAAACACATTGATTAATCTCTTTTATTCTCTTCATATGTTACAATATATTTTGTAACTCTCGCGCTCTCTTATTTTAAGTAAACCACGCGCTTTAAGTCACGTCCCAACATATTATTCTTTTAGTAAGTATTATGCTTTAAGGTGCTAAAACAATTTTAGATTAAGTGAATTTCCTAATTTTGTTATCATTTTTGTTTTTCTATTTTTAGCTACATCACTTACTGAGCTTTAAGTTGTAAGTCGTTAGTTGTCAAATTAAAATTTTGCTTTTCTGTAGCAAACCACTTAACTTTGAACTGCGACTGAAGTTGATTTGAAACTCGCTTGTGTCAACAAGCTGCTCAGTGTGGTAGCTCTAAATTAGAGTTTTTTTCTTCATGAAACATAATTCTGGTTTTTTTTTTTCACTTAAAAACAAAGAAAAACGTGGTTGCTGTAAAATAATTGTTTTGATTTTTTATAAATTTATTTTTTTTGTTTTTGAAGTATTTTGTTGTTGGCGCCTATACCAAATTTGAGTTGGCGTTTTACTTGCATTGAGTTTTTGGTTACGAATAATGGACTGCTTCATCATTCATCATATTATATACAAAAGAAATCCGAGCTAAATTTTGAGATTTCATGATAATAGAGAACAGCTAAAAAATCCCCATATTGAAGTATGTATTATGTATTGGTACTTCTAATAAAGCTTATGTATAAATAATATTTAATAAATATATATATTTCTTGCGTTTCGCAAATATAAACTTCACTACATTTTACAATAATCAAAGCTAAAAGTAGTCTTTGTATAAACCTTGCTCACAAATAAAAGAAATCAGACTTAAAATTGTATAATATATATGGGTCATTCCAGAAGATATTTACTACTTAAAGTCAGATGTTCAGCTATGAATGTTTTAAGTTGCAAAAGCATTGGTTTAGATAAAATTGAAAACTCAAAGCTCACAAAAATACAGCAAATACAGGATTGCTGTACTACGTCAGTTGTTGTTTGTTATTCTTGTTAAACGGTTTTAGCAAAATTCGAAGAATTATATTTTTATGTTGTTTGTTATGCACGCAAGATTTTTTGCTTTTTGAAGAACAAAAGTTTCTGGAATGACCCATTTTCATAATAGGATGAAAAATTTTAAGATAACTGAAAAAATGGAAATCTTTCAAAACTAATTCAATACTTTGAACTAAATTATGCACATCAGCGTTTTTCTAAAAACAATTTTTGAGACTGTGACGAAATCAACAGAATTACCCACCTTTAACTTCTATTAAGATTTTGTCATATTTTTTTTTTGTGACTAAAGAAAGAAAAAAACACAATTTCTGTAAACAGTCACCCATATTTATTTTTTATTCGATTTTCCAATCTTTTTCACAAAATAATTACTTTTTTGCAATTTTCTTTTTAATTTAAAGAATAATTTTCAGAATCGTTATCACTGATAGTAATGGCTTTGAGTTTTTGGGAGTATGTATAGGTACTGAATTTAGACTGGGTAATTATTTTTTGAATAGCGAATGTACTGATTGTGATATATCCAGAAAATTTACTAGTAAGAAAAACCCAAGGTAATTGGGTGCATAAATAAAATATACATATGTATGTATATGTCTAGGTTTGATATTTTAAAAAAGGGTGCTTATTTGTCCAAAAATCATTTTCCACTTTTTTGTCGATTCGGATAGACGAAACGAGTTGTTAACCTTTAATAGCTGTTTTCTCGAAAACTTGTGTTCGCACGTAAGCCCCCTTTTCATTGACTAGGTCATATACATATGTATGTTTGTATAATGCTTTAAGTGAACAAGGTTGGTCTGTTTGGGGGCGATTCTAGGGCAAAATTGCAATGTGAAATTTTTGGATATGCAGAGTTGGAATTTCTCACATATGAGACACACTTACAACAACATTTATGCAACCATATATGCCGGAAGTAAAAAATCTCTTGCATATGCGTAAGCGGAACAGATTAGTAGATTTCACAGTATTGGTTTGTGTATAGAATAAAAAAAAGGTTTGATTTTAAGACAGCTTGACGTTAATTCCGACTTCTTTAAGTAAAGTTTAAAGGCTACTGTAAAATTAGATTTCGTTTTAAGCGTCAGCTCTTCTAGACCATTTTTTTTTTTCTGAATAAAAATTTTATGCAAAGAGAAGTGAAAAAACTTACGTAAAATTTATTCTTTTAATAACGTTGATTTTTTACTCACGATTATTTTTATTCCAATTACAGAAAGGTATTTATAATTAACAATTAACAACTTTTGTTTAAATGAAGAACAACCGGAAACGACAGAATTTGCGGTTTGACGTCGTAACTCTACAAAGCTGATAAGTGGCCAGTGTTGTCAATTTGGTCGGTTTTGGTTTGTTAAAGGCCACTCACGCGATGTTACGATTGATGTTGCTCTTGTGTAGGCATGATTTAAGTTGCAGCAACAGCTTAGTATAATCAAAATTGGATTCTAAAATATGATTGGAAAAAATTTTGAGTTTGAATTGAAGGTGCCAAATATTCCGATGAATTCAATTGCTAAGAACAAGTGCTTAAAATTAAATATCATTTTTAATTTTATGAATGCTTGCTTTACTTATTAAAAAAAAAAACACCATTGAAAATCGTGAAATACGATGGCAGTTCGTTCAGCAATTCATTGAAAATCTAAAGAGCTAGTGTTAGTGCAAATGTATTGCAGTTGCTGCTGAGAACATCTGGTGTTGACTCTTCCACGGTAATTTCCAGTGGTTTCAAAATGTTTGCCAAGGGCTAGTGTATATTAAGCAATGTTGGAAATCTATCGAGTTGATAAGTGTTTTATTTTATTTTTTTTCGACCACATATGATATCGACTTAAAGAAAAAATACAAAAGACATGGCACAAAAATAAATTTTATGTATTTCCATAACTAAAAACATTTATTACAATTTAACAGGCACTGTTTTATTAAACTGCTGAAAAGAAGCTTAAAAAGCTTTGGTAAAGCACATCTACTTAGGTACAAAAGTTTCTACATTTACCTTGACAAAATTTCTTATCCTAAATACAAACCACCAAATAAAAACACTTGGCAGCACTGCATATTAGGTAGTGCTACAGTGCCACTCAAATCTTTTCAATCGGATGGCAACACAGAATCAGTGGCATCTAAAATCGATTTATTCGGTACGTTAGCAAGATGGAATTGAATTATTATGACAAGATATGTAGTGACAGCTGCAATTATCTACAAGAAATACAAGGAAAAAAATGATAGCGCTTTAACACTGGGTAATATATTATAGAGTGTACCGAAAAATTTATATTTAATACAATAGTAAAATTATTTTTGGGAAATTTGCGATACTAAGCATATCGAGATGATAGAAAACTTTAAATTCAAACCGCCAGTCATACAAATTTAAGACTTATATGTTATGAAAATTGGTAGATTTCATTTAGTACAATTGGGCTGAAAGATAAAGAGAAAATACCGCCCAAAAAGTATTCTCTCAAAGCAACACCAAATTTTTTGGCGAATTATTTATTTTATTAAAAAAAACTTTTTCGGAAATTTTTCCATAGAATAGTTTTGACTAAACTGAAAAAGACTTCTTACCGAAGTAATTAGCTTATTATCCATATTAAAAAATCCTGCCGCTGTGAATGTGTTCTTACGATGCAGAACCTCCAATGAGAACAATTGCAAAATTCCATAAAAGCTCGGACTATCCATACTGGGATGCGTGGCATGAATCTTATGCAAAATTGGACCAGTTAACGACATCTGAAAATTACAAAATTTAAACCAACTTTTTTTATAGATACACCTGATTACCATTTTTGCAGTGCTGCAGCAGGCGTGCACATTTATACCAATCACCATAATTTGTATTAAAATCCAGGCAACAGTGATAACAACCTGATGTGTTACCATCTCCAGCGAATGCAGCACCAACGCAAAAAGATTGTAACTCTGTATAGTGATGACAGCAAAAGATATTGTTGTAATTAAGAGCAAATGCCATGAATAAATTTGCAGCAGTAGTTCAACACCTTCCGCAATGTTAGAGTAAATTTCAAGCAGCTTCTTTAAGTCTTCAACTGTTGCTAAGCCCACGACGCGTTGTGCGGTAACTTCGGAAGAATTGACATCATCTACGACAGCGGTCAGCGGTATTTCAGACCAAGATTGCAGCTTAGTGAACTTACGTGTTTTCACACTCTGCGTAGCAAATTGACATAACTTCTGATTGACAAGACGAAATTTTGATTTCAAAATGCACATCAAATTAAAAAACTTAAATTCTTTCAATGTCAGCATAAGTATTGGTGCAAAACATATAAACCAGTAACATGGTGAAAAGCCTACCGGTAGCAATGGCAGTGGGCGTATAACAATACAGTTAACCATAGATAGTACTACCGGTATTAGCATGGCTACTGCAAATCCAATAAACAAATGACGACGCATTGAGAGATAACAGACTGAAATGTCGCTAATTTGATGCAGTGCGTCATCAATGCAAAATATGAGACTGCATAGTTTACGCATGCGCTTTAAATTCAACCAACATGTAACCAATGCTACAAAGCCCAGTGTGAAGAGCGCAAAAATTTGTGCCCATGTTGTGAAATACGATATGATGGAACTTTCACGTATACGCAACGTTGTTTCGAGCTGTTGTAGATCCTCAACGCCACAGCTGAAGCCAACTAGTGGGTGAGGGAATTGTGTTATTTGAAGTGCTTAGCAAAAAAATTTAAATGTTACAATGTTACAAACTTACCAATACAGCCAATTACGCCTAGCACTGTAAACAAACTTGCCGCTACATTCCACTGTGCATGTAAAACGTTGCCATGACTATTAGGATCTAATCGCAACGGTAATAATCCAAATAATTTAAATATGAAAAAACATGGCTGTAACACATAATTGAAGTCGCTGCTTTGATGTGAACCCAACAATTTTAGTTGAAATTTCTCCCATTTGTCTTTCATATATCGAAAGAAAAAATTGCTCATCATGTAGGGTGCACACTTTACAAATGCTTTTACTAAACTGACTTTACTGACTTTGATAATCAGATAAATTTGTTTATATTTTTGTTACGCTCAGGATTATCACAGCGTGCTTTGTTTTTGCACAGTAACTAATTGTGTAAAAGGACATGCGCTCTATGCTGCAACAGGTCGTTGTTGTTGTTCAATGGGTGGTTCTGAAAACGAATAGCATGCAGATAGTAAGGAAGTCAGAGTTTTTGCTTTAAGGCAAATAATAAAATTATTCAATTCACGCTGTATTAATAAATTAAATTGTCACGTTATCTCTCCCAAGTAAAATTCAAACAGTTATAGTACGGGAGGCAGCGTTACATTTTTGAAGGTCATTTCCTCCCTGCTAATTTTTTTTTTTTTGCAATTGTTAGCTTAAGTAAGGCTGATAATGGAAATAAGCGCCAGTCGCCAGAATCGTGGTGACTCTGGTTTTGAGAGGCCGACGAAAAAAATTTCGCTTAATAACTCGGAAAGTAAGCCACAAGTAAAAAATGATGTTAGGACCAATGTTGTAGAGCAGATGTAAATACATCGATTTCATGTCCTACAAATCTCCATACCATAAGATTTGACCCACCTTTCTTCGTTTTAATGTTTCTAAAAAAAGCTTTTTTGGGCGAAAAATATGATTTTTCAGATCTGAACGAGATATGTTAGTTTAAAACTTTCAATAAAAAACTTTTTTTTTCGAAAATAGAGATGGTTGATTAAAATTTTAAAACTATGAAAAGTGGGTCAAATCGAAATTTTTGGGAATGAATTCGCTATGTTTTCATCAGCTCTACATTATTGGTCTTAACATATTTTTTTACTCGTGGCTTACATTCCGAGCTATTGAGCGAAAATTTTTTTTCGTCGGCCTCTCACAACCAGACCCACCACGATTCTGGCGACTGACGCTTATTTCCACTATCAGCCATACTTAAACTAACAATTGCAAAAAAAAAACTTAAGTAGGAGGAAATGACCTACAAAAATGAAACTCTGCCTCCCGTACTATTACGCTGCTTTTAACAACACTAATCAAACATCATTTGTACCCCTTCGTATTCACTTACTCTCTCCCTCTGCACTTCGCTATCTGTCCACTTCTTGAATCTGTGGATTATGTGTGCAGTGCTAATGGTTTTGATAACTTTACGTTTCTTCCCTCCACGGTCATAAGTAGCTGATAAGGGTGAATATAAAGCGCCAGTATAATACAATCTTTTAGTATAAAATTTAACGAGAGCACTTTATACCCGATAACCATTTAGTTTTTGCTGCCGGACGCATGCCACAATTTTTTTGCAAATGCATAACATTTGTCCGGTGTAAAATTTTCTGCCCATATTTAGGATAAAAATTTTCGAAAAAACTTAACTTTTACTTTTTTTAATCATATGCCTAATTTTAATAAACAGATTTTAATTTGAGTTCAAAAGATTATCATCTGAATTAGCATAATTATTGTAATAATCAGGGCTGCCAAGTTGAAAAGAATGATTTTCCGGTTTTCCTAAAATAAAATAATTTTTCCTTTTGGTCAGCAATATTAAAAAAATAATAATTAAAATACTTGTCGAAATTAAATTTTTGTGTGAAAAGAACTTGTTGACTTCTTAGTCGCCAATATTAAAAAATGAATTAATTTTGTATGAGAAAATCTTGATGACCTGTTTTTACCTACAGGGCTCCCGAATTTGACCACAAATGCCGGGCTTAGCTGGGTCAAATTCTGCCACTTGGCAATCCGGGTTACATTATTTATCATCATTTCATTATACAGTCGTGTCTGGATATACTGAACTAGTTTTTGCAAGGCCTGTTCACAGTATCCAGATTATTCACTATATCAAGGTTGCCATTTTTGTTCAAAAACTCGTTTTATTTGCTCAAAATACACATTTGTATATGTAAATGAATTAATTAGAATAAGTCTGTAGGAAAATAGAAATGTACATATGTTTTTCGAAAGAATTCGCGAATAGATGTTTGCTTCCTGCGTTCAGAAATTGACTTTTGAACCGCTTTCCCGCGTATACTTCTCGATGCTAGTATGCCGGCATAATCTGTAGTTTTGACCTCAGCGTTTGTGTTTTTTTTATTGCTTTCTGCTTGAAGTGGCTTTCAAAATTTTATTCACTATTACTCTAAATAGTGAACAAAACTCAATGTAAACATCTTGGTCTTCACTATATCAAGGTGTTCACTATATAAAGTGTTCACTATATCCAGACACGACTGTATGTATTTCAAAGAGCACTGAATTGGTTTTTCTAGGATACTCCTATAAATACTTTCTAAAAGAAAGAACACATTTTTAAAAGAACTACTTAACTAATTCCATCTGTGCGTATTGCATAATACTTTAAAAAGCACAGCATCGTTGTTAAAAATTAAGAACACTTCCTGAAGTGCCTGTGTTTCTAATTTGATTATGCCTTATAAGGAATTGTCGTTCTGCTGGGAATTCAGAACACTCCCTAATATGAGAAGATTTCAGAGTGGCTGTTGAAAAATTGTAAGAAGAATTGAAGAACTTGCACGCTGGAGGAACATGCGAGTTATTGCATTTAACAAGCACTATATTTCTGTTAGTAATTCTTAACATTTCCCAAATTATATAGATTTCTAAGAAGAAACTGTAAGGGACTTCCAATGCATGCGACTAAATAGTTATGCGATTGAGTGGCACCTGTGAACTTTCTATAGAGAAAACACTCAGTGGCACTCATTGAAACGATTACTTTGAGTTATGTATGCACAAGTTCTAACTGAAGATATAATTACACATACACTGAAAACATAATGATCACTAGTCTATTAATACTAATGGAAAAACTATAGTACTACTTAAGTTTCAAAACTATTCCTGTAGTCTTTTGATTTTTAATTTTTTTAATTTGAAAAATATAAGTTATAATATAGCTAATTATGCATGCTCGAATAGCTTGTTGTTTAGTTTAGAAAGTGCTGTAAAGCTCCTTATATTTTAAAATTTGTAAAAGAGAATTGGAAAGAAATTGCAACTGATACTGAAGGACTGAAATTTTTCGACTTGAACTATATGATGCACCCTTTTTGCGAGGTAAGAATAATTTCAGCAGGTAAGGGTACTAAGTTTTTAATTTTGGAGTCAATCCCAGAGTACGCATAGAAGCCAATTTATGCACAATTAATGTACATACGTATGTGTATGTTACGTATAACATTTTCAATGTACAACACGAGTTCACATAGCAATACAGTCATTCACAAAATTCAAATGCCTTGGTGACATGCTACAATTGACCTTCATGTCAAATATATAAAAAATATTCATGCATTGAATGTTTAGCAAATGCTGTCAGTAACAGAAGGAAGAACAAACAATAATGCAGTTAGACAAACATTATTCTTGGACAGTGAACGCATATGGGTTTTGTGAAAATGTACTGAAACGAAACTTCAAACACCCAATTTTCCTAAAATGCATGAAATTGCTCTAAAATTTACTATCAAAAAAAAAAAAGGTCCTGACTTTTCCCATCTCGAAAACCCTAGCAAAATTAGATATATTTCACATCAAATTAATTATAAAATCTACATATTGCGCGATTATTTTGATTTACTATAAAAAACGTAATTAATATATGCAATTGGGTAATTATTTTATATTCAGTGCGGTTATTTTCTTTTACTAAAAAACAAAAAAAGGTAAATATTATAAATTGTACAAATGTACCGAAAATGTACTGAAAATGTGCTAAAAATTTGGCGAATAAAAATGCCCCAAGTGTACCGAATGTACTGAAAACTTGTCGAATGTACTGACAACGCAAATGTACCGAAAAAAGTACAAATGTACCGAAAATGCCATCATTGTTCTAGGATAACCAAAAGTATTTATGTAGTTACTATGAGCGTTGGGATGGTAAAAATGTAATTGTTGCTATATGTAAGTATACAAAAATATAACGTATCAAACAGCGTTACCTAGTGAGAGGCGATGTTAGTGATGCTTGCGGGCTACTGAAAGTTCAAATAAATAATTTGAATATCCTTTAAAAGATTTAATTTAAAAACAATTACATATAAATCAGAAAATTATAATTTTTCTACCCAAGAGAAAATTATTTCCCAAAAACAAAACCCCAAGTATACTTGTCCAAGGAGTGCACGCCAAAGTGTACGGATCCTCTGAGTACCGACTATTAGAGAATATAACCGATGAGCAAGATGCTTAAAACTGTGAAATAAATGAATATGTACGCAGTACACAGCTTTTAACATTTTCTAACTTCAACCTCCTAACAATTGAATCCTCGATCCACGACTGGTAAATTTTTTTACGAACACACATGACTGACTGTAGCTTTTAGTACAAGTTACTTTCATTCAAAGAGAAGTAGCATTAATTTCTATTTCTCTATCGCAACGTAAACACTAAGCGGAAGCGCAAAATCAACACTGCAACGGAACAACAGGTAGCGCAAAAGTATTTTATTTCAAATTAATATGCAATTAATGTCAAAATATATAACGTGACTGCGCTTTCATTTTAATTTTATTTATAAATGCGAAAGAGGAGTGGGCGAGAAAATCAAACAATATATTTTTGTTTTTCATTAATTTATTTTTAATTTTTTATTGGATTTTGTTTCTTTTCTTTATTGTTTTATAAACTAAAAATAGTATGCATAACGGCGTTTGAAATTTTATCGTTATAATTTTCTTTTTAAAATATGTACAAAAAATATTTAATTTAATATAATAACCTAAAAAATAATTAAATTACATACATAAAAATGTTCTAAAAAAATGTGTACAAAGTAGCTGAAGTATAAAAGAGTTTAAAATGAAATTTGTTGTTTTTTTTTTAGAAAAAGATAACAAGATATTGGAAAAAGATATATGTTATGATTTAGTAAAAACAAATCGAAATGCATGAATTTTTAAACGAAATTATAACGAAATTTGAAAATTAAAATAAAAATAAAATAACAATAGTTTTACAAGAATTTGTTTCGCAGGTGCGAGAGAAATACCGTGAATTGTAGTTATAATTAACATGAATTAAGGAAATAGTCGTGCAAGTTTTTAAATTTAGAAGAGTAATAAATTAAACTTAGAATTTTGAATTTTGCCTCCCTTGCGATAGAAAATGCTGTTCAAAAAAATAAATCTAAAAATTCTAAAGAGTATTTCTTATCGTTTTAGTTTTGCAGAAAAATTTAAGAAGTACATACAAATTTAAGATAATTTTGGTAAGTAAGAAATACCTTCCAAGAAAAATTTTTGCAAGAGAGAATAAAGAACATTTGGCGATAGTAAATCGTACTAAATTAGAAAACATTTTTAAGAAAGTATAATGGACTTAAGTTGCTTAGAAGAATTCAGCAGAGAAAACTTTAACTATTTTAGCTCTCTCGCGCGAAAAAAAAATATTTATAAGTAGTATTTTAGTTCAACTAAAACTTATAAAAAAAAATATGAGAAATTATTGAAGTACAATAATTTGAGCGAATGTAGCGAGAAAGTAGCTATAGAATAAGTTGAGAATAATTTAGTTAAGAGAGATCTACGATTTTTGATAAAGGCCATTAAGTATATTTCTTTATTTTTGCGATTATAATTGCAAATATTAACGAAAAAACTAGAGATACTATGCGTTGAATGATTTGATAGTATTTCGAGTACAATAAAACAAATAAACTTAAGTGTAATTTTTCACGCGAGAAGCGCTTGAGAGAAAATAGTTTATATGATAGTTAATAAAAAGTAACTTTATAAAAAAAGATTTAGGAATGAACTGAAAAAGTTGAAATATCAGGCTTGCTGTCTCAAGAGTGAGCAATTATATTTCGAAATTTGAAATTTTCACGCAAAATTGGGGGAAAAACAAGAAAATGTGATTGAATGATTTTGTAATGACATTTTAAGCTCTCATGCAATCAGAAAAATGTCGCCTCATAAATCAACTATTGTTTCATATATAAATTGAATATATAATCGTGAAACCCTCTGTAACTTTATCCACATTATATTTCTTATTTAATTCAAAAAATGGCGTTTTGTGAACTTTTGATTTTTTTTTTTGTTTTAGTTTTGTGTCAATTGATGTGTGAATGTGGCACGAAATTCAGTTAAATTTAAATATTGTAATGCGTTCATCTCGCATTTTTATGCATCATGGTCTCCAGTATATTAGGGTCTAGCGTTGAAGCATGTTCCAAATCTTCAGAACTAGCATTCTCTTCAGCAACATTGACGAAAGCACTAGACAGTTCACCATTTAGTTTGTTGACCGCACCGGATGTGATGTCATACATAAATATCTCCTGCTCGGCATCTTCGGAAGCTCTGAAAAAAGAGTTGTTTAGAATTTCAAGATAAATAAATGCAACATGTTACTTACTTGGCTACCAGCAGCACTACTGATTGCATTTCAACATCAGAGCGCGCTTCTTTCTCCAACCAACGTTTGAAGTTCTCTTTCGTCGGCTTCTTGACCAATGTTTTGATGAGATCACCACCTAAGAACTTAACTTCCTTTGCATCGCTAGCATCTCGCTGAGTGCGTTTATCGCTGCCGCTACTCTGTGCTGGTGGCTGTGCTTCAACGGGCGCTAGCACAACTACACTAACCACTTTTTTACCACGCAATTCCTCAGCATCGGGTAGCGGAAACTGTGCACCATTAATCTTAAGCGGCAAATAGCGATTATATTGGCGATCGGCCAAATCAACTGGTGGCACCACTGTTGCATCTGCCTTCAAGTACTTATCAGTAACACTTTTTTCATTATGTGCACCAAAACGCACCACTTTCACGTCCAACTTCTGTCGCTGTGGCAAAGAATTTGACTGTTTAACGCGTTCGATGTCTTTTTCGCTGAGCGCCACGCTATCGCCATTTGGCTTTACAACAGTAACAACTTTATTGGATTCGGAAATTTGTGCACCACCACCAGCGCCGTAGAAATGTTGCAAGTGTTCGGCGGGTAGATTCTCTAATGCGACATCACCAACTTTATCATAATCGAGCACGGAGATATCAGCGTTGTTGAGGATACCGGAAGTTAGTAGCTGTTGACGCAAATCCTCAGGCACTTCATCGGGCAATTGTAGCAGCGTTTGTGAAGCCTTCGCACTCTTTGGTGCAACAGTGGTTGTAGTTGTTGCTGTCGTTTGTGCTGGAGTAGGCGTTGTTGCACTGGGCGTTGGTGGAATGTATACGCCTTGAGAAGGTTCGTATTGCTGGTGCGCCTGGAAAGCTTGCTTACGTTGCTCCAATTCTTTGAAAACATCCGAATGATATGTAGAGACACTGAAGTGCGAGTTTGTGCCGCTGTTTGGTGCTGTTTGTATTGTGGAGTGCAGAACACTTGATGTTGGGTTTCTGGGTTGCTGTGCGTAGTTTTTCGTAGCTTGAGTTTGCAATGGTTGTGAGTTGTAGATGATTTGCGGTTGTAGGCCTGTGGATTGTTGACTCTGATAATGACTCGAATGATATTGCTGGAAGTTGTTATGGTTCGCTGGTGGCATTGGTGTAACAATCATAATCTTTTGGCCATCGGTGGACTGTGCATATTGAGGCTCAACTGTCGAGGAAGCATATTGCAGTTGTGGAGTATCAGATATACCCTGCGAAGTGGTGACAAAATTTGTATATTGCTGCTGCGAATTAGACTGTTGTTGCGTGATATAGTGGCCACTGGCAGCAGAAGAAGTAGGGAATGGCTGCTGTACTTGCTGTACGTTTGGACGCAATGTTGGACCCAGATTTGGTGCTGGTATGTCGTGTATGACCTCATTTCGCTGTGTGTAGCTGTACTGATTGTAATTGGCATCTTGTTGTTGCACTGGTTGATGATGTATTGTTTCAGTGATGTGTTGCTCAAATTTAGGTATCGACTTAAGTAGCTCAGTTTCTTTTGAGGGTTGTACATTGAAATAGTTGTGCAGGGAGCCCAAAACAGTTGGTGATTGAGTGTTTGGTGCCGATTGATATTTAGTTTGGCTTGCTGTATTCTGAGCCGAAATTGGCAACTGCTGTTGTTGTTGTTGCGGTTGTTGTTGTTGTTGTTGCGGTTGTGTTTGTGTCTTATAGAAGTTTGACTGTTGACTGCCTGTCGAAGGAAGCATTAGATCGGGAGAACTCTGCACAAACTGTTGCTGCTGCCGATTGAAGGAGAAATGTTGTTGTTTGTGCTGTTGCTGTTGTTGATAATAATGCTGCTGCTGTTGCTGTTGCTGCTGTGGCTGTTGCTGCTGTGCTTGTTGCTGTTGCTGTTGCTTATGTTGATGTTGTTCCTGTGGGTATCGTTGCTCCTGGCGCTGCGCTGTTTGATAATGTGAGTTTTCCAATTTGGCTGGTATTGGCATTGGCACCGGTTTGATTTGTGGCGCTGGCATTGGTGTTGGACGAAACTTTATAGGTTGATATGGTGGTGGTGCATGTCTTGAGGGCAACTCCTGCTGCTTTGGTGATATTGTGGGAAAGAACGATGGCTTGGAGTGCTTGTAAGAGTTCGTTTGCTGATGATAGAACTGATTAGGAGAGTAACTTTGTTGCTGTTGTTGAGGCGGTTGGTATTGCTGATTATGATTGACATAGTAGTGTGATTGTTGCTGCAGCTGTTGCTGTATTTGTTGTTGTGTTGTTTGTGGTGGTGATGATGGTGGCTTACGGTACAAAGGCTGTGCTTGTGGTTGTTGTTGCTGTTGTGCTGGATTAGCTGCAAAAGCTGGTCGTTGCTGTTGTTGCTGCAGCTGCTTCTCCTGATAAAAGTTTTGTTGATGTTGTGTTGCTGCTGCTGGAGTTGGTGGCGTTGGTGGACGGAAATAATTGGATGTATGCTGTGCGGGCAATTGTTGTTGTTGCACTTGGTAGTAGTTATTTTGTTGTGGTGGCTGATGGAAGGGCGCAGTGTATAATGAGTTGCCCGCAGCCGGTGAACGTCCGTTTGCATAATCGGAACGTGTATTGGCGAAATAGGACTCAACTAATGATTTTGGCGCATCTGCACTATTGTCAATAGGTAGTGCAACAACATGACGTTGTATGCTCTCAGCGTTATGTTCCTCGAGTATATGGCCCGTTTGTAATTTATCTTCGGAACCAAAGGAGACATGAATACCGCTGTTGCTATGATATTTCTCCGAATCCGGATGTATAATTGTGCGCAAAGTTGTGGCCTTAAGTATTGGCAGCGGTGTCACTACTTGTGGGTAGTGTAATATTTCATCTTCGGTCTCATGATCTGTTTGTGGTTCATCATCATTATTTAGCGAGGCTATTGGACTTTCCAAATGCAGCTTATTGTTTTCGTCCTTTTTGTAGTTAACATAGAACACGTGCACTTTCTCTTTTTTCTTCTTGGTAACAATGGGTTGTGGTGATTCATAAGAAGGAAGTGTTTCGTTGGAGTCTTTTATGATGATTTCAATAATAGGTTCCGGTGCCTCCAAATATTGTGGGTAGTGTGCATAATGCCCACCAAAATCACTGGGATATTGTGCTGTAAAAAGAAAGAGTTCAAGCTTGTGCCAAGAAATTTTAAATATTTTGAAACCCACCAATAGCATTCTGCCCATTGTAGAAACCTGCCTGCGGATAATAACCTGCATGCGTATCTGTGGTGTAACCTGCACGTCTGTTTGCGATTTCCGGATAAAGATAGCCAGCGTTTTCAAAGTCGTATAATGTGCGTTTGCCACGGTTTTCGCCTGGAGCAGCCGCAGCTGCTGTTTTCAGTACCTTGGATTGTCGCGTTCCAGAAGTGGCCTTCGTTTTGCTTTGCGTCGTAGTTGCTGGCTTAATCGGTGTAACTGTTGGTACTTCCTTAGCTGTTGCTGTTTTCTTCACATCTGTTAACTTCTGTTCGGCTGTTGTCTCTGTTTTCGATAAATTCGTTGCAAGGGATATCGATATTCCGACTAACTGTTATGAGAAATAAAAGGAAGATTTTTGGAATTATTGAAATTTTGGATAAGCGCAGATATGTACGTATTAATTAATTAATTATTAAATTGTACATATTAATGATGCTTTTGATCAATGGTCGTTTAAAAATTGTTGTCCCGAAAGTAAGTTATTCCCCAAGTAGCCAAAACAATGGTCAATAAAACACAAAATCATTCAAAAACACATACAACATAAAAATTTAAAGACAAATCAGCGCAAATTGCTATAAATAAATTCGATCTTAATAACCTATTGTTTAACGCTTAAAAACAATGAAAATACCAGACAAATTTAGAAGGAAAATAGTCTAAAATTAAGGGAAGACTGCGCAATGATAAGATAACTTTTGTTTATGAAAAGCATTCATAAAATATGATCAAAAATACAAATAAAATATGTACATGGGTGCTGAATTTAATATTAAGAACAATACACATATAATGGGGGAAAAGTCATCAAAGTTTGATATATCTTTTACAATACAATGAAAAAAATAAAAGCCAAGATAATTATCACCAAAAGATCTGGATAATCGAAATTTGGTTTCATTGCTTTAAATAATTCTCCCAGTAAAGCATTTCAAAATTTTCATCTCAATGAAGGGTGGCCACCTCTACTTGTAAAAATTCGCCCAGTTCTTTTCCAGAGTTTTCCCGAATCATTGCCACACCCTCTTTCGAAATTCTTCAACTTTTTGTACACAGCTTTTCTAAGATTTTCGTATAGTTTCTGAGGTTACTTTACATCAAATATCTTCCCGAACATACATATTATATAGTTTAAGTTTTAATAATGCTCAGAAGAGAAAACAGAACTCAACTCCAACAGCAATTTCTAAATGCCTAGTAATGAGGCTTGCACACATTTCTGTGTCGTAATGTATCAATTATGAATATGCTGCAATTATCAATAGATTATTTTCATTCTCATTTATTCATTCATAGTGCATGTAAATCAGAGGAGCATGCATTCCCAACGGACGCGGATCGGTTACGGATTCGTTTCTCAAATAAAACGGATGCAAGCCGGACTCGTTTTTCTTAACTAAAACGGATCCGTTATGTAATCGGAACGGACTTCTTATACGGATCGGACTCCGTTTTGGCCGTTCCGGATTCATTTTTTGTAAATAAAACGGATCCGTTTCGGACTCGTTTTTCTAAATAAAACGGATGCGAGCCGGACTCAATTTTTTTAACTAAAACGGATCCGTTACGGAATCGGAACGGACTTCTTATACGGATCGGACTCCGTTGTGGCCGTTCCAGATTCATTTTTTGTAAATAAAACGGATCCGTTTCCGGCTCGTTTTTTTAAATAAAACGGATTCGGACGAACTCTTTTTTTAAATAATATGGATTTTACTGTATAAAATTAACGCAATTAAAACAATTTAGCCAACGCAATCGGATTCAGTTTCGGATAAATAATACGAAGAAGCTGATCCGAATGGAATCCGAAACGGATCCGTTTGGCACACTGGATTCTATCAAAAAATCATAATAATATTATTGCGCATATTATCTGTTTCATTAATGCCAGTTATGTCAGAATAAAACAAACATGAAATTAACCTAATTGACCAAACAACAAATTTTCGATTACGCAACCGCCAAAAGCATTCAAAAGAAAGTGAAATGTCTGAATAGAAAAAGAAGCACGCACCACATGCTAACAGTCTAACAATTAAAAAATTACATTAATTTGCATTAATTAAATTTCTAAACAAATTCATTACTAAACCTTGGACCATAGACAAACACATAGACAAACTGTCTGTTGTTGCCTCTATTTTTGTGCTTTTTCTTTTGTTGCTGTTGAACGAAACATTTGAATTTTAAGTCAGCTAAAGAAGCGCATGCGTGCAGTCGCAATGCGCGTGCGTATTAATCATGCAATGACAAAGAAAGAAAACGCAGCGCATGAATCAACAAAACCAGAAAAAAATGTAAACAGCAAATGACACCTACTTTTCGACTTATTCATTTTTATTGTAAATTTAATAAAAATTTAAAGGAAAAAACAAAACTGCTGTCTGATTGTCAAAATCACAACAGACAACAAATTGGGCGCATTATTTTTTCAAATCAACGCACGAGGTTGCTAATTGAAGGTGTTAAAAAGACAATAAAGCGTCTCGGTTTGCTTGGGGGGGAAAAAAAGAGAAACTTCATTGAAAATTTGTAATTTGAGCTCATCTTCAAATTAAAGGCATAATTTTTTTTTTATGAAAAATATTCAAGGTTTTCTTTTTCTTAATATTTCATTTATGCCTCTAATAGCAATTCATCAATATTAATTTGAAAGTAACTCATTTTTAGCAAATATTGACTTTAATCTGTTTCTTTTATTTAGTCGAAGAAAAGATTTAAAATTGCTACCATACCGATTTTATTTTATTGTTAATTATTTAATTTTTAATTTTTTTTTTCTCTTTAGGTCAATGTCAGTGGGGTTTTATTTTTAAGTTTTTTCGTTATTTTTTTTTTTTGTTGAAAAAGCGTGCATCCAATTCATCTTCATTTGATTGAATTATGTCAATATTTTTGTATTATTTGCACAATCATGTTGTTAAAATTTTTGTTTTTTTTCCATAGACCTATACAAAACACATAGTGAGCTTTATAATAACAATGTAAAAAATTGATGTTCCACTTAATTAAATTTAATGCCACTCAAAACCGTAGCATGCTGCTTTCTTTCCTTTCACACATCATTTTCGTTCGAAATTAAATAAATAATTAAATAATATCATAAAAGGTTACTTTCAACACAGTTATTTAGACGAGCTGAAACGCTTATTATGTACACTGAGAAAAACTTGTAAGATTAAATATTTAAAAGCAGCGGTGCTCTGCATTCAAATTTGAGATGAGAAAAAAATGTCACTTTCACCATCACTTTTAGTGAGAATTTCCGCCGAAAAAATAGCAGATTTGTGGATGAACAACTGTTGGTAGTTGCAGCACGACAATGCATCATTAAGAGTATATGGCCCCATCTGAATATGTCAAAATGACTACTTTGAGGAAGGAGCTTTGAGTCGGTTGAATCCTAAGCACAAAATTCACTGAAGGAGCTGAATGCTATTTCTCAATCAGCGCAAGAAAAATGTGTGTAGGACTGGATCAAGCGCTAGTGTGGGTGTAATGTAAACGAAGGGGCCTACTTTAAGGTGACAATATAAATTTTAATAAATAAATGCTTTTGTTTCGTTATATTTCACAATTTCCCCACACGACACATAACGTTTTGTAAACCTTTCAGAAATTTTTCATATGAAAGCTTACAAAGTTTTAGCTACATTTAAGAAATCTTTCATTTTCATTTTTCATTTCAGAAAAATATTTGCAATGTGTCACTGTCCGCCTTTTAATTTCATTTGAAACGTTTCTGAAATGTTACAGAAATCTTCTAAGTTTTATTTATTTTTTTATTTATTTATTGATCTATTAGTGTAACAAGACAGGCGTCTTATACTTACTACGCTAACAATATTATTGAATATATATTTTTATGAATAAATATATAAAATTTAATAACAAGAAATACAAACTTAACTTAAACTTATATTTAAAAACAAAATTAAAATTTATAAAAAAAAACAATGTAGATAATATATTATTGCAACAAGGAAAAGTGAAGAGATTAATATTTCTTAAATTGCACATCGTTACTCATACACCTTAGGTTTAAGGGAAGAGCGTTCCAAAGACGAATGGAAAAAAAAAAAAAAAAATAAAAATAAAAAGTTTATGAGAACAAAATTCATAAGTTTTTTATAACGCATACGGACTCTGAAGTTTTTTAATTTTTTTTTTATCCACGCTAATTTCGCTGTTATTTTATTACGTCATCGGGTTTTGGATAATTATTTCATTTTATCCGCATTATCGTCTGAGTTGTTACTTAATATGCATTTACGTTTCTTGATTTATAATCGAAAATAACGACAAAAAACTATATTTGACATTGTATCAAACAGAGAACCAGCCTGTTAACATTCACACAGTTCTTTACTAACTGTGTTGCTACCAATAAAAATAATATATTTCATTTAATTTTACACATATTTCATTAGAAAATTCTGCAAAGATTATAGCTGAAATCTATCAGAAACACTTCAGAATGATTGCAAGTGAAAGATATCTGTAAAGTTCAGGAAACGTTGAATAATGAAACTTTCAGAAACACTTCGCAATGATTGCACAATTGTAAAATATTATATTTGTAATATATAACAACTTTACTAAACTTATTTGGCATCCAACGTTTTCTTTCTTTTTACATTAAGTTCATTGAACAAAAACTTACATAAAGTCAAAATACCAACAAAATACAAATTTGTTCCCCTTTCTATCAGTGACATCGCATCACTGAAGTGCAACACTCAGTACGATGCAACCAACAGTGGGCGGATAGAAAGCAATTGAATTTGCATAAAAATTATTAAAAATAAACGAAGAGCAAAAATGAAAAAACTCAATACAAAATTAACATATGAATAAAAAGTGAAAATCGAAGGTGGCAACACTGCGCCTTGGCACAAATTGCATTTATGATGTTGAAACAATTTATATAAAAAAAGAAAATAAACAACAACAACGAAAATAACAAGAGCAACACACTCATAACATTGACAGTTGTGACATTAAATCAAAAAGAAAACAAATAAAAATATAATCACAAAAAAAAAATTAAAACAAAGTAAATTAAAAAAAATACCACATTAAACATTAATAGTTGAAGCACCAAAGTTGACAGCTAAAATTAAATTTAATTCAATTTCCCTTTCAACTTTTTTTTCATGTGCTCGTACATATTTCCATGTGACTTCTTTACGTAGTAGCGTATTTTGACGTAATATCATTAAAATGTCATTGAAAATGTCAACACTAACATTTGTTTACATATTAAAAAGTGTGAGTGTTTATTGTGTTGATTGTATGTAGTACATTGTGCAGTGGGTGTTTTACCGTTCATCCTGTTTGCGTATCGAATACATATGTAAATATTGTCTTTTGTGTATAAAATTTGATATGCAATAATTTTTCATTTCTATTTGACATTTATTGGCAGCGACCATAATTTTTTTTGTCATAAATATCATCGACATTTGGCGCATATTGAAAGTGAATGGCTTTTCCAAATGGCATAATCAAAATGTAAATTTTTTTACACTTAAATATGCGGCGTGTACACATGCAAGTACGCTTTTTTGCATTATAAGCAATTTATTAATTTTATTTATTCGCTTTTGATATTTATTGCTAACATATGTGTTTTGGACAAAAGTGAAATTTCAACAGGAAGTTGCGTTATTTAAATTATTTCACCGGTTTGATTGATTTTTTAAATTACAGTAATTACGATATTAATGTTTTACTTTGAACAAATTTGTGAATTTGTATAAAGCCATGACAAATTTGTAATTCAATATTTTAATTACAGCTATAGCTAAGCCGATAGTAATTTTTTTGAAACTCGATTATAAAATTAAAATAATAATTCATTGAGTAACGTAACTGAACTGAACTGTAAATTTTGTTCAAAATTATATACATACCTATATGCATTTATAAAAGGAATTTCAATCGTTAACTCATTTTCGGATGCAAAAAATTTTTTTTATCGAAAATCAAATTCCTTTCTTAAACTGTTTAGTTTGATCCTATAGAACTTCTAAAAGCAAACAAAATTAAATTATCTTTCGTCCTTTGTCCTGTAGGAGGTGGTCGAAAAACCGACCAATGGCTGTTTTCGGTTACAAGAAAAAAAAAAATTAATTAATTTTTTAGTAAGAAAAATAAACATTTTAATTCATTTTTAAAAAGTAGTTACACATTTAAAAGTATAGCTCTCATTTTTTATGTACAGAATACAAAAAAAAAGACTTTTGGGGCAGATGCACATTACAGTGACTACAAACAGACCAAGACAAAACGATTGCACAACTATAAAATCAAAAACAGTCCTAGAATGTTTTGATTCTTTGCGTGAGAAAAATTTAGTAGTCCGTAGTAGGTATCTGGGAATCGCTAAATTATAGGAAATGAAAAGGCAAATTTACTAGAAAAGCAAGGCAAATTCATAACTCATGAAAGTCTCTGTACCCTTTCAGCACTACTACCTACTAAATAACAGAGAACTACTCTTAGAAGCCGAAAAGAGGTGGGCTTACTCTACCACTAGCAATATTATTACCCAACCTTTTTGGCCCCGTTTCCATAAAAGGGACACAAGATATCTATTTTCCTTAAGGGTTGTCACCGATCACTGCCTTATTGGGCATCACGCTTTCAAGTTGGGCATCGTATCCAACGACTGGTGTAGAAATTGTCATGAATTAGAGGGAGAGGAAACAATGGAACATCTTTTGTGCTCTTGCCCTGCTTTGGCAAGCAATAGACTAAAATACTTCGGGCAGCCATTCTTTATATCCCTGAATGAAATCAAAAGATTCGCTGTAACAACAGGCACCTTCATGTTGGACGTGCACCACAATAAAAGGACCAGAATTTACTAATAAGACTGTAACAGAGAGTTTCCGGTAGCACTATGGACCCCTGTGGTCTATGTGAGGCTATGGCTGCCTCCTAACCTTACTTAACTATTTAAGCAGAAACTAAGGCCAACTAAGAATCTAATTTGAAATTTGCTCTAAATCTCACATGAACAAAAAAAAAAAAAATGATATACTGAATCTTGGTATTTTGATATTGATAACAGCCATTGGTCGATTTTTTGACCACTTGATTTCTCACTAAAATTTAGTATAACTAACTTCAAATAATATAATGGAATACAACTGATTTACTAAGAAAGATCTTTTGTGAATAGAACTGCATTTAAAATTTTAAATTTTGTAACTATTTACATTTAAAAGTAAAAGTTTTTAAAAGTGTCTAAAAAGGACTTTTTAAAAATATATTTTTTTCAGTGTATAAGAATGACAATAGCATATATATTCATTGTTTATTTAAATAAAAAGAAAAGAGGACCAATGTATTTCCTGTATATAAAAAATTCATTTATAAATGACTACCATTTTGTGGTCGAAAATGCGTTAAAAAGCTTTATACTCCTAATATAGATTTAAAGCTATAAAACTTTATTTTATGTAAATCGTTGATCTTGTTTTCGTATTTATGTATATTTCATCATAACCAAAAAACTCCAACATCTTTGTTAAATCAAAAGACTTTAGCGACGAACTTTTTGAACTATTTATGTTAATTTTCTCATAAGCAGCAATAAACAATCTGCTAACTTGTATAACAAAAAAAAAAATAAAATATAAAAAAAACTATGTACCCGCCTCTTTTTGCTTACCTGCTCCGGTATAATCTTCACTATGATTAATTTTTTAATATTATGATTTCATTTGAAAATAAAGTGTTACAAATTATGACATAATTTTTAACTGTTTGTTGCTTCCACTCCTCATTTCTTGTGACTAAAAGCCTTTTTATTACCTTCATCGTTATAAGCATGTCATGCTCTTTATCTTATTGCCATCATTTAATTCACCGTTATTCATTGAGTTCATCTTGATTTGCTATGACATTCAGTAAGCAGCATAGCAGCAGCAGCAGAAGCAGAAGCAGTTACTACAGCTAGCTAATGAGATTTAGTAGCATGATTAGCTCTGTTAACGTTGTTGCCACCTTTATTGCTGCTGTTTTCGCTGCCAAATTGTCGCTAGTTCATCACGTTCATCATTCAAGTTGCTGTCAACGTTGTTAGTTTTTCTTCCACACTATTTTGATGTTTCTAATGATTATGATGGTAATGTTGATGATGATATTTATATTGTTGTTGTGTGATACTGTCTGCAACATTGTTTTGCTTTATTTTTTATGCTGTTAACTCTATACTTAAGCAGTTGCGGTTGTTATTATGCCCTAAGTGGGTCAACATCGACGCTGCGGTGGGTAAATTTACAGTCAATTTATTGCTAAAATTTCAAAATTTGTTTGCGCTACTTTATAAGTAATCAAGTGCAATAATTTGTAAGTTTGTGCATTTGAATTTTCCATTTTGGTCTTTCAACTTATAATATACTTACGTATGTATATCACGTATCCTTAGTTCTAAAAAATTTTGAAGATTTTTTTGATTTACATTTCTTTTATTGCAAATATTAGTTGAAGAAAGTCCCTTTTCTTGCATTATGAGAAGGCAAGGGTTGAAATCACAAAGCTTGTGTCAATGTTTTTGTTTTTAAGAACGAAGTATATCCAAAAAGTTGTTTTGACAAGCATCTCAGATATCACTGATTTATCAAATAGTTTTTTTCAAACATTTTACTATAATTTCAAGTACATAGTAGAGTAGCTAAGTGTTGACAAAAAAATCATTATTTATATATTTTTTTAATACAAAGCCGAGACACAACTGCAATTTGGTCTTTACATTTAAAAACCAGTAATTCAATTACAAAAATTAGGCCACTTATACTTAATCCTAGAAAATACACTTTCCAAATCCAGCTTAAGTCCTCGAAGGTAATAGTTTTTGGTTCTTCAATTACACTTTTGTCATATATAGTTAGTTGACCAGCCTCAATCATATCATTGAAACTTGAACGATACCAATGCATAAAAATACCCGAACTATGCAACTGACCAATAAAGATATTGAGAGGTTCTATAAAAATTGAATCCTCATGCAGTGGTATTCCATGATATAAATCAATGCCCAAAGTTATCTGTTGGGCGATACGATATTTTTTCTGTTGAAAATATTGCTGTTGCTTCTCCAACGCTGCCCAAGCGCCACTTAAAACAATATACGCCTTGGATGTGTTATATCCAAAAAGATATTCCTCGTACATCGCTATATTTGTAACTAGCTCAAAGAGATGATCATATTGTACGAAAAGCTTGTTATTAGCATTCAAATCACTCAATACCCTGTGGGTAGATTCAATGATCATGATAGGTATTTTATTTTTTTCTAAGTCTGCAAAGCTCTTAATTTCCGGTTTTCTAGGTGGATGCGTAAAAAATGTCTGTAAATTCGTTGAGTAGCTGACATCCTTAATGAGATTGAAAATGACAGCTAAGAAAAATAACAACTTGATGTGAACCATTCTATTCCTTCTTAGATTCAAAAGGAAAGGAAGATTCAATAATAATTCTATTGAAATGAATATGAATGATGAATGCTCTTCCCATAGATAAACGCTTATCACCGAAATAACAACAAATGCGAAATATGTACATGCTAATATAAGTAAGAAGTCAGCTGTGTAGATCCGTGCAAATATTTCTCTTCTACTATATGCTTCTGACACAGGAACTACAGCGTGCAATTTTCCGAATTCAAGTAAGTCGGAAACTGTAAAGTTCTCTTTTGTCATCAAATTTATAGGAACAAACATTGTACTGATGTCTATGGTGTCACTGCTGATCATTTTTGCAATATCATGTACATCGCTTAAGGTTAGTGACTTGTCAATGTCCAGTGGAAATTCAAAAGTAAGTTTAGCATTCAGTTTTTTGGCAAATGTTGTGACAAGTCGACCAGCATAGCCTATCATACGCAATTCTCCATTATGTTTGTGATATAATAAACTCTTTGGGCGACTGTGGTGATGGCGAGATCTAAGCGGAAAGCAATCTAAATTTTGCATACGTTGGGGAAAATATGTGAAATTCATTTCGAAATTTCGTGCTTCAATAGCCATGCTCGGAAAAGGTCGGTAGCTGTAATAGTTGCCTGTATGCTGATAGTCACCAAATAAAATCATTATGTTTAGCATATGTTGCGACCAACAGTATTCAAAATGATGTTGAAGCACTTGATTTTTTCGCTTCACATCAGCTTCATTTTGTTGGAGATGTATTATAACTCTTAGAGTTCTGAAACCCTTAAAAATATTTAGCATCTTCTGGAGGCTGCAGAAATATTCAATATCATTGATGCATATGATAGTTAAAATTTCGTAGTTACTTAACTGCTTCAGTGCATTCTGTATGTTCTTGCTATTTAGCATAAGTTTTGGTATATCTTCTGTCAATTTCATTGTATCCTGGTCCAAACAATAGTGTTCATTATCTTGAATTATTAGAAGTGTTTCATAATGTTTTTCCTGTTCTATTTTATGCAACAATTTTTTCAATGAAAATTGTGCTGTTATTTGCACAGCTTTTGCTCCCACATTGTACGATGTTAGAAGCAGTACAAAACTGATCCATGTTACTTGTTGCAGTGACAACATTTTACTATCTGCTGATTCATACAGACGAATGCATTTTGTGTGCTTTTCATGCTTACATATTATGGGGAAAATCCATTTGTATTAATCGCTATTATTGATTTCACATGATATACATACATATAGTCAGCGTTAAGTGCATGAAAAAACATTTTATATTTATTATTTTTGTCCGTACCTTTAGTCAATACAAATTTATTACATTTAGAGTCAAAGCAAATTATTCTTTTAATTAAGAAACATTGCGCCAAAAATAAAAAGAGCAACTGGAGAAGATAAGTAAACTGATTGTAACAGAATTAATGTATCTCTTCTGTTAAGTCCTTTGTCTCTTCACAGATCGATTTGCAGTTCATTGCGCAAAAATAAGCCCAAATCTGACCAAGTGCTAGTTGAGTTAGTCATGCTGGAGTCCTTTAAGAGGAAAATCTTACGTCGCTTTATCGTTCATGTAACCATGGATGTTGTATGTCTAAGAACATTTAACCTTGAAATAATGAGCTGCTATACCTATATGGTGTAGGCAATTCCATAGGCAACTTTCACTCAACTCAAGAGAATTTTCAATTAATATTATTTCAAGGTACTTTTAGTACGAGAGCTAGCAACATCGCTAAAATGAAAATTTCAGGATATTTTCTATGTCCTCTCATCATTTCCGTAGGAATGGCGACAGTATGGCTGTAAATTATTTCAAGAACGATTGTCATTGGTTTTTACGCATTTTTTGTTAATTTGCTACTGTTTTTACAATTCGTCATGGTGAAGTGCAACCTTACCATAACTTAAGAATCCATATTACTTTTTGCTTTAGGGAAGGCTAACTGCGGCAATATTTTTTTGCTCATATACACTAGCAATAATAGAAACTAACCAATGACAAAAAAAATTTTGGAAATTTTCTGTTATGGTGTGGAAAAAAATCGGGTTGTTTAGTTCTCTATACAAAAACGTGTGGAAAATGTTTGCTTATTTATTTTTTCAAAAAAAAAAAAAAAAAACCAACAAGGCACCTGTTCGATATTCTGCAAATACTCACCAAACAAAAAGACTACATCTCAGATAACACTGATTTATCAAAGAGTTATTTTTAAACATTTTATTAACATTTCAAAACCAAAGTAACTTAGCTAAGTAATAGTTGACAAAAATTCATTTCTTATATAATTTTTTAATACAAAGCCGAAGTCCAACTGCAAACAGGTCTTTACATTCAAAAACTAGTAATTCAATTACAAAAATTATGCCACTTATACTAAGCCCTAGAAAATAAACTTTCCAATTCCAGCTTAAGTCCTCGACGGTAATAGTTTTTGGTTCTTCAATAAAACTTTTGTCATACATATTAAGTTGACCAGCCTCAATCATATCATTGAAACTTGAATGATACCAATGCATAAAAATACCCGAACTATGCAATTGACCAATAAAGAAATTAAGAGGTTCCATAAAAATAGAATCCTCATGCAGAGGTAATCCAAGATAAAAATCAATTGGTAAAGTTATCTGTTTGGCGACACGAAACTTTTTCTTTTGAAAATATTGCTGCTTTTGCTCCAAAACTGCCCAAGAGTTACTTAGAACAATATACGACTTGGATGTGTTATAATCAAAAAGATATTCTTCGTACAACGTTATATTTGATACTAGCTCAAAGAGATGACTATATTGTACGAAAAGCTCTTTATTAACATTAAAATTACTTAATATTTTGTGAGTAAGTTCAATGATCATGATAGGCATTTTAAGTTTTGCTAAATCTGCTAAACTGTTAATTTCCGGTTTTGTAGGTGGATGCGTAAAAAATGTCTGTAAGTTCGTTGAGTAGCTAACATCCTTAATGAGATTGAAAATGACAGCTAAGAAAAATAATAACTTGATGTGAACCTTTCTTCTCCTTCTTAGATTCAAAAGGAAAGGAAGATTCAATAATAATTCAATTGAAATAAAAATGAATGATGAATGCTCTTCCCATAAATAAATGCTTATCACTGAAATAACAACAAATACGAAATATGTACATACTAATGTAAGTAACAAGTCAAGTGTGTATATCCGTGAAAATATTTCTCTTCTACTATATGCTTCTGATACTGGTACTACAGCGTGGAATTTTCCGAATTCAAGTAAGTCGGAAACTTTCAAATTCTTATTTATCATCAAATTTATAGGAACAACCGTTGTACTGATGTCTATGGTGTCACTGCTGATCATTTTTATAATATCATGTACATCGCTTAAGGATAGTGACTTGCCAATGTCCAGTGGAAATTCAAAAGTAAGTTTAGCATTCAGTTTTTTGGCAAATGTTGTGACAAGTCGACCAGCATAGCCTATCATACGCAATTCTCCATTATGTTTGTGATATAATAAACTCTTTGGGCGACTGTGGTGATGGCGAGATCTAAGCGGAAAGCAATCTAAATTTTGCATACGTTGGGGAAAATATGTGAAATTCATTTCGAAATTTCGTGCTTCAATAGCCATGCTCGGAAAAGGTCGGTAGCTGTAATAGTTGCCTGTATGCTGATAGTCACCAAATAAAATCATTATGTTTAGCATATGTTGCGACCAACAGTATTCAAAATGATGTTGAAGCACTTGATTTTTTCGCTTCACATCAGCTTCATTTTGTTGGAGATGTATTATAACTCTTAGAGTTCTGTAACCCTTAAAAATATTTATCATCTTTCGGAGGCTCCATAGATATTCGATTTCATTGGTGCATATAATAGTCAAAATTTCATAGTTGCTTATCTGCTTCAGTGTATGCTGTATGTTGTTACTATTTAGCATAAGTTTTGGTATGTCTTCTGTTAATTTCATAGTATCCTCATCCAAACAATAGTGTCCTTTTTCTTTCATTATTAAAAGTGTTTCATAATGTTTTTCCTGTTTTATTTTATCCAATAATTTAGCCAATGAAAATTGTGCTGTTGCCGGCATAGCGTTGGCTCCTATTTTGTGCGTTGTAAATAGCAGTAGGAAACTGATCCATATTACTTGTTGCAGCGACAACATTTTACTATCTGGTGATTCATGGATACGAACGCATTTGGTGTAGTCTTCAAAGAAGCCTAAGCAATTTGGATGTATATAATGGGAAAAAACCATTTGCATTAATCGCTATTACTGATTGCACGTGGTATGTAATCAGCACTAAGTGCATGAAGAAACATTTATATTGATTTTTTCTTCGTGCGTGCATTTAGTCCATACAAATTTATAACATGTATCTTAATGCAACATGTTATTTGCATTAATGCAGATTAGACAAAATAAAAAGAAAATTGAAGTAAAATACTAAACTATACTAATTTAAATCTGCTCTTGTGTCCATTATCTTTTCATGAAGCTATTATCCATTATCTTTTTTGCTTGCGCGATCAGTAGAAAGTTCTTTCAATTCTCTCTTACATATTCCCGATTCACATATTTTTTGTTCATGATCGAGTACGGCAGCGTTTTCTGAGCTTAACAATAGTTATCCAACTCTTTAGGAAGATTTTACCTGAAACTTGATTATCATGGACTTAGCAAACCCTTTGCCAATGTTAGAATGCCAAACATGGCTAAGCGACTTTTTTATCAAAACTTTAGCTCTCTGTCAGCCTGCAATATGTGTCTACATGAATTGGTCACATATATAGCACAATCATTGTAATACTTAGAAAAGACCAAATTTTTGTTTAAAGTAAAATTATCAACGCATTTACCATAGAAAATCAAGACCATAGGGTTTCAAATACATACACAAAGAGATAATTTTACATAGTTATATTGTTATATACCATATATCAAAGAAATATACAGCAGAAGATATTACAATAAAAAGATTTCTTAATTTTCACACAACCCAGACTTTGCAAGATATCATCTGCAATCTAATGCTAACAATAACTTTATTAGCAATTTTTGCTAACTGCAATTGTTGCTAGTAATTTTAATTGCCATCTTTGTAAAATGTTGCTCATTGTTATCGTTGTTGCTGCTATGAGCAATTCTCATATTATAGAAATTTTATACTGCACTTATATGAAAAACAAATGCAAAGATTTTGATCTACTAAAAGTAGAGTTTGCAGTTGCAATTTTTTTTTATATACCCTACACTTTTAAAATTATCTTTGGAAATAAATGCTTATTGTAGCTTATATCTAGTCATCATTTTTGAATTACTTTTTTGCAATAAAAAACAGTGCTCTAGCTCCAGCTTAAGTGAAATGCAGCACAGTAAAATGTTGTCAATTCAACAAAAAGTACGCATTGGTTGCATTCTGTTGCTAACTTTCAATGGCGTGGAATCTAAAGTCTGCCAAACAACAAAAGGATTTCCGCTGAAAAGTCTATTACATAAAATAGACCAAGAAAAGCATTATGAGACACTTTTAATAATACGAGAAGAGACGCAATATTGCTCCATAGCGGATGAAATCGAAACTTTAGATCAAAAACCAAAGCTTCTACTGGAATCAAAGGCAGATTTTAATATAAATCATAAAGTGAATAACAAAATTTTAGTTGTGATTTGCATCGATTCCTTTTGGAATTACAAGAAATTCTTCAGCAACTTTGAGGGTATCAGAGGAACCAGAATTCTTATGCATTTTAAAGAAAGCGAAACTCATACTTCACTTAAAAATTTTCTTCTTAAGCATTATTTCACATACTGTTGGTCTCAACGTATGCTTAACGTTATGATATTGTTTGGTGACTATCAGCGCACTGGAAGTTATTACAATTACAGACCCTTTCCGGAATTCGTAATAGAAGCAGAAAACTTCAACGTAAACTCTACTTTTTTTCCAGAACGTATGAACAATTTGCATGGTTTCCCACTAAAATTCTACCCGAATAAGTTGCGTCCACAGACTATATTATATAACAAGCGTAATGGTGAACTGCGTATGATAGGTCCTATCGGCCGTGTTGTTGATAACTTTGCTAAGAAGCTAAATGCAACACTAACATCACTTGCAACAACAATTCAAAGAGATAAACTTTATTCAGCTACTGAAATACTTCAAATGACATTGAATGGTATCATAGATATGAGCACATCTTTGACAGCGCCCAATATAGACGAAAATAAATTGAAATCATCTAATATACTTGTGATTACTCACTACGATATTTTGCTACCTGTGCCAGAAACTTTAAATAAAAATCAAGTATTTGCACGTTTATTCACAGATAACTTAGTTTGGACACTCGTTTTTATATATATCGTTTTTGCATTTGTTATTGCGCTTAGCATTTGCCTGTGGCAGAGGAAATCATTTTTAACAATTTGCTTGGAAATAATATTGAATCCACTATTTTTCATGGACCTAAGTGGACGTCCATTTATAAATCGTCTTGGTGGTAGCATTACACATCACGGTAAATTGCTATTTATTTTACTTGTAATTTACAAATCCCTCATGGAAATCAGTTATGAAACAAATCTGCAAACATTTTTTACACTTCCACCAACAGCATCGAAATTCAATAGCTTAGCAGATTTGGCGAAACGAAATACACAAATTATGTTACTTGAATCTACTTATCAGTATTTAAATGAACTATATGCTACTGATGACATTATTGTAAAATATGGGTATCTCTTGAAACCCGTGACAAATTTGGTGGATTTTGAAACGACTGTTTTTCAATTTAACACTTCCATGGCCTATGTTACTAACAGGGCCATGTGGAGGGTTTTAGGGCAGCAACAACAGTATTTTGGAAAGAAAAAAATGCATATATCTGCAAAATTAAACTTGAACAACATTTTGTATTATGGTATGCCACTGCATAAGGATTCAATTTTTATGGATGCACTGAATATCTACATTGGTCAATTGCACAGTTCGGGTATTTATGCACAGTGGTATAATTTAATATTCAATGATATGACGGAAGCTGGCTATATGAAAATGAATTTTGATGATACGTTCCGTACTGATGAAAAGAAACCAATCACAATTAAGGACTTAAATTCGGTTTGGACGTTTTATATTTTGTGTCATGGTATATGTTTTTGTGTATTTACTTTTGAACTGCTTGTCTTTAAATTTAAATGTTTAATTGAAGAAATATTTTATGATTTGTTGAGTTTGCACTGAAGTGATGTATTGTAATTGGAAAATTAAATAAATAGATAAAATAAATCTTTAAATGGCCAATTTTTATTCAATTTGTGCTGATGCAATAGTTTTGCAAAAAAGCCATAAACTTATATGTATAATGAATGATTTTATGTTCAAAAGTTATTGCATTAAAATATTTTTTTTATTGCTATAGCAATTTAACAATAAGTCAACAGAGCTTTAAATGTAAAGTTTACTAAAAAGTACATTTTTGTGCAAAGTTGGCTAAGACTATGTGTGCGGTGAGTGATTTCGAATATTTTGAGATAGTTAGTAAAAATTTTACTAAATGAATTTTAACCAAAATATGGAATTCGGTCTTTCTTCAAAATAAACATGTCAAATACGGAAGAATGATAAAAAGTGTTTCATTCAAAGTTCTTGCATTTTGTCCAACTTTCGACCAAATTGTGGATATTACGCCAGTAAAAATCTTCAATTTTTGTCAAGAACCATTTATCGAGCCATTTGTTCACATCTTCATACAAACAAAATCTTTGCTAAGCCAGTGCGTGTGACGCATTGATGTCTGTCTGTCAGTGTGTCTGTGTGTCTGTCTGTCTGTTGAAATCAAGTTTACGGGAAAACTAAGAAACCTAATTCAATTCAAATTTGGCACACAGGTCACACCTTCTTGCAAGCTGCTAGCATTTAATTTTGGGCGAAATCGGGTTACGACCACGCCTACCGCCCATACTCTATGCATGTAAATCTACCTCAGCCCATTTTGAAAAAAGTTGCTTGCGATTTTGATGAAACTTGGTGATTTGGTGAACTTGTGAACAAAATTAAGATTGGGCTAAGTTTTAAATTTTCAAAGAAATTTGGTATACGGATACAGATCATATATATCTTGAATTGTGTTTAAAGTGGGCGGAATCGGAAAATTTTGAAATCCGCTTGTATGTAACTAACAATCCTACCTGAACACAACTAAATAAAACTTTGGCGTACTAAAAGAAATGAATTGAACTTTTATTTATTGTTCGGGAAGTAGTTCTCCCATAGTTTCTTAATAATTTGTTTAAGAGCAATTATTTTTTTTGTGCTCTCTACAAAAAAAAAACCCCTTTGCGAAAGCCCTTCTCAACTTAAACTCTAAGCTACTCAAACTTTTGCGTCAATGATGCCGCATTCAATGTTATCTAACTGCTAGTCTTTTTTTTTTACATAAACAAAAGCAGAAACGCTCTGAAAAGAAATGCTGATAATTTATTATACCGCATGCTGCGATTTAAGCCATTAAAGCAGCGCTTCAAAGCCTTTTGCACTCATTTCATAGTCGATTTAGTTCATTTTAATGTGAGCTTCAAAAATCATTTGCTTTTTGTCATTTCAAGTTGTTTATATGGTTTGTTGCGCTTTTATTTTCATCTTCTACTTCTTTATCTTTTTTTTTCTATTTTTTTTTACTATGTATTACATTTTTGATTGTTTTTGTTTTTTTTTTATTTAAAGGCGTTGTGTTTTTTTCGCATTTAACTTAACTTTCACCCATTGTTATTCTCATTTGTTCGAGTTTTGCTTTCTTCAGCTACTGCATACAACAGCATTTGGTTTCCTCAATATATTTCGTTGAATATTTAGAGTTAAGTTTTAGTTTCATTGCTCTGTGGTTCCTTAATCTTTGCAAATTCGTGGTTACTGATATTTTCGAGTATATTTTTTGTTTTGTTGCTCTTATTGTTTGCTGCTGCTGCTGTTAACTTCATTAAACATTAGCTCAGCTTAATTTCTTTGGCCTTTTTGAAATCTCTTTTGCTTTTTTGGCCTCTATTGACCATTGGCATTTTGTTGGGGTTTTTGTGGTCAGCTTAGCTCAGGCAGCTCATAGGTCAGTTTTTATTTATGTATGCTGTCGATTTTTGTTTATTTAATAATAAATTTTACTTTTAATGATTACACAAATATGCAAAACATCAGAAATTTTGGTGGATTTTATTTTTTGTCTGCTCATCGCATTTTTTTGATGTCATAATCGAAATGTGTGTTAATTGTGAGAACTGATAAAAGAATTTGAATTTTTGTTTTTCTCAATGTGTTGATCTATTGATGTTGTTGATATTATTATTTTTTGTATAAATTTTCAGCGATAAGATGAATTGAAATAAATATTGTCAGATTTTATTATTTATAATTTTAATTAACAATAAAAGAAATGATTAAAAAAGTCATAATTTATTATAGTTAATTGTTGACTTTAGAAAAACTTTCATATGCTGTGATAAAAAGCCTATGCATAAGTTTGTAGTAGGCTTTTAGTAGCTTGAATAGCTTGGAAAATATGTACTTATTATTAAAATAAAAAAAAAATGTTCCATCAAAAAAAAAATAATGTTAGCATTTTAGTTGCTGTGACGATAATTGATAGCGGCCTTTAGTCAAATTTCATTTATGTAACTTTAGGTTATTTCACTCTTATTAATATGTCAACGTTAAAGTGTTACAGAATTACATCAGAGCAAAGATATATTATTTTGAAATAAATGTATACATGTCGTATGAGTAAAATTTATAAAATGCATTTTATTTTGAAAATGATTAAGATATAAAATGACAATGATAATGAAGCATTAGTATCTTAAATAAAAATCTTAAAAATTTGCACAGATTTTGTTGATATACCAAAAAAAAAACCCATTAAGAAAATATGCTCCAAGAGATTGAAAAACTCAACTAAATCGTTAAGCAAAAGAGGTCTGTGACGTGGTGATATCATTTTGTGGCAGCCACCGTTTAAATTCTATAGTTTTCTGAAGCATTTAGATATTAATAGAATGACTTAAGCTTCTGTATAGTTTCACTATTATACATGCGATACTTATACGAATAATTTTTTTATAAAGAAATTGCATAAGATAATTTTTTCTTTTTGCCTTTATCAAAACAGTGAATCCTTTCTTATGAGGCACACCTCTTGCTGCTTGAATGCATTTTTTACATACATAAGAGACATAACAGAAACTGAGTCAGTCAGTAGCACACCCAACAATGTTAACCCGAAAATTGAGCAGAAAAACAACTTTCACATAACATTAAAACAACAAAAATAACAACAGAAATCAACTGCATTGCGGAAAAAAGGAAGTAATCTTGTGCACAATTTGGAGGATGTGTTTTTTTTATCATGAGAAATTTAAAAGCCTCGTAAATTTTTTTTAAAAACTGAAACAATAAAAATATAACAGGAAGTGCAATTAATTGTACTGAAGTCCTGAATAGTCATGTAAAAATTATATGTTCGAAATTATATGTGCCGTCAAAAAAATATTTTTGTTTTTCAAAATTGCATATAAATTGATAGCACCATAACAAGCTTTTTACATCACGCTGTAAAAAAAAATAGTTATAATAACGAAAAACTTGAGCAATAAACTTGCTGTAACATTTGCACTTTGGTTGAGGCGTTAATGCTACATATAAATTTTAAGTATCGCTTAAATATGATCTCAAGTTGCTTAAGACGTTTGCAGATAGTTAAGCTTTTTCGAATGCCATATGTTTGCTCAATATCTAAACTAATGCAAACTTCTTTTTAATTGCTCACATCTGATATGTTTTACAGTAAAAAAATATTCATTAAAATATAAATAGAACGTATCACTTTATTTTTTTCATACAATTAAGTTTAAAAATTCGCACAAGCTGCATTTGGCTTTGGTTATTTATAAAATTACCAAAAGATAGCTCAAAAAGTATAAATTGGCTCAAACATAAAGATGTATCAAATCTGAGCGATCTCACTAAAACTTTAACTATTTTTCTATTGAGTAATGAACAGAAGTATGCAATATATCGGCTTTGAATAAAAGCTTGAAAACATTCAATTCAAAATCACAAAATTGATTTAAAATTTTTTTTTATTATGAAAATAGCGATAGCTTTTACTAGCTTGTCACTTAAGTCTTTTGTTTGTTAAGTAAAACCTTTTGTTTTATTTTTTGTAACTCTTAAGCCTTTCGATTAAATAACCGATATGCCGATATACGGCTGCCGTTTATCTTTCAAACCTTCGTTGCTAAAAATAAATTATCGCTTCACTAGCAACAAACAAATAATTGGTAATTGTGTCAGCTTTGAGCTTTGCATATGTATATTATACAAAGCATCAGTAAGACTTCTTAATATTGGCTGAAACTCGTCTTGGCCAATAGCTAATGAAGTGAAAAAGACTTCCTTGTATTGCACACTGTCCACAAACACTACTATACCTTCAATTGCAGCAAAGAAATATCACATTTTATTGCTGTTTACAGCAGTAGATTTTATGCAATAGCTTGTTTTGTTGAAAAAATTGATTGCTACTGCTGCTGTAACATCAACAAATGTATGGACATAAAATTTGGCAAGGATGAAGATGCATGCGGCAGAGTGTTTCACATTTTTTGGCAAATAACAAGAAATAAAATAACGATAAAAAAAAAAAAATAAAAGTAACAACATTCGCATAACAACGGCAATAAAAAAATGCTACAGCAAACTGAGCAATGGCAAACACAAAAAAAAAAAAAAAGAAACATTAAAAAGTAATTTATTTTTTTTAGTAAATAAGCTGCTATACTGTGATTATCACGTAGCCGCCACCGGTAAATCGCTGCCAGCAAAATATCTTTACTTGGTAACATAATCAAGCACAACACTTAGTCGGTGGTGGTGGAATTGGCCAGCCATTATAGTAACTCAGTGTAAGTGAGCTCAAGATGCTGCATATTGAGGTGAAAAGTGAAATGTGCGTCGCAAAGTTTGTACAATGCAGTGATAAATTTGCATTGTATATAGTTGCATAAGTTTGAAGAAGATATTGCAAAATGTGTGCAAAAGAAAAAAACAGGTGTGAAATTGCCTTAAAGCAAAGCTGCAAGTTAAGCATTAAGCTTAAGGCAAGATAATTCAAACGGGAGAAAGGAAAATTGAAAGGATCAGTAAATGTTAACGAGTTTTTTGAGTTTATTTTAAGCAGCCATTAACCAAATTGCTCATTATTAGAGATGTGATACAAACTAATAAAATAGATACAGGCATACTACTTGAAAGTCTTATCGGAGTTGAGATATCATAGTTTTTAATTCAGGCATGCATGTCGTATGAGTTACATTTTAATGTTAAGTTAAATGTGTGAGGTATTTTTATATTATTTTAAATTTTAAAGATAAAGCTCGAAGAACTTTAATAGAATATATAGGATTGTCTTGTCGAATCCTGCCACCCCTTTTAGTTCCAATTTTTCTTAAATGAGTACCATCTTGTGTTTGGAACAGGATTCGACAAGGCAATTCTCTACATTCTTAAGTTCTATCTTTTGGCACACATTTCGAGCTGTTACATTGATTAATAAAAATTGCTCCACAAAATCCGATAAAAACCTGTGTTTGGGACAAAATGCAACAATACAAACCCACAAATTATATTTAGGTCTCTGCGAGTTCCATCATTTGGCATACATTTCGAGCTGTTACAGTCTACAGTTTTAATTAAAATAACAAAATTGTCCAAAGTTCGGTAATTTTCGGGCATTGCTAAGGGCACTCGCAAGGCAACCCTATTTGGTTAATATCACCAAAATGCATTATTATATTTCCCGTATATCTTATTCTGTAATCTTATACACTCGACTTTCTACAGCGGGCTCTCCGCCTATTATTGTTCAAATCTCAAGCTATTTTTTATTTGCTTTCCATATCAACAAATAAGATTGATAGCTTGGCACATTTAGAGCAAAGTAAAATAAAGTCAAAATTAAGCTTGAATTTAATATTAAGAAATGTTAAAACTTAAAGTGGTTATGTCAAAAAACAGAACAATCAAAACAAGTGCAGGCATAAAGAAGACAAAATTAAAAGAAAAACGAAAGTGAAGCAGCAAATCAAAAAAAAAAAAAAAAGATTCCACTGTTGCATGAGCTGCCTCAACATGCTTTCGTTTAAATGTATACAATACAGTGGAGCCAAAGGCAATAAAATAAAAAGAGAAAAGATGAAGATTTCAAGTAGGAGTCACTAAATGATGAAAGAAGCAGCTTGAAGTGAATTATGCTGTAAGCAACAGCAGACAAAATAAGCGCTGTAAAAAACTACCTAAAAAATACCAAAAAAAAAGATGCACAACAAAATGCACTCCATGGTTGGTCAGTTGGGTCAATTTCAACATTTCGATGTTGTTGTTGTTGTCTTTGTTAATTTTACCACGACTTTTGTCAATTCGCTTGTTGAAGTTGTTTGGCAGCTTCATGTCTTTAGTTAATTTTTTTCTTTTTTTTTGTTTTTCCAATACCTTCCTTAATTTTGTGCACTTAGTAAACAATTTGTTGTTGTTTATTTTGTTAAACACTTGAAAACTGTTGTTGTTTGCTGTTGTTATTGAACCGACATTTTTGGATTACTGGATGTACTTTTTTTTACGTTTCTCATCTGCTTAAGTTTTTTTCCCCATTTATTTGCTAAGGCAGTTTGACGTCGTGCTGATGAGATAATGACGCGTATAAGAAAGCATAGCACAGGAAAAAAAATGCAAACGAACACCAACAACAATTTAAAACCTGTAGGAAAGTAAAAGTGAAGTGATATTTGAACTGAGTTTATATATTTTTTTACAGCGATAATAAATTTTGTGAGCTCACAAGCAATAATAGTAAAAACATAAAAAAAAGTTCTTTGAGGTTTTTGCCGAAAAGTCAATTTTTAAGTTGAAATTTTAATGAGTTTTTTCTGAAAGTATTTTTTATGTCAATACAGATAGTTAATTATATATTTTGCTTAAGCGCTCTTAAAGTAGAAATCATATACCTACGTATGTAATAACTTTAAATTTTAAAAAAATAAAAATTTGCACTTTCGTAGGCTTATAGTTATTGAAAAAAATGATGATCATACGCTATGATGAACAAAATATCAATTATCTGCTATTATATGACTCCGATATTACATAGCAACTATTTAATTTGTTATTGCTTTAACGGTTTCAATGAACTGACATACATAAAATTTTAGTTTGTGGCCGCTTAAGCATCCATGCAAAATATCTGCTCAAAAGTTGCCGTTTTTCACTTATTCGTGATTATTTCATCAGTTATTCATTAAAACCCGTAACAAATGTCTCTTAAGCGTCATTATTGAATGTTATTTTAAAAAACGATTTCTTAGCTCCGATCCTAAGTGTTCAGTTATATTTTCTTCTTTTAAAAATAATTTTAAAACTGTATGGCTTAACATTTAATATTACTTAAAAAGTAAATAAAAAGAAACATTTTTTATGCAAAACTGATATCAATAAAAAAGCGCGTATAACTGGATGTGATAATTAAAATTTTCGATCATGAAAACTTTTACCATGAAATTTATGGTGTTGTGCAAGCGTTAGCTTAAAAAAAGAAGTGTATGACTAGTCTTAATTGCACCAACTTTTTGTCAATATACACAAACATAGAGTGGCAAATGCAAATAAGTTCGCTATGCAAATTGTGTAGTGCAATTTGTCAACTTGCAGCCATAAACAAATCATTGGCAACTTTAAATTTAGTAGAAACATAAATAACTTGTAAAACGACAATATCATTCGTGCATTGACTACTCAAAATTGCTTGATATAAAACAGTTCAAACTGCAATTGTTGTTTGTCACATGTTACTCAATTGCATGTGCTTTCGGTTGATAGTTTTATAAATTGGTAACATACAGTATTTGCTAATTTATTACTTACCGGTTGAGAAATGAACTTATTAAGTAAGAAAAAATAACCAAGTCTTACAAAGTCTAATTTTTATTTTAGTCTCAACATGACGTATGAGTATTCAAAATAGTTAAAAATTACTAGAAACTGTAAAAATGTTGTCTATGTGAATTGAAACATATGTATTTATAAATTTTTTAGTAAATTTTTTCTTGTGTATATACAGTCGAGGAAAAGCGTGCTCAATAGAAGTTACTCATGTGTATAAATTAATTGACGTAAAAACCCAATTTATGCACTACTTTGGCTCAGCTGCGGTATAACTTTGGTCAACAAATTTTTGTTACATATCACTGCATTATTAGTGTCTACAATAAAATACATGAAATATTGATGGCTGCTTTTTAAAAATATAAATGCCTTTTATTAAAAAAATCATTTCATTGGTAAATTATTGATTTTTCATCAACACATTCAGCTTGTGGTAATAAATTCCACTGTTTTAAAAAACTCCATTATTTGGGCAAACACTTTTTCCCACCATATAAATCAAAAGTAACTTAAGAAAATCCAAGGAATGCCTTTCACTTCTGTGATCATTTTTATTTAGTAATAAGATAAAAAATTTTCAAAACTTGAAATGCTGTAGCATCTTCAATTGTGTAGCAATAAATAAAAGACAACAAAGTATATACGTTGCTATGAACGCATGTCACAAAAATAAAATGAAATTTAAGATTTATCTGCCAAACATCAACAACAGAGAGCAGCTGCTGTAATAACTACGCCACCAACTAAACCTAAAAAAAAACAAACCGTCGAGCATCCTCATTGCTGGTCATTGCTGGCTAAAAGTGAATGTACGCTGAATGTACGTTAACTTAACTAACTGGCTGCAATTTGCATTGCTTGTAACAGACTTTAACTAAAAAAAAAAGAAGAAATAATTTTGGTTTTAGTTAAAACAACGTAATCGATGTCATCATCACTACAAAAAAAATTGGTTTGTGTTTTATGGCTTCTTTTTGGTCCAGACTTAGTAATTACGCATATTAACAACATTAAGTTGTTGGTAGCTGCTTGATTGCGTAAAAGCGGCTTTTTTTTAATTAAAAATTTAGAAAAAACAAATGAACCAGTTCAGTTTCAATTTGACATTCACTTTTTCGTATGGCGAAACTGTAATGAAAAACTTTAACGAAAAAAATTTTTCACTGAATTAGCTTGGTTTGCAAATAGAAAATAGTTTTGTGATGCGCTTTAATGGCCTGCAACATTAATAAGCTCACTGCTCAGCTAATTAAACAAAATATTAATTTAAAAGAAATTTATATCATGCATTAATTTTTGCATAAATTTTGGTTTTGTTTATGAAATGAATTTAAACTTGTTTCCTAAGTTATTATGTCATGTGTTTGATTTCTTTGTAACTATAATCATATTAAAACACCCGCTCATAATTAATGTTGCATAAATGAAATTTATATATATATGTTGGCTTATGCAATGACCTTGCAACGCATTTAGCGACAGCTTTTGTTTTTGGTTTTTTTAATTAGTAATTTAAATTTCAACTCGGTCAAGTTGTGTTTTTTTTTTGTTTTCGCTGTTGTTGTTGTTGTTGTTGCCTACATTCTTGTCTAGCTTAAGTTATAAGCAGCATTAAAAATGTTTTTCTGCATGCAATTAAAAGATTAAGGCTCTTAACTTTAAGTCTCTGATGTTATGTTTTACAAGTTTGTAGCTTAAGTCTTTTGTTTTTATTTTACCATCTTTTCCAATTAGTTTCGCTTAATTTCTGTGTGACAAATTTTTAAATTGTTTTTATGTAACTGCATTAGAGTCTTAATAGTTTACGGTTGATTTACTTAAGAAAAAATAATGAAGATGGGGTATTTCATGTGAAATTTAAATTTTAGAAATTAATATATGGTATTGTGCATGAAAAATCAAAGAGTCTCTTCTTTTTATTGTCAAAAAAGAAATAAAGTCAACAACACAAATACTCGTAGCTGACGGGAAAAAAGTTTTTATAGCAAAAATTATTTCGAATTTGTTGCCTGTTTCTTTGATTTTCCTTTTGTACATTTGTTTTAATTTTCACAATCAGACCCAAAAAAAGAAACGAAGCAATTGTTCAATTGCAATTGAAGTGCTTATTTGCATGAAATCTCATTTATGGGCAATCCTTGAACTTTCTTTCATTGAAAAAAAAAAAAAATGTATACAAAAGTCTAAAATCTCCAAGCTTAACACATACTTATTGTTCTTGAAATTGTGTTTGAAAAAATAATGTAAAAAACAAAAAAATATACATATATATATTTTAAACAAAAACTTATGCAACGAACTTGATAGATCTTGTGCATAGTATTTGGCATTAAAAAATTGTATGCATAGCATTTGATTTGCAAATTAAAAGACTTAAGCCAATAATTTTTGTCGATTAGGGCGTAGGCAATAGTTGAAAGTTTTTGGCGGTTATTGTTTGAATAAAAAAAAGTAATAAAGATTACTCCTACATTCCGTTCTTTTCAATCAAATGAAACTAAACAATAACCAACAACAAAAACAGCTTCTGCAATGAACTTACTAACGTTATTGCATAGCATTCGGCATTCAAAGCAAAAAACAAAAGACTTAAGCAACGAACTTGCACAATGCTGCGCGTGCAAATTGAATGCACGTTTTTTGTTGAAGTTATTTATCGGTGAATAATTTTTTATTATTGAAATATTATTATTGATTTTTGCGCAAAATAAAAAAATGCTTTACACTATTTGATAAGAAGGTCGTTGCTAAATTTAACAATGAATCTTCGTGAAACGAAAAATTATGAATTTAACAAAAAATAAGTAGTCTTTTGTAAGTAAAACTAAAGCTTTTGTTATCTAAAAAATACCTAAATATTTTGGTATATTTCTTTTCTTAAATTAATGAAACATATTTAATAATAAAAATAAGCTTTACTTTTGAAAAAGTAATAGCAATAAAAAATTACAATACATCAATCAATGCACAATAAAGGCGTTTTGGCTTTGAATGACAAATTTTAACGCTTTATTAAAAAGATAGAAGTGTACAACACAAAGCTATCGGTTAAGCCAGCTACAAAAAATTCATGTCATATAAACAAAAAATTTACTTTTGAAGAATTTCTATTGTTATTTTTGCTGTTTTTTTCTAAAGTATTAAATACTTTATTTATTTTTACTAGCTACCTTATGTTATTTTTTGATGTTTGTGCAAAACTTCTTAATTAGCTGCGTGCTGCAATTGCGGTGAAAGAAAAAAAAAACTTTTAAAAGTAGTTTCACATTTTGTAAAAAATAACACTTTGCTTACAAAGCACCTTAAAAATGGCAAAATGCGACTTCTGAAGAAACGCGCTTCTTTTAATATTGCCGAAAAAAAAAAGAAACCACATCAAAAATTTGCCCCCGGCTTTTTTTTCTTCAATTTTTTGTTGCATGTCAGGTGTGGTCAATTTCATTTTTGCTTTATTTAACTTCTGGTTCGATTTATTGCCGCATTTATTTTATTTTTAGGCTCTGTTTTGTTGTTTTTCCACACCCCCCACGTTACCCTCAACTAAAACTTTACTCACACTTAATATGCAAAACAAGTTAAAAGTCTTTGTCAATTGTTATAAAATGTTTAACGTGTTCGCTGCGCAAAGCAAACCGAATTTGTACACCCAGTCACGCATGCGTAGAAAGTTGTTGAAGTTATTGTTTTCTTTTTCTCTCAATTTGTGCCATCTTTTAGGTTTGATTGTCTTAGCGTGTTATTGGAATTTGTAGTTTTTCCTTGTTATTTATTAGTGCTTTTTTTTGTGTTTCTGGTTTGATAAGTGTAACTTAAATTGATTGTGACCTTAGTTACAGTTTTGTTAGGCAGGTGTGCCACTGCTTAATTGCCGTTAGTTACATGCATGATGAAATTTTAGGAAGCATTTGTGGTTAAGTAAGATATGTTAATTGCATTATTGATTTGAACAAAAAAAAATAAAACATTAATTCAGTATTACTCATACGTCATGTTTAATGAAGTTTAATATCTTTTGCATATCGCTATCTTATTTTCGATGCTATAAATTACTAATATTCTTATTGAGTTTTGCTCATTTTTAGCTATTCAACAAAAGTTAATAGCAAAAATTAGTGGCCTTGTCGTACGAACACTACAGTTTTGCGTTAAAGTTGAAAATAATTATTATTTCAAAGAGAAAAGTGTCTTCATATCACAATTTTGATATTCTGCGTAGCTAACATTACTATATGAAATGCTTTTCTTTTCCTTATTAATTTATTAAAAATTGGCAAAGAGTCAGCTCATTATAGATTTGACAAACATTTATTTCTATACAATATCTGCTTTAAGAAAGGAAACATTATCAAAAAAAATTAATAAAAATAAAATCAAAGTATACTCATACACACATAGTTAAAACGTTATCTTCCGGTTACACTACCAACTTTTAATTTTTATTAAAAAAAAAAAAAAAAACAATAATGATACATAAACCAGACCACTATGTAAGCGATTACGTGTAGTTAAATAGCGCCACCACCAGCGATGCATTAAATTTACTCCATAGATATGTTTTTTTTTCATGCTTTTACTGTCTGCTGATTCAAAGCGTTTAATTTGCAACATGCGGCACTAGAAAACCACACAAAAATTTAATAAAAATGTACAGCAGCTATTGCTTTAAACACTTTTGCATATGAATTTCCATTTGCTTTGTTCGAGTATTGTTTTTTTTTTTGTGATTTTAAGTGCATTTTTCACTATATCACTACCTATATTGATTTATTGTAAGCAATAGCAATTGTGCATTAAAGTTGCATGTTATTGTCACATGCTGTTGTAGCATTACCATAACACCTTTTTTTTTTTGATTTGCTGTGTGGTCAAATAAATTAGTGTACGATTTGCTTTAACTGCAATACAATAATGTAGAGAAAAGCTAAAAGCAAATGCATAAAAATTTATGGGCTGCAATAATAGACTTAAAATATAAAAGCTCATGAATTTGAATGTTTTTATTTTCATAATTTCTAAAATTCTTTTAGGACAAATTGTTTTTAATGAAATAGTGCTTTTTAATAGAAATATTGCGCTAAATTTACTGAACTATTTCGTTTAATTAAAGGCTCTTAAAAACTTTGGTTCTTTGCTTTCCTAAAAAGTTAAAAATCTAATCTAATCTCACAATACTGTCAGCATTATATTCAAATGAAAATAGGAAGCTTCTAAGCCACAGTGTACCAACCATCTATCAATTTTCTTAAATTGAGTTTGGTTTGAGTTGCTTCTTTCTAAACTGCCATAGCAAATCAAGTCTCAACTTAGAAATGGAGTATAAAACCAACTTAAACTCAAAATTTCTGAAAATTATATTTTATGGACTAAATGTGCTATAGTTCTGATCGTTTAATGTGTGTAAATAAAGCCGCTGCAAACTCAAAGTGCTGCTGAAAGAATTATATACACTTAGCAAAAAACTTTCCTAAAAATCTTCGTAGTCGACAGAGTTTGTCAGCTATTTGTGACTCTTAAATGTTAAACAAGAAAATTTTACCAAGAAAGGCTCGAAGTTTCAGATAGTTCTTTTAAAGACTAAATTTAATATACAAATTTGTTGTTAAAATTACTGACATAATAATATCATAGAAAAAATGAATATTCCCTTAAAAGCTTTTTTCTAGAAAATTGAGACTTATTTTTATTTGGAAATGATACAAAATTATACTAGAATTTTAAGCCTTACTACACAGAAAAAAAGATTCTATGATTTCAAACAATTTCGTGTCCGATTTCAATGAATGTTTTGTATGATTTTCAGTCATAGAAACAGTTTCTCTGAAATAACAAAATATGATTTGTTGAAACTTAAAATAAATTAATTGATTTCAAAAAAACATTTGTTAATTTTCCTAAAGTTTTTGTTGAAACTTAAATTAAATTCGTTGGTTTCAAAAAAGCATTTTTTTTTTATTTTTGATTTTTTACTTTCCATCTATATTTGTCTAATGCTGTTGTTGTTGTTATATATTATTGTTAATCTTTGAATGTAATACGTTTTAAAACTTCAAAGGAGAACATAAATTTTTGTTTACCTGTCACCCGATCACAGAATTAAACCTGTGTCCTGCGCCATGCCACTGTTCAAAGATGCTCATCTTATCCAACTCAGCTACCGACATCATTTTTAAGACATACTAAAATGATGTTGTTAAACTGCGCATGTAACAACCATTGTCTAATCAGGGAAGCTCCTGGTTCGAACCCCGGTGACGACATAATTTTTTTATTTTTTAATTTTTTTATTTTTTGATTTAAAAGTATTTAAAAAACAAAAAAACAAGTAGAGAACTATATATATATTGAAAATGTTTTGAAAACTGCCTTTTATATTGAAAAATAACGGACACGTTTTTTATTATTAACATAAAAGGCAGTTTTCAAGATATTTTTAATTTATACAAATACAGTTCTCTACTTCTTTTTGTTTTTTAAATACCTTTAAATTAAAAAATTAAAAAATAAAAAAAATTATGTCGTCGACGGGGTTTGAACCAGGAGCTTCCCTGATTAGACAATGGAAGTTTTTTATTTGCAATATCAGTGAAACATCTTGCTGATTAAGCTAAAATATTTTGTTGTAAAATCAGATTATTTGAATTTGCAAATCCAAAGAACAATGGGTTTTGATTTTGCAAATTTTTTCTTTGATTCAAAGAAATGAATAGTTGAATTCCACAAATTTTAATCATAGAATTGCAATTCTTTGATTTTGCCAATCTTGTTTTTTCTGTGTACTACTGCTAAAAGCTAACCATTCATCATTTTGACAAACAGATAAATATTTGTTGGTTTTAAATATGGAGTGGTTTACATTTTTTAAGTTACTGGCAACTGACATTTTATTTAATAAAAGTCAATATATAATGATATTTTTAAAAATAAAAATTTTAGAAAATAAAAAGAATATTTTATTATTATTCAGTTTAGCTTACTTCGAGCAATAAATTTGAAAATTTTCTTTTTTGGCATAGGCAAACCTTTTTTTATTTTTTGTTTTAGAAATTGTATAAATTTAGATCATAATATAATAGAATAATAGAAAGAACTTTAAAACTGGTTTTTAAAGTTTAAAAAAAACTTAGAACAAAAAAAAAACGCATATGCTAACCATTCGCCAAAATAACGAACAAGTAGCCTACATTTTTAAGCTCAGCATACGCACCGACTGCGGACTACTACCGCAAGCAACCTTTCAGCGGTGAGTGAGTTAGTATAAGAACACATATAGCTAGCCGCAATAGTAAAGGGACGTCCATTAATTACGTGAGGTGTTTTTTTTTAAATTCGGACCCCCTCTCCCCTTGGTGAGATTTGGTGAGATCTGGTGGGGCTTCCCCCTCCTCCCTCCCGTGAGATTTAAATTATGATTTTAATGTAAATTCTATGCATTAAAAAGTTGACGTGAGGTTTTTCTTGACCCACTTCCCAACCTTGGTGAGATTTGGTGAGATTTTGCCGGACCCCTTTCCCCCCTTTTTTAATCACACGTAATTAATGAACGGCCCCTTAGAGCTAGAGAGGTGACTATCTAGGGTTAAAATTTTTTTTACCATTTTGTACGGAAAAAATTACGAAATTCAAAACGCATCTCTCTATAAAAACTAATATCTTTTACATAATTATTCCTTGCTAAATAACGCTCAAAATTAAATATTTTTTCAAAAAAAAATGTCTGCTTTCCATTCTATCACTTAACTTAGGGAAAATTTTCTTTTAATTTTGTACGATTTTAATTTTCAATTGTGTGAATTACTTATGAAAACTTTTTCATAACATCATTTATGCAGATTTTCTAGTAGAAACGGATTTGTGTTTATTTACTGCAATTTTTCAAAAGAAATATTTGCTGCTAATAAAACTTACCAGTAGAAGTATGATCCTCATTTTGAAGCGATGTTATCCAAAAATGTTGAATTAATCCACAAAATGTTCTGCGAAATTTGTTGTAAGAAATTTTATTATTAAAATCAGTAAAAATTTTTTATTAATTAATTTATTAAAATCTTTTCATTTATAAACTTTTTAAAATGACACTTTTCAATTTTATATTTTTTATATATTCAGTTTATATGAAGCATCATACAGTTTGCAAAAACATTTTTGTATCCATAAAGAAAGTTTTCACATGCGCGAAATTAACAAGAAAAATATTCACAAAAAAAAATAAAAATCAATGCGCAACTGCAATAAAACTCACAATAATTGCTCTCAGATACGGTGTAAATTGGTATGCAGTGTACGAGAAGAAATCACCAAACAACTACAATAAAAACAATTTAATATCCTTTATTTTTTATTTTATGCTAATCGCTAACGAAATAGCCAACGACACCTTTACGACGCGTTATGCAAATCACGTAAGTTTCCTAGTCGGATGACAAACGCGAGACGTTGTAAAAATGCGACCGAACCCCGTTAAAGTAAAAATTAAACTGAATCCATGAAAGTCAAATTTTTAACCAAGTTAAACAAATTCAAATGACGCTCTGCCCAAAAGCAGCAGCAACAGCAACAGCTGCGCTAACTGAGGTCAGCGCCAACGACAAAAAAAGAAGCTGCAAAAATGCGCATGCGCGCAGTTTTGTTCAAAGCAATGTCTAAAGTCTGCACAGTGCGCGCACGACAGACACTTAAGCGAAGAGACCACAACGACGAAAGGCGACAATTGCGCGCGCAGTCGCTGTTGTGTTTTGCTGCTGCTGCTGTTGCTGCACTGCGCTGTATGTAGTTGAAAAAGTAAAAGTGTTAAAAAAGAGCTACTACATCATCATCATCATCATCATTGTCAACATTATTATCAACTTCATCATGCGGTGAAGATTCACCACGCTGTACTGCAAAAGAAATTCACCACACATTGTCTTCTGCTTTTGGTGGCGTCTTCGTATTTTGCTTCATTTTTTTGCAAAATTGAATTTGTTGTGAGTTACCTCGCCAAGGTTGAATGTGTGTGCTATGGTATTTGCTGCTGTATGTAGTTGGATGGCACAAATTGTTACCTCTTCGTTGTTGTTGCTGTGGTTTTAACTTTTGCTTTCGCTCTCATCGGCGGCATAGTGCATCTGAGTATTTATTACAGCATTTTTTTGTCTTAGCACCTAAGAAATAACAATGTTAATGATGTTATTTTTGCTTGTATGTTATTGTTGCTGATGGTGAGTCTGGTTTACATTGAAATAAAATGACTGTTCATCATATGTCTAAATATATATGATACTCGTACATAAACTTTTTTAATGAGTTGAAGTTATGACTATCTGAAATTTTCTTAAAATATTTCAAATTCTTTTGGCAGCATCCGCTTGCGTGACATTGCGTAAAAAAAGCTGAGGGGTGCATCTAGTCTTAGTTAGTTGAAAAATGTTGAGTAATCCGAAAGAAGTCTTAAATTTGAAGATCGTTGGAAAAGTTGAAAGATCAAAAGCTTCGAAAAGGGTGAAAAATGTTGAAAACTCTGGAAAAGTCAAATAATTTGTGGAAGTGAAATGCCTCACGAACGACTATTCTGTTCATGTTTGTTCTAAGGTAGTTTTTGTATAGTGTGATGCCTTCAAGTAGTACCTCATCTGAAGAAATGTAACTGAGCCCGTATTATTTAACATCAACACATCATTTATTCATTGGAAAAAAAAATTTTCTCTTTAATATTTCTGACCACATTTTTATCTTTGGCTGTGAAACAATGGCTTTTTTTGGCAAAATGTTTGCCATTACGTACGGAGTTTTGAGCCGGAGGGAGTTTCAAACCATGTTGATTTCCACCATACTTTGAAACGACTGTTTTAACGACTGTTGACCCTCCGATGCGCGTATGGGTCTGGCCAGGCCCAATCGGTTTTCAAATTGGTATATCCTTTTTTTTAGGTATTTCTGAGTGGTCCCCGGCCATGACTTTCTTAAATATGTAAGTTAAGGCGAACGCAATAGAATAGTAAACGATACGTTTGCGACATATTTGTAATAAAAAAATTTAATTTTAAGCTTTTTTACCAGTCAAGTGCACATGGGTCTGAGCAGACCTAACAAATTTTATCATACGATATTGAAAAAAATATTGAGTAAGAGGTTGTTTTGGATTATTGCGATGATGACGATGTGGAGGAACTTTGCACAGAAGATTCGTTTTCTTTGGATTGAATACAGAATTTCTGAATAATCATCCATCTGATGATGATTTCAAAAATGTGCTCTCTTTTTGCAAAGGTTTCGCTTTCGTAAACAACACCGCTGAAAGAGGTGTTGCGTTCAGGAAAGACTGGAACCAAATTTAATCAAATGATGGAGAACAAAAACAGTTAATGCTACAAATCGTAAAAAATTTTCCTTCTTGTGAAAAGAGCACAATGAACACAATAAAAATGAATATAATACACCCTAGTTATATGAATTTTTTTTTTCAAAATTGTCTTCATTTTTGCAAGGGATCTCCTCAAAAGGGTTGAGATAGGGGGTAAGTATGTCCGAAAAAAATGTATGTATGTAATGTGTTTGATCCCTTAACGGGTCACTCCAGGAAAGCTATGAATTGTTTTCGAAATTTTCTTCATTTGTGTTTTTTGTAGAGAGATCCCCAAAAGGGTGCCAGATAAAGGGTAAGTATGATGGGAAAATATAATGGAGAAGAAAATATAATAGGACCTGGTGATACATATGAACCCTCTACGGGTCACTCCGGGGAGCTATGAATTATTTTTCCAAATTTTTTGTGTTTTTTTTATGGGGACCCCCAAAAGGGTGGCAGATAGGGGGTAGATGTGACAAGAGAAAACATTAAGAGAGTAAAAATAATAGAAGTTGGTCTAACAGTTTACCCCTCCAGAGGCGTCTTAGGATACCGGGAGTCAATTTCATAATTTTACAAGAATGTAATTTTTCAGAGATGCCCCCCTAAGGGGTGGTGATAGAGGGTAAGTATGTTCGAAAAAAATGTTGGAGGAGAAAATATAATGGGACCTTATCATACATTTAATCGCTCTAGGGTAAGCTTCGGGGAGATATTAATGATTTTCGGTAGATTAACGACCATTTTCTAGTTTTCAAAACGGTGGCGGGTCCACCAAATGTTTTCTGAAATGAACCAAATTTTACTTGGTTCTTATTGGCACAAATACGCAACTTTTTGTGCCCGGGGATGCGAAGTTTGGAGCAACTTTAATATTTTAAACTACTCTAATATATATGGGTCTGGACTGACCCATGCGCTCCACTTACGTTTTCTCAGCGTTTCAGTGGTTAGCTTTTAAAAAAATCAAACCAATCAAAAATTTTTTTACTCTTTTGTGGTATTTTGAGTCCCGTTTTGTAGCCAAATCAAAAAGTTAGTTTGTGCAAAATATTCCCTGGGCCAATGATTTTCTGCACAATGAAGACTTTTTAAATATGCATTTAGCAATGCGAATATTTTAAATAAGTTGCGAACCCCACCTTTTTGTGCCTTTGTTATGATTTTCCGATTTATTTAGAATTTGAATATTTCATTCAATTTGTTTGCAAAATTTTTCTCTAGACATATTTTCGAATTCCTCTTCATATGAAATAACTAGGATTTGTATTATATTTAATATAGATTTGCCTATTACTTCAAAAAGCTTCGCATACAATCAAATACTAGGTCACTAGCCTGAGTCGAAAAAAAAAATTTCAATAATTGAACTATTTAAAATTCAGGCTACACATGAAAGTATTTAAAATTTTGGTAAGTCAAACTAAAAAAAAACGATTCCATAGTCCAATTTTATTTTTATTACAATAACAATAAATAAAGAAGGTATTAAAATAAATATAACAATAACATTTAAAATATGTCAGAAAGTTTTATGGTGCAAGTTTTGTGAACACTATTTTTTCACCTGCTTACGGTAACGAGAAAAAAAAACATCCAACTTGACTTAACATGACTTGACTTAGCACGAATTAGATATATCAAATTGACTCTGCTCACCCTAGTCTCCGAAGCGTTGGTTATAATTTTTTTTTAAAATTTTTTTTTTTGCTTTTTACTTTTGCGCATACCTTTCTCCAATACCGACATACATACATATATCAGGCTGCCATTACATTGTTTTTTGTATTGTTTTTTCATTTGCTATTTGAATATGCTCAATGTTGTTTTCATTGCTTTATATACTCGCAAGCATACGTGCAGTTTTTATTTTATTTTATTTCGTTAAAAACTGAACTTTTTCCGGCTGCTGCCGGTTTTCGTATTTCTGTAAGACACATCACTGCCTTTGATTTACTCATCATATTGTTATTTTTTTTTTCTATTGCAAACATTTCTCTGTGTTATCTTTGGTGCCTTAATACGTGACCTATTGTCTGGCACAAATATTTGTCTGGCTGAAAAGGAAAATTTATGTTGAGTAATTGCCATGAAAAGATTTTTCGAGCATTTTTAAATATTTTAGCATGTTAATTTTTGTAGATTTTCAAAAAATTTATTAGGTCATTTATATTCAATGATCCTTGACTTATTGGAAATTGCTTAGACGGAAATGGTTTGTAACGCTTTGGCGCAAAATATACTGTACTGATTTTAATAATTTTTTTTTAAATCAACAAATTTTTGTAAAAAAAGATTATAGCATACTTATTTTGTACATGTTTTAACAGTTAAATATCCTTAAAGATTAAGTTTTTGCAAAACCTCACGCAAAAATTGTCATTTGATTTTTCGTTGCTTATGTTGCTTCTTAAATTCTGTGTTGTTTTTTTTTTCCTTTCCTTCTCACAAACAAACTCACTTACAATTGTTTTTGTTTGTGTCTTTTGAAGAGAGAATGTGAAAAAAACAACAGGCCGTGCGCGTGTAAAGCCGCGGTATATATATATTATGTATGTATTTATTGAACTACATCGAAAATAAAATGAGCTTAAATATCAACTCTTTCGATTTATCTGCTTAATTGTATTTATACATTTTGAAACTTCTTCTTCATATACTTTCCAACCAGTTCCAACACAAAAACAACAAAGCTAAGTACCAAACCGGACATAAGGCCAATCCATATCCAAAACCAATCCTTTACCGATGTTACTGCTTTTCTCTGTGCTCCGCTATAATCAACAAAAGATAATAGGCCAGCCTCGATCATATCATAGAAAGCGATACTTTGCCAGTGTTGAAAGATGCCCACTGCAACTAAACGTGATACAAGAGCATCCAATGGATCGGTGAATATCGAATCCTTTTGCATTGGCAATGCATGCAAAGTGAAATTCGTGAACATCATCTGATCGGAGTAGCGGAAAAGTTTACGCGTAAAATACTGCTGCTGATGATTGAATACCGACCACATAGCGCTGGTCACTGAATGAGCCATGGTATTATTTAAGCTATTGCGTGTTAAGTCAAAATCCTTAGGATTCTGTATTACCTGTATTAAATTTTTATATTGCATTGGGAAACCCATCCATTTCAACATATTCAGTCCATCCGCAGCAGTAAGAATTTTCATGTTACGTGTCTGCATATCTTCGAAACTGTTGATATCAGCTTCCAAAGGCGGAAAAGTGAGTAGGGTTTTCAAACTCGCACTAAACAGGGTGGCAAAGACGAGCCCCGCTATAAAAAGTTGTACAACTAAAAGTTTTCCGTGCATCGTTTTGCTGAGCTGTGAACGAAATACAACACCAGTGAGACCAAGTAGGGCACGTTCGTTAACAAGCAGCTCTTGAAAAATAGTCCACCATGGCGTGCGCAACCAAAGATAGTCACAAAATGTTAGTATCAGCGTAAAGGCTACATATAACCCTAACATAATTTTCGCCAAATCAGAGCTAAAAATTTGAATATAAATTGCTTGCGTTGTCAGTGGCAATGCAGTGGGTAACATTGGAAACCATTTGCCAATTTCTACAACTTTCGTAAATTCATGTTCTGTTAAGAGTTCATTTGTGAAGATTAAGCAAGCGGGCACATCCAAAGAGCCATTACGAGTCATTGTTAATATATCAGTGAAGAGCATGGCGTTAGCAGCTGCAATATCCGTGGATGCGATCTTAAGTGTCGCATTTAACCTATAGGGTAGAGAAACATATGCGATACTTCAGTTCTTTGTTGCAGGGTGTAGAAGAAATGTAGCAATAAAGCAACTGTTTAACAAACTATTTTAAAACATTGGGACTACTATATCGTTAAGTTTACAGCCTTAAGTAAAGTATAAAAATTTAAGCCAGCAACCGTAAATAATCGTTATTTTCAAAAAAAATCACATCCAAGGATATGATGTCATGTGAGTTTAATTTACAGTTAAGTTTCTTTTGACGAGAAGCGTATACTATAACATGATATTAAACTTTATGATTTTTTTTTTGAAAATCGAAAATAATTGTTATTTTGGATTTTTATTTTTTCCGATCAAAAAAAATCGTTGCATAGAATTTTTATTTTTTCGATCCAAAATAATTCTTTTTTTTGGATTTTTATTCTTTTAGATTCAAGATAATTAAATTTAATGATATATGTATTATATCATATAAAAATAATCGTTATTTTGGACTTTTATTTTTTCGATAAAAAATTCTGTTTTCAGTTCAAAATATTTAACACAAAATTAAATATTTTAAAAACTCTTACCTTTCGGCGAAACTCCATACAAGTCGTCCTATAAATCCAATCATACGTATTTTTCCCCGTTTGTAATAAAGTAAAGCTCTTGGTGGCAGCAAACATGGCAGCGTGCGCAAAGGATAACCGTATAAATTATGCATTTGTTGTGGAAAATATTTTGATTTTAGACGCAAATCCTGCTGCACTACTTGAAACACCGGAAATGGCCGATAGCTATAGTAGTTGCTCATACGCTCATAGTTTCGAAATAAAATCATAACGTTTAATATACGTTTATTCCAAAAATAGCGTAGTAGATTCTCAAGCAATGGCGCATTTGCTACATTAATTTGCAATTGCATAACAATTGGTGTATGGCGATAGCTTTTAAGTGATCGAACGATATTTTTTAAAATCAGAAAATCAACATCTTTAAGACAAACCAATGCAAGTACTTTTTTGTTGTACATCGTTTTAAGTGAAAAATCACTTGAACTATTAAATATAAGTTTTGGTTTGCCATCGTACCGCAGTATATCATGTGCCAGTGCTGTTTCAGTGCATTCATTGCCCCTCTCCTGCCAAATCAATAGTGTTTCAAAATTTGTTTCTTTTTCAATCTTACGCAATATATGGGATAGTTTAGTGAAATTTGCTATTGTAACTTTCACTAAGCACAGGAGCAGAAGTGTCCTTGTCAGTGCTACTGCCAACAGCATAACATAATATAACTTAAATGGAATAGCTCAACACTTTACAGTGTTCGTCAAAAAAAAAAATTATTAGGAAACTGTTGTAGTGGAAAGTCTATAATTAAGTTGTCAGTAAAATTAATGTTCCGGAAGTTTTATTTTAAGAAATAAATATTTGGAGTAGCGTGTGGCACAGCAACAGCGCTGAATAAATTGCATATCACTGCAAGTAATTATATTGAAACATTAAGTATTTTTACTTCTCACAATATTTCAAGATGGCAAGATGGCAAGCACAAAATTTTTAATAAATCAGTTATTCAAGTCGAACGAAAAATAAGAAAATAGTAAAATGTTGTCACTCCAACAAGCAACATGCATCAGTTGCATGCTTCTACTAACTCCGAACTGCATAGCGACAAAAGGAGTGCAGCCAGGGAAAGAATTTTTATTAATAGATCTGCTCTCTAAAATAGAGCAAGTGAAAGAATTTTTATTAATAGATCTGCTCTCTAAAATAGAGCAAGAAAAACACTATGAAACACTCCTAGTGATTCGAGAAAAAGGAGACCATTGCCTGGAAAATGATGCTATCGAATTTTTATACAATAAACCGAAACTTTTGCTCGACAGTGAAAGTGCACAAATTGCATTAAAGCAGCTGAATAACAATAAAATCTTACCGATAATATGCACAAAAGATATTCAGTACTTACGTGGTCTTCAGAAATTCATAAATATTTTTAATCGGCTCAAATACCTAAGAGTTATCATTTGCTTGCAACAAAATGAATTGGATATTTCACTTAAAAATCAAAAACTTGAGAGCTATTTCAAAGAGTTTTGGTCTCAACGTATGCTAAATATAATGATAATATTTGCCGATTTTCAGAACACAGGAACTTATTACAATTACAAACCTTTTCCGGAACTTGCAATGGAACAACGCAATATTCAAGTAAATTTTTCATATTTTCCTCAACGAATGAATAACTTACAAGGATTTCCACTAAAGTTTTACCCATACAAATTGTGGCCACATACGATATTATTTAACAACCGCAATGGCCAAGTGCAAATGCTGGGTTACCTTGGACGCGTTATTGAAAATTTTTCTAAAAAAATAAATGCTACACTGACAGCTGGATTTCCAATAAAAATTGATGAAGAACTCCCTCGAGCTCAAATACATAATATGACAATAAATGGTTCCCTAGATATGTCCACATTTTTTGCTACACCCAATACGGTATTAAGTAAAATAAGGCTCTCGAAAACATTAGTGTTCAGTAGTCTTTATTTGCTGCTACCGGTATCAGAATCATTAGAGAAAAAAGAAATCTTTACGCGCATTTTAACAGATGATGTACAAGTGGTAATAGTTGCAACCTATCTTGCATTCGTTTTCATTACAATACTCAGCATTTATCTGTGGCAAAAGCAATCATTGTTCTCTGTTTTCTTGAAAATTTCATTCAATCCACGTGTTTTTCTGGATCTGAGCGGACGTCCATTTATAAACCGTCTAGGCAGCACTATTACGCTTCATGGCAAATTACTATTTGTGCTGCTATTCATTTTCAATTTTATCAAAGACATCAACTATCAAACCAAGTTACAAACATTTTTTACATATCCACCAAGAGAACCGGAAATCAATAGCTTGGTTGACCTAGCGAAACGAAGTATGAAAGTTATGGTATTTCAACCAAATTACCAGGTTCTGAATTTAATCTATGGTAATGATAACACTTTTGTAAAATATGTTAATCTTCTTCAACCAATAGATAATGCAGCGGAATTCGAAAATAACGTTCTAAAATTTAATATGTCCAATGCCTATATTGTTACCTCCCAAATGTGGGCAGTCTTAAGGCAGCAACAGAAGTATTTCGGAAAGATGAAGCTTCGCACCTCTGAACAATTAAAATTTAGGATTATCTTGCTTTATAGCATACCGCTGCAAGAGGACTCAATCTTTATGGAAGCTCTCAATGTCTACATTGGTCAATTGCATAGTTCGGGTATTTTTGAGCATTGGTATCAATCGAGTTTCTACGATATGATCGAGAGTGGTCTCATAGTAATGAAAAACTTTGTCGATGAAATCGCAGGTAATGAAAAGAAGCCACTTACAATGCAAGATTTATATTGGATATGGTTATTTTACCTTCAGAGTAATGCCATAAGTCTTTGTATATTTATTTTGGAATTCTTTGCTCATAAATACAGGCATTAGATTGCAGAATTATAATACTTTTTAGTAAAGTTATATTTAAGATAAATAAATTTAGAATTGTTGAATAATAGAGAGAGTGGGTGTGTTTTTATTTCGTTTTACTTTCACACTTACAGGAGATTCAAAATATATCAATTACTTGAGTGAGATCTATATCTTAACTATTTATATAATATTGCATATATGAAAATGGTTTGTAACGCTTTGGCGCCAAATATACTAAGCAGATTTTAATAATTTCTTATTTAAAACAACAAATTTGTGCTAAGGAAGGTTATTGCATTTTTATTATTTTATTTTTTTAATATTAAATTTCCTCTTTTTTGGATTAAGTTTTTGCAAATTGTTTTTATACAGAGGATAACCCTACATGAGCGATTTTTTCGAAAGTGGAATTGCTGTTTGCGGAGTGATCATTCGATATTGCTGTGAAGCAATTTAGAATTTTAGAGAAAAGTCTCAGAATAATTATGCTAAGGTGTGAAAATTAATTATTTACCAGCTCATAAGCAGACACTTAGAGGTCACATAGGCATTCTCAACATAGTGCTAAAGCACCCTCCTAGCCCGACCATAATCCAGCCGTAATCACATCAACTATTAAAATTTACAGCTAAATTAATTTTTACGTGGTTTTGTTACAAAATTAAGCCAATTATTTTTGATAATTGATTTGCATGATAAGGCGTTAAACGCTCCACTAAAAATAGAAAGGAATTTTTCATTTCAGGAAACGTTTCTGTTATGGCATTCAATGAGAATGACAATTTAACAGCACTTTACAGTGAAACTTATAATTTTGTGTTTTTTCATTGAACTGAACACTACTTATCATTAAAGCGTCCATCAGTCCTATACAGGGTCAATTTTCACTGTTGGCATGTACTGCCATAAACGTTTTCAGTAATTGCTCTTGAACAGCTGTTCTTATTTAAAGGAGCATACGTACCAGCAAACTTATTTAATAACATACTTTCATACAAAGTTAACTAAATGGCATTTAAAGTAGGTCCTTTTGATAAAAATAATTGTCTTTTTCAATATCTACCAAATTGCTAACGCTTCTTATAAAAAATAAATCACTTAGGATTATTGAAGTAAAAATTGGAATCAGCGAATAGTAAAATGTTGCCACTTCAACAAGTAACATGCATCAATTGCATACTTCTACTAACTCTGAACAGCATGGAAACAAAAGTTGTGCAGTCAGTGAAACAATTTTCATTGATAAAGCTGCTCAACAAAATAGAGCAAGAGAAACATTATGAAAAACTCTTAGTGATTCGAGAAAAAGGAGACTATTGCTTGGAAGATGATTCAATTAAATATTTGTACAATAAACCGAAACTTTTGCTCGACAGCGAAAATGCGCAAATTGCATTAAATCAACTGAATAACAATAAAATTTTAACGATAGTATGCACAAAAGATATTCAATACTTAAAAGGACTCCAGAAATTCGAAACGATTTTTAAACGGCTCAGAAATGATAGAGTTATCATTTATTTGAATCAAAAGGAAATTCGTGCCTCTCTTGTATATCAACAACTTGAAAGCTACTTCAAACATTTTTGGTCTCAACATATCCTAAATGTTATGATTTTATTTGGCGATTATCGGCAGACAGGAAATTATTACAATTACAGACCTTTTCCGGAATTTTCAATGGAACAACGGAATTTTCAAATGAATTTCTCATATTTTCCTCAACGTATGCATAACCTGCATGGATTTCCTTTAAAGTATTACCCATACAAATTGTGGCCATATACGATTTTATATAATAACCGCGATGGCGAAGTCAAAATGCTGGGATACGTTGGACGCATTGTTAAAAATTTTTCAAAGAAACTAAATGCTACGCTCACAGCTGCATTTCCAATCAAAATTGATCAACTACTCTCTCGAGATGAAATACGTAATATGACGCTAAATGCTTCCTTAGATATGACAACAGCACTTTTTCCACCGAATATAGTACAAGGAACAGTAAAGCTCTCGAAAACGCTAGTATTTCGAAAATATTATTTGCTGCTACCGGTGTCAGAAACATTAGAGAAAAACGAAATCTTTGCGCGCATTTTAACAGATGATGTCCAACTAGCCCTGGGTTTGACCTATTTTGCATTCCTTGTCATTACAATAATCAGTATTTATCTGTGGCGGAAGCAGCCACTCTTCTCCATTTTTTTGGAAATTTCGCTTAATCCACGTTTTTTTCTGGATTTGAGTGGACGTTCATTTATAAATCGACTAGGCAGCATCATTACGTTCCATGGCAGGTTACTATTTCTGGCACTTTTCATTTTCAATTTTATCAAAGACATCAACTATCAAACTAAGTTACAGACATTTTTTACACATCCACCAAGAGAACCGGAAATCAATAGTTTTGCTGACTTGGCAAAACGAAAGATGGAAATTATGGTGTTTGAGCAAAATTACCTTATTCTGAATTCGCTTTATGGGAACGATGACATTTTTGTAAAATATGATAACCTTTTTAAACGAATAGTAAGCGAAACATTGTTCGAAAATAATATTCTAAAATTTAACACGTCCATGGCCTACATTGCTAGCGATGGAATGTGGGAAGTTTTAGTGCAGCAACAGAAGTATTTCAGAGAGAAAAAACTTCGCGCATCTGATCAATTAGAATTCAGCAACTTCTTTTTGTTAAGCATTCCGCTGCATGAGGATTCAATCTACATGGAAGCTCTCAATGTCTACATTGGTCAACTACATAGTTCGGGTATTTTTGAGCATTGGTATCAATCGAGTTTCTATGATATGATTGAGAGTGGTCTCATTGTTATGAAAAAATTGTTTGACGATACCGCAGGTTATGAGAAGAAGTCACTTAAAATGCAAGATTTATATTGGATATGGCTTTTTTATCTTCAGTTTCACGGCATATGTTTTTGTGTATTCATTTTCGAATTAATTGTTCATAAATACAAGCATTAAATTCTAGATCCAATATACTTTTCGTTAAACTTTTATATTAAATAACTTAATTTAGAATTGTGAAAAAAGAAAGTAGGAAATGTTTTGTTTTTGTTTTTGTTTTTCTTTTAAGCGTACTGGAGAAACGTAAACGCTTGGATATTTAGTTAATGTTTTTATGCAAACAATTTGCAATAAAAGATATACATACAATCAGCTTTGTCGCTCAGCAACTCTGGGATCCCCTGAAGGTCTGATGATTCATCTCACTATGTCTATGTATATATTAATACGTGAACATCGAAACTTATGGTACACTTTTTTAGTATTTATTATAAAGAGAGGGGAATGAAACTAATACCACTTGAAAGGTATTGTTTTATAGATGTGCAGAAAAAAAACTTATTTGTAATATGTGCCGTTAAGGCAGGTAAAATAAAGAAAAGATTGCGTTCATGGCTGCATGAGGTAGAGGCAAGGTGAGGTGAAATGAGGTCTATGGACAAAGTCGTTTTGTTCGTCATGGGTGGGTAAAATTCATCCAAAGTTAAAACTTGGTGGGTACGGTCGAGTTTCGACCACAATACGATATATAAAAAGTCCTAGTTCAGCTACACTGGCTTTTGGTATAATTGCCGACCTAACGAATGAGTTCCACTCAGATAATGTTCATATCTTTAACCTTTTGCACTGTAATATATTGTAACGAAAACTTTGGAGAAATTCATATTAAATTTTTATTAAAACGGTATTTTTTCCACCACACTACATGCTGGATGCTTTGACTAAATGTAGTCACATTGAATTTGACAACATTAACTTAAAAAGCACTCTGTATAGCGCTTTGCAGCTTATGCTTTTATGGGGAGTTGCCATGCCTTCTTTTCGAAGTTTGCTAATTTTTGGTAATTATGTCAAATTTGGTTTCATTACTTCAAAGTACCAGAAGACCCACCATTATTCAGTTTTCGTTTATATCCAATGATAAAGGCAAAAAGTGGAAAAATCTGAAAGGGGCTGAATATGAAATAACTTAAAAATATATAAAATATTGATTAGAATTGAAAGAGGTTGAAAACAATAGAATATTGAAAAAGTCGGAAAATTTTGAAAAATATTGAATCAGCCGAAAAAAGTTCAAAAATTAAAAAAACAAATGGAATATGTTGGAAAAACTGAGAGTAGTTAGTTGTCGATGAGACAAAAAAGAGAAACGGGTCCTCTTTTTTCGTTACCAGGAAAAAAATCCTGACAACATCTTTACAGGTTGGGAGCCTATTGAGTAGAGATCTGGGCCGTAGTTCTAAATTATTACATTAAGCCTACATAGGTTAAGGGGCTCACTTCAGCTCACGACCAGGAGCTTCATCCCCCTCTATCTCTACTTTAATCCAACGCTGATGTCATCCAATTTTTCTTAGCGCTCAATTAACCTTGTAACCAATCTTTAACGTAGCTATATTATGAAAGTTATCCAATTATTATTGATAATTGATTTGCATGATATGGCATTAAGCGCTTCCTTAAAAATAGTATGAAATGTTTCATTCAGGGACACATTTCAGTTATGCCATTTATGGGACATTTGATAAGAATGACAAAATATAAACACTTTACAGTGTAACCTATAATTTTGTGTAATTCCATTGAACCGAACACTAAGTAGTGTTAACCATAAAATGTGTTAAGCTAACAGCGACAATATTTTGATGCTCATTTATACTATAAATAACAGAAAATTTAGCGCTGACAAAAATTTAACCACAGAGCAAAAAAAAAATATATCGAAAACCAGAAATATTTTGGAACTTTTATGATATGATGCGGAAAGCAGTAGAAGTTTTTGGTAACCTATATATATAACATGCTTAAAGACACAACATGATGAAAAATTTAAAGGAAAAAAGTTGGCGAAATATAAATACATAATTTTATATTTTTAAATTACCAAACAGTATTTGGAAAAAAGCAGTTAATATATAAAACAGCAGTAGATCACTTCTACCGCACCCCATTCACAAAGCCGCAGAGCCCCTTTTATTAAAAATCGTACACTTTTACTGATAATACAGTGTAGGGCATGTGCACTTTGTCAGGCCAAAGATTACATTCTTATTACTGGTGCTTTTATTTTCCTGATTGTACTGAACAAGGCAGGATCAAAGAGGGCGCCTTTGGTGGATTTTTTTTTGATATTCAAAATTTTGCTCGTCGCATTAATTGTGGCGGGATCAAAAAACTCAAGATATTGAGAAATATGTAGTTCGTAAGCTGACAACACTAAAGTATCTTCAGTGATCCTAATAATTCAATTTTATTCAAAACTTATAATAAAATAAATTTTTTCATAACATAAATGTTATGATTTTATTTGGCGATTATCAGTACACAGGAAACTATTACAATTACAAACCGTTTCCGGAAATTGCAATAGAACAATGCAATATTCAATTGAATAATACATATTTTCCACAATGTGTGATTAATTTGCAAGGATTTCCACTTAAATTTTACCCAAACATTATGATTCCACAGACAATATTGTTTAAGAATCGCGACGGCAAAGTGCAAATGTTGGGTTATGTTGGACGAATTGTTGAAAATTTTTCTAAGAAACTAAATGCTACGCTTACAGCTGCTGTGTCAATTAAAATTGGTGAAGAACTCTCTCGAAGTGACTCACATAGTATGATGCAAAATGGTTCCTTAGATATGATAACAGCACTTTTTGTACCCAATTCAGTACCAGTTAAAATGAAGCTGTCGAATACAATAACAATTAGTCAATTTTATGTGCTGCTACAGCTATCTAAATCCATGGAGAAAAAGGAAATATTTACGCGCATTTTAACAGAATATACAAGTGGCCATGGTTTTAACCTATCTTGATTTGGTTTCATTACAATACTTAATATTTATCTGTGGCAAAAGCAGCCATTGTTCCCCATTTTCTTGGGAATTTCACTTAATGCACGTGTTCTTCTGGATCTGAGCGGACGTCCATTTATAAGTCGTTTAGGCAGCACTATTACGTTTCATGGCAAGTTACTATTTCTTTATCAAAGATATTAACTATCAAACGAAGTTACAAACATTTTTACATATCCACCAAAGGAACCAGAAATCAATAGCTTGGTTAACCTAGCGAAACGAAAGTTAGAAGTTATGGTATTTGAACCAAATTACCAGATTCTAAATTTGATCTATGGTAAGGATGAGATTTTTGTAAAATATAGCCATCTTCTTAAACCAATAGCTAGTGAAATGGTATTCGAGAATCATATTCTAAAATTTAACACGTCCATGGCCTATATTGCTAGCTCCGCTATGTGGGAAGTTTTGTTGCAGCAACAGAAGTATTTCAGAATGAAAAAACTTCGCACATCTGATCATTTAGCATTGAGCAACACCTTTTTGTTAAGCATACCGCTGCATGAGGATTCAATCTATATGGAAGCTCTCAATGTCTATATTGGTCAATTGCATAGTTCTGGTATTTTTGAGCATTGGTATCAATCGAGTTTCTATGATACGATTGAGAGTGGACGTTTTGTAATGAGATATATTGACGAGAACGCAGATAATGAGAAAAAGCCACTCACAATGCAAGATTTATATTGGATATGGTTATTTTATCTTCAGTTTCATAGCGTAGGTTTTTGTGCATTTATTCTCGAAGTGTTTGTTCATAAATACATGCAGTAAATTAAACTATTATACTATACTAAATTATACTATTCATTAAGTTTGTTTGTAAAATAAATAAATTAAGAATTATGGAATAAAAGAGGGTAAGAAAATTTTCCCTTCTCGTTATTCTTTTATATGTACAGGAGAAATTGAGAATATATCAACTATATAAATACTTGGATGCATAGTTAATAGTGCTCTTATGCTGAAATTGGAAACATAATATCGTATGATCTGTTATGCTTCTAGGCCGCCATAGGATAAAGTCAAGGTCTGTTAGTTTTTTACAACAACGTTATGATCAATAAAGTGGGCTATGCTTAAAACCAGAGCTTGAAATAAACTTTTAAAAAAGTTTTTTTTTTAGGTAAAAGTTTAATTTTAACTTTTATTTTATGGAAATAAAAGTAAAAGTTTCCTTAAAACTTTTTCATTAGAAAATAAAAGTTTTTTTAAACTTATATTTCAAAAATTAACAAAAAAGTTTTAAAAAAAACTTTTATTAATAAAAGTTTTTAAAGACTTTTAAAAAAAATTTTTATTGTTTTTAAGACTTTTAAAAAAAAACTTTTATTGATTTTTTTTGACTTTTATTTTTAAAAGTCAAATGTACAAAGTTTTTTTTTTGACTTTTATTTTCACAAAGTCGAAAATAAAAGAGGAAACAAATATCTTGGATTGGTAAGCAAAAAATTTCAAAGGAGAAAACTTAGAGTTATTCATAATAAAATCCAAAGGAAAATACTTAACAAGTTTCTGAAAAGAAAGAATTTATGATAATTACGCACTTATATTTTTAACCCTCTAGTGCGCCATGATGCATATTTGTATCATACTGAATTTCGTTCTCTAGGTCAAAATTCTGAATACGTTAATATGTAACGGCTCATCATATCATTTTTACGATGTTGTGTGGGTAATTCTTTCAGCCGTTGAAATGTCGTTATAATTGAAAATAAAAACTATACACATTTGAAATTGCTTCATATAAGATTTTCATGTTCAGAGAAAACGTGGGTTTGCTATACTTTGCTTACACTGTCATTTTCATGAATTAAACTATCATTTACCAATTTATATTTTTTTTAATAATACTAAAGACTTTGGTCGTTGTAACGATATAAAATTCAAGTTCGAATTTAAAAGTTTTATTGGCTAAATGCGCAATGATAAAAATAAAGCGAAAAATTAGGCAAATTGCTAGAACAAAACTTTGTTTTCTTGACTATTTCTATCAGTTCCATAGCAATTTTTTGAGTTTCGCTTTCTTGCGCATTAGAGGGTTAAATAAATTTGATTGCACGCATCGATCGAAAAACACCGAAAATGGATTTTGAAAGTGATAGGGGAGATCCCCGACCCTCCTAAAAAGGTGTTTTAGACCGATTTTTCGGAAAAAATTTTGTTGCAGGAATCGATGGGAAGAGGCTGAAAATGGATTTTGAAAGTGATTGGGGTGGCCCCCGACCCACCTAAAAGGGTTTTTTGGACCCATTTTTCGAAAAAAATTTTGTTTTTTGGAAAAACTTTTATGAAAAAGTCTTTTATAAAAGTTTTTTGGAAAAACTTATTCAATAAAAACTTTTATTTAACGCAACTTTTTGTCGACAGGAACAATTTAAATTGATAGGTTTAAGGATTTTAATTAGCTACTTGATATGTTTGAAAGGGCACTCTTACGTGCGAACTTATTAAATTATATGCTTCTATACAATGCTGAATAAATGATATATAATATTGGTCCTAGCGATAAGGAAATGTTTATACAAACCAATTTGAATGACACATAAAATTGGTTTCAATGATAAGGAAAATTAACACATCTATTAATACCAAATTACTAACGCTACTCTCAAAAAATAATAAATCTGTTATTCAAGTCGAACTAAAAATAAGAAAATAGTAAAATGTTGTCACTCCAACAAGCAACATGCATCAGTTGCATGCTTCTACTAACTCCGAACTGCATAGCGACAAAAGGAGTGCAGCCAGGGAAAGAATTTTTATTAATAGATCTGCTCTCTAAAATAGAGCAAGTGAAAGAATTTTTATTAATAGATCTGCTCTCTAAAATAGAGCAAGAAAAACACTATGAAACACTCCTAGTGATTCGAGAAAAAGGAGACCATTGCCTGGAAAATGATGCTATCGAATTTTTATACAATAAACCGAAACTTTTGCTCGACAGTGAAACTGCACAAATTGCATTAAAGCAGCTGAATAACAATAAAATCTTACCGATAATATGCACAAAAGATATTCAGTACTTACGTGGTCTTCAGAAATTCATAAATATTTTTAATCGGCTCAAATACCTAAGAGTTATCATTTGCTTGCAACAAACTGAATTGGATATTTCACTTAAAAATCAAAAACTTGAGAGCTATTTCAAAGAGTTTTGGTCTCAACGTATGCTAAATATAATGATAATATTTGCCGATTTTCAGAACACAGGAACTTATTACAATTACAAACCTTTTCCGGAACTTGCAATGGAACAACGCAATATTCAAGTAAATTTTTCATATTTTCCTCAACGAATGAATAACTTACAAGGATTTCCACTAAAGTTTTACCCATACAAATTGTGGCCACATACGATATTATTTAACAACCGCAATGGCCAAGTGCAAATGCTGGGTTACCTTGGACGCGTTATTGAAAATTTTTCTAAAAAAATAAATGCTACACTGACAGCTGGATTTCCAATAAAAATTGATGAAGAACTCCCTCGACCTCAAATACATAATATGACACTAAATGGTTCCCTAGATATGTCCACATTTTTTGCTACACCCAATACGGTATTAAGTAAAATAAGGCTCTCGAAAACATTAGTGTTCAGTAGTCTTTATTTGCTGCTACCGGTATCAGAATCATTAGAGAAAAAAGAAATCTTTACGCGCATTTTAACAGATGATGTACAAGTGGTAATAGTTGCAACCTATCTTGCATTCGTTTTCATTACAATACTCAGCATTTATCTGTGGCAAAAGCAATCATTGTTCTCTGTTTTCTTGAAAATTTCATTCAATCCACGTGTTTTTCTGGATCTGAGCGGACGTCCATTTATAAACCGTCTAGGCAGCACTATTACGCTTCATGGCAAATTACTATTTGTGCTGCTATTCATTTTCAATTTTATCAAAGACATCAACTATCAAACCAAGTTACAAACATTTTTTACATATCCACCAAGAGAACCGGAAATCAATAGCTTGGTTGACCTAGCGAAACGAAGTATGAAAGTTATGGTATTTCAACCAAATTACCAGGTTCTGAATTTAATCTATGGTAATGATAACACTTTTGTAAAATATGTTAATCTTCTTCAACCAATAGATAATGCAGCGGAATTCGAAAATAACGTTCTAAAATTTAATATGTCCAATGCCTATATTGTTACCTCCCAAATGTGGGCAGTTTTAAGGCAGCAACAGAAGTATTTCGGAAAGATGAAGCTTCGCACCTCTGAACAATTAAAATTTAGGATTATCTTGCTTTATAGCATACCGCTGCAAGAGGACTCAATCTTTATGGAAGCTCTCAATGTCTACATTGGTTAATTGCATAGTTCGGGTATTTTTGAGCATTGGTATCAATCGAGTTTCTACGATATGATCGAGAGTGGTCTCATAGTAATGAAAAACTTTGTCGATGAAATCGCAGGTAATGAAAAGAAGCCACTTACAATGCAAGATTTATATTGGATATTGTTATTTTACCTTCAGAGTAATGCCATAAGTCTTTGTATATTTATTTTGGAATTCTTTGCTCATAAATACAGGCATTAGATTGCAGAATTATAATACTTTTTAGTAAAGTTATATTTAAGATAAATAAATTTAGAATTGTTGAATAATAGAGAGAGTGGGTGTGTTTTTATTTCGTTTTACTTTCACACTTACAGGAGATTCAAAATATATCAATTACTTGAGTGAGATCTATATCTTAACTATTTATATAATATTGCATATATGAAAATGGTTTGTAACGCTTTGGCGCCAAATATACTAAGCAGATTTTAATAATTTCTTATTTAAAACAACAAATTTGTGCTAAGGAAGGTTATTGCATTTTTATTATTTTATTTTTTTAATATTAAATTTCCTCTTTTTTGGAATAAGTTTTTGCAAATTATTTTTATACAGAGGATAACCCTACATGAGCAATTTTTTCGAAAGTGGAATTGCTGTTTGCGGAGTGATCCTTCGATTGTGAAGCAATTTAGAATTTTAGAGGAAAGTCTCAGAATAATTATGCTAAGGTGTGAAAGTTATTTATTTACCAGCTCATAAGCATACACTTAGAGGTCACATAGACATTCTCAACATAGTGCTAAAGCACCCTCCTAGCCCGACCATAATCCAGCCGTAATCACATCAACTATTAAAATTTACAGCTAAATTAATTTTTACGTGGTTTTGTTACAAAATTAAGCCAATTATTTTTGATAATTGATTTGCATGATAAGGCGTTAAACGCTCCACTAAAAATAGAAAGGAATTTTTCATTTCAGGAAACGTTTCTGTTATGGCATTCAATGAGAATGACAATTTAACAGCACTTTACAGTGAAACTTATAATTTTGTGTTTTTTCATTGAACTGAACACTACTTATCATTAAAGCGTCCATCAGTCCTATACAGGGTCAATTTTCACTGTTGGCATGTACTGCCATAAACGTTTTCAGTAATTGCTCTTGAACAGCTGTTCTTATTTAAAGGAGCATACGTACCAGCAAACTTATTTAATAACATACTTTCATACAAAGTTAACTAAATGGCATTTAAAGTAGGTCCTTTTGATAAAAATAATTGTCTTTTTCAATATCTACCAAATTGCTAACGCTTCTTATAAAAAATAAATCACTTAGGATTATTGAAGTAAAAATTGGAATCAGCGAATAGTAAAATGTTGCCACTTCAACAAGTAACATGCATCAGTTGCATACTTCTACTAACTCTGAACAGCATGGAAACAAAAGTTGTGCAGTCAGTGAAACAATTTTCATTGATAAAGCTGCTCAACAAAATAGAGCAAGAGAAACATTATGAAAAACTCTTAGTGATTCGAGAAAAAGGAGACTATTGCTTGGAAGATGATTCAATTAAATATTTGTACAATAAACCGAAACTTTTGCTCGACAGCGAAAATGCGCAAATTGCATTAAATCAACTGAATAACAATAAAATTTTAACGATAGTATGCACAAAAGATATTCAATACTTAAAAGGACTCCAGAAATTCGAAACGATTTTTAAACGGCTCAGAAATGATAGAGTTATCATTTATTTGAATCAAAAGGAAATTCAAGCCTCTCTTGTATATCAACAACTTGAAAGCTACTTCAAACATTTTTGGTCTCAACATATCCTAAATGTTATGATTTTATTTGGCGATTATCGGCAGACAGGAAATTATTACAATTACAGACCTTTTCCGGAATTTTCAATGGAACAACGGAATTTTCAAATGAATTTCTCATATTTTCCTCAACGTATGAATAACCTGCATGGATTTCCTTTAAAGTATTACCCATACAAATTGTGGCCATATACGATATTATATAATAACCACGATGGCGAAGTCAAAATGCTGGGATACGTTGGACGCATTGTTGAAAATTTTTCAAAGAAACTAAATGCTACGCTCACAGCTGCATTTCCAATCAAAATTGATCAACTACTCTCTCGAGATGAAATACGTAATATGACGCTAAATGGTTCCTTAGATATGACAACAGCACTTTCTCAACCGAATATAGTACAAGGAACAGTAAAGCTCTCGAAAACGCTAGTATTTCGAAAATATTATTTGCTGCTACCGGTGTCAGAAACATTAGAGAAAAACGAAATCTTTGCGCGCATTTTAACAGATGATGTCCAACTAGCCCTGGGTTTGACCTATTTTGCATTCCTTGTCATTACAATAATCAGTATTTATCTGTGGCGGAAGCAGCCACTGTTCTCCATTTTTTTGGAAATTTCGCTTAATCCACGTTTTTTTCTGGATTTTAGTGGACGTTCATTTATAAATCGACTAGGCGGCATCATTACGTTCCATGGCAGGTTACTATTTCTGGCACTTTTCATTTTCAATTTTATCAAAGACATCAACTATCAAACTAAGTTACAGACATTTTTTACCCAACCACCAAGAGAACCGGAAATCAATAGTTTTGCTGACTTGGCAAAACGAAAAATGGAAATTATGGTTTATGAGCAAAATTACCGTATTCTTAATTCACTTTATGGGAACGATGACATTTTTGTAAAATATGATAACCTTTTTAAACGAATAGTAAGCGAAACATTGTTCGAAAATAATATTCTAAAATTTAACACGTCCATGGCCTACATTGCTAGCGATGGAATGTGGGAAGTTTTAGTGCAGCAACAGAAGTATTTCAGAGAGAAAAAACTTCGCGCATCTGATCAATTAGAATTCAGCAACTTCTTTTTGTTAAGCATTCCGCTGCATGAGGATTCAATCTACATGGAAGCTCTCAATGTCTACATTGGTCAACTACATAGTTCGGGTATTTTTGAGCATTGGTATCAATCGAGTTTCTATGATATGATTGAGAGTGGTCTCTTTGCAATGAATTTTGTTGACGAAAGCGCAGGTAATGAGAAGCAGCCACTTACAATGCAAGATTTATTTTTTATAGGGTTATTTTACCTTCAGTGTAACATTCTTGGTCTATGTATATTTATTTTTGAAGTGTTACTTAATAAATATAGGCGTTAATTTGCAGATTCATTGTACTATATATTGTATTTAATTAGAGGTTTAATATATTCTTGAATGTGAAAAAAGAAGAATGTGAATATATTTTTGTGTTGTATCGGAACATAAAATGATTTAAATTATTTTACTGAGCTTATTGTTTAGTACAGTGTGTGAGAATACCAACCAATCATATTAGTTTCATCTATTGCTAAATGAAATCATCAGTGACCGTTGAGGCGCTGACTGAGATCTGAAATGTTTTTCATAAAAATAATGAATTTCGCTTAATGTTCTTTGTGGATCTCTATGCATACCCCAGTACTTACGTCATTCGTTTTATTAATATGTAGTGCTGTAGTTGCTACGAAACTTCATCAACATATGTATCTACTTTCATGAATATATATTAATTTGCCCGCCACTGCGATGTTTTCCTTTTGGTGGTCGGACTAAGACTGAAATTTACGAAAAATTTCATCATGTGTACTCTGAGCTGTATGTCAAACAATTTGTTGAAAAAATTCATCAGCTGTACGCCCTTATTCATTACTCTACTTTCCTACACAACTATACACATAGAAAAAATCTTCGATGAGTTTTGGTGCTTTTCTTCCTGACAATAAAAATCAAAATAACTTTCTACCAACGTGTGTGTATATGAAGAATATAAATTCTACTTAAGTCTACGTTGATAAATGTACGCCCACTTCCGAAAACAGGAGTTAGCATAACCCTACCAAATTACTTTGGACTATGGAACTTTTTCACCAATTTCTTTTCAGAAAAAAGAAGTCAATCAGATACAACTTTGCGGCTACCTGCTGCTCTCAGATATCACTGATTTATCAAATAATTCTTTTCAAACATTTTATTAATATTTCAAGCTCATAGTAAATTAGCTAAGTAAGAGTTGACAACAATTTATTTTTTACATATTTTTCTAATACAAACCCGGAGACCACCTGCAATTTGATCCTTAAATTTGAAAACCAGTAATTCAATTACAAAAATTAGGCAACATAAACTAAGTCCTATAAAATATATTTTCCAATTCCAGCTTAAGTCCTCGATGGTAATAGGTTTTGGTTCCTCATCAACACTTTTGTCATATATAGTCAGTTGACCAGCCTCAATCATATCATTGAAACTTGAACGATACCAATGCATAAAAATACCCGAACTATGCAACTGACCAATAAAGATATTGAGAGGTTCTATAAAAATTGAATCCTCATGCAGAGGTACTCCATGATAAAAATCAATTGGCAAAGTTATCTGTTTGGCGACACGAAACTTTTTCTTTTGAAAATATTGCTGCTGTTTTTCCAAAACTGTCCAAGCGGCACTATGAACTATATACGCTTGGGATGTGTTATATTCAAAAAAATACTCTTCGTACATCGTTATATTTGTTATGGGTGCAAAAAGATGATCATATTGCACGAACAACTTTTTATTAGCATTGAGATTGCTCAATAACTTGTAAATAGATTCAACGATCATGATGGGCATTTTATGTTTTGCTAAATCTGCAAAGCTGTTGATTTCCGGTTTGGTTGGTGGATGCGTAAAAAATGTCTGTAAATTCGTTGAGTAGCTGACATCCTTAATGAGATTGTAAGTGACGGCTACGAAAAATAACAACTTGATGTGAACGGTTCTTCTCCTTCTTAGATTCAAAAGGAAAGGAAGATTCAATAATAATTCCAGTGAAATAAAAACGAATGATGTTTGCTTTTCCCATAGATAAACGCTTATCACCGAAATAACAACAAATACGAAATATGTACATAGTAATGTTAGTAACAAGTCAACTGTGTAGATCCGTGCAAATATATCTTTTCTACTGTAGGCTTCTGGAACTGGAACTACAGCGTACCGTTTTTCAAATTCAAGTATATCAGAAACTGTCAAGTGCTTCTGTGTGAATAAATTTTTAGGTACAAACACCGTACTGATGTCTATAGTGCAATTTTTGATCATGTTTAGAACATCACGTAAGCCACTTAAGGATAGTGACTTTCCATCGTCCATCGGCAATACGAAAGTAAGTTTTGCATTTAGTTTTTTTGCAAATGTTGTGATAAGTCGACCAGCATAGCCTATCATATGCAACTCTCCATTATGTTTGTGATATAATAAACTCTTTGGACGAGTTTGGTAACGGAAAGATTTGAGCGGAAAGCAATCTAAGTTTTTCATACGTTGTGGAAAATATGTGAAATTCATTACGAAATTTTGTGCTTCAATAGCCATGCTCGGAAAGGGTCGGTAACTGTAATAGTTGCCTGTATGCTGATAGTCACCAAATAAAATAATTATGTTTAGCATATATTGCGACCAACAGTATTTAAAATAATACTGGAGCACTTGATTTTTTAGCTTCACATCAGCTTCATTTTGTTGGAGTTGTATTATAACTCTTTGAGTTCTGTAACCCTTAAAAATATTTAGCATATTTTGGAGGCTCCATAAATATTCGATTTCATTGGTACATATGATAGTCAAAACTTCATGGTTGTTCAACCGCTGCAATACATTCTGTTTGTTCTTGCTATTGAGCATAAGTTTTGGTATGTCTTCTGTTAATTTCATTGTATCCTGGTCCAAACAATAGTGTCCTTTTTCTTTCATTATTAAAAGTGTTTCATAATGTTTTTCCTGTTTTATTTTATCCAACATTTTATTCAATGAAAATTGTGCTGTTACCTGCACAGCTTTTGCTCTCATGTTATACGATGAAAATAGCAGCAGGAAACTGATCCATATTATTTGCTGCAGCGACAACATTTTACTATTTGCTAATTCATGGGCACAAATGCTTTTTGTGCACTCTTCAAAGAAGCGTTAGCAATTTAGCAATGTAATGGGAAAAAACTATTTGCATTAATAGCTATTACTGCTCCTACATTATATATAATCAGCATAAAGTGCACGAAAAGAACATTTCGTATGGATTTTCTCTGCATTCCCATAGCCGATTAAAAATTATATCATATTTGTAAGATAATCTAAAAATTATAATGATCGTGAAAAGAAGTCACAGAGCAAATCAATCTCTTAATTAAGGCAAATTAAAAAGGAAATTTAAAGAAATTAGAGTAGTGGGTGCCTTCAATTCTCTTCAAAATTTCCCTTTTCAAGTATTTTTTGTGCTAGCGATTGTGCTTCCAGGTTAATAAAATTACTTAAAAAAAAATGGGCAATCAGTAAAATGTTGTTACTCCATCAAGCAACATGCATCAGTTGCATGCTTATACTTGCTCTGAACAGCATTGAAACAAAAGTTGTGCAGTTACATAAACAACTTTCATTAATAAATCTGCTCTCCAAAATAGAGCAAGAAAAACATTATGAAACACTCTTAGTGATTCAAGAAAATGGAGACCATTGTTTGGAGGATGATACAACTGAATTTTTATACAACAAACCAAAACTTTTGCTCGACATCGAAAATTTGCAAATTGCATTAAAACAACTGAATAACAATAAAACAAAAGATATTCATTACTTTCGGGGACTTAAGAAACTCTCAGATATTTTTAAAAGGCTCAGAAATTTGAGATTTATTATTTACCTGAATCAAAATGAAATTGATGTTGCACTCAAAAATCAACAACTTGAAAGCTATTTCAAATATTTTTGGTCTAAACGTATACTAAATGTGATGATTTTATTTGGTGATTATCAGACCACAGGAAATTACTATAGTTACAGACCTTTTCCAGTACTTTCAATAGAACAACGCAATTTTCAAGTAAATTTCTCATATTTTCTTCAACGTATGAATAACGTTCAAGGATTTCCACTAAAGTTTTACCCATACAAGTTGTGGCCACATACGATATTATTTAACAACCGCAACGGCAAAGCGCAAATGCTGGGTAATATTGAACGCCTTGTTGAAAATTTTGCTAAAAAACTAAATGCTACGTTTACAGCTGCAGCTCCAATAAAAATTGGTGAAGAACTCTCTCGAGATGAAATATATGATATGATGTTAAATGGTACCGTAGATATAACAACATCACTTTTTATACCCAATGTAGCATTGAATAAAATGACGATATCGAACACACTAACAATCAGCCAATATTTTATTTTGCTACCGGTCTCTAAGTCCATGGAGAAAAAGGAAATTTTTAAGCGAATTTTAACAGATGATGTCAAATTTTGCGATAGCTCTGACCTATCGTTCATTCGCTGTTATTATAGCGATCAGCGTTTATATGTGGCAGAAGCAACCGTTATGCTCCATTATATTGAAAATGATTCTCAATCCACGTTTTTTTGGCCTCATCATTACGTTTCATGGCAAATTACTATTTTTGCAGGTATTCATTTGCAATATTTTCAAAGATGTCAACTATCAAACAAAGTCATCTTTTACGCAACCACCAAGAGAACCGGAAATCAAATGTTTCGCAGATTTAGTAAAACGAAAGATGGATATTATGGTGCTTGAGTCAAATATTATCGTCCTAAATTTGTTCTATGCTAATGATGACATTTTTGTTAAATATGGTTATCTAATTAAGCCAACAGCTAATGAAACGTTATTTGAAAATAATCTTCTAAATTTCAATACGTCCACGGCCTACATTGTTAGCTCCGCAATGTGGGAAGTTTTAAGAGAGCAACAGCAATATTTCAGAAAGAAAAAACTTCGAACATCCGATCAATTGACTTTAAGCAACAACCTATTTTTTGGAATGCTGCTACATGAGGACTCAATTTTTATTGACGCTCTCAATGTCTACATTGGTCAATTGCATAGTTCGGGTATTTTTGTACATTGGTATCAATCGAGCTTCTATGATATGATTGAGAGTGGACTCTTTGTAATGAAATTCGTGGACGAAAACGCAGGTAATGAGAAGAAGCCACTTACAATGCAAGATTTAATTTGGATATGGGTTCTTTATTTTCAATGCATTACCATAAGTTTTTGTGTTTTTATTTTGGAAGTGCTTTTTAATAAATATAAGCGCTAAGTTACAGTTTCATTGTACTTAATATTAAATTTATATTAAAAATAAATATGTGTTTGATTGCAGAATAACAGAGCTTACAAATTTTAAGTGTGGTGTAACTGAACAGAAAATATTTTATAATTATTTGACTAAGCTTACTGTTCAGTACAATGTGTGATAGCGCAAAAACAATTTCTAAAAAAAATCAAAAAACCGTGCTTAAAATTAGTTTCATCTACTGCGAAATGGAATCATCAGTGATCTTTAAACCGATGAGTGAGAATTTCTATGCGAATCCAAGCAACAAGTCAAACAAAGCAAACCAAAAATTATTTTTTCTGTTTTGTCTTTGTTCTTGTAAGACATTTGCTATTACACTTTTCTTGCAGAGCGAAAGTGATTTTTCATAAAAGTCACAAGGTCAGGAATGCACATAACGTTTAAAGTAACATAAGGAAAGAATTTCCCTCAATGTTCTTTGTTGATCTTTAGCCATACTCCAATTAAGAGAGCATTTTCAACATTTGTTCTATTATTATTGTATTTCTGACCTATTTTCAGTGTTATTATTGTCTCGAAATTGTTTACACTCTTGTATTTTGTAGAAAAGTTTTGTAACACATCCACCAGTAAGTATAAAATTCTCAACCAAATAATTAAAATGCAACTTATTTAGCTACATTATCATGTACTGCCATAAGCGTTTTAAGTAATTGCTTATGAAAATCTATTTTGGTTTCAACTAGCCTGCACACAAGTGAACTTAATTATATACTTTCATACAGAATTGACAAAATGTCAAGTAAAATAGGTTCTAGTGAAAAGGTGACCTGTCTTTTCCAACATTTACCAAATTGCTAAGGCTTCTCAAGAAAAAAAAAGAACCTTAGGCTTATGTAACTCAAAATATGTAATAGCAAATAGTAAAATGTTGTCACTCCAACAAGCAACATGCATCAGTTGCATGCTTCTACTAACTCTGAGCAGCATAGAAACAAAAGTTGTGCAGTCAGTGAAACAATTTTCATTAATAGATCTGGTCTCCAAAATAGAGCAAGAGAAACATTATGAAACACTACTAGTGATTCGAGAAAAAAGAGACTATTTCTTGGAAGATGATGCTGTCGAATATTTATACAACAAACCGAAACTTATGCTCGACAGCGAGAACGCACAAATTGCATTAAAGCGACTGAATAACAATAAAATCTTAACGATAGTGTGCACTAAAGATATCCAATATCCTGGGAGTCTCCAAAAGTATATAAATATTTTTAATCAGCTCAAATATACAAGAGTTATCATATGCTTGCAACAAAATGAAATTGATGTCGCACTTAAATATCAACAACTTGAAATTTATTTCAAACATTTTTGGTCTCAACGTATGCTAAATGTTATGATTTTATTTGGCGATTATCGGCAGACAGAAAATTATTATAATTACAGACCTTTTCCGGAATTCGCAATAGAACAACGGAACTTTCAAGCAAATTTTTCATATTTTCCGCAACGTATGAGTAATCTACAAGGGTTTCCACTAAAATTCTACCCATACAATGTGCGACCAAATACAATATTATTTTATGACCGCAACGGCAAAGTGCGAATGCTGGGTTTCGTCGGACGCATTGTGGAAAATTTTTCTATGAAACTAAATGCAACACTTACTGCTGCTGTTCCAATCAAAATCGGTGAACAACTCTTTCGAGATGATGTTAGGACTATGACACTAAATGGTTCATTGGATATAACAACAGCGCTCTTTCTACCCAATATTCCACAAAATCAAATGAAGCTATCGAATGCAATAACAATTAGTCAATTTCATGTACTGCTACCGGTCTCTGACTCAATGGAGAAAAAGGAAATATTTACGCGGATATTAACAGATGATGTGCAGATTACAATGGCTTGGATCTATCTTGCATTCGTTGTGATTACAGTGCTTAGTGTTTATTTGTTTCAGAGTCAGCCTTTGTTATCAATTATTTTGGAAATATTTCTCAGTCCACGTTTTTTTATGGATCTAAGCGGACGTTCGTTTATAAATCGTCTAGGCAGCACCATTACTTTTCATGGCAAATTGATATTTTTGCTACTTTTTGTTTTCAATCTTCTCAAAGATATCAACTATCAAACGAAGTTACAAACATTATTTATCCAACCACCAAGAGAACAGGAAATCAATAGTTTGGCAGATTTGGCAAAACTCAAAATGGAAATTATGATGTTTGAACCAAATTACCGCATCTTGAATTTGGTCTATGCTAATGATGACATTTTTGTTAAATATGGTAATCTTTTTAAACCAATAGCTAACGAAACGTTTCTCGAAAATAATCTTTTAAAATTTAACACGTCCATGGCGTACATGGTAAGCTCCGCAATGTGGGAAGTCTTAAGGCAGCAACAGCAGTATTTCAGAAAGAAAAAACTTCGCACTTCCGATCAATTACAATTGATGAACTACTTACTTTTTTGCATGCCAATGCATGAGGACTCAATTTTTATGGAAGCTCTGAATATCTATATTGGACAATTGCATAGTTCGGGTATTTTGGAGCATTGGTATCAATTGGGCTTCTATGATATGATTGAGAGTGGTCTCTTTGTAATGAGTTTCGTTGATGAAAACGCAGGAAATGAAAAGAAGCCACTTACAATGCAAGATTTATTTTGGATATGGGTTTTTTATCTTCTGTGGATTACCATTAGTTTTTGCATATTAATTTTTGAAGTGGTAATATTTAAATTCATGCATTAAATTGCAGAATCATTATACTTCATGTTGAATTTATATTAAAAGGAAATATGATATTTTGTTGATTGTGGAAGAAAATCTGTAATGGAGTTATTTTTTTTTCTTTCGTTTATAGGGTCACACTTGTGAAATCACCGCCCAATGTCAAATTTTTGATTTTGTTGGCACTAGTGATTCAAATTGATATTCATATATAAGCCCATCAGTCTAGATTTTTTGTACTGAGTTAAACTTTAACCTCGGCCATTCCATGATATACAGTGGCGAACAGTAAAATCCGGACAAACAACGTTGACGATCCCGTCAACCTCTTTGTTTTCTAGGTATGGTTTTTTTTACAAGTATGGCGTAGGTAGGGCTTTATTTTAGAAGAAGGACAATATCTTTTTATATATAGAAGTTATACTTTTAGTTTTTAAACATTTTTGTGTTGTTGTGTTGGAAAAGATACCAAATCATAAAGAAAGATCGAAGCGAATAAGCGCGAGATTTTGGCGATTCGAAGCGATAGACTAACGATACGGGAAATTTCTTCTTGAGTCGGCTTTAGTAAGTCCTCAGTAGCCGACCTTTTGAAAAAGTATTTCAAAGCTGGGTCAACAAATCGAAAGAAAGGGTTAGGAGCGCGAAAAAACCCTACAGAAGCTGATGATCGACTTTTAAAAAAGATTAGTCTAAAAAACGCTTCAAAACGGCTAGCCACTTTTGACCGGCTAAATCATCCAAATACCTGTATGTGCGGCTGTAGATATTAGAAAATAGTTTGTTGAATGTGGAGTAATAAAAATCTCTCCAATGACTGTGTGACAAAGGCTCCATGATGCTGGTTTATCTGCATGTCGTCTAGCTAAACAGCCTATTTCGACCAATCAAATGCGTCGGAAACGCGGAAACGCAACACAAAATGTGAACTGTTTCCGGTTGGCAGAATGTGATCTTCTCAGATGAATCAAAGTTCAACATATCCGGATCCGATGGAATGCTGGACGTGCGCTGAAGTACTGGAGAGCGTTATAGCGACGAGTGAACCCAAAGAACATTTAGGCAACCGATTAGTAGAATGGTCTGGGGATGCTTATCTTATTACCAAGTTGAACAACTGGCCTTGATTGAAGGAACTATCAAAGCAGCCGACTATAAAAATATCCTGATAGAAAACCTTCTATTGAAGAGCATTTTTCGCTTGTGGACAACGTGACTTTTCGAGATGATTCTGCGCCTTGTCATCGAGCGCAATTGGTAAGCGTTAGTGTTTTGTAAATCCTTATTTAGTACTTAATAAGTAATAAACCACAACTTTCATCCTTTTCTTCTTCTTCTTCATTTACAGGTACCGAGTTACTTGCATGAACTTGGTATTTCAACTTTATCGTGGGCAGGAAATAGTCCCGATCTGAACCCTATTGAGAATCTTTTGCACATAATTACGGTGCAGGTTCGCCACTGTATATTCATTGATATTAACAGAGAAAAAAAAAATATTTCAAAAAATAATTCTTTTATTTTTCATAATTTTTATAAAATTATAACAGTCAGTGATACGACTTGCAATGCCCTATATACATATTGGAATGCTTCAATTGGAACAAAGATTTACATCACTGTTACAATGGAAATATGTTGCGTACATGAAAAAAAAAACTTTCTGGAGTTATCGCCTTAATATTGGTTCTAAAAACTGAGGAAATCTGATTTTTTTCGTTTTAATTTACCTATTTGGTAAGGGTGGAGTACGGTACTGATATTGATGTTCTCTAAAAATTTTTGCAAGTTCTTTTATGTGACTTGTACGCTGCGACCGCTGTCATAGGTAACATGTATCAATATATCGAAGTCACATTTTTTTCGATCGATAATCGATATCTTGATTTCAATATATCAATCGATATATTTTACGAATATCCAATTTCAATATGTTTTGTTTGAAGGTAGCTCTGTATCTGTGTAATTACGACGGAATACAGCGTTGCCACTAGAGAATAATGTAACTGGTGTTACCGCTTGATACAATTAATAAGGTAGAATTATCTTGTGAATCTCAAATTAAAACAACCCTGAAAAGTTACACCATCAAGAATAAACATAACAATAGATATATTCGATCTTTTTTCTCGATATACATATATCGATACTGTTTAAAAATATCGATGATCAATATATCGATATATTTTTCTCGATACATATCGATACTACTTAAAAATATCGTTTATCGATATATTGATAAATTTTTTCGAGATATATCGGAACTTTTTAGAAATATCGATCATCAAAATATCGTTATTATTATTTCATTTGTCCAATCCTAGCAGTCAGTTTAAATATAATTGACAATTTTATAGTTATTACATTTTTTGGCAAAAAGTTCATTAAATTGCTTAGTGTCGGAGACATAAATCACAACAACTTTACTTTAATTTCTAAAAATTCATAATTGCTTTAGCTATAATATGAACTGTATATAAAAGACGAGTATATAATATATAATATTCCTTATCATTTTATTAGCTGCAATAAATTACTCAATCCAATTGCAATTTATCACTTAAATTTAAAAGAAATGAACTCGAGCACAAATATTAAAAAACTTATAGAATATCCTAGGAAAAGAATTTTCAAATTCCAACTTAAGTCTTCGACAGTAAGTGGTGCTCTCTCATTTATATAACTTTTATCGTACATTGTCATCTGACCGGCCTCAACCATATCGTAGAATGTTGATCTAGACCAATGCATTAAAATACCCGAACTGTGCAACTGACCAATGAAAACATTAAGAGGTTCCATAAAAATGGAGTCCTCATTCAGCGGCATTCCATAAAAAAAATAATTTTTCAATGTCAGCTGTTCGGATAGCCGAAATTTGTTCTTTTGAAAATATTGTTGTTGCATTTTACATAACGCCCAAATAGAATTCGAAGCAACATAGGCCATTGAAGTGTTGAATTGTAAAATCTGCTTTTCAAATAACGTTACATTAGTCGTTGGCTTAAAAAGATGACCATAATGAGAAATCATTTCTTCGTTACCATACAGAAACCTCAAGTGCTGATGAAATATACCGATGATCATTATTTGCAATTTTTGATTGTCCAAATCTGCAAAGCTATTGATTTCTGGTTTCATTGGAGGATGCGTGAGAAAGGTCTGTAGATTTGTTTGGTAGCTGATATTCCGTATTATCTTGTTCGATTTTATTCAATAGATTATTAAATGAAAATTGTTTCAGTGACTGTACAACTTTGGTATCCAAACTGTTTAGAGTTGAAAGAAATATGCAACTGATGCATGTTGCTAGTTGGAGTGACTACATTTTACTATTTGCTGAATAATGTTTTGACTTACATAAAATATAGCTACGTGGATTTTATGAAGCAAAGCGTTAGTAATTAAGTAAATATGTATGTATATAATCAAAAATTAATTCAGCACTTTTTGCTGATAACGTAGATTATAAAGCAGATGGTTGAATATAATGAAGTATGTTGTTGAAGACTAACGTGATAAGCGGCGTTAATTTATTTTTTGAAAATTGTCTTATCTTTATCTTTTTGGACAAATTTAATTTCTGTCCGGTTAATAGGAAGCAAGATAATAGCGACAAACTGTTTTTTGTTACCTTTGACCTTGAATATCAGTATGTCACAGAAAGTTTGAGCTTTCCGCATTGATAGGTGAAAATTTTGTTTTCTTGGAAATGGGTCCAAAATAGTCTCTTCTGGGGTCCGGAGCCATTTCAAATTATGTTAAAAACCGATTTTTGACCTTTCTGATCGATTGAAGCAAACAAATTTTTTCGAAAATGGATCCAAAAATGTCTCTTCGGGAGCCGTCTCAAATTATGTTAAAAATCCAATTTCCACCTTTCTGCATTGATTGGTGCAAACATTTTCTTTTCGTAAATGTGTCCGAAACGGTCACTCCCGGGGTCCGAGGCCGTCCCGAATTATTTTAAGAATGCATTTAGAACAAACTTTATGGAGTCAAAGTGTTGATTAGCGTACTTAATTTGCTAAATTTTCAAATGCTTTAAACTAAATGGTAAAGGAATCATTTAAAAAGTTCGACTAAAACTCTTTTGCCATTAATGATTATTGCTACGGGAATTTCAGTTTCAGTATCTGTAATTAAAACACATTAGAGATGTTTTCCACCTGCACTAAAAATTATAGTGGATATGTTTTTAATTTGCATTAATTTAAAAACCTCTTAGTGGAAATTCCTAATGGAAAAGAATAATTCTGCAACAGTTGTAACAATGTGTGTAATCACAATAACATAAAAAATAACTGCCCTATTATTTTTTTAACTCGTTGCTGTAATGCGTTTTAAGAAAACGTTTTCACACTCGATTTTATTTGTTGTCAGCTGCGTCAGTTCTTTTGTAAGAAAATGCAAGTGAATATAATAGAAGTAATTTGAGCTGTAAAAAAACACATAAATAACATAAATAAAATTGAAGAACTCTTCTAAATACACCCACAAAAAAATCACTTTCAGCACCTTTTTATGTCTCAAAATCTCTGTTTGATAGTAAATTTTGTTATTTTCTACAGATTTTTGAGACATTGCATTTTAAACAGCTGACTTTGAGAATGTTAATATTATGATTTAAAATGTATGCCTTTATTAATAACTCAGGTATATTAGTTTAACAAGAAATACATGCAAAAAAAATCATATGTTTTTCTAATTATTTTTATCTTAACAAATTTTATGATAACATAATTCAATAAAAAATATAATGAAACTAAAGCACATATTTATTAAATGGAAAATCCAAATCCAGTACAAGTCGTGAAAGCCAACCGCACCAAAAACTCGAGCATTACTTAAATCATCAAAACTTGCTGCGCCAATCTCGATCATATCATAAAATACCAAACCAAGCCAATACTCATAGATACCCGCAGCATGCAACTGATTGATGTACTTATTAAAATGCTCCTCGAAAATAGAATCATCGGGCAGTGGAATAGCGTTTAATATAAAGCTGGCAAGCATAGTCTCCTTCGGCTGGCGAAAAACCTTACGCGCAAAATATTTCTGTTGATGTTCGATTGCGGTCCAAAGTGGTGTCATTGTAGCATAAGCCATAGAACGATTAAACTCGCTACGCATATTATCAAATACTGTTAAGTTTTTCTCAACTTTGATTACATCAGCATTCGTATTAATAAATTCCTTACCGGCGTAAAGGTATAATATGCCCATACCTGCCTCTGACATTAGAAATTTCATACCACGTCGTCTGAGATCATCAAAAGTATTCAATTCTGCCTCAGCTGGATGATAGGTAATAAATGTCTTCAAATGGGTAGTCAGCATGGTAGTTATGAGTAGACCAGCCATTAACATAACAAGAACAAGTAGCTTACTATGTAATCTATTGGTGCCACGATAACGAAACGGGCCGCCAGTTAATGCAAGAAGTGCGTTCATATTGAAAATAAATCCCAGCCAAAAAATGTGTGAGTATGTTTTATTCTCAAGATAATTATCGCAAGTCAATAGTACGGAAAATATAAAATATAGGACAAAAATCATTTTGTATACATTCGAAGTGAAAAGCAGCCAATAGATATCACGAGTTTCGACTTGCTCAGCTACCGGTACCATAACAAAAAATCTGAATATTCCTGTGATATAGGAGTAACGATTTTCTGTAGCGGAAACATTAGGAAACGCAATACTTGCTGGTATATCGACAGTACCATTGCGTACCAGTTGCAGTATTGTGACATAGTCCATTGAGTGACCCAAACGTACAGGTAATGCATAGGTGATTGTTGCATTTATTCGTTCAGCATAGGTGGTTATCAAACGTCCGATGTAACCATTCATTTTCAATTCACCTTTTTTATTACGATAGCACATGGCGCCTGGACGCACCTGATCCGGATATGTTCTTAGCGGAAAGCCATATAAATTTTGCACCTTTTGTGGAAAGTACAAACTGGTATTTCCAAAATGACGCTTTTCTAATTGCAGTTCCGGAAATGGTCGGTAGGTATAAAAGCTGTCTGTCTGTTGATAGTCTGCCAAAATGCACATAACATTTAGCATACGCTGAGTCCAACATTTCTGAAAAATTTCCTTGAGTAGCAAATGAATTTCCATAGTATTTTTCGTTTCAGCAAATTTGAGTTGAATGATGATACGTGTAGCTCGCAAATGCTTTATAGCATTGGCTAAGTCTTCGAAATGCTTTGTATCATCTTCAAGACAGAAAATTGTCAACATTTTACTATTGAAATATTCCTTTAACTTAAAATTTGCATTTCTATCAAACAAAATTATAGGTTTTTGGGAAAGCTTTTGAATGTCTAAGCTCTGTTGACCCACCACCAAACAACGCCGCCATACTAGCAATGTTTCGAAGCCACTCTCACGTTCTATATTGTGTAATAACTGCGGAAATGTTAAGCTGCTTTCCACATAAATGTCTTGAATGATTCGTACATATAACACGAACAAAACGGCCTTCAATGTGTATGATCCTGTAAGCAACATGGTACTGCTTTGACATAAATTTTCTATTTCGATAAATACACTTATTAGTGGCGCATTTCTTACCAATATTAGATTGTATGCATTTCTTAATAATAATTTTTGGTAAGCGTTCATTGTACAAAATTATATTTAAAGTAGGGTAATTTGATTCTATAATCAAATCTTACAATAAAACATTACACAGCGTAATAAAAATTAGCTTGCTAGCCATGTTATTAATTACGTTTATGGCCAATTAACTAGGAGCACCCTGCGTATAATATTTAGAAAAAAGTAAAAGACCACGAATGCATTCCGAAACCAACTCAGAAATTATTTGCAACAATAACAATATGTTCAAATTCTATACACCTTTCGTTTTTCCCCTCTTGCCAATAAACAAGAAAACTTTTCGTCAAGAGTTTCTGTGTGTAAGCGTTGGCTTACAAAAGTTGTTGCAGTCTGAGTAAGCAGATTCCGGGGCAGATTCTAATTTTAGTGCAATTTTTTCATAAGAAAAAGACAACATAAAGAAAGGACAAGCAGCTATTCTCTGTTGCATTACAATTTATGATTGGTGCGATCAGCACAAAGTGTCGAAATAAAGTTGAAAATCAAACAATTTGTTCTTAATCTCCGATAAAAGTGTTAGTGCTACACAGCACAGTATATCAAACATCGGCTTCGTTAGCCGAAGTACTTCTACATAAAAGTTATATTAAAAAAAATGAGATATCGATTACATATTTTTATTTAACAATTTCAAATTATTTTGGAAATCGTAATTCTAAAGGTGCAATCAAAATTTAAATTTTAATATCTCGAAAACCAAATGAGCCATCAATTTTTTTAATCTAATCTAAATCAATTTATTTTGACGTTTTCTATCGAAATCGTATACGTGGCTTAGTTGCTGATTTCCCGTCGTTCGTCGAAATTCTGTTTAAAACTTTAGTAAACATGGGTAACGCGTGTCATGGATAAAGAGACTGAATGAAAATGTGGCATAATTGCTTGCAACATTAGTGTACTTTTTACACCATCGTGAGTAGTTAAAGTTTATGCTATGAACGAATCTCGAGAAATGATTGCTGAGTAAATTATTTGTAATTTTTATAATCAATATAATAAAAACAGAATACTAAAAACTCTTCTTAAGAATCGGTTCTCTTGTACAATGCAATAAAATAAAGAAGAGAGACACAAATGAGGTTATTCCATGAAGGAGACCTAAAAACATATTTAGTTTTATCAAACATTGTAGTTCTCCCTTAAGAAGTTTCTTTCCTCACCGGCTAGTCAGAGATAGCATATTTTCTATTAAATAAAAAAGGACAGTTTTTATTATCAATATCTCCACCAAAGATTTTAAAATGTTGGCTCGATAAATTTCAAGAGATGCACTTAAAAAAATATACTATTTACAAAGTACTAAATCGTGCATTGAGTAAATAAACCACAACCTATAATCAAATCTTACAATAAAAAATTATTCAACGTAAAATAAATTAACATGCATGCCATGTTATTAATATCGTTTGCGGTCAATCATACAAGAACAGCCAAGAACGTATAACAGAAAGCAACTTAACAACCGGAAATTATTCTGAAAATTCCTCAGATAGTTTTAACAATAACAACAAAATGTTGCTTTTGGAACAAGTGAAACTGCTGCGGCTTTTAGTCTTTTTACATATATTTGTCAATATCAAAGCTCTACAAAATTTGAGTAACACCAATCTTACAGATATATTGGGAAATGTAGAGGATGAGACATCATATGACATTTTAGTCATATGGAGTGAGCAAACCGAAAATTTGGTGCAGGATTTGCTCACAAAAACGACAAAGCAAAAACTAATAGTAAACAAAGCTGTAAATTACAAACTCAAAGGTCATTATACCAACAAAATGATAGTGATAATGTTTCTGTCAAATAAAAAAGCAGTCCAATCTCTGGAAAAAATGGCTGAAATGTTACAAAATTTACGTACAACGCGCATTATTATCATCTTGGAGTTGGCTGAGAATGTCACTGGACAAACACTACTTGAAAACATTTTCAACTTATCTTGGTACAAGAATATGATGAATATAATGGTGATATTTAATGATAACCATTATTCCGGCATATATTACAATTATAGACCATTCCCTGTGCTGGCGTTGGAAAAACTTTATTTTGCAAACAGTAGTGTATATTTCCCGAAACGCATGCAAAACTTGTATGGCTTTCCACTGCGCACCTACCCCGATCAAGTGCGTCCAAGAGCATTTTTTCATCGCAATACAAAAAGTCAGCAGATCGAAATGATTGGTTATATTGGTAGAATCGTCTGGAATTTCGCTAAAAAGTTGAATGCCACAATAACTTATGGGCTGCCCATCAAAATTGGTCAGTCTATGTCCTATCAAGGTCTCTTAAATATGACCATTGACGGTAGACTGGATATACCTGCCACTCTAGTAACACCAAGAGACTGGACAGCAACACATATAAAATCCACACGAGTAATAGAAATCGGCAGATGGCTATTGGTGGTACCAACAGCAGAACCGCTAACATTGCGTCAAATTTATGCAAATCTTTTAAGTTCTGAGATGACACTAATGTTTATTTTACTCTACCTAATTTTTACCATACTACTGACAATCAATTGCTATTTTCAGAATCCCAAAGCAGTCAAGTTACATCGCATTTGGCAAAGTTTAGTGTTAAATGATAGCGCCTTATTAGGACTAACGGGTGGTACATTTCGCTATGGAAACAACAATAAAACGGCTTTTGGTAAAATTATATTTTTGTTACTCTTTCTTACGGGTCTTTTAATGAGTACATCGTTAAATACGCTGCTTAAAACTTTTACAATATATCATCCTAGTGATGTGGAAATCAACGATTTCGATGAACTAAGTAGACAGAATATGAAAATTGTGATATCAAAAACATCTACAACTTTACTTAAGGGTCTTACTGATCATAAATTATTTCAAAAGTTTAGACATCTTGTGCATATTGCGGATAATTTGACGGAGCTGGATCATCAACGTGGTACATTCAATACCTCTAATGCTTACACTATGCTGAGTAACCTATGGTCAGTTATGTCTCATCAACAGCGTTATTTTGCACGTCTTATGTTTCATGCTCCAGAACATTTGACGTTTAACACCTATACATCATTTACTTTAGCACTGTTAGAGGATTCCATTTTTGAAGAACCTCTAAATAGATATATCGGACAGTTGCAAGATTCGGGAATTTTTAATCATTGGTACGACTCAAATTTTTACGATATGATCGCATTAAAACTTTCATCTTTTAATGATTTAAGTGTTGGAATCGCATTAAATGAAGTAACTGTGGATGATTTATTCTGGATATGGATGCTGTTATTAATTGGCTTGGGAGTTGGATGTGTAGCATTTGTAATTGAAATTTTTGTATTTTGTATCAAATCAGATGCAAAATCATGTAAACACTAAAAAGAGCTCATGGATTGTGGTGGCTTAGCATTAGCATAGATATTCACCAGGCAGGGAAGCATTGTAGTGGGCGTGGTATGTGCACATTAGTAATTGTTTATAGATTTATTGAATCAATCAACTGGCCAGACGGTATATTAGCACACTTCCTCTACTGAGAAGATTCAGATTCAGCTTTCTATAAAGCAAAAACGAACGGCATTTTGTTATTGAAAACGCTTCTTAAGACTTAAGCATTTTTACGTGATAAATTTCAAGAGATGCGCTTAAAAAATGTACACAAAGTACTAGATAGTTCATTAAGTTAATTTACTTGATAGTCGCAACCTATAATCGAATCTTACAATAAAACATTACACAGCATAATAAAAATTAACTTGCATACCATGTTATTAAAGATTTTCATGGTCATATATGTAGAAGCACTTTATGTACAATAGAAAAATATATTTAAGAAGTCCAATGTATACTGAAAACAACTCAGATAGTTTTGACAATAACAGTAAAATGTTGCTTTTGGAACAAGTGAAACTGCTGCGGTTTTTAGTTTTTTTACATATATTTGTCAATATCAAAGCTCTACAAAATTTGAGTAACACCAATCTTACAGCTATATTACGAAATGTAGAAGTTGAAAAATCATATGATATTTTAGTCATATGGAGTGAGCAAACCGAAAATTTGGTGCAGGATTTGCTCACAAAAACGACAAAGCAAAAACTAATAGTAAACAAAGCTGTAAATTACAAACTCAAAGGTCATTATACCAACAAAATGCTAGTGATAATGTTTCTGTCAAATAGAAAAGCCGTCCAATCTCTGGAAAAAATGGCTGAAATGTTACAGAATTTACGTACAACGCGCATTATTATCATCTTGGAGTTGGCTGAGAATGTCACTAGACAAACACTACTTGAAAAAATTTTCATTTTATCTTGGTACAAGAATATGATGAATATAATGGTAATATTTAATGATACCCAGTATTCCGGAAACTATTACAATTATAGGCCATTCCCTGTGCTCGAGGTGGAAAAACTTTATTTTGCGAATAGTAGTGTATATTTCCCGAAACGCATGCAAAACTTGTATGGCTATCCACTGCGCACCTATCCCGATCAAGTGCGTCCAAGAGCATTTTTTCATCGCAATACAAAAAATCAGCAGTTCGAAATGATTGGTTATGTTGGTAGAATCATCTGGAATTTCGCTAAAAAGTTGAATGCCACAACAACTTATGGGTTACCCATCCAAATTGGACAATCTATGAGCCATAAAGATCTCTTGAATATGACCTTTGACGGTAGACTGGATATACCTGCCACTCTTACGACACCAAAAGACACGTCAGAAACACAAATAAAATCCACACGTGTAGTAGAAATCGCCAGATGGTTTCTTTTGGTACCAACAGCAGAGCCGCTAACATTGCGCCAAATTTATGCAAAACTTTTAAGTTCTGAGATGACACTAATGTTTCTTCTACTCTACATAATTTTTACCTTACTACTGACAATCAATTGCTATTTTCAGAATCCCAAAGGATTCAAGTTACATGGCATTTGGCAAAGTTTAGTGCTAAATGATAGCGCCTTATTAGGACTAACGGGTGGTACATTTCTCTATGGCAACAACAATAAAACAGCTTTTGGTAAAATCATATTTTTGTTACTTTTTATTACGGGTCTTGTGATGAGTACATCATTTAATACACTGCTTAAAACCTTTACAACATTTCATCCCAATGCCGTAGAGTTCAACGATTTCGATGAACTAAAACGACGGAATATAAAATTACTGATATCCAACTCATCAACCGCTTTGATTAAAAATCTTGTCGAACATAAATTATTTCATAAGTTTGGACAACTTATGCAAATTGTGGATAATATAACGGAACTGGATCATCAACGTGGCACATTCGACACCTCAAAGGCTTACGGTGTGTTGAGTAACCTATGGTCAGTTATGTCGCATCAACAGCGTTATTTTGCACGTCATATGTTTCGTGCTCCAGAACATTTGACGTTTAGCAATTATACGCCATTTACTTTAGCACTGTCAGCGAATTCCATTTTTGAAGAACCTTTAAATAGATATATCGGACAGTTGCAAGACTCGGGTATTTATAACCATTGGTACGACTCAAACTTTTACGATATGATCGCATTGGAGCTTTCATCTTTTAAGGATTTAAGTGTTGGTACCGCATTAAATAAAGCTACTGTGGAAGATTTATTCTGGATCTGGATGTTGTTGTTAATTGGCTTGGGAATTGGATGTGTAGCATTTGTAATTGAGTTTTTGGTATATAACAGATCATGTAAAAAATAAGAAAAATTTATGTATTGTGTTTTAGTTTGAAAAATATGGAGAAATAAATGTTATGGTTTTGACTCTTTCTTCATATCATTTGAAGAATAATTTAATATTGTCTGATGTTTTTTAGGTGCACATCCTACAGTAAAGGATGGTGGCGAAAAAAAAGGAAAATTTTTTAAGTATCTCAATTTTAGAGATTTTTTTGTATTAATACGTAACCTTACTAAGGTAGAAATACTATTTTCTGAGTATGAATTAATACGTGCCGTGCCGCAAACAAAAGATAAGAGTGCTGTGGAGTACAAAATGCAATTGTGCATTTTTCCATATATGACGCATTTCATGGCAAACGTTGTAGGCCAAAATTTGAGCATAACTGATTGCTTTCAAACTTGGTCAACGTTCTGTCCCATCAAACGGTAATTATGTATATCTCAAAGTATTTTACTGTTTCTCCAAAAAAAGTGCAGCAAACAATTATGTGCAAATGTAATTTTTTTTTTTTATCAAATCTTTAGCAAAAATATTTAATACACAATTCAATAATAAAAACTGTAATACTGCAACAAATTCCCAAAAAAAAGATCATCCAAATCCAAAAGAAATCTTCATAATTAGCTGAACGGGGTGCCGAATCCTTATAGAGATCCTCATAAGTCATTATGCCTGCTTCAACCATATCATATAAGATATTGAAATACCAATGCTGTAAAATTCCTGACTGCTGCATTTGTGTGATATAAAAATTCAAAGAGTCTTCAAAAATTGAATTACTCGGCAATAGCACCGCTTGTAACATAAAATTGCTGAACACCAACTGGTTGGATAGACGAAATGCTTTACGTGAAAAATACGACTGCCGACTGTCAATTAAATTCCGATTGGAGCTCATCATTTCATAGGCCGTAGTTCTGTTGAAACTATTACGAAAATTCGAAGTTTCTTCCAAGTTCCGTATTAAAAGTAAATCAAAATTTTTAGCCAAAAATTCATGGCTGCCATAATTACGCAACATACCTACACCGGACTCCGATATGAGGATTTTTAGGTTACTACGACGAAGATCTTCGAAACTTTTGATTTCCGTCTCTAGCGGTGGATGTGTCAAATTCGTCTGTAGATAAGTGCATAACATAGTGTTCATTAACAGACCCGTAATGCAAAGTAACACAAAAATTATTTTGCCATAAAGCGTATTTTTTTGGCGCCAACGAAATGAGCCACCGAGAAGACCAAAAAAAATATTCTCATTAAAAAGAAAATTGAGCAAGAAGCCCAAATTTATTGATGGTAAGTCTTTCGAGCGAATAAAATCGTTCAATGTTAATAGCACTGCAAAAGCAATATATAAATACAGCAATTTCTGTGCTAAACTGGTGGTAAAAAGTAGGCCATATATCATTTTTATGGACAATTGCTCTTCGGTAGGTAACATTACAAGCCATTTATTTATTTCCGTTGTATATGAGTATGACAGTATAGAGTTTTCCGATAGAAATCCTGTACAGGATGGTATGTCAACTGAATTATTATGTATTATACTTTGCAGGACTGTATGGTGTTGCGGCACTCCTATAGTTACAGGATATGCATAAGTTTTCGTAGCATTTAACTTTTCTGCAAATGTTGTGATGAGGCGTCCTACATAACCGATCATAGCTATTTCACCCTGATCATTGCGGTAAACTATGGTTCTTGGAAAAATTTGATCAGGATATGTTCTTAGTGGAAACTTGTAAAGATTTTGCATGCGATTAGGAAAATATATGTTGTCATTTTGAAAAGTATGACTTTCAATCTCCAGCACTGGAAATGGTCTGTAGTTGTAAAAGTGCCCTGTTTCTTGATAATTCGCAAAAATTACCATTACATTTAGCATATGCTTGATCCAACAATATTGAAATATGCCTGTCAATAACGACTGTATTTGAGTTGAATTCGTTTCATGATTATTTAGTTTAATTATAACGCGCGTACTTCTGATACCACTTAACATATTTGCCAATATATCCAGATTTGTCGTAAAAAACTCTGCTTGCAGACACATAATAGCCAATACTTCACTATTGAATGAATTTTTCATTGTGAAATTGGTGTTCTTATTAAAAATAACTTTGGGAATATTAAATTGCTGTAGCATATCCTGCTCTTCTGAAAATTCCGAACCGTTGTGCTTATTTTCTTCATCTTGCAATAGTAGTAGCGTATCATAATTTTTGATTTGTTTTATTTTTAATAATAAATTTAAGAATGATACATCTGAATACACTGAAGTATGTACTTTTACTATTTTAAGTAGTAACAACAGTACGCAACATGTGCAACTTGATCCTTTGAATAGCAACATTCTACTGTTTGAACTAAAGTGCATTGAAGTTCTACGAGCTTTGTCAGCATTTAGCCGCACATGCACTCTTAGCGCAATTTAAGCAACTGTATTGTAATATAAATGGAATTCAATTTAATTATAACCTATAAAAGATGAACCAATATTTAAATTTGTCATTTCATTTGATTGCTGAGTCTAAGGACTTAATGAATTTTAATTATTGGCCTTAGCATTATGGCGATTAAACTTGTCTACAGTAAGCAAGGAGTTCAAGAAGCCTTTTAGAATAAATAAAGAGCTTAAATATTTAGGCGTTAAGTCTAGACGTTACGTCATTGTTACTTATATAAACTGATAGGACTTTGTTTGTTGTAATTTTTTTTTTAACAATAAAGCTTTGCAGTTTTTGAAATTATTGGCAAAATAAAATCATTTAAACTAAATTTAGTTGAAAACAAATCCAAAGACAAGATGCACCGATATAACTTAAACTAGTAGAGGTGCTATCTTCGGCCAGCCCGAACCCATACCCTACACTGCACTGAAAGTACTTTCCAAATAAATGTTAAAAAGACATTGAAAAGGTTGAAGAAGTCGAAAATAATGTAATAAAGTTCAAGAGGTTGAAAAGTGTTGAAACAATTGAAAAAAACTAAAAAGTCTAAAATATATGGAATCCATTGCAGAAAAATAAAAGAAATTGAATTAGTCGAAAAAATATGGAAAATGTCGAATCAAGTTGAAAGACGTTGAAAAAGTGGAAAATATACCTACGGAATATATTGGGAAAAGTTAAAAAGTTGGAAAAGTCAAGAGAATGTGGAAAATACTGAAAAAAAGAGAATAGAAATGCAGAAAACCAAATATGCCAAGCCCACTTCTCCAATTCCATCTACTTTTGGTTCAATAAATTATATTCGTCAATGACTATGTGGTAATATAGCTTGTATAGTTTGCGATATATGCCTTAACTAATCTTAAAATTTAGGGCGGTGACACACCCACTGATACAATCAAAACTGATTTTAATCCAGAAATAGCTTTCCATAAACAAACCTCTTATACCAAATATCAGTATGATTGCTCATATATTTCGATAGATATGCCACTTAAGGTATTTTACTTGTATGGGAGATGCCACGCCCAGTGGTGCTATTCCGCCCGCTTTAGATGCTGACACACCTTATAGCAAGTTAACCACTTACATCAAATTTCATGCCAATGCCTACAATAGTACTCTCAAAATATCACTTCCAACTTAATGTTAATATGGCCGGTGCCACACCCACTGATAAAATCCCTTCGAAATTCATTTAATTTTAAAGCTTACAATAATTGACATCTGTGCATCAAATTTTATTGCCCGCAATATATAGCATTAAACGTTTTTTGCATATATGGGAGGTGCCACGCCCACCGGTTCTATTGTGCCAAATTTTTGTAAGAAGACACCTTTTTGGCAAGTATATCCACCATACTAAATTTCATTACGATTACGCTGTTAGTTCTCTAATTATAACGTTTATAAATATTTTGGGCCGTGCCACGCCCTTCAACGTGTATTTCTAGTATACTGATGAAGCTGTATTGAAGACTGCTCTCAGTAGTATCATCCCTTACATTTTTATGAAAATCGAATCTATCAATTTTGACAACAAACAAAATTTTTAATTGTTAAAAAAGATTCACGCCCGCTTTTCCAATTCCGCCCACTATAAAAACTATTTAAGATATATATGATCTGTATCCGTGTATCAAATTATGTCTCAACATCTTGCACGGTTTACGAGCTATGGCGTTATAAATGTTTAAATTTAGGGCTGTGCCACGCCCCTATAAGAGCCTTTGCAAATTTAAAACCTAGCCCAATCTTAGATTTGTTCACATATTCACCAAATCACCAAGTTTCATCAAAATCGCAGCAACTTTTTTCAAAATAAACTGAGGTATGTTTACATAGAGTATGGGCGGTAGGCGAGTTCATGAGCCAATTTCGCCCATTTTTATATGCTAGCAGCTTGCAAGAAGGTGTGACCTGTTGAATTAGCTTGCTTAGTTTTCCCGTAAACGTGATTTCAACAGACAGACAGATTGGCAGACAGACAGACGGACATAGCTATATCGACTCAGGTGGTGACGATGATCAATAATATATAAGCTTTTCTATACCTGCCACGCCATCTTCTATGCGTTACAAACAGAATGACAAAGTGAATATACCCTCTGTGTAGGGTATAAAAACAGCGCAAAAATACTAATGATATACTTATAATTTTCGAAATAAACAATACAATTTCGGCAGTTTACCTAAACCTTAAAGAAATAAAATTTTAAGAAAATTAGAGAATTTGAACTTAAACGCAATTTCGAACTCGAAAAGTTAATATTTTGAAATATTTATTACTTGTACTCGCATATCCTTTACAGAACAAATTCAAAATTGCTATCACTTAACTTAATAAATTTTGCTAAAATACACTCGCCAACAAATATAAGCAAACTGACCGAAACACCAACAATATAAAATAACCAAATCCAATAGAAGTAATCCACAATGGCGGCATTAAAACTGCGCGGTGTACTCAAATCCTGAAAGGACATTAGACCAACTTTTATCATATCGTAGAAAGACGAACGATACCAATATTCGAAAATACCCGTAGCATGCAACTGGAAAATATAGACGTTCAAAGGCTCTTCAAAAATGGAATTTGCTGGCAAAGGTAGAGCGTAAACCATAAAATTGCTAAAACTCAAGTGCGGTGATTTACGATAGAGTTTATGCGAAAAATAACGTTGACGCTTCTGGTGCACTTCCCATAGTGAGCTGGTAATGCCATAGGCCATACCAGGCTGTAAACTGCGACGACGTTCAACAAATGCTGTCAGATTCTCCATAACATAAAAAAGACTGCGATATTTTGCCAAAAAGTTAGAGCCAGCATATAGTGGCAACAGCAACGCTGCATTTTCCGATTCAGCAATTGTTACATTATGCTGCAGCATATCATCAAAACTATTTAATTCCGGTTCACTGGGTGGATATGTAATGAAACTACTGAGAAAAGTGTTGAATATCGTATTGAAAAATAGTCCTGTGAAACAAAGTAAAATAAAAATGATTTTACTATTGTTGGAGTGACAACGTCGACGCTGAAATGTGCTACCAATAATGCCGAGTAGTGAATTTTCACTAAGCACTAACTGCATGTACATGTCCCGCTTTGATTGTGATGCCATGAGTGATGAACTTAATGACTGCGTTGTGGCGAAACATAGATATAGACACAGAAAAATAGCTGCCAATTTTGTACGAAATAGTAAAGCATAGATTTCAGACTGCGCTTGTGCTGCCGCCACCGGCACCATTGGAAACCATGCGCCAATTTCAATGAAATGTGAAAAGTACTGCATATCCGTGGCATGTTCATTTAAACAAGCAATACTAGCTGGTATATCCAGTGTGCCGTTGCGTGTTAATTTTAACAACTCCGTATAGAAATATGAAGTTCCCAGACGTACTGGCAAGCCATAGATGAGATTGGCATTTAGCTTTTGAGCAAATGTCTCCAACAGACGTCCAATGTAACCAATCATTTTTAATTTCCCATTCATGTTACGATACAGCAGTGTGCGCGGGTGCAATTGATCCGGGTATGTGCGTAACGGGTAACCGTATAAGTTTTGCATACGTTTTGGAAAGATGCTGGCGTTGCTTAATTTTAAATTGTGCTGCTCCGTTTCCAGCGTTGGGAATGGTCTATAGCTGTAGTAATTTTTCGTGTATTCAAAATCGTTCAGTAAGATTATGATATTAAGCATATACTTGGACCAGCAATATCGAAATATGTTCTTTAACTGTAGTTGTAATTGCTTATTATTATATTCGACTGCTTCCAATTTAATGATTACACGCGTGCCACGCATATTATTAAGTAGCTTTGATAAATTATTCAATTCTGTCATTTTTGTTAGTCGTACCACAAATAACATTTCAATATTGAAAAGTTTTTTTAACTCAACATTCACTTTTTTATTAAGCACTATGCGCGGTTTTGTATTGCATTTCCAGTTGATTTCATTAGTGGTTGTATCCAAAATAATTAAAGTATTGAAATTTGTCTCCAATTCTGTAATTTTTACGATATGACAAAATGCTGAATTCACATTTTCAGCAAGCTCGAACTGCTTAAATTTTGCATGTGACAATTTCCCCATTGCCTGTGATATAATTATAAGCCACATGAGTTTCAGAGACATGCTTCGAGAATTTAGAAAAAGTATTATTACTTGTTCGTCTAACAATCGAATGTTAAATGATTTTAAATACAATTATATTGCCAATATTCACTTGTGATGAATGAAATATAATTAAAATGACTAATTATGTTTATCGAGATAAACATCTTTGATACACGAAAGTAAAAAAAAGAACTATATATCTACTTTACTGTACCTTTTAATTAACCTTGCGCAAAAGCAATTCCCAAACATTTCCGTTTTGTATGCTCTTGTTAATTACTTAGGCACACAACAAGGGGGGTGACTACTTCATGATTACAAAAGCGTGCAGCTGAAATTACTAAAATTGAATCATGAACAACTCTCCAGAATACACGTTTGGTGTGAAATTTAAAAAAAAAACTATTTTTTTTAGCGACATCTTCTCAAACACATGGAAATCTTTTCTCAATTGCTGTATCATTTGACGTTTCTTCTACGTCGCACGTCCCAAGCAGTTCTCCTGCTAACTGCATTTATGATTTTTTCTTGTTATATATTTTTTTTAATTAATCAGTAACACACCAGGCTTGAACGAACGAAAAGGTCGATGAAAGGTGAGATGATTGCTGAGGCCTCGAAGTGTCAAAAAACCATGCTCCGGAAAATCCGACAGATCCTCTTGAAGAAATTCCTTTTATGAGCATAAATTTGAAAATATTGGGAAATTGGTGGATTCGCTTCAAGCAAGATAAATATCGATAAAATTGTCAACCAAATATGACAATGCACAATTATTATATAGTGTCCAAAGATTCCAAAAACATGATCCGTAACATCGTACCTGATCATTTATTCGTTTTACGGCCATTTTAAGGTAAATACTTTTACCGATAATTATAATAATAATAATAATATTATGAAGCGAACCGTATACAGTTTTTAATGCTTTTAAGATCAAGTGAAATTTTAAAATATGCTATGATAATTGTTTTTATGTATTTTGAGTTGCTGACACGATGACGTCACTAATAATAAATAAAAACTAAAAAATAAAATTTTTTTATTATATTTTGCGGGCTTTTAAAGTATTTTTGACGACAAAGCCCACAAAGAAAAAAAAAAAAATAAAACAAATTTTATATATGTTATGTTATTCATTATTATTTATGGAAAAGAATTGAAAATATTAAAAAAAAAAATTCTTTTAGGCCTTAAATTTCGACTACAAGGCTCACAAAAAACAATAAATAAAAAAACTTTGATATGTGTTATTCACCGTTTTTCATGAAAAAAAATATTTAAAAAGTTCTTTTGGGCGTAAAAACTAATGAAAAATAATTTTATATATTTTTGTTTTATGTGTTTTAAAAGTATTTTTGATTACAAAGCCCACGAAAAAAAAAACAAAATAAAAATTTTAAATTTTTAATGTCTTATTCTTATTATATATTGAAATTTGGTATGCGGATGCCGACCACGAATTGAATTTATAGATTCAAATGTTTTTCAACCACTTAATTTTTTCAACATTTTCCATATTTTATCAACGTTTCCAACCGCTTTCAGTTTCATTATTTTCCATTTTTTTCTCCCGATTTTCCACTGATTTTAACTTTTGGTCAACATTTCTCAAACTTTTCCAAATTTTATTGAGTGTTTCAACCTCTTTCAAGTTATTTCAACATATGTTTGACATATCATTTCAATCTATGAACATTTCTCAACCTCTCAACATTTTTCAACCTCTTTCAACTTAACGTTTTCCATTTATTCGACTTTTTCAATACTTTTTAATTTTTTTCTGTTTTCCAACATTTTCCAATACTATATATATATATATATATATATATATATATATATATATATATATATATATTTTCGACAAATTCAAACACTTTCAACTTTTTCAACAATGCCCATATTTTTTTTACTTCTTTAAACATCTTTCAACTTTTTCCAAATTTTTTCGACTTTTTCCAAATTTTTCCAACTTTATTCATATTTTTTCGACGTTTTGAACGATTTTCAATTGTTTCTACATTTTTCAACCTCTTTTAACATATTCCATTTTATTTCAACTTTTCAAAATTTTGCAATTTTTTACGGTTTTTTCAACGAGGTTTCGACTTATTCATTCTTTTTTAAAATCTTTGAACTTTTTTCAACGCAATAGCCAACTGTTCAACTGCTACAAATGCTAAAGCAACCGCCGACGTTCGACTGCGATAGTTGTTCGTGAACTATTGCTTCAGATATTGAATTTTACCCGGCATACAACAACAGCTGAAAATCGCCTGAGATAGTTAAGAACATACTGCTGTTCTAGCTGCCTATAGCTTTTAACATTACTGCAAAGCCACAGAAAAAGTTTTGGTGCTGTTACAACTTCTTGCACAACAATTTGAACCCTGTGATTTCACCAACACCTTAATATTTTTACAGGCTACAGATATAACGCACAAGCTCTAGATGAAATATTTCCACACTTAACTGAGTTTTTCTTTAATTAAAAGCTAAAGTATGACACAATGGATGAAGACCACCATATGTTATGGCATCAGTCAAATCTTTTCTTCCAGATCTATGTTAATTGGTCAATTATAAAAACTGCAAGCAACGAAAAAAAATGAGCAACATATTGATGAAGTCCTATAGCTATTACAATTATTAGTTCCAATATGAAACTACTTTGGTTGACAACTCTCATCACTTTAATAGTGAAAAGTAAAAGTGATGAAATTACAACAAATTTATATAAGGAGAGTAACTTACATGATCTTTTAAATGATATATCCAAGGAAAGACGCTATGAAACGTTAATAGTCCACGCAAGTAAAAAGGAACTATATAATGCAAAATTTTTAAAGCAACAGGAAGTACCAAAGTTATTAATAAATAACGAGAGAAACCTTACATTAACGGACAAATGGAATAACAACTTTTTGGTATTAAGTATAGCGGAAAATGCTGAAAGTATACAGGAGAACTTACACAAATTGGCCACACAATTGAATAACATACGTGGCACAAGAATTATCATCTATATAAAGCAGAAAAGTGAAGAAATTATTGATTTCTCAAAGAAGGTGCAGACATTTTTCGAACTATGCTATAGCCTTCATATGTTAAATATCATCGTAGTTTTTCAAGATAAATGTACATTTTATGGCTACATGCCATTTCCCAGCGTACAAGTACTGGAATTAAGCAATCATAAAGGACCATATTTTAGCAATTCAATGCATAATTTATATGGTCATCCCATACGCACTCATCCCGATCAGGTAGTACCACGCGGTATGATATATAACAATAAAAAAACTGGCGAAATGGAAATAATTGGCTACGTTGGCCGATTACTGAGCGCATTCGCTAAGTATCTTAATGCCACCCTCAAATTTCCACTACCAATTAAATTGCAGCAACAAACAATTTTTTCCGAACTTATGAAACTAACGAAAAATGACACACTTGACATTCCAGCCACATTTGTGAGTACTGTGCTATACAAAAATATGCTCGGCTTTAGTTACACAGTAGAGCCAAGTGATTTGTGTGTCATGATACCCACACCTATTGTGACAATTAATGATATATATAACATAATATTTGATTGGAAAATATATGTGCTATTATTTGTGTTACTACAAAGTTTTGGAATTTTAGTCAGCCTAAGCAAATATATTTATTTTCGCTATACTAAGTCATCCGGGAAATCAAGTCGCCAACGATTTTCCTATAAGCTGTGTTTGAATGATCAAGTTTTTCGTGGAATATTAGCGCAAAGTTTTGCGTATCCCAAAAGCATGTTAGCAGCACACAAGTTAACATTTATCTTAATTTTTCTATCAGGATATTTCACACAATTGATTTTCGGTGTATACCTACAAACTTATCTTACGGAACGCCCGATGATACAGAGCTCTCGAAGTTTTCAAGATTTGCTTCACTCAAATCTACGCATTGCTACTCACAAAGGTATGATTGATGCTCTTTTACCTCTAAAAGGTCCAGAGTTTGTGAAAAAGTATGGCAGCATATTTAAAGATATTGGATCTTATGCTGATGTTAGTAAACTGCGCGGTACTCTCAATACTTCATACGCCTATACTGTGGCAACATCTACTTGGTCAGTTTATGCCAAGCAACAGGAGCATTTTGGATATCGTTCATTTTATGTTACGTCCAATATTTGCATTCATGAATTCGAAATTTACTCGTTTATCCTTCAAGTAAATTCGATTTATGAGGCTCCATTAAATTCGTTCATATTGCGCGTAATGGAAACGGGGTTATATCAACATTGGTATGACTTAAATTATCAGGATACGTTGATGTTGGGTTTGTTATCATTGAGCGATTCAAGCAGATTGTATGAATTTCATGCCGCCAAAGTTGAAGATCTACAAAAAGTAATATCACAGTTTCTTTGTGGACTGTTGGTATCTTTTGGAATTTTTTTGGGAGAGTTGCTTATTGAATGGCTAAAAACTCATAAAATTGTGGATCTTACAGTTAAATATAATTACTGTTAAATAATTATTTATGTAAAAAATTTTTAATTATATTAAAATTTTGATTGATAAATAAAAATTTTATTTGATATATAAAAATTTCTTTAAATCAAAATGGCAGCTTGCCAGAAAGATTGCAACAAATATGAAAGCACATTCTTTTAATTAAAGTCATCTTTTCCAAATATTGTTTTTACAATGACTAAATGTCGTCTTTCGGAGCCTTTAAATGGCCACTCCGATCTCATGAAACTAACGGAAAATGGCACACTTGACATCCCAGCTACATTTGCGAGTAGTAAACAAGGCATTTTTATGCTCGGTTATTTTTACCCGGTAGAGATAAGTCATGGTGTTATCATGATGCCCACACCCAATGCCACTATTGACGATATATATAACATATTATTTGGTTGGAAAATATATATGATATTAATTGCAATACTATATAGTTTTGGAATTTTAGTCAGCCTAAGCAATTATATATACAGTGAAGTCCCGATAATTCGTACTCCGTTAATTCGAAAATCTCAATAGTTCGTAACAAACTGTTGGTCCCTTGAAAAAATCGCTCTAATTCGTAAAAATTCCATACATTTTGGTCCCATCGATAATTCGTATTTTTTTCTTCAATATACGTTCTGTTTAACCTCTTATAAATCGTTATTGGATATGACAACCACTTATAATTCGTAATGAAAACCAGAGATATGTAAAAGAAGAGAGTGTATGAGTGAATTAGTTCATATCGCTCATCTACTTCAAGACAGGCCTAACTCACAAAACGTGATTTTTGAGTAAAAGATGCAGAAATATCCGCCATTTCAGTTTATTTTGTGTGAAAAAAATCAGAAAGATATCTTATAATCTTACCTTGTGAGAAGAGCTTATGTAGATATACTTTTCATTATTTTCATATAAAAAGTAACTTATTGAAAATTTTAAATGTATATTTCTCCCACTTTATGTTTTTTGAGTTATGCCAGTCTTGAAGTAAATGAGCAAAATGTATTGCAGCTAAATAAATATTTGATTTGGTTTCTTCTTGTTATTAAATAAATTAAATAAAAAAAAATCCCTTTATTTCGTATTTTTCTACCTCGCTAAATCAAAACCTCGTTAAATCGAAAACCCCTGTCATTCGTAAAAAATTGCCGGTCCCTTGCGATTACGAATTATCGGGATTCTACTGTATTGCATTACACCCAGTCAAGTGGTAGTTCGAGTCACCAACGTTCTTCCTATCAAATGTCTTTAAATGACAAAGTTTTTCGCGGAATATTTGCTCAGAATTTTGTGTATCCCAAAATCATGTTGACAAGACATAAGCTAACATTTATGTTAATTTTTCTAACAGGATATTTCACGCAATTAATGTTCGGTGTATACCTACAAACTTTTCTTACGGAACACCCGTCGATGCAGAGTACTCGAAGTTTTCATGATTTGCTAAGTTTATATCTACGCATTGCTGCTCACAAAGGAAGCAGCATACTTTAAAGGTGCAGAATTTATGCAAAAGTATGGGAGCATTTTTAAAGAATTTGAATCTTATGCTGACGTAGTTAAGTTGCGCAGTGCTCTCAATACATCATATGCCTACACTATGCCATCATCTACTTGGTCGGTTTATGCCAAGCAACAGAAATATTTTGGATATCGTTTCTTTTGTGTTAAGCCTAATATTTACATCCAAAACTTTGATTTATCTTCATTTCCACTGCAACTTAATTCGATTTATGAGGCACCATTGCATGCGTTCATATTGCGCGTAATGGCAACGGGGCTATATCAGCATTGGTATGACTTGAATTTTCAGGATACGTAGACGCTGGGTTTCTTACCATTGCGCAATGTAAGCAGACTGCACAAAATTCATGCCGCTAAAGTTGAAGACCAACAACAGGCAATTACGCAATTCCTTTGTGGACTGTTTCTTTTGGAGTTTTTTTGGACCTTTATTTATGGAATGGCTAAGACGTCATAAAATAGTAGATTTTACTGATAAGTATAAATATTGTTAAATAGTTATTTTTACGAAAAATTCTATATATAATAATAATCATATTTTATTTGATACTTGCAAAATTTCTTTTAAGACCTTATTTTTTTATTATATGTGTAATAAAAAATGCAGCTTGCCAGTAAAACGGCGACACATATAAAAAGCCTATTATTTTAGTTAAAGTTACGTATTCATAATAATTTTTCCTACAATAACTAAATACCGTCATCATACTGGCGATACTCGTTGAAAGGTGTGGCTATGCTTACAAAATTTTTAAAAATAATATACTAAGAGAGAACCGAAAGAGGCCGAAATAGAAGTTATGGGCGTGGTACCTCCTTTACAAGCAGGTTTATTATGATTTTTTTTTTGAAAATTTCTTTGACGATTTCACCAAAACCTTATTATTTTTTCTGGGCATAGATATAGTGTACAAGCTCTAAATGAAAAATTTCTACGCTTAATTGAGTTTTCCTTTAATTAAAAGCTAAATTATGACAAATTAGATGAAGAACACCATATGTTTTGATTTTGGAAAATCAATCAAATCATTTTTTCACGATCTACCTTAATTGGGCAATTAAAAAAACTGCAAGTAACGAAAAAAAATTAGCACCTGCCTAATTAGTGATGTCGACCTTTAGTTATTACACTTATCAGTAGCAATATGAAACTACTTTGGTTAACAACTCTCATCACTTTAATAGTGAAAAGTAAAAGTGATGAAGCTACAACAAACTATAAGGAAAGTAGCCTAAATGATCTTTTAAATGATATATACAAGGAAAGACGCTATGAAACATTGGTAGTCCATACAAGTCAGAAAGGACTACATAATGTGGAGTTCTTAAAGCAACTGGAAGTGCCAACGCTATTATTAAATAATAAAAGAGATTTTACATTAACAGGCAAATGGAATAGCAACTTTGTTATAATAAGTATAAAGGAAAATGCAGAAAGTATACAAGACGACTTAAACGAATTGGCAAAGCAATTGGATAACATACGCAGTACAAGAATTGTCATCTATATAAAGCAGAAAAGTGATGAAATAATTAATTTTCCAAAGAAGTTGCAGACATTCTTCGAAATATGCTATAGCCTAAGCATGTTAAATATTATTTTAGTTTTTCACGATGAATCTACATTTTACGGCTACATGCCTTTTCCCAGCGTACAAGTACTGGAATTAAACAAGCAAGTAGGATCATATTTTGGCAATTCCATGCATAACTTATGTGGTCATCCCATACGTACTCATCCCGATCAGCTGATACCACGCGCTATGGTACATACCAATAAAAAAACTGGAAAAATGGAATTAATAGGCTACGTCGGTCGTTTGCTGAGGGCGTTCACTAAGTATCAAAATGCAACTCTGAAATTTCCACTACCCATTACATTGGGGCAACCAATATTTTTTGCCGATCTCTTGAAACTAACGACACAAGACATACTTGACATTCCAGCCTCATTGACTAGCTCTATACAAGGCGGTAATATGATCGGCTTTAGTTACCCAGTAGAGGCAAGCAATTTGTGTATCATGATACCTATACCCAATGTCAATATTGACGATATATATATCAAAATATTGGATTGGAAAATATATATGTTTTTAATTGCATTACTACATAGCTTTGGAATTTTAGTCAGCCTAAGCAATTATATATATTGGCGTTATACCAAGTCAGACAAGAGTTCAAGCCACCAACGTTTTTCCTATCAAATGTGTTTGAATGATAAAGTTTTTCGTGGAATATTTGCTCAGAGTTTTACATATCCCAAAAGCATGTTGGCAACACACAAGTTAACATTTATGTTAATTTTTCTTACTGGATATATCACGCAATTGATATTTGGTGTATACCTACAAACTTATCTTACGGAACACCCGTCGATGCAGAGCCCTCGAAGTTTCCATGATTTGCTTAAGTCAAATCTACGGATTGCTGCTCACAAAGGGCTGACTGACAATGCAGCACTTTTTAAGGGTCAAGAATTTATGCAAAAGTATGGGAGCGTATTTAAAGATATAGGATCTTATGCTGATGTAATTAAATTGCGCAGTACCCTCAATACTTCATACGCCTATTTTATATCGTCATCTACTTGGTCAGTTTATGACAAGCAACAGGAATATTTTGGATATCGTTTATTTTATGTTACGCCTAATATTTGCATACAAAATTTTGATTTGTCTTCATTTCCACTGCAACTTAATTCGATTTATGAGGCTCCATTAAACTCGTTCATATTGCGCGCAATGGAAACGGGGCTGTATCAACATTGGTATGACTTGAATTTTCACGATACGTTGATGTTGGGCCTCTTACCATTGCGCGATTCAAGCAAATCACTTGAATATCATGCGGCTAGAGTTGAAGACCTACAATATGTCATATCAAAATTCATTTGTGGACTATTGATTTCTCTTGGAGTATTTTTGGGAGAGTTGCTTATTGAATGGCTAAAAACTCATAAATTTATAGACTTTACTGATAAGTATAGTTATTGTTAATTTTTTTTATTAAAACTATAAGTTATATTAAAATTTTATTTGATATGCGTATGAAAATTTCTCTAAGCAATTTATTTATTTAGACTTTGTGTAATTTACATGAAAAATACAGCTTGCCATCAAACGGCGACATATATAAAAAGCTTATTCTTTTAATTTAAGACATGTTTTGGAACGTCAATGAATGTCGTCGACATAGCAGCGCGTTCACCTGGAATGGCCTTGTCTGAACTTTTTCTGTTCTCGAAGCTTAAATTACTACTTGTAGGTGCTTTAAGTCGGTTGAAGCTATAAAAACAATCAGCCTGCGAAAATTGTTTAGATCAAGCATTTAGGTCATAAAATAAATATTATTATCCATTCAAAGATGGTAATGGCCTTTGATATAAAACAGATAGACCCAAGCCTGATTGTTTTGCTTAATTCCCCTAAACTAAGTATATTGCAGTCAGTTTGGTTCAATGATAAGGGTCATTCAATAACGCAATTTTTGTACTCTGCTGGCCAGTTGGATTTACCGGCTTAAGATTTGCATTAACGATTATGCTGAAAAATTATTTTCCAAAAAATGCGTAGGGTAAGTACTTAACGTATATCTAAAAGGCGTGTCTAGATATTAGTTATTTTCTTATTCAACAGAAATGCGCTAAGGTATTAACGATTCTATAGCCAAGTAAACCCAAAACTTAAATTTTTTTCCATCGAACAATTGGTAATATTTTATGAACTAATATGAATAGATATTTGTTAGCACATTAAAATTTAAACTTTGGATATAATTTTCGAGCAATAATTTGGTTTCAGACACAGACGTAGTACACCAGCACAAGTACGAAATACATATCTAATATGCATAATAGTATTATGGCGGCGTCAAATGCTGTTGACGCTGATATCAAAACAATTTATAGCTCAAAACATATAGCGTCAATCTGAATTAAAACACATTTCAAATTGTCCCCTTCTATTTCTGTTATTTCGGCAAAATCTTTTTCTGAGGTTTATTATGATTTTCTTTTGAAAATTTCTTTAACAATTTTACTTAAACCTTAATATTTTTTCTGCGCATAGATATAGTGTACAAAGCTAAAGTATGACGCATTAGGTGAAGACCACCATATGTTGTGATTTTTGAAAAACTATCAAATCTTTTTCTCCAGATCAGTATTTATTGTATAATTACATAAACTGCAAGCAACGGAAATAAATGAGCACATGCCATATTATTGATGGCGACCTTTCGTTATTTCACTAATTAGTAGCAATATGAAGCTACTTTGGATAACAACTCTCATCACAGTAATAGTGAAAAGTAAAAGTGTTGAAACTACAACAGATACGTATAAAGAGAGTAGCTTAAATGGCATTTTAAATTATATATACAAGGAAAGACGCTATGAAACATTGCTAGTCCGTGCAAGTCAGCAAGAACTATATGATGCAGATTTTTTAATGCTACTGGAAGTACCAAAGTTATTATTAAAAAATGAAATAAAATTTACATTAACGGACAAATGGAATAACAACTTTTTGGTACTAAGTATTACGGAAAATGCAGACAGCATTCAAGGTGACTTGAACGCATTGGCAGCACAATTGAATAACATACGTGGCACAAGAATTATCATCTATATAAAGCAGAAAAGTAAAGAAAAAAAATGATCTTCCAAAGAAATTCCGGAAATTTTTCGAACTATGCTATAGTCTAAGCATATTAAATATCATTTTAGTTTTTCAAGATGAATCTACATTTTATGGCTATATGCCATTTCCCAGCGTACAAGTACTGGAATTAAACAATCATAAAGGACCATATTTTAGCAATTCAATGAATAATTTATGTGGCCATTCCATACGCACTCATCCCGATCAATTGGTACCACGCAGTATGGAAATAATTGGCTACGTTGGTAGATTACTGAGCGCATTCGCTGAGTATCATAATGCCATACTGAAATTTCCACTACCTATTACATTGGGCAAAACAATATTTTTTATAGATTTCATGAAACTAACAGAAAATTGCAAACTCGACATTCCAGCTACATTTGCAAGTTCTAAACAAGGCACTGATATGCTCGGTTTTAGCTACCCAGTAGAGATAAGTCATGTTGGTATCATGATACCCATACAAAATGTCACTATTGACGATATATATAACATAATATTTGATTGGAAAATATATGTGCTATTAATTGTATTACTACATAGTTTTGGAATTTTAATCAGCTAAAGCATATATATTTAATTGCGTTATACTAAGTCTTGCGGGAATTCACGTCGACAACGTTCTTCCTATAAGCTGTGTTTGAATGATAAAGTTTTTCGCGGAATATTAGCACAAAGTTTTGCGTATCCCAAAAGCATGTTGGCAACACACAAGTTAACATTTATGTTAATTTTTCTAACAGGATATTTCACGCAATTGATGTTCGGTGTATACCTACAAACTTATCTAACGGAACACCCATTGATGCAGAGTCCTCGAAGTTTCCATGATTTGCTTAAGTCAAATCTACGCATTCCTGCTCACAAAGGGATCATTGACGCTGTACTAATGTTTAAGGGTCCAGAATTTATGCAAAAGTATGGGAGCATTTTTAAAGAGTTTGAATCTTATGCTGACTTAGCTAAGTTGCGCAGTTCTCTCAATACATCATATGCTTATACTGTGCCATCGCCTGCTTGGTCGGTTTATGCCAAACAGCAGGAATATTTTGGATATCGTTTATTTTATGTTACGCCTAATATTTACATCTAAAATTTTGATTTAGCTTCGTTTCCACTGCAGCTGAATTCGATTTATGAAGCTCCATTGCATGCGTTCATATTGCGCGTAATGGAAACGGGGCTATATCAACATTGGTATGATTTAAATTTGCAGGATACGTTGATGTTGGGTTTCTTACCATTGCGCGATGTAAGCAGACTGCACGAATTTCATGCCGCTAGAGTTGTTGACCTACAGCATGTAATATCGCAATTCCTTTGTGGACTATTGATTTCTTTTGGTGTATTTTTGGGAGAGTTGTTTATTGAATGGCTAAAAACTCATAACATTGTAGATTTTACTCATATATATAACTATTTTTAAATGCTTTTCCTTTAAAAAAAAGTCTACATACATAAGTGCATATGTTAATATTAAAGTTTTAGTTGAAATAAAAAAAAAATATTTTAGAAAACTTCTTTCTTTAGCCTTTGTGCAATTAAGAGATAACTTAGTGTTAATTATCACAGATAAAAATGTATGTTCTTAATATTATCTCTACAGTCAAAATATAATTGTACAAAGCTTTTCCTGAAATCAAACTTTTGTGAATTGCATATTAACAACTCATTAAATGTTGGAAAAGCAATTGACACGAATTTCTTTTTCTCTTTGAAGTACGAATATCTTATAATTTACTTTAATAACACCGTGCTCCGTCAGTACTCCTGCAACAGTCCTTAGCTCTCCTCTTCTGAATCTTAAGAGAGACTGTGTTCTTCCCAGATTCATTTTAGGCCACATGATTCGAGACGTTCTGCATCCGGCGGTAAGGTTTCACCTTCTGTACGTTTTTTTCTTGATTATACCCTCTATCCGATAGTGTAGTTCCGCCAATGGTATCAATTGGATGTTGTTTTACATTAATCAAGTTTTTCAACACATTCAAAATGTTCAGACACTGTCGAATTCTTCGATACTTCGATACGATATTGTTCTGCATTTATTGACTTTCTCGATACTTTTTTCAGTATTAATAAACAGTTTTCAAATATTCAGTTTTATTTATTCCAGTGGAGCCAAATAGTTAATTTATTACTAGAAGATTCATTATGTATAAAATTTGTTATATAATTTTGCAGAAGCAAATGTAGGTAATCAATTGATTTATATAAGTACGAAATAACCTATTGTTAAATTTAATAATATAATTTCAATTGATTGTTCATAAAACTAAAGGTATAGCAGATGTTTTGTTCAAAAAGCTTGGTACTTTAGTGGAAGCGCGCAACATGTCTGGTGTTGCTTTTAAATTAGCGCTTATGCTAACAATACTCGTTTTTGAAATAAAAAAAAGTGCGACATACAAATACAAAAGTAGTCAAGCAGAGTTTATAGGAAATAACATAAACATAACATACATAAATAAAAGTATACTTTTTAAATTAATAGAATATATAAAGCAGGAAAGGAATTTCAATACCATAATAATGCAATGTGGCCAACAGAGAAATGATATTTTGCAGGATTATTTTGTGAAATTCAGTGAACCACGAATATTATTGGATTTTCGGCATAGTTTTTATATCAAGAAATATTTTAATAAAGAAGTATTCGCCATAGCTTGTCTAGCTGATGATACTCACATAGTTGAAAATCTTGAAGCTTTAGCAACAACTTTGCAGCACATACGACAAACGCGCATATTGGCATTAATCGCAGGAAATCATGAAAATGTGACAATGGTCTCTCGCATTTTTCAAATTTGTCAAAAATTGAAAATGTCGAACGTTGTTGCTGCTTTTGAAAACTTTGAGCAAACCAAAATAATATACAGCTATGAAATATATCCAACATATAAAATAATTAAGAAAAATATAACCGATTTTTGTTGTATATATCCAAATCGACGCTTAAATCTACAAGGCACTGGACTGCGTACATTACCCGATCAAAATGAACCACGCACAATGCTATTGCCCGATAAGTCTGGTAAATTAGTGCTTGCCGGTTATATAGGAAAACTCGTCGATACCTACGCAAGAAAATGTTTGAATGGCACCGTGCTAATGCCGCTGCCTATAAAATTGAATGAGGTAGCCTATTTGGGTGATTTTTTTAACTTAACACACAGTGATATCATTGATATAGCAGCCAGCTTAAATGCTCCTCGAACAAATTCAACTTTAAGTGAAGAATTTCTTTATCCTATCGAATTGGGAAAATGGTTCGTAATGTTACCGGTGGCCGAGCTTATGGAAACACGCGATATTTACGCCTATATACTCAGCTGGGAGTTTCTACTGTTGTTGTGTTTTTTCTATGTGGCCTCAGTGCTATTCGGTTTAATGGAAAGATATGTTACTTCTTTGCAAACACTGAGAGAAAGCAAGAAAAGCTGGAGCCATTGCTTGCAGCTGTTGTTCAACGATAGAGCACTGCGTATTATTTTGGGACAATCCTACAAATTGCAAAGTCACAATGTGGTCGCTACGAAATTCATTTTTATTATCTTAGTTTTTGCCTCAATAATATGCATTATACTGTATACAACATTTTTGAATACCTATCTGACACGTGCACCGCAACAAAAAGATTTTAATGAGTTTGCGGATCTTAAGCCAACTAAATTAAAAATTCTGATTGCAGCGCAGGAAGCAGCATTGCTACGTCAACGCAGAGGAGAGCAATTTTGGAAATCAAATAAAGATGTTTTTGAGATTACAGATAGTTTTACCGATTTCACAAGACGTCGTATAAGTTTAAACAACACTGTAGGTTATATGGTAACCACATCTTTGTGGCCATTTTTGAATAAAATGCAAAGTTTCTATCAGCGTGCGATTTTTCGTTTGCCCACCGGAATGCAGATAGATCCGCTCATTTTATTTACTATAACAGCAAATGAGAACTCCATTTTTAAGGAGTCACTGAATAATTTCATCCTGGAGGTGCATGCCACTGGTTTGTTTTCTTACTGGCAAACGATGACTTTTTATGATATGATTGCCGCCGGTAAATTGGTACTGAACGATGTCAGTAAGCAATATGGATTGAAAGCTTTGACTGTCAGTGATTTATATTGGATTTGGTTGTTGTGGTTTATTCTGTGTCTTTTAAGTTGTTTTCTATTTGTGATGGAATATGTTGCCCATTTAAGTTTTTAAAGAATATATAAACCTGAATATATATATATTTTTCCTTCTTCTTTAGAGCAATATAGCAGATTTTAATTGCAGAGAGAATATCTTTGGCCAGATGACGCTCGGCGGGTTGTCCTGGGTTTTTAAGAAACAAGCAGTATAATTTATATACATAAATCCTTTGAAATTTTTTGCTTAGCGATCCAAAATATTATTTTCCTCGCTTTTTCAAGCAAAAAAAAAACTTTTATTTTCCACTTTGTGAAAATAAAAGTAAAAAAACTTTTTACAAGTTACTTCTAAACATAAAAGTCAAAAAAAAACTTTTTACAAGTGATTTTTAAAAGTAAATGTAAAAAAAAAACTTGTAAAAAAACTTTTATCAATAAAAGTTTTTCTAAAAGTTTTTAAAAACTTTTATGAATAAAAGTTTTTTTTAAAAGTTTTTTAGAAAAACTTTTATGAAATAGTTTTTTATTCAGAAAAACTTTTATGTATGAGTTTTTTGGAAAAGTTATTTTGGAAAAACTTTTATTCAATAAAAGTTTTTAAAGAAAGTTTTTAAAAACTTCTATAACATAAAAGTTTTTATAAACTTTTATTTTCATGATTTTTTGAATAAAAGTATAAAAGTTTCAAGGTCTGATTCAAACACATTTGATTGGAAAAACTTTGGTGACTTGAACTCCCGCCTGACTTGGTATAACGCCAATATATATAATTGCTTATGCTTACTAAACTTCCAAAACTATATAGTAATGTAATTAATAGCACATATATTTTCCAACCAATTAAAATATTACATATGTATATCACCAATTACTATTTTTTATAACTTTACATGAACATTGTACTACTCATTTAGTTTGATAGTTAAGTACTTAGGAACTAATGGTACTACTATTTTCTTGAACACAGCTGTATTATACCACGTGGTACCAGCTGATCGGGATGAGAAAATATATTTAGGTGTTGGTAAAATTGTCAAAGCAATTTTCAAAAGAAAATCATTAAGTTGTTTAGCTACAACTCATCATTCAATAAAATATTTGACTTTATTTTTTATATTTACTATTTATACAAGCATTTTTAAGCGTTATAACATATACTAATATAATGAAATAAATATTATTTATTAAAATTTCGAATGTCAAAACAATAAATAAATGATTACAAAGAAAACCAATTAACCAGCACCTTATTTGAAATGATTTAACCAATCTACAAATTTCTCTTGTAAAAATACAATTAAACTTAAACTTATCAAAATAAACCACAGCCACCAAATCCAGTAAAAATCCGCAACACTTAACGAACGAATTGTTGTGTGCTTACTGGAATCCCTTAAGTACAACATGCCTGCAGCAATCATATCATAAAAAGTCATTGTATTCCAATAGTTCATAAGACCCTGTGCCTGAGAGTGCAAAATAAATTTATTCAAAGCTTCACTAAAAATTGAATTTTCATTAGTTGTTACACTTAATAACGCCATGGGTGCCAGCACCATATCCTTGGTCAAACGAAATATAGGATGCTCATAGAAACTCTGTTGTTTATGCAACATGGGCCACAGCGAGGTGGTAATCGGATAACCATATGTTTAAACTCATACGATGGCGAGAGAATTCCGTAAAATTATTAGTGATTACAAAAACATCCTCATACGATTGCCAAAAATCATCACCAAAAGACCAACGAACATATGTTGCCTCAGTTGAGCTAATAAGAATCTTTAACTTTGATTTTTTCAACTCAGAAAAACTATTTATTTCTGCCAATCGTGGAGCACTTATCAGGTAGGTATGTAAAATTGAGATGTACAGTGTAATGCAAATGATGGCCAGAAAAACTATTAGAATGAAGACAAGTTTGATGGCAAAAAATTGTTGGTGTCGCAACTTAAAAGCTTGTCCCAACAGCCAACGCATTGTACGCCGATTAGGTAGCATATGAAGTAATATATTCCATGAAAAAGGTTCTACTGCCGTCAAGTGTTCGATTAAATTGAAAAAAATTGTTGCTACACAGAAGTTTGCCAACAAAAATATAAACTTCCAGTTGAGTATATAATAGAAAATATCCTTTGACTCTAATTGAGCTGATACCGGCAACATTATAAGCCATTTTGCTAATTCAATGGGATAGAGAAATTCTTCACTTATATCCAAGTCTGAAATTGGACTTGATAGACTTGTTGCTACATCGATGATATTATTGCGCGTTAAATTACGAAAGTCACCCAAGTACGATTTTGTATTTGTATCAATTGGAAATGGAATTTCCAAGGTACCATTCATATTCTCAACGAATGCTTTTATAAGTTTACCTATATAGCCATTAAGCTCCAAGCGTCCATTTTTATCAAGTCTATACATAGAACGTGGTTTTATCTGATCGGCAATAGTACGAAATGCTGTGCCTTGTAGTTTGACAGGCTGATTTGGATATAATTTAGCTGTTTGTGTCAAATTTTGTATGTTCAACACTACGAATTTAGGGTAGATCTTGTAGCTATAAGCACTATTATCACAAAGTACTAGAACATTAATCATTCTGAGTTCTTCACATTTTTTGAAAATATTTTCCAACGTAGTTGCATTTTGCTGATTTTGTTCGGTCCAAATTATTATGCGCGTCGTATATGTTGCAAACTCTGCGCCAAATTTTTAATTTCATTTAAAATGTTTTCAGTATCTCTTAGGTAAAGCATTGCTATTAATTCATGGTTGAATTTTTCTTTGATATAAAAGCTGTTATTCAGATCGCATCTAATAAATGGTATCATTAGTTCGTGCAAGTTGATCTGACGCGTGGCGTCACTTTGTATCAGTATGGTATTAACATTTCGTGCTTGTTCGAGTACTTTTAATAAGTTCAAAAATACTTTTTCATTGTAATTATCGTAACTCTTCCATTTATTGGTAATATCAATTTTATGTGCGTTGGAATTACTTCTGATAAGCGCACGCCATGCTGCTCTCTGCAAAATGACTTGGAGTCATGCACTGTGTTTCAATATATTCAAACAGTTGAACATAGTTCCGGCAACCATGTGTGTTTAGGAGAACTGTTAATTGATTTAGAAATTATTCAATTGAGTAGAACGAGTTGTTGAACTTAATCTTAAGGAGCTTACATATAATATGGGTAACAAAAACCATTTGTTTTTAGTAGCGTTGCCCATAAAAAAAGCAATACCTTTAGCTTGATGTTATCTTTATTGTTGTCTAATGCATCAATTTTGAATTAAATTTTCAATTTACTTGGTCAAAATATATAGCATTTTTATGTTAAGCGCTAAGTTCTTAAAAATACAAAATTATTGTATAATTACAAATATCCATAAACTAAACAATATTGAATTTAATAACTTGCAGTAGAGATAGAAGATAAAAAATTTTAAAAAAAATTAGAAAGAGAAAATAAAAAGTATCAATTATCAGGTTTGAATTTTAAAAATACATTAAAGAATTATAAAAATACATATATGGGACGATCCATGTCAACCGGATCAGTGCTGTGTCCAAAATTTGGAGTGACCAAATAAATTGCACGAGGGCTCATTTTGACGCTTAAGACATCTACTTTCAGATTTCGTGCGCGCCTTTGCAAAATTCAAAATGGCAGATCCAAAATGGCGACCGAAAGCCGGATAAAAAACGAGTGTCCAGCAATAAAAGCTTGTAAAAATAAAAATTCACAACCGATCGGGTCGTTTCTTTGCTCAAATTGTATCTCCTAAAAAACTTTCGTGGAATGTTGACAGAATCCAAGATGACGGATCCAATATGGTGGTCAAATATTCAATATGGTGGAAAAATGTTGGAAAGTCAACCGATTTGCACCAAATTCGGAATTCGAGGGTCTTGGGGGTCACTGATCACGAATCGGAGGTCAGATTTTTTTTAAATCAAAATGGCGGATCCAAGATTGCGGACGTATTTTTTAAAAATCAACCGATTTGTACCAAATCTGTTATACAGGAGCTTTTAGGTTCGCCGATTACGAATCTAAGGTTATATTTTAAAAATTTTCAAATTCAAAATGGCAGATTCAATATGGCGGACGTATTGTTTAAAAATCAAACGATTAGCACCAAATTTGGTACACGGTGGTTTCTGGGGTCACTAAATACGAATCCAAGGTCAGAAATTTAAAATCCAAGATGGCGGACCCAATATGGATTATAAGGGTATTGAATTTCTGCCATATTGGGTCCGCCATCTTGAATTTTAAATTTCTGACCTTGGATTCGTATCCAGCGACCCCAGAAACCGCCGTGCTAATCGATTGATTTTTAAACACTACGTCTGCTATATTGAATCTGCCATTTTAAATTTGAAAATTTTTAAAATATAGCCTCAGATTCGTAATCGGATTGCTTTTAAGTTAATTTTTTTTTTTTTTTTCTTTGACTTGAAATGCTTTCGCATTTTCATTAATGAATAATGCTAAAAAAAAAAGCAATTCTGTATCTTGAATATTACTGTACAGTCTGTTCGTAAAATCTCAAAATCTAGAGCAATTAAGAATTTCCAACGCCCATGTTTTTTTTTCTTTAGCACGAAGTATATAAAGTTTTTTTTATAAAATTTTTTGAACTCAATATATGTCATCCCTTAAGTTAAGAAGTTGCAAAGCTGCACATTAATCAAAACTTTAATGACCTGAATGACAAATTATTTGGCTTGAAGAAACTTAAATGATAAATGAGTCATATAAAATTACAAAAATATAACATTCATTCCCAGCGGTAAATAATACGACAATAAAAGAAATCAATCTCTGTTTCCTATTATTTCCACTAAACAAGCAAATACCTTCTGTTTTGCATCCAATTGTAATTGAATATGTAATGCGCATATGTGTAAAAAAGTCTAGCATTAACAAATTCGTATTAATTTTTTTTTTTTCAATCAAAATTAACAGCTCAAAAAAATTTAACATTTAAATTTTTATTCTACCTTTTTTATCTACAATATTATCCTGCGTCTTCTAATTTTCGTTATCAATTTTTTCTTATAATTTTGAATACTTTATTTCAAATATTTATCTGATATCGTTCATATTTTACATTCATAAGCCTGAGAGTGGTGAAGACTAATTTTAATAAATAAATATGTATTAGGTAGGAAACTCTGGAGCTTTGCAAGCCCATCAAACTTGAAATCGAACTTACTTCACAAGACGCAGCTAGAATTGCTACATTTCCGCGCTCACTGGGAAACGGTTAAGTCCTTGATAATTTTTAAGGCGCAGCAGCTATAAAATACGGCTAAAAAGTTCTTAAAAATGTCATACATGCGCTTGTAGTACATATATATTATTAATTCTTCTGATCTTAAAAAGAACGTAAGATATTGTCCACTTTAGCGCAATCAGCTTTTTTTATATTGTACTATAACTTTTTATTTTTAAATTTTCAGACAAAAATTGCAGAGAATTAAATTTTTTACTAAAAAAGTTTGAGAAAATTTTCTGTGAAGCTCCAGATATCGCAGACAGGCTTTTTACACTCCATTTTTCACGATGGTGACCAAATGGGGGGTTTCAACCCCGAAAATCGATATTTACTCACGCTGACACCCCTTACACATGAACAGGAAAAAAATATTGTCCTGCCCAAAATTTTACACAGCCCAAAAATTACCCACCCTAGGGATAGCATTATCATAGGATATTTCAGCGGCATAGTTTATTCCGAAAACTAGAGTTTGAGCATAATAGCAGTTCTTGGTTATTGTCACAACTAAAGCTATTCCTGCATTTTTGCTTTCAGATGCGAAATCACAATAGTACAATGCCTATGAATTTGAAATTCTTAAATTTTTGTTGTAAAATTGAATGACTTTGCTGTTACTGTTTTATAAAAAATATCTAGACCATAGTTAAAAACTGAAATAGAACAAGTAAAATATTCATAGCACAAATGTTCCTTTAATGCTTGTCCTTAGCAAATGTTCTTCAATAAATATTGCTGTGGTCAGCAGAAATTATTCAATTCGATCCATAACGATAGAATGTTGCTTATGCGCAAGTCCCTTAGATGGGAAATGTCATATTAGAGATAACGACGATAAGAAAAAACGCATAAATAATTATTGGTTACAGAAACAATTGAATATGTTAATTACATTTCATGTCATCGAAGTAGAAAGTAAATGTTTGCGGAAGTAAAAAAACCAAAATTAATACTCTGTTGTTAGGTTATAAATAAAATGAGAGCGGTGCATTCAAAAACAACAAAAAAAAGGGGTTCATGAAATCAACAAACTGTGATAGAAGTTTTACTATGAATTTGAAAACTTCTTCCATCTCTACCTTTGAAAAACTTCATACCTGCAATGGTAGCTGAAATTTACCGACTGGTTGACCTTTTCAAGTGTAGCTAGGGTTGCCAGATGAATGATATCTTTTCGGAATTTTTGAATTCAAAATTTTGTACTTGTAAGCAACATCGTATTTGCCAGAAAGGCATAACAAAAGAATTGATAAAGGTTATAAGGGTAAGGCCTGAAGTAGGACTTCAGATTCAAAATTTCTTACCCCAACCGATTAACATAACAGCCAATATATTATCCTTTGAAGGCAAAAGTAGGAACTTTTTTGGGTATTTTTATTATTTTTTACAAAAATTTATCAAAATCAAAACCTCAGTCATTTATGATTTAGAAACATAATATAAACATATGTATGTAGTATATGTACTATATTATAGTAACATTTCATATAATATACTGTAGGCATTTGACAAGATCCTAAGCCTGAAGCATTTTTTCCGATTTATGGCAATATCTATAGTTTTTCAGTTCCAAATATAGACTTTGTTTAATTTTTAAGAGACCACTGATACTATTTTTTTAAACATTCCAAAGTTTGTGGACATAGCAAGGCGATAACTTTTGCGATAGAAAGTAGTCGGCTAAAATTATTGTATAATGTTTATGTTGTCCTTATCAAAGGTACAGGTATACTCTATTCTCCAGACCAATATATTGAGAACATAACGAAATTTTCTAAACAAAAGTAGTTAGCTCTCTAGGTGGTCAAATAAAAATGACAATGCTTTTGAGCTTGAAACTAATTTTCAATGTTAAATCAAGATTTTTTGTATTCAAACATATTTTTTTTATTGCAGATTTTGATGCTTTGGTAGAAAATAGTATAATATTTTTCTGAATACTTATTTTGACCAAGTTTACGAACTTTGAACTAGAGCTAATTCTTTCATGAACCTTCTTGATAACAATTCTTATAAAGTTTTTTTGTTCTAAAACAATCGGTAGCCCCTTAAGTAGCGTAAAGAAAATCAAAAGTAGATATCTATTAATTACATATAATGTTAAGATTTTGCATTTCATTTCACACTTTATAAGCTGTAATTTTCTGTCATTCAATTGAATAGCACTGATATAGGTGGTATATAAATATACATCAAGGACGAAAACATGACAAGCTTAATAATTATACAGCACTCACTCTGTGAGACAGTTTTGTGAAAGAAAGCTAAAAAAACTTTTCGATTTTAGTTAGAAAAAGAAATAGGTCAACAGTAAAAGCATGTTGGCAATTGTGCTAAGATACATTTTCATTTTGCTCATCTTTAAGATATCCGGAAGTGTAACCCTAAAAGAGTTTATAAACCTACGTCAAGTCTTAGAATCAATATACAAAGAAAGCACTTACAGTACTATACTTATATGGCAAGAAAAAGACCACAGTCATATGGAAGATGATACAGAGCTACTAGAACTCACCAAGGATATTAAAACGCCGAAGCTAATTCTGAATGAAAATCATTCCTTCAACTTAAAACAACACAACAGCAATAAGATATTGGCCATATTGTATTTAAAAGAAGAAAGTGTAATAAGAACTTTAGAAAATTTTCAAAGCTTACTCAAAAATCACTTGAGTATAAGAATTGTAATAAAGTTAAAAGTCTTTGAAAATGCAGGTATCTACAGCATTTTACAACTTATATTTAGCCACTGTTGGCAAAAACGTATTCTAAATATAATTTTGCTCTTAACGGATTATCAATTGACCACAAACTACTACAGTTATCGTCCCTTTCCAAAATTTGAAATACAAAAGAATTATTTTGGCAATACTTCTCAACTATTTCCAGCACGTACACAAAATTTCTATGGTGCACCAATATGTACGCTTTTCATTGAATCGCCGCCAGAAACACTACTGTACCGTAGTAGTGGGGGAGAAGTTCATATGATTGGCTATATGGGACGTCTAGTGGTAACATTTGCGGCCAAACTTAACGCAACACTCATTTATCTCGGTGAAGAGCATTATCAGAGTATGCTAGCCAGTGATATGAATAATATAATTCCTGCATTTTCTTTCACCAATAGTGACAATCTGACAAGTATTGCTGTTTCTAATTTTGTTGAATCAAGCAAATGGTATGCGCTGTTACCTGTCGCCGAGCCACTAACAATACGCAGCATTTACGCATTGATATTTACCTCTAAGCTAATGCTGATTTTAATGATTTGCTATCTGATGTTCTCGGTGCTGTTAGCAATAGATAGCTATCTTGTGGTGCAATTGCCGCTCTGGCACATCCTCAGGGATTTGCTGGTTAATGAACGTGTACTCTATAGCCTATGTGGCGGTGCGTATCCATTACAACGTCATGTTACAATGCGTCATAAGCTATTGCTTATGGTGTTACTTACCGCCGGCATACTGTACAATTGCACATTTAATACATTTCTGCAAACTTTCATTATACATCATCCATTGAAGTTGGAAATCAATAGTTTTGCAGAGATTTCAAGGCGTGGTATGAAAATTTTGACCGTTAAAGAATTTCATCGTATGATAAAATTTATAGCTGATCCAATTGCTCATCAAAACTATGCCAACATTATGCAATGCGTTAGTAGCGAAGAGTATGGCAATGGTCTGGAATCCTTCAATCGAAGTTCGACCTATGTGGTTAGTAATCACATTTGGTCAATTTTGGCACAGCAGCAAATGTATTTTTCGCGAAAACTTTTTCGCATTTCGGCGCAATTGACTTTTAGCGATTTTATGATGCACTTTATACCACTGAAGGAGAATTCTATAATGCTTGATCCCTTAAATCTTTATATTGGGCAACTGCACGCTTCTGGTATTTTTCAGCACTGGTATGACTCAAATTTCTTTGATATGATTTTCGTGAACCGATCGAGCTTCACGGATATGAGCGAAGCTGTAACTGTTGAGTCAATGACTTTGGATGATTTGTATTGGATTTGGTATTTGTACTGTTTGTTGACAGTTGTTGATATTATAGTGTTTTTGCTGGAGTTGCTGTTTTATAGATATATTCAAAGCGATTAAAACTGAAAAGAATATTGATTGGATGGCGTATCTTTTGCTAGAACTAAACTTCTATGAATAAGACATTTTGTAAAAATATTTCTTATAAGAGCAATAAAGCCTAAATCGTTATTCTAAGTGGTTTTTATTCATTCAATGTCATATGCAATTTATTTTTAAAAGACAAAGAACCAGATACCGTAAGTTAGGCATGGCCAACTGAGGTGCCCAAAAGTCCAAGGAATTCCAACGAAAAAAAAACATGAGTATAAATGTGTTTTGTCTTTTCCACGTAAAGAAAATCTTACCCAGTAGAAATTTTCGCAGCACTGATGTGAATAAATAAATAAACTGCGGAAGCATCGCATGGCTACACAAAAAATTATTAAACTCAAAATTCATCAATAAAAACAAAAAGTACTGTTCCGAGAATTAAAACTATTTTTCCATGAATACATAAAAGTTTTTTTACAACAATGATGCACACAAGAGCATTTTTTTAGTCTGTAATTTTTCTTACAAGTCAATAACACATGCGTAAAAAATTGCCTTTCGCAGAAATGTTGTCTTTGACCTGAAATTTTCACAACTGGCATTGCGCAACTCATTTGCGCACATTTGTTTTGTTTATGCACGTTTGATTCCGACTGGGTCTCTTGCAACATTGCGGCGTAAGGCAAATATTTCGCAAAAACTATTTTCTCAGAAGCAGAAAAGTTTTCGCGCAAAATACTGCTGTTGATCTTCAATTACAGACCAGTCTGTTCCTGTCATGCTATAAGCCAGAGATGTGTTGAACGCATTACGTTGCTTTTCACACTCTTGTCTGCTGCCTTTTTCTATATATTTCCCATTTTCCTTCATGAACTCAGCATCAGCATGCACTGACAATAAACTGTACTCTGGTTCGGCCATAAGAATTTTAACATTATGTCGTTCAAAATCTTTAAAGCTATTAATTTCCAAATCCAGTGGCTTATAAGTGATAAACTTTTGCAAGTATGTCGTGAAGGTGGTACTCAAAAATAAACCAGCCAAAAAGAGCAAAATAAAAAATACTCTTCCATAGAATATATTACGTATGTAATGCATGCGTATGCCGCCAGTTAGACCAATTACGATATGAACATTTAAAAAACTTTCCAACCACATGCTGCAATAGCGCTGCTTCTTCAAAAGCATGCAATTTTGCAGCCACAGGAATACTGTAAATGCAATATATAAAGAAACAGATAACAAAATTAGCTTTGAGGAGAAGATCAGCACATATATCTGTTGCACTGTTATGGGTTCGGCGATGGGCAGCATAGGAAACCAACTGCTTAATTCAATTATATGTGAAAAGTGTATTTGTATTCGGATAACCAAGACATATTGGTATATCGATGGTATCGTTGCGTATCATTTCCTGTATAGCATCATATGATACTAAATGTCCTATTTGTTTAGGATGTCCAAAAATGAGTGTGGCATTTAATTTGTAGGCAAAAGTTTCACTCAGGCGTCCAGCATAACCAATCAAGCGTAATTCTCCTGCTTTGTTGTAATAAAATAAAGTTCTTGGCATTACCTGATCCGGGTAGGTTTTCAATGGGTAACCATATAAATTTCGCATATGCGTTTGAAAAAAAATGTGCCATTTCTGGCACGTTTCAGCTTGAGTTTTAGCACTTTTAGCTTTGGGAATGGCTTATAATCATAATAATTATCAGTTTGCTGATAATCTTTAAATAACACTATAACATTTAATATGTGCTTGGACCAAGAGTATTGAAAAAGTTCATCTAATGTTGGCAACTTGGATGAGTTTCCTTCAATGAATTCAAATTTTATTATTATGAGTGTGTTACGTATATGCTTCAAAACTCTTGCCAATTCCAACAGATAACTTAGTGCCAATATTTTTGCATTAGAAGTTTTTTTAAGTTGATAATTTGTTGCATTGTTCACTAAGAGTATTGGTTTTGCTAACTATTTAAGTATTTCATTATCGAAAATGAAACAATTTATTTCCTTCCGTTGCCATATCAACAAAGTATCATAGCCACTTTCCTGATTTATATCATGTAGTATATCATGCAAAACAATGTTATTTCCAGCAGTTTGCATCACCAGTATTAGTGTGAGTATATTTATTGTAAGTAACTTTTCAAATGACATTTTATGTTACGTCTATAACTTCGAACTGATAAGTTATTTCTATTAACAACATTTTGTGAAAAAATTTCATTGCAGCCATATGCTATAAATATTCTTACGAAATAGTAAGTAATAGCATGTTGCAGTAATTGTTATAACTTAAATTATTACTTCAGTTTGAAAATGCTAGTAATATTCGAACAATGGTTTTATATTATACAACACAGCTGACTTAATCACATGTTGGTGCAATCAAAAAATTGAATGCTTTGAATTTGATAAACACTGTGTCCTTACAACGCAAGACGTTGCCTAAACGCTGATGTCTTACAAACAAAAAGTCATCTTGTGAGATCCCCATTTTATGATAAATATTTTTTTGGCTAAATTTTTTTATATTCCCCAAACTTACGGTACAAACATACAGTGTAAGAATTGGCAACAGTCTCATAAGAAATATTCAAAATTGGCCCTAATATAAATAATTTTTAGAGGACTTGCAAGACTAAAGCTACTTCTTTTAGCAGTACTGCACTTCTTTTTTGTACTGAGTACCTTGCCAAATGTACTGTCTTTTAGCATTTAAAAATAAAAGCCTTGAAAATGTCTACTATGGGTCCTTATTTTAACGACTTTTGTGAATTCCGGACCAAAATATTTTTATTATATTAACTACCTTTTTTTTCGATAATCAATATGCAACTTTATGCATCTTACGGGAAATAATCCCTGGAAATGGTTTATAGAATTTTTAGATTGACCTTTTCATAATCCTAAAGTTTTTTTTAAAGGAATTTTTTTGATGCGAAATCATCTCAGTTGACGAGTATAGAGGAATATATATACTGGAGTGAATTCCCAGAAAATTTAATGTGCTTGACTTTTGAAAATTCTAAGGCTTAGTGTGCCTGAATGAAGTGTACGTCATGGAAGGTACATGGCGTGACACCACACCTAATGAAAAAATGCTGCACGGCTGAGCTGCTGCACTGATTTTGATAAAATTTGGTATGGAGATAAATTGATTCCCCGCAAAAGATATTTGTTGTATGTGGGCGGTGTCACGTCCCTAACAGGAAAATATTTTTCTACTGCTGAACTAATGAAAATATATTTTTTTAAATGGGCAATTCCACGCCTCTTACCAGAAAATATGTAATCACAGCTAAGCTAGTGGACCGATTTTGATGATATTTGGTTAAATAGATAAAAAACAAGCTTCGAAAATTTGACGAATAAAAAATTCATTATGATATGATGACATATAATTCGGTAAAATTGTACTGTGCTGTTTTGTACTGACACTATAATGGTTAAATTTCAACCACTGCACTATAGGTCAAATAGCACACTTTGCTGGCCAAAACACGATTTATACAAGTATTGCTATTAAATTTTTGTTGTTGTAGTGTAACGGAGAATACATACTTCAAAACAAACAAAAATTCATTTTGTTTTTGAAAGTGATGTGTCAAAGTTGGTGCATTTGCATTATACTGAGATAGCGCAAACAAGTTGTGATTTTAAATCTTTTTTCAATTATTGTTTTTTTTTCTAAAATAAAAAAGGATAAAATTGATGATGGTATGTTTAATCCAATTTAGTTTAAAACGTTTAATATTTTGGTTTTCTGTGGAAAAATCTAAAATTCTAATGAGACCCCTGATTTCTAAAACTTTCTTTAAATATGAACTTTGTCTAAGCTTTTAAAATTTTGTTGGGATTTTTTAGTCTTACGAAACCCAAAATTAGTTAGATGGTGCTATTTAGTGTTAATGTTATTTAGAAATTTTGAGTTGCGATTTTGTGCATTTTTTTTTGTAATGAATTATTTTTGCTCAGGTAACTTATTTTTCCGTAATTCCGATTTATGCGAAGTCTGGTTGCAAAAAGAAGAGGCAGTCTTAAATTATTTATTGAAAATACTCAGGATGCTACTAGTCGAAGCTATTTACGACAGATTGCGCATCATTTTTGCATTAGAGTTTACGAAAAACGGCTAAAAAGCCACAGGAAGTTGCTTGTTTTCCAACAGCAAAATATTCATTGGCTTAGAAGCGAAACATTGGTAAGAAAGAAAAAACCTGACACAAAATTCTCAATCATTCAAAGGCAGTTATAGACTATACTTCCTGTTTAGTTCTTCTCTTATTTTAATAATTATGAGATTTAAAAAAAAAAAGCAGTGCGTACCATTTTAGACCCGGTAGCCTTCCTTTAGTCTAGAGTAAACATAAAAAATACATTTCCAGTTGATCACCATGATAATATAGACGTTATTAGTTTTGGCCAGCATAAAGTGATATTTGACCTATAGTGCACTGTGTGAACTCTAGTTTATTTTAAAAGGTAATTTGTATTAGTAAGGGGAGGAGAAAATCAAAGGTTTTGCTACACCACTGGAAATATCAAATCGATTTTATGTCCAAAAGTTATTTTGGGACAAAGCTAAGATTTAAAAGAATGGAAAGAATGGAATAATAATTTGGTAAACACAAAATGTTGCAATGCATATTCCAATGACATTCTGTGCCACAGCATATAATTACAGATTATTCAAATTATTTCAATAATCTAAGGCGTTAATATAAAACTGCCTTACTTATTAAATTAAAAATCTACTAAATGTGTGCTCAAATTGTTGTGGTCCTAAACATTTCTATATTTTTTTAAGTAGTAAAATGCAGCCGATAAAGCAATATATTTTGCTCTTATTAATACAAAATGTAACTGTCATAAAATCGTTGTCAACAAATACTGAATTCAATATAAATTATATAGTGAATGAAATAGAACAAGAGAACAACTTTGAAACACTATTAATATGGCAAGAAAGTGGAACTGATTGCTTAGCATTGAGCGAAGATCAAATCAAAAACTTTAAAAATCCAAAATTTTTACTAAACACAGAAATGGAGCTGGGGCTAAAAGAAAATTTCAATCAAAATACTTTAGTAATTGCTTGTGCTAAAATGGGAGTTGAAGAAAACGTTTTAGATATGCTATCGAAGATACTGAATGGCTTACGCGGAACAAGATTCGTTTTATATCTACAAATGGATCAGAAAAATACGCCTCTGTTTCGAGAAACGCTGCAAGCACTTTTTCAATATTGCTGGTCAAAGCATATATTAAATATAATAATTTTACTAAATGATTTCAAAATAACTGGTAGCTACTACAACTATAGACCATTTCCACAACACCAAGTGGAACAACACTCGCTGCAAACAACAGCAGGGAAATTCTTTCCTGATCGCATGCAAAATTTATATGGTTTCCCTTTAAAAACCTTTCCGGATCAAGTGCGTCCACAGTCTTTGCTATATCACAATGAAAGAGGTGAATTGAAAATGATCGGTTATGTTGGACGTCTGATAACAACATTTGCCAACAAACTGAATGCTACGCTTACTGTTGAAGTTCCGGTAAAAATTGATTCACAAAAATTCTATGTTGAACTTTATAATTTGATACGTAATGGTTCAATTGATATTCCAACAGGCTTAAGTTATCCTTTATATCAAAGAGAACTTGTTTTTTCACATTTTATTGAAATTACTAAATGGTTTCCAATGCTACCCATATCAGACCAACTGACAACAAAGCAAATATATGCATTGATCTTTGGCTCCGATTTAATTCTGCTGTATTTTATTTTCTATATAGCATTCTCAGTGCTCCTAATGCTACAAAGTTTATTCACTTTAAACTTGCCATGGCGTACTATTTGGCAAAAAATGGTATTAAATGAACCTGCGCTCTTTGGTTTATCTGGTGGCACATATCGCATTAGACCTAATAAAACCACTAACGATAAACTGATTTTTATATTAATATTTTTTGCAGGCCTCATATTGACTACAATATTTAATACCTATCTTCAGACCTACATAATATATCGTCCAGTTGAAAATGAAATCCAAAGTTTTGAAGAGCTAAGACATCGCAAAATTAAAATTCTCATGCCGGAAATGCATTATAATGCATTGCCACTATATGCTGGTACGGATTTTGTGAACAAATACCATGATGTTTTCAAGGTTATTAAAACAACGGAAGAGTATGAACATTTGCGTGATCAGTTTAATAAATCTGCAGCTTATTCTATGTCAAGTAATTTGTGGACAGTTTTTGATCGTAAACAACAATATTTTGTGCACAAATATTTCCGTGTCAATGAGCAGTTGGCATTTCTCAATTTCACTTTACTCTGTATAGCTTTGCCAGTGAATTCAATTTATATAGAATCTCTGAATACATACATTTTGCAGTTACATGATTCTGGCATTTTTCAACATTGGCATCGCTCTTCATTTTATGATATGATCAAAGTTGGATTAATATCCTTTCATGACTACAATCCTGTTTTGGGAATTAAAGCATTGCAAATGGATGACTTATTTTGGATTTGGGTATGGTTTTTTGCTGGCATAACTGGAAGTGTTGTTAGTTTTTTCATTGAATTATTATATTATAAAATAACTAAGAGATAAGTTAATAAAAATTATGTTATTTATATAAGGCGAATAAGAATAAGAGTAAAAAGATCGGAAAAAATGTGGAAAATCTTTGTAGTTGGTGAAATTTTAAACAAAATAAACAATTTTTTTAACGGTGCGTTTTAATAAAACATTTTATTTGCAGAACATCAAAAAGCACGACCTGATATGAAATTATTGAAATTGCTTTAGCTCGATTTTGCAAATTTTTTATCTATTTTATTGCAAAGCTTAGACAACAATAACGACTACTTACTTTACTAGATATGTATATAATTTCCAATTTAATAATTTGCAAAATATATCAAATTTATTTGCTTATACAAAAAATACAATTTTCCCCAAATTTTCTATACTTGTTGTGCATAGCCAAAGCGTATAATACGAACTGCACGCAATTCTCTGCTAATTCGACGAAATTGCTTCTTCCTCAAATTACGCAACTGCCATTTATATTTCAAATGCTCTAAAACAAAACACAACAGCGATAATGTATGTAGCATAAAATAAGTCATCCAAATCCAATACATATCCCTTAAGTCCATAGCATCAAAGACATGTGGTACACTTATATCATTGATCGAGAGAAAACCATTAGCCCACATATCAATAAAAGTCGAAGAAAACCAATACTCCATCAGTCCGGATGCTTTCATTTGTGAAATAAATAAATCCAATTCTTCCTTAAAAATGGAATTCTCTTGTATGGGTATCGCTACAATATCGAAATCATCAAAAAATAAATCATCCGGAGCACGAAAGACTCTACGTGCAAAATAATTTTGTTGACTCTCAATTACCGGCCACAGTGATGAAGAGACACCATAGGCGTATGAAGTATTCAATTCTCTGCGTAAGCGTATAGTTTCCTTGTACGAGTCTATAATTTTAAAGCTGGAACTATATTTGCTCCAAAACTGTTCCCCTTTGACAAAAATCAAATCTGCTACTTCTTGTTTGGCAATCAAAATCTTAGTTGTCGTTTGAGCAAGCTGAACATAATTATCGATCAGCTCTTCGATGGGTATGTGTACCAAGAAGGTAGTCAGATAAGCACAATACATATTGCTAACAATGAAGCCAGCATAAATTGAAAAGAACAAGCATATTTGTATCTTAACCGTATCCTGTTGTGGCATTACGAATCCTTGACCCAAAATGGCACGCAATGATTTATCATTTAAGAGCAAATCCAACCAATTGAAAGCAAATGGTTTACGGTAGTTCCAGTGTCGAGATGAAATTATCAGTACGATGGCCATAAATAATACCAGTAAGAGCAATATCAACATTGGTGGACCATCTATAATACGAAAGTATATCTCGCTAACAGGCACATTTGCTGCATTAGGCAACATCACCATCCAGTCGACAATTTCAATGGGGTAGGTAAATTCATGTGTATTTCCCTCTATTTTAGGGCTTGAGAGGCTGGTAGCAAAGTCGATGCTTTTATTGCGTGTCAAACGTAGCAAATCACGTGCGTAGAGTGAATCTAAATTATAGGTTGGGATTACCATTGTTGCATTTATTTTTTTCATAAACGTCTGCACCAAATGACCCATGTAACCTAATTAGTCGGGAATAAAGTAGAAATGCATATATAAATAATATTTAAATTGAGAACAAATTAAATGAGACAAGAGTAAATCGCGCTAATTATTTTTGAAGGAAACATCAAAGAAAACTGTATTTTGCTAAAATGAGGTAATAGAATTGGTAATGTTGGCAAAACCACCAAAAAAAATGAAAACAAAATAAATCAAAAAACGTCGAAAAAATGGTCATAATTAAAAATAAATATCTGCTTTATCTGTAATCTGTAATATTTACATAAAATTGCTGGTTTGTAATGCTTTGGCGCAAAATAGGCTGAATCAATTTTAAAAATTTATATTTTGAAACAACATATTTATGCTAAAGAAGGTTATTGCATACTTATTTTTTATTTTTTTAATATCCTTTTTCTTGGTTTAAGTTTTTCAAACACCCACACAAAAATTGACGTTTGAGTTTTCATTGCTTATGCTGCTTCTTGAAAGCTATAATTTTTTCTTTTTCTTCTCATTTGTGCAGTTTAAATTTGGCTTCGAAGTTTAAAAACAAACTCTCTTCCAGTTGTTTTTTTTTTTGCTTTTGAAGATAGAATGAGATGTTAAGAGCGTAACTTTATTATGTATTTTTTTTTTGTTGTATTATTTTTTACAAATCAATTTTTAGGGCAATTTCATACTCATCTCAAAATAATTCCAATTATTACGCTGCACTTTAATGTGAAGCATTTATTATAAGTACTAATTTCACCTGCTGACCTATAATATGAAAATCACCCTTTTTATCTACTATATACATGCTACGTGGCTCAATCCAATCGCTGACTGTTTTAATAGGACTGCCATATATATTCTTCAAGCGTGTTGGAAAAATAGTCTCCGTTGTGTTGACTAAACTTCTGGTCTCCACTTTCAATTCGGGAAATAAGTTATAACTGTAGTATATATGATCTATAGCAAAATCACGAAATACTATAATTATGTGGTACATATCATATTCCTGGCAATACTGCACCAACTGTTTGATATGATGCATATAACTATGTCCCAATTCTTGACGAGTTTGCTTCCAAACAAAAAGTATTTGCGTTGAACGCATGTGCTGCAAATTTTCCGCCAATTTCGCTATGAGTTCCCAATCCACCGCAAAGTTTAAGCAGACTAAAGCTAAAATCCGACTATTAAAAGTTCCTTTCAAGTATATTCTCTGTTCGAAGCCTAGCTCAATTCTTGGTATTTCCAAATGTCTTAGATAGTCCTGCTGCAGACAATCATCATCATTTTCTCTCAGCACAAATAGCGTATCGAAAGATTGTTCACTATCAATTTCGAGTAATAATCGAGTTAAATTTGTATCCGGATCAAAAGTTGGCATTAGCATGTTATTCTCTTTGGCAAAAGATGGTGCTATTAGCAGAACTTTCGTTATAACAGCAACAACAATGTAAACTATTTGCTTCATCGTTCTGCGTATTGACAATGTTATCCAACGCGTAATTTTTGACTGTTCATTAAATTGTGCACACTCTGCATTATATTTCAATTTGTATGTAGCACACGATAAAGGATTTCGGAAGTGATAAGATCTCTTTTGAAGTAATTGATTTAAAATTGCGGTTATTTGTGAAGTTACTTCATTAATCTTTTTTGGCATTTAAGTGTTTTGTAATGTAAAAGTATTCAGATTAATATATGTACATCTAAAAATGTTGGCTAATTTAGGCTTATAATCAATATATTAGTTTCTGTTTAGAGGCCTTGCCATCAACATAACTTTGAACTGCTTTGCGGTGCCTCACAATTTTTAAATACGGAGTTTCTTTTGCTCATCAGATTTAAATGAAGGGTGTTACAATTGCCAAATGAAGTTCACTCTACTTATGGTTTTCCATTTCTGCTTGGATTGAAGTTCGTATGTGCCTTTAGGTAAGAAAATCTTGCCACTCAAACGGTCAAAACACTTAAAGACCTTAAAACCACATGCGATTCCTGCTTCCACTATGAGCTTCATATGAATATTTCACTTTACTCTTTTTGCTACTACATATTACCAATTCCTTAAGAATTTTGTCCATCGAGGTATCAAAGTTCTATATTTACTTTAACACTCAGTTTTTTTTTCTTTTATCGATAAAATCATATATCTAAAAAGCCACCGGCTCTCCTATTAATTATATACATAAATAAATGTATCTTTGTTATTATAAAAAAAAACTTTTCATGTTATATGCCTTTAACACCATGAGAAATCTTAACAAAAAAAAATTTTGTGATAAAAAAAGAGTTTTTTAAATATATGTTTAGGTGTTTAACATCATTTTGAAATTAATTATCGGTTTGGTTTATATCACATTTGCAATTAGTTAAGCAAACAGGCGCATGTTGCACGCAAACCCTATCACATTAGTTGGCATCAAGGTCAAATATGTACATGACCAGCAAATAGTTGTACACAACTTTGACTGCACTGTGTGTGGTCTGCAAGTTTACACTAAGAGAATATATTTTAAATCCACATCATCGCGACTTTTCATTACAAAATGCTAAATTTAGTTTAATATTGTTGAAATCTCACAACGGCGTCAAACCGCACAGCTGCCATATCATACAGTATTTCGAAAAAAAGAAACATATAGCTACAGTTGACTTCCGCTGGAGACTGATATTAGTGAAGTTTTGAGCCAACTCGCATAAAATAAAAATTTAAAGTAGGAAGTTATATAACAGTCACTTTTTAATAGATAATCTCATTTCACCACAGAAATTTTGTGAAGTGTAATTTTGAATTTATGCCTTAAATGTCTGTTAAAATGCTTAACCGCTTTTAAGGGTAACTCCCATTGCAAGGCATACAGCGAATATTTGGTCAATATTTAAAGTATTTGCATTTCATTTATTATAAATAAAATGTACTTTTCAGAAACGTGGCACTTAAACTAAAAATATTTGTGCGCTCAGTAGTAGTGCGAATATGTTGCTTTACCAGCACAAAAGTTGTATATTTCTGTTTCTCATATTTGCAGCAAAGCTCTGCAATATGATGCAACACACTTTAATTTTAAAGGATACAAAACAAATGGAGTCACAACAATTATTCAAGCTACTTGATATCATACAACTTGAAAGAAAATTTCAGTCACTACTTATACTCGCTGATACATCCTCTCAAGTGCTGGAAGAGCTACTTAAATTCAGAAAAGAACCAAAACTTGTCTATAAAAACAGCAGCATATCATGGCAATATCGGTGGAATTACAACAGTGAAGTGTTGGTGATACTCTTTCCAACTGCGGGAAAAGAACTCGATATGCTAACAGCAGTTGCAGAAGTGTTGAATGAAAAACGTTTTGTGCGCATCATAATAAATCTGCAGGCAGAAGTAAAATTTCAAGAACTTTCCCATGAATGTTATAAGCTTAAACTTTTAAATGTCATCGCTATATTTAGAGATTTTGAAACATCACAAAAAACATATATTTATAGACCCTTTCCTGTTTATAGCATTGAGGAGAAAAATCTTACTGCAAGCAGCACAATTTTCGAGAATACTTTGCAGAACATGCATGGTCATGGTATTATCACAATGCCTGATCAAAAGGTACCACGCACTATATACTACAGAGATACAAAAGGTAACCTCAAAGTAACCGGTTATTTCGGCAAACTATTTGAGGCATATGTTAGCAAGCATAATGCAACACTGCAGTATAAGGAAACAATAGAAATTAAAAAAGTAATTTCTTCAGAAGAATTATTTGAACGGACAATCCGAAATGAACTGGATATTGGAATGACGTTTACACTATTGACAGCTGTATCATTTGATTATCTCACCTACCCGGTTGAAGTTTGCAGTTTATGTTTAATGGTGCCTTTTCCACAAAATGTACCAATAAGTCGTATTTTTCTACTGATAATAAATGTGGAAATGTTGCTCTACTTGCTTGCCTTACTCACGTTATATTCATTCGTATTTACGCTGAGCATGAAAGGACCTGTCAGATGGTATCAGTTTTTATTTAATAAAAATGCTTGGTCTGCCGCACTCGGTCTTGCCTTCGACGCGCAACTAAAGTTTACGCGCAAGATAAAGTTTGTGATAATTCAACTTTGCTTTGCCGGCCTATTGATCGATGCAATGTATAATGCTTATTTACAGGCACTTTTGACACACCCACCAAGTCAGCAATTTATACGTTCCACTGCTGAATTTAAGCAACATCATCTACGCTTGCTCTTTGTCGCAGACGAATTTAAATTACTAGAGCTTAATAACCTAACCAATATTTTTCCGAGTCGTAATTTGCAGGAGACGGTGCCACACGATGAATTTGAGCGTTTGCGTAATAATTTGGATACACGTTATGCATATCCGATGACAAGTAATCGCTTTTTGGTTTGCCATGAGCAGCAGAAATACTTTAGTCGAAAAGTTTTTTACTTCGCCACCAATTTATGTATCTTAAAGCTTGTATTTACTTCCATTCCCTTACAAAGCAATTCGATTTATCGAATTTCATTTCAGCGTCTAGTGCAGCAAGTAAAGGAAAATGGTCTCATGAAATTTTGGATGACTTTAAATTTTTACGATATGGTAAAATTGGGTCACATATCTATCAAGGATCCTACCGGAGATGAAAATGAAGTCAAGCCGTTGAAAGTACAAGATTTCTATTATGTCTGGTGTATATATGCGCTATTGATGGCAGTATCACTTTTAACATTTTTCTTTGAAAAACTTATTTGGCTGAAGAAATGTAAGAAAAATGTTGTTGTTCGTAGTAGGCATAAAATACGTTAACTTCTCTTGCAATTTATTCTGATGCAAACGTCCTGTTATGGAAAGAGGTTCTCTCGTATGTTAAAATCACATTTTGCGTTGCTGTTATTAACATAATTATATTGCATTGCACGTTATTTCAATTGTTACATTTTTATTATATGTGTGTTTATATGTATATTCAAAACTAAATTTGAATTTGTCCATGCAGGAGGTCAGATTATCTTAATTTATTATGCAAATTTGTCTCCTTCAATTTTTATTGTCTTTTATGTGTAAGACTATTCACTATTTTGTTTTTCCTTCCTTTCATCACTTGCTCTTTGTTATGAACAGAATTTCAACGGAGCTTTCCCCTTAGTTGAATGAAAGACCATTAAATATGTCTACGTTAAATTGAGCAATGGCAATTTTTCCACTGATTTGTCCAAAGCAAAATAACATTGCATATTTTTAGGCTGCGCTCAAATATCAAACAAAAGCTAAATAAATACATACTACGTGAAACTGATACGGTTGATTTCTCCCAGCACAAAGCACTTTTTGATTTCGAAAATGATAAAATAAACGAAGGCTTGGCGGATATACATAATTATCGTCAGTAACTATCAAAAATTAGAGCTTCGCAAGGAATATTCGAAAAATTAATTTTCAAGCCTGATATTGACATCTTAAGTTTATTTTTTGTTTTTCTTTTTTTTAATAAGATATATTTATTTATTCTTAAATAAACAATTTAATTTAAAATAGATTTATCGAACAGCAATTTCTAAGGACACATTCCCGTTAAAACTTTCGTAAAAAGTGATTTTTCGTTAATTACCTACGATCTTTGTGCTGGGTGGATTTTATAGAAGAATTTAATCATGACTGTATTTGACAGTCGCTGTTTTAATTTTTGATTGATGGCGTTTGAAAATATTTGGAACAAATAACTTAAGACAATAAATAGCTAAGGAATTTTTAATTATAAAAAATTATAGCATAGCTATTAATTTATATCATTTATTTACAATGAACGTAATTAGAACGTTTTGAAATATAACGTTGATTACCACACCTTTTTTATATTTTAATGAATTTCAAATAATGCTTATCTTTCTGATGCTTCAATAGAAAAGTCTAGCTAAAATGGCAAAAATACATTTTAAAGTTTTAATGTAATGCTCAAAACATAACTTAACATTTTAAGTTTTCAATACTCAACCCGTAAGCTTAAAGTTATCTTGCGGATAAGTAACTACTTTTACTCACTGAACTTTAAAAATGCAGAAACTCTAGGAATAACGATAAATCCAGTGAACCCATCTAGAAACTGCTAATAAGTAGTGGCCTTCAGAATATTTAATGAAAACCAGCTTGCTGTGAACGCTTTACCGATTTTCAAAGTTTTCTATTTGTTGTTTGTCATATTGAGCGTGGAGCTGTGTCCATGTTACCGGCCAAAGAAGTTTTTTTCCTTAGGCCAAACTAGTTAACCTGTGGCGTATTAGAACAAACTGTTTTTATGGATAGACCTCTGAATCATGGTATTAGCTGACGCTGTTAATCTGTAAAGACTTTACAATCTTCAATAGACTGAGAGAATTCATTCGTCAGAAGGATTACTCCGCATAAATTATTATTATTAAAAATTAAAAAATCTATAGGTATATTTTGGTGTATGGAAATCTCCAAAAAAATCTTAGGCCAAAACCTGAGAGGCAACTTTCCACCATTATCTATAATTCCTCAGATATCTTATAAGCTATAAGCCGAACTATGTATTTAACTTTGGGGACGTCCATTAATTACGTGAGTTAAAATAGAGGGGAGGGGGTCCGGCAAAATCTCACCAAATCTCACCAAGGGGGAGAAGGGGGTCAAGGAAAACCTCACATCAACTTCTTAATGCACAATTTACATTAAATATTATAATTTAAATCTCACGGGAGGGAGGGGAGGGGTTTCGCCAGATCTCCAAATTTCACCAAGTGAGGGGGGGGCGTCCGAATTTTCAAAAAAACACTTCACGTAATTAATGGACGTCCACTTTTTTTTTCATTTCGTAATAAAAATTATAAAGTACTTTTTTATTTAAGACAATCGAATTCACTTTAAATTCGGTAATGCAACAACGGAAACACCACTGAAAGGAAATTTACTCTGAGTAACGAGAGAACGCGCACAAATGAGAGAGCGTAGCGAAAACACGCAATGCTCTTATTTTTACGCTTCTTTCTTTGTTCGGAATTTCCTTATGAGTGGGGAGGAGAAATGTCTCACAGGGTCGGCAATTTAATTTTATTGAGCTAAATGCGGTTACCGATTCGTTATCTTGAAATGCTTTCATGGGCGCTTCTTGCAGTTTACTGCAATAAATTTTTAACAACACAAAAAAGTAAAACCTTTAGTGTTATATTATCATCTAACCACCCTTAAGAATTACTTTCAGAACTTAAGAACTTTCATGGTCCAATATTACGCAATTTTTGACATTAAAAATAAAAAATTAAATAAATCTTATACAGTTCATTTTAAGTTACTTAATTTTTTCTTCTCAACGAAAAGGGAGTTTCAAAATATAGAGCTCATATACCAAAGTCTTTTTGTCCAAACTATGTACACATGTCCAAAACAAAGGAGGGGTTCAGACAAATCGACGTGACACATACAAAAATAGGAAAAAATTTAAATTATCATTTCTAAAAGGTTTTTAATGTAAGGAAACTCGGCAAAAAGAAACAAAGTGAAAAAATATTAAATTGGAGCAAAATGGGCTAATTTAAATGATTGAGCGTTGCATTTTGAGTATTGAAAAATTGGTTCTGAAATGTTTTTCTGAACTGTCGACATTTAGAGCCCGCATTAAACTGAAGAATACAGCCTTTCTGTAAAATTATATAGGTAATAAATGTACGTTCGTTTCCGAAGGATTCCGGGTTTGAACGAAAGGAAGAGAGATTGAATGGCATGAATATCAAATTTAATTTAAATAATAGATTCACGATATTTCGGAGAAAAAAAACCTTGATATAATTAAATTACACGCCGCTATGAGTTTTGATACATATGGTAGGATAGGATAGGCATAGGCCTTGGCCCATACAGTGGCCCTTGATTTTTCATAAATGGCATATGTGGGGAATTAAATTATAAAATTTATTTATAAATAATCGAAAGCAATAATAAATTACGATGAGTTGAAGATCACTTTTTTTACAGGGTAGCGTAAGGTAATTCCCGCATAGATTTGAATAATTCAAAACTCGTTTCTTAGATATTTTCATTTCTAGTTTCAGGAACTTTTAAATCATATATTGGTAACTCATTATGAAAGAATTTAATACCGAAAAGTGAATCAAAAACCATCAAATTTCTTGAATTTTGCCTGCCCCTGACTTTTTTGTTGGTATGTATCTCAAAAAAAATGCTAATATTCGTACCCAAATCTAAGTAATACCGCCAGAAATTCTTTGGAATGTGTGTGAAAATTCATTTCAAGTCGATTAGTAAAATTTTGTTGAATTTCGGTGGCGAGGGGTCAGAACGTAAAAAATCACTACCTGCATTTCTATCAAACTACTACTAGTCAATTTTTGGTTTCTACGGAAGTTCAATGCAATTTGCAATCCTGATGTTATTTTCAAAACCGCTTTCCAATTTCCGTTTGTAAAAAGCTGACTTGTACATATATTTAACACTCTGTGAATGTTATAAACTCCCTCTCTCTTCAAATTCACTCTCTTGCTGTGAACAGCACACTCTCCGAAACTTGGCGCTTTTAATATCAAACGTCGCTGCGCCAACTCAAAAACCATCCGAAGCAAAGAAACTGAGGGAGTAGAATTAAATCAAAGAAAAAACTGAAAATTGAATGCACAACACAGAGAGCGGTCGCGTGAGCATTCAATTTCTTGACTGACGCCTTTTCGATGGTTGAGTTGACTAAACGCACACAGTACGTGTTGAAAATCGTTGCTTGTCACTCGTTCTTGTCGCAATTGCAGGCGTCGTCGCTTAAGATAAAGAAAACTTAATTTTCCGTCGCTAAAATGCTTTTTATTAAAATTTTAAATTGAACAATAAATAATATCGGGAATTCTTATTGTGATTTTTGCTATATAATTTAAAATAAAGTTCAGAAAGATAAGGAAATTTTATAGTTAAATTGCAAGAGAAAATGCAGTAGGCAAAAATTATGAATTTTATGACAAAAATGTTAAAAGTGCAAATATTTTAAAGCTTTGCAAATTTTTGTGTGTAAATTAGTGCGCAAAACTGTGGAGGCCTCCCATATTAATAAATTTTAATTAGCGGTGCAAAAAAAAAGATATTAATTTGTGCTTGAAGAATTATTTTCAAAAAAAAAGAAATTCCTTCAAACCACTGTAACGGTATTTGGAGCATCCCCTTACACTCGCAGGCAGACACATACACAAGCTAGGCAGCAGCAGCAGCAGACACACTTTCTCACAAGTGACGCATATTTTGGGAGTTCCCATTTTAATTCCAATTAAAGCGCTGAAGAAAATCACCCACCCACCCCAACGAACTCTTCAACCCCACCCACACACACGCCACTGCCTGTGTAGCAGCAACACCATCAAAGGCAACAACAATGCAACAGTAAAGTGTATAACAAGCGCCGAACGAACGGCTCGAATATACGAAATCGTTTAAAACGACGAGAGAGGTCGCGCAGCAGTCGGAAACGGAAATCCTTGCCAAAATATCAATGCAAACGAAGTTGAAAGTGCGCGCGCAAAAGAACCCAGCAAAGAAAAAAAATTAGCAAAAGCAAAAGTTTTTGAAATAACCAGCACAAAAAAAGTGTGAAAAAAGTAAAATAACCGTAGCAAACAACAGTTAGGAAGAAAAAGTAGCTAACGAGTGTCAAAATAGTAGCAAAATATGCAAACAAGAAACAAAGTGTTCAAAGTTAAAAACCTAAAATTTTACAAAATATTTTTTCTTTAAAAGAAAACGTATATTGTCAACATATCAAGGATTCTACATCTCAAAACATTTTATATACAAAAAAGACCAACAATAAACAGTACGAGCAAAATACTCCTTTTTCATACATACATACATAAATAAATTGTAGTGGCAAAAATCTATTTAAGAATTTTGCTTTGAATCTGTTAAAAAATAATATATAAAAAATTAAAAATTTAGTACCATAGCCACGACACTGTAAATGAAAAAAAAAATACATAGTACTATTTCTACAACCATGAAAATGTTACTTTTGTATCCTTATTCTGAAAATACTTTTTTAAACGCGGCATTTTTAACTACGCTGCCGCACAGTGGACCCACTGTGTCATCATCATCGTTGCGTGTCATGTTTAGAAATTTACGAGTACAAGCACAATTGTATTAGCAGTCGCAGCCACATATCAAGGACGCAACCGAATTCAGGATACACATAGAGTTATATTGACTCATCGTATTTTTTGTTAGGTTGGTAACCTGCTATCCTTTTTTTTTTTTGTATATTTCTCTTATCAACGAAGCAAACAACCTTAAGACTTTAGGATTGTCGTCTCGTCCGTGTTGTTCTCTCAACTTGTTCCTGCTCATCGCGTATAAATTCAATAAATCAACTTGGATTCACATCGTTTAGCCTTGTGCATTTAAAGTGGAAATATAATTTTTACATTACAAGATGGCCAGACGTCGAGGAAGCGGTAGAGGAAGTAAGTGTGTTTTAATGAATTTTTTGTATTTAATCGAAATTATTTACTTATTTGAAAATTGCAAACTTATTTTAAGATAACGTGAATATTTATATATAGTACATAAACGCATATATTTATAATATTTTTGACCATTACTTCAGACTTTTCGAAAATATAATGGTTGTAACACCCAAGGAATTCAGAAAATTCTCATCAGACTGAACTGCTTCGTCTGTTGTATACAGTCTGGTGTGGATAGACATTAGAAGACAGATTCAAACTTTGTTTTCTTACCAATATATGAACCCAATATACGAATATCAGTTACCCAGGGTTTTCTAAAGAATACTATATTTATTTCGAAGAGGTCGAGAGAGACTGGAAGACTAAAATATGCTACGAAAATGCCTTCAAATGGTTCCCTTTAAATGTCAATCGTCAATTTCTGTTCGTTGTCCGTCTACAACTTCAAAACTACTGCACGGATCGCCTTGAAACTTTGCACAGTGATTGAGCGCGTGCCTCTAAAGGTTATAGGCATGTTTTTTTTTATTTAGGGTGCATATTTAGGGTGGCTCTCATACAAAAATATTTTTAAAATAGCATTTTCAGAAAGACCACTTAATAGAGTCACATGGAATTTACACCACGTAGTTTTTGTATTAAGGAGCATAGCTTAGGCTACAAAACTTTCACTTAAGTTACATATTTAGGGTGGCCCTCATACAAAAAAAAATTTTAAAATACCATTTTAACGAATTCCGGTTTACCGATTCAGACCGAATTCACACTACGTAGCTTTTATATTATGAGACATAGCTAAGGCTACGAAACTTTTATTTAGGGTAGCCCGCACACAAAAATATTTTAAAATAACATTTTCACAAAGACCACTTAATAAATTCACATGTAATTTACACGACGTGTCTTTTATGTGATGAGGAATAGCTTTGGCTCTAAAACTTTCATTAAGGGTGCATATTTAGGGTGGTCCTCATACAAACATATTTTTAAAATATAACTTTTTCGAAAACCTCTTAATCGGTTCTCATGGAATTTACACCACGTGGCTGTTATATCTAGAGGCACATACTTAGGGTGGCCCACATACAAAAGTATTTTTAAATAGAATTTTCACGAAGATTTCATAATTATTTCTTAAATATTTCTAATGGTCTACGGAAGGTTTTCGCAAAGTTTGGTTTAGAAAAATGGGCAGTGACGCACCTTCGAACGGAAATGGTCAATCACTAGAGCAGAAAGCTATGCGTCAATGTTTTTTTTTTTCTGTACTTTTATTTTATTTCATATGCATATGCAATAAATTAAAAATAAAGCGTGTTTTTTAGGCATGATTGAGCTTTGAATTGATATGCAATACATTTCTACATATATACACAATGCGGCAACTATGTATATTCCGAGACTGAAGCCCTATCTCAGCAACTAGAAGCGACATACGTAGAAGTTATACTTATCTTAAAGATTGACATTTCCTAAACGAACACTAAATTGAAAACGGTTTACATATTACAGTTTTATGACATATCATCATTCAACAAAAACGTTCAAAATAATGCAGGAAACTTATCGGAGTGTTTGCCTATTACGGTAAAAGACTTTTCATATGCAAAAGCGATTTTTGAAAGGGAAACACTCGCTGAGGGACGAAGCTTAAAAGCCTGAAAAGCACCATAAAAAATCAAGACAATGTTCACTGCTTTCTTCGAACATGTTATACCACGAGTTCTTCCCAACTTGTCAAACAGTTACGGGTGCTTTCTATTTGGAAAATTTGCACCATTTGCTGGTTAGAATTCGTTGAATTCAACCAGAATTGTGATCCTCTCGACTGGTGTTTGTTACACTGTGTGTTGAATCGTTCATCGTATTCATCTTATTTAACACCATGTTGTGTATGAACACGCATCTTGGAAGAAATACCACAACTTGATTTCGATAGGGCATTTAAATCACTATTGAGTCGCAGTAGAAAATGCATTGAATCAGATGGAAAATATGTTGAGAAAAAATATTTTGGTTCCTTTTTAAAGCTTCAATCCTTGAATACATCAGCCACACTGTGTATGTACCAGATGATCATGTACGTAACTAAAATCCTTTGCATTATCCACTTAAGTTTAGTTTGTGAAATATATTTCCAGCATATGGAAATATGGAAATAACTCAATTTAATGACGTAATTCATTGATAGTAACATTCTGTTGCATCCTATAACTATTCAAAAGCCACTGACCTACTTTTCAAGAGCCGAAGTGACATTGCAAGAATCACCACGACTTGCCCTCGACACTGTTGCCTGAATGTAAGCGAGAAAGAAATGGTCGAACATTTTCTCTGTAACTATCTGGCCCTTGTCAGAAACAGGCTCAGATCTCAAGGACAAGCCTTTTTCAACAACCTCAGCAATTTGACCGAAAATGACATCAGATCGCTGCTTAACTACCTGAACAGGACTAATTGGATTTAGCTTTAATCGCTGCTAAGGCTATATATTCTTTTGACAACCCTCTTTACCAGTCTTTGCGGGTCACGCATGTGGTATTAAAATGGCACATCTAGTGCTATTTAAGGATTCTAGCATGCTTGGTAGGCCTGCCACTTTAAGTTAACTTAACATTCTGTTCTACTTTGAACAAAGTCGGTCAACTAGCTTAAAAGCTATGTCTATAAACATAAGTTTTTTTTATATGATGAAGTGTTTGGAAAGGCTACTGTGACAGCTCTAACTTTTGAATACTGGTTCGCCAAATTTTGATTCGAGATTACTTTATGTCTAAAGCTTACATTCGTATATTTGGGCTTTTAACTTGATATACTTCAAATCTCTCTAGCGAAGCCGTTTTTGGGCCGCCTAGCAACTGCTGATAAAAAATGGGTGTGTACAATAGCGTTGTGAAAAAAAAGAGCATATATGCGTCGTAAGGAAATGCTGCCCAATTCAAAAGCGGGAGATCACCAGAAAAGCTTCTGCTGCTCTTGTTGGTGGGCTCTATTATTAGTTTCTGGTAAATTATGAAACCGTAATTGATCTGCGCCAGACATACATATGTAGCTGTTTTCAACTTTAGCTAATTTTAGAATTGGCTTTTATAAATTAATCAAATATATGTATTCTACTTCTGTTTTAATGAAGTAAAAGTTGAGTTAAGTTTTTGTATACTCATTTAGAAATATCACACCGGACTATATTTTTTAAGTATATCCTTGTTTTGCAGTACAAATGCATACATTTTTCAGCTAATTTCAATTCCGAACCCAATTTCTTATTTGAAATGCATGTACTTTTTTCCCAATTTAATTTTTGACGTAATTCTTATTTGACATTTCTGCTAACATATGTGTCAGTCGCATTTTTATATTTATTTTATTGTATCCAAGTGACTACTTCCGATTGTCATTTTTCTTTTTCATGGAAAATCACTCAACTACAACTTTGTATCTCCACCCTAGAGTAATGTTTTTCAATTTCCATTTACAACACAATTTTTGCGTCTTAAAATAGGTCAAGGAATTCGCTAAAATGTAAAAGTTCAAATCGATAGTTTTCAAAACAAGACTGAATAAAATGTATGACAACGAAAAAGAAAGAAAAATCCTTCAGCATAATTCTAACACTGAAAAGCATTCAATGAAAATGAACTTTTAATTGACCGAAAGTAATAGTAATAAAAAAAAAAATATATCGGATATGTATAAAATCCAGCGAACATATGATTATTTCAACATTAAAAATTGCAATAAAAAGTTCGCAATCAAAACACACCTTCCATCCTTCCTTCCTTCTTCAAATAAAAAGTTAATAAAAACAAAATATTTAATTATATTGAAGGCAGCTGAACTCAAACGTAAATAAAACAGCAACATTAAAAACGGAAAAACAAAAACACGCTCAACATATAAAACTTAGCTATGCATCCATAAAATGCACGAACGCAAAGAAAATGCAAATGTATAAACCAGTATTCAGCAAGTATCCAACAACAGCAACAATCCAATCTACTACAAGCACACAACTCTACAAAATGTTGGGGATTCCCTTACGTAATCCACAACTGAACCGAAATACATAAAGCGTAGCGTAGCAAAACAAGAAAAACAGTGCACAAAATAAAATGAAAAAATATATATAAAAAATAAAAACATCTAACGTACAGGATGGGGAGGGGAGCTGGTGGCACAAAATGAAATGAGTAAGAAATAAGTTCCACGAAAAGAAACTTAAAACATCGTCATCATACGATAAAACGTACTCTTGGATACTCACTCGTAGCAACCTTCGTTGCTTTTGCCTCACCTCAAGTTTTTACTCATTCTACGGCCACACCACATACTACGACAACTCTCAACGACATAACGTCTGTAGCGCGCCCACCAACAACTAGCAGCAACAAACTGGCCGCCCACTCGACGACTATAACAGCAGCAACAAGAAAAGCAACATTTTTTTTTTTCATTTTCATTTTTGCCATTTGAAAATGTGCCTTGTGCATGCCTCGCTGCCTTGCACAGTCGTACTTTGACAAACTTTAAGATACAATTTGAACTTATTACAAAAATATTTTTAAAGGACAGTAAAATGTTGAAGTAACTAAAAGAAAATGACGCAAAATATTGTGTTGTAAAACTTGCTCCTTGAACGAAATTGTTTGTGTATTTGATACAAAAAAAAAATACACTGGAATTAATATATGATGACTGTGAAATTCTATGATAACGATATATTAAAAGTTGAAACTTTATAGCTTTAGACAAGGCATGGCCAGAAGAGCTGAGTAAGGGAGCTGGAAGTCGCTAATCACATCCCGAAATCCTTTCCAAGCTTTTCGCTTTTGAAATTTCTATTAAAAAATAATAAAATGTTTGGCCTTTCTTAGGGGACGTCCATTAACTACGTGAGGAGTTTTTTTCAAAATTCGGAACCCTCCCCTTGGTGAGATCTGGGGGGACCCCTTCTCTCCCTCCCGTGAGATTTAAATTATAATTTTTAATGTAAATTCAATGCATTAGGAAGTTGACGTGAGGTTTTCCTTGACCCCCTCCTCCCTCTTGGTGAGATTTGGTGAGACTTTGCCGGATCCCCTCCCCCCTATTTTGACTCACGAAATTAATGGACGTCGCCTTATTGTAGCTTGTCCACGAGGACTTGTGTTTTTTTAATTTTCTCGAGAACTAGTAGACTTACAGAAAAAGTGACATGGTTTTTTTGTTCACTTTTTGATTAGCAGTACTGCAACTGAAAAAAGACTTCTATTGAAGTTATACGTCATTTCAAAGCTGGAACTTTAAACCCTAAACTTTTTATTGAAATCTGTTTAACCAATTCGTTCACGTGTTGAAATATAATTGTGGAAAATGCGCTGTTTAACTCAAAAATTGGTACAACACATTCAAAATGATTCAATAAGTTTATGGGTGTCTATCACGGATTTATGACTGTCATAAACGATTTTTGCAGGGTCGAAGCCAAAAACTCAAATCTCATTAAAAATCAAGACAATTCTCTCTGTCATTTCCCTGACTCACATATTTCCTGTTCTAGATAACATTTCCAAAATGATCTAGGATGGCCGCATTTTCTGCTACGCTGAGGGTTACACCCAATGCTTGCCGGTAAACTTCAATTGGTGATTTCCGCAACATGTGCCCAATCCACGTTCGTTTGGTTTAATTGAAAATCGGGTTCTGACAACTTCAAAAGAGCCAGATAGTTTCCCGTCATAGCCTTTGTTATCTCCGTCAGTGAAGACGGGCACGAGGCCAGTCAATGTGGTCTTCATGAGTGGAGAGGCATATGGGGAGTGCTGAACGGTTGATGGCCTCCGAAAAATGTTCTTCCAAACGAATCAGCTGTTGGTGGGCTCCCGTTTTGGTGTTTTACTGTACAATTTTGCTTGAATTTGATGCCTGCCGTCTTATGTGATATTTTTTCGACGTCATGCATCTGGTCTCTTGTTAGCGCTTCATCACTAGTGCGTTTTGCAGCTCTTTTTCTCTCTGTTCCATGGGATAATGCCAAGTATGGACTCAGTAGCTGCTATAAATGACGACTTGTTTTTTTGCCATTTGGTTTCGATTGAACTCCGAAAGATAGTGTCGATGAGCACTTCCACTTCGTCGATGAATTTTTCCCGAAGACAGCTTTCCTTGAGTTTGAGGTGAACTTCCTGGATGTTGCGCATGCCTATTTAATGTATACAATTTTGAGTCGAAGAGAAGCCACTAGGAAGAGGTGATCGAAGTCAGTATGTCTTCAATATATTTAACAAAAAAAAATGAAAAAAATTTTCTCTTGCAGAATTGATTTTGAAGGGGGCGTGTCTGTCACCTGTAAAAAAAATGATGAAACAAAAGTTGTCCAGAATCGCAGAATCTACAACATATATTTTTTTCAGCTCAAAAAAAAAGTCAGGCTTTTAAGGGTTAAGATTGCTTGATTAATTCAAAGCTTTTTAATCGAAAGAATTTCACCGTTTGACTATACTCAGGGCATTTAATAGCTTGTGGATTTTTCGTTTGCACCTTCTTCTCTAAAGGATAATTTTGCACATAAAACAAGTATTAAACATTAATTTTAAAAATTTTGTTGAACATATATTGCCCATCGACTTTTACCTCAATTGATATACCTATGCTATATGTATAGAAACTAAATCATTATAATGGGACAGAAGCATATTTTTTTCGTCAAATAAATGATATTATGAACAATATTTCTTTCTATTAAAATATTGTTCAATCTTGCGGAAACATTTATTTTGTTTAAATCAAATATACTATTTTGTTACTATCACCAAATTTTGATTTACACAATTAAATTCTTTCTCTGTGTATAATATACTAAACATTTTCAATGTATTTACATAGATTTGATTGTAATTTTAAAATGTCTCGCTGGGTCGTCATCGTATCGCACAGATACACGTAGTTTCGCATTTTATCTAGAACGCGCTGCATGCAAAATTTTCCAAAGTAAAAAGAAAAAAAAAACAGCATAATAAAATAAAATTTCATTAAAACAAAAACATACTGCGAGTACAACATTACAACGTGCAAATAAAATCCAAATGTTGGGAATTCTAGTTTGTGCTGTCAATCTGACTGTCGGTCTGTGTATCTATCTGTCTGTACGAGCATGTCTGTCTGTATATCTCTGTCTATCTATGTTTGCATGTCTTTTATTCATATCGCTCCAAAGTCGTTTGGTTACATTCGGTATTTTTTCAGCCTTCTATGGATAAGTCGACATTGGGTGGGTGCAGTGGAGGTACACGGAGGGGGAAAATTCAAGAAAATTTATTTCATGCATACCATATTTTTATTATTTTTTTTTTTTTTAATCTTTACTTTTATTTTGTTTTTTTATTTGCTCTCTGTGTTTTTTTTTATCAGTTTTATGTCTTCCTCTTGTGTTGCTGCTTTGCTATTTTTATGATTATTATTTAACATCTGCTCTTTACTTCAGTTGTCTCCCCCTAACTTCTCTGAAGCGCGCCTCACATTCTGTGTGTTATTGCCTTATGCTCCTCCACTTGTTTGCTCGCATTTTCATCGTTTTGCATATAAATTATAAAATTTTGTAATCAGCAAAGGTTGCAATTTTTGTTGGAATCATTTATTTTTTTTATATTGTTTTCTTTTTTCTTTTTTTGAAATATATGTTCACGTACATACGTAGGTAAATCTTTTTATTGCGGTCCCATGGTTTATGAAATGCTTTTATATGAGCAAAAAAGATTTGAGGTAGAATAAATTTTCTTTAACTTTTTGGTTATTAAAATTATTCGTTCAATTGATTTACAATAATGCTTATATCTTTATTTTCAAATCTTAAAAATTTATTTACTTCTTTGCTCCAAAAGATATTTTTCAGATATCTTGTCTCATGTCGTATTTCTTATTCTGTAAACTTTCTAGTTGACGAACTTATAGAAGGTTTTAGTCCTACAAGTTATACTCAAGTTTACATTAACGTCACATAAACTTTTTAAAAAAAATTAGATTTAATTACTGACAAAACGCAATTGTCTGTCGTGAAACTCTACGAATGTTTAAAATTAACAAATTGAACCTTACAAATGTTTATTGTTAATTTTTTAATGTCTTAGAAAACTGCCCATTTCGAAGGAAAATGTGAATAACTTCATACGCACTACTTAATGTTATACGCTTACTATCAAATGTAAATAGTTATTTCGCTGTAATAGCACGAACATTTACTTTTCAAGCCTCTTATAAGAAGTTGCCCTTTTACAAAAATTACCCTTTAAATCGAAGTATACAGAATGATTATAATCGACTTAGCTTAACTTCTGCAAGCTTAAGCGCATCATATTACTTATGACAAGACTTATGACCGCAGCTTGCAAATGTCTTCTTTAAATTTTAAACAAGGCTGAAAGATTTTAAAAGCTCATATACAAAAAAAAAAAGCTAACACTTACAAATACTCGTAACAATCCTCTATATTCATTCGCCCGAAGGAAGAAAAGAAAAAAGTGCCTACACCTTATAAGACAACAGGAAAGATACACTATAATTTACAAACGAAAGCCACCCAAAAATCAATTACCCCACACTACCCCCAAAACCCCAGAGAAATGTAGTGAAGATAAAAAAAATCATTTAGCAAAAGAAACACGATGTAATAAAATAAGAAGAAAATAAAACTAAAACCAACACCCCCAACCAACACCAGTCAGTCCCCAAACAAAAATACACAACCTTTTCATTTTAACCATAGTAGTGCAATGATAAAGAAAAGCCTTGTCGTGGAAGTTTACAGGCGGCAGGGACGTACGTAAATTTCGTGCTTGCTGTAAAAAGCAGAAAATAAATAAAAGTTGTAGCAAAAAGAAGAAGCGCCAAAAATGCAGAACAAGTATAAAATGAAAGCAAATAAGGGTTTCCCCAAACAGAAATGAGTAGGTATAGCGTAAACTCTCATACAGTATAGATGGTGACGGCAAGAAGGAGCTTTAATTGTAAATGCACAATGAGGGGGTTTCGAAAGCAAGGCAGGGCGCACATTTTCTATAGCACAGCATTGCTATCACCTACGTCAACAAAACAACAACGATACGAATGCCATAGCTATGTATAGTTGATGTCCCATGCGTACCCTTTTTCAACCAGCCCTCTTGCTCTCGCTCTCTCTCTCTCTCCAGTCCCTTCTGATTCAATTGCTGTAGTATGCTCGTAACGACAACGACCATGAAAGGACATTCGCTTCAATGTATAGTTATGTTGGTTTGAAATGAGGAAATACGTTTATATTCTTCTTCTTCTTTATTTTATTTAGCAAGGGTTTGGGGTTAAGTATTTATGGAAAAGCTTGATGAAATGAATGAGAGGGTGTAGTGGAGTGTGCTGGTTTGGTATATTGTCTGCGTTTGTGTTTCAAAGAGGTTGTTGCATTAAGTAAGTTATGGTGTTTTTTTTTTTTTGTTTTCTTTTCTTTGTCTACATTACTTTTTGTTGCCTAATAGAATTTTTAACTTGTTGGCCTTATAGCTTGTTGAAATCCTTGGCATAACATAAATTGTAAAATTTCAGAAGATAATTTTGTAAATTGAAAATTGACTTTGAGTTTAACAAATATTTATATAATTTTCTAAAGTTACAGTACAAAATTATAAAACAGTCGATTGCTTCAGAAAAGATCCGGAAGCTTCGTCTTGCAAATGGTAGTCAAGTATATGTATATAAAAAGTACTCGTGAGCAAACTGATTTCCATGATTTTTAATCAATTAGCCATGATGGAGTATTATATCCCAGCAAAATTGTTCAAACTCTGCTACACGACCCTTGAAAGCACACAGTGTACTGTGTAGAATTCTCCTCAAAACTCCACAGAATTATGTCATCTCGTATTGGAGCAAAAAATTTGAGGGACAAGAATTACCCGAAAGTCATTACTGCAGGTGGCTGCCAGAAGCGAGTTTTATTGTTCAACAAGTATATAGGACTTAGTGAGTGTGTGACTCTTAATGACAAATGAAAATACGTTGCTGTCTTTTCGTCTTTAAGATTGGTATTGCCGTTTTGGAGTGATCCCTCTGCGTAACATTTGTAGAGTTTCAATATAAGCAAAGAAAATTCCAAAGAGCGAATGCTGTCAATCACCCAGTTAGCTCGGCTATTCAAACTATTAAAACAGCTTGTGTCAAAGCTACTTTTTGAAATATATGAGTTGTGTATATCATATAACGATATAGAACACATTGCTTTTGCCTACAGAATCTTCAACTCATAACCATAAAGCTTAAGCTTCGCACTTATTTAGATTATCAAACTAAAAAAACTTTGCCAGAGTCGTCTTCTTAACATTAGTCTTTTTTTAACCATGCTTTGAAATTAAGCTCCCATATTTTTCCGTTTTCACTTCTATATCTTCCTAGTGTGCCAAACGGACCCGTTGCGGATCCGCTTCTTCGTATTATTTAAAAACCAATCCGAAACGGATCCGTATGTGAAATCCATTCCGAGTTCGAAACGGATCCGACAAAGCAGACGACTCTTCCCGCTGTTTGGAGGCGAATTGCCCACGATAACGGTTTCGAATCGGATCCGTTTTATTTACAAAAAACGAACCCGGAACGGATCCATTTTGTTCACCAAAAAGGAGTCCGGAACCGATCCGTATAAGAAGTCCGTTCCGAGTCGGTAACGAATCCGTTTTGGTTAAAAAAATTAGTCCAGCTCGCTTCCGTTTTATTTTAAAAAACGAGTTCGTAACGGATCCGTTTTAGTTAAAAAAAACGATTCCGTAACGGATCTGCTTATGAAGTCCGTTCCGGATCTCTAACGGATCCGTTTTAGTTAAAAAACAATTCTGTAAAGGATCCGTTTATGAAGTTCGTTCCGGATCTGTAACGGATCCGTTTTAGTTAAAAAAAACGAGTCCGGCTCGCATCCATTTTATTTTAAAAAACGAGTCCGTACGGATCCGTTTTAGTTTAAAAAAAAAAGAGTCCGTAACGGTTTATGAAGTTCGTTCCGGGTCCGTAACGGATCCGCATCCGTTTTTGTGCACATTGGGTTGTTGCTCTGAAAATCTCATTCGAATGTATAGTTATTGTGCACACATATCTTTACATCAATTTCAACTTCTTCACCTACACAAAATCCCACAACACACAGAAAAGTAAAATCTGAATAAAAGCATTTCCTTGGTAATCTCATACTGTTCAACTTTTCCGCTTTTTTCCATCCGTCTCTCTCTCTCTTTTTTTCTATATTTATTGCGTTGTCATTCTCTTTTACTTGTTACATAGTAGCTCTTTTTTAAATATTTAATTTCACTGCATACGTGGTAAGAAGGTTAGGTAGGTACATAGAATAAAATGTTGCCCACTTAAGCTTTCTAACGAACAAGCAAGTGAAAAAATAAAGATATTACATACAAATGTTATAGAAATGTTTACATACTTTTCATTTTTGTCTCCCTTTTACAAAAACACCTCCCTGTCTTCCATGCTCTGTTACCTTATATGACCCCAAAAGTGGTCAAGGGTTTAAGTTGTTGCTATAGCTTAAGGTCGGTTTCTATAGAATACCAGCAAAAGTGGGTGGGTGACATAGAAATTTCGCCTTGTTTTTTTAATAGAAAACGTGTGCGAAAAAGGGTGTGGCAAAATAATTTTTTTTTTCAGTTTGGTATATTGATAGCAGGTGTTTTGCAATTCTAATAACGTCTTTGATTCGCGCAATGTCCTTGAAATTTTAGAATTTTATCTATATGGGTTTTAGGTACTCCTCTGCTGCTACTCTATTTTCTGACAGTTGGTTAATGCTTTTAGAAGTATAGGAACAATAGTGGAGTACCTAAAGTCGAAAAAACAGCCATCGAAAGTCCCGGATATATCTTTTCTTAAAATCTTTATAGGTTGGAAACCCTTAAATAATGCAATAATCTTTAGCAATAAAAATTTGAAATCAGACATTTGGTTTTCAAGTTATGATAATTTTCCTTAAGTGTTTTATTTTTTTAAATGAAAGGAAGTAATATGGACTTCATAAGTTAGCAAAATATCAGTTTAATAATATTAATTTATGAAACAGATAATGATTTTTTGAAAAAAAAATCGCTCAAAATTTTAGAAAAATTATAATATCTCGAAAACTATAGACTTAAATCAAAACTCACCTGCACCATTATGATAGCTTATTAGATTATGTTTCTACATACTACATCGATATGGCTGAAATGTCTTAAAGAGTACCCAACTTATAACAATTTATAGAAGAGATGCAAGTATATCCAGAATTTCAGATGGATATATCTTCGATATAAGGTGCCTGCGCTAAATTTAGATTCCATACTTGTTGTAAGCATTAAGAATCATGTCAGAGAAAAAGAGTTTAGGGAAAACTGATTAGTACCAATCTCGAAGGTCAATGCGCAAGCCAAAAACGTGATTAATGTTTCATGAACATTATTAAGCATATTTGGGAAAAATAATTTTTTTTAAACCCACCCTAGTGTGACGTTCTGTTGTACTTTTTTTGTGATTTATTTTGCACAGGATAACTGCGCTATTCCGCTATTACTATGGAAATTTGTGATTTATGATAGCAGCGAAAAATGAATTGTGTATATTGTCTTTGTATGGGTGTATTTATTTATGATATTTTTGAAATTAACTTTAAAGAAGAAAATTATTATGATTTATATATGAAACCTTTAAAAATTGTATTCAAGGGTAACGTGCTGTAAGGTACGCGTTTTTTTTTATGTACATAAGGATATGAATCCTTTGCATCAGAATACATTGCATCTTCTGCAAAAAGTTGTGTGTAATTGAAACACGTAACTGTAGTTAAATATAATTTTGAACTTTGTACAAAAATGTGTTAAGTTTAATGTACACAGCTGACCCAAGCCAGCAAACGTGTACAAATCGCTTACCTACAAAATTCTATCCCCCATTTATTAAACCAATTGTTCCATAGACGTTTCTTAAATATTTTTGGACTTTGTGTAAGAAGGTACCACTTAAGGCCGTAGGTACTTACAGCTTGATACGTTTGGAAACATTGCAAAATTAATTTTAGAGCGCCGCTGACTTTGTGGTAAATGGGGCTTAAAGCTTAGTCTTTTGTTCAGCATATATTTTGAGTAATTGGAGCACGTTTAATGAACGTCGTTCATATATCATCGTTTGACTACCTTCTTATTGTTTAAAAATTCAAAGGTATTGCATAGTAACTAATTTAATTTAAAGCTGTTCCTTTTGCTCCCTTGAAAAACTAAGAAAATGATTTATTCACTTATTCAGAACTCTTGCTAAAACTCCGCTAGTTTAGCTGCTATAATCAGTCTGCTATTAAGCGTGCGTACTCTTACTTTTCCTCTGTATCTTTTAAATTCGAAAAATATGTTTAGTTTGTATGTACAATTTGGCATACCTATCGCACATTTTTCTTATATTCAAAACGCTTCAATTCTAATGACGCAAACGACTATCTTCTTTTATTATTATTATCTACAGTTACTACTGTTCATATGGCATTTTAGTTTAAATTCTTCAATATTTACTAAAATAGTCATTAACTCATATGCCGTTGCTAAACATTGACAGCTACTGCTGCGCATATTTCCATACGTAGTGACCGCATTAAATGCTGAACTCAACTGCAAAAGGTTATCACATATCGGTCCTTAGTGTTGAATCAGATTTACTGTGGCTATGTGTGGATGATAATCTGCTATAGCCTCACTATATGCTACACGCTGAAAGTAATAATTTGAAACATTTGCATTAGAATAGATTGAAAAAATACCATTTTCTGAATTATAAATTATAAGCGACAGAAATTTTCTATTGAATAAAGGAGAAAAGAAGTGGAGCTATGCCATATTTCAAGCTGGTTTTCATCGTCCATACAATTTGCAAGATCTCCACGGCTTTTATTTTGTAAATATATGCCTTTCAATTTATATTTTTATGGAAATGCTGATGTAATTTCCTCGGACTCCTCAAAATTTGCAGTTTTGTTTTTTGATGAAGTGTTTTGAAGTGTAAATCTAAATTGTCCTCATCGCTATCGTTAGGTTAGGTTTTGGTAGTAAAATTTGGACTATGTATTTCAATCATGTATGAAAACATTTTTAGATCCAGTTTCGAATGTTCTGAGCGATTTTCTGACGATACATAGCAGTGGCGTCACTTCACCAAAACTTTGTGGGGCCGAGAATTATAATTCCACGACTATTAGATGGTTTTATTGAATTGATGTATTGAATAGTAATTAGTATCAGACCCTTGGGGGGGGGTGCAATGCCCTCCCCAGCCCTACTGAATTGACGCCACTGATACATGGTACATCTCCAAGGGATGCTGTGTCAACTACCGAAAAAAATAAAAAAATTTGGAGAGGAATATGTTATGACCATTTCAAACTCTTCAATTTTTTGGTCACCACCCTGTATATTCTTTGGGGACATCCATAAATTACGTGAGGGGTTTTTTTGAAAATTCGAAGGCCCACTCCCCTGGCGGGTACCCCCCCCCCCTTCCCACCCTTGAGATTTAAATTATATTTTTAAAGTAAATTCTATGCATTAAAAAGTTGACGTGAGGTTTTCCTTCACCCCCTTCCCCCTCTTGATGAGATTTTTCCGGACCCCCTCCTCCCCTATTTTATTTCACCTAATTAATGGACGTCCCCTTAACAGAGAAGTTAATTTTTCGATCTTCTTTAGGTTGAAAACAAAATTTGAAAAAAAAAATTATATAAAAAAGACGTTCAGTCCGAATATGATTAATATCACGTTCGGCTTTTCAGATAAATTTCGTTTCATTTTTGACCCTTTTCCTGCTCTTCTACCAAAGGCATAGATTGCTTTTGATCGTTTCTGTGTAATTTCTCGATCTTATTTAGGTTGAAATAGAAATATGGAAAATAAAATTATATAAAAAGATGTTGAGTGCGAATCTGATTTATTTATTTCTATCGCGTTTGGTTTTTCAGATCATTTGATTTGAACTTTTGACCCTTTTTGTGCAGTTCTAAATACCATGGTCAACGAGTACTTAAGATAATTTTTAAGTACACTAGTTTTGAAACAAAAATGTGGACTTGGATGGTTTTGAAACTGAAACCTCGGGACTTGGCGGATTTTGAAAAATAATAATAGTAATTTGTATTTATGAAAACCGAATCTTTTTTAATGAAAAATTGGACTTGGCGGGTTTTAATATAAACAATTTATTAGAAACTTATGCAATCAAAAAAAATTTTTTTTACAATTTAGAGTATTTAGGCTTTTTTGGACTTGGCTGGTTTTGAATCTCAGCTCTTCATATGTTTTTCTCTATAAGATTCATTGAGGGAAAGCATGCATACAAGAAGAGCACCGATACTGACTATCCATGTACAGTAGAGTCTCGTTGATCCGGTCTTCGATCAGCTGAGACTCCGCGTTATCCGAAGCAACCGAGCACTGCGCATTAATCGAGGTGTGCGCTCGGATAATACAGAAAAACTTGGATAAAACGTATGGAGCCGCTATGCCTATGATGTACGCGCGAAGTATTTTGCTTAAAATATTTCCAAGCTATTTATTTCTTTCGTGTTATTGGAGTTTTCACTAATCCGACGTACTTTCTCACTTCATTACCTTCAAAGTGCAAGCAAATGGTGATTGTACACATAAAATTTTTTTAAAAATAAGCAATTTATGGTTATAATTTTAATAAAAATTTAATTTTTCATGAAACCTCAATTTCAATATTTTATTTGATTAGATAGAAATCATATCTAAATTTAGAAGCCAATACCATAACTTCATTCTTACCTCCTTTTCATAGACACACATACATATCTATGTTAAATTAACTAAATTATTCAAATTAAATACAAAAATAAACAAAACATCAAGTCGCCACTACTGTAATTTGTTTTTCTCAATATGTCAAATCAAAATCAATGAAGCAACAAGTTTTTCAATTGTACATACACACACACAAAAAAAGGACCACTAAAATACTTTTTAACACCACGGAAAATCAGAAGTAAATAAAAACAATAAAATACACAAAATAAAATTTTAGATTGGCGCGCCTGAAATACTTCAAACTGATCGGAATAAATTTCTAACATCACGGTAACAATAACAACCATCACAGCCACCACCAACAACAACAAACAATAGTAGCATCCATATAAATTGAACGCAAAAAAAAAACGCGCTCAAAATATAAAAACAAACAAAACCAGACGACAAAATGACAATATGAAGAATAATAAAAAATGAACAAAAAAAAAATCAGCAACATAGAACATGGCGGCAAAATAAGAAAAAAATAAAAAAAAATAAAATAAATAAATAAATTCAAAATAAAAAAAAATGCTGAAGTAAAATAAAGCAGAATCCCAAACAACAAAAGTTATTTAATGCTGAAGCATCACCAGTTGCGCGCGGTGTTGTGTAGTAGTGCTATGATGTCCGCAGCATCAGTTCGCATGTGTTAGTTAATGATTCTGTGTGTGTGATTTGATTGCGCACACACAGGGAGAATGATTTCGGGATTTAAGAAAAAAAAAAGCTTTGAATAATGTGTCAAATTTCACAGCTGTAACTGTCACAGAGGCCACGTTACCAGGCTTTAATTGCTTTTCTTACATGGGCGGTGCCACGCCTTATTTTTCCAGCTTCGTACAGTTAATGCCATTATTTCAGCAACAATCAGAAGTTCAGTCCACAATAGTGATTTAGATGAACCTATATAATGTGCGTAGTCTGTAGGTGCCACCAAGCTAATATCATTGAGGATTTTGGCGTTATCTCAAGACAGTTTTCGCCATTAAGACTCCCACGATTTGGTTCTTTTTTTGACTTAAGTAGGAAACATCGAGTCTAGCACTCCGGATTTGATGAAAAAAAAAATTTGAATCTTTGATCACAAGCAAAACAGTCAGATCAATGTAGTCTTCTTATAACAAATTAAGAACCACCTACTTACTGTACAGGAGCCAGTTCGACATCGTACGAATCACCGAACACTGGACAATCGGCAAGCATGCTGAGGGATAAGGTGTCCCAATCAATTCTTCCTGCCTGCCTTAATGCAAATGAGAATGAATTACTTGAGCACGCTCTTTGCAGCTAACTAGCCCTAGCCACAAAAGACTTAGATGCCTCGGAGAACCTTTCATCAATGGCCTCTGCGAATTAGCCGAAGTTGAGTTGCCGCTTTCTATGAATACTCGGAACAGACTCTCAAGTGCTTTCTTAGTGAACAGCTTATAGGATGTCATCAGTCGTTTTTACGCTCTAGGTAGCGTTTATTATGAGGTCCAATTGACGATAACGTCATCAGATCGATTGTGTTGGAGCATTTTTCCCAAAATATCCGCACTATTCATTGCGCCAACGAGCACTTAAACATAAATAATCTTACAGAGCAAACCACTAAGATCATAAACATGGCTAGTCCTGGGAACATCCCCAGCATTGGATCGATTTCCAAGCAAATCAATCATCTGGAGAAGCGTTTTGTGGAAATGAACTGATAAAAAAGCAACCACTGCCGAAGAAGCTTATCGTCAAGTCATTAATCTGGAAGTCGAAGCAATAATCTAACTATTTTTGATATCAAAATCGCTTTGACGAAAACAAAATTATTCTAGCTCCCACAAAAACACGTTGGTAATTTCAGGAAAATCATTTTAACTAAACATGATGGCATAACAGAATAGAAGTTTAACTGCCCCGATTATCCAAAAAAGCTTACCACATATTACCTGATATCTTACCTTACTACTTTGAAGGAAATTTTTATCGTTTATTCTCTCAGTGTAACTGTTGACAAGACAGCTTAAATCTGTAGTCATAGTGATAGAAATCAATTATTGCTTTTGTGTTACTTTGTTTATTTATTTTTGTGTGGTACCAATTATCAGCAATGACGAAAGCATTCTGAAAAAAATTAAAAATCCCGTAAAAGCTTTTATTCCAAACTTCTTCACCACTTATGTCAGTGGTAAAGGCAGCCGCCTTGCTGGAGCCATATTTATGTCCTCAATCTTGTGGGATTTATCATTAATGATGTTGCCTTTTGTAGTGGAAGCAACAGCTTAGCTCGTTCGCCAACATGGCTCCTGTATTTCATTCAACAACAGCAACATTTGTGTATCTTCCATTTCAACTTTTTTGCGCTTCTCTAATTGTGATTTGCCGGGGAATCTAAACACTTTAGATCTCTTTTCTTCTTTAAATTTCAACTTGTTTGATTTTATAAGAGTTGGGGCGACATTATTTTTGTTCCGATAGAATATAAGTAGATAGTATCGTATTCCCTTGAAACCTTTAAATGATACATTTATTTCATCTGCAGCAATTATTAAAACGTTGAACTCAATTGTCTTTTGCAAACATTATTTAGAACCTTTTACGATTTCTGTCACTATCTCTCTCTCTTTCTCGATTGAGTACACCCAAATCAATTTTATATCTCACTTTCCATTATTTTGCTTTTGCCGCCATAGTGTCCGCACACGCTTGATTTCATTTCACATTATTAAGTCTAGAATTTCTTGTGTTCATTGTTAGGAATTCCTTTTAGCTTTTTCCCTATAATTATTTCTCTCATACTTTAAAATTTTCTTTCTCTTTCTTTCTTTTTTTATATCTTTCTGTCTCTTTACTGTCAATTAATATTAAACATTTATACTCCACTCAGCCTCAAATAACAAAAGTTGTATGGTTCATTTCACATTCTGTATTGCAGCGTCAGCAGGTTCTACCTTCTGCCACTTTCAACATCATCATCATAAAGTATCAATTCTCTTAGTATGGTATATAATTTAAAGTTCGATGCACACCGTTCCTGCTTTCGTATACCCTTTTGCTATGCTGCTCTCTCTTTCTCCCTCTTTTTATATCTTTCTCTTTACCTTACCCTATCATTCTATATGATTCTTTTGATTTTGACTTGTTTACCACTTCATCCTTGAAAATTTTATCTTTTATTCGTGCTCTTTTATATCATCATCATGGTGATGGGGATTGAGATTGGGAGGCCATCCTCTTTGTAGCTATTGCCTGCGGCACTTTTACTTACATACCATATCACACGCCTGCTTCATGTGCTCTCTTTCTGCAATTATTTGATGCTCTTAGGTGAACGATGCTACACAGTGTTATGACGTTAAATAAATAGTGAATATTTTTTAGTAATAAATCCAATGGAAATCTTACATAGAAACAAATGTATATTGGTAATCTTTACAAGATATAATGTTTGTTTCGTCTCCCAATTCAACTGTCTTCTGGCATGGAATCCAATAACCCTTACAAATCTGTTCAGTTGCGATGTTATATAGATGATATTGACTTCATTGCTGTCTCCCAACGAACTCCCTGTGAAGTCTTTGTTGAAATTGAAGATATCTTGAAACGAATGAAACTAGCAATCTATGAGGACAAACCTAGACTTGTTGTCTAGTAACATATCTACATCTGTCCACTATCTGGTATAAAAAGTTACCATCGAAAGCCATAATTTCGAAGTAGTTATAGAGCTTATCTGCCTTGGAGTAAGCTACACTTCGACAAATGGTATTTCGGTGAAGAACTTCGAGTGATAAAGGTGCAATTTTCAAGAAGCGAATGCATACCGAACCTTCATTTTAGTGCCAAGGTGATCGCCGATAGCAGATTCTTAAGTCCACAAAACTATTTGAGAACAAACAAGCTATATTCTAAGCCAACGACTGAAGATTCAACGGCATACTTTGGTCAGTCCGTGTGGTTAGATATACTGGTCAATGTGGCTAGCCGCTATACATTTCTGATTTAAGCGCATAAACAGAAGTCAATGCTTTGATTGAATGGCGATTACGTACAGTAAGAAAAAACAGTCGTATGATACGGACAAAGAATGATTTGAACATGCGTTGAGTTGAACGAATCGAGTTCTTCGAGTTTGACTCGTTGCGTATGGCAATAGTTCGAATAAGTTCGATCAGCTCGTTTTATAGCTTTAATATATGATTAGTAGACTGGCACAAAAAACCGACATTATTGCCCACAGGCTATAGAGTTTTGTTAGTACATATATTAAAAAGTTCTCATTAAAAAAGATAAGTCGAAAGATAAAGAAATTTCTAGTGTTGCTTTATTTAAAAATTCAAAAATAGCCCATGATTTCCATTATTAGGAACATTCAACAACCAAAATCTGAATATTTTTTGTTATAATTTCGACTTAAAAAACAGAAAGTGTAGTCCGTTTAAACCACAATAGGAATCAGTTCGCTGCCACAGATGATTAGTGTCCAATTCTCAGCATATCTAGAGACATATGGACTTCGATAGTTTGCTAATATGGCAATAAAATTTTCCTGTAAATATTTGAAATCAGTCCGCTATTCTTCAGGTCATAAAAAATTTCCAAAAATATAAACAATTTATTGAAAGAAAATGTCTAACACTTTAAGATAGAGATGGCCAACTGAGGTGCCCAAAAGTCGACAGAGCGCTGACGTTTAGAACAAAAATTTCGCGCTAGTATGTGTTTAAATGTGTGTAGGAATTCCAACGAAAAAAAAACATGTGTATAAACATGTTTTGTCTTTTCCACGTAAAGAAAACATTACCCAGTAGAAATTCGTGCATCACTGATGTAAATAAATAAATAAACTGCGAAATCATCTATGGCTACACAAAATATTAAACTCAAAATTCATCAGTAAAAACAAAAAGTACTTTTCCGAGAATTAAAACTATTTTTCCATGAATATGAGTTTTTTTTACAACAATGATGCACACAAGAGCAGATTTTTTAGTCTCTTATTTTGTTTTTACCAGTCAATAATGTATGCGAAAAGAATTGCCTTTCGCAGAAATAATGTCTTTGACCTGACCATGTTTTCTCAACTGACATTGCGCAACTCATTTGCGCACATTTGTTTTGTTTTTGCACGTTTGATACCGACTGGGTCTCTTGCATATTCATTTTTCAAACGAACCAGCTCACAGAAATCAGCAACTGCACGGCGGGACGAATGATGGCACGTTTCATAGCTCGTGACCGCGGGAGGGTAAATGGCCAACCCTACTTTAAGAAATGCATTATAACTTTGGGAGTAGCATTCCTATTTTAAATATTGATGTCACAATATCCTGCAAGCTGTAATGCGTAGTCATTTAAAAAAACTAAAATTTATTTGCAATTTTTGCTTAATATCCTCACACTGTGCATTGGCCTCATTTTCCCTATCATTCTGCTTACTCCTCTTCTTCATTATAATTTTGCAACATGGTTCGTGCTTCAAGTGTATTTCCTGAGAAATGCTCTTCACAAAAATTGGAAAAAAAAAACAAATGAAAACAAAAATTATTCAAATTAAACTGACGCAACAGCAATGTTGCTGATGCTGTTGTTGCTCTACTCCTTTTGGGTGTTGCTGTGATGTTGTTGAACTGGGCGTGCAGCAACTTTGCAATACGCTGTTGTAATTCAGGTTGTTTTATTGCTGCATATTTTGTATTTAAGCCAGCAACATATAAACAGCAAAAAACTTACAACAACAACAAGAACAAAATTTCAGAACAGGAGCAACAATTTTGAACTGTGTGTGCTGCGCAATAACGAAACTTGTATAACCTCATTTTTTGTTGCTGTTGTTACTTTTGCTGCATGACTTCTTGTACTACTCAATTTCTCATATTCTATTTTTGCCACCACGTTCTTTATGGTATTTATTTTTAAATTTTTTTGCTACTGCTTTTGATGTACATATGTACAATGTACTTGCTATGACAAATTCTATTTATAGAACTTTGATGTCCTTGTTGGCTTTGTTATTGTTGTTGCCTTGTTATTGTTACAAATTCTATTGAATCATATGATTGTGAAATTCTAGTCATATTGAAAAATGTATGGAACATTTTGTAATACATAGAAAATATTAAATTTAATTAAATATTAAATATTCTACCAACACAAAAATTACACAAATAAAAAGCATGTGGCGATAGCGAACCGAAATTGTTTAACTCGAATAACTAAAAGAACTCAAGAAGAGCTGTATATTTTTTGTTATAGTTGTAAGAGCTAGACGAGCATCGAGTTGTGGATCCATGACATAAACCATGTATGTGGAGCCTACATGCCCAGCTAGTATAAAATATTTTTGAAAAGGCTCTCATGCAAATATAAAAAAATTTAATTGTTGGGTTGCGTGAAAATTTATCAGCAGACAGTAGAACAGGAAACAAAAATTGTCACCTATTCTATTATTTATGCTTCTTTTTCTAATCATAATGCACGATTATATGCTCATTATCAGAGCAAAGTGAAAAAAATTTATTGCATTTAGCATACAGTCACTTTCGCATTAGCTCTATAAATCAGGTGCAAGTTAAACTCTAACCTTTTTCTTTAGTTCCAGTGGTCATATTTTGTATTCAGTAAAGCGAATCCGATGCTAATGCAAAACGATTGTTCAACAACAACTGCACTTGTATCTATATACATGACAAGGAGTCACTGGGAACTCACAATAATATTTGCTGACAAAAATTATTCAAAACGTGTACACAATTTTTAAATGTAGAAGCAACAACTACACACACTTGTTGGTAAGCAAATTGCCAGCACATTTCATTCAAGAAGATTTCCAAAATTATTGATTTAAATTCTATACACATAACTCCTGAAAGAAAAGAGCAGAGATCAAATTAAAACAATAACAATGCACAATAGTAACAGCATTGAAATAAAAATTATAAAACAAACAAACAGACAACAAAGAGCTGTTGGCGCGTGTATTCATCAACAAATGAACACAAAAAAAAAACAAAAAAAAAAAGATTTAACATTTTAGTCACTTACTCACTCAGCGTCATCGTCATCATCATCTTCGTCGGTGTTGCCTTCATCCACCTCAATGTAGTCATAGCTGTTATAGTCGGCGTCGTCGTCATCATCATCATTGGCGTCACACTGTCGTCCCAGTGTTGCATGATTGTTAGTAGGTACTGTGTTTTGTTTTTTTCTGGTTTATTTGTTGTTGTTGTTCTTGCTGTCGTAGCTGTTGTTAAAGTGGCAAACATGTTGAATCAACAATCAAAACAACAACAACAAAAACAAAAAATGAAAAAAAAACGACGTGAATAGAGCAACTCCACTAAAAAGCAACACGTCATTCTGGCTTTTTTTATGATTCAAGTAGGAATAGATTGAGGAAACATTACGCTATCTAGATTCTTAATAGATAGTTTTTTAGGATACGAAATACAGACTCTTTGGATTAAAGAGACTTGTCGATGCCAACCTGGATTAACTCGAAAATATTCGATATATTTATTTTATTATGTTAACTATCTTCATTGGAAAACCCTTCCATTTGTAATACGATGATGGGGCGCGGTAAATATATCAATGTGTATATACATATATATTCTAAATCTACGTTTGAATTGAACAGAAATCGGGCTATGATGACATCTAAGTAGTGAGCAATTCGACAATAGAGACGCTTCTTGGCCACAAAATTTTCAGAGTTCGGCGAATTGTTCAGGAATATTTGTCAATTGTGTAGCGAAACGCTGCTTAAAGTTTAAAAACTTTAAATTTGTGGGTGAACTGAAAAAAAAACAACCTTTCCATAGCACTAAGTCCATTATACTAAGTCCCGATAGAGGATGCAAAAATGAATAAAAATAAAAAAGAAGATAGAAAGGAAACTAAAAGAAATAGAGTAGAGCTTATTTTTCCTCAAACTTCTACGTTTTTTTAAGATATTTCAAAAGCATCCGAATAAGAAGAGAATGAGCAGAACTCACTCGCAAGACATCGCTATGCCACAAGCTTTTAATGCTTATTGCGAAAGCCGTGAAACTACAGAGGCAGCGCACCATCTTCACAGTTGGATCCAAGATGAATTTCGGCGCAAGAGCATGGGAGTACTCGGATAATATGGGTATGGAGATTTCTTTTAGACTACCCAACTATTGCAACGTTTCTCAAGCTGAAATCTATGCCATAGACCAAGCCGCATAGTTGAACAGGGAGCTTACTCTCTCCATTATTATCATATGTGTGGACAGTCAGGCAGCGATCAAACCACTGATTGCCAAAATCGTGAAGTCTAGGTCTGTAGAACACTGCAGGGAATCACTACGTTCAATCCGACAGCATGCTATAGAGCTCTGCTGGGTGCCCGGAGAAACCGGAGAATCAACAAATGGTATAACTTAAGATATCATTGGCGAAACTACACTATCGGATAGAGGGCATAATCAAGAAACAAACGAACAGAAGGTGGAACCTTACCGCCGGATGAAGAACGTCTCAAATCATGCGGCCTTAACAGAATCTGGGAAGGACGCAGACTCTCTTAAGATTCAGAAGAGGAAAGCTAAGGACTGTTGTACTGACGTGGTACTGTGTTATTGGCCCTATGGCCACCAGATATGGTGCTCCTTTCAGAGATTTCTGCAGGAGCTGCGGAGATGAAGAAGAGGATGAGACGGTTAAAAACCGGCTCTGCGAATACCCGGAGCTAATGAGTAGACGAATCAAATATTTTGGTTCTGCATTCTTTGTTGGTCTTGAGGCACTAGTTGAGTTGGAACTCACTAGCATCCTCAACTTCACCAAGCCTTCTGGGTGGTTCGCCCCCATTCAATAGGACTATTAAAGGAGGAGGGGAATATCTTTTTTTACATACATGTAGGGTATCACAATAGGCAAACTACGTCCGAGTGCATCTTGCTATGCAAGCACCCCTTTTAACCTAACCTAACAGAGGCAGCGCTCTATAGTTTCGTCATCCTCATTCTCATTGACATCTTTGATCGGTTGGACAGAAAAGTGCTGCTCAGATATTTTTTTTTTTTTTTTTGAGTGTTTTATTGGTATTATTAATATTCTTTACAATAAATAATTAAATTTAAATCTATCATTTAATATATTCTATATATTTTGTTTTAAAGACACTTCAATGTTTTTGAATAAAATATTATACCGTTACAACACTCGGCATATGCATATCTTGTAGTTTTCAATTTTGAAAACTACAAATGCAAAACAACAACATTCAAATTTGTAGTTGCGGCTGGTTTTCTCTTATTTTTATCTGTGAATTTTATAAACAAGTTAAGTGACTGACTGGTGGTGATTCACTCACTACCTGTTTGTTTGCTCATAGCTCCAAGCTGATGTGTTATACCGTTTCTTTTGTTATCTTTATTTCAAACTGTTGTTGACTTTTATTGGCTTTGTTACTGTTAAATGTGTCGTATCGTTTTCATCAGCTTATCACGTCAAATTTTCGAGATAATTTCAAATTAGATAATTAAAAAGTGTTAGAAAGGCTAGAATGTCAACTATTATCAAAGTAATGTATTAACGAATTTGATTTTACATAGCTTTCAAAAAATAAAGAAGCTAACATTCATTTTGTCATATCATTTGTAACTTATAGGAAGGGACGCTATAAGCACAAAAATGTATATAGTATTGTGCATATTCTTAATCAGTGTCACCATTTGAGTCGATTTAGTCATATTCATCTGTCGGTCTGTGAAAATCATGTGAAAATCACGATTACGGGGAAACTAAGAAAGATAATTGAATAAAATTTGGAATAGAGATTACAGCTTCAAAAAAGGGCTCTTGGGATTGAAAATAGGCGAAACCGCTACTTACCGTCAAATTCAATGTGGGTACGCTTAGTCAAATCAGTCTGCACGTAGTGGAGTGGAAGTCATGGTGCAAGAGTTTATTCAGCGCCGTATTCGCGTGATTTGGACCCGTCTAACTTTTTTATACTTGAAAATAAAATTACCACTTCGAGGATAGCGTTTTGAGTCGATTGAAACCATAGAAGCAAATTCACTGCAGGACCAGAAGGGTATTCCTCAATCATATTCGGAACTCGAAGATTTAATGAGAAATTTTCTAAACCTCCCGCTCAAACCAGCATCGCGCTAGGCAACCCCCTTGCTAACAAACTTCGACTTTTTATGTGTATTACATACTTGTATCTTTTTTTTTTTTTTAAAAAAACACTCAAATTATTTAAGTGCAAGTATTTTATCTATTTCAAAATGTTCCCCAAACTTTGTGTTCGTTTTTTTTTTTTTCTTTTAGCTCAATTTAATATCAGCATCTCTGTTATTACTGACGCCAACATTGTAATTCCAATAGTCTGTCTACGTTTGACCGAATCATCGTCTGTTTGTCTGTCGCCAGTTTAGTTTTATAGCATTTTATGATTTTCTCTTATTTTTCTTGCCTTGGCGCAATATTCTAATTTCATTTTGTACACGCGAGATTATTTGTTGCATCAAATATTCAACAGTTTGCTGTCTTTTGTTTTACTATTGAAGATGTCTACACTTTGCTTAATTATAAATGCTATATTTATTTGATGACATTGTTTCTGTTATCTGATTTTAATCTTTTGTTGTATGTATATTTTATCATATAATTAAAATATATCTACATGCGTTGCAATTTTCCAATGAACTTTAATAATCTTAAGCTTTTACGTTAAATTTTTGTCACATCTTACAGTTTAGAGCTATAAATAATCTCGATAATCCGGACAATTAAAAACCTAATAGTGTTCGCATAACCAAAATGTTCGGATTACCAAGATAAAAAAAATCGGAAAAGATACTGCTGAGCTTCTAAATTAAACTAATTGTTAATAAATCCAAAATATTTATGCTTTAAAAATTTATTTTTATTGTGTCAGCAATATTTTTAGTGAGTTTAAAAAAAAACTAAAATTAATTTTGTCTAAGTTTTGTTTCATTTTTCTTTTTGTATGCAACATCTTTCAGACTAACTCTTCTGAATATTTAATATATACAAATATTAAACGCGGATATAGCTTGAGAGCGTCGAATTATTGAATATCGATTTTCGTTTTCATCGTGATCGCTGTTCTCGATATCGTCTTCTTCAATCGTATCGTCAATAAATTTTATGTCGTCATTCAACCATTCATCAATTTCCTTATCATTATATATGTACATCCGGAGATATTTCGTCAAGTAAGTCAACTAATTCAGTTGAGTTACTGGGGCGTAAAATTGCAAGAGACAGATTATCATCTGAATCCCATTCAAAGTCTGATAATGATTTTGGATAGCAAGTTGCATTGTCGAGCAGTAGAAGTGCTTTGGTTGGCAAGTTTTTCTTTTAAGTAGCGTCTTACTTTTTTAACAAATGATTTTTCAAACCAATTTTTAAACAAAAGTTATTTGTGTTAATCAAATAGAAAATGAGGAATCCCGGTAAAAAATATCTGACAAAAATTATTAAAATAAAAGTGTTCCGATTTAAGAGGTCAATAAAAAGCGTGATGTCCGGATTACACCCTCCTAATGTATAGAAATTGATCATTTTTTGCACTTGCAAGCAAAGATATTTCTGAACTCTAACTTTATTAATAAAAGAAAACAAAATGATAACAGATTTAAGGCCGTACCTAAAAAATAATTTCAAAAGTTGAAGAAGATTCATAAAGTTTTTATTAATTTTTGGAAACTTTTTAGTTTCTCAAGGTTTTAAAATTGATAAGAAACAAGTTAAGGTGTAATTCTTATCCTCGCCAAAAATTAAGAGCCTCTTTATGTATCACGATTCGTTCAGTTTCGTCTCTAATATCCAAGCCTATAAGTATGCCACTATAATTCTTATATTTGTGATTAACTATTAAAACACATGCCAGATTTTTTTGTTTTTATTTATGTAAAATCCAATCGCATATTTTTAGGCTTGAAAATTAGAGATGAAACAAGACGAAGAGGCGCTTAATATCCTACACCGCGTTAAGTCTTTAATTTTTATCAAAAAAGTGGTTTGCCCACATTGAATTTGACAACATTCACTTAAACAGCGTTTAGCGTTATGGTTTATATGGGAGGGGCCATGTCCTCTCTTCGTAACTCGCCAACTTTTTTAGAGAGCTTGTCTAAGTTTCTAGTATTTTTGAAAAATTTGTTTGCACTACATCAAATAACTCGTATTTCAGGCTTGAGCTTATCCAGTTTCTGCAAAATGAAATCCTTCTGGATGTTTTTTATCTTCTGGCCAAGACCTTTCACAATTTGGCCGAAGAGAAAAAATCAAAAGAACTTTAGTGAAATACATAGAAAACTCAATCACTTTAATATGCGATACCTTTTGCAGCTATCAATATACATTTTTTTTTTGTCTCAATTTTGTTTGATTCTTTTTATTTCGATAAGTTTAACCATAAATTTATCAACATTTTTTTTGTCTTCAGGAGCAATGAAAGTTTACTTTTTTCTTCCTGCTTAATTTATGTTTCATGGTGAAAAAGCAGCCACTGTCTGTATGCGAAGGTTGTAGTGTGAAACTGTGAGAACAGACCTTTTGGTGTTTCTCAAAGTTTTTTTTTATTTCATGGTGCCAGTCTAATGTTCTTAAATTTATTTATCTTAGCTTGGTCAAGAAATATATGTTAGCATTACTTTAATATTAAAAAAAAATATTTCTTATAAGTATCATCAATTCAATTGAATATTTAACTCATACAATTTTTCTCTTTTTTTTCAGGTAAGTTGTGAACTTCTATATTATAAATGGTTTTGCAATAGATTTCACATTGGTATTTCGTAAGTAATTGACAATCTTATCTGGATGACTTTGCTATAAATTGAATTCTTGAGTTTTAAGTACTGAATTGAAAATCAAAGTCGATGAGATTAGATATTGAATTAAAATTACAAATATATAAGTACTTCACACAATTCAGAATTGATACAAAATTTGACTTCCACAAAGCATCATCAAGCAATGAAGATATAAAAATTAACTGAGATAGCTAATAAATCGCGAAATAAGTAATCAACGTATTGCAAGAATAAGTATACATATAAAAAAACAACCTAAGGGATGCGCAACAAAAAAAAAAACAAAGTATAAATCGAAAACGAAAGAACCCAATAGACTGCTTTAAAAACTACCTGAAAACACAACACGAAATACTTGATACAATTGAAAATCTCAACAAAATTTAAAAGTCATGAACTTAGAGAAACACTGAAAAGACCAAAAAACAGGTGAAACAAATAAAATCAGATTAAAAAAGTGACTCAAATTTAAAGTCAAAAAATTACGTATTTGCGTGGTATGAGAGATTCAATCGAGTTTTACAACATAGTTAAAATCCAACCAGCTTAATTTCACAACAGTGTCCCAGAACACTTGAATGAGTTGTACATGTTCTTTAGACCCTTTTGGTCCTTTTATTTATTACTCTTTCTGTTGTTCTTTGTTGGCTTTTTGCACCAATACCATTTGAATCAGTATCTCTTTGACAATACACTACACAACTCATGTTGAACTTTATACCACAATCAAGAATCTCAAAATTTAGTCTCGACGAGGCAAGTCAGTCATTACTATCAGTGTTGTGCGTTATTAAGCATTGTGTAGAGAATTGAGTAAAATGGTAACATAGGCTATACTGCTTCAAAAGTTGAGGAAAATTCAACTTTAAATAGGTATAGCAGCCAAATGAAAATGATAAATAAACAAAAAATATAGAAAAAATTGTACGCAATATAAAAATAAAACTCACTTGAAATAATCTTTATGACAGGAGTATTAATATTTGCAGTTTCTTAATTATGAAAATTTAAAATCAGCTGCAAAAAATCAGTCAAATTAAAATGAAAAATGGCTCAAAAAATTGCTGGAGAAGGGGGTCAAAAAGGTACCTGCAATTTAAATTTGTGGGGCTTTTAATTTAAAAAAAAATATCATAATTGCATCCTATTTTTCATGTCAGTAAAACCCAATTTATGTAATATTTCTCTCGGAAAGATTGGTGCATTTTTTTTTTGCAAAAACTTGAATTCAAATTGAATTTTATGACACTTATTATTTACTCAATAAGTAAACCTACACATGTCAATAATTCTACACAACACTGATATATGCTGACGCAGATAGAAAAAAAAATCTGAAAAGAAACCATAAACAGAAAGATCTCCCTTTATTTATTTATTTTTCTTTTTTTTTCACTTAACAAGAACTCATGTCATCTTCTTTATTTTGACTGAAATTGAAAGGAGGCAAGAAAAAGTGGCAAAGACTTGTTGGTATAACGATGACGACGATAACGACAACTGTAAATGCGACACTGACGACTGTCTGTCTGGCGGCGGTGTTTTCAAAGAAAAGAATTCTGTACGAGTACAAACTTTTTGCCCCTATTTTCCAACTTAATTTTTACTGAAGACATACAATAAAATATTTATTTGTTGCATGTTTTCGGGCTGTTGGGAGGTGCACAAACTGTTGCTCATAGAAACGCCCAAAAAAAATTGTTTTATTAGGAATAAAAATTAGTAAAATCAAAAAAAGGAAATATTGCACAAAATTAAGAAAAAATCGCATAAATTAAAAACAAAAATCACCAGAAGAAAATCCTTTATACAAGGGTTTTCTGATTTTTGGCATTATTTTATTAAAAAAAAAAATTTGAATTGTAATTCAATTGTGTAATTCGTTGTAACGTTATTGTTTGAGATAGGAAATTTGTTTATCTTCTTTCCTATATGTCCTCACGAAGCACAGGAACTTCACAAAACTCTTTCAAAGTGCAATATCAGTCGCGAGTGCGACTCTCTCTACAGCAATTCTCCGTTTCATGATGAACTGAATAAATGAATCCGAAAATATGCTTATATCGGGGATATTCTCCACAAAAGTTTTCTGTAAAAGAGATATCAGATTTGGAAGGTTATTTTTATAGCAAATTTACAGTTTATGGGAACGTTCGTATGTATATCTACAAAGCAAAATTTATCAAAAGTTTATGAAAAAACTTATCAAAAAGAAATAAAAAATTGCACAAAACTGTCCAAATCAGACCTTGGGTGCAATTTTCTAAACGAAATTTTTTTAAATTTCCCAATTCTCTAACAGAATTTATTTTTTGGAAATTTTTGTATCCTTATTTTAAGCCATTTTTTAGGACAGAAGCGCCTAACAATCGAATTTATAGACACACAAAAAGTTATTAAATAATGAATTATTAAACATTATTTAATCGAACTTACAGTCATTCAGCAAAGACCAATATTGTAAATTTTTACTTATTGATCAATGCTATTTTTTGATTATTTAAATTAAAAATGGTAAGCCTTTTAACTTGAAAAACACTCTAAACATAGCGTTTAAAACATTTTTCATGTGTGGGGAGCTCAGCACCGACTTGTACAAAACCGCTAACTTTTTATATAGTGTTATGCTTAAGTTGTTTTAACAACGGATTTCGCTTTGGTCATTTGTGTTTCTCGATACTTTGGAATGTGTATAACCTGCAAATAAAAGATATTCTCTGTGGTTTCGTTCTTCGCGTTTTTGTTTATATAAAGATTTTCGTATATTATTTGAAATAATTTTTTTATTTAGAACAAATTATGTATACATAGGAGTAGAGCCAGTGGTGTGCCGTGAACGGTACCTTTAAATTTTTATTTTTTTAATTTAATTTATTAAAAAAAATAGACATTCCAAAAACCTTAAGAAAATGAGATATATTTCATCACATGACAAAGACATTGTATTTTAATATTATTTAATTTTAGTTTACTAAATAAAACGGTTCTCAAAATTTTATAATATTTTTTAGTTATGCTAAAATCAAATTTTGAATATCATATTTAGAGGAAAATTTTGCCCCCAAGTCTTAGCACCCGAGGCAGTCACCTCCTTCGCCCCTCTCTCTCTAGGTACGCTTACGAATATAATTTACTTATAAGGGTTGAATCAAAATGAAAAATATTTCTTTTTGAGTATTAACATATCAAATGCTTTTGTATGGCCTTTATATCCTAGAAATAAGCACTTTAGTGAGAACTCAATGTCGAACTTAGAAGGCTTTGCCCATCTAGATCTGCTTCTCGAATATAAAAAAATCTGGAGTCATCCAACCAGGAAACTAGATTTAAATAAATAAAAAGAGTTGTATCGATCCATAATTAATAACCTCCTAAGTAATTAAACATTGTTTAATCGGACTTACAGTCATTCAGCAAAGACCAATATTGTAAATTTTTACTTTATTGATCAATGCTATTTTTTTATTCAACAAACATGACAAAGATAACAAATGGAAAAATTTTTTTAACCTGGTAATTGGTGACATGTTTCGGCTATTACCAATAGCCTCATCAGACCAGTTTGGTTAATTCTGTACATGGACTCGAACCCCTGACCGTTCATGCATTGCAATTGCATATTTTTGCGACGGCCGCTCTAATACTTGAGCTACTTCTTAACCTCCTAAATTTTACTTATCAAAAATCATCTTTATAATAGTAGCATGTTGATAGTCCAAATATAGCGCAAAATTAAAAATGATACAACCTCTTATTGGGTGATTATTTATGTAAGCCGTCGTCAAACTTTAAGTCGATGCCATGTAAAACCAATACTAGTTGCTATAGAATATACCTAAATTTTTGTATATTTTAATTCAATTTTCGCTGAAAAAATTCCCAAAAAGTTAAGTCATCGTCAATATTCCAATCCGCAAAATTAAACTTTCCGCCCAATGGATATACATACATACATATCTACCTATAAATGGTAGCATCTCATACCAATATTACTTTCTGTTTTCACTTTCTTTGGATCTTTTAATTTATTTTTTTTGCACATCCAGACCCATTTATTTATTATTCGCCAATGCCAACAAGAAGCGTATTTTCATCCAATTTTCCGACTTAAACTGTTGCTATCCGACAAAGCATATGGTCTGTTTTTTCAAACACCTTACATCTCTCCACTTTTCCACCAACATTTTGTGAGAGTCCTTATTTCATTTTTATTTTGCCCGCTGAATGTTTTTGCTGTCAATATACATAAGGCGCCAACTTGACGACGATGTACAAGTAGTACGCATTTCTTGCCATTGTATTTCCTTCAAAAATTAAAAAAAAAAACAAAAACGTTTATATCGCCGCTTGTACGTCTCTATTGTCTTATGAGGCAGATATTGTTCGTCTTACACGGACGTCTTTTGATCCCTAGTTCTCGCACCTACATGCGAGTAGTACGTTTTTTTTGTTTTTTTTTATGTTTATGTGTCTATCATGTTGTTCATCTATCCATGCGTTCTTTTATCTGCTAAGGACCGCTTTTAACCAGTTTTGTACCAGTGTTGCCTTAAAGCATAAATTTTTAAGATGTAAAATTAAATTTTCTTACATAGCAATTGCAGTTTACAATGGGCTAAACACATTTATTTTTCTTTATAAGTTTGTTATTTCACTTTTTACTTTGGTTTTCTTTGCTGAGTAATGTTTCATCATAAATTTGGGAATGCCACAAACATTCAGCTCAGCACCGCTCTACCTCACTAATATCAACAATTTGTTGTTTTCTTCAACTTCTTGCCGCAACTATAAGATGCTTCATTGGAATTGTCGAATTGTATGAGTGTTTTTTCAAGTCTGCTGCGCCTTCTTTTTGTACCCTACACATTGTGTATATGTGTATATTTTGTCATTCCATTTGTAACGCATAGAAGGAGGCGTGGTTGGTATAAGAAAATATATATTTTCGTGACTAACAGCCGATGGTATAGCCTTGTCGGCTTTCTGACTGTTCGTGAAAATCACGATAACTGTGAAAAATGAAGCAAAATTATTGGATAAAATTTGGAACATTGCCTACATCGTCAATTATAGCTCGTGGGATTGAAAATGTGCAAAATTGGGACGCAGACATGCCCACCGCCTGTACTCATAAAATATTTAAGCGCTATACTGAGAGGTATTGCAACCAAATTTACAGCAAGAAGTAAAAATGTTTTGGACTATCTCCAGACAAAACGTAGAAGTATTTTAAAAAGAGGCGTGACGCCGCTCATTTAAGAAAAGCCTTCAAAATGTTATAAGAATGGAGTTATATTTGGTAATACGTACAAAAATAAGCAATGATTTTAACAAGCTCTAGATGAAAATCGGCCAAATTTCAACATAAAGGTGTGGCTATATAAGATAAAACGATTACTAGCATTTAGTGAAACAAATAAACAAGCAGAGGCTTTACACCCGGAGCAATTCTACCGCGCCCTTCCTACAAAAATTGATTTGCTGAAAAAAATAAATACAGGACGGGGTTCAAGTCACGTTTTCAGCTCAAAAAAAAACACTTCACTTGAGTTTAGATTCTGGACCGATCAAGTAAGTTTCAGGTTCACTACTTCGCTTGAGCTAAGAATGAAAAGGAAAGTCTTGGTTCAACAAAACACTCCACTCACAAGAAGTTGAGTCATATCTTTTATCAAAAACTTTTAAGAGTACTTTACGCTGTTAGTGCAGTGTAGGGTATTTGACAAGGCCAAATACAACACCCCTACCAGTTTTTACTAATTTTTGTTTACATCTTCTGTTGGCCCTGCATCATCCGTCTCTGAACACTTGTTGTAATATTTGTTTTTTTATTTGTCGTTTTTGTTGTTGCCATTTTGTGGGAATGTCTTTCACTTGTTTGACTTTGGAATCTCCCCTTCTGGCTATTTTGGTATATCATTTGGTTTCTTCATATTCGTCATAGCAGCTCTTTGAACTGTGTATATTGTTTTTCTTTTTTTATTTGTGTGCAACGTTTTCTTTAATATCTCTTGGATTTTCTTATACACAGTGTTTATATTAAAATCTTAATCTGTCTGTTATTTCTATTGAATACATTTTAATATCTGCTAAAATTGCTTAGTGTATTCGCTTCTTCTCTTCTCTGAAAATGGTAAAAAAGATTTTGTTAGATATTGGTATATTGGGTGATATATTCATCTTCAAAGCATACTAAGGTCATGCATTTCAATTTAAGCTTAAACTTTATATAAATAAAGTTTACTCAAATGTCGTTTTAACTCAATCTATGGTTATCTTGAAAAAACTATCTGCTTTAAAAAAAAAACAGCTCCCAGAATCATGTGGCTTCTTAAACGAAGCTTCAGTTTTCGAAAACTAGAGACTCACTTCTCCAGTTAAAGTGCTCTTAGTTGCTCAAAATTATTAGAAATTTCGCAAGAGTTCCTTTATAAACTCTAGAATTGATTGACACGCTAGAATAGATTAACACGCCTACATAGGTACATTATAAGTAAAAATGAGCGGAACTTTTCTCTAGATAAGACATATTTTCTTAAGTTAATAAAATAATAATATAAAACAAATAAAAACTATGATAGTTTACTATGAGCTCAGAAGAAACCTGGGGGCATAAAAGTCATCCAAGCTATTTTTCTGTGAGCTACTGTGGAAAAAAACTAGCAAAATCCCAAATTTCAATCAGTGTTGTCGATCTTTTAATAGTGACTTGGATTTTGTTCGAAAAGCAAGGTTCAAAGAAATTGCGAAAAAAAACTTTATTCTAATTAAGTATTTACGAAATTCCTCAAAATTGAATTACTATTTCGAAGAAGCCTTAAATGAAAACTTTTGGACTTTATTATGGTGATATTTTTACTCTTAAAAAGTTTACTCATTTAGCAAAATACTTAAATAAGCAAATATACCTAGTTCAATAATTTTTCATTGATTATCAAAATTTCATAGTGTGAGTATCATAATAAATATTGTGAACTTGAACTTTTATCGCAAATGTTAAGGGAAACAATTAAATGAACGAACATTGTAGATAGTGACTATCAGTTTTAAAACCAATATCATTTGAGTTTCATAGAAACTCTTAAGAAAATATCGTGTTTAAGGGGAATTTCTAAATTGTTTTGATGATATTTTCTTCTCTTGTTCCCAAAATGGCAGATAGATCATAGAAAAATAAAATCTTTTAATCAATAAGAATATACATAGTACATAGGTACATACATACAGGGCTGGATTAAGGCGAAGGCGAAGCAGGCGACCGCCTGCAGATTGATGCGAATTTGAATTTGATTACGAACAGTCAGATGAACCAAGCAGTTGAGGGAAGAAATCTTTTGAAGTCAATTTCTTCTATTCAGTCCTGGATGTAGCTATCGTATCACTTGACGACAGATTTCAGCAAATGAAAAGTCATAGTGATAGTTTTACCCTTTGTGGTCAAGTTCAACTTCTCAGATTCTCACACATGGAGAGGAATGTGATATCCATGGACAAGAAATGCAAAAAGAACTAATTATGCTATCGCCGATGCTGCCATCTGGAACTACTACAATAAATCCACTAAGCTACAATAACGAAAAAATGAAAAGACCACAATATCTCGAAAACTATACCATTCAAAAAATTTTTATTTTCATTTTCGAACTCAGCAGAAAAAAAGTATGCAAGAAAAGTAACCTTTCATCAAAGGAACATAAAAAAATCATTTTGTAAACTAGTGTTATTCAAGTAAAATTTTTCTAAATTGTTTGAAATACATAATTTGTTTTTAAATCTATCAACACGGGTACTCAATTTCTAGATACTTGCGAATTTCTTTAATTAAGTTACAACATAGGGTGGGAGGCGCCAAATTAGCTTTTGCCTGCAGCAAAAATTGACCTTCGCCGCCCCTGCATACATAAGTGCATACATGTACATATATTTTCGGTAAGTATTGATGAAATTCGGTGAATGAACAACCTCTATGTTGAAAACCACTGAAAAATTTTAGAAAGGATAGCATTTGAAAGACAATAGTGCCATCTGCATAATATCCATAAAAGTTTTAATTAACAAGCAACAAATTTTACAGTAGCTCATAACATTAATAATAACATGTTTAAAATTTTTTTTATATAAAAGATAAGTCCAAAAAAAAAGTCTTTTTCAAAAGGTTAAAGCTGAAGCTGAAACTAAAAAAAAAGCCAATTTAATTAAAACCACAAAATAAATCCAAACTTTAAAATGTCACGCCCACATTTTCCATATAGCGCTCTGTTACATTTTATAACTATTTTAGTATGTACGTGAGTGTATAGCTGTATTAAGAACATCATTCGTAAAGTAACACATAAAATTTTAATAAGTGAAATGACAAAAACATAAAAAAAAATGCTCGCGTAATCAACGTAATTTAGTAGTAATTCATAAAGTGCTGGGAATTCCCTCTCTCTGAAACAGCTACGAAAAATAATTCTAATGTATCCATGGTTGCCACATATGGAATTTTTTGCAACCAAAACTATACAACAAATTTAAAAAAAAACTTAGAAAGTTTTCAAAAATGAGCTAAAAGAATGTTTTGCTGTCGAATCGTATCGAAAAATATAAAGAGTATCTAACAAGTTTGAAAAATATTGAAAAAGTCAATAAAAGTGGGAAATCTTCCAAAAAGTTAGAAAGTATCGAAAGCATTGAAAAAATCGATAAAAGTTAAAATCATTGAATTTTAAAGAAAAATTTCGAAAGGGCTACCCTCGTACCATTCTTTGCTCTTGACACGCTTCGGCAAAAAATAGTTTAAAATGTTTTGAAGAGCCATTTTTCTAATCCTAACTAAAAGTTCACTTAAGTAAAATCAAAGGATTCGCTGTAACAACAGGCACGGCACAGGCACCACGATGGAACCATAATTTACTTATAAAACTGGAGCAGAGAGTTTGTGGTAACACAATTGCAATAAATAATAAATAAAATTTTTATCAAATTCTCTTGCAATTGTACCTAAGTGGCAACCGTGAATGTATCAAAACTAAATTCTCTCACTTATACATATGTACATGCCTGTTTTTAATTTCTCTGCTCTTTTATTAATTGCTTCCACCACGTGAGAGCGATAGTTTCACCGAGCAACATAGCTGCTCCCAATAAATAGCAAAATTGAAAGCAAAGTTGAACGCCAAGGTTCGAGAGTATTTCAATTTTAAGAGCAATTGTTTTTCAAGTTGAATGGGGTTTTGAAATTCAACATTATTTATTCAATTAAAATAACAAAAAAAAAATTGAGCACTATCAGCAAAGTGAAAAAAAAAATAAATAAAAGGGAACAGAAACAGCAGAGGTAGCGTACAATGTAACAAAATGAATAATAAAATAAAACTTTTTTTATTGACTAGAGAGTAGAAAAAGTGATCCAACATTAGTGGGTGTGTGTCTGCGCTCTCGCCTTTTCTGTAAGAGAGGCAGCGTTGCCATCACAACTGTAATTTATATTCGTAATTAGAGATTGAATCTGTTATGCTATTCACACTTTATAGAAAAAATTACAATGTGACATTAGGGGACGTCCATTAATTACGTGAGGTGTTTTTTTGAAAATTCGGACCCCCCTCCTCTTGGTGAGATCTGGAGTGACCCCTCCCCTAACTGTAAACTCTATGCATTAAAAAGTTGACGTGAGGTTTTTCTTGACCCCCTTTCCCCCTTTTGTGAGATTTTTCCGGACCCCTCCGCCCTATTTTAACTCACGTAATTAATGGACGTCCCCTTACGTCCTTTAAAATGGTGTAACATTTGTGGCACATGACATCCATGTTTTGGAAATTAATTCAAGGGCTCCAAAGATATATAGATTTATTTCAAAGCTTTATACGCAATTTTCAATGGCTATAACTCAGAAATAAGGTGCGTTGCCCAACTTTTGATTTCCTTTTTATTACGTTCTTCAGAAAGTGATAAAAAAATAACAGTTTTTATCCTATCCTCGAATTCATGACAAATCAAAATAAAAAATTAAAGACTACGAAAACTTTCAAAAATGTTTGCTTCTTAGCAATATTTTTGTAAACTTTCGGCAACGCTGCTTGTGTATGTTTCAGGTGTGTAATGCTAACAAGCTGTTTTCTGTTTTCTTCTTCTTTTTTCGCTTCATCTCATTCCAAAAAAAAAAAAAAAATTTCTTAACCTCCCTTTTTTGCCCTCACTTTAACAAGGCCTAATTGCAATCGCATTATAATGTGGAATCTCCTTCACGTAATTTTCTACGAAAAGCTTTATAACAACAAATACAACAACAACAACGTTTTATTTTTATTTTCTTTTCTGTTGTCGCTGTTGCTGCTGTGGCAACAATTCAATTGATATTTGTGGTTGAGTTGTTGCTACTTCTTAGTTGTATTCTTCCGTCTATTTATACGTACGTCTCTCTGTCAGTCTGTTCATTTGTCAATTGGACATTTTGTCTATCTGTATAATTCAATTGTCATCATTTTTTTTTTTTGTTCTCTGACTCTTTGTCATCAGTTGCTCAGTTCAGTTTTGCTGCTGCCGTTGATTGAAAGCTCATATTGTTGTTGCTATTTTTATTATATGATTTATTTGTTTATTTATATTTTAAATTGTTTTTCTGCTTGTTCTCGCTCCTTTTTTTCTAATTTTAGTTATTTCTATAAATTTTTTTTTGTTACTTTTGTATTTATTTCGATTTATTTGGCTCTTCATTTAAAAAACGTAATCAATTTAAGTTTTATCATCATTTTATATATGTTTTCTCTACCATTATCATAAACTATCGTGTAACCATTTATCACTGATTGGGTTTTTTGCTTTTTTCAATTTATTTGTTGGAATTTGTTGTTAGAATTTGAAAATTATTAGATTTTTTAAAAAAGTAACCCATACCGCTAATTTTGCCGACGATGATTTTCACATATGTATGTTGTAAAGAAGAGCATGCTTATTCCGAATATATCAAAACATTGACGAATTTTTGAAGAACTTGAAATATATTCTGCGAAATCGAATTTAATGTATCAAAATGCAAAATGTATTTCCAAAGCACATACATTTATTATATACGATTTGCATACTTGAATTTCAAAGTAGCTTCCTGAAAATATAACGTGCTGAGTTACATATTTCAAGAATAAATATATAAACTAAAGACTCTTTCATATAGGTATTAAGAATCATAAGAAATAAAAAAAATAAATTATTTTTGCTCTAACAATATCACCGGACAAACTGTTTTAACTTCATTATTGTCTAAGTTATAAGCTTTCAAAGTTAATTTTTAGTCACAAAACAGCATAAACTGATACGGTCAAACGTCTTTTGTCAGCAGTTCGGAAAGAATTGTGCTTTTTGACTTGTTCTAATAAGGTTGTATTTAGCAACACGTGATCCCTAAATAATTTGTTCCTATTTGGTTTGACTCACATCACACTTAAAATAACAAACACAAGTCTTCATCAAATACGTACTACATATATTTTATTGATTCTAAGATTAATGTTTTTTTTTTTTTTTTGATTTTTGTATTAATTTCGATTTCATTATTATCAAAATTAAACATATTAAATATAATAATTTATTGTTGCTGATTAGCACTATGAATTGTCGAACCACAAATTTCTGTTATGTTGAAAATGCTGATAGTAATCGACATGTATAGTAGTTAAGTATTTGTTAAAATGCTGTCAACCAGGGTTCATGTATGATAAGGGTGATTCAAAATAAGTATTTGCAAAAAAAATTCATCAAAGAAATATATAAAGCTTAGAAATTTACTATGAAAATAACAATTTAAGATTCCAGATGCCTTCAGTAATATAAATAATGAATTGAACTTTTAGTAAAACAAACTTTAAATACATATTTTATTTAATAAACTTTAACTGTAATGTAACGATAAGCCGTTTTATTATTCACAATTTAATAAAATCAATAACAATTCAACCAATACCCAACAATATATGTACCACAAATCAAGACATGTTGTAGTCAAACATGTATAATTATAGTTCAATGAATGCGATATACTATACGAAATGAATAAACAACCGTGTAAAATTTACGCAACGTAATTTGTTGCTCAAGTGGAAGTGGAATTAATTAACGTATGAAAAGTGAAAAAAAAAATGTATAAAATATAGCAATACTTCAAAGATACTCTGTAATAAATACAAAAATAAATAAAAATATGTGAATAGGCTGAGAATAACATAAAAAATTGTTATAATAAAGTACAAACATTAGAATGCAGAATTTATGGGTCAAATTTATTAGCGAAATTTCATAGAACTTAATTGGTTACGAAAAAAAAAAAACATTTCTCAAGATACATTGTCAGATTCTGGTGTATACATCTCATCGTAGCTAGCATGGCTCTTGATTATTTAATTTGTACGTCATTCTGTATGATGTGTACATTTTTGCCAATCTTAATTTGTATACATATTTAAATTGTCTTTTTTAATCTGCAAGCTTCAAGAAATTTTAATTAGTTTTTAGAAATCCAATTGCGTAAATTTAAACATGCAGTGATTTTGTTTTACACTGCCGCCGAAAAGTTTAAGACCAGTACTAAATATCTTCAAAAACTTTGACATTTGTTGGCTTAAAGACAAAATTAAAAATAATATGACGCATATCAAAAACTATTTTAGAAAGCACAACATTTTTTTCTCTTTGTATATATTAATAAATTATTTATTTAGTACTCTATTAAGTGCTTAAAGATTCTGCTCGTTTAAAAATTCACCTAATACTTTTTTATCTTGTGGTATTGAGTTCCAGTAGTCCAAGAATATGCTTCGCTTCATTTCTGTTGAAGAACAACCTTTTTCTCGGATTCGTCTATATAACTCTGCCCAATGGAGGTGATCGATTACTTATTTCATTGAATTTACGACTCCATTTTCAAAGGAATATCCCTAGACTATAACGAAGTCATCATCATGCTCCTCCATACGCACTACACAATCTGACAGCATTTCTTCTCCAGAGCTGTGTCGGGAAAAACTCGGCAAAGAGCTCAAACTTCGATTTTTTAGTTCAGAGGACTCTTCTAAAGTCAGACCCTTTCACTCAGCAAAGCAAAGTTAGCAAAATCAAATTTAGCTTATGCCATAATTTAGTGCTTATTAAGTGCTGTAAAAAAAACTTTAGTGCTGCACGAATTCTTGAAAAAATCAGGGTTTTTGCTAGCTGAATGAGAAGCTAGCGAAGCATATATGAAAATTTTTAGCAAAATCAAATTTTACCTATGCCATAATTTAGTGCTTATTAAGTGCTAATTTAGTGCTGTAAAAAAAAATTTAGTGCTGCACTAATTTTTGAGAAAATCCTATTTTTTTTATTTTGCTAGCTGCATGAGAAAGGTTAAGGTGAGGTACTTTATCATATATGCTTTGCTAGCTTCTCATTCAGCTAGCAAACACCTTGATTTTTTTTAAAAATCATGCAGCACTAAATTTTTCCTAGCTAAATTAGCACTTACTAAGCACTAAATTATGGCATAGGTTAAATTTGATTTTGCTAACTATTTCTAACGTACCTCACCTTAACCTTTCTCATGCAGCTAGCAAAATCAAAAAAATAGGATTTTCTCAAAAATTAGTGCAGCACTAAATTTTTTTTACAGCACTAAATTAGCACTTAATAAGCACTAAATTATGGCATAGGTCAAATTTGATTTTGCTAAAAATTTTCATATATGCTTTGCTAGCTTCTCATTCAGCTAGCAAAAACCTTAATTTTTTCAAGAATTCGTACAGCACTAAATTTTTTTTTACAGCACTAAATTAGCACTTAATAAGCACTAAATTATGGCATAAGTTAAATTTGATTTTGCTAACTTTGCTTTGCTGAGTTAATGGGTCTTCTAAAGTCTTCTTCTGTTTAGCATTGACGTCTTTTAGCTCTCAAATGTTGACAAAAACCTGAAATCAAAGTAATGGCTCCTAATTGGCAAATATGCATGTATGTAAAACTAATGATTTTTGCATTGTCCGAACTAAATAAAATGAAGCAATATTTCAGCAAAAGAAAATTAAATATTCAAAATATGGTCTTACATTTTTGGGCTGCAGTGTAGTTAGTTTTATTTAATTTTTTCATAAGTAATAAATTAACTTAGAAAAAATATGCTTATCAGGAATTGAAAATTGTAACGCACTCTAAATGTATATTTTACAAGTCTGCAGCTATTTTTTAAAACCTCTCATAGACGCAGTAGTAGATCTCGAGTATAGATAATTCCGCGCAATCCACAATTTGCGTATATTCACCAAAAAGTTTTTAAAAAGATTTTGAAAAAATAAAGCTTAATATAAATGAGAAAATTCGAAATGAAAGCTTATAATAACATAGTTAACTGATATCTGAAAAAAAAAGATAGATAAATGTGTATTGAAAACCATATACATATAATAGTTTTACGTAGTCTAACTTAAAATTATCCTACTTATTCTATAGTTATTGTAATGCAATCAAATACGCACTTTTCATAATTTTTTCAATTATATATCTTATTTTAATTTTTGAAATGCTTTAAGTTTTTTCTTCATGAAATTTGCTTTCTATTTTTTTATATTATTGAGACCTAAATAAGTTCTATCAAATTGCCCATAAAATGAAAGTCAATTTTAACAATAATAAGAAATTAGCCATAAATACAATTTCCTTATGTCGACATAAGCTGTTTTACCATTTTGCCACAGATACATATAATTCAGTATACGAGTACTTGAAAGAATATAAACGTTTAGATAAACCGTTCATCCGCGCACCCGAAAACTTCAACTGACTTCATATGCAATCAAGCTTGTTTTTATATCTGTCAATGCTGACTCTTACAAAACCCTCAAAAACTCTCGTGCAATCCTTAAATCTCCCGAAATTTTAAACAACCAATACTGATGTTCTCATCAAATATCTCTTTTGCTCGCCCAATAATTTGTCAAGTGTAATCAGTGTTGTCAAGTAGTTAAGTTCTTGGGCTTTTACTTACTTCTACATGTATTGGTTTGAAACTCGGTTAGAGATACATAATTTCAAGTTCTAAACAATTTTTTTTTTTTTACTTTCAAAGCTTTGAAAAATAAATTTTTAAAATGACACTTGGTCGAAGCCGGATTCGAACCCGGTTATCTTTTTTGAAAAAATTTTGGTGCGTTTAATTTCTATTTTTTTTTTGTTCATAGTTCCCTTGGTTTTGAGTTGCTATATTTGAATCCAGTACATGTTTTGCCCTATGACTTAAGTTAGGATTCAAACTAAATTGCAAAAAATACAAGGAAAAATCGCACAAATGTGCACTAGCTCTTTACTTGGAATTGCTTAAATTACTAGAACACCGAATTTGGTGTTATCCATTTCAGCAATATAATTTAAAAGAGAAAAAAATATCATACCAAAACACCGTTTTAAACGAATAACCCACTTTTCTTAAGGTTGAAAAACTTCCCACGAAAATTTTCTTGTGGACTAAATGGTTTGCATATTTTAAGGAGTCAAGTGGGTGTCTGTCTCACTCAGCTGCAAATGACTGCAAGCATTTGGTTTTTATGTCATCATAAAGGTGTTACATTTTTTTCATATTGCCAACATGTTGCTGGTTGGTACAACACAAGCACATGAAAAATGTTGCTGACTTTAAATTAACAGCACAGCCAATAACAGCATTGAGTCCTACTTCACAAAATTGTGTGGGTTTTTATACCACACTTGTGACAAAATTACGCATTTGAAAAGAAAAAAATGTTCCACATGTTGTCTTAGCAGCACACAAAAAAAAAAAAAAGAAAATGCGCAGAACTTATGCCAACTGCTAACCACCAAGTGTTGGGGATTCCATGGTAGGTGTTGTTTGGGGAACTGAACATAAAAAAAAACTGGTTGAAATTTAATGTCAGTACAACACACACACGAGCTGAACACGAACTTTTTCGCAGCTGCATTTTGTGCTATTTTGCTGCAAATACGGGTGCGGTATGTTGCGACACAGAGACGCCTCGTCTCGTGCAAATTGCAATATGTGGTGCTATATTAATTTTTTAAACTTCTTGGTAATGTTCGAAAAATTACATGTGCAATGTTATTTTATAAACATGGAAATTTAAAAGAAAAAGACAAGAGACGTATTTGACGTGTGTATATGGAAAATTGACAAATAATGGAATTATAATTAAGATTTGCACAAAATGAAAAAAAATTAGCCAAAAAAAAAAAAAGAAAATTCATTATTTGAAAAGACATCGAATCTTGAGGTACTTTTATGGGTACCTAAATCATGAAGTATTTAAAAACATCGCTGAAAATGTTTCTGCAATTTTTATGAACTAAAATTATGTTATATTGAGACTTTAACTCAAGAAAAGTCATCTAAAAAAACATATAAGTAAAAATAAAGGTTACAATAAATTTCAAACTGAGCTTCGTTTCCGAAACAAAAAATGGGTATTTTTTGAAAATGAAAAATCGTTTTCAAACCACGAGAATTTCACTCAAACTAAAAGAATATTCGACTAAGAAAAATGTGACAAATTGCAATTTAAAGCCCAATTTTGTTTTTTTTTTATTATCTAAATTATTATAAAAAAAATAAAAATCCATATTTGTGCTGGCTATTTATTTATTAGTAGTTATCTCGAAAAAATTTATTCAATAAAAAAAAATTTCCATAAAATAAAAATCAGTCATTAATCAAATAGTATTTTTCTACTGGACCAAAATCCAGTTTCCGCGCATATTTTTCATTTAACCCCAAAAGCATAACATAAAATCATTTTTAGCGCGCACATGTGCAACCAAAAATAACACTCTTAACTATGAGAAAAATATGCAAAGAAATTTTTACCCAAGAAAAAATTTAAAACCTGTTACAATCCGAGACAAAATTAAATAAAAAAAAGAGTAAAAACAAAACTTCAAAAGCCCAAAAGTTAAATAAAAACAAAACAAAATAAATAAATACCCAAGAAAAACCGTAAACAGAAAGCCAAAATAAAAAAAAAAAAAAAAAAAAATGTAAATAACAGCCAAGCTCTCTTACCCACAATCTAAAAAATACATTTTACCATTATTTTAGCTATAGAATGAAACGAACTTCAAAGCTTGTTTGACTTCATTAATCAAGCACCTGGCTAAAAAGATACATATACTCGTACAAATGACGCGGTATGTTGGCGGATTCAATGACGTAGACAAATAAAGAACGTATGTGTGTGTGTGTGTAGTGATAGTCGATATAAAAGAATTAATAAAGTCAAAAGTAACAATTAATTTTGTGGGGTGAGAGGAGTAATAAGTTTGGCAAGAAATATAAGACAACCAGGAGCAACAACAACAAAAGCAAAGAGGAAAAATATACACAAATTACGCAATAGACGCTAAAAGGTATACAATACAAATACAGCGTGTAGATACAATGAGTGATACAAAAGTATCTATAGCACTTACCGTGTAGGCATCTCTACGCGAAATTAGTGAGTTCTGGATTCTGTTGATTACATATATTATATATATAAATATTCTTTTAATAATAAAAATTAACACTGAAATGCAAAATTTACTATTTTTGCGATTTTTGATTGAGGATTTGTTGGACTCGCATGATCTCGAATGACGAAATTTATTTGGCTGCTAACCATACCCCTATCTCAACTGAGATTGTGAAAAAAAGTTGGCAATAGATAAGCCGACCACACAATCAGTTAAGTTGCTAGGAAAGCCTGTCGACAGAGGCGTAGGAGCGTAGAGGGCCGTCACCCAGCACGCAAGGTTTGAGGGGCGGGAAAATTTTCTAAACCTCCTCTTTTTGTCCAAAAATACTTGTTCTTCGCCGCGAGCGACAATTGTTCAGAGTACATTTCTGCCTGCCGATCTAAGCGGTTTGGTGTAACTACGTATGAAGTTAGATGCAAAGCAAAACTCAGGACATCGTAGCGCAAAGTGAAAGAAAGTAATTTGTCCAAAATCGGAAAATCGAATCGAAACAGCTATATAGAAATTTTGTTCAGCCCTAACGCTCTTAATGGAGTTTTAGTTAGGATAGTAGCGCTATATAATTTTATTAATTATTTTACTGAGCATTTAATATTTTGCATATTTAAAACGAGTTTTAGTTTCACCATGTTATCGACAATATGTCAAATTAAATCTCTCTTTAAGCTGTCGTCAATGAGGTGGGATGTGACAAACCCCACGTGATTACAAATAGAGACAAATTTATTCTCACACTAATATCTGGCACAGCAAGCACGCTTAGTCGAGCGTAACACATTGCAGGAAAAACACATAGGAAATCACTGCTGGGGTATGTCACACCCCACCTCATTGACTACGCTACCAGAAAACTACGTAAAAGAATAGTTAAAAACTCTAAAGAAACGTTTGAGGAACTGCAAATAAAGGCATTGAGAAGATCATATATTGAGTGCTTCCGGGACAAGAACAAAAATACCTGCGCCGACTCCAATCGGTCTATTTGCATGGAACATGCAAATTGTACTACAAAAAAAAGTGCGTATATTCTGTGAAGTGTATAATCTTTCATTCATATATATCCTCATTTAATAATATCCTTATTATTATCCTTTCAATTTATCCTGCCGTACTAGAACTTATGTAACTGTCTAATAAATTTCAATTCGCAATATTTTGAAACCAAAAAAAAAGATATCGATTTAGTTCAATATGGGTTTTGAAGGGAAAATATTAAGCTTTTCAACTGTATAGTTCAATATATCTTAATGCACGCCGTTTTTACGTGCAGAATCGCGCGATATACGAGAAACTGCAGGCGCAAAAAGATCGTTAATTAAAATTGAGTTCATTTCATTTACCTTATCCTGCAAAAAGTGAGAACCTTTTTTTTTTTGACTCATCAAATTCAACACTGCCCCGGAATCTGGGGCGCAACATATTATATGTATCTTGCCCCTGTCTTAAGAACCTCGAACAACGATGATTTCAGTGCTGTTCTTAATAATAATAATAAGAAAAATATATAAATTATCGCACAGAAAAAAATAAATATTTGCTTCAGCTACAACAAAAATAAAAAAATTTGTTGCTTATATCATTGTTGCTGTTGTTTTTGTTGTTGTTGTTACTGCTGCTAAGTTTCATTGAATATCGTTCACATGCAATATGGGTCGTTCGTAAGCCAAACTGATTAACTCCATTTAAAGAACTGTCGAGAAAAACGCATAAAAACATTTGTATATTTTACGGTGATAAACTTTATTTTAAGACCAAATTTAATATGTTAATCCGTATGACACAGGAGGTAGTTTTCAACTTTCACGGAAATCACTCAACCTGCGATCATCTCAAAAAGGTATGAAAAAGGTTAAGTTACTGCAAAAAATGCTTCAAATATATGTATATACCTATAGGTTTTATAAGAGACTGAGTTTTGCCACAGTAGAATTTTGACTGTATATTCAAAACTACATTCTTTATGAAAGTACGTAAAATCTGCTTTTTATATTGCATAGTTTATCTTTACAAACAATTTTCTGGCGATATTTTGAAAATTTTGTATTTTTTAATGATAGTAATATTTAAAGACCAATTTAATTAAGTTGTTTGAACTTTATTAATATGCTCTTTTTTTTGTACTTTTATATAGTTTTTATTAAAAAAGTTTGTGTTTTTTTTTTAAAAGCACGCTATTTTTGAAAGCATCGAGATAATCCTTCTCTAGCTATTGCTAGCTGTTCGGCCGCACACTCCTCAAATAAAAGGCCTCTTTGGCTAAAGGCTTAAAGTACAGCCGCTACTTTGTTCACTACGGTTTTAAAAAAATGATTTTCCAATGTTCAAATGTTATACAATTAAGTGCTTTTTCCAGAATTTCGATTTGTTTTGCCCCGCTCAAAAAAAAATCACAATTAAAAATAAATGATTTTTCAACAAACAAGTCATCGAAAAAGACGCAGATATGATTAGGATAGATTTTTGGTATGAGATAACTGAATTAAATGAAAAATTGTTACCAGTCTTGAACATTTGAAGTACGTCATGCTATAGTAATTTCATATGGAAATATATTCATTCATTCATTCATTTATTTATTATTATTAAATGATTAACATTGCCTAATACAAAATTTTTCTTAATGCTAGAAACATTATAATTCATTTAATAATATCTATATTCTATAATAAAATAATTTTACCAGTGACGAATACAGAAAATCATAAGTATATAGTATATAATACATTAGAAATGGTGGGGTCATCACCTTTCAACTTTAATTTTATTTTAATATTAATAATTCTACATTTTTAAATTTTTTTTTTTTTTTTAACAACTTACTGTCAAAACTTTGTAACTGTGGTGTCAAAAAGCAGGCTCAAGCTACTTGGAACACAATTACATCCTCTGTTTTGAGACTATGACTCGTGTGCTCTTGGAACAAAAATTTAACAGGATCTTGCCCACTATCACGTGTTTGAATTTGTATTGAAAAGAGTGCTAGAAACTTTTTTTCAGTGTATTTTACTTTATTTCTTTAGATCACATGAAGTAGTAAATAAAAATATCAAGATAATTTTTTCTGCAAATCTGCTGGCTTTTACTTAAAGTCTTTAAGTTAAATTATACAGGGTGTCCCATATTAACTTACACAGCTGAATAACTCAAAAGTCAAGTTAGAGGTCAAAGTGACCCCTGAAGGTCATTTCAAGGTCGAATTCCCGATTGTTGCAGAAAAGCTAGTAATCATTGGCTGAACCGCTGCACAATCTGGCCTTAACTGGCTGCAGCTTTTCTGCACCAAGCGGGAATTCGACCTTGAAATGACCTTCAGGGGTCACTTTGACCTCTAACATAAATTCCTATCTAAACGTAGAATTTTGTCCTCTTCCGGAGTCCGAGGTCAAAAATAGGGGTTTTCATTTGAAAAACTAAAGTTGACCTTCAAATAACCTAGAAAATGCAGGTCAAGGTATTGGCTGGATCAGCCCTTTGATACCCACCAACTTTTATTTAAAACATTTTTTGAATGATTTGCAATTTTTCGACTTATTCAGCTGTGAAAGTTAAAATGGGACATATTTTTTTTTTTTTTTTTTCGTAAAAATTTTTCTCAAAATATTTTCGATATGCATAACATTTTCTATTTTTCTTTTTCTGATTTTTCCATATGTTGATACATATCTTTAATCAATCTTAAGGACGTATCTGCTTTCATATTAAAATTCTCATCATAATTTTGGAAAATATGAACTTATTACTGATGGCGCACAACTTGTTTCTAAAAATATCTTCCACGTAAAATTTTTTAATAATATTCTTCAATTAATTCTCTGAATGTATCTGCTTTCAAATCGAAATTCTCGAATAACTTTAGAAAATATCGAACCATTCATACAATTAGACTGGGTTGCGCTTTCATATAAAATTCGTATTTTCCAAAGTTATGGCTGGGATTTCGATATCAAAGCAGAAAAAATGAAAAAAAAAACGGAATGTGTTATTTTAAAAATTGATTCAAAGGTTTCTTATTTTTTATAATAATTTTAGAGCATTTTTTAAGAAAAAAATTGCATATATTTCCCATAGTTTTTGATATATTTGGCTTCAAAATATATTCAAAAATTCAAAGAAATCAATGTGTGCACTTATTTAAAGAATAAGCGATAAACAGATATAAAAAAAGTGTTCATAAACTTTTCGAAAATTAAAAAAAATATATATTTTATTGAACAAAAAGATTATTTTAGAAAATATTGAAAAATATTTGTTTCAATTTTGTCGTGGCCATGTGGAACACTCATATTACTAGGCGTAAAAATATTGTGAAAAAATCTTACAAAGTTGAGTTAATCAGTTTGGTAACTAAATGGCTGATATTTGCATACATACATATGTGTTTGACTTAAATATTTATTTATTTATAAATTTTGTACTTTGTTTTTGTAATGCTTTAATATTTTGTTCTTGTTTTGTTTATTTCCTTTCGCATGCATTACTGCTCAGCTTTGCTCTGGTGCTGTTGTACTTTACGTTGTTGCCGTTAGACTTTGACCGATTGGCAGTTCTGAGTGATTGTAAATTATGCAACGATGCATTTCAATTGCAATTTTGATACTTAATCTATTTTGAGTAAAATAAAGCAAATTATTTAAAACTTGGCGTGTCTGACGAAACATTTTACTTTACATTAACTCAATTTTTTTGTTGCTTAAGCAAAAAATAACGTTTATATTTTTTTTAAAATCAGTTACAAATCCTCACCGTTTAAATACTAATTAATATTTAGTACAGTTTTCTCAGACCGTAAACCTTATAAATATGGTTTCAATAATCTACTCCATTATCTTCATTATAAAGCAGGTTAAGTTGTCAGTTAAAAATAACTGCTTCCTGCGAAATCAACAAGAAGACAAAAACATTGTCCAACAACAGCTGCAACATAATACTGGCTGGCTGCTCCCACCTGAATGCTCCGCTTGCTTGCATATATGCAATGGGTTAACAACGACACCATTGCAAATAAAATGTTCAGCATTTAAATCGCAAAAAAAAGTGACTGAAAAATGTACCTTCCATAAAAACTAAAGCGGGAACTACAAAAAGTAGAGTTTCCCATTTAGGGAGCAACAAATCAAGAAAAAAAAGACTAAACACAACAATTGCAAAGAAAAACATAAAAAAATTGAAAGAATGAAGTTTCTGCAGTGAAACGCATCATTCATGCTTTTAAATCGGAAACCACGGGAGAAGCGAACACAACCTGCAAATAATTTTTTTAATCGGGAACATCAGGTATCCTGTGTAGGGTTTCGATATTTACGTTATTGGAATTAGCAAACAAAAGTATCGTTAAATCGGAGAAGGAAGACCACTATTGTTGATACCGACATCTTTGCTAAAAAATAAAAAATTAGTTTCGATTATTTAAGCAACCTTTGGAATTTTTTTCCATTTCAGTTTTTGGAAAACTTTGTGCAAAAATTTAAGAAAAATTTAGATTTGCTGAGAAGTTATTCTTCCAAAAATTATTCTAAGAACTTTATGGAGGTACTTTAAATTTATGGGAAATCTCGTTGTTTTTGGGAGATTTTTCAAAAACAATTAAAAACTGAAGCTGCCTAAAAGAAAATATACCATAAAAGTAATATAAAATTTTTGATTTCGAAAAATTCTTAAGTATCGAAATAAACCCATTAACTATTACGATTTACGATACCTTGTGCTGAACTGAACGCAAAACAGCACCATTGTCTACAAACGTCTGCAGAAGAAACCATTGAATTATATTTTTTTTTTCTTTTGCCATTGTAATCCAAGATCGCGATGCAACAACGGATGCGCACAACGATCACTGCATCGTGGCACCACCTGCTGCGTCAAATAAAAGTTAAATAAAGCGGCTTGCCACTTGCTGCCATCGTCATCTCAAATCGAGTTTTTTGCGCAACAATTTTTGTGAAAATGAATTTATGCGTTAAATGCCGGCAGCCAACAAACCAACAACCACTCTATGTAATGGAATGGTCAAGATGCTGCTGCTTTAGCTGTTGCTCTTTTTCTTTTACTGATGAGCAATCATTGCAAGAATGATGCTACACAGTGGTGCAAAATTGCTTAAAACTAAACACTTCACTTTATGAAATTTAATTTCGATACTTTTTTCCAGCATAAACACAATTTAATGTGCCAAACAGATGTTTTTGTGTTCATTTGGAAAACAAACCCATTTCCTAGACTACTACTGCAGTTAAGCAGTAAAATAAGTTTAGCTAGGACCCTAACCTATGCTAGCTCAAGCAAAAAAAAGTTGTGAATCTTACAAAATTAATTGTAACTATTTCTTTCACGGGCAAGAATTTCAAATTTTTTAGAAGACAACTTCATCGGCAATTTAGTGCAATGTGTCGATGGCTATCGATTTTTCAAAGTCAGCGATCAACTTTTGTTTACTGGAAAGTGAAAAAAGTTTAGCCATATTAATTGTATTATATTATCAAATTTAATTTTTACCTACGATTTTTACGCCATTATTGAACCCATGTCCCTGCGATCCATAGTTCTGCACGCTACCCTCTAGGTTAGAGTTGGCCTTATACCCTCCCGCGGTCACGAGCTGTAAAACGTGCCATCATTCGTCCCGCCGTGAGTTGCTGATTTCTATGCGCTGGTTCGTTTGAAAAATGAATATGCAAGAGACCCAGTCGGAATCAAACGTGCAAAAACAAAACAAATGTGCGCAAATGAGTTGCGCAATGCCAGTTGTGAAAATTTCAGGTGAAAGACATTATTTCTGCGAAAGGCAATTTTTTACGCATGTATTATTGACTTATAAAAAAATGAGAGACAAAAAAACTGCTCTCGTGTGCATCATTGTTGCAAAAAAAAACTCATTTTCATAGAAAAATAGTTTTAATTCTCGGAAAAGTACTTTTTGTTTTTATTGATGAATTTTGAGTTTAATAATTTTTTGTGTAGCCATGCGATGCTTTCGCAGTTTATTTATTTATTTACATCAGTGATGCGCGAATTTCTACTGGGTAATGTTTTATTTACGTGGAAAAGACAAAACACATTTATACTCATGTTTTGTTTTTCGTTGGAAATCCCACACAATCATTTTCCATATACACATACTAGCGCGACATGTTTGTTGTAAACGTCAGCGCGCTGTCGTATTTTAGGCACCTCAGTTCGCCATCACTACTCTAGGCTATCTGTGATATATTATACTATATTTTAAAGGCCAATCATATCTATGTAACATTCATCTTTGTAAAGCTGCTTAAAAAGACAGGGCTCTCTTGCCCTGTATAAAGACACATGAATTCGCATGTCTCGTGTATCTCTTTATAATCTACATAATAAAATGCTTTCAAGTGACTTTTCTGTCTACAGTATAAAGGCACAAACTATACATGCCACCTCAAGTCTTCATAAGCCTTTTATTATGTTCAGTACAAAGACATACATGATGCTTGCTACTTATTGTCTTTAAAAGCATTTTATAATGTACAGTATAAGGACATATACGAGATGTAGGCCGCGTGTAATTTTTTTTTTTTTTTTTCTTCAATTTTACATAGAAAATCCTCGAATGGAAGAGGCATGAACCGCTACTAGGTTTGTAAGAAACCTTACCAAAAAAAAATGTATTTCAAAACAGATATAACAAGTAGCAACGTACGATATGCTTAGAATATACTTCTCTGAATAGTGAAAAGAAGAAAATATTTCAAAAATTACCTCAAAAACACGCTAGATAACTTAGTACCAAAGAGATTAAGCTTACCTTCAAATATTTTGAATTTGATACTTCCCAATTATATTTTTGAGCGATGCCACATTTTTTGACCGCATTTTGGATAAAATCGCAATATTGCGCCAATTTTATTTTTTATCTCAAATTTTTGTCGTTACAGAAAATCAGAGAAAACAAAAAAAACACGTTTTATATTAAAAGCGGAAATATGCTCATCATTGATGAGGCGACAGGCAGACGAACGAACGAACCAACGAACGTTCGTATAAACGCTTTATGAGTCTTAGCAATTTGTATTCAGCAATCGTTGTAGCTTCAGTCTGGGGGAGACTCAACTAATAACAGCAGTTGCCAAGATGCTTAGACTTTGTACAGCACATTTGGAAAACTAGTTTTTGCGCCAAAAACCAGTTCAATGTCCAAATGTTGGGTTCCCCTTTACATTGTTGCGCATGCGCAACAATATGCTCACAAGACGACATAACACAACGTCAGCAGGCAGCCAGCAAAAGCTCTTTTTATTGGGGGAAGTCGCTCGCTAGCTCGCTTACTGCAGCAAGTAATCTTTGTGGTTTTTTTTCTTCTTATATTTTTGCCAATACAATGTTGTTAGCGAAAAACTGCGCAGGCGCGGCATATTAACTCTTTTTTTTATGAAATATAACTCTTAACTAAAATGGTTGCAACTTTAACCGGATTATTGGCAATGCAACATCGAGGAAACAATGTCTGCTGCTGCTGTTGCTCGTCGTACATTAATGGTAAAGGGGGAAACACGCTGAAACATGTTTCTCAGTTATTGACTTGAAGTGAATTTTCAATGGAGACCATTGATTAAAATTTCTTGGCAGACTATTCATGAGTTTTTAATATTATACTGTAATACAAGTAAAACTTCTTTTTCAAAATAATTGTTCATTAACTTATGTATGACTAAGCCAAGTTAACACAACAACAAATATTTTCAATCAATTTATTTAACTCTTAAGGAAATGATAACTCAATAAGCAACTTACATACATGCATACATACATATGTATGTGATGCGATCTACGAAAAAGGATCTTATGTTGCAAGAGTTCAATTTTTTTCGGAAGAGCAAAAAATGCTGTTCAGTGTCAAAATTGGCGGTTTTACAAAATTTAAAAAAAAAAAAAATTACTGGTGTCGTGCCACATCCTGCATCCGCTCGCTTTTGGGTCTATGTTTTCGATTTAATGTATTTTATATGACGTACTTAATATCAACTAAAGTAGCTAAAGACTTCATGCTCAAACAACAATATCCATCGATGCTCAAATATTTGCAAATTTTAACTTTGTATTAAGTCTTTTAACCCGTTTTTATTCAGTGCCATAAAAACTCACACACACGGACACCTCTGTTATTCCATTTAATTTCAAATGAAAACATCATATAGTTTTCAAAAAAAGTCACCTATGCTACCAATCTTTGTGCAAATTTATACATTTTTTTTTTGTGTCAGTATCTCAAGAACACAAATACTCTTATTGTTGAATGTTTAGCTAATAAACTAATAAACCAGTATTCTAAAGATACACTTGTATAAATTATCTTAATTTGTGACTCACTTTTATTGTAGATGCGATAGATAGAATGGAATTTCCTGTAGAAATTTCGTTTTCATCGTTTATATAAATAAAATATTTTAATGACTTGTTTTTTCCTTCAATATAAGAGAATTAAATGTATGTTTGTAGGTATTTATATATTTAGACTTTTAGAATTAATTTAAATTATTGAAATTTATGCACCCAGTGTTTAAATTTTCAAAATTATTTTAATGCCAAGGTTTAAAGCATAATAAAGGCGTTCATTGGAAAAACTTAAAAAATTATATCACTTTTTAAGTTATTGATGTGAAACGATTATTTTATTTTTAAGGTAATCTTCTATGGGCTGCTATATTAAGTCCACTATTTTGATTTTTTAAAATGGCCAGGCTATAAGAAAAACTAAAAGCATAAAGCTTTAATATGAGCTTAAATTAAATATTTTTTATTTATCCCAATTTGTTCGATGGAAATATAATGGTCCAAAATATATGTATATAGGGAAGCCCAATATGATTATTCGAATAGTGAAAATATTTTTATTTTCTTATAAAGCAAAATCGTTGCGATTTAGTACGAATAATTTGACCAACTATTTTGGAGCAAAAAAGTACAAAAACAGCCCTCTCAAAAAATCACCTTAGGGATCATAAAAGAGTTAATTCAAAAATTCAATAAATCAGTCAAATAAATCAGATTATATTAATTTTTTATATATTAATTAATTTTTCTTCACCTGCCACGCCCCCTTCTATGCGTTACAAACGGAATGAGAAATGCAATATACGCTGAGTGTAGGGTATAAAAATTGCGTAAAATTAAAATCTGGCGCTTTTATTGGGATACCATTTATAAAAAACTTAACAAATATCATAACAGAATGAAAAATATTTCTAATAAGATTCTCAGCTCAGTACGTAGTCAAAAATAAAACAAAAATCAAAGTGAAACAAAAATAAATAAATAAACCAAGAATAAATTGCAATATAAACAAAATAAATATGGCTACTTGCACTACCGCTACTTTAACGATGGCGTCATATTCCCTACAAAATTCTTTTGAATTTCTTTGTAGAATTTCTATATTTAAACGAAATAAAAAAATAAAATGAAAAAAAAACAAACCATTTTTGTGATAATTTAGAAACGGCAACCAAAACAACAATTGAAGGTCAAGTTTGTTGTTTTTTTTTCAACTTTTTTTTTATTGCAAAAAAAAATCACGTAAAAAATTATAAGATGAAAACTTCAGATTGCAAACTGAAATATGAAATTGAAGATCTACATTGGACTACCAACATATCTTAACATAAAAATATGAGTTTTTAATGTTCCTATTATAACAGGGTATTTTCATTTTGACACGTTTATAACGCAGGGGAGCGGGGAGCGTCACCAGTATAGAAATTTATTTAGAAAGTTACAGAAGGCATTGTTCGATTTTTCATTGTAATCCTATATTTAAAATTGGAATTCATATCAAATAATTAACACTTTTGTATGTAAGATGTCACGCCTACTTATACGATACTAATGGTCCGTTTTTATAAAAGTTCCTTGAACCATAAGTTGAAAGAAATTTCTCACCTATTTACTTCTAAATACGACTCGCAAAAACTTTGAGCTTGAGTAGGAGGCGCTACGTCTATTGATGCGAATCGGTACAGTTTGCTCCCGTTAAAGGTTAAAGTCTCCAATATCACAGTATTAAATGTGATTATGATTGTGGAAAAATTTTGCCGACCTATGACGAAAAAAACGTCTTTGTCCATAGACCTCATTTCACCTCACCTTGCCTCTACCTCATGCAGTCATGAACGCAATCAAAATGCGTTCATTAATACGTTTTCTATGGGGGAATCATGCACGTATGTTTACTTTACTTTACCTGCCTTAACGGCACATATAACAAATTATTTGTGCACATCTACAAAACAGTACCTTTCAAATGATATAAGTTTCATTCCCCTCACTTTACAAAAACTACTAAAAAAGTGTACCACAAGTTTCGATGTTCACGTATTAAAATATTGAAGATGTACCTATAACTTTTTTATTTTCAATTTTACAGGAAAAAGTATTTTGACCGAGATTGTAGAGATTTCAAATTTCTACATTAAGAAAGTTCTAGAAAATTTTTATGAGACTTATCGCTCTCAAGATATAGCGAAAAAACTATTTACACCCATTTTTAAAGATGGTGACTAATGGCGGGACAGCACAAAAAAAAATTTTGTCCTACACAAAATTCAAGGTTCAGCCAATATATAGAATATATAAAAAAATACTTTTTTAAATAAGAAATTCATTGGAAATTCTGCTCCACTAAAAATTTACAGTAAAAATATTTTCAACATAATGGAAATTGAAAATATGCAACACTAAGCATTTCAGTGGTAGTGGAAAATATTCCCACAAAATTTTGTTAATGGTAATGGAAATTGAATTTTTTAGTGGATAAAGGGTCAAAGGGTAACTTTAATTTCGGTGTTGCTAAGATTTAACTTTTACTACCACTTAATATTTACTGAAAGTGGAATTTGAAAAACATTATCACTCAATGCTTGGGCTGAGTGGTAGTGATATATAATTTCCACAAACACTAAAACGTTTAGTGTTAATGCATTTTTAACCCACTATCTTTAATTACAATTGAGTGCGAAATTTAGTGCACTAGTCGTCATTTTGTTAGTAATTAAAAACAACGTAAAATAAAAATATTTGCTTTAATTTTAATAATAAATTATCCGTGGGTCAAAATATTCCGTGCAATTTTTTTTATTTCATTTTTAAATAAAAACAAAATTTTAATTCCTAACATTGTGACGTAAAAAAATTTAAAAACGTCAAAAAATATTTTCAGTTTTATTTATTTTGTTTTCTCAAAACTCAAAATATGCCATTTTCCGAAAATAAAAATATTTATAAGAACGCCAAATATTTTTGTGATTTTCCGAATTTTTATGTCTTGTTTTTTCTTTTTTTTTTTAATTAAAACGATTCAGCGGAAAATCCAAGGAAAATTTACACACGCTATAAGAATTTTTAATTAGATCTTTGCTACTTACGTATTTTGCTATGGGATTTTTTAGAATTCTGTTTTTTTTTTTTTTTGTTTTCTTCTACACTTCGACTTCGAAAACGCTTTGCTTTCAATTTAAAAATAGATTTTTGAGGCAAATTAAAAATATTTTGCTCTTTGCGGAATTTCGCCGCATTTTAGCAGAGTTTGCCAACAATTTTTTTTTTTATTTAGTGTGTTGGTTGTGTGTTAATTTATGAGTTTTGGTAATTCTTTTAGTGTTTTTTTTTATAGATTTTTTTTTTTTGTGGTTGCTCAAATGTTTGGAAATCATTTTAGCAGCTATTTTTGGTCGCTATTCACGTTGTCAACTAATGTCAGTGTCAATGTGTAGGCGATTTTCCCCGAGATTTTTTCAACATCAATTTTTTTTTGTTTTTATTTTTTGAAAAGTTGTTTATATATTTTTATTAACTATTTAAACTAAACAAAAAAATTTTTTTAGCTAATCATTTTTTATAATTTAAAAAATATTTTAAAAAAATTTAATTTTTTTTTTTTCTATTTTAGGATCAGCAGCTAATGCACGCAAATCAGCTTTGGATAATGCGCGTGAAAAACTCAAAGGTAAGAAATGTTAATAGCACTTGGCAACAAAAACGGGGAATTTATTATTGAGTCTGTGTGTTTTAGCACTATTCTTGAGAAATATTTAGTAAAAGGCTAAATTTAATAATTTATAATGTATAATTTATATCAGGGACAAGCATTTTTTTTCGAATATTTTTCATAATATTAATAGAACGTAAACAGAAAACTCATCGTTTCAACAGTCGCCATATGCATTTTTTGACCGGAGATATGCTCCAATACAAATATTATTATATATTTTCATTTAATAGGAAAATATATTTTAGCTATATGACCTCAAATTGTCAAAACTTTGGTGGAAAAAATCATACGGAGATGGTTGGGAATACATTTTACCTATGGTATCCATTACATGTGAAAGCAAGAATTTGGCCAAAAATGCAAAATCTGTTTTATGCAAAACATAAATTGCTTAATTTTCTCACAAAACCATATGATGTAAGCTTCTTCAAAATAGTGAATTTCCATACTTCCTGTTTGAAAGTCATACGTTCAACTTTCACATAACTCGTGTATCTCTCAACTGACATCCAATCAATTTAAGAAATTATTTGCATATCGTTTTCAATGTAAATTTGAAGATGTCATCAATTAAGATGATGCCAATCTGCATTATATATGCACATATTTATTGAAGAACATACGTACATACACTCAGGGAAAAAATCAATAATTTGATGTTTTATTGAACCATAAATGCTCATGATTTAGCGCCAAAACTGAAAATGTTTAAATTGAAGAGAAACATTTTTGATTAGGATTCAAAAGAAAATCACATTGATTTAAACTGATTTCATATATGATTCAAGGTGACAAAATTTTAAATGTAAAATAAAAAAAAAGTAATTTAAAATGCATTGCAACTTCACAATGTCATTTGAAGTTTTTTTCGTTTAAAGTAAAGTTAAAAAATGTTATCTTCAGTACTTTTCAATTTCAAAATGAACTTGAAGCTGTTTGTACTAAAATAAAGGGTAAAAATATTAATTTTACATTTTTCAACTTCAAAATTTACGCATTTAAGTCAAAAATAAAACTTGCATTGCCATTATTCCCTGAGTTCAGGTATGTGGCAGAAGTGAATACAGCAGAACCTCGAATATCCGTCTCCCTATTTATCCGTAAACCGTCACGTTCCATTTCATTTCATCTTTTAATTTCGTTGTCGTCTTATGAAAATGCCCGCATACACAAACTTATAGTTTAATGTAAAGCAAGAACTAACATCCTTAGAGAAAATGTTTTCAGACCTATGTATTTTGAACAAGTGAAACAATTAGAGGGAGAACCAGTAACATACTTTGACTCCTGCAGACTCCTGCGGGTGGGGCGTATTACCCTAAACATACATAGGGCAAAACATAATGTTTAGTTTAATGATTTTATCAGTCATGTAATTTTAGATAATTACTTTCAGTAGTATTCACTATGTGAGGCGCTCAGTTTCAAAACCGGCCAAGTGCAAAAAAATAATATTTTGAGATATTCTCATATATCAAAATCTGGATCATGCTTTATCGTTCTATGTTTTTAGATTAAAAAAAAATTTTTTGACAGATATATAAAATTTTTTAAATTTATTTTGATGATTTGGTTTCAAAACCGGCCAAGTGCAAGAACTTGGTTTCAAAACCGGCTAAGTGCAAGAACTTGGTTTCAAAATCGGCCAAGTGCAGTACCTTGGTTTCAAAACCGGCCAAGTGCATGAACTTGGTTTCAAAACCGGCCAAGTACATGAACTTGGTTTCAAAACCGGCCAAATACATGATAAAATTTTTTTTGTTCAATTTAGCTGAAATTTTGTCACAATTGGAATTCTTTCGAAATTAAGTTGTGAACCTATATATGGGTATTTCCACAGAATGATTTGAGGAATTTGTTGCTGTAAGGATACTTTCCTTGTTCTTTGAAGTATCCCGGAGGTATTCACTCCATAAGTGACAACTCATCAAGGTGGTTCACCCCGAGTCACTTTGGGTCACTTGGAGTCACAAAGGTGAGTGAAAATTGTAATTTTGTGGTATAACACCTATAGCCACGTTTGTACAAGAAATTATCGCAAATAAGTTACGTTTTGCGGTGCGTGCGATTTTTGAATTTTAGTGGATTTGTTTAAAATTAAGTATATCGTCGTCCTCTGACGACAGGAAGCAATGTAACGAAATCAGCAAAAATAAAAATAAAATCGTACGCACCGCAAAACGTAGTTATATGCGATAAGAGTTTGCATTAACGTGGCCTATAGGTGTTATAGTGGAATTCGTTAAAAATCGCACGCTAACTACAAAATCGCGATTTTCACTCACCTCGATGACTCCTACAATATTTCTCACGTTTACATATTATTTCAATTGAATTGTATTCAAAACCGGCCAAGTGCAGTACTTTCGTATCAAAACCGGCCAAGTGCAGTACTTTGGTATCAAAACCGGCCAAGTGCAGTACCTTGGTATCAAAACCGGCCAAGTGCAGTACCTTGGTATCAAAACCGGCCAAGTGCAGTACCTTGGTATCAAAACCGGCCAAGTGCTTTTTTTTCAAACAAATCTTGTTGAATTCTGTTTCAAAACAGGCCAAGTGCATGTTCCATGGATCAAAACCGGCCAAGTGCAAAATTGTTTCCTCAAAAACATCGACAGATGAAACTAGAAAAGTCTGATCTGACGTGTTTTGAGTAAGAAATTTTATAAGCTATTATGTGGGAAATACTTCTTAATTTTTCAATGAACATAGATGAAGATAAACGTTTTTCGTTGTTTTTTCAAAAGTAAGAAAAAGGCACTTGGCCGGTTTTGAAACTGAGCGCCTCATGTATAGAATTATTGTCAGAACATTTTTTTTTTTTTGGTATTTTCCTTTTTGCTAAATGAAAAATAAATCAAAAATTTATTAAAAAAAACCAAAATTCTTGGCATAAGCGTAAAAATATTTTATCTTTTTATCCTTGGCGTTAATATTAGTGACTCGCGGTAAATTAAAAAATTACCAAAAGTCCCAATTCAACTATTTGTTATAGAACTTGTGCTAAATTTGAGTTAATTTATTACAAAGAATTTTATAAAAAAAACAAAAAACTGCTAATAATAGAAATTTAACACATCACCGATGTTGGCGAAGAAAAGTCAAAGTTGGAAATCATTAAAAAAAAAAGAAAATAAAAAACAAAACAATTCAGAAGAATCAGAACAAATATCTTCAATACCTACACCAAATGCCAATTCACCCACGCCGACCACAAGACGCCAAGAATTTTTTTTTTCTATTTTGTTTTTGTGTTGTTTCATATGAGATTTCCACAACAACAACAATTAAATGAAAATAACATTTAAACATCGGTGATGAAGTTGAGTGACGTGAGGTTGAAACATTTTTCAAGGTGTTCAACATTTTATTGAAAGAAAAAAAAAGACTGAAAAAACATCTGAACAAAAAATTTTTAAATAGAAAATTTTACTTAATCTCTGTCGCTTAGAATGTATTTTAAAATAAGTAGGTAATACCGCATTGCTCAGATAAATAAATAAATAAAAGAATTTGAGTAAATAAAATAAAATGATTCAAATTAATTGCCAGTTGTGTGACTTTCAACACATGGGTAATTCCTACGATATGTAAACAATTGTCGGAACGTGACCTTCATAGTGTGGTCTTAAATTTTTTTAGAGAACTATACATAATCTTGTTTACTATATTCCCTCACGGAGCATAAGGCCTTCAAAAAACTGTTCCATTGTCCACAGCCATAAGTGAGCACCTTAACTCCAACATATCACCGATTTAAGTATTTTTTGTTCCCATGATGATTTCGGGCGGGTTTTCAATGTTTGCTGGCTGATTTCAGTTAGTGATTGGCCCAACTTTTTAATCCAATTCATTTCCATTTTCGGCGTTTGAATTGAATGGAAATCGAAGTTAGTCGGCATCTGCAGAGTATTTCGACATTGGAAATGGCTCTGGGCCACCAGTCATTGTTCCAGAGAAGAATTACTTAATATTAACCCAAAATAAATGTAGCTGAGACCTAATGTAACTATTATTGAACTAATGTTCTTTTGTCAACACTCTGGGCAGCGAATAGCTTCGTGTATACGACAAAGCTGCTCATGCTGATTTTCCTTGCTGTTTAAACTTTGCGCTAAATCCTTTTTCAGTACTGGACATCCGGAAATCATTAATGTTGTATAATAGTAGTGGCTTTGGGCATCAAAAAGATTGCAGCATGATCACAATACTTAAGTAAAAACTCTACCCATAGTTCGCAACGCCACTATAGTCGGTATATTTAACTATTTTTTATACTCTAAACTCACGGTATATTCGTTTTGCAATTCCGTTTGTAACACATAGAAGGGAGCGTGGAAGATATAGAAAAGTGTCTGTGGAAATTACGATTACGGGAAAACTTGGCGAAAACTCAGTACACATGCTACATCTTATAACAAGCTTCTCAGAATGGGAAATGGGAGGCATAGGTTAACGGACACGCCTATCGCTTATACAAATAAAACACTATATTAGCAACCAAATTTCTCACAAATACTAGAAATAACAGGGCAAGCTCTGAACAAAAAGTTGGTGAGTTTTGACAGGAAGGCGTGACACCTCCCATATAAGCGAAAACTTCAAAACGTTATACTAAGAATGTAATGAAAGAAAATTTCACACGAACAGTAGAAATGATTCGGAAAAGCTCTGAACAAGAACTTGGTGAATTCTTATGCGTGGGCGTGACATCTTCTATAGAAACAAATACTTTAAATCGCTATACTGAGAGAATTATTTAAAGTTGGTTTCATCCAACACACATACAATAAATTGATCCGTCTAGCTTCAGACACAATTTGGTGGGTTTCGAAAAGAGGGCGTGGCACCTCCTATACATTTAAGTAAATATTTTGAATTCAATGTGGGTACGTTTAGTGAAACCAGCCAGCGCGTAGTGTACTGGAAGAAATACTCTTTTAATGAAAATTAAAGACTTACTCGCTCTTAGGTTAGATAACCTAACCTAACCTACTCGCACTTCAACTGTTAATGCGGTGTAGGGTATTTAAGTTTTGGATAATGTCCTTACTAGTTTTTTTCTTTATATAAACTTAGCTTAAATTTTTGAGCACAAAATGCTTTAAGGCTTTGAAAATTACTGAAACTTTCAAAACTGTTCAGGATGTCATAGTTCAAATATTGACTTGTATTATTGGTTCTTGTTGGTATTGTACTTACATATGTATATACGAGTATATGTGTATTTGTATGGATGCATTGAAAATTCGCTGACATGTGTTTATCCTGCAAGTGTATGTATGTAAGTAATTTAATCAACTTACCATCAACGCCATAGCATGTATTGTAAATGTAATACACTCGTTGATGACCTGCCAGAGTTCAGTTAACCGCTGTGCTCTCGGAAATTATATGAACCGCATATTATAATTAACAAGATGAACGCTAGGGTTTCTAATCCTTAAATATGCTGAAGTTACTAAAATTTTCAAACACAATTTTTCTTTTCCGAAAATCAAAAGATAGTTATAGGTAAAGAGATTTGAGAATTTTTCTGATCAAAGATATCAAACTTCTCAGTTGAGATATACATATCAGATGATCTAACATATTGTTCAAGCCATTTTTAATAATTTCAAACAAATTTATTGTCTTAAAACTTTAGTTTTAAAACCAGATCAAAGATCAGAGAACAACTGCGTACATTAACGCTCTTCAAATGTATAAACGTAGGCTTTCTTAGTTAACGCATTTTTATCAAAAAAGATAAAAATCGATCAACGTTTCAGAAAAAATTTCATATCCCAAAAACTATGTGTCTGAATTTAAAGTTCTGTCACTAAACTTTCTTTCTTTCAATGCTGGATTCTTCTCAAAGTTGAATACTTTTAGTTGAACTTTAGAAAAATAAAAGTATCAGATGAAAGTTAATTTCATAAGCTGCAACATTTGCTTATGAAACTTTAAAGTCAGTCACATAGTTTTTGAGATTTGAAAATATTTCAGAAACTTTTACTGATTTGATTTTCATATTTTAATGAACTTTTAACTTGACTGAAAGCTTCAAGCTTAATAGCTTAGAAGGCTAATAGCTGTAGTAGCTTAACTATAATATTTTTATTACTATCGGTCTAATTTGTAATTTTTAAGCACTGTTATTGTAGTTAATTGAATTATAACTCAGATGACATCCATCTATATGAAATCGATTTTCCCAACTAATAACGATTTTAAGAAAAGATATATTCGAACTTCCGATAGCTTCTCTCAATCTTTAATTACATGCACGCTAAGGGCATGAAAAGCCACATAATCCACAGAAAGCCCATTTGACATCGTTTTATCAAAAAATGCCGTTTTATGTGCCACCCTAATGTACATATTAGTAAGAATGGATTAAGGGAATTCCAAACAGTTAATGGATGGCGTATTGTAAGATAAAATATATATGTACATATGTACACAATAGCAAACATGCATAGATAGCACCACAAGTGCATTAGGGAAATTCCCGATGATTTCTCAATTGATTTGCATAAGTAGCTGGTAGCAGGTAGTTCTAATCAAACTTAGCTTAACGTGCAATTATTGATACTTATCCCATAACTCATTGCTACCTATGTACGAGTATGTCCGGATTAAGCTTTGTTAAAGATATTGAGTAGATTTTAAATTCATAAAATATTTAGTTGAGAGATTTGCAATTATGTACTTATTTTACCTAAATTCTACAAGTGACTAGCTGTCTGAGGCGCATTTTTGTAATTGATATTTTTATGGGTTTTACCCAGAAAAATAGTTTTAGTACATAAGAATTGCTTGCTATTTTAAAGCCACTTGACATTTAATTGTACGAAGTAAAGTTAATTTTAAAGATGCTAAAAGGGACTACAAATGAGATATATAATGGGATTTGTGAAAAGGTACCTGAAAAAGGCTTCTTCTACTAATATGTAAATTTTCCACTTTCGGTTTGACACAGATTTATAGAAACGTTGTTCCATTTGAGAGTTATACTCTGTATAAATTTTATCATAAGCGACCGCTCCAATTTTTCAACAAAAAAACAAAAATTTTACATCGTTCTCGATCTGCAATAAAGTGAAAAGAAATGTCTGCTTAGCTAAAAAGTGAAATTAGCATGATAATGTAACAACGTCATCAGTAGCAAAATCGGCATTGAATTCATGTTCAACATATCATCAAATCATTTGTACGTGCCGAAAGCTATAAGAAGATGCACCCAATTCAAATTCAAAAAATATGACTAAAACCCAAAAATGAAACGACACAGCGATCAATCGCTACTACCCTATTCTGATAGCAAAAAATGATCGTGAAAAACAACTTAAATTATGAATCGATACAACAACTATTATCATAAGGAATATACAGTATAAACAAGTTGAAACGATCAATCTATCGATCGATCGACGGTCGTATCATTAACATATAAATAAACAAACATACACACAGACGAAAATAAAAGAAACATGACTAAATCAACGACACTTAATGCTCAGATATTCAATTTAAACAAAAACTCCAAAACAAACGACAATTGACAACAACGACAACAATATCGACAACTAGTTGTTGTTTTTTCGGCGACTGTTGATCGCTTACAGTTAACACTCACATAACGTGGTACTCTCTCAATTAAATTCATCGCCTTTATATAACATAATTTGCACATTTGCAAGCTTGAGCTTAAACCAAAATGTAGTAAGCCAGTAAATTTGAGCATTATCAACCGATTCAAAATATTCTTTGAAAGAAGAAGGAGTCCTTAATCCATTGCAAAGTTGATAGTCCGTGATCCTTAGGGTGGTCCAGAAATCCCTTTTTTTAGTTTTCAGCCGCCTTCTCGAAACCGTAGGCTCCTCATGGTTAGAAATGACCCTTCTATTTTTTTCAGAGGGAAAAATAAAATGTTTAGAGGTCGCGCTACTCGTTTTTCTATTAAAATTAAGGTCTCACTGATCCTCTGTCAGCTTGGCTTTACTCCACGAAGCAAAAAACACCGAATGAGCTACTTGGGATATCGTAAAGAAAAAGACAGCTGCGAGATCCACAAGAAACGAAGCACAAAAAGGAGACCAGAATATAGACCCTGCCCAGATAAATATAACAATAAATATAACACGCTTCTAAAATTGAAAAATCAACTCGTCGAAAAGCTCAGAAAGCCGCAGAAATCAGAGATCTATGTACGCACCAATCGTAAGCAAAACAGGAATTTATTAAAAACTACAGACGTCTAGCCAATGGAAAGACTATTTTTTGAAGACTATAAAACTTCTAATTGCGCCCGATAGAACAAAAGCTATAAAATCTCTTAAATACATCGTTTACTTAGTTGCAGAAATATTGAAATGTACTACTACTACGGAATTCACTGCTGAACTTCCGTACAATGTTCTTAGTACAAATTTGGAAAGAAGACATACCTGGGATCTAGATTATAGGAACCTGTGCGAAAACTAGAAGGAAGAACTAATTACTATGCCAGAACCACAGGAGCATCAGTATACTGTCAATCCGATCCCATCCTAAACATTCTTCTTATCGAAGCTAGCGAAAAGATCGTATATTTATCAAAAAAAAAATGCCATTCGCATAGATGCGTGGTAGAAAAATAGGTGGTAGACTTCGTTACATTTAACCTTCATCGACTACAGTACCGCTTTTGTGAGCATCGACTGCAATGGCATCTGATATGCATTAAATAGCGAAAGACATCTTCGCTCAGCTTTTAAACGTCTGGCAGTCTACGTTGTTAACGACAAAAAATCTCAAAATCTTTGAGTCAAACGTGAAATTAGTTCGTCTGTACGGCTCTGTATGAAATTTAAAATGGTTCTCCAACAATTGTCTTCATCGAACTCCGAAAATTTGACTTCAGAACAGCGCAGTGAGCTTTAAGAACATATATCGCGCGTTGTAGGAGAATTACCTGTACTTGTAACTTTATATCAGTAACTGACTGACAGTCACATATGTACATATGACATTCTGTCCGTACGCCAGTAATTGAAACCACAACGAAAATTGCTGATAATTGAAGAATTTCAAACTGCAGACGTCATTTTTAGAGTACAACAAAACAAAAGAAAAATTCGTTAAAAATCAAATTGATCGTGCCAACAATCAAATTCAATCGCCTTTAACTGAACTGAACTGAATGAATAACTGGCTGACTGAATGACTGGCTGACTGACTGAATGTTTCACGCTTTAGGCAGCCATATGCCATAATGTTGATTTGTTTCCCCCCTGATTGCTAACTTGAAAACGATAAAGTGAGCAAGCAAGCAAGCAACGGCGCACATTTACAACAGCCGAACCGATCAATCGATCAAACTAAGCTAGCTTTTTTTTTTTGTTTCTTTTATTCCTACTTTTCATTCTCTGCAGCATTGTTTGACGCAATCTCTTCAAAAAAAGAAAAAAAACACATCGATCGCGCAGCCACTTCACGGTACTGTAATAAGAAGCAGTTACTTTGGTCGCTCGAGCGATCAATAGATTGAAATAAACATAGGCTGGCAAGGTGTAGCGAAAAACATTTTTAAAAATAAGTTCACCCAAAGAAACTTATTATTCGAGCATGACTGCGAGGCCCAAATCTATAGTAAAAAACTTAAATCATTTCCAATGATTCATCAATGATGAGCGTGCAATAAGAAAGGCTTTATCTTCTCAGGAGAGGCTTTTTTCCCCACATGGTCCTGATATCGTATCCGGTCTACGAAGTCTTACCGTATATTAATATGAAATCAAATGACTACAGATGAAGATATTGGGAAAGATATTGATCGGTAAAAAAAAGACCAGATGAAGATCAGCATAATGGAAAAAAGGGCTATCGTTAATCGTCCTAACTATGTATATTGATTACATTATTTACAAATCTTCGGCCTTTGATAGTTTTACCACACATTAATATGAAATCAAATAAAACTTAAAATCTTTTTTCAGATGTTGTATGTTTTGTATTCGTATATACAGAAAGAAGCGCCGATACTGCCTTATCTTCAGAAAGAAGCCTCATTTCAATTACATACAATAAATTCCAATATACTCTGACACGCAACTTTTTTTCTTTTTTTTTTTTTCAAATCACCCAATTATACGTTTAGCCTCCTTTCATTCCGATCGTTGATTCGCCTGTTGAACGTCGATATAGCAACTTTGAGTTAATAGCACCGCTAACTATAATAATTACACCGAATGATCGCTTGTTTATATTTAGGAGGGGAATCTTATACAAAATCAATATAAGCAGTATGTAAGTAGTGAGTGTGTATTTTGTCGTTCTTTGCGATCGTTTGTCGAACGAACGGTCAGAACGTCCTATGTCGATCATACTTCGATACATCTGTGCATACAAACCAGCCAGCTAACAGTCAGTCAGGCAGTCAGTCATTCAGTCAGTTGGCAAACGATCGAGCAAGTTTGCTGATCAAGCATGATGTGTAAATAAGCAGCCAGCAGCAACGCAACTTGGACGACATGTTGACGACGACGACGACAACGACAACAGCGTCGTTCGGGAATCGCCAATGTGGCGACTTGCTTCACATTTCATTTCATTGTTGTTGGCTCTTGATGATTTGGTTTGCTCGCTTGCTATATGAGTATGTACGTATGTATGTATACTTATGTTTGTGTGTGTGTGTACATTTGATATCAACGACAATAACAACAACAACAACATCCACACGTACTTGTGCAGCAACAACACATACTGTCTATTAAATCAGTTTAAAAAGTCGCGATCGCAGACTTGCGTCGCCATCGAGTTATGTTGTGAATGCGCTACGGCTTGGTCTTTTTAGTGTGCGCTGGTTACTTTGGGTTGATTTTATTGTCGGTACAACTGTTGGTGCTGGTGTTTGTCTTGATATTCTTCTTTCAGCATTTAACTGGTCGGTATTGCTTGGCCTTTTCTCTGTATTTCTTTTTATCTGCTTTTTCTGTACCGTTTTTTTTTTGTATTATTTGTTAGTTGGAGCAGCTGTTTTGCGGCTTATTATGATTGTCCGATAGTTGTGCGATTGTGTGTTGTTTCCTGCATTCGTTATTGCTGTTTTTGAACTGTCTGTCTGTCTATTTTGAGCTTCACTCACATTTTGTTGTTGTTTTTTTATCTTCCATTCAACTGCCGTCGTCACTACGCATTCTATCACCTGAAATATGCAATCGACTGACAATCGTAATCGTCAGCATCGTTGTCGACATGGCCGCTAACTTGATTTCAAGGCCTTTTTTATGATGCGTGAATATCTTTGGTGGCGAGTATGCAAGAACATATGTAATGATGTAAATTGGCTGAAAAATATTGCTATGCTAAGAAGTTCACGCTCACGTTAGTGATAAATTTTAGAATTTTTGGATGCTTTTCCACATTTTTCTACGTTTTCACACTTACATATACGACTTTTTCTCATTTATCAAAATTTTGCGATTTCTTCATTATTGTTCGACGTATTTCGACACATTCAACAATATTCAATTTTTTCAAACATTTTTTAACTTTTTCAACATTGTTCAACTTTTCTTCATTTTTCAAAATCATCAAATTTTTTTATACTTTTTATGACGAGTTTTCAACATTTTCCAACTACATATACCAGAGATGGGCACACAAATTTTTTCGCGAGCTGGTTACAACAACATCATTTCTGGGGAAAAAACTCAAAAACATTTTGGGAAAAAATTCGTAGTATTTAAAAATATTTTGCGAAAAAACTCCTAGTATTTATGAAAGTTTTTAAATAGCTGCGGCAAGCTAATTGCATGGAAACAAAAACAAAAATCTCAAGCTCAAGGAGCAAATGAGTTGAAAACAAAATAACACAAACAATAAAGTGCGTTGAAGACAAAACTACAAAAACAAAAACCATGCAACGATAGCGAAGTGAAATTATTTAACTTGAGTAACGGCATGAGCTGAACGAGTCGATGAGTTGAAGAAAAAATTACACGAACAAAATACATGCGGTGATTGCGGACCAAAATGGTTTAGCTCAAATAACGGAGTGAGCTCGAAGTGAGCTGAATATTTTTTGTTATTGTTGTAAGAGCTGGAAGAGCCAAACGAGCTATAGGCTGCGCATCCTTGACATATACCTAACATGATTTCAATGTAGAGCAAGTTTGACGAAATCAAGTACATTTTGAAACCGATGGGACAAAGATGGACTGCGGTGTAAGTGCGGGGGTCTACTCAAAAGACTCCGTAATTTCTCAATCTTTTCGCATACTTAACTCTGGTAGTGTTTTCCAAGCAGAAGTCTTTGCTATTTTATTAGCTTGTAGGCTATTGAGCGACACTAATGTGGGAAAGCCAGCAATCTTCTCCAATAGCCAGGCCGTCATCAAGACTCTAAATTCGAAGACGATAAAATCTAAATTAGTAGTACTATGCAGGAAAGAATTAGCTAGGCTAGGGCGTCTGCTCGACATAACCCTCATACGGGAACACTGAGGGTAATGAAAGGGCTGAATAATTAACAAGGCATGGTTCCTCCTTTGATGAAACCGGAGCCTCAGATTTCGTGCACACTCCGATTAGTATAGTCAAAAAAAAGTCTTCTCGCTTTTTCTTTTCGAGGCAGCAAAGAACTGGGAATCCCTGCAAACCTGCAGAACAATATGGCCATCATATAACAATTCAAAAAACACTGACCTATTTTCCAAGAGTCGCAAAGACATCACGAGAATCACCGCGACTTGAACGTTGAAACAATTTTATCGCAAATCATATAAGTAGTCCATTATGTATGACTTTTAACTTAATACGCAAACATTGTTCCAAAAATATCTTAGTTTACGGGAAAAATTGTGAGGGAGCAGCTTAAAATCACTCGGCATTGATTAGTCTTCTATGACAGATTTTATAAAAATGTCTTTAATATTCATGTGTATGTATACCACACTATTTAAAACAAATAATAATCTTTATCCACCAAATCAACAAAATAATAAAACATGAAAAAAATATTTTGACTTTAACTTTTAATCCAATTCATCGCGATCTATCAACACCATCCAACTAGTATCTTATAAAGCAAACAATATAAAAATTTAGCACCTAAATTAAAAATAAACAACAAAAAAATGTGAAACAAAAAATCGCAAAACATGTTTTCAGCGACTAAGCAATATACTGATTCTACAAACTTCTAATGTGTCGAATCTTCACAGAAGCGATCGTACAACAGCAAGAGCAATTCATACAACAAAAGATGAAAAGTTGTATGTACTCGTACATGTGGATAGAGCGCTCTTCCGCCAAGGAATTCCTGAACACACTAAACAACCAATGTCTGGTAGATAAACACATGTTGCAAGCAAGAGACAACAAAAAAGTCATCCGTGTGTATAGAAAATCAACAGAGAAGATCAGCAAAAAAAACAAAAATACAAAGAAAAAAATGCGATCGGTCGATGCTGTCAGAATGCCAAACACACAAAAAACAACGTCAAGCGAATGCAAAAGAGAAAGAATGAGCAAATTGTCAAGAACATGAGCCACTCAGCCAGCCAGTTACGCAGACACGCGGGGTTCCACCATGTTAACGTAGCGCAATCATTTCTCTGTTCTTTGTTTTTGTTAAGTACCAATACACTTGGTACCTAAGAACAGACCTAACCCAGAGCTAAGCAAGTGACGACGACGACAACGACAACATTGGCTGACTCGCTGTCGCCAGTCTCACTGTCTTTGTGTCCAACTGTCAGGTTTAAATTTGCCGAAGACAACAACAAATAGACAGCAACGTCGACGACGACGACAACAAGTCGATCGTTGCGATCATTGAATGAGCAAGCAGCAGCAGCAGCAACTCAGTCAGTCAGGCAGGCAGCTACAAACGCGATCGCAGCTACAATTTTGGTACACTTTGTTACGGTAGCTCTTGAAGAACGGGCGCTACGCTACGTATTGTACGCGATCGTATATTAAAACAAAATTAAATAAAAATCGAGGCAAAAGCCATCGAAGAAAATAATGGCTAAATAATAATAAATTATTCAATAATCATATCGCGTCACTCTTTAACTTTTGTTGTTCAATTACGTTCAATATCCGTTTAATGATGGATGATAGTTCGATCAGCGTTTGAATTTTTAAAATCGACGCAATATATCAGAGTGTAACCGCAAAAATTATTTAATATCTAAATATTTGCTCTTACCGCACACTCAAAATAGATTTCCGTTTTACGTTTATTACTTGTCTAGGCCGTGCGACGACGACGACAACGACGTGAAGCTACGTTGGTCTAAATTGTTGTCGATCTTTGGCGCGATCAACGATAAAAAAAATCTTTGCGCTACGTTCGCGAACACATCGCATAAATGTATGCATGTATATACGTACGTACGTAATACGTAAGCAAAATGATGTAGAGGAATTTCAGTGATCGTGTTTTTTTCTGTTTTCTGTGTCATTTTTGCCAATTATTATGTTACTTTTTGTGCTTCGAGGTGGCGCTTCAACGGCTGTTGAAATGATCGCGACATTAAAATGAGTTACAAAAATAGCAAGCCGCAAGTGTATGGTGAACTTATTGGATTTTTTGTTGTCTTTTTTTTTTGTTACCAAAATGAAAGTGTTATCACATTGAATACGTAATGTAAGAAGATTAAGTGCAACATAAAGTTTATTGCTGATCTTTCCTCAAACAACAAAAAAAAAAAGTGATCGTGTCGTAAATTCGCAGAAAAACTTAACAAATTCCAATGAAATTCAAGGAATACCCAATTTAAAAGGCAAATGATGCACGGATACAATAACTTGAAAAGTTATTCCAAGATACACAATAGGAAATCAAGTACTTTTGGTATCTGTTAGAAAGGCAATACATTCTACCTGCAGTGTGTAGTGTGCAGAAAGAATTGAAAATAGAAAAAAAACATATTAAGAGACGGCGCCAGGATACCTGCCGCTTGTAAAAATCACAACATAACACACACATACACACATAAAGGGATTACGGAGCTCAACTTGAAAATACCAATATCTGTAAGTATCAGTTAGAGTGTTACAAAAAACAATTATGATCTACGAAATATAATAATTTTTTCGAGAAAAGTTTTGAGTATACCAAAAAAATAAATGTACATAACATACAGAAATATAATAAAATTTAAGAAAATAAAATCATCAATATAATGTACAAAATATGTACCTACGTATATTAGACATGTTCCAAATAAGCTCATGTTCTAGAGTTCTTCGAGAATGCTCGAAAATTTATTCATATTCGAGTACCATTCCATTCGCTTAACCGTTTGCGTTTTTCAAGGTCATTTCCTCCCGCTTAACTTTTTTTTTGCAATTGATGGTTTAATTGAGACAATGGAAATAAGCATCAGTCACCAGAATCGTAGTGGGTCTGATTGTGAGAGGCGGACGATAAAAGTTTGGCTCAATAACTCGGAAAGTAAACCACAAGTAAAAAATTATGTTCAGACCAATGTTGTAGAGCAGATGGAAACACATTGAATTCTTGCCCGAAAAACCTTTTACCCACTAAAACCTACTTTTTATTACTTTCCGAGTCATTGAGCAAAACTGTTTTTGTTGGCCTCTCACTACCAAACCCACTACGATTGTGGCGACTGACGCTTATTTACATTATCATCCTTACTTCAACTAACAATTGCAAAAAAAATTAAGCGGGAGGTAATGACCTTGAAAAGTGCAACTTTGCCTCCCGGACAAATATTGCCTCAAAATTGGAGGTAAAATTAAATCACAATGATTTCCTTCCCGAAAGAACTCCTTGCATGTGCCCGCCGGTGGCGTGCCTTATCAGCCAAATCTCATTATACATCTCAATACGTCTTTTAATCAAAAATTGATATGTAGTCTTATTTTTTTGCTCACTCCATTTTAAATTTTAATATAATTTTATATAAAAAAAAAATGTAGAAAAAGCCAAATTTTTTTTGTACAATTCCTCACTGTGCGGCGTTGATCTTTATGATTCTTAGGAAACACTTGAGTAAATCATTGTTTTGTTCTGGGGTGAACTTTAAACGCAACAACAACAACAATAATGACGAAAAAGCAAAAACAAAAACAACAAAATGATCATCTAAATTTCATAAGTACATACATATAACTTTGCGAGGAATACCCACGTACCAATAACAACAAGTCGCTCGAACCAAGATGACACTCATGTCAGTAAAGAGCAAGAACAACAACAATATAAAAATACGCTTATGTTTTAATTGCTTTGTTATTGTTGTTGTTTTTTTTATGAGTATTAACGCTCAATCAAATAAAAATTTTAAAAATACGGCAACAATTCCAGCAAATTTTGCTGTAGGATCTTGCTGTTTTTCAGTGTGGTCAGCTTCAATTCTAAAAAAGACAAGTAAATTTGCTAATACAGTGTGAACGGTAGGCGTGGCAGTCCAACTATATCATGTTTCTTCTATCTTATAGTGATTTTATTCATTGTAAATACAAATGATCACAAGTGGTATTGCGACGTTTTCATTTTTAATTTAAGAATTTCAAATTACCAAAAAACGTCAGTCATTTATCGCTAACAGTAAATTTGTCAGTGTTTTTTACCAAAAAAAAAATACGTTTAAAAACCATATTTTTTTAAATAGAGAAAATTTTTTTTTGTTGAATTCACAATCTGGCAACATTTTTAAATCTACTTGCAATTGGACCAGTTTGACCGCCATATCTGCCTCCTTACTTATCACCCTGTCTGTTCCATTTATTGACTGCGCAGTTTTCTCGCAGTTCTTATATTTATTGTTGTTGTTTTTATTATTGTTGGTTTGCTGTGTGTGCATTGTCGTAATCGTTAGCCATAGCAGCAATCAATGTTGCCATCATCAACATCGTTGCTGTTGCTGCTGCCGCCATTGTCATCGCTGCGAAACTCCGTCCTTCAAAATCTTCCGATTGCCTCCGTTTATAAGACAAGTTTTTGTTGTTGTTTTTGTTTATCTCTTTTGTTGCCATTTATCAAATCGGTATCTTCCTTCTAATCGCATTTCTTAGTAACACCTACATTTTTTTTTCTTTTTTTTCGTTATGATTGCGATCACCTTCTATCGACTAGGCGTGTGCAATAAAATTTTCAATTTTATTTAATTTTTTGTGTTTTTTTTTCGTTTTGTTAATTTGTTTATTTATATTTTATCAATTTATTCTCCTAAGTTTCCGCTGAAATGATTTCCTATTGAAATTTATTTAACTTTTAACTCGTTTAATTGGTTATGCGATTACATTTATCTTTTTGGACAATGCGCCGAGGGGCAATAGCGTTTTGGTGACGTTGAATTATAGGTAGTAGTGAGTCAACAGAAAATTAAGTGTTACTTAATTACTTAATTTTTATTAAAAATATAAACTATGTATGTAAGAGTAAATAAGCTTATCTGAAGTCATTTGCTTGCAATTACAGATATTATGAAAGGTACATATAGCCAGAAAATAATCTTTTTCAGCAGCATTAACATTGAAAGGCTGAATTTTCGCATACGGGTCTTAAAATAATGAAAATGCTGATGATACAACTTTGTTTTATGAGAATTTTTCACAAATTAGCTTATATCTCTTTCATCCCATCTGCACAGATTTTCTAAACCCGTAACCGTTTCATTCATATTTTATCCGGACTAATGGCAAAATTCAGCGTTTTTCTCCATACCCAAGTAGGTACCCAAAATCTAGGGCCATTTTTATTTGAAATATGTCGGAAGACTACTTGGGCAATTAAAAGCACTGTCCGAAGTTATCATCGGCCAAAGAATATGTTCTATCTGATTTGCATAATTAAAGGGAGGTGATCAAAACTGCACGCAAACATTTTTTTTCATCGTTCTATATTTTTCAGGAAAATGAATTAAACTTTTTTTTTTTTTGCATTATCATGCATTTCTTTTCATAAGGAATTTGTATGGAGTTGTAGCAACTGATGTTAATGAAATCTTAAAAATAGAATTTGTGTATCTTAATTTACGAAATAATTTTTAAAGTGTGACGAAAAATTTTACAGTAACGGGCGGTGTAATTCTTAGATGCTCATAAATAATAAAATTATTATCTCGTATATTCAAAATGTTTGTTTATGTTGAATTAAAAAAATAAGCATGTATATGAAAAGAAAATGATTTAAACTTTATTTTTTCTGCTAAGATGTTGAAACACAGATCTTTTATTTCTGATATTTTGCAAAAACTATGGTTTCATCTTAAACTTTTTTTTTATTTTCGCTGCCAAAGTTGATATAAAAAGCATAATTAATATGAGCCGTTCTCTTATTTATTCATAAAATATCTCAATGAGTACAATAATTGTGCGCAACCAACTTAACAGATTAAAAAAAATTTGAGTTTTTTAAAGTTTGAACGCGAATACAACTAACCTGGAATATTTAATGCCACAGCTTTGAAACCAATTGTTAAAAGAGGGTATGCACAAGTTACCTCTAAAATTGCATTTAGATCAATTGCATCTATCTAAAAAATGCAAAAAACCATGAATTTCAACTTAATTTTTCCAAAAAATGTAGCCAGCGATGGGAAAAATTTATGAATGAAGTTTGGCTTGGATTTGATTTGATTTTATTTGATTTGATTTGATTTGATTTGATTTGATTTGATTTGATTTGATTTGATTTGATTTGATTTGATTTGATTTGATTTGATTTGATTTGATTTGATTTGATTTGATTTGATTTGATTTGATTTGATTTGATTTGATTTGAATTGATTTGATTTGATTTGATTTGATTTGATTTGATTTGATTTGATTTGATTTGATTTGATTTGATTTCATTTGATTTCATTTGATTTCATTTGATTTGATTTGATTTGATTTGATTTGATTTGATTTGATTTGATTTGATTTGATTTGATTTGATTTGATTTGATTTGATTTGATTTGATTTGATTTGATTTTATTTGATTTGATTTGATTTGATTTGATTTGATTTGATTTGATTTGATTTGATTTGATTTGATTTGATTTGATTTGATTTGATTTGATTTGATTTTATTTTATTTGAATTGAATTGATTTGTTTTGATTTGATTTGATTTGATTTGATTTGATTTGAATTGATTTGATTTGATTTGATTTGATTTGATTTGATTTGATTTGATTTGATTTGATTTGATTTGATTTGATTTGATTTGATTTACGTGGATTTTTTTTTTTTAATTTTAAAAATCACCTCTAACCAAAGGTAATTTTTTACATTACCAAATGTAACTAAATTTTTATTGCTATTATATATCAATTTAGCTTTTAAGAAATTTATTTTTATTTTATTTATTCTCATAAATTGTCATAATTTGATGATTTTTTATCCATTATTACAAAAAATTGTACTTATTACGGCACCCAACTCTATTAATTTTTAATAGTTACAAAAACAAATTTGTCATTGGCGTAGAAACTCCAATATCACAATGAATCACGCCTTAAAATAAAACTTTAATTTATTAGCTATTGTATTGTGATTTTGCCATTTCAAGTTAAGCCGTTTAGCTATCCAAACAAATAATTTATAGCTAATTACATTTATCATAGAGCAATCAATCAATTCGTCAAAGATTCAGCCATTTAAATGAATAGTAAATGAGTAAAACTAATTGAAAACTTAACTAATTTGCATTTAAAAACTCAAATGCTAAGCAAATATTTTCAAATGTAATTGCGCAATACTACGATATGCAAATAATCTAAACAGAAATTATTTTTTGTACATTGTACAATTTGTTCGACTGAGAATTGCCCACATATGTACATACATATATTAAAATCATTTCTCTAATTGTCAGCAACTCAAGTATGTATAAAATTTGTGAAAAAAAATTACCCTCAGATTGATTTTTGGCATGTATTTGCAGCGTATATCAACCATCAAATGGTACATACAGTGGGGTGACAAAACAGTATAGTTGGACAAATTGGCGCTCATCGTTTACAATAAAAATAAAATTAAACAAAAAGATTTTTTTAATGTCGTCTTACGTAGTTGATTTCTAAAAATAAAAATAATTAACTCATACAAAATTGAAATTCTCATTTCAATGCAAAACAATGTGCTCGTAGTATAAATGCCAATTTTTGGCAAATGTTTTGTATAAAAAATGTTCCTAACTGCGTACCGTAGCGCATAGTTGGTCATTTTTCGCTCATTTTGCTAGAAATTTAGCAATTTATACGTACCATTTATACATTAAATTAGTCATTTTATTAAAAAAAGAAAAAATTTTCCGACTGAGAATGCATGTAAACATTAATTATCTATTTGTTTCTTTTATTTTTGCGATAGTATTTTTTTTCTAAATTTATTTTTAATTTTTTTTTTGCGGCGCTCTTATGTTTTTGTTGCTATTTTTAACTTTGAATTATCTTTTCAAATTGTTTTTTTATTTATTATTTTAGTAAATATTTGAGTATATATTTTCTAAACTATTATTTGAGTTAACGCACAGTAACACAAAGTAATATAAATCTTCATTAAAATATTAATATAATTAAATAAATAATGCAAAAAAAAACATATCAAAAGCCTTACACTTTCATTTCTCTTCATCACACCCTGTGCTGTGTATGAAAAACAAAACTTTGTTTTCATCATAACACTCATTGCTTTGAACTCGAACCTCGAACCCTATAGCGCGACGCATTGATAATGTGCGAGCGCCTAGCATGCGATAATCGCTAAAGCTTTCGCTTATCATAAAGGCGACGAAAATAAAAATCATCATAATAATTTTACCGTAAAATGGCTTAACTTAATGCTATAATCGGTATATATTTATAAATTATTTACTGATATGGCTATTGGTTTTTTTTCTGTTTTCTTGTTTTCTTTCTTCGCAAATATTTATCTATAATCGACTGTATGTTGCCATAATATGCCATAAATTATATTCACTTTGTACACTCTATATGAATTCATTAAAATAATAAACGTTCTCGCGTTCCGGGCTTATCGGTATTTTTTTGTAAAAAAAAAATTGCGTATAAAATTATATTTTATTGTTATTGTCAAATCAAGAAAATTTTACAATAAAATAGCGCCTATAGACATGGTCACGTTTAATGTTATGCCAGTCATTTTATTCTGTAAGCTTTGCAGAATTTTAGATGAGTAAACACTCAAGAAACTGGAAAATCATCTAGAAATCAATCTTGACTCAAAATTTAAAATAATTTTTTTTTTAACAAAAGTATGAGAATAATGTTAGAGTTTTAGTATGATGGATCATCCTTGCCAAAATTCTGTATGGTCACTAGTTGGGGTAGAAGTTTTCACACTCTAACTGAATTCTATATACCACTCAACGATGGATAGAATAGATTTTGAGACTCATAAGGGACAGTTCCGGTTCCACAAAATATCTAATTTTGGCCCATTTCAGTCAAATTTTAATTGCACCAATCAAAGAAGGATGATCGGAAATGGATTTGACATCACCAGCCTTGGCTTAAAAATGTATTTTAGACATCATAAGAGGTAAGGCGCCGTCCATTAAATACGTGAGTTAAGATATTGGGAGAGGATCCGGCAAAATCCCATCAAATCTCACCAAAGGAAAGGGGTATCAGAAGGAGGGTCAAGGATAACCTCACGTCAACTTTTTAATGCAGAGCATTCACATTATTATAGCAGATAATTATAAGGTAAATCTCACGTGAGGGAGGGAGGTGGTTCCGCCAGATCTCACCAAAGGGAAGGGGGGAAGGGAATTTCCAAAAAAACACCTCACGTAATTAGTGAACGGCCTCTAAGCCCGGATACCCAATATGGATATCATAAGAGACAGTCATGGGTCCCCGAAATTTTTGATTTTGATCCATTTCTTTCAAATTAATATTTGCATCAATCGAGGGAGGAAGGTTGAAAATGGATTTTGATATCACCGGTGGCGGTGCTGGATCCCTAAGTTGTTCGATTTGTGCACTTTTTTGTGAATAAACAAAGCGTTCTCTCCAATATTTTGTATATTTTCGAAAAAAATTTTCATTTGATATCATCTGAAAGGCAATTTAAAAAGTTATTAAATTTAATGTAACATTTTACGGTCGTTCCCAAATATCAAAGTTTGAGCAATTTTTTATAACAATATAAATCCCAAAATCTGCTATCCCTTATACCTGATTTGACCTAAAAGGCTTAAATCTGCTGTTTCCTTTTACAAAAAAATAGCTCTTAAAGTATGTTTTTTAGAGAAATTATATTATAAATTATAGAGCCTGGGTTGAAAAATCATTCATTTGCTGAAGAAATACCTCGAAAATTCATATTTTCAGGAATTGACATCGGTGTTTTTTTTCAATTACACTCTAAAAAGTGCTTTGGAGTTCTGTTAAGTTTTTTTTGTCGACCAGTGCTTTTAAATTTTTAGGCAAAATCTGCCTATGCGAATTATTTTTCCTTTTGACATAGATAAATTGCAGTGATAAATTTTTACCATTTTTTTCAAAATTCTCATATAACTTTTTTTTTCAAAATTCTCATATAACTTGTGCTGATTCTTTAAACAAAATATTCTATTTCATCAAATTATTAATATTTTTTTTTTTATCATTTTAGCAAAGTTGTACATTCCACTTTACTTTATTCATTTTGTTGTTTGTACTTGATCGTTGTTATTGTTGTTGCTATTGCTGGGCACATTATCTAAACCTAACAAGCAGTCGGTCCGTCTTTCGGTCGTTTGGTCGTTTGCCAGTCATTTCTACAGAATTTGCTGTCGTCATAGGATTTAACATTTATACAAACATACAGATAAGCGATGTAGTCAGCTAATGTTGGCTACATACTTACATACACAATATTTATATGAATATTAAAAAAAAGAAGAAAAGTGTACGTTTATCTTTTGTTGCTTTTTCATCAGATCTTTATTGTTGTTGTTGTTGTTTTAAATAATATTTATTCCTTGCTCATATGTGTTTGTGAGCGCAAACGCTAATTGTAGTGTGCTTTCTTGAATGATCGACCTCCTTTTTGGCATGAATGTTATAAGCTTAGCGCTTGCACACGCCCTCAAGTAAAGTGCTAGGTGATTCTATGCAAAAGTTAAGGTACACTCTAATTATATAAGCTCTAATCTCTTGTTGCCTAGCAATTTGGTGCATCATCCAGCTGAAATTATAATTATTTGCTTAAGTAGCACCCTCAGAAATTAGTTTTTTTGTAAAGGTATCTCTTCCACTTCGCTATATGCTGACTGGTTTGTCTATACGTATCGCCACGCGCTTTTGTCGAAACTCACAAAATTTTTGTCTGACACTACACCGAACTATTTCTTGCATTTGTGTGCAATTTCGCTCCATTACACTAAATCAGCGATGGGCAAGTACAGGGACTTTCAGCCCTCATGGCCCTTTCCGCTATTCGACGCACAAACAAGCAACCAAAAGTTCGCAGAATTTCAATGCTATCGGCGCACAGGGTTGAGTTAAGTTCTAATGAAAACAAAAACAACACACACAGACGTTAGCGACTGCGCCGCATTGTGTTTTGACGAATGTAGCAATTGTTTTTGTTTATAGCGCAATTTGTTTTCTTTTTGGGCTGTTGGTGAATTTGGAAATGAAAGAAAAAAACTTTAAAATTGAGTTTGTTGTTGTTGTTGTTGTTGTTGTTGTGCCCTTCACTGCACTAAATGATTCTCTCTTTGAAGTTTTCGCTTGCATGGAAAGTACTACGTCTTCTCGTCAAAATTCTCCAGCTTTTTATACAGAGTTTTTTTTTTAAGCTTAGCCTACACCAAATAACACTCCCACTATAACGTTTTAAATATTTTACTTGTTTTGCGGTAGGCGTGTTCGTTAACCGATTTCGATTATTCCTCCCTTCATGAAGCAAAACTTTGCCTCAGACGCCAAACCTTTCATACTTGAAATAAAAAATGTTCCAGAAGAGCGTTTGTAACCGTATTCATTTCCGGTTAATTGACCGTTATCTCGAAACACTAACAAATAAGCCAAAATCTGATGACAGATTCGAACTCAGTGAGCCCAAGCTCCCCAGAATTTTTATCAGTAGATTTGCCTCGAATTTCATTGCAAATTGTGTAATCAGTTGATAAAAATAAAATAAAATCTCTTTATTTTTTGCTATTTATATCGACACTTACCTATGAAATTGTGCACCCCCCCCCCCACTATATGCGCTCTTTATAGTGTGCTCATTTTTGTGTTTAATCTTTATTTCTCATTATTATTCTCCTATAAACAGCTTAAGTTTGTTTATACATACATACACACAAACATACATACATACATATATATTTTTTTTATCATTTCCAGTTTTATTTTCCTCTTGATTCATGTTTCTGTTTTTATTGCTTTTTTATTGCCCCTGTGTTGTTATTGTTGTTGTTGTTGTTGTATTTTAATATAAATGGAGAGGGTTTCCTCGTTTCTGTTGAATTGACTGCGATATGACGCGCTGTTGTTGCTGTCGCTGCGATCGGCAACGAAACAAAAAAAAAATAAAGCGGCTACGAAGCGCTGTTGTAGCTAAGCGCTGATGATGACGCTGACGATCATGACAACAACACCATCAACAACAACAAAAATAAAGCAAATTCTTTGGATCATTGCTGTTGCTGGTGATCGTTCGTTGTCGTAGCTGTTGCCATTGCTTTTGCTACTTTGCTGCCGAGTCACGATCATCAACAGCAGCAGCAGCAACAGCAATAACAAAAAATTTTGCTTTGGAGCAACAACAAAATTTTTTTTTATGATTATGGCTTTCAGCGATATTTTTGTTGTTGTTGTTGTTGTTTTTGTTGTGTTTGTTGTATCTGTTATTATTATTATTTTACGTACGCGCGTGTGTTTTGCGCTTGGAGCTCCCCAGATCTTCCTTAGTCAGCAGCAGCAGCAGCAGCAGCAACAGCACAAAACACTCGACGATCGTCGTCGCACGATCGCTGTTTTGATTGTCGTAGTCGCCAGCCAACATTGTTTAGTTTAGTTTAAACTTTTTTTTTTTTCATTCTTCCTCTGTTGTGCTGGTATTTTACATATTTATGGACAGACGGACAAATGCACGGGGCAGACATACAAACGGAACGCTATCATCATACTGTGTAACAATACGATCGTTAATGATCGTTTTCTTACTTTTTTTCTTCTTTTGCTTGCTATTTCTTTGAATATGAGTAAGTGCGAATTTTGCGGTATTTTCTGTGTATTTTCTGCTTCGTTTTTGTTGTTGTTGTTGCTATTGTCGTCGTTTTAATTTTCATTTTTGTTGTACTTAATTATTCGCGCTCGATTAAAGCGTTGAGGGCGTGGCAGGGCGTCAAGGGGGTGAGGACCTGTTTTATAATATTTTTATTTATTTTTTCTTTTTTTATTTTATTTTTTTTCTTTCTTTTATAATTTTTTTTTTTATTCGCTCTTTGTTTTGCGTTTCGTTGTATTTCTTGTATTTTTACTTGGAAATTGAATGAATTTCGCTTGTGTGTCTAGTCGTGTTTTCGCATTTCGTTTGTTAAGTGTTGCGCTAAAATCAGCGGCGGTTTTTCTCTACTTGTGGTTTATAATTCAGCAGCAGTAGCTGCAAAGCGGTATCGTGTTGTGTCGTCAGTCAGTTTGTGATTTCCTTTATAGATTTGAATTCATTATTGAAATTATTATTGCAATGTTTTTTTTCTGCGCGTGCAATCATCATTGCGATACAACCGCATATATTTGTTGATATTTAAATATATCCATCAAGAATTAAAGTATTGTTTGTGATGTGTAGCTCATATGGTTTTCACAAAGATCGCGCTATGGAATGTCGCGTTGTTATAAAAATTTTGTGGTACATATTTGAAGTTTAATTGCAATTCAGCTGCTTAGAACGCAATTCAGCTACCTACTTTATTTTGCAAATCAATGTTTATTGATCTAATCCACACTACTCAGCAGCATAGCAAGTGTTGTATTGCTTTTACAAACAGGTACTTAAAGCACATTATTATCTTAATATATTCATAATTTATATACATAAGTACTTAGCAATTAGTGAGGCTCCTATACATATGTATGTATATCAAAAACTCATAATTATCCAACATGTCTCTTAACGCTTGATTTGCTCTCTAACGTTCTTCTAATGAAATTGCTTCATTCAGAAATGAAACTTGTATAATTCTTTTGCTGCGCATTACTTAATGTCAAACGGATGCTTGGAATTAGAGTACCTCAATAGCCATCTGAATTGCTCCCATATATGTATGTTGAGTGATTTTTCTATAGTTGGTTGAGGTTTGATGATTTATTTTATTTTATTTAATGGCATTAACCACAGTACAAACGTTTGATTTTTTTTAAATCTAAATGATTAAAACTGATCAATCTGGCCCAAATTATTAAGGTCTTTCAGCGCCAAAAAAAAAAATGAAATGTAAAAAGTGTCGAATTTTGTTTTTCGTTCATGCTTTCCATAATATTTTAAAACAGGAGATGTTTTTTTCCTTTTATCTTATTTAAGGGGGCAGGGCCAGTCCGAGGCGTGAAAAATAGAGCATTTTCAATATTTTTTTTTTGGTATTAATTTAATTTATTTAATAAAAGTGATAATATGACATAATGTTTCAACTTGAAAGTTTAAAAAAAAAATTAAAAATAAAAAAAGTTATAGCTAGCTGTGTTGGCCCCTGTCCCATACAAAGTGTTTAGCCATGATGACCATCACGAATCCTTGGAAAATCATCTGAAATCAATCGGATAAGATAAATTAGTTATTTAAATAATGCCTGATAGATGTTTTTTTTTAATCAACAAAATGGCGGCCTCAGGAAATTTACCTCCAGATCTTCGGGAAAATACAAACAATTAATTGTTCATAAAACAACGACATTTAAAAAAAAAAATCCTACGATCAGGGACTAGCTCTTTATGTTTTTAAAAACTATGTAAATTTCATAGAAATCTATCGAGCGGTTCTCGAGTTAGTTTTGAGAAAAACGACGGGAAACACATGAATTTCCGTACTCTTACTACCGAGGGTCCTTTGGTTATTGCCGAAAAACTCCAAAAGTAATTGTCGGGTTGGCTTCAAATTTTCAGTATATATTTTTAAGATATTATACTTTAAGAAAATGCAAAAAAAAAATCGATTCCTTTAAAATTCTGACTGCCCCTGCCTCCTTAAAAACTTCCTCTAGCGAGAAAGAGAAATTTTGTAAAAAATTTAGATGCAATAATTACCAAAAAAAGCTTGAGTAATCGACAAAATGGGCATAAGGGGACGTCCATTAATTACGTGAGATGTTTGTTTTGAAAATTCGGAGACCACCCCCCCTCCCCTTGGTGAGATTTGGTGACATTTTGTTTTTTGATTAATAATTAAACCCCCTAATCGCTCAGATACCAAAAAATAACTAAAAAAAAATTTGTCATGCTGCAGTTTTCATTTCAGCCATAAAAGACAACCCCCTCCACTACCCTTTTTTATTAATTCTTATTCGTTTCTTATAAAACAAAAACCAAAATATGAACGTTCGAAAAGGTTTCAACTCTTTACTCCTCTGCTTGTCCGTTTTCAAGGCCCCCTTCCCTCTTGCTGCGGACGTCTTTTATGGACGACTGCTTATGAAAATTCTCATTAAAGATATTTTTAGTATTATGAAAACGATAAGGAACAAGTTTGATGAGATTTTTTTTTTAAATCCCTCGGGAATGAAAAATAATTAAAAAAAAAAAAATGAAAACCTACAAAATTTCATTTAATAAAATCTTAAAAATATAAAAAGGAATATGAAAGCATTCTTTCACAGCATTTTAACCTTTACTCAATTCATTTACTTTGATCCATTTAAATGAATTGTTTTATTCCCTTATAAATTTTTGTCACTTTCTATTTTTGTTTAGACCCAATTTTTTTGGTGTTTAAGTACCTGTAATTAAGACACTTTTTTATGTATGATTTTCTTTCCATATGTACCTATACGCTAATAAAAGACTGTGCGTCAGTCTGTAGTTTACCACTCACCACACTTATTATCTAAAAATCTCGTTTTAAATTTTCAGCTTAAAGAATTCATTAAATAATTCTTGTTACGCCCGCATATTGGTCAACCAGTTTCTATTGCTTTAAAACAACTACTGTCAGCACCATCTAATTGCCACACCTTTGAGTTGTTTTTTATTTTTTGTTTTACTTTATATTATTTGTAGAATTTGCTTTTATTCTATTGTAGAATTTTAAAAATAAAATGACGTACGTAATTACATATTTATTTATGACTACACTTTGACATTTGGCAGTAAGTGGTGATCGTTGTCGGCAATATTGTCATTATACATTTAGCATACAGCAAGCGGCAGCGCCATCTACTCGACAATTCAAACAACATGCGTTGATGCTGCTGCGTTTGACTACACAACATTTTTAGCATTAATTATTTATTATCACTTGTTCGCTAACATATTCACTGTATTTTTTTTTGATTATATATGCCTTTTCGTGTGTGCTTAAATTAATTAATGTCAGCACATTATAAATATTGTAGAAAACGCTGTGCCTGTTGTTGTTTTTTTAATGTGCCGAAGCGATAGTAATTTTGTACATTGTACTTTGCACAAATATTGTTAAAACAAAACAACTACAAAAATGCACTTAACATTATATTTGTAATTTTAACTATAAATCATCAATCGGTAAATTTTTGCTTCATAATTATTCAGCGCCTTTTTTTGCAATTGCATCTTTGTTGATTTATAATTGTTTATTCTGTATGCAATTTAAATATCGATATTCAGCACACTTAATTGTGTTTTGTTTTCTTAATATGAGTTATGCATTTGTTAATATCAAGGTTAATTTTGATTTGTTTTAGCATAAAGTTCTTACTGAACTTAGCTGTGTGAATATTATTTATTATTCGTTTAATCACTTGTGGCCATTAATTAATTGTAAGAATTTTTATAGAGCATGGATTAGTTAACTAAAGTTACCTTGACATGTGGCACCTAAGTTATATCAGCGCTGTGATATCAAAGTATTAAGAAAATATGAATATAGGTTGTAATGACGTATGAGTAACATTTAGTAATTATCATCTCGTGTTTTTTTTTTAGTTTTTCTTTTTACTTTTAAAACAGCTTGTGCCAACACGTGACAAAATAAATACAAATTACTATTATAAACTGTTATTGTCTATGTTGATTTATTGTTGTTGTGTTTAAATACGTAATATATGCATTTAAATTAATAAATTCAACTGGTGAAAAAGTGTGTCATTTCTACGTTCAAACCATATGCATTTGTGAAGTCAATTGAAAATATAATGCTTTAGTATCTCTTGAGACAACCTGTTGCAGAGTAGTTTAGAATGTGCGACTCCTACACTCAACATATTGCGTTCTGCCCCAGCGGATATAAAAATATCGAAAACTTCAGCGTTGTTTTGCAAAATTCATAAACCATGCATCGTATGCATAATTTTCAATGAAACATTTTTCAGTTTTCATATGCAGTTCTGACATTAAACTATAGATCACTGTCATTGTAGAAAACAATTATTATGTGAACAACTGTATTTCAGTAAACAAAGCTAAGACAATGCCCACATAGGTTATTTAACCGTGATTTTTGAACTATTTCTGGAATTTTCATTGTAAACGTTTGAAATTTTTGTAGACAAAATCTTTCGTGGTGATTTAAAATCAGCCTTCACAGTATAGGCTCATTTTGATGCAGCATCTTAACATTCAATATTAATTCTTGTAAACTTTCAACAAAAATTTAATTCTTGTAAACAAATCTACAACATTTCAGAATATTCCAGTCAATTTTTAAGTTCACATTATACTGTTGAGCTGTTGATTAAATGTTAAACTTAAGTCATATTCAGGGATCCACGATTGGAAAAATTGCCCAACTTTAAGGAATATTTTTAAAATTGTTAGCAATTATTGGTAAGGAATATTATCTGAATTGCTGCTAATTATTATATTCTTATGGAGTTTTTATACGTTGATTCAAAACTTTTATGCATATGAAATTGTTTTTCCATTGACAATAACTAAAGGATGATCCAATAAGAGCTTCCTACTTTGTTTTCTTTTTGTTCTGATTTAACATATCCCCAAAGAAAGTAGTCCAATGGCGTCAAATCACATGATCTTGGTGGCCAACTAACTGGACCATTTCTTGAGATGATGTTTTCACCGAACATTTTCCTCAATAAAGCGATTGTTTCTCCAGCTGTATGGCATGTTGTGCCATCCTGTTGAAACCAGAGGTCGACTACACTAATATCCAAAGTTTTTGGCAACAAAAATTCATTGATCAGTGCTCTATAGCGAGCACCATTGACCGTAACACTGGTTCCATCCGCATTTTTGAAGAAATAAGGTCCAATGATGCCTCCTGCCCATAAACCACACCAAACAGTATTATCCGGATAATTTGGAAGCGCTTGGATTGCTTCTGGTTGTTCATCGGCCCAAATACGGAAATTTTGCTTGTTAACGTTGCTATTCAACCAGAAATAAGCTTCGTCGCTAAACACAATTTTGGATCAATTTGAAGTTGTTGTAAGGTCCATAAACCAAAATTAAAACGTACACCAATATCAGCCAGCTTCAATTCTTGTACGAGCTGTATTTTATAGGCCTTCAGACCAAGATCACGCCTCAAGATACGCCACAATGATCCATAAGAGATGCCCAAAGCCTGAGATCGGCGACGAATCGATTGTTCACGATTTTCACATGGACAAACCATTTCACACATGACAGCTGTCAAAACAACCCAGTTGGAAAGAGACCTCTTATGGGATCACGCTTTATTAATTTGGGAAAAATATTTTTTTACATTGTTTTGAAATAATGTTAAAAAAGGTTCTCATTTTTGTGAAAATTTTTAGCACCAATCGATTGGAGGTGGTCTTATGATATCAACAGAGATTGTCCTTAGTTCCCAAAAGTGTCTGATTTCATTCTATTATGGTGTATGTATTTAAAGAAACTATCAAATTTGGTACTAAAGTCATATCAGAACTAAAATAAACGACTCTTGAGTACATATTAATTTTCTTTAAGGTAACTAATTAGGAATATTATAACAAAATTCTATGTATTTTGAAATCGAAAGTTAAAAATCACGACTCTATCCTTAATTTATGCAGCCTTAAACCTTAAATTTGTCGCAAAACTATATGTTGTTCAACATGACGTATGAGGAACATTTAATGCAAATATGACGCTAAGTTTTTGTTTATCGGGCTAAAATGTATTTATAAAAATATGTTCTTTTTTATTAAATCAAATAACTGTTTTACTGCAAAGCCTCTAGTCCTACGTTCAAGCTTGCTTCGCGGCAAAAACCTTGCGCATAACAATAAGCCGACCAGCTGAATATGTCAAAAGTGCAAAAGAATTGCGATCTTAATAAAAAATTCGCATATCCACCGCAAAGAGTATATAATACGAAAAACAAGTAGATAAGAAAAATTAAAATATAACTTATTTAAACAATTAAGTGCACTTTACTATTATTATGAATTTACAATTGTAATTTTCCAAATCATCGCAATTACAGTTATATTTTATTTTACGTAATTTATTGTAAAATTTAAAATTATTTCTTAGAACACATCCAACTTGAAAGTCAGTAAAATCTGAGTTGCTTTTCATCTAAGTAAATCATTTTGCTTATCTATAATTTACTTAGCTTAAAATTCATTTACAAAATACCCATAATAAATGAATGTACACTAAAAGTGCAAGGTATTTTCCTTACATTCATACGTTTGTTATTTCTATGATAAATTTGTTAGCAAAATAAACTGAGAAACGTGCAAATAATACCAAATCGCATATGAAATACCTTGAAATAATAAAAATCTACTGTTTACCTAGTAATAAACAAAATAAATAATATAAAAGGATGTATATTAATTTAATTTTTTATTAATTGTTTTATCAGAAAAATAAAAAAAATAAAATTCGCTAAGAAATTCACTAGAAACGCTAATGAACACAGCAGCAAAAAAAAAACAAAGAAAACATTAATTATCTACGCTTGTGGCTTATCTTAGTTTCCTACTGCAAAATATTCACTAATCTTTCTTACTAAATTTATTATAAATAGTTTCCAACCATACATACAGTAGAATATATTGTACATCATTTTGCTATTGTCAGATACCAGTTTAATCATCAAATTAGTTGATTCCAACGACGTATCGGGTATTCCTTTAGTCTTTTTTTTGTGCAAACTTGGTATATAAGCGATTATTAAAAAATAAATAATATTTTGCATATTTTTATATATTTTTTACTTTATTTTGGTGCGATCAAAATATTTGCATGTTTTTGTTGCTATAATCATCAATTATTTTGCCATTGTAGGGACACACATTCGAAACCCAATAGAGAACTTTTTTTCGAGTCTTGGAAAAAAATACTCATGATAAGCAATTGGCCTTCAAAAATCAAAAAATTACATATGTAATTACCGATTCAGATTTTTAGCTATATTTGCTCATAAAAAAATCGCCCGAAGTTTAATATTCCACATTCTAGAGTCCAAGATGTAGAACGAAATATGCTTTGTGCATGTGACCGCATGCATACCTCTTTTAAAATAAGAATTTATTGAAAATTGATAACATATGTTTTTATTGGCTCTTTTTTGTGGAAACATGTGACAATGACCGTTTTTGTTAGTTGATTTCAAATGCTCGAGTGGTCGAAAACAGGAATTTTTTTGAATATTTGTCAATGCTACACACAAATATGTGCAATAATGTTTTCTGCTAGTTTGGTCATCATCACTTTTATTCTCTATTGGGTCACCAAAAATACACAAAAAAATAAATGTAAAGTACATAAGCAAATAATAAATTAATGACAAAGATAGAAAAAAAATGCCAATAATAAATTTGCAAAAAAAAATGAAGAACAAAACGACGTATGTATAAGTAGCTATTTTGTTGTTGTCAGCTATTGTTGTTGTTGCTGTATAGCCAATATTGCTGTTACTATTGTTGTTGTGTTGTCATCAATCGTATGTTCGTTAGGTTCATCGGTTCGTGCAAATCGTGCGCGTTTCGTTATTGTAATCGTTCACTCATTGTTATCGCTGAATAACAACAACAACAACAAATAACAACAGCAGCAACAAATTTATTATCAACGATATCAGCACATATAGCAACAACAACATGGTATATACATACATATGTATGTATGTATTAAAAGTAAACCGCAGTCACCCCGTGTCTCGCTTACGCTACAATTTCCTACGTTAGATCGCATACATTTAAAGCAAATTACCTAACGTGTGTTGCTGCGACCCCCTTTTATCTTATGCTAAGAATATTGTTAATCATACCTGTAATTTTTTTTTAATTGTTGAAATTTTAATGAAAATGAAAGCGTCTTTTAGTCTCTTTTGGTTTCTTTTTTTTAATTTGGCTTGCTTTTCGGTACGTTTTTGCTTTTTATTTTGGTGTTTTTTTTTTTTTTTGTTGCTTGTTAGTGTATGCGTTAACAATTTGAGGGAGTTTCCGTGAGTAAGACAATTTAAATGATGACTGATTGAAATTTTGTATGCGGTAGGTTTATCGAGTCTTTAATATTTTGTCAGAAAAAATATATAGTGTTTTGATAAAAACGTTTTGTGGAAGAGGCCCTTGATAAAAAATAAAATTTTCTTGTGATTGTAATTTGATTTAGTAACTTAAAGAGTGAAAGATCAAAACTTTTGTGAAAATTAATTTCCTTTTTAGTTGTTTCAACAGTTATTTTGCAAAAAAAAAATTTTTTTGAGTTTGAGTTTGAGTTAATTCGGTTAGTGCTCGTGTCAACAAGTAAAGAAACATCTGACAAGAGGTCCTCCTCTATCACATTAACATTGTTTCTATCGCGTTTTTAAAATTAACCTTCACACTGGCGTTATCGCGTTTTCACTGACTTAATTTTCTTTAAAGTCAGTTTTTTCCATGCCAGCAAAAGTAGCGCTTCCGCTAGCTGCATCATTTTAATTTTTTTTATATTTTCTTAAAAAATAATCTATAAATGAAACACATTTTTTAAATAAAACTACGCCTTAACGCAAAAAACACTTGCATCACTTTGAGATTCCAGTAGTTGTAGTTGCACCGTTTGTTTACTTTTTGTATCTTTATTTTAGCAGCTGTATGATAGTGAATTCAATGACATATACAGGGTGTCCCAATTTAACTTACACAGCTGAATAAGTCAAAAAATTCCAAGTCATTCAAAAAATGTTTCAAATAAAAGTTGGTGGGTATCAAAGGACTGATCCAGCCATGACCTTAACCATGACCTTGACCTACATTTTCAAGGTTATTTGAAGGTCAGCTTTAGTTTTTCAAATGGAAACCTCTATTTTTGACCTCGGATTCCGGAAGAGCACAAAATTCTACGTTCGCATAGGTATTCATGTTAGAGGTCAAAGTAACTCCTGAAGTTCATTTCAAGGTCGAATTTCCACTTGGTGCAGAAAAGCTGCAGCCAGTTAAGGCTAGATTGTGCAGCGGTCCAGCCAATGATTGCTAGCTTTTCTACACCAAGCGGGAATTCGACCTTGAAATGGCCTTCAAGGGTCACTTTAACCTCTAACTTGACTTCTGACTTATTCAGCTATGTAAGTTAAAATGGGACACACGGTATAGGTAGGCAAAAATTCTACATGAAGTCATATGCAATAGCGCCAGTTTTTGTGGAAAACGAGACTGTTCTTTGTAGAAATAGAGCGCTGAATTGTTTTTGTTTGATTTGTATAAAAAAGTAGACTTTTTTAATTCAAAAACAAAATAAATGAAAAACGAGCTGTTTTTGGTGACAATGTGAAAGCCTTTTAAGATCCCACTGCAATTTTTGTAGACACAAATGCTATATTGAAATACAGCTTTAATAAAAGCTTACATTGAGCCATTGCTTGTCTTACAAAAAAGTGCCTCTTACGCAAAACATTCAGCATCATACTGTATATGTATATCTTGCTTTCTATTGGCCGGGCAGAAATGTAGTTTTAACAAAATTTATCGAAGAAACTTATTTCAGTCAAAATGCAATATTAAACACAACACTTTTGGCAAAGAGATCGATTAATAGTGAGTTATTGTTAAGATATTTGGTAGTTGTTGTTTTGAGGTCTTCAGTAATACTAATACTAAATAAGCGCTGGACTCTTTACATCCTTTTAAAGTTCGACTTATTTTTAAGAGCTTTCTATCACGGTTTCATCCCATAAATTTTAAAGTTTTTCTTTGGACATACTAATTTGAGCACCCCTCGAGATAGCACTTTGTGGCTCTAACTGATTATTTTTGTTTTATTATCAGATTTAATAAAATTAATTTTTATTTTATGGGTAAGTACTGCATATAGTAACAAAATTGTCATAAATTAATAAAAGTCTGAACTATAAAATTTTGTTGATATATGTATGTGTACAGAGATATTTATTAGGTTTAACGTCCTACATCTGAGAGAGTTGCAAAATAATTCAAACCACCTGCCTATAATTAAAAGCCTAAAAATCTAAACATTTGTGAACGATCATTTGTTTATTGTACCTAAGAAACTGGCAAACTTCAAGATACTTGCTTAAAAAAAATTTCAAATCTTATCGCAAGCTTTTTATAGATTTAAAAATAAAAATATGAAAAAATTGAAAAAGAAACCTCTTAAGTAGGTACCTTAAGCATACTCGTATATTTATCAAATGCGGTAATTTTTCTTGATAGCTGTTGCCGTTTTTGTATCAGATATAGTAACTTTTTGGTATTGAAAAAATATTTTTGCAATTACACATATCAAGTTCATCAATTACGCTTAGTTTGTTTTTTGTCTTTAGATGATAGTGAAACTTTAAGCTTTGCCAAAACTGTTTAGTACTTACATAGGTCTTCTTTGGGAATCACTTGCCAATTTATTTAGTTTGTTTTAGTTATTATTGATTATAATTTCTATTAAATATTTATTAAATTATTAAATATAAATTTTTATCAATACTGTGAGTTTTTGCAACTGATAAACTTTTTAATATAATTTGAAGTGATAATAAATCATGAAATGTTTAATAAGAGTCACTTATAATATATACATTTCTTTGGGCTTCCTGCCATGAATCACTGATAATTGGGCATAACCGCTAACTGTGTTCATAGTTATTTGAATTTTTTAAACTGCTCTAAATTCGTGATGATTCTGTTTAACGTCTGATTTGTATGGAAAAGTGCTGTTTTTAGCTCAAAATCGAGTTAATTAAGTTGGTAATTGAGCTGATTTTGATGCCAGTGTGAAAGTCATACATATCATATCTGATTTACAATGTATGATTTTTAGTCTTTGAGCTATTCTCAATCTTTTTTTTAATGTTTTTAATCTGTTTGCAAAGAAAACGAGTTAAAAACGAGTTACAAAATAAACATGTCTTATCATGTCACACAGATTTTATAAAATTAACATCTCCTTCTATTTTATGCAGTTTACTTGACTTGCATATATGTACATAGTATGTACATGAATTTGTTTGACTACAGTACTTTTCGAAATAGTGCAACTTCATCATCAAAGAGGTCAACAGTGCGTATGAGTAACATTTAATTGCATGCACCTTGAATGTTGTCATCGTTAAAACTCAGATTCAGAAACAAATCTTATAGCAAACATTGTGGCTCAGTAAAGTTGAAAAAATAATTGAGTTAGCAAATATTCAGATAAAAAAATACAAAAATTCTATAACAAAGACTATTATTTTATTATCTGACATTTCTTGCGCAGCTTTGCAAATTTATTTTTATTTTGAGCACTTGGAGACCTCTTTTGTGGCATCCAAAATTCATTTTCAGCCTTTTCCCATCCATTCGTGCTATAAATTTTTTTTCGAAAAATGGGTTCAAAACTCCCTTTTAGGAGGGTCGGTAACCTGCCCTACCACTTTCAAAATCCATTTTCGGTATTTTCGCATCGATTCGTGCAATAAAATTTTTTTAAAATAGTATGTAAGTGCATATGTTCTCATATTACTTCATTCTTTATAGCAATAGAGAAGTAAGCATGCTTATTTCAATAGCGCAGTGTTCAACGAAGTAGGGTGTAGACGAAGATGGAAATGCATCCGTGCAGAGCTCTAATATTTACATTGATTTGTATGTATAACGTTTCATCATCATATAAATTTAGAACAACAGTGCGTATGAGTAATATTTCATTGCACGCACCGCAAATATAGAAATCATTGAATGAACAGCGATTGCTGTCATCAGAGTATGAAAATTTTGAATTGAATCACTCATCAAATAGCGCCTAGTACACAGCAAAAAAAAAACATTAAAATCGGTTCAGCGGTTTGTGAGTTAAAAAATATTCTGACTAACAGACAAACAGACTGTTATGACAGAGATTTTCATTAATAATATTTTTGAAAGAAACGATTAACTGGCATAATGAATTGTGTATATTTTTTCATTGATTATTTTTAAACCTGTTAACTTATATCTCCAACTAACTGGAGAAACACCTAATATTTTTCCATTTATACAATAATCTTAACACATGCATTCATTAAAAAATGCATCATCAAATTGAAATAGACATTTTTGTTTTAGCTTTAACTATAAAAACTTGCTCATCATCTTTTTTTTTTTATACATATCACAAACATACATATGTACACATACATATATATATACACATTCTAGGTAGTATATCTTTATTTATTATTATTTTAATTATTCATACTCGTATATTTTCTCTCCATACTTTGCAATATAGTATGTCATTTTTATTTTGTGGCTTACATTGCAATATTTTTTTGCCTCATCAGCTTAGCGCTCGCTCGTCTGACACCTCGCAAACTGTATATGAGTACTGACTGTTTTAAGTATGTTATGATTTTATTACGTTGCGGTAATATCGCGTCGTATATCTATTTAATTGCCTGCTGCCTGCCTGTCTGTATGTCTGTCAGTACGTGATTGTCTATCTATTGGCTTGCCCCAGTATGTTCTACTGTTGTCTGAAGTTGGTACTTGTTGTATTATCTTTTAAATGGTAATTTACTTTTTTTTATAATTTTTTATTATTATTATTTTTATTTTAGTTTTATTTTTGTTTTGTTTGCGGTATTTTGCTGTTGTGTCATTTTTGTCAACACTCAATGTGTGCTGCTGTTTTTTTTTATTATTCATTCATTCTTTTACTTTTTATTATTATTATGTTGTATTTTTTTCATTAATTTAGTTATCACAGCTAACTTTGCTTTGCAACTTTGCGCTTTTTTAAATGCGTTCAATTAATTTAATTTAGCTATGCTTGACCTTTGGTACTATGTTGATTGCTGTGCTTTCGGCATTTTATAGAAATGCAAAATTTTCGGTGGGTTGTAATTGAACTTTGTATGATGTTTACTTGTGTGAGTCCAATATCATGGATAAATAAACTATATACATTGTCAGCTATCAATCAATATGAAAAAATTAGTTACTAATTTTTTAATTAAAAAAAAAGAGATTTCAAGTCAGCATTTGCATTGACTAAAAGCAATTAAAATACTACGAAATATTTGCGAACAGGTTTCACAAGTTATTCAATTAACAAATATCTAAGTTTTACCTAAATTCTTGTTCACAATTTCACCAAATTAAGAACTTTTTCGTGAAATTGTTTGACGTCAATGCGCAAAAATTATTTGACATATAATTTAGTTAGATTTTTCAACAACCAAAGATTTTTAATTTCGCATAAAGGATATTAGAAAAATTTTAGCTTGGATAACAATTTATTATTGTAAGCGGCCATAATTCAAACTCATATTTTATTTAGAGCATCTAAATGTTAACAACAATTAATTCAAAATAGGGATTCCAAATATATCCAATTTGAAATAAGAAAAAAAATTTATTTTCTTAATTAATTTCACAGACCTCTTTAAATATTTTTTTTTAGCAAATAAACTAGAAAAATATCATTAATTAATTTAACAATGCTTTGTTGCTTTCAGATGATCCTGGTGGCACACGCAAACAACAACAAAATCACAGCAACATGGATGCTGCAACAACAACAAAACATATTTCTAGCAAAAATAAACAATCACAAAATAGTCGACGCAGTGCCAACGCTACAGCAAGTAGCAGCAGTAGCAACAGCAACAGCAATACCGACACTATTCTTAAGAAACTGAGCAAATTTAACGCAAGTTTACAAACCACATATCGACAGAGGAGTAGTAGTAGTAGTGGTGGTGAATCACATGGCGGTGGTAGTAGTGGTGTAATTGAAAATCTTAAAACGCCAAAACAAACCGCTAAGCAAGCAAAAGCGGTAGCAAAATTGGCAGCAGCGGCTGCTGCTGCTAAAATTGAACGTGAACGACGTGACAGCGATAAAATAGATCCACTAGCAATTAATGAAGATACCAAGTCAACATTGGCAACAGCAACAGCAACAACAGCAACAACAGCAACAACAACGACAAAACAATTGCCAACAAATAAACGTGAAAAAGTGGTGGAGCAAAAGACTGCAACAACGAATTCCACAGCGACGGCAAAAAATGCCAATAGCAACAGCAACAATAATATAAATAAAAACAACAACAGCAGCAGTGATAATAATAATAGTGCAAATAATAATGATAAATATGTATTAAGTATTAGCGATAAAAGCAACAACAATAACAGCAGCAACAATAATTATATTGTTGGCGACAAAAAAAGTGATACAATTTTAGGCAACAAAACTTCAGATGCAACAATTGCTGCAAATAAAGCTGCTGGTATCGTTGCTGCTGCTGCTGTTGCTGCTGCTGCTTCAATAACAACAACAACTTTAGATGTTACGGAGCCAACAAACACAGCAGCGGCAGCAGCAACAACATGGAATAACTCCAAGTACCTACATAAAAAATTTAAACGACTCGCCAGTACAACAGAAGTCGATGTTGCTGACAATGCAAAAATCTTATCAGACACCAACGTTACTGTTGATAAATTGCGTAAGACATCATTGTCATCTACCAGCAGCAGTAGTACAACTTCTTCGCCGCCACCAATCCAACAAACAACAACGACTGCAGCAGTTGCAGTGAAAACTGCTGATATTGCTGTTGCACAAAATGATATCATTTTTGGTTTAACGAATGGTCATCACAATCCCCAGCAACATCAGCAGCAGCAACAACAAAAATTAGTTGCTACTACAAGTGCCAACAACAACAACAACGACCATATTAATTTATATCAGCAACAAATGTTGCCAATGAGCAGCCAACATGTTGCTGTTGCAGCAACAGCAACTGCCATTAATAACAACAACAGTGTTAAATTTCATTTAAGTGCAAATAGTAATAATTTAGTTCCAAGAACAATTAGTAATAATAATGTTGTTGCTACTGGTAGTACAACCGCAGTCACTAGTATTAATTTAACACTGCAACAACAACAACAAACTAGTACATTTAGCCCATTAAGCAGTAACAATAGTGTATTGCAACCAACTCAAAATATGCGTCAGCATCAAAATGTCACGCCAGCAAATGTTGCTGAACAGAATAGTAGCAGTAGCAGCAGCAACCAAACTGGCCGCCATGTTTGTCCCTACTGTAATTTGAATTGTACCAAGCCATCAGTGTTGCAAAAACATATCCGTGCTCACACCAATGAACGACCATATCCATGCGAGATCTGCGGCTTTGCATTTAAGACAAAGAGCAATTACTACAAGCATTGCAGGTAATAAACAGCTTTTTTTTAAGTATAGCAACAAAGTGTTTTTGCTTGCATCAGGCAGATATTTTACTTTTGGAGAAAGGTAGCCAAATATGGAATACATACCCTATTGTTGGATACTTAATAGTTTGATCCCTCTGTCAGAAAGATCTTTTTCATCAGGCTTAGGTTTCCGCTAGAGATAAAGTTCTTGAGCCCAGGATAGAGTTCATGTTCTTTATCCAAAGAACTGTCAGAATATACATTAGTTGTTGTATCCATATAATGAACTATTCCATATTAGGCTACTTTGTTATCTTTTGTACACAATTTATTTTTTTATTAATGAAAAAATCGTTAAAAATTCATAAAAATTTTTTATATTTTTTAATATCTAAAATTTTTCAACTAGATCTCGATCACATGCTGCACGTAAACGTGGCATTGAGTTACCCGCCGATGCTGATGATGGCTCTCTTGTCGACTCTGATCAGGAACAGGATCCTGATTTAAGCAACAGTAGCTCAGATATGGTAAGCTATTGAAATTAATATTATCAATTTAGTTTTTTTATTAAAAACACGTTTCTCACATACACTACCACAGATAAGTCGCACTGCCTCACCACTTGATGAATGCAGTATCTCTTCGCCTGCCATACCACAACAACAGTTGCAACATCTGCAGCAGCAGCAACAACTACAACTGATGTCACCTTCCAATGTTGCATCGCCTATGCCATCACCATCTTCAATTTCATCTTCAAAATCCACTTACTTGCAGCAACCTGCACACCAACAACACCAGCAACAACAGCAACAGCTGCCGTTAGGATCTCCGGCAGCTGGCACACTGCCACCGACAACAGCAGCAATTGTTGGCAGCAATATTGCTGCTGCTGGTAAACAAGTTATTGACTATAAGCCATATAAACCTAAATTCCATAATGCTGCATTATATGCAACAGCAAAAGAAGGTGCTGTTAAACAGCACCAACATTTGGAACAACAAAAATTGGCATCACATCAACTTTTACAACAACAACAGTTGCATCATCCTACACTTTCACCTAGCACACAAGTAAAGCTAAATAACCACATCAATACACATCAGTTGCAGCTACAAATGCAGCAACAGCAACAGCAACAACAACAGCAGCAACAGCAGCAGCATCATCAACAACAACTTGCAATGAATGCTGCGAATCCCACCGTACTACCAATAGCAAATTCACCGCTTGCAGCTGCAGCAGCTGCTGCTGGCGTTTATTATTTAGCCCAGCCACAAGCAACATCTTCTGCTTCTCCATTGTTACATCCTGCAGCACATATGCCACAACAATATTATAATCCAGTAGCTGCGGCTGCTGCAGCACATCAGCAGGCAATTGCAGCTTTTCATTTGATGACACCACAACAACAGCAGCAATTTCATCATCAGTTTCAATTGCAACAGCAGCATTTACAACAACAACAACAGCAGCATTTACAATTGCAACAGCAGCAGCATTCCCCTGCTATGTTGAAGTCAGCACATCAGCGTCATCATCAGCAGCAGCAGCAACAACAACAACAACACACATCAAGCTTAGCATCGTCGGCAGCAGCATTAGCACAACACCAACAGCAACAGCAGCAGCAAACACCATTGCAATATTTAACTCATGTAGCCACCGCAGCAGTAACTATTGCTCAGAGTAACACTAATAACCCTGCCAGCAGTAGCACTAGCAATATTATTGGCAGCAGCAGCAGCAACAGCACTTTATCATCCACTACTTCAGCAAATTCAGGTTTAATACATGGCAACATATCAGCTGTTGCTGCTGCCGCAACAAGTGGTAGCGTGCAATTGGTAAATAAATTTTAAATTTTATCTATTTAAATTAATTAAGTTAGAATTCGACAGTACGCAAAAGAATTTTTTCCAATTTCTATTTGATTGTATGTATATGGCAAAATTTGATAATAGTTAACAAATAGTGTAATTGAGATTACAAAATGCTTAAGTATTTGGAATAAGTTCACATGTCGTATGTTTGAACAATGATTTTGAATCGATCTAATGTTTAATAATAATAACCAATTCGTATTTAGTTTGCAACAAATATTTCTTTGCCACAAACGTTCATTTTTTAATAATTACCAAATAGCCAATTACGCGAAATAATACATATGAATTCACCGAAATCGATTTAAGGCAGTAAATTTTAATAAAAAAGGTGGCGCAAAAGTCCTCGCTCGATTTTCTAAGACAGTAGTTTTGCTTGCACACATATATAAAAATAATGTGTTCTATTTATTGATTGAATGTAATTGCTATTCGTGCATTACACGCGAGTTTGCCAGTCCCCAGAAGCTATAATTTTGCTTAGTCAAGTAACTGCATAATTAAAAGAAATATTTTTTTTCCTTTACAGAATAAAGAGTTCCTCACGGAACACATAAGTAAACTTATTTCTCAAAATGAGGCTATCGTAGAGAACAAGGAATTGTTATTGCAAAAAAAATATCCAAAAACTCTAAATCGTTCTCGCAGTTTTACCAATGCGAATAACAATGTTAACAACAGCAGCAGCAACAATAATTCTATTGCTAACACATCCACTAACAGCAACATTTCCAACAATAATGTTAGCAACACCGTTAATCATGTTGCCACCAGCAACAATAATAATCTAGTCATATCAACAGCAACCACAGTAACAACATCAAGTGAAAGCGCTAATGCTAAATTAGCGCACGCAATTCAAAGTAAGCATCAAATGCTACAACAACAACAACAACAACATCAACAGCATCAACAACAGCAACAACAAATGCAGCTACAACTACATCAACAGCAACAGCAACATTATCAACAAATGCAACAACAATTGCAATTACAGCAGCAGCAGCAAAATCGCTTAGAAGAGCAACATCAACAGCAGTCGCAGCATCAACAGCATACTCCCCTTAATGGCATTTCCAAGCATATTGTTGCAGGTAAGCAACATCAGCAGCAACAGCAATCGCAACCGCAACACCAACAGTCATATCGCCCGCCACAGCAGCAACATATGCCAATGTCGTTGCAACTTCAAGCGCAACATCAACTAAAAGAAGCGATCAGCATGTCAGCAGCATCTTCAAGCGCTCCCCTTAATTTATCTGCACGTTCTAAAGTCACCGAAGATAATGCAGCAACGTCCTCCGCATCTATATCACGCAAACGTCAATCAATTGAGCATCAAGCACCCAGCTCTATGGAAGCACCAACTTCTTCGGCTGCCTCAGCGACTAAGCATCCACCACCACCTAACAATTCAATTATCAAAAATTTATTACTAAACGCTCGTGGTCTGGCTGTGCCCACCGGAGAAGGTGATGACGCTGTCTATATTTGTCCGCTTTGTTCTATGGAATTCCGAGCTGCCGAAGACTTACAGCGACATAACAGCATATACTGTCAAGGGGCTTCGTCGAGTGCTCCCATCAGTCCAGTATCATCACCATCGTACAAATACTTTCGCTCCAATTCGATTTCACTCAATTTGCCAGAATTCAAGAATTCTCTGTTTTTATCAAAAAATCCACTTTCACTGGCAAAATTGGCCTGGTCACAGCTTAAAACGAAGCCTAGCTCCTTGGTTTTAAGCCGACTGAGTGCTTCGCAGGCAGGTACTACAACTAAGACAACACCTAACAGCACTGTCACATCTATGGCAACAGCGGCGTCTACCACAACAACGAGCAGTAACGTTTCCTCATCTGCATCAGCTTCAACATCAGCAGCCGCAGCGGCCGCTGCTCACCCACCCAGTGTAGCTACCGAGCAAGTGTATCGATTTATTGACACACCGCTACCTTCACCCGGGCCACTTTTGGGCAAAACACCATTGGTGGATTCATACAACACCAGCAGCGCAAACAACGAAGGACGCAAATCGGCCGATGTTGTTATAACAAAGATGCACGATGAACGTACATTTCCAATGAGTCTTTCTGCTGCCTCGTCCATCCAAAATGAATCATCATCGTCCAGCAAGCGTCCTAAATTGGAGTCATTTGGCAACACAGCCAATATTGTAGATAAAGATCAGCCAGCGACTGGACTTTTCGCACAAAGCAATAAATTGAATTTAGCCTCCATGCGTCATAAAAATTTCAGCTCCGCTTTGGATGCCGACCATTTGTTACTAACAACAACAAGTAACTTGAATGAAACAACCGGCGCTATCTGGCACACAAAAGAAGAGCGCCTTAAGCGCTTTAGCTCATCCGGCGGTTGCATGATTCCCATTTCCGAATGTAATGACTACGATATGAGTCCTAAGATGATACGCACGCCACTTCTGTCTGGCGGTTGCTTTCAAGAGGTTTCCCCTAAACCCAAAGAAAAAGAACCGTCAAGACTAACAATGCCCAGTGGCAGTAGCGGTGCGTCAGCAAACAAGCTTGGCTTGCCCGGCTTAAGCTTAAACGCCGGTGCACCCCAACATTTTCAATTTCCGCCAATCAATTCCATAACAGCATATAACCCGCTGACGCTGCCACCTATGTTATCATTATCAAGTATTGGCGGTAGCGGCGAGAAGATGATACCTTACGTACCCGGCATACCGGGACCTAATAGCCTAACGCCACAGCTTCCACCACCACAGCACTTACAGCTGCCACCGATGGCAACACATCTGAATTCATCACAGAGTACGCTCAGTCCAAATCGCAAAAAAACTCCCAGTCCCATGGCACTACTCACTTCATCTCAGTCAGCAGCAGATGCAGGTTTAAAAAATTTAGTGGTACACACAGATGGCGTTCAAGCGTTATCCCCTTTTGGCGGCGTACAAAATGCACCCAGTGAATTCAGTCGTGTGCCACCAACAGTAGCGCTACGCAATGTTTCCCGCAATTGGACAGGCTTAAATCAATCCACTGCCACCGCTAGCAACAGTAAACAATCGTCAGCAATGTTAAATTTGGAAGTACCAAAAAAATCTTTTAATTTTCAACGTATAGCGGATAATTTAAGTCCGCGAAAACCGTCACAATCTCCAGCGTCATCCTCAGCAGTAGCTGCTGTTGCATCAGCGTCAAAATTATCGCCACAAGGTAAAGAAGTACGTCACTTTAATTTCGATGCCTTATCCAAAGGACCAGAGACTAGCACACCTACAGAGGCAGCAAATTTGGCGTTAACGCCCCTACACATCGACACTTTAAACACTAATTCAGCTGCAGTATCTTCCTTGTCTGTCAGTAGCGAACCTGATACTACCCACGCATCTGCTTCTGCCGCTGAAGTGAAAAAGTCCAAATTTTTACGTCCCACCAGCTTGCCGCTCAAACCGGGAACTTTTACACCGAAACGTCATCATGGCATTACACCAACAGCCAACACATTACCACTTATATCACCCGAGACACCACGCCCCTCCAAAGCATGTGTACAACTATACCTTAACGGACACGCTTACACCTATTTAGGCCTAAAGTGCAGTACCAAAGTCTTTTATTGTACGGTAAATCTACCACAACCTTCCTATGTCGCTGGCATGCACAAACTTTCTATGTACAGCGTCTGGCAAGTCTGTGCTGAAAATAATCCGCATCCGTTAGGTTTCAAGCCCAAAGTTGTGATGTCCCTTTATGACTCGCGACAAAAATCTATAGCCAGCACCATGGCTGGTGCTAATAAGAAGCTAACATATGATGTCGTTACTGCACAGCAAACAGTTATGACACCATTCATAAATAATCAAGGACAATTTTATCATCATCAACTTAAGCAAATTACTGCAGATGCACAAACTTCCGCTGTAACCTCAGGAGCTGAACAATCAGCAAAAGAAAGTGCTACAGAAATTGGTAATGCTGAAGTAGTTCCTGCAACTAAGCGCAGTGACCTAACATCTTCTAATAACGTATCAACCACAGCTGCCACCTGTTCGTCCAGTTCGTCATCGTCACAGCAGCTGCTTGTTGGCGGGTATGAGTCGCTTGAGGACTATACTTATATACGTGGGCGTGGTCGTGGTCGCTATGTTTGCTCAGAGTGCGGTATACGTTGCAAGAAGCCATCTATGCTGAAGAAGCATATACGTACACATACCGATGTTAGGCCGTACACCTGCAAACACTGCAATTTCAGGTTTGTCTTGATCGTGTTTTTTCCTCTTGACTGTAATTTATTTATTATATTTAACTTTCAGCTTCAAAACCAAGGGCAACCTTACCAAGCACATGCAATCAAAGACCCATTATAAGAAATGCATTGAGCTCGGCATCAATCCTGGACCAATGCCAGCTGATGGTGAATTCCTAGAACCAGATATGGAGTTTGATCAACAGTCATCTACTTCAGCGGGCGGACGCACATCTTCGATTCCTGGTGAATCGGACTCAGATGACTTTAGCGATAATGAGACCGAAAGTAGTGGTAAGTGTAACATACGAATACTGAACTGAAGTCAACAATACTAATAAATATTTGAATTGTCAACTACTTTCAGATACAGAAGATACCAAATCTCGACTACAGCTACAGGAACATGAAGCAGCGCGTGGCTTACTCTCACTCTCAATGACACCACCAATAGCTCAAAGTGTTTCACCACAATTAAAGTGTAGTACAAGTGATGTTTACACATATCAGCATCATATAAATGATACCGTAACAACGGCAACAGCAATGAACTTTTCCACCACAACAACCGCTGGAAACACAACCGCATCAGCAATTAAACGAGTTGTCTCATTTACATCGCCGAAACCTCCATTTGATTATCAAAAGCAAGAACAATACTATTCAAATCCTGAAGAATCTAAGCCGAAACGTATCTCAAATGCTGCAACCACCAGCTACGAAAGTGCACCAATCGACTTAACCAAGCCGCGTGCCAACACACCGTCTGCATCGCCAGTTCCAACAGCAGCTATAGCCCAAAAGCAAATCTTACCTAATAGCACAGTTAAAGAGCATATCTCAATATCTTGTGCTAGCAATAATATAGTACATAGTCAGGCTCAAATACGTGATGTAATTTTTGGTACGGCAAGTAACGAATCGGGCTTCCTTAAGAAACTCATTACCGTTTCGGATAAAGTGCGCAATTCCGCCGACAGTACAACGAACACAAAAAATATAAACGATGTACAGCTGCAGAACTATCTGACGGAGCAGGCTTTACATAACACAAAAATGAAACAGTGCCAAATGAATCGCAGCTTTTTGGATGCAACCACTATAGCATCTACAATACAAAACACAACTTGTATTGTAACAGGAAGTGCTTCAAGAATGACAACAACAACAAGCATGAGCTACACAAATCAAATTTGGCATAGTGTAAGTGAAGTTACTGTTAGCTCTTCAGGAGCAAGTATTCCTTTTACAGCCACAGCACCCATATCAGCTGTGACAGAGGCTTCGCAACCTTCCACCAACATCAATCTTAAAGAAGAAAATTCATGTAAAAACGAAACAACTCCCACACAAATCGAAGAAAAAACAGAAGCTTCCAAGCCGCTCACACCTGCAATCGCAACACAATGTAAATCGTCAGATGAAGGTGAAGAAAGCGAATGCCCTTCAGATCAGGAACAAGTGACAACAATAGGTGCAGGCAAGCGAAATAAAACTTCGACATTAAAACAATCGTCAACATCAAAAGAATCAACAGCACATAATGCAAACCTTCCCGCTGCTGTACATCAACCTGGTACCACCGATTTTTCTGGTGTGCTCTCTGCGCCAGCGCGTACTGTTATTGTCGGAGAAGATGGCTTCAAAAAATCCGCCAGCAACGAAATACAACCCGTTTATCCTCGCGTACCAATTTCAACAGATGGACGTCCTGTTTGCACCATATGTTCAAAAACTTTCCAGAAACAACACCAACTGGTGTTACATATGAACATTCATTACATGGAGCGTAAATTTAAATGTGAACCTTGTGGTGTCTCTTTCCGCACACAGGGTCATTTGCAGAAGCATGAACGATCAGAAGCGCATAAAAATAAAGTTATGATGACGTCAACTTTTGGTGTGCCCACCACATCAAATCCACGTCCATTCGAATGTACCGATTGTAAGATTGCTTTCCGCATACACGGTCACTTGGCAAAGCATTTGCGTTCCAAAACACATGTACAGAAATTGGAGTGTCTACAGAAGTTACCATTTGGTACATATGCTGAAATTGAACGTGCTGGCATAAGTCTTACCGAAATTGATACCAGTGATTGCGATAACTCTTTGATATCATTGAAATTACTTGCTCAAAAACTTATCGAAAAAGATCCTTCAAAATTGAGTAGCTATACAACACCTTCGGGTATGCATACTATAAATGATGCCAACTCTAATGCAGGCATTGCGTCCCATGATAGCGCATCAGAGGATGGTTTTAGTGCAGCTGCCAGCGCGGCAGCTAATGCAATTGCCTCATTGGATAATGATAGTGCTACAAATACACCAAGACGTGGTAATTCAATGTCAGAAGATGAGACAGTTGCTGCTGGTCTAAATAGCTTGAAGCGACGTTTACCTAATGCTCTTGCTGCTGCAAATTTTAGTAATGGTGAAGAAAGTGACAATCAATTAGAATCAACAGAGCTGTCGAAACGAGCACGGTTAGATTTAGTAGTTGCCACCGATCGTCATTCAGTTACATCGCCTGCTGCTTCTAGCACATCAAATGCATCTAACTGACAGTACGCTTATGTTCAACCACATGGATGAATAAGTAAAATGCTTCAAATGCAAAAATCGGCGCATCGCCACCAACAACAACATGAATTACAATTTGTGCCAAAAGCAGAAATATTCAATCAACAACCTTTTAAGCCGCCGCCACCCATTCACTATATCAACGAAATTGGTCAAAGAAATTGATAATGTAGTTATGCGGAATTCTGTCATATATAGATGCTAAGGGTTTTAAGTTGCAAAATGGTAGAGATTTAAAAAATTTTTTGTTTTGAAATACTCGTATTTAATTATGATTTTTTGGGTGCATATGCCTTTATTTTATTATTATTCGATACACAATGGTTTCGCTGAATAACGTCCGTTAACCCTGTCTTGGGCGCCATAAAGAATTTTATACAGGGTAAAAGTCATATTGGTTCCAAAGCTAAGGCTTTAAGACTAAGATTTGCTTAAATATAATTAAGTTTAGATATGTGTCTTAAAGGCACACTAAACTAAATGATGATAATAGTTTTCAATGTTAAAAATATTAAATGTGTAGGTAACCTTCCCATTTTTGAAAAAAAAACAACAATAATGCTTGTTTTTCGTATTCCTCAATTTTTAGCAGAATGAAGGGCATAAAATATATTGAACTTATAGTACGTGCCCATACATGAGAAAATTGACCTTTTGATGAATTATTTTTATTAGAAAAAACCTGCTGATTAAGATGAAGTTTTCAAAATTTTTATTGCTGAATTCTTTGCAAAACTATGGCGTTTTGAGTTGCAGCAATTTTTTTAATACCTTTTGATAATGTATTCAAAAACTGATCATTGAACTCAAAACTTCACTACATTACCTAAGCCAATTGATGGGAACACAATCGATCATTACTTGAATTTTGGCTCTCTTGAGATTTTCGTTCAGGAAGTTAAGTTTGCTTCTTCCATAAGCGCTCACATTTATACTTTTTAGCAGCTACCTTCAGCGTAAATAAGCTATACTGTATCAAACCTCTTAGCTGTCTATATATTGTCAGAAGATTTTACAATCTAAATACATACTTGCAACTAATAAAAATTTTTTTTGTAACATTTATACTAATTGTATTACATAGAGATGTATTTAAAATCATATATATTTGTAAATGCAACACAATTCACTAAATATAGGTATGATGAATATATCCAGAAATATCCAAATATTTTATGAAAGAAAAAAAAACCAGAAACTTTTTTAATTAAAAAAGATAATCTATGTATATTAATATTCTAACTATTTACAATTCAAATATCATATTTAAAAGTAAAATTAAAATCTTCAACAATTTTATAGCTAAACAATCCCCTATACAACTTTCAACTTTTGAATTTGAGAAATTGTTATGTATCAACACAAATCACTTAACTTTATATTTATTTATACAACTAGAAATTAAAAAGTGCTGTGAGTCTATCGGCTTAGCCCAACCCGAAATCCCAAATAATGGTATCATTGTATTTAAAATCAAGAAAAATATAAAATTTACAACTTTAAAACTCCGCGAGTTATAAAAGAAAAACTATGAAAAAAAGAAATTATTTCAATTAAAAAATAGAAATAAAATACAATATGCAAATTATATTATATACATATATGTATGTGAATATTTACTCGTATATATGAGTTTAAAATGTTTGTTAAAGAAAATTATGTGTTATAGCTAAAGTTTTTTTTTTAGTTTTAATATCACGTGGCTCTTCCTTTTATTGACATTTGTATTCAATAATTTTTTGGCTATTTTTTCTAACGTTTAAATCTTATCAGAGATAAGATGATGGTCATAGCTAAATTTGAATAAGCATTGAAAACTTGGCCTTTAATTCTTTTTTAAGTTTTCTGCTATTTTAATTTAAGTTTTATGTTAAAAATGCAAAATTCCAACTACGAGGACATTTGAAAAAGAGCAATTGCTTGCAGCTCTTTTAAATATATCCTTGTTTTTGGATGAATTAGTAAAAATATTTCTATTTTTTACCAACGAGACAACGAGACTCTTATATATAGCCTGTAAATAACCCTGCAAAATATATCTTATAATAAATCAACGATTTAAAGAAACTTAGTTAATTATTTGTTTATTTGTTAAGTTTAGTTATTTTTTAAATTTTATTATTGAAGTTATAGGTACAAGCATATGTATATGAAATATATATCGTATATAGCAAGATAATGTACAAACTATTTAAAGTGAAATAGTTTATCAATAAATTTTAAGCTTAGTTTGCAGTGATAAATATATTGTATATGAAAACCTGCAAAGTATAATAATTAATGTAAATATATATATTATATACCATATAATAAGACCATTTAAATAAAATAAAAGTGATTACATTATTATAAATGTACGAGAAAATTTATATTACAAAATATATACAAAAGATTATTTCAAAATAAAATAAAAAAAATTTTAAATTTTAATTCAACTTTGCGTGTTTGACATTGTTGAATCGTTCAGCTCATTCTCATATTTGCTTTAGAATCTGGTTTGGAAGAACATATATTCCTGTAAATGGAAAAAAATGCTATAAAGAATACACATAATTTTAAAGAAATTTCCATTCCATCCCATACCAATAAAACGGCTGATCCCATTATTAAGGCACGTTCCTTGGCAGTTAGTTTGGAATCACTGAAGTATATATTTGTTGTGTATTGTGATTTGCCGCTCAACCATTTATGATCAATAGATGCACGGAGATCGCCACCTGAGTGTATCTATGTAAATATGTTTATTTATAAAACCTCTATATTGACTGACCTTGAAAGTAAAATCGAATATTCTAATGAACCACAAAGAGTATACTGATATTTTAGCATTAACTAAGTCTATCGGAGATGTCACATTCCATTAATACTTTTTAGATGGTGTATGCTATTCATATTCTATGTTTACTGCATATTTTATATCAGCTTAAACTTGGAGCTGAACTATAACAAGAAACCATTTCTACATAATCTTCTTCAGAATTTCAAAGTTATAAGCCTGCAGCTAAACTACAAGCAAAGCAGTAGTAACATAATCGATACCTGGTTGTGGGTGTAAGTTTTAAGTCTGGAGCTAAATAGAAGCAAAAACATTTACAAAAGAAATCGTATATATCTGTAGAACTTTGGCGCACTATGTTCATATTTTGATATAATTCTTAATGCAAAAAATAAAATATAGTATGCTTGTGAATTCATAAACGTCGACTAACAAAGCTTACTGATGATACCATGTAGCAGTGGTTGAAACTAGTATAAGCAGCTAGTTGTCCATTTTTTCCACTTAATGCGTTTTGGTTTGACGTCTTGACTAAAAATTTCTTGATAACCTGTTTTTTTTTTTTTCTTTCACAATGTCAAATTAATAAGATTTACAGATTTTTGATACCACGTGATCAGCCGAGGAGTCATTAAAATCGAGAACACCTGATGTTAGTAAGAATAACTGAAGTGAAGAGTGCTGTTATCAGCAAATAAATTAATAAACTGAATATTTGTTATGGGCAGAAAATCAGAAATAAAGGTACACCAGCCTTCGTTGGAAAAATGGTGGAAGTACCTCCATTTCAACCTGTGTAGATCGGTTGCTTAAAGATCTTTTTGAGGAAATGTTTCCAACACCGAAAGCAATTAACTGGTTCAGAAGGGTACCATGCCAATCTCTGTGAAAAGTTTTGGACAAATCTAGAGCAATTCATCTGCGTCTACCTTACTGACGGTTGCCAAGGTTTTATTTTTCAGTTAGGTATATGTGTCATCAGATCACGTTGCTGTCTAAAGCTATAATTCCAGTCACTTAGAAGTTGATTTTTTTCTCTGAAAAGCCCTTGAAATGGTACTTTATGATAGGTTGTCAATAATATCGTCTTGGCAAAATTATTACTTGCGACTGACAATTAGGCTAATGACATACGAGGCGGTTTTACGTTCGTTTTTACGGTTTACTGCCGAACGGTCGGCACTTATTTGTGTGTCTTTTCCAATTCAGTTATACACAAATTAGTGCCGATTCGGCGTTACCGCTTGGCAGTGCCGAACGTAAAACCGCCTCGTATGTCATTAGCCTTAGTGCTTGGAACTAAAATTGACTTGTGACAAGTCAGGTTAATTTCGTTTACAATCATAGTAGGGCCAAATATTTTATATTACGATTAGATTTTACAACAAATTAAAGAGTTTGCATTGGGACTTTAAAATAAATAAGTAAATCTTCTAAGACGACGGAAGAGTTTCCATTCGGATCTAAAGACTTACAATACTTACGGTCTCAGAATTTTAGTCACTGTCCTGGTCCAAAAAAAAAAACCGATCCTAAGAATTCATGAACAGTGTTTAGTAACGAATAATCCAGCAGATTGACTTGAAGGTTAGCGCTGATATTGATGATCTGTTTGAATCTTTTTTTAATTATTTAACGAAAATATAGAAAGACTTGCCAAACTCCAGCCAAAGTTCAGCTGTAGGCTTTGTGCTTATGGATTTGGAAGAAGTGATAGAATATATGTTTAGTGAAATCATATATGTTATCAACGTCTTCAGTGGTATCTTTATTGAGGAAACTAGAAAGACTAATTAAAGGTCCCAAATAACAATTTTGTACCACTTCAATCGGCATTCTTATATTGCCAAAGATTGGCGTACTACTACTTAGCACTACTACTTTTTTTTTAACACTTATAATCGCGCTATATTACTCAATGTGAATGCTACCTTGAAAAATGTCTCCTTCGGCAAACAGAAACAACAAAATCCAGTATTAGATGGTCCTTCTATACAAAATATCGGTTGTCCCGTATAACCATCCTCAATGTAAAATTCTGGTCTGAAAATTGTTGGTGATTGTACAATACGTCCCAATATGTTGCCTGGAGGTACCCAAACTTCAAGACTTCTTGGTTGGCAACAAAGAAAACCCAATGCCATTTTTTTACGAAAAACCAACGCTTCTTGATGGGTTCTATCAATTAAATGCATTTGAAATGGTCGTGCTGAGCCCCACATTAACCGTTGGTTTTGTGTAGAACTTTCAGATGCAGCAAAAATAGCATCACCAAGGGGCGAACGCATGACATAGCGATTTTCCGAAGTTATAGATGTAAGTGCTGAGATAGCAAAATATCATTAATTTTTTAAAATTTTATTTCATTAGATTATTTAACTTACAATCATTTAGTTCGAAGGATTGTTCCATATGAATAGATGGTAAATCGGCTAAGAAATTATAACCAGCATTGGGTGTAAAAGTTCTATTCCCCGAAACATTTTCAGCTACTGTTGCAATTGGCTGTGGAATGTGTAGTTGACTGGTAGCTGGTTTTTAAAACATATCAAATATAAGACTATGTGTTATTGAATGCGTCCTTAATGACTTAATATTTGTTAAAAAAAGTTAATGATCGAAGGATACTATTGACCATTAATTTTCCTTATTATAAGTTTATTATTAAAGACAATAAAGTTTACATACACGGTTGTGATTGTCGTCTAGGCTGAGAAGTTATACTTGTGGGGCCTTCAAAAACTACAAAAAAAAAATAAGAGAAAAAAGTAATATAATTCTAGACAACACTTTTTAAAAGAAAAATAAATACATAAATATTTGAAATAATTTTTTAACTATACAATTTTACAATCTATGACTCTAACAAATTGTTTTGATAAGATACGAGTATTTAACCGATAGCCCAATAATATAAATGGTAAGAGAGATAGATATACATATAATAAATCCACTGACTTATCAGTTTTGGTTTTTTAAGGTAAGTCTTTAAGTGACTCACTGATTTAATGATTTCAGCTATGTGATTTCCTTTACCTGTTGGCTCCAAATGTGTCTGTTGTGCCACTCGTATCTCACTGTCGAAATGTAGATTTCTTACTGCATCATCTTGCAACATTTTATTTACTTTATTTTAAATTATTTGTCACAAAAAGGTTACTATTAGTTCAGCACTTTTTTTTTGTATATTAAAAGCAACTGCATTGGAAGAGCTCAGTTATCAGACTGATAAGAAATATTGCTTGGCCAAGTTGATTAGCCTCTTTTTTACATATAGGTGGCTATAAACAAAATAAGCCTTCAAATAGTAATTTTTTTAAGTGCTGAGTATATAAGTAGCTTATTTTAGAATGAAACCATAGATTAACTGATGAATTCAGAAATATTTCGCACAATCAGCATTTATTTTCGAAACAAAAATGAGTCGATTTTTTTCAAACTTGTTTTGCTAAAAACCTTCTACAAACAATAAGAAATAAAATAAAGAAAAAATCAAGACGAAGAGACAAATTTTAAGAAATGTGTTTTTATAAGTAGGGCTGAAGTAAGCCTTCATATTATATCGGTCCTGGTTACATATTTCACTTTAAGTTCCTGACACCATCTAAATAATGCTTTATATATTTTAAATAAATGGTTATGTGCGTTCAAAGTGTTAACTATTCTTTAGATCTGTTTTTTTCATACAACAAGTCCTCATATTGTCACATTGTATTAGTTTTCCAGATATTTTAATTAATATTTCCATAAAGAATTTTTGTTGAAATATTGACTGTAAAATTATCTGTATTGAAAGTAAGAAGCTATATACTGGTGTAATTTTGCAACACATAAATCTCTAGAGCCCTCGAACGAAGAGTATATTTGCCCTCGAAGTACAGGACATATGCGGAATAGGTGATACACCAGTTTTAATGATGGAAAATGAAATAAATAGGTTGCCGGATACGTCTACCTGCAATACAAATAAACCATTAAACTTTATATAACTAAATTTTTCACAAATGCTACGATTTAGATTGGACAAACTCAGAACCAAGACGAATTTTAAAAAGACGACATGAAATATTTAAGGTCATGCAAGCAAGTTTCACTTAAATACTCAATCTGATTCGTACTTGCATCACACTTAAAGTTGGCGCATTTTGAAAAGAAGGCCTTCAACCTTCCATACAAGCAAATAACACCATATTGAATGAGTTACTTGTGGTATTGATACCAAATTGCACACATATACTTACTAGGAATGATTCGGACAAGCTATGGACAAAAATTGGATGAATTTCAACAAGACGGCATGGCAACTCTATAAAATCAGAAGCATCAAAACTCTGAATAGCGTTGAATTATTGAATTTCATGCAAGTACTCAAAATGATTCGAAACAATAAAAAAATACTTTTCATACAATCTTTAAAACGAAACGCTGAGACATTTATTTTAGATAGTGCTACCAATTTGAATTTTGAAAAAATGTCATGTCATCCTCCCAATCAAGTATAAAATTTAAAACATTATGCTGAAAGAATTTATTAAGGTACTGCACTCAAATTTCTTTCAAGCACAAGACAAAAAGCTTGTAGACTTTAAAAAAAAGGGCGTTGCACGTCCCATATAATCAAAAACAAAAAATCGATATAAACTAAAAATCGAGCCATATATATAATCAAATTCAATATAGGCTGGTTTCGTGAAATCTGCAAAAAGTCCACTGTTTAAGTAATAACTTAAGTGAAATATCTGCTCTTACTAGTTTTTATAAAACTTTTTTCAAAAAAAATTTTATTTTCAAATAATTCAATTTATTTCCATACTAAAAATATTAAGTTATTCACTTCAAAATTATGGCCACATGATCTATTTTTACGTGATTAACATAATTAAAGTTATGTAATGCAAAAAAGGCATAAAAAAGAAGTCTTGTTATAGAACGGATTCACAGAATTTTGTTTTTTCGAATCCAAAATTTTTTTTGGTTCGCCTAAGATTAAATCTGGCAACGCCAATTTTTTTTTTCTATCTTACGATATAATGCAACACTGCTAAAATGTTTTGACAACTTTGACAATTTGATAATTTAGGAAAAAAAAAAAAAAATTTCAATAAATATATATAAATAAAGGATTTTCCAGCGCAGCCGCAGTGCAAATATTAAAAAGAAAGCAATAAAATTGAGAATCCTCTAAGTCTATAAAGAAATTGAATCAAATTGGTAAATTATATTTTGCTATTTATATTTCTAAAAATTATTTCAATTAAGAAAAATTAAAAATATAATTAAACTTAAGCTTGTGCCATGGATCAGTTCACCCAGTGAAAGGGTGCTCAGCGGGGTAAACAAATATGGCTAAATCGTTTACACTATCGTTTTTACTGGAATGAATGAGATATATATATGAGGGGTTTTAGTTTCTCTTTGGACATTGCATTGGAAACATTTCCTAGTCCAATGCTTAGCCCTAAAAAGAGCAAAACAATAACAATGTTCTCAATTCGATTTGCGCACCCTTCTTGTTTACACTAATTTTCGCACTTTGACAAAATTTTCCAATTGTCAACTGTTATCTTGCACTCCAATCTGCACTTCGTACTTCTGCTTGGAACCCGCGATACGATAACGCTTATGGAGCTCAAAATAATATATGTTTTTCAATTAAACCGGTTTTTTATTTGTTTGTTATGAATGGGATTTATAGCCGCAGATTGTGCCGGGAAAAATGTTTTTCCAACAAATGCTCTAGATAGAACCGCGAAGATTAAATTAGGAGACAAAGTAATCGCATTAAAAATGTTCCTTCTCCGGAAAGATCAGACACTCAGTGGGGTCCTGATGTTTCTGTCAAATGAATATAAATTTATTGTCTCTCACATTAGACTCCATCCCCCTTACACCAATAACATACATTTTTTAAAAGCGGTCTGTTCTTTCCGCGGAATGAACACATATTAGGATTGCAAAGGTCCCTAAACTGAGAGACATTGCTGATACTCTTTCAGCATGAATATGTCCAATAGATTAACATTAGCATGCTCATTGCGTGGATTTTGCAATTGTCAATTTACTGGGAAAATGTGTTCGGTGAAAACTATAGACCCGTTTCCCTCACATACAATTTACGGTCATGGTAAAATCTTCCCGTCTAATGAACATGCCCCAGACAGTTGCAAAGCCTTAAAATACTAAGAGTCAGTTTTTAATGTAGGATACTCAAAGACAGCAACTAAAAAATGTTCAATTGTTCGAAGGACAAGAGCCTCTCCCTCAGTGAAATTAAATGAATTTTTGGTTGAAATTCTGAATGGGATCGTAGTCTTTCCGCCTAATGAACATTTTCAAGTTAGTTACAAAGTTTAAATATAGGTATTCGATTTTCTTTTTAATTATCTTGCAGGATTTGCGAAGGACTAAAACTCGATTATTAATTTTAACAAAAATCACAGTCAAAAAAAATTTGTTTAACATTTATCCGTTATTTTCAATTGCTCCAATCATAACCGAATAATTCAATTTATATATGAATACCCTAACTTCAAACTCACTCGTTTTGGGTTTTGGGGGTTGAATGTCAAATTTTCCAACAATCGAAATTTTATAAAAGAAAAATCCATACTTCGTCAGTCGTCATCGTCGTCTGTCGCCAAATCAATCGTTTAAATAAAATTTAGTAAAACGGGTGCATAAATATCACAATTAGTTAAGAAGTTACAGCTCAAGTGTGTCATGTCTTTGGAAGATCCCTTCTTTGTAGTGAAAGAGTGCGTTTTCATTGTTTGATAAATATTTATTACTTAATTTGACATTGACAATAAATACTTATATGTAATTAATTTTTTCGACAATTTTAGCGAAGTGTTTAAAGCTTTGAATAAAACGCGTGGCCTGTACCTGCGTTGGCGTGAATTGGGTGATAATAGTGGCAACGCTGAGGTTGAGTGGACCACAACTGAACTAAGAAATTCATTGCGTAGCATCGAGTGGGATTTGGAGGATCTTGAAGATACGATTAATATCCTTTTAAGAAAACAAATTTGTATTTGTTTTCGCTGCTGTTATGGCTAAGTGGCTTTATTGATGTTTTAAATTTTACTTTGGTATTAATGTTGAAGTATATATTTGCGTAGTTCACTTTTGTTTTTTTTTTTTGCAAAATTGCGAAAAATCAATTTTTGCTTACTCCTTTTAAATATGAACTGCGTATTCTTTTATTATTTTTATCTCATTATTATGCTTTAGTTTTTCGTTTTGTTTGTGTAAATTTTATTTTGACTTTAGATATGTTATCATATATTTTCCAGAATAGTTACATTAAATGTTATTTAAATAGATTTAGGCTTAGATAGTCCGTGCGATCTGATGTCTGTTTCCTTATATTCATTTTTGAATTAAAAATTTCAATTAAATAAGTTACAAGCTATAATTAAAAATTTGATTACTAGCACCTACAATTTGTTCGTAATTTAAAAACAAATTTTATAAGTTTCTCTTTAATATACTATTTTTCATTTAAGTGCCTTTTCCGATCCTAAGTATATACATAGCTTTATAACTAACAATAAATTAAATATAAAAATTGTAAAAATTTTTGGTCATGCTGGCTTTAAATCTCGCGTGCCGTCACACATTCTTAATTAGATAAATTTACAAACTTGTGTTGTTTTGTATGAACTCTAATATTTTTTAAATTGACATTGCTTCTGGAACTGGAATGAATGGACACTAATATTAAACTATTCATTTTTTCCCAAGTTTATTTATTTCATAGATAAATTTTGACGTTAAAAAATGATATTTTAGCCCATTATAGTCACCGAGTACTTAACTTTTTTATTTTACTTTATATTTATTTCAAAACGATTAGACTTAAAAAAGTTAAGTTTTTTCAATTCCAGCCCAGTGTAGCAATACTTTTTTTAACTCGAAAACTAGGGTTTTAAGGAAAACTAAAACACACTGAAAAAAATACTTGCGTAAAGTCATTTGATTTTTTTCTTAAAGCCCATAAAATAAACAAATTTTATTTTGTTCCAAAAACACAAGTAAAGACAAAAGCTTAAAACCATTTTTTCTTTGAGTCTACTTGTTTTCGAGAAAAATATAAACGGCACGCTATAATGGGCTAGATTACAAAAATATTACTTTATTTTTTTAGAAAAACCCTAAATATACGGGCCGCTTTCATTAAAGAAACTTGGGAAACAACGGACAACCTAATACCTAATAACTATACTTTGATATTCTTACATTTTTCTATATCTAGAGATATCATCCAAAAAATTAGAAAAAATGCAAAATCATCAGAACAAAAAATTAATCCAAAATGGCCAGAAAATAATAGATTTTTAGATTAAGGTGGTACTCGCTAAAAAAAATATTTAAGAACCAAAATCGAAATGAAACCCACAAAAATTTGAATAATCGCCAAAAATTCTGGCCCATTTATCATAACAAGTAAGGCTCAAAGCTGTTTAGCTTGACTATACCCTACACAAAGTTTCATTAAAGTTCAATATTAAATTCCAAAGAAATCAACTGAGTAGTTTAGGAGCTTTGAGTCTTTATTTGTTCATATTCACCTTTACTCTATTTTTGATTTAATAATTTCAACTTGTGCGCCAAAAAAAGTTTTACTTCAAAAGACAATTGAAATTGGAGTATATGGAGAAAGTTAAATTAAATGTTTTTCACTTCTATATAGAAAGCCACGTCTGCTGGAATAATCCAAATTTTATTTCACTTACCTCAAGGTTCCATGGTTATTTCTCACCTACTTTTTGTCGAGTCTTCATCCCAATCAATAAATGCGCTTACATACTAATTTTAATTACGTACTCAAATAGTTTTCTCTGATCAGTTCAACTAAATTTTTTATTTTTAACTTCTTAAAAAAATAGGCATTTAGTATACAAGCTTAGCCTAGTTTTTTAATTGAAATAATAATTTCCAGTTTTATAGCTATTATATACGAGTATATATCTCTACCCACAAGGGAGTAACATCTCAAAGTTTTTAAAATAAATCGGAAAATTGCATGAATCTTTCAGGCAAAACAAAATCAACTCATGATTTTATTTCTTATTCATATTTATTTGCCTTAACTTTTTACTTGGGTGTCTCTCTTGAACTAATTACGTATAGTTGAAAAAAATCCCAATAAATTTCGCATAGACAACAGAGAACTTTCCAGTCGCCGGCACTTCATCGACAATACTCGCGATGAAGTCAAACAGATGAAAGAAAAGATGAGCCTGAATCGGAATCGAGATAGAGATATAACTGCACATCAGCCATTACTAGACGAACATAATCATCACAATCATCATCATAACACTAACGATAAAACACATTTGGTAGATTGCAACGGTACCGGTAGCAACAATAGCAACATATTGATAAATAGTGGCAGCGGTGTCGCTAGTACAATTGCAGGCACAATGGCAGCAGCATCAACACGTCACAATGGCACTAAATATTCCAAGTTAGAAAATGCACTCGATAGTCCTGGTCATTATGGTGCAGCCTCGTTGGATAGTCCAGGACATCGTTTTGTCGGTGAGACTGTATCAATACAACAACGAATGATGCAAGGACAAGATGAGCAATTAGATATGATTAGTGATTCCATTGGAACATTGAAGACTGTATCACGCCAAATTGGTGTGGAACTAGATGAGCATGCTGTGTAAGTTGAACAAATATACACACATAATCTTTCAAACACACCCCAGCTGTTGATATCTTTTTGAAATTGCTATATTAGAAATGGGTTTTTCGATTATGAGTCCAAATCTGAATATTCTGACGAAAAAATCACCTAAATAACATAAAAAAATATATCTTGTGTTTTAAGCCTTCACTTACAAAAATACAATATTAACTCCAAGAGTATATATATACATTTTGAAAAATTTTGTGTGTAGATTTGTGTGAATTTGCTTACAAAAAAGCATAAATAAAAAATTACACATCTGATTTTTAAAATTTTTTATTGCAGCATGTTAGATGATTTTGGTACTGAATTTGACACAACCGATTCAAAATTAGATTCAACAATGAAAAAAGTTGCCAAAGTACTGCATATGAATAATGGTACATATTATAAATGTGTATGCAAAACAGAATTTATTATATTTTATTAAAACATGTTTTTATATTTTCAGATAAACGCCAATGGTTTGCTATACTAATACTTTTAGCGCTTTTATTAATCGTGATAATTTTGTTTATTATATTGTAAATTTTATTTTAAGTAGAAAAACTCTTCATTTATGTCACATTAATTTCTTTGTTAGCTTAAAAAGTAATACGAAAGACTCTTGTTTCTAAAATTTTTCTATTACTTGTATGAGTTAGAAAAATCCATATATTAAGTAAATTTTTCTTTTCAATATTGTAGTCCATTTGAATCTGTGATTTTAAAAACAACATTAGTTCTATTTGCATGGAACTCATGTCGCTTCTGAAATGAACGATTCAATTAAACTTGTAGAAATAATCAGAAAAATGTAAATAATTATTATTTTGTAATCAACTTACATAATAAATCTATTTAATTCCAAAGCAGAATTTAATCCATTATATATCAAGTTAAACAAAGAATACAAATCTCTTGAGCTGAAGAGGTAGATAACTAAATTAAAAAAGGCAAAAAAAAAACACATTTTAAAATCAACAATTTAAAGCGTTTGCATATGTAAATCTACAAAGTTCAAAACTGAAACACAAAAAAAACTTTATTCTGTGAAATGGGGACGAAGTGAAATTTAGAACATAGGAAAAAAAATATATATATAAAATCTTTTCATTGACAATTTAAAAAATATAGTGGAAAACATATAAAGGAAATGTAACTGTACTAATTACATATATAAAGATTTGATTGAAAATATATATACACTCACATAATAAAAACTGTTTTATTAAATGCTTAAAAGCTATAAATCTTTCCTATTAAATGTAAAGAGTTCGACATAAGACTTGGCTTGATTCATTATTTATAATTAGGGCCTTGCCTTTCGTTAAATTGTAATAACATTTTGAAGTGGTGAAAAAGATCAGTTTTTGCTTTATTACTCAAATTTTATAAATTTTGTTCAACAAAAAAATGCTTAAATTTACTGAAAAACAAATTTCATTAAATTGAATAAAACTTACCAGTCAATTTTTAATTTAATTTATATACTCGTATTGTTGGTGTTGAACACATATCTCCTCAATGTAACGTTAGACAAATTAGTGGGCCCCCTATTCGCAGACTTTAATTCAAATTAAGAATTTCAAAAATAAGGTCTGGTTTTAGAATTTTTTATACTTTATTTTAAATGGTGAGCTTTCTACATAATATATGAAAATATGTTCATAAAATGCAGAATTACATTTAATTAGTAACAATTAAAGAAAGCTTATCACAGAAAAATAAAAAAAAAATTTGTTGCTATTATTTATTTTGTATAAAATGTAGATCAAAAATTATTTAAGGAATGTTTCTATAAGAAAACTTTTTGTTTCTATAACTTAGAGATAGTCAAGTTGTCTGCATTTTCTTCAACGCAGGCATATTGTTTGAAATCTTTTAAGCCAATTGATCTTAAAACATCTTCATCGATGAAAAAATTTCCAGTGCAAGTTTTTGGATCTCTGCTAAGAATTTCATAAGCTGCGTCAGCCATAATGTCAGTTTTACGCGAATATTTCCTTCCTTCTGGTCCATTAAGCATATCAATTGCAGCTGTGTGTACAGCTGTCCTTGGCCATAGTGCGTTCACTGCTATATTGTCTTTGCTAAATTCTTCAGCCATACCCAATACGCACATAGACATTCCATATTTAGCCGTTGTATAAGCAACACTTTTTCCAAACCAAACCGGTGACATATTTAATGGTGGAGACATGTTTAATATGTGTCCGTGTTTACTTTTAAGCAAATAAGGAAGGCATTCTTTTGAGCTGTAAATATTTTTTTTTATTTATGAGACCAAACTTAATGTATGTATGTGTATATATGAAGCATTAAATAACAAATCAAAAGGAGCTGCACTTATGATCATCAATTATTTTGAAATTATGTACAAAAAAATATCCGTTTTTTTATTGTCTCAAGTAACTTTCGACCAATAGATATTTTACCAGCCTTAAAAAATGTCTGGGAGAGAAATATGTTCAAACAAATCACTTTTCGACTCAACAGACACTCGCTACTATTAGACTCTGTTAATCATGCTCCATTTTGCGGTAAGCGGTAAGTTTAGTGATAGCGCGGTAAGGTTATCGTAGGGAATTTTTTTCTATAAACTTGCCTTGTGAGAAGAGTTTATTTTACTTTTCATTATTTTCATATAAAAAAAATACTTATCGAAAATTTTAAAAGAGTTATGCCAGTCTTGAAGTAAGTGAGAAGTATGTATGAAGTATGTAGAATTCAATAGAAAAAATCGTCATTGCATCACTTACACTAAAAAGGTGCCTCTAGTATTAATGCTATGCATAAGATCGAAACGTTTCATTTCAGTTTCTAAAGTAGAGGTCAGCGAAATCGCACTTGCATTATTGATGAGAATATCAATGCCTCCAAACTTCTGAACAGCTGCTTCTACGGCTTTACGAATCTGTTGCTCATCACGTACATCGACTATACATGCGAGAGCTTTTCCACCAGCTTTTTCAACTAACAATAAAAAAAGAAATTGAAATTTAAAAATAATTTTTAACATTAGTGTTATTTGTAGCCGGATACGAGCACGTTAACCCATTTTCTCTAGGGACAGTATATACATATAGTGCACGGAAGTTTCGAATGCGATTCTGCTCCATTTCTAGCTACTTTAAGCGTAATAGCTTTTTGAGGCTCCAGAAATAAATATGGTTTTACCAGTTAAATTTCTTAATAAAAATTGTTAACCAAAACTTTTGTAGTTGTTTACTTACCCCATGTTTACCATTTATTAAGAAAACACAATAAAAAGCTAAAATTAGTCGAAAAATTTTAAAAAAGTCAAATAATGTTGGATTTGTTTTGAAAAATTGTGAAAAAATCGAAAAGTTTTGGGAAATGTTAAAGTGTTGAAAAAGTCGAATCATATTAAAAAAAATCGAAAAATGTTGAAAATGTCGAAAAAAAATAGAAGCATTGATACATCAAAACACGTTGAAAAACGTCGAAAACCTTTTAAAAAAGTCGAATAATTTTGCCAAATTAGAAAAATTTCTATAAAAGTCGATGAAAGTCTGAAATATAGCACTTGCGTGTCGCATTACGTGTACTTTTAACCCAATTCACTCAAGTCATAAACGATATATTAAGAGAAACATCATCATCACACAAAAAATGATTATAATTTGCAATTTTCAGTTTCGTACATCGTTAAAAATATAAAAATAGAATAAAATACCCTGAAGTCAGCAACGAAAGGTCGGCAAAAATTTAAATTCCAAGATCTTCTTGAAAATTGCATTTTAAAAGAACTGGTCAGAAAATCTCATCAAAAATAATAGTTAGAAATATATATTTTAGATATAAGTACCTCTTTTTCAATTTTTTTTTTTTAGCAAGACAACTCATTTAAAATAACATTTTTACTCATTCGCCGTTCTGTCTAGAATCAACCAAGTGGTATAGTGAGAAAAGTCTTTATTATATAATAGAAAAGAAAACGTTCAATAAATAGGCTCAATAAAGTAATATTCACTCTTTTAATTTGGATATTAATTCAAAACCCCATCTTAATACATATGTCAATAATGCAGGTGATGCTTATATACACATGCTGCATGTTCTATAAATATTTATTTACAATTGATTGATCAGACATTCAATAAAATACATAAAGAAAAGAAATACAAACAAATCAAATGGACTTAACTTCTTTACAATTTAGATAAACACCGTTCTGGTAAAAAGAAATCTAATACCAATTCATTAGCATGCTCTGGATAGCAAGCATATTGCTTTAAGTCTTTGATGCCGGATTCAGTCAAAACTTCATCATCTATAAAAAAGTTGCCAGTACATTTTGCTGGATCTTGAGTGAGTATAGCATAGGCGGCATCGGCCATGACTTCTGGCTTTCTAGAATATTTTGCACCAGCTGAGCCTCGCAACATATCTACAGCGGCTGTATGCACAATTGTACGTGGCCATAGTGCATTCACACCTACGTTACGATCTTTAAACTCCTCAGCCATACCTAAAACGCACATTGACATTCCAAATTTAGCCATTGTATAGGCCACATGTGGTGAAAACCATTTAGATTCCATACTTAATGGTGGCGACATATTTAAAATATGAGCATGTGTGCTTTTCAACAAGTAAGGAAGACATTCTTTTGACCTGAAAGCAGAGGATTTTTTTTCTTCAAATAAATCCAGTTTAAAATAATTGATATCTTACACCAAAAATGTTCCTCTGGTATTAATGTTCTGCATCAGGTCATATCGTTTGATATCTGTATCCAATGTTGGAGTAAGTGATATTGCACTGGCATTATTAACTAAAATATCAATTCCTCCAAATTTTTCTACAGCAGCTTGAACAGCTCTGCGCACTTGTTGTTCATCACGAACATCAACAATGACAGGCAAAGCACGTCCTCCGGCTTTTTCAACTGAAGTCGTAGAAAGAAAAACAACAGTATTAGTTATTCTCCACTAGTGATTACTAATAACGATTAATCAATAATTCTCCCAGTCAGTTTATCAGTAAATGTGCCAATCGGAAGGTAGCAAGTTCAAATAAATTTAATTCAGTGATGATTTACACTCATGTTACATTCATTTTGTCATTCCGTTTGTAACGACGAAGAAGAAAAGCCACACCTTCGAACATAGCTTATGGGATTTAAAAAGAGTGAACTAGATTCACGGACACGACTACCGTCCATACAAATAAAACAACTAAAGCGCTATATTGTGGAAGTTATTTATGATAATGACCAAATTTCACACAAATACTAGCAATAGTCCAGACAACCTCTGGACAAAAATCGAACGAATTTCCACAAAAGGGCGTAATACCTCACATACAAAGTAATGCAACGAAAAAACTGGAAGTGTTAGGGATAAGCACTAAGCGAACTTTTAAGCCACTTCACTCCAGTCAGATACGATAAATTTAAGAGATGATTATAGAAACATGCTAAATTCTGTAAATATTTATTTACAACTGATTGATCAGACATTCAATAAAGTACATAAAGAAAAGAAATACAAACAAATAGACTTAACTTTTTTACAATTTAGATATACACCGTTCTGGTAAAAAGAAATCTAATACTAATTCATCCGCATGCTCTGGATAGCAAGCATATTGCTTTAAGTCTTTGATGCCGGATTCAGTCAAAACTTCATCATCTATAAAAAAGTTGCCAGTACATTTTGCTGGATCTTTAGTGAGTATAGCATAGGCGGCATCGGCCATGACTTCTGGCTTTCGAGAATATTTTGCACCACTTGGACCTTGCAGCATATCTACAGCGGCTGTATGCACCATAGTACGTGGCCACAGTGCATTTACACCTACGGTACGATCCTTAAATTCTTCAGCCATACCTAAAACGCACATTGACATTCCAAATTTAGCCATTGTATAGGCCACATGTGGTGAAAACCATTTAGATTCCATACTTAATGGTGGCGATATATTTAAAATATGAGCATGTGTGCTTTTCAGCAAATACGGAAGACACTCTTTTGACCTGAAAGCAGAGTTTTTTTCACATAGATCCAGTTAATAGTAATTGATTTCTTACACCAAAAATGTTCCTCTGGTGTTAATGTTATGCATCAAGTCATAGCGTTTCATTTCTGTATCCAATGTTGGTGTCAGTGATATTGCACTGGCATTATTAACTAAAATATCAATTCCTCCAAATTTGTCTATAGCAGCTTGAACTGCTTTGCGTACTTGCTGCTCATCACGAACATCAACAATAACAGGTAAGGCGCGTCCTCCGGCTTTCTCAACTGAAGTCGTAGAAAGAAAAGGTTTATTAGTTGCAAGAAAGCAACGGTATTAGTTATTCTCCACTAATGATTAACAAAAACCTTGTCAATTCAATAATTCACCCAACAACCTCTTAGAGTCTAACATATCTATCTAAGCTAATTTACAATTAATTGATTAGGCTCATAGGAGATAATCATTTAACCGAAAATTATGCAGAAATCATTTGAATTGGGAAAATTTTATTCAGCGATGTTTCGTGAGCGGTAAAAATAGGTTTTATTTTGCGGTGAAAAATTCACTCAACCGGTGAAGAAATTAATTGAGCCGCGAGTCTTCTGGAGCGGTGAAGAAATTGAACGGAGCGATTAAAAAGTTATATTGAGACTTTAGAGTAAATGCACTGGCTTCACTAGCAACTGGAGTTGGACTTACAATATAAAATTTATAAGCCCCTCAATCGCAGATGAACATGCAAATTTGCAAATTTTTTTAATTTGTTATATTTTTTATTATCATATTTTTTATAATTTTATCTTAGCTTTATCGAACTTTCTCAACATATACACTCATACATTCATATGGTCTGAGGCATAAATGTTAGAAAAAATTTACCCATCATGCTGTGGGTTTCGGACAACACAAACATAAGGACCAACAACCATTAAGCTACAAAATAAACTATAGTTATTTTTCAATCTAAGCTTGAGTTGACCTTTTGACAAGCTAATATTATATATATCGCAATTGAGCCGCTGAAAGCAACAGTGGTATAAGTCACATTTAAGTAGTTTTGAGAAAATTGGAGGTTTGCGTTTTGGTATAGCAAAAAATCAGTGCATTTGTTTTTGTCAAAGTTTCAACACTTTTGGAAAGTCAATTGTTCAAAATTTAATTATTTGTAAAAATTATTATAATTTTTGAAAAGGTAAATTAAAGCTTAAATTAAGCTTAAAATTAGAATACCATTCTTCCAATTTTTATTTCAAAGAAGTTAGCGACAAAGTGGTATAAGTCAGTGAGTTATACCACTTTTCCTTAAAAATTTTGGCCTTTAAAGCACAGCGCAACCTAATAACCACTTAACTATTCATTCCTATATTCCTTTATTCCTTTGAATATGTTAATTAAATTAAAATATATATTTCATAAATCATTTTTAATTAAAAAAACAACGACGTAACAAGTTAGAAAACGGGTATAACTCATTTTTCGAAAATTTTGAGTTATACCACTTTTGCTTTCAGCGGCTCAATTGTTAATGAGAGTAGTCATGCGATTAAAAGGAGCTGTAGCCATATAATTAATTCCACTGACTGGTTGGTAAAATATCTGATATGAGTTACGATTACTCATACGATTAGTTTTAAAATGAATGTAATTAAGAAGCTCTAGCGCAGCAAGCGACCCTGACACAAGCTGATGCAAGTAAATTATACCCAAAATATTTCTACGAGTGCTCAAAGACTGCATACGTAATAGCTTTAAACGATCCTCATAAGGACGAAGGTTTAAGAGGTCATTCCAATTTAAGCCTTTGAGAGCAAAACGAACAAAATTGTTTTAGATTCGTTCTACTCTATCTAAATGTATATTGTAATATGGAGACCATACTTGGCTAGCATACTCTAAGTGAGGACGCACAATTATATTATATAAAGTTACTGTTACTAGCGGACTATTATATCAATATGAATCTAAAAAATTTTTTTTTGGGAATTATTTCACCGTGGCATTAGAAATTAATGTTGTAGTTCCATAGATTAAGTGATTTTTAAAAGCGGACAAACAGACTCGTATAATAGCTAAGTTTTTTTGCTTGCGCTGTAAATTTAACATTGTCTTTGATATTAAAATATCAATACTAATATCAATACAACGATACTTTTTTATCATCTCTAATATAACAAATTTACTAATTTTAGTAAATTCCGTCAGTTAATGTCCGTCAATTTTCTGTTAGCCATCTGCAAACTGACATACATAAATCTAAATTTTGAAATTCTTACCTTCCTCTGCTGCTGTATAAATTGTTCCTGGCAATTTTGGATGTGGATCTGCTGTCTTTGCCGCAATTACGATATTTGCACCATCGCGAGCTGCTTTCAAAGCGATGGCTTTGCCTATACCTCTGGATGCTCCAGTGATGAAAATAGTTTTACCTTTCAATTTACTAAATAAATAGAAGGCTCATAGTATGAAAATTTAATGGTTTGCTAAATAAGAGCTTACCCGGTATTTTCCATGTTTAAAGTCAGCCACTCTGTTTGCGTTACTTGAAAGAACTAAAGCGAATGCAGAGTTGTTCGAGCTCTTGCTAATCTGAAATTTTTTCATTGAGGTTCAGTTCAATGTTCAAGTGCTTTAGTTGTATTAGTTAGAAAGAAAAAAAAGCAAAATTCTAATTCAGGCAAAAATTATCATAATAAGATAAGATTTTTAAAAACCATTACAATCGCTAGTAATGAATTGTTAAGAAGTTTTTGACATTTTATCTATAACATAAAAACATTTTATTATAGTACTTTTATTTTGTATGGAGCTCATATCTGTCTTCAGGTTTTTCCTGCAGCACTAAAATCTGGTATTTGCCTACCTGAAAGCCATTTCAACCTGGGTTCCACTTTGATATCATTCACATAGTGTTGTCTCTAGGGTTGTCAGATGCACTAACTTTATCATTTAAAATTAGCACGTAGATATATATCTACTGAATTTTACCAATTTGTTCTGATTTTTCCATGGTAAATGGTGAAATAGCTGATGTGAAAAAGCATATGTTAACATCAAAACAATGCTGAAATGTTGCAAAGTTCCTCTAAGTAGAACACCTCTCCCAGATTTGTAGTTTCTGGGATACAGTGTTCATGCAAAAAAAGACAGCGCTTAGGTGGTGGAGGCTTCATTTGCGTATCTCACAGTAAAGCATAACCATAGTTACCTGTTGGCAGATTGCAGTAAGTTCTTAAAATCAATATTCCCGTTGTCAAACATAGCTTCAAATTTTATAAGAGGTAGGGCCAAGTACAGTAAAAATAGCAGTTATTTAAGGAATGACCAAGTATTATTTTGTTGGCTTTGTTGATTTGTGTCTTTCTTGTTTGTGTATTGCGCTAAAAGTACTGAATTGTTATTTTAAAAATTTGACAATCCTAGTATTTTTCCAGTCAAAGTATTTTTTAGAAATAACTAGTTTTTCTTTTGAAAAAAGATTATTCTTTTTCTGAACCCACTTGCTAATACTACTACCCTTTATGGCTGGATTTGAATTTACATGACAAGGTAAGGTCTGCAAAACGCATCACATACATCCACACTAAATTCTATACAATGCTGATTAATTTATTTAATCACAGATTGCCAACAGCAACTTATATTTTAAACCTGTTATTGTCGTAGGGAATGGTTAATTAATACATGGTTTGGTATTATTGGTTTCATAATTTTCAAAATTCATCTTTAAATGTATGGAATCATGTTGAGGTCATCTTTATTAACTCTTTGTATTGAATTTTGACAACTATGACGCCATATTTTGCTCTTAAATTCTTATATTTCTTCTATTACTGAACCATGGTCTTCAAATAAAAATTGAATTGTATGTACCAAAAAAAACTCCAAAATTATAGTTTTTACAATTTGATCAGCAACGTTAACTTCAATGTTTCTCTATTTGTGTTGAAAAACTCACAGACAAAATTCTGGAAATACTTAAGTCTATTAAAATTTTATAGGCGGAGAGGCTGCTATAGCAAAAACGATTGGAATAAAAGTGATGCGTGATGATAGTGAAACTTTCTTTATTTTCGCAATATGTGTTTTACCTTATAGCTTAGTCATATCTAGTATAACACAAAAATTTTTTTTTTAGCCTAAATATAAAATTTTTTTTTAGCCTAAAATACAAAGTTTTAATTTAAAAGTGGTAATGAAATTAAAACCAACTTAACATGTTTACCTTGAACTTTTTCTGAGTCTTACCCAAATAATGCAGTTTTAAAAAAGTTAAATAAACTTTAATCCTAATTGTTAAATCTTAAAAAACTGTGAGACATCTTTGGCATTTTGTTTCTTATTTGCAATACGCGATCCAAATTGAATTGCGCGTTTCTTTAATGAAACCGAAAAACGTAAGCCTAGCGTAAGGCCATAAAGTCTTAAAAATAACTTATCACCTATGCCATCTTCTAGGAGAAAGCAACAGCGTTGACAAGGACTTCTATTTTGAACAAATTTCACAACATTCTCTTCAATAAAAGGAGCACGAGATGTTTTTCCATTATCAGCAATGACACGATCATCTCTAGCCAAATTTCGCGATGGAATACGTTCCCAATCTTTTGTGAGCTCAGAAAGAACGCAGTGAAGTTTTTCTTCATGAGTCCCATTGCAACGATGATATGCATTTCGATGTCTAGTATATCCACCGAAAAGTTCATCAGCTCCACTGCCAATAATAATCACTCTCGAAGGTGAATTGTAAAACAGATCTTCACAGCGTCCAATACCACGTGAAGCAAACCAAAAAGCAGCACCAATAGATTCATCTAAAACTGTGGTCAGTGGATAAATTAAATGCTTAATATGATCCTGCATGGTAGAATTCAATTCGCTGCGAAGTACGTTAACTTCCACCAAGTTCCATTTTCTATTTGGACAAATTTTTTGCAGATCCTTTAGAGAACTATATGCGGAACATCTATCTGGAACATTCCAGTCATTTATTTTCGAATTCACCTTTTCAAACGCTACGTTAATGAGGTCTATTGTATCGTTTTTGTCTACAAATTTATCTGTCAATATTGCTAAAATTGTACAATCAATTCCACCTGAAAATAGTATTGCAACTTTCGAATGATTACAATCCCTCACCAAACTATCAATGCAATTTATGCAATATTTTGGTGTATTGGTAACACGATCTTTGACAGAGTCTTCCAGTAACTTGCCAAACAATTGCAAATCTGCACTCAAACAAGGATCTTCCAACATAATGGTGAAAAGGTTTTCATTAGAGGAATGTGAAACTTTTATCATTTCATAAAAATCAAATGTGCTAATGTTGTCATCTAAATTGTAACATAACCACTCTGGTCCTATGCATCCGCCAATATCTAGCGTTAATTGCAATGTGCACTTAAGATTATCTGCTGTATCATACCACTGCTTGTTGGGAGTCATCCAGGGAAAAATTGTTATGTTGTCTTTTGTATGAGTATTAATTTTGTATAGCCCCAGTGGTGGTAACTCAATGCAAGTTTGTTGTTCAAGGTTTCCATTCAAAGCAGTTGTACTCAACAGTTTTAATTCTCGTTCACTCTTTTCGATTAAAAGCGAATTTCGTCCCAATGAATCTCTGGCGAAATACAAGCATTCTGTTTGTTTATTATAAAAAATTATGCTGTAAGGCCCTTGTAGTTTTTTGAAAAAGTCACAAATTTCATCATCGCTTTGGCACCTAGTTAATTCATTCAACAACCAAGTTGTGTCAGACATTTCGGTTGCTTTCCGCTGGGAAATGTTGTATGCGTCTCCATTTAGTAGTAAAATTAAATGTTCACTGACTGCAGGTTGTTCACAGATCTCGTTACCTTGTTGCCATAAAACAAATCCTTCAAAAATTATGTTATTCTCAATAATAAAATTTTGCTTATTTGGTCCTCTCCTGAGTAACAAATTTTGGGCATCATTTTGTTGCTGTTTGTTGTTATTTGCATATTGATTTACTAAAATTGAACAATAAATACCACACATTGAAACCAAAAATTATATTCTTTGCTTTGTATGTCGTCACTTTAAATGTGTCAAAAAAGTATCGCGAAACATTTTGATATAGTTTTGATATCAATAAAAAATGTTTATTTTTCTCATCATCATTTTGTTGACGGTCAATGTCAAAAGCACACGATGATTTTGACATTTGGAAATTAGAAATGTCGCTTCCAGGGATGAGTTTGACAGCTTTTCTTAGACATAGAAGCCATGGTTTAATTATACCATTAAACCATGATAGAAGCTAAAGCTAAAAACACAACTGGAACGTGCGATTTGTCTTTTGTGTGAAATCGCACCAAAAAATAGAATCTGTTCGGTAATTGTCTAGAAGTACGGACAACGTGAAAAAGGGGGTAAAAAAAAAAAGTAAAATATTCAAATGACGTGCTTTTTTATAAAACTTATAATTCCGGCTGCGGAAAGTGAAAATTATGCACCGTTTAATTGTTATAAACAATTAAAGTTGCGAAAAATGCGAAAAATTGTCAACAACAGCGTTAATTGACGCTTGAATCGCGCGACTTAACGAACACGTGAAGAACAACAATAGCGTTACACAACGCTTGAATCGAGCGGCTTTACAAACACCTGAAGAAAAGGTGCGTTTGGAATTGCAATAGTTGGTCACATTATCACATTACCGGGAAATACTTACATGCTGTAGAACATCTTGGCCATTTTTAATTATGTAAAAAGAATTCTGGGAATAATAAAACGGAAAAAATAAGCGAAACATGCATTTTTATGCAGCAGTTCTTCATGAACAATAAATATTTGTAAAAAAACTTTGTACAATCGGAAAACGAGTCAAAGATGTTCTACAGCATGTAAGTATTTCCCGGTAATGTGATAATGTGACCAACTATTGCAATTCCAAACGCACCTTTTCTTCAGGTGTTTGTAAAGCCGCTCGATTCAAGCGTTGTGTAACGCTATTGTTGTTCTTCACGTGTTCGTTAAGTCGCGCGATTCAAGCGTCAATTAACGCTGTTGTTGACAATTTTTCGCATTTTTCGCAACTTTAATTGTTTATAACAATTAAACGGTGCATAATTTTCACTTTCCGCAGCCGGAATTATAAGTTTTATAAAAAAGCACGTCATTTGAATATTTTACTTTTTTTTTTTACCCCCTTTTTCACGTTGTCCGTACTTCTAGACAATTACCATCTGTTCTATTTCTATGCGATAAATTTTGCTAGTGTCAATTTTTTACTCACTACAAACGTATAGGAAAAATCTGGATGATATTGCACATCCCAAATCTGTTTTAGCTCTCCAATTCTGTTTTAGCTCATTACTCAAGGAAAAGTGTAAGCCATGAAAATCTTTAAACTTGGCAGCACTTTTCTATATAACAAAAAACCAAATGCCAAAAATTTGACATCTCATCTGACAGCAGAATGACTGGATGAATTTATTTTGTTTTAAAGCCATCGTCGCCATCAAACGCGTTAGCTTCTTCAACTTATTCATTTAATTATAATAAAATCAAAGATTTTTCCACAATCCTTTGGGGAAAACATTGAATTGAACAAATTGATATTGCTGTATTAATTTATATTTAATTTTTTTGAAAATGTCTCGTGGAAGTTCAGCCGGCTTTGATAGGCACATTACAATTTTTTCACCAGAAGGGCGTCTGTATCAAGTCGGTAAGTTGATGCATTATAAAACAGCGGCAACATCAGTTAATACATAACTTGTCTTCTCCAATACAGAATATGCCTTTAAGTCTATCAATCAGGAAGGCATCACTTCGGTGGCCATAAAAAGTGGAGACTGTGCCGTGGTTGCTACACAGAAAAAAGTAACCGAGAAATTGATTGATCCGGCGACAGTAACGCACTTGTTTAGAATTACGAAAAATATAGGTTGTGTTATGACCGGACGTATTGGTAATTGATATTTAATTTTTTATATGAAATTGTCATCTGTATATTCTCTTGTATTTCAGCTGACAGTCGATCACAGGTACAAAAGGCGCGTTATGAAGCTGCCAACTGGCGCTATAAATTTGGTTATGATATGCCAGTTGATGTGCTTTGTAGACGTATTGCAGATATCAATCAAGTATATACACAAAATGCAGAAATGAGACCGTTGGGTTGCAGTGAGTAAAAAATATTATAAGTTTTTACTGTAGTTTTATTTGCTTTTAACCTAATGCAGGTATGGTCTTAATTGCTCATGACGATGAAAATGGTCCTTGTGTCTATAAAACTGATCCAGCTGGTTACTATTGTGGTTTTCGTGCTGTTTCGATTGGTGTTAAGCAAACCGAAGCCAACAGTTGGTTAGAAAAGAAATATAAAAAAGATTTGTCAGAAGAGAAGGCTATTCAGTTAGCTATTACATGTCTATCAAACGTTCTTGCTGTGGACTTTAAGCCGAATGGAATTGAAATTGGTGTAGTCAGCAAAGATAATCCGGAATTTATTATTTTGGATGAGAAAGAGATTGAGGAGCATCTAACAAAGATAGCAGAGAAAGATTAAGTGTAAATAGACATGCATTTGAAACCCATATTTTAATTGAAGTAAACTTCAAAATACAATTTGCTATGTTTAGTTGTAAACGATTTTTTTTTTTCTTTAGTGGTTGAAGGTAAGGTTTTTATAAGCAATGTAAATTATGTTTTGGCTAGCTAAGATAAAATTGGAAATTTTTATAAATTAAGTTCCCAATTTTTAAAATAAAGTTGCTATGACGCTTAAAAATTTTCTTAAGGGTGGGAAAAATTGCCCAAGAAAATTTAATGAGTTGAGGTTAAAATTTTATTTATTTAAAATAAGTTAGATGTAGTCTTCAAACTTAAAATTTGTGTTTATAAATATTTTCTATCCTCTAATAACTTTTTTGGATATGAAAAAGCATATATAGTAGCTATTGATTGTACACATCAAAAATTTTTGGGGAATGCTGACAAGTTGATCACAGACTTACAGTACTGGGCGCCAGGGCCGGATGCTTAAAGTAAGTTCTTTGTTCCAAGCAAATCGATGTTCACCCGAGTTAGTTGGATGTGGCTTGAGGTTATATTCTTCCTTGAATTCGCTTTCAGAATATTTTTTTTTAACTTAAAACAACTCCCAGTGGATAGCCTCCCGAATATCTTCAAAGTTTACGCGCTGATTATTTCTTGTGTTGAAATTAAATTACCGTCTGGTTGCACCAAAAGGTTATATTTCCATGTCGGATATAAAAATAGAATCAAACGACATACTTTTACCACCTCCAAAACATTACAAGCTAGTTTTGGTGCAGTATAGTGCATTAAATAAAAATTTATGCGTTTTAAAATAAATTTTAATTTAATTAATATTTTTTTTTTTACTTTTATTCATTTTTGGATAACATTTTACTTAATACAATAATATACTGTATATTTAATTCACTGGTAACGGTTAGGCAGAATCTGATAAAATAGATTTTTGGAAAAGACCTGATTTAATTCCAACACATGACACTATTTTTTGTTATGAACTTTTCCTCCATAACGAGATACGAAGGCATTAACGTCAAACTTTCGCTTACAGCCCTGGTAGTTCATGTAACGTACTTTGCCGAAAATTTGACGCTCTGCCCAACCTTGATCATGAATTCCTCCAATTGACCACATGCAACCTAAAAATTGATATAAGAAAATTCATAAATTTCTTATATATTTATATGTATTTAATACTTACCCACATAACCATTCGGATCACGTCCATCTAAACTGTATTTATCATTTAAGAGTATGGCAAACTCTAGAGCCTGTTCAGGCGCCTCAGTCCATTCAAGTATTTTTTTGGCCCAATACATTCGTAAAAATCCATGCATTTTCCCTTCGCGTACTAACTGCAATTGTGCTGAGTTCCAAAGATCATCGTGTGTGCGTGATTGCTCAAATTCTTCGAGTGTATAAATTGGTGTTCGTTTATCCTTACGATGTTCATTAAGAGTTTTGAAGGCCCATTCATGTATACCTTTGAGATTATCGTAATTTTTATTGTAATAACAAAAATTATCAGCCAATTCACGACGTACAATTGCTTCTTCACAGAAGGCCTCAACAGATTCCTTATGCTTGGACCTATATCGTTTTGCTTCGAGAACGCAACGTTGCACAGAAATTTGTCCTAAAAGAAAAAAGTACGAAAGTAAATGAAGCATCAAGTAAAATTCGATTTTATTATTAATTTATTATGGCTGAGCTGGGGATCAAGGTATCATGTTGACAAAAGTTTGTAATGTAAAAATGTTAAAACTAAACTTTTTAAATTGAATTGAATATGAGTAAACCTATTATATTGAATCGACATGTCTAGATGTTGAGATGTTTAGAATTTGGAATAGATCTGTAAATTTTATTAAAAATTTATATTTAGCACGAACCGTAGAAAATTAGTGAAGTGTTGTGAAGGTTTCACTATACTGCCAATTTATCGTTTTAAGCATTATACGGATGCACGACTTTGAGCACGGCCAAAAAAATTTACACTAGTGTCGACGACGAGAACAGTATCATTTGTATATTGAAGATTAATAAAAGGACAAAGTGCTTACCAAAATGAAACCAAGGCGATAAATTTGACAACGCATTACAAGTCGGGTCATTACGTTTATCGTTGAAAATACGCAAACGTTTAGAAAGAAAACTCTCAAGCTGCATACATGCAGCAGCGTATCCTGGTTTTGCCCAATCCACAGCATCTACGGACATATCACATTCTAATGATGCGTATGCCTTGGGCCAGTCCACTTCCGGTGGCAATTGCTTTGCTGCAAACTTGTGCTTCACTAACGGTGGAAAATCCGTAAGAAATTCATCCAATTTCGAATTGATTTTATTGCGTATTGTGCGTGCTGCGTACTCCTGCTTGTCGGAAGCAACCCAAACGGGGACTACATTATGCGCATCAACTTGTGTTAATGGAACTTCCGCTGGCAGCGCAAGTTTAACATCCTCCACCCATTTCAGTGGCACACGAAGCGGTGCAAAATCGCAAACGACTGCACCAATGTTGTGTTGGCGTACAAATTCGGGTATACGTTGTGCTGCTGGACCAAGCAGCAAATGAAAAGGGATTTGCAGCGCGCGACATTCGCGCTCCACTTCTTCCAAGCCACCAAGCATGAATTTATAGTGACGGATGGTTGCATTCAAAAAGCGCGGCACTAATGAAAAAGCTACTATCAATGGCAACTCCAATTTTAACGCCAATTTCTGTGCAAATAGAAATGCCCAGTTATCCTGTACACGTACATCACGTGACATCCAATAGAGAATGCCACCGGGGCTTGATTCGAGTACCTCTTGTGCCTTGGTAAGCACGCGAGCGCGCTTTTTTTTAAATGGAAAATCGATCACACAACTGGCAGTGGCCAGTCGGCGTTCCTGCAATTGTGTCTGTATATTATTTATAGTTATTGTGGTCGCAATAGTATCTTTCACTTCCTCAGGTGATAGATCCGTCACTTTATTTTTCTTCTGTGTCCCAGCACTGGTGGAAGAGATGCTTTTGTTGCGTTTCATAGCTAGATACGAAAATGATCGCGGAGCTAATTTTGTTGCATAAAATAAAAACAGCGTGTTGTTTTGCAACTTTATAAATTTTTTAATTTTAAAGAAAATAAGGACGTTACTCAGTGAAAGGATGCTTGAAAAATATCGGTTTTTCTATACGTTCGGTTTGTTCTGACATCTATGAAATGTCAAATAAAAAACATATGATTTGTGCAGTGATGCCATATTTTGTACAAAAAATTATCATTTCTATCGAATAAAACGAATTCCTTAACAACCAAATGGTGCGAGTTAAAATGTTGGTGCAAGACTAATATCTGTACGTTATCCCTGGTAATAACCTTAAAGATTTACAATTAACTAAAAAATGGATGGCATAAATCTGTTCAATCAATTTGTAGCGCTTCATAAGACGCAATTGCAATCATCTGGTGTGCCGCAGCATATGTGGGAGTCGCTTTATCGCAAAGTGTCAACAGAAACATTTGATGCAGGTGAGGCGCTGCAACTCTTGCTTATAGACTACGATGATGAGGACATAAACGTTGAAGAGCAGGAATCTAACCATAGTCAAGAAGTTGAAGCCCGTCCTGTCTTTGCAGTAACAGTGGCACGCGAAAATGGCATCAAGGCAAATGATCCCAGCGCAATATTTTTAGTGGACCATGCCTGGACATTCCGAATTAATATGGCGCGACAACAATTAGAGCAAATACCACAACTAGCGGATCGCATGTGTGCTATCACCGGAGTAGATATAGAAGATGAACAACGGGTGGACAAAGTATTGCGTGCCATGTGGCGCTATTGCCATTCGTATTCCATTGCCAGCGATGGACTGTCAGATGAAGAGCGTATGCCCATTTGGTATGTAATGGACGAAGTTGGATCTGCCGTTTGTCACGCAGATGAACCAAATTTTCGTATTGTGCCTTTTTTGTATCTGAGTACGCAAACAACTTATAGCCTTTTATTTCCTATACGCGATTGTGGACATTTTGAACAAGTGACTCGAGACTACATCGAATATGTTGACAAGCAAGCACCAGAACGTGCAGCATTCTTGCTACCTTGGCGCGTAACTAATTTGAAAGAGCATTCGTTTGAACAAACAGAGCCCGAAGCCGAATACTTTAGCAGTGGCCACTTACCGGAAACATATCCACAGGGTACCGTAGAGAAACCAAAGCTTAATCGCAATCAGCCACTACGTGTTTATGCGGAATATGATGTTTTACGTAGACATTTAACCGCATCATGCTTTGAACTGGTCGAAAACGAGTCGGAAGCGGATGTTCTCTGGCTAACTAGGCATTTCAAACATTTTGCGGAACACTCGCAAGAAACACCACATAAGTTTATCAACCAATTTCCTTTTGAATATGTCATAACTGTTAAGGATTTGTTGAGTATCTCGTGCCGGCGTGCTGCTGTGGAACAGCACTATAACTCGGTTACTTTGGAGACATATCCAAAATGGCTACCTACAACTTATAATTTGAAAACCGAAATATTACAGTTTGCATCATACTATCAGCATCGCGCAGATAAAAATCTAGACAATCATTGGATTGTTAAACCATGGAACTTAGCGCGTGGTTTAGATACAACTATTACTGCCGATATTGCGCATATAGTTCGTTTGCCGGCTACGGGACCAAAAATCGCTCAGAAATACATAGAGCATCCAGTACTATACTACCGGCCAGAGTTGGAAGCGAAGGTAAATAAGATTTAATATTTAAATTAATTTAATTGAGAACAAGAAGGGTCGGATTTAGATAAGTGGATACCATGGGTCAGGTTATTTCCCTTTAGTTTTAGATCCAAAGCTTGTATTTAGTGAGCAGTGATTTATTAAATTCAGTTTGAGTGGTGATTTAAATTGGTAGAATAGTGCGTAACTAACTATAAAGTAACCCTTTAATTTATTTAGTTCGAGCTAATAAAAGAAATGTCGAAACTGTGAATTGAGCGGTATTTTATAAAATTTTAAGCGGATGAAAAATAATACTGAGCTGTTTGAAACTTTAATAGAGCGGTAAAAAGTTTTTTGAATAGCTATTATAAAATGAAAAATGAAGCGAAAATTATATACAATTAATGTGTTTGCGTGTCCAAATTAAATATTAAAATAGGTGCGCGATAGTCCAGGTTAATTTAATTTAATATCTACAACTAGGAAAGGGACTACCGAGCGTCGAAAAAAGCAACTAAAAAATAAATGTCCAGAATTTCGAATCTTAGTAAAACTTATAAAATGTCGATCTTGGTTGGTTTTTAATTTATTTTAGTGTTATTTTTCATAACAGTTCAATTGATTTCATCTTAAATTTATTTATATTGAAATCGTCCCGAAAACGTTGCGTTATTACAATTTACCATTGCTTTTAAATTGATCGAAACCCAAACCTGTGATAGCTCAAAACTAAAAAATTTACTTACACTACTTTTGAAATAAAAGATCGTTTGATAAAAATTAAATTTTTGACCAAAAATTAATTACACTGAACCTTCTAAATACAATACTCTTATTGCAAACATTATGTTACTATTCAATAGGTCAAATTCGATGTTCGTTATGTAATACTTTTGAAAAGCGTGCAACCACTTGAAGCTTATATACATCGGAAATTCTTTCTACGTTTCGCTAATAAAGCATTTTCACTGGATCATTTTGATGACTATGAAAAACACTTTACCGTAATGAACTATCAAGAGGAAGCCGAATTGCGTCACATAAAATGCGAAGATTTTCTTAACTATTGGCAAGAACAGTATCCGATGCATCAATGGTCAGATATTGAAGATGCAATTTGTAGCATGTTGCACGAAATGCTTGTCTGTGCAACGAAACGAAAGCCACCATGTGGTATAACAGCATGTCCGCAATCAAGAGCTTTATATGCTGCAGATATTATGTTAGAATGGACAGATGAGAATATCAACGGTGAGCAACAGCGTAAAATTCAACCCAAATTACTGGAAGTTAATTTTACACCAGATTGTAAACGTGCTTGCGATTACTATCCGGATTTCTTTAACGATATATTTAAGTTGTTATTTTTAGATGAAAGTAATGATGAATCATTTAGACTTTTATGTAAAAGTAGTTGAAATTTGAAAATATAAACAGTAAATTTTATTTTTGATACCAACCGATGCAATTGATGAATTCAAAAAAGTGAACCAAGTCCATCAATTATGATTTTTTGCACAATCAATTCTGAGGTGCTTTCGGTTTCTGCAAACACAGATGGACTTGGTTAACTATTGCTCAGAGACGATTCAGAACACAAGGGACCCAAGTGCAATATTTAATGAAGATGCAGTCTTGAGGAAGAAACAGGGACCTTTGCGATCGCAATTTACCTAAACAAAGTGAAATTAAATCCTTTATAAATGAGTTGAGATGATATTGTAAATGTTCATAATACTAATGAAATATGAACGGAACAAAACATTACAAGTTCGGAGGTAAGTACCTTAACCATGTTATTTCATGCTTCAAACATAAGAAATCAATAATTTTTAAGATCTGCCACAGGGAACAGCTGATTGGTTGCCTATGTTCAATTGTTCCTTAAAAATGATAAATCCACAGAGAGCTATTAAATTTAGGCTTGAATTTTTGAGAGCGGAGTAAATTAGTCAATTTTTTTGTTTTTTAACAATAACTCAAAAACTAAAAAACTTTTTTTTTGGAAATTTAGGACCATTGATTTATGTATTTAAGGAGTGTGGTGGTAGTACAACATTCACCGAATTTCGTTAGTTTTAGGGACCCCGGGGCTTGGCGAATTATTTGTGTCTATAAGTGGTTGTTGAAAAGTGAGGAGCCGTAGCTCACTACGAATGGCTGCAAAGCAACTCACGCCCAAACGTAGAAGGCTGGAACCGCTCCTGTGTGATAAGAAAGTTCAATTCATAAGCAAAATATTAAATGTGTTGCAATACTGAAGTGAGAAAGTTACCAGATTTTCGTCTAATATGTATGTGGTATGAACATTTTTTTAAATAAAGAAATACTTATTAACGTTTTAATGATGTTTATTTTATTACTTATGCCTAAAGTATAATAAATTTGCAAATCTACAGCAATAAAATTTCAATTTTGCTTAAATTTTCTTAATATTTACAAGTTTTTAATTATAGAAAATGTGCACTTCAGTATTCTCCTGGTCATAAGATTTCGGACAACAAACGAATATAATTCAAATTATGATTATTACTATTGTTTTCTATCAACCACGGTTTTTCAAAATAGGTTCTACTTTATATTCCTAAAAATAGGCTTGAATACTTTGTGTAGAAAATAGTCTCGTCTAAAAATTGTATATGTACTGAAAAAAAACTTGAATAAATATTTTACGTGAGCTAAGTAGTCGATTAGAATAAAAATTGAGTATTACTTCACTGCCAACCTAAATAGTTCACATGGTTAGTTAGTGACATTAGGTTTCAGAGATCACCATACCTACATTTTTTATTTTTCATACATTACTTTTAAAAAATGTACATCAATTAAGGTTTATTTGAAATAAAAAAAAAATTAGTTATTAATTTCACACATTCCGTCTTATTTGGGTAAGTATACATCTACAAAACTTCATTAATTAGTTTTTAACTTATAATTTGATTAAATTATTTGGAGTTTACATTTGCTTGAGTTAATTTTGTTCAAAATGACAAAAATAATAATCATAAATGCAATAATTTAAAGTGATGGTTTTTAAATGCACATTTTCTTTTGTAACAATAGTAAAAAAAAATACACTTAAGACACAATTACTTAAAATAATGGGTTGCCGATTATATATTTTTTTTAATTTTAACTGAAATTTAATTTAGTAGTATAATATAAAGAGAAATCCGTCCCAAAGAAATTTTCAAATTCGTAAAATTTATAGGTCTTTTGACTATGGACTATGGAAACCTTTAACTTCGATAATTGATCAAAATATCTGAAAGTTTCGCTTTGATTTCCTCACTTTTATCAAAAATTATAATGCCACATTTATATAAAAAAGCTGGATCGGCCTTGGACGCCCTCCAAATTTTTCGAATTCAAAAATTTTCCTGAGATGACCCTGTTTTTGCTTATGCATACTAAAAAATTGTATCGTAAATTTCAGAAAAAAATCACTAATGTATGTAAACCAATTTGTTTGAATACAAAAGCAAAATAAAAAAACTATTATATTTTTAAAAAGTTTTAATTGAATAGTATAATGAATTGAGTTGATAACAGCTATGTATGTATGGTCTATACGTATGTAATTTTGAAAAAAAAATCTTGCGATGCATATAATATGTAATTATCTTATAGCCACACACGAATGCGTCATAAAACGTGACACGTAGCATTGGGTTGGTTACTCTTTTAGCAGAAAAAATGATGAGGTGCCGTTGAATAAAAATAGTTTTTAATTGTTCTTAGTAATTTAATTCATTATATTCAGTTACCATTCTTTAAAAATATGACATATTATTTTTCCTTATACTTTTGTACTCAAACCTTTTGGACTCCGTATATATATTTAAAGAAAATAATGTATTTTACATTATCATAAAATAGAATTTATGGCACTTTAAAGGACATGAAGAAAAGCTCTACTCTTTAAAAAGCACAATTTACGTGGAACTTTATAAAAAAACACATTTTTAATCCATTTTCAAAAAAATAAGCCACGAAAAGTCAAACAATTTATGAAAATGACTTAGATATAAAAATGCGTGTGTGTAATTACCGGAATACACTAAAGGCTTAAATTAAACTATCTAAATCTTGTTTGCTTTTACATTTATGCCTAAATTGTTGGTTTTTTTAAAGTTCAGTGGGTATTCTTAAACAGTTTAACAAGAATTACAAACATTGAATTTGTGTAATTTATTTAAAAAAAAAGGGAAAAATATTTCAATAAACTAGCTAGCTAGGCTAACGATTTTCTACATTTCCCATTTAAAAATGGTGCAAATCATCGAACTGATATATCTTACAGCCTTATGAGTTTTTCTCATCAAATTTTGTAGGCGCATAAGTGGTTTAAAGATTTAGTTGAAAAAAACTTCATTTTCAAAAATTCATGAATTTATAATTTAAACTTATAGTACATTTAACCCACTGACTGTTTTATACAATTTAATACATATCGTAACTTTTTCTCGCTTATTTGCAAAAGTGTACACGATAAAAATGTGTACAATTTCCTTTTAAAACTAATTTGTATGCATTTGTAGTCTCTAAATTAATAGTTAGAAAATAAAACTCAATACTATAATTACTATTAAATTATAAATAAAAAAATAAGTTCGTATTTAAAAATACTATAGAAAAAAACTATTTTAAACTTAACATATACTTAAACTAAACACAAACCTCATCACATTCTATTCGTATTTTTTCATCTGCGGAAGCTAATTTATGTATAGTCTTTTTGATGCGTAGCACTGGTAGACGTACGTTTGGATTTTGATGCCAACACTCCTTCATTAATTTGGACATACCCGCAAGCAACTATAAAATGTTCGAATATTAATGAATAAATTTTAAGAGTGAAAACAACAGACGAACTCTTACCGGGTCGGAACTCCAGCGATTTGGTATCGAAGGTCGATAATTATCGCCACACACTACTTTACGCATATCTTCGAAACTAGGATCAGATGGTACAACATCATAGAAAGGAACTTTATATTCCTCTGCGATGCCGCAAGATATAGTGCGACGACAAACTTCCCACAGTACCAAACCAAGAGCATAAATGTCTGTGCGTCGAAGAGCTTCAAAGCAATGCATATTAATGCTGAAAAATTAAATAAATACAGTTTTAAAAATTTAACACTTGCTAAAAAAGTGTAAAACCTCTCATCCAAAACTTCTGGGGCCATGTAACGTTTTGTTCCAACTTTTGGATTATTTCCCAAATCTAATTTTCCAGTGACATGAGAATGTGTTACGGCTAATCCGAAATCAGCAATAACACAAGTTCCATTGGGTTTCACTAATATATTTTTCGATTTTAAATCACGATGAGCTATGGCTGGTTTTCCCTAAAAAAAATTACGATTCAAGAAATAAAATTTACTTACAAAATGGGTCTTCATAGGACTTACCTCTGTACCAAAAATTTCCGTATGTAAATGCACTAGCCCATTGGCAATCGAAAGACATATAAGTACCATATCATTGTGACTAAGGGCATTGCGATTTAGATGATCAAAAAGGGAACCGTGTGGATAGTAATGCGTTAATAACCATAGTTGAGTACATGAGTTTCTTGATGTCATATCTGAACCAATATATCCAAGTATATTTTCATGACGTAGTAAAACCGTACTTAGATTTAAAATATAGAAATAAATTATTAATATAAATATTATCTATCAGGGAATAAGGTTCGTGCTATTACCTGTAGATTTCCGTTTCACGTTTCCAAGATTCTTCATCACGGCTAAAAAATATTTTAACAGCTATACTTTCACCATGCCAATGTCCACGCCAGACTTCTCCATATTTGCCACGTCCAATGCAATCAACCAGAGTAATCTGTTTTGCTAACGTACGTTGTACGAGGAGTGGTAGCCCACTACCTGAACCAGAAGTAACTGAGTGCTGGAAATATTCCTGTAAAATAAAAAAAATATATATCAAATAATTAACAACTCAAGTCTCGAGAGAAAAAAAAACAAATCTGTTGACAAAAAGGTGTAAGTAGTTCCGTTTATTAATATAATATTAACCCTCTTAGGACGCAAATATTTGTTAAAGCAGAACCACGTAGAATTGAAGAATAAAATTCATATTTATAATTACTACAAATATTAAAAGAGCGAATGTTTGCTTTCGATCGACTATTCTTCACCTTGTAATTAAAAATATTAAAAGGAAAGTGATGTCCTCAAAACTAAAATTATATGTACCTTTAATGTACTGTCGCCAGCACTGGTTGCACGTAAGTCATCATGCATTAAATATGATTCAGGATCTTGTTTTATACGGGTAGCTGCAATACGTTTTTGATGATTGCGTCGTATAAAATAAATAACAATAAGTGCAATTAGAGCAATTACAAGAAATGGTCCTAAAATAGCACTTGACATTTTCAGTGCATAACTGCTATCTGTATCAATCCGTGTGACTTCATCTGTGAGAAAGAGAGAGAAGAATTATCTTTGTTAAGTCTACAAACACAAAAACAAAGAAACCCACTGTTTATCATTGGTGGCAACTCGGGAAAATCACCATCATTACAATAATCACCGGAACAGCAGACAACATTTATGTGTACAGCATGACGCTTACGTGGACCCAAATTATTAATGTTATTTTGATTACAAATTAACGGTAGATGCTCTGGCGACGTAGTACAACCGCGCGACACCAATTCTTCACCAAATGCATTTCGTGTACGAGATTTCCAACACTGTAAAATAGAATATTTGACTCATTGTGAAAAAAAATGTGTTTTTCTTGTAAACTAACCTGTATTGCATTCTGACACATATCAGCTTGTTGCGTTGCATTCGTACAAGGTGCTTCACATGAAAAACATTTGTATCTGCGAAAGAAGTTATAGAATTGCTAATTTTTATAATAAAAGAGTATGGTAACACGAAAATGGATAAAAAAAGCATGCATAAATTATAAAGCTAAGAGGAAATATAATATTTAAACTGAAATATTTATCATAGTCTGTGGGGTATTTCTTCGGAATTATTTGGACATCCATAAATTAATACAAGGGTTTTGGGTAATAATTCTGATTTTTTGTCTCAAAAAATTGTCTTTTAAAGGAAATATCTTCGAGCTTTACATTTATTTTCGAAAAGGTTTTGATAAAACTTTAAGAGCTCAGTTTTGTAAAACTTTTAAAATAGGTGGTGTCTTTCAAATTTAAATTTGCATTTATTATGCCACGAGAACTATTAGTTCTCATACAATCACATGTTTACATTTTGACTTGTATGGAAGGTACAACATCTACTTTTTCGTTCCAGCCCACTTTGAGTTTACAAAAAGCTATTGAGTTTCGCATCTACACATTAAACATATAGTTCCTTCCAAATTACATCGAAATAATTTTTGTTGTCTCCATTCCATAGAGTGCCGCTTCTACTTGTACAGTTCCGCCAGTCAGAAGCTTAATACTATTTTTCATTGCACTAAATTTGATAGTTCTCGAAATAAACTAAATTCAAAATCAAAGATTTATGCAGTGCCATGTCCTTAGTAAAGTCTTTATAAAATTAGAGCGCAGTCAGATTCTGGTTTCAGAACGTCAGAGTTTTGAAACATTTTAACTTAGAACTGGAAAACACTGTGTTAATAGTGTTAAGTTTTTCGCACACTAACAGAAATTTATTTAGCTGATTTTTATTAATTACATCATATTTGAACCGAAAGGTTATTTCACATTTCTGTTTAAATGTTGCATTTTGGTCTATTCAACAGAATGCTTCTTTGTCGAGATATCGTGCATGAATTAAAAACATCTTAAACTTAATGTACAATACAACGAGGAGGAAGCACCCTGTTGAAAAGACCAACAGACAAAATTTGCAGAAATCACTAGTAAAATAATTTGAAGTTTTTGTCAAAACAGCGTTTCGTTTTTACTTTAATGTTAAGATACCTCGCAATCCTAGCGTGTTAGATTAACTTCGAAGACATATTTGTGTCAAAAATTACGCCATAATAACAATGTCTGGTTTACAATTCAGATTATGTACATATATGATTCAAGTATGTATAATCAAAAATATATAATTGCATTCAGAAAAAAATGGAGTAACAACAATTTAAAAATAATTGATCTTATTCAGAAGTAAAACATAAAAACGCCTTTGCAAAGACCACACAAAAATCATATTTTCAAACCAAAATAAGAATTTGCTTGCAACACTTTTAATTATACGATATTTTACCTTCTTTTCATTCTACGTTTTGATTTTGTATGCCTCCTGGATTCAAAAATATATTTTTATATTTTATATTAGGAATGCAATTTAGTCAAAATTAAAAAGAGTTAATGCAGGAAAGTTATGAGAGCACATATTACAAGTTAGAATTAAACATTTCTATTCATACCTTGGATGTGTTTGTTGTATTGAATTTTGAGGAACGGATGGAAATTCTTTTCCATTAGCATGTGGCACTTCCAAGTCCATATTTTCTTGTGTTTCATCAAGTAGGCGTCCATTAATTTCCGCTTATAAGTATAAAAGAAGCAAAAAAATTAAATGAATAAACAATAATTAAAATATGCTTTTGATAATTACACGGTGCTACAGTGAAAATATACTTTTCAAATGACTTAGTGCAGGTTGTAGGTCTGGTCGAGTACAACACGAAACCGTATTTAAAAACTTTGTAACATCCCCAAATTTTCAATTTATGGTCAAAAAACCGACTTTGGTGAGTTTCCGCACTAAATAATTTCTAACTAAGCAGTTTTTCAATCGATTTCAAATTTTAAAACGGCTTTGAAAAGTCAAATGTCAATACTTTCAAAATATACGCGCTGGTTATTCAGTTTAACAAAAGTATTACGTGATTTTTTTGTGAAAGTCTAAAATTTGTTTTTATTTTTCTAATATTTGCAATTTCAACGCAATTTCTCGCCACAATTTGCATAAAAAGAAATATTCAGATATAAGTATTCTTAAAGTGCTATTGATAAAAATAATAATACAATACAAAACTTTTTCTTGAGAAAGGCCATATGAAATGATACTGAAATCGATCACCTAAGGTAAATATCAGCAGCAAGTACTTAGAACAAGAATTTTATTTCGTACTGGAGATCGAATTTCCTTCTCTAGAGAAAGCTCTATAAATTCGACGATTTGTAATCGATTTCAATAAAAAAACACTTTTTACATCGAAATCAATGGCACTTTAAGAAAATAAAAATTTCAATGTTTCTGTTTTTGCAAATTGTGGTCAAAAAATAGCGTTGAAGTTGGAAATATTAGAAAAAAAGAAAAAAAATTTAGATGTTCACAAAAAAATCACTTAATACTTTTGTATTAATTACATACCTACATAGGCTTAAAAATTATGCTACTATGGCTTTCCACTCAAAGGCAGCAAATTTATTTACTTATGTGTATATTTCGTAACGAGTAGTTAACAATATTGTACTGAGTTTCGAAAGGCTCATTGATAAGCTATACGTATGTGAGTCCAAACTTATAAACATCATTGAACAAAAAGACGAGAAAAATTTAAAAAAAAATTCTGCATCTACATTTTATAGAGTTAAAAAATTAGCTATTTATCCAAATTTAACCATCAATTAAATACTTTACTGGTCTGAAACTATTGATTTTGCAATACGGGCACAGATGAAGCAACATGACCACGTTGCCATGCACCATTAGACTTAAGAACATTCTTGACATATTCAGATTGTTCTAAAGGACTAACCACTTTGTTCAAAAAATAAGGTACCATATTAACCGTATTCGCGATTTCATTCAATAAAGTACCTTATTCGTGTTCGCATTGAACAAGGTACATTATCTGTTTAAACATAAGTTTTTTTATTCTTTTGTATGATTATAACGAATAAGGTACCACGTTTAACGCAAGTGCGAAAAAGCTACCTTGTTAAATCTGTGCCCACAAGGAATAACAGCTAAACTGGAAATTTGTTCACAGAAATATAAACGCGAATTAGGTACATTGTTCAATGCAAGCGCAGATAAGGTATCTTGATGGACAAGGCGTGATGCAGTTTTGCATAAATTCATACATTATTGCTCATCATTCAAATCACTGATTTCCACAAAGTCTATGACCGAAAGTTTACGTACATATTTAGTATGTATGTGTGCAACATTGTTTGGTATTGAAGAGCTGATACATAAATATGTATAATTATAATGTATGTATATAAGAATCTAACAAATACATAATCGGATATTCTAATCACTGCGGTTATGAAACGATCAATTAAGTTTTCTCAAGCGAATGTTATTAAGAATTTCATTTCATTAAATATCACTTTCACATTGAGCTTATTGAGAATAAGCCGCATTTAAGGAAATTCTTGAATTTATATAGCAACACCAAGAACATAATTAAATAATAAAAAGGCAGCAGCGCAGTTACAGCATTTGTTTTCAAAATCACATTAAACAACGTATTTAACTCATCGTATTTTATGATACTTTGCACACAATATGTTTCTTAAGCACTAATTATGAATTTTCACTTTTATATTTAAGTACCTTTTATGTTTTCTAATGAAAATATTGAAATAAGAAATACTACAATCACAATCGCAGCCATTGTAGCAGAAAAAATATCAATCAAAATAGACAGCGAGATGTGCTGACATGTGGATGCCGTCTGGCCGCCATTTTGCTCGGTGACTGAAATGTCAGCAGAATAGGCTTCATTAATTCATTTACACACAACGAATTTAAGCGTAAAGCGCAGTATTTGTAACATTGATGACATTTGGGTTTTGTGAAAATTATGTACTGGATCGGGACATGAAATGTACTTTTTAGAGGCCAAATGTAATTTTTTGTCTAAAAGAAAGTCCTCACTTTTGCCAATCTCGAAAACCCTAGCAAAATGAGATACATCTTTGATTAAATTACAAAATCTACACATTGTGATTATTATATTTTTTTTTATTTACTATTAAAATAATAAATAGATAATAATTATAAAAGGTAATTATTATAAATCTACATATTGCTATTATTTTCATTGGCTTCAGTTCAGTTTAGCTCACAATCGAAAATGATTATAAAACAAAAATTTTTTTTTTGTAGTTTATAATTTTTAGAAAAAATATGGAATCATAAAAAGTAGCTCGAATCTGGTTTCGAAGATATAGCCATTGAAAATTGTGGATATAGCTTTTCTAAAAATAAGAAAGAAATGCCTATATTGATTTCCAAAATATGGATGTCATATGAAAGGTAATTTAATAAGCTAAAAAATTGATTCAAAAATTTTGGAAATGCGTATTATAGTTTTAGAGATATTGCGACTTTTTTTAAATTTGTACAAATTTTTTAAAAAAAAACGTAATTTTTCCAAAAAAAAAAAATTGTTATTAACCTACAGTTTTATTAACATATTTATAAATTTCAATTGATCCCCTTCAAAATGATGTAACACTTAAACAAAAATTTTTGATATTAACCCTTTCCAACCAAAAAAAAAATTATTTCGATGAATTTTGGTAAGTTTTTAAAAATTTTTTGATATAATTATAATTCTCAGGGAGTAAATTTATCAATTTAAAATCGCCCATCGGCGATACAGAGGATGTAGGTTTGGTTAAAACTATAAAAGTTAAATAAGAAGCAGTCTTATATAAATCGTGCATTAAAAAATAAATCGGGACACTGTCACATATCTTTGTAGTGTAATTTGTATGTATGTAAAGAGACGTATGTTTTCACGAGCTCGTATGAAAATTAAAACAATTTTGAGCTTGCTTGCTACCAATATAACCAAAATCTAAACTCATAATACATACATTTTACAGAAAAAAATTAATATGTAATATTTCAGTTATGAACATTAAATCCTTTAAATAAAATTAAGATCTGTACAAATTTTCAAAACAAAACCTGACAATATAATTTTACAAGACTGTGCAATCTTGTAAAAGTATTTGCCAGAAAGAACGCTGCATTAAATCATATGCATAACGTGGGTGAAATTCTAAGTAAGGTCAAATGTTTACGCGAAAAATTTTTTTTTTCATATATTGCAAAGTCTTTATAGTTTAAAGTCTCTAATAAAACACGCGTAGATTTTTTGGATTAAATGGGTCAGAGCTGTATGCTGCTACGCCCCCGTCCACAATGCCGAAAATATTAAACAAAAATATGTTATCTTACTAACATGAAATTAAATATGAAGTTGCCTCTCACCCTACAGCCTAATGTATTTGATTTCTGCATGACCAATGAAAACACTTTTGCAATTTTTTTAATTAATTTCAGTTATGTCCTTGGTTTATTTATAAATTTTAACAAAAGAATAAGTATTATATACTCCTTTGGAATGAAGGTAACATTTGTTGCTCTACAGCTACTCTGCTCTCTCAGTAATTTTTCTCTCTTTAATTTTTAAGCCAGAAAAAATGGAATTAAAAATCATATTAACAGGTTTTACCTCACGAAATTCACCTTACACAACTCATAACAAACTCCAAAGACAGCAGCATTCGTATGTGGCTTATTTTAGACTTCATCATTGAAAAATAAGAGCGCGTGCGCACTAACTGGATTGCGTATGCTATGAGTTGTATACTAAGCATTGAGTATCCATTGTACGGTCGAGTGTTGCGTATCGTATTTCAAAAGTGCATTTTTTTTCAGCTACTGCAGATGAATGAGTGCAAAAATATTTAACTTGTGACTATGGATGAGAAAAAATACAAAAGAAAAAAGAAGAATAAAATAATACTAATCAACTGACTCCAGACATTAAAATAGTACAAAAAATTGCAAAAGGAAAACAGAGATAATTTTATGTGTGCAGCGAATTTCTTGCGTGTGCTTTAATACTTTTTTTTGTTTTGAATCTTGTTTTTCATTTTTTGTTTGGTTTTCATACATCTTACGCTCGTGGTGAATTTTTATTATAAATAGAATTTGAATGTTATTCTTCCAGTTTTGGCACTAAAAGGTGATGCAGGAGCCATAAAGTTAATTTTCATTCAGTCATTGACTCGAATCATTTGTGGTTATCTGTTTGAGCTTACTGGAAAAAGAGTGCTATGAATAAATAGAAAATAGTTAAGTGTGTAAAATAATAATAAAAAGTGAAATAAAAATTAACTTTATTATTGAGTTATAACATAATAAAAGAATACTTACGTGCAAAAGTAATCAACATCGTCATAGGAGTAGCTTTCGGTGCAATCAGGTTTGTTTCTTAAGTCTTTTGTTTTCTTTCGCTATTTCTTGAGAGCGACTATGCAATGCAGTAGATTTTTTTTTTGTTTATACTTCTTACATGTACATGTACTTGAGTTTCATAATGTCTTCAGGATTTTTCAGATTCGTTTCTACATCTTTCGGAAACTGGCCAATTTTAACCATTGCTTAATTTATTGAAGTTTGTTTCCTTACTTTTTCGTTTGTCTTTGCTATTCTACAACTAAGTTTATAATGGAAAATAGTGAATGTGCTCATATTTTTTTAAAAATAATATACCGGTTCATGATTTTTTAATTCCTTCTAATTCTTTTCACCACTTTTCGATTTCTAATTTTTTATGGGACTTTAAAAAAAAGAAAGCAAAACTTATAAATATGCATAATTTTTATAATCTGTGTTTTGATGCTGAATTTTAATGAAATCGTGAAAAAAATTTATATTGAATTTTTTCGTGGGAGTTTCTTTACTTAATATGCAAAAAATTACAACATGTTTACATTCGGTGTTGCTTTATTTGTTTTTTCTTTCACAATAAATTTTTATGTATATTTTAATCTAGTTAAGCTTCGACGAGGTACATATGTCATAAGTTTGTATTCGTAGACAAAATTAACCCAATCTGTACCAACAAAATTAGGATTGCTGAATATGATCGTAATCTGTAAAATTTTAAGTCATTTGCCATTGAAATTTTGACCAAATTTCTACGAGTATGAAATATTTTTGGGCAACTTCTTTTGTTGACTTTGTTGTGTTCCAAAATATTTTCCAAAATTAATTTAAAATTTTTTAGATTAATTTTTTTTGGTTATCAGTTTTACTTCCTTTTTTATCTTAGCTCAATTTACTCTATTTGGCAATTATTGTTTTTTAGTTTTTGGTAAAATACTTTGGGTGGATTCATCTATAAAATTTACCTAATTTATTATTAATTTTAAAAGAGTCTGGTATATATATACAAGGTACAAAACAAAACTGCGTTAAACATAAGAACTTAAAGTTTAGGTATGAAAACTTTGGTAATGTACCATTGTAAGGTTTTTAATTAGTTTTTCATGACTGTATATACTCCATCAGTTTATAAAAAATTGTGTCGAATAACAAAATTATTTAAAAATCAAGGTTACACATGTGATATTTTCTAAGTAGAAATATATGTGTAACGAAGAATAATTTTTGCGATTTTCGTTGCGTTCCAAGGAATTTAATTATAATTTTATTATGTTAAGCAATTTCGATAAATAACGCCATTCGCTTCTAAAGTAATTCCGGCTTCAAAATCTTATCAACGGGTTTGGATTTCTTAGGATTTTCATTTATAGTGAAATTTTTTTTATATTCTTAAAAGGATCAGAACACGAAACAAATGAATTGTTTATAAACAGTTAATTAAAAAGTTACAAAAAAGTATTCAATTAGAAATTTCAAAACAATTAATTAAAGTTCAACTTAACCTAAAGTTTAACTTAAAAAGAAGTTTAAAAAATGGAAGTTACAAAAAAAGGCTGACGCACTTTTTTTTCACACAGAACCATTTTCAATATTTTATTAGAAATCAGAATGATTATTCATTTTAACTATTTATGACCAACAATTTGATAGATTTCAGCGCAATTTTTTAACCAAAGTATCATACTATAATTTATTTAAAAGTTTATTGATATTTTTTAGTCTTGCTCTTATGAACTGAATATGTTTACTTGTATCAGTATTGCTACTCGTATGTTATGAGATGCGATAAGCGCAACTTTAAAATTTTATTTTGATTAATGATATACATAGGTGTGATTAAGTAAGTCAACGGAATATATCATTACTTACATAATATGTATTTATAAAGTAACAAATTGACAAAATTTATTCCAATGCTACTGTACTTTAAACTTATGATTAGTTGTAAATTTGATATAAAAAATATAAACATCATAGATGCCATCAAATCAAAGCATCATAATTTATTTATTATTTTGACAGTTTCATGCCTGTGGCAGCAATTAAACCAAGTAAAGTTGATGACTTCCATATGGCCTAATCATATTATATACATATCTACATATTATATAATAGTTCTGGAAGTGTATTTAGCCATTTGTTAGTGAATTATGTTGAAACGATTTAGCGATAGGTTAAATTTTGTAACTGTTTAGCTAAAAAAAAGCATTTAATTTGCAAAGTGTAACACTTGCTACTGCGAATTCGTCGTCGAATAAATATTCTGTAAAATTTTATAAATCGATTCTATGATGTATGTAAGTTCAATGTTATAATTTGATTGTAAAATATATTAAAACTGCCACACCCAGAATCAGCATTAGGAGCGCCAAGCACATGCGGTCTCACGGGGGCCTCGCATTGTAAGGGGGCTTCGTACGCCACATCTTTTTTTGAAAAATTAAGAGAAAACGTTTTGAACTATTTTCATAGCGTTTTAGATGCTACCAGCAGATTTTTCAATTAGCCAATTAAAAAAAAATTATTTCAAAAGTTTTAAAAAGTATACATTTTCGTCCTATTCTTTTAAATTTTTGTATTAACTTTTTAATTATTTTTGCAGAAAATGTTACGCCCCAATAAAACAGATGTACTGGGATTCAAATATATGGCCAATGTAGTATCACCATCACTGAATGCAAGTCATTGCCAAAAAGTGATAAGTAATAACCTAAGCAACAACAATGATAACAATACTAACATAAGGAGCACCACCTCTGATGGTAGTCCACTGGATGCACTCCCCAAACAATTTATCGTTTCAATGAAAAAACTTTTCGATATACTTGATGATCAGCAAAGTGGTTTTGTGAAATTCACCGATATTGAAAAAGGTTGGCATGACGATGGTTGCAAAGGGCTCCCTCGTGGTGTTATAGATTCATTGCGTAAAGTTACGCCTACAAGTGGACTTCTTTCATTTGATCGCTTCTGTGCTGGACTTAAAATCTCTTTGCTACGCAATCAAACTACCGATGCCATACAAACGACTTTGGTTGTAAACAACAAGATGAAATTACCAAAAAAACCACCACGCCCACCATCTGCACCATTTTTAGTAATTGAAAATCCCTTGCCCACTACACCATGGAGTGCAAATCCAACTGCAACTGTGCGTCCACAAAATATCGTTGGAACGCAACGTGCACATAGTTTGCCACAATTAATTCCACATTCAGTTGAAATGGAACAGGAGGAGGAATTACACACACAAACTACAGAGAGGGGTTTAGTAACAGATTTTAGTTCGCCACCACCACCACCTAAGCCACCACGTAGTGCTGTAGCTAATACGAAAGCTACTGGCAACAGAACACTCACTACCACCACTACTACTAGTGGCGTTGCACCCATTGACAAAGCGGAAATACGACATGCTTTACAAAACTGGCAAATGGGTGTTTTACTTAATGAAATGGACTTAAAGGATAAACGTTCTAATAATTTTACACAAAATCAATTTCCACCATATCGCGGATGTGCTGATGGTGGATCTTCTTCAACGACTGACAGCACCACACCCACCATTACACTCTATAGTAAGAAACTAAATAGTAACAAGCGCCGAGAGCCACGTCGTCACACGTTGCAGAATGGCATTGATTACAATATGCTTAAGCGTCTGAAGCAGTTTGAGGAGGAACGTGAGGTTTTACTACTTGGTTTGGATGCTGTGGATAGGGCGCGCGAGTGGTATTTGCAACAAATTGCCAGTTTGCAGGAGAAAATTCAGTATTTAGGACTCATGGGCACTCATGTGGTGAGTAAAATTATTTTTTTTGCAATAGTTATGATGTCAATTCCTCTGAAAGTAAGGTTTCGGTGGAGTCACAACACCACTACTTCTATTGTGATACCTAATTCATAAATGTTTATGCTTTAAATATTGCTGTCATCTGCCTTTACTGCGGCATGTTGTTGGATGTCAGATATCTTTTCATCTCCAAAACGAAAAACAACCTTTCTATTTTCTAAGTATTCTTATTTACATACAAAATATCATTTGATGCGAGTAGTTTTTTTTTTGGTTGCTTTGAATATTATTGTTCAATAATGGAGTGTAGTCAACCAAGGTTTTATCTTTCCTATAGTGTTAATTTGGTCTTTATAGAAAAGAGCCCATCCCAGACGTAGCCATTATCCGAAACTACAATGGTTGTTTATTGTCTACGCCCCTTTCTCGAAATTGTTGTCTTTCATGTAGAAACTTTGAGTGAGCAGGTCTCATGATGCATTCTTCCAGAATCTGTGGTCCTTTTTCATAAATCTGCAATACAGTAATTCACGTTTGTAATGTGGGGAGAAGGTTCCCAAATAAGCGAAAAGTCAGATAGCACGGAAATGGTAGAGTGGAATTTAATTACAAGAAAATCTGACAAACGTAGATTAATCTTTTGGGTACAAAGCATTGTTACTATATACAATACATAACGTGTAGCTTATCACTAACGCGGCTTAAGAAATTTAAGAAAGTCCGCAATAGAGTAATGTTTTAACCAGTTGATTCGTTTTTATCTGCAATATAGTCATCGTTTCCTCAATGAGAGTCACTTGCATTACTTTTCGATCAATGCGAAGTGCTCGGTTGCCTCAGATAACGCGGAGACTCGGTTGATTGAAGGCTGGATAAGCGAGGTTTTACTGTAGTTTGTAAATATTGAGTTGCAAGAGGCGTTGCATATTTTTAGGAGCGTATTTTTGACAGCATTTTTCACCCACATATAAAATACTTTCCAAGACATTGAGATACAAAAAAAAGGTATGCTTTTTAGAGCAAATATATGTACTCCAACTATGAAAGCAAAAGAATGGATATGGAAGAAAACCTCACAATTTATTGAAATTCTACACACAGAATCTTGAAAACTCTTTAGAAAAGGTCTGTTAATCTTAAAAATATACAATTTTAAACTTCAAAGTCGATTACTTAAATAACGAAAAAGTAAGAGTCAGAATAAAAGGTACCTAATGAAGTTATGACTTAAGCTAACCTTGTATCACATTTCTTTAGAGCTTTTCCAATAAATCTCTTTACTTTTAGGAACAATGGTCCGAGGTGCATCAAGAACGTTTAAGTTTTCAACGAGCTCGTGTGATTGAGGTGAATCGTAACCTTACGACATTGACAGATACATGGGAACGTGGAGGTGGATTTCCAGCGCATTTTAATTTAGCAATACGTACCCCTAACACAACATCTGCAAACAACGGCAGCACAAATGGTCTTCTGCAGCCAGTTGATCGATTACGCCAGCAAAACCGTCATCTAACAAATGAAGTGAATTTAAAAACTGATCGTATTGCACTTTTAGAACGTGAAAAACAAGCACTTTTCCGTGATCTATTTGTGTTACAGCAACGAACATCTATCGCCGGGCAGTGTGTCGAAGGTGAATTGATAAATGTATTAAGTCAATCGTCGCCAGTATGTAGCATCAACGGGCTAGGAGATGCTGATGTTGTGTATTAAAATAACGTTGATATTGTTCAATTATTAAGTAAATCATTAAACGCATTTTTTCTAATTCTATGCGGGGGCTTTCTAGAGCCGAAATATTACTTGAAAATATTTTTAATTGAATAACAGGACAAGCTTGATAGTTTCTGATTTAAAAATAAAAGTTTTTAGCTATAACTTTTATGTGTTGACGTTATGGTGAACATTGAATCGTGATAAATACAAACGCACAAAGTATAGATGCGGGCACAGCATTTTGGTTCTATGGGTCATAATCACCTGAGTAAGGGTAAGGCTTATTTCGCGCAAATACTGTTGACAATAACTAGAGATTCATATTAGCCTGTTGGAAACAAATTTTTTGCAGGGCTTACCTGAATTATGGGTACATTATTCAAGCCCTTAAGCTTAAAACCATTATGAGCAGTTAATAATACTGACGTGGAAAAGATTATGAATTTACAGGCTACTTTTTGAAATAAACTGCTAAAAATTCGTTTAAGTTTTTCTTTGTAACAGTTGATGTACTTCCTAAGCCTTCTTTCAATTTATTTCAATTGTATTAGACTGATAAACACGTAGCCAAATGAACAATTATATAACTCTAATTTTAATTTTTATTTTCGTCTCACATCCACAATTGACTTAAGATGGATTTGGGTATCTCCGCATATACTTATTGAGTTGTTTGTAGTTAAGATTGTTTCCAGGTGTAACAATGCCTTGATTCACTGTCTTTTTAGCTTCAAATTTTTTATCCAAATGAAATTTGTAACATTTCTGAAAATTATTTATCTCCTTGTCGCAATATTTCTCTGTAAATTCATTATCCTTCAGACAAGCGAAGAGTACACTCATTTCTTGTAAACATGAAACATCAGAGCCAGAATCTGCTTTTCCACTCACGGTGTTTTTCAAACGCAGTGGCAGCAGCTCCTGAAAGGGTACTGTGTGCTCTTTCTGTGGCGCTCGTGCAGGAGTTTTTGCAAGTAAAACCGTTGGCAGCCGCATTGCTGAAACAAAGTTAATAGTTAAATCAAATGAAGCATTTTTGTTTATTTAATGTAGTGGTTGTATATTTTTTACTTTTGATTTATGAAGGAAATCGCGATTTTTTCAAGCACTATAGAAATGAATTGATAATTATCTAAATAAACGTCAAAAACAGCTGTAACTCATATAAAGCCCCACACACAATTCAATTACAAAGGTGATGGGAGATGCGATGCCAAAATGCTTCTTATTCCTCACATATTTTCGTATGTCCAATGTCAAAATTAGTAGAAAAATACCAACCAATTGAGCCGTTTATTTTGAAAGTGGAATAAGTCACTTTGTTTTTAAGTCGAGATATTTAAGTTAGTATCCATATTTTTAAACGTGTTAAAACGCAAACCCTTAAATATCTCGACTTAAAAACAAAGTGACTTATGCCACTATCAAAATAAACGGCTCATTTAAGGGTTTGCGTTTTAACACGTTTAAAAATATGGATGCTAACTTAAATATCTCGACTTAAAAACAAAGTGACTTATGCCACTTTCAAAATAAACGGCTCAATTATTATTTTCAGGTATGAGTTTTATAGTTTGCATAAGCCAATATAACTGAATCCCATCCGCACCCGGATTAATATGGGGAAGATACATATACAAAAATAGACAAAGGAAAAAATTATGCTCCATAGTGCAGCAGGTTTCAATCTGACAGTTTGCTTTTCAAAATAAATGTATATAGCGCAACATATGCAGCAAACCGTGTAATTAAGGCTCGGTTCGCACCATGGTACAATTATACCATGGATTCACTCGAGCGTTTTTTTAACGCGCGTTTCAGCATAACTCCAATGCGCTTTGATGGTGTGGCTCATTGCATATAATTTTGTGCTATGCTGCATTTTCTAATATGTACCACTTAAAATTCACATTCTTGTTGAAAGAGCTAAAAGAACTAAATAGTTATGAAAGAGCTAAATAGTTTGGATAATCCAATTTCCCGGTAAGTGCATTTCTGCATATCTCCGACCAGACTGGGTTCTGAAAACGCCAGATCTAGCCGGTAAATCACTAAAATGGCAACACTGCTGTTGACACAAAGAACTGTGCATCTTCTTTTTATGTTGTTGTTACAAAAAAAGATAAACGTCACAGCGCAAAATGTATACGGTAGTGTAAAATTTTGTTTTCGTTACAGTGAAAGTTATACAAAATTAGATGAAATATGAAATAAAAACTAAGCCTATATATAAAACATTATAACTACTAAAGTAAAGTGTTTATTAAAACATTAAGATAATGTCATTTCCGGAACCGCAGATGCCAGTGACTGCTCTCGCGAAGGTAGATGCCAGCAGGGAAACTGGTTACAACAGTGACAGCAGCAATATTGGTTGCACAACTTCTAATTTAGCAAACGCCTCAACTTCCAGCAACAATACTAGCTCCGCTAATTCCTCTGCATCGTCCATGTCCTCCAAAGTACGCCAGCTGTCACGGTTTCATCCATATCATGGCGCCAACATTATTCTTTGCGACGACAATACCGTAGCCTTTCGCAAAGCCAGCTTTGCTGATGCTGTCACATTCTCTGAAAAACCACTGCAAGCCGGTGAAATATTTTTGGTGGAGATAGAAAAAAATGAACGTGGTTGGTCTGGACACATGCGTTTAGGGTTGACACAATTGGTACCGGAAGTAATAGGCTCATCTGCTGATGGCTTACCACAATTTGCATTGCCTGATTTGGCCAATTTAGGCACCAGTTGGATCTATCCAATATCGAAATTTGATAATAACAATGCAATGCGTACTATTTTAGAGCAGCGTGCATCAACATCGTCATCATCAGGAAATGGGGAATTAACTGAAGGTGAGACGTCTGGTTGCGGTAAGAAATAAGAATTAATTAATGAACAAATTAAAATGAGTGCAGTGTTTGCGAAAAGGACCCGTGTGTCGGTTATGTGTGAAGTATTAAATTCTGATAACGATTTTCTTCTATTGGTTATATTGTAGCTTCAATTCTGTTAAAAAAAATATTCTTAATGGTTACCTTTCCCATAGACAAAAAAAAAATGTTAATATATAATTCAGCTGAGTAATGCAATTGAGATCTACCATTGGGTGATAGCACTGTGGACTGTAAGTTGCGTGTGTATTTTCGAACAAACTGCAAGAGCTGTTTTGTTGTATTGAGTAATGCCTTGAGTGCTGCCAAAGAGTTACGGCAGGCAACTTGATTTTTATATTTAAAATTATTTGCCCATATTTCAGAAAATAGTTGTTATTTTCTTCTCGAATCTCTTTCCGTTCAAGTTTGGGTTTCTTTCGTTTGAATAAACCAATGATGGTACTTTAGATATATGTACTTATCCAATCCACACTTAAGGCTCCTTAAAGAAAAATAATACCCTGAGCCTTAACGTTGAAATTTATCTGTGCAAAGGTGTGTTCAAAATAAAGTTGTCGGCGCTGATATCGAATAATTCAGTTTTCCAGATAGTACTATATTGCTCTCAAGCTCAAAACTACAAATCGGCTACAAAATATAGGTTTCCCTTTGTATATGATTTTAATTATTTTTAAAACAAGTCTCCTAACAATAGATATAGTTTCCAAAAAGTTTTAAATCAAGATAATGAAAAATTTATTCTTAAAAGAAAACTTTTTTTAGATAACTTTATTTAAACAGTCATAATGCCACTCAAAATCTGAAATTGTATATCCTGTATACGTTCAAAAAGATATTCTTATATGATTTCTACCGTTTATTATCTATTTTACTAATACCTTTTTGAATGCATACTTGAATAAAGTATATTTTTGAAAGAAAAGTCGATTAAAAACTTTTCGTTGCACAAAGCGATATATCCCATAAATAAAATCCGTTTAAGATCAAAGTAACTTTATATAACTTTTAACGATAGAGTAGTTAGGTGATATTCTTTCAATTAGTATTTTTCTGATTTATTAATTTGTTGTGACTACAAAATGTGCTTTATCTAATAAACGGTAGAAGTAAATATATGTACATATGTACATAATTTGATATTTGTATCATTAAATTAAGCACATATGATGTAAACAAAGCAACATTTGAATGTGATTTGACTGTATAATCTAAAATGTTAATGTTTATATTTATTTATTTTTTTGCGTTAACAGGCAACATACTGGGTGATTCCATTTATGTGCGTACACCACGCGGTATGGTGCCCAAACGTTTATTACGCCCTGCTAGCGATTGCATAAATGATAGCAATTCAGGAATACTACTTACCGACAAAGGTTCTCGTATTGGCGTTGTATTTGTACCAACTGAAAATGACAAAGATAAAGCAGAAATGCATTTCATTATCAATGGTATAGATCAAGGCCCCTGCACTAAGGAAATACCTATTGAGAAAGCACCGCTGCATGTAGTAATCGATGTTTACGGTACCACTAAGCAGATACGCATTATACAACTATACGAAAGTAATACATACAATTTTTTTATTTTTTAATTTTTTTAACGAAATTTCATATTTATAACTTTCAGTCGTCTCATTACAAAATGCTTGTCGTGACGCTATATTGCTAAATATAAAATCACATGATATTGACAAATTGCCATTGCCAGATCGCTTGAAAACTTTTCTACGACGTAACGATTAAGTAATAACTGCACTTTTTTATACCTTTGATGCAGGATTATGTGATGCACTACCAATTGTTGGCATTTATTTGTTAAATGGAGGCGTAAGAGCTGAATTCTTACACATTTTTACTTTTCCAATTTGAGATGGCTAGTTACGCGAAGAAAGATTTAAAATAAATAAAATGATCTGTTTAAAATGAAGCAAAGGTGCTTGGGACATAACCAATATTGGGTTCTTGAAGAATATATATTAACATAAATAATTAGTATATAATGTACCACATAACATTAGTTGAAATATTATTAAAGCTATGTTTACTGTTTGTGTATGTATTCTCTTATGTTTTAATTAAAATAGTGTTTATTTTGTACATAGATTTCAACTGAAAATTTCCTTAAATTTCATTATTAGTTTTAGCTTATACTTATTTTATAAAACATAAAAATTTATCTTTATACCAAATGTGAGCCGCTGCTTAAACATGATTTTAATGCGTTTTTATCACTAGAGTATTTTTTTTTCTTAATAGCTGCGATAGACTTGAAAATATTTTATATTGTATTTAAATCTATAAAACTTTGGAAAATTCGTCATTTCGTAAAATTTTTTCAAGAAGTATGTTTTGTTTTTAAATGGACATATTGAAAGGCGTACATTTTTAACAATCAAACTAATAAGCATTTTTCAAAAATAAAGTGTTTTAATGGCTTTCTATTAGTTAAATATGAAACTGAATTTTTTTTTTTTTATGTATAAAAAGTTGCTTAAAATAATTCAGACTTTGTTTTGATTATGATCAAATATATAAAAAGATAAACAAAAACCAAGCTAGTTTCTGTATTTTTAATCTTAAAAGTTTATTTGCCGGAAAGAACAACTCCGTTCCACTAGGTCAAATCACATATGGGAAAGTAATGTTTTTGTCCCGTGCGAACGCCTTGGTTTTCGTCGAAGTTCACATTTTGACCGACTTTTTTTAATAGATACAGAGTTCGTTAAGATTTTCTAAAACTTCCTTTAAAAGAAGTACCTACATATGTATACATGGCAATCAGTCAAAGAACAACGAAGTTGTGAATTTTTGAAATTACGGAAATCTGGTCCAAAGTGTTTATTTTTTTTTAATTCAGGAAAACCAGCATACAAAATATAACTAAAGATATAGTACTGGGTTTGTTCTTGCAAACTTTGTACTTTTATAGGTCAAAAACTTTAAGCTTTACACAAAAAGAGTTATAGGGAATTCTTAAAAGGTTTAATGTAAGAAAAATTTTGTTCACAAAATTGAGCCATTCATTCTCGTCGTACTAATTTGATTACAGACACTGAACTATTAAATAACAAACTGCAATTTACTTGAAAAAAAAATTACAACACACTTATAAGTAAAATTTAAATGATACAAGTCAATGTATTTAATAAATTGCTTGTAGCTAAAGATGGAAATAAAATCTGGTTTGACAAAATACTTTAGGTAAAAAAAAAAAGATGGAAGTAAAAAAAAATATTGTTGCCTCCTGTGAGGATTGAACTCACGACCCCTGGTTTACAAGACCAGTGCTCTGCCACTGAGCTAAAGAGGCTTGCATTAAAAATGTGACAAAAGTGCTTTATTAGAGACAAGGTGTACAGTAAAGGTTCTTTTAAAGAATAGAACATAAGCAAAAAAATTTAGAATGTTGATAACAGTATGTAAACGAATACATGTTTATACGCCTAACATACAGTGATGAGCAAAGAAGTAGTACATATTCGTTAATCAAAAAACACATTTTCCAAAATTTTTGTTTTTTTGAAATGAAAAATAGTTAAAGTTGTTCAACGCCAGACAAACTATTGATGGTATAAATACATTATTGTTTATAAAAAAACAAGTATGGTTACATACGTAATAGGCTTGTAATTTGAGCAGTAAAAAAATATATGAAAGTACATGGGCTCTTAATAATAAAGCATCCAATTTAAAAGACATCGGGTACTTTAAGAAGATGGCTATTACATCTTAGCAAATAGATATACCTATAGGTACATATCGTTCGTAAAAACTCAAAATTAAGATGTTTCCAAGGCCGCAGAAATGAATCTTTCCAAAGGAACGTAATGTGACGCGCCCTACAGACTGGACCTTAATGCATTGTAAAAGTTATGTAGCATGATGGCATATGCAATTTTCATTAAAAAGTTCTGTGGGCTTAAATTTTACTAATTTTGATGCGAGTTGGGCGATTTGTTATTAAATCAGGTTTTTACATTGAAACAAAAACCAGTCCGATTTTCATTTATCTCGATATTGTATCGCCAATGTATAGGGGAAGTGCATGTACCTTGGACCATTTTGAGAAAATTATTCGCCAAACAATGAATGTTTATAAAAAAACAAATATGGTTACATACGTAATAGGCTTGTAATTTGAGCAGTAAAAAAATATATGAAAGTACATGGGCTCTTAATAATAAAGCATCCAATTTAAAAGACATCGGGTACTTTAAGAAGATGGCTATTACATCTTAGCAAATAGATATACCTATAGGTACATATCGTTCGTAAAAACTCAAAATTAAGATGTTTCCAAGGCCGCAGAAATGAATCTTTCCAAAGGAACGTAATGTGACGCGCCCTACAGACTGGACCTTAATGCATTGTAAAAGTTATGTAGCATGATGGCATATGCAATTTTCATTAAAAAGTTCTGTGGGCTTAAATTTTACTAATTTTGATGCGAGTTGGGCGATTTGTTATTAAATCAGGTTTTTACATTGAAACAAAAACCAGTCCGATTTTCATTTATCTCGATATTGTATCGCCAATGTATAGGGGAAGTGCATGTACCTTGGACCATTTTGAGAAAATTATTCGCCAAACAATGGCTGATTTTTTTTTCAGACTTCTCTACATTTTAAACTGATATTTTAGCTATTATAGCATGATGACAAAAAGTCGCAGTTTTTTTTCCATACCCACGTAAAAGATGTTTTTTTCAGGCAATCAGGCATTGTATCTTGGACTACTTCATCAAGATTTCTCGTTCCTCTGTATTAATAGTTTTTATGATCAATTTTGGACTGATATATCAATGTAGTGCTTCCAGATAAATGGCGAATTAAATTTGCTTTTGGGATGCTGTGCTTTTTAGCAACAGATCCACTTAAACAATTTTAAATTGCATTCTTTACCGAAATTTTTACTCCGAGGAATATTTCTGAATTACATTCATACTACCTTGAAAATTTGCCCAAAATTTACAAATCTCGTGAAAATTTTGTCTTCCTCAGTTGACGAAAGAACGTAAATTAAAACAGCTCTTGTACAGCGTTTCTGAAATCGGTTACATAAATAGAGTAAATTGTACCATTACAATTTTCAGCTACACGCTGGCAAACATGAAATACCGCTATTGGTCCATATTTTTTCAAAATAAAGCATGACTTTATGACACTTTGAGACATCCTTAATTGTTTATAAGTAGTTTCCAACATTTGTAATAAGCAGGTTTTCTTCAGGATCATTTTCTCCGAATCAAGTTTCTCACTTCTACAATTTTAACACATCTGTATCAGTTTTTATCAGCAATTTAATATTTTAAGTATTATGAAAAAATATATATTTTCATAGCTCAATAACAATTGAATTTTACAAGTACATTTTAAATCTTATCAACAAAGTATAATTATCCGTATATGTAATATAAAATAAAGTTAAATTATTGTACATAACATAATTTTAATTGCAAAACCACATATGTATAGGTGTATTGTTACTCAATTTTTATACATCTGAAGTATTGCAGTTTAAGTGATGATATGAAGGTCAATTTACACTTAACGATACGAAACGACGTGATAAAATACTTTAGTATAAATTTTGTCGTATCGCTGTAGTTTCGTTGCCGTTAAATGTGAATTGATTTTTAGTCGTTTATTTTGAAGTGGTTTTCTCTTAAAAAATATTATTGGTGTTTTTGGTATATGTATGACTTAAACCATTTACAAAACAAATGGCTCTCGTACATATATCCTTATCATTAAATTGAATATGATTTCATTATTTTGAACGATTTTCTGCCAGTTTTTCCTTAAATATTTTCTTTAGCTCTTCAGCGCCTTCTCCGTTTACTTGCTGGTAATAGGATAGCTCTGATAAACGAGCAATCCATGCTAATAGTTTAGGGAATTTAAATTCATCGATTGGTGCAACATCATTTACTGAAGTTATTGTCGCAACACAACAGAAATCAGCAATTGTCAGTTTATCACCACAAACATAGGGCTGGTCCTTCAGGAAGTTCTCCATTATTTCATAGGTCTTTTGAATGTAAGCAATTTTATCAATTGAGCAATCAGTTGATCCATGGTATAAAATTGGTTCATATAAGAATCGTAAGCGCGCAAACAAATGACCGGTATCAAAATGCAGGCGTGCGTCTACATTGGCACGCTGTGCTAAATCCTTTGGGTAGAGTTCATCATTTTTTCCGTATTTCCCCACAAGGTAAGCACAAATAGCATGACTATCGTATATAATGGTACTGTCATCAATTAAAGTCGGTATAGTATGCTGTGGATTCATTTTTATAAATTCCGGTGTCAGATGTTCGCCTTCAAGTAGATTGATAGGTCTGTAGAGAATAAAAACTTGTGATATTTACAGAGTTCCGAGAAGAAAGTAAATAAAAACTGATACTTACTTTAACTCCAGTTCTAAGTTCAACTCCTTGGCTGTAAGTAATACAGCTCTTGATGGAGGACTAAGTTTAGCATAATACAGGGTTAACTTAGACATATCTATTAAAAAAGAAAACGAAGTTGTCAAAATAAATATAGAAAAGTCTTAAAAAAACAAAGGGAGTGCATGTTAAAGAATTAGATTTTATATCTTACTTTAACATCGGTAGTTGAATTCATTGTTCCCTACACACAACATAAATATGTTAATAAAAATGTAGACTAACAACGAATTTTTTTGAAAAAATAACGGTTTTTTGAAAAAAAATCGGTCCAAATTCCGGAAAAGTCGTAATATCTCGAAAACTGCGAGCCGGATTTGAAAAATTTTGAGAACAATATTGTAGCTAATTATATTACCTTTCTTATAACTATAAATATTTGGCTTATAATTTGTTTCTTTTATCAAGCCAAATAAATACCATTCAAAATTAGAGTAGCTAAAGGCACAAACACAGTTGAGCACACAATCGAAATTGATTATAAGCCAAATATTTCTTATATGCTTTTAAATTCTAAAAATGAATATGGAATCAAAAAGTGACGCTCGGATCTGGTTTCGGAGATATAGCAATTGGAAGTTGCGGATATAGCTTTTGTAAAAATCTATATAAGTCTGAAATGGCTACATTGATTTCCAAAATAGGGATGTTATATGAAAGGTAATCCTGTTGTTTGCTTGTATGTGTTTCACATTTTGCTATTTGTCGCAACCAGAATTTTTTGCCAAGGGGGTTTTTAATCTAACGAAATTGATCACTTATATTTTCATATTTTCTTGTTTTACTTGAAACAAATCATTAGTTAACACAACTTAATACCTAAATAGTTTAAATTAGAATGAAATTAAAATTAAAATTAACAAAGAAACTAAATAAAAATGTTTAAATACACTGCCACTGTCGACGTGTTAGTTTTATTTGGGCTTAAGTCCTTGTAAATTCAAAAATATTTATGTTGGGGGCTTCAGCCTCCTTCACCCCTTGTTCAACTTCATGCGTTTTTCAGTTCAAACTGAAAAATAAAAATAATATTCATCTTGTTTGATTTGCTGAGCGCCTGCTTCAAACAAAAATTCTTTTGTCTTGCAGCTAGAATTGAAATCATTTTACAATAATCAAAATATTCTTCAATTTCTATATTTTTCAACATATTCATGAAAATAACAATAAAGGTTACATTAATTTGTCCTATCAAACTTTGGCAGCTAAATCTGGCTATTAATATTAATATTATTTATACTCTTTGTACAATACTTGCAATAAATGTAATTTTCAATAATGACATTTTCATTTCATTAGAACGAAACTCTTGTTTTCTCTAACGTTGTCATGTGCTCTCTTATTTTGTCCAATCTCATCTGAAATGAGCACAGTGCAAGCCTGTTTTGAAACATATCTAAAAATTATGTATTACTTTCGATTTGTTAGCAAGAGTTTTGAATTTTGACAAACAGTTTAGTAACAAAACTCAAAGTGTTAGCAACTATTTCAAAAGTGATTAAAGTGATTTTTTAATAATTATTTTAATTATATATATATTATATGCTAAAATGCATTTTGAACAATAATTCAAAAAGTCAATAATAAAATACTTTATATCAAAAGTAAACCTTTTTATAAAAGTGAGAATAAGCCTGGCGAAAAATTCACTTTAAGGGAGTAAAAAAAAAAAAAAAAAAAATAGTTCCAAGGAAGAATAATCGATTCTTTTATTCACTTGATGTACCGGAAGCAACACCGATTTTTTCTATTGGATTTGAAAAATTAAATTTTATTGAAAACTAAAAATTAAAAAGGAATTATTTATAACAAAAACTAATAACACTACCAGTGAATCTTAAAATAAAAAAATTTCAATTGGATTAAAACTCCGTCTGCTAATAAAGGATCACATGGCATAGCAAGTAAAGTTGTTAGTTTTGCTTTAAAATAAAAAAAAAAGTATATCAAATATTCAACATTTACATAAAACCAATAATATGGCAACGGCTAACAAATGTTTAAATGTCAGCACAAATCCTACATCAAAAAAACTATCAGATAATGCATCGGCGGTAGTGCTTGACGAGCGTATGTCTAAGGAAGTGCAGAGTGTTATACCAAAGAAAAAGTGGGTGTTACATTTTTGTTGTTAATTTTTCCTTATTTTATTTTCTTTCTAGACAGGATGTGCTGAAATGGTATGGCTGGGGTTACAAGGATTCTCAATTTTATGCAATTGATGACACTTATGTAGGTTTTAAAAGTGATAGGTGAGTGGAAGAGCTTTTTAATTTTTTTAAAAAGTAACTGGTTCACTACTATAAAAATTGTAGATTTTATTAATTAAAGTACTGAGAATGCGATTTGTTATAATTGATAAAGAGCAATTAAATATATGATTGGGTCAAACATAAAAAGCTTAAACCAAATAATTGCTCTATGTTAAATATACATTTATTGTATTCAAGCAAATCGTTTTCTCAGTATAGAACTTATTAAGTATTACGACATTGTAATTATTTTGCTTCTCACTTGCACCCTTTAGCTCTTAAGGTATCTAAGCCATAGTATATAGTAGTAGTCCTCAAGATGAGTTTCCAATTAAAAGTTTTTGATAAGCGGTACTCTGGTTATCTTCAGATATAACTAGCCCGTTGATGATATAAACATTTTGTTATTTTGTCTATTGTTTCTTTCTTTTTATCATAAATTGCAAAGTTCAAATGACCATAACTTTGAAAATTGGGTCCTTTCAGCGAAATAAAGAAAAAATTGGTCCCCTAAAATTGAACGTAGAATAATATCAGTAAAGAAAAATCGATGCATTTTTGGGGGTCTGTCTTGATTGATTTCAAAAATTATGTACCATATACAAACGTATCGCACTTTCATTTATGTACATACATATATGTATATATGTATCATAAGCGCCACATATGTTTTTTCTTGATCGCAAAAATAATGTAAGCGCCTTAAAAACCAATAGTACAATAATGGCAACATAGCGTAGTCTTAAGAGCTAAACACAGTTGGGACGTGCAAAATCGTCCAGATTTTTCCTATTCGTTTGTAGTGAATACAAAATTGACACTAGAAAATTTATCGCAGAGAAATAGAACAAATTCTAATTTTTGGTGCGATTTGACACAGAAGATAAATCGCACGTCCCAACTGTGGTTTTAGCTTTAGCATTAGGAATAACAGTAAATGAATAAATAGAAATACAGATTGACTGAACCGTTAAGAGTGCGTTAGCATTTTGTTCGAGATCTCTTTCATTTATCTTATCATTGATTTGGTCTGTCACTTTTTTGTTACTCTTCATTAAATCTTCACTTTGAATACATTAGCGAAAACGAGCTGAGGATACAAATATTTTTATAATTTGCAAAATAAAAAGCTTCGAATGTGGTTTTCTGTTTTTGAAAGATAAGGCGGTTAAGACTTGTTAATTACTCAGGAAGCAGGTAAAGTCTAAAGATAAAATTTGATCAATATTTTCCTGTTATTTAAATTTGCATATTATTTTCAAGGTTCTTGAAATGTTACTTTTTCTACGCAGTGGCTCTGAGAGTGAGACAAATACAGGACTCGATTCACAACAAAGCCATGTTGACTATGATTGCGTTGTTGATTTCATCAACAACGTGTATTAACCCATTTTCGCCCAACCGGTAATTTCGCTTACCACTTCTTTAATCAAACATACAGTCTCACTTATTTCACATATATTCTTTATTGTGATTAAATATTGATTAATGGTAATAGTAATAGTAAAGATAAAAATATTTATAAAAATTTTGTTTATAATTCTTCATATGATTCTGAATGCCCTTGATGCAAGCTTTCAAATATATATCTATGTGATAGTACAGGTAGCTCCATGCGTGATCCATACGGATGAAAAGTCAGGTGGTAAGTTTACTTACCAGTAGGCCGATATATTAAGTCATTTCGTAGAATGCGAATTGTCAACATGCCATGAATTGACAAATAAACGAACTTTTTACGCATAGAAAAAAGTTTGCCTAAGGTGCCAAGATATAGCCCTTCAGGTTTTTTAGTTGTATTGACTTGCCACACCCTGATGTCAAACCACGCCCACATTTTTCATGTGGCTGAAAATGCGAACAAGATGTATCCCATTTGTTTTTTTTTTTTTTTTGGTGTGAGTGCCCATTGGCCAATGTTTTAGCATTGGACGTAAAGAAAACTCTCCCAAAGCTTCAGCATCCTAAATCAAACTTATTGAGAAAAATTGTTAAGCCTAATGCCATAACATAGGTAAAAAAAGAAATAAAATCTATAAAATTTTCAAAATAACATAAAGGTGCCACGCCCATATATATTGTGTTTTTATATAAATTATGCAAAGTATTTCGTAATAAAAATCAATTGTTTAAATAAAAATACTTTAAGTCTAAAATTTAATATCAAGTCGAAATTTGTATACGTATAAGCCTACTGGTAAGTGAAATTACCATCTCATAACTCGAAAAGCGGAAATACCATTTTGATAAAACTTAAAATTTATCTTGATTGGACCAATTTAAGGTATGGTATCACGTTTTCTTGGTGCGGGCAAAGATGGGTTAAATGTATCAAAATTTCGTATATCTTACCAGATCATACCGTCTGTCGATTTTATTCATAGTATGGTAGAATCATTTACTCGAAGATGAACAGTATGGGCACCTAGCGAGTGGCCTCTTTCAGCTATCAGATTTTTTAAATTGGAAATTATTTTATGACTTAATTAATAAAACTAGTATGACCAGCTTTAGCCGTTTTTTGTTACTTTTGTATTTTTTTGAAGATGTCACACACTGTATTGAACAGTAAGCTCAGTAAAATATTTCTTAATTATTTTGTGCACCACAAAAAATACCAGTTTTTGTTTTTAATTAATTGATAATCTCCTTTTTGAAAAAAGGAAAAAACAATGCATCCTGTGAACTGCTCGTGCAATTGGCATGTAGCACTATCTTGATTTAACCACATATCGTTTACATTCTTATAATCTAATTTGGGTCATCAGAAGTTAGTTATCATGGTACGTGAGCTTTCAGTCCAATTTTTCCTAACATAAAAATAACATCGAAAAGTGACCCTTTGGACCTGGTCAGAAAAGATGATTTTTTTTAAAAATCGTCATCAAATTGTGTTTAGACGTGCATCCAGTCGAAGAATGTATGGTACTTGAAATGGTCGCGTATTTTAATTCCTGTGTTAACTGCGCACGAAGAAAAGTTGATGTGCTTGGGCTCTCCGTCACACGTTCACATACGGCTGCAATAACTTCGGCTGAAAGCCCTTGTACGAATGCGCACTTATTATTTCACATCTGTTACCGACGCATTTTCTTCAAATTTGTGCAAGTACCAAGTATCTATTCATGACTAAAATTTTTAATGACTGTAGATGACAGATGACTATATGAAATAGTTTTTTTAGCAATTAGAATTCATTTGCCACTCTCATGGTAGAATACCCATTGGCCCACCATTAATATTATAAAGCCATAAATACAATACCAGAGGCCCCACTATTCAAAATTAAATGATTTATTTGGACGCAATACATTTAATTAATCCTTGATTTCGTTACCAAGGATATATATGATCTCCCATGGGAGAAATTACCTTATATTCCAGAACGAAATACCCCAGGATGTCATGCTAGAATATTAAAAAATAGCAAAGTTAAATTATCACCTAAAGTATCGATGAAGTTTTTGTGCGGGGTTTACTTTTTTTTATTAAAATAAACCAACAAAAAATTTCTGTAGTTGTATGTAAATGTAATTAGAATCCGTATGGAATAGATCCATTACTGGTGTATCTATGACGTTATTTATTAATGAATATTTCTTTGTAGATATCGCCTGGAAAACTCCGCCTTACCTCTCTTCACCGAATGGGCTTGCCACAAATTTAATTTCAAACCCGACTCCAAAAAAACATATCCCGAAATGCCGCTGCAATTTCCTGAGCCCACCTTTAATACTGAATTTATGCAGGAATTGCAATCGAGTGGCGTCAGTTACTCAAAACAAGGCAAAGATCGTCTGATACGCTGCCATGGACAATCATTTCATGACATTTACTGTCTCTGGCACAATGCCTATAAACGTATACCAGACTTGGTGGCATGGCCAACTTGCCACGCCGAGGTGGAGCACATAATCGCACTAGCGCACAAACATAACGTTGTAGTGATACCATATGGCGGTGGGACTTCTGTATCGGGCAGCGTTACTTGCCCACAGGGAGAAAAACGCATGATATGCGTGCTGGATACATCACAAATGAATCGGATGCTTTGGCTGAATCGCGAGAATTTAACGGTGTGTTTTGAATCTGGCATAGTGGGTCAAGATCTAGATCGTGAACTGCGAAACATTGGCCTCACTGTTGGCCATGAACCTGACAGCTATGAATTCTCCACACTAGGTGGTTGGGTGGCGACACGTGCCTCGGGCTTGAAGAAGAATGCCTATGGCAACATTGAAGATTTACTAGTGAGCGTTAAGATGGTGACCGCAGCACATGGTGTATTAGAGCGTGTATGCACTGCACCGCGTGTCTCATGTGGTCCAGATTTTAATCACATTATAATGGGCTCTGAAGGCACTTTGGGTGTTGTCACAGAGGTTGTACTAAAAGTTCGTCCATTGCCACAAGTCAAGCGCTACGGTTCGTTAGTTTTTCCTGACTTCGAACTAGGCGTGCAGTTTATGCGTGAGGTAGCGCGTCGTCGATGTCAACCGGCCTCGGTGCGTCTGATGGACAACGATCAATTTATATTTGGTCAAAGCTTAAAGCCGGTTCAAGGTTGGGCAAGAAATTTCGTCGATAAACTGAAAAAGTTATACGTGACACATTATAAGTGTTTGGACTTGACACATATTTGTGCTGCAACGCTGCTTTTCGAGGGTGAGCTGGCCGATGTGAAACGGCAAGAGGCATTAATTTATGAGATCGCTAAACAGTTCAAAGGATTTCCGGGAGGTGAAGAGAGTGGGGAAAGAGCTTATGTAATAACATTTGTGATTGCATACATTAGGGTAGGTCAAGAAATTGTTTGTCTTTATTAAATTATCTGACAAAAAAATATATTCTTACAGGACTTCGCATTAAATCAGGGGATTGTGGCAGAATCCTTTGAAACATCTGTGCCATGGGATCGTTGCAGCATGCTGTGTCGAAATGTGAAGCGACGCGTGGAAGTGGTAAGTAGAGTGAATGAGAAACATACATACATAGCAATAAGTTCAGAGGAAAAAAAAAGTGGACAAAAGGACATCAAAACAGAAACAGATGCATGGTATATGATGACTACCAATTGTAGCATTGCAAATTTTACAAAAGAAACAAAATAAAGGAAAATTCTTTACATTTATTGCAGCATTATGAATTCTTAAAACATTTTACTAACGATTAAGAAATTTATTCTTTTATATCCTTTTTTTATGCTTTGCGTAAAACCCTTAAAGAGAATTAGAATGCTTCCAAATAGAAGACATGAAGAAAATTGTTCCTATATTTGGTTGGAAGCTTAAGGGGAGTTTTTGATCTAAAATTTGCAATGGAAAGATTTCGTTAAAAGCGTGCTTTTGTTGACTAAAGACATTGGACCATTAAATAATTTTACCTGTAACGTAAATTGGGATCAATATTGAGGAATTTTTTCAATATGTTCTTGTGTGATTTTTCTTTAGCAAAAAAAAAAAAAATAAAGTAAATTCCTCTTGACCTATTTTGATATTAAATTTTTATTGTAGGTCAGCCGGAATAAAACAAAGAAAATTTAAATTTCGTTTTGCACACTATATTTTTGGATAGATTTCTAAGGATTTTGATCATTTTTGGCGTGGTCATAATTTTGCTCATGTAACACTAAGCGAGCTACATAAGTTTAAGTAGGAATTTCGAAAATGTTAGAATTAGTAAAGTTTTCTTGTTTGTTTTTTTTAATTAAATAAATTTCAAAAAATTTACAATTCTATTAAAATAAAAATTTCTTTCTTTTAGGAATGTCAACGCAAAAATATATGTTATTTTATGATCTCTTGTCGCGTTACACAAACCTATGATGCTGGAGTGTGTGTTTACTTTTATTTTGGGTTCAGATATATTGATATACCAAATCCTCTTGAAACATATCACTTCATTGAAGACAGTGCCCGCGAAGAGATACTTGCCAGTGGTGGTTCATTATCACATCATCATGGTGTGGGAAAAATACGGAGTAAATAAATAAACATGGTTACCGATACAGGTAATTCCTTGTTTTTGGCAGCAAAGCGTGAATTAGATCCAAAAAATATTTTTGCTGCGGGAAATTTACTGCCAGAAACGTCAACAGAGTCTAAATTGTCAGAGTTGGCAACAACGCCTCTAACAATAAAAGACTCAGTACCAGCCATTGCTAAGGCAAAGCTGTAAACTATTGATAAAAAAAACATTTAAATGTTAAATTTTTCTTTGTGAAAAATTAACATAAGAAACTGGCAATCTGTTATAAGCATATAAGTACATAAGCTTTTTGTCTCAGGTTGGCAGCCAAAGGAAACAAAAAATAATTGAAATAAAATCAAATTAAATTTGATTGTTGCTTGTAAAACTATTGTTATTTATTGCTTTCGTATTTGTGTATATGTATTGTTTTAAAAGATATTATTCAAGAAGTGACCTTTGACTGAAGTGAAAATCAAGAGAAGTGCATAATTTGGCTGGCCAATTAATTAGAAACAATAAGTTGTGTTCAAGTCAGTAGCAACGGTTTTTCTCTCTGACGTGTACATTTTGAAATACAAGCGTCCGAAAATTCATGTATTTTTAAATTTTGTGATTTTCAAAAAATCATATTTTCGAAAATAAGTCCGCAAAAGCTTTTTCCAGGAACGAAACAAACAAAACGGTGGGTATGAAACAAAATCTATTTTGGAGTGAAATTTGTTGGAAATCTAACGCTTCAGAGTATATTCATGTCTACCACTCAGATAAAGAGTGAAAAGTTGACCTTAATATGATCTATCGAAAAGGTATTCGGACCTATCAGTACAGATATGTACATATGTGCCAGCATCGAATATATGAAAAAAGCACCGCTCCCTCTATGATCGCTTAAAAAAATTTTCAACTCCACAGTGATGTTCAGAATGACGATATCTACGATTTTAAAACCCAGCCGATTGAAAGCAAAATTTCTACCCACCCTACTGTACAGTGATATGTTCAAAAGTTTTCGACTGCATTGGCTCGGACAAATCGAACGAATGGAATACAGTACTCAAGCCAAAAGAATTTCCAATTTGCAGTTTCAAAGAGAAAAAAAAGGTAGGCCAAATTATTCGGGCTGCAAAATTGTAAAGATCTTGCCCGGGATAAAGAAAGCTGGAAATTATCTTTATTTTAAGGCATGATCTTACATGGATTGATAGCCGCATAAAGTATTATCAAAGTCATGATGGGGACTATTTTATTCGTTTTATTTAAAAAGCAGCTTGCGACAAAAATAAAAATTTGGCTTTTTAGTATTTATCGTCTGAACTATTAAAACTTTTGTAGAAAAATCAACAAGAGATCTTATTTTTTTTATATGAATGAATTTTCCTTTGCAGAATTTATGTGAAAACCACAATCTCTTTGATAATTCGTTTACCTGATCATTAAAAATGGACGTGAGTTTCTGTTTATCAGGGGCATCTCTGTGGAAAAAATGACACGATCCAAGATGCGTCTTATCCAGAGTGAACGGCTTATTCAGTGTCTCTCCCACAGTAGGCGGTCCAACTGAGCACAGCACTAAATTCATTTGGTCACTAAAGGTAGCGTTACCTACCATGAAAAGTTTCCAATGTGTTTACTATTGCTGATCAACAGGTGATGTCTATATATCAACATATAATACGTATTTGTATACATACATACATATGTACGTAGGAACATTAGGGTGTCCGTAAATTTTTTTTTACAATTTTGTTTACGCCATCCCCAGTTTATTTTCAATGTAAAAAAATTTGTAAATATTAATCAATACGATACGGTACAGTCAAAATAAATTTTTAAAGCTTTTTATTTGGCATTTTCGATTTATTTTGACGTGCTCTATCGAAAATCATCATCAAAACACTGCGCCACGGAAATCGCAATCTGCCCTATTGATCAATCAGGCCCGAATTTCACACAATTTTTTTTTTCATTTTTACCACGGAGGGGCGGAAGCAAAATTGAAAAAAAGAGAATTTGGTTGCAATATAGCTTACGGACACCTTAATGTACATTCAAGCGTATAGATCTTAAAAAGCAGTAACTACTTTAAGTGTCCTACAACCGATATGCATAACTTTTAAGTAGTTATTTGGCAAATTATTAAAAATTAAGTTTTGCTTATAAGGAATCGTATTTCATTTTTTTTTAAATTATGTCTAATTAATAGTTAAACATCATCTTTGGATTACTTTAACTGCACTCCAATGAAAAATATTGTCACTTTTGAAATAAATAATGTGAATAATTCAAAAATAAAATTGGCACACTCTTTAAATGCTCGTATTATATGTTTATGCCATGCCCCCTTGTATGCCTTACAAACGGAAGTCTTCAATAAATATACCCTCTGTAGTGTATAAAGCTAAATGTGTAAAAACAATTAAAAAATACGTCATCCCAATTTAAAAGTTTGCGTCGATTTCAAACACTTGCTGGACTTAAACAGCGAGTTAAACTGGGCCGACGAAATTAGAAGTTGATCACTTCAATCCCTACAAAAACAGGTTGTTCCCAGTCCTGGCTTGATCAACAGAGATTATCTATTATTTTTAGTCATTTGCTTTCCAGAACATTTCAACAGATATACATAAGTATTTAGATACGAACATCTCTAATGTAGTTTTAATCATCTAAAGTGCTTTTGATACTATATGTATTACATTATACATTTGCAGTAAAAAAACGTAATGTATTTACATACGTATGTATGTATGTATACAATAATTACGTAGATACATACACTTCTACTTTAAAGATATCTATTAGTATCGGAGTAATTTTTTATTTTTTTTTTTCTACTGCTTACCGCTTAATTATTTCAACAACACAACACGTTCTTTATTTAACGAGCGCGCACAAGAGACTAAATTTTAAACTTGAAATCAAATTTAATCTGTTCATGTAATTGGAAAAGAGTCCCTGTCAAATATGTTTAAGGGATAATACGCATTCGTAAAGAGCAAAAATTAGTGTGTTAATAACATTTTAGAGAATATCAATACTTACATATGTTTATTTTCTTTTAGCTGCTAATCACAACTGTCAACGAAATCCGGCAATCAGTTATTAGAATTAATTATGATGCTCTCATTGGCCTTAAAACTTGGAGAGTTTTTCTGATTTATGTCGATCCAAATCCAATGAATTAAGGTTTATGTGCTTTTCTTATATGAAGCGCTGAAAGTAAAAGTTTTTGTCTGGAAGAAAAAATTTGACCTTTGCTGTTTTTGCTTGTTAAAAAAAATTAAGTACATATCGTTCATTTACTTCAAAACTGGCATAACTCAAAAAACGTGATTTTTGAGTTAATGATGCAGAAATATCCGCTATTTCACGTTTTATATTGTGTCTAAAAATCAAAAAGCTATCTTATAAACTTGCCTTGTGAGAGGAGTTTATGTAGAATTACTTTTATTCATTTTTCATATAAAAAGTAACTTATTGAAAACTTTAAATGCGTTTTTCTTCCACTTTATGTTTTTTGAGTTATGCCAGTCTTGAAGTTAATGAGCGGATATGTATAAAAAAAATTCCGCATTTTTCAATTCGTACAAAGCCCCCGGCTTTGACACCAATCCAATATACAATGAGCCTCTCTTGTAAGTTTGAGTTTCTTTCTATAAAAATTCTGCGAATAAAAAAATATTTAAAAAGAAAAGAAGAGTGTATGTTGCCCCTTAGTTTAGCTCGATGGGTGCGAGAGTGTTACGAAATGTTTTGTTCTTATATCATATTAGCTTTGTTCTTATACAGTATTTCTAAATTATTACAAATTGTATCACTTTGTAAATAAAATTACATACAACAATACAAGCGGTAATCGAGCGATCATCAACTGATGCATCTAATATTATTGGGCCACCCGCTCGACAAAACCTGCCACGTTCGTAAAAATTGAAGGCTCAGTTTAAACCAGGGAAAGAAAAAACAAACGTTTAATAAAAAAGGGTTTAAAAATTAACTATTTATCGTTCGTTTCGGATGGAAAACTAAGAACACAAGTGGTTGTTTTTGTGTCATTAAAGTTAGGTTCATTCGGTAAATCTTCGTTAATTTTATCATTTTCGAAATCGCAATCGCACCTTGTGCTGAGTGGGTAACACTAAATATATGTATATATTTACAGATCCGTCATTCTTTTAATAACTGCACATTTTGTTTTTATTGACGTTGAAAATAATGAAAAAGATTTATATAAATTTGTTGAAACACTAATTTTTTTAACTAAAAAAATCTTTAGTTCTTTCTTTGTTTTTTTTTATGTTTTTATATGTTATTCCTCAATTAATCCTAAGAATACATGTGCTTACATATCGAAATTCCTGCCATAACTTTGGAAACTACGAATTTTTTACTGATGACGCGCACCAGGTTTTTTCAACATAATATTCGACATAAAAGTTTTTTTATTGTTTTTTGCTATGTTATTTTCGATCAATCCTAAGAATGTATATGCATTCAAATCGAAATTCCCGCCATAACTTTAGAATCAATTCTTTACAGTTAATCGAAATCATAAACTAATATACACAAAAATAAGCATTAAAAAAAATAAATATAATTCAATTATGTACTTGAAAGCTTATCTCAATTGAAAAGGGGATGATCGCCGGTGTAACATTGGAGCAATTCTAGAGGAGCGATGGATTACTCTATATATTTCTTCGTCCATATGGAAAGTGGCGTTAATCAATAAAATAATTTTTAATTTTTTACAACTTTATTTGTATTGACAGATAACGCACAAAAATTTCATTGTTTAAACTGCAAAACCGCATATCATTTTTGGCACTATGAGGTTTGCAGTTTAAACGATGATATGCACTTCGGAATTAATGGTATACGTATTATAATTATAATACATTATAAATTATAAATTATGAGTATAATAAAGTAATTTTTCATTAAGTTAAGTGTTCTTAAAATTTGTAGGTTTAAAACCCAAAAATGTATGCAAAAAAACAAACAAAAAAATTTATATTTTTATTCTAAACGTTTGAAAACAATATTTAAATGGTAATCTATCTATATGAAATTCATACATTCATAAATTATAATTTCTTTTAAAAATTAACTAAAACGATCATAACTACACAGAAAAAAAAAAAAAATTTCTTTAAGATATTAAATATGGAATGAAATAATGTTTGCCCAAGAAAATGTATTGACAAAAACTATCAACTTTTCTAAAAATCTCCCATACTGCAATTTTGTATAAGATACTTTATCTTGACACATGGAGTAATATTCATTTCAATAGTCCCCATTTGCATCGTGCAAGGAAACCTTCATTCCTTTTTCTTGTAACTATTGGTTTTTCTCAAAAATGGTTCATATGAAAGTCGATCCTCATTAGAAAAATGACAGCCAAAGTTGGAATCTGTTTTACAGTTTTCTAAAAGGATAAGAAATAAAAAAACTAAGTGTTCTGACTAATCATTAGTTGTAAGAAAAGATACCGCTGTAGAAAATTATGTTAGCTACGAATATCATAAGAAAAAATAAAAAATTAGCCAATAGTTGCCAAGAAAAACACACGACGGATTTTTCCGACGGTTTTTGCCTTTTTAGAAACTTCCCCGTATCAAAATAAAATATCACAGCACAATCCAGCTTGTAGGGAACTTTGTCAAAAATTCATTATTAATATTCTTATTCTTATTTTGTAGGTTGATATAAACTCATATACATAGTTATATTTCTATTTAATATAAACAACATTAGAACTAACCACATTGTTACAAAGTAAACTAAACATTTTCTGAAGCAAACAGCGACAAAGCTGAAATTCTACATTAGACTTGAAATAATAATAAAAACGAAAAAGCAAAAGCCCCAACTTTTTTGGTTGGTGCTTAAACTCAACATAGGAGTATTTTTTTTATTTTCAGCTTCTTGGGAATTTTTTTCGCAACATTTTAACAATTTACGAGATGCACATTTTACAGTAGTTTGCTAATTTTGAGCAAATTTGTTGTTAGCATAAAACATTGTGCTAATTTCGAAAATTAGATTTTCCTGATATTTTGTAATCTTAGAATTTTAAACCTTATTTCATCCATAAGAGTTCAATTCAATGAAATAAAAAAATTTCGTACCATTGGACCAGTGACGATTTAAGCGCGTTTGAAATAGTCGACATAAACGGGTTGAATTGTATAATTTTCTTATTATTATGCGTAATGGACTGTTTAAGTCCTGGAATCGATATCTCTTGTATCTTTCTGTAGTTTACAGAAAAACAAACTTTAATGGGTTTGTTTCCATCTTTTGATTATATCATGATACATAAAAAAATTATGAACTAAGTTCAGGTATAAAAAGCGTCTCGACTTGTGTAATTGCAAGCCTGGCAAACGTTTTTTAGGACCAGAGCTGAGGAAAACTAATCGTAGAACGGTTTTTAGAATTAGCACAAAATTTTACATCAATAGTCACTTTTTTGATTGTCTATATTTGAAAGTAGCAAACACTTCTTACAACAAATTTGAAAAGAGACTCAAATAACGCAAGAACTGAAAACTAATTTGTTCATGTCACAATTGTGTTTCATGGTTTTTATAAAAAAAGAATCAAATATAATTAAAGTTATTTATATAACAACAGAATATTTAAAATAAGAATAAATAATGATTTTATATTCCTTTCTACAGCTTTACACATGATTTCGAAAATTTTTTCAATGAAAAAAAAGAACGTAAATGAAAATAAAAATGAAAAAAAAAAACAAACTAATAATTTCATTTTTTTTTTACTAAAATATCGCTGAATTGTCTATATATGTACGGTATATATTTTTTATGTAATAACTATATTATCGTAAATGAGTGAAATCCTCATGCAATTGTCATTATATTTCTCGTTTCACCGACATTACGAACATGGCCATCATCACTGTAGTTGTCTTATTTTTCTAACATACTACGTTTAATGGTCTCCTCAAAATCTCTATCAAAACTATCTGGATTCGAATAATCAGCCGCATATTTAGAAGTTAAATCGTTATTTTGCGTTTTGCTAAGCGTTGTATTGTTTTGAATTTTTTTTAATTTTTGATTTTGTTCATTTGAGGATTTATTGAAAAAATCATCTTCAAAAGCGTTTTCATTGAAGTCATCAAAAACCTTTGATGATTTAGTGATTGTTGCCGCTTTTGTGTTCGTGCTAAATGTATCAAAAGCATTCACTACCACTTTTATATCGCCATTTTTATTACTGGCATCACCAAAAGCATCCAAGATATTTGTATTTACTTTCTTACTATCCACATATGTACTGCCAACGAAATTGTCATTAAATGCATCAAAAAAGGAATCATTTGCGTTATCATTTATCTCATTAGTATTAGATGTTCTGATATTGTTGCCAGAGTTGTTATTAATCGTATTTGATGAGCTGCTTGAAAATGCATCAAAATCAGCAAAATTATCGTAAACATCACTTTCAGCCACAACAGTAGTAGCAGCAATAATTGGGGTATTGCTTTCAGACTTAATACTACTAGCTTTTGTCTCATCAGCACCAGCTGCAGTGCCTGATACTGACGATTTCAAAGAAAGTACTGGACTGGGATTTATGTTGAAAGCATCAAATTGTTCAAGAAATTCACTGCTTAATGGCGTATTCGATTTTGCCGAATTAAATGTTTGTGAAGATGTGGATGTTGAAGTTTTTGACGAATTTGCTATTGTGTTGATATTTTTGGCATGTGTGGTATTATGTGATGCTGTATCTTCGTCTAAGTAAAATAAATTAAATAAAGATTGTTTACATAAATTTATTTTTTATTTGTTTTTCAAATATTTCTAAGATAAATTGCTCAAAAGGCTACAAATTGAAAAAATTGGTGAAATTTTGAAATTAATCAAGCAAACATTCTGATCTTTTATAACTTGAACGGTGCTTATGAAAAGGGATTCCAGACTCGTATGCTTGCTTTTAGAGGTATTCAGGCCCTAAGGAATCATTATCCATACGAAAAAAGTTCTTAATTTTACCTAACCTAGCTATCAAGAATATATTTTTTTTTAAATAAAACTACAGAACATGCAATATTTAATTTGTACTTACCACCATCTGAACTTATATCGTCTTTAAAAATATTTTCTGGGCTTCGGAAACCATCATCATCAGCGAAAGGATCTTTAATATTAAATGGGTCTTCATAACGATAGTCTTTAAAGGGATCATCTGAGAAATCTGTGGGTCCACTGATTACTGGTGTTACCGGCTTATTATTCGTAGCTGTTGCAGAGAATGTAGCAGCAGCGTTCTGCAGCGGTGTGTTGGAACGATTTAAATGATTGTTTGTTGTTGTTGCTGTGGATAATGCTGTCGAGTTTGATGAGGGTGTTGATGTCGATGATTGAAATAATGAATTGCTGCTGGTAAGTGCAGATGCAAGTGAGGATAATTGTGTTGTTGTTTTTTTAATTGGTGTTGGTATTGCAATAGTGGATTGCTAAGTATTGCAGGGTATGATTTTTGATTTGAATGTTTCGTGTTCGGGAACAAAATAAGAAATTAAATTATTAAAAAAATAAAAAATCAAAATAAAGAATTATTATATTAGATAATCAAAAAAAAAAAAGATGTTACTCAAATAAATTGCAACTAGCGTAAATGATACATGAAAAAAAAAATAAAATACAAAACGCAAGTGTTAGTCGTTAAAAGTTAAATACACTCGTTATAGTGAAGCACCTTAGAATCAAGAGTCTATATAACGAGAGAACCGAAATTCAAATCAAAGATTCAATAGTGAAATTCCGAACATGTATCAAGATATCATGTATATCAAGATATTTTCTGAAAGGCGTTATTTTTTAATCTATCTAAATTTATGTAGGTGCACTTATGTTTCCTTTGTTAATTAAATCTGTTTAGAATGTTAAAGAGAGGCTAAGATACATCGCTAATTTTTTTTATCGCACAAAAGTTTTAAGAATTCATCTTTAACACAGTAAACTTAAAATTTTTCTAGTAGAGCGTTACTTAACGACGCGAGATTGCCTTTTGCTGGTTCCTTAATTATAATAACTTAGTGCAAGATTAATTTTAACAAATTAATGGGAATGATTGGTTTATCAAATATAATTTACTATTCCACATTTGATGCATGTAATGAAATTATGAATGTTGCATATTATTAATTTTTCTTTTATCTCAACATATTGAGATTATTTTTTTTTTGTTGGTGTCGTTTTAATCGAATATGTTTGACCAATTTCAACCAAACTAGCTTTTTCTTAGGATTGAAACTTTGTAAACTACTAACTTTCCTTTTAAACTTTATTTTTCGAGCTCTTCAGTACTAAGATTTTTTTAGATTATGTCGCAGAATAAAATTAAATTTTTTTCAAGCCATGGAAACGTAGAAGAATTTATTTATTTATTTTAGTGCAGGAAATCGCGGAAGTCATCGTATAGAAAATATAATGCAGAGAAAGGTCAATTATATGTATATAGGGGAAGGTGGGGAAAAGTGGTATGCCTAACGGGCAAACGTAGTCTTCACAAAAAAAAAAAAAAAAAAATTTTCGCACAAGTAAAAATGTAAGTTATTAGTTCGATCTATATTGAATCTATTAAGGTCGTTGGGCTCATTATTTTCTCAACAGAAGATGTTTATTATTACAATGTAAAAAAAAAGTACGTTTCAACCGCTTTGCCCCTCGGGTGGAGTAAAGCGGTATACGAAGTGCAATACATAAAAAATAATATTTATACATACAACTCCAGAAAATTGGATAAAATGACGGATCCAATGATAAACACTATCGCTTAGTTCCAACCACTCTGCCCCATGACCTATATAAACATACATACTTGTGAAACTAAAATTTATCAACATAAACAAATCATTGTCAACAGAAATGAATGTCACTTATATATACTACGACGTGATACCCTTTTTAAATGATTCATATGAAATGAAATTACTTAAGTCGAAAATCCTCGAATTTTACATCGACCGCACTCATTTTGATGAAACTCGTTGTTCTCGCAAACGGAAGGTCGAAATGTCGCTATAATTTGGCAGTTACAAACACAAATTCCTTATAATTACATTAGATGGCGTTGTAATGCAATGATAAACATACCCTTTGTACTGCTTTGCCCCGTATACCGCCGTGCCCCGCCTCCCCCTACATAATACTCGCATAAGCAAAAATTGACTAAAGATTGTTCGCAGTGTTACTAGCTTCAAATATAATAATGTTTTAATCACTGTTATTCAGAAGTAATAATCTCAGTTTACTCATTGTAAGTACTAAATAATGGAAGTAACAATTACTGCTGCTTTGAATATGTTATGTACAGAGAAAACTTTTCTACCAGTGCAAGCACACAAAGTACTAAACTTTTTTATTGTCAAAAATAAAGAGCTTCCATCGTAAAATAAGTGACTTTATTTAGTTTGAAAGCTTTCCAATGCAATATCGTTATACTTTGACAATAGTCGCCTTAGTAAAAACCATATAAAACATGTTTGTGCTGTCATCCTTGTAATATAAAAAATATGCAGAGAATTCCGACAGCATCACTTGCAGCCGATTTGTAGCATTTTCTAATGAAGTTTCATCTTCTTTACCAAACCATGATTTGTAGCAAAAGTATAATTATTTTACATACAGCAAAAACATTTGAAAATCTTTTGTCCATCGTCAGCGTTTAGTCTTCAGTCTTTATTATTAAAAAATAGAAATAACAAAAGCGCGCACTGAACATCTTTTAAATACCTTAATACATAGTCCAGAATTAACTTCTTGGAACTTGATAAAAGACCTTTGATGCGTTTCATAGCGTCTAATACTCTTCGTTCATTTCTCTTGTTCGACTGTGAAATGTGATTGACCAACAGTGTTTTACTATATAATTTACAAATGCTAACCAACAATTGTTTTCGCCGAATACTGAACTGCTCTTTTTTTTTAGCCAAATGTAAGATGCTTGAATTGCATTATGTTAATGTGAATTTTATTAGTTTTTTAAATTTTACAAGAGATTAAATCAATGCCGGTTGAGAATTTCAAAATTATGTATTGTGATTTGTATCAAAGGTATTATACATAGTGATTTTGAAGTAGACATTAGGTGACATCAGCACCATCGAATTGAAAAATGGGTTTGTAAAATCAAAGTGACATATTCACATTTCAAAGTCAATTTGATGAAGTTGGAATCATTTATAGAATTAACTTTTAATTAACAATAAATCAAAGATTTATTTTATAAACTTTTTTATAAGGGAAATAACTGTGTAAACTGGGTGTTGGCATTTTGTGATATAATGTGGCATGGGGGAGGTAAAATCGCGACAGTGACAAGTTAGATCATTTTAAATCTAACCACATAGAGTAGTTTGTACCTTAGCACTTTTGTAGTAAATCTGTACTTGAGTAGTAATAAGACAAATAAAAAAAACTGTTCAAATTTTATATCAGAGTTTTTAAACTATGTAATTTAAAGAAGTCGTTCCAAAACCGGAAGTTTTAATTTTTTACATTTATGTTATTATTTTTGTCTTTGTCCCACATAAGTGCCCAAAATTCTATTTAAACCGTCTGCTTCAAAATCTGTTATTTTTATTTTTAGATCTAAGTTTTATCTTATCTATTTTGTTTTTTTTTGTGCTTGTTACAGCAGGATTTTTTTGTACATATATAATGAATATCGAGTAGATTTCGTTTTATACAACAAATAATAAACAATGTCAGACTAACAAGCCTAATTTAGTTTTAATGTGCTCTGTATTTAAGTTTTTATTGAATAAATGTCCCTTAGTTTAGCATCTGTCCCAGTTAAACTGTTTATTCAGAATTTGAAAATTAATTAATTGGCAACAACAAAATATTAATATTTTAAATTTTATTAAGGCGAAAGTCGCAATTGATATGCTTGGTTAAGATTATAGCCGACAAGTTTGGAGTTTTAAAATCAGTAAAGACGCAAACAACTTAAATACATAAGGAAGAGTATTAAAGGTCCTTGTAAAGCTATCTTACTTATTGGATTATTGTTTTAGCATTGCTGCGATAATTTCTATATTTATTTCATCTATTTCTTTTAAACGGACATATCTTGCTTGTTTTATTTTTTTGTGAGTGATAATTGAATTGTACGGTTTCAAATAAATTTAATTATTTTCCACCTATAACTGAGGATTCCTTCTTTGTTTTAAACATTTTTTTATTTCAATGATCTTAAGTATGAACATTTTTGCGAATATTATATAATTGTTCTATCGTTTCATTTACATATTTATATCAGGGTAGCAAAACGAAATACAAAAATTGAAAACGTTGCACATTCTGTTATATACAGATATGTACATAGATTACATGTACATACAAATAACGAAAAAATCTTTTATTTTGATACGTTATATGAACGTTATGATATTAAAACAGATAAATAATTATATACTAAAACGGCTTTATTTATAATCATCATGTTTCTTAAAATATTAAAAAAAAAAAATGAGAAAAAAAGTTATTTATTTTGTCTTAAATAGTAATACAGGCACAAAAAATTAAGTTTTGGTTAGATCCATAGATCAGACTAAAAACCCGAAAAAGTTTTGATAGCTAAGTACAACTCTGTTGTAAGTTATTTCTTATCAATGCAGGATCCTGAGATACATATCCTTGCTCAAAAATGCAATTAATGCTATTTTTGTATACTGGTTTCCGCTTTATATTCAAGATTTTACCTATTAAGGGGTGAATAACAGCCACTATATTGTCAAATGAATTTTTCGTAATTCAATATCTCAAGGACTGCTAAACTAATATTATTCAAATTATTTTTTTTTAAATATTTTTAATAATGTATACTATCTATAAAAGAGATTATCGACTATAACTTTCGAAAAATTATTTCTCAATTTTATATTTTTACTGTTGTTGAACTTCATGAGCTGATTTTAGTTCCAGTTGTGTGATAATAACATTTGATACTGGGACTAGTTGCTAAAATCCGCACATAAAGTTCAGCAACCGACAAAAAACATAAAATCGAAGTAGGATGCATCAAAAGCTATTGGTAAATATGGTTTTTTTAATAAGATGCTGTTTTTAAATGTTTTTTTTTAAACAATTTTTTGTAAACTCATGAAGCATATCAAAAACTAATAATATATTTTATTCATAGGGTTGCAATCATAGTACTTTAAAACTTCACTTTTATTACACTTTTTCGGCTCAGAAAAACAATTTTGTAAGTACATACATACATATGTATGTGCAACGAAAATCGATTTTTTTGTGTTTTTTGTTATAGTAACGCAATTTAATTTGTACGTTATGTAACACGATTTCGATAAGTAACACTTTTTATATATAACGTATAACGTTTTACAACCCTGATTTATATGCGTTAATAGTTAGATTAATAAACATGAATATATATTTTTATATATATTTAATATGTCTGCTTTGGTTTATATTTTTAAAATAAAACCAAAAAGATTGCTAACTTTAACAAACACTTAGTTAGAGTTAGGTACGAGTACGAGCATTTTAATGATTAATTTAGCTAAATTTTTTTTTTGGAATGTATGTTTCAAACTATTTTGCATTTTGATATTTGAAAGTATTTTAAGTATATCTATATATATTTTAATCATTTATAAATATATGTATGTATGTGGATATATGATGTTCACTGGAAATAGAATTTGAAATGAAAGCTATGTTAGTTCTTTATTCAGAGCTTAAATTGAATTGTATTAAATTCTGAACAAAATCAAGAAGCTGAAACTGAAAAACGAAGTAAACAATGTGCCGTGTGTTACAGTACGTTGTTATTCTAAATATAGCATAGGACTGAAAATAAACTCTTGGATAACGGATAAAATAATGATGTATAATGATTATTTTCCTACTCAAGCAAATTTGTTTAAATGAAAAGCATTTTTGTTAACTAAAAAATTAATACAAAAAAGTGTTGCTGATTTTTATTTGTTAGTAAGTTAGGTAGTCGAGATATCATTAAATTATAATGAAACGTAAATACTAAAACTACAAAAAGAAAACAAATAATTATGTTTAAATAAAAGCACAACTAAAAAATATGTTTAAAAAATTGTTAGGTGGTGTGCATGCATTACCACTGATCCCAACGAACTTGAAAATTACCAACCTTATTGTCAAAATCGGCAAAATCAGCAAAGCCACTGCTGTTCGAAGATGCGCCAAATGCATCCATAGACGGTTGTGTTGGTCGTGAAGGCGCCTTTTTTTAGATTTCGAAACGCAATTAGAAACCAAAATACATTTACATAATTTTTATTATCTTACTTGTAGCGGTCGAGGTGGCGCTGGTCTTGGTGGTGGAACCTTCGATTTTTTAGGTGGCAATGCTGGACTTGGTGATTCAGGCCTTGGTGGTGGTCCAGATTTTTGGGTATTAGGGCTAAGCACTTGTCCCTGGCCAGTAGGCGCATGAAGGGCAGCAAACGGATCGCTGCCAAAATCGTCTTTTCCAGGCTAAAAAATTCATAAGCACCGTTTTTATCTAAACTTTTTTAATAGTATTATTTCATCTACCTCTGGTGTAATAGCGTTGGATTTACTTGCACCAAATGCATCACTACCAAATGGGTCTTTTTGTTGTCCAAATCCACTGCTACCAAAACCATCAAAACCACTATCGAAACCGGTTGGTGCATTAAAACTATCATCGAAACCAGTACGCGTATTAATTGTATTTCCACCAGTTCCAGCAAAGGGATCACTACCAAAGCCGTTAGTGGTAAAGCCATTGCTTCCCTTAGCAGCATTAGAACTAATGTTATCTTCAAATGGATCTGACTTTGTATCATCAATTTGTTTCTGAAGTATTTTGAGTGCATCATCAAAGTCCGGTTCAATTTTTAGTTGATATTCAGATACAAGCTCAGTATCATTACTTTCAATAGCAGCACGGCACATTAGTAAAGCGTCTGTCATTTGACGTTGTGTCTCCATTAACTGTGTAACCATTGAACGCACCTAAAAATAAAACAATTACTTTGTAAAAATTCCGAAAATATTAATGACATAACCGCCCTACCGAACTTATTTGCAATTGTGTGTTTTGTAAATGTTTAGTTAGGTTTTGTAATTCTTTATTGTTGTCTTCATATTCCTTTTGTAAAGCGGCTTCTTCATCTTTGAGTTTTTGCAATTCCGAACGTTTTGAATTTAGTTCACCTTCTTGCTCGTTGATTGTTTCTTCTTGCTTCTGACATTGCTCGCGTATTTTATTAACCTTCAAAAATAAAAAACACGGTTTTGAATAAAAATTTTAAGGCAAAATATTTTTTATCACATATATTTTATTTTGATACTAATACGTTTACCAAGAATATAGATTTATCGTTAGTCTACTGAGTGGAAACTGTCTAGACGGTAAAAACTATGGGTATATATAGAAATCATGTGTTGAAATTTTAAGGTTCTTTTGGTGACCAAGTTTGGAATGGTTGAAAATGATTCTTCAAACATGGAAGTTTAAATAACTTAAGAAATTATGATAGAGCCAAAATATTAGTAAAAATCATCCCACTTCCAATATTTTTACTGTAATCTGTTTGGCACCTTAAACTGAGCTAGTTAGTAACTAAGAAAAAATCAACAAAAATATTTTCAAATAAAAGCAGATGAAAATGTTTAAAAGAGTATTATGCTAACTATATAAGATCTACATAACAATATGTAGTTCATTTGAATATTTTTAGTACTAAGTATAGTTTTACTCAGAAAATCGAAAATGTATCAGAATTCTCAGAGGTCAAAATACAACCATATTTCTTGGTATTTAAAAAATTAATTCGTAGTTTGAAAGGGTTTACTTTTTATTTACAATTACTTTACTACAGTATTATTCTAATTTCTAAAGAAAAGCGCTGAGTTGTTTCGGTATAGCGTAGCATTTAAAAACAACACTAAAATCAACGCTATGCAACCGCACCAAGAATGTCATCCATATATTTTTACCGCATAGTACTACATATTTTTTTTTATTTTGTGAGTAGTTAAGAACTACCGCAACAATAGTACTCAACTAGTTCCAAAAAGAACTAGTATTAGAATTACAGGCAGATAAAAAGATGTACATAATAACAAAAAATGCGGAAAATTCTTTCGATATTCAAAGCCGAGTAAGAGTTTTGTACCTGCGTTTCAAAGAGAAATATATATTTTTCCATTACTAGTTAATATAGCTGGTAAGTCATTGTCATTAGTTTTATCTCTTCTTTATTCGAAAGCGAAATTATAGATTACAATCTTTTTTTTTCCTAATAGGGTAGTAGCTAAATTGGTGAACGTAGTGGTAACAAATGAAGATATAATATAAACACATTACACATTAAAGCTAATACTGCATGCAATTTTTAAAGCATCAAAAATATAGGTAAAGTTATTAAGCAAGAAATACTATTAATTAAAACAAAACAACAACAATGGCAAAATAAAAGCAACATAGAAAAAACATGAAATAAAATTAGACTTTAGCCAACAAACCTGGTTTCGCATTTGCGAAATATTTAAATTAAGATTTGTTAAAGCCTCTTGATATTCAGAGCTCTTTATTATTGTATTTTCATTGATTATAATATTGCAAATTTAGTGAAATTTTTTAGAAGGCGAGATTCCAATTATGCAAGTTGTAGTAAGTGGTAGGGGTGGTGGGAGACGAGGCACGCATAATAAAGTTTCCCAAAATTATAAAACACATATAGAAAAAATAAAAAAGCAAACTTTTGATAAAAAAAAATTAAAAAATGTTGTAAATCACTTTTTAACATTATATGTACTCAATTATTTTTATTCAAAAACTTATTGCAATACATTGAACTAAATAATCAAATTTCTGCATACATATTTACATTAAGTGCTAATAAAACTTACCTGCAACTTAAGGTCATCTAAACGTTTTTGAGCTTCACCACGTTGATTTTCTAATTGCTTAAGTGTTGCAGAAAGTGTATCCAGTTCGCTCTACGTGAAAATTAAAATATTTAATAAATTAAAATCTCATTTAAAAAATACATTTTTGTTACCTGCAAACTACGCACTTCACCCGATTTTATGCGTATATCAGCTTCTTTCTGTGCAATCTCAGTTTCTAAAGCACGACGCTCTTTAGCAAGTTCTTCGATTTCCTTAGAAATCATATCTAATTCAGGATTTGAATAGGCTGGTTTTGCTTCCTTAAAAATTAAGAAAAACATTAAAAAAATTAAGTAAAAAATTTTAAACTCACCACCTGTAATTGTAAATCTACACCGCTTATTATGCCTCTCATAGAAGGTGGTACCATATTGGCAGTTAGTACTTGTGGTGGTTCGATGCCCTTTTGTTTGCGTTCCACCATCCACATAGCCAAAGCAAATTGCTCCAACGATAATTTGCCCGATTGATTAGTATCGCAAAGTGCCCTTTAATAACAAAAAAAAAAAAATTAGCAAACTTCAAAGGAACATTTTTTTTTAAAACAAACCATATATGAGCTAAGCAATTTTGTGGAACACCTGACTGTAAAAAAACATTTTTAACCTCAAGTCCAGAAACTAAGCCATCTTTATCGCGATCCGAATCGCGAAATATGACTTCATAACGTTTGAGCTCCGATGGTGTAACAACCCAATCGGCAGCAGCAGTCACCGATGGCGGTGCTCCAATGGGAATAAGTGGATCTGTTGAAATAAGAGGTTGTTGTTGCTGCATAACGGAAGTAACGGGTGGAACACGTTGTATTGATGGCACAATTGCTGGCAACGGTGGTATTGCTGGCGGAGGCGCTATATCTTTTGGAAAATTAGCAACAAAACTACCATCACCGAAACCTTCACCACTGGGAGCACGTGGCATACTTGGAACAGGAGCAGCAGCGATATGTGGTGGTGCTGGTTTTGGTGGTGGTCCACCAGTAACAGTTTTACGCAATTCTGGTGGCAATACATCGGGAACAGTACGTTTTTCAAGAGTTTGATAGACTAGATGCATAGCAACAATAAATTCATGTTTATCTAAATTGCCATCTTTGTCTTGATCGGCAAGATCCCAGATCTTGCCCAATGTCTCCATTGGCAATTTTGAATCCATTAGCACTCCTTTCACCTTATTTCCAGGTAGCATTCCACCAACTGGCTTTAGCGATTCAAAAAGCTGTTCGTACTTAAGTCGATCAATAACTTTAATAGACCAATCACCATTCACAATGCCACCGCTTGCAATGGGAGCAGTTTGAATGCGAGAGGGAATAATTTTTGGTACATCACCCTAGGGAGCAAATAAGAACACAAAAATTGTAATAAATCAATTTAAGAATATTAAGTCGGTTCACTTTAGACCAAAGTTTTTTTCATTATTACTTTAAAAGTATTGTGACTCAGACTGAAAAGAAATTTCTGTGAAAATTTAGCCTTAGTTTTACCTTAAGCAGGTCCTACGCTGAATTATAGGTTCGTCTATACAAATTTCAATCACATTAAGAAATTTTTGATATTTAGCGACTGATTATTTTGTAATTAAACATTGTTTAATCGGACTTACAGTCATTCAGCAAAGACCAATATTGTAAATTTTTACTTTATTGATCAATGCTATTTTTTACAACAAACATGACAAATGTAAAAGTAAAAATTTACAATATTGGTCTTTGCTGAATGACTGTAAGTCTGATTAAACAATGTTTAATTATTGCAACCACATAATTTTTTTTACTTTAATGACTTTTGATATTTCTAAAACATTAAAAAGAAAACTTTCTTTATTCGCAAAAATACAGCTGATTGAAATATCAAGATTTAGCTATCAGGTACCATCTCTAATGAATTTACTTTCTAAAGAGTTTAAAAGTAAAATTATTTCAAGACACTTTTTGTGATCTAATAGAAGGCGTTACGGTCGAATTTTAAACAATCTTAATATCGTACCCTTAACACATTGAGGACCGAGCCGATTTTGCTTATGTTTTCTCAGGGACCACGCTATTTTCGCGAGAAATAAGGGTACTGGACATGTAATATACCAAAATCTAGGCAAAGTTTTTTTTACTTCATTAAAAAAAAAACAAATAGTATTAGCGTCGTCTGTTTTCCTATGACATGGCCCTCCAGGAAAAATTAGGTGTCGCACGTTTGATCCAATTGAGAGATTTAAACCTCGGATTCAGCGCATAGAAAACCTTCGGAAAAATATATTCTGGTTTCTGGGTTAGAAGGTTGACATAATTTTGTCGGCCTGTGTAATTACCATTTCTTATATCATGATATTTTTAAGTAAGACAAAAACATCACGTGGAGTCGTTTCGAAGTTGTTGCAGTTATTATGCGGAGGAGCGTACGTAAATAGTTTGTTAAGATTCAAATCTAAGTGATACAGATGCCACATAATTTTTTTACGACTAGAAACTCTTCAGCGATGTTTTTACTATTTACAATTGACTTGTGATTACTGTTGCGCAGTTCAAAAATTGTTTGCGCATCTTTGCTAATGATATTTTTTGAACTATGACTGCTAAGGACGAGTACTGTGAGAGTGTCTTGTTTTTGTGTACTTACTAGCTGAACAGCTAGCAAGGCGTACCGATTAAACCCACTATTTGGGGTCTTTGAGCACGATTGATGTATATTTAAAGACTAGATATCCGCTAAATTAATTAAGAACGCGAGTTGAGGAAAGAGCAAAAGAAATAGTTGAATGAATCGAAACAAATTTACACGGAAAGTGCCACTTCACTTTGTTCCCCCGTCAGCTAGTGACCCGGAACACTAACTTCAGTAATATAAAAGAAATGTTCAGAATCTAGAGCTCGATGATTACGCTATCTTACACAGCTACCCGTTTAGCTACCTATTCTTTTTGAGTGATTGTGTAATCAAAGCCAATAAATTAAGTCGTCCCCAAAAGCCTTAAGCTACTTTTGACTATAAATTGTGCGTACAAGGCATTCATCACTTACCACTTTCGGTGGATTTGTTGTGTCAGTATATATATTGCTCATATTAATAACTTGTCCAGCTTGAGCTAATGAGACCAATTTCAATGCGACAAAGAAACCAGGTTTGTCCAGAAACCCTTTTCCATTGGGATCGGATAAGTCCCAAATTCGACTCAGTACCACATCACTAAGTCCAGATTTTTTAAGGAACTTGGCAGCAGTCATAGCTTCGATGGCACCCGATCCTTTAGGATCAATCTTAATGATAAAAAAAATTGAAGTTAGAGAATTTGCAACTTGTTTTTTACAATTTTTTCACGGTTGCTTAGTAAATTTTACCTGCTTATAGTAAGCCTCGTAGATAGCATTATGTTTGCCACAAACTTTTGTAAAATCTAAATTCATCTTTTCTGTTTTCTTTTTAAGATATTTATTTTTTATTCAATAATTTTTCATTAAACTTTAGCAACTTGAAAAATCTGTTATCACCAAATCGATAAACAGAAAAATTTTGACAGTTGAATCGATTTTCTTTGGTAGTGGTAGCAGTTATAATGGTTGATATGCGTTTGCCACTTTGACAGGTGACACCCTTAATTTTTTTTTTAATTTTTCAACTCGCAAACTTTTATCGCTGTATTGAGGCGTTCTTCTTACAATTTACTTTTATCACTGCTTAATACAAATTTTTTTCACACTTTAATTTATCTGAATGATTTGCACAAATTTAAAATCAAACGCACAATATTTATAATCAATAAATATAGCAAGCTAAATTTTGCACAATAGCGAAGCCATAATCTGGAAAATTAATGCAGCTAGGGACACGAAAAAGTATCGATATAGTGTTGTATCGATACTTTATGTGCTCGATACTAACATCTAGAGCATATTCAAACGACATACGTTGCACTGAGCGAGATAAAATTTGTTTGAAAAGTTAAGCTTAAGAGCTCAACACAAACAAATTCTATTTTTGGTGCGATTTGACATTGAAGATAAATCGCGCGTCTCACACGAGCGTTTTATCAACGCGCGTTTCAGCATAACGCGAAATTATAAGCAATGATGCGCTACCTCATCAACGCATGTTGAAAAAACTTGCGTTGCCAGACGCGTTGGTTTTGTCAACGCCGGAATTATTCTAAAACGCGTTGATTTTCCGTGGTTTCCGCTGTGAAAGAAGTTCTTGTCTATTCTCTTTTGTGCTTTTTGATTGACATTTGCCATAAACGACAAATTTTGTAAAGTGCGATGAAAAAATTGAAAATGAATGTCAAACAAATTTTACAAAGCGTCTTTTGCGGTGCATATAACAAAGCAAAGAATATCTAAGTATTCTTTGTAACAAAGTTAGCATAAAATTATTACAATTAATGATTTTCGTTTGAATTTCGACAATAAATGTTGAACACAAGTTTTGGTGTATTCAAATTTATTATTAAACGTATAAACTTTTGAAATGGAAAATACTGCGGAAAACGCAAGAACCGGTCAAACTGAGCCTAGCAATGAGAAAGTTTCTATCCTCCAGGCGCCACTAATTGAAGCCATCGGAATAACAGAATTAAAAGAGTTATCTGAAAACCAAGAAAATGTAACAGAAGAGTCCAATGTTGATGCCATTAAGGCTGTAGAAGAAGATTGCGATATTACAATGGATGAAAAGAAGGAAGTGCCATGTATTGCTACTCTGGAAACTATTTCTGTGGATAAAGAAGAGTCTGTAATTGAAAATGATAAAGTTTTAGTAATGGATATTGATACTGAAGTTGGAGAAAATATAAGCAAAAATATACCAAAGGATACAGCAGGAGATAATACTGAATTTGACTTAAATAGTGATTCTAATGATAAAAAGCACGGAAACTTCGATGTAGAACAAACAGGCAAAAATATTCTACCAGAAGCATTGCAAGTAGACCTTAGTGAATCAATTTTAGAATGCGTAAAAGATGAAAATAAGCAAATAGAAAAATTGGAATTTACTGAAAAAGAAACAGATAAACAAAAAATTGAGCTTGCATTAGAAATAGAAGAATCAATAATGCATCCAGAGACGTCAAAAAATGGTTCACCAATGGAATTTATTCAAAACTTGACCAAGACCATTGAAAAACCAAATGTGCCAATTGAAACTATACAAAAAGATCTTGAAAAAAAGGTAGAATCTGAATTAACATTAGAAAAAAAAACTACAGTCATTGAAACATTAAAACCTGCTGAGAAAACACACGGTTCCGTCAAAGAATCAACAGCAATAAATGAAAAAACAACTGTTTCAATTGAAGATGACATTAAAGTTAGCAAATCACTTGTACCAGAATTAGAATCTGAAGAAAATGATGCAAAAACCGAATTAAATAATAAAACAGAATCTAAGGAAGAGTTCATTGAAAAGGAGCTAAATTCTACAACTGTATTAGGAAAGCCAACGTTATGTGAAGAAAATCCAAATGTAATCGAAATCGATGATGAACTACACGATCCAACAAAAAATGATGACGAAGAAACCGAACAAACGTTACAAAACAAAATAGAAAATGAAGAGCCAAACTCAGAAAAGGAGCTAAATTCTACAACTGAAGTAGGAAAGACAACGTTATGTGAAGAAAATCCAAATGTAATCGAAATCAATGATGAACTACACGATCCAACAAAAAATGATGACAAAGAAACCGAACAACAGTTAGAAAACAAAATAGAAAACGAAGAACCAAACTCGGACGATGATGTACAATTTGAGAAACCAAATATAATGGTCATAGAAATTGATGACGATGATGATGAAGACGCCACACCAACCACCAATATAAATAAAAACGAAAGTACTTGCCAGAAAACTATCGAATCTGAAGCGCCTTTAGAAAATATAACTAAGAAATCGGAAGCAATGGATGTTGATGCAGAAGCAGTTCCCACCACAAAGGATAGTATTGGAAAATCAACTACTGAAGATGTTGAAATGAAAGAAACTGCTTTGTCGACAGAAAAAATTGAAAACTTAGTCCAGGATGCAGACACAAATACATTGCTAGTAGAAACAACAAAACCGTCATCACCTTCCCCTGAAAATGGTGAAAAACTTGGCACAGACGATGATACAAGTGGTGAAGTTTACTATAATAAAGAATGCGTTAATTATGAGTGCGGACGCAAGCATAAACAATTCTTTCGTGCACCACTATTTTCTTTAAGTTATTATAAAATTGCAAAGAAGAAATTTAAACCACAATTTATTTGTGCAGAATGCTATGATCAAGCGTTGGAAATGTATGAGGTATGTCTGTATCCTACTTAAATACCTTTTAAAACGTAAGGTCTTAATCAAATTTTATGTATTTTTAACATATATGTAATACATATATGATTTTTAATGAAAACAAATTTTATTTTCAGTTTTTATGCGGAAATATATTTATGTATGATTTTTCTTTTGTAGGAATTCACTAGTTTACTTGCTGCGAAGCAACCATTACTTTTAAAGGATATAGTTGGTGGAAGACAAGAATTTGTAGAAATCATTGATAGCAGTGACGAAGAGGATGAAGTTGATAAAACCGATAAATCAAAGGGTAAACTATAAAAGAAAAAAGTTAATTTCATATTTGACAATTACATATCATCGTATTACAGATAAATACTTTTCCAAGAACGATATTAAGTTAATTGAAAATGAATTAGATAATTCGATACGAAGAGTGCTTGAAAGAGTTGAAATTCAAAATCAATTAACTTGGTCAAAAACTATACTTGCAAGTCGTGCACAAGCACTGGAAAAAGAAACGAATTACATTGATGCAGAATTACGCTCATTGCAGAAAAAGGCAGATCACATGCATGTGACTCTCTATCAGTGTCCAAAAATTAAAGTGCGTCAGCTGCAACCTCTTGATTTAAATACAGGACGACCATATGCAACGGCAGATGTTGAAGTAGCTGTTAGTATTGTACTTATTTTTATGTCTTCTATAAATGATTTTATACATCTGCTTTTGAACTTTGTATAAAATGTTCTTCTAAAGTCGTTAACTTTTGTCTTTGACTAAAAAAGTTATACATATAATGTTATATTACAATTTTTTTCTTTTTATATTAGCTACCACCCATTGGAGAAATTCAGCGTCCACCTATAAAACTAAATGAAATATACTATGCGGTAAAAAACAAAGCTATTGCTAGTTGGGTTCCCTGTAAAGTAATAGAACAAGTTGAAAGTCCTTTGATAATGAAAAATATAATACACTATAAGATAAGATTTCTCAAATCTCAATATCAGCCGTTTAAAACAGTTTCAGTTAAGCACCTGGCATATTTTGATCCCCCAAATGTGCGATTGCCCATAGGTAAGTTTAGAATCAACATTTTATATTGAATCAAAAATTAAAACAGCTTATGCATATTGTACTATAGGTTCACGTGTAATTGCTTACTTTGACGCTACTTCGCTTTCACGCGGCAAGGAAAAAATGATGATACAAAGTGCATTTTATCCGGGGATTATAGCAGAGCCTTTAAAGCCAAACAACAAATATAGGTTTGAGATAAAAAAAACAATCAAAATTGTCTAAAAATTACACAAGTTTATCTGCAGGTATTTAATATTTTACGACGATGGCTATACACAGTATGTATATCATAAGGATGTTCGTTTAGTATGTAATGTTTCGGATAATGTTTGGGAAGATGTTCATCCCGGTTCACGTGATTTCATACAAAAGTATCTTACACAATATTCTATTAATAGACCTATGGTACAAACTCAAAAAGGTCAGAGTATGACAACTGAATCAAATGGTAAATGGATTTATGCGCGTGTTGTCGACATCGACTGCAGTCTCATTCAAATGCAATTTGAAGGACCAAAAAGTCATACTGAATGGATATATCGTGGTTCGATGCGTTTAGGACCCGTTTTTAAAGAACATCAGAAAACAATGCAAAAAACCACAATGCCAATTTCGCGTCTACCGAGGGTAAATGTATTTTTTATTTTACGTGTGTTGAATTCAATTATTTTGTTCCTATTTATGTATCCGAACTCATAACAAAAGCAAATAGTTTTCATTATAAATGGCTTAATTATTTTTCAAAGTATTCTTCGCGATGATCGATACGCTTATGCATACGGTTAAACAAAGTTTCGTAGCACTTTTGCCATTCCGATTGAGGTATCCCAATTCCATCAAGTATTGAGTTGTTTCGGACGATGTGTGAGAGCTAGTTTATTTTTCTTATTTCATTGAAGACTTCTGTCAAACAAATGGTTGTGTACCATCCAGAATTGACTATATTGTACGAGCTTTTAGCAGCACTCCAGATACATGTCATCATTTGCTTCGAAGTGCTTCTTGCACGAACAACCTTTGTTGGCTTTGGCTCTTCTTGAAAAACCCGCACAGTCAACTCCTTAGTTTCTGGTGTATACGCATATTTTCAGGATTTGTCACCCGTTTAGATATTGTGGAAGGCTTTTGATGCACCACGATTATTGTTTTTCAAATTTTCCTTGCTCAACACGGGTATTTTTAAATTTATATGCAAGTCATACGTCATTCGTTTTTTATTGTTCAAATAGAATGAGAACCGATTGCTCTCAAAATTACTTCAATTTCAGCATGCATGGCTCTTCCTAATGACTTCCACCTTGCATAATTACACCATGTGATCAATAAAACATGCGTACGCACAGATTTTAAGAATGACCAATTTCGCGATAAATCCGTTAGATGGCGGCTAGCAACTGTATTAAAGATTAACAAATCAATGCTAAGTCTCTTATCCGTATTTCCTTTTAGCGAACTGAACCATTTATACGATATACAGAAGATGAGGAGGCAACATCGACTCAACAACAAGAACAACAAGAAAGGCAGCTACAGCAGCAGCAAATCGAGCCACGTGCTGTGGCTAAGAAAAGTGTTAGTCGCCAAGAGTCTCAAAATACATCACAGCAGTTCACACCCGTTCCAGTAGTAGTACGGCACTTAAATAATTCAACAATTTATTTGGAGGATGAAAATAAACCAAAAGGAAAGGTACGATTGTCAGTGATCAGAGCTTCAAGATATTTGGAATTTGGAATCGGTCTTTTCAACTCCATTGGTGGAACGAAAGCAGGCTCGGCGATATTCGATCCGGCATTGAAGATTATAAAAACTAATTTTACACCTTTCCTATTCGATTATTGCAAAACTCCCTCTTGGGATGTTTAAAGTTTATTTTTAATTCCAAGTTCCAACTCCTTGAAATTGTAATTTTTGAGGAAATTAATTCAATATTATGTATAATATAGATTTGAACATTAGTAACTTATCTAATTTTTATAAAGGTTGTTTATTACACCGCCAAACGGAATTTGCCACCTCAAACTTACAAACCTCATACATGTTCTACAGCGTGTCTATATAAAATTACACATAATCTTAGCGCTTATAGTCCGCTTTCGAAACCATTGCTTTCTGGCTGGGAACGTCTGATAATACGTCAAAAAATTAAAAAAGTTGTTACATACCGTGGTCCATGTGGAAAAATCTTACGAAATATGAAAGAATTGCGCAATTATTTACGTGCTACTAATAATGTGCTGAACGTGGAAAATTTTGATTTTAGTCCAGAGACCAATTGTCTAGCTGAGTACGTAATTGAAAGCGCTATTGTCCAAAAGCGTGATATATCGAATGGACAAGAAAAAATGGCTATTCCGTTGGTAAATTATTATGATACTACAATGCCTCCGGAATGTAAATACTCTGCGCAGCGTATACCAACTGAGGGTGTGGATTTAATTGTAGATGAAGAATTTTTAGTTGGCTGCGATTGTGATGACGACTGCTCAGTAAGTGTTGAAAATTTTTAAATTTAAAAATTACATTTTTAAAAAAATCTTTATTTAAGGATAAAACAAAGTGTAGCTGCTGGCAGCTTACTTTTGCTGGAGCGAAATATGGCAACCCAAACACACCAATCGAAGAAATCGGCTACCAATATAAACGTTTGTATGAACATGTTCCAACTGGCATATACGAATGCAATTCAAGGTATTTATTTTACATCCTACACACGTATATTTTCATAGTTCTTCCGTTTGTAACGCATAAAAAAGTTATAACAAATATAGAAAAGTAAACTTATATATATTTTTGATCAGCATCACTTGTGTCGTTCACGATCAATCACTATTACGTTAAAACAAAGCAAGATAGTTCATTGAAATATGGTACACTTGCTTCATTACAATTATAGCTCGTGAAATTGAAAATTAGCGATATCGATTCACGAACACGCCTGTCGCCCAAATACATAAAACTTTTACAAAATGTGTTTTATTTAAGATAATGTAAGCAAAATTTTGCACAAATACTTGGGTTTGTTTGAACAAGCACTTTACAAATTCGGTAGATTTTGAAAAGAGGGCGTGACACCTTCTATATAATCCAAATCTTTAGAATGCTACAGATAGATTTGTATAAATTTATAGATTTTGACAAAAGCACTTCCCATGCAAGCAAAAGCTTGCTGTATTATGAGTTGTTAAATAAATGTTTTCAAATTCAATGTGGTGAACTCAGTCAACAAGTGTTATGACAGCTTCCATATAAATAAAAAATTAATGCTGGATTGAGGAAGCTACTGAAATAAGAGGAATAAACTAATTTACGGGCACACATAAACCTAAGTTTTTCCTTTGTTATACCCTCAAAAATAAAGAGACAGCTCCGCTCCTCATCCATTTGGTTTTTTTAATAAATATTACGTTGCGTTTACTAAGTCACCTAAATATCTATTCCTATAGAGAACATGACAATTACAGGCGGGGTGTTAAACATTTTCCTCCCTGTTAACGGCATCATCTTCTACAGAAGTTATTGTAGGAACAAACAAGTGCCTAGCATATTTTCCGAAAAAATAGTGGCCAGTGAAGATACCTACCACACATTTTTGCTCCAGCTTTCCTGGAGCTAAAAGATTATTTCATCGCTAACGTCGCGTCGCGTCGCCCAGATTTGATGCAAGACGACACACGTCGCATTGTTCACACAAATAACAAAAGGAAAGTTGGATTGCACTAGCAATCTAATCTATACTTTCAATTGGACGTTTTATTTAATCGGTATTTTTGAATTTGTGCAAATTTCGTGCGTGCTGCTTCTCCTACTGTTGGTTAAGCTATGTTTACACAGTAAAAATATTTTTCACATATTGTATGCTTTGAAATTTCTCACCTCTATGGTTTGCCTCCATATATGTATGCTTTTAATAATATTAAAAATTTTCCTTCTGCTACAGATGCAAATGTAAATCCAATTGTCTTAATCGTGTGGTGCAACATTCGTTAGAAATGAAGTTACAAGTTTTTAAAACTTCTAATCGCGGCTGGGGCTTACGTTGCATTAACGACGTTCCACGCGGTAGCTTTATGTGTGTTTATGCTGGACATTTGCTTACCGAGGCTAAAGCAAATGAGGTGCGTCAACTATAGATTTGTTGAAATGTCTGTAATCCTTCATATTAATATTTATTTAAATAGGGTGGACTTGATGCTGGCGATGAATATTTCGCTGAATTAGATTATATTGAAGTAGCTGAGCAAATTAAAGAAGGCTATGAATCTGATGTTGACTCGCCGGAACCAGAAGAAGAGGATGTATGATCCCACATTATTTTGCAAGTTTTTTTTTAAATTCTATAAACATTTTTTATTAAGGAACTCTATGATCATGAAGACCATGACGATGAATTTACACCAAGCAAACCTCATAATACGCGCTCAAAGGCGAGATTACAAAAAACAACCAGAGGCAGTTCAGCACACGGCACAGACGAAGACTCGCAGGAACGTCAAATGATTAATTTTAATCCGAATGCAGTAATGGATGAAAACTCAATGCGCGAATCGTAAGTTTTTGTGTATAACCATGTCAAATGAATATTGTTTCATTAAATTTCGTCACTCATCAGATCAATACGTAAATTATTTGGTAAGGACGAAGCTTGTTATGTTATGGATGCTAAAGTTACAGGAAATCTTGGACGGTATTTTAATGTAAGTACATAGATAGAGAAGACTATTAAAACTAGCTTATCTGTTTTCAATATTTTTGTTTGTATATTTTTAGCATTCTTGTTCACCAAATTTATTTGTTCAAAATGTTTTTGTTGACACTCACGACTTACGTTTTCCTTGGGTTGCTTTCTTTGCTTTAACACACATACGAGCCGGCACTGAACTGACTTGGAATTACAATTATGAAGTTGGAGTGGTTCCTGGAAAAGTGTTATACTGTCAATGTGGGGCTCCAAACTGTCGTTTACGTTTACTATAAGTTTTCTTTTGATTAACAACCTTTAATATGAAACCCAGAATTTCCGATCCCTTTTTAACTATCGGGACAACTTCTAATATTTAATAATAATGGTAGAAATCCATTTAATATCCAAAGCATTCGAAAAATCAGCAAGGTACAGAATACATTTAACATTAAAAAAAAAAATATTTACTTTAAATAAACATTTTTCCGAAATTATTGTAGACCCATTTTTAAGTTTACTTGATAATTTTGTACTTTTGACCTCATTGTGACAGGGGGTGGGGTTGCGGGGGTAGTTCAAAAGGCGTACTCTGAACATAATTCCGTTAGATTTAGCCGTCGGTCACCCCTTGAAAAATCTTTATGATATATCCAACACCTAGTTTGCTAGCCACAGTAATTTTACATAAGAGTAGGGCTAAGTGGGCGTCCTGCGGCCGCAGCTCAGGATTTAAAACTCCCAAAAATCCAACGCCAGATTAGCGGCGGTCTTTGGCCGCGGATAAGTCTATAAAATATCCAACACCTAGTTTGCTAGCCACAGTAATTTTACATAAGAGTAGGGGTAAGTGGGCGGCCTGCGTCATCGAATTTTACCAGAAATTTTAACGCTCCCAAATTTATTTAAAGGAGTTGCCGACGGCTAACTCATATAAGAAAAATTGGCCCTAAAAACGGGTGGCAACCCATGGTTAGGACATGATTCTGTTTAGGCTCTTTGAGCTCTATCATTTCATTCCCATTTTAATGAAAATGGACCAAAAAACTGGTGAAAACCCAAGTTTGGGACAGGATTAAACAATATAACCAATATAACATATTATATTTAGGCCTCTTCGAGTTCTATCATTTGACATCAAAGAGTATCCTGATACTCTCGGGCTTTTGAACTATATGAAAATAGAGGTCATTCCGTCCGGATTTTTGAACCAATTCAATATAAATGGAAATGTTTTTCACCCCATATATGCTTAAAAAGATATCAATTGGGTAGGCCCAACGTGGGAAAAAGTGAGTAAAAATATTTTGTTTTTGTTTAAGGCGTTGGAACCTTTAGCGCTGTCACCATAGTTCATATAATTCTCAATGTGGAGCTCCAAACTGTCGTTTACATTTACTTTAAGTTTTGTTTTGATTAACAACCTTTAATATCAAACCCAGAATTTCCGATCCCTTTTTAATTATCGGGACAACTACACGCTACAGCACTACAAAATATGAACTTGTATTATTGAACAATGCTGTACAACATGTTGCATCATGTGAACTGGTCTATTCAAATGTCAAATTACCTATTCTCTTTCAAGTAGCTTGATTGCTATTTTATAGTGATGTGTCACCTCGGAAATATTTTAAGCCGATTTGACCGAGTTCAAAATTCAGCGAAACCGAGTTGAACCGAGTCAACTCGAGTTACTTAAGCAGAGTTGACCAAAACGATTTTGTAGGAAAAATATGTGTGTATGCTTCATAAAAATAATAAAAAAAATTGTTTGCTAAAAAAATGGTCTACATTTCGTCCCTATTTTACAAAAAAATTTGTTGAGCAAAAAAAAAAAAAGATCCCCACTGCTTGTTGAATAATAGGGCCCATACACGTTCAGATTTTTCATCAGACCTGCCTAAATCTGATGAAAAATCTGAACGTCTGTCAAAATCTGATGGAAAATCTGAAAGTCTGAGGGCAAGTCGTACGAAAAAATCCTACCATATGACGCGAACGTACGACTCGGTCGTACGGTAGACAGTATGAAAATCTGAACGTGTATGGGCCTTATAACAGTTTTCATGGCAGCCTAGTGATGTGTCAACAAATATCCCAAATCTAGTTGAGAATCCACCCAAACCAAGTTGACAGACTGAGTAGCTATCTCAACTCGGTTTGACTCGAGTTGAACCGAGTTAACGGTTCGCCATCACTACTATTTTATGTGGTATTTGAAAACGCGCGTTAGTTGGAGATCGTTTTTTAAAAAAGGTAATATTTTGAAGAAACTAAAATGGATGCAATGTTAAATGTGGAAATAGAGAATGCAGTCCAGTGCTTGCTAGAGTCATATGAATTAGCTGCAATGTACGGCGATACTGGTACTTAATACAATTAAACAAAAAACTTCAAATACTAAACTTTATCGTACTAGATTTAATGGATACTACACCATTCCTTAATAATATGGAAAAACTATGCAACATTAAAAATGAGGCAGAGCTAGCTGCCCGTGCACTTGTAAAGGCAAAGGAGAAAAGGGCTGTTGATGTATTTCAACAGGCTTTAGAAGCAGAGTTAAGTAAAAATAAAAGAAAATCTGCTGTAAAAAAGAGCAATGAGTTTAAAGCATTCAAAACTCGGTTAGATCAAATAGTAGATGCAGCTGGTGTTCAACTGACTCAACCAACTGCTTCCACCAGTCGCGTCGAATGCGAAGAATTTGTCATGGAATGTGAAATGAACATTCATGATCCATTAACGAAAAAACGTATGGAAAACCCCGTACGGAATAGACTTTGTGGCCACCATTATGAAAAGTCGACAATTTTGGAATCGATAAAAATCAATAGCCGATTAAGGTAATAATAACAAGGCGGATCCTACTTATTAGAGTTTTACGTGCGAAAATAATTTGATTTGTCTCACGCCGAGTTCTAGTTTGTCCAAGTTTCACTTTGACACTTTTCGCTGTACTTTGAAATACATACATACATCATTGGTATTGTAGACAATTTATTTTAAATTGTCAATATTTAAACTCCATTCTCAAGATGAATTTGGGCTGTAACCTTTGCGGTTAAAGCTCAGCGTGAGCCTGCGGTATGACATATAAGAAGCGCAAACTTGTGAAGAATAATTTTATTAAATTATCGTCTCAAGTTTGCAACTTGGTGATATGTTGGAACGCAGTCCAATTACAACATTTTAACTTCACATTTTTTCCAAATTTTTTGAACATTTTTAACAGCATCTTTACGGTCGTTGATTTACTCTGTTTCAGGAACCCTTGTACCTATAACTTACCATATGGGTTTTTCAAGGAAATAAAATTATTTTTTTTATAGATGCCCTGTCGCTGGTTGTGGTAATAATATATTTATCATGGAGAAACATCTGCAGCCAGACAACGTTTTTAAAATGCGTCTTTTACAAATGGCAGAATCTGAAACTCAAGATCCACTCGCAGATTAAAAAATTAAGTTTCCATGAAAATCTCATGCAAATTCAGCAGATTATTTCAGGAAAAAAAAACGCAATCATCCTGATTATCAAATGAAAAAAAAACTACATGAATATAAATGTTTATTGTTATAAAAAAAGAGGCTACAAGCTGTTTCCAAGTAAGATTAAAGTAAGATATAAAAAACGAAATAAAAAGTTATGTACAACGAGGTGTCAATAAAGAGCATATTTTAAAAACATAATAAGCTTCACATTTTTCAATAACCATATATTTATGTATATTTATTTTATTAAGCAAAGGTTTGTTTATCCGCACTGTTAAAGGTTTTGCTATTATTCGAAAGTTATTGTCACTGCACACAAGAGTGCATAGCAGTTGAATAAGTTATTCTATGTATTTTACATATTTTGTAAACTAAACGCTATTATTTTGATATTGTAGCTTAACTTGTTTTTAAAATAAACCCTTTAATTGTAAAACACCGTGAAATATTTTTTAGTTCTATTTGTTGTGCTGTAGACAAGGATGGAGACAAAATAGGTATTAATTCCTAAAATATGTATCCAAATCTTTCAACAGTGTAAAACTGCAGTGATTTTGTTAAGAGACGAAGATTTTTGAAATGTTTCTAGCATTAAGGACTTTAAAAAATTAAACGAACGGTGACTATTGTTATAGTTTTTCTTGAAAACGATGCGTTCTCATTGTAGTGTCTGGAAACTTAATTTAGGGATATGAATAAGGATTGTATTTGTCTAACCATTTCAGATTTTTTTACGTCAGTAATTAGGGTTTATGGATCCACAATTATCTTAACTCATGCACTGTAACTTGACGCTAAAAAAGAAGCACTTGTTTTTTCATCTACAACTTTTAAAGACAAGAGATTTTAGTTCACTGAGAATGGAAATTATACTCCAGCAGATTAACTATAGTTCTGGTGAACATGTAAACGTCGAAAAATCAGCTGAATATAATTATGTATTTAGAAAACGCTTGGGAAAAAAAATTAAAAACGATTGGTACGATAATATAAACAATTTGGAACAAGCTAGAAATACCTGGAATGCATACATGTAATATCCTCTATAGAAACTTATTATTTATTTAACATGTCGAGTACTATCCAATCCGTTTTTGTGTCGATCAGATGATTTTGTCTTTGAATATGTCAAAGCAACCTAATTTTTTTCCAGCAACCGCCTTTGAATCAAATTAACATTTAATAGGCAGATAAAGATTCAAAAATTTTCCCTATACGCGAAATAAATAATGGTTTAGAAGACAATCAAACCTTCTGAGAAAAACTTAATTTCAAAGTGGATAGCGCTCCTAATTTACTTAGTAGCAAGATATTGCATACACACATATTACGAGAGATCATTTAATGAAATAATTTTATTTTTAATTTATTATATATATTTATACGAAGTAAAAATTGAGTTTTTACTAGTTACTTTTGCCCCATTTATCCTTGCAATAACCAGTTGAATTGTACCAAGAGTATACTTTCGTTACTTTTCACATTCCTCTGATATATTTGTGGTATCTTCATCGTCTATTTCTGCCTAGGGCAATCATCAATCGGCTTGTGATATATTTTGCGCTGCGCTAATTAAAGTATCATGTATGTCTTTGGCCGATTGTACATGTACACGCACTGTATTCAAATACTGAGGATATGGCATGGGTCCAGCAGGATTATCTTGCATAAATGGTTCCATGCGAACCGCCGTAACAGCACCAGGCAAATAGTGTTGTGCCGACGACAATTGCTGCATACATTGTATAGCTGTTTTAAGATGCAATTCAATTTGATCACAGTAGGCATAGAAATCTTCCAGATGTTTATCAAAACGTGCTGGATGATTGGCCGCATCGCGTTTTAAATTATCAGCCAAATTGTTTTGTTGCAATGAAAAGGCTCCGGCGCGTAGTGTTAGAAAAAGTGATTCTCGCAATGGGGCCAGAAGACTTTTTATTTTTGATATATTATCAATTTTCTCTGTTTGCTGTTGCTGGGGTGGTGGTGCTTGTGGCTGCATTTGTCCCTGCGGTCCCATAACTCCTGATGGCTGTTGAGGTGACGCGGATTGCATCATAACCGGTGAGACGCCGGGTTGCATCATTGGATTAGGACCACTTACGCTCATTTGTGATGGTTGCATTCCATGCATATTCATATTAGGATTCATTTTAATGTTAACTGATCGATTGATTTTTAGTATTTTACGGGAGATTGCAAATGTTTACCTCTTTTTGACAAGTATCTTCAATGCCCTGATTGCAATATTTTCTAACCAGATGTGATACATAATTTAGTTTTTCAATTTCACATATTTTCTTAGCTTAAAAATTGACAGGGAAAACAGCTGTTTGTTTAAAGTGTCAAAGGTGAAGCACTTGTGTTCTAAGGTTGTTGTCTCGTTTAGTTTTTTCTCGCATTCAAAACTCGCATCGAATATGTTTAGAACTGAAGTCAAAATTAGAAAAAAAATCTACTTTTCTTTTTTAAGTCAAAATAAATCATCTCAGCAACCAAAACATCTTTTTCTACAGTGCTCAATTGGCGAAGTGTGTTAGTTTTCTTTCCTTTGTTTTGGTTTAGCTATCTATTTTGACATTCGCTTCTTCATGACGTCTCACACTTTCAGATATGAGTTTGACAGTTTGTGAGGACATTAATATTTAAATAATGGTTGCTACCATGGAATTGTATCACGATTATTGCACTTTGTGTTGTTTGAAAAGCTGATTTTGACAGGACAGGTAGGACTTAAAAAATATATTTGAGGAATCATCCCAGTGAGTTGCTGCTTCCAACGAAAGAAAAATTCTAACAAGTGCGCGTGTTTTAATTGTGAAGAAATCAAACAAAAAAAAACCAAGCTGTTTTAACAACAAAGGTAGGCATAAAAATAAGAAGATGAACTGCCGCTTTGAATTGCTGCTACCATGATAATTGTACAATGGCAAACTTCATAATCCGATTATTTGTTTTGTTGTGGCTATGATTTTGACAACTGAACCGTGGTTATGGTCGTCAGCTAACTTTGACGTTTAATAGAAGAAGCATTTGGTCCGTCTAAAATCCGTTTTTTATAAGACAGTAAATAATTAATTAGTCTGTTTTAATTACCTATTTATTGTAAATTTCGTCCATATTTTTTTTAATTGCTGCTGTGTTTTGCTGTTGTGATATCCCTAAAATCAAAAACGTGTAGAGAAGTGCAAAGCGCTACGGCATAACGAGACTAAATAAAATCTATAAATTCTTATAACCGGTAGTTTCCATGTCCAATAATTACGATTATGACTGCACGCGCAAATGTCGTTGCCGGCAGCATGGAAATGAAATAACTGCTGCATTAACCAAACGTTCCATTGATAGCGAACAACTTGCTGCATTTATTGCAAAGACATGTTGCAATTTTCCTGATATCGTTGACGATTTGGTAGATATGTTTGGAGGAATACCCAAATTTAATTTAATATATAATGTACATACAGGGTCGGTCGGCGGTTCATTTAGCAGCTTCAGTTGACAGATATGAAATTCTGGAGTGGTTATTAAATCAAGTAAGTGATATGTGTGATGTTCTGGAAACACAATAAATACAATTTTTGTGGTTAACAGTTATATATGTAGACTGAGATTGATTTACTTTCGAAAAATCTGCAGGAAATTATAGGTTCGATTTCAAAATTAAATGTAGATTCCACAAATGATGGAAGTGGTAAAGATTTCGTAGACAATAGAGGTTGGCTAAAAATTAAATTTATCAAATTTCTGACATGAACGTGCTATTTTTCGATCGGTTTGGATTATGCATCTAAAAGTCTAAAGGCTTGCCTTACGTCCTCGACTCCGGAAAACTCAATCCTATGATCATCATTTATGTCTTGGACTTTGTGAATGTATACACATAACTTTATTTTGATATACAATATTATTTTTATGTGTACACGTATTCATTGCTTAAGTGGGTATGCTGAGAAAGTGCGATAAAACTAAGGAAAAATATTAAAAAAATAGCAAATATAACTTACAATATTTTTTCCTGATTCCATTTATAAAATTAAGCTTTTAATTTTAGAGAGTTCATTATATGGATCATTCTCATTAAGCCGAGAGGTCTAGTGTATTTGCTACTTATTTTTTATTTTTATTTAATTTGTCATTCGAGCGAGAAGTTTTTCTTTAATATAGCAAGTCGACATTTTAAAAATATTACCGCATACTCTTATATGTTTACTATGTTTTTACTAAAAAAAAACATTTCGGTAAATTTTTAAAGGGAAACATTATTCTATAGTTAAAATACCTGAAATACCTTGCTAAAATATTTCCAATATCTCACCTATTAAAGAAGATATAAATAATCAAAAACAGTGACTAAATTGTGTCAAAGACGAAAAACAGCTTAACCCAGGGTTAATCATAGCGTTAATAGACCTATGATTGTATATAAGACTGATGTTTTCCCTATTGCCACAGACCTAAAGTCAATGTTAACACATTAAGCGAGGTTTCTAAACTATTTTGTTTCTTTTTTGTATCCGCAGCATAGCTTCTTCAAGCTTGATATAATAATTATTAATTTAATTTTTGTTTTTATAGGGCGCTGTTATTAATGGTCGTGACTTTGAATCGGGTAGCAGTGCACTTCATCGGGCTGTTTTCTATGGTTGTATGGACTGTGCAGTCCTGTTATTGCGTTACGGTGCCAGTTTAGAGTTGCTAGATGAGGATACGCGCTGTGCATTGCAAAATGTTTGTCGCTTGCGAGATTTTTCAAGCAAATCGGAAATGTAAGTGTCTATGCATATGTCTAATTGATAGCAAAACTCCTGTTGAAGAATATATGTATCCATCTAACTAATGTTCTTATAGTTAAAAACTTAAAAGGAGCGTAGGGGTGGAACCTGAGTGGTAAACCTTTGTAGAACACATTCGAAAATTTCCGATAAAATTTTTTGTGACTTCAAAGATATCTTCGGGTCAATTTTGAACTAATTTGTTTATATTAAAATTTAAAAACATTTCTCATTTTGTGAAAATTGGTGTACAAAAAAACAGTTTTTACAGTTACACATACAAATTTTGGAAAAAATTTCTTGTAATTTTTTAAAAAAGTAGCTTCCTGATGAAGAGAAAAACTCGCTTCGATAGATAGATTGTTAGAATTTTTTGAAAATATTTAAGTGTCTATTCAGCCAGACTTGTGCGTAATCAATTACATTTGGTAATTAATTATACATACAATTATAATTACTTGTAATTTGTAATTGAAATGTTTCAAGTACAATTACATAATATGTAATTGAAAATTACGAAAATATTTCAATTACAATTACTTATAGTTGTAATTGAAATATTTTCTACTGAAATTACTGTAATCCAAAATATGTAATTGAAAAGCAAAGTAATTGAACGAAATTTGCAATGGATTACTTTTAGCTGTAATGTCCAATTTTTCAAGTAATCAATTACAAGATATGGGCATTTCCACGATCGAGAACACGACATTTGTACGCCTTTGAAGTGGAAAAAATAAAGAAAACTGAAAACAATTTTTTTTGGTTTTTATTTTTCGTTAGCATTTTAGTAGGACTATGTTTAGTGCAAAAGGTAGGTCCTGTCGATTTGAGGTTTCCAATATATAAGCAATAAAAATGAAATCTAGCACGCGACAAAAAATGGAACTCGTTTTCCACTTCATCTAGAAAAATGTAGAAATCTGCGAAACCTGACATAATATTTTAATTTAATTAATTTTAAACTAAAATGTAATAATTTGGCGTCCTATTGATAGTTGTCATGTTGAAATATATGCATAAATCCTCTTTTTTAAAGCTTTAGTATAATTTAGCACGCGACATTAGTCACGCGATATTTTTTTCCATAACGTTTGTAATACGGATTTGTTCAAGTATTTTCAACTCAAGATCACATTAACTACCAAAAACGTCACATATATATATTACTAGAGAGTTTAACGTTAGTAAACTTTCCCGGCAGACGTTGTTCTGCCATTTCCTGTAGGTGGCTAGTGTAGGGAGCGGAGTTATTTTAAAAACTTTACGCAAGATAAAGAAATTATGAAATAAGGAAAATTATATTAAGACGATATGCCTCTTAAAATAAGGACCACGTAGTTTAAATCCCATGAGAATCGATTTAGCCGTCTTCGAGAAAATTATATTTAAAAAATAATTTCTATGCAGCCTAAATAAAAGTTTTGCTGCATAAGCTATGCCTCTTAATATAAAAGCTACGTGGTGTAAATTCGGTGTGAATCGATTAACCGGTCTTCGTGAAAATGCTATTTTAAAAATATTTTTGTAAGAGAGCCACCCTAAATATGCACTCTAAATAAAAGTTTTGTAGCTTAAGCTATGCCCCTTAATTTAGAAGCTACGTGGTGTGAATTCCATGTGAATGGATTAAGTGGTCTTCAATGTTAAAATAATAAAAACATTTGTATTTAAAAAAAGTTACACATACGATAGCGAAAGCGACATACGATAGCGAACGCGACATACTTTGAAAATCAAAATAAAATGTATAGTATGATTGCTATACGCAGTAACTTTTTTTTTGAGTTGGGGCCTCTAAATTTGATTTGAACTAAAATTGGCAGACACCTGCTTTAAACGATGGCGAAGTATTGATAACAAATGATGATTCAGGTACAAGAACGCAACATTAGAATAGCAATGAAATCAAAATAAAAATTTACCGTTAATCGACCTTTGTTTGGTCTCTTTTAAGTTGTATGGTATTTATTTGTTGTACACAGAAATATTTCATAAGTTGAGTGTGACCATAACATAAATATATAAACAAAAAATACTAAAGAGAAAATGCAATTGAAAGTAGAAAAAAGCAAAAAAAACATATTTTCAGTTTTCAGACCAATTTTCTCATAATAACAACTGAGATAAGTTGTTAATACATTATATTATAAAAAAGACGACATTCTCTCATTAAAATATTAAAAAAAATCAGTTGTCAATTAACATTTGAATTTTCAGTCCCAGTGGACCATTCTGTGGAAATGCCCATATACAAATCCAAATACATAAATACATATCCAGAGATACACATACGTAAATACATTAACACGAAAAATTATAATAAATTAAAAATTAATTCAAAAACTTTTTATTTGCTTTGCCCAGAGTCAAAATTGTAAAATTTCCATCGCTAAGTTTTGATGTCGGGGTTGTGACACAATGCAAGCTGTAATAGGGTCATTTATAAATGTCCAACAAGCATTTAAATTTGTGAAAGGCTGGAGCTCAAGTTTTTCCTTTACATTCCCATATGAATCATATGCAATAACATAAATATTTTTTGTGAATTTTATCGCTTGAAAGAAATTTTTTTTCAAATTTTAATAAATGTAATTGCAGAAAAATGTGTGATTAATTACATTTTCGTTTCAAATTAGTTGGCAAAAGTAAAGGATTGAAACTCTCTATAAGATTAAATTTTCATGCATTACTAACTCAATTACAAAAGTAATTAGTATTGCATGTAATTGTAATTTCAAATTACATGTAGGTAAATCAAATTAATGTAATTGAAAAAACTTCAATTATAATTACTTGTAATTTATTTTTTGAATTAAAAGTAATGATTACTTGTAATTGTAATTGAAAGAATTGTAATCCAAAAATACCCAAGTCTTTATTCAGCCCACATCAAAAAAAAACCTCAATATAATAACTTATTTTATTTTAGTCCTGCAAATAATGAAATTCTTGTTTGGGGCTCAAATAAAAATGATAACCTCGGCGCTGGTAATGAGGATGGCGGCAATATACCACAATCAATTGATTTTTTCCGCAAAGAGCACATTTCAATAGAAGCTGCTGCGTTAGGTGCTTACCATAGTCTTTTTCTGGATAAAAAGTCAAATTTATATGCAGTTGGTCATGGCAAAGGTGGACGACTAGGTAACCAATTAAAGGCTTTTACATTTATCAAAAAGACTTCTACTTTTTTTTTTAATATTTAGGAATTGGTATTGAAAGTAGTTTAGCCACACCTAAAAAAGTTAAATTCTCTACTAAAAATAGTGGTGAAGTTATAATCTGCATCAGCGTCTCAAGTAAACACTCGTTACTCCTAACTAATCGATCTGCTGTTTTCGCATGTGGGCTAAACGATCATCAACAATTGGGTGTACGTGATGCTGGAGAAAAGTTAACACTATTTAAAGAAGTCTTAACTTTGCGTGATTTTGGTGTAGAAAATCTGTTGCGTGTAATTGCAAAGGACATTCATTCTTTGGCCTATTCAAATGAATATATCTATGTATGGGGAACAAATCAAGGGCAAATGGGCTTCAATACTACAATAAAAAATGTGTCTTTACCAAAGCAGGTAAAGTAATTGGCAGAGTTTTGATTAAATATTTGAAAAATACTTTTTTCAAACTACTTCAGATGAAACTGCCACCATCAACACATATAGAGTTTGTTGAGGGCAATAGCTTTGCTACAGTAATCTATGCTAAAGAAAACGTTATACTGTTGTTTTACAATAGTAAAATGAAGTCGATTAAACCGCCAAAGTAAGTTATGCCTTGATAAATGATTGATATGAAAACAAAAATTTGTTACAGTTTTGAAGCTCTGAAAAGCGTTGCAGTGGTTGGAGGCGATAACACAAAATCTGCTAAAGGTTCAGCGACAGCATTAAAACTCTTAATGTTAACTCAAACTAATGTTGTATATTTGTGGTATGAAATGACGCAAAATTTCTACAGGTTTAAAGTTTTAATATTCATTCCAAAACAGTTTAAAAATTATAAAATATTTTTAGATGCATTTTTTCACATTTACGCATTACGCAAATCGATAAAATACTTTACAGCGCAAATCAGATTCTCATACTTTCACAAGGTGATGTTTATAAGGGAAAATGTAGTCAAATACCTTTGCCTGCCGCTGCGCGTAATGGTGACGATTCACACTCGCAACGAAGACGTTCGGAAGGAGCTAGCATTTGGAGTCGTGGTGATGATAATCGTACTCGAATTTCGAAGGATCATATGATACGCATTGATTTAGAACGTTTAGCAACAATAGATCGTGCTGTGGACATTTATTGTGATGATGAATTTTCTGCTTTTGCAGTGCTGCAAGAGTCTCAGATGAAATATTTTAAACTGCCAAACTTAACACCTGAGGAGTATTCATTTAAAAAACTTTACAATGATGTCAGTGAACACGATGCTGTACATGATGTAGTATTTCATGTAGATAGCGAAATATTTTATGCGCATAAGCTTATTGTATATGCTCGTGCACCGGGATTGCATGACATAATTAGCGATTACGTTGATAAACATATCTATTTGAATTTTACACACTTGACAAGCAAAATGTTTGAGTTAGTGCTAAAGTATATGTATACAAATTATTTTCCCAGTGAAGATGGTAATTTTACTTTAAATTTCGGATAATTGATTTAATAACATTTATAATTCTGTTTTTAGATCTATGTGACATACAGCAGAGCTTGGGTCCTGATAGTCCTTCAGAACTTTTAGATACTTGCCAATTATTTTTAAATTGTGTAGAAAAATTTCAGCTTCAGCATTTAACTAATTTTTTGCAAAAGTAAGTTTTATATTTTATTATTTATAATATAAGAATTTGGTCGTCTTCGACGCAATCTTTCCTGTCCTTTATTCACGTGTACTTTTTATTTAACTTTAATAAATTTTCCTCGAGACACGTTAATTTTTGCATTTAAGAAACTTAATTTTTATACACAATTTAAATTGGAAATTTTTCAAGTTAAAAAAAATTCGTAACAAAAACAATCAACCAATGAACCATATTAATTTGATACATTCATACTCACTTAAATAATTGTTTTTTTTTTTTGGAAATTTTAAAGCTCTATCCATAATAGGAACTAAGGCACAGAGGTAAAAATATAAAGGACATTATTTGCCACAACGAAGCGAGTAAAATTAATCTTATTATTTTTTAAAAATTCTGTAGCAAATCGTTCGACTTACACCGAAATTATTTATGGCATTTCTCCAACTAGAGAAAAGTGTCAGACGTGTATTTATTCTTTTTGAAGATGACCAATTATTCCTTGGGCAGGGTGCCAAATTCTTGATGCCTATGTTTAAAATGTATTTTTTAACCCTCAATTTCAAATCTTATAAACTTAAATTTTCTTCTCTGTTTAGTTTTTTACAGCAAAGACCTTTCTATTTACCTCATCTTGCCGATAAATCAAAATATCGTTTTAATCGTTTACATCGGATAGTCTTTCCCACTCTCTATGATGTACGTATAATTTGTGCTAACGATGTTGAACTGCCGGCGCATAAATGCATTTTGGTTGCTCGTCTCGAATACTTTAACATGATGTTTACACACTCTTGGGCCGAAAAGACTACTATCAATTTAAGCACAGTACCCGTGGAGTATATGCAACCTATTATAGATTTCCTTTATAGTTCCGATGTTGAAAATTTCCGAAAACAGCAGTACTCCGAAACATACCTATACAACATGATTGTATTTTGCGACCAGTTCTTTATTGAAAGATTACGCACAATTTGTGAAATTTTAATACTTGAAAAAATAACAATAAGAAAATGTGGTGATATGTTAGACTTTGCCAACATGTATCACTGTGAGATTTTAAAAAAAGGATGCCTGGAATTTATTTGTCAGAATTTGGCACGTGTCTTATCATATAAAAGTCTGGATTGTTGTGAGCCTGAAGCACTGAAATGCATAAATGACTTTTATAGAACGATGTTTAAAGAAGTTTTTGACTATCGTATGATAACACCGGATTCAGAAGCGATATGCGATGAGATGCTTATAAGTTTTGTTGAAGGTTTTCATGTCGATTTAAATTACCGAATGAATGAAAATGAGGTAGTTAATTTTTTGTAAAAGTATTTTTGTTATTCTACATTTTTTCTCAAATTTTTTATTGTGTTTTTCAAACTAGATGTTACAACAAAAAGCTGCCACCAAACAAAAAGAAAATAAAATTAAACAATCTACACGCCAACATGAAAGAGAAGCTATTTCTTCTTTGATGGAATCAATGAAACTAGATGATGAAAGTTTCAAAATCAAGGAAAAATCAGTTTCTAAAGCAACTGAAGAAGCTAAAGTAGCTGCTGAAAAACTACAATCTGAATCGAAAAGCTGGACAAAAGTTGTAGACAAAAAAGACCAAAAAAAAAAATTTTTGCCAGAGCACGCTTTAAAAGCTAATGAAGTACTTACATCACATGAAAAACCTAAAGAAGAACTTGTGATACTCAACATGCAGCTGTCAGAGAAATCATTTGAAAATGCAAACACAACCGAAAAAGATGTTGATTCATCATGTCATGACAATGAATCCTCTTCACCAGGGATAGTTTACAATATAGATTTAGCAAATTGTATATCACCACGCGAAAAGTTATCGCAAAAGCAACGTAAACGACTTAGCTCTGAATCGTGGCGTTCACCTCCAACTTCGACGTCAATAGTTGAAGAAGTAACAAAACCTGTGGCAGTGCCAACTCAAACAAATGCGTGGGGTGTGATTCCACAAAGTCCAATATCTTCTTTAATGTCATTTTCAAAAACACCACCAACTGGTAGTTCAGCGGATGCAACATCATTTGCTAATATGATGCGCGGTAGTCCAGCTAAAGTAGACCATGAGCAACCAACTAAAAGTTTTTCAAAAATTCTTGCCGAAGAGAAAAAACAGCGTGAATATTTTGAAAGAAATCGTACAAAATCATTAGTGTTAACACAAATTGAAGAAACTGCAATTGCAGAACTGCGTGCATTTTATAATGTGGACAATGTGGCGGATGAAGTTATTACTATTGAACGAAAATCAATGCCGAGAACAATGAACTTTGCTGTTTGGCAACGTAATTAAGTCAAAAGTATATATTTATGCATAAGCATGCTTATGAATGTTATAATCCTATTTAGGCTAAAAACATTTAAAATAACTATGCTGAGGCATCAATTTATACCTTGTTCATAATCTTAATTTGGTTCAGTATAAAGTGTATATATCTATGTTTTAACAATTTTTATTGCATAAAAATTTCGTCATTGATGAGCTATCAAAAAAAAACTATTCGGTGATTTTAATTTTTAACATCAAAATCTTTACGGTGCCAGAATGAAATGTCACTTCATTGTTTCCGTATGTACTTAATTTTTGCATGGTTAAAGATCACACCATAACTACTTTTTATTACTGCAATAATATGTTGGTTTATGTATGGCAATTTGTTTGCCATAGCTCTATGTTTTGTATAATTTCTTATGTAATCTTTTATGTGAAAACACATATTTAGTTAAGTTAATAATTCTAAACACGCTTTCAGTTAAAAAATAACAATATTTTTAATAAGGAACAAAAACATAGCAAAAATTAAATTAAAATAAATAACATGGTATTCAATATGCAATAAATTCAAACAAAACAATATTCTTTAAATGTTATAACTATTCTAACCCAAACCTGTAACTATTATAAAATATATTAAAAGTACATATGATATTGTAATAAAAAGAAAAAAAACTGTACAAATTATATTAATTTCATTGCTTAAGGTATACATTTACAAGTTAAAAGCACTCCTTGCGGAATGAAAATCCGTACTCATCGCATTTATAACGTAATGTTTTCGCCAACTGCGGTGGTCCACAGTAAAAAACAGTAACTTTGCCCTTCTTTTGCGCTTGCAATTGTTTGAAGACTTTATCCCAATTGGGACGACCAGCGTTAGTTCGTGTTTTTAAGCCAGTGATAAGATCGCGTTTACCCTGTAAGTTTGAAGAAAATATAAATTACTAGTAGAAACTTGTGATTTGTGTATTTTTTTTTCAGCACCTTCTCATGTAAAAGATCCAACGCTAATTGCAGTCCTACTGCCTTCATGTCGGTGCGTTGTAAGGCACTAGTTATATACATATGCATATCAAGAAAACTGTAAAAAATAAAATTAACTTACTAGACTTTTAAAAAAAATGCAATATATGTGACCGTCTATGGAAAAAGGGACCTTATTTTCCCGGAAAAATTTATCAGCAGTGCAAAAAGCAAGAATCGTTCAATTGGGCTACTATCGCGATTAGTTAAGGTAACTTAATATAGCTTTGAATTCAATAATACAATTTTTGAAACATCGCAACTAACGAGTGAAGAATACACTAATAATTCAGTTTCGAGAAAATATAATATTAGGTCCTTTTTCCTATGGACGGTCACATATGTAACTAACCGTTCCATGGCACCGCCAAGTTCTGCTTGTTCGATTTCTAATTGTGAGAGTAAATTAACGAACCACTCAAATGAGCGTTGATCGCGATTAATCCAAAAGAAATCTACTTTTCTTAGATTCATAACAGTCTTCGGTATGTCACTCGCCCATTCGTACTGGCAACGTGGACACATGTGACGTGCCTTCCAATAGCGATGCATAATTGATTGTAGTATTGATGCGAATGGTGTGACACCAATACCTGTACCAATGAGTACAGCGTGTTGAGCACCAAATATGTGGCTTGATGGTGCACCATATGGACCATCAATGAAAATCTTGAAAGACCACGATAAACAGTAAGTACTGGTTTTCAAAAATGTTTCAAAAGATATAGGTAAAATATGTTTTATTAAAAAGGATATTTCTCGAAATTTTTTTCTCTTGTATTTTGCATTTTTTATAGAAGCAGTTAAATCAACCTTTTTTAAAAAATTCAAATAAATATTTATTTTATTTCATATGACTGACAAAAGAAACTAAATTTAATAGATTCAGAGTCCGCAACCGCCAAACTTATGTCATTTACACAAGGTTAATACATTTTCTGTGATGTAGTATAGTTACTAGTATTGGTTTGAGGGTAAAGAATCTGGAGTAGTGGATAGAGTACTTTCATTTGAGTTTTTTTTTGGGTTATTCTAATTTAACCGTATATTTTTCAATTTGAGACACACCTTTCGAAAGCACCACAGCTCCAGATTATTAACCATCAATCCATTATCGCTAACTATACTACATCACATAAAAAAAATACAAAACTTGTGTTAATGATGTAAGTCTGGCGGTCACTGGTTCTCAATCTATATAGAAGCATATATATTATTATGTTTTATTTTAAATTTAATTAAGAAATATGTATTACTGATTACGAATTTGTATTTCTGAGCTGTATGTTTATTTTAAAATCTAAATTATCGTTTACAACTTATGAACAAAAAAGAATTTAAGTCACAGATATCATCTATAATAAAGATGTTTCATAATTTATTTTATTCTCTAATGTTGGAAAACGTATGTAATACATAATAAGAAGCTCAGTTATCGTACATAATAGGTGTATAAATTTCGAGAAAATAATAGTACCAATATTTGGAGTAAAGTTATTTAGAAATTTTATTGATATTTGTATATGTTATAGCAAATCTGAGCAATAAACATTTTGTGTACTTAAAAAAAAAAAAACATTTTATTTAACCGGCGTAAAGTTTGAGTTAACTGATGGGACAACAATCATAATTGCATATCCTATATGACATATGAAAGCTTAACGACTCCGGAGGCGATAGACGCACATGCGAACGCTGCAAAAAAAGTGAGCGATATCTTAAGAATAGGGTGCAATGCAATGCAATGCACATTTTTTTAAAGTACACAAAACAATACTCAGAACAATTCTAAAATTGTAAAATAAGAAATATTCATAATATTGTATTGTGTAGATAATTGAAATTGAACCCAAACCTCTAGAACGCCAGCATCAAGTGTAACCTTACCACCTGAGTTAGTGGTACCATTTGCAGGTAAACTCCCATTACTGCCTTTGTTTTTAATCGAAGTCGATAATGAACGCAAAAATGTTGGTCTACGTAAACGACTTATTCTAGTGGAGGTTGGTGGTATTGATGAATCCTGATTTAAAGTATGTCATATGTTGTAGGATTATGTTGTGAGTTGGAAATTGTTTATATATTGTTTAGTTTTTGTTGTGAAGGAAATCCAGAAAAGGGCAATAAAACATAAATATGTAAGATAAAATCAAATTAAAAAACAAAAACAAATTACGATATTAAGTTTAGCTATGTATTTAATGCAAGTTAATTTTCTTTTTAATTGAAGCAATATGAATTACTTAAGTTTAAATGAGGCATGAATAAAATATTTATGTTCATAAATCTAACAACCTACCTCAAGTGGCTTAGCTACTGGGTAATTAACATTTTTTGGAACGTCTGAGAGCATTGATTTTGATGCAGTGGGTTCTGTCAAAAAGGTTTTATTAAAAAGTTTAAAAAATTGAAACGTAGTTTCAAAATTAGATTACCTATATGTTGCGGAATTAAACCTTCCTCTGCATGTTTAGCTGCATATCCTCCTGGTGAGACAACTATGTGTAATAAAAAAATTATATGAAATATTTCTAATAGTTGTGGCATTGGTAAAATACAAAATCACAGGTATTATCAACGTGATCAACTATTTTGAAGCAGAAATAAGTACAAACCGAACTGAGAAGCAGTAGAGCACTAAATATCGAACACTTAATAAAAAAAATCATCAACGACAAAAAAAAAAGGTATACTTAAATTCGTTGACTTATGCAGTGCTACTCGATTTATAATTGAAATTAAGCCCTAATTGCTTGAAAAAGAATGCGCTACGTATAAATTTACTTTACATGTGAGTAAAAATCTCGAAATACTTGTTTGGTAGTACACTTTGGTGAGATATGTATGGATGTGTAAATAAATTTGAATGACAAAAAAGTACATTTCGCCCTCTAAAAAGTACATTTGTACTCTAAAAAGTAAATTCGTACCCTAAGAAGTACATTCGTACTCTAAAAAGTACACTCTCCCTCTAAAAAGTACATTCAAAGTCTTGATTCAGTAGATTTCTACAAAACAAATGCCATCACTGGAATGTGCATATGTACATTGTACATATATTAAATGCACGAGAATGCTCCAGAGTTTTGTAGAAGTCAGAATCAGCAGATGTAAATGAAACTCTGTTTACACAGGAGATTCGTTGAAGTTTTGATGTGTGCCGATTGAGGTCGAGTCGAAAATGTGTAAAGTTTCAAGAAAAGTAAAGAATTTAATTTGGATTTCTTATACGCAATATATTTCACTTTTTACTGAGTAAAATTTGTTGTACTGGTTATTTCTTTTCAAATTACATGTACCATAATAATTCAATCCGCCAATTTAAGTAGTTTTCCAACTTTTCCACCTTCTATTTTCGAAAAAAAAGAATCAGATACGATTCCGCGGATTTCTTTTCCCTATTCTCTAAAGATTCGATTACAAAACTGCATGCTTCTATTTCGCAGTCACAGAAAATATATTAGCTCCCGTGTAAGTTTTTCTTAAAATACAGAACATACTTATCGAATTTGACGACACGCCTGGTTCACAATTCTCCAAGCTTGGAGTTTTAAAAGCAATAATTGTCGGTTTATTACGCATATATCGAAAGCTTTGGGCAAGCGACTTATTTTGTGGACTGAGATAGGCTAAACCGAGATGTTGTAGGCGAGCGCGACGAATTTTAGACTCGTCAAAGGATCGTTCCGATTCCGAGCGTCCATATGCACGAAGACTGCAAAAAAAAATTAAATTTTAATAAGTTGCGTTATGGTGGTTAGTAATAGTAAGCCATATTTACTTACACTTTCATGCGTTCACGCTTTTTCATTTTAACAGCCATGTCGGGTAGTGATAAACTCTTTTCTAGTGGTATCCTTGCATTATGCATCTGATGATTTCTCTTATGTGCTACATTTTTTGAGTGCTGGCTAGGTCTTCCCTCTAAATCACAGGCATCATTAACAAAACCAACGTTGGAAACCCCACCACCAGACAACTGTTGCTTGGATTGCGTATTGTCTTTGCGTGAAAAGGTTCTTTGAAGAGTCTGCTTAAAATTGCGTAAGCGATCGCTATGTGAGTTAGATGAAGTTGGAGGTGGAGCGTTCTCATGTGCACTAACGCTCTGTGTAGCTAATTTAGATGTGGTTACATTGCTCTGACGTGGCGGTCGTATCGGCGCTATTTGTTGTTGCTGTTGTTGATTCATATCTGCCAAGGTCTTATTTATTATTGCAGAGTCAAAGCTTGACCTATGATGCATTTTTGTAAGGTTTTGTGCCAAAAAATCTGTCTGTGGTGTTAGTGACGTTGTGGTGTTTTTAGTGCCACTTTGAATTTCATTAATGCGTGAGAAGCCTACTTGTACTGCAGCCTGAAAATGAGGTTGTATTTCACCTTTGTGTAATTTTTCTTGCTCTACTGCAAAATACTGATAAAGACGATTTGTCCATTCACCGACTGTGCGTATGTGCAGCCACATATAGTCCTCTTGTTCAGGTGCTGAGCTTATGGTGAATGGATGCCATTCATAATTGGCAATAGCAGGTATATTAACAAAGACGTAATCACCCGGACGAAAATTAAAGTTAAAGGGTCGCTTAATTACTAAATGTATAACCTTTGATGGTAACAGCAGTCCGGAACTAATATAGGATTTACCATGCTCCGACCGCATCCACACAAAACGCAATATACGTTCAATTATATACACTAAGCCAGGCACAAGAAACCATTTCCAAAAATTTGGACCATGAAAAAGCACCAAAATCCAAAAGGGTATGTACAGTAGGTGAGTCCAATAGAAAATTTCAAAACTACCCTTGCGGCGTACAAAAGGTTGTGAACAAATGTACATAATGAAGAGAATTATGAATAACGCAATTCCTGTAGGATTCGCGCAACCAGGTATCAATCCAAATAAGCCTGGACGATCGGTAAGTAACCATTCACCGATTGTGTAGTGTCCGGCGTTGATCTTTTCATCATTTACAATGATTATAGAAAAGTTGAAAAGGTGCATTATAGTGTGTACCAGACTGAGAACCGATATCACAATACCGGTCAGTTTATGTAGATAAATATGATGGTCTAGTGGTAAAAGTTGAGATAAACCTTGGGAACGTAAATATGTCAGCGAGTGTCGTAACATAAGTACTAAAATCCAGGCACAATTAAAGTTGAGACACTGCCCTAGGATAAAGAAATTGTGGTTAAAAAAGTATTCTAATGTTTTATAAAAGTTTCGTATTGTGGCTTAGCTGCATATCCTCAAAAGACAACTTTCTTAGAGTTAATGTTAGACGAAATACATATGTCTGTATATACAAGTGGCACTGCGATAACCCTAGCCACAATATTCGAAACTTTTCGGTTTCGGACAATTGCTTACCACATGCACGTGAAATTATGACAAATCCATTGCTGGCACGATATTGTATTGCACGGGAAACGAAAAGGCAAATGTTAATGGCAATATAAACGAAGAGATATGAAACGAAAACCTGATTATTTTTCATATAGGCTGATGTAAACTGATGTGGTATCGGTATCGAATTACATAAAAATGAATTTGACTTTTTGGCAGGAGTTTCCTTAGGCATTGGCACAAGCCAGCGATCTATACTAATTATAAAAATTTATTTTAAGGCTATTCATTAGTATATTGAGTGGAGGGATCTTACGTTATACTGAGGTTTTCCAGTAGGCCACCATGTTTATGTAACTGGTTTTTTAATGCTTCATATGTTATTTCACCACGATTATATGGATCGGCATCCTCAAACATAGCGGTGGTAAGATCTTCAATTTGATCATCAGAGAATTCCATGCCATTTTCCTCCATGCAAGCACGTATAACATCGTGTAACTCCTTATGTTGTATCAGACCATCACCTTAAAAAACGAAAACGAAACGAAAATGAGAAATATATACATACATAGAAAATGGAAAATGTCTTATGGAACTAATTTGATGGCGTTTGCAAAACTTTAAATGACGACAAAAAAGACAAAATTATCATAAGACTCTCTACAAAAAAGATTATAATCGTATGATACATCACTCATTGAATCTTCACTACAATTACAGGATCTATTATTTCCTACGGATGCTTAGTCTGGTGGTGGTCTATGTCACAAAAATCGCCAATTCCCGGATTTCTAGAATTTTTTCAATTTTGTTGGGCGGGTCAATCCCGGTCATTTGGCAACCCTCTGGTTCTGAGGGTTTATAGTGAAGTTTTAAATAAGTTTTTTCTGTTTTTCTTATGTGCTGATGAACAAATATTATTTTTTGATGGAAATAAAACTTTTACTTGGGGCATGGTGTTCCCCAAATCTTTAAATTTACATTTATTAAGCGAGCTTACTAATATGTGATAATTTCAAAAATAGTCAAAAAAATCTAAAGGTTAATGTATGTGAAATCAAGCCAAATTTTAAGGTAAGGAATAATCTGAGAAGCTTAAACCCACCAACAAAAATTGGTAAAAAATTGATTCTTTCTACTTTTTGCTTCAAATTTGATTGAATGGGCATAGTCAAGCAAAAAAAAATAATTCTCAACATTGAAGTGGTTAAAATTACCTCCTACCTCCGACTTTATCCCCAAATAGAATTTGATATCATGAATATTTTCATGATAAAAGTGCATGAGAAAGTTAAATGTCCAATTAAATCAGATATATAGTTTAATAATAATAATTTACTTAACGTGTTGAAATTTCAATAATCTTAAAATGTTAAATGTCTTTTGACCCTGACCCGTTCATATGAATTAGGTATAACAACATAATGCCAAATACATACAAACTTACCATCTATATCGTAAACCTTAAATAAGAAACGTATTTTATCATCAGCAGATTGTCCTGAGAATTGATGAATGGCATCGATAAATTCTTGCAGTGATATTGAACCAGAATTATCCTTGTCAAAGATTTGAAATACGCGCTCCGTAAAGAAAGGCTAAAATATGGAGAAAAAAACACAAAACATAAAAATTCGGTATTGGTCAACAGTTTAATGCGCTTATGCTAACGCAAACGAGCCAAGTACAGACGACATACATACATTCTTCGATGTTACAATCTTTTTGAATTCTTCACGCCGTATTTCCTGTTCGTTTCCCACAGTATTGCGAAAAAGTTGCTCCAAACGCTCCAAAGAACTTTTATCGAAGCCGGTGCGTGGCCTAGCAGAAAGAATAAGTGTTTTTTATTTTTATTTTTTGTTTTGATTTTCGTTTAATGGCTTAAGAGAGAATGTGTAAAAATTGGAGCTCTATAGTTAAAGTTGTGTAATAAATTAAAGATTAATTAAAGATTGGCTGTGAGAAGAGTGTTGGTCAACTGACATATCGTTGATTTATGATCTCCGTTGGGACATTGCGATTACAAGAAACTAAGAGCCATGTAAAATGTTAATGGTTACAAAAGCATTCAGCATAAATTGTTGTCTTAAATTGTTTTGGTGTAGCTAACAATTAACAATTTGCTAACTTTCTAGTTATGTGTCATATATGTATGCAATTTAATATTAATGGTACTAGATGGAATGATGTTTCTTGAAAATAATTTAATTGAAGACTCTGGTGCAAAAGACGGGTAAGTTTGCTAATAGCTGAAACAAATTTTTCGATGCCATCATATTTAATTTGAAATTTTCACCCATTGGCATTATAATTGAGAAAGTTTGTAACAAAAATGGACATCTGCATGCAGAATTGGTATGACAAGAAAAAATATTCAAGTATTTTACAATTCTAAGGAATGGAATTTTTAATTTCATGGCAACAAAAATGGTTCCTTTGTCTATTCCATTACAGAAATCTTAATTTAGAATTGAAAAATTTTGCATTTATTTCAAGGGATTGGATTAATCAAAGTTCTGAATTGAAAAATTCTAATTCCATTTCAAGGAGTTTAAATTGGTAATTTTTCAATAACAAATTCTTGCGTCAAAGTCCAAAATAAATTTTAGATATCGCATGAGGCAGTTTTGCATCAAAGGTGGCGCGAATATTGAAAATTTCCAATTTTTAATTTTGATTCCTGGAATTGAATTCACAAAGGAATTGGTTTGGCATGAAATATCAATACCTTCGAAAGGAATTCTGTAATGGAATCGAAAAGGAATCATTTCTTTTGCCATGGAATTGAAAAGTCAATTGCAAATTCTAATTCCCTGCAACTTGAATCGTAAAGTATTCACTTAATAATTTTTTTGTTTATACTTTTTATTTAGAAAATTCGCTACTTCAACCGAATTTGAAAGCAGAATTTTTGCACCACAATCGGATTTTGAGATATATAACCTTTAGGTGCCGATGAAGTAATTTTTGTCTATGACAATCTTCCTACTTTCTAAATCTTGTTTGAAAATGATAATTTCCTTTAGCTTTTTCAATGCTGAATACAAAGCTGTTCGTGGCATATAGCTATTACGTCAACCTAATAAAATATTTAACCCATAATGTACCAAAACTGTAATTTTTGCACTGGTAAATATAGGATAGCATATTTTTAAATTCTGACTAGGTAGGAAAATCTAATGGCCGAGCGTTGAAAAATCCTTAAGAAATAATTACTTTAAGTTAATCTAAGTAAATTTACTTGGCATGAGCGGAAATGGAAATTTTTACACCAATGGGTTAAACTTTTTCTAAAATCTAACATGATAGAAAAATTTAAAATTCATTAAACTGCATTACTGACATATTGATTTAGTAAAAATGTTTATATTTCGTTAATATTTCTGTGCTTTTTATTTATTTTACTTTTCACCATTTTCAAAAAACCCATTGTAGGTGGATTAGAGCATGACCGTCTCAGATGATCAATTGCTATATTTTTTATATTAAAAGGACGTAATAAGCTTTTGAATTTAATATGAAAGTAGGCATTCGTGAATCGCATGTGGCACATTATTTTTCAAATCGATTAAGGTAGACCCCATAAATGTCATCGATCTTCTACGTTCAATTTTTAGAGACCCGTGCTTTTTTTTTATTTCGCTGAAAAACCACATTTTTCTAAGTTATCGGCATTTGAACTATGCATGTTAAAATTATATAAAGAAATTTCTGAAAGGACTCTTTTCAATTTGTCGCTATTTCGTCAATAAATAACGGATTTTCATAATTATTTTTTTAGGCATTTTTTCCAAATCAAAAAATTTTAAAGTACATCTCTTTAAACTTTTTTCAAACAAAAACTGCAGGATATTTTACCTATTTTATTTTGGGTACATACCTTGAATTTGTTAAATGTGATATGAATTCCATTATCTGATTTGTGGATATTAAATTAGTTCCATCAACATCTATGAGCCGATATAATTTATCTAATATCTTCATTAGATTTAAGTAGAAACAAAATTATATTTTAGTAATAGAAAAGGTCTACAGAATGTACTTACTCCTCTGGCATTCCAAATTTCACAAAAATTTTTAAAAGTTATTTTACTCTGCTCTCCGCATATAACATATGCTACCGATTCCAATTGTTCTGCAAAGTCCATTTGTCTATCATCACTAATATAAAAAACAAGAAAGGAACATAATACAAAGGTTATTGGTCTTTGGAATTAGCAAATATATTTTTTAGTTAATATTGACACTATCTACATATATTATAAAGCTGCTGCACTTTAGTAAATTTAAAAAAAAAATGTTCATGATCTTAAACTAAAATTAGTGGGACATTATATATTGATTATATAATATTAGCAATGGTAATAAAGCTATCAGTCTAACAATTTAATAGATAACCACGCTAAAAAAATATGTCACGATGCTAGATAGACATACTTGGTACCAAGTCCAATCCTTTAGAGAAACATAAAAATCAAATTAATTTTTATACATATATCAGCGCCAATATCTTACACGCATGCACATATTCTCACAAATGGACTAAACATTCCACACAACACCATCTATGGCGAATGTAATGACTTCATTAAAAACAACAACAGATTGACCAAGGCGACACCATGTAACCGTGAAGAAAAATTGTGATATGTACATCTTGTTGTACGTGGTGCGTACGCTAAATTCAGTAGGTGGACACATGAAGTAGCGAAATACAAAGGAAAGAACGAAAATTCACTGGTGTAGAGTTCTAGATATTTGAAGTTGCTTAAGCTGTTGTCCACACTTTCCATACGTCCAACAACAGCATTCAGCATCTAGTCAACATCCTCAGCTCAGCATAGGTCTGTCCAACTCCATGTCCATGTTCATGTTCAATGTGGCAAAATACATACCATAACATGAGTCAAATGCCATCGAGTGTTGTTCTAACCGAGTGGGCCTGTTGATGCAACCGACATTGCGACGTACTTAAGTGCCACTGAATAGCTTTTAAGCACTTGCAACAAGTTATTCCATCAGATTGGCCATTAGGATAGACATTTTTGCATAAATGAATTGACTTTTGTGTAAAGCAAGTATCTAATATGCCTTTATGTGGGCTACTTTTTTGTTTTATAGGCTGTGGATTTATTGGATTTTAAGAGATGGTAATATATATGTGAGATCATTTAAAAAAGAAAGTAAGCCCTATTGTTGCATTTGCATTTGAAGGTATTTTTGTTGTTGTCAATTTTCAAATATTACAATGGGTTCATAATTTTTTTTTTTAAGCATAAGCCAACGGATGTTACCTATAAATGCAATGTACCGTATTGGTTTAAGAAAAACTTAGAGGGAAGGGGGATTTAATGGAGTAGAGTCGATAAACATTCATCTTGAATTTACCAATGTCAAAACTGCCGGGGAAGCCAAACGCAGGCAGGCTGTTCCACAACTTAATTGTGCAGTCAAAAAAAGAAGTATCACAAAAGTGTGATGTCCTGTTGAACACCGGCGTGAAATGTGTGAGTTGTACTCCAGTTTGGGTCTAGTATAGATGAAGTAGACAGTACGAAGATCAACTGGAGTGAAGTATTTGTTACACCGTTTCAAAAAACCATTACACTTGGCCGCTTTTTTCGGCACATCGAATACATGATCTGTCCACCTCAGGTCCGATTGAACCGATATGCCCAGAACGTTAAGAGTTGTTGACCGCGCAATATCTAAGCCAGCTATATTAAGGGAAGCAGGGGGGTAATCCATCCGTCTGTGAGACAAGAGACAACACTGGGTTTTAGTAACATTAAAATTGACTCGGTTAATGTGACACCACTCGGTGATTTTGTTGAGGTCATAAGCTAGTGTGTCATACATATGCTCGTAATCCAACGAGCAAAGGAATCATCAACACCAAAGGCAATTAGTTTTGATACGAGGGCGCAATGCCACACTCGATCAAACGCCTTAGGTGTCATTTCTCAATGAGGAACGACATAGGGTCACCAGTAGAACGAGACCTACGAAAACCGAAAACTGTATTACGCTTTTTGTCGCCCATACGACAAAGTTTCGATGCCCTTTCTTTTGTTTTGCTCATTAATATTGAAATTAGTGCAGTGGGCAACGGTGAAGCAGAAAGAGTTAACCCTTTTTGTTCTGGTCGTCAAAAATAAAAAGTTTTTTTGTTTGGGTTTTTGGAACAGATCATAATCTGATATTATTTTTTACTGATCCTGTCAAAGAAATTTCTTCCCAGAAGTCCGTTGTAAGGCTTATCGCCAAATATTACAATGATCATGCCTTATTACAATAATTTTTTTTCATCTTTCTTAACAATAAAATCAATTAACATGAAATTCTAACAAACTTACGTTAATCGTCCTTTCAAATGTTCAATCCAACGATCTTGTACTAGATAACCATTTCCTTCCAGGTCAAATAAATGAAACAATTTCTGCTGGAACTCCTGTAAAGTGGAAGAGAAAAAAAAAGATAATAACTAATAAGTATTGACAATTTTGAAACACTTTTATCTAATGAATGTGTAATTCGTTTAGCTACATGAATTGATAAATTCTTCATGCAAATAACGCAAACTGAGATGATCAATCATAATCGATTAAAGCCAACGACGTCGATAACATTTTTTATAAACATTAACTAGTTAATTCCAAATGAATAATTTAATTAACATATCTACTAAGATGACTGCGTCTAACCAATCATCTCATCTTTGTGTAGTCATAAAGTGGAACAACTAGCATTTGTGATCATTTCTCCTCTGGAAGATTACGTTTAATTAATGATTGAAATCTGTAATTTTTCTTATGCCAAAGATATCGTTTGATAGCTATTTACATTCTTATGTTGGTGCTATTTAAAAATTCAATGAGATGTTAATGTCCAATCGACATTGCAGTAGGATAAATTTTGACATCTTGGCAATAGATTATAAAAAATTGATGTTGTTATAGCGTCACAACGATTGCGATTATTATTGAAAGAAAATTAATTGTCCTCGTATAGGATAAAAAGTTAAAAAAATAAAATTCCAAATTTTTTATTTTTCAACTGTTTTTATTATAATGTTTTTCTTGTATGTAAAGTTTTATAACATTATTTCGTGTACTTGGAAAAGTACAATTATTAATAAAAAGTGAACACGTTATCTGAAGTTTATGATCTTGACGTATTCTGTGGATAAGCGTACTTTTAGCTAAAACGTGTGTTAATAAACAAATTCGTGATAGTTGAATTTATAATAAGTGAATCCATTTTTTTATTATATTGAAAAGTCGCTTATGTGTTTCGCAAAACTATAATTAGATTGAAAACAATTTTTTGACACAAAATGTCCTTCCCACAACATATGCCAAGGTAATCTAATTCAGATATTGTAAACGTTTTCCATTGACAAAAGCTTTTCTTATCATATTCTCAGAAGTAGTATAAAGTTCGAAGACACTTTACGTGAAAACTGCTCAAAAAAAAAAAATTGGACAAAGTATCGAAAAAAAAATTGATTTTGAAAAATCTAAATTTTGAATGCAAAAACGAGGTAGAATGACCCATGTAGAATATACGTATGAAATTTAAAAAAAACATTCAATATCGCTCAAACACGTTAAAGCACCTTAAAAGATAGCACCACAGCCCAAGTATTAGCCCCCTAGGTGGTCGTTTTCTTGTTTTCTTTTTTTTTTTGTTATGTCTACATTAAAAATTGTTGTAAGCCCTTATTACGGCCCGTTCAAAATGATGCCCCAAACCATTCATTCTATAAACAACTACACACTTTTTTAACTTTTTACTGCATTATTTTTGATTTTTATATATTGCTTAGTGCCAATCTAAAGGTGAACTTTGAAAATATTTAAGCTAAAAAATATTATTTTCAAGAAAGTTATGAGTATTTCAAGATTTGGGTCAAAATTTTTTAACGAAATATCTCAAAAACTATGAGGAATTGAATAAAAAACATCAGAGCATTTCTGTTTGAAAATGCTTCAAAATATCTTCGATATATAAACTTTTTTTATTGTTTTTTTATGTGATTCTTCAATCAATCCTTAAAATGTATTTGCTTTCAAATCCAAACATTACTTTACATACAAATTATTTTTGTGAAATAATTACGTTCGACAGGTCGTATGAGTAATCATCATAAATTTATTATAATTAAGCCAGCTAAAATTGTATACGAAAAGGGACTTGCCCCACTTCCAAAATAAACGGCTCAATTAGCAGCTATTTATTTCATAGAGATTTATTTTTATTTTATATAGCTAATTTGACTTTTTATGTTGAAAGATTAAGTTAATTTTTTAGTAAATTTTTTCTGAAAAACGAACCAATCATTTTAGCTGCAAAATGAAAGAATTTAAAAAATTTTATGAAACGAACAATGCTAAATTACAAAAAAATTGCATGAAAATTCTGTCGAAATTTGGGACCGTTGAGCCCCATTACTTACACTAATTTTACTGAAGCAGGTTTAGTTTTCAATATATGCATACATATGCATGTATGTATGAGGACTTGAATTTCAAGAGCCCCAATTTTGGTATTTGTGATACGGACATACATTTTTTTCATGACTTTAAGGACCTACTATTTTGAGGTGCTATTCAATTCTATTTTCTAATTTTCCGAGCAATTAATTTCACTTGAATTTTGAGTGTAGTACTAATTAGGATGCTGCTTGAAAAAATAAGAGTCGTTAACAATCACTCAGGATCACAGTTTTCGCAAGCTGACAATTATGGAGTGTGTCAAATGTTTTCCTTAAAAATTTTATTTGATTGAATTTTTTTTTGAAATTCCGAACCGGTGTTAGATTTGTGCACTTAAACTTCTACTACACTGCATCCGCTAATAAAAATGCAGGGTAGAAAAGAAATGATTTCTCATTATTAATCGTTTTGGGCACGTTATTTCTAAATCGTTCATTCCGTTCAAGATTATATTAAACTTTTTTTTTTTAATTACTTGTATCATTTTATAGATACATATGTATCTACGTATGCAGATGATATAAAATCAGTTTTTTATTCTCAAATAAGTAAAATGGTAAGAAATATTAATGCCGCTGAAAGATTTATGTACATATGTACACATATGTACAATATAAAGCTCTATTAGTTATTGTCCCAGCAGTATAGATAGGTGAAAAAATATTTATATTTTCCTAATAAAATAAAAGATGCTATGTGAGTACGAGTATAGCGTAATAAAGAGAATATTTGTTTAAAAAATAATGATAGAAACCATATGCTGATGTACAGATTTTTATGGCTAACGTTTAAATATTGAGTTTCGACCGAAACGCATTAATTAGGTTTTTATTTATGAAACATCAGGTGAAAATAAAGAAGTTTTTTTTTGAGTTCCCTTTAATTTGACATATTTTAAGGCAAAATAAATAAAAAAAGAATAACTTGCCCTGTGGCATTTAAGAAAATATGTATCTATCTACATACCACCTTTTAAGAAATAAAAGATTTTTTTTTAAAATTCACTGCGAATCAGACGAAGAATATAAATCAGCTCCATTGTAAAGATTCAAGTTATAATTTATTTTACACAAACTGGTTTTTCAACACGTTAGAAATATGTTTAACATATTGATTTGGCGTCGGTGGCTCAAGAGTCAGGTGACTGTTGTCCGAGCCATTCAACTGAGATCAACATTATTGATTTTTCACGCACATTTGAGTGGTCGGAAAAAAGTTTCCAAGAGACAATTATAGATGAAATAGATGTGACCGAATCTCTTGATATCGTGCCGGCATTTCCAGCTGAAGCTTGTGCGCGCATCAGAAAAAAATCACAATAACTTGTTTAATTTTTTACACAATATGTGTGTTATTCAGTGGCGTAAGTATACCGCTGAGGCACGTGACAAATTCATCAGATAAGGCGCTTCTTCAATGTAAAGAAACTCAACCAAAGTTGCTTCTTCTTTTTAATAAGTCACCACGCTATTACAATTATTGTGTAGGTACATTTTTCGTTGATTTTCTAGTAACTTTTAATTTAAGCAATTTTATTTTTTTTTATAAATTATATCTGACCAATATGTTTGTTTTTTTTTTTTAAAGTTTTTCGACAGGTAATACTTTAATATAAATTGAAAATATTTTTGTTCAAAATTAACTAATTTTTCAGGAATTTCGAAGGTGGTGTCATATGTTTTAGAGGTTCAGAGGACATGATCTTCAAAAACAAATTTTTTAACAAAAATTAAAAAAGACTATGTTAAAGTTTTGGTTTTTTGATTTTTTGAAAAATAATGATCAATAGATTTTCGGTGAATATTCCAACTTTAAAAAAATAAATTTTAAAACAGAAAAATTTTGAAAGATATTTACTAAAAATTTTATGCCAGTTTTTTTTTTTTAAATCATAAGATTGGGCCTTTGTCTATCTGAATAGAAAAAAAAATTCCACTTTTCGCTTCCGCTTTTGAAATATCTTCACATTAAAGAATTGCATAGGAGTTCCATACGCTGTACAAGAGAAAGCGGTAACACATTTTTTCACCTCATTGTGATATGAAAAACGGCAACTTCCAAAGTGGTTTTTTTGAAAATTATAATTTTTTAATAAAGCCTCACTTCAATTTTAACCCTGCATTACTCTCGCCTTTTTCGTAACGCCATTACTAACGTGGGTGTAATCCACCCATACTTTAAAATGATCATATATCTAAAATTTGTTCCTGAAATCATAACATTTTATTTTTATAAGTAAAAACACTTATTTTACTATGTTTATGTTATTCAAAAGTTTATTTTTTTAATTTAGATAATTTCTGTTGAAAAAAAAAAAAATTATATAATATCATTGCATTTTTCACATAAAAAAAATAAAAAAGTAAGGGTTTCATGTAAAATTATGGCAAAATTCCATTTAATACTCCAACGTCTTGAAAGTAGTCAATTTTAATAAGCTGAACTGACGAGTAAAAATAAATTATTTTATATTTTTTTCACTTTCGGTGCAAATTTTTCAAGTAAAATCGATTCAAAGTCCTCGCACTATTAAGCATGAAAAATTCAATAATTTAAGTTAATTATTATTTTTTAACTAAAATGATCTTAATTAAAAAATTAACTTTTGAGTTACATAGTATACCTTACATAGTATATCTTATAAAAATAAGATTTTATTATTTTAGGACCTAATTTCATAAATTTGCTTATTTTAAAGTATGGGTGGATTACACCCACGTCAGTAATGGCGTTACAAATGGCATCAATAATCCAGGGTTGAATCTTGAAACAATAACGGCAACTTGGCCTGCTCTCTTTTGTAGTTGGACATTTTTTTGTAACCAAAAACTTTTTATACTGCGTAAATATTTTTTACTAAAAACACAATTTCATCTAAAAACCGTATACTGACGTGGGTGTAGTACACCCAAAATAAGTGTCACGCGATTACACTTGTGGGTGTAAAACACCCAGACACTTTATTAAATGAGGAGTGTTTACACTTTAATCAGCTAAATACTTCTGAAACTTATTTTAAAATATATGGAAATATGTAAGTTTAGAATAAATTTGGGGTACAGGTTCATTGTACTTGGGTATCATAAAAATGTTGCCTAGTTTTTGAAATTGTGGGTGGATTCCACCCTGCGATAGTAATCCAGGGTTAATTTCAGCAGATTTATTTTGTTTAGAAAAACATAGCACTCTTAAAACACTTTCAATTACGGAAATAAATTTTCAAAAAAAGTGAGTAGCTTATTAATTTCCTTTGATTTTCCGTGAAGAATTGATAATGTTATATAGGGTGTTCAAATTTGAGGTATCTTTTTAAATTTCAAAGAAAATACATAGTTAAGTGAAAACTTTATTTATTTTTATTGAAAATTAAAGTACATTGGTTTCGGTTAATAATGAAAAAGAATGTCGTTCAAGTGACCTCCTCTGCTAGTTCGGCAACAATCTTTCACCAAAATTTTGAATAGCTTTTTCGCATAATGACGGCTAAATTAGTGATATTTGCTCGATGATGTTGTCTTTGAGGTGTTGAACAATTGGAGGATTATCCACATAAACTTTACTAATAATTTCCTTGAAAATATCTCATTTCCTATGATCTATGATCGAATTAACAAATTGCCAATATTTTAATATTTATATTTCATTCTTAGTGGCACAACCAGCGAACTGTTTCAATTTAGCCTTGACTCTAAGCCTATTAAGGCTTCCCTATATTTTCGCATTCTCACTTTTTTTTCACTAAAAAACTGAAACTTTCATAGCTCATAGATCACCGTGTGTGATAAATACTATGGTATGTGTAGCGCCAGAATAACAATAAAAGAACATAAAAATAAAAGAAATTTTCTTTGATTTGTGCCATCACAAATGCAAATATTTTAAAAAAACCCTGAAAGAAAAAAATTTATGAACTAAGCCAACCCAGAAACTGGTTTCTTTGTGACTACATTGAATTCGGTGAAATGTTTCAAAAAAACCGGCGATGTTATTATTAAATATTTCTAAATTTTACATACAATAAAATCGATTTGCATAAATAATTTTTAATTATAAAAAAAAAAAAAAAATTCAAGTTTGAGGAGTTCATCTTTAGCATTGATACGAGAAAACAATAATGAAAAATAAACAAAATAAAAGACCAGTTTTAGGAACAAGTTCGGTAATAATTCGTTATTGCCAAGTGCAATACATATATTAATAATTGTACAAGTTAAGTTAAAAAATAAATAAATTCAAGTATTATCTTAAATACATAGTAATGTGCAAAAGAAGACCACCTCAAAATTTGGAGAAAACAAATTGATATTAATTTTAAATTGTATTTTAAGAGTACTATGTATAACAACTTTATAAAGAAGTTATTTTAGGTTCAAATAAATGATTTTTCATAGAACACGATTTGAGAAAAATTAAACTCTATACACGGAAAAAAAGGTTTTATAAAAATTAACATGTGATATTCAAAAAAAGCAAAATAATAATAATAAAGGAAAAATACTGAATAAATCCTTATTTAATTTTATAACTTGTATTTTTTTTTTTTCTTAAATTTATATGCTAAAAACTTACCTCTTCTAAAAATAACTTTCTGAATCCTTCACGTGTGTGTTTGCCCTCGCCTAATAGAGCACTACACTCGGATATGAGTAGCCAACGAATTTTATCACGTCTTGCTTCCAGCTCCATAGAACTACAATTTTTATCTAAGTTGAGGTTATAGCGGTCTATGTAACGCGCCGCAATCATTTGTTCCTCGCTTATCTCCATCAATTCAGATGTTGATGCTAAGGGTGCAGTGTTTTTTCTTGAATGCAATTTAATAGTCTCAGAATCTGATAAAGCACTGGTAGCATTCATTGGTGAGTGCAATTCAACAGTTTCTAGTTGTAGAATCGCTGAAGAAGATGGAGGTGTTGTAGCGTAATGGTGGTGGTGGTGGTTACTAATAGCACTTTCACTGCTATCACTTTTTATCACATTTTTATGGTGCATCATATTTAAATCACTTATTTTTGGCACTATTTCTTTTGTTACATCCAATATGCGTGCAGCATTTTTTAATTCTTGAGATTCACGTAAACCATGCATTTTTTCGAGATATTGCGCTGCTTGCAATAGCACATGATTAACCGCACAAAGTTCTTTTTCAGTTACAATAGCTTTAGTTGCCGTTGTTGTTGTTGTTGTTGTTGTTGTTGTTGTTGTTGGGAGATAGCTTATTATGCTACTGTCATTGCTGTTGTTGCTGCTGTCACCATCATTACCGATAATGATGGTATCTGGCACCGCTGGCGGTATTGTATTATAGGGTAATTCATCGGAGAAGGAGACTTTTTTAGGTGTCGGAGGAACTTCGAGTGAATTTGTTGATGAAACAGAACCGCGATGATTGTCGACATCGTTTGGTTTATAAATGTGAGTATTGGCGTTGGTTTCGATATTCATTTTTGCGGTTTTTATTTTTTAATTTTTTTTTTTTTTTTGAAGACCACACTTGGTAAATTTGCTTTTTTTTTTTGTTATAATTTTCACTGCTAACTTAGCATATTTCTTTATGATTATAAGATTTTAAAAAAGTCACTTTGAATAATAGTGTTAATCATAAATTTTTATTTTCCATTTCATGCTTTTTTTTTCTTTTAATTAAAAAAAAGAATTGTGAAAAATTATCAACACTTAGTTACGGAGTAAGTTTTTGTTATGATATTAGGCCGTAACATAAAATAAAATTAGTTATAATCGTTTGCAATTGACGATTTTATATTATAAGTTTAAAGCTAATATTTTGGTATTAAAGTTTGTAAACGTTTGGCATGCAATATAGATAAAAATAAATTATGTCAAGGTCGCAACGCTGCATAGGGGAGAGAGAATAGTTGCTCCTCACTACCACCCCTTATCTTACGATTACGCTGAGGTATGGATGGCATTAACCAATTACAGATTTAGGTACAATATTTTGTAACATTATAAAAATGTGGGCGCAATATGAAACTGTGGGTGTGACATTTTTTATACAAGCAAAGCTTGAAACTACGTATGGGGGGGAGCTTTAATAAATAGCGCAGCAAAGCAATTCTATTATCATTTAAAAAAAAATTACACACTCATAAATGTACTGTTAATGATGGGGTATTTAATTTTGGGTCAGACCATAGCTCACACCCTTTCTTGGGTTTTTTGCTCCCTAAAGGATTTTATGATGTAACAACTGTTCAAGTTCATAGAATTACGTCAAATTTCGTCGACTTTTGAAACGTTCACCCTCATTATTCATCCCTTTAATGACGCCTGTGGCGAGCCTCTCAAAATTTTCTATTGCCATGGTAAAGTGATAAGAAACAAAAGGTACTTCTCTTTTAAGTTTTTGCCAAAACTGTTGCATGTTTATTGGGGCATATCAAAAATATTCTTAACTTAAATTTTTATTAAACAATCTGCTAAAAATCACAATCTGCGAAAAACCGCTTTAAGGTTTTTTTTTGGAAAAATATTTTTTTTGCCTCGACGAAATTCCAAGGAAACTTTTAAATTTGTCGTTGAATCGACGATGATTTTTATATAAAACGTATTTTTTTAATAAAAAGAGGAAAGCAGTAAAACTTTTAGATATTTGGCTTCGCTGCAATCATTTTGTTTTTGGATAAATTATTTATTTTTAAAAGTATCACTTAACAAATCGATCAAACTCAAAGTAACAAGCCTTTAAATAGAATTTTTGATCAGAAATTAGCATTAGCTGGATATAAAGCCAAATAAAAATTCAATAATTATTTTAAAGGAAGCTTTGTAGATTACCGTAAATAAAGTTCTCAGTTTCAAACATGATAGATCAATGGTTCTCAAGATATAGAGTTTTAAATATGAACAAGATGTTGTTTTTTATGAACATATACTTAATGATTTTGACTGCTAATGAAGAGCGAAGTCAATATTTCCTCTAAGTGCACTTATGTTTATGATTAAATTTGAATAAGTATCTTGATAATCATTAATTTCACACATTTGACTTTCAAGTCTTTTTTTTTAAATGGTTATTAAAATTTTTTGTTTCCGATTAGATCAAACGTATGGTCACATATATCAAATATTGTTGGTTTGTGAGTAAAAATTGATGTTGAAGGTCTGCAAAATTGTTGATATTTGATTAATGTCACACTGTTTAGTCACACTTGTAAAGAGCAATCTGAAAATTCGGCACTATTTTCCATATTTTAAGTAAAAATTACGATGTTTTCATACATTTTTATATGAAAAGCTTTATCGACCTTGAGCGTTCTCTTAATATTCGAATTTGGAAACTTTCTTGTAAGAAAGAAATTCCACCACCAAGATTTCATTATGCGATTCTTTACAGTCTGCATCAACTCAAGCCAGTAAAAATTGCCAAATGCCAAAATGCATATGGAACAATTGCGCCATATCATCAGATTGTTTTCAAGTGTTGTCATTGATTTCAGACTGTACATTTTTCTATAGAGGACGAGCAACGAAAAGGTAGGCCAAAATATTCGACCAACAAGAGAAATGTAATGGTAAAGGCTGCAGTTGACGACGAAGTTCCGCGATTGACACAAAAAATTTTTGCTGACGAAAAATGGCTGTATCACGAATATTGGATAATTATCTGCTGTACACAAAAAAAATCGGCTCGATGGGCTCCATGAGGCCCGAAAAGAAGCTCGAGTTCGTTTTGCCCGATATTTCCTAAACAAATTCAAGAACGAACGATTTAGAAACTTTAATAATATTATAACAAGTGTTGAAGCTTGAAGTCTGCATGAAGTTTGGTACGACCCGGAAAACAAACAACAGTCCATGGTACGGAGTCCGAAAGGAGCGTATCCTCTTATTAAAGCAAGAGACAAAAAAGTGTGCAACAAAAGTGATGTCAATTTACTTCTCTAGAGTAAAAATTATAGCTGCTATTGCCTTGAATACTGTACAGACAGTAGCTGCGAAATGGTATACTGAAGAATGCTTACCAATAGTTTTGGAAAACCAAAAAAAAAAAGAGGAACTGCGTCGCTATTTTTTACATCACAATAATGCGCCAACTCACGCTGCTGAAGTAAGTAGCTTTATTGCGATCTCTGACATCGAAGAAATTCGTTGGAGCACAATGTTTTCCGGATCTGACGCATTATGATTTCTGGTTATTTCCAAAAATTTTAAAAAAATTGAGCAAGGCAGCCTTCAATAGCAATGTGCAGGTAATTTATGCTATTAATGCTGAAATTGAGAAGCTACAAAAGCACGATTTTCAGGACTGCTTTGACAAGGCTAAAAGAGTGTGAATATGTAGTGGTGATTATGTAGAGAAGATAAAATAGGAGGAAAGCTAAAAAAAAAATATTTTTTGTTTTGTTTTTCTAACTAAGCGAACTTTTGTTAATGCCCTCGTATATATATAAATTATCACGTGAATATGAAGAAAAAAAAACTATCCAAAAATTAAGTACTTACACGAAAGATAAAGAAAGGACTTTTTGAAATAAAAAATATTCACGTTTCTCTTGATGCATAAAAAATTGCTTGAAAATTAAACAAGTTTGTTGCGTCAATATCTTGATTTGGGTTTTTATCCTTTAAATGAAGAAATATTGCATTCCAGCACGAAATTCAAAAGTGAAACCTTAAAAAAGATTCACATTTAATTTTTTTCCTTCATACACAAAGCGTCTTCATTTTATTTTTTCTTTGTGGATATCCGGTTTATAATTTTTTGCTTGAAAAAAAAAAATTCTTTTGAGGTTTAACTTCTTTAATACCAAGTTTATGCCTTAAGTCTTTTAGAACACATTACGAAGCGATATATTAAATCTGCAATTTATTATTAGATTATCCTTTAAAGTTTAACACTTGTGCCTTGTTGCAGCGTATTTTTAACTGTTCACTTGAATATATATACTTTTTTGGTAAAACTCACTTATATTTTTATTATTTACGTGCTTTAAATTATCTTCAACTATTTGTTAAATATTATTTTAATCAAAAGCAAATAATCCACAAGTTTCGCTAATGATTATTTTTAAATTTTCAACACTTCTTACAAAAAAAGGATTCACAGAAAAGGTAACAAAAAAACAAAACACAAAAAATTGGGGAACAAACAAAACGAGTATTGCCGCGCCAAATAAATTTCAAACTTAACGAATTCAGCTACGATCGTCAACTGAAAGCGAAATTAAAAATTTAACAGCGCACCAACGATGCGCAGCACTACACAAAACGGCATACAACAGCGCCCATACAGAGCATTCAATTCGTGTAATATTGAATAGAAATTGAACGCCAATTCTTACATTCCACAAACGTTAACATTGTTGAACGACGTATTGTTTTGGTTATTTAAAAGCCGACCATCGATCGAGACCAAGAGGAGCCAACAACAGCCACCAATCGCAACGAGAGAACGAACACAGAACAACATTGTGAGATCGCCGGATCGGCCGAATGAAGTAGGATTTGCTCATATACGAAAGCGAACGATACAATCTACTAAATACAACTGAATTGATTATGTGATCGAGTTGGAATATGTGATCGATCGATCGATCGAACTTGATCATATGGATTTTGGTTTTTTTTTCATTCATCTTTTGACATATGAGAGTGCAAGATAAAGTTTTTTTTTCAATTTTAAATTTGAAACGCTTAAATCGTTATAAATTGTTAGCTGTGTATAACTCAAAGGTATGCAAATTAGCATGGCTTGGTGCGTTTTTTGTCTCTGTTTTTTGCAATTAAAAAAAATTTTTAATTTTTTAAAAATTTCATTATTAATCGATTTTTGTGCGAAAAATGAAGCATAATTTATTATTTTTTAATTTTAAACTCTTCATTGTGTACGTGTAATTAATTTTTTTCTTGAAATTCAAATTTGTTCAATTCATTTGATTGTGTCTGCAATTAATTGCATTTCTTCCAATTCATATAGATATTATTGGTGCTGGTCATGCTTTGTAGCGCAAATTTGCGCACGCTTTTCCTGATAAGAAAATACAAATTTTAATTACATTCAGTTGCTTGTAATATTTTATGTTCCTTCACTTAGCGGTGATTATGTAATTAAAATTTTCTTAAGTTTACATTACGCGTACGTGTTTTTGTCTGGAATTCTTGGTAACACGCTCGGTATGCGCTCCGGTCAATAGTAATATTTTTGTTGCAAAGTTTGTGCACAAAATTGCGCAATTTGCAAAAGATTTACTGCAGTTTTATGTCGAAAATGTGGAGATTTTGTTATTGAATTCTTGACCCAGTATTAAAATTTATTGAGGTTTTTTTTTTTCATTTAAAGTTCAAGTGCGGCTACCGCAAAAATATTAAAACTAATCGTTACATTTGTTTGGATTAATTTTGTTGGTTGATTTCAACACTGGCGTATTAAAATTTGACCGCGAAAAAAAAATTATCAATAAATTTCAGTATGGGAAAATACGCTTAGACTAACGTGACCATATGATCCGCTTTTCGCGGAGCAAGTCCGCGTTTTTGATTTTCTGCTCCGCGCGTTCCGCGTTTTCATTGAAAATAATAAGTCTCATTTTGCTAGGGTTTTCGGTGAATGAGGACCTTTTTTTTAGAAAATACAAAAAATAATACAAATAACTGGAGACCAAATCCATTTCAAACCATGCAGTCGGAGTGACTTCAAATTGCGGAATTGGGGGCCAATTAAATATGTTGTTTTTTAAAGTAATTAAGGGAACGTATTTTCCCCCGATTCGATTGAAAGTCATTTTTTACGAAGTTATGCCCATTTAAAATTTTAGTGTCAGAGCTTGAAAAACCACTGAAAATTTTTTCAAAATACAGTACAGTCGTATTAATCCGGACAATCGCTAATACGAACTTACCAGTAATCCGGACATTTCTACGATTCGGACATTTTTGAAATTTTGCCTCTACAATTCGGACAAAACAAATTCAAAGTAAGCTTTGGTTACCAAATAGACTGTGGCTGGCACGAACATGTCAACTTTGATTTTTTCAAATTTATTTCGTTAAGTTACGGGGCTCCTTTTGAGTACATTTTCATACTCGTGAGTTTTTGCAGGCATATTGTTTATTTAAAATTTGTGGATTTTTTTCAGTCATTTTATTCCTTACTCATATGATTACAATTTCTCTATAAAAACATTAAAAAGTGAATGAAATACAACCATATACGCCTCAAATATGCATTCTACATATAATTTTTATAATAATTATTGAGCTTTCTGTATTCCGGACAAATCCAGTTATTCGAACATACCCCGAAACTATGTGTCCGGATTAGCGCGACAGTACTGTAGTCGCATTTTTATCCAAATCAAAATAATTAATTTTTGTCTTTTGATTCTAATAGAACTTCTGTTTCTCTTTCAGAATCTTTAAGAAATTTTGAAAATTGTTGAAAATTGGCGGAGTATTAGTACTTTTTATGAAAAAAAAGGCAGATTTTCTCAAAAACCAGATTAAAATTTTATTGTGTATTTGTATTAATATGAGAGAGAAATGACATGAGTTTAATGCTTGAAAACATATTTGAGGTCAGGAGATTTTTTTTCCAAAATTGAAAAGTCAATTTCTTGTTTTCATTATTGCCAAGCCACTCTACGGTACTACTTTCAAAGAAAATGACATAAGCAACATTCCAAATTACTTTCTGCAAATCCTGCTGGCATTCTGCATACTTTAGCTTTACCGCTATTTTCGTAAAAACTTTTTATCATAGGAAAGATATAAAAACATTGTACGCATATTTAACTTTTTCGCTGACAAAGTCAAGCAAACAAAACATTCAAGTCCACAGAAGTACAGTCAGCGAAAAAGCTATATGTGCAAACAATGTTTTCATATATTTTCCATGATATAAAGTTATTACGAAAATAACGGTAAAACAAAAGTATGCAGAATGCAAGAACGATTTGGAAATAGTCAACATTTGATTTTCCTTAAAAATAAATGGAGATATCTGATTTGCTACTGTTTTCGGGATTTGAAAGTGAGGACCTTTTGTTTAGTGCAGTTAAAACAAAAGAATCTTAAAAATAGTTTCATCAAATTTTTTCTGCTCCGCGTTTTGGTCAAAAATATCTGGTCACGTTAGCTTAGACTAAGAACTTTGTCATCAAGTTTTTGTGGTGTATGAACGACCATTTTTAGCGGGGGGGTATGACAGAAAATCTATACTGTAGTAAATTGAGTGAAATGTATCATATATAGTAATGTTGACAGTGATGCTTTTGTTAAATTTTAGCCTCTAATTTATTTTTTTAATATTTTTTGACTTATATCGACTTCTTTAACATTTTTTTACCAATTATTATTTTGGAATTGCTCAAAAGTTTGCGATTTTCTAGAATTTTTCGACTTATGTATGGACTCGTATATAACATTTTCAATATTTGTCGCAATTTTCCTCCTTTTTTCTTTGCACTTATTCAATATTCTCCAAATTTTTAATATTTATCGACTAATTCATTATTTTTCGACATCTTCAATATCATTTCGTTTTTTTTTGTTTAATAATTTTCGAAATTATTCGACATTTATCGACTTATTCGCCATTTTCTACATCATTCTTAACATAACTTTTTCTACATTTCATGACGCCAGTGGTACATTTTAGACTCTTTTTTGATACTTTAAGTTTAATCGAATTTATAAATATAGCATGCTTATTTAAAAATATAGCATGCTTATTTAGAAGCCTCTCTCCTTTTTTATTAAACCATTTTTTTTCTTACGAGACTTTCAATACTGACAATGAAAGTGAAATTGGAAGTAATGGGACGCACCTAGTTTCGAAGATATAGCCTTCGGAAGTTGGGGATATACATATGTATCTTTTCAAAAAATCGTCATAAGTTGAGAATCCCTGGATCAATTTAAACATAAGCTTAAAGTTTGAATCCATGCTCAAGTATTCGAGTGTTCGAGATAGGACAATTTTTCTAAATTTCAGGCCAAAACTTTTAAATATCGTTATTTTTCGGAAAAAAACGTTCCTAACATACATTTTTATTAATTCATTAAAAAATAACTTTTTATGTCCTTTGAAATGATGTACTATTCAATTTTGGTTTTTTATGGAAAACAAATAAAGAAGCTCAAGAAATTTTTTTTTTTACAACAAAAACAACAGCAATTTTGTGAAAAATACTCCCGGGAACAAATACGTTAGTGTTATTGTTATTCCTGCTGTTTTCGTGGTTGTTGCTGTTGTTGTTTTTGTTGCTGTTGTTGTTGTTGTTGCTATTTTCGACAAATTCCACAATGTCAAATGCGCATTTTTTTCGAAAAATAACGGTTTTTAAAAAAAAGTTGATCAGAAATTTAGAAAAATTGTCATATCTCGAAAACTATAGAACACATTTAAACATTTATGAACCAATGTTATAACTTATTAAATTAACTTTTCAATGTCACTCACATTTTGAAAATTGATCCAGGAATTCTCAACTTTAGCGATATTTTAAAAAGCTATGTCCCCGACTTCCGACGGCTGTATCACGAAGACTAGATACACCCCCAACTTTCGAACACTTTTTTCTCTGGGACCTATAATCTCTCACAAAAAAAAAGAAACCGGGGAGGAGCCTCAAAAATAAGCAAGTGCCATCAATATTTTTCAATTCTTAAGTTTTTCGTCTTATTTAACTTTTTCCAATTTATTAACATTTTTTTGACTTTTTTAACATTTTTCGGCATTAATCGACTTATTCTCTGTATTTCTATAAATATATATATCGACTTTTCCTACATTATTGGGTATTTGGCGACTTTTTCGACGTTATTCGATGTTATTAGTACACTTCGACTACGTCAATACCTTTCAATTCTAGTCGATACATTTTGATACTACTTAATACTTTCCATAGTACTAAGCATAACGAAACATCATTAGCTTCACATATTACGCCGCAAGTGCTTGCACTCACCTGCTTCTTTTTAATATTGATGTATTCTTGAAACTACACATTCAACATGAATTTTTCGAATAATTTCTATAAAAGTTTTAATCCAAAAACATTGCAAATCAGTCCCACCCACCCGTTACAATGAAAACACACTCATGTAATATTTCTGTTTAAACATCCTGTATACACTAAACAGTTTAATTTAAATTCAAAAGATTTCTTTATGTTTCAATAAAAAACTTGGATAAAATTTAATTTTTAACGTATAAAATTCAATAGTGCTAAATGATCTGCTTTAGAGCAGGAAGCCGTGGGATTATTTATCCACAATACAAAGAAGAATAATACATTTGTAATAAATTAATAATGGTAATGTACCAATATAGCACACCCACAATTGAATTAATGTAGGCGGCGGCCGAATGAACAAAATTACCAGACATAAAAATAGCACCGAATCGAGCAACTTCCGGTGTGATTCATGAAAACAACAAATATTTTGATTTCTTAAGAATTTTGTTTATTTATTTAAGGTGAATTCCATAGGCTGACAACAATGGAAACAATAACGATAATAACAAGTTTAGTGTTTCAAGAAGTAAAAACAAAAATAAAACATTACTGGAGCAACGACATATTTGTAAAAGAAAATGAATTACGAACGGTTACGTTTCTTAACGAAATACCCTACACCAAAGGAAGAGGTTGAAAATATCAAAAAAGTTGATAGCTGTTGGACAGTGTGAAAAAGGCAGAAAAATAATAAAAAAAATAATAGGGAAAATGTTGAAAAAAGTCGAAAGAGCTTAAAAATATTGGAAAAGTCGAAAAAAATTAAAATAGTTGAGAGAACTCGAAACAAGTTGAAAGTCTCGAAAAAAGCTGTGTGTGGTTGCAAAGTCGAAACAAATTGAAAGAGGTTGAAAAAGTCAAAAAATATGGAACATGTTGAAAAATTGAAACAGTTTGAAGAAGTCGTGTTGAAATGTTGAAAAATTCGATTACCTTGAACGAGATTGAAAAAGTCGAAAAGAAAAATGTTGATTTAAGCTGAAATAGTCAAAGATATTAACATGGGAGGTACCCCGCCCACTGATTCAATTCCGTCATATTCCATTTAATATCAAATATTATTAAGATCACTCTTATAGTACGCTAAATATAATCATAAATGTTTTTTGCTTGTATGGGAGGTACTACGCCCACTTATACAATCTCGTCGAATTCCATTTAATTTCAAAGTTTATAGTACCCGACATCTTTTTACGAAATTTTAATAGGATCACTCCCATGTTAAACTAAATATTTTATTAGTTTTTTTGCTTGCATGGGAGGTGCCACACCCACAGGTACTCTTGCGCGCACTTTTGGCTATGAGATACCTTACAGCAAGCATATCCGCCATGTTAAATTTCATAACGATTACGTTATTAGCTTATTATGACGTTTATAAATATTGTGGACGGTGCCACGTCCTTCAACGAGTTTTTCCAGCATAATGACTTCTCTTAAATTATAATGACCATCATGGGTGCCGTTGTCGAGTAATATTGAATCAAATTTTTAATTGTTTTAATTGATTATTCTACTAGCAGAGATTTTTCAAAGATGTTGGTGTTGAAAAAACATTGGATTTTTTTTCAAAAAGTGACCGATGTCGGATTTTGAATTTTTTTTTTTAATTATTTAAGGGAAATTCTGTAGTTATATACATGAAAACAATTACTAGTGCACTAATCTATGCACCGTGTTCATTCATTGATATATTTCGCTAAAGTCGATCGCGTACATATGTATACATATATGTAACCCATATGCTTATTAAGTTATCAAAAAGTGTTACAAAAGCTTGTGCAAAGCTAAGATACCACGTTTCCAAATATGTAGTGCATATAGAGATTGAAAAAAGATTTATAAAAGTGAATGAAAGATCAAGGTCGTCGTAACACCTTTTACCAATATTCGTACGATGCAGATAACTCAACAAAACTTAAAGATATGATGGAGCAAAAAACAAAACACTTTCGGATTCGTTGCTACAATAAAAGCCAAAGGTTATTGAACCAAAATTTACTGATTGATTTCTTACCAATTGCATTTTTTTTCATTTATCTTGAAATAGGTTCAAAATGTTATTAATGGCCATAATCATTACAGGTTATTATATAATGCTATGTTCGCTATTAAGCGTGCATGTTGGGGTCAAATTTATTCAGAGGTAGCAAGTGAAAAAAAAATAATCGTTTTGCGGACATTGTATTATTCAAGTGTCGTTGTACTGATCTGCGTTTTATTTTATTTATCTTTTTCATTCATTTATTTGTATTTTTAACTTTGTCTTAAATGTTTTACAACTTGTAAAGTAACATTGCTGACAGGCCAAAAATATATTGTGTTCAATTTGTTTAATTTACTCATTTTAATTTTAAAAATTTTTATTACTATTGTTATTGTTTTATTGTCATTTTATTACTTCACATTAATTTGGTGTTAAAAATATTGGCATAATTTTTGACTTTTTAATTGATCGGCATTCAGCGCGTTGCGTGATTTATATCACGCAGATATTGCGTTGAAGTCTTAATGCCTTGAACTTTTTGTCTGTTTGTCAGTGGTTCAAAATCGAATAGGTACACCTTCTTGTTTTAATAAATTTCTGACAGGTGCTTAAGTTGATTAACGATTAATTATGAGCAAATAACCTAAGGCGATTTAATTTGATTTCAACGTTATGCTGGATAAAAAATTTTGATTTATTTTTGATTCGATTTTTTTTAAGCCCGTATATCCCAATCAATTTGCAATTCAACCGTGCATTTTGGGTAGTTAACGATTTTATTTTTTTTTGTTGTGTAGGGTAGTCTTCTAATGCACTTACATATGTATGTGTGTCTTAAATGTTTATATTTGTGGATAATAAAATTGTCTACAATACTTTTTTCTTTAGACTTTTTTTAAGGCGCAATACTCTTTTGCTAATAATTTGTTTAAAAAACAACCTCGAAAGCGTGGAGCATTTCTTGCTAAACATTTTAACATATATGTATGTATTTCTGAAGATATTTTAGGGTTGTCATATGAGACAAGTCTAAGGTAACTCAATTTTTAATCCTATTTATTTTATATCTTAGCCATACACTTATTTTTTTATTCCGCGTGTAACGCATAGAAAGGGGCGTGTCAGGTTTTTTTGAACAGTGTCACCACTAGAGTCATTTTGCAATGTTTTGTCCAAGTTAGTCTGTCTTAATGTAAAAATCTTAATTTGAGGAAAACCATGCGAGTTTATTTTAATAAATTTACCTTCAACCATTGAAAATTGACAAAACCAGTTAACGGACACGCCTACCGCCCATACAAATAAACAGCATATAAATGATATACTGAAATTTGCAAAGAAATTCACACAAAACTAACGATTGTCCAGAATTGGAAAATTTTGAGAAGAGGGACTTGCACTTCTCCCATAAAAATAAAAACTATAAAATGCTATAATGAGAGAATTATTTAAGGTAATTGAACAAATTTCGTTCATATATTAGAAATATTGTGGCCTATCATAAAAAAAAAATGGATGCATTTTAGCAAGACGGCTTTAAAACGTAATACTGTCATACATTATAATAAGTATGACCAAATTCAAATTTCGTAGATATACAGTGAAACCTGGATAACTGGGATCTCCAAGGGATCAACATTTTTGTCTCAATTAAAGAGGTTTCCCATTTACAGTTTCTTAAATAACTCTACTCAGACCGATAAAACGTGCATATTCAAATTCAAAATAACAAATTATACACACATAAATATTATTTCCCACTTATAGAGGTTATTTCTAAAAGGTCCCAGTTATAGAGGGAAAAGCCCATATTATAGAGGCGAAAACGCACAAAAACTTCAAAAGACAAATCGCAGAAATAGAGGTTTAATAATCCCAATAATTGAGGTATTTTGATGCGAAAGGGGACCTTGAAGTGAGTCTGACTAGTAGAGGTTGCCCACTCATCCAGGTACCGCTTAACCAGGTTTCACTGTACTAGGAATGATTTGCAGAAGCTCTGGACAATTACTAACCAAATTTTGGCAAGATAACATGCAGCTTAATAAAAAAACTTTAAAACACATTACTTAAAGAGTTATATGAGGTAATGAAACCAAATTGCAAGTTCTGAAGAAAAGAATGAACGATCTCTGAAAGGAGGGCGTGGCACTGCCCATTAAAGCAAAAGATTCAAAACACTTTGATGACAGAGTTACATGAACGTATGCCACAGCATTTCACAAAAATAGTGGACATGGTAAGGGGCCGTTCAAGTACTACGTAACGCAATTTTTGAAGATTTAAACGTTACGGTATCACCCAAGTGACCATGTTTACCTAAAAGTCACAATTATGTTACGCAATGTACCGCAAAGTCATTTTAGCGACTTTTGTTATGTTTTAGTCGCGTTTGCGATAATAATAAATAAAACAAGAGATTTTTAACTCGCAGCGTAACGCGTTCTTGGAATAAGTAGGAGTGTTTAATGAATCCAGTCCAGTAATGAAAAAAATAAACTTGAAATTTTTTTTTAGCCTTTTACGTATTTCACTGTTAAAGCGGTCTAGGGTGTTTAACAAACCCCCCCCCCCACCTATATTAATAAAAACAAATTTTGCTAGATAATAACAATGCTCTGCATTGAAAGTTAAAGCTTTGTTTTTTGGACCGAACATACTATTTGTTTCAGTGTATCCAAGAGATGTAGTTAAGTCAAATAAATATTTGGTAATTCTAGTCTTCGATTTGCATTAATATGAATATTACATAATCCTTAACATATTTAAGTAAATCACTTCTTATTCACCTACTGTTGGTACACAATTTATCAATAAGTGATGATAGTGTTATTACCAACGACATACAACATAGGAATGTGACAATAATGGAAGATATCGATTTTGTTATGTATCTACTATATTTTTAAGTATTTTAAGCATTTTTTTCCCAACGTGTTTAACCTAAATCGACATTATTAAATGTATATGTAAATATGCTACAAAACAATATTTATTCCGTCAAATACATGATATGGTAATTATTAACAAGTGAATGTTTCTAGCAAAGCATGAAGCGAATTATCCCCACCATTGATGTTAAATGTATTTTCATACATAAATGCAGCTACATTAAGATTTAATGAGGTTTTTTTTTTCAATTTTCTAACAATTTGATTTTTGAACTTGTTGCCTTCTTCAAATCGCTGATTTCATTTAAAAAAAAAGAAAACGGTTTTTTGTTGCCAATCAAGCGCGGTTGGTAACATTCAAATTTATTAACGCCAAACGTGCAACATATTGAGTCAACAAATTGCAATACAATAAAAAAAAATAAAATAAAAAAAAAAAAATTGACTGAATTAAAATGAATGCACAGAGATCACGCCTCCTGCACGCATTCAATTTGCCACAAGCACACACACTCGCGCATGACTAATACAAATGTAAAATAGCATTAATAAATTAAATATGCAATGCCAACAAAATACAAAAATTGTAATTGATACAATTTTTCAGATATCAAAAACTTCAATGGTATCTCTGGGCTCACCATATGATGCCAGGCAGGGTGAGAAGGCTGTAAAGGAGTTAAACTGCAGAGAAATGCCTGTGCACGAATTCAAATTTAAATAAGTGAGGGAATAAAAAACTGCACAGAATGAGGCGCGATCTTTAAATTTCAACTTCATATCTATAAATTGGCAATTCTTTTTTGTCTATCCGAGCGCTAATGTATTTGTGTAGAGGAGGTTTGAGTTTTACGGAAACGTTGATGGCATTTAGATTTTTTTAGTTACTTTTCATTGTGAAGCTGAAAGTGAATCTATTGAATCGAACAAAAATGCGACAGTCAATCATTACCGAAGTTTCTCATATAAGAAGTCTGTCGCAGTCAATTTCGAAGTCAGTTACAGTTGAAAACAGTAAAACTCAATAAAAACTAAAGTTAGTCACAGTAAAGTCATACATTTTCAGTCAGTCAATCAGAATTGAAATCGGTCACAGTCAAAGTCAGACAGAGTTAAAGCCAATCGCGAAGTTAATCGCAGTTATTATCAGTCAGAGTTGATGTCAGTTACAGTCGAAGTCATTCACAACCAATGTTTGTTGCAAGTAAAGTCAGTCGCAATCTAAGTCAATTGTAACTATAGTCCGCTATAGCCAGTTGCAGCTGAAATCCGCCAATGTCAAAGATTCATTTACTGTCGAGGTCATTTACTGTCAAAGTGAACTATAATCAAAATCGATTGCATTCGTAGTTGATTACAATTAAAACATTCATAGTTAAAGTCAGCAGTCTGAGCATAAGTGAGTCATAGTCAAATGAAATACAAACTCAACCCCGTTCAAAGACTTTTTTGTGTTTTCAAGCACATTTTCTTTTTTGTGTCTTTTCATGGCGTATAATTGATCGTTATTAGCAACATAACTTCATGTCCAACCCATAAGACATACTTTTCTAACTATTGACTACTAAAAGCCCAATTTCCTCTATCTTTAACTTAAAAGTGAATGCATTAAAACGCAGCAACTGCGTGATCAGGGCTGCTGCAAAAGACCTTGTTTGTGTGTTTGTTGCCTTAACCAATTAATATATTCGATAGTAATTGCCACAAGTTTATGCGAAGCAAACAACAATTAACATTTTAAGTAAAGATAGATAGATATATCTGTGAAATTTGTTAGCAACCAAAAATACATAGCATATTTAAAATAATCACGATTTATGCTTATAAATGCAACTTCTTCATAGTTCCATGGCTAATAAGTTTGATGTAGTAACTTTGATAATGCGTTTATAGCGAACGATGTATGTAAGTTTTTGTTACATTCCTTGTCTAAATAATCAATATTTGAAACGTACAAAGTATTGTCTTCAAAGTTCGCCTTAAAAATATTCTCGTATATATGTACCTAGGTCAGTAAAATATCCCTGCAATAAACAAAAAATTTCCGTACAACAACATATCATGGAAAATTTATTTTGGGGTGATCACAATCATGAGATTTTTCCGAAAATTGGAATACGTATCAAACAGGCGTGAGAGGAATTATCTCTAATGATTCTAGCAGCGATTTTAATGACACAAATTTATGGGATCAATGTTTATTATGTATATGATAATTTTTAGAGCTCTGACTATAGATATAGGACGCTGAAACTTGAAAAGGAATTTTCAAGGATTTTAAAGTCATAAATCAATCTAATATCACCAACAAATTAAAAACAATATATCTCAGAAAGAGAAAATCATAAAATTCTGGAAAAACGATATGTTGAAGACGTCCTTGCTGTCTATGATCTTGGTGAAGAAAAATGTAAGATAACCAATTCTGAGAATGGTTTTTATGACATATATTGGAAACATTTGAAAAGTTATGCATTGAACAGAATTGGGACGGAATCGGAAAAGCGGCAACGGAATTCCGCTGTCAAAAATTATAACACACTTGATGCTATGAAAGTGAACAAAATTGCGGCATATGACTGATAACCTACCGACGGATACCTGCCCATTTAGATTTCATTCTAATTTTTTTTTTATAGCGGATTTTCGTTGCCGCTCTTCCGACCCCGTCCCAATTCTGTTCAACACATTACAGTCAATTGATGGTAATCACTTTAGTACTTTGTCACTGTTTTTCTTTTTTTTTGATTTTCAGGTTTCTATATATTGTGAGCAACTTCGCTTAAAGATTTTAAATTTGGCATGAAATTTAGTCTTGTAGTTTGCAATGATTTTACAAATTTTTCTTATATTAAGAGACTGTGAACCAAACCGATGTGTTTAAATTATTTTTACTCACTTAGTGAAATGTTCAAGTTCATCCACAGTTGGTAGTGTCCATTTAACCTTCGAAAATGCCAGCCTTTGCTCCAAAGCACCTGTGTATCAGTAATATTTATTTTGAAATTTCCTTGCAATGGAGTTTTGATCTATATTTGAACTCCAAGAGATCAATATATCTAAAAAAAATATTTAAAAAAAGATATCAATTATTACCAGTAAAATAATTTATAGTTCATAAACTAGTATTTATATCTAGATTTTTGATTGGTCGAAAATCAAAAAGGGAATGCAATTACTGTGAATGGAGCTCAATATCGAGAGATGACTAAAAACTTTTTGTGGAGTCAATTGAAAGATATTGATGTGCAGAATATGTGGTTTCAACAGGACTATGCAATATGGCACACAGCAACGGAATTAATCGATTTTTTGATAGAGAAGTTTAATAATCGAATAATTTCTCGAAGAACGGACGTGAATTGACCACCCAGATCATGCGATTTAAAACCACTGCTATATTTCTTATGGGGTTTCTTGACAAGTAAATTTTATGCAGATAATTTTCAAACTGTTCAACACCTCAAAGACAACATCATTGAGTAAATATCACTAATTGAACTATCACAATGCAAAAAAGTTAGTCAAAATGTTGGTAAAAGATTGACAGTCTGTCGAGAAGGCAGATGACATTCTTTTTTTTTTTTATTAACCGGCATTAATGTAATTTAATTTCCAATAAAAATAAATAAAGATTTAACACAATTTATGTCTTTTATTTAAAATTTAAAAAGATACTTAAAATTTGAACACCTTTAATCAGTCACTCTCTCGAAAAACTTAGAATTAAATTCTAATGATGATGCAAATTAGAATATTTACTTAATTGAAGATAAAAATCTAAACTTGTTACTTTTGCCTATTGGCTATTGAGCTTGATTAGCCAATACTTTGAGTTGTAATAGCTTGAATCTTGATTAATTTATCGAATTCACTCGACGCCATGCAGACCGCTGCCATATGAGCTACATTTTGTACACTCCAATGCACTTTGCTTATAGCATTGTGTATCTTTTAATTAGTTGATGTTGTTTTAGTGGTTGTTGTTGTTGTTGTTGCTGTTTAACTTAATGATGACATGCATTTCAAAGAGGGCAAGCGGAATGCGGTTATAAATTCTGATTGCGGAACAAAGATTTTAGCAAAATTAATAATTTGCCCTTATTGCTATCAAACATAAATATTTAATTATTAAAAGTTAACAAAATATAATATATTTAGTTTTTCTTGCTGTATAAAATCTTCGCTAGATAAATCAAAACAAAAAAAACCAAAATCCCATGAATATATGTCTTGATTAAGTACGGCTTTTTACACAGGGAACACGAGTTTCTTGATATAAGATATATTTGTTAACAATAAACAAAATTTGATAGACATAATAATGCCCTCAATTGTGTGGGATCTTTTTTGGAAAAAAAAAAATCTGATAAGTGGAGTAAGAATACAATTTAGGAGCTGTTTCTCAAAAATTGTATTCATTCTAAGCTAAATGTTTTTGTATCAGTTACGCATCCTTTCACTTGAATAATTAAAAAAAAAAAATGTTTAATGGATATTAATTATTGATTTCATTTTATCAATTCCCACTGGTGCTAAGCGAGGCTATCGTATTTGCTATAAAAAATTATTTGTACACGCCAACTATTCGACGGGAACTTGAAAACAAAAAGCAGTCAATTTATTTTTGATACCACTGAACCACTGAAATTAAAAAAATGTCAAATAAAAATAATATTTTATTTTATGAAAATGATTTGCAATACAAAATCAATGCGAATTTTCATAAATATCAAATGTATAAAAATATTTACAAAGTTCAGAAATCGAACGGAAATAACAATGTAAAAATACGAAAGCAGCAGCATTTAATTAAACGCGTAAAAAATAAATTGCATGCGTTGCAGATGGTGTGTGCAGCAAATGATGGCACTAAAAACGATGCGCCTCGATCAAAACAAGAAATGCATTTTATAGTTGATCATTTAATGATGGTACGTAAAATAACCAAAATTGTGAAATATTTAATTGGAAACAAAACTTTACGAGAAATATAAAATTTTTGATTTCATTAATGCAGATTCAACATACCATTATGCAATTGAGTGCTCGTTTAAATCGTTACACACGTCTACAGCTGATGCTGATATTTTTTCAATCGTTTCTTTCGATTATCTTCAACAGCTATAATTTGGTAATGTTTGGCTTGAAATGGATGTCAAATACGAGTGTTGAATTTCATTTCAATGAAGCAATAATTTTCTTTGGGTATCAGATCATAACACCATTGATTGAAGTTATTGTAACAGTTACTAATTTTGCATTGGTTTATTTAGCGGTAAGTATTTATGTTTGTGCTCATATATATTACCGAAGATAAATATGTAACTCCACAAGAATAAGTTCAAAAGGGTTAAATCAATACTTATTGGAAGCCATTCAACATCTGAATTTCTTGAAATTATTGATTCTTCGAACTACTAACGCATCAAAACTATTGTGGGGTCTTGTAGTCAACACATGGTTTATAAGTGAATATCTACTAATTAAGGCTATAATAAGTCCGCTATCATTGAAAGGTACAGCTCATCTTTGACAATAACGGCAATGACCAATGATTCTAACGTGCTACAAATCAAACCTAATGGTTACTTTTATGGAATGCAAGGATTTCTCGTGAATAATTTACTGATTTGCCAGTAACAACCATTTTGCTTATTTATCGGTCCGTAGGGATGGAAATCCGCTTTATCAGAGATGATGATTTTCTAGTTAAAATTAGCATAATTTTCAAGATATTCCAGAGCAAAATCAGCATATTTACGTCGTTTTCGATGGTTCAAACGATTTTGTAAGGATTTAAGCTCGAGTTCAACAGTAAAATACGCCATGATCTTGCCTGAACGGTAGCCATATTTTCGTTACTTCAATCGGTTTATTAAGTTTATCTCTTGTTTTAATATATTATTGTTTATTTTTTTTTTTCAGATAGAAGAAACTCCAAACATATTACATGCTTTAATTATTTATACCAAAGATGCTGATTTCAGATTAAAGGTATGTGTATCAAAAAGTTACAGGGATTACTTTTTGTAATAATTTTTTTTGTGCGAAGTTATTTTAATTATAATTTTAAAAATAGTTAAGTTTACTTAAATCTTAATCACAGTTTCGAATTAATTCTTATACTCTCTCAACAAAAAATTGAACGAATTTTAACTAAAAGTTAAAAAAAACTTTCAAATACTTTAGAGAGAGAGAGAGTTACTTAAGGTAACGCAACTGAATTTCACACAAATACTGAGTTTGAAAAAGCACTAAACAAAAAAGTGGGCAGATTTTGAAAAGACGGCTGGGCAAGAAAAGTCATTAAACTGATATATGTATTTCTTCCAGTAAATGTTGTAAAATGCATGCAAAAATCTTAAATGTTACATTAAAAAGCCATTGAAGTCATTGTTAAAAAACCACATTTGGTTCGGTTTGGAATTTTAGGCGTGGCACCTTTTTATACAAGCAAATTCTTAAGAATTCTATGACTATGCTTAATGGTGGTACTCTGACATACAGTTTTACTGCTCATACAGTGCAGAGCATTCTATTTTTTCTTCCATGAGAGGTACCACGGAAGGAGTAAATTGCTTTCTTTTAGCATTTCCAGAAGCTTGAGAATTTTCGGATCAAGAAAATGAAGGATACTATTATTAGCTGGTTTAAAGATTATGACACGCGTTTTTTTTTTTTTGTATTTCTAATAAAAGTACATATAAAAAGTGTATATCATTTTAAATGTCACCGTTATTTTTCTAGTTATTTCAGTATGCTACACTAATAAGTTCGAATCTTCGAAAATATTCAGTTTATGGAATGTATATTTTGGATGGTTCTTTTATATCAGCGGTATGTATATTTTCATAAGCAAAAATTTTACTAAAATTAAAATCAAAATAAAAAATATTTAAAACAATCGAATCTAATTTCGTTTGTATTTATCACAACAGACTTTATCCGTCACAGCAACCTACATCATTATTCTAGTCCAATATCGTACACCTGAATATATTGGGAATAACAACGAAACGCATGCAATCAACTAAAATTTATTTCAAAAACATAAATAAATGTAATTTTGTTTTTCAAACTAAATGAGAAAATAAAATGAAATAAAATATTTGAAAAATCAACACAATGTCTAATTGAAATGGTGTTACAAATAGCTCTCCTAATTAAAATCCAAAAAAAAAAAAGAAAAAACATACGAAGAAAAACTACACGATCATTTTGTAATTAAAAGCTACAAAAAGCATGAAAATGTGAAAAAACAAAAAAAAAAATAAATGTCATAAACTAAATCCTCCACATTTTTCTACAATAACAAAAAGTCATACAAACCATTTTTGTTATTTTTGTGTAGCAATTTTTTCGCACTTCCTTTTCGGGCTTGTAACAAATTGTTAAAGAAAAATAAGCAGCAAAAAAGATAGCAAACAAAAAAAGTTGAACGATCGTCTATCGATCATTAAACATCCGTGGTCGCCATCGCAATCGATGGCCATTTATATGATACTCTTATGTCAATTGCAAAACTTGGACTTAGCATCGATATTAAATATCGTGACAGCTACTCAAAACTACCTACTAAGTGGTGTTCAGTGAGATCGTGGCCAACTCGAATTTATGGTAGTAATACGCTGAAGATCAACCAACAACATACGCAACATAGCACACATGCAACATCAATATGTTGCTTGTAGTAAGATATGTAGCAGCTGCATTTGTTTTTTTCTCTCTCTCTCTTTCTTCATTCTTCTAAGGACGTAACTAATTAGTGCGTACAAGAAGAAATTAGCGGAACGCACAACCTAAGCTATATCGTTTGAAAATTAAATTGTGTATTTTTCAATTTGTTGTAATTTGCTTTAAATGTCAATATAGAAAACATTTCGTGCATTGGGTAGATTATGCATGTAACTAAACGAAAGCCGTGTCATTAGTCTTGGTTGGTATGTCTTCGGAAAGAGAATTCTAAAATTTGCTCTATCGACCATTTTGCGAAACTTTCGCAGGATATAGCGAAAGGAGTGAGATTTGATATCAACGAGGATAAAACAATATACATACATGTTGTCTAGTAATAAGCCTTCTACTGTCTGAAACAAAATATTACTATGGACAGCTACACTTTCGAGTTAGTCAAGGAGCTTACGAGCCTTGTGGAAAATTTCACCTATACAAACGACATTTTATGGGAAATATCCGATCAAAAATGGTAGGCTTAAACTCTTTTCTCGAAAGACCATAGTAATAACGTATACATTTTAGTTTGAATTTGTTGTTCAGTATGAAGTCGAGGCCTGTAAAATGAGCAAAGTTTCGGAACAGGTCCTAGCTTCTTTTGGTAGGAAAATCTTACATCTTAAACATGTGTTATGGAAACGTGGTGCCTAGAAACGAGCATTCAACCAAGAAATTTACGAGCTGTACAATGAAGTGACTAGGACACATCGAGCTATCGGAGGACAACGCTCCACTCAGGAGAGTCTTCAATAAACTGTGGAGAAGAAAAGGCTATTCGAAATTTCTTTCAGAGAAAATGAAAAGGCCTCTTTACTATATCATCGTTCAATTTAAATGGCTTATATTAAATATTTGAACCTAATATTTATTCACCACTGTAGCCTAAGGTGAAAAGAGTTCAGGGAGGTATCATAGTAACCGCTACCGCGACTACGCAACTCAAATGCAATGCGTTGCATTTTTATTATAAGTTTAGTTACATGTTACTCATACGACATGTTGGCTTAGTAAACGAAATTAGTTGGCATGAAAACTAAGCTCTCCCAGGAGAGGGGAAAAACGTACGTCTAGTACGTAGGACGCATCTCTAGAAGAGATCACTTTAAAGAATTTTTCCACGGATCTTTCTTCAACCTTTTCTGCAGATTCTTGATTAAAAAACTCTAAGTATAAATAATTTTCGATCGCACTTCCTTGGTCGGACACTGTCCTTCATTAAGATGGTTTGAAAAAAACTCTATATAAACATAACAAATATGATCCAGTCTGGCGAATTTTCGGTGCGCACTCAATGTAAAATGAATGTTTTATTAAATAATGCAAAAATTAATCCCGCCTCAAAATTCCTATCAAAATATTTAAGCTTGCGAAACTTCAGATAAATTTATTCCAAAAGTCTTTCTACTGTAAGTGATCTAAAAATCTCTAAAACAAAAAACCTTAAACTCTAAAAAATATACTATTAAGCAAATTAAAATTTTTCCCACGCACGTTTTTTATATCTTTTTCAGATCATTGCTAGATCAATTGCGAAAAAATTTTCCAGCACGAAAATAAAAGTATTTGTGCACTAAATTAAAAAATTTTTAATCAAGCGATTGATGAGGTCGACAGTTTGAGCCAATTGTGCGGTTTTGTACTCGTATATATGCAACATGACTAATTGTCACACACTTAATCGTATTAATTAACGATTGAAGTATTTGGCATAATCAGGTGTTTGATAAATCATGTCACTTGCATTAATATTACTTTCAAATAAAGGGTAACTCAATAACAGAATCGAATTAGAACTTGGTTTAATTTTTTCCCTATAAAGTTGACAGTTGTATGACAGCTGTCCAGCTTGAACATATGCAGATATGTTAAGTTATTAAGTTACTATTTTATCCCATTACATCTTATAAGCCTTGATCGTATCACAATTATTAAATGCAGCAAGTGTTTAAGCTCTAATACAAACAATTTTAAGTTCCGCAAGAGCTTTTAGACTTTTCTGCACGTTGAGATTATGTCCTAATTTGTTAAATTTAGGTTTCTTACTTTTATCTAAAAATATACTTGCCGACAAAACTGTATAATCAAAAATTAATTAATTTCAACAATTTAATTAAATAAGTACTACAAACAACACAGGCAATCAACCAAATAAATCACTCGCCTTGACGCATTGAAAGAAAAAAAAGAAAAAAACTCCCTGGCAGTTTTGTTAGTCGAAAACTGCGGCAACAATGCACGTCAAAGTGTCAGTTTGAGTAAAAAATGAACCTCAAAAGTCTGCAGCAGTCAAAGGGTAACTAAGAGCTAACGCTACTACTGATTGTCACGTGCAGTGCACTCGTCATGTGCGTTTCATATCAACAGATATTCAGATACAAAACATGGCTAAGCTCAAAGTTTAAAACCAACTGGAGGCACTAGACAAGATTGGGTGGGTGGATTTATTGTTGACAAGAAAGGCAGCTTCTGGTTCGATTGGCATGGAATGCATGAAAAATTGGAGTGCACAATTAAGGAACTTTTTTGTTGTTGTTTTAAATTGCCTGTTGATTTTATTTTTTGGTAATACGGCTGCAGTTGATATTTAATGATGTGAAAAAGATAATAAACTGAATTTTTGACATTTTTAAAAGTCTGTGTGCTATGCTGAAGGCAGCCTTTAAATTATGGCTATTGTTGTTGTTTTCGTTAAATTTGATAAATTTATAGAGGTTCGTTAACTGATTATTGTTTAGATTGGATGTCATGAGTTTTAATGGCTTCATTAAAACACCACGTTAGGCGTTCTTTTAAAACGAACAAAGGAGGAGGTAACGTACCAGCGGTGCACAGTTAGTAAGTCACTGCAAAATAGTGCTAAGAAAGTTTTAATAACTTCTAGCGAAGTTATGTGAAAAGCGATGAGATGAGGATTAGATTAGATAAGATTAGATTAGACGAAATGAGATATGATGAGATGTGATGAGATACGATGATTAGATGAGATAATATGAGCTGATATGAAATGAGATAAGAATAAATTAGATTAGATGAGACGAGATGAGATGACATCAGAAAGATGAGATGTGATGTAGTGATATGAGATGTAATGATATGATATGTGATGAAATGAGATGAGATGAGATTAGATTAGATTAGATTAGATTAGATTAGATTAGATTAGATTAGATTAGATTAGATTAGATTAGATTAGATTAGATTAGATTAGATTAGATTAGATTAGATAAGATGAGACGAGATTAGACGAGACGAGATTAGACGAGACGAGACTAGACTAGATGAGATAAGATGAGAAGAGATGAGATGAGATGTGACGTGATGTGATGTGATGTGATGTGATGTGATGTGATGTGATGTGATGTGATGAGATGTGATGTGATGTGATGTGATGTGATGTGATGTGATGTGATGTGATGTGATGTGATGTGATGTGATGTGATGTTATGTGATGTGATGTGATGTGATGTGATGTGATGTGATGTGATGTGATGTGATGTGATATGATATGATATGATATGATATGATATGATATGATATGATATGATATGATATGATATGATATGATATGATATGATATGATATGATGTGATGTGATGTGATGTGATGTGATGAGATTAGATAAGATAAGATGAGATGACCTTTGGGAAACCAATGTACGTTTATTCAAATTCAAAATCTCTTCTAAGTGTAATGGTCGGAACTTGCAATGAAATTTTTTTTTTAACTTCGAATTTGAGCCTTTATATTGACGGATTTTCCTTTATTGTATTATCCTGGAATAAGCTCCGAATTTCAATTCCGCTACTGCAGGAAATCCGAAACGAATAGTAAAATAGTTTATTTATTTAAAAAAAAAATCAGTTTATTCGAATGATAATTCGAAACTGTTCCACTGTAGTCACAATCATAAAGCAAAAAACCAAAGCACATTTTGTGGGATTAACGACGCAGTGCTAGATTCTAGCTAAAACGAAACTTGGAACCACTAATCCAACGTTTTTCTTGTTGTTGTTGTTATTGTTGTTGCTGCAGTTGCGCATGCATTATGATTGTCAAACGCTTTTATTAATAAAAACATGCTGACAAATAAGGTAATGGCAAGTTGCGACACGCATTTGGCAGCAACAGCAGCACCGATGGACCGTCAGACTGCCATCTGGAAATAGCGATTTTTTAGCCCACAGCTTACTACACCAACTGCGACACTTTGTCGTGTACATGTACATATATATTTATTTATATTTGGCCAAAAAAAATGGCCCCAAGCAATGTGAGCGCTATAGTCATATGTATGTACATATCGCTTTATTGTCACGTTCTTCATGAAATACGCACCTGATTCGTTTGCAGGCATATAATTGGCAATTATTGAACGCCTGCTTGCATATCGATCGAACGAAAATAGCATATATATATTTCAGATCAAATATATCAATGTGTGTTTGTATATGTTCTGTGCGTATTTTGTATATCGGTGCAATATGCTACAAACGAATTTAGCACGCTATCTTACTTGAAGTCTTATATCCCAGTGAACAAATTTAATAGTTTTTTTTTTCTAGTAATACCTTTCAAATTGATATTGATATTAATTTATCGATATATTGGTTCTTATCGATATTAACTGCACAAAGTGGTTGACCAGAATTCATCAATGCTTTGTTTTTACTTTTTACTCTATCTCCTACTAAAGGTAATGTTACTTTTTACATAAAATATCAATGAAATTTCAGAGAATTTTTGTATATTTTTATTAAAATGTTTGTTAATTATATACTTTGATATTACCATTAGCATTAGTCATGATAGGATAAGTTAGGTTAGGTAGGAGTGGCAGTCAATTGCGAACTGACTCACTTAGACCAAATGTGATCCATAGTACCACAGGGTGTCCGACTATACCCTCTCGTTGAACCAACCAGATTTCGTAATAAAACTAAATAACTAACCTATACCAACATGTCTTAGGTCATTCAGGTCATCAAATAAAAACGAACCAAGTGCTTAGACATGATAACACAAAACCCATATTTGGGAGAGGATTCGATAAGTTGACTCTATATATTTTATATAGGCTCTTCAAGCTCATTCATTTGACATTTATTTCAAGCTATAATCTTTATTGAAAAAATTTACTCCAAAAATCCGTAGCAACCTATATGTTAGGGACAGAACAATGAAAAACTATATATTCTATTTGATCTCTTTGAAATCTAACATTTGGCATACATTTCAAGTTGAAATCTTATACACAAAAAAAAAAAATTGCGAATTGGATTCAAATCTCAACATTTTTTTAGTTTACTGGGACAATGCGCCGTCCCACCACTAGTGCAATACAAAGACGTTTTTATCATTGTCGTGTTAGTTGGATATTTTAATAATGGTTTCAATTACGAAATATTTTCGAATGAAATGTCGTTTAGCTCTGTAGGGAGTAATTGTTGGCTATACATTATGTGCATTGTGGTCAACTCAACGTTAATATCTCATGCAACTTGGCTGACAATTCATAATTCTTGCCAACATTACAATTAAGTTTATGTGCTCCTTTTTCCTGATTTTAATTGAATTTGATTTAAAAGCTCAATTTGAGTTTTGTGCATTTGACCAAAATTACATTTATTTATTCAATGCCAAGAATATAAAAATTTATTATGCGTGGCAATTGTAGAAATTTATGATATGCAATGTGGCAGTAGAAAGATTTATAGCAGCGGCTGAATATATTCGCATAAAACATTTATTTTATAAAGGAATAATTTCGATAACAGTGGGATACTTAATAAAGTTTTTCCTTTTGTGCGCAATTAGATATTGAACTTAATTGTAAACTATTATGCTCTTATATTAACTTAAACTTAAAATCAATTTAGTAAATCACTGTGTCACTGTAGAATCAATATAATAGGTAGAAGCTTAGTTTACTATTATATAACTTCAAATGCACATTTTCGTTGTCAATTAAAATAAATCTTGTCTCGACTATCTTTCATACTGGACACTTCAAACTGTCCGCTAGCATTAATCAAAGTGTGAATTATTTTTAACCATATCGACCGCGGCACAAAGGCACACAATGTAATTCTCAACACTTAACGATACGATATGGTAGAAAAAAATACACTAAAGTAGATAAAAAACATCATGACAAACTCACAGCTGGAGAGAACAAGAAGATATATGGTTTACCATTTTAAGTCAACGCTTACTATTTTTGAAGCTTGTAGGAAAAACAAAAAGAAAAAACAATGCATTTTAACCACTGGCAGTAAATTGAAGCAATGGAACTGAAAAAGCATTAAAATTGGTCATCTGCAAAAACTTACTCAGTCGGTGAAAATTAGCGACATAAAGTAAAAAAAAAAATTAAAAAGTTTCAATAAGGCCAAGTTAATTTTTGAGCACTCTAGATAATGTAAAAAACAAATTATAGGACACGATAGCTTATGTATCCTCTCTATCAATGTTTTGCCCGGATCAGGCTAGGAATTGGCGGACCCTATTATGGGCATCCATATATGAATCTTATCAGTATCTAAGAGGTGGAAGCGTATTAAGGAATTCCGGACCAGGTATGGGAAAGTTTAGCCATGTTACAGCCTTACCAGGGAAAGCCTTATAAAATTTCGTCCAGTCCTGATCATATTTGTCAAATAATGAGTGGACCTGAACGATTCTGTTACAGACCGGAGCTGGCTAGCATCAGGCACACTGATCAGTAACCAAACCTATCCAGAACTGATCTGATTACCCAAGTACGTACCGATCTCTAATATAGCCGACCTATCGGTCTGATCAGTGCCGCATCAGGGACACTGATCAGTATTATATTAGGTTTTCCTGGTCCGGTTAGTTTGGCTCCATGCGTTACCAAACATATCCAGGCCTGATTCAATTACCCAAGTCCAGAGCTCTAATAGGGTTTGTCGTATGTGATCGGGATGAAAATTCGGTGAGCAACATTTCTCGTTGGTCTGAAAATATTGATCTGGCAAAATAAGGTCATATCAAATACATCGTCAGTATTTACACTAGTTCCTTATGAGCTATATATATTTTTATTGAGCATTTTTTCAAAAATGTTTCTTCTTCTGTACTGCTTATTCACTGGCCAAGCATAGTGTCACTGCAATGTGACATAAATTTCCTTTTCCAAATTCCACGGATTTGGTATTCCAGCAATCGTTTCTAACAATAAGATGATAAAGGGCAGCCACTTTTTTTGCTACCCTGAGGACTTCACGCTTATGCTTGTCGCAAGCCATCTTCACTATTTAATTGTCAGGAAATCAGATCTCCACTCAGGGCACTTTTTTAGGATTCGGTGAATATCAAAGCATTTTCCAGCCGTACAGAAAATCCGGGCCAACCTTTGACTCAAATATTTTAAGATTCGATTTTGTTGATAGAAACGAAGGGTGCGAGACATAATAAAGCTGAGCAAATGTGCTTTACGCTTTATGACTTTTAGCATTAATGTCTTAATGGATCCTGCTACGGATCAATTGCATAAAACTTTTGGCTAGTCAGTGACATCAAGATTACGATAAGGTGAATGATCTTTGATGCTGCATCACGTCTGTTCAATGCTTGATTGATCAATTCCGGCAATTTGTCAATTTCACTATTTATCCATTGTGGGAGCATTTTAGTCAACATACTTCCATTTTTTTCTCCAGAAGGATAAGTGGTAATTTAAGCATTGTGGCTTCCAAGTTTCCCTTATATTTCGGCTACTTTGCTCTTATGCTGTTGAACTGTTGTTTATTTAACGGCCGATAAGCTTCGTTAGATAAAGCAAAATAATTTACATGCTAATCAAGTTAATTTAATAGAATAGACAAGCAATTAGTAAATGTCACAATCAAAATCTAAGTAATTTATATGTGTACCCGCTAGAATACAGCAAGCCTCAATTAACCTTATTACATTGCATCTGCAAAGTCTTAACTTAATGCAGCGCATTAATTTATGCTGAAAGATTTAAGCAAAGCAACATGAATGATGAATAAATTGCTTAAAACGAAAAACATAAAATTTTGCCATTGATAAAGTTGGCATCGTAAAATGTTGGGTTCGCCGCTCGGGCATTTTTATCAGTTTGTAAAATTCTAAAAATTCTTTTTAACATGGGTACTCCAAGGAGCAAAAACAGGTTCGACTTTTTAAAGTGGTTTTTAATGACATGTTTTGCATACTCTAGCATCAGCATCCTCTTCCTATGTGGCGTGAGAAATAATGAGTATGCGAGGCCCTTGCCTTGTCGTAAACTAAACATAGCATCGTACTATAAGTTGAATGTCATTAGGGTTTTATCAAGTACTGGTTTCTGATAGTTGCTGGTCGGTCTGTTTTTTTTTTTCTCTAACAAACCAGGCAACAGGTGTAATTAAAAATGTTATGGTGGCCTCCGCAAGGATGTATTAAAGTTAAACGCTGCGACTGAGTAGGTTTTTTCTATTAATTAATGAAAACGCATATTTAAAAGTTTTAATGAACATATTATAGTGACAGTGTTACCGCTGCCTTGAAAAAAAAAAATGCAACAGCTTGAAATGGCAAAATCTCATGTTATTTACTTTTCAATTGTCACTTTCTAATTGATTATCATGAACCATGTTGCTTAAAATTAACCATTATATAATATATTAAGAATGCCTAAAAGTTTATTAGGGCTTTGTACATGTATTTTGTTTCTGTTTTCTTGTTTATATCATAATGGAAAATGTTATGTTTACTATATTTGTTCATTGGTTTTGTTAACATAATTAAGCATTGTGGGTATTACAAGATATGTCACGTTTCTCAACTCTACTCAACCACTGTCATTGTGACTGCACTGCAGTTGTCAAATTGTCAAAGCGACTCTGTTGCTTTAAAGCGACACGCTTCAATTGTCGGCATGCGTATTCTCCGGAGAATCATGTCAAATACATCAGCTATACGCGAAAAAATTAATGCGATTGAAAACATAATAAGTATTGAAGCTTGTCTGGCAGGCCAAATAGGGGAAAAAAATTTAAACAAGAGTAAGATTTTAAAAATACATTTTAAATTCTTTGACTCATTAAAAAAATGGTTCATAATCTTAAATGAAAAATAAATATATATATGTACAGTTGCTTACAGCTTATTTCATGCAGTGCATACTTTTAATTTCAATGCTCTGTAACTTTCAAACTAATTGGAATATTAAAAAAGTTTTGATACCATTTGAAATACAAAGCGGGCTTAGTTCAATTCTGGTTAGTATAAAAGTGCCCTAATTTGATGGCACCGCCAGCTTAGTCACCTGACCTAAGGATGCTTGTAAATTTATGGACGATTTTGGAGAAAAATATCCGAATACACAACATTTCAAGCAAAAACGACCTAAAAAAGGCACTTAAAATTGAGTGGTGCTATAACTCGCCAGATACCAATAAAAAATTTGCATCTTCGATGCCAAACCGTTTTTAAGCTGTAGTTGACCAAAGAGGCTACTACACTACATATTTAAAATTATGAAATCATTATTTTAAACAATGGTTTTTCAATTTATACATGTCTGCATGAAATAAGCTGTGACATTAAATTCAGTAGTATTCTTCGATTCTTTATTATAAAAATTGCAGGTAATATTTTTTTACATTAAATAAACATTTTTTTAAAACTACAATTTTTGTTCTTTCAAATGGTATCAAAACTTTTTTCATATTCCTATTCGTTTGAAAGTTACAGAGAATTGAAATTAAAAGTATGCACTGCATGAAATAAGCTGTGAGCCACTGTATATAGATGGCCTTATTTATTAAACGTCAATAGCAATTGACATAGAGCCCGAAAATTGCTTTTCGTTTGCTTGAATAGTTGCAACTTGGTAGCCACTTCAGCTTGTAATATTGCAGGGTAACTTACAATAAGTATTTAAATGAGCGGTGTAAAAAATAATTCAGCGGTGTTTCATTGGGAAGTGTGCAGTAATTTTCATAAAAAAAGAAAGAAGCTATACTTTATGATTATAAGATTACAGGGTTGCCAAGTCGAAAAAAAAACAATTCCCGACCTTCTAAAAAAAACTTATATTTTGGTGTGGGAAAAACTTGATGACCTTTCTTTATTTTTTTTTTTGCATGTTAAACAAAAATTTTTCTCCAATTTCTGCTCATTCTGGGCTTGGCCATATTAGGCACGATTACGATATCCGTGGCGCCACGATTTGATGTTTTTCAATAAAACACGTCAAAATAAATTGAAAACGTTAAATAAAAAAATCGATATCTCGTTTAGTTTTGGAGTTATCGATACTTAAAAATCTGATATTGATAGTATCATTAGAATTAATATTTCAATGACGCCGCAATTAAAGTTTGGTTTTTAATAGAACAGCTTAAAATAAATCGATAACGTTAAATAAATAAAAAATCGATAACTCGTTTGGTTTTCGACATATCGATACTAAAAATGTTTACATCCCATAGTATGTCCAACACCGGCTTCGCTAGCTACAGTAATTACATATACATAAAAACTAGGTTAAGTAAGTGGGCGGCCTTCGGCCACAGCTCAGGATTTAAGACTCCCAAAAATCCAACACCGGCTTCGCGTATCAGTCTATGATATATCCAACACCATATTATATTTAAGTCTATGCGTCACAGTTAGTCGTTAGGTGAAACGAAGGACATAGAGAAAAAGTGCTATAACCCAACGTTACCGAACATTTTTCCTCAACCAACGCATGAAATAATAAGTCAGTTTGCTTAGTGGAAGATTTCAAACTGCAGACCAACCGGCCGATGAGAAGGCAGCACGCGCTTTATTAAATGACAATATGAAAAACAACAATGGCAAATGTCATTTTAAATGACAAAGCACTGATACTGAATCAAGATGATTCAAGTTTGAACCAAAAGGAATCAAGCTTTCAAATTTTTCCTAATCAGGAAGCTCAGAAAATTTTAAAAATTGTAGATTAAAACCCGTTTGGGTAGTTTGAACCCCCAAAACACCTTTCATGCGCACGGTCCTGGTGCTTCATGAGGCATAAAAAATAACTTTTTATGCGTTGAAAAAACCTTTGTTAAAAGAACATTTTAAGCAGGGGAAAAACTTTTTTGGAGCGGTGAAAAAATTCACTTGAGCGGTTATGAATTTGGTTGTTATTCGGAGCAAGAGTTATCGTTACTTCCAATAAATAATTCGTTTTTGTTCAAAATTAACTTTTATTTCCATCGTTGATTTGACCAACAAAAAGAAAGGGCCCCACTTTGTTCTAATGCAATTTTGTAGTACCAAATATTGTCACACCGAGCTTTGGTCTTTTGACCAAACTAGCCTACTCTGCGTTTAGTGCTTGCTGGGTTCACTAAGTGATCCCATATTTCAAAACATTTACTTAAATAGTGTCGGTATTAGGATTTTAGGCTTTTAATTATTTGGAAACTTTTATCATAATTCACCTATACAAAATTACATTTTTGATTGATCTTTGGTCTTTTTAAAGGGTCCTTCAATTGATATGCCTGAGCTTTGATAGCTGATTGTGGTTATTTTTGAGATTGTACTTAAGTCTTAAAAAAAGTATACGATGTGCCAACGATTTGAACTAGTAAAAATTTATTAAATTCACAAAAATTTCAACATAAAATTCTTTCGATTTCTTAAAATTGGGACATCAATTGAAAACCAAAATCAAGCAATTTATGCCAAAAAATTATCCGAAATTGGTTATCTCGGACTAAGCTGTGGCGGTTATCTTTGAAACATAATGCTATATAATTTACATCAATTTTCAATAAAAATGCTCAGTGAAATATTCAAGATACGATACGATTTTAATTTCAAAGTCCCGCCGCTCTTATTCGTACACCCCATATAAAAAAATGAACTTCGAAAAAACCAATATATAAACCGTCATTATTTTTTCAAAAATGCATTCATTAATTTATGAAATCCAATGTGACTCAAGAAGTTACTTTCATTTTTTGCAAATAGAAGGAAGGATCAGGAGATCACATGCTCAAAATACAACCAAAAAAATAAAATCTTAATGCATTTACTAGGTTATAAAAGTTGTACTCTTTCGATATATGAAATATTCTCGTAAATGCAAATTTTTCACACGACAGCATGTAAATTTTGTTAGCAACGTACCACACACGACCATTCAACATTTTGCAATGCAAGCAAATCTGCTGGCATCAGACAGCTGTGACCGCCCCGAGCGCATTGTAACTGACTGTTTTAATTTGTATTTTTCTTGGTGTCTACTGCGTTCCATCCATCCATTCAATACATACTGTCGTCCATCTATTTGTCAATTACTCTCTTGTAGGTCCCGCCGTGTCACTAAAGTCAAGCCTGCAGCCGTCAACAGCCTTTAATTCTGGCTCCGAGACAAATTGTTAAAGTCACAAATGTTTGTGTCAACGTGGGCCAGACAGCATGAAATTCCTGCTACTGTCAGGAGTCATTAAATTAGACAAACTGTTAAATAAACAAGCAAAACAAGTTACTCGTATACGTTTTCTTAAGTGTCTGGAGACCATGGAATCAAAAAAAAAAAAAAAAAAGTACAACAATGTTAAATTGTTATTGCTAAAATCTACAATAATGAAAATGATAAAGGACAACACCCATTTTGCTATGGAGCTTGGACTAAATAATTGTAAGTTTTAGCATCAGTTAATAAAACTTGAGCAGTGGTTCCGGCAAATATTTCTATTTTTCTATTTTCTATTTCTATATATTTCTCTTTTCGTGCTGGAAGGGCGGATATATTCGTCTTTGATGATGAGAACTTTTGAGGTGGATCGAATTGTACATTAGACTGTCCTTTATTTCTATCATTCTTTTAACAAAAAGCTCGGTAAAATAATGTTTTTGTTGGAAAAAATATTTTGGTCTAAAGACAGCTTTATATTTTAGCCCAGCAGGGCGAGCTCTTAAAGTTATTTATTTAGTTTTTTACTCGAGAACTAGTAGACTTATTATAAAGATTTTTTTAGGTTTTTTTGTTATTATTATTGTTATTTCATTAACTTTTAAGATAAAATAAAGTACACTGAAAAAAGTTTAGGTAGCAGCTGTTGTTTATAAGAACATTTTACGTATTCAAAACTCAACCTTCTGTCTTATGTTCTTATGCACAATGCAACTAAAATCCTAATCTGAAGGAAGGGCTTTACCATCAAAGCAGGATTTTGAGATATTTAACCCTAAAGTGCTTAAAATTCCATTTTTGCTAAAATGCCTAGTAAATTTTTAACTATTCTACAATCGGAGTGAAGGTTGCCATTTATGAGAATTATTGGTTAAATATCTTAAAATCCTGACGTGTACGCAAAAAACTAACTACAGCTTCGTCTTTTGTAAGTAGCTCAAAGATCATAGGACTGCATTACTGGCTACTGTGAAAATATTCAGTTTTTCAAGCAATTGCTATCCAATTTGTACGTGTTGTTACACTCTATTTCATTATTGGATTATTCTAATTATTTATTCACATTCTGCTATAATAAAACCTAAGTTTCACTATTCAAACAACTTCAAGCACATAAGCTGCAGCAGCGATATTAGGTACTCATTTGGGTGACCTACTAAATCTTCCTTATACCACACAATTTTTCTCTGTTGTATTGCTATTTTGTCACGTCTGAACGCGTATCGTACAACTATTAACATACATGCGATCGTATATCTTCCCTTTGACCACGCGCACTATATGGCATCCATTCAAACTCGTGCGATTTCATGTCCAACTGTCGAAAATGATTTGCAGATCAAGATCGGCGACTGACAAAATTTATGCGTTAACAAAGCGCAAATACTGTAAGGCAACGGTTAAACGCTTATGCGTTATGAGCAAGGAACAAAAGTCGCCTTCAACAAGCTATGTGGCAAAAGTCATTGAAGTAAAAAGAAAAGAAAAAAAGGCGAACCATTAAAAGCTGAACTGGGTCAAAAAGCCAATATCGTGGTTAGGTAAAGCAAATTAAATGGCACCTTTGCTAGATTCCATACAAAAAAAAAACAAAAGAAGAAAATTATGAACATGTGTGTGTGTAGATATAATGGAAAAACGATACGTACATAACTGAAACACTTTATACCGCTTTTCAAAGACCTGCACGGCAAAAGCAAAATAAAAGCGTGATTGCGTGAGTAGCTGTAATTTAGACGTTAGTGAGAGATTCAACCAAGTACGATTACAGTTAAGATTATAGGAACAACACAACAAGCGCCAAGCCAACCCAACCCAACCCATAGTCAATGAGGCACACATGGCCAATTAGACAATTTGCACTGTTTCCATAATTTCGAGAGAATTGAGATACTACCTACCAAATCCAATTAGTAACAAAATACCAAACAATTAATAATGAAGCACGTATTTGCTATAATTAGGTTTAAATCCATATAGCAAAAAAGTTATACATTCCAAACGATTTCTCGGGTTTTTTGTTTATAGTTTTTTTTTTTACAAAACACCGCCCATTTCCAATTGTATCTGCAGAAAAAAAAAAAAAAAAAACGGAAATCTTGTAATCAGTTTGTGTTTGATATCGAACAAAAAAGTAACTCATATGAAACGTGATCTTGTTATTGATCTGTTCCCGTAAAATTCATGTAATCCATCATCCGTATTGACAGTGTAACTTGGCTGACTTAAGACAAAAACATGTTGATCGTACGCATGTTTGTTGTTCAGTCAATGAGTCAGTCATCATTGTCGGTGCTTGAAGTTTTTAGAACATCTTGACTGGAATCTGTGTAGCAGTTTAAGTATGGGGTATGTATGTGTCGTGATCATATAAAAATTAAGTAAAAAATAGTCCAATGTTTCATGGTCTTTGGCATCGATCTGTATAGTCAAAAATACTGAGATGAACTCTTTTAAACTTAACTATTTATAATGAGGCAATATCGTTTAAAGTTTGGCGTAGAAATGTCGATCTCTTTTCTCGCTATTCATAAACTCGAAGGAGATACATATTCCTATTGGTTTGGTCTTTGAAGCATACCACTGCAGAGTTTATTTTGACGGCTATAGCCTTTGTTTACAGATGTTATGTAGTCTTACTTTATCAGAAGGAAAGTCAGTGCTTTTCTTTGTGCGATGCAAAAATTATTAATTTGAGTTTTTGTGCCATTGAATGTAAGCTTCTTCATTTTTTTACTCAGCAATTTGGAACATGTTAGGCAAGGAAATAGCTTACAGTTCGATAACATTTACGTCGATCGGGGAAAATAGTTTATGTTTTTCCGAACGTCTTGATCTTGCGTTTTGGTCATTTGTTAACTCTACTTAACCCTACGATGACCGACAAGGTTCCTAGAGACTTATGACATTTTCAACGTAGCGTGATTTCAAAACGGTTCAACTGAATAGCTCGAACCTCATTGATTTCTATAAATAAGATTTTTAAAGTCGACTATAATCGGTTAGGATACAATCCCATGAAATTTTTTCTCATATTCGTCAGCTCGAAGACATTTATGACGTCGATGACCAACATGGTCTACAGGGGCCTTCTAGGGACTTACATGCAATTTGAGTCATTTAATTTCTATATATTTTATGGCTATGGGTAAGAGAGCGATAGAGAAAATATATTCAGGGGCAGTTAGACATGTATTGCGCACTATATATTCCTTTGCAGCTGAAGAAGATTTATGCATATCACGTTATGTTGCTGCATGTAGGCTATTATCGGTCAAATTCTGAGCCAGTAAAAGAATAAAGTATATAAAGTTACAAATGGTAGAGATCGTTTCTACAGCTTCAGATGACATATGGATGATGACTTATTTGGAAAGGGCATACACACTACATGAATCGATGAGCAATTGTCCATCTATCGCGGCCAAACTCGCTTCAACGAACACATTCCATTCAAACCTGCAAAATATGGTATGAAAGTGTGGTGGCTCTGCGATTCGTAATCATATTACCCCATGAAGGTTGTTGTTTATAGCGGAAAGCAGTCTGGTGGGGAGTGGTATTAGAGAATATTATAACATCACTAGGACTCAAACAAAGAAACAACTAATCACCATATTAATAGAGAAGGTTCCTAGGGACCTATACGGGAATTGAAAAACACTTTTCGAATATATTGAGATCCTGGCCAGCTCGAATACAAAATAGATTAAGCGTTGATAAGAAATGATATTTTCGTTTATCGATTTAAATAAAAGTTGATTTTTAAAGTGCTATTTTTATGATGAATTAGTTTTCATACAAATATTTTTGTTACCTCTCACTTTTTTATGGCACTTGCTCATCAGTCCAATTGCTTGATGCCACCTACAAATATTTCGAGAGATTAAAATTCCCGCTGTCCTAGTAATTGAGCAAAAAATGCATTAGCAAAGTATGGCGGCATTTTTTAGCACACATACAAATAAAATAACATACACACATAGAAATTGTATATGCAATTACAGTGCAATTAATTGTGGAACTTAATTAAGTGGAACTGCATGAGACAATCGCGGGATATACTTGTTAGTACGATATCCACAGGGAGTATCAACAAACTTATAAGGAAGTCATGTCGTCGCATGTTGCAGCAACATTAATGGTCAACAATTGGTGCAATAATAAAGCGATTTTCGTTGTGAGAAACCAATTTAAACGGTAGCTTAAAATTAGTTGATCCATTTAATGACAATAAGTGAACCAATAAAAATTAAATGGATCATGGATTAAAAACAAATTTTATGGTTTATTATTTGTATTATCTGAACCTTTTTTGTTTCAGAAATTAAAGTCAAAAATAATAAATTAAAGTTTTTGACCTCAGAGAGATATAATTTTTCTCATGAAGAAATGTAAGATTTCTCGAAATAAAAGGGGATATTTCTAAAGGATCAATTTCTAAAGACAGTAGTTTTTTGTAAATAAAACTACCGATCAAAGGATTATCTACGTGTACTTTCTTTCTGTTACTTCACAAATGACAAATTCGCGATAACATAAGATGTAATTTGCGGAAATGAGAGCATTAGGAAACAAATTTAAAATATAAAAAGAAAAGTTTTGAAGCAAATAAAAAAAAAATGTTTAATTTATAAATTCCGATAAGCAAGTGGAGTGGGATTACTCAAATAAGGCTAAAAAATAGTAAAACAAATGGTTACTAAAATCTAAGACATAGGAAGTGAAAATGTCCTACTTTATATTTAAGTTAAATGCTTAGTTAAAATTTACTTATTGTTAGATTAAATGATTACAAGCTTGCAACTTGTTTGCAGCATTTTTTCCATACTCTACAGTGTAAGTGACATCATCTGAGATTTTGCATGTGATAAACAAATGAAATGCCAAAAAAATGCAACAATTACATGCATGTTGAATGAAATTCTGCTCGTAAACATTGCTGCAACATGCTAATACCGTAAGCTGAATTACAATGTTGACACCATGTGACACTGCAACATTGCAGTAACATGACATTTGCTAAGAATGTGAAAGCAACAAGTGACAGCAGTGTGTTGAAAGTCAGTGCTACTGGAATTGCGGAATTAAGTGGTGTGAGGACATGGACAGACAAGTGACAGAACTCAACACGTACATGCGCGTTCACTGAAGTTTCCAAATGTCAGGTGGCACATAAGTCAATTAAACATGGGTGTAGTAAGGAAAAAAATAATAAGTAAAAGAAAAATACAGGGTGCACAGAAATAACAGACATTTTAATTCAAAAAATGAATTTCATATTAAAAGCTTGGAATAATTAATGTTTGTTTGTAGGCTGATGGACTGTACTAAAAAAACTTATCTTTTTAAATCTCGGGCTTATTATTTAGTATCGCTGATTAACTGGCTTTTGAAACATAGATGACCTGGCCACTGTGAATTAGAGATACTCATAGTTGTAGTAAAAGACGTTTGATTCTCCCTTTTTAAACTACATTTACGTTATTAAATAGCACATAGAAATATACAAAGAAAATTTTCCTCTTACAGCACTTGTTCCGCTACTCCATTCATTTGGTATCCTGAAATTGAAGCCATAGATGGTAACATTTTGTCCCAGAAAGATAATATATGCTTGGTTTTATGCTTCTTCATCACCAGATCCACTCGTTTTGCAATTTCTTCAATCAAACAAAGGTTTCGCAGACAGATCACTGGGAGACAGTGATGATGTAAATATATATTTTCATATTTTGACACATAGAAATTGATAAGCCAGATCAATGCTCCAGTGCAGATTGGGTATAGTTAAGCATTTAACTTAGTATATATGTACTAAATAATAGCAATAGTCATACCAAAGCATTAGTATGCAAGTCGTGTTTCAAAATTTTCGCTTAGGAGCTCCATACTAAAATTAGCCAAGAGGCGTGGTGATAATTTAGCCAAATGCTATTGCTTACAGCTTAGTTTTCACGGAAGATTTAATTGCTTGGATGGTAAGATGTAATAAAACTGGAAATAACCTTTTTATGATCTTGGTTAGACTTTTTATTAAATGCTTGGAAAAATCTGAGTCCCATGATTAAGCCTCTTTACATATTAAGCAGTAAATTCCTTCGTAGCTTATTTCATTTTTTCAAAGTTGTTATCCGGACTGACGCAGTGGTTTTCATGTTCATCCTGCGTGTTGTTCTCTTGTACGTGTTTGGGAATTCAATGAACGTTGCTATATTCTTTTTTTTTCCCCTACTTACTCACTGATATGCAGAAATATTTACTCGTACATTGCAACTAATAATCACCTGAGCTCACTTGGGACCACTGCTGCTGCTGCTGCCCAATGCTTCTGCAATGCCGCCGATGCATTGCACTACTTCATTGCATATCCATAAGTACGAGATAAACATCATAGAGCTTACAGTTCTTAGTTGAAAAAAAAAAGCAAACGAAATGTTCAATATTCTCAAAGATTAAACATGTTACCAGATACGATACCATGCTATGTTACCCCACTTTCTTGTATAGCATTTTCAATATTAACATGAGCCAACCACCGCATCAGCAACATTATGATCAACATCATCGTCATCATTATGATGATATCAACATCACCTTCACGTGTAGCTGTAACGAGTGTCACAGCATGTAATGTCTAGGATTACAAGTGCACAAGTGTTGCTGTTGGTTCCTCTGAGATTTATTTACTCGTGGCTAGATCGGTCTAAGTCGATCTTGTTATTGTTAAAAGTGGGATTTTGTGCCTGTGCAGTTGATAGTCGTACAACACAGGCACTTGTGCTTCCGTTGTTGACTTTTAATTATGGAGTTCAGCGCTTCAGGTTCGTTGATATCGCTTATCAACAGTTAGTTGTAAAGTATTTTTATAGCAAACTTAGATCAAATTACTGATATGGCGCTTGGTCTGTATTTAAAATCATTGGACCGTGCGTAGTCTTCAATTGGAATTTTTTAGCAACATAGGTTGTCTTTTAAATTAAAGTTAACATATTTCATCGTGTTTTAGTCTTAAGCTTACAAACCAGATTTTATGATATTCATTTAAGAGGTACCTACTACATCTTGCGATTCGATTCGAAATAATTTTATGTAAATTATATAAAAACGCGGTGGTCCATTCAAATTCAAAAAGGATGTTACGAGACAATTTGTTATTTTTTTACCACCCAAGCACATAATTGACAACGGTTTGGTTATAGAGAAGATAATCAAGTTGCAATTTTTGCAGTTTAAGCACCTACGCAAGGGATATGTTAGTTAAAAAAAGCTTCAAGAAAATACCCGACGTAATAGAGCAAAATGCTTGGCTCGAGTAAATGGAAGTTTTTTTTAAAAAAAAAATAATGCTTTTTTATAGTGCCAAAAGATTTTTAAAAAAAATATATTTTTTTATACACGAACAAAACTGTTTTTCTTATGGATTTTGGGTATTTGGATAATGTTTCTTATTTGAAGAAATTAAGATTTCAATAGACTATAAATACTTAGGGTATGGTGTGCTTTAACTTCGTTGTGAGGCATGCAGCAGTAGAAACTCCCCAATAAGTTCGAGAATTATGCTACATGGCAGAAATTTTTTGGGAGTACCTAAAAATTGGCTCAACCTTTATATAATCTTTTCAATATTTTCTACACTTGTGAATTTCCATTACATTGGAAGGAAGCTAATGCTGACTCAGTTCTGCATAGCCTATTCTACCGGAGATATGATGTCGTACCTCACAGAGAGTTGGAATCAAAAAAGTGAGTTTCGGCAGTGTCTTATTATGCCTCGAGCTGTTTCTAATTTAAGACTCAAGTCTAAAAATTACAAAGAATATACGCCTTTGGGTTTTATTTTTCTGGTGAAAGTATAGTTGTATTTCCAGATGTTTTCAAGGCATTTAACCGACACTGACATAAGGTTTTCGTATCAAAATTAAATGCCAATTCCATCACCAATTCCAATTACACCTTTTTTATTAGATTAAAAGACGCCCAGGCCCTGTGGTGGTTGAGAGAAATAGTACACTGTGTACCAATAGAATGATACACTCTCAAATAACCACTCATTCTCAACATAAATAGCGTATATATTAGAAGACTCCTGACGTGCTATGTACATCAGTTCAGTCAGATCTGAGGCGGATAGATCATATATCTGGATTATTTTAACTGTCCCCCTATTTCTCCATATTAAACCAAAATCGGAGTACGCTTGGATCAAGGCTACTTTAGAGTTGCTAAATTGAGTTCAATGACGTCCGATAAAATTGATATAAAAACCGGATGTCGTTTCCTCGATTACATCTCATAAGCATCGACATAACGTTGGGTGTTTTACTCTTTTCTATAAATACAACAGTGAGAAATGCTCTGCAGAAAAACAAGAGCTCGGTACTCCTTTTTCTCTCTATTTATTATTTTCTGTCCATTTTATATCTCAAGAAAATTCATATTCGTGATTCTTATGTCATCGAATAGCTAAAGAATTTGCACGTATAATAAACTACGCCAAATTCCGGTAGCTTAAACATATAAAAAATCTCTTAAGAGAATTTTCTCTAACTCAATTTTACAGGAATTTTAAGAATACGACATAAACAAATCAATATCTCTGCGAGTGTTTTTCCCGACTTTGCAACATCGGTTTATTCAAAAACAAAATCAAAAATGAAAAATTTTTTTGCCGCCAATTCTTTTTGTAAATTTACATGAATATCGGTCTTAGACCGTAAGTTTAATTATAAACATTATTCAAGACGAAAAATGTCTAACTGTATCAAAAAATTGTAAAATGTATAAATAGCGTGAGCGTGCTGCAAGCCAATTCACTTCAAGAAAGGTTTTCTTTCACACCTGTCAGTAAAGATGTTCTCAGATAGAAAAGAAGAGCAAAGCTTCATCCTTTGTTTCGATTATTTTCCCACATCAACCAATCAGTGCCAAAAGTATCTACTTAATGAATCCATAAGAATGATATTCCTTTGGCAAATTTAAATATAAGAACCTAACAAGCTGTCAATGCACTTCTGATTGAATGTTGATGAACTGTCAATCATTAACTTCACACTTCATGAAGAATGATAGAAGACATAAGCACATGTACATATAGAAGAATACAGACAGTAAGTATGGGTGATAAGGTTCAGCTATTACCAGAACTTTAGCTTTAAAGTGAAATATTTCATTTAGATGAAGCGCACGACATTTGAAAGAAAGAACATTTACGCTACCGCAAAAAAGAAAAATCAATATCGACAATGCCAACAAATCAAATGAAACCGGCTGCCACTGAACCAGCAGCTGCAACACAAAACCACAATTAAAGCAAGTGTCACATCACAGTGATACAAAAGTTGCACTTGAGCACAACCATAACAAAAAAAAAAATCTCCTTTCAGGCAATGCTCATCGCATTGCTAAATGCACGTTTTAACTAAATCCTCTAGGGATTTAAATAACGACCCTCCGACGGCAGAAAGCAAAATTTAAATTCAAGCAAACTAGTTAAATTTAATTGATCATGATATCCGGTTGAAAAGATCTTCAGCACATCAGTAAAACGGATGCCAAATGGTAAATTGGCTTTAACTCTGCAATGCGATTGCGTATTTCTGGTAAATGGCTTACGAAATGGTAACGACACACAAAAAAAGAAAAAAACCAATTCGAATGGTAATTGAACTGGTTGGTTAGTTCATTTGATTCATTTGGCATTCAGGCATGCGTCGTCTCCTTGGTGGTCTGACAGGCAACATTCAAATTCTTTTAATATGCATATCCATGCCACTCACCGTCAAAGGAAAATAAAAATGAAAAAAAAAACAAATAGCCGCTTGCAAGTTGCACTGCCACTGATATTCAGCGACCCCTCCGCTTTGTTGGTTCTGACACCCCTTATAACTTATGCATTTCAGCAGTGACAGAACGATCTTTCAGCAGTGGTATTGCTGGTTGGTTTTTCCATCTAACGTTAATATGCATATACTGAACTTGAGTGCCCCCGGTGGTGATTGGATACTACTGCCGCCATCTGCTCGCAGAATGTAATTTAGTTATTATAAGCCATGAGTAACCAAATTGTTTTGATAGGCTTTAACTAAAGATGGTTGATTTTTTTCAAAAATTGTTCTCGCAAAATCAGGGATATCAAAATGAAGTATGTAGTAAGTTTTATTGCCAAGAACAAGTGCGATTTTGAAATTGTTCTAATTCTATGGATCAATAAATAAATTCCAAAAAGCATAATTATGTATGTGATGCTAATTATAATTCAAAATCAATTCCACGCCTTGGTACTTGGAAAAATCAGCACGATAAGAGTTTTATAATGAGCAATATTGATCCTACCTTTTATCGCAGTTGAAAATTCATATTCGCAAGACATGTCAATGTTTACATTGAAAACATAGGCAGTTACAGCCGATCTCTCCCAGACTTTTAAAAGAACATTTCAACGCAAGATTTAGATAAATGTCAAGAGAACAATTTGCAGAAGCAAAATATAAACCTAAATACTATAGTGAAATAATTTCTATAAGTGAGACCTGTAGCTGTCTGATCAACGTTTGAAAATTAAGAAGAACACCCTCTGATACTGCTCACTTCCTTGCTGTGGTGGAAGTTATACTTCGCTGGCTAAAGTTTTGTGACAGGGCTATTTCAGATTTAATACTTACTAACTAATTTTGATTTTGTATTGGGAAGATGGCGAGAGTTTAACCCTGTTTCTTGATCAAGTTTTCATTTCAAGTGGTTGACCACTTACAACCGCATCTATTTAAGTTAAGGTTTAAGAAAAAGTTTAACAATAACTCGCAAAAAAAGCAATTATTCGTTCAAAATATGAGAAGAAATAGAGTGTCAAAAATAAAAAGAGAAGAATGGCGAGCTTCATGAAGAGGATAGATATCGATATTAAGTTCTTGAGTGTTTGCGATAATATTACAGCCAGTGCCGGAAGAGTGTAAGAAACTGATGTTGGGGACAAAATAAAGTGATGTCTGCGATTGAGAGCCGTAAAAGCGAAAACCAAGTGGAAGAATTAGAAAGAAAATAGAGAGGAAAGGTAGGTACTTTAGGTGTGCACGAGTGCGCTTGCTGAGTCAATAGATTATTGTACTCGATGTCTATTGATATACGTCGTCAATAGAGTCGCACGTACGTATATTAGCGGCACGCGTCATTCAAATTGTTGTTGTTGTTCAAATTCACCGCGCAAAGCAACACGGCATAGCAAATTTGTTGTCTGAGCAATCGAACTAAGAGACAATCAGCCATTCGGTGCCGAATGCAATAAGCTACGAGTGTTTAAACTCGAAGAACATCTTATTTGCGAGTGCTTGGTACTTCGATCTGTTTTGGTTTTATTTGTGGATTTCGTGCAGAAGAGCTCGCAATCGTGGCGAATGGCTTGATTATCGTTTCAAATGCACTCGTGCAGACCTTTACTAAGTATTAGGTGTGTTCAAGAGAGTAACAAAGTATTCGGACACGAAGAGAAAAATACCCTAAATAGTTCGCTAATAGAAATTAGTAACAAATTACAAGTTGATAGAAACAGCTTATTGTGAACATCAAATGTCAGTAACATCAGTCCTGAAAACAATTTTTTTTTGGGAAAACTACCCTCTATAATGATATCACCCGGACTAACGACTTTAGTCCAATTTACTTCTTTGTGAGAAAGATCACTTTGAAAATTTGATATATGTCCGAAAGACATATAAAAATTCATCCTTCGCGTTACAAATGTGATACCTCAATATATCTAGAACTGTTTTATTATAGTTCTTTGATAAGTTCACCAAATAATATAAAAATCAATAAGCAAACCGTAATATCAATCGTGATTTAAAGTATGCAAAATATATATCACTTACAATTAGTCGCTCATCTCCAGTATATCTGTGCGTTATAGCGTTTCCATTCATGACCTGTCTGAACTACTAACATAAGTTGCGTTATCGTAGGGAGGTGGTCCAAAAACATTTTTACTTATCGAATTCAATTTTTTACTCATGGCATGTGGTCTGATCCCATTTCACTTGCTGTTGCTGCTGATTCACCATAAAACTGTGCCGATGACTATTTGTGTACTGCAGCATTCGAATGCTGCGTGCTTGATGTTGCATTAAACGCATTTTGGCAATGTCCTGCGTTTCACTTCAATGGCACAAATGGTAATTTTCAAAGCGTGTCATTTGTTATTTAATTCATATGAAATGCCTGCCGTTTTAGTATACGTTCAATCGCCTGGGGAAATCATAAATTATAATCGATCGTTTGACAATTCGTGAATATATTGCTGAAAAGGCACATGAAGAAATGGGTTTTAATAATGTATTTAACAAAGTGTATTCATTGCTTAAGAACTAATAGAAAAATCTTCAAAAGATTTACATAAAGAGCGTATTAATCAGACCATCTTACTAATAAATAAATATAAATGTTTGAATGCTTGTTACACCTTTGGGTTTTATTTCCTTAATTCCTTAGGGAACAAAAAAATTAATATTTTATAAAATGTATATTTTTGTAGAAATTGCACATAGGGACGTGCCAACTCCCATATAATGAAAGCACTTAAAATGCATCTGTTGGCACATACAGTTATAAGATGTGATGCAGTGGCGTTGTTGGATTCAGCACTAAGAGGTAAGAAACAAGAGTGTCATCCCGATTTTTTCAGTTCTTATTTAAAATGGGTTGATTTACGTTGAATTAAAATTTCGCAAAGGCTTTTGATGAGCAAAAAAAAAAAAAGTTAATATTCTTGGGCGTCACTTCCTGGTCGCTAATGAATTGTGTAAATAATCTATGGAGTAGTAAAACAAAAAATAAATCAGTGTTTTCTTCGGATTTCTAATTAGTCTAAATATTAGAAAGAAAAAATTAACAAATCTCCATAATAAAACTATGAATCCAAACAAACAACCAAGCAACCAACTTCTCTGCACATCGACCATAAATGCAACGCAATCACATTAATATCGCAACGTGTTGCAAGAGCAGCAGCTGCAACAAATCGAATTAGAATTGCAAATTGAAACTACACCAAGAGGATAATTCTCTCCTATGACCAATGCTGAAACACTAAACCTCTTTTATGTAAATGGTCGGCGGCGCGCACGCTTTAATTTAACGCATTAACGCTTAGCGGATGATAACCTATAAAAGAGAGTTGCCAATTTGGTGCTGATATTCCAATATCAAGGAAGTTCTTAGTGAACCGAAACTGAACTAAATAAATAAAGGTCCCAACTAGAGTACGTGTCTCATAAATCACGCCTGAGAGCCGCACAATTTGAGCAAAACCGTGGACAAATTGACTTTGAAAGCCCAATTTTGAATATTTTTTTAAATTCTTTTTTGAAGGAAAGGTAATATATCTAACTGTCCGTACTTTACTAACTTGTGTATATCATATTTTAATGATAAACATTTTACTAAATATTTCGTATTTTTCATATGCAAAATAAGCTGGCATCACCATCTTAGTACATTTAACCACGTATACGGAAAGAAGTTATCTTAGAGTACGCAAAGATCAAATCATCCAAATCGTTTAATTCATATAAAAAAAGTTATCCATATCAATGGAATAACTAGTAGGCTGTCTAGCTGGCTACTGAGTTATACATTGTAACCAACAAAAAAAAAAACGAACACCACCAGCCGGCTGGCGTAGCAGAAAAATACCATCTTTAATATGATATTCTAAGCATGCAGCCAGATTTGGTATGGATTTTCGTTATAGTACCAGCATAGCATCTAGGAACGGTTGCAAATCGGCAGCAATTAAATCGTAATCAGCAGCTTGAAGCGAGGCAATAATTTATCATATTTCAACAACTACAACAGCAATTAATTTACATTTTCTTGAAGACAAAACGATGACATTTTTCCTACGGTATTCAGTGTTTAAGTCGAGGTTCATTACAACCGGATTCTTTTTATTCTTCAATATGCCATAGCCGATAATTCACGTTTCGTTTAGTTTTAAATACTTAATATACAGTGACTTATCTTCGCCTCTTTTGTGTTTATTAGTAATCATAGTCATTGATTTGTAAACTCATGCAAATTATGTAATATTTGTGATCTTGTAGATAAATCACAGCATAAAGCGCATCACAGTTAGAAACAATTATGCGGAAGACTTTAAATATAAACGGGTATGAAATTTCTAGAAAATACTGAGTATTCTTGCTGAACATTAAATTATGAAACCAATTGCCTTAATTATGGCCAAATTTTTTTCGAAATACAGGAGATAAATCAAACATAACAATAAATTTTATGTTCTACTTCAATCAACCTAATCATATTATAACACTAAAAGAACACGTACAGCAAACTGGTGAAAGAGTTATAATTTATAGCAGCTGGTAAGATGCTGACGTAGAAGAGTCTAGCTTTCATTATCTTTGTGAATACCTAGTACTGACAAATAGACTTTTCAGTACTTCCGAAAGTTACTTTTTCGACATTGGTGAAAAAAATTCTAAAATCCATCATGCAACTTATAAAAATTTCTAATTGATTCCCCTAGGTTGTCTTCTGAATCCACGCAATTAGCTAGATATTATTAACACTTCATTAGCACGCTGAATTCTGACAATAACAAAAACAGAAAAGAAAATTTTGCAATAGAAAATATTAGAACACTATCAGCCTGCGTCTCTTGAGGAATAATACAGCCGGTACAACTTAAGCTGAATAAAATAACTACTAGGTTACGACAATATCTCAGCCAAAGCACTATTGGCGCAACTACTCTTCCCCTTTTCGAATCCATTCGGAAAGAACAGGGACCCTCTGACGAATGACTTGAGAGCTTATAGTATTACATTTCCAAATTAAATTTTTTAAAATAATACTTAAAGTTATTCTCAATCGTATTCAAAGCAAACTCAAGAGATCGTAGAAATCAAGCTGAATTTCGTAAATATCGCGCATGTGCGATGTCATATAGTCACCCTTCGTATTATCGTAGAGCAAACATGCAAATCCATGTAATTTCTAATTTAGCTCAACCGTACATTTATTGGCTATCATGGAGCTCAATAGAATTTTTGAGGTTATCTAGAAAAACTGACTTATGCCCTGTTTTTATCAAAATGATCTGATGTGATATGCAAACCAAGCTAATACAACTCATCGAATAGGGAGCCATTGTTGGTTACTTATGAACAAAATTATAACCAATGCATCGTTCTGGTACCATGGTATTCTTACTACTAAAGGCGATACCGCGGAAGATGTAGCAGCAAGAATCAATGCACCAAACCGCGAAGATATATAAGATATTTCAAAATATCAATCAGTCTTGCTTAATGCCAGCGAATCTTGCGATCTTGAATCACGAACTTTTTTTGGTTACCAATCATACTAAAATTATGAACAGATGTCGGTATTGAATACACCTAACGATTAGGAAAGACACTAGAGAAAATTATCGGTCAACGCTTTGGTGGAGCCCGCAGGGATACAGATACCGAAGGTAGACCTAGAAAGTAAAATGTGTCGTTAAATGATAGAAGGTGATCAGTCAAAAACCGAAACGAATTAGTGATATAAAACAACGAGCCATACAGTGTTCGATATGGAAATATGTATCCAGTTCGGAAATGGATAAAAATTGCTTTAACAATATCACTATAATTTTAGCAGAAATCAAATTGGAAGTAATCATTCTCACTGAATACCAATATATCAGTAGTTTGTTATATCACACGTTCATACGCGTTTATTGCAAATGAAATTCACTTTCTTACAGACGTTGTACTGTAAAAAACCAGTCCCGCTAAAAGATCAGATCCTGTTCCCTTTTATCAAATCATTTATAAAAGTAGCGATAGCGTCGGAGTCCAAAAAAATGCAAAGTTCCTGATAAACAACGTCGCTGACTTAACATCTACATTTTTTTGTAGAATTTTTGTTTTTTACCTTTGAAAACTTAATTTCGTAACGAAGATGGGTTGTTATTTTTAGTTTTATTCATACAAATGACAATGAAATATGTCTTGTAGTTTTGCAGAGACATCATAAATAACCATAGTAAAAGCTACATATATGCAACTCCACACCCACATCTAGGGATTTAATTGCACAACTTGAAAGTTTTTTATTTACGAATTCTTAAGGATTGCGTTCATATTTTTTGCAACGTTTGAGTGCTGTGTATAAAGTCATTTCACATTGCGATACGCAATCTTTAAGCTGGATTTTTATACCTTTCGTTAACAGCGTAAGCTGGTTTTTTCTGTTTTTTATTGCAATGCGTAGGTTGATTGTCGTCTTAGAAGAACTTTCTCGTTTTTTTTTTTTCTTAAAGAAAATTAATGTGTTAAGACCATCTTATGCAGTTATGCTGTAATGTATGTGGTTAACATTTCGTTAAACATGGTGCATTGACAATAGCTGTCTGTATACACAGAGAAGACATATGTATGTATGTACCTACATATAAAATATGGAGAACATTTTTTAATATAATTTTTAAATACAAAAAATTGTGACCAATAACTGGTTTTATAAAAACTGGAACCATTCTGTTATTTATCCGAAAAATGGCCTATGAAAAACGGTTCAGATATATTTAGTTTTTTGAAATTGTAAGCATTTCCGACATTTTTTAAAATTTTCCAAATGTTCCGAAATTTCTCGACTTCCTCAAAGTTTATCGACTTTTTTCTTTTTGCATAATTTTTAACGAAATCGCTGAAAATACTTGAAAGTGATTCGAACAGCCCATATGGTGCTCAGCCTATCTGCTTCCACTTGCGCATAGTTTTTTGGATCTGTATACCACAAAGTTTTTTTTAAGTGTATGATGGTAAGTTTCAACAAATGTCTCCTTACCTTTAGCATCATTAGTCAAATTATTTACAGCATGTACATTGAAATCTTTAGTACATTTACTCATGTAATATGAATTGTAAATTCTACTAAAACAACAATTTTTTATCTCTTAACCATCCTACAAATACAAGGAAATTAGGCGTTCTCTACTACACGTCAAGTGCATTTGCATAACAACATTAATAGGATGTTACAGTATAATTTTTCAAACCAAGCCCATGTGGAGTATTTTAAGGCATTTGAATTTTAAGGACAAAAGGTGAATTTTTAAGTCTTCTGTCAAAAGGTGTAGTACTTTGCGTAAGTAACTATGTAGTAAGAGCCAACAACAACAACAAAAACTGCCAATTTTTCTACAAGACGTTGGAGTTTGCATGTTGTGAAGCTAATGGGAAACACATTAAAGTGACATCTGGCTTTAAATAATGGTGACTATTTAAATATTAATTACTTTTCTTGTTAACATTAAGGTGAAACTTTTTCAAACTTGAAAATACAAAGTGACATTAACCGACAGCTGTCAAATGAACTGACAATAAAATTTTAACATTTTAAATTAATAAGATGTTTAATTTGGTTAAAAACGTGAATTTAGAGAGATAACATTTGGAGTTTTCAAACTTAGTCTTGTTTTTGTGTTAAAGCGCTAAATTGTACTTTAAATACAGCACATTAAAGAAGACTTCTACATATTCATTCTGGATACTCTAAGAACATTTCAAACGTTTTCCAAGTAATTTTTAAAAAGCGTTAAACAATCTCACATACATAATTCTATTTCCAAACATGTTAGCATTACATTTGGAAAACATTGAAAACCAAGGTCGACAAAATTTGGTCAAGAAATGTTTAATACCAAGAGTTACAAAAGCAATTGCATATAAACGAAAAAAAAAATTTTAAATTTTGGCGCACTATGATTCTTAACTATTTAATGCAAATAGTAAAACATTGTATGCTTGGAAATTCTTAAACGTCGGCTAACAAAGCTTACTGATGATACCGTGTAGCTGCGGTTGAAACTAGCACTCGTATAAGCAGCTAGTTTTTTCAGTCTTTTCAATGCAAATTCCATGGGGGGCACAATAGAACTACTCTTCCTCTTCAAAATCCACTTTAAATTATAACGATATCTTATTTTCTTTCTTGGAAATATCATAAAATGTAATTTATTACACATATTCCAGTTATTCTGCCTTACTTAAACTTATGGAGACCTGTATAGTGAGTTTTGAAGAGAAAGAGTAGTTTTTTAGACCCTATTCATCGTAGATTATGTTTCGATTTAACTTTACATCAAATATTTTGAAAAACCGTGATTTACGCGCATATCCATAGGTCATTCTGGTTCTTACAAAAGGCACATTTCAACTAATATAACTATTTATTCTCTTATTAGTTATGTGAAAGAAATTAAAATTTGGCACACAAAATTATTGTTGACCGGTGTAATCTGACGAAAGTTCAAGCTTTTAGCTATATGCTCTCCAGCAGAATGGGAGAATCATTAGGCACAGATCAAAGGACATGTCTTAATATCATCATAGATCGTATATGGGTTATTCTACCTCTTTTTTACATTCAAAATTTAGATTTCTTAGATTTCGCGCTAATTTTTACGCGTGACGATAGAGAAACATTCATATCTAGAGAACCACTGCTCGGCCCACTCTAAACTAAATTGCAAAATGATTGCTAAGATTTTAGTTTCTCTCTGAAAAAAAAATCAATAAAATCAAACATACCGTTTTACGAAAATTTTCGATTTTAATTTTTAAATTGCAAAATTTTTGCTTATAACTTAAGAGAAGAAAATTTTCAATACAACAATTAGAAAATAGACGTAAAATGCTAACTTTTACGCCCAAACGGTTTTTCTCTCTGACGTGTACATTTTGAAATACAAGCGTCTGAAAATTCATGTATGTATGTATTTTTAAATTTTGTGATATTCAAAAAATCGTATTTTCGAAAATAAGTCCTCAAAAACTTTTTCTAAAAACACGTATCGAATGTTTTTAGACAAAGCATCGAAAAAAAATTGATTTTAAAAAATCTAAATTTTAAATGTAAAAACGAGGTAGAATGACCCATATACATATGTGTGTATGTTAGTTTTTACAAAAATTCCTTTTATAATTTGCGATACTTTTATCGGAGATTGGTTTGGTTGAGGCCTTAAAATGTCTGTTGCAATGTATTATTAATTATTAATGCTCGTTCAACGTAAAATAAATATGGCACATACGATTACAACATAAATACTAAGCTTGTTAATACAAAAGAATCGCGTCCAATATGGCGTCACGCATTTAAAGCATTTTGAAGTGAGAAATTGCCGAGATTCTCACGAGACATGATCATAATTCATAATGTGGCGTGCCTATGGCAAATAATCAAATGCAATCGTTGCAGTTCATTTTTTTTACTGTAGTACGCGCACATTACTTAAAACCACATGGAGTATAGTGATGCGGCTTTATGTAACAAGACAGAGACTAACATTTTTGTATTAAATTTGAACAGACAATATTTCAATACATTTTCGAACAATTTGTTTTTGTGATTAATTATGCAAAAAAAAACTAAGGATGCTGTTCAAAGAATAAAGTAATGATTGGTAGGTTTTTTTTATAATTTTACACTAAAATTTTTAACTAAACTCTATGCATCGATTTTTATCATTGTAGTTATGTTGATGCTAAAATTTATGCTGCATGTTGTAACCATGTTACAAACTTGTAGTTTTATATAACTCAAGTGCTTCCTGCTGTTGGTCGCTTTGCATACCAACAACTGGTCTGATCTGATGTCTGTCGATTGGTCGTTTTGGTTGTTGAAAAATGTGACATGTTGTATTCGCACTTCTCAGTTTGGTGTCGTCCAGAAGTGTTGCATTATGATTGCAATTTATGTGTAGAAAGGAATGACATTCAATGGACAAGTTACTAATTAGAAATTAATATGACTTTTATCTGAATGTCTCTCAAGGAATGTTGTTTAATAGTTAGCGTAAAGTCATGCACCTTAGTCTAGATATATAATTTTTGTTCTCTAGAGCCAGATCTATTAATACTGTTAAACTCATTGGCGTTGTAACTAGATATTTCTCCTGGAGACGATTTAGTTTGCCAACAATTCATATTAGTAACGTGCAACTGTCATTATATTAAAAGTTCAACGCATTGTATTTGAGTTGCGTCGATGTAATGTAGACTTTTGACACCTTTGTACTCTTTTCAGCAGAGGATATGTGAGTGAATAAAATTTAGTCGAAGGGTTTGTTAACTGCGAAAATTTTCATATCTCTTCAATTTTTTACATACAGTTCGGATAGCTCTTCTCAGGATAAAAGAGTGAATGAAACTTCGATCCAAAAAGATGCTATGAATCATATAAAATAAGTCAGTGCAAGATAGTGTAAAATATTTTCAATCAGAGACAATTCACAGAAGAAAAATTATAAGTAAGTATGCAGGCTTGGCGGAAGATATATCCCGAAAATATTGCGTATCTCACATTTCCCAACCGAGTTTTATAAAAGGCTCTATCAATATTTCTGTATGCCATTTAGTATTTTTTCCATTTATCTTGTTTAATTAAATATTAAAGCAGGCCCTTCCCACTCTCTAGACTACCATCGTCACTCGACACCAGAGCTTTATTATGTCAGTCTTGACAGATTTTTAAGCGGACTTACATAATTCTTTCTCTGACAGCGTGAGTCATTTATTGGTTGGTCTAAGGATAAAAATTCTTCAACGAAGCTAAATGTGAGTTTAACTGAACCATTCCGTTGACATATCGATATTCTTATTCTCTCTTTAATTTGTTTGGTCCTTTTGCAGCTTTCCAAATACGTTGAGTACTCGAACATTCAATAAGTCAATAGGTATGAGATTTGATTAAGAAAATTTTGTTCTCTAGCACTGTATAACTAAATTTAAGTTTTGGGTTTGTTCTTGCTACGAAGAATTATATTTCTAATCGACCTCCAGATCTCACATGCATGTTGCCGAAGCTGGCTTTCATTTTGTTTTTACGTTACTACTTGTAGAATAATTTATGTCCATCATTTTTGAATCCATGATACTACATATGAGTAATATTTTTGCAATGAGACCTACAGTTTTATGTAAGGTACCGCTATGACCTATAGAAAAATGCCAATATAAAATTGTAGCACTGCAAAACGTGATGTAATAGCAGAAAACGAGCCTTTGCGGTTACTAAAAAATTGAGCAAGTATGTACCTATTATATATATTATCAAAACACTTTAATTTCCAGCTTAAAAATTTGATTTATTGTAATACTTATTTTGATTCAAAATTGTTACATATTATACATTAAGTTTGGTAGCAGCGCCAATCTTAAGAATGCCAACTTTACCAATAGAATACATGCTTTATTAACATTAAATAAGTAAATTTTGTATTTAATTTCTAATATTCTCTTCATTTTAATTCCACTTTTTACAATTAATTATTTTTAACAAGCTTAAAATACAAAAGTAGCAAAAGAAGAAGTTCGTTTTACTGCACTCTGTGTAAGTTTATCTTTACATTATTCGTTTTCTTTTACAAAATAAACAAAAGCAATTTAGGAGATTTAGCACCCAGTTTTTGAACCGTTAAATTACCAACTAACTAACTTCAACACTGAATAGCCGGCAGTTTTCTTTTGTTTATTTCACAAGTTTTTATATCTATGGTACATATTTTTAAAAATATTCATCCTTATCCAAAAGAATTTTGTTTTCAGAACTTAAACTTTCCGTTTGCAAATTCTCCCGCACTGATGCTTCGCAAAGACTTGAACTCGGTTGAACGAATTCAGTACGGAAAACTATTTCTGTTGAGACTGATGATTCATTTAAATATCCCACCGTTCGACGGCGTCGGTCGCTTATATAGTTTCTTATTTGGGAAATCTTAGGCATTTTAATGCCTGCAACTTGTGAAAGCCTGTCAAATATATCTCTTGGCTTCATGTCAAGTTCAAATAATTTATTTATTTCTACTTTGACATCCTCACTTAAGCCGTATGAGGAATTAAGTTCCTTTTGGTCGTGGTCATGTTCAGCGTCTGCTCGATATATTGACACTGATTCCGATATGGAATCAGATAGTAAATATACTTTCGCTGAACACTGAATCGCCCGCCTTTTAACTTTATTACATCTGTAGAACTTTTTATGTCCTTCCTCCGTATTACGGTTATAATCAATTGACCAGGTGCTTTCTTTTCGCAGTACTTCTTCCGCTTCATTTATATTAACGCATTTTCTATCAAATACCCATGGAATAGATTTCCACTTCTTTTCTCGAATTGCCTCTATTATTCCACTTTCAGGATTTATAAAACGTTTCACTTCGGTTGAGTTGGTGGTTGAATTATCAACATCGCTAGTCTCTATTGTTCTGTTACCTTGTTGGTTTATATCAATGCAATCAATACCAATTGAACTGGTACTACATTCAGGTAAAATACTACATAATAAAACAAATTATTAGTAATTTTCTGTCTAATCACATATAATAAAAATTAACATACTTAGCGTGATGTATTTCTTCTCGTAAATCTCTTAGATAGTTTCTTAGTTGTGACACCTTCGGCAGTTTGATCCCCTTTATCTTGCTTAGACAATCTATTATATCTTTTGGCCTCATATCAAGGTAATACAACTTATTTATTTCCAATTTAACATATTCACTCAAACCGTGTTTGGAAGTAGGATTTTTGTTTTCATGGTCGTGATCAGCATCTGCTCTATATAAAGATACTGAATCTGAAACAGGATCTAAGAGTAAATATACTTTTGCCGAGCACTGTCCACGTTTTTTAAATTTATTGCACCTAAAAAATATTTTTTGTCCTTCTTTCGTATTATGGGAATATTCAATGGACCAGGTGTTTTCTTCTTTCAGAGCATCCTCGGCTTCGCTATAGTTAAGACATGTTTTTACAAAACTCCAGGAGATAGGTTGTGGCTCCTTCCTCTTCTTTTTAGGTGGTATTTCATCTTTAAGATTGCTGTCTGTTTCGGAATTAGGATTTTCACCAACACATCTTTGTTTAACGGCTTCATTGTTAGCTTCAAACAAAGCGTTCATTTCAATTTGATCAATTTCGGCTGAGCTAGCATTACACTCAGTATACCTGAAGAGTAATTATGTAAAAAAGAAATAGTTAAAAAACAACAACTTTTTAGAGAATTTCAACCTTGCACGACGCAGATCTCTAACATAGCTTCTAATTTGGCACATTTTTGGCATTTGTATATTATCCATTCTAGCCAAGTTATTTATTATAAATCTTGGCTTCATGTTGCGATCGAATAATTTCTTTATCTCCAATTTGACAGCATCGCTCATGACGGACCAAGAAGAAAGATTTTTGCTATCATGGTCGTGGTCAGCGTCAGCACGAAACATGAAAACTGCATTTGAAGTTGAATCATACAGTAAATAAATTTTTGCTGAGCACTGAATTCCGCGTTTTTTCACTTTATTACACCTAAAGAATCTTTTTTGGCCTTCAATCGTATGATTGGAATAATTAAGTGACCATGTATTTTCTTCTTTCAATGCTTCTTCAGCTTCAATGCGATTCTCATATTCTTTCACAAATGACCAAGAAATAGATTTCATCTTCCTTTTTTTGACTGGAACATCACATTCAGTATTACAGTCGCCGCTCTCTGTTTGAAGTAAAGGATCAAGGAAGTTTTCAGCCCCAACTGAAACCATACTACTTTCGCCAAGATCGACAGTCTTCATGAACAATAAACAAACAAAAAAATTATTATTATTTAGTTATCATTGTGTATTACTGCTAGTGTTTAGTGCAATGGTCTAAAATTTTAGAAACATTGGAGTGCATTACTTACAGCTAAATAAACAGTGTAAACATAAAAAGGGCAACGTTTAAACGAAGACAGAGCAATTAAAATCCACCATGCATTTTATAACAGTAGTGTATAGTAGTATTTAACAAAAACGATTTTTCATTGAAAATTTTTTTTAGCAAATACGCTTGATGAGTATTTTAAATTTAGTGTATATTGTATTCGTTGGCGTAATGAGAAACTGTCGGTCCAAAATTAGTTCAAGGACATAATACCCTAGTATCGTATGACTTAAGTCATTGCCAAGCATCAAGGTTACAGCTAGCTTTGTTTAATACTTGAAAAAAATTGTACCTGTAAAATTTTCATTCGCAATTCAATTGTGTTTTCAGCAACATTTTTTCGTTACAGTCGATTGTACCCAAATTATAAATCTATGTATACAATTAGCTTAGTTGGTTTTTTTCAAAAGTTCTCTGGATCAAGTCTCTAATACAATTTGGCATTTATTCAACTCAATTAACTATACTTAGATACATTTAAACCGTGACACTAATTGAATTTAAATTAAGATTCAACAGTCTTTATTCATTAGTGATATAGCTCTGAGCTCGCATTGCAACCCACTGAAAGAGAAATCTACAAAAAGAGCAGCAGAGTAACCTAGAAGCTGATACAATTTTATCAAGTCTTTATCAGAACATGTTTATTGAACGATCAAAGTTTTTAGCAGTTCTCGAAACGAATAACTTCATTGAGAAAGATTGATGTAGAGATTAGTATCATTTATCATCATTACTATACTTAAATTATTTATATCAATATTAAATAAATTTAATTCAAGTACGCAATTCTAGTTCATAATAAAAATAGCTTACAATATATTTATTAAGCTCTTAAGCATACTCTAATCTAATGAATGGGTATGCGCAGGAACTTCGGCGCTCTAACTCCTAAATTTTTTATCAGGCACTTTATGGCAGCTTTATTCGACAGTATTGGGTTTGAATTCAACCCAAGGGGGATGTACTCTTTCGCACACACAAATTAGCCTGAGGACAGAATTCAAGTATCTAGGCCTACTAGTAAGCTTATGCCGACATGGAAAACGAAAGAAATAAACTTACCGTATCACTGTATTCAGTAAGACACTTCATCTCAATAGTTTCGGCTCCTCTGTTTTCATCTGTGTCTTCCTCTAAAACTTTACGGAGCATTTCCTCTGACTGCTGTGCCATTTCGCGGAACATGCGAAACTGTTCCAATGTATCATAACATTTTTCACAAAGCCTTTGAGGATAGACATCATTACTATCATCGTCTTTAATATTCAATGAAGTGCAGATAATTAACAGTTTTGTTAAGTCGGGTGTGTGGTTAATACGATAATTGGATGAAATTGTTGATTCTATGTGTACTAGACATGTTCGGCAAAACGATTGTAAATTACTTCGATGCATTTTTATTAATTTTAATTATATTATTTTGTAAAAATCACTTCACTGTTTTTTATTTAAGATTCAGAAGGTGCAATTTCCTGGACAATTTTGACATTTCACATATAAATTGATTATAACTTCTGAACTTAACAAAAGTGACATTGAAAGTGTTGCTGTTTCAATATTTCTCAACTAATTACTCGTCCACATCAATGAAAGTTTGCAGTGCATTCCACGAGCAATGATCTTCTAATGTGTACCGCCAGCAGTTAGCCGCTATCAAAATTACTACACACTTTACTAAATGAAATGGAACAAAACTGTGAAATTGTATTAAAAGTAATTCTTATATAAATGAATTTAATTACAGCGAATTACTCATAAAAGAAGTACGCTTCACAAAAAAAGGTTTCACTTTGTTGTCACAATCAAATATATTTCAATACAAAAATTTGTAAACAAAAATTATGTCAGAAGCTGGCAACGCCACTTGTTGCACAGCTGTTTTACGTTGTCCTGTTGTTTTTGTTATATTTAGTTTGCGTCAAAAAAACAAATTTATTTATTTTGCAGAAGTGAACAAAATTTATAATAATGAAAATACGTCGCAGTAATTTACAATCCTTCTGCCTTACTTGCCTAGAGCTTCTCGAATCAAAAGCCAATTCAAACTTTCATATCAAGCAGACACCCAGCTTGACAAAGTTGCTAATTATTTGCACTTCATTAAATATTGACGAAGATGAAACAGTGTATCCTCAAAGTTTATGTTCAAAATGTTACTGTACTATGCAACAGTTTCGCGACTTCCGGGAAATGGCACAACAATCAGCGGAGGTACTGCATGGAATTGTAGGGAACACAACAAAAGAATACCCAAGTAGCTTCACTGATGACGAATTTGGCAGTGAAACTGGTGAATCGGTGAGTTACAACATTTTTTTTATATTTACATAATTATGAAAAAGAGTTGGATGATGTTTGTCTTACAAAACTACTAAAAGCGCTACATGACTTAAATGTGCAAATTCCTGGACAAGGTATAATCAAAGTCTTCGACAAAGACTAGATCAGTACTTAAGTTGCTTATATTGAATACAATATTTGATAAACAGCATTCCGAACGAATTCCGAAAAGTCAGTTATATTCTTATTGCATGAAGATAGCGTGACAAAGGAATATCCATTAGTTATATTCCATAATACAATGTATAGTTAACTAAAGTCACCAAATGCAATCATTGAGTGGTTTGGTGGGGTTCTACGTTTTATTATGTTTTTAACTTCCTAAGCATATAGCAAATACGTAGTTAGATAAGTATTTGGTGGAGTATAAAAAACGAATTGTACCTATATTATTTTAGCCGCAAATTCAATACCGACGTCGAGAAATTCTAAGTGATCGCTGTTGACAAATAGTAACTCATCGTAAGTGAGCAGGGCTCCTCTTCCAATTTCAATTTTGCGCTCTTTTCTAAAGGTCTGGTAAACACTTTAAAAAATTTACATACATATGCTTGATTTTTTGTATATTTGTACCTTATCTCTAACTTGGTGGAAGTTTCATCCTTAAAATTGATGGGATAGAGTTTCCCTTATTTCTTGTACATAGTATGAACGACTTTAAGCTCATTTCTAGCCACAAAATTGTGGCAGTAACATATTTCAAACAGGTTCCTGTCAACAACAATATTTGTTTATTTATGAATTAGGACTTTGAGATTTATTTTGTAAAGAAGATTCTTCCTTACAATTGAGGGTTGAGGGTTATGTACGTATATCACTTCTTAGCTAATTTAAATAAAATGGCGATAACAACACATTTCAGATAGGTTTAAGCATAGCTTACTACATCTGTTAATTCAAACGCATAATTTAAATAGTTGGAAAAATGTAGGTCGATAAAATCAAACCGGAAGTGAAATGTTTAGCGAAAATTCGCCCAGGGTCAAAGTTTTTTAGTTAATTGATGACAATTTCATCTTTTGAATTTATTAGTTCATGTTACCAAGCATGAGTTAATATAGCACAACAAAAAGGGTACTTTACATATAACTAATATAATTCATATCAACTACTTAGCAGTAGTAAGTAATATGGGACTTTGTGGAATAGCCCTTCAGCATATCGTCACCTAAAATGTAAAAAGACGTAGAACGAAATCGATTTTATGATTGGATATGTTACATAAATTACATACTTATCTAAAAATAGTAATTTGATTACGATAACACAGTTAGAAAAAATAGTTTTTACATCTAAATACTTACATAAGTAGTTACTACACTTTTTGCTTCTTTTGCAAATAACTAAATAAAAATGTTATTACGGCTTTTTGGATTTTAGAGGACGATATGTGAGTTAGTTTAGAGTTACATATATATAAACTTTTTATTCTCTGAAGTCTATCCAAGCAGACTTTTTAGATATTATTTATTTAAAAATCTATCGATATTGCTTTTTTGCAGGTTCACCGACGAGAAAGAGTTAAAATTGAGATTGAAGATACTATCTTGCAAGAAAATAGTTTTATAAATGATTCTGTTTCTACCACATCAACAAATAATGAAACAGTTCTTAACAAACTACAGTGTACATTTGCTGCTTGCAATAAAAAATTTAAAACTAAAAAATCGTTAGATAATCACAACAAATTGAAGCATGCTACTCGTAAGTACTTTCATTTATTTTTATAAAACGCTTAAATTTGAGTTATCTAGAATAAGATACTTGACTTCAATTCTTGACATACATATTAGTGATAGAACTATCAGCTCAATCTGTTACAAATAAAGAGTAAGACGCTTTACTTCAATTCACGTCATATTAGAGATGATTCAATCTGTTGCAAATGGAACAACGTGATGGAAACAGAAATTAAATGTTAATCAATCAATTCAAGTGTTATCGGACTACTACAGTAAACAGCAAAATTGTTTTGAGCTTTTCCTTACAATCTAAATAATATTTATTTCATACTATAGGACTCAGTGTTATACTATCCCAATTATTCGATAACTAGCTGATGCCCGCTACGCGTGTAAAGCCTGATTTTAGTTATTTCTGCGAAGGCAATCATATTAAATTTTTTTAGTAGACCTACTGTAAGTTTTGATCATTCTTCACAAATCTCGCGTTGTTGTTTACAATGTGAATTAACATCGAAAACGACTATCATTTTATTTGTATAGATTTTGGTTATATTGAAAATATTCATATTTCACAAAGTACATAAGTATATTTTGATGCATTTAAACCTAACGTAAGTTCTCTCATTCTGTAAAAATGAAATGAACACATTTTAGCAATTGGTTGTTTTAAAAACACAAGTAATATCTTAAAACTTACGTTTATGTTTCTTTTTATTTAGAACAAACCAACACATTAAATCCTAGAAAACAAATCAAAAAAGACATTACGGATAAATTTGAACAAGAAGAGGAATCGGAATCATCAGCAGATCAATCTACCTCTTCATCTTTACCGCAGATTAAAATGGAAAAATATAAAGACTTTAATAGCCCTAGAAAACGAACAAATTCTGTTATTGATACAGATGAAGTAGAAACAAAGAGGTTGTGTGAAAAATTAATTTGTGGCAAACGTAGTCCACAAATTTTATATGAAATGTGCAATACAACTCAATTTAGAAGTAATATTCCTCTTACATTAATTGGTGTTATGTATCAATTAGACTTATCGGTGCTCTGTTCACTGAGACATTCGGCTTATGAGCAAAAAAATCATTTATTATCATTAACATTTAATGATACTGCAACTGACAAATTTAATAATATTGTATTTTGTTGTGAAGAGAAATCTACTCACGTTCAAGTCGAAAATGTAGATCAATATTATACAGATAATATTAGTTATGGTAGTCTATTTCCTAAAAAAAATCACAGCTTTTCTGTTATTGATTACTTTAATATTTTTGTTAAGCATACACTCTCTAATCCACATAACTTTTCATGTAACATAGAATATTTCATTGTCTACACTAATACAGGCTTGGATCTCACAGAAGATATGAAATTAAAAAAAGGACGATATAAAAATTTTTACCCTTTTGAATTTAAAAGTATAAACTTAGAGGAATCTTTTATATTAAAGGAATTTTTGTTTACAAATAATGACTCGGAAGGACGTGGATTTTATCAGTTTTCACAAAATACGACAGCAAGAGAAGAGTTCATAAAGCGATTAGACTTTTCAACTGCTATGCAAAAAATAATCAACGAAAGGAAGCTATCTCAAGAATTTCAAATAGAATTAAAAGATATGTTTTTAAATAAATTATTATTTGCAGTAAAACAACCAAACAGAGAAGAACTAAATGGCATTGTTAAAAGTGAGCTGAAAAAACAATGCAAAGCTAGAGACGAGTATATGCTGTTGCAACAAAGTGTATTTTGTATGGCTACTGAAAAACAAAATAAATTTAGTGCTGAAGTATCTGATATCATGTATGAACTTAAATTACTATTGAACTTTTTGAATTCCATGTTTCTGCATAAAAACATATCTTCTGTAAATTTTGGTGAAAAAAGCCATTGTATATCAATTGACAATGAAGGAAGAAAAACTTATGTTAAGGCTTATAACGCCGTTAAGTATATCGATTTCAGTAGCCTATTTCCCAAGCGCAAAAACAAAAAACCAAAAAGTAAGTTTTCTTTAAATGAGCATTTTGCTCTTTTTCTTGAAAAACTAGAAGAAGATATGGAGCATTTTATTATTTATACTAATATCAATCTCAATTTAACGGAAGATAATGTGCTAAAAAAAGGCCAAACTAAAGATTTTTATCATTTAAAATTTGAATGTTTAAATTTGCAAAAGAAAAAATATGGAGTTTTAAAAAACTTTGTATGTATTAACAAGAATAATCTCTACAAACTTGCACAAGAAGATTTGACAAAAAAGTCAGTATTAAGCCTTTTAAAACTTCCGCCTTTTTTGCAAAAAGAAAAAAAAGAAGGAAGACTTTCTAAAGAGAATGAAAAGAAAATAAAAGTGAAATTTTTAAGCAGACTTATATTTGCAGTAGATCAGTATGATATAGAAGGATTAAATAGTTTGCTCAGTAATGAAATAAGTAGCTCTAATGTTCCATATAATCAAGAAGAATTAAATGAAGTCGCGTTACGTTGGTTAGAGTCCCATGGACTGAGCAACATCACTGAAGAAATAATGATAAAACTTTTTGAAGATGTAGCAAATAACAGATCGAGTTATCAGAAAAGTGAAAATGATGACATTGAAAAAGTAAAATTTGTTAAACGTGTGATCGGTAAAGAAGGAACAGCTGCATTTAATCAATTTTTGTTGTTTTTAACTCAAGGAGAAGGTGCGAAGTATCTAGATGTTCTAAATGGAAATGGAATAAGCTTAACTAATGTGTCTAGTATTTTATCAGGCTCTAGAGGCAATGCTTCTATAACGTTCAAAGGTATATTTGAACTATGGTTTGATGAAGATGGCAATAAAACCAACTATTTAAAAACACTGGAAACAAAAGAAATCAATTTATCTAGTATATCTAGTATTTTAAATGGTGTGGGATCTAACGCTCCTAAAGCTTTTAAGGAATTGTTTGACTTATGGTTTCCGACGGAACACCATAAAACTGAATACATAAATGTTTTAGAAAAGGAACAAATAAGCCTGTCCAAAATGTCCAGCATTTTAAGTGGAGCAGGTGTTAATGCTGCTAAAGCTTTTAAAGAGTTGTATGAACTTTGGTTTGATAACAAAGGAAATAAAACCAAATATTTAATAACACTAGAAAGAAATGGTATAAATTTATCTAATGTATCTAGCATTATTGGGGGAGCAGGTTATAGTGCTGCAAACGCATTTATAGGCCTATTTAATTTGTGGTTCGATGAAAAAGGCAATAAAACTATATACTTAAGAACTCTTGAAGCAAATGAAATAAATATAACAAACATAACAAGTATCTTAGGAGGAGCCGGAAATAATGGTGCAAAAGCTTTCAAAGACTTATATAATTTATGGTTTGATGAATGGGGCAATAAGACAATTTATTTAACAACTTTAGAAATAGAGGGAATCAATCCAGCAAATTTGTCAAGTATTTTAAATAAATCAAGATCTAATGCAGCAAAAGTTTTTAAAGATTTATATGACCTATGGTTCGATGAACAAGGAAATAAAACCAAATATTTAATAAATCTTGAAAAGGAAGATTTAAGATTGTGGAATTTGTCTGGTATGCTGAGTGGAGCTGGAGCTAATGCTGCAAATGCTTTTATAGATTTATATAATCGACTGTTTGATGAAAATGGAAATAAAAGCCAACGTTTAAAACTTATAAAAACCTTAAAAAAGATAAGATAAATCTTCATCCTTATGTAACGTTTCGCATGGAGCAAGAATTAAAGCGGTCGAGTGTTCGAATAATTTTATATCGTCTTGAAAAACATAATTTGAATCAATTATGTAAATTCTTTAGAAATAGCCTAAATCTAAGTTTTTTCGTATTTTTTGAAATTAAGCCAGGTTAACGCTATTTACTATGTACCATAAAGTCTCATTCATAATATATAATTTATAATACATAGGTTTGTAAAGCATTTTATGAAAAAAAATTCTATGTATTTCAAACATTTTTTAAATGGTAACGAATGAGTCTTTTAATATTTTAGCAACTTATTTAATAAAATAAGATAATAATTTCTGTCACGTTATGGAATTTAATATATGTATCTGTATGTAAGTTAATCTTTTTACAGTTAAAAGATTTAGGAGAGAAAAATAATTTGTCGGTTTTGTATTGATTTTCTAGACTAACAAAATATTTATATTGAAGATATTGAAGCTACACTTGTGCTTGATCCTTTTCTGGTGATTTAGTTATGGCTCTTGTTTAGAAATTTTTTTATTGGTCGCACGTTAAAATAATAAATAACAAATTTTTATCCACATGAAAGATATTTATTTCAAGATTATACATTCCTTATGGCTAAATATTGAGAAATACGTGGGATACTGCGAGAGGTAAATAAAAATGGGGGATCTGGAGGATAATATATATTAATTTTATATAGAACAAGTGAGAAAAATTTCAAACTGATCGTCAAACTCATGAAAGCCGTTCTCAAGCTACAGTGATTCCGACTTCAAAAATATGGTTTCAAAGTTATTTATCTCCATAAATAATAATCCGGTTTGTCTGAAAGTTTCAGAGAATACTTTTGAAATATTCTACTTTTAGAAATTGATTTCCTCAATATTCCAACTAGGTCTGCCCCCTAAATTAGTCATTCTAAGCTTTTAAGTTTCGAAAACCTTCGATACCGAAAATTTCAGACGGAAGGCCGTCTTAAAGGAACAAAATACCTTCATATAACTTATTAAATATATGGGTCAAAAGCAATTCTAAGTTTAAGTACATATAAAGTTTTGATATTTTACGGTTCATTGCTTGTTCTGATTAAAATTGAAAAAAAAAAATTCTCTTTTGAAAATACATAGTAAAAATCTTAATTTAAAAATCTGTAATATTGTGTTAGTTCATAAGTTTTACCGTTTTTAAGTGATATCTTATAAACTTAACTTGCACTGTTATTTATAAAAAAAAATCAACAAGATAATAAAAATCTTAAGTATGTACACTTTCAATAACTTTTTGAATATACACTGGAGTAGTTCTTAAAAAACTTTTTTTTTAATGTATACTTATATAACTTGCAAAAAAATCAGATCTCACCAAGTGGAGGGGGTGTCCGAATTTTCAAAAAACACTTCTCGTTATTAATGGACGTCCCCTTTTTATCTGGTGTTAGTTTGAACTGTTTCTATAAAGTAGAACATAACAACAGTTAAGGCTTAACTTTGATAAAATTAATAATTGACCTAAGGTGTTGATACAGTGCTTTATAAATATTGTTTTTTCTTCTATATCAGATATTAATAACTAAATGTATGAAAACGGGTCCAATTTTGTAAGGACTTAGAAAAAGTCCGTCATATAAGTATCTATGATGTTGTAATTTGTGAACTGTTCATCGCACTGGTCCACATTCATAAGTCTCAAAATTACCTCGTTCAAAGCTTTTTTAATTTTTCAGATTTGCTACTTGTCCAAGCAAGTCATCTGGTAACCCTACGCAAGCTGAGTGAGTAAAAAATTGACACTAGCAAAATTTATCGCAGAGAAATAAAACAGATTCTATTTTTTGGTGCGATTAGACACATAAGATAAATCGCACGTCCCAATTCTGTTTTAGCCCTAAGGCTAAACATCATGAATAACCGAATGTCAGAAACTTATACACATTGACAATTGATCGCTAAAGAAAAAGGTGTTTTACCTACTTTTGGAAGAAATATTATTCAATCATGATTTAAGTAATTGTTTTCCATCAAACGATCTGGTAAAGAAATTGATTAACTTTCACAAGCCCAAATTCTCATCCAAATTGTTCCAACTGTTCGATGAAACATTTGAAGCTGTGAACTCCGCTTATTTATTATTATATTATTCAGGTTATCGATAATAAAAGCCGGCGCATAGTTACAACATTGGGGTCAATTATCGGCCAACTCATGTATGCGTAAACCCTAAATATGTTGCAAATTATAAACTGTCATGTAAAACTCCATACTAGTAGTTGGCAACGTCATTATTAAGAAGCCATTATCGCGTCTACTTTATAATAAAATTGTTAATAATAAAGAACAAAGCTATCAAAAACCTAGATTAAACTTATTGAACGAGAAAAGATTCGCTTTTATAACCACCAAATATGATTAAAATGCGACGAAGTAATTTACAATCTTTCTGCCGTACTTGCCTGGAACACTTCCAGCCGAAATCTGCGTCCAAGTTTAACATAAATCAGACGCCTAACCTGACAAAGTTATTAATTGTCTGCACCTCATTGAATATTAACGAAGATGCCGACGCAGTGTATCCACAAAATTTATGTAAAAAATGTTATGATACAATGCAACAGTTTCGTGAGTTCCGGGATATGGCACAGCAGTCTGATGATGTACTTCGAAAAATTGTGGTTGCTGAAGAGGAGGACAAAAATATTGATACAACTAACGCCTTTGATGAAGACGGTTTTTTTAATGATACTAGTGATTCGGTAAGTAAATAGACATTACGACACAACTTTGATTTATGCGGTCCCACCAGATTGAGCAATTAGGATTCATGGAAAGTTTAAGAAAAATTGGCCCTAAAAACGGATGGCAACCCATGTTTAGAACATATTTCGACGAGGCAACCCCATATATTCTGTTTAGGCTCTTCGAGCTCTATCATTTGGCACACAAGGCGACCTGTAATATACTGCAGTTTTAATTTAAACAACAAAATTGGCCATTTTCGGGCATCGAGACAGGCTTTGGCAAGGCAACCCTGGTTGGTTAGTTTCACCAAAATGCTTTAATATCATTCCCGTAAATCTTCTGCTGTAATCTTTACACTCGACTTTTCTACATCGGGCTCTTGGACTATATGGCTTATCTTTACCATATTACCACAAAACAAATGTACGATGGCACCATTGCATTTGCTCAATGTCCAAAGTGTCGTTTATTGTGATCATCTTTTCGATGGCACTATTAATTCTCTAGATTACGAATACGAAATTCGCGAAATCGGATATTAAACTAGTTGTTTTGATTTACCCCTTTTTTTAAGATGTCATTTAATCATTTAAACAAACATTTTGTGATATGCGTGGTCATTATGTGTTTCTTTTCTTTTTTGAAAATGAAACCAAGTGCTTTGAAATCGAATAGTTGGTCTCAAATTGTGTACATTACAATTTGTATTAATTTTAATTCATTGTTAGCACACTCGAAGTCGTAAAAACAAGCATTTTTATACTTTTCTTTATCCAATACTTACAGTGTATACGATTACACAGTACGATTAAGGCGTGTCCTTTTTTTTAAGCATTAGTATTAATTCCGTTGAAGCAGTTTTTGTTAGTAAGTTTCATTGACATTCTCTTGAGTTAGTTCGCAACTATTACCCTCAACTTATTTATCTTTGGCTTGCCTGTTTCTTTTTCCTTAATTTTATGACAAAATTCATCAGGTTTGAATTTTTGTATTTTCATCAGTAGAGTTTAAATTATATACATAAAGCTAAAAAGTGTGTAATGCTTATTTCACACTTATTGCACAAAATCATAATCGTAGTGATTTCAATGTCAGTGTGAAATAAGCGTGAGAAACAAATTCAAATATGGACAAATATAGGCCCCACTGAATCCTGAGTTGGAAATGTATGTAAATAAGTAATTTTTTTTCAAAAATACATACTTGCAGGTTAACCCTGAACCTGAGATAAAAATGGAATTTGAAGTTGAAGATATGCAGGAAAATAGTATAATAAATAAAACAGTTGATGCTGCAGACGATTTCGCGAATGATTCCGATTCATCTGCTCCTACCACATCAACTGCGAAAAAGCGAAAAATTCACGATGAAACGGATAAATTTCTATGCAAATTTTATGGCTGTAATGCTGAATTTAAAACACTACAAAGCTTGGATGATCATATAGCGTCGCAACATGCCACTGGTAAGTTTGTTTTTTAAGTTATTTAGGCTGAAAACACATCGAATCTGACAAAACGTTTTTGATTCTCGAGACAAGAAAACGTGTTTTATTCCAACACATAGCAACCAAAATACAATGTAACAAAACAAAACACTTAGCTTTTCTGCTTCATTTGGTGTGTGAGATAGCACAAAATTAAATTATCGACCTGCTTTTTAGTGTTGTTCAACATGTAAAATTGTGCAAATTTTATTTAATATTATTGAAGTTTCTGAACGAAATGAAATTTAAAACAAAAGTTGTGGGTTCACCCGTACAATAAAAATGGGGTACAGAGGATACCATTAAAAATATAATTGCTCAACTTAGAAATTACCCTGAAAAATTTAGATATTTCACAAGAATGTGGATTGAAACTTTCGATCGTTTGCTTGCACTAATTGAAAATGAAATTGTTAAACAAAATACAAACGATTATTTATAACTCTACGGTAAGTAAAAATTAAGAATAAATGTTGGCGCACAAAAAATTATTTTTATATATATGTATGTATTTTAAAGAACTTAAAAATACCTACTTTGGCAAAATATCAATTATATTCTAGATCGATGTTTTTTAATAACTTTTAATTGAAATAAAATTTATATTTTATTGATTGATTATATGGTGTTTAACATTATGTATGGCACCAACATAGATCAGATCGGGCGTGGGTTATCCGTTTAAATCGCATTTACCAAAAAATGTTATGAATTTTTTTTCCGAAAAAAACCTACCTGAATTAATAACCTAGCGTACGGTACCAACATCGATCAGAGCGGGCAACGGTCCCCAAGTCAGATCAAAAATATGTATATCGACATTAGGGTTGGTTTTTTGTATCAGTTCGATGTATATAAATATTTTTGCACTAACGAGGTTGGTAGGATTGGTATCATTCGGTAGGTAAGTAGTTGTAGGTAACTACTATTGCCGTTTTTCAGAATTTAAAAAAACTAAGTTTTTCACATATGTATATGTATTTTTAAATGCGACATAACCTGATCACCCCGATCTGATCGACGTTGGTACCATTCATAATGTTAAACGAACTCTGTAAAAGGACAAAATTCATTCAGAGTGCGTAGTCATTTGAATAAGTGCACTGGTGTTCGTGACCAGCATAGTCAAGGATTATTACTGCTTATGATGCAGTTGATGCATATAAGGCGTAATTTTCCTCCTCTTCTTGCATCTCGTTCATTTTATTTATCACATATCTGAATGATCTTATTTTGGCTAAAATTGTATTTTGTACGTCATTATAGGAATTTGGAAACAACGAAATTTTCATATCGAATTAAAATATGTTTTTTTATTTTTGCTTGAATTTTTGAGTTTATTTTTCTGTGATACAATAAAATTATAAATTGATTAAATGATGCAAAAATAACTACCTTGTAAGCAAAGGCAGGAAACATGCAGCGTTCATAGAAGGCCTTCCTTTGGTAGAACAGCCCTTCTCAACTCCTTTCAAAAAAAGAAATTTAAAATCAAAGAAAGAACGAGATTTTAGAATTTGCATTTAATTGTAAAATATCAAAAATGCGTAATAGTCTAAGAGCTGGCAGCCATTTTGAGCAACATACTCGCACAAGGCTAAAATTTTGTGTATAGTTAATTTAGTACTAGTAAACTAAGAAAATATACATCTGGCAGTATTGGCGCGGTCGCGAAGGTACACCCTAAAATTTTCAAAATTTTGTGAACAACTATAGCTTATTAAATTATCTTTAATATGACATCTATGTTTTGGAAATTTTAGTTGTGCGTGTATGTTTTTTTATGAATAGTTTGCATTTTGAAAATTTTAGGGTGTACCTTCGCGACCGCGCCAATGCTGCCAGATTTTGATTTTCTTATTTAACTAGTACTAAATCAATCATAGACAAAATTTAGCTTTATACCTAGTATTTTATTAAAGTTGCTGCCAGCTCTCCTACTATATATAACGTAACCCAACCGTGCTTATTTTGGGAGTACAGAACTGTCCTCATAAACGGTATCTTAGTAGAAGTGAGTTTCGAGAAATATTGATGTTTTGTTAATATCGTATTCTTGAATTACCTCTAAGCAGATTCTTTATATGTTTGAACTACTCCACGACGGCAGAATGGTTTTCTTCGAATTTTTTTTTTTTTTTTTTTTTTGTAAAATGCCAGATATTTTCTGTACTTCTTTTCAGTTCAGTTTGCACTTTTTGATTAAAAATAGTTGGTCACGTTAGGCATGCATAACATATGAGTTTATTAAACGTTGTTAACTTTTGGCAACAAGTGGGGATGTTTGTACAAAAGACATAATTTCTGCTCCATTGTCTTATAAATTTTAGAAATTTTACCACAGTTTTTGTTTTTATTCGAAATTTGTCGACATTTTCATAATTTTTAACATTTTATTAACACTATTATCATTTTTTTGTTAACTTCTTCGGTATTATGCAATATTTTGCGACTTTTAAGCACCCATAATTTCTTTATCATTTTTTTGTTATTGGATTTAAATTATATAGAGCAACCCACAATGTACCGAGGTCGAGAGTGCATTGTTGATGGATGCTTAGTCCCCAATGTCGTTGAGATCCATACGTATCAGTTTCCACAGAATAATTCGGAAATGTTTGAGAAATGGATGGAAAATCTACGAATTTCTCGTTCAAAAGTCAAGTGTAATTCTAGGATTTGCAGTCAGCATTTCGATCCATCATGCATCGGGCTTAAACGTTTATTAAAGGGAGCTATTTCAACGTTGAAATTAGGTAATTCATTAAGTACATATACGCTTAGGCTTTTTAATATTTACTACATTGTTATATATTATCCATACTATACGTATGGATAAATCTAAATCACGTTGGTGAAAATCTAAATCTTCCTGTTAACAAATTTTCCTGCTCAATACAAGGTTGCATAAGCAAATCTAAGGACTTTGTGCTGCACAAATTCCCATCCGACCCCACAAAAAGAAAGTCTTGGCTTGAAGTTTGTGGTTTACAAGATAAGAACTGCACGGAGTTGCGTATTTGCAATAACCACTTCGATCCAACTCACAAAAAACCACCCAAAAGGCTCAGGAGCATGGCATTCCCTGAACTGAAGTTGAAGGCAGATCGCAGTGAAGAATATTGTTAACTTCATTGAAGCTACATTTGAACACCTATCATTGTTCGTAGGTAACTACAAATATATTTTCCTTGCTTAATTTATGTATGTATAGCTTAATCAGCTATCACCTTTGTATGTATTAATAGTTATATTAATATCACAAAGGCGCACCACAGAAAGCGTAGCAACAACAATTAACAAAAAGTATCCTTGCTCAACTCCATGAAACATGGACCTCAAACACCATTTTCCATGCACCATAATTTAGCCACGAGGTGATTTAAAACTCGGTGAAACTTAAACGGATGCCCCTAAAAACGACATCTATAGGATTTATAATTTCATGAAAAATGGAAATCAGTCGCTATTTTATTTCGAATTTTTTTTATAATTTTAATAATTATGTAATTTAAAGCTCAAATTTTAATGTTAATATTGTTGCCGAATTCAGATAATGACTTCGCAAATGCAACTAAGCTTTTCGCTATTGAGCCAATGTTTATACAGGGAATTTCTTGACAAAAAGTTTCCTTGTTTGTTGGCAAGAAGGGGAAAACGTAAGGGTGGTGTACAGAATTTGTCGTACCCGCAAATTCTATTTCGTTCTGTTCGTTCGCTGACACTATGCTTCGAACTTACGTCCGTTGTGGCGGGTTGACGCAGTAATTGCTTTGGCATTTTCAAGCACAAAGAAATTCTATTTTTCGTGTGTAAACGCAAAACAAATTCACAAAAGAGAATAGACAATAATTTGCTTCACCGAATTTCCTTAAGTAATCGTTGACTGAGTAGTTGTCACGATCTTCAAATAAGGAATGATTTTGTATTCATATACAAAGACAAAATTATTAACCAAAACCACACAAGAAAATACATATGTGGGTGTGTACCTTTTTCATTTTATGCTACATTTGAAAATCGTAGTTAAGTAAATTATTAGTGACATTTTTTATGTTTTTATAGTTTTTTTTTGTATTTTTCATCATTTAATCAATTTATAATTTAATTGTATCACAGAAAAATAAACTAAAAAAATCTAGCAAACATAAAAAAAAAAATTAACTCAATATGAAAATTTCGTTTGAATAATAGCTTAGTTAGCGTTGTTACCAAATTCCTATAATGACGTACAAAATACAATTTCAGCCCGAAAATAATAACACTGCTTTACAAGCAATTGAAAACAGCAATAACATTGACCCTTTTGGCAATAATCTAGATGATGGTGTTTTAGGACTCGTGCCTTACGGTTTCCACAGCGATTCGGATTATTCCATGGACATGCCCGTAAAATCCAAAAAGCGCAAGAAGAGAGTGCAAGTAAAACACACAGATTGGATGAGCAGTCAAAACAAATTACGAAGACAAAGTGGTAAATCTTATTATGGAAAAAAGAAAGAAAATAACGTTTGGTGCTATAAGAAAAAGAAAGATGCAAGAGCAATGAAGCAGCGATGTAAATGTACAAGTAAAACTGGCAAATCAGCCATGCAATGTGCGCAAATCACTGATGACGAGAGAGGTAGACTATTTAAACAATTTTGGAGTATGGATATAAAACAAAAGCGAATTTATGTAAATACCTTGATACAAAGTACCCCACCGGTTAGACGTGTAAAACGTGATGAGAACGAACAACCAAAAAGATGTCAAACTCTAAAATATTATCTAAAAATAGATAGTAAAAATATGCGTGTGTGCAGAACTTTTTTTTTAAATACACTAGACATTGGAAGACATGCAATGCTGAATATGATAAAGAGGCCTGTAACCAGTACCAAAAATTCAAATATAATACCGAGGACAAGTGTTGCCTTACCTCACGAGTAATATACATAATATTTCTTTTTCTGCTGTATATCTTAACGCACGAATATTATATCTTCAATATAGGTGCTACATATTTTTTATTTTATTTTATTTTATATAAGAAGCAACTTGATTTCATGTGATAAAAACCTAAGAAATTAATTTTTTATAATTAAATTTAAGTCACAGCAACGAAGTAAGACTGTAAACAATGCAAATGTTTTTTTTTACAATAAATATTAAATGCTATCGGCATTAAAAACACAAATTAAGTCATATTATTTAAATCAAATAAGAAAAATGTTCGTATCATTTTTTATAGAAAAGGTGCTAAATGATACGCGCAAATCAAAAATAGCAACAGAAAGGGTGCTAAATGAAAAAAATTCTTCTAAATCAAAGATACTACTTTTTTTTTAAATTTTTTTTTACTGTATATGTATGTAACAACAATTCAAATAAAATTCCATTCAAAAAAATTTACAAAATATAATGTAAATTTCTTTATACAGTTTTTTGTCTCTCCTCAAAAAATTCAAAAAGTGCAGTTAGCGCCTTTGCACTCTAAGCTAGCGATATTATTTTTGCTTTGGTGTGTATTGGCTCAATTCCCTAGTTGTATCGACTTATTGTTTAATGTATGGGACAGTTGTAACCACTGCTTGCTGAATAATGTATGGGTTTTTTGTATAACTTCACATTTTTTTTTACAATTTTGTTGTAATTGGTTGAAACCCATAAAAATAATAAATTAAATAAAAAAAATAATTCAAACGAGCATATGCCAGAATTATAGAACGTGAAGAACGAGAATTATAAACACAACATTAGAAGAGCCAAGAGCTTTGAACAGCTACAGTAATAGCTTCTCCAATTTGGATGTAACTTCTTAATTGTTGGACGATATCGACAAAGTGGCTTCATCCATCCGCATGTAGTTTTTAAAATCTATTGGCTCGGTTTCTCTCTATTTTTTAATAATTTTGAATGTTTGAATGTTATTGTTCAGTCACTCCTTTAGCAATTTTCCTAATTTTATATTTCATTATCTCCATCTTCTATTATTACGTATATGTATAACAAAAATCGCAAGCAAATCCGAATTCATTTCAAGTTGTTGATGCTACAAAGTGTACATATAAAATGTATTATTGTATGTACAATAAATTGAATCATCTCGTTGAACAGTGTATGGCAAAGAGTGCAATCTGCAGTACAATCAAGTGTTACATCAAATTGAATAATGCATTGGCAGGGTAAGAAACAATGCATTGCTGTTTCATGATAAAAAAAATCAAAACGTTTTGTCTAATTCGGTGTGTTTTCAGCGTTATATTCTTATAAGGCTATAATGTAGGGTTTGAAAAGGAAATTTGGTTGTGATTTTGGAATAGTCAAATCATTTAGTTTGAACAGGCTGCTTCAAATTTAATGCGAAATATGTTGTAAAAAAAGGGTTAATTTCAATAATAAATTTACATGGAAAATATCGTGATAACGCAAGTTTGGTGTTAAATTTATACGATTTGTGAGTAAATGGAGTGAAGTCACAAAAAAATTTTCATTTATGTATGTGTCAGAAAATAACTTATTTGGAATATAAATTCGAAAGATCAAAATCCTATATATCAATAACGACTCCAAATAATAATACAGCAAAAAGAAAAACCGTACAAGAAATATTAATAGATATCGCGCAGAGCAAAGAGAATTACAATGAATGTCAGCATCGCGAAATAATGTAGTCAGCCGGCAGAGTCGAGAAGTTTTTAAAAATACTGTTTGATAAAAACTAAAATTATTTTGAAATTGAAAGAATGAAATTGATGTTTGTTCAGCTTCTTATTTTAACGTGTAAATACTTAAATTATGCCAAAGCCGCCTTTATCAACTAAGTGATATTTTAAAACTAAATATTATTAACATATACATGCATATCTCTGATATCATTCCATTTTATTTTCCCTAACTTCAAACTAAAATTGTCTGCTTTTTAGTTAAGAACCTTACCGTTAATATTCGTGTCATGTTACGTGCCATCATCATCAGTTTCTGTGTCACAAAATCGTTCCACTCTATGCATAGTGTGCGACAGTAAATGTTCCCATTCTTTCGAGAATATGGAACTTAAAGGTATTGGTGAAAAATATTACTCAGTACCCCAAACACGTTCTTAATCGAGTTAAACGAATTTTACGGTTACAAGTTTTTTGCGACTTATGTACTTACATAAACAGCTGTAATAATGATAAGGTGAGTATTCACTGAAAAGATAATTTGGTGTGTATAGTGACTGAAAATTCTTTGTTGTAAATGATAAATTAAGAACTCGTATGTATTTTGCTCGAAAATCTTGTGTACACATTTGAGTTTTAATGTTCTAGCGTTAATACAAGTACCATCGATAAAACCAAAAACATTTGAGAAGCCGCTTACCCGAAGAAAAAATCAGTATTTTCATATTTTTTTAACAAATCTATATTAATATTTTCCTTTCGTGGGAAATGTATATCATCTATCAAGAGTGCAACTACATTGTACTCGTAAATTACTTTAAGAAAGTTAAAAACTAATATGAAAAAGGTTGTTCATCTCTTAATATTTATTCGAATAAAAAATTATTCTAAATTGCTAGTAACGATGTTTAAACAAAACTCAATTTATAAGGTTTATTTTCCCAATTAAAAAAGTGGCGGCTTAGGCTAAATTTCACATTAACATTCTTCGATGACGATGATATGGACTTCTGCACGCTTTGCTTGGAAGCAATGCCGAAGAAACGGACCAAGAACAATTCAATAAAATGCACTGAATGTGCTCGAGATGTACATGCAAAATGTGTTCATACCTCCGCCAACACGTTCACGGCCCAAATTGCGTGTCAGATTGATCGTGCATACCCTTTTTTTATTTTCTCAATTACTTTATTTGTAATTTCCAATTATTTAATAAAGTTTTGCATACTAATTGTTTGGTTTTGATTTAATTAATCGGTGGCTCACGATTCTCCATCATTTTTGGAAATCTCGAAAACATTGATTTTTTTCAAACAACCAAAACTTAAAAAAAAAAAAAACAATAAAAACCTTTTATGGTTAAAATTTACGTTTTTCCATGTAGAATACCATACCTACCTACGGTGACCATATTTTTAGGAGCTAAGCCCGGAACAAAAAAAAAATTTAAAATTACAACAACACACAATCAGCCCACAACATATAACAAAACTCATGCATATATTGGATTATTTTATATATTACATTAGTTTACAAATTTGGGCCTCATCTCGAGATCTGGTTTCTCATTGACTTTTTTCTATGTATTTTGGGGCGTAGTTTCCAAAAATGTAAACCATTTTTCTTATTTAAGAATCGATTTCGGGATATTCCGTTTTATTGCACTTTTTTCATTTATTTGCCCATATCTCCATAAATTTTTCCTTAACCTAAATCAGTTGCACACCGTTCACAAGGTTATTTTGTTTTCTTTCCAAAAATACGCTGTCTATATGAATCGAATAAGATTTTATGAATTCAGTTTTTTTGTCTCTTGTAAAAGTCTCTAAATTTCAATTGCTCTCTTTAAGTTTTTTTAAAATAATAAAATGCTTCAACATTATTGAATAATGAAATGAATATGCAAATACGGGACTAAAAATTACATACGTCCCAACTCGCAATATCGCGGATTCCGGTATAAATTTATCGTCTGTTTCAATTTTATTGTTCGTCACCATTTGCTATAATATTTTTCATTGTTTGTCGCCGTTTGTCTATTTCTTTCATAAAATCATATAGAAATTGCAGATAGACGGATTAAACTAAACGATTTGATCGATGATCAGTTGGTTGAACGTATGGAATCAATAGACAAAAAAGTAGATTTTGGTAGTGACGATGAAGAGAATGATCCAAATTACGTGTCAGATGAAATCAGCTCAGAATATACAGAATGCATCAGAAACGTGCAAAATAATGGTCTGTTTACTACCAATGCAGTGAACAGATCGTTGAATATAAGTGCACTCAACGCACCTTCGGTATCATCAACATGGATTCCAGTAATGAAGAACGAAGATATTGATGAAAATGTTGAAGCCGAAGAAGCAGTTTCAATAGTAGCAAAAAAAATAGCGAAAAGACCCCGATCTCCGTTGCCATTGATGGAAAGTACTGGTCCAACATATGCTGGTAAGAAGTGAGAACTACCAAGAGGCTTCAAAATTCATAATTTGTTGTTTCACAGGTATTGAATCAATAAAAGAAGATGCAAAAGATTTTTCGAAAATGGAATGGCGGCAACAGTCCATGAAACTACATGTCAATGAAGTAGCTTTCCGAGGAGATTCATCGCTACCATCAGAAATAAAAGAGTTAAAGACACCAATGGAAATTTTCTGTTATTTCTTCACAACCGAAATAATGGAATTGATTGTCTTGGAAACGAACCGAGCAGCTCGCACGGAAAACATCAACACCCTGTTTAATCTAGACATTGATGAATTGCATCATTATATTGGAATTTTGCTGTACATGTCGCTTTATCGGTATCCAAATTTGGATAGTTACTGGAGCGGAAATGCGTTCGCACCGATTCAAAACTCGATGAGTCTTAAACGATTTGAGACAGTACAAAAATATTTATCGTTCCGAGACGAAAGCGAGAGAATCAAGAAAGGCGAACCCGGTTACGATCCATTGTTCCGCATTCGAGTTTTGGCCAACGAAATCAATAAACGATTTGATTCCGTGCCAAAACATGCTCGGCTGTGTGTTGACGAACAAATGTGCAGCACAAAAATACGCCAGTACATTCCCAATAAGCCACACAAATGGGGAATGAAATTATTCGTTTTATGTGATTCGTTTGGCTTTGCTTACCGCTTCGAAATGTACAACGGTGCAGGCGATAACGTTATTATACCTGGCACCCCCGATCTTGGTGCAATTTCAAATGTTGTTGTGCGTTTGACACAAACAGTAACCAATTTTGTGCACCACATCATATATTTCGACAATTTCTATACTTCGCTGCCATTGTTGGTTTATTTGCGTGCACGGGGAATATACAGTCTTGGCCCGGTACGAGTAAACCGAATTCCAAATTGCAAGCTTCCTACAGATAATGCCATCAAAGATGAACCAAGAGGTTTTTCAACTGAATTTGTAAGCTCTGCTTTTGGTATTGAAATCACCAATGTGTTGTGGAAAGATAACGAGTGTGTACCATTGGCTTCAACTTACGTTGGCATTGAGCCATTCGCAAGAAGAAATCCTAACTTGCAAGTAGAAAAGGTACCACGTTACGATAGAAAATCAAAGAAGTATGTGGAGGTCGATTGCCCACAAATTATACGAGAATGCAACCACCATAAGGGTGGCATAGATCTGATGGACAGACTTATGAGCCGTTACAGTATTCGAACAAAACCACGCGATACGATGATTAAACTTTTTTATCATTTTATTGATATGGCAACGACGAATGCCTACATTTTGTATCGGCGCATATACACCGAAAAATGTAACGATGGAACAGCTGAACAGCACCAGTTGCTTCATTACCCTGATTTTCGAGAAGAAATTGCTGATAGTCTTGTGACATATACAACAAAACGTGGGGATGGTCGTCCAAGTAATCGGCTAAACACATCGCGTGCAGCGACCCCACAAGATCCACAATCAGGTAGTTCTAAAGTTGGTGAAAGAGCAAAGCACCCAGTTGATGAAGTCCGTTACGACAACATCGGTCACTTTCCAGTCTGGTTAGGAAAAGAAGGTGGCAAAAGATGGTGCAAGCTATGTAAAAAATCACAAACACAGTGTGTTTGCTCAAAATGTGACCTGCATTTGTGCTGCTCAAATGCAAAAAACTGTTTTCATGATTATCATCATAGAAAATAAAACATCTTTTTATAACTTTTTCCTAATTTTCATTACTTTTTTCAATAAAACTTATAAATAGAACGTATCCTGACTTTCTTTTTTGACCCAAAGCCGCAACAGTGCCCTGAGGCATTCTTCATATTTTTGGCTACTACACCAAATTAGTAATTAACTTGCTGATGATTTTTCTGAGGTTATTGGGTCATAATTGGCCTTGAAATATTGACTATTTTTTTCAATTTGCTGATTGATGGGTTTAGAGCTTGTAAGCCTAGGCGCTTGTGAAATAGATCGCTATTGTCTGGGCAATGTCGGTTTCCGTCCAGTTTTGCCTTTTATTACCATTTTTAATTTGTTTCACTTGCGCTGCAGCAAATATTCGCCCCAAACGTTTTTTCCAAATTTTGGTTACAAAAATTTACGCATTTGATTCTATTAATTGTCTACCTACTTGTGTTTGCTGTCGATATTCAAATTTTCTTCAAAGGTGGACGGCGGTCTGTTGATACGCTGAAAGCAATAATAAACTTCTATCTATCTAAATTATCTAGATGACAGAAAGTTGTTCAGGAATTAACTCGAACAAATCTATTCTACAGGATGCGTTGTATGTTCCAGGTCAAAGTTTTTTTTAATAACTTTTAAATTAAATTACATGTATTTATTTAATTTTATAATTTATATTTTATTGATTGATTGTATGTTCTTTAACATTATGCACAGTACCAACATCGGCCAGATCGGACCGGGGTTGCCAGGTTTTATAGCATTAACAAAAAATATTACAAACTTACAGATGATAAAAAACGGCAACAACATTTTAGAGAAGACTAATTTTTTTTTGTAAATGCGATATAACCTGGTAGCTCTGGTCCAATCTAGTCGATGTTAATGCAGTACATACTAATTGTAAAGACCATACAATCAATCAATAAAATATATATTATAAAATTTGTATTTTTTTAACCCGAGATAGCTAACTTTCGTCATTTTGAAGCATGTCAGTTAGATATTCACCCTCGCTCTAACTATCACGTATAGTTCTATGTACTCTCACACCAACTCATTCGTCGTCGATAGCTTGGTGTGGTAGTAGCGCGGAGCCGGTGAGTATTTTGATATTTAAGCTACTTGTTCGTCATTTTGACGAATGGTTAGCTTTTGTGTAAGTTTTTTTTTATAAAAACGTATCTATACTTTTTTTTAGATTTCGGCATGTTTTCGCGTCATTTACTAACTGGTGATGAAATTGCTCGATATATAGAAAATGATGATGAAGAAGACTTGATCGTGCCATCTACTGCGAGTGAGACCGATGACAATATTGAGGAAGATGACGTGGAGAGCGATGCGCAAAACGTTTCATCTGATTCTGAAAACATGATAAATTCCGTGGAATCGCTTGCAAGTACAGAGGTTTTCAGAAGAGAAACGTTGTCTTCATCGAGTATTATCTATTTGACGAAAAGCAGCGTCCGTGGCAAAAACGGTCATGTTTGGGCCACTACTAAGGATCGTACTACTGACGGGACGTCTACAGTAAATCTTTTGAGCGCATCTATGGGACCATCTGGCACTTGTAGGCAAGTTGTCGATCCACTTACATTGTTTGAACAATTTTTCACGGATCAAATGATACAAGAAATCGTAAAATCGACGAATATCAGTATCATAGAGAAAAAAACAAAGTATGCGAGCATAAATCCTACACAAAACGAAACGAGTATTAAAGAATTAAAAGCACTTTTGGGGGTTCTGATATTATCTGCAGCACTAAAAAATAATCGTCTCACATCTGAGGAACTTTTCCATGTAGAGTTTTGTGGAACACGATACGTGTCATGTATGAGCAGAGGAAGATATGATTTTTTACTGCGATGTTTACGTTTTGACGATAAGTCCTTGCGAGCAATACATCGTGAGTCAGATCCCTTGATTCCCATTCGAAACATATGGGATTTACTTATGATACAATGTCGCAACAATTACGCACCCGGAACGAATGTAACAATTGACGAACAATTACTAGCATTTAGAGGTAGATGCAAATTTAAAATGTTTATACCAAACAAGCCAGCGAAATACGGCTTAAAAATAGTGATGATGTGTGATAGTCGTACTAGGTATATGGTAGACGCAATGCCTTACCTTGGAAAAGGGACCAATACCAATGGTTTGCCTCTGGCCGATTATTGTGTAAAGGAGCTAACTAAAACCATTCACGGATCTAATAGGAATGTGACGATGGGCAACTGGTTTACATCTATTTCCCTCGCCAAACAATTGATGCAACAACCTTACAAACTTACGATGGTGGGAACTGTTCGTGCCGATAAAAAAGAAATTCCTCAAGAACTAAAAAACAATCGAAGTCGTGCAAGTGGGACCTCTATTTTTTGCTACGACGGACAGCTAACATTCTTGTCATACAAACCTAAGCCGGCTCAAATGCTGTATGTTTTGTCTTCTTGTGATGAAGAAAGTACTGTTAGCCTAACTTCAAATAAGCCTTCATTAATTGAGTACTATAATGCGACAAAGAGTGGAGTTGATAAGTTTGACCAAATGTGTTCAACAATGTCATGCTCGCGGAAGACTAATAGATGGAAAATGTGCTTGTTCTATGGTATGATGAATATAGCAACAATAAATTCCTATATTTTGTACTGTCATAATACTTTGTGTATGGGTCAGAAGCCTATGCTGCGCAGGAATTTTCTTAAAAAACTGCATTCTGAACTCGTAGAACCATGGATGAAGGAACGTTTAGAAATACGCACTATGCCTCGTATCATCAAAGACAACATCAATAATATTTTGAATCTTCGCAATCAAGGTCAGAGTCAAAGTCTATCAAGCACTTCCCAAGAGTCTGAAGTATCCACGGACACACAAAACAAAAGGAAAATATGTTCTATGTGTAGTTACAAGAAACGACGAATGACGGTAAAGACTTGCTCTAAATGTATGAAGGCAATCTGCGGCGAGCATACAGTTGATTTTTGTGTCACTTGTGCGCAAGATTAAAGATTTTTGCCATTTTATTTTTAGTGTTAACAAAAAAGAAACATCAAAAATAAGAATAAAAAATTATTGTTTGTCCAAAAAAAAATGTATGTATAGGATATTGTTCAGAAGTTAGCTTATTTGATTATCAATAAAAATTAAATTTTTTTCTAAAATTACAAATAATTGTCATTATTTATGAAAATATCAGTAGCATGTAAACCATTTAACTTAAAAAACGCGTACTCCACATTTAAAACAACAAATATTTATGGGTTTGTCAAAATAACAAATGATTTAGCTGTAAGGAGTATTAAATAAGGTTAGCTATCTAGAGTTAAAAGTTATTTAAAATACAGGGACCATAAAACGCACTCTGTATTTCGACATATTTAAGTTAATCTTTATGACAGAACAATATACATATATAAATAATGACAATATTGACTATGTGAATAAATTTAAGTGTGTATTCGAATCTGAAATTTGAGGAATATATCAACCATGTAAAGTAAATTATACCCAAAACAACTTTAGAATCTTAATTTACGCTTGCTGATACGCATTAAAACGTATGTGGTACATGCCTTTTTGATTTCCCAAATAGCATAAATTACTGTTCAAAAGTATTCTAGAACTATATCCACACCTTTGCAAATGCCGGTTAATTTTCCAGCCTTCGAATTTTTGCATGTTGGGCTGTGGTATTTTTGTATACATACATACATTCAGAGTGGTCCGGATTTTGGCAGCCATAATTTTAAATTCGATTTCCTGATTCATTGTGATTAAAAAATTGTATGGGATGGAATGGTCTATCTTGAACACGCTCTGAGTTACAAAGTGCTTATCAAAGTTCCTTTATAGTAGTATTTACAAACAAAGATTATCTCATAACTTTCTAATAATAGAGCTAGAGCAATAAAATGAGTGAGTTTCGTTAGGTAATTACCTCACATATTTTTCAGTAGTACCATGTTTTCAATTCAGAATTATCGCTTGTGAAAGTGAAATATTTTCAATTCAAAATATTTTTAAAGTCTACCACAAAAAACGTGATTGAGATAAAGAAAATCAAGCCTAAAAATAGCTGATGATATTCTACCACAAAGTAAGATTAAAGTTTTACCCATTAAAGTTTTTTTTTAACATCCAAAGGTTTATTCACAGGACCTGGCGAATCAAATAAAAAAGCCAAAAAAGCGAAGTCCCGCTCCGCCGTCATGAAGCAAAGGTACCAGAAGGCCCTGTTCATGCTTGGCAAGATTGCTAAGAATGAAGCGGCTGGAACCATTGACGAACGCGACAAGGAGGACAAAATCAAATACCAGGCCGTGGTTGAAGAATACAACATGTACCGAACCACGAACCTAATGCGCTTAGAGGTGACTAACCACTCCCAGGATGACGACAATGGCTCGATACGAAACAGATCAAATGACGAGACCATCAACGCTGCGAAGAAAAGCCAAAGTGTCAACTTCTCATCTCAGGCCCTAGACAGACCATTCACTGAAGTAGCCCGTGATAGTCTGCAAATAGCCCTCATAGATGAGATTTCTCGCAGCGGCAAGAAAGCTCTCGACAAGTGGGTCGAGATTGAGGCCAAACTCTCTGAAATGGTGATGCAGCACCTTTTCAGTAATCAAGACGGACCGTTGCCTTGTTTTGATAGCTCAGTATTACTCCATGGGTGCAGGATTATCAGGTGCGAGGACGAGTTCTCACGGAAATTCTTGACCAAAAGCGTCGCTAAGATTAGCGGCGCATGGGATGGTTTAAAGATTAAACTTATCCCTTTAAAGGATATTCCCAGGAGGCCTCGGGCTCGCATCTGGTTTCCTCAGATGGCGCTTAGTAATGCAAAGCTGTTGCAATGTCTGCGTCTTCAGAACCCCACGATCCCAATGAGTGACTGGTCAGTCATAAAAACGGAAGCAGCGCCGGGTAATAGTAATTCTGCTTTGTTGCTCATCAACGACGAGTGCCTAGAAGCTCTTGAGAAATCAGACAACAGGCTTCGCTTTGGCGTTAGGTATGCTAAAATTAAAATTTATCGCCCTTCAAATATCGATGGTGACACAGACGAGGGCAATGACGCAGGCAAGCTGCTTGACGTCTTTAACATCGTTGAAGAGGAGCCAGTGTTCGTATCCGATGATAAGAATCGCCCAAATTAATCTGATGCACTCGAAGTGTGCCTCGGATAACTTTTACATTTTTCTCAAATAAAAATTATAACATCTTCAATAAATGAGTAAACGGTAAGCCTAGATAGTTTACTGTTGCTAAGAACCATATCAGAGATTTTCTGTCCCCCAACCTTAGCTCTGCGGACTTGACAGCTATAAAGGTCGTTAATATGGATGAAAAAACCTCTACTTCAGCATATAACACTCATGACAAAGATTCGCCACCAGAGGAGGTGAAGCGGCTTGTTTTGTTGACCAACAACAACCTAACTATGGGCGGCGTCGCCAATGCAAGGCATACACTATGGGGCAGGACGAATCTAACGGGGTAAGTCTTTCTTTGATGACATATCTCTAACTTTATCTGTTACAAGGGCAACATTTCGACACCACTTTTCAAGTTCGGAAGACTTCGAAGGCTGGGCAGAAGTCCTAGATGTTACTTTTTTAACAACTAATACTGACAAGGGTTGAAAATTTGAAGTGTTGGCCAATAACTTCTTCTCGGACCATAGGTGGATACTTTTTAACATAAAGTTGAAACATCAGATATACTAACTGGGCTTCATTTGATAAGATAGTCAAATCCAAACTCAAAAAATCACCACTTACCATTATTTATACTAGAGACTCATATTGGCTCTCTAGAAAACAACTTCATACCCTATAACTCGCTGTAGAAAAACTTATCCGCGCTGGTGGAATAGAGAGACCTAACTGACCTCAGTATCCCTTCTGCACAGCAGAAATCATGGCAACCCTTTAAAGATTATTTAAAAAGGTATAAGAAGACTAAAGAACGCTAAAAAGTAATCCTGGGAAAACTTGCGAATGCTTAGATAATATTAAAGACTCGGCCAAGCTTGGCAGAATCCTCTCTTAAGAAGACTCAAGCCAACTTTTTGTTAAGAAGATAGACACAGCCTGGTAAGAATCTACAAATGAAGTACTAGAGCTATGAATTCAAACTAATATTCATGGCTGTGTAAATTTCCAAAATTTACCCAGGATTGTAAATTCACTTGGGAATCCTTCACCAGACTTTCTTAGCTCATCAATTACTGAGGAAAGAATTATTTGGTCACTAAACAATTTTTCGCCTTATAAGTCACTCGGACTTGACGCATTCTCCCAATAATGGTACAAAGCTACAAATTTTTCGAGCTGGCATCCCGAACCAGGACCACATTTCTTCAAGCTGGAAGAAAATTATGAGTCCTTGTTGGACTCGCGGTAGCGGTGCGCCTTATTACCTGGATAGATATATGATTACGTGTAGAAAGTTAATGGTGGTGAACTCTCGCCTCTGCTTTGGCTGACTATTATAAACACCGTCCTCAATCAGCTCAATAAAAATAGGGTGAAGGCCGTTGCGTATGCGGATCATGTGGTTTTACTGATATCAGGCCTGTTTCCTCACGTGATTAACAACATTATAGAAGTAACTCTGGCTAAGCTGTGATTTTGGGTTACTGTGTGTGGTGTGGAATGTAGTAAATCTAGTCTTATACAACCATATAGGGTTTTTGATTAATTTATTCAACTAATTTGTTTTTTTACTTACAATTCTTAATCGACTGGAAAAAATTAATTCAGCGGAATTAAATCGCATTCATTTCTGAGTGGGGTTTTATCTATCCGCCGAATGAACATTTTGCAAGCAGTTGCTAAATCTTTACAGATTGTACTAAATTTTGCTAAAGAAATACTTTATTTGAAACAGTTGCAGTTTCTACACAAATTCTTCAATCAACGTACCCTGTATCGGATGGTACATTTATCTAATTTATAAAATATTTTGTTGTTACTTTTTATAGATTCATTTCCACTTCATAAGATGTCAAGAAAAAGGGAAAAAAATATTTATCTAAGCAAAAGATATATTGCTAAAGAAAATGTTGAACGTGGTCGAGAACACAAAACAAAGAAAGGAAATATAATTCCGGCAAAAAATTTTGAAGGACAAACAACTTGCAGATGCAAGCCGTACTGTTCCACCAAAATTAATCTAGTTCGCCAGAAAGAAATTTTTGCAATGTATTATGAGCATTCAAACAAAACTCAAAAGACTTTGCTAATACGCGCTTCAGTAAAAATGAAACAAGTAACAAAAATCGATAAAAAAAGGGAATATAAATTCAATTATTTTTTAACGGACAATGTGGGAGTAGAACATAAGGTTTGCAGGTCATTTCTTCTTGGTGTGTACAAAATCACTCCATCGTCTCTGAACAGGGCCGTTAAATCTTCAAAAACGAATCCGAGCGCTGTCGAAACACGAGGAAAAGCCCCATCGGCGAACAGGACCAGTGAAGAAGCTAAAAACGGTGTTCGCCGTTTCATAAATCGTTTTCCGACGTATGATTCGAATGATGTCAGATCTTCGAAGCAAAATAAGTTTCTTAATTCGAATTTGAACTTGGCGAAAATGTACAGAATGTACGTGAATGAATGTGAACGTAGTAAAATTTCAGCTGTTTCAGATTGGACTTTTCGTGAAATTTTCAAAGACGATTTTGATTTGAGTTTCAAAAAACTGCATACAGATACTTGAATAGCTTTCAATTTTGTGAAATTTAACATGAGCAATAAAAACTTGCCAGAAGATGAGATACCATGACGAATGCAGAGTGCGTTATACCGTTTACTGTTTATAAAAAAATTAGTAAAGATCTACTTGCTTACATGACTTGTTTCGATTTTAAAAAATCTTTTTTTTTCTAAAATTTTATTTAGCATTACCTAGGTTATCTAGATAAAAAAATGTGCAACTAAGTTTATGTATTCTAATTTCTACAATTTCTACGTTAGAATTTATTCTATTAAATAATATACTACAAATAGTCAATAGTCATTTTTAAATTTGAATATTTTCATACATATAAGTTTGATTTGATACTAACTTATTAGTAAATACATATAAATATTACTATTAACAATACTTTTTTAATTTATATTTTTTACAACTATAGTGATACTTACTCTCACAGAGCGATCAGTAAGTTAAATTCGCTCTCAAAGAGCATTTAGTCAACTTATATTTAAATCGTCGTCACTGCATACTAAAAGAACTTATGCTGTTTAACAGGAGAAATTTTTTATGTGTATTCGAGAAAAGAAATATCAAAGTCGGAATAAAAACAATTTGAGGCACTAATTAACTATAGCGTTGCGGCAAGCTTTTGCTTTAATTCAAATAAACAAATTCTACAAAGATTGAGAAGGTTCTTTATGTTGGAAAAACGAATAAATCGATTTTAAATTTGTGTATAGCAATTTTATATCATTATCATTCAAATGTATGAATTTTGTTGAAATGGACTGAGTTATCCGCTACGTTATAGGTCAACATTTTTGATTAATATAAAATCAATGAGAAAGAGAATTCCTCAATTTAATATTTACATAAGCTAGGACTTTTTCAAAGCTTTAAAAAACTAAATGATTTCAACAATGATCAGAATTAAAATTCAGTTGATCAAAGGGCAAATTCTGAAGAATAGGGGTGGTCGGATCTAACTACATATTTTTGAGAAAAAATTACTAACTTCAAATCTAGTTACTATGCACAAATATAAAATATTTACAAGTTCAAATCACGTAGCACTCTTACTTTTCCTGATCCTGTTACATTATATAATTTTGACTAAATTACATCTTACAATCATTAGCAATGTACGAAAAAACACCACATTATCATCTTCAGAGTCTGTAAAAAGAGTATGTATACATAATTTGACCGCATTATGTCTTAATGCTATGATTAACCAATTAACTGAAGGTACACGCCAAATTCCGTCCGGCTTTGTTATGGTACCCAAATAAATTCTTAGTACAGGCCTTCACCAACTTTTTGTTTATTGTGCGTGGCAATACTTACACAAAAATGCCGATTTATCAATTGGATAAATTTGAAATTTTTACACAATATTATCATTGCGTCTTAAAAACGTATTTAAAGTTTTCAATAAGTTAATTTTTATATGAAAATTATGAAAAGTATTTATGCTTAAACTCTTTTCACAAAGCAAGTTAGTAAGATACCTTTCTGATTTTTTCACACAAAATGAAACATGAAATGGGGATTTTGCATCATTAACTCAAAAATCATAAAAGTCTTGAAATAAGTGAGCGATATGTACTTTTATCATCAAATGTAATGATTTTGACAAATTGGCCATTTTATGTTCAAGTTCTATTAAATATTTCTGTGGCCACAAGGAATAACATCTAAAGTCCTTCTGTGCTCACAAGGCAAAGCAGCAGAAGTTCTGGACATGGGCATGTTACTTACACTGTTTCGCTTTGTCATCACAAATCGAATTTTGTTGTTATTCCTTGTTGCCACAGATTTGCTTTCATTAAAATATAAGTACATATACAGTCTTTTAGATGATATCCTTCAATATTTATATGACGATAAATTCAGAAACCCTTGCCGGCCAGGTAATAAATTTGACAAAAATAAGCAAATCTAATGCGTTTAGTTCACACAAACTTTTATTGATATAGACATTTTTTGAAATACGATTTTTTTCTCCATTTTTTTTACTAGTACAAAAATCATCGTTAAAAAATCAAATGAAAAATCATAGCTTTGATAAGAAAAAATTCTACAAGAAAAATGATATGTATGTGATAACTTAAACAATGACAGTTGCTTATTTTCTTCACGTTTATTGCAGGGCCGGCAAGAATCTCTAAGTTTATCGACATGAAAATCTTGCATCTTCATAGACTGAGTACATAAATCGAACTGAATGTAAATTCCTAATTTTAACTTAGAGTAGCTATGTACACTCACGGTCAAAAAACGCCGATTTGAATTTTACAAGAAGTTTTAAATTTTGATGCGTAAAATAATATCTACTCTTGTTTAACGGTTTTAAGTTTGTTAGATGCTGTTGCTAGGGACAAGTTTTGAGTATTTTCAAAACTGTCCACCTAGCAATAATAAATTCTAGGAACCTTTTCCAAATAAACACAATTGCTGGTTTTATAATCAGAAATTACAACTTATTTATATGAAAAAATACATTGTTTTTTGTAGTTTTTTTTTACACATTTTTAATTTCTCATACATATATTCTTTAATTATTTATTATTTATTTATATGAAATAATACGGTAAAATTGATTTTAATACCGCGTAGGACCTATTTTTGTCTTGATGACGGTTTCTATTCGAAAAGGCAAGCTCTCATAGAATTTCCGTATTAATTCCATTAAAATATCTTTGTACCAAGTAGATTCAATTATTTCCTTTAACTTTGGAATATTATTAGGGTTTAGTTGGCGCACTTTGCGTTTTAAAATGGCCCAAACATTCACAATGGGATTGAGGTCGGGCCGGTTACCGGGCCATGGACTGACTCAATTCTCAAAAAGTCCTTATATTCCTTTACCTATGCAAAAATAAATAGTTCATTATTGTAAATCTATCAAAAAAAATGTAATAAATAATTATTGTGAGTGGGACACTTACCCATTCCGACTGATGACAAGGTGCAGAATCGATTTGAAATATGACTTCGCTACGTGCTCGCTTAGTCGGTCGATGCTAGGTAAAACGCCGTTTTTTACGATATTAATATAAGCTGCGGAGTTCACATAACCTTCCAGAAGAAGAATCTCTCCCACCCCACATTTTGTTATTGCCCCCATTTGACCAAAGCAAAAGTCATATTTCAAGACGATTCTGCACCTTGACATCGGTCGAAATCGGTAAGTGTCCCACTCACAATATGTCTTGCTATAAAGTAGTCTATGCAAAATTTATTTCATTCACATTAGACGGTGGTCACGTTATCGCGAATGCACTGTATTGAATAAGTTTCGCGCATAGTACTCAATAAAGTCCGATAAAACTTCGATACTGGGAAATGCTTATTGTTATTTCAAAGATTAATGCTGCGAAACAAAACAATATTTTTTATTTTTAGACTTGAATTTATGAAATTTTGTGCAGAATTTTAAGAGGATATAGTGTATTTTTCATTTAAAAAACGAGTTCGCCAAAAGAATGTTTTGCCCAAAAATTATTTTCCCCCAACCGCTATGTTTCTGATTTCAAATAATGAAACATAAGCATTTAAAAAAAAAGCACAAAATCGATTCATGCTCTAATGGTTCCGAAGTCAAATCTTAATTGACTGTATTAAAAATGTGTTTAGTAAATATGTAATAAAGTACTTGGTCAGTGAAAGTCAATTTTGTCAGTCAGTTGACAAAGTGTATGAAATTAAAAGATCGCTATATCAATCAAGTTAACAAGAGGTGGGTCAAATTTCATAAAAAATAATTCGATTTTTTAAATTATTTCCATATTTATAGAATACAATATACCAAAGCAGTTGGCAAAAATCAACAAGAATTTATCCGAAGTGAAAGACGAAAACAAAAACATTAAAGATGTGCTTACCCGGTTGACCGAAGAAATGGCGATTTTAAGGAAGGAACTTGTCAACAAAATTCCAAATCGTCCTGGCGTGTCAAAAGCATTTCTTCCAAAACAAGCAGTTAAAGAAATGGATAAGTTTTTTGAATTTGATAATGACTTAAAGGATGAGGAAAAATTTAACATTTTGGTACGCATTAAGCATTTGACGTAATAAGTAATATAGAACTTAATAACTTGAATAAATTGACAGGTCCGTGAATTAAATGGCATTGTGGCCAAAAACAGCAACGAATTTATAAGAAAATGTTGGCATCGTATTATGGCGGACGAAGTAGCCATAAACTTTACATGGCGCGGCAAGAAAACCACAAAATTAAGGGCAGATAATCTTGCTGTGTCAGCAGCTATTAAAGGTTTGTATTAAAACATAAAAAAACTTGCTCAAAAAATACGTGTTTTTATTGTTAAATAAGAACAGGGCACTCATATTGGAACACCCTTTATATGTACATTACTATCAGAAAGTGCCTGAAATGGTTGAGTAAAACAAATTCATTTCTAATTCTCAACATAGGCCCTCTCAGCCAATAAAATTTTGCGTACGAAAAATCTAATCGTCAAAGCACTTAACTAGCGCTGTTCGATACGGCCTTCAGATCCTTTACCGAATTATTTTATGTGTCCTCGATGAACTGAAAATGCTATGCAATATGAGTGTGGGAAACGGAAAAAGTTTCACAGGATAGAAAAACTTTTGTTGGGTCAAGCTGCGCTGGGTCGATACGTAAGAAATGCCAGAAGCATCTCCACTCCACCGTTCTTTGACGTCGTAAGACGTCCAGCTGGGTAACTAAAAATTAAATAAATTTCTTTTTTGGTAAATTGTGGTTCATTGGAAAGAGTGTACATTTCTTATTAAAATCACCCAAAATTTCAAATTCACCTATAGATAGAAAAACCTGGTTTCAATTGTTCAGCTCACATACATAGCTGCTAATACATGCTTTTATATTTTTTATAAAGGGTGTTTGCTTCGAATAAAATAATAAAATAAAATACAAAAAATTGTCCAAATGACCAGATTTAAGCTTTAATCTAGACAGTTTTATGCCATTTTAGCATTTAAATATGATTTTGTACATATGTATGTATGTATGAGCACCGCAACTGTCCAATATTTAGTACAGTCTGAAGGTCAAACTTTCGAGCAATTGAGTACATTTGTGAAATAATACGAGGTTAAAAGGAGAGAGTCCAGGTACTTTTTGTTAGTAATGGGTTAATATGTATTGATACATATAACTTCAATGTAAAACATCTAGTTAAAAAAACAAAAGTTTTATTTTCACTAATTGTATTAAAATTTACGATTAACATACCCTACAGATGTTGTTTAATAATAATTTTTATTTTGTCTCATAACATTTCAGCGGCATTTGAAAACCGGTATCCTCACGAGCCTTTAGATATTGTGGAGGACTTTAGCAAGCGTTTTTTCCATTATGCCCAGGACAGAATTAATAAAAAATGTAGATCAGCAAATCCATTGTAAAATGCTTAATATATCTATTAAATTTTAGATTTTAAAATAAATTTGTTTTGTTTTTTTTAACGTTTTAGCGGCGTTTGAAAGCCGTCATACATTTGGATACTGTAGTAGATTTAAGCAGAGCGGAAAATCCGTTTAGAATGTTTAATATTTATTTTACTTTTCCTTAGACTGAAGGTTTTATATTTAGTTTTTATAAACAATCGACGGGTGTTTTTTAATAACTATGCAGCTTTGTGGTCCATTTTTTTTTTTCAAATATTCAATAAACATTTTCGAAAAAGATTTTGTTTTTCTGTGAAAGATCAAGTAAAAATTGTAAAACATTAACTTGATCGACGTACTGTTCGTATTAATAATCGCATTAAATGTGTAGGCAAAACAGATACAACTTTGCAGTCGCCTGCATTTTACTTATCTCGCACATCTGCAAGCGTGAAATAAAAAATATTGATATTTTTTATTAATATTAATGTGCCCAAACACTGACAAATTTCAACTTCATAAATAAGATATTACGGAATACATACTAAAAGTAAACTTATTATCCCCTCTTCCAGGCATTGAAATAAGGTGCAGTAATGCCCTATTTCTCCAGTAATGACTTTAAATTTGCAGTAATGATTTCAGAATTCATAATACTTTGTAGTGCGTTTTGAAAGTTGTTGAAAATTGGCGGAGTTATAACGTACGTACATTGTACGCAAATATAGCTATTTCACTGACTGTACTTCTGTGGGTTTTGAATGTTTTGTTTGCTTGACTTTGTCAGCGAAAAAGCTATATGTGCTTACAATGTTTTTCTATATTTCCAATGATAAAATGTTATTACGAAAATAACGCTGAAAAAAAGTATGCAGAATGTAAGCAGGACTTGCAGAAATTAATTTGGAATGTTGCTGTTGTTATTTGCTTTGAAAATAGTACCGTAGAGTGGCTTGGCAATGATAAAAAAAAATTGACATTTTCATTCTGGGGAAAAAATTCTCCTGACCGCAAATGTGTTTTAACAAGCATTAAACTCATGTCATTTTTCTCTTATATTAATACAAATCCACAGTAAAATTTTAAGCATAAAAAACATTGGGGTTTTTGAGAAAATCAGCCTTGTTTCTTTTTCATAAAATTCCGCCAATTTTCAACAACTTTCAAAATTTCTTAAAAATTCTGACTGAGAATCAGAAGTTCTATTAGAATCAGAAGACAAAAATTAATTATTTTGATTTAGATGAAAATGCGACTATTTTGAACCAATTTTCAGCGGTTTTTCAAGCTCTGACACTGAAACTTTAAATGCGCATAACTTCGTAAAAAATAATTTTCAATCAAATCGGGGGACGGTATATTCCCTTAATTACTTTGAAAAACAACATATTTAATCGGCAACCAATTCCGCAATTCGAAGTCACTCCGACTGCATAGTTTGAGATGGATTTGGTCTAAAGAATTACTTTATTTGAAACAGCTGCTGTTTCTACACAAATTCCTCATTCAACGTACCCTGTATCGGATGGTACATTTATCTAATTTATAAAATATTTTGTTGTTACTTTTTATAGATTCATTTCCACTTCATAAGATGTCAAGAAAAAGGGAAAAAAATATTTATCTAACCAAAAGATTTATTGCTAAAGAAAATGTTGAACGTGGTCGAGAACACAAAACTTTGAAAGGAAATATTATTCCGGCAAAATTGTTTGAAGGCCAAACAACTTGCAGATGCAAGCCGTACTGTTCCACCAAAATTAATCTAGTTCGCCAGAAAGAAATTTTTGCAATGTATTATGAGCATTCAAACAAAACTCAAAAGACTTTGCTGATACGCGCTTCAGTAAAAACGAAACAAGTGCTAAAAATCGATAAAAAAAGGGAATATAATTTCAATTATTTTTTAACGGACAATTTGGGAGTAGAACATAAGGTTTGCAGGCCATTTCTTCTTGGTGTGTACAAAATTACTCCATCGTCTGTGAAATGGGCCGTAACATCTTCAAAGACGAATCCGAGCGCTGTCGAAACACGAGGAAAAGCCCCATCGGCGAACAGGACCAGTGAAGAAGCTAAAAACGGTGTTCGCCTTTTCATAAATCGTTTTCCGACGTATGATTCGAATGATGTCAGATCTCCGAAGCAAAATAAGTTTCTTAATTCGAATTTGAACGTGGCGAAAATGTACAGAATGTACGTGGATGAATGTGAACGTAGTAAAATTTCAGCTGTTTCAAAAAGGACTTTTCGTGAAATTTTCAAAGACGATTTTAATTTGAGTTTCAAAAAACTGCATACAGATACTTGAATAGCTTTCGATTTTGTGAAATTTAACTTAACCCAGCAATACCCAGTTTGTGAAATTTCATACAACGGTTGAACTCTGCAGATCGCTATTTTTTACGAACAAACAAGGTAGTCTGTGATGACATTTTTGAATTTTTTGGTGTAAATATTTTCAATAAACAAAATCAAACTTTTTTTTTAAATTTTTTTTTAGCTAAATGCATTGTTTTCTAGTGAATTTTCCAAAATCGCATGAAATTTTTTTTTTTCTGGAAACTGCTGGGTTAAGCAATAAAAACTTGCCGGAAGAAGAGATACCATGACGAATGCGTTTACTGTTTATAAAAAAATTAGTAAAGATCTACTTGCTTACATGACTTGTTTCGATTATAAAAAATTTTTTTCTAAAATTTTATTTAGCATTATCTAGGTTATCTAGATAAAAAATGTGCAACTAAGTTTACGTATTCTAATTTCTACAATGTCTACGTTAGAAATTATTCTAGTAAATAATATACTACAAATAATTAATAGTCATTTTTAAATTTGAATATTTTCATACATATAAGTTTGATTTGATACTAACTTATTAGTAAATACATACAAATATTACTATTAACAATACTTTTTTAATTTATATTTTTTACAACTATAGTGATACTTACTCTCACAGAGCGATCAATAAGTTAAATTAGCTCTCAAAGAGCATTCAGTCAACTTAAATTTAAATCGTCGTAACTGCATGCTAAAAGAACTTATGCTTTTTAGCAGGAGAAATTTTTTTATGCGTATTCGAGAAAAGAAATATCAAAGTTAACCGCAAGTAAAGTCGAATAAAAAAAATGTGGGGCACTAATTAACTATAGCGTTGCAGCAAGCTTTTGCTTTAATTCGATTTAAAATTTGTCTATACCAATTTTATATTTTCTGAAATCATCATTCAAATGTATGAATTTCGTTCAAATGGACTGAGTTATCCGCTACGGTATAGGACAATATTGTAGACAATTTTTTTTTAATTCATTAGGAACTGTTTCAATAATCTATTTTTTTTTAATGAGCTTAATGTTCAGTGCAGTGTGTTATAACATCACAAAAAATTATAAAAGTCAAACATGTACATATGTTTTGCAATAATCTTTTATTTCTTTATTCTCTTGCGTTTTGCAGATCATACGTTTAGATTTCGAATATTAGGGGATTATATGTATACGAATATACGTTGAAACGTAATTCCGGTACACTTCCGAAAATTTGTGTTTTCGAAAATAGGCAGGGCAACACAGAAAATTTACGTTTGTCAGATGTGATCTTTGGTGAATACAAGTTATAAAAAAAACTGCTACAGACAGTTACGCTATTATTTTTACTTGTGGTGCCACGTCAGTCATATATAGCTTACATCTTTTATGTATACTTATGTATTTTTAAGTTGTTGTCAATATATTCTTATAAGTTCTTATCCAATATCAGATAGACACTATTTTGCGCAACGAATCGACGAAGAAGGGAAAAAAATGCGCAGGGTATGCCGATTATGTTACTTTCATCTCAAACAAAAAGAAGGACGAGAGATTGCACGAAGGCGAGCAAAATGTGTCACGACTTACTGTCAACAGTGTCCTGGATTACCGCAATTGTGCTTAAATTGCTTCAATATGATTCACTAGTTGTAGTTTAATTTAAAATTTATCACCACAAAATATGAAGTTTGTTTCTGAAATAGTTGAGATTTGAAATGTTAGAAAATTATTATAATTATCTAGTCGAAAAATAAAAATTCCAAACTCGCACTTTAAACTGTATTTTTAGTTTACAGTTTCTGACAATATTCAACGTTTTGTCCCAATGAAAAGTTTTCAGCTGCATTAAGAATAAACTGGGCGCTTTACTGCGGTACTTCCACATTCGGTGTACACAAAATATGGTAATATTTAAGTAAACGTACTGCATACTTTTTGTTCAATGTTAGACTGAATTTGGTAAAGTTTTCTTATAAAGCTTCATCAATAAAGCGTTTAATGTTTTTTTGGTCCAAAGTCCACTTATCCACTTCCGTCCATTAATGTAATTCGCTCAGTGTAGCGTTCTCTAATTTTTGAGTGTGGATATTTGGAATAAAATCTAATTTTTTATAGTAAAACTTAATTTAAAAATGTTTAAATTCATAGCATCAGTGTCACATTTTATTCCTTTTTCCTCAAAAAAAAAAAACGGCGGGTTGCACTCTGGGAGTGCCGACAGAAGTGAGAACTTTAAATAATATAATTGAAATTTGTTTTCAATTTCAAGCAACTCATGGCTGTCTCTTTCACACCAGTAAAGAAAAAATAAATGGAGGAAAGCTAATGTCAAGTTTTCAGCTTTTAAAATCCAGTGTCGGTGATGACGTGGAGGAAAGCTAATGTCGAGTCTGCAGCTTTTAAAATCCAGTGTCATCCTGTGTCGTAACTCAATTTATGCATACGCCCAAAAGCACGCAGCAAATTTCTAAAATTACCAGATACCAACAACCATGACGTCATCACATGGTTGCTGTCTTGGCTACTGATCTATCAACATACCCTTAAAGCATGCTACATAATTTTAAAAATATTGTCATTGTGACGTCATGAATGTCGGTGTCCTGTCGCCAGTTTATACATTTTTCCTCACCCGCACAACGTGCCTAAAGAAGTTCTCACTTCAAAAATTTTGCAATGAACTTCTTTCTACAATATATGCCACCTGGAAAGCTATAAAAGTTCTGAAAAATAACTAATTCATTTGACTCGTAAAATAAGCCATAATTTTAGTGGGACGCTGTGCCTAAAGTCGTAAAAGTTCTGAAACTTTGGAAGAATAGTATTTTTTCAATCATCTCAAGTTTCATGTAATTTTCAGTAAAGACAATGTTTATTTACTTTTAAGCGGTCATTGATTACAATAAAATTAAATTGAAGTTGAAAATTCAAGAGTAATATTACAGATAACTTTATTCAATCCCTTCTTATTCAGAACAACGTACACATGAAATATCTAATAACATTGATATGGACGAATCCGAAAACAGCAACACTTCTGCAAGCATATCAGAAACTTTTGAAAGCCAGGAACCAGATTCCACAAAAAGGAAACATGGACCAGAATGTATACAAGAATATAAAATACATTTACAACTTAAGAAAAGAGAAAACTCAATAGTAGAGATTGACATAGCTAGCGATGGGAGAAAAGGGACAATTCATTCCAAAGCAAATCTTAACTAAATCTGAGCAATTTAATGTAAATATTCCCAAATACTTTATACACTCAATGATACCGCTGGAAATTGTTGAAGATGCATATTTTATAAAACTTTTCACAGATTTAGAAAGTTGTCTCAAAGTATTGAATAAAAAAGAATTGAAATTTGCTATTGAAAACTTATATATGCAGCAAATTAATAAACTTGATCGAAATGTTTAAGGCAATTGGGGTGAAGTTATGATAGATGATAAGGAAAATTTCTCTAATTCGGCTGAATCTTCTACTGAAGAGAAAGTAAACCAGTCTTCAAAATATTTAGCAACAATACCTGGACCATAGACGCCATTAAAGTTCAAATATGCACAAATGTGTTAAGCTCTGGACAGCCGCATGTCGACCAGAAACAGAAGAAATAACGCAACAAATATTACAATGCTCACTGCAATATCCTGATGAAAGCAATTTTAATGCTATATATAATTCGTTACAACAAATTTTCCAACTAAAAGAAAAGATGTTTAAGCTACAACAAGTATCAGCCTTTGGAGGAATCTGAATATCTTTGTTTACAGGAATTTTTAGTTTGTACTGCACCAATTGCAAAAGCTTTGGAAATAATACAAAGTGACGAACATTCTTATTATGGATATGTTATTCCAATACTTATGACTTTGAGATTAAAATTTCAGAAAATGATAAAGAAAAAAGATTTCATTTATTGCCATAAGCTTGCCAAGACATATGAACAGAGTATTGCAACAAGATTTGAATGCTATTACAAATTAATTACCCAAGAAGCAGCAATTGCTGCATTGCCACATCCACGTTTTAAGAATTCATGGCTTACTTGTTTAGCGAGCTCAGACATTGATAGAATTTTAGAAACATTCAAAAACGCTATTTCTAAAGAAATAAATAAATGAAAAACTAAATGACCCAATAAAAATTATTTGTATAATCTGTAAATAAAGAAAATAATAATAAAGGAAAAGGAAAAGAAACCTTCCAAATGTGAAGACTCTTGGTTTGACTTTGGCTCAGATTCAGATTCTGATGATTCAGTGGCACAGACAAACCAATTGCAGCATTTTAAAGCTAATATAATAATGGCCAATTTTTTTACGGAGGAAAGTCAAAGTGTTGAAATCTTTTATCGTTATCCTGAAATAATGGCACTATGTATTCATAAAACATAATACGGTTTTATCATCTTCAAGGCATTTGGAAATTCCATTTTTGTTAACAACAAAGCACAATTTAACCAGTGACCCTGAGTTATTCGATGTAATGTTTGCAACCTTGACGATTAGAAATATGTATGGTATTATTTCAATAAAAAGTGTTAATAATTGTTTTTAATAAATTGGAACTAAAAGATAAACTGTTTTTTCTTTTATTATTTAATACGAATCGGGGCAATAATTTCTTCTATTAGTGGTGTCCTGTAATGTATGTATCAGGTCACTTGGTTTTACTCTGTTCTTATTTTTAGCAATTGTATTATTTCTGAGAAAGAAGCACAAATTTAAAAAAAATTAGTAGGTGCGTTATCTTAGGCTTTGCCGAAAATCAAATATCCTACAACCCTAAAACAACTCTATCATTATAGTTTTTGAAGTTTTTGCCACGTCCTCATATAGAAATTTTTCCAAACTTTGTCAAGGCTTTGTAAAATCTATACCTAGTATTTGAGTGAAATTTCTTTCCTTTACCTGCCTTAAGTAACTCAGTACAAAATTTTTAATTTTTTAAAGGTTTAATTTGTGTGAGCCATAGGCGTGTCCGTAAACCGATTCTGCTCATCTTAATTACCATAAGCTATAATTGAAGATGCAGTCCATGTACCAAATTTCAACAGATTGTCTTGCTGGACTTTCAAAAAAACGAGGCTTAATCAATTCAGAAGGTTGCACTGATCAGAAATATATACTTTTCTATTCAGGATGTCAAAATAGAAGAAAAATAGGACTCGTACAACTATTAATATTCTAATTAAATCTAACTAAAAAACTAGTACCTAAGGGTGTTATCTTTGGCCTATCATAAAATATTGAATACCCTACACCGCATTGACAATGAAAGTGCGCGTAAGCCTTTTATACCTTTGTTGAAAGAGTATTTCTTCCACCACGCTGGTGGTTGGTTTAAATAACTTAAATAATTCTCTGAATAGCGTTTATGCTTATATGGGTATTACCACAACCACTTTTCTGGTCTTGTTGTTTCATAACTTCTTAGTATAACGTTTTGAATTTTCGCTTTTATGGCCGATGCCACGCCCTCTTGTCGAAATTTATATAATTTTTGTTCAGAGCTTATCTGAACTATTCTCTCAGTACTCAGTGATGTGCTGGAAATCGAGTTGGCAATTTTGAATAGAAGTCGAATCTATTTGTAGACAATGTTCGATTCAGCTGTTTGGTTTTATTGGTGATCAACATTGAAAGGGATGTGTTTAGTATCGAAAATTGGTTTTTCAGTAAATATTTTGAAAATACTGACAGTTTTTATTTTTTCAATAACGTAAAATTGAATTTTATTTAAAAAAAATGTGTGCTTCCGTTTTGATTGCAGTTATGTTATTGAATCTCGAAAATCCTATGAATGAGAGGATAAAAAGAAAAATTTTAAGAGATCATTCCAATCCATTGGCCAGTCCAAATGCAGCGTAAGTATTTATCGTTTAATTAATTGTGAGACTTCCCAAATAGAAATAAACAACTCTTTACAGTTTTATAGCGTATTATCGGCTAAATAAAGATGCTTTCAAAATGATATTGGAGGAAATCAAACCTATGGTTCAACAATCTTCAATCCCATTAATAGTTCAATTAAGCGCAGCACTTAGGTTCTTGGCAGAAGGCGGATATCAAAAAGCAGTTGGGAAAGATGCTGACATAGCTTTGGCAAGAAGCACTGTTTCAAAAGTGTTGACTAAAATTTTACGTGTGCTGGAATTGAAACTTTGTCCGAAGTGGATAAAATTAAATATGTCTGACGATGAACGCCGTCAATCGAAGCGATACTTTTATAATAAATATAGTTTGCCCGGAATCATTGGATGCATTGATGGCTCACATGTCAGGATTTCAAAACCCCATCTTGATGAGTCGCCATATCTCAATAGGAAAGGACATTACAGCATAAATACTATGATTGTGAGTTGATTATAAATTTAGAATTTACCAAATTTTAATATTTCACATCTTGCAGATATGTGACTACAACATGAATGTTATAACTGTCGATGCTTGTCGCCCTGGCTCCAGTCATGACTCTTTCGTTTGGAACTTAAGTAATGCCAGAAATTTTTTCTTATCTGAATACAAAAAGGGTGAACGTGGATCATGGCTTTTAGGGGACTCGGGCTATGGTATTGAACCGTTTCTCTTAACGCCTTTCAGAAGTCCAGATTCTGGGCCTCCGCAAGACAAATTTAACCGCATGCATGCTTCAGCTCATAATATTGTTAAACGAACAATTAGAGTAATAAAAAGCAGGTTTAGGTGTTTGCAAACATCTTTACCATATAAACCAGAGAAAGTGGTTAAAATAATTAATGTTTGTTGTGCACTTCACAATGTTTGTAGACATTATAAAATTCCGTTTGATGAAGATTCTGACGATGAATCTGATGATAATGAGCCTGATGATGATGAAGATCTAATGATTGATAGCTCTACATTGCAAAGTGAAGGACAAAGAATAAGAGATGATATAGCTAGCTGTATTTGACTTTTATATTTATTGTGACATTTACAAGAATAACATTTTATAATAAATCACCTGTTTTGATTCTCCAATCGTGCTATTTCCATTTTTAGAACGATTTTTTTTGAAAGTTGGAAATATAATTTTTTAAAAAACGAAAACTTTAAAAAAATCAAGTAATTTGGTTGATTATGCGAGGAGTTATCAACACTTAAAAATAAAACGTTAAAAACGTTAGTTTTGAAAAGTTTATGTCTTAAATAGATTGATAAAAAATCGCAAATTTTAGTAAAACGGTGGTGTCACCGTTATAGTGTGGGGATGTTTCTCTATAAATGGAGTAGTACTTAAATTTGGTGAGCAACGAGGTTACAATGAAAAAAGAAGATTATAAACATGAGTTTAGTAGAAGACGCTCTGCCGTCTGGTCTTAACTTAATTACCGAACACATTTCAATACTATGAAGGGCGTCTTTAGAAAACATAGAAAGCGAAAGGGTTTTGGAAAACATGTTCTGGCAGGTGCAATCTGCCGATCTTATCCCCATTGAACTCATGCCTTCTCGAGTGAGCCTACTTAATAATTACTGCATTTTTTTATAATACTTTACCTTAGGCTTATTAATTCACATATTAAAGTAGTCTTATATCATTATCTCCGTTAGGAGTTTCATCATAAAATTTTATTGTTTTTTAGGGAGGAAAAGCTCAGATGACGATGAAACAGACCCTGGATATTTTTCTACAAAACATGGAATTAAAATGTCGAACAATTTTAGTGGACAAGTGCCGAGCGTTTCAAGGAATCGACATTTTGACGCAAAAATGCTCAAGCTGAGTGATCCTGTAAATAAATCTACGCATTTATGTACAGAAAAAACTTCTCAGTCAAATAGAATACAATTTATGTGCAGCAAAAGTAAAATAACGGTTAAAAAACCATGCACTGAAATATGTCCTTGTTCAAAAAAATGTTCTGAAAAAATTGGACAAGCTCAACGCACACTGCTATATAAAAATTTTTATAAATTATCCAGTTTTAAAAAACAAAGTTCATACTTGTTTTCGTTAATAAAAGTTATTGCCAAAAAAAAAAAAAGGACAACTTCCCTAGAATCAAGACGGCAAAAGACTCGCTATTATTATTTAACTAATAACGATGGTACTAAAGTAAACGTATGCAAGCCGTTTTTTCTTAAAACATTTCAATTATCAAATGGAAGAATTAGCAGATTAATAAAAAACGTAACAGACTTAGTTACACCAGACTGATTGGCGAATATATATCATATATCATTATCCCTAGTGGATACAAAGAATAAAATGTCTGGAGACAGGTACTGAACTGATGAAAACATTTCCGAAAACATTTTATACGGCTCTTAACAAACAGAAAAATAAATGCATATGCAGGGTCCTTCAGCAAAATTGTTGTTAATTTCACACCGCTGCTGCTATCTAAGCGTATCAATCTTTCGACTGAACTGTTATTATGATTTGGGCGATTATTCAGATGAGACTATTAAACGTAGCGTGGTAGCGTAAAAAGCACTATGTGGTAGTGGCTGCCCCAAAAACCAGTCTGAAAATCTTTAATAAAGTAAAAAACCGAACTCAGTGAAATCAACCCACAACACTGATCACTGATTGTAAATGAGTGTGCGGCTGCATAGAGCAAAGAAGTAAAGGCATTTGCATCCCGAAATTCCAAACATCGTCTTGTCTGATGAAAAACATTTAACCATTGGATAAATCGTCTCAAATTGGAACGATCATGTATACATGAGAGGACATACGACAATTTGAACGTTCGTTTGGCCACTGATGCCAAACCGATAATTTCTTTATCTGAGCTAATTGTGAGGTCAAGCTCAAAACTAAAAAACAAGAAACTTTGGATCTTACGTCTGTTCATGTCCGAGAATGGAAGAAAACAATTCTCCTTTTTTACGTCTTGATGAAACTATCAATGTAGTTTATAGTTTGAAATAAATAAATCGTTGAAATTAAATTCTCTATAGGTTTTTGAAGTATGTAGTAACAGCTCTGAACGACTCTATACATTAGAGTGGGTAAAAAATCAGCACTATAACATATTAAGATTTGTCACCTCAAAAAAACAACACACGCTATATAAGCTATGCATCTCCTCTACAAAAAAACTATTTGCACTAGATTGGATTAACGAAGTTATGGTGTCAAAAACGCAGTACTTTTGGTCATTTCATATACATAGTACGGGAGCCAGGAATTCTTTGGCTCGAAAAGTTTCGTTTCTCTTGAAAATTTTTAAAAGATGAAAGTTACTTCAAATATTTATTATATTTTTCTATTTATGATTCACTTTTCCAGTTATTTAGCAAAAACCCTTTTTTAAACCTTTAGACGCTTAGTCTTATCTCGGTATTGTACCACAAATTGATTTTCTTTGTTTACCACAATCAATTAGTGGGTTGAACATGTCTACAGACGGTATGAAATTTTTGCACAATTCATGTCGCTGGCTCCCGTATAATTTGTAGTAAAATGTTTGTTTGATTCATAACTTTGAGAACTTGTGTCATTGTGCTAACATTGTAAATAGTAATATTTAGGTATGGTTTTATTCATTTCAATTCAAAAAACTGTTACTGACGCAGTGTAATAAAAAATGATAGTTATTTTTGATCGAAAGAAATAGTAATCAATTTGTATCGGCCATTCATGCGCCTCTAGTAATGTTCAAACATTTTCTTCCACCTTCCCCATCGATTGGTGAAATGAAAATTTTTCGTTAAATGTTAGCGTTAACGTTTTTTTTTTCATAAATATGGAATAATAGTTTATATTGTGAACTTTCAGTCAGCTTATTATGTTGTTTTTATTTATTTTATTTTAGGCAACGATTTCCATGCTAATAAGAATCCCATGAAACCAAAGTGGGATAAAGAAGCGATGAAAAACGCAATTATTGCTATTCGCAAGAACGAAATGGGCTTTTTAAAAGCATCTAAATTGTATAATGTACCTAAAACTACGCTTGCACGATTATGTAAAAAAGCTGATTTATCAGTGGAGAATGTGGGATATGCAAAGTCTGGAAGAAAATCTACGCTACCAGAATACTTAGAGACAAAATTGGTCAATTACATAGTTGCGATGCAGAAAGCTGGTTTCGGATTGACCAGTAAAGATGTTACATCTTTAGCATTTCAATTGACTGTCAAAAACAATTTGAGTCATACATTTTCAATGGAAAAAAAATCAGCCGGAAAATACTGGCTTAAAGCATTTCTTAAGCAGCATCCCATGTTATCCATTTACAATGGTAAATCACGTGTTAAAATCAAAAACAATAAAAGAAATGAATTCTGCAATTTGTTAGAAAGCAAATTCGAAGAATTTAAATACCTTCCAGAAAATATATATAACGTTGGAGAATTATGCACAAGTACATTGGTGATGCCTTTGGAAATGCCAAAAATATCACAGCTAAAGACTGATAAAGAAATAAGCTCCACAATGACATGTATTTTGTGTGTGAGCGCTGCTGGATCATTCGTACCACCAATGATGATATTCCCATTAGAGCAAGATGAACCAGACTTAATGTATTCAGCACCATCTGGTGCAATACATGCATGTAATTCATCTGGATTAATACAGAAAGACTTGTTCACTCAATGGTTTAAGCATTTCCTTGAAAATATTGGCACTACTGAGACATATCCAGTGCTGTTGATTTTAGATGGTAATGCGAGCTATATTCATAATATGGATCTTATTGATTTAGCGGAAGAAAACCATGTGCATCTATTGGCACTACCGCCAGACTGTAATGAGAGAATACAACCTTTGAGGAAAACATTTATTAGTCCTTTGGAGAATTATATGAGGAAAGAAATTTATGCTTATACAAACTTCAAGGCCAAAACACTAACAATCAAAGAAATTGTAAAAATCTTTTATAGTGCATACTTAAGGATCCATGATCCAGGTACTGGTATCCAAGGTTTTCGTACAACAGGAATTTTTCCGTTTATAAAACAACAATGCACTGATCTGATTAATGGCAATGTGGTGCCTATGTCAATAGATGAAAGCTCTTTTAATGATGTATGTGTCAAGAATAGAAATTTGAAATAAAATTGAGCATATTCTAATATTATGTATGTATATGTACGTGCAAATTAAAGTCGTCCTTGACCATATGGATAAAATGGAAACAATTAATATTAATATTTTTTCCTGAAATTATTGTACATGAACAAAGTTTTTATAAGAACCATTCGAATGCAAATGCTTGCAAAAATTTCTCCTTTGAAGAGTTTTTTGTCGCGAAATTTTAAGTCTTCAGAAATATAAAATGAAAGATGCCGCTAAAAGAAAAGATAAAGGTTGTGTTTTTATTAATAATTCGAAAAGTAAGACTCAAAAAAAACATAGTATGAAATCCAAAATTATAGAGGAGATAAAATAAAAATGCAAACACAGGTCTTATTTTATTTTGCTTATAGTTTGTAGCTACATATATACATACGAATACTCAGATAAAATATATGTACAAGGCTGCCAAGTTGAAAAAAAAAAAAAAATTTTCCCTCAAATGGTAAAAACTGAAAAAAAGCTGGTGACTGTTTTTTTTTTCTCAGCAATATTAAAAGTATAATTCATAAAATAGTAAAATCTTCAATTTGAAGTCCATGTCAAAAAAATCGTCCAATTCCCGGCTATTTCAGAAATTTTTGAATTCCTACCAGACCCCCGGCCATGACATGAAATTCCGGGCTTGGTCGGGTACATCTCGGTTAGGGTGTCGGTTAAAGTTGAAATTAAATGAGTCCCCGCAGCACATGACAACATAAGCAACATCATACTAAAATTTCTACTAATTTAACGGAGATCTGATTTCGATACAATTGATGTGGTGTCCTTTATTAAATTGGCTTGTGGTAGCAACAAATTTTGTCATTTTATTCTCTAGTGTTAACCACTGCAGAATTGAAAAGAAAATTTGAGAATTTAGGTAATGTTAATTGTAACTCAACCATGTTAAAAAATAAGTTAAATTTTATTTAAAATTTCAGAGAATGACAACAATGAACTGAAATCAGATATGAAGGACTTAAAAAAGGATATGAAAGCTATTAAAGCTGCTTTAAAATACCAAAAAGTTATGTTGGAAAAAATGTCAGCGATGTTATATGTACCAATAAATAATTTGAAAATTTTTCCGCTTAAAGACTTGGATGAAGTAAAGGCCTTAGACAGCTTTTTACCAAACTTTTCGGACGATGAACTGGCAAGTGGGATTATTAGAAAACATTTTATTTGCTTTATTGCAATTGTTTAGCTTATAACTTTTTTACTTTTTTTTCATAGATTACTTATACAAGATCTATCATTGGAAGCACGCCTATAACTAAGTGCATCCATTTGTTATTTACCGAAAATGCTTTGGTGCATGTAAATTGGGATGGACGACAGAAAAAATTTCCAGTAAAGTCACTAAAATTTTTCCAGCAAATTATTTTTTGTAAGTTTCTTATCAAATATAATGAAATCTTTTTTGCTAAATATTCTTTTCTTTTCTGTAACAGACGCCGTTAAGGGACCAGATATTGGGTTTGGCCAATATGAGGTACTCATGAAAAAAGGATTTCGAAGCTCCAAAAGCAAAATATACCGTCATACATACAATAAGGCGCATAACTAGTATAACTATAGTATAATGGCTTATTTTTGGACTGGAGCATCACACATTACTGAAAAAAAACGTTGGCATAGGTTTCAATCGCATACAGATTTGGCCCAAAGTCAACCATTCTCCTTTGTGAAACTTTGCAATCTCAATCAAAATGCTCATTCCGTGAAAAGTTTAGACCACATATAAAACATCACTCAAAAAACGTACATATGTGATTTTTTATATATATGTATGTGCAAATGAATTTTTAAGATTTCAAGGTTCCTGGACTTACATATGTATATATACAGTAACATGAACTGAAAGAGTAAAACAATAAATGTATGCATTAATTGTTAAATACAATATTAATTTAAGTTTAAACTTTTTCTTAATTTAAATGTCAGCTGTTTGTTTCGTTAGTAAAACTTATCACGTTAATGTCAAACTTTATATTTATTTTACTTTAAGCAACTCAGTTGCAGTAACAGTAAAGTGTTTGTTTCAATTACGTGGTGATGTTAATTATATGATACAGTCAAAATATACCTAACCCTGGAAATAAAAAAATATCTAAATATAAAAAATCAAAAGAACACTAACAGCTTTGATCCGAAGACCGCTGATCTTAAAGTATGAGGTTTTTCTTCATATTTGATAAAAAATAATAAAATTTTTTTGTTAAAAAAACTAGCTGTTATCGTTCTCTTGTTGTTTTGCCTGTACTGAACAGTAAGCTAAGTTAAATAAAATACATACATATATACATACATATGTATATTATCTATGTAAATATTCACGCAATCGAAACATTGTTTGAACATAAAATGTAAGGAATTATTTATATCTTGAAAATTGACAAAAACTCCAATTTTTTATTTATATTTATTTTAAAATCTGTACAAAAAAACAAAAATAAAAGATTTAACACAACCAAAATGGGATCTCACCTAACTTTTTAATTTAACCAAATTTTTTTATTTCAACAGCGTTTCGTAATGTAAATATCAACTGTTATATAAAATGTTAGGAATAAGTTTGACCTTCAAAAAAAGTTTTTTTAATTTTTATTTCCTATGTGGTAAATATTTTGAGTACAATTTTAAAATTGGCCAAAGTTGTAATTTTGATATTATTAATTTCATTATTTATTTTGAAATCTGCATAGAAGAACAGTTAAAAAATGTATCAAAACTTAAACGAGTTTCTGAAAGGATCCAAATTTAACGTGTCTTGATTCAATCAAATGAAATATTTCTTTAACTTTATACATACACAAAATCCTTTTACCACATTCATCCAAACTCTATCTCTTTCCATTTTATGATTCTAATTCAAAAGTTGTTCTGCATAAATTAAATTTTTATTTGTTGATTGGACTTTTTATATAAAGTTGTATCAATCTACACAAGATACCCTAGCCTACAAGATGCATTTAATCTAATGGAACATTCGAGACTCAACTTAAATACAGCAACTGTGAAACACAAGTCACAACTTTCTAATAATCTGGCACTTGTATAGTATATGGAAATTCTTCATCAGTTCGTTTTCTCTCACATATGTGTAGGAAAACATGTGTTTTCAAGATATGTTTCGTCAATGCAGTATTTTGTACATGACTTGTAACCAGCATAACCAAAGATTTGCACAGGGTCGCCAAGTCATACAGATGCAATTCTTTTTTTGGGAAAAAATTTATTTTTATTTTGGCTACCAATATTAAAAAATTAATTCATAAAATGTTGAAAACTTAACTCTTTGTGTGGGAAAAACTTGATGACATTTTTTTCTCATTAAAAATCCAATTCCCGACTATTTCAGAAATTTTTGAGTTCCTACCGGTCTTGACAAGAAATTCCCGACCTGACTGTGTCAATAGCGGTCACTTGGTAACCTTGTACTTGCTTAATTTACGATTTAGCTAGTAAATCAAACGAATCCTATATTTTTATTATTATATACTTGGTTACTATATGTTACACCTGCATTAATTAATTTCACAGCTATTGAGTACATATTAACAAAATCGTCATGGAAACTTAAAAGTTCACGTTTTTTTTTAATTTCAATAATATTCTTTTCTAAGCTACTGTGCCAATATTATCCTTGCTAAACAAACAATATTCGTATATATTGGTTTACTTAAAATTTATCTGGAGTCTTTCGGGAACCTCACAGATATTTATAAATTCAAAATACGTAGCAAATCATTGCAAGCTTCCATCCGATCGACTACAACTTTCTCACGCTGCTAGTATCGTTTTTAAAGTTTAAAACGTTGCATTACTTTTGAAACATAGGGAAGATTAAAATATTAAAAGAGTAGCTTTACATGAAAATTAAACTCAGATAGTAAAATTTAAAAAAATTAATTTTTTATGTATTATGTGCACATATTATATGAATACATTTATAAATATAAATTCTTTTTTTTTTTAACATGAAAAGCGCAATCGACAACTGCTGCACAACGAACTGCACGTCGAAAAACTACTGAAGTTAAAAAAATTAAGGCAACCGCACGTTCAAATACTACTGAAGTTAAAAAGATGATGGCATCTGATTATTCATCGGATTTCAACACGACAACGATCTCCGACAAAGGAACAGATTCATTCTCGGATGACGATAAGGAACATCCACTTCTAAGAAAACAAATGTCTCCTCAGGAAGACCTGACCCAACTATCTACCATGGATATGTTTAAACTTGTGTATGGTAAAATATGTTTTCCAGTTTGTTTTGTATTAATTCGTTTTATAATCTATTTATTTTTCTAGTGGTAACCGTGGTTATATATTTAATTTTCTTATGTTCTAAATTTTTTTTTCTGTCGTCTTGTGATTTTTTTTATTTGTTGTTTATTGTACATTTCTCCTTTAAATGTAATTTTAAACTCATTCATTGTTTCAGAGAGCGTCAATCTTAATACTACAAAAATGAATTCCATAATTAATTCTCAAAAAGAATTAAAAAAGCGTCTGGTTGACTTGGAAGAAGGTAACACTGTACGCCGTCATGTAGTCCAAGGGCAATTCGCAGACATTGCTGATAACTTGGAAAATTTCCTGCCGCTAAAAACGTATGAAGATTTTGTCATATTTGAGGAAAAGCTGAACGACAAATGCTTTTACGATGATACGGTAAATTTATTAAAATATTATCTATTAAAATATAGTCGTGTTGAACGATGTAGTAATATTCTCTTACATTTTCAGGCTCGGTACATGAAAAGTCTCGGAGGAGACACACATCACGAACTAGTGCGGGGCATTCTGGATAGATTTATGTCTAACTGTTTAGCACTTAAATTCAATATGGACGGTAAATTTTTAAAAAAGAAAGATGGTCATGGTAACGATTTAACGCCAAAAGTACCGTTAACGTCATCAAAATTCTACAAATGCATAATAAGTAAGTATACTTACTATATTTACTAAAGGTCTGCATGAGTGCACTTGAAACGATTTATTTGCAAGTGCAGCACTTACCTAGCTTGCTTGGTATTTCGATTTGTTTTGCGGTTTTCGTGCAGAAGGCTCGATAGAATCGCAACGTAGCGAGTGGCTTGATGGTCGTTTCGAGTGCACTCATGCAGACCTCTAATATGTACATATATTTACAGTATGCATACGCAGTAAGCCCTTCTGAAAATAATCAATAAGCGAAAATAAATATAAAATACCAACTCTTTTCCATGTAAAAATCGTAAGCAAATGTTGAAAAGTGTAAAAATTTTTTCATTTAATTTTGGCCAACTTTTCATCAGAGATCTGTAGCTTATAACAAATATCCTAACAATTAATTTCAGTAAAGAACCCTTGATTATTTTTTTAATATTTTTCACAGTTTTGTTTTAAAACACAGTGTTGTCTTTTTGTTTTCACTTCCCTGTATTTACTGGGTAGTAATTAATATAATTTTGTTGTTTTTAATTCTTTTGATTCTTTCAGAGGCTGCGAAATTGAAAAATGAGGACATGGATGAAAAACTCCTACGATCCAAAACTATTGGACCATGGCTGTCGGGAGCAACACTGAGGGCTGATAGAGAAAGGTAGAAACTAGAATTTTTTTGATATTCCTGTTTTCGTTCATACTGTGCATATGCAAGTATCGGTACTAATTACAATAATTGATTTGCAGAAAAAAAAGGACCGGCAACAACACAGACAGCATGAGTAAAATTACAAACACATTAGGTACACTATTATCAACGCATTACCAAAAATATGCATATGATATACATAAGTGCGAGACTTGTAAATTCAATAAATAATTAAAAGAGAAAATTCTGGTATTTTATTTTACACAAATTATAATTATCGTATAATAGTATTACATTTTTTTAACTTGACTCCTGACATAGACTTTGGACATATGGGAAAAATCTCGAGGCAGATTTAGATTGGTTCGTATCCATTTTCCATTTACGGTTTTTAATTTAAATTATTTAATTGATAACTGTTTTTGTGACCATTTCCTATGTAAAATGGTACTTTTATTCCAAAAACTTTGCTTGTTTTTGAGAAACTGTCCATTAACAGATTTTTAGTTTTCAAAAAAAGTGGCTCCACTTTAATTCAAATTAACAACGAATTAAATAATCAATTTTAGTATACTATACTATACTATACTATACAGAGTCAGAATATATTTGTAGATCACTTTTCAATCTGCTCTTTTAAGTATAGCCACAGTTAAATTACAAAATATTTTGGAATTTGTTTTTAAATAATAAAAAACTGCTTCAACGCATATCTTGAAAACGAAACGTGACAACTTTTTCAATAATTTTTCGAAATCACCGTAATGTTTTATACATTCCTTGCATTGAACTTTAATTTTGAATTAAATACAAAAAATGTACCTAACTTCAAAGCCTACAACTCTTTTAAGAAAATATTATAAAACTGATGAGGTTAAGCTATTTTTATATTTTTCTTTTTTAGGGTGATGTTTGAGTTCAATGGCCCATTTTACATAAGAAAATGAACAGGTTTACTTTAGCTGCCATTGCCCAACTTTTTTATGTTGTTGTTGTAGTATGTAATTGTTTTTATTGTTGTCCATAAATAAATAGTTTTCATAAGAGTTTACTGAATAAACTGGTTGTGTTTTCCGGTAAAAAAGGTTAAGGTGCAAAAATTTAGAACGAGCAAAACATCATTTTAAAAGGAAAAAAAATCAACTTTTTTAACTGTCTAAAAAAAAGTTCTAAAGACATTATTGGGAAAATATACATGTATTATATAAATATACATGTATATATTTTTTTTTTATAAAAGTCGTCATATCTTTAAAACTATAGGTTAGATTTGAAAAATTCATGTATACAATAATGATTGTAGGTCAATAGATTATCTGTCTTATGGAAATCATATTTTTGATATCCATTAAGGACTTTCATTTTTAAAAAGCTATCCACAACTTCTGATGGCTATATCTCTGAAACCAGATCCCAGCAAATATTTTTGATAACATATTTATTCTTGAAAGTAAAAAGCAAATAAAAAAGTTAAGTTTAATAAAAATTGGCAATTGGAAGCTAAAGTCAACAAACTTTCAAATTACTCATTTTGAAGTCTCTTTTTTATCTCATCAACTAAAATTACAACTTTTCCATACTTTTTTTCAGATTCAATATGGTAAAAAAAGACTTGTATGAAATTCCAAAATGTTTTTGAAGCCAATGGATACTCCAAGTTAAAAAGTTGAAATATTTTAAAACAAATATCGAAAGCACAAAGCAAACTTTTACACGAAATTTTTACTTCTTCATAAGAAATAAAAATTTCTTTAATACAAAACAAATCTCCAACAACCATTATTAGTGGTTGATTTTTCTTATGTAACGATTCTAACACATGCAGTTTGTCATTCAGTTCATCCCAGGATTTTCCAATAACTATAAAAGACTCTTGAGATTCCGCTATAGTGTATCTTGTAACATTTTGTTTTCCATTTTCATCTTTCTTGATATTTCGATGTTGGGGTGTTAAATATCCATGTAATGACCACAATAATATCGCATCTTTACTATCTGCGGAGAAAAAAAATATAATCTTGGGACTTATTATATTACATATATGATAAAAGTATGGTAAAAACTAATTCTAATTTATTTTATAATAGCACCTAGAAATAAATATATGTTCCTAAGTGTCGACCTGCTACAACGGAATGACGCATATGTAATATTTTTACCTTCGCTTAACGTGTTATCTAATTTTTTTAAAACATCCTTAATTTTTTGATAGCTGACAGATTCTCTCAAAAAATCTAATATTTTTTCTGCATTTTTATGAAAATTGTTGAGAATTGTTGAAGCATATGGAAACCGGCTTACAAAATCCAAATCAATCTAAAATGTTGAAAATAAAAAAAATATAAATTATTAAGTGATTTAAATAAACGAGCTGGTCTTATTTTTAAAAATTTTTTTATTGAATATTTCGATCCTCTTCGAAGATCGTCATCAGCAGATGTGAAAAATATTAACTATAAAAAATTATTTTAACATTTAACATAAAAAAAAACACACGTCCCGCCAAAAATAATAATAATAGTAAAAATAAATTATTATTATTGTATTTATTAGTATATAACAATAGGTACATATGTATATGAATAAGTATTACTTATTCTGCCAGACAGAAATATAAAAAATATAAAATGTGTCCTATCTTTTAATTTTATTATGAGGCCTTATTTATTATTTTTTATTTATTTTATTTTATATATTTATTGTGGTTTCAAAGCCTTACGGACAATTTACAAAATTACTAGTGAATAAATAGGCGAGTAAAGAGAACTAATAAACCAACAAAAAAATCAAATTAGTAAATTTTAAATAAAGGAAAAAAAAATACCCCAATAACAAAAACAATCAGCCTTTCATTACAAACCAATTTAAAAGATTTGAATTCAAAACCCGTAACCATAATGAAATGATAATGAGAACCTTATTTGTAATCTGATTTTTTACAAAAAAAAAACATTCCTTTTCACAAATATATTTCAATATTTACCAACTGATGACCGTCCAGTCTTTTATATTCAGGCCATAATTCAAAGATTTCAGCTGCAGTAGAAGCTTCCGCAATATTTTTTAGTCTCAACCCTGTACATGCTTTCCAACGTTTCATATATTCATCTCTTGGAAGCTTGTCGTTTTTTAATGAGCGTCGAACTTCTTCTGCATCAGTTTCTGGAACTAAAATAATTTGTCTTACCGTTTACTTAAAGGCTTTTATCAAAATTATTCACTAACCAAAGCTTGGTTTTTTTGATTCAACTGATGACTCTCTTATTCGTTTGGTAGATGCATCTCTTTTTAAATATTTTAAATTACAATATTTATTATATATTTTTCCTTTATTTGAAGAAGTACGATAATATTCCTTTAAAAATAAATTTAAACAGTCAAAACATTTGGGTTTTCTTCTGACGACTTACGATTTTTTCTGTCGGGAATCTTTCTAGTATTTCTTTTTCAAGTTGGGTACTTTTTGAAAAGGAAAGATGCAAGTCGAAGTCATCAAAGTAATGAGCAATCAACTTTATTAACGATAATCTCTGTGCATCTTGAAAGTGTTTATTTTCTTCATAATATTTCGTGAGTAATTTTCCTTTATATGTATATCCTAAAATTGCTACTAAACTAGCATTTGAACTTGTTCCGCTTTTAGTAACTGTTGGAGCAGTAGCACATACTAGGGGCTTGAGTAGAATATTCGTTGTGCTCACTTCGTTTCGTTCTTGCAAATTAACTGAATTCTCTCTTCTCGAACTGCAGTATTGCATGGGGTATCCAATGTTTGATCTCCAATTCTCTAAGCACGTTTCAAATACTATTTGCGTTCGTAAATCATAATTTCGTAGAAGCCGTTCGATGTGATGTATTTTAATTATTTTAAGTATATCAAGAGTAATATTTTGAGCTATAATATTTATAAAGATAAGCGATATATGGCGCAAATACAAATACAAATACATACATACCGTAAAAATTATTATATAAGTTATCAAGATTCCAACTCATAAGTAACGATAACAGCTCATCCGTTTCATGATGGTTAAATTCAAAGTTATTTTCATTTACGTGTGCATCAGCTTCGTCTTCCGCATTTATGTTTTCATCATCGGAACAGATATCCATTGCTAAGTTGTTATTGTCCACTATATTCGGCGAGCCTGTTTATTATTAATTTTTTAATGAATTTACATATTCACGCTAATGAATTTTATAGTTTTGATAATGCCTATTTAAAAAATGTCCACTATTAAAACAGTTTATAAATGTTGGGCCATATGTCGGTTACACTTTAAAATTGTTATTCAACCACATCGTTTAAATTTTTGTAACAATATGTACTTATTTCACATTATTAATGGAAACAATTTCATTCCAATTACTGCAAAAATGAAAAGATAACCCTACCTATTAATTTGAACACTTGTCAATTACCAAAATTACATAAATTACTTTACAATCAATCCTTATAATGAAGACCTTGACTTTACCACTGCATTTATTTATACTTTTGTTTACCCAGCTACAAATTCCTTTATAAAATTCTTCCAACGTGCACGATCAGTGTGCAAACTCTCTTCAACATTCCCCCAATTTACAAACCAAATCATGTACATATAGTACGGATACCCTAATGTGTAATTAGGATTATAGAATTAGGATTTAAGAATGAAAATAGTTTTCGCAACTAAATGAATATAATTTCGTATAATAAATTGACTATTATTACAATGAGGTAATTAATAGCAAAAGTTTTGCTCATAAAAATTTAAATAATCTTTCGGGATATTACTTGTACCATTTTGCAGTAAGCTACGCAAATCCTTCTTCTTGTGAACCCTATTCCTAATGAAGTTTTCGTCCCACGCTTTTTACCATTTGCATTACTCATGATACTGGTCGTGAAATGGTTGGTAGAATGAGTAATCAATATTATCGTTGCCAATAAAGCCAACGTAATTGACACGACCGATTGAAAATAATAATGGGCGATTGACTGAAATCAGCTTGTGTCGATTTGAGTCAATTTTATTGTCAAACATAAAAGGACCGATCAATCCAAATAAAATCCTTAAAAAAATACGAATTTATTTATTGAGGACAATGCATTAATTAATTAATTATTTCACTGAAGCAAAATGAAGTACTTTTAGCACATCTGTAATCTCAAACTGTGCCTATAACATCTTAGGATTTGTTTTCATAACCAACCTATCAGAAAAATCACTTTCTGCCTAAATGCAAGGAATTTATTTTTCATCAAAAAATAAATTCCATACTTAACTCATTTTTTCTAATTTTTTTTTTTGCACATACGTTATTCCTGCGGTTAACCATGTCGATATCGTCGCCTGAGATTTTTTTGCCCATGTTTGCGTGAAAAAATAGTTCTACTAATAATTGTTTCAATTACTTTATTTTTAAGAAAAGAAAAGAAAGAAAAAAAAAACTAAAATAAAATGTATAAACATTCATTTAAAATATCTTCCATTTGAATTTGCTAAAACGAGTTTTTCGAAATTATTGCTCATTAGACTTTCCCAACGATAATTGTTTACTATTCCGGCAAATGGAAATAGTCGCTCGACAGGTGCAGAAGATGATATTGGGGTGTTAAATTTGAAAAATACATTTTTAATAAGTGGATATTTATTTAAACAGTTCATTGTGTTGTCGGCGTCCAAACAGAAATTACTAAGCTCTTGGTTATAATTGAGGAAATTAGAATTCGTCTGACTCAGCTCTAAAAAAAAGGGAAGACAAAATTTATTAATCATTTAAAAACACAAAATAAAAAATTTTCTTACTATCATCATCACGTTCAAGCCAATCGAAAAATGGATGATTCAAAACTCCTGAACGTACTTTGTTAACCTCAACGCTCTCAACATGTGTTTCACATTTTTGAACTTCTTCCATGAATATAGCTTTAAGGGTTGAAACAGAACAAGTTGGTGCAGTCTCTTGCCAAATTTGTAGCAATTTGTCACAATTTATCAACTTTAAAGTCGGACAAGTTATTGCTGCAACGACGGCATCATTCGCAGATGGCTCAAGCTTAAAAATTGACTCAAACCTTTCCACTAAATTTTTTTCCATTTGTTCCACAAGTTTTTTTAAATATTTTACTTCAGAGAATGATAAAAATTTTCTTATTTTCACCTTTAGAGTAAGCAATGTCGGTACTAAATAACCATAATATGAATCTTCTTCTTTTTGTAAAAAGTCTAAGGCTTCCGCGATAGGTTGCAAAAATCTAATTAATTCATGTAAGTAAGCTATGTCGGAAGTAGAGAGGTTTTCTACATCGAAAGCAGCTGTTATTTCATTTAATTTTTTTGTGTGACTAAGCAAATGTTTTATAGCGTCAAAAAGTGAGTTTCCGCGCGTTACGATCGGTGTCCTTAGAGGTGGCGAAATAATTGTTGCAATTTTTTCTGCACTTTTAGGTATATTGCACTTACTCCAAATTGCATTGCACCTACAATAACAAATAATTTGATTCGAGATGAAAAAAATATCCATGAAACTTACTTTTTCATAACGTTTAGATGCAATTGATATTCTTCAGTATGTTTTTGCAATGTTTTCATGAAATCAGTAGTGGCCAACAAGTTAAGCGTTTTACTGGCACATTGCAGTGTCTTAAAGTTATTTAAATGATTTAACGTGGATTGAAATATTAAAGTTTCGTCATCTAATTCACTATCGATTTCATTATCGCTAAGCTTAATGCTTGAATCTGAAAATACGAAATATCATACAGGGTGTTTTATAGTATATATGTATGTATATCAATCTATAGTATTTTTCACCGCTAATCTTTTTTGGACTTATACATACGTTTATTTGCTTAAAAGTTATAAGCAAAACGTAGAATGTGAAAAATAATACCGGTACACAAAAAAAAGATACCAGTGTGAAGGTATGGATTACCTTTTTACCACCACTTACTTTCTATTCCAAACTCCTTGAAAAAATTTAAAAAATTGCTGCCATTGTCTGTAACGATGCACACCAAATTTTCCTTATTAATTCCATAAATTTCATTTGTAGCATGAACGAAATCATTAATCTTTTGTGGACTACTGAAATTATAGCAAGCCAAGGCAGCTGATTTTCTTTTGAAATCAGCATTTATCCAATGGCATGTGCAACCAAAAAATGATTTTCGCCGACCTATCCAAATATCTGTTGTACAGCACACATGATTTACCTGTAAAATTATATAGTTTTTTATTTGAAATAATATTTTTGTTTATATCAGGGACTGTAAAGAAAAAAATATTTAATTAATCATAATGCAAAGAGAGCAAATATAAAGAAATTTCAACAACGCTTGGAAGAGAATATTGGCAAAATTGGATTCACCGAGAAAATTCAACGTTCAAAGTTAAACAGTAATTCAACAGGAAGTTTTCTGAAAATCTGTGTTGGCAGACAAGAAATATTTTTTTGATTTCCTTTCGCATTTTGTCATTATTATTTTTGATTTGGTTTGGTTGCTTCTTTGGTTGCAAACTTTGAGTTAACAAAAAAAAAAAATACTTTGTTTGAAATAGTTTATCAGCGCAAATTTACCTTTTCCAAAAGTATATATTTTGTTTTTGTCAACTTTTTGTTTTACTGTGCAATCATTTAGAATAATAAATAACTGAATAATTATTCAAGAAATTATCAAAACAATATTAATTTTTTAATAATCCCTGATATATTATATAAAAAATAGGGTAAAATCTTTCTTACCAAATTTAAATCGCTTTTGATTCTCGTTATCATATCCGAATATTTTAAGTCTAAAAGATTTGCGATACAGCGTAGAGAAATATTTTCGTTTTCAAACAACATCACAAATGCTGGGTGTTCCACTATTGATAGTGGTGAGAATGTTGTTACAACAAACTTCAATACTTTTGCTTCAAATTTTTTGTGTTTTGTTTCGGAGCGACTTGGCAATACATCACTTTTTTTCTGCATTAAATATTCGTTATGGTGTTGTGGATGTCTTGTTTTCAAATGCTGTAAAAAGTTTGATGTCACCCTTTTGGATCCTCGAATTTTTATTTTACAAATTTGACATTCGGCTATGCAACCACCAGAAGATATTTCATATTTAGAACTGTTTAACTACAAATTAACAATTTTATTTTGTATTCACACACTTTTTGAAACAACAAAATAATTTATAAATTCAATATTTTGATTCTCACCTCAGTTACTACCACAAAAAATCCACATGCAAGAATATATGGCAAAGGTAGCTCGTCATTGTATATAGACTTTTTAACTTTAAATAAACTAAATAAAAGCGCAAATTAATGATTATTTTTGAAAAGTTACAATTAAAAAGGAATAAACCGATTAAAACCTTTTGTTTCTAAGTAAGAAAACTTCGTGTAGTAGAAAAGTTACTTTTTTAAAGGACTTCTTTCTCATGGAAATCGGCCCTAGGCACAAGATATTCAACGTTGCGTTTTACTAATTTTTTTTTAAATCACCATCAGTAGTGATGGGACTTTTCCACAATAATGATATGGTTTTTTAGAAAAATTAGTCTGCTAAAAACTATGTAGTTTAGGATGAACTAGGGTAATTATTTACTTTAACGGCGTCACTCCCGATTTTCTTGAAATTTTAGTACGTTAGAGTAAGTAGGCGGCTTTCAGCCACGGCTCAGGATTTATTTCTTCCAATGTGTCCAATACGGGCTTCGCAGCGGCCTTCGGCCACGATTGACTGTAGTATGTCTAACACTGGTGTGTTTGCGAAGACAATTGGAGGATGTAATCCCTAAGCCGCAGTTTAACATGCTAAAATCATCCTAGGCTAAACTAGTTCATTCTAACACGCTTCGGATGAACTAATTTCGCCGGTAGCATCTGTACATATATAAAGTTTAGGAGTTTTTATTTGCTCGAGCAAAATTAAAAAAAAAACTTCTCTAAAAGTTGACTTCTACTTTTTCCGCACTCATCAGCTGTTAAATAAAACTTCAAAGTAATCCATCGCTTCAGACTGAAATGAAACCGACAACAAATTTGTACCTTCTGTATGTCACCATTACTATTCACTGAATTGTTGTGATATATAAATTCAAAACTCCAGTAAATTTTTTCCGAACGGATTTATTCTTAGTTATTTCAGACCACTAACTTTTTGTGAAGCTTCTAATTTGTTTCATTTACATCCCAGATTTTAATCGGTTTAATCGCTTTTTTACAGACGTACGCGTGTGGTGTAGGTGTTGGCGTAGATGTTGAAGGAATATCGTAGTTTGTCGAACTTCTCTCCATTGAATATGATGAATTTTGCAAATATGATGGTGTTTCGCAACTTCCGTCGTATGATGCTGATTGATTCATACAATATCTTGTATCTATATCCACATCGTAGTTAGTATCTTGTGTATCTTCATCTTAAAATTGTTTATCCATTATTTTGTGGTTACTTATTTATATGCAAGTTTGATATTTTATTTATAATATAATCACAATTAAGAGTTAATAGTAAAGATAATCGATTGTAGAATTTTAGGACCCGTACAAACTGACTTGTTTTATGTATTTCAAAGTTTTTTGTCAAAACACAATTTATAAAAACAGAAAGCTTAGGTCTAACTTTTTTATATAGATGTAAATACCAAGTCAAGAAGTCTTGATACAAAGAGAGACCCTAAAACTTACCCTTTTTTTTTGAGTTATAAGGTTAGATTCACTGATTTCAACAATATGTTTATGAGTGGATGCTCAAACGCAATAAAGATATATTAAAAATTGCAAAACCTTCGTTGTCACATACTCGTATAAGATATTTTTATAATACACAGATTATTTAAATATCAACAATAACCCTGAAGTGCCGAGGGGCCAACGTATATCGTATTTTTATCCCAAAACTCATAGTTTTTTAGTGCTTGAGACAGCCTGAACACTTTATAAATACTTTATGTTTTTATATTATGTTATTATATGGACTAGTAGTTCATGGTTTAAAACTGTTTTAACTATCGGTGGAAAATAATTAAAAAACTGTTCCCAAAGTTGAAACAAATTTTTACAGAAATATATAAAAAGAATTTATTTTAACAGAATATTTACAAATTAAATTAAAAAAGGTGGATTCAGGTAGTTGTTTATCCTTTTTCTCTCATTAATACTTCAGCTACGCTCTATACCTTTTTTTGTTGGTTTAAGTAAAATCTGGACACGGAAAATATATTTTCTCATCTTCAGTTGGTTTCTTGTTCTTTTTTCTCCACTTTTTTAATCTTGCATATGTTGAAGATTTAATCTTCTCGCATTTATCAGGATCAGTTTTCAGTTTCGTCCAATATTTTTTTTGATAGTTTTTATTTTTTTCCAATTGTGCCTTATAAAGTTCAGGATTTAGTTTGATTTTTTCCCTATATCGCTTCATACGGTCTCTTGAAGTTGATTTCTTTTGTTCGTTAGGCGTACCTGATTCTTCGTTCGCCACATTTTCCACTATTTAAATAAAAAAAAAAAGATTCAGCGTCACTCAGGTTGAATTTTTCCATTTCATTTATTTCAAGAATTTCTTCAAAGATTTTTTCAAAGAATAAATTGGTTTTGAGGGGACTTTTGTAAAACTTTATGTATATTACTATTTTTGAAATCAGGAAAATTGGAGGCAGGAACATTTCTCGAATCTAAAATTTTGTCAATAAATGTCATAACAGTGCATTACTAAGCATTACGCAATTCCTACAAATTAAGATAACATTTTGCTTCAATATTGTTACGACTAAAAAACGGGTGATTTTTAATTTTAAATATGAGTTTGGATTTCACATAGCTGTTTTTCTAACTTTTGAACCCATAAAGATATCAAAAAAATTATTGATTATAAGGGACAATTGTATGTATGTAGAATTATTAAGTGGTACAATAAAAAAATTTGAGTATTTTCACGTAACTTTTTTCCTCGTAGAGTAGCCATTGACCTTACGCCTGTATGGAGATTGGTCTCGATTTTGGCAAAGTTGCAGGTGAACTATATTTACTATTTCCTGAATATTTTGAAAAACACGTCAACACGTGGTCTTCTGTTCTAAGCATTCTCTACATCAGTCCACAAGTTTTTGATAGGGATAAGTTCCACATTTTGGACAGACTAGGCCAAAACTTAGGTAATGTTTAAGAAACTGAGTTTATTTAACTCTCTCAAAAAAAACTTCTTGATTTGATATTATTTCACTATTTTTTATATTATCACGTGAAAATACAATATGTGTTAACAAAATAAAAAACTATTTGTATAAATGCAATGATAATTTAGAGGCCTTCATTATAACATACATACATACATATGTACATCTTGATTCAAAATTACTTAATTCACGAATAGTGCTAATAATAAATTAATTATAAAATTTTCATTTTTTAAAGAAGAGAAAATATTTAGGCGCAACAGCTCATAAAAGGCCGCAGCTTAGCTTATTTCGCACCATCATTCTGTTGTATCAATTTCGATTTTACAGAACTTCAAGGACCTACAATTTAATGCCGCTCCGAAACTTTTATTGCTAAAATTATAACAAACTTTTATTTTATAGCTTTTAATTTTAAAGACACAGCACATGATCAAAAAAAAATATTTATATTTAGTAATACAAGGTTGACCGACAAATGGCCTAATTATAGTATAAGAACGGCAGATATGGCAATATATATATATATAAAATACAGTGGTGATTACATTACAATTTTCTCTAATGACAAAAAATATAAAGAGAAAAAGAGAAAGTGTTAAAAATTTAAATTCGTCCGACACAAATAAACGGTAAACAAAATAATATAAGGCACGGATATTTTTAACAGCCATACTGCCCTCAGAAGCGAAATCGGCGTATCTCAAAAAAATTCTCATCCGTGATTCTTATGGCATCGGATAGCTTAAGAAATTACGCATCTAATGAGCTACGTCAAATGCCGGTATCTTAGTTCAAACCTATAAAAACTCTAATAAGAGAATTCCTCTATCTCAATTTTACATGTTTTTCAAAAAATTGACATAAACAAAACATCAATTATCTGGAAACGGGTTTTTTTTTAGATACTCCCATTTCACTTTTGAGGGCAGTATAGGAAACAAAAAAGAAGTAAAATTCTAGGAACTTGCCTTGCAAAAACGTGCATTACTGTTCACTTTGTGCACTAATTTCCGTGACATATTAAATAACTGTAAATTTTTCGCAAAAAGTTAAAAAACGTTTGTATTGATTTTTGTTCGTAAATAGAAAATGAATGACCTAGACGCTGGAACCTACTCCTTTCATATTTTTATTTATCACTGAACGACTTTTCTAATTCTAAAAGAACCATTTTTGGGTTCTATCAGACTTCAACCGAGCTCTGGATGAAGTTGTCGCGTCGTATAATTTTTTTAATAGAAATAATTTAAATCATGATTTATCACTAAATAAATTATCAAAACTTTCGAGATCGATTGACTGTTAAATCGCTCTTTATTTCTTTTATACGCAGTATCTTGGATTATTGTTGTTATTTGGAACCTATACTAAAATGAACATTCTACTCGCATCGAAAGAGTTCAAAAAAATTTTTCAAGATATGCTATTAAAAAACTTCGTTGGCCTGGTGATTTTCTAACATACGAAGTACGATGTAAATTGCTTTGAGTGCAGTCATTGAAAGTGTTTATAATGTCTTAAATTCAAATATACAGTGCAGTGAACTGTCTGCTTTTTTCATTTTTTATCAAGCACCAAGAGATTTACGTAGTAATCGTATGTTGGTAGAAATATTTCATAGAACAAATTATGCTGCAAACGAACCTATTACAATATGTATAAGTCTATGCAATAATTATTGTTCAATATTGGAATTTAATTGTTCTTTTTCTAGCTTTCGTTTAAATTTATTTAAAATTTTTAATTGATAATTTCAATGATCAAGAATTTGTCAACTAGTCTGTAAGAATTATATTCAGTAGACCGAAATAAATAAAAATTATGATTCATGAAAGCAAAATAAATTCAGCCTTATGTTGTTCCTGAATTGAGCAACTATCCTTCAATCTGATTTGAACTTACTATTTTTAACATAATACACAAGAATTATAATCACACAGGGAAGAGGTGAAATAAAATAGGAAAAAAAAAGAACAAATTGCTACAATATTACGTGAATACAAATTATATATTCATCGATTACATGCTAATGTTTTTTACATCGTAGGATACCCTAGCATTTTAAGAGATTATTTATAACACAAAAAAAAAATTTAGTCAGAGTGCTGTAATAGCGCCATATCATACTTTAAACAATAAAATAATTGAAAATACTTTTCAAAAAGAAATACATATAAACCAACAGAAAAATACCGTGAACACTCACCTGATGCATGTTCTAGTTTCATATGCGCCTCTAAAGTCTTATGGTTTTTAAATTTTTCATAGCAGCCAACGATTCTGCATCCAAATTTTCCGTCAATTTCATTAATTTGTTTACGTTTTTTAGCTGTCGATGTAGATGGAGCAGAAGAGTCGGAATCCAAGATAAATTCATCAAAATTATCAGCTTTCTCATTTCTACAATAGTTTTCCAACATATGTGTAGCTCCAACTTCAATTTTCACATCTTGATTTGCCTGAAAAAAAAAATACAAACGAAAATTTAAATTATTTTAATTCGTTTCTGTAAATAAGCTAACCGTGTATCCACTATCGTGAAAATAACCATCACTGGTCGTCGAAGTGGTGGCATTTGTGTGATCACTGGAATCTTTTACAATCTTATGCAGTACATCCGCGGAGCGTAGTGTCATTTCACGAAAATGGCGGATATGTTGCAACATATCATAACATTTTTTACAAAGCCATTGTGGATACACTGCATCTTCATCGTTTTTGATACTTAATGATGTGCAGATAATTAAAAGCTTTGTGAGATTCGGTGTCTGACCAATGTGATAATTAGACGCGCCTGATTGCAGCTGCTCCAGGCACGTCCGACAAAAATATTGCAAATTATTTCGATGAATTTGTATCATCTTTAAACTTATTTCAAGTATACACTTTCAGATTTACCGAAGAATTTAAGATCTTTTGATTTATTTGATATAAAACTTAATGGTTTTTATCAACTTTTTAGTATAGAGAATTCAAGGTAAATTTGCATTTGATTTCTAAACAAAGCACTAGTGTCAGTTTTTTAACACCTTTATGGCAGTTCACACGATCAAATGTTGGACAGCAATACTTGAAACATCAAATTCCTAGTCCTCAAATGTAGTGCTTACTGCAAACATTACATTGCACACAGTAATAATTGATGAGCTGGAAATAAACAGATTAGGAAAAACTTTTTAGGAAACTAATAAATATAAAGAAATCAACATTCAAGATGCTTTGGTTTAACATTAAGTTTGCCTGGAAAAAGAGCTCATTTCGTCTGAAGTTTTGCTACAAATCAAGATAAAGGAAATCAGGCTAATTTCAATATGTAATCTTACGCAAAAAACAAAAATTGGACATTCGAAGCTAAAAATCGAGACGAAGCCAAAAAATTAAATATTTAAATTTATATTCAGCGATTTTGACATATTGTACCCCAAGCACGTACTTAGGGGCCGTCCATTAATTACGTGAGGTATTTGTTTAAAAATTCGGACCCTCCTCCCTTTGGTGAGATCTGGTGGGACCCCTCCCCTCCCTCACGTGAGATTGTAATTATAATTTGTTGAATAGTTGCTAGTGTCTTTTAACTTTTGTAGTATAATTATTTATAATTATTCTTCAATAAATAATAATAATAATTTGTTAAATAATTGAAATGATACAATCTCCTATAATAATGGAAATTCTCCGCATTAAAAAGTTGACGTGAGGTTTTCCTTGACACCTTCCTCCCTCTTGGTGCGATTTTGCCGGACCCCCTCCCCCTATTTTGACTCACGTAATTAATGAACGGCTCCTTAGGCTCTTCGATTTTCCTTTTCAAAAAAGGTTAATAATTATAAACACAGGATATTTTACAGTCTCCCTTCTAGAGCTTCTATATTGGCAATATATTGAATAAAATATTTTTCTATTGTTGGGTTCGTCACATGAATTTTATTACTGGAATCTGTTTAACAGGTTACGGACCCAGTTCGTCCATTATGCTGAAGGTTATACTATAGAAATCAAAATATTGACTGGTAGGAGACATTCAGCAAGCATCTGGAAGAACTCGTTTATGCCGATGACATATGCCAGGATAAATAGGGTTTTTTTTATTGAATCCTGTTCCAAACATGGGTTGCCACTCACCCACAGTGAGTTATCAATTTGCCACAATTGGACCGGAGGAATTCCCAACCTTTAAGGCAACACAAGCAAAAATTAGTAGAAAAACATTTTCAAAGATATAAAAAGTTTATTTTAATTAAAAACAAAAATTTACAAGTAACTTGATTAATAATTAAAATCTAAAAAACGTCGCTGTGAACGAAAAACAGCACTATGTAACATAACTTTCCAAAATATTTTATACCGTGATTTTTAACAAACATTGAACAGAATCACAAAACTTTTCTTTTGTTTATTCGAACTAGACGATGTGGGCCTTCAGTTCTTTCCAGACACCGATTTTTTCTATTCCTATATTTGAAATTTATCCTATTGAGCTGCGGGATGTGATTTGGATTTATTCAATCAAAATCTATCAGAAAAAAGTTTGGTTAGAATAAATAAAAAATAAGTTTTGGTCCCTCACAACATAACTCAGACTGTCAATGGTTAAAAAAATCTTTACATGATGTAACAAAACGTACAATGGATTCATTAACCCAAAATCTATGTAGAAAAAATTTTTTTATTCTTATGTTATCGTTATACGAAGTTCATCCAACAATATTATTAGTTCTTAAATTGCAATAAAAAAAATTATTTGAAATTACTTGTTTTTTTTATCTATAAAAACTAAATTACAACGATGATTGGCTTCATTTTTTGGATATAAAACAATTTCAAGTTGTTAAATTAATATTAAAACAAATAGTTTTACTTAGACGAATTTTATTTCATAGAAATTAAATCTAATTCTACAGGTTATATTAAGGTTGCTCTTTCTTTTCCATAACTTGAAGAATGTCTTTATCTTTGCATGGCCGTCGTCGGGCTCCTCCTCGGTTTTCTCTGGGAATATCACCCCTAAGTTTTACTTTGCCAACTCCATAAATTCTTCGAGTGGATAGGGATAACGCCTCTAAAAAGAACTTACGACAAACTGCTAATAAGCTTTCGCCGTACATTAGATAATAATGACATGAAAAATCCTTTTTTCTCATCACAGCTTTATATCTGCGTCGATCAGGCGTACGTGGGTATAACAGCTGAGTTAGATATATATCCTGTTCAACTTTTCCCAAATTTTGATATAACTGCAAACGATTATAAACAATTTGTTCTGTTGTAAATTGATCACATTTATAAAAGCTATTTTCATTATGATAGCATGGTCTTCGAAAGTTTAGCGCTGCGGGATCCTTATCAGTGTATCTTTAAAAACAAATAAAATAACATTAGGCTAAAAAAGATCATAGGAAAAACAATATGATCAGTTTGTATCAAAGTGGCATTGTACAATAAATATATAATTCATGTATAGCACAGAATAGTTAAGAAAAATTGAGATATATTTGTGACCGTCCATCGAAAAAAGGAAAAAGTAAGTTTTTCTCTATTCATATAGTAGAAGAACGATATTGAACACGATAGCGCTTTAAGAATTTTTCTAGCTCAATTCCATTTATTATGTAAAGTGGAGCGTTGAATACACAAGATTAAGAGTATGTGCAGATAAGGCACCAGAAATGTGCCTCAAAATAATTATAACGAGCCGCCTTATGGTCACTTATTGCCTCTCCACGTACGATAATTCGATATATTCGTCTCCTGGTAGGGCTTAAGCTAAGGAATACCTTCCAAATGTGGCACACATTGTGGCTTACGATTACGATGAATGGGGAAAATTTTTAACATATTTTGAACTGTTCGGCTTCTGGACTTTGACGTATTTCTTGTATTTTTAGGTATAAATTATAGAACTGAAAAAGAACTCTTAAACAAAATACATACGAGGCCAATATTTTTAGTTTTACTCAGGAACTTGTCCCAATCAAAACTTTGAGACCGTACCATGAATTCAGAACTACTTTTAAGTATCTAAATTAATCGATGGGAACTCGAATATGACCAATTCTTGACTTCTAGCTCTCTTGCGAAATTTTGTCCGACAGTCCTTTTTCACATGGACGGTCACATTTGTTGGTGCAAGGTTACATTAGGGATTAGATGCCGAATTTTATCTAAAATACATTAGGAAAATCAACTACATACTTTAAAATGATTAAATTCGGACTTATATATATATATATCTAAGGTCCAATGCAACAATGACTAACATTTTCTGATTAAAGGTGCTCTGTAATAAAATGGCGCCAGTTTTATGCAAAAGTTGCTAATATACAAATATTTACTTATCACTGCTGTATCTACAAATCAATTACGTGTATTTAAAAAATTGCATGTTAAGTTAAATTATAGAAAAGACTAGAGTTTATGAGAGATAGTTTCTGTATCCAAATTTTGATTCAAATACTCTCGCTAACGATAATAATAGTAATTGGGTTTAACAGCCCACATAGGGCCTGAGTCTAGCTTTATCTCACGGGTGACCTAATTTTTAATGCTAGCGTAGTAGGCGAACATGCTAATTACATACATACTTGGTTCCACAAGAATCACTCAATATAAGAAAGTTTCGAGAAGTTCATTGGAACAAAAATCATTTTGGTCATATCCTTAATTAACATAATTTCTTAACATCTTTGAAAAATTTGTATTAATTTTAATTTATTTGTTCAGCTGGTAAGTTCAGATTTCAAAAAATTACTGATATATTTTTAGTAACTTTCAACTAACTTGTGGCTTAAAATTCCTGATATATTTTTGGTAACTTTCAACTAACTTGTGGCTTAAATTAGCGCTACATTACTACTAAAAATTTTCAAATGAAATGGCGAAAATGGATAAGTGGATTGCAAATCACCAAATGAAGTCTGCCGACAGTTATTGGAATGGAGTCGCCAGGTTAGCAGGAAGACGTATGTTGACAAATTATAAAAAAAAATTTTCAAGAAAAATATTTCTCTTTTACATATCTAGACTCTATTGAGCATTTTACACCGCTGCTTCCGCGTTCTTAAATTTTTCCATATTAATACATGTGTTTTAGAAAAACATTAATTTCATTATGTAAAAACAATCGAATTTATTAAACTAAATAATTTTTTATATTATAACTGTAACAATGATTTCATATTGTCAAAGGAGATGTATAGAATCAATAATGATTCCCGAACAAACAATTTAAAGAATCATTAACGATTCTCCCACGTTACTGTATGAATCACAAAATGAACCTCACGCAGCCACCACGCTAACGAAGGAATCAAAAAAGAATCACTAATGATTCCTCAACGCTACTAAAGTAATCACAATTGATGCAATCAAAGATTCAAAGCAATCGAAAAAGAATCATTGACTTTTTTCCGAATAGAATTATGTAGATATTTTTAATCCACATGGCTTGATGTTTTGACTCGTCTAATTTTTGCATAAAATTCTTGCTGATGTTGACTAAACGTTAGATTAACGCAAATTTTTAATTAGACAATTTTTTTTAGTTTATTTGCTCGATATTACATAAAAAGTAAAAATTATTTTAGGATTCAGCACATTTTGTGATCGATACTGATTTCAACTGTTTAAAATACATAGTATGGATATTAAAAAACTCAAAACAGCGTGTTTCTAGGGGAATCATTAGTGATCCAGTTGTGTTTAGGAAAAGTAAAGCATTTTGCTTTAACTAACATTTCTTTAAAAAATTAATAGTTCTATTAGTATTAGAGTAAATTTTCTAATGAATGAATTTACAATTTTCAAAAATTTGAATAAAATCAATTGAATATTGGACAATATTATCTATATAGAACGAAAAATCACTATCTACATTTTTATGTTCTCGAGTTATGCTGGTTTTAATATATATTTTATAAATATGACAAAAACAAATCTTTTGAATAATAAATGTTAACTTTTAAGCGCATACAAAAACTGTTAAAAAGCATACAAAAAGCCTTATAACTCGAAAACATGAAAACGTAGATAGTAACTTTTTGTACTATATAGAAGATATAATCCCGCAAAAATTATAAATAACATGCGTATTCATGCAAAGGCATAAAATCCATATTAAGCGTATATTGGATTGTCCAATTTCATACATATAAGGTTTATGTGCGCTTGCATACCTTTACAACAAAAATTAATAAGATACATACATTTTGTATATGTAACCATATTACTATTTATTTATCTTAATAATAGTCCACATACATATAATATATAATGATTAGATTTTTAGAGCAATATTACTTTTAAATTGAAATAAAACACATATTAATTATGTTTGAATAGAATTAGATTATTGTATGACATTTATTGCTTAAAAATAATGTTCGGGATATGTTTACCACGTTACTGCAATAAATAGCATAAGATAAGTCCAATTTTGAGCTACTTGAGGCATTATATCTGAAATAGCACAAGATATTTTGTTTATCAGCATTAAGCTTTGATAGAAAATAATGCTATAATCAAAAACACTTTTGAACGAGTCGTGGGTATGCTACATACATATTATTTTGAATTAAAAAAAAAGAAAATTAATCTATGTGTGTACTACTTCAATTTAAAGTTCTATAACACTAAAAAAATAGTCACCATTTATAATTATTTATTTATCTAAATAATAATCTAACAATATAAAACATAACAGGTTAGATTTCTTGTACGAAACTAATTTTTCTCTTTTTTAATTGTTGCAGGTCCCAACCAATTTGAAATATCGTTGATAGGTTCTGTTTCATGTTCCGCCAAGTTTACATCATAGTAAACTTGTTTCAATAAAGCACTAGTTGATGGGCCACACGTAGTTAAAGCCTTTTTTCGCTCTCTATATGCTCTTGCACGTTCGGCTGCCGTTTTCGGTCGTTTTTTTATAGACGTTATATTTTGTTCTTCACATACTATATCAAAAATGCTATGTGCAATTTCGAATGGTGGCTTTTCAACTTTTTTACGTGCCCTACATTCTTTCGAACGTTCCGACGATGTTCTCGCTTGTGGTTTCGTTATCATATATTTTTTACGTTCTCTATACTCTCTGGAGCGTTCTGCTGCTGTTTTCGGTCGTTTTTTCTCCATAGCATAAAGTTCCTCTTTATATGTAACATCGAAAATTTCAAAATTATTGTATGGAGATGTCATCGCGAAATCTGTAATATTTTATATTGTGTGATTATTATTAAGATTATTACTAAATTATCACATAGATTTTAGTACATTCTGCGCAGAATAGATGCAATATATGATAGTCATACGAGTATATTGTAATCATAAATTTCAACACTTTATTTTTAAAGGCAAAGCTTCAATGCAATATTTAACTAGTTTACCCTCATCTCCTAGTGTGAAATGAAGAACACTTTTGCATACATGCAAAATATTATTTTTAAGCAATAAATGACATAAAATATTTTGAATAAAAAAAAGATAGAATTAATCTATGTGTGTACTACTTCGATTTAAGGTTCTATAACACTAAAAAAATTGTCACCATTTACAATTATTTATTTATCTAAATAATAATCTAACAATATAAAACATAACAGGTTAGATTTCATGTACGAAGCTAATTTTTCTTTTTGTTAATTGCTGCAGGTCCCAACTTATTTGAAATATCGTTGACAGATTCTGTTTCATATTCCGCCAAGTTTACATCATAAAAAACTTGTTTCAATGGAGCACTAATTGGTGTGCCACCCTTTTTTCGGTCTCTGTATGCTTTAGCATGTTCCGCTGCTGTTTTCGGTCGTTTTTTTTCGGTCGTATATTTTTCATCACGTACTACAGCATAATAGCCATTTGCAATTTCGAATGGTGGCATTTCAGCTTTTTGACGTGCCCTACATTCTTTCAAACGTTCCGATGATGTTCTCGTTGGTGGTTTTGTAATCATATATTTTTTACGTTCTCTGTACTCTCTGGAGCGTTCTGCTGCTGTTTTCGGTCGTTTTTTCTCCATAGGTAGAAGTTCCTCTTCATATGTAATATCGCAAGTTTCAAAATTATTATATGGAGATGTCATCGCGAAGTCTGCAATATTTTATATTGTGTGATTATTATTAAGATTATTACTAAATTATCACATAGACTTTGGTACACTATGTGCAAAATAAATGTAATGTATGATAGCCATACGAGCATATTGTAATCATAAATTTCAACCTTTTATTTTTAAAGAGAAGGCTTCAATACAATGTTTAACTAGTTCAACCCTCATCTCTTACGGGACGTCCATTAATTACGTGGTGTTTTTTTGAAATTTCGGACGCCCCCCTCCCCTTGGTGAGATCTGGCGGGACCCCTCCCCCCCCTCCCGTGAGATTTAAATTATAATTTCTAATGTAAATTCTATGCATTAATAGTTGACGTGAGGTTTTCCTTGACCCCCTTCCCCCCTTGGTGAGATTTTGCCGGACCCCCTCCCCCCTATTTTAGCTCACGTAATTACTGGACGTCCCCTTAGTGTGAAATATACACTACACCTGACCCCCAACTCACACGAAAGATAGCTTCCACAGAAAACCGTGTTAGTCGAAAACAAAATTTTTACATGAAAAACCGTGTAAAACGAAAAACCCTTAAATGTACTAATTCAGTCATTTATTGAGCATAAGATGTTATTTTAATTATAAAATGCTACAAAGCCATAATTGTCTATTGGAAATCTCCATTATTTTAGACTTGGTACAAGTGTCCTTTTTTAAAACAAATGTCAATCATAATAGACGCAGAGCCCGTTATAGAAAAGTCGAGTGCATAAGATTACAGGATGGGATGTACAGGAATGATAATGATGCGTTTTGGTGGAACTAAATGCATGCGAAATCATAGTATTTGAAGAGCCTAAGTAGAATATATAAATTTGCATTCTTGAATCTTGTCGCAAACATGGGTTGCCACCGGTTATTTGGGTCAATTTTTGTTAGTAAAGATTACAGCTTGAAATGTATGCCAAATGATAGAGCTCAAAGAGCCTAAATAGAATATATTGGGTTGTATTGTGGAATCCTGTACCAAACATGAGTTGCCACCCAATTAAGAAAAATGGACCCAAAAAAACGGGTGGTACCAAATGTTTGGGACAGGATTCGACAAGGTAACCCTATATATTCCATTTGATACATAAAAAACTGTGGGGAATAGGATAAATAAATATATTATAATTACTGTTTAAAAATGCTTTAATTTTTAAAAAAAAAGAAAAAATCTTTAAATATATTAGTTTAAAAATTAATTTTTTTATTTAAAAAAATTGAATGGTTGTAATTTTTCATCTGAGCTGGAAATTTTCGAAACCAAATAGGCTATCGATAAAAATTATAAAATTTTAATTTTATTGTTCGGAAAATATAAACAGAAGTCAAGCCAGTATATGAAAATCATCGAAATTTGCACGAAATTTGAAATTTGATTCTTTGTAACTCAGAAATTATACATTTTATTTTAACAAACGTTACATCATTTGAAAGGTAATTTAATTGCCTATTCAACGATATTTTACTTGTTGGAATCGATTAAAAAAATTTCTCACGGTGTTAAAAAAAATATTTTCTCGCTCAACACACTTAAACTAGCCGGAAAAAATATGATTCGTTCGATTGGCAATCATTTTTATTTCAATAAAAATAAAAACCATACAATATAAAAAACATACCGTAATCGCTTATGCTATCTACTTAAATAAATTCTTTTTTTATTGTTAATGGACCTAACCAATTCAAAATATTGTCGACTGATTCGGGTTCAGATAATGACTTTCCATTTGCCAATGACACATTTTGTTTCAATAATACACTATTTGATGAACGCAACGTTGGTGCAGTTTTTGCTGTGTTTTTAACATTCTTTTTGACCGTAGCATTTCTAGCTATTTGAATTTTAGGTACTGGTGCTTTTGGTTTTGGTGTTTGAAAATACATTAAATATCTTTTATCTCCACTATATTTTTCAAGTTCTGCTGCTCTTTTAGCTTTTTGTCGTATCCTATAATCCCTTGCTCGTTCTGCTTGTGTTTTCGGTGGCTTCTTAAATTTCAATGAATCTTGTTCGCTTGCAGATCCTGTGGCGGTTTCCGGTTGTTTTATCTCTGTAGTGGAATCCTCTTCATACGTAACATCATAAATTTCATAAGTATTATACAGAGATGTCAGCGTGAAATCTGTAATATTTTGTTTTAAATAATTATTAAGTAACACCGTAGAGCAGTATTTTTTTTGCAGCGATTAAATGTACATATATTTACGAATTGATAGTTCTAACCGGATAAACTTTTTCAAATATGTAATGCATATTTCTAGCACGTAAAACATATTTTGAAAAGTTTGGGCTTTTTTACACATTTAGATGCAGGATCGCAAAAACTACAATTATATTTATTCTAAAAGGAGCGAAGAAAATCCTCAACTTTGAATCCATTAAAAAAATATTTTGACGTGATAGATATACATATGTATGTATGTTGGTAATTTTTTTAATAACTGCACACATGGTTTTTTTCTTACCTTTTTGAGCGTTTTTTGAAACGAAATATCTCAAAAACTATAGGAGATAGGATAATAAGTCTTTTAATCTTTTTTGTTAAGAAATATTATAACTATGTAAAAAAAAATTAAAAAGAGTCAAACAAATCTGTTGAAACATTAATTTTTTTATTTAAAAAGATTTTTCTCGAAACATCTTTAATATAACATTTTTTTTTGTTTTGATTTTTTTATATGTTATTCCTCAATCAATCCTAAGAATGCATGGAATTTCATATCGAAATTCCCGCCATAGCTTTGGAAACTACGAATTTTTTACTGATGACACGCACCATGTTTTTTCAAAATAACTTCGATACAAATTTTTTGTTTGTTTTTGAAAAGTTATTTTCAATCAATCCTTCTGCATTCAAATTGAAATTTCCGACATAACTTTGGAAAATATCATAAAATTCATACAATTAGACTGGTGGCGCGCCTTCATTAAAAAAACTAGCATTTTCCAAAGTTATGGAGGGAATTTCGATATGAAAGCTTTTACATTCTTAGGACTGATTGAACAATAACATATAAAAAAATTATAAAAAAACAGAGATGTTATATCAAAAATATTTTGAGAAACATTTTTGTAAGTTAAAAAATAAATGTTTAGACAAATTTATTTATGATTTCTTATTTTTTTCCATAAAAATAAAGTTTTTTTAAGCAAAAAAGGTTCTGGGTTTTTTATTCTATTCCCCATTCATTTAAAAGAATGACCGATGTATATTACACATGTTCAAAATATCCTGATGTGCTAGAATTCTTGGATATCTTAAATTTCAAATATTTACTCTCTTTCGAGTTTATCCTCGATCAAAAATAAAAGAAATTTTCTAGAGTGGCTACCAGAGCTGCAAAATTTTAGTTTTTCGTAATTTGAGTAAAAAAATTAAGAAAATTGCACTTTTTCTCATATCTTAATTTTTATTTCATTTCCCTGTTGTATACAAAAGGAAGTACCGACATAAATTTTACCGCTATTTTGTAAGCCTACCTATAGATATGAAAAATAATCCATATTTTTTCTAATTTACTTTTCTTGTTGCATAGCTCAAGTTCTTTGCTATTTATACTATATTCATCATTAAAATTCAAAATGTTAATTTTATAAACTCGGTACATACATATATAGAAGACAAGGACTATATCCAAATCAAACTCATTCAAAGGTGCTAATTTCACGCATTCCAATGATTTCCACCAAATCAATTGTTCATTTATGCACCAAATGGAAAATCCAAAAACATTTTTTATCCACTCGCATTAAGATAAAATATCAATAAAAATAGTTTTTACTTATTTAATCGGTTTTGCTAGTGATGAATATACATACATACATAAATATATACTCACATATGAATATTATTGAGTATAAATTTTTTCTAACGAATGTCACATGAAAATACCAATTATCTTCATTTTGAAAAGTTTTTCTTCGTTTTAATCCCTTTTCACTATCTTATCAAATAAAATTTTGTTTCTTTATTCCATCAAGTTTTTTATGGCAACGTTCTAAGGCTGGTTCAACGAAATTTACAGGAAACGTAGGTAATAATTAGGGAAAGTTTTTAGAGAAAATAAAAGGACATATTATTAAAAGTTTTTTAAAACGTTATGGAAATATGGGTCTTTTGGTGAACAACATTTAACACCGCGGTACTTGATCATATAAGTTTTGAGCATGAAATCGATTTGTTTTTTCCAACTCAACAGAGCGACTGACAGAATTGAGGGTACTCTGCACTGATCGTAAGGAGATAAAGGAGAGGAGATACACGAGAGAGAGAGACAGGTTACCGCCGAGCCCTTTACGTTGCTTTTGTGCTCAAAAAGCTAGCACATTTTTAAGAAAAAAATAAAATACACTGAAACAAATTGTTAGCACGATTTTTTACAAATAAAAATTTGTCAATGTCTTATTTTTGTTTAAAAGCTCGTAAAAAAAAACTCAAATCATTTTTCTTTAAGTGCACACGTTTTTGAGTAAAAAACATATAAGATAAGTAACAAAAACATTAAATTATCGCGAGACGAAATTAAGGAAATATCGGTCAGTCTACTACAACATTTAAACTCATTATTTCGAAGCGAAATATCCGTTTCATTTTCAATTTGCTAAAATATTTTGCCTCGCGAATTATGTAAAATTAAAGACAGATGGTTTTTTTTCAAAAATATTTTTACTGAAGAGAAATTAATGCATAAAGAAACCTATAGTATTTAGGGTTTGTTACGTTGATGGAACGTGAGAAAACAATTCTTAGCCGTTGAATTGCATAAGTTAATATTACATTTCGTGCAATACGCTTGCGTCTCCGACTTGCAGCCAGGTGATTTACATGTTCTTTTGCCCGTTCTATCATGAAACGCGCACCAATGGTTAACTCCATCGTATCGGACATCAGGGGTTGGAAAGTAACTCTTTTTTGTTTTGGGTCCTGTTATCGATAACGCGGATGGTTTGTCCACTCGACATTTCTCTAAGGCAAGCAACATGCATGATTCAGCTACGTCCGTTCGAAAATTATGTAGTTCTTTACTATCAACTCCTTTGTTCAAACGATGATACAAAACAAATGCGTTAACTGTGGCCATATCCAGCAGGTGATAGAATATTTGATTTGTCCATTTTATAGTCTTCATTCGAACGTGATATAGATCAAGAAGTCTATGCATCAAGTCAAAACCTCCCATATGATTGTTGTACTCTTTGACGATGAGTGGACAGTCGATTTCGATATGCTGCACACTTTCTCGATCCCATCGTTTGATTTTTCGATATTGTTGATTCACATCTCGAGAAAAAAACGATTTTGCACCAACGTAGGTCGATAACAAACGAACAGTTTTGGTATGATGCCATAAAACGCTGCTTATTTCCATTCCATAGGCACATCCAACAAATTCCTCAATATAACCTGGCTGAACTTTCATTTTGGCCACATCTGCATCGCTCGACAGCTTGATGTTCGGCACACGATTGGCACGCACTGTCCCCAAGCTGTAGATTCCACGGGTTTTAAGATACACCAGCAAGCCCAGCGAGGTATAAAAATTGTCGAAGTAAATGATGTGATTGATGTTATTTGGAATGTTATGTGACAAACGAGCAACAACATTTGAAGCAACTCCAAGATTCGGTGCATTATCGGGAATCACATTGTCGTCAGCACCAGAATAAATTTCAAATGCATAGACAAATCCGTTAGAATCGCAAAGTGAGATGATTTTAGTTCCCCATTTATTCGATTTGGCTGGCATGTATTGACGAGTTGGATTTCCCTTAATTTTCGTAAAACACATATGCTAGCCAACAGAGAGATGCTGTGGCATTGGAACAGAGATAAAGCGTTCGTTGAAGCTGTTTATGAGAGGTCGTACTTTGAATAGTTGATCCAGACCAGGTTCACCTTTTGGGATCAAATTTGCATTGTTATTGTAATGTAACATTTTTCGCAATGCTTCGAATCGCTTGAGTGACATCGTACTTCTAATTGCTTCAAAGGAATATCTTCCCCAATATGAACGAACGTCTGGATATCGATAAACGGACATGAAAATCAAAATCCCAATGAATTTCCGAAGCTCTGTTCCATAGGTAGAAAATGTTGATGCTATGTTTTGTTGATAGGCGTACAAATTCATTTGACTAGCCAGATCATCGAGGAATTTCTCCGTCACAAAATATTGGAAGCAAGCATATGGCGTTTTCAAATCTTGCAATACAGCTGGAATTTCTTTCTCACCATGAAACATAATTTAATTTTCATGTAGCTGTAGACTTTTCTTTTTCCATAGCATCGATTTGAATTCAGGTGCATCATTTCTCAGTTCATTAACGTCACCACTAAATTCAGCACAACTGGAAGCAACGGGGCCACCTTCTTTTTTTAGTAATTTTGTATCACATGCACGTTTCTTTGACCGTGTATATAAAAGGGATGCCGAAGGTGCAGAACCAGAAGCTGCTGAAGTTGTAGAAAATGGAGTGGGTGGTACGTCGTCTAATTCGTTCGTTCGTTCTAAATCGGGGATATTGCTTACGTTGATGCCATTAACTCGTGCAGAGGAATTCAAAAACTTATCTATATCCAAGTCATCTTCAGAACAAATGTAATTTGGATTTACAACAGAATCGTCACTATCGAAATCACCATAATTTTCACTACCACTATCGCTGTCGTCGTTTGAAACTGAGTTCATCAATGCATTGGCTTCCTCGTCTGACATGCGAGATAGATTGAAAAATTTGTTCCGATTCGACATGACATAGAGATAACAAAAGAAAAAAATTGTAAATAATGGTGATGAAATCATTAAATCATATAAAACACTAATGAGGTCTAGCGAAAAAAAATCGTCCCATTGCACACATCCGCCTACGGACGGTGGCTGGAAAATAGATGTCACACAATAAATTTTTTTCGCGTAGATTCATACACCGTTAGGTGAGTAACACTTTTAGTCGAACAAGAAATAATAACATTTTTCAGTTATTTACTGCAGTGGTTCTTAAAAGGTTTTTTTTTTACTTTTAGACAAGCGCTCAATAGAAACTCTGCAAAAAAGTCATTGAAATTCCCGGCAAAATTTGAGCTTAATATCTCAATTATATCACATGCCCCAAAGGGATTAAAGTTGTGTATGGAAAGCTTTTAATTTGAGCTCATATATGGGTGCGGCCACTGATTGTGGACCACTTGGCACGCGCTTAGCTTTTTTTTTTGCTAGAGCGCGCTGTGTTCTACTCGCTGTTAGTCGAAGGGAAGGGGATAGAAAATAAAAAAACATGAATCGATATATTTTGGTCTGCTTTTTTCGATGGTGCCATCAGTTTTTGCTTAACATTGATATATAAAATTCAAATTTTGCAGTGAATTTTTTAGAATTCAAGTTCAAGAAATGATTTTTAGAACCACTGAAATGTGTCAGTCTATTATATAAAATTGTTATCGGAGTCAGCAAATTTGCGTACAATGAAAGAAGAAAGATAAAAGAACAGAGCCAGATATAAGAAAACAAAAATTCTATTGCATACTTTTAGTTTAAAGTGATTCAAGTCAAGAATAAACAATTCAAATATGTATAAGAAAACAAAAATACTGAAAAGTGCGCTTTAAAAAAAAAAAAAAATCAAGTGTATGTAAGTTGGAAGAAAACGAAATTTCTAAATATAATGTTTGAAGGTACACGACAATAACAACTCACAAACTAAAGTTAATTCGACGTAATTTTTTGTCTTTTTCTTATGCAAAAAAAAAACACGTTAAAAGAAAAGGGTTTGGGCGGGAGACCCCACGAGCGAAGCGAAGTGTACGGAGGCGGTACCCCTTAGTACATAGTTCAAATAAAAATGCAATTGTATGGAAAGAAGAGAAAAAAAATCAAAGCTAGAAGTAGTTAGCAAAATCTCCATGGCTGGAAAAAATGTTTATTACGATAAGATCATATTCTCCATAGCTTTTTTAGTGTGATTTTATAACTTTAAAGCGTTAGTCATGCTAGTCGATAATAAAAACGTTTCAGTAAAAATAACTCAATATAATTTAACCTTGTAAGAAGATGTCACGACTCTTAATGAGCTCTTTCAAACTTAAAACTCAACTCTTTGTTTTCAACATCAAATGTTAATAAGTTAAAGTTTCGAAGATTATTAAATGATTTTTTTCAAGTGAGATTTTCAAACAATTTTTATGTAATTGATTTTGTAAACACAACAATGATATTTTTAAAATAATCGTAACACATATTTTAAACTTACTTTTTATTATGCATTGCACATTGGCTCTTTTTATTCTGTTTCGATGCGAATTTACATTGCGCACGTCTGGCGTTGTTGCTCTGTTTCGATTCATTATTTCCTTCCTCGCTCTCAACTGCTGATTCACTCATCGAAACAAATAAATTATACTTCTATTAAATGCATTTTAGATTAACTCAAGAAACAATAGCTTTAGTTTAAATATGAACTTAAGAAAGTTTAGAGAAAAATTTCATCTGCACTAAAATAAAATTACAGTCGGAATTAATGCATTTACAAATTATAACTGTCAAGGAGGAAGCTATAAATATGTATAACAAACTCATGTTTCTTCACAATTATTCTCGATTGCATAAGTCTAACGCTGGTTAACAAAATTTTAGACCTAAAGAGTCAGTTGTATTCACAATTGCAGCGGTTCAAAGGCATAGGTAAGAATCGTTTTCAAGATATTCCCAAAATATCCGTTTTCTTGCGCATTTTTCATTTATTTGGCCATATTTCTATCAGTTTTCTTTCGACCTAAATCAATGTACACTGCTCAAAAGGTAATTTTGTCATCTTTCTAACGGTTTGCTGAGAATCGGATTAGATTTTATGGAGTTAAAAGCGATCAAAATGTATAAGTTATTCAAAAATCAATGAAAAAAGGTAATTTTCATATTTTCATGCATTCTCGTATTCGTTAAAGGTATTTTATGGTCTTATATGTTCAATTGTACCCTAAAAAAGATAAATCCAAAAGTGTTATTAAATTTAGGCTTGGACTTTTGAGAACGGTGCATATTTTATTTTTGTAATTATAACTAAAAAACTATACATATACATACACTGATTATCAGATTTTTTGTAGGAAATGTTATTTATCGAAATGGCACTTTTTAAAGTCAAGAAACTTATTTTTTCAACAAAAATAAGCTTCAAAATCTACTTTAAAAAAACCGAAAAAATAAATTTTTTGGTGACCCTGTGTATGTACCTATATGTATTTCCAAAACTTCTTTAATGCCAGTTTAATTATCTGTCAACGATTAGTGGCTGCAGTGGCGGAACTAGGGGGGAACGAAGGGGGCAGTCACAATGGCTAAGGTGCACGGTATTCACTTTTTAGTAAATTTTTATTTTTCTATGAAAATTTACAGATGTGTGTAATTTTTTCCCTAAAAAATTACTTTTTTTGTGTGCTGCAACTAACAGTCAGTGATTTCATTTTTATATTGACCGAATAAGTTAATTTTATAACCATTATCCTGTGGATAAGTGGAAAAATTTACATAAATTTTATATGCAAAAATGAAAAATTTCGTTCGTTTTTTTGTCCGGACTATTTCTAGTATCATTATGGGGGTATAAATGCACTAAATGGTCCCAAAGAGGTGTGGGAACAAAATTGTCTCGCATACAAATCAGCACAGCACAATTGAAAGCCGTGACAAAATTGCTGATGCAGAATACTCCGGAAGAGAAAATGACAGACAAATATGATAAAAGTTGGTTTGTTTGTATGTTTGTTAAAATTAGAATTTATAAAGTATGAAAAAGAAAACAGAAGAACCAACAATGAAATTTTGTTGCTTATTTACATATATTTGCTAATTTTACTTCACTTAGGTAATAAATTTATACCTAGGGTCACACTTTGTATTGTGATGACTATTTGCTAGCCTGTTTTTGATATTTTTTAATACGTTTTCAAATTCAAATGGAGGTCTTATAATAAAAATTTAAAATTCCTTCAAACTTAGGGTGTCTTCATTTACGTTAACGTCAATATTTACTATTTGAGCTAGGGGCCAACCACTATCCCGTTCTTGAATTTTATCCATTTTATGGCTTATTTCAACACTTTGCTCTTCAAAGTATAGCAAAAGTTTGAAATGATTCTAAACTTTTAGAAAATTTAACACATTCCACAAATAGTTCTGTATTTAATTTAAACATATACTTAATCAACATGTCCTGCAACACCTTAATATTGCTTTGTCATACATTAGTGAGGAAAATGTCTGGTAAATTTAAGACTTTATCTTTGATACGATTTAAAAATGTTTGCCGTTATTTGTTCTTAAAATGAGCTTTGAACAGGTTGTGCATCGGAATAATTATTTTTATGCTCATTGGCTTTCAAATGATGCGTTCAAGAGATTTTTATACAACGCTTATTTGTTAGACTACTATTAGGTAGCTTATTATAACGTCTACTTAAGTTAGTCTTACAAGGAGAGCACCACCCTGAGGCGTCACCGATTTGGCTAAAATTTTTCTACATACATAGTAGTTCACCTAAAATAAGAAAAACCATTTTCGTTTTTTTGCAATGCTTAAGGAAAAGCGAGAAAATCGCATTTAAAGTTTTCCCCTAGTTGTCTTATACAAAAAAAAAGTTAACATCTTTTCAACCAGTAGCGTGGCATAGTGTGGAGTGAGTTAGCGTATAAATGCTCATGCAATTTCTTTTTTTTACTTTTTTTACTTATTTAAGAATAAGAAAAAAAATAAAATTATGGTTTCTGATAATACTCTTTATATTGACAAAAAACTTATAAGCTATTTTACATTATTTATTTTTGTTACAGTGTTCTGGATGATACCTATCATAAAAACAAATAAAACATTAAGACTTTTTGCATAAAGAGCAGCATAAAAATGCTGATTTTTTACATTCGCAAGGATGTTTTAAGTGAATTTGTGAAAAGCAAACTTCATTTACATTTAAAAATATCTTCTTGTTTTCGGCAAGTCCAGCAGCATACCACGCAAAGTAAAGCATATCTTGGTATATCGGTGCAGAAAGTTGGTGGTGAATTAGCGAATGTATCTTTAGGCAGTCTTCTCTTGATGTCAAATCTCTATTTTCTTCCATAACTGTAGAGCAATTTTGAATTTTTTATAAAATTCTTTACCTGTCTGTAGAAATAGACATCACAAGGTTGTACCAATGGCGTACATTTTGGTGGTATTACTTTAATTGTACATGTAGGCCTTTTGGATTCGTCTTGAAATATTTCATCGTATAACATTGGATTTGTCTGTCCTTTAACTGTCTTTAACGTAAGGCTTTAAGCATTTTTTTAAAAAGGTTTTGTATAGTTCGGTTGATAGTTTGCCGGATTTGGACGATATTACTTCTACGTTTTTGTACCTCTTGATGAGCTCGTCGATGTTTTTCTGAACTTTAGGCCCAAATTCGCCAGTGGCTTCTTGAAGACAGATAAGGACTTTTGGTAAAATTTTAGCAGACAATGTCAGGCTATACTGTACTGTATAAGAATACGTCATTTTATTGATGTCTTTCATACCTATTTGCAAGGTTTTACTTCCGTTTTCTGTCAACGTCCGATTGTAAACAGCATTGTACTGACAATCTGTAAAAATAAATAAAAAATATAATAATTGTTTTGTGATGAACTATTCATAATAAAATAAACAAATACCTGTCTGATCTGTATTTATTACATAATCTGCATCAAAATTAGAAATTAAACAGGAACTTTGAATCCGGAAGGTTTCTGCAGAATCCATAGTATCGTGTATAGAAAAAATTTCTTTATGTGATATAAATTGTGTAATTTTTCTTTGACGAATATTATGTTTTTTTTTTAAACCGAAGAACTCAACTAGAACTTGCTTTAAACGGAAAATCTGGAAATTGAACAGCAGCAGCTAGTTCCCATTGCTGTAAATTTTTTGTTGTTACTGGCTGATATTGTTGTCGAGCTTCAACAAATTTGTCAATATTTGCATATTTGTCCATGTCCGTACCTCCTTTGAGTATACATTCCTCCCATTTCTGCAGGTTCTCTTTTCGCTTTAAAGCTCTACATCCTCTTTTCTGTAACGAGGATAAGCTCCATTTAGGGTTCTGTCGAGCTATTCGGACGATTTTTAATTTGGTTTCCATCGAAATATTAACGGTATTTTTGCTTTCTTGTACAATGTACATGTTCAACTGATGCATTTGACTGAGTTTTTTTCACTGCTGCTGGCTTCACATTCAGAACTTCCTGATGAATCTGGTGCAAATTCATTTCCATGCAGTATTTCTTCACATAAAATTAGCTGTTTATCGCTCATTAAATTTATGATTAAATCATAAATTTCTTTACCAATGAGCGTTGCTTCATATGGAATGGTCGTTGGTTTTTCTTAAGAGATTATATCATTTTCTACACACAACGTCTCCATAAAAAACAAAGTACTTGATAATAATTTTTTGGATTTCTCACTGTGAATCAATTCACCAAGAATCGCAGGAAACTCAAAATTTTCACTGCCTACATCCATTTTATGCAAATAGAACAGAATAGAATGGAATATTAAATGGTGGTGTCTACAACAAAATCAATAAAAAACACCTGGGAATAAAAAAATAATGCGGGCGTTTTATATAAAAAATAAGTAAAAAAAAGTTTAAAACAAATAAAAAAAGTTGCATGAGCGGTGGCTCTAACTAGTATCCCCCGGTTTATATGCTAGCTCACGACCCACTATGCCACGCTGCTGAAAGCGTGTTAACTTTTTTTTATAAGACAACTAGGGGAAAATTGTAAACACGATTTTCTCGCTTTTCCTTGAGCTTTGCAAAAAACGTCGAAAATGGTTCTTCTTATTTCAGTTGAACTACCATCTAGAAAAATTTTAGCCAAAACGGTGACGCCGCAGGGTGGTGTCTACAGAATTATAATATTAAAAAATTATATATGTACATATATGTATAACTTGAATTTTTAATTTAAGAGGCAATTTTATTAAAGATTAAATAAATAGAAAGTATTAGACTGATTTTTTCTTTCAGAAAGAGAGAAAAATAAAGTTTCATCTTTGCGAAAAATGTGGAGAAGGTTTTGCATCAAATTTTAATTCAAAATGCATTAAAATAAATGAAATAATATCTGAATAGAGATCATATCATTCAACTACCACAAGTGAATTAATAATTAATAATTTGGAAAATGCCACACACACGTGCAGTTATCAGAATTTGCGATATTGGAAACGTTTAATGTAATCAACAGCAAAAAATCTTACAAATTGCTTTTCGAAGTTGGGACTGTAGTTATATTAAATCCTACGCTACCAAAAAGTACAAGGGATTTCTTGGATATAAAACTAGCACCACGCAATGAGAGACCAAGATTTATTACAATTGGCTTCCAAAAAGAGAATGTCTGCATGGCTCCGTTCTATTTACATTCATTCAAAAAAAAATAAAATGGATTTACTAGCGGGTATAACAGAAGACGAAGTGGTAAATTGTTAATCAATTTTTCCGGTTTTATCGAAATATGTATATATTTGTGTTTCAGTGTAACTTTTTGTCATGAATTAAACAAAATAAATAGTTTAATGTCAAAAATTACGTGATTTTTTGAGAGCTTTAATTTTTTGAAAGAAAACTCAAAAATTTTAGGGGTAATAATAGTCACAGGTTAAAGTAACCTGTAAAAAAGGTTTTTTATTTGACGATAAAATTATGGTGAAAATTTATTTTGGCAGTAGTGCTTAAACACTCTCGAGATAAGTTCTCATAAATATGGTATCACTTTAAACCTTACATTTTTATGTGCAATAAGACTATACAAAATACTATTCGTATAATCTTCTTAGCCTCACCCTATGTACATATATAGGGAGAGTGATGTTAATAATTTATTTTTATAATTTATATTTAATTTAAGTTATATATGGGTGTGACAAGGGCGTAAAAAACAGGATGCAGGTTTTGACGATGTATTCTTGGTCGAAAGCTATCGCGCATGTTAGCAACCTAGAAGTTGAAAAGGATAGATGAAAGCACTTCTGCTATGGGACACACAGTTCCACTTTACCATTGCGTGATATTGCAATTGAAGTTGACGTTACGTCCCATACAAATAATTTTACAGAACAAGTCTGGTATTTGCGTTGATTCTAGGAGGGTCGCGTAGTTCGCGGTATCAAAGGCTTTGGTCCAGGTCCAGTGCAAACAGTACCGTTCTATAACAGGGCTACTTTTGGTTATCCTCGACTAGTTTTCGTTCAAAACTATTCTTGTGTTTAGATACAGACGGTAGGATTTCCTATTGTCCGCCTCGTTGTCTTTTATCTTGAACACTTTCACGTCCAACGAATGAAGTACAATGCTCTAGCGAAAATATTGTTCAATTTACATCCACCAGGTTCGAGAAGAAAAGACATACCGAATCTTCGTTTAGCTTTTCGGATTCTCTAGTTCAGGCCAAGACATTGTTAACATAAATGTTTTACACGCAATTTGTGGAAAACGCTGCGCGTATATTCTAGTTCCAAAGTCGAGCGAGTTTGGTGTCGAATTTGTAAATCAAAAAGGTGATAACTTTTTTAGCGATTTGTTGTTTTGTTAATTTTGTTCTAGCCGGAATTATTTTTTATCACTGCCAACTCTAAACAACTAATGATGAACAAAAACTATGCAATTGCATTAGAAAACTAGCACAAGACCACTGAAACATAAATAACTTCGTGAAAAAAGTTCACGTCTCACACAAAAATTCAACGAAAAGAAAACCAAACAACTTTTAGTTAGCAATTGTAAAATCTAACTACATATTCAGAAATACAATTGTAAAAATAACTCAATTGTTAAATTAAGCAGAGCGTTTATGCTTAGAAGTTATTCATAGCATTTCCTGTTTAACTAAAATGATTAAGTTTTAAGTATTTTCTCTGCTTATAAGCAATTCATTCATTAGGGTTAATAAGACTTACCTATCGTATGTTCCAACTTAATGTGTTCTTCTAAGCCTTTTTTGCTTTTTGGATTAAAATTACAACTGCCAATTTTGCACTGAAACTTCTCATCAATATCATCTGTTAGTTTTCGTTTTTTCGCTGTTGAAGTGGTTGGAGCAGATGAATCTGAGTCCAAAAATGAATTTGCTATATCGTTGGTTGATTCTGGTAAATAATTCTCTTGCAAATGTGTGATTTCAAATTCAATTTTATACTCGGGCTCATTATTGAAATTTTGTACATCTGTATGAATCTGTTTAGGAAAAATATAAAACATTTATTGCATGCGATATTTCTTCACAAAATAATATACAAAACACAATGCAGGTTTTTATACTTGTCTTCATAAGGTGGCAATATTGTTGCAACATTCTCATACAAAATATTGTCACACTATCAAGTATGAAAAAAGATAAAAATATTCCATAAAAAATTCATATTTTCCAAAGTTATGTCGCAATTTCCGATTTGAAAATATATTTTTTCGATTAATTTCAGAATAACATACAAAAATCAAAACAAAAAATAAGATGTGTTGTCAAAGATATTTTGAGAAACATTTTTATAAATAAAAGTTTTGATATTTAAACAATTTTAATTTAAGGTTTTTATTTTTTCTTAAGATTAAAGCATTTTTAAACAAAATCGATTTAAATACATCGTTTCAAAAAAATGTTCAAAAAAGTCAACAAAAAAGTCTTAAAAACAAAGTGTGCAGTTATCTAAGGGGACGTCCATTAATTACGTGAGGTAATTTTTGAAAATTCTGACCCCCCCCCCCCCTTGGTGAGATTTGGTCAGATCTGGCAGGACCCCTCCCCCCGTGAGATATAAATATAAATTTTTAATGTAAATTCTATGCATTAAAAAGTTGACGTGAGGTTTTCCTTAACCCCCTCGCCCCCTTCGTGAGGTTTGGTGAGGTTAGCCGGACCCCCTCCTCCCCTATTTCAGCTCACGTAATTAATGGACGGTCCCCTAAGGAATGGATGAAGTGAACATAGTATGTATATTCATTTTCTATTAAAAGATAAATACAATTTGTTAAGACGTATGTATATCTCCGGTAAAAAGTCCGCAGTACAATTTATTGTAGGTTTAAGACAGGTATCGGCGCGCTGCTACTCATGAGTAGCAGAGCTAATTTTCTTGTATGCGTATACAACAAGAGAGAAACAGAAAGTATTATTGCTTTGCCGACCCCTGGTTTAAGAGATAATATTAGTACTTAATAGCTTGATTGGCCCATTCTGCATTCCATAAAACATTTCTTTAGCTAGTGAAACTCATGTTGCGCATAATACAGGATGTAGGGGAATATATTGAATATGAAAATTTTTATTAAACTTGCCGTATATTTATCGTTATTTAATAAGGTATTGCTTGTAGTGGTAGTGTCTTCACTAGTATCGCTAACAATCTTTCGGAGCACCTCTGCCGATTGTAGCGCCATGTCACGAAAGTCCCGAAATTGTTGTAGCATATCATAGCATTTCTTACACAAGCTTTGAGGGTAAATATAGTCCTCATCATCGTTTACGTTTAAAGTTGTGCAGATAATCAAGAGTTTCGTAAGATTAGGTGTCTCGGATATGATGAAGTTGGAGGATGCATCAGCAGAATGTAGTTGATCTAAGCATGTCCGGCAGAAAGATTGTAAATTACTTCGCTTTATTTTCATAATTTCAATAAAAAGACTGCACTTCTGTATTAAATTAATTAAATTCTTTATAAATTTTTCCGTATACACTGAATTTCTATAAAATACTAGCGTCAATCATCAAAACAACGTTGCCAACAACTTCTGTATCTTCTCGTAGTGATGGGACTTTTCAAAGTTGTGGTAGATCTACCACATTTATCAGTACACTTGGATTACTAAGCTTCCACCACTGATGATTCCGAATCCGCCATGTTATATTTTCAACCATTTAAAACTCAATTTGCAAGCTTGGAATTTAAGAAACAATGTAGATCTTTTATTTTTGTAAATAAGCTATTAAGGTTCGGTTATCATATAACGTTTGTAACCTAAGCTGTCACTTTAATGAATTCGACACAATAAAAAAGTCAGACGAAAGTAAAAAGTTTTTGAAGCAGCTGTTAAAGTTTAATATATATATTTTGGTTAATGTATTAATGCACAATTTTTCAGCAATTATCGGTTGTTGAATTGAAATTCAGCTGTCACGACATTTCATACATTTTGTACGCCATTATTCAACAAAATTGCGAAAAACAAGCTTTTTAGAAACTAAAAAGAATAAAAAGAGTATGGAGATATACATATCAAATAAAAATACTGGTGCAATTATCACGGTTACAGCAATTCTAAGTGGCAGATATCTTTCTTTAAGTTCTGTCCTATCTTCAAAATCAACACAGATAAAGCATCATTTCCAAATTACATACTCATTGCTGAAAGCGCGCGTTGTCAGAATTTTGGTCTTCCTTTGTATTGTTGACATTCTTGACTGCGATCAAGTACCATGGCCAAATGTTTTTTTCTCATAGATTTATTCAAGTTAAATGTCAATGTTAAATGTTACAGCATATAGCGAACGCTGTCATAACCATACCTGCAAGTAAAATTATTTTAATCTTGAAATGTCAAAAGAATAGGTGTGGAACTTATGAACATAAGACGGATATCATGGTAAAAAAAGAAACAATTGGCCTCGCATAATTATTCTAGGCTTAAGTTTACTTTAGCTCACATTCGCAAACCCTTTTAAAACCAAACTTATATTATGTGCTTTTTAATTTTATGAAGAAATATGTAATCAAAAAAAGTCGCTCGGATCTGGTTTCGGAGATATAGCCATCGGAAGTTGCGGATATAGCTTTTGGAAAAATCATCATAAGTTGGGAACCCCTGAATGGATACCAAAAATATGGGTGTCAAATGAAAGATAATTTAATGGCCTACAATAATGGTAAGCAAATCTTTGAAATTTAGCCCATAATTTTGGAGATATTACGATTTTTCTGAAATTTTGACGAATTTTTTTTTAAAAAACCGGTTTTTTTTCCAAAAAATGCCTGAATGACCTATAACTTTTTTAGCTTCATAAGAAAGCTTAATTTATTCCCCTTAAAATGGTGTATCGTTTGTTCAAAATTTTTGGATATTTACCCCCTTTTTGACCGAAAAACAAAAAAATTTATTCAATGAATTCTCATGAAAACTATGTATTTATAGACAAAACTAAAAAAAACCTACAACAACAACAACAACAACCGCAACAACAACAACAACAACAACAATTATTACAAGACGATTATCATTATAAAACTTAAAAATTTTTATTAAAAATCGCGCGCGCGATTTTTAATAAAAATTTTTGGCCTGCGGCGCTTTTTTTTCCTATTAGACACATTATAAAACTTAAAAATTTTTATTAAAAATCGCGCGCGCGATTTTTAATAAAAATTTTTCGCCTGCGGCGCTTCTTTTTTCCTATTAAACACATTATAAAACTTAAAAATTTTTATTAAAAATCGCGCGCGCGATTTTTAATAAATATTTTTCGCCTGCGGCGCTTTTTTTTCAATTAGACACATTATAAAACCCAAAAATTTTTATTAAAAAGTAAGAATCGTCTTATAATCCGTTATAATAATCCGTTATAAGACGCGCGCGATTTTTAATAAAAATTTTTAAGTTTTATAATGAGAATCGTCTTATAATAATTGTTGTTGTTGTTGTTCTTGTTGTTTTTGTTGTTTTTGTTGGTTTTTTACTGTTTTTGTCCATAAATACATAGTTTTCATGAGAATTCATTGAATAAATTTTTTTATTTTTCGGTCAAAAAGGGGGTAAATATGCAAAAATTTTGAACAAACGATACACCATTTTAAGGGGAATAAATTAAGCTTTCTTATGAAGCTAAAAAACTTATAGGTCATTCAGGCATTTTTTGGAAAAAATAACGGTTTTTTAAAAAAAAATTGGTCAAAATTTCAGAAAAATCGTAATATCTCCAAAATTATGGGCTAAATTTCAAAGATTTGCTTACCATTATTGTAGGCCATTAAATTATCTTTCATTTGACACCCATATTTTTGGTATCCATTCAGGGGTTCCCAACTTATGATGATTTTTCCAAAAGCTATATCCGAAACTTCCGATGGCTATATCTCCGAAACTAGATCCGAGCGACACTTTTTTTTTTCACAATTTTTATTCATTTTTACCCCCCTTTTACCCCTAAAAAAAAAAAAAAATTCTGAGAATGTGAGCTAAAGTAAACCTGTTCCTTATTCTAAATTATTGTTTACAAAATTTTGGTCATAGACTTATTATTTTTCGTTGGTAGCTTTTATATACATATTTGTTTGCGCATATTTTATAAAAATCTCAAAATCTAAAGCCGAGGTTTCATTGGCTTGTTTTAAGAAGGTATTGCATTTAAAATTTTGCTTATTTTTAAATTTGTACCATAATTTAGTCAAATGTTGGAGAGCAAGTCCACGCTAAGCTATTTTGGAGGGTATAGACAAAATCTTTCAATTAAAAATTGCCCAAAATATATATTTAAAAAATTTAATAAATGGTAACATTTTTAGATTAAAATTGAGAAAGATATTTTGATACTATATTTACATATGTATGTAAATGTATTGCAGATTTAAAAAGACCAAATGGACAATACTTTAAAAAATGCGCTCATACTCGCTATCAAATCCGCATGGAACGAAATTATCGCAGCAAGCGAAAGTGAAAGCGACGAGGATGAATGCCATAGCCAAGGAACCATCGAAGAAAGTTGGAATTACAAGAAAATAACAATCCCACGCTTCGATGATCAACAATTTAAAAAGCATTATAAATTAAACAAAGGTACTTTTAATACTTTATACCGTTCGCTCCGTAACGTAGACGAGAGTTTTTCTTACGTTCATCCTGGGCAACCGATGATTAACTTGGAAAAACAGGTCCTTATGACTCTTTGGTACCTGGTTAATGCTGAGGGCTTTGGGTTGGTATTATTATAATTTCAAAAACCCCACATGTTACAAACAACTGTTTGCGGTTCTGCCAATAATTGAGAAAAACCATAATTTCGACTTTACCAAAAAATAATTTTGGTCAAGCAGTACTATTTATTTATGTTTTTGAAAGGTTAGTTTTTTATAGAGTATGAAAACTCATCTACATATAGCGTTATTCAAGCGCAGAGCTATATAAAATTAACACAGGCACATATTTCATAATATGTATTAGTTTTGAAACTCAGATCTTAAGTAAGGAATAGCTTTAGGCTGTGTCTACTATAACTCTTACTTCAAAAATTTACCCTTAAATGCTTTAAAAGAATTATGTATACGAAATTTCGATTTTAATCATATCTGCAAAAATATAGCATGTGAGGTTTGAGAAATAACGGATTTATTTAGAAAATCATTTTTAATTCAGGTGTATCGCGGAAAGATTTGGAGTTGGTACAAAGACTTGTTGGCAAGCCATTTTCAAAGTATGTAAATACCTTTTAGCAGTCAATAAAAATGAAGATATAATAAGATGGCCGAATGTAGATGAAGCGAAACGGACTGTATCTTATTTTAAAAACAAAACCAAATTTCCAGGTAAAACTAAGTATCTACGCATGGAACATATGAACAGTTTAATTTGAAAGTGTACTTGGTCGTTGTTTTATCTAACCTTTAAATACTTCGAAAAACCATATGTTATGAGGAATATTGCAATATATATTTGTACCTATGTATATATGATTTTTTTGAAAAATTCAATTCTTAAAATATTTCGAATCAAAAATAAATAGACTAAGGCCACTTTTAAAATAAACGGCTCATATTTTGACTTTTTTGATTTTTGCAAAATGTATTCTTCTCAGGTGTCATTGGATGCATTGGAGGAAGCCACATTACAATCGCAAAACCGAAACACAATCCAAAATCGTACGTGAATCGTAAAAATTTACACTCAGTTTGGCTGCAAGGAGTATGCGATGAGGAAATGAAGTTTACTGATTGCTATGCTGGTGAGGCAGGTTCTATTAATGATTCCTGTGTTTTTAGAAGGTCCAATCTATTCAAAAAAATTTCCGAAGGTATAAAACTACATTTGTTTTGCAGTACAATATTTTATAACATTACTTGTCCCTTAAATTAAAGGTTCTATACAGATTGCTGACAACCGGCATTTGCTAGGCGACCAAGGGTATGGATTGAAGACGTACTTGCTTACACCTTTCATGGACTGTGACAATCTAACCCCTGAGCAGAAAGCGTACAACCATGTACATTCTTCAATCCGCATGACAGTTAAAAAGGCGTTCGGACTACTTAAAGCAAGATTTCAAAGATTGAATAAACTAAATATCAGGCGACCGGAATATATTCCCCAGCTCATAATATCGTGCTGCATTCTTCATAATTTTTGCATAAAAAACTACGATGTTTTCGAAGAGCCTTTGTTATCCATAGAACAAATTGAAAAGTCAATTTTCACAGATTCTGTCGAATTAAGTGCACAAAAGAAGAGAAACACTATTGTGCGTGCCTTAAATAGTTAGCTAATTTTTTAAAAACGTATTATGCTTTATATGAATGTACATACAATAAAAATAATGCACATATGAGAACTTTTGAAAACTTAGATCTCAAAAGCCATTTATAATACCAATAATTTTCACTCAAAAGTCTCATAGCGGATGTCGTCTTGTTGTTTAATAAACGAAACAACATATATAGATGTATATTGTCTGTGTTAAATAAAAGTTAAAAATTATCAGAGTTATGTGTCCGGCCATAGTATTTGAGATATTCCGTTCCAAAAAATTTTTAAGTCAAAGTTTAAAATATTTATAACTTTGAAGTAAATTCCTCTCGACCTATTTTGATATTAAATTTAATTTAAAACTTTTTTGAAAATAACTTTTTTGAAGTTTAAATAGTTATGTATGTTGAAAATGCACCGTTAGATAAGCACAAACCAATATCGGAGCAAAAAGTCCAAAGGGTGCAGATATTTATGGAATGAACCATATATAAATTATATATTTTGTAATACTACGAGAAAATACACCAGAATCAAGTAAAAAAGCAGAAGGTACTACATATTATGAATTTATTAAAATAAGATCACTTTTTCATTTCATACAAGACTGGCAATAGGGATATTTGCACTACCAAGTACTAACCTTGGTGTGATTAACTTTTTTTATCATGAGCCGGCTGAAGGGAGTTGACAAGGGTTCTGAAAAGCTCCAAGAACTCACGCTGTAACTCCATTCTTTCAGCATGTCTCCTTTCTCTCGCTGCTTCTATATCAATGCTGGAATCTTTTATTTTTCTTTCTTTGCTTTGTGATAAGGTAGACTGTTTACTGGTATCGCTTTCAATAACATTGATGACTGAAAAACCGTAATCGGGTTCCAAATAGTCAGCTGCCAAAGGATCATTTGGCATATCATCGGAAGAACAAGTAGCTGGGGGTGTAAATTCTTGATTTTTACTTAAAATTGATGCCATCTGTTCATAAAATTCCCAATTTCTGCTGTTGCTACTAGTATGGTTGTGATCATTTATTTTTCTGTACATAGCTTTTAGTCCTTTCCACTTTCCATTGCATTGTTCGCCACTAATGTTTTTATTCTGAATTGAAGAAATTTCAGTGGCAATTAATTCCCAAACTTTATTTTTTTGTATTGAATCGAATTTCGTTTTATGCTTTTCAATTAAATCAATTAAACACTGAATGTCTCCTGGTAGCCATTTATAAATGTTTTCTTGACCTGTAAAAGAAGTACCGATAAAATAGGTTTCTTCATTATATTTATGTATAATCAAACAACGTATACTTTCACAATCTAATATGTAAAACTTAATACAAAACATTTTTCTAAATTCGACCCATGTAAATACTACTGAAGTAATATCCTAAAATAACGCGCCTTGGCGGTTACAGTGAGAAACCTCATAAATTTATTTTGAAATCAACATAATAGAACAGGAACCAGGGACAATTTCGAGTGCGGAATTTTATACCACTGAGAATATAGTTATTAAACTAGTTATTTCAATGATGCAGGCAAAGAAAACGTGATACAATACTCATATATGACCGCTTAAAGATACCAAAATTGATTTTGGCTGAATAGTTGAAAAATTAAGTCTAGATTAGAAAATTGTGAGATGATGAAAATACATCTATTTTTATGCTGCCTGAAAGACTTCGGTACGCTCAGATTTTTTTTTTTTTTCAAAAAATGCCGTTTTTATTGGAAATTGGGAGGCAACCGATGTGTTTCAATCTCTACAACTTAGATTTATTCAATTTTTTTATTTGTGGCGTCAATTGCTTCAAACTAGTTGCGTAAATAGAAACATATATGTATAGTGGAGCAGAATTGTTGCTATCTTCTGCAATTAAATCACAGTTTGTTTTGGTTTCTTCTGAGAATTTGTTTTTTTTTTTTTGAAAATTCCAAACGAAAAACCAAGCAGTACAAAAATAAGAATTATTGCAATAGCAGTGCTGGTTCAATCAAGGTTTATATTTGTGCTTCAAGATCTGATAAATCGCTTCTTATTATAATGAGATTAATTTGTAAAACTGATCTATAACTACATTTTCAGGCGAGGGAACATAGCGCACGATTTTGACCAAATTTTTGGTTGTAGCCACGTCCGCAACCTCATCAATAATCAAAGAAAACTTACAGGATTTTAACTCTTCTGCAACACTGAGCATTGCGAAACGACCTACAATAGTTTCAATTGATGTTTTTTTTTCCTACAACAGCGAATTGCATTTGCAACGAATTTTTTTAACAATTGCAGGGTATTATTCATTGTTGCAAAGCGAATTTTGCAAACAAAACATAATTAACATCAATTCTTGCTGGATTTGCTGATATAGAGAGGACTTGTTACCTATGCGTTCTCCGATTGTAATTTGATTCAAATGATTATCTTCATTTATCAATTTTGCGTGTTTGGTGGAGGTTTCGTGCCTTTCAATATTGAAGATTTCTGGTACCATAGACTTTTGGCAAATTTTGCAAAACGCCATATCACCTTCTCGTTTTAACCAGAGCCGACCTACCTCCCATGTTGTCTTGTATTTCTGCAAATATTTTTTCTTTTTTGGACGGCTGGATTCATAATCGACCGCGCTGGCATTTGAATTTTCATTTTCACGCCTATAAACAAAAGCATTGTTAATAAAAGGTATTCTTGGCCTATTGTGACTTACCTTTCTATATTTTCTATTAAATTAAACTGCTCCATATTCTTTTTATTCTTTAACATTTATAGGTGCCAATTCTTTTCAATTCTGTGTAACAAAAGATACAAAGTAGCGTGAGTTTATTTAGTTTTACGTTAATACCTACTAAAAAGTTTCATAAACGATCTTTTCGATTGCTTTTACCTGTTATTCATCAAAGTTGTTGTTCAAGAAAAACTTTATTTTTACAGGTTTTTATTTTAAAAACTAACTTTTATACAATTCAATTCAAATCACTTCAATTTATACACAATTTGGAAAATTCTTGTCGAATTTTGACAGCTTGGGAAAAATATGAGTTCAGAAAGTATTTGGCTGTCGAAAAATATTTTGACTACATTTGACATCATTTTTAGTCGAAATTTATGAACGCGTCCAGTGCAAATTTTACAGAAATATAAGAGCCATTCACAAAAGCAAGTGGTAGCAGCGATGGATACTCAATGATCCTCTTAATTTTTAGCGCTACCTATTCTGTGAAATCACTTTGTTTTGCTTATTCTTGACAGCGATTCACGGCTGCATTTAATTTAAGAAACTAACAGACAATCTAATGTGTATCAAATTTAAATACCTCACTTATCATTTTATAGCTTACATATGTTATAGTCCCTTTAATGTATACTGCCCCTTTAACATTTAATTTTATGATTATAAATTTTACCTTGTGATAATTCAATGCTTTTATATTTTCGTTCGTACAATAACTGATCGGATGAGCTAGCATGTGTCGTTGATGTTTCTGGCCGTAAAATGTAATCCATTTGTTCAAAAAACTCCCACTTTCGTTTGCTATTGGCAGTGATGTCTTGATTACTCATTTTTTTGTACATAGCTTTTAGCCATTTCCACTTTCCGTTACATTGTTCGCCACTTATGTTTTTCCCCCGAAAGGATGACATTTCAGCAGCAATCAGATCCCAAACCTTATTCTTTTGCATAGAATCGAATTTAGCTCTGTATTTTTCAAACAAATAAATAAGGCATTGAATATCTCCTGGTAGCCATTTGGAAATGTTTTCTTGACCTGAAATAAAAAAAAGGGGTAAAAGGAGTTATACAAAATAAATGCAAAATTAAATTTGATATATGTTTTATAATGCATGGCGAAATAGCCCAACCTACTAGGCTGTATCTTGAATAAAAATTATTTGAATACTATTCTGTTAATGAATTTTAAGTGCTAAGCGCCAAGTTTGTTGCATTGAACCTAGTAGAACATGTTTTTTACAAAAAGTTCCGTTGTGAACCTTTTAGCTAAAGATAATTCAAGATAATTCTTTGTATTTAGTACCACGCTCGTTTCCAGTAAACGCAGTGTAGGATGTTCAATATATGGCCTTGTCAAGATTCTGCAAGCGTGAGTTCTTTTTTTCGTACTGAACATACCTTCTTCTGTTTGAGAAAATTTCATTTGTACGTATTTTAAAAAAGATTTTACAGATTAATGTTTTCTTAAAACTCGCACTACTATTCTTAGTTGCAAACTTCATCCCAAACATATGGTATATTCTGGTTTTCATTTCTTCATTCTGTACGTTCCATAGAAGTAATTTTATCAATTTAAGTTGGCTACGCTAAAACAGAATGGTGGCAAATTCCGCTGTCACTTTTTCCTAAACAAAATAAATATTCTAAGCAAAACATCCTAAACAACAAATTTACATCATTTATTAATACCTCGTAGAAATTACAAAAATCCTTCAACATGGGCAAACGACAACATCAAAAGGATAAAATGTATGTTAAATTATAAATAATTATATTATTAATGCAATAATAAAATAAAATCTAGGTACCTAACATACACGGAGTGGACCGAATTGTATGGTGGTAAAAAGACGGTGTCTGCAGAAAATGAACACATCAAATTTAAACGTCTCCCTTATGACCATTGCTGTATTAGACTGGTCCCCTTTGAAATACCATACTGTGACGCAGATGGTAATGTTTTCGATTTGGAGGCCATACATGCTTTTCTGAAAAATTTTAAAGTGAATCCTATTACGGGAAAATCTCAAGATGCTAAAGGATTGATCAAATTAAATTTCCATCGCAATGCTGAGGATCAGTATCATTGTCCAGCGCTATTCAAGACTTTTACAAAAAATTCTCACATTGTTGCGCTCTCGACCACTGGTAATGTTTATTCCTGGGAAGCTATCGAACAATTAAATATTAAAACTAAAAATTGGAAAGATTTAATTGACGATTCTTCATTCCTACGAAAGGATATCATAACAATACAAGATCCTCAACACTTAGAAAAATTTGATATATCACGATTTCATCATATACGGAAAAATTTGCGTGTTCTTAGCGAGGAAGAGATTGCGGATCGAAAGGATCCAACTGGACGTATTAAGAGTATGAACATGGAGACCAAAGAGACATTGGCGCAGCTGAAAAAAGATTATCAACCAGCAGAAGAAGCACCAACGACTAGCAAACGTACAGCTGATAAATTTAATGCAGCACATTATTCAACTGGTGCTGTTGCGGCTAGTTTTACTTCCACAGCCATGATGCCGGTATTTAATCATGAAGCTGCTATCATTGATGATGATATTGTAAAGTATGAGCGCGTTAAAAAGAAAGGATATGTTCGTTTGGACACTAATTTTGGTCCGTTAAATTTTGAGTTGTATTGTGATGCTGTGCCGCTTGCGTGTGAAAATTTTATACGTCACTGTTCAAGTGGGTACTACCAAGGCACCAAGTTTCATCGATCTATACGAAATTTTATGGTGAGTTAGTTTGGTGGCAACATTTAAGAGTATTATATAAAAAAACATTTCTTTATCAAATTCATCGAAAAATTTGAACTAGTTCGACGAGGAGACCCTTGTTTTTTTCCAAAAATCTTTCAAATTTTGTAACCCCTTAGTAAACCTCACAATTTAAGAAAACCTAATTTTGAATCACACATGCTTACATTATAATACAATCTAGGGCAAGAATAGCATACGTCGGTATTTAACTATAGCAATAATGAGCAATGAAAAAATTTTCATATAAAAATAATTTCTTGTACCTAAGTAGAACAAATTAAAATTAGCCAATCAATTAAAACAAACTATACAAGAAATATATTTTATTTCATTACATTTCGCAGATACAAGGTGGTGATCCCACACACACAGGAACGGGGGGCAAGTCTATATGGGATAAACAGTTTAATGATGAATTCAAACCTAATCTGTCACATACAGGACGTGGTATTTTATCTATGGCTAACTCCGGTCCAAACACAAACTCATCACAATTGTAAGCATTTTAATTCGGTGTCATGAAAACATTTAATTTAATTTATAACTTACATTCAGCTTTATAACGTATCGTTCCTGCAAACATCTTGATGGCAAACATACTATTTTTGGCAAACTTGTAGGAGGCTTCGAAACGCTTATACAAATGGAGAAAATTGAAGTAGATAATAAGGACCGTCCTATCGAAGATATTGTCCTGGAAAAAACGCAGGTTTTTGTAGATCCTTTTCAAGAAGCAGAAGAGCAATTAGCCAAAGAACGTGCAGAAGAAGCAGCTAAACAAATACAAGAAGTTGTGGCGGCAGCAACAAAAAAACGACTTAACCAACCTTTAAAAGTATACCGTGAAGGTGTAGGAAAGTATTTAGATATAAATGCGTTGAAAGAAAAGGTTACTGTAAAAGAATCCGAATCGCGGGCAAAGAAGAAAATTGTTGCCAAACCAACTTTTGGTAACTTCTCATCGTGGCAGTAAACAAAACATGAGGTATTAAATTTAGGGCGCTTGAATTAAAATAAAAGTTTGTGGTTTATTAAAATGACTAAAGTTTACTGAATTTTTTACAAATATTTTAAACTAGTTCACGGCTTTTTTGTGTCAAATTGTTCGAGATCAAGTCCTTCTCGCTCTTTCCAACTTTTTTTCAGTTCATTCATTTTGTTTTGTCGCCTCTTACGTTCCGCAGATTTTTTATCATCAAGCACCTTAAGTTGTGATGCTATTGATAGCTCACCATTATAGTGAGCATCCAACTTTTCCAGCAATAGCTTACGTGCCTCGACACGGTTTTTTGATGCAAGTCGATGTGCGTGACACTTGATAATGATATTCGTGGGTATATGACGTAACATAACACAATTGGAAGTTTTATTTACCGCCTGACCACCTGGTCCACTGCCACGCATAAAATTTTCCTCGATTTCATTTTCGTTGAGCTTAGGATAATGTGAATAATCAACTACTGTGGTTTTAGGACGTGTGGTAAAGGACAATTTTTGACGCTGTATAATGGGAAATCTAGTGCAGGTGTTATATAGCGTTTGAAGCAGCATTTTGATGATTTTTTTGCAGTTGTGTTAAACTATTCTACCTTTTCGCAGAAGCGTCTCACCGCGCTAAAATAGAAAATTAGAATAAAATTAGGGCTCGCATATCACATATGTATTTCAAAATCAATAAAGTTGATAGTTCATACTTTAAAATTGAATTCAATTTCGGCTTGGTCGGTGATTGAGCGGCTTTCTCTAAACTCCCGTCGCACTCTGCCAAGAAAATAAGATTTATCTGATAGCTGTAATTGGTTTCCGTAGCGTATCAAATGCTTGTAGAGGCGCAGAATTTGTTGTTTTGAAGGTTGTATCATTTCAATTGCTATATAATGTTTTCAATTTAATTATTTTACCTTTGTAAAAAGCGCATTATTTTCTTTAATCAGCTGTTTTAATTTACCGCAAGTGTCAAATGTACCATGGTTGAATAATACAAGAATATATATTAGCGGTATTCACGATCTTGAGTATTTGGTGTTGTATTCTGTATATTTGATTAAATTGATATCTGTCCGCCCCAGATCCCGACTTTTTGCTGCAACGATTTTTTTTAAACTCTGCGATAGGGAGTTTTCAAACAATTTAAACTATATTTTTAAGTGTCTAAGGTGACCTTTCAACTTAAGGTGCATATCCTTATATATATATATCGCTTTTTATATGCCACAATTATTTAAAAATGTTATTTTCCTCTGCTATTTTAATAACTCCGCGTTGTGCACTTTTGACATTTTTCTTAATGCCGAAAGCTGTATTAGAAAGTTTGACGAGGTCCGAGTCATCAAACTATTGGTCAAATTGTTTGTTAAGCAAGCTGAAAATCAAATTTTTTTTTTGTTTTTCGTGAAACACATGTTCAAAATTATTATCATTTACAATATAATTTTTGTTGGTCAAATTATTAGATGAAGACGAAAAATTTGATTTGATTTAAAAAAAAAAACATTCATTAATGGATGCGTTCTGCAAAAAAGTCCATTGAGCTATTGAGTGAGCGCTTTATATTAAGCAATAACTACTAATGGACGATCCGATCAGCTCTGTTCTCATATCAGCTTTTTGATCTTAACCGTTTACTAATAATAGCCGTATTTTTTTTTGACGCGGTTACCCGCTTAAAAAAATTTTTTTTGTATGGAAAATGAATTGTCATTCTCATACAAAAAAGTTTTTTAGCGGGTAACCGCGTCAAAAGAAAAAAAAACACGGCTAATATCGGCGTAAACAGAAGATGTAGGTGTTTTATTGATGACAACGGCACAAAATCGTTATGTATTCTGCTGACTGTTGTTGTAAGCATATACGGTGTGAACCGTTCTAAGTAAATTTGTGTCTAGCTAAATTTTAATTTGTTTTTAGTATCCAAAGAAAAAAACCAAAAAAAAAAAAATGCAGCGAATGAAAGTAAAGAGTTCCGCAAATATCAAATCTAATTCACTTGTTGAGTGATAAATCGTTCGATGTATGGGCGACATAAAATGACCGCTTAAGTACGCACGTGGAGTTCAACATTTTTTTGATATTAGTCCAGTGATGCCTTGTTTTACAAAATTATAAATGTTTTTAATGTTGTGTCTTATGAAATACAATTAAAGAAAACCATATAAAAACACTAAGACAGATCTTTGAAAGGTCGATCTGCAGATATTACAGCCTCAACGACAGTTGCAAAAGCAAATAACAATAAACTTGTTTTCTCCATAATCACACACTAATTAAGTGAAATAACTTTTTTTATTGTAAAAAAACAAATGGCTTTTAATTATTACATATAAGAATTTTTGATTTCTTAAATGCATTTTGCTCTGTATTTTCTTTGTTTTTTTTTTGCACTTACAGTGCAAACATAGTCTATGTTTTACTTTTTGCGTTGACCAGTTAAGAATCATAGCAAAATATAAACATAGTTTGTCCAAAACTTTATATTTTCATTCTTTTTTATGACGAGCACTCCACTCCGTTGGAGCATATGTGGTTAATAATTATCGTACACTAAGTATCAGGTTACACCCTTTATTCACTTTAATTTCAATGAGCGGTAACACTGTAATACATTCCAGCAACTTGCAGTGCACTGCTGCATTTCAGTGCTGAAGTCGATTTTTAGTTTCATCTCTGAGCCGTTGTATTGAAGTGTGATCACAAGTGGAAATGACCTCTACGGAACATTCGAAAAAAGTAAGAATGTCATCGTTGGATCAGTTGAAAAAAGTTACAACAGTTGTTGCCGATTCTGGAGATTTTGAGGCGATTAAACTTTATAAGCCACAGGATGCAACAACAAATCCCTCACTTATCCTATCTGCGGCAAAAATGGAGCAGTATCAGCATATAGTGGACCAAGCGATTAAATATGGCATTGAAACAAAGGGGTCAACCAGTGACAAGGTAACCGAAGCAATGGATATGTTAGGTGTTTTATTTGGCTGTGAGATCCTTAAAATCATTCCGGGCAGAGTTTCAACTGAAGTTGATGCTCGCCTATCATTTGACAGTGCGAAAAGTGTGCAAAAGGCCTTGAAAGTGATAGATCTCTATGAACAATTGGGCATAAAAAAGGAGCGCATTCTTATCAAGTTGGCCTCAACTTGGGAGGGAATACAGGCAGCGAAAGTTCTAGAAGAACAACACGGTATACACTGCAATTTGACATTGTTGTTTGCATTTTGTCAAGCTGTTGCTTGTGCTGATGCCAAGGTCACACTGATATCACCGTTTGTTGGTCGCATTTTGGATTGGTATGTTGCCAAGACTGGCAAAAAGGAAGGTTATGAAGCAGAGGAAGATCCAGGAGTAATTTCTGTGCGGAAGATATACAACTATTATAAGAAATTTGATTATAAAACTCTTGTAATGGGTGCTTCATTCCGCAATGTTGGCGAGGTAAAGGCTTTGGCTGGTTGCGATTTGCTAACAATAAGTCCAAAATTGCTCGAGTGTCTGGATAAGGATACGGCAGATGTTTCTTTGGTGTTAAATGTGGACAACGCAAAGAAGGATACATCACTGGATAAGATCAATTTGGATGAGACGACATTCCGCTGGATGCTGAACGAAGATGCAATGGCAACTGAAAAACTTTCAGAGGGAATAAGAAACTTCACTGTAGATACTTTGAAATTGGAAAGATTAATTCGTGATAAAATTGTTAAGTAGCATGTTTTGCTTTTCGTCATTTACAACAATGTTTCCTTGAAATAGTTTTTGGCAACAACTATAAAAATCTTTTGTCATATGATTTTTGGTTTAAGGTGAAATTTTTTTTATAAATAAATCATGCAATCTCTTAAAAGTTTTTTGTTTAAGTAAACAATTTTATTCAAATGATATATAATTAAGGTCACATTTTCAACTGCCTTGAAGTTAATTCTATCATGCTTTTTAGGCTAAGCTGCTTCTAGGGCAGCAACAAAACAAGAATTTTACTTTCACCAAGAAATATAAGTATCTGTTCGTCTTAGAGAATCACTGAAATGATAATTTCAAAGAAATTATGCATTCCGAGATTTTGTAATCACCTTTCTGGCACGGTATATTTTCTTTGAAGTTTTTTTTTTCAAAAATTATAAATTGTACGGGTTTATGAACATGCTCGCATAGAAAAAAAATTTAAATAGCTCAAACAGTATGGTTTTTCATGCGCAATTTTTTTAAATAAAATTTCCTTTGAACGTTTTAAAAGGTAAAATCGCGCAAACGAATCTTGTGTAAACAGGATACCACGATTTATTGTTAGCATACGAGTAGTTAGTAGGCTCAAAATTAGATATCTCTTTCAAAGATTATTTTTGGTAAAAATTTACGATTTTTTTTGATCAAGCCTAAATATTTTTGACAATCTTGTCTGCACCAGCTTGGATGAGCGCCAAAATTAATTTTAATGGTTCATTTTAATGACCGAAATTCACACGCTTAATAATATTTTATCATATTCATGGTAAGACCGCAAAGAAATTAAAAAAGAAAATAAAAATATTGTATGTATAATACAATAAATAAATAAATATTTTTATAAGAAAATGAAATCTAAATAAACCGCAAATTTTATCAAATAAAATGTTGCGGTGCTACTCGTAAGGCAAAATTTATGTGCTAAAATAGTGCATTTGATGCCCAAGCAACATGCTTAAAAGAATAATTTCATACATATGTATTATACATTTATTGCTATCATAAAAAGCTTTTATAACATCTAATAGTTAAAGAAAGATTTTAAAGCAAGTCTTACAGTTCTTCAAATGTGTATTGTCAATCTTATCAGATTAAGGTCGTGATTACAATGTTTAAAGCTTTTGTGAAAATTTGCCCACATTATTTAAGCATTTTGAAGTAAAAATTTAGAAATCGGACGATAAAAACTGGGCGCACATTTTTTTGACGCATTTACTGAGACATTTAATTTTTAATATTTTATATTATGGATCAATAAAATTGAAATAATACATTTATAGTAACTATGTGTAAATAATTTCCCAGGTCAAACTTTTAAGCATTTCTAATCAATGTTTGACAAATGCATCTTATCAGCTACACATCTTTTTGAGCTGCTAGCGCTATCTCAGCTTTATAAAGGGTAAAGTCAATGAATGTTTAATCGTGCGGTGCTTATACATTGTTTCGGGCGCCAGGAAAATTTTCATTAGCAAAATTCCAATAGTTTAGGTTTTATTACATTTGTTAATACAAATAATATTTATTTAAATAAAACAGCAACTGTAAATGGATTGGACACACGTTGCGGAAATCAACAACTGAAGTCAGCCGGCAAGTATTGGAGTGGAACCCTCATATATATAGCAGAAAATTCAGTCATCTTAAATCATCGTGGAAACGTGCGCTAGAGCAAAAAATACGTCAATCGTAAAGATATTGAAGGCACTCGCTACTGATAGTGCACGTTGGAAGAGTTTTGTGGGGACTCTATGCCCCGTGAGAAGATTAAGGACACAAGAGTTACTTTAAAGTAAAGATTATTTTTATATTTGGAAGCAAAGCCTAAAATTAAATATTGGTCCGTCCAGCGAAAAGTTTATTGCAATGTATTTAAGAGTGGCGTATGAAGAATTCAATTCGGATATACTTAAAAAGTTGAATTCTGTACGTGCTTAAAATAAAAAATATTTTCGATTAGTTTTATCTTGCATACAAGTTTATAGCTAAAAATAAAAAAAATAAATTCAAATTGAAATCTATATTGTCGCTCATACGAGTACCTCACCTCTGAATGAATTTAATCGCTACTTTCAATTGAATAAAACGCCGTTAATTTAATACATGATTTTCTGAGTTGTGTTAATTTTATTAAACAAATCAACAAATTTCATAAAACATATACTAAATCTAACTCAAGAACATTAAGGGGTAAGACTGTTCCAGCTCTTCCTAAAAAAAGTCTAATTTGGTGAAGTTTTTAAAAGAGTAAAATAAAAGCAGTATAAAATCCAATTGAAAAACTTATATAGGAAAAGAAAAATTTTTTAATGAAAAATGACTTGTCACAACTCAAGATCGCAGAGTAGCTAGCGTAGCAATGGAGTGGGTCGGATCTCCCCGACCCCGAACGATGTGAGCATTTTCATGTGTAAGGAAATATATATTTTTGACTTGCTACGGTGTTGTCGCTCCGGGCCCCAAAAGGTGTTCAAAGTAGGGTAGGAATTATTCTTCAACAATTACAATTCCAATGACTTGGAATTCAAAATTAATTTTTAGATTTCATGGTAAGGAAAATGAGTCCTTTCTTGATTCCGTTACAACAATCAAAATAAAAAAAATTTTCTAATTAGAAAATTTTGATTCCATTTCTAAAATTCGGAATCGAATTTTTGAATTCCATGACAAAATTAATGTTCTTTTGCCGTTTCCGACACAATAACCAAAATTATAACTAAGAAATTTTAATTCCGTTACAAGGAATTAGAATTTGGAATTTACTTTTTCAATTCTATGTCAAAGAAATGATATATTTGGCGATTCTCTTAAAAGAGTCTTAATTTGGAATTGTAATAAGGAATTTGATTCTCTAAGGACTTGAAAAAAGAACGAAGATCGGAAATGTCAAAAACGTATTTGGATATCACCAGAGACGGTACCGGACACTTGATATTCCGGCTTCGAAAAAAATTTTTTGGTCACCATTTGAGTTGGCTTCGGCACACCTAAGATCTCCATTTTTTTCGGTATTTTCCACTTTGGTGATGTTCAAAAATCCATATTATACCTTTCCTTATCGATTAATACATAACTGCCTCTTTTGTAGGAAAATTGCCAGTTGAAATTGATTTCTTAATTCCTTAAATGTTCAAATTCCTTATTGCAATTCCTAGGATTCGAACTCAAATTTTTCAATTCCAAATTCAATTTCTTTTGCCGTGGAGTTGTAAAGTTCCAAATTTAATTTCCTGTAATGGTATTGACAAGAAATCTTTTCTCTTGCCATGGAATTGGAAAATTCGTTTCCGTAATTCCAATTCCTTAGGATGGAACGGTCAATAATATTTTTCGATGATTGTAGGATACTCTTTTAAAATTTGTTCACATCTTTTTGTGGTAGTTTGTTAGGCCTCACGTGTGTGGTATTAAAACGACAAAATTAAATTTAAATTTTAAGCATGCAGTTACTTAACCGAACCTAGCAGTCCACTAAGCTAACAATCAGTCAACTATTTTGGCAAATATTCTTAGGTGTTATTTGAAATGAGTTCTGAACAACACAGATATACTCACCCCTTTACATGGCACTGTTTGCACAATAAATTGCTCCTAGTCTCATCACTTTACCATCATAATGTGTACACATAAATCTTTCTTAAGTACGATTAAATAAAACAAAGATTACCAAGTTTATTGATAAACTAAAGTTTAGCTGATTTATTTGCACACGTTCACACGTATTCGGTAGAAAAAAAAAATAATATGAAGTTGCTTACATTTAATACACTTGAACATGGATTAAATGGGGTGTCATTAAGGTCGACATATGCAGCAGCACGTTCAAGATCATCTTCTGGTGATTACACCGTCGTCCAATGCAATCTGTCAGCTTAATTGGATGTTTTTTTGCTGTTGCGGCAGCGGTGTTCGTGATCCATTAATGTTGTGATCTCAAAATGGCAATTCAAATATTTAAGGATATATGTACGGTACGATATATACGTAGATGTAGACTTGATCTGGTGATGCAAAATCTTATGTTGTCGTTGATACGAGTATCTCTGCTGCCATCTATTGACGGTAAATTGAAGTTTTCTGCTAAATTGCATGTAATTTCCTGCTGTTCCGGATGCCGAAGCGGCTGCAATCTATTTTTCTGTTGAATGTTGCTCATGATCTTAACGATCATGATTTGTCTTGTAGATACGATTACCTGCGCTCATATGAGTGACTGAGAAGAATGGCGAATGAAGTCCATCAAACTCTTCTGCCATGTCTGAGTCTAAATTGATGCTTGCATTTGCAACTGTCTGGACCAATCGATAAATGTCTTCAATTATCGCCAATTCATCGTCTAGTGTGGCAAATGGTTTTGTGCAATTTTCTTAATTGGTCTTCGAGGAAAGTTAGACGATGAAGAGGGTAAGAGGAGTTTTTGTAGGAAGTTATGTTACTTTTTCTTGTTTATCAATAGCATAGTCAAGTTAATTATATGGGAAGGAAAATGTTTTGCGTGCTTGTAAATATGAACGTATTTTAAGGGCAGTTAGCAAAATATCAGAATTCGAAGATGAGGGTACAATTGATGAATATATTTAGCTCAAGCTGTTATTGAAATAGATTCAAAACAATTCTTCGAAAATCATTTATTTAGGTAGATAACTGCGTGCTGAAAAATATATTAATTAAATTTTTTTTTAGTTTTTAACATCAAATGTATATATGTATTGGTCATTTTATTGAGCAACATTACGATGTAAAAGCAATGGGTCTGATGGGAGTGCCTTGAGTAAAATACTCAAACTGGTGAAACCGGTTCATAAATTTGTCTATAGTACATCATATAACTCTATAAAAAATTTATTTCTAGGAAGTTGTGTAGGAGTCGTGCCAACTTAGGACTTGAATTATAAATAATTAATTACACAGTCCAACTAATTTTAAGATTAATAATTAATTACACAGTCCAACTAATTTTAAGATTTTTGTGGCAACAAAGTAACTATGGTACGATCCTGAGAGATGTCGCCTATTCATTCTCTCTGAAGAAAATATTGAAGGAGAGAAGCGACCAAGCTCTCAAGATGCAATGGTATCTGATTTTAATTTTTAGGGTAGGTACTTGGTCTCATAAGCTGAAAGTTCTAAGCCAGAATTGGAGTTAATTAAAGGTTGTGATGCCTAAGGCAGTGACACTTAATATGCTATGAACAAACTTCTCCTCTGAGACTTTTAAAACCTCAAGTGACTCTAAATCAACCAAAAGAAAAAGTCATAATTCAAAATGGCGAAATCTCAAAACTTGATCCACAAAGCACGTAACAGGCGCCATGTTTAAACTTTCAAACAAAAAACTTACTTATTTTAACTAAACTAATCTAAGTAAAACAACCAATCAGGTGAATACGCAGCTAAAAATATAGAAAAAAAATAACAAAAAAAAAACCACATGCGTACAAAGTATAGTGTTTTTTTCGCAACCTCAAAATTTGAAGTATTAGAGCGAATTTGACAACAACAAAATTGCAACAAACAGGTGTAACAAGCCGTAACTTAGGCCTCACGCTGACACAGCAAATGGCAAAATGAAATCGAATTTTTTTTTTTAAACTATGAAAAATTGTTGCGCTTGTGCCTACCGAAACTTTGCGCACGCGCAATTTAAAAAAAAAAACAAATCTGACAAAAAACTTAAAATTGTCGTGTGTGTCCAACGAGTCTAATAGCACGCATGCCGCATGAGCTAGGGATGAACTAAGATCACGCATGCTCACTGTTCTAAAGATTTCATTCACGTTATAGAATGAGTGCTGAGGCATAAAACCTACGCTCATAGTCTGTCGGCAACAGCAACAAAAAGCAAGTAGCATACCAAAATATCGATTTTATTTACAATTTGATTCATTTAATGGCTTCTTTAAAAAGTTAAACTGCAGAATATGGGCTGCAGAGTATACAAGAGCAATTTGTCACCTACAAAAACACCCACTTAAGTGTAATGTTTGGTTCAGTGTATTATCCGAAAGTATCATTCGCCCATATTTCTTCGCAACTGAAGCCGCTGTCGGAGTAACCATTAGTGGTGCTTAATTTCGGAGGATGCTGAAACATTTTTTGAGATCAGCTGTGCTAAACTATAAAAATTTCAGATTGCAATAGAATGGAGCCAAAAATTTGGCTACACTCTCAAAAATTTTCCGCTCCACGCTACACCATTTTTAGTCCATACATGAATATACCTATATATAAGTGCAATGAGTAACATGACCGACTATTTTGGAGCAAAAATAAGTATAAGCTGAACTGCAAAGAAGTACAAAAGAAATGCAGAAAATGTCGGACATTTTTACCAAGAAAAAAATATTGATGTCCCAAAAAATAAGTCATTCACATAAAAAATTTCAAAAAAATCCAAAAGAAATATGGTACTCGCAAAAAAAAAAATACGGTTGGACACGTTAGCTACAATTTTTCATCACCATTCAATATTTTCCACTCTAGTCACTTTTCGTGATTTGTATCATAAAGTTTCCATAAAGTTTATTTAAATCGATTTGATGGTTTGCTTTATGCAATGAAACTCCTCTTTTACTTCTATTGAAGGTGCCACACCGACTTGTGCAACCACGCCTACATTACGTTCAGAGTATTTCCTTGTTATTAAGTGTATTTGTTCAGAGTTTTATTGAAATCTATTGGTATCAACCTTTACAAATCACAAAAGTGACTTTGGGATCATACACTCGCAGCTCATGCTCATCTCTAGGTACGTACTTATGTACCATTGCAAACTGCATTGCAAAGTGCTGCATGTGTGAATTTTATGTTTATTTTCGTATTTATTTTATTTGCTTTTTGATTTGTATACCAAGTAGGCGGGATTTGACTGCGTTAATTACTTTAAATGGGGTTTTCTTATCATCTTTATAGGCTCATTTTTTAAGCTCCATTCAAGTTTTGTGGATTTGTTTTTATGATATTTTTTTATGACATTTGTGCATTACGACTATGTACAGTGAAAGGTGCGAGTATCCTTGAGTGTTAGGTACTTAGTTGAAACTATGAGTAATATGCATAAGTTAATTTTACGACTTTTGTATGTAACTTGGATAATTTGAGGCATTCAAATGCAAGAATCGGTTCAAAAAAAGTAGTATTTGATAAAAAACTAAAGACCTTTTTCAACACCCAGTCTTGGGTACATTGTCAATGAGTATGCCGAGCAATTGGAAAATGTTTTAAATTTGGTTCTTAAATAGTAAGCGGAGAGGACGCTGTAGAAAAGTCGAGTGTATAAAATTACAGGATAAGATTTACGGGAATGATAGTAATGAATTTTGGTCACAAAATAAAGTTCAGCATAATCAGATTTTGTATGTCGGCGCTCGGGTAGCTATTGCCTAGCGCCGTGTCTAGGATGCGGGGGTCCTAGGCTGACCATTTGGTGCGGACCCTACCGGGTGAGGTTTTTGACAAAAAGATACAAAGAAGTTTTTTAACAGAACAAAAATTGAATTTTTACGATTATATTAGTTAGATTGATGACCAAAAATAGACAAACCAAAAAAATGTCTTCAATTTTGTGACTGCAGCCTATGTAGCCTATGCTTAAACACGGCCGTGTTGTGCCGCAACCTACATTGCAACTGTGGCGTGCGAAATATGAACACCAGCGTAATAAGCGGAAAAGCTAACCAGTAGGCTGCAAAATTTGCATTCGAGAGCAAAATATTTTGAAAACTAAGCGAAATATCGCAAGATATCAGTGTATCCAAATTTATTAAGCACAAAATTTCGAAAATTAAGCAAAATACAGTTGGATAATATGATGCAAAGCTTAGGATTTAAGCTGCACTAATTTGCTAGGTTTTTCTCATTGAACAAAAAAGCATCATGTATAAAGTATTTTCCCCAAGTTCAAGGAAGAGTTAAAAAATATCGGTACGCATCGTTTTCGAAATTCCGTGAAATAAGTTTTTAAACATATCTACCCAAAAAGTTGTATTATTTTAAAAAGTGTTGATTCGCTTATATTTCATATGACTGCAGTTAATTTATTTTTAATTTTAAGGGGATAATTAAATATGTTAGCAATATTCACCCACTATGCCGCTCTGAAAAGCAAAATTTTGACAAAAGTAGAATGGACACTAAGTTAAACAAGCATTAATTGAACAAAAAGTTCCCGGGAAGTGGACACGGCACCACTCATAGAAGCAAGAAAATGTACCGCCGGAGATGCATTGTATCCATTTTCAACTTCTCATCACAGATTGCCTGTTTAAGAATTTTTTTACAAACAAGGGCGAAAAACACACGCAAATTTGGATGATTTTAATCAACCGCCTGTGTCTTCTATATTTTACCATATATTTTAATGTGCAATAAGATTGTTCTTTTGCTATAGGAAATGCAATTATTTAAAAATAAATTCCAAAATTGCCCAGAATTCCTTCAAATAATTTTCAAAAATTTTTTTTTTTATTTTCGAAAATAACCCACTTTAATTATTCTTTGTTTAATTATGCCCTAAACGTTAAGCCAGTTTGAGAGTAATGCAAGCAATAATGACAGCAAATTTTAGGAGTATTAATTTAGCATGAAATATATCAATATCCACTGAGTATAACCAGGGTTGCCAAGTTGAAATGGACAAATTCACGGTCTTCAAAAAAAATTTTTAAATGGTAAAATTTTTTGAGAAAAAGATAACGTTGTTTTTTGATAAGCAATATTAAATAGTTCCTTTAACGTTTTATTTTTTTATTAGACACTAAATTTATTTTTGTGCAAAAAATATGTGACTTTTTTTATTGCTAGTAACAAAAAATTATTCCTCTAATTCACGGATTTTGCCTCCAATTAATGGTTCTTTTGCGAAATTTTCCAATTCCTAGGCGGCCTACGGCCTGGCCGCGTCTAAAGCGATCACTTGGCAACCCTGTGTAGTACATTGTTTATTTGCATTTAAGTAGAACCATATTGCTTGAAAAATGTATTAACGTATGAAATATTTTAATTTATTTTTCGTAATAAGTCAACTATTTATAAACAAAATCATAAGCAGAATTTTCAGTGGAAATTCGCGTCTTAAAATTTGTAACAAGTGTTATTTTTATTTATAAATCACTTTGATTTTGATTTCAATTAATGTAGTAAATTATACACTAAGAAAAGTACCATCAAAATTGGTTCTAAAAAAAAAAAAAATTAAAGTTAACTAGAAAAACACAAAAAAAATAACGAAAAATAATTTTAAAATTATATTTTAATTATTTAGATACCACTAATAAGAGCACAATATATTTGATTAAGAACTAAGTTATTTTATGTTGTATTAATATAAAATTAATAATACCAACAATGTTTTTTTTTTTAATTAATTTGAATCATAAAAAATAATTATAAGTAAAAAAGTCTAACTAATTATCGTAATCCTTAATGCCAACTTTTCGAATTTACTACCCGAAAAAAAATATCGATACAACCACGTACTTCAAAATAAAATATCAGACTGAAATTGCAACAAGCAACAGCAATTGTGTTGCACTTTACAGTCATCGTCATATATTGAAATTAAAATTGAACACAAATTGAAATCCACAAATTTTAGCCGACTGTTAGTTAACAGCTGCTGAATATGTCAACTTGGCTAACATGTCTATGTTAGCAACAGTAGCAGCAGCCACATTCGGTCAACATGTTTTTGAGCAACTTTTTTTAATTCAACATAACAGTTGACAGCGAATTTTTATTGGTTGCATTTTTAATTAATTTCCAGATTTAAGTGCTTTTCAACTGACTGTCCATTCGGACTGAGGCCGTGTCTATCTGTCTGTCTCTCTGTTTGTCTTCTGTTTGACTGCATGTCTGTCCGTAAAGTCTCCTGTGATGATGCGCATGCGTGCATTTACCGCTGACACGCATTATTTGTACGTGTTTGGTTGCGCTGAAAGACATGGTAGGAAGATTTTACGCTTCTTAGTGGCTAGAAATTTCCTACGCATTGCGCACAGGACCGAACTTGTTTCCATGATGCGACTTCCACATTTTACTCTACCGTCATGGCATCCAATGTTATTGCCTGGTATATAGAGTCACGCAATTGTACCACTGCTGCTGACGAAAATGCAAATATTAAGCTGTCAATTGAATTCGACTGATTACATTAATTCTTAATTTGAATTTTTATTCTTTTCAATTTGAATTTTTCCAAAATGAACCACACGATACGGAAACCACACCGGAAATGTATAGCGTAGAAACAATTGATGTGCAAAAATTCACAGATTTTTCTTTCAAGCAAAAGTAACTAAGCTCAGGAAGTGGCATATTTTCTTGTATAAATTTTTTACTTAAAGATTTTTAAGCTTTGATATATGTACAATTGTACATGTGTAAACATAGAGTACTCAACGAAAAATAAGTCAATATACCTTATATGTAGATTTTTTCTTATAAATTCATTTATTTAACAAAAAAGTTAAGTTTGAAAGCACCATTTTAATAAATATTTCAATTGAAAGGCTTACGATTACAAAATGAAATCATGATTCAAAACCTTCGCAAATATCTACGTTATATTTTAAGCTCAAGTCATATAGTTCCTTCACTTGATGCGCCAACTCACGATCAATTATTTCACCACCACGTTCTGTAACTTCCTTTGCTATTTCTTCCTGAGTTCGTACCATATTTAACATTTCCTCTGTTGAAATGGTGTCTGGTTCATAGAGCGTCATAACAAATGAAGCAGCTATGGCAGCACTATACGGCAAGAATTGTATGTACTCCTTTAGCAAGCTTTCATGACTATAAGAAAAAATTATTGTTTTAGTTACAAATACATACTGTAAAATTATGAATAGGACTTTTTAAAATAGCCAAGGCATCGCGAAGTAAGAACTTCTCAAGCCCTATGCGAATCACCGACATATACAATTATTTCGGATAGTAGCAGAGATATAGTAATTTGAAAATGACCCCTGTAGCTTTCACGATAATCTGGGTACACCTGCATAGCTTATAACAATACGGGCATTGTTTCGTACTTGATCTACTCTTGCTATATATTAATATAAAGGGTGTCCCATTTGAACTTACACAGCTGAATAAGTCAAAAAATTGCAAGTCATTCAAGAAATATTTCAAATAAAAGTTGGTGGGTATCAAAAGGCTGATCCAGCCATGACCTTAACCATGACCTTGACCTACATTTTCAAGGTTATTTGAAGGTCAACTTTAGTTTTTCAAATGGAAACCCCTATTTTTGAACTCGGATTCCGGAAGAGCACAAAATTCTACGTTCAGATAGGTATTCATGTTAGAGGTCAAAGTAACCCCTGAAGGTCATTTCAAGGTCGAATTTCCGCTTGGTGCAGTAAAGCTGCAGCCAGCTAAGGCAAGATTGTGCAGCGGTCCAGCCAATGATTACTAGCCTTTCTGCACCAAGCGGGAATTCGACCTTGAAATGACCGTTAGGGGTCAGTTTGACCTTAACTTGACTTTCGACTTATTCAGCTGTGTAAGTTAAAATGGGACACCCGGTATAAAAATTTTATGTCACGGTGTTTGTGCCAGGTAAACACTGGAACCATTCAACCAATTTTGGCCTATGCCTGTAAATTGGTCTAACTTAAAGCATAGGTTAGATTTTATTTCGATTAAGTGCATATTTAGGGTGACCCTCATACAAAAATATTTTTAAAATATCATTTTGACAAAGACCACTTTTAATCGATTCACATGGAATTTACACCACGTGTTCTCTATGTTGAGAAGCATAGCTTCGGCAATAAAACTTTTATTTAATGTGCATATTTAGGGTGGCACTCATACAAACATATTTTTAAAATATAATTTTCGCGAAGACCGGTCAATCGATTCACATGGAATTTACAACACGAGGCTTTTATATTAAGAGAACTAGATAGGGTTTTAAAACTTTTGTTTAGGGTAGCCCTCACACAAACATATTTTTAAATATGAAGCATTTTCACAAATTCCACTTACTCAAATCACATGGAATTTGCACCACGTGTCTTTTTTATTAAGAGGCACAGAAAAAGGCAAGACAACGTCTGCCGGAACAGCTAGTTTTCTATCATTTTCCTCTTCTATTGACTTTTTCGATACATATTATAACTTTTTATTTTTTTGAAGTGATCTTATTTAGTTGAAATTATTTTGGTCATAAAACCAGAAAAAGTGATACGACAATATATGGGTATGGCGAATAAAGACTCATAGCCCCTAAGCTACTCAGTAAGTTTTAATAAATGATGAATGTGTTGTTCTTTCTATACCAATACATACTTAAGTCGGCAAGGAGATATTAGAGCTTCAAAAATTATTCATTGGAGTTGTTGAAAGAAAGACGTGCCAACCATTTTGTATTGATGGTGATATATAAGAGATTAAAAAATTTGATAATATGTAGCTGATGCTGTAGGCAAAATCTCTTCGTATGTCTGCCGATGAGGTAGTGGTCTTAGTGGGTAATATCATCGACTTTTTGATACTATTCGAAACACACCACTTCGAAATTTTCGATACTATTCAAAGCTTCTCAATTTTTTGAGTTTTCTCAGGTACATTTATATTTTTCGATACTCTTCAACATATTTCGATTTTTTTATCGTTGTTTATTGGTACCATTCGCGTTCTATTGATTGATTCAATATTTTTCGATACTTTTTCACTATTTGATGTTTTTCGGTTTATTCTGTGAGTTCCGATATTTTAGCTTAAAATCAAGTTTCATTTCTAACTATAAAGTCTTGAAATTTTTCAAAACAATCTCTTCAAGGCCTGTAAGACAATTGATTCATGATTCATGGTTCTGCTGCTAAATTATCTAGATTTTCTTATTGTCTCCAAAGATTGATAAAAATTATTTCCTTAATGTATACTTTGCCAATGTAAACACTAAGATTTTTTTTTACCTCAAAAACTCTGGCAACTCTTGTTGTGTTTCCTTAACATACGTCAACGCCAGCTGTTTACAGTAGGCATCGAAAATTTCATCGAAATGCGTATGACGCACTTCGGCAAATGTTGACACTGCCAGACAAACAGATAAATCCACCATAGGTGAAGAGTAACGCATTGTCTGCAAATCGAACATCATTACATCAATAGGACTTTCCGATTCCTATGCAATGAAAGAGAAAAAAATATTTAACTGTCGCTAAAAATGTAGGTATACAATTTCAAACCTCCTCATATTTATAAGCCACATTATTGCGCAAATAGTCACCATGACATAAGGTTGCCATTGGCTCTACTGGATGCACACGTTTTATTCCATAACGATAATTATTTGATATTAAATTCCCCAATTTTTTTATAAATTCCATACTAATCTCTGGATAGTACCGTGATGCTGTTGCTATCAAGCGCTTTCTGGTGAACTCAAGTGTAACCGACCAATCTGGATGCAATTCTTCGGTAGCATAACGTGATTCTTTTAAATTTGATATGATCGTGTCGAAATGTTTACGATCAGTTTGCTTGAGGGCATAGCAAATGCCATGGAATGTAGCCAGGTATTTTACTATGATATTATATGTGATATAATATTTGTTAATATATTGCTTTTCATTGAATTTTCTGATAGTTTTTTACCTGCCAGCAGTATGTGCTCTAGCGAAAGATTTGTACGTTCTTTTGCCATACGAAAACCTGCACCATTAAAGTCTTCCAATATTATCGTTGCACAATTTTTTTGTAGATCACCATAATAATATTTTGGCACACTTATCTTTGTTTTGGAAAAATTCAATATGGCAGGGATTATAGCCGTGTAAGCTTCAATTTCATTGCCAAACAGTGCAGGGAAATTAATGGCGTCGAATACATCTTGGGGAACTTCAGGAGTTTTCTGAAAACATAAATAGAAATAAAATTATCTATCACCCTTTGGGAAAATTTTTCATTTCGAATTCGGAATTTAAAAATTTTTCGTGCTCGACTTATATTTTTTTTCCATTTAAATATATATTGTATGCAATCAAAATACCTTTACTAGTAACTTTTTCGTTCCCTTAATTTTTCCATACTCGTAATTGATTTCTGCTCTATAGCAATTAGTCAACATTGATGATTCATCATTTCCAATAAAATTGATTTCGATCGAGATCACTTTAAACTCTACCCTTTTATCGTATGTCACAACAAATTCTCCAATTAGTTCCATTGCCAAAATTGTTCGCAGCCATTGTTCCTCCACTTTTTTTTTTTGCTTCCATATGTCGTATGTTTTATGGTGAGATAACTCTACTTGTATTTTTCGCATGCAACTAAATTCTTATTATTATTTTTTTTCTTTTTGACGCAATCGAAACGAATATCAGAGCTGTTAGGAATGCATTCAGTTGTGCATTTAAGTTACTGCAGTTAGAGTTAAATGAATGGGTACTTGAAGCAGCAGTCATAATTAGGGTTGCCAATTTTTGAAAAACAAAACGAGATATTCATACATGTATTTATTTTTATTTGAGAACTTTTGTTTTCGATGTCTTATAAATTCAACGGACGAAATTTCTATGTCTGGGAAAATTTTCAAATCGACTTTCACTAACTCAACAAATCAACAATTTCTAACACTTCACAATTTCAACGTCATATTTAATTTACGCTTCTTTTCTCAATATTTAAACCGATTTCATATTGACGCATTGCTGTTTTTCAACGTCTTTACCGAGTTAAAAGGAGTCTGTTACTTTTTTCTTGTGAAAAACTTGATGATCTTTTTCTATTTTGTTTGCTCGTTCAAATAACTATGTCCATGTCACAAAAATTATACAATTCCTGGCTATTTCAGAAGTTTTTTCATTTCTACCAGGCCACCGGCTTTGACATTTAATTTCGGGCTTGCCCTTGTCAATTCCAGTTACTTGGCAACCCTGCTTATTATTTACGTTTTTCTTCCTATCACACTCTGAAAATTTATATATATGTTGCTTTAAAGCTGTTCTTTTGATTCGTGAAAGTTTTATTTTTAAAAATTGTCACAGATTTCAAAAAAACTTCCCGAACTTCAGACTCAATTTTTAGGTCTTTTAGGTCAAAAACTGATAGTACCATCGCAGAGGACAGATCAAAATCTATCGGTTTTTCTTTTTATTATTTTCAATATCGAATCATAAAGCATTATGATCTCATTGCAGTAATTTAGTAAACATTAAATCTTGAACCTTTCAGAAACACTTCAAAATGATAACATGTACCGTTTGCAATATTTCAAATGAGAAATTTCTGAAACGTTATATGCCGTCACCAAGGATTATATTAATTTCTGCCGAAACCTTTTTTTTAAAATGCTGTCAATAAGTTTGATTTAGAGCTCGATATGAGCTTCCTTGTGTAGTTACAAAAACTTTTGTGAAATCAATTTTAATGCTGTATTCGTTAAGGTAATGAAGTTTCGTTCAAAATTTATATAGAAAGTTTGCAACTGTTTGGAAAAAAAAATCAGTCAGCATTTTTGTATATGATTTGTCGGAGAGGAAGAGAATTAAAATAAAAAGTGCATTGATGTAAATACGCATTGTGAGAAATATTTCCAGAATGTTTAAAAAAATTGTCATCATTGTCATTGTTGAAATAAAAAACAGTCGAATGACAAACATTTAGTACAATTTACAGAACAATATGTACAGTATGACTTCATTCATCATCGAATAGAAAATCAGCACAATATTGGTATGATAAGACCGGTTGATTTCAATTAGCAGTCAACACTTGACTTTCAGTTTTTGCTTTTCATTTGTGATTGTCGATAAATATGCATACATATGATACACGATTTGTAAAGTAAATAATCGATTATTCACTTAATTAAAGATTGAGTTATAATTTTCGAATGCCAAGACTAATACTCGGTTACTGAAATGGAAAATGTGGGTAAAGACTGCAGCATTTTCTACACTGCAATCAAACAAATCTACAGTCAATGCAAAAATTTAATGTATTTGAAGACTGGAATTCGTTATCTTGGCAATTGATTGTATTATATTACTTTACATTGCTTAATGAATATATGTAAATTACACCAGCTGTTATTTGCTCATAAAATCGGTTGACTGAAAGTTTCAATTAACTGCAATGATGTACAGTTCTGATACGTGTGACGATGCGGTATACATATTTTCAAATCATCGCAGAAACCTCTAAATTGCTGTAGCTTTTAAATTGGCTTTTATGATAATTTTTCAACTTTTTAATTTAAGAGAGAATGGAATTTGTATCTTACAAATGAATAAAAATTCTAGTACTCGTAGATAATTTTGTTTATCCAACAGTGCGGAAGAGTTTTTTTTTTAGTCTTGTAAAATATAAATATAAGTACACAGAAAAAACAGGATTGGTAAAATCAAAGAATTGCAATTCTATGAATAAAATTTCTGGAATTCAACTATTTATTTCTTTGAATCAAAGAAAAAATTTGCAAAATCGAAACCCTTTGTTCTTTCGATTCTCAAATTCAAATTATCTGATTTTACAACAAAATTAGTAAAATCAATTCAAACTTTGAAATTTTTAACCAGCTTTTAATAATTCATAATATTTTAACATAATAAACATAATATATACATAGTTTTTTAAAATTTACAAATGTTTTTTTGAAACCAACGAATTTATTCTAATTTTCAAGAAAATTTTTTAGGAAAATTTACAAATATTTTTTTGAAACCAATGAATTTATTCTAAGTTTCAGCAAAACTTTAGGAAAATTAACAAATGTTTTTTTGGAACCAACGAATTTATTTTAAGTTTAACTGTAGGATGAAAAACAACAAATCGTGTCTCGTTATATCAGAGAAACTGTTTTCATGACTGAAAATCATACAAAAAATTCATTGAAATCGCACACGAAATTGTTTGATATCATAGAATCTTTTTTTTCTGTGTAAATAAATGAAAAGCCATTATTAAAATTCGTCACTTAATAATGAAAATGTCTGGATTTCTAGATAAATTTGATTCCCTGGCTTATTGTGTGGAATTGGTTTCAAGTTCAAAGGTAATATCACTATTATTTGTCCCCGTCGAATCTAAAAAATTGATCACTATCTTCATTAGTTAAAAGTTAAATAATTATCACAGCATGTCAACTCATTTACTCCAATATCAAAGTAACTACTGTTTATTTTTATCACTATATATCGCTAAAAGATTAAAAGCGCTATCACTAAAGATTAGATTTGCTGAAGAAAATATTCCATAATCTTACTAACGTTTATATTGCATTGCAAAACAATCTATTGTAATATATTTTGTCTTGCAACCTAGAAAACCGTTGACTCCTAATCCACAAAAGTTTGATACCATGCAAAGTGGAAAACCCTGACAACGGAGGATACTTTTCTGAAGGTCTATCATATACATAAATTGAATTGTTTGTCAATTGACCACTTTAAATAAAATATTATTAAATAAAAAGCTATTTAAAAGTCTCTTTCGAATCAAAAAGAAGGCAACAAATCTCAAAGATAATAATTATTAAGTGAACTGCAACTTGACTAAGTCAAATAACTGATATTAGCGGTCTCGACACGTAATTTTATTTTCTGAGTTAAAGAGTTAAATTGCTAAGAAACAAAAACAAAATAAAGTGATTAAGACAAAGTGACAGCTTATCACTTTTCCACTTAAAAAATATCTCAACTCTATTGTTGGTTGATTTCGTTTAAATTTTTCACTTTTAGAATGTACTTTGCTAAGAAACCAATGTGATAAATAAATAAAACACTTTTCACTCTCATGAATTAAAGTTTGCAAACAAGTTTAAAGGTATGTATGTTTATTCTTTATACTCGAATGTATACGTAAATATTTGTTTAATGTTATAAAATACCTTCACGACCAGCGTACGCGTTTCCCGTTTGCCTTTATAATCATAATCGATTTTTGCTTTATAGCACGTGGTCAACATGAACGCCTCATCTGAACCAATGAACTTCACTTCGATCGAATGCACTTTAAATTCAGCATCATTGTCATATGTTGAAACCAATTTTCCATTACGAATTTTTGGTATAATAGTCGAACGTAACCATTGTTCCTCGGTTTCTTCTTTGGTTGCCATCTGTGAATGCTGTCACTTTGTAGAACTTTATTGTACTACAATTAAACCGCAACTAAATTGCGCGCTGTTTTTGTTAAGCTAAAACTATGATATCATTTTCAGAGAGCACGAGCTACTTGGAGCAAAGAGATTAAATACATACATATGTTCACATATTAAAGAAGAGTACTGGCTCTCTTATTTCCTTAAATTAAGCAAAAATTGTGCCGGAACTTTATTTGGTCGAAAGCTTCGCTGTAATTTAAGTTTAGTTTGGCCTAGGAAAATCTAGGTTTTCCTAAAAATAAATTTGACCGGTGGAATATAAATTACAAAGTACATAATAACAAATGAAATATAATTTGTATACTTTCATGCATATGAAATTGAAAATATAAAGAATGTTTGATTTTCGAATGCAGTTTCTCTAATTCAGTTTCAATCAAATTGTAATTTTCATAGCTTTAACTACTTCGACAAAATGATGATTGCACGTCGAAGTTTTAGACTAAATAAAGTTCCGGCCCAATTTTCTGCATTTAAGAGCAAAGAGAGCCAGTACTCCTCTTTAATATATGTATGTCTTTGGTAGCAAAAAGTGCCAGCTGATCGTGAGCGCGCAACAGCTGATAACTGAGCGACGGCAAGGTTATTTACGTTTATAGATATTTTAGTACGCTTATGTTTGTTTAGTAAAATAATTTTTATTTTATTCACTTAAAAAAAGAGTGCCAGAATAAGCACATTTTATTGAGAGAATATAATGAATAAAAAATAAAACAATTTAGAAATCGCCATACACAGCTGCTATGTAGTACGTATGTTAGTATTGTATGTATCTTAACAACTAAGTAATTAAAAAAAAATCACCAGTCATTGCAGCTACTCAAAATTTTTTCAATGAAGATAAGTCTGGTTTTTTTTTTGTTATCATTTGCTTCTACATACATACTACATGTATGCACGTTTAGTAACTGAAACTGATAATATATAATGTATGTATGTAAAATATTTATTAAAGATTTTATCTAAACGAACAAAATTTTTATAACTGAACAATATAACTGGGGAATTCTTTTTTTTTTTTTTTTTTGAGTAACAACAAACATTTGGATTTTGGAATGAATATTGATTGATAAATGATTGACTGCCTAAAGGCTTTTAAATGATTTTTTTTTTAATATAATGCTGACGTTAAGAAGAAAGAAGAGAGTATGCATAAGTATGTACTTTTTTTTTTATTTATACAGGTACATAGATAACAATATAAAATGATATCTTACTAAAAGAACAGTTCAATAAGCAAACTTATTACAAGCATTATTAAAATTTACATGTAGCATGCTCAACAATAAATGATTTATGGTTGAATGATTTTAATAATATTTTTTTTTCAATTCAATAGTTTTTTTATATTAGTAAAAAAGTACACAAAGGTGAAGTTGCATTATCACTTATTAGCTAAATAAGTATAAAAAAAGATATACATAAGTACATTCAAATAGTGTTGACTAAAACTTAATTCTGTTATTGCGGGAGATAAGTGACAAATACAGTTCAATTTAAGTCTTAAACTATGAATAAAACGTGGGGCCTCAATAACTGTACGAAAAAAATCTTCGATTAGATCAGAACACTGAGAAGGTGATCGTTTTCTGGTACTTAAAATAATTTGCACAAAATAATTTTGTAACACATCGGAAGAGCTGGATGTATCCCTATCGAAAAAATATTTCTCACATCCAGAACATTTCAAAATGAAATTATTAAAGTGACTTGAGTAAAATATTTTTAATAAGTATTTATAAGCGTTTTTAAAAATTTCTATATTTGCAAAACAACGTAGACACAATTCTTTAACACTTGATTGCAACCAACTCAAGAACAAGAAAAATATATTTTTTTTTATGCTACGAACACGCCTATACTATGTGAGAGCATTTATAACATTGACAATGTCGCTGTCAGACCATGGCATGTCACGACATTTCAGAAATTGTCAAAAATCCTTTGAAATAAATATAAACATTGTGGACCGCCCATGTGGTTTATTGTTCCAATGCTATGCAGACTGTTAGAAAGACATATTGACTGACATATAAACGCATGCTATGCAACAGACTTGCGAATTGGCAAAAATGAGTTACACAATGAAATCTGAGGAATTGATTTATTGACAACTCTTTGCCTGAAATAATTACACAGTAGAACAAAAATAAAATAAAAACTTATCGATTAAAAGCAAAATTATGAGTCCGTATATATGCCATACTCAAATAAAAAACATTAAAATTCTACAGAAACACATACAGTGGAGTCTCGATTATCCGTCAAGCACGGGGCCAGCAGCCTGACGCACTTAAGAAGAAAATCTGACTTCATAGAGATATACTATGCATGTACAATGGAAAATTTGATCAGCTCAAAATTATCTTTCAGAGTATACAATTGTAGTACATCTCCGCCAGTTAAAATTATTAAAATTTTGTTACACAGTGTTATTGTTTAAACATAAATATTCACAAAAAAAGCACAATAATCAACAAGTCTGATATCCCCAAACAAACAACTATTAAAGTTATGTATGAAAAAATTTATTCCGCCCATTTTCAATACAACAGTTATGTAAATATGTAGATAGTGCCACTCTCGGTATCTGAAACAAATATTTCAATAAAAAGTTTTATAAGTTACGAAACCTCTTTTAATATTTCTTTAAAATTAAAAAATAAAAAGAAAATCCTACAGCACAGGTACTTTGTTATTACACTGCAACTTGTATAGTTGACAGATGGCGTTGCAGTCACTGCTGCTGTGACGTTGATATTGCGTGACAAATGCAGATTGTCAACTTTTTTGTGCTATCAACGCACTGGCAACTACGGCTTTTTTTTTTCTTCTTAGGCAGCATTTTATGAGAGTTCATTTCCAAGAAGCTTTTACATCTGGTTTGCGTTGTATCTTTTAAATTAAAGTTACTGCTTGCTGACATAAACAAATGGTTCATGTCAGTATTTTACACGCAGCCTTAAATTTAAATGCAGCAATTGACAATTTAGCTACTTTTCAAACAGCATGGCAACACTGGCGTAATAAATTTTGTGAAAATCAATTGGTTTGCAAAATACGGTAGCAATTCCGATGCGGCAGATTCTATTTTTTTTATTAAGGCCTGAGGGCAAAATAAATTTGAGCGAATTTTTGTTTTATAAAAATCACAGCACGACCGCATCTTTTGTAAGTTAATTATAATTCTTTAAGGATACAGCATTCTCTTTGGCCACGCAATGAACGGTAAGCGGGAACTGAAATTATGCCCATAGCTTTGGCTCTGATAACAATAAAACATAAAGGGCGTATTTTTTTAAGACTGTCGTAGTTTTGAAATAAGACACAAAAAATTTCAAACGTTCGGATTTTTGGCCTTATTAGCCTTGCTAATAGATAATCTTATGATATTTAGTATTTAAATATGATTTTGGACATATGTATGAGCATCGCAACTGGCCATTATTTAACGTAGTCAGAAGGCAAAACTTTCGATCACTTTTTCGACCAATTGAGTATTAAACAAAATAAAGAGATATCGATATAATTCAAAGTGGGTTTTGCACGGAATAGGTTTAGCTTTTTAACTATAAAATTAAATTTGTTCGAACAAATTTGGTGTCCACTAAATAATTATATGAAGTTGAATAATATGGACGTTTTTGTAATATACAACCCCATAGATTTTGAAAAAGCTGATGATACCTACACGTCTGCCCTTAGTAGTTTCAGCTTCTAGGAGCAATACTGAATACGAATTATTTAATATATTTTTTTTTACAAGCATATTAATAATTGCTGTTATTAAAAATGCAGCAGTTAGGACGTCTGCCTTCTATATTTTCATTATCTCTACTATTTTCTTAATACAATATACCAGAGGCAGACGAGATAAAATAATTTATAAAATATGTACTTACATATATATATGTACAACTTCAAAATTCATTTAAAAAAACCGGCTCTGTCTTCACTTTACTCTTAGTTTTTCTAATTCGCATAACTGTGAACTCTAATGCATATTAATACCAACGACGATAAAATCATATACCAATTTGTTTACCAACTAAGAGAAATCAATAGCGTACCAAGGGAGGCGGGAAAGTGTTTTTAGGATCTTTAAACAGGCAGGAGCCCCATGGGGTTTTGTAATGTGAAATATAACTCAAACACAAATTAAACCAATTAAATTTTGGTAGGGTTTTATGGTGCAAACTTTTTTTTGTTAGGGGCAACGATTCCTTCTTCGCCCCGGGCTCCGAATGTCCACGGTACGCCACTGAGAGAAATGCTGCAAATTATATTTTTATCAAAATGCGATTAATAACATATTTATTTTACAATGCAGTGGGGCCAGTTGCATAAAAGAAGTAGTAAAAAAAGAAGTAGCTTGACTAAAAATAATTTGAAAAAAAAATTTTTTTCTAATTTTGGTAGCTTAAAAAAAAAATTCGCCATGAACGATATTAAAAAACCAACTTTGCTTAACAACATAATTTTAAAACTGTTATCGAATTGGAGTAACTATCAAACTGTTGAACATATGTTTCGACCACTGGTTCATGCATGAACTTATTTCATTATTTTAATATCGTAACAGTTAAACAAATATCGTAAACGGTATTCAATATATTTATTGGTCTAGTGAAAAATCATGCAATACCAGCTAAACTTAGTGTCATTAAATAGATAATAAAGAGGTTCTGTTGCAAGTTCAACAATAAATTTATACATCTACACATATACATGCATCAGAATGCTAGCATGGAAAGAGAAAGAGGAAAAGAGCGGACGGCATACAACCCCAAACTTATGGGCCCTCAAATGATGTGTTGTTGTGTTCCATGTTTTTATGCGTATGTGCTTGTTACTTTTATTTTCAAAATGACTTCATAAGATAAACAAATTTTTATAGAACTTTTTTCGGAATGGGAATGGTGCTTAATATCTCGAGAGCTATAATAGATAATAATACAAAATTTGGCAGGCAGAGTTTACAGTAACTCAAAACTCTGCATTAAATCTTAACATAATCTAGTCCTCTTTTCATCTCTTTCGAGAACCCATAAAGAACCAAAAACCTCCGTAATAAGGGGTATTCATATGCGATAGTGATACGCAAAAACTACTTAGCTACGAAGAACAAGATGGCGTACTAAGCTTTTATTGACATTTTTGTCGCAATAAGAAATGTGGTTTCTGGTTTTACCCACAAAACTGGAAGTCAGCGTCAAAAACTGTCGAAACTTTTCTTCAATTTTTATAGAAAAAGCATAAAGACAAATAAGTTCTTGATAATTTCATAAATATTTTTTGCAACTTTTTAGATTGTACTAACTTCCCTTACTGTCCAGAACAATTTGGACATTCTCATTTTCAATTATGTTTTCTTACACAAAATGAAAACAATGTCCCCCAAAAATGTTTCATTAAAGCAATTTAGTTTGAACTACTAAAAACACACAACTAATATCTGTCTCACGTCGCATAACATTAGACTAAAACACGAAAAAACTTTTCTATTGCCGCAGTTGGTCAGACGCTTCGCACGTTTCATGCAGTGGCCTACAGTCATCATATTAACAAGCACAATACCGACCAAGGCACACGTTCCAAAGTTTAATGCCCAAGGCAAAAAACATCAACCTTTGTCCCTTGCATGTACAGATATAACACAAATGTTCGAACGAATTCGATTAAATTCAATAATATTGCGCCATTATTTCCGTTTTATTGATATTGACAATATAAGTTCTACCGCCCGTCACACCACCCAATCGGCTTCGGGCAATGGACGATTGTTTGGTTTTCATGAGGTAGTTATTTGAACACATATGTAATTCATACCATCATTGGTAATTAGTTGAAATACCATAAGTATGTTCGCTCTTTGGCAAAACTTTGTTATTGTTGCTGTGCGTGCTCTTCTGACAACGGAAAAGATGTTCCATGTACTGCTGGCTGTCTACTTAAGACAACCGAAATTGCATTGAGTGCAAATGCTGTAAGTGATTAATTTTCTGTTTGGTATTTGGAAAGGATATGAAAAACGTATGCTTATGAATTATGTAAATATTAGTATTTAACATGAACTCAAATTGAATTTGCATTAAGTCTGCTCATAAATTTTACAAAACATTTAATTTAATTCGTATTGAAATATTAAATTACATATGAATATTTGTATGTATGTATGTACATTGTACAACCTATACTCGCAATATCCACTCAGCTTATGAAAGATTGTTGTAACTTCCAGGCGATGAAATAAGCGTAACTCTTCTAGAAGAGTTAAATTGAAACTGATTAATATATTTTGCATAGTTTTAGGCATGCATTAAATTTCATTTATTTCAATGCGTTAAGATTAGATACGACGATTTATTGCTCCTCAGAGTATCAGTTATACACTTTATAGCCTGATTTTGAGATTAATCGAATAAAGTTAAAAAGGCCAAGTTAAGAAAATGATAAAAAATGCTGAGAAAGCTTGAAAAAGTCAAATAAAGTTGAAAAAAAAAAAAAATGCAACAAGTGGGAAAAGTTGAAAATGGTTGAAAAAGTCGAGAGAGTTTAATGTAACAAACTCGTAAATTATTGAAATTTACTCATGCTATTAGCTTTTTAGTCATATTGGCACAAAGCTAAAGGTTAAGGATCTCAAGTTAATAATTACACTGGTCTGTAACGTTTTCTTTCTTTAAATACCAAATCCAAATTTTACGATCAGCATTTCTTTTCAAAATATATGGGGCCATATATAACCATGAAATTATCCATTTCGATCAAATTCGTATAAGCTATTTAGAGATACCAAATTTTTCCGGATACATATACATACATAGTTGAAATGCTTAACTTTTTCCTTTCAGAAAGTACTTCGAACTATTTCGATATCTTTAGTTTTCTCCGAATATATTTTGCAATTATCCTGCCGTACTGCAACTTATGTCGATCTATATGTAGACCTCTTTAATAAATTTCTATTAACGATATTTCAGAGAAAAAAAAAGAAATAAGAAATTGGCATAATTTAAAGTTGGTTTTGAAGGAAAAAGGTTACGTTTGTTAACTCTATTGCTTAATACATTTGGAAAAATTTTTTGGCCCTAAAATATGTATAAGATGTTGACCAAAATCGACGATTTTCACACATTCAACCCCATATATTTTCAAAATAAATGTGTGAAAATTTGGATTGCATATTCAAAAAATCGATCTGACCAGTGTTATTAGAACGAATATAATGTATGTTATTAGTCGCTGCACAGTAGGTATCTTAATTTTTTTATATATTATATTCTCCAAAATTTTACTTAAACTCAGTTTTAAAGGAAAATTTAATTTTATATAAATTGTTTAACATGACGTATGAGTAACATTCAATTAATCGGAAAACACAGTTGATTGCAGAGTGCAATAAAATATGTAACTCATACGCCACTGTAAACGAAATGGTATGAATGCATAAATATTCGTATGTAGTAACTGAATTCAAGTACTTTTAAACACGTCAACAATGTCATGTTCAATAGTTTTATGCTTTCTGTTTAAAAAATAAGCTATAGCTTATTTCACATTTTTTAACAATTTAACAGTTACATTTTGACATCACTAACAGAAGAATTAAAAAAAAAAAAATGACAGCGCCACCAACAAGCTTTTGTTTTTCTTGACATCCCTTTCCTGATTAGGGTGTTCTAAGAAATTAGCTTGTCAGGAAGACATGTGTGCTTTTGTACGTAAGTGTGTGTATATAAGAAAACAATAAGAATACAATGTAAAGTACATACAAACAGACGTCAAAGCGCGAAAAAACAAAAAAGAAAAAAAAAAAAAACAAAATGAAAAATAAATGAGAAAGAGCATTTGCGACGGAAGTGCCTTTTATTTATATTCGAACATAAATATATATATATATATTTTTACATACATACATATGTATGTATGTAACGAGGAAAAAAAAAAAACACATCCTTTTACAAAGTCATGTCATTTTCATTTTATTCCTCTTAAATAATAAAAAAGAAGGCAAAGCATACAAAGTATTCATTTACATATTAACTTAAATGTATGTGTGTTTGCACGTTCTTTTATGTAGGTATGTGTCTAAGTACATATTACTATTCTGGTGTGGTTGTAGCACACTGTTGCTTTTGTTGACATTTTCAAAAAGCAAAACATTGACATGTGCCTACGTTGTTTTTGTTTTATTTTAGTAAATACAGTAAGTGAGCATGAGAGCTTCCAGTGAGTTTGCGCTGTAAGTCTTCTGAGCGAAATTAAAATTAAGAGATTTTTCCAATGACTTCGCATTTTTAAAGAGTGCAAAGGAAATATAACAGCAAAATAAAGATTATCCTTAAAACAAGATTTGTCGGCATTCTAATTTTCTGAAAAAACTTGCAATAGCTTTTGAAAATTATTGTAAAATAGTCAGTAAAGCACAATGTGGACCTGTGTCAAAAGTAGATTAAAAAAATCTAACGATTATAAGATCTCCCAACTAATTTTATAGTCAGCAATGAACTCCACACGTTATAAGAATAGGAGATATCGCGATTTAAATGCTAGTGATAGTGATAAGTGACAATAATAATTTTGAGCACGTTATAAGTAGGACCATGGTATTGATACCAAAAGCCAGATCGCTAAACTATTTAAAAAATTCTGCAAGTCCAAAGATTAAAGGCAAATTGTTTCAGCATATATTGGATTTTCACATATCCAGCTATATTATTTTTATATTCTCTTATGCACCCAGGAAAAAATGGCATTGAAAATTTGAAAATTGTATATCTGATTTAAAGCCGCAAATTCCAAAGTTGGAAATTGTAAAAATAACATTTTTTCCCATTATTTTTAACAACAACAATTTTAAATTCATTTTATATAAAATAAAGTCATTGTGTGTATAAAATCAGGAATGACTGTTTTACTTATACATAGTACGGGAGACAGAGTTGTATCTTGCAAAGCAATTTCCTTCCACTTAATTTTTTTGCAAATGATAGTTTAAGTATAGCTGATGATCGAAATAAGAGTCAGCTGCCAGAACAGTGGTGGGCCTGGTTGTGAGAGGCCGACAAAAAAAGTTTTGCGCAATAACTCGAAAAGGAAACCACAAGTAGAAAAAAATATTAAGACCAATGTTGTAGAGGAGATGAAAACACATCGATTTCATGCCTGAAAAACATCCGTATGACAAGAATTGACCCACTTTTTACAGTTTTGAAATTATTAATGACCATCTTCATTTTCGAAAAAAAGCGATTTTTATTGAAAGTCTTTAATTAAAATTAATTGTTTGAATCTGAGAACCGCATTTATCGCCCAAAATAACTATTTTTGCTCAAAATTACAGAATTTACTGGAAACTTTAAAACGGTGAAAAGTGGGCCAAATATGGTCGTCTGGAAACTTTTCTGGCATGAAATCGATGTGTTTTTTTTTCTCCTCTACAACATTGGCCCTAACATAATTTTCTACTTTGTCGGCCTCTCACATCCAGGCCGGCTGAAGCTTATTTCGATCATCAGCTATACTTAAACTATCATTGGATTTCTTCTTATGGAGGGTACAGCTTATGTGTATATGTAATTCCGAAGTTGTTCAACAACTCAAAGACAATAATATAGAGCAAATATCGTTGACAGTTACTCAAAGTTTTGGTAAAAGATTGACAGCTTGCCGAGCTAGCAGAGGAGGCCACTTGAACAACATTCTTTTTTACTATTAACCGGAACTAATGTAATTTCATTTTAAGTAAAAATAAATAAAGGTTTCATACTATGCATATTCTTTACTTACATTTTTAAAAGATATATCAAATTTGAACACCCCTTAGATAAAATATAGAACATATTTTTTTTTTTTGTATTAAAACTTTGTAAAATTTAAAGATTTCACTCCAGAGGTTATTTTTTTCTATAAGCATTTAGTTTTTCCCCAAACTTTACAGAGAATATTTCAGCACTTACTTTCGGCAAACTTAGTTGAAAAGTTTGGACCACCCACAATTCGAAAATAACAGTAATCACAAATCGAAAAATAAAAAAAGTAGCGTGTTTGTTAAAAAAGTTAAACTTAAAATTCAACAAATCAGCTAAAATAAAGAGTTGGCTTGCAAGAGAAAACGAGAGAGAGAGAGAGAGCAAAAGAAGAGTGCGCAACAAATGAGCCGCCATCAGCTGTTCTTTCACTACTTGGCCATCATTAAGTTTGCCGGAAATTAAATTTCCTTTGCCGGATGTTCATTTGCATTAATGCAAAGAGTCATTCATACGTCACACTTGTGCTCTTGAACATTTGTCGCGCGAATTGCAACGCTCTCGCAAAATGAGCAACGTACTCGTGTGTGTGTACACTGTACATGTATGAAAGAATTAAAGCAAACAAAACGTAGCGTATGTGCAACAATTCAATCAGTTGAAAAATGTACGCCAGAGCGTATAGACGTGTCCGCGAACGATGCTCCAGCAATTGAGTACAATACGTGCTTAAAGTGAATAACGGTAAATCTTTAACTAACACGTTAATACACAGTATCATGTGAGTGACTAAATTCCATGGTTGGGTAAATGCGAATACTAAAACACTAACAAAAATAGCAAGAAAATAACCTGGTGTTTGCTTAAGTTTTTTTTTTTGCGATTGAAATGCCGTTAAACGTCATTAAAAGCATTGCGCCAACATTTCAAAATTTGTTTGTTTTTCTTTGAACAAAAACAACATGAATCAAAAATTGCTGTAAACGTAAAAACGCGCGCGGTGTTAATGTGTTAACGACGCAGTGCAGAGCGGTGTGTCCATTAGCGGAGATTTATTTTAAAACGCGCGGTTTTATTGCGGTTTCGTTGTTTTTATTTCACTTCAATTAAGTGTTTTTATTTTCGAACGACGTAGTGCAATTCCTTTCCACTTGAATTTTTCGCGTTCATCTGTGGTGTGTCCGTATATTAGGAGGCGCTGCGCCCCCACTCAAACAGCAGCATGTGTTTATATATGAGCGTCCCCAAGTGGATTAGTTTGGAACGTGTCGCGGATGCGGTGCACGATTGCGTTTGTCGTTTCGTCGAAATGTCATTTGTTTTATTTTTAATGATGTGCAGCAGTGGGGATGCCGGTAAAAGTAAAAGCAGTAATACCACTTCAACAGAAACCACCATGGTCTCATCTACGAAATCTGCCGCAACTGTGATGGTGGCAACACCATCTAAACAGCACCCCCATTTAGTGGAGCACAAAGTGTGAACAACTAAATAGAAAAAGTTGTATTTTATTTTTAAAAGTGTTAAGAAATAGAAGAAAAAATTGTTTTCATTAACAAAAAGCGCCTGCCAATGCTATTGAGTAAATCAACACCTCTTTCGCACAGTTGCCGGTTGTCGCTCTAGGAGGCGACTTGTGTACGCATCAAAAGTTTCTTTACAAAAATTCGTGTGTGAATTTTGAAGTGAGAATTTTAATTTAGATACTTTGTGAAAAAAAAAAATTTAAAAATATCATTGAAAAAATAAAATATTTAAAAAGTTTCTCCCAACTCTATATGAGTCAGAGTGTTAGAAGTGTTAAAGCACAGTTGAGTGCAATACGGGTAGTGTAAAGTGAAAAAAAGTGATAATCAAATAAGCGTCACAATATCAAAGTCGATTTTTTTCTTATACGCAAACGCTTACTACAAACAAAATGCTCTTGCTAATAATGGGAAGACTACGTTAATTGATAGGTAAACACGCAAACTTTGTGTTATTGTCATTTTCTAATTTTTTGCTGTTATTTACTATGAATATATCAAAATGTTACGTACACTCACATAAAATCTTATTCGAATTTAATATTTTATTAATTGGTTTTGTGTAGAATATGCAAATAGTAAAATTCACAATTCAACCCAAAACAAAATGGTTGAAACTTAAAATATCCGACTTTGCTGATTTTTTTTTATGGGTAGTAGACAGTGTCCCAAAATTTATGCAGGACATTATTTTGATAGACATAAATGTTCTTAATTCAAAATTGTAAATTTTTTACTGGTTCATATAGTATAAAGTATAGTGTTATGTATGAAATAGCATTTCAGGTAAATGGCTTCCACGGCTTTGTTAGGACGTACGCACTTTTTCGTCAGAATTTTCCATAATCGTTTGGCATAAATTTGGTCGTGAGCTTTTTTGGTATAAGCCTTAGACTTAAAGAAATTCCAAAGAAAAAGGTTGAACGGCGTTAAATTTCATGATCTGGGCAGGTAATTCTTATCAATAAAATGTGAAATTGCGCGACCATGAAATATCTCATGCTGTAATTAAATTGCTTCTCGGGTTTTGTGGTATGTGACACCATCTTGTTAAAGCCATATGTCGTCCCCATCCATATCTTGCAATTTAAGCACAAAAATTTAGTTTATCATGTCGCAGTAGTGAGCACCATCAACTGTTTCTGCCTGGCTAGCAGCATTTTCGGTAAGGAATTGTCCGTTGGCCTCCAGCTCAATACCACTATAAATAGTAACACGTTTACGGGACAAACGACTGCGAAATTTTCCGTGCGGTATTAGGTAAAATTTAAATTAAATGTATCCATAGGGTGGTTAAGGACTCCTGCTGGAATGTTAGTGTAAATGGAAAATAATTTTCTTGTCTGTCCATAAAAAACAACTTTTTCCCATATCTGACTTGAAATAAAAAAGAAGTCGTAGCAGAGCATTTGTTACCGTATCAAATGGTATGGTGTTATTTTACCCTATAATGGCTTTCCAACTTCGATCGTTTTGCTGAAGAAATTGTCCCTTAAAATATCGATAACATGCGAGGTGGTGTCAAACTATCAGACAGCATACACAAATTCTTATGCCTCAAAATAAAATTCCATAGAATTTTAAAGTTTTTCCTTTTTTTTTTAAATTCATAAATGAATAATATATGTGAAAGAATTTTTCCAATGGTGTTTTAGAACTTTTACTTTGCTAACTTATCAGAATAACTGTACTATAGCCAAATATATCCTAATCTTTCTTTGAAAAATGGAAATTTTTATTGGCTTTTCTCTCCGTGTGCCAGTTAAAATCGGTTTATTCGTGTAAACCAAATAAAATAAAATGTCCAATAATCTTTTATGCTTTTAGTTTCTTCCAATTAGAAGAATTAAAAGTGTTATATTAAAATAATTTGTAAACAAACTATTGAAAGTTCTGGAAAACATTTTATTATCTGTGGACCAAAGTAAATTGAGTTATTATTAATTGAATTATCTTTGACTACATTATTTTTTCCTAAAAAGATGACACTATACGCAAAATTATATATGTAAATGATTTGCCATACATAGTCCTGTGTTATTCTTTAAATGCTGATACCAATTCTTTTTTTTAGCCCCTGTTATTACCGTATATAAGTAGTAGTAGTGAGAGAGCAACAGATTGATTAGTTATCGCTAATATATCATCGCCTGAATTCTTTTTTGTTCCATAGGTACGCCTGAAGGTGTATTCCGAGAAAATCGAAAAAGAAAGTTTGAGCCTTAAAATAAAATGGGTCCAAAAAAGTACCATCAAAATTTTAATTAAACAGTATGTTGATAAATTGGGTAGTTGTGTGTTAAATTTTAAAAATGGGACCAAAGTACTTTTGGGGATATATGATATTTTATCAGATAAGTCATAGTGGACAAAACCTATAGAACAAGTCTTAAGTCAAAATATCAAAAAGTGGCGTATGGAGAAAAAGAGAACTCGGGCGACGATATGTAGATTTTAGAGATATTGTTCTACTGGGGACATAATGGAGTACCTCACAGAAAAGAGGAATCAATTGTCAATATTTTCAGTGCATGTTAGGTTGTTGATCTCGATATTTCGAAAGTATTCGATCGATTGTAACATTTGAACTCACATCAAAACTAATTGCATAAGGCATAGGTTTTTCGATGTTAGACCGTTCCATATCTTAAGATCAACGTACATAATATATACGTTGGAATGCTTTAGGGTTCGGTTTCATCCCTTGCAATGTTTTTAGTTTTGATCCATGACCTCTCGCTTTTTTATGAAAATAGATTTGATTTTAATGCCAGTAAAACGTCTGTTTATTGTTTGTCTGTTTATCTGATATCTCACATACGAACTGTTTGCTCTTAATATGGAATAAGCAAGCTTGACGTTCTAGACGTATCAATCTGAGGTAGATCAATCACTTAATATACGATGAGTTGAATGAAGCGATAATTGCCACGGTTTTCTGAAAATTGAAACCGTTTGGACATACTTTATGTAAATGTTTGATAATTTTTTATGTGCTGACTGCTTAACCTGCAATCTCTTCCCCCGATAGCTTTGACATCGGTGAATTCAAGGTAAATGTTCACTAACACTACTTCATTTATTTATCTTCTTGATAGACCAGCTCAATGCTTTCTATTAGGGTCATGTCACGCGCGTTGTTCACTTTATTAAAACAAAAAAAAAAGTGTCAATTTGTCAACTACGTTTTTAGTTCATTAAAGTCATATGCCAAAATTAGCAGAAAAAGTTGATAGCCATGTCGAACTGGGGACACTAAAAGTGTTTTAACAGCAGTATTTTTTGCTATCAAAAATGTATCAAATGTAATGTGACTTATTTTCTTAAGGCAAAAAAATAAATGAGTTTGTGTTTCATTGAAAAAGTTTTTGATATTTATTCAATATATTTAGTATACTTCCTAAGCTTTTTAGAATCAAATGTGTGCAGTGTAATAATTTGTTTTTCTATAATTTCGTCATCTAACCTATTTAAATAATATAAATTAAGCCATTAAATAACATTTCTTTAACACTTAACAACAATTTTGTTCACAAATAGTAAATTATATATAACACAAAAATAACAACAAACACAAAATGAAAATATTAATTATGAAATATTGAGCTAAAGCTGCAAATTTGCAGTTGTCAGCAATAAATTAACATAAAGCAAAAAAAAAAAAAACAAATAACATATGAATAAACTTTGTTGAAACATTTGATATATTAAAAAATGAAAAACAAATAAAAAAATATAAAAACTATAAAACAACAACACACACGAACAACACAAGTGGGGAAAGTGTCAAACAAAAAGTTGAGAGAAAATTTGTTTGCTGAGTTTTTCAATGACATGATGTGTAAATGAAAATAAATAAAATAAAAAAAAAAAAAAAATAAAAAAAGGTGACTCTCAATTAAAATAAAATCAGATTGAAAGAAAAACAATGTTTTTTTATGTCACTAAATTTATATCGAAAATATAGGCGTTTATAAAAAAATGCAATTTATCGTGACATTTATACATTCCACAAAAATAAGCAAATAGTCAGATATAAGAAAAATGGTTTTAAATAAAGAATAAAATACATTTGCATGGTATTTGAAAAATATCGGTTCGGCTAAGCAGATATGATATAGGTGAAAACTCGTCAAACGGAACACCAATGACCAGGCTACTTGGAATTTTCAAAATAATGCGTTATTTTAATATTAGAGGCCATAAGTACATAAGTCCCAGAAAAGTTTTTATAAATAATAAATATTATGATTTTTGTAAACAATTTAAGTTTCAAGCCAATTTATTTTTTTTAGAAAATCATATCTCGAAAAAAAAAATTTTTTTCGACCATTTCATACGATACAATAATTGTTAAAAATTTTATGAATTTTTAGAATAAAATTTTACATTGTGAAAAAATTTTTTTGAAGCAATTTATCCACTTTGTTATAAGCAAATTCGATTTTTCTAAGGACCTCAATGTCTTTTTGACGTGAGACCATTATTGTGAAAAGTCGAAAAATGTTGAAATAAGTCGAAAATGTTATATACATAAATGGCAAAATATTGAAAAAGTGAAAAAACATTGTATAAATAAGTTTTCACAAAAAGTAGAAAAGTTTAAAAATGTAGAAAAAGTTGAAAAATTTTTTAGAAGTCGAATAAATATGAAAAATCAAAAAATGTTGGAACAATCGAAAAATGTTGGAGAAGTTAAAAAACGTTGATAAAGTTGAAAAAATCGAAAAATATTGAATAATTCGAAAAACTTTGACAAAGTCAAAAAAGATGAATACGGCAAAAAATTTCGAAGAAGTCGAAAACTGTTCAATAAGTCGAAAAACTTTAGGAACAGTCGAAAAATGTTGAGAATCTTGAAAAATGCTGAATAAGTTGAAAGCGTTTATAAGATCGAGAACGAATTAGGTGAAAAATATTGAAGATATCATATTGAAAAAGTTGATAAAAGATGAAGAAGTTGAAATATGTTGATTAAGTTGAAATAGGGATCAGGATTATGAAAAAATCGAAAAATGTGGAAGAAATTAAAAAAGGTTGTAAGTCCAAAAATTTTGATAAGATCGAAAAACGAAAAATAAGGCAAAAAATTTTGAAGAAGTCAAAAACTTTTGAAGTAAATTGAAAATGTTCATAAAGTTGTAAAAGGATATAAAAGGTCGAAAAAATCGAAAAATGGTGAAAAAATCGAAAAATGTTGATAAGATCGAAAAGGGAAAAATAAGCCATAAAATGTTAAAGAAGTCGAAAAATTTTAGAAAGCAAAGTTTTCACAAATAGTAGAAAAGTTAAAGAGTATTTAAGAAGTGGCAAAATGTTGATAAGGTTGATATAGGATGAATACGGCGAAAAATGTTGAAGAAATCGAAATGTATTGAAGAAGTGAAAAAATGTTGGTTAAGTCGGAAAATGTTGAGAATCTTGAAAAATGTTGAATAAGTCGAAAATGTTGATAAGGTCAAAAAGTTGAAGAATTTTGGGAAACAATGAAAAAGTCCGAATGACGTAGTGGCGTATAAATTTCTTATCAAAATAGAGTTTCAGAAAAGATCAGAACGATTGTAACAAATTTGGTAGGCCAGTATACTAGCCAGTAGAGATGTCCAAATATCAATAAATTGATGGGGGAGAAGGGGGTCAAGGAAAACCTGACGTCAACTTCTTAATGCATAGAGTTTACATTAAACATTAAATCTCACGGGAAGGAGGGGAGGTGTCCCGCCAGATCTCACCAAATATCACCAAGGGAAGGGGGGAGGGAGGGTCCAAATTTTCAAACAAAAGACCTCACATAATTAATGGACGTCTCCTAACATAAATAACGCTTCCAAGTCTGAGAGCTTTAGGACTCTTTCGCGGTCTAAGCGGCAATGTTGAAGAATTTATTAAAAACTCACTATAGACACGTGACTATCAATGGTTTTAACATTAAATGATTTTGACATACCCTTCAAAGAAATAATTTTTAAATAAATTGTATTTACAAACTTATGATAAAAGATTTCTTAAAAAATAAAACAAAAAAGCAGTGCTTGTCTAAAACTTTAAATATTTGTTAATTGTCATGCCCAAACAAATATTTTCTTAACGATATTTTCCATCAATATTCCAAACATTTGCGCCAACGAGTAAAAAAAATATTTATTGCTAACGATGTCTGTTTACTTTAGCTATTGATTTTTTCACATCAAAAAAATAAATATTTTAACTTATTAACTTTGCTTAAAATAAGCGTATATTTATTTCGTGTTTTGATGACAAAATAACGAGGTCATTGAATTTAATTTTAGCTTTTATGATTTTAATATTTTAGACGCGTCGTAATAAAATTTCTATTAATTGTAATTAAAAGCACTATGTCTGCCATTGCCATTGTTGTTTGCTTTATTTTCGAGCATTAAAATGTAATACGACTGATGCTTAAATCTCTGCATGAATCAAACTCAGCCTGTACTGTGTGCGCTTATTCATAAATTTATGCTTTCGCACTTGAAGTTCAAGCATTCAGAAATTTTTCCCAAAAGTACTATTGGAATTCCATAAATATCCAGTTTCAGTCATTAATTTTTGAATATTAAATTTTCTATAATATCGATGGAGCAACATACCATAGCTATGGCTACGTGTAAAGTGGGAGGATGGGGTGACATTTTTACATTCTTTTTGTTTGGCATTTGCAAATGAGCATAATATACGAAATGTTTCTTTTTTATTTCGCACGTAAAATATAAATTTACGATGAAAAATGATTTATGTAAGAATTTTACATTGAAAATGACTGACGATGGCTTATCGCTCTAAAAAGCATTGGAGTTGCTTTGTTATTTAAGCACCTACTTATATTATGCATAGATGTTTAAAAATACCACATTCATGCATATATTGAACTGAATATTTTGTAAAAATTTTAATTTTAAATTAAAGAAAGAGGAAAGGTGCGAACAGTGAGACACTGCAACTATTTTTTTTGCTTACTATGTTCATAATCGCTTATAATTCTGATTTTTAGCTGACTATACGAAGTTCTGTTGGAACACGAAAGCTAATTTGCCAGCAGTAAAACATGCAAATAAATCCAATGAATTCAATTTTGACATACAAAATTAAATGACATAAAATTATGGCGAATTTCAATCATTTGTTCACATGCGTGTCATTGGCACTGATGCGATGAAATTCTGCTACTAATTAGACTTAACCAAAACATATTGGCAAATGCAATGCATTGACAGAATTGGCAACAGAAGCGACATTATTGTATTGCCAAACCAAAAAGGAAATGCACTAAAGTAATTGGTGGAATGGTAATTGATGCCGTTGTGTTTTTTTAGATGATGATTTATTATTTAGTTTTGTGGCTTACACTACAAAAAATTAATTTAATTTTTTTTTAAATTTAACTAAGATCAATTAAATTGAAAATAAAAAATAAATGAATTTTTCTTAAAAATGTAACAACTTCTGCAAATTCTAATATCAACTAAAATTTTCCACTTTAAAGAACGCGAAAGCAAAACTTAATTTAAAATTTATAAATTGTTGTGTTACACGCAATTGCAATTTACGAGTATATACCACATTTTAATAAAGCAAATTTTAATTAAAATTTACATATATGTATGTACGAGTAATACGATTTAATGACTTGGCGCCACTTGGTTAATGTGAAAAATATCCATGTCCTTTTATAAATAAAACATATTTACACACATAAATATGTACTGACATACGATAATGTCAAATGGTTAACAAGGCAAATGCATACAGTTGGACAGTTACTGCTTTTTTTTTTTTAAACGAAAACAAACAAATGCCGGCACACCATTGTAAAAGCAGCAGGTATTATTTAATTTGGATGTTAATTTCAATACAGATTTATTTCTCACTGATTTCAGCTGTGATTTTATTTACGCAGTAATGATAAAATAATACAGCACTGACATTGCAATTTATGTTTTTAATGTAAAACTTTGCTTAGCCACTGCAAAAACTCTCTGTTAGTTGTATTTATTTGAGATAATTTTGTTAGGTATGAAACATTGATTTTATATTTTTATCGTATGTTTTTATCTTTGAAAGTGTCAAACAGATACATAAGTGTCGATATTCGATATTATGAAAAACTTTAAACATAGTGAAACGAAAACTCTTAAGTTCTGAAAACATACGAGTGAATTTCTAAAATAATGACATGCACCATCAAGGGTTCGGTACTTCCTGTGATTTGCTTTCTATATAACGGGTGATTTTTTATGCATTTGGTTTTTGAAAATTGAAAAAAAGAATAGAAAATTTGCAATAATGAATGAAATATTTATTTGGAGCGATATCAATTCTTTTCATTTACTTTTTAAAAATTATTTCATGTAAATGTTGCCCACTGCTACGCCTAAGGTAGTTCATCCGTAAGCTCCAATTTTAGCATACTTTCTCCAGCATTTCGACCGGTATCACACCAATGGCAGCTTTAATGTTGTCTTCCAGGGCTGCAATTGTGGCAGGCTTGTCCTTGTACATGAGAGACTTCACGTAGTTCCACAAAAAATAGTCTAGTGGGGTCAAATCGCATGATCTTGGCAGTCAATGGACTGCTCCATGCTGTGTGGCACCGTTTTGTTGAAACCACATGTCAACCAAGCTCAACTCTTCCATTTTGGGCAAAAAAAAAGTAGGTAATCATCGCACGGTACCTTGCTTCACCGGCCCACAAGCCGCACCAAACACTGCATTTTTCTGGGTGCATTGGGTTGGTGGACTAAAATCCAATAAAGTGAAACTGGTGCATAATTTGGTCACGATAGCTTGAATAGCCTGTTCGGGGGGTCGATTATGATGACCATAAAATGGATGTAATTTGCGAAACAAATTTTCAATTCAATGATTTGCAAGCTCTGTAAAATGGCAAACCTTACTGAGCATTTTTGACGTTGGCACATATTACGAATTATGCGTGAGAACAGATAAATGCAAGTGGCAGACGTTTTCCTTGCAGCGCTTAAGAGTAATTAAATTTTGTTAATAATTTTATTCTATATACAAACATAAATGATTTTATTGTCAGGCAGATTGAGATTTATTTAAAGATTATGTTATAAGAAACCAGAGGAACAACCTCTGCCACTTAGTTATTGTCACATTTAAGAATTGCCATATTACAAAGATGTAAAACAAAACAAATTGAGCTGACTCGTTTCTTTACTTATAAAGAACATAAATGCAGAGGAGGCAGACGATTCCAGGGCTGATTTTTCGAAAGCACACGTTTTAGAGCACTTATGATATATATTATTAATGATATATCTATATTACAATACCGTGATTAAAAAATTGCTATTAAATTTTTTCGGTTATTTATATTATTTTCTATATCCCCCTAAAGAGAATGAGTTTTGTGTTATGCGGGTTAAAATGCAATTCAAGTTTTTGAGCTCATTTAACAATAAGAGAATTGTAGGTATTAAATGAAATAAAAATTTATTTTCTATTTTGATTTTTGGGCAGAAAAAATCATTATATATATTTTCATATTAATTTTAAATTTTTATTTATTATCTATAAACACAATTCATAGCGCACTTTAAACAATTCGTTATTCCTCATACATAATATTTACTTTATCACACAAGCCGCAAGCCGCACATCTTAAGCGTTTAAATTTTATAATCAATCAAAATGAGTTGATGCCACCTCAAACCAAATAACACCTAAATTTTAGCGCTTGACAGCTGAGTTTTTCCAACAAATTATTACTTAAGATTTTGTGCAAATTTTGATTTTAAAGAAACCTCCTACCACTAACTCGGCAAATCTACTCCATGCGCATAAGCACACGCACCAGCAAAGGCAAAGCCAACGCTAACGTCATCGTCACAGGCAACATCAACAGCAACAGCAACACCACCACATTAAAGTGCAAAATCTCTTCGCAGAAATCTGAAACCGAAAATAATAATAAATCCTTGTGAAGCCGCAAAGTGCTGTCAGTGGTGACTGCGGTAACGAGGTGATGTAGCGTTGTTAGCTTGGTAAAAGCTTGTGGTTCTAATTCTTTCCAACTGATACTCAGCCTTTGGATTTTGCATTTACTCCATTGTAATTTTAATGGTTTTTTTGGGGGTTTTTTTTTGTTTCGCCTTTTTTACTTAAATTAACGCTGTGAATGAAATATAATTAATTTATTTTAATTTAACATTGACTGATTGCAGCGAATTCATTAAGAACACACATTTTTCAGTTGTGCAAAATAAATCATAGCATATTTTTGGGGCATAGCTAAATGCGGATGTAGTTAGAAATTGAAAGGATAATGGTAATCGCTCTTCATTAGCACCCTTTTTTGTTAATTTGAAGGCAATCAATTAAATTTTTTTTTTAAATAATTTTTTTTTTGTTATCTTTGCTCTTTTATATATTGAGCTAATTTTGTATTTTCAACTATCGCATTTAAGTATTTTTGTTGTATGTGTTATGTGTCTGATTATCTGCATTATATAGTACGTTCGTATAATGCAATTTGATTAGTTGATTGTTTTGAAATTGTTAAAGCAATGATTTTACATTATTAATTAATAAAATACATTTTGATATTTTATACAGAATCATAATTTATTCTATAATACGCAATTGAAAGGCCTATGGCTAACAAATATTTTGGTAATTTGATGCCAGACAGTGATAATTGAAATTGTGTGTTAAATTATTTAAAACACACATTTTCTAACGCTTTGCCTTAAAGCAATCACAGTTTCAAATTATATTTTACAAATTTAATATTATCCATTGATTTTGCTTGTCATGACGTATGAATAACATTTAATTACAATTGTTTACAAATAATTTTTTTAAGAGTGCGATTTGAAAAATATATAAAAATAGTATAAAACTTCCTCACGTTTAGCTTTACAGATTTTATAAAAAAATGTTTTTTTAAATTTTTAAAATAGGAAGTTCCACTTGAATGCATGCATTTAATTTTAGAAAATCTATTCTTAAATAACATCACCATTATGTGAGGATCCTTAATTCAAAAGTTTATATAGTGTGCTTCATTTTAGTTTCTCCAATTCTTTTGGACCTTTGCCTTTGACCTTGAATCTTATTTGCAAGGTCAATATAAAGTCAACAATGATGTTTTAAATAGACATAATTACCCTTATCACCGATGTCGACTGTCGGCATTAGTGACTGTCGAATTTTCTTTCGAGTCGACATAAAAAAGTGGTCATCGAACTAACTCGACTGGACGATGTTTGTGCAGTGGAACCTCTTTAAGTCTTTGTAAAATATAATTTGAAACTGTGATTGCTTTAAGGCAAAACGTTAGAAAATGTGTGTTTTAAATAATTCTACACACAATTTCAATTATCACTGTCTGGCATCAAATTACCAAAATATTTGTTAGCCATAGGCATTTAAATTGCGTATTATAGAATAAATTATGATTCTGTTGAAAACCTCCTTAACTCGAAAAAATGTTGTGTTTCCTTCCCTTGAAGCCTCAAAGCCTCCATTGCTCGAAATCTGACCCCTCTTTAAGCCGAAATAATTAGTGAGTTCAGTACATATTTTCCCCCTATAGCTCGAAAAAATAAATTTGACCTCTGCAGGTCGAACATAGCAATGTATTACTTTACAACCTTTACAACTCGATTATTGAAACGAATTACCTCTAAAGCTCGAAGAAAAATAAGATACTGACTTTAAGAATTCGGCATATGTGCTCATTATTTCTTAGAAATCAATGCAAAATGAACACTTGATTTAATTTGAACTTTAGCGAAGTTATTTTACTGTCGAAGTCGAAGTCTTCTATAAGTCGAAAACTCTATAACTCGATTTTTTTGGCGTCTCCCTTCAAGTTCGACTTACAAAGGTTCTACTGTAGTAGATTAATTTTTCGCCAATAATTTGTGTGACAGGTGACTTATAAAAAATATGTGGATTAAATTCAAAAATATTTTTGAATTTATGTCAATTATTCCTTAAGTTTTTTCTTCCTCTAACTCAAATCGCTTGCTTTCGATTATGTTTTTCAGACTCCTTCATGCGGTTTTCAATATTTTGCAGTCTCTGCCGGACTTCAATAAATAAATTTTTTTGAATTTCAACCTGATCCAACAGAAATTCAGTTCTGCTCTTCATCCTTCTTTTCTGAGTACTTTAATTTATGGAGCAAGTTGCGTCGCATGCTTTCGGATACTTCATCTCTTGTATCTCTTCAGAGTGCTTCGGCGGATGTTTATGGTACTGAATTAGATGATTGTGTCTGTGCTGCGACTTCGCAGGAAGTGCCGAAGGCCATGCTGACTCCGTTAATCATTTCGTTGAAACACATGATATTGGCGACGGTTTGATAAGTTTTACTTTTTGACAGCCATCGCTTTCACCTGCTAGCGAGTTCCACTCTTGCTTGATGCACAATTTTGTTATGCTTTTATTGAAACTCCTTCCAAACTCCACATTTCATTCTGATATAAGAAAAAGCTATTTTTTGTTAAAGCTTGCAAAAATAAAAGCCATGGCATCATATTGCTCTATCCTTATCTCTTCCTTCGAGTTCAATATATATACATGTTTCCATACCAAATTTCATCAAAATCGGTCCATTAGCTCAGCAGGGAAAACATATTTTGCTATTAGGGCGTGGCACCGTAAACTTTGAAACAAATTCCTTTCTCTAGGGTTCAATCTATATCTATACCAAATTTGTGAAAATATTTTTTCCTGTGAGAGGTGTGGCACCACACACTCAACACATACATCTTTACTCAGAATTTTGATCCATCTCTATACCAAATTTCATGAAAATCGGTATAGCGAATCAGCGTTTTTCCTATTAAGGGTGGTTCCACGCCCACTAAAAGAACACATATTTTTAATACCATTCTTTAGAGTTCAATCTAACTGTGTCCCAAATTTCACCAAAATTGGTTTATAAGTTTCGTCGTGGAAACCTATTTTCCAGTTAGAGGCGCCTACTATTGAAAAAAATAGTATACGTATCCCTCCCTCTCTTCGCTGCACCAGGCGCAAGGCTTGGTGGGGTGGCAAAATATATCGTCGTGAAATATATCTCATTTTGCTAGGGTTTTGTGAAAGTCAAAAATGAGGACCTTTTTTTTTTTAGTGAATGAAAGTAAATCTATGTAGGAAATAATTGAATGTATAGGTAAAAGTTTTCGAAGTTTTCGGGAAATATATAATTCTGCTAGAGTTTTTTAAAGTGAAAGGTGAGTACTTTTTTCTTGCTTGTCAAAATTTTTCTTTTGGTACTTAGAGGGCGGCATTTCAGGTGTTTGCAGGACTCACCAAAAATGCTTGCTACGCTACTGGTTATGGATGCTAAAAAGCATTGTAACCTTTTACCAACTGCCTATTTATAAATAGATTTTTAACTATCGATTACACAAAAAAATTCGACAAAAAATTACTACTTTCGTCGACGCTCAAAGTCGACTTCGACAATGATGATAGGGCTGAATATTTAATAACTAATAACTAATATAACAACTTTACAAATTTGTTTTTCAAAAAAAAATTAATCCCTAAAAGTTCCATATACAACAACAACATTTAACTTTACTAAACCTCTTCGTTGTAATCCTGAAAAATTTATTTCTTTGCAGCATTTTACAAATTATCCAAATAATAAGAAAATTCTCATTAATTTACTTCAACAAATAAAGTCCTTTTTTTTTTGGAATTTTAAAAACGTCATTTATTTCAAATAACACAAAGAGAAAATGGTACAATTTTTCACCCAATCACATTGCAAAGGGTTATTGTCGGTCCCAAATTTTCTACAAATTAATGCAAACAATACGTGCAAATATTTATTATTTCTACAGCATTATAATTTATGACTTTATTTAGAGCAAAAGATTTTGTTCAACCGTCGTCATACTTCAATATTGTTGGTGTCATTATTTGCTCGGCTGGCTGGCTGGTTGGCTGGATGGGCTCATCTTCATTAAGGCGCGCGCAACTCATTCCGGACAAACCATTTATTTGCCAAAGAATGTCATAAACTCTGTGATTTTATTTTTTCTTTAACGGTTATTTTCGTTTTTATGTTTTTTTGCATTCTTTACGCTCATTTTTATTGTGTTGTTTGTTATTACATCGTATTTGGCATATTTTCACTTGGTTTTGATGCCTAAGCGGCAGTAACAGCAGATACCAAGCATAAATTGCGCTTTGTACCTGGTGAGCTGCTGCTGGTGATGTTGCCCTTTTAACAGCACCTTATGCAACATTTCTGACGTTGGTTGACGCTTGCAGGGATTCACTTACACATTTTTACGATAATGTCGCATAATAAAAGCGAGTTAAGATGCTGGCACGACAGCATAAACTTACTTTATTTGAAAAGTGCGCAAAATAAAATCAAATGAAGCAAAAACCTGAAATACGTGGAATTTTTAACATTAACTGTTTACTTAAAAAAAAATCTATGTTTAACATTTTTTTTTTTATAAATAGCATTAGGTAGTAAAATAAAAAATGATTTGTTTGAACAGTGCTTGAAGCAATTTGTAAGGATTTGCTTAGCTACAAAATGGCGCACTGTGGACAGAAATTATGCATTTTATGGGAAATGTTTTTTATTGTTTGATAAATGTTATATTTATATGTTAGGTAATTGAGAAATAGTTGCGAAAAGCTGCGGTATCAAATTCTAAGTGAAAAACAAAATACAAGTTACGCAATTCTGAGTGACATACAACTATTTGAGTTAGCTAATCAAATGTTGCTCAATTTGTCTAATTAAGTGTTATTCATACGACATGTTGGCGAAAATCAATGAGCTCAAATTCTAATTCATTTTCTTTTTGGCTGAAATAATGTTTTCCATTGAACCATTAATTTTCATGTCATTTTATTGTACTTTGGGACAATAGTTTCTGCTTTTCTTACAGCTATCGAATATTTGCTTTATACAGGGTGTCACATTTTAGCTTACACAGCTGAATAAGTCAAAAAATTGCAAGTCATTCAAAAAATGTTTCAGTTAAAAGTTGGTGGGTATCAAAGGGCTGATCCAGCCATGACCTTAACCATGACCTTGGCCTAAATTTTCAAAGTTATTTGAAGGTCAACTTTAGATTTTCAAATGGAAACCCCTATTTTTGAACTTGGATTCCGGAAGAGCACAAAATTCTACATTCAGATAGGTATTCATGTAAGAGGTCAAAGTGACCCCTAAACGTCATTTCAAGGTCGAATTTCCGCTTGGTGCAGAAAAACTGCAGCCAGTTAAGGAAAGATTGTGCAGCGATGCAGCCAATGATTACTAGCTTTTCTGCACCAAGCGGGAATTCGACCTTGAAATGACCTTCAGAGGTCATTGACTTGACTTTTGACTTGTTCAGCTGTGTAAGCTAAAATGGCACACCCCGTATATAGAAACAAATTAAATGTTACTCATACGTCGTGTTGTGTAACAATTACAGATTTTCTCATATAAAATTGTGTACATTTTGTGTATCTTTTTCCTGATAATATAACCGATTTTTTAATAAATTTCAAAAGTTTCTTTAGAAAGTTGTTGAATGGATATAAACTTTTGCTTCTCATTGCTATCAAATTTTTTTTATGTAGTACTACAAAGCTGCATCAATACTAATTAAAAATTGCAAGTCAAATAAGTTATATCGAAACTTAGATATACAAAGTTTGTACAACAACAAGAGCAATTTAGCAACGTGTATAGAATTAATTAAATGTTCCTCATACGTCGTGTTGAACGAAATAACAAGTTTTTTTTTCAGCATGAAAATTATTTATGAAAGTAAGAGAAAAACTCTGCTATTCGCCGTAAAGTTGCGTATTTTTTTAGCTGTCTTACATAAAGAATTTCTAAGTTTTTGATTGCGTGGGAAGTTCCACGACCACTTCCCGAAAGAAACTTAGCATTTCTTATTCTTTAATTGTCTGTGCCACTTTTACTATTAATCTTTGGCAAATTTGCTTGATTTGACTTCAACCGCTCTCCAAGCATCGTTTTCTTAGTTTTTAAGCAAATGCTTAAGCGGATATTGGTACGCCCACTTGTCAAGAAATGCCTAAATTATGGTCAGAGCTTGTGTGAACTACTATTGCACTCAAATCAATTTGGTTTGCAAGAGAGTTACCACTTTCACTTGGCCAATACCGCATACTTTTGGTATATCTTAGGCATTTCTAGTATTTGTGTTAAGAACTTAATACTTCTTATGTACGGCAGTGACAATTATTTTACGGAGATTTCTCAAGCTCTTCTTGTAAATTTATTCCACAGAAGTATCAGCTCTCGCTTAAAACCTTACTCAAAAAATTTATATAGTTCGACGGTATAAGCTTCCTCAGCTTTAGCTTATTAGTTCCGTAAATAGTCCTTTATGTAAGGTAAATTGTAATGTAAATTTTAAAGGTAGGCATTTGTATGAGCCCATCTTTAGTGCCATTTTGCGGATTTAAGCAAGCTTCATGCCTCGTAGGCGTAATTTCACATAATGTTATCACAACAGATATCAATGTAATGTCGATCAGCATCTCCATGATAGAGTACAAGATCTTTAGTATAGCTTTATCTTCTGATGGCATAAATTCCATTTGGTAAAGTGTCAAGCCAATCTAAAACCTCCACCGTTCCACAGTCAGATAGACAAATTAATATGTCTAAATAAAGAAACGAAAAACAATTTAAAAAAATCTTCTTTATTTTAAATGAAAAGCTTAAAGTCCTTAGTTACTAATCTTGCACGTTACACTGTGCGACAGCAACCTGACGGCGCAGATTGGCAATGTTGCATTAAGTTGAACGGTGAGTAAGGATTTTTTTTTTGCAGATTGGCTGTATATTTGTTAAGCTGCTGATGCTGCAGGGTGTGCTAAACGCCAGCACGAAAAACAATTTTAAAATGTGATTTTGTGTGCTGCCGCTGCTTTTGCTGCTGGTGCTGGTGGTGTCGCATTTGTTGTTGCTACTTTTTGGCGTTAGTCGTTGCTAGAGTTTAGTGTTGCCATCGCTCAGCTCATCAACAACAAATTGACGGTATCTCATGGTTGCTGCGGCGTGCTAGTGTTTTAAGCTTTAGGTTGTCATAGCAATGCCTACGGTTGGTTGGTAGTTGCTTGTGTTTGGGATTTTAGAAATTTGTGAAATTTCGCTTTAAAAACGCTACAAAATGATAGACAGCATGAATAACTGCAATTATTTATTGAATTGAAAGCACGAAATTGCAAAAAAAATCTTCTTTGAAGTGAATTTAAATTTAAGGGTTTATCATCAAATATATTGTGTTACTTTTGCGCGAGTTTGATGTTTTTGAAATTGTTTTTTATGAGAAATTTTTAATTTTATGTTGACGAATTCGTAAACATTTTCAGTCTTTAATTAAGCAACTTTTTTAACAAAATTGCTAGCGTTTTACACAGAACTTACCTTAGTTTTTAAACTCTAAACAACATGTCCTTGGTCGTTAAAAGTTTATGCCGCATTAAATTTCTCTCCCACTTGGCCAACAATGAGTAACACCATCGCCACTTGTGTCAAACATTGCAATGTACGTAGTTGCTCTGGTGCTGTGTTGTACATCCGTTTCGCGCATTCTTTATGCCAAAAAATGCAAATTTAAATAGTTTTCCATAGTGCTGCATGCCTTCGCAGGCACTGAGTGAAAGTACCAGCAGTGTTGCACGGACAACGTTGGTGTCACGAACTTCATAATTAATTACTTCGTTTGTTTTTTGGCAAAAAAAAACAAACAACACCGCTTCGAGCATTAAACGCAATGCAACATCGCTTGAGGCAGTGATGATACGAGTATTCACTGACGTTGACACTTCACATTTTTGCACCAATGTCCATTGGCAACGCTGTAAGTGGCCTCATCAATTGTTGCTGTTGGTTATTCAGTTTTACCACTAAAATTGTGAAAATTTCAGATGTTGCGACATCTGAATATTTTTGAAAGCTGATGCCTTGACGCGAAAACATAACTTTTATCAGGACGATATTGCAGTAGGTTGTGTTTACGTATTGTGGTTTTGGGTATTGGTGAAGTATCCAAATTTTTTTACGTAACAAAATATGCTAAATGAGAAACTGCTCAAAAACAAAATACAATATAAACATGGATAATTTTGGATATTTTTGCTTATCGTCTTTCTGTGTAAGAATATCAGATTTTAAAAGCTGTGGGAAATAACTTTTAATGAAAAAAGCCTTAAAAGAAAAGGAACTTAGCGCAAGTTTCCCAAAGTTAATAACACTCAGCTAAAGTGCAATGAAAATTCTGCCCAAAAAATTTTCTATGAATGGCAATCAATTTAAATTCCCATTTTAAAGAAGTTTTTTGAATGGAAGTATTCAAATTCAATCGAGAAATGTTGCCCTCGTAGTCGAAGTTGTACCATATCGTTTTTTTTTTTCGAAATGTTTGCATTACATCTGTTAAGAGGACGTCCATTAATTACGTGAGTCAAAAAAGGGGGAGGGGGTCCGGCAAAACCTCACCAAATCGCACCAAGGGGGAGGAGGGTGTCAAGGAAAACCTCACGTTAACTTCTTAATGCATAGAATTAATATTAAAAATTATAATTTGAATCTCACGGGAGGGAGGGGAGGGGTCCTGCTAGATCCCACCAAATCTCACCAAGGGGAGAGGAGGGGGGTCCGAATTTTCAAAAAAACCACCTCACGTAATTAATGGACGTTCTCTAATGGGAAAAACTTTCAAATGAATTTTCTACATAACTGTCGTCCCTGGTTTTTCTAAGCGATTTTCGGATGGGATGATGATGGGAAGAGGTTGATAATGATATGCAAACGTAAATCGGTTTCGAAAGAGGGTGTTTCGGTCAATATTTTTTCCGGCATATTTTATTGCTTTAATAGATAGGGAAATATTTGAAAATATGTTTTGACCTGGGCAATCAATGGTAGAGAAAATGTTGGTCTTCAGTTTCAAAAAACTATGCGTACTCGCTAACTATTTCTCTAGAGAAAATGATAATTGTGAGCAATATAGACTTTAATGCTGTACTAATTAAGTAAAATCGAATGCTTTAAATATATTCATTTTAGAGAACGATTCTTCGCAACTATCACTTGCAACAATACTTAGTTATCCGAAATTTTTTTGCGCCTAACGTAGGGTGCAAAATGCGGTGTTATTTTTTTGTTGCTATTTTGGTCATATTTTCATTTTATTTACTTTTTTTAATTTCTGCATTAGTTATTGGGGTGTTAATCTATTTATTTTCTATTTTATTCTATGGCATTTAGTGAAAGTTTTATATTTTAGTTTTGTGCATCATGAAAAATAAATAAAAACTCTGTTTTAATTTATGCATTGAATATGCAAATATATCAATGATTTTCGAATCAGTAAAAAATTGCTTATATACACGTTATTTTTTTTCATTAAAAAGAATTAAAAAAAGTTAATTACCGATATTTATTAATTGTTATAATGAGCGATAATCTTATATTACATTTTTGAGTAGCGCTTTATGACATTTAATTAATTTCATCGTTTTTAATTAAAATTAAAATAAAATTAAAATCGATAAAAATAAAAAGTGCCTACATACATATGTATTCAATCAGAAAAATCTTTTTTTTTTTTAATTTAAAAGCAAAAAATAAGCCATGATAGCATTGCAAAATTAATTTGGACTCATTTACTTAAATTTTCACAAAAATTTATTCAGCAGCTAATTAGCAGTGAATATTCGCTCTTTGTTCAATCGCGTATTTGTAAAGACGTATACAAACACATGACACAAGTCGTTCGATTTCTATAAGAATTGGATATAAGTTAGCTGATGTGACGTGCTATGAATATCAGTTGTAGTCAATAGCTGGCGCTCCCTTAATCGACGTGAAAACCACTTCCGATTATTTTAAGGACATACTTTGTTGGATAAATTATTTTTTGCAAAGTGGTTCATATAAATATTACTAATAGGCTCTTAATTACTCCTATTCAGAATAGTCAGAATCATCCAGAAAATATCGTAAAAGAGTGCTTCAAAGCGAGTATTTATGTATTTTTCTTAAGCCCGTAATTTTTTCGAAAAGTTATCTCCCAAATTGATGGGCTAATTTTTTTTGTCAAACAAAAGCAATATTGGATATAAAATAATGCCAAAATCACGAAAATCATCAAAACTTTAGAAAAAAGTCAGAACTTTAAATGGAAATTACGTCAGTGAATTTGGGTTTAATTTTAAAATTAAGTTTGAAAATTATAACTGATATAATTCGGAAATTAATTTTTTGGTTAAGTTTCAAAATAAAATTAAAACGGTCAAAAATTTTAATGGAATTTTTTCTGTTCTGAGTTCAAATTCTAAGACACAGATCGTTAAAAATCTTAAAAAAGCTTAAGATTCAAATATGAATGCTTTCCAAAACCAAAAAGGATGTTTTTAAAATAAAAAAAAAAAATTATAATACTGTCCATTCTAATTTTATATTAATAAAAAAATTTCTTAAGGCGTGCGCTTGTCAGCAGTCTCACGATTCCTAGACAAAGCGTTCACTAAATCAGACAATGCGTCTCTTCTTGGTTTCATTTTTTGGTAGAAGCTGTTTAGTTTATGTTTATAAAATACAGTATACTTTTTGGCGTTTCTGTATAAAGGAAATTTTTTTTCTTTCTACTCTATTGCCTTTGTACCTTAATGCCTAAGGCAGAAAAATATGCGTTTGTCTCAGTTCCATTTCAAATAAAAGGTATAACGCCCTATGGTTTTTGTGCCTCAACGCGTATGGGGACGCCCATTAATTACGTGAGTTATATTAGGGGGGAGGGGATCCGGCAAAATCTCATCAAGGGGGAGGTGGTCAAGGAAAACCTCACATCAACTTTTGAATGCATAGAATTTTCATTAAAAATTATATTTTAAATCTCACGGGAGGGAGGGGGGTTCCCACCAGATCTCTCGAAATCTCACCAAGGGGAGGGCGGGGGAGTCCGAATTTTCAAAAAAACACCTCACGTAATTAATGGACGTCCCCTAAGGCCAATGCTGTTTATGTGGAAAAACAACCATTTCTGCTTGCCCTGACGATCACGCTATCATTATTGGCATGCATGCCAAGAATTATGAGCTAAATGTTTCGGTTTGTTCAATGAAAATATTTTGTATAATAGAAAATAATAATTATTTTCTTTATGTGAAATATTTCCGAATACATTGTGTACAAGTAAGCCATGTATTTATCGCAAAAAAGAAAAAAAATATAAAATAAAATAATATGGACAAATCCTGCAGCCGCTAATGAAAACAACATAGGAGCTATGAAATTTGACTTTTTGGCGTTTTTTCCTATTTGATTTGGCAAAACATATTTGGTGTTTTACTAAACATTTTTTTGGCTTTGTTTGCCTTTTGTGAAATGAAACAAAAGCCCAAAAATTTATAAAAAAAGGCATTGCTTGATGGAAGTAATTTGAAAGAATTTTTAGTCAGGTACAAATGAGTCATTTCCAGAAAAAACAAAAAAATTAATTAATACATTTATGCTTAAAATATTTTTATTTCATTTGCTTTGTGCAGTCACTGACGTGAAATGTATTAAGCTATGTTATTTCTTAAGAAACATGAGCAACATAAAATTGCATATAAAACTTTGAGATTGTTCATCCAAAAGCATTCAGAAATTTGTCTACTTAACAATGGGAGCGTACTGATTCGTATGTTTGCAGACAAAAATAAAATAAAAGCGAAAAAAGCGAAATAGAAAACTTCTTTTCATTTTGTGTAGCACAAGTGAAAGCACATATTTGTATTGGCAGGCCTGTGCGTGTATGTTTTTGGCAGTGGCGTAAAAGCTCGAAGTTGATGGCGAACTTCCACAAATTTTTTTTAATTAAATATTTATTTATAAATTCATCATATTCAACAGGAAACGTTTTATTTGACTAAGTTTCAGATTTATTTCAATTTGGTGTAATTTTTGACTTAACGTCAAAACATAACAGCCCTTAAAGGGTCTTGGCCTAACTTATTTATACCGTCAGTCTATTGTCACGATTTCGATTATAGAAAAAATTAGTTTTGGATCAGTTGCGATGTATTTTGTAAAAAATCAAATAGAAATAATATGGGAAATTTCAATGGACGTTTGGCAGTGTCTTTAAAGTAAAAAAAAAATTCTTTTTACTTTTCGAGGCCCAAATATAATTGTCACTTTGATAAATAATGTTTTTAATAAGCTGCATTATTTCTGACATCAACTTTACATTTGACGTCTTTAATTTTATCATCCTTTGACGATTAGCTATCTTATATAATTTTACGGATTTAATATAACACTACGAGATTACAAAAACTACTGTATCACTGTATCTTTGGCATGTTCTCCGTTGCAGAACTTCACTTCTTTCTAGGTACATAGTTCCATTTTAATATCTACAGTTATGTAGAAAGCCTTCTATGTTCTATGCAACCATGGTGCAACAACGAATTAGAAAAAGTTTTTTTTTTTTTCAGAAAACAAAAATTTAATGTTTATAGCGCAGTTACTGTTACTCAGAAAACCACCTTTTACTTCTCAGTTGTGCCACAGTGTTGCTTTCTATACAGAATAGTGTACCTGACTTTAAGTTATTTGACGTCATAATTTGATTTTCATGAATTTTGTAGTAAACACCTTGTTGCATCATGATTCATGATATTCTTATATTTATCATTTTGTTTTATGAAAACTTAAAAAGGAGTACAGTGTTTGATAGCACAAAAAAAACTACAAAAACAAAAACCCAACAAAAAATAGTGGCTAAAGCTAGTTATACTAGTTTCATTCATTGCTTAATGGAATCATCAGAAACCTTTAAGCTTACCGATTTGGCACGCATTCGATCGGGAGGTAAAAAAGTAAAAAGTAATATTTACGGCGAAAAGAAAATAATTCCGAAAAGGAATTTTTTTTCCAATTGAAAAGGGTATTTTATTTATTAAATATCCCAAAGAGTAGGAGAAGGCGGGGCAAAGCGGTATACGGGGCAAAGCAGTACGAGGGGTATATTTTTCTTTGCATTACAACGCCATCTAATGAATGTAATTATAAAGAATTTGTGTTTGAGTAGTGCTCTTGTAACTGCCAGGTTATAGCGACATTTCGATTTTCCATTTTCGAGAACGAGATGTAAAATTCGAGGATTTTTGACTTAAGTAAATTCATTACATATGAATCATTTAAAAAAAAGGCAAAGTATCACGTTGTAGTATATATTAGTGGCATTCATTTCTGTTGACAACGATTTGTTTATATTGATAAGTTTTTGTTTCACGAGTCTGTATGTTTACATAGGTCACGGGGACAAAGTGGTATTATCCAATTTTTGAGGAGTTTTGAAAAACAGAAAAGTTCTGCTACTTTTGGACGGCCATTCATCACACACAAAAAACACGATTTAAAAAAATGTATAATTATCAACTTTTATGTATTTGCCCGAGGGGCAAAGCGGTAGAAACGTACTTTTTTTTGCGTCGTATTAATAAACATCTTCTGATGAGAGAATAATCAACCTAATTACCATAATAGATTCAATATAGATCGAACTAATAACTTACATGTTTAATTGTGTGAACATTTTATTTTTTTTTTTTTGAAAACTTGGTTTATCCGGTAGGCATACCCCTTTGCTCCACCTTCCCCTATATAACGTAGATACCTTATCGAAACATTTTTCTTCCATTTTTTTTCCATGAAAATAGTGAATACCATTCAGCCAGCGATCAAATAAAAACCGATTCTACTCGTAGGTTTTACTTTTTCGTACAAAAAGTTTTATGATCCAATGCGTTCCAAGCAGATATAAAGAACGATACTCACGGTTTGGAACATATTGAATCGTAAAGCTTCGGTTTTTATTTGATAGCCTAAAAACTAGTGCAAAATAATTTTTTATTTTTTTTTGTATGGCTTAAAAGCATTTTTGTGGGCTATATCTAGCTACAACTATTCTCAAATCCAAAAAAAAAAAAAAAATTATTTTAAGGCCGAAAAGATTTTTTTATGATTTTTTTCCAATATTTTTCAATAGAAAATAGTGAATTTAAACTATTGAAATAAAATTGCTTATATGGTATTGGTCTATAACGCTTTGGCGCAAAATAAAATGCATCGATTTCAATAATTTCTTTTTAAAACAACATATTTATGCTAAAAAAGGTTACTGCATACTTATTTTTTTTTTATTTTAAAAGTTAAATTTCCAGTTGATTTTTCATTATTTATGCTGCTTATTGAATTGTGTGTTGTTATTGTTGTTTTTTTTTTTGTTCTCATTGTACCATTTGTATTTGATTTTGCAGTTCAAAGAACAAACTCTCTTTCAATTGTCTTTTTTTTTCTTACTTTTGAAGAGAGAAGATGGAATGAGATGTTAAGAGAGTAATTTCATTATGAAAATGAAAACAACGGGACGCGTGTGCGAAGCCACGGGTACCACTAGTAGAACAATAAAATAATTAAAATATATTAAAAATAAATTTTTTTTTGGGTCACAAAAAAAAAACAAATTATTTTTCATTAGTTTCTAGTTAGAAAAAACTTGATTTGTTTTATTTTTTTTTCATGGAAAATGATGAATATCACTAAAAAATCCGACAATATCCTAGGATTTTGTTCTCGGTGTTTTCGTTCAGAAAACGATTTGCTAGCCCCCTAAGTGCACGCCACTTGAGTGTGATATTTCCTTTCACTAGGACTAAAAAAATTTTTGGCTACAATTCTTCGTTTATTTTCACTATTTTTTTTGTTTTGCTTTGTTTAATGTTGTTCCATTTTCACTCTATTTACAGTTATTTTATCCATGCACTGATTAAAACCTGAAAAACATAGACTGACTGCAGCAACAACAACAACAAAAACGGAATACAAACAATAATCAAAACAACAGCAACACCAAACAGTAGCAACATTTGAAAGTAGGAGTAGCGGAAAAAGCGGCCAAAATGTTTTTGGCAATAAATCAAAATGTACTTGCAGCCAAAAAACGAAAAAAAGAAAAGCAGCAGCAGCAACAGCAACAGCAACAACAACAAATGTTAAATCAACAACAACAAGAATGGCAACAGGAACAAAATTTAATATTGGCAACGGGGGAAACGGGCGAAATGAAAACGATAGCAGAGCCAACAGCAAATACCATTGATAAAATGTTGATGGAGTTTACAACTGAATCAACAGCAGCAACGACAACAACAACAAAATGTAAAAATTGCCAACATGAATTACGTAGTGGACAGCAGCAACAACAACAACAACTTGAAAACAAACGGAAACAGCCGCAACAACAACTTCAAGTGCCAGCAACAGCAACATCACACTTTTCTCATGGGACGCCTGCTACGGATTTCCTGAATAGCGAATTTCATGCTGACCGAAATTTTTCCCCACCGCCGCCGCCACTCCCGCTACTACCCGTTGAGTGTCATTGCAATTGCAATTGTGTACATAAATCGTTTGGCAATGGCAGCAGTGGTAGCAGCGCCAAAAATTGCCATCATATGTTGCCCTCCACTACAAAGGTGCCCTCGCTGCATACCGTTTATATGTGCCTGGGTGCGCTAACATTTGCGCTCGCAACACTTGCCATACTCTTCTACTCGCACGTCAATAGTGTCGCGTCGTCATCATTGCCGTCGTCGTCGGACGTTGAGGTTGTCCCATTTAGGGAGCAATTTCGACGGGAATTACACGCCAGTGACGATATGTTGCGCTCAATTGTGGCACAGATATTACAGCAGCAACGGCAGCTGCAACATGAGCCGCCACAGCAATCGCCGTCATCAGCGGTGTCAGTATCGATGTCTGATGTAGCATACGAAACAACGAAGCAGCAGAACCAAATTCCTGTTGCTGTTAGTCAGGATGATGACGATAATGATGTTGATGTTGGTGGCAGCAGTAGCAGTAGCAGCTCAACGGGTGGCATTAGTTATGCGCCATTGGAGAATTTTAGATATCAGAGGTGAGTGCAGCAACAATGAATTTGTAATACCTTTTCACAAGGGATTCGAAAGTAAAAAATGCGAAAAAACTTTGCGAATTGCTTCCCAATCATAGAGCTGGAAAATTTGATTACGTTCGATGGAGGTTATTTGCTTCATGTTGGTATTTTGCGAGAAAAATTTTTTCAACTTGCCAATGTATGTATGGTATTAGCTTAGATTAATATGCCTTTGACACCTTTACTTCCATTAAATTATAACTTAGGGTTTAAATGAAACTTTAGCTCTTTTGTGACAGCGTGAAAAATTTTAGTTTTTAAGTAGTTGCTGTAGTGCAGATTCTAAAAGTTTTAAAGCTAGCGTTTCTTTATTTGTGCTTTAATAGAAGATTAATTTAAAATTTTCTGCTGTATTCGATAATATCGCTTTATGGGCGTTAACAGACCTGTACCATTCGAACTGCCAATTTTCAGATAGACGTATTGTTGTTATGAAAATATAACAGGAAACTGAATTTAAAAATAATAAATTTGATTTACAAACTATGAACTTTTTTCTACCATGTCTGGGTTTTGAGATTAACGATGTCAAATCCAATAAAAAGTCCCGATTTCGACCATTTAGTGAACTTTCACCAAGGTTAACAATTCTTTTGCTGTATTTATGTGTAGACAGAAATTAAATATTGGACTTCATCCTTAAAACTAATTTAAAAAAAAAATTAATATCCCTTGGTGAACAGGCACGAAAAAAAAACAAAAACTTCAAACAAAAATCAAGTCATTTGAGCCATATGACAGAAGCTCTTTCTGAACTGAAAATCGTTTCGGTTTCCTATGAAAGTGCAACGAAACTTAGAACTAAGACGCTTTGTAAATCAAATACCATCATTTCGTTCATCGGTTTGAGGGAGAAAGTTAAAGAAAGGATATTGCAGCCAAAATTTATATTTGGGAATCTATGAGTTTGAATATGGGCAACAGTTAGTTAGGGAGTGCGTCATAAGAAATTAGAGCATTGAAAAATAAATACATATATCTCAGTAACCACGGATTCAATTTTCAAAAAAATTACATTTTTTTAACGCAAATTTAATTCAAATAACGAAAATAATAGTAAAAAAAAATATTAAATTTGTAGAGTAAAATTTTTTACTTTTCCTGGGACACCTCTTATTAGTGCTTTGATGGTATTTTTTTGGATCTTTTGGTTTGACACCCACCACTTGCGTCTAAAATCAGTTATGTCCTTGCATGTCCCTTTTGTTGCCTTTACTTGCCTCTTCAATAGAACCCAATATCTCTCGATTGGCAATTGGGTGGGTTCGCTTCTTTAGGGACAAAAGTAATTTTATTTTACTGGTACTCAAGAGCCGCTTTACTGCAGTGACATGAATCAAGATCAGGCCAATAAAGAGAAGATACCTAATGATCTCTTAAAAATTGTCGAAGCTTCTTTTGAAGCATTCCATGATGTTGATTTCGATGTTGATTTTGCCTGTGGTCACGAAACTTTGGCTTCTTTTACCACAATTGCAAATTATCCGCTAAACAAGATAGTTTCTGGGAAAATTTTTTTTTTTAATTTTTCGGAACATGTCCCCTAGCATTCGCAAAATAAAGTCGAAAAGGACGTACGTTTCGTCATCCATAATGCAACATTCGAATTTGAACACAAAATTTTTACTCAGCTGTTGAGCGCGTATTTTTGGTTCGCAATTCTTTTCAGCATTCCGAATCGGCACTTTCTGAACATTGTAGGTCTTCAGCCTAGCCTCTCCTTTCACTCTTTGCACAAATGATTCGGAGGAATCTGCTAGCTGAGTGGTTTTTCTTTCTGAAAGGTTGTGACTTTTCATCAACATGGCTACGACCTTCTTTGCGTTATTACGTACCATACTTTTAATTCACGCTAACGTCTGCTTTAAAATTTTTTTACTACCCGGGATACAGAATTTGTGCTAACATTATCATCCCTTACAATCCTTTTGAAGGTATATTGCGGGTTATTTAAAAAAATTTTATAATTTTTTTACGCATTTTTATTTTATTCAATTCAAAGTATATGAAATAGAATTTGACATAATTTTCTACGCTAATCTGATCAAAATAATTTAATTTTTTTTTTTATGAAAGAAGTTATAAGCAAAAACGTGTGTACTAATTTCTTATGACGCCCTCCTTATATATAAAAATGTATTTATTTGAAATTTGTGCACCAAAAAGTGTACGAAATTAATCAACAGATTTTATTTTTGTTAGTAACTTTATTGGAATAAGCTCCGGTGTATGAATTTGGGAGTTTTAAAAATAAATGAAAAATTCAAGTCTAAAATAAGACATAACTCTTTTGGGCAAAAAATGTATATATGTATAGGATGTAAAAATCTCACTATATAATTCCATTCGAGAAACTTCTCACTTGTGTACTTTTCAAAATAAACGATTTCATCGCTCCTTTTGATCATTTATATTAAATTTGCTTTGCAATCACTCCTCTGTTGCTTACATCATGGTACCTTTATAAAATTCTGTTCACATATGCATAAATTTAAAAACCTTAAACGACGAGATTATTTATATAAATGCAACAAAAACAAATAAATTGTTTAAAAAAAATTTATTGTGGCTTATTTTACATTTAAGTGAAACATGTGTTGGTTTACTTTTTTTATACAATATCGCAATGCAAATTTTGTGCGCCTGATAATATGCAATATTTTTTCAATTTAAATTTTAATATCAGGTTAAAAAACTCTTATAAAATTTAAAAGCCGTTTTATTGCGTATAAAAAGTAGCACTGCATTATATGTATACATATTTCGTTTCACTAACTATGGCAGTAATGCAAAAAAATTAATACTTTTTTTAATCAATTGTTGTTGAACTTTCCTAGCAGCGATTTAAATATCCAAGAGAAAAAAAAACAATTTTTTATGATACAAACAGCTGTTGTGGTTCACACACAACGCCCCATGAGCAATGGGAGAGCTATAACATTTGATATATTTAAGTAGAATACACAAGTCCAAACAGAAAATTGAAGCACTTCAAAAATACTTATAAAACGCTGATCAGTGACACTGTCACTGCATATCCTTTTTAATACAGCATGTCATTGCAGCGAAGCAAATAACTTACGTTTTTAAAGATTTAGCGAAATTTTAATAAAATGCGGAACGCTTCACATAAAATAGGACGTTGATTTTACTGGTAGGTTTCGTTTTGATAGTTCCTTCCATTATTTTCTGTTGGGATAGTCTCGCACAGATTTATATGAAAAAAACACGCACGCGACACATGTAACCAAAACGTACCCAAATTATAATCAACTCGTTTTTTGCATGTATTTTTCCAACAGCAAAAAGCAATATTTTTGGGACTGCCTCACTATTCACACTATGAAAGCATGAATTTTCATATAGTCACGCTATTTGCGTGGTTGGTCAATACACTGCATAGAGCATGCGGCATGTCCTTGATGCCACAGTGTCTCATCAGGCTTATTTTAGGATTAAATTATATACATATAAGAATACAAATTATGATAAAATACTACGAAAAATACCAACAAAATTGTGCATAATTGAGAATGGAAAAATTTGTGTAGTAAATTTTGATTTAAATAAATTTTTGCTATTCCATTTAATTGCACTAACGTGCTGAGGACTATTTAGTGTAAAAGCGACCAGTTTAGAGAAAAATTGAACGGGCAAGTGAATGTAAGAGCTGAAATAAACTCATTCTTGCTTTCAAAACTTACTTTCAACAAAAAATTCCGATTTCGTTTAAAAATATCATCAGAACCATTGATTTAAAGTTCTGCAATTAAAAAATTTCAGGTTATCAGTTCCTATATAAGAGGATCCATAACTCGAAATAAGCAATATTATACTACTAAACATACAAGCCTATGTAAAATCTTCAACTCTTTATCGATCAAATTTAGCTTTTTCATTAATGACCGCTAAAAAGTAACTAAAATATAAAGTTTGCTTAAAGACCTTTAAATTTATAGCAGTTTTTTCTTAAATTTTTTTCTGGTCACCTTAATTTAATATGTATATGTACAAAGTACTGCTACTGCTATTAAAGTTTTTGGCAATTTTGCAGCTGCACTGTTTCTCATTCGATTATCAGCGCTAATTGTTTGTTTGCTTATGGTTTACAATTTCAAGCGCCACAGCGTCCTGATCCTTAACTACTGCTGCAGTGCCGCCCATAAATCATGTACTATGTTCGGTGTGTCGACTCATTTCTGTCAACCTTCTTCAACTGCGCTGCTGCTGGCTACTATGTAGCTGACCTTCTTTTGTGCTTTTGTGTGTGAAACAGTAGGCCATCGTAAAATGAACGATTTATAACAGAAAGTTTTCAATGCAGCAAGTTCAAGGTTAACGTTTTTCTTTGTTGTGTGCGTGTGTTTGCGTGTTTGCTTTTGCCTGAGACATTTATATGTCGTCGCCTGTATGTGTATGTGTGCATTAGGCTGCGTACATCAATAAAAGTAATTGAATAAAAACGGTTTGGAATATAGTATTGTCAATCTAAGTATTATAAGTGGCTTCTGATATATTGGTCCAATAAGCAAAAGCAGAAGTAAGAAATGCTATTAGAAAGCATTCCATGGTAGGTCTTCAAAACTGCATTCAAATTTACATTATTTTTTACGTGAAATGACCGAAAAAAATAGCGCTTACGTGGAAGAGAATAAATTAGAAAGGATTCTGGAAGAGTTTTCGTGGAAGCGATATAAAAAAGTATTTATTTTCGTTTCCAAATAGAAAAGGGAAAAGCAGGCCCTGTTGCGTCCACTTTCAAATAGAATGGAGAAAATAAGTACTGTAAGACCTTAACCTTTGAGACCCAACTACTCTTTTTGATAAATAAGATCTGTAACTCAACGCTGCTTCAGCAATGTTAGCAGAGCTTCTCCGGGAAAAGCTTTACTCAATTACCCACTGGGTATATTTTAAATTATGTATATGAGACATAGTATGTGTTAGTCACAGAGTTTACGCTGGATAATGAAAGTTACAGCAATCGATATCAAATCAATTGAATTTTATTTCACTAGGCACTAAAGTTAATGCTCCCCATACTCGCTTTTGCTTACTTCAAGGATATCGTAAATGTGCTGCGGGTAATTTCACATGGTGGCGCTGCCAAATCGATAGTCAAATTTACCATTGATGTTAAGTTTTCCAAAATAATTCAATTTTCCTTTTGTCTTTCAGATAATTCAGCATTTAATTTACCATAATGGATTTGTCTGTCAATAATGTTAATGTTTATAATGAAATTACACTTGTAATGTAAATAACACTTGTAGGCATTAATTTACATGAACAAAGTTTAAAGTACTTGAACAGCTTAAAATGTTTTTGATGTTTGATTTTCCATTTTAAATTTCCCCATATACTATATTAAAGTGAAGAGCAGGAAAGTTTATAACGCGAAAGGAACGAAAATTAGTTGTTTGTATAAAGTCATAATGGGCAATTTTTTTAATAAAACGAGGGGAATTGAAGTTTGAGGTCTTCGATTTTGTAAATTTGTGGCGTTCTATATAATAAAGCGCATATTTTTGAATGGGAGATGTTTTGCATCACTGTACCAAGTTTCATTAAATTCGCATTTCAAACTCACAAGGTGTAGATAGGTTTTTTGTTTTCTTTTTTAAGATTAAATAAGGCGTTGTAGAGTCCAGCCAGCAAGCGCGACAAGTCAGCCACTTGCTCTGTTATATTACCGTTAAATATAACTTCGCAAAGGTGTTTAGTTTTCAGTTATGTTTCTTTTCTATTTTCTGTTGATATTATACTGGTTCATTCACTTATTTCGTTCCAAGCTTTAAAAATTTTTTGGAGAAAAATTTCATAAGAAATTTAGCATCAGTGTGCAAGTAATAGCAAACCTAAGCTCTAAGCAGAAAGGATCGTGAATTATGATCAGAATGTAGTACTGCCATTTCCCAATCTATGTAGCTACTAGCTATAATCATTTTGTCCAATTACACTGTGCAAGAGCGATTTTGTACCAGAATAATTACGATATATCCCCAAGAGAAGTCATTGTCATGATAAATTTTGCCGAAAAAAGTTATTGCATGCGCGAGTACTTCCCAATTGAGTGTTTCCAATGTATTGCGAACCGGTCTTGCCGTATGTGATGGAGCGTTGTCATGGAGGAAAATGACTTTGTGTTGCCTTTTTTGATATTGTGGCCGTTCTCTCAGCAGCGCACAGTTCAAATCGGTCAATTGTTGTTGGTAGCGTGCCGTATTAACCGTTTCACCAGGTTTTAAAAGCTCATAATACTCAACGCCCTCTTGGTCACACCAAAACCAGACCATCGTCTTCCTGCCGAAGCGATTCGGCCGAGCAGTCGATGTTGACGGTTGTCCAGGGTCTAACCAGGATCTCTTGCGCTTGGGGTTCTCGAAAAAGATTCATTTTTCATCGCCAGTGACAATTCAATGCATAAACGACTTCCTTTTGAACCGTGCGAGCAAAATTTCACATGCGTTTTGGCGCCTTTCCATCTGCCTCTCGTTCAAGTCATGTGGCACCCATCTACCGACCTTTTGAATCTTTCCCATGTCTCGTAAACGTTTGGAAACGGCAGACTGACTCACATTCAACTGCTCTGTGATATCGTTTTGCGTTTGGGAATCGTCTTCGTCCAATAACGCTTGCATTTCGGCATTTTCGTACCTTTTCGGAGCTCCAGAGCGTTCTTTATCCTTGACATCGAAATCACCCCTTTTGAATCTTTGAAACCATTTTTCACACGTTGCCACTTCTTCACCGAAAGCCCCAACAAGCATTCGGTGTGATACAGAATTAACATTGTCCGCCATTGCTCTTTATTCTGCTCGAAACTCGACATGTTGACTGCGCTGAGATAACACGATAATAACGCTCGATTGGCGCGAAACTTTGCTGGTATGATGCCTAAGGTTGACGCTTCACACTTACAAAGTTTCATGACATTCGATAAATATTCAGGTTTGGGCGACATCTAAATGTATGCGGGTTCCATTATGCATATTTTTTTTAAAAATATTTTTGATGCTTAATATTCCAGCTTGAAATCTACTATTAAATTTTTTACCATTCAAGATTCAATTGATAAAAAAGGGCTAAGCAAAATGTATTTGTAATAAAAACACGTTTGAATTACAATTCTTAAAGAGATGCAGATTTCTGTTTGCTTAGAGAGATGATGATTATTGTTGTACTTACCCTATGTATTCCTTATAAATGTATAACTAAAATAATAACAGCTACAAAATACCAAAGCAAGGACTAACAAATAAGTAGCTTAAGTAATGTAGAAGAACGTTACAGTTATGGTAAAAAGCTGATAATAAGACTTAAAAATAAATATACAAATAAACTAGATGGAACAAAAAGTTTTAAAATAACAACAACAGCAACAACATTAAATCTCAACACACTTTCTTTCTCACTGTTAGTTTCAAAGACTTAAGTTAAAACTAAAAAAAAAAAAAAAAACGAAAAAGTTTTCTTTGTGTTGCTGTTGTTGTTATTTGGTTTTAAAAATTCTTGCCACAGGAACTTTGTCAGCCATGTTGGCTGCCATGTTGCTCTTTGGTTCGCTGCCTAAGGTTGTGGCGCAAAAGCAAAGAATTAAATTTTTAGTGCACTGTGTTCTCGTGTTGCTGTTGCTGTTGTTATTGTTGTTATTGTAGGTATTTGTGTCCATGTCTGTTATGCATGTCCGAGCTGCCAAAAAATGCGACAAAGTATTTTTACTAAAGAATTTCCGATTTAATTTTATGTTTTATTTTATTGTGTGTTACTGCTGCTGGTGCATTTAAAATGTTTTATTTACACTAAGCAACAACATAACATCTATGACATCATGGTTTATTTTAATATTTAGATTTTGTTTGAAAAATTAATAATATTTTCTGCTTACTATAACGGCAAAATTTTTGGTGCGAGACATTCGTTTAAAATTTGTTGAATTTTTGTAAAATAGTTTAAAAGTCGAACTTTAAATTTTTGGGGCGCAATGAAGCTGGAACAAAACTATCATACTGTTTTCTAATAGTAGCCCTAAACTTTGCCCATAAAAATTTTTAACCCAAAATTACTATATCCCTTTAATTATACAGGCAGAGTAATGACGTGCCTAGGGCGTCAAATATTGGCGGAAACTTTGAAAAATTTTTTTTTCGTTTAGATTGGCGTCTTATCAAAATGATCAGAAATTTATAATAAAAAATATATGTATATTGTATTGAAATATAAATCTAGTTCTTACACAGAAATTACACTATCCGACACCAAAAATGTTCCATGATATTTATTAATTTTTTATGATGTAATAACGTCCCCTAAGTTCAAAAAAATTTTTGATAGATTTTTCTCACGGTTAGTTTTTTTTTAAATTTTTATTTAGTGTATTTTTAGTGTATTTTCAGCTTTTAGACTATATCTCATCCAAATATAAACCGATTTTGTTCGAATAAATTTTAAAAAAAAGATAATAAAATTCCCCAAAACTCTTGTAAAGGAAAGTTTTGGTTTTAATTTACAGGTTACGAGATAAAAGCTGACACATTTGAAAAAATTGATTTTTTTAAAATTTGTATCCAATTAAAAATAACTTTAAAAATATAAATATTTAAAAATGCATCAATTTAGCTCTTTAATTACAAAGAGGAAACTCTTCAAAAGAAAATAATACAAAATTTAAAATCTATCAAAAACTTTTTTCAACTTAAGGGACCTAATTACACCATAAAAATTAAGAAAGTTCATGGAACAAAAAAAAATGTCAAAAAAGTCGGATAGTGTTATTAAAAAAATCTCAAAAATACCAAAAAGGTGAATTTTATTGATTGAAAAACTTTTCGCACTAAATTATTTCACCATTGAAGAAGTTTTGAGGGAGGAGGGGGCGACTATTTTTCAACTGCCTTGGGGCGGCAAATTTCTAAATCCGGGCCTGATTATAGCTGATAATTACATTATGATTTGAAAACTTAAAACTTTGAAATAAAGAAAACCTTTGTACTCTAGTGTTAAATTTTTATTTGTTATGGTTTATTATTGCTGCTGTTTGCGCTGTTGTTCCATTTTATAAAATGCCACCGGTTGTATGCAAAAATAATTCATATAAATTTTTTTATGTTATAAAAATATTGTTAGTTTTCCTCAAATTTTCTAATTTTTCTTAATATTTTTGTTGCTGTTGTTGCTATTTTTAAAATATTTTCCTTTTTTTGTTACTGCTGTGACTTTTTTTTGTTGCTATTGTTGCCTTTGTCCTTGGAAACCATTTGCGAAATTGGTTTGCTCGCAAAATTTTAATCATACTAAGACTACTGCTTTTGTAGCAACAACTTGCGGCACTTCGGCAACGCTGGCAAATGATAAAGCTTTTGCAACAACAATGATAAAATAATGTATGGTTTTAACAAATGTATGGTTTTGTTTTAAATTGTAAAAAAATTTTGTTCTGCTCTGTTCTATCCTTGAATATAATGCCGAATCAATAAGTAAAATAAATACAATGACTTTTAAAACTTTTAAGTTTAGATATATTTAATAATTATTGCCAATACTGCAAGATTTTGGCAATATTGCAAAGTTTGGGGTCGAAAATTTGCAATTCTGTAAAATTTCATAAATCTTAAAATCATAAAAAAAAAATATTTATGTAGGGCTAAACGAGCATTTAGCTAATCGAGATTTATGAAAAATGTTGTTGTACCGTAGGGTGCCTGACTTGTGCTACACATTGTGTACTGTATCGGAGTAGAATATTTACAAATTACCCATCTTAATATATGATGTTTTTGCTATTCGCATTTATAGCGAATGTTTAAAAATTCTGATTATTTCAGAATATAAATTTTAAAAAGTAACAAACTCTACATAACATTTTCAATATATTAACAACAAATTTTGGTAATAATTAGTCCAATATATTAACATCGTTGCCACTAAAATTTAACCCATCGAAAATAAGTAAATAATCTCACAAACTTTGAAAATTACTTAACCATTGATTAAGGACTTTGTGTTAGGAAGTCAAGTACATGGTAGTGCTTTTAGCTTAACCAAATTTAATTCATTTGTGACAAATTGTTGTATACGAGTAACAAGCAAGCAACAACGAGTGTTAGGAAAATAATACAAAAAAAAATAACAAGATACACAACAATTGTTTAATCTCTGCTTCATTTATCTCTGGTTTAACGGAAGTTTCTGCTGTTTTGCATTGACAGGACAGCATAGTTTTTGCTTTCGTTTGCTGTTGCTGCCTGCGTCATTGGTGTCCCTAACAGCAGCAGCAGCAGCAACATTTACTATGGTGTATTCACCACAGTTCGAAGGCAACATAATTAATTGTTCTGGCCTGGGACCGAAAGTTATTGTTTGCATTTAACTTTAGAGATGATCATCATCGTGTGCTTTATTTGTATGAGGCCTTGCTTGCATTGCATTTGACCACATCGACATGTTTGCGTTATCTCTTTGTATTAGTAGCTAGGGTTGCCGCAGCAGCAGCAACGGCAACATTGTGTCTTTCGGGAAATTAAATGTATTAAATTACTATGAAATACATTTACATTATCTAAAATGTCAAATGACAATAAGTTTATACAAACAGCCAGGCAGAGTCTATTCAAATAAAAATAGTTATTGATTTATCTGAAATGTTGTAGGCTAAACATTTTGTTGTACTTTATATTAATAATAGATTGTGGTTAAATAAGACAAGTTAGGCTCTAAACAGTTGAGAATAGGTTATTGCTAAATATTAAGCTTCTAGGTTACAGGTGAGTACACCAAAAATAAAAATACATGAAGAGTTAAAATAAAAATTGCCCACAAAAATAAATTGACCTCAACTAGCGTTGGGGGCGTAAAAAAAAAAATTATAAAATATTTAAAAAAAAACTTTCACCAAATTAAAGCTGCTCAAAAATGTGAAGAAAACTTAAAAAAAAAAAAAAAAATCAATGAACAATAGCCCGAAAACTTAAATGAGAATCACTTTAAAAAATCTTTGCTAAAAAGTCCATCAGACTTAGTGATATATTTATTACAGATGCACGGATTAAAGTTCTATCAATTTTAAGCTTATTTTGTCTATGGACTGATTTTATATATATACGAGCAAACTGCGATGGGCAAAATAAGTAAAATGAGCCAATTTTAGCTCTTTACAACAAACACGTGGTTTTTCTTAATAAAAATAGCCAAAACAACAAACACGTACATTTACCACTGCTACGCATATTTCTGTGACCACAAGGAACAACAGCTAAACTCGATATTTGATGACAAGAAGAAACAGCATTGTCATCAAATATCGAGTTCAGCTGTTTGTATTATTGTTATTGTTGCATTATTCAAAAGAAAACCGAAGCGAGCGAATAACGAAACAAAAATGCGCACATTGAGAACAGTTTCTTTCGTTTCGTTTGATCAGTGTACTTTTATTTCTACACTCAAGTTGTTCTGGTTTGATTCTTGAAATTGGCTTTTGATTTCTTGCAGATTTTTTTTTGCCCACCGAGATCGAATATATGGAGGGTTTTTTGTTGTTTTTGTAATTGTTGTTTGTGTTGCTTTTGTTGTAAGTAGCTCCAGCTTCGAAATATTGCCCATCTATGGATGCATAGTAAGATTTTCGAAATCCCTTTGAAATTTTTATATATTTTTATCAACTGATTCCACTGCGTGTAATGGTATTTTTCCAACAGAGTATAGACGATATATTCCTCAAAAAGAAGGTTGTCTTGATCAAATTTGTCGAACAAAGCTATAGTCTATTACACCAGGTTTTCAAGATATCCTAACCTAAGCAAGCAAAACTCACGTTTGTTTTGCTATATTCAGGATTATATTACATCGTATATATATTTCTAACAGAGTAATTTTGATATAATCCTGGAAAAAAAACGTTGAAAAAAATGCTATATTTCGAAAAACATAGCGAAATATCTTTTTTTTTTGAATTTTTAAGTAAGGATATCTCGAAAGCCTGACATGATGGACTACAATATTATGCAGTAAAATTGATCAGAACAACGTCTGTTATTACAAAAAAAAAAGGAATTAGCAACGTCCGATATTCTTCTCTAATCTTAATTTTTTTATGCGTTTTTGGAACTCGTTTTTATACACGATACATATATTGTCGTATTCAATTCATAGTGCATCGGCTCTTTTCTTTCTCTAATCTACCTTATCATAAGTTCATGCCCTTTTCGATCTTGGATCTTTTACAATATATAATTTAAGCTTTGGTTGAATATTATCAGCTCAACAGCCATTATCCATGCATTTCCTTAAGGATTTAATTTAATTTTGTCGTTTTAAATGTGCAGTAAATTCGCCGCCATAAAATTCAAAAGGTTTTGTCCACCTCGACGAAAATAAGTTTTATATGTCATTTTTCTATTTATTTCAAGCAAATTTTAAGTTTTAGAAATACATAATTATCAAAATTGAATGCTTTAATTTTCCCCCTAGTTTTCACATAGCATATTATATGCATTATAGAAAAACTTTGAGTGCAGTCCAAGCGCAATACAAAAGTGAACTTTGTCTTCATTGTAAGTAGGCAGCAAATTAACATTTTGGCTGCAGTAAAATAATAACCACCATCCTCCCACACCATGCAAATGTCACTAAGAGCTTTAAATTTGACATGGTGCTCGGGAACTCCATTAAATGGTAACCTTTTGAAAAGTTTGAGAACATAAGCGCGAACACGTGTGCGTGCACTTAAATGCTTCAAATCTAACGAACATAAAATAGAAAATGTCATATTTTTTTAACAATATTTCAATTTCTATGGCTTGCAATAGCAATAAAGTAGCAACAGAAATAGTAATTCAAGCAATAAATGGCAATGGCAACTCTGGCACAAAAGAACTTAACCGATGCAATTGCTATGGCTGCTACGGCTACGGCTGCTGCTATGATGAATGAACTAAAATTTGCTATTTGCAGTCGATGTCGATATGTGGGTCACTGGCAATAAATTCTAAAATGAAACAGGTTAAAGGTATTTCAACCAACCACACTGTAAAGGTGGCTGTCATACAAAACCGCACAAAAGCCAGTCGTCGTCGTATGCAACGTAACGTGTAAAAGTATCAGCAGCAGCAGCGTCTGGCAATAACAGCAACAGTAATTTAAGGATTCTTGTATATGTATTTGTAGCATGTTATATAAGAAAGGCTACTTGTTTCTGTTTCATCTACTCCTTTCAGAAATGACTTGTGGATTACCAGCATGCATACCTTTGAAAGAATCTACAAAACTTCCAACACAGCAAGTTATTGAAATACTTTAAGGAGCACAAGTTGGAAATGCTTTTAATCGGCCACACGCATGCTTTGAAGGTGGCGTAAAGTTATGTTGGGTTATCGTAGGGTGTTGCTAAAAGTTTTAAAAAGTACATAGAAAAAAAGTGTTTTTCTTTCTTCTCGAAGTAAGCCCGCATATTTTCTTTGCTCTGATTAAGATTTCTCTTACCAAGGAAGAAGTTTGGCGTAGATTACGCTTGGCCATTTACCCTCCTGCGGTCAAAATCTATGAAACGTGTCATCATTCGTCCCGTCGTGTAGTTGCTGATTTCTATGCGCTGGTTTGTTTGAAAAATGAATATGCAAGAGACCCAGTCGGAATCAAACGTGCAAAAACAAAACAAATGTGTGCAAATGAGTTGCGCAATGCCAGTTGTGAAAATTTCAGGTCAAAGACATTATTTCTGCGAAAAGCTATTTTTTACACATGTTTTATTGACTAATAAAAAAGTGAGAGACTAAAAAAACTGCTCTTGTGTGCATCATTGTTGTAAAAAAAAACTCATATTCATCAAAAAATAGTTTTAGTTCTCGGAAAAATCCTTTTTGTTTTTATTGATGAATTTTGAGTTTAATAATTTTTTGTGTAGCCATGAGATGCTTTCGCAGTTTATTTATTATTTATTTACATCAGTGATGCACGAATTCCTACTGAGTAATATTTTCTTTACGTGGAAAAGACAAAACACATTTATACTCATGTTTTTTTTTCGTTGGAATTCCTACACCACATACTAGCGCGAAATTTTTGTTGTAAACGTCAGCGCGCTGTCGACTTTTGGGCACCTCAGTTGGCCATCCCTAGCTTAGATTAATAGATTTTATTTCTAGAAAATATTTTATTTTTTATAGTTCTCCAATGCAATAAGTGACGACACCTTTTCATACCTTATACTCATTCACTTTGTCATTCCGTTTCTGACAATTGGAAGGAGGCACGTCAGGCATATAAAAGTGCATACATTTCTGACCATCGTCACCACCTGAGTGGATTTAGGCATGTCCGTCTTTCTGTCCGTCTTTCTGTCCGTCTGTCTGTCCGTTTGTCTATCTGTCACAATTAAAACTAACCGTGAAAATTAAATGGTATTTGGAACACAGCTTCAAACACAGTTTTTGGGATTGAAAATGCTCAAAATCTGCTTACGGAAACGCCCACTGCCCGTAAGAATAATACGTTTATGATGGCATACTGAGAGAGTCAATTGATGAAGAGTAACCAAATATCTCACGTATACTGGGAATAATTTGGACAATATCTGAAAAAAATTGACGAATTTCGACTAGAGGGCGTGGCACCTCTTATACAAGTAAACTGAGATAAATATTTCAGGTAATGAATTTAAATTTCACAAACGCAAACAGAAGGAAGAAATTCGAATAAAATCTAGATAATAGCTGGGATACATTTCTAATAGTAGGTGTGGCACAACCCAAAGGAAAAAAACTTTAAAACGGTGCAATGAGAGAATTATGTAAGGTAATGCAACCAAATTTCACACAAGTGCTTGAAACGATTCGTCCTAGCATCAGAAAAATGTAACAATTTGGGAAAAAGAGCGTGGCTCCTACTATAAAGTAAAAATCTTAATTGGTTTTGCTGAAGGAGTTATTTGAGGTAGTCTAACCAAATTCTACACAAATATTAGGACTTTTAGACAAACTCTAGAGAAAATTTGGATAATTTTCGACAAGACAGCGAGGCACCTTCCATGAAAACAAAAAATTCAAAAGTATTCACAAATATAAGAAATAGTCATAGTCCATATCAGCCTAAGCTTGATAGCGTTATATAAATAGCTATTTAAATTTTTTTTTGCAACACCCTAATACACACGTCTGCGTGTTTTGTGATATGTAATTTATTCTTAAATTTTGCTATTAAATTTACTCTTGCAAAAAAAGAAAAAGATTTAAATTCTCTTAAATTTTATTTATAAAACAGAAATGAAGGGGGGAAAATTGGAATAGAACACGCTTGGCATTCAACAATTCCACATTTTCTTCTTCTTCTTCAATGTTTTCATTTTCTTTTTAAAGTTGATTATAAATTTGACACCTTTTGGATGCTGGTGGCATAGAAATCCATAGAAATTTTACTTTTGAAACGAATGTGCGCTCAAATGCGCGCGTGTAGGCAATTCTTCTTTAATTAACGCATAATTTAATTAATGCTGGCGTTAGAACAGTGAATTTTTATTGTTGTTGTTGTTGCTTTCTTAAATGTAAAGCAATCATTCTAATGTGGTTTTTGTATAGCCCCTTTTGTAATTAAAGTGCGCACTGAGGTTGTTGGTTGCGATTCAAGTTCTTTTGCTTGAAATTGAAATCACTCATACGCGCTGCTGCGTGCGGTGTTCCTTGTACGTTGAGTGTTGATGAAGTTTAATGTTAAGTGTTAATAGAGGTTAATTGAATTTTTTCGTTTAGAAAAATACTCTTTATAATGTAAATATTTTGATTTCTTTTTTTTTGATTCTTAAAATGAATTGAAATTGTAAATATGTGCACATGCCCGATCTTACATCTCGTCACTGTAATACGGAATTCATAAAATATGTATATATACTTTTTAAACTTAATATTTTGTAAAAAATTAAGTTCAGTCTCAATCGAAATTATTCACGGCGAAGCCAGTAGTAGTGAAAAACTATCATAGCTCAAATTAGATAGTTATGTATGTATATTAAAGGTCATTCATAGTCGAAATCAATTATAGATATATATAGTTTCTTTTTTTAGTATCAATGATTAAGTGCCTCTTCACGTATCACGATTCGTTTCGTTTGGTCTCGAGTTTCAAGCCTGAAAATATGCAATTGTAAAGCAACTTAAAGCCAAATTCAGTCAGAAAAGCATTTAGTCTCAGTCGAAGTCTGCTATAATCGAAGCCAGTTACATTGCTCCAGTATTGCGTACTTACACCTTTTTGATGATATTTTTCAACACATTTCGGCATAAGCCTTATGAATGTTTACAAATCCTGTGTTTCACGAATATCGTTCTTTAATTTTGGAATCATAATACATAATTCCGAGGCATGATATCAATCGATTAATTTCTTTATCATGTCACGTGTTGGACGGTTATAGATACAAAAATACGCAAATTGTGTTTATAAAATTTTCTCCATTTTGAGGATAAACTTAACATTTAAAGTGTGTACTTGCGTTTGAATATTGCTTCATAATTGAGTTGTTTATTTTTGACAGGAGACAGTTTAAAATTTGAAACCAACAATTAAATCGTCATTAAGGTGTCCTTCTAGAAAGTTTCATTACATTTGTTTTGACGATTTTCTTAATGAGTTTTTTACTTCAATGGAAGGCATCGGACCCACTTGCACGATACTGCTTATTTTTTGCTTATAACTGGAAACTTGTTTTAAGGTATCAAAATATTTATTTCAAATCTTTCAAGCCGATATATAATATAATATAATTTCATTTTAATTATACAATAATTTTGGATTATAAAAGAATTTCAATAAAGTTTTTTATTAAATTACAAAGTTATTTGTTTCTTTTTTTAGTATCAATGACTAAGCGCCTCTTTACGTATCACGATTCGTCTCGTTTCGTCTCTAATTTTCAAGCCTGAAGATTTGCAATTGTATTTTACATAAATGAAGACAAAAAATCTGGCCTGTGCTTAATGAATAATTAATTGTAAATATAAGTATTGTACTAGCATACTTTTTGGCTTAGAAATTAGATACGAAACGAGACGAATCGTGAGACATAAAGAGGCCCTAAAATTAATAACACTCGAAGAAAGTTAGATTGGATTCAGTCGAAATCAATGACATTTACATCCGAAGTCAGTCGAAGTCGAAGTCAATTGGGGTTGAAGTCAGTCAGACTTGAAGTCAGCCATAGTCAAAGGCAGTTATAGTCAAAATTGTATTCAGCTATAATTTAAGTCAGTCTCAATCATGTTGGAATTACTAAAGGTGAAATGGTATGAAAATTTGCTCCTCTCTAAAACGTTGGCTATTGGTAATTTCTTCATTCAAATTGAAATTTGTTATCAATTTAAATTTTAAATTCCCTGTTTTCTATACATTCTATACAATCGATTAAAAATCGATTTACTTTTAAAATGCCTTCAATTTAAGCACGCACCCTAATGTCTTCACCTTATATAATTACTACATGATCTCAACCAGCGAAAGGATTTTTTCCTGTGGTAGGTTTACCACATTTCTCCGTTAATTTAAGCATTTATCATTTCTACAACTGAAAGTTCCAAATCTGACATGTTTTATTTCTTCTACTTTCGACTTTCACTTATTACCATTTCAGAGAAAAAAAATCATTTTTTTTTGGGATGGCCTTTGTTTATAGTAGGAGAGCTGGCAGCCACTTGAGTAGCGTACTAGGTACAAAGCTAAAAATTTGTCTATGATTGATTTAGTACTAGTTAAATAAGAAAATCAAAATCTGGCCGCATTGGCGCGGTCGCGAAGGTACACCCTAAAATTTTCAAAATGCAATGTAAATGTAATTTAGTACTAGTAAGATAAGAAAATCAACATCTGGCAAAATATTAGTGGTCGCGAAGGTACACCCTAAACGTTTCGAAATGCAAAATACTTTTGAAAAAGTCATTATAACTGGAGAACGGCTGAAGGGATTTCCAAAATATAGATGTCATATGAAAGATAATTTAATAAGCTATAATATTTGTTCACAAAATTTTGAAATATTCCACAATTTTTTTGAAAATTTTTAGGGTGTACCTTCGCGACCGCACCAATGCTGCCAGATTTTGATTTTCTTATTTAACTGGTTCTAAATCAAGCATAGACAAAATTTTAGCTTTGTACTTAGTACGTTGCTCAAAGTGACTGCCAGCTCTTAGACTATTACTTCTTGCTACCAATCAAGATTCGACAAAAAATATCCTATATTCTTGTATATCTTGCATAGTTTTTGAATATTATTAAATTTTAATTGTAAATATACAAAGTTCTACCCCAATATATAGTACCATTTTTGGTCAAAGGACAAAACTTACCAAGAATCGATGACGGCGCAGAAACATAATGTCGTTTTCGCTGAAAAAGATAAAAAAGTCAAATAAATGTTACAAAATTGAAAAAAAAATATATACATATGCATACAAAATTTTAATAAAATCGATAAATTTTGAAAAAGTAAAAGAAAATTTAAAAAATTTTGAATAAAATGTTGAAAAAGTTGCAAAATGTAGAAAATGTCGAGAATATCGAATAAGTCGACAAAATATTAAAAAATCGTATAATGTTAAAAATATCGAACAATAAAGGAAAAGTCAAAAAAATGTTGAAAAATATGATGAAAGTTTAAAATTCAACAATAGCGTTGAGTGACTGTGAGCATGAGCCAATTCCGCCAATTCACTCCAGTTCTGGAATTGCGATCAAAAATGACGTATACAGTTTTGTAGTAAATAATTTCTGAGAAAACCTTTCAATTTCCATAAGTTCAGTTTCAAATCTTTTTCGCAGACATAATACAATTTTAGCACAAAATCTTCTTTCTTTACGAATATTAATTTGAAAAATAAAGTGTTCTCTTAAACATCAAATGTCATAAAAAAAGATGAAAACTTCATTAAATACACCAATACACTCAATGATGACCCATAACAAAGTTCATTGTTCCGTTGGCAGTTAACAGTAGGAATGTGCAATTTTTCAAAAAAACCAATTAAATTTGAAAGAAAAGCACTACTACTCGGAATTGCAAATAAAGGAAATGAAATTAACTACAAATCACTTGCAACAGCAAATAGACAAACAGACAAATTTATGCACAAATACATAGACAAACCGAAGGACATACTCACTCACTTGAAGAAAACTAAAAAGTCAAAATAAAGACGTTAACATTAATTTCCCCATATTTCTTATTTATGTGCAGAATTCCTCATGTTGCTATGTTGCTATGGTGTATACGTTGTTGTTGTTGTTGTTGCTGCAACAGAGTCTTCATATTTTCATTCGTTTTATTCTTCTGCGCTTATTTGCACCCGTTTGTTTAAATTGTTGCTATTATTCTTATTATCTTTATTCATTTTTATTTTACTTTCCTTTTTTTTTAGCACAACTTTGCCTTATGACAATACCGAAATCGTTCGAAACGAGAGAAAATTTTCAAGAAGAAGCATCAGCAGTAGTAGTGATGTTGCTGGTAGCGGCAAAGTGGACCAGAACTACAATGAAGTACAGCAGCGAAAAAGACGTGATATTTCTTCACCGTCATCGACGCTTGGTAAGTTTTGTTTTATTGAAAATATATGATAGATTTGAGAAATATCGATACATTTATAGTGCTTTGAATATGACAGTAGATTTTACTGTAGACAAGGTTCCGTCAAACCCCATTCAAGAGTTATAATTTTATTCAATGTTTTATTTTTCTACCTTCTAAATTATTAAAAATGATCAATTAGATTGTATATATTATCGAAAGTAGACTTTATCTATTTAATCTATGGTATATCGTAAAAATAAGCAAAAAAATTAATCATTTTGTTTTAGTTTTTCATACTCCCTTACGTTGATGTATTCGAGAATTTATATATTTTTCTCTTTCTCTATCGCTTATGCTACCGTAAAATATAAACTTTTATGATAGCGTAAAATTTTTCATTTTTATAAATGATAATGTCCTTGAGATGCTTGCTTGGTTCTTCTGCAGTGTCCTGTAATTTGCTTTGAACAAGTAGTGAAAAAAAAAAGAAAACAAAGCTGGTAACCATAACAAAAGTATGAAATGAAGTAAAGTTGTGCTCTTTTCATTTCATAAACCATATTCTATTCTGACAATTCGTTGTTGCGTTTTTGAGAATTTCTTTGCTTTTATTTATCTTTTGTTTTCTTTTTCTTTTACTTGTGATTTTTCTTCTCTTTTTACAATTTCAAATCTGCATTGGTGTTGTTGTCAATGCTGATGAGTAGTTGAGCACTTGATATATAATATTAAAAAACTTTGTTAAAGACTTTATGTAGTTTTTCAATACTTAAGGTTGGGTTGTTATGCGGCAGGATAATTTTTTTTTTAATATTAAACCTACTTTTGCATAGTTTCAACTCTGTGGATGGTAAAATAAAGATACTTTTGTAAAACATTTGTAGGGTTTTCATTTGATTTGAATTTTTTTTAGAGGTTTTTTAATACATTCCAAATAAGCAATTTTTTTCAATGAATATATAAACTTTTTGGATCATTTCCGAGCTATTAAATTTGTTGCTTTATTGTTTATATCAGCACATTTCTAAAAACATTTGTAGAGTTTCAAATTTGGACTGATTAAAAGAAAGCCTTGAGTTAGTAGTCGTAAATGTTTGTTTTTTTCTCCTATCATCATTACAGATAGATAGAAGTTTTGATTAGTCTTTTAATAAACACTCTGACCGATAGGTCTGGAAGTATTCTATAATTTCAAAATATTTTTCTTCTGAAATTAGTTCAGTGAATTTTCTGATTTTCAGCTTTTAATTTTGATTTTATTTTGTTAGTTGTTTTAAGTTAAAGAAAGTGGAGAAAGTCTTAGATACAAGTTTTAAGACTTTTCTTACTATCAAATTTTTTTCAGTGTACATGCATTCATGAATGTATGATTTCCATGATATTTTTAAAAAAATATTCAACACTTAGTTGTTTTCTTTTAGCAACCATTTTGTTCAACTTTCAAAGTTGTTGCATAGCCATTGATGTTGTTGTTGTTGCAACGTTTAAATTGCTGCAGATCTCCTGCATAAAAATAAAAATAATGAGTTGAAAAGTGTTAAATTACAACTGCCACTACTACGCTACAGCTTCAGGGTTTCCAAGTTGAAAAAAGGAACTTCCGGCATTCCCAAAATAAAACATTTTTTTCTTGAAATAGTTTAATAAATTTACTAAAATTTTTTTTGGGAAAAATATTTTTTTATAAGTAGTCAGCAATTTTAAAAATAATTGATCATCCAAAATAAATATAATTGCTATATATTTTTGTAACAAAATCTTGATGATCTTAATTTTATTTAGCTCACTGAAAACAAAAATTGTCCAAGTAGCGGCTTTTTCAGAAATTTTTCAATTCCTACAGGACTTTGACGTGTAATTTTCGGCTTGGCCGGGTTAAAAACGTCCACTTGGCAACCCTGTGTAGCTTTGTTATGTTGGAAGCGTATGTTGTATGAAAAATGTTTTCAAAATACCATGTTTCATTTAATTTTAGAGAAAATTAAAGTTTTAGTTTTATGTTGGAAATTTTTTTTTTTAAAAAATTAAGCAATATTAAATGAATTTGACTGTAAAAGCAAAGAGTTGAGCCAACAAGACGCTCGATTGACAGTTGACTGCGTTATTAGTATATGAGCGAATAAAATTGTATTTAATAATTTTTTGAAAACATATTCTACCAAACTCTCGAACCTTTATTAAGTAATGGACAGTCTACGTAGTGAAATGATTCAGATGACGATCTCATGTTTATAATTGTTTCTTTGAGACAAACATATGCATATGTGAACATGAGCTCATTTCTTTCGAAAATGTTGATGTGAAAGTTCGACATTCCATGTACATACGTCATATTTTTGGAACAAATTGCGACATCTTCATCATTTTCAGTGTGAAATGTTGAGAATTTAATATCACTACCTTGCATTGATTAATAATTGGCCTGATTTTAAAATCAGGCTCTACAAAAAATTAATTTTAGACTCATTAGAGTGCTCCTCTCCACGGAAATCTTTAGTAAAAGGCGAAAGATTTATTCGACAACTGAAAAGAAGCCAGAGTGAATTCAATACCAAAAGCAAAAGGTATAAATAAATGCTTTTAAATAAACTAATTTAGAACTATATGTGCTTGAATCGCATTCAAGTTTGAGAAAAATTAATGTGACTACCTAAGAATACACAGCTCAGCGGAGTTGTATACATAAAACTACCCTCTATTGGTTTGCAGAAGAATGTAGGCTTACATTACACAGGTAGAGAAGATTATTTTCTTTGTGCAAATTTTGTATACTTCAATATTCAAATGAGCGCTCAGCATATGCCGCTGAAATATCACTTTTAAGTCATTTAGATTGTTTGACATGTAAATGTTGATACATTAAAAAAAAAAATCCTAATTGGCTTTGGATTCATGCTCAAAAATCTTTAAGGAAATTTAATAAGAAGAAGTTATAAAAAAAATTCCATTTATTAAAAAAACTGATGCCATTTCTTATGAAGCATTTATTTTTTTTGGTTTTGTTGACCATTTTTGCTGCCATGTCTTAACGGTTGCAACATAAGTATGATACAAAATGTGCTGCATTTCAAACTAAAACTCTTCTGAAAATACTTAAGGAGAATTACAATTAAAATTCCATTGTCTTCACAATTTAATAGCAGATTTCTTGAAAATATTTTGAATTGCAATTTAAGTTGCATAAGCGAGTTATTTCCGGAAAGCTAATTTTGCTTCATATGCACACGATGTATTGTTATATTGGATTACAGTAAGATTTTGCACTGCTTTGTTTAAAAGTCAGGTACTGAAAGTGAACATTTTATTAAAGATTTAAAATATTAATATTATATTATTTAGTATTACTTATTAGACTCCTTTCATAGTCTTCAATGTATAGTTTATGTTGAACTGTGCATTTTGAATGACTGCTTTTGAGCGCCATTCATTGTTCACAGCAATTATCTTCATCTAAAGTAAAAATTAATTTTTAATGAACTCACAAAACAAAAAAAAAATAAAAAAATGTAACTCAATTAAATTAAAAGAGCTAAATTAAAAATAAAATCATTTCCATGAAACCCTTTCTTGCTTACCATCTGCTTATACTTCTCCCTCTAAATTAACTGTCAATTCCAAATCATAATAAAATTCAGCCACTGCTCCATCTAGCGTTGATTTTATCCGTTTGATTCAACCATCAACAGAAATTCATTAAAATTTCTATTGCTTTTGCTTAGTCTGCTCTTGTTGCTGTTCTGCTACTGCTTCTTCTTGATTTTGAAACCACAGTCGGCCACATGACTTCATTTAGATAGCGGCGCTTTGGAAGCCAAGTTAACATTTTTGCCACAAGCATTTACAGTTCTATTAAATTTTATGGCATTCAATTTGCATATCAAGAGTTTCGTAGTGCCAGCATTTGTGTATTTATATTTTTGTTTTGTATTTGTAAGCGAAAGGTCATTCAAATACATTTATATTTATTTAAATATATAATTGTACCATATATGGAACATTCTTTGCCAAAACGAAAGTAGTTGGAAATTGAGCTAGGTTTTCGATATTGGCTGCTTAAAAATATTTAAAAAATCATATAAGATCTTTACACCTTCGCTTAACTGTGTTTTTTAAAGTGTTATTTTGATTGAAAAAGTTTTAAAATTTATGACATAGCACATGTTCTGGTTTTGTATATTTTTTATATCAAAAAATATATTTTTTCATAAATTTTGAAAAATAGTAGCTCAACATAGTTTGACTAATGCCGCCCAAATGATTTGTGGTAAGTTAGATAATAATCAGAAATCTCACAGTAAAATTACTTTCGAAATTCCCCCCCATATGTATGTTGATGTGACTCTTATCAGGCGTTGAAGTAATGATTTTCCATTGTTGCTTTAAAGGTCAGCCCCTGTGTTTATTTTTGGTTAGCCTGTATTTCCCTATGTAAATATCAATTCGAATTTGTTGTTTTGCATTGGTATTTGTTTGCACTGTGAGTTGCGGTTATTAAAAAAGGTTTTGTTTATTTTCATGCAATTTTTATTTTCTTTAGCTTATTTATCTTAAGAGCTTGATTTCATACAGCAAAAAATAAAGTGACCTCTTTTTTTGTGGTTAAGAAAAAGAAAAAGATTAATTTTGTAGATAAACGTAATTTTTTCATTAGATTGATGAAAACTGATTGTGACCGCAAGAGCAGCAAAAAAATTAGGTTAAGCATTCGTTGGCAAAATTTACATACCGAGTAGAAAAGGTTTTTCTGTTGGTAGAACAAATTTAAGGTCACTTTAGATGGAATTAAGATTTCTGCTGAATTGTTAAATTCTTTTTGTGGTTGTAGAAGTTTCCACTCCACCATTTGCTTTGTTTTAAGATGGGACAAACAATGTCCAAAATTATTGCATCACTTTTAAAATAATGACGAAATCACTGCTTATTTATTATCCTTGTGACAGCGAAAAACTTGTTGTTGGCGAATGCTGGCTCTAAATTTTGTTTCGTATTTTTTTATAACTTCAGTTGATTCTAAAATTCATGAGCACACTAAGAAAAAAATCAACTAGGACCTGGTTAATTCAACAAGGAAACGTAATGTTTTGGTGCCAAGATAAAATCTAGTTAATTTAACTAGAAATCTGATTGAAAATAATAAAAATGAATCTAGTTAATTCAAAGCTACATATATATGGTTATACTCAATTGAGGCTTATTAATGATATTAACCAGGCATCCATTTGAATTGACCAGAAATCTATTTAAATTGAGTAGGAAATTTCCATTCCTTGGACCGATCAATTGACACTTCCTCTTTTGTCCTGATCGGACCAACTTTAGTTTGTACTATAAATGCTTTTTCATATGGAATATTCATTTCCTGCTGCTCGGTTTACTCATTTTATTTATTGGTCACGTTTCTATGACCATTAAAGGTCCCATCATCATCGATTGGACAAACTTTGATTTCCCATATTTGCTCTAAGTTCCTGTATCAATGATTCATGAATGTTCTTTGAATTTTAATTACTACACGCGAACCCATTATATTTTTAATATTATTCCAATTAAAAGGGCAAACATTTTGTAATTTTGAGTGTTTTGTTTCATAACAATTTTAAAATGTAGCAAAGCTTCTTAAAATCATAAATGATTAATGACAGAACTTTACAAAAAGTTATAAGTTCAAGTCCAACTGAAGACATTTTAAATTCCAAAATAAAATTTGCATAACTTTTCACAATTTCCGCTGTTACCTTAAATATGAAATCTTATACAGCAGCTAAAATACTTCAGTACTACTGAAATATAAATCCTTATTTTTACAAAAAAAAAAAAAAATACAAATGCGCAAGCTAAGATATTCATATTTCTTTGAATATAAATAACTTTAAAATCAGCATGGCTTTAATTTATGGCTATCAAAAAACACAAAAATATCCTTTTTATTCCACATTCATTTATACAGTTTTGTTACTGCAATAACAGCGAGCTATCAGTCATGCTATCCTTATTGTGAGAATGACTGACGCACCTTAGAGCTCACTTGGCTCTGCTTGACGTGAATCATAACAATTCATTTCTTTCAAATGCTAATGGACTACTAAAACATGTTGGCCTTATTCAACAAACTGGCTGCCACTTTCATTTCATCAAAAAGTTGAAGGAGTAGCAGTAGCAATGGGTTGGGAATGTGAAATAATGAAACAGATATCGTTAAGAAAATACGCGATAAAATTTCGATGGTTAAAATAAATTGGATAACTTTCATTGAACTACGATAGTTCTAACAGTCAGTTTTCAATTCATTTGATCAATGGGTTGCTTATCTGAGACACAAACCAACCATTAAACTCTTTAATTTTTCTCAAACCAGCGGTTACGTCTGTTGTCTATAAACTTAAATCTATCAAACTAAGTTTGATCAAAAATTAATGTATCAAATATCATATTCTCAATATCATGGAATCTCTAGCTGTTAAGCGACATTAGGAGGCATTAAGGAAGCAGTCACATGCTGCATTATCCATTTTAAATTTTACTGAATGAACCTTTAAGTGGAAGACGAAGAAAGCATAAGCTTGCAAGGGACAAGTGCATATTTTACATTTTTCATTCATTGAAATTTAAAATTCATGATATTGCCAGACAGCCTTCTTACCAGACTGCCAACTTACTTCACTCTGCAATTGTCCTGCATTCATTCTCTACTTTGTCCACTTCAATGGATTTTCCTTACAAACCAACCGACATAACTGCAAACTCATCGTGATTTCATTGCGAACTGCTCCATCTTAATTTACTATGCTGCACAATAAGTTAGCGTTCTTTCGTCGTTTTCTTTTTTTTTTGTTCTTTTGCAAACCTTTTGTAACGTCTATTTTGAAAAATTTTTCGTCTACTTTTTACACTTTTTTTAATAAAGTTTTTCTACTTTTTTTATTTTATATTGCAGATGAATCATTCATTGAGTTCCTTAATCCAAATCATCGTGAAGTACGTAAACGCGACGGACAGAAAGGCAGCGCTGTTGCACCTGATGACCAATGGTTTTATTTGGATACAAAAAGTCGTGTACCGGTAAGCATTTTGTAATTTAGAGTAGAAGAGGATAAAGGATTGAATGGGGAAATTACTAAATAGAATAAAATAAATGTTATATTTAATTTCAAGCCTTTGGTATAAGAACCCAACTAAGGGAAAATTACGATACGTTCAGCACTTAAAGTGCTATAAATTATGCCCACTATATTACATTCCATACTGTTCTGTACTGTACTGTACTATACAGAAAAATATTGACCACACTTTGTCTTACTTTTACACTGAACTACACTACGACTGTACAAAGCCATGCGGTACACTTTGCTTGAACAGTATATTATTGTACCGATTAGTACACTACTGTTATGAACTGTACACTATCGTGCATAATAATAAATACTTTTAATACACATGCCGCCATTGTGTTGTAACAATTGATAAGAAAAAGTCAAGATCAAACTTTGTAAGTGACCAAAGACGCTTCCGGGTAGTTTCACGAGCTGTTATAATCTCAGTTTTGAAAGACAATATTTGCCAAACCAAACAAATCGATATGGTAAGGTTGAAAATAACCTTTGAAAATGACCACGGCCAGTCCTGTCCAGAGTAAAATTCTAAAGCGATCAATAACTTTCCTTTGATTTTTTCATAATCCTCCTTCTAATCCTATCTCATTCCTATTTCTACACTACTAATATTTCTGTCCTGTTACTGTTAGTATTCCTGTACTTCTTTTCCTTTGTCTTTACCTATTTCTAAACTCTATTAATTTTTTCATATTTTTTCATCTATTTCTAATCATTGGGCAACTCCTCTCAGTATTCCCGATATTTATTTCTATTTTTGTAGTAAATGTATCATCTTTATTTCTTAATTTTCTTTCAGGAGAATCTTATCACCGACTTTTGTAAAAAAACAAAAGAATATTGTCCGCCAGGTCCACAGGGTCCACAAGGTCCAATGGGTCCCAAAGGTTTAACAGGACCACCAGGTTTACCAGGGATACCAGGGCCAAAAGGCAATCGCGGTGATGTTGGACTACCCGGAGCTCCTGGTGTAGATGGTAACCAAGGTATTATGGGACCACGTGGACCTAAAGGTGATATTGGCATACCGGGACGTGTTGGTCTCGATGGACGTGACGGTGTACCGGGTGAGCCTGGCTTAGATGGTGTGCCTGGACGTGCTGGAGCTGATGGTATTCCCGGCAAAGATGGTGAAAAAGGTCGCGATGGTAGACACGGTGAGGATGGTAAAAATGGAAAGGATGGAGCGCCCGGGCTGAAGGGTGCACAAGGTCCACCGGGTGATCGAGGTTTGAAAGGTAAGCATTTTTTATTACTTGAAAGTTTATTTCATTAAAATGTCAGCATATTAAATTTTGTATGCTTTAAATTTTTAAATTGCAGTGCTATATTTTTGGATGTTTCTAATAAGCCGATTTCTTAAGTGAAACAAATTTCCATTTTTATATTAGGCGTTTGATACCACCAACTCAGTTTGTTAATCCGTTTGGCTTTACATGAACTTTGACAAGCTGAGAAACAAATTTAAACAAACTTAAATCTCTGTTTTCTGAACTTTTTATATATCTGCTGCTTCGGCTTGTAAGCTTTAACCCTTGTGACTTATTTGAATCTTCGTTTTTTTTTCACTCTTCCAAAAGTTCCGCATTTTTTTTTTTTTTGATTTAGTAAAATTTTTTTTTTCAATTTTGCACTGTGGGACTATTTACATAGCATAGGAATTTAATTTGCCTTGTTTTGAAGTATATAGTACTATTTCCACTAAAGCTTGAAGGATTAGGTTAAGCCAAAAATCGAATAAACACTAATGCTTTGTTAGCGCGTTATAGCACGCAGTAGGTTGAAGGATTGTCGAGAGTATTGGTAATCAATTCAATTTCACTTCAACAAAGGTCCATTTATCACCTTCAAGTTATAGTCAAAACAAAAAAATTGTCTTAGCATTTTTCGGCAATAGCATGCACTGTGCATGCAGTAGTAGAAGTTTCATGGACTATTCTGCTCTTCATTTTTATTTTTATACTTTCAAAGATTTGTTTTGTTTCTGGTTATTTTTTCTTGTATGTCTAGAGGTTCATCCGTTATTTAGTTGCCATTTTTTCAATGTAGTTTATTTGCATTTTCTCTGACGTTACTGTAAATTCCAAACGAAGCCTGTTGTTTCTTCTTTTTCGATGCTTCTCGCTTCCATCTGTGTTGTAGTACATCCAACAGGCTGAAGTGAGTAATCTGTAACATTCCAATGAATCCCTACTCTTTGTTGAAACTGGCCATTGTTGGCTACGATTTAAATTACTTTTAAAGTTTTTTTTTTCTCTCTGCTTTTTGGCGTGATTTATAGCTGGTGTGGGTTATCGCAAAAGTAGAGTTGCCATCGTATATATCAAACACACATATACAGCAAGCTAAATGTTTTTTACATTTTAAGGGCGAAGAAAAAGAAACAATTCACTGTTTTTTTTTTTTTTGCCTTTTTGACTCCATCTTTTCTTTTTGCTCCTTTTTTTTCATTTTCTACTTTATTGTTTTCTTTTACCTTTTCTAAGTCGACAGCTAGAAAGGGCGTGGGCGTGGTATTGGTGTTGATGGTGGTGACCATGCTTGGTTTACTACTTGGTTTTAGCTTTAACTTGTAATTGATTTATTTTCTCCGCTGGTTAGGCTTCCATTTGATGCTTGAACGCTTTCAACTTTGCATCTAATTTACCTTTAATTTACACATTTGTTAAGGGAACTTCTGGTGTTTTTTTTTCATATTTTAAGTTCCCTGTGGCACACCGGAAGCCTACTTTGATTTTTCAATTAAAAATTCTAAACCCACGTGTTCTTTTACCAACATGCTATGCCACGCTATGTTGTTGGCACAAATGCAAACTTAATTTAAAGTTTCACCTAACTTTAAGTGCCTTCCATGTGGCTGGAACTTTTTTTTTCAACTCAGTCCCCAGAAGATTCCACATAAATTTGCTGAAATGTTCGAACTTGTCGTTGAAACCATGCAAAATTTCACTTTCCTATTTCCTTCCTTCCTTTTTGCTGTTATTGAACATTTGAACAGAAGAGCGAATATGAAATCCGCTTATTTATCACTAACTTAGTGGGCGTTCTTGCCTGAAAACATCCATCATTTTGCATTGGTCTTATTGACTTTTTGTTCTTTGTGTCAATAGAATCGTGCATAAGCATTTGTATATTGGTTGAGATGTGTAGGTTAGATGGAAATTTTGAATACGACTGATTAATATCTGCTGCATACGTAGCAGTATTATGGTTTGGTTGAGGAGAAAACTTTTGCAGTTCGTTACCTTAACGAAATCCTTTGCAAGTTTAAATCACATTAGATTAATTATTACCATACAGCATAGAACATTGCTTATTTTCAAGCATTATGTGGCATAGTTGGAATAATTTTGTTATTACATAAGTATCCCTAATTTCAACATGGCCGACGAAAAAGTTTTGTATTTTTTAATTGAGATTTCTTGGTAAATTTTTTGGTCTCGAAAATATTTAATTCGCTATGAACCCTTCACATCACTGGAAAGGATATTGCACGCTTCTTATTAGAGGTATATCAAATTCACCTGCAATTTCTGTCAGGAACCAGGCTTGTTATTAGCTTTAAATTTTTTATACTTCTTTGCATATTTTTTTCATTTCAGAACTATCTGCCTACGACCATCTTTAGTTTTTCTTTGTAGCGCTCTTTTATATGCTTCTTCTGTAAATGTCTATAGCTTTTTTTCCTTGTCATCAAACCACAGGTTAATTTTTCTCTCATTTAGATTTCAAAAAGCTTTCTGAAATGATACTGAAAGATTTCTGTAACGTTCCAATATGTAAGTTGCGAAATTTCAAATGAAACATTTCTGGTACTTAACGTACCAAACTATCTGAAACGTTGCATGCCGAATGGGTTAGTATGGCAGCGGTAACTTCGCTGATAATTGTAAGGCATTGTAGAGAATATTAGCGTTGGAACCATATATTTTATTATTTATTTATTTATTTTATATTACTTTTGAAAGGCTAGCCGATTGCCTTGAGTCTTTCATTACAATAAAATAAAATAAATTTGGTTTATTGGTCTGCTTTGTAGACTATGTGGAAATAGCTGCATTGCCATGTGGAAGCTTTCGCGAGAAAATTTAGTACTATTTATGACAGTGTTGCATTTCGATCTAAATTGAAATAGTTAAAAGTCATTATCTGTTACTGTATTGTAGAGAACGTGTTCACAAATTGAGCCACCGCCTATGCCTTCTTAAATGATTAGTCCCACTGTACGATTTTTGTGTAATATTCTCAACTGACTCTGAAGGCTTTCTCCAGTAGTTTAAAAATCTCCCGCATGAATGGGTATTTTTTGCCTTAGTTTAGGCTTTGACACATTTTATGCTGATATTGTGTTTGTAATGTGGATACGAATTATAGCCTGGGGATAGACTTAGATCGTAGTTGAGCTCCAACCGAACACTTTTCGGATGACGCATTTTTGATTTGGCTGAAATTTTTTTATGGGTTCTGTATCGAAAAAGAAGAGACACGTATTCCAGGATTTTTTAATTTTTTTTTTTCAAAATAGAGCGAATTCAAATTTTGAGAATTTCGTGATTTTTGGCTTGGAGGCTCACTTTCAAAAATTCATGACTCCGGTTTTGTTAAAGCTAGAAAATTGATTTTATTTTCACTTTGAAGCAGAGAAAATGAAATTTAATATAAAAACATTTTTTTTAAAAATTATTAACAAATTAATATTGTTATAAGCAATGTAAATTTTTATATTGATTTTTAGGAATTTCCTCCACCCTGTATAAAATTTTTAATATGACCATCCTGTTCTACGTCAAATTTCCTATCGAAAACGTATTTTTTTAATGTGCTCAAAATTTAATAGTAATAATAGTTTGCCCATTAAAAAACATACGTTTGTATATTAAAGTTCATTTTCTCCGCTTCAAAATGAAAATAAAATCAATTTTCTAGCTTTAACAAAACCGGAGTCATGAATTTTTGAAAGTGAGCCTTCAAGCCAAAAATCACGAAATTCTCAAAATTTGAATTCGCTCTATTTTGAAAAAAAAATTTTTTTTTTTTAAAAATCTTGAATACGTGTCTCTTCTTTTTCGACACAGAACTCATAAAAAAAATTTCAGCCAAATCAAAAATGTGTCGGCCAATTTTTGTCAAAATTCGTTCGGTTTGTAAAAGAACGTCCCATATGCAGTCTTTTAAAGGCAGCTCTAATTAACATCGAGAATTTCATTTTTCGTGTACCAAATCCTATCCATCGTCCTTCATGAATTTTTTTAAAATTGTTTCCTTCAACCCTGAGCGAGTGGGGTATAGTGCGACAGCAAATCTCTTTAATTTTTTCCGGTCTGCAGCTGAAATAGCTGTTACTAGGTTTTCCTCTGCGTCACAGCTTTTGCTAAAACTATTGATTTCTACGTTGTCCTTGGTCATTCAACTCATCGTAGTCCCTGATGATTCGATTCGAAGAATTACTTTCCGATGTTATCGTTTGGCAACTCTGTATATGATCAAAGCGCTACTCAGTGCTTAAGCAATATTCCTTATTTACTGTTTGATGAGAACAAAATAAAAACTGATAAATAAATAATTTTTCTTTGTTTTATTAAATAATTCCGTATATATTCCATACAGTAAATTATATAAAGAAAAGAAAATTCTTGTCTATCTTATTTCAAAAATCAAATATTTAAAAGTCGTTCAGTCAGTGTAGTTGAATTTTTGTTCATATAAAATTATAATGCAAATGAATATTCGCAGCTGTTTCAACAATAAAGCTTGCCATCCTCTTTGATACATTAAAACTTGTTGACTAAAAGCAAATTTATTTAAATAAATAAAATAAATATTTACCAAGTTTAATCTTTCTGCACAGCAACAAGTTATGCAAAATTCTCGTAAAAAGTTGCAAAGTAATAAAACTCAGAGCAGAGCAACATAACTTTAATATCAAGTCGACACTGAATGAGAAACCGAAAGAAACGTAGGTTGAGGTACTTTGTCACTTATTTAACTTTCGTTGAAACTTTTTTTTACAAAATGTGAAGCTTTAAAGCTACTCCAGCTAACGGCACTCGCATGCAAGCACACATGTGATACACACTCACACAGACACACACACACATATACGAGCATTAAGTGTGTCGTTAATTTAATTTGAAAAGTTTTCCTTTTCAGTGCTAATCCAGTTTTATAAAATTAAAGTCAGTTACAATGTTGTGAAACAGCAATAACAAAAGCAGCAACAACAACAATAGCAAAAAACACCAGCTGTCAGCAATTGTCACTTAATTAATTTCCATAAGTCTTTCGTCATCATCAATGTCAACGTCATCATTACTGTTGCTATTGCTGCTGCTGCTGCTGCTGCTGTTGTTGCAGTTGTTGCTGCTGCTGTTGCAGTTTTTGTTGATGTCATTACATTTCAGTTGGCAAAAGCAACAACACTGCTCATCAGTTTCACTTCCGTGGTTTTTGGTTGTCGCTGCATTTTACAGTTCGTTTGACTGGAAATCGATGCATTTTGCATGCAACAATGATGTTGTGTGTCTGTGTGTGTATCGAATTTTTGTGATTACTCAGTAGGCAAATGTAGCAGTTAGAAGCTGAAATTAGAAAGCCTTCCTGGTAAAGACTCTTATAGCTCCTTTTAAAAGTATCTTCTGTTTATAAGAAATGACAGTAAAATAAGGCCTTCTGTAGATTGAATGAAATAGGCTTTCCTTGGAAGAAAAAATCCTTCCTTAGAATGAATACAAAAACTTTTTTTTAATAGCGATAAAAATAGAATTTCCGTAGAAAATAGGATTTAAAATATTTTAAATGTGTTATTTGTATGGGCGGAAGGAGTGTCCGTGGTCTGATTTCGCTCAGTTTTAATCCCAAGAAGATTATTTAAAGGTATGGCTTGTGCGCCAAATTTCATTCAATTAGCTGGCCTGTTTTCTCCATAAACATGTTGTCCACAGACAGACAGATAGACACTGGCAAACTGACAGACAGAAAGACGGAAATAGAGAAATCGAATTAAGTAGGTGGTGAATTCGATCAAGGCTATATATAAAAATCTTGTGTCACGGTATTTGTTCCAGGTAAACTCTGCAACTATTCAGCCAATTTGTATGAAATTTGACTTATGTCTGTAATTTGGTCTAACTTAAGACATAGAATATTTTATATTTCGATTATGTGCATATTTAGGGTGGCCCTCATACAAAAATATTTTAAAAATATCATTTTCACAAAGGCCGTTCAATCGATTCACATGGAATTTACACCACAAGGCTTTTATATTAAGAGGCATAATTTAAGCTATAAAACTTTTATTCAGGGTGCATATTTAGAGTGACCCTCATACAAACATATATTTAAATTATTATTTTCACGAAAACTGGTCAATCGATTCACATGGAATTGACACCACGTGTCTTTTATATTATGACGCATAGCTTAAGCTATAAAACTTTTATGGAGGGTGCATATTTAGGGTGGCCCTCATACAAACAAATTTTTAAAATATAATTTTCTTGAAGACCGCTCAATCGATTCCCATGGAATTTACAACACGTTGCTGTTATATTTAGGGGCACATACTTAGGGTGGCCCTCATACAAAAGTATTTTTAAAATAGAATTTTAATAATTGTTTCTTAAATGTTTCTAATGGTCTGTGGAAAGTTTCTGCAAAGTTTGGTTTAGAAAAATGGGAATGACACGCTCTCAAAAATCCAATTAATCATATGTCATCAAGTACTAGACGCAGATAAATGGGACGAGCAAAAATAAGTTTCACTGGAAAAATGGGCTATTTCGCTTATACATATATTCCATCGCATGAGTTCATACATCATCCGGAACACCACCGGAAAAGGCAGTATAGTATACTCTATATAAGGGGCTTGGCGCCCCCTTCCATTCGTTACAAAGGGAATGCCAAAGTGAATATACACTGAATGTCGGGTATAAAAATTGCTCCAAAAATTCCAGTTTGCACTAAGTGAATTCAGAGATTTCTATTCAATTCATTAGACGTTTTAAATTAATTTATGAAAAGTGTGACTATTAAAATAAAACAAACAAAAAAACAAACGTGAAAATTTTGGAATGACGACAATAAGTTTTACATTTATTACGAGTATATCTCTTTAATGTGACGTATCGTAAAAGCATACCTTTCCCTAAAATGTCATATTTTATTCCCCCCACCCAATTGCTTTACACATCATGTCAACGACCACATGAATCATAAATTAAGGTTTTATTTGACAACCTGATAGCCGCAAGCAACATGCATAAATTTTAAAGTCTTTTTGAATTTTAATTAGAATTTTATAGCTTTCCATAGGTAAATGGCACTGTATAAGATTAGAGTTTGAATTTGAATAAATTATGACAAGCTGTCAATTAGGTAGCCAGGTAACTACAATTGACAGCAGTTGTGCTTACAAAGGCATTAACAGCTAAAAATTCCCACGCAGTAGGCGTTTTAACGAGCGTACATGTAGGTGTGTCAGCCACACTTAGATATGCAAAAGAAAATGCAGCACGTGTGCGCTGTCATGCCTATTTAATAATTAAAATGCAGGCATTAAATTTAATTAAATCAATGCAAGAGCAATACCAAATTAAATTTAATTACTGAAATTCAATTTATTCGATTAAATTAAAGCATGCGAATTTGGCAGTCATTTGCAGGCAGCTTAAAATGTCTCGCTTTCCATGAAATATTGTGTGCTGCATTTGTTGCGATTCTCTTTTAGCCATATAAAACATAGGTACGGTATAAAAAAGTAACAAAATTTTCTAAAAATGGTTTCATAGCAAATAGGCGGAGAATGAAATAGAATGTTTTTGAAATAGGAGTATTTAAACGAAATATGTCAATAAAATGAAAAATATGCGTAAAATAAGCAAATACAGGGTGGTTTAAAGTGTGAAAAACGTGAGTAAAGAGAATTTTAAGGACACCATTATTGCTTAAAAGTTAAGAAACTTGAAACAGACTGATTTCATGAAATGAGTTCGAAAACCAAAAAAAAAAGATGGGCTATAACAAGGTTTTTAGCCAAAACAAAACTAGGACATAAGATATATAATTCTAGTAATACACACGAATATGCACGTTCCGTTGTTTACTTCATAATGAAAGTATTCTCTTAAGGTCTTATTACATCTTCTCTCTTCAAAAGTAACAGCCAAAAAGAATGAAAGAACACAGCGTTTGTTCTTTGAACTTCGAAGCCATATAGAAATAGTACAAATGAGGAGAAGAAAAACAACAATAGTAACACAGAATTCAAGAAGCAGCATAAGCAACGAAAAAACAAACAGCAATTTTTGAGGTTTTGCAAAAACTATGCCTTTAAATTTAAAAAAATGAAAAAACAAATATGCAATATCCATGTTTAGCACAAATATGTTGTTTTAAAAAATAAATTATTAAAATCGGTTCAGTATATTTTGCGCCAAAGCGTTACATACCATTTTCATATAAGCAAGTTTATATGAATAGTATGGATGTGAACATATTTCATTTGAAATATAGTTCTTAGTACAAAAGTTTTTTCTCTGAAAGTAATATAGGGTGGGCCAAAATAATAGTAAATATTGCATTGAACTTTGATTTCATTATTGAAGACTAGTAAAACACGACTAAAAAATAGTTGAAAATTAAGAAATAGAGAACCAAAACACACGAAAATGGAAACTATCTCTACTACTGGAGAAGTTTTTGTAGAAACCATATACAAATGATGAAAAACTTTCAAGAAAATAGTTAATTTTTCATGTTTTTTATTTAGGCAAAAACTGTCGAAAATTGAACAGCGAACTCACAAAAAATTGTTTTTCTAGAAATTTATTAAGAAAAAAAAAAAAATTAAAATATTCAAAATATTTTCATACCCACTGTAACATTAAAAAAATTGTTTTGCTAGAAATTTATTAAAAAAAAAATTAAAATATTCAACATATTTTCATTCATATTGCCCACTGTAACATTTTCAAAATATTGCATTGCAAAATATTCATTTTGTTAAATTGCAAAAAAACACTATCGCCAACCGTTTTTTCTCTACTCACAAATTCTTATTTTTCTTATTAACATCCATTCATTTACATATTTGCAGGTATCGCAGGTATTCGCGGACGTACTGGTAAATCTGGTACTAATGGCACCCCCGGCATACCCGGTATCAATGCATGGAAAGTGCAATTGGTTAATGGCAGCTTTTCAAATGAACTCCTCATACCGCCGTCCATAGCAGGTGAGTCGATTTAATCAAAAGCGATTGCCAGTAAAAGCAGTAGCGACGTAGTGCACCGCTGTTGCTGCAGCAAAAAAAAAAAATAATGCAACTGCAGTTGAATGGCGACTGGCAGCAGCACTTGTGAAACTACATCCGTATATATGTCGTACGTTGGTATTTGGCACAGTTACTGCAAGTACAATGCGTGAAATTTGCAATTTGTTGCATGTTTAATGTGGCGGCTGCATGTTGGTGCTGAAATTAAATGTTGCTCCTTTTGCAATTAGAGTAATTTGTTGCGTAATGAGTTTGGGAGTGTAACGCGTTTGACTGAGTGTAACGTTTGAAAAGAGTTCTAACTTCACAAAGCAGCGAAAAATGCCTAATGTAAGTTATGCCACTGACAGCATGACTGTAATGCAACGTTGAATGTTGAAACGTGCATGCAAGTATTTTGACAGCTGTCAGAGAAATTTTACTTCTGTCTTTGTCTTTTTTGACAAAATAAATGGTAACATTGCATTTCAAATTTAAATTAATTTAATGAAATATTATTTGTTTTCAATATTATTATGCAGTAGCCTTACTAAATATGTTGTTACAATACTTCAAAATCAAAACGGTTTAAGTAAAGTTCATGTCTTTTGGTGGTATATCAAGTTTCAAAAACAAAGTAAATTCTGGACAGATGTGTTACAAATATGGCAAGCGAAAAATTGCTTCGTAAGCGTGAATATTTATCTCGCTATCTTTTGCCTTAGAAGCGTTAGGTTTGGCAGCCACTGTAGTAGTGAGCGACGAATAGACTCACTTAGACCAAATGTGATCTATTGTGATACCACAGGGTGTCTGACTATACCGTCTCGTTTAGCCAACCAGATTTCGTAATAAAATTAGATAGCTGACCTACATCAACATGCCTTAGGTTATCGAAGTCATCAAATAAAAACGAACCAATTGTTTTGTCGCGTTTTCTAGCAAGTGCGGGACAGAAGCCGAGAAAATGTTTTATGTTTTCTTAATCCTTCACATCTCCACAAAAACAAAAAGCAAAAACTGACGAGACGCTATGTCTAGTGCGAGAAATCAGTTCTGATGAACGCTTAGCATCACATTTCGGCCAGATCTGCCTAGTTATATTGCAAGTTGACCCTTGAGTCCATCTATTGTTAGCATTTTTTACCATTTCTTCTTTAAGCAGTAACTTGCAGGTGGCAAATGGCATGCCAACACCTTCACTGTCCTGAGGATTTTGTGCAGTAGTCCCTTGCCTAGCAAGTTCATCAGCATTGCAATTTCCGTCAATGTTCCTACGCCCTGGCACACAGATGAGATGAATATTAAAATGCTGAGCCATCTCATTTAGAGACGAGCTGCATTGTTGGGCCATTAGTGAGTTTAGGAAGACTAATTCTAGAGATTTGATAGCAGCCTAACTATCTGAATAAATGTTTATATCCTTTCTGGTTACAACATTCAGGCTCAGCCAAGATGCTACCTCTTCTATCGCTACAACCTCTGTCAGAAAAATGCTACAATGGTCTGGTAACCTCGCAGCAATTCTTATCTTCAGTTCCTTAGAGTAAATACCATAGCCTACCTGGTTATTTAGCTTGGAACCTTCTGGCCCCTTCTCCCCGGGAGTCCTCCCTTCCAGTCATCCCTAGATGGAATGTGAGTTACGTAATCTCTATTGAATGAGATTACTGGAACAATATAGTCCAAATTAGAGGGTACAGAACTCAGGCTATAAAGAATAGTGGAGTGTCCTGTTCTACCCTTGGACCAGCAAACAGTTTCCCTGAGTCTAATGGCAGCACAAACTGCCATCTGTTTACTTAACAGGTCAAGAGAAACAAGATTAAAGAGGACCTCCAAAGCCTGAGAGTTAGGCATATGCTTTCTTTCGCCAAATAATTGCCTGCCTGTTGTCTGAATTGAAAATATTGTTCAGAAAGAACTATTTGTATCTTTTGCAGGAGTATTTATATGTTTGTATGTATCATGCTATTTTACCCCAAAATGGTATTGTGGGCCTCATTATCGCTTCATGTTAGCTCTGTTATTTCGTTTATTTTTTAATGAAACATAGAAGGTTTAGCAGTGAGTTTTAATAAAAGTTTTATTTCAATTAATGAGAATGAATGATGATAACGTTTCAAAGAATATATCATTTACATACACATCATTAAAAATGTATAAATATGTCACTCATACGTACGGTAATCTCCTTTTTGTTAAATCTAGCAATTGTTATGCATAGCACAAAAAAGTTAATACCCTTGTCAGTTTTTTCTATCGTTAAGTACCCCACCATAAGCATTATATTCAATAAATCCTTTATAAAAAGTAAAACTTTTCATCACTGAACATATTTATTTCTGTTCATTTTATAGTAATTGCTAATGAGCAAAAACTTTGGCTGACTTTCTCGCTAACAAGAGACTCAGTCAACTATGAAAAAGAGAAAACCCACAATGAAATTTTACCCACCCACGTGCGCTCATTTTAACCGACCATAAGCCGGGACATTCATTTAAAGTCAATTAAGTGAAAATCTATGTGAACACGTTTTATGTTATGTCGCGACAACGCTGCATGAGTAGATGCGGATTGAAGCAGCAGGAGGAGGAGTGCAACAAAGGATTCTATTCGTGTTAATTAGAAAATATTGCACGCTTTGCAAGTGTGTGCAGCAGCCATTAAATGAGTTTTGTCTGTCTACTCCTCAGTTCGGCAATCTGTCCATGCGTTCATTTGACTGTTCGCCATTGTAACATCATTGAGACATTCATTAAGCGTTAATGTTGTTGCATTTGTTAACGAACGACTTGCTGCAATGTTCAACTTGCAGTGATTTTTTCCCAATGTACTGTGGGCAGATGTTTAATTTAAGCATTGTTATATGTTGCTAGAACAATGCTTAAAATTTTCTGAATGTTACATTATGGAATAAATAACAAATTTGGGTCAAAATGAATTATACGGGAGTGCAATCCAGCCTCATCCTTAGAATCTTTTATTGACATCATTACAGGACACTATTTTATAGGCAAGCCTACCTCAAGACTAGGGCATACTGATGTTAGAGATCTTCATTATAAACGCCATGATTTCGAAGAGCCAGTCTTACATTATATATGTGAGTGACCAGCGTTGGCAAATCGGTGTTTTAAGATATTCGAATGCTATTTATTCGACGCTCTTCGCCGCAAATTTCATTAACATAAAGAAGTAATTGAAATGACCACAAGAAGCCATTTAACCTAAGGTAATATCAATGTACGAATCGTAAATTAACGCTGCAAAAAGCAATCTATCTTTTTGGCGAAGTGAGCCAAATTATGTTAGATCATGTGTCAAACTTATTACAACTTTATGTGACAAATAATATTAAAATTGCCTCACCGTATGCTGTTGCTATTACTTTTATAATTTTTTTCGAAATTGTTACATTCAATGAACATTTTCTTCTGTTTCTTTTCTGCAGATGCCAATGCACCGCACATACAACGCACTGTGATTGTCGAAGAAGGCAAGACACTGAACATCAGCTGTGGTGCTACGGGGAATCCTGAGCCGCGTGTTGAGTGGCGACGAGATGACGGTCACACCATTAATAGTAATGGTGTAGAAAGTAAGTGAAACTGCGTAGACGTGCAGAGTAGTGGGCAGGTGCTGTACTACTGTCTTAAACAACTTACATTCTTTTTACTACTTTTTCTTGGTATATTTTGATGAAAGTATTTATTAAAATTTGCTTTTTCATATTCACTACTAATAATATTTTGTTAGTACTATTTTCACCTTTTAATTTTGTGATATTAATTTTTGTTATCATATTTGTTATTTTCTTTACTACTGTCTTTTGCTACTTTTTACTATCATTTTTTTACTACTATTTTTCAATACTATTTTTACTACTATTTTTCACTACTATTTTTCACTACAAGTTTTTGCTACCATTTTCTTACTACCATTTTTTGCTACTATATTTTTTACTACTTTTTTTTTTACTATATTTTTTACCATCATAGCCATTCCTACTTTATTGCCTCACAGATTTTGAATACTTTTTACTTTTATACTTTAAATTTTTACTACCAATTTACCTTTTTTCAACTTTCATGCTACAATTTTGTATTTTAATATTGTACATTTCTTTCTCTTCTCTTAATGCATTTACAGTGTCTTCAGTGAGCGGCCAATATCTGAAATTTCGCAATATCACACGCCACCAAATGGCCGCATATACTTGTTATGCCGCTAATGGAGTTTCACCGGTAGCAAATGCCACATACTTGGTCGAAGTGCAGTGTAAGTATCAACGCGCGCTCGTATGCGTACGCTTTGCACAAAAGCGTTTTTTTATTATTCACATTTGCAATGCCGCCAATTCCCACTTGTAATTTTCTCGACTTAATTGCCTTATTTATGAGTTTTTCCTCATTTCGATTTTGTTCTCTCCTTTTCCTGCCGATTTTTAATTTTCTCACAATTTGCTTTTGTCTTTGTTTCATTTCATGTTTTTGTTGTCTGTGGCAATAAATTGTCATACTGCATGCTATAAATTTCAAAAAAGACATCATGGCAGTAAGGAGTTTTTATTGCCATCGACATTTTATGTTGTGGGTTTTTAATAAATCTCGTTAATATGAAATTAAAAAGGCAATTCGAATCAGAAGAAAGAAAATAATGTGGTTTTTACAACAGCAATGGCAATGACATGAAGAGCACAAAATCGCATTTGAGCAAAATTGCATTAATATTAAGCAAAATTTTTGAAAATGTTGTATTATCATTTCTTCTCACGTTAATTATATATTGAGCGTAAGCTTGAAGTTGATGAGCGACCTCACAAACTCAATATCAATTGCTGGAGCTTTTATTCAACATAAAACTCAAGCTAGGAATATGCGCGAACAAAATAATTAATTTTTTTAAAATAGAATCAGTCTAACCTAATGTTAACTGTAACTTCGTACATATATATTTCATTTAAATCAATGTAGATATTTTAAAATTTAGCTTTATTTAAAATCATTCAAATTACAACCATTAAATTTTTCACTTTTTCTCTTTTTTTTTATTAACAGTTGCACCAATGATTTCGATTTATAGAGATATGATTTATGCTGAATACGGACATAGTGCTTCACTGGATTGTTATGTAAGTGTTGCTAAAACGTTAAAAAAATCTAAAATAAAATGAAAACAACTTGTGTAGTGAAATATTCTCATGCTGCGAAAAAAATATTTATGTATGTATACCTACATATTTGTCATGCTAAATCTAAAAAAAAAAAAAACGGTAAAAAATATTCAAAAAATATAAAAATTCTATAATATATGTATACTCGTAGGATTCCACAATTTTTTACACATTTTTAGCAGTAAAACCACTGAAATGTTTACTATGCAAAGTTAAAATGTTATAAAAAATGTACGTGCGTAAATTTTTGTGTCTATTAAGCGTGAATATAAAACTCATAAAAAAAAACTTAAAAAATAGCGATTAAAAAACATTGATGAAAAAATATTTAAAAAAAATTTCGGAAATTATTGCATTTAAAATAATAACGTGAGCAATAAATAGATGTGGGATTGGGACATAGCGAACGAATCGACAAGCACACAAAAATTGGAAAAATTTACTAAACACAGATCTTTTGCATTAACGAAAATAAGTACGCTAGACTGACTGGACGATAACTTAGATATTTTTATGCTGGCTCGTTACTTTATTCGTTGTTCGATGAACGTTCAAATGCGAACGCAGAACAACGAATATGGCAAAAGAATTTAATCGCTTGTTTTAAAATTTAGTTCGGTGTTTACTTGAAAAATGGAAATCAACGTACTGTTTGCAGCCCCGAACTTAGAGGCGCAGGGCGCCTAGGCACTTGGCATTTGACACCCCCTCTCCCATCTGAAAATCATTCCATTTTGGTTTAGCAAATTATAGAGAACAAATAATTTTTAATTGACTCTATTTATTTTAATAAACATCAGAATTACGCAGTCTATGTTGCTATAATTATATTAATCTATTTTATTGAATCATACGGCCGGATTTCTTCTGAGCAAAAGAACCAATGACGTCATCATAGTCAATTGACTGTATTATTTCTTACTCTATGTACATTACAGAGAGTGAATTTAGCCTGTTCTCTTCTATGGTAGATCTTAAGTAATTCCTTACTCTCTTTAGCGCTGAAAACCACCGTTATGCTGGTGTACACAATAGCATTCGGAGCGCAATTCCTACGTTTTGATAAATATCCAAACAGCCTTTTTCAAATAATTATTTGTACAGCTTTAGTAATGATAGCCCTATAGCTTCGTCATTCGATGAAAAATGAGTCCACAGATGCAGACACTCATTTTCCAAAGTAGTATCCAAATCTTCTGGATAAAGCTATTAAGTTTCTGGCTCCTTCGCTGATGAGTTTAGATTCCAAGTGATTTAGTTTCGTAAGAAAGTCATACTTTTAATTTAAGTCTTTATATGCAGATCCGCTTCTCTGTAGTTCTACAATAAGCCTATCTAAATGGTAACTCTGAATCTGTCCTTGCCAGAAGTTTCGGTCTCGTTTTCCCTGACTTCGTCGAACTGGGCTCTACGCTTATGTTTCCTCTGCATGTCATATGCGTTGTTATTTTCACATGATTTTTCAACAGCTTTCGACTCATAAAAATCAAAGGTACTGGGTTCTATATACGTTGCGAAAGATTGATACAGTTCAGCGATAGTACCCAGGTCAATGTTGACAGATTGAAGAGACTTGTTCACTTTGTTGAACCTTTCCAAGATGTCATTCCAGAGAAGTGTCATAATGAATCCATCGAGTTTAATGAATTCAGAAGATCTGAAGCGTCAGAGCGCGCAGACGATTTTTTATTTGAATCATTGGCAATTATCTGAAGAGTTGCCATGATCTCATCCCAGCAAGAACAAAGACTTCAGCAGCCGTCAGCTCGAACAGACCGTCTTGCCTGAGAAAGAATCTTAAAGACTGTTGAATTTGATTTCAGTTTCGATAACAAAATTTTCCATGTTGATGTCGAAAAAAATTGACTGGGACTGGGGTCCCTAAGCAGTCTGAGCCCCTATGTCGGGGCCTTGTAGGCCTAGGCGGAAATTCGGCACTGACTGTTTGGAGCGGCGGTGATTTTAACAGTGGAACAAAAAAGGGCCACAAACGATTGTAATGCAAGAATTGGGTATTAAAAAAAATACAGTTATCGTACGTTAATTTAATTGATGAATGTCTGAAGAATTTTTTATATAGTTTATTGAAATGACTATATCACTAATACTTTAAAAATATAAATTGTTTTCACCTGCTCCTCCACTTTTGTTAGGTTTCTTAAGTCACTCATTTTAATAACAAAAATAATTTAAAGCGCGTCACTGCTCAAACTCGAAGATTTAAATATTTGCACTGTTTACAAACACGTTGTTGTTAGCTAAAAATATTTCAAAACAACGAGGCAAAAAATCAAGTTCATTTCGATTCGTTGTTAGAACGTTTTCGCGATTTTCTGTTACACCTTCGTTTAATGACGTGCGTGCAGCATCGAGCATCAGACAACGTGCAAAACAACGAACGAGCAGATTTTTTTTTTAGTTTTTTTTTGTGAATCTGTGCTCTAAAGCAGACAAAAAATATGATCAGCTCTTATATAAATTTGATGAAAATTTTGTCAATATTTCTTGTCACCGAGCATATTGGTCGCCCGAGGAACCAATTTGCCACCCCGTACCATAGAAATTTCAATGAAAAAATTTCTTGCTTTCACATTACAAAAATTCTACCAAAATGATATATCTTTCACATATTACGTACATTACAAAACCTCTGGGGCCCCTGCACATTCCAATTTACTATTTCAATTTTGCTGCTACGATAATGCCCATTACATTGTGTTCTTTTGGATTTTTTTCAATTCTTGAAACCTTGCAATGAGTTTGCGAATTTATGCATACCCTTTTTTAATCAAGATTAGCGATATTCAGCTCGCTTACACAGCTCTTCTGGCCATGCCTGCTCTAAAGCTTGGATTTTTTTTAACATTGCTGTGTGCGTAACGCCCATGGAGAGAAGGAGGAGGAGGGGGGGGGGGTTACGAAAATGTGACAATCTATGAAATTTCATGTCTTTTTGTATGACAAGTTGTGATGTAGGGGGAAGGTCAATTTTCCAATTTCCAGCGTTTATTGAGTTCTAATAATTTTTCGACCTTTTAAAGTTTTATAAAAGTTTTAACATTCTTCGACAACTTTGAGATTTTTACTGCTTTTTCAACATTTTTCGAGTACTCCAATACTCTGTGACTTTCTTAACATTTTTACATTTTCTCGAATTTATCAATATTAATTGAATATTGACTTTTTAAACATTTTTCGAATTTATTCAAAAATTGTTCACTCTCTTCAACAACTCTCTCAAAACATCATTAAATTCACACATTATATTTGTTTTTTTTTTTCCAAAACGTTTTCACATAAAATAATATTTATAAAATTTTAATTGAGCAAAAAGCTAATTGGCAATATTTGAATATCTCTCTAGTATATTGAATATTTATTTGTTTGTTTAAAATTTGTAGTTTTACCATTTGAGCACAAACGAAAATAACAATTAGCTCTTTCTATTTAACATAACAACAAGCAAAATATTTTCATAATCACAATTTATGAAAGAAAATTATTCAATTGAAATTATTATAAGCACTATAATCAATGCCCCCATTTATCTCCGTTCAATATTGAAACTGTTGACTGAGAAAGAAAAACATGTTGCCCAGTGTTTTTATGTTAATATTTTTATTGTTAATGTTGTTGTTTACAAATCATGCCATTCAATTGGCTCCCTGGACTGAAATGAAAACGAGAGCAAGAATAATAACAATAATAAATATTTGTTATAATTTATCATTACACAATGTTATTGTTGTTGGCAGCAGCAGCACAAACATAAACTCATCGTTGCCAACAAGCATCAGGAACAACAGTTATGCTATTAGTAAAAGCATCTAATACAAATGAGCCTAATATAAATAATAATTTAATATCCTGTAATGCATTTACATACATATACATGTGTTTGTACATACATTAACATATCTCCTACACACACACGCCAACATTGCATACACACCCATATGCAGACAAACATTTATATTAAATGAAAAATACAAATGAGCCATATTTCTAAATTAGTTGCTGTTATCGTGTTGCTGCTGCTGTTGTGTATTCGTAATTAATGAATTGCTGCTGAACCTGATATTCAAATCGACTTTTGTTGCCTTTTTTTGGGTCTTTTTTTTTGGGTGCGAGTACTTAATTTTACTTCAATTAAATGTTGGGTTTTCCACTGTTTGCAGTTGTGCTTATGGGTAATGTGCACTTAAGGTAGTATTCTCATTAAACGAACAAAAAAAGGATATTATTATTATAAATATTTTTATTTTAACATTTTTTTAAGTATGTTTTCATTGACTTTTCATTACATTAATTTCGAAAATTTTTGGCAAAAAGTGCATAATGTTACAATATTATTAAGAATTAGTCAAATGCGAAACAGAGTTTCATTATAGAATACTGAATAAGGGTACTATACTGTGAATGCATTTTAGGAATATGGTGTTCTTCAATTACCGCAGTCTGGTGCACTAATAATTCCTTCCAGAAGATCGAATGGTAGATAAGAAATATTATTTGGGCGTCGTGACTGTGCTCGCCGAAAAGAGTCAGATAAGTGGTAAGAAACTGCATCGCTTAAAACCATCAATTTGTAATAATTTTTAGCTGAAAATTAAACATTTACCACTGATATGGCCTCGTCTGACTTTTTCTTGAAGCAAAAATTACCACTTCGAGAAAATCGCTTTAATCCGGTTGAAGCCAATGAAGCGAATTCGCTGAATGCGCTGATATCTGTTCCTCAATCAACCTACGAAAAATGTATTGAGGACTGAGTCAAGTGCTGGTGTAATGCAAGTGATAGGGGGCTTTCTTTAAAGAAAAAATTTTTAGGTGGCATTCATTTGGAGCAACTAACGATAATGGATATGTATTTTAGTAAAATTTATTAACATACATACATATGGGACGTTTCACGCCAAGGGGCCAAAAATTGGCTCGACCGATCAAGACGTCCGAGGCCTTAAAATGTTCGTCTCATGAAAATCTTATAAAAGCCGTGTGGTCCGTTCAGAAATTCAGAATGTCGAATTCAATATGGCGGCCGGAAGCCGGATAAAGTACGAGGATCCAGAAAAAAAAGCTTGTAAAAATAAAAATTCTCAACCGATCGAGCCGTTTCTTGGCTCATATTGTAGATCCTAAAAAGCTAGCGTGGAGGATTGACAGAATCCAAAATGGCGGATCCAATATGGCGGTCAAAATTCCAATATGGTGGCCAAATTGTGGATCTTGGGGGTCACTGATCCGGAATCCAAGGTCAGATTAAACAAAATCAAGATGACCAATTCAAGATGGCGGACGCATTGTTTAAAAATCAACCGATTTATACCAAATTAATTATACGGGGGTTTTTGAGGTCGCCAATTACGAATCTGAAACTATATTTCAAAAATTTTCAAAATCAAAATGGTGGATTCAATATGGCGGAAGTATTGTTTAAAAATCAATCGATTAGTACAAAATTTGGTATACGTGAGTTTTTGGGGTCGCTCAATACGAATCCAAGATCAGAAATTTAAAATTGAAGATGGCGGACCCAATTTGATGGATTAAGTTATAGAGTTTCCGCAAAATGCAGTATAAGAGTTGAATATCCACTGTGAAGTGTAAAAAGTTGCTGGAGAAAGTTGTTGGTAAGGGGATACATACTCGTTGGCGTTGGTGAATTGAGAGTTTTTACCGAGATTATAACGAAGGAGTAATACTTAAACACTCTTTAAAACGAATTGAAAAAAATTGCTCAAAAATTGTTTCGGCTTCACTGACACTTAAAAGGCCAAAAATTTAAGATACAAATCGTATCAGGGCAATCAGGGCCCAAATCACTCTTATGTAGGTCCTGGGTGCTGTATAATTGCAGTAAAGTTATGAGTATATCAGCCCAAGGCCCCGATATGATGAACCCAATTGAAGTTTAATGGACACATTTAAAAAAAAGTTCCAAAACGGGTTCCAACATATAAAAACGCTAAAATAAGAGTTATTAAGCAGGAGTGTACAAAAAGATACCGGAAGGACATGAGTTACAAAAACTTATTGCACCTATTGCAAGAAAGCTACAAGCCGTGATTAGTATTCGTGGTGGAAATAGCAATTATTGAAATTTTTCTTATTAGTTTTTTAATTTATTCATATGTTCCTTGCATTTTACCAACAATTATTTGACACTATGAAATGGCTATTGTTTTCATTTATGTTCCATAAACTTTTGTTTTTGTTTTTAAAAAATAATTATTTGGTTGTTTTCTAAAGAAGAATGAGTAAGAGACTTGAATAAAAAAAGTTTTTTCAAAAATTTCAATATTAAAGTGAAAATTGTATTGCATAATTTATTTTGCCTACAATTACTTGACAGACTGAATATAATATCGCTTTTGAGATCCGATAGCTAACCTTTTCGCGAGGAATTCATTATTTAAAGCTTAACCCTTTTCATCCAACCCTCAAACATAAAGACCGAAAAAGAAAAAAAAAACGCTCACTGATGGGGGAAATTGATTCATTCATTCATTCATCGCTCCGCTCTAGCTAGACACACTTAGCAATACCAGTAGTTAAAGTATGAAAATTAAGATGTATTTTGAAAAATAATCCATTATTCGTATTTTTGCTGTACAAAACAGCAATCATCGAAAAAAATATATGCAACTTAACTTAAATTTATCTCGACTGCAGAAAGCGACTACCAATCATTGTTGTCACTGTGTTTAATTGAATTTACCCACCCGCTAGTGTCGTTCAACTCCAACAGACCGACAAGACTCAGTCTCTAAGATTATGGTTAAATATTATTTTTTAATTTCGTGTACATAATGGAAGTCCACTGCTCTTGAGAGTATCAAGATGAATATGTTCGGTCAGGCGGTCCAATATGTGCAGAAATGTATTTGTGTTTAATGCGTTGGGCTGTATGCTAGAATAATTTATTACAGGACATCCAATTAATCGTTAAATAATGGCCTCAGCAGGCAGTTGCGAAATGCAGTTTGCTGGTAGTTCATGTGCGCGCGTGTGTGTGAGTTGTGGTAGTGATCAAATGCGTACCTATTAGGAAATGTGTTTGAGATGTTATGCTTGTAATTTAATTTAATCATCATCATATTCATCATAGCAAGTTAATGAAATTCTGCATAAAAATTTTCAAATTAAAAACTAAAAATACTGAAAAAAAAATATTTCGTAAAAATGTGGGCCTTTTTGTGCATGAAAAATTGCGCCCAAGTCAAAAATTTTCAAGTAAATAACAAAAACTGCACTTTTAATTAATAGTAGGTTTTACGTTTGATTTAAAACCGATACAACTTAGGGGACCCTCCCTCCCCTTGGTGAGGTTTGATGAGATCTGGAGGGACCCATCTCCTCCCTCGCGTAAGACTTAAATGACAATTGTTAATGTAAATTCTATGCATTACAAAGTTGAAATGAGGATATCCTTGACCCCTCCCCCACTTGGGGAGATTTGGTGAGATTTTGCCGGACCCCCTCCAACCCGATTTTAGCTCACGAAATGAATGGAGGTCTCCTTATCGCGGTATTTTGAAAGATTTCATGTGAAAGATTTCTGAAAGATTAACGAAACGTTGCATGCCGTGTAAGAAGTTTTTTCCAAATCGAGTCTTACTTCCTGACATGAAAAAAATATTTTCTTCAAGATTCATCATAGGACTAATTTTGCAAAGTCTTAGAAAGGTCTATATTTGTCCACAACCGATTTTTGATTAATTTTTTTGTTTAGTTTTACCATAAAAATATAAAACAGCCTCATTTAAGTTCGTGTTTTTTTTTCTAATACAGAAAATAAATTTAGGTTATCTGTATTACAAGTTATTGCAGGTCCTACACTTCATTGCTTACGATTGCGAGTGAATAGAGCTTTATTGCACTTACATATATTCCAATGGGGAATGAGTTTGTTGCAACTAATTGCAAATGTTTGTGCTTCAGCTCATTGTATCGTAGCTCCAGTAGCATAATTTCAGTTTGTGTGCATATGCAACATACAAAATTCATATGCATAGTTAATTCCCCGCAGCACTTATTTTAGAAAATATGAGATTATGCTTTAATTAACGCCAAAAGTCAGGCACAAAATATGTGATCAAACTTATATTTATGTAAGTAAGAAAAACACGTATTTTTCATTTGGATTTTTTCTCTTTCTAAATTTATTTCAATGTACAATAAAACCTAATAGATTCCTATTATATTTTAGTTTCATGCGCTGCTTTATTTCTTCGTTCTACACGCGGTAGCGGAAGAATCGCTTTGTATTCTCTTTTATAAGTGGATACATCAACTGGTGTATTACGTTCACGAAATTCTTCACAATATTTCCAATGACGATAACCCGTTTTTGTAGCATTTCCATAACTTTTTAAAAAGTCCTCCTGCGGTTTCTTTCTTGGTGTATTTTCATCAAGTTTCTCAGCCATTGGTTTGATACGATAATAAATATCTCGTGAACTTGTCATATTTTTTAACAGCGAATCATGATCGATCATTTTTATTTGAGTTTCTGATACATAACGACTTATGCTGAATGCCTGTTGCTTTAAGTTGACATATTCATCGATGGCTTTTCTTTTATCCATATTCACCTTGTAGTTTTCTTTGTATGTTGTCAAATTTTTAACGCATTCACTTTGGCCATAGATACATGGTGTAATGGCGCGTTTATCGGTCTGATAAGAAAAACGATTTTCATACCAATTACCAATTAGTACCTCATTGCTAAAACGACGATCTGATTGACCTTTTTCCGTTTCCAGATCATTACTGTTTTTCTGCTGCATACTAATAATATTGGTGGACTTCTTTTTCCTTTCGAGTTCCATCTTTTATTTTATTTAAAATTTTTTTTATAAAAAAAAATATGTTGAAATATTTATAAAATTAATTTTATAAGTTGACATAAAAAACTTTGAAAATCGTATAATGAATATTGAACATTCGGAGCATAAATTCTTTAAGTTTTTATAAAAGTCGCCTAGGAGTATGCAACGAGAAGTTAAGCAGAGGTGTCTTCTGCTATTGTTACTGTTATATACGATTAAGCATAATTCGTTTACTAGGAAATTGTAGCATTGGCTTCACTGGATATCGAAAGTCTGTCTGATATTTCTATTTATAATTCTTTAAGTCTTCAGAGCTGCTCCTATTTAGGAGCTCTACGAGACCTTTTTTGAATCACTTGCGATATATAGAGCAAAAATTACCACATTATACTCTCTTATTGGATGTCCGTGTTGGTGAGATTATCAGGTGACTCTGCCCAAGTGAAGTTATGCACTTCGCCTATCATAAAGCTGTTGCTGGCATTGGTTGAGCAGATGGGAATTTTTTTCGATTTACGATTTTACTTCTTAAGAAGAGATCTAACATCAGTGAGTTTCTCTTACATGTAGGAATGCTTGCTGGCGAAGAAGCATATGTCAGCGAGTTCTTCGATATACTCAAAAGCATTTTAGATCATGAGCTACTTTTTCTTAGAAATCATAGACCTAGCTATTTCCAATTATTTTGAACGATTTCTATTAGGAAATTGGGTAATAATCTTATTTAGGTGTGGGCAAAATCAAGCACTAACTAATATTATTACTAACACTTTAAGCACTAATTACTTTCATGAGAAAAATATTCACTAAAAAAACACAATCTTCATTAATTTTCGCTCGAATTATATTTCCATACTCTTTGTTTCAACAATATTTACTAAAAAAATATCTTTTAGACTTAAATTTCTTTTTGTTTCTACCTTGGTGCGCTTTTACGATTTTTCCGCGGTAACGGAACTGGTCTGTACGACAATTTGTATATAGTTTCTACCGACGGAATATTTCTTTCATATAAACTGTTATGAGCTCTCCACTGTTGACGGTTTCTAGTATTTGTAGAGCTTTCACAACTCATGAGTTGATTCTCTTTAGATTTTCTGCTAGTTGAATTTCTTTCTCCCACCTTAGCAGCTCTTGGCTTAATGCTAAAGTTAACATCCCTTGATGTTGTTATGTTATTCAATAATACAGAATGATCTTTCGTTTTCATGTGAGTTCCTAACATATGACGGCATGTACGGAATGCCTGTGCCTTTGTATTGACATATTCTTCTGCGATTTGTTTTTTATCCCATTTCACTTGATAGTTTTGAACGTAAGTGCTCACACGCTCAGTGCATTTACTTGTACCATAAATACATGGTGTTATGGCATTTTTATCCATTTGCTCGCTAAAACGATTTTCATACCAATTACCAACCAGTACGTTACTGCTAAAGCTGAGATGAACTTCTGATTTCCCGCTTCTCTTATTGGTTCCTAAGTTCTCCATGTTCAAATGTTGGTAGTGTTTTATTTTCCCATAAAATTATATATATTTTTTTTTATTTTAATTTTAAAATTTTTTTAAAAAAATTTTATAAAAAAAGCTATAAAATTATAAAAATATTTATAAAAAAAAAATATTTGAAATATTGTGTGACTTTTGGTTCAAATATATATTGTTGGGAAATTTTTTTATGGGATAACATTGGTTGAATGAACCAAGACAGTAAAATGCACAAAATCACCAACACAGTTATCATTTATTTATCATCAACTAACACTGTTATCATTTTTAACAAAGTTGAAGTCATTACAAAATTTTCTCTTTTCATTATAGTCCAACTTTTTCACAGCCATTGCGCAGTTACCAATGATGAACTCATTAAAAATGCATTATCCTCATCCTTAAGGATTTTCTGTATCACTATTATCACTATCATCATTACTATCATAATTGCTTCTATATTTATCACTAACACATCAATCGGTTATATTACCAATTTGTCAAATCTATCTATGGTCAAAATGTATTCCCAAACTCTGTAGCATACAATAGAAAAAATCTAAATTTAATCAGATATTTAATTTGTTTCTTCTTAACGATAAAACAATAATCGATAACTCAATTACCAAACGAAGTGAAATAATTGCTTGCACTAAAATTAATTTGAAAAAATCTATAATATTGAAATCTTCAATGGCAAGTAACAAAAATTTAATTAGAAATGTTTTCAACTGCAGTCGATTATAGTATCCTTGATATGGAAATGAATTGCCATAGCAATTTCCATTAGTAAATCATCACGAGCAACAGTTTTGTTGAAAGTCTTGATTAGAACTCAGTTGCAGCACCCAAATAGTTCCAAATTCAATTAGAAGCTGAAATGGAAATCTTTCATGTTTTTCAACATCCGCCACTGCAACTATGACATGAAAAAACTGGGAAGATGAGCAATCATTTTGACAACAGTAGGACCTTTGCTGAGTTTTACAAGTTTGTGGGACTTTTCTAAAGATTTTATGTTGAGGACAGAGCATTAAAAGCGTACATTCAGTTGAGAAAATTATGAAGTTAAAAAAATATTTTGTTTATAAAAACTCTAAACAACTTCGACTTTAGCGTCAGAGGGTATTCGTGCGCACTCAGGGAATATTTTTCGCGAAAATCGTTATATACTTACAGGAATAAACGCTGTGTTATATAATATTATATTATATTTTTAAAAACGCTATAATTTATGCAATTAAGTTTAAAGCATAAATTATATACATACATATATGGGTCAAAAGTTATAGAGATGGGAAATTTAATTCCGAAAATTATTTTCTGAAGAAAATGGTGAGTCTGATAATAAAGAGTGATCCAATACGGGGTCCCTTTTTCAATTGGGTTGTTATGACAGCTGTCATGTATCAAATGGCTTATCCGTATGACGTTTGTGTTCAGTATTCAATACGACTCAATCATAAATAATCTTATTCCTGAACAACGTTTATTAATTGTGGAAACTTACTATCAAAATCAGTCATCAGTTAGAGAATGTTATAGAGTTCTTCAACATCACTTAGATCGTTATGAGCGTACAACTGAGCACACTATTTGTAACACCATCACCAAATTTCGAACCAATTTTATAATTTTTTTCATTCGTCATTCAACCAGAGTGCATACAACACGTAATTTTGAGAATATCTCTACAGTAGCAGTGTAAACCGTGAACAATCGATTCGTCGCCAACCTCAGGCCTTGGGCATCTCTTACGGATTATTGTGGCGTATCTTGAGGCGTAATCTTGATCTGAAGGCCTATAAAATACAGGTCGTACAAGAGCCGGCTGATATTGGTGTACGTTTCAATTTCGGTTTACGGGCCTTAAAACAACTTCAAATTGATCCACTATTTTATCGAAAAATTGTGTTTAGCCACGAAGCTCATTTCTAGTTGAACGGCTATGTTAACAAGCAAAATTGACGTATTTGGGCCGATGAACAACCAGAAGCAATCCAAGAGCTTCCAATGTATCCCGATAAATGTACTGTTTGGTGTGGTTTATGGGCAGGAGGCATCATCGGACCGTATTTCTTCAAAAATGCAGATGGAGCCCGTGTTACGGTCAATGGTGCTCGCCACAGAGTAATGATCAATGAATTTTTTTGCCATGCTGCTGGAGAAACAATCGCTTTATTGAGAGAAACGTTCGATGAGAACATCATCTCAAGAAATGGTCCTGTTAATTGGCTACCAAGATCATTTGATTTGACGCCATTGAATTACTTTCTTTGGTGATATGTTAAATCACGCTTTGGAAACCAACATAACTCGTGTTATTCAAGGAATACCAGCCGATATGCTCGAATGAGTTGTCGAATATTGGACCCACAGAATGAACCATTTAAGAACTAGTCGTGGGCAACATTTGAACGAAATAATTTTTAAACATTGAGTTGTAGGAACCGAACTATCATTCCAAATAAAGACTTGCATCAATATAAAAACAAACAAAAAAAACTTTCTTGCAACATTTTATAAAAGTCCAAGTACATATTCTTCAATAACGTAGTATTTTTAGCATAATTTGCGTTATCAAAGTATGACCTTAACTCTTATTGCCAATCCGATAACACAGCTGATATATTTATTAAATAGAAGGAAGGAAGGAAGGAAGGAAGTCCAACTACGCAGTGATGTGATGCTAGCTTGATTTCGTTCTTGTTTTGCGAGTGATTGTTTCGGCACTTCCAATCATTTTGCTTTATAAGGATAATTATGGGAACGCTTTTTTTGAAGTTAATTAAAAGAAAAATTTAAAAACTGGCATACGCCGAATTGAAGGTATCCAAATTTTGACCATTATAAATTGCACAAGTAAATATATTGTACATACTTAATTTCAGATGATCATTATGAGAACTATTATAGCTGCGTAATTTCTTAAGTCTTCTCTTTAAGTTTGATTATAATTATTGTTCTTCTATTCATAGGTCGAAGTTAAACTCAGTTCAGTCCTTTAAATAAAGGATGGTAATACTTCAAACAATTTTTGTCTTATTAAATAATTAATGATGCTGAAATTGAAGTATTTCTTACTAAAAAGATATATTATCGTATAATTACTTCGGAAGGTACCTTCTTGGATTTATTCTGCCATTTCGAGTACACAGCCATCATTAGGTAAACGTTTCATCATTTCGGGCACAACAATACTTAACTTGATATTTTTACTTATTAATTTTTGTTATGATATATTTGATTATATTAAACTCAATTTTCTTAAATCAAGTTTTTGGACTACGATCACTAAAAGCTCTTAAATTTTTAGGTTTTGGATTCTTTTAACATAGATTTAATTTATTGCTAAAACTGTCTGCCATAAAAATAGCGCTAAATCTTATATCTTAAGTGTAAGTTAAAAGTTGAATTACTACCGCAAAGACTTTCACAAAAAGTGCACCATTGTACAGCGCGCCGTTCTGCGTCACTACCATTACCGACAATCGGAAGGCTACTACTCTCTGTGTTATTTGATAGATGACAAATTGGGTTTTGTTTTAATGTCCATTAGATAACTCACTTGTCAGTTGATTTTATTCAATTGTTAAATTGCATTGCATAACAAGGGGTTTATTTTTGTCAAATTTACTAGAACAATTGAAATAATTGAATTACATTTTATGTGGGACAAAGCTCTCAAGAATTATCTGCTACATTTAGTTTTCCTTTTAATTCTTTGTAGATTAGCAAATATTTTGTACATCAATTTTAAAATGAAATCTTAATTAAATTAAAACTTTTTTTTCTGTCAACAGGTTGAGGCATATCCTGAGGCTATACGTTATTGGGAACGCTCATATGATGGTAAAATATTAGATCCTGGCGAGAAGTATCGCATCGAATCTAATCCTGATGGGTAAAGTTAATTTTCTTACTTTACTTTTTATTTCCTCTTTTATTTTATTTAATTTTTTGATAACTAAATAAGGTTTTACTTGCACAGCTTTAAGACAAAGATGCGTTTGACTATCAATAATTTGCGCAAGGACGATTTCGGTTACTATCATTGTGTGGCGCGTAATGAACTGAATGCAACAATGGCGAATTTCGAAATTGCACGTAAGTTAATGAAAGGATTTTTTCTTCTATATGAGTGTGATTACAATTTTGTATTTTTATAATTTACAGCACAAGATCCAAATAGTGAAATTCCTAGTGTTGGTAATGATGTAAAAATTTTCGGACAACGTCCACCAGAAAAAGAATGTCCAGTTTGTGAGCATTGCCAAGAAACAAGGTGAATTATTGAAATTATTTTTTGGGTATATTTTTGGTTGTGTAGTTTATTTTTATTTAAGAAAATTACGATTATAATCCCCCAAGTTAATTTATTGGATTTATGAATTTTAATGTTTTGAGATCAAAACAGAACGTTATTTTGGATTTTCAGTTTTTCTATCATAAGCGATACTTTTGTCGATGTATTTTGAAAGTTTTTTCATTTTCTCTGATTTTTTCGCTAGTTTTTCACATTCAAATTTTTTCGATGTTTTTTCAATAAATCCCAACTTTTTTCAATATTTTCCAATAATTTTTAACTTTTTCGATAGATTTCGATAGATTATCAATTATTTTTTATGCTATTCTATTAAGTTGGATATTTTTGGTAAAGTGCAATAATTTTTGATAATTCTTGAAAATTATTGATATTTTCGATGTTTCCATATCATCCGATAGTTTTTGACAAATATCGACATTTTCGATAAGCTTAGACTTTTTCACTATATACGATAGTTTTTGACTATATTCGATAGGTTTCAATTATATTCGATATTTTTTTGAATTTTTGATGGTTTCTGACAATTATTGGTTTTTCGATAAGTTTAGAATTTCATCCTGTTGTTCGATAGCTTTGATTTTTTGCAGTATTTTTCGATGTTTTTCGAAAGGAATTTCTCATTTAACACCAGGTTTCGTCATTTTCTAACATTATCGATATATTTTAACATATCTAATTACTTTTTAAAATTTCCCGACTTTCAGCAATTCAGCTTTTTCTGCAGTTTTAGACTTTTTTTTTTTGAAATTTTTATTTAAGTGTAGGTTCTAGTTTTTGATTAATAAAATAAATTTAAAACGATAACAATCCAAATCTCTGGAAAAGTTGCTTAAGCGGTGAAACTTTTTAAACTTATCGAAAGTCATCGAAAACAATCGATGCATTTAAGAACTTATCAAAACAGCATTCTGAAAATTCGATAATATTCGAAAAATATCAAGAAAATTGAAAAGTATCGAAAAACTTTGAAAAGTATCATATGGGCTATTATCACGAAATGGGTGATTTTCAGAACTCATAGAGAACAAGAAAAGTCATCGTAGCAACTTTTAAATTTTTTTATACGCTACACAGAGGGTATATTCACTTTGTCATTTCGTTTGTAACGCATAGAAGTGGGCGTGGCAGGTATAGTAAAGTAGTATTATTGATCAGCGTCACCACCTGAGTCGATATAGCTGTGTCCGTCTGTTTTTCTGTTGAAATCACGTTTATCGGAAAACTAAGCAAGTTAATTCAATGAAATTTGGCAAACTCCCACACTCTATATAAATATACCTCAGCCCATTTTGAAAAAAATTGCTGCGATTTTGATGAAACTTGGCGATTTGATGAACATACGAACAAGATTAAGATTGGGCTAGGTTTTAAATTTGCAGAGGCTCTTAAAAGGGCGTGGTACAGCCCTAAATTTTAACATTTATAACGCCATAACTCGTAAACCGTGCAAGATATTGTAATCAAATTTGGTACACTGATACAGATCATATATATCTTGTGTTTTAAGTGGGCGGAATTGAAAAAGTGGGCGTGTCACTTTTTAACAATTAAAAATTTTGATTTTGTATAATTTAAAATTGGCACATTCGATTTTCATAAAATTTTAAGGGATGATACTATTGAGAGCAGCCATCAATACAAGTTTCATCAGTATACTAAAAAAACACGTTGAAGGGCGTGGCCCAGCCCACAATATTTATAAACGTTATAATTAGAGAACTAATAACGTAATCGTAATGAAATTTAGTATGACAGATATACTTGCTAAAAGGTATCTTCTTACGAAAATTTGGCACTATAGAACCTGTGGGCGTGACACCTCCCATGTAAGCAAAACACGTTTAATGCTATAGATAGTGTGCAATGAGAGTAATCTTCATAAAATTTGGTGGAGAGATGTTAATTATTATAAGTTATAAAATTTAATAATAGATAGAAATAGGAAATGACGGATATATTTGATCCAAGAACACTAAAATCCATAATTATGATTATTTTGGATCTAAAAAAAAGAAATCCAAAATAACGTTTATTAAAAAATAAAAATCACACATAACGATTATTTTTGATTTTTAAAATAAAAATCACAAAATTAAAAATCATATATAACTAAGTACAATTTTTCATTTAATTTTACGCCATTTTTGCCAAAATATTTTTGCGTTTTTTTGGAAAATTTTTAATACAAATTTTCCTATATTATCACAAAATAATCAAACTATTGAAAAAATCTGCTGGCATTTAATTGCAAGTATTTTCATGCAGCTTTTCTGAAATTTCTTGATAACTTTTAATACATTTAAATCTTTATATCTGTGGCCACAATGTGAAATGAAAAATATTCATAGAGTAAATTTTATCTAAGTAATTATTATTTAAATGGTAAAGTAATTAAAAAATTATTATCTAAAGCTTTTGACCTTTTTGCTAGAAATAAAACCATTTGTGTTATTTTAATTTTAGCATTTAGCTAGCGTGGGTATTTTTATTTCTCACTTTGCTTGAATTTAAATTCCATACGCTTTATGCTCTTGCTTTGGTCATACTCTTCTTGACATGCAAAAAAAAGGATAATTTAAATTTATTATTATGCTCAGTAGCTCAGTCGCTCTCCCACTTAAATTTTATTCATACTTGCATATGCGCCATTTGCGCGTACTGCAATACAAACCGACCGACCGACCGTTCGTCCAAACATTTATCCTTATGTTTTTCGTCCATTTCTATCTGCTGCTGGAAAAATAAAAGGCTTCCGGCTTATTTTTTTAAGCGATTTTTTTTTTCTCTGTTATTTTTGTATACGATATCCTTGCGCTGCTTGGCCTGCGTCATTCACACACAGTCTCACACGCAAATTCAAAATTCCGTTTTCTCTGCCACAATAATAACTCATGAATAAATCTTTTATCCTTTGCACTTTACTTTTGGTTTCCCATTTTTTTTTTATAATCTTTTTACATTCTTCTGAGTTCGTTTGTTCTTCAGTTTCATTTTTAAATCCTTGTCGAGTGGCTCATCGTTCAAGAGTCCTGTGCACGCCATTTAATTCATTCATTATCCGTCATTAAGCCGAATATGATTTAAATGATGCAAGTGTGTGTGTGTGTGTGTGTTTGTGTGGGTAGGCAAGTGTTAGGGCGTTCTTTAGGTAGCATGAAGAAATATTTTATTTATTGACTTTAGTTACCGAAAGCTTTAGGATTTATGTTGCTAATGCAGTAATTAGATAAAATAATTTTCATTAGAGAATATTTGTTGACTAATTTTTATTTTTGCAGTCAAAAAGATTACTGTCTTCGATCAAAAAAATTGTATAAAATATATATAGCCTCTATATTTAAGTTTAAAATTTTCTGAGCCAAATAAATGCCAAATTTTTTATATATATATTATATTTTATTTAAGAAGGTATACCCTAATATTTAGTAATTTCTTCTCGCTCTCTTCTTGCAGCCCATTCCATTGCAAGGACTCCATAAATTCCAACTTTGATATTCAACCAATAGGAAATAACAGTTATCCTGGTTTACCCAAGAGGCGACACAGTAAGTTTGTAGTAGACTTTTTCTTTCCTTAAAAAAAAATAAATAAAATAATAAATGTGAAGCTACACTTTCGTTTTTATCCTTTGCAAACATAACTCATCTTATCAATGCATAATTATATTGGGAAAATTTATTTAACAAACCAAATCGTAAAAAAAACTAAAAAAGGATATCCAATTTAGCAAATTTATTATGCATTTAGGATTAAAAAAAAAGAAAATATAGAAAAAGAAACTCAAGTATAAAACAAATTATCTTCATTTACAGGCTGCCTGCTGTATGCAATTGGCAAACCCGTTTACCATAAATTGATAAATGAAAGCTATGCTTCTTGGCTAAAGGATGCTGCTGCCAAGGAGTTCAACCGTGAGAAAACTTTCCTAACCAAAGAGAATGACTACAAAAACCTTTATGAATTTCAAAATAAAGTTGAATATCGACTCAATAAGGAGGGCAGCAGAAGACATGAAGTCAGTGAAGGATTTTACGTAAGTTGTGCACGCTGTTTCATAGTTGCTAAATAGAGTATGTAAGTGTGGGTGTATAGTTGATATAACTGAGGTATTAAAAAATTGCGCAAAAATGAAATTTATAACATGCTGTAGTTGTTGTTGTTGTATAATAAGTCAATATTGCAGTCAATTACTTGTTTATTTGCTATAGCTCTTAGCAAAATGATACTTTGAAAGGAACTCCTTATTGGTATTATTTATTTGTTGTTAAAGTGTGTTCATTATTATTATGGAAGAAGGAAAGCAAAGTTGAAAAATAAGGTTAATTGTAAAAGGAAAATGTGTAGAAAAATTAATTAATTTGTTTTTCAACGTGGCCGCCAAACCCATTAAGAGTCATCGTTTGAAGTATTATTGTAGCATATCTTCAATGTCCTGAGGCGTAATTTTTCTTGGTTTACTTATGAAATAAAGTTAGAAAGGCAAAATCTAAAAAAAAAGTTTTCTGATAAAGACAAATTAAAATTTATTTTCTCTTGTAAATTTATATCCGGTTTAGCGTGATTTGTTAATTTTTAAGCGATATTTTCTTGAATGATTCTGTCTACACCCGAATAATCGGCTGAAACTTACGTTTTAATTTTTTTTTTTTAGATAAGAAACGAACTTATAAAATGCTATTGTGCAATTTGTTTTATTTTATTTGGAAAAAATTTTTTCCTACAGGAGCCAAATTTCAGTTATGCTATCCATATCGATATTTATACCGGGTGTCCCATTTTAACTTACACAACTGAATAAGTCAAAATTGCAAGTCATTCAAAAAATGTTACAAATAAAAGTTAATGGGTATCAAAGGGCTGATCCCGCCATGACCTTAACCAAGACCTTGACCTAAATTTTCCAGGTTATTTGAAGGTCAACTTTATTTTTTCAAATGGGAACCCCTATTTTTGACCTCAGATTCCGGAAGAGCACAAAACTCTACATTCAGATAGGTAGGTATTCAAGTTAGAGATCAAAGTGACGCCTGAAGGTCATTTCAAGGTCGAATTCCCGCTTGGTGCAGAAAAGCTGCTGTCAGTGAAGGCAAGATTGTGCAGCGGTCCAGCCAATGATTATTATCTTTTCTGCACCAAGCGGGAAATCGACCTTGAAATGATCTTCAGGCGTCACTTTGTCCTCTAACTTGACCTTTGACTTATTCAGCTGTGTCAGTTAAAATGGGACACTACCAACAAAAGCAAAAAAACAACAATTACAACAATAACAAAAAAAAAACTCCAATTGACTCATTTTTTGAGTTTTGCCCATCGCTGTATTAATTTTAATGTTTGAATAAACCTTCTAAGCTTACTATCGTTTTTCGACACAAGAACAAATCTTATGTAAATTATAAGCCTGCGACTTTTAAATATTATGAATGAAGTGCAGGACTTTTAACAATTGTCTAGAATCAGCTCAAGGTTTTATTTCAGAAGCGCGATTGCATAAGAGTGTTTGCACATATTTGATAATAAATTTTACTTAACTTCTCTAATTTTAAGTTTTCATTCGCGCTTGGGATGTTATGCCAGTTTGGTTGGTATGTCATTTTAAATATTTCCAAGCTGACAACAATATTTTCGTAACGCAATTTGATAACATAGTGGTAATTTTTATTTCTTCATAATAAAATACAATTTTTTTTAATAATGACTCCCGTTTCAAATGAATGTAGCAAAACAAATATAGGGTGACTAAATTTGAGGTTACAATTTAAATATGAAACAATGCGCATTGGATTTTGATAAACTGTTGATATGTTTATTTTGATGAGATGTTAACTTACACATCACATGAAAACTGCTATCGCTAAATATCCGCAATGAGCTTTTGCTGGAATTTCCCAAAAAAAATTTTTCTTTACATAACACTACTCGACAATTTTTTGCAAAATATTATTGCGGCATATTCCTATAGGAAAATTTTCTGCAGAATCCGAAAATCATAGTCGTTTTGCTGAATCAGGTCTGGTTTTCGAGATAAAAGGCAAAAACCAAAAACATGCACTGTCCCGGGAGGTAACGCCATATAGGCTCGATTAAAAACGTTATTTTACATGATACTTATTCCATATTTTTTGTTTCCTTAAAATAGAGATCACGATAAAAATTTTGGAGTAATATATGTCACAACAGCACCACTAGTTTGGTCACTACATCTTAAAGCAGGTCAACAAAAACGCCATTTTTTGGATTTTTTTTGAAAAATTTCAACTTTGGCATCTTATAACTCGAAAAAAATCTTTAGAACTCAAAAAGTTAGCTATCCTATCTTGTAGTATGTTGAAATATAAAAATTTCAAATATAATATGTTTATGTTTTGGCTTCATTTCATATAAGTTATGTTAAAAAACTAAAACAATGTAAGAGTCAATTTCATACATTTTTGTTTTATTAAAATTTATTTAGTTTAGTTTAGTTTTTTTAACATAACTTATATGAAATGAAGCCAAAACATAAACATATTATGTTTAAAATTTTTATATTTTAACATACTACAAGATAGAATAGCTAACTTTTTGAGTTCAATAGATTTTTTTCGAGTTATAAGGTGCCAAAGTTGATTTTTTTTTTGAAAAATTGCAAAAAATTGCATTTTTGTTGAACTGTTTTTAGCCGTAGCGACCAAACTTGTGGTGCTATTGTTACATATATTACTTCAAAATTTTTGTCGTGATCTTTTCTGTTAGGAAACAAAAAAATGAATAAGCATCATGTAAAATAACGTTTTTAATCGAGCCTATATGGCGTTACCTCCTGGGACAGTGCATGTTTTTGGTTTTTGCCTTTTATCTCGAAAACCAGACCTGATTCAGCAAAACCACTATGATTTTCAGATTCAGCGGGAAATTTTCCTATAGGAATATTGGTTTTTATTTGCCGCAATTTTTCTTGTCGAGTAGTGTAATTATACAGAAATTCGAGACGATTGATATTATTCGATTAAATTTTTAACCATGACATGAAGTGGAAGATCATGACTTTCGAAATCATTTAGCAATTTTATGCATTTAAGATATAAATAAGTTTAAATAATTAAAATGCCTTTTTCTATATAATAGCACTCAATAATTAAAAATTAAAATACTTAAAAATATCGCCAAAAAATATTGTCAGATTTTAAGCTGTAATCTCCAATTGAATCACCCTATACACATGAGAATAACACACATTGTAGAAAAGACAAAATTAATAAAAATCTATGCTTGAGTTGGAATCTTCATTACAACAACTGCATGCGCAACAATGTGTTGACCATACATTTTGGTCCCTTATGATGAGTGCATACACACACGCCCATTCATGTACTTTAAGCGCCATTATTTTTTGTCCACATCAACAGCAGCATTCTATATTGGTACCATCCCTACTAACACAACTACTCGTCACAAATAGTACAAGCAGCTGCCACTAACACTTTCACCAACTGTTGGCTGTTGTCGATGTTACTTTGCTACTGGTGGCTGTCGCTGCCATGATGTGACAATAATTCACACACATTATGGCACTTTGTTGTTATTTTCTGACCACATTTTACGTTTAAGTGCGCACACAACTGTTGTCACACTCACAGCAAGAGAGTAACAAAGCGTCCAGCCCAGTGAGCAAATAAAAAAACAGGAATAAGATGCGTTTTATTCATTCGAATAAATATTTTTAATTCAGACTATACTAAGATCTATACTAAGCGACTCCTACAGCATATCTTTCCATTATATAAAATAGTTTTCGGTGTCAGAAAATTTGCGTGAAACATGAAAGCACAAAGAAAATGAAAGTTGTAACAAAAATTCTCTTGCATACTTTTGGTTATTGAAGAAAGGTAAAATCATGTTGTCAAGTTAAATGTGAGGAAATTAAATTCCAAAATATGTGTAGTGTGTGAAGAAGCACTGCAATAAATACTTACAAACTAAAGTGAAATCTTTATATTCTTTTGATATACAAAAAGAACAAGTTAAAAAAAATTGATATGGGCAGATCCAGCTCGTATGAGCGATGTAAGTGTGCGGCGGCAGAGCTGGGGGTTTGTGAGCGGAACCCTTATGAAAAAAAAAATCTTTTAAATGGATATTGCAATGATCGGAGATTCCTCCAAGGGATCGTTGTAACCCATTTTAAGTAAAAAAAAATATTGCAACACTCGATGAGAAAAGGTTGAAAATATATTTTGATAGGAGTGAATAACTTCACTGTTCACTTAACTGTTTTGTTCCCATTTCAACAAAAAAAATTTACGGCATCTATCGATGGGAAAAGCTGAAAAATGGATTTTAAAAAGAGGTATATCACTTAAAAGGGCCTAGTATGATGATAAAAATTTTACTACACCAATTGATGGAAAATGGATTTTGATAGGAGCAGGTATACCTGCTTCCTCCTTTCAAACCCAATTTTGTATATTTTCCGATTGATTGATGCAATAAATTTTTTTTCCTCACATGTGCACGATACAATCGCTCGGATGTGCACCGGAAGAAGCAATACTTATTTGTCTACTGGGCTATTACAATAATATGCATGAAATAATCTACCCGTATCTATTCACATTATATGAGAAAACTCTATTATTTCTTTGTTCCAGTTGGCATCTTCTTTGCAATTAAACTACATTACTACATACGAGTAAAATTTTGAATTTTTCGGTTTAATTTTCTGCTTTGTCTTTATTTGTCTCAGTCTATTGTTGTGGTTTCTTAACATAGAACCACAAGTATTTGAAAGTTTTATTTTTATAACTTAAGATATTCGATATTTGTTAATATCACAACGTACATATGTACTTATGTAAATCAACGAGCTTTTGTCAAAGTTGTAAGTCATATCTTAACTTATATTATGTAGGAAACTAAGGACTTAATTTAATGTAAGGGCCTTAGCGGCCCAACCGCATGTCTCTGCAGTTCTAAAATCCTCATTAAGTTATCGAGCTGAAAGTAAAAATTAAGTTGGAACGAATTAGTTCAAATTGTCATCAAATCAGATTTTAATATTTCATATGTAGCTACTTACTTTTCAAGTGCCTTCTAAGCTTGAAATATGCGTCAGTACACTAGAAAAAATTTAATTTTACTTGAAAAATTCTTAGAAGATTTTAAGAAGATGTTCAAAGAATGTCAGAAAAGTTTTCACATGCATTTTGTATAGTGGACAACTTATTTTTAGTTTAAGCATAGTTCATACAAAATTTTAATAAAACTTTGTTGTTTTTGCAATTTTTTTTTTACTTAATTTTACTATCTGCTGCTGCTTTCTCGTTCACAGGGCAATGCGCATGTTGTTTTCAATGGCTCCTTCTTCTTCCATCAGCGCAACACGGATCTAGTTGTCAAAAAAGACTTAACCACATTTAAGGAAATAAGTGAGTGTTATAAACTATGAAGTTCATAATCTTAGTTGTTGCATTAATATAGATAGGAGTTCATTAGACGCGATGGATATTGCAAAAAAAAAGAAAAGAAAATTTGAGAATAAAAATTTAAAATTAAAAAATTTAGATGAAAATCAAATCGACTATGTAAAAATCATAAATATCGGCTATTCAGGCATGTTCTACATTTCACTTCCGATTGAAAGTGAAACGAAATCACATGAATTTATATGAATTTCACTCGGAATGTAGAACATTTTCAGCGTTGAAAAGTGACTGGAATTGAATCGGTCAGGCTCGAAATTTCATGACAAAGTCGAGGTCTTGGTAGGAATTCAAAACTATAAAATTTGAAATATTGTAGTTTAACAAAAAAAAAAAAAAGAAAGTTATCAACTTTTCCACAAAAAAAAATTATAGTCAGAATTTTTGGTCAGAAAACCTCATCATTAACCACAATAAATTGCTCGTATCTAAACTGACCCATAAGATCACAATGTTGTATATTATAATTTTAAATTCGCCATCTTTTTAAGCTATGCAACTACCTTTCTCTGGCGTTATCAGTGGCAACAAATTGTATGCGACCGATTACAACTATATGGACTTCAATGTGGATGATGTTGGCCTGTGGGTGATCTACAGCACTTATGACTCCAACAATACTATGGTAGCGAAGGTAAGTGATCACACACAAATATGCATATGTTACAGGTGAAAATTATCCTTAGGGGACGCCTATTAATAAAGTGAGTAAAAATAGGGGGGAGGTAGTCCGGCATAATCTCACCAAATCTAACCAAGGGAGGTTAAGGAAAACCTCATGTCAACTTCTTAATGCATAGAATTTACCTTAAAAATTATAATTTAAATCTCACGGGAGGGAGGGGAAGGATCCCGCCAGATCTCAAAAAATCTTACCAAGGTTAGGGGGGGGGGGGCGAATTTTCAAAACAACAAACACTTCACTTAATTAATGGACGTCCCCTTAGGCTTAGTGCTACCAATGCAGGACTTTCTGACATTCATACCTAAAGGTATGCAATGAAATTTTTGTGCAGAATTACTGTCGTCAGACATACTGATTCAATAATGGGCCGCGACCAAAGGTAATTCATTAGGCTTTTATTGTGTAAATAAGACAAGTGGATATACATTACTTTGACTTCACTAGCAACAAAAATTCTGAGCCACATAATGTCCATTATATAGTAATTACAATACCGGTTCCGTTAGCCTCAGTACTTTTACATCAAAATTTCATTCAAGTTAACTTGTTTTGCCTATAGAGAAATACATAGTTTTGTCATACTGTTATCATCCATTGCTAAATGGAATCATCAGTAACCTTTGTGTTTGCTTTTTTGCATAGATTCGTTGAGATAGCCAAGAAAAAAATTGAAACAAAGCAAAACCAAAATTTTTTTTCAGTTGTGTGTCTCACTGCATTGGCACAAAGGTCACTGATGATTCCATTTAGCAATAAATAAATCAAGTATCAGTTGCTTTGCTCATTTTTTTGTTGTATTCTTTTTGCTTCATGTAATTTTTTTGTTAGTGTTGTTACACACTGTTCCCAACAGTATGTTCAGTAAAATAATTAAAAATATTCCAAAAAAATGTACATTTTCTTTAATGCACAAAACACTTTTTACTTTTTTTTGTGTTCCGTAATACACAGACTGATTTAGGTAAAATTTATTTATTTAAATAACTTTTAAGACTAAAAATTATTACTGAATATTAATTGGAGCACTAACTAAGTTGAACTTCATCATTTAGGTCATTTTGTAATTATTTTCTTCCATATTGTGTCATTTTTCCATGAGTGTCGTAAAAATTTTCTTTTCGATTTACGTTTGGCTATCATTTTCATTAAGCCAAATTTCTTTTTTAATGGTTTTCTATAATCTTACACTTCCGAAGAAAAAGAAATAAAACAACTTTCACGACATCCTTGCGCATTTTTCCAACGACTTTACTTTTGTTAAAAATTAATGTGTCCAAATGTCCTGCTTTATTTTATTTTTACATTCAGTTTTTATTTTATTTCGCTTGCATGCGTTTTTGCTTCCATTCTCCAGTTATTGATGACAATCATTGAAATGTGAATTCGATTTATATTAAAGTGCAGCAGAAACAGCGACAGGAAATTCAGTTGCTTTATTTCCTGTCTTGTACGTGTGTGTGTGTAAACCGACCATTTCGTTGCTTATACCATTGCACATCTCCAGCTATATAAGTTTTGGTCCGTTGCTTTGAGGTTACGTAATAACTTTATTAAGCGTTCACTTTTCTTTTGTCACATTTATTCAAGCAAACGATTTCATTCATTTTCTTTTTCTTTTCTTTTGCGTTTGTCTTCAGAATTTCATATAAGTTTGGCAGCGCGCGTAATTCTATAAAGTGTGTCCTTTCGCATCGCACATCCTTATGTTGTGTGCGCTTATGTGCAAATGCATATCAATGTGACAATTTTGCGCGGTGCAGTTTATTCCTTTGAATCGGTATCTGCTTTGTCTTATAGAATCAACGTTCTATTGGCTTCTCAATGAAGTGTAACTTAAATGAAATATTTAAAAAAAAGAGAGATCTATCTCATGTGCTATTTTTGGCCACAGTTTGTAGATCGAACCCTTAACTATACATGTAATTCAAATAAAATTATTTAAAAAAAATTGAACTTCATTACCTTTCAGGAAGAAATATTTTTTAAAAACGAAATAAGGTCCACTCTTATGCACATTTGCTGAACCCTTGTTCTGATCTGTCCTTATAGTCTATCAATATTTTATGTGCTTTCCACTATTAGTTTTGCATTTGTAAGCGTACTCCGTGAACGTTACAGCACTCGTACAACCGCGGTAAAAATGCTGTACGTGCAGCATCAAACAGTGATGGTATTTTAAGTAAAGTTTCCCATTTTTCAGTACTTTAGTGCTTTTCAGTAATTCTCTTCAAAGCATTTTTGTTAGATTTTGTACATTTTCAGAAGTTTTTTGAAATTAAAATGTTTAGGTTTTGGGCTTTTGTAAAGAACTAGTCTTTATCGTCTATTTAAATTTTTTTTAATGTAGCACACTATCTTCACTGATCCTGTTAATAAAGCTTATAGTAGGGGAGCCAAACAGGGATTTCCGGATTTGCTCGAGCGCGGCAGATTAAGATATGGGGAATACCTTGCATCTTGTTGAGTACCTCTACCAAATCTTAGCCCTCTATACAATATAGTGCCGATCAAAATAGTAAAAAAAATCGATAGCTGGATTTACTCGAGCGCGTCAGATTAAGGCATGGACGGTTAATTACATGCTGAAGAGTGTGCATTTCAATAATCTGACGATTTGAGCGTGGCGTAAGGGAGTGGAAGAGTCCGTGAGTGCATGACACCATTTCATCCTGACAAGAAAACATTAATATCCAAATACGGGACTAAAACTTAAATACGTCAGATTAAGCAAATCCTTCCAAATAATTGTCAGATTATGGATCAGCACGACCAGGACATCAAGCTGAACCATCTGTATGAAAATCTGACGCGCTCGAGTAACTACAAATCGCGTTTTTTTTTTGCATTTTCGAAAAGTGGACACGCGCTTGCGTCACATCCGAATCGTCAGTCTTATGAATGGGAGCTTAATTTGGGATGACTTAACATCCCCTATGAATATCAGACGCGCTCAAGTAAATGTTTTTTTTTTCATTTTTAACTCATCCGTACGGCCACGCCCACCATCCGATTCGGCAGATTAATATACCTCCTTCATCAGAAGCATGCCCCAGCATATACGCCATCAATATCTGACGCGCTCGAGTAAGTCCATGTGCATGTTTTTTTTTAAACATTTTTGAAAGCCTGTAGTGACTTCCCTCACCGGTGAAGGGTTAAACATTATATAACCTTTTTTGCTTCCTACCACCAAATCTTCAAAATCCAATAGGTCTCCGTGACGCTCGAGTAAATTCACATTTAGCATCGTGGGCTCCTCTACTATAATCTTTTGACAAGCTATTTTGCTAATAATGCTACACCCCCAGATAGGAAGATATCATTGCTCTGCATCGAGAAGAAGCCATCAATGGTGCGGACTATTTACATTCGAAGTTGTGCAGTGAAAAGAATCCTGGTACAACCCAATATTGATAAACGAAATGTCGTGTGTCAAATCAGCCCAAGTGTTGTGAATATATCAGCACTGGTTCTTGCAGTTGGCCACTATATCGGTGTTGTCAAAGAGAATTTCGCTGCAAATGAATACTTCAACATTGCTGCAGTTTCTAAGAGTTCTGCCTTTCTTTCATATTTTTATCAAAGGCCTTCCAACATGGTATACCAAACTCATCCATTCCTATCGAACAATAGCAAGATCTGCCATTCGTACTGCTCTAAAAAGTGCCAAGGCGCTATGGATGTTAAGAGAAGAAGGCGATAATTGAATGACAGATCTAAATCTACCTGTAAGCGTTTCTTCTGATCGCTGTGATATTGATAGATTTTAAAAAAAACTATTCACAGACAATATTCTTCTCATACCTCTAGCGGTTCTCCCCTGAGCGTTGGTTCAATGAAGAATTGTTAAATGTTTTGATTTACCATACTTTGATTTATTATTGTTGGGAAGATTAGGATGTAATTCATCAAAAGATTTAAAAAGTACGGGTGCCACTAGGTTAGTTTTTATACCTTTATTAAACACTCTATAAATCGTGTTGCAAAATAAAAAAAAAAAAAATGGACGATTGGTAAATGTATTAAAAAGTAGTCAGATAAATGAAGAGCTGAGATTCAAAACCCGCCAAGTCCATATTTTGCATAAAGAGAGAAACGCAAAAAATGTATACCACTGAATTTAATTATAGTAAAAACTGATTGATTGATCCATTGAAATAGTTGTCAAAAGCTATTAAAATCCTGATTTTATTCCTAATTTATAAGCTCTATTATAATAAAACGTTTGAATTTGACGAGTTTTTGAAACAAAAAATGTGAACTTGACTGGTTTTGAAATTGAAAACGTAGACTTGGCGGGTTTTGAAAGGGAAACCTCGAAACTAAGGGACCGTTCAAGTATTGCGTAACGCAATTTTTGAAGAGTTTTATCCCCCCCCCACTCTCCTCTCCTTAAACGTTACGGCATCACCCAAGTGACCATATTTACCTAAAAGTCACAATTATGTTGCGCAATGTACCGGAAAGTCATATTAGCGACTTTTGATATGTTTTAGTCGCGTTTACGAAAATAATTAATAAAACAAGAGATTTTTAATTCGCAGCGTTGTCCGAACCCCCTTCACCCCCTAAGTGCGTTACGTAATACTTGAACGGCCCCTTAGCGGATTGTGAAAAATAATAATAGTAATTTGTATTTATGAAAGCCGAATTATTTATAATTAAAAATTGAACTTGACGGGTTTTGATAAAAAGAAATTTTCAGAAATTATTCCAATCAAAAGTTTGTGAAGGAAAATTTTTTTTTTTACAATTAAGAGTATGTGAGCTTGTAGACAAAAATTTTTTCCGTCCCCTCACACATTTACATTTTTTGGACTTGGCGGGTTTTGCATCTCAGCTCTTGAAATGTCAGCTCAACTGTTCTATTGAAGCCACATTTTTAATGCTCATTTTGAAAAAAAAATCTGCGCTTTAACTCTATATGATTTTTAAGTACGAACTTCCAATATACCTATATTTAGTAAGTTTGTAACTTTAAGTTCAGTGTGTTGGCAAAAAGTCCATGTGCCATCTTTGGCACAAACTGCTGTTTCATTTCGACGTTGATACTTTGTCATTGTGCTATTGAATGGCAATAAAAGAACAATATTTTATGGCTTCACTATTTTTGCGATGTGACTCGCAATGCAGCATGATAAAAATTGTCAAATATTAAACTGAAGTTTTTTTCTTGAGTTGCAGTGGCGTCGACAAAAGGTGTTGCAGAAAAGAAAACTAAAGAAAGGGTCAAAATATTTGAATCTTACGAAACAAAGAAAATTTAACCAAAAACGAAAATAAATGTTTATTACATTAATGGCTACAACAACATCTTGAACAGATATTTACATTAAAATTTGCTCAAATTTATATGGCATTTTTAGATATTTTCTGCGAGCACTCAATAAGACCTCAAGATATAAATTATTGAACACATTCATTTACAAATATTTGAGATTTTAAGGTTTTGGCGTAAAACAATACCATTTCGTAGCTTCAACGCAAATAACTCATAACGCATTTGACACTTATTAAGTTTCCGCTCAAATGAATTAAAGTCCATTGTCTATAGTCAAAAAAAAATCTTTTTTTAAGGATTTTTTTTTTTCGGCGTAAATGAATTTTCGATATTTTGCGAACTTAAGGTGAAATATAAGAAAGTTTATAGGCTTAAAACTTTTGCTTCGATCCTAAAAGGGGTATGACATGATTTAGAATTTTTATTAAAATTTATGCAATTTTTCGTAAGATAAAAAATAAACAGCGGCATATGTAAGAAGTCTACATTTTACTATATTTACTCTCAAAATGACTATCCATAACCGTAGTTTTAATACAACCATTTCGTTTCCATTGAAAAATCCGACAGACACTGGGCTATTAATCTTGCGGAATGTGTTTCTTGCGTTATTGCATTTCAAAATTTTTTTTTTTTCTTCCTTCGATACGTTATAATGTTTTTTTTTATTTATTTTCAGCAGTTCATATTGAAAAGGATATAAGTTCAAATTCAAAGTAATATAAGCTTCTGATATATTTGGCTTTTGACTTAATAAATCCTTTAGGCAATTCACAGTTCACTGTAAAATTGAAACGTGACAAAATTACAATGTGTCAGATCATACAACTGTGAGCTCATAAATTTATTGTTCACAAATAATATTTTTGTCTCTCTTTTCACATACGATTCTCTCTGTAAAATAGCAAAAATTTATTGTTTACAAATTTTACTTTTTGTCACTCTCTTTTGCCATACGATTCTCTCACCAAAATTGAAAACGAATTACTATTTATAGGGGAAACAATAATAAAACAAGTTACAACCTCGTAAAAAATTGTAAAATTACAACATTGTAAATACACCAGCCCAATTTACAATGAACTGTGAATTGCATACTTCTTTATTTTGCTATATTGCAACTACTTTGAGTAACGATTTAGTGTGAAAAATGTAAAAATCATCGCTTAAAAAGTTCTTCAAAAGCCTTTTTTTTGTTCAAAATAGGAATTTGATCAAAATCTCAGGTTGTAACTAAGTCACTTTTGTATAAAAATTTTAGTTGATTTTATTATTTTGAAACATCATTCAGTGTCCTTAATATGATATTTCAGAATGTTACAAAAGTGCAGTTATATCACTTTCAAAATAAGCGTCTCATTTCATTCTTTGCGTTGGTATTTCAATTTCCTATCTTTCTTTCTTTCAGCTGGATGCAGATAATTTGAAAATGCAATACAATTACAACATCACATTGGATCATCGTAAATTCGGTGAAATGTTCATTGTCTGCGGCCATTTATACGCCATTGATTCCTGCACCGATAAGAATTCACAAATCCGTTATGTGGTCGACCTATACAATGGAAAATTGCTTAATGTAGATTTACCATATTCGAATCCGTTCCGCAAGACTACAACTGTAAGCTACAATCCGTTAAATGTGGTAAGTAAGAGGTGGCGATTGTATTTTGCTTTTCCAAGTAGAAAACACACACACAAGCATTTATGTATTTTCATACAATATATGTGTATGTATGCATGCATGTATTTATAAAGACAAATAGATAATCTCATCTCAGAGTACAAGTGTAGATGGGTACAAGACTAAGAACAAAGAATTTGACAAAAAAAAAAAAAAAAAACTATGGCAAATTCTCGTGCATTGAATAGCAGCTGTAGGTGCACAGTGGGCTTAGTTACAGGGTATACAGAATTTTGAGTACTTTGCAACTTTAAAATGTTTGTTGGATGCTTGGAATTGGCTTTTGAATGATGAGATTTTTTTCTGTTGTTGTAATTGTTGTTTTTGTTGCAAAGCTCCTGCGTCCAAAATTTTGTCCATCTATTGCTTACACCTTCTATAAAAAAAAGGCTCCATACATTTTTCGTAAAACTCCCCACTGTGCAGCGGTAGCAACGAATTGTTCGGCAACGGGGACTGCGATTGACACCATGTGTTGCGTAATATTTTTATGTTGCAATATCAGTGTTGTACTATATGTAGCTATTGTTGTTGCCACCGTTGGTTGCTGTTATTGTTGTTATCGTTGCCATTGTTGTTTTTGTTGCACTTACATATATTGTAGGTGGTATATAAGTGCGATTGTATCTTGTTCCCCAACTTCGTGTGTCAAATGCCATATAAAATGCCACAAATTTTGCCGTTGAGGTTACAAAAAAAATTCTTTCCCGCCAGTTTTTGTAGCTGTGTGATACACTGATACTTTACGTATTTTTGTGCAACTCTAGCATTTATTTTTGGTATTCTCGGTAACGTAGCCTCAAAAATGGGCAGATTGTGGCATCTGCCGTGTTATTGTGGTCGTGACACAAACATAGATAAGGGTATTATGCAGCAGCAGGTCGTTATGTGGCCTACTACGTATGCGTTTACGTTGTTGTTGTGTAACGTCTGTTGATAATGTAATTTTCGACTTTTTGCCATCATAGTATTTTTGTTTTGTGCCCCTCCGCCCTTTTGGGTAGTGTCGCGTGATTTAAACGAAATCGATTTGATGGATACAAAGGTTTATAGATAGTTGGGCAACAGGGTGTAGTGTTATTTAAGAATGCCAATCTATTTATTTGTGTCAGTTATAAAACGTTTATATTAAAAGCAACTTATTGATATTGGGCAAGATAAATCATTTAGTTAACTGATATTCGCTATCATAGCTGAAACTTAATGTAGAGTTAATAACTTAAAGAGGGAATATGAAAAATATTATAGAACTTTTAGCGTTATATTGATTTCTTATAATCTACGCTATCACCAATATACAAATTAATCTTGCTTTTGCAAAAAAAAAAAAGAAAAAATCATTTGGTTAAGCTTAAAATCCTTTTATATATCCCAACTGTTGCAACAAAAATTATTTGTGATTATTTGTGACAAAAAAAGTTTCGCAATCAACAGACATAAACCCAAACCATCACAGCTGCTGTTCAATAAAGTTTCTGTGATAATCCCATAACACATCAGTTTGCGTGTGTGACTAAAAGTAACGAATTGATATCACTGTTGATTTATATAATATGTCACCAACTATGCCTACGACACACATTAACTGCACACAATTACGACATTCATTACGTTTGTGATATTGAAAGTAAGCAAAAAAAAAAAAACGTTGATGATGATGACATAACGATTAAGTTTTTGTTGTGTTGCGTTACGTAACCAATAGCTAAGCTATGAACATGCACTGTTTGCTGTATGTTTTGATAAACTACAATCGACCAGCGGACTGATAAACTTTGTCCAACTTGCTGACAGACTGACTGATTATATGACTGATGTTATAGCCATTGGCCGGTGGCTACATTTGCACTTTTAGTTGATGTCACTGATTGATGGTTGCTGCAGTAACTGCTGATTTTGATGTGAGCGTTAATATGTTTTGTATTACTAGGAAAAACTATAAAAATTTAATAAATTACGAGTTATACAAAAAAAAAAATTAAATGTTTCCTTTACTATTTCAAAAGAAGTACCCATGAGCTGTATTCCATAAGTTTTCGCCATAAAATTCTAAATTGATGGAATTTCTTTTAAATTTTACATCACGTGTTACAAAATTTTTATAGAATATCACTACTTCGCATGGCTGTATATCTCTTATTAACTTAATTCAACACGTTTTCTCAATTAAACAGCGCACAGAAAATCAGTGTAAAAATGTTCAACTTTATAATAAAAAAAGCTTCAAATTCAATTCAGCAGCTCTTGAATAAAATGTAAAAATCCAAACAGTCTAACAAACACACAAAGTTTTCCCCAATTAAACATCACTCATACGTCCCGTATAACGTCAGTGCACTATAAAGCTTTGTATAGCTGAAGTTATCGCTTTGCTTTCACATGATGCGACATGTTATCAAACATCATTTGCAGAAAAGTCTTAAAGCGTTGACATCATCAAGTTTTTTAAATTCTCTGCGGTAACAGAGTCGTAAATTTCCGAATTGGCTCGACTTCCTAGAATTTATCCAAAAGCGCATTATATCTTTCTTTTAAAATTTTTGTTTTTATATTTTTCACATTTTATTTTGCAAGTTTCTGGTAATAATTTATATGATTCAAAAAAAGTCTTATCAAAACTGACAACTTTTAGCGCATGCCATGAAAGTTGACTGCATGAAATTTTAACAGCATTCACACAGGCTATGCGGTGTAAACGGCCAGCAGAAAAATCAAAAAATTTTCTAATCCATACAACAAGTTTGTCAAGCGCTTGTTTCTAGCATTCACATGTTCAAAAATTGTTACTGTCAAGTTATGTTGTACAACATGTGAGATTGTGTGAACGCGCCTATACACATTTGTTTGATTTTCAAATATAAACAAAAATTAAATACAAATAAAATTGTTAGCTATTTACAAATTCATGTCATTCATACGTTATAGGTAGTGTTAAGACAAACACAAGCACAACAAATTTTCAAATACACACGAATGCATTTTGTGAAAAGAAAAATATAAAATTTCTAATTAAATTTACCTAAAGCATAAACTGAATTAGAAAAGTTAAAAAACGTACAATACTTTTATTTGCACTCTGGGACCTGTCAAGAGCATTGCTAACAAATGCTTTAAATTCTTTACCATTCGTCAGTGTCATACTACACTTTTTGCACCTTATACACTGAAAAAATTTATTAAACAAAATTTTAAGATGAAATCTAACTAGTCGGGAACTTTGGCTTTTAAGTGCTACAACAATAACGTTCTAGTAACAAAATAAAAACAATAGTAACATTTTCACTATAACGTGAGAACAAATGTCACTGAGGACTTTACGTTCTTTTATGCCCTACACTCAAGGTTTGCCTTTGCGCTTTTAAATAAGCTTTTTAAAGTTAAAAATGGGCAAAATCGGTTCACAGACACGCCTACCGCCCATAAAAGTCAAACATTTTAAATACTATATTGTGAGAGTTATTTGGTATAGTGTAGCCAAATTTCATAAAAAAATGAAAAAACTTCAACAATTTCTAGACAGTAGCGTACCTAGGGGGGAGGGCGAGGGGGTGGCAAAATGGTCGTGAAATATATCTCAAATTGCTAGGGTTTTTGAAAGTCAAAAATGAGGACTTTTTTATTTTTTAGTGAATTGAAACTAAATCGATGTAGTAAATTTGAATGTGTAGTTGGAAATTTTATTAGTAAAATATATCTCATTTTGCTAGAGTTTTTGAATGTGAAAAGTGAGGAATTTTTTTTAAGGTAAGGTTAATAAAATGTTTGTTAAAAACTACGAACTTTTTTTTCGCTATGGGCGGCAAGTAATTTTTTTGCCCCGAGCAAAATAAGTTTTCGAACTCCAAAGATAGGGCGTGTCATTTCCCGTGCAAGTGAAATTTCAAAACGTTATATTGAGAGAATTACTTTAGGTAATGGAACTATTTCTCACAAATAGTTGGAATGATTCGGATAGGCTTATGAAACTGAAATTCACACAAATAAAATAATTGGTTCGGTCTAGCATCAAACAAAAATTTTGACTGTACGTTATCTCTCAATTTTCTTTATTCATTAAGCTCGCCACATTAATATTTTTATTAAAAAAGGAAATGTCTGCGTGTCACGGAACACCTAATGATGCCTTTGTTTCTTGAAAACTAACAGATTTGCAGAAAAATAGTTTGCAATTTTTTTGTTGTTTATTATTTTAATAGTTTATAGAAATATATGCATTACACTAAATGAAATATCATTGTAAAATTTTTTCTGGAAACATTTTTTTTCAGTGTATATGAGTTTTTTATAAAAGCCTATAAACACAATGAACAAAAATCTTAGAACATGTAATTTTTGAATAAAAAGTTACTGGAAAATAATGAACAAAACCTTTTAATTGAACTCACAGGCATAAGCAAAGACCGATTTTCTTGTAAATTTTATCATTCATACATTTTGTTGTGTAACGTTGACAATTTTTGGAGAAAATCAAACAATTTCTGTTCTAACTAATATTATTACAGTGAAACCTGGTTAAGCGGGACCTGGATAAGTGGGAAACCTCTACTAGTGAGACTCACTTCAAGGTCCCATCAAAATGCCTCTAATACTGGGATTATTAAAGCTCTATATCTGGGATTTGATTTTTGAAGTTTTTTGTGCGTTTTCGCCTCTATAACATGGGCTTTTCCCTCTATAACTGGGACCGTTTAGAAATAACCTCTATAAGTGGCGAAATGTGTGTATAATTTGTTATTTTGAATGTGAATATGCACGTTTTTTCGGTCTGAGTATGGTTATTTGAGAAACTGTGTAAATGGGAAACCTCTTTAATTGAGACAAAAATTTTGGTCCCTTGGAGATCCCAGTTTTTCAGGTTTCACTGTACATTTTTATAAGCTTCGATACATAAATTTTTCCAGTGAATTAATAACTTTTTGGCATATACATATGTACATAAGTATATGCATTAGGGTGGGTCGATTTTTTTTTTCAAAAAGGGTATGGCTGGAAAATATTCTCGAAATTAATTTTAGACCCATAGTTTCTTTGGCAAAGTTGCTCAGAATTGTCCGTAGAATATTGTCTTGCCATACTCTTTGATGACTTTTTCCCGCCCGAAGAAATCGACCCGCCCTAATATGCATTTCAGTTTTTCCAAACATTCGGTCTGTAATTAGACAAGTTTCATATTTTTTTATATAAAATAAACTGAAAAGTAATTAATTTAGACCGTAACTTAAATACCAATAAAAATGTTGCATCGGTTTGATAGCAGTTATAGCATTTTTTGCCTCAATTTAACTGCTGAATTTTTTTCTCTGCAACATGCCAATACCTAAGCAATAGATAGATTGGTGTGATTCTTTTGTGCACCTTAAAATGCCTCCCCGCCATAGCATATGGGAATATCGAATGATACGTGCTTTTAAACCACTCGTGAATTTATTGATTTTCAATTGTTGTCACATTGGTCAGTGTCGTTCATTTGACTGGTTTGGTCGTGTTCTATTTTGTTTAATCTAGGGCGTAGCAAATAAAGGGATATCTTTAGTGATATATATATAGAGATTTATATATTTTCAATTACAATGGACGTCGCACTTATTTTACTGTAATAAATTTTAAAAATATCACATATTAACTTTACTAAGTTTTACATTCAATTACTTCGGATATTCCAGTTATATTCATTGCATGATATTATAAGAATATCAATTTTTAACGGGCTTAACTAAAAGTTGCAGCATTTCATGCAGTTTTAAGAATTAAACATAAAAAAATAGCATTTTTGAGCAAAATTTCTATATCACTTATTTTTGGGTATTCTTTCATCAAAACAAAAACGATAAACCAAATGGTTGAAAAGACCCTAAAAATGTTTTTAATTTAAAGTAAAGCCTTAGTACTCATGTAGTTTCATGTGTCTCGAATGACACTAACGAGTATCTGTAGAATAAAGTGACACAACACTGTTAAATGACAACAAGCCGCAGCGAGTAGACAAGCAGTTGGCAGCATTAGATCCTTCGTTTGTGTTCAAATTGACGTAGTATATACATCAAGTACGTTTTGTATGCGCAGCGATATATCGTCATTGGAATTGTTGCTGTTGTTGTTGTCCTTGTTATTGGCAGCAGGTATTGTATTGCTGCATGTCTGTTCATGTGTATATTACAATATATTGTTAGTGTGTCTGTTGTCTCTGGTACATGCATTCATTAAAGCCGTTGCCTATTTTACAGTTTAATGAATTAAATCAATTGAATTTTCAGTATTTGCATTACTGGCGCTAAAAGTTTGCCTTCAGTTTTAGGTGCTATTATAGTAAATGTTTCAGTGTTGCATAATCAGATGCCCATTAGAAGCAGACTTGGTGGTATCATCAATTATTTTAATTTGATATTTTACTATGTAGTAAAAAGTTCTTACAATTAGATTTTGTCAAAATATTCAAAAGAATACTTTTTTTTATTATAATAATATTTATTATATTTTTCTGAATATTTGACCAAATCTATGATTTTTTAGTAACGGTCTTTAATGAGCACGACTTCGACAATCTACTTGGATCATTATTTAATATGATTCCAGAATTCCGAAAGTTCGATTTTGGCAGATTTTCATTTTTTTTTCCATTCATTGGTGAAATTTTCAAGAGGGCCACTTATCTTTAGTGATTTTCAAAATTCGGTTTCAATATCAATTGGTGTAAGCTGCAACATTTGATATCCTGAAATCAAAAATTTTGGCTTAGAAAAATGGGCAATTGCATATATATTTTTTTTCTGTGGAAAGGGCACGAAAAGCATGTTTTGCTTTTTACAGATGTAAGATGATGTTTAACAAATCTTGGGGCCTTATGCCAAAAATAGTTCTGTAGATGTATAAGGCCATCATCAGACCAATTGTGACATATGGAATTCTTGTATGATGGTAAGCTTTAGACAAGCAAACTTATTTGGCAATCTTATCAAAAATTCAAAGAATGGCAGGTATTGGAGTAAGCGGAGCAGTAAAAACTACTCCGTGTGCTGCTCTCGACACTTTGCTCTATTTAGAGCTTCTTGACATTTTCAGTAAAGCGACTGCAGCAAATAGTGCTATTAGACTGAGGGAATCTGGTTTTTGGAAATCGAAACCTTACGGCCATGGTAGTATTCTCGCTCAATGTCCTGGCTGCGACATTCAAAGTGGGACTAATTGTATTACCCCCACTCTTGCGTTCTCAACCAACTTTCAAGTGAAAATACCTGAAAGGAAGAGTTGGACTCCTATTTCGAATTCCAAAGAAATATATACTGACGGTTCGAAAATAGATTCTGGTACGGGGCTGGAATTTTTTCTTGTGACTTAAGCATCAGTGAATCTTTTGCTTTACCCTGTTACTGTAGTGTATTTCAAGCGGAAATTTTTGCTGTCTGGAAGGCATGCCAAATTATTGAATCTAAAATTTTAGAGCTTAGTGACAGTTTTGTTATATACGTCGATAGCCAAGCAGCCATTAAGGCCCTTGGCTCTAATATTATCAAATCTCGCTTGGTCCTAGATTACAAGAAATCACTATGTGAAATGGGCGAAAAATGCAACTTAACCGTGTGTTTGGTGCATGGACATAGCGACTTAATTGGAAACGAAACTGCAGATGAGCTTGCTAGGAAAGGCTCTAAAATTGCCAATATTTCTGAACCAAGTATTATGAAACCACTCCCAAAATTGATTCAAAATATATAAATTGGGCTAATACGAGATGGTCTAACCTGACAACATGTTATACGTCGAGGGAAATCTGTCCTTTTTATGATGCTAATAGAACGCGAAAAGTGATCTAATTAGACAAACAACCCCTAAGAATCTTTGTAGGTGTTATTAAAGGACACTATTTTATAGGCAAGCATGCCTCAAGACTAGGGCTTTCTGACGTAGGAGATCTATAAAGATCCTGACATCGAAGAGTCTGTCTTTTATTATCTTTGTGAATACCCTGCGCTGACAAATCGGCGCTATAAAATATTCGGATTTCACTTCTTCGAATCTCTTGCATACATCGCTCAAAAGTGTCCAAAATCCATTTTGAAGCTTATAAAAATTTCGAAATGGTTTGCATAGGTTGAAAACGAAGTTATAAACAGGGTAGACAATGGGCCCAAGTTATGAAGACAATTCTCATCTACCGTGCTAGCCTAACCTAACCTATATATTTGTCTAATTTCGTAAAGAATAACATTTTTTAATTTATTCGGAAACAAATAAATTGGTTTCGTCATGGAATTGATTTCAAGTTGCTATTCTTTGGAAACACTGAGATTACTTGGATAGAATCGCCAAATCAATTAATTCTTTTTGCTTTTTCAAGGAACACAAATTTGAGGAATTTTATTCCCAAAGTAATAATTCCTACTAAGCTCTATATGAAATGGTATGGTATTTCTTTTTATTTTCAATCGATATATATTCGATATTTTCAGTAAATGCTTTTGTAGCAGCTGCTCTATTTGAAACTAAATTAATGCTGAAATGACATTGTTATTTACACGTAAGCGACAACATTTGTGTTCCAGTTGCCTGCGTTATTCCATTCTGTTTATCTGTTTATTACACATGCTGCAGATGCAGATGCAGCCGCAACCCCATACAGCACAAGCAATTCCAACTACAATACCAGCATCAATTGTACTTGCACGTGTGTGTGTGTGTGCGTGGTATAGTTAAAATAGTAAATTAATTAAAATAGAAAAACATTAAGTTCAAACTACAATGCAAATTAAATTGCAATACTATAGATATGTAAACTTTTTTGGCAACATAATAATGAAATCAGCTTGAGGTATGTTCTGTGTCGTCTAGTGCAAAAGGATATATTGACATTTAAATTTAGAAAACCCACTAGTGAAAGTCTCTTGCTTAATAGTACCTCGACTAATACAATAACACTTCTTACCTACTTGCCTTAATTCGTTCATTTTTTGGCGTGTGGGGGCTAAAGCATACGTTATCATAACTATGATATGTGACCATAATTCGTATTAATCGAAATGCTTATCCTATATATTTTTTAAGATTTTGAATTTGATGTATGTGAATATTCAAACAAGGACGAAAACAAAGGCTTAAGCCAATAAATTGACTTTATTAATTTTAAAAATTTAGAGTTTGTGAATTAATTTTCAAATTCAGTTGATTTCCAATCAACATTTTAAAAAGGTCTTACAGAGAATCGATTCTTTTCCTGTGAAATTGTAAAGAAAAATTAAAAGTTTTTTTACCGTTTCACTGTATTAATTAAGCGTTAAAAAAAATTATTTACCTTACCGTTTCACACAGCCATATAATAATTATCTCACATGGACAGTTGCACCGACATAGAGCATAAGATCATACAAAAAAATCACTCATACGTCATGTTATTCCATTTTGCTTTGAGTAACTCAGCGCTGCCAGAAACATGAAAAATACATAAATACATATCTTTGAAACATGTATTTAAATAAAAAAACACTGAAATCTCACAATCATAAAGTAACATGAAAAAAAAAATCGTTAATTAAAATCATTCACAGGCCTACGAGTAAATCTACTTATGTTCATCCACACGGCTGCAATTAAATAAACTCCGCGTAAGACCAAATAAAAATATTGGGCAATAAAAATGCGGTGAAGCAGGTACTTATGCATGGCGATGATGCATTGAGTGCGTGTATAAGCGATAAATGCAAAAATGAAAAAAATAAAAATTAAATGCAAAATAAATCCATAAATTGCTACTTGAGTGTCAGTATCGGACGCAGTTAAACACGTTTATTGTAATCGTGATAATAAAAATGTTTTTTTTTATTTTATTTTGCTACATGGACTTATAATTTTTTTAATGCCCTTTGAATAAAGTCACAATAAATACTGCATTAATTTAAATTCTTTGTTACACGGTTAAACAATTACACGGTGCACAGTGGATGGATTTGTATGCAACATCGGCCATATATAGTAATAGTTAAAATTTGGTATAGATGTTTGTAAGGTAAGAACAAAAAAAATTTTGAATATGAAATAAATCGGTTAACGGACACGCCTACGCCCCATACAAAGTTGGGACGTGGTTGAGACCTTTTTTCCTTTTTTAATTTGGCAATGGTGATTTCAAAAAAATTACTAGTTTTGCGATATCTTTTATAGTTTTCAAGTTATTAGAGAAAAACCAAAAAAGCTGGTCATTAACAGTAGTAATAGCGATAGGGTCTTGAAATTTAGCACAAATGTTTTTTGGATTAAAAAAACAAAAACTTGTGAATATGAAAAAAATCGGTCAACGGACACGCTTACTTTCCATACAAAGATGGGATGTGGTTGAGACTTTATTTCACAATTGGTATCAATTTCTATGAATTTAGCAATGCTGATATCAAAAATGTTACAAATTTTGCGATATCTTTTATAGTTTACGAGAAATTGGAGAAAAACAGTTTCAATAGTTTATCTGTTAGGTTTTTGAAAAGCATTGGAGTTTATATAATTTACCCCAAGAGGGATAAAAAGAGAAAAAATAGCCCTTACCTGTTCCTCTCTACTTAAGGGAACTTCTTTCCAAATTCAAGCAACTTCCAGCAACTTCACACTGTGAGCTTTTACAATTGATAAAATTATTGTTAAGCGATGCAAAATGTGAAGAAATTAAAATATTTTTTTTCCTTCAAATGTTGCTGTAGAAAAATAATCATAAAAAAAAGTTCTGAAAAAAAGCAGCTGAAACCTTAGATTTTGGTTAACCATACTTTCCTACATTAGATATAAAAAAATTTTCAAAATTCGGGGATATAATTTTTTGTTTTTTTTTCTGTCAAAGTTTGGCAATTTTCTCAATTATGACATTTTAAGCCCTAATTTTAAAAAAATCAGCATAATTCACGCATAGAATGCAAAGGCTTAAGCAAACAATTTTTGAAAAGCATGATCTAAGAACTTTCTGCCGATATGCCATACTGGTATATTTCAATACAAATAAATTAATAAGAACATATCATAAAAGTCATAATTTTTTATGTATTTTACAGAGCTTTTATGTTCAGTAGTTTTAGTGCAAAAAACATTAAAAAATTACAATCGCAAAATGCATTAAAAGAACAAAAAATGGGCAACGAGCTGCTTATACTAATTTCCATGACGCTACGTCATTTCATCAGTAAGTTTTGTTAACCGACGTTTAATAGTCTGCAAACACACTATATTTTTTTTCTGCATTGAATTGTTGAGAATCATAGAATCACAATTTTTTGTTCCTTCTAGAACTACATTAGGAAAACCTTGATAAAAAAATTGTTAAAAAAAGCAGCTAAATTTTTGTCTTTTAGCTAACCATACTTTCTTACATTACGTATAAAAAAATTTCCGAAATCCGGGGATATACTTTTTTTGTTTTTCTGCCAATGATGGCAAATTTTCCACTTTTACCATTTTTCAACATAATTTTTGAAAAATCCATACAATTCATATAAAGCCGATAAAAGAAAATTAAATTGATTTTTATAAAGTTGAAACAATGTAATTTCCGCTGATATGCTACATTATTGCATTTTTTTTTCAAACAACTTAACTAGAGCACTCTATCTAACAATCGCTTTTATAAAATGTTTCATATAACATTTTTGGTGTACAAAGTTCAACTTTGAGCCCACTGTGTCACTATACTCAAAACAAATTTAAAACTTCCATAGTTTTTTTTTTCATTCCCCAAGTATTCTCTGACGATTGTCATAAAAGTTTTTTCAATCCCTAGCGCTTTCATTTTTCTCCTATTTATGGCCACAAAAATCCACTGTGTGGCGGGCTGAAAGAAACTTTAAGGACAACAACATATCAACGAAAACGGAGTTCTTCGAAGTCTAAAGCTTAAAAAAATGCGTTAAGTCTTCATATTTTTAAAATTTTTTTTTTGAAAATTTTTGAATAATATTTTGAAAACATTTTCACGCTATATTGTTATATTCAAATATGCTCAACGCGCTTAAAAAGTTTAAGGTATGAAAAAGATTTTGCTGTAAGAACCATTACAAATAGGATGATTTTTTATCAATGATAATTGTTTGTACTTGAATGTATATAACGTTGAACAAGTATTTTTTAGTATCTACTTTAATTATACCAAAGAGATAGGAATTATGTAAGAGTAAAAATTTCGACATTGAAATAATAAATTTTAAGTGAAAACGTTTATTGCAGCGTTTATTTTAATAACGTTTTCCTTTGTGACAGGCACTCATATACCATTGTTTGTTATTGAGCATTTATTTTTGTTTGATCCCTTGACCTTTACAGGCAATTGAAAGGATTTTTTACGCCTGAATAATGGCTTTTGTTTTGTGAAATAACATGCTGTCATTCAAAGCAGCACACATTTTTCTGACACATAAATGAAAATTGAAATTCAAAAATAAATGAAAATGAAAGTGTGTGTTTTACCAATGTATTGTTCTTATAAGAGGGTGTTGTATTGAAATATAATGTTTATTTATTTATGATTTTGATTAATTTGAAACTTCTGCTCATGAATTTTTTATTTAATCACAGCAGGCAGATACAAAAAAAAAAAATGCTACAAATAAAAAAACAGCTGCGTCATATTTTGTTATGTTGAAAAAATCAAAAATTGTTCAAAAACTTGATAAACATTTGAAAATTCGTAAGGTTCTGAATAAACCGAAAAATGTCGAAAATTCAATGATAGACCATAACATTTATCACTTATATTGATAAAACAATTATTTATTTATTGAACTCATTAGCTTATTGAAATATCTATAAAAATTGTTATTGTCGACCTTTTTTTGCGAAACTGTCGCCATAAATCTAATTTGTTACCCATGACGTATGATTAACATGCAATTTTTCTTTGCAATAACGTTGACATAATGAAATTAATTTAATGCTACAAAAAATTGCAATAAAAAAAGGTCGCCTACACAATGCCACAACCATAACAAACTGTTTGAGCAGAAAAGTTATAAATTTTTGTCTAGCAACGCTAAGAAAAGTTGGTAAATTCCCTACAAACGAAAAGTTGATATGCAAACAAATAAATAAAATTACAGCTAAAGATATTAAGGTGAAAAAACTGCAACAGCAGCAGCACACAATAAATGAAGGAAAAAAGTAAAAAAGTATATCACACACACACACACACTGTTTAAAGTAATTCCGCATGAAATCCTTACCTGATGCAGCTGTCTTAAAAGCTACGGCCACTGCTGTAAGAAACCTTGTCCTTTAGTTGCTGCCAGCCAGCCAGCGAGACATAAATCGCTGAGCAGCATCTTTTGTCTGTCTATTTTCTATCTCTTTGTCTCTGTTTATCTGTTCATCTTGTGATTCACTACACATGTGTATGTACATAAGTGTGCAATTTTATGTCTGTCAGTCGTACGCTGCTCATGTCATGCTGACGACGATTCAAAAGTTTTATTTATTTGCCATTTTGAAATTTATATCTCGTAAAGTTGGGGTTGGTGGTGTTGTAAAATTCTAACAAGACACACGCGTTGCACACATCACACCAGCAGAGACATACATAGTTACAATAGCAATAACATATATTTGAACAAACACACGTACATGCACACAAAGTGACTGGCACTTGCACACCGATATATTTATGTATATAAATATATAGAATCTTTCCTTATTGGCATTCTTGCTCAGATTTCAGAAGTAAATCCGTAGTAAAGCCTGCAAGTTCTTGCATTCGTTTATTTGCTTGTGTGTAGTTTCGTTTGTTGTGTGCATTTTGTGACATTGATGAGCCTTGACGTGTATATTTATATGTCAATTAGACTGACACAAAAAATCTCTTTCGTACACTTCTATTTGTTAGAAAATCTTTTGAGAATATTTGAAATATGTTTTGAGTTAAAATAATATTTAGTGACTTAAATGTAAAACGCACATATAGCTTTTTCGCTGACTGTACTTTTGTGGGGATCGAATGTCAGCGTAAAAGCTATCTGTGCATTTTACATTTAAATCACTAAATAGTTTTTTCGCTGACATTGAAAACCCACAAAAGTACAGTCAGCGAAAAAGCTATATGTGCGTACATCGATTTTATATATTTCCCATGATAAAAAACTATTACGAAAATAACGGTAAAACAAAAGTAAGCAAAATGTAAGCACGATTTGCAGAAAGTAATTTGGAATGTTGTTGTTGTTATTTGCTTAGAAAATAGTACCGTAGAGTGGCTTGGCAATGATAAAAAAAATGACATTTCGATTTTGGAAAAAAAAAAAATCTCCTGACCTCAAATGTATTTTAACAAGCATTAAACTCATGTAATTTTTCTCTCATATTAATACAAATTCACAATAAAATTTTAAGCGAAAAAAAATTGGAGCATTTGAGAAAATCAGCTCTGTCTCTTTTTCATAAAAATAACTATAACTCCGCCAATTTTCAACAATTTCAAAATTTCTTAAAGATTCTTACAGAAAATCAGAGGCTCTATAAGAATCAATAGACAAAAATTAATTATTTTGTTTTGGATGAAAATGCGACTATTTTGAACAAATTTTCAGCGGTTTTTCAAGCTCTGATACTAAAACTTTAAATGGGCATAGCTTCGTAAAAAATGATTTTCAATCAAATTTGGAGAATACATGTTCCCTAAATTACTTTGAATAAGAACATATTTAATCGGCAACCAACTCCGAGATTTGAATTCAGTCCGACTGCATGGTTTGAAATAGATTTGGTCATGTGAAATGTTCCGTATGAGTGGGATCAGTGCTCTGTCTGAAATTTGACAGAATAAATTTTTCAGATAAAAATGGCCCATGAGAAAATTATTTATACTCTCGAAAATTCTCGAGGGATTCTGATATGATTAAAAACATGGTATCAAATCAGAATTTAAGTCCATATAAATTTTATTCGACTTCTTATTTGATGTTATATATATTTATATAATATATTTTCTTAAATTAAATATATTTTCTATAAACCAATAGCTGAATTTTTAAAAAGTACTAAAAAAATAAATTGGCAACATTTTTGTAGAAGAATTTAAAAATTATTTCTCATATAAATATTTTATGCAGGTTTCACATGTCGTATACGCAACATTATTAATTGAGTTTTTAAAAATTGTTACGACAATCTTACTGGCTTAAATTCTTTAAACAGGGAACAGATATACAGCTCTATCCAATGGCAAAGATGTGGAGGATTAGGTGTTCGGTCGTTTGACTTCTGTAAAAGCTGTAGACATATGGAGGAGAAGTTTTTTGAAATATTTCAAAAACTGTATTTGATTGAAAAGATTCCAGCACTAGTGAACCAAAATCAGCCAAGAAAATCAAATTTTCTTGTAGAGAAAGCAGTGCTATGTGATTCAATTTATTGGTAGATTTTTAATTATACCCAAAGATATGACTTTGGGCTTTTTTCAAAATCGACATTTTTTCTAAAAATATACATAGTCTTTTAATATCAAATCAAAGTAAAAAAAAAAAATGGAAAAACTTTTGACAACTTCCTTGTTGATATTTTCGTTAAAAATAAAATTACATTTGTTGAATTCTATTCCATTCTATATTCTCTTTCAATTGTTTGCAACAGACAAAAAGGCACATGCTATTTTTTTTTTCAAGGATTCTAAAAGTAAAGTCCTTAAGGTATTTTGAAGATTTTCCATTGCCTTTCCATGGTCCTTAGAGTAGCATCTTTGTTGTTGTGTTAAATTAAGTTTAGCCACACATCAAGTGTAAAAGCACCATATGTTGGACCCTCAATCAGTTCTTTGTAATATTGTCATTATTGTTGTTATTATTGTTGTTGCTTTTGTTATTGTTATAAGTGTCGTTATTGTATGTCAGCCAACCAGCTTGCTATTTTTGGTGGTAGTGGTAAAAGTCGAAAAAATATGATGATGCTTTTCATTTTGATATCCTGCTCAAGAACAGACAGCCACTCACGGATCAAAACACTTGCACACTTGGAAGGACACCTACATATGTTAAACATATGTTTTGGTGTTTTCTAATAATGTGTGTTCTATACATGTGCTTGTGTTTTTGCGTGCGTGTGTGTAGAAGATTTTATTAAAAGATTTATTCATAGGCATGTTACGCATTATTTGTTAGGTATGAAATATTTATGAGATCGTTTTATGAGCCCTTGAGTCTCTTTACTTTCTCCATTTTTATCCTGACTCATCTTTTCTAGCTATTGCTTACAATATGCTGCCATTTAGCAGAGTTGTAAAATAATGAATGTTTCATTTATTTTGAAATTTTGATAAGCTCTCTTGCATCAATTATACGGATGATGAATATTTGAAATTTTTTAAGATTTCGAATGTTATAAATGCTTTTTATTTGAAATTCTGTTGACTTGAGTTTTTTTAACGACGTTCATATACTCATACAAAAAATAATAGAAATTGTAAGCAGCTTTCAGCAGGAAGCAATAATTTCATTTATCCTATGAAAGCTGTGTTGTATTGAGAACTATATATGCATTATCTTACATTTCTGCTTTTCATCTTTACATTTTGGCACGTAAATGCTGTATACAATTTTTTGGCCAGCAATAGATTTTCTTTGGAATATTAGAAATTTTTGATGAACATTTATTTTTCTCTTGTCTATTCATAGTTCATATGAGCAGTGTCATGTTTATGTGTCATGCTAAGCTTTTGCTAAAAAGGAGATGTTATGTTCTGTATCTTTTTATTTTTAATTTATTTTTGTCGGAATTAATTTAGTTACTTGTCTTGTGTCATCTTTTATATAACAACTTTTATAGAAAAATATTGTGGTTTTCATAAATACAATTTGTTCTTTCAAATAATGTCCGAAAAGCTAAGAGACAAAAAAAAAAGTTTCTGAATCTTTAAAAGTTCCCAAGAGATGCTTGGAAAGTAATTTTGAAAATAACGGAGCATCAGCAATTTTGGTGCAAATTCAGAGGTTTGAAAAATATTTCTTATTTCACAATTTCCATGCAGATGGTAATTTATGCAGGCAACCAATTGTATGCAATTGTCTATAAAAAATGTTTTGTATAATACATAATTTAAAATATATGTCCAACTGTCTTGATATTTTATTTAACTTGTAGCCAATTTATGGGTACGATTATAAATCATCAAATTAATATAATTTTATTAACATACTTACATAGTTTTTTCTTGGAAAAGCCTCAAAGATTTTTTGTTGAAACGTAATATATAGACAAACTTCAAACTATATGGTCTGCCCGTCCTGACATATTGCATATCAATGATATTTTAGACAGTTCTACAAATTCGTTTTTTTTTTTCAAACTTGTTTTTCTAAAAGATCACATCGTTTATTCAGAAACACCATTTTTGTCATGCTTAAAAGAACATGCAAAAGAGAATCCTTTGAAAATTTCTTGAAAATGTTTACATTTTTTTACACGCTAAACTTCACAAAAATAATTTCATAATTTGAAAGGTCCTGTCACCATGGCTTTGGCGACCTGCTTTTGTTGCTCTTAAGTTGAGCCTCAAAGCGTATCATGCTTCAGATATCAGTCAGAATGTTTGAAGCAAACCTAACCCATCACTTACGACCAATAACGTAATCTCTCAACCATGTGATAACAAAGAGAAATGAAACACCAAAATGCTGAAATTTTTTAGAAAAACGAGATGCTGGACTCTATCAAAAGCCTTAGAAAAATCTGTGACAAATGCATCAATTTGATGACCATTTTCCATTTCACAGGCTCAAAAGTGAAAAAAAAAGCTTTAGATTAGTGGGAGTAGACTTACCAGAAATGAAACCGTGCTGACAATCAAAAATCCAATTAGCGTAAAAATATAATAAATTGATCTAAGAAAAAAATTTTTTTTTGAGAAACCTTTTCTGTTCTTATTATTTCAGAAATACCAAAATGCTTTCGGATTGCCATTTATATTTAGTTCAAGAACCATTTAATGACTCATATCGGTCATATTTTTACCCGTGAAGACCTTTCTCAGAAGGACGAATCTGCAGAATATATCCTTGATACTCGTAGTGTAGACTATAATTTCATAACATAGACAACAGTGAAGGAATTTCCCGAACATTTTCTGTAATTAGAATGACTTTTTGAATTTTTTTAAAGAAATTATTTATAAAAAATTAGACTTTTTTATTTTTCCCGGATATACTTGTATGACCAAAAATACATTTACTATCCAAAAAGTAAGATAATCAGTATTCCCAAAATTAAATGCCAGCACTGAAACACACTGAGTGTCTGATCTCGCTGAAATTCTGTGTGATAACACAGTACAGTGCTGGTAATATACAGATTGGTGGAATCTTTATTGTGCTCTTTTTTTTAATAAAGCAAAGTCGTAAGCCCTGGTGGCTAGTGCTCATTTTTTTTTAGTAATAATTTCCAAATTGTACTTATTAGACTAATTTTAATAAAATAAAATATATATGTAAAGAAATAAATAATAAATTTAAAATATTCTTTTGAAATTTTACTAATAAGCTTACACCTCTTCTTATATTTACTACAGGAACTATACTCTCTAGACAAGGGCAATGCACTGACATATCCAATACGTTATCACGAACAAGCGCTAGATGTACCAGGCAACAAAGAAAAGTAGTTAATGCAAGCAGTAGTATAATTTAAAAAAATATAAGAATACAAACGAAAATTAAAAATGAAAAATATAATTCAAGAAATTGAACAACGTAACGTAACCCAGCAAACATTTTTCATCGCCGAACAGTAATATTTCAATTGCCGAAACGTTGGTGTCAAACGCGCGGGAACCAGTATTCGAATGCCAGGTGATAGTTTGTTTTGAGAGAAATTGTGCGAGGATAGGGACTCGACACGTATGAAACATAGCGTAGACTTTCAAGCGATTGTTGTTGAAGAAGGAAAAAAAAATTTTACTATGTAATCGGAAGAATTTTAATTTCATTTTATACGCATTACTTACACCAATATCACTAGTTTACAAATTTGGGTTCATCTCGAGTTCTGGTTTCTCATAAAACTTTTACGATGTATTTTGGGGCGTAGATTCCAAAAACACCAACAATTTTTTTTTTTTTTCTTAAGAATCGTTTTCGAGATATCCCCAAAAAACCCGTTTTTTGGCACTTTTTTTATTTATTTGCCCATATCTCCATCAAATTATTATCTACTCAAATCTAATGTACATCATTGCAAAGATATTTTTGTTGTAATGATATGCTGTTTGAGTAAATCGAATATGTTTTTTCGGAGTTACAAGCGATCAAAGTTAAAAAAAGTAACTATTTTGGTCTTTTTTAAAAGTCACATAATTTCAATTGCTCGGTTTGAATACAAAAAAATTAGCTTAAATTTTTTTTAAGGTTTAAAATGAAAGACTACTCTTTTACAAATATTTTAAGTGAAATTTGGTCTAAGTCCGACAAAAAATGTAAAAGTTATTCAAAAATCACTGGAAAATGCTAGTTTCCATATTTTCATGTAATCTCGTATATAGGGCCTTTGACTTTGTAATAGAATAAGGAACTACTTCGATAATGGTTTCTTATTGTCTTATATGTTCAATTGTACCATATAAAAGATAAATACGAAAGTTCTTTTAAATTTAGGCTTGGACTTTTGAGGCCGGTGCATATTTTTCCCCTTTTTATTTTTTTAATTGTAACTCAAAAACTATACATTTTGGGTATATACTGATCACCAGATTTTTTCTAGGGAATAAAATTTCCTATCGAAATGACACTTTATAAAGTCAAAAAATTTATTTTTTCACCAAAATAACCTTAAAAAACTGATCTAAAAAATCCGAAAAATATAAATTTTTTGAAGCTTTTTTCATATCTAAGATCATATATTTTATATCGAAATTTTGAATAAATACCTTCATAATTATCATTGATAAGCTGAAAATAACTTTTTTATTGAATAAAAAATATTTTTGTGTGTAAAAACTGAAACTAGCATGGCGTAAAGGTTAAAATTTGTAAAATCATACAAAAGTTGGCAACTTTGAACGTCTATACCTCAGCCAATTTTCATCAGTAACTACTTTTATTTGACACCATTTTGACGAAAATAACGTTAGCTTTCTTTTTTGTGCTAAAAAGACCCCTAATTTCATTCAGAAAAAAAATTATTCCCAAAAATTAAAAAAAATTAAATTTTTTCGGTTTTTTTAAAATAGTTTTTTAAAGTTATTTTAGTGAAAAAATAAGTGTTTTGACTTTATAAAGTGCCATTTCGATAGGAAATTTTATTCTCTACAAAAAATCAGGTAATCAGTATCTATCCAAAATGTATAGTTTCTGAGTTATAATTAAAAAATAAAAATGGGACAAATTTGCACTGTCCTCAAAAGTCCAAGCTTAAATTTGAATTTGTACTTTTATAGGGTACAATTGAACATATAAGATAATACAATATATTTAACGAATCAGTTCGTTATTTAATTACGTAGTCAATGGGCTATATACGGGAATGCATGAAAATATGGAAATTACCTATTTTCATTGATTTTGAAATAACACTCACAGTTTTTGGACGACTTGGACCAAATTACACTTAAAATATCTTTCATTTTAAGCCTTAAAAAAAATGTAAGCTAATTTTTTTGTATTCAATTGAAATTTTGTGACTTTTAAAAATGACCAAAAAAGTTACTTTTTTTTAACTTTGATCGCTTGTAACTCCGGAAAATCTTACTCGATTAACTCAAACAACATATTATTAGAAAAAAGAGAAAAATTTCTTTAGAATGGTGTACATTATATTTGAGTCGAAAAAAATTGGACAGTGATATGGGAAAATAAATGAAAAAAGTGCCAAAAAACGGGTTTTTTCGGGATATCTCGAAAACGGTTCTTAAGAAAAAAAAAAAAATGGTTGGCATTTTTGGAATCTAAGCTTCAAAATACATCGTTGAAGTTTTATGAGAAACCAGATTATTTTTTGTGTAAACTAGTGCATTCAATAGTTTTTTTTACAATTTATAATTGCAAATCATTACACAAAATTATACTGAACAGAACATGCAAAAAGAGGACCTGCGTGACAACATTGACAGCACTCTTTGCCTGTAACCATATATCTAAATTTGATGATGTCGAATCATAATTGCATTGAAATACATATTCGAAATTTAAGCAATACCTTAAAAGCCCAATTTATTTCTTATAGAAGAATTAGAAATTCATCGCCTGGAAGATGGTATCATAGAATCTTCTAGAAGTGTCGCCAAATATTCGCAAGTATAATTTAAAAGCAATTTTTTTTATTTTTGTTGTTATTTATCTTCGAAAAGAATGTTAAGAAGAGGTTCACCTATTAATCGCGCTGAAATTTGATCACTTAAAAATTTTCTAGATGAGTAACAAATTCATTGCGATAAATGTGGAAGATTCAAGAAATCGTATACGATAAAATGCTTTTTTTTTGAAAACTTAGTTAAAGGCAAAAATTAAATAGTTTTAGTACGATTTAACATATAATATTTTGCAATATCCTTTCAATTAATTTTTAAAAAATCAAATAGCAGTGTGAAAAGTTAAATATGAAAGTTTGCAAACTAAATATCTTGTGCAAAATTTGAAAAATAAAAATGTATTTCAATATTAAATTTTTGCGTTAGTTTATGTAATAAAAACATGCAAGCAAATAACCTAAAGCGTATAGCATGGTAGCTGCATTTGCGTTGCGTTGTGTTTACCAACATATATACATATATGCTCATATGTAAGTACACAATAAATGAAAGGACTTCAAATCAAAAAAAAAAAATAAAACTAAAATAATTGCATACTTTAAGGAGTTTTAATTGCTTGTTTTTTGTCAATAAACTAAGGCTATTTATGCTTTAGAATTTTGACTTGTATCTTATCGAATTTTTATAAATGTAATATGTATAAAAATAATAAAAAAAAACTTAAATTTAAATAAAGATTAATAAATATTTTTAGAAAAAGTAGTTGATATATAAATTCAATTTACATATATTAAAATAGTAAATATATAAAAAAAAATACTGAAAAAAATGAGTTATGTAACTTTTGTAGAAATATTTCATATGTATGAACAATAACTTATTAATAAAAAAAAACTCACTATTTAAATTGGTATTTTTTTTTCAACGTTTTTTACTAAAAGGTATTAATATTAATTAAAAAACCTTCAAAACCATGATGAAATTAAAAATTTACATACAAAGTACGTAAAAATTGCATTTTAATTAATGTTACATTAATTTTAATATTCTACCACACTCTACTTGCGTTTCACATAAACTTAATGGTTTATTAATAAACCGAGCTTTAGCATTGGAATATCATTTATGAAATTTAATAATCGCAGCAGATATGTAAGTGAGTGAGAACATAATGAAAAGTTTAATTTAATAAATTATACAAATGACCCAAATTGCTGAGCCATAACTGAAAGTACCGAAGATAGAATTGCTGAAATCGATTAATTTTAAAAAAATACATTTTGATAAAATTAAAGTATTTTTTATTAAGTTTATTCAAATATGATTCCTAAAAAATGGCGTTATGTCGTGATGCAAAATCCACGATTAGCTCTTCCTTAAATCTGACCTTTTTTGGTGGAAATTCTGACGCCTGAATAATATTTCTTGTTTACTATTTGTCTTTCTGGAAGGAGAATTTAGAAATCAGCACACCACCGTAATTGAAAAGGGATCACTTCTGGATCTTTCTAAGCAATATGGTATACCCTGCTTGAAACAGTTAAGAAAAAAAAAAATTATCTTGATTTTGGTACAAGTTGCAATGCTTGCATCGAGTTTCGGTTTTTAGTAATTATGTAATTTCACAATACAGTGAAACCTGCTTAAGCGGTACCTGAATAAGTGGGAAACCTCTGCTAGTGAAACTCACTTCAAGTTCCCAGCACTTTCGCATCAAAATGCCTCTATTACTGGGATTATTAAACCTCTATATCTGGGATTTGATTTTTGAAGTTTTTGTGCGTTTTAGCCTCTATAACATGAGCTTTTCCCTCTATAACTAGGACCGTTTAGAAATAACCTCCATAAGTGGGAAACAATATTTATGTGCGTATAATTTGTTATTTGGAATATTTGTTTACCCCCTTTTTTTCGGTCTGAGTACGGTTATTTGGAAAACTGTGTAAATAGATACCTTTTTAATTGTTGAGACAAAAACTTTGGTCCCTTGGAGATCCTACTTATCTAGGTTTCACTGTAAATACATTTGTAGGACGTTTCACGTTAAGCCGATGGCTAAAAATTGGTTTGACCGATTAAGACGTACGAGGTTTAAAAATATTCGTCTCATGAAAGTCTTCTAATAGCCTTGTGGCTCGTTCAGAAATTCAAAATGACGGATCCAATATGGCAGCCGGAAGCCGGAGAAAAATCGAGTGTATAGCAATAAAAGTTTGTAAAAATAAAAATTCACAACCGATTGGGTCGTTTCTTGGCTTAAATTGTAGCTCCTAAAAAGCTTTCGCGGTAGGTTTACAGAATTCAAGATGGCGGATCCAATATGGCAGTCAAATATTCAATATGGTGGCCAACTTTTTGAAAGTCAACCGATTTGCATCAAATTTAGTATACGGGGGTCTTGGGGATCACTGATAACGAATGCGAGGTCAGATTTGACAAGATGACCGATGCAAGATGGCGGAAATATTTTTTAAAAATCAATCGATTTGTACCAAATTTGGTATACGGGGGTTTTTAGGGTCGCCAATTACGAATCTGAGGATATAATTTTAAAAATTTTCAAATTCAAAATGGTAGATTCAATATGGCGGACGTATTGTTTAAAAATCAACCGATTAGCACAAAATTTGGTATACGGGGATTTCTGGGGTCGCTGAATACGAATCCAAGGTCTGAAATTTAAAATTGAAGATGGCGGACCCAATATTATGGATAAGGATATTGAGTTTCCACTCTCTGATTTAAATTGAAACGTTTCTGAAACATTACAGAAACTTTGTAAGATTAATTGAAGATAAACTAAATTTTTTATAACGTCATCAGGACTATGCAGCTAATTTTTGTGACGTTTCTTAATTTATAACAATGATTACCCAAAACTATACTTAAAATAGCATCAAATGGAGAAGAAGTCTGGCAACATTCACACAGTTCTTTCAATACGTTCTAGAAACGACTCTTTCATAATATTGTCAAGTTTCTGAATAAATAAAGGATTTTTTTTTGCTTGCGAAAAACTGATAATTTTTAAGCTTAATTTTTATTTTACCCATAAAACCTAATATGTTTTCTAATTTAAATAAATTAATGAAACCATTATGCTAAATGAACTGTTAAAATACATCTACAAAAAACTAATTTCTTCATTAGTTTTAGTTAAATAAATTCGTATTAAATTATTTTTTAATAAAAAGATAAGCCAACCATTATTTGCCTAAAATGTTGTTGTCTTACAATGTACAGCACGTACGACATCATAATACTCGTAGTCTACTCCATCAATTTGCGAAGACACAACAAATAAAATACAAATTTTAGACATCTTTACACAAAGATGATGTTGCTGTTGGTAGTTTTTGCTATTGTTGTTGTTGTTGTTGTTTACTTATCTTACTGAAAATCTTTTCTATTTAAGGATGTCCTATTTAAACAGTCAAACTATCTATTATCCTTGTCAAGGCAAATTAAGCCAAAGAAAAACATTTCTTCGCCTCAAGTGTTAAAATCTACTACAGCGGAAACACACAAACAAAAAAAAAAGGAAACTTTGCTTCGGTGTGAGGATGTATGAGTATAATGATAAATCCCTAGCAAAAAGGATGCTTAAGTAGACATAAGGTACATACACACACACACACACACACACGAGAATACGCATAAGTACGTAGATATATTTTATCTGCAGTTTAAACATGTCAGCAGACATCAACGTCATACAATCTCACAAAGGATATACCAACAATTTGAGAGCAATGTGGGTGATGTACTGTAGAACAAATGATAATATGAACTTGGGAAATTTTTATACAATGGAAAAAAACGTCAACTATTCCTGTAGATTATGAAAGCAGAAATATATAATTTCATTACTTTCTTCTTGATAGAGATATCATTTTGACCCTTTTGGGGGTGTCACGCCCACTTCATTAATATCTTCGTTTTTTGTGTTCTCTTCTATTCCTCTAATTTTTAGTAGAAATTATGAACGTGTCAGTTTATTGCTTTGGAAAACTTTCAAAATATAGTCCATACGTTCTTTGGTTCTATGGGATATCCCACGCCTACTTTGGTTGAACGTTAATTCTTAGTCAGTCAGTTGGGGAAAAAGTCGATTTTGTATAGAAATAGTGAATTTTTTTGTATTTGGATTGTGTTATTTCTCTTAAAGAATGCAATTTTAAAAAAATCCTTATAAGCTGATAGTAACAATCGAAGTAGGTTCATGTACCAAAAATCACGTTTCAATTGCAATCAATTTGGACTGGGCGGTGATCCTATTCAGTTAACCAGGAGGAGATGTAATTTGTATATGGAGAAATTGAAGTTTTAAGTTCTAGAATGTGCCACACTCTAAGTTGTGCGAAGGTGTAGAATTATAAAAAACTTACATTGAATACTTTATTTTGTTCCACTGTACATTACTCATAGTTAGAAATAGTATGAATGTGCGTGTCATTTCACATACATAAGTCTGCTTGCGTTTGTCTCTGTGGTAAAGTGCGTATGTCGTTAGCATATTCAAGCATTTTGTGACATTTTTGAAGCAAAATGCGACAAAAGTAGAAAATAAGTAAATGCTGGAAGCCATGCGAAACGAAAAGAAGTAAAAATCTGCAGTTAAAGAAAACTATTAGTCAGCATTTCATGGCTGACAGATGAAAGATAATCCCCGAATATTTGCACCAATGTGTGCGTATGTGTGTTTTCTTTTTTTTCAGTAAGCGTGTGACAAAGTCTTTGTTTGTGTGCATTTGTGTTTTTCTTACAATTTGTTTTTCTTAATGTGCGCTTGGTTTTTTTTTCAGGCCAAGTTCTTACAAACTAGCAAAAAAAGTTTAGAAAAAACCATCATCAAAAACATGAAGGATGCTGAAAAGTAAATTTTTTTTTTCTTTAAAACTAACAAAAGTTATATCACTTTACCTTACTATTAGAGTTGTTCAAAAAAAAAAAAAAAAAAAAAAATTAATCAATTCTAAGATAAAATATATGCATATTTCATTAAACGTCTTCCAACTCATGCAGGATGTAGGGCTGATTTAATAAGGTGACGTCCATAAATTACATGAGGTCTTTTTTTGAAAACTCGTGAGATTTAAATTATAATTTTTAATGTAAATTCTATGCATTCAAAAGTTGACGTGAGGTTTTCCTTGAACCCCTGCCTCCCCTTAGTGAGATTTGGTGTGTTTTTGCCGTACCCCTCCCCCTTTTTAAACTCACGTAATTAATGGACGTTCCCTAACGTCATTCGTTTTTCCAGAGCACCGGCGAATCTTTTTGCGTTTGCGTCAGTTAAAATAGGGGGGAGGGGGTCCGGAAAAATCTCACCAGAACTCACCAAGGGGGGCAGAGGGGTTCAAGGAAAATCTCATGTCAACTTTTTAATGCATAGAATTTACATTAAAATTTATAATTTAAATCTCACGGGAGGGGGGGAGGGAGGGTTTCCGCCATATCTCACCAAGGGGGGTCCGATTTTTCAAAAAAATACCTCACGCAATTAATGGACGTCCCCTTTATTGGTAAATCATGATTACTGAATACACGCCTGTTGTACCTTTGAGAGTTTCTTAGGGTTCTGACCTACTAGGTTCAGAACTTTTATCTGAGAATAAGCCTAAAATTTTTAGTAGACATGAGATATTCATCTGAACATTTTTCTAGTCTAAATGTCTGCTTAATATACAACTGTGGCATTGCTTAGCAAATATTTATTACTTCCAACCATTTTATTGTTATTACCATCATTTCTATGAACCACCCTGAAATGTTAAAAAAAAAATTTCGCATTCAACGCCTATGTATGTTGGCCTTTGCCAGTGCCCATGTCAACACACATATCAAGCTACATACATACATACCATACAACGTGGTAACGCACAATTTCAATTTCATTTCTTTTCATTTTTTTTTCTGCTTTTTATGCTGTTTGTTTTGTCCTTTTCATAATCTTCCCCAAAGGATTTCCGCACAAACTTTCATCAGTTTGTTGTTGTCGTTTCTGTTATCGCAATGGGTGTCACGTGACAGGATTATCCACGAAAGTAACAACGACTGTTGCTTTGTCTCGGATTTTTTCTAAAAATTTTGCTTGTCGTTGCATTTTGAAAGTTGATATTCATTCTTTGCAAATGGATCTGTCTAAAGTAGGCTCCATACTGCAACTATCGCAATTAGTTCTATGCAGTGAAGTGCTTATTGCTTCTCAGTTTAGCAAATTACAGCAAAAATTGAGTCTTATTTCTGCTTTTAAGAAATTGTGTTTCTATTTATTGAATATGAAAAAAACTTTTCTCCAACGTGAATGGTAACTTTGTCGAAGCTGTTCGTTTTCTTCTGATTGTAACCTTTATATCATCATTGAGAAAGAAAAATTCGACAAGGTGCACGATCAGTAATGAGTGCCTTCAACAGCATTTTTCCGATTCATGTATTGTCTGGTCTAGCAAACGTTTCCATAATAATCAGTGACGACTGCGCTTCCTGCTACCCCAAATGTTTTACTCCAAAACTTGCAGGCAGACTTCAGTTGGGACTTCAGTTTTTGTTTTTCGCAATGTGATGTCATGCCATTTTTATCGATTGATTTAAATGGAAATCAGATCTTAACGTCATCTGGTTAGCTGTTCGACAATGGAAATCGTCCTAGGCCATTAAATATTCAGAACACTTGAAAATTGTGTAGCAGGGTGCAGTTGGTTATTAAGGCTCACAGCCTTCGAAATAAACTCTTCATAAGAGAACTGCAAGTACAAATAATGGCACAAAAATAATATTCTGCACTTTATTTTTGGTCATTGGTGGATGTGAAATCTTCTGCGAATCTGATGGACTTCTGTGTCGATCTTGTCCTGAAATGAAATAAGATTCCGTGTTCATTTTCAAACAGCGTTCAAATTTTTCACGCTTCGACGAAATTATTATGATTAAAGGTTGACATGAGAAAATTTTGCATGATTTCTACCATTTGGATTGGAAAAAAAATAAGTGCGGCCGCACCAGGCGCAAGAACTGGGGGCGGAAAAATGGTCGTGAAATTTATCTCATTTTACTAGGGTTTTGTGAAAGTCAAAAATGAGGAATTTTTTTTTTAGTGAATGAAATTTGATTGTATAGATGAAAATTTTCGTTTTGACGAAATATAATTAATTTTGCTAGAGTTTTTGAAAGTGAAATTTTTTTTTATTCGCCAAAACTTTCTTTGGTTCTGAGGGGGCCGGCATTCGGGATTTTTGGGTATTCTGTTATAAATTTTTCCTATGAAAAACACATAATTTTCAGCAAATTCTGTACTATGAAAGGACTCTAATAACTCAGCTTCGTGAATTGGCGTAAAACGTAAATTTTCTCAAAACTGCTTAAGGGGGCAGTGGCAGTCAGAGTTTTAAAGAAATCGAATTTTTTGCATTTTCTTCACGTATAATGTCTTAAAAATAAATCCTGAAAATTTGAAGTCAATCCGAAAATCACTTTTGGAGTTATTCGGCAATTACCAAAGGGCTCTAGGTAGTAAGGATACAGAAATTCATGTGTTTCTCGTCGACTGTAACTCGAAAACCGCTTAATAGATTTCAATGAAATTTACACAGTTTTTGCAAAAACATAAAAAGCTAGTCCCTGATCGAATCATTTTTGTTTTTTTAAATATCGATTTCTTATGAACAATTAATTGCTTATTTTTGTCCCGAAAATCTGGAGGTAAATTTCCTGAAGCCGCTATTTTGTTAATTTAAAAAAAAAAACACCAATCAAGCACTAGATAATATATTTAAAAAACTAATTTTTCTCATCCGATTGATTTCCGATAATTTTCCAAGGATTTGTGATGGTCACCGCAATACACTCTGTATGGGACAGGGTCCAACACAGCCAGCTATGTATAATTTTTATTATTTTTAATTTTTTTTTTTCTTAAACTTTCGCCAAGTCAAGTTGAAACATAATGTAATGATGCCATATTATCACTTTTATCAAATAAATTAAATTAATACAAAAAAAAAAAAAATATTGAAAATGCTCTGACTTATACCTGCTTGCGGCTCATATGTAATTCAAATGTTACGCTTTTTAAATATATAGTTAAATAAATTCTGTAGAATTTGTTGTCCCTTAAATAAATATTCGAAATTGTCCAAAATCAATGATTTTGACATATAAAATCAATTATATTTTGATAAGAAGGGGTGATGTAAAAATTTGGCTTATACATTCGTTAGCTTGCATAGTAATAATTTCTTTGAAGAACACCAAAAAAGCAATATTTTGCAAGCCAGTGTAATAAATAGCAAAATCTAAAATTTGTTTGCCAGAAAATTCATTTTTGAACGAACAAACGAAGTGCTTTTTACGAGCGGAGCCAGTTTTTTTTATTTTTTCTTTTACCAAAAATTATGCTTTGATGTCTCGTAATCAAGAGCTTACATTACACAGTTGTAGCATCCATTTCATATGTATGTGTAAGTACATACCTATGTGTGTGATAATGTTCATATTTTTTTTTTGTATGTGTCATTTTTACTCGCAACTTTTCTATGCAAATTCATAGAAAAATCCTTATAATTACGCGGGCAAGCGTTTTAAATTTTTTTTTTCCAGAAATCTTTTTTTACATGGTGTTGCGTGAATTTCGTTTCATAAAAAATGTAAGGAAGTTTTATTAAAAATTTATATGGACTAGAGAGTACAAATCTTGTCGGAAATTAAAATTTGTATTTATATTAAATGTCAGTTTTGGAATAATAAATCATACGACACCCTGTATTTTTTTTTCTTTTAGTATCTTGTATACGTTTTTCTTTCACCCATTGAATACATTTTTCAAATGAAATTGAGTGCAAGGTTGTAAGGGTTTTTTGTGTGTAACACAAAGGAAGGATTTCTATTTCATGCGCATATAATTAAATTAGGATTTATAATGTTGTGCGTACTTTTTGTGTGATATGTAATGAGATTTGTTTCAACTTAATTAGGGATAAATTTTGTGTTTTCTCATAGAAAACGATTTTATTTGTAAAAACGCAATTAAAAACTTTAAGTCAAAGCACATTATGCACATCATTATAGCAGAGTTGGCTTAATCAAAAGAATTCTTCATCATCAAGCTTCTTAAGTCCTCAGGCATTTACTCAGCTGTTAAAATCTTATTGAAATTTTTAATGTTCACATGACTTTTTTTTTCTGTTATTCCACCACAAAAGGCATAAAAAATCAATTACAATTAAATTCTTGACTTCTTTTGTCTTTTATTGTCGCTTCACGTTAAATCTTTTTAATATTCATTTTGTATTCGCCTAACCATTTTCATTCCTATCTCTTTTCTCTTAAGATGGCTACGACAAAAAAAAAATAATAAAAAAAAATTTAACCCACAAGGGGTGCTATAAAATCAAAGCATCATTTTATCTGCACAATCACGAAAAAAAAAATCAACAAAAAAAAAGACCCCGAATCGAAAACAGCTGCGTTGCTAACCAGAAATTCAATAAAATTGATTGAGTAGAGAATGACAACAACGCAACGTACATCATTCGAAGAAGCAACCAACTATCTGTCGATGGAACCCACCGATAGATGGATAACATTTGGTCAAATATTGCGAAATCATCAGCAGACGCAATGACATTAGCAATGCCATTGGTGAGTGGGGAATTTTGCGAGTACTAGCGAAGAAATATTTCATCCATAAAGTATCGATATTTGCGAAAACACCGTCGGTAGAGACCAAATCCTATGCGTGTTACCAAAGGTGGTTTGCCCAAAAAGGAAGTTTCAACCGCTTCAAAAAATGTTGCATGAATAAGTATTAAAGTTAATTTATAAATGAAAGGATTTCGCAAAAATCTATGAGAAAAGTGAATATGAAACATTAGACACTATTTCCGCTCAAAGCTTGGATAACTTAACGTTATGATAATTTTTCTTTTGAGATTGTCATAGCTTGATTTCGCCTACTTTTCGTCAAAAAAAAACCTGATGTCCTTGAATAAAATAAAATAAAATAAAATAAAATAAAATAAAATAAAATAAAATAAAATAAAATAAAATAAAATAAAATAAAATAAAATAAAATAAAATAAAATAAAATAAAATAAAATAAAATAAAATAAAATAAAATAAAATAAAATAAAATAAAATAAAATAAAATAAAATAAAATAAAATAAAATTAAATAAAATTAAATAAAATAAAATAAAATAAAATAAAATAAAATAAAATAAAATAAAAAAAATTAAATAAAATAAAATAAAATAAAATAAAATAAAATAAAATAAAATTAAATAAAATCAAATAAAATAAAATAAAAAAAATAAAATAAAATTAAATAAAATCAAATAAAATAAAATAAAATAAAATAAAATAAAATAAAATAAAATAAAATAAAATAAAATAAAATAAAATAAAATAAAATAAAATAAAATAAAATAAAATAAAATAAAATAAAATAAAATAAAATAAAATAAAATAAAATAAAATAAAATAAAGTAAAATAAAATAAAATAAAAAAATCGGTTCGGCAGCAAGTACCGTACAAGCAACTTCTCTTGAGAACAATTCTTTTTTTTTAATGTTTCGATACTTCGAAAATCATTTGTGAATATCTTATGATTACAATATGGCACTACGAAAATTGAAAAAAAAAAAAAAATTAACATTAAACATTAATTTATAACCATGTACCTGAAACCCCTCTCAAAACTAAATTTTATAGAATTAAGAGAACTTTTACAAAAGAAGTGACGTCATATTGGGTGCGCCATTTTGAATTTTAAAAAACTGAAAAAAGATTCGAAATAAGCACCCTCGAAAACCCCTTCCTACCCCCTCGATACTTGAAATTATATATGAAATTTATATTGCGTGCATAAAAAAGTCAGTTTTTTATGAATAAAAAACGAACCGCTGGACCGATTTTTTCCAGACTCCTTTCAGATCTAAGTCATGACGTGGCGTATCGATTCATATATTGTCATCAAAAAATTCTGTCCGGTAGTTATTGAGGAAACGAAAGCCAAAATATGTCTACATACGTGCGTACATACGTACATACGTACACACACACACAGACATCACTCTAAAAATACTTGTAAACGATTTTCGAGGTCTTGAAACGTAAAGAAAACACAAAATTACCTATTTCGATTTTCGGACCTATTATAATAACTTCTCAAGAGAAGTTAATAAAATGAAATAAAATAAAATTAAATAAAATCAAATAAAATAAAATAAAAAAAATAAAATAAAATTAAATAAAATCAAATAAAATAAAATAAAATAAAATAAAATAAAATAAAATAAAATAAAATAAAATAAAATAAAATAAAATAAAATAAAATAAAATAAAATAAAATAAAATAAAATAAAATAAAATAAAATAAAATAAAATAAAATAAAATAAAATAAAATAAAATAAAATAAAATAAAATAAAATAATACAAGATAGTAGAACTGATTTGAATAAGCGTTGTGTAAAAATTTGGCGGATTCTGACAAGAGGGCGTGGCACTTTCCATACTAGTAAAACTTTAATACGCAGCACCCCCACGAACGAAACATTGTTCGATAAGTAAACGATCCATCACTTTCGAGAGATACGCGTATCGGATCATTTCCGAATTGTAAACGATTTCGAGATCGCTAATTTTCTTCATAAGTTTTGAAACTTTCGATTTCGACACTTAAAGTGGACTTTGAGAAATATCGATTAGCAACAATTGACAAAATAACAAGATGTCGGTCAGAATATCACTTCACGATATCTTTTCTCTAAAATGATGTGATAGTTAAGCAAGCAACGGAGACAGTTAAGGAAACAAGCGTACAAAATTGACACCAGCTTGAATTTGATTTTGTCGTTCACTAGAAGACTGACTGCAAGATATAAAAAAATCCACTTTTGCTGAAAAAAAAAAACAGTTTTCGAATAAAACCTGAGGGTAAGGAAATATCTCTGATGCTTTTGATGATTTTCGTTTTTTTTTCTAACGCGTGACTCAACTTTGACTTCGATTAAAATTTTTTCTGAATTTTCGCATCGCTGTGGTCGTTATCGAATGTGATTAAAAAAGTTTCACTAACTTTATTACCAACACATACAAGTGTCGCAAGCAAAACTTCTTTTGACAGATTCTTAAGAATTTCAGCATTATCCCACTTTGTTGTTGTTGTACTAACATTTTTTTATTGAATCTTCAGTGGTAACTAAGACGGCATTTAAGTCGATAGAGCAACTTAAAATGAAGTTGACGTACAGATGAATTTCACAATTTGCTTTAGTATTAAGGTGTCAGTATAAGGTGTATTAAGAATAAAAGGAAAACTTTAAGAATGTTTTTAAGCTTCTAGAAAATTAAATCATAAGAAGTTATGTTCCATTGTCTTTTCTTTGCAATAAAAAAAACACATTTTTTCCTTAACTCTTTTTTGAAAACACATAACCCAAAACCATACTCTATGGCGCTAAGTGATTGATGTCAAGGGAAATTGCTGTTGGTTTCCTTAAACGTACATTTCCCCCCAATATCATATCAACATTTTTAGCATCTTTGGATTCATCATCATCATCAGTACCTCCCATCATCTTCATTTATTGTATATCCCCATCATCATCATAACAATCATAACAATTTTCTTCAATATCCAACAGGATTGTTAAGCATTTACATTTGCCAAGTCAGGCAACATTCATGCTCGTAGTCGTATGTGTTTGGCATTATTGTTGGTCATATTTGGTATTGGATGCCTGTTCCTGTCGTTGTCTTTGTTGTGGTTTCTGGCTCTTGTTGTGTGTTCCATTATGATGAGCGTTTTGAAAAGATTTGTTATCGTCTCTCCATAAAATGCTTACATTTGTTCCAATAGGGACACATCAATTTAACTTCCTTTTTATTTCAGTTCTTTTCTATGGTTTGTTGCTGCTACATAAGTATGTGTGTGGCATCAATTGTCTAATATAAATACTCATACTTGTTTTGTGATTGGAAAGACAACTGCAAATCTTTTAGCAAATTGAATAACAATATCTCATATGATTTTTCTCTGGATTTAAGTTTAACATGGTTAAGGGTGCGGTGCTCAAAATTTCAGATTTATGTTTTGATTCGATTTGTTAGACAAGAGCTAAGATTTTGAGTTAGAAATTATTACGTTGGAATTTAGAAATTTCAAAGCCTTATTCAATCGTTATGAAATTTCAAGGATTAGCGTGTGCAAATTCAATTCACTTAACTTTTTTAATTCAAGTCGACTTTGCGTATAATTTTAAAAGATATATTTTTCTAAAATATTGTAAAATAAATTGAACCAAAATGTCTTTAAACTTAGAAAAAATAATGTTTGTTCGCGGCAATTCTTGTCTGTGATCAAAGTATTGATTGGTTAAGAGTTGAGTAGAAGCAGAAAGCCGTCCTCTTTTACTACTGAATCTTGGGAATTTTACAATTTATAACATAAGCTGAGCCACCTGTAGAAATTCTAGACAACAATCCTAACAGAAAAAATCTTAAATAGTTTTCATTACAAGGAAAACATATCAGGCTTACAAATTCTTACCCATCGGCTTAAAGTTCACTGATGATTTGATTTAGCAATAAATGAAACCAGTATTACTAGCTATAGCCAGTTTTAGTTGTTATATTTTTTTTTTTGAAAATTTATAGTGTTTTCACACACTTCACTACAAAAAAAATCTGGCTTAAAATACACGCGGGCATTATTGCGATTCCGCTGTCATTTCTGGTTACTTGACTCTTTTTATTTGATGTAGCTGACCAGGTAGACGTTGTTCTGTCCTTATCGGTAGCTGAGGTTTAATTTAGTTATAGTCCTTGTACAAGAAAGTCTCGATAGAAGAGGTCGTGAGCGTGGTTGGTTCATAGGCAAGGGGATCGAAAAACTAACGCGCAATTGATCAAGAGCGAATAAAGAAAGGTTATTTGACTGAAGAAAAGTGAATTGCTTGATGTTTAAAATATCACATTCGGAATGACAATTCAACTTAAAGTCCGTACATTCAGTTTTTAATAAAAAATACTGCATTTAAATAAAACGATGTAAAAATGTTCATATATATTTCTCTTGTGAGAGGTGTGGCAACGCCAATTTTTTTTATATTATCTTTTACATATTGTTGAACCAAGTATCATTCATTTGCATCAAATAGTTGATCAGATATGACGAATTCTAATTTTCTACTACATAGAGGGCGTGGCATCATAACTTTTTTCAAAACCAAACAATGTTAAGAGCCTGCGTTGATTAATTTTTTTTATAGGAGGCGTAGTACCGTCCATTTTTTTCTTACTTTTAACCCTATACTTTATATCCTTTATGTACATTTGTACCAAGTCTAACTCGTCTGCGTCAAATAATTAATATATATGAATATAAGGGGATGTCCATTAATTACGTGAGGTATTTTTTTGAAAATACAGACCCCCCCCCCCGCTCTCTCCTGTGAGATTTAAATTATAATTTTTAATATAAATTCTTTTGCGTGAGGTTTTTCCTTGAACCCTCTCCCCCCCCCTTGGTGAGATTTTGCCGGACCCACTCCCCCCCTATTTTGGCTCACGTTATTAATGGACGTCCCCTAATGCATTTAATTTTTCTCTTAATGGGAGGCGTGGCATTGCCCACTTTTTCCAAACTATTCTAAGAATTGTTTTCTAGCCATTCGAAACATACGTACAAAGTCTTATCCATCTGCGTCAAAAAGTTGCTGAGATAAAAAAGAAGTTGATTTTTTTCTCATATGAGAAGCGGCATGCACCACTATTTTTTCATTCAAACTTATTTTCTCTCGTTCTTTTTATATATGTACTAACTCGACTATTTTCGTTTTTAATTGCTGCAAATATTTTTGAAAAAATAGTTCCGAAAATCTTTTAAATATTCTCCCAAAAATTTCGTTTTAGCAATTGAGTCTGTGCTGTATGAATGATATCAAACTGAAATATATGCTGAAATTATTCTTATATGGATAAGTTTCCGATTTCTGTGCGTCTGTAAAATCTGTAACACTGTGAAGTCCATATAGACCAGTAGAATTAGTCGTAAAACTGAGAAAAAAAATAATTCGTTACAGCACTCTGACAGCGGAATATTGTCGAACAAGCTCTTGTAAAAGAGTACAAAAAAAATCGAACCGACAGCAGCTATCCGGGGTGGAATGGGGTGCATTTTTAGTTAAAGGAGAAATGGCACCCGAACCATAACATTTTCAATAATGTGGTGCCATTTACCACCACACCAATAAACATCTTCACTCGTGCTAGAGTTCTCCCAAAAACGAAATCACTTTTAATTTTGTTCGTTTGTTCATACACCTCTGGAAATATATGCAAAAAAAATTTAGAAGCCCGTTCAAAACTAACTATAGCAACTACGACATAACGAACTGCTTATTACGAAGTCTCTCCCGCAGCTTCATTAAATTTTTTCTATATTTGAATACTACGGAAGATCAAAATGAAAGGGGCGCTATATCATCTGGGGGTACCAAATATCTCGATTTTATTCTAGTAACAAAATATTTTGTATGTTTTATTATTTAATAACAATATGTAACTCAGCAATAAATATGCAAATTTCGACGAAAAATATGATTTTTTCGATTTTTTCAATTTTTCGGTCCTTTTTGCCATTGCAGTATACTTTATTTTTCCCATTTATCGAAAGTAGACATAACAAGGAGTAAGTGAGCCAAAACAGTAATACGTAGGAGGTGTAGTTTTAAGAGGAATTGCAGTTAAAAATTACGTTTTTTTTTGAAAAAAAATTAAATTTAACAAAACCTTTACATATTTCCGTCTTAAAAAAATTACTGCTTTTTTGCAACACTAAGAAGTATCTTTCGTCCTAGTTTCAGCTTCATAGAAGCTTTTCTGTCAAAGAAAAATTTAAAAATCGAAAAAACTGGTTTTCCGTAATTTATTCGAAAAGTTTTGAGGATACGGCTAAAATGGTAGAAAAAAAATGTAGATCTTTTTATTTCCTACAACTTTCACATTAAACTTTTTTCGAAAGGATGCACAGTTTAGCCAGAAATCGTGAAAAACTGTGTCCGACCCCTAAAAATGCACCCCATTCCACCCCGGATAGCTGCTGTCGGTTCGATTTTTTTGTCCTGTTTTACAAGAGCTTTTTCGACAATATTCCGCTGTCAGAGTGCAGTAACGAATTTTTTTGTTGTTCAAAGCCTATTTCTCCTGGACTAATATGATACAAAAGCTATCTAATAAGTAGTATTAGTTATTCAATATATATATTTATTATCCTATATGCCATGAAGGAATATAATAATTCTGGCTTAAATTCACGTGCAACAGCTATTTTTCAATAAAATATTTCACAGAAATTTGAATTTTTTTTTCTTTTTTGCAATTAATGCAAAAAGTTATTCCGCATAAATACGAATTTATATGAAAAATACTGCAAATTTATTTTACGCAATAAACTGGAAACAAATGTAATTTTTTTGCAATACAAATATTTCAGCTCTTAATGATACGGGAGAAATAAAAATAAAAATAAAAGAAATCAAATTTTTTTTCTTTTTTCAAATAAATGCAATTTATGCTTAATGGAACTCATATTTACAATTTTTTTGTTGTTATTAATATTTGCATTGCGGAAAACTATTTTTATTTATATGCGCACTTTATGTACATATTTTACATTTTTATGAAGGAATTACAAAAATTTTCAGCTATAGAATGTGTATTTTAAAAAAGTTGTTTGGAGAGCGGTGTATTGTTGTACCCTAATGGTTGTGTAGGGTGAGTGCTAATACTTTTGTTATATGTACTTTTTCTTTGAAGTTGTTGCAGTAAAATCGTAATCGTTTTAATTATTGTTTTATATGAGCTTATGCTAGGCTTTAGAAATTTTTAAGCAAATATTAAATGTACCTCAAACATTAGTCAACAACATAATAAGTTTTACTTGGGAGTCTTCAGAACTCGAGATATGATAACATTCTCTTTATTGAAAACATAATCGATTTTTTGATGGCTATGTTTACAAAAAATATAGAAAATTACTGCTTTGTATACTTTAGTCAAGTGAACACATGTCTGCGTACAATAAGTTAATTGCTCTATACAGGGCCGTGCCTAGAATTGGAGGGCCTTTAGGCTGAACATGTGGCGCGTGCCTTAGTGTAAGGTCTCATCAATCCACAAAAAAAAAAAAATTTTTTTCTATAATATTAATTATAATAGTACTGACCAAAAAAAAAAATTTAATCAATTTTATGGTGCATACTCCCGTTAAGTGACACGGTCCCCTAGGCTTCAACCTATGTATTCAATGCTTTTACACGACCTTGGTTCTGCTACAATTCATGATTGTTATATTCCAAATAATAACTTTGTGCACACACAACTGGTATAAATATACTTATTCCATTAAGAGCCGAGGGCATTTCATACAAACATTTCTCCTTAATTATCTCTTACCCTACATACATCACCAACAAATTCCCAGTATTTTGAAACATGATGCAACGAAAAATACGACATATTGTCGTGTGATTTTTATTTAATCAACAAAGAAATTTCGTGAAAAAAATCATAGTAACTGAGAAACGTTCGACGCAATTTGTTGGAGTTATGACATTTTCAGTTGAAATTTGGATAATATTTTAGTAAAAAATATAGAAGAAAAAAGCAAACGACTTATTATTGACATATATTTTTTTAATACAAAAGGAAGCTGTTCTTATGTCCTTACAAATAATGTGCTATTCAATGTCAGTTTTTCTTTTTACGGAAAACAAATTAGTGAACTCAAGAAATTTTCTTAAAATTTTGCAATTTGCCAGCAATAACAATATTAACAACAACAACAACAACAATATTAACGTGATTCTATGATTGGGCGCTGTACGCCCCGCAGATATGTACATTAAATTGTAAACATCACTTCCTATAAAGTAGGGTGGGCCATTTACTCTCCCGCGGTCACGAGCTATGAAACGTGCCATCATTCGTCCCGCCTTGCAGTTGCTGATTTCTATGCGCTGATTCGTTTGAAAAATGAATATGCAAGAGACCCAGTCGGTATTAAACGTGCAAAAACATAAAAAATGTGCGCAAATGAGTTGCGCAATACCAGTTGGGAAAATTTTAGCTCAAAGACAATAATTCTGCGAAAGACAATTTTTTACGCATGTAATATTGACTTGTAAAAAAATGAGAGACTAAAGAAACTGCTCTTGTGTGCATCATTGTTGTAAAAAAAACTCATATACATGGAAAAATAATTTTAATTCTCGGAAAATTACTTTTTGTTTTTATTGATGAATTTTGAGTTTAACAATATTTTGTGTAGCCATGCCATGCTTTCGCAGTTCATTTATTTATTTGCATCAGTGATGCACGTATTTCTACTGGGTAATGTTTTCTTTACGTGGAAAAGACAAAACACATTTATACTCATGTTTTTTTTTTCGTTGGAATTCCTAAACACATTTATACGCATACTAGCGCGAAATTTTTGTTGTAAACGTCAGCGTGCTGTCGAATTTTGGGCACCGCAGTTGGCCATCCCTACTATAAAGTAACGATAAATTAAAAACGGTTGAAATAGCAACAGCGGGCATAGCTGCTGCCACACAGGCAAACAATGTAAGTTTTTTATAATTTGTGATTTATGTGAGAAATTATAACGAATTTCATTATGATAATATAAGCTCTCATGAAATTTTAATGTTTAAAAAGTAGGCGTGGCAATTGTCATACACAAAACATATTGGAAATGATGGCTTAAGCAAACTATTGCTGCAAACTTTATGAAATTTGACTCAAGGGTAGTTGTTTTTACAAGCCTTCACTACACCACATTCAGGTTAAACTGCGCCAATAGGCGTGGCACCTACCATTTAATTAAAAGCAAACTTAAATATAATATCAATTGGGCTATAAATGTGAATATGTAATCATAATAAAATATAATATTTGTTACAGTAGCCTTTCACTGGGACAAAACTGAGCCGATTTGCTTCAGTAGACGTGTAGACGCCTATTGAGCTGAGTTACCGAGGTTGTAATAGAAATATGTCTACGTTATATGATGGAATATTTTTGTTGTATTTTACGGAAACATTTTATCATGAGAAATTGTTTCAAACTAGAAAAAATAAATATATATATTTTTTTTAATTTGATAACTAGTGTTATTATTGCAATATGTTTACATTTCAAATGTAAACAAAAATATATTTCACATTGACAAATGAAAAATAAAAAAAATATAAAAACCGCAGTGCTTAAAAATTTGACGCTTGCGGGTTGAAGTATGTACTTGGAACATGGTCATGATTTTATAGTAAAAATTTACACATGTTAGTATGTACTTTAAACAAACGTTTACGTTTCTCTGGTAAGCGGCACATATTTTATTTGCATAGCTTGCATTTTCCCCCTTTTTTTTATTCATTTCTTTGTTTTATTTTATTTTATTTTATTTTCATAATTGCATATATTTTTATTTTATTCGTGTGCTATGTAACCGCTAATGAAAGCAAAAAATGTGGCAAAAAAAAAAGATAAAGCAAACGTTTCAATTTCACAAAAGAACATTAAACTATGTAGGTGCGTATGTAGATACTATGTATGTATATGTATTTGAAAATGTTTATAAAAAAATGTTAAATAAACTAACATAAAATATTGTTTGAAATAAAATGGTCTAATATTATCTTTTGTTCAAGAAAATTAAATTTTAAAAATAATATTTATGTAATTGCATTTTGTTATCATACCGCAAATATTGGTGGTATTGTGATTCGCTGTTTAGTCACCAGGATCAATGACACCTCGCTGTTTGCGTGTATTCAGCTGAAAAAATTCTAACTATTTTATTGTGATATTAAATTTCAAAGTGAAGAACGTAGCAATTTGACACATTTTTAAGCAAACTTTTAATTATATTTCTATTATACTAAATTATTCATATAATATTTATAATATGCACTATAATGCAGTGTGACGAAAGGAACAGACCGTTTTGAAAAACAGCACGTTTCAGTCAATTATATAATAATATATTTTCCACAGTGCAGTTTGGTATGGCAGCAATGTACGATTTTCTACATGAACCATTACCATAAGGTAAATTCAAGCATTTAGAAACCAAACTAAAATGCTCAGACCACAACCTTATAATAAAAATAATTCAAATGCTTATCTCTGAGTAGCCAAACCCTCATTTATTTATGTAGATAAGACGGTAATATAAACTACTTAAGCTGCTCTTAAGTCACATTGCTGCTGTCCAAGGTAATTAAATTAAATTCGCAGCATCATTAAAAAAAACGGAGAGCGAACGTTTAATAAACGTAAGTAGCTTTTTATGACATTAAATGAAAATTAATTGCGATTTTCGTGAATTAGGATACCGGTCTTTAAAGTGTAGAGCGTGAAATTGCATGATTGCGTGTTAATAAGGGTGTCATTAAAAATTCTATTTTATTGTTAATTAATTCTTTGGCATGGAAAGAAACTGATATGTGCTTTACTAAGTGAACTTAATTTTATTAAATATAATCGAGATATTGCGCTTTGAGAGTAGCAATTTTCGCTAAAAATAAATAAGTAGTCGTTACAATTTTTGTCATATACGATTTTTGTTAAAGTTTTCTGAAATTTCAGTAGGAACAGAAACAACAGTTTATGTCACGCTGCTTTAAAATCTATACATAGCTCACTTACCAAGTTATTCGCCAAAATCCGACAAAGACACTTCTGGACTCACATACGAGAGCGAGGCATGATCTCGATGTGCCATAAGCGAGTGATCTGAAATAGTAATGGAGACAGTTAAAAGATATGAATTTTATTATTATATTATTTATCTAAATAATATTTTATCAGAAAAATTATTATAATTATTAAATACATGTACATAGATTTCAATAAGTTTTTATTATTTGTTTCAAACAATAAAATATCGAATTCAAAAGTTACGGACCTTCTTAGGATAAACTAGTTTATCTTAGGCTAAACTAGTTGATTTGTATGCCTAAAAGTATGCAATTTATATTTAATGCAAAAGCCACTGTGGATACCAAAGCCGATGTTGCGCATATTAGAGGATATATATCCTGAGCCGCTGCCGAAGGCCGTGCACTTACCCATATTACCTTACTTTGCTGCTGTCTTAGCGCCTCTTTATGTATAACGATTCGTCTCGTTTCGTCTCTAATTTTCAAGCCTAAAAATATGCTATTATATTTCAAATGAAAACAAAAATATCTAACCTGCGTTTAATGGATTAAGAAATATAAAAATTGTGCTAGCAAATTTTTCGGCTTGACAATTAGAGACAAAACGAGACGAATCGTGATACATAAAAAGGCGCTTAGTCTTCGCTAGGCACATTGCTTTTGCATTAAGATTTCATTGTATATCCTTAGACTTAACGGTAATTAGTTTGGCCTAAAACTAGTTTGTCCGGTAACATACATATATATTTTTCAACAATAAATCAAAATTGAATCGAAGAAATTTTTCTCTGATGCTCCACCCTACTGTGTGTGTGATAGGTACCATATATGAATGTGTGGTAAAAAAAAAATCATATAATGTATATTTAAAGAAACGTACAACAATAAAATAAAAATTTCTCTGAATAAATTGAAAGCTTTTAAAGTAGCATCTAGAGCTTTTTATTGCAGGTTAAACATTTTTTTTTTTTGATAATTAAAACATTAACGTAAGTTCACACGTTCATGTGATTATATCGCACTGCTGTTGCAGTCATGGAAAAATTCAAATGCGAATTGTTTTTCTTGACACCAAAAAAAAAAAGATGTAAAACTCGGTAGTTGATGTCTATGCAGTTTCTCTCTTGCACGAAAGAACTTGGCCGCCAAGGATATATTGAAACTTAAATGCAACGAAGCCTGTGCGACTGGAAATATGGTATGGATTGCATTTTCTTGGCATGACATAGGCGCGCTTATAAAAATCAATGACAAAATGGACAAGTTTCCCTATTTGGACACATTGAAAAACCATATGGTACCGCATATATTTATGAATTTTGCTTTGTTTCTTTTTATAAATTTAATTTTTTGATATGTTCCACTATTAACATAAAAGTGCGCATTGTGTGCACAAGATTTATTGCATGTGTTTGTCTGCGTAAATTTTTATGTACGTATATGTACAAAATGGGCATAGTTATTATCCATGAGGTTACGTTTATATATAAAAGTGTCATAAATTGTAAGGGTCTTAAAGTTGTGGATGCGTATTGCGGCTGGTAAACAGGTGTAAATATATGTTTTTTCCCCACATTTTCTGTGTAGTAATTGCTGCCTAAAAAGCCTTACAGTTATATACTCATTTTCAGTTGTGAATTGCAGCAACCATGCAACAAAATGAAAAAAGAAAGATATAAATTACTTCCATGAAATTAAAATCCTTTTTAAATGGCAGCGCTGCATACAATTTAATTCAAATTTAATTGCCACCACCTTCACTATCATGCCATAAGGAAACGACCCAAATCAGCAAAAGTTGAAACTAAAGCTGGATAACAACACTGTGGCTGGCAACTGCAAGAAAAACGATTATTTTTTAAGTCGTAAATCATCACAAGTGTCACAATCTTTCGCATTCTGCTTACAGGCGAAAAGATGCAGCTCAGACGGAAAATAAAAATGTGAAATTAAAATAAAAAAATATGCAAACAATTTTTACCCCGTAAGGTTAAAGAACAGTGGATAAATACAGCTCTAAGATTTAGTAGTCTGTTATACTGCTCTATTACTTTAGTAAGTGTTTCGATTTGACTCGCGAACTACTCGACGGATTTTCATAATTTTTGTTTAAATGTTTCTAACGGTCTATGAAAGGTTGTCAGCATAGTTTGGTTTAGAAAAAATAGGCGTTGATACGCCCCCTCATATTCGGAAAATTCCAATTTATTATAAATCATCAAATATTTGCCGCAGAAGAATAAAACTTGTTACATATACAGAGGGTAAGCGCAAAAGTAATTTTCAATGAAAAATGGGCGATGCCACGCCTATAATGTAGAAAAAAAATCTAATTTTTTTATATGTCTCTGCAACTTTTTGATACAGATAATAACATATGGTTCTATAACGTTCTTAGCATAGTTTGGTTTTGAAAAAAATGGTCAATGCCACGCCCCTCCTTGTAAAACAAAAGTGAAATTTATCATACCTCATCAACTATTTGACTTAGATGAATGAGACTTGGTACATATATAAAAGTCATAAGCTAAATTAAAATTCAATGAAAAAATCAGCAGTGCCACGCCTCCCAAAAAATCTATATTTTTATGCCTCAGCAATTAAGTGACACAGCTGGATAATATTTGGTACATATGCTTCTTATGCTCTGTGTGAGATTAATTCTGGGAATAGTTTGGTTTGGGAAAAATTAGTGTTACCACGCCCCTTCATATCAGAGGAAAATCATTTTCATATCTCAAAAACTGTTTCACGCAAATAAATGAAACTTGCTACACATATAAATGGTACGGGAAAAAGTAATTTTTGAATGACAAATTAGGCCCTGCCACACCTCTTATATGAGAGGACATCGTAAGCCGTTTGTCCATCGTAAATAAACTCGATTTTCCCAGATGAGGAAAAAACAGAAACTTTCTATACCTCAGCAATCATAAGACGTAGATGTAAAATATTAGGGAAAATGATCTGTTTCGCTTATATACTCCATAAATTTTTTGACTGCACGAAACCCAATGACCACGAAACTCAATGACTTCAATGCGTCCGAGAACAATTCCCCCCTATGAAAATTGTCCGACAAGATTACCACTTGATTTTAAATATTTTTTACCATGGACTCTGCCAGAATTGGCTCTAAGGTCATAAATTTTTTGATTTGATAAAGTAGGCATAGTTGGCGTGTCGGACGCGCTAAACGACCCAACATTTTTTTCCGAAATAATGTTTTACGCTTTTTATGTATAAAAAACTCTTGATTAAAGTATAAAGTAACATATAGGTCATAAATTTATTTATCTCGTAAGATTCATGACTTTGCGATGGCTTCAAAGGAAAACGCGCCACCATCATACTTGGCTACGTTCAAAAATTGTCCGACTCGGCGTGAATATCACATACAAAAAGTTTGAGCAGTATGGTCATGAATAATTATTTTACTCTACGGCCCTTGGACTATTATTATTGTGGTTCCTTTTCAACCTGCATAATATATTATATTCATTATCTATAGCTACGTGAGTATTCAATCGAGTTATTGCAATAACTAAAAGTATTTAAAGCGATTGAATATCAAGTGCAGTTAATAGTTTTATTTTAATTGTATTGAAAATGACACGCTTCCGACTTTCATTCGTTAAATTAGTTTTGTTGTTATTAGTTTTTGAATTTCTTCTAAGCATTGTGGTCATCGAGGCATACAGAGGTAAAGATTTTCAATTATTACTTTGTGTAGTTTTTTTCTATATCTGAGCAGCATACTTGTGAGATGGACAAACAATTACCATTAGGTCGATAATGACGCATAAAAGTTTTAAATTAAAATTTATAAATTTTCTGCGAAAGTCATACATCGTCTTGAAGCTGTTCTTTTTCACTGTCGGGTTGGTTGTCTTATGATGGTAAAACTGTGCACTTGACCAAGATTTGCAATCACAAATCAAAGCGATTTGAAAACTTATTAAGCCCTTCATTAGCCACAAATATGGTGACTTATAAATACACAGATTTAATTTCCTATTAACCTTTAAATAATTTGTTTTTTCAGAATGTCCTGTAAATCAAGAATTTAAAACATGTGGCACTGCTTGTCCACTGAAATGTAATAAACCACCACCAAAAATTTGTGCAGATATATGTATCCCTGAATGCCAATGCAAATCTGGTTTTTTGCTGAACTCCGCACAAGAATGTGTTTCGGAACAGTATTGTAACAAATATTTATATTAAGTATTAAATTTTGAATTTATTGTAAAATACTACTGCTAAATGACAATAAAGAAAGAGCAATGATTGATGAACATTAAAAAAAAGAGTTAACATGAAATAGTCTTATAGGGCCCATACACGTTCAGATTTTCATCAGACCTGTCAAAATCTGATGAAAAATCTGAACGTCTGAGGCCAAGTCGTACGAAAAACTCCAACCAAATGACGCGAACGTACGACTCGGACCTGTCAAAATTTGATGAAAAATCTGAACGTGTATGGGCCCTATTACAGATTTCAATAGAATAAAAGAACATATTGTAACAAAAATTCATGACTTTTCTAGAAAATATCTTTCCAGAGAGGTGTTATTGTCAAAATTCAGGCACAGAAGGCATTGTGATCAATATTTTAAAAATATTTTTATGATAAATTTTTTAGGTATCGACAAACATTCTATAGATGTTTACATACAAAAAACAAATTTCTAAATTTATTATCTAGTAATCCTCGCCTAGAATAATCTAAATCTTTAAATTTTGAGTACGAGGTCCTGACACAATGAAATTGTTCTTTAAGAAAGTATTGCTTAAAATTTGGCTTCTAAGAGAATGTGACATTTTCTAGAAATTCGAAAATTCTTTTTCCATTCTATGAACGTTTAGAAAATATGATAGAAAAATCAAAAATAGTTAATCAGATAGAGGATTAAAGAAATAAGGTGACGGAGCGTTATATAACTAGTACAGAAACGGATTCCGTGTAGGGTGTTGCACAGTAAATAGGCACACTTATACTTATATAAATTTTAATATTAATAAGTTTATGTTTAAGTGTTATTAAATTAATTATTATTCCGTCATACTGTTTTATGCATTATTCTTAAGTTATACTTTTGTATTCTATTAAAAAATGTTATTATAAAATAAAAAATATTTAATTGAAGATTTTTTCTTTTCGCAACCTCGGTCTAAGCCCACTGTCCATGTTACAAATCTTATGCAACATTTTACTTCATGTGTCACTACTTAAGTTCTTAGTCATTTTAACAGAAATATAAATTGAGCAATTCCATAAAAGGACACATAGATTAACTTATTAGTTTAGCTGTGGTTGTCAACGTATGCAGTTGAAAACACGTTGGCAACAAATGAGTGATGAAACTGCAGATCAACAACATTTGCTTATGTCATTCTTAAGAAAACTACCATTAGGTAGCTGACAAGGCATAAAATATCCTTTCAGCTATTGCACAAAAAAACAAATAATTAAGTGTGAGTTTATTTTAATACGTTTTTAATTTAATCGAAATAAAGGCAAATACTTTGTTCCAATTATTTTGATTTGTCTGCTTATTTAGAAAAATCATATTGCTCTTAGTTGCTTATTTTATATTGCAAGTCAAATGCCAAATCCACCAACACTGATTTATGTAAATAATAAAAAATAATTAAGAATTAAAGTCATTTCGTAGAAAAAAAAAAAAAATGTATCGATATAATTGAAAATGGGTTTCGAAGTGAACGATTTTTATTTTTTCTTTTTTTTTGTTCTTTCGCGGATTGTTTTACCGCGCCGTAATTTGGTCTTGAATTTTTTCACGCGAAACGACCTATATTTTATGAATAACCATAGTTATTTTCAGCTACTGTCCCACTTGGAAATGTCAGTTCCAAAACTAAACATATCAATTCAATGAAGGCAAACCTGCAAGCAATACCTCGATATAGATATAATATAATTGAGCCAGAAAGAAATCATTCAACTCTTATATTTAACAGGAGATTATAACTTAATAATTAAGTTTTATTAAATTTTTTTTTTATAACAAAAATATTTTATATTTTGTGCATTAATTGCACTTTCTGTATCAATTGCATCAGCATTTTCACACGCTACTAGGAATCACAAATACGTGAATGAATTTTTCCATGCGAAATATCCGCTTTACAAGCATAAGCAATTATGTAATAAATAACACTGAGCAACAGTGTATTTGTGATTATATTTTTCAGTAATATTCTAAAGTCCCACGTTAGAAATTTTGCAATAAAATAGAACATATGCTTCAGCGAAAGAAAATTATTAAATCTAAGCACATAGATCAATGTAAAACATGAAATAAATATTTTTAGGGTCCAATTTATTCGCATGGCAACAACTTTTTTTTTTTCAGAATGATTCAATTTACTGACAATTCGTGACGCTTTTTTTATCATGATTTGTCTCGTTTCGTCTCTAATTTTCAAGCCTGAAAATAAGTGATTGTATTTGATATAAATGAAAACAACAAAATCTGGCCTGGGCTTAATGAATAGTTAATCACAAATATAAGAATTGTACTAGCATACTTTTAGGCTTGCAATTTAGAGACGAAACGAGATGTATCGTGATATATAAAGAGGCCCTTAGCCATTTGGACGATACTTCACGATTGCTGGCAAATTAAAGGGTCCAAACATGGTTTTCACTTGCTAATCCTTGTTCAAAGTTGAAGTTCTATATATTCTAAATTAAACTGTGTAGAATTTGGCATTAACTGCATTATGGAAAAAAAATTTTGTGCATTTAATATAAAAAATCAAAGTGTCGAAAATTTGGTTTTTATTAAAAGCCAGTTCATTAAAATATCGATGATGATATTCAAAAGCATTGTGATAACGCACTATGTCATTAAAATTATATTTATGTCTAATAAGCGATTCACAATGTCAACGAAATTATCAGGTTTTTCATTTAACTTAATTTGGAGCCAAAATTAGCTCTTTTTAAATACAAATTCAGCATTAAACCAAATTCCCTCGAATATCGATTTCATTTAATTCCACTCGTTTTTGCTCGAATACGAATTAAAATCGTTCTAGATTTGATGCCAGTGTGAAAGCTGCAGTTAAACCTGCCAAAGTATATTCTACGTATTTACTACATTTAGAAAACATATTGCATATAGATTACGTCACGTGTCATGGATAGAGGAAAACGCATAGAAATTGGGCATAATTTTTTGAAATAATGTTATACTTTTTACGCCAGCGTAAGCTGTTTAGTGTTAATTTAATATGTTCGTTATCTATAGCTACGTGAGTATTCAATCGAGTTATTGCAATAACTAAAAGTATTTAAAGCGATTGAATATCAAGTGCAGTTAATAGTTTTATTTTAATTGTATTGAAAATGACACGCTTCCGACTTTCATTCGTCAAATTAGTTTTGCTGTTTGTAGCATTTGAATTTCTACTAAGCATTGTGGCCGTCAAAGCGTATACTGGTAAAAAGATTTTTATATATTTTTTTTGTGTGATTTTTGTCTATCTCTACCTGTGTAGCATACTTGTGAGATTTACAAACAAATTGGTAAATTTCAAATGTAGAAACTGCATAGGAAATTACCTGTCGATAAGAGATCATCAGAAAGTATTGTGGTTACACAAGGCAAAAAAATTGTGTAAAGTTGTTCCCTTTGGTCAAATAAGTTATGGTAATTTTAGTGCATACAATTTATAAATTTGATTTTCAGACGATATTGCCATATTCAGTATGAAGTTGACGTAGAGAAATATCAAATAGAAATAATCACCCAAAAAATCCTAAAATATATAAATCCTCTATTTTATTTTGAAGCCATTTATTTTATTAATTTTGAACGAAAATTCATGTATTGCTCTCAAGTTGTTCTTTTTTTTGTCATTGTTAAGCCAAAATTTTCGGGTCAATCTCAAGTTTTTGCTAAATAATTTTTCCCCTTTTGACATTTATTTTGCGAAAATTTGTTTTTTTCCCTATATTTTTCGCCCACTTTTACAGCCACAAATTCAGTGAATTAAAAAAAATTACATGTTCACAGACTTAATGTACTATTCACTTTTTAATAATTTATTTTTCAGTATGTCCTAGTAATCAAGAATATACAACTTGTGGCAGTTCTTGTCCGCCTAAGTGCAATGAACCGAAACCAGACGTCTGCACTTTTCAATGCGTTATTGGATGCCAATGCAAAAGTGGTTTGTTGCTTAACGCCTCAGGACAATGTGTTCCAAAACAGTATTGTTATTAACATATTAATTATTTAATTTGAAATATATTGCATTAAATACTATATAAAAAGCAATAAAGAAAAGAGCGAATGATTCTCATAACAAAGAAACAAATTAACATTCTCATTGCTGTGAATATAATCGAAATTACATATTTCTTTTTCGAATTCCAATGTTTTTGATCGCTTATTCTTTTTTATTTCATCGAGTTAATACATTTAAAGATTTTACTTGCATTCAGTTAAGTTTGTTTGTAACTGATTTTTTGCTTTAAAAAAAGCAGATCGTTTAATATTTCCAAGTCCAACGAAGTTTGCAATTTGATGTCCTTTCCTGCAAAGCTAAGGTCTAATTGGGTCTTTCGCACCTGACGAGTAGCTTTATATATGCTTTTATTAGGATCTCCTTGACTAATAGCTTGATAGGCTAAAAGATTCTTCTATTATCTAGATAAAAATTTTAAAATTTTGGAATTGTGCATGCTCTTAGAATTATAATATTCATTAAATTTAGAAAAACTGGACACAAGAATTTGTTCAAAGTCAAGTTTATTCAAATGGTTAGGTTTCCAGCAATATAACGTAAAAGGTCAGTTTTCTAGCAATACAACCTATGTAAGAGTGTTTTCGTGTTGTTTTCCGGCATTCTACTTGAATCATAACTTTTATGGTCATTAGGGGACGTCCATTAATTACGTGAGCTAAAATAAGGGAGGAGGGGGTCCGGAAAAATCTCACCAAGAGGGTAGAGCGGGTCAATGAAAACCTCACGTCAACTTTTTAATGCATAGAATTTACATTAAAAATTATAATTTAAATCTCACTTGTCCCGCCAGATCTCACCAAATCTCACCAAGGGGAGGGTGGAGGAGTTCAAATTTTCAAAAAAATACCTCACGTAATTAATTGACGTCCCCTTAGTGTCAAAGTCTTTATTGTGATAAGATATATTTCCTTATGAGAGTGCCCTTTACCAAATCTTACAGTAACAAATTAAGTGACGTAAGAAGCCTCAAGTAAACTAGGATAGCCTGAAAAGTTTATAGATTTATTTACTATATTTTTCTGATTTATTTATTTTTTCAGTATGTCCTGCTAATGAAGAATATACAGATTGTGTCACTCCTTGCAAACCTAAATGTAATGAAAGTCCACGATTTCGGTGTTTATTTAAGTGCCAACCAGGTTGTCAATGTAAAGCAGATTATATGCGGAATACCTCAGGACAATGTGTTCCAAAACAGAGTTGTTATTAATATATTATATTTTAAATTTTGAAAATATTGTAATATACTATATGTAGGAAAGAGCAAAACATGAAACAGTCTTGCAGTTTTAAATAGAAATAAAAAAACATATTGTAAAAACAATTAAATAAATGAAAACTAATAAAATTTTACGCGTATTGATAAGTTGAATCCACAAACCCAGAATAAAAAGTATATGATAGGAAAAAAGTTACCAACAACAAGAGCAAGAGAAAGGAGAGGAAAGAAAAAAGTTAAGTAATCGAGTATATAAGCAAACTCAAATAAGTTCAGTACTGCCTTTAGAATTTCCGAATATTGTGAGTTTCAAAATTAACATAATAAGTTCAGTGATTCAAGGGGAAAATGGATTGAATCTCGGAATATACGGAATATAAGCTGTAAATTGTGTAAAGCTTAAACCGCCTAAATGCAATGAACCGAAACCAGACGTCTGCACTTTTCAATGCGTTATTGGATGCCAATGCAAAAGTGATTTGTTGCTTAACGCCTCAGGGGAATGCGTTCCGAAAGAGAGTTGTTAATAATATATTATGTTTTTAATTTTGAAAATGTTGTAAAATATTATAAAATACCAATAAAGAAAGAGCAATTGATTCTCATAGAAGAGAAGCAGGTAAACAAGACACAGTCTTAAAGATATCGATGGAAGTAAAGAAGAACATATTGTAACAAAATTCACTGATATTCTGGAAAATATCTACCCAGAAGATGAAACGAACATCCAATACAATTGCACTATAAAATGAGTTATAACCAGAAATCGCAGACTGACTTAAAATGCTGTTTTCTCCGTTTCATACTTTTGCCTTTAGAACACTTATACTCTGATGGAAGGATATGGTAAAAAATTCCATGATCTACTGTTACTGACAGTTAACAATGATTCCGTAGCCAAATTTGATATTTCTTTTTATTAATCACTTGAAAACTACTCTTAAAAATTCAAATTCTGTACGCTCTAAAGTAAACTGTGTTAAATTTGACACAAATTGCTTATCAGTATTGTATAAAAATCGAATTTTTTATGGAATATTGCTCAAAGAATGTTTTAATTTCATGGCTGTTCATTTATTACGTAGCGTTTTTTTTTTCAAAATTTTTGATCTGCCTCCCCAGTGTTACAAACTGCCGCCTAAGCACGAACAAAATTAGGTATCACATTACTTCTGGAGAGATAATTTTGATAATATTTATGAACTAGCTGTCCCAGCAGACGTAATTCTGCCCTTCTATTGTATGAACGTATGCGATGGAATGTAAAAGCGAAACAGCCCATTTTTCTATTGTAAGTAACTTTTGTCCCTACTCATTTACATACATACATATAGCAAGCCTGTCAGACGTTATTATGTCCTTACTGGTAGGTGGGGCTATGAGTTTAATTTGTTATAGTCTTTGTCTTTTATACATTCAAAGTCTCATTCATCTTCATCAAATAATTGCTGATATTTACAAAATGTTGTTTTGTGGAGCGAGGTACCGCCCATTTTTTTTCCTTTGAAACTTACTTTTGGCCGCACATTTTGTATACTATGTATGAAGTTCAATTCACTTGCGTCAAGTAACCAATTTTTCTAAGCCAAGCTTTGCAAAAAACCTTCCATAGACCACAAGAATACACTAAAAAAACAATTATAAAATCCTAGGGAAAAATATTTCCATACACAAAATACTTTTGTATAAGGGGTAACTTTAGTATGCACCCTATGCTTGAGAATCAATTAAGCGGTCTTCGAGAAAATGATACTTAAAAAAAATATTTTTGTATGAGGGCTACCCTAAATAAAATTTTTGTAGCCTAAGCTACGTGGTGTAAATTCGGTGAGAATCGATTTACGGGCCTTATAGTTTCCGCGTCCATAAAAGCCCAACAAAATCTGAATTTTGTATAGTAGATATTCGAGGGCTGTTCAATACTTCGACTTGTGTCAAAAAATTCATTATAAAACCATTTTTTCAGACAAAAACAGGAAGATTATTGATATTAAGCTATGCTGTTCTAAACATATTACATTTATTTTTCTCGCCCAACTTAAATCTTTGCTAGTAATTCAGTTTTGACTCCTTAACAGAAAAAAATCGAACTAAATTTAAACATATTTATGTTTGAAATATTTCATAAATATTCATTTCGGGAGTATGTTTGCGAGAATGCTCTGGTCATTAATGGGTTAAGTTTTTAACTCGCTTAATTTGTTCTAGTTATTGTAACAGCTTAAGGTATATAAAGCGTTTGCATTTGAAAGTACAGTCAGCAGTTTTGATTTTTATTTAACAAAAATGGCACGCTTCCGAGTCTCATTCACCAAATTAATTTTGTGGTTGGTAGTTTTTGAATTACTGCTAAGTATTGTGGCTGCCAAAGAGGGTAAGGACATTTATTCATTTTAATGATTTCAATGATTTTAGTCGATTTCTGAGGTCTTATTTTTTTTGTATTTCATACCTTAAAGTATTTTTCCCGTAATCAGAAAAAGTCGGTCCGTGGCTGAGTTTTATTGCCTTTATAACACTTTGTATGTTAATTGTTTTACTTTAAAAACAGCTTAGGTGGGCCTTTTAAGCTATGGGTGGTTAAGTTTCATGCCAGGAATTTATGAAATCAGCTCATTTTAATTTTCTGCTTTTCATCAAGAAGGAAGTTCTTTTTTATCTAACAATAAGTCAAACGAAGTTTGCAACTTGATGCCCTTTCCGGCATAACTATTGCACTTCAATTTTTCAGTAGTAAAGCTCACATGTTCAGCTGCTCTACTTTTGCCTATAACAAGATCTCCATGATATACTAGATAGCTCAGTAGGCCAAATGATTTGTGTTATTTTATCCGCTAGAAGACAATTTTCAAATTGAAACGTGAGAACTTTTTTTTATTTCCTATTTACATTTGAACAATCTATTTTTTCAGTATGCCCTAAAAATGCGGTATATTCTGACTGTGGCGCAAGTTGTCCGCTTATATGTGATGCAAAAAATCAACCAATGTGTGACGATATTTGCGTCCCTGGATGCGGATGCATAGATGGTTACGTGAGGAACCCCTCAGATGAATGTGTTTTGAAAAAGGATTGTTAATAATATATTTCGTATTAAATTTGGAACTTATTGTAATATGCTATGAACATAATAATAAAGAAAGATCAATTGAGTTCGCATAATAAAGAGCACTTAACATGTGTAGACTTAGAATCAAATGAATGATAGGAAAATAATTCAAAGACAAAAAAGTGAAATAGCAATGGCAAGAGAAATGAAATAAAACGAATAAGGTAAGTAAAAGAGTATAAAAAAAACAGTCAAATGAAATTGGCGATGTCATCAGAATTTTTTAATTTGGTGAGTTGCAGAATAAACATTGTGGTTTCATAAAAACCATTCATTTTGTGATCAGAAGCTTTGTGTTTTTTATTATAAAACAATTTATTTAAATTTATAACAGTCGTATTAGTGTGCTCAAATTGAAAGATTCGTAAATTAGATCTTACAAAATAGGTACTCGTATACACTTTGAAATAATATGGATCTACGAAAGCTGAACAAAACGTTTGAAAACCACAAGAAAATAATATTTTGGTAATATTCAAATTATTATGTAGTTGGATCTGTGGCATTAAATCAAAACAATAATCTGATGTGCGTAAGGTTCTTGCGGATATATTAAAGGCTATGATTTCGGAAAGCTCAAAGCACTTAATATAATCATATAACCGTGTCCAATCAATATACATACTTTGAAAAAGACGGCAAATTTCAAAGGGTTTGGATTGAGAAGCAAATACCAAGCTTTTTAGGTGGATATATAATATCGACTGTAATCAATTTACTTTGAAGAAACCGCCGATTTCCAAGTCCAAGAAAATTTAGATTAAAAAGCGAATAATAACGTTCGTATGGAGGGTTCATTAAAAGTTATTAAAACCAAAGCAAATTTGGCGCACTCTTTCTTAACACGCTCTTAACCATCTATATGTGTACCATATTAGTGTGCTCAAATTGAAAGATGCGTAAATGAAATAATATGGATCTACGAAAGCTGATTAAAACGTTTGAAATAATATTTTTGGAAATATTCAAATTATTATTATGATCACTGATTAGAGTCGTGGTAAGGATCAAGTCTAAGGCTAAGCGCTTTTCTAGACATTTCATTTATAGGTATAGGGTAGATCCAATTTTTAAATTTTACTATATGTGTGAAATAGTTTCATTTTGAGTGTAAGCCTTCTGGACTGCTCTGGTAAATAACGCGCTTGATTAGTTCTGCTCATTATTATTCAATCAAGTTATTGCATCAGCTTGAGGTATAAAAAGCGTTAGAAATTGTAGGTGCATTCAGTTTTGTTTTGAATTTTAAAGAAAATGGCACGTTTCCGAGTTTGATTCGCCAAATTGGTTTTGTGTTTTTTATGTTTTGAATTTTTTCTAAGCATTATGACCGTCGAAGGCGCTACAGGTTAATATTTTCATATATTTTTTGAGTGATTTTTATCTATATCTATGTAGGATATTTTTAAGATTGCAAAACAATTATCATTAGCATTACAAGTCATTTATAATTTTAATTTCAAATACAAAAACTGCAAATGAAATGGTAGTTGTAAATTCACTAAATTAAGCGACTTAAACAATTTATGTAATCACAGATTTAATTTCTTATTTACTTTTAAATAATTTACTTTTCAGTATGTCCTATTAATCAAGAATTTTATAGTTGTGGCTCTTCTTGTCCACCTAGATGTACTCAAGAGCTAATAAAATGCCCTCAAATATGCGTTTTTGGATGTCAATGCAAAGCTGGTTTCTTGCTGAATTCCGCAGAACAATGTGTTTTAAAACAGAATTGTTCATAATAAGTTTATCAAGCATTGAGTTTTGTATCTATTGTAAAATACTATGAAATAATATGAATAAATAAAGAAAGAGCAAAACATCAAACAGTTTTACAGATTTATATAGAAATAAAGTACATATTATAACAACAATGCACGGCTATTCTGGTAGACATCTAACTGAAGACAATTGCACTATGAAATCAATAAAAAACAATAAAATGTTATGTCTATTAATATGTTGAAACTGCAAAGATTAACACCAAAATAAATCAAAGGAAATAAGTAAACAACAACAAAGGCGGGGGAAACGACATGAAACAACAAGGGTAACTAGGCGAGTATAAGGCAAAATCAAATGAGATCAGTGATGTTTTCTGAATTTTCGAATATTGTGAGGGTTGGTGCACAAAATAGCTATATATAAACTATCTATCTGTTATATATATATATATCGTAATTGAAGTGCTTCAAAATTCAGACAATGATAAAATGACAGATAATGCAGTATTTAGACAACGTGTAATTCAGATAATCAATATAGTGAAAAATTCCTACATTTAAAGTTCTTTGTTTTTTAGCTTTTTATTTTTAATTAAAAATATAGATGTACAAAAATAAAATTCAGATATAACCGCAGACCTACGTTAGAGTCTTTTTTGCCCAAAATTTAATTTTAATTTTTAAATACGTATAAGAGGTCTGCGCAAAACAACTTGCTGTGACGTCAGACTATTAGAGTTACTGTGAAGAGAAGAAAACCTTATCTATGTTTGTAGCAAATTTAAATACCAAATAATGAGATTATTTTCAAATTAATAATAGAAAACTATCAAAAAATAAACAAGTCAACCGCTCAGATGATGTTATTTCGCCCCAAGCAGCCACTATACCCCGTAGTTTTTGCTCAGGCTATCTACACTTTGTGAGTTACGCTCTTCAGTATTCCGATTTTTACTCTTGATATTAGTAACCTCTCGGAGAAGCTGTTTTATTGATAAAATCTGAAATAAAAATTTATACAATTGTACTTTTTTCCAGTTTGTCATTCGTTTTTGATTCAATATCGCTCACATACATACGCATAAGACGTACTAAAGACTTCATACGCTTTTCCTCTGCTCATAAAAAGTGCCAGCGTGCTCAGCTCCACGTGTTATGTGCTCTTTTCCCATATTTGCTGAAATGGACATCACTAATTTAAGACATTGCTTAGGTAATAACTGCATGATATTAAATAATTTAGTTATTTTTGATTAAATACAACACTGATACATTGCTTCTTTGACATAGTAGAAAAAATAGAAAGATTTTGTTCAAAAAAAAAAAAAATTTCTATCTGTATTTTTTTGTCTCCATTTTGTCCTCTATGGACATTATTTTGATTGTCATGTGTCTTATAAGGTTTTCTTTTACACTATGATCAAAAAAAGACCAATTTTTATTTAATACAATTTCGCATCGTGGTTTTAAGAATTGCGTTCATATTGCCATTGTCGCATTTTTTCTGACATTAGCTTACTCCTATTAGTTTAAAATTTAGCAACGTAAAAACTTATATTTTAAATAGTAAATAAAATATGTTCAGAACTGGATATCGCCTATGTTCATGATCTTGGTCCTTACTAAGAATCTCATCTTAGTCTAACTGTACAAATTTTTCCAAGATCTAACTTAGTGCTCGTATCTTTCATTTGAAAGCCCTACTATGGAGTGCATATACATAGATCGTTTAGAGCGTGTTCAGAAAGAGGCCAAATTTGCTTAGCATTTAATTCCTTTTATTGTACAATTACCTTCATGCAAAGCTTTTTACTCTCTTATTTATCTCGTTTTCCTTGATAATCGGCGGCTTTTTCAAAGTATATTGATTATATACGATGTTATATATCGTTATATTCTTTCATACAAAGTTTTTTACAAGCTTGTTAATCTAAGCCGCTTGAAAATTGCCGGCTTCTTCAAAGTATGTATATTGGTTAAATACGGTTATATGGTTATATCGAGTGCTTTGAATTTCCACAAATAATAATTTTTAATTTATCTTTAAGAGCATTGCGCACCATCAGATTTTATATTAAGTGTTGCAGATCCAACTACATATCTCATTGATAGAACTCTTAAAGCTTTAAATAAAATTTATAATAATTTATCCATTGTTTTTTTCATGCCCAGAAATTTTTTTAAATCTTTTTTTGTTAAAATTTATACCATAAAACATTTGAATTTAGTATTTTATTTTTAAGTTGATTTGTTCATTTGTCATTTTAAGTAATTTTCCCTAAGAAATTCAATTACTACACAGTATTTATATCCCTCTATTTTTCATCCAGCTTAATTTAGAGTGTAATGAACATAAATTTTTCAGAAGGGGGGGGGGGGGGTTCAAATTGGTCAATAAGAAGCAAAGCTAAATGTACCATCCTTTGCTACCAATAACAGTGGATCCTTCTCAAAAATTCTTGCTTATAATAAGTACATAACCTTTTTGACCCGAATTACACATCTACTTAAAATTTTTTAACATCTCTTAAAGTAGTAATTTTCACTTCATTTTTTTCGAAAATGTGCCATATTCATCCAAAGAAAATTTTCTAACAATCGTAAATGGAGTACGTTTAGTTTGTTTCAATTGCTCAGAGTTGTGTTATCTTTAGGCGAAGGTGGTGGAGACCATTAAAAAGCTCAGGATACTCTGAAAATTAAACTAAATAGTAGAAACTAAATAAGACCGGCAATAATTTCATAACGGAATTAATTTTCAACCTTTTGGCACACAAAAACAACGTAAAAAGAAAATTGCAGCTGGGTAAACTTATTGAAGCTATTCATAAAGGTAGGCCGGAAGTTTTAAATGAACTTAAACCGTGGAGATTGTTAACACCAATGGTGCACGAAGTTTTACATCATGGGAGAATATTCTCAAATAACACTCACTTCTAATTGGAGAATTACTGAAGAAGCCGAAGAGGGACATAAAATACGGGAACCCTTCTCTAAAGTTCAAGTTCAGTACGCCCTAAATTGAACTGTGTGAAATATTATACATATTACTTTTAAAAAGTTATTATGTAAAAATTAAATTTCTTGTGGAAAATTGTTTAAAATGACACAGTAGCTATGTGCAAATATATTTTAATTCCATTTCATTTCGTTTTATTTACGGTATATAATAATAACCATATAGAACAAAGCAAATCAAATTTAAAATAAAAATTTTCCTGAAATAACACACAATTGAATGTTTTATTATAATGATGTTAGCAAAATAGATTCGAAGAAATCTATGGACATCCAAAAATCTATAGAGCTATTAAATTTCAATTTACTTTGAGACATAAAAGTGCTACTAAAAGCTTCATTAAGTCATATTAAAAGTTATGAGTTCGAGAAGCTTAGGACACCCAATATAGTCATATAACCATATATAGTCAACATACACACTTTAAAGAAGCCAGTGATTTTCAAAGGGCTTAAATTAATAAGGAAGAGGCAATTTTAGTAGGACGGAATATGACATCGTATATAATCAATATACTTTTAAGAAGCTGCCGATTTCCAAGGAAAATAAGATTAACAAGCATGTAAAAAGCTCTATATAAAAGTTAAGCAAAAGGAATTAGACGCAAAGCAAATTTGAAGCCCTATTTTTAACCATCTTTGCCCGCACCAAGAAAACGTGAACGGATTTTGATGAAACTTGATACCATACCTTAAATTGGTCCAATCAAGGTAAATTTTAAGTTTTATCAAAATGGTGTTTCCGGTTTTCGAGTTATGAGATGGTAATTTCACTTACCAGTAGGCTTATACGTATACCGATTTCGACTTGATATTAAATTTTAGACTTAAAGTATTTTTACTCAAACGATTGATTTTTATTACGAAATATTTTGCATAATTTATATAAAAACACAATATATATGGGCGTGGCACCTTTATGTTATTTTGAAAAATTTATGAATTTTATTTGGTTTTTTTGCCTATGTTATGGCATTGGGTTTAAATATTTTCCGCAATAGCTTTGATCTAGAATGCTGAAGATTTGGGAGAATTTTCTTTACGTCCAATGCTAAAACATTGGCCTATGGTCACTCAAACCAAAAAAAAAAAAAAACCAATCGGATGCATTTTGTTCGCATTTTCAGCCACATGAAAAATGTGGGCGTGGTTTGACAACAGGCTGTGGCACCTCAATACAACTAAAAAACCTGAAGGGCTGTATCTTGGCACCTTAGGCAGATTTTTTTCTATGCGTAAAAAGTTCGTTTATTTGTCAATTCATGGCATATGCTGAATATGCTCAGGGCAATATTCCCTTAATATGATGAGAGTCAAAGTGTGGATCAAGATCATGTACCTATTTTTCCGCGGTTAGCAACTTACCAGAAATAAAGAAAAAAGAGATAGGCGTATTGCTTTTAGAGGGAGATATTTAGTTACATATATTAATGAATATTCAAGGGCATTTCAATATTTCACGCTTGAGTCAAAAAATTCACCATAAAACAGCTTTTTAAACAGAAAAAATAAAAATTATTTATATTGTGCTAACCTGTTCTAGACATATTACAATTATTTTTTATCGCAAAACTTAAATCTTTAATTCATTTCTGATTCCTTATTACTTAGAAGAAATATAAAGCCGAAAATTCAAACAAATAAATTTTTAACGTTAGCTGCTAAATATCTAACGAATTTTGGCACATTTTTGATTAAAATTGTATCACCCTTATTCAAAATATTTCATAATTTGTTTCATTTCGGTTGTAAGTTCCCTGAATCGCTCTGGTGGTTAATGGGTTAAATTATTAATGCGCTTTATTTATTCCGGTCACTGCCAATTGCTAAATGCGTGTTCAATTGAGTTATTGTAGCAACTTAGAATATATAAGGCGTATGAAGTTGAATGTGCAGTTAATAGTTTTGTTTGAATTTGAAAGTGAAGTTCGAAAATGTCACGCTTCCAAGTCTCAGTTGCCAAATTAATTTTGTGTTTTTTAGTTATTGAATTATTACAAAATACTTCGGCCGTCATAACGAATTGGGGTAAAGATTTTTATTTAGTTTTTGTTTGATTTCTTAGATACATATCCGAGCAGCATACTTGTGAGATGGACAAACAATTACAAGTAATTTTTAAAACGTTGAATTTCAGTACAATTTAAATTGTAATTAAATTGTGATTAAAATGTAATTGCAGTTCGATTTTTAGACAATGTTCCGTAATACAAAATTGTGCTAACACTAAAAATAAGAAATCGGTCCTATTAAATTTTTAAAATATTTTTCTTATTAATTTATCAATGGGTTGAAGTTCATATTCTCTTTTAAATATTTTATTCATCCATTTCAATTTCAAGTCTTCGCGAAATGATTAGACCCATTCAAATATTTATTTTAGAACAAGTAGTGATTTTCCTTCTATGATTTTGATGGAAATAATACCTTGAAAGATTTGTCCGAAAATCAGAATAAGTTTGTTCGTAACTGATTTTTATTGCTCTTATATTATTTTGTATGTTAATTCTACTGCTTTTTGTGCAAGGATTAAAAATATTCAGCTCATTTTGATATTTTGCATTTTAACAAGAAGGCAGCTCCACTCTATCGATCATTATTCTACCAGTCCAAAGGAGTTTTCAACTTGATTCCCTATCCTGCAATACAAATGTCTTTAAATTTTCCATTATTATAGTCTACATCTTTTTACGTCTGTCTTCTAAGCCAAATGTTGAGCTTCTCTATTTTTGCGTATAACAAAATCTCTTTGTTTAATAATTTTCAAATTGAAACGTTAGAACTTTTTTTAATTTCCTATTTTACAGAATGTCCTAGTGATCAAGAATATACGGCATGTGAAAGTCATTGTCAGCCTGTGTGTCCTGATGTATGGAAAATGAGCTGTATTAACAAATGCATACCTGGATGCAAATGCAAATATCCATATGTGAAGAACTCCTTAAGACAATGTGTTTATAAAAGGGATTGTTAAATTTTGAATTAATTGTATAATACTATGAAAATAACAATAAAGAAAAAGCAATTTATTCTCGAACAGTCTTAAAAGTGTAAATAGAAATTAAGAACCTATCGTAAGAGTAATTCGGGGCTATCCTCGATATCACCTTTCCAGTAGCCAAGACGCATGACAATTTAGAAGCTTTGGTCTAAGCTATAACACTTGGATAAGCGTGAAGTGAGCATAAGCGTACCGGATGACATGGCAGTTCAGCCAATTCATTATACAATAAATAAATTAACAATTTTCTTTCTTAAGCTTAGCCGTGATTCAACATTTAGTTTCTATAGCTGTTAAGTTTCTTTCTAATTACACTGTGCAACAGCCAAAATCGGCGTGGGTTCTGACTAACGCGAAAAGTTATATCGGTCAAAAAAAAGTTATATGTGTACCGGCGTTTCGCTGGTTCACATCTAGGAATCGAGATATATCGATTTGAAGTTAGTAAGTATCATATAGGAGAATTTTGTTTGACATGACTCGAGTACGACTAGTCCGATTTTGCTGCAACAAACTTAGAAAAATTAAGAATTACAATAATAATTATATAACACACAAAGTGTAGAGCAAAAGCTATGGGGTAAGGAGGCTGCTTGCGCGGAAGTAATCGTTTCGACACACAGCATTTGAGCGGTTGACTTGTTTTTTTTTTTTTTTTTTTGATAGTTTCCTTTTAATAATTTGTAAATAATCTCATTATTTGGTATTTAAATTTGCTACACAGATAAGGTTTGCATGTGTTGTGTATTTGCACTACGATAACAGCCCCTCTCACGTTTTATTTGAAAATGCCCTTTTTCCTGCACTACTTGGCTCCCAAGTATCGTTTTGTGCAGTTGACCTGGACATCACTATCTTAAATTAACATGTTGTTAATCATAAAGTGTTCTACACTTTTAATGAGATTTCACAGCAAATAGAGAGATAGATACACAGTTTGGTGCAAAGATTCACCATCTATAAAATGTTGGCACATTTTTGAGTAAAATTGTTTCACTCACTATATGTGTGGAATATTTCATACAGTTTCATTTTAAATGTTAGCCTCTTGGATTGTTCTGGTCATGAATGGATTAAGTTTTTAACGCGCTTAATTTAGTCTGCTAATTACATATGAACATGTACTATACATATATGTGTCGTCACTCGAGTTATTGCAATAACTTAAGGTATATAATGCGTTTGAATTTGAAAGTGCAGTCAATAGTTTTGTTTGAATTTTAACGAAAATGTCACACTTCCGGGTCTTATTCACCAAATTAATTTTGTGTTTTTTAGTCTTTGAATTACTGTTAAGTATTGCGGCTGAAAAAGTGAACGAGAGTAAGGACTTTTATTTATTTTAATGATTTTAGTCGATTTCTTTTATTTATTTTTCTGTAATTTTTGTCTATATCTGAACAGCAAATTCAATAAGCTGTACACCCATCCCTCGATTTACGCGGTAGACAGGTTTTTGAAAAAACCGCGTAATTCAAAACCGCGTAAATCGAGACAAGAATTCCATACAAATTGAGTGGATTGGTTTTCAGAATTTAAAAATCGCGTAAATCGAGCAATAGAACTCAAAGAAAATAGCATAATAGGTAAAAAAAATCAGCGTAAACTGAACCCATAATGTACATATGTACGTACCTACCTAATGAAAAATTGGAGATTATATAAAAAATAATAATTAAATAAAATAATTAGATTTTATGGAATTAACTTTTATTTTTTAAATTCAATCACATATCCAAAGTATTAATTATAAAAAGTAAGAAAATTAAATAAAAAAGTAGCATGAAAGTAAAACCAAAATATTTCCAAAAAATATTATGCTGACCATAATAATTAAGGACATCCATAAGTGTTGAAGCCATTTTAAGAGCGTGAGAGTATGCGCTGACTTGCTTTAACTTTGACATTATAACATTTCAATTGCCCCTTCAACAAAGTTAAGCGCTTTGATAAACTGCAGAGCTTAAGCATAAAGTTCTAGAAAACTTTCTGAACGATAAGCTGCTAAAGTTGCGCAAAATACTTTAATTGTGACAAATTTGGTCGCTGTTGTTGTTATTCAATATTAGAAAAGACTTATTAGTGTCAGATTGTAACCCGATGTACGATTTAGCATAATTATTTATTCGCAATAGAATTTTGAAAAGCCTAACACAAATACCACTTAGTAAAAAGTTGCTTCAAACGCTTCAAAAATGTAGGAGTTGCTAAACGGGACCAATATTGAAAAACAACTATATGTCAACAATAAAGTCGAATTGGTGATAAATGTCAATGTGAGTCTATTACTGGCCAATATCCAGAAAATGATGAGAAAAGTGTCATAATTACTCCACCTTTGTTATTACACCATGACTCCACTTTTGTCTTTACACCCTGATGTTTACTACATATAAACGAAACTTCATCATATTATTTATGTCCACGTGTTTTTATCTGAAAAAAATGTCTTATACGTGCTATTAGCTGAAAAAAAAATTTAGTCAAATATAATTTTGAAACCGCGTTATTTTAAAACCGCGCAAAAGAAGTACCGCGTAAATCGAGGGATGGGTGTACTTGTAATTGTGTGTGTTATGACTGAGAAGAAAGTTTAGTAAAGGATCATCATACAAACCCTAAAGTAATAACGCATATTGTTTAATTTGTGTGATTACTTTGTAGCGCTTTATTTTAAAAATTTTATTTTAAGACGTTATCCCTAATGAAATATCGAACCAACACGCAAAAGAAGAAATTGCCATAATTTAATATCTAAGCCAGTTTTCTTATTAATTTTAGGTGAACATTCATATCTCATATAGTAGGAGAGCTGGCAGCCACTTTGAGCAACCTACTAGACACAAAGCTAAAATTTTGTCTGTGCTTGATTTAGTACTAGTAAAATAAGAAAATCAAAATCTGGCAGCCTTGGCGCGGTCACGAAGGTGCACCCTAAAATTTTCAAAATGCAAACTATTCATAAAAAAACATACACGCACAACTAAAATTTTGTGTATATGTAATTTATTACTTGTAAGATAAGAAAATCAATATCTGGCAGAATTGGCGCGATCGCGAAGGTACACCCAAAACGTTTCGAAATGCAAAATATTTTTGAAAAAATCATTATAACTGGAGAACGGCTGAAGGGATTTCCAAAATATAGATGTCATATGAAAGATAATTTAATAAGCTATAATATTTGTTCACAAAATTTTGAAAATTTAAGGGTGTACCTTCGAAAATTTTAGGGTGTACCTTTGCGACCGCGTCAAGGCTGCCAGATTTCGATTTTCTTATTTTACTAGTACTAAATCAAGCACAGACAAAATTTTAGCTTTGTATCTAGTAGGTTGCTCAAAAAGGCTGCCAGCTCTTAGACTAATATTTTTCTCTTATTTTCAAATTAAAATTATCGCGAAATGATTTTCCCATCCTAATATTTATTTTATTAATAATATTTTTAATTTTTTGTGATTTTACTCCAATTTTTTTGATGGTTTATTCTTATTCTATTATGTATATGAAAATCTTCAATCCTTTGGAAATTTTTTTCCGCAATCATAATATGTTCGAGCGTCACTGACTTTAATGACACTCTGTATGTTGATGCTTTGGCTGCAAAAGCTGCAAGGGTGAAATTTTTGTTGTGGATGATAAAGTTTCGCCTCTGGATTATTTTTATTTTTCAAATTGAAAAGTGGGAACTAGCTGTTGGATTTTCGTAACTATTTTACTTACACAGAACAATAAGTGTTGAAATTAAAAAACCATTAGATAAACAAAAGATTTTCAATGATGATTTCAGGACTTTTCTTCAGTGCCTTCAATTATGTAGTGGTGTTCAATTTTCTTTTTCGGCTCTAATGGCCAAAGCTGCTTCTGTGCATTTGCTCATACAGAGTTTTATATAGAATTGATAAAGTCTGCAAACCCCTCTATGGTACCGCTGTTTTGTGTGTCCATTGCGTATCTGAAATTTTGCAGATATCTACATGTCGGTATATGCAAATCCGAGGAAATAAATTTTATTTGCACTTCACTTCTCTTACCCTGTATGCTTAAATTTTAACTCATAAGCCTGCGTAAAGGTCAAGCTTATTATTAGAAAGCTTAGATCTCCGGCTATACAACGGATATGAAAGTGTCTTTGTGCTGGTTTTTAGCACACCATTTGAATCATAACAGTCACGGTCATTAGAATCTCATTCATCGTCTTTACCTTGACAAGATGTGGTTGTGTCTTGTGAGGGTGTAGCGACGTAAAGAATCTATGAAATCACAAATTTAATTTTCTATTTAGCTTTAAACAATTTTTATTTCAGATTGTCCTATAAATCAAGAATATGATAGATGTGGCACTGCTTGTCCGGCTAAATGTAATGAACCACCGCCTCTAACCTGTTATTTTATCTGCGTACCTGGATGCCATTGCAAAGCTGGTTTTGTGCTGAACCCCGCAGGACAATGTATCTTGAGAGAGAATTGTTAATAATATATTGAGTATCAAGTTTTAAACTTATTGTATAATACCATAAAAATGACAATAAAGAAAGATCAATTGTTTCTTATAGCAAAGTAACATGAAACGATTTTACAGATTTGAATAGAAGAAATAGAGAAAAACATATTGTAACAACAATTCACGCCGAGTAAGATTAAAAAGATGAAAGCAAAAGAGTACAAAGGTAAAAAAAGTTAACAATAACGAAGGCAGGAGCAAAAAAATTCATTCAAATCGGTCCAGCTGTACAGTAGGATTATATATATATATAAAGATATTGCTTTAGTAAGATACTAAGTACTGTAAAGCCAAAATTTCCCCACAATTGCAAAGTATATATTTTTGAATACGATGCCAAATTATTTCGAGGATCTCACTGTTTTATAATAATAAGTAAACAAAGGTTTTTTTTTGCTAACGAGTATGCGCGCTCAATATTCGATAACGCATATCGATTGTTGAGTTTCTATGAGCCAAATATCTAAATCATTGATAGTATTTGATTATTTTTCGGTATAACGGTAATACAATAAACTTACATGAAAGTTAAAAACATGCGGCATTTCCCAGATGTAGATGGTATGTTGCTGTGCTTAGTAAGATCTCCTACAAAATTCTACAAAACGTCGAATACGCAAACACACCATTAATATTTACAATTTTTTTTTTTAAGTGAAAATGCTTCCGAAGAAGCACATCTGACATACTTCCCTAGGAAGCTGCTTCTAAGTTTTCAGTTGGGTGGGTAACCTAAAATCCTTTGATGGCAAATGAGAAATTTTGTTTTCAAGCCAGAATTCATCTGTTGCAACTAAACACAATTTCATCTTGCATATTTCAAGCCTTAAAGGCTGTCAGGTTCAGAATAATACGTTAATATCTTGTTTTTTTTTTTTAAAAGAATTCACTTTATTCAGTTATTTAGTTTTGTTAAACTTTTCATAAATGTTATGAAAGACAAAAGTTTTCATAAATAATTGACGATATTTTGGATGAAATACTCCTTAACATCATCGAGGAAGACCATCGAAATAGCTCAGAAGACTCTGAAAATTAAACTAGAAGGCGGAAACTAAATAAGATCGGCAGTAATTTCATAACGGAATTAATTTTCAAACTTTTGACACACAAAAACAACGCAAAAAGAAAATTACAGCAGGGTAAACTTATTGAAGCTGTTCATAAAGGTAGCCCGGAAGTTTTACATAAACTTTGCCCATGGATATTGTTAATACCAATTGTGCACAAAGTTTTACATCATGGGAAAATATTGTTAATTATCACTCACTTCTAATTGTAGAATTAGCTGAAGAAGCCGAAGAGTGCCATAAAATACGGGAACCCTTCCATAAAATTCAGGTTCAGTATGCCCTAAATTGAACTGTGTGAAATATTATAAATATTACTTTTAAAAAGTTAGAGTGTAAAAATTAAATTTCTTGTGGAAAATTGTTTAAATCGTCACAGTAGCTATGTGCAAATATATTTTAATTCCATTTCATTTCGGTTTATTTACGGTATATGCTAATAATCCTTTAGAACAATTCCATCATATACCATATGTTTCTTTATGAATGGGTAATATATATTATAATAATAGACAAAGTTATAGTTCTCCGTACGGATTTCCTATCCATAGACAATAAAAAAAAATTTTTTTAATAAAACATGCAAAACCCTTAAAAATTTTTAGATTTTCAGTACACTTTGTCATCCAAACAAGTTTAGTAGTTATATCCTTAATTATATTTCTAAAATCTCATCCAGAGCACTATTAATATTTTATTTCCTTCAACTAAACCCTGGAATGTAAAGTATACTTAGGCAGTTAATAGGGCAAGGGGGTGGGTTCTAGCGTATGCAAGGCACACAGTATCTAGAAGCTAGGCGTCAAATTATATTAACATATACCAATATTTATAACAGAATGGGTAAATGTATTAAATCATTTCTCGGCCTGTAATTTTTCTTCATCTATGTCATGGGGTAAAAAATTTAAATTAAATAAAAATAATAAATGTCATAGTGACAACTTACTTATTAAAAAGCAAAATATGAGCAAAAATCAGCCTTCGAAGAGTTTTTCGATTAATAATGATCATATCTTATTTTAATTAGAATAAATTATTAATCAACCTGTTTTAAAATATAAAACATTAAAACTATAAATTTAATTTCTTTATATAATAAAATTTAAATTGTAATTTTAATTTGAAATTGGAAAAGGTAATAATAATATAAAGACAATTATACTATCCACCATATCTAAAGGTTAAAACTTAAATGTTTTTTAATATTTAAGATCTATTTAAAATACTAGACAAATTTAAAATTCTTCGAAATAGAAAGATCAAAATATTTTTTAAAATGTATGTCAATTCAGGTAATCTATTTTGATTGAATTTTTTATAAATATATATAATAAATAAATTTAGAAAATGATTTTATTGTTTTATTTGGCTAATGAAGAAAATTTAGACATTTTGGTTTTGTATAAATAAATATTAATTTATTTTTTAGAGCAATGTTTTAAGATATTTATACTTATATAAACGTCTTACTTGTTTGGCATTTTGACATCAAATTAAAGATGTCAAAAAGAACATTACAGTCATTGTAAGATAAAATTAAAAATGGATCATTAATTTGTTTTTCGTTTTTTTTTCAACTATTCTAAAAAAATTTTAGTTGTGGTGGTTGGGTGTGCCACTGCTCTGTACTTTTTTAGAATTATAAATAAATATTATTTTAGAATCATTTGTAAACCTCATACTTTATTTAATAATGTTTTTATAAATACTTTTAACTTTCTCCTTTTATTTCAAAAGGAGAAATAAAGTTACCAGTTATATGAATATTTCCTCTTTGGGAAATATACATCATAACTTAACACAACTTCCCTCTCCTTAGCAGTGTTTCAATTGAGAAGCATGTCTTCTAAACACTTTACCATTTTCTTCTTCAACCTTGTAGACATCACCGTACTCCCTCTCTAAGATCTTTCCTTTACTGCTGAATTCATCACTCATCTTGTTTTCTTTTAACTCATTTCTTATAAGCACTTTTTCATCTTTCTTAAACTGCTCTGCTTTGCTTTTGTATCTCTCAAATTCTTTTTTATAATTTTCTTGATGTTCTAACACCTTTTTTCTATTGATATCCAAGATCGCTTCATTAGGACTACATCCAATACCTCGGTGGTAAATGTTATTGTAGTTATCCATAACTCGTTTTAATTTTACTTTAGTAATGCCTCTTGTCTTTCTACAGACATTTCTTATGGTACGATTAGCACGTTCAATTCTACCATTGCTCTGATGGTAGTATGGTATTGAAAACAAGTACCCTACTTTATTTTTCCTTGTCCATTTATCTACCTCTGTGGCGCAGAATTCTTTACCATTATCACTTGCGGTTAGTTCTAACATATCAATTGCTAACTTCTCTCCCGGCTTTGTAACGTCTACAAAATTACATGTTCTTTTTTGTTTCTTGTCTTTTACTTTGCATACCTCACACTTTTCAAGAATCTTTCTTAATATGTTTTCTTTTATAAAGATGTTTTTTTTCTTCAATGTTTCAGAAATTGTTTTTCTGTGATTATTTTCTTCGTGTATTTTTAGAATACACTTTTCTTTATCAACATTTCCCTCTTCTTCAAGCTCTTGTTTTACTGAACGACTAAGAGCATCTGCTCCTATAAGATTTTCTTCTTTTACATATTTTATACCAAAATCATAATTTTCCAATCGTTGAAACCACCTTTGTATGCGTGGTGTTCCAAATTCTCTTTTTTTCTTCAATTCCTCTATTGCCTTATGGTCTGTGCATAAGGTGAATCTTCTTCCTAATAAATAATACTTGAACTTCTCCATGCCCCATAACGAGGCAAGTACTTCTCTTTCCGTAATGGTAAAATTTCTTTCGCTTTTTGTTAGTGATCGTGAGGAATACGCTACCGGAACTCCTTCTTGCTTAAGGACAGCTCCAAGTCCGATAGCAGAAGCGTCGGATTCTAATTCAAACTGCTTCTTCACATCAGGTATAGTCAATTCTAATTTAGAAATCATTTTTTGTTTAATTTCTTCAAATGATTTTTGATGTATCACATCCCAAACGAATTTTCTATCTTTGACCAATAGTTCATAAAGTGGATTCAGTGTTTCAGTTATATTTTTTACAAATATTCTATCATAGTTGATCATACCCAAAAAACGCTGTAGTGACTTTTTATTTTTAGGTATGCCGAATTCTAATATCCCCTGTGATCTTAACAAACAAGGCTTGATTTTGATAAATCCTATCACATATCTTAGAAACTTAACTTCAGTCTTCCAAAAATTTCGTTTTTCTAAATTGTCTTGCAATTCAAATTTGCTCATTATTTCTAAAACTTCTTTTAAATTTTTATCATGATCTTCTTTTGACTTACTTCAATCATATTTAAAATAAAAATTTACCTGAAATGACACAATTGAATGTTTTATTATAATGATTTTAGCAAAATAGATTTGAGAAAATCTATGGGCATCCAAAAATCTATAGAGCTATTAAATTACAATTTACTTTAAGCCATGAAAGTGCTATAAATAGGCTCATTAATAGCATAGTTGGATCATTGGCATTTAAAAAAAAATAATCTGACAAGCGTAAAGTTTTAGAAGTTATATTAAAAGTTATGAGTTCGAGAATCTTAGAACACTCAATATAGCGATATAACCATATATAATCAACATACACACTTTAAAAAAGCCAGCGATTTTCAAGGGGCTTAAATTAATAAGGAAGAGGCAAGTTTAGTAGGACGAAATATGACATCGTATATAATCAATATACTTTTAAGAAGGCGCCGATTTCCAAGAAAATTAAAATATATAGCAATATTTAAAAAAAAAAAAATAGTCTGATGTGTGTAAAATCTTGAGGAAATATTAAAATTTATGACTTCGGGAAGTTCAAAGCAATCAATATAACCGTTTATAACATAGCATACAATCAACATATTTTAAAGAGCTGCCGATTTTCAAGGGGGTTTAGATTAACAAACAAGTAGCGAACTTTGTAGGAAGGAAAATAACCATTTATAACATCGTATATAATCAATATACTTTGAAGAACCGAAGATTTTTAAGCACGTGAACAGCTTTGTAGGAATGAACTTAATTAGTTATAGTATCGTATATAATCAATATGCTTTGAAGAAGCCGCCGATTATCAAGGAAGTATGGATTAACAAGCAAATAAAAAACTTTGTATGGTTCAGCAAATTGAATTAAACGCTAAGAAATTTTGGCGAACTGTTTCTGAACACGCTCCTAATGATCTATGTGTATGTATATCACAGTAGGGATTTCAAATGTAAAATGTGAACTCTAAATTAGAAATTTTTACAAAAGAGGTATTACCTGCTTTAACACTTTAACGACCGCTCCTGAACCGCGGGGTAATTTTAAAATCCGGCACCGGATTCGTGTTCAGCGACCCCAAATTACTAAACAAAAGTGTCGCGAAAAAAAAAATTATTTTACCTGCAAAGGTGTGAAAAATCGTTGAACCTATATGCCCCAATGGTCGTCAACGGTAAAAATGTATGCGACTATTTTCTGAACTCAAACGCATTCTATTACGCATGAACTTTTATTTATTTACTTAAATTCATGTAGGGGGCCATCCATTAATTGCGTGAGTCAAAATAGGGGGGAGGGGGTCCGGCAAAATCTCACCAAATCTCATCAAGGAGGAGGAGGAGGTTAAGGAAAACCTCACGTCAACTTCTTAATGCAGAGAATTTACATTATTATAGCAGATAACAGATTGTATCATATCAATTCGGTTTGTTCGGCATGTCGACAATAAGTATTGAACACAATAACATCGATTTAGAAGCTAAACACAACTGGGACGTTCGATTTAGCTTCTGTGTCAAATCACACCAAAAAATAGAATTTGTTCTATTTCTCTGCGATAAATTTCGTAGTGTCAATTTTGTACTCACTATCAAGGTATAGGAAATATCTGGATGATATCACACGTTCCAGTTGTGTTTAGTTTCTTATGCGTTGCAGATATCACGACTGACTGAACGCGCAATGATGAAACTTCCCGAATGATATTTGACACTTGTACGGCGCAAGTTTCAAATCGGGGAATCACGGGCATAGGAAATATATGATATTTAATATGCCTACGTGTCAGTCAGAATTAGCGACAAAAAAATTGATTATAATCCAAGAAAAAAAATTGGATTTATTTTAAAATTTATAATTATCTGTAAGAATATTAAAAAAGCTTGGAAATTCACTATTATACAAGTTTTTAGTTCAAAAGTATATTTATATCTCACCAAGGAGCGGGGTCCGAATTTAAAAAAAAAAAAACACCTCACGTAATTATGGACTGCCTCTAAATGAATGTTCAATGTAAAGGTAAACAACCATTGGGACATAGAGGTCCCAACAGATTGGAAAGTTGCGTGGGTGGCCAAGGTAGACTATCTTTTTTATTTTGTTTTTGTTGGAAAGAAGAAGGTTGCCCGCAACGTGTCCAAAAATTTTAGAGCTTTAGCTCTATCCACCTTCAAAATATTCTAGCATTTTATTAATATGATATATAGACTAAGATTATCAAGAACATGAACCTAATTTGCTGTGGTTAGCATCAAAGGAATAAGGAAAACAGTTTGGCGTAGTGCCTTAAGCGGGAAACCTCTGATAATATTTATGAATATTCAAGGCTTTTCAATATTTCTGACACGTGTCAAACAATTCATCATAAAATAGCTTTTCAAACAGGAAATAGAAAGATTATTTAAATAGCGCTAACATGTTCTAGACATATAACTTTTTTTTTCTCGTACTACTTAACTTTTTCAATAATATCCATTTTCCATTCATTTACAGAAGAAATATATATTATTAAAGTTGGCTGCTACATATCTAACTTAATTTTTTCACCCACATTTGTAAAGATACCGTTTCATTTCGGGTGCAGGCCTCCTGGATTGCTCTGGTCATTAATGGGTTAACTTTTTAACGCGCTTTATTTATTCTGGTCACTACCAATGGCTTTGTGTGTGTTCAGTCAAGTTATTGCAGCAACTTAGAGTATAAAAAGCGTTTGAATTTGAAAGTGAAGTTCATAGTTTTGTTGGAATTTTAACGAAAATGGCACACTTTCGAGTCTCAATTGCCAAATTAATTTTGTGTGTTTTAGTTTTTGAATTAATACTAAATATTGTGGTCGTCAAAGTGAAATCGGGTAAAGATTTTTTCAATATTTTCTGTAAATTTTTTTTTTTAAGAAATAAGGAAACTTGCTTCATTAATCTTTATTTTCCAAGTCCAATCAAGTTGGCAGCATAATTTTTTTCATGCAATACCAATGCTTTATTGTACACATATTGAACTGATCTATTTTTGCAAATATCATATATTTTTCTATCACCTAGATAACAATTTTTAAATTAAAATGTGTTAAAAAGTTGTTGGACTATTTTACTATTCGGAACAGTAAGTGTGCAAATTAAGAAATTAAAAAGAGATTTAACCATTACGAGGAACTAGCTCGATTGAAACTGAATGATAGTTATGCTCCTTTACACTGAAATTTCGCAGACACAAATACCAGCATGTGCAAGTCGGAGAAAAAGAATAAAATATGCACTTCATTTCGAATATCCTGTTTGCTAAATTGTTATCTCATGAACTTGTGTTAAAATTGAAGAATTCTGGTATTGTAAATGTCACCTTGATATTCATTATAATCTCAAAAAAGCAATTGCTGTTCAGATATTCAATTTAAAAATCATTCAAAGATCATAATTATTCAATCAGATCAGATCTTGAGCTATACAACGTATGTAGGTGCATCTTCCTGCTGGTCTCTAGCACTATTTGAATAATAACAGTCAAGTTCATAAGAGTCTTATACATTGTATTCATTATGGCAAGATGTGGTTGTTTTGAAGGGAGTGAAGCTGCGCCCATCAGTAAGTCTAAAAGTCAGAAATTCAGCGAGGTAGAAAACATATTTAGCATATCATATGCCACAAATACTCACAGACTACCTTATAAAATCAACGATTTATTTTTATATGTGATATAATTTCTTATTTTTTCTTTTGAATACTTTATTTTTCAGCATGTCCAAGTAATCAAGTATATAGGCGTTGTAGAGATTATTGTCCAAATAAATGTTTTCAGCCACCACCAAAACTATGTAAAATGCCGTGTTTCCCAGGATGCTCATGCAAAGCCGGTTTTTGGTTGAATACCGCAAAACAATGTGTTTTGAAAGAAAATTGTTCATAATATTTTAAGAATTGAAATTGAAAATTATTGTAATATATTTGCTTTGAAAATAATAATTAAGAAGAGCCATTTATTCTTATGACAAAGAAACATGAAACGGTCTTACAGATTTCAAAAGAAACTAAGAACATATTGCAACATTCGCGGCTATTCTGGAAGAATTCATTCGTGGAAAGGATTCATTTTGTGATCAAAAGTTATGTGTTTTTTCTAACTGCAACACAATATAGTGATCAGCAGAATTATATTAACGATTTTCACTAATTGCTTGTTGCTTAATAGCTCAACAACGATGGAACAGGGGCGCCGTGCATCATCTTATACCACGACGCCATGTAAAGTTTGGCGCGCTAAAGATATGAGATTTGTTCGGGCAATCATTGAGATGGATGTGCATTTCTATGTTTTTTGGGGCGCTAGAACCGGTAATGACAACGAAAAGTAAATTTGACCTTTCCTTTACCACCTAGCATTTTTTGCATGAAAATTCAAGTTTCAACCTCTCTCTAAGGGTACTAAAGGGGCGTTAGGGCATGATCGAAGGACCGAACATATTTTTTGTTATCATTTTTGATTTTAGCATGCTAAGAAACATAGAAATGCACATCCATTTCAACTTTGCATGCCAATTTGAATTTCGATCGCCAGGGGAGGGGTGGTGGTAGCGAGATAACTGGCAATTGAAATCATTTTTCTGGTCATATTCAATTTCAGCGACCTCAAAAATGTATTAATAGTGGGGTCTACTTCCTGGGTCGCGACTTTTTTCTTATTGTGTGCTCTTTTTAGAGAAGATCATAGTTTAGTATTTATCAGGATGTAAGCTATATGCGAGATATTAAACAAATTCAAAATTTATTTTTCATAACATTAATATATACTCCACTTAGCAGATACATGTATTAGAAGAGCAGTAAATTTTAAATTATTTTCATTTTAAAAAATATTTAAACGTAATTGTAAAAAAGTCCCAGATAAGAAATGTATATAAATGGTCAACGCTTACAAATAGGCAAATTATATTTTAAATAAAATTATACTCAATAAATATAAAATACAAATATCACAATAACAAAAAACCTGTAATACACCACAAACACCACATTGTAGTAATTAGGCTTTTACTTCAAAGTTAACGTAATACGATAAAATTGAAAACGTCACTGACGAAATTCAGTCAAAGTGGATTAGTAACGCCATTCGGTAGTCATTACTCTCATAGAGTATCAGAAGGTTGAGAGTATAGATATCTACATTAGGGTTGGTCGAATTTTCTATTATTCAATCGGCTCAGTCTTTTAATCATAGATATCGTCATTTTGAACATCACTCTGTACTCATTTTTTTTAAGCGTTCATATAGGTACCGCGAGTGCCCCATAGTTGGTAATTTTCGGTTCTTTTTCATATAATCGATGCTGACACATATCTGTATGGATAGATCTGGCTCATATTTTTATCTTGGAAGACCTTCAATAGACTATATGAAGATCAACTTTGCACTTTTTATCTGAGAATTAATTTAAAATTATATTATTGTATATTATTCTGTGTCTTATGAATAAAGTGCAATTTCGGGGCTCTATAATAGCTGATGAAAAGTTTTAAGTACACAATGATATCTATGATTTTAAGACCCAGTCGATTGAAAACAAAAAAAATGTCGACCCACCCCAATGTACATAAAGCAGAGAATAATATAAAAAAAATAATTTTAAATCAATTCTACCACTCAGAGAAAGAGTGCAAAGTCGAACTTCATATGGTCTATCGAATGGCAGTGCTTTGCGATGAATACCGAAGACGAGCAGATATGCAGATTTACACTAGTTTATGATTTGCGTAAGCACTGGGCAACAGTGGTTTTGTGATAATGTTATCAGTTAATGTTGGAATTTTTCTATAAATACTTCTGGGCAAGTGAGTGGTGCTTAAAATTGAAAATATGTTCCAGCCATGAATATAGCAAATAGCCGGGCGTTTATTGCATGACAAAGCCGTAGTCCGCGTAAGGATTGCAAAATTTCACAAGAACCCCTTAATTGAAGGCAAAACCCGTTAATCGAAGGTAAAATTATCTTTATACTCTCAAAAAAATTGTATACATTTTATCATCAAAATTAAAGTACATTGTACAAATTGTTTAATATTGTTGACCAAAAAAATAGGTCAACTTTTCCAAAAAAGATTTTGCATTTTAACAAATTTTATGTCTCTTTGGAAGGCTGTTAATTACTAATTTTCAACTTGGCAACCCAAGTCATTTTAAAAATAATGTAAAACAAAAAAAATAAATAAAAACGTTTCCCCAATGTAGATTTAAGGTAACAAATTTTTGTATATACTGTTACTGGTAGTTAAGGGACAAATTTGATGTTTCTATTTTTTAATCGCTTGATCACCTCCCTTAAAAATTCAAATTCTGTACACTCTAAATTAAAATTTGTCAAATTTGATATAGACTTTGTTAAATTTTACACAAATTGCATATCAATATTGTGTAATCAATATTGTGTAAAATTTAAATTTTTTATGGAAAACTAATCAAAACAATACACTGTATCTAAGTTCAAATATTTTGATTTCTTTTCAGGTATGGCCTTTGGTAATTACCTTACAACCCAGAACATATCAATTTAAAAATAAATAAATTTAATCCACTAGATAAATGGCTGTTCATATACTACGTAACGCTGTTCTTCGCCTCTCCTGAAAGAGACTTTTGATGGAACACTTTCCTTAAAATTAACCATGCAAAAGAATCAGAATGTCAGAACACTGCCACTGCAGACGCTGTATTGTAATTGGGGTTATATCATATGTATCAAAAATAAATCAATACATTTTTTTGTTATTAATACACAAAAACAACTACATATGTATAAGTCTGGTGCCCGCACACTTCCAGCAGTTGGTTTTATTTTAGATATACTTTCTGGTTGCCGCACCATTGCGCATTTTTCAACCAGTAGCATTGCAGCTGCAGTCCGTGTTGTGTTAGAGGAATCACTTTATCGCAAGTACCTACAAGTGGCTGTCGAGCAGACATTAGTTAAGCAATGGCTCACATAAACATGTTGAGAATCATACTGACACTTTAAATAGGATTTCGCAGCATATTGAGAGATATGTTCACAGCATTATGCATAGTTTTACTAGTAAAATTTTAACACATTATTGAGTTAAATAGTTTCACACACTACATACATATATTTGTGAAATCATACCGTTTCATTTCGAGTGTAAGGCTTCTGGGTGGCTCTGGTCATTAATGGGTTAAATTTTCAACACGCTTAATTCATTCTGCTAATTAATTATTGCTATATGAGTGTTCAAACAAGTTTTTGCAATAACTTAAGGTATATAAAGCGTTTGAATTTCAAAGTGCAGTCAATAGTCTTGTTTGAATTTTAACGAAAATGTCACACTTCCGGGTCTTATTCACCATATTAATTTTGTGTTTTTTAGTTTTTGAATTACTGCTAAGTATTGCGGCTGTAAAAGTGAACGAGGGTAAAGATTTTTATTTATTTTAATGATTTTAATGATTTTAGTCGATTTCTTTTGATTATTTTTCTGTAATTTATCGCTTCACTTTACAGGTTCGATTTTTAAACAATGTTCCATAATACAAAATTGTGCTAACACTAAAAAGAAAAAATCGGTCTTATTTAGTTGCCACACCATTTTTCTTATAAATTTAACAATAAGCTGAAGTTCATATTCTCTTTTAAATATTTTTTCTTCACTTTCAATTTCAAGTCTTCGCGAAATGACTTTTCCCATCGGAATATTTATTTTCCTACAAGTACTCTTTTTTGTGATTTTACTTCTATGATTTTGATAGCTTGTGCATCAGAATAAGTTTGTTCGTAACTGATTTTAATTTTTCTTGTTGTATTTTATATGTTAATTTTTCTGCTTTTCGTGCCAGGATTAAAAATGTTCAGCTCATTTTGATATTTTGCTTTCTAGCAAGAAGGCTGCTCCTTTCTATCGATCATTATCTTTCCTGTCCAATGGAGTTTTACCTTGATTCCCTATCCTGCAATACCAATGTCATTAAATTTTCCAATTTTATAGTCTACATCTTTTTACGTCTGTCTTCTAAGCCAAATGTTGAGCTGCTCTATTTTTGCTTATAAAAAAATCTCTTTAATTAATAATTTTGAAACGTGGGAACTTTTTTAAAGTTCTTATTTATTTACCTTCGAATAATTTTTCTTTTCAGAATGTCCTATTAATGAAAAATTTGACGATTGTACTAGTCATTGTGAGCCTGTATGTGATGGCGTAGAGAGAATACCCTGTTACACAATGTGTATACCTGGATGTGTTTGCAAATATCCTTTAAGGCGGAACTCCGCACATCAATGTGTTTTGACGAAGGATTGTTAACAGAATATGTATTAATTATTCATTTTTGAATTAATTGTAAAATACTATGAAAATAACAATAAAGAAATAGCAATTTATTCTCGAACGATCTTATAAGTGTAAATATAAGTAAAGAACCTATTGCAAGAGTAATTCGATATCACCTTTCCAGAGGCCAACACGCATGATATGTACTTTAGAAGCTTTGGTCTAAGTTATAAAACTTGGTGAGGTGAGCATTAGCGTGCCGGCTGACATAACGGTTCAGACAATTCATTATACAATAAATATGTTAGTAATTTCTTTTCTTAAGCATAGGCTGTGATTCAACATTGAAAATACCAAGAACTTATATCATTTATTTTAAAAAAACAAGTATAAGCTTTGTGTATGGTGTCTGAATTTGTTCGTTTATCTTCAAAAGGAGACTTTTGAGGAGCGGACAATTTTTTAAAGTTCCTTCCATACAAAGAACCCAGCGAGTAGCTGTGCGCACCAAGAATCATACAGATTGGTTCATTGATCAAATTTGTTAAGGCCTACCTACTAGTTGAATCTCTTATGAAGGCGCATATTGTAGGATTCATTGGATAGCATATGAATTCATTACCACGATTTACGATTTTTCAGTAAATATTAAATTTAAGGCCTTCGAATAAGAGGAATTTTGTAATGTGACTTCTTTGTGTGTCATCTGTATAATATTTCAGCAACGAATCTTGTTTGAGTACAGCAATAAAAGACCATCCGAGAAAAATCGTATTGAAATATATTACTGGATATATACCTAAGCGCTGGCTATACGTATCTCGAAGAGAAATTCTGACTTCGGATTCGTCTTAGATAACCAAAAAACAAACGGAATCGTATAATCGATTTAGCTTGTACTGATAACTGATTCCAGTGGTGTCATCTCTTAAATTTTTATGAATATTGGAATATGCCGGAAACAAAATTTGTTAGAACTGACTGCACGACACGAAGAAATAAGAAATTTTATGATAAAAAGGTTTTCCACAGCTGCTGTAAGATTTTTCACTTACAAGTTCATCTCTTATAATTTTCCTAGATATAGATTATTGAAAGCTTCGTATCCTATCGAAGTGTCTACTGCTGTCCGACAAGGTCCTGCAATTGCACCAATGATCTTTACAGCTGTGACTATCCTATGACAGGTATCTATAATTATGCTTTATATACAAACGGCACAAACATATAGTACTTAAGTAAAATACAGAATGCTACATAAGAATTTTTGTAAATGTGGAAAATAAAAATAAATGCTGAAAAAATGATTTTTTTTACTAGGAAATGAAGTTCTTACTTTCTTCCAAAGCATAACATTGGCAGCTTTGAGATCCCTAGATCTAGTAATGTAAAGTATCTAGCCGTTTATCTTCTTCCAGCACCGTAACCATGGCGATGGGGCGCGGGTGGTCCCCATAAAATAAATTTAACATTGCAATTAAGTTGTTATATCTTTTTATCAATAGAATATTCGAATTGAGCATTATCGATAAAAAAATTATTGTCAAGATAACATCTCATTTTAAAATTCTTTAATACTTGGATCTGCAACATTTAAAAAAAAAATAGTCTGATGTGTGGATATATTACAATCTATGACTTCGGGAAATTCAAAGCAATCAATATAACCGTTTATAACATAGCATACAATCAACATATTTTAAAGAGCTGCCGATTTTCAAGGGGGTTTAGATTAACAAACAAGTAGCGAACTTTGTAGGAACGAATATAGCCATTTGTAACATCTTATATAATCAATATACTTTGAAGAACCGACGATTTTTAAGCACGTGAACAGCTTTGTAGGAATGAACTTAATTAGTTATAGTATCGTATATAATCAATATGCTTTGAAGAAGCCGCCGATTATCAAGGAAGTATGGATTAACAAGCAAATAAAAAACTTTGTATGGTTCAGCAAATTGAATTAAACGCTAAGAAATTTTGGCGAACTGTTTCTGAACACGCTCCTAATGATCTATGTGTATGTATATCACAGTAGGGATTTCAAATGTAAAATGTGAACTCTAAATTAGAAATTTTTACAAAAGAGGTATTACCTGCTTTAACACTTTAACGACCGCTCCTGAACCGCGGGGTAATTTTAAAATCCGGCACCGGATTCGTGTTCAGCGACCCCAAATTACTAAACAAAAGTGTCGCGAAAAAACAAATTATTTTACCTGCAAAGGTGTGAAAAATCGTGGGACCTATATGTCCCAATGGTCGTCAACGGTAAAAATGTATGCGACTGTTTTCTGAACTCAAACGCATTCTATTACGCATGAACTTTTATTTATTTACTTAAATTCATGTAGGGGGCCATCCATTAATTGCGTGAGTCAAAATAGGGGGGAGGGGATCCAGCAAAATCTCATCAAGGAGGAGGAGGAAGTTAAGGAAAACCTCACGTCAACTTTTTAATGCAGAGAATTTACATTATTATAGCAGATAACAGATTGTATCATATCAATTCGGTTTGTTTGGCATGTCGACAATTAGTGTTGAACACAATAACATCGATTTAGAAGCTAAACACAACTGGGACGTTCGATTTAGCTTCTGTGTCAAATCACACCAAAAAATAGAATTTGTTCTATTTCTCTGCGATAAATTTCGTAGTGTCAATTTTGTACTCACTATCAGGTATAGGAAATATCTGGATGATATCACACGTCCCAGTTGTGTTTAGCTTCTTATGCGTTGCAGATATCACGACTGACTGAACGCGCAATGATGAAACTTCCCGAATGATATTTGACACTTGTACGGCGCATGTTTCAAATCGGGGAATCACGGGCATAGGAAATATATGATATTTAATATGCCTACGCGTCAGTCAGAATTAGCGACAAAAAAATTGATTATAATCCAAGAAAAATATTGGATTTATTTTAAAATTTATAATTATCTGTAAGAATATTAAAAAATCTTGGAAATTAACTATTATACAAGTTTTTAGTTCAAAAGTACATTTATATATCACCAAGGGGAGGGGTCCGAATTTTCAAAAAAAAGAAAAAAAACACCTTACGTAATTAATGGACGGCCTCTAAATGAATGTTCAATGTAAAGATCAAAAAGGTAAACAACTTTACTTTTGTTCCAAATAAATAACTATGAATTTGATTTTTACCGTTGACGACCATTGGGACATAGAGGTCTCAACAGATTGGAAGGTCGCGTGGGTGGCCAAAGTAGACTATCTTTTTTATTTTGTTTTTGTTGGAAAGAAGAAGGTTGCCCGCAACGTGTCCAAAAATTTTAGAGCTTTAGCTCCACCCACCTTTAAAATATTCTAGCATTTTATTAATATGATATATAGACTAAGATTATCAAGAACATGAACCTAATTTGCTGTGGTTAGCATCAAAGGAATAAGAAAAACAGTTTGGCGTAGTGCCTTAAGCGGGAAACCTCTGATAATATTTACGAATATTCAAGGCTTTTCAATATTTCTGACACGTGTCAAACAATTCATCATAAAATAGCTTTTCAAACAGGAAAAAGAAAGATTATTTAAATAGCGCTAACATGTTCTAGACATATAACTTTTTTTTTCTCGTACAACTTAACTTTTTCAATAATATCCATTTTCCATTCATTTACAGAAGAAATATATATTATTAAAGTTGGCTGCTACATATCTAACTTAATTTTTTCACCCACATTTGTAATATTTCATACCGCTTCATTTTGGGTCTCCTGGATTGCTCTGGTCATTAATGGGTTAACTTTTTAACTCGCTTTATTTGTGAAATACTTCATACCGTTTCTTTTCGAGTATAAGGCTTCTGGGTGGCTCTGGTCATTAATGGGTTAAATTTTCAACACGCTTAATTCATTCTGCTAATTAATTATTGCTATATGAGTGTTCAATCAAGTTTTTGCAATAACTTTTGGTATATAAAGCGTTTGAATTTCAAAGTGCAGTCAATAGTTTTGATTTAATTTTAAAAAAAATGGTGCGCTTTCAAGTCTCATTCGCCAAATTGGTGTTGTGTTTTTTAGTTTTTGAATTACTACTAAGTATTATGGCCATCGCAGGAGCTTTACGTAAATATTTTTATATATATACTTTTGTATATTTTTAGGGTTAGTCTGATATATATACATACTATGTGCATTTCCATAGAAATGCTGGCCTCGTTTTAAATTTTTTTTTTTTTTAAGCACATCCTTCAGCCTTGGTTTTTCTTTAAGCTGAGATTATCTTGAATAAATATTCAAGGTGGAATAATTAAAATTCAGATAGCTATTTGTGGCTCTCCTTGTGAGCCTCCGTGTGATCGTATAGCGCCAGAAACCTGTGATTGACCTTTTTGTATCTCCCATATATGCGAGTGCAGGATGGTTATTAGAACTGCTCAGGAAAATGTCTCTTGGTAAAGGATTGTTATTTGTTATAAAAAAGAAACTGCTTAACAGTCTCACAGATTTAAGTAGAAATAAAGATCATATTGTAACAACAATATGCGGCTGCCCTGGAAGATATCTTTCGAGAAGTCGCTACGCACTTTTAATACGATTGCGCTATAAAATTAATAAAATGCAATAAAATGTTACGCTTTAAGTTTTGAAATTGTATTTACATTAGTTTTGGAGACAGATGAAATAAAGTACCAAAGTAAGCGTCGGATAGTAAGACACGTATGTAAGGGGTTTTACAATAGGAACGGGTAGATGATAAAATTGCATAAAATAAGTTGTGTGAAAATTTTATTTTATTTGAAAGACCTGACATCGTTCAAATGGCCACTACGGTTCGCCAGAGGCGTCGCAACGAAATTTTTCAAAGAAAATAATCGATAAATTTTTCTGAAAAAAAAAACAGTATTTATTCTAAACTTTAGAACGGGGCATAAAGAGAATTTTGTATGAAGATGTTTTTTTATTCGTTGCAATTTCCATTAATTAAAAATAAAATAAGTTTTGTTCAAATGTTTCTAAAAGTGGCTTTTCGATTTCTTCGCGAGATGAATTTTTTCAGAACCCTTTGCAAATTGAAGGATCCAGTTTTTTCCTTATAAACATGAAGGAGCGTTGCGTGGGTAAGACGCTAAATAACCTTTCACAAGAAGCTTCTGAACCTGGCACTGTTATTATTAAATTGACGAGTCGATAAACTTGATATAAAAGGTTTTTCGTTGTATCAGATGATCTCCGAAGTTTGTCAGCGATTTCAGAACAGCACGTTGGTTTGTTGCCAGGCATGTTTTTCAATATTTGGAGTTGAGGACGGAGGATGGTCAGTTCAAAATCATCTGAAAAAATGCCCAGTTTTGACTACAAAATTTCTTCAGTGGGATAAAATTTATATAGTTTCAGAAGAATTTTACTTTTGATATTGAAACGCTTCCAATAATCGAAACGATTAAAAGTGAATTCCTTTTGTCGTAACTCAGAACATAGAATTAAAACTTAAGAATTAAAATTTACATCCTTTAATATTGCCAACATCAGCTCCTTTAGCCACAGTTAAAAACAAAACGTCCTTCTATTACGTAAAATAAATAACAGCCACCTAGCATTGCACTATCCGCGGGCTGTGCACTCGTTGAAATCTTTTTTCAAATGACACATAAGTACTAGGGAATTTGATTAGCGTACACACCTTCAAATTTTTGGTCAAATAAGCAGAAATTATTTTGTGTTTTCATTCAACAGTTTGACCAACAACTTGTTGAGCGTTCACATGTTCATTTCGTTCACAGAATAGGTCATATACTCTTTTTTATATGTTCATTTTGTCACGTTTCGATAGACTCAAGATGTGAGATAATCACATTAATAAAAAGATTTACTGAGTCCTAATAATGTTGATCGAATTATGATATAATTTATTTCCGAGTAGGGGGGGGGGCAAAATGAATATACCGCCCCTCTGTCGAAATTTCTAGGAGGCAGTTGACCCCCCTAACCCCCGGTTGCGACGCCTCTGCGGTTCGCTTAGTAGCGTATCCGAGAGGCCCAATTTTCAATAACTTTGGCATATAGATCAGGCTTAATTTGAGCAATGGCTCGGATAATGTTGACGATATTCCGTAATGCAAAATGGACGTATTATTAAGAGGCCTATTGTATATCTTAAAATGATTTTTCCATGGCGAGGAACTTGCTCAATTCGAATAGGAATATGAAACGGAATGCTGGTTTAGTTCGCGCATACTAAGATATTGCAGAGATTTAAATGTCAGTATGTGCAAGTCGGATACAATTTGTACTTCACTTCGCTTTTTCCGTATTTTAAATTGTTGTCTGAGCTTGATATTCATTATGTATGTAAGAGTGTCTTCGTGCTAGTTTTCGGCACTATTTGAATCATACCAGTCATTGGTTCTTCTATTGTATATAGCATGAAAAGATGTGGTTGCTTGAGGGGGTGAAGCTGCGCCCTTTACCAAGTATTACAAATTTGCTATTGCGTTTTGAAAAATTTATTTTTTTCAGATTGCGAACCTAATGCAGAATTAAAGACATGTGGCAGTTTTTGTAATGGAGTAAAATGTAATGGAGAAACACCAAGAGTCTGTGCTTTTGATTATGATTGTGGATTCATTGGATGCCAATGCAAAGCTGGTTTTGCGGAGAACTCTAAAGGACAGTGTGTTTTGAGAGAGAATTGTTCATAATATATTATGTTTTAAATTTGCGACTTATTGTAAAAAACTATGAAAATAACAATAAAGAAAGAGCAAATTGATTTACGCAACAAAGAAACAACTATACATGAAAAAACCTTACAGATTCGGGTATTTTGGCAGATACTTTTCCAGAAGTCGACACGCACTTTCAATACAAATGCACTATAAAATGAATAAAAAGCAAATGCAAATGCATTTTTGCTACGCATTTTAATAATTTGAACTCGCTGACTCAGAATAAAAAATATGATAACAAAAGAAAAGAAAAGAAAAGAAAAGAAAAGAAAAGAAAAGAAAAGAAAAGAAAAGAAAAGAAAAGAAAAGAAAAGAAAAGAAAAGAAAAGAAAAGAAAAGAAAAGAAAAGAAAAGAAAAGAAAAGAAAAGAAAAGAAAAGAAAAGAAAAGAAAAGAAAAGAAAAGAAAAGAAAAATGGGCAATGACACGCCCTCCAAAATCAAATTTATCATATCCCATCAACTACTGAATGCAGATGAATGGGACTTTATATAAAAAGTACGGGCAAAAGTAAATTTTTTAAGAAAAAAATGTGCAGTACATCGCCTCCCATATGCAAATAAAACAGTACTTTGTATACATATGTATGTATGTACATATATCAGCCACTACTTGGTACGTATAAATCGCAAAGACTATAAAAATTAAACTCATCGCCCTACGTTCCAGTAATGGCATAACAACCGGGACTGCTAATTTATAAATACATATATATAGGTATATGTCACCGGCCAAACTAGTTCTTAGGATAAACTAGTTCTTCCTAGGCCAAACTAGTTTAATTGAAGGCCTACAATGCAATTTAATTTTAATGTAAAAGCACTGTGAATAGCGAAGCCAGTGTTGCACATATTATGAACTGAACCGCGGCGAAGCCGCAAAAGTCGAAAAGAATTAAAACTCATTGAAAAACCCGAAAAAATATGGTAAATGTTAAAAAAAGTCGTTAAAGGTTGAAACAGTTGAAAAACTCGAATGAGGCTGACAGAGTCGATAAGATATGGAGAGTGTTGAAAAAAGTTGAAAGAAGAGGAAAAACTCATAAATAGTTGAGAATCTCAAAGACAGTTGAACGATGTTGGATAAGTCGGATACATTTGAAAACTTTTGAAATGTGGTTGAAAAGCTGAAAAAAGTTGAATGAAGTCGAAAACTTATTTTCAGAGTTCATTTTGGGAAAAGTCTGCTCACAAACATAGGACCTGAAAAAAAATCTTCGCGGCTGGGTTTGTATGTCTTTGAAGTCTTTCTCTGGTATAGAAATAAGGGGAAAAGTAGGTTCTCTGAGAGAGTCGTTGGATGTTAGATCGAAGACTTCAAGTTGAAGTACTTGCGGGACGGTGAAAATATTTTCGCGGGCCGTAGATTGTCGACCACTGCCAATTGATTTAGGAGTTAACAACGTTAGCCTGTAGAATATTATTGCGTACCTATACAAAACAATATATTATAATTTACCAATTTAGTTACAATTAAATGGTTTTTTTACAACAACAAATGTTTATTTCAATTTCAAAAATTTATTTTAAGCTATGTATTGGAGTTCAATCAATAGGATCTCTAATGACATAGTTGGATCTGCTTAATCTGATGTGTGCAAAATTCTTGAGGATATATCAAAAGTTATGATTCCAATAAATTCAATATAACTATTTACACATAATATAAGTAGCATACAATCACCATACTTTGAAGAGCCGCCGATTTTCAAGAGACTTTAGATTAAGAAGCCAATAACAACCTTTGTAGGAAGTTATATAGCCATTTATAACATCGTATATAGTCAATATGCTTTGAAGAAGCCGATAATATATAGGGACTTTGCTTGAAGGTATTGGTTCAGCAAAACGAATGGCAGAATGGCATGTGTTGAATCGATTTATTGCAACAGTTGAAATTCAGTTTGAATTTGAAAGTGCAGTTAACAGTGTTGATTTAACTTTAACGAAAATGGCACGATTCTCAGTCACTAAATTAGTTGTGTGCTTTTTAGTTTGTAACTTACAACTAAGTATTGGAACTCCCGTAAAGGAGCATGGTAAGGATCATTAAAAACTATCTAAGTACTATCGTTAAAGAAAAGCAACAAAAATAGTTTTGGTCAAAATTTGTTCAATTTGGTAGATTATTATTCAGTTATTCTTTGAAAGCTCATTTTTAAGTTTGTTTTTTTTTTTTTTTGTGATATTCTATAATTTAAAATGGACGTAATCTCCGTTGCGAGATATCATCTTACTCATATATGAATATGAAATGAAATGCTGATAATGTTCGCGTATTCTAAAATATTGCAGAAATTTAAACGTCAGTATGTGCAAGTCCGATACAATTTGCACTTCACTTCACTTAGAAATTTGCCGCCCTTCTTCACTGGTTGAACTTGGAAAAAATTTTTCTAATATCAAAAGTGAGGACCTTTTTTTTTTTTCCTTGTCAACATTTTTTTGGTAATTTAGGGGGGAGCGGGGCGACATTCCAAGTATTCGCACATTTCGCCCCCTGTGTAAAAAAGTTTTAAAAAAATCTTTAAACTTCCCAATATTTGCCGCCGCTAAAATCTTGCCGACCTAGGCACTGGCCTAGTGTGCCTCTAAGGTTAATCCGGGCCTGTCTACGACTGTACAACGCATGTAAAAGTGTCTTCATGCTAGTTTCCAACACTAGTGATCACGTTTCTTAGAATATTTTTTATTGTATATAGCATGACAAGATGCGGTTGTCTGGAGAGGGTGAAGCTGCGCTCTTTACTAAGTATTACAATTACAAATTTAAAGATGTAAAAAATAATGACTTCACAGATTAAATTTGCTATTTAGTTTTGAAAAATTTATTGTTTCAGAATGCCCACCTAATGGAGAATGGCTGGTATGTGGCGATTATTGTAATTATAAATGTTATGGAGATGAACCATTAGTCTGTGATATGGCTTGTGGATGGTATGGATGCCGATGCAAAGATGGTTATTTGCAGGACACTAAAGGACAGTGTGTTTTGAGAGAGAATTGTTCATAATATATTAAGTATTAAATTTACGACTTATTGTAAAATTCAAATTACAAAAATAATCAATTATCAGAGAATAAAAATTTAAAATTTATACTCAGAAACATTTCATTACAATGATATCACAATTCATAAAAAAATTAAAAAAACTTACATTAAAAATAAAAAAAATTATCAATTACACAAAATTACACTTTAAATCTTTGTAAAAGAATAATCTTTTATTTGAAATCTTAAAAAAAAATTTAAATAGTTGAAGTTTAGTGACTTTAAAAAGGACAAAATACGTAATTTTGTATTAAATTTGATCGCTTGTATCTCCATCAAATTTTATTCGATCCACTCAAACAGCATTTCATTAGAAAGGAGAATAAAAATATCTTTAAAATGGTGCACATTGTATTTGAGTCGAAAATAACTTAATGGAGATATGGGCAAATAAATGAAAAAGTGAAATAAACGTTTTTTTTGGGGATATCTCGAAAACGATTGATTCTTAAAAAAAAGAAAAAAAAATGTTGACATTTTTGGAATCTTTGCCCCAAAATACATAGAAAAAATTATATGGGAAACCAATTTATTTTTTGTGTAAACTAGTGAAATAAATAAAATTGTTCGACAATCAAAATTTCATTAGGTACTTTGCATTTTATTTTATTAAATGGTGGTATAATTTTAATATACTCATTTTGTGCCTTTCTATTATTTTTTTTTACCTAAATGGCAGCTATAAAACTTTTTAATTAAATTGAAATATCACCAACAAACAATAAGAGTGACTCAAAGGAATTTTGAGATAAGTAAACGTGCTAAGGATTTTTAAAAATTGTTTAATGCAAAAAGTATTTAATATTGCTATATTCAAGCACACGAAGTAAATAACTTTAGCCATTTTGTGGAGAAAAATTTCGGAATCCAATTACTTTGAATGTATTATTTTGAATTAATTTTTATAGATGATATATAAATTGTTAACCCATTTGAATTTCATTTTATTAAATGAAAATGTAAAATTTTTAATATTCTCATTTTGTGCCATTTTATTACATTTTTTTTCTACCTAAATGAATTTAAGGGGTTTATTTTGACTTTGAGGTCACCGGTTGCTTTCGGTTTATTGGAACATATCACTGAAGATAATTTTTTTTTTTGCTTAAATCGGGGACTGCTTCCAACTGTCTGCTCCAGAGCCCAGCCAGCGAGCACACCGCGTTTTCAACGTTCGTTTTTCTTGAGCTCCTGGGTCAGTTGGAATTGTACAGATGCTGGACCGAGCTCCGACGCAAAATTCGCCATTTTGATGTCTGCGAAGAGGGAAGCTATTGTGCGTAGCTGGAGGTAGGCAGAAAAGAAGCAACATTTTGAATTTTCGCTCCGCTAGGTCACAGTAGCGTAACTAGGGTGGTGTCGAGGGTGCGGCCGCCTCGGGCGCAAGGCTTGAAGGGGGCGGCAAAATGGTCGTGAAATATATCTCAATTTGCTAGGGTTTTTGAAAGTCAAAAATGAGGAACTTTTTTTTTTAGTGAATGAAATTAAATCGATGTAGTAAATTTGAATGTGTTGGTGGAAATTTTCACAGTATTAGTAAAATATACATATCTCATTTTGCTTGTTTTTGAATGTGAAAAGTGAGCACCTTTTTTTTGCTTCTTTTTTGGTACTTAGAGGGCGGCATTCGAAGTGTTCGCCCAAAATGCACGGTACGCCTCTGCTATGCCATTGCTCCCATGTAAATTAAATTTTAAGACTCTATACTGGGAGCGTTATCTGAAGGAATGCAATCATTTTTCACACAATTATTAAAAAATGGTTTGCACTAACAGCAGATAAAGCAGATATATTTTGACAAAAAGGCGTGGAACCTCCTCTAAAAGCAGAAACCTTAAAGTGCTGTAGTGGGAAAGTTTTTGAAGTTGATTCAAGCAAATTTTTTTTTGTTTTTGTTGGAAAGATTATGGGGTAGTGCAGAACGTTAGTAGGCAGTGCCACGCCTCTAACAAGAAAATAACTTTCCACGGCTAAGCTATTAGACTGATTTAAATCAAATTTAGTTTGCGGCGGAGTTGCAACATCGATTTTAAAGAAATTTGCTTTTGTAGTAAAGAAATTTATTTAAAGTAGTGCGGTGTCACGCCCCTTACAATAAAACACGTTTTCGCTGCAAACTACTGAACCAATTTTTATGAAATTTGGTAAGAAGATAGATTAAACCCTGAGTTTGTGGTGCATTGACCCCTAACAGGAAAATGTGTTTTTATAGCTCATCCACTATAAAATAAGCGCCACAGATTAAATAAACGGTAATTTTCAGGTCCTTAGTATGACGTCAAAATAAATGTTTATGCAAAAACGCAATGCCGCCGATTTTCAATGGTGGAACAGTGTCGCAAGTTGGGCTCAAATTGAGTATCCTTGAACAAAATTAATACCTCATTTCAAAATAAAAGAAAACTAGCTGACATTTGGTGCTTCAAAGGTTTTCTGATCCAAACTGAATTATGTTTTCCTTACAGATTTTGGGTCATTGAGTTCAAATGCTATACACATTCTTTATCTAAAGGGCTTGGGTTTTTGGCTGTTATCAATTTGAGAAATACTCACATCGATTTCTTTCATTGAATATATGTGAAAATTGCTCAAAAATTTTAGTTTATAAACCACCTATGAAATGTTGCAGCGTATTAATTTATAGAAAAGTAACACCAAAACAATAATACCTAACCTAAAAACAAACGTTTGTTTGTGATTTTCAAATACTTTCAGTTTTGGCAACATTTTATTTTTACAACTTTTAGTTTTTATTTAATAACTACCCTTTTTCCGTAGACATGAGAATAATTTTGTGCCGAACATTGTACCTGCAAGCTTGACGAAGTTTTATAACTTTTGCACACCTAAATAATTAACCTTGAATTTGTTACCGGTCACCGGTCCAGAGTTTAACTAGAAAATTTCAACTTAATTACAGCGGAAGTTTCACTATTGTTGCTGCTGCTGCGTTAGAAACTTGACAAAGGGTACATTAGTTTGTTCGAGGTGGTTATGCTCGGAAGATTTTTTTGTTAGGTAAGATGCTAAGAAAATATCGATATATAACATCTCTAACATTTTCAATGTAATTCAAGAAATATTTCGAAAATTTTTGAGAGATTGTGGTGTATAATCGGAATAACGTTTAAGGTATAAAATTAACAATAGCAGCATTAAGAGCAATCTGTCAACAAATTAAGTTCAATTTATACTCCGCTTTTCAACTTGGGTAAAATAATTTACTTGAATAATATGTGAGGGAACTTATTTCGACGCTAAAAACTTGAAAAATTTCTCAAAGCTCATTTTAATATATGCGACTTAACCCAACGTCAATGAGGTGGGGTGTGACAAACCCCATATTATTAAAAACAGAGACAACTTTCTCCTCACAAGAAGATCTGGCATCGCGCTATCAGTAGCTGAAGAGTAGACATTCTTCAACTGGCACAAATAGGGTCAACAGTAAGAGCTGTCATGAGTGTCCAAAATCTACGTATATTCTGAGGATTTCTATAGAGTGTCCCAATTAGAGTGCACTTTTAAAATTTTTTATAATTTTGCTTTCGTGCAACTGACAATACTGAAATTTGACGGCTGTAACCTATGATTTTTCCGATTATTAAAATTGGAGCGCTTCACAAAAGAACAACGCGTTATCATTACTTAAATATTGCCAATTCGTTAATTGGGTCACAGAAAAACAAGAAGAAGAAAAGAGTTCTTTCAAGGAAATTATTAAAATTGGCCACCAAGATATATCATTGGATCTTATTAAATTTTTTTAATTTCTTTTATAAGCATAAAACATTTTAAAACAGAAAATAGTGGTGAGATTTTTTCTTATTCTAATGCCTATAGCTTTTCAGATATTTCTTTTCTTTAATTGATTTATTATTTGATTTAGTTCACGTAATCAAACTTTGCTTGCATTAAACAAGTTGACATTTTCGGATATTAAATCGATTTCTTTCTAGTAGTTATATATTTCCGATACCTGAAGGTTTTGAAGCACAAAAAAAAGAACAGACATCGCCATCATCAATGTGTTGGCCATGTTGTGTATATACATATATACATACATATATAGGTATAGGAGTAAAGTTTTGTTGCATATTTTGTCAACGTGCGCAGAACTTTTGTAAAGCACCTTTTAATGTGCCTTACGTTGTTGACGTTGCTGCTACTATTTTTGTTGCTGTTGTAGCTTTTATTTTATTTTTGTTATTACAAACTGCACATTGTTGCCAGATTGGAAAGAGACAATACATATATTTTACATATATACCGGGTGTCCCATTTTAACTTACACAGCTGAATAAGTTAAAAAATTACAAGTCATTCAAAAAATGTTTCAAATAAAAGTTGCAGGGTATCAAAGGACTGATCCAGCCATGACCTTAACCATGACCTTGACCTACATTTTCAAGGCTATTTGAAGGTCAACTTTAGTTTTTCAAATGAAACCCCTATTTTTGACCTCCGATTTCGAAAGAGAACAAAATTTTACGTTTAGTTAGAGGTCAAAATAAACCCTAAAGGTCATTTCAAGGTCGAATTCGCGCTTGGTGCAGAAAATCTGCAGCCATTCAGGGGTCACTTTGACTTTGTATAATAAATATCAACAATCGACTGCAAATTTCGTGATGATTCTTATACGGGGTGGGCCATAAAGGAGTTATCTCGTGGAATAGGAGATGCAAAATTTTTGCATTAAAATGATTTTGATTTCTTTGTTGAATAATGCTTATTGATCAAGAATAATTCTGCGTGGTGGATAATGTAAGCCAAATATTCACCACGGCTTCGGCAGCATGTAGTCAATGTTTAGGATGAGATCCTGACATAATTGCTCGTCTATTGCATTAATATGCCTAATTATCTCGTTATTTAGCTCTTCAATTATTGCTGGCTTATTGGCATAGGTCTTACTTTTGAGATAACCCCAAAGAAAGCAGGTCAACAGTGTCAAATTGCAGTATATCGGTGCCCACTTGACAACGCTGTTTTGCGAGATAATGCGACAGCAATATTTTGGGCGGAACGGCCAGTAAGAACACTGTTGATATCTTCTAACAAATTGTACGATCAGCTGGTTAATTATCAACACTAAAAAAGTCACATAATACACGATATGCATTTCTTTTCGAACACCCTCTAAGTTGTGCCAGAATCAAATATGTCTGTTTTCCGTATGTTACTTTTAATGTATTTAAATTTCTGACCATCTGGCCACCCAACAAGCTGCCACTCATCAACGAGCATGAAGGTTGTTGCCAGCGCTCTTGCTGCTGCTGCTGCGATTGCAGTACAAAACTTTGTTTCTACATAGAATATGACTTTTCTATGACTTTCGCAGGTAACTTTTTATGCGACTCATGGCTACGCAAGTGTGTGTGATAAAATAAGTGTGCAAATGCACAAGTGTTTGCTTTTATTTTAAGTTAAACAACATTTTTTTTTTTTTTGTAAAATGCTAAGTTTTCAATTATCTCTTTTTCTACTCCCTAAAACTTCACCTTACGTATAACTGTTCTTCTTAATTGCATAAATGTCCTTATGCCATCAGGTCTAATTGTTACATAAAAAAAAAACAATATAAAAATAGCAAAAACAACAATTCAGCAACACTATCAACATTATCATCAAAAAAGTTTTGCTTGAAAACATACATGCAACAGAATAAAATGCCACATTTCCTGTTAAATCCTTTTAAGTGTAATTGGTGGCAACACTAAAGAACGTTGGTTACACTACATAATAGTGGCGTAAAACACCTCAATGTTGTCGTCCACTGTGCTACATTTCCGTTTTCACGTTGTGCAGGTGCAATCGTTAAAAATCTACTTCCTATTGCTGCTAATTGCTGTCATTACGTTTGCAGCAGTGGTAATAGCATTTGCAACATTTGTTGAGTGTTTTAGATGCAACATTTGAAACACTTTGCTTAAACGCATGAGATGCACACAGATGAACACAGCAAAAAAAAAAATACATACACACAAATCATACATATGTGGCGGTTCGAAAAGGAATTATAGTTAAAAAATGGAATATATTTTATCGAATATAGAAATTTTCCAGGATTGATTCGATACATCACATTAACACAAAAAAATATTTATAAATACATAAATTGGTGTCATATTTTATATGTGACGCGTTTTGTGTTAATGGACCAAATCTCACCGTAGTGAAATTTTAATATTTTGCGACAATGTAAATCAAGTTTCATATCTCGCAAAAAAGGTGCCTTTATGCAAATAGCATCACACATAAAGTCTTGCCCTAAACGTAAATGTGGCATATTACTATGGAGCTTCGGGTCAGGGCCGTCTTAATACTTTGTGGATCAAAAACTGGGATGTTGGGCTGATCCAAATAAAATAGTTCGTTATAAATAAAATTCATACAAATGATTGATTGAGGAGAGAAAAAAATTGTTCTAATGCCATATTGGATCTGGGCCCTGGGCCAGAGCAATATCAGCTCTTGCCCTAAAACGACACTGCTTAAGGCATTTGTATATTAATGAGCCAATAAATGAAGCTTGGGCAGTGATTTTGGTCAATATAAGCGAATATTATTTTAATAGTGAATAAACTCTTTCATTCAGAGCGAGAGCGGAGATAATTAAATTTCGAGGACGAAAACGGTAAATAGAACATAAGTGAGCATTATTTTTTCGGCAATTGTTTACTTTTTTCTGGTTAACTTTTTATTTTGGTGCAAATTTAATAAAGAAAAAGGGCCCGAAGAGGTTTCATTCAAGATTTATATCAACTTATATAGGTTGATTTATTCATACAATGTGTTTTTAAGATTTTCCCATTTTGTAGGAAAATTCGCACATAAAGTTATTGCATAAAAATTAATGAAAAACAATCAATAAAATTTAATTTGGTCTTAAATCGCATAATAGTCATACCAAAGGATACCACACTTTTTGTGTGTTTTAGCATTAAATTACATGGAGCTGACATTTTGCACATAAGTTTCTGGGGTCAACAAATTTTACTGGCAGGATTTTTAGATTTTGGCAACTATACCATTGTTGTATATATTTTCTGTAAAACCAATGACACTGCCTTAGTGTTTTTTTAATGAATAATAGGTACATATTTCTTCTGGTGCCATTTTACCAACGCTCAAAGCCAATTTCATAGTTTTACTGTCCACTTGCGATCTTCATGTTAACATGTTTTTTGAAATACTCATTATCTTAGGTAATGAAATATGTACATACCTTCGCCACCTAGAAAGAATGAGAAAAATTTCATTTAATAGTATACATCATGATTTGTTAATAATTAGCGAATAGCAATAACTTGACATAATTAATAAACTAACTTCAGACGCATTCGGTACAATTGAACTTAGATTTATAATAATCTTAATCATATTTTGCTTAAAACAAGCATTTCTTTATCTCAAACAAATGCTTGTTATTCAATACCAAATTTTGAATATAGCGGAATAGATATTTTTCTTATCGAAATCATATAAAGTTATTAATATCGATTTACATTACATGTACAGCGATACAAAAATAATCAATATTTGAACATGTTTCTCAATATCAATTCATCCTTTTATTGCAGGATTGCACTATCAAAAGTGGATAAAATTTTACTTAAATAAAATAAAATTACAAAATATGAAAATTATTGAAACCAATCTCTCTTACTCTTTAAACAAATATCATGTTTGGTTTCTGTTTCTTCAGTTCGTGTGCACGACCTCCAAAAACTAAATTCCGACTCAAAGTTCTATATATTTTCCAGATGTCTTAAGTGCTATCCCTATTTGGAGTTGAAAAATTTAAAAAAAAAACTTAAATATTGCGTGTAAGCAATGTATGTGAAAATCATGAATGCGTTGAAATAAATATTTAATTTAATTTTATGAAATTAGAAATTCAGGCAATCTTAGCTTATTCATAGGGAATGTATAGAAGTATTTTTTTCTTTGTTAAAATTTCATTGCATTTGTTAAGTAAAAATAAAAATGCTATTTTAATGCAAATGTTTTAAGCTTTTTAACCCATAATATAGTAAGTATTTACCATATACCAACACTAAAGCTTTTTTTAAATATTCATATGCAATAAGCGAGCACAACTACTTGTGCATACGCATTCAAAATGCATGTGAAAGTGAAGAAAGTAAACATAGCGTGCAGCACCATTTTATTGTATAAAGCTCACGAGCAGTTCATGCGAGTTCCTTTTATTTATATTAACAAAAATTTTGTCTTCAACGCTTTTATGCAGCTTGTCAGCGCAAGGGCATAAAGTGAATTCAGGGTGCTCTTCACCCAGTCCAAAATGTGATAGAGGATCTTTTGTGTTTTTTTATGCTACATGGTAATATAATTTTATGAAAAACTTATATATATAAGTAAGACAAAATAAGCTATAGTCAGGCTCTGGAGGTGCAAATGTGTCGACATTTAATAAATAAAACAGCAATAAAGTTAAACGACAAAAAGGTTGAACAAAGAAAAATCTTGACAGCAAAAAGGTTGAACGACTAAAAACTGGACGTCAAAAAGTTTGACGACAAAAACGTTTGACCACAAAAAAGTTGAATGATTAAAAGTTGGACGACAAAAAGTTGGACGACAAAAACGTTTGACGACAAAAAAGTTTTATGACAATAATTTTGAGTACAGTTAAGATGAACGACTAAAAAATTGAACGCTAAAAAAAGTTGGAAAAGACTTTTTCCAAAACTTAGTGCTGAAAACTGCAAACTCTACAAATGTTGTAAGACATTATGCTTTATCACCATGAAATGTAAAAACCTTACAAATGTCGCAAATAATGCGCGAACTACTGGATAAAAAAAATAATAATTTAAAACTATAACATATTCAAAACATCATTACAGCAGCCTTACCAACACTATAGTAAATATCCTGCAGCGACTCCTTGACAAATATTTTATGCTGATGGGTTTTTCAAGGGTTCACAGCGAAGAAAATCGTTTAAAACTCTAGCTATTTGTGCTGTCTACTTTTGTCTTCTCCATCGCGCTACGAAGCTGCAGTGAAGTGCATTAGAACTCCTGCAGGCTGTGCTGTGCAATACTCTTACAGCACTTGCTGACATCCTGTATGCTTACAACTTTACATCAAGGATGTTAAGTGCAGCACAGCAAGTGTTTGTCTAAGGGTTGTCTTTACTGTTGTTACTTCAGCTACCGCTACTGCAGTTGGCTGGAGGGTTTTTTAACATTTTCATTGTGGTTTTTAGTTACCTACAACTTGGAATATTTGGCTTTTGTCTTGTTGAAGGGTTTGAAAATTAAAATAAGTTTATTTTGTAGCACACGTTCACACCAACACATAGAATATGTCGTTCTTCGTGCAACGCGCACAAGCGGTTTTATAAGGTAATGTAAAATTTTATTTTGAATAAAGTTTATATAAAAACTGGCTGAGAAAAGAAGAGGCCTATTCAATATATAAAACGGTGCAGCGGCATAAAAATGATAAATTTACATTTTTGAAACTTACGATCAGTTTAAATTGAACTTCTCATGTCTTCGTATAAACAAATTTATGGCTATTTTTTTATTTATTCTCTAACATTACTATCAGCTATCAACTATATGCATGTATTTGAAGTATTCAAATTTAATTTACAAATTTAAGTGCTAACTTAAGTCTGTTTCACTACCATATAAAAGACTAAAATACTTTGGCCAGCCCACAGTGAATAAATCAAAGTATGAGCACACAAATTTTCCAATTATAATTTAAGTTACAAAACAAATGAATTCAATGAAACTTATGAAATTCAACATAGACATTGTAAGTAATACAAAAAATATTGAAATCAACGAAAACATACAACTCTTGTCAACAACAGTAAATAAATATTTTTAATTAAGTTCTTCATCAATGAAGTCTAAAAATAAATTTCCAGTTGTGTATGTGTGTGTGTATATGTGTGAGTCATTTGAAAAGTTATAACCCTAAGGATAAATGCCATGGCAACACCTGCATTGTAGCGGCAACACAATCGATTGGCAACGTAGTGTTGCAAAAATAATCATAAAAAGTTTTTGTACCACCCCCACCCATTTTACTGAAGTTAACTATTAATTAAAATGTTGACGCAGCAATATTACCATTTTTTTTTTCATCAGAAAGGTACAGAAAAAAAAAATTGTTATTCAACATTTGCGTTTGGCAAGAGCGCACACAGCGAAATGTATAGATTTTTCCAAGAAATTCAATCAATGTGAAGTGGACATAATGTGCTTCATTGAATTTTTGGTATCTAGGGGATTACGCTGTTACTGAGCATTTCAAATTCATTATGTCGTCTGGTTTTGAGAACATTTTGTAAAAAATATTTATTGACAATTAAATATGTAATTGAAAATACTATGCCATGAATTACAAACTTTTGGATTTTTCAAAGCAAATCTATTTGGATAAATGGAAATCAACTTGTCCGCAAAGTCAACTTATCATTTTGTTTATGTATTCAAATATCGATTACTTTCTTAATCGACGCTAACAAAGCTATGGAAAAATATTTAACCCTAGAACGTTATACTTCGTCGAATCGACGACGCGCTCTCACTCTTTGTTCATTTACTTTGTTTATATCGCATATTATGCTTTCATTTTTTTTAACAATGTTAAGCTATATCGAGAGCTTAAAGTAAACGGACGATCGTCGCGTAAACAGCCACCAGCGGTACAGCGTCGTCGAAACGACGAAGTATAAGTTTTGTATAACTTTTTGGGGTTGTATGGTGGAGAGTTTCTGTGCTGTTTGGTAATTTTTTTTTGTAAACTATTGTTACTGTTTTTGTAAGTAAGTTTCGTTATATATTCTCACAATATGTTTTCCGATTGAAAAAATCTAAAAAAACGTTGTGAAATTGTGAAAAATCTTCATGATATACTACTGACAACACTAAATATGCATAGAAGACTTGGGACAACCACTCTTCGGGAATCAATAAAAAGGAATATTCGACCTATTTTGCCTGATCCACAAGATGATACAGAAAACGAACCATAGCCCAAAAAGCGCAAAATATGTCAAGAAATGCCAAAAAAGCATATGTGGAGAACACAAATTTGAGTTTTGTAAGTCCTGCTCAAAATAAGCTTAATGATGGAGTTTTCTTTTTTTTATAAAATAAGTATAACGTTCCAGGGTTAAAGGATAAACTTTAGTGCCTTATCCGCTTGGCATGTAACGTTTCGCAAACCTTTCAGAAATCTTTCACATCGAATCTTACAAAATCTCAGTTACGTTTTAGAAATCGGAAAGCTTTCTTCAAAATCTCAATGTCCGCTTTTTGACAATATTTGAAACGTTACAGAAACATTGCAAGCTTATGGGATCATAGGATCAAACAGAGAGCCATACTGTACATATTTACACAGTTCTCTTATAACTATATATTGTCATCATCATCTACATACATATGAACATACAATGCAGACAAAAAATAGGTAATATCAAATCCTAGAGCATTATTTAGATATCAATGAAATTAAATTTCAACAAACATTTGATCTGGAAGATTACAAAAAATACTTCAAAGTGATTTCATTTGATAGATTCAACAAACTTTGAATCTAAAACCTTTCAGAAACACTTCATTATGGCTACATGTAAAAAACTAAATTTGAAATACATAAGAAAGATTTCTGTAACGTTTCGTTTGCAATATTTTAAATGAAAAATTTATGTTACGTTACGTTCTATACTAGAAACAAAAAATTCTCGTAAAATATGCCGCTTAAGAAGTAAGTACCTTCATGCTGATTACCTTCTTTGCATTGGAACTTTAAGCTTTTGCTTGCTTGAGCAATTCCACTTTTCAGTACTGTGTTTGTGTCGAAACCAAAAAATTTCACAAAACAAAGATCAGTTTAACAAAATAAAAGCGACTAAAGCTAGTCAAACTAGTTTCATTCGTTGCTAAGCGGATTCATCAGTGAATTTTATGCCGAAAGTCTATTCCCACTTTGGCTTAGATCTGTTGAGAATTCAAGCAAAATGAGAAACAATGCAAAGCAAATATATTTTTTTCTGTTTTTTATTTTTGTTTTTGTAAGTCATTTGATATTACACTTTTCTTGCTTAGAAATTCTTACTAATCGGCCTAAAAGTCACGGATGAAAGTAGTATGACTAGAAAACGCCACTTTGTTTTTGCTGAATATATTGTTTTGTATAAATATTTTGCTGCTGTTACTCATCTCAGTAAAATAATTATAAAATAATTAATCAACAAAAAATTTTAAAAAAAATCGAAGAAGTCGACTGCAGATTTAGCTAAATATTCAAAAATATTTAGAATAAACCAAGTATTTCGCTTAATATTATATTTTCATGACAAAAATAATCCCTATAAATTCACTTTTTCATCAAACTAAAACTATGTGTCATAATTTTGACAGAGCAATACATCTTTCATTCTATAAACAAAAAGATAAAAAAGACAATCAATTATGTTTCCATTTAACTGTCTAATTGCCAATGTTATCTATCTATAATTCCCAAATAGTAAATGGAATCAATTTATCAAATCAACATGAAAATAAAGAATCCATTAAACCTTTTACTCTAACATTTCTTATATCAACTTATTATTTATTGTTATGGTATACTATATATGCAGCACATTAAAGAAATAATATGAATAAAGTCCATAGATAAAATAAAAATAAAAATGTTGCAGGTGAGAATATTATCGATTGACATAGAGGAAGAAAAAAAAAAGGAAAGAGCCGCAGATATCATTTGAGTTATGGCAAAAAGTATAATTCGACAAAAGCAGCAAAAAATTATGAAAAAAGCATCGAACACATTTGAGCCACAGATGAAGACGGCACGCACAAAAAGGACGATTATAACTGCTTTTATTGTTGAATATTTTATTATGGCTGCCAGCGCTGCCATTTACGCGAAACAATAGCGCAATGACTGCCAAATAGAGGGACAGGCAGGATAGACAGATAAATATTGTACAGTGAACAACAATGTGCAGTTTTTTTTATTTATTTTAAACAGCCGTTTTTGGCAATAATGTTCTGTTTATTAAATTAAAAAAAAATAAAAAAAAAAATATAAAAAAAAAAAAAAAAAAATTTAAAAAAAAAATCACCAACCAGCAACAAAAAAAAATCATTACCAACTTTCATCACAAATTGGACACTATTTTGCTTTCGCATCTCTGATTTTTGTGAAACTTTGGTTAAGGCTCCATAATTTTTCATATACATATTTTTTAGTAAATTTTTTTTTCTCCGTAATAAATTGAAATTTATTGCATTAGTCTGCATCAGTGTTGCTTAGATCAGATATAAACCTAAAAATTCCCTTATTATGTTCCACTGTATAACGTCTGTTTACTATACAATACATATAGTATTTGCCAAACGTTGCCGATTCTTCTAGGCATTTCGGATAAACCTAATTTGAGGATTCAGCTGCCGGTGTGCGTACCGCAATAAACAGAATTAAATTCATGAAATTGTGAATGATCAATAAAAATATGCGCGTGCAATAAAATTTAATGTATTCAAAAATTTGCACAAAAAAACATTAAATAATGTGAAAAATATGAAAATTTCCAACATCTGGCCATAATTTTGATATCCAATAAATGCTAAATAAGCACAACAACAACAACAACAACATCAGCAGCAACAAACACAATCACAAATTCCTATAATTCTATTGCTATTGCAGGAAATTCATTTGAATTTAATTACTTCGTCGTATGCCCCAAAGCGAAGTGAACAAAGCTTAATAGCTATGTACGTGAGTTCGGCTTAATGTTGAGTAAACTCTTCAATTTTTTTTTTTTTTTTTAAATTCTCATTCACTGCGCTTGGGGATATTTGAGGTTTGGGAGTTGTGCGAGAATGTTTTTCACTTAATTGCAATTTCAAAAAGCGGTTTAATTGACTTATTTAATTCATTTTAAATGCTGAAGTTTATATTTAAAAACGTTTTATGTATTTGGATATTCTATTTGAACAAAAAAATTAAACAATCTACAAGATTTTTTTTTTAAGAATGCATACACAAGGCGGATGTAGAGAAAAAACCTGGGGCTTGCATTATATTTATTACCAATAAATCGATTTCTTATAGGATGTGTAACGTGAAAGGGGTCAAAAGGTCGAAAAATTCATGGCTCCAATTGCGGTACTTTGAACCTAGAATAGTATCATTTCTTAAATTTTGGTTCTCTGAAATAGATTTGATGACTTTGTCGTCTTGTTAAAAGTTATACATAGTACTAATAATTCTGGAGATAATACATATATTTTAAGTATGAGTAGATTGTAGAAAATCCAGCCAATTCGAAAATTCGGGTATATGTATTTTCAAAAAATTTTTTTTAGCAAAATCTGGATATATTTGCCAACTAAATTTGCGCAGAATATAGCCCTAAAACAAATATAATTTTGATGAGCCTTTCTATATGAGGGAGCCTTTGAATGGATAACATACTCGCACACATGTGTATGGTAGATTTATATTCAATTGTATATGTTAAGGAGCATGCGTTAAATTTAATTAAGGATTTTGCTCAATAACTTCAAGGCAATCGCGGAACTTGCAGCACTGTGCTAAGTTCTATATCGGCAATAATTAAGTATTCGCTTAAAGCTTGGTTGCTGTGGCTACGTTGACAAAGGTCTGCTGATGAAGCACTTAAGTAGCAAATGTTAACCCTTCAAACCGATTGAGTTGTAAAATATGATACAATTTCAGTTTCCGAACTTTTTTTTCCAAATCAACACAAATTTAAGTCCATGCATTTCTTTATTTATATATGTACATATATTTACATATACTTATCTATGTTTTTTTATTTTATTTATGCAGCAGTCGATCATTTTAAAAGAGATTTTAAATTTTGTTTGAGAGGGAGGTATCTGTGCCGTAACTTCATTTTTAGGTTCGACTTCTTATATGATCTTGGCGGCCGTGATGAGAATGTGACTAAAGAACTTTTCACTCAAAACAGCAAGTAGCGTATTTCTGCTAAAATCCCATTTATATACAACAATATCATCAATTTGGTATTAAAATTAAATGACAAATGGTACTCAATATTTAACGTTTGCTTATCAAAGTTGAATTTTTTGTGCATGTAATGGCCAAACGAACCATTTTTTCTAATTTTGCTTATAAACATGTCACGATAGATGGAAATGTGCTTCATCCGAGCATCGATTTCCTATTGCTACAACACCTTACGACTGAAGAACAATTTTTAAGTGTTGTTGAATCTAATATTTGACACTTTGAACGTACTTGACACCTGACTGATTTACAAGGTTGCCAACATAAGATACTCAATACTTTTGTGGTGAAATGTAGGTACGTATAGGCGATGTTCAACTAATTTAATTTTAAATTTAAATCTTATATTAACCTCAATGTATGATATCTCAAAAATATATTTTGCTTTGCTAACATTTTGTCTACAAAGATTTCTATTAACATTGCAAAAATCGTAAAGCATTTCAGTCACATTATACTACCTTAGGTTTAATATTTCAATTAAAATATTGAAAGATGAAGAGCTTTGTGTGTATGTATGCAACACGTTTCCTACCTCACGTTTCTCATCACTACATTCATCCACTACTCATTTCTTTTGTAATCACGCGACATCTTTTCCTTACCTACAAAGCGAAAAACTTTAATTAATTAATAAACCTGCCATCAACAGGAAAAATCATAGAAAATATTGATTTTTGTTTCATAGTAAAAAGGAAACCAATGTTAAAATAACTGACACCTTTAACACTTTAGTGTAGATTTATAAATGTATGTATATGTAATATAACAAGCCTAATTGGTACCTTTTCTAAAAGGGACCAATGTTATAAAGCATGGTAGCTTTGTAGGCTGCTATGTATGTAGATATAAAAAATGATAGCTAATTTAATATCACAAACTTACTATACGTACAAACTTTAGCCATAAGTCAGGTTGGTAGATATTTCTTGCGAACTTTTTTTATATTTTTGTAAGAAAAATTATATTCATCTACTTTATGTATGTATGACTAAAAAGCTCGTCCAGTAGATAGAGCTCTCATCAGACAACACTGAAGTTGGGAGAACGAACCCAAATACAGAAAATATAAAATTTTAAATAGGATATAAATAAAAAAAATTTAAAACCATAAGACTAAAACTAAAAAAAGCTTTCAAAGTTTTTAAAGAAAATTTAAAGAAAATGTTTTCGGAATTAGAACGCTTATCGAACTTGTGATTTCAAGTCTTTTGTGCGTTGTTTATACCGGGTGTTCCATTTTAACTTACACAGCTGAATGTTTCAAATAAAAGTTGGTGGGTATCAAAGGGCTGATGCAGCCATGATCTTAACCATAACCTTGACCTGTATTTTCAAAGTTATTTGAAAATCAACTTTAGTTTTTCAAATGGAAATCCCAATTTTTGACCACGGATTCCGGAAGAGCACAAAATTCTACGTTCAAATTGGTATTCATGTTAGAGGTCAAAGTGACCCCTGAAGGTCATTTCAAGGTCGAATTCCCGCTTGGTGCAGAAAAGCTGCAGCCAGTTAAGGCAAGATTATGCAGCGGTCCAGCCAATGATTACTAGCTGTTCTGCACCAAGCGGGTTCTGCACCTTGAAATGACCTTCAGGGGTCACTTTGACCTCTAACTTGACTTTTGACTTATTCAGCTGTGTAAGTTAAAATGGACAACCCTTTATATTTGGGTACAAACTTAACTTAAAATATAGCATACTTTTTGGGGTTTTTGCTTGAATGTAAATTTTTTTTAACAACTTTATTGCTTTTGTTGCTTATAGCGTAAGGCATTTCATGAGAATGAGAAAATTCATTCTCATTGTTACGTTGGCAATGGGAATATATAATCACTGTTTGCCCAGGAAGCCATGACATCATTAGTCGGTTTCTAAGCAATAAAGTCATTCAATTCATTAGTGTTCAGAAAGTTGAAGCGTTCGGAAAGCACAATGTGTTCAGGAAGCAATACCTATTGAGAGAACATGAAACTTCAGAATATTTTATAAAAATATGTACACTACTAATTTTTCAAAAGTATTCTTTCATAAAAATTTATATGTACAAACAAATTTACATCAATAGCCGTGTTTTATTCGTTTTGGTTAAATCAAAATTCCTTACAACTGCGTGAACCAGCTCAATTTCTAGTTCAATTGATTGAACTTTTTTTGTCTATGCTATGCTATGCTGAATTCGAAAAATAGATGTCGTACATAGCAAGTAGCTCTAGACACAAACCTAAAATAATAAAATTTTTTGGCAGCATTGCTTGAATTTTGCAGTTACGGTTTTAGGTCACGCGGGGCCTTATGCATGCGGTAAATGCTGGCCCCAAATATTAAAATAAAATCACATAATAAAAACAAAAACAAAGATGAATCAACAGTCATTAATCGCTGCTTTGATTCTGCTTTCATTTTTCCTTTTTAATATAGATAACGTCAAATAGAGATGTTCTTCATCTTCTGTCGTCGATTTTTTTCTATTCTCGGAAAACGAAAGAAAAACATTGGTATAAGCGTCTGCGACGCTAAAGATCAGTCCAAAAGCAATTGATACCAATTTCTTGAAAAAAAAAAAATATGTAATGATGCGTGAGGCCCCTTACCGTGCTAGGCCCCGTTCAACCATACGAGTTTGCCGGCTATCAGAACGGCTCTGATTTTAAAACAGAACACTGTCATGCCACCTAGTGTTCAGTACCAGAATTAAAAAAGTTTAAACTTTTGCGTTTTATTCACTTTTAGGTTTAACCAAAGCGAATAAAACACGGCTAATAACATAGTTGCAGAAAATGTTTTGATTTTTATTTATAAAAAAACTAAATTTAGCTCATTGCATTTAAGACAAACATATAACGTGATGGACATAAATATTGTTTCGGAAAATATATATACCACATATATCTTAATTCTGTAAATTAAAATTTTATAGAAATTTTTTAAGGGTCTGATTATTAACATAAAAACCTGGCCACCGTTCAAATTTGCTCAACTCGAGATGCACAAAATGTTAGCTCATTTCCGGAATATTAAATCCTTTAAAATACAATAGCATGAGAAAACAAACATCAACTAGGCCGAAGTGGAAAAAACAGCGCATACTTGAGCATATAAAAACAGCACAAACATACTTTTATTTATATGATTTAAAATTAGTCTTTTTTCCCAAAATATGCATACTTTTTCTTGTGCATACATCTCTGTCTATATTATTTATGTACGTTTCCCCCCCTCGTTTAGTGCGCAAATTGAATTTCTTTGCTTTGCGTCTTCTGACAAATGTCGAAATCGCTAAGGACTTTTAAAAACTTCTGTTCTATTTCAACTGTAAAAGTTTCTGCTCTTGCTGCTGCTTTGATATACGTTTACAAATCTGAGACAAATTCTTGAGAGAAGGATATGCTAAATTTATACAGCAAACGTCAAATATTAAAGTCTACATATTAAAATGTATAAATGTATAATTTCAATGTTTACCAAGAGTTAATAAAAAGGAAATGCTTGAAAGAGATAAAGACAAAAAAAAAAATAAAGAATATATTGTGAAAGTTGGATTGGTTTTTTTTTTCTTAAATTAAGCGACTACGATTTTATTGAAAAATGTTTTCATGAAGAATTTTATGAAGATAAAGGAGCACAAGAAGAAGTGTTCTGCTTAGTACGGTGTATCATTAATATATAATGATAAAAAGGAAGTCCCTTACTATAGTTTCCATCAATTTTTTTTCCAATATGGGATGACATTTTAAAGACCAGTTGTACATATGTAGCTATCCATGACCGCCGTATAAAGAATTTAAAATTATGCCAAATATTCAGGAATATCAAGAGGATGAAAACTCTTTTGAATGAACGATTGTGCGAAATACAGGAGACTCAAACACCATTATAATGATTTGCATATTAATAACACATATTACACCTAAAGATAACTCTTATCTTATCTTAAGGATACAAATTGGGCTTAAGAGATTTCACAAGTTTTTCTTTTTTCACAGCCATGACCTAACTCCAAAAACACACGACATCTGTCATATTAATACGGATCAATTGATATAAATAATTGAACACCTCAGCTTTGCGTGACAATTTTGCACTATTCTCCACTTGTGTTCGTATGCGCCAAGTACATAGTTACACACACTTACAACATCATACACAACCATCATCGTGCATTATTTATAACGAATTTTCGACTAGAGAACACAATACATACAAGCATAGAGTATTAAGTCATGTGTGCATTCTGATTTGAAATTCACAACAACAACAACAATAAAGAGCTGACTGCTTGCTAACAAACGATGCTGCAATATTCTCACATTAATATAGGGTTGCCATAACAATTATTTTAAATGAAATTATTTTAAATTAATTTATTTGAAATAAATTTATGGTACATAGTGTTTGTGATTCTTACAAGCCGCACACTTTCTGACAGACAGACCTAAATTTAAATCGCTCAATTTTTTTACATATTCTAGGCATTATATGAGTGAACACTCGTACCGGGAGTTTATTTGTTATCGAAGATATCGAGAGATAACGAGTTGTGAAGGTTGCACATTTTATGGTGTTTTATGGTTATATTCAAATGATCATGCCTCCGATAAATTTTAATGGAATAAATATTTTTTTATATCGTTTTAAAGCTAAAAAGAGCAGCTTTGTTATTAAATTTTTGTAAATCTTTTTAGATGGAATTTTTTTTTTAGTTGCCTAAAGTTTGTTAATATAGTTCGATATGAAATTAAAAAAACAAACTGAACTCCTCGTCAAATTTTCTTTAAAAAAACTTATTTTTTTCGAAAATGTTTCATGATGATCTCTAACTAACATTTTCAGAACAAAGCAATGTCTATAGAGCAAAAAGGACTTATTCAGATCTCATCCGTTTTTTTCCCACTATTTGGCAGCTCTAAGTGTAAGCGTCTTTTTTTTCGTCTTTGCTGTTACTCCTGCTACCATAATTTATTGACATTGTGCAAGCAAATTTAAGCAGAAAATCAGCAGAAAATAATGCAAAAGAAAAATTTAAGCAAAAATTTCTAGTTTATGATAAAAACCCAAAACAAAATATAATAAAAACCAGACAAGTGAAGAGAAAGAAAAAAAAATCTGATTTCCTTGCACATGAAGATGATGTACGAGTATGTGGGTATATGAAAAAAATACTTTAAAGAAATCGATACAAGTCATAAAAACTTCAAAAGCAATGTTAACTTGACAAATAAAAAATAAATGGCGGCAAAGCAGCTTAAAGTACACAAAGCCAACAAGGACTTTAGATAACAACAGCAAATAAAATGGAGAAATAGAATTGTTTGTTAATTCAATTTGAGAGGATTCAATTCATAAATGAAAGTGCGGCATCAGGTTATCAATTTCATCATAATATTTAGGCATTGCAGTGATTTCGTTGCGTAACAACAGCGTCATCAATATCTAATTTATTGTAGTCTCTTGTAGGTATTTCGCATTAACTTTGGATTATAAGAAAAACTCTACAAATTTCTATTCGTTAGCATCAATTTAGATTTCTGAAAGTTTGCTGTTATTTAAGCCGCTTAAAATGCGATTAAAAACTTATTTGCCGCCATTTATTTTACTACGTTTACTATTGCTGTCTAGGTTACCAAAAAGTGAAGCGAATGGTGCTTAAAAGCTTAATAATGCTGAAAATTTAAGAAACTTTTATTTGATAAATATATGGCGTATACAGGCCGGATTAAGACGAAGGTGAAGCAGGCAACCGCCTGCTCCCCCTACAAACGTACGAGCGCCAAACGAGGTCGCTGAGAGCGCCAAAGGAGGGCGCCGAAAGCGCTAAACGAGGGATCCAAACTGAGCCAAACGAAGGCACCAAGCGAGAGCGCCTTCCAGGCCTTAACTTGTATTTCAAATGAAGACTGTTCAAACGTTCTCGCGGTTAAGAGTGGCGCCTTTAATGAATACTTCTCTCCATGAGTTTCACAAGCTATAGTTTGTATTGTTGTGTATACCACATTCGGATAGCCTACAAAGAAACACACTCAATTGTATACTGTTGGCATTGAATTTTGTTTCAAGTCAACCTTGTAAGGAAGCACCTTCAGAAAATAACTCTCAGTTTGGAAACAGCTATGAAACTAATAGAGAGAGTGAGATGCTTCCTGAAAAATTTAGGATCAGAATAGGGTTTGAATAGCATTATCACTGATGGACTGAACAGTTTGATGCGAATTCTGATTTTGAGATAGAAACGAATATGCAGCCAAGGAGAATCAAATGCAATTTGATTACGAACAGTCAGATGAACCAAGCACTTCAGTGAAGAAATCTTTTGAAGTCAATTTCTCTATTTAGTTCTGGATGTAAGTAGCTATCTTATCACTTGACGACTGATTTCATCAAATGAAAAGTCATTCTGATAATTTTACCTTTTTATATGATATCCAAGCCTTATCCCTTTGTGGTCAAGTTCAACTTTAAAAAAGCTGCCGAAATCTACAGAAGATTCTCACACATGGAGAGGAATGTGACATCAATGGACAAGAAATCCAAAAGGATCTAATTTTCCTATCGCCGATGCTGCCATCTGGAACTACTACAATAAATCAACTAAGCTACAAGAACGATCAAATTGGACATTTTTAGCTTAAGATATGGGTTTTAAAATGAAAGGAAGTCGAAAAAATTAAAAGACCACAATATCTCGAAAACTATACCATTCAAAAACTCAACTCAGCAGAAAAAGGTATATGTATAAGGAAAGTAATCTTTCATCAAAGGAACATACAAAAATCATTTTGTAAACTAGTGTTATTCAAGTAAAATTTTTCTAAATGGTTTGAAATACATAATTTATTTTTAAATCTATCAACACGGGTACTCATTTTCTAGATACTTGCCAATTTCTTTAATTAACTTAGAACATAGGGTGAGAGGCGCCAAATTAGCTTTTGCCTGCAGCTTAAATTGACCTTCGTCCGCCCCTGGACGTATATTACACACAGGAAAAAAATTCTTGAATGAAAATGTTTAATTTGAAGAAAAACATTTTTACTATTTTTATTTTTACTATTTTAAATATTTTGTTTAAAAAAACTCCACTTCGTGGTATCTTCAACCTTAAAACCAAAAAAGTTGAATATCTTTTCAAGGTTAGTTACAAGGAAGTTGGCAATTTTGACCATCCATGTGAAGAGATAGTTTTTACCAAAAGTTTGTGAAAGAAAACCACATATACCACCTATATAGGCACAAGTTAAGTGACAAAATAAGTTCAAGAAATACAAAGAAACGCTTGCAAGTGTATAATCGTTTCTATTTTATATTCTTATGAATTTAGTTTTTGCTCAATGAAATTTTGTGTGAAACGCTCACGCAAGGATTTATTCTGCAATTTTAACAGATTTTATACAACAACTATAGCAACTGTTACCACCAACTTAGCAGCTGTCAAAACTGAACCACTTTTCTTGCTTTACCTTCTTGTTTTTATTCCTTGAGCTGTCGCAGACGAAAATCACTTTGCCTTTAACAAAAGTTATTGTTGTTGCCTAGAAGCTGATTGTTATTATTATTTTTGTTATTGCAGTTGTGTATTTAATTTGCCTTTATAGTACCTATAACTAAAGGGTGTCCCAAAATTTCATGCATGATTTGAATTTTACGCCATTTGTGTGGTAAAGTGTTGCTGTTGAATAAAAAAGACACATCGCGACAGGGTTATTACAAATTGAGCGCTATGAGAAAACGCAACGAGCAATATTTAAATAGTAAGAGTTTGGCAGCTAAATTCTGCAATTTCCGATCAAAATATGGTCAAAATGATTGTGATTCATCTTCATCAAATGTGAAGAGATTTGTTATTAAATTCAGAAAGAATGTATCAATAAATGACCTTAGACACTCTCTCCATCTTTCAACAAGTCGTTCTTCACAAGATCGAAGCTGTTCCTGAGACTGTTGTCTAGAGTTCAGAAATGTCTATTCGGCAGCGTAATTGAGAATTGAACATTTTGAGAAACGTATTCTGACGAAAGGTTTGCTACAACTGACTTAAAAGGGCAGGTACAGTCATGATTTTTGAGCAATCATTTTTTTTTTGCATTTTCTTAAAGTATAATATCTTAAAAATATATTCTGAAAATTTGAAGTCAATCCAACAATTACTTTTGGACTTATTTGGCAATAACCAAAGGGCTCTCCGTGGTAAGAGTACCGAGTGTAAAACTTTAAATGCGTTTTTCTCAAAAATATGTTTTCGGAACCGGTGACCACTGTAACTCGACAGTTTTTGAAAAAAATAAAAATCTAGTGCTTGGTCGAAGGATTTTTTTTTAATTGATTTTTTATGAATAATTAACTGTTGGTTTTTTACCGAAAATCTGGAGGTAAATGTTCCTGAAGCCGGCATTTTGTTGATTTTTAAAAAAAAAAAAAACCTTCGATCAGGTACTAGATTACTTATTTAACTAACTACTTTTTCTTATCCGATTGATTTTAGATGATTTTGCAAGGATTTGTGATGGTCACCGCAAGACGCTATGTGACAGGGTCCAACACAACCAGCTATAACTTTTTTTATTTTTTTATATTTTTTTTAAACTTTCGTCAAGTCAAGTTGAAACATTATGTAATAATTCCACATTATCACTTTTATTAAATTAAATTAAATTAATAGCAAAAAAAAAAAATATTGAAAATACTCTAATTTCACGACCATGACTGACCCTGCCCCCTTAAGAACTGAAGCCTAGAGACCACGGACAGCGAAAAGAATGGAACAACAAAAAGTGGATGCTGCTTCTTTGTACAAAATCAGCTTGACGACTTCATTAGTTGTCAAAATCGAGATACAAATAAGTATATCCTCACCATCACTGTTTGGTTTAATGTTGAGTTGGAGGCATAATCGAACCAAAATCGAAAATCGAAAATGCTGCTCTCTATCACAATATGATAGTCCACCCTAATGCAGTTGTGCCCATCCAATGCAATAAGCGCTTTTTGATATTGTTACATAAATTGTTAGACTCTTTGCTGCTTTGATGTTATTGTTAGCTTCAGCAATTCATCTTTTGCCTTGAAGCTGAACTATGTATTACCTTGGTTAAGTTGTTGATTACATTATGGCAAAATATCTTCTTTGAAATACAAGTTACGTAAATTAAAAATAAGAATGGTTGTTTATATTTATTTTTCTATCATTTTTTAGTTTGTGAAATGATTATCTGTTTAAATTTAAAGCCATCGAAGAAAAGTAAGCAATTGGCTTTTTTATTCAAATAAGTATCTTCACAATATACTAAATAAAATTTTTGTAAGAAAAATTCAATGGCATAAGAGATACTTCTCTAGGAAATATTGGGATTGGTCGAAAAACTTGCTGATTTAAATTCTTCAAAGCTTCCAAAGTTCAAAAAATGTTATTACTATCAATGAGTATAATTCTATCAATTGGTCTTTCTTAGTATAATCTTAAGCAAATAATGCACAATATATTTATAAGCATTTTGGACAGTAGCACACGCAACATTAGTAGTCACATAGTTCTAACAATTTTAAAATAGTCAGACATGCCAAGTTGCATTTTGACCTAAGGTTATAATAGAAAGCACACTTTTTGATAGCTGAAAAGAATTTAATTTATTTATTTTTTAAAATAATTCACAAATCTAAGCGAAATTATGAACAATCCCGCTTTAACTTTAACCCAAACTCAGTAAATTTGAATACTTCATATGATAATTTTAGTAGATGTATTAAGAACCATAGCAATAACCAAACATACATAGCTCTAATAAAATATTTCTCTCATTCTCTTTTATTAAAGAACTCTTAATACAACACCAGGAGAGTAATTTAAATGAAGTCGACTAGTTGTTTAGTGCCAAGTTAATGATTTGTAACACAGCGCAACAAAAGTTCCAGAAATAGTTTTTAATTATGTAAGGAGCTCTTAAAGGAAAACGCCAAAGCCAGACATTAAATAGAGCACATTTTTTTGTTTTATTGAAATTAACTTTAGATGGCACGTCGCATAGTAGTCCCAATTCCAAAACACTAGCGAAAAGACAAACAAAATAGTTATGTTTTTGAAATTTTTTAGTATGTATTGAAATATATAAAGTATGTAGTTCATAAGACATTTTTCGGTGTCACTGATAATAACTTTCAAAGACGAGATTCTGCTTGGCAAACAGAAGGCGATATATTTGCAAAATTTTACTTGCAGTTTCGACATATTTTCATAAAGAACTTATTTTCTCTAACATGTCCATAGTCCGCGTTGACTGTTTTTTTTATAAACATCGTTAAAATACTTTAGAATTGAAAACTACGTTATCTATAACCTTTAGGAACAACCCACAGACTTAATTTTCTTAATATGATATGATATGATTTACCTAATTTGCCATTAATTAATACTAAAATCAACAACGCTGATTGCTTTAACAAACTCTAAAGCATATTTCTATCCATTATATGCAGTATGCAATTAACTCTTATCATTTAATCATCGTAATTTAATAACTCTAATTGTGCAATTCAGCAAAACTACGTGGTAGAGCCATATTCATGAAATTTCAAACGCAATCCTCTGCACTTTGTAGATAAGCGAATTAACGTAATTTCCTCACAGAACTAAGTACTTTAATTTTATGCCATCGCAAGTCTTTTGCCATTCAACAAGTTGGGAATAATTGCATAACTTAATGTGTTTCGTATGTAAATTTTCTGCCTTCATTTGGAAAATTTCTGAAAAGTAAATTTTGCATAAGAATTTTCAAATTTTTTATATAAAAAATTCGAAGGACATTATTTATAAAAGAGAATAATTGAATTAAAATATTTTGTATTTTGAAATAATTTTCTACAAACGAAGTTAACCATTGAAAGAGTATGCAAGGACATTCTAAATTCAACTGAGGTACAAGTAAACGCAACACGTGCTCTTTACGACAACGATGCTACTATATATCCACCCTAGTAGCAGATGTGGAGAGGAAGGAAAAAGGACACAAATGTTTAAAAAACCTTAAAAAAAGTTATGATGCAGCTTAAAAGTGAAACTATGAGTGTAGACAAATACGTGTCAAAAATAATGCAGCAAACATGACAAGCAGAATATAGAGTATATGTATATTGAACAGCATGAATGGAAGATAGTTAGTTACAAAGAAATTTCAGAAATGTTTAATCAATAAAATATGAGAAAATAAGAACGAAAAAAAGTTCTTATCACATCCTTAAAAATTATGATATAAAAAAATTACTTTCTTTCAAAAATAAAAGTCATGGTATCTCTATTCTTTCATTAGGACTCAATCTATCTCTATACAAACTACATAAGAATCCTTTCATTTGTTTAGCCCCCTGTTGGGGGCATGACACCTACCACTTAAAAACAAGTACCCTTCCTCAGAGTTTAATCTATCTATCTGTAATGAATTTCATCAAAATCGGTACATTAGTTTTACAGGGTAAACATATATTCCTATTAGCGACGTGGCATCACCCACTAAAAGCAAATATTTTGACGCAGAAATCAAGCTATCACCATACTAAATTTCAACAAAATCGGTTAATAAGTTAAGCAGTGAAAACGTATATTTCTGTTAGGGTCATAGCAGAGCCCACTTAGTGTTGCTACCATTCCATTCGATCCCAAAGAGAGTAATGCAAATTTTAATTAAAGACAAAGCCGGGCGAACACTACTCAATTTAAGGCGAATTTGTCTCCAACTGCTTAAATTGATCCTTAGTAGCCCAAAATCTGCAGTTTCGTATGTTGATGAACTCGTCTAAATGAAAAAATTGTTGGAAAAATTATGGACTACAAACGACTTTTTCGGCTGATGTTTACTTTTTATTTTTCTATCAAAGAAATCACTCATAAAGCCTTAAAAATCAATCATCCATTATTGTCTTATACTTGAAACCAAATATAACAACGGAAGGAAAGTTAAGTATTTTTAGTGGCAAGAGCAGCTTCAATGAACTCAGTCAGCAACTGTCATACTTGATCTTATATTTAAGAAGATGTAGCCAGTAGCGTAGCTAGGAGAGGGTTGAAGGGGTCCATCGCCCCAGGCGTAGAGGTTTGAAGGCACCAAAATGGAATCGGTATTTTTGAGAATTGCAAATAAAATTATTAAATATTCAAAATTTTATCCGAATGATCATATATGTTGGATGTTTAGTGATTATGCATTAAATTCAAGGTATACAAAACACATTGGCCATATGGGTGTTCATCATGTTCTTCAATTCTTTATGAGAAATCATAAAAGTCTCATTAAAGTCCAAAGTAAAAAAACCACACACATCATCATGTATCATGTAGGTACCTACTATTTCATATGCAAAATGAGTATTGCATTAATGCTGCTTATAAGATTTTTTTTTTTTTTTTGAGTTTCAACGAAAACTTTTTAAGCTCCTTTAATACCAGTCCTCGAATGTGCGCTCATTCATGAACTGTGTTTTGTTTCATTTGTACGCAATTTGGACGATACTGTGCGTGCCGTTGTCTTTGCAAGAGGATGTTGATTTTTCATCTCATTTCTATTTGTATTTCGTTGGTAGTCTGTGAAAATTCTAAAATTTAAATGAAATTTCCGTAGAATTTTCAATTCTCTTTGTATGCAAAGAGTAACAGAAAATATATGTGGCTTAGAGATATGTATAACGAGAAATAGAAAAACAAAAAATGGGATTTATAAATAAATCGTCATAGGAATATTTAATTAAAATTTACGAAGCATCCAAAAGGGATGCTTAAGATGCGCTGCCTTTAATAACTCAATTTAAGTTTTTAAATTTTATTAATCTTCTCACGTTCTCTTTTGAATTTACAATAAATTACAATAATATATGATATATTTTTAATTATCCTTGATTTCTGTTGGTCTGTCTTCACCTGTAGTCGTAGAGCCTTGCCTGTGTCAAAAGCTGCAGCAATGTATAACCAATGTGAAATTAAGTCTGATTACCTGTCCGTTGGCTTACTATGACGTGTTTTTTGATTAATTCTTCTTTTCATTTAATTTCATATTTTTGTTCTGTACACTTTTTTTTTTTTTTTTTCATCTGTTTGTGTGAACAGCAATATCCTTTCTGCCATTATATTTTCAATTTATTGAAATCCTTGCATTTACCGTTTAATATACTTTTAACATGACTGCGGAATACGTGTTCAACGTTATGTTTCCTTTATTTTGTTGTTGTTGATAATGCGTAATTTGGAAATATCGATACTTTTGAACTTTTTAGATAATAATAATGTTGAAGCATATTTTTGAAATGAATTTAGACAGAGTTAGAATCGTGTTCCATTGTAAAACAAAGTTAGAAATGCCCTTATTTTGGGAGTCTATCTTGAGCCACTCTCTGAAAATGTCAATATAAATTTTCTTTTATAACTTTTCTTTGATGTACAATTCACAAACACAAAATAAATTGGAAAGGTTTTGACGAACACTTCATTTTGCATTCATAAATAAAATCATGTGATGTGTGAATTTAATGATGTTTCGTTAAGTTAATGGATAAATGTTGGAAAAATTCAAAACTGTTTCAAAATGTTGCAACAGTTTCAAAAGGTTAAAAAAAATTCAAAAAATGTTTGAAAATGTTAAAAAAGTCAACATAACCACATAGGCGCATCGGAACGGTTAGGTATATCTGAGTTGTCGTTCCATTCAAATAATGCTGGAAACCAAACCAATTATAATTAAAATATTTTCATATGTCAAAATGTTTGAGAAACATGGAAAAATCGATAATATTGATGTAGTCGAAAAATATTGAAGTATTTTAAAAATATTGAATATGTTATTACATAGATGTGGAAATAGTCGAAAAATTTTGACAAGCCAAAAAATGTTGTAAAAGCGGAAAAATTTTGAAAAGGCCGTAGGTGTTGAAAATGTTGAAATACTGAAATATCCGAACTATGTATGTTGAAAAAGTAGAAAAAACGAATATTGTTAAAAAAGTCAATAAATGTTGAAAAAATCTAAAAGCTTTAAAAATGCCGCAAGTATTGAAAGTGTCAAAAAAATGTTGAAGAATTTGAAAAATGTTGAAGAAGTCAAAAAAAGCCGAAATGCTGCTAAATGGTTGCAAGAAATGCTCAAAAAGTCAAAAATCTCACATAATGTATGTTCATAAATTCCAAATATTTTATTAATTATTGAAAAATGTTTAAAGCTGAAAATATGTATGTCAAAAAAAATGTTGAGAAGTTCAAAAAATGTTGGTAAGGTTGACAAATTTAAAGAAATGATAAGTGTTGAAAAATGTTAAAAAGTGAAAAATTTTGAGAAATTAAAAAAAATGTTAAATGAGTCGAACAAAGAGTAAAATATTTAAAAATGAAATTGAAACAATTTAAAGATTTCCGCCATTTCATTCCAGTATACTTAGACTTTCTTCAAAGCCTGCCTCATCAAAAATTATTGAACAATAACTGAAAATCTCTAAAGACAACCCTCAGCACCGTCTCTAGGTGTGTGCAGATATAGCCATTGGAAGTTGCTTTTGTTAAAGTCATTATAAGAATAGATGTTAAAATATGGGTGTCATATGAAAGAGAAAACTTTAAAATTTGATTTGACGATTTTTCTTAAATTCTGACCAAATATCTGACTAAATTATCTTTTTTATGACATACTACATACCTATGATTTTAACAAAAGCTATATCCGCAACTTCCGATGACTGTATCACCGAAACCACATCCAACTGACACTTTATTAATTAAATATTTATTCTTCAAATAGAAAACCACATACAAAAAGTTTGTTTTAATAAGAAATGGCGAATGGGAGCAAGTCAAAAGAGAGAACGGTGCCAGGGTTAAGAGCGTATGCAAGAATGAAACGAAATCCATTTAAGGTGATTGTACACGCCTGAGATTTTGAAGCAGTTTGCGACAAATCGATGCAGCTGTTTTTATTCAACTCAAAATTTAAAATGTTATAACAGATATTCTTATGGCGCGGGCGCCCTTGTGGCGCGGGCCCCTAGGCTGCAGCCTATATCGCCTATGCTTAAAAACCCTCATGTTGATTAATATGTTTTCTTACTTTTCTTTTTGTGATGGTTACAATCTTTGTAGAGTTCCTAGTCGGAAATTAGTTCGGAAATAGTTTCCATGTTCACCAACGAACAAATTCTGGATGGATCGGCATACATTGCACCCTACACAAACAGCCCTTCAATTGTAGCCCTCGAAATTCGTAAACGAAAAGTCATCCAGCCACAGAACTGATGATGCGAAGCATTTTGCTATGTATTTTAAACATTTTTTGTTGAACTGCGATGTTGTAAATAAATGCTTTTCAATGTTATCCGGATACTAGGCAATGGTGTACAACATTTTTCATCTCCTGTTGTCTTGACTCTGTTGTGGATTGAAAATTCGAGTTCTCTAAAGTTCGCGGTAGCGATGACGACTGTAACAACTACGATTGTCTCGAATTTGCCACAGTGTTTTATATCCTTTATTTATATTGACTTCAGAATGAGCCATTTTTTCAGTGATGCCGTCAAAATGGCTAATTTCAAACTCTTTCGTTTCAAAAATTTTTACTAAAAAAACTGAAAAGTTCAAATGTTTCATACGATCATTAGTTATCTTCTTAAGTAAACCTTTTTTCATATTTTTTTTTAAATATCAGCGATATTTTAATGCATCGATATCTATACATCGCTATTGTAAATGCGTATTTTTTTTCAAAGCATACAATTTGTGGAAAGCCGTAATTTTTATTTCATGTTGACTGCAAGAGGATTATTATGGACGTTTTTAAAATGCTTTTCAATAACATTTTATTTACATTAATGAAACAATCGCATTTATTCGAATGTGTATGTTCTGAAGAAGCCTTAATTGAGTTTTCGTTTGTTTTATTTTATGGCCTTTATTATTATAAATTTATAATTTTTAACACTTTGGCTGCTTTTATTTTGAATCGTTTTGCAATATCTTTTCACTCAGCGAATAATAAAAATAGTTGATTTGATTTATTTTATATATCATTTTTCATCATTTAGTAAATTTTATTTTTATAAGACTTACAAGATATTTTAACATCAACTCGCTAAACAAATCATTTAATGGAGACATTAAGGCCTTATCAATTTCTATAAATAAGCACAAAACAATTAATTAATATATCAGTCATTATATTAAGCACCATGCTCTTTTCCTTGATTTAAAAAAATGAGATATTTTTTTGCTAGGCTTCAGAGGGTTAATTACTACTACTTTCCATGTGGCTTTTCAATATGCCTTATTATCCTTGATTCTGCTTTTAATGTAAACTTAATAATAATATGCAGCACAAACGTAATTGATAGCATTCAAGAATACAAAAAAAAAAAAAAATGATATTGTAAATTCACTGTATTCACTTCAAACTATAATGACTTTTGCTGTAATAATATTCCATTTGCCTTCGGACATCTTCCATTTATTTGAAAGCGAATTTACTGACAGAGGAGCCAATGTAGTTTGACACCTTGCTGCATATACGCCATTGTTAAAGATAGCAGCAAAACTCTGTGAGACAAGAAATTCTTATTTGGTGTAAGCACATACTAAAGAAAGATTTTTCAAAATTCAAATCATTAGAAGTTAATGCACCTCTAAGAAATACTAATTTTTTATTTATACCTAGAGGGTGTTTCAATAAGATGTGGCAATTTTAATCTGGTAACATTTTTTCCGTCATGTATAAGCTGCTGAAAGTATGAAACTTTGATATTTTAAGAGAATTCCACTGCATACGTTTGAATCCTCCGAAATGAATTCGAAATTCATGTATTGGGAAATGCTTACACTAATCGTTCATCTCCTGTCATGGCTCTTGGACTTTTCGAGGCGGTAATTTCGTTGACATCATTTTCCATATTTATTGTCAACACTTCTACATCATATCTAAATAGATCAAGGGCCAATGCGTTTCATTTCAAATTTATCTCTAGATAGCTAACCTTCGTCATTTTGGCGAACATCAGTCAAATATTCACCTCTCTGGCTCTACCTAACGCGTCTAGCAACATGTACTGTCACGCCAACTTATTCGTCGCCGAAATCTTGCTTTTGGTGGTAGTGGGCAGTTGGTTAATATTATGATTGTATATAGTACTTGTTCGTCATTTTGACGAAGGGTTAGCTTTTGTGCAAATTTTTAACTTTTTTTTTCATGCATAAGTTTAAAACGCATTTATACGTTCCTTCTATTCTAATGTTTTCCTTATGGAAAAAAACAAAAATTAGCTCTTAGTTATTGCTTAGATGTAAGCTTTAATTAATATAAATTTATTTTTATTTTAAATAAATGTTGTCATTACACTACAAATTGAAATTTTCATAAGAAAATTGTTGAGACTTAATTGTCAAAAGTACTCAGTACAAAAAAAGAACGTCAATAAATTCCAAACAATTTTCTGAAAATGTATAGATACAGCAGACTTTTTAAATTTAAACGAAATGATAATTTCCGTTGCGCATTTTATTGCCTCAAAATAGAAAGTCAAGAGCTCGATGTTGAAAAGGATTTTTGTGCTTCGAATGTATCGAAACCACCACTGCTGCCAGTACCCAAGTATGGTGGTGAGACTACTGCTACACTGCTAACCGGCAGCACATCTATCGGAGAACAAGGTGCCTCGTATATCAAGACTCTTTTCGATGCGCTCAAAGTGCCAGTAGTTTTCGAGCATATTCCCGTGGGTAACAGCATGGAATATGTTACATCTGTGATGCGTAATCGTACAGCCGTACATGTGGACTTGCAACATGATCCCGTAGTAAAAGCAAAGACCTTATGTCTCAACAGCAAATTGGGACTTTTTGCCTGCATTGTAAAAATGAAGTCGTATGAGGGCTTCAACTGTAAATTCCCCAATTTGAATATAACGACAATAATACAAAATAATAGTGGTGATTTCTCAAAATTGGAGTATGAACCAGTCAAAGGTATTGTGAAAACTTTGAAAATTTGCCAGGATACAGAGATTAGACGCTACTTGCAATTAGTCTTTGAATACGCTGTCGCTAATTGTCACAAGAAGATAACGTTGGCATTGCAGGTGCGTGAGGTACCATTAGGTGATGGTATGTTTCTGAATATTGCTTGCGAACTGCAATGTAGCTCTTTTCCAGATATCGAAGTTGAATATATGCCCGTAAATAAAGTGGTCCGTTTATTGGTAATGCAGCCCGAACAATTTGATATGATCTGCACCAATGATAGCTATGGTACTTTTATAACTGCAATATGTAGTTCGGTTTGTGGTGGTGCCGGTCTATTCAGTGTTAAGGAGGTGGGGGATCATCATGCAGTTTTTAAGGCATTGCAGACGAAACTTTCGTTAACGGATTGTCGTGAACTGAGTCCATATGGAATTGTTCGTGCATCTATCGATCTACTTTTCCATTTGGAGCACACAGAATGTGCAGAAAAGCTTGAGAAGGAACTAGAGAATACAATGACAGTTCATAACATTAAAACACCAGAATTTGGTGGCAAGGATAATGGTGAATTTGTTATTTGCAATATTGTTAACCATTTAAAGAGTTGTTGATTTTATTCTGCATTGTTTTTTTAAATAAAATTGTTATCATTTGAGATACATTTTTTTACTTGGTATTGACGATTATAAATTTACTCTACATATTAGAAAAGGATGCAAATAATTTAATTTTTGTGGCACTACTTTCCAGACCACTTGAATTCGAAATTGTCGGTCAGCTCGTTTGGTGCTGGAGAAAAATGGTGTTCGGAATCAGCTTGAAATTCTCTCATTATATGCAGCATACTCAAAACTATAGCAGTTGGGTATTTTAAATAGCAAAATGTTACAATTTATGGAAAATTCAAAAATAAAACTCCACTTTTTTTCAACCGCTTTTTATGTCAGACATTACACCCTTAGCTATCTACCTACTATACATATATTCAATTTAATACACTAAATACTGACCAGAAATTCAAATAAAATGATACCACAAAGCGACCACGAACATATCAATGCCAAAACAAACCACAAACCCCACCCAATCATCCCATTTCACTTTATTTTCATTTCCAACTGAGTTATTCTTTTGTATTCTGCTGTGGATTTGGGAATTCGATATGCAAATGTTCTGCAGCATGGCGAGGGCAGTAATGGAAACTGCGGTAGCGACTATTGCAGATGCAGAAATAGCAGCAACTAACTGCATTGTTTGCATTAATATTTTAATGAATTTAGATTGTTAAGCTTCTAAGCAACAATCCAACAAAAGCAAAATATTTACTTTACAAAACCCTACAGCGTTTGCAACAGAAATACAAAAAAAAAAAATAAATAAAACCTAATTTGGTCAATTTGGTGGTGGTAACTAATACTTTTGTTAGTTTTTTACATAATGTTGCATGTTGCGAAGTTACTACACAATGCTTATTTATTAACTGAAATTGCAGATATATTTTAGCAGTATTTTCAGCAAATTCTCGAAGGAGGCAAGACTGGCTGTAGAGATATAAAAAAAAAAACAATTGAATCGTTAGATATGTTGGTCTGCTATTGATGCTCTTTAAGTCAGTGGTGATTTTATGGTGTAATGTATTTAACAATTCATTACTGATTTCAGAATTAAAGTAACAACTACATTTACACGTTCCATCTGTAAGAAAGTACGATAGTATGTCCACTGCCAAAATAATAAGGAAAACTATAGTCCAACCTCATTCATAATCTTTAGCTCCCGCCTCTAAAAACTAGCACAACACATCCCTGAAGTATTAGCATTTTTTAAAAATCAAATATAGAAATATCATGCGGTTAGTCATTACAATGATTTCATTAGAAAAAAATTTCTAACCGACTTGTCATGATTTTCAGTTATACGACAAAGTAAAACTGTGGCCGTCTTTGAACGTTTGAAAAAGTCGATGCTGATTGCCGAACTTTTCTCATGAAATTTACAGAGTTTCAGTTGCGATTCAGAAAGCTTTCGTTTCCATTTCAGAAAGCTTTTGCAATGTATCAATTTGAAATTGAAATGTGTCAGTTTGAAACGTTTCTGAAACCTTATATAAAAAAAACAATTTTTAATACTTCATCGGAACTATGAATAATTGTTTCATCCACCCGCGACATTACTCGCGCATGTCTTGACTTACACAATGAATTTAATTGGCTTAGAGAGCCCATAACAGTGATGGCATTTTCGGTACATTTGCGTCCTAAAAAATCGTCTTCGGTACATTTGACAAATTTTCAGTACATTCGGTACATTTGGCTCATTTTCAGTACATTAGACGAATTTCTAGCACATTTTCAGTACATTTTCTGTACATTTGGACAATTTATAATAATAAAATTTTTTTTCTTAGAAAATGAAAATAAAATAATTCGAGATAGTAAATCGCAATGTGTAGGTGGACATTTTATAATTAACTATGAAATATATTTCATTTTACTAGGGTTTTTGAGATGGTTTTACGTTTTTAGAAAAATTTTAGTCAAAATGGCTGTTCAAGACAAAAAAAAGTACATTCGCCCACTAAAAAGTACATTTCAAGTTTCGATAGTACAATTTTACAAAACTCAAATGCCATCACTGGCCCATAATATATATTGAATGTAAAAAATTTCTCTTAAAATATCGAAAAATTTTAATAAATTCGAAGCGCAAACATTTTATTGAAATCGTGTAGCTTCCGGTTAGTAAATGTACTGTAGGATGAGTGCGTTTTTTTTTTTCAATTTTAATATTTTTTTTATTTTGAGTTAACATCACATATGGTATTGTCTAAAACAATAAAAAGTTAACAAAGTACCAAAAAAGGGCGTTACCAAAAATCAACTTATCTTAAATTTGCCTTTACCCTAAGTAATACCAATTTTATTCAACTTTTTATAATAATAATGGTCAGCTGTATCATAAAAAATTGCAAAAAATATAGTGAACTTAAGGCCTCACAGACAGAATTTGGGAAAGCCATTTTTCTTACTAAATGTTGGTAGACTAAAATAGCTCCCTCAGCTAAAAATTTCAAAATATTTCAAACGTTATCCAAATTTAACTACCTTTTGTCTAGTGCTAATTTCTGTGACAAATTATCACCTAACCCAAAACTATAAGCTTAACAAGGATAATATATGTTTATCGATCCAGATGAAGGATAATAATTTTCATCGCCCATCTAAGTAAACAACTAAATGAATCATTACGCATAAATACACAAAAATAACTTAACATTTTATCAAAGAAATTATGAACATTAGGACCATTAATTAATCTTATTAATTTTTGAAAACGTAATCATTATAACGCATTTGTAAACAAATCAAATTGGACGTGTTTAATTAAGTTTATGCACCGTGGGGAATTTTATTATATACCTATATATGTATGTATGTAGGAACAACCAGATATTCATGCAAACACACAGATATTTATTAAAACATTACCAGAAACAGAAACAGAAACACTCACACAATTCGCACAATTCAACATTTCCGGCATTTGCCTTATGAAAAGCTAAAAAATGTTTCCTTCGGCATAAATTCCACCCAGACAGACAGACCATGGAACAGAGCACGAAAACCTTGAGAAAAGAAGGTAAAACATGAAAAGTTAAGAAAAACAGTGAAGAAGTTGGAGGAGAAAACTCAAGCGAAGCCGAATGCCTTGTAATTTGTCAGTTCTTAAGTAACTTTGGTTGCCATGTTTTATAATCATATGAAAAAATACATTTTATATGTACATATATATTAGGGTGGAACTCAAAATTGCTACTTCTTCTTTTGTTTCTCGAAACCATAAAATAAATTGACAGGAAAACAAAACTTTTCGTGTATTAAGCCAACAACACAGATCAATGCGGCTGGTTAACTAGCATCAAACATTCCATGGGCCTTTGTCAAATATACCATTTCTTAAATCTTCTTATCTATAACTAAATCATATTCCTTGTGTAGTATTGATCACTTTTAGTATACTGTTTTAATGTAATTAAAGTACACCAGAGCATATTGAATTTATAATCATTTTTAGCAAAAACATAAAAAATTATGTTTTTGTTTATATTCTGCCAGTTTTTGTATCATTTTTTAATAGGCGTTATCATAAACGCTAATTTTTTTTAACCCCTCACTACCTTTAGTAGTTTATTTAAACACTTAAAAATGTAATAAGTTACACCCTCTAGCACGCAGACAGTAGTCCTTGGGTACCTTCTTCTAACCATCTGTAGGCGCGCTGACATTGGCAACTTTATTCTGTTCTCAGCTGTGCTCTACCTAAACTCTATGGCGCCTCACGTTGCGTCTGTCAGAGGTGTTCAGTGCAAAAAAAAAAAACTCTGCTTGACTGCAGACTAAAGCAGCAATTTTTCCCTCGTTTTTTCTGTCGTTCCCGTAGTCATAAAATTTTAAAGATTATACATTTTTTTTTTAAAACAATAGAAAGAAAAAATAATGTAAAAACTTGTAAAGTAAGAAATAATGGCAACAAAAAAAAAACTTCGTTGAAATTTTCTAAAATAAAGTGCTAAAAAAAATGATTTCTTATAACACGTTGTTGGAATTGTCCTGTCTTGTCTTTTAGCGTTGACCTTTTGTTAGAAACTTATTTTAATTTTGCTACCATTTGCTAAGCTATGACACGATTGTACATCACTTTTCAACTCTGTCGTTTTGAGTCCTTCCTGTACTGGCTGCAAAGCCAGTATAAGAAATGTGCTGTTACTTTAAGTTACTGCAAAACTTGTTGCACAGTGTGAAGTAAATGTATGAAATATGGAAAAATCTAAATTCAAATTACAAATACATATATTCAATACCATATTCTTACGAGAATTAATTAAGCTAAAGATTTAGACATCATTCCCCTCCATTTAAGTCAAAAAGCACTAGAGACTTTTGGCCATATATCCAGACAAAATTGAAATTTTATTAAAAAAATGTTAATGCCAGCGTGACGGTGCCTTCTTTTAATTCATTATTTATAAGAATTCACAAGTATTGCATGAACAGTTTGCATAGCTTTTTCTCACTTAAGAAAGGATTAGATTCTGCAAAAAACACCTTTGTGAGTGCCCTGCACTTTAAAACTAAGATGACAGAAAGCTTGAAACTTGTGTATGGTGAGAAATTATCCATTAGAGGAGCATCCAAGATTTATCCGAAGGTTGGGTTTATAGGTAACATGAATTGCATTTTCTGTTGGCATCTCTCCTGTTTTCATTAGAAATCAAAAACATTTTTTGGACACTTTTGCAACAAAAGCCTCTCACTGTGCATCACTTCGCTACGCTTTTACAAATTATTATTTTCATAAAATCTTTTACGCTGCTGCAATTGAAGGTACTTCAAAAGTTTTGTCAAAGTAAATATTATGAATGAAAGTTTTTTTCATCATCATCAAAATCATCATCATCACCATCTACTTTCTTACAAAATTTTCTTTTGCTTTAGTCAAGGCAAAAAAAAAAATTTAAATAAGAAAACATCAAAAATTTTGAAAGCCATTAGCGCGTCTTAGTGAAATGTAGTTTATGATTTAATTTTTATTTATTTTTTTGTTTTGTCAAAAACTTTAATTAATTGATTATATAAAGATTACGATTTTATGTTCAAAGTTCTCGTTGACAATATATCGTACAATCTTATGGTCGCTACAGTTTCTCGAAAACTCCGCTATTATTTAAAGTTTAAGTGGACATAAAGAGAGAGAAAAATGAACTTTGAAGAAAGGAGCGTGAGAAGAAAAAAAATAAAAAGTTTAAATGCTTTATTTTTATGGCTGAGCAAAGTTGACGATTGATGGTACTTTTGGCAATTTTTATGTTGGCAAGACCTCATTTATTTTGCATGATAATCAATTATGTTGAAACTTGGTTCCATGTAGTAGTAGAACATAGTAGAAGAACAATTTAGGCCGCTGAACAGACAGGAGTAATAAAAGCATAGTCGAAGCAGGAGTAGTATCAACAGCAGCTGTTGTTATTCTGCCCTTAGTCTTCTTATGGCAACAAAGGAAAAAGTTTGATTTCATTTAACTTTTTTTTTCTTTTTTTTTTTTGGTAAGAAATCTTGGTAAGCTTACAAAAAGTTCATAAAAAGTTCATTGAAAGTTTGGAGAGCAAGCTAAACATAAAGAAAAAAAACTCGATGTGAAGATGATTTGGTGTGGGGCATCAATAATAAATCGCCCTTTAATTGTGGTCAACAACGCATCATGAGGCATGTATAAATTGGGAAACCATTTTAATTTTATGTAGCTTAGTGGTAAAAAAAAAAAGCAAATGCGGTGTTGGTTTTATCTTATATAAATCTTGTGATCAAGTAAAAATTCCATAAAATGTTTAATCATTGTTTGTTTGTTTTGTACGTAAGTCGTGTATTTAATTGATTTTTAAAAAGTTCAATATGAATGAATTAATTGTCATAACCTTACGACACTTTATATTTAAAATTTAAAGAAAATTTTGTTTTAAGATCAACAGAACAATACCCAAAATTAATTCTAGCTATAGAATCAGCAAAAAAAACTTACACTTTGTGACTATGTGAGTGCAAATGATTCAAAATCATTCAAAAGGAGGACTTGAGATTCATGAGCATTTTGAACTTTTGTTAAACAGTTGTCATGGAAACATAATTTAGAAAGCCACTTTTTTACCAGACATGTTCAATTAAATAAGCGAAAAAAAGTTCTCACAGTTCTACTCAAAAAACTTCAAGAAACTGAAATACTTTTATGGTATCTGAAATTTAAAATAAATTAGTTTTGTGTCCCGAAATAATTTACTTGAGTGAGTTGGAGAGAGTTAAATAAAGTTTTAGTGGCATTAATATTTTTACGCAAAATGATAAGCGGAATCATAAGTGACTTTTTGGCGGTCTAATTAGAATTTCTAGTCCTGATTGGTTTGTTTCAATTTTTGCTTGGGTTCTCATCAGATCTAAAAGAAAAATATATTAGGCATATATAATTAAATTCTTAATAATCGACTTAAAAGTCACTAATGATTCCGTTGAGCAGCGCTTGAAACTAGTATGACTAGCTTTAGCGCTTTTTTCTCAACTTAGCTCGGTTAAAGTAATTTTTTTTAGTGTTAACCTCACCAAAATGTGAAATAATGCGACCTGCGAACTTCCTACGAAAAACTGTTTCAGCTGATGTGTGGCAAGTTTAGCAGTTTTGCTGAAACTTCATGCTTTCCACATCAATATCAACGATTTCATGTAAAAAAAAATACTTGGTAATCATGCATCCACAGCCTCTGTTATAGTTCGACCTTTATAGTCACAATTACAATGTCTGACTTGAATACATAGCAAACTCCATAATTCAAATAAGAGTTTTTTAGCCCAATAAGTGCCAGTGTTGCTTATTAACATACCCAGTTCATTGACTTCCTACTGCTCTAACCATTTCTACATAGTCGGCGATTGTGGTTAATCAAGCCTGAATAACAAAATTCGCAAGGATTGCAGATAACAATTTTTCTAAATTACCAATGCTAAGTTATGTCATTTTAAATTTTCCTTTCTCATGCAACGTCTTTCTTGAAAACTCCTTCAAATGCAATTTCAAACTAAAGTGTTACAATATTAGAAAATAACAAAGTGTTAGTTAGAAATCCAGCTGCCAACTTCAATATTTTCAATCTAGTGTCACTCGACAGAACTCTGGCACTTAAATGGCAATAAAGATAAACGAACAAACGTACATATTGTCCACTTTAAAGATGCTGCGTTGTTAACGTCCAGCACGTGCTGCATACACAATTGCATGCATCTGCAGTACCAGACTAAGAAATGAGAAAATGTGCAAAAAATAAAAGAAATAAAAAAAAACGTATTATACTAAAGAACATAAGGTGAAAATGTTTAAGCTCGAAAGTATTTTTGTTGCTGTTGCTGTTACTTATGCTGCTGGTAATTGGAAAAAGAACTTGGAAACAACAGCAGCAACTTGAGTGAAATTGCCCGTGTCCATTTTCATTTTAAATTAATTTTATTACTTTTCTTTAGTGCAGAAAACCTCGACAGCACTATAACAGTGACAGTAAAAATAGATAAGGGAGAAAATAAAAGATTTAAAAGCGTAGTAACATCAATAGCAGCAGCAGCAACTGCAATGTATTGCTACTCTTTGAGATATATTTTACTTTTTTTGACATACATGCATACATAATATCTTATATCGATGTAAAACTTTAAAATTAAATTAAATTAAATATTGAGCAATTCCAAATTCCAAAAAAAAAAACTCTTTCCACCAAAAATAAAAAATTTACTAAAAAAAAGTTCAATATTTTTAAGCTCAAAATAAATTCAGAACCTTTTGTAAATTTTCAACTTAAATAAATTTTTGTCACCCTAACTATTAGGCTTGATTTCGTCACCAAAATGATACTAAATCACCCACAGTGATATTCATCATAATTTTATATTTATAGAATTGTGAGCACCATTTTATAGATATATGTATGTATGTAAGTACATGGATATCGCACACATATTTTTAGATGCCATCACATGAACACATGAAATTTTGTCATATATTTTCATCACAGAATTTGTCTTGTTTTCCATTAATTTATTTATTTACTTTGACTTTCACAAATAGAATTATTGTTTACCAATTCATTATCACATGCTCGTAAGTGGAAATGACAGCAAATGTGTTATTTATGCATTTTTATCACATACTCTAACGTCAGCACAACATGAGCAAACAACATCCATCCGAATATATCGTAGAGCAAGCCAAGCAGCATACAATATAACGATATGTAAATATTAGCATTTGTCATAACTTATTCTATTTTTTCTTTGGTTAAGCATCCTGTCATGCACTCAATTTCCTTTTCCCAGAGGACGGAGAAGTCTCAATTGTATTGAGTTTTCTTGTTTGCTTTTCTCAAAGTCGGTTAAGTGGTCAAGGTTAAACATTTACTTGACATATTCACCAATTTATTTGTGTCACTGTAGTTAAATGCTAAAAATGCTGCCATTTGCATACTATATATGAGTAGAATGTTTCAATCCTTACATATGTAAATGTTGTCTTACAGGTGAATTTTTCATTTAGAAATCATGATATCTTTCAATTTATTTAAAATTTTGATATTTTATTCTGCTCAAAAAATTAAGTGCCCTTATGTTTTTGCTCATTCTTATACATATGACATTATGATTAGTTTTAAGAGTTCTTCCAAACTTCGAAAGGTTTGAACACTACTTGCTTGAAAACTATATACCCCAAATATTAGGGTTTCCGTCGTTTTCTAAGACTTTTTTTTGTACTGAAATTATCATATGTTTCATATGTATTAAAAGATTAAAGGATAGCAAATTTAAAGTGCTCATGCGTTTAATGGAATGTTTAATATTTTCGATGATAATTGCTTTCTTTTATTTATTAACTCGTAAATTAATAGCCTTTCAGAAGACATGGTATTAAAAATTAGCAAATACTGGACTATGTGCATAAAGAAAGCTAATCATTTTCAAACCCTAGATCACTAATATTTATCGCTTCGACTAATGATTAGTGCATACGTATTTAAAATATGATTTGTGGCTCAGGATTAAGGAACAAAATCCAGCTAAACAGATAGAAATTCAGAAATCATCAAGAAACAGTGGACTCTGCATTTATTTTTGCTCTTTGTTTCATTGAAATAGTGCGTGTGTTAACGATTTATTAATTCATTTACATATAGAAATTGCATTTTCACTTTCCTACTCTCACTCATCACCAAAAAGTTTGCTTGTGAAGAATTTTTTAATTAAACATGCCTAAAAGTATGCTCCTATTTTTGTGCTACTGTCGCTTAACCATAAAAGAGCTTTATTTTACTCATTGGAGCTAATGTTCATTTTATCCGCAAATGCAAAAGAAAAATTCAATAAAATCGTAATTGCATTGGGTTGGAGAATAAATGCGTTAATTAATAGAAATATTTTTCATGGGTATTGTAAGGATCTTCATTGAGTTTAATTAAAGCACTGAATAAAATTGAATGCAGTTACAACTACAACTCACCCGTATTCTTGAGTCTTCCAAGATGGCGACACTTTTTGCTTTTGCTAATACCTTTTAAAACTAACTAGCCACTCACTTTTTCTCTTTATATATTTCACTTTATTTATTTCACTTTAACTATGACACTAATCATTTCACTTTATTTTTTATTTAATTAACTATATGAAATTTTGCTTTTTATTATTTAACTAACTGACGGAACTCGCGTTTAATTTCGACTGATCCAAATCAGTGATGTCATATACTTTTTTCAAAAATCCCTAAGCTAAGTAAAAAAATCTTCACTTTTCCCTGCGCTCGAATAAATTGTCATTACAAAATTCCCTATGCACTTTTTAAGTACCTATAATTTAAAAATAATTTCTTATAAAATGTAAGGAATTGATACATATTTCAACGCATGCAAGCCAGTACATTAAAAATCATCAATTTAGTTAATATAAACAAAATAACATACTTTTCGATACGGATATTTATAAAACTGGATACAACTAGTCAAATTAGAGGCAAAATTTTAAGGCATCAACGCATCAAAACCTTTAGAAACGCACATTACTTAACTTTAAAAATTTTTTCATCCATTTTAAACTTTTTACAATCAAATTTACATGAGTGAGTTAAGAATATTTGTTTTCTTAAATTTTTATATGAAAATTTGAGAATTTTTAGTACACATCAGAATAAAATATGGCATGATAGACATAAATATTGTATGTGATTGTTGATGAGCTCAAAATAAACTTCCAGCAAATATAAATTTTATGTCTGTCAATCAAAATATTTTGAAAATTTTATACAGTGTTATTAGTATAGGAAATATAAGTGTGTATATTAGGGTGGGTAAATTTTTTCATCAGCCTCAACTACCCAAAAAAAAAAATAAAAAAATATATTTCTAAGAAAAAGTAACCAAGTAATTGGCGCTCGAGATGAAAAAGAACAATCTGCCATCTCTTTCCATGGCAAAAAAATTTATATGTATTATAAAATGGGGTCATCGGACTTTCTTTACGCTTTTTCACTTAACTTTCATAACTTTATTATCAGATTTAAATTTATTCAAATTTCAAGTTCTGTTCAATAAAAATATTTAGTTTAACGACTGACCCTTTCAGCCATTTTCTTTCTAAAAATGTATAATCATATGACAGAGCAATATTACACTTCATCTCTGTTAATAATTTCGGAAATTTGAAATTGTCGTTGATATTTTTAGCTTAACTTTTTTTACCACTAACTCATTTGTTACCTTTTCTGAGATATTAATTTCAAAGTTTCTTCAAACATGCAGAAATCTAACTGAACTTAAGCTTAGATCTTTGATTTAAATTTATTTAAGAATGACTTAACCGAGTCTAAGTGTTGTCGCTGAAAAAAAGGCTACCAAGAAAAAATGGCACGTGGGAACTAGGTTTGAGTCTTCTGTTTTAGTTGCTGCTGAAAATCCCTACAGTAAAAAAATTTCTTAAGTGTATGTTCTTTTTCCCTACAGGCACTTTTTTTTATTCAATGAAAATCCCTTTTTTTTTTGTATGTAACATCACTGATCCAAATAGGAAATGAAGCTTTTACAGTGCTGCCACTTAATGTATTAAACAGACTTCCGGCGTAAATGCCGCGACGGCTGACGGTAGAATTAGATTTGGTTTTAATTTTGCCGTCGCGTTAGAGAGAGTTGAGAGAGAAGAGAGTAGCGCTCTCTTCATACGATTATCAGCAAAAATTAACGTCGTACGCCGGAATTCTGTTTAATGTTTAATACAAAATTTCCCTAGTAAAATTGGCCCAGTTAGGCTCGGTTCACACGAGCGTTTTTTCAACGCACGTTATCTAACGCAATAAGACACACCATCATGTGTGGCTCATTGCATATAGTTTAATGTTATGCTGAAACGCGTGTTAGCCTAAGCCATATGAACATCTTCTGATTCTTATTTTGAGAGCGTTCATACTCATAAATAATATATTTTGGTATCATTAGGGGTACTAAATTTTCCAGGAATATAAATTCACAGATAATGCTCACAAGCGATCCTATAGCATTTAGAATTTCGTAATTTTATTTTAATGTATTAGGCTCTGTATACTGAACAAGAATTGGTCAAAATAACGGTTCAGATTTCTTTTACATTACAATGTTTTGGGTTTTTTTCTGGGGTATTCTAGAATAGTGTAAGTCATTCAACCTCCCGAGGCTACATGTATGTCTGTACATATATTCGTTGTGTCGCAAAAGCACATCTTCAGTTTCAATCATTATAAAACACTCAAAAATAATAGCAATGGATCCTTCATGTAGAAAGCTCATATAACAATCATACAATATATTGTTGAGTATTATCAGAATATCTGTACACATAAAATATATTGAAATACTGATCATGTTTTGGCGTAGAAAAATCCCTGTATTTGACGAGAGTGGGTTACAAATATGTTACTTTTTTCTTATTTTCAGTAATAAAGTGGCATCACTGATCTCTTATAGTAAATGGGTTGCCATCATTTACAAAAATTTTAGGAATATAAAATAAAATTGTTTGCCTGGCTAAAAAGGAAATGAAACCAAGCTTAACAAATTTGCAAATTTTATGGGATCAATAAAAATTTTTGCAAAAATGATGCCGCTCTACAAAAAAAAAAAAAAAAAAATTCAGAAGTCAATTTTTTTTATATGACTTCGGCCAATTGATTTTAAAAATGTACACAAGCTATCTATTTTTTAACACTTTGCACGTTTCTTATGGTGCAGGTCATTTGTTTAAAAATCATACTTTGATTTCGTCAACTTTAATTTTTTTATTGTTAAAATTTTGCCGTTACAACAAGGAATTTATTTAACCCTGTAAGGGCGACAGTGACTGTTTGATTGCAATTCCTACATGTAACATTAATGATATGTATTGTTTCTCATTTTTGACCTTACTAAAAACTATTGTTTTACAAATTGTTTTTTTTTTCGAACGATTGCAACCCTTTTATTATAAACGATTCGTTTCCTATTTGTACTAGTCGTTTAAATCGCGAGTTCCGCCGGGTGCATAAATAATGAAATTTCATAAAGTTAAAAGAAATGCGTAGTTAAATGTATAAAAATTAAAGTGAAATATATTCAGAAAAAAGTGAGTAAATTCTAAAAAAAGTGTTAGACATTACAATAATTGCTTACATCATAACTTTAAGATGCAGAGCCATAAAGCAATTTCTTGGAATAGGGTGAGTAACCGTAGCAATCAATAGCCTTCAGCCATAGTTTTTATAGATCTACAGCGTCTACTGAAAAGTACATTTATTTTATAACACACCCTATTCTTTGACCAAGAAAAGCAATTAGAATTTCTTTTAATTTCTATACCGCCATTTTGCTGAGGATAACCAAAAGCTCCAATCACCAACAGAAAGCTTTTAAGTTAAGGTTAAGCTGAAGGTATATAGCATACTTTTAGCAATATTTGATTTTTAAATAAATTTAATGGCAATCTTTTCGGCAGTAGAAAATTCAAAATTTGTCACTCACATAAATGAAACTGAAAAAATGTAAATAAATCGGCCATTTCACATCAAAGGGAAACATTTGCTTGGGGAAAGATAAACAAAACCACATTTAAAATTTTTGATGTCGTTTTCTTTGAAGAAAGTTTCTTTTATGAACTTTAAAGTTTTTTCAATTTTGCAAGTCCGTGCTCTATACACATCTATAATGAATTTCATCTAGGTTAACAACTTTTTGGGTGCATATTGAGTCCAATTTTGTATTTGAAATAGATACCATTCAAGCTTTTATATTATTTTCTTTGAGAGTCTCTATTACGAAAATTAAAGTTTATTCAATTTCACAGGTCTTTGATCTATACGCGTATATAATGTTAAATCTCATCTAGGCCAACAACTTTCTGGGCCTTTCTGTATAAAAAACTGAAAAGAAGATAATTTGAGAGATTTCTTCGAGTGCGATCGTATCGTAAGTTCTTATACCTAGCTAAAAAAGTTTATGTAATTTGACTTGTAATATCAGCCATGAACGAATCGCTGCTTTTTTAGAAAGCTTAAATCCTCCTTTTTAAGTTCTGTTTGTAAATGAAGGATCAATCATCTTCAGAAGAGCAGTGGTGGCCATCAGAAAATAAAATTTCAAAAGGGTAAAATTCTGCCGCTGATTGATTCCACGTACACTGAGAAAACGGTTAGTTTGAATCAAATGTATATTTCATATTGAGCAGTCAATATTTATATGAGGCAAACGTATTTTATTTGGAACAAATAGTGGAAAATCTTCTTTGAAGCATTTATTCGCGTGACTTAAAGAAATGCTTAGTTGCTATATAAAAAATATTGATTTTCTTATATTCAAACGAATCGTTTTCTCAGTGTAGATAGTAGCACAATTTTCTATCAAATTAAAAATATAGTAACTTAATTGATGACTTTGGAGACATAAGCTGAATTTACCATAAGTTGGCCGTACAAAATTACTATCCTGTTTGGCTCTTTTATTTTTTTTTTTTTGCCAGTTCAATTTTTTTTATGAATTTTGCCAAAATTTCCGAATTGGCAGAAACATGGGTCACTCCTTGATAAATATGTTACCATTTTCTCAGTAGTAAAAGGGGTCGTTGGCCCTGTAATATTATAAATTTGTATAGATTTTCCAAGTTTGATTAAATTTTCTGAATCTTTTTTTTTTTTTAATAAATATAAAAATGTTATCTTAAAACATAAAAATTTTGTTGAAGTTTTTTTTTGAAAAATTTCATCTTAAAAGTGTAATTACATTTGGAACAAAAATCCGACTGAACTATTTTGATTTTCTTAGTAAATTTTCATTTATATTGTTTGAAAATTTTGTTCCAAGGCCTGGGGTGGCAAATTAGTTGTTCGTCATCGGAATCAAATATTTACGCCTCGCGACTGTTGAAGCTATACAAGAAGTTATAGTAATTTCGTGTAATTGTTGCTGTATTGTATTCTTAGAATGATTCCATGATTTCGAACATGCCTATGATCAGTTTGTAAAGATTTCAAAAATTTAGGAATACCACGGAAAAAATTTAATTTAAATACAAAATTAATTTTTTGCGTTATTAAATATATTAAGTAAAAATATATATCTAAATCAATTTGTGCAAGGATGAAGGAGAGACTTTATCAATAGACGATAAGAGTGAAAGTTTCAATTCGTTGCTTAAATCACTTTTTCCAATAAGGCTCATTCTTCAATCGGCTGTTAATCAGTAATATTTCCATTTAATATGTGGTCATTTTAAATCATTTCAAGCTATTTGGTTGCTTTAAGTTCTAGCACTAAAATATTTAATCAAATTTTAAACATCAAAATCTCTCGCCGCTATGATTTTGGTCCATGTAAGCACTCACTCCTTACTTTTTCTGATGACAACAACTAAAAGATCCATTTTGAAATTGAATTTACAATTTAATTAGAAAATGCGTTAATTTACGAACCAACAAACTGGAAACCATAACATTGTGGTCAACATGATGTTTTCAAAGGTAAAAAAAGAAAATGAACAAGCTTATTATAAATACAAAAAACTGCTCATCCATGTTTACTTTTATGCTTGTTATCTCAACATACATAGATACCATTAAACAAATTCAAATATTTACGAAAAATGTGTTTAAAAAATAAACTAAATATTTTTCTTTAAATTAACAAAAACAAAAAAAAAATAAAAGGAATTTCTTTGCTTTTGCAAAAACAACTCCATAAACTACATGATTTGCAGAGTTTTCCCTTTTCATGTCAAAAGCATTAGTGCAAGGAATTTTCATGCTCTTTGGTATGCGTATGTGTGTATGTGTGTGTGTGTAACACTTAATACACAGCGTTTTCCTTTATGTTGGGGATTTTAAATGAGCGCATGAGTTTGTTTTCATACTGATTTTCCTTTTTTTCTTTGTTTTAAATATTTCCCATTCATTTTAAGGTAATTTTTTTTTTGTTTTTCCTTGGTGTTGTTTAATGTATTAAAAGAACCTTTTTACCTATCTCTCTCGGGGTAGGGACTGGGAGTGTTTGTTATTTTCCTGTTTCTTTGCATTTGTTTAATTTAGCGTGTTTGCTTTTATTGTTAATAATTTAATGTTTGCAACATTTTTGGGTGGGGTGTGTTGTTTCATTTCCTTTAACGAGCTACTGGAAGTTGGCAAAAACGGTGCCGCATTTTGGGCTTTTAATAATTTTCATTAATGACTGCATTTTGGTCGCAGGAGTTGTTGCTTGCAACCCCTTTGATTGTTTGTATAGACTAGCGATGAGGTTTTATTTGATTTTTCATTGAATAAGATGTTTAAAAAGATATTAAGCTTCAGATTTCGGGGTCGTAAAACTTATAAATGTAAGCAGAAGAGATTAATTAAGTTTCTCAATATAACGCGGTGTTTTAGCTTAAATTTTATATTAAGAAATCAAGCGTGATATTTTCTTCTGGAAATGTACCTAAAATTTTTTTTTATATTTTTTTTAAGAAATTTCTAGTTATGGATTTGAGTTCACACAAACAAATTGCTGGAACTATTTGAACTTAACTAATGTGAAAATTGGCGCAAAACTTATAAGTTAGATGTCTCGAAATTATTAAAAAAAAAAACCTTCTGTAAACATTATTCGAAATTTTCGATGTCTTTTGACGCTTATTGACATATAGTGTGAGATCATATTATTAGAGCCACTACGTAAATAAACACATTTTTTCATTTTATACCATGATAAAAGTGTGAAACTAAAATAAATGTCCAAATATCTTTATCTTCTTATTGATAAAATCAAATAATTACAAATTAATTGTTCCTGTAAGTATTTATAGAAATAAAAATAATTTTAGAGAAATATGTCAAAGACCACGTTGAACCGCCTTTTGCAGCAATCATCTCTTTAGCTCTTATATGCGTACTTTATATCCATTCCAAGCAATTTTTTTAGATTTCTTCACTTCTGTGCCACAATTTATTAAATACTTCATGAATTGCCGCTTTTTGGTCATGAGATTCCTGGAAATTTCTCTCTTTAGCAGCTCCGAAAAGTTTTCTATAAGATTTTGGTCTGAATTGTTCCCATACCATTTCAAAACCATAATTTGTTTATATTTCAGGTTTTTTCGGATTTTTTTAAGCTTTATGGCAAAGATAGATTCATCAATAAACAAAAATCACCATTCTTTAACTTGGTGAAGCCTATTTGGGTCTAAGAACTTGAGATCTTGGTCTTGTCTCGTTTTTCCCTCTACAATTTACAAACGGTTAATACCTTGTCTGCTGATAACAGACTACACAATAAAACTAAAAAGGTGTTTCACTCACAAACTATACAGTCATTGCGGTACTGCTCCCCAATTAATCTTCTTAAAAACTCTGATTTGTCCGATAGCAGCTGAATCGAAAACTCGTCAGAGAAAAAAATTTAAAAGTTCAGCAGAGTCGTTGAAACCTTTAAAATATGATAAAAATAGCATTCAATAGATCTACCTTTTCCAGATTTTAAAAAGTCCAGTTTATGGTGTTTTCTGCATTAGCTAACAAAATAGTATTACTAGATGCCGCTCTTAATTAACACTGGAATTACCACACCAATCAAAATGACCGATAAGTTATTGTTACTTTGATTCAAAAAATAAAGTTGCCAAGGATAATATTGGGTTATCCAATATATGCTTCGTATAGTAAAGTAAAGAAACAAAGTAAATCCAAAGTATTCAACCGCATGCCAAAAAAATTAGTCAAAAGTGCTCGGAAATAATGGTAAAAGTCACTCCTTTGCCCTTCCTAAAAATAATACGGTTCAATAACTCTACCAGAATGTAATCCAATTGAGGCAGTTTCTTTATGCGCTGGGGATTTTCGTGTGGCAATTTTGCTTATTCACATTTTAACCGAGCATGAAATGAACTTTGTTGTTGCAAAATTTTGTTTCAAAAATCTTTATTCAATACCTGTTGCTCAGTACCCAAACGGCGCAGTTTTTGCGCTTTCCATGATCGGCAAAATTTAATTTTTGCATGAGTTGAACTTTAAAGAATTCGATTCGATTTCTGAGCCTAATTAGTCAGTGCATATTTTTTTATATTTCAAGAAAACATTTATCTGAAATCAGCCAATATAAACGGTTGCTCTAGTGCTTATATAACTGGTGTGTATATGTCACCGGCCAAACTAGTTCTTAGGATAAACTACTTTAGGCCAAACTAGTTTATTTGAAGGCTGAAGTATGCAATTTAATTTTAATGTAAAAGCACTGTGAATAGCGAAGCCAGTGTTGCACATATTATAGACTGAACCGCGGCGAGGCCGCTGTTGGACATATTAGAGGATGTAAATCCTGAACCGCGGCCGTAGGCCACCCAATTACCCTCAGTTACCACTTGCCAAGTATAAAATGTATAAGTATTGACAATTATATTTCTAATAAATAAATAAATAAATAAAATGAAATTGCCAAATTTTGTTGTCTGGCTTTGCTGCTGTCGTAGACTTCACAAACTACAGTGTTCTTGCATTAAAATTTCATTGCACATCTTTAGGCTTAACAGAACTAGTTTGGCCTAAGAACTAGTTTGGACGGTACCATATATTAGATATGTATTCACAAAATACCTGTCTATAAATGCAAGACGATAAGTTTCAAACGCTATTTTTTACCGAATTATTTTTGTTTATTTCAATTCCGGAAATTAATTTGTTTTGTTTTTTAGTAAAATTTTCTTGAAAATTTAGTTTTCCCTTAACCTTTTAATGGTGCAATTACTTCCTCTTTCAGCACACAATGAGCTTTAATTTTTAATTTTCTTGAAGACTGAACTTTACCAATGAAATGTTAAAAATGTTTACCAGAGCAACAACAACAACAACAGATTTATGTACCTGCACTTATTTCTCACTTCTTTCACTTAAGTTCAAAACAATTTCTTAAAAATACAAATTACAATTTAAAGCTTAAGGCTACAAAAACCCACTACACCCATCATTCCGGCCATTATGTTACTCTCGGTGGTTATGTACAAAAATAAATAAATACTTTGAAATAACTTAGATGCTGAATATAAGTAAATATGATAGGATTCGTAAATGGTAAATGGTAAATGGTAAATCCTTAAGGTAAAATTAAGTTTTACATAATAAAAGAAGTTTCGCTGATAGGATGGAAACTTATATATAAAATTGTGTAAATTTTTTAAAAAAAAACAAAATCCACCCTACCGCACACACGCATAAAATAAAACAAATAAAGTAGAGTTTTACACCGTGAAATACTGCGGTACAACGTTAAATAGCGTAGCCATAAATCGCAACAAAGTGACAACAACATATTAAATAAACAAATTTAACAGCAACAACAACAACAACAACAACTTCAGCCACATTCAGCGAACAGTGTCATATGGCATTCGAAATCTTGACAAATGTTTGCTGCATACTTTATGGCGTTCAAAAGCGTTGCAAGGCAAAAAAAAAAAAAAAACAAGAAGCAAAATAGCTAATAACTTAAATAAAAATGACGCGATTTTAATACAAAAATACGGTAGCAGCAGTAGACGCGCAGCGCGCAAGGATACACTTGAGTTGATGTTGGGTCGGACGGTCGTAATGCCAAAGTATAACCGGAAATGTTATAAAATACGGAAGCATAACGGAAGTACGTTGAAACGCAAAACGATGATAAGTTTCCTCCTTCCACCTACCATAGACCCCAACGAGTGACTTCTACTACTACTGACTTAGTGACTGAGCGACTGACTGACATTTTAATGAGATAAATTATGACCGAGTTTTGTTTCGTGTCGTTTTTCAGCGCTCAAATGTTAAACCATTTTTTTATGTCACCAACAATTTGTTGTTGCCAGTGTTGTTGTTTTTTGATGTTATTGCATTTTATTGCTGCCAGTGGTGGTGAAATTTTATGATGACATAAAGCAATTTAAGTCAATACAGAGAGAGAAAAATAGATGGCAATCGTGTAAAAAATTAGGAAACTACTTTTATTGGGTCAAATAGAAAGAACCCATTTTAAAGTTCAAGGCCTCTGCTTTAATGTCGGCTAGAGGAAACTTATTATGCATTGATGTAGTGCAGGTTACACCGGGACATGTCAGAAAAAATAAATTTGATCTTTGACATGCCGAAGCGGTTGATAGGATTACTTTTTTTTTACATAAAGCTATGTATAGCTCAAATTGTTTTCTCCAAAGTGAGAAGGATGAATGTTATTTTACTAGTTAAATTATATTTCAATGCGCCACTTTTTAAAAATTTTTTAATTTTATAATGCTGACAGTATTGCCATTGCCTAAGTTAAACACTTTCCTACTCGCGCATTCTAGTAAAAATAATTTTGACTTGATACAAAAATAAATTATGCTTTCCCCCTTCCTGGGTATGTCAAAGGTCAAAGTTGGGGTGAAATCGGGTGAAAAATCGAGTGTCCAGCAAAAATAGCTTGTTAAAATAAAAATCTTCAACCAATCGAGTCATATTTTAGCTCAAATTGTAGCTGATGAATGCCCCTAGTAAGATGGTGTAGTAGAATGACAAAATCCAACATGGCGGATCCAATATGGCGGCCAAGAAACCAGTATGGTGGTCGAATTTTTGAAAATAAGCTGATTTGCACCGATTTTGGTATGCGGTAATTTTGGGGATCACGAATCCGAGGTCAGATTTGCAAAACTTTAGATGGCAGATCTAAGATGACGAATGAAATTTACGAAAATCAACCGATTTGTACCAAATTTGTTATACGGGGTTTTTGGGGTCGTCAAGAAGTTATGTTTTCAAAATTCCCAAATTCTCTGAAAACTAAAGACGCTTGAAATTGAACAGCAAATTGGTGGACTTCATTGGAATGTGGACATCATCGCGTCACCTACCCTTAACTATAGGTTGGGTTATAGTCCCTGTCTTTTATATACATACATATGTACAGCGTCTCATTCATCTGCATCATCTGTAGATGCTGAGATCTAAAAAAGGTTGGTATTTCCTCATTGCAGAGGCGTGAACAGGCCCGGATTTAAAAATGTGCCACCCTTAGGCCGTTCACAAATTGCCACCCCTCTGGAACTTTTTTTTTTTTGATGGTCAACATTTTTTTAGGTACTTTAGGGGCGTATTCACACTTTTTCTCTCAGTGTAACTCCAATTAAATAATTTTAAAAAACATTTTCAAGGTTCCCAATATTTTCCGCCCCCAAATTCTTGGAAAATCCGGGTCTGGAAATCACCAATATTTACATTGAATCTTACTTTTTTATGTTAACTTATTCTAAATAATTATAGTGACTAATATTATATCGCTTATATCAAATATACAATTGAATCCTTTTCTCTGCTACTTAGTAAGTAAAATAATCATTGCTTTAATTCAGCTCATTTTGGGCACAACGCAAGACAACTGAAATCCAATAAATCTCACCATAACATACATTTTATACTATTTCAAGCCTCTGATATGTAATAATAACCGCGGAAAAAATAAAAACAAGGACTTTTTAGGATTGTTTCTCATCCACTTCTATAATACCACTAATATTTAAGACAAAAACTAGGTAAAAAATACGGTCGTGACATACTTTCCGAAATTCTTTTGGCTTCATTTTCTTCTAAGAAATCCCAGCGTGTGTTTAGGATTATTTTCCTGCTCCATTGCAAATCCGGCTCTTCTTGGAGGCAGCTCTAAAATCTTTTTTAGCATTATCTAGTTGCACAACAACTTTTCAACTCCATTTGCTGAGAAGCACTCTAAATTATATATCAATTTGGTTGCTTTTGTTATTCAGCATTGCATCAAATAATACTTCACTTTCTTGATAAAGAAATCTCAAACTTTGGCGCTTTAGTTTCGTTGTATTTTCATTAACAAAAATATAGGCGTGACCCTCAAAAAAAAAGATGAAACTATGAACTATGAGCGTAACCCTATTGCCAGACTTAGCTCCAGCATACTGTGAATTGCGCCTACCGATTCTTTAAACTTGTAAGTTCTTTCCTTTTAAAGCCATTTTCTATCAGTGTACATCTATCTGTGCTAATAAGAGCAATAAAAAGTTGGACTATAATAAACTTCTTAACTGATGGCTGGAAGCTGTGATCTTAATAAAACCAACACAAAAACTTTTGAACCATAAAAGTTCTAACAAAACCGCATTATAGACTTAATGCTCAATATAAAATTGCTGAATTAAAAAGCATTAAAATTTTTTTTATCATTTTAATTAATATTTTGGATTTTTTTTTAAATTTAAATCAAATGCAATGCCATGTTAATAAGTATAAAAATAAATAAAAGCACACTTTCGAAAGTTTTCTTATACAGTAATACTACATTCATTATGTATTTGACTTTTACTCTGGCAGTGTTGCCACCCACTGTCAGATTTAGTAGCAACCGCATCACCTGCCAGCTTCGATGATTTTTCCGGTTTTCTTATTTTTCATCATCGTTGAATGTCATCTGCAGCGACGAACACTTCAGTTTTCGTTTTCGCGCCACACATCATCATAAAAACGAAAAATGACATTTCAATCACACGACAAACACAATAAGTGACAATGTCAACAAGATGCTCCATAACGCCCAAGTATAAGCACATCCTCACGAAGCACAACAAGAGGTACTCAGATTCAGACTGCCTTACGTTTTTACCTCACTCCGGTTATTTATATTCTATGTCTGCTTGAACTTAACTTTTTTTTTTTTCTTTTGTTTTTGACAGTTTTTATTTATTTATTTTATTAATTTATTTTATGACTTTTTTCACTTTTCTAAATTGACTTTTTTTTCTTATTACTAAAATAAACTTATTTCGTCCTTTTATTATCTATTGAATTTTTTTAATATCCGTTAAACGTCCTCTCACCACGAAGATTGCCAGCGTACTTTCATATCAACTTACTTTGCAATTGTTATTAAAGCATCAAAATCCTTAGCATCTGTTTGTATCCTTTTTTGCTCTTAAAATTCGTTCACTGTTGCGCTTAGTAATTCTCTCATACTCGTGATGTAGCAAAACTTCCAATGCTTCGGCGCTTTATCGGAGTGAGCAAAATTTTCTCATTTCTTGTAGTTGGTGTGAGTAAAAACATCTGTTCAATTGAATGCAACAAAACAATAAAAATTTACGCTAAGCACGTGGATTTGTTTTGATTTTTGCTTTGTTTTGATTTTGTCTTTTTTTTTTTCAGTTTTATTATACGCACCTAATCGTATTTTTGTGTTGTTTTGCTCTGTTATGATATCGCACAAGCGTCTGTAACTTTTTGCTCAATTTAAATTTTGTAAGGGATCAAGGAAATTTAAAAGTTTTTCAGTTTCAGTGTTTTACTCAAAAAAGGCGTAAATTTAATTCTTTAATGGTGTTTGTCTGTGAATGGTATAGATCAGTGGTGGGCACGAAAATCTAGCAAAACTAAACAAACTAAATTTTAAATTTTTTTTGCATTCATTTCCAAATTCGCCAACAGCAAAAAAAAAATTAAATTGCACTATAAAAAAAACAATTGCTACATTCGTCGAAACACAATGCAGCGCTGTCGCTAACGCCTGTGTGTGTTGTTTTTGTTTTCATTAGAACTCAACTCAACGCTGTGGGCTGATAGCGTTGAAATTCTGTGAATTTTTGGTTGCTTGCTTGTGCGTCGAATAACGGAAAGGGCACCGAGGGCAGAAAGTGCCTGTGCTTGCCCATTGCTGGTATAGATCAACAATGGGTAAAACACGAAAAATGTGGCACTTGTGGTTGCATTATTGTTATTGCTGTATCATTTAGAAAAGAAATAGACAGTATAACCGAATAGAGAGAACAAGGAAACAACAATGCGTGTTGGTTATTCTTGTTTGATTATTGGAATTGGCATTCGTCTTACAGCTGAATTTTTTTTTTCTATCGATATCGAGTTTATGGTGGGGTTATTTTCTGCTGTTAAAATTGTTGGTTTTGTTGTTAGTGGCTCTTTTTTTTCCAAAATTTTGACCATCTATGTTATACCATAATGAAGTGCAGAACACATGTCATCGCTTTGTCTCGGCACGTACTTCTGTCAAAATGACGCGAAAAGTTGACCAACTTTCAACTTTTTCTATGTTTCTTTGCGTCGATCGTCGTCGTTGATCAGTTGATTAATTAACTCACTTTTATAGCTAGTTCTTTTTGGAGCTTACACTATCAGTCAAAAGCAATGATGGCCAATAACATCCACGCAAAGTTTCGTATACATGTAGTGGTAAAACAACCATATGGAGTTCTCAATTGCGCTCCCGTTACAACTTGTTGAAGAACTTATGCCCATCCATGGCCAAAAGTGTTGACTAAGTAGTTTGCTGGCATATAGAAAGCCCAATCCCTTAAGAGAGCTGCCATCATGTTCCAGCACATGCATTTTACTGCATGGTAGCATTTGCTCTCCAGAGCCTTTTTGGAAAAGCGGCACAAGACCAAAGACCTCAAACATTGCAATCTAAATCAAAACAACTATTCTGAAACCCTCTAGGATCGATGTCTTTCCGCTCATCTAGCTGGTTGGTCGTTCCGAATATTCTTGAGTTCAGTACTACTATTTAGCTATAAGGAAGCTATGACTTTTAATTATTTTCGTAGTTCCCTGAAAATCAATTCACAAAAAAAAAAAAATGTTAAGTGTGCTGACCGCTCTCTTAACTTACTGTACATGATTAGTTCATGCACAAGATTTTTCATTTGCACCGACTTTAAAACCAAAATTAACATGAACTTTGGACAACAAAATCCTCTAGCTATGTAGCAAAATGAAAACATTTAATGAAGAGCACTTACATCCAAAATTAGTTAGCACAATGCAATGAACAAACTTTCCAGCACAAGACAACACAATATAAGAGAAGAAAAAAAAAATGCAAGAAATTGACAATCTTCAAATAACTAAAAGTAGTTTCTAGGGTGACAAGGGAACAATTACACAAATGGACAGCATAAAACTTTATCAGAGTAACAAGAAGTTTCTATCTACAGACTTAATGTTGTTGCCGTACATACTGTACAACAAGCAGTCAACGAACTGTACAACAAAAAGAAAAATTCAACTCAACACTATTTGATGGTAAAAAGGATAATAAGAGCTAAAATTGAAAAACAAGGACATGCAAAAATGTAGAGAAGAAACAATCGACAAACGAAAAAAACCTGTGCAAGTAAATTACTTAACGAAATGCACGATAAAAATAAAAAGCAGCAGAGCAGAACAAGTCAGAGAATCCGATAAAGATCATGAACACTGGACACTGAGCGGCTACCAACAGAAAATGCACATAGTGAGTTAAGCTAACACTTTATAGGGTTCTTAACGAAAATTAAAAACAGCAAATAAAAACATAAAAAATTTGAAAGAACAGTAATTACGAAATGAAGAGGAGTAGAAAAAGTGAATGCTGTGAAAAAAAGGTGAAACTTAAGTGCATTACCAACTAATTTACAACCACTGCAAATAAACTTGCACCACAGACATATAGAGACTAAGCGAGCAGGATAACTAAATGGATACACTAGCATTTTAAGTACTTCAGTTATATAGCACAAATGAAGTGTTTTGAAATACTCGCTGGAAATGTTGAAAAATATCAAAAAGTTTAGACTTGTACTTACTTTTATCTGTTATTTTGGTATTAGTGGATTAAAAGTTTCCTTCAAATGGTTTGCTCGTATTCAGTTAAGTAATTTCAACAACAACGAAATTGATATCTTTTGTTCCGAACCTCAAGCCAGTTATTCTTTATAGCACACAATTTATAAGTGGTTAGCATTGAATAATTGCCTCTGCCGAATTCTGAAAATTTGGTAGCGAAAGGCCATCTCCAATGCAAAATCGCTCATCAGATGTCGTCAAAATGTGATTTCTTTTCAAATCCAACGTCGACAACTGCAACGGATTGCACACATTGGCGCAAATAACCACCTGAAGTTAATTGTGCAGCAATAAAATTAAGACCTCAAGGATGGCGGAAAACGTGGTCACATAAAATTATAATTATCTTCGAAACGTTAAATAAAATTTCGAAATTCCTTAATCAAGAAAATGTTAGAGAGTATTGAGCCATTTGGTAACGGTGGAAAAGTTTTGTGAAGGCATTATGTGCACACCCTGGTATTAAACCATACCATATCTTATCATACATAAGGGGCTTATCCAAAACAACCGAGATTTCAGTCGATCCTTACAGCCGGTGCCACCAGAAAGCTTTGGGTTAGATTTTGCAGTCACGCAGGTGAAATATCCGAATCACTACCAACGTATCAATTCTGATATTAGAGCACACACCAAGAGGTATCTTGCCTTTCACCAACATAGCCGCAGTCTATCCATCACGTCACCCACAAGGTCACCGTACTAACATTCAACTCTCATCATACCCCCAGCCACTACCTCAAACTCAGGACTAGATTGTGCCAATATTATAATGACCAGATCATCTGTATAGGGAAATGAGGGTTTATCATGAGGTTTTATGTAGATAACCCACAGAGAAATTCGAACGGACAACCCCCAACAATAAAATACATTTAATTACTCCCACCATCTATCTACCTATCTGTTCTAGCATTATCTTCTTCAGAACATTTCCAAGCACCAGAAGAATACTGATTCCACTATAGAGCCGATAATAATATCTGATCCAATCGGACGCCTCAAGCAACATAGCAGAAGGAGTGTAAGCTACACGGACACAAAATCTTTGGCAGAAAGATATGCAGGAGTGGCGATTCAGATAGTCTTAATTATTTTTCCTGTCACTCTATCTGTTCTGAGGTACCTTTTAAGGCTGACAAGCCTGACAATGCATACCCAATCCCTACAGCTTCTATAATCAATTAGGCTGACCTTGGGAAAATTCACAAATAAGTAAGTACAGTCTTACAATTATACATTAAAAATCGATACTTTTTCGATATCGTGATATCACTTCATATAAATTAAGCTAAGAAGATTGAAAAAATTAAACCAAAATCTGCAACTTAGAACCATGTCGATTCATCGTCAACTATATACCAGGAATTTAGCGGGGGAATGAATGAATGAACGAAGGAACAAATGAAAACAACACATGGTGAAAATATTTAAAAAAAGGATATAAAGCAACGAAAGATATAAAAGAAGAAACAGCACGTTCGTAAACACAAAAGCCATGTAACAACATTCCAAAGGTTAGCGACACCGCAACGGCTGCAGCAGCAGGAGCAGCAGCAAAAACAGCAGGTATCATAAAAAAAACTGAACAAAATGCAACCATCTGCGCTGACGAAGGCTATTGACGTTGACACCTACAAACATTTCTGCCACTGCAACAAACACAGCAACTGATTGCAGTTGTTAAAGAGAACAAGGAGAAGAAGAAGTATGAGCAGTAGAAAAAGTCCTGTGAGTCCTTCGAGTGTTAACGATGCCATTTCATGTTGCAATGTTTAGTAAATGAAGTCTGTGGCGCATTGGTTTTTTTTCTTCCTTTTTTTATCACTTACTTGATATTTTTTTATCTCTGTTATTTTATTTATTTCTTTTAGTTTAGGTTGTCACGTTGGTATTTCTGGCTGTCTACCGTTACTGTTGATGTTGGTCGTGTGTTTCGATATCGGTGTTAATGCTACAAGTTTTTGCAGCACTTTTTTGTATTGCTGCTGGCTGTTGGCTTCATTTTCTGTAGCTGTTTTCTGTAGCTGTTCTATATTATAGGGTGTTTTAAGTTTTGTTTCCTTTAACGAAGATTTCCTTTTAATTTTGTTCTGCTGAGAGATTGAAAGTTTTTATGGGGTGATAAAAAAATAACTTGCATAGTATTTTCTGCATATTTTTACATACCAAATACATTTTTTGTGTTAATTTTTAACCCTCAACTTAGCTGGTTTTATATACAACACTTTCGTGTGCGGACTTATTTTACCGTTTATATCAGGTACCCAAAATAACTATTATTTGGTTTTTTGTGATTGAAAAAATTGCCCAATTTTAAGGAATATTTTTAAAAATTGCTTTTTAATTATTATTAATAAGATATATTATATTAATTGTAGATAATTATTATTTTTCAATAAATATTGTTTACGTTGATTCATAACTACAATATTATGCATAAGAAAGTGTTTTTCCATTGTCAAATATTATTCAATGGTGGTCCAGAGTACCAAAAATGTCTGATTTTGGTCCAATTTTAGAAATTTTTTAATACACCAATCGATAGGGAGAGGACGAAATTCGATTTTGGCCACCACCAGAGGTGGTCCTAAGTCCCATAAATGCCCGATTTTGGTCCATTCTCGAATAAAAATGTTTTGCACCAATCGATGAAAAGAGGTCGAAATTGGATTTTGGCCACAACCAGAGGTGGTCCTAAGTCCCATAAATGCCCGATTTTGGTCCATTCTCAAATAAAAATGTTTTGCACCAATCGATGAAAAGAGGTCGAAAATGGATTTTGACCATCATCAGAGGTGGTTTCGAGTCCCAAAAATACCCGATTTCGGTCCATTTTCGAAAAAAAAAATGATATGCTCCAATCGATGGAGAGAGGTCGAAAATGGATTTTGAACATTATTTTGAGTATCTCCGGACCCTAGAAAGGACCGTTTTTGACCCATGTTTTTTTGTAAATATTTGCTCCAATCGATTGGGAAAGTTCGAAAAATAATTTTGGACATCACTTTGGTTGGCTCCGGACCTTGGAAAATGCCGTTTTCGACCCTTTTGTTGCTTTTTAAGGTCAGGAGCCGCCCTAAGGCCGACCATTTCTTATCGGCTGGATCAAAAAAAAATTTAGGGTGGTTCAATATAAAATTTTTTTTGCACCAATCGATAGGGAAATGTCGAAAATAGCCATTATATTGTTCACAACAACGCTGCTAAATCTGAATTAATCCCTTAAGGCATCACTTAATAAAAAAATGTAAGCTGAAAATTAATTGTTTAAGAAATATTTTAAATGACTTTTAGAATTACAAATAAAATGATAAAACATAGGTTAAAAAAACCTTGATGAGTACATTGCTTTGATGTTCATTTCAGAATATATAATAAAAGTCAAATAAAATTTATTGAAGATCAACTCTTGGACCGAGTCGAATTTAGATAAAATAAAATCTGGATTTATTCGCATATGCAAATACGTACTTCATCGTATTGCATATAAATGATACAAACAATAATCAAAACGATTGAAAAAAAAAACCCCAATATAAAAACGAATCCTCAACAATTTGCATAAATTTCTTAGGAAAATGCAATAAAATCATGTACAACACGATGATAAATAGTTGCTGCTGATGATGACGATAACGATAGCAATAATGATGTCGATATTCAAAATAAAGACCTTGCCAAGCATTTGCATTTGCAGTTGCTTCAATTCCCGTATTTATGTCTTTGTATGAAAAATAATCATATTTCTGAATAATATTGCTTCTATAAATGTTGTTCATATCGGAGGAAGAAGAAAATTTATGCAAAACAGTTGAAGCAGTTGGAGCGAAAAAAATAAAATCATGTGGAAAAATTTTACAAAACAGCAGCAGCAGCACACTGTATTGAGAAAGCGCGCCACATTCATTTGAGAATTTCATTGTACCACCAAACTGAATGGCATTTCCGTTTCCGTTTTACTATTGTACGTACATGTATGCGACGGTGTGCTGCTACATACATACCTACTGCATGTTTGTATGTGAGACTGACAAAATATTGATTTCTATGGCATGTTGCATGATTGTGTGATGCCGATATGTTAAAAGTTTTAAATTTAAGCTTTTGCCTTTTTTTGCTGCTATGAATACAAATAAACAAAGGGGATACAAATACACCTACATACATACATACATACATACATACACACTGCCAAGCATACAGGAGCGTTTTATTGACTTTACATACTTAAAAGGAAGAGAAGAAGAAGCAAAAAATAAAGAAAAACAATAACTTTCTTGTGTTGTTGCTTTTGTTTTTGTTTTTATTTCAATAAGTGAAGGAAAACACTTTCCATCCATCTGTTTACCATAGGTCTCTAGGGTTTAAATTGTTTGCAACTTTTTTGAATAACATGAATTTAATACAACAACAATGGGCAAGACAAATAACACAAAAAAAACTTTAGCACAAAAGTTGCTTCCGTACAGTGGGATTGAAATAATAAATAGGCAAAATACTTTCAGCTATATGAGAGTATCGTGGGTAGGAATAAGCATAGTGTTCGAATGGAGTACTTAAATAAGAGCAATAGCAATATATTTTATTTGGAATATATTAGAAATAAAGTAAAAATTGAGGATCAGTAAAACTTGAAACCCTATCAACAATATTTTTATTTTTTTAAAAACAAACCATCACATAAAGCCATCATTTTGAGAAAGTTTTTAGCCAAAACTTCAAAGAATGCCATCAACCAAACATCGAATTCACATGGTATGACCCTGTCTAAAAGCCTAAAAACTAAAATAGACGTGACGAGTAAATTCGAGTGTATGTAAGGCAATGTTGATAGCCAAATTTAACATACGGACGAACCGATCGAAAGTGAAAAAGACGAGTTGTTTCGTAAGAACCGAACTTCAAACTACTCACAACTCGTCATAAGGGGACGTCCATTAATTACGTGAGGTGTTTTTTTGAAAATTCGGACCCCCCCCCCCTCCCTTGGTGATATTTGGTTAAATCTGGCGGGACCCCTCCCCTCCCTCCCGCGAGATTTAAATTATAATTTTAAATGTAAATTCTATGCATTAAAAAGTTGACGTGAGGTTTTCCTTGACCTCCTCCCCCTCCTTGATGAGATTCTGCCGAAACCCCTCCCCACCTATTTAAACTCATGTAATTAATGGACGTCTCCTAACAGGTGTTTGGCAATATGGGTTAAATGTCAAAATAGACGTAACGAGTGCAAGCGTTCGTACAGTTGCTATCGTCACGTCCGTTTTGGTTTATGATTTCTTTTTTCCTGTTCCTGAAGCAAAAGTTAACACTTCGTGCAAGACGCTTTGAGTCGGTTGAAGCCCAAAAAGCAAATAATATGAAAAAGCTGACGGCTATTCCAGAATCAGCTTACGAAAAATCTATGATGGACAGTATCAAGCGCTGACGTAATGGCATCGCCGTCAGGTGGGCCTACTTTCATTTGCGTTCCTGATCTCGCGGAATATAGGGTCTCCACAAAACTCTTCGAACGTACACGTTATTGTCGCCAAAATTTCACCGATTCTTGTATTTTCTGTTCTAGTGATCGTTTCTACGATGATTTAGGACAGCCGTATTTTCTGCTACCCTAGGGGTTCAACTCCAATGCTTGCCAGCAGACTTCAGTTGGTGTGTATATTGGCAATTTGTGCCCAACCCATTTCCATTTTTGTCGTTTGTTTTGAATGGATATCGGATCTTGACGGCATTTGGTGACCAATTCGACGATAGAGATGATCCCAGGCCACCAAATTTTCAAAAATTCAAAGATTTTGATATAAACAAAAACAGACATTACGAAGCTGAAATAAGGTAGCTTTCTCTTTATTGATTCTGAAGAGCTATCTACACCAGAAAACTGTATCAGTTTTCTGAATAAAAATTTGAATATTTTTAAGCAATATTTTCTGCAATCTTAACCACTGTGCCCGCTTACGCACACAGACACTTTGACAGACAAACAAACAAGCACTTTACAACAAACGTCAACCCATATAAACGTGGTTAAATATTTAAATAAATAAAACATTAAAGATACTTGTATTTATGTATTTCATCTCAGGAGAAAATTTTCTACGGTAAAATATTCCAATAACAAAAATTATGTATAATGTTTATTTTACATATTTTCTCATAAATACCAAAGGAATAAAAGGATGCCTGGCTATCACAAATACACACATATACAGAGACAGAAAACACGAAACAGCTTTTATACAACTTTAAATGCCAAACGTGATCCAACAGCCGCAGCAGCTTATAAAAAAGATATACCAGTCATAGAGAATATAAAAAAATATTATGATGGTAACTCTGCCAATATGTATAGGATAAAATTCTGTGGACATTATCAGAGAACAGAGTTTATGATTTTTGTTAGAAGCAAATTAAATTGATTAAATATTCGAATACGAGTATAATCTTTGCACAATTTTAATGCATGAATGAATGTATGAGTTTTAGCTTTGGAAATTAACTGCCTAAGGGCACCTAACATTTGTCAAACTCATCATTTTTGGAATTAGCAAAAAAAAAAAATAACTTTGAGGTTGCTTCGGTCAATAGCTTTAAAAGGCATTCTTTTATATTCTTTAATTTTTATTGTAGTTTTTCAAGCTGAAATATAAAGACTTTGAACATTAAAATACACATGAAATAAGATACATATTTCAAATATATTACCCAGCAAGTAGCTTAAAACATTTCAATATGTTATTCCGATCACATATCTCATGTGGATTAAATAAATTAAATTCTCGAAATGTTCATGTTAGCACTACGCATATGAATATCTTCATTTTAATATATATATATATATATATATATATATTGAGGCATTTAGCATACGTTGTTTTACATATTTGTGAGAATTTCAATTAAAATTCTGAATAAATTTAATGATGAAATATTTAAGTCCAGTCAATGAAATATGTGAATTAAACGATGCTTTACGTTAATACTGAAAATTGTATTAAAGTTGAGAAATGTTGAATGATGGAACTGATGGAGGAAAAGAAAATATCTCACACAGGTACTAAAGAGCTCCAATTTCTACAAATACAGGTGAATGCTTGAGTACACTTTTCAAATATCTCTATTTATTTATTTGCTATATGTAGTATTCTATTAGTATTTTGGAATATATATTTTCTGGCAAAATTTATTAAAATTCAAATTATTATGACTTTTTAATTTATATTAAAATTATTAAAAGGATTGCAATTTAGCTTACCAAAAGGAATTTCATATATGTACATTATATTTATATGCTTAAATAAAAATTTACATTCTTTGACTAAATAAATTTTAATTATATATGAAATTTACAATTTAAATTGCATTAGAAATGAGAATAATTGAATTTTTGAGGACATAAAACTTACAATTTAACTTTGGTACAATTAGCAAAATTTTGGTTATTTAACATACAACAACTGCTGGTAACGAACTTTACCCTACAGTTTAAACGAAAAATGTTCAATGAAAAGTTAAAAATTCAAAAATTTACAATTTTGTCTCTTCAAAGTTTTGCTTGCAGATGAGTGGAGGCGTTAGATCCCTTTAGCAGCCATTGTTGTTGCTTTTGCTATGCTGTCACACTGTTTATGCTACACCAGCGGTCTTCAACATGCGAATCCCATTGTTATCCTATTTTAGAAAATTTTTTTAGTTGCTAAGAATATGTAGAAATAATAATTAATTTAATTTTAAAAAATTAATTTATAAAAACTTAACCCATTTCCCGCCGCACTTTGAAGGAGTTGTGATCTTTTCTTGAAATTGCATGCGATTTTCACACATATGGTCTCACACATATGCCCGTAGTAAGAAAATTCTTAGTTTGCCAGGATAATTCTGCTCGAAAATAGCTTCCTCAATTATATTTACTAAAAATAAATGACTTCGAAAATCACAATATTTTTATTCTTACGTTGAATAGAGAGACCAAAAATTATCTGCACCCATCATTTGGTTTTCGTGCAGCAAAGTTTGAAGAACACTGTTCTTTACTTTTGAATTGTAATACTCTGTTGACAACTACAACAACAACAATAGCAGTTAAAACTATGGCAAATTTGTCTCTGTCTGGTTGTAAGCAGAGATTTCATTTTTCATTTTAGTTTTCAACAGAAATTCCAGACCAGACAGGCACTACTCATGCAACCGTATCGTCCTTAATATTTGCAAAACTAAAATCACTTTAGCAGCTACAACAAAAACAACAAAAGCAACAGCAATGATAACAACTTTTCCAAAGTTTCAATCTTCTATTTTTTTGTTCCAGTTTTTTTTTTTTTTTGGCAAACTGCATTGGCTGGTAAATTACCCTCATTTTTGTGGGAACTTTAACCCATTTTTTACAAAAGTTGAAGTGCATAAGTGGAAAGTTTTTCTAGAGCAGGTAACATTTTAAAAGCTATTCTATCGTCAATTTGATTTTCTGAAGGGCTTTCTAAAAAGAGTTTTGTTTAACTTGAACATACAAATCAAGCTCGTATGTCATCTAAAAATCGAATTACGACTAGATATATCCTGCACATCGCTGCATATGCCGATACGGATTTGAACCTCACAGCTTATTTATTCCAGTAAAGCATTCAAATTGGTGCTGGACATTACATGCTTACTGTTCTCAGCGATCAGTAACAATTATTTGTTATGTTTATAAATTTTACGGTCCCGAAAAGTTGACCGTCCTACAAACTCTTAAGACACATTACTTCAGGCCAAAAAAAAATTTTCTTTGTTTTTATTGACTCGATTTTTTATCAATAAATGTGAGGCCGAACAAAGTTTTGTTAAAAGATTGTGACTTAAAGACAATTTTAAAAAATTACACAAGTATACAAAATAAAACGTTTTTCATGTATATTTGTTGAGAAGTGACTTTTCTAAAGTATTTTCTTCCACTGATGATGAAAATGATAATTAAAATTAATTTTTGCTTGAACATTTTTTGAGATATTGTAATTTTTCGACTTTTTTTTACTTAAAAAATATTTCTTGAGCTAAACACGTTCTTAACAGCGAATAAAAATTATTAAAATGACAAATAAAATCATATACATGGCTTTTTAATTGGTTACGCGGTTCAAAGATACCAGTGAAAATAGTAAATTTTTTTCAAAATATCAAATTTTTCAGCTGAAAACGTTTAGTATTACTTCATGTACGACTTGCGACTTCTTTCTATGCTGAAAGGATCCGTGAAAGTATGAAATTTTGCCACAATTGATGAGATAAAATCAGAATCTCTGAAATTTTTGAAGGCCATAATGAACAATGAGCTCCAGAAGTGCTTCTAAGATTGGAAAAAGCGCTGGCACAAGTGTATTAACATATATCTGAAAGAATTATCTACTTTGAAAGGGACGAAATTGATGTTGATGAAGAAATCAGAATTCTTTAAGAAAAGTTAAAACTCTCGTAATTTTTTTATTAAAACTCGTAAACAATCTCTCTCAATTGTATACACAGAAAAAACAGAATTGGTAAAATCAAAGAATTGCAATTCTATGATTAAAGTTTCTGGAATTCAACTATTTATTTCTTTGAATCAAAGAAAAAATTTGCAAAATCAAAACCCTTTGTTCTTTGGATTTTCAAATTCAAATTATCTGATTTTAAGTACAACAAAATATTTTAGCTTAATCAGTTAAATGTTTCACTGATATTGCAAATAAAAAGCTTTCATTGTCTAATCAGGAAAGCTCCTGGTTCAAACCCCGTGACGACATAGTTTTTTTTTTATTTTTTTAATTTTTTAACTTAAAGGTATTTAAAAAACAAAAAGAAGTTGAGAACTGTATTTGTATAAATTGAAAATATCTTGAAAACTGCCTTTTATGTTAATAACAAAAAACGAGTCCGTTATTTTTTAATATAAAAAGCAGTTTTCAAGATATTTTCAATATATATATAGATAGATAGATAGTTTCTAAGTTTCAACAAATCATATTTTGTTATTTCAGAGAAACTGTTTCTATGACTGAAAATCATACAAAAAATTCATTGAAATCGGACACGAAATTGTTTGATATCATAGAATCTTTTTTTTCTGTGTATCTTGAGTATTATTGGTCCTACGAAAATTTTATACGCTAGCTTTTTTGTGTAAAATTATCAAAAGTATAAGTTTTATTCATCTAAAACTGTTACGAAAATTTTGGAAAAAACTATTTTCTTGGCCTTTGACCAAAATTACCTTTTTTAGAGTACACGATATCGATGAAACTTTCTTTATGTTACTTCAAACGCCAAACTGACGGCTTATTCAAAGATGCAGCTTGCCCATAATTTTTCCACAGTTTTTTCTTTTAAAATACCAATTAATGTTCCTGTGCTAATTACAATGTCTAAGGATAGCGCAAAACTCTGAATTTTAATCCTTTCCCATTTGATTTTAACTTCTTAGATTTCTCCTTTTTTTCATGTGGTTCGCTATCAAAGTATCGTGGCTTACATGACTTAGCAAAGAAATGGTGCCAAGACCTTCAAAAGTAAATTGATACAGCCTTGCTGAATATTAAATTGACAATTTGAATTTGATTTTCAGCACTTACACAATATTCCAAAATATTGCTTTGAGACTGTAATTTACCATGAACAGCTTCTTCTCATATTTCGCCAATCAGTTTAGTTTATTTTTATAAGACCTCAACTGAAATTAATGCATTTTATATAGATTTTTTTTCCCAGAAAATGATTGCATAATGCCAGAAGAATTCACAAACAATAAATACTTCCAATAATAAAATAATTAACATTTAATAAACATTTTTTTTTTTTCTTTATTTGGTCACATACTGTCGATAATGCATCACAGCATCACAGTTCCATGTTATTTAATCAGAAATCTTTTCGCCATAAAAGCTTTATTTGACTACTTAGCTGCCCACTATTCATTTCATTTTGGAAATCCTTTGGGATTCATTCACAATTAATTTTTTAAAACAACCACTTTTTAAGTCTCATGGGTGATATTTAGTGGCCACAGTTGCAAGTAGGTTAACAAATTTTCATTGCTGCACTGCATTTCTACTCCCACACATTTTTCCCCACTACATCTTGATGACGATGCTGATGACTTTGAAAAATTTAGCAAATTCACAAAAACACTCAGTGACAAAATGTTAGATAGCCTCATTTTATTATGCAACATCCAACAGCTAGATGACATTTAAGCCCACACTTCTAAACCAACACTCAAGTAAAACTAAAAATCACTGTAAGCAAATGCTGCTACTGCTACTGCCACTGCCACTGCTGTTGATACTGCAATTACTAATGCTGTTGTTGTTGTTGTTGTTATTTTTGTTTAGGCAAAAACTACTTTTCCCAAAAATCGTATAACTTGATGCATCAACGCCCTGCTCTAAGAGTTCACAAAGTGCCATTATGTAGGTTTGTGCCATTTGCAACGTTTCAAATTTTGACAACTTCTGATCGATGGCCGGTGCAGGTACCACCTCCCTTAAACGATCGAATGCTTCGTTTAGTCCATTCATACGTTTACGTTCTCTTGCATTTGCTGCCTGACGACGTCGTTTAAGCACCGTGGGACTTGGCGTGGGAATTTCCGCTTTCGAGTTATTGGAGTTTCGGCGATTACGTTTTGGAGAGCAAGTGTTGGTGCTACGTCGTCGGGTAGTTGAAATCGTTAATTTACTTTTTGGTTTTAAGCTGGAAGAAATTACTGTTATCGCAGGTGAAGTTGTCGTATTGCTTTCGTTCCAGCTTGGTAGGTTTGATCCTTGACCCCATTGATATCCAGCGTAACTATTGATACAATCATTTGTCGTTAATTGATAGGAGCTATGCGCCCAATTATCTAATAAATTGTTGGTGAAAATATCACCAGAACTTTCAGCAATCACAGCCAATTGATAACTGGGGCTTTCAAAACATTGTGAGCTATTATCCTCCTCGGAAGTGTAATGGAAATCCGTAAGTGAAGCTGCTTTTAAAAATCTCTGCTCGTGATTATTTTCCACCTTAATGTTAACTTGTCTTGTGTAGCTATTTTCGTGCAAATTCATGTTTTTTTCTTTCGTCAAACCGTCTGACACTATTAATTTGCATCAACTTGTTCGCGCTTTGTAAGTCACTTCACCGCTTGAGCGTCTGCGTAAAACTATTTACAAACAAGCTTTGCCGACTTGACTCAACGACTAACATCTGAAAAAGAAAAAAAAAACCGAAAGTGACCAACTGGCACGTGAGTAGCACGAGTCATCACAGAACGTCATCATCATCATTATAATCATCCCCCTTCGTAAGCAAATTAAGTGGAATCCTTAATGAAAAAATAAAAAATGTTTTACTTTATTCTGACCGAGATGTAAACAGTTAAAACCTCAATTCAGCTAACAGCGCTTGTTGTTGTTATTTTTGTTGTTGAGCGTACAAAACTATCATCGCGAAGAAAGTAAAGAACAAAAAGGAAGCGCTCACTAATATAATGAATGGATCAGCATTATCATGAACGCAGGATCAGCTTCAGCGCAAGGATCCTAACGACTACCGCATGTCATTGCTACACATCAAACTGCTGTTAGAGGTTGTCCCCTTTTGCAGTCGAGTTGTTGGTCGTTTCATTTTGATCTTTTTTTTGTAATTTATTTATTTTGAATTTTGTGGCACACTTCACAACAGTGTTGGAGAATGTTTTTTATATTAAGTTTTTGGGAAGAGCAATTACATACATCAATTTTATATAAAAATTTCATTGAGGTGTATCGGAACAGAAAATAGTTTGTAATTCGGTCATTCATTTAATAAACACACGTTTTTTTTACGTTTTTGAACATTTTTTGAAACGAAATATTTCAAAAACTATATGTGTATTTATATAGAGGCAGGATAAAAAATTATTAATCCTTTTTATTAAAAAATACTCTAACTTTATACATAAAAAAAAATAAAATAATTTAAATAAATTTGTTGAAACACTAGTTTATTTAACTAAAAAAATTTTTCTCAAAATATTTTCAATATCGCACCTTTTGTTTTTTTTATTATTTTTTTCTATGTTATTCCCCTATTAATCCTAAGAATGCATGTGCTTTCATATCGAAATTCTCGCCATAACTTTGGAAACTACGAATTTTTTACTGATGACGCGCACCATATAATTCGACATAAAATTTTTTTTGTAATATTGTTTTCAATCAATCCTGTATAATAATCCCCTAACTCTTGATAAATTTAAAACTAATATTTGGCAATCTACGACTAATGTACAACCAAAATAGTTAACAAAAATTACATCAAAAGGATTGAATCCTGTAGGATTTGGCGGACATTTAATTGATGTTTTACTCTAAATTTTAACTGCTTTGTTTTAATACATAGTTTTATTGTACAACTCTGTAATATACTTAAAAAAAACTTCACATGCCATCATTACAGACTTTCACTATTGTTACCTACTTTTGTTCAAAAAATTTAAAAAAAAACGTTGCACAACACTGTTACTTGCTACACATATACACACACACACTTTTGCTAAATTGCTACTATCACTGAATGCGATCGTATAATAATTTTCACGGTTAACAGCACACGCCAAGCACACGACGATCCTCGGTCCTTACCTTACCCTCTCCTACTTCTACCATATATTTTTCATTGTCTCTTTACTCAAAGCGTTGAATGAAAAAAAAAACTGATTCCTACGCTGTTCTTGCTTTTTCGACCATATGTTGCACAACATATGGGCCACAATTCAAAGCGCATTCATTGTTCCTTCATTTTTTTGTCAGTTATTCTATCAGCCTTTGTTGTGGTTGTTACGTGAGTAAATTTTGGCTTAAAATGGCTCTCAGTTGCATCATCATTAGCAACGTCGACATCCACATCAGCTTAGTTATCATCATCGTAGTCATCATCGTTTTTTTCGCCTAGAAGTAGACCTCATATGTTGCATAGCCTGTGGCGGTGAACAGTACACTTTTTAAGCGGTTCGACTGCTGACTTTATTATTTGTTTTTTTAAATTTAAGGACCTCTTTATGTATCACGATTCGTCTCGTTTCTTCTCCAATTTCCTTGCCTAAGAGCATGCTAGTACAATTTTTATAATTGAAATTAGATATTCATTAAGCACATGCTAGATATTTTTTCATTCATTTAAAATACAATAGCATATTTTCAGGATTGAAAATTAGAGACGAAACGAGACGAGTCGTGATACATAAAGAGGCACTAAGTTCTCAATTAGCAACCTTACAGGGCGATCCGAAATATGTAGGAGACAAACTACTGCCGGGTTTCAAAGAAAAGCTGTTGTAGAGTGAATTGTAATGCTGCAAGAAGTGCCGCTCGGACTTTCTCAACATTTTTTTTTTTGACTTTTCTTTAATTTGTATTTTATTTTATGAAATTTTTTCGAATTATTTAAAACTCTCCACTTTTTCCAACGAACTCAGCCTTTTTCATATTTTTTTACTTATTGAACCTCTTTCAACTTTGCTCGACATAAGTCGAGCAACAAACAAACTTTTTCAATTCTTTTCAATGTTTCTAACTGTTTCCAACTTTTTCAACATTCCTCAGCTTTTTTCGATCGATTATGTATTCTTCGACTCCTTCAGCTTTTAACTATTTTTTTCGGCTTTCAAATTTTTTTCTAAGTTTTTCGATTTTTCGAAACATTTTAACTTTTGTAGAATTGATCAACTATTTTCAACATTTTTGAACTTTCTCAATCACTTTGAACATCTACCAACAATGTTCATTCATATCAGGTACTTAAAATAAGTTGTTTTTTTTTAAGGAAAAACAAAAATAAAAACATTGTTTTTAAAAAAACGATGTGAGCGATACCGGATAGGAAACCGGATTCGGAAACATCGACTTGTAAAAAAAATTTTAAAAACAAATCTAACATTTTAATAAAAAATTCTTTTCAAGAATTTAAAAAAACAAATCATCAAAAGCGGATAGAAACTTAGTTTTTGGTAAACTTTAAACCTTTAAATGCCAATCTTTTCACACTGTGCAACAGCAGTGCATTTGATATTGCAAATGTCCCTGTGGAGTTCACTTTAGTGGTTGTTGTGGATCCTTGCGTGTTTAATTTTCTCTTGTTTTTTTTTTGCCTTTTCTATATTGTCAACGTTGTAGTATTTTTTTTTTTTTGTTTTTTTTTTTTTGTTTTTTTTTTTGTTGTTGGTATTATTCGCTGCCACAAAATGCAGTTACCCAGAGTTGCACTTTTTTATGGTTTTGCTGTACGCGTAGTTGGCTTCCGTAATTGCGCATATATTTAAATGAGTAACTTTATTGTCATGGTTTCTTAAGCGAATCGTGAAAGTTAAATGCTACGGGAGATATTTAATTGTCAGCTGGTAATGCTCGAAGCATTTTTGTTTGAGTCGCATTAATGTTTTCTCAAAACCTTCCAAATGAAGCAATGAAATTTACTTTTATCATTTTTATTTCTTTGGTCGATTTTATCCATAAATCACATATATTGCTAAGGAAAAATTAAATTAGTTTAGTCTATTGAATGTAGGCTTGAGAGTTTCTTCAATGGATTTCATAGAATCGAAAACTTTTTTTTGTGTCGCTAACAATTACAGTGATTCACTTTATATAGCAGCCTTCAAAGTTCTTTGTCATTATTTTCGATTATATGAAACGTTCTACGCTCAATCAAGTTTTATTTTGAATGTAATTTTCTGGATTTGCTAATTTGAATAGGTACAATATCTCTCTCAAAGTATCCTTCCTCTTTTTTCTTGAGTACAACAGAATTTATGGGTGATTTTTTGATGATTTTTTTATTGCTATGTAATGCTTAGCTTACAATTTATAGTTTTTTACTTTCTGGACGAAAACTGGAACAATTTGCAATTCGGAAGAAAAGTAGGACTTTTGATGGTTCCAAGCAAAGTCTTACGTTTTCGAATTTATCAAATTTATATTGGCTAGATTTTCTCTGAAAGGATTGAAATGTAGCCTTTTTTTCTAGGAATTCAATAAGTTCTAGTATCCCTGTGGTTCGTTGATACATATTTTCATAAGTTCGCTATTTTGCAGATTGTTGCAGATTTCAGTTTAACATTTCCTTAAAACAAACTCTTACTAAGCGGCTTAAAAGTTACTGATGACTTTTCTTAGCAGAAAAAGAAACTAGTATAACTAGCCTTAGCCCATTTTTTCTTTTATTTATCTTTGTAAGTTGTAATTTTTTTGGTTTTTGAAATAAAAAAGTTATTGAACTGATTAGCTCAATAAAATAACATATAATTTTTTTTTCATTTGTTGTTGAGCTGAATATTGGATTTTGAAGACAGAAGCCATGCAATGTGATATATTACTCTTATTTAGTCTTTTAGGAAAACAATCAGCCTATGCGAAGCACTCTTCATAAAATTCAATAGTTTTAAAGCCCATTGGCTATTTTTTTTAAGAAAAACGATGTGTTTGTTGTACAGAGCTACAATTGCCTCATTTTTCCTATTTTGCCCACCCATGGTCTTGCACCGTAGCAGCTACTCATAGATCACTTTAGAGCAACAGGAACTTTAACGGTGGAAGTAAGAACTTTCAACTTTATTTCAGGGTCTAGAATGAAATGGCGCTTCACTTCGCTCATTAAAAATTTGTTGCTACAAAATTTGGCTGATGCAGCTTGAGCTATCAGCTTCGTTACTTTACTGGGAAAGTTGAAAATTTACTTTCATCAAAAATAAATCACAACTGATCCATAAACCGCTGAAAAGAATGATACTATTAACATCTCCTACAGAGTAACTCTTTGTATAAAACAATATGGTGTAGTATTAAAAACTACTTAATTAGCATTCTTTTTACATCATAAAACTCCCCCTGGCTTACGGCTTCATATCGCTACGTGCGTGCACATTCGTAAAATTGCACATAAATTTAATAATTTACATAACTGACACAGCTTGTAAATGTGTGTGTATGCGTTTCTCAACCAGAAATGAAAAGTTCACGTAGTGGCTTTATATTTAACTCGTGCACCTGAATACCCTGCTTATCAATTTTTATACCCTGTCTCGCAGCGTTTACTTTAAAAACTCTAATAAGGCATTAAAAGCGTTTTAACTTTCAAAGGATAAAAACCGGCAACAACGACGACAGCACAAAGACAACCAGGACAGGGTGGATGATAAGGGAAAACAACGAACGCTTCGTTAAATTTTTGCGCGTGAACCCAAAAACTTGTGAAAAATCTCTAATTGCAGCGACAAACAAGAAAATGTGCACGCGCAGAGAAAGAATTATATTCTGAAATGTAAATAGCTGGCATGAGCTATCTGGTTGTGGTGAACGCCTCAACACCTTAGCACCTTTTGCTCCCGCCCTTTTGCTTGTAATAATGCACAAAAACTAATACTTCAGTTTATTTTAATTTCACAAAATTTTTCTTTCCGTGTACTACTGCTGCTGAAGTCAGCATATTAAGACCAAATCAAAATTTACGACAAGTCTTCACTTAAATATTTGGCTTAGCAACGCAGTTAAAAAGGATTTTATTTCATGCTGTTAACTCTCTTCGCCGACGATGAACCCTTTGGCAATGAAAGTAAACTTTGTTAAAGTTTCGCTTTCAAATACAACTGAAACGTGTGCGAAAAACAAGGGAAAGGAACGTGAAAATTAAATTGCTGCATTCCACTGTAGGAAACCTCAATATTACACTAAAGTTTTGGCATGATTTTCCCACTTCTATCGATATCAATGTGTGGCTGTGGTGATGTTTTACTTTCATTTTTATTTCCATTGCACAGCTAAAAGTTGGATTGCAGCAAACACCACGTGTAGTTACCTAAAACTTTGGTATTTTTTTTAAGTAACACGTGTATAAACTTAAGCTAATTACGAGTTTAATTTTATATTTTCCACACATAAGCACCTCATTTTGTTAGACAAACTTGCACACTTAATATAGCTTGTGCTGTCTGAGGATTTTGAAAGTGCTAGATATTAGACAGTGGATCAGTATTGCTGCATGATAAAGTTTTTTTTAATAAGAAAAAAAATTATATATACTTTTTTAAGCTTTCAATTGATCCATTCTAGACTCCATCGTGAGTTTTGACCCAAAAACATTGGCAAAATATTGGTAGATAATTTGATTATTTTGTACTTACATTAGATCTTGGCATTAGAAATTTAAATTTTTTAAGTAAAATAATCCAAGGTTTTATAGAAAAGATTTTAGCTACACATATCACACCCCTCCTAGTGCCAACGATACTGTCGAAGTTAATTAGGGAATCTTCAAAACTCTGAGGGTCACGGGTCTATTTTGCAAGATATGCCGCGGGAACTCTGCCTTACGGCAAGTGATTACCGAATACCAATACTTGACTTTGACACTGCCTACATCAACTTTCCAACAAGTGAGATTGGACATTAGGCACCGTTCTGCAAGGAAAGGGGCTAACCATCTTCACAGATGGATCCAAGGTGGAGTTCGGCGCAGGAGCGGGTGTGTACTCGGATAATATGGGTATGGAGATGTCTTTTAGACTACCCAACTATTCCAGCGTTTCTCAAGCTGAAATCTATGCCATAGACCAAGCCGCACAGGTGATACGGAACAGGGAGCTTACTCCCTCCACCATTACCATATGTGTGGACAGTCAGGCAGCGATCAAAACACTTAACTCCAAAATCTTGAAGTATAGATGAGTAGGACACTACAGGGAATCACTACGTTCAATCCGATAGCATGCTATAGAGCTCTGCTGGATGCCCGGTCATAATGGTATTTCCGGAAATGCGAAAGCTGACGAATGTGGCAGAATAGGATCAGAACAACCTGAGAATCAACAAGTGGTAGACCTTAAGATACCATTGGCGGAACTTAACTATCGGATAGAGGGTATAATCAAAAAACAAACGAAGAGAAGGTGGAACGTTACCGCCGAATGCAGAACGTCTTGTGGCCTAAGCTGAATCTGGGAAGGACGCAAACTCTCTTAAGATTCAGAAGAGGAGAGCTTAGGACAGTTGTAGTAGTACTGACGGGGCACTGTGTTATTGGCCCTATGGCCACCAGATATGGTGCTCCTTTCAGAGATTTCTGCAGGAGCTGCAGAGATGAAGAAGAAGAGGAGACGGTTAAACACCTGCTCTGCGAATTCCCGAGGCTAATGAGGAGACGAACCAAATATTTTGGCTAAGTTGGAACTCACCAGCATAGTCAACCTCACCAAGGCTTCTGGGTGGTTCGTCCCCATTCAATAGAACTATTAATGGAGAAGGAGAGGAATATTTTTAGATATATGTAGGGTATCACAATAGGCGAAGTGCCTCCGAGTGCATCTTGCTATGCAAACAACCGTTTTAACAAAACATAACCTAATTAGAGAATTCACAAGATGTCATAATATGACGTATCGGCCGTATGTCATATCATCAAGAAAATAATTTAATATTTTTGTAAGTTTTAAAAACCATTTTTCTTCCAACTGTTCTGAGCTATACCATATAACAATTTTCCGAATTCATTTTTAAAGCCATTGTGTGTTAAAAGCAGCTGCCTCAGAAAAGTATGCAACAAGAAAACTTTTATCCTAAAACGAAAATAGAATTTGCCGACAAATTTTAGCCGCATAAAAACCACCAAGCACGATTCAAGCAAATTTTCTCACATGCACTTGCACTCCTTTCATCACATACTTACAATAAATATCCTAGCCAACACTTGAAAGATTGCTGATTCTTTCATCTTCAAAGCGATGAATTTAGAAATCTTCTAAAATAGGTACAGTGAAATGAATCTTTTTATTGCATACTTTTTGGCATTTATTAAACTTCATGCATTATGATTCGATATTACTTTTTCGCTATATAGAGGAGTATGTATTAATTCTTAATTTTCTTATGTAGCGCAATAAATATTTTAATTTCGCTTTCGAAACTCTTCCTTATTGATTCATAAGCGAATCATTTTTTTGAGTCACTAAGTGCGGCCAGTTTGTTTATTTCAAACAAAGTATCGCTTGAAATTATAGTCTGATCCCGTGAGTGAACAAAATGATCGCCTCGATGATAAATTTTTCGTACTTTAAAGTTTGCTGGGCTTCGAATTAGTAGTAGATAAAGTTTCTTACGTTGAAATTAAACTTTTAAAGCTATGCAGTTGAAGTACTAACAAACGTAAGTGGTATTATTTTGCAGCTGTTTACCAGCGAACCCAGTTTTCGTACTAATGGTAAATTAATATCATACGGTGCCATTTTAAAGCACGTTCCAATGCAATATCGTTTAATAACGCGACATGTTGTACACTTCATTCAATCTCATAGTACACGAAAGCAGCAGCAGTGGCACAACTAAATCTATTGATGATGCAGCGTTGCAACGTGACTAAAAAGATATTAAGTGTAGAGATGTAAGTGGAAGAAAAACTGAAATGTGGAGCATGAGTAGAAAAAATGGGTAGATAGCAGTAATAATACTCCATACACCTGCTGAATTAATTCGTATAACAAATTTTAAGCGATGAATATTGGTAGAAATTGGATTGGAAATGTTAGGCAAATGAACACATCAGCATTTAAATATTTAGGCCACTGATGTGTACGCTCATTAGGGTGAATCTTTTGAGAGATATAAGATATTGTATACCGATGAGAAGAAGTTTTAAGAAAAAATATCGTTATTAAAATCGATATTTTAAACATGTATTATTTTTTTACAATTTTTAATTTCTATTCGAAATTTTTAGCATTTAGTTTGAGATTTTTGTGATAAAAGTAGATGAATTTGAATTTGGTACCGCTCGCATCAGCCGCCTTCAGTACCATAGAGCTGTCATTTAACGGCAGCTGCCTCTTAGTACCAAGGCTTACATTTGTACGCCAAAGCTTAAGTATTGTACCAAACTATTCAAGTAAGTGTAACAAAGTTCGATTTGACATTTGGGGAGTCAAACTGTCATTAGGTGAAATGGGCATGACTTATTTTATACAAGCAAAATCTTATATACCTATTATCCAAGGATTCTTTCATCTGCGTCAAATACTGATGAGATATGATTAACTTAATTCTTCTCTTATATGGGAGGGCGTAGCTTTGCCTATTTTTTTTATTTGAAACATAGATAAGAACCTTTTATAAGCTATATGAAACATATGTACCAAACCTTAAATGTCTGCGTCAAATAGTTGCTGAGATATATAAAAATTGATTTTTCTCATATTTTAGACGTGGCACCGCCCATTTTTTCATTGAATCTCACTTTTGCCACTCTTTTAGTCAAATAGTGGATGAGATATGATGAACTTAATTCTTCTCATATGTGAAAGGGCGTAGCATTGCTCTTTTTTTGTTTTCAATTAAAACTAACAATAAGCTAAGAACTTTTTATAAATTATAAGAAGCATAATTTCCAAATCTTAGAAGATATAGGAAAATTGATTTTTTCTCATATTTTAGGCGTGGCATCGCCAGTTTTCATTGAATCATACTTCAAACTTATTTTTATATGGAAAGGCGTGGCATCACCGATTTTATCCAAACCAAACTATCCTTCGAAACTTCTCCGAACCATAAGAAACACATGCAGAAAGTCTTTCGGCGATCGGTTGAACGGCTTAGGAGTCTATAAGCAACACACTCATTGAGCTTTATACATACATACATATGTACATATATAGATTAATATATTATCATAACCGTTTAGGACTTATTTTAGAATAAAAAAAATTAATTAAAATTTAGAATAGTAATTAAGTCCACCCTAACGTAACTGCTGCACACATAACTTTTCAATTGATTTTCTAACGCAGTCTGTTGCTCTCATGTTAATTAAAAATACTTTTAAAATATTTTCACGATACACATATGCACCTACATATCTGAGATTTTAACTCATGCAATTTCCGTAAGGGAAATTGCACAATTTGATGTTTTCAGTTCATTAATACACACACATACCTATACATACGTGTGATACCTATAATGCCTGTAGTGTTGCAGACGTAAGTATTAATTTTAAATGATTAAAAAGTTTTCGTACACATCGCATGTATGTATTAAATTCATATTATTGAAATAATTTTGCAGCATATTGAATTTAATTAAATTCCTAAAGCAACATCTTACATGTGTTGGTAACATATATTTCATAATATCGCTATATTACTTTTACTACCACTGACACTAATACGCTAACATAACAATCAAACTCATTAGATTCATAGCGTTTTGTTATCAAAAATTTTATTCTGAACACATTTTTCGCATATAAATCGAAAATGTTTCCTGTTGATTCGATTTTTAGATAAGAGCTCTCATGTTGGCGCTAATCTTGTCAAATATTCGGTACATAAGTGAAGTGGTTATTTTAATGGAGGGTTTGATAAACACACGCTATATGACGTCAATTTTCAATTTTGAACACAATTTCATCATCATTCTTGGTTTTACCACAAGAAATAAGTTATGTTAAATGAAATTAAAATTTTTACGTCCGAAATAAGAATATGTAGGAAACTTATAGAAACACACATTGTCCAATTCAAATCCATATTAAGAAAATTATAAAAAATGTCATTTATGTATGCCCGTACGGTGTTTCCTTCCTGAGTACCAAAGACTATTACCACAACACTGGTGATAATTCTTTGTGCAATGAGAGCTCAAGTAACCGGTTCAAAAAGTAACCGGTTCAAAAAGTAACCGGTTCCAAAAGTAACCGAACTAATTTTCGCTATCCTTCTTGCATTTAATTCAATCCGATAGTAGTGATGATGAAGTAGTAGAGAACAAAACTAGCAGAAAAATAGAAATAGAAATTCAATCAATTGCTCATAATAAAAAGTAATTCGAAAACATCCTGCTAGGAATAACAAATTGCGTGCGTATGACAAACATACATACAAACACACTTAGGCACGCACTCACAAACGCACATAAGTATCTATGTATACATATGTATGTATTAAGCATAAAAAAATATATAACAATGGTTGATGTGTATTTTATTTTATTTTATTTTTATTGAACCTGTATGTTTGATTGTATGTGAAATGAATGGCGAGCAGAAAGCGTTTTGAAGGACCCTTAGACGCGGACAAACGACGCACGCATAAAAAAACTCCTTAAATATATGTACCAGTGCGAAAATAGTATAATAATGTTATAAAGTTTCAAAACGAAACTAATATACAACCCTTCTTCACGCCCCCCCTAAAAGAAAAAAATATAATTCATCATATCTCATCAACTATTTGACACAGATAAATGAGACTTGGCACATTTATAAAAGATACAACTAAAAGTAAGTTTCAATAAAAAAATGGGGGGTGCCAACCCTCCCATATGAATAAACCATAAATCGTTTGTCTGTAGAAGGTTTTTAGTAAAGTTTGGCTTAGAGAAATAGGCAAAGACACGCCCCTCAAAATAAAATTCATCAACTATTTGACACTGATAAATAAGACTTGGTATACATATATTGTATATTATATAAAAAGCACGGGCAAAAGTAAGTTTCATTAAAAAAAAGGGCTTTGCCACGCCGCTGATATGAGAATAAAACAACATTTTTTATATCTCAGCAACTATTAAACGCAGATGAATAAAATTGTGTACATGTGTTTCTTAAGGTTTGTGGAAGGCTCTTATCATAGTTGAGTTTTGGAAAATGGGTGTTGCCACTCCCACGTATATGTTTGTAAGAGAAAAATCAAACTCATCATATCCCATCAACTATTTGATGATGGTGAATAAAACTTGGTACGAACTAAAGTAAGTTTTAAAGAGAAAAATGGGCGGCATCACGCCTCTTTTATAAGAAAAACCAAGGTTTTTATAGCTCAGCAATTAAATGTTTATTTTTTCTTTAAGGAATGTTTGTATTGCAGAATACTTGATGTAGTTCCTTAATTTTCGTCCTAGACACATCATTTTCCTTAATCCTTAGCGCTGCGTTCTACACAATTCATCTATTTTTGTCGTTTTTTTTAAAAAGCATGGCTTTATTTTTCATTGGGTTAACACATAATTGAATAAATCAATATGCGAATCGCGTCTGTTTTCAATGTGTGAGTGAGCCTAATTGAGAAACAATTTCAATCTAGACGTTCTTTTGTTGTTCAATCCGTTGTTATTCCTGTTGTTGTACGGCTATACAATGTATTTTTTATAGCATTAACTAACAGTATTTGTAACGCACACACATACCGTTCAGCATATTTTGATGCTTCAAACCTCGAAACAAACCATGCAGCAGACCCTGCATGTCTATGGAACAAATGTATACAAATTTTATTGGCCATTGACTTAAGGCCAACTAATTAGCCGCTACATACACTCAATAGACTCGTAAATAAATACGCATATCGTGTATATCTCCATAAGGAAATATCTAACCTTGCTGTGCGTGTATATGGGTAATATGTGTAGTATGTGTGTTTCAGTCTTATATTGAACATGCATCCCCCCCCTGAAAGCATTTCAGTACAAATAAATTCTATGAGGGTACGATACGTAGCTTTTATTTTCATTACGTGTACCATTAAAACTCTTAAGCTTTTCAAGAGTTGTTTTCAAAAGCAGTTAAGCACAATTAACAATCCATTTAAGACCCAATTAAGGCTATAAATAAAAACATTAAATTTGGCTATATTTAATGCAAAGCTAAGACTATGCGACAATAATAATAAATTTAAAGGGATTAGATGGTATGTTGTTTTACTGTTCGCACAATAAAGTTATAAGTGCAGCATTGATTTATTTTAATGGTATTTTGTGCTGTATGAAAATTAGTTTTTTTTTTTTGTTTTGATTTTAAGATCAGTTGAAATGTTTAAAAGGTATAAAATATTTGGATATTTTAATGATACAATTGAATTCTAGAACTCGTTTTCAAACTTTGACGGGACTATTGTGGCAATTGGAATACTCCTATTGTGATTCCTGATTTAATGTAAATTATTTTCATGTTTAGAAATCAATAAAGGGGCTAATTTCCCGCTTAATAAAAAAGAACCCTGAACAGATTTTTTGTAAAAATTATATTCAACTTAAATTAATTTCACATCAGTAAACTTATGTTATACCAATAAAAGAACAATGTGGGGTTAGGCTTATTTATTTCTATATTTTGATATAAGTATGAAAGATCGAATATTGAAAAGATGATCAAACTTTGACTGCGTTTGACTTTTGGAGATAATGATCTAAAAATATACCGCATGCGAATAAACAAAGCTTTCAATCACAACGAAAGCATATAACTATTCTTTTTCGCATCACTCTGAGCACAAAATCGTAACAAGCTGACCTTGTAACGCAGGGGTTGTATACTATGCCAGCAATTCAGAACACTAGGTTCGATTCCTGGTTCAGTAATGTTAATACACTTTCGATAATTTTTAATTAACCTTTCTTCAAAAAAGTTAGCTTATATATGGATGTACTACTTGATCTAATCTCTGGGTAAAGAACGTGTGAGCTTAAGCGCAAAACAACTAACTTAGCTCAGTAGCATTTTCATTGTTGCTCAGAATAATTGAATACCATTAGAAAATACCCCACGTCATTTTATCTATTTTGACTCCTTTTTCAAAGCCAAAATTACAAGCAAATTTTTTTACATTTCCAGAATTTATTTTTAATTTGCTTTTTTGTTTTAAAGCTTCAAGCTAAATAGCTAAAAAGTCTAATAGCTGTAGTAGCTAGACCCTATTATTATTAATAAATTTTGGGGTAATTTGACTTGCCTAATTATTCAATACCACCATAGAATTAAACCATTCTTTGAATAAGGTTTTATAATAACCTGCAGTTGAAAGAGAATTTGATAAAATCGTCTGGATCCTGAAGATCAATTCAAGTAAAACATTTGATCTATTCCTTAGGATGTTAGAATTTCATAAAATTCTGAGGAATCATAGCATTCGTGTAGATTTTTAGAGAGGCTAAATTAAATTTTAGAGTTTCGGTGATTCTCAGAGTACTTAACTTGAATGATTATGAGGTACGGTGGAAGCTTTGAGGTATTCTGGATCCACAAAATCGTGTTGTACTATTGGGATCATTACTTATTATTTATTTTAGGACCATTGGGATTCCTGAGTGATCGTCATGTTGCTTGAGTAAACCAGAAGAACTGATGATGATTCTGGGATATTCTGTGGAATCATGATAATCCTGAGGTATCTTTTGATCTCCAAAATTATTGCCCAACACAAGAATTGAATGAAAACAAAAGTTAACAGTTTCGAAATTGTAAATCTTTTTATAAAGGCTGTGATCTGGGACATAAACGAATACCCATAAACTGATCAAGAATATATATGGGACGTTTCACGTCAAGCGGATCTTCTTCGGGGCCAAAAATTGGCTGGACCGAACAAGACGTACGAGATCTTAAAATGTTCGTTTCATGAAAATTTTCTAAAAGCCATGTAGCCCGTTAAGAAATTCAAAATGGCGGATCCAATATGGCGGCCGGAAGCCGGAGAAAAATCGAGTGTCCAGACAAAAAAGCTTGTAAAAATAAAAATTCTCAACCGATTGAGCCGTTTCTTGGCCAAATTGTAGCTCCTAAAAAGCTGGTGTGGAAGATTGACAGAATCCAAAATGGCGGTTAAAAATCCAAAATTGTGACTGAATTTTTAGAAAATCAACCGATTTGCACCAAATTTGGTATACAGGGGTCTTGGTGATTATTGATTACCAATCCGAGAAAAATTTTACAAAATCAAGATGGCGGATCCAAGATGGCAAACGAAATTTTCGAAAGTCAACCGATTTGCACAGAACTTAATATACGGGGGTCTTGAGGATCAAGATCGGAAATTTTGTCCGTCATTTTGGATCCGCCATCTTGATTTTGTAAAATTTGATCTCGGATTCGTAACCAGACCCCTTTATACCAAATTTGGTGCAAATCGGTTGACTTTCTAAAAATTCAGCCACTATATTGAATTTTTGACCGCGATATTGGATCCGCCATTTTAGATTCTGTCAATCTTCTACACCGCCATCTTGGATCCGCCATCTTTATTTTGTTAAAGTTGATTTCGGATTCGTGATCTTTCTAAAAATTCGGCCACCACATTGGATTTTTGACCGCATATTGCTTTTTTGTCTGGACACTAGATTTTTCTTCGGCTTCCGGCCGCCATATTGGATCCGCCATTTTGAATTTCTTAACGGGCCACACGGCTTTTAGAAGATTTTTATGAGACGAACATTTCCAGACCGCTTGACGTGAAATGTCCCATATATACTTTCTATATCTACCACGCTCCCTTCTATGAGTTACAAACGGAACGATAAAGTGAATATCCCCTATTTGTGGGAATTGAGATAATGATATAGTATGTAATCATAGTTATCACCACAAACTCGCTTTTGCAATGCTTTGGACACCGTCTATCCTGTGCATCAGAAATCTAAAATATTAGGAATTAATTCCATATAGTACACAAAACTTCAGCAATGTGTCTTAATCTCAATGATTTTTAGTTTTTGCATGACCCATAACAATGTGGTATTTTAATTTAAAATTGGCACAAAAACACAAGACAATGCAATAAAATATGGAACAAAAAGTACGCGGCCTTGATCAAAAAACAAGGTGTGATCAATAAATCATGTTTCATCATTGCAAGCAAAAAGCTTAATTTTGTTCTACTTAATTTTTGCTCTTAAATTTTTGCGCAAAAATATTGAATTTTATTTTTTGCAATTTTTATTTCATTATTTATGAGGGTAAGAAGATAACCCTTTTCATGTCATTAGATACGGTTACGCTTGTTTGATTTTAGAAAATTCAAAAACAAAGCAATTAATTCATTATATTCCCATAAAAACAACAACAAGATAATCAATTAAATTCACAACAAGTTTCATTCGTCCTTAAACCCCTCAAGTAACCAATATTGAAATAGGGTAAAAATGAAATCAATACCTTGAGAAAAAAACATTTTTTTGTTGGTTTTATTTTATTGTGAAAATTTTTTTTGTTGTAGTTGTTATCGACAGTTGACAGGCAACATAAATAACACAAATAATTACTCGATTATTGAACCAATGAACGAAATCAATTGAATTTGTTGAAAAATAAAACAAAAAAAAAAAACTAAAGCTTAGGGTGTTCTTAAAAAGCAAGTATAATTAAGTATGTATACTTTTTTGCGTGGAACTCATAAAAATCAATAGAGCCTAAGAACCTGAAAATTACATTTTTGAAAATCAAGAGCAACTTTTATGGAAATTAATTTTCGACGAAAAACAAATTTAATTTTACAAAAATTTTTTAAAAATATTTTTTGAAATTTATCTTAAAATAACAAAAACCAAAAATTTTTTTTCAAAATTCGAGCTCCGACGATTTCTTGACATTTTGCTTAGTTTTCATTTAACAAAAAATACTATCAATTATGAAAAATAAAAAATGCTGGGCTAACGTTCATTGTAAGATATGTTTTGGTTCATGAAGGTCAAAGCTCCAGGGTTCAATTTGGAATTGAATAAAAATTGTTTGATTCCAAGCGTCCATTCGTGAAATTGAGTCGACAAAGGAAGCAAACCCTTTTGTTGTGCTTTCGAAAAAGTTTATTCCCCGAAGCATTTTTACTTATTAACACCACCTTAATATTTAGGTAATGTACAATTTCAAAAAATTCGGCTTTGTACATTTTTTATGGGTCACACTTAACCCTCGTTGTGCGCTTGGCTAGCGACCACTTGAGACGTTCCATACAGACGTTACTGTATCCAAGGGTACTGCAACAATTATGTGCAGCTAAGTTGGCACGAGTCCTGTAATGCGATAATGTTACTTGGTGTGCATTCGACCATAACCATGACTCTATGAGAGGAGGGTCAACAAATTTAGGGTATCTTTAAAAATAAAAAATTTATACCGAACATTTTTTATTTATTTTTTTTTTTCTTCTGCACTGTTTCACTGAAGCGTGCTAGCAAAAAAACTGAAAAAAAAAGTGACAACGGCGTCTGAGCGAAAACAGAGATCGTGTGCCATAATGCAGCCAAATAGAGGGTAAATTTAATGTTTTTCATAGAAATTTTATAGATAAATGAAAATTATAAAGCCAGGGGTAAAATTCCGTTGGTTGAAAAAAGTTTCCGCTTAAATGCCGTTCGTTGTACAAAATGGTGGGTTATAGCCTTTGGCAGTTGTAAAAATTAACCCACTAATTTTCGAAATTCGGCAGATTAAAAGTAAAAACAAATTTTAAATTACATTGCTTTAGGGTAAATTTCATAAATTAAGGCAATCACTATAACGAAAAATTTCTTGTTATGATATGAAGGGAATAATGGAAAAACTTTTTCATAAGAAAAGTCATTATTGTTTTTATTGTTGTTGTTCTACTATGTAGTAGCTTTCCTGTTAACCTTTATGTATATTCTTCTCAAACTCATACCTTACTTAGTACATACCATGGCGTAACTTTTCGCTGTAGCGTAAAATTATCTGCATAAAATAATGGCGGTGCAAAATTATGAGTAGCTTCATCAGTTGGTAATAAAAACCGCATTGCGAGTTATGCACAAAAACAAAAGCAAAAGCAACAACAACAAAGGCAACAACATTTACAGTAGCAGATACAATATCGCCGCTGTGCAAAACAAAGACACAGGAAAATTATGCACAAAATTGTGGATAAAACATTTGGTTCTCTTGGGTATCCTTGTTAACCTGATTGGAAAAGCTTTTCTAGATGAAATTATGTAAAGGGTCAATTTTGGTTCAGAATTTCAACATCGATAGAAATATAACGTTGGAAAATTTAGTGCACTGAAAAAAACTACCATGTATATTCTCTTATTATGATTCTCTGTTTGTTTTTTTTAATCTAAGCTTTCTAATATTTACGTACAAAATTAAAATTCTCATAGCGCATCTTACTCCTGCTTTTGCATACTGATGCAGTTGGAAGGCGAAATTTTATTTTAGAGGGATTTGAATATTATTGCAGGGACCGTAAATAATCGTTATTTTCTATAATTAAAGTCAAAAAAAACACAGTGAAGGAAAAGTCGAAATGTGAGTTTGAATTTCTTTTGACGAGGAGCCTAGATATATGACATGATTTTTAATTATGCGATTTTTATTTTAGTAATCCACAATAATTATTGTATCGGATTTCTATTTTTTCGATCATACATAATTGTTTTTTTGAATTTCTATTCTTTTCGATCAAACATAATCGTTACTTTGGATTTCTATTTTTTACGATCAAAAATAATCGCTAAATTGGATTTTTATTTTTTCGATCAAAAATAATCGAATATTTTTTGATCGAAAAAAATAGAAATTAAAAATAACGATTATTTTTGATCAAAAAAATAAAAATTCAATATAACGATTATTTTTGATCGAAAAAAATATAAATCCAAAATAACGATTATGATTGATCGAAAAGAATAGATATTCAATATAACGATTATTTGTGATCAAAAAAAAGGTTAAATCCAAAATAACGATTATGCAGTGATTTCTATCATAAAATTCACAATCGTTACGGTCCCTGTATTATTGTAATTTGGTCACTTATCGCAACAATACCAGTTGGGATAAAATTGTGTGGTTCTATAAAATTAATCTCTTATAACTTTAGCTGTAGATTTTCTTTGCCAACGTCCATACATTTATCTAACATTTCCATTCCTTCCCTTACCTTAGCTAACTCATAACATAAAAGTTCAATAGCACTTTCCATTCATTTCAAGCTTAAAATAAATGGGCATTAAATAGAATATAATGGTATTGGTATGGAAAACAAAAGGTATTAAAAATGGGGGGGGGGGGGAAGGTGTTCTACTTTGCCATTGTGGTAAACATAATTTATTTCAATTGCAAGAAAGTTTCTAAAGTGGATAAACTCAACAACATCCAATTTCAAATGATGAGAAATTATGAATTGCAACCGATGGTATTAAAAATTTACGAGTGATATCGAAAAGCTGTACGTTGTTGTTTTTTGTCATTCTCTATCTGTTGCATCTAGAATATTTTAATTAGATTTAAATAGAAGCTTGGTAATCTTCTTGGCTTATGTTGAGAGAAAAGTTTAGATCCTTTTGTTTTATATAGGGTTTGAATTTGTTTTATATAGAAGACTTACTTTGTTTTTTTTTTATATATCCTTCACTCTGGTTATACTCATTTTGTCATTCCGCTTATATCGCATAGAAGGTGGTGGGCGTTTCTGGTACAGAAAACTACATATATTCTTGAACAGCATTACCACTTGAGTCGATTTGGCTATCTTGATATGTTTGCCTTCCCGTAGAACTTACAATTATGGGAAAAGAAATTTCAAATGGGTTTTTTAACTTTACTTTCCGAAGCATAATTTGAATAACCCTAGACATATATATATATCGCTATTTATATAATGGCTATACGATAAGAATTTTGTGTTTCTATAGCCGAATAAAGATAGCTATGATCGGCCACGATTACTTATGTCTTTTTTATCAATTGGAAGTTAATGATGTATTACTTCTTTTTAGCAAGATATGAATGGAATAATTAAAAATCCTGTCATGCTTAAGGTATTATACGATCGGGTATTAAGCATTTGTGCAATGTTCGTAATCAAAAGCAAAATTATATTAGGATTTTCGGCACTTTTGGAATAAATCTCTGCAAATTTTTACTAATAATTTTTTGTTGATTAAGCACAACAATAATTTCTAATTATTTTTTTTGTCGAATTTGATAAGCGAAATAAATTTTTAATTTCCGATTTGTATTATGAATTGATTTTTCTTGTACATCTATTCATATAACGAATTCGGTAAAGCCTTTTTTTTAACAAATTCTCATTGCATTTTTTATATTTTTTTTTTTTTCATTTTATTTTGATGCCTTTGAGCCTTTTAAACACAAAGTGAACAAGTGAAGCTCATGCCAGCATTATGACGCGACATTGTAAAAATATTTAAAACATTTAAAAAGGACCTACGGCGAACACACTTGACTATCGCAGAGTTTGACTTTGCAGTAGCAGTGTCATGTCATGTAAATATTTTTATAAAGTTGACATTGCTGTCAAGGATTTTGCTTCAGTGATGTGAGGAAAAGGATGTTTAACGAACAAAAAAAAAAATTAAAATTCCTTGCATGTGTGCAAGATAAAGTATGGGAACGCTGGTACGTTTGCGTGCGACACTTTTATCGAAGAGGCCCAGTCAACATTTGGAAGATTACTAAATATGCCGTCTTTCATTTGATACATTTATAACTCTTCTAGAAGTGATAAATTAAAACAACATTTTTTATGAAATGTATTTTGCATGTTCTTAGCCATGTGTTAAATTGCATATATTTCATTGCCTTATGATTCGATATTACTTATTTGATATATGATATTAATGCTTGCCAACTCATCTGTTGCTGCGTGATGATTTCGAGACTGATGGCCTAGCAAATTTTTTTTAACTTCAATGTCAATCGTTTTCAAGTCTTCTTAATGATATATACGCGATACATAGTTTTTCCCGAACAAAAACCATCGTTTAACATCATCACAATTGAATATGACTCTTTTACGTTTATAATGTTTGCTGGGACTATTCGTTTATCAGTTGTGTGCGTGAGTCAAGCGTAAAGTAAGCAGATAACAAATACAATAAAAAATATACAATACAACATAAAATGCGACAGGCACTTGTATCTCTAAGACAAAGGCTGTACGAGTACACATACTGTAATTTCCGATTTACGTTATAAATTCAGTGAACTGCACAAAAAGGATTGCAGTGATATTTGTTTCTTCGCTATATCCTTGCTAAACAGATTTGCATATCCATGTGGATTTTGTGTATATCCTAAAAAAAAAAGTTTAAGCTTTTAAAATCTCTTATATGTCAGCTATATATTACCAACGTATGGATGCATGACGGCTTAAGTGCTGATAAGCGCAAAAGTTTGCAGCCTAATTCTATGAGTTAAGACTAAATAATTTATTGTAAGCAAAGCTATTTTGAAATTGAATTTACGGTCACTATTTTATTTTTCGTTTAAACTAGGCTATGTGTATCGTCAGACTCCTTAAGTCGATTTTTTTTAAAAATTTTGATTTTTTGTTTAACCTCAAAGGGGCAAAGAGAAGTAGCAAAAACTTTTCGCTTATACTTTGAAAATATGTATATAGAGTTGTAATAAAATATTTGTTAATCAACTGAATTATTTGATTTCACTGGAATTTCAACAAAAATTTTATAATTTCACGTTATTTTGCACGTAAGAAGAATTTAATCTTTCAGCGAAAAAACGAAATGATTGCCGCCAACATTATGTTTCCATTTCAATAGCAGGCCAACTTCCTCAATTTCATGCATTACCGACATTCAACTGCTGCTGTCAACCATAAAACCTAAATATTTATTGAAGCACTAAAACTACAAAAACGATTCCGCCACCATCCGCCACCACCCGTGAGCGTGCAAGCGAAAGTCTACACTTTAGGCTAAACTTCCGGAAAATCTTTTACTGCTTCTTCTTCTTCTCCTTCTTCTTCTATATTCTTCTGTCCATCATACAATTTTTATGAACGTTGCGCCACAAACTTCTCATACTTGCAACACAACAATGCTGGTCATCAGCAGACTCACATCAGCTATGGGAGATTTTTATGGCGAACTCAATACTGATTATGGTACGAGAGAAAAGAATGAAGAGCAGAACAGAAAAAAAAAGAAAAATGAAAAAATAACAACAATAAAGTAATTCGTTACAACTACTAACCGTAACGAATTTTTTTTGGTAACAACAACAACAACAACAGAAATAATGTCAAAAATTATATTATCCTGCAGCAGAAAAGCAGGACATACAGAGAAGAAAATATATTGTACAAATATTGTGCAATTTCCGGTTACGACGAAAAAAAAACTTAAAATGAAAAAGCTTAACAAATAAAAAAAAAATGTATATAAGAGCGATAAAAGTGCAAATAAAATAAAATCCAATCGCGACATAGAAAAACAAAAAAATAAAATTAAGAAAAATATACATAAAAAAATCAAGTAAGCCTAAGACAAAATTCTAATTTGAAAGAAAAAAAAATAATGCCTAGCATCAAAAAATATGAGGACAATTCTACAAGTGACCTCAACAGAAAAGTTCTTCATGTGACCCGATTACTTCAGAAATATAAGGGAAAGAAGCCGGTGAGTGATGTTGTCGAAAAATTTCAAAATATTGATAAAGTTGAGAAACTTTATATATTATGAAAAACTCGTCAAATCTTGAAAATGTGGATAAATGTTGAAAAAGGTTAAAGACATAAAAAAAAAAATTGAAAAAGACGAAAAAATCTGAAAGGTTCAATATATTGAAAAAAAACTTGAAAAAAGCTGAGAAACTCGAAAAAAATTGTTTCAAGTGGGTAGAACTCAAAAAAATGTTGAATATGGTTGATGACATCTTGTCAATAAGTCAATGAAACCTTAAAAGGCTTATCATAATAGGCCATCTTAGTATATTAAATGACATCTTAGACTTTAGCTCAATATAAATGAAATACCCTTTGTATCTTGCGAGAAACTTCATCTATAATGACGCAGTCTCATTCTTTCCAGACCAGGATAAAAATCCTAGAGTCAACGAAGTGAATATCGCCTTCGCTGAGCTTCACAAAGTCTAGCAATTTTTGATTCGAGTCAAACGTGAAGTTAATACTTCCATATGGCTGTGAAAGTTGCCTTAACCAAAACGTTCTGTTACACAATTTAAATGTGTTAATCAAATAATGCCTCGAATTCTAAGGATTTATGGCACAGGATTATCTCTAATGTCGAATTGCTCATCAAATGCTGTCAAGACCAGACTTTCATTTAAATCAAATAGTGGAAATCACCACTTGATGCTTGTCGACTAAGGGTAGCAGGAAACGCGGACGTCCTAAGGGGCCGTCCATTAATTACGTGAGGTGTTTTTTGAAAATTCTGACCCTCTCCCCTCCCCTTGATGAGATTTGGTGAGATCTTGCGGGACTCCCTACCTCCCTCCCGTGAGATTTACCTTATAATTATCTGCTATAATAATGTAAATTCTCTGCATTAAAAAGTTGACGTGAGGTTTTCCTTGACCCCCTCCTCCTCCTTGGTGAGATTCTGCCGGACCCCTTCTCCCACTATTTTGACTTACGTAATTAATGGACGACCCTTAAGTCATCGCGAAAACGATCGCTGAAAATCCAGATAGTACGTTAATCAGATAAAAATGAAAAGAATTTAAGGCACTCGCTACTGATTGTGCTCGCTGAAAGAGTTTTGTGGATGCTCTATGATTCGTGAGGAGATAAAGGAAATAAGTGAGAGAAAAGGTTCGTAACAGTATGCTCCATGTGAGTTTAACATCAAATATAACTCCGAGGTAGTTAGTTGATACTCCTGAAAAAGTGAATATTTTCACCAAAGATTGAAGGTACTGATTTGGATTTCCTGTTCCTCACGGTTAGAATTCTTAGAATAAATTTTAATACAAGCGAAATATTACAAGGATTTTTAATACAATTTTGATTATATTTAATACTTTTGAATAAGTATTATATTTGATTTTTATACCATCCTGTATTATATTTTAATACTTCAATATTGAACTTTCATTTTTTCGTTGTTGTCAATATAAATAAACTTTTAGCCAACCAATAAATAAGACTACGTTGGCTGATGTCGTTAAGCTGCGCATACAAACATTGTATTGAAAGGAACCAGGTTCAAATCCCATTCGAAATTAAATTTTATTTTTTTTTTGAGCATTAAGTTTTAATACAAATTTGTACTAAAAATAAATTTTAATATTTAGGCAGTATTAAATTTTAAAACAATTCTGGTGTAGTCATATATGTAAGCCCAAAAGTATTAAAATTTATTCCAAAATTTCTAACCGTGCTCTTGATGATGTTCTTCTTCAATTGATATTTAACTCTTTTTTTTTATACTATTAAGATGCTAGGTACTAAGATATTTTGTGGGCGATATTTATGTATAATGATGATTTTGACTGCGCCTGAAAAGGATATTAATATATGTTTGAGTTTCGGAAAAAAAACATCTCAAGCATGCTATCTCTTTTAAATTAGATTAATATTGAAAAGATATTTTTCATTGCTCCTTTTTATCAGCGCTCAATTTGTTTTTTCACGCTTTGTATGGAACTTCCCCTTTATTATTGTCTCAAAAAGCAACCATTATAGATTACCTAGAACTTTCACTTTCATTGCCATCAACAGCCGAACATACAACTGTCAGTTGATTGTCAGCTCAACTTTATTCTCAACGTCAACGTTCTAAAACAGAAAGAAGAAAAAAAAGAAAAAATGTTCAAAACGACATCCCACACTCACAACCACCCATCAGAAAATCTCTGTTCATCTTTAATCTACCGCCATAATGTTTTATTGACCGTTTACAAAGTAACACCATCTTTGGGCCATCTTTACGCAACAGCAGTAGCATTCATGCTGTGATTATACCCGTATTTCCTCGTATTTATTGAATTTCATTTGAAATTTAAGAAAATTACATTTCACAAAATCCCTAAATAAAAGTAAAAACAAAGAAAACTGTATTAAATTGAGCACGCATTACAGCATATCCTTGAATGTTGCTATTAAAAAGATTTTAAGGATAACAAGAAATATACAGTTAATACGGTTATAACAACAAAATCAAAGCATATTTCACAGAGAATGAGATTAAATAAGGGAAAATGAAAATCAAATCTTTTATAAAACATTGAAATTAAATTGATTTTTTTTTTTGAGAAGGAACTGAAATTTTATTGGAAATCTTCAATGAAGGAGCAAAAAAACCGTGTTACAGATAAAGCTGTAATAAATTGTAATAATTTCACATTTATATACGTGGGTGTTTTTAAGTCTGCACAGTTTTTTTCTGAGGAATCACTTACTTATCGAATTAAAGAAGGTTTAAAAAAAATTTAATTTTGAGCGCTTCGACAAATTGAACCCCTAATTACTATGAACATGAAGTTTCATGAACTTTCTGTCATTCAAAATGTTTAGAATAAAATTTAATTTTATGTCTCTTGAATTGAACTTTTTTTGTCGATTTAAAACAGTGAAAGAAAACTTTAGAAAATACAATACTTTCAGCGCAACATGTCACGCAAAAATAGTTACAGAGCTTATCTGATGCAAACATGTCTATAAAAACGGAAATGACGCCATAAAAGCGGCGAGTTGCAAAAAAAAACTACATTGCCACTGCTGCATCCACATCCGTTGCAACAGCTGCTTTGCTAAATGTGCACCATTCAATTGCAAATCGTTAGAGAAAGTGGAAATTTTTATTGTTATTAAAGTAGAGTTATAAAAAAAAAAAAAAATACAGAAAAAGTTTAGTTAGAGAATCTCTTTTCCTTTTATAGCAAAAACTATTTTGAACGCTGGTTTTTCTTAATATGTTAACAAAAAATATATATATAAATTGTATATGACAATAACAACGATAGCACAGAAGAATTTTTAGCCCAGATAACCGAAAAAATTTTTTATTTGCTATTGTGGAACCTTAAGGATTTCACGCACTTCAGTTTAAAAATGTGCCAACATATCGCTCATTTATTTGAAGATTGGCTTAACTCAAAAAACACAAAGTGGGAGAAAAACTCATTTAAAGTTTTCAATAAGGTATGGTAAAAAAGTATGTTTACATAAACTCTTGTCACAAAGTGTCTTTCTGATTTTTTGACACAAAATAACATCATTAACTTAAAAATCACGTTGGAAAATGCTCGAAAAATGTTCTAAAAATGCTCGAAAAATGCCTAAAAAATGTTCGAAAAATGCTCGAAAAATGTTTTAAAAGTGTCCAATAACTAGGCATTTAATGACCAGCGCCATGAACATCACTGCTACTGATTTGGTTAAAAATATTTTAAGCATTTTTACGACAATTTTTGGACATTTTTTAGACATTTATTGGCAATTTTATGGACATTTTTCGGACATATTTTGGACATTTTTCGGACATTTTTCGGACAGTTTTTGGACATTTTTCGGATATTTTTCGGACATTTTTGGGACATTTTTTGAACAGTTTTCGGGCATTTTTTCGGCTTTTTCGTTGAAGCATTTTAAATGTTCAATAACACTACTCGACAAGTTTTTGAAAAATATTATTGCGGCTAATAAAAATCACTATTACTATATGAAAATTTTCCGTTGAATCCGAAAATCATAGTGGGTTTGCTGGATCAGGTCTGGCTTTCCAGAAAACCAAAAACATGCACTGTCCCGGGAGGTAACGCCATATAGGCTCGATTAAAAACGTTATTTTACATGATACTCATTCCAAATTTTTTTGTTTCCTAAAAGTAAAGATCACGACAAAAATTTTGCAAAAAGTTTAGTCGCTACGGCTAAAAATAGGTCAATAAAAATGCTATTTTTTGCAATTTTTCAAAAAAATTTCAACTTTGGCACCTTATAACTCGAAAAAAAATCTTTTGAGCTCAAATAGTTAGCTATCCTATCTTATAGTATGTTGAAATATAAAAATTTTCAGTATAATATTTTTATATTTTGGCTTCATTTCATAAAAGTTATTTAAAAAAACTAAAACAATGTAAGAGTCAATTTCATACAATACAATAATGATTTTTATTTGCCGCAATTTTTCTTGTCGAGTAGTGTAATTGGCCAAAAACTGTTCATGAATAACTAGGCATTTTACTGGCGTTAAAATGGCGAAGGTAGAATTTAACTTTACAACGAAACCAAAAAATCGGCATTTTTTGAACATTTTTTGGACATTTTTTTCAAGCATTTAAAATGCCCAATAATTGGGCGCGCAAACACAGTTTTAATGTTTTGATTTCTACCAGAGCAGATATCATTTTTTAGTTGCAAGGAATTTGAAATTGCAGCTTTTTATTTTACATTAAACACAGCCGCTTGCAAACTAAAAAGAATATTTATTTTGCACACTGTGCGATAACAACGAGATGACATTACAACTAAACTGATATCTTCAATTTTACGATTCAAAATGAAGTTTCAACAATAGATCGGATATCACAAAGTTTCGCAAACGGAAATAATAAGTAAAGGGACAAAACAACATGACATCAGCAGCGGCAGCAGTAGCAAAATCAGCTCAGTGTAATCAATTTTTTTTGGATATTACTCTCCACTACTCCTATGAACATTATCTCTTTTGCTCTATTGTTTGCTTTATGTACGTGATTTCCTTTTTGTCCCTCCATCAATGCTGGGGCTACCATATCATATATTGCTAGCGATTACCATAACTTGATGTGATTTGGTCATGAATTTTTATGTTTATATTGCCATCAACTTCATTGCCTTTGCTCATTTGACCAACAGTCATGTTGGTGTTCAACGACTTTTATTTTTTTTCTCTTTCTATATAGTACTTCTTTCTTTTATCCCAAAATAATGAGCATAAAAATGTGAGTGCAGGAGCATTCAAGCATATCTTCGTCATCTTAGTCGTTGATGTCCTTGTCGGTTGTCTGTCAGTGAATCAACGTTTGAAATCAACGCGCTAAAAATTCATGCGTAAAAAACAAAAAAAAAAAAATGAAAAAAAAATCACATCAACATTATTTGTGCTGAGGGCCATGAAAAAATCAACATCATCATAAGATTGTTTATCGAGGGGTTGAGTAAACAAGCAGAGGGTTTAATGCTCTACTTGTTTTGCTCTATAAAATGCATAAATCACGAACATATCATCAAATCCTCTTAAAGACCAACATAACAGTAGATTAGAGTATGTTAAGGAGGGCAAAAAATTCAATGTTTTATGTTCAATGTTCTGGGAGGAATCTATGTATGTATATCATTTGTTAGCACTAAAACAATTTACTTTTAAATTCTTCTGATAGAATTTTAAACATTTTGTTTTGATATCTTTATCTTAACTTTGTGCTTGTTTGTAATATGAACGTTGATGCGAGAGTGATAAATTTGCGAATATGCGACGAAATTTAACCAGCGTGCCTTTCCATTGAAAAGATCTGTGCCCCGTTCAAAACCAAAAGTATATATAATATAGAATACCTGCAATTCGCAATGCTAATGACTTCTGCCTACAACAGTATTTTATCTATATTATTCAAGTAATGGTCATTACGAATTATTAAAAAACTAAATACCACACATTTGACGAACAACAGGCACAGCTCAAGACGCTAATGAAAAAAGTATATAAACGAGCACTGCAAATAGAAAATAGAAAAAAAAGGAATTAAAACAAAATCCTGCGTAAGAAAAGTACATACCTCCAGCTAATGAGGTAGTCGTGCCATATTGTTCAGAAGAAGTTAACCCAGCTATTGAGAAAATAAAGAACAAAACAGCTGCCGGATGCAAGGATCTGACAACGAAATTCTTTAAAGCTGGATGCATACATCACGTCATCACTCTGATTTGGAGTTTAATGGACATTAAACAAGATATACAAAAATTACACATTTCGAGGAGGAAATCCAGAAATATTATTAAATAATTTCTACTTTGTTAAAAATTCATAATTTCAATTTGTTGATTGAATATCAAATTGGCACTAAAACGGCTAGCGGTAATGGTTTTTGTTTGCCAACACTAAAAGCAATTGAAGCTGAATGTGTGCACTATTCCTAATTCTGGTTTTTTAGATAATAAGATTTTGTTTGTTTTTTTTTTCTTCTTAAAGTAAACAAATAGACCTAGAAAAGTTGAATGAAATATAAAAAAAACCTTTCATGTCGTTTACTTTCTTACTTCAACTATTAAATTTATTTAAAAAGTTTTTTTTTAACAATAAAATAAATCATTGACTTAGACAGTGCTTATAGCTGATAATCACAATCGAAAACCATTTATGACCCCATAATCAACACACACGCACCGGAAATAAATATAAATTAACAACTAAAACAAAAGGGCAAAAAAGAATCGTACTAGTGAGAGAGAGAAAGGAGCAGATAAGATAAGAAAAATAACAGAACTTTAATATCACAGTTATCAAAAAATAAACACAAAACAATAAACGGAACATTAAATGACCCAAAGCATCCCACACACTGCCAAAATCTGATCATACGTACAAACAAATACATACATATTTACACATATCTTCTAACACTGAAACAAATACAGCAACAAAGTAGAAAGACAATAACAGCAAAACAAACACTAAACGATTTCAAAAGAAGTGAAGACAGGAAGCGACGCCATTGTTTTCTCTATTTTTTTTTTTTTTTCAAACTTGTAATGACAAAAACGCAAACTGAGTAGTCACAAGAAGTGTGAGTGTGTGTGTGAGTTAAGGAAGTCAGTTGTGGACAAGCTTTAGGCTATAGGGTAGTGGAGATAAAGATGAAAACAGATAAAGTGAAAGTTGAAATTTGTGGCCTTAAAGTTTAAACCTTTAATGTTGAATGCATTTTATTTGTATTGATTTTGTTGCCCCTTTTTTAATATCAGAAGAATAAAGAGTATTCAAAATATAGAGCTTTAAAACAGTCGCGTGGTTTAATGAACAAACACAAGACCAACGCAGCCTTGGACTTGCACATTGGGTATTAGTATTGCTTTTTTTAATTTAAAAAATATATATTATGATGCCAATGTTTCAATTTAAATTCAATGTCAATGAAAATAAAAATTATTGTCTCGTCTAAATTGGGACTTAATCGAGGCAATTATTACTTGCATGTCTGATGAGGTTGTAAGCCTGTTTTAATATATGGGACAATACACGTCAAGCGGATCACTTTCGGGGCCAAAAATTGGCAGGACCGATCAAGACGTACAAGGTCTTAAAATGTTCGTCTTATGAAAGGCTTCTAAGAACCGTATGACCCGTTAAAAAATTCAAAATGGCGGATCCAATATGGCGGCCGGAAGCCGGAGAAAAATCGAGTGTTCCGACAAAAAAGCTTGTTAAAATAAAAATTCTCAACCGATCGAGCCATTTCTTGGCTCAAATTGTTGTACCTAAAAATCTAGCGTAGAAGATTGACTGAATTCAAGATAGCTGATCCAATATGTCGGTCAAAAATCCAATATGGTCGCTGAATTTTTAGAAAGTCAACCGATTTGCACCAAATTTAGTATACGAGAGTCTTGGTGATCACTGATTACGAATCCAAGATCAAATTTTACAAAATCTAGATGGCATATCCAATATGGCGGACAAAATTTTCGAAAGTCAACCGATTTGCACCAAATTTAATATATGAGGGTCTTTAAAATCACTAATCATGAATCCGAGATCGGATTTTACAAAACAAAGATGACGAATCAAAGATGGCGGACAAATTTTTCGAAAGTAATCCGATTTGTTCCAAATTCGGTATAAGAGGGTCTTGAGATCACTGAACACGTATCCAAGATCAGATTTTACAAAATCAAGACGGCGGATCCAATATAACGGACGAAATTTTCGAAAGACAACCGATTTGCACCATATTTGTTATACAGAAGTTTTTAGGGTCGCCAATTGCGAATCTGGAGTAGGTTTTCTTGACTAAAATAATGAAAAGTTTTTGATTTCACATGTTTACATTACACTCTGATACACACTATGTTTCCTGCAAATTAATACAAAGACTGCTCAGGATTAATTTACTCTGTCTGCTGTGTATCATTTTCCAATCAAGATGCGGTCAGTGTTGCCTCAACTTAAATGAGTCATATTAGGATACAAAGATTAAATGCTGAAAATATTGCGAACATAAGCAAAAAAGAAGAAAGATATATATAAAAACATTTTGATAAGGATATCAACGACACGCTTCGTTGTAATGTATTTTATGTCTGGCTATTGTAGGGCATTAAATGGAGCAAAAATCTATTGATTAGAATACGAAACAAGTGTGTAATACAGAATAGAATTTTATGAATTTAATGCTAAAACTTTTCTTTAAAGTGCAAGCTAGCGAATAAAGAGTAAAAACTAAAATTGTTAAAGGAATATCATCCGAAAAAATTCATAAAAACACCGAAGCTGTCGTTATTAATAAAAAAATATTGATTCATATTTTCTTTTAGTAAAAACGCACTATTTCAATGCACATAAAAATAAATTATTTTCTCCCTGAAGTGGTGAGGCAAAAAAATATTGGCATTATAAAAAATCCTTTGTCACTCACCCACATCTATTTGGAGAGCATCAAAGATGAGTGCTGCCAACAGCGTGCCACCATAGCACCATAATCTCTTAGTCGTAATAGTTTTCAAATCGTACGCATCGGCTGATGCACCAAGTAATGCGCTGCTGACACTTGAAGTATAATGCGCTACTTCCTTTCCTTTTCCACAAACCACCCAACAGTAGGCACCATACAATTTGAAGCGGAAGCTTTAATATTGCTTTTCCTTTCCTATTCTTAGCGTTCTACATTTTCATTGAGCAGTTCTATTGAAATCCCTCCAAAGAGCACTTGAGTTATCAATGAATGCATCCCATTAACTGAGCTGCCACATAAATGTCACTTAAGCGCTCTTCGTACTGCCAACGCTTAACAAACCGATGGGGAAAAAACTGAAATCCTGTAGTGCTTGAAAATTGAAATGGGCTGTAGTTTAGCAAAGGGTACATTAAAAGGAACCGACTGTGCGTTTCAGGCTAACTGCTGTGAAAATCCTTGAATAAATGAATTTTTAACATAAAATTATTTTGGTACATACACATGTGACTTGTTTTATGCCTAGACACTGTTTTTTACTTGAAATAATGTAAAAATGACAAAGAAAGAGTTTAATGCCACAGATATTTCGATCTTGAAGTCCACAAAATAATGTAAGATAAAAAATTCCTTAGTAGTCTTAACCTACCATGCTTTCAAATACAAACGGGAAACAAATTTCTTTTGATGAGTGCTAACGATGTTAGGTTTTGAATTGAAAAAATAGCGTGATTTTGAAAATAATCTGAAGCCAAAATTCTTTTACTAAAACTTTGAGAAAATTAACGATTTTTTATAAATTTTATAGCCTTTGTTCGGCTATGACCAAATAAAAATGTACTTGTACAATCCGTAAACAAGGTATTCCAAGGTTGATGTATGGTGATTCTTTTGAAGCGTCCAAACTTTAAATTCAAATAAAACAACAACCACTTAAGATATCTCGAAACACTTTAATTCATATGAAAGGATATTTAAGGACATTAAAATTTGAAATCAATTTCAGCCATATGTCCACCGCGGGCTTCCTCTGATAAAGCGCCTTCGGACAGTTAAATTTTCGACCACTTTATCAAACGATTGGGGTTCTAAATCCACAATTGTTCGAACTATGTTGGCTTCGAAGGCGTCAATCGTTGCTGGTAGCATAGACTAAAGATTTCACATAGCCCCAATGAAAATTGTCCAAAGTCATTTTGCGATTTTGGCGACATTTTTGAATGAATTCAAAGTTAAAATTTTACTAAATTTAGTATATTTCCACAAATTAAACGTTAAATGTTAAACGTTCCATAATGATTTGTCAGACTATACTGAATAAATTTGACTATAGAAACGCGTGAACTGACGAACTGATCGAAGCTTTGGACACTCCAAAACAATCACCCTATACAAGATTGGAAAACAAGGTATACAGTACACTCTCGATTATATTTACACACATATAACCATATGGACCCTCTATTACAAGCACTCCTTGTAAATTTGTATGAACTCTCACTTATTATTTTTTATTTAAAAAAGTTATATAGTTTCAAACTTCAAAATGGTGTCAATTTTGACACCAATGCTAATGAGGGTTAAAATAAAAATCAAATTGTATTATTTGTTCTTAAAATTGAGTTACGTTGAATGTAAAGAGACCCTTGGTTAAATATAACTCTCGGATTTATTAACAAGCTCAACATTAATTAGGTAATATAATCGAGATTGAACTGTATTTTTTATGATTGTATATGTGTGTGTAAATCAATAAAAGTTTTTATAACCTAGGAGAAACTATACTAGAGTTAAGTTAAATCGGAAAAATTCAAGTGAGCTAACGACTGAAGAAGTTATGTGCCTTTTTTTCGAGAATATCCAAGATAACAACCATATGAATTGATCTGTAAATTCAACGTTTGACGTTGGATAGCTTTGTTTGATCACTGAGAATGCTTTACGAGTATAATTATATATGAAAGTATTATTAGTCAGACATTCGAGAGTATTTCAGCAAAAGTGAAAGCCTAAAACTCTTTGGATAACAATGAAACATCTTGCACCATCTTCTCTGAATTCTCAACGACGAAATTTCATCGTCATGTACCTATATCTTCATTTATTTGAATTGGTCAGTCTGGGCCTATAGACACCGAAATACTGAAAGTTACAAAAAAAAAGGATTTTTATACTCAGTTAACATTTGCACTCAATATTTTTCTGTTAGAGAAATAGAACGCTTGAAATTTCATAAAGTTGTAATTATTGAAAAAATACATATTGGGTTCATGTACGCTAACGCGTTAAATTTTACGTTTTATTTGAAGTTTTTTTTCTGTCATATTTTCGTGGACCTTACCTCCACATTTGCAACAAAACAAAATGTCAAAATTCTGTTCTATTTTTATTGAAATGAAAATTGAAATATTGTTTTGAACTTTGGAAATTTTTGAAAGTTCCTTAGTTTGAGATACTTTTGGTTGCTATTTGCCGACTCTGACCCCCTCAAAAAAATAAGCGCCTCTTTATGTAACACGATTCGTTTCGTTTCGTCTCTAATTTTCAAGCCTGAAAATATGCCATTGTATTTTGTGCTTAATGAACAATTAATTACAAATAAAAAAATTGCACTAGCATACTCTTAGGCATGAAAATTAGAGACGAAACGAGACGAATCGTGTTACATAAAGAGGCCCTAAATAGTGAAGAACTTTTTCATTTGAGATTTGAGAAACGGATGTGGCTTTCACTTTTACTGAAGTCCACTGACTGGAATACTTTATGGGAACCTATTACTGTTCTAAAAATATTCACCACAATTCAATTTAGCAAATGCAACAACCGCTCACTTTCTTCCTTCACATACAGTTTAAAATGCATTGGGATATTTGTATCACATGGCAAATTCACCAACAATACATTAAATTCACCTTTTATCGCTTTCGAGGGTACCAAGCTTCTATTATGGACAAAAAAGACTCCGTTGCAAGCTTTTCTGGCGATTCGAATGAATTTACAAGTGCTATACTGCCCTCAGAAGCGAAATGGGCGTATCTCAAAAAAATGCGTTTTGAGATAATTGATGTTTTGTTTGTCAATTTGTTGAAATATGTACATGTAAAATTGAGATAGAGGAAATTCTCTAAGGAAATTTTTTATAGGTTTGAACTAAGATACCGGCATTTGGCGCAGTTCATTAGATGCGTAATGTCTTAAGCTATCCGATGCCATAAGAATCACGAATATGAATTTTTTTTGAGATACGCCCATTTCGCTTCTGAGGGCAGTATAGGTATGAAAATATTGGTGAATTCACAGAGAGTAATTTCTTTCAAGAAATGTTCGTCAAGAAATGTGTAGTATCAAAAGAGTTACAAAAAAAATTGCATATCAAATGGGAAAAATAGTTTTGGCGCACTATGTAATTATTCTTTTGATATGATTGTTAACAGGTCAAGAAATAAAATACATATAGTATACTTGCAGACTCTTAAGCGTCGGCTAACAAAGCTTACTGATGATATCACGTAACGGTGATTGAAACTAGTATATGCAACTACATAGTTGCCCATTTTTTGTTCCATGGTATTTTGCGCTGTATATTTAACTACTGTGAAAATTTACACCTCCACGTTCACATTTATTACATCGATTTAATTTCATTCACTAAAAAAAAGCTACTCATTTTTGACAGTCAAAAATCCTACCAAATTGAGATATATTTCACAACCATTTTGCCGCCCCCTCAAGTTTTGCTCTCGGTGCGTTCGCACCACTCCAGCTACGCTACTGGTTGTTAACTGATAATTCAAATAATATACTTCTAGCCAATTAATATCAATTTCTTCTTTATTTTTCCACTACCAAGTAATGCAAGAAATCTTTATTTCATATTTTAGTTCTTAAAGCGAACGTTATTTCTAAAATTTAAAAAAAAAAAAAATTTCTTGTATCCTTCACTTATTATATATCCTTAATTCAAATATCTATTCCATGAACTATAAAATATATTTGGGGAAATCAATCTGTTCTTACAGTGTATAGTTTTTTCAAACATATCAAATAAATAAAACAACTTTTGAAAACATTTTGTAGTTTATTGAGTTTTTTTTTTATATATATATACTTCAGTTTTCCAGTTGGTATTATATTTTACAGCTTTGCAGTAGTTGCAAAAATTAAAAAAAAAACATTAAAATGTAAAAATTATCATAGTTATTGTTATGCTCATAAATGTTTGTACCTCGTTATCTAACTTGGACATGCGAAGAAATTAAATATCTTAACTCTGTTTTACTTCTCGAATAACATTTATAATTTGTAAATTGTTTAAATATTTATTGAAACAAAATTTTGAAATAAAAATGACTACTTTAAAACACACATTTTGATGATCTTTTCTTGTAACTTTTATCATGATTTATTATTTGAGATAAACTATACTTCAATGTTCTTGTGCTTTCACAAGTTGTGTTTTCGTTCTTTCAAAATTATAATATGTATGTATTTATTTTTGTTATGAATATTTAAAAAACATTGAAAAATTACATATTTAAAATATTATTATTTTCTTTTTATAAATATATATTCATATTAGTTTTAGTTTTATTATATACTTTGGACAAAATATTACAATTTCATGCTCATTAGTTCAACGACGATGTTTAGTGTACCGCACATGGGGTAGGGTATTTTTTTTTTTTATTTCTAGGTTGTTCTTGCTGTTGTTGTTGTTGTTGTTGATAACTACGAAACTACACAAGCATTTTGAGTGCCAAACTTCTAATATAATAAAACCATTTTGTAGCTGCCATTTTATTTCTGTTTTAACTTCTAGTGCAGTAGATTGTATTTTAACTACTGACGCACTAACTGACTCTGAAAGTAATTCTATTTGCAAAATTAATTTAAAAACTTTAATTTAATTTATGATAATTTTCTGATTAATACAATACATATTTATTTTGTATAATAATTTGAAACGAAATATTAAATTTGGAATTATATAGTTTTTAATTGTATAGACCGATAAAGCAATGATGAGTATTTCAGACCATAATGAAAGCTCTCAGTCAATATTTAAAATTTGAATTTCTCTTTTATGATCTCAGTGTTAAAAAGCACAATATGAGTGATAATAGCTTAAAGCTTTTTAGTATGCACACAGAATGCTTTACTATTCAGACCAATAGCAAGTGTAAGCCTGGAAATTTGTAAAAAGTATACAAAACAAGCCTTTTTAGTTCCAGCAGGAGGATGGTACCTTCTTTAATTTTTGTAAACATATTTGGCCATAAGCTGCGTTAGCTAGGGAACCGCTTATTCTATACTTCGGACCAATAACCCCAAATCCCTATTGCGCGACTCCACTTAGTCTTCTTTAGCCTTCAAATATGATTTCTAACTCTGGCAGAAATGAGAACACCTGACATTCTGGCAATAGACAGGGTAAATAATTAATGGCATAAAATTCTTTGAGCACAACAACCGCTGAGCCTTATTATACCAGGACTTCTAACCAGAATACCTTCTTTTGTACCTCTTGAACATTTGATTAATTAAGAGCAGCTGATAGAGAATTTTTGATAAAAAAAAGACAGTGCAAATTGTTTATCCTGGCTCGGCAAGAACCAGAGTTTATCATCTACGGACTCCCTACAAAATATCGAATGAGGTTAGACTATGAGTCCAAAGTGACTACTACTCACGTCGTTTTTTGATACAGGAAGTGCTTACTCAAAACTTGCAGATATGACCGTTCTAATGTAAGAAAAATCCGTCTCTATCTTCTCCAAGCAATTGGAATGAGCCTATGAAAGCTATCTAGTCTTCAGTCATCTTCAAACCCATTCCTTTCATGGATAATAATGAATAAATATGTTGAAAGAAATACTAAAGAAGGAGCATGCATGATGCAACCAAAATCAAAAGAATACACGAGTAATATGACTTTCTTATGAGATAATACAAATACTCAATGCATTGTAAAACCGAAAAAGGTCCGAGATTATTTTTTTTTTTCCATCGGCCTATGTAATTTTTAATGCGGTCTATAAGATACTACTTTGGATATACTTTTTCTTTTATAATACATAAATTTTAATATATATTACATAAATTGTACACTTAGCAAAAATTACACATATTCATCGAACGTTTATTAATAATTTCCTTTTGTTTATATCAATTTGTATATATGTTTTTATATATTTATGTAAAGTATGTTTTGGAAACATTTAAAACATTGTGAACATTATGGTTTGTTTTTTCTTTATTTTCATTTAAGTTAATTATATTATTAATATCCTAAGAGCACAAAATCATTTAAGGATATTATGTACCGTAATATTTTTATATATCATTTTGATCAAAATCGGTTTAATTTTTTTTTTCATACATTGTAAAGTTCTTCTAAAATTAGATATATTGTACATAATAATGTGCTGATTTTTAATCATATTTTAGGCTGAAATAAATATAATGAAATTTAATTAAAAAAAATAGGAAAAAATTTCTCTAAAATCCTAAATGGTTAATATACCAAACTTAACAAATGATCTAAAATGTTTTATCTTATTGTTCAGCTAAATATTTTTGTTTTGTAAAAAATACCTTTAGTTTTTTTGTTATTGTTTTCAAGTTTTCAGTGTATATATATTATATATATTTAAATATATATTTAGTATGTAAATTTAGTTTATAGTCCAATTTCTCGCATAGCGCTATACAAACATGAGTTCTTAAGACACTCCTTCGGACCTAGTTGCGGTCCGGGTGTTCCACGTAATATCATTAAGACCGAACGTGCGGCTGCTTGGCAATCATTATTGTGTCCACAAATTGAATCAGCTTCAGCCAAATACTGATAATCGCATGCTACTTGTGAGGTACCCTATGGTGTGAATACAAAATTTAAATTTATACGAGTTAATAAAATTAATTAAGAATCATTAAGAAAAGGAACTTTAAGAAAATCAAGTAATTTCCAGAATGTTAGAGGAACAATGACAGGTCTATGACCAACTCCAAAATCTCTCCAGCTCTCTAACAGCTGAGTTTGTGTACCGTTTAGTATTGACGAAGGCCATATTTACTCATTTATTCTTCAGAAAAAGAAACATTGAGATAAGGATGAAAATTGATCTCAGAGGACTATCGAGTGGAGGGAATAATATGCCAAACGACACTAGTAAAAGGAAAGTATGCTTTCTTGCGTGCAGGCAAATACGCTCTTTTGCTCGTTTGAGACTTAACCAGTGGCGACACCAGTCCGCATAGCATCCAGATTAGAAATACCATACATTTGCTACTGTATAAGAAGCAGAATCGAAGAGGGAGGATCCATTCAAAATCTCTTGTTTGATTATCCTGGAATTCAACGCAACTGCCACAAATTATAAGAGACACATGTAGACTAGTTTCAATACATCCGGGAGATAACGTATCATCAAAATTTAGGCCACGGATGACAAACTTTTTTGCTTCCAGAATATTGTGGAAACATCCCAGCATAATCTTGGAAATCGTTTTTTAACAAAATGATCGTCAAGATCATAATGATTACAGAATCTATCAGAACGATTCTTGAGATGAGAAGACGAAATTAGAATGGATTGGGAACCTTTAAAGCCTTACAGAAACACCACTTAACTCCATACTTAAGTTTTTTAAACAAATTCTGCCGGAAAAAATAGTTACTTACACACAGATAACATATCTGATGTACACCGCACATGGGTAATAGCTCTTGATGTATATCACCACTCAATAGATCGACACTGCGGCAGCGTTCAGCCATTGCTTCAATCAATGGGCATTGATTTGTTCCCAAAATGTAGTTCTTATTACCTAAATATGCATCATTTAAGGTTTCATAATGACCAGCACCAAGTTCCTCTTCAAAATCGGAAAAGTCATTTGGAAGCTCTGGATAACGTACGTAGCCGCTGCGCTTCTTCTTCTTCTTTTTCATATCCTCTTCACTTCCAGTATCATCATTATGTTTATCGTGTGAATTACCAGCTGAGCTCATCATGGCATTTGAATGGATTTCTTTGGATTTTTCATTGATTGGGGAAAGGCTAGAAATGAATGCAAAAATACAATAACGCTTTATTATAAAGAAAAGTCTGTATGACTTACTGATTATTGTCATATTGAACTTTTTCCTTTTTCACCGAAAGACGTTTTTGTGCTTCACGTACTTCGTTTTCGTCTAACTTTGTTTCTTTTTCGATGACATTACGCAACAAATGATTTTCATTATCTACGGATTGACGTAGCCTTTCCAATGCACGGCGCATTTTCTCTAGACTGTAAGCAGTGGCAAGACGTGAAAGCACATGATCCTTAAGACGACGTATCTCATCAGGACTATCAATGCCTTAAAATAGTAATAGCATTTTTTTCAACAGCAATGACAACATTCTTAAATACGGTACGTACCTTCATGTGCACCTGTATACTTAATTGTTTCATCAATTATTAAATCCTCAATTGACTGCAATTTCTTATCCATATTTTCTAATTTCTCGGGATCAAAATCACGTTTCTTTCGCTTCTCATCGAATTCACCATCGTCGTTATCTTCATTAGTGCTGCGCTTTTTTACGGCCATACTTAGAAAACAAATCGGTTAATATTATTTTATGCTCGATCATAACATTACACTTACTTTGCATTCTCATCATTTGTTATAGACTTCTTCTTTTTATTGAGTCCGAAGTATGTAGACCAATCTATAGACTTCTTACGTCGAAAATTTGACAAATCCCCTGGTAAAATTTGATCTTCTTTGATAATTTCCCAATTGTTGTGCTTCACTCCAGATGACACGTCACGCTTCCTCTTGCGTTCTTCCTCACCCTCACCATCTTCGAAATCTTCATGTTCATCTTCTTCCTCTTCATGCTCCTCTTCTTCATGTTCATCGTGTTCATCATGTTCTTCGTGCTCCTCTGATTCTTCTTCCTCATGACTCTCATCATGCGCATGATGTTCATCACTGCGTTTTCGATGTTGATGTTGCTTATGATTATGACCATGATAGCCTGTATGTCCTGAATGACCGTTCACACTCTCATGTCCAACTACATCTGTAATAGTTGACTTTGTTTTTTTATTGGACAAATTGCGGGTAGCGTTCTCTTTATTCGTTGCCTCATCAATGCTTGCACCAGTTGTTGAAGTCTGCGCTGGTGCATGAGTTGTTGTCAATTTTTCTTGTTCATCTGTTGAACGTTTTTTCTTCGCTTCCACGGGTGTACCAAATAATTCGCTTAACTCTCTTGCAACTTTTTCATCAGTTTTACCAAAATTAGGAGCACCATCGGGTGGTGAGCGTTTTGTCGAGCGTTTTGCAACAGGAAAACGCTTTTTACGCGCAGCTGCTGGTAACCATGGCAGCACAGGATAGGTACGTTTCTTCTGCATTAGTGGTCCTATATAGTAGTTGGGCGTTGAGCTGGCCATCATACGTTTCTGCTCATCAAATAAATTTCCATCAAGTTCATTTTCTTGCTGTTGATATTTTTCCCAAAGTCGCCGTAATGCTTCTTTGTAACGTTCTTCACGATCGAGCTCTTGTGATTCTTCGATTTCACGTAAAAATTGTTCGGTTAGTTCAGCTTGATCTTGACCATTGGGTGCTGGTGTTTCACGTTCACGAAATATTGTTGACGGTGAGTTATCTATAGGTGAGAGAAGAATTAATTAACATAAGAGAACTTTTCAGGGAAAAACATTGGCAAGTTTGCCAGCACAATAATTCGGTGAAATACCCCATACATTAGCAGTCACATTGGAATGAGTCACTGACTTAGGGCGGTTTTATTTTCGTACTAGGAACAAAGTGACAAGATTGTAAAAATATGTGTTAAGTATTCCCAAATACTGCTCTACAAAAGATTTAGCTCAAGATTGTATGAGAGTGTTCAAAGGTTTTGTATAACACAGCAACGGTTGTCATGAAAATGTATGTTTACACAGAAATTCAGTTGATGTTTTGATTTGGAATGATCGAAGTTGTGTCTAGAAACTTTTATGTTTAAATAAAGTGAGTTGTTTTTTTCCAAAATTAAACTATTTCGGCATAAGTTTAATATTACAGTATTTCTTTAAATTATTTAAGAAAACGATTTGGCAGCATAACAACTCAGTGATTAAGCTCATAAGAAGCTAAGACTTTAATTTAAATACATGCAAATATAAAAGAGTATTATTTCATGTTTTATTAAACGATTCCCGGAATTTTCTTTAATTTAGAAAATAATATTTTACTCCTAATGTTTAATTCAATTAATGATGATTTTATCATGGGTATCCGCTTTAATAAAATTGACCTACCACTAATAGTCTTATAAGAATTAGCTGCACAAAATCAAGAGATTTAATTAATTCGTCAGTTCGTTGATTTTAATGCCTTTGTGGTCCTCTCAACTGATTAAATCTCATTAAATTTTAATTTGATGATTGCTTTTATAATATATTGCTTTCTCTCTCTCTTTCTCTATTCATCACTGAATTGCTAATGCCTATTTATATTCTTGGTAATAGTGAACAAGGATGCTTAACATGAAATGTATTCACTTTCCTTTTGTCAAGTATAAGTCAAGTATTTCCTAACACAAGACATGCTTTCATATGTCGCATGAATGCAAGGGCACATTGAAAATATTTTAGAATTCATATGATATCAAATATCGATTAGCTGAAAGGAAAAACTCCTACACAAAGTCAATGAAATTCGATGAGATATGAAAGAAATTGTCAATAAAAGTCAAAACAAAATGAAATTTAAAAATTTCAAACAGTAGCAACAAGTTGAATATGATGATGAATAGAACTTTTAAATATATTTATTGCGAACACCCTAATATTTCGATTGCACACATATTGAATATTCACTCACACATACGCATTTATTCAATTTGCTATTACTTTATACATTTTTGTTTCGCCAACATTTAAATCTTCAAGTATTCACACTTCCGCACACACAGTTACTTACCAAACTTAACGTCACGTTCTCTAAAATATGACGCACGTTTCTTTTCCTCCGGATAATTCAAGAAAAGATTATTATTGTCCTCATCAAATTCATAGCCACCAAATGGTCCTAGTGTCAGGCCACCATGATCGGCATCATAATTCTCACGTTCCAAATATTTGGCAAGAACTTTATTCAATCTATGACGGTTACGATTGTTGTTGCCGCCACTGGCAGGGGTATCAGAATCTGAAAATATTTGGTATTACATACAATAAATGTGAGGGTTATGCATGAGTTCAGTTAAAGGCCAAAATATGTAAAAGCTTTTTTTATTTTGATGACTTTTGATATTATAGCATATACTTATGGCAACAACAATAAAAAAGGTTACCATATTACCATTGACTTATGAACGCACTGACAAGAAATGCGAAATTATGGTAATATTTTGGTAAAGTGTTGCTACTAACACTTTAATGACCATTATTTTAAGTGCTATGAATCAGATTACTGAAGAAGTTTGAGCTTGTGAAAGAGTATGCTGCGAAAGATTTAAGTATGCACGTGTTTTAAGTACTATAAGTCGTCTTACGTTTCCTAAGTTGAGTTTGTATGTAGTACGCTGCTGCAACGGCTTGCCTTTTACTTATGTAGGCTTGATTTAAAATCCGTCCAGCTTTCTTAGTCTTTGTCAAGAAACTTAGTGCCGGCGATCACCAGGTCCTTATAGCGAAAGTTCTGCATGCCTTTTCTTTTCAATCCAGTTTGCTCGACGGTGCTTGCGGTTTTATCGACGATATTATAAATTTTGAACTACATCTCTCTTAAAGATCAGAGATATCTTGGTGTGATAGCTTTTCCACACACTGTCCTCGTATTCAGGGCTATATAATCGACATAAGATTTTCCACTCACTCTAACACTCGGCTAGGGCACATTCTTCGAAACTTTACTAAGAGGTCAGTGTAAGCATCAATTCCTTAGAAGCTATTAATTGATCAATATCGTGTTGAATTGTGCCAGTGGGTGTGTCACGGCCTTATATTTAAAGACTAATTACGGCACTTGCAAATTATATATAAGTAAGCTAATGTGACTAAATATGGTAGGCGCTTGCCGATCAGGAGTATAATTTTTGAGCCAAAACTGGGTGGGATGAGAAAAGTGGACATGACATCTTTCGACCTTTTTTTAATATTTTCGACTTTTTCGATATCTTCAATCCCTTTCAACATTTTCCATATTTTTTCGAATTTCTAACTTCAAGATGACGCTCTTTCAAATTTTTTCAATATTTTCCATATGCATCTTTCAACTATCTGAACATTTTCCAACATTTTCCCTTTTCCTTTCTGACATTTCAACTTTATCGAATTTTAACTGTCTTCAAAATTTCCATATTTGATCAACTTTTTTAGCCTTTTTCAATTGTTTCTTCAAACTCTTTCGACTTTTTTCAACATTTGTTTATTCAATATTTTCCATATTTTTCCAACAATTCTTTATTCTTTACGAATTGTTTAACCTCTTTCAACTATTTTCAACATTTTCCATATTTTCGCGATGTTTTCGTCTTTTCTATTCAATGCCAACTATAAAGCTCACAATACTGCAATGCTAACAATTTTTCGATTTAAAACTTCGTAGGAAATGTTCGGATCGCGAGAAGTGTTCAGTAAAACATTAATGCTACAGTGCTTTCTTAACAACCATATTAGTCATACCAGCTATTTATAATTCACTTTTAAAGTTTAACTTAAAAACAATTTAAAAGGCTCAAAGCTATGAATCCCTAAGCTTCATAAACGATGATAACCACTTAAAGGTAATAATGTCAATGGCAATAAGTCATCATATATAAAGTCCATTTCAAAAATTACTTTTCTTCAATTGACTTCTGTTAACATTAAATAGACTATACTCCCATGCTGATTAATGACAATTTAAAAGCATTGTCCAAGAAATTGCAATTCACTCATGCGTTTACAATGACACTTCAAAGTTTAATGCGTTATCATCAATTTATTGAATGTATGTTTCCTGCCCAAGTAGCTTCCTTTCTTCCTTCCCAAGCCACTAACATTACCAAATGTTTACTGCCTAATGTTTGTACGCATTAAACATTTTGTCTAATTGTCCACTTGCTGATTACTGTCTCGTCTAAGTCTACTTCATCATCATCGAGAACATTGTCATCTTTTTTATTGTTGTCGTCTTTATATATGTATGTATGGTACATAACGACACAATTAATTTACTTCATGGTACTTTCGCTTCCAAATCACTTACCATCATCCCAGTAGTCCTGTTCTTGTGGGTTACCACCTAAAAACACACCACTACCGCCAACACCCAATAGCTGCTGTGAGGGCGGTGCATTCAATGGATACTTGGCAGCCTCACGGCGATGCAGTTCATCGACAGCAGCCTGCAATGAGTATGGGGTTCGTTGCGCCAGGCAACTGCTGTGCCAACCGATAAATTGCAGCAACAGAAGAAATAGATGTTTTGCTGCCATTTTGAAATTTAATTGCGAAATTTTATTCGCTGTCTCGTTTTTTCCACGCTAACCTTGTATGTAGGTGTTGTTTATCAAATTGTCTGTATATCTGCAAGGATAAGAAATTATATCCTGTTTTTAATTTATATCTTGTATAAGGTTTTTAATTTAAAATTCAACAAGTGTTTTATCATAATAAGTTGCGAAGTTCGGAGAAATCATAAAAAGTTTTTGCATAATTTCCCATTACATTTAACGCTTCTACGAACACTTCGTGTGGGTAATTTTTTTGTTTCTGTGCACTTACCTTTATGTAAAGTTTAGAGGTTAACTGAACCTGACTTTTGCTTTTAATTCTCTCTGAAATTTGGTTAATAATTAAATTTTTTTTTATACTTAGGTCAGATAAACAGCTTTCCACAAGGTCTATTACTTAAATATTTCGTAAGCTTGGAGTTTTTGGGAGAAATTTATGTGTAAAACGTGAATTACAGAGTTCATAAGGTAAGTGAACAATTTTTTTGTCAATATAAAATTTATAGTAACAAGAACAATAAATATTTTATGTTCCACACATCTCTGATATCTTTTGTCTCCTACTGGAATATAGGGCGTCCACAAAAATTCCTTCATGCGCGGTCATTTAATATTTCTCCGGTTTCTTGTTAGAGTGTTTGCTTCCTCTATGATTTAGAACTGAGGCGTTTTCTGCTTTGACTTTGTTGACACACTTTAACTGGTGATTTGCGCAAGGTACATCCAATTTATTTCCATTTTTTAAATTAAAGTTTAACAGAAGTTTGATCTTGGCACCATCGAATTTCATCTGTATAAGAGAGATCTTCCAATTTCTCTGAAAGTTTACTGAATAGCACTCTATTATAGTGTAGAGTTCTCATAAAATTATCGTCCAGTATTATTCAGCAACACGATTGGCGACAGCAGACAACCTTGGCATACATCCAAGACTGACGCAAACGATTATGAAAGTTTTGTAAGACTCTGCTTTTGAAGTCTTCATATAGAGCCCTGATCAGTTTAATGCTCTTGAGTTCTACACAACATTTTCAACTGCAATCACGCTCAATGCTATCGAAAGAGTACAGTAGTTGATATATGTGGGCTGCCAGAAATTGGTTAAGTTATGAGAAAGTAACCTTTCAAATACCTGTCCAGAGATACCTTTTCACAAGTACTGCCGTGACTCTAGGGGGGCTATAGGAACTAAAGCTGCTCCTGATGAAAAATACTGAATATTTATTCAATTTGCTTAGCTTCTTCTCTTTTTCTAATTTCAATTTGCCTTCTTATTTTTAAAAGATCTTAAGTTAAATTGCTAAGAAAGCTAATAGCTGTAGTAGCTGAACTTTATATTGATTATTACTAAGACCAGTCGATGAGTTCGTCTCTCAGGGAAAGACATATGGTGAAATTTAAAGTGTGTATGCGGTTGTTGTTCTTCCATAAATATTCTTTCCAACGGCATTTTTGGTCAGAAGTAGTAGTTAATGGACTCCCTTTCTCACTTTTGAATGGCCGATTCAGTCTGAATTTCCATTTTGTCATACATTTTTCGTTTGTTTTGTTTTTGAAGAAGGATCTTACTTCTTTATTAAGGGCGTTAGACATCTGTACTGCGTCTTGGCTCTGGTATTTTCTTTGCGCCTATTCACTAACGCATAGTACAGCTATTAAGTTTCTATGTTTTAAGTAGCGTCACTCATCAAGAGTTTTTGTTTCAGCAAGTAAAGCCAAGAATGGTCTCACTTGTTATTAGTGCGATGCAATCCGCCCAGTAGAAATTAATTAAGACTCTACTATCATTAAATGTTCAATGGTTGTAAAAATTCAATCTCAATAAGTGGTAATGAGATTCGAACCCACCACTGCAAAACATTTTGTGGTACTGAATAATTTCATTGCATACTTTTAGTTGTTAAGGAAAAGCTGATTAAATTGTAAAATTTAAGAAGAAAATAAAAGTTTCGAGAATCGCGAATCAGAGCCCACAAACGAACCGAAGTTTACGGAAGCGGGGAGTTGGTCTACGAAACGAGCAGGGGAATTTTCTCAGTAAATGTAGGTTAAATAAATTATATTCGTATAAAGGGTAAACAGTGAAAGTTGAAATGAACTTTTGATTTGAGACGCAAGTATATTTCAGATGACTTTGCCCTAGTCTTAAAAATTAATTGGATATTTTTTCCACTAGAGCTTTGAACAAAAGCTATGATAGTGCTCATACCTTCAAATACTAGGAACTGCTTCAAATACACTTCAATCTAAATTTTCACAAATCCTAACAGCGAAGAAATGGGGTGGAAGTAAAAGTTTAGATACATTTTATGAATGAAATGTTAAGATTTATTTCTGCAGCTCAATATAAGAATTATCATATCATTAACTTAATAGTATCACTTTCAGTAAAATGTTTATTATCACTTTAAATCAGTGACAGTTTTTGGCTGAATTGTAGGATGAAAATTGCTGTTGTTATTATAATATGTATTGAACAGTTGTGGGTGGTCCCACGGTCGGATACTTCAAAGTAGACAAAACCCACATTTTATCTGATGTCCTTTTGCGTTTGCATGTCATAAAAATATAAAATACAAATAACGCACAGCGTTGCTGATGACATATCAACACTAAAAAAATGGAAACCTAAGATAACGAAAGAGTTACATAAATGATAATAAATCCTTATGTACATAGTGCCATGTTGGTAGCTCTTGTTATATAACGCACTTGGGCGCTAAGCAATAATTTTGATTTTATGCCGCTACTTAAAGTTACTTTTATGTATAAAGACCACTTAATAATCGTCGGCACGTACATATATCACGCATAATAATGTGTGATGAGTTTTATGAAAAAATATTATCACATTTAAATTTCAATGGCGAAACAAAGTCACTAAGCCTATTTTTTTTTTTTCTTTAGCTTTTTATGATAAGCATTACGCCGCCGCATTTATTATAAATTTTTATCATATGCTAGGTTGTACATAGCTGCCAAAATAAATTATTAATTGTGATTGTCATGTTTTTAGCAGTTGCCATACATCATTAGTAAATTAATTCGTTCTGTTTTGTGAAGGTTTCATATTTCAAAAATAAGAATTCGTTTCATTGCTTAAAAGGACATCTCATCTAATCATTCATTTTGCGCTTAACTACTCATAATTTCGTATAATAATTTGTGAAATTCAAATCAATAAAATATTTTGCTTCTTTGGGGAAGAATTTACAGGATGTTGTCAACATCATGCTTGTTTGTGTAGGTTGTCGTACGTCTTCATTAGTTCTTAATTCGGCTTAGTGATGGTGTGGCAACAACAAACAGAAGCGCAATAACTGCTGTTACTGTGGTGTATTTATAGACAAAGAGCGATGGAGGTAAGAAAATTTTCGATAATGTTAATGTCTCTTTTCGACTGGAATAGAAGTAACAAAAGCAAAGTCTAATCATACAACTGGTTTGACTTTTTGCTACATAATTGATTATGAAATGAAGGATCTTCGAAAAATTCTACTAAGTAAAATTATTGTATTGTATTGAAGAATATCGATTAAAGTAGATTAAAGGACAACAATATCGAAAAAGTCGATAAATATCAAAAAAGTCAATAAAAGCTAAACAATTTCAAACGATGTATGTATATCAAAAAAATCTATGTAAGTTTAATAAATGGAAGATGTTGAAAAAGTCGTAAACTAATTAAAGAAAAGTGCAATCAATCAATTGCTTTGAAAATCATTTAGTGTCATTTAGTGACACGATTACATCTATGGCCTGGCACCGCTTTCTCCAAAATAAGTTGAAAGCTCTTTGAATTTTAAAACTAAATATCATTGAAATTACTTTGGTATTCCTCGTGTCCTTTATCTCCTCACGTAGCATGAGGCCATAGAACGATGACTTAGTTTTCTGCTTCCACTCCAATGCTTACCAGCAGACGTCAGCCGGTGATTTTAGTAACGTGTGTTCAATCCATTTACACTTTCGCCGTTGGACTAGTTTGGAAATCGGATATTGACAATATCACAAAATTTTCGTAGTTCTTGGCGAACATTTGTAAATTGTGTTGTAGAGCGCATTGGCTCAAAGATTTTGAGTTTCGATGTCGTTGACAGGAAAGAAGATTGGGTAGTACCACGTCCCTAGTAAATACTTCATGAAATCGGAACTTTTTCAATACTTACTAGTCTGATTGAAAAGTCCCGAGCCTAACAAAGAAAAACACATTTTTTTCGGAAAATTTGATTTATTTTTCAATATAATCTGCTTTTAGCTCAATATAACAAGTATAGCGGGCCTCGAGCATTTTGATGCCTTTCTTGTAATAGTCGCCATCAAGTTCCTCAAAATAGGCGTTTGTCTCGGCAATAACCTCTTCATTCGAGTGAAAGCGCTTACCAGCGAGCCATCTTTTCAAGTTTGGAAAAAGATAATAGTCGCTGGAGGCCAAGTCTGGAGAATACGGTGGGTGGGGCAGCAATTCGTATTGCGTTTCGTTCAATTTTACTATTGCTTTGAATCACCGACACGATGTTGCTTTTGACCAATTGTCAGCAAACGCGGCACCCATCGCGCGCACATCTTTTTCATTTCGAAATGCTCATGCAAAATATTGAAAATACTACCGATCGACAACTTCATTATGTCTGCTAGCTCTCTCACTTTCACTTTGTGGTCTTTCAAAAGGATCAGATGGATTTTCTTGATCTTTTCTGAAGTGGTAGCCTGATTTGGCCGGCCTGAACGTGGTGCATCACTGGTGCTCGTACGACCCATTTTAAATTCGGCAAATATGCTGTGATGTTTTTAGAGCCATTTAAATGTTCGCTTCTCGTTTTTTCCGATCACAAATGAGAAATTCACTTTGTTCCATAGTTAAAAAAAACACAGAGGTGATGCACTTTGGACAGCTGTGAAAACCAAACTACTTGACAGAAGTTAATGAAATTTCATATGTAGCCTTGTGAAGGATAGGTGCTGTCAAAAATAATAAGGATTCGATATTTGTGGCGCCCTCTCTGTGTCAGGCCAGGGACTTTTCAATCAGCCTAGTACAAGTAAACCACGTACTTAAGTTTCATCAAAATCATTCAACCGTTTTGAAAAGGTTTTCCTCTATTATATAGACCTCATATTACGTTTTTTTGCGCAAATAAATACGAATAAAAAAATAAAAAATCAATAAGCTTTCAGTGTTTAAAGTGTGTAAGCAATTTGCTTGCAACTTGCGAATCAGTGTGAGACATAAATGATGCGGTAATTTTCGAACATTTCAATTGTGTTTTTTTAATGATTGACTTATAGTCATACGATTAATATTGGAAAAGTAATGCACTTAATTTTAAGAACTATATGGTTCATGACTGTGTGTATTATATAATAAAATATATCATATTAAATAATATAATATAAAACAGATGACTTTACGTTCTAATTAAAAAAAAATTTACAAAATTAGTACTAAAAATAATTGTTGTCAAATAATATACAAGATATTTGAGCTGCAGTACGCGAAAAATAAATTTCCCTTAAAAATTGTAAGTGGTTTACTTTTTAATCAAGCGGAATCTACAGCTAATCGATCTTTATCGTTTCCGATACATCTTACCATTACCAGCACTTGATTTTTGGCAATAAATTTAATTAATAATTCAATCAAATCATGTAGTCGTTGTTTCATTTTATTATTTAATATTTGTATGCTTCCGCTTCTTTAATTCAATTACCAGATTTTATTTGACATTTAAAAATCACATACTTCCATGGAAATACTGAACATTTCTTCGAATGAATGTTGATGGTGGCGAGCAATTATAATTTGTTCTACTTTTTTATGAATTTTATTCTTGTACAATGAGTGTAGAGTCCTTGATTGCTAAAATATGTCTTTATCAACTCAACTTTGGACTCCTTGCCTCTTCTTATGCTGGAGATGAAACACGTTCTAGCACATTTCTTCTAAAAAGAATTTATTTCATTTATTAAATTTCTCTGTAGGCATTTGAAAGGAATTTATTGTTTCGCACGCTCGCTCCAATCTTGTCTTGTGCAAAAAACAATGATATTTAATGATTCAGCATCCCAACAATTTTCACACGCAATTCAATTTTCATGCAAATTTTTATGTATTTAACAGCATCCTGTTATTTTCCATCAGGTAATCATTATTTGATTTAAAACATCATTGGATGTGGTTTTAATATCAAATTGAAAAAGTTTAACAAACATGAAAATTTGAGTTCAATTATTTTTTAAGTGATATATCAAATTAAATTAATTTATAAATTGCAATCTGCTCCTAACAAATCACGTAACAACTGATGTATTTTTGAATTTCATAAGAAACTGTCATTCGATTCCTTTGTCATATTTCGGCTTTTTGGCAGCAATTCTGTTTCTTTTCTGAGTGAATAATCAACAATGGAAACATCAGTAGGAAACTACAACTCATCGTCTTCGCTTAGTTTTCCTACAAACAGCAGTAATTTTGCTCCTTACAAAAAATGGTCACGTACTATGAGAGAAACCCCACCATAGTCACATAGTCCTATTTATGACTTGCTATTAATACAATTTGCTATTTTCATCGTATTAGCAGTAATATCCTCTTCACAAGCACTGCTACCGCGCTACAACAGAACTATAATTTTCTATCCCTTCCAACGCATTAAGTGAATTTTAATCATCGTGGAAGATTGTTAAATATTCAGTCTGTTTCTAAACTAGATATTTCTACCGCATTTGATCGAGCTTAGCATTTTACCCCATTTACATACGACAGCGTTAATATGTTCACTCGTAACGTCACTGACAACCTTCACGCGCTACAATTGTAAGGCCGGTGGAATATCGGAATATGAAGAGATTAGTGAGAAAACTCAGACTGGATCGATCAGTAATTACTCTAGTCGTACTTGAACAAGTCGTTCAACGTAAATCATCGAAGCAGTTCGTGAGAGTGTTGCTGAGAGTCCAGCAACATCAAATCGGCACCGTATGATTGGAATAGTAATTTTAATTTTTATCAACTGTGAAGAGATTTGTTACAAAATTCAGAGAGACTAGATCGATCAGTAATCACTCGGGTCAATCAGTAAATACTCGGGTCGTGCATCAACAAGTCTTTCAAGGCAAATCATCGAAGCCATTTGTGAGATTGCTGCTGAGAGTCTAGGAAGACCAATTTGGATTCGTATGGTTGGAATAGTGATTTTACTTTATCAACTATGGAGAGATTTGTTACAAAATTCAGAGAGACTATGTCGACCAGTAATCACTCAGGTCAATCATTAATCACTCGAAACGATCAGTAATCACTCGGGTCAATCAGTTATCACTCTGGTCGTCCTTCAATAAGTCGTTCAAAGCAAATCACCGAAGCAGTTCGCGAGAGTGTTGCTGAGAGCCCAGGAAGATCAATTCGGCACCGTGGTCGAGAATTGGATATTTCGAGAAACTCTCTTCATCATATATTCACGAAAGATTTACATCTACATGTTTGCAAAGCTAAATTGACTCAAGAACTGAAGCCGACTGACCACATATAGCGAAGAGAGTTCGTTGAATGGATTATGCTAATTTTTCCACAAAATCATCTTCTGCGATGAGATTAATTTTCATCTTGATGGCATGGTAAATCTTCAAAATTGTCCCATTTGGGGTTTGAAAAATTCACGTGTGATAGTTGTGGTTTTTTGAACCATCCACACTTTAAAAGAGAAAATTGAGCGCTATATCTACGAAATTCAGCCACATTTATGCAAAACGATCATGGAATATTTTGACAAAAGAGTGCGTGTATGCCAATAAAGCAAAGGAGGCCATTTACCCGATGTGCCATTCAATACTTAACACTATACGCAGGCCCGGATTTACCTTAGAGGCACACTAGGCCAGTACCTAGGGCGGTATATATTGAGAACTTTGAAAATTTCTTTACACAGGGGGAAAAAGTGAGAGGACTTGGAATGTCGCCCACCACAAAAAAAAAATATATTAGAAAAATTTTTTTCCATAATCACCAGTGAAGAAGTGCGGCAAATTTCTAATTCCGGGCCTGCCTATACGATATACTTTATGAATCAATAAAAAATTTACAATTTTTAATTAAAAATCTGTGCTTTCTATCAAAAATACATCTTGCGCGAGTTCTGAACACCCTTTTTAAATCGATATTTTAACTTCAACGATTTCTCAAGCAGCTAAACTAACTCGGACGCTACAAACCAAAAATCCGAAATGAGTCGCATTCAGCAGTTATTTCCTATTTAACGGAACCGAGAAGAATACGTTATGAAGTGAAAATGGTCTTGGACTTACTCAAGGGGATTAGAAAAATTTTAGATGTTTCAAGAGATATCGAAAGGTATATTAAACTTTAAGACACATCAAGTAGTCTCAAAATTGTATCAAAAAAAAAAAATATTAAAAGATGTCAGTAGATAATGTAGGGAATCGATGCATACCGGTGGATACTTTAAGACTTCAAGTATAATTGAAAAGTATTGAAAACTGTCAAGCGGTAACGGAGGGTATTCTACAATCAATTCAATAGATATCATCAAGTAATGAACAGCGACGGACATAATGATATTTATAATTCTGAAATAGAATTGCCATACAATATTCTATATACTTACTATATAAATATCATTATCTCTATATATGTTCTATACTCTAGTTCTATACTCTGCGCCTGCTACCGTTGTTAACTTAAGCTCTCTTTTTCTTTATTTTAGGATACCATTTTGTTTTGAAGTGTCATTAAAAAATCAACTTAAGTATCATAAAAAGATTTAGAACTCGAAACGTTGCTTTCTTTCAATCCGCAACGTAATAAAGTAATTCACTTAATTAACATCTTTCAGTGTTGCCACTTCAAGGGTGCTTTCATGAAGTGCGTTAATTGTATGGTGTTATAATTGAATTAAAGTCTAATTTCTTTATTGTTTGCCAGAAGCAAATATTTACATGCACGAGCTACTGAAAATTATTGACATTGTCCTTGCTGTACGTGTCATATTAAAAATTAAGGTGTTTAAGGACCTAACAGTAAGTGCAGTATTACATTACGTTATTATATAAATAATGCAAATTATCAGTAATCTACACAGAATACATTTAACGGTGCAACAGCAACAGTAAATGTACCAAATTTGAAAAAAAATGTTCCAGACTTTTTTTTGTAAAAAAAAAACGGTTTAAATGAAAAATATAAAATTCCACACCCACGCAGTGCTTAACTGCACTGTTTTTGTTGTCGTTAAATGTGGCTAACACACCTATATAATATAACTATCTGCATATACATGAGATACATGCGAATATATGCGTATATGTATGTGCGTGTTTGTGTTGGTAAGATCAAAGGTGACAAGAATGTTGCCAAAATGGCCATTACCAAAAATGACAATTTCGTCTTAAATAACTGCATAACATTTATGTTTTTCACAAAAGTGGATTAAGTGGATTTTTTCAATTACCATACAAGTTGTAACAATGATTTTTAGCTCTCAAACTTTATTTAAGTTTTTCTATTTATATTTAGTCAGTAGAATATAGTTTTTTAATTTAAAAAAATTTAACATACCACACAAATTATCGAACGTTTTTGAAGCGATAATTTCCTTCTCAATATCACTGTTTTTTTTTCAATTAATTTTCACTTTTTTAGTTTTATTTTGATTTTTTATAAAAAAGTCCTTTTGACTTACACTACTTTCGTACGTCACAACTTATGGTAGGTATCCTTTTGAAGTCGGATCCTATATTAAGTATTTTTCTTTCAATGGCTGGCCATTTTATACCTAAGCTAAGCTATATAACTTGTGAGCTGAGTGTCAAGTTTGTCAGTTGTGAGTGAAGAGCTTAATGAAAGTTTTTCTCTCACAAAAAGCACGAATGTAGTGTTGCCAGCTATAAATATTAAGAAATATTCTCAACGTAGAAAAAATGTTCTTTATATTGAAGCTTTGAAATTAGAATGTATTAAATCTAAACTTCAAGTTATGTTACGGCATCAACAGTCAGGAATGCATATTAGACCGAAATGACACCCCACGAAAGCAATTTATTGATGAATAGTTTGAATTTTTGAGAACTTTTAAAGATTTACAAATAAAAGCTATAAAATAATTAATATCCTAGCAACCACCGAACCAATCTATTTCAGAAAAAACCCCTTGTTCTTAATGAATATTTCTTAATTTTTGATAAAAAAAAACTTTATTTCGTTAATATGATCATATTTTTTTTGAAAAATAACATAAAATTTTATCTATTTAGAGATAAATTTTCGCATGAAAAATTAAAATTTTAGAGATGTACGAGTATCTAATAAGAATTACTTAGAAATTGCTTTCAGCAATATCATAGTATTCGACATTCTTTGATATAGAATTAATTAATCTGCGAAACCCATTTATTTCAGCAAGGGCTTCTGCTATATGGTATATGGGACATTTAATGTCAAAACAAATGAATTTTGACTTTGAGATTTTCAATTTTCAGACTTTTTTCTGTGAGGTGAGAATTTTTCAAAAGTCGAACCAACATTTCAGTTACATTTTTTTTTCAAAATTTCTGAATTTTAAAAATATATTTTATATTTGTATATATTAACTCTAAGAATAAAGGTGCACCATTTGAACAGAATTTTTGCAAAAGTCAAATTTCAATTTGCAATTCTTTTTTCTGGTTTTTCGTTTTTTCTATAAATGTAATAGGGAACAAACTGCTTGCGATGTTCATTGGATCGATCTAGGAAGCTGAAACTTTGGGAGAATTTTCACTAAACACAATTCTATATTATATGGTATTTTGATTAAATTAACACAGATAAATGAGTGGTAGACGTAGGGCCCTTTATGTATCACGATTCGTCTCGTTTTGTCTTTAATTTCCAAGCCTAAAAGTATGCTAGTACAATTCTTATATTTGTGCTTAACTAGTCATTAAACACAGGGCAGATTTTTTTGTTTTCATTTATGTAAAATACAATCGCATATTTTCAGGCTTGAAAATTACCGACGAAACGAGACGAATCGTGATACACAAAGAGGCCTTTAATCCTTAACGAATATTGCATCATTTATGATAGAATCTACGGCAATTGCATCTGGAATGAATTGAATTGACGAGGGGTAGCAAGATCATAAGCCTCATAAGAACTGAACTCGAAAGTTTAGAGTCTTGCATAACGGGGAACTTGTAGACTTTCAATTTGAGTAGAGTAGCTATGAGAGTTCTGTGACAAAATCGCGTGTATTTTCTGTAACCGCAGCAGCGACTCCTGAATAGGTAAGAGCAGCCGGCTGCGGGGTACGGGGTAGAACCTCAGAATAGATAAGAGTAGCCGAAAGGGGGTGTATTTTCTTGTGTAGCGTGACTGCAGTTACAGCTGCGCTGCTTATCATAATTTGTACCTAACTCTCATAACTACTCTACTAATTTGCCAATGTTCTCGCAATGAGTAGTGTTTTAGTTCTTTCCACCAAAAAAAGGCTTAGAATTTTTATGATCTAAGAAGAGTCCTTAAAATTTATTATAAAACAATGAGTTACAGTTTGAGTGTACATGACGGAATTATGTTAATATGTACATGTCGTCTAGATTTTTTTCTCAAACACTAAGCCATAAACTATATAGTTAAGCTTATAAATGCGAAAAATTCGTATGATTATTGTTTTGTCTCCTTTTAAGTACTACATCTCGAAACTCAGACGTGCTGTGGCAAAAGTTTGTATAGGTGTTTTCAAAATGAGGCTCTAATGTCGTCCCAAAAAAGATTCTACGATTATACCTTTTACGCTGCCGACTTTTGTTAAGCATTTACATTATTTGACACAAAATTTTTTATGTACATTTCTCGTAACCAGTCATAGGGTTCGTAGAGCTCGAACTCTCGCGGGAAACCTGCATAATTTTCCACCCACTCCTCCGCACAAATTTGAGACTATGTCCCGAGCCCACTCCTAAACCAAGTTTCTAGTTACGGTCCTGCTAAAAACATATAACTTTTTTTTTATTTCTTCGAACTGGTAACACTGTAAAAAGTTATGCATTTCATTGCTCTTTGTGAATATTTTGCAAAATACCAAAAAATGGTAAAGTTAAATCAATATGCGTGCGCAAAATTTATGAAGGACAAGGATTTTTTTTTTGGGAAATGAAATATCTTAAAAAGATAAGGCCAGACAAAATAAGTTTTTCTTTTTATAAATACAAATTTAATATCCAAATTTAAGAGAATTTAAGATGAATTAATTTAATTGCAAAATTAGGCGTCATTTTCGAAAATTAATTTCAAAAATAGCTCCACCTGTTGTTGTTGAAACTTTTTTAAGCTGATTAAATAATAAAAATAACCCCTATTCTATTTAGTCATAATGTACACTTATAGTTATATATACACTCGTATGTATGTATGTATGTAAGTACATAAAACTATTTTTAGAAGATGGAAAAGTATGAACACCATTCAGAAAAAGTTATAGTGCGTAAAAAAATAAAAGCGTCAACATTATGTACGCTCATACTTTGAAACTGTAACGTAACTATAGTTTCACAAAAAAAAAAAACTTTGTCGAAATTTATCACATACCTTTTCTGGATTTCTTGACACAACGAAAAAACTTCACTTTGATAGAATTTACTGATTGCGAGAAAGTCGATTTGTACTTTTCATTATTCTAGTCCAACCTACGCAATCCTTTTGTATTACTCACTTTACCTATAAAACAATTTATATTATTTTTTGTTATTTTATTTTTCTCTGACTTTTCTATTATTTGAACACAAAAGAAAACCCGTGCGCAGAGGAATCCACACAAAATTCTTCTATTTAATAGTTACCGTTAAAATTCCAACTTTTATGGCGTCCATAACTTTGAAAGCTTTTGTGAGCGACAACTGAAAAATTTACTCAATTACGAAATTTACTCATTCTCTCAACAGAAATGGCGCATGTCTGAAATGATATGGCGAGCAATACCATTCTTTAACCCTAACCTAACATATCCATATATTCTCTGAGTATCTGGTCCGTGACCATTAATGGAATTTAATATAAGTTATACGTGTGAATGTATGCATACAAGTATGCTTAAATTCGATACTCCATTAAATTATCCTGTTGAACTGTTGCGCTCCTTCGTTGTCGCCGCTATCGTCATAGTTATGGTACAGTAGTAGAGTCGTTTACGGCTTTAAGTGAGAATCATTGCCAGTCTTCTAGTTTTTTTTTTTTTCTTTTTTCGTATATCCTATACGGCATGTCGCAGTGACACCTGTTACGTGCTCCTATCTGTATTTCGCCAATTTTCGCATGCTTCCCTTTATTGAAGGTCCTGTATAAAGTATCACGTTTCTGTCTTATTCATCGTAGTTTATACAATATACATATACGAAAATATGTGTGTAAGTAATGCTGAAGTGAGCATTCATTTAAGTTTTAATTAAGTCTCGAAATTAGAACCCAAGCATATTTGCTAATTTTTATTACCAGAATTTAGTGAGAGCCTCTGATTTAGAGCAATTTAAAGCTTAGCCAAGTGTTAATTTGTCAAAATGTTTTTGCGGTTAACAACAGATAACATGAATTTTACATAATGTATTACTCAAATTGCTAGGGGTTTTGCATACGTTGGATAGAAACGTGGAAAACTTTCAAAAAGCTTAAGCTCATGCATTAATTTTAATTTATTTTTTGTGCAATACGTCAATAAGATGTGGGAGAAAAACTTTTGAATGCTTAGGATAAGTTCTTCGGTAAGCTCGTTTACAGTGGAAGGCTTATGTGGGGCATAACCCTTTTAAGGAATCGATTTTCATTATAACTACAAAGAAGTCTTAAATTAAAAACTCCAGTGCTGTAAGTAGAACATGTTTGTTTCACTAGGTGGCAAGTCCTTTTGACAAAATCTGCCCACTTTTTGTAAAGTGCTGGTCTAAGTTTTGGCTCACTCGGAACCATTCGTAGCAGTTGCGTTAAATTTGGTGACACTTTCGAAATATTCCGGGAGGTAAGGTTGCATTTTTCATGGTCATTTCCTACCGTTTCATTTTTTTTTTCCAATTGATAGTTACAATATGGCCAAAAATCGAAATAAGCGTCCGCCACCAATAAAAATATAATGCGGAAAGTAAACCACAAGTAGAAAAATATATTGAAATCACTGTTGCTGAGGATATGAAAACTCATTGAGTACATTTCGGAAAAATCTCCGTAAGATTTGACCCACCTATAAAAATTGAGATCATTCTTGGACTCAGCGATCATGGAGCATCAGAAAATATGCTTAAAATCAAGAACCAAAAATGTCTTACTTAGTAAATTTAACATTACTTAGTTCCATCATTCAAAAATAAAAATTTCTCTTACATATTTGCTTGCAACTATTTCATGATGTAAGTAGAACTTTGTCTAAACACAAAAACATATTAGTTAAAGAGGCAGACAGACGTAGAGTATATTTTTTAATTTTATGCAAATTTAAGTGATTTTGTAGTCAGGCAGATTGTGATTATTATAAAGATTATGTCATAAGATGCAAAAGAACACCCTCTGCCACTTAGTAATTACTTCTGCACTTGAAAATTTCAATATTACAAATATATAAAACAATAAGTTATAAAACATCATATCGCATCTGCCTCTTAGCTGGCTGGCTCTCTTACTTAAAAAAAAAAACGAAAAATAGAGAGGGCAGACGATTACAGCGCTGATTTTTTCGAAGGCGAACCCAATATGGTGGATTAGAACCTAGTATATCAAATTTGGTGCAAATCGGTTGACTTTCAAAAATTTGACCACCATATTGAATATTTGACCAGTATATTGGATCCGCAATCTTAGATTCTTTCAACCTACCATGAAAGCTTTTTAGGAGCTACAATTTGAGCTAAGAAACGACCAAATCGGTTTTGAATTTTTATTTTTACAAGCTTTTATTGCTGGACACTCGATTTTTCTCCAGCTACCGGCCACCATATTGGATCCGCCATTTTGAATTTCTAAACGAGCCACAAGGTTTTCAGAAGATTTTCATGAGACGAACATTTTAAGACGGTGACGGTGATCCGCTTGACGTGAAACGTCCCATATATAAAACCAATACCGATCATAATTTATATTATTTTTCTGGCTCCACATATGAGGCATTCCACGCCAAATCGGACTGCATTTTGCCTTTGCATCTCAAATTTTCTTTGAAAATTTTTTAGTTTTAGATGAGCCTCCACATTTTTAATCCATTTATTTTCATCTTTTTTTTTGTTGGAAATATCATAAACTGAAATAGGTCTACAGACAGATCTTAATTAGTTCCAGTATAGCAGGACAACTTGAACATTTAAATATTCGATATTTCGGTGAAAAAATCATGTATTGACATTGGGTTTTCAAGGAAAAAGCTTAAGCTTTCCAGCTATGTATATAATTAAATATATTCGCAAAAATTTGTGTCCTTCGCATAAACTTCATATCTGCCCACAAGAAATCAGACATGCTTGTATTTTCTTTCATTAAGTCTACATATAAAAATATTGAAAATAAAAAAATGTTAATGCTAGACTTATAATAATCTCTACTGTATTAAATTTTAAAAAATTATAACGTAAAGAACGTGACATTCAAGATCAAATTGAAAACTCACGTAAAACTAGAAAGCAATGAAGTTTAAGTATAATTAACATTTTTCCACTCCATAGTTCACGCCTTTGTTTATTTTAATATTTTTTTTTTCATGACTAAGACTACAAGGTATAAGATACTTTATTATTTACAAAATAAATATAAAATTATGACTATGAATTGATTTGGAATATGGCAAAGAACATTCTCCATATCAAATATTTGAGTATACTCGTACAAAATGACAAAATATTTTTAAAAATATTCGAGAACATAAACAACACTGAATTATATTATTGTGGATTAAACTTGTTGTCAAATGCAGGGAAATTACTTGGAGCTTAAACTTACTCGTACATATACAAATTAATATCATTGCTTAAATATTTCAAATTATAATTTCTTTTGGTTTACTTATCGTACTTTCTTTCACTTTTTACTGTAATCACAAATTGTTTATATCTTAATTAGACCAAAGTAGCTACGATTATTTATATCTTTTAATATAGCATTGCGATCAGTATGAAAATCTCGCAAATGTATCGTTTCGTTCGCCTTCAGATAGATAAGTCCGCTCGTATGACATGTGTGTATCTTTAATGGCATATTTGTTGGTACCGTATTCAGACATTGCAAATACGGTTTATGTCCATGAAATATCACAAAACCATTCTGATCATGTGAATTATTATAGCACACTTGTGCGTAAATATAATAAAGACCTGGCTCCTTTACCGTCAGTAAACCGTTTTCCACATTAAAGAATTGCTCGTAGGCGATTTCATTAGACCAACTTGGTGAGCCAATATACATATCACCAGGATAAGCTGAAAATGAATTGACAAAATTAATATTATTTGAATATAATTTAGTGTAATGCATTGCACTAACAATCGACCCTTATGGCTGAATGACGGTCCGATACTTTGCGATTTAAGTGGAAATGTGCCGCTGGTGTAAATGACGCTGAGCTGCCTGCAGTAGATTTGGCTGAAATTAGAGAGTCATCTGCAAATTTATTGAAAATGTTTCAATAGAAAATAATATAGGAGAGCAAATAATAAATACATATCATATATAGGTTGGAAAGGTTGTGAAAAGGGGCAGTGGTGAATGCAATTTTTTTTTTTTTTTCAATAGTGACCGGTGCCACGTCCCTTAGAGGAAAATATGTTACCACAACTAAACTACTGGGCCGATTTGGATGAAATTTGATATGGAGTTAGATTGAAACTTACGAAAGTGTATTGAAAACTCTGTGTTCTTAAATTGGGCGTGGCACCGCCTCTAAATGAAAAAAAAAGGCTTTCATGACTGAGCGGCTACACCTATTTGGATGAAATTTGGTACAGAGATAGACTGATCTTTTTTTAAGTGTGCAGTGTCACACCTCTAATAGAAAAATATGTTTTCACAGCAAAACTATTGAAATTATTTTGATAAAAGATGGTTGAATTTCAACCAAATATTTTTTGAAGATGATGGCATATTATGTGAAAAGAAAGAAACTTTTGACCTAATTATTATTTAATTAAATAATTCACAACTATATCCTACTTGTCTTCTTTGCTCGAGGTCCACATAGCCCTAGAGACTGAATTGCAAAGGACCTATCTATCCCAACATTCAATGCCTAGTCTATCGTTGGAAAATTTTAATTTATTTTGTTCGATTCCTTTAAGGGGTAAGTGCAGGCCCGAATTTACCATACAGGTAAAATTTGAGTACCGCAAACGGGCAACAGAAACAGCTCATTAAAAAATACCAAAAATATGGTATTGTGCTCTAGAAACCTATGTACTTACATAGTTGGAAATCAATAAAAGGCGCATTTTTTGATTGAAAAACTTATCGTACAAAATTATTTTACCATTGAAGAATTTTTAGGGGAGGGGGGGCGGTAATTTTTGAAACTGCCTAGGGGCTGAAAATTTTTGAATCCGGGCCTGGGTAAGTGTATTATGACACCCCAGACTTCTTATATGAGACCCATCATGTGATGATCTCTTATTTTAAGATCTCCGTTATTATAGAATATATCACTAAAGTGCACAATAAGATGGAACATGCAACCAAGAAGGTATTGTCAGATCATTTATGAACGGAAAAAGCCATTTTCAGACACAAGTGCGCGGCAGAAGTCAGTAATATTACGTGGTACTAAAGTATCGAAGCTAAAATCTTCAAGCAATACCACATTTGCAACCTAGGGTGTTTTCATAAATGATGACACATTTTTTTGGCGGAACCCCCATCTATTATAATGTCTCACAAATCCTCGGATCAAAGTATCACAGCTGAGCTAAAGCCAAATAGGATCGTGACATCAGTTATAGAAGCTACATAAGAAACCTGTAAGCTTTGGAAAAATGTTCTTTTAAAACTGCTTTAGGCACAGAACAAAAAATGTTGTTAAAAGAGATACTTATGGTATATCGTACATTTAATAAAATGCATTTTTTGGCTTACCACTTTTAATAACAGGAAACTTGCGCTTACGACTATGTCCGTGATGACGAAGTGGCGAGTATCGATGTTCACCTTGTCGCTCACTCACAATATAGCGCTTATAGTTGTTTCCAGGCATCTGGACCCCATCAGCACTTGCAGATTTAGTTCTAAAGCAAAAAAATCGATAAGTTATAATTTGCACACCAATGAGATTAATATACGGATTATATGTGACTAATGGAATAACTACGAGTTTCACACTAAATTTAATGAGAATAATGCTAAAAATTGTATTCTACATAAATGTGAATGCATTCTAGCAATGAGCTCTACGAAGAAGAAATCAAATCGTTTGTTATTACAATCGGTCACGCCAGTCACTCCAATCGTACCGCATTACTGGCTTTCTGCTATGATTTTTCTTATGTTGTTGATTTTGGGCTGTGGTATGACTAGTTTTCTCCAATCCTGTTGAAGGTATATTTCCTTCAGTTTTATTTAGTTTTTCCAAAAGAGATTCTTCATAGATTGGTAGACCATTTGATGCGTTCGCTATGGCACGTTTTTCTCTTGAGCTAGGAGAACTAAATAACAGTATAGATATTATTTAACTTTTATAAATGGCAAATGAATTTATGTAAACCTTTGTTTATTTTTGGAATCCTTATATTTTTCAAAATCATCATATAAATTATCATCATCAGAATCATTACTATAATCGTCTTCATCATCGCCGTTGAGACCTTCAATATGTTTGATTATTTCATCGTAGTCTTCCACATTGAATTCAGAGAGTATTGCACCCTTATCGTCTTCGTCTTCGTCATAATCGTTATCTTCAATACTGTCATCATCATCGTCATTATCGTCATCATCTTCATGAGCAACACCAACAAGAACGTCATCATCCTCATCATCGTCGATATCAAGATCATCAATAGACGTTGGATCGTCAATGAGTGCATTTGCGTACTGAAATATAAGATGAGCTGTTACTTGAATATAAATGAATATAAGAGCTGGTCAATAAAATGCATTTTTTCGTAATTCTAATAACTTTAAGGCATCGAGTTTAATTTTTGTTAATTCGCTCAATTTTGCTTTAGGTACTCTGCTCTGTTTGAATAAAACTTCCCGATCTTCCAATTCTACCTGAATTGGATTTTTCGATGCTCTTGGGACTTAATCAACTAATTCGCGTTTTTTCGATACCGCACGATTTTTTTAAAGGTTTTTTATCGATACCTCATAAATTCTATCGTCCTTTTCGATGTTTTCATTGCTGTCTGTGTTTTTTGTACTGTTCGATAAGCTTTGACTACATCGCTGATTTTCGATATATCTTTTAATTTATTTCGCCTTTTTCATTTATTGGTATTCGAAACTTAGGAATGTTATCTACTGTTTTGAAATTTTTCGACTATCAAGGTTACCAAGTGACTAGGATTGACCCGAGTGAGTTTCCAAGGACCTGGTAGGAAACAAAAAATTTGTTTTTTAAAATTTTTTTTATTTTTGAGAAGATTGTGAATCGCTTTTGTACAACTTGGTAATCCTGTTGACTGTTCTCAAAACATTCGTTATTTTTCGAACACATTTTTTGTAAGTTTATCGGAGCTATTAATGCTCTCCGGTAATATATATGTACATAATTTTTTTTGACTTTTATGATATATTTCGATACTATTTGATACTTTCAAAAAATTTTTATGTTTTTCAATGCGAAAAATTTTAATTATTTTTTCAAACCATTTGACAGTTTTGGAAATATATCGACATATTCAATGCATTCGATACCATTTTATACTCTACAACTAATTTGCTGGAAATTGCTAGTTGTCATGATATTTTCTAAGAACTTTTGACAACTTTTCCTATTGCCCCGAATGAAAAATCAATTGATTTTATTTCTTAAATTATTTTTATGCCATTAAAGTTTTAAAATCAAAAATAAACAATCAGATGCAACGTCTCCTTTGATTGTGTGTTCATCAGCCGAATTGTATATGGGTATATATAGTCTGAGGCATACGAAAAATTGCATTTTTAAAATTACAAATTTCAGTTTTAAAATTTGCAATTTTTATTTGCTTAAAAGGAGAATAGAATAATTTAAAATTCAATTCTACACAACAAAAATCAAATAGCTGCGCCATTTGACTTATAAATAAGTCATAAGAGTTATAATGCAAATTGTTTTTATTCTAATACGACTTTTTTAAATTTAAATATTTACCAAAAGCGCAAAAAAAAAGAAACAAGCCAAACAGAAAAACTATATTTCAAATCTATTTTAAACTAATAGGGGGCAGATAGATAATTTTATGAAAAAAAAAACAAAATATATCCATAGTTCAAAAATAAATTCTTAAATAATAATAATAATAATAATAATTCTTAAAAAGAAAAACTCAAGTATTTGCCAATAAAAATACTTTCTTACTAAAAATACTTTTTATGTTTTTTTTTTGCTTAATTTTGATATATTGACAAATTAATTCCATATGTTATTCAAGTATATACAAATAATAATAATAATAATAATAATGGTAACAAGCAATTTGCATTCGGTTTTATTTTATTAGTTTTAGTTAACTTTTTTCTATAATTTTTATTTGTTTAAAATGCTAGCTGTCTCAAGTTTATGTGGGATGAGCGTGATATATGCGCATACTTAACATACATAAATATCCATAGATAATGCGTAAAATTTATTGAGAAAAATTATAAAAAGTATAGAGTAGTACATTTTAGCGCCACATACAAAAAGAAAAGAAATAAAGCATAACCAATTCTTGAGCGATGGCATGATGTAAAAAAATTTATTTATGTTACATTGTGGAATTTGAAATATCTATGAATACGGATAGTTCAAAATATATGTACACAATTGATATTTTCAAATATTTGAAATGATATTAACATTTTCCAAACAGTTCCATATATTGACAGTATTTGCTATAAATTGAATTTTAAAAATACTGTTGGCCACTGTAAAATTTTTTTATATAATAAAAAATTTATTTCTACAAAATATGTTTTTTTTTTTTTGTTATTTTTTATCATTATTATTATTATTATATTCTGTGTGAAAAACCACATTCCTCAAATTTGCTTGCTCATATATACAATACAAGCTCTTTCTGCAGCATTTCCTATAATCATATGAAAGAAAGAAAGTCCTAAATGTCGGATTTCAGCTCAAATGTTCTTCTCGAATTCTGGAATTGTTCGAGATTTATTTAAAAAACTTGTTCTTTCAAGTAAGAAGATTATTGGCATCAAATCATGTTACCACAGAGGCTAAATAAATTTAGCATTTATTGGAAAAATTCGAAAATTCCATATTGACTTCATTAGGAACTATAACTCCTTATGATCTTTGAGCGCTAGGCATTCAGATTTTTCAATCACTGTTCTATACAGCACCCAGTTAATTCTTTCTAGCTGATGTTTCTCATTTTCAGAAAAATAAGGCGCTGCTAATACTTATGGCCATAATACCACCAGTGCCGAATTATCACCAACGGCATGCCGTAGGAGCGTCAGACTTTGAGCGAGGCAGTTTCATTATTAAGCCAAACTAATTTTTTTATTTTTGTTTAATATTGGTGAGCATAGAAAAAACGTAAAAAGGGTCATCGAAAATATTATTGAGAAAATATAAATAAAAATTTCATTCAGAAATTTTTCGACTTTTTCTGCAACGTCGCATACATGGGGCGACAATAATGTAATTGACAAAGCTTTAATGCAGTCCTGAATACCACAACAAACCATGCAGTTTTGTGGATGCAATTGATGCTGATCTAGTTTCCTGGCTCTGAAAGTTTTTGTTGTCTTTGTCTAGGTATTGAAATAGGATGATCATGTGTTTGTCGGGCCATATATAACCATTTTATAATCAGTTTCAAAAGTTTCTGTAGCGATGCTTAGTTGAGCAGAGCGACGACAAGTAGACTCAGACTGATGAGATCATCACTTCCCAGAAGATCGCCGACTAATCCACTTCTTTCTAACCGAGCGATTACGCTCTGAATCATATTATCGCTATGAAATACTGCTATATTAAAATGTGTCCAGTACTTTCTCTAAGTTTAAATAATTGATCTTGTACTGGTATAGAAAAACTTAATGAGCCCTACTCGTTGCTGTACATTATGTAGTCAAATTAATCTCGAGAGAATGCTACAAAAAATAAGAGAGTTCCAAAAATAACAAGTTATGAATTTTTGAAACCCTTCGGTTTTTTAGTGGCCAGGCAAATATAACGGCATAATTAACAATTACACTGGTCTACAACGTTTTATTCCCTTAAATAAATCATACATTTGGTATCTAACCCTTTCAGACCCGAATTAAAGTGCGAGGACTTAAGAAAATTTGAGCTCATATTTTTATTAATACGACTATAAAGACTAACTGAAATCAATTTCAAAGTCCTACGTATCTTCGTTCGTCCTTACGGCCTGTAAGGACTTTTCGTTCCTTCGAAAAGTTCCTGAGACGCAACTCAACAATTCTTGTTTACAAATTATGTTTCTATCTATTAATTAACCTATTTTGAACCAATTAACTTACTTTTTTTGTAAGTCCGAGTAATTTATTTCACATAATTTAATTAAAAGCACAAGGACCTTTTTTCTTAAACTTTTCGGCACTTGTTTTTTTAACGTCGTTATGACGTAAGTGACGCCAATACTAAAAACCCATAGCAGCTAACTAAATTGTGTATACACCTGAATGCACAAAACAGAACAGCTGATAAGACAAGAGCAAAACCAAAAGCTAAAAAAATAACATAACGGTGATTTTGGCATGAGAAGACAATGTTGCCTATAGGCAACATTGGACGTGAAAGGGTTAATACGAGGTCGCTAAACACAAATTTTTAAACCAAATTTCCACATCAGCCATTATTTTCAAAATTTATGTCGAAATCGCCGATATGGTCCAATTCGTATTTTTTTTTTTAAGGAATATATTTGACAATATAGTTGAAAAGCTTAAACTTTCCCTTCAAAAACCACTTTTAATTATATCGATTTCGTTTTCTCCAATATATCGTAAATCCAAGGCAAAATTAGAAATTTTATAATGAAACTTTTATCTAAATCCCAAAGTTATAAATTCTATATCACATCCCGAAGTGAAGTCAAAGTAAGTAAGTTTTGAAGACGTTTGAGTGGGAGACCAAAAATGAACAGCAAATGTCTAATTCCTTTATTGGACTGTATTAAAATATGTATGGATATAAATCTTTAAACTCTCTAGACATAACAGAATACTAAAATTTATATTTCGAGTGCGTTTACTTAATGGTCATCATATTACATACATACATACGTACTCACCAGGGTGGTATGAAAATTATTTGTTTGAATACTAAAGGAAGCACCCCCACATACCTTGTGAAAAAATCAAAAAAATTCTAAAAATTTGAGTTTAATATCTCAATGTTAATGCTTGCACCAAAAAGTTTTTTATTGACTTTTGCATAGAAAAACAGAGGCTTGATAATTATTTTACTGAGCTTACTGTTCAGTACAGTGTATGTCAACACCATAAAAAATACATTAGACGACGATAATATAAGAAAAAAAGTAGCTACAGCTAGTCATACTAGTTTCATCCATTGCAAAGCGGAATCATCAGTGACTTTTAAGCCGATAAGTAAAAGTTTCTAGGCCTGATAAGTTTTCCTTTTGTATAGATCTGTTGAGAATGTTTTATTAAACAGAGGTAAATTTAGAAATAGAGAGGCTAATACCCTAAACAGAATTCCGGCGTAAATGCCGCGACGGCTGACGGTAGAATTAGATTTGGTTTTAATTTTACCGTCGCCGTTGAGAGAGTAGAGAGAAAAGAGAGTTGCGCTCTCTTCTCCCATACGATTTTCACAGCAAAAATTTTACTCTGGCGGTATTTACGTCGTACGCCGGAATTCTGTTTAGGCTATAAAGCTAGTCATACCAGTTTCATCCGTTGCTAAACGGAATCATCATTGATTTTTAAGCCGATAAGTATAAATTTCTAAGCCTCACATATTTCTCTCATTGCATAGATCTGTTGAGAGCTTTTTAATATCAGTCAAATCAGTCAATACGTAAGATTTTAGATTTTTTTAGATTTTTCAGATTTTTTTAATACCTACCCTAATACATACATCCATATGTATGTATGTTCCTTACATTATTTTTGTAGACTTCAAAAATACACGCATAGAACAAATTTTTTGCTGTAGTAATCATGAAGTGTTTACTTGGCAAGGCAACTAATAGTGGCAAGTTAAAATTGTTTTTTTTTTTTAATTTTTAATAAGAAAAAACAATCAAATTCTAGAGAAAAACTGATTAAAGAAATGCATCAGTCATTTACAAAGTATATTTTGTAAAAAGTTTCAACTAAAACAGTTCCTTAAATTGAGGTTAATGGTCTGAAATTAAACATTACTGAATGAGTGAATATGACTTTTTTTTTTTGAAAATTAACGCATGGCTTTTGCAATTAGCGATTGCGTTGTATGCGCCATCAATTTATTTATTTGGTGGACCATCGTTTATATCAATGCCAAAAATGAAAAAAGATAGCCATCCCATAAAAATGCTACAAAAAATACAATTCATTTATTAATTATTTATATATTTTTTTTTTTTAACTTTAAGGAAATAGAATTTTTTGTTGTTATTTTATTTTGTTCTAATTGCTATGAATATCATTCTATTATGAGTATATTGACCATATGATCCTCATTGATTCAACCACTGCTATGGCATCATAAATATCAAAATTTATCTTCAGAGTCGCGTTAATAATAATGCTCAAGTGTTATGAGATCAGCCTTCAGAAATGACGAATATAAATATAACGCTTCAGCTCAATAGACAAGGTGGCGCAAAAGCTCTCACTGGATTTTCGGAAGCAGTTTGTTAATCAAATGAAGGCAAAAACTTTCATCCCTTTTTCCACCTGCCATAATATATAATCGCTGGGTTTTTTTTTTTGGAAAGGTTATGAAGAGGAGCAGTGCTGAATGCAATATTTTTTCAATAGTAGGGGGTACTACGCCCCTAACAGGAAAATGCGCTTCCGTGGCTAAACTTATAGACCGATTATGATGAGATTTCGTATGAAGTTAGATCGAACCCTACTAAATAGTATTAAAACTCTTTTTTTTCTTTTAGTGGGCGATTCATCGCCCCTAGTAGGCAATATCGACTGAGCTGCTACACCGATTTTCATGAAATTTGGTGTGTAACTTTATTGGCTCCTGAGGAAAGATATATGTTTTTAGTGGATATAGTCACGCCACTAGTAGAAAAATGCGTTCGCTGCTAAGCTTATAGACCGATTTCGATGAAATTTGGTGCAGATATAGTTTGAACCCTAAGGAAGGGATAGAATAGGGACAACACTACATGACACAATGGTTTTTATTTTTGGGAGCGATGACAAAAATAGCGCTCTTTTCATCGTGTCAGTCGTGGAAATATTATTGCTTAAGTGGCCAGCATTAATACATATTCGGGATTGTTCCACAGTTTTTTCTATGACTTTTCTCAAAACTTTTAACGATAAAACCTGATTCTGATCTTGTAAGCCAACGCATTGCATTTAAGCTTTGGGAGGGCTTGACTGTAATTTACATGTGCTTAGTGGTCTGCCTTAGTGCAGGAACATTTCACAAAACTGCGTTTCCTCTAATGTCCAACTGCGTGGGCAACCTATTGTCCGATTGATGTTTGAGGGTTCTCTTTGATTTCAGTAATCATAACAGCAATATTTTTGGCCAAAAATCTGATCCGGGCCTGGCCACATCTATAAGTATGCTATGTTTTTTGGGGCAGTTTCTTCTAAGGCTTCTTAGCTAAGTTTCTACCCAGTTGATGTCATACAACTAGGGAAACTACGATGAAATTCACAACGATCACCAACGATCGATAATTTGTCAATAGTATAGTGATCCATGGTTTGCTTACGTCTGTTCTGCTTTTGTTTGCATTACAAATGTCAAATTGTGCGGTGACATAAGACGTCATCTGAGAACATTTTCCGATTGGGAAATAACTTTGCGCCACCTTGTACTAAAACATATGAGCAGTACATACAGCGACGTGAAAATACAATTTATGACAAAACTCAAGGAAAAAAGGCACATGAATAATAAATTAATTCGCCCAAAGAATATCGACTCAAGTTTTCTGCGACATTAAATGATATTCATTTTAATATTTATAAAAACTTTATAAAATCTAATTCAATGTATAAAAAAAAGCATGCCGAACAAGCGAGCATATGAATTGTTCAATTTTTATTATCAAACATTCCATAGCTTAATTTAACATATAAAAAAAAATATATTCTAAGTTCGCGATCAATTGATGATTCCATAACGTTCTGCTTTAGAGATCAAGCATTTAGTTTTTTTCTTTTTCTCGAAAACTTTTATGTACTTAACTGGCTGTGTTTTCCCGAAGATTCATATTTAAAATTTGCGTACATTTCATTTGATAATTCAGCGTGGTTACTCTATATAAAGAAAAAAAAAAAGGTTTTCCTTTATACACAAAAACGTTCCATCGTTTATCGACAATGCTTTGATCTGGTTTTAGTGACTTAATTTACGCTATCTTACATATGTTCTGAAATGATGCATTGCTTTCTGGTATTTGATTTTCTTCGCTTGATATATCACTACGAGAAGCTTTAAAGTTCACACATTATGGTTTTTATGATAAATATCGTATGCTATTTGCTTTAATGCCCATATGTTCGTGTGATAGCTAATGAGGTGTGACCGATTTTAGTACAATTTTCTGGCTATTTCAAATTGAAAATGTTTTTGGTTTGTTTTTATGATCTTTGAAATATAAGAAATGACCTAATTTCAAAAATAATGCCATTTAAATAAACATTAAAAATGATTTCGTTTTTTTTTATATATTTTGAACAAGTTTAAAAATGTTGAGAATTAAGAAAGTTGATTTTAGCGACTGATTATTTTATAATTAAACATTATTTAATCGAACTTACAGTCATTAAGCAAAGACCAATATTGTAAATTTTTACTTATTGATCAATGCTATTTTTCAACAAACATGACAAAGATAACAAATGGAACAATTTTAACCTGGTAATTGGTGACATGTTTCGGCTATTACCAATAGCCTCATCAGACCAGTTTGGTTAATTCTGTACATGGACTCGAACCCCTGACCGTTCATGCATTGCAATTGCATATTTTGCGACGGTCGCTCTAACACTTGAGCTACTGAGTGACTTGTCATGAGGTGTACAGAGTGCGCATATTCCATTTGTCATCTTTTGTCACTTTCTCGCTTGCTGCCATAGCCGTTAGACCGTCGGCCTAAAGTCATGCTATGATTTATTTTTCGAAATTGTGGTGTTGCCAGCCACATATTTTTGAAATTCGGCGTGCTCTCCATATGGTTTAAGAAAGTTGATTTTTGCGACTGATTATTTTATAATCTTATCTTTGTCATGTTTGTTGAAAAATAGCATTGATTAATAAGTAAAAATTTACAATATTGGCTTTGCTTAATGACTGTAAGTTCGATTAAATAATGTTTAATGTTGAGAATTTTTAAAATATTAGCCACAAAATGCTATCATCGAAAGGTAAAAAATATGCACTTTCAATATTTACTATATACTGAGCTAGTAAGTTAAATATTATTTAACAGATGCTATTGCCATAAATTTTTATGCCTAAAAATTGGACAGATATTTAGATGATGGAGCCAGGAAAAGATTAAAATCATAATAAAAAGTGTTTCTATGCTGACATTTTGCCAACATATTTTCTTTAAAAAAATATGTATTAATCGTATCGGCAATAAATTGCTTCACATTCAACACAAACTAAGTGCTCTTAATGCGGTTTTTGTGTCTGAGCAATATTTAATTGTAAGTTAATTATTGTGCATATTTCAATGTGACAAACGAACAATTTTCACATTTTTCTGACTTGGCTGTGTATGTAAATTCATCTCAAAATAAAAACAAAAGCATTCACCCCGAAAGGCCACTGTTCATTTTATATAATAAGTAAAGATTTTGTAGATTTTGTCTCGATTTTTATATTAAAATTAAAAATGAACAGAATTTTTCGTTAAATTTAAGGAAAAACCTCTATTTTTTATCGTAGATTTGTATTCTATGGGAAAATATAAATATTTTCTCCTAGACTTACAATTTTCAGTAAAAATCGCTTTGAGTAAAAAGTTCTTAAAATTGGTCAATATATTTAGAAAAATATTTTTTTTATTTTTAATTTATGACGTCATATTGTTACAATAAAATTAAAAAAAAATTATTTTTCTGAATATATTTATATTTTCCCATAGAATACAAATCTGCTATAAAAAATATTGGTTTGTCCCTGATAAACTAAAAATCTTGAGGAAAAATTTGTCATAAAAAACATTTCTATTTTTCCCATAGAATACAAATCTACAATAAAAAATATAGCTTTGTATATAGAGAATTGAGAGTTGACCTTGAAATTGGCTATTGAATCGCCTAGTCCGTGTCCGTATGTAGTTTGAACAAGCTGGCGGTACTGCTCATACAGTCATACAAAGATGCGATGACAGTTATTTGAAAAATATTTTCTGACCGAATAATCTCGAATTCGCCGACTCGTTCTACGAACTTAACAAGGTCAGACTTCTCCTATGGAGTTATCCGCATGGAAAGACTTTCAATAATAATACCAAGTCTACTGCAGACCTTTAAGGGATCATTGAGCCTTGCCAACACAAATTTTCCAAAAAAATTTATGGTAAATTTGACTAAAATGGGACCCAATATGGATACCCAATCTTTCCTGTATATTTTGTGATAATTCGTGCATTATAAAATTGCACATTGCTACAAAATATGGAGTCTGAAGAATGTTTGAAAGCAGGACTTGCTTTTTGATGAAGAGAATTATACAAAATTTGAGTCTGGTTGCGAAATTACCGTAGCACAGCAGTATTTCAGATATTATGACCTTGAATTCGGTAATATCGTTTGCGCCGATTGAACTTCTCCTCGCTGATATTAAATTAAGTAAATTTTCACCTTCGTACACTTAGCACCTGAGTTTCCGTGCTTATTTTAATTGATTGAGGGTCAGAATCGGAAAACTAAATGAATTAGAACATGAATTCCTAGCACTATAGTTCACTACTCCAACTTTTCGAATTCAAAAATGCTGCAAGACAGTTGGTGTGCTCAGGCCCGGACTTGAAATTTGCCGCCCATAGGCCGTTCACAAATTGCCGCCCTTCTTCACTGGTGAATATGGAATATTTTTTAATATCAAAAGTTACCTTTTTTTTTTAGTTTAGGGGGCGACATTCCAAGTATTCGTACTTTCACTATCACCAATACATCACCACGTAAAAAAAATAAAAAAAATTTCCCAGTATTTGCCGCCCTAGGCACTGGCCTAGTGTGCCTCTAAGGTAAATCCGGGCCTGAGTGTGCTTGGTGCTGCAAGTGCCTGAAAATGATTTAAATTGGAAGTTTTGATATCTTTGACCTCATTTATTTGAAAAACCGGGAGTAATGGAAAAATTTCGGATTCATCATTAAAAATTTCATGGGATATATAAAAATGTTCGAGATAAATTAAAAAATTGGCGTTTCGAACAGATTCGTATTTATACTATAGTATATACCAATTCCAAATTTTACTAATTATCGATTTTGACTTTCGATTTCCAACATTTACCAAAAAAAAAAGATAGCTTATAAGTAATATGGTTACTAAAAAAACTCTACCTCTTTTTCAAAAGCTTTTATTTCATCCAAATGCTGCAAGTCCAAGACCTTCAGCAAATTTTCCACAACATCATTTAATGTTTTCGTTTTAGTTTGTAACTCCGATATGCGTATGGTATTCCATATCTGAAAATAAAAAGCAAAAAATATCACAATTCTTATGGGATTCAAGAAAGTAATAAATCTTTATTGAGAAATACTGCATTTCAATTGATTTCTAATATAATATATAGGCAACATATAAAAGAATACGTAGGTATTCTAAAAATATTTAATGTATGCATATAGTACGAGTAAAATCAAGTCATAAATATCATGCATGAAATACATAACTGCATACGTAAATAATAAAAGTTTTGTATTTATATGCCATAAACTTAAGATACTAAAAGTCTAATAAAATATCTAGTATGTACTATGTGTTTGAAGAAAACACTTGAAAATTTATTTTCGTCTCGTCGATGATGAAATGACCCAAATTTGTTGCAGTTCCAAAATAAATCAAAAAGTATTCAAAATCCATTTATATACAATATATTGGTAATAAACAATTTTATTTTTCAGATTTCTGTGGATTTCAAAACTTTTAGTATTTTTTTAGTTGAGCCGAATTATCATTTATCACATTTGTGAGAAATATCATTTTTGAGTGTACATACGATACAAAGTATTATCTGCCACCTGATTCCTGTAAGAATGTGGATAATCCTTTTCTTGATTCTAAGTCATTTTCTAATTCAAAGTTGGCTATAACGATTCAGCCACCCTGCTTCCAGACTTGGTAAGCTACCTGTGATTGATTAAGTTCCTTGTTTTGTTATACAGCTCTGTATAAAATTATTATACGCTCTCCGCTATGAGCTCGTTCAATGCCTTCAATGTCGTAATGGCTAGGTGGACGAATATAGCTAAGAAATTTCCTTATCAAATCGGTAGCAGGTCCAATATGATAAATCTTCGCCTATAGTACGCTACACTGACTGGGTAGTTAAAACTTCTTCTTAAGTACCAGCGCGCTTCAGTAGATCCTTAAGCCCAAAATGCTTAACAAAATGCTCCTCTACAGGGTGTCCCATTTTAACTTACACAGTTGAATAAGTCAAAAGTCAAGTTAGTGGTCAAAGTGACCCCTGAAGGTCATTTCAAGGTCGAATTCCTGCTTGGTGCAGAAAAGCTAGTAATCATTGGCAGGACCGCTGTACAATCTTACCTTAACTGGCTGCAGCTTTTCTGAACCAAGCGGGAATTTGACCACTTTGACCTCTAACATGAATACTTATCTGAACGTAGAATTTTGTGCTCTTCCGGAATCCGAGGTCAAAAATAGGGGTTTCCATTTGAAAAACCTAAAGTTGACCTTCAGATAACCTTGAAAATGTGGGTCAAGGTCATGATTAAGATCACGGCTGGATCAGCCCTTTGATACCCACCAACTTGTATTTGAAACATTTTTTGGATGACTTGCAATTTTTTAACTTATTCAGCTGAGTAAGTTAAAATGGGACACCCGGTATATTTAAGAAGGCGGCTTGTATAAAATCTTAATGAATAAGAGTTTCCATGCATTGCTGAAGTTATCGGCATTAATTGTGCCCCTAACATGTTGATCGACTAGCTTCTCTAGAGTTTTTAAAAGAAACGATGATAAACTAAACGGTCTATGGCCATACTTCCTAGTCCTTGGGATATAGGCCACTTTCTGCTCTTTTTATTCCCTTATGACTATGTGGCAGACTTCCCTTAAGGATCAGCTTTAGCCAGAGTACTAAAATACCTCCATCCCTCTGCGGCATAAATGGCTAAATACCGTCTAGTGATGTGAAGAGCTCCCTCTCTTGTAATGATCTTATAGATGAGATACTGATTTGTCTGATGAAAAATGAAGTGCATCTGTCTGATCCAGAGCTCTAACCCAAAAACTTAAACTTAGTTAATTTATTATGAAGTTTGGCCCAGATTTATGTGTTATAAATAATGTAAGTTTCTTAAAACATTAATATCATATTTTTGCTAAAACATAAAGTTTAAGGTCTGAAAAATTTATTTTCTAGTGAAAAATAATATCAACAGCTTATGATTATAATCAGTTATAAGACCTACCAAGTCACTTAACAAAATAACCCACAATGAAATTCGAGACCACAAATAAAAACTTAAAGCATAGAGACTCTTCAGAAATTAATGATGTTTTAATCTTTTAAGGAATCATTTAAGACTCTGTGGTATAAAGAAGCGTGTCACCAGATTTTTGTGGCGTGAATTAAATATTTTTTTTTTATTCAGTTTTTATTTTAGAGTCCCTTGTTTGACCTTGCAAATATGAACTCATTTAGTTTATTACAAATTTATTAAGAACATGACAAAGTGATACTCATAAATTTCTTTTTATGAAACTCATAATAGTCATAGTAAAAAGAAAAAAGTCTTAAATAAATTTTGTTTGAAGTAAGCTTAAAATAACTTTTGTTTTACATATGTTTGCTTTAGAAAAATAAAAAATAACCGCATAACAAATGCCTAACCATAAGTGAAATAAATCAAAATCAAACTTCCGCTTTGACTTCGAGTAATAATCGCTTACATGGTACATATCACCAACATAGCATGACGTCTATGCGCTGTATTTTTTGATGCCTTACATTGGATGTGGTTACAAATTGCTCTTAGAATAGATTATTGTAACAACTTGATGTTACTACTAAATTGAGCATTTCTCATACTTAAAGAACAAGCATTTAAATCATTTAAACTCCTCCACTCGATTACACAGGAACTCTCCCTATTATTGACCACTTAAATATTCATTATATGGCGCGTCAAATGGGCATAAATCATAAATTAAATTAAACGCGCTTATGTACATATTGTAAGAAACTCAGTAAAGTATTTATAAGGGAGCTATAAAAATTAAACAAAAATTTGTTATTTATGTGAGGCAATATTTATCTCAATAGTTTGTTTGGGAGAGACCGTTTTAGACCAATTTTAGAAAAAAATTTCCCCCAATTGATGAGAAAAGGTCGAAAATTGATTTTTAACATTATTTGGAATGACCTCGGACCTGGGAGAGACCATTTTGGGCACATTTCCGAAAAAAAAAACTTTACAATAATCGATGAGGAGAGTTCAAAAATGGTTTTTGAACATATTTTAAGACGACACAAACATCGGGAGAGACTATTTTGGAACCATTTTCGAAGAAAAAATAGCACCAATCAATGCAAAAAGGTCAAATTTTCTGTGACATACCCTAGAAGCACAAAAAGGTTTTGACCAAATTCATTTCCTACCATGCAGTAGGACTAACTTCAAATCTCGGAATTGGCTGCCGATTATATATGTATGTTGTTTTTCATTGGATATAAAGGGACACATTTTCCCCCGATTTCATTGAAAAACATTTTTTACGAAGTTATGCCCATTTAAAATTATAGAGTCAAAACTTGAAAAACCGCTGAAAATTTTTCAAAATAGTCGTATTTTCATCCAAAGCAAAATAATTAATTTTTGTCTTTTGATTCTAATAGAACTTAAGGGACGTCCATTAATTACGTGAGGTGGGACCCCCTCTCCCCTTGGTGAGATTTGGTGAGATCTGGCAGGACCCCTCCCCCCCTCTTTCGTGAGATTTAAATTATAATTTTTAATGTAAATTCTCTACATTAAAAAGTTGACGTGAGGTTTTCCTTGACCCCCTCTCCCCCTTGGTGAGATTTGGTGAGATTTTGCCGGACCCCCTCGCCAGTATTTTAGCTCACGTAATTAATGGACGTCCCCTTATGATTCTCTGTCAGAATCTTTATCTTAAATTTTGAAAATTGTTGAAAATTGGCGGAGTTATAGCGCATTTTATGAAAAGAAAAATGCTGATTTTCTCAAAAGCCCCAATTTTTTTAAGATTAAAATTTTATTGTGGATATGTATTAATATGAGAGAGACATGACATGAGTTTAATGCTTGTTAAAACACATTTAAGGTCAGCAGACTTTTTTTTTCAATATCGAAATGTCAATTTTTTGTTTTTCATCATTGCCAAGCCACTCTACGGTACTATTTTCAAAGCAAATAACAAAAGCAACATTCCAAATTACTTTCTGCAAATTGTGCTTGCATTTGGCATACTTAAGTTTTACCGTTATTTTCGTAATAACTTTTTATCATGGGAAATATATAAAAACATTGTATGCACATATAGCTTTTTCGCTGACCACTTTTGTGTGTTTTGAATGTTCTGTTTGCTCGACTTTGTCACCGAAAAAGCTATATATACTTGGTTTTATATATTTTCCATATTAAAACGTTATTACGAAAATAACGGTAAAACAAAAGTATGCAGAATGCAAGCACGATTTGCAGAAAGTTATAAAAGAAAAAAATATAGTATCACGAAGGTTTCTCAAGGGAATGCACTTTTTAACAAGCGAGCATGGCACCGCCCATAAAAGCGAGAAATTTAAATGTTCACATCAAAGAAGTTTGCGCATATACATTCATATAATAGAAAAACTGTCAATGATAAAATATTGAACTCTGAACGATTTTTTGGCGATCAGGAGCCCATTTAACGCAGAAAAAATTGCTAATTTTTTTACAAGCATTATTAAAGGAAGTGCGTGCCAAGATAAAACAGGATGCTGTAAAGTTACAATTTTTTTTTCAAAAAATCTTGCCATTTCTTTTGTACTGTAGAAGGTTTTTTTTTATAAAAACAATCCCACAAAAAAATTCAAATGATCAGAGACTAAAACGTTGCCTGAATTTTGCCGTAATTTGAATGGAATGAGTCAGAGTAATTAAGTGATGAACTAAATGAATACATATCTAACTTTTAACACATAACGCAAAATGGAAAATCCATCTACATAAAAGCAACCTAAATCAATAAAATTCTCGATATTTTCACTAAAACATTTAATGCAAACAAAATTAAAACTGAGAAATTTCATTACTCCAAAAAAATTCCCAACAGATGTTTAAAACGCATTCTATCTATTTGCAAAATTTTGTTTGTGACTCGACTGTAAACAATTTAAGACTGAAATCAAATTGATAACAAGAACTACTAGTTCTATTATGTAATAACTAAAGAAGAAACGCCACCTTTCTCAATAAGCGAGTTCTTTCAGACAAGCTGTCGACGCGAGTTACTAAATACTTTCAGCAGACAGCGATAACAAATATTTGTACAAGTTATCGACTAAAACGACAATAATCTATCTACTAACATACTTCGTGAGGTAATTAACAGATGCTACACCGATAATGTATATATTTCATATTAAGCTACATACTTAATTTCGATGTATAAAATAATATTTAGTTAATATTTTTTTACGATTTATGATTATTCTTCCTATAAACTATACAAATAGGCGTTCATTGTAATTTTTTTTTTCCAATTTTGGTGGCGTCGTTTCGTCTGAATTGTCAAAAATAGGAGTGTGATTTATTTTTATTTAATTTCAATTTAGATGTACGTGATAATAAAACTAAATTTGACACGCTAGATTAAACAAAATTAATGCAAACATTTTTCATAAAAAATAAATATAAAATTTAAAAATAAAATAAAAAACGCTCTAATGTCATAATTTAATTAATCAAACATTGATAAGCCTAAAGGCGTTTAATTTAATGACTCCCTTAAATTTGCTTTAATATTTGCGACCGAACTCATGTGATTGACTTGAAAATTTGCAATACACATTTGTGTGATATTTTGTAATCATCAATTTAATGGGTCATAAAAGTCAGCTTAAATTGAAATTAACAAAAAACGAAAGTAATTTGCAAAAAAAAACCACAAATAAATGAAAATAAATTAAAATTGAAGAATGATGTTCTATGAGTTTCTTTCCACATAAGATGCAATGTTGTGAAAATCGTTTCAATAAGGTGTGTATTTATATGAAAACAAATGGGTGATCTCAAAAGTTTTCGTTATTTAAGTATTATTTTGTTATTTAAGCATTGAAGTGCAAATAATGTAATATTTAAGAATTTTTTGTTTATTTTTATCGACTGATCTCTTAACTACTGTTGAACATTATTTTATTTAACTTAAGTCATTAGTAAACGCCAATGTTCATATAAATTTACAACATCGACGTTCGTGTAAACTTACATGAACATCGGTGTTTGCTAATGGTTCTAAGTTCAATGAAATAATATATAATTGTTATTACTAAATCAAACGATTTGATTGGTTTGTATAAAAGCAAGCCTGACCGATTTGTAAATTTACAAGAATATTGGTCTTTGTTTAATTTCAATTGCTGTTTATAATTAGGTAATAAAAACAACTTAGCTAAAATTGCTTAAAATCGGATGAACTCGCCTTAACCTCAAACCTAGTAATAACTTGCTATAGTCTCAAAAACCAAAGCTTGTCTTCGAACGGGCTGTATGACAGCTACAGCCTCAAAAGAAAACGGACTTAAAACGGCTCAGTGACAAGGCAATTGTCCTAGTACATGTTACGGCCTGAGTTCCAATACTTCATAGTATAAATTAACTGAACTTCGTCTGATGAGGTTATATACAGTGGAACCTCAATAAGTCGAAAATCTCCCAAACTCGAAAAAATGTTGTGTTCCCTTCCCTTCAAGCCCCAAAACCTCCTATGCTCGAAATCTGATCCGTCTATAAGTCGAATAATTGGTGAGTCCCTACAAGTAAATTCAGTACATATCATATTTTCCCTCTATAAATTTGAACTCTGCATCTCAAACATAACAATGCTTGATTTTGCAACACTTACAACTCGATTATATGAAACGAATTATCTCTATTGCTACACCGCCTGACGCCTTGGAGGTCCTCATTCATCTCGTTCCTCTTGATCTGCTAGGTAAACGGATGGCAGCTTGTGCTGCCATTAGACTCAGGGAAACTGTTTGCTGGTCCGAGAGTAGAACAGGACACTCAACTATCCTTCATAGCTTGAGTTCTGTACCCTCTAGCTTGAACTACATTGTTCCAGTAATCTCATTCAATAGAGATTACGTAACTCACATTGCATTTAGGGATGACTGGAAGGAAGGGCTCCCGGGCAGAAGAGGCCATATTAATTTTTACACAGATGGCTCCAAGCTAAATAACCAGGTTGGTTATGGTATTTACTCTATTTACTCTCTATGGTATTTACTCTCTATTACTCCATATAGCAATAGAAGAGGTAACATCCTGGCTGAGGATGAATGTTGTATCCAGAAAGGATATAAAGATTTATTCAGATAGTCAGGCTGCTATCAAATCTCTAGAATCAGTTTTCCTAAACTCACCAGTGGCCCAACAATGCCGCTCGTCTCTAAATAAGATGGCTCAGCATTTTAACATTCACCTCATCTGGGTGCCAGGTCATGGGAACATTGACGGCAATTGCAAAGCAGGCAGGACAGGAAATTCCTCAGGACAAGGAAGGTGTTGGCATGCTACTTGCTATCTGCAAGTTACTGCTTAAAGAAGAAATGTTAAAAAATGCTAACAAAACCTAATCTACCTCTATTGCTCGAAGAAAAATAAGATAACGACTTTAAGAATATGTCGACAATAACTCGAATTTTTTGGCGTCTCCCTTCAAGTTCGACTTACAGAGGTTCTACTGTATATATGAGGCATTCTTTGCCAAAACGAAAGGAGTTAAGCCTTAATATTTTTTTGTTTTTAGGGGTAGTATACATATGACTAGTTGATAATTTACCATAAATCATTTCGGCATAGTTCACACAATTTGTGCTCTACGCAATTTCAAAACTTATTTATTATAACAATAGAATTAATTCACAAAATATTTCTTATCCCTGCATGCTTACAACTCTACACTCAAATTTTTACAATAGACAGACCGGAAGGTCAGTCGGCTGTTGTTTAAGTCTTAAAATATCCAAAATCGATAAGTCTCATTGCATATAATTGTAATTAAAATATTTACAATATTTGGTTTAGCAAGCGTACGACATAAACGTTCAATTTTTCTTAATACCTATAAAAGTTTTATTTTTAAATTGGCTTCTCTTTTGACATCAATGTACGGCTATTGGTCTGAAAATCGTCGCAGAAAGTCAACGAAACTTAACGAATACCCGGCAGAATCTGCTATGGGTATCTTCAAACAATTCTTACATTCGCTGATTTTTTGCACATTAGGCAGCGCCTATTATAGTTCTACCATCTAAAAGTTAAGCTGTCGCCAATTGTTTATTTTTAATGAAACTAATTGAATTTCTTAAGTTCAAGCATAGAGACTATTTATTTATTATTTATGGTTCAAACGATTAAAACTTACCGTAAAGGACACCAAAATGATTCCCAAAATAACGCAAGTGGCAGCTATGGCGATCGCAATTATGTTGGTGCTCAACGGACGACGTTTTGTCGCATGCACCGACGGGAAATCAACATTTGGTGTTATAAACGGTTTCAAAGTCTCTGCAGTCATGTTGTCAAGGCAATAATTACGTCAATCTTTGTGTGATGCAAAAATTTTTTGAGTATTTAAAAGATGGATCACAGCAACGAAATAAATAAACACTCGTACAGATAATAGCAAAAAAATTAACAAAATAAATTGTCGTTTTTATATTTTATTTGTAGCGGATGTGATGTCTCAGCCAGCAATCGCTTAAAAACAAACAATAACAACACTTTTTAGCAAACAGATACAAGATATTCTACTTCATAATGAAAATGAAAAATTAAAAACGTTTTTTCATTCTATTCTTTGGCACTAAGTATGTAGTATTTTACGCTGTTGATAAACTGCACTGCACGTTCGCTGATTCTTGGTGAGCACACAAAACAAAAAAAAAAACAAAAACTCGTTTCAAATTTAAGGCTTATCAGCAATAAATGCACTTGATTTTGTATCTAGATACAATTTGCGTAAGGTATCTGCGACTGCATTTTTGCAATGTTTATGCGAAGTTTTTTTGATTTTAATTTTTCTTAGTTGCTTTTATTTTGCTCGAGCTTATTATTGTGCAAAAGATATTTGAATTTTTTTTTTTTTGCGATATGCTATTTATTTAATATTATTTTTTTTTTATTTTGCTTAGTATATAACTCGTATTTGCCGCCGCGTCTTTATTTCAAAACGTCTGCTCATATCCACACTTCGCGTACGACTAAAACTGATTTTATTAATAACAGATCCATTCATTGAGTAACAAGCAACAAACAAATAATTGCTCGATCACTTTCTTATATTACAGATCCCGCATATTTCGTGCGCCTTCGCTCGTAAAATATTCTCTTCTGCACGCTACATATTCTTGTTGTTGTTCTTTTGGTGATACGAATATCTCAAAAATAAAATTCATTCTGTATTTTAGCTATATTTATGAGGTTATTTTGTCAATATGTTGTCTCTCTAGAATTTCTCTTCTATTTTTGGTCATCATGAATTTTGATTTTTTTTTTACCACAATTTCATTCTCTTTGCGTTTAAATTAAATTTTCATTTTTGTTTTTGCCCTTTTTCGCAAAGTTTCTTTTAGTACAGATTTCACTGCAGATTATAAATGTTGTTACTAAATGTACATATCTCTGATATTTTACTCACTTTTGTTATCGATCAGCCACACTGATCACTTATGGTTGACTTCTGTTCATTAACTGGCTTTGTATTCTTTTCCATTATTTTGACTGCCTGCTGTTAATGAGTTTTTAAGCTGCGGGTAATCTCGACGGTACATTGCTTAAAATGGCATTTTCAAATGCATTCAAATTAAGAGAGAAAAAAATTGTAACAAAACCACCCTTTAAAAAATCTTCGATTTATTAATAAGTTAAGCTTAAAGAGGAAAAATCCTCGTAATGAAATTCGCGCTATCTTCTTCTTCTTCTTGTATCCTTTATCTTACCACGGAGCATTGGCCCTCTACAAAACTCTACCATTGTACACGATCATTAGCGAGTGCTTTCAATTCTATCCAACATTTCTCCGCTTCAGGTATTTCTTGCTCTAGCGAACGTTTTCACGATGATCTAGGACTACCCTAAGGATTTCACTCCAATGCTTGACGGCAGACTTATGTTGCTGATTTCCGCAACAATCCATTTCTATTTTTGACGTTTGATTTGAATGTAAATCGGATCTTGACCGCATCTGGTGAGCAGTTCGACATTGGAAATTAATATAGACCACCAAATTTTCAGAACTCGGCAAAGGCAATTGTTGGGGAACATTTGTCAATTGTGCTTCACAGTCATACAAAAGAAATGTCAAAGATTTTGAGCCTCGTTGTCATTGACAAGATCGAAGACTGCCAGATATTACGAAGCTGAGCGAAATTACCTAATCGCTGATTTTTGAATGGCATATGTGTGAATTTAGAAAATTTTGCACTTTTGATATCTCTGAATCCTTGCATAATGGGAAAATAGATTGGAATAGGTCGTGTTTAGCAAATAAAGCTATTGAAACCTACGAACTCTTATCTTTTGGAAGTAAATTTGGGTTGCTCTGCTATTAAAAACAAATTTCATTTAACAAATCAAATTAAGCGGCTAAATATTAGGAATAGTAAATTGAGTGCCCTTACGGGGTTGTCCATAAAAGATGTCCGCAAAAATTCTGTAACTTTAACTTCCACTCCCCTGGCTGTCCACTTCTGTACAATTTCGATACCTCGTCCCCCTAAAAGACGTTCACTAAGGATTATGCCACCCTTCCTTCCCTTTCCATGTTTTTTTTTTACTTTTTCTTCGTTTGTTAAGAACAAAAAAAAACGAAAAAAATAGAGATTCTGAAACGGTCTCGAACCATCCCCTCCCCGCCTTGGCTGCGAATGTCCTTTATGGACGACCCCGTAAGCTGTTTCAAATTAATTTTTTTAATGTCTTGAATTTTAAGAAAAGTTCGGTAAAGAGATAAGCTTTATATATAAGCTGTTAATGCTGTAGCTCTATACGAACTAAAACAATTGGCATATAAAAATTTTCTAAACACCTTAAAAATACATATCCTGATCAAATCTTTTACAAAAAATGCTTAGTGAACTAATTAGAATTATTAATTTAAACCGATAAAATACGATAATTTTTAAATGCTGAAACAAAAATTTTAATATTCTTCTCTAATCTAAAAGTTCAATAAAAAAAAGTGGTTTTCAAAAATCTTCCTTGCAGTTAGCAAACTTAAAGACCTTCGATACGTATTTACTATAAAAAAATGAAAATTTAGTTTAAAGTTAAAAAAAAAAACATCAATTTTAATAAAATGCTTACATATTATATATGTAAATGCTTATAAAGTAATCTTTTATTTTCCATTTGACGTCAATTGCAAAAGAAACTATACCATATAATAGTATATGGTTGAAACCGATATACGATTATGTATGTATGTACATCAGTGATGGCATTTGGGTTTTGTGAAAAGTACTGAATCGAGACTTGAAATGTACTTTTTAGAGGCCGAATGTACTTTTTTGGCGTGAACATCCAATTTTATTAAAATGTACGAAATTTTTGTAAAATTTTCTTAATAACCAAAAAAAAAAAAAAGGTCCTCACTTTTGGCATCTCAAAAACCCTATGAAATTAAATTACAAACACTACACCTTGCAATTATTTATACAAAAAAAGGTAATTATTATAATTATTTTTTCATTTAATTAAACCGAAAACAGGTAATTATTATAAATTGTTCAAATGTACCGAAAATGTACTGAAAATGTGCTGAAAATTCGCCGAATGTACTAAAAATGTGACAAATGTACCGAATGTACTGAAAACGTGTTAAATGTACTGAATACGATTTTTCAGGACGCAAATGTACCGAAAAAAGTACAAATGTACCGAAAATGCCATCACTGATGTACATTGGCAACAGAAAAGTCGTATCAATTTTGACAGTTTGTACATTAGACAGTCTGTTATTTCCCAAGTAACTTTAGTCAAAAATTTATCACTGTTTTTATAAAACACTTAATTTTATTACTTATTTTTTTACTCGAAAGCAAGTTAGCTTGCGGAAAAAAATATTACAAAAATATTTAAATACACTGAAAAAAAAATGCAAAACTTTTTCACAATTTAATTATTTCTTATAACTAAATTTCTTTAATCGAAGAGCTCGGTACATATTAGACATCTGCGTGAGTGCACTCGCTCTGTCTACCGATCAGTGTACTTGCTATCGAGTACAATGGTTCTATTGACATTGTGCAAGTCATCAGTAGACTCGCACAAAACAGAACTATTGAACGACATGACATGAGAAAAAGCAATGAATGCAGATCTAAATGCAAAACATTTACAACAATAAGATAAGATACCGATAAGGGACTTGGAAAATTTTTGAGCCATTTCGCTGCAGTGGCATAACTAAAGGAAGTACGAAAGGGCCGATACCCCTGGCCCAAAACTATCGCTATTCATTGAGATTTGCAAATAATATTAAATGTTGATATTGATTAAAACTTTAAAATGTTATTCAATTTTAGCCGGATGATCGATTTCTTTGCTTAAAGAAACTTCAGAAATAACGTACAGTCTAATGTGCATAAATAAATAAATTTAAAATATGAGCAAATTTTCTTTGATACATTTCGTATTCGTTTGTTGCAGGCAAATAATTAGAGGATTGTGAAGAACTTTTTTGATTTCTTTGCAATTCATTTCTCATTCTATATCTTAATTTACAATCAGACAATTGCAATTTCTTAATTAACTCGTAACAGAAATTACGTAAACTGATGGGCGCTAATTGATTTATCACATATGCTTTTCAATTTTGTGTATTGCAATTTAAAGTGATATGTACATATTGATTTACAACATATTGCAAAAATATTATTATAAATAGAGCTACATATTGCATTTTGATGGAAGTCGATGTTCAAAATATGACTTTGAAATGTAAGAATCGACTTCTTTGACCTTGCCAAGCTTAATTGCTGGCATGATGGCTCTCGTATGCCAAATATACAGTGGCTCACAGCTTATTTCATGCAGTGTATACTTTTAATTTCAATGCTCTGTAACTTTCAAACTAATTGGAATATTAAAAAAGTTTTGATACCATTTGAAAGGACAAAAATTTTAGTTTTAAAAAAATGTTTACTTAATGTAAAAAAATATTACCTGCAATTTTTATAATAAAGAATCGAAGAATACTACTGAATTTCATGTCACAGCTTATTTCATGCAGACATGTATAAATTGAAAACCATTGTTTAAAATAATGATTACATAATTTTAAGTATGTAATGTGTTAGCCTCTTTGGTCAACTACAGCTTAAAGACGGTTTGGCATCGAAGCTGCAAATTTTTTATTGGTATCTGGCGAATTATAGCGCCACTCAATTTTAAGTGCCTTTTTTAGGTCGTTTTTGCTTGAAATGTTGTGTATTCGGATATTTTTTTCCAAAATCGTCCATAAATTTACAAGCATCCTTAGGTCATGTGACTATGCTTGCGGTGCCATCAAATTAGGGCACTTGTATATTAACCAGAATTGAACTAAGCCCGCTTTGTATATCGGGTTTTTATCTTGGTAAAACCGTAAATTTGTCTGCATGGCAAGGTTTTCGGCACTTCGCAACAAATTGACACTTATTATCTGAAGACACATATCCATAGTCATGATATTTCCTATAAAAGCCAAATTTCCGGTACCAGCAGCTGACATGCAAGCCCAAACCATTGCACTATTTTATATCGCGGTTAATTTATAACCATGTACCTGAAACCCCTCTCAAAACTAAATTTTATAGAATTCAGAGAACTTTTACAAAAAAAATGACGTCATATTGGGTGCGCCATTTTGAATTTAAAAAAACTGAAAAAAGATTCGAAATAAGCACCCTCGAAAACCCCTATCTACCCCCTCGATACTTGAAATTATATATGAAATTTATATTGCGTGCATAAAAAAGTCAGTTTTTTATGAATAAAAAACGAACCGCTGGACCGATTTTTTCCAGACTCCTTTCAGATCTAAGTAATGACGTGGCGTATCGATTGATATGGTCATCAAAAAATTCTGTCCGGTAGTTATTGAGGAAACGAAAGCCAAAATATGTCTACATACGTACGTACATACATACATACATACATACGTACACACACACAAACAGACATCACTCTAAAAATACTTGTAAACGATTGTCGAGGTCTTGAAACGTAAAGAAAACACAAAATTACCTATTTCGATTTTCGGACCTATTATAATAACTTCTCAAGAGAAGTTAATATATGATTCCATTACCCAGGGAAATTCTAAAATGAGTCCCTAGCCTGAGGAATGAAAAATTTGTGCTTAATACTGCGCGACCAAAGGCTGATTATGCAGGAACAATGTCAACCCATATCGCACCAAAATATTCAAGGAGCTTTTTTTAAAAACCATTGTGATAAGATGAAAAAACCTGACTTTGATGAATTTGAAAAAAATCAGTGAATCCAACTTTTCCAAAATTGCAGATTGAAGATTGATTCTTTAACGCATCAATGGCCACTTTCCATAGTCATTTTTTTCCCCCCATTAACATTTAGATAAAGTCCCATATGTATTTCGTGGTATTATAGTAAGAACCCTAAGTAAGTGAACTTAACATGGATCTGAAACTATTACTTACAAACACTAACTCGATTTATTTTTTTGTAAAAATTGTTCTTCTTCGACCACTTTTAAAATAAAAACCTCAATTGTTTATTCTTTCAAAGCAATGCGCTTGATGTACATATTCCTTCCTTCATATGATTATTGCAAAGAAATCTCTCAATTAATTTATGAATTACAAATAAGTTTACTTACATACTTACTTTATTAACATTGACATTGCTTTTCATTTGAAAAAAAAAAAAACAAAACTTAATTCCACTGAATTGAACGATAAAGAATTCAATTATGTTTTTGCACTGGGGTGTAACTTCAGATTTTAACGAGATTTACGATATCTAATAGCTGCAGCGATTATACTTTTATGGTTTTACTTAAGGGTTTTTATACGACTAAGTAAGAGAGAAAGCAAATGGTGCCAGTTAAAATGAGCAAAGCCATTGTAAATATATATTATGGACTGTGTATCCTAACCAAAGGAACGGAAATGCAGTAGTACGTTAAACTTATCAAAATACTCATAATTTACATATTGAACAAACAAAATACCATTTTACCTGTCAAAATAGAAATGCGTTTTACATACTCAAATTGATAACGCATCAAAGCAAAGTGGTACTGTTAAATTTCCGTAATGGACAGTAAAGATAGCCAATGCTGAAAAGTACCTGCGATTAGGAAACATAATCTGTATGAGTAGAAATTTGAGACTAATTAAAAAAGGAAACCGTTTGTCATTATTGAAGACATTCGTTGACGACTTAGAATAACAGAAAGATTGTGTCACACTCGAAATCTGAATTTAGATACAATTCACTATCTGTACGGTGTAAGCACACTATTCATTTACCTTTTCTAAACTATTGGTTAGGCGACATAAGAGCGGATACAAACTTTTCTCTTCAGTTCTTTTTGGAGAAAGTCTTGGCTTTACATTTTACCTTCTACTGCAAATAAAACTTATTGAAAATTGTCATATGAAAAATTTTTTACCTTCTAGCTCACCTTTTCGTCAGTTATTTCCAATATTTTGAAAGCATAATATTCGATGAAATAGCTTTTTCAATCCAGATCTAACATTAAATTAACGATTTTCTGTTAAAATTAAATTAGCATGAAAAAATGACAGTGGGGAGATATGTACATACAAGGTCGGTCGGGATATTTCATTCTTGTAATTGAATTATCTAATGAAACTCACTAATCACTGTAATTATGCCTTAATCTTTGTTTGTAAGTACTACTCTTAAGGGATTTTGTTAAACATCCTGTAACCCTCTTATACAATTTTACTCACAATAGGAATCGAACTCTAGAATATAATTGCTCAGAACCGAATCACCCTGTATATATATTTTTATTTTCATCAATTTTTGCTTATAGTTGGACTTTGTGTTTTTAGGTGATTTCGAAATTTAGACAATTTGTCCACGGAAATTGATAAACTTTTAAACTTTAAAACTTTTTATTATTTTTATTTTTGAATCAATTCAATTTTTGTGTAATCTACCGTTTCACTTTGCACCAGTGCTTGGAGCTGCATTTTGCTTCACTTCAGATAAGTTTTAAATGTTATCAAGTGTCTATTTAAAAACATTTTTTTATTTTTTCTTTTTAATCATTGTCTATTTGACTAAATGCATATTCATATATTTTTGAAATTAAATAGCACATAACTTTTTTTCAGATGTGAGAACATCTTTGCCAGCTGGTATGAAAGAAAATCTATACAGAAGTTATTTGACCGAAATGTAAGCCTAAGGCTGGTTTTATATTTCAGACTTCTTTCGACTTTTCGTTACACTTCGACATTAAAAAAAAAAAATTAATAAAGAAATTATCTACGTTTTACGATTTTCTTTCTCCCTAACTGCTTTATTTAAAATTTATTTCTTGATTTAATATATTTTGCATTACGTAGTACAGACGTTATCTATTTCCTGTTTCTCAGCAGTGCCTTACCAGCAACAGATTTTACGGTATTAATTTATGCCGAGACCCTAAAAGTGTTCGGGTGTGATTAAGTAAGTTTTATTGGATCATCCCGCATATTTATGGCAGTTTGCAACACTGATCTGATTAGCTTTTTCAAAAGTCACTGCTAGTGCTGACGCGCTATTGTAATTTGGGATTTGCACAAAGCATGTTAAAAATTTTTGTCTCCTTGGCCCTGGGTTTTTTTTCTTAGCCCAGTGTTTGAAATAGATATCTAATTTTATAATTAACAAAGCTAAAATTTAAAGTTTACCAAATTTATTTCAAAAACTGAAGCTCGTTTCTATAATTTTAATCGAGAAAACCTTGATTTAGTGATGTCTCACATATCTATTTGTTTAAGGTATGGTTGACCATTTGGCCACCCACGGTCGCGAGCAATGGAACGTGCAATCATTCGTCCCGCCGTGCAATTGCTAATCGCTATGTGCTGGTTCGTTTGTCAAATAAATAGGCAAGAGACCCAGTCGGAATCAAACGTGCAAAAACAAAACAAATGTGCGTAAATGAATTGCGCACTGCCAGTTAAGAAAAATGCAGGTCAAAAACATTATTTTTGCGAAAGGCAATTTTATTCGCATGTATTATTGACTTGTAAAAAAAATGAGAGACTAAAAAAATTGCTTTTGTGTGCATGATTCTTGTAAAAAAAAATCACATTCATGGAAAAATAGTTTTAATTCTCGGAAAAGTACATTTTGTTTTTATTGATGAATTTTGAGCTTAAAAATTTTTTGAGTAGCCATGCGATGCTTTCTCATTTTCTAATTATTTACATCAGTGATGCACGAATTTCTACTGGGTAATGTTTTGTTTTTGTTTGAATTTCTACACACATTTATACACACTCTAGCCAGGGCAGGAATACTGCCTACGCCAACAACGCCGTGGCGTAGGGGCGGCAGCATTCGAGGAGGCGGAAAATGGTCGAAATATATCTTAATTTGCTAGGGTTTTTGAAACTCAAAAATGAGGAATTTTTTTTTAGCGAATAAAAGTAAATCTATGTAGGGAATTTGAATGCATAGATGGAAATTTTTGGGAAATATATTTAATTTTGGTAGAAGTCAACTCGCTGTGGACTTTTGGGCTACGAAGTTGAGCATTCCTAGTTTAAGAGAACAATTCAATGGTTACGTTCCTATGCATATTGAATTCAAGATATTAATTAATTTTTTCGACTGATCTCGAAAAATTTACTTTTCAGGAATTAATTCTTTTTTATTTTAAAAGAAAACTAAGCAGAGCACTGAACAGGATTGACCCGGCAAAGCCCGGAATTTCATGACAAAGTCAGGGAACAGATAGTAATTCAAAAATTTCTGAAATTGCCCGGAATTGGACGATTTTTGTGACATCAACATCAACCCAATCAACATTTCCCATTGCTGACCAAAAAACAAAGGCCGCTATAAAAGACAAATTTAATTATCGGTATAAAAAGCACAAAACAGATAGTAAATTTCGCATTTCAATACTTTTAAAGAAAAATTGACTTATTTTTCGATTTCCATTATACACAAATTTTACTGAAGCCTTCCAAAATCAGATTTAATGTTCCAAGAAACAGCCTACAACGTCAACGCTTAAACTGGTAATGAAGGAAATAGACGACCACCGGGCTGCCAAGTGATCACTTTTGAAGCACCCAAGCCGTTAATTGCATGTCAAAGCCGGGTGCCTTCTAGGAATTTAAAAATTCCGTCAAAAGCCGTTAATTGGAGGATTTTCGTTACAAAGTATGCACTTAAATTTTTTTTTAACGAGCTAAAAAAAGGTTATCAAATTTTTTCCCAAAAGGAAGGATATTAATTCCTTGTTTTCTAGTTGGCATCCCTGAACGACTCAATGAATACGTTAGCAAAGTAAATAAACAAACCAATAAAATCCATTTTTTATTAATTAGATTTTATTCAATAAAGAAAAATAATGACAGTTACCAACAACTTAATTTACGTCAATAGATAAAAGTTGTCCAATTTTATCTGATCTCTCAGCGGATGCGTTGAGACTAGGCCGCACTTTGTACAAATACATGAAACTCATATAAGTCCTAAATTGTTTACTTTGACGCAACGGAAATGGCTTACTTAAGGATTGTGGCCTTTAACAGAGACTTTGCATTCGCGGCATTGAAGTACCATTCTAATTTATTTTGTATGTGACTTTGAAGGGGTCAATCTTTCCACCAGACTGCGTGCAGTTTCTTAAATATGGCGTCTCTGTCTTTTGCACCACCTTACCAACAACAGATGTTTATTATTCAGCATTTTGACAAATCACACGTCATATGGCCGGGTCTTTTTCTCATCCATTGACAGTTGAAAATTTAATGAAGACAGCATTGAAATGAGAGCTGCTCGTGATTTTTTCGTAATTTTATTAATTAAATTAATTAATACAAGTGCAGCAAATGAAGTACTCGGCTGTGGAGGATTCATAAAAAGTCATGCGGACATCGATTTCTCTAAAGTGGAAATTAAATTGTAAGTGGAAGAGAAGTGTAAAAAAAATCACGGAGCAACCCGCGTTGAGAGCTATAAAGTGAAAACTGATAAGGCACTAATGTTTAACTAAACCGATAGCTATCGTTAGGTGTGAAACGTGCTATTTTACCTAAGCGTAACCTACATTTGTTTCGCAGGGCTCAAATATAAAATTCAAACTTCCATACTGACCTTCGAATTATAACTTAAGACTTAAAAATCTAAAAACATTTACTCAAGATATGCCCTTTTTTTCAGGTTCAATAAACAGGGAAGTCTAAAAGACAAAACCGATTGTTCACCTTCAAATGGTTACTATTTTATTCCGGTTTACGATAAAGGAGAATATCTGTTAAAAATCGCACCACCTCCAGGCTGGAGTTTTGAACCGGAACAGGTCGTATTAAATTTCGACGGCAAAACCGATGTCTGCAGTTTAGGCAAAGATGTTAATTTCGCCTTCAAAGGTTTTGGTATCACTGGAAAAGTAGCTTTAGCTGGCCATGGCAGCAGTGGTGCTCGCGATGTTGATGTAGAGTTACGTTCCGAAGATAACACTGATGTGCGTCGCACTACAACAGACTTAAATGGCATATTCTCCTTTACGCCCATTGTACCGGGCAAATATGTTATCCGTGCTACACATCCCAAATGGTATATCTCTAAATCTGAGCATTCAGTAATAGTTGTCAGTGGAAACACGGAATTGCCTGCTAATTCGCTGGTTGTTTCTGGTTTCGATGTACTTGGACGTGTTGAAACTAATGGTCAATTGTCATCTGGCATTGGTGTTGCTATCTTCAGAGATAATGGGGTAAGTCACACTAAGGAACGTAGTACAATAGTTTAAGAGTTTTTTACGTTTTAGCATTTTTTTTCTATTTCTGGTGAATTTTTCGTTATGAACGATTTCATTTCGATGTGAATTTTGGAAACAATTTTTTACAAATGAATATTAAGACCAAACAACAGGTGGAAACCCATGTTTAGGTTAAGATTTGACAACACAACACTATATATTCTATTTTGGCTCTTCAAGCTCTATCATTGGACATACGTTTGAATCTGTAATCTTTACTAACAAAAATTGACCCAAAAAATCGGTGGCAACCCATGTTTGGGACAGCATTGAATAATACAACCTTATATATTCTATGTTAAAAACTAGAACGGCTCTTTTGGTCAAAATTTTAATTTAATGTAAATAAAATAAATACATTAATTTTTCCCGAGCTTTTATATTCTATTTAAACTCTTCGAGTAATTTTGTCTACTGTAATCTTATGGACTTTTACTTAAAAGAACAAAATTGGCCGAAACTCGATCATTTTCGGGCATATCGAGCCGGGCTTTGGCAAGGCAAAAATTTATGAAAGGACAGCTCATGGATTTCGCACCATGATAATGCACACCATCGCATAAAGCTATTATTGTGCAAAAGGTTTTAGCCAAAAATTTAACAAATTTCATCGACCAACCACCATATTATCCTGCCAGACTTTTTCCTGTTCCAGAAGCTTAAATTACCACTTCGTTCGAGACGTTTAGAGCAATAAAAGCAAATTTGCTGAAGGAGCTGAAAGCTATTCCTCAATCAACCTAAGAAAAATGTATGGAGGACTGGCGTAGTAGTTCAAGGCGACAAAATAAATTTTGATGAATAAATAATTTTGTTTCGTTTCATTAAGTATTTCTACAGAAGTATAAAAATATGCACCTAAAATAGTAAAGCTAACGTCATGCCACATAATTTCGCAACTAATTCACATAAATATTTTTTCGACCTTTCCCCATATGCTGATGAAAAAGTTTTGTTTACATTCAACCTTTTTTCATGGAATGGTGCAACAAATTTTTTTAAACTTAAATCAGAGACGACCCTAATCCCTTCCCCATCGATTGATGTAATAAACAATGTTATAAATAGTTTTTGATTATTCACTTCTTTCAGTTGCGCGTTATTTAAGAATGTATTTAAGTTAAAAGTTATATAATAGTGTAAAATCAATATATATTTTTGTTGTAGAACACACTAAGTCTAAAATGTGATAGCCAAACTCCAGTCGCACTGACCGCAAAAAATGAGAACTATGCATCTGGCTCTCCTTGCTACACGCAAGTTGACAAATCAGGCGACTACAGATTTAAAGACGTTTCACCAGGAAAATATTTAGTGCAAACTGTGGTGGAAAATAAAAACTTGAAATTACATATTAGTCCAGAATTTTTAGAGTTTGAAGTAGGAAAGGATACTTTAGTACTAAAAGAAGCCTTCAAAGTAAGTAAACTTCAATCAAAAAAAAAAAAAATATTGATAATTAAATTTTATACGTGTATTGCTTTTAATAGATAACTGGCTTCAGTGTAACAGGTAGAGTACTCACAGCAGTAAATGGTCGACCCATTGATAGTGCTATTATAAAATTAAATGGTCATGTTATTGCTAAAACTGATTCTAAAGGTACCTATGTATTAGAAAATGTTAAAAGTGGCACGTATTATCTTGCTGTAGAAGCAGAAAACTTTCAGTTTAAGGAAGAACAAGTGAAAATACAACTGTCGGAACCAAATCTTCCTGACGCAGTTCCAACAGCGTATACAGTTTGTAGTAAAGTTATTTCCAAGAAATCATATGTTGTTGGCATAACTAAACATGGTTCAACGTTTCACACTACAACATCTACCAAAGCAGAAACTGGTGAATGTTGTACATTCTTACCTAGTGGAAAATATAATATTGAAGTTGTCACTTCTGATGCTGACAAATCTAGTGGCATTCAATTTTTCCCTGTGCAACATACAATTGAAGTTCGATCAGAGCCAATTTTATCAGGCATTTCATTCTCACAATTGCGTGCTACACTAAATGGAGAATTAAAATGTTTGCCAGATGCGCCAAAGACATGCACTCAAGCGGAAATTACTTTGCATTCATTGGATGCTGTTGGACAACCAACTGGTCAAAAACAAAGTGTGAACGCTTTAAGTGAGTAAAACATTGGTTTTATGAATTTTAAAAGAAGTATATATTTTATATTTTAAATCCATTCCATTTCTTTTAAGATGGCAAGTACAGCTTTAAAAACATCTTGCCTGGACCCTATGAGATCATCATACCTCAATCTGGTTTATGTTTTGACACAACGCGTGGTTTGATTAATGTTGCCACAGCAACTGAGTCAGCAACTCCATTTGTACAACGTGGCTATGAAATTTCTATTATTTCCAGTCATCGCGCTATGGTACGAACTCTGTTATTTATCTCGTGTATTGATTTTTAATTTTTATTTTAATTTTTTACACAGATGAAATATTCGCTAGTCACACCTGCTGATCAACCTGTTGCTGGTAGTGAAACCATGAAATTACTTGCTGGTGTAAATACTTTTTGTGTACCTAAATCTGGATCATACAATATAAAACTCGAAGGATGCCACCTCTATGATGAAACATTGCCTAAAACATTCTCTACTTCTGTTGCTGATCCTATTATTATAACCGCTGTTGCACACAAGATTGGTGTACGCGTTCTTTCTACTGAGTCAAGTGGAGAAAATATCAAACTCGCTATTGAATCGAAAGCATTGGGTAAACAATTGATAACACCCTCACCTGAGGCTCATAAAGTAGATGGTAAATTTGCTTTCCGTTATGATACACACCTAAAGTCGGAAGAATCATTAAAAATCACGCCACAAAGTGATGTTTTGCTCTTTAAACCAGTAGCGAAAGAACTTATTGGTTCTAATGATTGCGTTGATATTGCATTTAACTTTGAAGCTACTCGTGGCCTGATTTTACGTGGTAAAATTGTACCAGCGATTAAGGATGCTAAGATCACCTTGAGCTTCTCTAAAAATCCCGAATTGAAAACACAAACTGCAATATCTTCTGTTGCGGGTGAATTCAAATTTGGTCCAATCGATGAAAGTTTGGCTTATGAATTAATAGCTGAAAAAGAGTCATATGTTTTCTCCGATTATGATAAAGCTGCAGCTCAATTTAAAGCACATAAATTGTGTGAAATTGTGGTCAAAGTGAAGGATGAATCGGGTAAGGGATTAGGTGGTGTTTTGCTTTCCCTAAGTGGAGCTGAAAGTTATCGCAAAAACTTAGCAACCGGAGACGATGGTGCTATCAATTTTCATTCATTATCACCATCACAATATTTCCTAAGGCCAATGATGAAAGAATATAAATTCGAGCCCAATTCAAAAATTATCGAAATAAAGGATGGTGAAACAGTCGAAGTTGAATTAATGTAAGAAATATGTCTGTTTTATTATAAAGAAAATTATATCTTAAATATTTTTCTTTTTGCAGTGGCAAGCGTGTAGCTTATTCGGTCTTTGGTACAATAAGCTCATTAAACGGCGATCCTTTTGGTCAGATTAACATAGAAGCAACCGCTAATGAAGAATGCTCGCATCATCAAGAAGAAGCTACCAGTGAAAGTAACGGTCAATATCGTCTACGTGGTCTACAACCAGGGTGCACATACACAATACGTCCTAAGGACATTGGTAATCCAAATGCAAATATTGAACGTTCCATACCAGCCACACGTACTGTTACTGTAGCCAACGAGGATGTACGTAATATTAATTTAATTGCCATTAGTCCAATAAGTTTTGTTGATGTTACCGCACTCGTTACGGCTTCTCTCAACGATCATTACAAAACATTACGTATTGTTCTGTATCGCAAGGGTAGTGCTGATTCGCCAATTTATTCCCAGCGGATTGAGGCTCCACTGAATCCTAAAGCACGCTACAATCCTGGTGTTATGGTTTTCTTCCCACGTATACCACTCGACGGGAAAACTTATATTGTAGAGTTGAAATCAACAATTTCGGATAAAACATACACTTATACGCTTCCAACGGCACAATTCGTAGCCAATACAAGCTCAATTTTCGTTGAACTTGATTTCAAACCTGAAGTGCGTGCAGCAGAAGCTGACTTAAATCAGAACTCAATATCAGCTTTGGTGCTTGTAGCGCTAGTAGCAATTGCTTTTTTCAAGCAGGATATAGCAATGGATTTCTTTAACTTCATCTGGGCACGCATTAATGGCATTGCGCAAGATATCGCACAAAAACAGAAAAATAACAGCAAGAAGGATGTACGCAAAGTGGAACCAATAAATTACAAAGAGATTGAACAAATGGCCGAACAAATTAATGCAATTAAAAAGAAGAAAACCAAGAAAATCTAAGTCAAGTTTGGCGGGGGATAGTATTAGTTTAAATATGTAATAATTTCCAATTTGTAAGAGGTAAGCATTAGTAAATTTATTGACATTAATGTAATATGAAAAATTTCTTGAGCACTTGAGAAAATTTAATTAAAAAAAAAGACCTTTTATAGTGTAATAGGTGTGGATATTTTTGAATGAATACTAAATTATAATTGAACTCAGTTTTGAAAAAAATAATCTGTCCTTCTAAATCCTTTTAAATCAGCGTTGGGCTAAACTTTCCAACCTAGACACAAACAACTCAACAAAGTAATTACAGAGGCCAACCACATTCAAAAAAAATAAGTTATTGACTTTTCTTGTTTGAAATCAAATTGAGCCGCAATTACTGAAGTTCACTCAACGTTATGAAGTAAAATTATTGTCATATAAAGATAAAGTCCATTCAAAGAGTTAAATAAACTTTAGTGTGAAAATAACCACAAACAAATTTCAATATCAATTAAAAGGACAATATTTTATTAAATACTTTTTGGGCAAGTTCAATTTTTGTTTTAAAGCAGCTTATAACAAAATTATAATAAAATAATAATTTAAATTATTTCTTAAATTAAAAATAAATAAATATTAAAAATAATATGACTAAGAATTAACCAATAATATGGTTAAGAAATTTTCTCTAATGATAACAATTAGCAAAATTCAACTCTACTTATTTGTATCATTTGTTTCTGATCTGCTTAATATGTTCGCTGCAACAGCATCAATTGATTTTTGACCACGGCGATGCCTCTTGTACATTCCTACTCTTTCCGCATGTAAATTTGCTTCATTAGCGCTGTCCTGATGTTTTTCAGTTGCATTTTCATCATTATTCAATTTATTACTGTCCACATCGTTTGCATTTAATTCGCCGACATTGTTTGTTTCGTCTATATTGCCGTTGCTTTCATCATTTCCTTGGCTTTCTACCTCTTCTGCTTCTTCGGGCTCGTGCTCTTCAACCTCATCATCTATGTTCTGTTCGATCACTGTACAATCTGGATTGACAGTAGCGCACTCCAAGAAGGATGTCGCATGACCAACTGTGTTACGTGCATTAGTGTATTTCTCAAAGAAACCACGTCCCACTATGCGGAAAGCCATGCTAGTAATTGGATTTCGCTTGGAACGGAACTCCACTTCACATATAAAACGGCGGCGACAGGCTTTTGAATCGATTCCCAAAAAAGCGAACATAAATTCCGCAATTCTTTCGAAAAAAATGGAATATAATGACAAAGGAATATTTTGTAAAATATCACTATACTTACTGTTCTTCATTCACCATATATTCTTGGCGTGGCGCACTACGTCTTGATACATGGTGAGATTCTGGTGCTGTTGATGGCGATGTTTCAACATAAGGAGGCCCTCCATATCCGCTGTATGGTCCACTAGCAGTAGATTCGAAATTGGACGAGGCATCAAATGAAGGATCGAACGAATGGTCAGAATGATCAGAATGTTCAAATGAATAGGGAATATGGTCGTGATTTGCAAATGAAGGTCTGAAGATGAAAAAAATATTATTTAATAATTTTTATCCACTCTAAAAAAAAAGCCAAAATTGACGCAGGTTCCACTCTTCTTTCATACAAGTAACTAAAAACTTTGTTATGAACTCAAAATTAATTTATTCCAAAATATTTTCTTGAAATAAAACACATGAATTAAATTTGAAACAATTTTTTTGCTCATAAAATTTCACACAATTCTTTCCTCCCAATCAAGGTTTAGTTGAATGTATTGCCTTTTTTTTAAAAAAAAAATCATACATTTTTTTTTGTAACTGATATTTTTCTTTAACTTACCCATGATCAAATACAACAGGTCCTTCATGCACAATATCCGAATGACATTTGTGTGGCCAGAAATAGCGTAAACCCCAGAAAACAGCAGCACCAATAAAGAAAGCAACTATCACCACTTTAACTTTAATGAAATATGCGATTGCTAAAGCGTGCCAGCCCCACATGTGATCTAAAAAAGAGAAAACAAAAATAAATAAAAAAGTTATTTAAATTCAAAAAAAAAAAATCTCCACCGTGACAATGTTTGATGTGAAACATTGCCGTGACCAGGATTCGAACCTGGGTTACTACGGCCACAACGTAGGGTCCTAACCACTAGACGATCACGGCTGTTGGAGATGTGATTGAATGAGTGTTTAATTTTATATTTAAACTTGCTTTACATTTGCCTCATCATAGAAAAATTCATAAAAAACTTGGTGGTTGTTTAGTAAGTGCGTGTGCTTTTCGTACGCAAAACTGTTATGGAGTTTAATAACAAAGCATAGCTAAAAGCTTTATGAAGTGCAGCTTATATTGCTATAGCAGTAGTGGAATTTTAATTATTACATTAAAATAATTGAACGAATGCGAAAAATCAATCAATTTGGATTCTTTAAAAATACATTTCTGTTTGAATGAAAATAAAAAAAAGTCATTTTGTTTCGATGAGAAAGTATTTCATTTTTTCTTTCATTGCACAAAATCGTTTTCTATATGAAGCTGGATTTTCACAATAGTTCTCTATTTAAAAAACTTCATCAAGAAATATTGAAAAATCGATACATTCTGAATCAATATTCGACTTGTATGAAATGACCTTGGCCTTCCAACGACAAATTTGATAAGAAATAAAAATATACTTAATTCCTCATGGGCTCTCTATACGGTCTACTAAGAACGGATTTGATTTGATACATATTGTTGAGGTCAAATGTAAAATATCCATTTTCCTATTCTCAAGGTTTATGATGGGCCTCTTGATTTTTACCATTTTTAAAAATAATCTAACATTTATTGAATTTTTTATTTTTTTAGTGCTCAGGAGAGCTCACTGGTTTTCATCATAAACACCTAGACATGAGAGTAAAACTCATTTTTTGAGCGCCGCACAATGTGCTTTTTTCATTTTTATTTCTTTTTCATGTTAAAATAGTAAAACTTGAAATAGAAAATGAGACTTAAACGCCATGTGTTGCTCCGTAGAGAGCAACTCCAAATAAGTGCCGTGAGTCAAATAGGGGAAGGGGGTCCGGCAAAATCTCACCAAGAGGGAGGAGGGGGTCAAGGAAAACCTCACGTCAACTTTTTAATGCAGAGAATTTACATTGTTATAGCAGATTAATTATTAGCTAAATCTCACGGGAGGGAGGGAGAGGGTCCCGCCATATCTCACCAAAGGGAGGAGGGGGGGGGTCAGAATTTTCAAAAAACACCTCACGTAACTAATGGACGGCCCCTAACAACGTTTTAACTGGCATATTTGTGATTTTTCAAATCTAAAAAATTTTTCTTGTAATTTCAATTTTTTATAGCGTTTGAGGGGGAAAATCGATGAACACTTTGAAAAGTTTTTTTTTCTCCAAGCTCTTGAGAAAAATGCCATCAAAGTGATATTTTTTTTAAGTAAATTCCTCAGCCATTCGACTTGCGGTCTAAAATTTTTATTTAAAATAAATTTTAAATTTAATAATTGAAGCGCTTAGAAACGTCATTACAGGAACTTTGTTAGCATTTTTCTAAGAATTGTTTGAACAAAAAACTTTCGAGGTGTCCTTCGACTTATTGTCTTAAATGCTTTGAAAATGTGTATAATTTTCGTTGATGCAAGCAGATCTAACTTTGGACCTCCATTTTTAAGGTCAAATGGTAGCGACATCGTAATCTATTTATCGTCGATGAGTCAACACTTTAGCTTTCACATGCCATTTTAATCATCTTTCTATGTGCGTCCTATGAATAGTTCTAAGATTTTGATAAGATAAAAATCAAAAAAATACACTGTGCGCCTTGACATGTCTGCAATATGTCATATCGTAGTAATACTTAATTTTACACTTTCCCTTGAATTGATATCCAAATTCTGATAAATCTATATTAAATAACAATTACGAAATTCATTGGATATAAACAATAATACGTGACGTTTTAAATTGGAATGGTAAAAAATTCGCTTCAAGAATCAATATTAAAAGTGAAAAGTGTTAATTAATGAAGCACTGCTACAGATGTTAAAGAAACTAAACTTGCAACATCATTCAAATGAAAATACAAGTATCGCAAGTCGTGATCAAATCATTTAGCAGATACTACTAAAAATGAGTTTTACAATTATTCTGGCTACAAATAGAGCTGTGACGAAAACTTTCCAAAGATAAATAAAAAAAAAAATAAAAAACTTAACAATTTCACTCCAAATTAAAATTATAGTAGAATGCTAATTAAATAAAACAATTTTTTTAAACAGATGAATGAAAATTGTAGAGTTTCTAGCGCATTTGCATGCTATTGACACTCGTAATTTAAAAGTGCTAATTATTGCACAATAAAAATTGGAAGTAAAATCTAACACTTTTTGCGTTTATATTCCAAACTTACGCAATCCATGGAAGTGTTTTCGCCGTATTCTGCCCTCTTCCACCAAATCAACTAAATCATATTTTCCTTCTGCTGCAGCATCCGTGGTATTTTCCACAGAATTTGTATTTTCATCACAAAAGACTAAAGTAAAATACACAACCAATATGACAACGACAAAATATAATGTTGATTTATTCATTTTCGTTTAAGTTTATCCTTTATGTTATCCTCTTAGTTTTTTTAAAATTTTAACTTTTGTTGCACTGTTTGATATATTAATACACGATATTATTCACTTTGCTATAACTTGCAGTTGAAGCTTGACACTGACTGATATCTTGAGATAACAATATTTTGCTTTTATATGCAAACGCATTCGTGTACTCCTAAGTTCAAGGTGATAATTGATGGACTAATTTGTTAATAAATACTATATGATGCTTACCGTTTTTGTATACCCTTTACGTGTGAAAGAAACTCATCAACATATAAATTTTTACAGTACAGAAGTTAGTTTTGGATGCCAATAAATTCGATATTAATTGTTAAATGTATATATTATTTTGCACATTATACAATAGACCGTGACAAATGGTGCACTGATTTTCTCTTTTACATATATTTTATTGTTTTATGTGAAATGTTTATTGATGATTTAAGCTGGAACAGTGATAATAAGGGACTTGATATATTTATCATGAATTATAAAAATAAATTCAAAATTGAGAGATTAGAAGCTAAACTAGAAATAAGCCGGATCCTACATGTGGCGTAAAAATTGAACATTTGCCCAATGAAATTCTTTTAACATGAGAAACAATTTCAGGGATTTGGTTCAAAACCATCCACATCGTAAAGTATTATTCACCTTTCAAGTAAATGCCTAGTAGCTAAAATAGTCCCTTTACAGTAGGCTCACGTTAAAGTTAGACAGAAAGAAGTAAACTTAGGTACGTAGGGGCAAACAAGGCTTAGGTAACCAAAAGCAGAAATTATATTAATAAAGTTAAGCTACCACAGCTGTAAGCCTTGTGAGCTATTTAACATTAAAGCTTCAAATTAACTGAATAACTTATACATAATGTGCATAGATATGTATAATGGGTGATGTTTTCAGATAAATTATAATTTTTTTAAGTACAGTACTTAAATAGACATTCTTATTAACCTAAATATGGAAGATTACGTCTAGTAAATGCTCTTTCCACCAAATTTTCTATGACCTTTCGCAAAATGTCAGATGCTCTGGCATGGCTTTCATTACAAATATAGGTTTTCAGTTAGGGGATGATCTCTAGCTTACATATAAATCAGTCCCGAACTGCTGAATTGCGCGAAGTAATGCGCTAGTCAAATATGTCCTTTAACAGAGCCATTGTATCTCTTGCTTTACGCGCTGTGGTCTCATCCTGTTGGAACCACAGAAGCACAATAGATGGTTTTATAACAAATAGCGCTTCATTTAAAAGGCTTGCTAAAAATCCTAAAAAAAATTATAGGTTATTTACACAAAAACGGTGTTTTTTTAAAAAAATGGGTCCCGATTTTAGAAAAGTCGTATCCAAAACTATAAGTTCAATTTGAAAAAGTTGTTAAACATTGTAGGTCATTAAATTATCTTTCTTATGAAACTTATAATAATTTTAACGAAAGCTATATCAGGAATTTCCGATAGCTATATCTCCGAATCCAGATTCGAGCGACACTTTTCGATTACATAGCTATTCTTCGATTTAAAAAGCACATAAAAAAATTTTGGTTTATTAAAAATTGGCGGATGTTAGCTTAAGTAAACTTAACCCAAATCAGGGACAGTAAAATTGAAGTTACCAAAGCAAAAATGTATTGACCAGACGAAATTGTTTTCCTACGTAAAAGGATATCTTATGTTTCATTTATCTGAGCTGAACTGACAAAAACGCGGAAATTTATTGAAACTTGCAAGAATGTTTACTCCATGTCAAAAAGAATGTACATGCATTACGACTCTAAGGCCAATTTCCATCAATGGGAAGAACTGTGTTAATTTATTTTGTATCATTGAGACATTCACAGTTGACTAATGACAACTACATATGTTGAAAATCTGACGTAAAGTTCTGCGTATCACACCTATTGTGAATGGCAGTGGCGCTGTCGTGTGCCAATTCAGTTTACAATATTGTGACAATTCAATGTTTTGATAGAAATTTGTTTCTGTAATTGCACCGATTAATCCGTAATTTTTAATAACAAATATAGAAGAAAATGAGTAAAGGTGAGTTAAAAATATATATATTTTTTTATTACAAATAACAAACTTCTTCATAGAAATGAGTGAACAAACAAAAAGCTCTCCAGATCCTCAAGCGCCGGTTACTAGAAGAGGTTTTCTTATTTCCATTAAAACCGGTGAACCCATCGAAATAAAAGAAAGGGATGTAGTAAGTTGAATAAAAAAACATTTTAATTTAATTTTTATAATATAAATTATAATATCGACAGCATGGACGCTGCCGTGCGGTAACCGAGTTTGAAAAACTGAATCGAATTGGTGAAGGCACTTATGGCATTGTTTGTAAGTAGCGTTTATGTTTAAAATATAAAAGAAAATAATTTATATTGTATTTAATACGATTTTTATGATTTATAGATCGCGCCCGTGACACACGTTCAAAGGAAATTGTCGCACTTAAACGTGTGCGTATGGATCAAGAAAAGGATGGACTGCCTGTAAGTGGTCTACGAGAAATAACTATATTGAAATCCTGCAACCATGAAAACATTGTTAATCTACGCGATGTTGTAGTAGGCAAAAGCTTAGACAGGTTGGTAAAAAAAACTTGAAGCATGACTAAAATCTCAGATCTAATCTCATCAGTTAAAGTTTTCCTAAATAACTGACTCAATCGCTCAAGAAATTGCAATCCAAATTGTAACTTTATATAATACTAAAAAAAACATGTAAAATCGTATTTTAATAAGATTCTAGAATGTTTTGAAAGTGTTGAAGCGATTAATAGTACAAATTCAAGCTGACTTCTAGCCTAAATAAATTTTTCGATTGTAATAGCAATCATGAATTGGAAACATTCATGAAGAAAAGAGCTTATCCCTGGAAAGCCATAAAGAATATCTTAAATAAAGTACATTTGTCTTATCTATTTTGAAATCGTCAAATTATAGTCATTGGTTTTTAGGTTACAAAACCAGGCTTTGCGTAGGAACCTCTTGATCTAACTCATATTTATTCTCATTAATTCTTATTAAACAATAAATAAATAATTATTATTTTTAGCATTTTTCTCGTTATGGAGTATTGCGAACAAGATTTAGCTTCGCTGCTAGATAATATGGCACAACCATTTTCTGAATCAGAAGTAAAATGCATTATTCTGCAAGTTTTACATGGATTGCAGTACATGCATTCACGTTATATTATACATCGTGATCTGAAAGTCTCAAACTTACTAATGACAGACAAGGGATGCGTAAAAATTGGTAATTTGAAACATTTTTTATATATTATGGTGTATTATTTATAATGAAAGTAACAATTACTTTGCCATTTGAATGTATAATTTATAGCACAGTCTGTAGAGAAAAATAATACCCTTGTCAAGCAAAATTGAGAATATGTTAACAATAAATCTCTTATGAAAAATCTAAGAGCACCTTGGTTCAAATGCACCCTAAGCTAGTGTTGTAACTCTTCTCTGTCTCGTTGCACATCAGACTAAGAAAAAAGTTTACTTCATATTCTCAATTAAACTCCCCTATTTAAAAATTTAATATTTTCATATTCTTGGTTTTGTCAGAGGCAAGACGGTATGTCTGGAAATTTGTGAAAACTGAATTATATAGTTTTCGAGATATTTAAGTGATCGGCACCTTTTATCTAAGCAAGTATACCAGTAAATACATTGTTAAATATCCTTTATTTCTTATAGCTGATTTCGGTCTGGCACGTCTTTATGGACAACCTTCCAGTGCAATGACACCACAAGTAGTCACATTATGGTATCGTTCTCCTGAATTGCTGCTTGGTTCGGTTACGCAAACTACTGCTGTGGATATGTGGGCCTTAGGATGTATCTTGGGTGAACTGTTGTCACACAAACCACTTTTGCCAGGTAATACGGAAATTGCACAGTTAGAGTTGATAGTCGATCTTTTGGGAACACCTTCTGAAGCAATATGGCCGGATTATCCCAACATGCCTGCTATGCAAAACTTCACACTTAAAACACAACCATACAATAATTTGAAGCCAAAATTTCAGTACTTAACGGCAGCTGGATTACGTCTTCTCAACTTTCTTTTTATGTACGATCCTAAAAAACGTGCCACCGCAGAGGAATGCTTACAAAGTTCATATTTTAAAGAGGCACCATTGCGTAAGTACTTACTTTTTTGTTATTTTTATTTTCTTTGATGCTAAGTAGTATAGGAAGGTTTTTTTAGTCCAAAATTTTATTAAAATTTCCATAAAAATTTATTTCACTAGTTATTTTTATGTATTCATATAATATTGAGTTTAAGGAACCCACTACTGATATGTTTGCAAATCTTTTAATATCATTCCTACCAAGAACGTTGATTCAGCTATCATGTTGCACCAACAAATTTGAAAACATCCAAAACTTAACTATTATTTCCAAAAAAATAATTTCGCTACTTTTTTTATGTATTCATATACATAATATTGAGTTTAATCATGTCTGAAGTGGTTAAGAAAGTAATACTAGTCAAGTAGACGTGGTTTGTGTATTGGGATATTACGCTGGGAATCGCGGTGTCAACTCTAAGGCTGACAAGTGTTTTGACTTACAGTGTTTCAAGTAAAATTTGCTGATGGAAAAGGGTCTTAAGCCATTCGGAACTTTTAACCCTCCAGGCTGGACAATACTACAACGGTGATATATTTCACGGTGATACTTCATCTCATATGGGTGTGTAAGCATAGTGATATTGATAGTAACTGTCAACATTGCATTATTAATTTTAGGTTCACTAAATTCGAGTAGTTGGCAGCCTTAAGAAAAATGTTTAAATTCTTTTTGAAATGCGTTATGGAAACTAGTTTCATGCTGATTATATGGATCAAACTAAAAAATTATACTTTTCAGCATGCGATGCAAAGTTAATGCCAACTTTTCCACAGCACCGTAATCTACCAAAGGAACTTAAGCCTGTATCAAGTACCACAATCATACCAGAGTTGCCTGCCATATCAGATCTGCTAGGAAGCTTGCTGAAAAAACGTCGCTTAGATTAACAAGAAGCCATAGTATAAGTTTTAAATTAAGATTTGCAAAAAATGAAGAATTTTTTTCTAACAAAGAAGAAAAATGCATAAATGTATTTCAACCTTTTCGCATTCTCTGGATTGATTACACAATAAATTATTTTACAAATACGGTCTGTCCATTGGTGTCTTCTTTGCTTTACGGTCACGTGCGCGTGGGAACCAACGATGTTTTGTGGTGGCCGTTAAGTTCATCAGCTCCTGTCGTGCTACCTCTGGGCGTTTGTCCTTAAACGCGCGCATTGCGCTCTGTAACGCTGTGTCCTTTATCAACGATGCTGTTCCAGCTTCTACAGCTTTTGGTATTGGTTTTGAAAATTCATAAGGAAACTCAACGTCCGGGTGCCAAGCTGCGATAGTCTTACCATTGTCAGTTACTGCTACTTTCTCCACTAGATTTTTGCCACCAATGGCATTTTTATTTATTGATAATTTGAGTGAATTTGTGGAAAATAAGCGTAATATTACGGTGCAACGTGCGGCCATGGTGGAAATTAATGAAATATGTAACCAACTATTGTGAATGTGCTGCGCTCAGCTGATTGTGACAGATTTGGCTTGTTTAATAAGTTGTGTAGTTGAAATAGTGGTTTTGTGCATGTGAAAGTTGTAAAGATAGTGAAGAGAGAAAATATTTATGTTTATTTATACATCAAACTAAAATAATTAACTGAAGTGAATAGTAGAGATTAATAAAAGAAAATAAAAAAAAAAAAATTGCAAAAAAGAATATCAGTTGGAGATGCGGGGCATCGATCCCCGTACCTCTCACATGCTAAGCGAGCGCTCTACCATCTGAGCTACATCCCCATGTAAATATTAACTTCAAAAAGTGTCATATCAGTGACTGATGCATTTATATCGAATATGGGAAAAAGATTGTAAAATCACTTCAGTATTACAAAACAGCACAATTAACTAACAAACAGAAGCACTACAGTGTTGTAAAACGATAATAGTGAAATAGAATAGTGATATTCCTTTGTTTTTTAGATCCATCCAGTGAGTTTACAAAATATTGATTGACGTTAACATCATGTGGATTTATCCTTCTGCATTTTTCAATATCTGGACAGTACATTGTAAGTAACAAAAATATAATCATAATTTACATTTATAAATTTACTTCACTTTCGGTAAAATTGAAAAAAAAAGTACCTTAGTTTGTAGCCTTTATTTAACTATTTGGGGTCGCCAAACACCTAACTTAAAGTTTTATGGCTTATGGTTCGAGTTCTTTTCATTCATATAAAAAAAAAGCATTTGAATATGTCATGATATTTTTATAAAGAAACTTGAGTTTTTTGGCTGTGTAGGAGTAGGTCAATTCGTCTTATATGAAAGCATGAAGATCGACCCAGAGAAGCTGTTGCAACCAGCGTTACCATTATGGCCGTATAGGGTCAATAGGCCCGCTCCTGCCTTCACATGGACCTTTGCTCGGAGCCATCAGCATTTGGTCTCCTATTCCAATCAGTAGGTGAAATTCCTCTTCCGAAACATTATTTCGTCTATTGTAAATACAATAGAACTAAAAGTCACTATCTACATTTTCATGTTTTCGAGTTATATGGCTTATAAATGAACTTGTGTTATTCAAAAGATTTCCTTCGGTTATATTAAATTTTAATGATGAAATGTATATTAAATGCAGCACAACTAGAAAACATGAAAATGTAGATAATGACTTTTATGTTTTATATATATACATAGACAATTTGATCATTTGGTCCTGACTTTCTCAAATTGGCCCCACATAAAAATATTTTTGCGACAGTGCTTGTTGCAACCGCTGTTATTCCTTAACAACATAAAAATCATAACACTAAATAACACTTATTCCTATTTTCTGATGACACTGCTTTATTTTTCCCATCCATGGCAAAATGGAGTATGACTTGTCCATATTAAGGGAATTATTTCGTTTTAACAGAAATGAGGATTACAAAATAATTTTTAATAATTTCACCACAGCATCGGCATACTGAAAAGTCTAAATTTACTGTAAGCGACATTGAAGTCGTAGAGGAAGATCATGTTAAGTTCTTTGGTCTAATTTTAGACAAAAATGTTTCATCGAATCACCGTATGCTTAGTATTTATTGAGATAATTGTACAAATTTAAAAGGAAACTTACCACTGACATTAAGTACCTTATTTATATATATGTCTGTTATACACTCACATTTGTGTTAAAATATCAAATATATACTTTATGCGTTTTTCCTTTCTTTAAATAAAACAAAAACTATATTTTTTTAATTATTAGATACATAAGGTTTATTATAATCTCCACATACAATAATTTAATAAGCACTAAATGTTATAAAACATCTATTAAATGTTAATAAGGTTTTACAAATACAATAATTTAAATTAACATTATTTTGCTTACAATTAAAGGAATTCCAAACAGTTTATAAGTTTGTTAATGAAAAATTTTTATTTAATTCCCTGATTTTGTTGCGTTTAAAAAAATGCTTACTCTTTCCAAATTATGATCGAATTCGTATACCAACTTTTCATACTAACAATTAAGGTGACTGATGTTCCGAAATGAATGGAAAAATTATTTTTCTTTTAAAAACCATGTAAGATGAAACCACATTCCCCAAAATTATTGCAACCACCCAGCTCTTATAGTGATTATAAGGTAGGAAACGATAAAAGTTATTTTATTGCTTATACAGAAGGGGGTTATTCCTGTGTTTGTTGTCGCATGTGAGGCTGAAATGAGGAAGCAAAAATATTAACAAATTTAAAAAGTGTTGAACGTAAGCCAAAGCATAAATTAGGTCACGAAAATATTGGGCGCGGTATCAAAACCTAGACATGAAATATATACTATGTTAATTAACTGGACAGACTGATTCACATTTTTCATTTGTTAGACACACATTTTCTTAGCCAGATTTTTCACACACTAGCACTCCCATCTAGCCTTTTAACCATACGTACCAATTTATTTACTACGCTCTTGACGTATTGTGGCAGCCAAGTAAAGCGCCAGCACAATTCCAAGCAACTGTAGAAAAGCTATGCCTATGCCAACGCCAATTAATATTACGGCATTTTTATCGATACGTGCCTTTAAGAGACCCACGCAACCTTCCTGTAAATAATAAAGGATTTAAATAATCAAATTATTTATTAACTTACTAAATTATACAAAAACAAAAATTTATTTTGGGCATAGGTATACAGATTATTGAGGCATGAAAATTTTACATATTTTATTTTGTTTTGTAATAATATAATTATGGTAATATAGTATGTAGTACCCACCTGATAGAATTTATCTCTACCAAGAGCTGGGGAATCGGTACAGTGCTTAGTAACTGTTTCAATATATTGCGGACGACAGCAACTGGCTGGCAATGTTTTATTCGGGCTTATCGAACGCCAATCTGCCGGACTATCTATGCCGCAACACATCAATTTTTGTTGTATACCATCCCATGCGATAGAGTCTTCACGATTCGAACGTTGTATAGACTCGTGCAGTTTATCTTTCAATGTCATTTCGAGATCTTTTTTGAAAACACTTGCTGCAATGCCTACCGCAAGTTCAACAATGAAAATGACGGCCAAAAAGACAGCGTACTGTAAAATATTAGTTTTTTTATTATGCAGAAAAGAAAATCAATTCCTCAGAAGTATGCGGCGATTAAAGTGTTACCAAGTAAAAAGGCTATAAATGTGCATACTGCATGGATATTGTTTCTGTTCAGGAATTTGCTTCCAAAAGTAAAAAATAAATAAATACAATGGAGTTGCATCTGATAGATACAATCCATTACTGTGTCAATATGAAGTTCGACACATTGTCTTTCAGCTTTTCCCATTGAAACGTATACAATCTGTTGTTGAAATGCTAACGTGCCCAAGGCTTCTATGTACCTTCCAAAAACGATTCACTATACACAGCGGAATTTACTTTTATGCCAGGCACTTTTAGGAGCACCTATCGGTGGTCAGTTTGGTTCAAACCAAACTTGTGTTCAAGTGGTCATTTGTTCTTCCAATCTGAGAAGACGATATTCGACTTGAGCTAATTTTTCAATATATCATATAAGCTTCTTTCGATTATTTCCAGACCGGAAGTTTTATCCTTGCTTCTGCCTTGTTGAGTTGTTTTTTTTTTTTTTTTGTGGTCTGATACATAAATATTTTATGTGGTGCAATTGCGCTGACTGTTTGACAACTATGACGAACTGATTCTAGGTAACACTTTAATCTCCGCACGCATTTAATATTGAATAGAAAATAATAAGTTATACATACAGTTAGCAGCAACGGAGGAGACTCCTTTATTGCTCCAAAGCATCCGAGTGATGCAATAAGAAAGATGACAAGACCTGTTACTATCAGCACTATAGGTGGTCCAATTACTTTATCTTCGATGAAATGATTGAACTCCTTGACATCAGCGAGAACAACAGATCCGGCTATTAGTATTCCCAAACCGGATATCTATTAAATAAACAATTGAAAATGTATTATTAAAATGTATTGCTTGTGCTTAGTATATAAAAGGCGACCCACAATTGAATAAAAATTCAGAATAAGCGGCAAAAAAATAGTAACTTCTAAGCTTATAGACCGATCTTAAAAAATGTAGCGTCGGGCATGAAGTGGATATGTTTTTATCTCCTCTACAATATTTTTATGTACGACTTTCCGAAGTAAAATTTTTTTCGTCAGCGTTTCACAACCACAACTATTAGTTGCAACAACAATTAAACGGAAGGAAATGACTATGAAAAATGCAACTACATTCCAGACTATAAGACTAACAGATCATGAACAAAAATTACATCTGCAGTTATATTCGGCAATTATGGATTGAATATCTCGTTATTCTGCTATAAGGCTGTTATTTATATCTAATTTAAGGTTACCTCTATTATTTTTTAAAGATTTTTTATTAAAACTGTGAAGATTTTTGAAATTGCATTTAAAAGAAATATGAATTCTTATATGCTAATATTTGTAACTAATAAATGAAATGAAAATGAGGAGGGTATTTTAACGGCACTAGATTCAGCACACCCAAAACCATTAGAAAAGTACCGTCTGATCTACCACAACTTTTTTTTACATGTTTTTTATAACTTAGTGCGTTTTGGTGCCATTTTTCAAAAAAACCATTGGTTTTTAAAAATATTCATGTACCCACCAAAAGGAAATATTGACATATTTTCTCACTATATAAGCAGAGAATATAAATTAACGAGATGATGATTTAGTGAGACTTTGCAATCTCAAAAACGCTTTCCATGGAAACATCAGACCACATTCCTTTTTGTTCAAATCCCATACATTCTTTGAGTGAAATTTTTAGTAGGATCTGATTTTTCCGCGGAATGAATACTTTTGTTGAGATTGTAAAGTTTCCTAATCTTATTGTCTCTAACATTAGAATCAAAAATATCTCATCAATTTATAAGAAAAAAAAAAAATTTCAATTCTTAATAACTCCAATACTTGTTAACCGACGGTACATTAGTAGTTTTGACTCCTAAGGCACCTTTGAAGAGATACAATCTATTGTTGTACAAAAATAAAAATTTAAACAAACCTAAGGGGTAAGTTTTCTTAAAAATATTGGATTCTGTCTCATTAGCTTTTAAGGATACTTTCGGAATCAAACTTTAAGAAAACTTAAATTGGTGCATGAAGTTAAAATCCATATATACAAAATATAAACGACGGTTTTCAAGATGTTCAGTTTAATATGTAATTTTATACCCTGCTAGTTAAAATAGGTGAAAAGTGTTGGAAAAAATAGAATGAGGCGGCACAAGTTGAAAAGCTATAGTTAGCATTACATTTTCGCCCACGGGAAAACTCTACAGCAAACTTAAAAAAGACAGTAATCCAATTTATGTGCAAGAACTTCTAGCGTTAGTCTGGCACCGTTGCTTGTTGCACAACAACACATATGCTTACACTGCCATTTTGGCACGCCAATTTGTAGCGAAAAATCCAATCTACGTGCTTGACCAGCCGCGGTATTCGCCTGATTTAGCACCGTATGACTTATTTTCTATGATTTTTGCATTGTGTATACTCGTATCAAATTCATTTATATTCGTATCCTCTACTAATAGTTTTCTAGTGAAAGCGACCATAACTTTGGCATTGACTACTTTTTATGTTTACGTACTTTTTTCATAAAAACGATCTTGCCTTATTTTGCGATCGCGTGATACTTGCGAACTATGTCCTTTATGTTAATTAACTTAAACTCTCCAACAGAGAGTTTTTCTTTGTGCAAGACAAAGAAACTTTCATTGCTCTGACTGATTATCTTAATTTAGTTTATCTCAATATATAAAAAAATGTTATCGAAAAGAGATCATCGTTGATTATATTTCAATATAATAGTGGCATAGTTTTTTTTAATTGTTTTTTTTTTTAGGGATATGGCTGTTGGCTTGAACCACCGTTTTCAATTTATTTTTATAATTTTTTGGATCATTTTTTGCTTTACAATTGCTAACATGATATGACTTTCGTGAGAAAGTTAGACTTTGCAAACGAAAAGCGACATCCTCCAGGTAACAAAGTCACCGTACATTTGCAACCGTAAAATTTCGCACAGTGTTTATTGGGTAGCAGAAAATCAGCTAATAATAGTGTGCCCTTTGATTAATTTTTTGCTGAATTGGGTAGACTATACGCTAAATATTATAGTTTATTGCTTTCGATACTTGCAAATATTACATGGAAAATTTTGATTAAAATGTGAAAGAGCACCGACTTTTAGCGTAAAGTCTAACCGAACGAACAAAAAATTTATTTAAAAGGCTTAATATTATTCGCTCAGTTTCTACTGATAAGCACTGTCCGAAATTTTGAAAATTGAGACTGAAATTCAAATCTCAAATTTTGTTGGCAAAGTGTGACATTCTCCCGAAGACGCAGCACATTTTCAACTAAATTAAAAAGAATCAAGGACTGAGCGAGTTTGCTAAAGTAATGTAGCAATTATTTATGGAATGACCGATTTAGGCATTTAACAAGCCCTACCAGGATGTATATTCGGAATAGAGCCTACTGTAAACGCCATGCTTACATTGAAAGTAACCTTTGCATGTTATTATGTTTATCATAAATCTATTCTGGCTAATAACAATTAAAATTCCATGTGTACCAACGTTCAACTTATGTTAATACAAAGACATGCAATTAAATACGAAATGACCTTTTATAGGCCTACTAAAATTATATGCTGAACATTATTGTGTTTAGTAGTTAGTAGTTTTTGTTAATCATAAAATATTTATAAAGTACAAACGAGATAATTTTTTAATAAAAATCATAATACTTACCGCAAACACAACATTAAATCCAAAAAGGATATATTTAATTAAGCTCATACCACAAGAGCGCATTGTGATTTTCATTAAGTACTTTTCAGTTGCACTTTATATCAAAAATATGTAAATGTAAATCCTTGCTTAAAGTCACTTTTGTTAAAATCCTTGTTGAAAAATGAAACCTTGATTCTACAAAGCATACAATGAAACACTTAACCAACAGTTAGTTGCCCTTATGTAAGGTCAAAAACCCGCTCGTTTGATTGAAAACTTCTCAACTCAATATTTAACGTCCGTTCTAAAACGCGACTCACGAAGAACTGACCAACATTGTGGCGCACAATTTCCAATCAAACCTCACAACGTTGCCGCATGTTTGGGACCAAAACATTTCAAATTGGGTCGTGTCAAACTAATAACGGTAACGCAATGTCCGGAGAAAAGGCATAACAAAACGGAGAAGAAGAAATTTATTAAGTTGGTAGTAAAACGCAAAAAAAAAGCAAAAGTGAAGGGCTAGCACCTACATAAAATATTTTACATACCCGTTTTCATTCGCATAAGAAAGTTTTTACAGAATTTTCCATTGAGTTCATGCTAATGGAGGGTGCCATAGCCCTTAATTAACAAATGCCCATGTTAACTATTGACTTGGGGTTTATTTTTTTATTAGAAACCTTACATTTGCGTTTAGTTATTTGTGTTTGGCATCATAGGTTCCAGTGCTGCTGTTCATTTATGTTTGTAGGTGGAAATGTTCTTGGAAGCATAGTGAGTTTGCTGCTATGCTGCTCGTAGTTTGACAGCCTTTATTTATGACGCAGTTGACGTTGGACTCGAAAAACTTTCAATTGTTACAATTGTTGTTGTAATTGTAATTATTCAAATGCTCTTAAAGTCAATGTACTCTATGGAGTAATTTTAGGCGCTAACTACAGTACGCTATGTACGCTTGTTAGTATGCTAGGAAATATGTTACTTTTTAGGAGTATTTGTGTATACTTTCTTTTGGAAAGTTACATGGGAATAATGTGCTAGTCATTCGCTTATATTTAGAATTTTATTGACAATGCTTCTTAAATATATTATTCAGATCTTTATTTTTATTGGGTACCTACTAATTTTTGTATTTTCAAGTTTACTTCTTGATTTAGTGATGATTTATGTGTTGGTCATTTGATGGCATTTTGCGTTTCATTTAAATCATTTGGAAGAAATATTAGTTTTTGCGGTGCTTGGTGCTTTGTCGACTTGCATACTCTCTCAAATGGCTCACAATTTCAATTCCATTCAATGATTTGCTGACTTTTTGCTGCTTCATAAAGAATTTCGAGTATATAAGAAGAAGTAAACATGACTTTGATATCCGATTGCATTTGACTAGATAGGACATCCCTGATAGGCTTTTTCGACTTAGACTTATACTTATTTAAAAAGTGTAAACTGAAGAAGTTGTTTCGCTTTGCTCGAACTTAAGCATTTCCACTTCGGGGCTTGAGGAATAAAACTCGAAACTTGTACCAGAGATTTTTTCATAATATTTTTGTATAAAATAATATTAATTTTACGTCAAATAATATTATTCCATACAGGAATCATGTGCATATTAAAGCATATTTATTTTTCATATTTTATTTTCCATTATGGACTAGACGTCATAAAGTTCTTCAAATCTGACAACGCTGGAATGATTTATACTCAGTAAGGCTTGTTATTTTATTAATTATGTAAATTTACCGAACTGAATTTAACTTAAAATTCACATAATTGCATTAAATTGTAACATGCTTTGGCATCCAAAAATTTTCTTTAAAGCTACATCAAATCCTTAGCCTAGATGGAGAAGCCAGTGGTGCTAGACCATTTGGAAGCCTACGTTTGCCGTATTAATGCCGAGATACGGTTCCAGATGATCGGAAAATTAAACGTCAGCGTTTTTTTAAGGTCGCAACCCTCATTTGTCCGAAATCATATTCAAAAGCTAAATACCATAAGATTATATACTAAAAAATGCCAAAATTCAAATTATTTGAACAATTTTTGTGTTTTTTTTTTTTAATTCTGTTGGATGACATTCCAAAAAAAAACATCCATGTCTAATAAAATTGATTGGCTGATGATGACTGTAAAGTCGAAATGCATCCCAAAATTTTTTAAAAAATTTCGTGTTTATTTATTTTAAATAGTTACGGGTTTTTTAATTTAAAGCGAAGTCATTTAAGGCGGTTTTTGTTTTTTATTAAACTTAGCAATTTACCTAAATATCCATTATATGGTTTTGTTAATACTAACAAGTGAATGTTTGCGACAACTAAATAATTGTCCCAATCAAAATATGATTTGATAATTATTACCAAATATTAAATTATATATATGATTGCGTCGTTCACAGGTATTATCTTCGGATCCAATGCTAAAACATAGGCTAAAATGCCTACAAATTTAAAAAAAAAACTCCCCTTTGGGTGTATTTTGTCCGCATTTTCAGCTAGATTTAAAATGTGGATGTAGCATCTCCCATATAATATATCTTCGCACCTAAGGCAGACTTTTTCTACATTTTAGCAAGTCGCTTTTTTCGTAAAATTTCAACGAAATCGGACATAAACCCTGTCCGCGCCGTTTACAGGTTTGTGATAGGAAACTCAAATATTGCGACAACTATTTTTATTCTTCAAGCTAAAATATATGAAAAAAAAAAATCCATTTCCAAAACTTTGAAAATATACACCCTAGTATATATGTACCAATTTTCAGCTCTATGCAAACCTAAATGTCTATTTTGACTGGGCTATAAGTTCTATTAAAATAAAACAATTTTGGAGATAACTAGCAATAACAAAACAGATGGAACCTTTTATTTCTTCCACTATCTATTCCATTCAAATGAAAAAGAACAGTTTTTAATCAAAATCTCAAAATATGTGCTAGAAAAATTATCATGAAGAAGCCTTTAACCTTTAGGAAAAATCGTTAAACATTAAATTTATGAGGTTTTCTCACATTAAAAAATGATAAATAAGGAGCAGCTAAATAGGGCACGCCACAGTTTTACAAAATAAAAAGTAAAATTTAAATAATAAATTGAAAGATTTAAGTTTGCATGTGTAGTAAATATAATAAAATGTTTGCAAAGCTTTTTACTACACACAGAAAAATAAATGAATGAATGTTTTACTTTTAAAACGTTTCGATCTTATGCCTCTGTTACTTTTAAACAAGAATCTTTTTAACTCATTTTTAAAAATTAACATTTAAATTATTGAAATTAACAATTTACAAAAGCTGGGCGGACGTGTTCCCAGAAGAGCCAATAAACTTTTTTACAAATTTATTTACAGTAATTTCTATTTATTGAATAACTTGAAGAACACATCTATGAGGTTGAGATTTGAACCCGCTTACTTTTTATAATTGTTTGAAAGTAACACGTTTAGCTACATAATATCAATATGGAACTAAGAAAATTTTGAAAATTAATACATATTTTACTTTTTAATTTTTAAATATTTGAATACGTGCTCTTTTTATAAATTTCATTAAAAACAATACGTGTTAAAGTTTATATCGAAAAAATATTTTTAAACACGTTTCGTTTGATTTTTGAATATAAAATGCAAGTATTAGTTTTTCAAAAAAAATATACCATATTTTTTAAAAAATTTTAGATTTTAATTTAGAAAAGATTTCAATTTGAATTCGCACATTTAAACATTTGAATTTTTAAAATATTTAATATAACATTTTTAGTTGTTTCAGTGTAGAAATTTCATTTTTAGCCAAAGGACTTAAATATCCTTAAGCGTTATACCAAATTAATCTCGTGTGGGTATTAAATAGTCGGTATACCGTCACTTACAGCCGAAATTTCAAAAGCAAGTTCTGTATGCAAAGTATAATATATTTTGTCTCTTGGGTGAGATTTGTTGTCAAAATTTTTCCCAAGAACGCAATATCAACGTAAATGACAATTTCATTAGTGCAAAGGATTATTATGTTATAGTAACAAAAAATAACAACAAATTTCTAATTATGAAAAATAGTTGCATTAAAACGAAAGAAGCCATTTAAAAAGCAACGATACCCAACTTCAAACTGATACTGATCTAACTCAATTTGCTATTACATCGGTAATAAATATATTTCTATACATAAAGTGAAGTGCCATATCAAGTGTTGCATAAATTTTATTGCTTAGACGATCTACTTATTCTCACATTCCCTTAAACCCAAATTCAAAAAAAATTAATCAACATTTGAAAATGTTCACCGAATGTTGGAATCAGTAATCAATATTTTATTTCGTTTTCCCTCCCATTAACGAAATTGTTGTTGTGAGTGCTTTTATCATCTAAAATCTGAGTTAACGTTTTTATTCAAGGTCCTTTATAACCATGTCAAAATCAAATGAATTTACTTTTATTGAAACGCTGACGAGTAGGCCAAAATCTGATGGCACATTCGCGCTCAGCCACCCCAAATAACCATGGGTTGACATCTGACGATATTTCTCCAATTAATTAATGTACATGGCTCAAATAACTGTGTTAAACTGTGTGAAAAAATATAAGGTCCGGAATAACAATAAAGCAGCCCCATCAATTTAATTCAAATCTGAACCCAGAAATTTTCTATTCCGCCGCGACTTTGAGATATTGAAGCCTTAAGTGCCAAAACATAATTTGTTTTCTTAATAAGCAGAACTTTAGAGTTTCAGCAATCTGAGTAAAATTTATAATTTTTTATATATTTTTAAATGTTATAGCAAAATCTAGGTATAGAATCAGTCTCTCACAACCAAGCCCACCACGATTCTGGTGACTGACATTTAATTCGAGTATCAGCTATACTAAAGCTTTTATTTGCAAAAGAAAAAATTAAGTGGGAGGAAATTGCTTCGAAAAATGTAACGCTATCTCCCGGACTTTGTTTTTAAATTTACACAATATACAAGATACCCTTCATTTCTTCTTCATAATCATGATTTTGTACGATTTTCAATCGTCAATTTAAACATTTCATCACTTTTGAACGCCCCCGCGACTCAACGAACTCCACACCCGCTTTTAGACGTTATGGCGCCCCTGTTCCGTAACATTATCATTCAGCCCCTTATAGAAACTATGGATTGTAGTTTTGCACAACCTTCTCAAATTTCTATGTTTCCAACATCACCATTTCGAAGAAAATATAGGCAAATTATCCATTCGGACGATATACCGCATTAAACAGTACACTTAAGTGAGATTAATTGACTTTGATGAACTGCTCTCAGCCATTACGCTGAAGTTTTGATTGTTAATTGGAATTGAATTATCAAATCGGGAATGCATCAAAACAATTGACCATTGGCCTAAGAACAAAATATGATGACTTTTGTTTGTTATGTTCCATATTAAATTCCCCAAATACTGTTTGCAAATTCTGAAAAAAAATATACATTGAAATTAAAATTAAAAAGAATTCAAACCATAAAGGTCATTTTGCGTCAGCTTGTATAATATCATCCTTAAGAAGACCACCACCATTAATTAATGTAGGTCATTCAAATAAAAAGACATAGAGGAGGGGATAAAATACATCATATTTTTCTTCTGATTTTGTTTCAAATCGCTTTGACAACCCCTTTTTAGTGAACTTTAAAGTAAAAATACAAACGCTCGTATAAATAAATGGCTTAGTTTTACTGAACAACATGCTGTGAAATGGTCACAATTTCGGAAACTACGTAGTAAATAAAAGCAACATGCAATCATTTGCATATTAGAGTCGCTTACTTATGTATTATATATACCTTTATATATGTACGTACGTTTCGGGTATCCATAAATTTGTTTTTCTTTACTTCTATGGCAAGCAAATGTTAATGCTCGTCAAGATGTCCTTGTTGATAAGGCAAATTCAGTTGAAACGATTTCAAACGACCAATGAATTTCGTCGCAAGCAATTGCAGGAATTAATTATTGCTGCTAATAGTAAATTAGAGAACAATGTGAAAAACCCTTAGTACCTAAGAGGTATTTCCAATTCTTGGTAGCATGTACTTTTCGTATTCATAATAATAAATGACATTAAATTCTTAATAAATTTTCTTGCATTATAAGAAACTTAACTAATGATTTTTGAATTTTCTCATTAACTGAACTATATATAAATTTGTTCGTATTGAAGAAATGATTTTGTGTGGAGGTAATTAATTAAATACAATATACTTATGCTTCCGTTTAAGCCACTTTTGGGGGCGTTAATGTTATGTATGTATGGGGATGATTTTGCTATACATATTTTCAAAATTGATTTACTATTTTTTTAACTTAAGAAAGTCTTCTTCTATTGTTTGTACAATACAAGTATTGTATATAGAAAATTATCAACGCTAATGTCTGTAAGCATTATTTGTCGAGTCGATATTTGTTTGTCTATTTGCCGTTTGACACATTGTTGACATTAATTTCTATGTATCAACCCACTAATTGTTCTTTTCTTATTTTGTTAGCCGTTAAAAAGTTCCTTGCACCCTTGAGCCATGACATATAGCAGAGTTGGGCAAATGAATAACGAATAGTGACTAAGAAAGTTATAATCCACTACAATTTATAAAAAGCTATTCGGGCGCATACTAAGTATGAAAAATTTCTAATATAAAAAAAGAGTTCGACGGACGACTTACTAGAATCAAAATATGTAACTGAAATTGACTATATACCGTCTCATGTGACATAAATAACAAGATGAGAGTATATCCTGAAAAATTAAAAACAAACAAAAAAACGTCAAATGACCTATAGTTTGGGCTAGTGTTGACCGTATAGCACACTTTTGAGTTACCTATCTGATTGAAACTTGACACTCAGATCTAAATAAATTGAATAGAATATTTAAAAAAATAGTGCGCGGTAAATAGGTTTCACCGCTAATTGACCATTTCCCCACGATTTTTATATAACATTTCAATGTGGCACCCTTTATCATCATGCCATATTTCATTTCATTCCCAATTTAAACTCTGAAGACATCGCACATTTTGTTTTTGTTTATATGGAGATGGTCACTTCTCTTTTTGTTCTATGTTTTATTTTGAGTGAAAATCATTTCTTCCTTGTTACAAAGTCCTATAAATACTAATGTGAACATTTTACCATGTCCTCTTACATCCTTTTTATAAAAAGTATTATTTTACACTCACTTCAAACTCGAGAATTGCGCAGTTTGCTTGTATGGGGGATGATATTTCACCAATTTTTTTGTTAAAAACTCATTTAGTCATTTAGTTTTCAACATAAGTAATGCTCTCCTTGTATGGGAGGTACTACGCCCACTTCACCAATCCCCCTCGCTCTTTTTTGAATGTTTTATCTCATTGTTCTGCGTCTTTATACCAAGTCTTACGAACTTCAAAATCGTGAGACATAGCTTATTCTGCTATTTTCTTGTATGCTGAATGCCATTTCACCAATATCGTACATTTTTTGTTCAAAAGTTTGTTTTCCATATCAGTCATTCTTAGCTTAATCTGTTCTAACTTAAGCACTCTTCAAAACCTTGTTTACAATTTGTGTGGCAAAAATCTCAGTAGGACTAAATATGCCAAAAATATTCATTATGGTTTGGGCTAGTGGTCTAAATTTTGACAAACTTAAAATTTGTCGACGATATTACCTTACATACCGAAACTCTCTCCTTAAAGAAGATCATAACACTGTCATTATGGAATTGATTCAGTAAGAAGGTGTCTGTCACAGTAGCATATCTATTAATATCACTAATGTGGATATTTGAGTGTTTCTTCAAAGATGAGTAAAAAGGATTGGCCGAGATGTTCCAACTTGTTTTTAATAAGGGCTGGCCAAAAACCAGGAAAGATATTCTTTAATTTCTTCATCGTCTGGCTCGTGAATGTTACTGCTTCAGTCGGTGAACATTTCTACTAAACACAAATCCCATCACTGGCCTGAAGTGAGAAGAATCCAGAGATGTCAAAGTCTTATTTACATTTTTGGTCAGATAACAAGTTTTGTTTCTATGCAACCCAATTAACTTACAGAATTCTACTGCAATGCTAATAGCATAATAGCAGATAATTTAAACAGTTTACTAAAGAATATTCAGACTGCGCCCAACACTGAAACGATAGTACCTTAACAACCAATATAAAGGATTTGTTGTGGCCTCAGCTGTTGCAAATAGAAATATAAGAAAAATAAAACTTAAAGTAAGAAAACAATAAAACTTCTTTAAGAATACTGTTATTTATTTATGGCATTGTAAATTATAATACATACATACATGAACTATACGAGCTTAGAACATTAATTTAGTATTAAATAGTTTAGATAATAAAAGAAAAAATGCAAATAAATTTTTGTTTTCTTTACATAAAACGTGATATACAAAATGCTATCACAAATGCCAATATAGATAATGACAACGCTGTAGCGCCATCCTTGCATACAGGCCAATCTTCAAAGCCGGGACTGAAATTTTAGTAAAAATTAAAAGTTAAGTTAGAAAATCTGTTAGTACAGGAATAGGTGGTAAATGGTCACTGGGTTAGTAGACACTTTAGAAATAAATGTTAGATACTAAACACAAATGAGTTGTAAAGATAAACTTAGATAGATATGATGAATACGAATTCAATTAATAATAATAATATGGCAGACTTGATGTCCGTATAAGCGGATAAATCACATGATCGTGCGGTTGCTGATGTGGTATGTAAAATGTTGGTGGTTGTACAGCTTGCGATGATAATCGTGTGCGTAAAGGACGTCTAGAAAATATTTTTTATTTTTGGCAATTTTATATTTTATTAAATTTTATGCCTATGAAAAATATGCTGGAGTGTATACCATTATCATAAATTATAGTGTATTTAATCGAAATATGCCATTGTGTCGAAAGCAAAACCTTAATTACTGCAACTATTAAAATATATATTTAGCTTGGAATTATTATATTAACAGATACATAGGATGTTAATTTTTAGTATATATATTTAATTCGAACACGAATTTTGTATGCATTTGGCTCAACATAGCATATTTATTTTTATTGGAAAAGATAATGCCATTTCTTTACAGCTGCTTCCAAATGTTTAGCACAAAAAGTTTGCGCATACTTTTTCCCCCTTTTTTTTTGAGTTCATGCCGATATTGTATTTGATATATGTATACCAACAACTCTTAATTTAAAAATTCCGGAAAAAAAATAATAAAATAAATATTTTAGCACGATCTCTTGACCTGTTTTATTAGATGAATCGACCACTTTTAAGGTTTCCATGTAGAAAACACATATGGCTAGACCTGACCTATTCAACTCTACTCTGTGCCATGACTGGCGTTCTATGCAGGTCTAAGCTTGATAGAACTTAAGATAACACCATTGTCTTATGCTTTGTATGCAGCAAACTTTGACTTGAGTGGCTGGGTTGAAAAAAAGTGGTTTGGCCTTAGAATTGAACAAATTGGAAGTAAAAACCACGAACTAAAATAAATTCTCTAAAATTCCAAATTATCTCACATAAAAAAAAGGGATTTCATCAACTTAATTTGCATACGAAGCTTCGGAATTACTTTCATTAAAATGTATATTTGGTCTAGCCCATAAAACTATATAATTAGTTCAAATAAAATATAAATCAGACTATTCTTCAATGTATAGTATCATAAATACTATCTAATAAAGACACTGCCTTTGGCAGTCCTTACGCAATTTTTCCTATTAATCTGTATTTTCCTTCTCGACCAAATTCGATCGATTGTATTTTTCCTTCGCCAAATTTCGTTCAGTTGATTGAATTTATATATACCTTTGGTACGAGTTCGAGTACGTTGGATTGATTGAATTACATGGGCATATCCCATTGTAAGGTGCGCGCCTATAAAAATAGTTGAAAAATGTTGTTTGTTTAACAGAGTTCAAATATTTTGATAGAGATAGCAACCAACATTTTCTACGTAACAAGAAGTTATGTTTGTATACCCAAAAAAATTTGTCGAACTATTCTCAAATGAAATGAAAGGGGCAATCACTCATTCAAAGTCTTTGATAACATTATGCACTTGACTCAAAAGATACCAGGAACCCGACAGTTCAAAATATGTCAAAACATATGCCACTATTTTATGGTATATGGAAAAGTAAAATCATGCCTTCATTATCAATGTTTATATGTATGTACTTACATATTTTAAAAAGTTAAGCTTCTTACTAAAAAATTTACGATCTTGGTCGAAAGTGATCGACCCTTCAGTTCGAAATATGTTGCCATACTACACTGTTTTCGCTCGTACATCTACAAATCTTTTGGGTCTTGTACCGAATATAAAATCATAGATTAACCAAAATTCATGAACTTCATCTTTATATTTTCTACTTTTATGTCGTCCTCTCAACTTAGTCGGAAAAATCTTCTTTTTCATTATCTTAATTTTCAAGGGACCGCTGAACATTTTGAAACTGTGTTGTATTCTAAATCTCCCATCTTAGTATTGTAGGTCTAAAAAAACAGTATGATTTATAATTTTTCTTTGCTTGAATAAATGCTCTTGCTGTAATTGTGTGATCCTTTCTTCTCATTAAGTATTATTTGTAATGATTTTACACTCTTTCTGAAAGTCATGATGAAATATTTTTCAAAAATAATTTCTTCTCTTACGTGTTACCAAAAATCCTTGTAAAATTTCTTAATAAATAATATTAAGTGTTATCCATTGTGGTTTTCAATCTTCTCAAAAAAATTATGCTATTTACATAGTTCGAAAAACCATAGCAAAATCCAATATTTCCTCATCGGGTGCTTCTACGTTAATGAATTCACCCGGTGTGAACCAAACCACGTTAACTATGATACTGTTTCAAAGTTGAATAAACAAAGTACATATTATATTATATTGGTTTTTATGCTCCAAACAAAAATCTAAGTATAGGGCGTTCTTTTTTAGAGTGTCGTACCTCCAAATTAAGATGAAGCGTTAAAAGTTCCATCATATTTAGCTACGTTAATGTCATTTATATTCAGTAAAGTACTGAACTATTTTTTTAATTTTTATGAACTTTTTTTTTAATGTAGCGCATCAATGATTCGACTTATGGCGATGTGATTTTTTCAACACTTGAAATTCAGATTTTTGATGTGGATTTGTCAATAGTTGCGTCAACTATATGTCATCCTACGAACTTATTAAATGAATGTTAATATAAAAAAATATATTTTAGTATAAAATCTAAAATAATTCAGTAAACTTGAGTTACATAAATACAATACATTGATTCATAAAAAAAACTAAAATTTTTAATTAACACAGATAAATACCTACCCTTGCTGAAGCAGTTACAAAAAAAGTTCCCAAATTGTAAAAAAAAGCAATTCATCATAATTAAAACACATAACAAATAACACCCATTAAGAAATAACGATAAAGTGTTTTACCAAAAAAACAAAATAAAAATAATTTGTAATTTATTGCGGTTTGTTAGCATTAAATTGGAAAAGAAATTATTACTGCTAATTAAATGCCAAAAGCTGAATATGTACTATATGTTAAGGAAAATTAGCCAAAAAAATAATGCGTATATTAACAAAAATTTGAAAAAAAAACAGAAAATACTTTGTATAGAGTATTGAATCACTGGTACGAACACAACATGAATTTAGACACAACATATGTATGTATTGCTTTGTATATTTACTTTAGGCCAACGACTCCACATGCTACACGTCCACCAGCATTACCAGTCTTCTTTGAATCAGGATGTTGACCTTTGCCTAAGTCATCATCTTTTTCGTGCACAACTACTCCACGTCCAATAATCGAATTAGGGCCATGAAGATTAAGTAGTTTATCGGTAATTGTTGTATCGACATTACCATTACTATCGGCCAAAATATTACCTAAATCACCGACATGACGGACCTCATCATCGGGAGCACCATGATCTACCTGTAAAGGAAAAATTTATATGAAATTTAGGTTTTTATAAAAAGGAGGATTCTAAGAATTTAAAGAATTTTTAAATCCATATCATATCATATATGTGAGCTTACCTTGCCTGGATTAAAGTGTCCGCCTGTGCTCATGCATCCATTGGACAAATCTCCTTTTTCGTGTACATGAAAACCATGCTTACCTGGAGTAAGACCACTTGCAACGATGCGTATGTAAACATTTTCGCCACATGCGTTTTGTGTAAAAGTAACATTGCCTTTAACTCCTGGATTTCCCGATAGCTGAACAACGGCCACCATAGCACCTTCTTTCTGAAATGAAATAATTTTATTATCACATATGTATGTATATTTTAAAATAACTACATATACATATCATCTCTTGATACATTTTATTTTTTTGTGCCCCAAAACTTACCTCTGCATAGACCTTCACAGCACAGAAGGTCAGTGTAGCTAGCAATATTTGATAGGCTAACATCTTTGAAATTTATACTAAAAATAAAAGAAAAAATAAATTCTATTAAGTCGTTTTATGTTAATTATTTACAAAAGCAATTTTCTTTTAGTTAAATGTTCAATATTTGGAAAAAACAAAAAAAAACTTCTCAAAACAAAAGATAATTGATAATTTTGACTGAGTGATATCTTAAGCAAAAATGAGCTAAACATTTTCCTCTAAGTATGAGATAGCTTTCAAAACCAATCATAAAATACAAATTTAAAATAAGAACATCTGAAAGTCATTACTTGGAACACAAAACTTTGAGGACGGATTAATGTTAAACTCATAAAAATCGTTTTGATTTGCGAATTTGACAAAAATCTATTTTTTTTTTTTCATTCTGTCCATTAAAAATGTTTAATTCAAAATGATCTGAATTATAAGAAAAAAAACACTTACATTTTGAACAATACCATAAAATCATGATAATGTAGTTAACAACGAAAATCAATTGTTCAATGTAAACGTGTCTATTTTTTTTTTAATGTTATACATCTAGTTATTCTTTTCTAGTTACCGCATATTTTGATGATATGTAATTCATTCAATTTAATACTTAGCAATCAACGTCATCATCATTATTGTTAGCAGTCGTCTAGAGCACTTTCAGTTTGTATATTAAATATTTTTTTACCTTCGCCTATTGTCATATGTATGTACATTAGAGCGGTTGAAAAAAAAAAAACTTATTGTTTTTCTCACGATGTGTCAGTGAATTACAATAGCCTTATATGTATTGACAAAGCTGACCATAAGTATCATATTTTCATCAATATTGTAAACTGAATTGGCGCCTCCTGTTTTAAGTTGCCTACCCATTTTAGAAAATATTGATTTGGGCTATTATCAATCGAGGAATTTGAATCCGTTATCAGTTTTTCTTCTTCTTCTTTTTTTCTTATAAAAAATTTAAAACTGACTGGACAAAAATGAAAAAAATATCGATTTTCTACTTTCAAGTTAAAAAATCGCCCCATAATATTTTACCGCCGATCTAGCAGTATATTATTTTTAATGTACCATTATTTGCTTAAGAGAATACCGTAAACCTCATATCAATTTCTTATTTCAAAACCAAGATATCTGCATTTTCCTAAATTAACTAATAGACATGACATTCTTCAATTCAGCGTTGACATATAAACATATTAAGCTGATTCAAAATTTTTTTTTGTTTCAAACAGCTATTATCGATCGAGAAACTACCGCCGATCCCGTGATACATCATTATTTTTTATTGTATTTTTATTTGATTAAAAGAATGCCGTAAACCGCATATCATTATCTTATTTCAAAACCAAGATATCATAATTTGAAATTTTTGAAAATCGTACAAAAATCAATAGTTGAATTGTGCCAGGTCTGTTAATTTAGAAAAAAGTAGATATCTTGGTTTTGAAACATCGTGAAAAAAACAAAAAGTTTTTTTTTGAACCGCTCTAATGTACATGTGTCAACGCTTGTCAATTAATTAATTTTTTTTTTTTTTTTAATTTTACACTCGACCTCATAATTGAGGCCGATTCCAGGCTATTTTTTTCATGATGAGATTAAAATAAGGGTATATATGCTAAAATGTGAATGCTCAAAACAAATAATTTAAAGGCTATCGATCGAGAAACGGTATCAAAAAATTATCATAACTGGCCTATATGCTTGATTTGGTTTAGTTTCCCAAAAGCTAAAGACTAAATTAAAAGTATTTTGTCAAGTCAAAAATTAACATTAATTGATTTATGAGCTCAAACGGTTGATCTAATCGAAAACAAAAACTTTTAGTAAGTTTAGTAATCATTATAAAGGAAAAAAAGTTCCATGGGTCAAATGTGGTCAGATCAATGATTCTCGAGATATTTAAACATAGCCAGCCCCGCAGATATGAAAAAAATTAGCAAAATCAAAAGACCCTTGAAAAAGTCCCCAAAAAAGCGATGAAACGTTGGGTAAAAATTGACTTAACTAAAGTTCAATTTTAAAAAATACTGGTCAATATTCCTCCAAAAAAGGAATTTTTTAAAAATCCAATTAAAAGACTGAAGATCCAAAATTGGTTTTCTTAGCAAAGAACTCTCTGTATAATGAGTCTACTTATTAGTCTTAAACTTTTACATAATTAAAAAAAATAGAGCACATAATTGAAATGTTGTAGGTTAAAATAGCAAAACACATAAAAAAGCGGTCACAGTAATGCGATTTTCTTGCAATTACCAAAGTTTGTAAATTTTATTATACAACATATCGGTCGTTCTTTAAGTAACTGCACACTTTTTTGACTTTGATTTTTTTGAAACGGAATATCTCAAAAACTATGGGAAATAAATTAAAAAAAAAAAAAAAAAATGTTGTCTAAAAATGCATTAATTTTATAAAAAAAAAATAAGAAAAAAAATATTAGATTTGTTTAACAATTATTTTTTATTTATAGAAATGTTTCTCAAAATATCTTCGAATTAACAACTTTCTGCAAATTGCCTTCTTAAGTCCCTTTCAGATATTTAGATTTCCCCATTTCGTTAAGTATTTTCTTAAGTATCCAGTTTTGATGATTTTCTCTAGCATGTCGCGGATGCGAACACTATAGCATTCAAATTTGTTGCACTCATTAAAATGTTTTATAGAGAATCGTAAAAAAAATAATAGTTTATTTCAAGTGCATTAATGAAATACTTTCGAAGATATATATTTAAGTCTATTCCCTTAAAAATGTTTGAAACTTTTCATTTGCTTGTGTTGCTGAATCTAAATTCGATACCCATAGTAAATGGAGATTTTTCCTTATTTTTAAATAAAAAATCGGTGATTAATAAAAATCGGAGGATCGGAGTAAAAACTCGGAGGCAACGGACTTAACAAAGTTCACAAAGAGTAAAATAGTCACTATTTTTGTGGTCATCGAACTCAGTGTGCGTCGTGAGGTGTTGAAATTGTATTAGTCTTAAATGTACCTACGTATGTTTGTATGTATTAGGGTGGTAACCAAAAATAAATATTTGTTTCTATGGCTAGAAATTAATCTCAGTGATGTAGGAAAAATACAAAAATGATTATAAAATTTTTAACTCGGTAGCAGATCTTCTTAAACGAGAAACTTTGCCTTTGTGGAAATTTAATTTTTTGTTTTCGATAGATAAAAATCTGGCATTAATGACATATCATTTGAAAGAACATAAATTGAAATTCATTAGCCTGAAGAAAAAAAATGAAATTAAGAAAAATCGGCATTTCATTAAATTATCTTTCATATGACACCCATATTTTGGAATTCGATTAAGAGGCTTTCAACGGCTAACGACTTTTTGAGAAAGTATTGCCATAACTTCAGATTGCTATATCTTTGACATTAAGTCTGTCATCCAATTCAAAGTTATAGTTTTGGTATTTTCTATACTGATATTGCCCAAAAGTCATTTTTCAAATTTTTCAGATCACTTTCAGATGCAAAAAGTTGATATTCAAAAATTTATTAAAAACAGAACTATTAAGCCGTAGCTACTACGTGTTTACTTTGATACTACAAAGCATCAATACGTCAGTTTAATGCACGTTCGCACAAGAGAACAATTGCAATAGAAAGTTTCCTTCCATTCCCCAACGACTTCCATTTGTTCACAAACTTAAAAGTTTTCTCTATATGGAAAAAGGTTCATCAGAGAAAAAGTTTACGGCTTGTCGAATTCTTTGGAAGCCTTGAAGAAAACCACTTTCGGTTTTTTGTTGAATAAATTGCATTGTAATTTGTCGGATTTTTTTTGTAAAATAAAAATTCTGTTTATCTTTAATTTTGCAAACTTTTCAAATTGCCCTTGCATAGATATCTAATTTTTAATTTTAATGACGTCGCACCTATACTATACATCACATATAAATCAAAAAATAAAAGTGAACTAAAATGCTAATTTATGGAAGTAGAATCTACATTCTAGACAACGTTTCAAGCATACGCACGCTGCAAATTTTTCATACGCGCTCATTCAATAAAATGCGGCAGATAAAATTGAATGTAACGGCCTTTAGTTATATACTAATACATTATGTTTAACAAATAGTACAAGTATAATTCAGAAAAAATAAAGATACAAGTATGTACTAAACTTAAAATGTGAATGTACTGCTCAAACATGTTTTGACAACATTTACGCGAGCGTGTACTTTAGAGCGTTATCGTGAAAAAAATAATTGTATACATATGTACGCCACTTGATGCCAAATTTTATGATAAAAATTTTATTTGCAAAACGAACTTTTTTTACCAAATATATGAGTGTTGTTGGGGTAAATAATAATTTTATGTTACATAGATAACTCATCATGAACTCAACTCTACACAAGAGACATTGACATTGAAATTCAACTTTTACGAGTCAAAAAGCGCTGAAACTAAAGTTGAAATTAAGTGGCACAAATTTTTTTAAAACAATGATAATTAAATGGTTTTGAAAAAAAAATAGCAATTGGCTGAAAAAAGCTGAACTCTTTTTTCATGGATTTAATCGGAGGCATACATATGTTTGTTTAAAAAATTTTGAAAATTTCTAGTCATATATTTGGAGTATTCCACGCAGCATCGAACCCCATTTTCTTTTTTTTTTTCTCTGATTTTTTTGCTCTTAGTACTGGCTGAAAGTATTCACCATAATCTTTTTAAATTTTTATTAAGCTATAAATTTTTGATAGCTGCCGTTTTTTAATATTTCTTTTTTTTTTTAAAATGCTCATAGGTCTCGAATAATCTGTCAAACTGATTTTTTTTTTCAAGATTTTTGTTTTTAAACAAACTTTTCATAGAAAATATCGAAATTTTTTTAAAATGATATTACATCATGTCATTTTTAAAAATGTATGATTGATTTTCCTCAAAACTTTTTGTAAAATACTGTTATTTATTTACCAAATATTAAACTTAGTCTGATAATATGCAAACGATGGGTTTTATTTTTTTCGAATTTTTAATATTAACTTTTTAAATATCCGTATCGAAAATATCCAGATGCAGCATTTTGAATGAGAAAAGCATAATTTTCCTAGGTTTTATTTATTATAATTTTATTTTATAGAAAAATTTGTTTTGCGTAGAGAAGTTTTTCTGAAGAATATTTTGGTATGATAGGTTGCAAATGGTCGGAATGATGCATATAATTGCCACCCACCCATTGTTCAAGATTACGCAAATTATATGTTTTTCAGTTTCATTTTGCTACATTGCTTCAAAAAATAGAGTTCACATTATTTTTTTTGTATAAAATGGCATAGATGAATATTACTTGAATTAAAGTTTATCAAGCTCTTGTAAACTTTTTTTGTTCGAAATTTTTAAAGCGCTTAAACTGGCTGAACGGCCCCATTTTATAAAAAAATTTTAACTTGGTCTCAATTTACAAAGAGAAATATTTCTTTGAAAAATTTTATTTGTTCCCTTTTGATCTTTTATTAAAATTTTACATACAGAAAGATTAATTTATTTAAATCTTTCATTGTTTTTTTTATTAAAACAAAATAATGAGTATAAATTTTATAAATTGTATTTTATTTTTAATGAATTTTTCACACTTGTGCAGTTTCGCTTTAAGCTGAAGCCGTGTAATAAAAAGTTATAAATGAATGTCAAAATATTTTTGAGAACAAAAGTAAAGTTTCCGGTACAATAAAGTCTGTTCTCGGCCCCTTACCTGTTTACTGTCTTGTCTACGATTTTAACTTTGAAGAAAAATAACTGTTCGTGCGTAAATTGGGGCTTGGGGAGTAATAAATTTAATGCGAAAAAAAATCCGAAAAAGGTTTAAAATTACATTAATTGCGGTATGTGTGTTTGTATTCACTTTATTTAAAAAAATCGTGATTCCGATGAGAATTGACATCTCCAATTTATTTCACTATTAACGTATAAGTTAACGTGCAAATACCATTATGTTGGCTTAAGGTAGATTAAAATTGAAACTTACAAATCTATTACTTTTCCCGAGCCATACATTCAGCAAAAAAAAAAAACGCAATTTCAAATTAAAATTAAAAATTTTGTTTCAAAGTTTTTTCCAATTTCACTTCAACCCTTTCAAAGCTGTCAGCGCAAATAAGTTAAAAATGTGCTTTCTTTATGCAACATGCGTGGGTTCGATACTCTATTGTCACAAACATCAAGTCTCAAATTATAGATTGATAATTTTTCATTTCATTAGTGGAAAAATTCAATTTGAATTGAAATATTTGGACTTCTGTGAGAAAATGCTTTAAAAAACTATGCATTTAGTACTAATTTTTCCGGGAAAATTCTATGAAAAACGGCTAAGTCTAGCTGGAAAAAGCCTGAAATAACACCACTGCCCCGAATAGTGTTGATACATCTTTAGAAAATAACAACCACTTTTGAACGATCTGCAGAGTACTACCGCCGGTATTTCTGGTAGTTTCTACCCTAGAACTAAGATATTCTTGAAAAATGCGTTGAAAATTTGGATTTTAAAGTAAAAGTCTCTATACTATAACAAGAAGTTTCTATAAACTGTCACCTCTTTCAGCAAATAGGGCAGACAATTCTGGGTAACTTTTCGTATGATATTTTTCTTGAAAAAAAAAAACATAATCTTATACGGACCATAAATTTCATTAATGTCCGTAATAGTTAATTAAATAAAAAACTTTCCGGCAAGTTTTGCTTCGTCAAGTAGCTCTTACTTTGTTTGCATGCTAATTAGCCGTCAATTCTTAGTCATTACAACTTTTTTTACCAACCAACTACCACCGGTACCCCACTTATAGATTACTTTGGAAATTAAAAGAAAGATTAATTGATTTTAAACCAAAGCGGATCACAAAACGGGTAGGTGCTGCTTAAAAATTATAACATTTTGAAAATCGATTTTGGGAATTTATGCGTTACCATATTTCCATCCCCAGAGCTTCTCATGTACAACCTTTAAGCACTTTGCCTGAACAAAGGTTGTTCTATACTTCAAATGATGTACATTTTACATATAAACCTAAACTTTTTTTCACAAAATCAAGCAATTACCTTTATACAATTCAATGTTCTGAATACTTCTTGAAGAAATATTTACATTTCAAGATTGAGTTTGATAATTAGATATTAATTTACATACTCAACAAAAAAGGTTTGGTGAAATCATTCCATAACTCTTCTAGTATATGATATATTTAGCATTGAATATTGAACTTAGTATTTCAGTATTAACGAATACTTTTCCATTTTGCATTATCAAAAAAAATATTTCAAAATCTAAGGAAAATATCAGAACCTACACATCAACGCTAGTTCAAGTGGGGGTTGAATTTCGGAGGGTACATTAACCTATATTTTTTTTTCATAAAAATTCAATATCGCAAAAAGCCGAAAGTGTGAATATAACAAATGTAGGTTAGAGTTTAAATAAATTGTCAATAATTGTCAAGCCTTAAAAGCACTGTTGGGCACAACAGCTACTATTTTTTACAATAAAAAATCTGGTTCATTTTGTATGAGTAAAGCGTAAAATATTACTTTCATAGCTAGTTACTTTGATTATGACTGTAGATAATTCAATAACAACTTGCTTACCAATATAATAGCAAACATGCTCATAAAAATATTGTATAAAGTTCTTTATCATAATTTGTTTGAAATTGAATTTATTGCAAATCGCTGAAGGAATATCTTATATTTTGATTCATTCACGTTTTTATTTCTCAAGCATGTTTACACTTTACTTTCGAAGAGTCAAATTTTATTTATATATTGTTGATATTTTAAATTTCTGATCATTTTACTTTAAACAATAAACATTTGTTATGATGTGAAAATATTAATTTATGAATTCTTAAGTTATATCTATAATCATAGTGATGCTTACATATTTATTAGACTGTCCGTTATTTTCCAAAATTTGTTTAATCGAGAGATTCAATGTTAATTAGAATTAAAAAATATTTTATGTACGAACCCTGTTGTTAAGCTTATTTTCTCAACATTTTATCTATTTTAGAACCTTAAATTCTAAAGAAGTATTTTTAACTTTATCATATTTTCTTACTATACTAAAAAAACGATTTGTTTGAATATAACAAACATATATTTCATGAAGAGCATTCAATTATATATATATTTGAGTCAAACATATTGAATTTGGATCAAATAGTGGCATATGTTGATTGATGCATTTTATGTTTGACACAATCAAATATTTAATTGCTCTATATGAAATAAAAGTTTGTTATATTCAATGTAGATAAAAAATTATCATGCGAGTAAGTAAAGTGAGAGTCACTAACTTATTGTATATATTGAGCCACGACTTTTTGTAAGCGTTACGTACAGATGTTTCGAACAAATAAATTAAATAAAACACCATAACTAAAGTGTTTATTTCAAGAGGTGCTCAAGTGATGGTATGCATACATACATACATATATGGTATTAAAATACACATTTTATTTGATCATTGATAAAGTTAAAACGTTTCATATTTAAGTAAGTAATTAAGTTGCACATTCTTGTATTTTTTTTTAATAAAATTTAGTAGTAGGTATTGTTTAGTTTAAATTTTTTTAAAAACATTGTTTGAGAGGTGTTAAGAAATGAACCCTGCACTCGCTTACTATAAACAATCATCATAATGTAAATATTTGAAAGCAAATACTAAAATAAATAAACTCATATTGCCATAATTTGGTTGAAAAAAAGTCGGGATGAGTGAAGCAACCTGGTAGATCGTTATAGAGAGAAGTAAAGAAAAATAAAGCGCAAACAGAGGCAAGAGCCGCACAGATAAATAACGTTCTTTATAAAGAAGTGTAAAAGTCGTCTGGAAAGAAGAGACAAACCAGAAACGTTCAACAACCTCGCGGCTAAAGCTCAACAAGTCGTAGAAATTAGTGACCTTGAGAGCAAGGCTTACAAAATAAGACGCACAAGATGACAGAGTGCAAATATTTTTAAAGACGACATTGTAAATCAAACCAGAATTTTTTAAATAAATGTGAAAAAACTTATGTTCTTTGCAATTCAATATAGACAAATTATTTGCATTTGAAGTTGCTGGTGGTAAGAATACCATCAAATGTTGTCAAATCTGTAGCTTCGTGTCTAAGCCATGCACTTGTTATCTAAAGGTTCTACGATCAATCCCCTGCATGATCAACATTTTATTTTTTGATAATGGATAGCGAATTTCAATTTGACGTCAAAACATAAGCTCTACGGATTGAACTAACCAGCTCTTTTTTCACAGTGTAGCTCTGCAAATTAACATTAGCACTAAAAAGCATGTCCATCCAACCAACCAGCGCCAGCAGTGATAGGCCTATCCAGTATAAAAGAGATAACACCTGATAGCGGAGCCAATAAATGCATTCGTGTCAAATACAAAAAAATGAATAGTACCCTTTGCTCAGCTTCGTTATATACCTATGGCAAAATTCGTTCCTAACGGCAATTTGATACCCAATTTGCAAAATTACAAGAAACAAAACTGCAAATTTGTGGGACCAGTACTACTCGTATTATCTCGTATGTTGAATGACTCATCTAAAGCTGACCAGACCCAATTTACATCGAAGTCAAGCGATGAAAATAAAAAATTATTTGGATAGCTCTTAGCGTATGCGAATAAGCCAGTGATCATTTGGAAGCCATATTAATGCCAAGATATGGCCTTAGATGCTCGAAAAAATGGTCGAAATTTGAACTTCCAAACTGCGCTATGCTTGGTTCTGTGACGGCGCTCGTCTTCAATTGCTGAATGACATAACATTATCTACCGAATAAAGTGAAAATTCAATTTATTTGGACAATTTTTATTTTTCGAATAGCTTCATATGGGCACTGTTTTGCATGTCTTGAAAATGCTCTGATTTTCGCCAAATTTTTTTAAAAAAACTTCAATATTTTGAGTGCACCTCAAATGAAATGACGTTAAGGAAACAAGAAAATGTAAATCAGCAGAAAATATATTTCCAGAAAAATTTTTTTTCAGTGAAATTTATCTCTTTCCATTTTACCCAAAAATTCAAGTCTTATGTTTTGCATCGATTACTTTAGTAACTCAAAAACTTTTTAATAATTATCTTGTTTTGTGTATATTATCATCGAACTTGTTTTGTGCATAATATATCAAAAAAAAAACGTAGCTTGCGTGATAAGAAGCTTTATACTTTTGAATATCTCAAATAAGCAATTGTAATATTTACAGTCTCTCAATTTAGAATGCACCTGCCTGCCATTAAGGCAAAGCGTGAAAATCCAGTTGGGATGGGAATGCTAATTAATATTTGAATTTATTAAAACAGATTAAATTACTGCAAATGAATACAACAACAGAACAATTAAGTTTAAAAAAAAAAATCTGTACTTCAGGAGGTACATATGTATGTAAGGCAGCTAATAGCAATGGAATTATTATAATAATAACAAAATCAGCACAAACCTGTTTAAGTTAAATTTAAGCAAAAAGTTGAAAATTTAATTGCACCTTTAAATTAAGCACATCAACAAAACACAAAACAAAAATTCTCAAAAAAAAATAATTTAAAACCAGAATATTTGGCGTACTCGAAAATAATGTCGAGATTTTTTGTTTTGTCTTGCACACAGTAGGTACTTGTATATGAGTAATTTAACACTTTTATTGGAAAATAAAATTAATAAATAAAATATTTAGCATTCAGCTACTGAGCAAAACCCATTATTTACACTTAAAATTTTTTCATTATAAATTATTTTAAAAATTCATATGTTTTTGAATGTTATTTAAAATTTATTTTGTTGATTTTTTCAACTTAAACTCCAACCAAAATTTAGCACTTACTTGTTCAACAATTAATTAAATAAATAAATAAAACACTTTAGTCTCGTCTTTCTGGGAGTACATACAAAATTGTTCGACTTAACTGCACAAGCGTTGCAACTAAACTGTTTTTTATTGATTCAATTTTGTGTGCAGATCACCTTTAGAGACTAATTTGATCTTATATGTGAGCGCGCGCGAACACAACCATACAATTGTTGTACTCGTGCTATAGTTCCAGTCGATTAAAACACATGAGAACGGTGGGAGTAAGCTTTGATATACCCTATGAAAATTTTGGACACACAAGCACATAATTGTGAGATAGTTCCAGTTGATTCAATTGTGAGAGCGGTGGGAGTAAGCTTTGATATACCCTATAAAAAAAAGTAGACTTCTCTTGATAAATGCTTACTTATAAGCCTAAAAGAAGCACTAAAGTTGTTAGTCTTGGTAGGCTTTTAGCCTTTATCTGAGGTGCTATGCTTACGCCAACATAACGCACTCTATTATGCTTTTGGCGTTTTATCGGTAACGCAGGTCTCTTTCATTTGAAATATTACAAAAGGTACGTTACAGAAATCTTTTTTATATATTTCAAATAAGATGTTTTTCATGCAATCATTGTAAAGTGTTTCTGAAAGGTTCCAGAATATTTCTAATGAAATCTAAATAATGTTTTAAGATTCTCTTTTTAATGTTATGTAAATACATACATATGTTAATTATAGTTTACTGTCAATTTTAAATTAAGAAACGTTAGAAAAAATAATTGCGTCTCGTTAGCTTAGTAAAATAACAGTTCGATGACGTAATGAGAAATGTTTTTTCCCCTTAATCTATCAAGATTACTGTAATGTTTTAGAAAGGTTTAAATGTAGACGAACATTGAAACATTGTAGAAAGCTTTCTGAACTGAAAATGAAAAATTTTTGAAACGTAACTTAAACTTTGTAAGATTGAAAAGATTTCTGAAAGGTTTATGAGATGTTACATGTCGAGTGGGAAGTTCACTTTTGCAAATGTTTGGGTTGCCAACCGGAGTGATTTGACCCGCAGACTACTAAAATTTGATCAAATCTCCTGACTCCGCAAATAGCCAATAATTCTTGAGAATTCCAAAGTCAGGCAGTATTTTTTAACTCTTACATCTACAGTAGAAGCTCGCAAAAGATAAGTAGTTTTGTTTTTGGGGTGGTTAACTTTTGCGAATCCTTAACTTTAGAGATACTAATGCATTTTTAACCGACTTATAATTATGTTGGAAATAGAAAAATAAGCTAAAATAAAAACTGACTCCAAAAAGTTAAGACAAAAATTAATTTTTTAGAGGCACGGTGACTGAAATCTACATAACTCTTCCGTATATTTAACTTATCCGCGTCTTAACTTTAGTGAGTTTCTACTGTATTTATTTCTATATAACTTTATTTGTTTATTTAATGGTAGAAAATATTGAAACAAGGATTTTTTTGTTTCCAATATAATATAACAAACTGTTTAATTTACTTAAAAATTTTTAAAAAAACTGGAATTGTGTGGAAAATTTGCATGTTACTCATACGACATACGCATCCAAGTTATTAAAATATAACTTTATAATAAAAATCTCCGGAAATGAGCTTCAAAAAAGTTTTTAGCTCTTTTCAAACTTTTGAAGTTATATGGAATTACCTAATTTGTTAGTTCGAATGTCACATGCATATATCATTGCACAATTCCGCTCATTTTCTCTCCATAGTAAGCTAGAGTAATAGTCAAAATTTCAAAACCAAATTTTATTGCAAAAAAATAAAAAATAAATAGAAAAAGCAAAAAGTGACAGAAAAGAAATCGTTAAGTTTATCTTTATAAAACTTCAGACATGTTGTACAGGCGTTTTTTTTTTTATTAATGTATGTCGAAAGAGTTCGTTAGAGACACGCTTTTTTATCACAGATGTATTTTGTTTAATGCTAAGCTTAAAGAATGGAGAGGTTTTTGAAAAAAAACTTCATGTAATAGATGAGTAATAACCGACTCCGGATTCGGAACCCGCAATAAAAAATCCATTAGTAACAGATAGTTTTTTTGAAAAATAAAATTTGTTATACATACATATATACCATAAAGTTGTTTGGTGGTAGCATGAAATCTCGTAATTGTTTTAGTTTTTATTTGTAAATCCAAACAAGTTCATTTGAATTCAACATTTTCACACTATAAATAATAGCTTTTGGAAAAAAAATCGTTCCAGTTTAATATATAGATCATTATGTGCTAAATTGAAAGCAGTTGAACTTTGAGATCTCTAATTTTTCTGATTTTCTTCAGGGTAATAGATGTTGTTAATGATTTATCAAAAATCATTTCGGCATAGGTCGTACCATCATGGTTGCTATACAAATTTTCAAAATTTATGATAAACAAAATTAATTTTTAAAGATTTCTTATCTCCGTAAACATCAACGGAAAAAAGTTATTGGATCATAAAATATTATGAATCACTTGGTCTCGAAAAAATAAATTTAAAGGGCCTATCTTCTATAAGGAAAACAAAACTTTAAGTTAAGCTTGAGAATTGGCGAAAATTCAAAGTCCAATATTTTTTTTTAAATGTTTCTGAATTTATATAGAAAATATAAAACGAATAGCGTTAGCAAGTACGGCACTTGAGGTAAAATACTTTCAAATCGACATGTGATTCGTTTTTGAGCCGTCATTGTGAGGGATGCTTCAACTAACTGAAACTCAATTCAATTAAGTAAGTTGCTTATTATCATTTTCAAAAGACCTATTTGCGAATAAGCAGTTTTACAAAAATATTTTATTTTTTAATTTTGGAATAGTTTGGAAAGAAAAAGCAGGTTACAAGGTCAACCGGTTACTAGATCAATTGTATGTAGACGTAAATCACTTAATTCTAATTTGTGAATAAAAAATTTGATTTTGAAAGCCTGTAAATTTGATAAAATTTATGTTATAGAAATTGGTTTAGCAATATGTACTTCTAAAGAACAATAAATTACTTAAATAATGTTACCAAACTTCTATCTGATAATAATTCGGCTCTGCTTATCTTATTTTGAGCAAAGATTACGATGCTTCCAAATATTTTTATATGTGAAAGCTTTATCTGACTCTCAATTGAATATTTTTGTTTAGGTACTATACGTATGATAAAGTTTACCAAGATTAGCATTATCGCATTATTTTTTTAATTTGTCAAATTGCTGCAACCAAACTATAGACATACGAGTACATACATATTTGCACCAGTTGACTTAAAGTTGTTTATCTTTTTTATCAAAAAACAAAAATCCACTAAAATAATTAAATTATTTGATTAAAATAAATAACAAATAAGTTTTGAAATGTAAATCTTAATGTGGGTGTTACCCAAAAGTTTAGATAACATAAGAAGTTGGTCAAAAAAGTTTTATCCATCGAAGTCATATGAGGCATGGATTTAAATGTACTTTAAATGCCTTTTAAACATCATATAAATATTTCGTATATATTTTACTAATATAGCTATTTTTATGTATTTCACTTTTTCAAATATTTGTTTAATCTTAAATATTCGTGTTAAATAATAATGCAATTTTCTAGCTTAATATTTGAAAGAATATATGGAATAAGCCAATACATACATATAAACCATTATAACTGATAATTTTTTAAATATATAGTAATTATTTAGAGTAACTTGAAGGGTATTGAAAGTACTTTAAAGCCGATACTTAGACGGCTACATTGAATTGATGTTTTTTAACTATATTTTTATTAGCTCAGGGCCATTATTTCATCCTTTTAAAAAATATTCAATATGAATTTCGTACCTTTGATGCTAAATAAATATACATATATTTAGAATTATGTATAAGCTAGTAATATCCAAAAAAACAACAACAATTTTTTTGAAAATTTATTTGTTTTGTTGTTAGTTATTTGCTGCATTGGAAATAAAATTCTTTTAAATAATGCACGCAATAGATACAGCAAACATGCATTTAGCTAGAATACAAATTGAAATTTTACGCCATATACCACGTATTTATGATTACTATTTTTACCCTTAATACATCTTCTTCGTTGTGAGGTAATCGATAGTTTATTATATAATTTTTTTTTCTTTAAATTTTCTTATTACTCATACACGGTGCGCTATAAATTTTGTTTTGGCTGAAAATAAATTTAAACAGAAATTGGGTCCAATTACTGACCCTTGTGGTATAGTTTTCATTGGTTATCATACAAAAAAGTGGGAAAAGGTATTACTTATGAACATTGTGGTATTGTGGACTTTTCCATGAGAAAATCTATTCCTTAAAGGTATTTAAAAGCTATACCCTTCGATTTTCATTCCAAAATGGAGTGGGCTATAAGTATTTAAAGTGTATAGCTTTTTTAAACTACGAGGATATCAGCTAAACATATGCTTATATAATCGAAGAAAAAAAGAGTAATTTCAGTTTTTCAATTCAATTAAATGATGTTTTTCTCTTTTTTTTCAGGAATCTGAATTTAAATCAAGTTCTGGTGTAAAAATCCAAGCCAATGAAAACGCTGCTGCTGCCGCTGCTGCTGCCAATAACAATGACGATTCCGAAGTTGATTAGGATCGCTTTAATAAAATTCTTACAGATGATTGATAAAATAAATTTTCGCATAACACCACTCGATTTTGAGAAGGATGATGATAATAATTTACACATAGACTCTATTATAGCCTAATCGAAAAATTGCACCTTCATAAGTCTAAATTAATTGCCGGGGTGAATAAATTATTTATAGGGTGAAAAAAATTAGAATGTGATTATATGACATATTATATTCTCAGAACCAATGGTAGCATCAACAATAGAATACTACGGCAAAGAATATTATCGACTCGAGGTGTAAAAAGAAATATCACTACAAGAGTTACTGGGCTATTCCGAGCACCAGACAGTAATTTTGTTAATGGTTTAAATTAAGGAAAAAAAATAATGAGACACTTCGAAATAATATGAAAATAACTAAAAAAAAAGTTTTTGAATATACATATTTATTACTAAATAAAGAACTGTGTTGTTTTATTCGGTAAGCAGTTATAAGGGTTGATTTAGAAAAAAGGTTTATTAAAAAAAAGCTTCTTTGGTTTCTGAGAAATGAAGCACAAAACTCATAACTTTTGTATAAGTCCATACGCTTTGATGTACAATTACTATAATGTGAGATAGGTCTCTGAAAAAGTTCGCGCTTTATTTGTCAAATCTCAAAGCGCGTGTCTTTTAGTAATAATAATAGCTCTTACTTATTTATAATTTTCGATTCGGACAGTGCGTTCTCTATTCGTTTAGTTCATTTTCAATTAAATATCGAAATCCCCATTAAAATTGGAGACTTTATCCTATAGATATCTATAAGAAACTATTAAAACTGCTAATAGCGCCAATCAGTGACTGCTGGGATATTCCCTAGATTTTTCTATTTTCTCCCACATTCTTAATTCATTTACAGTATTTACATCAAAGTAATTAGCATTTGAAAACTTCTTTTGATTAAAGCGCCCTCTATACATAAATTAAGAAATTACTTTTGCTAGAATTACAGACTAGAAGACTTGACGCAAAAAATGACACATCATTTGTTAAAATCGGTTCAGTAATAGTTGAACCATATAATTTTTAAGAAGTGCAACCATTTCGTGTAACTTCCCACTAATCTTTGATCGCCTTGTATTTTGAACATATTTATATGATAGAATACGTCACACAAACTTAACCTGTCGAATTTCATTAAATTTGGTTTATCCGTTCTCAAGTTACAGGCATTTAAAAAACTATTTTGATTACAGCGCCCTCTATGTTCAACTGATGTTATTATTTTTCTATTACCAAAAACTAGAAGACTTAACGAAAAAAATGACACCTCATTTGTTAAAATCGGTTCAGTAATAGCCGAGCAATAACGATTTAAAGTAAATTAAAAAACCCCGTTACTTGCTGTTTGTTTATGATCGCCTGGTGTTTTGTAAATTTTACATATTGAATTTTTTCGTGGGGCAGCAAATTTGCTCGCTGCAAACGCACATAACTAAATGTTGGTAAAAAAGAAGCCATAGCTCCTAAACTACTGAACCGATTTTAACAAATGAGGTGTCATTATTTTTGTCTTGCGGAGAAAAATAACACTGTTTTATTAATATTTCAAAAAATTCTTCATACGGTGCGATGTGAGTAAAACAATGATTCTTTTGCCAATATTTTTATTGCTTATTTTTTTTTTTTGATTTTCTGTGAGGCTAGTAGCACATGTTCAATTTGTAAAAAATTACATTTATAAATTTATAAAAAAACATTAATAAGTACATATTTCCAATTTACGGCTTTTTCCAAAATTTTTGAATTCATACAAGGCCGTATCAAAAGCGGCCACTTGGCAAGCATTTATGGCAGATATACTTGGTATCTGATAAGAAAATGTGGCGCAACAATGTCTGTGGGCGTGGCACCCCCTATACAAGCAAAAAACGTTTAATGTTATAGTGTGCTACACATGTGTGTAATCTTCATAAAATTTGGTGTATAGATGTCAGTTGCTATAAGCTTTGAAACTAATTGGCATTCGATGGGACTGCATCAGTGGGCGTGGCACATCCCACATTAACATAAAGTTGTAAGCGCTATTTTAAGTGAACAATTGCAGCAATTGGTATGAAATTTAATATAGTAAATGGTGTAAGGTACATCTAAATCAAAAGCGAAATAGCACCAGTGGGCGTGGTACCTACCTAGTAAAATACCTAAAGTGGCATATACATATATCGCATATATTTGAGCAATCATACTAAAATTTTTTGTAAGAATTTTGTTTATGAAAAGCTATTTCTGAATCAAAATCAGATTGGATTGAGGCAGTGGATTTGCCACTGCCCTAAATTTTAAGACTTGTTATGGCATATATCGCAGACTATATATGCTATTACGTTAAAAAGATGCCGATCTCGAATATAATTTATTAAACTAAAAATAGGCGGAATTAAAAAAGTGGGCGTGACGTATTTTGACTTTTACATTTTTTTTTACTTTTTGGAACATTTCGCATATTTTCTTGAAATTTTAAATTTTTTCGACATTTTCAATGTCTTTCAACTTTATTCAACATTTTCTATATTTTTCGAGTTTTTCAGCAATCATTTTTCAACTTTTTTTACTACTTCAACAGCTTTTAATTTTTTTTTTTTAAATATTTTTCAACTTCTTCAATTGATTTCGACTTTTTTAGCAGTTTGTTGAGTTTCAACGTTTTGACCTTTGCAAGATAAATCTTAACGAATAACTATATTCGCGAAATAATCAAATTAAACGGTTAAATGAAATAAGCAATTAGTATTGGAAAATCGTTTATTTAGCCTATACCATAATAACGGTTGATTTGTAATGACATTTTCAATATTCAGTTGTGTATCTAATCATACCTTTAAACCGAGGAAAAGCTTACTGAAATGTTTTTTTTTATTATTTCAAACTTGACTTCTCCACTATTTTTTTTCAACGGTACAGTGTTGTATGTATGTATAAAAAAACAATTTTCTCACAGTGAATCAATTTCCGTTGGTTAAACTGATTTTCAACAAAAGTTAAGGTTGACTTCTTGAAAGTTACTGTTATTGTTTCAATAAGCTAGGTTTTGATATATTGATATATGCAAATACTCAAAAAACTGATTTTGACTGACTTCGCCCAAACGCAAAAAGAATTTGGTTTTGAGGCAAAATTTCAAATCTTCTTTTTCTGAAAAATCCTTCAATCAACGACTTTTTCCAAAATTTTACAATTCCTAGAAAGCCCTGAATAGGACCGTCGATAGAAAAACGGTAATTTTTAAACCAATCGCCTTATTTTGACAATTTTTATCCAATTTATGTAAAACATTTACATTTCAGAATAAAAAAAGTATCAAAAATGATAAATTTAAGACTCTAGAATCTCAATAAAATTCTTCACTTCTGCCAATATTACCAACTAATCTACGCCACATAAAACAAAATTTCAACATTGGTAAAATGACATAAGATTAGCGCTTAACGGCCATTAGTGTAAAAGGACAATGACATTTTTATTTCACAATTAGTTTAAATGACTTTTAAAATGCTACATACATATCTAAAAAAGTAACCATCAATTTGCTTCAGTTTCCGGTTTTATTCTCTATTTTGAATACCTTAACTATTTATATTGTGCCATCTATAAAAAATTAAAAATTTTATCATATGATTTTGAATCACTTGTGTATTTACAATAAATTTGTGCTAAATTATTATAATTATTATTTTAGCCTAAAAACATACATTGAAAATTCCAAGTTTAACAAAATTGTTCAAGAATAATTCAACTGATTACAATAGTTGAATGATATAAATAATTTTGCACATTACCGCCATGAAATTAAATTAAATTTACAAAATAAGTTCCCCCAACATTATATAGCAGGATATAAATTAAATAAATAAACATAAAATTAATGTATTACATATACATTGTACACAGGGTGATTCAATTTGCGGTTGCAATTAACATGTGAAGAAAAAACTCATTGGGCTTTATTAAACTATTGATATTATTATTTAAAAATGTTGTTGAAACATCGCAAATCTTTATTCGCCTCTTCAATGAAATTTCCATGATTTGTAATAATCACGAAGACGCGAATAAGGCGACAAATCTCGATCTTTAACTTTGTAATCGATTTGAGGCCACTAACTCTTAACCGAAAAGTACCGGACGCACTGATCTTTGCACATTTAACACAAATCTGAGACTACTGAATTATACGATTAGTGTTTTAACCATAGAACGAGAAATACGATTATGGTTACCAAAATTATTTCGCAATATGTCCGCAAATTGAGTTTGCTAGATTTTCTCCATTTTGGAGATACCAAATATCAAATATGAACTGTTTATTTTTAATAGAGAAAAGTTTCACAGAACTGAATTTTCACCTCTAATTTAATAACCCTGCCTATGCATCATCACCCTCTTAAATTTAATTGCATTTCTCTTCATTACGTTTGAAGAGAATATGCAGTAATTTTCACATATTATGCTTTTGTCGACCCAGTGAAGATGTCTGTAAGGGACTGCAATTCTCTATTAGAATGCCATCACCAACAAAACCATTTCTATCTGTGATGTGCGCACGTTTCATAGGACGTTTGCGTTCGAGATCAGCTGCTGGATTTAGCTCAACCGTTTGAAGGCTCTGTGCACGTTGTAATGAAAGACGTAACGGTTTCTTTGGTGGTGTAGGACGCACGGAGCGAACTTCTGAAACAGTGTCACTTATATGTTTCGCTTCATTTTCACTATCAAAGTCAAGACTTTTAACGCTACGCATATCCGTTGGTAGTTTAGAGCGCATTGTGTGATGTTGAACATCTGCAGAGCGTGTGGCATCAGTGTGACGAGATTTGCTGTAATGTAGAAAAACAAATTAGTTAACTCAGATAAACGTGAGCTCAAAAAAAAAATAATAGTAATAAAAACTAGATAGCGACTGACCCATTATAATAATTCAGATGTTCCACGCTGCGTGCCTGCATTTGTGCACGCTGTTGCAGTACACTTGTTTTGCTCACCATCTTTTCATAACGTTCACGCTCACGTTCTCGTTGACGTTCCTTCTCTCGCTTATACGTTGGCAGCATATAAGCAGAGTCACTATTAATGGAAATTTTGGATGCCGACAAAGATTTGGATGCCATATAAGAATTCATTGGAGTACGCTGTTCATGGCTCTCGTTTTGTGCACTTTCCCTTATCAGCGTTTTAGTAATGTGAGCTACCGAGTTACTTTTCGATAACATATTTGTCATATTGGCATTTTTACTACCGCTATTGCCAATACCATTTTGGTTTTGGTTAGAATTCGTATCGCCTAATAGCTCAATGGGTTTGCCACCCACAAGGGTAGTTATATAGTTTCCACGTTGAAAAATTAATGGCTTTTCAGGGGGTGTTGAAGGTGGTGATGAGATACTGATGCTAGTAACGTGTCCTGATGTGCCACTACTATTTGCAGCTGCTGATGCTGTTGGCTGTTGTTGCTCTTTGACATTTTGCAACTCTTTTACTTGTTCCTCCAGATAGGAAATTCGATGTTGTAAGCGCATGTTATTTTCTTTTTCTTGGTCTAATTGTTTTTGTGGTATGGCAGCAGATTTCTTACGCAATACCACCATTTGACACTTGCCCGAATTTCCTACTATTTTCTGTAGATCCTCTTTGGTTTTACATGTTACAATTCTTCCATTAACTTCAAGTATACGATCACCTTTATAGAGACCATCTCCTTCGAGTGCCCATTCAATAAAGATACCCGGTTGATCGGGTTTAGTTTGAGCAGCCCAACGTCCTGTAGTGGCATGAACGGCATGTAGACTCAGAGCGACGCCGGATGAGATAACGCTGAGCAGTGAAGAAAGATAAAAAGGTTAAAAAAAGCATACAATTCAAGACTATATGTGAAAGGAATATCAGACAATGGGTGTTTAATGAAAAATATTAAAAAAAAGTAAACGTATTTGATACTTTGTAGACTTTGTAGGTTTTTCTTGTGTTAAATTTTTGAGCCATTCATGCTTAAGATGGTTTGATTCGCATTGTTTTTTTTACTTTGCCTACACCAAATTATACTTCCAATTTTAATTCAGCTTACAATTAGTAACGAAATACGTAAACATACCTATACAACGTTTGAGATTCTGGTTTTGACTTTTCCAAGCGCGCTTGCAAAGCACGCACTTCTTCAACAATTGAGAGCATTTGTAGTTCTTCTCTTCCAAGCGCATATTCCAATTCAGCTTGACGTATACGTATATCGATGTTGCTAAAAAAAAGGAACATTTATGACTAAGGATTCGCACAAAATTGAAAACTTTAACCTACTCCGTTATATCGAGCTTATCCAAGGCGCTTTTTAAGTTTCTTATCTTAATTTTCTTATTATCTGCTTCTGCTTTTAAACGCGATAATTTTTGTTCGGCTGCAGGTTTTTCTATTTCATCTAATGGTGGTCCTGAAGGTCGAGGTAATTTACCTAAACATAATTGTATGCGTAGATTTTGTATAACAGCTTCACGATCCTGCAAAGCTGAACGTAATTCTTTAGCTTCACTACGCGAAGAACGTGCAGTGAGAGTACCACCTAAGGAGGTACCCTTACGACGGCGACCTGTTGTTGCACTCTGTGTTGTATTGTTGCCATTGCTTAAAACTGATTCCATATTAGACATTTTAGCTTCAACTTCATCATGTGCAGAATTCAACTGATTATTATATTTTGCTGCAGCGGCGGCAGCAGCGCAACTCTTTGGATTCAGAATGGTCTATTGAAAATAGAAAAATAGAAAGTTATTTTATAAAATCAAAATGGGAATAAAATATTTGATTCAGTTAAATTAAACTTAAACTTTTTGCAAATTTTAGTTGTTAGTTTTTTTTTCCACTAAAACTTATGTTTATAGTAGCAGTTAAGGAATAAATAAACACTAAGAATCAATTTAATGCTGATAGTTAATACATATTATGGTTATACTTTCGAAATGGAAGTAGTCATTAAAACTGCTTATTTAAATTAAATAAAAATAGTCTGTTTTATTTTACTTTATGGAGGAATAACATGATCATGATACCGTCTACTTTACTAATGATACAAAATTAATACACTTTTTTTTACTTTTTTTAAATTAGTTACACAAATAAAATATATCTCCTGACTTAAAAAGCTTATTATATATTTTAACAAAAATGTGGTAGCTAGATTTTTTCTGTATATATTTTTTTTTATTCTGTAGGTATATCAAATAAACCACATTCACGATTTGCAGGCACAGCTTTATCTAAAAAAGAGAAACCAATTTTAGTATATTATAAAAGATATAAATAAATTTATGTAAAACATACCAATTTTACGTGGATAAGGTAAATTTAAATTGTCCATAATACTGATAAACTCTTCTAAAGACTTAGTCAAACGCGGATTGTAAGTTTTCTCTTCCCAAACAGTGCTTTCCAGACATCCTCTTTAAATTTACATAAGATCAGTTATCAACAATAGCAGCTTGTATAGACATTTAAATTCAACTTACTTGTAATCGTGCGCTGGATAAATACGAAAATTATCTGGTAGCGTAAAAATCTTTGTATGTACATTTTCATATAAATTAGTTGGATTTCCTTCTTGGAAATCAGTGCGTCCACAACCACGTATCAAGAGTGTATCGCCAGTAAAGACGCAACCTTGTTCGTGTACAACATAACTAAGACAGCCATTTGTGTGACCAGGCGTTGCAAGTACATCAATTTCATGACGTCCAAATTTTACTTTATCACCTTCATTAATGTGTACATCGGCTTTGGCACCGCTACATTGGGATATGACACTTTCGCAGCCGGGAATTAATTTTTTAAGCCAACCTGATCCTGTGATATGATCAGCATGCATATGTGTGTTAACTAAAAATTATTTTTTTGTATTATAATTTGTTAGATAAATTAATTTGTTTAATGATTTGTAAATAATTCAACATATTAGTAATATAATCTACGCATACTAATGATAAGTAGTTAATTAATAGATAACAACATTCTCGAATGTGTTTATTGAAGAATTTTATACATTAATATTTTTTTTAAGAGCTTAAGTTTCGGATAACATAAATACGGACTGATAGCCTAAGTTGCTAGTGTCTTTTAACTTTGTAGTATAATTATTTATAATTATTCTTCAATAAATAATAATAATAATAACATGAATACACCTCACTGTTTATTAATAAAATCTATTATTTAAGTATCAAATTAACCACATTTGCTTCTTTCTCTAAAAATGAAAGCCAGTTAAGTTCGATTTTAGATAAAAATAATTCTATCGAAAGAAAAGAAAATATTTACGAGATTGATATTTTGCAATAACTAAACATCGAAACCTAACCTCAAATTAAAACACATTTTATTCAAAATTGTAATGTTGGAATAAATTTTGTGAATGCAGTGTAAGTTCACACATAAAAAGCATAATGCCTAGCAAGGCAGTGGCCAGTAAAACCCTGGTCAATAAGCTGCATTCACTCTGAGTTAAGAATAACAAATATTTAGCAACCATTTTATGGAAACGCAGCCAAAAATCTTTTGTTATTCTGCTAGTGAACGAGCATTTCCATCTCTCTATCTTTTAATAGATATTAATTTTGGAAAGGTGCTGAGGCTTTCATTAGTTGTGCATCTGACAGAGCACCTTGATTTGCTAGTATATCTATATATACCTTTTCGGCTCCTATTATTTCTCAATGCCCAGGTACCCACTGGTTGAGCACTAGCTACCGCCGCTTTCGACTCATATAAAAATTAAAATGCAAGTCAACTAAAAAAAACGCAAATAATTTTCTTAAACACTGAAGCAAAAAAAATAAAATGTGTAAAATTTTTATGGTATGGATTAAAATAATGATTACCGAATTGGAAATGTTTTATTTTTAACTATCTCTCTGTGCGATAACAAAATGAGCGACACAATGATTAGGTAGCACCCAATCAACGATTTGAGCTCGGAGAATGTGCGACCGCTAGTTTTCTAATAACGGAGCAAGTAAACCAAAGTTAACTAACTAAAATAATTTCACAATGTTCCAACGTACTTGCATATTTCAAAATTAAACCCAAATCCTTAATAAGTTGGGCATCACGTTTGGCATGTTCCAGCACTGGATCAATGAGTACAGCTTCGTGTGTGTCAAGATCAGCCAAGAGGTAGGTGTAGGTGCTACTCTCTGTGTCGAAAAGCTTGAAGAATATTATAGGAAAAGAATATTCATTTCTTCATGATGGAAAGAAAAGTAAAACTTACCTGACGGAAGAAGAAATCCTCTGAGAAAGGAATTCGTTGCGTTGGAATCATCTTTTCACCACAATGATGCAACCGGTAATTGTTGTACAAAAGTGTAGTATGCGACGGCAGAGCAGACGTAACAGAAAAACTAGCAAATTTTTGCTTTTGCAATGCGATGAGACTTTGACGCAAGACCGACGATAACAGACTAAACGACGGAGGTTTCATGTTTTGTTGTGGAACTTGTTGGTCGTTGATAAGTTGATATTGTCGTTGTTGTTGCTTTTATTTATTGTTAATAGCGACAGGTTTAATATCGTTGTTGTATTTCTTGCGAATTATTACTTGGAGCATATGTAAAGTGGGGCTAGGTGGCTGGGTGCTAAGCAATTGCCGGTTGACGTTTCTGTTTGTGCGTATTTATTTTGTGTGCTTTGTTTACGCTGATGTTAAAAAACTATCAATCAATGATGTTTAAGTTGCATTAAAATATTAAATTCACTTGATTTCGAACAACAAACTGCACAATTTTCATATCAAATATTTAACAGTTTAACTTTTATTTTTTGCATACGTTTTTCACAAATTGTTTTCTTAAATAACTTCTTCAACTTCATAAGTCTTTTAACTATAAGTAACTTGGTTTTTTAATTAAATCATAATTTGGCACTAATTTTTGCATTCATGCAACAAAACTTTTCTCTCAAACTGACAAACAGCAAATGACGACAAAAATTCATTTTTCCACTTCTGACAATTATCACTTCTTTGTTTTGGTCTTGCAATACGAAAGCTTCGCGTAGAAGCTTTTGTGTCTACGTGATCAGCTGTGCAGGGTTGCCAGCATAGGCATGAGGGAAAATTTCGGTATTATTGATAATTCAAATTCACATTAACCAAAGTCTATACGCTAGAACAGGGTGCATATGTCGGCTCACAATTGTCGAGATATTTGTGGTACAGTACTGTCGCGATAATCCGGACACATATAGTTTCGGGGTATGTCCGAATAACTGGATTTGTCCGGAATACAAAAAGCTCAATAATTATATAAATCATATGTAGAATGCATATTTGAGGCGTATATGATTGTATTTCATTCACTTTTTATGTTTTTATAAAGAAATTGTAATCATATGAGTAGGGAATAAAATGACTGAAAAAAAACCACAAATTTTAAATAAACAACGTCCCTGCAAAAACTCACATGTATGAGCCCCGTAACTTTATGAAAAAAATTTGAAAAAATCAAAGTTGACATGTTTGTGCCAGCGACAGTCTATTTGCTAACCAAATCATACTTTGACTTAGTTTTGTCCGAATTGTAGAGGCAAAATTTCAAAAATGTCCGAATCGTAGAGATGTCCGGATTACTGGGAAGTCCGGATTAGCGAGTGTCCGGATTAACGCGACTGTACTGTATATACATATGTCAAAAAATGTTGGTATTAATTCAATAAAGAGATACTCTCCCAAGAAATTTTAAATAAAGAGATATAGCCATGCATATATTTTTCAAAGAAAGCTATTAGATTCCTTGAATTGATTTCAACAAAATAAGTATGTATCTTTTTAAATGGAATTCGAAGTAATAAAAAGCATTATCAAAGTATAAGGCCAAATTTTCGAAATTGCACCCAATTATTTTTAAGAAAGCGTTGCATATTTTTATCTGCAAATTACTAATTTTTTTAACATAATAGGGATAAGTCCGCGTATGTGAACAATTTCACAATTTTTCAGAGTCGATCGGTCGGTCCACTGCGCTACTTTTTGCTTTCGTTGAACTTGCTGGGCTAAAAAATTTGGCGTTAATTTTAGATCCACACCGTTATTCGCTTGGGAAGCGGGTAAAAAAACAGCCTTTCAGAAAATTGTTTTCTTCGGATCCATTACATCGATTTAAGCCAAATAAAAATCAATAATAAAAAACTGGTACCGTCCATTAATTACGTGAGGTGTTTTTTTGAAATTTCGGACCCCTCCTTCCCCTTGGTGAGATTTGGCGAGATCTGGCGGTACCTCTCCCAACCCTCCCATAAGATTTAAGTTATAATTTTTAAATAATTGAAATGATACAATCTGTTATATTCTATAACTCTCTGCATTAAAAAGTTGACGTGAGGTTTTCCTTGACTCCCTCCTCCCACTTGGTGAGATTTTTCTGAACCCCCTCCCCTCTATCATTGCAAGAAAGTAGAGCTTGAAGTTCATGCTTTGACAACTCTGATTCAACTTTGAAATGCATTAAACACAAATGCACAAATTGCACCATCAAGTGCGCAAAAATGTAAGCTGCATATGAACATCACAAGGGACCAAAACAAACATGGGAGTACATACTTATTTATTACTTTTATTTATTGTAAAACACATGTTACTTGGCACGAAGCAATGACAAAAGAACTGTCAAATTGCTGTAAACAAATCCAAACAATAGCAAAGGAACTGTCAAGTAACTGGGTGAACGTAGATTTTAAATCAGTAAAGGGGGTTCGTTGGGAGATAACACTCTCTATAAAATATTAAACTATTTCAAACCGTGTAGTCGGAGTGACTTCAAATTGCGGATTTACTTAGTTGCCGATTAAATATGTTGTTTTTCAAATTAATTAAGGGAATATACCGTCCCCCGATATGATTGAAAATTATTTTTTACGAAGCTATGCTCATTTAAAGTTTTAGTGTCAGAGCTTGAAAAAAAACCGCTGAAAATTGGTTCAAAATAGTCGCATTTTCATCCAAATCAAAATAATTAATTTTTGTTTTTTGATTCTAATAGAACTTCTGATTCTCTGTCAGAATTTTTAAGAAATTTTGAAAATTGTTGAAAATTGGCGGAGTTATAGCACTTTTTATGAAAAAAAATAAGGCTGATTTTCTCAAAAACCCCAATTTTATTTAAGCTTAAATTTTATTGTGGATTTGTATTAATATGAGAGAGAAATGACATGAGTTTAATGCTTGTTAAACCACATTTGAAGTCAGGAGATTTTTTTCCCCAAAATCAAAATGTTAATTTTTTTTTTCATCATTGCCAAGCCACTCTACGGTACTATTTTCAAAGTAAATCACAAAAGCAACATTCCAAATTACTCTCTGCAAATCCTGCTTGCATTCGCATACTTTTTTTTACTTTTATTTTCGTAATAATATTTTATCATAGGAAATATATAAAAATATTGTACGCACATATAGCTTTTTCGCTGGCAAAGTCAAGCAAACAAAACATTCAAAGCCCACAGAAGTACAGTCAGCGAAAAAGCTATATTTGCGGAAATCTATTAAAGGATTAAGTAATCCCTAACAGTAGAACGTAGTCATAGTATTTGGGTTTCGTGAAAATGTTCTGAATCGAGACTTGAAATGTACTTTTCAGAGGCAGAATGTACACTGTACTTTGTCTTGAAAACCCAATTTTAGTAAAATTTTAAAAATTTCAATAAAAATTCCTATAAGAAAAGGTCCTCACTTTTGGCATCTCAAAAACACTAGCAAAATTATATATGTATATTTCACAGCAAGTTACAAATGTTCATTTACACATTGCGATTTACTATATCGAACTATTTTATTTTCATTTACTAAAAAAAAGAAGGTTATTTTTTTTCAAATGGAAAATTGCTAAGCCTGATAGAGTTATTAAAGCCATTACAAAAATACCTCAAAAATTAATTGAACAGATGCTTAATCAACCGAAAGTAATAAAAGTCAAACAACTGCGCGTGCGCAGCAGTAGAGTCATAGATTATTTCAGTTTATAAAGGAAACGAAGAAAAAAAAAAAAATAATTAATTACATTTTCAGTGTTTTTTTTTTAATAAGTAAAAGCAACGTAAATAACAAATAGTAGTTTCAAAGATTTTTAACACTTCGACAACATGCTGTTTTACTCGCCTAAGGGAATATGTATTGAGAAATAAAAAAAAACACATGACGTCCTTTTCAGCTCCTTTATCTATTTAGTTCAATACAAGTAGCTACATAAAATAAAAATTTTGTAAATTGCCTTATAGGCAATACAGGACTGGAGGATATATATTTTGTTTGCTACACATACATACATATGTACATATGAACATCGTTAGAGCTTCATAAACAGTTCAGCGTAGGTCATATGTTTAATGTCGAAATTGCTTCATTTCAATCGTAAACGCTTGGAAGGGAAATGCATTAAGGCACAAAAATATTTTTAAAATTTTATTAAATTTTAAATAAATAAAAAATAATTATAAAAAATGTCTTACATATCTTCAGGAATTTTTTTATATTCCCATAAAATACTTTACGATTTTATTATGGTAATTTTTTTCAATTGGAAACCTGTTTTCAGTCATTAATTCCGGTAAAGATCATTATGTGCAAATGTTCATCACAAATTCCACCACAATGCGCTCATACTCGTAGTGCATTTAACATATGTACCTACACTGAAAAAAAAGACCGTACTAAATTTGAAGAACTGCCTTCCTCCGATTTAGTGTAAAAATTCTCCTTAATCTAAGTTATTTTTCCTCATATTGATGAAAATATCGTCTCATTTAGTAATTGAGTCCTTTAAAATGAGTTCATGTTTCATTAAAGCAAGTCAACGCTCTTCCTCAAATATAGAGTTTGTGGTTTTAGTAAAACTTTCATTTGAAATAGTAAATTTTTCTTTGGAAAGAATTTTTGAGGACAACTTGTTCCTCATTTGAGTAAAAACTTCCTCAACCTAATGGAATGTTTTGTTTAAGGAAAATCGTACTCAGTTTTAGTTAGTTTCTTCAAAAAATTTACTATAACGTAGGAAAATTTTCCTTAATAAATGAGTGGCAACACTCGCTGCTTTACTCGCTGAAATTAATATCTATTCTTCTCGTTAGTATTCTGTTTTTGCCTATATATTTATAGTTCTCTACTTGTTTTTTAAATAAAAAAATTAAAAAAAAAAAAATTATTTCGTCGCCGGGATTTGAACCAAAGCTTTCCTGATCAGACAATGGTTGTTACATGCGCAGTTTAACAACATCATTTTAGTATGTCTTAAAAATGCTGTCGGTGGCTGATTTGGGTAAGATGAGCATCTTTGAACAGTGGCATGGCGCAGAACACAGGTTCAATTCTCTGATCGGGGTGAGAGGTAAAAAAAAATTTAAGTTCTTCTTTGAAGTTTTAAAAACGTATTACAATTAAAATAAGAATGACTGACAATAAGTAACCAACAAATAAGAAAATAGAGGAAATAGAAAATTAACAAATTTTTTTTTGAAATCAAAATTTATCTTAAGTAAATTTCTTTCATTTGAGAATGCCTTAATCCTTAGAAAAAGTAAAATTTTCCTCAGTTTTATAACCTTGTCCTCACATTGAGTAAACTTTTCCTTATTTCAAAGCAGCAACATTTACTTGTACTAAGGAATCCAACTTACTTATTTTGAGGAACCCATGGCTTTAGCTCGTATTGAAGGACATTTTTTCTTTACATTCAGGCATTTTTCCTTAAACGGAGTAAGTTTTTTTTTCGGTGTACATCACCTTTGTGTATAATGTTCATTCATCTATGATGATCTTTATGACTGAGTAACATCTCAGTAACATCTGAGTAACATCTCTGCCAATAGCGCATATCAACAAGATGACTCTTCAATTTTCTTGAATTTGTAAGAAAATTCACTTTTCTCTAAATACATCTGTTGTGGAAAATATTGTGTAGAGAGCAACGCTCAAAAAGGGGTAGAGCTTGTAAGATTGCAATGATGACAACGGTGTCGACAGCTGTTTTAGAAGGGTGTCGGCAATTGTTGACTCATTTTGGGTATTAAAGAGGTGTGACTTTAAATGCTTTAAGGATTTAACAAATTTTAAACGTTGCGAGTTAATGAGTTAGAAGGAAAAAAAGGACATTTTAATAGTCTTGAAAAATTGTCGAGATAGTGATACTGACCATTGGAAAATACTTTAGTACGATCATCGAACTCATTAAAAGTATTTAAACGTGGGAAAAATATCGGAAAATATCTTCCACTTGACCTATCGATCAATATTTTGGATATTTTGACCTTAAACCCATAAAATAAAATAATTTGTTTTGTTTCGTACATATTCATCTGGAGTAAAAAATTAATTTATAATTGAGTGAAGATTTGATTATGATAGTACAACTGACTTAGTACATATATTTATTTAATTAATTTTTTAATTGTCTTGATTAAAAAAGCCTTTGAAAGTAGCAACTTGCTTTTAATTTTAAAAACCGCACTGTAAATTGCGTTTCATGTACATTTTATAGCGTTAACAACTGTATGCAATTATTCTGCAATAATTAACTGGTTAATTCAAGCAAAGCCTCATACTAAATATGAGTTCATAACTCTTGAACCATAGCGGCGCTAGCAGCCCACAATAAGAAGTGAAATTAAACGAAGCGCTTGGGTTTGTTTTCATTGAATTTAATTGTATTTTTCCTTACCACACTTTGATGTTTATAAAAAAAAAAAATCTTACAATAACGACTTTTCGATCGTACGAATATTACATTAATTTTAATGAAACAATGAATTATTGAAGTAGTGAATTCACTCACGCGTAAAGATAACGTGAGCGCGACTGTGTAAATGTAGCACGTTATTATAACACCTTCAAAATAAATTCATAATTTTCATACTAAAACGCGAATAAAAGTGAAAAAATAAAATATATTAAAAATGAAAAAAAAAATGAAGTAATTCAATTTTAGCAAAAAAAAAAAGTGTTAATTATAAAGTGTAACAAAAATAAATAAACTTAGCGCTTCAATGATTTCAGTTGCAATTTCCAAAAAAAGAAAAACGCAAAAAAATCAAAATTAGAGAAAGTTTCTTTTTTAGTTATCATTTTTATTAAATACTGATATTTTATTTATAAAATATATGCAGCATTAAAATGTTCAATATATCAATTATATTGAAGTTTAGAAACTGTAACAATTAAATGAATTTCTATAAAACTATTGTTTTATTGTTAAGTGAAATTTTTTTTACAAAAAAACATTTTTTATGGGCATTGAAAGTAATTTAAAAAATATATATATATTTGCGGTACTTTTAATGTACTTCTGATTTTTATTGCGTGTTGCATAAAATTTATATTTGTTTGAAATAATTTAATGCTTCTTTCACGTAATTCTTTGTTTTCCAGCAAGAAAACATTTTTCATATTTGAATTCAATAAAAAGCAGTTGTATCATCGGTGTAATGATTTGAAATAATAGTTCAGTATAGGGCCGAGTCTAGAGGAACGATAGCTCACTTTCAATGGAGCCTACATTGCAGTAGATTTTGGTTAAATATTTTTAGAAATTTACGTCTGCATTGCAGTTAAAATTTTTTCCAAATTAAATAAAATAATTAAAGTTTTAAAAATGATTTAAAGATGTATGGGAGCTTCATTGCTTAGTTGTCGCAAAAAAGTAAACAACAATGTAAGCAAGAAGCTTCATGAAGCCTCTCTTATGTATAAAATTTGTCTATTTTCACTTGAAATACAGTTGTAGCCAATCATTTTTATTTTACACAAATTTACTCACCATAGAAGCTGATTTTTGTTTAGCGAACGCTCGATGATGTGCAGAGATTGGTTGACTTACAACACTTCCGCTGTCCATTTTAATGTTAAATATAAACAAGACAAAGAAGATGTTGTTATGTATTTAAGCACTCAGCTTAACAAAACTGTAAGAAAAATAATAAAATATTCTTAGTAAATAAAATTAGTTAAATCTTGCTAATTTAGTAAAATAAAGGCATTATAATATTTACAAGAGCCTAAAAATATGTTGCGCAAAATAAACGAAATGTTCATATTTTTTAAAAGATATTAACAAAAAAAAAATAACACTTAGCATTGCATATTTTCAGGCTCTTGCTTTAAATTTTTCATATGATAAAAAAAACTAGATTGTTTCAGATATGCATGAGGCAATAACATATATGTAACCGTCAATTAAAAGTTCTCTTGTCAAATAACAAATGAATTTTAAAACGATAAATTGCAATTGGATCGTCATTAAATTAAAAGAAATACATGAAATATAAACCCATAATTACCACAATGAATTACATTACAAATACAATGTACAATGCAAAATAAGAAAGGAAATCCTTTCAAATGCATTGCAATTTTGTTTTACCGTTGCAAATGCTTAAATATGCAAATACACTCGACATGCGCATGCGCAACCACCGATAGATCATTTGCAAAGACCCTCTCACCCATGATGCGTTAGCATTACGCAGCTTTGTTTGCTCACTCTTTTTTTAGCCACTAGCTGACTTTCACAAGGTGCATGCTGCTGTAACATGAGTGCCTGCGTTGTAAAATAATGGGTGCTGCAGTATATTGCATTATGTATGTGGTGCAGTATTTGCACAGTAGGGTGTTTTGTAAGCGTCCGGCAGAGCGTGCAACTACGTTTTACAGCTTATAAGTGAGTACGAGTATTGCACAGCTTGTAAAGCAGTAATTTGCATAAAAAAATATTTAATTTTAATTTGTGAAAATTGCAGACTGCAAGATTTCCTATTTATTATTTGAGTTACAAGAAGGGTTTTTTGACCATGTTGATAAATGTAAAGGATTTCCGGTGTTAAAAAATTAATGACAAGGGATATTTATCAAATTCTGTAAAGGATTTGCATGCTTCTCGTAATTATAACTATGTTCAAAATAATATTTTATTTTATATGTAGATACAAATACTTTTAGGGATCATTCGATGATATACATACATATACCATATGTACAATGTACATACATTTAAATAAAATAAGTTAATGAGTATGTGCGCGTTTTTCATTAACAATCTGTTTTTTATTTATTTTTATTTTAAATAGTAGCATATGCTTTTTGCAATCAACTCAATTTATTTGTGATATTTGCAAAAGCAACACACCCTTTTATTGTTTAATAACAGAGATTAATTGTAGACAAGACATTGAGAGCTACGCCACCAATAATGTTTCATTTATGTAAAATCCCACACGTTGTATGTATATAAATAATTTGAAATATTTTTTGTATGATGCAGTCAACAATATAAAATTTATTGCTAATACGAAGACAATTATGTTTTCATAGAATTATGCTTACAAAAAGCACCATAGAAATCAATAAATTTTTGTAAAAATTATGAAACTTTTATTTTACGCTTCCAATGATGGTCAATTTGGAACCTTATAACTTCTATTAAATTTTTCGTAATACAATTTTCAATAGCCCATTTTATGGACTTAAGCTTTTGCTTCGATATCTATTACATGAGATTTAATATGTCTATATCACTGTTAATATATTTAGATCAGGTTGAACCCAGATACTTCAAAAAAATACAATTTGAACTACTTTGTCTTCTGAAATGACGAAGCAGGGAGAACTCTTGTGGTTCAAACATTACAGAAAAAAAAATTTAAAAAAACCATTTAATGCTCTTTGCATTGAATGAATTTGAAGAATTTTATCAAATATCTATACCGATTTTTCTATGCAGCAGGATGTAGTGTTTTTAATTATAGTCCGGGAGGTAGCACTGCATTTTTCATAGTCAATTCCCCCCGCAATTGATAGTTTAAGTACGGCTGATAGTCGAAATAAGAGTCAGTTGTCAGAATTGTGGTAGACCTGGTTGTGAGTGACCGATGAAAAAAATCTCCCACAATAACTCGGAAAGTAAGCCACAAATAGAAAATCCTGCACAAACAAGATTTGACTCACCATGCACAGGAAAAGACAGGACAACGTCTGCCAGGACAGGTAGTAAATATATAGAGATTGAAATTTTTTTTTTTTTTAAGAGAAAAATATATATAACGCACCCGTACATTTTTTTTATCTATCTCGGGGACCTCTTGTCCGATGTGACTGATGTTGATACCATTCGCTAGGTAGTTAATCCAGGTTTTGTGGAAAACTCAAATTGTAGTAAGTGCTGCCGTTTTTCAACATTTCAAAGAAACCTGTAAATTTTCAAAATTTTCTTGGTAACCCTGGTCCGATCTGATTGATTTTAATTACCATACATAATGTTAAAGACCATATAAGCAATCATTAAAATATAGATCATAAAATTGTATATTATTTAAAAGTTATTAAAAAAAGACATTGATCTAGAGCGCACTTCGTAAGTGCGAAAAACCGCAAAAATTCGAGTAAGCCTGAATTTTAGCTTAATTTTCAAGGTAAAATGAGAGTGACATCATAATTATAATAATTATAAAGCAAGCGGCTTAAGTCATTTTTCTACGTGTCTTTTGTAAGAGTTTTACGATTTATATAAGAAAAAAAAATCAAAAAGGGCCACCAGTCACCCATCTGCAAAATCTGATTTTCACGCTCCTTTATTTTTCATACAAATTTTTAAAATTTATCAAATTACAAAAATCTTTTTTAGTTCCTATCGTTTTATTAAATGCCGTAAAATTGGACAAACTTAAAACAACAACTTTTTAATTACATGCGTTGAAACAAAACTTAAACGGAACTTGTTGCATAATCAGTATTGCAAACATTAGTTTTTGTGAATTGTGCAAAAATGAAAAATGTTAGAAAAATGTTTTCAAAGTGTGTATAGGGTGTCTCAAAAATAATCAACTAACATGTTTTATCTATAACTTCGAATCTAACCACTGTAACTATTTTTCAACATATATAGTTGATGCTTAACCCAAAATCTTTTAAAATTAAATATCTTAGATATCATGCGATAAAAAGAAATTGAAGCTATTTGTTGTAAATAATTTTCAGCTTATATTTTATTCACTATATTATAAAGTTTTATGCAAGACAAATAAAATGATTAATTTTAGGACACGCTGAGCGTAGCAATTGCGTATAATTAGCAACAACATCGGAAACAATAAAAACATAAGATGCGTGCTTACAATCTAAGCTTCCTTGTGCTTTTTTCCAACAGAAAATTTAATTAAGCTTAACCCATTTAGGCCATATTAATTTTAGTTGGAACTTAAGTAATAAATTTTAAAGTTAATAAATAAGTACAGCATTATAGTTCTTTTTTCCAGTAAAAATTTTTTTTAATTTTTGGCAAATTTATAATATTTATTAAACGTTTCCCTTCACATATTTAATATAATACAATATATATAAAAAGTTTTTTCTTTAAATTAATGAGATGTTAAATAAACTTATATCTTGATTATATAAAAAAAAAAAAAACATTTTTACAGAACTCTTACTAAGACTAAAATACAATAATTATGCTGCTACAATATTTTCAATTTTCGGGTTCAATTTCTTCGCTTTTGGTGAAAACAAATACATCCAAGTCAATGGTACTGCCACACCAGCTGAAAATTGACTCAAAAAATAAACCCAAAGACGTTCAAAATTTCTATGAAAAAGAGCTGGTGCCAAAGAACGCGCAGGATTTATGCTGGCACCTGTATAGTGACCCTTAAATAAAAAATATAAAATAAAATTAAAATAACAAATAGCAAATATTTCTTACGCCAGCTAATATCATGCATGTGACAATCATTGCAAATTTCAACGCAACCGAGTCCATGTATTCTGCATTTTTTTCATGCCACACGCCACAACAAAAGAAAATTAAAGTAGCTGTCAATATGAACTCAATTAAAAAGGCTTGCCAAGTACTAACGCTTGGATGTATTAGTGTCAAGCATACATTAGTACTAAAAGCATCTGTTGGAATAAAACTCCAAAAGAGCGCAAATCCTAATATCGCACCCCAAAATTGAGCTGAGACGTAAACACCCAAAACAGCAAAAGAAATATTGCCCAGTATAAAGCTGCTAAGTGAAACAATCGGATTTATATGTGCTCCAGATATACAACCAAAACATTGGATACAAACTCCAACCACAAAGCCACCATGTAATGCAGTTTGTAACAAACTACTGGGAAAAGTGGGCGTATTAATACAACTCATGCAGGTGAAGCAGACCAACATGGCAGTGGCGGTAAATTCACTGACGAAACGTATGCAAAGCTCTGTTACGGACTCATAATTGGAAATTTTCATTGCAGTATTGTCAGGATATAGGAAAAAATGTTGTGCTGTAACGAGAAAACATACAAAAAATATTTTTTATTGTACTATAACACTCAAATAGTGTAGAGTTGCGGTATAGTTTATTGGGTCATTCGAGAATAAAATCTTGCGCTGAATAGTTGTATACAATAGTGGTATATACTTCAATCGAAAAATTCATGAACTGTATAATAATATGTCTCTCTTGTGTCATTAGGATTCTCACGGAGCACAAATTTCTTCCAATTATTTTCCTGATTAACGAGTTTTCAAGATGACTAAGGTCGGCTGTGTTTCTTTCTACCCTGAGGGTTCCATCCCAATGAAAGTCGGTTCTTGTCAGCATTCGGTGAGTAACTCGACTAGGAGATGGTCCTGAGCAACCAAATATTCAGAGTTCGCCCAAGACTATATATGGATGCAGGCCCGGATTTAGAATTCCGCCGCCATTAGGCCAGTCAGAAATTGCCGCCCCTCTTCACTAGTAAATATAGAAAAAAAAATTTCTAATATCAAAAGTGAGGCCCTTTTTGTTTTTTTTGCTTGTTAACATTTTTAGGTAATTTTGTACACACAATCCCTGTATTTTCACTTTTTTCCCCCCTGTGTAAATAAATTAAAAAAATTACAAAAAAAAAATTTCAAAGTTCCCAATATCTGCCGCCCTAGGCACTAGTGTGCCTCTAAAGTAAATCCGGCCCTGTATGGATGTAATACAAAAGTTGAATGTATGTCAACAGCATGAGCTCAGACACAACATCAGAATGGCAGACAATGCTATAGCCAAGAGAAACTTCAAATCGACCTGTAAGACTTCAGAAGAAAATAAAACTCTGAAATTTATTTCAAAGACCATAGTCTAATATTGGCGACATGAGATCTTTTGGTTCACAAAGCTTTAAAAAACTCGCTTGTACCGGACTCTTCTATCAGAAAGATGGAAGGCTTCGTTCATAATCATCCCTGCATTGTTAGCCGATATCTGAGTAAGTAGTCAAAATGACAACAATTGTAACGTATGGGTTAATTTAATGCAAATGAATTAAACAACTTTTCAGTCTTAATTAAACATTTTTTCCCCTTTTTCGCGAATTTATTTTAAATATGTGCTGCACTCGAGGGCAATGCCACTGCTAGGGGAAACCCTCACATTGCAAAACTGCAGCACAGTTGATTTCGTACGCGTTTGGACGCGCCGCATGAGTTTACGTTTTATTGCCATTTCTAGAAGAAAAATGTCTTTGAACTCTCACATTCAACTTAACTTGATATGTTGATTGTATTCGACTTTGCTCAGTTGCTCCCTTTTAAGGTTGATGTTGGAAACCTAAGATAAGTTTCAATTAAAGTGGAGTGAAAAAGCATTTAAGTGTCGTACTTAGATATAAAGTAAACGTATTATTGGATAGGGAAGCTATGTACTACAACATACTTTTAATTTTCTTCATGGTCTGTTGAATGAGAACAATTGTTGGATCTGTTTTTTTAGTAAATGAGTCAAGATGTGAAAAAGGGCCGCTTAACTCATTTCAAGCCAATGTAATTTTATTTAATAACTTTTCTTTGAATTTCATTTTTTATACAGAACGAGGATTTTACTTTTTTCATCACTATGTACCCCTGTGGTCTATGTAAGTCGTAATCTGAGTATAATCTGAGAATTTAATTTATCATCATATGCATCTACTAACATATTATAAAAATTAATTAAAAACTTAAACATAATTTGGTTTAGCGAATAATGCTCATATTGGCAACACGTCTCTATTGGCATTGTGTATTTTTTTTTTTTCAAGAGATTTGCAAGCAAGCTTAGGTTGTTCAGGAAAGACGTCCGCAATTTTTTTTAGTCGACAATATTCAAAAATTAAATATTTTTTTTTTGTGGAAAAATCTTCATGATCTTTTTTTGCTCATTAAAAACAAAACTCATCCAATACCCGGCTTCTCAGAAATTTTTCAATTCCTTTTTACCTTTCCTGGTTAAAACCGTTCACTTGACGAGTGGTATGTAATTTTTAAAATTTTGCTCAAAAGTTCTAGGGATAATACTAAATAGATACTTATATGGGTAAGTCTCTAGGTCAATTTAGAGCGTTTTGTGAGAATTCAGTCATAGCACGAGCTACATATAACTGAAGAAGTTAAAAATCCCATGAAATTACATCAATTTATCTGCATTCGTTTTGTCAAAATTGCGATTTCCACAGACTTACTGACAGAACATGTTGACTCAGAAGATGGAACAAATCAACAAAATATTTACTTTTCTTTATCTACCAAGACGCCTTCTATCCGACTGTTAAGTAGAAATCTGTGATATGGCAACGCGCGTAATTAAACAAAACCTAAATGTGACGTGCCGTAGCGTGAAGTTTTATTTTGAATGGAATTTTGCGTAGTTTGATATTTCGAATTCAGCTGTTGAAATTAAATAAATAAAACAAATTTATTTGCGAAACGAAAACTAATGAAAAATACATTCAAAATTATGTACTAAGGAAGAGTAAGTTAAAGTAAAAAGCTAATAAAAAATGAGAATTTTCAGCAAATAACACAGTATAATACGTGTAGAGTAATTGCAACATGGTTCGCTACGTTGGCTCCGTCATATCGCATTACTAGCGCACGACAAAGTGAAGGACAAAGTGAATTTGACATCCGTTCAGAATGTTTTTATAGCACAACAAGTTCTTTAAGTTTGCCAATTTTCTTCCAACTAAAGTTTGTTAATAGTGTTACATCTTAACGCTAGCATCTGGAAAACTTAATTTTTTATTTCAAATAGAAATGTGTCTTTATAGTCAGTATTTGTTGAAAAATGTTAAAAATGTTGACTTAAAAATGTCATCATATATTATTCAGTGCTTTTAGTGTGAAATGATGATAAAAACATAAAGTCTCAAAATGGAAATGTTTTGTTTTGATTTGTATTCGGGTAATCAATCAAAATTTTATAATGCCATCAGCCAAAAAAAAAAGTATTTTATAATTTTGAAACAAATATCATAACTCAAAAAACAAAAAAAAATTGTAACTCACAAGAAAAAAATTTGAAAAATGTTAAGAAAAAAATTGCGAATGCTTATAAGAAATTGAATTACTTATTATAGAAAGCAATCAACATAGGTAAAAGTAAAACGAACCCATAAATATGGTGATTTAGACCGTTACAATTTTTGTTTCTTTATTGCCAACAATAGCGCACTTCTACAACTGAATGCTGAAAATACGATATGAATGAAAAAGAAAAATACCACAAATTAATATAAGCTATAAAATTTATAAAAGTTAAAACTTCAATGGAAACACAATCTTAATCAAATGAAATAAATTCTGGCTTTCTTTGTAAATTTCACCGCATTTTATGTTAATTTAGCAATTTTTTTCTTAATCAGACTTGAAACGCATGCTGACTGAGTCTTTTGTTTCGGATCGAAACAAAACATTAGCTAATAATGGTCGATTCAAATGGTAACTTTCAGTTTCATTTGTGTAAAGATTTTTTATGATTTTAGAAACTTTTTTGTTTTGAACGATTTTAGCTAAAAAAATAAACTTTTTTTTTTGTTTTTAGTAGAAATTTATCAACTGCTATTTTATATAATTTAAATACAATATTAATTAAACTGATTTTTTTCGAAAATTATTGCTAAAGGTAGCCATGCAATTATTTATACGCTGACATTATAATATATATACTTTTTGCAAACAATACTAGACACCAAAGATATGTCATTATGAAAACCATTATATTCATTAATATCTTAACTATCCTTAATATGACATGTTCTGTCGTTTTCAGCATTTCCTCATATGTCATATTGGAACCAATCTCTTCTAGCTATGCTCGCCCGAAGTTATAAAATCTGTAATGTTTTCCTCTTTCTATATTCTTTTGTTCTTTTGCTTGCGCCAATTAAGTATTATATTATTAAAGTAGAATTAGATTAATGTTTCCATGCATGCATGTATGTAGCACATAAAGTTAATGTTAACTTTAAGTTCACTACCTACTGCAAAACTACCAGACAAAGCAAACTTTTCTAATGAATAAAGTCAAAACTATAATTAAAATTCATACAACAATGATTGTGTATTTGGCCAAAGGCTACAATAAGATGATGAATGACAGCACAAAAGAGAATACAGGTCAAATTTGGCTTAGTTGATAATTACGTATTACTTAAAATTTAGTCAGGAAACTTGACATGAAATTGAGGCTATAATTTACATATATACATACTTTGGAATATGACATTTTTGAAAATTTGTTCATTCCTTTATTCATTCCTTGTTATGAAACTAAACTTTTTTATCAATTGCTAAAGACCGTGAAAAGAGTTTCTAAAGCAATTGTTCCATCTTAATATTTCGTCTATTTTTCTTAAAGATAAATTTGCTCGAAAACTAGGTCCTTTGTTTAAATTTTTTTTCTTTGGCCCACTCTTTTTTGCTCATCAACTTTTTGTTCTTTGTTTGATTCTGTGATATATGATTTGATTTTAGTCTTTTTTTTTTTTATTGTAGAAGTCATTGATTGTTCTGATATGATTGGCTATACCATATATACAGCGCATTCAACCAAAAATGCTATAAATATTAAAATTTAAATAAAAATTTAACCACATGTTGATTACGAAGAATGCTGTTTTATTGAAAAGGCTGCAATTTTATAAATCGTAAGAAAAAACATTCACCTTAAGTATAAAAGCAATATTAGCTTAGCAGTTTTAGTAAATATAGACTATTCTGTTTATAAAGCTGCAAGAATAAAACAAATAAAAATCGAGGTGAGTGTAAGCACTTGCGGCGCGATATGTGAACTTGATGATAAAGAATGTTGCATAATATTGCAGTAGTTGAGAAATATTAAAAATTAATCTAAAATCGTAGAAAAATTTTAAAAAATCGAAAAATTTTGTAGAAGTCGAAAACAGCAGAAAAGTAGAAAAATCTTGAAAATAGAAATTGGAAAAAAAAATTATAGATTGTATCTAAAAAAGTTAACATATGTTTGGAAATATATACATATATTATAAAAATCGAGAAGTATTGAAGAATTCAAATTTAGTTCGAAATTTTTAGTCGAAAAATGTTGAAAAAACCGAATAATTTTAAAAACCGACAAATTATGGAAGCGTCAAAAAATTTGGGAAAATGTTAGAAAAAATGATAAAAGAGTTGACAATGTTCACAAAATTGAAAACTAATGATAAATCCAAATATATTTGGAAGTGTAGGAAAAGTTAAAAACTACATATGAAAAAATTGAGAAATGTTATGAAATAAACAATAAATGTTGAGAAACTCGATAAATGTTAAGAAGCCGCTATAACTTGCAAAATGTTGGTAAAATTGAAAAATATTGAGAAAGTCGAGAAATGTTAAGAGAACAACTCAATAAATTCTGAAAATGTAAACAAGTTGAAAAACGTTAAAAAATTCGAAAAAGTTGAAAAAAAAAAAATTATATGATACAGTACACTCTCGGTTATATTACCCAATTAATGTTGAGCTTGTTCATAAGTCCAAGGGTTATAAATATATAACCAAAGGTCTGTTGACATTCAGCGTAACTCAATTTTAAGGACAAATAAGACAATTTTTTTTTAAATAAAAAATAATAATCGAGAGCTCATACAAACTTTAAAGGTGTGCTTGTAATTGAGGGTTCATATAAGCCAGTGTAAATATAATCGAGAGTGTACTGTATGTCGAAAATTTGTGTATATGTCAAAAAGATAATTATGTACTTTTTAACCCCATTGTCACAGGGGGTGGGGCTTGCGGCGATAATTCAAAAGGGGTACTCTACACATAATTCCGTTGGATTTAGCCGTCGGTCACCCTTTGAAAAATTTTTATGATATATCCAACACCTAATTTGCTAGCCACAGTAATTTTACATAAGAGTAGGGGTAAGTGGGCAGCCTGTGGCATCGAATTTTACCGGAAATTTCAACGCTCCATAATTTTTTTAAAGGAGTTGCCGACGGCTAATTCCTTCGGATTCTTATCGAAAAGTTAAAATATATTGAATAATACAGATATTCAAAATAGTGAAATGTCGAAAAATATTGAACTGATCAAAAATTGTTGCAAAAGTCGAAATATATACTATAACTTTCAAACAACACTGAATAAGTCGAATGAACTGTTAAAACACACTGTAAAAGATGAATATATGTGTGTTGACAAGGTTGAAAAAAATTTGTAAAGTCAAAAAAAAATTTAATGTTTAATTTACTAGGTACTGAAAAAGTCAAATGTTGAAGAGTCGAAAAAATTATGAAAAATTTGTAAATGTTAAAACAGTTGAAAAATCAAAAAATGTCGATATAACACTCCATTATAGATTTTCTTCCTTGCCCGCCGGTAAATATGTTCACACATAAACAAAATAAAAATATTTTATTCGCCGACACAGTCAATTAAACTTCATGCTATGCAAATTTGCAACAAACGAAGTAAAGCAGAAATAAATGAGATTATTTTGTTTTTCATTAAAGCCCGGAATTAAAAAAAATGTGACACTCTATTTTACTTTATAGCCATTGTTGTGGTTGTTGTTGGCATGCGACGATTTCATTAATTACTAAACAAAAAACATAAAAAAAAATTATTACATATACCGCAAAAATTATATAGCGTAACATCTTGTGAACAACGTAACAGTAACTTTATTCAATTGTCCCATTTTTTTAATGTTCAAAAAAGAAAAAAAAAAAAATGAACAAAAAGTGTGGAGTAATAGAAATATTGGTTTTGTTTAGCAGACATCAAGTATTGTTTTATTAATGGGATAATATTTGAAATGAAGTTGCTCTATCTCTAAATAGTAGTGGCAATACAAATGATGGTGTTGTTATAAAATATTGTTTGTAATCTTCGTATTTTTCAAGTTAACTATAAAATTTATTTTTCGTTTAAGCGGCACTTCGGTATGTTTTTATATCATTTTATAACTCATTTTATCAACAACTTTTGGAAAAGGTAAAACCTTTCAAAAAGTAACAGGTATTTAATATATTTTTTTGCTGAGCTTCCTGTTCAGTACTTTTAGTGCAAAAAACAAAAAAATTACAGTATAAAAAGAAAACAACTAGAAAGCAACTACTTCACAAACTACTTAGCTGCTTATACTAGCTTCAACCGCTGCTATACGATATCATCAGTAAGTTTTGTTAACCGACGTTTAAGAATTTTCAAGTGTATGTACTTTGTTTTGTTACTTTTTGCATTGACCACTTAAGAATCATAGCAAAATTGTTTCAGACCTATTCGATAGGATAATTCCTTTCATTTCATATAAATACTGTGGAGTCTTTTGTATGGAATGATATTTGAATGAAGGATATTGCGAAAAATAGCGTTCTATTGAAAGGTCAACTGGTAAAATTTATAAATAAAGGTGCCCGACAAGAAATTAGTTCACGTATTTTTGATTATGGTCAAATCTTGATCGGGGTATAGTACGGTATTACTTTATCCGTTCATCTGGTCAGTTCCTCATCAGAATGTAACACTAAAAAACTTTCTACTTTTTTATTGCATAGGAAACCATGAACGCAACAGCTTCCGGTAAGTGTGGGATACCTCCAAATATACCTCAATAAATTATACCTCGTACCTTTAAGCAAGTATATCTCAATGTTTTGACATGATGAAATTATTATATATGCTCCTCGGAGTCAGCGCAGCATTTTAGATAAAAAATTATAGACTTGCTCGAAGGTACGAGTATATGGTATAAGAAATTTAAATAATTACAATTTTCAGGCAACTACAATTTATTGAAATATGAAATTTTAAGTTTTTTTATTTGTGTCTGAAATAAAATTTTGAGTGTGCCATATATAAAGCTAAAATAATACATAGTTGGTGAAAGGATGAGCTCTCCATGTACATATGTAGCTCAATGAGTTCGTAAGTACCACAAATGCAGACACGATATATACGATAGGATCACAAACGAATCCATCGAAGCAGTGATGGATTTATAGGTAGGCACACTAGGCACTGGCCTAGGGCATCAGCGTGGAGGGGGCACCATATATTTAAATTCTGATATAAAATTATATGTTTTATCATGAAAAAAAAAATTGCATCTTGCTAATCAACTAAAATAAAAATGAATCCCTCACTATTACGAATGCACTAAATGCATTTAGATTTGATTTATTGTGAAACATAATTCAAAATAAAAAAAAATAAAATTTGATAGTTTCTTTCAAAACTTAGTTATTCGTAAATTTGTATCAGCTTTTCCAAACGTAGATATTGCTTTACGTAGATTCTTGAGTTTGATGGTTACAAATTGTACGGTAAATAGATCATTCTCACGACTTAAGAGATTGAAAAATCCTTGTCGCATTGTGATGAAGCAGGATAGATTGGATTAATCATTGGCATTATCAATAATTTGCATTGAAAGTGATCTACTACGCGAAATCGATGTTGACAATATTATCAAGGATTTTGCTATTAAAAAGTCATGGAAACAATATTTCGGCCAATAAAGTACCTTAAAAATTGTAACAATTTTACTTCAAATAAAAATCAATATAAAATGAAAAACTACGGCACAATTTTCTTTAAAGCCTAGCCTATTTTAAATAGAGTTCTTTAGATCTATCCATCTAATACATACTTTTAAGGAAACAGGAGAGTGCTGAACAAACTCGTTTGTACGAACCTCAGAATTTATACTACAAGTCTATTATATTAGGCTGTATCGACTATTTTGCTAATACCAACTACTTACAAAAATAAAACAAACATTTCAGCAGATAATATTATAATAGAGCACCACTTACCCCGTGAGATTAAGAGTGGCATTAGTTTTATGGCTAAAATGAACTTATCAAGTGTTTGGAAATTATTCTAGAAATAACTATACTACTTAAAATTTTGTTTTAAACTTATTCTCTTAAAAGAAAACGTACAGTTCTCAAATAAAAACATATTCTTCTGAAGTTCCATTAACCTGATTATAATCCAACTAATTGACTGCCATATGTCTTCACCTTTACATTACATATTGTAACAATTTAACATATGAATTAAATTGTATGTAAAGGAAACAAACCCCTATCTATTTTCTGAATTACAAATTTCTTAATTATTTATAAGAAATGGCGAAAAAAAAGAAAAAACATTCCTACACAGGAAATTTGATTTTGTAAAAAAAAAACTTCATTGTACGCTACATTGCCACAAACATTATCAACACTTTGGTGGTTGCGGTTCAGTGATTCAGAACATTCAACGACCCGAAAGTTGGGTTGCAAGAAACTTTGTTGATAGTTTGTAGAAAAAGATAACACCTGTTTTATTGCCTTTTTCAAATTTCTATTCTAAAGAAGGGAAAATTGCTTTTAGATAAAAAAATGTTAAATTAGCAATTCAAATAAATTGTATATTTAAAATTGGGAAAGGTGAGTTTTCTAACCTTGAAATATTTACACTTGAAAAATAAAAAAAAGTGAATCTAGAAGAAACTTTGAAGAAAAGTAAGAAGAAATTATTAAAAATATTTCATTGTTTTTTTTTTGTAACTTCTACTCTTACAAATATTTGTGTAATGATCTTCTCAGAAGTTATCATACTTAGTTCAACTTCATTCAAGCGCTACTTCAATTATCGCTCTACATTCCACATACAATGATATCGTGTTATTATTGGTCCACATTTTCAACAAATATCATCGCAAAGGGGTATTAATTTCATATCAAACTCAAGCATGCGTGCAAAATAGATCAATGATCTTCAAGAAGATCTCTTCGTGTCTACTCAGACTTGATGTCTGGCATCTTGTTTATTATTTCTTCTATGAACAACTTGTGTGGGTAAATTTTTGTTGTCGTTGTTGTTGTTGTTATTATTATTGTTTTGTTGATATTGTTGTTGTTTTTCATGTTTATAGGAAGTCCATCGACAATGTATTAAGTCAGGCAAAAATTTTGCATTTGGCATGATAGTCTGAAAAATATCGGAAACCCAATGAAGCTCAACGCATTTTTATCTCACGTTATTCTTGCGTAAAGGAATTAAAGTTTTGATGAAATAATTTAAAAAAATGTTCATCAACTATGGTGCTTAGGTCTTACTGATATGGGTTTCTTGAAACACCCAGTTTGAGTAATAAATTTGCTTATTTCACGTGGTATTTGAGACCCAACATGTCCAGGAGTTTGATTTTATATTATCATTTTATTTATTATTGTTAGATTTAAAAAAAAAAAACTTCCAAAAATTCTCTTTTTCATGTTAAATGTTATATAAACCCTATTAATTTCTTAAATTTTTATCTTAAGTAATTACAAAAAATGTTCGAATTTTTTACAACCACTTTATAGATATAACTACCATCTACCAATTTAACACAATATTTTTTTCTTCATTAAAAAAATTCTTGCACTTCATTATTCTACGCACCATCATATCAATTACTTCATTAACGTTGGAATAGAAAATTTCTGGTTTAGATGATGCTACGCATTTTCCTAACCATTAAAAAAAAATCAAAACAGAAATTTTGTTACAACATTCCGGTTAAATAGCCGGTTTATGCCGTTTTTCGGCATAAAATATTACAAGTCAAAAGCGAGTTGGCAAACACTGCCGGCGACCTAAAAAAAAATGGTGTGTACTAACTGCTTAACACTGACCTTATTGACGGGGCTTAAAGTATCATAAATACAGGTAATGTAGATTATCCATTAAAGTTGTACATGTCGCTACATGAATGAATGAATTGTACGAGTTGTTGCTGTTATAGTTGTACTTGTTGTTACTTTGGATAATTAGGCGCATAAATTGTAATCAACGCCGAGCTAGTTAAAGGTGGGAAACTTGAGGAGGTAACAACCAGCATTGCCTCTTTCTAAAGGAGTTTGTTCTTTTATTTGAATGCAACCAATTCAATTTTGATGCTTTTAACGGTGTAGTTTGGTTGCATGTGAACGTCAAACTTTAACGATATGATGATGGCTGGTTGTGTTAATCAAGCAATAGGGTTTAATTAACCTTTTAATAAAATCTTGCTAAGTTTTAATCCGAGTTTTAAAATGTTTCTTATAAGAAATTGAAGTTGAAATTGAATTGAAATTTAATGAAATAGGAACGAAGCACAATAGCAATTAAATTAAATCAAAATGAAAAAAAAAAAAAATGAAATTTTAATGAATTTAAAAAGAAATTGAAACGAAATTGAAATGAAATTGATATGAAATTGAAATGAAATTGAAACGAAATTGAAATGAAATTGATATGAAATTGAGATGAAATTGAAATGAAATTGAAATGAAATTGGAATGAAATTGAAATGAAATTGAAATGAAATTGAAATGAAATTGAAATGAAATTGAAATGAAATTGAAATGAAATTGAAATGAAATTGAAATGAAATTGAAATGAAATGAAATTTAAATGATATTAATCTATATATTAAATGAAATTATTGGAGAGAAATTGAAACGAAATTGAAACACAAGAAAAATTTTTTTCAAATTAACATTATTTTTACAATTTTTTACATGAACTGAATATATCTCTAGAGGTTATATATTTCAAAGAATTGCTCAGTTATTATCATTATTGTACTGGGTACTTCCCACAAGGACCGACATTACCACTCATATTATCAACAACAAAATAATGAGATAACCACCCTTCTACTTCTTAAAGCTTAAACCCTAATGTTTTTTTTATGAGAAAAAAAAACGAACAACTAAAACCACGTTTGGTAATGGCAATTATTCGCTTCAACAGTCACAAATGTTGCGTGAATACTCGTAATTTTAAAGTCTCGTAATGCGCTCTCGAACTCAGGTTCAGAGAACAGGCCAAGACCATGATACCTATGCACCATTTACTTATGTATTTTAAAGCAAACACAACAACTACAACAAGATGCAGGCAGGTCATGCAGTGAGCTGAGTTCAACTGGTGTTATTGCTGCTGCTGCTGCTTTGTTGTCTGTTACTCTGTGCCGCGCAATGTCTCACATTTTCATTGGCAGCACTTTTGTCGTTGCGTGGTAAAGGCTCAAAAGTGCATGAATAAATTATGATATTTTCAAAGTATTTTTGTGCTACCTACTCAAAATTTGAGAAAAAGTTATTTGAATAATTTTAAGACATTATTTTCTAAGCTAGTTTTTACCATTAATAAGTAGAGCTGCCAGCATTGACAGAAAAATTATATTACTTATTATATTACTTTTGTAGAAAGTTTTTCTGGCGATTTTCAGCAAAATTACACAGAAAAACTGCTGTGTGCTAAAGCAGCTCAAAACCATATACATATAGACCTGCCTGTAAGCTTTCTACTTGACTTAGAGCTTTAAGCTAAATAGCTAAGAAGGCTTATAGCTGTAGTAGCTAAACTCCATTATAATTATTATTGTTCATTTTGACACATTTAACGCTTCAACAATATAAAAAATGTTATGCTTAAGTCTTTATAAATTTATATAACTTTGTTATAAGAACTTATAATTTATGTGAGTGTAGAACAGCTGGTAACTCTATTTATACGCACCAGCAAAATGATCGTAATCAGCACATGTCAAATAACAGATTTGGTGTTTTTCACGCGGATGACATGAACCCACTCATGAAAACATTGTTGTTATTGTTGTTTTTCGATTTGTTGTTGGGTAATAAATAAATGATTCTCTCATTGATTACACAGACGTTGTTCATCATTTAATGAACGAACGAATGAACGGCTTGCTACAACTTCAAGATTTTTGACTTCAGCCCAAACTTGTCAAGTTGTCACTGCTGTCGTCTTGGTGTTCTGTCAAGCAACTTTTGCTACCACCTGTGCTATTAAATAGATTGTTGTTGTTTTTGATAAAAATAATTGTCGTTGCCAACATAAGCTTTGTGATCATAGTCTGGGCATTCACTTAAATGATTATTACTTCCATTCTGTTTTTTTTTAATTTTTTTTTTTTACTTGTAATTAAGTTTTCATGTAATGTGGGTGTGTTTTGTGTAATTTTTTGTAAACATTTTCTCAAGTACAAACATAATTTTGCTATTCAGAATTTTTTGGTAATTTTTATTCTACGTACTACATACTAAAGTATTTTTAATATTTACTATTTTATTTGTTATCTTATCCCCTTCATATTCATTTCAAGCGTGCAATATTTCCATTATCATTTTATGTTTTTACAGTTGTTACTAAATTTTTAGTTTGGCATTTTATTTTTAACTGTTCGATTTTATTACTCGCGACAGCAAACTAAAAATAGTCGCTTATGAATATAAACGCCTCTTTAGCTCAGTGGTAGAGCACTGGTCTTGTAAACCAGGGGTCGTGAGTTCAATCCTCACAGGAGGCAACAAAACTTTTTGCTATTTTTTTTTTTGTTGTTTTTATTTTAAAACATTTTTCATTGAAAGAAAATTCATTTTAATTTTAATGACAGTCATTTATTTGTATATTATTTTAATTGTGTATAATTTGTTTGTGCTTGTAACACTTTAACTACGTCGTTTGGGTTGACATCATTTAAAAATGAATTTTTAAATTTTGTTGCTATAATTTTGTTAGATTATTCTTAATTTGTTAGGAAGTATAATTTATTTCGCATTTGTTATGAGTCAGCAAAGCTTCGCTAATTTTGAATTACTATGGCTCTTTTACTTCGAATTTATGCAAGTGTACAATTAGAGATATTTGCTTAGTAATGCATTGCATACATAAACTTTTTTTTTTAATCTAATTTAAAAAAAAAACAAGTTATATGCATAGTACTTGATTATCAGTACGTGTTGAAGAAAAACTTAAATTTTTTTACTTGATGACACGTACTTCCTAAAGGTTTTCAAGAATTATCACTTGAATGCTAAAGATTATATACCACAGAAAACCCCCCCCCTCCCGAAATAAATATGCACAAGAATATAACATAAAAACGTATACTTGTAATGGGTGATTTTTTAAGCGTTTGGTTTTGGAAAATTGAAAAAAGAACAGAAAATTTGCAATAGTGAATGAAACATTTATTTGGAGTGATACATAAATTTTTTTCATTTACTTTTTAAAGATATTTTCATGTAAATATTGCTCGCGGCTACGTTTGAGGTGATTCATTCGTTAGCTCCAATTTTAGCATACTTTTTCTAGCATTTCGGTCGGTATCACACCAATGGCAGCTGTAATGTTCTCTTCCAGGGCTGCAATTGTGGCTGGTTTGACCCTGTGAACGAGAGACTTCACGTAGCTCCATAAAAAACAGTCTAGTGGGGTCAAATCGCATGATATTGGCGGACAATGGACTGCTCCAAAACGTGATATTAATTGCTCACCAAATTCGCCTCTCAATAGGTCCATGGTATCGAGTGCCATGTGGCATGTGGCACCGTCTTGTTCAAATGTCAACCAAGTCCAATTCCGTCAAAAAAAAAGTCAGTAATCATCGCACGGTACCTTGCTCCATTGACTGTAACGTTGCGATTTTCATTATTTTTGATAAAGTATGGTCCAATGATGTCGCCAGCCCCCAAACCACACCAAACAGTGGCATTTTTCAGGGTGCATTTTGAACTGCTTCTGGGTGCTCTTCATACCAAATTCACCAATTCTGTTTGTTGAAGTACCCATTGACCCAAAAATGAGCTTCGATTATGACCACCATTATATTGACGTAATTTACGAAACACATTTCTCATAAAGCACGAATTTTGATTCTAAAATTCAATGATTTGCAAGCGCAGTTCGTTTGTTAGTCTATTCATGGTGAAATGCCAAACCTTACTGAGCATTTTTGGCGTTGACACATGTTACGAATTACGCGTGAGGTGTCAAAAAACTTACACAGTTAAAACAAATAGCAGAAAAATCACTCATTATATACCAAAAAATATGTTAATTTGAGAAGAGAGCGAATCTGCCAGAAAAAAAAACATAAAAGATATTGTTCCGAAAAGCTCGAGCGGCTTGAAAGTAAATGTACCATTCAAATTTATATCGTTCCCTCTCTGTATTATCAACGTAATTAAAATATTTTCATAATATAGTACTTAGCTTAGAAGAATTCATTGCCTGAGGCTCACGAAAAAAAGTATTTCTAAAACTCATAAAAAGTTGTGATTAAAAGTTTAATGAAGACGATATGTTTCAAAAGATGCCTTTGAGTAATTATTAAGTTAACCTTTACCCAATTTTTACAATTTCAATTAAAGGTCTGGTATAAGATGGCAAAGCACAAACACACTACTTAGTTAAAGCCATCTTCATTTTACCAATGATTGCTTGAGAGTTCTATAGCTTGGCTCAAATTTATATAAAATATATTGGTGCAGTCTTTATACTTATAAATTGTCATATCAAATGTCACTTTTATTGGTATTAAAGGATAAAAAATAAATGATGACATTTATAATAATTGAGCGGTTTTGGCTAAAAATCACAAAATCAAATGATGACATTTAAAAAATGAAGCGATTTTGGCAAAAAATCACAAAAGTATCAATTAAAATCTCCAAAAAGATATTTGGCAATATTTCATTTCTTTTTTTTCTTAAGTTTCTTTATAAGGAAAAATTATTTTTTTTTTTTTCTAATATCAACTTCTCGCACGTAAAGTGCTGTACAGGTTTGTTTTTATTAATTTAATAATTTCTTATAAAATTCTCTTAATCACATTAATAAAAATCTGACATTTTACCATTTCGAGACACTAAAAGTTGTTTTTATTCGAGTAGATTTAAACAATTTTGTATGGTTTTTTTAATGCAGAAGAAATTAATGAAATGAAATTAAGTGAATATGACTTCATATAGCAAAACTTCTTTAAAAACAAAAAAATTTCGCAATTGTGGGAATAAAGCCACTTAAAATTCAAACAATAGTTGCCATCACCGTTAGAACTTTGAAATGCTTGTGCATTATGTGGGGGGGAAGTAGAGAGCGCTTCATGTAATGTTGAATGTTTAAAAGTAACAAAACGTATGTAGATGCTGAAAAATACTTATGTATGTAGATACATATGTGCTACCTACCTACCCGTAAATATTTTTTTTATTATTTCCGTGAGAATCGGTTACTTTGTGACAATAGAGATAAGAGCAACGTAATTGTGTTAAAATATAGTGGAAATAAAGTAAATTTCATTGTAAAATATTTTGTAAAGGCAGTAGTTACTTAAATTAGTACTTTTTAAATAACAAGGTAGCAGAAAAGCTTTGCTCAATGTTCCACACGTAAAGAAATGTAATAAAAGTTTGCAGTGACTCTAATACTTTGAGCATTTATCCGGCAAAAAAAATAGCATTATATTACCAACACATTGGCTCTGTAATCTGCAATGCATTTTAGCTAAAGGGTAACTTATACCCATTGACAACGCTATGTTAATGTATTGCATTCTGTAGTTTAAACTAATTGTGAGTATAATTGGTGAATTAATCAGGCTCAGATTTCTTTTCATATTCCAAGTATTCATTTGTTTTGCTGGATAATAGATATTATGTAGATTTGAATGCACTTCAGTTCTATGTGGAAAAACATTGTGAGAATTTTTTCAGTTCACCTGCTTTTTCCTTTTAGTATCAAATTAGTTCTTAATGATTGGATATGAAAATGGCATAAGGTGTTAATGTTGCTTGGGGACATTTTGAAATTTTGACTGTTACATACTCAAAACATGAGCCAACACTTGCCCCGTTGCTCTATGATTTTCTCCATCATAGTACAGACAATATACATATATCTTTTGAATTCTACTCCCATTATGCAAGATGTTTAATACAGACTTTGTAGCAATTTTCATGACTGTAGCTGTCAAAGTTACTTACAATTAGATACATATAGAGCTTTAAGTGTTTTTGTGATGTGGGAGGTGCCACCCGTATTCTGTAAGCCTAACGAAGACAATATACATCCAGGTATTTAACTATTGCTAATTGCTAAGACATACCGTTCCAAGTTCCTTCTTATCCAAACCCGCCTACATAATTCAAATTCTTTTAAAATGTTTTTTTTTTTTTTTATTTGTATGGGAAGGAGCAACTTTCGGGATGAACATAAGCATCGAAAATATATAGCATTTATAATATTAAGGGATATTATTTGCAGAAGATGAATATTGGAGACGACGCGCTCTAAATTATGGAAGAAACATTAGGGGTTCACCCTAACGCAGTAGCTTAGCTATGAAGCAAGGACGAAGAGGGCCGCCACCCTGAATGCAAAGGCTTGGGGTGGACAAATTGTCCTCATAATGTTATTTTTTTAGTAAATTTAAATTTATTTGGTTGAAAATTTACCAGAGATTTAAAATCTTATTTTGAAATTTTGTAAGGGTTTTTGTGATGTTTTGTCAAAAAGTCATAATCTTTTTTCACGTTACGTCACTGCATTAATGTAGATTTAGTGTTAAGTACAATACGTAAAAATACGTAGAACTTTTATTATTTTCTTGTAACTAAGCGAAACCATCTCTTTAAAGAAGAGCGCCCCTTTATTACCCTAGAAAGGGGGGGGTCAAACTTCAATTTTCATGCAAAATTGAGATGGATGTGCATTTCTATGTTTTTTGGGGCAGAGGCACCGAAAATGACAACGTAAAGTAAATTTGACCTTCCCATCACCACCTGGCACTCCCCTTTTTTTTCTTTTTTTATAATGAAAATTCAAGTTTTAATCCCCTTCTAAGGGTAGTAAAGGGGCGCTAGGGGGTGATGAAAGGATTAAACTTATTTTTTGTTATCATTTTCGGTTTCAGCATGCAAAGAAACGTAGTATATGGATTCAGCGACCTCGAAAATGTAGGAATAGAGGGGTCTACTGTCTGGGTCACGGGATTTTTGTGTGCCTGTGTTATTAAGACATTCATTCAAAACCAAATACCATACTTACATATGTATACATCTTAGGTATAAATAAATATAAAAAAGTGTTTGTGCTCATACCGAAGAAAAATTCCTTGACAGAGGTAAATTTATATTAAAAACAAAGAGTTTTTAGCCAAAAATTCAACTAATATTCGGTCTGACTTCCTCCTGTTTCCGAGGCTAAAGAGCTAAATTAAAAAAAACAGTTGGGACGTGCAATTTCGTCCAGATTTTTCCTATACGTTTGTAGTGAGTACAAAATTGAAACAGAAGATAAATCGCACGTCCCAACTGTGTTTTTGGCTTAAAATTACCACATCGATGAAATCCCTTTGAGTTGGTTGAAGCCGTAAAAGCAAATTTGTTGAAAGAGCTCAAGGCTATTCTTAATCAGCCTACGAAAAATCTATGAGGGACTAGATAAAGCACAAGCAAGTAGGGTCAACTATGATGTCGAAAAAATTAATCTTTAAAGAGTAAATAACTTAGTTTCGTTTTATTTAACAGTTCCGGTTACTTTTACTTACATGAAAACATAAAAGATTGCTGACTACTTTACAGCTATTTTGCGGTCAATCCATGTGCGAAACAATAAATCAAACAACATTTAAAATAAGAAAAAAAAAAAAAAAAATGACGATTAATTTTTTTTATCGAAAATATCAGTCATTAATCAAGATTTTTACAGCAATTTAGCAAACATTTATATCAAAAAACTATGTGTTTTTTTTTTGTCAGTTATAAAAACAGTTTAGAATTTAATAAAAAAAAAGTATAGGCTGTACATTTTACTTATTTTTATTTTTACTTATTTTTAATAAGCTAAAATTATTTATTTACTTAATTCAACATTGTAGGTCTTTCAGGTATTATTAATTTATTTAATTATAATTAATATTACTATTAATTATTAATTTATTTAATTTAATTTATAATTTTGTCTTTAAATATACAAGCACATATATTTGTATATCAAACTAATTGTACCAGCCACTTTATTGCTTAAGTCTTTTTTACTCAGGTGCCATGCTCTAATCAAAAGAAACAGTTTTTTTTTTCCTCGCATCTACGTCTCATTTCAAATTAAAGGTGTCACGATGTCAATCATTTTGACATGAGGCGCTCATCATTTTTTCTTTATGCCTAAAGCAAACAAATATACCGGAAAAAAGTTGAAGATTATATCTTCGTTCTGTTGTTAGAGCAAAAAAAAAAATATATTGCCTGAACAGTTGTACAAATCTCAAGTTTTAGAAAAGAATAAAACAGAATAATAGCTATTTTGACAGCAAAGTTGAAAAGCACAAAAAATACATAATGAATGAAGCACAAGTTCAGCGCTAAACTTGACCTAATTATTTAGAAAAATGGCTTAGAATTGTGATTTTGGGGTTTTTATATTGTTAATTGCTTTCATCAAGAAATAATTGCGGATAATTAAGTTTTAGGTTTTTTTCTTTAAGTTTATCCTAAAATGTTCATACCCTACACTGAAAGTATTTGTATTCATTTTGTTATTTCGTTTGTAGAAGGGAGCGTGACAGGTATAGAAAAGTGTATACCTCCTGAGCCGATTTAGCCACGACCTTCTGTCTGTATTCTTGTGGAAGAGGAAGGATGAAATTTGGTATTAAGGCTCGTGGGATTGAAAATAAGCGAAATCGATTAACTCCTACTGCCCATACAAAAAAAAACATGAAAAATGCTATATTGGAAGATTTCACACAAACACTAGAAAGGTCTGGGCAAAAATTTGGCATTTTTTGACAAGAAGGCATAATTTAAAGCTCTATATTGATATCAATATTTATGATAATCAAACCAAAGTTCCTACTACTACAAGAAATGGTTCGGTTTAGCATCAGACAAAAAGTTGGTACACTTTTACAAACGAAAATTCAAAACACCCTACTTAGAGAGTTATATAAGGTAATGTAGCCGAATTTCACAAAAAAAACTAGAAATGCTTGGAATTAGCATTAAACAAAAAGTGAGGGTGTGGCACCTATGTGGCAATATCAGCAAAAAATCTAAAACGCAATACTGAAAGGGATTTTTTCGATAGTGCTTTTATACAATATGCTGCTTCCAAGATTTTTATATGAACTCTCGAAAATCTTACCTGTTTCGAATTCGAAATTACACCTAAACCTTAAGTATATTATATTTGAAAAATTTTATTCAGGATAAATAATTTAGTGTTAACAATTAGAAACTGTATTAAATAACTTGAATGAATGACATTTGAATAGAACTGTGTTATGAGCTAAAAAGCTTATTACACCTCACTATATATGCATATTGTGTTTAAGAAATCTTACAGTTTTTATTGAATTCATGCGATTTCATATTGATATCCATACGTATGACAATTTCAATTGACAAAGGAAATCAAATTGAAATTACAAGTACCAAAAAAAAAAGCTGTTGTACTCTGCACATTTATACTTTGCACTTGAGTCAGTAATTAAAACAAGTGTTTTAGAATCAATAATAAGCACATGAGCTAATTACTAAATCAACAATATACAATAGTAACTTATAATTGTTATTTCAGTATACCTCATTTGAGAAAATAATCATTTTTCAATTGAGTCATTAGTCATTAATTTTGCGCTGCTCCATTTGAACCACAACATCCGTAAATTAATTACTTTAATTAACCCATTTTAAACAATTCTCTGTTAGTTTTGCTAGGTAGTATCCTTATATCTAGTTTTATAACATTCCCTTAGAAAATATTCTTTCACAAAATGTTCTTAAAATAACCACAACAGATTCTGTTTTGTGTAAGACACTCGGCGAGTGCACTTAATATTTCCTTACCAGAAGTTTAGTCTGTTTCCGAGTGATAAATTCTGCACTTCTACTCGTAAATTCTCCTATAGCACCACCTGTAGCTTATTTGCATAGGCCCATGACTTCAAAAAATCTAAAAGAAAGATGTTTGGAATAGTCAAATTAGGCAGTCTTATGAGCCAGTGCAAGAGAGACATTAAGCAGTCGAGATACGTATACATCAGAATATCCACTACTGCATCTCGTTCTGTGTGCGGTTACAAAATTGTCAATTTGGGGAGAAGGGGCCATATTAATTTCTACATAGATGGTTCTAAACTAAATAACCTGGTGGGTTATGGTAATTACTCTAAGGAACTGAAGATTAGAATTGCTGCGAGGTTACCAGATCATTGTAGCGTTTTTCAGGCAGAGGTTATAGCGATGGAAGAAGTAGCATCCTGGCTGAGCATGAATATTGTACCCAGAAAGGATATAAACATTTATTCAGATAATCAGGCTGCTATCAAATGTCTAGAATCAGTCTTCCTAAACTCATTAGTGGCCCAACAATGCCGCTCGTCTCTAAATGAGATGGCTCAGCATTTTAACATTCACCTCATCTGGGTACCAGGCAAGGGACTACTGCACAAATTCCTCACAACAGGGAAGGTGTTGGCATGCCACTTGCTACCTGCAAGTTACTGCTTAAAGAGAAATGGTAAAAAATGCAAACAATAGATAGACTCAAGGGTCAACTTGCAATATAACTAGGCAGATCTGGCCGAAATGGGATGCTAAGCGTTCGTCAGAACTGAATTCTCGCACTAGACATAGTGTCTCGTCAGTTGTTGCAGTAATAACTGCCTCATCGGCAGACATGCGGAGAGATTAGGTGTTATGTCTTTTGACTTCTGCAAAAGTTGTGGAGATGAGAAGGAGGAAGAAAACATAAAACATTTTCTCTGCTCCTGCCCCTGCCCCTGACTTGGATGACCAAAGGCATAGGTCAGCTATCTAATTTTATTACGAAATCTGGTTGGTTAAACGAGAGGGTATAGTCAGACATCCTGTGGTATCACAATAGATCACATTTGGTCTAAGTGAGTCAGTTCGCAACTGACTGCCACTCCTACCTAACCTAACCTAACATAACCTACATTACAAAGGTTATTTAGTGTTCATCAGCTCCAGTTACAGTGTTGTTGATGCTGTCATCGAGAATTTGTGAGGAAGGGGGTCCTCTTGAACATGGCCACAACATCGATTTTATCGATGGATTAGCTTCAGGATCGATCTTAATTGTAACTGTCCACTGTCGAGCTGGCCTCTTCTCGGCGTGCGCCTAAACGCCAAAGTACCTGGATAGTTGGTGCCAAATGACTAAGGAATCGACGCGATTTTCGCATTAAGCCGAAGCCACCGGCCAATTATTTAAGAAAAACATTGTCACAATTATTCCATAATCTAGAGGAGTATAGCGATCTACGGTTTGTCTACGGGTATTCTGTTTCTGTACTTAAGAAATGTCAAAGTCACGATGAGACATTCCTTGCAAATCTGGAAACATAAGTATTTCGATAATGGTTGTAAATGAGAAGGAATCTCTTGGGAGTTCTGATCCGCTCTTAGCATTCTTAATTTTCTGTAATATTTTCGAGCGAAGCCTTCGAACTAAGTATAACATTCTAAAGTACTAAAGTTTTTACCTCTATTAGTCATGTAGAAGGCTATAACATTAATATATTATTAACGTTTCTTAACGACTTTTTAAACTGCCTGCATCCGTATTGCAACGCCAGTGTAAAATAGGTTAAATGCATTGTATTATAATTGCAATGATTACAAAATTGGATTATAGCAATGAAGTTTATTATGCCACAAAAACCTAATCAAAGTCTAAGTAGAGAAAAAAGATTAAATTGTAAATAAAGCCACAGCAATTTAAAAAAGAGATATATAATAAACCAAGCCAAACTAAAGGCACAACTTCAACAATCAACTGTCAAAGTGACAGCTGCAGGCTGTCATTAGCATAATAACAGCATATCACTAGACTCAAATCAATTGCAAATTTGCATTTGTAAAATTAATTTAATTATTTACTTATATTGCATTTAATTATGCGAAATAAATTGATTTTTCAACAGCAACAACAACAACAACGTGGAATTCATAGAAATCAACGAACTTTTCTATTTCATAAATGCGCCAATGTATTTTATCGTCAAGTGTTGTGTGAAATGCTATTTAATTGAATGGAGGGAGAGTATTGACATTTGATGGAAGTGTCAATGATTTTGCTTTGAGCGCAAATTAATAGCAATTATTTATTTATAATTTCACTATATCTCGGTGACCAAGATCTCAGTCAGCAGTCTACCTAGTTAGAGTGTATAAATAAATTTAAATATACTTACTACAACGAAGAGTTAATGAGTTAGTTGATCGCTTTATCTATTTAAATGCGCGTATAATTTCTCTACCTGTGCTGAATAGCTTTTTTTTTTTTTTTTGTTTTGTTATATTGATTTTTTCTTTTAAATAATTTATGCAGAAAAAAGATATCTCTCAGCCAACGGAAATGCCATTATTAAGTTGGTAACAAGTTTTTATTTACTCGTATAATTAATGATGCATTTTTTGTACTTTAACCTGGGGCAAAAAAGAGATTAAGTCAAAACAACATAACAAAACACAAAAAATAAAATTTAATGCTGTTGAAGAAATCTCCAAATACATAGTTTACACCCACCTTAGTTTTATTATGTGTGTATGTAGGAAATTGTATAACTGTAATTATATATAGAAATAATGCATTGGAGATAATGTTTGATAACAGATGCGCCTTATTTTGATCGTTAAGTCTTTTAAAAAAATGTTTATAAAAAAATTATGTTTTTTTTTTTTTTTTTTGAATGAAATGTTTTATTTTTAATTTTTATATTTTTAGCTGTATGTGTACGTATGAAGAATAAGTAAAATATATGGGATCAATAGTTAATAGAGCTTTTTTGTCCAGCTTATTCTTTTTTTCAGTAGTATTCATTTCATTATACAGAATACAGTAACTCAACATTTTTTTCATCGAAAATTCTTGGCTTGAACCAGTGGAAAAATTAATCACTGCCACCCAAAATATTAAAACCGCCTGTAGAAGAACCGTCAGTTGAAATAATTTGAGTCAATTCATACGAACTGAAATTGCATTTTTACTCTGGTTTTCCGATTTTCTTCAAAAAATGTATTTTTATAAGTCAATATTAATATGAACTGTATAGCTCGTGAAATTTTACTCCAAAAAAAAATTTTTTTTTTCGCAAAATAGTGGCCATTGTATTTTTGCATTCATTTTTTGAATTTGTTAGTGACTAGCCAAAATTTATCCAATGAGTACTATATTTTGAAAGTGTTACAATTTCCTCTTCGTGGAGCGGAAAAAATTAAGTAACTTAAAATAAACTGTACAAAATTTGTTTCTTTTCTCTTTTCAACGAAGATGGGCTTGCAGCACTTGCAAAATAAAGGGCTCAAATGTTCAAGGAGTTGCTTAGAGCTAAACAATAATCTTATCCCAAATGTATTGGGATTTCTAGCTGAAACAATTTCCAAAAATTTACTCATCGATTTCTCCAAATATTGTATATCAGATGTCATGTCATGGCCAGAGGACAGGTAGGAATAAAAAATTTTTTAAAAAAGCTGGTACCTAGTTGGATTATTTCTGTTATATGACTTAAATTTTTTTTTTATGAGCAAAAAAAAAGGTCGTCTTTACTCACACAAAAATTAATTAATTTACAATTATATTTAATTATTAATGTTATTGCTGAAAAAAAAAATTAAGAAATCAACTTTTGCGTTATTATATTTTGTTTGGGAATTCTTTGTTTTCAACTTGGCGACTTTACTAGCAGAACATGGTCAATAATAATAATGTCTTTTTAACTTTTTTTATTTCAACATTTTTCTTTTTTCGACTTCTTTTGGTTTTTTGAAACTTTCAAAATTTTCCGACTTTTCAACTTATTTAATATTTTTCATAGACTTATTCAACAGCTCACAAGTCTTTTCAACATTATCCATATTTTTTCAACTTCTTTCAACTTTCTTAGTTAGTTTCCACTCTTTTTTTAACTTTTTAAGCTATTTTCAGCTGTTTCAATATTTTTCACCAAATTCAACTTTTATCGAGCTTTCAACATAATTGAAGTTTTTCCAACATTATCCATTTTTATTCGATTTTTTCAGCCTCTTACAATGGTTTCAACTTTTATCGAGTTTTTCAAGATTTTTAAATTTTTTCAGCATTTTTTGGCTATTTAAGCTTTTCCATAATATCCCAACAATTTTCTACCTCTTCAATGTTTTTCAAGATTTTCTATTTTTCTTCGGCTTTTTAAATCTCTTTTTTTCGACTCTTATATTTTTTTTTTGACATTTTCGATACTTTCAACATTTTTAAATATTTTCCATATTTGTTTTTACTTATTCAACCTCATTCAACTTTTTTCAACATTTTCTATATTTTTTCGACATTTTCAATCAATTAAAACGTAATGACTGATTTCTTTAGAGCGATAGTTCTTTAAATAAAAATATAGCACATGTTAATAAGCTTTGAATTCAATATTTATTTTATCTTAACGATTATCTTGTGACATTTATTTATTTAAAACTAATTTCCGGCATATGTTTACCACAACTAGTTACAATAAATTATATTCCATTAGTACAATTTAGAAACACTTGATGCCTTACTTCCGATAAATCAATTGTTGTTAATTTATCAGAGAAAAAACCATTAACTTCACTCGTGCATATCCTCATAGAAATCCAATTCAATAATCAACACTTTCACTTGAATTGCAGATATTTCTCTTTTTGCGTATTATTACCGATGCATTGTTTAGCGTAAACGTTGTTCGGAGTTTAACAATAGCTTATTACAGCTACATAATGGTGTTGGATATATGGCGGAAATTATTTTTAAAGAAAAAATGTCATGAAATACTCTTTAAAGCAATTATTTTATATGTCTTTCATTTCAATTCGAAGTTCTATCACTCCAAAAAAAATCATCTCTTTTATTAATTATAGATATCAGCGATGGGTAAAATACGTAAAATGATCTTTTAGAATAATGAAAAAAAAATTGATGATACATTTTTCCGAAACATAAGCTTTCGTAGTTTTGAAAAAATAGCTCAATTAACTTGTCGTCAGTTGACATGAGTTTGATTTAAATTTATCCAAACAATCCAAACTATAAGAAATCTTAGGGATTTATATACATATAATACAATAGAATCCGGTTATAGCGACTCCCCATATACCGACAATCTGGTTATTGCGACGTATTCGCACCCATAAGTTTGGTCTACATACAAGCTTCTATGGAAGTGGCTCCTATTGCGACAACCCGGTTATCACAACACATTTTCAAAAGTTTTATCTCCTTATAACGACATGTTGAAAACATATTGTTACAAATTGGATGATGCCGAATAAAACTTTAAAATTCAGAAATGAAACATGCAAGGGTGGTAAATTGTTAAAAGAAAGGATGACCGTTCTGACAGTTGCAAATATGAGTGGCACAATTAAGGAAATCTATGGGTTATCGGAAAATCTAAGAGATCCAGATGCTTCTTTAGTATGAAATCTGTAAATTATGAGAAAAACCGTAGAGATTAGCTGATTTCAACTTTATTTAAAGAATGGCTTCGTGCCTGGGATGGCGATTTAATCAAATAAAATAAAAAGATAACTGTCCTGCTCACCCACGAATTGTTGACTCAAAATACAACTATAGTCTTACAGGCTCTTAATCAGGGAATTATCCGATCACTTAAGTTGAATTTGCGCAAAATCATTGTATTGAAAATTATTAGTTAAGAAGTCGATTGCTCCAGCAGGGATTAAATCTAAATATATGGTATTGATGAATAGTATATAATCTACATACAACGTCGTCCGCTTATAACGACGAAATTTTTCGCTCCCTTGAATGTCGCTATAACCGGATTTTACTGTGTATTCAACACTGCACTTAAACATACCGGTAGTGCATCAAATAAAAAACAATTTCACATTCATTATATGCCATTTCATGCAATATTTAGTAATATTATCCCTTAAAAAAAGCTTATGTGTCCATAGTGTACCTTTGCACAACCAATTCGATAAACAAATTTTTATGTGTAACTTATTGCAAAATAAAAATTATATTCGCCAATTCAAAGTTATGTACTAGACTTTTCCACGTTTTCTAACAAAATCAAGTTTTTCATGAATGCAAATTATTTATTTTATTATGTCAAGTCATTAAACCCTAATGTCAACTAACGAAAAATTCATTAAAATTTATTTTTATTATGAAAATTAACTTGAAAATAAAATAAATACTAAACACCAGCATGACTTTATGCAAAATATATACCACAAAAAAAAATTTTTTTTTAATAAAAACGAAAAATTTCGTAATATAGAGGTATGCATAAACCGCGACAAAACCAAGCAAATGAGGTTCTTATGTCATAAAACAAAAAATGTGCAAAGGTTATCAAACTCCATAGTTATAGTAGAAAAAAATTATTTGCAATCTAGGCACAAACACGATAAATTTATTCTTTAAAAATCAAACTGCCAAACTCATTATTAATTTACTTATTATCATCATAACTCTTCGATTTTATTGTATTAAACTGTAGCTGTAGCTTAATTTTATTATGTTCGAAAATTAAGAATCTCATTAACATAACAAATGTTCTTTCAAATTAAATTAAAAAAAAAAAAAACATTCATTCTTCATTAATACGGGTATGATATCAAAAGCTTCAAGATATGCGCATTTATAAAAAGTCTTTCCATTTTATTAATCAAGACTTGATATATGTGATGAGCGGAGCATTTTCTATGTAACACATGCCTTTGAATCATAGATAGAAAAAAAAAAACACATGTAAGTTCAGTTTTCATAGAATATTACATGTTTTGCTTTTAAGAATGAACGTGTTTTGCTTTATAAAACTCGTAAACATCTACTGTTATCTACTTTTGTACAGGGTGTCGATATACATAATATCTGTAGGTACTTTATGTTGCATAATGCTTTGACAAACTATTAATTAACATTTTTATGGGCTTGAGAATCCAAGTCAATTCATTTTTATTGTAGTTAGCATTAACATAACCGCAGCATTCAGACGGGCGTTGTATTGTTTATTTCTAAGAAAAAGGGTTTTATGGCTTGTCAAGGGATCTTGGGATTCTATTAAAAGAAAATGTTAATTTTTTCTCTTACAACAACCCTTTGAAATCTTTCAACAGTTGAAAATCACAATTTGATGTCTAACGAAATTAATGATTTATTCATGAGTCTGTTCGATATTGAAATCATTAATTTTCATTTGTATTTTACCGCGTTACTAATAAAAAAGTTTTTTTGGTTGCAAGAGAATATTTTCATTTAATGTAATAAGCTGAGTTCCTGCGTCTATTGGAAATAACAAACTATAGGCATATCAATAAAATAAAATTATATGTATGGGACTTTATAAGTCTAAGCAAAAGGTGTCTGATTTTGTTACGTTTTTTTTTTTTTGTCATGGGTATTTTTTGATTAGTTGATGATGTACCATAAATAATTTTGCTATGCTATAAGTCAATAGTTTTTCAAAATTTTCCATAAATTGTAGCACAACAATCGTTTAACTTAACTTAAAATGATTTATGGTACATTATCAGCCACCTAAACATTACTCACAAAGAAAAATCAACAAATTCATAGACCGCGAAACACAGCTGCTTTCGTTTTGATATGTATTGCCCCAAATATAAAGTGAAGTAATACGAAATAATCTAAAATATGATTTAAAAATAACTATATTTTGTAAAGCTACCATAAAGAATTTTGTAATGGTCTAAAACAGAATTTGATTACATTGCTACTCATAGCAATGGCAAGAAATCAGCACAGCTAATGATCATCTATGATCATGTAGATTGCCGTCGCAATCAAGGTCTTTAATATCTTCCGAATTTTGAGTTTCAAGCATCCTCAGTAGGAGTTGCTGTCAGGCAGGCCCAACCATAACAAGCTCCAGCTCCTGCTCCTGCCTAGAAATGGCGGATCCTATAAGGGCAAACATATGTGAATCTTATCAGTAGCTATAAGGTGAACAGCTATTTGGGATTCGGGATCAGGCAAGCACCTCATTTGTGTCATTTTATGGAAAGCCCTATAAGAATCAAAATATTCCTGATCAGCTTAGCCAAATCAAGAATAATGTAGGCTTTTCAAATCAGGTGAAGGTGTGATTATTATCTTGGCCTTAAAGATGTAGACCGTGTAAAAACCTATAATGCCCTGATTATCTTAAATTTAAATTGAGTTTTTGTATTTTTGTCTAATCTGCGTCATCTAATCTAAATTATTCTAAGGTATTCTATTTAATTAAAAAAAAAAAAATGAAAATAATTTTTTCTAATAATAATGATCAGGACTGTTCTGATTCTGTTTCGGATTTGCTTCAGAAACGGAATTGAAATTCGAAGTTCATTTCATGATCAAACACAAAAGGGAAATCTGTCAAATAATCATCGGTACTGAAGCTGAAGTTTGACGTTCAAAAAAAATTCCGTAGCAAATTCCGATCATTAGATTTAGAAGACCTATTTACATTCAACTTTGGACTTCAATTTCCCATCCGAACTGAATCGGAATCAGTACCAGTGATGGCATTTGAGTTTTGTGAAAATGTACTGAAATGGGACTTGAAATGTACTTTTTAGAGGACGAAAGTACTTTTTTTTGTCTTGAACACCAAATTTTACTAAAATTTCCGAAATTTTTACAAGCAAATTACTAACAAAAGAAGGTCCTCACTTTTCGCATCTCAAAAACCCTAGCAAAATGAGATCTATTTCACATTAAATTACAGAATCTACACAGAGCGATTATTTTAATTTTTTCATTTACTAAAAAAAAGGTCATTATTATAAATTGTCCAAATGTACCGAAGATGTACTGAAAATGTGCTTAAAATTCGACGAATGTACTAAAAATGCGGCAAATGTACCGAATGTACAGAAAACTTGTCGAATGTACTGACAACGATTTTTCAAGACGCAAATGTGTCGAAAAAAGTACAAATGTACTGAAAATGCCATCACTGATCAGAACAAGCCTGAATAATAGAGTTTAGCTACCACAGCCTTTAGCATTCTTAGCTACATATACACTACCCTCATTATCGCACTTTCTCAACATACCCACTCAGCCCTTGTGAACATACACTTACAAGAAGAAATTCGAAAATTCGGAGTTAACTTTTCCAAAGTCTATTTATGTATTTATGAAGATTTTCATCAATACTATCCATCTTTTAATTATAATATATACTTAAATTTAAAAACTTTTAGCACAATATTCTCTTGAAAAAAGTTCATAGCATAAAAAATTGCGTATTTCGAGCATATCACATTTGCTTTGAAACTATCTGTACACCAACAGATTCATTAACACAACATAATAAAGTTCGACTGAATGGCTTAAAAGAGAACCTGCTTATTAGCTTGTTGACAATTTTTTTGAACATAAAAATTAAGTAGAGCATTAAATGAGCTGTTCTTTGAAAAAAACCAAAAACCATGGAAAATAGCATCATGCCAGTATCTACAAAGAAGACCGCTTAAAGAAGCTTGATGAAGCAAACAGTAATAAAGAAAGGGTTTTTATTTGTATTAAATTAACCCAGATGATACAAGATATAAGATACAAATATAATTTTTATAGTCTTTTAGCAAAGTTACTTCATTTATCTGCACTAAAGAAGTTTTTTTATTTTAAACTCTATTAATCGCCAAGACATATTTACTCATAGAAGGCTATACGAGAATATGTCATTATAGTTTGTTAGCTTTGAGTTTATTTAGGTAAAGTGTGAACACTTTTTAAAGCAAAATGATTACAAAATAATTGAGTAGTAGTAATGATATTTTTCAATGAGTTTAGACGTTTATTTTTAAAGAAAGTGCAAAGTGCACTTTAAAAAATTATTCCAGCAATAGCTTCACGATTTGCTACTCAATGCCATTTAACAATAATTCTATTCAACACAACTACTATATAATACAATGGCATTTTCAAAGTCAATAATGTACAATAGCTTTCAAAAATCTTTTTAAGAACTTAACAATAAATAAAGAAAGTTTTTAACATTTTCATTTACTTGTGAATAACAATAGTTGCCTGAGCTACCTTAGTATGTGGGACAAACAGTAGCGTCACTTTACCAAAACATTGAGGGGGAGGGTGGAGTGGGGTGGCAAGAAATATAATTCCACCACTACTAGATGGTTTTATTGAATTATTGTATTGAATAATACCTAGTATCAGATCCTTGGGGAGGCCAATGCCCTCCCCAGCCCTACCGAATTGACGCTACTGGGAACAAATTAAGTTGTATTAACTGAAATAGCTTCCTTTTGTTTGCAGCGGTTGTGCCACACCTTTTTTGGCATATCGTAAGAAAGGATAGATATTGCTTTTCTAAGTTTTATCAGATTTGGCGTACTGATACCTACGATAACCTCCAATATAAAAATCACATCTTTGTCGTTATAAAGCCAAATTTGGCTCTATTTGTCATAACACGGCCATACTTGGGCTTGGTATAGTTATAAGACAGTTTTCTCTATTTTTTTTTTTTAATTAAGTTGAGTACTGTACAGTAGAGTTCTGAGCCGAATAGTGGGTGTAAACAGAGCCGTCAAGAGGAAATTTGGGAAAAAAACCTAAATCGAAACTTCATTCATTCATACTTCATTCCAAGTAATGTCATTTAAAAACTCAAATGGAGGAAGACAAGCCCTAAAGTTCGCTCTATAAATGTGCTTCAGATGAATGATTTCACTCGATAATTCTTGAGCCATGTCGTCAACATATTTCTTAACAAAAATGGCTACAGCGTTCAGGATATCCTCTGCATCCAACTTTGGGAATCTCTTTAGAAATGATAAAATGTTAACAACAATTTCAACGTCAGCAAATTTACTATTTTCAAAATATTATTTACCTTAAAAATTAAAAATTTGCGGGCCTCGAATATTTTCATCGTTCTACGAAAAAGCATTTTTAAAAATAAAATCAAAATGCTTCTAAAAATGTACGGGCCACTTCGAATAACTACGGCCCCGTGAGGAATCCTTCTGTTACCACTCCCTCCCCTGTCATCGAACCTGGCTGTGGAGCGAAGTGGGCGAATCGCCGAAACACTGTACAGTTTGAGGTTAGGAAGTGATAATCATGATAATCAATTTGAAAACGTTGGGAAAGAAAACAGGTTCCCAGAAAAAATTGTTGGTAAAATCGATTAAAAAATATCTTCCGCTGACCCGCACTCGCACGGTTCGTCTTTGTTTTGTGATTCTGGGATAGGTTTTTAGGGTTTTTAGAGGAAAATTCTGCGTCGAAGGAGTCGCCAAGTTTAGGGTCGAGAAAATTTAAAAATTTATATGGTTATAAGTAGTAATTCATAGGTTAAGTCCATTACTCATTATAGAATTGCGAGCCACACTCATATGTACATTACTAAAGGTTGACGGCCAGAGTCTTATGTAAATGACTGAGATCTGATTTAATTAATATTAAATAGAGTACAAGTTACTAATTGACTAAACTCTAGCCTTTGTTTATTGAATGCATCTTATATCATAGATATCTATTGCAAAAATAAATAAAAATCAGTATCCACTTACCATGCGAAATCGATATCCGTTGAAAGTTTAAAATCCGCTTTGATTTATGTAAATTTATTTTTAATTGCTATAAAAATACAAAATCTTCGTAATTTCGAGTTATTACAACAATTCTTACAATATTTATAAAATATTCACAAAAAAATGTGCAATAATTTAGAACTTCTCATTAAAAATTCAACACTGTAATGCGATTGCACTCAATTACACCTTGCAATTAATCAAGCAGCAACAACAAAAACATTGCAATACTCGTAGCGCAACAAATCAGCTGTTGACTCGCAGTGTTCTTATATAGGGTTTTTCTATAGAAATATAAATCTTTTTTAACCTAGGTCCTGCGCAGCACTTCCTTGCTTCCGCACAGAAAAATGATTTCGTTCTAAATAAACAGGAAATTTCAACACTTGATTTATAGAAATAGAAAACGTGTTTCCTTTTTTTTCGTTTCGTTTATTTTTAGTTTTTTTTTTTTTTAATGATACAAAAATTTTCAAATATAAACAGCACGCATGCGCAACGGCAAAACGTGTTTGCGCACTTTTAAAAATTGACACTGAAAAACTGAAAGAAAATGCACAAACGCAACGATACGACAACGACTTACAATGAACGCGGCTTGAATGGAACTGAAGCGAACACAACTCGTTGAATCGCATTCAACGCCGCCGTGGTGTTTAATTTTTAGTTGAATGTGAAAGAAATGACAAAAATTGAAAACAAAATTGTAAACATTTCACTCATCGTTGTTGTTGAACGATTTTTTTGTGTTCTGTCACACTTCCCTTCAGAGGTATTAAGCGCTATAACTTGAAAATGAATGAATGAATGAATGAACAACAACAAAATTTGGACATATTGAAATGTATGTACATAGTTCAATGTTGGCTGCGAACATGTTTGAAGAAGCTACTTTTGTTCGATAGAAATATGTTACGAATTAAAAGTGTTGCCAACATGATTGGAAAGACTGTAACAGATGAAAATGCAGTTGGGTGATTCCATGTTAAGTTACCTTATGGTCCGGGAAAGTCTTAAATTAACATTATTCGTTCAAATTAAACCCCTTTTTTTGCCCTATTTTTGTTCAAAACTACAGTACTTATTGGAAACTTTAAGACGATGAAAAGTGGGCCAAATCGTTTGATTAATTTTCGGACATGAAATCGTGGTGTTTTTTCTGCTCTACAGCATTGGTTCTAGCATATATTTCTATTTGTGGCTTACTTTCCGAGTTATTGCACAATTTTTTTTGTCGGCCTTCCACAACCAGGCCAACCACGATTCTGGCGACTGACGCTTATTTCGAGTATCAACTATACTTAAGCTATCATTAAGTGGGCGGAAATTGTTTCGAAAAATGCAACGCTACCTCCCGGACTTTTAGGCAATAGATTTAAATGTCTTAAGACAAATTTGTATAATGTGAGCTGTATCATCAGCATGCCCTATCCCTTATCCTTTAAACATTTTCTTGGTGCTTGGAAGAGATAATACAGATTCATTTATAAGGTTCCAACCCTCTTTGTCATACTCCTCCTATTTTGCAAAGTGCTTAATATTAGTAGGATTGATTTTTTTGCTGAAGCTAAAAAACTTATCGAGAAAGATTTCATTTTGCAGAAATAGCATTTTGGAATTATAAAATTAATATGACTTACAAATGTGAATTTTGAATCAAACAAAACTCCAAGATCCAATATTTCACTAACTGAACTTAAAGTAGAGCTATTCAAACAATAAGAAGATGTACTTAAGAGGGACTGCAGACTTGCAAAACGTAACATGATAACATTTCGAAATATTTAAAAATAAACGATTTTTAGTACACCAAACAGCTAAATTGTTCAAATCATTTTGGAGAGACATAATATCCAATTGACTTCGGATATTAAGGAATAATTTCAGATCATCAGCATATAGTAGAAAGCTAGCTTTCTTAAAACAAGTGCCAATATCATTAACAAATAAAATGAAAAGAAGTGGTCCCAAGATGCTTCCTTGTGGAACACCAGAACTGGCAACAAATGGCTTGGATTTAAGTCCATCAATTAGCACATAATTCACCCTATTATATAGATAGGAGGCTATCCATTCTTAAAACTTAGAATGAAGTCCCAACTTTAATAATTTAGCAACTAGAATTTCATGAGGTACTTTATCAAATGCCTTTGCAAAGTCCATATAAATTGTATCAACTTGCAATCTTTCTGAAAAATCAGAGATACAATGATCCGAAAAGACTGTGACTTATAGGCTAACACGCTACAGGCGCTCTGGAGAACATAGAGCGTATAAAAAACATAAAAAGAAGATATTTGCAGTCAAACCTGCCGTTATTGAAATGTATTTTAACAAAATATTGGTGCGCCAAATTATTTACTAAGTGGGTGGTTTTTTTTATTAGAACTTATGGAATCCAATGTTTGCATTTGGTAGTTTTATTTAGTCAAATGATTTATGACAAATCATCAACAAATACTACTCACAAAAATATCAATTAAATTGGAGACCTATACTGCCCTCAGTAGCGCAAAAGGCGTATCTCAAAAAAATGCATATTCTGGATTTTTATGAGATCATTTAGATCAAACCTTTAAAAAATCTCCAGAGAGAATTTTCTCTATCTCGATTTCAACAAATTGACATAAACAAAGCATGAATTATCTCGAAACGCTTATAATAGATTCAACTTTCTTCGTTTTACCAAAAATTGCCTCATATGTTCCCTTAATTTTCTTACCATGACCTATCACCATGCAAGCCAATCGTTCAAACCCAAAACACAACTTGTATGAGTTCGTGTTGCCAACAACATCGGCCTTGCTGGAATATCATATTGCTTTACTTTGTTCGAAGCAGGTAATTGAAGCATTTTTTATGAGACAACATTAAAAAAGGAAAATGCTTTGACGGATGCCGATTTCCACAAGTAGCATTAAAGAGAGAAAAAACCGGGGCAACATAAATTTAAATGAAACTTTGTGACGTTATGAGATCTCTCGATAGTTTATTGTTACGCTGATGTTTGTTTGTAGAGTTGCCGCTGTAGATAACCAATGTAGGTAAAAAAGGGAATCTCAGAATTATATACTTAAAACAAGTTGTTCATTTCTAGAAAATTTGTGCCAACTCGAACAAACTGAGCCAAATGGTTTCTTGTTTTGGCCTATATTTTCACCCCGCAGCGTCAGATCCGAGTAGACTTTTGCAGAAAAAATTTTGTCCCACAGTGTAATTGGAGAAAGTAAATAAATATTTGATTTTCCTTAAAAATAATTGGAAATTATCTGATTTTGCTACGGTTTTCGGAATATGAAAGTGATGATTTATTTTTAGAACAAAAATTTTTTGGAATTTAAAGAAGAGAATCTTTAAAAAAAAAATCAACAACTCTTTCATGCTCCGCGTTTTGGTGAAAAATATCTGGACACATTAGTTTAATGCAAAGGAGAGGATGCAAGAGCATCATCATCATCATCACCTGCACAATCACGAAAACAAGAAAGTCATTGGTTACTCGGCGTTTACACAGGCAAATTCAGTAAAACAAATTCTTGTCTATTCTCTTTTGTGGTTTTTGTTTGGCATTTGCAATATACGACAAATTTTGTACCTCGTCTCTTTGGTTTTTCCCCTCTTGCCCACAACCGAGGAAACTTTTCGGCAAGAATTTGTGTGTGTAGACGCAAAGTTACGTACTAAGTTTTCAAATATTTTTAAATAAAACAAGAAGTTTTGAAGTATTTATTTTCCAGTTATATGATGATAAATATTAAAAATAATCCCGGGAATTAATTTTTGTTTTCTCGGGAAATCGAGAATATATATTTTTGCGGATTTCCCGGGAAATTGGGAACGAGAAATCTCGGTAGAAAAACCCTAGGCTTCACGCCTATGTAAATGAAAATTTAAAATTACACGTAGAAATTTGAACAAAACATTCATTTTGGAACTTATTTGTGTGGAAATGTTATCGATGGGACAAGTTAGCGCTTTTTCTGTTCGAGTAAGCTACAATGCTTCTTGTAAAATGAAATTCTCCAAAAACTAACAGTGATTGTTAGTACGTACATTTGAAGTTTTTCCCGTAAATTCGAGATTGGCAAGTAAAAGTAACTAATTTGAGTACATTCAGAGGGCTAGTTGATTTTCATTAATACTTTGACATTCAAAGAATTTATTGTAATATACCAACAGAAAAGACAAATATAATATTTTATCATCGATTAATACATAAAGATAATTGAATTTGTGTTTTCTTATTCCGATTAGAGGAAGTTCTTCCAAAAACACTTGAAAATATGCTTTTCAGTATAGTATAGAACCTTTGGCTTGAAAGTTAAAAAAAAAAAATTCTATCAGTTATATAAACAGCAAGTCACGCGTAAAATTGCCCCAATAACCTATTGAATGAGGAAAAAGCACTTAAACTTTCCGCGCAACGAAATTGCGAGCAAAACAAAAAACTTAAGTAACAAACCTGTTGCGCTTAATTGTGGAGTTTACCTACTTCATAAACGTCAACATTTTTATATTAAGTCTCACGCGTATACACTCGACCTGTTGCTTACTTTCAGTTTGTTTTGCTTAACATTAATTAGACGCATCATTTTTTTTAGGCGTATTACCTATTTAAGTAACTAGTTCACTTAACTTGTTGCCACAAAAAAAAAATGATAAAAAAAAAGAAAAAATTGGTCTCTTAAGTCAACCAGTTAGAAATCCACCTACAGTTTAACTGCATTTCCAAGCAAATGCGTATCATATGCATTGTATTGTAGTTTTCGCTATTTAATGTTGGTCGTGATACGGAGTATCATAATGCAACAGTGTTACCATCTATCACTGTTGACTATAGCTAGGCGCTTGTTGTTGTTCGTGTCTCTTGCATAATAATTTTTCAAATATTTTCATTTTGGATATTTATTTGTATTCAATTTTTTTTTATTTTTTATTGTTTTGTTTCTCTTTTGTCAGCATCTAATGAATACGTTGCATTTAGATTGCGAATTAAATCATCACCCACACAATTAGAAAATAACAATATAAATAAATTTTATGTTTGAGTAGTATGCAAGGGTATTTGAGCTTTTATTTATGAATATGAATTGCTATTTACATATTAGTAGATTTATCATAAATTTGTGTTCATTGCTAATGCATTTAAGATAAAAATCTGATATAATGCATTCGAGGTAGTAACTTCATGGTATGCAGTAGCATGTGAGCTATGAGATAATGAATGAAATCAAATATTCTCAAAAGAACAGAGCTTAAATATCATAATTATAATATGACATTGTCAAATAAAATGTTAAGTAAAACTTCAAAATAATTTTGAGTGTTCAGCTCATTAAGAAGGTGACGTCATTCAATAAGTTAGTTCAATAGATAGAAGCTAAATATGCATTTTTCTATGCATAAATATCTAATAGGTGTGTGATATATCCTGTTCATATGCATTTACTTATTACTTAATTTTGTATCTGACATAAGGGCAATTTTGAATAAGAAGCAGAGAAATTCACACAATGAAATGAACTAAAAAAAATCATAATAACTATGGTTTATTAGGGACAATAATTGCAAACAAAAACAAAATTCATTCAAGAGCGCCTGTTGGCAGATGAATATGTATGTGGCGCATGCCACAAATTCAAACATGTTCTAACCATTATAATTTTAATTATGAATTATTTCTTTTTTTCTTTAATGAATTTTTTACATTATTATGATTTATGCTTTTTTTTCGTATCTAAAAAATAATGCACCCATTTTTTGTCTGTTGGCAACAACACGCTTCAAGCACTTTGCACCTTTGCTTTGATTTGTAGCAAAACAACAATAGCGATACAACCCTTTCAACCAAATGCGTTACGTGCGTGCAACAACTTTGCCTACATTAATGATGCTGCTGCTGCTCTTGGCATTGATGATAATAAAAAATTATACATGTGCTATGTTTTGCGACTGCGCAGCATTAAAAATAATGGACATTTGTTTTGCAACCCCCAGGGCAAAAAAAGTTGCTGGCACACGCTGAAATGTTTTGATGCGCTTTAATTGACTTTCTAGGTTCAAATGTGAGTTGTTCTTGTTGCTGCTCTTTTTATTATTTAAGGTTTGAAATTTTTAAGTGGCTTTGTAGCATTTTTACCAGATTTAATAGTAACGCAAAAAAGTGTCTAAGCTACGCTTGCTGCAGGCACTTCTCACAAAATGCAGAGGTTCATGTCTTAAGTCTTTCGTTTTTAATGAAGCTTAGAAAAATTCAAACATTTTGTAATTTGTTTTGATAAGTTTTTTAAAATATTCCATTTTTTTATTTTTATTAAAATCAGCCGTACTTCTTCTCTCTTCAATAGCTTTCATCACCACTCAGCTGCAGTAAGCCCTAAATCAATAAAAATGGGAATTTCATCAATCAACTCGATCGCAATTTATTTAATACAAAAAGTGTAAGCGCCCTGGCGTTATTCCTTCAGATAAAAAAAATGGGTACTACAAATGAAGGCACTATCATTTGCAGACGCATCCCTTAATTCAGTAGCTATTGTTTGGCATGACAAAAACTGTAATTATAAAAACAACAACAACAACAACTATTACATTGATGTAAAATAACTGCAGTGAAATGACTGTATGCCAAACACACAACAACAATAAATACTGTACGCTGTTGTAAATTTTTATCAATACCAGGATTTCATTATTTTCATCAATCACACAGCGTGAAATCGTACTACTCGAAAAGTTTTGAAAAAAGTTTCAAAATTAATATTTCAATGTTTATTTCTTATGTCAAAAAGTATGCTGTTTCTAAAAATCGCACTTAAAAAAACCGATACACTCTTAATTTGAAGTGGAGCCTTCTTCTTTGAAAACTGAAAAAAAAACTTCATTTGATATTATCTCAAAAACTACATGTCAACATTTAATTTGATTGAGAAACAGCAAAAAATATTCAAAAATGACATAAAAGCAATGCATGCAATGTTTCGTCATCATATACCTCATAACAATGCCAATCGTTCCAAATCATTGCTTCCTATGCAAGCGAGTTAAAAATAGAAAAAATTAACAATAAAGAAATTTTTTTTCATCGTTATTAATAAGGACTCTTTTATTCGTTTCACTCAATGTCAAGAGTTGCGCATAGCACAATTACTACATGCAATCGGAAATAATAATTCCATATTTTTGTGCGCTATCGCAAATGCATTTTTATGCAAATGCACTTAAGTGCAGGGTTGCGTGTACTGACCCTTCCACGAATGTCCTTAATTGCAGTTTTGTTTCGTTTCATTTAATTATAAGTCATCCTGTAGTTTTTTTTTACCTTTTATAATTTTAGCGCACTTTTGTGCATTAAATGTTTATACATTTCGAATAAAGGAATTCACTTTGTATGGCTTTTGAAATAGCATTAGTTACTTCACTTTACTACTACTACATACATACATACTTACTAAAGTCATATGATAATATTTTTTATTTGAAAAAATTTATCAAGGCATGTTTGCCTAAGCTTTTGCTTTGAAGAAGGTGGAACATTATCACCTTTTGCTTTTTAATATTGGATGGCTTTTGGGTTTTGTGAAAATGTACTGAAGCGAAACTTGAAATATACTTTTTAGACGCCGAATGTGCTTTTTTTGTCTTGAACATCAAATTTTACTAAAATTTAGATAATTTCTCTAAAAATGCCTAAAAAAAATAAAAGCTCCTTACTTTTGGCATATCAAAAACCCTAGCAAAATGAGTTATATGTATGTCACAGTGAAGTACAAAACTTCCATCTACGTTATTATTATAAATTGTACAAATGTACCGAAAATGTACTGAAAATGTGCTGAAAATTGGCCAAATGTACTGAAAATGCGCCAAATGTACACTGAAGGAAAAGAAACATGATTTTTTTAAACTTCGGCTGGTTAATTTAATTTTAGTTGATTTTTTTGTGTTTCAGTATTTTTAACAAGGAAATTTATCAATTTAACAGAAAACAACTACAACACTGGTAAACATTGAGTTTTTTTATAGAAATTTATCTAAATTTGATGTTGTATATATATAATTCCGAAAGCAAAAAAGTAATAACGAATCATACAACTTTATTTACAATGAAATCTAAAAAGGAGACCACCAGGTTTCGGCGTCATTTTTATTATTTTTAATCAAATTTCTGGTTAAATTAACTACAATAGATTTTATGTTGGCACCAAAACATTACGTTTTCTAGTTGAATTGACCAGGTCCTAGTTGATTTTTTTCTCAGTGTACCGAATGTACTGAAAACTTGTCGAATGTACTGAAGACGATTTTTCAGGACGGAAAGGTCCCAAAAAAAAGACAAGTGTACCGAAAATGCCATCACTGTTTGGAATCCTTGTGAAAAATTCAACTTATTGGCCTCTTCAGCACAAATATGTCGAACACTGGTTTTAGTTGTATAATTCGAATAGTATGGCCTTCAAGAGAACGAAAACTGCTCTATTGACTTTTCACCGATCGAACAAAAAATTATGCAGAAATCGTTTTTAAGAGTCCCTTTAACTTTTCAGTTCCCGTCGGGCTAAATCTAAAATTCGATTTCTCGATTCGAGTCTATTTCATACCAATTTTCGTTCAATTTTTGAGTATAACTTCACAGAATTTCGTGTTCCTGTTGTTTCCCCGAAAATCAAAAACAACCAGTGATGCCAAGTAATCGGTATTAACCCTGCAGAGTCCAAAATTTCATGTCAAAGCCTGGTAGGAATTCAAAAATTTCTGGGAATTGCCTCTTTTCAACTTGGAAACCCAAGTAACCGAGCAATTTTCTGATGGTTCTCAAGTAAGTGAACGCTTTACGAAAGTTTTTGATGACCTCAAGGTCGGGGTCATCAAAAAGGTGAAAAGTTGGCAAGTCTACAATATGTTTTCGATTTTGAAACTTTCATTAGAATTTTTTCCACCCGAATCTTGGCGTCGTCAGTAACGAGCACACTAACAAATGAATTCCATGGAGCAATTTCTATCAAAGATTCTGGAATGAAAACTTAATGTGGGTTTGTTTGGTTTCTTATAAGACAAATAAGTTCTGAAAACCGATAACGAAATTAAGGAAACTAGAATCATTTTTAATGAAAAAACTTTAATGAAAGTCATAATTAAAAGTCGAATTTGCGGTACCTTTCGTCAATTGCCTATTATTTCCTTATATTTTCATGGATTTTCCATAGTAATAGCTTAAATTTCTTTAAAATAAAAACGTTTTCACCACAAACAATATAACTAACTAAGCATTGCCATATTTTATCTCGAGATATATTCATAATCAAATCAAAAATTCATGTCTCAATGTCTCCTATTCGTTAAAAAGAAATGTGCTGCGATTTTTATATTTAGCGGACTAAAATCCGAACGAAAAGTATATCAGCATATCGAACATAGAATTTTTTTTTCTCATTTTGGCATATTGTATTTCAAAAATGCGCTTTAAAGCCAACAAAAGAAATACCTTACACTAACTGCGTTTAAAGTCACTGTGTCTGTGGTGGACCTTCTTTCATTCAGCGCTTTTTGTAAATGCGGAGTCAGTGTCTGCTTTAGATTAACTGTTTAACTATTAGAGATAAGATTGTATCTATTCTGAAAAATTGAGAGGAGTAAAAAATTTGTTTGGAAAATTTATACATAATTTTTTTTCAAAAAAATATAGATTGTTATACTTTGTAATGGAACCAGTTAAGTACAGCTAAGTTTGACTAATACAATAAAATGGTCTACATTTTTAATAGTCAGATAGATTAATAATGAAATCTTTTAAAGAAATATGTAAAAAATGTAAAATTTTTTTTTATTTAATTCATTCCAAACCCCTAAGGGTGTAAATTTGTACAATTTGTAAAAGTTTTAAATGAAAGAAAAATTGTCTAATTTGTCTTAAAACGTACAGTTCTCGATGTAATAAAGTTCACACAACGCCTAAGCCGAAGTAAAAGCCGCGCAAAGTCCATCCCGTCAAGGGTTGTTAGTTCAATTGCATATGGAGTGAATAGAGCTGCGCAAGAGCAGTGGAATTTTCAACACCAACACCACTAACTGACACTATACAAAATAATGCAGCTGGGAATTTTATGATTTGCGTAATGTGTCATGCATTACATTGTTTTTACTTACAACAAAAGCAGCAGAAGCAACAACAGCAGCAGCAATAACAATAAAATCTTCCTTTAACGCGTACATTTCCATTTTACATGCGCACGTGATTCTCAAGCGATTTTCATTTCGTTTTCATCATAATGATGATGTTGATTGATGGCTGTCGCACGTTTTTTAACTTCAGTGAAGCGTTGTTGCACAGGAAATGGAGTTTGCGCAGGCGCATAGCTGTAAAACAAAAATGACGAATTACTTTTCATGTTGTAAGTAGTACAAAGGGGTTGATTTTTTTTTTTATAGGAAACAAAATTTTAACCTTCTTTCTCTTGTCTTTTTTTTTACACAAACTAAGCTTAACTGATTTAATTTTCCATTAAATTAATCTGCTCACTGATAATCGCAGCTTAACGTTTTGTCAAAAGGTTTATTTTGATTTTGGGTAAAATTTATCAAAAAAAGTATGTAGGTCATATTAATTTAAGGACTTTATTTGTGACTTATAGAGACTTTTATCGTCAATTAAGTTGGTCGATTTAGGGTCGATTGCAACTGGGTTAATTACATTATTGGTTGCTGATAGGACGTTTCTAATTTGCTACCAAAACGGAATTGTATTTCGAAGTTTATTTCAGAATCATACAAAAAAAAAAGTAATCCGTCAATTTATCGGAACTGTGAATGACAACTCAAGTTCGAAGTTTAAAAAAAAAATCATAGTAAATTAGGACAATTAGATCTAGTAGAGCTGTGAAAGATTTTCACTGTTTTGCGTTTTTAGGCGTTTGCCTTCACTTTTATCCATGTTCGTTCGTTTCCTCGATCTCGATCGTCCCTAAAGCGGCGTCGACTGACAGGATAATAAAATCTGCATAGTCCGAATAATTTATGTAGGTGCTCCATACTCAAAGGATGCCAAATCATTTCTCTGATATCCCAGTACTTCGTCAATAATTATAAAATCAGGGATAAAATTAATTACACTATGATTGATCTCAGCTATCATAGAACTAGGTTAGTCATAGAACTAATATTTGTTAAAATGATTTATCAAATAAAGTAAAAGCCTCAAACACAAATTAAAATAAATTTTAAGTGACTGACTTCCTACAAAAACTACAAAAAAAAAGTAGAGGAAAACTTATTAACTAAAAAAAAATAACAAAAAATTAATGCCCCGGGTGAGGCTTGAACTCACGACCTTAAGATTATGAGACTTACGCGCTGCCAACTGCGCCACCGAGGCTATATATGCCACGTGGCACAAAAACGTTTTCATTGTAACAGATGCCGAGTAAGCATTCGACTTTGCTTGTTTTAACAGAGCAACTGTAAAGAAAATGTTAAGTTAATGTTATTAAATTCTTTGAAGAAAGCTCATGTTATTAAACGGCAGCTGTATTATTTTTACGTTTTGTTATTAAATATATTGGTTTGCGCCATTGCTTTGTAAACGAAGTGGGTTCTTGTATTGGATATAAAAATATTAATTAACAGTTTGAAGAGATCTGGCTGCATAAAGATATCGATGAAATTCAAAAATACAAAGCTTTGAGTATACAAACAGCACAACTTGGAAATTCGATTTTTGGCCAAAACATGAATCCACACTTTATTTATCAAGTGAAAAACTTTGGTATAGAAAATTTAAAAAAAAAGAACAGACAAAAGTTGAAACGTGGTTTACTGGAGGTGGATTATATTTTAGGTATTTTTAACCTGCTCCTATATAAAAATAAAATTGTAAAAGGTCAAACTTCAGTTATTTAAGTTGGTTCAGTGCAGCCGCATCTGTTTCTTGGCTATATTAAATTGTTAAAATTTTGAATTTTTTAAGGATTGTTATTTTTATATTTAATTGAAGGGTTCTTTATTTATTGCTACTAGTTTTTTATAAAAATTAATATTTTTTCAACAGTAATCAAAGCATCATAAGCACTTTTTTGGGAAATGATTCTTTATGCCTCACAAACAAACTCTAAATATATACTTATCGAAGGAGGTCCTCAACCCTCCAAAATGTTCGAAGAAAGTAGCACGGTGGTTAAACCCGAATACGATTCCATGGGTTCAAATATTTTGCAACGGTCACTTGGCTTCATGTGATGCATCAAAGGTTTTATATATTATAGGTCAATTGATAATCGGCAACGATGAAGGGGGCAGGGGCAGTCAGAGGCGTGAAAATAGAGCATTTTCAATGATTGTTTTTTGGTATTAATTTAATTTATTTAATAAAAGTGATCATATGGCATCATTACATTATGTTTCAACTTGACTTGACGAAAATTAAAAAAAAAAATTGTAAATAAAAAAAGTTATAGCTGGCTGTGTTGGACCCTGTCCCATACAGAGTGCTTTGTGGTGACCATCACAAATCCTTGGAAAATTATCGGAAATCAATCGGATAAGAAAAATTAGTTATTTAAATAAATAATCTAGTGCCTGATCGATGTTTTTTTTTTTAAATCAGCAAAATGGCGGCCTCAGGAAATTAACCTCCAGATTTTCGGGACAAAATTAATTGTTCAAAAAAAAAACGATATTTAAAAAAAAACAATCCTTCGATCAGGGTCTAGCTTCTAATGCTTTTCAAAAACTGTGTAAATTTCATTGAAATCCATCGAGCGGTTTTCGAGTTACAGTGGTCACCAGTTCCGAAAACATAGTTTTGAGAAAAACGACGAGAAACACATGAATTTCCGTACTCTTACTACGAAGAGCCCTTTGGTTATTGCCGAATAACTCCAAAAGTAATTGTTGGATTGACTTCAAATTTTCAGGATATATTTTTAAGATATTATACTTTAAGAAAATGCAATTGATTTCTTTAAAATTCTGACTGCCCCTGTCCCCTTAAATCATTTTTGTGAAACGTTTTTTCGTGGCCCATGTTCGGAAAATGTGTAAAAAGCCGAAATTTGTTGAATAAATGGAAAAATTTTTAAAGTGTCGAAAAATGTTGAAAAGTAGAAATATTATATGTATTGAAGTTGAAGATTGCTAGAAATTTTACAGAAAATTTGAATGAAAAAATGCCGGAATATTATGAAATATTGAGTTAAGTCGAAGAAGTTGCAAAAATGTTGAGCAAGTCAAAAATTATTGAAGAAGTCAAAAAATTGTCGAAACATGTTGAAAAGGCAATAAATGCTGAAAGAGCCAAGATTTTTTTTTAAAAGGCTATAAATGTTGAAAAGTCGACAGGTGTTGAAAAAGACGAAACAGTTAAAACGTTTCGATAAGGTATCGAACAAATCAATAAGGGGTCGTTCATAAAAGAAGTCAAAAGCAGGGGAGAAGGAACGGTCGTAAAAACTGTAAAAAGAGGACAAGCAGGTGGTAGGGGACCTTGAGTTTTTTCGTTTTTTTTTATAATAAGGAACGAGAAAAAAATCAAAGAGTGGTGGGGGGTAGCATAAACTTTTGTGGACGTTCTTTAGGTAACATCCTTTGTGGAAGACCTCTAAGAACCTAAAATGTGCCACTAAACGTATAATGAGGAAAAATAGAGCCAATAGGCGTGTGTTACTTTTTCGATTTTACCTTTCCATGGTAACCATTCAATCATTCGTTTTCGAAGAAAGTCGCTTAATATTCGACATATCAAAAACCTCTAAGAAGCGTATTTTGTGTTATATCAAAACACATTATATCAAAGCACTTAGAGTGCTTAGATATTAAATACTGCAAATTGTTTGTTTCTAAAATATAACATTGAAGCAATTAATTTATTGAAATATTGCAATGCTACAAATGACGTCAAATAAACTGACATTGACCCATCTTAAGAATAATAAACGAAATTACTCAACCTCAAGAAAAGGAAACAAATTTCACTTAAGCACAGGTGACAGGACGAAGGACATATGTGAGAATAAGACCTCAATACCGATGACAATTGAAATTTAAAATGAATTGAGCAATTAGTGAACGAGGAAGTGAAAAACTCAAACGGAAAAGGTGGCGCACGTAAACATGAACGCCTTGACAGTGTTGCCAATTTGCTATACAGTTCAGTATAGTTCAATTAAATGTTTAAAAATAGTTACGCATTAATAAATAAATCGACGGAAAATGCATTTTTTTTTCGCTTTGTTTGTTGTTGTAAACAAAGTGCTTACAATTTCTAAAGAAAATAATTTATAGAAATTTATTTCTAATTTAAGTAAAAAACACAATGTGTACTCTAACCTGGAAGTAAAAATTCAATAACAACAACAATCAAAATAAACTTCGCTCAAGTACGTTGAGATGATGTTGTTTGTATTGTATGTAGATACGAGAATATGTATGTTGTCACTGTTGTTGCAGTAGTAGTCTAATAATAGCACAAAAAATTGCATTAATTCAAATGTGAATCGTAGCGTTACATACGTATGTACATTAGGGTGATTCAAAATTTTTTTTTTCACAAAGCTAATATAGAAAAAGTAAGTCTATGATGTGAAGAAAAATTTCACATAAGCCGCCAAAGCTTACTAGTTTTACATGTAGCCAATATTGTAAAACTATGTCTACCATTTAATTATATAACAATTTGAAGCTTATGTTTGTATCGGATGTGCCACGCCCTCCTGTAGAAATTTATTTAATTTTTGTCCAAACCTTGTCCAAAGCCTTTACTCTTATGGTAGGTGCCAAGCCCTCTGTTCAAAATGTGTCCACTTTTTTAATTGTTCCTTTGAGTAGCGCCACGCCTACTTCAAAAAAACTTATCCATAGCTTTTCAAAAATATTCCGGTTTGATAGCAACTCTTTCCTTTTCTTTAAATAATTATCTCAGTATAGCGTTTTGAAGCTTTTGCTTGCATAGAAGAAGCCACGCCCTTTTTCTGTGACGCTGATCAAAAATATATATCTAATATATAAAATTCTCGTGTCACAGAGTTAGATACCAAACTCCTCCGAAACGGCTTGACTGATTCTTATGAAATTTTATTTGTATATTCAGTAGGTTTGAGAATAGGAGGTAAACTATTTTTCATACTCCTATATGGGTAATTTAGGGTGGCCCTCATACAACTTTAAAATCAAATTAATCCACTAAAATATTTTTCTCCTCGTAGCCCATACATACTTTTTAAAGGCAGCAAGATTTTATTTTTATATAATGGTCAATTTCAAAGTGAAGTGACAAAAATAAAAAAATATATCGACATCATAATCGGAAATAACATTTATATTAATTAATTGATATGATAAGTTTTGCATTTAACATTAAGCATATTAATTAATCTAACACGACACTCGACTGTCGTTTGTTGAACGAACACTTACCGAGCAAGTCATTACTTTGTTACTCGCTCGCTTTACATTGAAATGTTCTTGAAATATGATTTTGTTTCATGTGTTTTTTTGTTTGTTTTGTGGGCATTTTACTTCCTACCACAGCTTACAGACGGGCGGGTCTAACGCCGTCGTATAATAAGCGACGCTTCAATGATTTCCGTTTTGATTGCAGCTCTTTACACAGTAACAATTAATATAACTGTTTAAATGTAATTTATTAGTTTTGTTGTTGCCGTTGGCATTTGGCAACACATTTTGCATTTTGCAAACAGTATATTAAGACCCAGTAGGAAAAGTATTAGCATTTATTTTCGAGAGAAATTGAATGTGAGCACAGTCTTAAAGGGTAGTGTTTATAAATATCATCAACTTAAATTTTTTTATTTCATAAATATATTTGTACCGTCTATTAGGCAAAATTTAAGACAACCCAAGGAACTGCTAAAGAAAAAATAATCGAAAAGACAGACGACTTATAAAAGATTTCGATTTGCAAGAATGAAATTGTAAATCTAGTCCATAAGCTATAAGTCTGCGTTTAATTTTTACACTCAAAAGATCGGCGTAAAGTTCTAGGACATTTTCATTTATTTATTGGCATGAAATACATCTAATTAATTACAGCATCTATTATAATTCCCAAAACTTAAAGACAACATGTCGTCTGAGAAAATTATACTTGTACTACCAAACCACTCGCAACTTTTAAAACCTGACGTGATAGAGCCCGGATTCGGTTTCAACGAGAAAAATTACCTCTGAAACAATTATTAATTTTCAAAATTTTGAAGGGTAGTGTAATTAATCAGCAGTAATATATTCTTATAAGGCTCAATAACAACTCTACATTGCTAGATTTTGCTACAGATTTCCTACTGGGCATTCAGAAAAAATAGAAAATCAAAATGCATTTCATTTCACTTTGCATGCAACAGATAAAAACTGCAAAGCTTTAAGCTTTTGCTTCGATGTTGTTTGTTTTATTTTTAACAATTTTCCTTTTTCTCAATTTTTCATTTTTCATTTTGCATTTCATTGCAAACGAGCTGCATTGATTGTTGTCGTCGTACTTTCTAACGCACGTCGTTGCATTCATCAGTTGATGCCAACCGGCTGAAGCGACCGTCAGAGCGGGTCTGTTGTCGACTCTAAGGCCAAGGTCGAGCGTCTAAATGTCTAGAGCGCCGTTTGAGGCCATTGATACCAAATAAAGGAAAAAAGACACAATAACAACAACAACAAAAACTACAATTACAGCAGCGACAAATACAAATAATTAAATGAACATTTCATTACAACAATACCAATAAAACAACAACAACAGTAGAAACAATGACAAACAACAAATGAGGTAAAAACTTTATTTGTTGATTTGTATGCTCACATATTCGCACGTCTGTCGGTCTGTTTATTTTTTTCATTTTAAATTGTGTGAATTTTTATTTAACGCTCAACTAAAAATTAATCATTATTTTTTTTTTTTCTTTTGTGGCAAACAATTCGTTAAGCTGCATTTTAGTTAATTATTGTAATTAATTAAATGTGTTAAAACGTGCACTTTTGAACATTTGGCTTGGAAAAATCTATATCTTCGATTTTGGAGCTACAATTTTTTTGCAGATATTGGTTGTCATATGATTAGGATAGAGATAAAAAAGATTCACCTTGACGTTATATTTAAGCAATGTACAAGCGAAAAAGTTTTTTTTTTTGGGCCCAGCTTATAATACACCCTTCACATTCAAAATATGCTTAAGCTATGGCGACCAATGTAAACATACTTCTTGATTTTTAGTTCAAAATTGAAGTCACTTTTGTCCCACTGAACAAAAAAAGTCCACAATTTCAAAACGTCTAGAGATGTTAGCTTACATGTCGGCAATAATATTGTTGATTTTTGTGAGATTTATTATCAGCACACAGAGATTAAGGATCTTCAAAGTGGCCTATTTATGACCTCTATAATTTTTTGAAAGATCTTTTCGTTTTACAATTGTGAAAATTTTTTGTTCAATTGACCCAGTTCGGATCTATTATTGTAATAGATTTCAAAAAGTATCTTTATTTATTTAATACTTGCATCAAAAGCAACCCGTTTTTTCACTATCTCGTTTTTGTATCCCGTTTTTTATAATAGATTTCACACTACTCCACAGCTGCGTCAGCTTCCACCATGCTTTTATAAGACAACTCTTTAATAGAAAAATGTTTGATTTGCAAGAATATCAAGCCGTTTATATGGCGTAAAACCAAGATAAATGAAAAACGAGCTATTTTTGGTGCCAATGTGAAAGACTTCTTACATTGGTTGCAATAGCTCATAGTTTGCGTTAAAAACTATTGTTGAAAATATATTGAAATTGAAAATTAAATGATAGCACAAATAGGCACGAATTCGTTTCAACTTTTTAAAGACGCATAAAATTACCTTAAATAAAAGCAGATATTACTAGCATTCGGTTGAGAAGTAGATGAAACTTAAAATTGCACAAAATATTGTAATATGATCCATGAAAACCATTATGGGAACTTACACGTCCACCGGATTACGTGCGCGCCCAAAATTCATGTGGCCTATTTGTAACGAACACCAAAATCTTCTTCAAAGTTTTCAAGTCACTTTGGGCAAATTTGAAAATAGCAATATGACATCCATAACAGAAAAGGTCAGGGATCTTCGTAAATTATAGAAAAAAAAAATTTTTTAAACTTAAAAAATCAAATACTATTTTTATGGTTTGAATGCATAATTTGGATGTTTTATAAGAGTTTTGAATAATAAAAATTTTCTGAAAATTAATGATAAAAACAGTTTTGGTCAAAATTTCAACTTCTATCAATTTTTTCTTCTAAACTGTTAATTTGCAGTAAAAATTGAAAAGAGAAAAAATACCTTAAAATTGGTCTGAATATTCAGAAAAATATTTTATCAATAAATATCAGAAAAACTTATATAAATTTTTACTACTTCAATAATTTCAATTTTCATTAAATTTTGTAATAACGCTTTCATACGCAAACGTAAAAGCCAAGGTCAATGCATTCGTATTTATTTTTATGAATTTAATTATCAAAGTCAATTTGAAAAATCGCTCAATTGCGTGCGTCTGACAAAATCTACAAATAAACGGCAACAGCAATACATAAATAACACCAATAGGCACACAAATACATATGTATGTATGAAATATCCTTGACTAAGACCTACATTAAGTGCATGTTGTTGTAATGGTTGCATTGATTGTTTTTGTTGTTGTTGTTATTTTGTGTGACAACTGTCAGAGCAACAAGACACGCAAAATTTTTTTAGAATTTAAGAGCAATCATTGATTTTATACAGAAAAACTTTAAATATGAAAATAACGCCACTGCAAGGCGGCAAATTTTATAAAAAAAATAATAAACATTCAAAAAAATGTAAAATTAATATATATTTAAATTTTAACATACATAGCAATAAAAAAGATGACATTTAAAGTGACATGGCAATATTGGTTTTAATAAATTTGCCATAAAACGGAACTAGCGATTTCTTAAAAAATAACATTCAGCGGTGTTGAATCAATCGCGGATCTTGGAATCAGTCATGGGATATGGGCTGAAGTTAAAATATATGTATAAATGTTCAATTCAGTTTTTTTGTATTAAATGTAAAATTATTTGAAATGAAGGGAGTCTTAGCCACCTCAGATCCGCGGCTTAGTTGAACCTATTAAGATAACTAACTTTTTTCAAACAAAAATTTCTTATTGCTAGCATTTTTTTTTGTTCTAGAAATTTGAAAGGTTAATTATTCCACGTAAGGATCGTTAAGAAAATATTTAAAAAAAAATTGAGTCCGAAAAATATGGCCAGTCCCAACAAAAGCAAAACTTCGTTCTTCCATATTAAAAGCATTTTTTCCCCTTAAGGGTCAGGTCCAGTCATGATTTTTGAGAAATCGAAATTTTTTTTTTAACATTTTCTTAGAGTATTGTATATTATCTTAAAAATATATCCTTAAAGTTTGAAGTCAATCCGACAATTGCTTTTGGAGTTATTCGGCAATAAACAAAGGGCTCTCGGTGGTAAGAGTACTGAGCGTAAAACTTTAAATGCATTTTACTCAAAACTATGTTTTCGGAACCGGTAACTGTAACTGTAACTCAGAAACCGCTCGATAGATTTCAATGAAATTTACACAGTTTTTGAAAAACATAAAAATCTAGTGCCTGATCGAAGGATTTTTTTTTTTTTAAAATCGATTTCTTATGAACAATTAACTGTTGGTTTTTGTTGATTTTTTCCGAAAATCTGGAGGTAAATGTTCCTGAAGTCGCCATTTTGTTGATTTAAAAAAAAAATCCTTGGATCAGGCACTAGATTATTTATTTAACTAACTAATTTTTCTCATCCGATCGATTTTAGATGATTTTCCAAGGATTTGTGATGGTCACCGTAAAACACTATGTATGGGGCAGGGTCCAACACAACCAGCTATAACTTTTTTTATTTTTAATATTTTTTTTTTAAAACTTTCGTCAAGTCAAGTTGAGACATAATGCAGTAATTTCACATTATCACTTTTATTAAATAAATTAAATTAATACCAAAAAAAATTATTTAAAATGCTCTAATTTTCACAGTCATAACTGGACCTGCCCCCTTAACTTACCGATTAGGAATCGACGCCTAGGCCAAACCATTTTATCTGGAAACATTAAATTTGATATACAAGTTCCACATAAAATCATTACAATTAAAAAAGGAGTGTTTTTTTTTTAAATTAGAATTCGTAAGCGTCAGTAAGTCAGCTGAAATTGATTGTCGTCGAATTACAAAATTGGAATTTAAACTCCTGACACTAATGAATGACAGACGGACATGGCTAAATGGACTCAGGTAGTGACGCTGAATATATATGCTTTCTATACCTGACACTCCCCTTTTTATGCATTACAAACGGAATGACAAAGCGAATATATCCTTTCCTTAAGTATTCATAATGAAAAAAGTTAACTAAAAATTCAATTTTATTTTATTTTTTTTTCACTCCACTCTAATGTACATAATTTCCAATGAATTGCATATGGGAGCGTATGTATTTATTATTGAAGGTTGCATTAAAAATGCAAATACCATTTTTAGAAATTGATAACAAATTTATGAATGCGACAACAACAGCAGCAAAACAAACAACACCAGATACTCAAATAAATTGCAAGGGTATCACGCAAATATTTAGGTCTAGTTTGCAGCCCACATTTCTGTGTAGTCAATTTAATTGAAACTCTATCTATCTGCTTTATTTAATTGGAATTATTTTTTTTCCTTAATTTTATGGAAAGTTATGTTACACGACATTTTCTAATCATTATATTTACAAAAAATTATTAAAATACTTAACAATATGTAGCCAATTTATTCGTTACACACAGTAGTTTTTACATTAATTACCAATTTGACACTATTGAGGTCATCGAATTGACCATTGACAATTGACAACGCGTGTGCTTATTTAGAATCATTAAAATCGCAATTTCTATAATTTGATTTTTATAATATGTATATAGTTTTTTAATAATAATATGTTATATAATTTTGTTACATCACACGGTGCTAAAATGTTAAAAAAAATCTGGAGATGAGTTGAATGATTATTTAAAAATTTTCTTCTTTCAGTATTCTTTTTATCCCATAAGTTTTGTCAGTTAACACATTGAATTTTACATATTTTCGTCTCATTTTTCGACATGTTAGAAATTTTTTCATGAAAAATTTAATTCTCAAAGTATAGCTAGCAACTTTTCAGTTGGATGAAACATTTTCTTTGCCATGCACTTAAATTATAGTCGAAGAATTTTATTTTGGCGACTAAAATAATAATGTTTTCTATATCAATTTTGTGCTACCGCATAGGATTAAAATAAAAATGTAACTTATTAAAATGTAACTTTCAATTTAATTTTATGGAAATAAATTTATTTTATACAAGTTTTGCGCGAGAACAACTCTTTTATTACTACAACGAATCATAACAGATAATTATTAACAGCCTTGATGGTGCAAAAAAAAAGGTGCCTAAAGACTTAACAAGCAAGAAACAGCATTAAAAATACGTGTGCTTCATTAAAGTTCATTCTTAAAACGCACAAAATCCCACACAACATGACAACGATTACTTAACAACTAACCGGTTCAAATTCATAAATAGGTCAAGAGAACGATGCAAAAGAGAATTCGAAAAAAGTTTATATAAAAAATGTCAGAACTTTCCGCATAGCAGACAGGTACACAATTGCAACATAATTATGTGCGCCTTTAGGCAGCATCAACCAAAGTGAAGGACAACCTTGATGATAGCATCCTTTGAACGCATTCACCTGCACACCTAAAGCAAAAACAATTGTTTCCGGTTCTTATTCAAATTGAATGTTGGGGTATTGTTGGGTTATGCAGTCAATGCTTGGAATGGATTAAAAATGGCAGAAGGTAATGACTTCGTTGAATAATATCCAGTAATCGTTTCTTAGAAAATTTGGGTAAAATAAAATGTTTTTTTTAACAAAAAGAACTTCCCTTTGAGTTTTCTCCTATTGGAAAAAAATGACGCAGAGTTCGTTTTCAAGAGTCTCTCAAACTTTTCAGGCCGCGTAGTGCTAACTTTTTTCTTTGTCCTATACAAATTTATTCGATCTAACGTTTGGCAGACTATTTTTCCTCAAAAATGTCAAAAAATCTTATTTTTAGAAGCTTCAATCCCGCTTTCCTTGATATGATAAGTACTTTCTGAGACCATATTTGATTTTAGCACAAAAAATTCTTCCGAAAAAAGTATGATGTCACGCTCATTTTCTTAATTCCACCGAGCTATAGTATATGGAATCCCATATTAACAAAAATGGCGGAAACCAAAAGAAGTATTTATACTTCTCGGCCACTCAAATTCTCCAAGTGAGTGACAAGAAACGGCAGAGCTGAGTTACTAAATTGTAGATTATATTTTATATATATCACATTTTCTACCACAGTATCAACTATTACAAATTTCCCCCTTTCTAGGCACGTTAGCCATACAAGAGAGTTCATTATGACCCGCTGTTGCCATACGATAACGCCTCGTGCAGTAGATTATGTAAAATCAAAAATGAAAACCCAGACAATGTGGAACCTTGAAAACTCCCATGCACTGTGCAACAAATTGAAGATGTTGTACGAATACCTACATGAAGTAACGAATGTATGCTAAGACAAGAAACAAAAAAAAAAACATAAAGAGTTGTTTTCAACACTTGCCGCTTAACGCATTCTAAATGGCTGTTGAAAAGGAGTTACCAACATGTGGAACAGGTAGATAACGAAAAAGATGGGCAAAATTCATAAGTTGCCAAAAATTGCAGGTGATTGACTTAAGCTGACCTTTCCGCTGTCCTCCTTTTGTTGTGAATTTTTACACTTCTTTCTTTATGTTGCAACAAAAGTGGATTTTTTTTAGGATGCACGCAATTGCATTTAATTTCATTAATTTTTTGCTTTTTTTAAGTACACCGCTTTAATTTTGAGTTTTTACAAAAATTGCTTCATTAAATTGTGAAAAAGTATTGTAATTGTTTGGTTTGAATATTTAGATTAATGAGCGTCGTATTGAGAGAAGAAGAAAAAAAGGAGCATTAATCAGTGCATTAAAGGGCTTTGTTATGATTTCGATGAAAGGAGCTTGTTAAGGTCACATTTTATTGAACTTGAAAAAGATCAATATAATAATAATTATAATTATTATAGTTTTAAGTAATATATGTATGGGGTGAAACGAAAAGGATTGAACCTTGTGTTCTCCTCCAATTATACTGATCGTTTTCTTTGTGAGTTGTACTTGACATATTCACAATCTCATAAGACATTTCGGGCCTAATCTCGAGAGCTAATTTCTCATAGGCTTAGAGTTCTATGTATTTTGGAGTGTAGATTGCAAAAATGTCAACCGTTTGTTTTTTCTTATGAATCGTTTTTGCGATATCCTAAAATAAAATCCCATTTTTCGCACTTTCTTCAGTTATTTACCCATATCTCAATTAAGTTTTTGGATCAGTTGGCGGACGTCCTCACTTCTATTATTGCCCAAAAATCTGTGAATAATATCTTCGAATGACTCTCATGCTTCAGCCTGGGCCTCGATTAAGCATTCTTTGAACTCGTTATCATCGAACAATATGCCTCGATTTAATTTTTTCATAGACAATCTGAAAAAATACAATTTCTGTATAGCTATTGAAAATCTTTTCCTTCGAATTTTAATACGGAGAGTGATGAAAAAAGCAAGTGTTTCCACCAGAACATCGCAACAATTGAAAAGTGTAATGAGGTTTTTTGGGAAAAAGATATGATAGTTGACTATTCTGCTCTCAGTAGCACAAATGACGTATCTAAAAAAAAAATGCATGTACTGCATTCTTATGCCATTGGATAGCTTGAAAAATTACGCATCTAATAAACTACGTCAAATAACGGTATCTTAGTTCAAACCTGTGAAAAAACTTCTAAGAGAATTTCTTCTATTTTAATTTTAGAGGTATATATTTCAACAAATTGACATAAGCAAAACATCGATTATCTGGAAAAGCATTTTTTTGAGATACGCTTTTTACGCTACTGAGAGCAGTAAGTATTGTGGATGCCAATACGCGATGAAGTCACGATACATAAACAAAGAAACTCAAGCAAAAAGACGTATTTTTGGGCAGAATCATGAATTTATTAAAATATAGAAATTATGTCTCTAATGCGTCAAACAAATTGACCAGGGAAAGTTTTACCCAAAACTGTCAACGTTGCGTGGTTGCACTATGCTGCTGAAACCACATGTCTTCCATATCAATATCTTCGATTTCGTGCCAAAAATAATCGGTTATCATAGAGTCACCATTGACTGATACCGGACATGGGAACAATGCTTTACTTGCAATTTATGGAAATTGAAAATTTCAATTACCACTTCAATGATTTAATGGTAATGCAAATTTTTCAATTATCATTAGTTTAATGGTAATGTAAGTTTTTTAATTACAATATCACTAAACTAAATTTAATGGAAATGAAAATAAAATGCATTAAATATTTAATGCACTACCGCCATGTCAGACTGTTACACTCCAATCTTTATTATTTTCGATGAACTAAGGCTCAAAGACATTTTACGGGCATGTAATGGAATTTTATAAATCATATAATTTTTTTTTTTTTGCCTTATTTCCAGTAATTTTTCATTAAAATTCCCGGAAAGGTGGAAATGTGCCTTATCATCATAGAACATTTTCTTCTAATTGAACATTTTTAGCCCATTTATTGGTTTTAAAGCGATCTATTTCGTAAATATGCTGCTGTAAACTAACATTTGACACTTTGAACGCGCGTAATTATTGACAGCTTTTAGATTTACAGAAGTGTTAGTTATCATAAGTATTTCGAATTGGATGGCCCTTATCGTTAGTAAAATTGTCTGTTTCGTTTACTTTGTAGCAGGTCGGATAAAAAGCTCAACATCGCTATGCAGCGATGTTTTAGGGGATTGTATTGTAGCTTTGTAGTCGTAAGATATGCTAATCAACATTATATAATTTTCATAAATCTGCTTATGAATAATAACCGTACAGTTTACAGTCAATACACGAATTTTCAATAAAAATTGCATATACTAAGTGTTCGTAACATAGTGAGATAGTTAATGAACAATTTTGACATACGAAAGAGTTCAAACTCTTAAGTAGATAATAAATGTTTCTTTTTTTTCCCACATCGAATACTTTCAGTTTTCATTAAAATATTAACTCATTTACTACAACAAGTAGATTTTAATCGCACAAATGATTGCAATCATTTGAAACACCAGCAATAAAGTGCATTTTTTTAGTGCACCAGCATGATCTTAAGAGCGGATTTCAATAAAATATTGACACCTTAACGTTAAACAATTCTTTGTGCATTCAATGGCGGATTTGTTTTGCACTACGTTTTCGATTGTATTCAGTAGATACTTGTTTGTATTTCCATTAGTTTTCATTAAAATGACGGCAAGCATAAAAATGTTTTTAGTGCAATTTAATTCCACTATTGTAGCGGCAGCGCATGCGTGGCATTAACCACTGCATGCGTTCAGCGGCAGCTACTCGTATCAAAGGCATGAGATCGTTAAACAGTCGTACCGGATTGAAATGGTCCAGCCTACCGACTGTCGCCTGAAAGCAGCTTTTGAAGGGAAATACGTTAAGTTTGAAATGACAAAAATGATATATAATATCGATATCATTGATTGTGTTTGGCGTTGGTAAGCTTTGATGAGCTAAAAATTTAATTTAACGGCAAATGATGATATGTGGATATTCAAAATATTCTTCAAACAAGAGAAGTTCTCTTTTCGAGGGGCATAAAGTAATAGTTTAGGAGTTTAAAGCCAATAAGAGGTCATTGTAACATATCTCTCCAAAAGAAAGAGGTCTCAAAACAAAATGTTTGACGCCAAAAGTCAAACCGATTGCCAGAATTTTAGTGAGACTATAAATTTAGAATGGAAAATACTGGCAGTCTTAAGCAGGCTGTTGGCGGTTCCCCGGGATCAATGTAAGTTGTTGGACGCTGCTTTGGTGAATATACAATCGCAGGTTTTCAAAGATTGTGAGGCTGGCACCGGTGCATAAAGAAGCTCATCTTCTACGAAGATGAAATATGTATATTCAGAGCTCTTTCAGGTGCTCGTAAAGTCTGGCTTTGCAGAAAGATGAAATTCATTCTTGACCCAGCAGTCAACTCTGACTATCAATTATCTCGTTGTGTAGAGAACACAGCCTTGTAGATGCTCCAACTATACAAAGCCCTATATTCTTTTACAGAACTCGAAGATTGGGAAGTCTAAGCTACCTGGCAGTCATTCCAAACCGGTTTTGTATACTAAGGAGTTATTGGTATTAGCTACAGCAATATAAGGTTTTGTGAAATAATGCATCAAAAGCGTCCAAGGCAGCTCCATGGAGGACATAAACGTAAACTGCCAAACTCAATCAAAACTTAGCTACATGCTGTAGTAACACAGTACATAACTTTGTGTCTTTGAGGGCTTTTCTGCTTTCAGTTCTAATTCCATTTATGAAATTTATGTTGGGAAATATTTATTTTTTAAATGAGGTATTAATGATTTATGAGAAAAATTGTCAGTCGAATCGTCTAAAATTGTAGAATGATGGTGTTTATGTCAGTTTGCTCAAAAATTGAATTTAAGTAGAGCAAGTTATAGTTGTTTCACGAGGCCATTTAGTGGAGAATTACTTAAGCTTACCACCATTTCAGTCGAGCTAGTAGCTCCTTGGATTGTAGTTTGTATCCAGCTTAGTATACATTTAATCACAATGGATGAACATTTGGTCTAAGTGAGTCAGTTCCTAAGAGACTACCACTCCTACCAAGCATACTTTTCCTTTTGTGTCCTTTATCTCCTCATGGAGCATAGCGCCTCCACAAAAACACTTGCTACGATCACTTAGATCAGCTTAGATCACTTAGTATACTCAATTGAATAAAAATGTTGCGTCGATTTATTGTAAAATATTTTGTTTGAAAAATTCCATCCAAAACGAATCTATGCTTATGAATTTAAAAATTTTCCTAAATCTATCGATTATTTTGGTCTACTCTGACTTTAATTTGAATATGTTATATCTACCACATATGAACATATCTACGACATTTGGCCAAAAGTGTTATTTAGGCCTATACAATTACTTTTACTATTGGTGCTAAATGTTTTGTTGTTATTGTTAAATAAAAATTGGGGCTTGGTTTTTTTTTTCAAGTATAGCCTGCGGTCTCCATATATGTATGTTGTTGACAACATGGTAAATGGTCATCGGTTCACTAAAGGTTCGATGCAAATTTATGATTGCAATGCGAATGTTTCCCATTTGATTTTCATTTTAAGCTACATAAATGCAATTTTTCTGACGCCTATTAAAAGTTTTGAAAAAAAAAACGTGACAAATGGTATGCCTACATTTAGTAGTGCACCTTTAAATTTGTATGAAAGTGATAAAAATTTTTAAACTTTTAAGTTTAAACAACATTTTAATTGCTGCGCCATCAAATGAGGCCAAAAATGTGCCTACGAGAAAAATGATTTTGTTGTGTTTTTTTTTTGTAAATTTATTTTTCATAAATTTTATTGCAAACCAGACCTGCAATAGTGTTATTGTTGTTGTTTTTTTTTTATTGCAATTTAGTTCACATTGGGCTGGGTTGGTCTGGCTGCTGCGTTGTCATAACCAAAAATCTTGTGTGCCGCTTAAATAGACTTTGCGCATGCGTGCATTTTAACGACAACAGCGAGCGCACAGTGGTTTATACGTAGAGCCGGCAAGTGTGTTTAATAAAAAAAAATTTATTTAGTTTCAACTTGTGAAAATTTAATGCAATAATTTTTCAATTTTGAGCATTTTCCGCACCACTGTGTTGCGTGCTCTGCTGCGAGTGGGTTGCTGTGCGATTACCTGAAAATTTTGCGCTTAATTTGCCCAAATCCTTGAGATAAAGTTGCAATCAAAATGTTGCCGGTTTACATTGTCAGAATTATGTCACAAGCCGGTTTTCAAAAGAATGAATTTAATTTGCCACTGCACGCACATTGCGCATGCGTAGCAAACTTGTGCATTTATTTCATTTAAAAAAAAAAAAAAAAATCTGCTGCCGCATTCAAATATTTCGATTTTTTTTTACACGAATTTAACAATTTAATTTTTATATTTTTAATTCTTTTTTTTTGCGGTAGGCGTTTTCTAAACTTGGTCAACGACATTTTTGTCATGATTTAACCGGAAAATTTTAAAAAGCTGTAGAATTTGATTTTGATTTCGGAAAAGTTTTAATGCAAATGTGGTTTCTGCTATTAACACATTTTGGATTTCTTTGTAACATTATGAAAACCTTTCAAAAAGTATTTACGATGTTAATATTTGTATGCTAATGTTGTAACATCCGTTTGCACGTACAACTTTTGCTCGCTGACCTCGAATACGCTTATTCAAAATGCGTTAATGAACTTAAAAAGTACTTAGACGCATTTGCAGCATATGTCGTGTGTGTTGAAATAAAACTACTTTCAAAACAATTCTTTGGAATCAAGAACAAAGAACAAATATGTAGGCGCAAATAAAATAAATATTGGCTGCATTATATTGTTGCAAGCCGGTTTAATAAACACATATTAATGCAGATACATTTATTAAATTTTATGTTTATAAAACCAAATTTTAATGGCAAAGAAAAGTCTTATGAAAAACTTATTATTCGTTACTTTTTATATGCATTTTGTTTTTGCTAAATTATCGAACCATCGGACTATCGAGCAGCAAAGTAACTAGGTGGCATGCCTAATAGTTCTCAGCGATCAGCTATTCAGATTTTGTTTTCCGTTTTAATTCGTTGCCAAACTATGTTTCAAGGTCATAGGAGAAATTTTATTTATTTTTTTAATTTCTCAGTTTATTCTGAATATCATCGGAGGATTTATAGAATTTTTATACAAAAGTTGTTACTGTATCAGGAATGGATATGATCGCACCAGTAGGAATGGCAACTGCAATTGTTTAAAAACTTAATATGAATAGTAAACTTGCTATTAAGTACAGTAGAACCTCTGTAATTCAAACTTGAAGGGAGACGCCAAAAAATTCGAGTTATAGAGACTTAGACTTATGGAGGACTTCGATTTAAGTGAATTTTGACAGGAAATGTTCGACTTGTAGAGGTTAAGATTAAGGTTCATAAATTCCACTATCATTTAATAGAATTGGTTTATTGTACATATAAGTAGACACTTACATTGATTTCTTAGAAACAATTATGTATATTGTCGGCATATTCTTAAAGTCGGAGCTATAGAGAGTTCAGATTTCGAGCTATGGATGTTTTGCGGCTGGAAGGGAAGGGAACACAACATTTTTTCTAGTTATGGAGGTTTTCGACTTATCGAGGTTCGACTTAAAGAGGTTCCACTGTATCTCTAAGTCAAAAATGAAACAAATTAAAGCAGTAGGCATGGCCCCTCCCGTAAAAATATAAAAGCTAAAACATTGTTTTAGTGAACTATGTAATGAATCATACGGAAATTTGTAATACATAAAACTTCAGTGTATCAAAAGTGGACGTGGCTGTATCAACAGGCGTGACACCTGACATACACAAAAAAATTATAATTAGTTTACTGAGCTTCCTATTCATTACAGTGTGTGTCAATACTAAAAAAATTAATTTAAATAAAAGTGTGTCATACTAGTTTCGTCCGTTACTAATCGGACTCATCAGTGTCCTTTAAGCCGATAAGCTCTCTTTTTCTTAATTAACCTTTGTTTAATGCAATTTTTTGGTGTTAAATGTACGCATAAAGTTTGCTCTTCTATTAAAGAGATGCTTAAATTTAATAATTAGAGAATTTTAGGTCAAACATCGGGTAGATTCAAAAGATAATGTAAGAGGCCAATAGTCGAAAACAAAAATTAAAAAAAAAAATGTCCCAAAATAAATTGTTTGACAATCAGATATCAGATCTTTTCTAACTTATGTATGGGGACGTCCATTAATTACATGAGGTAAAATAAGGGGCGAGGGGATCCGGCACAATCTCACCAAATCTCAGCAAGCGGGGGAGGGGGTCAAGGAAAACCTCACGTTAACTTTTTAATGCATAGAATTTGCATTAAAAATTATAATTTAAATCTCACGGGAAGGGGAGATCCCGCCAGAAACAGCAAATCTCATCAAGGGGAAGGGGGGTCCAAATTTTCAAAAAAACTCCTCACGTAATTAATGACGACCAAAATCTAATATTACTTTCACACATGATTATTTTGAGTACGAATAATTTTTCTTTGGCTAATTTCACAATAATTTTTGAGCCTTGTTCAATATAATAAGAATTTGGCATTATCCGTGGGCGCTACAGCAACTAAAGTTTTTATATATAAAAACCGGAAGTAAATAAAATTGAGGTGAAGGAATTTTTTGTTTGTTAATTTTTTTTCTTTTTTCAAATTATTACTCCATGTTTATTAAAAGTCATAAAATTTATTGAAATATATGAACTAAATGACTCATTTAAAAAATAAATCACATACCAAGTCAATCGCTTTAACTAGAATGTTTTGTAAAAACTTAATAAGAAAATAACCTAATGCAAATCACGTGCCAAATAAAAGATTTTTATTAGGTGTTTGTTGCAATTATAAAATTCGTTCACAATAAAAAAATTGTTTAGTAATAGAAAAACAATTTAACGAACGTGTTATATTTAAAAAAAAAAATTGTATCTTAAGTGTAAAAAAAAAATATTCAAACAATTTTTTTTGTTTTTTACTTAAATCAACACGCATGACTTACAAGCTGCAACCAACTGTTTAATGAGGCAACATTAAAGCGCTGTCTAGAATGCGTTGAATTGAAATTAAATTTTAATTCAAATGATTCACCGTACAATTAAATAAAGTCAGTAATAAAATATAGAATCAATTTGACTGCTAATCGTGTCCAAATGTCCCATAAGAATCACGATCGCCGTATGCGTTCGTTCGAAAGCTTCAAGTTCAATGCGTGCTGTTGTTTACGCGTTGTTTTCCTTTTTTTTACCCCATTGCAAAAAAATCGTGTTAAATTAATTTAATTTTATGTAAATGCTAATGTAATAATTGACAATGTTTTTTTGTAACATGAAGATAACTTTTACAAGGTTGCAGATTAAATTAAAAAAAAAAATAAAAAATTATAATTCAAATAATTTTTCATTTCATTGTAATAAACAACAATGCGACGGCAAAGTTTAGGCTTTTTTCAATAAATCCCTATTAAATGAAGATAATTGCCCAAAAAATAATGCATTGGTGCTGCTAGATCGTTGGCACTTTTAATTCGCTCGAGCATCGACTGAATATAGAGCGTCACAAATTATATTATATATAGGGAATTTTTTTTTAATAGTGTTTTGCTTTCCAAAAATGATGATCATGTCTAGCGAGGGCAGTCAAAAAAAAACCACCCTATACTTTCAACCGCACTATTGATTTGTGGAGCAATAGTTTTACGAGTGTATTTTCTGACAGCTGTTGCATTAATTGATTCAAGAAAAATATACTCTGAAACTACTAAATTCAATTTCCGTACTTTAACCTATCTCTCTTTTCTGTATTCCAACACGGAACACTGCTTCTATGATGAGCTTCCACCAAACATTGGTTTCAATTAAAAAATAATCTTAAGCGAAATGAAAAACTTCAGTTTGTACAGCTGAAGGTCACAAGCCACAAGTGCTCGAGCGGCTGTCGTACTGATCTAATGGGACTATGTAGGCTGGGTGCTTTATTTTAATTTTCCCAGGCCAATGTCACAAGAACTAAGTAAGATAGTAATAAGTGTTTTAGGCAAAATATATAAGATTTTCAAAAGGTTAAATAACAGAAACCTTACCGTTGTTCTTAAAACAACTTTTCAAGGTCAATTCAAGGTTCATTTGTATTCTTTAAAAAGATTTTATCATTTATAAATTCAAGCCTTAGAGAATAAAATTTTTCACACAAACAGTTGGCACAAGAGGAAGTTATCAAGACAAAAATTCAGGTTACAAAGCTGTGATGTCTTTAGAACAGCTTTGGTACTGAATTCTTTGCCTTTGCATTGAAATTTTTGTTTCGTAATCTTGTTAGAGCAAGTTATAAGACCATGTTGAAGATAGACGTAAAAATGTCTTTAATATGAATTTTTAAAGCTCATAATAGGCTAATTATAAAGATACTAGGTACATGTCTCGTATGTGTCGTTATACTGTACAACGACACATACGAGACATGATACCTTATATGTGCCTTTATACTGTACATAACAAAGTTCTTATGAAGACATTTCTTGGCATATCTCGTATGGGTCTTTATACGAGAGCACAAGAGAACAATATCAATGTCCATTTTTTGTAGTTTTAAGGCGCTTTACCAATAGCAAATCTGAAAAAGATATGATTCGTCTTTAACGTAAAGTACTAGGCTGATTGAAAAGTCCCAGGCCTGACACAGAGTGGGCGCCACAAATATCGAATCCTTATTATTTTTGACAGCACCTATCCTTCAAAAGGCTACATGTGAAATTTCATTAACATCTGTCAAGTAGTTTGGTTTTCACAGCTGTCCAGAGCGCATCACCTCTTGTGTTTTTTTAGCTATGGAACAAAGTGAATTTCGCATTTTGACAAAACATTGCTTTGTGATCGGAAAAAACGAGAAGCGAACATTTAAATGGCTCTAAAAACATCACAGCACATCTACTCCGTCGAAAACAACTATTTACAGATGGTTTGCTGAATTTAAAATGGGTCGCACGAGCACCAATGATGCATCACGTTCGGGCCGGCCAAATGAGACTATCACTTCAGAAAAGATCAACAAAATCCATCTGATCCTTTTGAAAAACCACAAAGTGAAAGGGAGAGAGCTAGCAGACATAATGAAGTTGTCGATCGGTAGTATTTTCAATATTTTGTATGAGCATTTCGAAATGAAAAAGATGTGCGCGCGATGGGTGCAGCGTTTGCTGACAATTGGTCAAAAGCAACATCGTGTCGGTGATTCAAAGCAATGGCAAAATTGAACGAATTTCAATACGAATTGCTGCCGCACCCACCGTAATCTCCAGACTTGGCCTCCAGCGACTATTATCTTTATCCAAACTTGAAAAGATGGCTCGTTGGTAAGCGCTTTCACTCGAATGAAGATGTCATTGCCGAGACGGACGCCTATTTTGAGGAACTTGATGGCGACTACTACAACAAAGGCATCAAAATGCTCGAGGCCCGCTATACCCGTTGTATTGAGCTAAAAGGAGATTATATTGAAGAATAAAATCAAATTTTCCGAAAAAATGTGTTTTTCTTTGTTAGGCCTGGGACTTCTCAATCAGCCTAGTAATAAAGCTATAACTCCTTTTTTTGCTACTAGAGATCAGTTTTAAAAATAAGTTCGAACAATTATAAAACGTCACGTTTAAATTGGTGTGCGGTTTGTAAGAGAATGACCGATATGCTAAAATGTTTGACTTATCTTTACAGCTTTCCTCGCTATATTAGCATTTGGTAAAATGTTTAAAACCTTTATATTTTTTTTTTAAATTATATGAAAATAAATTTGGTTTTAAAATAAAAAGTAACATTAAACATTCAATTTTGACAATCAACCATATATTTCAATTAACTTGACACTCCAATAGCATTACAAAAAAATAACTATGCTAAAAACAACAAATTTTTAATGTAATTTTTTTCGCAATTTAAAATAAACCGAAATTGCAGTACAAAGCAGAATAAAGAATATTAAATTTAATTTTTAAAGTGCGTGTGGAGCACAAAGTGGAGATAATAAAAATGAAGGAAAAAATACTGTAATAATTTAAAGGTGAACATGATTGCGTTATTGTTTCACATGAGATACAAGCTGACAGCCAGGGGAGGAACAGCACCCACCTACCTATCTGTCTATCTAATACTCGTAGATAGATAGACAGACAGTCTGACGTATTGACTGTTTCACCTGACAATCTGTCTACGTGTCGCATTAATTGACAACAGATTATAAGCAGATCAGCGCAACGACCTTGCATTGACACGCAAAAAGTGAAAAAATAACAACAACAACAAAAAAAATGGAAGAGAGAAATCATACGAAATGAAAAAAAAAAAAAAACCAAGAAACAAAACAAAAAAATGCCACAAAGCAAACTATCGTAAAATCGCTTACAAATGCCAAAATCAACGTAAATGCTTTCAATTCAAAGTCGTTTCCATTGAGATACAATTGTATCTAATAGATAGATATGTACCAAAGCCGTTTAGCCTATAGCTGCAACAATAGAGCGAGCGTGCGCGTATTCGTAGTATCTTTGCAGTGCGTTTTGTGAATTGTAGCATTTAACACGCTTCATTAGTTGTTGATCACGTGACGGGTGGGGGGGGGGGGGGCAATAAGGGGGAGCGAATGGCAGCAGCAGTGTGCAGTAGGTGTCTTAGCCAAATTTTCAAAATAAATTTTTTGTTTTTTTATACATTAGCGGTTCTTGTGCAAAATTGTTAAAATTTTGTTTTAATGTTTCAATTAAGGGGTATTCAGAAATTCAAGTTGAGGTGGTTTTAGGCCATATACAACACTAAGAAATTCTAAAAGAGGGCGATAATTCTTTTTGAAAAATATAGCAAAAACCTCCCTTTTGTAGAATCGTGGGTGCCACTAGAAATGTCAAAAGCTCAAATTTTACCTAGCAATTTTTGCAAAAGTGCGAATAAAGTAATCACTCAGGATTTCTATGGCTATGTCTATTCATTTATTACTGATGAGAAAAATTGAATCAAAGCAAGGTCTTAGATAGTTGCAATACAATTTCTGACAACATACGATTAACACGCTCATAAGTAAGGTGATCTTCTGCAACTTCACGTGTAGTTCGGTACTGTTCCGACCAATTACAATAAAGAATTCAAGGAGATGAAAAACAATATTATGTGAGGATATTTCATGAGTTTATTACGTCCAGCTGTTGGCTCTGCAAAGTACTTCCCTCTAATAAACCTATTACTCTAAGGCAGTGGTGGGCATGGAAATCTAGCAAAAGGGCGCAACAGCAACATCAAACAACAACAAACTAAATTTTAAAGTTTTTTTGCTTTCATTTCCAAATTCGCCAAAGCACAAAAAAAAACCAAATTGCACTACAAACAAAAACAATTGCTACATTCATCGAAATCCAATGCGGCGCCGTCGCTTACGCTTGTGTATGTTGTTTTTGTTTTCATTAGAACTCAACTCAACGCTGTGTGCCGAAACCGTTGAAATTCTGTGAACTTTTGGTTACTTGTTTGTGCGTCGAATAACGATTCGGGCCATGAGGGCTGAAAGTTCCTGTACGTGCCCATCGCTGCTCTAAGGACATCAAAATTCACACTGGAACGAACTCGTTTTGGAAACCTAAACCTCAAAAATGTATATGATATATTCTCAGCTTCGTTGCAACATACCACTGACGTTAGTACAAAGGAACCGTGCACTGTGAAACTGATTCATTTGAATATAACAAATGTATATTTCATATAGAGAAATCAAATATTTATTTGATTCAAACATATTGTATTTGGAACAAATAGTGGCATATGTTGGTTGAAGCATTTTATGTTTGACTCAATCAAATATTTAATTGCTCTATATCAAATATAATTTGCTTCATTCAAGCAAATCATTTTCTCAGCGTATGGACAGTTTAAGCCTTGCACAAATTCAGTTACGGAGCAGGGTTGCCATCAAATATTACTAGAAAAGTAAGTCTCTTCGAATTAAAATGTATGTATATAGAAATTGCTACAAATATTAAAAAAACATTTAATGGCCCACAAGATTTGAACACATGATCCCAACGTAAAAGGCAATGGTTCTAATATCTACAAAAAAACTTCTTTTTTTTTTGTCTCGTCAAAATCAATTTAAATCCTCTTATATTTTGTCATGAAAGTTTGAATAACATTTCCTATATCGCTTTAATACGATAATCTTTTTGGACGGAAACAATATTGAAATATATTTTATGGGGTCGCTAATGAATCTGACTAGTGATACAGCCTGTAAACAATGTTTTGAAAGACAGGAAAACTGTACAATGTATTGCCGACCCAGTAGGTACATTTTCTGAGAGTAGAATCATGTTCCACGAAAGTTTTGCAAAAACTAACCTATAAATTACTGAAAACCCGGAGCACCTCTAGCGTTAATATGATGGCGCTTGAATAATTGAAGTCACAACTGAATGAGATCGCAGTGCCTAGACGTAATAGTTCTGCCACATAAATTTATATATTTTGAAAATGAAATCACTGTCACGCCTTTTACAAAACATGACAATAAAGCTCAGAAATCGATATATCAGACAAACTTCTTTCAGTAAATCTAACTACCCCTAACTTTTTTTTTAACTTTTTCGGTTTTTACCATTAGCTCCTATTAATTTTTTGATATCTTTTTATTCTCTTTGTATTTTGGAACCTACCTCAAGCTTAATTGTTTTTGTTGTGTTTCTTTGATTATTCGTTTAATTCCACTTCCTGCCTGGCGTGCGAGCTAATAAATGAACAAGCGTTTGATTCGCTTCATTTTTTTCCACTTTTTTCAGACACGCCTGTTAAAGTAGCGCACAGATAAATAAATAAAATTTCTTATCTGTGATTTTCGTTGTTTTTGATGGTGTTGTGGCAGTTGTTGTATCAGTTGCTGCACACAATTCGCAATTAATTTGCCAAACGACGACTGTGTTTCTGGGTCTTTAAGGCAAGGTTGATATTTTTTATCATGGTTGCTGTTGTTGTTGTTGTTATTGTTGTTGTTGTTGTTGTTGTATTGCCATTTAATTGTTGAGATTCAATTGTTGTATCGAGTGCTTCAATATTTGCTTAGGTTACCTTTTATTATGCGATAATTTTTTTTTTTTTGCTGTTGTTGTATTGCTTATGGCACAATAGTTAAATTAGATTTAATATTTTTTGGGTTCAATTGTTTTTTTGCCTGATATTGTTGCTGTGTTTGCTGTAATATTTTTGTGGTAGCTGTTGTCATTGAACATTTTGCAAGAGTTGTTCAATTAATTGTTATGTGATTTTGTTGTTTTCATTGAAGCTCTCATATTTTTCAATGGTGGCTGGATGCTCAAGAACTTGAAGGTTCCTTTGAAATCGGATGATATTAAAAACGGATTCGTTTAAGTTAAAAAAATGTCTTCTTACAATTTTCATATAGAAAATCAAAGATAGTTTAAAGGAAAATTATCGCGTTTACCATTTTTATTAGAAAAGATGCATACTTATTCAAAAAAAAAAGTTAAAATTAATTTTTGATTTTGAAAAATCAAGGTAAAATTTTAAAATTTTCAAAAAGTAGCTACGACCATTCAAAAGGCCATTAAAAATCTATAGAGAACAATTGAACTAAGACTTTTGCAGTTCACCCAATAGGACAACACTATGACCAAGTTTGAGATCAACCGGATTTGCTCAATTTTTGACTTAGAACATTTGACATGAAATGTGTCATATGTACAACCATAGCTTATAAGAGAGAAAGCAGCTTAAGCTGCCTAAAACTATGTCATGAAAAATATAAACCATTCTTGCCAGGAAGTCTCAGACTAAATTTAGAGTTTTTAACATTGCATACTTTTAGGTCTCTCTACTAAAAATTCAACTTAAGTTCATATGATTTCACAATAACTTGGTTCATATTTCGTAAAACTAAATAATTAAAACTATTGAAAATAATTATTCTATAGACTGAAGAACATGGCGCAACACAGAGTTAAAGTTGCGTCATAACACGAAGCAACCGCTAGCTTTTTGATGTTTTCGTTACATTCGAATATTCTTACAACATACTAGCGCTGATGTCAACGTAACGTAAGCGATTACATCGTTTGTTATGTTGGTCACATCGATAATGCAACAGACAACACTTGGCTTGCCTAACAAGGGGGGGTAGAGAGCAACGACACTGCAAAAGTCAAGTGCAAGTGCATTTTTTTTTTCTTTTGTGTTACTCATCATTAATCATGCTCAATAACAAAAACAGCAACAATAATAGCAATGTTACCATAAGCAGCGCTAAAAGTAATTGAAAAAAAAAAAAATTTTACAAAAATCGTGTGATTTTGTTAATTTTAAGCCTTTTAGAGTCTAACTACCTTTGACCAAGTTATGCGATCATATGAGTGGCTTATAATTCATTGGAAAATTTTAGAATTATATGAATTTCTTATTGTTGTTATTTTTTTGTTTTGGTTTAGAGGCTTTTCTTTAATCTATTGTTTTGTTTTCATTTTGTTATTATAAAATAGTTATATGGTATTTACTAAGGTTTTGTGAAAAAAACAAATGCTTTCAATGCAAGTGACAATTGTTGCTGTGCTGTTGTTAACAACATTTGAAATCCAATTACAACCTTGACGTAACGTAACAATTTCCGATTTCAACTGTTGGCTATAACGATGACTTTGTTAAAATGTAAATTTCTTTATCGTATTAACGTCCATCATACTATGTGTGTGTGTGTATACTTTGTTATTTTAGTTTGTCGCCTTTGTCTTAGAATTAAATGTTTATAGTTTTTTTGTAATGACTTATTGAAGTTAATTAAAATTATTTTTGAGGTATAGAAAATATATATATAAAGGGTGTTTAAATGAAAGACTTAAATGAAAGGAACAGCAATATCCGGTTTTAATTTTATAAAAAAAAAAAATTTTAAAATGTTAGAGAAATGTGCTATCCAAAAAAGTGCAAGTCGAATTTAAATTTCGATCTCAATATTATTGCAAACCTTTTCAAACAAAAAGATTTGTATTTCTATATTTACTTTTTTTGGTAGCGCCGTAAAAAGAGCATGTGCTTTATTCTTTTTTTTCAAGCCGTTATTTTTCACATTAAAAAGTTGTAGAATTAACATATAGTTTCTCCGGTAGAAATCAAAACATTAAAACTGTTTACTCGCCCAATTATTGGCCAGTTATTGGGCATTTTAAATGCTTGAAAAAAATGTCCAAAAAATGCCGATATCTTGGCCATTTTATCGCCAGTAAAAAGCCTAGTTATTCATGAACAGTTTTTGACCAATTATTGAACATTTAAAATGCGAAAACTGTTGAAAAAATTTCAAAAACCCGTTTAAAAAATGTACAAAAAATGTCCGAAAAATGTCCAAAAAAATTCCGAAAAATGTCCAAAAAATGTCCGAAAAATGTCCAAAAAATTACCAATAAATGTCTAATAAATACCCAAAAATTGTCGTATTGCTTAAAATGTTTTTAACCAAATCAGTAGCACTGATGTTCACAGCGGTCAAAGCGGTGAGAGGAAAATTTGTTTTTAGCAAAACGAAGCTGTATTTGATTATTGAAGGAATAGTACTACTTAATAATATAAATATATTTTAATACACCGTATAATTAGTTTATAAATAAAAAATTTATTTTTTCAGCCATTATCAAAGAATTTCGGCAAAAACATGGATTATCAGTGCATGAGAAAGATATTATATCTGCACTGAGCCATGTTTTAAAAAATGTGCTAGATTGGAAATGATCCGAAGAAGATACTTTAACACCAATCAATGAACTAGATATAGAATTTATTGATGATATAATTCGAAAAACATAATATCTGGTGAAAATAATACATGTACAAATATCTATAAATAATAATACTGGCCATTAAATGCCTGGTTTTTGGACATATTTAAAATATTTTTCAAGCATTTTTTGAACATTTTTCGAGCATTTATAGAACTTTTTTCGAGCATTTTTGGGGCATTTATTGGCCATATTTAATAGTGGCATATTTAATGACCAGTTTTAGAGCATTTTTCTGGCATTTACTGGCCATTAAATGTTCGAAAAAGGTTAGAAAAACCGTATCATAAATGCCATAAAACTAGTCAGTAAACTGACTGGTCATTTCTTGGCCAGTGGACATTTTTAATGCTCAATTTTTGGCCAATAAATGCTTATGATTTCTACCAGGGCTTACACATTTAAATATTAAAAAATTTTAAAAAATTTAGTGCAACGATTTTTGGAAACGACCGATTGCTATATGTATGTATGTGCTTCAACCTCTATATTGGAGTCACTAGGAATATGCAATACTATAGTTGCAAGAGTTGTTGTTGTAGTAGTGTATTAAAAGCAGTAGTAGTAGTAATAGTAGTAGTTGTCATAGTAGTAGTAGTAGTCGTAGTAATAGTACCTCTAAATATTTGCTGATTATTAATTTTCAAAAGAAATTTTTTTACATATCGACGCTCTAACGAATTTATAGGTGCGTCCACTGAATTCTAAGGGAGATATTTTTATCATCGCCCAACCCAAAGGTGCAGACGTTTTACGAAGAAGTTCTGAAGCATATTAGCATCGTAAGATAAAATGGTATGTAATACGGACGACAGATTGTATCAAAATAAAAATAGTTATTTCACTGAAATAATTTTTGTCAACTGTTTTTCTACTCAGAATTCATTGCGCGAAAAAAGTTAACATTTTAGCTACTTTGGTTCTATTATCCACATAAGCCAAAAATTTTTTGATGCTTTCGTTAACCTATAAACAGTTTTGTCTTTGCCTTGAAAATTGTTTCAATTATTTCATGCATTTAATGTTACTCATACGCACTGTTAACATAATTTTTTTATTCTCATTTATCTATGTATGTAAAAGTTTTTATACTCAAAGGACGCGGAAGTGTCATATTCAGTTGTTTTTAACTAAAACTAAAAAATTTTAGGAAAATTAGCAGCTCCTTACAAATTAATGAACGAAAATATCTATTGACAATGTAAATAAAAAATAAATGAAATGAGAAAAAAAAAACCGAAGGCAGAGAGAAACAACGAAAAATAAACAAGTGCATCAATACGATGCCAACTGTCAAGGTTTTAAAGATATGTATGTATGTACATATGTACGAATCACTTTTTTTATTTTTAAATTTTATTTTACAATAAATTTTACGTTGGGAATTTGTTAGCTTAACCGAAAGTAACATGGCGAGAGGGAGAAAGAATAAACATCGCTGAGCAAGAGTGCAATGATCAAGTTAATTTTTATGGGAAAGAAAATCAACACGTGCTGCAATTCATACACATTCGCTTGTACGGCTCTTTCCCTTTTATGCGCGCTCTCAGTTAGCATTGATCGTGAGCGCACGCAATGTAACTGCCATTTAGGAAAAAAACGAGTTTAATTACAACAAGCTTTTGCCGAATATGTAACACCCTCTCGTCGTCTGCTAGAACATTTGAGCAGAGCAACAAAAACGAAAAAGAAAAAGAAAAGTTGACTTCTTTACGGTTCCTTCCTCGTACATTGATTGCATTGATTTTATGTGCGTTAACAATATTTGTAAATTAAAAAAAAAAAACAACAACAAGAGCACAACGAAAAACCACCTCAATTCGTATTTCGTGAGTACATATGCGAAACGATACAGCGCAACAACGGCGAATAAACGAGCGAACAACCGAAAGCCGCAGTAGCAGCAGGGTACAGCAGAGGGTATTTAACCGACCTCAAATCAATTTGCAATTTCAGTCTGTCTCCGTGCTGCAGCGTTGCATGAACTCGTTAAATGCTTTTATTTTTGAAAAAAAGCAATAAAATTTCAATTTAAAGAAATTTAATTTTCTTCCTAAAATAAAATCGCAAAAAAATAAAAAAAAAACGTTGAACTTGAATTTTAAAGGAAAAGTGTAGAAAAATAAAATAAACATAATCTAAAACGGAAGTGTACTATATTTTCGTCGAACAATTTGTAATATGACGGCTGTCTGACAGTGTTGCCATAATTTATTTAAAAGCCTAACGGTGACTTGAATTTTAAACAACAGACGCGATTATCTAATAGCGTTTTTTTCGCAGTGCGTGTGTGCTACAAAATAAAAAAATAAACAAAAAAATCGGCGCAACAGCCTAATTAACCTCCCCACGAACAAAGCAAGAGACGTTGCCTTTTTATGGCAAAAACAAAAAAAAACTTTAAAGACAATACAAAAACAATATGTGATAACTTGAAATTAAACTGCAATTCATAACACGTTCACTTAGCTTAGTTAACACCAAAGTATAAGAAAATACTAAACTCAGTCTGTTAAGAAAAAATTAAAACGTTCCCCTCTGCTTTTAACAAAAACTCAAAAACAAAAGTGAGTTAATCATCACGATCCGCACGATCGTCACTGATCGCAAACCAGCCGCATATTAACTCTGCAAAAATACAACAAACCGCACCAAGTGAGCGAAGAGAGCGCACTTGATATTGAAATAAAATCGAAACTGAAATTGAAAGTGAAAGTGAAATAACCAACTTTTTTTTCCATTCTTTACGCTATAATTTCTTCAATACACCACCTCCAAAACGAACGATCGTTGTGCGATCGTTTCAACAGCAATAGCTGAGCGCAACACATTAATAGGCTATAGTAAAAACTGTGGTTACCCAGACGCTGCTGGTGGAGTGCGCAAGGCTTAACCATTTATTTTGTGGTTGTAACGAAGACCGTTTTAGCCAGCCATCAACAAGCGTACCAAAAGTTTGAGATCAAGTAAATTAAAGATAAACAAAACAGCAGGATAAGTTACCACCGATTAGAAAGTAAAAGTAAATTAGAGAATATTACGAAAAGTTCGGGAAGTGCATTAAAAACATATGAATAATATGTTATAAAGGAAGTTCGAAGTTAGAAAATATAAAATTTTGTAAGACCAAGAGTTAAAAATCCAATATTTTCTTTCATAATATTAACAAATTGAATAAAGATCAGTGCCAAAGAGACTAAAAAGTGTATTGAAAATTTCGAAAATTAAAGTTCAAACACATGATACGCTAAGGGCTTTACAGAAAAGTTTTGAACATAAATATAAAGAATACAAACCTCAAAATAGTAGCTAGAAAATGAACAAAGATTACTGAACAACTGCCAACCTCAAAAGAACGTCTAGAAAAAACTGATAGCTACATGGATAGTACTTAAACGTACTACATAAATTTTGAGGAATCTAAAAAAATTCAGTCAAAGGCAAAATTTTTAGATTGAAAAACATTAAACTTAATATATATATAGCTGAAAGTATAGGAATAACAATTCTCCAAAAATTAACATAAAATATTTACAAACTTCCCCAACAACTTCCGAAATCATCAAAACAACTTCGTTTAAAATGAGTGACCAAGAACAGCCCAAAATAACCAATGCAATACCATTGAGGTATTATGACGTAGCAACTGAAGTCACTCCCATTGCTAAAACTACGCAGGACATCATGTCCTTTCCAAATACTTGTGAAATAAGACCACGAACCACCAGCGGTGGAACTGAAGTCACTCCCATTTCTAAAACTCCGCAGGACATCATGTCCTTTCCAGATACTTGTGAAATAAGACCACGAACTGCCAGCGGTGGTCACACATTTATAGTTACTACCGTACGCTCAGAAACTACCACGAAAACGGAACAAACCGACAGCAAGCGTGGAGTAGAAGTTACCACCCAAACTTCACTAGATGACGATAACACGCCTAGCTGCAGCTATGCATCCAGCACCAAAGCTATTGTGCCCATTTATTCTTCATTACCCTCAAAATTACTGCGCTTACATGCCAGACATTCAGCACAGGCGATTTTAGAATCACAATCTCAATCGCTGGACTCACAATTCGGCAGCGATGAAGAAAGTGGCGCTACCAGTGGTACTAATGATTTTGACTACAATGATTGTGCGGATGTCTTTGATTGTTTGACGCCTACGGCACCTGCAATGTCACCGCCACCACCAAGCACTACACCTGTCGATTGCTATGAAGACAAATTGATTGATGTCGGCATGGGATCATCGATTGACGATTCCGAAGAGTCTGAAGTTGATGATGAACTCAAACCATTGGCTGTAGATAATCATGCTGTATTACATGATGTTGACCTTAACTCACCACCAATCACTGAGCAGCAACAATCCTTATCACCACATGAGGCGAACGAATTGAGTGAAGCAAATTTAGAACGATTCCGCAAACATCATCATCATGCGCTCGATAACATTTATTTGCATCCAAATTTCAAATATGATATTCAAGCCAAAGATGAGGTTGATACATCATCATCACCACCACCACCACCACTAACTGCCGATTCTCCTACGGAGCAGAAACGTGTACATCGTTCTTTTCTTACTATGTCCAAGAAGCCATCACATCTTGAACTAGATATTGAGAAAGCTAATTCTGTGATTTCTAATCCTGCTTCCTTTGCCACCACCGATCCATGTGGTGATCAATCTCTTGTCAATGAAATTGACACACTCGATCCAGCGCTTGTGCCAAGTGATGAATTGGCCGCCGAAATTACTGAGGCTGTAGAGTATTACTTTTCTAACGAGAGCATTTTAAAAGATGCCTTCTTACTAAAACATGTGCGTCGCAATAAAGAAGGTTTTGTTAGCCTTAAACTGGTTTCTTCCTTCAAACGTGTACGTCAACTAACCAAAGAATGGAAGGTCGTTGGCAATGCAGTGCGTCGCAAGTCGCGCAAAATAGAACTCAATGATATCGGCACAAAAGTGCGTCGCGTTGAGTCGTTGCCAAACTTTGATGAAACGATGCCATCGCGCACAATTGTAGCTTGTGATTTGCCGCTAGATAAGCTGACCATCGAAAAGGTCTCCGATATTTTCTCAAAATGTGGCGAAATTGCTTTGATACGAATACTGAAACCAGGTATGACCATACCGGTTGATGTGCGCCAATTTATGAATAAATATCCAGAGATGCAGCAAAAAGAGTGCGCGCTAGTCGAGTACCTTGAATCGTCGGCGGCACGTGATGCTAAAAACTTACAGGGTCCTTTCCAAGTTTTCGATATGATAGCGCCTAAGAAGAAGACCGGTAAGAAGGCTGTCCTACAAGTATCGGCACCTATAGCACGTATGGTGGAGAACTATCGCTATTACAATGACGCCACTTACGAACGAACTCGAGGTGGTAGCTTCAGTGGTGTTGTACCAAGTGAAGGCGATTTCCGTTTTAAGCTACGTCGCAACAACTCTGACTTCCATACTAAAGTCACACCAACGTCATCCTCGGACTATCCACATACGCACTCGAACTCTTACAACAATCATTACCATCAGCATTCACCACCACAGCATTCGTACGCTAATCACCATCAGCAGCAGCAGCATCAACACAGCCCAACTCATCGCGGCAGCTTTAGTGGAAGCAGTGGTGAGCATCATCCACACCAACATCAATACCATCACTATCAGTCACGCGGCAGCATTAGTCATGACTCACCGTCTGGTACGCAGCCTGGTGCCGCCTACTCACCTGGTAACAATATGAACTTTTTCGCTGTACCGCCTCGTCGATATAGCAACGCTTCGACAGTGCCGGCACATACGGCTACTTTAGGCGACTCACAGTCTACTGCGGCTATAGCGAGCGATGCCGTTAATAACAATAGCGCTCACAACAACACAAATAACACGCATAATAATATAATTAACAACAACAATAGCAGTAACTTGGCGCGTCGTTTATCAAATTGCTCAGATAGCTATAACAGTAGCAACTACTCAGAAATGTCTCGACGTCCATCGAATTGTTCAGAGAATCCACCACAGCGCCGTGATTCTAACTGTTCTGAGAACTGTCCATGTTCACGTCGCGTCTCTGAGTTTGGACAAAATGAAGTTTATCGCAAGACCTCACAGGGTTCGATTGGCAGCGGTGTGGGAGAGCGTCGTTTCTCCAATGGTTCAATGCAGTTTGAACGCACATTCTCCAATGCCAGCGACATAAGTCGTCGATTGTCGAACGACTTTAATTTGGATCGCAAACAGTCGCTCGAAACTCAAACGGGTCTGCCATATGAAAACGATGGCAATGTTGGTGGCGGTGGTGGTGGCTATAATGTCTTTCCACGTCGCTATTCGAATAGCTTTAATGCAAGCAATAAGTTGGCGCAGTTTGATAATGCTCAGTATATTAATGGACGTCGAATATCCACTGATTCAGGATATGATCGTCGCTTTTCGTTTGGCTCAGAGTATGAGGGTTCACCACGCTCACGTACTGGCAGTTTTTTGAGTTCATATAAACATAATGCCGAATTCGATGGTTCACCCCGTTCACGTACTGGTAGCTTCCTGGATGGTGCGCCACGTTCACGTTCAGGCAGTTTTGCTCAACGTGCCGCTGAGAGTTTAGTTCGCACTCCTATAGGTCCAGATGGTAGTAAAGGATTTGGTACACGTGCTAGAAAATTCGGACAGACAGTATCACCTGTATAGATGATGATGATGATGATGTAAAGTATTGGAATCGTTAACTATTTTCTAAGAATATTCATTTTGCAATCAACAATGGCTGTTTACTTTTATAACAATAAGCTGGATGCGAGAAGGGCGTTTATCCTTTCTTCATAAGTATTCACTCCGTGGGGAAAATCATTTAAAGTAGTTAAAAGTAAGTACCAATTTTAACTTAGATGATTTTAGCTTTTGTGGGCATTTGTTTTAGATGATATAGACCATTACTAAAGAGTAAATGTAAGATTATTTGCTTTTTACAATTGAACATTTTTTCATTGGACCTAGAGTTATTAGCAAATGCCGACAATTCTTGTAAATTTATAAATCGATCAATGCTTTTTTATTAAACAAACATAAAAAGACGACAATTGTCGCTTATTGATTACAGTATATATCACGTCTTAAAGTGTCATTGCTAGTACCTTTATAGATTTGGCTGCTTGGCCTTAATTGACTGACTCAGTAGAACATTTAAAAATTTTTGTTTGTATGGATTTTACAGGACACAAAAACTATTAATTTTAAAAGAAAAACTGTTTTGAATTGTTGTTATACGGAAACTTTTTTTTTTTCAGATGAACTTTCAATGGAGTCTCCAAAACAGGCAAGATAATTATAACTTTATTATTTAAGAAAACTATGTTCTATTTATATAATTTTTTTTTCCATTCTTTGATGAATGTTTATACAAAAGCAACAATTATTACTTTGCCACAATTTTATCTTTAAAAAGAAATAATAAAAAAGTAATATCAATATTTGCGCAACTGGCCGAAAATAATTTTCGAAATATGTATTCCAGACTTGTAGCAAAATCGTTTAATTAAAAATAAAGGTCAGGCTAAAGTTCTTGAGCCCAAAGCTAAAATGATATGCTTTGTTTTTTATCAAAACTTTTTTAGTGTCACAAGCCTTGTAAATCTACCTGTTAAATTTTATTTAAGTAAAATAAATAAACTCATTAAAGCAACATTTTTTAAAGGCCCTGACCTCAATATCTGGTATCACAAAAATAGAAACATTTAACAATTTGTTTGTATAGGTTTTATTTAGCTTGAAAAATTTGGCACATTGATAAGGAATGAAAGAACATTAGAGAAAAGTTTATTTTTCTAGAGAATACAGTTTTTTATTTTTTAGACTGTAACATATGTTAATGGAAATTGCTTACAAAATAAACTAGTTGGAGTTTAATTATAATTTTCGTAAAAAGTTTACAAGAAAATTTTATAGTATGGTAATTTGTTGAGAAGAATTTTGAAGAAATTGCAGCTTTAAAATAAGGCTTTAGTTTAAAATTTTGCTTAGATTGAAGAAACAAATTTTAGATAAAAACTGTTTCCTTTAAAGTGTTAAATGATCGAAAATTAATATTGAAAAATTTTATATTTAGCACATAGCTAAACTCAGAAATAATGCAGCATAGCATATAGTATATTAGTGTATAGATTTGTGTGTCCTGCTCCCACTTCCTACAATCCAGATTCGATATCCTTAGCTTTAGAGTTCTAATTTGCTACTAACAGCATTTTAACTCTTTCAGTTGGGTTTCAGGTATTGAATTGTTGGCCACAGACATTCTTTAAAAATGAAATAGGCACAAAATCAAAGCAGTTGGAATAGCTTGGAAGAGGAACTATATCAGTGGTGGTGTCAAAATATTATTAATTATTTTTAAAACTGTGGGAAACATGTTCCGATCAATTGTTCAAGACAGAAAGAACATTACTCTTTGTGAAGCATAAAAATGTGCCAGTGTGGGTTACCAAGTGACCAGAATTAATCCAGCCAAGCCCGGAATTTCATGTCAAAGCCGAGAGCCTGGTAGGAATTCAAAAATTTCTGAAATTGATAAATAATTTTTCGGAATACCTGCAGGGTCATTGAATTAATTATAATTTGAAGAAATATTTTTTTATATAAGCAATTTTTCTGTAAAGAAAAATAATTGAACAGAAATTGTGTTTGAAAATTTTATAAAAAAAACATAATAATAAACACATAAAATATATATGATATTTAAGATACAACGTTTACATATACATATGTACATAGATTTTGTATTATTGTAGCTATTTTCTTAATAGATTTTCATAGCTATTTGGTCAATTTAATTACATGCATTACTTATAAAATCATAATTTAAGAATTTTAGAGCTTTAGAGCTTTTGAAAAAGCTTTTGGACAAATTAATTGAAAACCTAATACTATTAAATAGGGTGTTTTTTTTTTAGTATGTTATAGTTTTTGAATAGAAATAAAATATGAAAAATTGTCCAAATGAACTAAATTTTGGCTTATACTCCGCAAGCTTTAAATGATTTCTCATGAATAATGTCACGAGTTAACAAAAAGCTCTCATTCGATGTTAAAAAAAAAACAACTAACTAGCTAAGCTCACAATAACTCTCAAAAATAAATGCAAAAATTTAAGTTTTGGAACAAAAATATATGATAATGATGATAGTGAATGATACAGAAATATTTTAAGCTTTCAGAATCAAGATATCACTTATGCCTCTCACTTTTGTATAAAATATTCACAAGAATAAACACTTAAGAAACAAAAAACTGAATAAATTAGCTTTTCAAAATAAATAATTTTGTAATCAACAGATACTTGCCTTAAGACACTCTAAAATGCAAAATACTTACTGCCTCAAATACATAGTAGTTATCGTTTTCCTACAACCATTATGTGGCTTTACTAAAGAATGGTTGCAAAGTTATTGAGAACAAAAGCAAAATTACCTTCTGTCTCTGCACTTAAGGTCAAATAGATATTCAATTGAACTTAAATTTAGTAGCACTTAATAAATGTTTAATCTTAAATAAATCTTAAAACTTTAATTCTTTCTTATAAAATAAATAGGGTATATTATAAAATTATATTATCTATATAAATTAATTATTTTTATTGAAATTAAATGAATTTTAGTATCGTTATATTAAAGAAAACTAGTTATTATTAAAAAAACATTATTACTTAAACAAATTATTTATGTATGCATATTAAAACAATTATTTTGAAAACAACATAAGTCACTCAAGGAAAACATACTAGAAGTCAATAAAACAGCATAAAAAGCAAAGTGTTAAAAATCCTTCTAACTTTGTTATGAGATCTATTTTTTAATTTTCTACTCAATATGTGTGCCACAGTTTTAACAGATCTTCAATCTTCAACAGCGTTGATGATGCAATACGTTGATGAAATTTTTCTGGTCTTATTTTGTTTTTGCAAGCAACGACCAAAACGTTATCAATTTTGCAAAGAGGACAGTTCTAAATCATATCATGTCCGACTATATCAGTGGTAATGCCATTTAAAATAATAATTCGTCTATATTCGCGAATTAAGTTTTATTTTAATTATACTATATTTTCTTTGACATAAAATGAATTTCGAAAAATATGTCATTATATTTTTTTTATATAACTAAGTAGTATTTAAGCATGTTAACTTTTTCCTTCTCAGCAAAGGCAATCAAAATAAAAATATTACAGGGAAGAATATAAATATTTTAACTCTTAGCTTTAAATTTAAAATAAAACGTTATAAGCAATATTTTAATTTTTTTTTTTTTGTATTCAAATAAAAATAGTTTTAGCAAAATTAGAAATTTTAAGGTGCCAACGTTTTTTTTTTTTTTAAATAAAACATATGCACAATATACAATATATAAAATAAATAATAAACGAATTTAGTTGTATCGAATTTGATATTGTTATGAAACCATTATGTGCTTTCAATTATGTTACTACATACATATATCGTACTATCTATCTATTTACTTAAAACAAAATTAATCTAAGTATGTAATTCTGTTTAAAATGAAAAACTAAATAAATATTTTTATAAAAAAAAATTGGTTTTAGTTTTTTATTTGTAATGAAAATAATACTACTACTACACATGTTTCACTGCTGTTGCTTGGAAATAGGGTTACCAGCTTCCAGCTGTAAAATTTTTCTGTTCCCAAAAATGGTAACTATTTTATATAGTCAAATTATTTAAGAAGAGCCCCTCGTCGCAAATGCAAACTTTTGGGTAATCCAAAAAAAAAAAAAGTTTTTATTTTCCTTCATTCTTTCGTAAATAATGGCGAAATTCCACCAGACATGAGTTCTTCATAGGCAAACGATGAGTGATAACAGTTCGTTGGTAAAAAATGTCACTTAAAGCTTTTCATAAATAATCGATTCAATCATAATATTTCATTTTTTTATCATAAGTTTAATTTGTTCTATTTTGCATTAAGTCTCCTCGTTCCTAGACTTTTTCTATAAGCTACGACTTGTATTCATGTTTTCCGATAAGTTCGACTTTATTAACTTCTATATGTCTTTCGATATAAATCAATTTTCGCTAAGTTTTGATTTTCCACGATTTTTTCGAAATTATTGAATACATATGTATTAACTTTTATTGACTTTAATGATAGATTTTAATTACAGTTGATTTTTTCGTTACTTTTTGACTTTTTCCATGATAAGTAAGTTGGACTTGTATCAACTTCTTAGATGTTTTTTGACATATTTCAACTTTTTGATAAGTTCGATTTTTCACGATTTTTCTATGTTTTTCAATAAACTTTGACTTTTATCGACTTTTACTGTAGCTTCAATTTAAATCTATTTTTTCGATACTTTTCGATAATTTTCGACGAATATCAATTTTTAGTTTTAGTTAAGCTTAGACTTCTTGGATAGATAAGTTTTAACTTTTTTGTTCTTCGATAAGTTTCGACTTTTATCATATTTTTAAAGCTTTTCGATAGTTTTCGAATAAAATCGAATTTTTCGACGTTTTTGGAAAAGTTTGGAATTTCAACAATTTTTTGGAAGTTTTTCGGCTTTAACTTGTTCGATACTTTTCGATTATTGTCGATTATTATCGGGTTCTATCCAAATATTTCTAGAAATATATTTAAAAATGTTTATTGACTTTTGATGCTTGTAAAGTCAAGCGAAATGTAAGTTTATTTTTAAAATACCCTTTAACTATTGTTTGTCATGAAGTTTGAGTCGCTGGAAGTGTTTGTTTTATATCGGAACTTTGTTAGGAATGCTCCATTTTTATGAAAGTGATGTGAAAATATTGTGAAATATTAGGGTTTATCTGTGTTACGTGGGGTTAGGCTGCCCGACTACCAAAATGGATGCAATGAAGAAATCCCGCTCTCAAAATTATTATGGACCCATTTACTATTGCTTTCACCAACGATGGGTATTTTCGTAATTCCGTCCGAGGTAAACGGACGATTTTGGGCCATCTACCCAGGATCAATGCGTAGGGTTCGAAAAATGGGTTTTGGACTTGATCAAGGTCCCTGCGAGGAATTTATTTTCTATCGATAGCTTTGCGAACAAGAACTGTATGCGCGGCCATCACATACCATATATGTATGTACCTTTATATTGTGTGTAGAAATGCGTCATATTGTTAGAACAAAGTATTATCATCTCTTTTATGGTATAGAAAATTTTCCGATTTGAAAACATTGTTGGATAACTTTTTTTAGGATAAATGTTTTATATCATCATGTATAATTAAGGTAGTATAAATCATGTAAAAGAAATTACAAAACGGAAATTCTTCACTTAGATCGCCCCCAAATAATTATTTATTCCTGAAAACTCATTTGTTCGAAAAAAGTTTATAAAGGAAAAGAAAGTTGTAGAAGGGATTTTCAGTCATACAGAGAAATCGAAGATCGCATTCAACGAAAACGATTCATTTCAGCTCTATGCACCCCCAAAGAGTTCCAGGATATAAGCAGAAGTAATAAATAAAGAAATGAGAATGAGAAATCGGTAGTAACTGATGATTTTTAAAAATAAAGCTTTCACAACATTTTGTACTACGTAGATAGCTGATCTAATTACCTCTCTAAATTTTTAAGTTTTTAAATATGCAGTCCATATGAAACTTTTTTTTTTCTATTAAAAGTCACTTAGCCGTAACCTTAACCTTTTCACAAAAAGTTTTTCAAATATTGAATTCATAATTTGGCATCATTTATATTTCTGCATATTCATTGTACAAAAACAACGAAAACACTTAGAGTTATTATGTAACACAACTCATTTACACAAAGCAATGAAAGAACTTGTAGTCAACTTAAAAACGAAGTACTCGTAGTATATGGTAGTTTTAGCCTCCCGCAATAAATTTAAATTTGCATATGAATTGAAATTGGAAATGGAAGGTTTTTGAATTTTGGTTTGCAAAAAGCATAAGTCGAAAGCAACAACAATAACAATTATATATAATAATATCTATAATTCGCCCCCAATAACGTGACGCATGCCCTATAGCCATAATTGATTTTTTTTATTTTTCAGTTTTAATTCAATTCGCAAATTTAACGCAATTGCCAGTTGCTATAGCGTTTTTATTTTAACATACAAATGTGAGCAAAATTTTTCTCTATTTCTTTTGCAAAACGCACTTTATCACCATCAACTGCGCATGCGCACCTAACTCCCCTCAATAGCAGAGTTTGGAACAATTTAACTTGGCTTACCAGTTAAATCAACTTCATTGCGTAGCTGCTGCTGCTGCAAAACTTGCTTGGCCTACAGGTAGGTAAGCGTGTTTGTCTTGCATTTGATTTAATATGCGAATTATACGGTAGATCAGACAGAAAGGCACACGTTCAAATGGACGGACGGCCGAACAGCCATCAGTTGTTAACTGGGCTATAATCAGCGGGAAAAATAGGTAGTGGTGTCGCATTTTTCTTTCATACCATGTGTTTAGGTTGGGTGGAGACATAACGAAATGTTCATCGGTGAAGGGGAGCTGGTGATTCGTGGAAAAACTATTATTGAAAATCATTGCATGGGCTTGATATATAAATGTTGTTTGGAAAATTTGTTAGTGCGTGAGGCAAAGCAACGATGACGTAAGTTGAATATATGCAAAATCTGAACAGTGTGCTTCGGGCCAAATTTTATAGATCAACTTTCGTTTATGTTACAAGCTTCAACAGTATATGTGTAAATATATAAATGCATACATACAAATACTTATATGTATGTTACATGTATGAAAATAAACTATGACATTTCTTGATAGCTGTGTTGCCTCAGGTACAGATTTTAAGCTTTCGCAAGACTTCTGAATATTGAAAGAGGCTGAAAATGTCGAAAATATATGGGAAATGTTGATAAAAGTTGAAAGATTGAAAAGTAGAAAAAATATGATTAATGGTGGAAAAAGTTGAGAAATTTTGATAAGGCCGAAAAAAGTTGAAAATGTTGTGAGAGTTGAAAAAATTTAGAAAATATTGAAAAGGTGGAAAATTTTAAACTTTTCAATTAAGTTGAAAAATGTTGAAAAAGTTGGACAGAAACATGTTTAATAAGGTGAAAATGTTTGTAAGAGATTCAAAAAGGTCCAACAAATATTGGGAATGTTGAAAAAAGTTGAAAGATGAAATATATTTGGGCGAATGTTAATGGTGAAAGAATTTAAAATATTGAGAGAGTGGAAAAAGTTGGAAAACTTTAAAATGTCTATAAGATATGGAATATGAATATGTTAAAAAAAGTTAAAAGATGTTGATAAATTTGATTAAGTTGAAGAAGTGGAAAAATATGGAATATAGATAATGTTGAAAAATATGAAAGATGTCGAAAAATATAAAAATCGTAAGAAAAGTTGAAGATTTATTAAAAGTCGAAAAGAAATAAAAAAGATTACTAGGCTGATTGAAAAGTCCCGGGCCTAACAAAGAAAAACACATTTTTTTTGGAAAATTATTTATTCTTCAATATAATCTGACTCGAGCATTTTGATGCCTTTCTTGTATTAGTCGCCATCAAGTTCCTCAAAATAGGCGTCCGTCTCGGCAATGACCTATTCATTCGAGTGAAAGCGCTTACCAGCGAGCCGTCTTTTCAAGTTTGGAAAGATGTAATAATCGCAGGGGGCTAAATCCGGCGAATACGGGGGTGGGGAAGGATTTCGTAGCCCAATTCGATCAATTTCGTCTTCACGGCTTTGTGAGCGGGCGCGTTGTCTTGGAGAAACAAAATTTTTTTTCTTTTGCAGATCAGGGCATTTACGCTTCACAACAGCATCGAATCGATCCAATAAGTCGCTATAATATTGAGCGGTGATTATCCTACCATGTTCAAGACAATCGACGTGAATAATTCCGCGTCGAGGTCGTGAAATATATCTCATTTTGCAAGGGTTTTTTTGAAAGTCAAAAATGAGGACATTTTGTTTTAGTGAATGAAATTAAATCTATGCAGGAAATTTATATGTATAGATGGAAATTTTCGAAGTTTTAGGGAAATATATCTAATTTTACTGGAGTTTTTGAAAATTAATTTTTTTTGGTTCGTCAAAGTTTTTGCTTGCATTACTTAGGGGGCGGCATTCCAAGTGTTCGCATCACGCGCCAAAAATGGACGCTACACCACTGTTTGCTTACCAAATATTATTACGTTTCATATGTACGAGTAAATTTTCGAGATACATCGTAATGAGTTTTGAAATATAGGGCGGTGACATACCTACTGGCAGAATCCAGCCTCAATTTCGGTCCAGAAGTAACTTTTTTGCTGACTTTCAAGCAACATTTTCTACTCTAAATGTGCACAGGCAGTGCTTCTAGAGCTACTTCATATATTTAACTGTCAGCATTCTGAAACTACTTCTAAAACTACTACAAAACGTAGGCACCTAGAGCACATTTCTTCAGATTGGGAGCCAAATTATTGCTCTTTATGACGAGCTCATGTAAGCTTAATGTTAGAGAATAACTTCTTAAATTATTGCAGCGCATATTTAATGACTTAATTTGCGTAAAGCTTTTACTCACATTTCATTTTAACAAGAAAAAAAGAGATATTTATACTTTGCCTTGTACGCTGGGAGCATGTTCCTTAAGACAGTCTACATTTTCAGCCAAGCTTATTTTTAACAATTTATATAAATATATTGAACAGGCTGTAAAGCGATAGGTATGGTTTTAAGCCCATTCACTTTCTAAAATTTTTTGAGAACAACTGTTTATGAGCTTGCTCGGATACTGTAAGTTGATTTGAATCAAGGCAAGATTGAGTAGTTAAAACAAAAATTCTCGTGTAAGAAATTTCTATGATTAGAAAGAATATTTTAAATACTCTAAGCTATTGTTAAGAGCTCTAAATTTTACTATTCTACCACATGAAAAAAAAACAACACAAATGTTTTTTTTTAGTCACACTCATTATAGGACGAAATTAATTTCATTTCGGACGTCTTCTTTTGAGGTTATATCACAATTGGTCTTAACTTTGTGCTTCAAGTCAATTCGAAAATATGAGCAGCTTTTACGTCCTAGTATGCTAAAAAATTCGAGCTTCACCACTAAACAGCCCACTAAATACAACATTCTAACTAAGACAACATCAGTCCTGTATCAATATCCATATTTAAGCCATTCTCAACTTTATGCTTTTCGCCACCATATCATAAATCATTAAAATTAAATAATAAAAGAAATTATTTAATAATTATGAAAAAATTGTGTCTAGTCAAGTTAATCAAAATGCCAAGCAGTGAATAGGTAGGTGCATAAAAAATGCGACGTTACGCTGTCAATTAAGCGCCGTAAGCAAAGCGCATGCGCAGCAGTTCATTGAACAGTTCAGACAGCAGCAATTTTATTGCTGCTTAATACTACACAGTTGTTGTTATTGCTGTTATTGTTGTTATTTTTATTACTGCTGTTGTTTTGGTTGTAGGTGACGATGTTGCTGTTAATGGTTGATGATAACTTTTAGTTTTATTATTGTTGCTATTTGTTATTATTGTCGTTTTTTAGTTATGTCATCGGTGTCATCATTTGTATGCAATTGCCGCATATTTATTTTGGTTTTTCTTGTATTTTTATTTTTATTTAAAAGAAATTGAATGCCAACAACAATGACAGCAGAAATCATTGATGACGACCGTTTCCATGAAAAATCTACCGATCGTTTTAAATATTCAAAAGAAAAAGTTATTTTTCATCATTCAATACATTGGCAAAAACAAAAGTTTTTTTTAATTAATTTAATTTTTTTTTTATATGCAAATTCCTCTTTATATTAACAAAAGTGAATTTTTCTGTAATTACGGCCATAAAACGTCTTGATGTTCATTACTTTTTAAAGCAGCTGTCTTCATGCAACATTTTTAAAAATATATTTTCAGGAAATAATAAAATAAATAATTTTTTTTTTAATTTTTGTGTAAGTCATCACCACTTTTTTTTGTTGGGGCCGGTCAATGGGCTCAATTACCAAATAAAAAATTTCTTAAGAACTCGATTTTGTCAAATTCTACAAAATCGTAAAAAGAAACATGTTTTTGTTTCTACAGCAAATTTTCTAATTGTTTGCAATTAAGATTTCAATTTTATTTTGCAAAAAAATTAAAAAAATATTCTTCTGATTGGTTATGACTGAACTAAACAAGTTTTTTTGGAATTGAAAAATAAATTTGCGCGCAATCAACGATATATACGGTATCGATAAATGAACGGTGATTGTTTACCCACCAAAAATCTTTATAAAAAGTTTTAATAATTAATGCAATTGAAAATTTAACTAAACAGTTAATTTAGGTAATTAACTTCTAAGTGATTCAGGAGTATCGATTGTAGGATACCCAATTTTTCCCTCCATTTTGATTTCACAGCAATAAATTTTATTTCTGGGTGATATGGATGATTCTTGGAATTATTGACCTCCTTCTCTCAGTTTGAAATTTAAAGCAACTTAGAATAGAGGAATGAGACTTTATGCACGAAATTTTTACTGGATGGCTCTTTGAAAATATGTCGACACAAAGACTTAATAACTTCAAGTGCTTGTATGGGATTTCCCAATCCCATCGAACGCTCTCTGAAGTCTTGTTTCTTAATTTTTCCGAACTAATCCTTTTTTGCCGAAAATAGAAACGCACCTGAGACTTTATTTTGCATATAAATTCATACCGGCTTACAGCAAAATATGCCATGACTACATTCACATTCAACATTTTTAGGGATATTTATTTGCATTTTTGATATACTCGTATCATATCGCTTTAATATTCAATTACTTGGATCATTTTTGCTTGTAACACTTTTTTATTAATTCATTTATTTAATTTATACTTTTCCCACTTCAAATTTTCAGCGAGTACGGTAGGCTTACTTTTCAAGGCCTGCTCAACCGAGTTATGTCATATATAAAAAAGTAGTGTTAAGGGTGGATAAAAAGGCCTGCTCTATTCCAAAAAAAAACGTTCTTAATTTTGCATTTACCTACTAAGAAATCAACTGTAACATTAAGTGCCTGCGTTGATGCACGTACTCACACGTATGAGTAATATCAATATAAATAGCCATGTAAAATATTTAATTTTTGCTTTGACTTTTCTTGATTTTGATAAATAAAAAATAAAAAAAAATTGTAAACTGGAATGAAAAATTAAATTTTATTGACCTTGACCATCGAATGCAAAATCGTCATCGTATATTTTCAATTCAATAAAAATTGTGCGTTGTGTACGAGCTCATACACAGCAAGGTAGCTAATTAAAATTTACTTCCGGCATAAATTTCAATATCATAATTGGCAATGTTTCCTTTTAAGAATTTTATTTTTTGTATTCAAAATAAATTTTTTTGAACATTTGTGCGTGTCATTGGTTGAAAAATATTTTAAGTGTCCTGCCTTAGTAGACTCTTATCTAAAATAAACGAAAAGTTGGCCAAAAGCTTTTCAAATTTTGCAAATGTTAAGTAAGCTGTATTGACCTTTGAAGTAAAATTGAAAGCTAAATCTATAAGATTTCCATGTGAGAGGGGAGAATAAAAAATGTGTTTCAAATGAAGTACTGAATATTCAAGTTTTTTATATAATTTTTTTATGTATGTTTTTGGACAATGGGAAAAATTTCTCTGACCATTAATGAATTCCACTGACCATTAAAATGGTTCCAAGACTCTCATCAGCTCTGAAATGGAGAATCTGACCGATTTTTTTTTTCTTCATCTAGACGGCCACGATCTTTCTAACGAAGCATTAGATTCCATGCTACCAATGGAATGGAGATCCCTCTCGAGGAACTCTTGAACTCAGATCATTGCTTCGTAATCGATCTTTTAAATTGATATGCCACTGATCGGATGGTATCGAACATGCTCATCTCATTCGTTGAACAGCATGTATATCCTATGCTATATTTACTGATAATATGCCAACATTATAGATAGCACCGGATTTTTCTAGATTTGGCAGAATACGTCAACCGAACATTATGATTGTCTACGAATTTTGGCTAGTATTCGATGCAATTTGCCTTAAAAAAATCCCACCCTCTGCCTTTATATAGTTTGAAAAGTAAACTATCGTTTCGGATATATCATTATCTTCATAGTTATCTACAACCCCAAGCGGTACAGAAAGTGGCAACAAATCTTTTCCAACTTTCTTGGCTTGCTGCTAAATATTTCAGCTATGGACACGTTTTCTTCTGGGTTGCTGTTTCTGCTAAGACTCTTAATCTCCACGTTGTTATTGGTCTTCTCACTTGCCGTGCATTCTGAGGTTTCCATTTGAAGGACAGCTCAGTGTCATTTACACTGCCTTACCACGACATCCAACAACGTTAGACTCGTTTTACACCACAATTCCTGTTTGAATATAATTTGCGGCCAGCGAATCATTAGAATATATCGCAGACAACGATTAACAAAATCCTGTAATTTCCTTGAGAGGTTTGCCAAGAATTTCCAGGTTTCACAGGTACACAATAGCACAGATTTCAGTTTGAATTCGATGGTTCTCAACTTACATCGTTAGGGGATTTGACTGGGTTCCCAAACTGGAGAAATGATCTCAAACGCAGCGTGATATTTACTCATTCTGCTTTTAACGTCTAGGTCCGTTCCACCATTAGATGATATGAAAATTCCCAGGTAGTTAAGCTGTTCGACCTCCTCAATTTGCGTCTGCCTGTTGGCGTTATTTTGATCTTTTTGTCGATGATCCTTAGGCTGCCCGACTCTCCATTTATCCACAGTGATTGAAGCATCGCGTCTAGTCCATTGATGGTACTTATTAGAAAACAGATATCATCGGTATATTCCAAATGACTAAGCCTTTTAAATTGCTTCAATTGAGTGCCATGTCTCTCACATGAACTTACCTACGGTGGTAGTCAGTATGTCGTCTGTCGCCAATAAAAAGAGGATCGGTGACAGAAGATCCGTTCGCCTCTCGCTTTGTTGCACTTCGAAAGAGTCGGAACCAACTCGGATAAAAGGGTATCACATATGTATATTCTCGTCTATCTGGTTTTGCACGTGCCGTGCAAAATTCATCCTTGATTGACCTCATAGAAAAAACCACTAAGTGTTTAGGTCATGTTTTGAAAAAAAATAAATTAAAACGGAATTACAGTGCAGTCGCGGTAACGTGAACTAATTAAAACCAAGGTTGTTCACATTAGTGAATATGAAAATTTAAGCCAAAATATATGCAGCGCAGTCGCTGTAACGTATTTTGCATCAAATTTTTAGTCTTCATATCATTTTTAACAACAAAAACTTTAAAAGAAACAAAAAACTTCTTCAATAATTAAAAAAAATTAACATAAAAATACATAAACAGCCTTTTGCGTAGTGCATGGTTGAGTTATGTCTTGCTACAAGGTGACTACAAAATTTATTTCGTTCACGTTACCGCGTTGTTCACGTTAGACGATGGTCACGTTACCGCGACTTCACTGTAGTATCAAATTTATTTTTACAATCCATAAATATCTTTACGAATTTTTAATTGGTTGCTTTACATTTTTTTAAGGGTTATCTGTTTAATGATGAATTATGTTTACAAGCCATGTCATAATTGCTCGTTTTCATCGTTGTGGTTTTTGATAAATTCACTCCAAATGAAGCACTTTAAATGTAAAAACATTCATAATTTATTACAAAGTGTAAAATATATAAAAAAAAAAATTCACAAAATACAAAACAAATAAAATATCTATATGGATAACGTGAGTTTGTGACCTTATCACGTTTTGTTTGTGCTTTAGCAGGAATTGTTTACGTAAATTGTTTTTATTATTTATTTTATTTTTTATTTATTTTTTTATTTTGATTGTTTCAAGAGTCAACCTCTCTTCCACATTTAATGTGTGTGATTCACATTCGATTTGCTAAATTTCGCTTTGAGCAAAATTCCACTTTGTTATCTAATTTTTGTTTACAAACACTTCTAATTTCAATGTTTTTTTAATTGCATTTCTCATCCCTGACCTTACTCAACAAAACTTGCGACGTCTTATGAATTTATTTTTATCTTTTCTAAACAAAAGTTTCTGATATATTTACGTACACACACATATCTAGTAATCAAACTTTTAAAATGATGTGGACTATTTGACTGTAGATGGCAGCACTTCGACTATTCGACTCTAGATGGCAGCACAACTACATATTAAGTCTTGACTTAATTAAGCTATAATGAACAGTGTGTTCAATAAATCAAATTGTTGCATGCTATAAAAAAAGTTTTAAAAACTTTGCTACAATTTGTTATTGAGTTGCAAAAAAAAAAAAATCAAAAATATTTCATGCTAAATTTCAGCTTCAAAAAGGCTCACTGAAAACTTCGATAAACAATGAAAAAATCGAAAAATGCTGAACAAGCCGACAAATACTTAAAAAGTTTAATAGTTAAAAAGTTCTAAATTTTTTACAAGTCAAAATATTTATGTTGAAAAATCGAAAAATATTGAAAAAATCGCAGGATATGGAACAAGTCGAAAAAATATTAGGAAAGTTGAAAAATATTGATAAAGCTGAAGAAAAAGTTGGATAAGGTAGAAAAATATTGAAAGAGTCAAAAATTGTTCACAAATCATTTAAGAGCCGATCCTGAAAATGTTAACATAATGTTAAATAGGTCGAAAAATGTAGAAAGCCAAACAATAAAAATGTTGAAATGTTCAAAATATGTTGAATAGGTTGGCATTTTGTGTCAAAAAAGTTGAAAAACTCGACAAAAATTGAACAAATTAAAAAGTGTTGTAAATGCTGAAAAAGACTACAAAATATTGAAACAATCGAAAATTTGTAACAAATGAGGATAATGTGAAAAAAAGTCAAGAAACTATGAAAATGCTGAAAAATATTAAAAAAGTTGAGAGTATAAAAAATGTTGAAAATCTCGAAGAAGTCAAAAAGTATTGAAAAAAATGAAAAAAAATAAAAAAAGGCTTATCATTTTGAAAATGTTGAGAAGTCGAAAAATTTACAGAAGGTCGAAAAATGTTTACTATGTCGAAAGATATTGAACAAATCGAAAAGTGTTGAAAATGTCAAAAAATATTGAAAGTCGAAAAATCTTAAAAAAATCAAAAAAATGTTGGGGAGGTCGAAAATATTGAGCAATACATCAAAGACGAAATAGTGTTTTTTCTTATTTAAATGAACACAATATTAAAATCAAACCTATGTATTTCAATAAGTAAAAAGTCATAGCTTATCCATTTTCAATATTTTTTATTTTATTTCCTTGTAGGTTATTCTCTGGGCTGGCTCTAAATTTAAGGATCATGTCTACAACATCTTCATGTACCAAAATCAATCGCAATTTTCGTTATTCGTTCGTTCATCATTTTAAATTGTATGCATATTTTAAAATGTAAACTATGATTAATTGTATTAAAATAATTATTGTTTAAGAACTATTGAATTTATAAAGAAGATTAAAGAACACCCATTGAAGAATAAGCTAGACAAGAACGATGTCTACCAATCAGTACAACTGATTTAGTTTTTCTATTTCATTGACAGATCAATTATTCTAGCTCAGAGAAAACAGCGGCAACATTTTAATGACAGAGTTTTTCCTAGCGATAGCCTGATTCTGATTCATCAAGATTGAAGGAACTGAATCAGTCAGCAGTCTTGCGGGAAGAAGTCTGAAAAGCCACTATTTGGTTCTATTCCTTTAAATATGAAGTCAACCAGATAGAACCAACGGAGTCGAAGATAATCAGGAGTTATAACTACAGCACACTGATAGTGCGACAATGTACCATCTCCTAGCTGATATCATTAAGTTTTTGAAAACTAAAGAAAAAGTCATGAAGCAAAACGTCCATAATTAAAAGATTTTCACGAGCTCCTTCTCAAAAGTTTTTTACATACTTCGATGAACTTTTGAAATTTACGAACTGAAGTTATAGAGTAAGAAATAGAGATAAAAGCTATAATAAACTATTACACAACAAAGCCAAAATAAAAAAAGGTACGCAAAACACTTTATATACGCACATACGTATGTATGTTGTTATTCTAAATTATTTATACTTATTTTATTGACTCCGTCGTGAAGCTAATCAAACTCTGCAGTTAGGTCTGGCATCAAATTAGCAACAAATCAGCGCAGACATCAGATTTTTCATCAAACAAAAACAAATAAAAAATTTAAAAATTCAGTAGTAGAGTATGTATGTTGCTGTCGTTTAACACACATCATGTTGTTGTATGCTAAGTAGGAGCAACTTTCTTGGAAATTAATTAAAACATATGCTCATCACTTTGGGCCATAAATCTGCCAACGCAATTATCACGTTTAATTTGACTATGAAAGTGTTTGATATCAAATTGCCGACGACGGCAAAACTCCATTGCAACTATAGAAGCAAAATCGCGACAATCTCACCCGTCTCGTCAGCAACAGCAACAACAACAACACCGAATAGGAGGTTACTCGATTCGGCTTTTCAGCATTTCGTCATGGTCCCGCGGGATAGCGACAAACAAGTGCGTGAACGCCATGAAAATCATATGGAGAAAACAATTCCAATTAGCAGCAATTGCAGTCAAAGCACCAACAATCGCTACAAATAATAAGCACAGACAACAACAACATCAATTGCTACGAACAAAGGGTGAAGTAAACGTTTCGGGTATATTACACCCCAAGCAATTTAATGCCAGATCATTTTGCTGCTTTAAATTCGTGTATTTATTCACTGCATTGATAAGACGTTTAGGGTAAAGTTACACAAGACGCGTCAAGCATTTAGATATAATTAACAAAATAAATATTGACATAGGAATTCCAGTGAACCTCAGATTTGGAACATAATCAGAAAATAAATTTAAATAAGAGATAACAAATTTGTTAAAAATTTTATTTAAGTAACACTGTGATACCATTTTTGGATCATTTGATCATTTTCTAGAGGTTCAATGATTCCGGTTAAGAAAATACTAAGCTCATTATGTAAAAGCCCGCAGCGTAATAGGATGAACCAGTTTAGCTTAGGAAGATTAAAATCTTTGTTATGATAGCTCAGAGTTTACATCATTCAATATGTGCAACACCGGCTTCGCGGCGGTCTTTTGCTGTCCTTCTGCACCTCAGTCCTAGCCGCGGGCAATATTTACATGAAATAATCTTTAAAAAGTAAATGGACCAAAAAACCAAACGCTTAAAAAATTACACGTTATATCCAACACCGGTGTGTTTGCAAAGCCCGTGTTGGACAAAGTATACTGAACCGCGGCCGAAGGCTCTAACATACTAAAGTTTCAAAAAAATCGGGAGCGAGGCCGTTAAACTAAATAACTACACAAGTTTATCCTAGACTAGACTGGTTCATCATAATACGCTATAGCATATAACTGTATACAGTTGAACTAGTTTGGCCTATGAAAAACTAGTTTATATTAAAAGCTGGTTGTGTGGGGTACAAAAAATATTCATTCGATCTGGCAAAACGTGAGTAAACCGATTTGATATCTACTAACCAGTGGCTGGTGTGATTCAATAATATTTTGTGTAATTTAATATTTATATTAACATTTTCAACAAATTCGGTCACTGAATTGAGTTGCAATTTAAACACACGCTAGCTAATGTTTTCAAAATAGTTGTTTTATTTACTCTTCAAATTAATTCACAAGCCTTAACAATACTTCGTGAACCTATTTCACAAAATCCCTTTGCGATCACAGTAAACTGCCTTCTTCGCAAAAAAAAAACTCAGCGATTGATTGGAATCGCTTCTGCTAGGTATCGCACATGCTTAATGCAGCTTATCTTATGTAGCTATGCCCTTAAAAAGCTGGCATCGGCGCATGTAGTTGCGTTTCATTAATTTGATCTCATTAAATTGCGTTGAACATTGTCTGCTGGATGGTTTTTATGTACTTAGATGTTTTTTTTTTATACGAAATCCTACTCCTACTGTGAAGATGTGCAATGAGAGCGAGTGTCAAACGACAAGGTTGAGTAATTGGTGAAATTAATTACCAGCAAGGGCAAAGCGCGAATTATTTGCTAATTTTGGACTGAGTGCGGAATTTAGTTGAAGTTTATTAGCTGCAATAAGGATCCTCTTATACAAACAAACGTGAGCTGATAATATCAAAGAAATTAAATTTTTTCGAAAGGTACGTAGAAGCATTTCAGCTTCATTGTGTAATGTTTTGTTGAGCCTTGTGAATTCGGGACTCATGATGGCATGTTAATTTTTTAGTTTTTCCAGCAAGTCCTGTGGAAAAAAGTTTGCATACAATTAGCTGATTAAAAGATATCTGGTAATCAGCTAAGACAGTACTAATTTTTAAATTTGTGCTTATTCATCTCAGGTGAATGAAGTTGAGCTATATTTGAAATCGTTTTTACTGAAATAAAATGATATCTCACTGACTCACATTGGCAGCAAGTTCTGTCAGCATTTATGGAAATATGCTCAAGTCTTATTACCCACAATATGGCATACATATATGGTATCTTATCTTTCAGAGTAACAATAAGTTCACAAATTTGGCTAATTTATAGCAAAGCTATTAAAATGAAATTCTCTTCCCTGCATACTTGCAATTGTTGCTGTGCTCAATTGTCAGTGGTGTCATAACTCAGAAAGCCATTTAGTTTAAATCGAGCAAAACCGCGTCAAAAATTAATTAATACCAAAACAGGAAGGCAGGCAAGCAGAGGAGAGAAACAAAGCCAATATACTTCATTCATTATAAATCATCACATTTCAAGTGTTTGTCACCAAACATGCATAAATCTTGTGTCTCGTGTGAACGTCCCTTTTTTGTTGTTTCGAATCATTCTTTCTACATAAGTTTTGTTTTTTTAATGTTGTCTTGCAGTCATTAATAACCCAGTGCAGAGCAGTGCAGTGCAGCGCAGCATATTCGATAGTATCTTTTGTTAACATCTGCAATCGTAGCATAATGAGGCAATTTCTTGGCTATTAGAATCCTCTTATTGAGTTGTTTTGTGATCGAGCGTAGTTTCTTCTTTTTTATTTTTTCTTCAAGAGGTTAATATTCTTCACCCTCCAATTTCGGTTATGATTTTTTATGGTGTCCGATTACTGAGGTAAGTTTTACGGAAAGGATTTGTTTTTACTTTTTTCTTTAGTTGTTTTGAATGACATAGTGTCCATTGACCTGTTTACTTTTTGGTTTGGTGATAAATGTTGTGTGCTGTTTGTTTTTTGACTAATTTATGTCATATTATAGTTAATGAGTTATTTCGTAATTTGACCCAAATAATGTAGGAAATTAATCGAAGCAGTCAAGGGTTCACTCTTTCAAGAGTTGTGCTTAAAAAATAATTATGTATTACAATAGTTACTTCTTTAAGAGCGAGATGTTACATTCAGCGCATATAACAGTCAAATTAAGCAATATGTGGAGGTAGGATAAGGAAAATATTGGAGACTCAAATTTTGCTCACGTGACTTAATTAAACAATTTTACTCTAGAATACAAATGAATTGCCGTTTTACTGCATACGCAAGAGGTGGGGAGGAGGTAAGCAAAAATTATTAGTCGCTTGTCTCACTTGGCTGAGGAATAGTGCTGGAGGAGTAATGTAAATAGCAAAAAATTTGACTTTTTATAAGGAGCAATTTTGCTTTAGAAACGATATCTCTGACTTGAAATAAAAAAAACTCGTAGGAGAGCATGTGTAACCATGTCAATTACCGGTTAATTTACCGTTATCTTGAAATGCTGACATGTGAACAAATTCTGATGGCCACACGATCCCGATCAGCGATCCCAAATTCAGCTTCGAGATTTAGTATTCACTTGATTCTCATCAAACAATCAATTTTCGACCTCTTTTCATTGATTGGTTGGTGCCTTTTAAATCAAACACTATCATTGGGTACGGACGTCTTTCATTTAATTGATCAGAAGCTTACTCACTATCAGAATGTTTTACCTTATAGTGGCGGGGTGTGTCTCAAATCAATAGGCATATTCCAACTCTTCTGTAATTGTGGTAAATAAATTGCTAACTTTGCTAAAGGGTCGTGGCTTTAAAGCAATAGTTCTGAACAATCTTATTTCTTGGACTAATTATTCTTTTTCTCAAATTCTAGTAGAATAACTGATTTCGACCTGGTATTAGGAACAGTGACAAGTTGTTGGGGCTAACATTCGTTAAAAATTAGATCTAGAAGCTGAATATTCAATTCATTCAGCCATTGTGGTATTTTTCTATTCTTAGATAGCTGTATGGTGTAGATAAAGACTGTCACTATTAGCATGTCCAGAGAATAGCATCATCAATCATTGTGCTTATGTAGAGCCATCAGTACTAATCTTCGGAAACCATCTTACCTATTGAGGAACTAACGTCCTGCGGCAAAACTTACATAGTTTCCAGTGGTTTCTAACCATCATGCTGTCAATTAGTCTCAACGGTCAACTGTTTCAATCTCTTGAGCTGTGCATAGATGTAACATGTCTTTTAATGGATAAAAACTGTATAGACACGTCCTTAGAAAGCTGCTTTTAAAAATGCAAGTGTTGGGAAAAATAAACAAAGTTTACATGTAGGCATACGGAACGGTTTTCTTTTGATTGCTGTAGAAGCTACAAGCGTGTTGAGGACCGGGAAGTATAAAATAGTTTCTTCGCTCTTACCCTACACTTTCGCACACCTTGAGACCTGAATGAGCTAAGTAACGCAAATGCAGCACAATTTTTGCGATTTATTAGCGAACTCTATTAGGACATATTATAGTGAAGGCCGAAGGTGGTGCTGGACATATTAGAGGATGTAAGCCCTTAGTCGCGGCTGAAGTCCGCCCACTTACCCCAACATACTAAAATCTTCCTAGGCTAAACTGGTTCATCCTAACACGCTTCGTATGAACTAGTTTGGCTTAGGAAAAACTAGATTATACTAAAATTTAGTTTAGCCGGTTGCATATATGTACATATATTTCCGCGTTGGCACGGTTTCCATTTTGACGATCTTATACATTAGTCTACGAACTCAGTTCAAATATGGCAATCGAATTGGTAATACCTCCAATATCATTAATCATTTTAAGTTCATAAGTCAAAATTGGCTGCATTTGTCATTTTTTTGAATTGCCAGGATAAGATCACAAATATTTAGAATTGACATCTATTATTTGTTGAAGGCCTTGATCTTCTGGTTGTACATGTATGGAAGAACCATCTAATATTTAAAATATTTCATCATAATTCAAAAAAAACAATCGCCCCGATGGCATTTTTGACAAAAAAGATTTAATTGCATTGAAATAACTAAATTAAAAATTTAATTAGCAACACTTGCTGAAAAATTTGCAATGTTTGCCAAACTATGGGCACAAGCTGTCAGTTTGTTGCCGCCATTACTGAACAACAACACAAACAACAGCAACGACAACAAACGAATGTACATAGTAGCAAAGCCGAAACGTAAAAAACGCCATTTTCGAATGCGAAAAATTCACATATAAAATATGTCAAGCAATTCGCTGCGATTCATTATTTGCAATTAGCAAAATTAAGTTGTCATTTTCAATTTTATTTTCATTTCAGTGCAAATTATGCGCTCGGCAAATTTGATCATTAAATTAAATCAAGTTGACACTTGATGATACCTCTGTGAGAGACAGAGAGGAAATTGCAACCCTGCAGCTCGCAGTTGAAAACGATGAAGTCTAATCAACGCGTTTTCATTGCATTTTGTAGTGTGATAAATTTGCCATTCTCATGGTAAGAAACGGCGAAGGTGAAACAGTTGTTAGGTAGATCCTTAATAAAGTTGTATGTAGATTTTTTGGATCACATCCAAATATCATTTTATAATTTCATATTCATTTAATAATGCACTTTCCGTTGAATTTTTCAAATTTCAAAATTACAGCAATTGATGAGCAAATAATTTCTATTTTATTTTGAGTTATGCCCATATAGTTTATGAGTGCTAAATGCTCATTAGAATGAAAAATTCAGCATTTTTTGGCATAAGTTATAAACTTTTAATTAGTTGAAAAATATTTGTAATTATTTAAATTTTAGTTTTTGACTTGAGCTATTTGAGTGCTTTACTCATTAGAAAGAGCAACCAAACAAAAGCTATTTCATTTGGATTGGAATCGAATTAAGGAAAACACTTAGTTGACTTCTTTGATTTTCCTACATTTTTTCATCTTTTTTTTTTGTGGGTTTGTTTTGAATACTTTTAAGTTAAGATATATAAGTATTTAGATCATGCAATTTTCATCGACCAATGCTTAGAACTTTGATTTGGTACTTTTTTCAACTATTCAACCTCGTTTTGAACAACAAGCTACTAGATCCTTATTCTCCGAAGTCTGACCAACAAAATCAAATTGAGCTGAACTTTGTGCTTATTTAGAAGACCCGTATATACCAAGTTTGATTTAGATTTTTAAGATAAAGTTAAACACAAAAACGATCTTCCCTAATCATGAATTACATAGGAAAAATAGATCGATAATTATGTATTTCGTTTTCTTTTAAGCAAATCAATATGCCAAGATAAATTATTGAGTAAATATTTTTTTCATATAGAAAACTATACAACCCCTACCTACAAATTTACTGGCAGTTACTGAAGCACATGCGGACAAAACTGTGTGGTTCAAATATTTCCTTTGCGCCGCTCTGACGACAAGCAAGGAAATGACTATTTAAAATAATCAAAAAATAAAAATATTCTGTAGGCAATTATAAACTAATAATTCATATGAGTTCTTCTTAAGAAATATACTATATAGTAAATACAATACACCTACATAATACATGTTTAATATAAAACACGCAGCCAACATTCTGAAACCATGGCGCCAAAATACCACTAATTACTCATAATGACAACATTTGCTCTAATAAACTCATTAACCCCAGTATGCTGAAGGAATACTCGTACAAAACCAGGAAATGAATCTAATGTGACTGACACACTTAAAGTAGAGCAACAGATTAAATGATTTTAAAGCACCCTAATATGAGTATTTTACTTAAAATTATATCAAATAAAACTTTATAAAACAACATACAAGAAGAAGCTCATTAAACAATTAAGACAACATTGTGACAACACCTGTAAATTTCTAAACCAATACACGTACATACATAACATACATGTATCACAGATCATAGTTCTATACTCAACTCCAATTTAAATTTCTCGACTAATAAAAGTTCCCTTCTCTTAGCATACAGCAATTTGATGCTCCAAATAATGTCATAAATTTTTGTAAACAACATTTTAAACGATAAATCGCTGCTAAATGTCACTAATAAGCGCTTGGAATTATTTTCACAAAAAACTTCTAAGGAACACCAACCACAACATGATTTTCAATCTCTGTCGCTGTTGCACCAATAACACCTTCTTCTTTTGGATAGCAACTCGTCGTATTTTCTAGTTTTTTCTTCTTCACATAATTAATTTATGATTTTCTTCACTGCATTAATCTTCACACTCTCTGTCGCTGGATATCAGAGGATGTGCGGCGCTACATTTGATTTTATGTGGTATTTCTGATGCTGGAAATTTTCACCCTGATATTTTTCTTGCTCTTATTACAATTACCAGCTGCAGCATAGACGAAACGCATAAAAACAGCACACTTCTTTAACCCATGCGTTTCACGTTAGACAAATGTGGTTTTTGTGATAAGGTGCGTTTTATCTGACATTAGAACTGGAGCGAGTAAAACGTTATGCTCTTCACTAGATACACAGTTATTTCATGAAGTATGTTTCTTTATATAGGCGTAGGTGGTAGTTAGTCGTTTTTTAAAAGTGAACAAAATTTCTTTATAATCGTTACCTGAGAATAAAAATCAATAAAGAAAGTGTTTCCATTTTTAACTGGCTCGAAAACTTTTTGCAACATCGAACATAAAAATACATCGAAAATATGTACATGAATTTACTTTATTAGACGAAAAGTATGCTCCACTGAATGAAGCGTCTGTCCTCAAACAAAGGAAGTTTTTTTTATTCGAAATGTGCTTTAATTTCAGACAAAACCAAATAAAATTTTCTGTTAAAAATCGATCAAATTGACTTTGGTGACTTTTCGTTAGAAAATAACTATTCTATAGGATATCTCTTTGCACAGATATTAATAACACCATTTAGTAACGATGATACGCGTGCAAGTAATACGCTTTTAAAAGCACTACAGGGTGAGGTAAAGGTTAATACAGGGTGCCTACTGAATAATAGCTTTTTAACAAACACATTTTTTTAAATTTTTTAGTTTTTCTATTTGGTAATGTTACAAACAGTGGTGTATCGTGTGCATTAGACCGTACCTCAAAAAAAAAAGTTCACCGTACACCAGCAAATCCGAAGCATTTTTGCAAGGTACTTTAAAAAAAAAAATTTTTTTTTTTTGGCGCATTTGAGTTTGTCATCATATGTTCGGCATTTACAGTCCGATCTTAAAGTATGATATATCAATGTTTTTGTCTTGAGTAGACCAAGAGTTTGATCTAATGATCCTTGACATCAAGTACCCTGTTCTTGAACTTAGCCACCAGATCTCCGTTCTTACCATCTTAATGAACCACCCTAATGCCAGAAAATTAAAGCTTGCAAAAAATCATTAAATTTTTCCAACTGACGTAATTCGATTATTCCATTAGAACTATTCTTAAAAATCAATTGATCTGTATTCGTTCACAAACTTCTCGCAAGAGGTTTGTTGTTGCCCTGGAATTATGTACATCTTCGACCAATGGACTCATAAAATTTTCATGTATTGCCTTATACAGTGACCCATTGGTTTTCTCTGGCTGAGTCTCCATATTTTCACAGGAATTTCAACCAATAACTTTCAGCCATAACTACGCACCAAACAGTGTATTTTTGGAAAAGCAATTGACGCTTATATAATTCAGTACACAATAATCCACAATTTTGTTTGTTGAACCCGTTTAAATTAAAATAGAGTTTATCGCTCATTATCAAGTTGCGAAAAGATTTTTTGATATCAGTGGCGCCGATTCGGTAGGACTGGGGAGGGCTTTGCCCCCCCCCCAAGGATCTGGTACTAGTTATTATTTAATACATCAATTCATTAAAACCATCTAAAAGTGGCAGGATTATATTTCTCGCGCCCCCCCCCCCCAAGGTTTTGGTGGAGTGACGCCACTGACTGATATATCTGGTATTGAATCGAATAGCATACTGCAGGTGCTGCTAAGAATCTTGGAATATTAAACCAATTTGATCTTATATAGACCCATTTCCAGTTTAAAGATCTTCAAAGTGTCGTTCTGGCGATGCCTCGTTGAGCAGCGAGAAGATGAATTTGAGCAAATCACCGACTGATCCACTTCTCTCTAACTGGTCGATTAGATTTCAAATCAAATTATAGCTTAAAGATACTCTAACCTTAAAATGTGTCCGGTAATTTTTCCAAGTTGAATTAATTGATATTCACTGGAATTGAAAATTCTCCATGAGTTTTAGTCGTTGTTGGGCATCACAGGGACGCATTAGAAACTCCAAATTATTATCATATAGCTCACAAAAAAAAAATGGCCATTTTCCAGTGGCCACCCTGTATGTGCAACAATTTTTCTGCTTGATGTTATTTATGTCTCTCGGTCTATCTGCTGTTCACCGTGGTATCATGACAACGCTGTGATTATGGTTTTTGAAATCTCATGTTCTATTTGACATTTATCATAATATTTGTTGGTTTTTATGATCCTCAGGCTTATTGGCTCATGTTATGGATTAGGTGCAACAGATGTCAATGTAAAGCGCCACGATTTTGATATGTCAATTTATAATATTCGAGTAAGAAAATTGTACATCTCAAGAAATTTTAAGAAGGAGGAAATGCAAAATCAGTAGGTGAACACGTTTATATTTTTTTAATCTTTCATTTCCCTAAACTTATATTTATGTGGCTTATGGCAAAAGCACAAAATGAGGTCAATTTGAATAAAAAAATAGTTACATATTTTTTTATAAATTTAATTTTTTTTTTTCTGAAGAAAAAATTTTAATTCATAAATCCATTCGTTTACGAACACGCATTTGCGTTGCATCCGTAAGGAAGTTGCAAAATCTGTTTGCATCTCATATACCAACTTGTAGTGTTGCACACAAAATTAATGTGACACTTTTTCTTAGAAGTGTCAGTGAAAATTTACAAAAGAAAGGAGTCATTTATGTATGCAACCATGATATATGAAGAATGTGTATTTGTTTGAGTGGGATAAAAGACACACGCTCATAAATTACAACCAATTATCAAATTAGATTTTAACAAAACATGCATTTTAAATCATAAAATAAAGTTATGAGCGATAATTAGCCAGCTAAGGTACTCGTAGTAAGATAGCTTGTGGAATTTTTGGAAGGGTACATTTTCCGACTACGTCAGTGATTATCAATGAATATACATAATTTTAAAAAAATTACAAGCCATGATGGTTCCAGCCTCTTGTATTTAGAAGGTGTGTCCTCAAAATATTCAAACTTTTGGAAAATAAAACTTTCGTCGTCTTTAATTAAAAAATGAAATTTATGAGCAACAAAATATAATTTACGCAAAATTTCATATAAAAGAGCAAATCCCTTGCAGACAAATGAAATTTTTGTTTAGAGTAGGGGACCACAATAAAGTTATAGCCCAGAAACCATGAGCCTACAGTTACAGATTTTAAAGTGGCTGCAAATTTTGAACAGAATTGATACTTTGTATTTAATTTTTTTTGTTTTCGCACCTTATCAATTGCCTGTTAAATACCCTTTTCCCTGCTCATCAAATTTATTATGTGCGCGACAATGACCTTTCCAAGAAACGCATAATTTTTTTTGCTTAGTCTATGACTATTTTTTTTTCACCATATATTATTTCTTTCCCCGATTTCTGATACTGATATGGAATCAAAAGTTACGGGACGTTTCAAGTCCGGAACTGTATGCATCGAAACTCGCAAATATTTCTCCTCAAAAAACTTGCAATATGTTGATTTCCAAATAATGGGTAAAAAATAATTTCATAAGTTATGATTTTGTATCAAAAAAATTTGAAATATGTTCCATTGTTTTCGAAGTATTTCTTTTATGTCTTTTATTTCCTCATGGAGCTAAGTCTTTTTTATCCTTTATCTCGTCATAAAGCATATGGTTCCATAAATCTCTTTCTACGTGCACGATCAATAGCGAGTGTCTTCCATTCTCTCCGACATTTCCTCGATTCATGTATTTTATACTCTAACGAATGTTTCCACGACAATCTACGACAGCAACATTATCTGCTAGCCTGATGATTCCACTCAAATGCTGGGCGACAGACTTCAGTTAGTGATTTCCGAAACGTGTACCCAGGCCCGGATTTACCTTAGAGGCACACTAGACCAGTGCCTAGGGCGGCAAATATTGGGAACTTTGAATTTTTTTTTTTTTAATTTATTTACACAGGGTAAATATTGGGATTGTTTGGAAAAAATTACCTAATAAAAAAAAAAAACAAAGGTCCTCACTTTTGATATTACAAAATTTTTTTCTATATTTACTACTGAAGAGGGGTGGTGAACAGGTAGGCCCGGATTTACCTTACAGGCACACTAGGCCAGTGCCTAGGGCGGCAAGAATTTAGGGGCGGCAAATATTGGGAGCTTTGAAAGTATTTTTTAAGTTATTTAAGTGGTAGTGCATTGGGGGAAAAAAGTAAAATAGTGCGAATACTTCGAATGTCGTCCCCTAAACTTCCTAAAAAAATGTTGACAAGCAAAAAAAAAAAATCACATTAAAAATTTTTTTTTCCATATTGAAGAAGGGCGGCAAATTTCTAAATCCGGGCCTGCTGCAAGCTACAATTCATCCAATATTTACGTGTTTATTTTTCATGCGATCGTTTCACAATAATATAAAATGTGTCCATTTCTATTATCTCAATTTGTTTCCAACTGGAAGCGGATGTGTCAGTATCTGGTACGCAATTTGGCATTTGAGTTGATTTGGGCCACCAAATTTTTAGAATTTGAGGAAGACAATAATTGTCAACAACCAAGTTTCATTATTTTAAGAAAAGTTGGCTTTTTATTTGAATCAAAGATTTGCATTTCGCTGTTGTTCATAGGGACGAAAACTGCCAAAAACTATGAAGCTGAGTTAATTCTAGCATAGATGTCCTTATTGGTATCGCCATCAGCTGTCATGACGCTGCCGAAATATGGTGGATTCGTCTATCACTGGCACTGCTTGGACGGTTGGACATGCTTTTTGATTTATTTATGTTGATTTTCAGAGCTAATTCTTCCGAAGAAGATCTGACTGTAGTTTGGTTTTCTTGCTTGGTGGCGGGGAAGCATATGTCATTGGCATAAACGATGTTTTCCAGATTGTCGCTAGCATGAATATCACCTTTTGTGGATTCTAGAACTCTGCTGAAAACATCGTCCAGTATTATCAGAAAGATTTTATAAAAAGAATGATTGTTATTTAAAAAAAATTGTAAAAACCGGTAAGAAACAAACGCGATTTTTGGCCGTTTGATTCAACTTTGGGTCCCAAATGTCGCGTAGATGACAAAACCAGCAGTTTCTGAATATTCCTATACATATGTTTAATTCAAATACTTCGCACAGTTGATACTATATATATCTTTCCAAAATCTAAATCATAATAATGATATTGTACAATATGAGTACAATAAACTACGCTAACACTTAACGTGTCCACAAATTAATGTCTGAATCTGCTTCAGATGAAACAGAGGACAGCAAAACTGAAAACAACAATTAATTGCGCACATTTTCTACACGAACCCAATTTTAATGCAACTCAAATGTCTGACAATTATTCAAAAAACAAAATATTAATTTTAAACTTAACACAAAATATTAGCAGCATTTAGCAGAACGTGCGCTGTTTTAATTGCGCTACTTGTCGCTCATTAGTGGGAAGAAATTATCGACTCAAAAAAGAAATTAAGGCATCACATAAAAAAGACGTATTCTCGCAGCGTCATTTTCCTACGCTAAATGCTGCATGAGAAATTATTTTCCTTAGACCCGCCCATCAACACTTAAAGTGTGAGTTTTCATTATGCGGAGGCAGTCCAAATTTCACACATGTTTTAAAAATATATTTCAACATTATGTTGCTGTTTCATTCTGACTAGAGGATCGATCCATTCGGTTTTGTTACACTTACTAAGAAGATCGCAGTGGTACGTAAAGTGCTTCTGTGGTAAGAAGATTTTTGATTTGATTTTAGTATCTCAAGATAATTCATAACGGATTGTGGCATATATTAAGTTAAAAAAGAACGGATAAAGTGATTATATTTTAAAAGGATTAGATAAGCAAGTTTTTTTTAAAATTGTTTATTAAAGAAAATTGTTCAAATGGAAGCATCGAATACTCGTCGTTTTCCCAATAGTTTCTCTATAGAGCATATACTCTCTAAGCCGGATCCTTTTAAATCATTAAATAATTTCGATAACTTAAGTGATTGTACAGAACAGCATTGTGAAAACGACATTGAATTAGAGAACGGTGTGGACAGATCAGCTACAATAAGTCCAGAATCAAGTTTAAATGAGGATAATTTAGAGGAATGTAAAAGTGATGCAGCATCTGAAGATGGCAATAGTAAGTTGGAAAACTACAAGGAAAATAAATTGAGTTCTTGAGTCATAACAAACCGACGGCATTGGCAAAACTTCAAAATGTTCTAATTTTTAAAATATTTTGACTTTTTCGATTAAATAATTTTGAAGATATCGTTAACTAAATCAAATGAAATTTAATAATTTTTTATTATTTTAAACCATTAAATTGTAGTCAAGTGCAGTGGTGTCTCTAAGGTGCATGTCACCCAGGGTAAATTTGGCAGCATTCCCACATTGTACACAGAGCAGTAACAAAAAGCCTGGCCATTCGTTTCAAAATTCTACCCAAAAAGAGACAATAGGTTGATTAGTAATTTAGTGTAACTGCACATAATGGATAAGTGGTTAGCTACGACAGGTAACATCCCAGAAAGGACTTACCTGGGGTTAACTTTTCCACCCTTAGGCGGTAATTCGGGAGGTGGTGAAATGGACACCATTGGAATATTTCCGAGTGCACAAAAATGAAATGGTAAACATTCTCTTTTCTGTTCATTTAAAAACCGAAGGTTGACTTGACACTTATTCGCCCTTATTTTGTAAGTCGCCGACGACTCTCGTCTCCATTTGCTGTCGTCTTCGCTTCGATGTCGCTTCTCTTCAGTTTTGGTATCGTGTAACAATAACTTGAAATGCGAAAAATATCATCTTTAATTTTAATTTTAATTGAAATAATTAAAATAATTGAAATAAAAACGTTTCGTCAAACTTGGACGACATTTAGTCAACGAAAGCGAGAATCGCTTTCGTCAAAAAGTGACTTCATAAATACTAATAATAGGCGAAGATTTCGATAGTTATCGAAAGTCGACATAGTCGATGCCAACTCATGAGAGTCGACAAAAAGCGTATACAAAGACGACTTACAAAATAAGGGTGATTAACTTAATTAGACCACTGTGTACAGAAGCAGTTCTGATACCAAACCAAATACTGGACTATGCGTGTAGCCATAATGCTAACAACAACAACAAAATGTGTAAGGAGAAAATAAAAATTGTGTTGTACAGAAAAAGTTCCATTCATCATATTTATTTACTCGGAAATGCTTCAATTTACTCAGAAATGTTCCAACGCAAATAGCCTCAAGTTTATCACAAAAGCCAGAACGTGATGGAAAAAAAGTTAGACCAAGATTTGGACTCAGCGTCGAAAATTCAATGGACAATGATAAACAGAATTAATTATAGAAAATTTTTAAATATTTGTGTTTCAAGTATGTATATAGGCACATATACATATGTACTTAATTAAGAAAAAATGGAATTTTTTAATAGGAATTTAAATTTTACGGTTCCTCTATTTTCAAAATGTTTAATAATAACAGCAATAGAGTTTACCTACCACAGCTATTATCTTTCTTTGCTATTTGGCTTGAAGCTTTAACCTTAGAGCCGTGTTTGGCTAAATTATCCTAGTCCCGTGTATTAGGCACTTTATACCCCACTGCATACATTTTCAGTGGTTTTTCTTATTTATCGAAAGAATAATTAAATTTTTTTGGAAATATGTAGTTGAAATAATTTTATTTGTACATATTTACATATGTATGTTTGTTATTTATACGTGTATTCAAGCAATGAAATGTACACGTTTGTAAAATTAATTCTCTTTTGAAAATCGTTTAGGGCCTCCAGTACCCCAAACACGGTTCTAAGGTTAAGTCAAGTAAAAAGCTTATTAGAAATAAATTGTGAAAATGAAGAAACTATGTGTTATTTTGCTAGAGTTTTTTCTTATTTGGTTTTTCCCATTTAAGTCCTTCATTTGAACACCATGGTCATTTACTGAAATGGAAAGTTTCCAAAAGAACAACTGTTAAGAATATTATCGCCAGGGCTGCCAAGTTGAAATCAATGAATTAACGGCATTCCCAAAATATTTTTTTTCCTTAAAAATATAAAAACTTAAATTTTGTTTGGGAAAAACTTGACCTTTTTTCTAAGTACATACATATAACAAAAATCCTTCAATTCACGACTTTTTCCGACATTATTCAATTCCCACAAGGCACGCTGCTTGACATGTAATTAACGACCTGGCAAAAGTGGCCACATGGGTAGACTCCAAAAAAAAAATGTTATGATGAAAAAGTTTTTCATTAACAAAACTTCGACCTCGAACTATGAGGTCTTCAATATTTTTAATGGAAATGTAATGGTTTTCAAAAGAAAGTATCTCTCAGAGTAGGGCACTAGATCCCACAAGCATATACCGAACAGAAAATAGACAGATTTAAGGTGAAGGAAAAAAAGTGATAGAAGTCAAAGATTTATCCAACGAATAAAGAGACAACCTTTAAATCCTTTAAGTCCTGGGCAACAGCTAGTTTCTCATATAATGTAAAAAGTATTATGTTTCAAACCTTTTTGCGTGATTTTCAATGCTTCCGTTTGCAAATTTGCTTCTATCCGTCGGCGCAAAAAATATTTTCAAGAAAGAATTTTGCTTCCCGAACATACATTTTATTCACTTCAGAACTTTTGACAAAAGACTCGTAAACATAAAGCGCTTGAACTATGTATATAAAAAGCTTTCTAACATTATATATTTAAAAATAAATTATTTTTAAAACTTAAGACATAAATAACTTTTTATGCTACGGCACATTAAGGTCTGACGAATTAGTTGAAATCAATTTCTGATGGATATGAATGAATGATTTTATCTGTCACCCATATAATAATTACAAATAAACAGAACATTAAATTTTATGCCCCATTTTAAAATGATGAACACTCTTGCACTGATTTCCGTTTCATTAGAATCTATCTGTCAAGTGAAAAAGCGCTCAAGAAGTGTGACAAAAATTTTAAATTAATGAACAAAGTTAATTTTCATAATTTCACTAAGATGAAAACTGCTGCTAAAAATAATTTTAAATAAGAGAAAAAAATGTACGACTAATTTCTTTAAAAATAACAAAAAATTAAATAAACTACCCATAATTTGTACGCTAATTTGTTTTGACCTGGTTGTCGCGTATTCATGCCAAGCCTTGATGGCCAATTAGAACTTTTGACCAGAGCGCAAAATTAAAGCAACCAATCATAATGAGGCGAGCAGACATTTTTGAATTTTTTGTTCACATACAGTAAATGTTGCAAATAAAACCTAAGGTGGTGCTTATAGCTAACTTTGATTGTGTGAAGAGCCACATACATACACCACTGATTTTACTTGGAATAATTTTAGCTTTCGATTTGTTTCATTTAACATATAATTACTTGTGACATTTTAACAAATTTGTATTTATTTTTAGCAATTTTTTTTAGCGTTAATTTTCTCGAATTCCTTGGTACTTTTGCTTGCCAAGTTCTTGTTCATTAGCTCGAAACTTTGGTTGTTTTACGCACATTACTTACTAATTGTTGCAATTAGCTTCAACAATTGCGTCAACTATTTTTATTAATTCGACAGCATTGTTGACAATTAATCACTAAACACTAAATCGTGTTGAAGTTAAAAATAGACTTTTTGGCAACACTACAATTTTCAATTGCAAGTGCATACTCGTAATAAACAATACATTACGGTAATATAATGCGTGCCAAAATTACAAAGATGTACAAAATCTGGTTCTGAAACCCGAATATATTTTAGTTTCTGACACGCTGAACTCGAAACCAAGTTAAAAATTTTACTAATGATTCCGGCTTTCGAGATATTCTAACCTAAAAGTGTGAAAACACGGTTTTTCGGGATATGTCAGGCAAAGTTACATCAAATTGTATTTTTTTTTATATCATTTATGAGGGCCACCAGCACTACTCTTCTTCTTTAAAACCCACTTTGAATTATGTCGGTATCTTTATTCTCTCCAAATTATAGTAAATTGAAATTTATTACACCTTTTCCAGATATTCTACCTTATTGATAGATTTCCATTTACTGTATTTCGGAGAAGAAAAAAAGATACCGATATGATTCAAGGTGATGAAATTTCATAAAAAAAAAATTACCTTTCGATGTAACTTTACCTCAAACATCTCGAAAAATCGTGATTTTCGTACTTTTGGGTCGTTCTGGTTCCTTCAAAATTATTTTTCTCTTATTTGTTATGTGAAAGAAATCAGAATTTGACATCTAGAGCCTAAACATGAAATTCGTGCTGACCGGTGTTATATACTACATATGTATGTAGGTACATATTAAGTCTAAAATTTCAGCGTATAAGAAATTTTAATGATATTCAATCTTTTCGGTTAGCGCCTTTTTATCTATTTCAACGCTGGTATACCTCAGAAAAATTACCAGTCCACTTTTTTTAACAGTTTGATGGCGACCCCCTTCATTAGTTAGCTCGGCTAAAGTAGTTAAGTTGATTTGATTCAAAGCAAAATTTAGTTTTCAAAAACACACACGTGAGAAATTTCAGTAGTACGTACTCGACCCCTTCGTTTTTTCCCTTTTGCAAACAAAATCGAAGAATTTTTGAAAAGAATTTCTGTGAGTAAACGGAGAATTAGAGCAAACATATGCGAAGTTTTACCTCTCATTTGAGTAATACAATAAGATTCTTCTCAAATTCACTCAAATTCTATGGAAAAACCTCCATTTATTTAAAAAAAAAGAAAATTTCCTATGAATATAAAATAATTTATCTCTGTAGAAATATTTGATGGTTTAAGAAAAAAAGAAGGGGAACAGATTTACTTTACCTCACTTCCGCCAATTTTTTTAGGGCAAAAAGTGCTATTTAATTAATTAAATATGTACAAGTTATGTAAAAAAAAACAATTGTCGCCAGAATCTGGTTTCCGAGATATAGCCATCGGAAGTTGTGAACATGTTTTCTAAAAATCGCTTTAAGTCGGCAAGTCCTGTATGTATTGATTTCCAAAATATGGGAGCCATATGAAAGGTAATTTAATGAGCTACAATATTGAGACATCAATTTTTGATGTCAAACTTATAGTTTTCGAGATATTACTATTTTTCTGAAATTTTTACTATAGTTTTGAGTATTTACTATATCTAGTTCCATCCTACAGTATATGAAACACCGGCTTGGCTAGCCACAGCTCAGGACTTAAACCTTCCAATATGTTCATTAGTTGTTGTGGTTATTATCAATAATTTCAAAATTTCAAAAAAAATGTATTGAACTATTTGTTTGACTCCGGTAAAAAAGAATTTAGATAAAAAATCTTACAATTAGCACAAAAGTTACTTTATTTGAAAGGGAATGAATTTAGCTTTCTTAATATTTTAATAAAACTATACTGCCTTCAGAAGCGAAATAGACGTATCTCAAAAAAATTCATTTTCGTGGTTCTGATGGCATTGGATAGCTTAAGATATTACGCATCTAATAAACTGCGCCAAATGCCAGTACATATCTTAATTCAAACCTCAATTCTCTAAAGAGAATTTCCTGTAACGCATTTTTACATTAATTTCAACAAATTGATATAAACAAACATCAATTATCACGAAACGCGTTTTTTTGAGATACGTCTATTTCGCTTCTGAGGAAAATAACAGTTTTTTGTACAAAAAAAAGAACAGTGAAAATTTCAAAAAAGTCGTAGATTTCATAAACAATATTGTAGCTTATTAAATACTCTTTCATATGAAACCGATATTTTGGAAATCAACATAGGGATTCCCGGCTTATAGCGATTGAAAGGAACTTCCGATGGCTATATCTCCGAAACCAGTTTCGAGGGACACTTTATGATTAAATATTTATATTCATACAATTAGAATTAAAAATCATGTACCAAAAGTTTGCGTAAGTCTGTAATAATCAAAAGCCATAAAATAAATCACTTACCGAGACGTTAAATTTCCTTTAAAGAGTTGAGAGCCCAATGCCCTCAGCGAAACATTTTTACGGCACTGAAAAGCACCAATGGAAAAACACCGCCGCTGTTGCACTTTAGCAACCACTGCACCGCACTAACACTTTCGCGCAATTTTTAAGCAATTAATTTAGACACTTGCAAAATTTTGGATTATAAAAATTTAATTTTAAGCACTTGTTGCTTTCTTCAGCAACTGAAACAGCCTTCAATGAAATTTAATTTAATTTTTTAATAGCAAAAAAACACCACACTTGAAATGGCAGCAGCTCTGCCCACGACGCCACTTTGTATAAAACCGCGCAGTTTCATTAAAATATTTTGTTCAATTTATCACTAAAGACTTATGAAGACATCAATTTCACTATTTTTTTAATTTACCTTAATATTTTTAATAAAGTTTTCTTTAAATTTTATTTAAATGTTATTGCAGCAATAAAAGTGAACTTTAGAAATTAAATAAAAACTAACCAGCTGTCAAATTGATCAGTATTGCCATCTGTTTAAACGGAAGGATAACAGTAAAAAAACAATGGTGGGAATTCACACGGAAAAGAGAATTTATTTGATAAACGTTGAATCTTCTTTTATGAAAATTTATGTAGTTTATGAAAAATATGCATTTAGATGCTTTGTGTACATATAGCACAGGTGGTCCATTCCAATATCAAAACAATATATAAGATGCTAGCGTTTTGGCTGAGAATACGATATTGGATGGGAGATGCTAAAATCTATTCAAAAGTCTTTATATAGAGTAAGCCAGCGACAGCTCGTTTTGAGAATTCCAATTTCGATATTTTTCTTTTAAAAAGTTATCCAAAACCACATTCCACTTGTGTTATACACACCTCTTTCATAAGGACGACCAAGTTATTGTAACAAACATATTCATATCACAAATGTTTTTCTTGCCAATTTTAATTGAAAAATTAATTATAATGAAACTTAATTTACTCAATTCAATACGAATGTCAGATTTCACGATTTCAACTATTCCAGATTCAAATGATGATCGGAAGAAACGACCACGCACCGCCTTTTCTGCATCACAAATAAAAGCTCTTGAAACAGAATTTGAACGCGGCAAATATCTTTCGGTAGCCAAGCGTACTGCATTGGCCAAACAACTGCATTTAACAGAAACACAGGTAAGAGATAAATGGCAGACTGACTGACTGCGTATATCTCAAAAACGTTTTTTTGTTTTTAGATCAAAATCTGGTTTCAAAATCGACGCACCAAATGGAAACGAAAATACACTGCCGATGTAGAAACACTCGCGTCGCACTATTACGCACAACTCGGTATAGGTGGGCTTGCACGTCCTATGGTAGTAGGCGATCGTTTATGGCTTTTCAGTCAAACTCCGGCTGGACCAACGCCAATACAATCGATTATGTTAAATGGTAGTGCTAGTGGTGGTCCACCGCCATCACCAATGTCGGCGGCTACTGGAATGCGACCCTATGGCACCCCAATACCAGCAGCAACTGCCACAGTTACAGCTGGTGCATCCCCATCAAACCTTTCCAGTGCCAGCATTATGGAAAGTGCAAGAAATGCAATACTATCACGTGGCCAACCACTTAACTTTGCACTGCCATTTGGAGCAACACGTCCAGGAATTGGACCGATGACATCAATCGGTAGCAGTTATTTAACATCACGCATGACATCTCGATACATGGATTACGCTAATGCAGCGGCCAGTGCAGCACCAAACAGTCTTTATCGCAGACCTGATGGCACAGAAGCAAGTGATGCCTACCTGCAGTTAAAATATAATGCATTACAACAAAATTTAGCGCTCTCACCTTGTGGTGCTGAAGCAGAAACTCCGCAGTCAAATGGTTTGGCTGAATTGGAGCGTGTCTTTGGTGATGCTAATGCTAATTTTTTAGAACACAAATCAACAAATATCTCGCATGCGAACAGCAGTCGGTCAAATGGTGGTACTAATGCTAATGGAAATGTCGCTCTGGCTTTAATGCATAAATCCAAGAAGGTGACCACAACAAGTGATTCTGAATGTAGCGATATTGATTGCGAACAAATCGATGATGATGATGAAATGTGATGAAAATGAGAGAATTCTTTGTCAGGATTAATTTATAATTTTCCAATAAAATATTTGGGATTCTTAATAAAATTGTGCTAACTTTTTTCAATAAGGAATTTTCAAAAAAGGACATGGTACTTGTATAAAAGATCAACTCAAATCAAATGAATCCGTATACAATGATTACCCGACAAGGTCAAGATAAAAAACAAACAAAGTACAATAGAAAACATACTTACAACATTTATGCAATTCACACCTCATAGTAAAATTGCAAATCGGCTCTTTCCCAATGGTCCCACTGGCTACGCCATTGCCAAGATGTTCTTAATTTGAATTAGTTGTAGCTATGTTTAGGCTTACGGATATAACACAAAATTTTGGCATAAACGGTAATAACACTTTTAACTTTTTACTTTTGTATGCATAGGGCTTTTACACCAACTTATATGCAAGAAGTTGGAGCAAGCGTTCTTTCTTTGATAAAAAAACAAGTTATTTTTATTACTTTTTTTATATTTATTTTTTGTATATGTCATTATTTTTATAAAACAAGACTGAGCGAATTATTTGATTTTTTAATTAATTTACAAACAATATAAACCAGTTACTCTAAGAAACACACAAAGAAATAGGAGAGTTTGTTAAAACTTGCAAATCGCATTAAATAAATTTAAAGTTAAAATAACATTATAGATGATATTTTGCACATTTTTACAAGTGATATTAATCTAATAATATATAAAACACAACAACAAATATATATAGTTACATAGATAATATTAATAAAAAAATATTCACTATTGTCTATATATAGGAAAGTAAAACTAATACAATTTACTGAAATTACATTCGAATTTGTTAAAAATCACAAGAACTTAAAAGTAAAAACGTAACATTGTTAAGATGTAAATGCTTAAGAAAGTACGCAGCAATTAAATATTTTCTTTTATAAGTCAACATTTTGTTAAAAGATACGGTTTGGAAGTATCATATTATAGTAGTAAATCACCTAGACTTGTTACAGTGAAGTCTTCCGTTTTTAAAAATTGCTGTTTTTGAAAATGTTCCTTTTAACAGCGCCGAGATTCTTAGTTTCTTTTTTTTGTAGTTATTTTTTGAGATTATTTTATGTTCTATAAATTATAGTAAAGTACAAAGAATGTATTTTATAGGTGGTTTTTTGCAACTTTTCCATAATTCGATTATAGTTATTTATAGTTAAATAGTTTAGTATTTGGTTGTTATTGATTGTATTAAACTATACACATTGATTTTACATTTATCAAAAAAATTTAGAGCTGCATAATTAGGAAGTTTTTTTTAAAAAAAACTTTCATTTTTGAAAACTAAGACGATTCACACAAAGTACATACCTACACATATGTATGTATTTCTAAACTAAATTTATTACATATTACTTATTCTGTTAGCTCCAAGATAAATCGTAACCATTCCAGTTGACATTTGGCGCTAAATAGACTCGTCGACTATTATAGAAGAAAGAAACAATGCCATGGTAACCGGTGCGTGGAACACCACTCTGTTGAAAATAATAAAAATTGTTCATAAAATATGCTTTATCTCAGTCTTAGTAATTAATTTGTCACAACCTTAAAATCATCCATGAGTCCCAACATTTTTGTTGTACGTTTATATTGCTCTTTAGTTGTGTACTGTATGCGTACTGGTCCATCCTTACTAATAAGATTTCTACGTAATTCGTCATATGTTACAATGGGATAAGTGTAAATTTTTTTAACATAAACACGATCGTAATTATCCTATGGAGAGAATAAACCTTACATTAGTGTGTATCTTTACATCAAAAATATTATATAAAACAATTGTTTACCTTTAATAAATAACTGAGATTCAATTTGGTAAACGAAACAAAGTCTTCGCTTAGCTTAATATATTTGAGATATTTGTCAAAAAACAAACCGCTAAAAGAAAAAAAGAATATATTAGAATTTCGAAAATGTCAATTACTTAAACACTTTTACTTGGAAACACCAATTTTTCCAAAAGTTCGCGTTCGCGATATTTCTGGTCTAATGCATACGCGATTCTTTCGTTGTTCCGGATGACGTATCCAATCGTCCCAAAAACTAAAATTAAATCAGTTAATATAAAGGAGAGCTGATACTTTGAACGAATTTTCACAAAATCTTTTGGATTGCAAATGATTACATATAAAAAATAATAATTCCGATGCCAAAATGTGCGTGGGATCTCCCAAAAGATTAAAATTTGAAAGTCAAATTTGAATTATTTTCTTTTAAAAATTATACAATTCTACGCTTTAAGACAAAATTACGAGTTTTAAATTTCCGCTTTATCCAAAAAGAGTGCTCTTTAATTTGACACTAATGCTACTCTATTTGAATTTAACAAAGAAAGTATTCCCACGTTTTTTGGGGAAAAGAAACACAAAAACAAAAAGCGGAAAAATAACCTCAACCTCTTCAAATCTTTCAGAGTAATAGAATTCCGTAATACACTACTAATATTAAATGTATAACTTACGATTTTGGCCATTTAACAGATAGTTCCTGCCACAGTTCTTTGGTTAACATCCAACCAAGGCCAGGAAAGAAGTCAGTGCGATATAAAAGTTCTGGCTGTGAGGGATCCACAAAGTTTGTTTTGCCATTGTCATTCCAAGCAGAAACACACCTATGGCGAAATCATCAAATTTTAAATAAATTTGATTGAAATTTGCAAGAAATACAAACCATAAAGTCGTATCATTCTTAAGCAAGATGTGAGTACCCAAAAAATACTCATAAAAATCTGGTGCAATATTTAAGTCATCTTCAACAATAACAACAAATTCATAGCCACGTTGAAATGTTGTATTCAAGGCCCAGCCATAGTGACGTGCTATTTTATAGTAACCCTTGAATTTTTTCTCTTTCGGTGGTACAAAAATATCAGATTGATCTGGTTGTTCAATGAGTGACACTTGATCCTTGTACGACAGGATAACATTTTTAGTTGCCTCATCACCGCAGTCCTGAATAGTATTAAAAATTTAGTATGAGAAACAAAAAATGTGACTAATCCTTATACATACCTGTGAAACAATAATTGGAAATTGTTCAGCACTCGGTCTATATTGCACTAAATTATCGAGACATTTAGATATTGAAATGCGATTACAGGCAAATACCAAAATTGGTATAACCGGTTGACCATTGGGTAAGCGCGTCTGCGTAGGTACTGTCGAAAGTGGAGTTTCTTGCACTTGCTTATTACTATCATCTTCAACTGCCGTTTCCAATTGATTACCATCATCAGCTGGTGGTTCTTGCAAACTAAGCGGATGCTCTGGTGGCAAAGCAACTATACCAATTGGTGGCTCTGACTTATTAGACACTTTGACAGCAGCAGCACCATCACCATCTCCACCAAAATATTTTGTCCTTAGCACTTCAATGAGATTCTGTAAGAGTATTTTATTTGTTTTACGTTCGGAATTTATATCCGTTTCGAGACGTTCAAGTTTATGATTCCAACGTGATTTAGGACGTAGCATTTGGGTGGGATTGTGGCTCAGCAAAAAGTAATAGGTGACGCAGGTCCATGTTATAAGGAAGCCCGCAATAATGAGCATTTTGCGGTAACGCATTTTACACGTTGCTGTTTATTGAAAGCGACAGTGAGGGAAAAGGGAGTTGGCGGCGTGTTGTCGTCGAAGCATGAAATTCACTGAACTGAAAAGAGTAAAAAACAAAAATATACTATTGTATTTAAAATCGGCATGAATGTAGTTTATTTACTTTTTAAAGTGTGTATTTCAAAATTGTTTTATACAAGTGGTTTATAGTGCGGGGAAATGCAAATTTAACAAATAGAACAATAGAAAAAGTAATTTCATCTGTCAACTATTTTTTTGAGCGGTAATAAAATAAATTGAACAGTGGTTCATGAAAGATGATAAGTGCGATTAGAGTTTGATTTGCTTTTGTGCAAACAAATACTTGCGAAAAACAAAACATCACAAGCCTAATGGCTTACAAAACATTTGGGTACATTTGCTCCGTTGAAGGAAATTATTTGTCCACTAGTTTTTGTGGCAAACGAGATCTGAATTGTTTTTTAAGCTAAATTTGTAAGGAAAAAACGAGATATATGAAAAACTGTCAAGTTTTTGATGCCAATGTAAGATTTTGCCATAAAAATTAAACGTCAAAGAAAAAATACAAGGAAATGTGCTATTTGATGAACTCGCTAGATATGGAGCATCAGCCTTTATTACCCGACAACAAATAGGTGGGCAAGTTAAGTATTGTAATAGAGCGCGACATGCATTATTATTCCTCAAATCTGGACGACGCTGGGTTATAAGCGATCAAAAATCTCTAAGCTCTATAGAACCCGGAGATAAAATTGGTGGTGGGTATCCTTACTGTTCACTTTCTTTTCGACAGACACAATATGCGGATCCGTCTGTTTCTTTTTGAGGGTATCACAAAGGAACAACTCTGGGCTATGCGTGTTCAGTAGCGGCAAAATGGTCGTGAAATATATCTCGTTTTGCTAGGGTTTTTTTTTTGGAAAGGTTAATTAATATATATATATATAATAATAAAATTATTGCCAAAAACACAAAAACTTCTTTCGGTAAGAGAAAAATGACTTTTTTGCCCCGGGCGCCCAATGTGCACGGTACGACACTATGTATGTCCGTAAATTAGTTTACTGGACAGCCCGTCTAACCAAACCTGTGTTGATTTTTTGGTACTTATATCTTTGGTAATTACTCTTTCGAGATTATTTGAGATAAGATATTTATCTTAATCTAAATGATTACAATAGATATTTTCTTATCTTATTATTCAAGCAAATGATTTCGTGGCAATATATTTAATAGAAAGATCGTTTAGTCTTTCAATATTTTCATAAACCTTTTCAGTTTTCATATAACTAAAAGGTTTCAAATGCGCCAACAACACTTGGAATCGGCAAAGTTTGTTTCAAATATCAACAAAAGAGTTTTACCAAATGAAAATTGAAAAGTGTGTTAAATTGCAACTTACCGAACAAATGCCAAACGCGCACTGTTGCTCTAAACGTAAAAATTGTAGGCGTGTTAGCTATAGAATGAATTTTTTACCAATTCCAGGCAAATTAGCGACGGTTTGGTCTGTACTTCGTTATATTATTTTTTAATTCTGTAACAATAATTTCATTTTTCATTTAATGTTTCATTTTCTACTCCACGCTGCTTTTTTGTCATCATAAGCTTCCCACAATAAGGGATGCCACGCTGCGAAAAATAAGTCAACATCATAGTTGCTGTCGTTGTCGCCGTCGCAGTAGCCGGGAAGCCACGCTTTAGGTTTACAGCTGCTACTCAAGTTTACTCCCCTTTCCGCCGCCGCTGCTATAAACCATTTTTGTTGATTAACGCCTCATTGCTTAATCTAATTACAATCGCATCAACTAGCAAAAACAGCAGATCATCAACCAGTGGAGCAGCTACACGTTTTAAGCTACCTCTACACTGACGTTTGACCCGTCAGCTATCACCACCTCCTCCTAATGGAGAAAATTGATCGTTGTTTTGTTGTCGATCGACTGTATAGCTGATTTTGTTGTGGTGGTGGTGCTACAATTTTCGCCGCACACGTCTCTTGTTATTGCAATACTTCCAAATTTGTTGTTGTTGACAAATTTCTATATTGGTCTCACATCTGCGCTAGTAGCAATAAAATTTAAATAAATTTTACTTTTTAATTGTTTATTTTAATGCGTTTCCTACCGCTTTCACTTCAGCCAACGACAGGTCGAGTAAAAAATCGTTCTTTCTTATTTCTATATTAAATTGCAAATTGTTGGTATCTATTAAATGCAATCACATTATCGAGGAATTTCTGGATTTTGAAAGAAATTAATTAATTTCTTTAATTCAAAATCGATTCTTTAAAAATTCTTTACAAGTAATGCAAAAATTATTTGCACAGCTGTCAATTTCTTTCTAAGCACTCTCTTTAAGTTGACAGCTGCTTCAAACGTCAACGCGTTGTAGCTGCAAGTGTCATACCTAAATAAGGGCGCTGGCGTCAACGTGCGTTTTATGTTATGCTGAACGCACGTCAGCTAACGCGCATTGAAAAAACGCTCGGTTTTCTCGATTTTCTGCACTGATCTGCACTTGAACTGCACTCTTCTTCTTTTCTCTTCTTCATTCTTGACAGCGATGGGGTAACTTCACGATTGCATTAATTTCAGTCTGACAACATTCTGGTGCCTTAAAATTTCCAAGTTGTTGTTGTTGGTTGCACATTATCTTTGTGTTATTTATTATTTGTGGAAATAAAAAAGATGAGGAAAAAACATGCAAACATAAGTTTTCGCACAATAAAAGCTCCATGTTTTATTTAAATGACAAGAGAGCGAATGAAATTGCACCAGCTTCTTTCAAGATGCTGGGCCACGGCTTCCTTCAATACACTTTATTTGATTTTACTTTTAATTTTTTAATTCATGTTGTAGATCGGGTGGGTTCGTTCTTAAAGTCAATGAGACAAAAACATCATGTCTTAAGATCCGACTCTAAATACCGAAGATATAACGAAAAATTTAATAAGGCGACCCCTACGTTCGGTAAAAAACTTTAAAAACATTTTTAAAAATAGTTCTAATGGAATAATCGAAATGCTTCAGTTGGAAAAATTTAATGATTTTTTTGCAAGCTTTAATTTTCTGACTGGTGGTACATTAGGATGGTAGGACCTGAGATCTGGTGGGTAAGTTCAAGAACGGGGTACTTGATGTCAATGATCTTTGAATTAAAAAGTTGGTTTACTCAAGACAAAGACATTGATATATCATACTTTAGGATCGAACTGTAAATGCCGAAGATATGATGATAAACTTAACTGCGCGACATCTATTTTCGGCCAAAAAAAAAAACATTTTTTTGCGAATTACCTTGCAAAAATGCTTCGGATTTGCTGGTGTACGGTGAACATTTTTTTCTGGTACGGTCTAGTGTGCACTCCAAACAAATTTCAATATGAGAATTTTTACAGCTCTGAAGGAACTTATTTCGGACAGTTTTTAGCGTACCTCTTTTTAAAGTTTATTCAGAAATTCTTGTAAGTAAAACATTTAAATATTCAATAAGAAACATTGAACTTAAATTAAAACAACATGGAAATTTATTAACAAAATGAAATATAAAATAAAAAGTAAATTAATAAATTAAGATTTTATTTTTTTGTATATACTTATTATATTTTGTATAATATGAAATGAGGGTATCTATAATTACATATTTCATATTTCACTTGCACAATATCAACATTAAAGTTTTGCATTTAATTATGTTTCGTTTCTGTAATCTGATGGCTTGATAATATATTTGTCTCTTTTCATAGTTTCAAAGTTTCTTTATTATTTAAAGTTTCCTTAGTATTGTATATTTTACTATATATTGTGTTATTAAATTTGTGTCAAATTACGATATTATAAATAAAACATCAAAATAAATTAATAAAACATCAAAATTTGAATTTTGTCATTCGAACAATATGATACGCATTAAACATTTTTTAACAAAAATAAATTGGAGGGCTTATGTACCTGAACGCGGCGGCGAGCGGCAATTTAAAAATTAAAATGTGGCAGTAATGTTATACGCGGCACTCACGATAATATAGAATTCAAGTCTACTTTCTATGCGATTACATGCGGTATGAAGTTTAATGTTATTCTGCTAGTTAAAGCCGGTTCCGGTTAACAGGACATTATGTAAACGGATTCAAAAGTATAGGAATTCAAAACTTTCTGAAATAGCCGGGAATTAAACGATTTTTGTACATGGACTTAAAATTTTTGATCAACTTCAACTTCAACTTATTCCTAAAATAAATTTTACTTTTCACCATCTGAGAGGAAAATATTTTTTTTTTTGAGAGGGCCGGGAATGACCAATTAACCTAAAACTTGGGCAGCCTTGGGTTCATCCTATTGGATGAACCGTAAAATTCTTAGTCCAAGGGCCTTCAAAAATTTATTTAACTGATTTTTTGAAGATGAATACTTCTGATTTTTTTAAAATTCTAGAAACAATAGTTTTTTACTTTAAATACGTTGAACTCCAGAGAGCGTTTTTTTTTTACTCTTCGAGCAAAACCTTATTGATCATTTCAGCATTACTTTTTAAACCGGTAAAAGTATTTCCGAGATGTTCAATATGTAGTTCCTCGAAAAGTAAAAATAGAAAACGCTCTCTGTAGTTCAACGTATTTAAAGTGATCATGGGATGGGAGGGATCATGACTCGTAGGCATAAAGCAGCACTGAGTTAAATTTTGACTTCAATATTCGAAGTTTTATGGAGTTGTTTGAAAATTTTTTACGTCGCATGATCGGTCCAATAAAAGATCAAAGCTCATTTATTTTGAAATGGTTATTTTATTATTTATTTTTTTTTATTAATTAGTGTATTATTCAATACGTTACATCTTATGTTCTTAATAGTTAAACTTAGAAGACTAGTAGTACTTAAAAACTACAAAAAAAATATATATATGAAGTTTTTAATTGTGTTTAAAGTAGTTAATACAAATACAATTTTAATTATTATTCTCAAAGGCTAAAATTAATAAAGTTAATAAAAATATACGGAAAACGATATAAAAGAGTAAGGATCTGCCATAATATCATCAGTAAAGTGGGGTTTTCTAAAACCTTATAGCTAGCGCATAAACTATGAAGACGACTATTTAAATATTATTTTAAAAGTATTTTTTCTTTATTTAAATATTGTATTTAAATGGCAGTTTTTAGTACATTTCAAGTAGTTACATGATTTTTTTAAAACTCACTTTCTATTTAACCTGATAAAGTTTTAGTTCATACATTTTCATATTATTCGATTTACAAAGATTAAGCTTTTTTTGTTTTTTAATATTATAATTATTAGTACACTTTCCATTTTTTTTTTAAATGTATCTTATATAACATAAAACTTAAAGAGCTAAGCTTCCTTGAGTGCTAACGTTTGATTTTTTTACCAAGTTTCCAACAAGTAAATACATACATACATATAATACAATTCCAAAAAAAAATTTATAGAAAATTAAAAGATAAATTCAGATGAACCAGAGCTTTTTAGATAAATGGTTTCAAAGGCTTCCAAGTTTGATTGAAAATAATATGCGTTTCGAAAACTAACGTGTAAAGGTTTTAACATTTTTAATTCTCGTTGAATATTTAGTAAAAAATCAATGAAGTTTTTTAGCATCGCAAAAACTTAGCCCTCATACTAACAAAAAAAAAAATTTTAAAAAAATTTGTGAAAAGTATTTACATCAATTTACAAAGATATCCAACAATAGGCAGCAACACTAACCAAGCTATGCTGCTAGCCATAACAGTACCACTCTGTGCCATGCTCAGCTCTTTCTCGTCGATAACAAAGGCGGGTACAGACATTGGTGTTTGTTCGAAACTTTTGATCTGATCCACGAAACTACCACGGCTATTGCGCGCCAAACGTTGATTGGCTAACTTAAGTTCACGTAATTTCTCCTCAAGCTGCAAGACTTCATCTGCGAATTAAAATTAAAGTTAAATCCTTTGAGTCTGGATATATTAAGACATCTATACTTACTGCGATTCACACCCTCTATATCGTTGATTTTAATAAACATCGCCAGCGAAATTTCGTAAACTTTATTATTATCCATAAGTGCTTGGCTATATGCTGCTGCTTCCGAAGTATCGCGTCTTCTGCGTCCGTAGCCAACTTGTCCATTTGAACATTGTGTGCCAAGACATTTGTCCAGACAAACATTAACAGTCGCACGGAATTGCACATAAGAAGAATCAGGAAACTTGAAGGCCTTAAATTTAGCGCTTAGCATATCGCCATCAATTGTATTGAAATTTTCAAAAAGGTAGGGATCCACAGTGCAACTGTAATGGTAAAAGAAATATTTGAATACATTAGTGAGTTTTGAATTTTTACTAAAATCTTAGAAATTTTTAAAATTTTAGACAGTAATTAATTAATAGATTCGATTTAGATCTTTTTGATAAGATAAATATTATATTACAAATCTGAACAAGGCCTTGAAAATATTGGAAAAATTCTCTAAAAATTCAGAAAAAACGATTAACTGATTGTCCTTAATAGGAGCTTTTTTATATAGTTTTGATATGTTAAACGAAATATTAAGAATAATTTAGACAATCTTTGGACAAGAAGGCGAATTTCAAAAAGAGAGCATAGCGCCTCCCATACAAGCAAAAACTTCAACATAATAGGCATGAACCTCCAAGGCAACAAAAACTTTAAGACTCTGTACTGAGAGAACTATTTTGCCAAAATTCACAAAGCATCAGACAAAAAAGTGGGCGTTGTGATGTTTTCCACTTTTTTGAGAACGATGAAGACAAACTCTGCCCGTACGCACTGAGCGTTATAGGCGAATAATAATAAATTTTGATAAGGAAGTCATGTGGTCTCAGCAGAGACTTTTTTTGCGGTAGCATTATTTGGTGACGTCAACTGGTCGCCAATGTTATGCGAGTTACTTTAGTCGTTGGATTTTTTTTTTGTAGAGTTTTGAAAAAAAAAAGTTTGAAAACTCAAGTTCTAAACATCGAAATTAATGTTGATTCCACAATAAAACTATTGCACTTCGTAAAAAACTTACCCTTTAAAAATAATCGTCTCAGATAGCAAACGTGTATCGGTGACTTCCAAATAATTTACACCTAAACCATAAACTGGCGCTGAATCACGATCCAAATTAATTTCCATAGTTAAAGGGGTACCAGGTGTTACTGTCAGATCACCAGTGACCTTTTTGCCATTTTGATTGACACCAATCGATAAACGTGGTTCCGGCGCACGTTCCGTGAGTGATGTTGTTATTTCAAGATCTCTAAAGGATGTAAAGAAAAAAAAAACAAAATGATTAAGACTGTGTTAACTGATTTATTTATGGAAACAATTGACCATAAAATTTTATATGTGCCTACCCAGTTAAAGTGATTAAAATTGTATTTAGTGATTTATTTATAGGAACAAGTGATCATAAAATTTTATATGTGCATGACCAGCTAAAGCCTATAATCGCTCAATGTAAGCATATGTAGCACTTTTCTAATAACCATACCAATTGATTTTATGATGCCATAGAAATCTTTAAAATTAAAACAGAAAAAGACTATAGTTTCCTTTAATGCGTAGACTACGTGTAACAAGTCAACAAGAAACTGCGTAACATTGCACTTATTATAGAAATTAGCCGTTTTTACACACGGACACACACGCCCTTCTAATGTCTCTTTAGAGTTTTTTTTTTCATATTTTCTATTCGTTAATTATGGCCTATCAGTGTAGAGTCCTCATGGCCGTGATGGTCATCATCAAATCTGTCTGTCTATCTGGCTGGTATATAAAAAGAGGCGGAAAAACAAACTTTTACTTTGACGTTGTGTAGTTGTAGCTGAAGTTGCTATAATTAGAGGGTACCTCAGAGCTATTTGAAAATGAGCCTCGGTATGTACAGATCGATTGCATAATTATGGTGTAATCAAGTTCGGTTTCTTCGCCGTTTGACGGTTACTTTTAGTTTTTTTTTTGTTTTTTTCTTAATTTTACTTTCCTATGATTTATTTGTTTTCCGTTTGGGGGATTGAGATTGTGAGAGATGCTGTATGATGATGGCACGCATCCGTGTTAGCCTTGGGTTGTTAAAAGTGCATTCTGGCAATTTAACAGGTTTCGTCCTTGATACGTTGTAATATCAACTTTTATGTGGTGGCCATTAAAATGATTAACTTTTATTTTTATTTGTTATACTATGAGTAATGTGTTGCCTACGATGCGCTATAAAAAAATCAAACGCCAGCTGTTGGCTATTTGCTTTTGAGTGGGATTCGAAGAGACTTCGTACAGTGTTCACTTGTTAATTATTTGTTCAAATAATGGTTTTTTTTTTGTTATTATCTAATTAAAGATATATTTAACTTTTCATTAATTGCGCTTAAGCTGCTTTTTATTTGTTCATTTTGTAGTTTACCTATATACTGTTGGAGTTAGCTTTTGATGATTAGAAATAACGAGTTAATTAACTAAAAACGCTTTTCAGGCTTAGATGTAATTTGAATTTATGACATAGTATAAAATTAATGTTGAAATTTTTAATTCCGCACTACTAAAATATTCACTTCTTGGTGCATTGTCCATCTCTGAAAGGAGCACCATATCTGTCAGCCATACAGCCAATAACACAGTGCCCCGTCAGTACTCCTACAACAGTCCTAAGCTATCCTCTTCTGTATCTTAAGAGAGATTGCGTCCTTCCCAGATTCAGCTTAAGCCACATGATTCGAGACATTCTGCATCCGGCGGTAAGGTTCCACCTTAGCACTAGCTACAAAGGCTATCGGTCTCTTCCTCATTTTAAGAAAACGATTTTATATGAAAAAGTTTCATCAATCTAGGGCGACTACTAAGCATTTGAATTCGGAAATTTTTCTAGAGGTCATCTCATTTTACACATACTACAATACTATATATTGCGAAAACTGCATTTATTTCTATGTCAAAATCGTAAAAAATTCATTCAAGTCAATTCAATAAATTTATGCAATTTTGCACAGCGAAGAAACTCTTTAGACTGGTATTCCTATGTAATTTACTAATTGATAGAAATCTCTGTTATTAACAAGTCTTCGCGCAAGCTTTTTATTTAAACAACAAATTACACTGATTTTTATTGGTTAAATGGTTCAACCTACTCTATTTTTATAACTATAAACTATTTTGTCTACCACTTTCTATTGCTACTACTACAAACTGGTAAATAATAAAAAAAAACTTGAGCTTCTCATATCATTTTGAAATGCACACCCAACTAAAATTCAATTCTAATGCACTCATTTTATACGCAACTCGTTACATTTTTTAAATGCATCAACTATAAAAATGTAAACATTTTGCACTACCTCACTTCCCTAATCATTAAACCCAAAAAAAAACAGTTTAATACTGACTCTAGTTCCCATAGTCATCATCATAATTCGCGTCTTCGCCGTCTTCTATACAACTTACTCTGGTTCTTGAAATCCAGCTGGTAACACATCGCGACGTACTACACCATGATGCTGTAGCTGTAGTTGAACTGGAGCTGATGCTGCGCGTGTTGGCTCGCGGCTGGTTTCATTCATCATAACATTATAAACCGGACCTTCGGTGATGCACTTCACACTAACGATCTCCTTGCTGTTTGCTGCTTCAATGATGATTTTGTGGTAGTATACTTTCTTACCCTGTAAATGCACAAGAAATAACAACAACATTAGTGGTATGTTTCAAGTCTTAGAGTGGTTTTCATTTAACAAAAAAAAATATGGTTAAGTAAGACCCGTCTATTAGAAATAGAATTTTTGCAGCAAAAAAACTATAACTCTCAAAGTTTTTGAAACTTCGTAACCCGAAATATTAAAACTACTCTTAGAACAATGCTACAAAGAACTTCGCAGAGCTGTTAGATACATCTGCAAAGACAAATTAAACGCTATGGAAAATGGCATAGCGGTAGAAGCAAAAAAAGAGAGACTCGTAACGACAAGTAACGTAACGATAAGTGAACTCGGAAAAGCTGACCAGCCCTTAATGTCATATCAAATGAGAATCGCATACTGTCAATGTGTTACCTAGGAGAAAATATGTAAGTGCCAATCGAGACATTCTGTGACATATTTTCACGCACTAAAACAAATCGTATAATGCTCAATGTAAACGTTTTAGAGAAATACTCCGCACAAAAACAACTCAAGTTTCTAAGTCGTTTTTGTACGCACTGAAAAACTTAATACGTTTTTGCTAGCAGTGAAAACATTATTATTCAAACCTTTAGGAATTTTTAAAATATAACTAAAAATTTCCGGTTTTTTTTTTATTTCAGAAAGTGAGTTGGAGAAATGGTCGAAAATACATTTCTGAAAACCCCAGAGGCGACCTTGACCCCATAAAGAGGGTGTTTGGCCACTTTAAAGGAAAAAAATTACTGGACAATTGATACGAAACGGCTGAAAATGGACAGAAGTATTTTTGTTTCACTTGTCTATACTACTATTTACTCTCGAGTAAACTTTTTTCTACAAAAAGTTGGGCCAAAAAAAAAAATACAGGTGGCAACCCATATTTGGGACGGTATTTGGCAAGGTAACTCTCTATATTTATTAAGGCTCATAAAGGTCTATCATTGGACACACATATCAAGCTGAAATCTGAAGCCATAAGCTTTTTTCTGAAAAAACTTGGGCCAAAAAACTGGTGGCAACCCATGTGTGGGGGATTCGGCAAGGCAACCCTATATATTATATTTAGGCTCTTCAAGCTCTACCATTTGACATACATTTTAAGCTGAAATCTTAAACCATAAACTTTTTTCTAAAAAATGTTGGCCCAAAAAACAGGTGGCAGCACATGTTTGGAACAGGATTCGGCAAGGCAACCCTATATATATATATTATATTTAGGCTGTTTGAGCTCTATCATATGACATACATTTCAAGCTGTAATCTTTTTATCAAAAAAAAATCGGTCAAAAGTTGTTTTTTTTCGGCCAAGGCAACCCTGGTAGGTTAGTAACTAAGTACATTACATACTATCTTTCCTGTACATGCCATCCTGTAATCTTATACACTCGACTTTTCTACAGCTGGCTCTCCGCCTATATGCTATATAAAAGAAAAATCGAGGGGCTAAAGAACGAGCTATTAACATTGCCAAACGGAATAAATCGGTAAATTTCAAGATATATTTGAGAGTTTTGTATAAGCCAGCAATGGCTGATATAAAAACAAGTCACAGCCTTTCTGTTGGCAGTAGAGAAAAAAAATACAATTTACAAAAATTCAAACTCATAACTACAAAAAAGGTATTGAAAACAACTTAAAACCACCCTAAAAAACATAGTTAGGCCTAAAAATATTCAAAGTGACAACATTGCAAGCTGACAAAAAAAAACATCGAAAATGTCACTTGTTTTTACCGTTAACTGGTTCACCATACGCGTTACACCACACTCATAGAAATCGCTCAGCGAGAGACGAAATTCGGCAAGTTCGCCATTTATTTTCGGTTGACAACGTTCATCCGGATAACCCTTGAGACCCTCTAAATAGAAATGTGGTTGTTCGGCATCGGCGGCAGCTGCTGGGATGTGAATTTCGACGCGCATTAAATCTTCAGTGCAGTGGACTTTGTGGGAACCTGAAATAAAAAAGAAAAAAAATAAAATGAAAAAAAAAATTCAACTGCCATGAAATTCAAAGAGATAAAATTTATGTTTAAAATACGTGTACGTGCTGCACTTAAAGCTAATGATCGGGAAATTGCGTTTTGTATGAATTTCTTTAGTTCGATATCTTTTTAAATGTATAAATATAATAAAATTATTACTTAATTAAGAAAAAATTGCTGAATTTAGCATGAATAGCTACACTTGGAAAATATTTTATTTAAAAAAAAAAAATATTAACAGTATAAAGTGATACCACAAACAAGTCTCAATAATGATAACCCATTGAAGCTCAATCGTGTTGGTTGCCTTAATTGTTATGGAAGTAGAACATCATCGTAGCTACAAATATAAAATTCATGCTAAAGGGCTCATTTTTAGACTAACTTCAATCTTTTTGAAATTTTTTTACCATTATGCTATAGTTTTCTTTTAAAAAACTTCAGCCACAACAACATCAAAAGCATTATGCGTACACGACATACTCACATAGTTACCTATAGACTTGGTTACACTCTATAGTAGAGAATTAGTTAGTAGTTACCTTAGTTGGTTGGTTGGTTGGTTGGATATACTTGTAATCGCATTCGATTATTAACTAGAAAATTCATGCTCATAAAACTGGGTAAGTGTTGCCGATACGTGACCATCTTATTGACCATCAGCATTGAGAGCAACAGCGACGACGATGACGATAGCAGCAACATCCTTAACTCAATATCCTCAACTAAGCAACCAAGTCAACGTATTTTTGTTGTTGTGGTTTTGTTAGAGATATATGGCGCACACTACACATTGAAGGCCATAACAGTTGACGCCTTTTATTTTGTATTTTAAAACTTTGGCATAGATTTTTTCTGTCTTTTTTCATTTTATTTCATTTTTTGCTTTAGTACATTACCTATAATTTAATTTATATATTATCTTACAAATAGTTCAAGAGGCGGCTGTAGAAAATTGCCATGCGTAAGATAAAAGTTTAACATTTTTATGAAAGATATTGATATTTTTATAAATAAAAATTAAATATTAAAGGTTAATTAACACCGACTTGTCCAAAACTTTTTAAGTAACCGAAACGGAAATTCAGTCAAAAAAAAAGTTTGATTACTATTTTTTCATAAAATGTTTTGGTGCTTTAACCACATAAGTTCAAATGATGCATAATATTAATGATTAAATACTTTTTTCGCAAATATTTTGCTTCCCAATGGTCAGCCACTAATTTATTCCAGACAAAATTTGTAGATTATGTGATTTTCTATAAGAAAGGTTGTATCAACTTTTTATGTATGACCAACCATTGTCCTGATACAAAGCTGAATTTTAGAGTTAGTTTAAAAAATACACAGTGCGGCAATTATGTTCCAGGACTGTTGCTATATCTCAGCAACCATAGATATTGAAGTTATACATCATTTTAAGACTTGGTCTTTTTTGAACGAACCCTTTCGGTCAGACAGAACTCCTGTTAGTAGGAGGCGAGATGGTTTTGTAATATTGGACGTTAAATATCTCGCATTGCAAATGGTTTACGTCAGACCAATATTGCCTGGCTAGTTGTCATATGTAAAATATGTACTATATTTCCTGAAAATTTAATATTTCAATCTTATACTCGCCACTTTTTTTATAGCCACCTCTCCACATAAAAAGCGTTAATATGTACATATAACATACATATACCTGATTGAAGTTATCTTTTATATTTAATTTGATATTAGATGTTATTATAATGCTGCTATTAGCGTTTATTGCGAAGTTATTGCGCAAAATTCTATTATTACTGCTTTATTTTCAGCTGTTAAATTAAATAATTTCAAATGCTTCTATTTAATGAATTATTAAAATGGAGTGCTGCGCAAATAGCGTAAAACAAAAGACTTAGACAACGAACTTGAAATTAGTTTTTAATGCTGAATGTTAAATTTCACGCAAATTACATCCAATTAATTTAGTTAAAAAACATTGTATGCACATAAAGCTTTTTCGCAGACAGTACTTCTGTGGGTTTTGAATGTTTTGTTTGCTTGACTTTGTCAGCGAAAAAGCTATATGTGCGTACAATGTTTTTATATATTTCCCATGATAATAAGTTTTTACGAAAATAACGGTAAAATAAAAGTATGCAGAATGCAAGCACGATTTGCAGAAAGTAATTTGAAATGTTTCTTTTGTTATTTGCTTTGAAAATAGTACCGTAGAGTGGCTTGGCAATGATGAAAAACAAAATATTGACATTTCGATTTTGGGAAAAAAAATCTCGTTATCTCAAATGTGTTTTAACAAGCATTAAACTCATGTCATCTCATATTAATACAAATCCACAATAAAACTTTAAGCGTAAAAAATTGGGGGTTTTGAGGAAATCAGCCTTGTTTTTTTTCATGAAGAGCTCTATAACTCCGCCAATTTTCAACAATTCTCAAAATTTCTTAAAGATTCTCAAGGAGAATTTCTATTAGAATCAAAAGACAAAAATTAATTATTTTGATTATGATGAAAATGCGACTATTTTGAAACAATTTTCAGCGGTTGTTCAAGTTTTGACACTAAAACTTTAAATGGGCATAACTTCGTCAAAAATGATTTTCAATCAAATTGTTCCCTTAATTACTTTGAAAAACAACATATTTAATCGGCAATCAATTCCACAATTTGAAGTCAGTCCGATTGCATGGTTTGAAATGGATTTGTTCTAAGGTAAAATATGAAATGGACTAAAATTATAGCTAATTTGACAAATCTTTTTTTTTTGGTTTTTGGTTTCCCTTTTTGTTATGATTTTCAACAAATTCATGCATCCATCCATTCTCACTGATTGGCTCAAAGGTCACTGATAATTCCGTTAAGCGGTAGATAAAACAAATAAAGTGGAACCATGTTTGTTTTTGCTTTTTGACACTTTCACAATTTAACAAAAGCTCCATGTAAAAAAAATTTTTTAAGTCCATTTTCAGTGTAAGTATTTAACAGTATATCACTTTACATACGAGTCACTTAAACATCAAATTTACAACTTTTTGCAAAATTTATTGAGTAGTTACTATAATTATTATTATTATTATTATTTATAACTTTATGATTATTTTGTAAAAATAGCATTTTTTGTCGGTAAAGTTTTGCAAGTGTATCTACATCGCTCAATTATTTTCCATTATAGTACGTATAAAATTATAAGCGGTTAGACTATACTCGCACATTATGTTGTAAAAATAATGATTTCATTTTCATGACATCATTTAATAAATTAATTTCATTAAAGTGTAATTGTAAAAAGCGCAGAGCATATTTTCGCCATAAAAGGTTCGTTGCCAAAGTCTTTTGTTTTGTACCAAATTAAAAATACATCTGCACGCTGCTGTTATATGGCTTTTCCTTTACCTTTTTTTCTTAACATTTAGTAATCAACACAAGCATTCATTTTTTGCTCATTTACTTTTATCGCTTTATTAATTTGTGATTTTTTTTTAAATCATACCTGCTATTACCACCGTGTCTGCCATTTATTGTCAATTGCGAATTATCATGTCTGGCAGTAATTTTATAAAAAGAACTCAAGAGGAGCACAAGCAAAAGATCAGTTGAGTAAATGGGAATTAAATGTCAGTGTGTGTGTGTGTGTGTCATTTACAACAATAAAACGACATTAAGTATAGGAATTATAAATCAAGGAGGAGTAAGGAGAGACAATGGTATCTACTGCTGAAATTTGAACGCACACAAACGGATACACAATTAATTGTCTGTTCGAACGGAAGTCTACGTTGATCATGCTGCGTGCATCTCTTTGACTTTAATAGTGTGTATTATAAGGCACACCCAGTGAGAAATTTCGTATAAGCGCTTTAGACCTTAATACTTTTTTCAAGTAATTAAGACCAAAAAATGTTGAACAATTTGCTTGAAAGCAATTTGTTTCAATTGATTTAACTTTCAATTTTTCCAGTTCCAAAGCATCATTATCTCACTGTTACATTAAAAAATGAAACCATTTTCATTTCATGCATCGTTTTCATTAAGTCTGCTGTCCATCTCCATTGGATTGCGCTTATTTAAAAGATATTTATTAACGCGTCAACATTTTAACTTTTCATGTCATGCATTGTTGTTGTAGCTGTCTGCAAATACAGTCAGTTTGCAGTCTGCATTTTTAACACTTTTGCAGTTTAAGCTGTCGTCATTTCTGACGCTGTTACTTCATTTTTCTGTTTGGTTTTTACACTTTACTCAGGTATTATTTTTATTTTTTTTTCATTCTTCACCATCACTGTTAAAAGTGGTAAATGTAACACTTTTTTTAGCTGATTTCTTTTTCTTAATTAACACTTTGATCATATTTTGCTTTTGTAAGATTTTTGTCATACAGCTGCGAAATTTCAACTTCAAAGTTAAACACTGCTAACGACTAAGCGAGTGAGTCTTTTATTTGCTCAAAAGCTGCATTACACAAATATTTGACAAAGAACCATCTTTCCCATATACATATTTATTATTACTTCACTTACTAGTTAGAAGTGCTTAAAGAAAACTTATTTATTTAAGTTCTTGTGTTTTCCTTATTGACAGTCTGGGTTGCATTGTTAGTGGAAATCACCTCAACGCTTGCTGTTTGAAAATTCTGGGGTTCTAGTCAACAATTTTCTACACTTCATCGGTTAGAGTTTCTCAGGAAAAAGAATGATCTTGAATTATTTATTAGAAGAATTTTTCTATTATATTAAATAGAAATTTTAGTTTAGTTTTGTTAGAAATTTTGCGTTTAATGAAAAAGAAAGATAAAAACAAAACATATATAAAACGAAAATAAAAATTCCATTTCATACTTTTAGTTATTAAAGAAAGGTAAAACTCCATTGCATACTAGATTGTTGTTAAAGAAATAATGAACTGAAGTTGTCCACTGTAAGAAAAAACAAAAAAAAATTTAGGAAAAAATGCCAAAATGTCGGCTGTTTAAGCAAAAGTGTTCGAAAAATTAAAATTTTTTAGATGATTTGTCGGTTTAAGAAAATAAAAAATTTCAAAATTTTTTTCTTGATTTTGGTTCATGCGACTCCCATACATGTGACAAATATGTGCTTAAAATTTCATGAGGATTGGCTTAGTAGTTTCGTAGAAAAGACTGCCATCCATCGTATGAAAAAAAGTGATTTCGAGAGAAACGCATTCAAAGTTTTTATATTGAGACGGAGAGCGCGCTCAAATAAGGTTGAAAAAAATATACTTAGAGAGCTCGAATCTTAAGGAAATTTCAACACAATGTTTTTGAAACAGTCTTATTTCAAAAGTCGTAAAAAATTGAAACATCAGATAAGGTTGGAGCCTTAAAAATTTAAATTTATTAAAAGCTCTATGTGTACTTTTCTCCACTTTCATATATATTTGGCATGTCAGATCGCCATAAAAAAATGCAAAGATCTCAGAAGGGCGCAGTTGAGCCACAACATTTCTTTTCACAGAGTGTTACTTATATGTCCAAGCTTTATTAAAATTGAAACATTTTCATCCCACCTCACCTACCTCACAACTTTATGCCTTTGTACATATATAGTCAAAATGCACTTATTTTTGGTCTTACGTTATGAATTAAAATATTTCTAAAAACTCTTTTTCACAAAATAAAAATCAATTTTAATTACTCAAATACCTGAACAAGAAGGCTTCATCAAAATTTCGTTGAAGTTTTCATTGTAAAATAAAAAAAACAGCTTCAAATTGTTAAAAAAAATACGTTTGGCACAGTCCGCAGTCAAAGAGCAAAGAAATAACGAGTGCATTGCGGAAAAACGGTAAATTTTTTTTTAATTATTTATTAAGTTAGTGATGCAGAATTTTATCTACTTTCACCAGATACCAAAAACTATGTATATATTTTAATTTTTACATTTTGAATTAATCTCATGTTTTCATAACCAATACCCCCAATGTGCGTCGTTAGGACTTAGGTATGACGTCTTTGCGTGGTTTTAAAGAAGTCGGAATATGTTATCATACTTCAAAGATCGGAAATGTAATAAAAATGAAGAAAATCCGACTGCTGCTACTAAAATTGTAACAATTTCTTACTTAGTCCGACCGACAAAATACACTTAAAGTCGGACTGGGCTGCTTGGGAATTTATGTAAGGCATTTCCTAAAAGAAATAAAAATTAAGTTAATTTTAAGACACATCAATAACATAAGCAAAAATATACGAAATTTAATTAAAAACGATTAAAATGCTAGTAGCAATAACTAAAACAAAAGACATAAGCAGCATACTTGATTTGAGAAATTGTGGCCTTCAAAAGCGAAATTGCAACAGCTTTGTTGTTTTTTAGCAAAATCAACTTAAATGAAATTATAACTGTTCTTGCTGTTGCTTCTACTATTGCTACAACCAGCAACTGCAATATAAATAATCAATAAAAATCAACATCTTCACTCACTGTCAGCTTCATTAGGCAACTTGCAAATTGATGATAACCGCAAATGCAGCTGTTCACAAACAGACCACATCGTTTTAGAAGTTGGTGTTTCGTACAGCACATTTCAGAGATCTTTAACCAGAGATTTCTATATTTGTGGTGTTTATTTTTTTTTATTTGATTTGTTTGGTGAATTTTTTTATTTTATTATTTTGGCCAATTATCCTAACGGACGCGCAACATACGAAATAAATTACTTTAGCAGGATCACATTGAGGTTAAAATATTTTGATGGAAGGTGTTGCTTATGGCGTCATTTTAACAGCGGTATAGTATGGTGGAAATGAAAAAAAAAAGAACACATGCTAATAAGTGTCAAACTAGCAACAATAAATTGAATTTATAGTTTTTGCGATTGTATGTGGTTGTTACTGAGCAATTGTACAGTTGGTGTGGTTAATTGAAATTGATGATGTGTCATCAATATTGCAGGTGGTCACTCTGTATATGCTGATGGGAATAAGATTTTGTGAATGTAAGTGAAGTTGGTGGACTGTGCAAATAATAAAAAGTAACATAGGCAATGATGAGCTTAGCAATAAACTGGTGTAGAAACGAAAGAATTAAAGACTTAAATTTCATATAATATATTTCTTTTAAAATTAGCACTTAAGTATTTTATTTCACTCAACTAAATTTATACACTGTTATAACTTGAATGCCTGTATAAAATTTTTTAATTACTTTTTTACACAGCGACAACGACGTCCAACTTTAAAAACTCTTAATTGAAGTTGATGCTGAAAAAAAAAATACAAAAGAACTGCAGCCAAAAAGTTTTTTTTTCTTAAAATCGCCTACGGCAGCCACACAAACACCACTTTAAGACACCGACATGCAGCGCCGCATAGAATTGTCGCCAGCAGCGACTATTAAATAAGCGCTTATCATGCGCTTAGCTGCCCTTAAGCCGCACCACACTGCGAAATAGCGAACGAAAAAAACAGCGCGCCTGGATATTTAAAAAGTCCATTTATTTAAGCGGCACTCTTTTTCTTCTTCTTCTTCTTCTTTTTTTATTTTATTATCTATATAGGCTTGCATTTTATTGCATGATTTTTTTGTTGCCAATGCAAGCGATTTCAATGCACAAAAACATAGTCACTACATATCCAATAACAACAACAACAACAACAACAATGCAATAAAAATAGCAAGAGAGCATTGTAAAATACGAACTTTATCTATTTTTTATTTTGTATTTTCTATACAATTTCCATTTTATATCAAACGCCATGTAAAAACGAAAGACTTAAGCTGCAAACTCCTAAATAGCCAACAACAAAATTATTGACTGGGAATATTGGCGGCGTCGCATTGCGTTGCGTTGCGTTGTTTACTAAAAAAGGGTTGAACGTTTAAAATTCAATTATTGTTATAGTTGTTGTTGCTGTTGTAACATTGTCTATAAGACACAACTTTATTATGTGCTGTTGTTGTTGTTTGTTTGTTTTTTTATATATTTTTGTTGTATTTTCGTAGCGCCCATTGGCACTGCAGCGATGCGCATCGAATACGGCATTGAGTGCAAATTGTGCGGCATGACTTAATTTAATGCTTTTTTGTTGTAATTTTGTTATTGTTATGGCGGTTAAGGTTGTCAGCGCAAAACAAGGCCTTTTAACTGCTTTTAGCTTAATTTAAATTTATATAATTTATATATATTTATAAAACAAATGAGAAGCTTATATGCTGAGACTTATGTATAACAACTTTGGCGCTTAAGTCTTAAGTTTTTTTTTTGGAAACATAAGAGTAAGTGGGCTAAAAAGTAATAAAAAATCACTAAAACCCACGAAATTCCCCACAAAATAAATGGTTAAATGTTCGAAAAACCGAAAAAGGTTATAGGTACTTATACGCTTTATGTTTTTTGCTTGTGCAGGAAGCGTTACGCCTGCTTGTCCAAACCCATTAGCTAGTTGTCTATTAGTAATATAAGCTGCGTTTCAAAATTATAAGACATTTTTGAAATAAAACTTTAAGCTGAAAAAAAAATGAGTGAAAGCTTTTTGAAGAAGCTATTTGTTTGTATTAAATGATCTATTGCACTCCTGTGCATTAGAGAAAAAAGAATTGACGTCAAAATTCTCATCATGCCGTATTACCGTTATCTTTTGTGTGGTATCTGCTATTTTGTTGCTGTTTTCGGTATTTCGTAATGATAAGACACTAGTAGCAAATAATCTTCTAAAGGAATTTTTTTCAACTGATATTAAAATTTAAATAATGTCATGCCTTACAATATTGGTTGGGGAAGAAATGGGGAATATATTGGCATATAACGAGGCCAGACTGCCAATATTATTTATTTTGAAAAAAATGTATGAGACCGGTTACGTGATTCAAAATTGTTTATGTGATCCTGATAATTATAACGATATAAAGCCAACAGGAAGAAAACAGGCGCTATCTGGTGGAGATCAAGTACTACTGAAGAGATTTGTGGAAGGACCCCATCTACTTTTCAAAGCTCAACTTCAAAACTAAACGCTATTTGAGCTCTTGCTCTATTAAAACTATGGACTGGCCGGCCTGTTCCCCTGATATAAACCCAATAGAAAATGTGTGGGGAATATTAGTGAGACGGGTCTATGCAATAATCGCTAGTATGACAGCACCGACTAGCTTAAGACTCCAATTATTACTGAGGGGACCAATCTTAATGTCGGTCTTCTAAAAAAATTATGTAAATCAATGAAAAAATATTTTTTTTTTGAATTGCAGGAGCTGGTGGTGGTCCCGTTAATTACTAAAAGTTCGAATACATTCAAAAAATTGTACAAGAATTCGTGTTTAAGCCATAACTTTAAATGACAATGATTTTGAAACGCCTGAAAAAAGGTTTTTGCTATTTTTCTTTTTTATAAATATAAACAGCATTGCTATTATTATTATTATAATTTGTTAATTTGTTACCACTAATAATGTCACAAAATATTACTCTACTAAAAAAAATATTTCAGAACTTTTAGTGTCTAATGATTTGGAAACGCACCTTATGTTAATCTTGTTTCATAGTAAAAATTTGTTTCTTTATCTTTCTTTATCTTTTTTAATTCAATTGCCTTTGACAATCTTTACAGGCTTTTAATTAAAAAAAAACCAATATGCTTTCTTACTTAACGTTTCAAATTCAATTTATTTAAGATATCATCAGCTCACTGATTCACGCTTACGCCTCTACATAAAAATACCGTTTTTTTTATTTAAGTTGATTTCAATTTGAATTGAATACACCTCAAGCTAAAATAGCAATAGCACCCACAACATCGATGTCATTTTCGTCGACATCATCAGCGTCAGTGGCGGCCACCACCACCACCTCCACAACACTTGGACAATTACAGTCACAATCACAATCACAATAATTCTATTATCCAATCTGCCATCATCATGATCGTATGCCGTACGTCTGCTGTCTAGACCAGTGGGAAAAAAACGTGACTAAAGTTCGACACTTTCAAGAGAACAGCAAGTAAGAAAAAAAAACCGAAGTTGAAATGCAGATACTTGCATTACATGACTACAACAAAAAAAAAATAAAAATATTTTAAGTTGATTTGAGCAAATAGACAAATCGTCAGTGAGCGACACGACCAACCAACCAGTTGTTGATAAGCAAAATAGTCATAATAGCGAGAAAAAATAATAAGAGGGTACAATAACAGAAAAAGCTGAACATTTCAAATGCAGAAAAAAGTTGAATACAAAATTTAATCATTTAAAGAAGACGGTTTGAAATTTGTTATGAACTGCCTTTGCTAGCCGATAGTGTACAATGGGATCAGTGTACTATCATAAGGCATAAAAAAGCTTTTAACATATTTCAATGACACGATTAATGTTAGCTTCCAACTCCTTAATCATAGACGGCTTATCTATGAAGTATTTTGCCCCAAAGAAAAATGTCTAGCGGTGTGATATCACAGGATCTAGGTGGCCAACGGTTAGAAATTAACTATTCACTGAATTGAATTGTTCTCGCAATAAAGTCATGATTTCACGGGCTGTGCGGCAAGTAGCCTCATCTTCTTGGAACCAAATGTCATCGAGATAACGGGCTTCAATTTCATTACGCGATACCCGCGAAACTGGGTGCCATCCGCAATTACGTTCCGGTTGGCCTCATTTTCGAAGAAATATATACCGATGATTCCACCAGCCCTTAAACCACAAAACCATGGTTTTGTTGAAATATAGTGACAGCTCTTGAACCTCTTCTGGTTGGTCTTTAACCCAAATATGGCTATTATGCTAGCTGACGTAGCCATTAAGCCAGAAATGGGCCTAGACTCTGTACAAAATTTTTTTCGAAAAAAGTGAATTTGCTTTAAGATTTTCTAAAGCCCAAAGACTGAAACGGTGATGTTTCGGAACGTCAATTCTTGCACAAAAGTTTAACTTTGTACACTTATCCGTACATAAAATACACCAAGTTGTTGGATTCGACAAGTTAAGCTGTCAAGAATGGCGTCGCATCGATGTATTTTCTTCACTACGTGCAAGGATGTAGTCTATGTGGTCGAAATTTGGGTTTGGGTTAGAAATTCGGCATTCCGCAGGTCAATAAATAATAAAACACATTCCTCGTAGAACGCTTATTATCGTAATACAGCTGAATAGTTCCTACACGCTGTGCCGCTCAGTAGATACGTCTGTATAGAGCGGTGTTCAAAAATTGTAAGAATAGCGTAAGACGCTTCAAATTTGGTACAGATGTTTCTTAGGTTATAATAACAAAAAATTGTGAATATGAAAAAACCGACCCACGACCACTTCTGTCTCCCATACAAAAGTAGGATATGGTTGAAGCTTTTTCTTCAAAGATTTTTCCATTAATTTGGTAATGCTGATTTCAAAAATGTTACAAATTGTGTTATATCTTTTATAATTATTAGAGAAAAAAGGCTTATCTCTTGTTTTTTGAAATGCATTCAATTTCATATTTTTTATTCCAATTTCTGAATTATGAATATGCAAACCAAAATAACATTATTTTCGACTACTGTGCAACATAATGTAAAAAAAAACTTTCTCGAATATTTTCGCGCAGCATGTGCCAGCACATTGTAAATTTGCATAAATTTTCACATTCATTGATTTGATACAATTGCTGAACCTGATGCTGTTGATTGTGGTTTTTCATTTCTTCCGTGTTGCCATTATGTTGAATTGCTAATTTTTCTTTTTCTTTTATTTCCGAATTTTATATTGCTCTTAACATCTTTTATTGTTTTTTCATATAATGGCAATTTTCGGTAAATTGAGCTTAAATTGACTGAAGCTGTGTGTTCATCGAATAGTTGGTTTCATTAATGAGCGGATATTGTGTGGAGTTCCAATGTAACTGAAGTGAGCTAGCAATTTGCAGTTTATGTGGATTTTTTATTTTTAGTTTCTTAGAAGCCATTAAATTGGCTAAGTAACGTTACTATATTATGTAGGTATGTATGTATTGTTGTCTATACATTGGCGTATGGTTCAATTAGTTTTTGTCTGCTAGAAAATTCAATTCTTTTAAATTGTTAATAAAAAAAATACCGCTATACACGAATTGCTTAATAAACGGTATTTTTTCTTATTTTTGTTTTGTGGCTTTTAATTTTGTTAATCAATCCGTCTTTGGTATTTTTTTGATTTTCATCATTATTTGGGCTCATTCACGTTTTTCTCTGTGGGAGGTTGAATGTCGCAAATTTAGCGGTAATAAACATTTAATTTATTTTTATTATTTATTTTTTTCGTTTGTGAATTTGTTTGTTTGTCTTTTGGTAACATATATTACTATTATATAAATATCTTTGCATTCAAGTTTGTTTCTTAAGTCTTTTGTATGTACAATATTTCGTGTATTCTATTTTATCGATTTTAGTCGGTTGCTTCGGAGTTTTTTGATAGTTCTCGATAAGATATGATGCATATGTTTTTATTTCAAAATTCGCCGGATGAGGTGCCAAAAGATGACCTTGAAATTTTTAAAAATGGTTTAAAAATGTACTAACTGACCAGCTATGATAAATTTGTGACGTATTAGATGCACTTTTTTTTACATCAAAATTCGACAGATGAGGTGCTAGCGGAGTGGAGCCAGGTATTTGATTTCAATTTCGCTCCTAGTAAGAACTACCTTTATTTTTGCAGTAGGTATTAAACATAAAATTTTATATTACCACTTCTACTTAAAGTTCATTTAAAAGCGATAAAATGCCAACAATCAAGGTATTCATACCAACCAGCAAAGATAAAAATGAGAACAAATTACTTCAAAATGTTACGTAAATGAAAATCAACTGCAATTTTTCTTGTCATAGATAAAAATTCTATACTTTGAAGAAAAATTTTTACAAAAAAAAAACAGGGTAATTAAATTTAATGAACGCCTTTAAATACAAAGCCACACACACTCACAAAACGACGACGACGACGCATCTACTCAATGAATGTCACGAATGCGAAACATTTGGCAACAACAACATTAAGAAGAACCACTTCAGCGGCAACAGCTACTGCTGTTCATACTCTTAGGCTTAAAGATGCCTAGACCACAAGAACAAGCAATTTTTCAAAAAAATTCCCACAAAACCACAAAATTTTAACGCAACAACTCCTAAACTTGTCACGATGCGAAGAATAAAATACATAGATACATTAATAAACAGAGATGCATGCATGCATGCGTTATCGATGTGTGTGTGTGTGTGTGTAACTCAACTGTTTTCTTTTCCAACCATGATTTTAGTTTGGTTTATCTATTTACAAGGTAACTGCGTGATAATTGCAACGTTAAACTATTTTTCATCATCACGTGACGCAGTGCGTCTGCAGCAGCAACAGCGGCAGCTACAACACCAGCGCCTATTTTGTTGTGGTATTTGTGTGTGCACTCAGCGTTAGTTGTATGCATGTTTTATAGAATTAAACTTTTACTATCTTTTTTTTGTGTGTGAATTTGCAACTGTTGACAACCGTTATTTCATTAATTAAACGCGCGTTCGAAAAATGTTAGTAGTGTTTTGATAAATGACATTTTGCATTTATGTAAATGCATTTGTATAAAAAATAACCACATTTTCTACAACGGGTGATACGGATCCGAAGTACCTTCCGAAGAAATTAGATTTCATGATTCATTGTGAGTAAAAAGTTTTAAGGGAGAGTGGTCCATCTTGAACACTCTATGAGTTACAGGGTTTTAAAAAAGTTTCTTTAGATTTGTACTTACTTACAAACAAAGATTATCTCATAACTTTCTAGATAATAGAGCTAAAGCAATAAAATAAGTGAGTTTCATTATATATTTAACTCACATATTTTGCGGTAGTACCATTCTTCTGGCTGTGTACTTAGCTTAGTATTAATGCTTGTTATAATAAAAAAAAAAATAAGAAAACTTCATTTTATTGTGATGTTTTTAAAAAAACTGCAATTTTCTTTTTTTAATTTATCAAGCGATAATTCCGAACTATGACACGGCTATATATGCAAATTAATCATCTAATTAAACACACTCACTCATTTCATTGCTCTAGCTCTATTACTTTTAGTAAGTGATGAGACAATCTTAGTTTGTAACTACCAGCCCAAAGAAACTTTGTTAAACGCACTGTTACTCAAAAGTTGTTCAAGATAGTTTCCTCTTCCATACAATTTTTTAATTACAATGAACCATAAAATCTAATTTTCCAGGATAGTGCTTGGAATCCACACCAGACTGTATATAACAATCATTTCTTTATGCATTTTATTTCAACTTAAAATAACCTATCTATAAAATAAAATATTGCCATAATTTTTAATTTTTATTAATTTTCGATTTAAAATAATCGTCACTTTTAATTTTTGTAATGATCGATAAAAATTATTATAATTTTTTTACTTATTTTTTCGTTTGCCTTGTGGTTACTATAAAATTTCCAGCTCATGCTATCAATTCGATAAGCTACGTTTGTTGTTTTTCAATTTTGTTGATGTTATATTATATTTACAAACTTGTTCTAAAATAAAATTAAGTTTGTTTACGAAATTAATCTGCATTGCGTGCTGCTAAATCGCGGCGTTCCAGTGCGTAGCCAACGCAAAGCGTTCGATTGATATTTGGCATCTGATGCGGCGGAAGCATTGGAACCTGTTGCCTGTGTGCTTGCTAGTAACCAATTTTTATGGTGGCTTTTTATGATGCTGATAAGAAAGACATGTCTTGAGTGCACTGATTAGTAGGTCAGTGTAGTAAAATGCATGTCGAAGAATTTCCATTAAATCTCTTCATGTTTTCATGAACTCATATTAAATTGGATTTTGTGTAAAAATTTATTACAATATCTAGTTTACAGCTAGAAAGTTTATAGTTTTACTTATCATTTTTAAAATCTTTTTAAAGATTTGAACATAGTATGAATGTATGTGCTCCTTTTTCATTAAAACCGCCCCACTTTACAAAAAGAAAAAAAATTCACGCTTCAATCAGAAATATTCTTATATGCTGTATTTTAAGCCGGAAAAATTTATATAGAGAAAAAAAAGCCCGATTGAGTCTGAAAAGTTAGTGGACCTCTTGAAAAGTATTTTATGCAATTATAGCTCTTTACCTTTAAATCATTATATTATATCAAATTAGAGTTTAACTTTTTCTTTTTCTAAAGTCATCATATTTTACTTAATTACTTCAAGCGCAATTTGTTATGCTGCACTTCAGTTGCAGCTGACAACATTTGAAGCAAACAGCATGCGCATATGCAGCATGCTGTTCAAGCTCATGACACTTTTAACTGCCGTTAATGAAATAAAATCAAGAAAACGAAATTAACTGAATTTGACTCATGAAGTCGTTGTGCAAATTAATCAGCGCTCAACTTACGCAAAAAACAGCAAACGCAACAGTAACAGTGGCAACAACAGTAACTGCAATAGCAACAGCAACATTAACCATCAACCAGTTAAGCGGTATTAGGTTTCATTCTTAGTCTTCTTCGTGTTTAATTAGCCAGCTGCGTATTATTCACTTTTCTATGCGCATGTCGTATGTCGCATGTTCATCGGCATCGGTTATCTGTTTTTTCTTCTTTTTTTTCTTATATTTTCCTTTTATTTTCTTCTGCTTGTTGTTTACGTATTTAAAAATTCATGTTTGTTCCATAATAAATCATGTTGCACAAGCATATCAACATGTTGCCGTTATTTGGTTGCTCAGCTGCAATTATTTTGGTAAACACATTTTTCCTCTATTCTTTTTTTTCTTATGTTTCATTTGTTTTTAATGTTAAAAACGTTTTATTTTATTACCAGCATTTTGTAATTGACTCATTGTGTTTGCATTTGTGTAGATTCAAGTGTGCAATATTCCAATGGGAAAATGTAGGAGTGATGCAAAATGGAAGTATGAAGGGAGCACATGACTTTCATAGAACACGACAATCAGAAGTTCAAAGCCTTTACTTTACTTTTTTTTCAGTTAGTCGGAAAGTTTAATAAATTTTATTTTTAGTAAAAATTGTCTAACCAACATTTATTTCCTTTTTCCATAGTACTGTTGAGAACCTAAGTAAAAAAAAAAAAACAGTTCTAAGCAACAGAAAAATAATTTTGCTTTGCTGTGTTTCACTTTTTACTTGGGTTCTTAACAGATCTATGCAAAAAGAGAAACATATCAGGCTTAGAAATTCTACACTGAAAGGTCACTGATGATTTCACATAGCAATGGTTGAAACTAGTATGACTAGCTTTAGCCCTTTTTTTAATGTTAATTTATCTATGTTCAGTGTAATTTTTGATGTCAACACTCACTGTACAGTACAATCACGCTTAGTAAAATAATTATGAAAAATCGTAGCAACTTTAGCAAAACAAACACTCTACTGGACATCCTTTGAACCATTGCCATCCATCCCTCAGTGTTAGAATTTGCCACAGCGCATAAAGAGCAAAATAACATGCGAATTCTCAAATTAAATTGAAGCTTCAACTATATTTTAACTGAATGGCATAAGAGTAAAATATCACTTTAAAAAAAATTGCTAAAATTTTCTTTCATTTTCTTTAAGTACTCGTACAATTTGAAATGCTTGCAACAAATGCATCCGCAACAAAATGTGGCGTGAAAAACAGTTTTTTTTTTTTTGATAAATTATGCAGAGAGCATAGAGAAAAACTTCCGCAATCTTAAAAAACCACGTGGTAACTAAAATTAGAGATAGTAGAAATTCAAGCAAAAGAACAGCAATAACAAACTACACACTCAGCTTCTGAATCGTGCTGCGCATGCGCAACGTAACACATTAGTTACACAAATTGTTTTTGCATTAAATTATATTACGACAACGCTGATGACGAACAAACGTAAAAATTATGAAAATTTGTAGGTAAGTAAGTAATGTGTAGAAAAAAACTCGCTAAAATGCAGCAACAGGGTACAGCAGCTGCTGCAGCCGTTGCAGCCGTTGCAGCAACAGCTACACTTTATTAAATAATACCGCGACGTAACAGTAAAAATTCTTATGTTTCTTGTGAAGGCATTTAATGTGGGCATATTCATAAAGTACGTTATTTAAAGTTTTATAATGTGGCGTTTATAAGCAAAATGAAAAATCGCTAACGAAATGACAAATTTTTCGAGAAACAAAACAATAATATGCATTCTAGGATTAGAAAAATCTGCCAAAAATAGAAACTGATTTTCACCAAAGAAGAGAGAAATAACCCAAAAAGTTAAAAGGAAAAATTTGATCAAAATGACTACTGTGTAAGAGTAAAGTCATTCAAAGTCTGCACTAGGAAAATTACTCAAAACAAACATTGATATGAAGATTCAGGACCTAAACCAGACAAAAATTAGTTCTCTGCCAACGCGTAAAGTGTGTTGCTCAAAAATTTTAAAATTTAAATTCACTTGCGAAAAAAGGAATGAATTTCAATGAGTGATTAAAAATATTTTTGTATTATGCACACTCACTTATAATAATACCTTCGAAATTAACGTTGGGGCTTATCAATATTGTGGGGATGCTTGCTGCAGGACTGTGTTTGTTTATTTATAATGTAGTTTTAAAAACTCAAGAAAAAATCTTACGTAAAAAGTTTTTAGAGTTTTAGAATTTTTTAATATTTTCTAAGAAAATACTTGACCACCCCACAACCTCCCCTCTAAAAGCAAAAATTCAGCTACAGAAAAGTTTACGAAGCTTTATTGACATTTTTCATGATATATCCCCAATTTTTTTTGTTAGCATACAAAAAGCATAAGTACAGCATAAGTTACTCGCTTGCAACTCACATGCTGTGATTTCCTCAGCGATATTTAGCAAATTATTGTTGCTGTTGTTTTTGCTTTAAAATTAACTTTTTTATTGCAAACAACTTCTTGATTTTCTTACATAAGTCGACTTTTTGTTGTGAATTTAGTAGTAAACAATTGCAGCAGCAGCAGCAGCAACAACACCGCGAGAAAAATACATTTCCCATTCTTACTTTTTATATGTACATAAGTGCACCAGCGCCATGTGCTTTTTATTCATTTTGCCTCTGAACATTGGGTTATTTATTCATCACGTGCGAAATGGTCATAGTTATTAATTTTTACTTAACATAAATCGAGGGGAAAAGAAGCCGTTGGTTGCATTCATTGCTGTTATGTTGGTTGCCTGGTGATTGCTAGTGTTGTTGTTGTTATTTTTAGGTGAATCCTAAGCCTAACTTGAGCGTGAAATTATATGCAATTTTAAATTTAAGCTCATGGATATCACCAATATTTTACTTCCTCAAAATAAAAACTGTTGAACAGATTTTGCTCAGCAAAAACGAAAGACTTAAGAAACGAACTTATGATTTTGCTAATATATTATCTCAATCAATTAGAAGAAACTATTATTTATCTAGTAACACAAAAATTTCAAAAATAAATAAAAATATTAACATAATTGTGGTAACATTATATTTTTTAAGCATTAAGCAGATTAGTCATGCTAATTAGCTTTTTGAAGAGGTTGTATTTTTTTTTTTTTATTAATTGAAATCTTTGTTCATAATTGTAAGCTTTAGCTAATTTATTCAAAAATATTGATAAAAATCAAACACTAAAAGATAAATTGCTGCTGTCATATTTGATATATTGAATCAACTCCCACATTTTGCTGACCAGGTATTTAATACCTAATATTTAATTTGATATGATACTAATTCATTGTCTAACGTCAGACTTAAAGTAGGTCAAATCTCTGTATCTTCAAATTAAATGCAAAAGTTTACTGCAAAAGAAAAACTTTGCAATAAAAGAAAACTATCAATCATAATAACTTTGACAACGTTATACAATACATCATCATCAACAAATCGCTAATAAAAAACCTTCACAGCGCATATAACAAATTTTTTGTAATAATTTTTCTTACCAATATTCTCGACTAAGAAAGTTAGTAATAAATAAATGAGTTAATAACTACAAAAAAAATTATTTCGCATACTCACACTCTTGGCAACATTAGGGCATTAGGGTGGAAATAAAAAATGTTTAGGAAGAAATAATATTAATTTATAAATTTTTTGCAAAAAATCCATTATATTTGTGTACATGTATGTATGTGTGCACTTATACTCATTGTCAGTATAAATAGGAAAACTGAAAATAAATCACTTATGAAACAATGCAGCTTTTATTTCAATAAACGATGGCACGAAACTGAAATGTCTGACTGACAGTCAGACAGTGCGAACAGTGAGACAGTGCGAACATTGAGAGAGTGCAAACAGTGAGACAGTGCAAACAGTAAAACAGTGCGAACAGTGAGACAGTGCAAACAGTGAGACAGTGTGAACAGTGAGATAGTGCAAACAGTGAGACAGTGCGAACAGTGAGACAGTGCAAACAGTGCGAACGAAATACTTTAAATAATTTTGATTTTTCAATTAATGAAAATTAATTATCGAAATCTATTCTTGCAAACAAAAACACGTGACTAAAATATATGCTAAGACAAGTTCTAAAACTAAAATTGATTTTCCAGTAAAAAATGCAATCCACCTCAAATTTTAATGCAAGTATACTAGTAGTTAATAAATCCTTAGCTCTAACCCGCCAAACATTAAGGCTACATCGACAGACTTTAATTGAAAGGTCAACACATAAATTTCTTAAAAATGCCAATGAACAACAACAACAACAGTAATTGCAACAAATGAATAGACCACAAGATAGCAGCACGCCTTAACATTGCAAGCAAAGCAGCAAAAGAAGTGAAGTGCAAATCGGTCAATGAAGCACACAACGTTCAATGAGACGAAATTAAGAGGGAGGAGATGGTAACAGAGAAAAAGTCTAAGAAGAGACCACAAAAAATATGGGACAATCATCAATCAAAGTTAAGAGTTACAAAGTAAGACAGACATTTGAACAAATGGACAGACACACTGGCATATGGCCAAGCTAAGTCATAAGCCAAGTATTACAAGCATAAAATAGAGCTAATAAAATTGCAGACAAATGAAGTGGAGGCAATAACAACAACAATGGAATTAAGTTGACCATGGTTATAAAGAATGTGCAAGCAACTAAGGAAATTTATATGTGTAACTCTAAAATGTTGAGATTGTATCGATTTGATGGAATTTCGCTCATACATGCAATTTACTTGTATACATATATCGATATTATTTTCATAACGTACGAAAGTTTTTTCAAAAGTAATTAACTAAAAAACTGACATTCCCAGAATATAAAGTGTAAGACAAGAAAAGTTTTTAAAACTCTCTTATGCTGAAAAACCATTTTAGAAATTCGTGGCATAACTTTGAAATCATAATAAATAAACTAAAATAACGTTACATAAATAATTTAATGAAAGCCTGAAAATATGCAATAACATAAACGCTATATTTTACTTATTGCATGTAGTAAAATCTTAGATAGGTTTTATATTATACTTTTAGGCGCCCATTTTAATAATTTTTCCCAAATTTCCTATGGTAAATGCATTTTTTTCTCCATTTATTTACTGAAAAATCTTTAAACGATAAAACGATATTTCATCAAAAGCAATGTAACATTTCAACGTTGGGCTCAAAAGCAACAAAAGCCTGCACACAAAAGTCATCAACATTCACCTAAAGATCACAAGCAACACTTCGATCGATTGACCGAAGCCAACTGACCAAGTGACCATTGGAAGAACGAACAGCTGGAGGAATGGCTAAATTTATTAGCTTTTTATTCACATACAGCAGGAGTGGACTTGAGAAGAAAAGTAATTCTTGCAGTCGCATCACAAATACATGCTAGGTATACCATACAAAAACAACATTTAACAAGTGATAAGAATTGCAAAAACAACAGCAACGACAATAAAGTTTACAACAAAAGTCTGTTGCTGCTGTTTGGGCATTTTGTTATTTTTCGGTCAAACGTACTATGTATATTGGCGCTCTAGAACGCGCGCATTACTTATGCCGCTGCACCGCCTTCTTATTTATTATTTTTTGGTCATATACTATTGCTGGCCTAAAGCCGTAAGCATTCTGTTATTAATGCAGCACTTAAAGTGCTATATCGCACCAAGGTAGTAATAGTAAAATAAGTGCAAATGATTTCTTCTACTTATTAAGTTGTAATTTGATAACTATAATTTTTCCACATTCTCATACTTGTAGGGACGCGTAAGTCTTAAATTTTTATTAAAAAGGTAATTTTTCAACCAAACTACATGCTAAAAGTTATGCATGGAAGGTGCCACGCCTCCTTTTCAAAATTCTCTAACTTTTATTCATGTGAAATTTGGTTTTATTACTTTAAACCATTCTCTCAGTGTAGCGTTTTATAGTTTTTGTTTTTATGGAGTTTGCCAAGCCCACAAAAATCAACAAGTTCTTGTCCGGAGCTTTCCCGCATCATTCTTACTAATATTTGTGTGAAATTTGGTTCCATACTTACAATAATTTTCTCAGTATATCATTTTGAAATTTTTGCTTGCATGGGAAGTTTACAAATAATAGAACCTCACCAACGGAAATTATGTTGCATAGTTTTAGGCGGATTTGAATCAACATTTATTACTGTAAGTCTATTACATAAGTATGATCCTACTTGCTTCGCTCTCAAGCCCCCTCGGCAAACTTCGCATAACTGGTGGGCTTTGGCCATGCCGAAACCATTTTTCTTTAACGTGTTTTTTTATGAACTACACTAGAGTCATTTTCTCATCAAAGGTGCGCTATGCTAAAGATTTCTTTTAAGTGGAGTGTGTTTACACCAAACAAAAAAAAAATGCGTAAAAAATTACCCCTGCCAAATGATTTATAATTATTTTCAACGTTTGATGATAATTTCTATCGACACCACATTTGTCGTTGTTGTTGTTGCAATTGTTGCAATTGTTGCTCATGCGCTTAATTTAGTTGTATTTTTTATCTGTTTACTTTTTTTTCTATTCAGACTCTATGGTAACTGCCTTGTGGCACAAATTTATTTTAAAATTTTCCAAGAATTTTGTTAAGAAATTGCCAGCACTCCTCGAGTTTTTTGCTCAATTCTTTTTCAGATTCTACTAATGGTAAATTTATTGTTGTTGCATGTACATACATACACATGTATGTAGCATTCTATTTTGATAATGCGATACGCATTTTGCTTGTTACATTGCTATTTTGGTCGTTTTGATTGTTGTTTTTATTATAACTTTCTTGTTGTTATTTCTTGGCATATCTTGATTAGCGCACAAAAATGTGCCTGTTAAGTTTTGGTCATTTTTTGCACTTTTTTTTATTCATTTGCTGTTGTAGGGTTAAATTGCATCTGACAGAAGTCATCGCTTGTCTCTTTCTATATATGCGCATGTGTGTCTGTAATTACGTATGAGTATAGTATTTATAAAAGCATTGCGATTGTAACAAATTGGAATTTCTTAATGTGAATTTATGGGTTTGGAGTAAAATTATCTTAGATCTTGCTGCTACAATGTCAAAGTAAAAATGTGAGAAATGTGTGAGTTACTAAAATGAATTGCTGTAGCGTTTACGATTGGAGATAAGAATTAAAATATAATATGAGAAATTTGCAAAGTATTTATAGGAATTTAATTTTTAAAAACAAAAGACTTAAGCAATGGACTTATAAGGACCAAATTTTTAAGAACAAAAAACTTAAGTAACGATCTTGACTTAATAAATAATGAAGTGGTAGAAACTGCATGCGTGCGGTGGTAAAAAAAAATGCGATTTAAATCAATTTGGCTGAAAGTTTAGCGTGATTTTCTCGAAATTTTTTTAACAAAAAGCGAAATGGCTTCGCTTCGATCCTGAGAAGTTGTTGCCACCTGCACGTTATTTGAGATCGTTGCGCATTTCTGCTTTTTCATTGTCTAGGAGGTGGCTTAGGTATTAGAGTCAGAAATGCTCGCGGTTAATGCCAAAAATCATTTTTGACTTTTTCATCAATTATTCCAAAATACTCCGAAAATGCATCTTAGATGAGTGGGAGAGAAGTCATATACAGTGGCGTCAGCTCGGTAGGGTTGGGGAGGGCATTGCCCCCCCCCCAAGGATCTGATACTAGGCATTATTCAATACAACAATTCAGTAAATCCATTTATTAGTGGTGTAATTATAATTCTTGCCTCCCCCCCCCAAGGTTTTGGTGAAGTGGCGCTCCTGGTCATATAGTACATTTAATACTACTGTCCAGTATAATCTTTCACTCATCACAAACTTAAGCAAAAAAAAATCTTTTAAGCATAAATAAAAGCTTCACATTTTCTTCAAACAAACTCTAACTCAATGTCAACCACCTTTTAAAATATCAAACATTTACCGCTTCAAGTTTTCGTCACATTCTAATTCATGCCCTAAGCTGTAAATCCAAAGCACTTAAAAGCTTTTAAGCTTCATTGCAATGCAATCATAAAGATTCAATATTCATGAAAGTTGCCAACAGCAGTGCCCATTCATGCGCAACGACAACTTCCATCAAGAATTGTGCTAGAAAGATCGATCAATCAATCAATCAGATGTATTGTTGACACAAATACATTCAAATACTGAAGAAAAGAATATTACAAACACAATTAAGTCATTAATCATACGTTGTGTGCTGGCAGTATCACTATCAGAGCATCAGCAAAAAAAAAGAATATTCAAAAGAAAATGAAAACAAACAAATACAAAATAAAATAGCCACAGCGAATTTGTTGCATTTGGCACAAACAAAGCAACAATAAAGAAAATGCAATAACAGCAGCATCAGCATCAGAAATATCACCAATAGATAACACGCTGGCCGCTCGATCAGCTGTGGTGAAAAATCATTAATCAATCTTGATTAATCACTTGAAAATGCCTATCACTCTAATTTTGTGGTAATAAGAAGTTCATTCTGATACGTGTCTTGTAGTTGTTGTTGTAGGTATTATTCTTAGTTTTATGGCTACTGTGGTTTATAAGCTTATTAGTTATAGCCAATTGGAAAGTATTTATGCTGTAACTGACGGTGTATTAACCGAAGATTAAATGCTTTCCAATGAATCAGCATAAATTCTGTTGTCAGCATGGGAAGTGATTGAAGACTTTACATACAATAAATTCGTAAAAAAATTATTTTTCTCTTTTTAAGTATTATATAGCAGTGACGTTACTAACACTGTGCAACAAAATATTAAAAACGTTTTGTTTAATTTTAATTAAAATGGCACACAATATATCAAAAGTACTCACACTACCTTCTAAATGAAGGTATGTATTAAAATGTATAGAATTTCTTAAACTATGCGTTCATAAGGATATATAAAGTATGCGAAGGTACATTTAAAGTAGAATATAAACTAATTGACTTGTTATATCGACCAATCTCTAAAATTGTAATCTTCTTTGAATAATTTAAGTGAAAAATACAAAATGTTTTTATTTTGTTGCACAGTGTAATACATTGCATCAAAATAACATTTCAGCTTTTACAATATAATATTTGATATTAAAAAAATTTAATATCATACAAACGAAAATAAGAAATATTTAATATGTTAAGTCAAGTTCGTTTCTTAAATGTTTTGTGTTGTTCGAATAAAAGAAAGCATGCTACTCTAATGAACAATCTCTATAGAGATAGAGAGATAGATGCACTATAGTGCCATTCAAACGGTGGTTATTGCGATTCTCAAAGCATTGGAATGGGTTAAGTTCCGTGGCAATTCTACAAGAAGGTTACTTGCCACTTGAAAATTATACATATATTGAAAACTAAAGAGTTACTCCAACCTAACATATGAGGCGCTGAAAGTAAAACTGGTGTAAGTCAATTATTAGTCAATTTGAGAAACAACATCTTTTACTAGATGTACTGTAAAAAAATGCACAATATAATATTCCCAATATATTTAATAAAAACTCCATTTTAATTAGTTCATTTAACTTGTGTTGAATTGCGTTGATTAAAAAAATGTTTTAATGGTGGTATCCAGGGGCTTAAATAAGATACACCACTTTTCCCTCCAAAGTTTTTAAGTTTGAACAATATGCTCTGAAGGGAAAAGTGGTGTAAGTCATACTTAGGTTTCCTTGTAATACAAAGTAAAAGGCTATCCTGCTTGGCATCGGATCCACTGAATTCTAAACGAAGACAATGGCTGACCGGCTACATTTTGCTTCATTTTTGTTATAGCATTACTGAATTGAACTCAAGAAGTCTGTTCTTTCCATCTTTGTAAAGTGAAATGCTTTTTTTTTCCCTTGATTGTACAATGGCTGAGTATCAGTCATTCTGTACATACAATAATTTGCCTCTACTAAAGGACTCTATTGAACCAAAGCCACCATCATTAAGTAAATAAGAGTGACCACTTACCATAAACTTATGATCATAAGTTTTGATTTGGTTGTTGTCACTAAGGACTAATTTTAGCATAAAGAGAGCAAAATTCCAGTTCCTATTTTGGCCGGTACATGTGTCACTGTAGGAGACAATATTCTCAGCTTCAGATACATGAGCCTTAATGTGTTTTGTTACACTCTTTTAACAACAAAAGGCAATGATCTGAGTGGTGGAAGGAAAAGTGGTGTAAGTCACTTACTTACACCACTTTTCCCACTACCTAAATAATAACTTCTCTTGCAAGTCAAACAAGTGCTGCCAGTTATGGAGCTATTAAGAGTGTTATGATATTCACCACTATTCCATTAAATAGGTTCGAAAATGGAGAATTCAGATATGACCTTAACTCAATATTTAAAAAAAAATACTTACACCACTTTTCCTTTCAGCGCCTCATATGTTACTAATAAGTTTATTATTTAAAATAATAAAAGCAGAAATTATAAATTTAGGAAATCATATCATCTCAAAAATCCATTTGTCGAAAAGACCAGCCCTCATACTCCTTCTTTATATCACAAAACCTTTTGAGTGAGATTCTGAGTGGGGTCTGATGTTTTTGCGGAATGAACATTTTATTTAAAAATCACTTGAAACAGTATACCTTGGCTCTAAATGCAACTGTAGTTGTGGAATTTTGGCACATGGATGTATGTGATGGTAGGTGGTATTATAGTATGGTGGTATATAGCAAATACTTAATCTTAAAAAAAAAAATATTTAAGTTTTAAAAAAATAAGTATGCAACAACCTTCTTTAGCACAAATTAGGCACCTAAGTTTTCATAACTTTTTGTAGAAAAATTCTAATCAAATTAAATTCAGAAATTGTTATAGTATAAAAAAAGTGAAAAAAAATTCCAAAAAAAGCACTGATTTTATCTGAAGTGTCAGTTATCGTTTGAGAATTCCCTACTGTTACAATTTGCCAATGCTTATGTCATTTTAGCTTTAAGCGATCTTAAATCTCTTTTTCCAACAGCGCTGCTAGCTCATTTTAAATCATTTACTCTATTCGATTGATTTTATTTCTATTAAATATACCATCTCATACATTGAATTCATAATACCAGATTGCATTCGCAAACCTGTAACTTGCGTGATTTACAACAGCGCCGCCACTGCATTAAATTGCAATTTTTTTTTTTCAATTGACTAACGAGATGAACTGGTTTTAATTATCTATTATGTTATATTACGTAGCATCTCGCATTACTTTTATTACGTTTTTGTCTTGTTGTTTTCTGCACAATTGATTGTGGCTTTTTTTTTTTTTTTTTTGTTTGTCTTCACTTGCAACATTAGCGTCATTTGTTGCTGCAAGTAAATTGTGCAACATCGAACAACATGCAGTGAAGCAGCGATAGTGTCAGCTTAAACTTTAATTGCTGTTTTTTTTTTTTGGCCTCACTCGTTGTTTGTTGTAATCAACAACCTTGCTGTTTTAATGCCATTAATGGCAGCTGAAGGCGCCTTAAATGGTGAAGGGTACATTACCGCCAATTAGCAAGAGAAATTGCAGCTTTTCCATTGCATTCAACTTTCCTTTAGCTGTGAGCTGGGAAATTAGAAATTCTTAACAAAAAAATAGATTTTTTCTTAATCAGACTTGTACTTTTATAGATGGATAGTAGGCTTTTACTTATGGTTTAATCTATGGAATGTGTGGTTTGATTTGAAGAAAAATATAAGGAAGTTTAGAACAGTGCTGTTATTTCAAACACATAGAAAGCTATGCTTAATTACACTTTAATTGGTCTTAATAAACTGTTTTCTTTAGCGAAGCTAAAGTTATATGGAATTTTTTCCTTATTAATCTTATAACGAGTTAGAACTGCGCCATGCAGGGTAGCAGTTTTGTGGTTTGAGCCACTTTACACCAGTTTACACACTTATTTTCCGCTTAATTACATTCAGGTTAGTCCCTTCAAATAAACGTCACGTGGGTCTTTCTGATGTTATTGTTGTTTTTTTTAAACTTTTTAATAATTTTGGTTTGAATTTATGTCATCTCTGATTCATTGACATTTCGAGGTTTATCGCACAAGTTCTCAACATAAGTTCACTCCTTACAACTCACATTAACATGTCTATATAGGATCGTATTTGTTGTGTGAACTTAATAATGTTTCGCTGTGTTAGTTAAGAAAAGTATTAAGCAGTACCGAAGCGTTTCAAATAAATTTGGACAGTATTGACAAAATCTTAGTTTCAAAAAGTATCCAAAAAGTCGATAGGGCTTAAAATTTTTGAATGAAGTAGAAAAGTATAAAAGAAGTCGAAAAATATCGAATAAGGCGATAAATGTCGAATAATATCGAACAAGTCGATAAATGTCGTACAACGTCGAACAAGTCGATAAATGTCGAACAAGTCGATAAAAATCAAACAAGTCAATAAATGTCGAATAATAACGATCAATTCGATAAATGTCGAATAAGTCGACAAATGTAAAACAATATCGAATAATATCAAACAAGTCGGTAAATTTCGAACAAGTCGATAAATGTCGAATTATATCAAACAAGTCGATAAATATCGAATAATAACGATCACTTCGATGCATGTCAAATAAGTCGATAAATGTCGTATAATAACGATCAATTCAATAAATGTCAAATAAATCTATAAATGTCCAATAATATCGAACATTTCGATAAATGTCGAATAGTGTCAAACAAGTCGATAAATGTCGAATAATAACGATCAATTCGATAAATGTCGAATAAGTCGATAAATGTCGAACGAGTCGATAAATGACGAATAATTTCGAACAATATCGAATTATGTATATCGAACGTGTTGATAAATGTCGAACAAGTCGATAAATGTCAAATAATAACGTTAAGTCGATAAATGTCGCATAATATCGAACATTTCGATAAATGTTGAATAATGTCGGACAAGTCGATATGTCAAATTATAACAACAAGTCGATAAATGTCGAATAAGTCGAATGTTGAATAATATCGAAAATTTCGATAAATATCGAAAATGTCGAACAAGACGATAAATGTCAAATAATAACGACAAGTCGAATAAGTCGATAAATGCCGAATCATATCGAACAAGCCGATAAATTTCAAATATGTCAACAAAAGTCGTAGTAACTAAATAATACTTAATGATAATGTCGAGAAATCTGGAAAAAATCGATAAGTATCGAAAAAATAAATTAAAGTCGAAAAAGTATTTGTAGTTCTAAAATCGAAGCAAAAAACATTTCTGAATCCTTTGAAAACTATGTGGTCGAAGTTTTTTAATTTACGTTCTAAACACTTATCTCATCCGAAAATGAAGAAGCTCAAAAGAAATTGTGACGATTTCAGACAGCATTACAGTAAAACACAACATTCAACTGTTATTAAGCTGCACAAAAAAATGGTTCTGGAGGAGTCTGAACAGTTTATAAGGTGCATTTGAGACTCTTCAAGTTGAGGGTCACAATTGCGAAAGACACAACATGGCGTTATCTCAGCAACTTCATTGACTGCGTCGGACAGACTTAGAAAATTTTAACCAAAAAAGCCCATTTTCTTATTTAAAATATCTAAAGTGGATAAAGACTGGGCACTCGAAGGACGCGCTAAGTTCATCAAAATCTTTCCTGTGTTTCTTTATATGAAACTGAAGCCAAGGATTGAAACCTAGCTTCAACTGTTGTAAAAATTAGATAAACCCATCTCCAGTTCCTGATACCATCGTTCCCGCAATGTTTCAGAAAGCCCATATCTTCTTCGAAAATGATTGAAGGATACTTACAGCAGTTGTTTCTTTAATGCTCTGTGCTTTCATAATTGAATAATAACACAGGCCTACATGCCTACATTTTCGAGGTCGCTGAATCCGAATATGACCTTCAAAAATGGTGTCAATTGCCAGTTTTCCCGCTACCACCCCCTTGGGGGTCGAAATTCAAGTTGGCATACAAAGATGAAATGGATGTGCATTTCTTCGCATGCTAAAACCGAAAATGATAACAAAAAATAAGTTCAATCCTTCCATCACCTCCTATAGGGCTCCTTATTTACCCCTAGAAAGGTCATATTCGGATTCAGCGACCTCGAAAATGTGGGAATAGAGGGGTCTACCCTCTGGGACACGGAATTTTTTTCTTCTGTGTGCCTGTGTAATTAATATTACTTCTAATAAATTAGGTGATGGAAACGCAGATTAACTTGCTAGAAAAGGTTCAAATAAAAAAACGATTTATGAAGTTTTTGTTATGACAACATTTGCGTCAATTAAGATCAATTGATTGATGCAGAATGCAAATGATGCAAATGCATCAAGAGCCATCTGGTCATATAATGATTCCAATCGGTTTCATGTAATTCGTTTTTATGATCGATCTCGCCCAAAGTTTAGAATTTACTGACGTAGAAAAGACTTTCATTATCATTGTTAATGCCTAGCGCTACCAAACAATTGCTTGAAGGCTACCAAAAGACACTTTTTCGAGTCTTTTGAAGACATCGCTCAAAAGAGCTTCAAATCTATGTATCTATACCTATAAAATTGGTATACAATGAACCCTATTTTTCTTTTACTACATCCGCAAACTTCTAATTTACTGGAGCCCATTTTTTTTTTTTTAAGTTTAAAGAAAGGAAATGTAAAGAATTGACGAAGTGTCTCAAAACATTATAAATTTTTGATCTAATGATACCATGATATATATGTCATCATATACATAATATACAAACACAACTTGCTTGATGACTTCTAGCGCTACTTATTTCTAGTGCAGTTGCAACGGTATCATTTCAACATTGTGTGTCCATGTAGTTTCGGCTTAATATCATTTCATGCCTTATCCTCTTACTATACCAACATTATTCAATGATAATAGGAAATGGACATAAATCAAAAAGAGAAAAATCACCATAACTACGCTCATTATTTTGGCTGCAACACGGAAGATTTATTTTTTTTGCCTCTTACTACTTAGAACGAATTTTTCTTCCGGCAACAAATGCATTGTGCAGGTATGTATGTATGCATATTCTAATCATGTTTAGATGCTATGGTGGTCTACAACATTTCAGTACAGAGTATACACTTTTCGTTGCTATTGGTGTTGTTGCTGTGCTACTGCTACATTTTGGTTAATTACATAGATATTATCGCGCTACTTGCTTTGTACAAACAAAATTTAACTGAAATTAAATCTGATGTATAATAAGGTGGTACCTTAACCCATTACCAAAGCTAACAGTTGATAAATCTTACATAGAGATAAAAACGAATTTAGACTGCTGAGAAAAAAAAAATAAACTAAAAGTACCTATTGAGATGTGCATTTCGAGCTTAAAACCAACAACAATTCGTTAAACTAATAAAAGAAACTGAAATTAAATTACAAGGCACAAAAAGCAGCATAAATAAATCCTGCAAGGCATGGTTGTGTACCAATTGCTGCTGCTGCTACCAGCATCTAATACTAACAACATCTAAGAGCAACCTAAGGCAATGACAAAATGTTTTACCACACTACAATTTTCAGTTGAAATGAAAATCATGGTCAGAGCGTGGAAAAAGTAAGAAAAATTCCAATGAAAATGCAACCAGTTACAATTGAAAATTATCTCTAAGCAACAATCATCAGCAGCAGCAGTAGCATCAACAGCAACAGCAACAGCAGCAAAAAACTAAAACACAAATCTGGAAAATAAGCATTTGCGATAAATTAGAGATAAATCAAAGCAAAGAACACAACACGATACAACATTATAAAAATAATAAAAGAAGAAATTCGAAATTATAAAATACTTGCGCCATAATGGAGCAGCAAACAAACAAACCAACTGAAAATGCATAAAAAAATGAACCAGTGCTTTCAACACTTTCACACGAAAACGACGACGTTTGCAATGCCACATTCTTCAATTGCAACTGTTGTGATTGCTGGCATATAGCTGTAGCGATTGCTGTAGTTGTTGCTGTTGCTGCTGCACGTTATTGCTATGCACTTGCAGCAACGACAACAGAGTGTGAAGACAACTTTATAGCAACAGTGATTCTTAAATAAATTCTGCACCTACTTATTGCATAATATTTTTCATTTCAAAGCACTATACTATTAGGGAAATCAGTTTGAAGTTTTTTACGTTTTTTACGTTAAAAAAAGATATTTTTAATCCTTATCAAATTTAATTTAAAGTGGTTACTGTTAAAAATAAAGGGAAAAAATGTTGTTTTTACTATTTTCAATTTTGAAATTTGCGTGTTTAAGTCTAAAATAAAATTTGCCAATTTACGATGCCATTTTTCGCTGAGTGTAGTAGTAGTGGTATGATATATCATTGAACACATTACAATGTATTTCCTTTGTACAAAATCTGTCGAGAAATTTTTTGTAGTAGAAACATTTTTTTTTATTTTAAGCAATATATTTCTGCTATGCTATGGAGATAAAAGACACAAGAGAATACATTACCAGGATATGACGAGGTCAAAAGCTTTGATGGAATTTGAATTCAATATCAAATAATCTCTTAGAAATTATAACTTTCATTGTCGTAGTGCTTTTATGTTATGGTTTAAATACCGCAAAAACTTAGGTTATGTTTGGTTAGGTGGGAGTGGCAGTCAGTTGCGAAACGACTCCCTTAGATAAAATGTGTTCCATTGTGATACCACTGGGCGTCTGACTATACCCTCTCGTTGAACCAACCAGATTTCGTAATAAATCTAAATAGCTGACCTATACTGACATGTCTAAGGTCATCAAATAAAACGAACCAATTGTTTGTGACGTTTTCTAGCAAATGCGGGGCAGCAGCAGATAAAATGTTTAATGTTTTCCTCCTTCTCTACATCTCCACAACTTCTAGAGAAGCCAAAGACCTAACACTTAATCTCTCCGCATGTATGCCGATCGCAAAAACTTATATTCAGGGAAAAATTCTGACTTCTGAATCGGTCTCAGCAGCTAAGAATCTGTTGAGTTGCTTTAATGACATTCCAGATTTATGGAACTTTACTCTAGGATTTTGTTATTTAATTTTAAGGAGATATAGGATATAGGCGCCAAGATTAATATAAAATTAGGTCCAATGTTAATTTTTTCCCAATAGCCACAAATTTTCATATGTAGAAAGTTTTTATCAACGAATAAACACCAGATCCGAGCCTTTTTGGGTACTGTTAGGAAAAATCGGTTAAAAAGCAAGGACATTTCAAGTAATTCAATCTTAAAAGGAAAGATCTTTCTTTGCTAATAAAGGATACCAACGTCCTTAAAAAACGAAAAAGAAAAAAAATTTGGAGTTTTAAACTTGCTTTCTTGGAGGATTTTAGCTGATTTAAAAAAAAAAAAAACTATTTAATCGTATCCGGTTTTTGCCAAAATCAAAGAATTTATTTACTGAGCTTACTGTTCAATACACAAAACAAAAAAATACAGAAACCAAAAAACATAAAAAAACGGTCAGAGCTAGCCATACTAGTTTCATCCATTGCAAAATGCAATCATCAGTGACCTTTGAACTGAAGAGTGATAGTTTCTAAACCTGATATATTTTCCCTTTTGCATTGGGAAATTAAGAATTTTTGTTTTTTGATTTTGTAAAAGAATAATAAATCATTTATAAAGAACCATTTACATACTTTAATTGTCATATTTCTGAGACAAATTGTTTCATTTGGACTCTAATTCAGGACTATCTATTTCAATATTTTTTCAAGAAACTTAAAAACTCTGAACCGAAAATCATTATTTTTCTTAGATTGTGCAATTTTCCCCACAGAACAGTCGCTACAAATGTGAAATTGAAAAATTATCCAAATAATATGAATAAGTAGTTGCTCAAAATTTTGTGATATTTTTATGCATATGAAATTTGGTCCAATTTGTATGAAATTTTTATTATGCCATAAATTTAATTATTTTTTCACCGAGATTTTTCTTCAAAATCTAGTTGATGGTCAAAATAATCGAAAATGTGTCTATTATGTATAACTAACTAAGCTTAACGCATCTAATTTTTTTTCTTTAAGTTTTAACATACAAAATTAGATAAGGTAACATACACAAGCCAACCAAGCAAATTAAAGGTACCAACAACATAAAAAAGGCGGAAGCTAACAACTACCAAATTACGTGAAATTACAAGCAACTTCAACACCAACTCGAACAACAACAGCAGTAGCAACAATAACAATTGGTACATAGGTACTAACAACAGAACATGGTTACGCAATTCGTGACTTGTAATTTCGCCTCTCGTCTAATCAAATCCGTAGCCAAGTCGTAGCGAAAATGTAAAGCCAAATAATTATCTCATTATAACTGAAACAAAAACCGCGAATCAAGTGAAATTCAAAACAAAGGCTAAGGAAAAATTATACAAAAAAAAAACGGAGAAAAAAATAGTTGGAAAAGCGGAAAAATCAACTGAAGATGTCGTAATCAAAGAGAGCAAAATGAAACCAACAGCAATCGGTACACGCGTAAGTGTTACCGCATTTGTTACCATAATAAGCAGTCAACAAATACAGCAGCAACAGCAGCGGCTTCTTAGTAAATCGTGCAACAAATTCAATGTCGGCAAATTCAAGCGAAATTGAAAATTCAAATTTAAATTTCAATTCCGTTTGTGAATTTCAATGGAAATGAAAAGAAGTTGGAAAAAAAAGTGAAATGAATTTTCCATTTTTTTTTTGTCGTTTCTAATTTGGCCCAAAGCAGCATCACTGCAGCGGGCGTAACTAAGTTGTAATTTTCATTTTTTTTTTCTCTACTGCTATTGCAAAGACAATAGCATCCAGCAACAATAACAACAACAGAAAATGCCATATACTCTAGGGTGAATGATGGTAAAGCAAAAAAAAAAAACGTTGCTACAGGATCCTGTTTAAGTAAAATTGTTGGTTCTTTTTGTTTTTTTTTTTTTTGTGCGCATGCGCAACATGTTGCCAACAACAGTTTGCGGCAACATAAATAAAACAGAAAAAATATCGTTGATTGTAAGAAGGCGGGCATGCATGTAATTGTATGTAAATGCATATGTAATTGTATTTTAGCCAAGTAAGCGAATTCCACATAATAAATCAGCCACATTCGTTGTTGTTGTTGTTGTTGCTTTCATTGTTAAGAGCAACATTTCTGCGATTGTTTTTAGTTTTTGTTTTTTTTTTTTTTTTTGTTTCTGATATTCTTGCTGTAGATATTGGTGTTGCTTTTGCTGTTGTTGTTGCTCTATTTTCATTGCTATTTTAACTATTAATTCAACCGATTTTTGATTTTTTTTTTTTTTTTGCTTCACTAATTTTTTTTTAAATATTTGGGTTCGCCTTAGCAACGTCTTGGCTTTGCTACATTTACTATATGATTTTTTATTATTTTTTGCTTTTCTTATGGAACCTTTTCCATATCAGTTTCCTTCAGCATTAAGTCTACATTACATACATACTATGCAAGGTTCATGAAAGCGAATCTGCTGCATTTTTGTCAGTTGTTTGCTATATTCTATTTTTTCGCATCGGTATCTTCATTAGGATGGGCCGAAAATATTTGTTGAATTTCAATACTATATACCTTTTTTTAAAGATATTTTTGTATACTACAATTTTTGTGCAGAAGCTGTGGTCATAAATCGTTCACAAGAGACGCCATGCGTCAAAATAAAATACAATGTTTTTGTCTTTAAGCCGTAATGTTCGTGATATTTAAAAAAAAGGTTTTTGTTATCTATAGAGTGGCTATCCAAAAAAGTCTGAACTTTGTTGCCTTCAATCTGATCTTTACCGCTCAAATAGCCGCAATCACAAGAGATTGCAAGTCTTGTAAACTATCTAGAGATGACTGGAAGGGAGAAATACGGACAGCTCTAGGGTTACGTGGGTGGTATTCACTCTAAGGTACTTAAATTAAAAATTGTTTTAAGATCACCAGAACATTTCAGCATCTACTCGGCAGCTGCTCAGGCTATAGAAGAAGCAGCATCCCGGCTAAGTAGATATTTTGGTATCCAAAAGAGATTCAAATAATTGCTCAGATAGTCAAGCAGTAAAACACACTAGTGGCCCTGAAATGTACTCCTGTCTCGCACTTGCTTGGAGATGATAAAAGTCTCTTTGTTTGTTCTTGTTTGATAGCCTTAGATATGTTAGTTTAGGTCAGCTACTAAGTTTTAAATCAAAATCTGGTTGGTATTACGAGAAGTCGTAACTAAATATACCATCTACTGCCACTACCACCAAACCTTAACTAACCTACTTATGATATAAATATCAATTGAATGAGGTACATACATCGTTTACTACATGAGCCAATAATAAATTTTTTAACTCATACTATTGAGTGAAATTCTATTGATAATTGAAGTTCTTGGAATTACTTTTCATTCACATCAATATTCTGAGTAAAAAAGTTCCTCGCAAAAAATGGCGTTCATTAAAAGTAAACAAAAATACCATCAACTGATAATTCATGATAGTCGTTATCCCCAACTGTTAGGGTATCAAAGTACCAAAAATGAAGACGCTATCATCTTAAAAACAAACATATGAATATCATATGACGGCTTAATATTACAGATTACAAAAAAAAAGTAAAGTCAAGTAAACTTTATTGCTATCACCATCTGATAGTCCATGGTGCTTTTTAGATAAATTTCATTCATTGATTACTTCTACTTTTATTAAACGTACACTTGGAGAAAAAAGTAAAGTTGAAATATGTTATTTTCATTACATCTCCAATTTAAAGTTGTTTGAATCAAAAATAAAATTTTTAAATTTGCAATTCGAAAGTAGAAGTACAAATTTTTATAAAAGAATTTTTGAAACTTTCATCTCAAAGTTTATTTCAAATGCGTAAAGTTTTCTTTTATTTTCAAGCTATTAGGTTGAACACAAATAAAAAAACTTCTAAAAAAAAGTTTGACTGCAAAATATCCAATCCATGACTTGTCTTTATTTATAATTGGAACTTTTTTTTAGTACCTCTATCAATTGAAATGAAATTAAATGTTTTTCAGTGCATCCTTATTCTCATAAGAAAAGCGAATATCACTTTTATCTGCATCTTTAAATTTATTTTCTTTTAAGTTTTGCCGATAGCAATGCGGTGGCAATGAAATCAAATTATTATTTTAAAACATCTTTTTTTAATCGCAGTCTTACCAAAGCATTTTAAAATTTCTTGCTAGAATTCTTTAACTACAATCGAAAGCTTACCTGAAAAAAAAAAGAAAAAAATAGTTTTATTATTTTAGTTTATATTTGTATTAACTTTCTTAAGATGTAATAGAATTTTTATTATAAGGAGCATAATTTTTGTTGAAATTTTATAATAAAAAAATTAAAATAATAATTAAATATCCAAATTCTTATTTAGTTTTTTCTCATCTTAGCAACTTGTAATTTTTATTAACTCTTAATTATAAAATCGAGGGCTACCAATTTAAAGTTAGTACCTATAATTTTAAGCAACATTTACCAACTTAGAATAATTCAAAAAATGTATGTATATTAATCACGCAGCAGCCCGTGGAAGTCAGAACGTTTATAGCAAAAATGTTGTATTTGAACTTTTCTCTAAAGTTCTAAGAGAAAGGTTTAAGAGAAATTGGCGAAAAGCTGATTTCAGCCATACTATTCCATCTCCCAAATGAGGGATACTAGAGAGCCTTGCTTATTTAATTTTTCCAAATGACTTCTAAAGTTTTTCTTTCCGTGTATTTTTTTCTAAATAAACGCACTGCACTGTTTTGCATAAGAAGTGGATAATTATTTTCCCAGTGCATTATGGTTGTAAACAAATGTTATTTATGCCACCATAAAAGTACAATGCTGTGGTGTCAAGTGTCAAATGAATAAACCTTGCAACACATAGGAGACTTGCCCACAGAAACAAACATAAAAATATAACACCTTTGGTTCTGACACACGAAATAGCCTCAGGGCCAGATAAAGAGTGCTGCCGAACATGATCGGGGCCTATAGTGGCAGTTCTTAGGTTGAGGCAAAACTTAATGCTTTTTTTCATAATTAACATTTTATTTTTAATCTATACGGAAAAATTATTCTTGAAGTAAATATTTTTGAGCCTACATTTCAAAAAAGTTTTAGTCCGGCTATGCATTGACCTTATCTATAATATGAACACTTTCGTATCTAAAAATCGAATAAATAGTAATGTGTTAATAGCAATGAATTTGCCGTTTTATTGTGCCCTCAAATAGATTTTGAAATTGTTTTTTTCGTGTACATTTCAACGTGTTCAGTGCCTTTACTTTTAGCATTTGCGTAAATTTTCATTTAATTTGCACATTAAATAAATAACAACACTTACAAATACTATAACAAGAACAGGTGTTATCATCATTAAACAAATATGAAATGTACCTATCACACATTTAGATTTTAATTTAGATATTCATTCTGTTGAGCGAAAATTGAAAACTAGAAATGGCACTGCTGCCTTTATTCTTTATTTGTTAAATTTCTACACATGTGCTATGATTGCGAATACTTTGAATTTTAAAACCCTAATATTAGACTTCAAATGTTTAATGAATTATAATTTTTTTTAAGATATTCTTATTAAATAATGAACTATAAACTTTATGTACATATGTAGTATCAGCTCTGTAAAATATAAATCCACTAGCAAACGTTCACTTTTTCGGGGCATACGAATTAATCGCAACTTCGAATCGAATAGTTCAAATTATTCGAATAGTTCAAATGATTCGAATAAATCGATGGTATGAATGATTCAAATAGTTCGAATGATTCAAATAGTTCGACTGATTCGAATAAATCGATGGTAATAATGATTCGAATAGTTCCATTAAGTCCATGGTTCAAATGATTCGAATAGTTGGAATGATTCAAATAGATTGTATGGTTCGAATAGTGGATTTGAATAGTTCGAATTATTCGAATAAATCGATGGTATGAATGATTCGAATAGTTCGAATGATTCAAATAGTTCGATTAAATCGATGGTTGGAATGATTTGAATAATTCAAATGATTCGAATATATCGATAGTTCGAATGATTCGAATAATTCAAATGATTCGAATAAATCGATGATATGAACAATTCGAATAGTTCAAATTACTCAATTAGTTTAAATGATTCGAATAGTTTGAATGATTCGAATTGTTTGAAATTTGTGCCATAGTTTTCGAGATTTTTCTACATAGTATATATAAAAATTGTATATATTTAATCAATGATTCTATCAACATATTAAAAAAGCTCAATTAATATCCTTTCAACGAGAACGTTTAATTGAAAATAAGGATGTATGGTAAGCCAATCTCTATCCAATTATGAATTGAACACAATTTTACTTTCAAAACCCATTACTGCAGCATAGCAGTATATGCGACACATTAAGACTCAAGTATTCGTAAACTTTTAGATTTCCTTTGCATCTCTAGCAACAAAAAATAATAAATATTTAAATACACAAAAAAAAAAAACCAACTAAACTTGATGACTTTGAGTGTGTCGAGCTGCAAAACCATCCAATTCCCACTTAAAAAGTCAATGACACGTTCTGACGTTCTGCGCATGCGTGTCTACTTTGGCTGCTTGGTTGCCTAGTGGCTGGCAGATGCGTGCGCGTTAATACAAGCGCGACGTAGTTGAATTTGACGATATTTTTTTTTGTCTTTCAAACCATTTCAATTATTTTATTTTTAACTCTTTTTTTTCCAATAATGTTTTTTTTTTGTAATTTTTTGCGCGCGAGCATTTCTATTTGACGCTATGTAATAAACTTGTACTTTTTATTAAAAAGCGATTTTTTGTTACTCACTACAGGTTGTTGTTGTTGTTGTTGTTGTTGCTGGTCTTACCTGTGTTTAATAAATTTCTAATGAGATTGCATGTGCCTTGCGTGATAATCAACTCTTATTTTTGGCCATTTTAATGAGTTCCACAGTGTTGTTCTTTTGATAGCAACAACAAAATTGTTTTCTTTGATATTGCAAGGTTGTTTATGATTTTTTATGGCTTTTAAATTTTGCTACCTCAAATTATTTTCTAATTTTATGCTCACTTTGAGGTGTAGAAAATTTGTTCTTCGATGATTTCTTTTCTTGCGAAGTGAACCTTGAATTTTACCGGTTTTTTATGCGGTTTTTTTGGCGTGTAATTTTCACATTATCATTTTTTCTTGTTTCTTTGATAGCGTTATGTAAGCACACACGAATATAATTATTACGCAATATTTGATTATGTTTATTTCTTATGCAATATGTCTTACATCTTGTACCGTAAGTCTATCATAAAATTAATCCCATCAGCTAATAAAGAACTCTTGTATTGCCATGGCAACAGGCCAGTTAGTAGTAACTACTTAGAAGATCCCAAGTAAGATAAGCATCGACGATACTAACAGGTCTTTTCAAGGCTTGAGAAATTATTAAAGTAGTCTTCAAGAAGGTGAAAAAGAATACATGTAATATGTAGACATTATTATTATCCTACTAGGTTATTTAAAACATAAAATATATCTCAAACTCGTGCATATTATACTCATTTATTAAGTTAAAAATTATATTTGTTTTTATGTCTTATTTCCAAATAATCTAGAGCAAATCCTTTTATAGTTATGTAGCTCTCAAAAATATGTTTTCAATGGAAACAATTTCATTTTGCCAGCCAGCCTTGTATCCACACTGCAATGCAACAATAAAAGTCCAAGATGGACTAAAAAACCTAATTGTGCAGCTGCTATTATATATCCGTAGATATAAAAAATAAGAAGTTAATACCTGCGCGAAAAAAATTCAATGTATTGTGCACAGTAAAAAAAAATAAAAATATTTGAGAAAAATCTAAATTTATTATAGATATAGATTATAGACACCTCATGAAGAAATAGTAACTTTACTCAATTTTAATATAATTTCACATCTCTTTTGAAAAAATTGTTGTTGAAAATTATTTCTCTTTCGAAAACTATTGCAATTACATATGCATATGTGCTCCATTAAAATTTCCTCAGGCCAATATCTAGAGAGCTACATAAGGATTGCAGGGGGTCAAATACCGGTGACCTTGTCTTTGACCATGAAACCAATTTTCAAGATCAAATTGAGATCAACTGTGACTTGTTATTTATGTACTCGTCTGAGCTCATTTTTTTTATATCATATTTGTTTTCTCTGAAAAAAAAAACTAGATATGTTTTGTTTTTGTTTTTTTTTTTCCTTAGAATTTTTAGTTTTTGCGTAAGTGATCAAAAGAGTTTTAGTCAAAATTTAGTCTTATTTTCTCCTAAGCTATCAATTTGCAGTAAAAATCGCACTGAGTAAAAAGTTCTTAAAATTGATCAAAATATTCAGGAAAAAAATTTTCTATGGCGTCATAATTTTTTTTTTTTTTTTTGTGAATAAAATAAAAAAATATTTTCTGCATACTTTGATCAATTTTAAGAACATTTTATTTAATGTGATTTTTATTGACAACTGATATGTAGTTTAATAAAAAAAAAAAAAAAAAACAAAACTGATCTATTTTCTCCCATAGAATACAAATCTGCAATAAAAAAAAGGATTGTATTTAATTAGCACAATTAACCCCGATTTGACCTTGAAAATTGATTTCAAAATCAAGTGCTGACTACTGTTGCTTGACCCTTTATAAACCTTACAAAATAGGTTTGTATTTAAAAAGCACAGTTGACCTCGCTTTGACCTTGAAAATTGATTTCAAGATCAAGTGCTGACTACTACTATTTAACCCTTTATCAAAATTATATCTTACTTAGTTCTCGCGGCATTAGATAGGAATGGGGAAATTAAAATAGGGCACACTGTACATGATTCAAGTAATGAAATTACTTATGTATTCATGTATGTAAAAGAACATAACTTTTTCTACAACATACCTTTTCTGGTGCATATTAAAGGTATAGTTTTTTAAGCATACATATATCATTTAATCTTAAATTTAAGCCAATGTTATTCTCATCATGTAGACGTATTTCAACCAACAATAACACAGGCCGACAAAAATAAAAAAAAGTCCAAATCCAGAAACCAGACCTATCATACCCGAAGAACTTTGATGCGCTGAGTCCGAATCCGAGCTCAGAATTTCTCCTTTACGTCAGGTTTTCGAGATATTCTAACCTAAAAGTGCAAAAAACACGGTTTTTGGCTATATTTGAGGTTAAGTTACATCGCGAATAAAATCGTTTTTTTCCAAAACTGGTTGCGGCATCTGAAAGTATTACTCTTACCCTTCAAAACCCATTTTAAATTATGTCGATATCTCTTTTAATCACCGAAATATCATAAATTTAAATTTTCTATGTATCCTGCCATACTAGAGCTAATGTAGATCTGTATGTAGGCCTATGTAATAAATTTCAAGTTACGATATTTCGGAGACAAAAAAAGTTATTGATATAATCTAAAAAAAGATTTGAAGGGTAAGGGTAGTACTTTATTCGCGATGTAAAATAAGCGCAAATATAGCCAAAAACCGTGTTTTTTGCACTTTTAGGTTAGGATATCTCAAAAACCTGACGTAATGGAGCAATTCTGCGACCAGATTCGGAATCAGCGCATCGAAAACCTACGGATATATATAATCTGGTTTCTGGGTATAATTTTTGTCGGCCTGTGTAATATTACGGTATACCGCAACAAAAGTCATTAGATAGCATTAGGTTGGCATTTAAGGTACTTGAGAAAAACAAGAGAATAATTTTTTTTAATATCCCACTTTAACTTGCCTACCTCTTTTGCTCTTTGTTTTTTTTTCTTCTTAAAGCTGTTTAATTGAGTTTGAAATGACTAATTGCAGCTGCTAATTAAATTTGCCATGTTAAAAGAAAAAAAAAATGTACACGTCACTTAGGCTGCAATGCGCAGGCCATTAATAAATTGAATGTTTTTAATTAAATATTTGTTATTTATTACGTATACTTATAACTTGGGTTAAGTGAAGTGTTTAAAAATAATGATTTTTAATTTTGTTAGTAGAAATTACTATTTTGAAATAAAAACAACATCTAAGCATATTTATTTAAATTTTTTTTTTTTTGTGTTTATTAATTAAATAAAGAAATATTTTGAAGTGATGTCAGTTTTTGATGCTTACATACATATGATTAACCTCTGTGGCAGTGGTCATTGGCATTATTATTGACCGTTCAAGCATCATTTTTTTGACTAGTCATGGCCAGAAGCAATGTTTGAAGACGATAAAGCAAATTAATGTTAAATTGATTGTTTTTTTTTTAATTGTTTTTGCTATCATAAAAACTGCATACAGTAATTTAAAATAGCAATCATAAATAAAAACAACTAAAGGTATGTAAAGAAAAAAAATAAAAGAAACGTAAAATTTTTAATTTAACGAAAAATTTTTTATTTCTGAAAATCTTTATTTATGGGTATGCAGTAACAGAAGAATAGCCATACTATAGTGAATTGACGTAAAAATAACTCGGCTTCATAAACATTTTTCAACTTTTTTAATGCTCAACGCAACTTTTCGATATTTTTTAAGGAATTTCCACATTTCATATGCTCGTTCAAAAAACTTTAAATGAAATTATTTTATATGTTCATCATGAGTAGAACAAAAACATAAAAATCGCAGAAGCCATGGGAGAATCTTTTTCATTTCTAACCTTAACCTTTTCTTCTAGAAATTGAAATCAATAAAACTGCACGCAATTTTTATGATTCTTGTTAACATTATTAACAATCATAACAGCATAAAAAGCAAATTAAATTACTGCGTGCAAGCAAATAAAGTTGCCAAGTTGCTCTAAAACAAAAAAAAAAAAAACAAATTTTGCATGGTAAAAAAAATCTAAACAAAATGAGTTAATCTTGAGTATGCACTCAAAACCATGCGTAAAAAATTTCATTAATTTACGTTTGGCCAAAAGGCTGACAACCATCATTCCTAGCACAGCAGTCATTTTAGCGTTTTCCCAACGCATACTAGTGTGTTCGCACTGTACGCTGCGAACTCGTAAGTTGAAACCTACCGCAAATGTAATTTATTACGCAATGGCTGTCACGCTAACGTAAAATGCGTACAAAGTGTAAAATATGGAGAGCGGTAAAAATTGCTAAAGAAATTAGAAATAGAAAGAAAAAACTCTACACAGTTGCGCCGCCGCCACTACCACCAGTTGCAAGTGAAAAACAAAGGGGGGCTTAACTGCAATATTGCAAAAAATAAAAAATCTATAAAAACTTTGCAGTGTTTCACAATTTTTAATAAAAAATTATTAAAAACAAAAACATGATTTTGTAGGCCGAAAATAAATATTTGAATGAGAAGGCAAACTTGCCCAAAAAATATATGTATGTATATCAACCAAATGAATTTTATACAAATTAGGGCCATACTTGACATGAATAATGGCCCAAAATATATAATATTTTAAAATAATTGACCGAAATTTAATACATATTTCTTTTACTACAGATTTCTTTAAGTCAATTTTTGTTTCATTAGTTTTTGTCGATATTTCTTTTCAGTTTAATCAAAATAAGACTGTCTTTAAAAGAATTTCGGGCATTTTCACAGTCTCATTGAAAATCTGATATCTCTTACATACACAGTTGAATAAATTGAAGATTCTTATGTGAAAGAACTACTTCAGAGTGGAAACTCAGGAAAACTGAATAATTTCGTACCAGAAAATGAAGCTGCGCAAAAAAAAAATTAAAACAATCTCCTAACAAAATTTGACTTTTGATGCAGTACAGTGTGTGGCAGTACCAAAAAAATTACATAAAACAGAGGCAAACAACAACAAAAAAACAGCTGAAACTAGTCTACTAGTTTCATACTTTACTAAATGGAATCATCAGTGAACTTTGAGTCAACGCAATCAAGAATTTCTATTTGACCTTATTACAGTTAGAAATTTTCCAAATATGAAACAGAAATTTTGTCAATTATTTATCGTATAAGGAAATTTTTTTTTTGGAAAAAGCTTCCACAAATTATTATGAAAAAATTATCCGAAAAAGTTTAAATATGTGTCCAAAGCTTTAGCCATTCTTCAAACGTAAGGGCTTACGAAAAAAGGGTGCCAAACAAATGTCCATGTTGTGTAATCTCAAAAAATGCAGTTCAGAATTGAACACCAATATCGCATAATTATGATAGCATGTGATTTTTTTATTTGGAAATTTGGAAATCACACGTGTGTACCAATAAAACATAAATAATTATTTAGCTTAAGGCGGCAGTGTCTTAGAAAATTTCCACAAAAGACCAAAAAATTACAAAAAAATTATTTTTTCATTTTAAAACTTAAATACTAAGCTCGTTTTAGGACACCCTTTATGTATGAGAACAGATTTTGCCCTAATAACGTTTTGTACACTTTTTGAAAAAAAAAACCGTCAACCTGATTTAGAACGTATGTGAGTTTTGCAAAATTAATTCAATGAAATGTTCAGTTCGTTGCTTAATCTTTCGCTTCCACTCCCATAAAATCCAAATAAATTGGGAACTGCTGCGAGTTTTCGTGAAATGCATAGCAAAATGCGCTTGTATAAACTTCCTTGTGACATTTACGCACGCTGTCACGTACACATACACACACACATATGTATGTACAAACAGTCATACGCATAGCGTTACTAAATAACGGATGTGCGCGCAAAACAGGATCAACGTGAAACCGTATGAAATTAATAAACAAGATTTCACAACTTTTATCTAACAAATGTTGCCGTTGTTGTTGTTGTTGTTGTAATCGTTGTTGCTCTTGACTTTTTGGCATTTATTACAAGTTGTTGTTGTTGCATTTTTTCTTCCTACCTTTTTGACAACATTGCTGACCATGACAAAGTGTTGCTGATCATTTTACGTTTTTTTTTTTTCTTCCATCTGCTTTGATCTTGGCTGATGTCATGTTGTACGTGAAAATTTATCGCTTGTAATCCTTCTTTTTGTTGCCATACATTGCTGTATACCACAACACTCCGTCACACACACATATTCGCATGCAGATTTCAATTTAATTTGCTAACCTTTTTAAAAAATCATTTTTCATTTGATCTTCCCATCTCTATTATGAATTAATAATACGGAACAGGATTTGCATTAAATTTATTGCATTGCAGAGCAAAGTTGATAAATTAATATTATTGTAGAAGGTGTTGTTGTTGCCGTGTTATTGCAATTAATTGATTTTAAACAAGTTATCAAAGAATAAATAAAACCATTAAACATCATAAGATATATTCCTATGAATTTATTCATTTTTTTTTAGTGTGAATGAATTAAAAGTAAAAATTTTATGGCTCATTTATTTTAAACTGCAATGATTTATGTTTCAATTTCACTTAAAGTTGCAATACAAAGTTGTTAAGATTCTTTAAATTCCATAATGAATTGCTAAAAAATATAAAGTTGACATGCTAACTTTATATTTTTAAGAAATTCATTATGGTTAATTTTTAAAAAAAAAAACTTATGTATGTAACATTTAGCAGTTTTAGCACTTGTAAATTTGCAGGTACTAACTTTCTTACTTAGCCATGCTCAAGTCTAGCACAATATTTATGTAACATTAACTCTAACTTTAATTAGCCATTTTTCAACAACAGCAACAGTTTTTAGTGGAGAAATCAGTAATAGCCACATAGCTTTGTAAATTTGAATGTGTTTCAAATGAAATATTGAAGCTATTGAGATATGAGACAGTAAGTACATACCACCCTAAAATCTGTAAGAGAAATGTTTCCGACAAAAAACGTTCTATCAAAGGACTTCGATTTATTTTGAAAAAAATAAAACTCAAGCGCATATAAATCTATTAGATGTTGGCAAAATCATTTGAAAAATAGTTAAAAATTTTAGATGATTAGGTTATTTTTGGGTTCTTATTTTATTTTGGTTTTTCATAAAGATAATGATAGAAAAATAAAAAAACAAAATGTCACACAAAAATACGTTCTGTGAAGGATATCAGATTTAAAGCGATTTTACAATTATATTTTTATTTATTTATTAAACAAAAATTCAGAAATTTCATATACCATTTCAACTGACGAAATATGTTTTTATGTCTCCAAGATCAGCAGAGCTCAATATCAACTTAAAAACAAGAAATTTCCTCAGTGTTGCTGCAAGGTCAAGCAGTAGAGATAACATTGGTGGTCACACACTTAAAACAGTGGACAATTTTGTATATCTCGACAACGAAGTAGACGGAAGCCTTGGTACTAAAATATTCACTAGCCGAGGAGTTTACGGGGCATAAATGCGTAGATCACAAAAACTTCTGCAGATGTTGCGGAAATGAAGAAATGAATTTAAGAACATCATCTCCGTGTCTTGGGGTCACGTTTTTTAATAGCCTGAGTATCAGGAGAACTATAGTACTTCGTTACAAAACTTAGTGGATAGGAAGAAAATCCATTGAAACTGGCTGACACAATAAAAAGTCGAAAAAAGTAAATAGTTCCCTCTCAAAAACGGTGGACGTTGAACATCCCATATCTTAATAAATAAAAATTTTGTGTCCAGGTAAACTCTGGAACTACTCAAACACTTTGTATGAAATTTGGCTTATGCCTGTAATTTTGTCTAGTTTGGGACATAGAATAGTTTATATTTCGATTAAGAGCATATTTAGGGTGGCCCTCATACAAAAATATTTTAAAAATAGTATTTTCACAAACACCACTTAATCGATTCACATGGAATTTACACCACTTCTTTTTATATTAAGAATCGTAGCTTAGGCTACAAAACTTTTATTTAGGGTGGCCCTCATACAAACATATATTTAAAATATAATTTTTTCGAAGACCGCTTAATCGTGGCTGCAATATTTAGAGGCACATACTTAGGGTGGACCTCATACAAAAGTATTTTTAAAATAGAATTTTCTCGAAGATTTGATAATTGTTTTTTAAATATTTCTAATGGTCTATGGAAGGTTTTTGCAAAGTTTGATTTAAAAAAATGGGCAGTGTCACGCCCTCCAAAATCAAATTATTCATATCGCATCAAGTACTGAACGCAGATGAATGGAACTTGATATAAAAAGTACGGGCAAAAGTAAATTTTACTGAAAAAATCGCTTGAGTTCATACAACATCCGAAACACCTACCGGAAAGGGCAGGACAACGTCTACCGGCACAGCTAGTAGTTCATATATTTTTGACACATTTCCAAGAAAACTACTATTCAACATAACATCTGGGTTCAAAAAAAAAGTGAAGTCTTTTTTTCAAAGTACAAAATCGGCAAATTATGAAAGCTTGCATGTAGCATTTATTCATATTGAAATTGTGCTAAAACTTTTTCTTAACCTATTTTAAAAAAACTTCGAAACTTGGCGCATCCGAAAAACATTCATTTGCCGAATATGAATCCGATGTCTGTTTTTTTAACATCCCTTCATTATTTTAATATGTATATCCTTGCATTAATTGTAAAAAAATATGAGCTTTCTATATATTCATCAGTCTGTGATATCAGTAGTCTAATTCTCTAAGCCTTTGTTTTCAATTTAATGATTTCTCCCATTTATTTAAATCTATATACATATATAAAGCTCAATTTTTGTCTGTGTATGTATGTGTGTTTTTCTTATGGTTTTAGGAAGGTTCGTAGCATTGTTTGATTTAGATAAAATGGGCAATGCCACAACCCCCTATAAAAGAAAATTAAAATTCATCACATCTGATCAACTACTTGACGCAGATGAATAAAACTTAATACATACCTATGTAAGAAGTAGAAGCAAAAGTAAGATTCAATCAAAATTTGGACAGTATCTCCAATATAAGAAAAATTTGGTACTACAGTTTTGCTACATCTTACGGATATCCGGATATTTTAATAATTATTTTTTTTTATTTTTCATCAATTTTGAAATTGTAACGCAACAATGATTGGATTTGTGCAGAAATGATTTATAATTCATTAACAAAAACTACCCACAAGAAAAATCACCAAAATCGGAGAGCTCAAGGTTCAACTTCTTTTTTTTTATTTGGCATTTCCTTCATAAAATTTACTAGGTATAATTAGTAAAAAAAAATTAACCAAAAGCCCAAATAAAAATGTATTTTCAAAAAAAATCGTGCATATTTTTGACACATTAAAGACGCTATAAAAACTCACACACATACATTTAAGATAACAACTACTTAAACACTTTATTTTTCATATTCGTGTGCATGAACTTCGAAACGTAGCTAAAAATGATAAGTGGTGAGTTAATAAAAAAAACTCCTTGTTGCCGCTTGATTTACCGTTCTGACACAATTCTTTTATGTTTCAATTTTTAATGTTTTTCTTCTTTTTATTTTCGTTTTATTTTCTTTTTTAATAACTTTTTTAATTCAATATTTTCACACAGCAATTTAATGTGCGATCTTTTTTATTATTTTTTTCATCTTTCAGCATTTTTTGGTCACTTGCCAAGAGGCAAAATCTGACTGACAGACAGTCGAGTTGCGTGAATGGCTCTGGGCCAAGCACACACACACACACACACAGCACCTATATTTTTTGGTCAAAAGCATTTCAATCACTCAACCAGCACCATCGTCAGTGAGCCGCCTAATAGTAAATGCGTTAACCATGGAGTACCGACGACCACTCCCGTTGTGGTGCGGCAATTCTGTTATTTTTAAATTTTCTTTATTTTTATTGTAAGGAAAGCGGGTGCTGCAACAGCAGCAGCATTAAAATGCTCATAAAAATATTTCATTTTTTTTTTGTTATAAAATAGAAATGCACTTTTATGGTCAGTTCGTGCTTTGTTAAGGCAAGAGATTTTGTTGCCAAATTTGGAACGCCGCGAGTTTGTGTACGCTTCATTCCTTTTGTTGGAGGCTTTAATTGGTATGAGAAATGATAGCGAAAATAGAGGGAACAAATTTTTTTTGCTGTATTTTTGACACAATTTTTTAAAATTTTTTTTTTTGCAATATTTCTTCATGACTTTTTATGTATTAATAAATATGTTTGAAATGCTTTTCATGATGCCCTCCAGTGCGCAGGTCTGTTATCTAAGTCTTTCGTTTTAATTTATAATGATGTTGGGATACTAGAGAAATTTATAAAAAATATCAGCGTTTTGATAATTTTGCATATTTTTAGCATTATTTTTTAGAAAAATTTTATTCTGGCCTAACATAAAATTTTTACAAAATTAGTGCTAATACTCTTGTTTCTTAATACAAGGAACAATTTTATAAGCTGTCTTCGAGAAAAATAATGACTTTTTTAAGACCCATATTTTTATAATTATTTATTTATTTAATTTAACAAAACTCACAACGCATAACATTGAAAATTTTACAAAAATAAAAAAAAAACTTTTATTTACGATTTCTCTTCCTGAAACGTAAATGTAAATCAGATAACTTAATTATTTTAATTATACCATAATATGCGGCACATGCAACATCAACATACGACATACAACAGATAAGAATCCAAACATTGCGTTAAAACATACAGTAATTTTACACCTTGCTGACTGCAAAATGTAACGCATTATAATTAAATTTTAGTTAAAAACCATAAAACGAAAGAGAAACAATGGGAAGACAAAAGAACTGAAAAGCCAACATAACAAAAAAAAATTCTAGGAAACACCTTCATTATGATGTGTTGATTACACATAAATTCGCCTGCCAATGCTACTAAAAAAACAACATTTTCAGCAGTGCTACTTTTAGAACAAAAACAATAAATACGTTCACCAACACCACCCACCGTTTTTGCCACAGTAAACAACCAGCAGCACCACCACGGTCGTGAGACACAAATGTCAGCATAACAATTTAAACGAAAAAAAAATTCTTTAAATGTTTGCATATACGACAAAAACAACACCTTCTGTGTTTCTGTTGTTGCTGATGGTGTTTAAATTGTCCAGCTAGCCAACTTGAACACAAAAAAAAATAAACGACTCGACCAACGTCAGGCGACCACGACCAACCTGACAGTTTCTCAGAGTTGTCAGTCATTTAAGCTGAAAGCTAAAACAGCGCTTGACAGTGGTATGGAATGCAATAAAAAGTTAAATAAATTTTAATTTAATTGCATATCGAAATCCATTCAGCACCATTTTGCAAAATCACCGGCTCTGAGAAAAATTTTTGTTTCGTTCAAATGTGGTGAATTTCTTTTTGTCTGGTCTAGGGGGAGATGGGGTGTTCCCACCCAAAATTTAGAGTGACAAATGGCTCATTTTGTTTAGTAACGTCCAAATTATAGATTAAAAATGGTTTCAGATGTGTGAACTTACTTTGAAATTTCTGGTACCTGAGCACGTCTAAAACCGTCATATGTAGCGAAGAGAAAAACCGAATTTCTAATTATTTTCAGAATAACTTAAAAAATTATATTAAATTGATATTTATTAAGTCGACTTACGCTTGACTTTGCTAAAACTACAGATACAAAGTTTTCTTTCATCTCTCGAGTGCCCACATATTTAAGCGCTGTCAGTTGAACTGCCTTGCAATGTGGGGTTGAAGTAATGCACACTATCACGTGACATAAATTTGTGTTGATTTCAGGTAAGCATGAGCAGCATTGCATTCGAAAATAAAAAGAGTGAATTTAAATTTTTTAGAAATTTTTCAAAAGGAGCCTTCAACCATCCCACTGTGCCAAAGCCAGTGCCAACAACGGTGCTATGTTATTGGTGCTGCCATCGGCTGTACTTACTTTACAAATTACTTATTTGCACTTTTTCCAAACTACAAAGACAACAACACCAAATAGAACAACAATAACACAATGTGCTTAATTTAATTTATGCAATTGGGATGCGTGAAATTGCATAAACTATGAAATAGTCTTGCTCCAGGGCAAAGACGTTAAGAGAAAGAATAAACAACAGCAAGCTATATACATACGATGATATAGTAAAATCGATTAAGTATTAGAAAGCAGACGCTTTAAGAGTTAGAAGACGCACTATGGAAGTATGTCTAGATAAAGTGGGCAAAATGCAACGAAATCATTAAATATTTACTTTTTATGCAAAACAGCACGGTAGTTTTTCAGTTAATTCAGTTCCAGACAAGGCCTTTTTTTTAGATTTAAAAGTTTTTTATTTAATAAACAAACTATGTGAAATACCATTTTAGAAACTTTTTTCTTAATGCAGCTGTCATAATCAACATAAATCGAAATAGTGCATCAACATAAATCGAAATAGATAAATAATTTTCATTTCTGTTCACTTTAGAAAAATGCAGACAACTTTTATTACTTTGGACAGATATCAATAGAAATATAAAAGCAATTGCATCATTTTATGATCATCAAAAACCACAAGCAATCAGATGATTGGCACACATTTACAATACGCCAATAACCGCACCAATGCTCTCGAAGAACAAAACAAACAGCTGTATGTTATTTAAATAAACAATCGTGCACGTTGAGAGCATAAAACTAATGGAAAAACCTACTTCTTCCACATGTTTATGAAGAGAAATAATCTTAAATGCGGCGCTTAAAAGAAAAACAATCGTACTATATATAAATACTATGAACTGTTTAAAAGCAATAAAATAAAATAAATTAAAATACCTATACATATACAATTAATCCAATGTTAATATTTTTGCATTTTTTTCTTCTAAGTGCTCGGATCAGCACCAAAGAAAATAATGAAATTCTTTATAAAGCTTTATCCATTTATTTTTTCTTTTACGTAGCATTACAGAGTGATATCGTAATTAAATAACTTTGTGATTTTAAATTTTAAATATTATAAATAAAAATTTTGAACATTGCGAAAGTCAAAAATAAAAGAATGCAACCACCACTACAATATATGTACATATCTTTCTCATAACTACACATAAAAAGTTATATCCCAACACAAAACTTAAATGTGCACTTTGCACTTCAGCCCCGCCGTTCCAATTGTGCAAGCAACACAAAGTAAATAATTGCAACGCTTGAGGCAGATTTGTAGTTTTTCCCCTTTTTTAAAAATTTTGTTTTTATTTTGTTTTCTCTCCATTTTCCCAAGTGAATAACTCCCATTTAGCAGCATAAAGTAGCCGCTGCACATGCGCATGCGTAGCGCAGACATGAGCATAACTACACAGATACAAACAAAAAAGTAAAGCACATCCAACATAATAATAACAATAATGGTAATAACAAGAACAACAATAACAACAACAACAACAACACAAACATAACAACAAAAGCAACAATAAACATGTAATAAAGAAGTCTGGCGCAGTGGAACAGTCGTCATATGCCATCAAAGTTCGTCAGTCTGTCCGTCTGTCTGACTGTCCGTGTGTAAGGAAAGATGCCTGAATGCAATGAGCAACTTCAAAAAATAAAAGCTAACAACATATTGAAGTTAGCAACATTTTACGAAGTTGCTCGTGACGTGCCTATTTTACGAATTTCGAATAAAAATAATAGCAATTTGTGTCAATACTTCCTTATACCAATATATCAATTTATCAATATATAAATATGTCAATACCTCAGTATTTCGATGTCAGTTTGCCTCTATATTAAATTGTTATTGATATATAAATATAACCATATATTGTTATACCAATAAATCAATATATCTATAAGTCAATGTATCAATATATTAATTATCATTATATCTGCATTGAAAAACAGTATCAATATTTAAATATATCAATTTATTAGTATATCAGTGTATTAATGCAATAATACATCAATATATCAGTACATCAATATATCAATACATCCACGCATTAGTATGTCAATGAATCTATACAATCGTATGTAAAGATATCAAATTATTAATATCATATGTCAGTACATCAGTATATCAGTACATCAACATAGCAATGTTTCTACGTCTTCAATATCGTAATGAATCTACACATACATATTTCATGATATCAATGTATCAATTTATCAATATATCAATAAGGAAATACATCAGTGTAACAATATATCAATAGATCAGTACATTAATATGTCAATGCATCCATGTGGCCACATTCAGTATGACAATATATAAATATTTCAATATATCAATATTTCAGTTTTTCCGTTCTTCAATAAAACAATATAGCAATACATCAATGTAACAAACAGATTAGTACATCAATATGTCAATGCATCCATGTGGCCACATTCAGTATGGCAAGATAAAATTATTTCAATATTTCAGTTCGTCAATAAAACAATATAGCAATACATCAATTTAACAATATATCAATAGATCAGTTCATCAATATGCCATTGTAACAATGTTTCTATAATTCAATACGTCAAGATATCATTATTTCAATAAAGCAATATTTCAGTATGTCAATAAATCAATATATCAATGCATCATTGTAACAATATATCAATAGTTATGGACATCAATTTACATGCCAATGCATCAACGCACAAGTGTTTGTAAAACTCAGTCTATCAAGATATCAATATACCAATATAACAATAAATCAATATATTAGTACATCAATATAACAATATATAACAGCACATATCTAAGAATCTATGCTGTAAAATAATTAATTTTAGAATCAAATAGAGAAACTTTAAGATTACACCAAACATTGAAAGATTGCTATCACCAATTGTAGTCACATTTAAGACGACCTTTACCACTAACACCAATTTGCGCATGTTGCGTCAAAGAAGTCTGTAATTTTTTTGTTGTCGTTTCAATTTTTCTTATTTTCTATTTTTTTTTAAGTCAATTTTTACTCCACTTCAATTTAAAACACTAGCAGACTACGTACGATCAATGCTTAGCTTAGTCTTTACTTTTAAGTCTAACTCTGCGCTTAGCTCAAAAAAAAAATGTTGCACAAAAATTTAGCGCAGGCAGATTTGAGCCATGAGATAAATGCGACTGCTACAAGCCAAGTACACGTAGATGCCCAGACCTATAGAGCAGACTGCACTAAATTGTGCGCAGTATTTCTTTGCATTACAAAAGGAAACCTGCTTTTTGTGATTTTTGCCTTTTTTTTCATTTATAAATAATATTTTTTTGTTAGCTTTGTTTGCCTTCGAGACGCGCTTTTTTGTTTTGCTTTTAAAATGAGCATATCTCAGCGAACTTCATACCGCTGACTTTACATACATAGGGATTGGCTCATCTAGAATGAGCTTAGTCCAGACTAAAGGTAACTACAGCGTAACGTTTATCTCGAGTAATAGAAATATTTGTCACAAAAAACGCGCACTACGTCTTTATTGAAAAATAATCTGATGCAAAATTGAAGGCTTTTTGCTTTGAGCCTCTTTATTAAAGGCTGCATTTGTTTAGAATCAGTACAAACAAACTAAAGAAGCCAACTACAAAAATGAATAATAACGAGTAGATAAAAAGAAAAACAAAAGGACACAAGATATGTAGCTGTTGCTGCGTTTTTGCTTTTTATTGGAAGTTATTTTGCTATATGAAAAAAAAGTTTAAAAATATAATAAATAAACAATATAAAAGTGTTAAGCTCACATAGCTGTAAAATCCTATTAACATCTGCATATCATTATAATATAAAAGACTTAATCACAACAGCTTATAGCCACGCATAATATTATTACAAATTTATATTTAAACATATATTTTCGCAAATTTTTAGGAATTTCATATATTGTTTGCATAAATATTGCATAATACACAAATAATACATGCAATTAATTCCTCACATAATAGGCAATACCAAAAATAAAACAAAAGACTCAACAACGAACTTGAAATACAATATTAGCTGTAAAATTATAGAATAAAGTTAGTTCTGTTTTTTTTCTAGTTATTTTGCAGTAGCATTTCATTTCATTAACACGCACATCTGCAATAGAAAAAACTTACCCATATAAATTAAGGTGCTTCAATTTTTAAAAAAAAAAAAAATTTAATAATTTCTTTTTAAACTTTTTTCTGAAGTTGACATGATAACTTTTTTAAGTATATACATACAGGGTGCGTTTTATGTTCCAGGACAATTTTTTTTGGCCGCCATATCGGTTTAATTTAAATGACATTTATCAGTTGACATTTAACAGTCGTAGAAAGTGGTCGATAACAATTGAGGAGTGGACGAACAAAACGGCACATGTCCATTTGCTAAAAATGTTCAGAAATCGCCAAAAACTGTTTATGTCTCTGAAGGAAAACCTTCACTTTTCTATCGAAAAAGTATGACATATAGTACTTTATTAAAGTGTCTGAGATTGAAATTACTTGAAGGTTAGTGTAATGAGCACGATTCCATCAAAATACTCAAAACTACCGACCATGGACATGTGCCGTTCTGTTCGTCCACTCCTCAATTTATTATGGAGCAATAACGCGAAGATAAAGTAAAAACTGGATGTCTCCATTATGTTTATTAAAAATTCTCAGAAAAGATTTGTTTATTTGCCCCTTAAAAATTTAATTAAAATAAGAGCTGCAGAAAAATTACCATGAACAGCGGCGAGATTGGAGCGATCGAGTTCTATAGCTTGGTATAGACGACCACAATTTTTTGCCAAAAAATCGTTATGAGCGACGAAACATATTTTGACTTGGCTGGCTTTGTTAATTAACAGAATATCCACAGTGAAAACGCTGAATTGAAACACCAGAGACAAAATCCTCGTATACTAACCACACGGTACGCCATTTGGCTCGGCAGATTCATTAGGCCATATATCTTTGGGGATACTAGATGGAATGTTGTAACAGTTGCCGAAATGTTAAATGAGTTGCTTCAAGAAATGTAAAAAAACGATCCGGGGAATTAAACGTATTTAAAGTGAAAAAACTCCAGCTTCTAGAACATCAAAAAAAATTCAAGAGTATTCACCTTCAAAAAAAAGTTTAAACTTTTTTTTTTTTTGAATTTGAAAAACCGAGGTCAAATTTTAAAATTTTCGAAAAATTATTACGACCATTCGAGTGGTCATTAAATAATCTATCGAGAACGCTTGGACCAAAAATCTTACAGTCCACAACATTTTGGTCAAGTTTGAGATCAATAGACTATATTCGATTTTTGGCTTGGGACATTTGACATGAAATGCAAAGCGTACATATGCTCCAAAATTACTTATAATGTAAATTTCAGAAAAAAACAAAAATTGACAAAACAAAACACCCTAATATAAATTTAGCAATAAACAACAACAACAAAAGTTTGCATCTCTTATTTATGATGGGCGTGCATTTTGCAAAAGTTACTTATTCCAAGTATTGCCTTGGTTATTTGTTAGCTCTTGCTCATATTGTTGCTTTTAGATTGTTATGTTAATTGGTTTTTTGCTGAGGCTTAAAATATTTTTTTATTTAGAAAAATAAATATGTATATAATTTTTTTTTTGTTCGCTTTTTATTCTAAACTTAAACACAAGGTCGCTCGCTATGACACGCAAACATTTGTTGAGGCAGACACACAAATGAAACTGCTGATTTGTAAGCAGCATTGTAATATATTACAATGCGATTAGAAAAATTAATAGTAAACGATTCATTAATTTTATTATATGATTGGAGTTAATTTTATTTATGATTCGACAGCCAAAAAGAACCTGTTCAAAAATTACAGTTTTCTATGTGCGTTGGTTCCGAAAATTGTAGGAAAAAAAGTATTTTAATATCTGGTTTTTGAGATATTGATATATAAAAGTTTATTTCAGTTATCATAAAAGTGATTCCTCTATACTTCAAATAAACTGAGTCTTAATCAATGGTTATTCAATACAATATAACTTATTTTTGAACAAACAGAAACATATTTTGGGATATGAATGCCATCCAATAGGACAACACTTTGTTCATGTTTGAGGTCAATAGGTTTTGTTCGATTTTCAGGCTTGGGCATTCGACATAAAATCCATCATATACTGAATTTAAATTCAAACTTTCCAAGGAATGAGGTATATTATAGGCATTTTGAAAGCCGTTTCAACCTTTTTTCTATATACTGAATATAATTCTTTACGATTATTCAGTATGTTTTTATTAAATTATGTTTCAAGATTTGCTGTCTTAAACGAAAAATTAATGTTGAAAGTTTTTTTTAACACAAAACATGTAATATTTTGCACCGCTGTATTCAAAACAGCAAGAAGTGCTGATTTGTCTAAATGAAAACAATAAGTAAACTTCATTTGAGAATCTTTTTTTTTTCTCATATTTATTTGGTGCAAACATTGAAGATGCATACACTTTGAAGTTTGCACCAAAGTTAAATAAAGTAATTATGAATAATAACAACAACAACAGCAATAATAAAAACAAATTGAAGGTTTCTATATTTGCTCAGCTGTATATTTATTTCAAGTTGTATAAGTACTAATGTTTTTTTTTTTTTTTTTTATTTTACTATGAAATTAATGCTGAAAATCCTTTTAAGCAACACTTTATGAAAAAATCTTTCAAGCATCACAGTTTTTATCTCTTTTTATAAAAAGTTTTTATTTTTGTTTAAACAACATTTTTACTTTGAGCAAATGACATCATTTCCGCCGTCACTCAGAAATTTGTACAAACTTCAAGTTAAAATCAATAATCATTTTTCATTTAAATGCACTTTCCATTTTTACGGTAACAAGTGAAAATCTTTAGATTTTCATATTTTAAATACATTAACCTCTTTTATATTTAGCTTAAAGCCAAGTAGCGCCTCTATTAAGTTCTGACTCTTAAGCTTTCCATATGATCATCATCAACCACTGTTATTTGCATAGTTTTCTTTTTTTTTCACTTTCTTTTACTGTATTTTATTACCAGTTTTTTTGTAATTTTTATCTGTGATTTCAAAAGAATTTCTTTAGAATTGTTATGGTGTGCCGCCGACACCACTCTTACTTTTTTTCTCAAATTGTTGCCTTTGGCTAAAGAAATAAATGTAAGTTGTAACTTTTACTTCAAGGCGGAGATTTTATGTTGTTATTGTTGTAGCTCTTATTTGTTAGTTTTTATTGATAATAAAAAATGTTGGGAGTGCAACAGAAACCCTAATTTTCTAAAGATTTTGTTATGAGTTTGTGGTTTGAGTCTTTTAATTGAGGCTGTGAAAGATATTTTATATATGTATGTATAGTGGTGAAATTTTTTTCTTACAGAGATTTCGAAAAAGAAATTGAAAAATATCTAGCCTAAGGGTTTTTCGGAAATTAATTTATTTTTTTCTCAAATTCACACTTTAGCCGCATTGTCATTATATATTTTCACAACTGATATACATAGTTTATTTGTGAGAAAGTTTGTTTAATTCTGCGCAATAGATTTTGTTTGGTGGTCTATTATACGTGGAAAGTTGAAAGCATAATTATCAACATATTTTACTATAGAAAGGGTAAAAATTCTGTTCCAGCAAGATAAAGATTTATCGTTGTGTATGGAGAAAATGTATTGACAGAATGTCAGTGCCAAAACTGCTTTGCAAAGTTTCGTTCCAGCAAATTTTTATGTTGGAGATGCACTACGTTCTGGAAGGCCAGTTGAAGCTGATGAAGACAAAATAAAGGCATTTATTGATGCAAACTGCCAAATAACAACTCGTGAGATCATTGAGAGAATAAATTTATCGAACTCGACACATTTTCTTACAGAAAGAAATTTGGTTCGTCGCATTGACGTCTGTGATTTGCTCCTCAAACGACAAGAAAATTCTTAGGTCCTCGTTTCGTCTCTAATTTTCAAGCCTGAAAATATGCGATTGTATTTTACATAAATGAAAATAAAAACATCTAGCCTGTGCTTAATGAATACTTAGTTACAAATATATGAATTGTACTAGCATACTTTGAGGCTTGGAAATTAGAGATGAAACGAGACGAATCGTGATACATAAGGAGGACCTTAATTTTTGAAGTGAATCAATTCACTTTGTACATTTTTTGATAACATTTAATTTATTTGATGCCATGCGCTAATCGTTCTATATATAATATATTTGATTGACTGCATTTTTCAGAAAAAAACTGCTATCACAGTTTATTAGCTAGAGACACTTTTGGGTATATAACAACTTAAGTTGATTATAGGATCTTCGCACTTTGATTAAAATTTATTAATTTAAATAAATGTTAAAACTGAGCAAAAATTTATTTAAAGTTGATGCTCAGGTTTATTAAATTTAAAGTTCACAAAAACTTAATTGCAAACGTATTAAAATAAAATAAAATTTTTAAGTATTTTTTTATATTCATGACACAACACACCATAAATAGTCATGGACTTAAAGTCAACCCACACAAAAAATTGTAAATTTAACGCAAATAAAAAAAAAAACTTCAATAATAAGAATAAATTGAGCAAAAAAACCATCAAAGATAAGTCAGCAATAAAATTAAAATGAAGAAAAATCTGTAGCTCAGCTCAGTTTATTAACAGGCAATCATTCAGCTACAGCAGCCGCAACGACAAAAGCCAATAAATATGAGATCATGAAGAAATAGAAACAGCAAGAAATGCAAAAAAAAAGAAAAACAACTACATAAGTGGTTGATAAAAAAAAAGTCAAAAAAAATTGCAAAATGTCAATACAAAAAGCCGCTTTGCTTGGTAGTCCATTTTAATGACGCAGAAAATGCTATGCGCGCAAAAAAATGTAGATATTTTTTATAGAAAAGAAAAAATACCAGATATATAATGGTAAAAAATCTTTTGAATAAAGAAATCAACAATAAAAAATAAAGGAAACAGAAATAAACAGCTGACTTAAATTGTCGCTGGTTTATTTTTATCATCTCTTAGTGTAGGCGAACCAGACCGCAACGAGACAACAAGACAAGTTGCTGCCTTTTATTGAAAAATAAATGCAGATTAAATAAAAATAAATGATTGTTGTAGTCCATTGTTGTTGGCATTGAATGTGGTGTTGGATGGTATTGAAGAACGCCTGCTACAGCAACAGCAACAAACAATTGAAGCGCCTAATAAAGCAGTCAACAATTTAAATGGTTAAAATAATGAAAAAAGACAGCGTATTGTTAAGGTTTTAGATCTTGTCAAAAGAGTAAAGGCGGCTTTTGAATTCAATAGGAGCTGCTATCAGGGAAATTGTCATAATAAGTTGCAAAAATAAATTACTTTTTAATCTGGAAAATAATTGTTTTTTTTTTATTTTGAGTTAAAAAAAAAAATTTGGAGTCAAAAAAAATTGCAAAATGCGAGTTCGTTGCTTGAGTCTTTTGTTTTTTAAGAAACAAAACGGCTAAGCTGACTGAAAACATTATTTGATTTATATAATGCGCAGTAAGAGGAAATATTAAATGTGAATATGGAAGGTCATAAAATGCTGTTATTTTCTTTTGATGCATTGTAATGAATGGACTGTTAAGTAAGATAATCTCTCTGGTAAACTGTAACCAAGAAGCACCACTGTGCTTTATTTTTTGATAGTCATTTAAGACTATATTAATAAGCTCACTGTTTGTTCATTAAACTTGAATTCATGTATTAGCCTTAAAGATTACCAGCAGCATTAGAAGCCACTAACACTCAAGAATATATACGAAAACATTAGTTTCAAGAGTATATTTAGTTAATACTAGGCTGATTGAAAAGTCCCGAGCCTGACACAGAGAGGGCGCCATTAATATCGAATCCTTATTATTTTTGACAGCACCTATCTTTCAAAAGACTACATGTGAAATTTCATTAAAAAGCACCTCTGTGCTTTTTTTAACTAATGGAACAAAGTGAATTTCGCATTTTGATAAAACATTGCTCTAAAAACTTCACAGCACATCTGCTCTGTCGAAAACAACTGTTTACAGATGGTTTGATGAATTTAAAATGGGTCGTACGAGCATCAGTGATGCACCACGTTCGGGTCGGCCAAATGAGGCTACCACTTCAAAAAAGATCAAGAAAATCCATCTGATCCTTTTGAAAGACCACAAAGTGAAAGGGAGAGAGCTAGCAGACATAATGAAGTTGCCGATCGGTAGTATTTTCAATATTTTGCATGAGCATTTCAAAATGAAAAAGATGAGCATACGATGGGTGCCGCGTTTGCTGATAATTGGACAAAATCAAAACAATGGCAAAATTGAATGAATTGCAATACGAATTGTTGCCCACCCACCGTATTCTCCAGACTTGGCCTCCAGCGACTATTATATTTTTCCAAACTTGAAAAGATGGCTCGTTGGTAAGCGCTTTCACTCGAATGAAGAGGTCATTGCCGAGACGGACGCCTATTTTGAGGAACTTGATGGCAACTACTACAAGAAAGGCATCAAAATGCTCGATTCCCGCTATACTCGTTGTATTGAGCTAAAAGGAGATTATATTGAAGAATAAAATCAAGTTTTCCCAAAAATATGTGGATTTCTTTGTTAGGCCCGGGACTTTCCAATCAGCCTAGTATATTACGGCATCGATGCTGTAATAAAAATCATGAAATAAAGAAAAACCTCTCAAGAAATTTATAAACAACACGTCACGTTACATTTGCATTTATCAAACACACCTAGACCCCGCTAAACTATCAGATTTCAACCTAAAGCTGTTTCAACTTTCTGTTATTTAACGAGTATAATATTGCTGGCATGTACCATTTCAGTAGAAGGCGAAATTAAGAAGGCACTAAATATAGCAATCTTTACATTTGCCGATAGTGATATTAGGAAGAATGTGACATATTTTGATCTATGTGATCTCTATTGCATGAATTATGAATTTGATAGTCAGGCTAAAAAATAGTATTTGAAATATCTTACATATGTTTTGAAAAATTATTACATGTTTTGAACAATTTTGTCCAATTTGACTTCAAATATGAATATAAACTCAAATTTTAAGCAGCTAAGCGTTGAGTAAAAGTTTACAAAATATCTGCTCTCATTTAAAAATAGTAAGCAGTTTCTAACAATGTTTGCATAATAAAAGCTGACTGTAAAATCTCATAAAATGTAAAATGTGCAGATGTGAGACAGTGGAGAAATGTAATAAAAAATATGTTCGTTAAAACATTTTTTACGTTAATAAGCTAATAACTTTTAAAAGATGTCCATTTACAAAGAAAGCTTTTTTTATTGTACAACTCTTCTTTTTTATTACTCTGCATTAGGAAGAATCCATGAGCCCTGTGCCATTATTAGAATGAATGGGGTACATTAAAAAGAGCTGTTAATTTTTATTTCTTTTTTCCACGGACATCCAAATTGACAAAAATTAACCTAAGTTTGTGTTGTTTGCAAACTTTTCATTCAATCGTTTGACAAACTTGAAATTAGTCGGCTCCAAGTTTTCATTGACGTGGTTCAAAAACATATGAAATGGCCGAGTAGGCTACGAATTTGGAGAGAGGGCGTCAGAAGTGGCCCAAAGTAGTTAATAGACTGACTACCCCTTAACTTTGTTTTATGTAAAAACAAGTTTGTTTCTTAAGTCTTTTGTTTTAATTAAAAACTATGTTTATTGCACACGACAAGCAGTTCGCCGCTTTATATCCTCCTGCTGTGGCAAGAATATAAATTTGCGTAATAAACTTAAGTTTTTTATTAGAAAATAAAGCAAAAAATAACGAAGAGAGCAAAAATTTAATTTGCATATTCAATGTTATTTTCTTCAACTGCATTGGTATTACCATTTTTATACTTTTTTTATCACACACTCAGAGCATGAAACGAGGTCGACTTTTTGCTGCTACTGTTTTTTTTTTTTTTTTTTGTGATAGCTCTGCCGCATGAAACATGACATCATAAAGTTAAAGTTAAGCGACAACAGAGAACAGTGTTTTGAAACTGCGGGAGTATCGATATGAAAAAGTACGCGATTTGCAAAGTGAATTTAGAGCTTTTTTGAAACCAATATTCTTTTAAAATAAATGATGTGATAAAAATTAAGAATTTTGTCCTATACAAGTTTTAAAATTAATATGTTGTTGGAAATCATTTCAAAATATAATAAATTTTTCTTTTCTCCTACCTTTTGCTTCAGCTAAACCAATACATGCAATTATTCCAATTAAATAAGCCAGGCTTAAAGCACGCAAATCGTAGCATTTGAACATGTTGAAAGCTTTTTATTTGACTTTTCCGCTAAACTGCAAAAATTTGAGAAATTTATTTTTATATATTGCACTCGAACGAAGTTCTTAAACACTTAAAATATTGCAAAAATATTTTTTATTTTATATTTAATTTTTATTAAGAAAAAAAACTCAGTTTACGACAAAAATTTGCACACTTCAACAAAAGAAGACTCGTTTGCACTCACTTCAACAACTTTAAATGAGAAGCAACAATGTGGTGGGGGGAAACGCTGACCGCTCTAACAACGGAAATTGATTTTTAAATAAAAAATTTATTGTTATAATAAATTTAACGCTAACACAATAAAAAAAACAATAAAATCGTATAAAACAATTATGGAATAATAAATCGCGCACACGGTTTCCCAATTTTCTACTATTTGTTACACACCACCACAGCTTTACTCGCGCAACACGTCTTAGCCGTTCGCCAGTTCGTTTTAAACTGAAATTCTCAGCATTTGTTAGTGGTTTCGTATGCTGAATTTTAAGTCATATCAGAAAAACTGTCCATAAAGTATTCACATAAGACTGAATTTCTATTCAACACAACCAGCTGATGACTCACTACAACGTTAGTTGTAAGTGTGGTGAATTTTAAGCCACATTATTGGCTCAGTTGCTTTTTAAAGCTCCCACAATGATGTTGTTTTAGGCTCTCTTATATTTTGTGAAATTGTGCTTTCTACCATAGCTTTTTCGTATAGAGCAAGTTTTCACGAAAAAAAAAGAGTTAAATGCAATTATTAGCGCAAATATTGAAGTGATGCACTATGGGTAAAATACAATTTTTGTTGGCACATATCCAAAACATTTAAATTGACTTAATTTATTGAAAATAAAAGCCATCGTTGGCTTAAGAGGTCTAAAAATTTTAAGATTTTGTAGATATTGGCACGTGGCTTGTACAGTAAAAATTAAAATTAAATCAAGTTATAGGTTTTATTTATATGTATGTAAGCATTTCTTACGTTTTATTCAACTAAAATATATATTCTATTTAATTCTTAAAAATAAATAAAATAACAAACGTTAATTGCTTGGTGGCACTCTATACACAAATATGTAAAAAAACATCGCATATATCGGTCGAGTAGTTTTCAAAAAATCAAAAAATATCGTAAAATGGGATCAAGAAAACTAGTTCAGAGAAGTTCGATAGCTTGCGTTTCTTTTTTTTTTTTGACTCCCGAATACTCGCTCGTATACGGATATTGCATCAATCGATGTGAAAAGGTCGAAATGAAATTTCAGAAGGATGAAATGAGAAATCTTTGATTGCACTAATTATGGTTAACGTCGAAAATTGGAACAAAAAATCCTTTTGAGAGTCTCTCCTTCATCCTAAATTCAATTTCAAACTTTTGCAATCTATTGGTGCGACACATTATTTGTTTTTCTTAAATGGGGCCAACCAAACGGCGGGGCGCAAAACCCTCCAAAAACTAATTTCAACTGGTGCAACAATTTTTTTTTTTTTTTTAAATGAAACCTAAACAGATGGTAGGAGATACTCTTATTACTTTCAAAATCCATTTTTGGCCTTTTTTTATCGATTGGTGCCAGAAACTTTTTATCTTTAAATGTGACAAAATCACCTCTGGGGATACCAACATGCCTCTCCTTTTAAAGTTCATTTCCACTTTAAGCCTGAGACTTCCCCAAGTGGAATTCAACACGGGAAATTTTAATTCAAGACGCAAATTCCCAAGCATATTGATGCAAATTCAAAAGTAGAACATCATATATTTCAGACTTCAGAAGATTTGCATAGAAAAATTTATTAAGATCTGTACGACCAAGTTCTTTTGTTGCTGAGATTCTGATTTGGGACAGATTCAAAAAGTTTCCAGATCCCTTGAAGCTTTTGTACTTGGCAAAGATTGTGATGTTGATAATATATTACATTTTTAAAAAGATGATTTCAAAAAATAAAATTTACTTAGTGATCGAAACATGTTTCTTGAGTTGGCGAGGAGAAATGAAATTAAATTGAAAATTTTAGGACATATCCAGAACTCGTTTAATTCGTGAAATTGTTAATGACTATTCTTGCATCCTTTTGCACTAATGACAGAATTTTTTCAAGTCTTAAGAGACTGAAATTGCATGTGCGTTCAACGATGGGTCAAAATTGTTTACATGATATTGCAATTTTACACAGGTACCACAAGTTGGCTGAGAAGTAGAATAGACAATGAAAGAATTTCTGACGAAAAAAATTTTAGTACGGGAGGTAGCGTTGCATTTTTCGAAGCAATTTCCTCCCACTTCATTTTCTTTTGCAAATGAAAGTTTAGGTATAGCTGATACTTGAAATAAACGTCAGTCGCCAGAATCGTGGTGGGCCTGGTTGTGAGAGACGGACAAAAAAATGTCTCGCAATAACTCGGAAGGTAAGCCACAAGAAGAAAAAAAGTACGTTGTGACCAATGTTGTAGAGCAGAAAAAAACACAACAATTTCATGTCCGAAAAATTCCCAAACGACAATATTTGACCCACTTTTTATAGTTTTGTCGGCCTCTCACAACCAAGCCCACCACGATTCTGGTGACTGACATTTAATTCGAGTATCAGCTATAACTAATTAAGCTTTCATTTGCAAAAAAAATAAGTGGGAGGAAATTGCTTTTGAAGCCTCCCAAACTCAACAAATTCCACACCCACCCGAACGTTATGGCGCCCTTGCTGAGAGCGATTGTTCAATGTGACATCAAAGGCGAAAATGCATTTAGGAAATACATACTGAGATCTTTGTAACGAGAACAGGTAGCCAAAATTTAATAGCACCAAACGGTTGCGGCCGTTTTCTTTATTATGGGGTAAAAATTCGTGAAACGGAACACCTATGACCCAGCCACTTGGAATTTTTAAAAGAATGCGTTCGTTATTTTAATATAACAGGAAATAAGTAAATGAGTCCCCGAAATGTTTTTATAAATAATTATTATTATGATTTAAGTTTCCAATCAACTTTTTTTTTTGAAATTCATTTCTCAGAAAGAAAATGTTTTTCGCCAATTTCGTATTACGTAAAAATTAAAACATTATGGATTTTTAGAAAAAAAAATATTACACCATGAAAGCAATTTATTTGAAGTAACGGATCAACTTTGTTTTAAACTAATTCGATTTTTCTAAGATCCTCAACGTCTTTTTGACGTGATATTGATATCTTAAGTGCACAGATGTATTCTGCGTATGATGAAAAAAAATTCTTCCGGCACGCATTGTATTGAAAATTCCAAGTAGCCGGGTCATATTAAAAAAGTGTTGCCAAAAATTGAGTTAGAACACTTACACACTGAGGAGACTATGTGCTGAAGCATTCGAAAAATGTTGAATAAGTCAATAAATGTCGAGAAATTTTGAAGAAAGTCACTAATTTTTGAATTCTTTTTTTTTGGCAATTTTTTTCAAATATGAATGAATTTCACCTGCATTTTTAGCCTGAATTCTAACATAACAGAACTTTGAATCATCTGAATTTAAACTCCTCTGTATTTTAAATTATCTGAATACTGAAAGATCTAAATTATAAATATCTGATTTAGGATTATTTAAATTATAGTTAAATGAATAATATTACAGATCCTTTTGTTGATTTTAATCTAAGAAGACAATTTCGTGAAGCATAATAGCTAGCTGCGCTCAACAAAGAATCACTTTCAGTTCGCAAAATTAAAGAACTATCCCCTATTACTCAGAAAATATTTTTACACCAAAACTTAATTTTTAAAATAATATAAACTTTTTATTAAAATTTATCACTTGATGAATGAGCTTTTTAAGTTAAATTATAAACATAAACTGTGCCACTTTCAAATTTCCTTTTAACAATAAATATAATAAGTAGTAAAATACACAAACTAAATTTTCTAACAAAAGTGCAACCAAAGTTGCCGCCTTTTGACATCCAAAAATGCCAGTTTCAGTGACACATCATGCGGTACTAATGAAAACGGATGTGAAAAATACAGACCACCATAAAAAAGCCAAAAACGGAAAACGAAAAACACAAATACAAAAATAACCTTTTACGGGTTCAATCACACAACCGCCGCAGCAGCAGCAGCAGAAACAGCGTGAATTGTGTTGAACCTAAGCAAATAAAAAATGCGACGCTTTTTTTACTACGAATTACAACAGAGTTATTAATTAAAAACAAATATTATGGGAATTTAACACGACATTCAACACAGCTGTGTTGCCCTGCGCAGCGTTTGAGCAGCATTTTCGCAGCACATGCGCAAAGCTACAGCTAAAAGTCAAAGGGAAATGAGGGAAGTTGTTTGTTTGAATTTGTGTTTGTCTTTTGGTGGGTGGGCGGTATATATTTACAATACAACAGACATTGCTCGCATGCCAACGCTTATTAACTGATTAACATCAAAAGTGAGTTTTTATGCGCCTTCACTCTGTCATTTTGAAAATGCAGTGAGTAGCACGATGACGATGATGATGATGATTTAATACTAACTGCAATAGTTGTGACTGTAAATTATTATGATATTTTTTCCCAAAGAATCTACCATTTGGCTAAAACAATTACAAAAGTGAGTGCAGTAAAACTTTTCTCTATTTTAATTAGATTTTTTATTACTTCAAATACAGATAACTTAGAAATATTAAATTAATATTAATAACAACATGCGACCGACTGCTGCATTTTAATGCTGCTGGAGAAATCGTGTGAATTTATGGTGACAGCACTTTTAATTAATCTCATTTCTTTGCATGGAGTTAATTTCTTTTTATTTGCTTTTGCAATGCAAAATCATAATTATTAATTATAAATGTTGTCTATAATCAAGAAAGTTGAAAAAATTAAATTGCGAAGCACTGATGCTGTTGTTATGATCTGCACAGATAGCTGCAACATTTGAGAGCAGCTGCAACAGTTGCCGTTGCACGTGGCGAAGATTTCATAAAAAATTACCACTTAAATTTGACATATTTTATGTATCTGAAATAAATATGAAAGCTTTATGCTACTCTTTCAAAGCTTAATAATAATTATTATGTATATACAAAAGACAAAATAAATATTCATTAGAAAGGACCGAAACTTTGCTCTTTCCAAATAAAATAAAAAGTACCTTCCAAATATATAGCTCCTTATCATGTTAGGAAAATGTGTGTAAGATATTATGATTTTTAGACAAAATCTAATACTAGTGCCCTACAATATCCTCTTTAGCACAAGTTCCTGAAAATTAGTTGCAAAAAGAAAAAATTTGGAACTATCTAAATTGTGAGAATTACTTATGGTACCTCAAAAAATTTTTCCCATGGGTGCGTTCTATGTTCCAGCTCGGTGTACATTTTTGATACTCTAACTTGGTGACTTTTCGTCCGATCTGATCTCAATGTTGGTACCGTTCGCTAGATAAATAATCCAGGTAACTTTTGTCTGGAAAAAATTGTGGGTAAGTGTTGCCGTTTTTCAGCATTTAAAGACTGTAAGTTCTAACATTTTCTAGAAATGCGATATAAACTGGTAACCTTGGTTTGTTCTGATCAATATATTTACCGTACATAATAATAAAGCCCAATCAATCAATAAAATACAATTTATAAAATTGTATTTCATTTAAAAGTTATGAAAAAACCATCGACCTAGACACGAAAAATGTGGGCATGGTTTAATAATAGGGTGTGGCACCTCCCATACAATTAAAATAACTAAAACGCTTCATCTTGGCACCTAAGATAGAATTTTTCTACGTTTTAGTAATTTCCTTTCAGAGCGAAACAAATGTTTTGGCCGCTCAACTTTCAGCATATATTCTAAAAGCAGTTCTAAGCTCTAATGAATTTTTAGAAATCTTTCTTGTCAGATGAGAAACTGATCCTTGTTAGCTCTATGTTTTGCCGTCTCAACAACTTATTCATTGCGACAAACTCAATTGACATCTTTAGTATAAACAGAAATAAAAAATTTTAGATACTACAAAAACCTACTAGTGCAATCTAAGCGTGGCTGAGACCGAAACTAACTGTGTAGTATTAACTAAATAATATGATAGACATATAATGGAGAGTAAATGTTGGAAGGCATATCATTTGAGTCTAAGTCTGATCAAAGAGAACACAATACATGTCGAAGGCAATAAAGGCTTTCGATATTAGTAGTAAAGACAACGCCCATACTAGTTTTACTACGAATATTCTGAAAAATTGTATAGTACACATAAGTACAGGGTGTGCGTCAGGAAAGTACACTACTTTGTTTGATTATAAATTTTAGTTAAACGAAAGTGAATGGGCCTAATTATAAAAACTGATTTATTAAATATTGGCAATTATGTATGGAATACAATAACAGATAAATGTCCGTCTGTGCTAGTTTCAAATTTGGGCTCTTTTAACCATATTTTTCTTTACATTTTGAGACATTTAACCCGGTATTTAATTAATTTCTTCACGAATATTTTCTTTAAGTTGCTCAAGATTTTCTGGTTTGTTTGCATAAACCTTGTTTTTAAGACATCCTCACATAAAAAAGTTCGTAACAGTGAAATCCGCCAACCGTTTAGGCCAATCAACATTGCCCTTTCTTGAGATAACTTGTTGTGGAAAGAGGTCTCGCAGTAATTCCATTGTATCCGTAGTGCCATCGTCTTGTTGGAAACACATGATAATCATAGTTTTCAATCATGTCACGATATCGATTTGCAGTGACAGTTACCTGAACTCAGTGTCGAATTGGGGTTGATGGATTGTTTTAAACACTTTCTGGAACAACAGCGATATTCCCAGCCGATCATACAATATGTTGTTGTCCAGGATTGTGCTTATCTGTTACAGACCATCTTTCTTTCTCATCGTAACAGTAAAATATTTTAACAATTAAAACACGTTGGTTTATCGTATATGTATTTTTCGGTAATAAACTTTCCACATATTTACACCACAACTGGAAAATATGAGCTGCCAAAACTAATATTTACCAAAATGACAGCAAACAAAGTAGTATACCTTCCCGGCGGTCACCCTGTACTTATCAAAAACAACACAAACGTCACTTATAAATCAACTGTGGGAAATTTATGCTTGCAGTATTTATTTCATTTTAGAGTTCTAAGTTCATAACATTTTTTATGTATTAATTATGAGCTGTATATCTTTTTAAAGCTTTTTTGCTTTAAATAACAGTTCTACAATTTTAAGTTAAAGGCATTTATCACTTTTTTTTTTCTTTTAGCAAAGTTTTTTCATTAAGTAATATCTGTCATTATAGATATTGATGATGAGAATAAAAAAAAAGAAAGCAAAAGAAGAGCCTTCAGGCTTAGAAGATTGTTTTTTTACATAATAATTAATAGTAAAGTTGTTTTATTATACCGAGAGCATTTTTAAAATTAAGAAAAAATTTTGTTTTTCAAGCCTTTGATATAACGCATGAAAGGCAAACAAAGTACAAATTATACAAACAGCTAATATGTTCAAACTAACTATTTTCAATACATATTTATAAATACATATAATGTAAATCAACTGCCTGTTGATTGTTAGCCTGTTTATGCAAACAAAAGACTTAAGCAGCAAACTTCGTTAACATGCAGTCAATTGCCTTATTAGCACAGTCGTTGCTACTAAAATAACCATTTTGGGTGCAACCAACTGCATTTTATTAATAAGATATTTATTATTAATTAACTATTTGCATATTTAGTACAAGCTACATATGTGTACATTTATTTTTTTATTTTAATTATAAGATCTTAATTGCACCCAGCCTTTATAGCAACATAATTAATTCTTTGATGTTTAATTTTGCGTGGCCATAACATTAACTGTTAATTTAATTAACAGCATAGTTTATTTAAATTTTTCTTTTTTTTATTTAACAGTCAGCTGAGCAAGTGCAAATACAACAATGCATGCCTCTAACAGTTTTCATTTAACAAATCAGATAATATGTAAAATAAATAAATAATTATTCAAAGAAGACCCTATATTCAGAACGCTGCAACGTTAGCAGCAACACCAATTGATAGAGCAGCACAAAACAGTTTGCATTAATATGTGGCATGTGGCTAGGCTTTTATGTTTCCAAGCCAGTGGTCAAAACTCATTTAGTGCAAAAAGAGCACCTTTTAATGCACTAAAGAAAAAGAAAAATTAACAACGAAAGGAGCTCAAACAACGGTACATCACATGCAGCATATTATAATTGCAATATATTGTAGCTATGGTCTGTTTAATTTCAATTCCATATGAGTATCTCATAAAAATTGTTAAAAAATGTTGCAAAAATAATTTGTTCAAGAATTTCACAATTAGTAATGGTTAAAATTTTATCACTAAAACAAATCGACTGCGAGTAGACTGATGTAAGGTGTTCAAAAAGAATACTGATTAATGAAAGCTATACAGTAAATAGAGCAAAAATTATTCCAGGAAAAATTTATGTCGGAATTTTTTTCAAACCTTTTATTTTGATACAGTTTGAAATGCATTACTAAAATCCTAATGTATGCAGAGATCATTAAGTGCTGCTATAATGTCATTGGTTGAGGTTTGTATGTATGTATGCTTTGGATGTATGCAAATAATTAATAAATTAAAAATTCATATAAGAAAGTATCCAAAATTTTCGCATATTATTATTTTCTTGGATACTTTAATTTTTAAGATTTTGCTTGACGAAAAAATCAATTTTGTACTCTTTCAACGCAATTGAAACAGCGGGAAATATAGATAAAGCTTATAAAATTTTGAATGTATTGATTGTAAGTATTAATTTAGATAATGTACGATTTTCAAATAATTAAAATAAGAACTGTCCAAGAAAAGCACTTTAAATGAGAAAGATGTTTATATTGTGCACTTATTAGGAAAAACCACTATTAAAATATTCAGCTATAGCGAAAAAAAATCGGTGTTGAAAACATAATTATCCGATGGGTTATTTTCAACTACAGAAAGGATCTATCTGGTCTACGAAAAAGTCATTCAGAAAGAAAACGCGAAAAGCCTTTCAAAAAAATTATAGAAAACCCGAATTTCAGACCCAAAGTTAGTGACAAAGGTGAGACAACTCTTCAAGCAGAATTCCATCACTTCATTACGAGATATGGCGGCTGGAGCTGCTACGTCTTGAAAGACATATTTTGCCATTTATTAATGCGCATGAGGGTACGGTTATGTTCTGACCGGATTTAGCAACATCTCATTACTCAAAAGCCACCATGACTACAAGATAAATTTTGTACCAAAATCAGCGAATTCACCTAACCACAACAAATTGAGCGGTATTGGACTCTAATGTAATGAAACCTTCGAAAGATTAATAAAACAGAAAAAATTTTAAAAGATTTCAGAAATAAATGGAGTTCGTACGGTACTGCCAACAAAAAAACTGCACAAAACTTAATGCAGGGGGACTTAAGAAAAAAATTAATAAGTTTAATAGAAAATAAATATTTCTGAATTGGAGTGTGTGTGGTTTATTAATAAAAAAATTTAAAAACAAAAATTGATAAGGTATTTTTTTATTAATGAAAAACAAAGGTCCAACTTTTTTGCTTTAACAGTTCATACATAATAAAAATTAAATTTGTATACAAGTGTTATTTAGTAAAACAAAATACACACATGTCGCTTAACTCTGATTTTCATCTCCCAGCAGAGTATGCAGCAATACCAACCACAACAATAACAACTGTGACAACTATGTGGAAAATTGCAATTGACCATAAAAGTCAAGATGCAATAAAAATATTAAAGTCTTACTAGAACACTGCAATAAAGAGATAATAAAAGGAAAACTGTGATATAAAAACGTTAATCCTAGTGACATTTTGTGTGATATGACAAAAATCTATGGAAAACATATGCTGCTATGTAGAGTTGTAAAAGAATGCAATCATTTTAAGCTGAATTTTTTTATTAGAATTTTTTATTGTATTTAAAAATATTAGGTGAAATTTTTTAAGCCACGATGATATTTTCAACCTGATTTTTGTTACTCAATATTGTTGTAAAGCATTGTAACTACATATTGTTCTTAAAAAGTGTTGCTAAATATTGTTGCCAAATATTATTGCTAAGCGCTGTTGTTAAATATTGTTGCTAAATAGTGGTGCTCAATAGAAAGAAGTAGATACACAAGAAAGGCATTCTGCAATGTAACATATACAGAAACATTTTATTCCGTGTCAAAAAATAGATTATCTTTTTAGAGGAACGAATTCGTAAGAATCAGGGTACAGAGGTAAAAATTGATTTATGCATACTATTTATATAAATATATCTTTTTAGCTTACAAATGAATAAATATATGTGTATTTTCAAACATTTAAATTTCAGCCAAGTCTTAAAACTTTGATAGAATTAGAGATATCATATTTGGTAAATATTTGGCAGTGAATTTTTGATTTTTATTTTTTTTTGTTAACGGAAAATCATCAATCAGAACTTGACGCTGTTGTTTACTTTCTTAAGCGTGAATTCTGCTGGAATGCCTGAGCTCCTTTTCAATTTTATTTCCCACTTTTACAGTTCTGTTTCTCACGTTTATGCAATATGATGTTAGATAACAAAATAAAAAAAAAAAAACTTCGATTTGACAAAAGTTCATGGCTAACAAGTTGGTTGTTCAACAACTTAACACGCATTGCAATTGCAGCAATCACACACCACAGGCGGAAAAAGAAGCAACAGCATCAACAAAATAAACTGTGCAGATTATGCCATAAAACAGTTTATGGCAAAATATTTGCAATCACCGTTTCAGGGCGAGGAAAACAACAGCAACATTGTGTGCGTATAATGCGCATGCATAAAGTGTTGCAGTAGACAAGTACCGCTGCTGCCACTGCTGTAGCTGTTGGTCATTGTCTTTCACAGTTTGGGTATTTAACAAACGTGAGAGGTTTATGGTAAATTTTTATAGAATATTTGAGTGACAACACATAACAGTAATTAAGGAGACTATAATCTTAGAGGAAGTGTTTAAGGTAAGTAATTAGTAAATGGTCTTTAAAGATTTACGTTAGCTTGTTTTGTGTTAAGATTCCCAACTTCATACAATAACACAAGAAAAAATATTAAGATATTACTATGAGTAATATAAGCACTATAAAGACTTACCATAAATGTTTTGAAACAATGTTTAACAACAATATACAGCAATAAGACTTGGTAACAAAGTAACAAAACTGTAAGTATACAAGTACCTATGACACTTCGTACCGCAAAAAAATTATTATCTACTTTTTGGCACGGCATAAAATGTTCCGAAACGAAATGTCTTTCTTGTGTATCTTGCTATAAAGGCTATTTCAATAGGTGTGATACATTTTGCAATAGGGATTGCGTCCGAAAGAGATGTCGCACATATGTTAAGTTGTGTTTTTTTTTTCATTTACAGTCATACAAATCATCATGGTTCGCTATACAAATGAATAAATTTGGATTATATCGAAATTGCGTCTTATAACGTTATACAAACTAAATTGCGTCCCAAAAAAAAAGGTGAAAAAAATTTGTTCGTTACACATACTTAGAAAATGTTTATCTAAACAAAAAATTTTAATTAACGTTAAGTTAAAAATATTAAATGCTAAAAACTATCACATTAAGTCCGTAGTTTCACTTTGAATAAAATCGATGTTTTAGGTTTTAATGCATATTTTCCACCAGTTTATAAAAAATTGCTATGAAAAAAATTCATTTACATCTTATTTAAAAAAAGCCATATCTACTGATTACTTTCGATACACTCTACCTCGACCTTAGATTTCTTTCTATTGCTAAACTTTTTATGTTAATTATATCAACACAATTTCATATACATAATTTTACTATCACACAACTAGATCTTAATTTGCTAGAATTAGCATATAAAGTTGAGCAGCAGAAGCGATATAAAATTGAGATACGTCTCTTCGAAAGTTATTAGTCAATGTGCTGTTTTATAAATAGTATTTATTGGCTGCGTTCCCGAACAGCAATCAATTAGTCTAATTTACAGTACTTAGTCTAAAAATGTTTCGGAATTTCAAAAATTTGCACAATAAAAAAAAATACATCAATTCCTATATATTTGGACTGATGCATTATTGTATAGGAACAGGTTTATTATGAAAATTTGAACAAAATTACTTCAACGGCCTTTGAAAAATTGGATTAAAAATTACTTAAAAAAGTTATTTCGATACTATGATGACCTAACATTAATGTAAAATACATACTCGTATTTCTTGAATTTATGAGATATCTCATTTTTTTAATTATTCTTGTTGAAAAATACTCATATTCGGCATTTTTTATAACAAGGCATAACTTTCCTATGTTTCATTTATTATTATTTTATTTTACAGAAAAATTATGCCTTTGTTTACAATACCTCTTATGAATATTTTTCAACACGGATAGCTAAATAAATGAACATCGAAAATTGGAAATAAATGGAACCCATCGTTTGCACATTACACATGCCAACAAAACTAGATGAAACTTCTTACCCAGGGACTAGACTATATGTTACCTAAAAGTGCTAAAAACACTGTTTTTTATCATATTTGAGGTTATGTAACATCATAATTTTTTTTTTTTTTTTTTTAAAAACTATGTATAGAACCTTAAAGTACAAGTCTTCCTCTTTCAAAAGCCGTTGAGTTTGCATAAATAACTTTTATTTTCGCCGAGATATCTTACATAGATTGATAATGAAGATTGAAAAAAGTTAGATTGAATACTCTCGACCAGTACTAAAAGACAAAAAAATCAGAGATGCAAATGAAAAATGGTGTTCGATTCGGCGTGAAATGCCTAACATTTATTAAGCCATCGAATTGTTTGGAAAAAATTATCATTAAATAAAAGACAATCAAATATATCGATCAGAGACAATTCAATGGAGCAATTTTGGTTCTCTTGAAGGTTATTTTTCTCGAAAAAAACATATTTGTTGAGAGTACCTTTTTTTGCTAAAAAATGTTTATGGAATTATTTATTATTAATTAATATTGAACCTATGAACATAATAAAACGTAAAAGAGAAAAAATAGTCTGTTTAATGAATTTTTAGTTTGTTAAATTAAAGTAGAAACACATGGCATTCACATTTTGAAGTTGAAAATGGTAATAGCATCATGATCTGCTTGCTATTTAAAGAATTTAAGTTCGATCCCCACACATCCATTTGTTTTTCACTTGTATATTTTTTGAATTAATGCAATTTTTAATATGTTATTTTTAAATAGATACCAAGTTATAACAAAATTGACTTAAGAACATGTTGAAAAGGTCAAAAAGGAAAAATTTTCCTCAAAATGGTGAAAAGTAATTTTTTTTTTTTGTGGTGAAAAGTGAATTTTTTTTGGGAAAAAGTTGATGACCTTTTAATTGTTGTGTCGAAAAAACATTTTGGCTTGTTAAGCAAAACTCCTCCAATTTTTGAATTCCTACAAGGCCCCCGGCTTTGACATGCAAATCCAAGCTTGGCTAGGTCAAAATCGGACCTGCTCCAAAATATTAACGTTTCAGGTTAAACTTTTTTTTTCTTCAGTGCTTTGTTATAAGAAAAATTTCAGTGAATATTTCTAACAATTTTCTACCATACGGCCATGAAAATTCTACATCTACAGTTATAAATCAGATACAGGGACATAATGGCGACAAATTGTCAAACGGCGGCACAAACTTCACATTCTACTTATCAACGTCGATCAGTTTTGTAGGTACCACAATGTAGTCGTTGACACAGCCTTAAAATATTAATGGCTCTCCTCAGCTCCTCGATTTTATTCTCTATGGTTATTTTCACTGTACAACAATAATTCACATGAATTTTGTTGCATTTTATATGTGATTTTTTTTGTTTTGTCTATAAATAATTTAAAATGCAAATATTGTCTTCAACATATTGTTTTTGCTGTTGTTCTTGTTGTTGTTGTTGTTGTTGTTGTTGTTGTCAGTATCTACGCATAGAAAATGAAGATGAAGAAACCAGGCAACAGTAACAATTGATGTCGCAGTGTGTTTTTTTCTAATTTACATAAAAAACTGATGGCGAGTGTAGTATCACAAGTCGCGAATTTTTGTTAACAAACCAACTTTAGCAAGAAAAGTGCGTGTACATACATATGTATAGAACAGGAGTGGGTACAACGCAGCTCACGAGTCGTAACTCCTATGCAAAGAAAGTATATGTATGAAAAATGGCTTACTAAAACTGATCAGTATCCGAAAGTTATTGAGAAAGTCCATACCCAAAGCTTACACTTACACCATAATTGATGGTGCAAGTATTTGATGTTCCCAGGTAAAGAAAAATTTGGAAAATAGCTTAAATAAGACGCTAAACTTTTTATGTTCAAAAAACATCGTGAAAAATTTTCTGGTCAAAAAACTGCAATTCGACTGTAATAGTATGTACGGGGCATTTCTTACCAAGCCGGACACCATTTTGCTTATGTATGTATTTCCGATTTTTTTCTCTTTCTTTTACTAGGTACAGGTTGAGAGTATTCTCTTAATTTTTTTATTTTTTAACAAGCTCTCTGAAATAAGTGATATAAATTTTTGAAAACTAACGTTTTAAACCTTTTTTTTTTTTGTTTTATATACTTATTTTTCTTTTGTTTCAGAATTTTCGTTTTTAATCGTACTTTTTATATAAAATATCAAAAGTGTTTTTAAAACGATACTTAGCACTGTGATATTTTTCAGTTTCAAAAATAAAAATGTTAAAAATGACGATTTATTTTTAAAAATCAAAAATATATATGTATATTGCCGATCATAAAACTCATTAAATGCAAAAAATCAAAAATCGATAATTTGTTTGTTGGATCCTCTCAAACATGCCTCTGCAAAACTTAATAAATTCTTTATACAGCAGTAAAACTTCAGTATATCCAAAAAATGTTATTCTATAACGCAAAAGCTATACCAAATTTTGGAAAATATCTCATTATTTTAGCCTACAAGCAAGTTGTGTAATAGAACTGCATCCATAACTCGATGTAAATGAAACCTTTTGTTGTAGACCTCTACAATTATTGTTTTTTTTTTTCCAAAAGCTCTTTTGAATATTCTTTTCTGAAATTTGTCTCCCAAATGTATTATAGATGGCCACCCCTGATATATGTACATTAGATCGAACACACATGAGTACGAGTACATCGCTGTTCCCTACGAAGACGATCGTACCTCAAACTATCAACGAAAACTAATCATAAAAAAAAAAAACAATGAGTATCGCAGTTCAATGCTTGCCGCGAAGAGTATCGTAATTCAAATTCTCGTCGCGAGAACTATCGTAGTTCAGATTTTGGCTTCAGTGTGTTGACTCTTGCACGATTTCCGACCGGTATTCGGTAAAACGAACTAAGCTGTCGCATAAACATAGTAATAGAAAGCAATCAACGTAATTCTCCTCGCTATAGCAAGGCTTTGTTAGTTGATCAGTGCATTGCTTGACAAAATTTAAAAATTAGAAAATCTTTCCACGCTTATAACTCAGCTTTTTGGTTAGCCGATCTCAAAGCTGATAGTTTCAACACACTCTGCTCGGTGAGTACTTTAATTTGATATATAATTGATGTAGCTATTCTAGATCTCAATTAAAAAAATCGCCAAAATGTGAACTACGGTAGTTTTCGCGGCGAGAATTTGAATTACGATACTCTTCGCGGCAAGCATTGAATAGCGATACTGTTCTTAGCGGAACTGAATTGCGATAGTTTTCGCTGATAATTTGAGCTACGATAGTCTTCGTAGAGACCAGCGACATAGTCAATAAATTCATAATAATTTACTTGATTTTATTGGATCTTTTAGATGAATTGTTTTGCTATTTTAAAAGTTTGTAGTTTTCAGTAACCACATTTTTAAAGTTGCTTTACATACATCCCGCAGATTATGCCACCGTTGTGCTGTCTGCGGCAAAATTTTTGTAAGCATTAATAATATTATGTAAGTTTACCTGTTTAATGTAGCCCAAACTTCCAGCAGAACCTATGAAAATGGAATTTTGGCCATACGCCAAGAGATTCCACAGGTTGTTTTCACTTTTCTTGATTCAGCATTTCACTTAAAATAGTTTTTATTCATTAATACTTATGAATATATTATAATATTTATATTTTTTTCACTTTTTTAAACTTCAGTTATTTTGAGTTCTTGTTGCTCGATTTTAATTTTCGCTTTTAATTGCTTCGTTTAAATTGTTTCTTTGTACATATTTTGTTTTGCTCTGCAAACCTCAACAGGCAGACATCTTTTTATTTGTTTGTGTAGTTGCCAGATGTTTTGAAATATTTCACTTCCAGCCCTGTGGAACAAAAAAATATTCACAAGAATGTTAATCAAAAATGATCATGACTTCCTGTTTTAACACTGCAATTGCTGGTTTGCATCCACAGGCAAATAAGTAAAATCAAACGAGTGCAACGGAAGTGGGGTAGGACCGGAAGTGAATTGTGAAGTTTCCTTTTTGTCTAAGCAGATAAAATTCCAACAAGAACTTAAAAGAAACGAGTAAAGAGAAAGCACCGAGAAAAATATTCAGAAAATGCCTAAAGATGTGCAATGAAACTTTAATGAAAAAGCACAGTGGCTAGTGAAGTCTACGACAGTAGCAATGTCAGACAACAAAATTTGTCAATTTCATTTACTTGGCAAGTGGTGAGTGTAATTGGTAAGGCGACGTCCATTAATTACGTTAGGTGTTTTTTTGAAAATTTTGACCCCCCTCCCCTTGGTAAGATCTGGCGGGACACCCCCACCCCCCTGCCCATGAAATTTAAATTATAATTTTTAATATAAACTCGATGCATTATAACGTTGACAAGAGGTTTTCCTTGACCCCCTGACCCCCTTAGTGAGATTTGGTGAGATTTTGCCGGAATCCCTCCCCACTATTTTAGCTAACGTAATTAATGGACGTCCCCTAATACGTCTAACAGCGGATTCGCGGCGGCCTTCAGTCTATAATATGTGCAACACTGGCTTCGCTATTCACAGTGTTTTTACATTAAAATTAAATTGCATACTTTCAGGCCTTTAAATTAACTAGTTTGCCTAGGAAAAACTAGTTTGGCCAGTGATTAAATACATATTTGGCTTTTATTAAACAAAAACTTAGTGAACGTCACACGTACCGCAAAAAACTTCGCGCGCTTTATGCAAATCGTCAGTAGTTTAATACACCGAGTACAAATAATTTAGCATGCGATTGCTATATTAACTTAAAAGTCTGAAGGTATGCTACACCTTTTTTGGAAATATGCGCAGAAATCTACTCTACACAAAAATCCTAGTAAAAAAAATCCTTTTGGAAACCATAGGATCGAATATGTAAAGTGTAACAAATTTATTGCATACTTTTAGCCACACTACTAAATACAAGGAATGAGTTGGTGGTGGGTTTATCTTTTGTTTGATTTTTCTTACCTTCTTGTTGCTGAATGTAACTCCTTTTGTTTCGTTGAGGAATATTTGTCCCGATGATTTTGTAGATATTAATTAGAGCTGAAAATGGCTACTTATGATACCCAGTAACGAATAAAGCTCATTTGTTCTTTCTATTTTATATATGTAATATATTATGTACATATGTATGTGAATACCAACTCAGAGAAAATGCCGGGAACATTTTGTCAGAATATCTACTATCAATAACATTACTCGCAATCCAACGGCCAGGTTTGAAATAAGGGGATCCGCCCCCGGGCGCACTTCTCAACAAGGCATCTCCAAAGCATACGATGCTTGAAATTTTTTGCGTACAGCGGTCGAAAATTAGAATTATATGGCTCCAACAAGATGGAACTACGGCGCATACTGCCAGGGCGCCGACGGAACCCTGCAAAAAAAGTCGGTGAACAAACAAAACATATGCAGAATTTGCCTGGACTGTACGTTCACCTGATTGAAGACACCAGACTTATTTTTGTGAGGTTAATTGACGAGCTGACGGTAATAAACCTCGAATTACAGAACTTAAGAACAATGGAGCCAAATCACGTTAAGGACCTGAAAGCTTGCGAAAGCTCGGGAAAAATGCTTTCTAACGAGCATGTATTTATGAGCAGGAAATTGGTGGTCATTTTAGGTTGACGATTCTCACTGAAATTTAGAATTACTGTCACAAAATAAGTTATAAAAAAATGTTATAAACACAAAAGAGATCATGCGAAATTCTTCGCACATTTTAGAATAAAACGTTTGGATGACTGTACAGAAGCAACAATGTCAAACATTGTAACCTTGAAAATAACCTACCCTTAAACAGAAAAAAAAAGTTTTCAAGATCTGTATTAATAACAAATGAAAACAAGAAAAACATGTTGCAAAACAATTAAAAAATTTAGAGCTATTCATTTACCAGCCAAGCTACTTAACGAACGCAAAGGACACCACCCTTAGTACAGCAGCACAGCAACAGTTCAGCTTAACATTGGCACGACTTACGTTCTATGCAAATTAAGCAGGTAGGACACGACAGTACGTCGCTGAATAACACAAGACAAGATGGATGATGGATTGTGAGACATAACAATAGAAAAAGAAATAACAATTAAAAAAGGAATTATATAAAAAAAAATCTTTCAAAATTTAATCCATGTACACGTCTGCTTTTTGTATCAATAATGAAACTTGTTTAACACGCTCTGCAGCTGGCAGCAGGCAACTATTTCAATTGTTCAACAAAAAGGTTAGGAAAGAAGCATTAAATTACAATACCTATACGAGTACTTTAAGCAACTAGTATTGTGTATTATCACAAAATCATACAGATTAAAATATGAAAATGTGTTTCCGAATAAATATGCACAATACTATTTATTTGACGAAATAGTTTTTTAACGATTTGGATTTTTTTTGCATGCAGAAACAAATTCAATTATCGCACATTTGGGGGCGTTCACGTATTACGTATCGCAATTTTTGAAGATTTTTACCCCCCCCCCCCCCCTCTTTAAACGTTACATAACACCCAAGTGACCATGTTTACCTAAAAGTCAATGATGTATGTATGTTGCGCAAAGTACCGGAAAGTCGCTAAAATACTTTCATGTTTTAGTCACGTTTCCGGTAACAATAAATAAAACAAGATATTTCTAACTCGCAACGTAACGCGTTGTTCTAATCCCCCCCCCCCCTCGAATGCATTACGTAATACTTGAACGCCCCCTTATGGTCAAAATAAGCTCACAGTTCACAGCTTCTTCAAAAGTAGTATATTTATATGGAGATAGTGTTAAATATGCGTTGAATGCCTGGTAAAAATATAAATTTGATTTCTAAGCGCACTTTCTTACTATTAGCTAGCCCTTAGTGGTTCATCATTCTGTTAGACCTAGAGTTCTATGCTGACTCAAAATAGCAATAATTGAGAATGCAAATATAGTCTCAAAGAACTTTCTGTGAGTTTACAGAGTAGGAGCCGCAAGGAAAACATTTTTCTCTTGCCAATGGTGAATATATGTAGAACTGTGAACTACAAGTTCTGTATTTTCGTCAAAGTGGGCATTCTTAAACGATTTTAATAGAAGCTAATAAACACAAAAGATCATTGTATTAAAAATTAGGTTACAATAAAACTAAACCTAATTCTGTTTTTATACGGTAATTGGTTCCAGGAAAACTCGGAAAATCGTGTAAAAAAATTTAAAATTGTTTATTTTCAAACCGTGTTAACTCAAAACCGAGTAAAAAAAGACCGTGTAAAAACAGAATTAGGTGTATTAATCAAAGTTTCATTCTATTTGAAGTTATGAAATAATTGCCTAATGATCGAAATACTCTATTTCATGTATTCTCACCTTCTGAATTTGTATAAAACAAGTGAGGATATTTATGATTTATTTCAAGATATATTCAGCTTGACTAATTTAAATGCATACAAAGTTACTTATGGAGAAACAAGTATTGTCTATCAGGGTAAAATATCACTTATCTAAAAAAAAACTTCACTATATTGCCTCAATATCAAAGGACTACCAAACGGACATATTAAACTGGTCAACAACAATAGCAGCAGAACATCGATAAGAGGATATTTAATTTTTTAATGCATTTATTTAATATATGTACATATGTATGTATGCATGTAATTTTCACAAAATTTGTTCAAATCAAAATTTTAACGATCTCTAATAAATATCCTTACAAAATATTAAAGCTACTTTATAAATTACTACCTATGTATATGTGCTTCGAAAAATTATTAATTTCGAAAAAAGCACATCACTTCAATAAAAAAAATCATAAAAACTATTTCAAAATATAAGAAATAATTCAAGTTATGAGTTTTCTATATCTCCTGGACAAAAGATGGAATTGAGGTGAAATTTCGAAATTGCTATTCAACATATGATTTACAAGTCCCCGCCATTAGAATACTTATAACTCCTTCACCTTCTCTTTATAACTCTGTCAGCTCTTCAGTTAATTCATCCATACGTTCTTTCAACTGATTTTGTTCCTTTAAGTTACGATCCATTGTTTCCTGTAAAAGGATGCGACGATTGGTAATTTCTTGAATACGTGCGCGTTGCTTAGAATTGGTTTCCATCAATTCCTTGTGGAAAAAAAAAATAGGTGCAATTATATTAATGCATAAAAAAATATGTACAAACCTCCAATTTTTTATTTTGTGGAGCAATTTGTAATTCCAAAAATCGTTTACTCTTTTGCTTATAACGAACGAATAATGGCAATGAGCGCTCATATGGAGTCATATCGGCAGCATTCCTAAGTGTTGAAAATAAATTTAAAATATGTAACAGGTTTAAAAAACTGAATAATTTTTTACCAATTATACTCCTCACATTCTTTATATCGCTCTTTTAGCATCTCCAAGGTAGGAATACTAGTACTTATATTAAATCGTTCCCAGGTGGTATCCAAACTGGGCAGCAGCATCCCAAGTAGCTTATCCTTAAATTTCTGTAATAATTCATCTTGATCAAGTAGTGCAAATTGCTTTTCATGTTCCAACAGCACTTTGTTGAAAGGTTCGAAGTGCGTTGTGCTGCAAATGATCAAATTTTCTTTAAAATTTTAGAAGCAAAAAATAATTTGCTAAAGCACTGAATAAAACAAATTTCAAATTGGAGGATTGAATACACTATTTATTGTAAAACAAAAATTCAAAAAAGATTTTTTATGAAATGTTGAATGTTTTTGAAACAAAAATTTCTTAATACGGAAACAACATGAAGCAAAAACATGCTTCGTGACGTAACGAAACCTAACATCAAGAGCTTTACATTTTTATAGAACAAAATACATAGTTCTTTTCTTAAAGATCCAAAAATTTAAATAAAATATTTAGAAAGTCTTCATTCATTACAAAATTAAACCAAAAATAAATTATGATCGTAACTTAAATTACTCAGTGATGTAGAGATTAAGATGGAAGACTCAAAATTCATCAAATTTAAAATTGAAACTTAGAAAATCAAGTAAGATACAATTGTTTTTCAGGCTTAATGGTTATTGAGTGTCTTTAGTGCTTTCACTTTCACATGCCTATAAACTTTTATGGGTCCAGTATTTCATTAAGGGTTTCTTGGAAAAGCCAATGAAATAAAGAACGGATGCGAACCTTAAGTACAAAATTAATCTAACTTTCCTCTCTTATTTTTATGTTATAAAAGGGAAGGTGTCAATTTGAATGATGAATCAATATAAAAATATAAGAAAACTATTCAATGAATGATTTTTCTAAATTTTATAATTTTATTAGAATATTACAAAGCTCAATTTTCATATATCCTTTCAATCATTTGTCTGATTTATATTTTCGTAACCCATTTTTAGAATTTTTATTCTAAATTTTTTGTTTTATTGTTCAAACTAAGACTTTATTCATGTGATGCATCAGTTCATTTTTTGGAATCCAACATTTTGCATACTAGATCCAGTGATCTCAAACTTGTGATTTTTTGAAAACCAATAATCCCGAAGCCAGGTGGCTCCATATTCCATTAGATTTAACCATCCGCGAAATTCGATCATGTGTACTTTTGGCTATTTCTGTATCTTGCAAATCGTACCATGGTTTCTCACACAAAAGCATTTAACTTTTCATGGAGCCATTATTGAGTAACGAGATTAAAATTAGTATTTTTTCGCGTAATAACAATTTCTTACAAAAATCGTATTTTCTTATTCAATTGTACATTTTATTCATCAATTTTTTTACTGTAATTTTATTTAATGAAATTTTATTGCAAATTTCACACTTAAAAATTCCCTTCTCAGGTTGCCAAATAAGGTTTGTGGAGCCGGACCAACGCCAGGGTAATTCTAAAGACCACTTTACCAAGACCAAATCCCTATTCCCTCTATCTATTCCATTCCTTTCTTTTGGCAATCAGTGTCCGAGGTGATATCGATTTTAATTTTGTAGTAAGCTAGACAATTGTGCAAATTTTTCATGATTCATTTTAATTTTTGAACAGTCTGTGGGAAATTGTTTTTCTAATTATTGGATAAATAAGTGTCAGTAACTATTTGAAGAACATGACCTCTCCCAAGTTGAACAAAAAAAAACCGAGGACGAATTCATCATGTCCTTAGTAAGCAGCAGTGAAAATGTAGGTGGCCTACGGAGGGTTCAAATTCTCGGAAAATAGGTTTCAATAATAAAAAGATGAGCTACTAAATTGAAGTTATGCCAAAATTAACGTACATATTTCATACTTCCATAGGCTTAACAGATATAATTTATGATTAAATATTTCAATGGCACTGGGTACCCATGGATGTTGCGGTTGTTGTATGCAATATTATTTACAGGCCGGGGATTGTGCAATATGAATTAATAAAATAAACATAATTGCAACAAGCCACGGCCGGAAAATATAAATGCGCCTTGCCTTGTAACTGCAGTATAAATAAAAATCAAATTTATTTCAACAATTTTAAAAATCGTATTTAACCTCAATTTGTCCACCATTTCGCGGTAAAGACGCTGGTACTCAGACTTGGCGCGCTCTGCAGTGACCAAATATTTCTTAAAACATTTTTCATTTTCTTTGTATACAGCCTCTATTCGAGCAATTTCAACTTCTTGGACTTCACTACTGGCTGTCGCTGTTGCTGTGCTTACTGCTGCATTATTTTCCATTTTTATTTCATCAGGCATTTGGTAATTCAAGGTTTTATTTTCCTAACCAAAGCAGGTGAAATTACTTTAGATAACTGTATTCAATACGGTTTCCACAATGCCGTTAAAACTGTAGATTTCTTTTACTTAGAATTCTACAACCCTCAAATTATGTACGTTCCGAACACTGCGCTTACAAAATGTGAAATAAACTCTTTGTTCAAAAATTTCAAAAAAGAAGGAAAGAAATCAGTTCAAACGCAATAAGCAGTGATGCCACTATGAAAGCATATTGTGGCATAAGTAGAAAAACGGGGAGCGGCATATGAAACCCTGTAGTTTTTTCGTTTTCAGCGATGATTTCAATATGCTTCACATTTTTGCATTCCATGTAGCGAAAGAATTCAATCTGTTCAAAAATTGTTAATAAGCTTTAAAATATATTTTGTAAATTATTTTATATAAATTGAAAATATCTATCAATAGACTTATTTTTGGACACGGTTACCCGCTAATACCAATATTTTGAAATACGCACTAGTAACAATACAAAAACATATATGATTCCATTTTATATAAAATATATACAGAAATGCCATTAAGCCAACTTTTTCTATTGTAGAAAATTCATAAGGTTGTCCGTTGCTTGAAGAATAGCTATGTAAGCCATAAGAGCTCTTAACAAGGACCGCACATGAATCTTACTTTTGCAACTTATTCGGAGACGTAATCTACATGTAAATCACATAAAGACGAAAATTTCACGTCGGTTTCATGTTCTGACCAAACACTAATTGCCAAATCACAGATTTTTAATTGGCAGTTGACATCATTATGTCACATCTATATAACCTAATTAGCTTAATGAGGCTTTTATTCTCTTGAATTGCTCAAGTAAAAGCCCGATTATGTGCTAGAAATCTATAATATGACAATTCGAAAAAAACATGAATTTCAGTAAATGATTTATAATACGAGTGCATAGCAGGCCATACAAAAGCGCTCTGAAATAAGCCTATTTTTCCAAAAAACTGGTATTAAGGGTTTTAGGAGATATTTTTTTTGTCCATTTTTCGGATTCAGTACACTTTACATCCACTTTTTTAATCCCTTACATGCACAATCCGCACTTTGTAACACTTTCTCAGCAAAGGATTTAGCATTAGATTAGCAGCACATTACTTTTAATTGGCATCTACAATATTGAGAGTTATTATGGCATCTCAATCATCAAATGTCAAAATAAAATCCAAACAAAATCGTTTCGGAGCGTATATGTAAAAGGCTCAGAAAGCGCTCGTAAATGCTATTTATTTATTTTAAGGTGAGTACTTGAGCGTAGCACTTCGTACTATTATAGCTAGGTGGCAGCACTATTCTGAAACAACGAGTCGTTAATAACGAGTAGCGAAGAATCTATTAAATCTTTTACTTTTTTGAGTGCTTACACGATGTTAGTCAAAAAATGCCGGATTTTTTTTTAAGCGCAGCTCGTTGGAGTAATATATAGGCGCGTTGAAACTCAGTAACTGTGCAGCTTTTAACCCCAATAAAATAGTTAAGTCGGGCTGCAATTGGTCACCGTTTAAATTGTCGTTTGATTATTAAATAGACGAACATTAACTGGAAACATTTTTTTTCGAAATAAATGTACCGAAAAAACTATAAATGCCAGCATTATTATTATAGGAAATTATTCAATAATTCAACTCGTAGTTAGTATCAATTTTACATTTCCATTTCAATTCAAAATCAACTATATAGTCCATAGTTGGAATTATTTGTGAATTATAGCGCACAGAGTCAAGATTAAGTGCCAATGTCGCTTACAAAAGTGTTAGCTGTGCGTGAAATTTTTTTGAATATAAGAGAATACATGTTTCACTGAAATATATGAACAAATACTCATCTCTCCGTTTGAACTTGACAATCAATTAGTCTAGCAACTATTGCATTGCGCACTATACGAATCACAAAAATCTTTTTTTTTTCCGTACACACAGCTCTTAATGAAGCTTTTTAAGCAGCTTTGTCGCAGTGAGTTCGCTGTCTAACAAAACTTGTAATAGTTGATATTTCTGAATTACGAACGCATCTAGAACGTCTTCTATTCCCGTAGAATCTGTTACATTTTTGAGCGAACATTCTGAAAAATGAAACAACAAAAACGATGCGCCTTGTTCTATTTCGCCTTAAAACGACGCCATTTGCAAATTTGGCAGTGGTTAATTTTCACATCGTGTGACAAAGGGAGCCGCGCCAAGCGACTGTAAAACCAATTTGTAAAATATTTTTGCAAATTTAATCAACAAAAATTGCAAATTAATTCTCAAAAACATTAAAAGAATTGAGAAAAGTGAAAAACTTTGATAAAGTGAAGTTATTTGTGCAAAGAAATTGAATTTGGCAGCTGCATTTGGGACGGAAAAGTAAGTGGAATGACAATAGTGGGTCGCGTTGAAATTATGAAAATTAGCCAGGGTAGTGCTGCAGCCGCTGCCAGACTTGGGGCTGTATATCGAAAAATTAATTAAATGATTCAAAATATAGGCAACGATCCAAAATTGAATCTTTTAATATTTTACATAAAAATTTTGTGTATTGTGTATAGTCATCCTTGGAGATAATGATGTTTTATAAAATCTTTTTGCTTCGACGCTCTAGAATTCACAGTGCTGCAACAAAAATTGCTGTCTTCAAAATTTTTTCTCCAAATAAAATATTACTCCACCATATTTTATCCATACTTTTCTTCAGCTAATCTCCTTTTACCCATGCGTTTTCCTCACTTTATTTGTACACTATTCGCCCGGCATTTTTTCTCTACCTTCTTCGTCTTTTGCGAGCTCGTTTTTTTTTTTTTGTGGACAGTGGTGGTGGCAGAAGTCAGTGTTACCAGATAACTGAAACTACTTCCCCTACATCTAAAAATATATTCAGTTTTCTTCTAAAAATTAAAACACAATTAAACGGAAGATATTTTGGCATAATTTTACTTTAGGGCCAATAGCCCGAAAACTATTTTAATTTTGTATTATGTATTTTGGGGCGCTGATCCCAATGGTACTAAAAAAAATTGTCGGTCTCGAATGGTTTAGAAGATACAACCGTTTAAAGTTTCAAAAATTCACATTTATATTCACGAAAATTTCCACTTCAAAATGCGTTTATTATGTATTTAGGGGACCTAAATGCAATCGCGATAAAAAAAAAATTTTTATCTCAAATGGTTTAGAAGTTATAGCGATTCAAAGTTTAAAAAATTTACATTTTGCTCCAACCCACACGTAAGTGTGACAGTGAAAAATTTCTGTGGCTAAAAGGTGTTGGATATTTTATAGACTGATCCGCTGCGAAGCCGGTGTTGAATTTTTGGGTTTAAAATCCCTAAAAGCGGCCGCAGGCCGCCCACTTACCATACTTTTGATTTATAATTAGTTACTGTGGCTACCGAATACGGTGTTGGACATACTATAGTATCGATATTTCGAAAACCAAACATCGATTTTTTTTATTTAACATTTCCGATTTATTTTGACGTGTTTTATCGAAAAAAAATGAAAAATTTTTACACAACTTACTTACACAAGGGGGGGTACATGGAATTTTCAAACTTTGACCAATTTTATCTCGGAAGCCATAAGAGACCGACATTTTTTTTAAAGATTCGGTTTTACGGGGCAAAACTCCATGTTTCTAAAAAAAAAAAATTGGAGCATTGGTCCTAAAGTAAATCACCGGCTTCGCTAACCACAGTAATTCTATATAAAAGTTATGAGGAAGTGGGTGGGCTTAGGCTTATATCCTCCAATATGTTAAACAGCATTTTCACTATATTATGTAAAACACCGGCTTCGCAAGCATAGCGCGCACCATATTTTATATTGATAATCTTTTTATATAAAAAAGTACCCCATGCTAAAATAAAGTTGTTTTAATAAATGTAGTTGTTGTTACTATCCATAAAGTTGAATTTTTTTGCTTTCCGGTAAAAAGAGATAATATAAAGAAACTTCAACAAATTTTACTTCATTTTTTTTAAGTTGTTAATAATGCATTTTTCAAAAAAAAATCTCTAAATTATAGAATATTTCAAATATCTCGTGAGTTTGATTTGAAAAATTTATATGCCAATATAAAGTTATTAAATAGCTTTTGTAAGACATCCATACTGTGGAAATAGATACAGGAGTTCCCAATTATAGCGAACTTCCGATGGCTGTATCCTCGTAACTAGACCCGACTGATACTTTTGGATGCATATTTATCAAAAAACACATAAAAATTTAGTTAAGATATCTGCACACTTCATAAGTAAATGCAAATGATTTGAAACGGTCTATATCAAAAACTACATATAATGAATAGACAAAAAAAACTTAATATCTTTATTTGTTTAAAAATGCTTTAATTTTATTTAAATAAATTTTTTATTATTAATCAACATTTTTGTTTGCGTTTTTCCTTGTATGCTGTGTATGTAATGTGTAATATCAAAAGTGTTACATAAACAAAATGCATACATCCAAGGATTAAAATGATGGTGATCCAGAATTGACCCAGAATTATGCTCATAGATAGCATTCGCACCGTAAATTTTCAATATCGATATTTTCGAATTTAATTTACGTTTTTATGGCGGCTATAAAGTGTTCTGCAGTTCTGTATGAGAGTTCTGTATGTGCAGTTTTGTATGAGAAATCCTGTACTCACAGTGACAGATATCACTGCTATAATAATAACGTGTAAATCAAAATTTCTACTCAATTTCACTTAAACATTTTACGTTTTGCGTTGTATTTGTAATCTAAATAACTATACATACGACTTACAAAAACACTAACAGATTATTTGCAGGATCATGCAGTTGATGCAAAACTCTCCGCCGTTTCTCTTTCAATTAGTTTCAACTAATCTTTAAATTCTCAACTTTCCACTCTGCCTTGAATTTTTACCCATGTTTTTTAATTTTTCTTTTTATTTAAACTACATATTGACTTGATGTATTTGTAGCTGAAAACAAAATCCCAGACATTTAAACAAATAATAGGGGTACTACAACAGCAAACATTTTTCCAAAAATAGAATCTTAATTGTTGTCGGTGTTCGCAGGTGATAATTTGACATTTTTGCGAAAAAATCTACACTAAAATCTTTCAGATTTCTTCTAAAGAATGCTTCCTACAAAAGAGCCAAAATCTAGTAGAAAATACCCTAATTTGGCAACACTAGTAGTAGTAGTGGCGTAGCTACTGTGGTTTTAGTTTTTTTTTATAATATAATATAACATAATATTTCAAATATTTGCTTAATTTTCGATTTACGAGTAGATTTGTTAGTCGATCAATTTTCTGAAAGTTTGTGTGCAGTCGAAGGAAATAAAACCAAATAAAAAAGAAAAAAATCATTTTCAAATTTTCGCGTAATTTCTTAATTTTTGTAAATTATAGTTTAACATGCATAAACAAAATGTTTAGTTTGATTTTAAACAGACTTTTTTTTCAGCCGTCATATTTGTAATGAACATATATATGTGTGGCTGCCGGACTTACGACTTATGTTAATGTTTCTTTAGAAATTAGCTAAAGTCTTTTTTAAGAATAAATTTTTGTTTTTTTATCCTGTCAGATTTTTAAAATTTAAAACCACTGCGTACATATTTTTGCGAACTAATACAAGTTCATTTCCGTATAAACATATTTCGCGCATATTCCTAACTTCTAACAGGAACTTCTCAAATGAAAGTAAGTAAAATTAACTTCAGTCGTTACTACAGCTACAGATAGGTGGACTATGGTCAAAATAATAGCAACACTTATGTAAATATATGCTCTTGATAGCTGTAGCTGAAGTTAACATTCTTTTTTTTTTGCCAATGTTAGATTTCCGTTGGAAGTCATACCAAGTCATGTTTTTCGGTCACCCTCTCAGTTTTTTTTTCAAAATCTTAAATGTTTTTGAGACTGATAAGAAACGCATTCATTAATTTTGAAAATTTTTTTTGACTATCCATTTTAGAGATGAATTTTTTCAAAATTCGATTTTTTTTTTCAAAAGCTCATAACTTTGCGAAATATTTACCAATTGGGTCGTTTTTTCTTAAATTCATGTTTATAAATGTTCTTTAAGGAAAAAAATAAAGATAAAATGGAAACTATAATATTAGTATCCAATTATATTTTGTACAAATTTGACACTTGTATTTGCATATTGTTAAGTTTGTCTAAGTCTATTTATTCTAAAGAATATGATGTTCAAAGGTTTTAAAAATTAATACGGTTAAAACTAAAAATGTCTGTCTTAGTTGTAATAGCTTATTTGCTAAGTCTCTAACTAGTGTACTTAACCATGTATATTAATATAAAAATGTCATGAATAAAGATTTATTTGAATTGAACACTGCTTCTTTGCGCTCATAAAAGAAATTACCAAATTAAAAAGGAAGAAAATTGAGATGGTCTTGTCTAATCTTCAAGCTAAATATTAAGAAAAAAAAACTCCAAAAGATCAATTAATTCTTAACGTGTTATTTCCCAAAAATTGTTTCCAGTAGATTAAAAAAAAATAATTAGAGAAGAAATAAATTTTTAATTTTTAATAAAAATATGCGATACAGTTTCAATATCTGTTTGTAAAAATTATGTACGTACCCTGCAACTATTGGCTTTTTACCTATTCAATGTCATTTGCAAAATAATAACGTTAGCTTAGTAGTTAGATAAGTTCATATTTTCATATTTGTGCAAAAAAAAAAAAAAACATTAAAAGAGAAAAAAACAATTTCAAAAAAAGAAAATGGATTTAGTAGGCAAGTACATATGAACTGTAAGCCGTCGATAAGTGCGAGTGATCCTGTTCGAGTATATTGTTTGTGCATTAACCCCTCACTACAGGTATTTTAAAATTGGTGTAAATATATGTTTATTTTTCTGTAAGGGAACTATATTCAGACTCAGCTTTATCATAAAAATAAAAATTCTGTTGTGAGCCACATACGACACAATAAAACTTATCAAATTTCATTTTAAATCGACCATGTGCGGGGACAATTTTTTTTGTTGCCCTAATGCTAATCGCCGTCACTAAAAAATAAAAATAAGCGTAAAAATCTCAATATAGAAATAAAAGACGGCTTTTGTTCTTTTATTTTTTAAAATTTTTTTTTTTAATTTGTTAGTTTTTATATTTTTTTATTTTCTCTTTATTCCTAATTTTTTCCATCTTCGCGATATGCTCTTGACAAATATTAACGCAAAGCTTTGATAACTTCACCACACACAGCACAATCGACTATTGCAAATCGTTAAAATTTAGCTTTATATAATTCGAAATACATAGTTTAAAAAGATTCTTATTTTGATTAAAAATAAGCTAAAAGACAACTCTGAAAACTACTAGACACACTTATTCGACTCCCTGATACTTTTCTCGTTTATCAACTGCAAGAATATATGTTTTACCAACAATTTGATTCCTAAAAAAATATATGGAGTGCTATGAGAATTTTAGAATGTGAACGCTGATCAAATGTGCTTTTTCCAGCTCGAATAGTTAAACATTTTTTGTATTGTAATTTTTAAATAATAAAGTATGTAGATACCTTTACTTAGCAACATTGATCGTCAATTTGTCCACTTTTCGTTGAATATTTATTAATTTTTATTTGTTTGGTTCGAATTTTTTTGGAGACGCTGTGGAAGCTATGATTTAATTAAAGAAAGTCATCACGACTGTTTATAACGGGTGATTTTTTAAGCACTTGGTTTTTGAAAAAAGAACAGAAAATTTGCAAACCTGAATGAAATATTTGTTTAGAGCGATGCATCAATTCCTTTCATTTACTTTTTATAGATTATATCATGTAAATGTTGCCCGCAGCTACGCCTGAGGTGGTTAATCCGTAAGCTCCAATTTTGGCATACTTTTTCCAGCATTTCGGCCGGTATCTCTTCAATGGTTGCAATTGTGGCTGGGTTGTTCCTGTACATTAGAGACTTTACATATCCCCATAAAAAACAGTCTAGTGGGTCAAATTGGATGATCTTGTCGGCCAATGAACTGCTCCAAGACCGCTCACCAAACTCGCATCTCAATAGATCCATGGTATCGCGTACCGTGTGGCACCGTCTTGTTGAAACCACATGTCAACCAAGTTCAATTCTTCCTTTTTGGGCAAAAAAAAAGTCGGTAATCATCGCACGGTACCTTGCTCCATTGACTGTAACGTTGCGATTTTCATTATTTTTCAAAAAGTACGGTCCAACGATGCCGCCGGCCCACAAACCGCACCAAACAGTGGCAACTCTTCAGACCAAATTCGGCAATTCTGTTTGTTGACGTACCCATTGAGCCAAAAATGAGCTTCGTCGATGAAGAACATTTTTCGATAAAACGCATTTCTCACAGAGCATGAATTTTGAAAATAAAAATAAAATTCAATGATTTGAAAGCTCTGTTCGTTTTTTAGTCTTATTCATGGTGAAATGGCAAACCTTACTGAGCATTTTTGGCGCTGACACATGTTACGCGTGAGGTGTCAAAAAATTTACACTGAAAAAACAAATTGCAAAAAAATTACCCGTTAGTTTGCACAATCAAATTAAATAGTGTTATCAAAACTGACACAAAAAATCGATGCGGTAAATCGAAAACTTAATTTTTAACTGCGAAAAAATTTTAAAATTAATTTAATTACAAATATTAGATGCATTGTACCAATTTTTAAAATATAAATATTGTTATAAGCGCATGAATTTGCTTGATACGCAAGTTTATTTTTTGTTGGGCTGCTTCAAAGCCGTCTTGGGTCGTAGGTTGTACAAGTCTGCTTTTGAACATAAAAATTTTTAAGCGTACTTTTTAGAACAAAATACAAAGGAATTTGAATAAGCGTGTTATTGTAAGCTTTCATAGGAAAAATGCCTACGTAAATTAATCTTTCAATATTCTTTAAGCTCAAAACATGGCAAAGATTCGGGTTGGGAAGATTGAAGATAATAATTTTTTTCACATTATGACTCTTGTTAACGTAAGTTAGGTGCAATGAACTGTAGGTGCTAAAAGCATTTTTCTTTCTCTTTACATCTGAAAAATGAAAAAGTAAACGCTTCACTGATTTTTAGCAAGAGCTAAAACTTAAGAGGGAAATACGAAAAACAAAATTATGTATTTAAACGTGTATTGTTTTTAAACTCTTTAGAATGCATAACGTGAGTCTAAAACATTTGTTATGAATAGTATTTTTACATGTTTATGCGATGCCACAATATTTAAATTTATTGATTTGCTCACATGCAGAGCTAGTAGGAAGGAATACTTTTCGCTTACAACTCCAGGAAAAAATTATTTTATTATATGACTGATCACAGAACTAATTATGCTCTAAATGAACCCTTAAATAAGACATTAATTGAGTGTAACTAACGTTGTACTGACAAATCTGTTGATTTTTTATAGTTACAAAAAATTAGGTATTTAAAAATATAATTATGAATTGTTATCCTTAGTATTTATGTTTCTAATTTAAGAAATATTTGAGCAGGGCGGTTTAATAAGCCAGCGCTTGAAATTAAAATGGTTCACCGAAATAAAAAAACGCCGTTATTATTCTTACAATTAATAAAACAACAATCAAAGTTGCAACTCAAAACTGAATAAAACAGAGCTAAAAATGATTAAACCACCGCTGATTTGATGAATACAAGCGTTTTATTTTTCTGTTGTTAAATCTTCTGTGAAATGTGTGCTTTAAGCATTAAACACTTCTTTGTATGTTGTGTTTTACTAAAAAGTTTCAGATTTTTGCATGACAAATATGTAAGATAAGATAGGTGCAGCACTAAAGTATTTTTTATAAAGGCTGGAACTTTGAAAATGGCCTCTTCATAGAAATGAACGCATGTTTATCATCTTTTTATCTTACAAAAAAAAATTGTAAATTTCGTCTTAACATGTTTTTTCTTTAAATCTGGACAAACATTTTATATTCCATAAATTGCTTGGCATCTTATAACGTTCTTTAAGTTAAAATAAGTAAAATATTTATTTTAATACTCAGAACATCATGTGTTACAATATTGTCGTTGAGTTTGTCATAAATTTTCTGTTTTTTGTACTGTAACTCTTAAGTCAATTGATTAAAATTGCAAATTTACACATTGGCATTGAACTAAATTCGTTTCTCGTGCTGCGAAGTTTTTTCAGATTCACTATTATTCATTGTATCATTCAAGATATTTGTAGCTTAAGAATTTACAACACCGACATTTCTTAGCACGTAAAATTCTTGTGTTACAAAATCATTGTATTATTCTCTTTTTTGCAGATAACTTTAAACTTGTTTAGTTCAGCATCTGCTTACGTGTACAGCGAAATTAAAAATACAATAGATAAAAAATAGTCTGAACTGTGCTAAAACGTCAAAAATCTAAAAAATGACGAGTAAGTAAGATTCGCTTATTGGGGTTTTGTTTGTTTCTGCAATAAACCAGTCCTAGCATACACTTTTGTTGTTTAATTGTTTTTTTTTTTTGGTTGTCGATTCTTGATTTTGATAAATTCAAATTATTTCGAGCATTTTGTAAAATTGCTTAAGAAATAAATGTTTAAGTTTGTTAGTTCTTAAATTTTTGATTTTGCATGGTAGTGTTTTGACGTTAATATTTACTGTATTTTTTTACCTTTAACGACCAGAAACTTGAAATTTTATTAAAAAAAGATTTTAAACAAGTTTTTGTGGTCTTAATTAAGTTCCATAGGAACACAATCATGTTAGATTGGGATTTTATTATCTACATATAGAATAAATTTAAACAGCTACCGAAGTTGTTTCTTTTTATGTCTTTTCGGACTATTATCCTAATGCATAGTGATGAAATATACATAAATGTTGGTCAAAACTTCTTTTTGAGTGTCCTCAGAACATTAAGTCCTACAAATTTGAAATATGTTTGCAATAGATGGCAGCACTTTACCGACTCAAAAGAAAAATGTTTTGGTGGCACCAATAATGTTATGTCCTCACGATGAGCTTTTGAACTATTTTATTTTTAGGAAATAAATTATCCTAGCATAAGATGGGGGTTCTATAATATATTTAACTTAACATTTTTCGAACGGAAGAATGAAGAAAAAGATCTTTCAAAATTAAAAAAATTATTCCAAATTGGAAAGTTTCTTACGAGATAAGTAATTATGTATAATAAAAAAATTAAATATTCATTAAATAAGTGATCGCGCTTTGAATCAGAGGTTAAAGAAGTACGAAACACTGAAAACGCGGGAAAACATAGTTCCATTCTACCTTAAAATTTTTTCTATATTTTACAAGGGCAGCGACAAACAAAGACTTTTCGAGCTGTTTGCTTAAAGGATAGATTATCTTAAAATCGTTCTTTGTCTTGCACAAAACATGACAATGCGTTCTATTGTATGTAAATCAAAAAGCCAAAACATGAACGTTTATGTAACAAATATAAAAACATACTACATAAAACAACCAACGACTTCTAACTTAACTAAAAAATCGAATACTTTTAATAATTTATTGTTAAGCTAAAGTGAATTAAACTAAACTGTGTATGTTTGCCTGTATGCTCATGTCTTGTTTTCTCGATTTTTTGGCATAAAACAACATCAAAATTTATACTGAGGTTTGCGTTTTCGTCACGCGATAGTCACATTTGATATTAACAGAGAAATGAAAAAATAAAAAGAGACAAAAAAATTTAACTCCAAACCATAAAAGCAAACCGCGAACAAAACCGCAAAGGACACACTACCAAATCCACGTTCACTGCCCACAAGCTATCAAATGAATGATTAAAAGAATGGCAGGCGGCAGGTGGACGGAAGGACACGATGACAGAGCGATATTGAGCAGGATGTAATGGGAAGACAGTTTATTTTTATATATTAAACACTGCGCTTGGATGAATATTCATTTGGTACCATTGTCCATTTGTTATTTTTTACCTTTTCATGTGGTTAAATTCAGATGACTTGTGGACTCGTGTTTTTTATTTCTTTTTAAAAGAATACAACTTCCACTAGCTGTTTTTTTACTAAACAAATTAAAGACTGATTGATTGATTTTTGAAAATTTTTTATTGCTGATGTGTGTCATGTTCCAAAATATCAATATGTGTCACATCACTTGGTTGAAAATATTCTACATATTAAAAATTATATTAGCTGCGTTTTATTCGCCAAATCGCTATCTACATACATATGCGAATAAAACGACAAGTTTCTAAATCTCCCTTATGTTTATGTACACATTTTTCATTTTGATTTCAACTTAGTATTCGCCAAAATATTATGCTATGTTTGCATAACGAGACCAGCCGTACTTCTTTTTAACCCCTTGTAGAGCGTACGTCGAAGTACAGGCAAATGTACTCCTTTGTACTTCTTTTTAATACTTATGGTTGGTAACATGAAATCCTTTTTATTTTTTGAATGACCCATTTTTTTTGGTGATCAATACTTTTTTTTATAAAATGTCCAACATTTTGTGCTTCTTTTGATCTTTTCATTTCGGTTTGTACTTCTTTTTGCTCCAAAATTGTTAGTTACCTAATGTATACAAAGTAAATATATATTTACTCGCTAAGTTTGCGGTTTTGTTTTTACTTTTCCATACAAATATCGTTGATAGGATAGCTATAGATAGCTAGCAGCGGATGGCGAATAAAACATAGCCGTTTACAACATAATGTATTTTCGACAACCACTCATAGAACACATTGAAGCAAAAACATTTGTTTTGTTTCGTCTGCTTTAGTGTGTGTTGGCTCATGAGAAACAATGTATGTATTGTTGTTTCATGAAACAAAATACAACGTTTTGTCTGACTCGGTGTGTTTTCAGAGTAAGTGCTGATATTCTTTATTTATTTTTAATTTTTTTTTTGTAAAATCACTACTATATTTTGTGGAAGGTACAGAAAATACGCCCTTGGTATATTGCTTTGCGATTCCCATTGAAAAGTGCGTATTAAAATATGCGCCTAATCAAAGTATTTGTAGTTGTCTAAACAGAAATAGTCAACATTAAGAGAAATCACGATCTTTAAAAAAAAATAATCCAAGTAACACCATAAACGTCAATTTTTGTGGACCGTGAACCTTAAAATTAGATTTTGAATCAAGTTCATCCTTGGTGGTAAGATTAGATTGTTATAGAGAGGGCCTGTTGTGACAAATCTCGGTTAATTATATTCGTCCATTAGCTTTATGTTCGAAAGGGAAAAGCCAATGTATTGGAGTGAACTTTCCAAGTCAAGATAGGCATTGCCTACGTCACGCTGGGGTAGTTAGTCGACTTCGTAGAAAAATAAGTTCACAATGTAGTCTCAATGATCTCTGCGTTGAAGTAGCAGAACAACTTTCTTAATCAAACTAACTTTTTCTCTATGAAAACATAGTGTCTGCTATTTTTCAAAAAATCTGACAAATAGAGTAAAAATACAATCGAGAATGCGCTCTTTAAGATGCATATGATGTCGGTTGAGGAACAGGAAAATAAATTTTCTTTAGTTTAAATGCTTAACCAAACTTATCTCGAATGACATTTTGTCGATAATGGTAAACAAAAAACTTCGGTATAATAAGCTGGTCGGAAGGAGTTGAATATTTTTGACAAATTGTCTAAAATTGCGTGCTGATGTGTTTGATACCGTAAGAAAAATATAAGGGCCATTATTTTTTGCAATCGCCATGAATAACATGACGAAACTCCATTTGTAACTTAAGAATTACGTTAAATGCGATTATATTTTTCCCACTTAAAGATTAGTTAGTAAAAGATTGAATAAAAATAAATGAAATGCATTAAAAATGGAATCGACAAATTGAACGAAAAAAAAAACTAAACTTTCTTAAAACTTACCATAAGTTATTTTAAATTAAAAAAGTTTATACATTGCCCTTTCGTAATAGAAATTATGAAATTTTATTTAAACTTACAAAAAAACCGATAACATTGTTCAACAAAATTTCACCAAATCTCTGTTGCTGAAACTTTAATATACATTTCCGTATGATTTAAAAGCGCTGAATTCCAATCCGAGGTCAGAATTTCTTTGATGGCTCCAGTTTTAGAGATATTATAACCTAAAAGTGCCAAAATCACGGTTTTTCGAGATATTTGAGGCACAGTTGCATCGAAAGGTAAATTACTCTTATTCTTCAAAGCACATTTTATATCGATATCTTTTTTTTTCATCGAAATATCGTAAATTAAAAATTATTATTCAGGTCTCGATACAAATCTACATAGTTTCAGTAAGGAAAATGAGGAATATATTTCAATTAACGATATTTCGATGAAAAAAAAGATATCGATATAATTCAAACTGTGTTTTGAAGAAAAAGATTACTTCTTTCAGACTCAATAATAGATTTCATAAAAAAAATTAACTTTCGATGCAACTTTGCCTCAAATATCTCGAAAAACCTCGATTTTCACACTTTTAGGTTAGAATATCTCACAAAGTAAAGCCAATTCGGTAAATATGTTATTATTTTCGTATTTAGTAGACTGAGATAACTCAAGATCGACTTCAAAACCCCAGGCAACTACATCATTGTTGCCCTGTGTTATTTCCGGCTGCTGGTTAAAAATCAGAGTACGTATGGGGATATTACATTTCCAGAAGGAAGCGTAAAAATATATAATGTGACCGAGTTCATAACATCTTAAGCAAATATATGTTGAAATAAAATAAAAAATTACCTAGGTGTCATTTTCTCAAACTGTATAATTTTAAAATAAATCCACTTCTCCCTCCGACTGCTTAATGTTTCACGCATGTATTTTTGTACAGCTGTTTTTAAATTGTAACTAAATAAAACAAAAAGCAAATTCAAACTTTTTTGTTTTGTTTTGAAGACAGTAGCAACGTTCATATAAAGGTTTAATTTAAATACTCAAGTAAGTCCTCCCATTGGCATATGGTTTTTCCTTGTTGAACTGTACTTTCAAGAAGTTAAAACTTTCACACATATCTACAAACACACACTTGGAAAGTTTACTAGAAGAAAATCATTGTTAATTAACTGCATTTCAAATATTAATCGACTTTGCTACCATACCGCATTTATTTCTTATTGTCCGCCCGTCTTTTTCTATCTGCCAGTCTTACTGTCATTATGTGGTCATTTTAGATGTCCATCTACTCAATAGGTTGTTTTTAATTTTTTACTAGTATGTAAAGAGTTTTTTTATTTCCTTTTTAATAATTTCCATAGTAACTTATTGTTTTGACACATAAATCGAACAGACGGTTGGATGTACAAATAACCGCCTGTTCATTCGTTTACTCGGATGGATAAATGGCAATACCACCGAGCTTGTATGTTCTGGACTGGACATAATCGCCATACAGGCGACTGATGTGTTTCCCCTTGATGATTATTTTTGTAAGTTGAGTTAGTGTACAGTGGGATAAATTTAGTGCAATTTATGTACTTGTGACAATATAATAACAACGATTTTGTGCTTAAAATTAGTTCAATAGTTCATTTATGTTGGATTTTTTTGACTAGGGGGCGGAGCCAATCTCAGAATTTTTGTTTTCGTATATTTATTTGTTTTGTTTACTGTTAACTAAAAGTATGCAATGTCATTTTTGTTTTCTTGTATATGCTTTGTTTTGTACTTTTATCTTTTTCTATAAAATCTCTATTTCATATACATAATAGAAAGAAAATTTTACTAAGTTTTACAATATGTATGTCGTTTACTGCATTTAATACATGCACATATGTTTTATGTGAGAGTCCTTTATGATTTAAAAAAGGTTTGATGGTCATAGGCATTTGATATAAATAACCCTTAGAAAACAGCTTGGTTTTTCGAAAATACCTCTATTCGACTTGCGTGATTTCGAAATTTTTTCAATCTGTGTAATTTTTATTTGCCCACTGTGAAAGTTTAGAAATAAAAAAACCAAACTTTCTATGGATCCCACGTTGATTCAATTTCTCTACATGTGTAGACGGACTTTTAACCTGCTTTTTTTCTCTGTCTCTGCACGTCCTTGTGATAGCAATTGTGGTTGTGGTAGCGGTGGCTTTGGCAATATATGTACTATACTTGCAATGCTCACACTTTATTTAATTGACAGTTTGAGAAATGTGCTGGTTTGTAATTTTGTAGTCATAATGATTATTGAAGTTTTATTTTGCTTTGGGTGGCGACAAGTTTCTAAAGGGTTTTTTTTTTAGAGTCATGAAAATTGAAATAAAACACATTAAGATTGACTTCATTTTGTTTTTATGTAAAATACTGTTTTATGATTTATTTATTATATTATATTCATATATATGTCCACCACGACTTGCTGTATGTAATAAATCTAATTAGTCTAATTTTGGGCGTAGTGAGTTGTCTCGCGAATTTATTTTTTTTTTTGGAATTTTTTTCGATAAAGGATTACATAGACTTTTTATATTTTTGTGTAGAAAGTGTTTTATTAAGTACCTTATTATAGTCAAAAAATGTTTAAAGTTTTTATAATAATTGAATGATTACGGCAAGCTATAAGTGATCGATCTTTGAATTTAATTTGAGTGCTGACGTGATATAAACCAAAAATATACCGATGAGATTTTAAGAATCTAAACATACATACATATGTCTATATTCCCAAAGTAATAAACTTTGTTATCAAAGCTTGTTAAAATAAAGCATTGCATCGATTTGTAAATTTACACGAATATCAATCACTGCTAACTGGCTGTAAGTTCATTTGTAATCATTTTACTATGATAAATATTTAATAATAGTCAAACACATAATATTATTATTAAAAAAAACAACTAAGAGTATTCAATGGAATTTTTGTTATGTTCTTTTGTCTTCTTTCATTATACGCACTTTCACCAAACACTATCTTATATAATAGAAAGAAATGTAAAATAATATTTAAGGTTTGCATTCATGCTTAATTTATGTTTTATATTTTATATAAGTTTTATCACTCAAAAAAAAAAAACACCCTTTATATGCCAATGACTGGAGCATTAAAAGAAAAAATATAAAACGTTCAATATATGTACATACATATCGTATCTGCAAATATATTTGTTTGTGTTGCCTATGGTGGGTTGAATATTTGATTAATGAAATGCCACTTATGAAAATAGAATTTAAGACATACCAAAAACAGACCAACTTAATTTCATCACTATGTAATTCTTGGGTTTTCTTTCTTTGGATATTGAGTAAGCTCTTATTTGTTGTTGATTTTACAAAAGAGGTGCTTGTAAGACTTTTTAATACATATTTGCTTTGGAAGTAATTATAATGTTTAATAATTAATATGAATGTGTACTTATTTACTTGTTTCTTGTCCTTAGTTTTTTAATAGATCTAATTATACATTTGAATTATGTTGTCCTAATTAGCTTAATTTTTGTGACTTAATTTTACCTCAAATAGATTTTTTTTCATCACATATAAATATTTTAATGTGGAAACTCCATTAAGATTACTGATAATATGAATGAATGAATATTATGAAGTAAGGATTGTGAACATAGCAAATATTTCTTCCCAATTAATTTTAAGTGCATATTCATATCGAAAATATTCAATCAAGTATTTGACGACGACATTGTTTTACGCACATAAAACACCAACTATTTTTTAACGGATATTCCAAATTATTTTTGTGTAGATTTCAATAACGATGTTTTACTTCGGATTCCCTAATCTTAAAACACTTGTATTTTAAGAAATCGTGTATTAAAGTAAACTCTAGTGCAGGAAAATTTTATCAGATTGAATTTTCGCATGTATGTACATAATAGATCTCTTGAAATCTTTAAATGATAAAAAGTCTTACGTTATTCCAATTAACAAGGTTTTTGATAATTTTTGTAGTTTGTAGAACACGATACAGCGACTCAAAATCTATGAGAAAAAATATAATTTTGTCACTGTGATAAACGGTGACATTTTACGAGTTGCGACTTTTTTGTGTCCGCTCAAGGAATAAATTTTTGTTCGTTCAAGGGAAAGTCGACAGCCTGCGACTTGATTTTGTCCGTCTAAGGGGTATAAATAAAATATATTCTTGTCCGCGTCCGCTCTAGTAAAAGTCGTCGGCTTACAGGAACGTAAAATGTATACAATTTCAAACAAAAAAGATAGCTTAGGAAAATATGTATGTCCGTTTAAGAAAACTGTCCGCCAATGAAAGCTGTCCGCAGTGAGATATTTCACTGCATGCATAAAACCGAGTCTAAATAGAATTTTGAAGCAAACGATTATGATTCTTTACGTCATATGCGGGCGCTTCAATATATCCTCTTGTTCTAAGCACCTAGGACAAAATTTTCAGAAGTCCATGATGATAATAAAACTATCTGAACAACTTGTCCGTAAAATTAATACTTTAAGAGAGATTGGAAAACTGATTTTGAGCCACTTCGATAATTTTGGGGCGGTTCCGACCTCCTTCGATGGGGATAATTTAAGAGCTTGTTAAATACATACAAGGCATAAATTAATCATTTCCACCAAAAAATAAATAAAATTAAATGTTTAAACTTATTCTCTTTTTTTATATTTTTTTACGATTTGTTGATACTGACTTAAAATAAATTTAAAAAACCGTGACGTGTTAAAGTTTAATTCGTGCAAAAAGAAATTTCCACGCGTCCTTTGATAATATCTGTCTTGCTTTGAATTTTTAAAAACTAGTACAAATTTTCATTTTTCCCATGAAATCTACCCCTTTGTAGTATGTTATTCTGTCAAATCGCATGTAGTCAGTTTTTAAGCTTTTATCCTAATTGTTTCTAAATAGCATATACTGGTTAAAAATACAACATGCTTGCGAAGTGCAGTGGTGAAATTTTCAATGGCTATTATTTAAAAATATTTTCTAGTGGGTGTTGCGATAACACCTTCCAACACCATCCCATCATCATTAAGTATTTATTATAATTGTTAACAAAGTTCTCATTTCTCAAAGTATTTCCTTTTGTATTTAAATAAGCTTTCCCCTATCTTCGTTTCTTAAGTTTATCATACATTAGTATTTAACCAAGTCATCCCATGGTTCGTTGCTACAAGTATAGGTTATAAGAATTTTTAAAAATGCATAATGTGAAATATCAGCTGATATTGACAAAGCTAAATACAACCATTTAGGCCATATTTGTGTTGGATTCATTTAAAATTCTTGCAATTGCAATAATGTTGTTATATTCACAATACTTTCCACATATATCTCACCAAGCAGCTCTTTTGACCAGAACAATTTCCCATAATTTGATTACGTACAAAGGACGTTTTTTATTGTGTGGCTTTTTTTTCGCTATTAAATTTATAGGGTTAGCGTTATTATTAAAAGTGCTTTTCTGGCAATATAAATTACTGGTGGAGCAGCTTGATCTCTCACACACCAATTTTAGCATAGGTATATGAAGAATACTTATATAGCCTAACTGTGGTTACCAACCAACGTGTTAGGAGATAGCAGCTACAATTCAAATTATTTTTGTTGTGGCTCATTTGCTGTCAACAATAATTATTTCCGTTGCGTAGTAGCCACTAGAATTTCCCCTTATTTTTTGTGCTACTATCTAGAATTTTAAATGATCTATCTATTATTTGTATGATTTTTATTGGCTGTCGTTGTGATGTCCTTCCATCCTTCCGTTTTTTTTAAGTTCTAAAAGCTCTACATACCTTTACGCCGATCAAATTTATAATATGGCAAAATTTTTATTTGGTCAGGTGGAGTTTTGACTATTGCTGAATTTGATTGGTCAATATCCGGTTGCATTTTCAATTGGGGGCTATCATTGGTGTTTCTGTCATGTGCAGCTCCACTCAAGACTCCTCGGTATTTTTTTCCCCCAATAGATTCTAAAATGCATTTTTTCAATCTTTTTCTAATAAATATAGCTAAACCTTTTAATATTCTGTTAGTTAATTGGAAGTTTTCGTTCAGCATAGATGTTGTATTTACTATTGCTCGTGTGGATTCTTAAATTAAACAAGTTTTTATTGCATAATGTGATATTTTTCAAATCATAAATTCGCTTGGTTAAAATTCAAATATAAAAGTGATAAAATCGCAAAAACATAAAATTTTATTTGGTTGTGAAAACTATTCAAATTTTATTTCTAATTCATTGATCTTAGTGCTAAAATCAAAGATAAAGATTTCGTTACCTGTGTTGTGTATAACTTGTTGTATTTGAAGGTAACTCAATTTAAAATTTTTATAGAGATTTTTTAAGAAAGCAAAGAATTTGGATTTTATTGAATACATTTTATATATTAAATGTTATATAAAGTGTTTAAGAAAGGGATACAAGAAAAAATCAACCGGGAAAGAACATTTTTTTCATATGTATACTGATACATAATTTTTTTCGAACTTACATAGAGGCGGAGCTTGGAGATTCAATGCGTGACACCCGAATACGTGATATAATTATATAATGGGTGGACTTAAAGGCCACGCTTATCTTACCTTACATTATAATCCATGAACGAATTTTCCAATAACGAAAGGAAACGGTAAAGTAGTTTTTACGAATGAAAAATTGTAAATTTATTAAACACAAAACGGATACTTGTGTTCATAAAAAATAAATATCTGAAATATGTATGTTATGTCCAATTTTGTAAGTTGTTAAATTTAATTGAAGAGCTGAGATGCAAAACCCGCCAAGTTCATAAATGTATTCCACTGAATTTAACTATAGTAAAAACTGATTGACTGATCCATTGAAATAGTTGTCAAAAGCTATTAAAATCCTGATTTTTCATTACATTTTATGACCTAATCTAGAAGGACTATTATAAAAAAACTTTTTTGGCGGGTTTTGAAATTGAAAACGTGGACTTGGCGGGTTTTGAAACTGAAACCTCGGGACTTGGAGAATTTTGAAAAATAATAGTAATTTGTATTTATGAAAGTCGAATCTTTTTTAATGAAAAACTGGACTTGGCTGGTTTTGATAAAAAGAATTTATCAGAAATTATTGCAATCAAAAGTTTGTGAAGGAAAAAATTTTTTTTTTACAATTTAGAGTATGTAGAGTTGTAGACAAAAATTTTTTCTGTACCCTCCTGCATTATCACAAATTTTCATTTTTTGGACTTGGCGGGTTTTGCATCTCAGCTCTTCAATTCTGTTTTCTCTCTCTTGTCATTATGTTGTAAAATCAAAATTAAAAAAAAAAAATTAAATGAGTGACCAAATTAATTTCTCACTCCCAACAAAAATATATTCATGTTCCTTTTAATGAATTATGCTAGTTCTTTGAGAAATTTAAATATGAAAAATAAATAAATTTGTTTTACCCTCAGTCAGATGTGCAATTTGAAATAGTTTTGTTAATGGCGGAATCTTGATTTTGATAAACAATCACATTTCATACATTTTAAAATTAAAATAAAGTGGAATATAAAAGTGAATTATTTATTCTGTTAAAAATTTAGTTTGGTTTCGAAATTATGTATTTGAGCGAAAATTGCGTCATTCACTTAGTAGTTTATAGAAATAAACAGAAAAGATTAAGTTTTATGATTTTTTTCTTCTATCTTTTTCAATCACTTTTTTACTTAAAAGAGTACTAACTTTTTTCCCTTTTATCATGGATCACCCTAAATTTCCATTTATAAAAATTCAACAACACGTTATAATGTGAAACTTCGATTGTTTTCGTTTTCAGCAGAACTTATGTAATATTTTATTGTGTTTCTGGTTTAATAAAAATCAAGAACAGGATCTCGTTTTTTTTGTTGCTAAAAACGTTTAAAATCAATAAAATATAAAAATTAACAAATTTAATTAAACGTGTAACAAATATATAAAGCTGGTATGCATAATTAAAATTAGTGCTGTCATTTATTTTTGAGATCGTTTATTCAGGACAATAAAATTTTACACATATTGAAGAAAATTTATGTACATTTTTTAAGCGACTTCACTTTGCATTATTTTCAGGTTTTAATATAAAATTTTGCGTAGTCGAATTTTTTCCAACATTCTTTTATGTAAAATCTACCCAAAGTTTGAGTCGTTTAATAGAACAATTGTAACTTAAGATAAACACATATATTTACACATAAAAAATGTTTAAGTAAATTAATTACTATTTCCAACTTTTGCAAATTTAAAAAATCATCATCATTAAAATAATGCTTTAATAACAATGTTTAAAGACGCTATCTTGGATGCGGTATCTTTTGTCTGTTGCGAAATTTGAAACTTTCGTTTTTTCTCACAGCCTCAAATTAACACAACAATTTTAAAATTTAGCATGAGGCATGTTTCTGACAATATATATTAGCAATAACGCCACATCAGCGTGACGACTTAAAACTTCAAAATCTATCAGTCAGTCAGTCACTACCAGCACATTTTGACGCAAAACCATTTTTAAGATAAATATCAAAAGGCATAACCCACCCAGCGTGAGGTAGTTATGTATTTGTGTGTATAGAATCCTAAAACTTGTTGATAACAGTAACAGCAAATGGTACAACAAAATATTTTGCCAACTTATACGACGTGTATTTATTTTAATGATGTCTTTATTTATGTTGCCAACAAACTGACAAGTTTTGTTTGTTTGTTTGTTTTTGCTAAAACAGACAAGTAAGCAAAATAATACGACAAATTATTCAAAAATAATCCTATGTGCATAAAAACAAAACAACATTCTTAATTTATTTATGTTGTAAGTTATAAAATGAGACTTTAAAGCCTTAAAATACAAATACTGATATAGGTTTTGAATTAACTTATTAAAACTTTATTACGTTATGCGAAATATTAAATTAAAAATCATGAAATATTTCTATCAATCCTGAGTGGGTATTTGTTGCTTGTTATATTAATTTTTTTTTTGTTTATAAAATAATTTACAATTGTGTTACTTATTGTGTCTTCCTACGTAGTTTATTATATTTTGTTTTTATGCCACCTGCTTTCGTTACTATTGCTAAGATATACTTGTAAACATTAGAGTGGTTTTTAAAAAAGTGTTTTTTTTTTTTAATTTAAAGGCAAATGTGTCCAAGAAGAAACTTTGTAAAATCGCTCAGAGTAACTTGACCAAAAGAGGTTGAAGTTATGTACTATATAGGGTTGTGTATGGAAAATTAAAATTTTAGTTTGAAATTGTGAAAAAAATTCTGAAAATTTTATCAATAACAACTGTATTGCATATATGTAATATGTATGTATGTATGTACATATCCAATACTTTTATATTTGCAACAGTTACAGCTATTTGAAAAAAGTTCCTTTTACGATTAAATGGTTTATATTACTCACTACCCGTTACCTATAATTATTACGCGCGGTAGATCAAACAGCACTTTTCTAATGTTTTTTTTGTGGTAAATCTAAATTTGGTAGCCGTATTGCTCTATTTACAGCAGCGTTATATAATTTACAAATCAAAGGAAAAATTAAAAATTTTAGCAATTAGATAGAGCAACCCAAATACCATAAGAAAAGTAGGATTCGTTCAACCGCACGTTATTATTATGAATAACGTGTTGTATTAAGATTCTCAATTTTATCAGAACACTTTTGAAACCACTGTAATTTTAACAAATGGCTCCATAACCCATGAAAAAAAAAATCGCCATTTAGAACCACCCCAGTGTACGCACATACAACATAAGTACATTTATCATAAATCATATTAAAAAATATTACTCCAATTTTATGCCGCTGGAGAATATGTGGGTTGGAATGGTCTAATTTATCAATTATTTTGCTTTTTGAGTATTAAAGCTTTTGTTTTGCCTTCTGCTGTTGACCGATTAAGTTTGCTGATTATTGTAAACATTTTATGTGGTATTCATGTTTTACTTAATTAAATTTGAGACACAAATTTGAGCGATTGGCTTTTAAAATGTACAGTAAAAAAAGTAATAAATCGCTAATTCGTTCGTCCGTAAAATTATTTATGTGGAAAAGAATTTAGTTAATAGACATTAAAAGTGCAGCAATACAATTTCTTTCTTAATATATCAAGGTTTTCGGGAATGTTCTACACTTCACATCTGAGTGTCACATGAATTTATATGAAGTTAACATGAATTGGTTTTTTGATTTTTTGCATGTTTTGGAAACAGTGTTTTTTACAAATATCTTAAAAACCGAAGCTAATGAGTGGTCATTTTCGGAAAATAAAAATAAATCAACTTAAACTCAGCAATTTCAATTATCAATGTAATCTATGCCCCAAACTATTTTTAATATTTAAATTTTTGACTAATATTTAAGCAAAGATATAATAAAACTTTAGCAGCTCTCTAATAAAAGAAAATAAATAAATAATGATCCGTTGATGACAATTTAAAGGACATTATGACTGTGAACATAGCCTGAAGTTCTGCTATAAAGTTTTTTTGGAGCAATCCTCAGCTCAAGAGGATATGGGGATAATGTTTGTAGTGTTTCTTGTAGATCGAGAGAACACAAATCCGTTCATATAGATAATGTGATAGATGATTTCCTACTATTTCTTCATTTAAACTGCAAATAAAAGCATGAATCAAGCAAAATATATCTTATACATAAAGTCCCTTTTCCGAAATTAATATCCAGGTAAAAAATTCAATATTTTACAAACATAATTAAGTATTTGGCGATCGAAAAATTACATTTGAATTGATTTTTTTGGAATCCTGAAACGCATTGAATCATGGCAGAACCACTATACAAGTCAAAATAAAGTTCTTTAACTTTACAAGTGGCCATAATCGAATATTTTTATGTGATATGATGACTAGCACTCACCATTTTCTTATTTATGATATATGCTCCTTTTCTTAAGTTTATTCATAATTTTAAAGTTCAGGGGAGCATCCAACGACAAAATTAAAGAAATCAACGTATCGAAATATGTCTTGAGTTTATATGACTTTACTTTTGATACTGTTCTGTTTGTGTTACGACTGCAGTTACGACCGTTAGCAATGAACTATTTCCGACTTTGACTGACGTACTGAATTCTAACAGTGCATATAAAGTCACGTTGTTGTGTTAATTCGCTTACTGCGTATACGAAAGTTACGCTTTTTTTGAGGTGGTACAATACGTATTGTACAAATTTTCAGCAGAGCAACAATATTATTTTTAAAACATTTCATCAGCAATTTTTAGTTGAACCCCAAGGAAAATTCCTCAAGATATTTAAATGGCTAATATAGTATACATAAATTAAATTTTCTTGAGGATTCGCAAACATTGTCAAAAGCTTAAAACGTTTTGCAACTCAGTCATGAATGTTAACAACAAAAACACGTTTTCAATTTCAATTTAGCCATTAGCCAACTTACAATGTTAAACTCGATGTTGAGTACATGTTAAACAATTGAAACCTTATTTGTTTGTTTCCACATTGTTGTCCACCTTTCGTCAATTTTTTTTTTATCAGCCGTTCTATAAAGAGCTACTGCTGAATTTATTTAACAACCTCCACATAAAATAGTAATGTATAATATATTCTAATTCAAACGAATCGAAATGTTTGAGTAAATTAAAGGCAATGTTTCAAGGTTCTATATTTTAGTTTTTAGTTAAAATTGAAGCGTTAGGTATTAGCTATATTCGACGAAAAAGATTACGTTTATAGCTTAATGTTATTATAAATTGAAATAAATTTTAATTTGCTTCCTTTGTGTTTATCTTTACAGAAAGAATGAAAATGAAGCGTGAAAATAATGATGATGGACCACACCAAGACAAGCGCAACCGTCGCAATGATGATCAAGTTAGAATTTTAATTCCCAGTAATGTATGTTTTGATAACTTATTTTACCCAATGTACAATTAACTTATTAAATTATAACATTTAATTTTTAACAGATTGCTGGCGCTGTTATCGGAAAAGGGGGACAACATATACAAAAAATGCGCTCTCAGGTATAAATCGTGTATTTTATTTTGTATTTTTTTTTATTAAAATGTAAAGATTTTCTGTTCATAATTTTCCAACCTGTACACCCTGTACAAAAAAATGCACCATTTGTTGATTGTGATTTTATTGTTTTCAAAGATGAATATTTCCAAACAATCAGACTCTGAACCTTTTGATTGATAGCATTTAATTTATAATGATGAGCTACGTTGTTCCCTAGCATTGCAATGGTGTATAATATATTTATACTTCTGTCTATGTAAATATCGGGGAAATATTTGTTAAAAATGCAATTTTACTTTATCAAACTTCAGAGTAAAATTCAACAGAGAATGACATTTTTTTTTTAAAACAATTACTTTGCTTAAGTAACAATTACTAGTAAAAAATAATCCCATATAAGGTTCACTTGAAAGCTTTTTAACTTACAGCCTTAAACCTAAACAAACTTCTTTTTTGTAACCCAACGTTTATTTCCAATATTATTCGCTACCTTTTCTCTACCTTTACTATATCATTAATAAAACTATTTTAGAAGCTTTATTTACCAATTAATAATAAATATAATTATAAAACTAGCAATTAACTTAAATGAATTATTTTCTCTCTTCTCTCGCCCCTTTATGTATATCTCTGTATTTATGTAAACGATAACAATAAAATATCGAAACCATACCATAAACGTTGCAACGTTTCGCCTATTGTCAACTGATTTGATCTGGTCTGTGATCTGATGATCTGTGCCCGCCCGCCCGACTACTTGATCTGAATCTAATACTGAACGCTATCGCCTGCCACGACCAACACATAATGTATTATGCCCGACCGTGCCCGCCCGCCCATACGCCTGTGATTGTGTGCCAAATCATTGATAATGTTACTCAACTGGCCCCCGGTACTTACCTACCGCCAACGAACCAATCTAACGAAATCACCATCAACGGTTCGAACATCACCAATAAAAATAAATGCAACCGTGTTCCAATTGTAATACAATGAAACATAAAAATTATATTTATATTGAATTCTTTTTTCACCAAAATCGTAAAACAATTGAACACTTTTGTGTTGTGTGACCAAACAAAATTTGTGATTTGGTTTGAATTTGAAATTTAAATCGAAATTACAAAATAAAAAAACACATTTCAATTTAATATTCTTACTTAACATGAAAATATATTAACTATCGACATGTAAAATGATAATGCCTGCTGCTGCTCCTGATGATTGCATTTTTGACATTAAAATAAAAATGTAAATTTCAACTACGTACCACCAATAATACCGAACACATATTTGGTTCGTTAACAAACCAAAAAACAAAAATGTGTTGTCGCCTACTACCACCACCACCAACAAAAACCAATCCGTCAACCAACCAACTGAACCAAAACCAACATAAAAATGCAGTATAAAGCCACTGTATCTGTCGACGATTCCCAAGGCCCTGAACGGTAATCACATTTTCTTAATTCGTTTTTTCTTATCTTATACTTAATCTCATTTATTTTTAATTACAGTATATTTTAATTTACAAACATATTTGTTTAATTATAGTTTGTCTTATATTTGCATCCTAATTGATTTAATCTTATACTCATACCAAAATATCTATCTTTAGTTTAACTTTTAATTATCCTAATGTCTTCTCTTTCTCATGTAAATAAATCATGAAAAAGAATTATTCCTGAATGCCCACCAGAAGCCATAATCACAATAAGTACCATGATAAATTTCTTTTTCAATTGAAGAGTTTTACAAAATTTGAGATGTAACCTGTAAGGATGAAATTCTTTAACTTTCTATTTGATACTAATTTGAAAAGTAAAGTCATTTTAATATGTTTGAAAATTTTTGTATGCAAGATTAACCATACTACATATTTCTGTATGAGTTAAAGGTTATTAATGAATAAAAAAAGATATAAAGGAAATATGAAGGTTCGTCTATAAGTCGATTATAATATAAAGAGTTAATATTAAAAAGGACTTTACTATTCATTTTATTAATCATGAATTTAATTTTTACTGACTTGTTGATGTCTTATTTATTGTTCATATTAATAAAAGAATGCATATTTTTATAAAATATATTTGACTTGGAATTTCGTTCTTACTTATCTTTAGAACACTGCCTTTATTGTTATGTCTCAATAACTTTGAATAGCGCACACATTCACAATTTGTTCTCTTAAAAAAAGACTTAATATTGCTTTGTCTAAAGTGCGCAGTATTACTTTTAGGTTTTGTTTTAAAAGCCATTTATGAAAACTTAGGATAAAACAAACTTACCCCCTAAACTTTAGCTTTCTATTCTTGAATAATTGTCATTAAGTAATATAAAATATTAGATTTGTTGTCTCATTATGTTTCATCGTGTAAGTCTTTGCTAAATGTTTGTCTCATTACTGTATTGTCTGTATCTAAATTCTTTTTCTTTTTGTTAACATCAGCAAATAACATGCTTTTTTGCATTCGCCCCAACTTTTGAATGACTTTAGGGTGAGGATTGTTGTACCCTATCTTACGTATTTGTACAATCCTACTAAACTCATTATTCTCAGCTTAAAGCAGGCAGTTGGTAATTGGAAAACTCATCGTATCACATTTGATTTATTTCGTTTTTATATTTTCCTTCTGGTCTAGCAATCATTTTATTAACAAACAACTTGTCTAATATAATTTAACGCTAATTTATTAATTAAATAATTTTTTGCCGTCTCTAGTATAGATTCGTTAGAAATAAAAATTCTATCAAGTACATATATATATTTTCGCAGTGATCGTAAAATGTTGTTACTTGGTGACAATTTTTCAGTAATAAAAATGCACACCACTATTTTGCAGAGAGGACTACATTTAGAAATTAAAATCCATCTCTTTTTTTGTTTAAGTTTTTTTATATTAACAAAATTTGTATCTTTACATGCATTTTGCAGCACTATACTGATTTCTTCTGACTTGGAATCAACATTGAAGATCATCACTGAAATGATGAAATACTTTGAAGAGGTATAGACATATAGTTTTCATACTTTTGCTTAAAACACTAAAATACGCTTACATTTTTTCAGCGCGATGATGAAGTTGACGTGCGTTTATTGATTCACCAGAGTCTTGCTGGTTGTGTCATTGGCAAGGGCGGTCAGAAGATCAAAGAAATAAGAGATGTAAGTAAAATTTTATATTAATAGAAAAAATGTCCAAAAAATATATTGAAACAGAAGTTACACGTTCCATCGAAATAATTTCTACGTTATTAATATTGTACATCCTGTGTAAAAAGTATTCGGAATTGTTAAATAAAACGAAACAAAATTATTCATCAAAATTTATTTTGTCGTCTACAAAGTAGACCCCCTACCACTTGCAGTATAAATACACCAGCAATAGTGAATGGAGGAATAGCCTTCAGTTTTTTCAGCGAATTTTTTATGGCTTCAACCGACTGAAGTGCCTTCCTTGATCTGGTAATTTTACCTTCGGGAACAAGAAAAGCCAGATGATGTCAAAACAGGGGCATACGGTGCTTGGTCGATTCAATAATATAGAAATCGATTAAAAACTGAAACTGGCAAAATGAAAATGTTTTGGTCAACCCTTCAAATGTTGCGTACCAGCTGAAAAAGTCAGCAAAGAAAGGAATGACGAAACTTGGGACTTGAACTTTAGTTTAATATAATATTTTAAAATTCAACATATTTTATACTGGACACAACACTTAAAATTTAATAGTTAATTGAGATAATATAAATGACCCACACTTATGACTAGGGCGGTCAAAAGTCAAACATCCATTTTTAAACTTTCCCCATCGATTGGACTAAAAAAATTTTTACCGGATAAGGACCCAAAACGGTGCCTTTCATATTCAATTACGTTCAAAATCCATTTTCAACCTTTCTGCATCAATTGGAGCACAAAAATTTTCCTTGTATGGGCCCTAAATGGTCCCTTCCAGGATCCAATAGTTATGTTCAAAATCCATTTTCAACCATTCCCCATCGATTAAAATAATTCCAATTTCAACCTTTTCCGTCGCTTGGTACAATGTTTTTTTAAATAGGGCTTAAGCACCGCATTAGAAGGGTCGTTGACTGGTGACTTACAAAATTTATTTGACCTTTCCCACCAATGAGCCTGTGCTTGCTTGTATTGTATGTATTTTGCAACTCTATTTTCGTCACTTGCAAAATTCAAGCCCACATAAAGTTCAAATCGGCTTACAAAGGAATTCGATCATTCGACTCATTTGGAACTTGAAAAAATGAATGCGACTGTTGCATTAACATGTAGCATGCGGCTTGGCTGCTTGTTTAATTACAAGTTAAACTTGTGCTCTTTTTTTGCGAATCGCTTGAATGTGAAAATTAATGGATTCATGCACATCAAGAAAATGAGACCGCCATATTTTTCTTTTTTGAAAATAAGCAAAAATATGTTTAAACTCCAGAACTATGCACGAACACCAAACATTATATCGAATAAGCAAAATAAGCTCTTTTAAACAAATGCTTACTTTTGATCGTCCTACTTATGACATAAATTGTTTCCAATTTATCATTTGCAATGCTAAAAATACCTTTCAAATGAGTGAGGTATTGAATATTGTTTTTTATACAGAATGTATAATTTTCGAGTTCGATATTTGTTTAAAAATAAACAATTTTCAATATTGGAGAAATTGAAGATAAGCAAATATCTAAAATATTTAAATAAGAAATTGAAAAAGCTTTGATTTTTTGATGATTTTTGCCTTTTTTAAACCTTGTTTAAGCCTTGTTTGACGACATCACCTCATTTTCATGAATTTCAGAGTAATCACATTTTACTCGTTTATTGGGCTTCAATTAGTACTGATCGCAAACAAAAATATCAGAGATGACTTAATTTTTTTAAAAAAATATGTGATACTTTCTATTTTTGTAATCATCGCTTCGGTTCCCAATAAATAATATAAAAATACATACAAAATAAACTATTCATTATTTAAAGGTATTTTAGATCTCGAACATACACAGTAATTTTTATTACAGTGCTCTCTCTACAGGTCTTAATTACAGATTGGACTGACTCAAATTTCTTGGTATCTTCGTTTTTCATATGTAGTGCTTAGTTCAAATTTTTTCTTCTTGAAATCCTTCCTCCTTTTCAACCTTTGGCGTATGTATGTTAACATACAATTTGTAGTACATAACTTAATTTCCTCTGTTAAACCTATTTATCTATGCTTTATTTCTAAGTGCTTCCTTCCTGTGTCCTACTATAAACTTCCTTTATGTATCATACAAATATTGCGCGCATGAAATATGTACAATAATGGAAAAAACTAAAAATTAAAAAAAAAAAAAAAATTATTCGTTCGCGCGCTTCATACAACTGCAATAACATTATGCATAAATTTGGGGAAAGAGTTAAATGTCCTCTAACTTTCGTTCTGTCTGTTAGGTGTTTTACACCTTCCTCTGCAGTGGCGGAGCTAGGGTTATTGGTGCCTGGGGATAACTGCACATTTTCCGCCGTTTTATTCATAAAAAAATAAAAATGTACTAAAAAAGGTCATCGGATCTTTACGGATGTTTCATCAAATATTCAAAACTGTATCTCGAGGACCATTTTGCCGCCCCAGAGCCATTGTGCCCGGTGCGACTGCCCCTTTCGTCCCCATTAGCTCCGTTACTGTTCCTCTGCTTCCTATGTTGAGTTTGTTTCCCCTTGCCGTCGCATTTTTTTTCATTTTGATGTTTTTATTTTATTCATTGGGGAATATTTATGTGTCATGTCCATGCCCACAAGCAGTGGGCAAACCAACACAATCAATTGGAGAAATGCATGACAACACGAAACGACGTTTTGAAATTCAGCTTCACTCACGAGTGGATATGCCAACAACATTCACAACGACTACGGCAAATATACGAGTATAACAATAATAGCAGCAATAATTTTTTTATAGCTTATTTATGCGCGTGCCATTGTTGGTTTTTTATATATTTTTTTTGTTTCCTATAGCCATCCTTTTGTAAAATGCTTGGCGTTTACCTCAGCGCGCTCGGTTTGGTTTGTTTACTCTTTGTCACCGCCACTCTGGGAATAACTTAGAAGGAGAAGCTATATATGTTAGAACTCGTGTCCACTCAACACCAACATCAACCTAGTTCATTGCTGGTCAGCTACATTCATAACTTATCCCAACCCAACATAACAAATGACAATACTACATTTATAGAATATTGCTGACCACTAGAGTCCTTGCAGCTCGAGCTTTGAGCGCACCTTAGTTCGCTTTTGCTGTTCGTGACATTGCTCTCTGTTTTCTATTCATTGTTGGTTGTCGGTGGAGTATACGTGTTTTATGCATATGTGTTTATGTGTATTTATACACACGAATAAACCGCGCTTAAATACAAATTTTATTTTATTTGTTTTCTCTCTTCTATTATACATTCTAATAAAGTTAGCTTTGCCTGCGCAACAATTACAAAATTTAATGTTGTTTGAGGAAAGTTGAGTATACATACATACGTATATATACATTAGGGTGATTTAATTTTCTTTTTGAAGTGCTGGTACGGTAAATGTAAGCTCATGATATGAACAAAGATTTCGCGCAAAAGCAGCTCTGTAGCTCAAAGCTTGTTAGTTTTACATTAAATAATATGGAAAAATTATATTATTTAACAGATCTGCTAATAAAGGGGTCATAAATATTGTTGGGTAGCTGTGCGTAGTTTCCGAATTAATTTTTTTTTGCGCTGAATCCCAATCTGGCCTCAGAATTGATCCATTGTGTCAGGATTTTGAAATATATGAGGTTAAGTACTTAAAAAATGTATTTTTTTGCCTAAATTTGAGGTTATGTATTATTATTGCCATGACATGGACATGGTGACATGAATTTGAAACCGTTTGGCTTAGATTATTGGGTTAATGGTTTCAAGTTTATGTCATTAAATGGCTATAGCTTTGCGAGGAAACATCATTTTTAAGAGTGAGAATGGTACTAAATGATACTACTCAATATATTTTTTTATTCTTTTTTTAGAGAATAATTTTCTGGAGTTTATTAGAAAAAACAGTCTAAACATTGATAATGTCCGCTTTTGTTACTGACTTGAAAATATATCCGGGTTTGTAACTAACTTTCAATGTTTATGTTGTCCTGTTATGTTGTCCTAAATAATCAACCAAGTTTTCCAAGCTAATAAGTATAATGAAACTTGGCACAATGACATTAGGATATCCATATTTTACAAAGCTTTGGTTCGATTTATTTGTTTGAAAAAATATTACCATTTTTTCATTGCATCTTTATAACGTTAACCCATCACTGCCTGGTACTAGCTCAGCCCATACGATTCTGTTGAAATTACATATACGACCTGTAATTGATCCAAAATGATGACAAAAAAATTTCAGCCTTATACCTCTGTAGACTGCCACTGGGTACTTTTTGACCCATTGGGCCGTCGTGGTTACAATTTTTTTTTTGTAGTTAAATCGATTGTGGTGATAGACACATGAAGCAACGAAAGCGAATAATGTGGGGAAATGCCAATTTAATTGGTGTGATTTTAAACCCACCTTTGTTTACCTAACTTAGTGACGTAGAAGACTTTGATGACAATTTTATGAATCTCAATGAAAATAATGAATTTTTTTGTCTAGGGCTGATCAAATTTATGATTTTCATATTTTCTACGCCATATTTTCCACAAACCAAAAGTTCGCATTCTTTGGCGATACGTAACTCGAAGAAAATGACGAAATCTTGAGAAGAAGGTCTTTACTTGGCTAAGTTAGCTACATCTTTTAGCTAACCAACCATGTCAAAACTTTCACGATATCTTTTACACAAATTTTTTGGCGATTTTTTAAGTAAAACTATATTAATGGGTAAATTTTTACTCATTAGGCGTTAATGGGCTAGACAAAAAAAAAAGACAAACATTTACTCAATTTTTTTTTTCTGTATGACAAATAATTGTGTAAACTAAAAAAAAAGGGTGTCGTTACTAAAGGAGTGAAGGAGTTTTGCCGTTTTTTTTTTTACAAAATGTGATAAGGAAGGGAGAGGGGTAAGAAAGTCGAAAATCGTGTTTCGTAATATACCTCTAACGCAAACTTTAATTTCCCTACAATTTTCAACAACTATTATTCTGTTCTATTATATCACGGGGGAAAACTGTACCTATTGTGTGGAGTTTGAAGTGAAACCATATTTGTCACACATTGAAACCGAAGAAGCAAAAAAAAAAAATTTGAGGAGATAAAATGTGCGTCCAACATTTTATTTACGCCAAACTGCCTTCATAATTACACACAATAAGTTTGTACCGAAGGAATTATTAGTGCTATTTTATGCTATGGCATGGATAATTGCTTTAAAGGGAATTAAAGTATCAAAAGAACATAGGACAGGACGTGAAAATGTCGCGCCCTCTACGTTCATAGAAACATATGAAGAAAATATAATAAAATACGAGTAAAAATTCAACTGAAATAAAAAATAAAACATGTGTCAATTTGTAGCAGGAAAAACTAAAATGAAAACCGCACAGTAACAACAACAACAACGAAAGCGATAGTAGCACAAACATTACTATAATTATATTTATGATTATTGTGGTGCTGCTCGTTCGGCGCTACCACACGGGAATTATTACTAACATAGTAGCACCTTTACTCAGCTTAGTACACAGCTCAGGTCACTTGCGCACGCAAATATAATTAAACTGAAAATGGAATACCAGTCGAACGCAGAAAAGACATATAAAATCCAGTTGACAGATTCCTATCTGTAAACTGTGCAGCACGTTAATATAATGAAAGCCAACGACGACAACTAAGCTTTATAGTAATTTAGCATTTGCTCGTTCTGTGTAGTAGTAAAGCAAAACATTTTTATAAAAACCAAAATATGAAAAATTGCTCTAGGGTAAATTTGAGTTGTAGCCATTCATTTTTTCTTCCGTATTGTTAAATATCTCGCTTATAAGTAAATCATACACTGTCAAAGCAATTTGATAAAATATTACATATTTTTATCCTTAATCTACATTCTGCTGACCGAAGGTTGGTATTGGAAAATTAAAAGAACAGCTTAATAGGGCTTTCACACTTGCATCAAAAAACAGCCAGTTTTTCATTTATCATGATACAAATCGCATATGTTACGCAATTTATTGACTTAATACGCACTATATGTACATAAGTGCAAGAAATAGGTTTGACGTCTTTTCGTTGAATTTTCTTAACGACAAAAAAGTTTCAAACGCACGTCAACCACGTGCTTTTAAATATAAAATACGGTTGAAGTAACTGAAAGAAACCATTTCTCTGACAACTTTATCCTTAGCGCTGACGTCAACAACATTTACAATAAAATGCTGTGGTGACATTTAGAACAATAACAATAATTTTATTACTCGCTTAGCATACGGATACTTATGCAAGTCAGAATGTTTTTTTTTAGAACATTCTGAACTTTACATGATAATCTTTTTAGTATAAATATATTTTCGAATTCGAATATACAGATATAGGTCACTCAAGGCCGATGAATGTTTTTACTTTATAAAAAATGTAAGAACAATTTAAAGATTAGAGACTAAATTAGATGACGGCAGAGCTGCTGTGTTTTTGCAGAAGTCATGATAACATACATTGATATATTACGTTCAAACACACATGAAAAAGATTCCTTTAAAACAATTGACATTATCAACGTAGTCTTTATACTCATTTATTGATGCCCATTAAACAATTGTAAGCTTTTTAAATCATCCACATTGAAAGCGATGAATTTATCACTCTTCTAGAAAACTTTTACGCGATCAAACCTTTGACGAAATAAATATACGAATTGACAACTACATATTCTAAGCTCTCTTAACCTTATACATTTTTAATTAAAATAACAAAGTTCGGGCAAAATTCATTCATCGAAACGGGCTTTGGCAACGCAATTCTGGTTGGTTAGTTGCTCCAAAATGCATCTATAACTTTCCCGTACATCCTATTTTGGGGTCTAATATAGCCATTCAGAAATGTTTGCATCCGTTCTTTCCGTTGTTTTACATGGTCGTTTTTTTGTTGGCACGTTTTCTGTCGATTTAAAAGTGGTGAAGTGTTTAATAGCAGCTTAAACTTTCTTAACTGAGCAACCAAAGTGGGTGGCAATAGATCGTTATGACATTTTGATGTTAAAAATTTCGACAATCGCTCTTCGGGTTGCTGGGTCACAAATTCGTGGTTTTCTCATTTCAAGAGTATCTGAAACCCAGTAAATTAACTTCTTTACAAGTGGGGTTTTTGTCTGATTAATAACTTACCGGTAAAATTAATTCAAGGTCCAGAAATTTGCTACTGACTTGAACACAACTTATTGTTTCTAATTAGTTGTCCTGTCAAATTATGCACTTCTCTTGATTTTCACTTCAGCCAAAGGTCACTTCTTCAATAAAACCAACAACAAACACATAAACAGCAAGAGGACGCTTGTATAATAACAACAACAACAAAAACAACCGTTCCCTGAAAAAAATTTTTTTTAAATGTAGTAAAAAAGCTAAGAGGACAAACTGTTTCTAATTAGTTGTCCACGACTGTAAATGTATACATTTGACAGCATTCTGAATATATTTTCTAACCCTTTTTAAAAAATATGTTATCAATTTTTGACTGAATTCATACATTTGAGCGTCATGATTTAAAAAAAAAAAAAGAATTTCTTATCACCTCATGTTTTTTCGAGTGATTTACAAAATTATTTGTGTCCGTGCGAATTTTCTAATTAAATAGCATCGTTCGAATTCTAAAGATTATTGGAGTTTTTTTTTCTATTGGTTGGTTTAAAAAACGAAAATGATAAAATCGTTTGACATTCTCAGCATTTGTCGATTTGAAACACTCTTCATAGCATACTAATCATTATACCTTAAAAAAACGATTATTTGTTGCAGGATCATGCTCAGAGACTTAGCAACAAAAACTATGTATTTGTAAAACTGCCAATTATTCAGCACTTGTCAGCACTTGAATAAAACATCAAAAAATTTTAGTGAGAGAAAACAGCAGTATGTATTAGCTTAGCTGTGTCGACAGTACGGTAGTACAATGCCAGCATAAAGTTCACAACCTTCTACTGCTTGCTTACCTAATCGATTCAGAAGCAACAACAGTAGTTTCTACATCACATCATCAACGTTATCCTTTGCCTATTCTTAAAAATGCTGCTACTAATACAGCCACTGCAGTTTTAAATGGGGTCAATGAGTCCATGTTCTCGTCTCCTCCTCTTTTTTGTTTGTATATTTTATATTTCAGTACTTATGTGTTTTATTTATCTGTCAAGTTCCCAGTATCCTTAGAAATTTTGTATTTTTAACGGTTTTTATTTTTATATTGTGAATTTACGGTATACCTTGATATGAGTTTGGATATTTACAAGTTGTATATACTTATAATACATACATATACGTATGTTTGTCGGTATGTGTTATACATTATTTGGAATAAAGAATTTTTATTTTACCTATTTCATTGCTTGGGGATTGTTTTGAAAAATAATTGTTGAATTTTGTTGCTTTGTAATAATTGTTACCATAATAGAACATAATAAATTGATAGATACAAAATATATATTTTTGAAAATATACTTACTCTATCACGTCACGTTATTTAAAATGCATTCAAAGTTTTGGATTTTACACACCTTTTGATGCTGATATCTAATAAACTAGGCAAGACTCGAATCCTTTAGAAATGCACACTACTAAATATTTTAATCTTTTTCATTTCGAAAATTCGAAACTTTGAGTGTAAAAAATATCCGAAATTGTTTAATAAAACTAAATTGTTATATTAATTATGTATTCATCATGGAGTTGTCCTTCTACAAATCTGGTCGTTTTTGGCGGACATTCTCATAAAAGCGCTTCATGACATCTAAATAATATTTTTTATTTACCGTTTGTATTTCTGAAATGAATTCAAAATTATTCGATTTTTTCCGCCTCCCACAAGTGGAAATGTCAGTAATCCAAAAGAGTAATGGATTACCCCGAGCTCCATGTATTTTATACACTTATTTAACATTTCGTGTCATTAAGGCGAAGTTATCCTTTCTTGCTACAATTTGAAGATTTTGCATGCTTTTTTAGGAGGCTTTAGTTGATTTTATAAGAAAAAAGTCTGAACTAGAGATTCAACCATGCAATGAATTTTGCTCTACGCTATAAAGCAGATAAGGTTAATGCATGTAAATAACATTTAAGAGGAATAAATCTAATTACTCGCTTATAGTTCCAAACGGATGAAAATATTGTGCTCCTTTTATATTCTCAACTGGATTATTCTTATGATTTCCTTCTGGGCTATATCTTCCGCAGCTTACTGCCAGCTGCTTGACGCGTCATAATTCTTTAATTTCCGGACTTAACATTTTGGACATAAGTAAAAAGAGAAATGGTTGCCCACATTTTTAGACGACAGATGTTTCAACGCTTTAAACATATTTAATTCTTTAAGAAACCAACGCCTGCATGTTGCATGTGCCTGCTGTCATCTTTGCTTTACGGCTTTATTGCTCTACAATTGTCGCCTGCCGTCGTCTGACTTGGTTTCAAGTTTAATTTTCTTTTTTTCTTATACATGTCTGCTTTTCTCACATATAGTTTCTTTCACAAATCCATAAATGTTGAACCGACATGGTATGCTGCATTTTTTTGGTTTTAAGGATGCTTCTACATAAGCATGTTGCTTAAGCCTTGGCTTAGCCACTGACTTGACGGCTGTCTGCTGGTTTTTTCATCATTTATCCATCGCTCATTTGTAGTATACAAATATGTATGCTTTACTTGTGTTGCTATTTTTACTTTAAATACTGTCTTTGAATATATATCTTTTGTATTCGACTTTGGAAATATAGCTGTTGCTGCTTTGCTTTGTCTTACTTTACCTTGCAGCTTGCGTAATACCTTTTTGTTGTTTTTGCTTTCATTGATGTTTTCTTTTGGACTCCAGCTATTTTTTTTTTTAGTTTTATCTACCTACCTTCGTAAAGTAGATTTTGATTCATCTGTTGATTTAATTTTTTTTTTTTGTGGTTCCTAATTTGAATGTTGTATCTCTGCAGCTTGTCTGAAATTTTGCATGAATTCAACTTCTTAAGCGTATTTTTTTAAAAATGCATTTATACCTGGCTAATTGCTCTTTATCTTTATGAAACAGAAAAGTTTTCATTATTAGATTTTTTAGATAGATTTTGATCAAATTTTTTTAGTTAAAAATTTTCACAACCTGTGGGCGTGGCACTGTCCATAGAGGCAAAAACTTGAATGCTTATATCGAACTAGTTTTCCTAGAACATAAAATGAAAGTCATTTACGGGGGGTATAAAAATAAAGATGCAAATAAAAATACTGGTAGTTGTAGAGATACAGATAGAAATAGAATAACAAAGAGGAACGAGTTCTCTTTTCTCAAATAGAGTTATTAAAAAAAATCCAATCGATATTTTACTTAAAAAATAAGATTTTCTTTTAGTTTGTATCTTGATTTCATTCTCACATTTTAAGCTTCCTACAATTTTCTAATTTACTCGTATAAGTATGTACGGTCGATGAAAACGATGACAACAAAGTGCTACTGTAATGCCACCCCCTAGTTATGAAGTACCATTAAACTTCTTGGTTGCTCTTATTTTGCGTTAAATCTTTTTATTACTATTTACTACTGTCAATAGTGTACCCAGTACTCCTTCAAGCTTAGTTGCTTGGCAACGTCATCATCATAGTGCAACTTCTGCTTTTACTGCATTCCAAGGTTTCTTGTTTACCATTTAAAATAGATTCTTACAACGTTCATGACTTGCTTTCTTTGTTGCTACGGTATGCTTATCTTTTGCCTGCTGTTATTATTATTTTGTCTGAAAAAATATTTTATTCCTTGCATTTTATAGAAAATAAGGAATACATTTTTTTTTTTGAAGAAAATCCATTTTGTTAGCTGAATAGTTAGTTGGCTGGTTGGCTTGGCTGTATGTCTGAAGACTAGCTGACTTGAATAAAGACCATTTGTTGTTTGCTTAATCATTTTCAATAGTCGCTGTTTTCAATTTTTCAATTGATTTGAATTTCTGTGCTCTGCTTTAGTTAGTTGCAGGTAAATGTATTGAATTACATTTTTTAAGGTTTTAGTGAATAATAAGAGTACCCAAGACCATTATAATTTATTGCCATGAAGAGGTTTTTTTTTCAAAACTTTGTACTTTTTTCATAAACTTAAACATATTGCTTTAATGGCTGTAGTTTATTTGCCTTTTTTTGTTATTTTTATCAGGTTTACTGTTATATCAGAGACGATAAATTTAGGAGACTGCAATTTCAATTAAAATGATTGCAAAGTTTTAGAAATTTATCGATTCTTGTTTTATTTTGTCTTACTTGCAGAAATGAAAAAAATGACTGCTGTGATTTTTGTTTCTAGAAATATGATTGTTTTAGTTTTGTAAAAAGTAAAAGTTGACACTTGAATTAAAATTGGCTTGGTTTTGGTTTTTAACTTTAATTATGCGTTAAGTGTTATTTTTCTGCTATCATAATGTTGATATTAAAAGTACATTGCCAGTGCCAAGTGCCATGCTCTAAACGAAGTACTTTTTTTTGATTGTTTTGATCCGTAGAGCATCACACACTGAATTAAATGAGCTGGTCTCTTGGCAAGAATTTGTTATTTTAATACTGAAAAAAAAAAATTTTAAATGAGATACATTCATTTTGTTGCGGTTAAAATCTAAGTTGTTTTCATTTTCCATTCTCAAGGCTATTTGAAAAGGATTCAAATAGCCCCACTGTTATTTGAATATTTTATTTTATTTTACAACGCTCTGGAGAGATGATTAACCGATTCCAATCAAAAATTTGATCTGAACATATTTCTGAAGCGCCGTGCGTGGCATATTTTTAAAAAAAAATGTTCCTTAAATGCAATTGAGGATATAGGATGTTTTTCTTTTTATTTTGTTTTTTAAATTTCCTTCTCCAAATCTACACTTATAAATGTAGCAACATGTGGTCCTAACTATTTTCATGGTTAATCACCTAATTTTGTCTTGTGCCGTCGTCTTTTAAAGATAATTTTATTTTATCCTTAAAAATAAAAAAAGTACCAGCTGTCATCTCGCTATGCATCCTTTTTAGTTGTTCTTGTTTTAACAGCTTGTCTGACTTTTTTCCTTTTGAAATCCCTCTTCTTTGCAACATCAACAATTGATAATAAATGCTTAACAGGTGATACGAAGTAGCAATAACATCAGCATGATCAACCTTACAATGAAATACCCTCACATCATGAAACCATCTGTTTGTATAATAATTTTTCTTGTTTTTTTTTCTTACTCTGTAGAGTACTGTGTAAACTTACTTAATGGTTTTCTTAGTGCGGCTGTTTTTGTATTCAATTCTTCATAAACCATCGCTGTTTTTGTATTCTTCATTTTTAATTTTAACTTGTTTTTAAATCCTCACTACTGTTAAAATGGTTTTATGCATGTTTCTTGAATCTACCTATGGCACAGCTGTCTAGAAAAGTGCTCGCAGTGAGATTGTTCATTGTGCAGCCAAAGAAGAAATTATCACTATGATGGGAATTAGCTCTTGTATTTCTCTAAGGCACACTCCGTTATGTGAGCCGTTTATTTTGATAGTGGTGGGACTTGCCCCACTTTCAAAATAAAAGGCTCATATTGTGTATAAAAAAGGGTTACAAACCCGTCATAGCAGCGGTGCTTAGAGTAAATACTGGAGACGATATTCACATTCCCTATTCATCTCACGTTGTTTGAACTCTGTTTAGTATACTCAAAACACTTTAGAACCCCTGCCCAAGTGTGCGAATCGTACCACAGTTTAGGTCTAATTAAGTTAAATATCAATAAGTCTTTTTTGCTGGACTAACAAAATAACTTCAAAATATAATCAAAATTCTATTCCCTAGAAAAAAATCTTTAATACTTCATACGAAGTGAGATAGCTTTTTGTGTTTATTTTCACAAATCAAAGTTTCTGTTTTTGAGGCTGCCACGCCCACTTACGCAATCCTGTCACATTTTCGTGAAATTAGGAACTGTGTTGCATACAACGTACTTACCCAAGAATATCAATTTCATTAGGCTATATTCAGATATTCATGCTACTTGGGACAGTGATTGGATGTAGACGATAATAATTTGTCCGTAGGTCCAGGCAAGAACTAGGTCTTATAACATTTTATATGCGATTACCGTGGAGATGTTTGAGACTATACATTCCACATCAAAAATTACTTGTGCTGATGTTCGCTTTCTAAAAAACTTATAGTGGTCGTTATTAATGAAAAACTGCCACTTTTGACATGATGTTTATAACTGATTTGGTAACTATTACCAAATATTTGGTAAATATTGCCAAATATTTGATAACTATTACCAAATATTTGGTATTATTATTGATTTTGTTATTATTAATATTTAGTTAAATATTTAAACTTTACAAATAGATTATTTCTACTAATATCGTATTAAAAAAAGCATTTATCATCATGATTTTTACATTCCCGATGTCACTTTTCGAATTTTTAAAAATTTTACCAAACGAAAAATATAGCATTTTATAGGGAAAATTTTTAGTAAATACAACATAAATGCTGATGAAAGATACAACAATAAAAAGTTGAGGAGATATTACGTTTTTTAACCCTTGACTTCTAAGGAAATTACAAGCGGCATTTTGAAACTAAGTTTTAGTAATTCTGAAACTCTAATATTTAATGTTATTTTATGATTTCCTCAAAGTCGTATCATTCTCAACAATCTCGGCGCATTAATATATTTTGAGTGATATGTAGTAGGTATATAATTAAAATTTAACGCAGCTCTAGTTTATTTTCTCTAGGACTGAGCTCAGCTTATTTATCCTCCTTTTGTAATTGATACTTTATACAAACGCTTTGCTTTGCTGCTTGCGTCTTTTGACTGCTTTTTACATCTGTGGTTCCTGCCCCCTTATTGGTACTGCCGCTGCTCTTGTCGCTAAATATTTTAAATCTTAAATGAAGCGCGCCAACTGTGCTGTCATCTGCTTCCTTTTTCTTTTCTTCATGCACTCCTTGAGTATATCCTTTATTCTGGTTTTCCAATTTTCAACTTGGTTCATTCACTTAGTTTTTGGTGCTGCTGCCGCAATTGGTTTGTTTGTATTTGTTGTTTTTTTTTCTTCATTTTTTGGGCTTCTTTTCACATTGTTGCTTTGCATATTGTTAGTCCGTCCGTCCGTCCATCGTAACTTTAGTTTTTAGTAAAGTGGGATACATAGCTGCAAGGATATGAGTGCTTCCTTTCCTGTTTCTTACTCTTCTTTCAACTGCTATGTACATATTTGGTTTTATCATCTTCCGTTTGGATTTCTTTTTTATGTATAATTTTTAAAAGTAGTTTTTTATTTGTTTAAGTATTTTTTGTTTTGTTCTCACAAATTTAATGTGCCAAGCAATGGAAGTCCTGCTGGCGTTCCATGTTGGCTCCCTCGTGTTCTTTTTTGCGATACGTTTTTGTAGTTGTATTCATTGGTGAGCAGCATATCGTTTGGATTTTTTTTTTGCTATAAGAATTCCACTCATAAATATACCACCAGTAAATATTAAAAAAAAAAACTAGACAACTTTTGTGTCTGCCATCTTTTTAGTTTTTTTTTAAATATTTTGTTCATGTATTATATTAAATTCTTTCCGGTTTGACAGGATATGGGAAGGCCGAAAAGGAAGCGGCAGCACTAGTAGCATAGTGCGAAAACATATGCTTAAATTTAAGATTTTAGGAACACTCTGTTCTGCCTGTGGTTAAATTCCCTCTTATATACACTTTTATTGCTCTATATCTAATTAAGTTTGTAGGCCGACAAATGAGTATTGAATAATGCATTCAATTGATATGCTTTTTACATTTATACAATAAAGCTGCATTACAATAGCAGACCTGCCAGTCCTCATAGTCTATATGTAACTAGGACTAGTGACAGGTATATATGACCCAGATATGTGTGAAAATGTGGCTACATTTGTACAGTTTTGTCATTACAACTGATCAATTGGCCCCCGATGATGATATATTATCACAGACTTAAAAAAAGTGTCCACATCAAAGTTTTTGTTTTCGTTTTTAAGATAGTATTTAAGAACTTTCTGCTGACCTTCCCCTATGAATATAAAAATAGTCCATGTTCCACCTTTTGTAATGAGAAAATCTTTACTGATTGGACTTCTAAATATGTGAGGCTAGTAATGGCTAATTAAAAAAAATGGTTTCGAACTTTAGTGCGACCTCAAAAGAATATATTAAAACTTCTAACAATATAAATTCCTAGTTTTCGATTTGCATTTAAATTTTGCTTAGCCTATGGAAAGTAAAGTTAAAGGAGAATGGAAGGGGGAGCTGGAATCCCCAATTAAAAATACGATACCGCGGTTTATTTGGTGCCCTCATGTACTCAAGTAACATGAGATTTATGTTCCATCAGTTTTCAGTACTTGATAGGTACTATGCCTATCTTTCTCAGTTTTAATACAATAGGCTTTAACATATGGAACTACGCTTTTTCTTAGACTACGTCGATTTTTGTACCATCCAGTGTCAATAGTGCTTTTTACATACCCACTGAATTTTGTAAGAATATCTTCCATAGTTTTTTCTGCAAACAGCTTTTATAAAAACCTTTTTCATTTCATTGAATATTATTTAATTGAACTTAGAGTCAACAATTGCCTTCAAATTACATACTTCTATTCATTAGTATTGGTCACGGGTACCAATATGTCAATATTCTCCTTCAACTTGAAACTTAACTTTAATAATATGACAAAGTTTGGGCGTACATAACAAATTTAAGTAAAACTCATGAGCAATAACCACAATGTTCATGAAATAACACTAAAAATAAAATTCTTAAACTTTGCTCAATAAAAAAATAAAAACGAAGGGAGTAAACGCTACCCTCTCCTCCTTTTATTAAAATCTTCATACAAAAATTATGATTTTTTAATATACATGCTTAAACGCATTATATCTTATCTCGCTTTCATATAAGGCAGGTCAAAAAAGTTTTGCGTGATGGTGTCACCAAATCTTATGTCTGTCCTTGCCACCGTCTGAAGTCTCTGTTTTCACTGTTTTCAGTAAATAACTTGAGATTGTCTTTTTTGGTTTTTGTTTTCTCAATATTACTGATGCCTGCCTTTCTGTCTTCCAATTGTCTTTTGAATTCTTCAAGTTTCTCAAGAATTTAGTATACATGCGTGTATTGAAGAATGAATGTATGTGCTAGCTATAATTTAAGCCTTGTGCATGAAATCATCATCATCCTTAAAAAAAAAAAACAGCGGCAAGCAAGAGAGTTTGATATTTGTGATGGTAACTGAACCAACTTCATATCCTTGTGTTTTTTTTTCATATCAGTTTTTATAGGGAAATTTTCAAACTTTTTTTTCTCTTACGAACTCTCTTTATCTCCTTTTGTTGATGTGCGCTAGACTGACACAAAAAAACAATCAACAAATGAACGTTTGCAACAAATAAATATTTATTTGAACGAAAACATCCCAAGAACTATAAATAAATAAACCTTTACAAACTAGATTTTTAACTAATTCTCATAAAAATATTTTAAATAATTATTAAACACTACATTCAGGGTATATTCACTTTGTCATTCCATTTGTAACGCATAGAAGGAGGAGTGGCTGGTATAGAAAAAGTATGTAACCACCTTGTACGATTTTCGATCGATATTTAATTTCAAAACGAACAAAGCTGTCGCATAAACGTAGTATTTAAAACCAAATAAAAATATGTGATTTAAAATAAATTCCATTATTTGGAAAAGTGAAAACTACGTTTTATGTCATTTTTCTATATCCGTTTATTTCGTGCCGGAATCTTATTTGTATGTCTGTCGTTAGAGCCCATCCAAAAAAGTTTATCAAAAAGATATCTTTAATGAAAAATTTCCCTTCAAATTCGAAACACTTCACTGTGTATCCTTATTATTTCTCTCAAACTAATACATACCAATAAAAAACTACACTATATAATGTGAATGAGTTCAAATATCCTTCGAGATGTTTGTGTGGGTACCATAAATTTAAGGCCAGAGGAAGTTTTTTATTTTTTGTATGTATGTATTATTCTCATCTGTTGTGTGCATTTCTCCCATCCTTACAATGGCTATGGGAATTTTTCATGTTAACTAGTTCAAAGTTAACTCTGGTCGTGAGCACGTCGTGCCATCGTGATTGTTCTTGCTGACGTTATTTCCGTGTTGCTACAATATTTTAAAACCTTTTTTTTTTTATTGCTATATCAATTAGCTTAATTAAACTACAGAGAAATACTTAAAGGACTAAAGAGAAGCTTTATTTTATTTTCGCATGCGGTCGGTATATTTGAAAATTTTTGTGTGATTTTCTTTTCATTAAAAATTTTATTTTTTCTCTACATAAAATAGTGTGAGAAATATTCGTTTTTTCGTTCGTTCTTCAACATATATTATACGTTCGTATATTCTGTGTACAAAGGATTATCGAGTATATATGTGTGTCTTAATTTCTGCTTATAGTCGTCCGCGTTAAAAATTTATAAATTTTTTTCTACATCATCGCCAATGTTTACATCTCGTGTGTAAAATATAGACGATGACGACCACGACGACTACGAATCATTTGATCAGGCAATAAAGAAGCGAATAAATTTTATGACTCAACTAATCAAGCAGCCAGCGAAGAATCTTCTTCCTGAAAACGTGTGGGCTGTGGTCAAAACGCTTGTATTATCGAAAAATTTAACAAACATTGGATATAACAACAAATTTGAGTGATTGATTGGATTTTTCAAAGTGAGTTGGAATGAAGGATACATTTGTAATTTAATGATACATCGAAGTGTTTTGAATTTCAATTTTACCCACTAAAAATAAACTCAAACTCAATCTGTTTTTTTTTTAAAGAAGAAACGGAAAACTATCAAAAAATTGTATTAAGCTTTAGGTAAGAATTGTTTCAAAACGTACGTTATAAAATTTGAAAGGACCTACTTGAACTTACATAGCTCCATGCAATCGAAGCTTCCGCTCCATGGTAACGAAAAATATTAAATACTTCGAACAATGTGTGATTTGAGGTATTATTTTTAATAGCTTCTTTAAAATTCTATTAAATTCAATGGGCTTAAATTTTAAAGCCCAATGATTTCAAAATAAAATCCTCATCGAGCAAAAATATTTTCTTAAAAGCGGAACTAAAAACATTTAACAAAAACCGGAAGTTGATTTAAATAAGAAAAACTATTCGGTTTTTCTTAAAGTGTTTATGCTACTAATTAAATTATATTTCAGCGGTTTCATAATATTGGTTCTTGAATGAAGGCTATTCTTAATTTTTAAGTTGGATATTACTCTGAATCTAGATCCGAGCGTTCTTATACTCTAAAAATATTACTTTATTGCAAAGCTTTACAAAAAATGTTTTTTGCTAAAGATTCATTCTTAAATGCTTTGCCAAATTTTCACTATCACCCGAAATATTGCCAACACAAAGTTTGTGAGCAAATGTACCACAAATGCGAATCGCATTATTTTACGTTGCAGTTCCAAGTGGGCGGGCAGTCCTCCGATTAAAATAATGCCGTAAACTGCTTATCATAATCTAATTTTATAACCAAGATATGTATATGCATTTTTCGAAATTAAGAAACCTGGCATTCTTCGAATCGGAGTTGACAAATGTATGGACATACAAATTTGGGTGATACAATAATTTTTTATAACTACAAAAAGTAACTTCTATTATTTTTTTGACAGAAAAATTATTAAAAAATATATTAATATAAATATTAATTATAAAAATGTTGATGAAAATTAAAATACCTTAAAGCTTATTTTGACTGAAGGGCGCCTTCTAAAGAATTATAAATTTAATCTATTTAGGAACTACTTATTACAAACATAAAACATTATTCTTAGACCACGAAGCACAATTTTACTTTTCTTGATCCTGCCACATCATGAAATTTTAACTCAACTGAATGTTACAATTTTGACGCTTTTGCAATTCATTAAGTTCTTGGAAAAGATATTTTTTTGCGGTTTGATTTTAATTTTATAAATTGATGGTACCTATAGTTTAAATTGGAGAGCGAAATTTCACGTTGAAAAGTAATTGTTCTTTGTATGCATAGGGTGATTCAATTGGAGGTTTTAATTTAAAAATTTTTTTCACCTGTCAAAAATAAACAGCTGACTGACATAAAGTATTAACTTTGGATCGGTAGTCGCATTTTAATTGTTAAAAATTATCTCTAAGATTGAAAAAAACCTACGGTACACAATTTGCGCAAAACAATTTTGCTAAAAATAATAGACCATCTGGTGCCATGTTTAAAAAATTAATCAAATGATGTCACGAATCTGTTTTTTTTTTTGTAGGGCCTTTTTAAGAAAAACATGTGTGCTAATGACCCTAAAACGATTCCAGAGTTAACGTGATTTGTTTCATTATTCGTGGACGTGAAAGTAGTGGAGAGTTCCATCAAGAGATCAGAAATCTGCAGTACGTTCATGGCGCCCGTTTGGGCGATATCATTCTCCATGTTCAATGTCAATACATATCCACATATCTAAATAAAAATATCAATTGTTTCTCAAACTCCAATTCGTCTTTTTTCATGTATAAATTGTAACCTCACATTGAACTACCCTATGTATGTCAGTATCAGCAGCACATTACACTTATATCAACAAAGTCAAGTGTATTGAATTTCAAGTCGCCAACTGCTATAAACTTTTTGGTAGACTGATTTGTTAGTGTTGCCGATGTTCGCTACACAGTTATTGCTTATTTTCTTCTTTTTTTTTGTCTTAAATTAGTGAGGAGCGGCGTATGGGAGGTCTCGTTTGCTGTCTACCTTTTAGCTGTATAGTTTCAAAAGGTATCCTTTTGATAGGATGTCTTGAAATTAATTTTTATGCTTTGTTTGAAAAGGTTTTAGTTTTTTAAATGCTGTTTTTTTAAACCGTAGTTTAAATTCAGTCGATTCAAACGTGTAGTTTCACCTTTTTTTTTTGATCATTAGTAATTTTCTAATATTTTTGTTTTTTATTTCAGAAAATTGGTTGTCGCATTCTGAAAGTTTTCTCCAATGTGGCACCCCAGAGCACAGACCGAGTTGTCCAAACTGTGGGCAAAAATAGCCAAGTTCTGGACGCCATTCGCGAGGTGATAACGTTGACACGTGAGGTAAGTTTTTGATATTTAAATTAAAAGAAAAAAAATATTATACTTTTGCTGAATGTTCAACATGTTTTCGTTTTTATAGACACCTATTAAAGGTCCGGTGCACAACTATGATCCCATCAACTTTGATAGAATGTATGCCGATGAATACGGTGGTTATGGTAGCGGCGGCGGTGGAGGCGGTGGCGGCGGTAACGGCAACGGTGGTGGCAATCAACGTCAATCACGTGGAGGCAATCGCGGTGGTAATGGCGGTGGAGGCGGTGGTGGCGGCGGAGGTGGTGGTGGCCGCTTTGGTGATCGCGGTGGACGTCGCAATGATGACCGCAGTCGTAGTGGTGGCAGACGTGGCGGTGATGATCGCAACAACTTTATTAATCCTTGGGCGAATGAAGACGGCGGCTTTGGTGGTGGCGGCAATGGAGGCGGCGGCTTTGGAGGTGGAAACTTTGGCGGTGGCTTTGGTGGAAATAACGGCGGCGGTGGCGGAGGTAATTTCGGTGGCGGTTTCGGTAATAACTCTGGAGGTGGATTCGGTGGTGGCGGTAATGGACCACAAGGTGGCTTCGGTGGAAACCAAGGATTTGGCGGAAATTCAGGCGGAGGTGGCGGCATGGGTAACTTTGGTGGCAACTCCGGCGGCGGCGGCTTTGGCGGCAACCAAATGGGTGGTGGCCCAAGCGGAGGCGGCGGCTTCGGTGGGGGTAACCAAGGAGGTGGCGGTTTTGGAGGTGGTGGCAATATGAATCAAGGTGGTGGTGGCGGCGGCGGTGGCGGAGGCTTCGGTGGTAATTCTGGCAATAACCTTGGCAATGGCTTGGGTGGAGGATCCGGAGGCGGTGCTAATGTTTTTGGTCCTGGACCAAATAACAATGGACCCAATGGTGGAAATTTGCCAAATGGACACGATCCCAAAAATAGTACACAAGTCACCATTCCAAAGGATGTATGTTGAATATTATTTCGATTAAATTTTAATTATCAATTCACTATATCGTTTTTTATTTTTATTTAGCTCGCTGGTGCTATCATTGGCAAAGGGGGCGGTCGCATCCGTCGCATTCGCAATGAATCGGGCGCTTACATAACAATTGATGAACCCCTGCCTGGATCCACCGATCGTATTATTACCATCTCTGGCAACCCCAAGCAAATACAAATGGCGCAATATTTACTACAACAGAGGTTGGTGTCAGACCCAGAAAAGTATGCTATATAACTCAATACTCATATTACATGCATTACATTACATTGAAAAAATAAAAAAATAGAAATATCCGGTAAAATCAAAAAATTAATAAACGTATACATTAAATACATAAAATATACCATATCATTTAAATTAAGTTAAATTTGGTATGCGGTGGGTTTGCTTGCGATCTACGTTCATTATAAATCTACAATTCATTAAATCATCACTAATTATGTGCTTATATAATAAAATCAACAATTATCATGTGAATGTGCTTTATTAACAACTACAAAAATAACAAACAATAACTTTTTTTTCCATACCTAAGCATTTTTGTATTAATACATTTTGTATGGAAGACTAGTGATTTTGTTGTTTGGTATTTATGATTAACAATAAATCCCTTGTCTTCTTACAATGTGTGTTGCTGTCTTCATTGTGTGTCAGTTAACTAACGTTCAGAAAAATTAACAAAACTAACCTAACATTAATCTGATTTTTTTTTTTTAAATCATCACTAATAATCCTTCCTACGTCATTTGCTTAAAAATACTAAAATTATATGGCTTTGTCCTCGCTATGTTCTCTTGCGCGAAATATGTAATTTTGTATGCTGAAATATAACTTTAGCCAACCTAAGACTATTATATGACAATTTTTTGAGTAAGTTTCATTGGCTTAAATTTCGGAAAATCTTTACTAAACATCAGAAATTTCTCGGAAACATTTTTAATCGAGATAAATTTTTTGATCTTGCAATTAAATGAATGTATGTAGGTACTACATATAATTGTAAAAATAAACCATTTACAGTCTTCCGACAATATTTACAAATTTCGTTCGAAGCGTATGGAATGTCAAAATATACATATGCTAGTGGTGTACACAATTTGACCATGAAAGTAATGAAAAACATACTCAAAGTAAAATATTTACGTGCCGCTTGGTTTTCGAAGTAATGAGCGACTATAATAGAAAAGTGTGCTTTTTTAACGTATAAAATAAATATGAAATATTGATTTAAAAATGAGTATAATTCTGGCTTCCGAAGTTACAAACTACAAGCCAATATACGGTTAATTTTTATAGACTGAACTAAAGAAAGAATATTTGTGAAAATTTCAATATCTTTCATTGTTTTCTAGATATTTAATTCTTATGTAAATAATAATAGTTTAATTCAATACTCAAGTTCAAGTTATTCATGTGTGCGTTTCCCAAAAAACAAAAGTTTCAATAATCGACACTTCGAAACCAAACAAGAAATTTTTTGTACGGCAAATTCTTTAAACTTTCAAATTAATCAAATTATGTTTGTAGTCATTTCAAATTGTACGATTGATTTTGATCTGATTATTAATATCGAAATCGTAGGTTTCCTCGAATAGTTTAAGGAGAAACAATCTGACTCAAAATCGTTAAGTTATCGAAGTTCAAATTGAGTGAAAAAATTTTACTTTCGAGAAAATGAATGAATGTCGAATGAAGTTTAATTTTTTACGAAATTTATGCCTATTGGAATACTATGCCAAAGCGATATGTAACTATGTTTATTCAATTCATTTGTTTCGCTTATTAAAATATTGGGTTAAATAATGGATCTTCAGGAGGATTGTGGTGATGATGGTGTTTTGTGAAATAAATATTATATAAATATGTGTTTTTGTGATAAAATCGGTTAACTAATATAATTATTAAAATTCATCGCGGAGCATTGCCCATTTCAACTTTAAGTCAAAAACTTTTGGTTTGATGAGTAAGAACAAAAATATTTTCGTAATGTATTCAAAACAAAAATGTAATGTAATGTAAAAGCTATACTTATAAAAAACTCAAAACTAGGGAACAGACTACAAAATAAAGTTTGAAATCACTGGCAAAAAGTCGTAAATAACAAAAAGAAAATTAAGAGAAATTAAGGTTGATGATGCCAACAAAATTTTTAAGTTTTTTTTTGGTATTTTATGGAATTTAGAACACATAATTTACGAATGTATTATAGTTAGATTTTGACATAAATTTTTCGGTTTTCACGTCCTTGTACTAGTTTTTGTCTATTTTTCTACATTCTTGTTTCATACGAAATAAACAAAACTGTGAGGCCTATATTTAGTATACAAGTTCAGATCTTGCCAAAAACTATTTGAAGTAATTTATTCATATGACCACCACTTGCTACTTTTGACAAAGTCGATTCGATCAAACCAATTTTTGTATACTTTTTCACAGTGCATGAAGTGTTCATGGTTTATCTGCATAAACCAATGACTTAGAATGCCCCCACAATCAATATTCTAAAGGTGAATTTCAAGTTGAAATTTTATTAGATTTCCACAATCTGTAAACGTTGTTCATTCTGTAAAGAAAATAACAACTTAACATATGTCAGACGTCCTGATTGGACGCAATTCCTATTGAAAGACTTTTTATGGATAAACAATGTGTACACTTTGAAAATCTGATATGGTTTCGTGGCACGGAATCGTTCTTTTTTCAGTGACCTTGAATGATTTTCATAGCTATTTCATGATCCGTTTAAAACGATGGGTTAGTAACCATGGCAAAAAATAATCATCATTCGTTGCCCCCAAATAATTAAAAAATACTTTCAATTTTCCGTCCTCCTTTCGAGGGTTACACACCAAGTGTTAAGGAGTTACCAACTGAAGTTTATGATTTTTTAATAAAAGAAAAACAAAAGTTCTTTAGCCTGAACTAACTCTACATTCTTAAACAACTCGTTTGATATCACATTTCTTGCAAAAGAAGGGAGAGTACTTTGTTTTTCATGCTACGGCTCTTAAAATGTATAAGAAAACAAAGTTTGGTTGAAGATTTTCACTACATAGTCAATTTTATTTATGGTGCTCAAACGATCGACTTTTCGTCTGTTTCTGATTTTTTCATTAAGTTTTTGTCCCCCAAAGAAGCTAAAAATGGTATTAACTGATTGAAACGTGTTCGTTGTTACATTGCGTGACTGGCCGATGCCGGTTTTTTTATAAAAATCAGCTATTAAAAAAAGGTTTAAAGACATATTGCGTTATATAGGATGAAGACGCCAGGTCGATTAAAAATATAAATTATAATACCAAAAAAATTTAAGTGCATACATGTTGGAAAGAAAGGAGGTGTACAAATCTTACCTCATTCGCGACAGATCTTGAAATATGATAAGACCCTGTTTTGGACTTTCAATTATTAATTTTTTTTCACTGATGTATTTTTAAGTGAATAATATTTAATTGAAGAATGTAAAACTTATATTTATACCTTTTAAATTTTATTATTTATTTCAGTGTACATGAGAACAACAATCGAGGCGGCGGTGGCGGAGGTGGCGGTGGTGGTGGTGGTGGAGGACGAGGAAATTTCTAAGCGTGCACACACCATGAAACCCAGCATCCAATCCAACAGCAAGAGATATTAAACTCTTACATATAATATTTTTAAGATTTGCTTCAAAAAGGACGATATAATGGTGAAAAATCCAACAAGCATCTTAATATTTAAGAAATCCTTAATGTTTTATTTACAAAATTATAATTAAAATTTAATTTTATTTTTAAATTTAAACACAAACAAATAAGAAAATGTAAGCAAACAAAACAAATTCAGTTTATTATTAAAAAATTATAAATAAGCAAATTCAAAAAAAAAAAAGTAAATTTAAAAAATCATAAAATTTCTTTACCAAAAAAGCGCGATTGTTTGAAAAAATGAAAAAGAAAACCCACCAGCAAAGCTTTCACTTTTTTGTGGCAGAGCATCAACATTCATTTTTTTCTTTTTAAGTTAAATTATAAACATCAATCATGCGCTAAATTCAAAAATAGGAGATACATTTCTTCAATGCTCTTAATACCATAAGGAAATACAAAAATGTTTGTAATTTATAATTTTATAGTCGCAGCTTCGTCTTTCATATGTACTGATGGAAGCAAGCACCACAAATGCAACCAAAATATTTACTAACAAAAACAACAGCAACATTAAGCAAATCAGCATTCTTAACTGATTATCTACATTTTATTATGTATTAAGTTTCTTCTTCCGTTGAACAGCAGTGTGGTAAATTCGCACCCGCTACGTCATTATTTTAACATATAAGAAATCAAGTATGGAAATAAAACTATATGCTTACAATATAAACTGAAACGACAAGAGCAGACAGTTAAATATTTTTATCTCTTGTTAAAAGCAAACAAAAAAGAACGAAGAATTTTCTTGTATTAAGGATTTTAAAATGTAAGAACTTACAAATACATGCATATGTGTTGTTGCAATCGGAAAATTACGATTTATTTTTATGTGCACATGTCACCACGTACATGCAAATCTTCCAAATTATTAACAAAAATAGCTTAAATCCGTATTGTATACAAATGAGACAAATGTTCATACAAATAAAATATAAATAAAAATATTAAAATTGTTTGTATTAAAAAAAAGAAAAACGTCGCAGAAATCGCTACTTGAAGCAATCGCTACCATGCAATTCACCATAAAAAAATATAGACAGAATAAGCTAAATATGCACAGCAATGAGTGTAATGTCAAATGTGTCACAAGAACACGCAACATGAAAAATAATTTTGGCTTTGTGATGTGTTCAATTTTTGTTTCAGTTCTCAACAAATCCATGCAAAAGCGAAAAAATATCAGACTTAGAAATTCTCGCTCATCAGCTCAAAGGTCACTGATGATTCCATTTAGCAATGGATGAAACTATGTAGTATTGTCCATCAAAGGTTTTCATAATTTCGAATTTTTCAATTGTTGAAAATTTTCCTGTAACTGCGTTTATTTACTTACGCATGCGAAAAGCTTGCGAGCAGAGTTGCTGAAAAAATGCAGCGTATGATTACGTTGAGATTTCAAAAGTGAACGTAAGCTTAAATAAAGCTACTTGCAACAGCCTTTGGAATAAGTTCCGTTTTAAAATAAAGTTTACGATTCCATTTATTTTCCATAATATCAAAAAATCCGCAGTTAATAGCCTTAACAGCCCAACAATTTTGTTTGAAAAATTTAATGTTTTCTAACGTTCAAAGTGTCATAAGTGTTCAAAATGCAAAAGACATTACTTTTTGCTCTAAAATATATGAAATTCAAGATTAAATAAAAATTGTCTCAAGTTAGACCGACTATTAAATCAATAAATATGTTTTCATATAGAAAAATTAGTTACAAAAAAAGCTTCACACTATTTTTGTACGATTATGAATATTTATTAAAGCAAAAATTGCAAGTAGAGAACTTTTTTTCTGCACAACAACAAAAATTTATAAATTCATGTACATATTTTGAAATGTTTGGCGGTACATGACTCCTAAAGCTTTCAGACTGCGGTAAGCTCAAAAAGTTTTCTACTAAGTTGTATGTTCAAAATCTAACTAACTAAACTAAGTCTAACTCTCCCAAGAATCATTAATTTTGGAAATACATAATAAACACTGATATTAGACTCACCGAGGTTAATTTTTTTATTTAAAATATTTTTTATGCTGAATTTTATGATACCGATGCGAATTCATTGCAGACATAGGAGTTAAGAATAGGACCACTACCTTTTTTTTGAACTTAAATGATCGTCTATCGCTACAATTGTCAATAACTGGTAGAAACAGTGTGAATCATTCACTGCGAAAATTCCCCCGGATTATGACTCGTTAATCCATTAAAAAAAAAAATGGGTACTCTTTGCGCTTTAGCAAATAAATTCTACGGAACCTGGTGAGACTATGACATAGTCACTATGTTCACTATCCGTGGATGTATCAACTTAGCAAGTTAGGCACTTTCAACAAAACTGCGTATAGACTTTGGTGTGAAGACAATAAAACTATCATACAAAGCACATTGCGTCGCATACGAGCGCTATATTTTCCAAAGCGTTAAGCATTTCTTTAGGGCAGTGAAACCTAATCGTTTTTAGCTTCCGGCACAAAATATATTTTCAGGTCGCAGTGCCAGCATAGATATCCTTCATCTTATCTACGATACCGTCATATCATCATAGTGTATTTACGTCAAAAAGAAAAGTAATTAGCTTGACAGCATAAGGTACCAATATCGCACACTTTCCATTTGCACTTTCAGTGCATTTGCTTTTTTTTCAGTACTTTTGTACTTTTTTCAGTACATTTGTACTTTTTTCAGTACATTGTACTTTTTTCAGTATATTTTTTCATTAATTGAAATATCCCCAAAATTATTGTAAATTTTAGGAAATTTGGGTGTCCATGGCAAAAAAAAAGTACAATCGTCCTCTAAAAAGTACATTCTAAGGCCCGATTAAGTATATTTCCAAAAAAATCAAATGCCATCACTGTTAGTAATTAATACCAAAGGAATAACGGCTTCATTTGTTAGAACCGATGCAGCAGTTTAGGAGCTATAACATGTGTAGGTATGGATTGCCAAATATTAGGATCAGCTGTTGCATTGACGAGTGTTTTTCAACACAAAAAATGACGCGCACCAACTAGTGTCTGTCAATACTTTGATCAACTAAATCGGCAAACAAGTTGACTGGTCTAGTTCGTGCTTCAGTTTTCATTTACATTTAGATAATTTGCAAAGTGCGGGTTTTATTTGCTCCGTTAAATTTTGCATATTTTGCAATAATATATTGATAATATATTATGAAAAGCAGTGAGATCTTTTTATTTACAAATTTCAAGTGACAAAGCCATAAAATACTTTAATAAATTAACGTAAAATTGAAAAATAGCATCTAAAACGATGCCGTCGGCAGAGCAGCCAGTGTGAGTGCAGTGTTTTATTGTTAATTTAAAAGTGTTTTTATTGAAAATGTTTTCATTTGCTCACAAAAAATGCAACAAGTGCTTAAATTCAATTTAATTCTTTCGAAATTTTCCGAATGTTTGTTTTAATAATAAGAAAAAAATAATTTATTAAAAATCCTTAAGTGGTGTGAGTGTATTGGTTGTTGCTAAAATTCATTGCAGTTGCTGCCTAGGTGCGGCATACGCAATGGTTCTATTCAAAGCTATATAGTTCAGTGTTTCCAAAATGTTTTGCAAATTAATTTTTAGCAGTGGTCTTTCAATTGTACAATTCGCAATGCCGCAATCGGTAAGTGATTTCTGTTTTCTCTTTAATTTTATTGATGCGAATGTTTAGCTTCCTAATTTATGAAAGCGACTTTTAAGAATTTTTCAAATGGGCCAAGGTAGATCCATTCGAGCACTTATGGTATGAAAACCATACTGGTGCAAACCTAGACTGATGCCGTTCTAGGTACATATTATGAGATTTTGACTCACTATGCTCAATTGAAAATTCATAGTTATCCACAAAAAACGGAGTTGGGAGTTGACCACAGGCTCCATGTCTTTTTCCTACCCAGCTCTGTAATCAACGATAAATGATTTTCTTGAAATGTTGCTCACAAGGATATTGAAGCTGCCCACCCATGTTTTTTTAAAAAGAGTAAAAGCGCTTTTGAGAAAATAGTTCCACATACATTATTTATAAGAGTTAATATTATTTTTAATGTTGCATAAAATGTTAAATATATTTGCATTAATAGTTAAGTTATAAAAATATTGATTAGCAGCTAAGTACATAAATATTCGTTATTTACAATTCAACATAAAACGTGGTCAATTTATGTAAACACGAAAAATGGTTTATTTTTTAAGTATTTTATTTATCTTAATGTGATAAGTAGATAGTTCTAAAGCTAGCGAACGTTTTATTTGAAGTTCTTTTTGAAGGTTGGTTGGTTTTAGTTAAAACATTTACTAGCTCTCCAACTAATGTACAAATTTTTTCTTATAATTGTAAGCACCGATTTATTGTATATAATAAATTATTTTTATTCCGGTGATTCCTTGTTATTTATAGAAATTGAAATCGTGATATTGTCCAGAAAGGAGTTTTGATAAAAGTACCCTCAATGTGCACTGGTTAATTTAAAAAATGTTTACAGCTTCATAAGAAAAGCTCTTGTAAAAAAAACTGTTCAGTAAAAAATGTAGACATTCGTGTAAAAATTAAAGATTTTAAATTAAAATAAATTTCAATTTCTGTTAGGAACCACCCCTTTTAAAAAGTACATGGATATGTACATATATTAATGTGGTTTTTATTCCGAATTTTTACTTGTATATTAATGACATTTTACAAAATTATTATTGAGTATAGATATATACTATTTTCCTATTAATTTCGCTTCGATGAGTTAATTAAATATTTACAACAATGCGTCAATAAATGTTTTTCATTTGTTGAATTATTGTTGTGATGCATAACAGCAGCTGCGCCCAGCTCACGAGTATAAATGTCCAGACCATATTGTCCTTCCTCAGGGAAACTATTAAATTTTAAATATTTTAGTATTTTTAAAATTGGGTTAGGTCCATGGAACTTACTTTATGATAAATGTCACAATATCATCGAGTGTACTATGCGTCACATATTTGGATAACTTTTTCTCTTCGATGCCATTCTTATGAAGCGTCGCCATAAAATCTGTTAGGGGACGTGACATTCGAAATTGCAAGTCTAAACTGCGTCCAGCAAAAATCAATGGATCCTATTGGGGGGGAAAAAGTATTTTTCATTAGCTATATGTTGAAGTTATTCATTTAAGAAAAAAAGTTTTCAACATAGATTTTTGAATTTCAAGTATGGTACATTTGAGTTTGAAAGCAACAATTTATTATTTTTTCAATAAACGAATTTCAGGCAAAAATAAATTTTTAAAAACAAAGACCAAGATAATGTTCCCTAAGAGCAAGTATAGAGAAAATATATATCATATAACTTAAGTTGTCCATTATCAGGTCCCTAGACCTAAAAATAATCTAAAATTTGCGAAATTTTTCGGTTTTCTAAACTTTTTCTAAGAAGGGGTATTACTTTGCAAAACGCAGAACGGAATCATGTTTCGCCACAAAATAAAATTAATTTTTCCAAAAAAAAGTTAACAAACACTCTTTTTTTATTTCGAAGTATTTTCAATTACCTGATGTGTTATTGGTATCAATCCGAAAAGTCTCGTGGCCTTAGTAGGACCCCATTCGCCACTTGCGCAATCTGGCAGGGGTACCATCACTGTTTGTAATTCTTCGCAACAAATCTAAAAGATGCATTCAAACATTTAATATTACTGATACTAACAGCTCTAGGATACTCAGACTTACCTTAAATTTACACACAGATTTAAACTTCATGGGTTCACCGGTTAAATACTCTTGTGGCGTAACAGCATTAGCAAAAATGTCTAACAAAAATGCACCCGAACATGGGGCATGTACACGAAAAGCGACTATATTACCAATTACCGACTGCATTACGAACCGCTTGAGCGACACACTATCATAAGAATCTTCATCACTATCATAGAATTTTAGATTATAATGGAAAATGAGGCAACTTTGCATGTCAGTCGGCATGGCTATTCGCACAGTAGCGGCACCTAAAATATTAAATAAATCAACATCAATAAGGAGCAAAATGGAGCGAGCAAGGTGTTACTGCAGAATCCAACCTGTATCATCCGTAAATACCACCGCGCCATAGCCTTCATCGGCAAAATGCAGCCCATAGCGGAAGAAGAGCGAACGTACAAAAGGCAGATTCTCAAATTCACGCAAAGTAATAGGTCGCTTAAGTAGTTGCCACTCCTCTTGTAGTGGATAGAATTCATAGATAAACTCACGCGGATCAGTTAAGAAGTAATGATCATCATATTCATAGCTGAAAAAGAATGTTTATATCATTATAATTTTTTCATTTCATATCAATTTGTTAACCTACCGCAAACTATCATTTTTGCCACGCCCCGTTTTGGGTGCTTCCTTTGCATTGACTAAGTGACGTGCACCCCAATTACATTGCACAAAACGCCATGCGCCCGCCACATATACAGCGTTCCAAGAGTTGCGGAAACGTGAATCTTGAAATTTGACACCCGGTTGATAACCGGCACTCTTTGAGTAGCCCTTGATGACGACACAGTGTAAACCAGCGTAACTGCAGAGGCGTTTAAATAATACATGATAGCTTTCGGTGCCATATTTGATGCCACGCAATAGTCCCATCGGTGTGTCGCCACGTAGATCATCATCAAAATGCATTGCATTAAGATTTTTGACAGTAATCCAGCGAAAGATTGTGCGCGCTTTTTCGATATCAGTTGTGCAGCGGCCCACTAATTGGCGCACCAGGTCGGTGAAAGTTTTTTGATCTTCTTGAGCGACCTACGCATATAGATTGGAGTGAAGTTATTAAATGGTAACAATGAATTAAATAATATTTGATATTTGAAACATTTTAAGCCTTCTAACCAAAACTTGATTGTAAGAGGAGGCGTATTTATAAATTTACTCTTCACAGACAAAGAATAAATGTCACTTCAGTCCATGCATCCATATATTTAGAGACTATAAGGGAATTTCTTATACATACCGATATAGCAATGCGATCCACATCCTCGAACTCAATAGGATCTGTATATATTTGAAATTTGCTAACAGCTGGTGGTGCAGGCACTGGTGGTAACATGGGATACTCCAAAGGAACAGTACCCTCAATGAATTCATCGTCCAAAAATATGCTCTCATTTAGCATGTATTCACTGCGGCGTGCGCTTATCAATTCCAACATTTCACTGGACTGACGATCGACTAGAGCCGCTGTCTCGTAACGTTCATGTTCGAGCATTTTACGTGTGATGCTCTCCTTCTTCTTGCTGCGACGTAGTGTCATATTCTTTTCAAGGTCTTCTTTTTGTTGCTCGTGACGCAACGTCAGAATATTCTGATCGTCACGACTACGACGTGAAGTTGCCAGCTCTTTTTCAAATTTATGCGTAAGACGTTGAAGTTCACGTTCCCATTCATCCTGGAATTCAGTATGTATTTTGCGATCTTCTTCTTCGCGTTTACGTGCAAACTTCCGATAGAGTTCATCTTCCTCCTTGCGATGTTTCATCTCAAGATGTGCTTGTTCTTCGCGGGCCTGAGAGATAAGATAAAGAAAAAAAACGAGTTTAAATTATTTCTTATATTGCTTTTACAATTTTAAATGATTTCTTATTTGATATGCTAAATGGGATAAAAATGAGTAAAGCAACAAGTTGTGTGAACAGGATTTTAAATAGTAAATTAGCGTAGAGGACAATTAACATAAATAAAGTTATTTCAACTTTTTCATGTCCTACTTTATCAAGGCTCGACTGTATTTTTTATAGTAGTTAGTTTCATACACTAAAATGAATTTGAGAAAAAAAAAACCCGCCAAATGTATGGGTCAATACAATGCTTTCAGAGGACAGTCGCCAACAATAGCAATAACAGCAATTTAGTCAATAATAAGTGCCACTCAAACAATTTGCGAAACATTTACGGAAGCCACAAAAGTCAACAACAAGTAACATAAAATACATAGCAGCAACACTTACAACAACTTACAATGCAACAGTTGCTGCTGCGCTGGCGGTGTTGACCAACATTGCTGAAAATACAAACAAGCTTTTGCTACTGGCCGCTAAAGGCGCTGTTATGTTACGTTTGCAAATATAGCGATGTGATATCAATGCCGTTGATGTATCGATAATATTCAAAGGGCTTCAACTTTTCTCTGGGATACGAAAAATCACTTTTATGTTGATAACTTACTCCTTTTTCAATACAAAAATATCTTATGTACATTAGCAGCCGACTCTACGGATTTTAGTAAGAGGTCGTCAATAAAAACGTTCGCGGTTATTTTGAAATTTGAAATCCTTCCCCATGGTTTTCTACTTTTATCCGATTTGGCTACAACCCTCCCCCCTCTTAAGGACATCTACAAAGGATTAAGGTATCCCCCTTTGTTTTTTATAGAGAAAACATTTAAAATATTGGACAAAATTTGGACAAAAATTGGACATTGGAGGTTTCGGGAGGAAGGGAGGACCCCCTCCTTGATCGCTTTTATCCGTTTTTACGAACCGATCTCTCCTTCCTGCTGCGGACGTGTTTTATGGATGACCCTTTCTTCCGAAAGGAGGACCCAGAATTTTTCGGAATCTAAATTATAAGCGAAGATGTTTGTAAGCGAAATTTCTTTAAAGGCTTTAAGTTTAATATAGACGGGCATATTGAAACGGAGATTGGGTAACAAATAAATACTCCTAAGCTACTGAGCTACTAAACAGATTTTATCAAACAAAGTTTTTTTTCGCTAAATCTACCTGGGTCTATCTACGATAATGCATAGGATTTGCGTGAAATTTTGTTTGAAAGTGGCTCTTCTGATGTTTTTTCGTACAATTCGATTAACTTAGGTTTTTATAAACAGCTTGATACTATTCGATATTTTTTAATGTTTTCGTATTTTTTCGATTCTTTTCGATAGTTTTGGAAATAATCGATTCGATACCTGCCTTTGATAAACTTTTTTTTATCATTGTCAAAGCATGGGCGATTTTTCTTTAAGAAATATGTTGAGGATTATTTCTTAACAAAATAAAAATTATAAATTATGAAAAAGTACCCAAATAAGTAGTTATGAATAATCGTCATTCCACATATGATATTAGCGTCAAAGTAAAAACATTTTTTAAAATCTTTAGTATCGATACTTTGGCTTACCCGCTATAGAAAACAATAGAAGTTGCATGCAACCACAATAAAGCAAAAACTTATGAAAAAAAAAACAGACAATAAGACAGACAGCAATACGGACAATAGATGGATGAATATGGATGGATGGATGTTTGGATAGATAGCAAGAAACAATAACAATGCACCAAGACAATAGCAAACAGACAGACAGACAGACAGACAGATAGTGGATAAAGATATGAAGTTGCAGTGACAGACGGACAGGCGCACACTTGTTTTTCCGGCTGTGCTCAAAACGAGTGCGACTGCTGATCGAGTGAAAGTCTCTTACTTTGTGATGCGGGCTATTGATGCTGCTGCTGTTGCTGTTGGCTGCTGGTGTGCAACTTCACAGGCCATAGCTTTCATTCACAGAATTTTTTTTATATACTCAATGCGCCTGCGCAGCATTGAACGTGCGTCAAGGAAGTTTATTTTCGCTTTTTTTGTACACATTTTTTTACTCTTTATTTTATCATCATCACCAGCGGCAGCGGTAACAGCAACAGCAGCAGCAGCAGCAGCGGCAACATTTTCTGATTCGTTATCGTTGTTATAATTTGTAACAAGATCGATGCCGCATTCGTTTTGCTTTGAGGGCAGTAGGACTTTAATTCACTTTGCTGTTTTATATTTTGTTGTTTGAGTTGAATATTATTGAAAATTTCCTTAAAATGGTAGGTTATAAAAAAAAATATTTCGACTATGTTAATTTGTCGTATTTTGCTTTCTGTTAACAGTTTTAGAGATATTTATGTGGGTACAAATAGAGTACATTATTAAAATTGAAAAAAAAAATTTTAAAAAATTTAAGCTAATGAAGCTTTTATGGCCTTTTCTTTAAGAAGAAATGCGCAAAAGTTTAAAAAGAAAGTCTTTCTTTCTTCCTTATAATGTTTTTGGGGACTTAAAGCTAAAGATCTAATGTTTCAGCTACAGAAGGAAATACATAAGAAATAATAAAATTACTGAAAACAATTTGAATCAGTAGGTGTCGGTAAAATCGCTTTATCTTGAAAGCTTATGATGGGAATTTTTGTAGTTTTGTAGCACGTTTTATTGCATTTTCCACTAAGGCTTAAATTGTTTTTAGCCATATCAACATGCACAATCCTGATAATTTTTTTGAGAGTTATGTTCAGCCATCTCCAAATCAAGCTTCGCAATTTTTTTTGTGATAATTTTTCCCAAATGCCACATTAATCTGAAATAACATCGTTTTTCGTAAGCATTTCTCCAGTTTCGAGCGGTTCTGATATACTTATAAAATGGTAATTTTTGTGTTAAACCATTTTTGAAGAGTATTAAATACATTATATATTCCATGTTATGCTTTACAGTCAGAATATTAAGTGTCAAAAGAATATCTTGTAAAAGGGATATCTAATTTCAGAAAGTTTTACTTCGACATATGAATAATTCCCATAATCTGTATTCCTATTACAGAAATTTTTTTTGGGGATTTATCCTAAACTGTTTTTAAGATATCGTGCAACATTTTTCAGCTTTTCAGTATTGTTCGACTTACACCACATTTCCCGATTTTTCAAAATTTTTCAAATTTTGCTACAATTCTTCGAAATATTTAGATTTTTTCGAATTCTTCAACCTTTTTTTGATTTTTCAATTTTTTAAGCATTTTTCGACTCTTAAACTTATTGAAAGTTTTGAGAATTATTCAACATAGTCGTGTTTGAATTTTTTAACATTATTCTGCTGTGTGTGAATACCAAAAAAATTTATACAAAACAAAAATTTGTTCATCAAAATAAGGACCTAAAGCTAGTCATAATAGTTTCATCTGTTGCTAAACGGAATCATCAGTGACTTTTAAGCCGACAAGTGAGAATTTCTAAGTCACTGTACTGAACAGTAAGCATAAAGTAAAATAATTATAAAATAGTTTTTGTTCCAATACACCACGAATAAATTTTTCAGTTTTATCGAATTTCGATTTTTCGAATTTATCAATATTTTTCAAATTAACCACATTTTTCGAAGCTTTCAACATATTTGACTTCCTTAAGAGTTTATTGACTTATTCAACATTTTGTGAATATATCAACAAGGTTCAAAATTTTTTAATTTTTTTGACTTATTATGATTTTTATAATAATAATTTCTTGATTTTTCCAACATTTTCTGATAAATTTTAGGTTTTTTAAGACTGTTACAATTTTTTCAAGTTTTGCTCACTTTTTGAATATTTTTCGTCTTCTTCAAACTTTTTGGGTATAATAAATATTTTTCGATTTCTACAATATTTTCGTCCAGTGGGGACTCCCCCCTCCTCTTGGTGAGATTTGGTGAGATCTGGCGGGACCCCTCCCCCCTCCCCTGAGATTTAAATTATAATTTTTAATGTAAATTCTATGCATTAAAAAGTTGACGTGAGGTCTTCCATGACCCCCTGCCCCCCCTTGGTGAGATTTGGTGATATTTTGCCGGACCCCCTTCCCCCTATTTTCGCTCACCTAACTACTGGACGTCCCCAGTTCAGTATTTTTAAAATTGGTTAGAATTTTTCAACGCTTTTCGACAGGCTTAAAGATTTTTTTTGTTGCTATTTTGTCGAAATCCGCTACAAACTGTCCTTTTTCTGTCAAATATTGTCTTGTATCACCTACTGTCCGGGTATCATAACATCAAGCATGCACTGTACTTTGACAAACAGCTTTTGTTGAAAACTTCAGTTATCTACACTCGTCCATCGATGTAGCTCAATTTTATTTAGTGTACACTTTTTAATATGAGATCATACAAATTTTTTGATTATTTTTTAATAGCAATTTGTGATGCAATTCAATCACCATGATAAAAATTGCCTCAATTAAGATTTTATACCAATTTTGCTGTTGTTGTGGTTGATAAGTATAATTTGTTGTTGTGATTTTGTTGCAATAACTTCCTCATTGCTTTGTTTATAAACATTTTGTTGTCATTTTTATAACCGCATTTTTAAAATTTTGCAAATTTGTTGGCAATTTAAGACAAAAGTTTTCGGTTTCATTGTTTTCTTTTTTTTTGTTTTGCGTAACAAGTAGAAATTTTACTTTCATTTGTTTGTGTTTTTTTTTTTTTTGGTTTTTAAGTTTTGTATGCAACGCCCTCTCCAATTGTTTTACTATGCAGCAAGTTCAATGTTTTATTAAATTACTTCTTGTTTGATTCACGAGTGTAGTAGGCGTCGATTTATGCGATATGAAATTTTATTACTCTATTTGCGCTGAACACCATCCTATATACATATATATATCTGCCATAGGTTTTTGAACTGTTTACCATATTTGTAGAAAATTAAAAATAATACCAGTAATAAATAAAAGTGTTATTCAAATGTTTCTGTTTTTTTTTCGACAATTGAACTTGACATTGAATTCACTAGTGATTTTATTGTTCGCAGTAATTGCAACAAACCCATTGTTTCGAAATAACAACTAAAATTTTATTTCCATTTGAATTTGTCAACAGTTTTTTTATGAGATGAAATAAACATTTCGTGACCAACTTTAATCACTGACAACAGACCTATAGCCACAATTTTGATTTTTGGTTGTATTTATAAAACTTTTAAATTTTTTCATAGAAATACTTCTTCTAAAATCAACAATGTGAGCTGATTCAATACGACTGTAGAAGTATTTGAAAAAAATCAGCTTTTAGTTTCCGAATTTATTTTCTTAATCCTGTGCAATAACTATATTTTCTACAACCTCTTACAATGTATGTCGGTCATTCTTTTAATAAACGCACACTTTGTTTTTTTTGACGTTTTTGAACATTTTTTGATACGAAATATCTCAAAAACTATAAGAGATAGGATGAAAAACGATTTAATCATTTTTGTTAAGAAATACTATAACTTTATAAAAAAAATTAAAAAATTTTAAATAAATTTGTTAAAACATTTAATTTTTTTAATTAAAAAAATTTTTCTCAAAATATTTTCAATATAACACCTTTTGTTTTTTTTATTTTTTTATATGTTATTCCTCAATCAATCCTAAGAATGCATGTGCTTTCATATCGAAATTCCCGCCATAACTTTAGAAACTACGAATTTTTTACTGATGACGCGCACCATGTTTTTTCAACATAAAATTCGACAAAAAAAATTTTTTTTTTGTTTTTTTTTTTTGTAATGTTATTTTCAATCAATCCTAAGAATGAATCTGCATTCAATTCAAAATTCTTGCCATAGCTTTGGAAAATATGAGCTTTTTATGAAGGCGCGTTTCAGTCTAATTGTATGAATTGTATAATATTTCCCAAAGTTATGTCGGGAATTTCATTTTGAATGCAGATACATTCTTAGGATTGATTGCAAATAACATTATAAAAAAAAAAAACAAAAAAAAAAAATTTATGTCGAATTTTATGTTAAAAAACGCACCATGCGCGTCATCAGTAAAAAATTCGTAGTTTCCAAAATTATGGCGGGAATTTCGATATGAAAGCACATACATTCCTAGGATCAATTGAGTAATAATATATAAAAAATAAAAAAAACAGGTTTTATATTGAAAATATCTTGAGAAACATTTTTTAAATTAAAAAAATTAATGTTTAAACAAATTTATTTAAATTTTTTTAACTTTTTTTATAAAGTTTTAGTATTTCTAAATAAAAATGATTAAATGGTTTTTCATCCTATCTCCTATAGTTTGTGAGATACTTGGTTTCAAAAAATGTTCAAAAACGTCAAAAATTACAAAGTGTGCGTTTAATAAAAGAATGACCGATGTACACATCGCACACTCACTTCAAAAGTGACACAGCTCTAAAACTTTTCTTTACAAAAACAAATCTTTTTATTTTTATTGATTGATATTGATTTTGAGTCTAAAAATTCTTTGTGTAGCCATGCATTTTTTTTATGCCAACACTTATATTTTTTTACTTATATACATCACTGATGCGGGAATTTCTACTGGGTCATGTTTTGTTAACGTTTGAATTTCTACACATATTTATACACATACTAGCGTGAAACTCATGTGATAAAAGACAACTTGCTGTCAACGTCCAGGCAACGAAGTTGAGAAAATAGCAATCGCCATAAGGATAACTAGCTTCTGAGAATTGATAAAAAATCATTTTCGCTACAACTTAGAAATGTATATTTGATATAAAGCAATTATATATTTATTTGAGTATTAACAGCCTAGTCGCGTCAAAAGCGACCACCTGGCAAAGCCTGGGACTAATTTCAAAGTAAATTACCCCTGGGTGCCATGAAATTCCCGGTCAATCCCGGTCACTTGGCAGCTCTGGAAATAAATGTGTCTTTTTTGGGATATTAATCAAGACTGCCTTCTAAACCAGATAACGAACCATTTGTGATCGCTCTATCACAAAACAACTATCATAATTAAAACCTTTTCATATTTTGGTCAAACGGGTACAAGCCAAAACTTAAATTTCATTACATTGCACTACATCGATCATGTTTTTTGTTTTGTATCTTAGGCTACGCTTTGTTGGCTTAATTAATTTATGTGGAGCTGAGCCATCAAACTGTTTGTTGGTTTGCTTGCTAGTTTGTCTGTTAAACCAACTGCAGCAACAACAACAACAACAGCAGCAACAACTTTAATAACTACAACAACCGTTTTGTTGCAACTGCTCTATCGAAAATCTTGCTAATTGCGTAGATCTTTTAACTGCACTTAATTATGGGTAGTGCAATGCACGTCATATGTAACTGGCCACTGCGCGCATGCGTAACTTTAACTGCAATAAAATGTTGTCTAATTAAATGTTGGTACATCATAATAGTTGGCGAAATCAATGAATGGGTTTTTGCAATTCATTTTATGATTTTTATCAATTTAGTTTGACAATCATTTTGATTACTTACACAACACTTTTAATGTTATTGCTGCCGTTACTGTGGTTATGCGTAAGAAATGCATTTTATTGCATCCATCACGCATACATAGCATCATCATGCGTAACCCTTAGATAGCGAACCTTTAATCAACTAACTATTGCTCATATAATTTATTTATAAGGTTTACTTACTTGTTTATTTATATAAAGAATTAATGTAACAAATGACAACAAAATATCAACCGCTGAAAGCATATAATTTAAACAATTAAATAAAATCAAGAGAATTAAATTCCTCACAACGCCTAAAGAGTCATAAAACAAAACCTCCACTCTGACAGGCAACATTTTGTTGTGCTGTTGCATAAAAGCAACAAAATAACACTTTAACAAAATGCTGACAAAAATGCACCACACACATAGCAATGGAATGCACCACATGCAGCAGACAGCAACAGCAACAGTTGCTTGCGAAAAAATAGGCCAAATAAATAAATGTTACAATGTTTTAAACGTTGGACAACAACATGCGTGAAAAATAAAATTGAAAAACGAAACATAAGGCAACGCATGTAACGCAAGTTAGTTTTCATGCTTAGCAAATTGAGTGCGAAATTGCAGTACAGTGGGCAAATACGAACAATAGCAATAAATCGAAAAATATTAAGTGTGGCATCTTTTAAAAAGTCTGTATTCGAAAAAACAGAAAAAAAACGTAACTATGTATGTATATCCAAAGTCAAATTTATTACAAATAATTTTTGTCATGCATTTGAATGAACGGTGTATAAATTGGTTTGGTGATGACCATAAATGGTGAGCGCTGAAAAATTTCTTGAAACATTTTTCCCGCAGTGACAAACATTTTTTTACTGTACTTTATACGGTACCAATGTATACAGGGCCATTGTCTGTTATAAGAAACCTTCCATCCTGTGCTAGTTCTTTTCAATTTTGTGATTAATTAATTAAGTGATCTACCATTTGCTTTCCTTCTCGCCTTCCATTTACAGGACATGTCGAACCCAATGCAGTCAACGGATTTTTAGCTACTAAATTACATCTATTACATCTATGTACATCATTGTACAATTTTAAATTCCTTCTCCACATAAAACCTTCGAATACAGGACCAAATATACGTTGTTATATTTTCCTTTAAAATGATTCCAGAACCCTCCGCAACTCTGCTTATTGTTCATCACTTGCCTTCATACAGAACAATAGGTAAGATTAATGTCTTATATAGTGGACATGTTTTCGTTAGTTTCTTGGTTTTATCCTCGTTAATCGCTACCCTACTCGAATCGGCATGTCTTCAATCTCAAGAAAAGTTTCGAAATGAGATCGCTGGCAGATGGCCGTGATGTCAATGACATTTGCATAACCTAACAGATTGACGGAATCGTATAATTTGTGCTTTATATGATATGTTTACACTTGCTCTATCTACTTTATGCTCCAGCATTTTCGAAATCGGGTCTAAGTTTGGAACAGCACATACTACACAGAGCACTGCGTATTTTTAAGCTGTTGAAATCACAAGCCTTGCCATGGTCCTATATAACTCCAGTTAATATACCACTTTAAAATCGATTAAAAGATGATCGATCGATGAATTGAAACTTCAATGGTAATCCATCAAATTTGGCAGCTTCTTTACCACTAGACAAATCTATTCAAGTCTGGGTGCAGAACATTCTCGCTAACTGTAGTTATGAAAGCTCGTGCTTCCATCAGTCTATCAGTATGTTGCCTGGTAAGCAGCTTCTGAAAATACCAGATTTTCAAAATTATGATATTCACTTTCTCATTCCGTTTGTAGCGCATAGAAAGGGTGTGGTATGTATGTAAAAGTATATACATATATTCTTGATCAGCGTCACAACCTGAGTTTATTTAGCCATATTCGTCTGTGGAAATCACCTTTACGGGAAAATCAAACAAGATAATTGAATGAAATTTGGCACCTTGCAGCAAGCTTCTTGGAAAAAGTTGGTGAATATCGACTGGAGGGCGTGGCACTTCCTATGAAAGTGAAAACTTCAAAACCTTATACTGCGGGCATTATTTAAAGTAATGGAAGCAAGTTTCACATAAACACAAAAAATGGTTCGGTCTAGTATCAGACAAAAATTTGGCGAATTTAGAAGAGGCCGTGGTAAGTTCCATATAAGATAAAGCTCCATATTGCTAAACTTAGAGTATTATTTAAGGTAATGGAACCAAATTTCACACAAACAGTAGGAATGATTCGGAAAAGTTCTGGACAAGAAGAAGATTAATTTCAAAAAGTGGGTGTGACGCCTTCCATAGAAACGCTCACTGAGGGAATGTTTTAAAGTAATGAAGGCAAATTTCCCAAAAATATAAATTTTGACGACTTTTCAAAATGGGGGCTTGGCAACTCCCATACAAGCATAAGCTTCACAATGCTACATAGAGAGCTATTTAAGATATTGTTGCTAAATTCAATATGGTTTCTTTTAATCAGACCAATATCCTTTAACTAAGAAATTTAAGACTTACGCACATTTTCCCCGTTAACGTTAATTTTTAGCGAGACCAAAATAGTTTTTCTTTCGGAGGATTCCCATTTTATTCATTCTTTCAAATCTGTCAACTTGCTTGAGTGAAGAGTAGGGTACTAATCGGGTCTTAGTGATCGGTGGTAGTTGAGCGACAAGCGATTTGAGTTAACGAATGAGAGTTCAACCACCAGTAGGGTAGCTCTTCTTTTTGATAAAGGTGTCCACTAGTCCAAGGAAACTATTTGCTTAAAAAGAATGCATTGCGGAGAGTTCAAAAACTTTTTCAATTGACTTTTCGATAAAAAATCAAGTGTAAAACTATTGAGTTTGAAAATATCGAAAACTAAAGCAAATACCATACTCTATATTCATTCACCAACAAATTAAATCAATCGTCAGCTGACTGCTGCAGTCATGTAAACGTAAGCGCTGCACTGCGATATCACGACGCGCATGCGCAATAATCAAACACTTTTATAGCATAAAAACGTGTTAATGAAATGCAACAAAACCGCGTGTTATCGATGCGTTACGTTAATTGAATGCATGCGCAATTTAGCTGCCTAATTAACATTACAATTTACAGCAGTGGTGTCGGCGCGCACCTTTTCAGGGTTTTCCAATCTTCCAGAGCATCCATTAGCACTTGCTAACTGTTAACTGTATAATTCGCTCGCTCGATTCTTGATATAATGAAATTGCTAGCGATTATGTATGTTATCTAAATAACACTTTTTTTCTCCTATAATATGCACCTTTGTTACGTGTATTTCAAATTGTTAACAAAGGCATGAAACTGGTTTGATTTTTTTTTCTCTTCTTCTTCTAAATAAATTAGCACCATTAACACAACATCGACATCATCAATCGATGGGTATATAGACATGAAAATAAAAGATAATTGTTTTGTTTGTAATATGTAGTGTTGTATTATTGGTGAAAGCATAATATGTTGATTTTTTTTATTTCCTAAAAAATAAGTATTATCTGAGGATAACAGCATTTAAAAAAATTTTTAAAACTCAAGGAAAATTTCAAAAACTGTTGAACGCCAAAGACAATAGAAAATTTTCAACTGCTTTGCTATATACCATAGGCTTCAAGCAGCGTACCCATCGACTACAGCTGACTTGAATGCAATTCCATTACGTTAGTAACAACAAACTGCTACTGTTAAGGTAATGAATTTCATAATTAAAGTAGAAGGGAGTTACTTTGAAAATAAGCCCAACAATAAATAGACAACTAAGTAAGTAGCTAACTCAGTTTCACTTGTACTCGAGTTCTGTGTCGGCTATCATAGTTGTAACTGTTTTTTTTTTTTTTCATATAAAGCTATTGCAGCGGCCAAGTTGCAAGTTGCTGGCTCTTTGCTTAGTTAATATAAAAAAAAAGAAAAAAAATAAAAATTGTCTGTTCTGCACTGAATAATTTCTTAATTTGAACGCGCCGTTACTACGATAAAAAAAAGTTAAGACAACAGCGTAAGGTGTTGCAATACGAAAAAGACCAACAACTGGGGGGTGTATTGAATTTGAGATATGTACTTCAAATGTAACAGGATTTAAGAATAAATCAATATATTGACTTTTGAGTAGTTAAATGTTTCAAGCGATATCATTTAGATGGTGCATGGTTCTACTTTAAGATAAGAACAAGAAAATAATATTTCAGTTTTGTTCTGAAGATCTTAGTTCCGGAGGTACGAACATTAGTATATATTGCCAAAGATGCGATTTTGACCATTTGACTTTTTTTATTAAATTCACGAAAAATCAGCAAGTGAATATAGTGGAATAATTTAGATGTAGTTGAAAGCACACCATATAGAATTTAAAAAGGAAATAACACATTTTAAAGAGGACTTTTAAAAAACATTAAACACACTAATTTTCATAGAGCGAAATTTTTGAAAGTTTTTTTCAAGTTTTTCATATAAAAATTGAAATAAAATACAATTTTTACATCAAAACTGAAGAAAAGTTTTCAAAAATATTTTTAGAAATACCCACACCCTACACAGATTTCGTGAAAAAAGAATTTTGGCCATTGTGAGACTTTCTCGAAAGTAAACTTTGTCGATTTTAAATTGACAAATTGAATCGAAAAATGTTGGAGAGAATTTAAAGTACTTGCTACTGATCGTGAAAAAAATATATATAAAAAAAATTTTTTTGAATTCAAAAATATTTTAAGTCATCCAAACTATAAATTCAAACCATAAGAAATATTTTTTTTTATACATTTTTCTTTCAATATTTCACAAACATTTTAAATTACCTTTCTGTTGTGACCCTTATTTTAATTTTTCCCATAGGCGAATACGGCTTTATGTAGGCCCCTAATTTCATGTCAGATTATAACGGCGTGAGTACAGTTCGGCAGGTACATCCTCTTTATACGTTCCCAAAAATTATACCGATGAGACCTTCTCCATTCTTTTTAAAGTCAATACTGATCTATCATCCAAAAAGCCCACGTCAAACTCCTTTCCCCAAATGAGATGGTAGAGTCATTGAAAAATTTTGCCCCAAAGTTAGGCGGAAATTTTCGCTGGATACCCACGGCTGACAAAACTATGTACGATGAGTTGATATTTTGGGAGTCACTTCCGACAAATATATTTCACATAGTTCCGGGAAAGAGTAAATTCCAGACCAGAGTGATGAAACGGCAATACAGTTTAGAGCGGTATAAAATTTTGATAACAAATGATATCATATCTTAAGCTTTCCTGTTAGCTTTTTCATTTATTTTTAATTTAAGTCAAATTATAGCAAATGCTTCAATAACATTTCAGTAGTCCTATCTCCATTTATACAGTGCTTGAAACAGTTCAGAATAGCTGTTTTCAATGAACACAATTCACTCCAAATTATTAAGTAACCATAAGCCCCAAATAATATTCATAATTAAATATCAATCTTTACTCACCAAATAGAAATCAATCGGTTTTTCTCGCATTTTATTGTAGGCCTTCTGTATTTCAGTTTGCTTGAGCGCATGCGCAATATGCAAAGCGCTCGCATCGAAACGTCCATACTTGTAATCCGTGTCATTCTGTGATGGTGAACTGACCTCACGGCTGCCATAACCATTTGGTGTTGTTTGGCGTGAACCAATGGGGCCTTAAATTTTAAATAAAAAAATAACAAAAAATTTATGAGGTAATAAAAATTGTTTTTCATATTAAATTAAGTAAAAGATAAATTCAAATAAACATATGTTCATGTGAGCTAAACATAAAATCTATGTCAAAAACTACTGCACTGCACTTACCGTCGACACCATCGTTGCGTGAGCCGCGTATTTGCTCATTGACATATTTGTTGGTGCGCGGTGCATTTAATGCTTGCCGTATTCCCACAGATGTCTGATCCAGATGGCCGGGACCACTCTTTGGTACATGTGAACTGCAATAGACCTGTGCGCAAGCGTAAGCCGTGTGACACAATCGTTGTATGAGGTATGTTGCAAAATTTTGTACAGATGAAAATGAAAACGAAAAAAAAATTGAGAAAAAAATCAAAGTTAATAAAAAGCACAAAATATTAAAGATTTGTTAAAATTTATGGAAATAATAAAAATTATTTTTAATACAACGCTACATAACTTCATTCATAAAATTTTGTTATAGCTGGTATAGTTTAATGGCATACTAAAAAAACGCCAATAATCTCGTAATATATTGCGTTTTTAGATTATTATTATATAATTTAATCTATTTAATTAAATTTGGCACCATGTTTTCCTGCTCTGCCAAATAAAGTTTTGATAGCAACCCAAAAATGTGGTCGCTGCTGCAGCAGCAGCAACAAGATGGCAAAACTTCTGCACAGAAAAATTAAGCGAAATTGTTACGCAAATACAAAAATGGTCAAAACACTGCGAACTGGTCTAAGTGAACACACACACACACGTTTACAAATGTGTATCTATGTTAGTTGTGATCCATATTAAGACATCGATCACCTACATATTATACTGAGTTTCATTGAATATTGTTCTTTCAATGAATCTCGATCAAAGTCAATGCGTGCAAATTTTGTACAGAATAAATCTCGATTCTTACTTGGCATACGAAGTTAAGTAGTGGGTTAATTTCAATGTACTAAAAATTACATATCAAATAATATATCATATGATCACATTTCAAATAATATATCATATGATCCATATACATATATACATATGTTATAGAGTACGTACATTTCATTTCATTTTCGTCAGTTTCTTTACTCTTTGTTTTAGTGAGTTAACAGCTGTTAATCCTTCACAAAAGCACAGGGGCCCTATTCTGTAATGCGTATCACATTGCGTATCACATTGCTCTCGCATCGCAATACAGAATAGGTTTTAGCGAAAGCAATGTCTGAGATATTTCTGTTTGTTGTTTCTCAAAAACGAGTTGAACGAGCCGTTTTCGATGCCGGTGTGAAAGCCTTATAAGACATTTATCGAGTTCATCGGAAATTATCAATGTGACTGATTTTTAAACAATTTCAAAACTAGAATGTATTTTTAAAGAAAGAAAAGTGTCTTATAGAAAGTATACAATGCGGATGCCTGAAATCGGAATCATGTTATATTTAATAGTGTCGGATCAAAATCAAAAAGAGTCGAAAACTTGAAAAATATCGCAAAAGCAGGTTAAACTCTAAAAATATCGAAAAAATTCGGATGATATTCAAAAATTTTGAATAACTCAATAATGTTCGAAAAACAATGATTAGTTCAGCAGGTAATATAAATATTGATAAAAGACTCAAAGTATCGAACCTTATCAAAAAGAAGGGAAAAGTCCATAAATCCTAAGTAAATGTATCAGATATACATATCGAAAACTATCAAAAATTCGGTAAAAGTCGAAAATAACGAAACCGTATTAAGGTATCTTGAAATGTCAAATAAGTCGATAAAAATTTCAGTATATCGAATAGTGACGAAAATTATCTACAAATTTGATTAAACTCCAAATATTTTAACCGTATCAAAATGTCGAGTGGAGTGAAAAGTATCGATTAGTATCAGAGTACAATGAAAAAACTATGGGATCTTGTTGCTCTAAATGCATTTGCTTAAAATTGCCCCTTGACGCTCTATCTCCGACCCTCTTCCTGGTTTTTATCGATGACCTTCTGTCATTGACTATCAACCCAATCTATTCCTTTGCGGACGACAGCAACATTTGTCATTCGTTTTGCTTCAAAAAGCGCCCAAGCTCTATATAAAGGTTGAGAGTAAACGCCGGCATATGTATGATTCACTAGCTCATCACCTCAACAAAATCACCGAGTGGGGTCATATTAACCGAGTCAAGAAATACTTTAATCCAGTTGATCTTCGTACTGTCTACTTCACCTATATTAGACCCAAACTGGAATACAACTCAAACATTTGGGCCGGGGCTCCAAAAACCACTTTGGAGCTGCTAGATCGTGTTCAGTGAAGTGTAATGAAACTAATAGGTGATGAATCTGTCAACTCCTTCATCGATTCCCTTCACCACCGGCGTAACGTAGGGTGTTTGACCCTTTTCTATAAGCACTTTAACGGGAAGTGCTCTAGAGAGATACATGAACTGATCCCTTCAGTCTGAATTTTCTCTCGCAGTACTCGGGTGTCTCATCAGGCCCATACCTTTTGTGTCACGCCAGTGTTCAACAGGACATCACACTTTCGTGATAATTCTTTTTTTGGCCGCACGATAAAGTTGTGGAACAGCCTGCCTGTGTTTGTCTTCCCCGGCAGTTTTGAAGTTTTGACACCGGAAAGTTCAAGATAAATGTTCACCGACACTACTCCATCTATCCTCCTTCCCTCTAACTTTTCTCCTTTTTCTTAAACCAACACGCTGCATTGTATTTATAGGGGGTATCCCCTGAGCGTTGGCTTATTGTTTGAAAAAAAAAAGAAGTATGATATCTAAAAAATGCATTATTTCTTAAAATTTTTTAAAAAAATTTGCTACGGATTACTAGCAATTGTAATATCACAGCTGCCTTAAAACCAAAAAGAGTGATCTGTCACAAAAATGGAGTTGAAACTTTTTTCTTTTAAACAGCCCTAGTAGACTGGCATCCGGGCCTATAATTGTACACACGGAAAAATTTTTAGTGACGTATGAAGGATCTTTGAATACAATACCATATATAGAAACTTGGCATTGGCAAAGTCTGGTTTGGGTGGGTTTCGCATTAAGAGTGCTTGCACTCACTCGCTTTCTTTATATATCTGAAGCTCTACTGACATTCACTAGAAAATATTTAGTTAATATTAATAAACAAAAAGTTCAAATGACTTCTGGTGATTAAAGTACATTAAATACAATAACAATGCTCGAACTCAAAGTATTTAAATTTGAATTAGCTCTAACCATATTTTACTAAATAAAAAAGCACAAAACTTTAAAAAAAAATTGCTTTACTTACAAGTAGTCTTTGGCATTTTTTGGAAATATATATTTTTTCTTTTGTACCACAAACATGCATACGCGTGAATGGCTTAAAAAGTATTTATGGCAGTCATTAGCGTATTTCAAGAGCACACGCATACACATTACAATGTACCCATATGACTAAACACAATAGATTTCATTGACTTGGCTAATAGGGTGTGTAATTGTTTAACAGAAAGAAATAAGAACATGTTTGGGTATGCGAGTCACGACTTTTACGGATGGTATTGGGCGCCACTTTCATTTAAGAAACAAAAAAAAAAAAACTAAATACTTAACATTGATTGAAGGCTGTCAAAAAATAAAGAAAAATAGTTTTAATAAAAAATCAAAACAAAGACGAGTTTTTCTTTAAAACTAAATTGCTTTTGTGAGCTCTGGCACAATTGAATATTTTTTTTTTTTGTAATTATGCTAATTAGTGAAAATGTTTGAAGTTGGAAACTTAAAAAGCGGCCACCCGCCATCATGAATTCTTAGTTTTGATATTTCTAATTTGACTTGTGTGCCAACAGTGCCACTTACAAAATAAAAGTCATGAGGTTCAAAACCTGGTTTTTCATTTAATGCAGATTTTTATGGCAATTGTTTTTTTATTTTTGCGCAGTTTTGTAAAAAATTTAATGGAACGCCATATTTAATGAATGAATTGGCAAAATTGTCCAAAAGTAATTACAAATTTTATCAAAAATTTTTCATTCAAATTATATGCAACATCATTCTATTCATTTTTGGGAAATTTTTGCATTTAGCTTGATGAAGTGAAGTTACACAAAAAATAAAAAATAATAATTTAAATTAGATATAAACTTAGGTTGCTTTATACATAAGTAGTAGGTTTTCCCAGCAAAAACTCACCTCTTTGTCATCTTGCTTATGTTGATTATTGAAATACGTTTTCAGTGTCAATTTTGTGCCACAGTGGACGCATTTGAAGCAGCCGGAATGAAAGAATGTAAAATCTTTTAATGGTCCAACACGATCAACTTGATAGACGATTTCATTGCAACGCAAACAAGTGGATTCATAGAAATTTGGTCGATACATGTTTGGAATTTGTTTTTGTCGAAATTTAAATTTCAATTCGAATTTTAGAACGTAAACTTAAGTTATTGTTGTTGTTGTTGTTGTTGTTATTGCTGTTGCACTCAATTAACTTGAGTAGTTGCTGCAATTTTCTTTGAAAGCAATGCAATTTTGGTGTTTGTCTTAAGCTACTGTTGTTATTGTTGTTGTTGCTGTTACTCTTGCTGCTATTTTTTGCATTGGTTTCGTAAATTGCATTTAAATTATTTTGTTAAGCTTTTAGTTCCATCAGGTGTTGGTGCACACTGGTATGCACATTTCGTTGTTGTTGTTGCTGTTGTTGTTACTGTTGTTGCAATGCTCAGTTTGTTTATTTATTTATTTGAAATTCAGTATGTGCGCCTGCGCACACGCTTTTCTTATTTTGTTGCGCTACGTGTGACTGGCGAGTGAGTGAGTGACTGTGTGAATACAATTTTAAAGTGGCCTCTGTCGCCACCAATCTCCTGCTGTTGCTGTTGTAATGTTTTGTGCCAATTTTTTTAGAAATTCCAACTGTAAGAAAATAAAAAAAAAAGTATGCAAATAATTTTATGAAAATAATGAAAATAAATAAAAATATTTTTATATGTTTTTCTTCATATTTTGGTGTATATTTTTTGTTAATAAAAATTTTCCCAAGTAAGTCCGATATCAAAAAAATTATCAAATACATACATAAGTAGTGGTGGTATTTTTCGTATAAGGAAATTCCCCATTTATGAGGACATCAGGCCTATTCTGATTCTGTTTTGGATTTGCTACGGAAACGGAATTGAAAGCTAAAGCTAAAAAAAAATTCCATACCGACTTTCGACCATCATATTAGGAAGAGGTATTGACATCATATTAAGAACTAAATCGGAATCATAAATTAATTTAAAAAATACACTTGAATGTTAATTTTTATTTGCTCTAAAATTTTTTGATGATTTTTTTGTCATTTTTGCTGAAAATACTATCCATATCAAAAAAAAAAAATTAATTTATTAAAAAATACCTGCAAGCACATTTACAACAATAAATTATACTTTTTCAAAAAAATTCATTTTATGCGATTAACGAAACTCGAATAATTCAGTTACTTCCTGCAATTAAAACAAAAGACTTAAGCCACAAACATGATGTGAGCATAAACAAAATCAGTAATCTGCATAATGCAGTTTTTTTTTTAATGAATGCAATGTATTATTTATTTTTTATTTCCGACCTAGTGTTCAAAAATAACGGTTTATATTACAAAATAAAATGTAAGCAATATGTAAAGTTATTTAAATATTTTTTTCCACTTTCTATAGAAAAAATTTGTATTATGATGCAATGCGGCTATTTTTTTGTATTTATGAAAATAATTTTTTGCATGCTCACAAAGCATGTGACTATATTTTGCTAAAATAAATAGTACGCTGTTTCTATAAAATATTTTAAAGCAATTTTTGCTTTACTAACTTTTTCACTAGAAAAAATTCTCTTATTTAACTTAAGTAGTATTAGCTCATCGTATCAATATATTAAATGATTTTTTTTAACATTTTTCAAATGATTTCTATTAGAAGTTTAATAAAACGAACTACTTTTATATTTCTTAGAGCTACACAAATGTGGGCAGCTTAACTTCCGATTTATATGGTCAAACTATGAAAAATTCACAATTTGTGCGGGTGTTATTGGTTGTAACTATTGCCATTTCTAATACTTTGGCGCTGCTGTTGTTGCTTCCGCTGTTCACAAATTTCAAAATTTCTTGATTGTTGTTTTTCTCTATTTAACTGCTCTAGTGACACTTATTTGCGCTAATAAATGAATGACCCATCATAACATAGATGACATATTTGGTCTCTTATTGGAATTATTTAAAAATAATATTTTTGTATGGCAGATGTGGGCTTTATTATATTCAAATTTGAACTATTTTCATAAACCTTTTGTGGTAACATTTTAATTATTTATTTATTTTAAAATTTTATAGCTGAGCAATAATTGCCTTATTTACTTCAAAAAAGTCACTTTTTGAAAACAACTTAAGCAAAAGACTTAAGTAACAAACTTACATTGAACAAAGGAAATGCATTAAAATTCTGCATGCAATACTAGAAATAAAGTAGAGAGTGCAACAAACTTTAAATTATTAAAAATAAATCTTATGAAATTAGACATGAATTAATCGCAACAAACATGCAACATTGTTGTAGCAGTTGCAACAACATTAATACAATAAGTAACAGCTGTTGGTGTTGCTGATATTGCACGCATATGTGAAAGTTGCTCAATTGACCATGACAAGCAAAATCAAGTAAAATTAGCCATGAAAAGTGCAAATGATAACAAAAATAGTGAAAAATAGTTTTGCGAAAAAAATCCTATCGTTTAAATAACTCTAATAATAACAAATGGTAAGTTAAATATATATTTTTTTTCTTGCAAACATGCAATATTTTGTGAGTCAAAAATTAACAATAAAAAATGGTTTCTTCTTTGTTGGAATTTAATTTTTGTAATTTCCAAAAGCTACACGTAAGCTCATTGTTTTTGCAGAAAATTAACTATCGGTAGAAAGTGAATTTTAAGATCATTAATTAGATAACCTAAAATTACATAAGTAGGCTGTTTTTCATTTTGTATTTGCATGCGCAAAATTATTAGCTGAAAAAAATTTGTGGCAAGTAAGTGGCAAAGTAGGCAGTGCTTTAAAAAAGAAAAATTAAATAAAATTTTTTTAACATCGTTCGATCGATTTAACATTTAAACAATATATTCATTGAATTTTATGCTGTCTTAAATGATAAAGAACTCAAAGCATTCAAAGGAGCCATGGATCTTGCTAGTCAATTTTCAAAATTTTTGCTTCGATGCCCTGATAATGAGTGTTCTAGAGCTTGATTTAAGAACCGATAGAAATATTTTTAAGGAATTTTCACAGAAAAGCCACAGAAGAGACTAAAATTCATTAAAGCAGCCTTAAACTAGCAATTTAATCTGCAAAGAAACTTTGTACGAAATATTGAAGATTTTTACATTTTAAGTCTGAAAGTTTGTTGGATTTAAAAAACAAGTCACACGATACAACTCAATAAATAAATGCAATTGTAAATGTATGCAGTTGTTATAAATAATTGCATACTAAAATTAAATCTCGCTATCTGTTGTACGCCACGCTGGTAGCCTTTTGAAAGGCACAAAAAGATTGATCAAAGTTGAAATATTATAGTGGAGGGAGGAACCTTGCATATTTTGCATTCTGGTCCTTAGTAAAACATCTTTTTGAGCTTCAACTTTGGAGTAATTACTAGGCTGATTGAAAAGACCCGGGCCTGACACAGAGAGGGCGCCATAAATACCGAATCTTTATTGTTTTTAACAGCACCTATCCTTCAAAAGGTTACATGTGAAATTTCATTAACATCTGTCAAGTAGTTTGGTTTTCACAGCTGTCCAAAGCGCATCACCTCTGTGTTTTTTTAGCTATGAAACAAAATGAATGAAAACATTGCTTTGTGATCGGAAAAAATGAGAAGCGAACATGTAAATTGCTCTAAAAACATCACAGCACATCTACTCCGTCGAAAACAACTGTTTACAGATGGTTTTCTGAATTTAAAATTGGTCGCACGAGCACCAATGATGCACCACGTTTGGGAAGGCCAAATGAGGCTATCACTTCAGAAAAGATCAAGAAAATCCATCTGATCCTTTTGAAAGACCACAGAGTGAAAGTGAGAGAGCTAGCACACATAATGAAGTTGTCGATCGGTAGTATTTTCAATATTTTGCATGAGCATTTCAAAATGAAAAAGATGAGCGTACGGGTGCCGCGTTTGCTGATAATTGGACAAAATCAACATCGTGTCGGTGATTCAAAACAATGGCAAAATTGAATGAATTGCAATACGAATCGCTGCCCCACCCACCGTATTCTCCAGACTTGGCCTCCAGCGACTATTATGATTTTCCAAATTTGAAAAGATGGCTTGCTGGTAAGCGCTTTTAGTCGAATGAAGAGGTCATTGTCGAGACGGACCCCTATTTTGAGGAACTTGATGGCAACTACTACAAGAAAGTCATCAAAATCTAGAGGACCGCTATACTCGTTGTATTGAGCTAAAAGGAGATTATGTTGAAGAATAAAATCAAATTTTCCGAAAAAAATGTGTTTTTCTTTGTTAGGCCCGGGACTTTTCAATCAGCCTAGTATTTTAAATGACTGACTTTGTCACCTATTTGAGAATTTCATAGGTTTTTCATTTATTCTTACTTAGGGTAAAGTCTTTAGCAAAATTCAGGAAAAAAGCTAAGTGACAACACAGCGCCGGAAAAACTGAACGGAATGTTCAGTGCGTAGACTACTGATCCTGTTCGGAATCTCTTACCTCCCTATCCACTCGCATTTATCTGGCTGTAATCAAGATCCTAGGGTTCCATTTATTAAATAACATCTGAGTGTCTGACCACTTCAGTATCAAGGGCAACGCATAAGCTAACAAACATACTCAGATACACTGTACGATCTGGCAGCAAATACATCATTAGAGGAACTTCCTACTTACTTTCACTCGATGCTCGGGTTTGTTTTGGCCATCTCAGTAGGAAACGTAACAAGGAGCTTTAGCTCTCATCTTATACAAGACATAGGCTCAAAGTAATGAATATGTTTGGGTGATTTTCCTCCAGATAAATTTTCCCACTTTCAATTCCTCCACAAAAAGAATTTTTTAAGAAAAGAAATTTGTTTTCTCGTTGTCATATTTTGGTAATTTTTATCTAATAAATATCTTGAATTTTGATAAAATTAACAAAGTTTTTTTTTTCGTGTCTTTGGCCTCTTCTTTTTTTTAATTTTTATTCTGTCGCAATTTCATGCCAGCAATATTAATTTTTTTTAGGAACTTAAGGTACTGATTTACTTGAATGCATAGAAAAAATTTAATCCATAGATCATGGTATTTAAAAGAATAACACTTGTCGTAATAACATCAATGCATTCGTTAAAAACAATACACACAACAAAATTGCAATAACATTGGGGGTCAATGGCAATGGTGTCAGCGCTACAGCACTACAGCAACATCATCAACACAACAACTATAACTCATCTGCAGTTTTTATTTAATTTCTATTGTTGACGATGTCTATTTGTAGAAGCAGCACCAGCAACAGCACCAGCAACAGCAGCAACAACTGTGAAAAACTCCATTTTAGGGAGTTTCACAGTTTGTTTTACTGTACGCCCCCCTCGTAACGCCCTTCTATGGCACGTTCAGTCATTGGCATTGCCTTGATGATGGCGTCATAGCTCAGCAGATTTATCTCTGTACATTTCTCATGACTTAAAAGAGTTTTCGTTGTTGAATTTTGTGTTTGTTTTCATTTAATTAAAATTCATTAATAGAAAAATGAAAGTTTTCTTTTAAATCGCGTAGATTTCAACTGCAATCCATCAGGCAACAATTGGTGAGATGCTATGCGGCTGCTTATGGTCAGTCACTGTGTCGTCGTCGTCGTCAATGTTAAGCAACTGTTGAACGGTGCTGCTGCTGCTGGTGCTGATGATGATGTTGAACCTGTTGATTTTCGTATGTGAGATGTTGCTGATGACACCATAGCTTAAAATTGTGTGGTAAGTATATGATTGATTTTTAAAATTTAGTTTTTTTTTGTATTTTTGTTTTACTGATTTCAGTAAAAAAAAGCTGTAAAAAGCTGTTACACAGCGTTGTTAGTTTGGTTTAAGGCCATGTTTGGGTTAAGTTGGCGCTTATGGGAAAATATTTATCAATTGATGCTTAGTTTCCTAAGTTCTGTTTTTTGTTGGGGTGTTGTATGTAAGTGTAAAATCTATATTTATTGTTGGCGTGAAATATTTTTATGAAGTCATCGGCGATCAGAGGAATTTTTAGTGACGCGTGTATGAGAACAGGTTCGTTGCTTAAGTCTTTTGTTTTATAAATTACTTGTACGTTTTCTGTTGTACTTCTTAATTAACATTTATAAAATTTTTATTGAAACATAGACAGTACGTATAAGTTTATATTTATAATGCTTTGTGAAAACCTTGTTTAAGTTATTATTATGACATAGTGCGGTAAACAACAAAATTATTGGTTCGTCTTATAACATTTTAGCTGATGTCATGCAGTAAATTTATTTCCTTAATAGCACAAAAGTGTGCTATAATCGTGAAAATGTCATATCATTACTTTGAAGTAGTGTAATTTGTACAAAATTTCAGTATTGTACATACATATGTTTTAAAATACATTTTAAATTGTTGTCATGCAGTAGCGTCAATTCGGTAGGGCTGGGCATTTGATACTAGTTATTATTCAATACATTAATTCAATAAAACCATTTAATATTGGTGGAATCATAATTCTCGCCCCTCCCCCCAAGTAAACTTTACTAATTATATGTAAGTTTGTTTAGAAGTAGTATAGTATCACAACTACCAACAAATCAACAAGCATGTTGCATAGAAGAGGGCCTCATTTAAGGACGCTGTCAGTTAAAGAGTTTCATTCCATGGCTCTAATCGCAACGAATATTAGGCCAAATATAATCGACATATTGATTATAATGTAGTTACATTTTGTGAATAATTCTGTTGAACATATTTGGCGTTACGGGTGTGACAAATATTTTTAATGAATGGGACGATTTGTTAAGATTATTAATATTAGTCACAATCTTCTTAACTTTTCAGTATTGTGGAAACAGATAATTTTGACGTTTTTGATAATAAATAAATTTTTAAGGAGAGAGCAAATCAACGATATTTATATGAAAAGTAGTTACCAATAAGATAAAGTTCTTAGATTACTAAAAAACAAAATATTATTTGTTAATTTTTTTTTAATATTATGGAAAAATACTGACGAAACCAAACATTTTGGTATCTTTAATATTTCTGAGGCCGAAGTGAATGAGCTCGGATCACATTAGTCGTCCTGTTATCAAGTTTGAACATATTTGTATATTGTTCATATTGTGTTTTATGTTGCAAAGAAAAAAAATATCGAAATTACAGCAAGGTTAAAGGAATTAAAAATTATTGAAATATCATAACTCCTAAGCTATTAATTCTAATAGTCATTGAAGTGCTTTCTATGTATATTTCCGATTGACACTAATTTTTAAGATAAATATTTTAAGCTGGAGAATTTGAGTGCTCTAGCGAAAAAGTTACATATGGTAATTATCTCATGTGAAAGATAGTTTTAAGCACAAAAAAATTTTACCCAGAAACAAAGTTACGCTCTTCAATTAGGAACGATTTCGGATAACGCCATCCTCTTTCGGTTTATGGCGGCAGTTGTATGCTAAATGTTGAGTATCGCAAAAAACAAAAAATAAAACTCAAAAGAAATCATGCAAATTTGGTTCAATCTTTTAGACGATACCTTGGGAAACATGATATTTTTCTTTAAAAAATTATCAGTTTATGCAAAATCTCTCAAAGAGTTATTACTCATCAAAAAAGCTAAATGATCACTCAAATAAACTCTGCCAAAAACGAAAATTTATTTTTTTCTGAAAATTTATGGGTCCCAAAATTAAGTGGGAAAAATGCCCGGAATCAGGGACGCTGGATGACCTGTTGCCTAAGTTTATAGCTTCACACGCGTGAGACTTCCTCCCGTGGAATTCAACATAGGAAAATTTGATTCAACACAAGAATTTTTCGCGCATATTCTCATCGTACACTCACCCGCGTACAAGGGGGGGGGGGGTACGGGGGGTACGTATTCGATACATTTTTTGTCAAGTTGGCGCTGCAGTTATTTTCGTTTCTGCGCTGATTTAATTTGACATTTCGACTGGTTCTTGCAATCAAGGCTACCACGACGACAATCAATTGTGAATTAATTTTTTGCAAGTCTAACTCAATTAAGTTCCGTAAAGAGGTCTTGTGGTCTTTTTAGCATGAACATTTTTTTCTGTGGTTTCAATAAAAAAAACAATCAATAAGATTGCGGCAAATAAAAACCACCATTCCTATAGGAAAATTTTCCGCTGAATCCGAAAATCATAGTGGTTTTGCTGGATCAGGTCTGGTTTTTGCGAAAAATTGCATTTTTGTTGACCTGTTTTTAGGCGTAGTGACCAAACTAGTGGTGCTCTTGTGACATATATTACTCCAAAATTTTTGTCGTGATCTCTACTTTTAGGAAACAAAAAGATTTGGAATAAATATCATGTAAAATAACGTTTTTAATCGAGCCTATATGGCGTTACCTCCCGGGAAAGTGCATGTTTTTGGTTTTTGCCCATTATCTCAAAAACCAAACCTGATCCGTCAAAACCACTATGATTTTCCGATTCCGCGGGAAATTTCCTTATAGTAATAGTGGTTTTTATTTGCCGCAATTTTTTTTGTCGAGTAGTGTTATTATTATTTATTTCTATCTTTAGTTGACATAAACTTTTTCATATACACATTTAATGTCGCAATTTAATTTTCTTTCTACCTAATATTGTAGAACTTGATAAAATATTTTCTCATTACATAAGCTTATGACAAAAAGTAATATAATATCTATAAAATACCCTACTACTTCAAGCAGTGAAATCAAACAGCGTATCAGTAAGCAACACTTTATAAGCTCTCATTTTATTCTAAAGTGAAAAAACCACAAAAAGAAAATACCATGATGAATGTAATTTAATAGTACAATTATTTGAAAAAAAAAAAAACATATCATCTCTGTGGAAAATAAAAAGCCTTAAATTAGTAGTTGCTTCAATTACACACTCGCACGTTATACCAACACTTGATAGCATTCAGATGTAATGTGACAAATATGTTTCATTCATTTGAAACATGCACGCCAGTCTAAAGCAATGACAATTCAAAAAATTACAAAAAAAAAAACAAATGTTTTCCTATCCTGCTGAATAACCGAGAGATCAATATCAAGTGAAAATTGTACATTTATCATTAATTGAATTAAAGTCATTTTAAATGGCATTTAATTAGGGCTTAACGTATTATAATTACAACTTGAAAGAAAAGTAGGCGTTCAAAAATAATTTTTCTTATACAAAACTGTGTGTAGGAATCAATCATCACTGACAACACTGTTGTTTTTGACATGACGTCAGCAGTAGGTAACGGTGCTGATGATTAAGCTACCGTTTGACAGTCTTTTGTTTTTGTTGTTGTTGTTGTTCAATGGTGCTAATTGATTTTTTTTTCTTTACTCAAATGTTCCTTTAAGGCAAAGTCATACAAAACAACTGTGAGTACATACTTCATAATTATGATTTGTGTTTGCAAAACAAAAGACTTAAGACACAAACTCGCCATATTATGTTTAAAAATTAGAGATTTGATTATTTTTTTCTTAAATTTTATGCATTTGATGTTGTTAATCAAAAATATTTGTTTATTTTTTTCTTATTACATAAACGTCTAGTGACATATTGAACTATTAGTGAATATCTTTAGTTATAAAATTAACATAATAAAATATTTGTTTTTAAAATTTCCAAATTAACTTGTATACCGAGTTTTGTGTTAAGCTATTTTCATTAACCCTAATCCCCAGAAGTATTTTTAATTGTCGTAGAAAACTTTTGAGCAGTAAAAAAAATTAAATTGCTTCAATAGCTACATGTAGTCAATGGTACAAAGCATATGCTATTGTACTTTTTATAGCTTTTGCAAAATCGCAGTTTTTGCAATAGTTTCTTTTGACTTGGCCCCCTATTAACAAACACCCTTTCATTTAGTTTAACAAGCTAAGCAGCTTTTTCACTTCAAAAAGCTAACAAATTGATTGTCACTAACAAAAATTTTGGTTATTCAATTTCCTTAAGTAAAAAACCTAAAACCTAAATTAATTTATGTTAATTTAGCAAAAGGAAAAGAAAAACAAAAAAGTATGACATAATAATAAAATTGAATGCGTTAATGTGCGCGTTATTTTTAAGCCACGCTGCGTTCCATGTTGTACGAAAAAAAAACAAAAACTTTCGTTTTCATAAACGTTTATTTGGTAGGTTTGATCATTTTTTTTTTTCTTTTTTGTCAAAATAACATGTTATTAAATTGAATTTGTGCTGCTGACCCATTGAAAGTATGAATGAGCGAATGAATGAATTAAATCAGTTCAATGTGCGCTGTTCAATTTTTTTATTCAATTTGCTGTTGGTCATTTTTCGAAATGAAGAGCAAACTATTTTATATTATTGATGAAAAAAAAATAGAAAAAACTTTCATATATCATTTCTTATAATAAATGTTTTGTATGAGTTGATAAAACCTACAATTAATAGCGCATTAATTGAATATCATTTATATGTAAGATTGAGCAATTTGATGATTACTCTTAAAAGCATATCATTAAGTACACTGCAAGAAATTTCAATTGCAATGCAATCGATAATTTATGCTCGCTTTATGATCACATTATGTGCAACTTTTTACTGTAAATGGGTTAGTTAATTGTCAGAGAATGATATAACTGCTAATTATTTAAAAAATTGATTTAAAAAAAAAATTAAAATAACACTGTACAACAGCAAACAAAGTTTGCATATTATTTTTCGTAAATTTGGGGTATTTTATTTAAATCAAATTAGCTCAAGTTTTTAGTCTGGACGCAATTCAAACTGTCGCATTATTAGTAGACATTTGAGTATGTTTTTTTAACTAAAAAATCCATTGAAATAAGAACTAGCAGATAATTGGTGGAATATATTAACTCTTAGAAGGCTGCAGAAATATAAAAAATATCTTTGAATGTCTTTGAAATGTAGGCTTAACATCTCGAGTAGTAGCGAAAAACTTAAGCCCACATATCGAAGGTATTTTTAAGTTAAATAAATCGTATAGTGATATCTTGAGATAAAGAAAGTATTGAACAATTTATTTATTTAAGGGTGCAGGGGCAGTCACGGCCGTGAAAATTAGAGAATTTTCAATAAATTTTTTTTTGGTATTATTTTAATTAATTTAATAAAAGTGATAATATGGAACTATTACATTATGTCTTAACTTGACTTGACGAAAGTTTAAAAAAAAAATATTAAAAATAAAAAAAAGTTATAGCTGGCTGTGTTGGACACTGTTCCATACAGAGTGTCTTGTGGTGACCATCACAAATCATTGGAAAATCATCCAAAATCAATCGGATAGGAAAAATTAATTAGTTAAATAATCTAGTGCCTGATCGAAAGTTTTTTTTTTTAAGCAACGAAATGGCGGCCTCAAGAATATTTACCTCCAGATTTTCGGTAAAAAACCAACAGCTAATTGTTCATAAAAATCGATTTAAAAAAAAAATCCTTCGATCAGGCACTAGCTTTTTATGTTTTTCAAAAACTGTGTAAATTTCATTGAAATCTATCCGAAAACATAGTTTTGATACTCTTACTACCGAGAGCCGAATAACTCTAAAAGTAATTGTCGGATTGACTTTAAATTTTCAGTATATATTTTTAAGATATTATACTTTAAGAAAATGCAAAAAAAAAAATCGATTTCTCAAAAATCATGACTGCCCCTGCCCCCTTAAAATAAATTCAAATTGACATACCGAAGGCGTTTTTAAGGAACTCAATCGAAATTAACTGGGGGAATATCTTGAAAAACAAAAAAAGTTTGGTAACTATACGGAAAATGTTGCACGTTACCGATGACTTTGACCTTGAAATATGATTTTCTTGAGGTTATTCCGAGTGTATATATAGTATATATTGAGGTCGCGCTCGGTCGCCCTTACTCCGGTAAAGCAAGTACAATAGTATATATGCGATTTTAAAGCTCTAAAAAATATGAAGGAGATCCGATAATAGAATGAAATAAATACTTGAAATTCAATTATATTTTACTAAGAAGGATTTCTAATAAGAGTTTCAATTGCGTCTGTATTAAAAACTTAACTTTATCCGAAAAAATCAGTTACATAATCGTCATCAGCGATATCGAAAAATTTATTATAAAAGTTATAAGAAATAATTGTTATACTACGTCGCTTTTTTGCAGTGTACTTTTACTAAAGCCTAATTTCTGAAACTTTCAATTTGATCTGAGTAAAATGACTTATGATTATAAATATTTTAATTTCATTAGCTTTTGGTCATTTAGCTATTAATTTAATCAATATAAATTATTCAACGAAGAAAGTAATAGCTTCGTGATCTGACTTGGATAACTTTATTAAAATTTGCAAATTATTTAACTGCTTGATTATATGTATTTTCAGCGTTTTAAATTAAAACCATACTAAAATGTCAAAATTATTTAAAATTTTCAACATCACAATTTTAATTTAGTTGATGTTTGTAGTGCAGTTTTGTGCTAAGAGTTTGTAAGAGTTTCTCTTGCTTCGAATATACTCAAACATATGGTAGTTTGAAAAAAATATTTTATGGAAAACATTAAAATGCTAGCAGCAAACTTTAAAAAGTTTTTAAAAATTATAAAAGCAAATTAATTTAAAAGAATTACTTGAAATTTCATTTTATTTGAAAAGTCTTTTCGCAAAAGAAGTCATTGGAATTTCTTTCAAATTTTAATTCCGCTTTGAAGAAGTCCAGAAACCTTATGAAACTTTTTAAGTAAAGAAAAATATTATTTGTTGAAGAGGGTCACTATCAAATAGTGGCCCTAGCGATATGATTGACAAACATTGTTTTCGTGATGTTTTTTCACCTAGATGGGTTATTAAAGTTCGAGAAATTGCAATTCTACCCCGTTTTTAGCATAATAGGGTCTAACGAGACTCAAAGTCCATTTTATCGGTAACTTAAGTATATGATTAACATCTATGGACAGTAAGTGATTTTTGTTCGTTTATTGCGTTTGTTTAATCGAAATATAATAAATATTTTGAGTTTATTTCAACAAAATTTGATCCAAATAAAAAGTTGCTTACTCAGTTGATACTCGTGCGACCACCGCAGCAAATAAATAATTTGAAAAAGTGTCACACAAATAAATAAACAAGCGGCATGTTCAAAGCTAAAATTCATATCATAATTTATTTTCCGCATTCACAGAAAATTAATAACAACAAACCACAAACGCAGTTAAATAAATCAAACGTTTGAACAGATGTTTCGTCATTGGTTACAATCGGATAAGAAAAATAAGTAAAATGATTTACGAAACTCTTTCGATGGACTTAACTTTCAGCACTCTTTTTAATTAGGCAAGACATAATTATATAAATTTAAAAGCAAAAACAGAGTTGAGTGTACCCGGCTTAGGATCAATTAAAAACTATATATACCCAGCTAAAATTATAAATATGAAATTTTCCCCAATATGAACATGCAGATTATCTACATCAGCGATGGGCAAGTACATGCACTTTCAGCCCTTGTGGCCCTTTCCGTTGTTCGACGCACAAACAAGCAACCAAAAGTTCGCAAAATTTCAACGCTATCAGCGCACAGCGTTAAGTTGAATTCCAATGAAAACAAAAACAACACACACTGGCATTAGCGACGGCGCCGCATTGGGTTTCGACGCATGCAGCAATTGTTTTTGTTTGTAGTGCAATTTGGTTTTTTTTGTGCTGTTGGCGAATTTGGAAATGAAAGCAAAAAAACCTTAAAATTTAGTTTGTTGTTGCTTGATGTTGTTGTTGTGTCCTTTTGCTATGGTTCCATGCCCACCACCCACTGATCTACATGAACGTTTATAATTCTATGATTTGCAAATATTGTCCAATAAACCTGGGTATTATGACGCTACTTATTTAATATTTTTAGAAAGTTTGAAGTCAAGGAGGCGTTATCACGCCTATTATATTGTATGTTAATATTCTTGATCAGCATGCTATACAACATATTGAAAATTCAAGAGAATCGGAAGTGAGACAATAATGAATATGCCAAAATTCACAAAATTCCATTCAGGGGTTCCCAACTTATAAAAATTTTAACAAGAGCTAGAACCGCAAACTTCCGATTGCTATATCACCGAAACTAAACCCGAAATTTCAAGTCAAAGGCGGGGGCCTGGTAAGAATTTCAAAATTTCTGAAATAGCCGGGAGAATTGAACGATTTTTATGACGCATTAAACTCTTAATATTGTTGACCAAAAAATAAAATTTAGCGAAACATTTTTTTTTCTTGAGAAGGCCAGATATTGCTTCTTTCCAACTTGGCAACACTGATTATAATAAATTAATTTTCGAAGAGTTTTTTAACATTTTATGTTCCAGTGATGTTAATACTTTCAAAGACTTTTTTGGTAACAATTTTCGAACAAGAACAAGAAGTAACGGAAACAGACATAATATTAAAAAAAGTCCTTACAACAACAACAACAACAATAAGGACGAAAAATTCCAATTCAGGCAAATGCTGGAGGAGACATTAATTTTTATATTTCCGCGAGCTGTGGTTGTGAAAATCAAGAAAGTATTTTTGTTTACAGGAGGGCGGCAAATTTACTTTTGAATAAGAAGTTATGCCAGACAAACATGTTCAAGACATATTTTATTCACTTACATGTAAGGAGCATTATTATCCTTGGCAGAAAATGATGACAGAAACTATTTAATGTTTTAAAAATTTGTGTGGCGGGCGTTATTTTTATCTTAAAAACTTTAGAATAACACAAAATCAGCTACTAAATATACTTAGGTATGTTAAATATCCAAAAAAAAAGTCTTACGGCATAAAATAAATAGTGAGGAAAATAACCATTTACACAAACTTAAAGCAAATTTTTCACAAAAAGAAGTCACTAATTTGAATTAAGGAAATATGTAGGTAATAAGTGATGCTAATATTGCAACAATAAGAGAGCCAACATTAAAAGATATATGGCTAAGGTATAAAACCAACAATAATAAAAACTTGTTCATCATTAACGTCATCATCATAAACGCAATAATAATTGTTAAATTCAAGCAAACGCACACGCAGCGATCAAAGTTGCTTAAAACTTGAATTGAAAGTGAATTGAATTGAATTCAACAATACAAAAAAACAAAAAAAAACAATAAAAAAAAGAATGGGAATTTGAAAAGTATGGAATTTGAGCAACACATGATCGATTTTTTGTGTGAGAAATAAAAATGATAAATAAATAATGGAAATAACGGTCTGAATGTTGCCATAACATTTTTTTTTTTGGTTAAAACAATTTCATGGTTAATTTGAAGTATGTAGTTTTTCAAAGGGTTTCTTTCATTTTGTTTTTATTTTTTTGAAAGTCATTTTTTTACTTTTAAACTTTATTACCCCAACTTTAAAAAGATTATGATGCTATTGCTTTTCTCGTAAATTCGTATGTGGTGAGTTGGTCATATTAGGAATGTTATTTCTTTGATTTACTTCTCACGATGTTGAGAATGATTTTTCAAAAATTAACTAGAAAGAAAATAAAAATTTAATTATATCAATTAATTTTTAAGGTTTTTATTATTCCACCGTGGTAACTTATTAATGTGAAAACAAATTAATTCTAATTCACAACTTTAAATGATTGCAATTCATGTTCATTGGCATACTAAGTAGGAAAGTTTTTTCCAACAATTTTGAAATCAATGTTTGTTATCATGTACTGGGTCGAGTACTTATTGGATAACACAGGTTGACAAAAAAAAAAAAAAAAGTTGCTGTCCATTTGACCAGACCATATTTTTCCTAGGTAATTTGATGCCCTGAACTCGAATTTGAGGTCTGCATAGCTCTATCACGTCAAGATTTTTTTCATACTGCTCCTCACTAGCCCTACTGTCCCATTCGCATAAAAACATGGAAATTTTGTAGAACGACTTTGTTGTCCCAGTATAATGGTTACGACTTTCATATCTGTAATTTGGGTTAAAGGCATCTACAACTGCTGTAATAAAGCACGGGTTCGGATTGAGTGACCCTAAAAACATAAAAAATTTTCAGTTGTATGTATTGCATTATTTTCAATTTAACCTTGAAATGACCTTAATCTGGACGTGATAGAGCTATGTGAACCTCAAATTCGAGTTCAGGGCATCAAATTACCTAGGAAAAATATGGTCTGGTCACATGGACAGCAACTTTTATTTTTTTGTAAACCTGTGTAATTATTGTGAGTATAGACTTCAAAAGTAACAACTCTGATACTTAAGCAAGGTTAATTCTATTTTGACGTAGGATTTTACGACGATATACCATATATAATATATGAAGATTGAGCGATCTTAAACAAAAAATTGTCATTATGAAATTTTTTTTATTGCTATTCTCCAGACTGGGCCCCCAGCGACTATTATTATCTGTTTCCTAACTTGAAAAGATGGCTCCAGGGAAAGAGATTTTACTCAAATGATCGAAGGTCGAGTTCGAAACTGATGCCTATTTTGATAGCCTCGACGTCGACTACTATAAAAAAGGTATCGAAATGTTAGAGGAACGTTGGATGAGGTGTATTTCCCTCGAAGGGAACTATGTTGAAGAATAAAATAATTTTAATCAAAAACTTTGTGTTTTCATAATTTTTCCCGGGACTTTTTAAATCATCTAGTACACACCATATTCATCAAAGCGAAACATTTCCACCAAAGGTACATAAGTTATAAAAGTTTTCACTGTATGAACGCTTTAATTTAAAAATAAGTTTTCAACAGCGACAGGCGACGCAGAGGTTTTTTTTTGCAATTTTTTTTATATTAAAAATTCCACCTGAAATATTGTGATGTATTGAAAAATTTCCGTTTTAATCACCTACTACTCATATATATCTAAACTAAGCAATAATAGACATAGAATGCATTGTACAATTAGGATATGAACTTTTTAAAATATTGGTGATTACCGCCTATAATGCTGTTGGCTAGTTGTTGGTTAGTTATATTTGCAAGTCACTCGCAATGTTTTCGAGAAAGAAATTGAGTAAAATTTTCCATAAGAAGCGATTCTCCACTATAGCCGTTGGAAATGAAAACTAAGTTAGGTCTAGGCCCCTTATAGACCAGTGCGGTTACATAAGTATAATTTTTAATTATATATTCTACATTTAAAATGATAAAAATAAAATATTAAAATTAAAATAGATAAAAATAACAGCATTTAAAGCACAATGCTAGCTTAAATAATAATCAACAAGGTCATTTAATTAAACGACAAAATCTTATCGAGAGATTTAATCTTTAAAGCGTTGCATTCAATGAGATTGAATTTTAAGAGCAAAATTCTTAAATTAAATTTAACAAAATTAATTTTTGCTGCAATACACAATTACTGAGCAGTATTAAACTTGTTCCAAATTAATTTATTCATAAACTTTTTCACTTACATACAAACTCCATTGGCAAATGCCATTTTATTCATCATTATTTCATTAGCAACATCCGTTGGTATCACGATAGCAATAATTATAAGTTCTAACAATGCCAGTTAAAAATTAAGCAAATACTTAAAATTTTTCTAAAGTTTTTATGGAAAAAAAGAAAATTATTTAAAATGTGAACATAAAGGTTCATCAATAGAAACATCATTCCGATTGAAAGATATTATTTTGATTTTTTATAAGTTTCTAACTACATTTTCAAGCTTTTCTTCCTACTGACCTAACGAATGCATTGCATGGCACGAATGGCTTTTGTTGTAATTCAACACCTACATATGTTTTGTTATTTCTATGTGTGGAATTTTAAATAGCAAAGCTATAAACGCACATTTTTTTTTTGTATAGTATATAAATAGTGTTGTTGCAATTTCGGTAATGCTTAAATGATTGGCAGTGCCAGTTACAGGGGCTTTTGGAAAGATATTCATATAATAAATTATTATTATTTGAATATAAGAACTTTAAAGTTTCAAAATCATTGCAAAATTATCATACATAATAAAACAGAAAGTTTAAGTTTATAATTTTTGTTTCTTCTTTTACTTTATATGTAGGTATGTATATTTGTATTCTTTCTAATTTTAATTGCTTATTTATAAACCATTTTGGGGTCATACGCAACCTGAGGGCTTCATCATTCTTTCAGTTTTAATTAATTGTTCGATTATAATGAACATAATATTATAGCAAACTAGGCTAATAAATACAAAATAAAAGTTTACGGGTCATGTGGAGTTTGTCTAAAAAAAAATTTATGGTAGAATTTCGCAAATTTATAAAGGTTCATATAGGGGTGATTCATAAGTTTTGAGACTAAATGCTGTACACTAAAAAGTCATTTTCCTGTTGGCAAATTGCGAAGTTGCTTACAGTGTAGGTGTAATGGTACCTCTTCTTTGATTTAACAATGTGCTCATTTTCTTAGTTGTATTCAAAATGTCGTAAAAGGTGGATTTACGAAATAGTGTCACCTCTTGGTTTGTTCAAATGACCATAAAGTGAATTCTGGAAGTGTTGACAATTAAAATAATATCAAGTGTCACTAGTTTTCGTGTATTCCGTGATTGCTATAATGGTAAAGGCCAAGAAACTAAAGTAAAACCCGGTCGGCCTGTTATTCTTAGTAGTAGAAAAACGAAGAATCTGCTTTCAAGCTCAAAAAATAGAGTTGAGCAATCTCAAAGGAAATTTTCGAGAAGACTCGGTATTCCGCAATCTGTACTTTGAAGAAGAATAAGTTGGAAGTCCGAAAACGTATAAAGGCACCGAAGTACACGCTGAAAAACAGCTTCAAAAATATAAAAATGTTATCATGCACTTCTTATTAAGCATCTCACGCATGGGAAAGCCATCATTAATGGATGATGAAAAGCTACCCAAATGAATTTCAAACAGCAAGTGTTGATGTGGATTGCCATTTCATCGAAATGTACCTCAGCTCCATATTTTCGATCAAGCACTTCAGTTCCGGTTATATCTGATGTGTATATCTGTGAATAGTTGAAAAAATTGAAGCAGTTTATCGAGAAAAATCACGCAGACGACAAAACAATCTTCTGTTTAGACCTGGAACACACAATATTGGCTAAAAAGTCAAGAAAACGAATTGGGAATCACAGAACCACTGCCAATTGAAAAAGTTGAGAGAAATTGAGATATCGGTCGTCCAAAGAATGATGGAAAGCGTTCCAAGCAAGCTGCGTAAAATTGAAGAAAACGCAATGTAAATATGCAATTTAATAGACTTTGAGTAAAATTAAATAATGCAAGCAACTCTATTTGGATACTTGTTATGACTTACTTTCTACAAGCGCCAACATCTAGCCTCAAAACTTAAGAATCACCCATTATGTACAAATTAATATTTTCCAAAAAAATGTAATATCAATTATAGAGCTATAATATAACAGAGCTCTATAAGAGAGCTCCCTCTTTCACTTTATATGAACCTAATTTAAATGATTAAAAAAATATCAATTGAAAGCTTAGTATTCATTAAGCTTACATTTACCCTGTATTCGTTTAAAAACAAAAAAAACCGAAGTTGCAAAAACTAAACCAGACTGCATTTCAATCAATTTAAAGTTATTATTATTTAAAAAAAAAATATGATCAAAAACACCTACGACATCCGTCAGATGCGGCAAAATGAAAATAAACAATCAAGTTATTAAAATTAATTTTAAGTTTTTAATTTATAAAAAAAAAGAAAAATTGCAAACGCCTGCAGATATGAATTTAATTTAAAGCTTTTAATATAAGACTTTATTATTTTTCAGCATTCATTCATTTCATTCGTATGACCTCTGAAAGTATTCCATTACTGACAAATTGGTTAAAGCTTGAAGTCATAAATAAAAGTCCTTAAAATTTCTCTGTGATCAATAAAATGTTTTTCCATTGAAATAACCTGCTAAATGCTCAGTATTACTTTGAGTTTTCTTAGCATTCTACAATTCCTTAAAAGACAATGCAAACTGTTTTTATACCATATACTCAGGGTATATACAGTTTGTCCATTCTGTTTGTAACGCTTAGAAGGGGCATGGCAAGTATAGAAAAGAATATATTTTCGTTCAGCGTCATTACCAGAGTCAATTTTACAATATCCGTTCGTTTGTATATGCGTGGAGATCAAGATTATAAGAAAACCAAGCAAGATAATTGATTGGCAACACTTCCAAATATCGTAATTGGGTTTGAATATAAGCGACATCGGTTAATGAACACACTTAACGCCCCCACACAAATATAGTATTTAAAAAGCATCTATGTACATTGAGAGCGTTACTTGATGTAGTGTAACGAAGTTTCTGTCAAATACAAAAAATAACTTGGACAAGCTCTGTGCAAAAAGTTGTCGATTTTCAATAAGAGGGCGTGTCACCTCCTATACAAGCAGACTCTCCAAATGCTATACTGTGAGAATTATTTAAGGTAATAAAACCAAATTTGGCACGAGCAGTAGGAATGAATCGAAATAGCTGTGAATAGTAACGAGACAAATATCAACAAGTGGGAGTGACAACCCCCAAAGAAACAAAACCTTTAAAACGTTATACTGAGAAAATTATTTAAAGAAATGAAAGTATTAGAAATGGTTCAAATGGTAGCTATAATTAATCGTTAGCAAAAGTTAACATTTGTTAACAAAACATTCTACGCAAAAAATTGTTAAATAAGATGGCAGACACGTACTTCGCCTCCGAACAGTAGTTAACAATTTCAATACAGGCCATTCTTTGGTTAAAAATTTGTCAATCATCGAAAGCTGTCAGATCAAAATAATTTCTCCTATTCACACTCAACGAATTTAAGTACCGGCATATCACTTTTGAGCAGTTTTCGACTTGTTGGTGTAGTAGAAGTTGTACTTAGGCATTCAACTGTCAAAAATCAGTTTACTTAATAACCAACTTTTAACTATTTTCTGTGTCTCTAAATTTTTTGGTTTTTGTCGAACTGAGAAAAAGATTTAGCTTACTCTCTCAGATTTTTTGATCACAATTCTTTAAAAAAAAAGTACTGGAACAGATCAATAATTTTTGGAAAAATAGTGCCTGAAATTTTTTTTTTTAAGATAACACTCCAACTTATTTCTCAAATATAAACAAAAAATATGCGAGAACACGCCCAAAATCACTTACAAGCACACAACAATGATCAGGTGGCAGTTCTTTTTTTGTCCAAACCACAATAAGTCTTCTATTTTTCCTGCTCACAACAAATGACTTAGACAGCGAACCTGATTTTTATATACAAAGGTACCAATAGTTTTTTGTTTTCTTTTACTAGCCATAAACTTTACATTTTTCTTCAATGCCACTGTGTTGAGCTTGAAATTTTACAACAAAGTTGACTTAAGTTGCTGCTAAAACCTGCACGCACAACAACAGCAACAACACAAAATGTTAAAACTGGCAAAAAATGCTACATAGAAACGCAAATGACAGCTGACAGTAGAAATTTTCTTTATAGCCAACGGCAAATTTTGGCAAGAAGACAAGTTAACAAAAAATATATTGCGTTAAATTTTGCTAAAAAATCCTAGTATTTGATTTTTTCTTCTTTTTGACTCTTTGTAAATTTGATTTGAAAATTTAAGACACGCTTTTGGCCAACATTTGTGTTGAGTTTTGGTTTTTTTTTCTTCTCTCTAAAGTTCAGCAAAAGTGTTGGAAAGAAAGCTTCGCATAATTGGTATGCAGCGTTTGCTTTGGTGTTTTCTTTACTTGTCATTACCGGCTTTAAAATTTTACATGTTGACAGAATGCGAACACATAAAGATTTAATGATGAAAGAGTAGAGAAATAATGTAAGTATATGCAAAAAAAAAAAAAAAAAACAATTAAAAAAAGGCAGGCAATAAAAAGTTTTCATTTCTTATGATTAAGTTGGATGCATTGGATTAAGCACAACAGCGGTAAGTTGGCAAAGAGCTGTCTTAATGTATTACCCCTTTGCCAAGCCGGAAATCGCAAACAACATTGTAAGATGTTTGATGAAATCTTGAGATCAAAAAAAAAAAAAAATACAAATTAAAAATCTTAATTCAACAATAAAAATAATGTTTTGAGTTTTACGCGAATTAAGCGAAATTATGTCGTCGTAAGCTAGCAAAAAAGCAAGAGTATTCCTCAAGCTTAGTATGAAAAGTATGTTTCGTGTGTGCATTGAATTTTGCGAAATTTTTAGAGCTTGTTATATATGTAAGGGGACGTCCATTAATTACGTGAGCTAAAATAGGGGGAGGGGGTCAGGCAAAATCTCACCAAGGGGGGGAGGGGGTCAAGGAAAACATCACCTCACGTAATTAATTGACGTCCCCTAAGTATGTACTAGTAAAGTTTTTTTTTCAGAGCATCGATAATATCGATAGTCTCGCACTATCGCGACTATCGATGATTTATGACAGACTATCTATCGATTGTATTTATATTAATTTTTCATCGTAGAACTGTTTTCGTTCTTATGATAATATTGAATAACACCACTGTTTCAGTGTAATTGTCATTTCTTTAAGCGCGTTTGATTTATTTTTACATAAGAGTTAGGGTAAATGGGCGGCCTTATTAATTTACTTTTCATATGGTACCCTAATTTTGTAAATCTGTTCAGGGGTTCTCAATTTATACTTCTTTTTATAAAAACTATATCCGCAACTTACGATGGCTATACCTCCGAAGCTAGATCTGACCGACACTTTTTTTTGCAAATTTATTTTTTATTCTTATAGCGCTACTTCCTTTAAAAAAATAAAAAAAAATATTGAAGGATTTTCGCTAAAGTGAACTTGTTCCACCATATGTACTATCGATATTATCGAAGGTTATCGAAAAAACTATCGTCTACTATCGATGTTCGCGACTATCGATACTTTGCGAACTCTAGGTCATACGGTGGGCATTTGACTGCGTTCAAGCACAATTTTTTGTTGCTTCCTGTAGGAAATTTAAAAAAAAAAACACTGACAGCGGGAGATAATGAACTTTTTGTACGACGAGTAAAATAATTAATTTTTGAGTGGTGTACATGATCGCTCACAATACTGGCGCGAGGTAGTAAAAAAAATGTCTTTTATTAAGGAGCGAAAAAGTACTTTTAAAAATACTTATTTTGAATAGCATCAAGAAAAAAAGTTAAACACAACACCTTTTCCAAAAACGGAGTAGAAAAATTAAAAAATTATCAAGAAAAACTATAAATGTCATAAGTTGACCTTCACTTATTTGATTTTTGTGTGACTGGCTTCCACTCTAAAAGTGAAACAGTCGCAAAGTATCAAAAAAAGTAGTTAACTATAAGCTAAAAATGTGAGGATTTGCTTTACAGCCAGTTCCATTTGTTGTAGATTTTGTAACAGTCCCGTCAGTAGAATTCTTATCTTAAGATTTGTCCACGATTACGTAAATAGTTTGGCTTTTCTACAGTGGCGTCACTTTACCAAAAACTTTAAAGGGCGAGAATTATAATTCCATAACTATTAGATGCTTTTATTGAATTGATGTGTTGAATTATAACTAGTATAAGATCCTTGGGGGAAGCCAATGCTCTCCCCAGCGCTACCGAATTGACGCCACTGCTTTTATATATAGTTGCGGCTTTTTCTAAAATATGCAATGACCTTGGATTTCGAGTAAGAAATGTCAAGAAACATTGGATTATAGATCTTCGCACTATGTAAAATTTTTTTTCTACCGAGTTTCATTTTCTGACTTAATTTTTCCATAAGTACTATACTGCCTTTAGAAGCGGAAAGGGCGTATCTAAAAAAAAACACGTTTTAAGATATGTAATTGATGTTTTGTTTATGTCAATTTGTTGAAACACATGTGGAATTGAGATAGAGGACATTTTCTTAGGAGGTTTTTTGAAGGTTTGAACTAAGATACCGGCATATGGCGTAGTTCATTAGATGCGTAATTTTTTAAGCTATCTGAATCACGAATATGCTTCTAAGGGCAGTATAGAAAATTAGTTGGACTCGTTTTCTCTTTGCAAACCTCACTGTGGGATATGTTGGAAAGTTATTGATTGCATTATTGATCTATGTATTTTGTTTCGCTCACTGTATATACATCGACATTGTTGGTCATTAATTGTTTTTATAAAATAAAGTAAAGTGATTGCACCCTACAGAAGCACTAATTAATTTGTGAAAAAAAAATTTACCGCTGATATGCTTTCCTACATCAAAAAACGAGATATTGTACATCCGCTTAAACATAAAAACTCACAAGCTACTGAAAGAAAAAAATGTTGTCACCATTCGGAACTGCAATATCGAAAAAAAATATGCCAACAACATTGAATGCGACAACAACAACAACAACTGAAATAAGTACAACATTTCTTAAATATGTACAAACAAAAGTAAACAAAGATAATAAAGAAGAAAAATTTCCAACAGAAAGAGACAAAAACAAAAGGAAGAAAATTCGTGTAGCAAACATTTCGGGAAGAGACCAAAGGAAGCAACGTAAAAATTTAAGTAGCAGCAGCAGCAGCAAGAGCAACATCAACATTTCACAGCCAAACTTCATTTTCAATGGAATTTCAAAGAAATTGGGTGGTGTTTCATTGGTTGGTGTTGTTTGTGTTGTAGTTGTGGATCGATTGACGATTTGGCTTTGTTGTTTTCAGAGTTTTTTTTTTTAGCTTAAGCACGGGTTCTGTTCGGGGGCAGTAAGCGATTCTGCAACTTCAACTATAAGTTGTTGTTATTGTGGCCTAAACTTAAGGTTTATGACTGGTTTTTTTTTCGTATTATTTGGTTGTTTATTTATTAATGAACTTGTTTGGCATTTTGTTTTGTCTCTGAATATACCAGTATTTTTTATTGTGTTTATTTTTTTGTTTTGAACATTTTTCAAAAAAAAAAAAAAACAATTCCTGTTTGTTTTTCTATTATAAGTCTAAGAACCAATACGTCTAACATATTACATACAAAGATGATAAAAGAAATAAAAGACAACTACGTCAAAATATCATAAGTAAGCAATACATTTTATACGAAATGACACGCATATAAGGGACTGTTCTATTCAGCCTCCGCGGAAAACGCCATACAGCAAAGAAAAAAAAACAACAACGAAAAAAAGTAGCTATAAGCTCGTTCATGGACAAATCATGACTTTCTACTATAGCTCTTCAAGCGAATATCGCTATCAAGTGAATAAGCACGATATTTTCAAAATAAATTAAATAATTGCAAGGACATTGAGGTGCAGAGAGACTTATAAGTGAATGGGCTTCTGTGCATTAAGCGAAAAAAGCTACTTTGAGTCACCTGCGAAAGTAAAATTCTAAGTCTTTATGTAAAGTGGTAAGTTGGAACTAAAGTATAAACAACCCTGTGGTATCACAATGGATCACGTTTGGTCTAAGTGAGTCAGTTCGCAACTGACTGCCTCTCCTACCTAACCTAACCTAAAGTATAAACAAATAAAAGAATGAAATAAAATAGAGATTCCACCAAAAATATTATTTTATTTTTTTTTTTCAACGCTAGCATCAAAGAGGCTTTGTCGATGCTTTTTCGGACTTTCATTTATTAAATAGCAGTTTTAAATTTTTAGTTTTTTTTGCATTAGAAACGAATAAAATTTAAAATTAAAAATATTAGGGGGTCGCATTATCCTTTGTGGATGATATTTAATGGTTGTGGAAGGGTCTCAAAATTTCGGAGTTTTTCTGGATATCTTTTATGGACGACTCTTTATAGATCTTTTAGACCACAGCAATCTCATACTCAATAAAAAAAAAAACATTATTTATTTAATAAATTTTGCTTTGTTCTTTGAATATTCGAATATATTGCAAGCTTCGCAACAACTACATAAAAACTTAAACTTTTGTTACGCTTACCTTTATTTGGTGTTTGAAAACTCGTACTCTAATATTCAAACTAAAAGTTATGCCCCTCAGTTCTGAATTATTTTCACTGCAAATATTATGGTAGAAAAATATATTGTATGTATTCCAAATATTATATTATATAAACTCCCGCGTTTGTTTCAATTTCGTGTTCTACTGAGCTGCATTCAATTTAAGCCAAGTTTTATGTACCTTTTTTTGTAGTGTCTTTCTTTCTTTTTCATATGCCTTCATGAGTAAACAAACTTTTTTTTATAACTACCCAGTAATTGTATTATTATTGTTGTTGTTGTTGTCAATTTCTCATTTTATTATTCTCTATGCTTCGCACTTGTATTCTAGCAAATCATATGACGAATGCACCTATTTGTGTACCGGAGATATAGCAATAAAACTCAATGTTGTTGTAGTTTTACTTTTTTTGCTCTGTTAACTTAAACTGACAGCCGCTAAAATGATGTTGAAGTTAAGAGAATAGGGAGAAAAAACATTAAAACTTATAAATACAGTGAATGCTCGATAACGTGTAGATTCACTAGCATGTACACATTTTTTTGTTTATTATTTTATTTAATTTATATTTTTACTTCAGTTATTCTGAATTCAATTGTATTTTTTCAATTAAAAAAATGTTGTTCTCCGGTAAGAAGTTTCAGCAATTATGTTCAACAATCGTAAGCATAAAAAATCTCTTAAACGTCAGCACCCATGTGTATTTTAAGTTCGCACTATCGAGCGTTCACTGTAAATACATATATGGAGGCATGAAAAGAATTTATTAACAGGCAAGATGTTGAACGAAAAAAAGAGCTTAAGCATTAATAAAAAATAAGTTTCATTAGCTAAACATATAAAAGTGTGATAGAAAATATCAATTTATATGCAATGAGTTTAAGGTCACTCTTAGAAACACATAAATCAAATTTTAAATAGTTTGTAAAGTCTATCCAGCTAAAAAAGAAGATTCAGAAAATTTGATACAAGTAACCTACATAATACTCGCAAAGCAAAAGATAAGAAATTTAGTCGGGGATGAGTTACAGACTTAACGCACGTAGGTAACTGCTTACTCTGGAAGTATGAAACCACCACGAAGTTGAAGCTAACGATTGTAATGTTTTATGCTAAATGATAGGAGCAGTTTGTTATTAAACGTTTATTGGTGGGTTGAGGGAGCTCAAATCTCTTAAAGATATTACAAATAACACTTGTATGCTTTCTGACTCCTGAAATGTTGTTTTTGCCTTTGCATCCCTGCGGTTAGGAAATCTGCCGCCCTTAGGCCAGTCAGAAAATGCCGCCCCTCTTCACTAGTAATTATAGTAAAAAAAATTTTAATATCAAAAGGGAGGACTCTTTTTTTTTTTGCTTGCTAAAATTTTTAGGTACTTACTTTAGTGCACACAGTCCCAGTATTTGCACTTTTTTTCCCCTGTGTAAATAAATTTAAAAAATTTCAAAGTTCCCAATATTTGCCGCCTGTAAAATCGTGCCGCCCTAGACACTGGCCTCGTGTGCCTCTAAGGTAAATCCGGCCCTGACTATTCGATGAAGGGTGTACTCAAACTTATTGCATATTTGCCAATTATCCAGTGCCTACATAATTTTCGAAATGAGTCCTTACATTATTACCAATTTTTGCTCATGACGTTATCATAAGAGGGCTCTCTGCTATAGGGGAGGGAGCTATAATAGAAAACGTTTCTTATAATTAGCTTCATTTTATATGTATTCCTTAGAAGACTAATGCATTTTTAAAGTTTTAAAAATTTGATTACAGATGGCGCTATAGTCAAATATTTGGGTAATATCTCTGAAGTTGACTGTTGTATTTTAATTAATTTTTGTACGAAATCTCTATATTTTCCCTTTTTTTCGACACTTTCCGACTTGTATCGATGTCTTTCAATGTCATTCGATACTTTCCAACTCAAATCGAATTGTTCGATATTATTCGTTACGTATCGACTTTTTATCGAGTTTACCGAAATTTTTGATACTCTTCGACTTTTACATATTTATTTGATACTTTTAAGAACTTTCTTCGATGCTTCTAAGCGACTTCTACTGATTAACTCTTTCGATGTTTTTCATAACTATTCAATACTTTTGTGCTGCTTGAAGCTATTCGATACTTTCAGACTTACATTTCATACTTTTCAACTTCTATGGACTTTTCAATGTTTTTAATGATTATGTACGAGTTTTATTGGTCTTTTTGGTGTTTTTCGATAACCCTTAGTCTCTTCCAATTATCTTCGATTAAATCATTTGATCGACTCATTGATTTCACATATAATTTTAGAGGCTGAAAATCATTTGTGTTAGGCGTTTTGCAATGATTTTGAGCCCTTTACCCCTCCTTCGTAAAAAATCATAATGAAAAAAATATAGCCAGTATATGAAACAGTAAGCCCTTAAACTCAAGATTTCAAACAATCGATTTTTTCCTGTTGTCCTAATGAACAGCCCCTAAGCACCAGATCTTTTATCTTCACATAACATATTTTCAATATCTAAGAAGCCTTGGCATTCTCTCAAGATTAATATGAAAAAAATTTAAGAAAATTACTGACCTACGTCATAATCCTATATCTGTAAGTCAAGTTAGACGTTGTGATTGTACATGACCTTAAAATCGTTAATTTGAATTTGATTGAATTCTTGTACGATTTTCGTTATTTGTGGCATAATAAGGTTTCAGACCTTCATTCACACAGGTTTTATCTCACAGGATAAATGATTGTGATTCGTATTACTTTCTCCTTAATTTGAAATGATGTTGTCGGTGTGCCATTTTGTTCTATCAGAAAATACATTTTTATTTAAAATCTGAACTTTTCTCACGCAGTTATGGTTTCTTATGAAGTTTTCGATCAAACCTTTCAAAATTTAACTAAAAATAACCTTATCAACGAAGAAAAAAACTTAGGCTATTAATAATTGTACCCACTGTCTCCATATGTATATTAGACTTGACAACAACAGCAACAACAATAACAACTTAAGTCAAATGCAAATATGTGAGAAATGTTTGTTTCTTTATTTTTAATTCAGCCTTTGAAAACTTTCTTCTTGTATCTTTTACAACTTGTATCTTGAGAAACTTCATACAAGACACACACGCACACAGAGGGAGATAAGCACTTACTTCGTTTATAGAACGTAAAACAAATTTTCTACACTTTTTTGCGTATTATGGTTTTATTTTTTTGTTAATTTACTACTTTTTTTTTTAATGCGATTTTGTTAAACTTTTTCACAACTCCACTATTTTTATTATCAATTCTTATTTTAATGATTCTCTTTTTGTCGATTTTTATTTTGTTGCCTTTGGTTAAAGTAGTTTTTTTTTATGATTTAATTTAATTTTATTTATTTTTTTCTTATTTTTTAGCCTGTGTGTGTGTATCTATGTGAGATACACACATTCACTTTGAGTCGTCACACACGCGCACACAGAAAAACTTTAAAGTCGTTACAACAACAAAAATGTAAAAACAAAACAAAGAATCCAACAAAAAAAAATTTTCGAAATTTAATCAGCTACATAAAATTAAAGTTCTCCGCTACGAAGTTTCAACACCGGCGACGTTCAACTCTAAACTGTTTTCACATCTCAGTTGTGACTCCGGTTCAAGCCTCTGTCTGTCATACGATCCGTAGCGCTCTTGCCAAACTTTGTTGTGTGTGTGTTTGTATTGTGTGACGTTGCCAACTATTAAGTTCAACTCTTGTGGGGCGCCTTTTCGATTGCAGCACTGTTTGTTGTTGCGTTGCAGGTGCGATCTCTTTTGAAATTTCTGTCTCTTTGATATCTCTCTCGTTCACACGATTCACCTGTTAAGTTGGTTTGCTCTTCATATCATTTTACATCACTGGTAGTTTTTTTTTCGGTGCTGCCAAATTCTAGAAAAATAACCAAATGAAAGTTCTTATGCTACAGATTTTAAAATGTTAGGGTGACTTTTACTTTAAGCCCCAAAAGCAAACTGATTTACTCCTAATGGATCCCTGAGTACTACGCCATATGTAATAAAAGCCAAAAATTCAGGAGCGTCTCGCCCTGGATTATTCTGAAAAATCAGCAAATAGAAAAAAAATTCAAGTACATATGTACATACATACCTAAAACAAAAATATGTACTCCAATTAACGGCTTTTTCCGAAGTTTTTCAATTCTTGCAAGGCCCACGGCTATCTATTTTGACTGCAGCGCCCTCTATGTTCAATTTATGTTATTATTTTTCTATTACCAAAAATTAGAAGACTTAACGAAAGTAATGACACCTCATTTGTTAAAATCGGTTCAGTAATAGCCGAGCAATAACGTTTTCAAATTAAGTAAAAAAATCTGTTATTTGCAGTTGGTTTATGATCGCCTGATGTTTTGCAAATTTTACATATTGAATTTAGTCGTGGTCAAATTTGCTATGCATATAAATAATGTTGGTAAAAAAGAAACCATAGTTACTAAACTACTGTATCGATTTTAACAAATGAGGTGTCATTATTTTTATCGTACACAGAAAGATAACAATGTTTTATTAAAATTTAAAAAACTTGATCATAAGATGCACTGTGGGCAAAACAATGTTTTTTTTTCCCAATACAGTACACCCTCGATTATATTATCTAATTAATGCTGAGCATGTTCATAAATCCGAGAATTATATGTATATAACCAAGGATCTCTTTACATTCAGCTGAACTCAATTTTAAGGACAGAAGAGACATTTTGATTTTTTTTTTAATAAAAAATAATAATAGAGGGTTCATACAAACTTTTATGGTGTAATTGTAATATTTGTAAATTTTGGAAAATTTTAGTGTCCATGACGAAAAAAAGTACATTCGTCACCTAAGGAATACATTCCAAGTCTCAGTTCAGTAAATTTTCACCAAACCCAGTTTGATGTGTAGCAACACTTTGATCCAAACCAAACCAAATCGGCAAACAAGTTGACTGATCTAGTTCGCACTTCAGTTTTCATTTAGATAATTTGCAAAGCGCAGGTTTTATTTGCTCCGTTAAATTTTGCATATTTTGGAATAATATATTGATAATATATTATGAAAACTAGTGATATCAATTTATTTACAAGTTTCAAGTGACAAAGCCATAAAATGCTTTAATAAATTAACGTGAAATTGAAAAATCGCATTTAAAACGTTGCCGTCGGCAGAGCAGTCAGCCAGTGTGAGTGCAGTGCTTCTTTGTTTTTGTTGCTAATTTAAAAGTGGTTTTATTAAAAATCTTTTCATTTGCTCACAAAAAATGCAACAAGTGCTTAAATTCATTTAATTCTTTCGAATTTTTAATAATAAAAAAAATAGTTTATTAAAAATATTTAAGTGGTGTGAGTGTATTGATTGTTGCTAAAATTCATTGCAGTTGCTGCCTAAGTGCAGCATACGCAATGGTTGCATTCGAAGCTATATTTCAGTGCTACCAAAATGTTTGGTAAATTAATTTTTACAGTGGTCTTTCAACTGCGAAATTCGCAATGCCGCAATCGGTAAGTGATTTCCGTTTTGTTGTTTTTCCCTAATTTATTTAAACTTTGTCACAATGCTCAATCGAATAATTTTCATAGGGTAATATTTTTAAAAAATAACGCTAATTTTTTTTAAATGCTCACAACTTCGCGACTAATCGGCCATAATGAATCTTTTAAAAAAAAATATCGAAAAATTTTTCAATTCTTTTCGAAAATTCTTATTTGTTGGCATGAGGGGAAAAATTAATGGATCTAGTACAGTAATTGTCGTTCTCGGAAATTCTCTTACGTTCTGTTTGTTACCTGATATTATACTTTGACTTCACGTCTGTTGTGGCGTGTTGATGCAGTAAAAAGCACAAAGATCTTAAATTCATAAACATTAGATTCAGAAAATTAGGTGATTGCCAAAGTTAGATCATTACGTTTACGGAATTAACAGTTAGCAATTTTCACTTACAGAAAAACTAAAATAAATCTTTTTGAACTTTTTATTTACACATTTTAAATTAGTTATATAAATATTTAATTAATTTTAAAATTAACTTTCACAACAAATATTCGTACTTTGTTAAAATTATTTGAATGCTACAACCAAGAAAAGTTGATTCAAATAGAAATATTGAATTGATTGCTTAATTTGAATAAAGTAAATTAAGAACTAATCATATAATAAGCAATTTACAATTAATGTAAATAAATTATGTTCAATTATAGCACAAACACATACAACAAATGCTCATATAAACGTTTAATTAATTATTAATATTAATTTATTATTTAGCATACTTGTATGTTAGCAAACGAATGTCTAAGTTTTTTATTTTTATAAAAATATAAATTAACCTAACTTTGCATATAACTCTTATAATAAAGGCTAATAAAATCGTTTTAACACTAAGATTATGCTATACAAAAAGTTGTAGTTCAACTCATACTGAGATTGACAATATAAGTTATAGTTCGTTGCATACTTTTACGCTAATTCTTATTATTGCTTCGGTTTTTCTAAATAATGGTAAGTTTAAAAATACTTTTTGTGTCTTTATAAAGTCGTGTTAGTAAGACTTAAAAAGTAATATACGGAAATAAACATTTATTTTAATTGTATAACAGTATTAAGCCTTTTGTGTTATTATGTAAAATTAAGGCGCTAAAATTACCAATTTTAAATGCACTTAAAAAGTATGTGTTACTATTTGCCAGAGCTGAAGTTTATTAAAAGCATCACGCATATTGCCTACATTTAAATATATAGTATATTTTATGTTATTTGACAAAAACTGTACTGAATATTTTTTTTTTTGTAATTCCTTGAAAAGCTTATACTGGAAACATTTTACAATAATTTTTCGTTTTAATGGTAAAAGTTAGTGTTATTTCTAGCGATCATATGATGAATATAATCAAATTAGCAGATTGTAGAGCTTAAAGCTTTAAGAACTTATTAGTATATGAATTTGCTCCAGAGCATTTATAAAAAATGCAAAACTTTTCATATGAAATCTCAATATTGAAAAAGATATTTTTTGAAACAATTTTAAACCTTAAAGTATTACAAAAATAAAACGTTTTCTAAGCATTTTTTGTATTGAAAAGTTGGAGAAGTGTGTGCTTTTAAAAATTATATGAATGACCAGAGACTAAACCAGACCGGAAACCAATTTCAAGCGCGGGACCACTAGCCCCCTTCCAACCTAAAATTTTCCATATACTCAATAAGGACATTTGCATCCGTTTCGCGTAGTTTCTTTCACCAACAAGAACAACGACTGCTTTACTTTAGTCGATATTTCCTTCTGCCTTACAGTCTTAGTGAAATGTGTATTTTCGAATTGAGCTTTGGCTTATCAGTCAACAGATTCTCTTCAGATTTTACTTTTTGACGCTAAACCAAATATTTCCAACAAATTTTTAGTCTGGATTGGTGTTCCCGAATACTAACTTGAAAACGTCTCCATTAACTGAACTTATTGGTTTAATCAATACGGTTTCTAATGCGAATTAGTTACAGTAAGAGAGAAGCGCTACTCATATTATACTTAGGGACTGCATATTAATTACTTAAGACGTTTTCGGATCAGTTAAAACTCCTACATCTTCACCCCCACGTTAGATAACGTAGCTTAAAAGATATACTCATTATAAAGCATAAAAGCTTTTAAGGTACGTACTTCAGTTACAGTGAGAATAAAACGCTTGACTGCAATGACATGATAATTTTAGAAAAAATCACTATTCGAGAAGAAATTGATTCAGTGCTGTTTTAAAAAACTTTAAGAGATCTTATGAAGCGCATTATTTCCAAAAGAGGTGAGATTGTTTACGTATCAAAGCAAAGCTAAGATACATAGAAAGATATCTTTGTCAACCTGAGTGATTAAAGATAAAAGCTCAAAAAATTTGCTTTCCTCGCGAGATACTTTCAATATGATGACTCTAAAATATAGTTCTTCTCGTAAGAGTACTATCTAGCTGACCGAAATTCTTGTAGATCAAATTCTTTTTTAATGCATATTTCAAGGCGCTCATTCTTACCATTGAAGTAACCAGTATAGGGTGTAAATAAAATATACTTAATGAATATATAAATTTAATATAAAATTCTTAAATAGTTTTACATATTTCTTTTACGGAAGACACTTAGGGTGTTCTTTAACTAGCTGCTTAGTTTAATGCTTTGTGTAACTCAGATTGCTTATTGTTTTAAAATTTGTTTCAATTTAATCACTTGGGAACATCGCTTTTTTAAATCCAGTTCAATTTCTTAACATCTTAAAAGTGCTTATATTTATTTTATGTGCAGAACTTTTAAAACCGCGAAAGTTTTCGAGAAGTTACCTTTAAAAGTGTGAGGTAATTATGAATTAACGTACCATATGGGCATTAAAATAAATACAATTTTTACTGCTTATACAAAATTCTAATACCGAGTTAAGACTTAAACATTAATAAATTTTTAATTTTAATAGTTCTTCCTCATGTTAAGCATTTTATATCTAGTTTATCTATTTTATGTAATTGCCTGCTGTTTCAGCGTCAATGTCCATTCGTAGTTACTGTTTGTGGTGGTATATCTTGCGCTACCCTGGGTAATGTATATGACTTAGTTATTGTTTTATCGCGAAATAAATCTGACACGTAGTTTGCCTGCAAAAAAAGAGAAAGGTAAATTGAATTTGAGTTTTATTAAAAAAATATTAAGTTGTATAAATAAATAAATTTTAGTACATATTCATATTGCGAATAAATTTTTTTTTGTAAAACTACAGTGCAGTCGTGGTAACGTGAACTAATTAAAACCAAGGTTGTTCATGGTAGCGAAATCGTTCACGTTAGCGAATATGAAAATTTAAACCAAAATTTATGCAGCGCAGTCGCTGTAACATATGTAACAATAAAAACTTAAAAAGAAACAAAAAACTTCTTCACAAACTATAAAAAAATGAAAATAAAAATACATAAACAGCCTTCTGCGTATGGCAAGGTTGAGTTATGTCTTGCTACACGGTAGTCAGTGCAAAAATTATTTCGTTCACGTTACCGCGTTGTTCACGTTAGACGGTGGTCACGTTACCGTGTCGATTGACGATACCTAGTGAAATTCTACTAACAAGTCAGAGAATAAATACGCTTTTAAACTTTCAGAGGCTATACATATGTAATTTGATTGGTTACAGGAATGAATGTTGACGACGTAGTGTTGGAAGTGTTTCTTACTGCGATACTAAAACAAGTTATTCTGAGAGAGCACAAAAATAAGAGCAACTCCAGCAAAATGGCATATAAAACACGTTTTCGTTTTGAATGTCTTTTCGCACGGTTTATGAAATTACTTTCAAGATAACATGCAACAAACTCAGCTAAAGTCGACCAATCCAGAGCAAAACTAGAAACTTATAAACTTCAATAGCAAATTCATTGGAAAGAAAAATTTTCGGTGACTATCAACCATCTACCTCCTTTGCTATAAGCTATTCCATTAAAGAAGGCAACAGCGATTGATGCTCATGTATCTTAAAGGGCATAACGAAAGTTATAACATATCTTAAAAGAACAAACAAAAAATTTGCCAAAATTCAAAAAAAAAATCATAGTACACAAGATCATTAAACTCATCGATATCCGATCCGAATGCTTCGAATGTAGTCTGCTGTAATGAGTCCGTGTCGGGGGGTGTGCATCAAATTTGTCTGTTGTTACCAATCTTGCTTTTGATAGTACTGGATTATATTATCAGCAGAACTCTAGACTTTGCCAATCATGGCATTCGATGGACTTACGGAATTTTACTTATTTAGCCAATGACATACCACTTAAAGACAAATGCTAGAATTAATGAAGTAAGAAGCACCTCCGGTCTTAGCTTCGTAATGGCTGACGCAGGCCCGCACAGACCATAGGGAAAAGGGGGCTTTGCCCCCCCCCCCCCCTCTCACGTCTCATTTGGTTGCAAATTTGTTTTTTTGGAAGGAGAAACCAAAGTCGGGTTGGTACGGGTCCGTGTTACCGAGAAGCAGACGAATGCGAAGCCAGTTCTTCTCTACGACTGCAAAACGTGTGTAATGAGTAGCAATTTGCTACACAATTTGCAAGTGTTTACTAACAATTTGCTGAGATCTGAAAGTTTTGTGGCCTAGATGGATTCAGAAAAATTAATCTCCTATAACACTGAATGATAAAAGTCCTCATTAAATTTCTTCATTGACTCTGGTGTAGCCTTTACCCGTGTGCCTACGCGTCTTCATAGAGACCACAGTGGCCACTCAGTTGTACAATTAACAATCGTATGAATGAATGAAAATCTTAGGCATGAATTTGTAAAGAAATCATAGGCTGATGGCAAGGCCTTTGCAATGTGGTTGTGCGCAACATTTATAAATATGCCCAAAACTATGCAATAATTTATGTGAAAATCTTATATCAGCATGTTGATAGCAAATAAAGTTTATGTTTTTTTTTTTCTTATGTTGCGAAACAACTTCACGCATCAATGATAAAGTTGGTGTACATTCAGTTTTGAACGTTACTTGGTATACTTTTATTCTTAGTAGTTGCATCTGTCTTTGAAAAATAATTACATATGCAAAATGCAACGCGATAAGGCATTCGCATGTTATTGATGAAGCGTTAAATAAAGTACGCGGGTGGGTGTTACTTGACAATCCATTCGAATTCCACGTGCGGCAGCATTGGCGTTCAAGTAGAAAGCCCAGTAGGAAAAAATTTGAGGTTACTTTAAAAAAAAAATACAGACAGGCTTGTTGTTTAAGTAACCTTGACGTTAAGTGTGTTCTCAAGTGTGTTACCAAGGAATTCGAAGTACAAATACGTATGTAATACCAATTTTTTTTAAATCTCAACATTATTTTCATATTTTTTTTATTTTTGTCAGCTGTGACTAATTTCTTCCTAAAGAAATTCTTTGGTTAAAATTTGGTCACAAATTTTTGGAAGGGAGTTTCTTTGTCTCTTATTTTTTTTCACTATCATTTAACTAAGTTTTGTGGTGGGCAAGATTCAGGCGACTTGAGGTAACTTGAGGTAGCTTTAAGTGAATTGATTTAGTGAGATGATTAAGCGTTTCAATTCTCATATGGACCATGTTATGGTCCGAGTAAGCAGCACAAAACAAACGTAGAATGTTTGAGTTTCTGATTATTTCGTCACTTTCTGATGAATGAAAGTTTTAAGAAGAAGAAAGAAGAAAGATTCTTAAACGCTTTCACTCACTGATTTTCCATTAACTTTAATCCGAACTTTGTTCTCGACTTTTGTATGTACATTATCGGAAATCCTAGTGTTGCCTGAACTGTATACGAAGGATATTAATCTGTATGTTGAGCAAAAATGCGCTATAACTCCAGACATTTCCCTGTTACATACATATGTACATATATGGAACATCTTTAAAAACTATGTGTCACGAAGATGTAGCTGTTTAGTCGACAATAATGAGTATGTAACTGCGAAAATATTGATTTTTGAAGACATGACCTTCCAACATAACATTGTTCTTTATCACAGTAACGTATCTGCTTATTCATCTTAACTTATTTGGCAGTTCGGCAGTATAAGATGAAACACGGAATTATTTTACTTTGTCACTGCTGTTAAGTCATTTTAACTTGTCAGGACTTATTTTTAAGATTTAGTTGAATTTCTTAATTAATGCATTAATTCACTCTACAATAGTAATGAATATCATTATTTTCCTTTAGTTGTTTGTTAAAACCACCTTTGGTGTATATTTAAGTTACTTGAATTACGTCCGTTTTAGAACGCGACATAAAAACTTAGATTTAAGCATTAAATCTAAATAAAGTTAGTTGTTGAAAAAGCCTGAAGCTGAACAGATCGTGTTCTTATTTAAATTGAAGCACAGGTAATTTATAATTTTCGTTTTCGTTTATTTGGCGACAAACTAGTCGTCCAACAACCGCAATAAATTTGCTCTTTGTCATCTTCGTCGAGCAATAACTGACTCTTAAAACTTTTATACAAGTTAGCTCATATTTAATTATTCAAAATACCATACGATTTGTCTGGCAAAAACAAGAAATTAACACAAATATTTTAAATCTATTTATGCAAATTAACTTAAATGCCAACTGTCAAAATTGTATTATCAAGATATTATTTGCAACAAGCAAAACGCATTATACAGCGTTAATTCTGATGTCCATCCATTGATTTTTATGGTTTTTTTCTGTTAACTTTATTTTACTGAATTTATTACGCGTGCAACGCAATTTTTATCGTCCAACATTGCTGTTGCCACTACACATACAATGTTGCTGCATTGCATGCTACATTCATTACTGTTTTGGAATTGCTGTTTGTTTATGTGCAGTTTTTGAATCAGCAATATGCATGCAAAGGTGTTGCTTGCAAATGATTGCACCTAATTGCAGCATCTTTAATCGGTTTTCCGTTGTAACCAAATGCTGTCGGTGGCAATAAATGCTTGAATTTCTATGAATTTGCGTGTTGATTTCTTCTTTCATTAATTTTTCAATAAAATTTTTCATTGGAAAATTCTAAACAACAACAGTCTTAAAGCTTTATTGCGAAAAATGTTACCACTAAAGTTTGTTGAACACAGTTCAGTTAATAAAATAAATGATGGGAAGTTAAGGTCTAAATAAATTCGTCAACAAAGCAGTGGTCTTCTATAACTTTATTCACATATCATAAAGGTTTAAGGAGATCTCGATTGAAACTTCGAGGTCAAAGGCAAGGCCACCGTTATACGACCCACAAGAAACCTTGTTACTTTTGTCTAAAATAATTATCTCTAGCTTACTTTTTTCTCAAGTTATTGGCTTGGGGAAATTAAAATAGAGCACATTGTGTAAACAAGAGAAATAATATTGCGTAAATAGCTGACGAAATTTTTAAGTGAATTTATTCAGATGCTTTCGAGTGAACGTGGCCACCCATTCAGAAAATACAATTTTGGGGAAAACGCTTCCACATATTGCACTTTATAAAAGTGTGAACAAATTTGCTGACTGAGCATAACTCCTCGTAAAATTTTTTTTTTAATTGAAAGTTAAGAGTTTTAGAGATTATAAAACTTCATGTCTAATTTCATTCACTACAATATGCTCTTTAAACATTTCTATATATGCATCAAGATTTGGTAAAAATTGTCTTTATTCAATGTTAATTAAAAATCAAAGAGTTCAAAAGCGTATATTATATTACATTTTCTCTTCTCATTACATTTAGTTTCAACATTTAGCTTAAAAAGAAACTACGAAGCATGTGGTTCTCAATTATTTTTCTTTTCCGCAATGGGCGAAACGGGTCTTCCAATTGAACCAATTCACTGGAGTTAATTGACACTAAAATTGTGAAGAAGAAAGACATGCAAGATTTTTTTTTTTTAAAACAGCATAAGTAAAAAACTTATTAAAATAACAATAAAAGGAGCGTGGTAATATCAAAAAGAAAAAAGCAAAAATAGACAAAAGGGAAGTTTTTTTTTTAAACACAAATTCAACAGCAAAGCAAAAGCAATTAAAAATGCTAAAGTGCTGGAATTGATTCTTTAATGTGAAAAGGATTTCTACAAAATTAAAGGGTCTTTCAAAAATATGTACAATAAATATCATGCTGCACTCTTTATGGCACATTAAAATTAAATTAAAATTATGAAATTTTCAAAAATCAATTCATTACGTACCACAATAACAGCACAAAGTGCACCAATCGCCGAACCAGTCAGCACATCCGACCAATGATGTTTGTAATCTGAGACACGACTTAGAGCCGTATACCAGGCTATCATGATCAGCATAAATTGCAGCGTATGACGCAGCAATTTTGAGCCACGCCATGTCATGCGCGATTGCAAGTAGAGCTGAGAAGTAAACATTTAATATAAATAAATTAATGATCTTGTATATAATTGTACAATAATATTTATTTCTTTATTAATTGAAATTGACAAAATTTTAACCGCTAACGTCAACTTAAAATGCAATAATTTCAATACTTTGTCAACGCAGACGTTATGGCGTCGTTAGCGCTGACAGTTTTACTGCCTTACTTTACTTACCGCTACATAAACCATTGTATAGAAAGTAAAACTTGAATGTCCACTTGGGAAGGAGAGACGAACTTCTTTCAGCATGCGTGCTGTTGAACCTAGACCGCGGCAATTAAAATTTTCAATGTAACGTCCAGCGTTGATAGGATCATCACAAGTACTGCCATCGGGCATAATCGGTTGACAGACCTGAGGGCGTAAGGGAAAACATAAGATTAATATTGTAAGGATTCAGGAAAAATTTTTTTTTATCAGAAATTTCTGTATTATAAAAATGTTAAAATTAGAAAGTTTTAAAACAAAAATCAAATAAAACTCAACCAAAATTAACGCAGCAAAAGAAATGCAGCTTTTGTTCAAGCCTAGCTTATTTTGACACTATTTGGGGTGAGATTTATGAGGTTTTAATGGAACTTTGTATAAATACTTAGTTGACTTTTTCATTAAAAAAATAAGAAGGGTATTTCTTTAAACGCGAACACTCACTTTACTGGGGTAAATTAAAAATGTTTGGTGAAAAGTTAAATTTTATTTTTAACGTAAACATTGACCGATGTCATCGCTTAAATAAACTTGGGATATTCATAACTGACAGTTAGTTGCTTTTGTGCCTTGTGATCCATGCAGTTTGAGTTCAAACAAATGGAATACAAAATGAGGGAAAAAACATAACCATTCATATCATTTTAAATTTTCTGTAAAACCATAAATTTTTAACACTTAATTGTAACGTGTTTAAATCACATTAATATCTCTCCGAACAGCAAAACATTTCAACAGCTTAGCGAAATACAAGAATTGCACTCGATCTGATATGCAAATTTTAATTCAATTCCATATCACTTGAGGCGCTCTCAGTATCAAATATTTATTACGGGGTAATTTTTTAATTTCATACCATACAGTAACTGATCAGCAGGTGTGTCTGTCTGTCTGTCTGTCTGTTAATAAATACGACTGCATGTGTCGATTTTTTTACGAATTTGTTTTGATTTTTTTTATTTTTCATATGCAATAAATTTGCAAAATTTTTTAGTTTTTTTCCTCTCGCAAGGTTTGAAATCAGAGCCGGTCTTTTCAATCTGTTCAAGATTTCTAATCTTTTAAGCTGCATTTTTTGCTTTTGGATTGAATTGTTTTGTTTTGCTTTGGTCCAGCAACGCTGATGGTCTCATATTGATTTATATGGTTGCTGCTTAGTTTTGTATTTGAGTTTTTTTTTTTTTATTAAAATACTTTTTTTTTCTCCTTAATTTCAAGTGTTGCTGATGTTGCGAATCCGATCAAGTACCACTCGATCATTTTCAAGTGTTCTTCTGCATTGATTGGTTGCGATTTGTGTATTTTACTTATGGGAATTATCGCTTGCAAAGTTTTTTTTTACCGCTAAAGTTTGGTCAGTGGTTCGATGATCATTTTAATTTGTGAGATTTTTCAAATTTTGTAATATGATATGTGAAATGTATGACGTTTAAAAATAAATATACCGCCATTTCTTACAATGAAGATTTGATGTTGTCTGGTGATGTGCAATGGATTCAGTTGTGCTTTTATAATTTTTTATGTTAACGATAAGATTTTACGGCTTGGAAGGACTTAAAACTTGTTTTTCAAAACAAATTTGAAACAATTTTTTCTAAATAAATAATGAAAAATCGCTAAAAAATCAGTTTATAATTGTTATTATCTTTCAAATTCAATTTATATTCATTTTAATGGCTACAATCTTTTGTACATTGAAATACAAATAAATATTTTTATATTTTTAAACAAAGCAAATGGCATACTAATGGTGTATTGATTAAATGAGAATTGATTTTTTTAAAGTATTAAAAGTAATAATATATCTTTCAAATATTATTACGGCCCAAGATTGGCTTTAATTTATTTTATTAAAATATTTAATAATTTAAAATCAAACAAAATTTTGATTATTTTTGGAAGAATAATTATTTTAAATTTTTTAACAAAATTATTTGATAATAAAATTACTGATAACATTCAGATTGACAAGTAAAAATATTACAGTAAATATGTACTTAAGTTAAATTTATAGCATTTATATCATACATACATATCAAAACGATTGGAGCAGGTGTTAGTCATAAATTTGCTTTTATCTGATACGAATGTTCAGATAGCTCTGAAGCTACAATAGTATTTTTAGAGTGGAATATGGCTCGGATATAAATACTTTCTCGGCAAACTTTGAAAACATAAGCCAGTTGCACCCAAGAGCGACTATAGCAGTAACGCCGTTTTCTATTCTTTAAGGATTTTAGCATCACAGTTGGCCACAAGTACTCGTTAATAACATGACATGGTTTTCTTCGGGCCTGAATTTTATACCGATAGCCCTTATGCTATTAAAATTATAGTTTTACCATAATATTTTTAGACGATTTTTTTTAATTTCTGACCGATTTAATTTTAAGAAAATGCTGGTAAGAAAAGACAAAATGTATACTGAAATGAATTGGGTGAAATATGACAGTGACTCATCACGCTGGTGTTACAGTTTTCACTGTTTTGTTTTTTAATCGATATTTTTCGACTTTAGCAACATTTTTCGACTTTTTCACGATATCAACAGTCTGCACAATTTGCTTTTTCAATATTTTTTCAACTTTTTCAACATTGAAGTCTTTTTGAACACTTTTCCGAGTTTTTCAATATTTTTCGACTCGCTCACCTTGATGAATTTTTCAACATTATTCAGCATTCTCTATTGTTTTCTTAACATTTTTTCAACATAATATATTTCGAGTTATATAACATTATCCAAGTATTTGACGTTTCAACATTTTTATTATTAAGTAATACATCACACTAATTGTTTTTTTCTTTTTGCAATAACATTTTGGGAAATTTTTTTCTATAAAAAAAAAAATCTTTGAACATTGTTTTTATGATGTATGACCCAATTTTATTCAAACCTCGATTTTCGAAACTTTTTTGTTTTAATTTGTGAAAAAAGGCAGTTGACAAAAACGCAAGCCAAAAATTAACCTCATTAACACATTTTGCCCTCGATAAAAAAAAACGTTCAAGAATAAACTCCAAATTTAGCAAAAATGAATGCAATTAATTAAAATTTTGTAAGCCATAAAAAAAAAACAACAAACATATGGGTCTAATGAGGAGCAAATGAAAACTTTATTTTTTTATTTTAGTTGCACATGCGCTGATGAATTTAAAAAAAAAAGAATTTGTGTAAATAAACAGATGAGGAGCGCACTTAAACAACAGTCAAAAACATTGTCAAGGCGGATAAACTAAAAAGTGTGGTGTTTTTGCTAGGCCGCCAATGATGCTCAATGTCAACCTCAAGTTGTAAGGCAGCAGGCCCTCTTTTATGTCACAAAGTATTATAAGAGTGCATATGTACTTATATATAGTCATCTTATCGTTCATTGAAAAAAAGGAGAATTAAAAGTTTTGAAAAAAAGAGGGCATTTCTTAAGAGCAGCTGTGTGACATATAAACAAAATTACAAAAAAAAAACAAATAAAAAAATTTGTTCCCCCTTGCAAAGTTACAAGCAGAAAAAAGATAAAAAAATGTTCAACATATTGAGCAATAAAGCGCGTAAATGTAGAAACTAAAATTGACAAGTGCAGATGATTTTAAATAAAAAACTTGAGTTGTCACTGGTATAATTACGGGTTGAGGTCAAAGACGAAAGAGGATTGATAATACTCTTGTACAGAGGGAACAATACACAACGAACTATTTCCTTAGTTTGCTTCTTGTAAAAATTCATTCATAAAAAGCTATCAAGATATACAGTTTTATCTCGTTCATTTGGTTTATTCAGAATTTTAAAAAATTACACTAGTTCACAAATTTAAAAATAAAATGTCTGTTCCGAATGTTTTGATAATCATTTTCTATATAAAATGGTACGATAATTCAAAAAATTCGTTTACCTCAATCAATTGATTGATTAATTAGATCAAAAAAAAATTTTTTGACATTACCGGTGGTGGCCGGGCTCTAATACAGCCACTTCTATAGCGGTTTGGAACATTTTTGAACAACTGATGTAAAAGAATTTAACATGAAATGCCCCAAATTACAAGATGGATGGTGCCTGATGGTCAAATTACATTTTATTTTCGAACATCGCTACTCATTTCTGTGTAATCCAGGGTGGTCTTGGTCAAAGCATTAGTCCACTTGCAACTTTTCATCGTCGATTTGTGACATAAAAACTTTGTGTGAAAATAGATCCCAAAATATACTTGCCCAAATTTTAGTTTTCCAATCAACCGCCAGTAGCTTCCATATCTTACCGTTGATTTTTTTACGAAATAACTTTTATTATAATACCTACGATCATAATTTTCTTAAATATCTAAAAAAAAAACACTGCAAGAATGTTATTTGATTCGATCTACGACGAAATTTATGCCGATTTGAGAGTGTATGTAATTTTATTACTTGACATTTGAAGCGAAACTTATTACAATCAATTGATTAAACTCGGTTGATTTGCAATTAAGCAGAACAATCTTTTTTAAACCGAACGACAGAAAGACGTTCACGAAACGGAAAAAAATTTTATGGTATATCGAAACAGAAAATAATTTATAATTATAATTTACTGAGCTTGCTATTCAGTACGGTGTGTGATAATGCCAAAAAAACTACATAAAAAGAAATCAAAAATAAAAATAATAAATAAAAATACGACTGAAGATAATCAAACTAGTTTCATCCATTGCTAATGAAATCCTCAGTGACATTTTAGCCGATGAGTGAGAATTTCTAAGGATTATATGTTTTCCTTTTTGCTTTTTGTTGCTTGCAAAGTGAAACAAAACAAAGCCACAATTAGTTTTTCTGTTGTGTCTTGGTTTTTTAAATCTTTTGATATTACACTTTTCTCGTAGGCTCTTCGCTGCAAGCTTTCTTGGCGAGTAAAAACGAAGTAGCAAGCTCAAATCGTATGATAAATCGATGAACTCAGCGAAAGACTTTGTTTTTTTCACTTTTTGCTTGGTTTCTCAACAAATCTATGCAAAAAAGAAAACAAGGGTTTAGAAAAACTCACGCATCGGCTTAAAAGTTACTGATGATTCCACTTAGCAATGAATGAAACTAGTATGACACGCTTAAGCCGTTTTCTTTGTTTTGATTGTTGTCTCTGTAATTTTTATGGTGTTATCACACACTGTACTGAACAGTTAGCTCAGTAAAATATTAATAAATTATTTTCTGTTCCGATACTTCACACAAAAATTTTTCCTTCCAATTTTTAAGTTATATTTCCATTAATTTTGAAGAAAATTTGTGTTTTGGCAATTTAACTGATTATTTCTGACTGAAATTTTTTAAGACGGAAACCATTATTTTTTCTTTGTAGAATTTTATTTTATTTTTAATTTTTTACGACTCATTTTCTCATTTTCGCCAACACTAAAAGTCAATCGAAAAACAGATATTTTACGATAAATAACGAAAAGTTTCATTGACAGTATTCCATACATTCTGCTCCGATTAATATGTTCAAACTTACAATAATTAACTTTACATTATTTATACCCCATTAAATACATAGTCTAATTCATCGGAATTCTAATATGCGGGGTACTACTGTTTAAAAAATATAAATGGAACACACTCGCGTGCGCTGTGCAATAAAACAAGTACATCCCTCTTAGCTTAAAATTAGCGTCAAAAATAATAAAAAAAGGCTTAAAAGGAAAAAGGGCTTCATTAATACATTTTTAATGAACAGAGTTGCCGCCCAAGCGTTTGAGCATGTGTCATAAATTAATGTTAATTGCTTGACATAAGTGAAGAACAAGATTTTTCTCATATAAAAAAATTACTAATAATATCAAAATACCATTTCAGATCTCTAAAAAGTGGCGTTAAAAAAAAATCCGATTTTCAAAGTTTCACTTACCGTAAAGAAATGTGGTCTCAAACGTCCGATCGAATATTTGGCAATATCCGTGGTTAGCTGACTAACAGCTGCTCCAAAGCCGAAAATACCAATTTTTTTATAGCATTCGATCATCCATTCTGGGATTTCATAATCCATAAAAACATAACGTCGCGTACTACTGTTGCCATTTGAACGTTTAGCCAGTTGATTAGATCTGATGACTTCAACTGCGATAATCTGAAATAACAAGCAGATTAGACAGATATTTTAATTATTTCTACGAAATGTTTTAAAATTATTTTAATTTAAGCTAATTTTATTTAATGTTCAATCTATTTCTAACGCCTTTTTTTTCGTAGCTATCAAAACTCTAATTTATATACCCATCTGTCCAATCGAATATTATACATACATTCGTTATATTAATTTCCTCATTTATCTTAATCACTTATAAAAACGCCTTTTTTTTACAAGTATCTCCCAAAATATGAAGTTTCCCCTTGGGAATATTTTAAGCTTTAATGTAATGCATTTCTTACATTTGGTTGCTCCATATGTTCATACTCAATGTTAATGTCATGAAGATGTTCGTACCATTAAGCAGTGTAGACGGAATAGCTTTGGCCTAATTTTGGTTTTTATATTTTTAATTTATGATCATCAAAGATTATAATGAACTGTATGACAGCACTAAATTGATGCGTTTAATTGCATCTGTAGAGTTTTTAATCTTTCTCTCGAAATGCTACATATATTGAGCTATTAGTTTAAGTATCAGCTAGGAGGTAAATTTATTGTGGCTGATTTTTGGAAAAATGTAGATAAGCAGAGATTTTAGTGTGACTGCATTAATTTATTACAAGTCAACACTTAAGTTCTTGTTGAAATAGAGCAACACTTTTTTTTTAGTAATTGGTCACTTGACTCATGTGGAATGGTAAAAACTCTTGTTTCTGAACTTTCTCATTTAGAAAAATGATGGCGACAGACTTGGGAGTGAACTTTTTTTCAGAAAAAAATGCATTTGCAATAAATAATTAAACAATAGGTTGGTTGGCTTGTACTTAAAAAAACGTCAAAGAAAATTTTCGAAGATGTGTCATTAGTTCTTTAAGGACTTGGATCTTCATGAAGGTTAGGTTAGCAAGGGAGATGCAATTGTTATCATAGCTTATGCCGCGATTGGTTCTATTGTATGCCAAGTTCATATTTTCATTGACAACCTATGAAAACCTTTTTTAAATTTTTATAAACTCAAAGGTGGACTTGAGACTCTTTTGAAAGATGTTTTCAAGGAGTCGAAGAAATGACTTTCGATGGATTGAAACGTATCATAGCCAGCACTGGGCATTCACAAAGATAATGAAAGACAGATTCTTCTACATCAGATCTTTTTAACCTCTACAACGATCTGGTTTATTAGTAAGTCCGAATGTTAAGACGTGTTCTCCTGTAAAGTAATTTCCTGTTTTGCCACCAATTCGGATGTATAATCTTTGTAAGTTGAATGAAATCATTGGTTTTCGCCAATGTACCTATATCATTATTTTTACTTAAGGCACTTAAAAGACAAAGCCTCTTTTTAACATTGTAACGGATGACCTCAAATTGTTAGAAACCTAAACAGACGTGTATATTTATAAGGTAAACAAAACTCTAATGTTTATTATATTTACATTAAATATCTAGGAAAAAAAAAATAAAAAACTACCCAAGCACCATTATTTAAATAATATTTTATCAGCACTGCAATCAAATAAAATTTGTAGCAACAAAAATGACACGTGGCGTAGCTATTACGTACATACATACCTACTGTTTTCGAAAATATTGTTGTTTTCAGTTCTAAAAATTTATCAAAATCCTATTCATTTGGAATGATCATAATATTAAGCAGCTGAAATTATTAATTTTTCATAATATTTACCTATAAAATGTGCTACTTATTTACACTCAAAATGGTCATATCACATATTAAATATTTACTAACTAAGGACTTGCTGCAAGTTTATAACACAGCGTTAATGTCTAATTACAAGTATATGTAGGTACTAATATTTAGTCAATGTAAATAAATTCAGTGTACATTATACACTCATCTAAAATTTAAAGGATAATTGAGATGTGAGCGATCTAATTTAAATATTTAAAATTTTTACTTTTAACCGGAGTAAGCGCGAGCTTTTCCGCTGACTAAACATTTGGACGATATACAAAACATTGATGAATAAATCAAATTTTACTTACAATTCCAATTGGTAGCACTAAACCAATGATATATAACATCCAATTTCGTATCGTTGACTCATGAAAAGGATGTTTCAGCGATTCATCATCACAGAAGAAACCACGTTTGTACGAATCACCCCACAAAAAGAAGCAAAGTATAGGGAAACCAACTGAAATAAGAGAAAATTTATAATACATTTAAAACATATATACAATTTAAGGCTTATGATTTATTGTTACAAATATTACAAATAAGAGATATTAGTTAATGGGGTTATAATCATATGCAATAATTATTCGATAACTATCACATGTGACATTGCAAAAGTACAAGATTTAGATAATATTTGTTATCAGTGATTTTAACTGATATGCACAATGTTAAGTTACAACTGAATAGCAGGAAATGCGAAACTAAACGGTAGATAAGATTGTAAATATGAAAAGGTTTATGTTTAATGTTGTCAATATATCAATAAGTTATGATGTAAGCAAGTAGGATAACATAACTGATAACATTGGCAGAATAATGTCGAACGTTTTTGACGTTTTAAAGATAAGACTTCCAGAAGCATTGTTAAAGTTAGTCAAGCTACTGTACGCAAAACCAAATAAAATGAATCATCAAGCGATTTTGAATCAAATTTCTATATTGAAAACAAATTTTACGAAAAATCCCCAAAGCTACACGTCATTTATAGCTAATGGAAATGGAATGAAACTGCTTATACCACAAAGCTATTTTTATATAAACTTACAAAAGTAATTCCGAACAATATCGCATGGGTACATCACTTAAATAATAAACATTCAATTTCAATGCAAGAATCTCAACAGGTAGCTGATGGAAAAAATAAGCAATACCTGCTGAAATAACGAAAAAATAACAACACTAACACCATACATGACGCGACGGGAAACTCAAAACAATTGCAACAACAAACGTTGATTGCACCGGCAGCATCACGCACCACTATATGGTGCATCGCGTATATGAACACAACAAAATCCCAACAGATCGTTTACAATTGAAGAAGATGAAGCGAATTGTCAGCGTCAAAGGCCAAAGTAATTTTTAAGGATTTTACGTGTCATTGTGAAGGCTATTTTCAGAAATAAGTTGCTACTTTGCTTTGTGCCCTAACATAGGTATTCTGGCACGTTGTATGCCCATATGTGAGAATATTGCTGCAATAAGCGAGGGAAACAATTTCACTGCATAGGGTATGTAGACATTTTAATTGGTGCATTGCAAGAAAAGATGTAGAATGATTGCAATAGGATTTCTAGGAACTTATGCGAAGCATTGCAGCCCCTATATTGTGTGGTTGAGAAAATTATATTTCCTTTTTTGTCACATAATTGAATGCAATGCAATCTTGTGTTATTCAGTATTACTTTTTTATGGGCAAGGTGTAAAAATAGTATTCACGCATATCTGCCGATATAAATTGTAAGACCGTGACTAATCTTTAAGTGAGAGTGAGATTGGTTATGGTGCAAATTTTCCCTTTTAAGAAGCAGAAAATCTTTAAAGGAAAAGGTAGCGCCCATTGTAGGAAAAATTTTAAAATTATTTTTTTTTAATAAATTTAATTTTTTTCGTTCATAAATAATCGTGTGCAGGTTAAATTACTGAAAAATTGTGTACAAAATCACTAGAAACATTTAAACCTTAAAAATAGAAAAATCGCACAAAATTTAGTTTTTACCAAAAATTTTATGTGAAAAATGGCCGTTATTTTATTAAAAGAAAATTGTCGAGAATTTTATAAAAAAAAAATACCCACAAATATCCTTTTACAATAATTTAGTCTTGGGTGATTTTTTCGTTTTTTTGATAAGAATTTGGTTTTTGTAAATTATTTTTGAAAAATTGCAAGTTTCAAAAAGAACAAATTAGAAAAGATTATTGTTTTAGACATAAATGCATATTATTTCTTATAAAATCAAAAGATTTGTTTTACGCTTAAATAAGAACACATTTGAAATTTAATTTTCATGTTCTTTGAGCAAAATTACAGCAGAGCCCAATCTTGTTAGTTGAAAGTCAAAAGATTTTACTGCCCTTTTTATAATTAGGAACAGTCCTAAACAAACAAAGAGTTTGTTGTACGATATTGTTTGTTGTTATATCTTGTGTTTATTGCTGTTGTTTTAATTGTAGCATAGCAATCAAAATAAATGAAGTTACAACTTCTGGAGAATCAGTTTTTTTTATAGCTCTTTGGAAGTTTAATGACTTTAAAATTGTTTAGATTCAAAATTTTATTAAAAACAGCACTTCCTTAAAAATATTTCACGCTATGTAGATATGGGAAAAAAAGAGATCAAAACAAGATGGAAACAAAGAGTACTTACGTATGTTAAATATGCGGAAAATATTAAACAACAATTTTTCTAAATTATATGCTATTATAAATGTTTATAGCAAACTTATACTTAAGCAAGGACTTTGGTTTTATTTAGAATTTTTTTGACAGTTCGAAATCTTTTCATTTTTAATTATTTATGAGACAGTTCAAAAAAATTCTTAACTCGCATACCCAAGGTAACATAAAGAATGCATTGAATTGGAAACTATTTACAAAATTGAAACATTCAAAGAAAATGTAACCGAGATAATGAAACATACTTTTGAAAGACGCTTCAGCTCCATTCAAGCGGAATTAATAGAAGATCCATTAAACAGGTACCCAAGATTATATATCCAATTTTAAGGGAAAAACAAAGTAGCAGCGCAATAAAAAAAAACTATTGACAAGTATTGTTCAGCGATTATGCTACTTTTTATATTATTATCGAACAACATAAAATAATATTGTCATAAATAGGGATTTCGTTTTACTTCAGTTTTTTTTTTCACTTTATAAAAGATGGATCTTTCTATGGTTTAATGTTGCTTAATACTACCACTTTACTTGCAATTGCTGATAGTAGAGATCAATATCATAAAAATATTTCTACACAAATTAGTGAAATAATTGATATTATCGTGAAAGCTCTTAAAAGAAAAGTAAGTCAATAGTTGAAAAGTATTTCTTTCTTGTCATATATTTCAATAGTAAATGTTCTAAGATAAGAATAAAAGCAAACAAAACTACGCTTCTCCATGATATCTCGCGTTAATTTTTTCGTGACATACACGAGCAACCTTGTTGAGATCACAATTTCCAAGCAGTCTGCACACACTACAACTTAACCATAGCAGACTATTTTTTTTTAGTATCCAAAGATGCCTTTGCCTAATATATGAATTTTTTCTATAATTTTGAAAATTAAAGAAACCGCTCTACAACCACTAAAAATACCACTATCCATTGGATATAATTTTAAACCACTAGCAGGGGTATTAAATCAACAGTTATAGTGGGAAAACCACAGAGATAGCAACATTGTTTTTTATGCAAAATTCTTTGCCTTGGATAAATTTTGATCTCACCATAGAGAGAGAGGGATATTTATAAAATTCAAATCTTTGACCCTTATATATATCATATATGTCATGAAAATATCATTTTTGTAATACCATTAAATGCTCTGCTCTCTTTAGATAAGTTATTCGATATAACGATATTTATATTTTTCACATCCCTATCGATATGATTGTGTACAAAAGGCATACAGCTATGGCAGCCTTTTGCTATATAGTTGTAATATTCTTATTGGAATTAATTTTAAGAGTCCTAAGTTTTATCATATCACTCAAATTTCAAGCACCTAACAAAGTTGTAAATTTTGTGATCGTTCATTAGGATTAGAGTACCTATGTACATACAGTTGTGGCCAATATTTTGTGTATACCTTGAAAATTTTGAGATTAAAAACTTATTCATTGAATGTTAGGTCACTCAGTGATTTTTATGAAAAAGAAAATTAGTCTAAGCCAGATAGAATTCAGGGACTTAAGTCAGTTATCAGACTTAAGTCACTAAATTATAAACTGTGCCAGTAAATCATTGAAAATGTAACAATGAAAACGCACTTTAGTTGACTAAAATAAATATTTTAGTCAAAAACAAAATCCGATATGCAACAATGGCATATTTTTTGATTGAGGAGAAATAGAGACGATACACAAAAAATATTTCGGCCAGTGATAAAAAACGCTGCATGTTCTAATTAGTTGGCCACAGCTGTAGTTACTTTTACGAGCATTTAAGAAATTCTTATATTCACATTTCTTACTATGCTACTGTGCTATGATGTAAATCATAACAATACTCTTTAAAAGAATACATCATCTTGTAGCTTAAATGCTCTGTAAGTGATCGTGTAGATATTCAAATTTATGAGGTCGCAACAAAATCGTTAAAATTTTATAGTTTAATTTATTTAGGGTGCTTCAATTTTATTGGTTTGCTGCACTATAGCACTAAGTCAGCGCATTAAATAAAGATTGCACAATGTTTTTAAGGATCTTATGATATTGTGATCGTGCCAGTGGTTTTACAACATTATTACATATAAATTTTGCTTCAGTTTAGTTATGCTGCTAAGTTCATGCCCATATAATATTTTTTTTTACTTTGAGTTAGTTTAAAATATTAAGTACTTTAAAACTATTGTTTTAAATTTTAATAAAAAAAAAACTGAACTGCGCATTTGCATAGGTATTTAATTATATGTTGAGTGCTGTATTCCATTAAAGAACCCTTCTTTTAAGTTATTTCTTTCGACAAAAGCATCATAGGGGTTCATTTTTTATTTTTTATTATTTGAAGCATTAGGTGTTTTATGTATATATATGTTGACACAGAGGAAATGCTTCGTTGATCAAATGAGGCCGTAGCCAAAAAGTTCCCCCTTATTTACTTAGGCGCTATATGGACTATGTTTATTACGTTTCACTACATCTATTTATTTATTTTATTAATTTTCAGCTTACTATAGAACTTAAACTCGTTATATACATATATTGTATGCAGTTAGAGGTTGTTTTTATAAAAAGAGTGGGTAAGAAAGATATAACAATATGATATACGCGAGCAGGTCTAGCAATTTTGAAACAGTTTAACATACTTAAATAAATAAAATATGACCAGATACGGTGTGCTGGAAGCAAGTTTAGATGAAATAAAAATTTAAATGAAAACCAAGTACTTAAATATTGGAAGAAGTGCAGATCTAAAACTATCTGGAAAAGTAATTTATTTATTGTTCTAATTCACAGAAAATGCAATATATAAAAGGGATGCTGAAAGTGGCTCAAACGTACAGCAAAATTTTCAAGAATGCCTCGGTGTGATATATTATGATATTGAAGTTTTCTTTCTTACAGGAATTCAAATATCATAAGTGATGCAATCTGTGATAAGCTTAACTATTCTACTAGAAGTGCAAATTTAGATTTGGCCATATTATTATGGATGACAAGCTCTTGTTTAGAAAGAAAAAATCTAAAATTTAAAAAGAGATGGTTTTGTAAGGATAGGAGTATAATAAAATTGATTATGAAAAAATCATATTTAAAGTTTTGAAACATTTTCAAATCGAGTGAAATAAATGCGGAATTTTCGACACCGAACAATATTTTTCACTTTCCTGAAAATTTCAAAAATACAAATATGTAATAGGATAAGTTCAGAGCTATAGACTTCTATGTTAAGAGAAAGGTTTAGTATTTATTTTTTATTTATTACGGTTACGAAATAGCGCTCTGCTACACAGCTTCACCAAAAATTATCACCAGCAAATTTTAAAAATTTGGTGGCCTAGGACATAAGTCAAATTGCTCACCATATGTTGTTAAGATCCAATTTCTATTCAAATCAAACGTCGAAAATGGAAATGTGAATGGAAAGTGAAATGTTCACACGTTGCGGAAATCTGTGGGCAAGAGTTGGAAACGAGCTCTTAGAATATTAGAAAACGCGGCCATCTTAAACCATCGTAAGAACGATCGCTAAAACAGAAAATACGTGAATCGGGAAAACATTGGAGAGAATTGAAGGCACTCGCTACTGATCGTGGACGTTGTCAGGGTTTTGTGGAGCCCCTATACTCCATAAAGAGAGACACAGGATAAATCTTTCATTTATGACTTTAATAATTAAACTATTTTTTTTTGTACTGACTATGTAGTTGTGTACAAGTTTGTAGCTGTATAGCAAGCATTTTATAAAAAAATCATAAAACTCGAGGATGTTGTGTATCGAAAAGAAAATAACTAAATGAAAAATATTTTTGTAGAAACGGATTATGGGGAGCGCAACATATGCAAATTTATTAATACGAAATTTAGTGGGCGGGTAGAAAAAACACTTGCATTGTCTGGCGAAAAATTTATTATCATCATCACGTTACTTAACTAATGTTTATTGTAAAAAGGCTGAAGAAGCAAAAAGTTTCTGAAACAAATTAGCACGCTTTTTGAAAACTTTAAGCAGACGAAAAAACTTGACAAGCGTTCAAAATGTAGAACAGGTTTTGTTACCTTTCGTATGCGTTAAAACCATAAACTGCTACTGCGATAAAATTAGCGCAGCTCCCCTGTAATGCTGTGAATATGATAAAAACGTATTTTCCCAGAGACGTACATAAATGGGTACCTACTGATAACAACAAACTTTTTCTGTGTCAAGTTTATTTCAATAAAATGACGCAGCGGCAGCGTTGAAATGGAAAAGAAAACAATTTCATTAAATTAACAAAATATAAAAAAAAAATATAAAAAAAAATCAAGTTACATTGTTGTGTCAACAACTTGCAACTGTTGTTGTTGCTGCTGTTGTCGTTGCTTTTCAGTTGCAATGAACAAGTGGGCTGCATGCGCCACTTCGGCATATGTAGTTATGTATCTGTGTGTGTTCGCTTTTGTTTAAATAAAAGTCACCACAAAATTTACAATTAGACGTCAACTCAAACATTAAACAAATACAAAGGTAAACTGATTGGAAATTAGAGTGTTATGAAAATTTTGAGAAAACATTGAAGTGAGAAACAATAACTATTGTCACATCAAGATAAGTACCTATAAATAAACTGTTTTCTCAGTGTAGAACTAATATGGTGGAGATTGAATTTTATATAAATTTCAGTCGATTGCTCTAAATGTCTTAAAAGACTCCGCACTGTTTGCATAAAAGAATTGGCGAAGTTTTTAATAAAGTTCATTCAAAGATGGCGCCGTTGGCTTTCTGCTAAAAGGGAGGTATTAAGTCTATAAAATTTTATAACAAGCTCATGTGAAATTGATGACCAAAGAAAAAGAGGTTCTAACGAAAATCCTTGAGGCCCCGCAGTTAAAGTATATAAATAAAACCCCATTGACTCCAAAAAAATTGTTCAGAAATTCGTGAAGTGAGTACAACTAAGCCGTGCGAGGCCCCAAAATCGATGAAATTTGGGGGTGTCACGACCCTCCACTTAAACCGTTCAGCTAAAGCCATTTTAAGCTTAGTCTCCGTTTGGAAGGTCATGTAATTTTATACTAAAAAGGGAAATTCTGCATTGGTTTCAGTAATATTTTTTTTTAAATCACCCTAATAGCTAAATATGCAACATCACTATCAATTGTTTTGCGTGGGAGGTTTTTCCCGCTGTACTTTTTCAATTTTGTTTTGAGTAACAAAATGCGCCGCATAACTTTAAGCAGTTTAGTGAATTAAAAAAGGGGGTTCATAATCTAAGCTACAGAGAGATAAGGCCTGTCTCCACTTACAACAGATCACTTATAATGTTCGGCGTAGATCAGAAGAAACCTAAATTGTTGACTACTCGTATTTCAACTGTGCGCTTGAATACTTCTAGAAAAGTAAAGTGAGTTCGAAGGTGCATAAGAGGATTTTCTTCGAAAAAAGGCTTAAAACAATTTTCAAAATCTTTGATATTTCTTAAGCACATCATACAAACATTGGGAGCTGCTGAATAAAAGTTTCATTATCTTATCTTTCTAACATTCACTTCTCCACATTGCATGATAGCGTTTAACTGATGCACAACATATGAACATTTTGCAGATATGTTAATAGACACTGACTGCTTGTTTTCAATTAACCCCTCTGAAGCATCATTGAAGTTCGCGGAAGTTGACCACAGAGGAATCAGCGAAGTAGTTAAACTTTGATCTCTCATTTGATTTTCATTCTTTTATGAGTAGCAGAAAAAAAGGGTTGCAAATTATTAAATAGACATCAATTAAGTTGTCAGACAGCGAATTGAAAGCGCATGGAGTTGGGTCAGTGGAATAGCTCATTTAAAGAAAAATAAAAAAGTTTATTTAAAAACAATTTAAAAAAGTTGAAAGAAAAAAGAATGACAATTTGCATTCGATATTAATTAATTTAATACGAAACATGTATCTCTTAGGTATCGATACAATTACCATAATATAGTGAACATAAGCAGGGGAGGACAGAAAAATTAAATCATCCCCAATATGTAGAGGTATACGTCTACATTTCAGTCATTAAAAGCTCTACACAGGAGGGTTAGGGGTGTGCTGTCCCCGTAGCTGTAGACTTTGGTTATTGATGATCTTTATCTTGCGATGCGCTCAAAACTATTTTGGAATGTTGTATAAGCGAGGGTTGTCTATCAACTCACCTAAAATCTCTGTTAGGAAAAGAGATTTGAATACAGATTGACTACTTCTAAACAGGGTTACAAATTAAGCCATATATCTGAGAATTATTCTGACTAGAAATTCACAGCTTCAAACGGTTTAAACACGAGCTACAGAAACTATATGAGCTTATCAGCATCTATTTGAGAAAATCTGGGATCTAAGTTCCTGCTGTCCCTGCTGAGATTGCGGACGAGCTTGCCGGTTAAAATTCTGGCAACTCTCTTATTGGGTCATAGGCATTTTCTGAACTAGAATGATCATCGGTCATTACCACAATCATTGCTAACTGGGAGTAAAATGTTTGCATCTCACTGGAATAATCATCCCAGCTTAAGAGGGACTAAAAGACTAATAAATTCTTTAAGAAAATTACACGATAAAACTAAAGCGCACATACGCTGCGATAGTATTGAATTATGTCATTAGAGTAGCAGAATACTTTTCAAAGAATTTCAGTGCCAGCATTGAAGCAGGGACATTTATTTAATCCAATCTACAATAATGTCATATTAGCATGGTATATCTAAGTGGAAAAGAAAATTAATTAGCATGACAGCATAACGAACCAATATCGTATACACTCGATCTGTCTCATTAACATGCTAGTCTACATTATTTCAAGGCTTTTTTTTCTTTCTTGAATTCTTCTAACAGACATCTACTGTTTGCGGTTGATGACTATGGCTTGTTAGACTTGTCTGTCTAGTCGACTGATTGTCACTGCATTCTGCTCGGTTTAATGGTATTATTTTGGTCTGTCCTAATGTGCACAGAGTGCGCATTAATTAGTTTCCTGCTGCATGCACCTCAAGATTATTGCATTTCCACTGCTTTGTTTGTATGTTGGTTGTAGTCAACTTGAAATATCTTGTCGTCTGCATTATCACTTTAAATTTGAGACATGAAACACGATTACGATATTGTAACATGAACCGACCTTCAGTAACATGGTAATGACATGGTAAATGTAGTTTAATGTCTTTTTTTTTTTTTTTTGAGGTATTCCGCTCAATTGATTATTCTGTGGCAGTTAAAAAGTTAAATTTTTATGTTGATTTTTGACATAACTTTTATGGCAGTGATGTTATGTGCCTTCATAATGTTATTTTAATTATAGTTTACAGTACTTGGTTTTGTGGGTTGACTTAAATATATTTCACCGGCAATTTATCATAACTGTTGTGAGGTTAATGAGCTGACTATGTTAACAACATGTTATGTTAGACATTCCATAGATAGATCATTAAATATTGTATAATGAATATAGCTTTTCTGTCGTAAAAGTAAAAAAAACCTTAAGATATAGGCAATGTATGGCATTGTCCAACAAATAAGAAGCCTTATTTGTATATAATAGATGCAAAAAAATAGTTAGTTAGATAAAGTTACATATTACGTGAAATAGAAAAATGTAGTGTTTTTTGGAATATTCAAAACATTCAAAGCTTGAAACTTTTACCGAAGCTGTTTTACTTTTGACTTGGAACGCTATACACTCAAGGAATAAATCAGTGATTTTATGTTTGATTCAACAATTAACGCTTATGATTTACCGCAAAAGCTAAAAATGTTTATATTAAAGAAAATCATTTTTGATTTGGATTCAAAGTGTTACATGTAAAATAAAAATGAGTTATTTCTAATTTCATTCCAACTTCTAAATGCAATTTGAAATTTTTTACGATTGAAGTACAGTTAAAAATTTTATTTTGATATCTTACTACTTTTTCAATTGTGCAATTTTAAAACCCAAAAAGTGTTATGTTTTTTTCTCATTTTAAAGTGCTTCGCAACAAAATTTCTTTAGAGTGTAGGAGAATACTATTTCCAGAGTTTCTATCTTTTGAAATATTGCCAGTATGCTTGACGGAATATATCCAAGCTTCATAAGGTACATAGACTGGCCTGTCTTGGTTTAACGGGAGCAGTGAGATCGACACCAAAGGTGGGCCTGGAAATTATTATGTATCTTCTTCCCATTGACTTAGACATCAAGAATACGGCGGCAAAAGGGATTCTTAGGTTAAAAGAATGTAACAAACTTCTAACTTCTGAGGGTCATGGGTCTATTCTGCATGTGCTAAAATAGGATCATTACAATCGGAGAATCAACAAGGTACATGGTAGACTTAAAGATTCTGCTGGCGGAACTATACTATCAGATAGAGGGCATAACCAAAAAACAAACGACACAAACTCTCTTAAGATACAGCAGACGAGAGCTAAGAACTGTTATAGGGGTACTTTGCGTTATTTGCCTTATGGCCGCCAACAGGAGCTATGGAGATGGAGAAAATGATGAGACGGTTAAGCACTTGCTCTGCGAATGCCTGGGGCCAATGAGAAAACGAACCAAATACTTTCATTCTACATTCTTTGAGGGTCTTGAGGAATTAGCCGTGTTGGAGCTCACCAGCATCCTCAACTTCACCAAGGCTTCTGGGTGGTTCGCTCCCATTCAATAAGATAATTTTAAGGAAAAGGAGGGGAATATATACATACATCTTTATATATATAATTCTACTGTACGTATGTATGTAACCGAACTCCTCCTAAACGGCTGGACCGATTTGAATGAATTTTTTCGTATGCGTTTGGGTGGCGCCCTGGATGGTTTAGATTTACAAATCATACCCCAATATGGGCAATTTAGGGTGGCCCTCATACAAAAATATTTTAAAAACAGCATTTTCACAAAGGCTACTTAATCGATTCACATGAAATTTACACCACGTGTCTTTTATATTAAGTGGAATAGCTAAGGTTATAAAACTTTAATTTAAGATGCATATTAAGGGTGGCCCTAATACAAAAATATTTTAAAAATAGCATTTTCACAGAGACCACTTAATTGATTCACATGGAATTTACACCACGTGGCTTCTATAGTAAGAGGCATATTTTAAGTTACAAAACTTTTGCATAGGGCGGATATTTAGGGTGGCCCTCATACAAACATATTTTTAAAATATCATTTTCACAAAGACCGGTCAAACGATTCACATGGAAAGTACACCACATCTCTTTTATATTAAGAGGAATGGCTTAGGTTATAAGAATTTTATTTAGGGTGGACCTTATACAAAAATAGCCTTTTCACAAAGACCACTAAATCGATTCACATGGAATTTACACCAGGTGTCTTTTATATTAAGCTATTTTATGTAGGATACATATTTAGGGTGGCCCTCATACAAACATATTTTAAAAATAGAATTTTCACAAAGCGCTGCAGTCGGTATCTAGGTTATTTATCTATACTGCAACTAAACGGCTGGATAAGGGATAGGGATCAATTTTAGGTGGTACAAAGTTCACCGGGTCATCTAGTATATGTATATATATAGGGTACCCCAATGGGCAAACTGCCTCCGAGTGAAACTTGCTAGATGCAAGCGACTATTATAACCTAACTTAATAACGCTTTTCTATAAGTATTTATTTTAACAATACATCAAGTGTCTAAGTACTCAGAAATTCTAAAACATAAAGAGTCCTTGAGAGCCACTTGAGTAGAAGTAAAACATTGAAATTAATATGCTCTTCCTTCCGTATGTTATTGAAAAATATTAAATATTTTTTAGTGTCCTTTTGTTTTCTGCAGTTCAAAAATAGAGAAGAACACAACAATTTAAAGTGCACACTTGTAAAATTTATTTATAGCATACTAACTAGGTTCTAATTTTATCCCATAAATGCATACGGGGACATCTGTGAGTACACCTTTTGTATGTATCAACAATTCCAGGTCCCTGGTTTCAAACTCATACCACAAATTTCTAGCCGTTTTCCGTTTTTGAGAGTAGTACTCTATCTTTTAATAGGTAATGATATAGGAGCGTCGCTGAGACCTTCATGAGTTAGTGGGAAGGTTTGACATAAAAATTTTAATTAAAAAAATATATGCATATAATTTCACAAAAAATTGGCGACGTTTGGATATACATTCACTGGAAAAAAGCTTGATATGAATTGACATAGAATAAGGCCTATTGATAAATATGCATGTCAGATTTCCAAAAATACAAGACTTTTAAATAAGCAAAGAAAAAATAATTAAAATGATAATCACAAACAATTAACAAAAACCGTAGACGACATCGGTTATGACTAACAATTTATGAATGTAATTGTTCGAAAAAAAAACTCTTCGAAGTTATTTGCTTTCATTAAAATGGCTATTATTATATCTCTGATATGCAATTAACTTTAAAAGGAAGCTACCTAAGGTGTGTTCTCATTATTTTTGTTTTCAGTTTTTATTGTATGAATCATTTCTATGCTTCATTTAAATTTTATTGTTTGTAGATGCTCAAACAAAAGATATTGAAAAGTACATACTTTAGTACAAAAAAGAAACAAAGTGTGCAAATAATAACACGTGTAGTGATATGCCATATATGTATGCAGATTCATTAACCTTATCCAAGTAGTTTAGTATTAGTTAGTACTACTCGTAATAAAATAAATGCACGTTCTTATCATGGTCGTCGTGTTTGTTTAATACTGATAAGTTTAAATTTGTTGAGGTTATATGCTTGACAAGCTGTAGCTTTTTGCGCAATCAAATAAAAACTACGATTTTTATCAGGTTATTTTTATTTTATTTTGTATTAGTCTATTAGAGCGTTGAATGCAACACAACTTAAAAATGTTCGCCACACTAACTCGTATGGTGTAATTTTTTGTTGTAAAGTTTTAATTTTCAATATTCTTTAAAATAATTTTCTGAAAAAATATAGACTAAAGAATCTTCAGACATAATCTTTGTCCAAATGCTACAAATCAATATCAGTTTCATCAAGACGTTTTTTGGTACAGTCACACGAGTGCACCGCCAACTTTCTACTTCAAAAGTTTACATCTTAACGAACACTTCAAAAAATTTATTCTCCTTTCAATGTTCTTATAATTTGTTTTTTATTGTTGATAATTTGTCAGCTGACAATTTAAATTGCTTTTACAAAATCAACTTTTCGGTTAAAGGTATCTTCTATGCTTTCAATTCAATTATACCCTACACTCAGCGTATATTCACTTGGTCATTCCGCTTGTAATGCATAGAAAGGGGCATAGAAAGGGGCTAGGCAGTTATAGAAAAGTATATACTTATAAAAATAGTTCAGTTTGGAATCAGACAAAACATGAGAGCATTTTAACGCGAGAGCGTTGCACCTCCCATATAAGCATAAGCTTCAAAACGTTATAGAGTTATACACTTTAAATGAAAATTTTAGGCTAAGGCGCACTTTTACTGTTAACCGGTGTAGTGTATTTAATTTTTTATGAGACCAAAGATGAACACTTACTAATTTTATTGTTAAGTGGTTTTTCCTTAAAACATTTGGAACACTAATGAAGACAATTTTTTCAACGTGTCGTGCTTTTTCTATTTTTTAATGCCAATCACTTGAAGAGAAATTTATCGAAAAAAATTTATCAAAATGAAAAGATTTTCAAGGAACTTTGGTTGGTATTTACATATGTAAAAATGTAAAGGCAGCTTTGTAAGAGAGAAAAGAATTCCCTTTCAAATTTTTCGAAAGTAATGAGCTTCACTATCATCAATAGCTTAGTTTGACATAAAAACACCTAACCACCTGCTGTGAAGTTCTAATGTAAAGCCCAAAAAAAAAAAAAATGGTAATTTATGTTAATATACCATAATAAAACTTGAGATTTATTTTTTTTCATTTAAGTATATATTGAGTTATTTTTCAATCAACTGTAATTTTTAGCGTTAATTTTTTTTTTAAATGGTTGTGGCGTGTGAACAGTTGTAAGAAATAGAATTTTCTTTTTTACTGTTTTATTTTATCGATTTCTGGCATTAACAAGCACAACAAAGCATTTGAACCTGAGACACTCCTCTTCTCAAGCGAAATTTTCTATTTATAAGGCAATTAATTGATTGGGTTTAATGTGAAACTTAATCATTTAAAATGACTTTCGTTTCTAAAAGTATTAAATGAAGAAAGTATCAACTCTTAATTAAATAAGTTTTAATGATGTCGGTTACGATAAAAAATTATTATGTATAGAAACGTTTTACTTTTTGTTGTATAAAATAAGGGTATACAATAGAACTGTAAAAAAAAACACGGAAATGTTTTTCTATCACTAGTAAATTTTTCTTTTTCTATGAGAAGGAATAAAAAGGATTTTTCGTATCGTACAAGTGTTAAAGTGACAATAATATATAATAAAATATTTATTGAATATTTTGACCAATTTTAAGAACTTTTTCCTCAATGCGATTTCTACTAAAAATTATTATAAGGTGAAAAAACCATTTTAACCAAAACTGTTTTATCACTAATGCAAAAACTATTATAAAGGATTTAAAAAAAAAATATTTCTTCTATTGCAAGCTTTTCTTTGTAATAACGCTGATTACCTCAAAAATTTGGCAAAACTGTAAGGAATCTATTTTAAACCATAATTATAAATGGTAACATTCCGCACAAGATTAAAGATTAAGTTTTTATGGCTGTAAAAAACATGACTGCAACAAATAAAGTTCATAAGATGACTCACAATTGCGAAAAATATTGTCGTTATAAGAAATGGAAATACCTTGGGCTTTGCTAAAAAAGAGCTTAATCACATACATAGCAATAGTAATAAACGGAATGAAACAGTAATATAATAACCTTAGCATATACCCTATATGCATCGTAGATCTTTATTAACTTAAATTATTAGGCTTCTCACGGCGCATTTGCAATGGAAAACTTAGAAAGCTTTGCACAACTTTAGCACAAAGCCATACTGAGGTGATAAATTAAGCAAGTAAACGTAAGGAAATTGCAAGTAATTTAGTTGATTCATTACTTTGAAAAACATAAATAACATTTGATTGATCTACGATATGCATTCAAATGTAAGCACAAAATAAATATCTAATGCCAATTCTATATTCGAAAGTACAGAGTAATACAATTCAAGTTTCCTATGTTGGCATCCCAATAAATCAGACAGTTGTCAATAATCCAGCACATTCAAAGTGTCAAATGGTTGGATTAAATGAACCGATTTACTAAAAAGTTAGAGCGATAAAGCATCAGCAAGTTTATACTGAATTTTCGAATAAAATCTTATCAGATCAAACACTTTTCTACCTCTTTGAGTGTGTTAATATGTAAAATTTCCTCATCTTCTTGTGATTCGACAGAGATCATTAGATGCTCAAAAAGTGGAGAAGGTGAAGGTGCTATGGGCATATGATAACCAATTATATTTTATACGAAATCAAAAATGTTGATGTGGAATATATATTTTTAAAGCTGGATGGCGCAACTTGTCACATATCGGGAGCAGTGTTGGCTGTTTCAAGAGAGCATTCGTAGTTTTCAGTATTCAAAGTTTTACTAATATCCACTGGCCGTCAAAATGATGCTATTTAACATTATTGGATTTTTTTTTTGTGAGGTAATGCTAAGACTCATATGATCCTTCATGAACAAGGTACCGGCCGAAATGTGCTAAAAAGTCATCAAAGATAACCTCGATCAGATCAACTGATGCATAAGGTTCACAAACGGTTCATTAATTTTGCAATACATCATACATATGTACATATATTCGATTACATAATTAAAAAAATATTTGAAATATTTTCTTAAATTTATGATTAGTTTTCGAAAAATCAAAAGTTTGGGAACTGAAATTGAATCACTCTTTATACGACCATTCTAAAATAGTTGAAGCGACTGATTTTCACGAAAAATGGTTTTATGTACATACATACATACATATATGGATATCAGAAAAACGTCTGATGCATTAGGCCCAAATGAAATCTTGATCAAAGTGATTGTATAACTTACACAGAAAAAAAAGAATTTGTTGTATGATTTTCAGTCATAGAAACAATTTCTCTGATATAACAAAACATGTTTTGTTGATACTTAAAATAAATTCGTTGGTTTCAAAAAAACATTTGTAAATTTTCCTAATATTTAATTTAAAAAACTATGTATGTATATGTTATTTTTATTATGTGACCATATTATGACTTATTAAAAGCTGGTTAAAAATTTCAAAGTTTGAATTGATTTTACTAATTTTGTTGTAAAATCAGATAATTTGAATTTGAAAATCCGTTTCGATTTTGCAAATTTTTTCTTTGTTTCAAAGAAATGAATAGTTGAATTCCAGAAATTTTATTCATAGAATTGCAATTCTTTGATTTTACCAATTCTTTTTTTTTTCTGTGTAGTAGTAGTAGTTTGCTTTTAAATTGATAAATCTAAGAACATATCCAAAAATCTGCATATTTATAGAGTCTATACCTACAATCATTTTGATCAATATTTCATATTAAGATGTGTGAGCTTTGTGAAACATTAGTATCTACAGCCTTATAGACTTTAAGGCTTCAGATATTTTTCCGCGAATAATTTTATTGGTTTTTATCACTATTCAATAACATTTTTCGTGAAGACGAAATAGGTATTAAATTCAAAACTTTGAGTTTCTTTTTTATGACAAATAAATAAATAAGTTGAATTTTTCTTAAGCCATCAAATATAAAAGCTGTCTTAAACACTTTTTATAATTAATTTACAAAAAAAAAAAAAATAGTTTTTAGTTCATTAACCCACAGAATGCGTTTTGTAACTTGAAGATTAAATTGCAAATGGACAAAATATTAAACAAAGCAATTAAAACTCAACCACGCACTTTTTTAAGTAAAACTTGATTGTATGCATTTTTAATAAATATAGTTATGTAATTATAAAAAATAAGAAGAAAAAGTCTGAAACAATACAAGCACGTGCGTCATCGAAATTTTGGAAATTTCATATAAAAACAAATCAGCGAAAGTGTTAACCAAAAAATTAAAGTGAAGTCAGTTGTTAAATTGTAAAAATGAAAGAAATAGAAAAACCAAACGTAATGTTATAATCATAATAGCAAAGTAGGTCAACCGTTTGTTGAAAGCACCAAAAAATATAATAATTATATTCATACATAAGTACATTTAAATACAAAGCAAGCCAAGTGAAACAAAAGTTTTTGTGAGATTTATGAATGAATTTATTTATGATTTCATTATATCTATGGCAAGTTGCAATAATCAGTTAACTGACACAAACCTGATTTCGAGATATTTCAACTTAAAAGTTTCGAGAGAAAAAATTCTGTATTGAACAGATAAAGTAATTCTATTGACAAAATCGTAATCAGGTTGACTAGTAGACTCCAAAAAAAAACATGAAAGAAACAAAATCGTACATGACTTCAAGAAGTTATACTGAACTGGTTATTGCAAAATTCACGTCAGTTAATTGGTTTTAGCCAATTTCTATCTATTTTTTGGTATCTACCACAAAACATTTTTATAAGCAAAAAAAAAAATTAATTTATTTATATTAAATAGCTTTTTTTATGAAACTAAAGCATTTTTAAACAAAAAACACAGAGTTTTTAAAAAATTTTGATACAAATTTTAAAACACTCATAACTTTTTTCAATATAAATTTTTTGAAAATTAAATCACATTTAGATAAGCACTAAGAAATGTACATATAATAATCGAAAATATCAAAAAAAAAAATATATTAAGGGTATTCCTGAAAACTCGAAAAGCCTCGAAAACTCGAAAAGCCTCGAAAACTCGAAAACATTTTCGAGCCTCGAAAATAATTTGTATGAAAAAGAGTTTACGCAACTCTCGAAAACTTTCGAGGCAAATTTGATGCGAAAGTAGCCTCGAAAGTTGGAAAATGAATAGTTTGAGCGAGAAGAGCGCAATTATTCTCAAAAAGATAAAAAAGTGTCAAAAACGAAAATTAAATTATGACGATTTTTCGATTTTCAAAACAAATTTTAATTTGCTACCAACTTTTTATTTTGATTCAGTTAAGCAATTTCATGTTTCTATTTAAACAATATAGGTATCAGTTGATAAGTAATTTATTTAGCTATAATATTAGTGTGAAAAAGTTTCAAATCGGTCCATCTATAATCAAGAAGAATGGCTTAAATTAATCCAAAAAAATGAATTTTTTAACAAATTAAAGTTTTCTTATTTAATTTTTTTGATTGACAACTAAGACACATATTGATTTCTCTCACACGAGTTAGGCAGTTTTAGGCAACAAAAGGCGTTTCTCATTCGTTTGCACGTTTGCATAGATTGGGGTGTTCCCTTAAACAAGCTCGAAAACTTTCGAGGTTTCCATGCTTTCGAGTTTTCGCGTTTAGAGGAATACCCTTATTATTTTAAATAATGACTGCTATACAAAATCAAATTTTACCTATACAATTTTGTGAGTTAAGAATTCAGAAAAATGAGTTAAGTACGGGAATCTATTTTTTTTTTCAAAAGATTGTTGCTGAAAACTATATCTCAGATCTTGTTAGAGTATGTAGTTGTGCTATAAGTACCTGACTCATTTGCTTCAGTGAAATATATTTTCGTCGCATACTTTTTCACTGCGCAGATGCAATAAGTAAGCTAAAGCTGTTGTAAACCACATCTGGCACAGATTGCAATTACTGAACAATAACAATCTTTAGATGTAGTTCACCCAAAACTAAAGCTTTTCAACAAGTGTGTTAAGCGCCAAGCCCTATTTGCAGCACTTTTTATGTTTTTTCTAGTCTACACTTCGAAAGTTTTCTTTTCTCAAAGTCGAATTTGAAATCAAGAGAGGAAAAATAAAGAGGGCGGGTATGTTATTATATGAAAATTTATTTCGAAAATTTTTTTTTTTTAAAAGACACATGGTTTCGCGAACTGTGTACTTTTTGAAATACATACTTTGAGCCTGAAATATATGTAATTATTACTGCAAATTTAATTTTAACTACCCGTGTATATGTTCACTGGAATGTCTTATATATTTAATGAAGAACAATTTTTCTTCAGAAAATATTAAACTATCCCAGTTTACTCAAATCAAAGAAAGTAAACTTTTACTATTGTATAATAAAGGGTGCTCTCAGGGAGGTTCGAGCCAAAAACATTTAAAACTATGCTTGTCAAAATAACAAAAGAGAAATCTGTATAAAGAACAAAAACTATTTTCAAATTTAATAGAAACATTAAAAATAGGAGGGAATTTAAAAACATCATTATCAAAAATCATATCAATTTAACAAGCAAAAAATCAAATCAATTTTAATGAAAATTTTTCTATAAAAAATCGAGCTTAGTAAATTAATGAGGCTACCAAACGTATATGAAAAGATTCCTGTAAAACCGACACGATACATCAAGTTAAAAAATCATGACATCAAAAATGTGATATGAGGTGAAAATCAATTTTTTTAGCTGTCATGGTGATTACCAAATTTTCATTTCTGAAAGTGATATTTGAAAAAGATTGCTTTATCGATTTTTGTATTTACGGTTCAACATGTTATGCTCCGTCCCTAAATTAGAATGATTGAAATCAAAGCTTGAAGTATTTTTCGGTTAGTTATATGAGTCAACAATGCAACAAGCTTTTATTGCCGCGTAATCCGAATTAGCAGGAAAAGGTCTTTACAAAATTTTTCATAATCTTGTATTACTTTTAAATCAAATCTTAATGTTTAATCAACAAAATTGCCGTCATTCAACATCAGGTGTGTATATAAAGATAACGTTTTGGGGGAGTTTATTTTTATACAAAACACGTATACATACATATTTACTTAGAACATTATCAATTTATTCGTGGGGAATTTTAACACTAACAACACAAATAAAAAAAAAAGACTATAGTTACTTATATGATAAAAAAAAGTTTGAGCTGCTTCCATGTACATAACTGCGGTTAGGTATTTACAAGGCTGTACTTCCTTAAACTGTGATATTGAACTTTTCAGCGCAGCTCTTTATTTCCTTTGATGTTACATTAATTTGGAGGTTATTGTGTAGGTCACCATTCTGTATGTTTTAGAAATATTTAACTTTTCAGATTTTTTTTGCGCTAACTATTTAAAAACTTCTCCAGTAATCCGATCAAACTCTTTATATCTATCACACATCGATTTTAATTATGTAAGGACAATTTTCTATTGTTGTTGGTCAGGGGCATATTAAGACATTGGCATGGTCTTAGGTTAACGGGTCGAAGAACCTTTTTCCTATAAACTTAAAAATTTTTTCAATGTGTATCTGTTTTTTCCGCTATATTTAAGATATGACTAAAAAAATAAATGGCCCTCACTATCTGTTTTGAAGTTCCTTATTCTCCAAACAAACTGCCATCTTGAAATTGCTGACCAACTAAAAAAAATGTTCTTATTTCCCAGTGAAAATTCCAATGAAATAAATGTCACATTTGTCAGACCGTTTATATATTATAATATGCAACAAAAGAAAAGAAAAATATTTTTCTGTAGTCCCCAGACTTTTTTTTGAAACTATTTTTTAGTTATAAAATGTTGGTTTTAACATAGCCTTCCGCAGCTGCTAAGGGGAAAGGTTTTTATTAAAAAACATTAAGTAAAATTAGCGGAATTTTCAATAATTTTTCGTTCAAGGTATTTATTTTTTTCTTGAGATTTTTTTAGTTAGATAATTTTAAATAATTTTGATAAATTCTAGATTCTGAAATTCGAGCTTCTATATTGCTTTTAGGGGCAGCCGACCAAACTCTTACATATTTATGTATATAGGCCTATCCTGACATACATATGATTTTAAACTAAACGTTCAACACAGTGAGTATTTTGTTATGCTAAAATTAATGACCTTTTGTTTTTTACTCAAATTTATGAAGTTGGGTGAGTTAAAGGGGCTTTAAGATGCTTTTTGTGATGTAAAAGCTTATAACCTTTTTTGTGCATCATATTGAATATGGCGGTATCAAAGGAGTCCCAATAGGTCATTTGAAAACATTTTTTTTTTTCATCATATTGATAATGGCAGAGTTATTTAAGAGACGCCTATGTAGGTATCTAAATTATTTTGAGCTCAAAAAATATTTCAGTTTACTTGAGTGTTGGAAATGAAAAAAACATTTATGAAATTTGCAAAAAGAGAAAGAATATCACCAAAGCGTCAAATGAGCTTTACAATAAAAGCTCTGGTGTATTCAAATTGATAGCAAAAAAAATGTCACAGCTTATGAAAAAACGCATGAAGATCTAGCATATGGGGCCCCTTGAGCCTGGAATTTTACCTTAAGCAGGCGCTGTTTTTAGTCTTAAAAAAATTTGGAAATAATTTGCGTTTATATTAGTTACTTCCTAAATTTTTTTTTCATGCTACGGTCAAGTAGTTTTCAAGACGTTCGCTCTACAAACTTAAAAAAATCTTTCTACTATACGAGTATTTAATTTGTATAGGTACATATATTCGACACCAGACAACATTTTATATCAGTCATAAAGAGGTTAAAAGTTTTCATTAAACGCGACTTAACGTTTGCAGTGTTGTTGTTTTAATTTATTAATACACCTGGCTAAATATAAAAATGAGTCAGTAAAACAGCCGACATCAAGGTGCCACATAAAGCTCGTTAACAATGAGGCTTAAACAATAAAAAATGTTTCAATTAAACGAGTTCTTTCTAATTTATATTTTATTTTAATTTTTAATTAAAAATTAAAAAAAGAAATTAAGCTGCACTTACCGCAGAGTAAAATCAAAACATCAAGACCCACACGACATAGAATTCTTTTATTGGTATCCATATTTACAATGATGGATGATGAGGAAATTGTTGTTGACGTTGCTGTTGTTGTGGTTGCTATAGTTGTTGCCGTTGATGATGGTAGATGGTTATTGTTGTTATAACTTGCAAATTGATTATTTAAATAAATATGATTATTAGTTGCACTATCGAATGGATTCGTGTGTTGTAATACGTTATTGGTACCACTACCGCCGTTCACTGTTGTATTATAATTGTTGGCACCAATATTACGTATTGGTGTTGTAATTGACGTTTCACTATTTCCACTTTCCGGCCGACGAAGCGGTGTTGTTTCACTCACTGACAATTCGTTACTCATTTGGAAGCGAAATTTTTCCCAACAGTTTAACTTACAAAACGTGTTTACGTTGTTTGGCTTGACGTTTATAAACGTCAAAAAGCTAACGCGCACAAATAAAGAAAAAGCTTTAACTGTGTCAGCTGTTATATGGCGGTAGATTACTTAGAGAAGTTGTAGAGAGAATTCGTGTTTTTGACACTGAACTTGTGCAGTAGAGAAAAAGAGATTTTTATTTTTGTTGCTGTCGTTTCTTTTTGTATTTTGTTGTTAAATGCTTGGCATGTTGATTTGCTCGAGAGTTTTTATTAGTTTTGTTTTTGTTTTCTTTCAACTTAAATTTATTTTTCTCTTATTATTCTTTACCACGTAAGGGTTAAGTAATACGCTTCAACTGCTTTGATTCAAACTCGTTTTTGGATCTTCGTTACGTTTATCGCAGGTAAAAATTCTTTAAGAATCCCGAAAGCTTTTCATTGAATATAATATATTAAAATGCTTCATTCATAAAATATTTGATAATTCAGCTGCAAAAAAGAAAAGAAAAAATAATATTTAAAGATGGGTTATATTATATTTATTAAAATCGTTGCTACATCTATAATATAGATTCTATATAGATCTCTGTAGTGTACGTGACTAATGTTTGCTTTTTAACTAATTTTATGTCGGTAACGTTTGATCAGATGATGAATCATCTTGCCGTGTGTAAACTTATCATCCATCCATCAGTCTTTATTAATGATTCATATTCATTGTCTTTCAAAAAGGATAAGTAGGGTACTAAAGCATAAGCGACGATTTCTTGCGAATAGTTAAGAGTTTTCATTATCGCTCATTTACTTCAAGAGTGGCACAACTCAAAAAACACAAAGTGGGAGAAAAACGCATTTAAAGTTTTCAATAAGTTACTTTTTATATGAGAATTCAAAAAAGTATGTTTGCATAAACTCTTCTCACAAGGCGAGTTTATAAGATATCTTTCTGAGTTTTTGACACAAAATAAAACACGAAATGGCAAATATTTCTGCATCATTAACTCAAAAATCACGTTTTTTAAGTTATGCCACTCTTGAAGTAAATGAGCGTTATGATCTTACATCTTTCGCTTAATTTAAAATTCTTTTTAAGATTTCATTAGATCACTTTTAATATTTACGTGAAAGGTCAGACAAGCTTTGCGAAAATAAATGACTGTATACAAAATAATACATATCTTCACAAAAAGTATTTGGTAGTTGAATCTAGGCATAGCCTAGAGATTCAATCGTGCGTTATATCGTGCCCGTTTTCAGCACGACAGAACTTTGTTCAATCATAGACAAACTGTAAGACCAGCATCCGGATTCCGGACGTTCCTGAGACATCATAAACTATTCTACTGACGAACCCTCAACGTCATCGCCCAGGCGGCTGTCGTCGAAATAATTTTTTTTTTTTCAAAATCGAAAAGAGGTTTAAATAAACTTTTACGCAAATTCTTTAATTGAACAAATAAATTGTTTTAAGTTTCGCAATATTACCAGCTGCATTCGTTACCATTATATTGGAAACCTTAGCCATATCGTGATCTTTTACGTTGCATGTACATATATGTCTTCATTAATCTGCTAGATAATATATAGAACTATGCAAGAATTTCTCTTATATTTCTTTTCATCAAATATACATAAGTAGGCATATTTTAATTGTTTTTCTTTTTAATTTCAATGCAATTTTGTGTATACATAGCTTAATATAAAAACGCAAATTTTTAAATACACTAATGATACAATTTTTTATAAAACAATTTCTATTTGACAATTACTATCTCGTGATCTATATTTACAAGGACGTAATTCAACATAAAAATCATTGTATTGTTTAAACAGAGCGTTAAATTAGTCTTGAAGTTCCTCTTTAAGTTCCATATACAAAGATATACAAATGTAAAAAATATAGATTTGCACGGCCGGAATGATTGTAAAAATTACAAAAAAAAAAAAATGTAGAAATAGAAAACCTATCCAATAAATTAGAATGACGATGAATGAGATTGCACACAGGATTAAAAAGGGCAAGAGCCATAGATGATTTCGAAGTCTAGCACCAACAATAAGTATGACAGATGCGATCGCATATAAACAAAAATAAGTTGTCTTATAAATATTTCTATTCTGTGTCTTTTCATTCTCAGGTGTCAGTGTCAGCAAACGAAGATAATATATGGCGACAATTGAACTTGCAATAGCTTGGATCGTACCGATGACCACTCCAGCTGTACCAAGCTTACAACAGCAGACTCGTTCTAACATTTTGAATTTGATTAAGGATTTTTCACGTTTAGTTGCAAATTTTTTTCGACAAATTGAGTTGATGAACAAAATTGGAAATTTTCTGAGCATGTACGTCACTGGTGCCCATACTTTTGACTGATATGTTTCAGTTGCATGGCAACTACTTTATAAATAAAAGAAAAATTCAAATATTTTTATTATTTTCTGAAATTCTTTGAGATTTTTGGCATAAGGGGAAAAACGAAAGGCACAAGTTTAGAATTTGTCGTAGGTACTCGGAAATTAATTTTCGTTGCGCTTGCGGTGCAGTAAAAAATAACATAATTTCGAATCAAAATTTTTAGAAAATAAATATTAATATGTATGTATATGGATAAGAGGTTTTCAAATGAAGTAAAAAGTCAATGAAAAATTAAAAACATTGGTACAGCAGCACGAATGCATGATTGATTGATATGAATGATATTTCTTCTTTTCTTATAAAGAAATTCTGCTTACTATGATTTTCAATAAATTTTTAAAGTATGGAATTTTTCTTAACAAATGGAAAGTTTCACATATTACTCTCATATTCAAAAGCTTCAATTAAAAATATATATCTAACTATAGAGCAATCTCTAAGCTTTCAATAATTTCTAAGCTTTTCGAGCATACTATATAATTAAGATAACATAATTTTTTTACAAACATGGATTTGTCGCTGGACGACTTAGCTTTTTTCAATAAATACTGCATTAATGATTTTGAATATTGCAAATCAATCTTTGAAAACTGTGCATGCTTCGCTTCAAGCCAAAGTAAATTTTAAGAAATTGAAAATAAAAAATATACCTAATAAGGAGGCAACACAAAATATTTGATTTTGTAGTATTTTTGTAGGATTTGGTATGCAATTTATTTATTTCCTTTCATATGTATGCTTAATTTTGTGCAAGCCTGTATGCTCAATTTTGTGAGCAACAAAAAGTATTTGGCAGTTTAAGCTAGGCATAGCCTAGAGATTCAATCTTGCGTTATATCGTGCCCGCTTTCAGCACGACAGAACTTTGTTCAATCATAGACAAACTGGAAGACCAGCATCCGGTTTCCGGACGTTCCTGAGACATCATAAACTATTCTACTAACGAACCCTTCGCCCAGGCGGCTGTCGTCGAAATAATTTTTTTTTTTTTTTCAAACCGGAAAGAGGTTTAAATAAACTTTTACATAAGTTCTTTAATTGAACAAATAAATTGTTTGAGTTTTGCAATATTACCAGCTGCATTACCAAGCAATGTAATGTATTAGCAATGTTATGTAAGCATTCGTTGCCATTATATTGGAAACCTTAACCATATCGTGATCTTTTACGTTGAATGTACAGTGAAACCTGGCTAGGCGGGACCTGGATAAGTGGGAAACCTCTACTAGTTTCAAGGTCCCAGCATTTTCGCATCAAAATACATCTATTACTGGGATTATTAAACCTCTATATCTGGGATTTGATTATTGAAGTTTTTGTGCGTTTTCGCTTTTATAATATGGGCTTTTCCCTCTATAACTGTGACCGTTTAGAAATAACCTCTATAAGTGGAAAATAATATTTATGTGTGTATAATTTGTCTTTCTGAATTTGAATATGCACGTTTTATCGGTCTGAGTATGGTTATTTGGGTAATTGTATAAATGGGAAACCTCTTTTGGTCCCTTGGAGATCCCAGCTATTCAGGTGTATCTTCATTAATCTGCTAAAAAATTTATAGAACTATGCAAGAACTTCTCTTATATTTCTTTTTATCATATACATACATAAGTAGGTATATTTTTATTGTTTTTCTTTTTAATTTCAATGCAATTTTGTGTATACATAGCTTAATATAAAAACGCAAGTTTTTAAATACACTAATGATACAATTTTTTATAAAACAATTTCTATTTGACAATTATTGTCTCGTGATCTATATTTACAAGGACATAATTCAACATAAAAATCATTGTATTGTTTAAACAGAACGTTAAATTAGTCTTGACGTTCCTCTTTAAGTTTCATATACAAAGAAACACAAATATATAAAATATAGATTTGCACGGCCAGAATGATTGTAAGAATTACAAAAAAAAAAAAATGTAGAAATAGAAATACTAGCCAAAGTATTACAAAGCCAATGAATGAGATTCCACACATGATTAAAAAGGGCCAGAGCCATAGATGATTTCGAAGTATAGCACCAATAATAAGCATGATAGATGCGATCGCATATAAACAAGAATTAATTAGAATCAAAACCATCACATCCCTTTCCTGCGTTGCTACATATGAAAATAAGGCCATAATTGAACTTCCAATAGCTTGGATCGTACCGAATGCCACTGCAGCTGTACCAAGATTACAACAGCAGACTCGTTCTAACATTTTGAATTTGATTAAGGATTTTTCACGTTGTTGCAAAATTTTTTCGACAAATTGAGTTAAATAAAATATCTTACGACATCAGACTAACAAAATTGGAAATTTTCTGAGCATGTTCATACTTTTGACTGATATGTTTCAGTTGCATAGCAACTACTTTATAAATAAAAGAAATATTTTTCATTATTGTTTACTCCCTGTTTACACACGGAAATTATTTTCTGATATTCTTTGAGATTTTTGGCATAAGGGGAAAGGGAAAATTTGAGCCAACTTGAACAAACTGAGCCAAATGGTTTCTTGTTTTGGCCTATAATTTCACCCCGCACTGTCAGATCCGAGTAGACTTTTGCAAAAAAAATTTTGTTCAACAGTGTCATGTTACCAATTTTTTAAATCTTACTTGGCTTGAAGCAAACCGTGTATAAGGGAGATCTTAGACTTATGTATTTTATTTGGCTTCTAATATACATATATGTATGTATATACCTTTGAACTACATAATTCCCAAAGCTTATACTCTATGTGCAATGGTCCTCTGAAATTGAACTTAAGTGAAAATATTGAAAGGAAAGATTTCCGAAAAAAGACCTCCAATCTCTTGCAGACCTTAAAAGAAACATTAAGCCACATACATATATTGAACTTGACACTTCATACTTTGAAAAAATGATGAAAAATTTCATCAAAAATTTGAAATTTTTGCATAAACCAAAATGGCGGTCACTGGATTCTACTGAATTTGTTTAAGTTCGTTAATCAAAAAGTTATTTAAATTTCAAATTTGGTTAATATTTTTGGGATACCTTGTTATAAAGCCAAAGAGTTATCTTTTCAAATGGCTCGAAAAAAAGAAAAAATTTCATACTTTATATATGTGATGTCAGATACGATAAATTTACGAGACTTTTCAGTCTCAAAAATTAATTTTGCGTAAACATCAAACTATGTATCCCTTCGTCATATTCCAGATATTTTTTGAGTGGGGACTGATATTTATGAAGAATGAAAAATTCCTCCTAAATTTATAGTCTCTGGGTGGACTTATAGAAATGGCATTAATGTTAGAAAAATTATTACAGTATTTTTATAATAATCCAATTGGTAAAGACTTCTGCTTTTGAATTGGGGAAACATGAATATTTATTTAATATGTTGTCAAGGTCGAAACAATTGTTAAATAGCAATTCGGTTTTGAGCCCAAGTGCTTTAAAATTGGTGTTTTTCCTAATTTTCTACAAGCGATTTATAGAAAACTGATTAAAGTGATATATGCTAGCCCAACAGTAAGCTCTGTTGAATTTTGCTCAAATAATTTGTTAAGTAAAGGAGTTGCTTCTATGATATGTACCACACTTCATCTTTTTCCAACATTTGCTGATAAGATTTAATTAAAAAAGTTACTATAAAACTGTCAACTAGGGAGGTTTCTGGATCCTAACATAATTCAATTGATATCTCAACGTCGAGTGCCATATTGAATACCTTTTTCAATTAAACCACTGCGCACAATTTAGTCAACAATAGATTACAAATAAAAATGCAATAAACAAACATAAGTTATCAACAGTTTCTCAAAAAAAAAATAAACAAACTTTTTATGAAGAAATATGTATTATAAAATCGGCATCAAAACAAAAAACATCCGATAAATAAACAAAAAAGAATTATTTTAATTTTATTAGCAACACTTTATTTGTTGTTGCTGCGCACGTGTGGAAAATCACTTCCGCCGTTAAATTCAAACATCAACATTTGCGTCAACTAAAGCCGATAAATATAAATTGAGCCACAAATCAAAAATTAAATAAACTACAAGAAAATAAATAAAAAATTGGCAGCACAACGGAATACAGCAATGAAAAGCCGCACAGTTGCAACTGCATTCAATTGACTTTGATAATGAAATAATAAAAATAAAAGTTGCGTACTCTTAAGTTGCGTACTTTGAATGCATTTATTTTGTGTTGTTGCTGGTTATTTTGAACAAACAGTGGGCGCCACTTTAAGACGATGACAGCAGTCACAAACGATACTTATGACAAAGATTGTGTAATCGAGAAACCCTGCCGTGGCACATGCGCCTTTGGGGACTTATTCTTTAGAGCAGCCAAACTGCGTTCTGCTGTCAATCAAGATCATCACGTATGAATGAGTTGCAATCTTGAATGACATCGAGTTATTTCATTGGGCCTATTTTATTGAAAATACTTGTGAACATATAGCTAGTGCTCCAAAATACATGGGCACATGGATTACACATCATTCAAGTCAGTTCAAGAGTAATAGATTAATTCTATGGAGTGCAAAGTCAACGAGCAAAGCTTTCGAAAGGACGCGACAATTTTACTTGCCATTAATCAATTTATAATCTATCAAATTTAGCGGCTGTTCCGTTTTTTTATTTGAGGCTGAATACATACCGGCCAAGATGGTCCTCCATTTTAGGATTTTATAGTGGGCTGGCCAGTTAAGAGAGTTACAACCGAAACCTCAAATAACACCTTAACCAACACCAAAATCTTTCTCAAGAATACACTTTGAAAACTTATGTATTCCCAGCAAATATTAGTCATTAATCTAAGCTTTATTCTATGATTTATGATGACATTCTATATTACCAATTATTTAAACTTTTCATTGACATAAAAAAAATTAAAAAAATATTGGCATACCGAGTATCGAACTCACGCATTATGAATTATAAGCTCACAGCCCCAACTCTTTGACCAAACTGTCTGTTGTCGTATCTATTTCATATTATATTATTCTTCATTGTGATTTTGATAGTTATTATAAATTGTTTATGCATTACACCTTCGCGATGTAGTATTGGGCATATTTTCTTCATCTAAGTACACCTATCCCTCGTTTTACATGCTACTCGTTTTGCACGTTTTCGATTTTACACGGTTTTTAAAATCAAAATTAAGAAAAATATATATAGAAAATAACTAATAATACAATTTCGTAAAAGAAGACTCATCGTCATCATAAGTTTGATTAAAATTAGGAAGTCTGATTTACAGTTATTATTTTTCCAAAATTTTTTTTTATTTATATGAAGTTTAATATTTTTTTTTCTATGAAATAGATTTTTTATGTTTTTTTTTTTCATTTTACAAATAAATTTAACTATTTTTATGTTTTCTATGATTTAAAATTTAAAAATTTTAAATTGTATTTTATTAAATGTATTTGTCATATTTTGTGTTCAATAATTATCTAAAAAAAAAGCTTAATTATAGTCGTTTTCGTTTTACACGGTTTTTCCATATAAAAATTATTTTTTCGAATTAAACGGTCTTGTCAGGAACGTATGAACCGTGTTAAACGAGGGATAGGTGTATAATGTATAAAATCAATGATTTCAAATGGTAATGCATCCCAAAAATTGATGGGTTAATGTGGGTGTTGTAGAAAAGTCTGGTCAGTGATGGTATTTTCGATACATTTGTACATTTTTCAGTACATTTGCATTGTGGAAAATACGAGACAAATTTTTAGTACATTCGGTGCATTGAGTGAATTTTCAGTATTTTTTCGGTACACTTGGACAATTTTTAATAATTGCCGCAAATTTTAGAAACTTGTTAATTGTAATAAATATGCGTTAAAAAAAGTGAAATGACTTTTTATTTTTTTAGTAAATGTTACTGAAATATGCGTCCGAATGACCTTTTTTTTAGTAAATTTTAATAAATTATTGTAAATAATGGAGTCCATAACAAAAAAAAAAAAGTACATTCGCTCTGTAAAAAGTACATTCCAAATCTCGATTCAGTACATTTTTACAAATCCTAAATGCCATTACTGGTTTTTGTTCAAATTGTGTTTTATTTCATTTAAAAATTCTCTCGAAACTTCTTCTAGAAACGATTAAACGAAATATATAAATATAAGTTATAAAATTTATTTCCACAAACTTTCATATAAAAGTTCCCTTATAATTTTTATAAGAATTTTTCGATTATCACAGTTGATTGCATTGGGTGCCTCTTCAAGATAATATATGCAAGCGACAGGTTTTTTTTTACCTCAATGCACTGTAGACTAAAATAAACATAGATTAAAATGAATAAATTATTAAAATATTATGCAGTAATATTTGTAAAATAAATTACGAAAGCGTCAAAACGCAATATCATGATATGAAATTAAAAGCTTTCATTCAACACATAGGTGCCAAACCTTTCAAACTTATCACCTTAAGAAAGAGATAAGATAACACTCGTATTATACTTAAATATTTAAAGGGTAATTAGGAAATGAAATAATAAGGTTAAAAAGGTATTGTAAAATCCAATACACGATTATTATAGACGATATAATAAATTTGTAATAGCCACTTCAGTTGAATAAGTACATATGACGAAATATTGATCGATAGCTGTTTTAGCTCTGATACCAGAGCATATTGCTTTGAGATGTTGAAATAAATTTATAGCTTCTATAAATAAAAAATGTAATATGTGCATAAACACAAAATAGCTAGTAGAATATAAGCCACAGTCTTAATTAACCAGGACAGCTTAAGTGACAAGATCGATCGTGCTAAAATTATGATAACGATCAAGAATCAAGTTTCATCCAATGATTAAAAATGAAAACTAGAAAAGCCAGTAGAAAATGTCATTCAAAAAACGATGCAAAATAGAGACATGATCAATGTAGCGATCTTTTCTTTGCTGACTGGCGTAACCATTGACAATGTCAACTAAGTAAAACACATTTTTTTTTTTTAGCAATTTTTACATGGAATGTTAACAAGCTGATTGTATTTTCGATGAAAGAGCACCCAAGAAACGAATCGTTGCAGCGTTGAATTTAGCCAGCGGTTTCTTTTAAATTAGGCTTTGATTGGACATCGCCTCTACCAGCATGTTGTCAGTAAGCACGATCGCTGGCAAGATTGGTAGTTTAACTTATAGCAATGTAGCCAGGTTTGCTTATATGCTAACTTGGCTTCTCGTCGTCGTAACCAATAATCTCAATGTTGATTATCGGCTTGTCGTTATTGCATTGCCAACAATAATTACAGACACAACCACAATAAGTGGCAGTTTATTTGATGAAAAACGTGGTGAAAAAATTCTTCGTTAAGTTGGTAATATCCATGTACATTGGTTAGTCATTATTCGCATTAGCTTTGCAGTCTCCGCCCATTGTTGGGAACGGCCGATTTGTTTTTATATTAAATTTTTGTTTTTTTTTTTGTAATGAATTTTTTACAATAAATGGTTTTTTTTTTCATATTATTTTACTATGTATATAACTACACATTAAAATTCACTGTCTTTAGGAAAAGAACTGATGAGCTCAAGCTTTTTCTCAAGAAATACCATTATGGGATTTGCAGTGTAATACACACATGTATTAACATTTTATTGAATTTAAGTAGCATATTATAGTTTTAAGCTTTAGTATCGTTATATATTTCCCTAAAGGTCATACGAGAGCATTGTCAATAATACAATTATTTATTACAATTAAAGATAAAAATGCTTATTCAATAAGTACTAACTAATTACTAATAATATATTCTGCTATTTTTTTATATAACGGGTGGTAGATATTTAGTACAGAAGAATTATTTTTTTTCAAAAATTTTCTAACCCATTGCAAATGCTTTTAGTTAGTGGCGTGAAATGTCTAAAACATTCCTAAATTTGTAATCTAAGTCCATAAAAGAGACATTCTACATTTTTCTTCTTCTTAAGTAGAAAAAGGTTTCGAGAAGAATATTTAGTATTATTGTCGTCAGCATGCGCTGATCAAAAGAAAAATTTGAACAAAGACAACAATTATATCATGATATCAAATGAAATAAAGGCAATAACTAAGTGAATATTTGAGCATTGGATCTCGATGTACACAACAAAAAAAAGGGTTGATTGCATTTATACAATATTTCCCTAGGTTTTGTTTTTAAATATTAAGCATCGAAATTCGAATTTTACATTTTTTTATTGAGTTTTAAATTCAAAAATTTTGATAAAAAAAATATTTCAATCAATAAAATAACTTCAGCTATCAGTCAATAGTATTCGAGAAGCTGTATAGATCGAAATACATACGTTCACAAAAGTTTCGAAGCATTGTAAAATTATAAAATCTTTGGTATCTCTAACACAACATGAAGTTAATTTTTTTGCCGATTAGTTATAACATGTCCTGCAATAGTCCCGAAACATTAGACTGAGCTTTTGTTAAACTGCAGAAGAATATTGATTTCATTTTGATGTGGCGTGGCACCTCCAATGTTCCTGCTGAATAATGGAACAATTACTTTTAAGGAAGGGTTAGCAATTCTTATACTAATTGTATGATTTCTTACGAGGAAGGATGGAGGGGGGACGGAATAATTTTGTAGCTCCTCGATTGCTAGAAATACCAATACTCTGCAGCTACAACCAAATGATAAACAAGTTAAAAGTCTCACTGAAAAATTTCCAAGTGAAGAGCGAGATGTTGAAGATTCATCAGACATACATAATTTATACCATAGTTTAGCATGGATTCTTGATTTAGACGCAATCGCCAGCCCACCCCGAACTGGTTCTACAAACTTTTTACAAACGCTGTAAAGTTTCTGATAAAGGGGATGGCTTACTCGTCATCCATAGAAATCTTATTTTGCTGTAGAATATTTACAACCGATGGCATAGAACAACAAGGCTCATTAGAAAATTCTTATATTGGTAAATCTAGAACATCGTTAAAGGGCAAGACTTTAGCTTTATAAAACGGGTTTCTCTGCTCAAAGGGTAGTTCAAAAATGAGAGAGAATGACGTGGAATAATATTTTTATTTATCTATTCGATATCACTTACTGTTAACAAAAATCCCTTATCCTTCTAAAAACAAAAAACAAATGTTCACAAAGACTTTGAGTTTTTTTAATTATGATCCTGTCTTAAAAGAATATATTAATTATTGGCAGAAGTATTTTTGAAAACTTAAAAGAAAAATATAAACGAAATTGGTGTATTTTAACATAAAAAAATATATATAAAAATGTTGTTTTAAAGAAAAAAGCTTTGAGAAGGGTTGTAAAATTATACATACATTTTGAAGATGCACACATGAAGATACATTTATCATAAGATAAAGTAAAAAAAAAAATCAAATATTACATTCAGTTAAGCACAAATCAAAGTGTAAAAGCACGAATGTCACAAAACTATGTTTAGTGCATTTATGATATCATCGAATGTAGATACTAATCGAATCAAACGAGTGTACAACTATATAAGCCATGAGTTCATCCAGACAGACATCGTGAGACATTAACCCCGTTCAGCGTTCGTACGCACTTACATAATAATATAAATCAGATTTTTTTCTTAACATCCTTAAATAGCTAGCAATTAAAAGTTCATAAAATCACTGCTAAAAACCGATTTTTATGATTACAGTTTTACACAACTTTTTACAATGTCGTTTAAATTGCAGCTTTTATGTCTAATCGAATCACCAAACCGCACCTTTATCTTAAACTTGGTAGCACTTAGTATCTTTATTTATGTAGGATTTCAAACATCTTTTCTATTTTCTATTTTTGTTATTACAAAGTCACATAAAGTTTTTATTATATACCTACTTGGAAATAAAATAGAGAAGAGTATTAGATGTTACGACGGCTTGAATACTGAATAGCTGGTATACCTAAAGGAATGTCAAAACCAGCTGATAACTTATCATTCCTAAAGTTAAGGATTATTGAACAGCTGATATGAGTCAGAGCGTCATAACGTTGCCAATGTAAATCTGTCATTTTTACCAAGAAAGAAAAGTTTAGTAAAATTCCTTAACTGACACTCGCTGGCAGTGACAGTGCGCATGTCGAAAACTCAAACATTTTTATGTGGAAACATTTGACTGGTCATGCGGGATGAAAGATAAACGAAGCGCCAAAAAAATGGTATAAACAAAAAATATGTTGGCCTCAACGTGTGTTCTATCCAGCGCCAGCCAGCGCTCATCAGGTTAGTGGCCATGAGACCATCAGAGGCTAAGTGAGTGCCAACGTACATATGTAAATATGAACGAGCAAACAGAAACGCAATGCCATCAAATGTCAATTGAGGATTTTTATTAAAATTAAATCATTTTGGTTTAAGAATGGGGTCACGTGTATCATAAAAATAACTGTAAAAATTAATGAAATCGATAAATTATTTTAGACCGGCACATAAATTTCAGCACGATATGAAACGTTGATAATACACGTGAAATAAAGAGCTTTAAAGGTAGCCAAAAGTTGAAGATTCAAAAAATTTTATTTTTTTTTAAATTATAAGAAACTTATGCAACAACAATTTAAAATTTTATTAAAAAACACAAATTGCCAAATTTGCAAAAAAAAAATAACATGAAACTGCTTGAAAAGCTTAACAAACGGAAGTTCAATGGATATTTTTGTACAGTTTGGATTTATATTTCAATGATATAAAGTGAACAAACGAGCAGACAGCAAGGCCGGAAATTGAAGTGATATGAGACGGCCCGCTGTACAGACAAGGTAAGTCAAAAGTACAAATAAAATTTGTTGGCATTAAAATTTAAATTTTATGGAATAATCTTTTTCCAATTTTCTTGTATAATAATCCGGGAGGTAGCATCACAAAACCTGTACAAATTTGCGCACAACATTCATTTCCTAGCTCAAATAAAATATAACTAGCAGAAACTTGATGTTCGAAACGTTTTTTGGTCGCATCTTCAAAGCGTCATAATTCAATAAAGTTTTAAAGTTTTTTATCAAAACTCTATGTATTTTTTCTTTATCACAATCTTGTTTTCAACGTATTTTACTATAAGACATAATTTTCGAGCAAATCTGAAAAAAATGCCGATTGTATTCGAATTCAATATTGAATCGAGTGCTCTTTTTTTATTAAAAAATTTGCAGTGTTTTCATGTGCACTGATCAAAAAACCTTTGGATTAACAAGCTCTAGCTAATTATATTTTATTTTAAATAATATGCTCAATACGGAACCACTGGCGTTGCCTCCGGGACTATAACATGAAATCTGAATCTCCAAATCGACTTAACGCAGCTGCAAAGAAAACATTTTGAAGGTGTGATATCACATGATTTAGGTGGTCAATTCACCGTTCCGAAACGTGAAATTAGCCGTTCACCGAATTGCTCTAGCAAAAAAGCTATGATTTAACGGGTTGTGTGGTTAGTAGTGCCATTTTGTTAGAACTAAATCACGTCGATATCAAGAGTTTTAATTTTAGGCAGTTACAGTTACGTTTCGGCCGACCTCATGTTTGAGGATATATGCGCCAATGACCAGCCCACAAACCACACCAAACCGTTGTTTTGTCTAAATGTAATGGCAGCTCTTGAGCGTCTTCAGATTGCTATTCATCCCGAATCCAACAATTTTGCGTATTCACGTAGTTATTAAGCCAGAAATGTACAAAATTTTGATTGAAAACAGTGGAGTTGTTTCAATCTTTTCGAGAGCTCAAACAGTTCAATTTTGTATGCTTTTAAGCCAAAATATTCTAACGTAAAATACGTCAAGTTGTTGCGATAAATCAAGCTGTTGAGAACGGCACCAAATCAATTCATCACGGTGATTGCGTACACTCTCAGCTACCGCCACTATATTTTCTTCACTACGTGTTGGATGTGGTCTATAAGTTACTCTAAGTGCACAAAACACCTTTCTCCTGCAACGCTGATTTTCGCAATATAGCTGAATAAATTGTAGAGGCTGTGCCGGGCTTAGTTTTACCATAATGAAATGTCAAACTGTACTGAACAAAAATACGATGACATTTTGACACAATTTACGCGTAATCTGTTACAAAGTCCCTAACTCTTAGAAAAAGATGCTGATTAAGGTATTGGTGGCATGAGGTGTTAACTCATTTGTACTAAATTTTCAGGAGGAGATCATTCGCACTTTCAAACAAACCGTGCCCCTAAATTAACTATTTTTTAACGATGTGTTTTTTGCAAAATTATGCTATTTTTTACATTTTTGTAAAACGAACGTTGCGTGAGGGTTAGCGTGGATTTTCCACGAATTCAATCCACCATAGACTTTCTTCCATACTCGCCAGCAAGAAAGATTACAGTTGCCTTAAATATCTTCAATGAGAAAGTACTTATTTGGTATATTGAAATATGAAGACTTGGAAACAAAGAAACCTATACATATCTAGAGTTGACCACTTTTTCTTTTAACTAAGAGTCATAACAACTCATGATGAAAATACAATAAGTAAAATAGTGCATAGTACAAAGTCTATAAAAGATGCTGACCAACACTTGCAATTAATCACGTATTGTAATAAAAACTTTGCTAGCTGCAAAAATCTTGTAATAATATTTAAAACATTTTTTATGGTCCATTTATAATAAGAAAATGCCCAAAACAATAAAACTGTTGTTTGATTTCCCTTTATAGGTATGTCCATTTCACTTTGAAAACTTTTGTTTGGCCACGAGCCAACAGTAAGAAAATATATTTGGCACGATCAATGATTAATGCAAAAAATCGAAAAATAGCAATTGCAAAATAAAAAAAAATCTTTGCTATTTTGTTATTTATAACTAAAAATAATCGCACAAAATTCTTGTACCGAGGCTGTGATAAAAAAACGTGTGGGCTTACAAGATTAAATGATTCGAGCAACGAATTTGTCTAATTGATAAATGCTTTGTTGATTGCTGATATCAATTTGCCATGGGTTCAATTCAATTTCATTATCATTGCCAATATGTCAGAAGCAACAGAGAGCCGCTGGCATTATTTATCAAGGTACATATTTTAGTGCTGTTGTGGAAAGAGCTAAAAAAAAAAACTGCTGACTCTAATCAACAATGTTTTAGTGTCTTTTTTTTCGTTATTTTATTTGATGTTTTCTTTTGCTAAAAAATTTCTAATTGAGTTTCAATTCAAGCCTAATTTTACTCCCTGGTATTTTGTAACCTCAAACCTTTGACATTACTATATTTATATGAACATAATAATTTTCTTTAATTTTTAATCGTTAAAAATTATAAATATCCAACAATAGCAGCAATTTCAAATAGGTAATATTGTACCTTAAAGTTACTATTCATAGTTTTTCATAATAATTTCATACTTTCAAAACGTTCACAGCTGACTAATTAATGATTTTAGCGCTAGCAAAGGGTAACCTTTGGTTAGAATAGAAATTTAAATTTATTACCAAAACCACATATGTACTTCGTTTTAACGACTTTTTTAATATATATTGCGCAAAATCTTTTTATGGAAGTAAAAATAATTTCTCTAGCAATAAATATTTAAGAAAAAAATTGAGAGAATTAAAAAAAAATGCAGCTGTTAGGATTTGAACCCGGGATATTTTGTGTATGTACCGCATGCCTTACCTAATACGTCACGAAAGCTAACTGATTGTGAGAAAAAACAAACGACTTGCCATTGACCGTCTGAAAAATGAGCAAAAAAAAAACACTAACAAAAATATGGACTTTTTGTTTACTTGTTGTTTGTGTTATGCATGTGTGAAGCTTCTGCAAATTCGCATTTCTCATTTTTATTCTATTGAGAGCATTTATAATTTACGTTCAAATTGGTGCTACCAGATCATTTTTTTAACCCGAAATTTCGAGATAATACATATTTATTTGTCATATAATGCCTTAGTTTTTCACATCGGTCATTCTTTGAAAAGCTGCTTACTTGTCTTTTTTAAAAATTTGTTGTAATAAAATATCTCAAAAACTATGGGAAATGGAATGAAAAACTTTAGAAAATTTTTTTTATTTATAAAAATGTTTCTCGAAATCTTTTGATTTCTTCAATTAATTCTACGAATGTATCTGCTTTCAATCGTAATTCCCAACCTAATTTTGGAAAATATAAAATCTTATTGATGGCGCGCACCATGTTTCTTAAAATATCTTCGGTTTTTTATGTTTTCATGTCGTTTTTCAACCAATTCTAAGAACGTATCTGCTTTCGATATATTTTGGAAAACATCATACAATTAAACGGGTGCGCGCCTTCATAAAATTTATATATCCCAAAGATCTGTCGGGAATTTCGATTTGTAAACGGACACATTCTAAGGATTGATTGAAAAATAACGTATGTATATGTAGTTACATATACATGTATCACATAAAACGTTTAAAAGAGTTCATTGCATATGAAATTACAAATGTATAATGAGACACGCATCTTTTTTAATTCGAATTAGTTTTTAAGCATAGATATGATATCCTCTAAGTCCCCACGATTAAATTGTGCCCACATTTGTTTTAATACTTTTAATCATATTATTCTTCTATGCCTTACAAATTGAAGGAATTCAGTAAAGATTTGCGATAAAACTATTGAAATGTTTTTTGTGCAAAGTTTTAAGAAAATAGTTTTCTCATGTTCTAGAAGCTTCGATCTGCCTTCAATTATTGACAGAAATACCGTGCTGTATTTTTTGAAGCTTAGCCTGCCATTACATGTAAATATTTAGTTTTTAATTTTGGGTTGTCACATATAACGTTTTGTTGAAAACTAATTCATTTTCACAATAAGTAAAGTTTGCTAATAAAGCCTTCAAGTCAATATTTCAGTGAACAATCTGTACGAATACTCTCTGTGCTGAGAATTCAGTCAAGCTACATTTTAACTGATGTGAAGAAAAACAAAATATTTTAGAAAATGAATTGACACATAAACATGTTATGAAGTTTCACAAAAAAGTCCACTCCAGGAAAAAGTCATAACAGTTCTCAATAACAAAATTCAAAAAAAAAAAAAATAATCTGACATTTAACTAAATTTCATGGACGAGAAACCTTTTAATCAGCTTCAACAAAAGCCCAAAAAATACACGCTACCTTATGGAGGCCAAAAAGAGAGTAAAACGAGATTCCAATTCAATAAGTATACTACCCCCAGTCAGCGAAAAACCAAAATATGAAGTACGTTACAGTGATACAATGAAAAAATCTAACAAAAAGTTACAAAAAATGTACGAGCATATTGATGAATTGAGCACGCCACGGACAATAAAACCAAAATATCAATCACCACATCCCATTTATCCTTTTGCACCACAAATTAGTTTCGATAAGCCAGCAAAAAAAGATCGTGGCCGCCCTTTTCCAACGAAAGTACCTCCGCGTTTTCAAACTCGCGAACTAGAGTTAGATTGGTGGAGCAAATTGCGTTACAAAGTTCGCAAAGCTGCACTTAATTACAAAGCTACCCCGAATATAATTAAACTAGCAAAACCGAAAGTAGTACCACCTTTGGTACCACACTGTCCAATACCAGAACCGGAACCAGAGATAATACCGAAACGTCAGCGTATGACCAATAAACAGTGGAAAGAACATTTACAACATCTAGAATATCTAGCCAGGCCCAATTGTCGTTTTAGACGGTAGTATGTTTTTAGAGGAAATTGGTATTTGCACTTGGTTGAGTAGCAACCAGCATCAAGAGCGGCAAACACAGTTTTTAGTTATTCAAATCAGCAACAACTGGAGATGTTCATTTGAACGACATAAAAAAGTCTAAAGGAACAACGCTTGAAATACAAAGATATGAAATGATATATAGCAGATATTGAAATGAATTCACGTTATAATCTTTTTTTATTGAGGTGTACGACATTTTTTTTGTCACAGCTAAGTTTATTAGGGCACACTCATTTTTATTTTACAACCCGGGTTAAAAGTTAGCAACAGCTTTTTGCTACGTCGAGCATATGTCCAAAAGCAATTGCTAACTTTAGATTTGGATCGTGAAATAACTATGAATGTGCGCCATATACAAAGCGGTTTCATAGCGGTTTGCATAAAATTTGAAATGATCTCACAAATTTCTGAAAATTTTTTGCCATTCAAAGCCTTAACTGACTCAGATTTTAATCAGTGTGTATGGAAACGATCGAACGGCACAAGAACTTAAACAACACATAATACATATGTAAATTTAACTTAATTTTTAAAAAATAAAGTAAAAGTAAAAAATCACATAGTATTGTAATAATAGAGATCTTATCTTCCCGGACAAAATTTCTCAGGAAAATTAAAATCAAAAATCGATCGATGGGACTACTTTCGGTGTCGCAAAATCGTAAAATCATAGTATATTTTTCCGATTCATTATTTGGAAATCCAAAGCTTTGCAACCTTAGATAGGAAAATTTCATCATATTAAGGTTAATTTTAATAATGTTGCAATTACTCAATTAAATTTGAGCTTATTTTGTCAGTTGCATTTTCCTAAAAAGTCCATACATAAATCTTAGTTTGCTACAGACATTTCTTGAAACTTCAAAAAAGCTCAATAAGTGATTGAATTATATTTATAAAATTTAAGGAAGAGTTTAATTACTTAAAAAGTGACCTAAATTTATTTTCATACGTAAAAATTTGCAAAAACGAAGTCGACGAGCTAATTTTCTGAAATTAACAGCTTAGATTGACTGTTTGCATTCCCATTCGCCATAAATATCATAGTAAGATGTAGGATATTTTTGGAGCAGTTGAGCCTCTCACAAAGGACCTATGAGTTTAACTTCTAAGTTAAAATTGTAGTGATAATGTATTTCAAACGTGAAACATTTGATTGATGTTTATATTAAAGTTAATTTTTTTCCAAGAATTTCAAATGTTGTTTAAAATAAGGACTGACTTAAGTGATGCTTAAGTATGGGGTGAACATGGGTCTCAATAAACAAGGCTCTTCAGTTAATTTGGTCTTTAGCTAACTGTCCCCAGTCGCGCACTCCAATTAGGTTAAGGTTCTCTTCTACTTGTTCACGCCACCAAAGGCGGGACCTCTCCTACTGCGTTGTTCCTCTGGGGTGCGATTCGTAGACTCTGCGGGCCGGAGCTTTGGCATTCATTTACTCTACTGTCCTAGCCATCTAAGGCGACTGGAACTGGTATAAGAGCAATGCATACGAAATCGCCAGTTAAAACATGAAAACGGGGTTTTGAAGTGGACACATTATTAGTTCTTTTTGGAACTAATAGAAATAAAGCCTGCACTGGTAAATTTATCTAGAAAAATAATAATTACGTGCTTGTCTTATTATATTTGAAAAGAATCAAAAATAAAAACTTGGTGTCTCGGAAATTTACGTTTTGCAGAATAAGGGAACTGGGAGAAAATGAACTATCAGACAGGAATAAAAATAAATTTGAATTAGAAACTAATTTTCAAAAGTTATCAGACAAAACACAGTCAAAAATTTGACAAACTATTTTGAAATCCGGCATCACTGGACGGTGTTTCAATAAAATTTGTTTATACACATGTAATAAATGTAGGTTTTTTTTTTGGCTAAATTAATGATTGAAAAACAGAACAACAATATAAAACTAAGAGGAAATAAAAAACCGAGGGAAAAAACAAACTTAGAAAATTGTAGCAAAGTAAAAAAATTTTACGGTGCGGTTATAATAAAAAAAAAACATAATTTTTATTTGTTTTTTTGCGAAAACACCAAGAAAGAGGAAAAAGAAAACTGGAAAAAATGTAGGCATATCGAAAGCAAAAAAATTAAGTACATATCAACAAATTACCTGCGTTTCGAATTGGACTCAAAAGCATAGTTTGTTTCATTGAAATTATTTTTTTTTTTTTGCTGCAATATCTTTAAGAACAACGTTTTCTACTAATTTCTTTGTTTTACTGCACATTTACAGATATACATAGGAAGATATTATGTTAAATTGTTGAAACTGATTAATGACAACACAATATATACATATATATATATATAATCATAATTTTCGCAATTCATGCACCACCAATCAATTTGTCAACATTTTTTATTTTTAAATTTATGAAGTGTGTGATTTAATTATGATAACCGAAATGCTTAGGTTCACACCGATAAGCAAATGAATTCCCGATAACCAGATAGGAAAATCACATCGATCGCGTCACACCTAAACACAACCATCACCTATGAATTAAATTCTTCCACTAAAATAGATTCAATTCAGTTTTTTCCGATTTGCTTGCTCTGTTTTGTTGTTGAATTTTGTTTGTTTATTTATTTTTGTTGTTATCATATGCTGCTGCTGTTATTCCTTCTACTTGCCGAAGGGTTGTTTATGCTTTGTTGTTGAAATAAGGTCTTAGCAGCATGTTGCATTACAATACTGCGCAACATAAAAAGTTGTTTACAGGCAACATGTTTGACTTCATCAAAGAGTATAAATAATAATATTATTTATACTCTTTGACTTCATTAAGACATCGAACTCATGCAATAAAGTTTTAAATTTGTTACACCAGTCAACAAAACATAAGCTTTCAATTTAAACAGAGATAAAATTTTATTAATATTGATGTCGTTTAAAATGTTTTGTTTTTTTATTTAGAAAATGTTCAGAGTAAATCAACAGCATTGAGGCATTTTTACTACAAAGTTGTTTATTTTCAAAAATTTGATTGAACGTTTCGAAACGATCAAAATAATAATAATAAGAAGCAAAGAATTAATCAATCCACAAGCGAGTATAATAAAATGGGAGGTATCTTTTTGATGATATCATGCTACAAGTTACATGTGTTTGATATTCGGTGGATTGGTCTGTTTGTTAATCACAATAGCACCAGTCACTCAAAAAGTGGGCGAAATTGACAACCTTCCCCAAAAGTGAAAGTATTATTGTACGTATGTACATATATCTATGTTATTTTTAACAGAATGTAATGAAACTTAAATTAAACAAAGTAACAAAAGCAGTATACTGACAAAAAAAAAGTGGACGGGATTGGATGAGTAGGCGTGGCACCATCTATAGAAGCAAAACTCTCATGTAGTAGTATAAAGTGACATAAGGGTACGTCTCTGAAATTAACTTAACGATTTTAATAAGATTTTATTGGATTTCTTATTCGTTATCCGATGTTTTCTTTTTTTAGAAAATATTTTATTTTTGCGACTCTTATCATTTATCTCGATGTTTTTTGAAAACTATTTGATATTGTTGGTTTTTCATCGATTTTTTCGATATTTTTCGAAACTTTTACGCTTCAATTAAATTTTTTTCATGTTAATCGACTTTTTCGATATTTTAGCCACTTGCTATGTTTTAATAATAATTTAGTTTAGCTACTGCAGCTATTGGCCTTTTTAGCAATTTAGCTTGAAGCATTAAATGTTTTTTTGATTTTCGACATTAGTGGATTTTATCGAGAATTTTCAACTTGTACCAATTTTTTCAGTATTCATCGATAATTTTTATCAACCTTTTCAATGTTTTTCGATACTATTTTGATGTTTCTGGTGCTCTTCGACTTTTATCGTAATTTTTAAAGTTTTTTGATACTGTTCGAAATATTTCAACTTTCCAATGTTCTTCGGTACAATTTGATATTCTTAGTCTTTTATCGACTTATCGATATTATTCGACCTTTTTCGTTATTATGAATTCGATTCTTTTCAAAACTTTCCGTCAATTTTCGATTATTTAATCAATGTTTCTAGATACTATTCCATACTTATTGAGTTTTTATCTACTATTTTTCACTTTATTGATGTTTTTCGATACTGACTTACTTTTACTGACTTTTTTACACTCTGATACTATTCGATACTTTCGAGTATTAATTATCGTTTTTTCGACTTATTGGCAATTGAAATTCAATTATTTATGTAATTCAAATAAAAAATAACCCAAATAAAAAATTCTTTCAAACTGACTAATAAGCGGACAAAGTTGTGGGCAACAGCTGACTTTATACTGGGTGCTCAATTTTGGTTTTCCCAGGTCAATATCTCGAGAACTAAGCAAGATAGTTATAAATGTTTTAGGCAAATTTTATAAGATATCTAGGAGGTAATGTAAGAGTGACTTTTCCGTTGACTTCGAAACCAATTTACAAGGTCAATTGTAAGTCAATTTGCTGAACCCGAATTTAGCCTCAGAATCAATCGATTTTGAAGTGACATGAATTTGATCAAATATTTCAAAACTTACGTAATGGGTTGATTCTGATTCAGATTCGGATTCAGCGTAAGAAATTACTTTGAAAAACGACCTTCAGCATCCCAACAACATTCATCATCACTGGCCTTTTTAGTAAAATATAGTTTTTCCATGCTTAATTTAACTTAATTTTCCGTAACAGCACCTCAAAAAAAAAGAAGACAAAAATTTGGTTCACCCTAATGTTCATATGTAGAAATCAATTGAATGATGTTTACTTTATTTTGCCTAGCAACGGTATTAAGACTTAGGTTTTTCCAATATATTCCATACCTTCTCTCCTATAATTTTTATTCGATTTCTTTACTTAAAAGCATCCGGTACGAAAATTTTGTAGTGGAAAAAAAATGTGTATATATTGAATAAACTGGTCAAATAAAAATTACATCAAGTAATAACTATTTATGGGCCAGAACGTTTTAAATTTAATTTCATTATTTTACTGCATCTTTAATTTTATTTTTTGATGAAGCAGTTTTTATTTAATCAAAGTAGACAGACAACAAAAGATCGTCATATCTTCAATTGTCTTGTAATGAAATCAGTGGCTCTTTTTAACGCAAAAATTGACGTATAGTAATTATATCTCATGGTCAAATGCGAAGATTGTTTTTTTTTCTTCTTACTTTACTTTATATTCTTAACTCATTTTGCCTTGAACTTTATGTGTATAGCTTTTTCAAAATGTTTTTCCTTATTAATATAACCAATAAAATCAGCGCTTATTGATCAATTGCTGTTGGCAATTTTGAGTGGGTTGTACCACATTTATGGCTTTTTCATGCATCTATGAAGTAAATCGCCTTAAGAGGTGTCAATATATGTATGTATGTACCTGTATGTTTTCATGTCCTCGCAGCTCCAACAACTTCTTTTGCGTTGTAAAAATTTGCATATGAGTTAATATATTGGCATTTAAAAATCTCAACAGATATTTAATTTCCAGACCACGACAACGACAGGTGACATTATTCTACGGTGCATCATAAACAAAATGTTCAGCTGTCAGTATCAGATGACTCTGTAAATGTTGGATGCGATTAAAAAAAAAAAAAGTGAGGAAAAGCCCACGTCGAATAAGTAAATAAGTTGATTTTTAATAAAATATCTTAATTTATGCGTCAGATTGGATGTACATCGATTTCGAAATTTGTAACTTTAGTTTAAAGGCTTTAAGGATAAACTAAGTCAAAATTAAAAAAAAAAAAAAAATCAGCATTTTTACTGTCTTAAAAAGAATTTGACAAATTATTAATGAAAAAAATTTGAATGAGCATTAAACATCCAAATAAAAAAGATGGTAAACAGCTGATCATTACCATATGCAGACTGACAGCTTTCAGAATAAGCGCACTGCTTGTTATTGAATAAAACACAATACGGTTAGCGCTAAATCCAAATTCACTGTCATTGCTATCAAATGTCACACAAAAGTTGACAGTTGTTTTTGTCCAAAAATCAATTGAATTCTTTCGGAAAAGAATTTTTATATGATTAAAACACGCAAACCAAAATGTTAAAATATTCAAATTTTTATTTAAAATTAACTTACAATTAGAAAAAAAATCTTTGTAATTTGGGCTTTAACGTTGAAAATCTGCCGCTACTGCAATTTGTGATGCTTCAAAACTCACACATGGCTTTCTTTGAATGTGTGAAGTAAGCTATATCATTTATATTTACTTCATATTTTTTCAAATTCTCAATAATTCGAAATTACTTTTTCGTTTACATTCTGTTATATGTACGACTTACTATGCTATTAATTTTGGTGGTCTCATACTCCATTGTGTGAAAGGGTTGTTTCTGCATCCCCTAATTGCGGAACAAGACTTAATTTAATTGAAACTCTAAAATTGTTTAAAGAAAGAGGTGGAGAGCGCTTTTGTGTTGGCCTTGCTACACAGAATCCTTTCTAATTCTTAGTCATGTATAAATTGGTTCGTTCTTCTCTGGAGGAGCGAAACAGTTTAAAATCGAATAAAAATGGGTACTTGGTTTACTTAGGGAATGGGACAGTCCTAACTGAATTCATTTAAACCATTTAAAATGATTTGCTACTTAACCGTGTGCATTTCAGCTCTTTGAGAATTATATAAAATTACGGTTTCGAATGGGGTAAAAAAAATGTGACGATCACTTTTTTGAAATTTTTTTAAAATTTTTTTTATATTATAAAAGAATTATCCATTCTGAAATGATGTTCAGCTATATTTTTATTGCTATAATATCTAAAGTTTGTCAAAATATTATTCTTTATATTTATAACACTTAAAAATAATTACTTAAGTCTTTTTTCATGTAATATAGCATTTTACATGATGTTGCAATAAAATCTTCTGGAAATGACTTCATTCATTCAAGTGTTGATTGTATTGCTTAATTTGTAATGTTTTTAAATTGTCGCCGCATAGAGCTTCAGAATAAATCTTAGTGTACGACCGGTTTTGCAAGGGGTTGTCAAACGCTTGACATTTTTAATATTCGTAATGTTCTTTCTGTTGCTCACTTTCTCTTACTATCTACATATGTAATATATTGTCAAGTGCTGAGCAGCAGATGTGTCTTGGAATTCGTCATACCGATCTTGCAATCTTAAGTATTAATTAAGAATGAAGATGCTTGTGTGAGATATAAAAGTTTTGTAAGCATTTTCTTGCTTTAATCGACAATTGCGGCATAAGTTGACGTATTAATTAGATTTTCAAACAAGTGTTTAATTTTGTCATATTTCCGTTATTAATTTATAGATACATATATCAAGATAACGTTCGAGATTTTTAAAAAAGGTATATTTAAGTCTAAAATAACTGTTCAAATATGTTTTGGAATTTAGAGAACAAAACTGCTTCGTTCTGTTGTAAATTAACCAAAAAATTGCACAGCTGTCTCAAAAACTACAAAAAAAAAAAAGATTTTCAGTAGGTAGTATATTATAATATAGGCATGACAAGAGCAATAAGGGAAAACATGAGATATATAAATTTCAAGAAAAATAACTAATCCTTAAAATTTTTCCATAAAGATGATGACATGGTATTTTAAAATATCAAATCAATATCAAATGAATATCAAAAATCAAATTACACAAATTTGTAAACCTTAGCTTAGCTTTTGTTAAATTAAAAAAATTGATAGTGTGTTCTTTATTCGATAATGTTAGGAATCGTACCCAGAAGGAGGATTAGTAAAATCTAATCCTATCTAATTACTTAAAAAATAAAAGCTCATCAATTTTATTACATAAGAATCTCTTCGTGGAGGTGATAAATTTTGTTGGACCTGCACTTCAAAAAAGTCTAAGTCGGTCCCTGGTCTATATACATACATGTGTATGTATCATCGAAATCTAAAGCAACAAAAGATCTTCTGGGACAATATCGCCTCACATAAATCACAGGGGTAGAGAAACACCTCCCTATGGTCTTACGAGTTTTGCGAGTTTTGTTTGTCAACCGACCAAGCGCGTATACTGAGGTCATGACCCTCAAAGAATCGACACATTAAATTTATAAAGAAGATCAAAAGTATATTTCACACTTTAAATTTTATGTGAACACAGTTTCTAACACTACAACGATTTTGGTTTTAATCACCTTTTTATACCCTACACTCAGGATATATTCACTTTGTCATTCCGTTTGTAACGGGGGTTTGGCAGGCATAGAAAAATTGATTATTTTGATATTGATTATTGATTTTATATTGATTATTATAAATCAGCGTCACTACTTGAGTTCATTTAGCCATGTTCCTCCGTCTATGGATATCAACTTACGAGAAAACCAAGCGAGATAATTGATTGAAGCTTGATTCACAGGCTTCACCTCTAAACATAGCTCATGGGATTGAGAATTGGGTAAAATCAGTTCAAAGACACGCCCACTCATATTGCCCATACAAATCAAACATTGAAAACGCTATATTGAGAGAGTTATTTGATATAGTGTAATGAAATTTTTCATAAATACTTGGAATAATGCGGACTAGCTCTGTACAAAATGTTAGCGAATTTTGAAAAGAAAGCGTGGTACTTCTCATATAAGCAAAAAATTCAAAACACTATGCGTACGAGAATGTTTTAAGGTAATCAAACCAAATAAATAATGCACACAAACATAATCACATAACACATGCATTTTTAACGCATGCACTTTCAATGCAGTGTAAGTTTCGGCCTGGCCGAAGATCACACCTTTACTACTTTTACTTCAGTCCCCACTAGACCGAATCCCATATCTGGTTACTAAATTAACTGATCAGAAAAGATTTATGATCTTGAGCATAATATTACCTCCGAAGTCGTTTAAGTCATGTTCATATTAATGTCTAACATTTAGTGCGTGTCTTAAAAAGCGTGATCGTATTGATGAAATTCTAGCAGGTTTTGGAAAACTGAAGTAGATATATCTTTTTTTTAAAATACCATAAAACTGTTGCAATTTTGTCACTCTGAATTAATTACCTAATACGACAAATAAAATTAACATAAACAAACATGGTAATATGTATTAAATAAACCTCAAAACAACTCCGAAATCATTAAATAAATATTACCATTAAAGTGCAATGTTTAAATTTGTAAAATCGTAATTTAAAAAATTAAGTCCATATAACTAGTTCTTAGCCATGTTACTGCTATCGACGTATACGCTTTGCGTGAGACAGACTAATGAATTTCAAGCTACAACAATTTCAATGTAGTCGGAAGGAATTCGCGAGTTGACAAACCAAAAATTCAAAGGCCTTTGCGAGTATAATGAATAAAGTGTCGTACTCGTAAATCCAGTAAGCAGCATTCAGAGTTCATTAGATTTTTGTTTAATTGAATGTTGAATGAAAAAGGAGAAGGAAAAAAAAATTGGATAAAATTAATAGAAACAAAACTGACAAAGATTTGTCTTGCATATCTGTGACATTAATTATGTTTAATAAATTTTGGGAAACAAAAAAAGTGTCGAGGCGTTTTTGTTCCATTTCAAATGTAATTGGCGTAGACTTAATTTGCTACAGGGTAGACAAAATTTATTGTCAAAAAAATACGAAATTTGTTGAAGCAAAATTTATGCATAAGGGTGGTTATAAATATTACAAAAAAATTTAGTTTAGAAATGCAGCATTATTATTAATAACATTCTTGAAAACGAAAACAAATCGAGCAAATTTAAGCGAATGGTCTACCTAATATTTTTACACGTGTAAATTTGTATGTGTCTCATTTTGCATGCGCCCACCTATTGTGCAAGACATGATAAAGGATCAAATTGTTGTGTAGAAGCCAAAGCCCACATTCATTCCAGCACCAAGACATCATCCATTTATGTATGCAACGACAGCGACAGAAACACGAACGAAGGTCATTTTATCTGCATTGCTAAATTGTGGCGCGCATCGTGCAACGTTGCGCATGCGCTGACAATTTTACGCTTAATGAAGGATGCAAGGCAGCATTTCGCATGCCTTTTTGGCATGCCTTGACACAGACGAAAGAATTGAATGCAATTTTTTTTTTTGTGTTAATTATATTTTTTAGCTAAAGTCCCTTGTTGGAATTTTTTCTAAAAAATTTATATGCATTTCATTTTTTTAGTTTGAGAATGTCAGCTTTTAAGGGGCATAAGCATAAAATACAGGGTAACGCATATGTCATTCATTGATTTGAATAATTTTTAGCTTTGTTATTTTCAAATATATGTAGTTGTCTTATTTTCAGGATATTTAAGGAACATATCAGGACTGAAGAGCGTACTAAAATCCCTATGTTTTAGTTTTTCCACTCAAATTCTGGATTTTGTTTGAACTTTATTATGTTTCACAGCTGAGGATTACTTCCTTTGGGAGTACCTTACGTAAAGAAATCAGCAACGATCCAAAAGCTCATGCAATAGCGCCGCTAGCATGGGACGATTTGCTATTGATCTCTATATTGTTTGAGTTGATCAGAAAATTGCCTAAATATTGCTGTTTATATGGCCTGCGAGTAAGATCGAACTGGCATTCTGACTATTTTTTACTGCACTGCTCCACTAATGATTTTTTTTTACTAACTTCAACGCTTTGATAGCGACCTGACCCTTAGAGAATTTTGCAATCTTCGTGGTACCTATTAAACTAAAGGCTTCGATAATTGGAAGAAATTTTCAGTCTTCGTTAATGGCCGGCCATTAAACTAAAAAACTGTAAGTGAGGATGGGAAGTACAATGGCTGTATTCCGATATATATGTAGATTCCGACAGGCACAAAAAAAAACCATGAACTCTTTTTTAACGACACTAAGAGAAATTTCAATTTTTATTCGGGAAAGGCATGCACAAAAGTTATGCGCGGTTCAGTTTTCTTGCCACCGCCTTTCCTTTTCTTTTCGTAAAAATAAATATTCGGTCTTAAGAAATTTTATCCTTTTTTAGGTTCAGAGAGAAAATATCCAAAAAATATTTTGAGAAAATGATTTTAGATCAATATGTAGAACTTTTGCTGGAAAACCCGTCATACGATATTTTTGATTAAAAGCTTATGGATTTTTTTTTTATTATTTAAATTTAACTTTTTATTCTGGTGAACTTCACTTTTACGAAGGATATCTTAGACTCATAACTTGATTATTAAAGTGTAAAAATAATATCGTACTTATCGTAAAAAAACTGTTCGGATATTCGAACCTCTGTCCACTGGGCTTAACCAAAAATTTTCCGTATGGTTTTTTAAATATTCATTATTAATCAGTTAGCGATATTATATATTTGATAAAAATTACTCAAAGTAATTTGCAAGAGGAATTTTAAAAAATAAAAAACTAGACAAAGAACTCGGCAAAATTTGATACTTAAAAAAATCAGCTTACTAAAATAATATCCATTGATTGAATTTAGTTTATAATATATAAGTTTTATTTCAAAGTTTAACTTTTAAAGAAAGAACACAAAACGAAATGCACTCAAAAACCAGACGGCAACCAAAAAACGTAAAAGTACGTTTACATCACGGTAAACAATCTAAATTTGGAAAACAATATTAAAATGATTTTTTAATATTTTTTTTTTTTGCAAGCCTTACACAAAGTTGTTTAACAAAATTTACAGCCAACGAATGGACTTTGCCACCTGAAAGTCAGACTAAAGGATATGATGCAGTGGAGAACGAAGAGAACAAGCGGTTCAATGTCAGCAGAATATACCGCAGGTTAAAGCACTTCTCTGGCGAATAAAAAGACATGCTGTGTTTTAATTAAAACTCACCGATTTATGAAAATAAAAAGTAATAAATAAATATTTTTATTTTCAAAAAAAAGTTTATTTAGTTAAATTATTTAAGAGTAGGCATATAAATATACACAATCATATATGTAGGTACTACGATAATTTAAATGCATGTTAAAATATCAAAAAATATATATATATATTTAAAAATTACTTATAAAATTTATAAATCTAAATTAAAATCTAAATTGTTATTTTTTTTTAAATGTAAAAATTAATACTCATCGCACTTATGTATATAAGGAGACTTAATTATAATTTTGTTAAAGCAAAGATGGATTACATCCATCATTAGATATTTGAGACATAATTGTTTTTAAATGATATTGCTTCATTATAAGTATGTTGTGTATGTACTACCACATATAATTCACTATCATTACAGAATAAAAAATTCCGATTGTAGAGCCCGCCAATACATCAGTCACATGATGTTTGTAATCAGAGATACGTGTTAATGCTGTATACCAGGCAAACATAAGGAATAGAAATTGCATAAAATGTTTAATCATTTTGCAACGTTGCCAATTCAGACGGCGTTGTAAGTAAACCTGTGAAAAATTGAAATAAATACAAAAAACTTAAATTTAGTAATTTGATTTGATATACCGTAATATATATCATCGTTAGAAATGAGAAACACGCATGTCCGCTTGGAAATGATAGGCGCACCTCTTTCAGTCGTTTCGGTGACATTTCCAATCCAAGGCATTCAAACTCTTCAATATAAAGTCCAACATTCATGGGATCATCGCATGTGGTGCCATCATACAGAATTGGTTGACAAACCTGTATTGGTAGTTGAACATAGACTTTAAAATCTTTTTAATTATTGTTTTGTAAAATTATGAAATGCACACTAATCGACAAAAGAAAAACTATATCAGAGACAGTTTATAGATACATATGTATGTAAACGTATGTGGAGCAAATATAAAAATCAACCCAAAAATAAAAAAAAATTAAAAAGAAAACTTAGGTTACACTATGGACGTTATTTCCTAATAGTCTGGGAGCCGGTTACATCAAAAGTGTCGCCATAGTGGATTTGAAAAATTCTAGTAAGAGTTGACAAGATTATCCCAGTATGACAAGGTTTTTCTAGTCGGATGTATTTTTAATTAAATTATCATTTAACAAAATGACGTTTTGCCGTTATCGCGGAAATTGATTTCAATTTGAACATTTTTAAGAGATTTCGGGATCTTTCAAAAAAACCTGGCATGACAACATATACATACTTACTCTGCCGAAAATGTATGTCATTCCTATTCCTATCCATAAATTTACTTTAGTAGCCCCTCCCTCTATTGTTTTATTACGATGCTTTTAATACTGACAACGAATATGGAATCAGGAGTTGGGAGACGCATGTAGTTTCGGAGAAATGGACATCGGAAGTCGTGGATATTACTCTCAATAAAATTATTATAAAGTTGAGAACCCTGAATCGATATCCAAAATATAGTTGTCATATGAAAGGTGTAGTTTTCAAGATATAACAATTTTTCTAAATTTCTGACTATTTTTTTTTAAGAAATCGTTATTTATAGTATTAACATACATTTTTATTAATATATTAAGAATGGAATTTTTATGTCCTTTCAAATGATTTGCTATTCAAAAGTGTTTTTTTTTTTTGCCAACCCAATTTTTTAAGGAAAACAAATGAACGAGTTTTAAAAATTTTCTTGATATATTACAAGAAATATTATCTTCATGGTTTTCATACAACAAGTGTCAATTTAGATTTTGCACTACTATTTATGAACTCACTTCCTTGGAAAAGTAATGCATAAGTATGTCCTACAGTGTGGCCATAATTAGATTATTCTCTTCAAAGCTGAAATACTAAGTAACATCACTTTAATCACATAGTAAACTCATTTAACCATAATACACTTAGATAGCCTATCTCAATCGAAAGAACCTCATGAACACATGTCTGTTATGACAAAACAAATCATTACAATCAACATTAAGCTATCTACCATGTGCATTTAATACAGAAGATCAAAACAAAAGAGCCGAAGTGGAGTTAAGTTTTTCATGTAAACAAAAAAAAAAGGAGGGTAAATTCTTATGTTTAAAATAAATATTATTCGCAAATCAATTATCACAAATTTATTTGTGTAGCATACCGCAAAAAAGTGTGGCCTAAAACGTCCAATTGAGTACTTGGCAATATCTGTTGTTAATTGTCCTATGACTGCACCAAAAACTAATAAGCCAATTCTTTTATAGCATTCCACAATCCAATCGGGAATTTCCATTTGACAAAAGTAATATCGATCAGCTGATAAGTTGCCAATACCATGCATTCGATTTGAGTTGGAATTGAAGAATTCAGTAGTGATAATCTAAAATAAAATACAAACAAAACATAAAATTAAGAATAATAATAAAAGAAAAGTTTCTTACACTAGTTTACACAAAGAAATCTGGTTTCTCATAGACTTTTTTTATGTATTTTGGGGCGTTGATTCCAACAACGTCAACAATTTTTTTTTTGTTTTCTTAAAAATCGTTTTCAGATATCCAGGTTTTTTGAGAATATTTCGAAAAAAATTTTGAAGAAAAAAAATTGTTGGCATTTTTGGAATCTACTCCCCAAAATACATAGAAAAAAATCTATGAGAAACCAGATCTCGAGATCAGGCTTAAATTTGTAAACTACTGTTATACTTAAAAACTATGATTTCTGATAAAATCCTTGGGTGCAAAGATTTTGACAAGCTCTTAAATGAATGAGTTCAGTGACGGTTCCACGGCTTGATCATGGTCGGCTTTCCAAAATTAAAAATGAATTCTCTATGCAAATAAACGATTAGAATACTCCTTATAATAAAATAAAAGTATAATCTTTTTGACCGGCTTTGAACTGAAAGCCCACGGTTTGTCCACTAAATTAGCTTTAACCTCAAAATCCAGATGTGTTATTTAGGATAAAAAAAAACTTTAAAAAATTCCGACTTCAATTCACTTTTCTGAAAGCCACTATTTGTTGGGAAAACCTGCATTGATAAGACAATTTGGTGCTATGATTTACACATAAAAGTTTTTGATCAGTTTGCTATTTTCGAAACTAAAGTGATTTTTTGTATGGGATTATATAATGGTGTTCTTCAGGACAAATATAAACTGATATGTCTCATGATATAATTTTTTCCGAAAATAAAGAACAATATTTAAATTATCAAACTATGTTCTAAACTTCAAATTCAGGTAAAATTTTCTTGATCCAAATAAATATAATAAAAGGTTTTGATAATCTGTTTTTTTTTTACTTTTATTTGGTCGGTTTTCTCTCATGATGTTTACTTTAATTCTATTGATTGAAATTTAGCATTTTTTTCCCAAACTAATATTGCAAAATTTTCAAAAAATCAACTAAAAATTCCAGAATCTACTCAAATGAACGAACACCCAGCGTGTCGACATGCATTTTTGAAATTACCAAATATTTAAAAGAAAAAAACTATTATACAAAACTGCATTTGAACAAGAGAGAAAAAATTTCAAAGAAATTCATTAAGCTCATATTTAATTTCCACAAATGATTTATGCAGCATTAATAAGCAGCAACACGCTGTGTGAAACGTGTTTTTACTGTATTCATATATAAACTAAATCCAATACCAAATTGATAACCACCACCACCTGAGGAGGTAGGCGAGGTTAATTAAAAGCAAAGATAAAAAATTATTTACTGCAGCTGAAAAGGCATTAAGATCAAAAGATTTTAAGCTCTTAATCGAAATTTCCGCCTTGGAAATTCACATTTGAAAAATGCAATGCAATGTAATTAAGGAGTTATGAGGAAAATTTTTACAAGGCTTTTTTTTGTGTTCCGATTTTTGGTTATTCGTAAATTGTTGTATGTTTTCGCTTCACTTCAAATAAACAATTTTGTTTTTAAACTTTTAAACAATAAATATTTTAATTTATTAAGTGTTAATTAAATTCCAATTTTTGCTCAATCGCATTTTTCTTTTTCTATTGTAAACATTGGAATACAATTTTTTGGTCGGTTTCTTTCTCATTTACGGCAGGTGTGACGTCTACAGTGGTGAAAAATTAATGGCTTAAATAATAAGAACGGATATTTGGAATTTGTTAAAAAGTAGCTCTATACCAAGAATACAAATTATTAAAAAAATGCTATTTGTAGAAATCTAGAAAAACTTTTGAATTTTATAAACCCTAATAAAAGTTTTGAATTAAACATTAAGTTTATATTATAATCACTTAATCGCTAATTTTTTTTATTGCTCAAAATCATTTTATTAACATAGTAACAAAATGAAGTAAAAATTCTAGATACATCCTTTCATTCGTTTATTTTCCATTCAGGCGAACCGTGAAGGGTCAAATTGTAGACAAAAGAAAATTTTATTGACTGCGGCGCTTATGTTTAATCAGTCAGACAGCATTTCAAGGAATTAACACTTAAAGGCAGAAAAAATTGAAGGATTAAAAAGAAAATTCAACACTTACAATTGACATAGGTACCGCAAAACCAATCAAATACAGCATCCAATTGTGTACCGTTGAATCTCTGTAGGGATGTTTTAAGGAGGCATCATCGCAAAAGAAACCACGTTTGTAGGCTGAACCCCATAGATGAAAAGAAATTATGGGGAAACCAACTAAAAATAAATAAATTAATAAAAAAATATTTTAATGACTTAATGTTGACTATTAAAATAAATATAAGTGTTATAATTAGTGCAACTAAATAACCGTGGCAGCGTGATATGCAATTGAGGTTCTACAATTGGCCATAGACTATAACATTTTGAGAGCCGGTGTTCGAAAACGCGCATTAGAACGTTCACTGCAATTTATTTTTTCTAACGTTCCTTATTATAATCAGAGTAGTTATCATGTGTTTACGTAAAAACATTTCTTTTAATAAGATATGATACACTTAGAGAAAAAAAAATTGGTTAAATTTAATATTTTCATTGGTTGATGATTAAAAACACAATTCGTTTAATGTTGTTTATTATTTAATACAATTGTTTTTTTTTTCAACAATCATTGGCGTATTCAAGGCTATTTTTAGCGGTTGATTTCCTCCTCAAGGTCTAACAAATTGAGATTTCTTATCTTATATGAAATTATTTGGTTTTCCTAAGGCGTTACCAATAACCGAACTTTTTTTGGGAGGACAGTACTTCTTTTTTTGGCCGTTGTACTGCGTATTTCGAAGTACAAGCAAATGTACTCCTTTGTACTTTTTTGTTAATTAAAATATAATTCTTGAAAAAACATTTATATTCTATATGAATGATCTGGATATGTATAGTTTTTTTTTTGGTAAAATATCTCATGTTTTCTGTACTTCTTTTGTACTTCTTTTCACTTCGACTTGTTCTTCTTTTGGCTACAAAATAGTTACGTACATTAGAGCGGTTAAAATTTAAGCTTTTCTATGAAAATTTGCGGACTACACAAATTTTCACATATTTAATTCATTAGATTAAGTATCATCTATTGATGATACCTATTTTTGTCAAAAAGTTTGAATTTATTAGCAAAAAATCAACTTCTATTTAATAACTTACCAGCCAATATAAAACAAAGTTTAACTACAAGTGTGTTGTGCCGTCGAATCTTATTTATATATTTTAAAAAATTTCTGATAAGAGCAATCATATTGCTATTGTTGCTTCAAACAAAACAAACTATTTACTAAAATTGTATATCAGAGAGAACTTCTGAATTGCTTGAGAAAGCGTAAGTAGGTACATATGTACTTACAGTCTGTTCAACAAAAGTGTTGACAACTCTACTTCGTATAGATAAGTAACTTGAGTTTTGTTTTATAAAAATATATATATTTCTATAATATCTGTGGCAAATTGCAATAACCAGTTAAGTGAAATTTTTTAAAAAATGTGATTTGCTGAGGAAAATGTGTATTTTAATCTAAATTTTCATTTCCTACATGAGTCCATGAGTCTCAAAAAAAACCGAATCAGTTAACTGAAATTATTTTGTCAAAACCAGTTAAGTGTCATATAATTGAGTTATAACCAGCTAACCGCTTTTCTAATTGATTAATTTGTTATTAAAAGTATTCAGAGTTAAAAATTCTATAAAATTATGTTTTTTGGAGTCTACTAGTCAGCCTGATTACGATTTTGTCAATAGAATAACTTTATCTGTTCAATACAGAATTTTTTCTCTCGAAACTTTAAACTTGAATATCTCGAAATCAGGTTCGTGCCAGTTAACTGGTTATTGCAATTTGCCACACATATGCATAAGTAATGCAGTCAAAAAACGCTCACCAGCAGAAGTAGTCAACTCGGGATCAATATTTTAAGGTCTGTGCAATTTTGAAACTACCACGAGATATTTATATAATCGAAATAGAGCCTGAGGCCTTGGACCAATATACATACACTATAACTTATCTAAAAAACCTAATCGGTTTCCAGTTTCTACGTGAATTTAATATATTTAAGTCATAAGTATTTAAAAGCGTTTTTTCCACATCCCGGTTTATTTTTTGGTCAGCAATATTCAAAAATTAATTCATAAAAAAGTAAAAAATTAAATTTTTTGGGTGGGAAAAAACCTTTTTTTTCTGTTGCTCGATAAGTTCTATCACAAAATATTATACAATTCCCCGCTAATTCAGAAATTTTTCAATTCCTACCAAGGGTCCGACTTTGACATGAAATTCCTGCCCAGATCGAGTCAATCTCGATCACTTGGTAACACTGGTTGGATCAAATCGTTTTCAATAAAGCATAACGCTATAAAAGAAGTTCATAGACATACAATAGTTTAAAATTCAGTGCCGCATAAAATATGCTACCAAAATGGTATTTCCAGTGGGATAGCGACCCCATCATTCAGCAAAAGTATGTGACGTCGCGTCTGAACCAAAAAACTTTAGTGTTTCGAAGTTACCTTCCCAATTACATGAACGCAATCTACTTGAAAGCCTTAAAGCAAACTTAATCTCAAAAGAGTAGTTCAGAAAGTTTGGATTTTTTATATCCCTACTGAAATTTCAGAGTGTGACTGTCTTCATGAAAACAATACCTTTAAAGAAGACATTATTAGCAATTAATAAATATTTTAAATTGTATGAAATCTTGAAAAGACTCTGATTAAAACTTATTGAGGAGATACAAGTATTCGAGTAATTAAGTTCATGCCCAATATTTTTCATGTTGTGAAATAAAATATGAGCTACTGCCACTGCTATTGAAAACGTGCTAGTGATGCTATTATTTTGACCATAACTGTAGCAGAGCTTTGAACTAAATATAAAAAAAATGTGCACAATCATCTGCAGTTCTGATAAAAAAGTTTAAATAAAAACATAAACAGGTAACTTGTTACAGCGGCAGCGACAAGATTATCCAACCAGACGTTTGAGATCATTCAACCGATATAGTCATGTATTCGGAGCGAGCAGAAACTTTTTATAATGAAAAGCAGAAAATTTGGTCGGGTAGACGAAAAAAAGATTTCTTTGGACCTAGCATAACGCTTGGTGAAGCAGCCCATTTTATTTTGGGACTTGATCCTGGAAAAGTTGTGCAGGTAATGGATACCACTGGAGAGCAATTAACCGCTGCTCAATTGTTACGTAACAGTAATGTAATGGCAAATAGCTTAATCCGTCTGGGACTAAAACCAGGTGATATTGTAAGCATATCAGCCACTAATACAACTCATATAAGTGCAATTATGTTGGGTGCATTTCTTTGTGGTACACCAACAAATGCTCTGTATCCGGAATTTGATAAAGGTAAGTACACAAATTATTTATCTTCGTTTATATAAAATTAATTTATTATAACTTTTAAAGAAAGCGTAAAAATTGCTTTCAAAGTGACCGAGCCAAAAATTTTCTTCTGTGACGTTGAAAATTATCATATAATTAAAGAGGCTGTCAGTGAACTCAACTTAAGTGGCGATATTTATTTAGTGAATGGGGAAATAAAATATGTCAACAGTGTCAAAGATCTATTGATAGATGATGGTAAAGAAATCAATTTATCAAGGTAAGACTTATGAAACATGCAATTCTTTTTTTAAATGAAACGTATTATAAAATTATCAGCATTAAATTTTCGAAATGAAAATAGTTTGAAGATTCTGAGAATATACAATATGCTTGAAATGAAAAATCTTTTTTTTTTTTAAATAACAACAGCTGAAACACAATTCCGTCATTTCTTATTTATATCGGAGAGGATCCTCAAATTGTTTCCAATACGAAATTTTTTTGCGGAGAGCCTCTAAAAAAGTTTCAGACTACATGATTTATATGATGATTAAAAATATGATGATTTTTATAAATATTACAGCTTCTTCTGGTACAACTGGTACACCGAAAGGTAGTCGATGTTCCCACAAAGCGTTACTAAATCAGACTGTAATGTAAGTCATAGACGCTTTTGTTTTTATATCTATTATTGAATTATTCTTCTTTGCAGGCCTAATTTACAAAGTGATTCAGTGCTTTTCGGCTTCAGCACCTTATACTGGGCATCCGGCCTATGGTTATTTACCGCATTTCTACTTAGTGGTGCTAAGCGAATCGTAACCAATCAAGCATTTACCACCGAATATCTATTACAACTGATTGAAAAACATCGAATTACTGATATCAGCGGTAGTCCACATCAAATGGCCCAAATATTACAACATACTACGCCCACAACTCATCAACGTCTATCCAGTATACGCTGCATAATTTGTGCCGGCTCAAAAGTACCACGAATTGTATCGGAAAAGATTAATGCATTATTGGGAGATGAACCAACTCGTTTAGGTCTAACAGTGGCCTATGGCATGTCTGAATTATCAGCAATGTTATCGGAAAATGATGGTGGTCCCAGTCTACGACGTGAAGGTACCGAAGGTAAATTAATGCCAAATATGGAGGTACGTATTGTGGAAAGAAATACTGGCGAAGCAATGGGCATTAATGGCGAAGGCGTAATACACATACGTACACCACATAAATGGGCGGGTTATCATCACAATGAGGAAGCTACCAGAAAGGCATACGTTGATGGTTGGTTGATTTCCGGTGATATTGGTTACTTTGATGCTGATGGCTTTTTACATATTTGTGCACGTGATAATGATGTTTTTAAATCAAATAATTTTCAAATATATCCAGCACAAATTGAAGATGTTGTAATGCAATTGCCGGGTGTTTTGGAAGCATGTGTATTTGGTGTACCAGATTTCTTGGCCAGTAATTTGACAGCCTGTGCAGTGGTGCGTACAGATAATGAATATGGTAGGCAAATAACAGCACAAGACATTGAGGACTACGTACGCATAAATATGGCTACGATTTATCATATTAAGGCTGGAGTATTTTTTGTGGTTGCTTTGCCAAAAACTGGCTCCGGCAAAGTTCAACGACGAAAGGTTTTGGACTTGGTAAAAAAATAAATATTAATAAAAAAAAAACCATAAAAATTATTGAGTAAAGGGTTAACAAAGAGTTCTCTAAATTCATTGAAGAGTCTACAAATTTCCTGTATAATTTATTGATATTATATTAATCCTGATAATAAAAACAAGAATGACTAAAATTGAAAATTTTGTTCGAAATTTTTTTTTTTTGAGTTTCAACTTATAAAAATTAGCAAACGATTCGAAAATGATGCTTAACTTTTGTACAGTGGACATATGCTTGAAAATCTTGTATTCTAAAATATAAAAAAAATTTTCAAATAATTGTGATAATATTTAGCAAGTTTCGGAAAATTACTTTTCCCTAAGATTTTATACATTTTCATTTTGTCTAATCTGACAGCAATAATGTTAATCGTTGATTCTAGCAATAAGACTTGAAATTTTTCCATTAAAATAATTTAAAATAGCAAATTTAGCACGTGTATTCATTGCTCATTTTCAAGTGAATAAATTAATAAACTTTTATGTACATGCATACATATATGTAGATAGATATGCATGATTTAAAGCAAATCTAAATAATAAACATACCTATTGAAAACAAGAGTGAAGGAGCTTCTTGATATGCGTTATTTCAATAATGAATGCAGGAAATGCTTTGTTGGCCGACATGACGCGCAACGTAGAATACACGAGAAATTCTATGCTGTGGGTATAGATTTATTATAATGCATAAATTAGATGAGGTGTATTCTTGATTTTTTAGTTCAATTTTCAATTCAATAAATTTTATTAAACTCACTTGACTTTTTTACGATAAATAATTAATTGTCGAAAGATACGGGTTACATAAAAATTTATTCAATTTAGGTTTACCTACGAAAAAAGAAAACAAATCTTTTAACATTTTAACGCTAAAAGTCAGCGGCGGCCTTAGGGGGTGGCGAGCAGGGCAATCTCTCGGGCCCTCGTCTTGCAGGAGCATCGCGCATCAACCCGAGTAGAAAAATGTCGATGTTTAATAGTTTTTTTTTTATTTTATACTTAGCTAACAATAAGTTAATTCATAGTGAAGTATAAGAGGGCACTCCAAGCCAAATCGGACACCATTTTGCTTCTACAATGACAAAACTCTATTGTAACTTTTGTATAGTATTTGTGTATTTATCAATCGAAGTTACCATAGTAAAATAAAGAAAACTTAAAACAAATACTTTTCAGTAAAATAAAGAAAAATATTTTAGGACGCTCACAATCTGTAGTAAAAATTGTAAATATTTACAAAAAATACTAAAAGTACTACAGATCGTGAATACCGCTGATATTACTGTGAGATTTTCAATTTTCTTAAAAATTTTTTTCAAAAAACTGAGCGAAAATTTATTTTAATCAAAACGTTTGTATAATTTTTCCCACTCATCGCGTTTTCATAATAAATTCTTTCAACGCATTAAAATCCATAAAAGCATCACATTACTCTATCACTTTATTACAGCAGCATAAACCCACAAGTGTTTACAGCCTGTCAAGAGTTTAAACACAACCCTCACCGTGTATTAAAAATAAAAATAAATTAAGTGTTTCATTCATACCTCTGTTTATACTACTTGTATATGTTGTGATTAAGCTTACCCCAACATATTTTTTTAAATTTTCTAAATAAATATGAGGGAGGCTGACTTGCAGTGAGGTATCAGGCCACTTATTACAACTCTTTAATGCTTAAGTGTTGTACACATGCAAATACAGAGTATCTCAAAAACGAGTTTTCGTTATAGAATTTGTACCATTTTGATAGAGTCTGACATCAGTTAGGTAGGCTGTTTGAATGTTTTAATGAAAATCAATCAATCCATGCTTTAATGAGCCACGAAATTCTTTACATTTATGCAAGTACATATAGTACATGCATTTAAAATGAAAATTTCACTAAGATCTGAATGAAAACAAACACATAACACAGCTGTAATTCAAATAATGCCGACTACTTGATAACAGCAAAGAATTAAAACAAAACTTCGGATAATACCGCCGTTGGCATCCAGAACTAACAAAGATCACTAACAAAGTGTCAAAGATCAATTGTACGCACATGTCAAAAAATACTAAAGCTATAAAGTCAATGAAGTGATAATTAATTTAAATGAATGAATAAAGCAAAAAATATTTATATGGTGTATTAATAAATAGTTGTTCGCTAAAAATAACATAAGAATTGCAAAAAAGGAAAAGAGATAAATAAAGGGCTTGAATGATTAATGCTCTATGTTGTGACATTAACATTAAATTAATTAATATTTATTTATATTAGTCATTATTAAGTGAGCGTTATAATATCAGCCACATACAATGAGTGAAGTTGCAAAATTAATTCGTAGCTTATGTTTATCATTTCATCTTTTAGTATGAACTGTTTTCTAATGTTTTCAGCAGTTTCAACCCGATTTTTTGAGCACATTCATTTTAGCGCACAAACGTCATCCGATGTATTGCTAACTCTTGTCAAATATAGTCCTACAGAGCAGAGAGAATTTTTTTTATTCACACTAGCCCATTGGCTAGTGACTCTTAAATAACTTAAAAAAATAAGTCTGGAATAAACCGATCAGGTGATTATGCGGGCAAATGCAAATCGCAAAGGTAGTTACAATGTAACAACATCATCGAATAGGTAGGGCTCAATGATCATGTTCAATACAAATGATTCACCACACAAATTTGGATATGACTCAGTATATATTTTGATGAAAAATGTTGCTCTTCAGGGTTAAGGCTTACATTGCACACAGGCTGTATTAACGGTCGACTTAGAAGTTTACAGACAGTAGCTGACTTCTATACGGAATTATCTTCAAGTCGTTGACTAAAATATACTGCATAGCTCTGGGAATGTGCCTTCGTCTCGTCGTTATTATTCGACTCTCATCCTCGCACACAACTTCAATATTCTCGGAACACAACACAGTACTAAGGTCGATTCAGATTGATTATGTAACTAATACCAAATCTACTTTTGGCATGCTGTTTACCTGCTAGCTTGTATTTGAAATCAACACGCATGTTTAATGAAATGAAAATATATAGATTTGTAAAAAAATAAGATTTGATTAGTCTGTAAAGCTTTTAATAAGGGCGGGACACCCTCCGAATCTTTTGCTTTGCATATATTAAAAACCATAACAGATATTGCAATAAAATTTTGTATTGTGTGATTTCATGACACTAAAAGCTCATATAAGAAATTTTGTTATAATAATGGTTCTTATAATATCATGTAATACTTATTTCCAATTATTTAAGTGGGTACACACTTAATTTTTCGCTAAAGCCCATTTAACTAAAAGCTATTAAGAATCGACTGCGTAGTTCTTATAAAGAACTTAAAAATTTCAGTGCTAGTTTAGAAGTGCCATAATCACTGATCTAATCCCGCCTATTTTTAGAATAATGGAATTTTATCGAAATCGCTTCTATTGTTTCTGGAATGAGAAAGAAATAACCTTTCATCTTTTGGGAGTTTGCACGTTTTTTACTGAAATTTGAAAAGGTTCAGACACTCCTTAATCTTTGCATTACATTGCTAAGTCATCTTTTAAAAAAGTTTCATAAAAATCGTTTGAGCTGTTTTCGAGAATTGGAGAAACAAAAATTGTCATTTAATTAAGTGCTATGCCCACTTTAAAATAAGCTTTATTAAACTGAAACTCTTGCAAATTTTCTTATTGTTTTTTCTTATAAATTCTCCAAAAGATTTTTTTTTTAAATCAGTCGTGCCGCTTAGAAAAACAAATCTTTTTCATGTGTAGGCCTCATAATCACGTTGTTTTTCGGAGAAAGTGAGTAATAAAAAGCTTTGAAGAAAAATCGAATATACTTCAGTATGAGTCAATGTTTCATAAAACCCCAAGTTAAAAAGACGATAAAACTCTGTCATATTAAACAAGTTACCTGACTCACGGTGGGCTTTAACCAAGTTGACAAGTTGAGTTACTACAAAAATTTGAATGGGGAATTATTTGGGATGTTATTTATAGTCAATATACATCAAAAGAAAAAAAAACTCCTTAGAGCTTTTTTTTATTCCATATTTACAGTTTTTTAGTAATATTAAATGCGTATGAAATACATACGTGCGACTCACGTAAGAAATTTAAAAAACATCCGCTTTTGCTCAAATTTTGACACGTCAAAGAACCCTGAAAGATAGCTTCACAACACAAATTTCAGCTCTCTAGGTAATCGGAGTCCAGAGTACTGTTAGGTCAAAGTTTCGAATATCTCTGAACCTGGTCAACCATTTTCACTGTGTGATATCTCATTTTGAAGTGTATGAAAATGTTAACGATTTAAAGTATAATTTAAGTATTATGAGTAAAATCTCGATATGGGGCAAAATTTGCAAGTTGTCATATTTTACTAATTCCATTTACACTTACTTTGGGCGCAAATAAAGGTCTTAAAGTCTAGAAGCTTAAAATTATTTTTTGTGTATAGTAGATCACATAACAAAAAAAAAAAAATTGATATCCATAACTTTAAACTTATATTTGTGGGCTTTAAGAACTAAAATTTTAAAAACGGACCAAATACAGCTATTTTCAGGCCAAAATATGGCTCTTTCTTAGGACTCCGACCACATAGAGAAGACACTGGTGCTATCTAATAAAGTAATTTGACCTGGAAATTTTTTAAATTTCATACGTATGTTTTACATATGTATGTATGTATGTGATATAATTGAAAAATAGTAAATATGAATTTAAAAAAAAAAAAGCTCTAAGGATTTCTTATGTTTTTCATATATCGACTCCAAATTACATCCCAAATAATCCCAAATTAAAGTTTTTGTAGCAACTCACACTTTTATTGAAAGTTGGTTAAAGCCCACCGTGAACTTTTAATTGATTACTTACGGTATAATAAATAACATCAAAATTAAAGATATTTTTGCACACTTACGACAAGTCAATATCAGCATATCAAAAATGATGCGACAGCAAACCTTCCGTGTGTCATACAAATCCATCTTCATTGGTGTACCTACGAACTTTCGGTTATTTAGACGTATTTCAATTTTATTATTATTGTGATTCGCTAACGAAAGAGTTGTATCGTTCTTAGACACCGTCGTTGTCGTCGTATCACCGTCACCAACATCAAGAGCACGATTGTCTCCAATACAGATCCCGTTTAAAGTGGGCGATGGCGAGGATGGTTCACTACTGCTGCTTTGACTTTCCAAACGTTGCAACGGAGTCGTATCGCAAACACTTGATGGGCGCAAAGCACTCATTGGAAAGCCAATGATTCACAAGAAAAAATTGCAAAAATAAAGCCAAGATAACGATATGGCTGCTGTGTGCTGGCAGCAGCGCAAGTGCCCAAGTCCAACGTTGTGGGAATTGAATGCGATTGAGTGGATTCTTTTCAACTTCTTGCGATTTTTTTTTATATTCTCCTTTTTAGACAAAAAAATGCAGACAGCAAATGAGTGACTTACGCAACGTTGATAACCTGGCGCTTAGTTATCAAGCTCTTGTTTACACTTTTATGTCGACACTTGTTAGTTCTGGAATCGAGAGATTTCAAGTGCGATTTCTAAATTGATTTCTTTTGTTATTTGTTTACTTGATTTCTGTTGTTGTTATTACGCAGAATTTGTGTTTATAATGGGTTGTTTATATGGTAGGAAATTTACAGTTTTGTATGATCTGTGTAAATTGAACATTGAACTAATTTGTTGGTATTTATTCGATGTGCTCTAGAAAATCTGTAAATAAAAAATTTTAATTTAATGAGATACAAGTAAATAAATGCAAACATAGTTGTTAGATTTTATAAGCGAAGAAGTTAGTACATATTTCTTAAGCATATCAGAGTTTTGAGATATTTCAATCTAAAAGTGTCAAATGGCCTTTAAAGTCTCTACTCGATATTCAAACGGTTGATGGATAAATTCTGGTAAGCAAATATGTATTGAGGCCCTCAATAATTTGTCAGAAATCCGTATCGGTACGACCTTCTAGTCAGTTACATGGGGTCAAAGGTCACAGAAAAAAGTTGCGAATATCTCGAAAGCTGTAAACTTTTCAAAACATTTTATTTCGTAAAGATTATCTTAAACGAGTTATAGCCCTAACTACGAGTAACTACTTATGTGGCCACTGAATTACCGAAAGGCTTAAAATGTTATAGCATGTTCTTCGATTTCAATATTTTAAAATTTGTTTCAGATTATACTGCATTCTTTGGAGATTAAAATGATTACGTTTGATATCCAACGAGTACACTCATTCATAAAATGAATATTGCTGAAAATGAATGAATGTAAAATAAAAAATTTTAAAATGTAACTGAAGTCAGGACACTTAAACTATTAGAAATTCATCAAATTGAAAAGTGGAGGCAAAACTGCATTAACAAAATTTTCTTTTTTTTTTTTTTTTGTGGAGCCCAGTTAAAATGTTTGAGTAAAATTTACAATTTAACACAATTGTGTCAGAAAAGAAAAGAATATAGAAAGAAGTATTTCGGAAACTGAAGTTTTTATTATTACATTGTATCATAAATAAATATTTATTTTGGCTACAGCTATACCAAGTGATTCAAACAGAAAAAAAATAGGGAAACAATTTGGTAGTTTGAGGTGCTAATGGATTTTTATTTGATTTACGGATAAAATCAAGAAATTTAAAAGATAAGCATGCATTTTTAATAAAATATTACAATGAAAGTGGATAAGCACTTAACTAGCGAAGTCGTATAGTAAGCAAATAAATGTTTGGGTGGAACTGCTTAAGAATAAATAAAAAATAGTTAAAAGATTGTTTTAATCCATATAAGTACATTAGGGTGTTTTCTTTTTACTTTCGCCAGTGTTTTATCTTTAGACCTAAAAGCGATTAAAACAAAATTTCGGTTTTCTAAATCAAACCAGTGAACGGCACAAGCAGAATTTGCTTCCCATTTAACTGAAATTAAAAAAAAAAAAACCGTTCTTAATAAAACGTTAAAAAAATATGCCATAGGTGTCAAGATATAAAGTTCCAGGCATTTTAGTTGTATGGGAGATGCAACATCCTGTTGTCAGAAGAGGTAAATACTTTGTTGTTATGATGTTGATGAATACAATTCATTTTTTTTGCTGAAAAAAGATTTGCTATATATAGAAGCTCTAAGGAATCCAAAACCGTGCCCACCTCTAACTTATCAAGCGAAAGACGACCTATTTTTATATAAAATATTTGACTCGAGGCATTGAGACTGATCAAAAGTCGTTTTACGAAAAACTAAGTGATGACCTCTATTCAGAATTACTGTTTCATTTATACAAGTATGTCAGAGAAGAAGCTTTGTTTTTATTAATTACATAAGTATCATTGACTTTTGTTTCACTTTAATTGTCCTTTAACGAACTGAAATATGGCTCGTTTGTACGGTTTGATCTTAACCAGGAATCTCATACATGTCAGCTAAGGTTAAAGTGCCAGAGGTTTGTGAAAAGTGCCAGAGGTCTAATAAAATAAAATGGTTAGAACACGTAGATATGGCTTGTACTCGTACATCCAAAGCGATTAAAGCCGGAAAGGTCCTTAGAGTAGTCATCGCTGCCTATACACAAATAACTTCTTCAGTATAAGATTTAATTTTTTTTTTTTAAACATTTTACATGCGTCTCTTGATACTTGTTAAATTGAAAAAGTCGAAATATTACGTTTAAATTCTTGATTGCTAAAATAAAAAATTGTTCAAGCCCAAAAAATAAGTTTCATGCAAATCTGACGAAACTTAAAAAGCAAAGAAACCTTAAAAAATATCAGTAAGCAAATTAAAAATGAGCTGAAATAAATTGTTTTTGTGATGTTGTTCAGAAGTCTCAATGGACGCGACAAAATCCTAAGATAGGGATATAAGCCCATAAAATTAAACAATTTCTTCAAAAAATTTGCAAAAAAAATAGGTATCTAAAATGTCGTTATTTTGGTCGTAGAATGTATATTCTACATATATATACATACATGAAATGAGACCTGTAACTGGCCAATAACTCAAAATTCTGCCATAAGACTTCGTCGTGCCCATTGAGACTTTTGATCAGCATTACAAAAGCTAGATGTTCTTATAATGGCAGCTCATTTGACTGAAAAGCCTTTCCCATACAAAAAGAGCGGGGTCTTTTGTTTTAAGAAAAAACATAAAAAATTATTACCTTGTTATTTTTCAAATTTCTTCCAATTTGAATTATGAAAAAATTTTGAATTCTTGTCATAATTATTGCACAAACGTTTTTTTTTTTTTTTCTTCTTTCACATTTTCATAATTTTTGCGCTATATTACATTGTACATATTTATAATTTTTTCTAACACTAATAATTTCTTTTTCTTTTTGCTTTGTAATTTAATTAACACTCATTTTTGACAGGTGTCTTATGTCTAAAAAATATGTAAACAAAAACGACCGTTCATAAGACCGTTATGCAGAATGAAATGCAATGAAATTACGCTTTCAAATATTTTCGTCCTTAGCTGTCGTGCTATCGCGCCACAAAAATTCACGAGAACTAAATCGTACAACAAAATTTCTTCAACTAAATTGGATTTTTCCGAAAAAATTACCAATTTGCTTTGATGCCGCACAATTTTCCATAATCTCAACAACATTGCAACATTCAACATGTTGAGGGTTGAAAAGCGTATTATCAGCGACATGTTGCTTTGAGTGTTGAAAAGTTTTTTCATTTTTATTTTGACTGCATTCGTAAACAAAACTGACGTACTGAATGTTAGATGATCAAACATGTTGTAATGAATGGTATGAAGTTAGTGCTGTCGTCAGTGTTGCCAAGTCATTTTTGCAAACTTTACTACCAAAATAATTTTTAGCTTTTAAGTACCAAAGGTTTTTGTTTGCTTGTTGAAATCTATAATAAATTTTTATATGTATAACTTTCATTACTGATAACGTGGTAAAATTGAACAAAAATTTCGACTTCACCGAATTTATGTTTATGTTCACACAAGTGTCATTATGTATTTTTTGTTTATGCTAGAAAACACTTTTGCTTTTAATTGTTAACAATGTACATATATACAATACAGAGTGACCCAAAATTAGTGGGTTGCACCTCTCATACAACTAAAATACCTAAAACGCTATATCTTGGTACCGAAGGCAGACTTTTTCTACGTTTTAGTAAGTCGTTTTTTTCGTAAAATTTCAACGAAAATGAGCTTAAACTCTGTCCGCCCCATCTATAGGTTTGAGCTAGGAAGCTCAAATATTGTGACAATTATGACAACTAAGCCCCATGCTAAAACAAAGCAAGAAAAAAAAATAAACTTAATCTATAAAATTTTCAGAATAAACACCCTTAGCTTCATAGATATTACCCAATTATTTAATAATAGCATCTAGCACGGTAATTTGGGGAAGTCCTTTCTATTTGTTTTCAATATACGCGAATGGATTGTGGGCTCACGTATTAACTCAAGCTGTTTATCTGAAATTTTCTATTTTCAACAGAATTTCTTGTACATACTTTGCTTTTATTTCAGTTAATTTCCTTGTCAAATTTTAAAATTGAATTGAATTGAACTATGTGCAAAATGTAAACAAACTAATTAAGTTGTACAATTTTTGCTTACATTTGTATTAGGTTTTGCTAACTACGAAGCCACATTTTGGTCTCAAATTTTATTTGAGAGATCAATATCAATTCTATGATTGAACACGATTAAAAACAACTGTTGTTTTCTTAAAATATATACGTTTTTTTTTTATTCGAAATTTTGTTCTTAATTTATTTAGTTCTACCAGTTAGTAATCCAGAAATTAGAGTTTTTCATTTTTGGACGCGCACTTAAATGCCAAAATATTTTTTGTAATACAAATTTCCATTAATCGGACTCTATCGATTTACCGTAGTTTTTAAATAATTTTTATTTTTATGAGTACTTATATAAAATCATAAATGTCATATAAAAAATGCTGGAATAACACATATAGTTGTAGCGATCATAATCGGAAATATGTATCTGATTTGAATCTAATATAGCTTATGTTATTTCAAGCGAACTATGCTGTCCTCAGAAGCGAAATGGACGTATCTCAAAAAAATTCATATTCATGATTCTTATGGCACCGGATAGCTGAAGATATTATGCATCTAATGAACTACGCCAAACGCCGGTATCTAAGTTCAAGCCAATAAAAATTTCTTCTATCTCAATTTTACATGCATGTATTTCAACAAATTGACATAAATAAAACATCAATTATCTCGAAACGCATTTTTTTGAGATACGCCCGCCCTTTTTCGCTTCTGAGGGCAGTATGGATAAATATAATAAAATATTAGTTAAATGCACATTTTAATATCTAAATCCTAACTTTTTGTAACTTGAAATAATTTATTCAGCCTATTCTTAAGGGACTTTTGCTTTATTAAAAAAAATTCTGGCAACACTGATTTGAACCTAGGCTATAGCGAACAAATAAAGAAAACAACAAAAATAAACAATCCGGTATGTGCCGTGCTCATTCGTAGAGAAAGAGTCAAAACTATTTAATTATCTGGTTGTATGTATAGTTGATATTCCTTCACTTTTACTGATGATTCAAATGCTAATGCTATGACCACCAGTGGTAGATCAAGGAGGATATAATGGGGGTCATGATCACACATAACCATGACGATGGGTATTCAACTATTAATTGATTGTTGTTATCTTCATCTGTTTGCTTTAACGTAAAAATCACTATACGATATTTAAAAAAAACTCAGAGTACGTTAGCGCAGCTCAGCTCAGTAAGTTTTAACAGTATTTTCCATTCGTCAAGTCCCAGTTGGTAAGAAGATATATAATCCCTACAGTAATCGTAGAGTAATCCAAGAGGAGTAGTATATTACTCCCTGTTCTCCCAAATTCCATTATTTTATGCTTCTTTTTAATATTGCGCGTCATTGTCGCGGAGTAATACTTTGAATTCTGCTCTACGCTATGAAGTGGACAAAATAAATATAAATATAATTAATGTAATTTATGTTTCATACCCGTTTTTTACTCCAAACGGAAGGAAATATTTTGTTAATTTGCACTCGTAACTGATTTACTCTAAGGATTTTCGTTAGGGATATTATCAATGTCCGGTAAAGAACTAACTAAACGATACATTTTTTAGCGTGTTGCCAATGGATTTCAGATCAATTAATTTAAATACGATGCTGATTTCTTCGTATAACGTCAGGCTGGGCCGGACCATGAAAATTCGCCTAGGACAAAGTAATGTCATTCTTTCTGCACTTTGAGATAAGCTATTTTGTGACAATCTCTTTCTTTTCCAACTATTTTCAAATTGATGCATAACTGTTAGAGACAAGCAAATAATACATATACAATATTGTGCCTACTTAAAAGAAGTTATAAAATATGTAGTTTAAAAATTACTTTTTCTTTTGTTGCCTTTGTTAAATGAGCTAGCTGACTTTTAAGCAACTGAAACCCCCTTAATACGAGTACCTAGTCCGCTACTGCACCGAGCGGCGTTGTTATTTACGCTCTTTACATTTTAAGTTTGTTGTTTGGATGTTATACATACATAGTATATCAATCGTTCATTTCAAAAACCACATTAGTGCCGTTTAACTTGAAGAAGATTTGTGTTGTTTCTGAAATTAACGATTCAAGTGAATGTATGTACATACATATGTATATCGGATATGTGTGTAGTTAAAAATTGCTGGGCCTAAACATGCGCAGTAAACATCTATGGTTGTGTTATTTTACATACATACATTTTAAAATATAAAAAAAAATTATTTTTATAATTTTCATTGCTGTTCTTTACGTTGCATATAATTCGTTCTAACTTTTTCGTTCACTGGTTGTTACAAATACAATTTGTTATATTAATATATTTGGTGGTCTCTTACTCCATTGTGTGGATGGGTTGTCTTGCATCCCCTAATTGCAAGAACAAAACATTGTCATATTGAAAAAGTTGAAATGAAATGAAAAATTCGTTCAGAGTTAAAGAGAAAACGTCAACAAAGATAGATTTTCCTCTCCAAACTTAGTCAAGTATAATTGTACGTTCTCTTTGTGAGGGCGAATAGTTTATAAGTGGTGTAATAAGATGAAAAATCAAGCGAAAATAAGATAAGTAAAAGTTAAGGGTTATTAAAAAATATACAAAAGAAAAACAAAATGTCGATATCTAATAAAAGTTAGAATCTTCAATTAAATGGGAATGTACCTCGCCGTGTACAATCTGCTCTCTGAGAATTAAAAACGGTTTCGATGGAGTTCTTGTGACAACCACCTTTTTTGTTTCTCTATTCAAAATTTAAATTTTTTGCGTCTTCTGTTCAATTCTTCTGTTCAAAAATGCAATTTTTATTAAAAGTGATACGTACGAGCCTACATTTATTTTGAAAGTTGTTAGTAGCCTTAACGTGGAAATTAATTATTTTTGATAATTACATAATGAAATTATTTTTAAAATGTTTTTGAATGTTTTTTTTTTTTCTCAGGTAACATCATTTGGATTTATTTCCAATAATTAAAAATTCGATGTACATAATATGTTGGGTGCTATATTGTTTCGGGTTAATAGGCATAGAAACGACTTACCGCAATTTCACAAAAAAAAGTTTAACGGCGCTAAGTCACATGATTTTGGCCAGCGCCTCGAGCCTGACCTGAAGGGTTCCGTTCCGCACCAGCTAGTGCTAAAACGAAAGGCCACCGAAATGTGGCATTTATTTCATAGGGTTTTTCGATATGGGAGTGTGGACGATTTTCATCCGCATGCCGCGAACAAATTGAGCTCTTTATATTTTAAAGTCTATTCTGGCAATCATTTTCGAAATGAAAAGAGTTGTTTTTAACGCACCTGTCTCAAAAATAGGTGCCCCCTGATCTCGGCGGCCAGTTGATGTAACCAAAGCGTTTCGACTTCTGTACATTGTACATATCTTTCAATGCTATGACTACTAGCGAGTTAAATATATTGACAAAATAAGACATTGTTTTGTCATGCATGTGATATTCCAAATTTGTGCCTACTTATTTAAAATGCAAATTCTAAAAAAAAAAACTTACAGTGCTGTAAAATTTTCCAGTACAACAAAACATTATATAATAAATATTTTTAAATATTTTTGAATAAATATATCAATCCATATTTATTTTATTTTTTGTGGACAACGTTGCATACTGAATTATGGCTCGCTTGCAGCAATGACATGATGGATCTTCGTCTACAGCTCAGAAATTGTCTGTAGCTTCTTGGTATACACTTGCGACTTCAAAAAACCCTAAATAATGATGTCAAATCACACGATCTTGGTGATCAATTCCTATCTGAATTCCTTCAGATTACAACTCTGCTTTTTCGTCACCCGCTACGCTCTTCTGCTGGAACTTCATACATATCTTCAATATCTAAATCAATAAATTCCGATCAATTCTAAATTGAAACATTCACTGTAACCATATTTCCAGAAATACTAATCAGAACATTATAGGAAAAAATGGCGCGACGCTGAAATCCAGCGCAATTACACAATGAAAATAAAAAACTATGTCATCTATGAAACAAAATGTGACAAAAAAAAAATTTCCAATAAAATGCAGTTAGTCAAGTATAAAAATGTCGTTAAAATTTAAAAAAAATTATCATCCAAGTAATAAGATTAACAATGTTAACACCAGCAATATTAAGTTTCTTAGAAACTAATAAATACATGAACGGTAAGATTGAAAATCAAGATCGCATTAAATTTTTGTAAGAGCACAAAGAAAAGCATTGAAATGGAAAATCATAAAAGTCCAAGTACACAATAAAATTTGCTATTGAATCAAGAAAGTAAAATTGCAACAAAAAAAAACCTTGATAATAAAAGGTTGCATATGTGTAATGAAAGGAACATAACTTATAGTCAACATGACATTTATTACGACTACAATCATTTAGATTTCTAGCCCAAAGGGGGTTGTGTGTGTGTAACACAATAAAAGGTGCATAGGGGCGTTACAGTTTCCTAATACGTTCATAAATCTTTACACTTTCAAGTTGTTGTAATCTTCAAAGTGTTTGGCATAGTACATAGAAAAAGGGCTTCAGGTGTCTGCAAAGATTAAAATCTCTGCATATATTAGTGAAGTCATATTCAAAAGCCATATATTCAGTGTTCACAATCGTGATCACGTCACGATCAAAAGGCGTAAAATTACAGTGATATCACAATGGATAAAAAAAAAAAAGAAAAGAAAATCAAAAACTAAAGGCGATTTTCTACTTCATTAGCTATAGTTTCTAGAAACATTTTTTGCTTTTGAGTTGCGCACCGGTATCAACAGTGATTTGTTTAAAATTGCAGACGCTCAGTTAGGTTATAATTTAGATGTGGAATATTCAGTCCTTTGGTGCAATACCAGACTGAAATTTATAGCGCCATGAAGAAGATTAACACCCTGTCGATTTATAATCTGAAAGGAAATAATAAAAATTTTTTTTAAACTTGTTGTTTATGACTGTCCTTGAAACTTTTACTTTTAGCGCAGATTATCTAGTTTGGTAAAAAAAACTAGACTGTACTCAGCTCAACTTCTTAAATATGAAAAAAAAAAATTCTATCAATAAGAAAAGTAAAATATTTTTCTGCATAAATTTTACTCAGTGCAAATTTTTACAGAGGACAGAGATGCACACACAAATCTGCTGCAAGTGCTGTTTACAACAACATCAGCTTTGGTAAAAAACTCAAAAATCCTTTGCAAATATTTGCCGACATACATACATATGTATGTAGCAAGTAGCACTTTCAGTATAGCATTTTAAAGTGTTAGTCTGTAGGGGAGGTGACACGCCTTCTTGTCCCAATCATACCACTTTTGCTTCGACACTTGCATACCTTAAACGTTTGTAGTACATGCGTGTAATTTCATTGCATGTGCAGCAGCCGGTAAAGCATTCAAATTGTTTGCTTGTTGAAGAGATGCAACGCCTATTAAAGATTTAATACACCGGTGTTAAAATTTTTAAATTTGGCGTACCAGTACCTTGGGCTACCGCGAAAAAAGTTTAGATTTGTATGCGCAGTAAAAGTAGCCGCCGTAGCAATTATTAACAATCTGAATTGGTTTTCTCGAAATCTTAATTTCCAGATGAAGCTGAAAATATATTTTTTTATACCTAGTACGCTCGCTACCATGCGTTACAAGCGGATTGAGAAACTGAATATGTTCTGTGTGTAGAGTATGAAAAGAACTTGCTCGACTTGATATCATATTTTGGTAAAATTAAAAACACAAAAAAATATTTCGATTTATTAAAGTTACGAAAATCTATGCCTGCCATTAATTAAAAAAAAAAGCTAATCGATTGAATACGCAGGTGTTAATAGAGTCGTTTTTAATCCGTACTCACGATCATTATTAATACAGCAAACAACGACGTCAACATAAACATCTCCTGCCCCATAAGGAAAAGATGTTAACAGTTAGCTAAAGTGTTATGTAATAATAGTGAATTTTTACTTGTATTCATATTCGAATCGCTATCAAAATGTAAAACTGAACTTTTTTCTACTTGGCTTCTAATCCAACATTGGTTATAAAAACGTTCACTCACGCAAAAAAAAAAGAATGTTAGCAACATTTGTAAAATGATTTATGGATGTTGTCAATGGGAGGTCGTAGCTGCTGCAAAGTCTTTGTAATTTATACGAATAGGCGCTGGGATATTGACAAGGCAGCTTCTTCAGTTGGGAAGCTGTGTGTATGGTACCTGTTGACAATCTAAGACCATTTAAAATATTTCAAATGCCAAACAAAATGTACACCTTTGAACCTTTTTTTTACAAGTGTTTGTCTAATTACTTTTAAATAATTATTTGACGGCGCGTTTTAGCGCATTTTCAATCGTAGTCAGGAAAAGAGTAAAAATATCACAAAAAAGCAGTATAACTAAAAAACCTGATCTTTGAGGTATTGATGCAGAAATATCTGCCATTTCATGTTTAATTTTGTGTTAAAAAATCAGAAAATTAACTTATAAACTTGACTTGTGAGAAGAGTTTATGTGGACATACTTTTCATCATTTTTATATAAAAACTTTTAATGTGTTTTTCTCCAATTTTATGTTTTTTGAATTATGCCACTCTTGAAGTAAGAGAGCGCGATATGTATAATCGTTCTATAATTGAGGAAAAATATTCTCCGTTAAAGTAAAAATGTTCCTTAAAAAGCATATTAGTATTTATTTTGAGGAATCCAACTTGTTTTAAGTAAAATTTTCTCTAAGCAAAAGTAAAATTTTCTTTAAATTTTTCTTTCGTTTAAAAAAATGTGTACATGAATTAAAAAAAAAAAATTGTGTGTTCCTTCTACCAATGAATATTTAAAGGACTCAGTAGTAGTAAGCATGCTAAGTCTAATGATAGCATGTGTGTCTGGGCAAGAAGATGGTACCTTCTCTCCATTATAATCGCACCTTACTTTTCTAAAAAAAGTATTAGGTTAATTACAAAATCAATAGGGTGGAACTGTGCAATAAAAGAGAAGAAAATGTTAAATGAAAACGTCATTTAAGACGACTTCTATCACATGTTGCATTTACAGTCATTGGCTGAATCGGTTAGCGAATGGTATATAAATCGTGGTACACATCCGTCTGATCTTTTCAATATTTTTATTTTTTAAATTTTTTTTTTTTGCCAATTTGGTTTCATTTAAGAAAAAATTTTGAATTGCTGATTTTTGAAAAGAAAATAATTTCTTTGTCGGTGTGCGAAAACCTTTACTGGCGGGTATGATGTATAAAAAAATTCTACACTGAAATAAATTGACTGAATAATCACGCCTATCACAACGTAACGCTATTCCGCCACTGTAGGCTTTAATTGACTTGTGAACATTTTTCTACTTATTCAACATTTTTGAATTTGTCCTAATACGACTTTTAACTTTAACCAAATTCATCAACACTTTTGAGCTTTTTAAACATTTTTCAACTTATTCGACCTTTTTCAACATTGCTTGACTTTTTCAACAATTTATATACATATTTTCCGACTCAATAAACAAATTTTGCCATTTTCATCTATTCAACATTTTCCGACGTTTTGAACGTTTTTCGTTTTTTCAACATTTCCAATATATTTCAACTTTTCGATATTACATATCGTTCTTTTCCACATATGTAGGTACATATCGTTACCTTAATATAAAAAGGCCCTAACTAACATTTTTGTTTCTTTACAGGAGAACGAAAAAACTTAATTAAAATTTATGTTTTGTAGTATTGAAGTGAGTTTTTTTTTATTTGGTTGTAAATGCTTTATTTTCAATCGTAGCACACACATTTTTATCAATAGTGTATTAGTGGGTGGCCTACCGACATCTAAAAAAAAAAACTCGATTTAGAAAAAAATGTTAGTTAGGGCCTTTCTATATTAAGGTAACGATATGTATGTATGTATTTCAATTTTTTTAATATATGTCGACTTTTCGACATGTCCCAACATTTTCAATATTCTTCGACATTTTCAAGATTTTTCGGTAACTTCAAAATAATAATAATAATAATAAAATACATTTACCGAATTTTTCATCATTTTTCAACTTAGTCAACAGTTATCATCTAAATCAAGATTTTTCAAATTTTTTTAATATTTTCTAAGCATGCTAAAGTTGAAAAAAATTATATTTTGATTGAGCTTGTTATCTCTTTTCCCTCGTTCCTAACAAAATGACCATGTTACATATTTGCTAAAAATGTTAGGTAGTAAGCCTTTTAAGACAGGTTTTTTAAGCTTCCAAATGAGGAATTTTATTTGGGATTTTAAAGAATCTTTTAATTTAGTGTAAAGAAAATACCTACGATGAAAATTTAATAATATTAAGAAAAATATTTGTACCAAAACGTAGGAAATTATTCCTTTTGGTATTAGTAGCAAAGTTATTATGTATTGTATTAGCAAGTAAAGTTAGGAGCACAGCAAAACTACAAAAACAATTAACTTCATCTTCTAAAAAAAAAAAATAGCCACGAGTAGTTTGTTTGCTCATTTGTCATATGGTGGCATACTGATGGCACGCATGCTCAGATTATGAGTTGTTCTTGTTTGTTTCTTGCTAGCATGGCTAAAATGTGTGTGTTGCACATTAGTTTGAAAACACATGTTTCGTTGCCTTTTATAGCTTTTATTGCACGTATCGTTTTACTTATACGACTCTGATTCAACGCCACCTATCGATGTTTCATAAATTATCCTCTATTTGTTAATGTCAGTTTTAGACTGATAGCTGTAGGCGTTATTTCATTTTGTAGGTTATTTTGGTGAGAAAAAAGGGTTTGGAATAGTGCGTAAATACATACCTTCATTGCTTTTGTCTTGTTTTTTTTTTTATCAATTAAAGAGTAAAGTAATGATCTATTCAATATTAATGCATCGCGATTTTTTTTAATTGTGCCAGTTGTAAGAGCATAACGATTTGCTTACACACCTAACAAAATTGGAAAACAAACTGATTGATCGACATAAAATAGTTGCAATTTGAAAGCTTGTGGCATAATTTAAAATATAACATGATGTCTAATTTTAGAAGTCATTACCATTTTTTTAAGAAATCTATATAGTTTATATGTAAAATGTGTTTATTGTAAAAAGCATACTTCACTATATTGCCCTCAAAATTGCATACCTCAAAAAAAAAAAAAATGCGTGTCGAGATAATGTTGTAATGTAAATTTGTTGAAGTATGTACATATGTACATGTAAAATTTGGATAGAGGAAATTTTCTTAAGAGACTTTTTATAGGTCAGAACTTAGGTACCGGCATTTGGCGTAGTTAATTAGATGCGTAATATCCTAAGCTATCCGATGCTTTTGAAATATAGCTAGTTATCTGTTTTTGTAATTTTATATGTACATAAAATTCCTAGCAAAGAAGAAGACGAAGAATATAGGCATGACATCTCCGAGGATAGACCAATGAAAAGTCTTGAAACGCCTCTTCCTATACACAAAAAAGCTGGCTTTTGACAAGTGTAAAGTACACTTAGTTATTTCATTGACAAAAGAGCGCTCATTTTCGCTTATGCATACATATACGACGCGCTCAGAACAAAAGTGACTACAAGAAATAATCAGGGACCTGCGAACATTGCATTTTTTATTGCTGCCGACTAGAGCGAAATAACCGAATACGCACGAAGAGTTATAGCTTACGCATACATACAAAATTAAATAAACAAAGCAGAATGAAAGTTCGTTTTTCCTCTTTGGAATTTCTTGGTGCGTTTTTCCTCTAGCAAATAAAATCGGTCACTTTTGTTCTGAGCGTGTCATATTTATGTATTAATATTGTCATTGCATTTTTAACGCATAGAAGGAGGCGTGACTGGTAGAGAAAATATACACATACATATATCGTTGGCTTACAAGCAAAATTGACAATTTCCAAATAATAATTATGTTCTAGAATTTTTAGGAAATGCTCAAAATTTAAATCCTTATTACATTTTGCGATTATCATCAAACAAAATCAAATGCTTCAAGGTTTGATAGTAGGGTTGTAAAGTTTTCATTTTTCGAAATGTGAGTCAAAAAAAATTACATCGCTATGGGCACATGGAATTGCTTGGAGTATTTTTTATATGTACATATGTAAGTAAGTATAAAGTATTTTATTGGAAAGGAAAATTCTTAAGAGCATTAGTAAAAAAATTACTCGAATACGAAGAAGTTCCCGAAAAATATTTTGTGTTTATTGTATTTTCAATTTTAGAGTTTTCAATCAATTCCAAAAGTTGTTGCAATTCATCATAGCAAAAAAGCCTGCAATCAATTTCTTTTTAAATTTTTTACCCAAAATATTTAGCATATCCTTTGATATCTGTGCTCCACGCATGTTAACAATAAATTGCGTACTTACCTTTTACGTAATATCTACCCGAAGCACATGCATGCTATATCATATACTTAACACCATCACCATGAGCATAAATCACAAATAATCCAAATGTGCAGTAAAACTGCAAACACTGGGATTACAATTACAAAAGGTTTACGAGTATGGCCAACAATTATTCACAGCTGTCAACATGTAGCTTTACTGGCCAATTAAAAAACGAGAAAATAGTTAAGCAATGCGTTTAACTTGAGAGTGTGAGCGAAACTTGCTATACCTACAAAAATTAGGCTAATGATCAAAATCATTTATGACGACCAACTTATTCATAAGTACCAGTAATGACTACGATATACATAAGCACAGTCGGTCTTATTTATTAGATTTCTTGAGACCACTACTGAACAGTTGTCCAATTAAATATTCTCTAAATAGTTAGACATACCGTAGCCAATTTCGTGTTCATAAACGTAATCCATTAGCTATCTAATTATTCAGGGTTTGTGCTAAGTACCAACCCCAATTTCAAATATGTCAATGAGTTTGATAGAACTGAAAACAGCTGTTTTGACATTTTAAAAACAAATTTTTAATTTGAGAGAGAGGAAACGTACCACGTCAGAGAACTTAGAAAAATTTCAACTTACGGTGCTGAGGGTAAAACAGCAAGTTAAATACAAAAAGATCTCCGAATTAACGATAGTAACAAAACTTTCATGGACAAACTTTAAATGACAATAAATTGAGAATAACCAATGGCATTTTCCTTAATGAAGATATACGGGTACGAATAACACCCAAGTTTGCTTAGCTTGCTGCGCTTTTAGTATTTTCCTATGGCTCGAAATCTGTAAAACAAATCAAAATTTATTTAAAAATCAAAGATTTAGTTTAACACGAAAACGAAAGTTTGGTTTAGATAAATGCTATCTATTTTATGGCTCAATGGAAAATCCATTTATCAACATTTGAGGCCAATTTTCTACCAGCTCTAATCAAAATCGCCAAGTTGATATGATGGCGAATGAAGCAACATATAATTATGGTGAACTTAGCGAATTCAATGTTAAGTCTTATGAGTTGCCTTATCAACATATAAATTTGCACATGTTTCTTGCCCTATTGGGGGTCTTACGAAACTGGTGCAAAAGTTGCAAACTATTGACTTAAATTTTATATCACAAAAAATTGCCATTAGAGCATACGAGTATTGATGTGTTTTTACCAAAATTTAAAATTGAATGCGCTGTAGATTAAAAGGAACCCATCAAACTGGTGAGAGTATGTATTTTTTCTTTTTATCTAAATACATACATATGTATATATAAGCGATACACAACATAAAACCGAACAATTTTGAAAACCAATGACTATTGGAGCCATAGAGCACAGTTAGATGCAGTGTATCGTCCACAAGGATCATAATTCATCGAAGAGTTATAAAGAATTTATACCATAAGGGTCATACAGCTCCTCCCTGTAATAAATAGCTCACTTATTGCGTTCTGGCTTAATTGTTATCTATCCATATCTATCATGGTCGAAAACCCCGTTCAAGACCCCTCCGTCAAACGACATATATAATTAGAGTGAAGACGCAGGTCGCGGTGTGCTTATTTCACAGAAAAGAATTACGAACATGTCCGCAAATCGAACTTTTTCCAAGAATGGTAAATACAGTGAAAGCTGTATGTCGATTTTTCATATGCAGTAGAATCCCGATAATTCGTAATCGCAAGGGACCAGCAATTTTTTACGAATAATAGGGGTTTTCGATTTGACGAGGTTTCGATTTAGCGGGGTTAAAATTGGAAAAATACGAATTAACGAAATTTCGATATAACGAGGTTAAAATAAGAAAAATACGAACTAACGGGTTTTGTTTTTAAATTTATTTAATAGCAAGAAAAAACCAAAACAGTTATTTATTTAGCTGCAATACATACATACATATCGTTACCTTAATATAGAAAGGCCCTAACTGACATTATTTTCAAAATCGATTTTTTTTTGTAGATTTTGGTAGGCCACCCACTAATACACTACTGATAAAAATGTGTGTGCTACGATTGAAAATAAAGCATTTACAAGCAAATAAAAAAAACAAACTCGCTTCAATACTACAAAACATAAATTTTAATTAAGTTTTTTTGTTCTCCTGTAAAGAAACAAAAATGTTAGTTAGAGCCTTTCTATATTAAGGTAACGATATGTACTAATTTACTCATACACTCTCTTCTTTCACACATCTCTGGTGTGACGAACAAACTGACCACGAAAAACACAAAAATTTTATAAAAAAAAGTGAACCGTAAACGTAGCCGTAGCTACTATGATGGACTTTTTTTTCAAACCATAGTTCCATAGAATTTTGGTTTTCATTACGAATTATAAGAGGTTGTCAAATCCAATTACGATTTATAAGAGGTTAAACGAAGGTATATTGAAAAAAAAAAATACGAATTATCGAGGGGACCAAAATATATGCAATTTTTACGAATTAAAGCGATTTTTTCAAGGGACCAACTGTTTGTTACGAATTATTGAGATTTTCGAATTAACGGGGTACAAATTATCGGGATTTGACTGTATTTCTATTGTTTGTTTTTGTAATTCTGTTTAACTTATCGAATTCTGTGTTGTAAGTACTCCCTTCAGTTGACACCATACGGCACTAATTGATAAAAAATCGTAATTTGGAATCAAACACAAAATTGTGAATTTATAACGCGTTATGATTAAGTGGTTTAATTTGTTTCGAATTATACTTTTTTATAACTTCTCTAGTACAAGTGTACGAAAATCAACTTCAAACTAAACAAAGCTTACTTTTTAAACTTTATATGAGTAAACAATGCATTTTCAGATAATGCGGTAGAGTAAAGTATAGAAATCTTTTCGCTATAATATAGTAATACTTATGCCGAACCGTGGAACGAATCTATACATACGTACATACATATATTATACGTATATATTGTGCTTGTAACTGCTAGACATTTCTATAAGTTCATACAACATACATGCATGTATACTAGACATGTTCAAAACAATCGCATGTTCTAGAATTCTTCGAGAACGCTTTAAGTTCGAAAATTTATTAATTTTTATGAATATCCTCAATTATTATATACCATAAATCTTTTTAAATAAATAAAAACAAAATAAAAACTTCTAAGGTTTATTTTTGGTGCAGTTTTGTATTAAAAATTATCATTCTGTTTTAAGATAGCACCTCAGTCTGTATGTAGGTATTCATACAACTTATAGACCCATAGCAAAAGGTGGCACTTTATTAGTATTGACAAAATACGTACCCCATGTGCTGTAAAAAAAGTTATTCCATTTGTTACAATAAATTGTTACTTATGCAAAATAAATATCTTTCTACCTGTTATTAGGTGTAAAGTAACCCATCAAAACTTTTGGATAAGTTTCGTATGGGCAATGATTCAACAAATACTCAATCCTACTGCCACAATAAGAGGACCAAAATTCATTTAGTTTATCAATTGATTCAGCATATAATATCGGCGCACGAAAATGACTGCATTTGTCATCCTTAATGCATTTTGCGTATTGCTTCGGTAATTTACATAAGTGTCCACATGACCGCAATTATTTTTTGTGCCATACTGCAGTGGATCAGTATGAATGACATCGACAAACGCTGCATCCGAGGCGTCTAATTTTTTTGAATTCGAAATTTGTGTATCATAAAAGGGGCCTGCAGGATCCAAACCTATAGGTAGGGTTTATTTTTTTTTTTCATTTAGAATTGCTTTAAAACACATACAGACCTGATTACTTACCTGTTATTCTGCTTATTGGAGTAGTGACATAATTTGCTGTTATTCCAGCAAATTGAGCACCTAAACTAAAACCAATTAAGTGTAATTGTTTAACAAGTTCTTTTTCAACCAGATTATTAATTAATTGTGCCAAGCATTTTGCTATAACAACGCCGTTTGGCACGGCCGAAACATAACAGGGTGCTGCAACAAGCGCACTATAATCAGCAGATATCACATTTACAGACTGTGTTTGCAATAACGCTGGACGCACTTCGGCATTTGGCGGTGCATTAAGACCACCATTATAGCCATGAAGCAAAATAATGAGTTGGCGTAAAGGTATAAATTGACTAGCAATAGGTCCTTCAGGATCAAGCAGAATCGGCGTTTCGCTGAAAATTTAATTTATAGCAAAATACTTTATATATATCTTATATGTACTTACTTACTTTTTGTAAAGATAAAACTTTATAAACGGATTAGGGCACTTATCGACAGCCTTCAAACATATTGCCAGACACTTAACTTAAAATCAGAGATGTTTTAAAAATTCCAAGTCTTGTATTGCGTAGCGTTACCTTTGATCAGTATAGGTGTTATTAAAATAATTGCACCCACAATTCTTGTGTTCATATTTTCGACTTTATCGCATTAATGAGCCAAAACAGGGTTCATATCTGCTATTTATAGTGGCATTTGCTTATGCCATTTCTATTTGCTTAAAAAAGCGCACATTTTAATTTCATGTTCTTTGTAGACATAATATGTCCATATAACTATTATTATAAGTATATCAAAAGCACCTGAAATTGTAAAAAAAACTATTCTCACACTTACTCATTGGATATCATTAAGATGGAGTCAATGCCATAAAATCTTAGATGTGTTTTTTTAGATGAAACTTTGCAGAGGCTCTAATTTATATAACATTTTAAAATATACCCTAGGGCAAATAAGTAAAGTTTATCAGAAAACACACGTTAAAATATGTACTTTAATTTTCAAACACACTACATACAACTTCTTAGATAAAATTCCTATTAGTAAAAATTTTTAGACAATGCCGACGTTAATAATAAAGGTTCGAGAGCGTGTCAGGAGGTGGTTGGAACAGTGTACTGTGTCTGAAAGATGATGAAAACTTTTTCATCTCATATTGTTTTGCAAAAATCTTCATAACTCTGGTAAATGTAGGTAAAAGAGTTAATAGAAAACAAATTTTCGGTGCTGGGGGTTCTTAGGACTGTGATTACGTATCTGATGTCATCACATTAAAATTCTAATGGCCAATCTAAACAATAAACATCTAATAAGGGGAAAAAAATTATTGGAGATCCTGGGATCGTTTACTACAAATATGAAGATAAAACTTTATACACATATATTTTTATAGTTAAAAAGTCGGATCCAATATGAACGATTGAAAAAATAAGACACTATAGTTTTTTGCCGCATCATCATTAACTAGCAAATTTCATAAAGTTTGCTTATTACGCCCCTTGAAATAGAGAGCCCGAGCTTCCTCTGTTATACCCTAAATCTGGCCTTGAACATCATTGCGATTAAGTTTAATTGTTTAATATAAATAAATTTGTTTTAAAAAGTTTTTTGTATATTCAGTGTTATCTTATTTACTTGTACACAAAAGTAATTGGAGGATAAATATTGACTTTTGCTCTTAAATAGTCGTACAGTCGAATTTATAATTATGTATATAACCCAATTGAAACACAAAAGAAGAGCAGTTCTTTAAGCATTTCAAAAGGTTTAACCAATTTATGTATGTAATACTATGTACATATGTATATACTTATGTATATGCTCTAAGCTTTTTGAAGCTACTAATAGCTTATTTGACCATAGCTAATTTTTTTGTCATCAGTGATCACTAGGTCTTTGAAATACTGTTCGGTTTAGTTTATTTATTTATTTATTTTTTTTTTCAAATATAGTTCTTGATATAGCTGAAAAGGAAATAATCGAAAGAAAATTATATATTGTATTTCTTAGTTTTAGATATGGTGACAAAATAATTTGAGGCAAAAGATACAATTGATTCCAAAAAAAAGGTCAAAAAATCGAAATGCGTCTCAAACCGGCGTTTGGTAAATTATATTTTTTGCAAATATGATTTTATAAGACACTTGGTCGTCTAAGGGGACGTCCATTAATAACGTGAAGTGTGTTTTTGAAAATTCGGACACCCCCTCCCCTTGGTGAGTTTTATTGAGATCTGGCGGGACCCCCCCCCTCCCCCTCCCGTGAGATTTAAATTATAATTTTTAAATAATATATAATATAAATTCTTTGCATTAAAAAGTTGACGTGAGGTTTTCCTTGACCCCCACCTCCCCCTTCGTGAGATTTGGTGAGATTTTGCCGGACCCCTTCCCCCCTATTTTGACTCACGTAATTAATGGACGTCCCCTAATGTCGAGAACTTAGAATGAATTGTAAAACCATCTTATAAAGGCCTCATCTTTGGCCTCAAATTCGCGACGATTGATTATTTAGTTTCCTTTGATCCTAAACAGATTAAATTGGAAATGTTACCCCAATACAAAAGTATTAATCATATATCAAATTCTCTCTTCCATTGCACTCTACCTAATGGTTTTGATTCGAATGCAAGAACCTCTTTAGCCAACAAGGATTTAATAATTTGCATCATCTGACGGAAGCACTTAATGCACATAAGCAATGACCAAATCACATCAAATCTTATTAAACTTGAAGTGAGTTCGAATCAACAGATCGGAAACTCAATCAACCGTGCAGAGCAGTAAGTTATCCAAAGAAATCACATCGCTGGAAAAATGTTTTGACTGGACTAATGCACAATATGATATTCCGAGGGTTCAGATCTCAGATATGTGAAAAAAGGTGTAAATCAATACGATATATAATCAGTAAAAGAGGCCGAAAAAGAAATTTTTTCTCAATTACTTCAAAAGTAAACATGAAGTAAAAAAAAAAATTATTAGCCCCGTAGTTGTAAGGCAACACATCGATTTTTTACCAAAAAGGTTCTCCATTCGACAAAATTCAATCCACGCCTTATCACTTCAAAATTTTCAATGGCGAAAACCGCCACAAGTAACGTTAATATCCAAAATAAGACGTTTCTATTGAATATTTTGAAGCGAGGAATTTGGTTTAAATACTGTCGTGTGGAGGTGTTTCGCGCAACAATCGCTATGCCAACTTTCTTCTACAACATCGAACTTAATAAACTTCTTCATTCTTTGCTTTCTTTTGAAGTTATTGAGAAAAATTTCTGTCGGCCTCTGTAAAATTATATAGAGATACGCTTTCGACACACTTTTCCATGTAAAAAAATGTACATACATACATATGTATGTCGACTACTTAAAATTTCAGAAAAAAAATTTTTCGTGTGAACTATAATACGAAAATTCCAACTGAAAACTTTCTACCGGGTCGGGTTAACCAATATTAAGTCGCTATAATTGTTTTTGAATCACAATTATAAATATTTTGAGAATATTATTTGAAAAAAAAAAACTATAGTGCCCGTTGTCAAAGTGTTGTACTCAGTGGCGGACTTACGTATATATACGATAAGTAGACAACGCAGCCTTGGTGGCTGACTTATAAGGAGGCCCGAAATTTTGATATTGATGGGATTATTTTATGGCCAGCAATATAAAAATTAATGTGAATATCGCCAATTTCATTAAAATTAAAGTGAAAATTAAAAAGTTGATGACTTATTTTTTATTTTTTGGTCAGAAAATTCTTGAGGTAAAAAACTTATAAAAAGACGATATAAGCTAATGAGCCTAGGGCGCCAAAATTTTAAATCCACCACTGGTTGTACTCAAAACCTAAACATTCTCAAATTGTCATTTCTTTAGTTTATTTCATAGAAAATATTTTTTTAACGTTGACAAGACAATATAAGATTTCTCAGCGCTCAGATAAATGTTTATTTTGTATTTTATCCTAAAAGAGTAAAAATTTTATGGAACCATGGGATCGGCGGTGGTTCAGGATTGCCTGTTATATTTTGCTGTGGAGTTTCGACATTTTCAGCAGCTGATACATCTGTGTCATTTTCAGGAATTGGTGCTCCCTCAGTTGTTTCACGTGATTCATATTCAGGTTCGGAGGGTGTATTTGGTCCCTCAGTTACTTCACGTGAATTATCTTCAGGGTCAACTGGTTCCCTTTCTGGTTTTTTTCCAGGTTTTGCAGTTGTTTCCTCAATAAAATGTTTTCTCATAACCATTATAAGGATGTCGTACTCTCTGTTTGAATAATTAAAACGGAATACTGTCTTCTGTGGTTCGTCATCATTTGCGTTTGTATGCTTATTTGGCATACCTTTTTTAATTAGAAATATAGCTTAAAAATAGGAATAGTTAAATACCAAAATATTTACATTCAAAATAATTTTTTACCGAAAACTATGGACAAGAGCACAATGCGAAAGTTTAGCATTTTTATTTTGTAAATTTTATCAAGAAATTGGTACAATTCATAATATTTTTTCTAAATATTAATTTAAAACAATTATTAGTGAATGAAATTTTTTCTTAACTGAAGCAACGTTCGTAATTATTGAAGCCGATAGGTTTAAGTTGACTTAAAAGAGAAACATACATATTTACATATATTAACAATTAGAAATGGTCTTTGGCGATGATATAAATAACAGTACAAAAAACCTGAATTTGTTGTAAAATTTGTGAAAGGTGGCGATTTTACGGATTTGAAAAGATTTCGCGGTTGACTTACAATTTAGGCGTTTTTAATATTGCCAGAAAATTGTTATTGGCAACATTAGTTTACAAAAAAAGTCAGTATTTTTGAAAGTTACCATACCGTATGAAACATTATTTTGGTGTTAGCAAAACTTCAAACAGTTTCTCAAGTTAACTATAAGTGGTGTGGAGTTTCTGTAGAAACGAGTTTCGCTCAACTACGGTATAATTTTAGTTCGGTTGTCGATACTATGAAAAATCCTACGCTTGTGTAGCATTTTTAAAATTCAAGTCAAAGTCAATACCATATAAAAGGAATAAAGGAAGAGGTTCTATTACATTTCACTTAGGAACTATGGGGGTAACACCCACGCGAAAATCAATGCAATATATCACTCTCATAACGCAAAAGGACTTACAAAAAAATTCGCCCCAGCACACAATGATTCGTCCCATAGACAAAAAAATTTTGACAAAAAATAAGGAATTATTGCAACCGTTTTAAATGTAAAACATCCACAAAATAAATCAAAAGGAAAAAAAGGTTTAAGAAAAAAAATCAATTTGCGACCGCTAGAGGTTTCAAAAGACTGTTGTATTTTGTATTTTTGTATTTTGTTTTATCGCAGGTTGACAGAGGGAAAAAATTTTTGAACAAAAATGTGAAAGTTTATTTTCTTGTTAAGGTAAAAAATTGGTTTTTAAAGTAGCCAAAATAAAATAAAATCTAAAAATTTCGTGTTACTTAAAAATTGAGGCTTTTTGACACATTAAATTACAGAATTGCAATTTTGTGAAGACATTTAAAAAAATAGGTGGTAAGAAACGGTGCAATTTTATTTCATTATCGTTAGTCGTGACCTTTTACTTTCGTGCGCTTTTTTTTTAAAAAAAGTAGTTTTTTCCAAACGACTTATGTGTTCGTTAGTCGTGACCTTTTACTTTCGTGCGCTTTTTTTTAAAAAAAGTAGTTTTTTCCAAACTACTTATGTGTTCATTTCATGTTTGTTTTCACTTGCTATTTCAACACAGATGCGAAACAGTTAAAAGAAATTACCCTTTATTGCATAGCGTTTAAAAATGTAAGAATAAAAATTATATTAGAATCAAAATTATTTTAAAGTTCCCTAGTTACTAATTTTTTTTCACATTTTTGAAGTATGTATTTAACTTCATATTAGCTCTTAGCAGGGTTGCCAAGTTTAAAATGGTAAATTAGCGGACTTCAATTGATGACGTACCTTATTTTTGTAAACAAAGTGTGTTAACTTTTTTTTTGCTGGTATAAAAACGGCCTCCTTCGCGGCCACTTGGCAACCCTGGCTCTTACTGTAATTAATAATTTAGAAAATATGCATTATGGGGTTAATTTTACTTACATTTTTTCAATAAGCGAGTGAAAAGCAATTAAAAAGAAATTAATTGGAAGATGGCAAAAATAATATTAAATGAAGATCTGTATCTGTATCAGATCTTCTTTTGTTTCTGAACTCGTGAATTCTAATTTTAGTGACCGTAACCTGCGCATATACATAGGTCTTCCAAGTGACAGTGTGAAATGATAATATACACCCATCCCTCGATTTACGCGGTAGATAGGTTTTTGAAAATCCGCGTAATTCAAAACCGCGTAAATCGAGACAAGAAGTCCATACAAATTGAGTGGATTGGTTTTCAGAATTTAAAAATCGCGTAAATCGAGCAATAGAACTCAAAGAAAATAGCATAATTGGTAAAAAAAATCCGCGTAAACTGAACCCATAATGTACATATGTACGTACCTACCTAATGAAAAATTGGAGATTATATAAAAAATAATAATTAAATAAAATAATTAGATTTTATGGAATTAATTTTTATTTTTTAAATTCAATCACATATCCAAAGTATTAATTATAAAAAGTAAGAAAATTAAATAAATAAGTAACATGAAAGTAAAACCAAAATATTTCCAAAAAATAACCATGGTGTAATAACAAAGGTGAAGTAATTAAGGACAGCCATAAGTGTTGAAGCAATTTTAAGAGCGTGAGAGTATTCGCTGACTTGCTTTAACTTTGACATTATAACATTTCAATTGCCCCTTCAACAGAGTTAAGCGCTTTGATAAATTGCAGAGCTTAAGCATAAAGTTCTAGAAAACTTTCTGAACGATAAGCTGCTAATGTTGCGCAAAATACTTTAATTGTGACAAATTTGGTCGCTGTTGTTGTTAATCAATATTAGAAAAGACTTATTAGTGTCAGATTGTGACCCGATGCACGATTTAGCATAATTATTTATTCGCAATAGAATTCCGAAAAGCCTAACACCAATACCACTTAGTAAAAAGTTGCTTTAAACGCTTCAAAAATGTAGGAGTTGCTAAACGGGACCAATAATGAAAAGCAACTATATGTCAACAATAAAGTCGAATTGGTGATAAATGTCAATGTGAGTCTATTACTGGCCAATATCTCGAAAATGATGAGGGAAGTGTCATAATTACTCTACTTTTGTTATTACACCATGACTCCACCTTTGTCTTTACACCCTGATGTTTACTACATATATACGAAACTTCGTCATATTATTTATGTCCACGTGTTTTTATCTGAAAAAAGTGTCTTATACGTGCTATTAGCTGAAAAAAAAATTTAGTCAAATAAAATTTTGAAACCGCGTTATTTTAAAACCGCGCAAAAGAAGTACCGCGTAAATCGAGGGATGGGTGTACAAACTTTTGAAGAAAACAAATGTATTCAGCGAGAGTTTAAAGAACAAATATGTAGCACTAATTGTCGATCAAGTCAAGCAGTGATACGGTACTACGAACGACGGAAACACCGCTCGAAGATTCTTTTCCGATGTGAATACAAAACTAAATTAAAGACTTAGTTAACAATTTGAAAATAATATCTTGTCGAAAAACAATCAATATTGAAGAATTTAATTTGATTTTACTGAAAACGAGATACTTACATACATATGTATTATATCTTAAAAACTATGATTTGTACTACATGCTCAGTTCAAAACATGATTTAGTGATTATTAAAAGTAAAAGATTGCTAAAAAAAAATAATATTTGTTTCTACCAAAATATGATTTGCTAATTATTACCAAATATATAATTGATCCAATAATATTATTCAATTCACTGTAATATGTGACGTTTTAACATATATCAAATATTTAATTCGCCTATATAAAATATACTATTTGTTAATTATTACCAAATTTTGGTATATATAATTAAAATGTTTTCTCAGTGTACTTGCGCTACGAGCAGTGGCGTCACTATGGGGAAGGAGAAAAGGGGCCCGTCGCCTTGGGCGTAAAGACTTGGAAAAGTGACAAAGTTGTCTTTGGTATTTATTGAGATTAAATCAATTTTTTTTTTTTATTTTGGAAGATTTAATTATTTTTTATGAAAATTTTAATATATTTACCAAGATTGGTTCTTCACCTCGGGTGAAAAATGTTCAAGCTACGCCACCGGATACAAGAGGCAGAGAGAGCGAGTATTCACTTCAGATGAGTAGGAAAATGTTAAACAGCAGCAAGCGTTTTCCATACACAATTGAATCTGCTATAGCTCGAGAAACACGCAACTTGAGCCAAAGCCAATCGTATCCTGAATAGTAACCTGTTTATAGACAGGGCTACCACGTTTAAAACAAGGAATTAACGACCTTCCCAAAATAAAATAATTTTTCCTGAAAAAGGTGGAAATTAATTTTTATCGGAAAATTTTTTTGTTTATTTAGTTTGTGTGACAAATATTTATTTGATGAGCTTTTTCTAGTCTCCAAATTTAAAAAAAAATTAATTATGTATCTACACAGAACAAAAATACATACTCCAATTAACGGCTTCATAAGAAGAAATCCAGCAATTAACGACTTTTCTGCAATTTTTCTATTCCTGCAAGGCCCCCGGCTTTGACGATGATGATTTAATGCACATAATAAAAATTTCAGCAACAGCCTTGTCATATACTGACTGAAAGAAAATACCAAACTTTTAATTCATTTAGGCCACTGCGATCAAATTCGGAAACGGTTGTAGTTAAAACTAGGTTGGTATAGGAATTAAGTAAAAGTCCTCATCCGTCCGTTTGCACTGCGTATAAGAACTTTGGATAATTGGAAAATTACTTTGTTCTAATTCTTTTCAAACATATTGTAATGTTTATGTACGAGTATATTAAAATATTAGGTTTGATCAGCTAAAATTTTGCAATTTACATACTTACATACGTCAAAATTATTATTATAGCTGCAATAATGAAATTATTACTATAGCCGCACATAAATCTCTATTCTACTCAGTAGAGAAGCGCTTAATTTCTGCATCACAACAACATCAACAACAAGATATTATGTACTTGCAATTAGTCAATTAAGTAAATTGAATAATTATTGCAGCGGAAAGAACTAACTTGCTTGCTTGCGTCTAATTAATTGTACTACAAAATGTACTCATAATTTAATGCATTTTTAATTTTGCACATAAATCAAAAATTCTTAAATTGAAGCAAAAGCAAAAATTTTAAAAATGTTGCCACCAATTTAACAAAAACGTAAGCTGAGCAGCGTGAATTTTGGCTACAAGTGGCGCCACTACATCAAAATTTATGTCGAGTTCGCCACCAAACAGCAGCGTCATAATACTCGTAACAATAACAGCAACTATGGCAATTGCAATCAGCAACAATTGTTTATTAACTGCTTGACGACTTGCTAGCTTGCTGTTGCTATAGTCGCCCTGTCTACTGGTAATATTCATTCATTTTTCATTAACAACAACCAAATTTTTAACACAGAAAGTAACTGAAATAAAAAGTTTATATCATTTGTATCTTTTTTTGTATTAATGGTCAGTAGTTGCAATGGCGCTGTAATATATTTCGGGTCCAGTGTGGCTTAGCTCTTATGGGGGCTCCTATTAATAAATTTTTGTAAAATATTGTTTAAGTTTTTGATACAAAATATTTAAAATCCTACACTCAGGGTGAGTTCTCTTTGTCATTCCATTTGAAACGTAAAGACGAGGCATGGCAGGTATAGAAAATACATATATTCTTGATCACTAGAGTCGCCTTAGCCATGTTCGTCTGCCTGACTGTTTCTCTGTCTGTGTGTAAGATATTTAATTGGGTAAATTGGTAAAGTTCAAATATTAATGACTTAAGTAAATTTTCACAATTCACAAGCGTTGTTACTTAACAAAAATATCATGACAGTTTGTCACGACTCAGGCGTGATCTATCATAAAATCCCTCCTGAAAAAAGTGCCTCTAAATGCATCACCTGTTATTTGAATCTCACAAGCAGACAGCGAAATGCGTTGGGGTGGCAGGTGTGCAAATTATTTAATTCAATATTTTGATGCCTCGAATAGAATCGTCACATGAATCACTTTCTTTAGTCACTAAATTAAAAAATTCGAAATCCTTGGAGCGGCATTAAATCTAGCCAATTCTAAATATTAATTTCTGGGATGGAATCGAATAAAATTTGAATTTTTGAGCTATTTTCCAATGGAATCGTATAAAATTATTGGTGTTGCGAATGAACGGCAGCAGTTGTTCTGGGCGTCAGAATTCAAGCTGAGAAATTAGTAACATGAGGAATATGCCGAAAGGATTTTTAAAACCATAACTTAGATGGGATTTCTTTTTTTCCTGTTAGATGTGTTGCTCAAATTAGTTGGAAATTGGGTTATGAATATTTGTTCAACAGAAGAAATTAGTATTAAATTCCCCTTAAAGAGAAAAATTCAATAGCTTTTTTATCTTTCACAGTCAACTTAGAGCCAAGTGTTAGTGCGGCTATCCAAAATGTTAATTTTATGACTATTAAAACAAATGGTACAATCACAACTAACCGATTACTTAATTAATAAAATAACACACGTATATTTCGAAACTTTTTCTTACCCTAAAATCACTATATAAGTTTGACAATTGGTACCTAAGTCAAATTGCCACAAGCCTCCTTGCTAACAGCGCAGTTTTTATCAAATGCTCGAAATTAACGACTCAATTTAACTTAACGATCGATAGGTGGTAGCGGTGGCTGCGTTCAATTGATTGGAATGCAGTAGCTGCCAAAATGTGTAAGTCTTTTAGGCCAATGGGTGTTGCCGGTGTAACAAATGTTAATTGATTTTTTTCTTTGCAATATTTTATAGTAAATCATTGAACTGTAGCTGATAGAAGCAAGAAAATATTTATTACGTGCTGCAGAGTTATCATAAAATTTTGAAAGCAAAAAATTAACTAATGCGAGTTTATTACTTAAGTCTTGTGTTTGTTTTTTAAATTAACTGAATCAACAAAAAAAAAAATTTTAATTTCTTAATTTTCTGTTAAATTCATAACTTATTCGGTAAATCTCTTTCACCACAAATATAAACAGATTTACTGCGCATGCGTAACTGCGGCACAGCTGGAAAAAATTAAGCACTCCCGTCTATATGCAACATAATGCAAACAATTTACAACAACACAGTGCGGGTGATATTTTCACGTTATTACTGCGCGATGATGCATCGAAAATTTTTATAGTTATCAATGCAACGTAATTTGCATTCATTCATTTGTCCGTCCGTTGATCGAGTATGGCGGGCTGAACCCACTCTATTGGTCTATCAATGCTATACACCATTTGCTCATTTGCAGTAATATTTTATTTAAGTTGTTGGTTGTTTTTTGTGCGTTTGTCACATGCATTTTTTGCACATGCGCAACCTTCTTCACGCTCGTGTGCGTCTAATGAATCGTTGCCATTAGGATTAAGTAAACTCAGCTAATGGTTGTTTTTTGTAGCCGGTTCTCGTCAATCAATTCGTTGGTAGCAGCCTGATTTGGTAGCTCACTTAGTAGTCTGTTGCCTTGTTAGTTGATTTTTTATTTTACTGGTTTTGTGCTGCTTTCTTGTGATCAACTTTATTCAAATTCCTTGCAAAGATAAATACAAAAACAGTTTTGATTGATAAGCAATAAATATTTGAACATAAGCAATTTGACTGTTTTTTACGATAATTGAAGCATATTGCACACGCTCACATCAAAATTTTCAATTACACTTCCTAGGTATCATCTCAGCTTACAGCGCAAATTTTAAAGCAACAAATTGCCACTGCAAGCTGCACAAAACATCAATATCTTCATCGTTTGGAAGCTGCTGATTGACAACACAGTCACGCTCTCAACAACAAGTAAACAAAATAAGCCAATCAAGTAACAAGTTGGGCAGGTCTTTTAATGTTCCCCATCGCGACTGCTGTGTTACCTTCGTTATTGCTGTTATCAAGTAATATATTTGTCAAAACACTTTTGTTATTAACAACTCAAGTGTAAGAAGGCGTCGCACTCGTTAAAAGCTGCGATAAATTTGACAATTTTAAGAAAATAAAACAAGAAAAATTATTTATATACCAAAAAAAAAAAAAATATTTAATAAATCTAAATAAGCTGATAGCAATAGTAAGGCTGTTAAGAGAACATCAATTGCTTTTTCTTAGCTTCTTGAAAAGGTACCACAATTTACGAAAGAAACATTTTCATTTAAACTCAATTTTTATAGATACCAATGATAATTGGTACCAATGATAATTGGCATCTATAAAAATAATTGCTAATTGCTAATTGCTCACGTAGTAGCAATTTCTTAAAATTTGTATCATTTTGCGAAACATCTTTTATCTGCATTCCATAATTTATGTATATGTTTTATCTCTAAATAAGAAATTGTCTGCGACAATCACTTAATTTGTTGGCCACCTGTGACATTGTCCGCATACAAAACTCTGCAATTGCTGGAGGTTTAATTAGTTTTTGATTTACTTGCTGTTGATAAAACAGAAAGCGCAACATTTTTCCAGTTTGTGGTTCAATTTATTGTTCTGTTTAATGTTGCTAATAAATGCATGCAGACTTGTGTGTAAGGTGGATCTAATATTAAAACTTTTAAATAATTCCTTACGCAGCGAAACAACTGAAAATAATAAATAAAAATAAGCTATTTACTCAATGACTTATATATAAATACTACTAATATGCTAAAATGAAATAAAAATCGTAGGTTAAATAGATATATATTTCGATCCGAAATCAGTTAAAATCAAATTGACTTTTTCAATTTGTTTTTATTCCATTCAAAGCATTTCTAATTATTATTTTTTTTTTAATAAAAATTTTTTTTAATAAAAATAAGCCAAAAATTCGATAGGAAAAGGGAAAAACCGATTTTTGACACCATCAGAAACGGTACAAGGTCCCTGAAAATTAATTTCTTTTCGAAAAAAATTGCTTGTAGCCAGGCCCGGATTAAGAAATCTGCCACCCTTAGGCCAGTCAGAAATATGTAATATCAAAAGTGAGGACCTTTTTTTTTATTTTTTTTTTTTTGCTTGTTACCATTTTTAGGTAATTTAGTGCACACGATCCCAGTATTTGTACTTTTTTCCCCCTGTGTAAATAAATTACAAAAAAAAAGTTCAAAGTTCCCAATATTTGCCGCCCCTCTAATCGTGCCGCCCTAGGCACTGGCCTAGTGTGCCTCTAAGGTTAATCCGGGCCTGCTTGTAGCAATCCTAATCAGTTAAAAATTAATGTTGAACATCATTTGAGGCAACTCCAGTACGCAAAAAACGCCATTTTTGGCACATTCATTTGTGCAGAGAGATTTTCCGATATTTCTTCTGACATGTTCAAAAATGTGCCTTTTCTCAGCGATTGATTGAAAAATTTTTTTTTTAGATCAACGCCCAATTTAAATTGGGTTTTTAATTCCTTAAATAACAAATTCCTTACATACAGAAATTTTCAATCCTTAACTTTGATTCACAAAATTCAAATTTGTTAATTTCAAATTTTGATAACTGAAATGGAATCGATAAAGGAATCAATTCCTTGTGCTATCAAATTGAAACATTTAATTTCAATTCCTTGTAAATTAAAATTTTGAGAATTTGATTCTCAAATGAATGATTCCAACCAAGCTCTGATTACAATTATTTTTGAATGGATTCAGACTTCCATTAAATTTTTATTAAAAGGTACACCTTAATTGTTAGAGTAGTTTTCGTTGCAGTTGTTACTGTGTTGATGTCATTCTAGGCTAAAGTGCTGGCAATTCAAGACAGTTGGAAATCGCCTGTCTGTTTGCCACTTGGCGTGTTTGTTGGGACAAGCAAACAATATGTGTGCGAATGCAGTCAATAGGTTGGAGCTGTCAGCTTCTATAAAATCTGACAAAAAATGTGGCTCCCATGTTGCTATTGTTGAGTAAAACTTAAAATACAATTTTTATGACAGCAGTATATGTATACAATCAAAATGTATACTACAAATTGTAATGCTATTAATTATTTGCTCAGTTCCAGGAAAAAAAGAATTAATTATAGTTTTTTTTTTTGGCTCTGAAGTATCTAATACTCCACATTCATACATGACAACGATCAATTTTTTCAATTTGAAAAATTTAACAAATTCTGCCCGAGGCTCTACAAGTTAAATTTTTTTTTCAGTAGCTCGTGCTGGTTTGTATATGTATAGCCTTAAGTAATAAAACTCATGTTAAATTTTAATTTATGTAAATTGAGTTGTAAATGCATGAAAATTTGCATAACTGAGTCATGTAGGACTACACTTCAGAGTGGTGATGAAACATATGCAAAACGTTCAAAAGACTTCATATTTAGTTTTCAAAGTTGGTATCGTATGCGGGAAGCTTAAAAAAAAATTAAAACAACATGGAAACTTTTAAAGTTCTTGGCGAGGACTACGACTTTAACTCACAGTTTGAAATGAAAATTTTCTAAATTAAAAATTTTTGAAACTGCAAGTAAAAGTCTCAGCTAAGGATTGAAAAAATTTCATTTTCGGCACTTCTGAATTATATCTCTCTACATTCTAACCTATTGTTGTAATTCTGTGTAAAAACATTTATAACAGAAAATATTAACATAAATTAAGAGCTTCATTAACAACCTTATTGACTTAGCAACACCTATTAAAAACACACGCCCAGTGGTATCAAGGTAACTACGATGAACCATAAACAACGCCACAAAAAAACAAAGTATTTTTTACGGCCGCCGGTTGTTGTCATCAGTATAGCCATTACATTGAAATACAAAACATGGAACGCATCGAATTTCTGGAGAGAACCGACCATAGGAATTTAAAATTTCATATTAATTTTATGGTAACATTACTTATCATAATTTTATTAAAACGTTTCGAATAAAACCATTAAATATTTCATCATTTAAGGTTAAGCAACATTTGCGCTTGCGGGAAGATGAACTGGAAATGCGGCGTAAGAGGTTCATTGTTTACTAATGCATCTTACAGAATTTCAATAAATTTTTCAAAATAAAACTTTTTCATAGACTATATGATCTCTTGAAATTCGAAAACTTACAATATGACGAGGAAATAGCAATGATATTGCGTGTGCGCTTAGAAGGAAATGCACGTAAACGTCGTGATTTTATAGGAATTATGCGTATCGAGAGAGATAGAGCTGAAGAGCAACTGCTGAAGGTCAAGCAGTTACAAAGAGAAATGTAAGTGACAAAGAAAAGAGAGAGTATAACTCATTTAGAAAAACGAAATATGTATATGTTACCGGGTAATTAGTTTTTAGGCCAAACTAGTTCTGTTAAGCCTAAAGATGTGCAATGAAATTTTAATGCAAGAGCACTGTGGTTAGTGAAGCCTACGACAGCAGCAAGGTCAAACAACAAAATTTAGCAATTTCATTGTATACTTGGCAAGTGGAAAGTGAGGGTAATTGGGCGGCCTACGGCCGCAGTTCAGGATTTACATCCTCTAATATGTCCAATAGCGGCTTCAGTCTATAATATGTACAACACTGGCTTCGCTGTTCACAGTGCTAAAATTAAATTGCATACTCTTAGGCCTTCAAAACTAAACTAGTTTGGCCTAGGAAAAACTAGTTTATTCTAAGAACTAGTTTGGCCGGTGACATATATTGGCTTTATGGGAAGTTTTTTCAATTTATTTGGCACAAATTACAAAACTTGTGCAAAATGACGAGACACAAATTTTAGGCCTCACTCACGCCCACTTTTTAGACACCTTCTATAGTCAAAATGCTTAGTTCAAATTATCGTGTGGTATCTTATTACTATTCTTATAGACTAAAAGATCTAAATTTCTGCCCACGCCCTCCTATTAAGAAGGTTGTTGAATCAATATAATAGTATTTTATTCCAAGTTATGCAAAAAAAATTTACATACAGCCTATACATTTCATTAGCTTTGCCTTCACAGCTATCGGAATCATAGCATTCATCGGGGTATGTGCTTGATTAAAAATGAATTAAAAGTCTTCAAAGAAATATCCTTGAAAATTTACAGAAGTTATTAGTAAGAAAGTCAACGTCATAAATTATGCTACACAATAAAATTCAAAATCAGAAACTACAAGGTTCAGCTTTTTTCTTCGGCCTCATATAAAATGTATCCTAATAAGGACATTAGTTTTGAATATTGTTAAAATGACTTACGGTTAATCATTAACTTACTATATCGAATACTTCCGACAAAAAAAAATCCAAAATCGGATACCTCTCGGCATAATTCTTTCTTTGTGAATTTTAATTCGCTATAGATATTTAGTATTTTCACTTATATTTATATACATCCATTTAGAGAAAACTCTGAAGAAATGCGTCATCTAGCTACCAAGCAATTGCTTTTAGAAACCAAACATGCTCAATGCTATCAAATCGCAGAGAAAATAGCAATACGTCAGAAAGAACAGCAAATTGAGCGCATGTGGTTGGAAACTTTGAGAAGACTCAATGAAGAAAAGGTATAATACGATCTTCAATATAAATAGATTTGAAGATAACTTATGATTATGATTCTTGCGCCAGGAACAAAATGAAATTTTGGAAAGTAAACTTCAAAATGTTATAGCGGGTTGCATGCAGAAAACGAATATTGAACAACTTGACGAAATGAAGAGGCGACAAGCGACAGAGGCGGAAAACTTAAAAACTGATTGCAAATTAGAGTAATTGAAATATTATATAATATAATAGTGACAATGATTTATTTGTATTTATCTTTCGGTAGTGATGAACGCTCTGTGAATATTGATAAACTTTATAAAGAAAAAGAGAAGACATATGAAAGACGTAAGAAGCTACATCACGGCGATGTTTTACAGGTAAGTGCTTACAATAAGATCTCATGATATAATATAATTCTTGTTGAACATGAATATTTAGTTGTTTGAATGCTTAGTTAAATTTTATTTCAGAAAGTTTTACTCACAATAGAAATTTCTGTCTGTCGTTCCATAGTATTTTGACCTTGAAAATAATAGCGTCTGGATTGTTATACTGATTTCTATGATATGTCGTATGTGCAAGATACAAATAAATGCATGTGTTTTCTTCATCGCTCTAATATTCTGCTCAAAAAAGTTGAGATTTCTTCAGAAATTCGGTTTAAGTTTGTGTCGCGTAACTCGCAACAAACTAAAAATATATATCGAAGGTTAATTTTTTATCCCCAATGAAAATATAAAAAAGTCTGAGGGACATATTCTAGAAAATGTTTCAAAAAATTTTTCGAAAATTTGCATAAAGCCCAGTTTATGAAAATTTGCTCCTCGTCAAAGTCGTTGTAGTCAAACAGGGATCGCCCAAAGCTATAAAAAGTTCTTGGCTCTGTGCTACTTGTGTCAGGAGCTTTTCTAGCTTTAGCAGTAACGAGTTCATTTTATTATGTTGAATATAACTTTCTTATAGTATTCAGAAGCCACTGGTTAATCGGCTGATATCTTGTCCCCTTGGCCACGATGACAAATTTTATTTGTAATCGTAAAATCAGTAATGTGACGCGCACTTTTACGTGCAATCAACCGATTTTATGATATTAAGGTCAAAGGTTAAAAACTTTTTCTCTAGACAATTTCGATTACTGTAACACTATACATACGTTTAACGCAGTCCAATGCTATTTATTGTTGTAATACATATTAAGGTTCGTAATGAAATTCATATTCCATAGTGGATATAAAATCCCATTACTAATAAGCATTTAATGAAGTGGAAATTAAATTCTATTAGTGCCAAATGTTCAGTGAACCTCAAAACCTTGTAGATAAAAATATGTACTATGTTTTTTTACAGCAACAAATCAAGGTTAATAATTCAATAATGAAACTAAAGCAAAATAACGAAACAAATATGGAAAAGTTCAGACAGCATTTAGCAGACATCGATAATGAAAAAGATTTGGAGAGAAAATTCAGGGAGAAGGTACTATCTGCTTAACTCTATGTTTCAATAACTTCTTTTTAAATTTTCTTGATTCGTAGGTGCAAAATCTTGAATGGCATAAACATTATTTGGAGCACACTCAAAAGGAACGTCAGATGTTGCAGCACAGAGATGAAATCACGAATTCTCTACTGACAGGCAAAGAGTGTGTGCTATATCAGCAGAATAAGTACCCTTACAATAAGGAAGCGCGCTAAGCTTTCAGTTTATAGTTTTCAAAAAATATGATTTGACCACTGATTTTCTTGCTACATCATATTGGCAATAATATTTTGCACAAAAAAGTTAGGAATTATCAGTGGGTTTATTAATAGTAGTATATAGTAGATTTTATTTTTAATTATTATCTAATTAGTTACATACATACATATATCACAACGGTATTATATATAATATTGATACATATGTACATACATTTACCATTGACTAAGTTTCTGTCAACTAATTCTTAAATTTTTCCATAAAAACTGCAAACTTCGAAGGAATGTATTTTCAAGTTTTTAACAGTAATTTAAGACAGCAAGATCCTTAGAAATTTGTCTACCAAATAAAAATAGAGAAATGTAGGTTAAACCTATTTAGCGGATTTCGCTAAAAACTTTAAATTATGTTCATTCGAATAGTTTCCAAGTGTTCAAAATCCGTTCCGCGCACGCAAAACTCTGTGGACAATGTTTTGTACATTTTTTTGAACATCGCCCATTCATCAAAAATTTTTAATATATTTGAATCCTTTGGATAAGTCTATCAATAAAGATAAATGCTCACTCTGTTTTGACATAGTAAACTAAATTTATGTTTACATTGAAGTATTTTAACATTTCTATTTTTTTTTGCATAGAATTGAGTTATTTATGGCTTATTTTTGAGTTTATGTCATGTCTTTTCCTCCAAGCAAAATTCATGTGCAATGTTTTACAGTGGCGTTTTAATAGACACTTTGATTGACGTTATCTTAGTAACCAATTGAGTCAACAACGAACGCATGCGTAGTTTTCCATAAGAAAATAGAAAAAATTTGTAAGTTACATTGAAATTTAAAAATACATGAACCATTTGATTGAACTTTTACACTTATTGGAAAGTCTCCAATGAAAAAAACTTTTCAATTGAAATTGTCAGGGGTCATCCTACGAAATATTGCCGCATCTAATATCTAAGAAAAATATAAGAATAAAACCAAGAGGCCATATTCTTGGCTTGACGAATGTTGATCTTTACTTGCTCTAAAATGAGAGGATCGTTCGCGTAAACACGATCATTCACAAGGCAAAAAGTAGTCATGTTGTATAGTTAGTGGTGACATCTTGGTAAAACCACTTGTTATTCAGATTAAAATCTTCAATTGAAGTAGGTTATCATACGGCCATAGCGCTCAACCTTGGCGATAACGGGTTGCTGCCTCATCATTCTCAAGGAAATACAGACACTACCAGACCATAATGCACACTTGACAGTTATTTTTTGCGGATACAATGGCATCTCTGAGTCACCTGTGTATTTTTAGAACCCTTTATATGGCAATTTTATTCGAAAATTCATCATTCAATGTTAAACTGTTGTTCCATTACAGAAATACAATCTGTAAAAGCTTCCTTTAAATCGGGGGTTTGTAACCGGTGGTCCGCGGACCGCATGTTTGCTTCTACTCAACATCCAAGGAAGCAAATTTAATATGCCTCCAAAGATGTGCTTCTACTTAGCATCCAAGGAAGTGCATTTTATATGCTTCCAAGGATGTGCATTCCCGCAACGACATCGTGTGCTAAAAAAGATAAGCAGTGAGAAGCGCATTGGAAGCATCTTCTGCTTCCCTTGATACACATCCGATGCGCTTTGAACGCGCTTCCATTTCCCGTTGGGTTGTGACCCTCGAGGTATTAACATTTTGTATTGCATACTAGAAATTTGCATAAATAATAGAGGATCCTGCTCAGAAATACTTTTAGGGTTTTTTTAAATTTTTTTTTTTTGTTTGTTTGTTGGCTTTTAATAATAATAATAATTAAATAATTGAACTACAGTCAATTTAGCAGCGATCAACATTTATGTAAATTTTACAACTTGATTCAATGCTTTTTATTTGTTTAACAAAATTTATTTTATTTTTGAAAAGTATTGGCTGGAGCTCCCATTTTCTAAAACCTGTTCATATGTTGAGTTATAATGCAACATCGTACTCAATTCAATATGGTTGAGTACTTTTGAGTGTTTAATGGCTGATAACATTCAAAGTTTGTGGATGATATTACTTCACAGCTCAAAGCATCCACTTTAACTTATACAAGAACCACAAAAATTTATATTTCTTTGCAAGCACATAAAAAATGATGATCTATCTGCTCAATTTTGTCCCACAGGCAATACCGCGAAGTTTTTCTGTGATATAAGTATTTAGCTCTGCAGGATCTTCATTACAGGTTTAAAGGGAAACAATTGAAAGAGTCTTCGGTAAGAACACTAGATTGGTCCCTCTATAATTCTGCTTCTACATGTCGTATAATTAGTTTAAAAGGATAAGTGTCATTCATTCGTTTTATAGAAATTTGGGGCGTATTTTAGAGTTTATGCGTTGAAACAAAGCATATGTATATCTTATGAACAAAAAAATACATACATACATACTCACATTTGATGTAAACCTACGTATGATTACTAAATCAAAAAACGCGGCAGAAATCGAAAGGTGTAATATAAAAAGCTTAAGCCATAGAAAAAACCAAGCAATTGTATACATAAGATATGTATGTAGAATATGTATGTTCAAAGTCGTATAAAAAATTCAAGTTTTCAAAATTATGAAAGGTCTGAACTTTTACATAATCTCTAAATTGATGCAAACTTGGTAATCTTCTTTTTCTGAATCATTTTTCAAGCCTTAAGTTGAAGGCTTTACAGCAGAAAATACCAAAAAATGTTCTTTTAACCCAGATAGCGCCACAACTTTTTTATTTATAAAGTTGAATTTTATTAAAAAACTTAGGTCAAAATCGCTTTCTTAACATTTTTTATTAAATAGCTTTTTTTTCGTATTAGCTATAATTTTCCCCATCTAATCTGATTCAATCTGATCTAATCGGAATAGAAATTCATGTGCATAACCGCACATTTCTCTCATCTATGATGACGTTTTCGGTGTCCTTTTAAAAGGACAGTGGCGCTATTTGAAATACATACATTTCCATCAATATGATAGGTTGTCCGCCATTCCGATTTTATATCTTCGGTATATTAAAATTTGACGAAAAATGTTGACGCTTGGTTGTTCAATTGTTTGACCAACAATTTGATGAAAATTTGATTGTCTGTAATCCCCTTTTGAGAAAAGCACAGTCTAGCGATCGCCAAATTTATATATACATACCTATATCCGCATTTTATGCAAAAGGCGGAACCGAAGTGAGGAAGAGATTTTTCTAACCACTGCCGCAGGTATATGGCGGAAATACCATTCGAACATATGCTTTCGCTTCCTCAATAGAATCCTAGATCCACCTCTGTTCCAGCAAAAGACTAAGTTCATTGTAATGATGATCGTGGAAATTTTCATTTCTTAGCGTTTTCTTACTATACTAAGACATAAATTGCACAATTATTATAATTTTTTTCATTTTAATTAACAAAATCAATGGAAATGAATCTTTTTATTGCATTTTTGGTTAAAAAGTTCTCAATTTTAAATTTTGAAAAATTTGACTGTTTTGGCATCAATTTCTAAAAACCACTCCGACTAGGTCTTAAAAAACTCAATTTAAAATTGTTTCTTCTCTAATTAGAGTAATTACTCATTTTTCTATATGAAAATACCCAATGAACGCAACTCATTGTATGGAACACATTTGGTTAGTGTGGATCATAATAAATTCAACTCAATTTTGTTTTAGCTAGTACATGCACCTAAGAAAATGGAACGTATGGTGCCATGTGTGGTGGGTTAAAACCTACGGTTCTGTGAATCGGTAGAGGTGTTTTATCTCTGAAGCGGTTCATTTTATTCATTAATGCGGTTCGTTTTATATCCACTGGGAATTATTCTATAAAAATGCATATCCTATACATGCACCACACGCGTGGAAAATTTATTTCCCTGAAGTTTTTCGTGGACGTAAAAAGTAGCAACGTTTCGAACCACATTTTGGTTGAGTCCATAGGCTCCACATGGGATCCACTTCAAGTATAAAACAAAGAGGATAAATATAAATTATAAATAATAGAAATGCACCCACACAATTTAACAGCATTCAAATAAATTGCTCACCAGCAACATTTAAAATGCCATCAAAGAGGATAAATATATTTATTTATTATTTATGTATATTTTTCCTCTTTGATACATTTCATTTAATGCAACATTTTAACTTACGCGGTAACATTTTCAAATGTTTCCATCTCCGACCAATAACAGCGAATGTGCAAAAAGAAATGAGTAAGACTACTAATTTAGTTAACAGTTGTTAACATTTGCTGCTGATCTCACAAGGGGAAAAACAATACCCGATTCCCCTCATTATTTTAAGCAACTGTTGCGCTAATTACCCCTCTGAAAACAGAAGTCAGTGTGCTGCTCTCTCAATTTCGGTTGTGTGACCGACTACTGTTATCAGTAGCATTGACATGCAGCATTTAATGAAAAAAAATACCACAGAACATCGCAACAGTCGCAAATATCACTTCGTGCTCTTCACTACATTGCGCTGCTGCCATCGCAGCGGCGCGCAACTTCGCAGCTGCTCTCCAAAAAATTGCAAGTGTTGTTGCTACTTAGTATTGCTGCTGTTGTTTGCGAATGTTGTTGCTACTGTGTTTTTGTTGTTTTCGTGTCGTTCTCCTTCGTTCGTTCATTTTGTTGCTGCCTATCATTCATATTTTGTTGTTCGCTTGAAATTTTGTCGGTTTTATTTCTTGAGTTGAGTTGATTTTCGATCAAGTTGAGTTGAGTTTTTCGCGTGTATTTTTTCCTTTCATTTGAATTCTGCTCACAGTGTACGTGTGTGTGCCGACGCGATAAAAACTAAACGATTTTTTCGGTTTTGCACTGCGTGTTTTTGAGGAAGTTGGTTGGAAGTGAGAAAGAAAAACGGAATTCACTGTCAATTTATATTGGTTTTATGGCGTAAAAAATTTCGCAATTTGTTGCAAATGTAAATTTACATGTTTACGCAACATTTGTAACTGGAAAATTGTGTAGAAAATTCAAAAATAACGGCAAAAAGTTGATTGAACAAGAATTGTCGCCGCGTCCATAGAACTCTGATGTGGTTTCGCATATAGCAAGTTGCTGCGCGCATGTGTTTGTGAAATTGTTCGTGTATGTGTGTTGGACATTTATGTTTGCGCAGTGCAAAAAATTAAGAAATTAGAAGTAAAAAAAGAACTGAAAGTGCAAAAAGTGATGAAAAAAATTTTGTATTGAAAATATAATAAGCAACAAGAAAAATTATAATCTTTGCTGTCGTCGGCTTCTCTATGTACTTTGACGCTGCTGACTTCGTCGTCGCTGTCGACATCAAGTATTTTTTCGTCCCCTCCTGCGTCGTCGCGTCGTTTGTGTTTTCTGCTATGTGCTGATTTGGTTTTTCGTAATAAAATTGTTTTATTTTAAATTTTTATCAACTTAAAATACAAATAAAATCACGAGTAAATCACAGGGTAAATAAAATGAAGCGCCTCATCGCGGAAATTCTTGCAAATGCAATAAAACAACAATAACAAAATTTGTTACAACAATTACAAGCCGCTACTGGAACAACTACAACAACAAACTGATAATTACAGAAAAAAGCAAAAGTTGCGACCCATACATATGCCGCCTATCAACATGCATATAAACATACATACTAACACATAATAAATAGTAATGCAGCGACGCGTATGTAAAAAAAAGAGATCAATAACCTCATCTCATGCTCTTGAAAGTCGCATATTTTTTTTTGTTTTTTGTTGTTGCTTTTAATGCTACACTTCAACTAAAGACCCCTACTCGCTTAACAAACACAACAAAAACACTGCGCTTGCTTACCCGTTCGGTTCTCCTTGCGCATTGCTCTCTTGTGCGATTTTGTTCTAATCACTTATTGTTGTTGCTCTACACATAATTAGGTTCCATTCATTTCCCCGCTACTTCAAATATGTTGCTCTTTTTTTTAATATGCCAATACTCCGCTCTCCCGCCCCTCTCGTTTTCATTAAGAAAAAAATCTCCCTCTCTGTACAACATTGTCTCGCTCTATCACTTACTGCTTTCCCCTTTCATATTACCCCTTAAAAATATTATTGGTAACAACATTTAATATTCCACAACAAACAAAAAAATTTCATAACGTCAAAGCTACTTACTTCTCTATACCGCTCCACTTCTCTACAACCGTACTAATGCTTACTTTATCTACTCTGCTTTGTACTTGACGTCGCCGTCAGACTGTCCGTTCGTAAGTCATCATCATCGGCATTTTTGCCATTTTTCATATTTTGTGCGAATTTTTTTTAATGTCTGTTAATTCTATTTTTACCGTCCCCTAGAATTGGAGCAACAATTCTTCTATACGGTTCGCCTATCAGCGTTGTAAAACAATAAACTCATTTGTAGTGAAAGTCAATAAAAACTAGCAGAATATGAATATGCTTACAATTTGTATGGATGTATGTATGTACATATGTGCACTCGCTGACTAGCAGTGTTTATTAATGAGGTTTTTATTTAGTCAGGCGTTGAAACACTGATCAGCTGGTCACTTGCTAATCATAGTTTATTAATGCGGCCGGATAAGTTCCAATTAAATTATACGTAAACGAAGCTTTCGGAGATTTTTATATGGCAAAATAGTTTTGAACAACTCAAGGCGGTGTACTGAATATTTGCTTGCATACAAAATGCGATACCATACTTTTAGAAATGGATAGCCATCTAAATTGATCACTTTCACTTTGCAGTAAGTATAAGTGGAAACTTGACTAGCAACTAATGGAGCATTCCAACAGAAATCGTATTGGCATATTTTTTTCTACACAGACCGTTCCAAAAACTTTAAAGTACTGGGTTTTGTTGGTTTTTGAAATAACAAAACATGAATACCATTGCAATGGGAAGTATTGCACATGTCTTTCGAACAGAGATTAAGGGGTTTAATTTTTGGCTAAAAATAGAAAAGAAAATTCATAAGTGGGCAGAGACAGTGAGGCTACGGTAAAGACTCTCTAACGTTCTGCCGACTTTTCAAAAATCATATGCTAATAAAAGTAAAATTATAATGTCACAAGATGCAAGATTTAGCGGAGAAATATGATCAGGACTTAACATCTGCACAAAATGTTTTATGTATGAACACGAATAACAAAAACTTTAGACATTAAATATATACATATATATATTTATAACATTAAAATAAAAAATTTAGAGATCTACTGTTTCATTGAGCGATTGCCGGATACGCAGTTATTTTCAATTATAGAACTAAAAATATTTCTTGTCTCTTACTGAAAACTTCCCATACTTTGAAGCAAAAATAAAATTATATCCTCAATTTTAACATCTCGGAAATCCTAGCAAAATGAAACCATATCAATTATGTGCCGCTTCTCTTAAATCTGCCTCTATAAGCCCGAGTCTTTTTAGCAATACCCTAAATTTGGCATTGAATTTACCCCTTCTACTATTGAAATCTCTTCAATACCAAGATTGTATTTTGTATTGGATTTAATCTACAGCCCCTCAAACTATGCAATAAAATTGCATTTTTCATCAAAGCAATACAATCCAATCTGTTTATAAATCCTCTTGTTGCATAGCGTCAGGCAAATTTTGTTTAGTGCATGCTATACTTGTTTATATGTTTTTAAATATTTTCCCCTACGTCATCTACATATTCCTGGAAGTTGTTGCAATACTTTTTGAAAGTATAATTTACCATGACAAGAAGAATCGAACAAAATCGAAAAAAAGTAAAATTATAGGTTCCAAAATATTTATTTATAAAAATAGAGAAAAAATATGTCAATTTCACAGTTATGTATGTACGTCCTTGAAATCAGCTGTTCTCTAAAACGTATGCACACTTTGACAGCTCCGCCGATGTTATTAAGTTCGTCTTTCGTTCTTGTCGTTTGTTGTTGCTTTTTGTTTCCTTCTCCGCTTGCTTGTTTGTCGTTGTTGTTTACTATTGCTGCTGTGCTGTGTTGTGCTTTTTGCCACAAAACTATTAATTTTAATCAATTAATATTTTTAATTATACCAGTTCACATTCATGCAATTAAAACAAAATTAGTTAATAAATGTTGAACAAAAACTAAAAAAAAAGTAAAAATAAATAAATCAATAACATCACAAATATAATAAAGACTTTAATCATCATTAAACAATTAAAAAGCAAAATGTCCTCTTCGAAACACATCATCAAAGCTGCCACTCAACAAACGCACGGTCACGAGGATCCATTCAATTATGAGGAACTCAATGTCATCGGGACAGGTAATTAATTATACGCCAGAATTAAACACATCACATATTTATAATAGACATACAAAAAATATCACCCACCCACATATTTTTCATAATTTGTCTAACTTTATTAAAAATAAACTCATGCTGTTGCTCTTTCACCTAGAGACAGACATAAACATTTTGTTAGTTTCAAGCAAAATGTGGTTACCGAATATTCGGTTCATATTATAAAATTCTTCTTGAAAATAAATATCGTTCACTCACGATCTGCTTAGTCCACCACAAACACCGCGTACGATCCAAAAAGGCATACGGAAGTCATATTTTATTCGGTGTGACGAAGCTTTCAACCGCGCTCGTATTCATATTAAATTTGCATGCAATTAAAAAAATAGATGCACTAATGTCTATATGTATCTAAAGCAGCGGTGGACATGGAAACCTAGTAAAAGGGCGCAACAACAAAATGAAGCAACAAAAAACGAAATTTTAAAGTTTTTTTGCCTTCATTTCCAAATTCGCCAACAGCACAAAAAAAAAATAAATTGCACATCAGACAAAAACAATTGCTACATTCGTCGAGATACAATACGGCACCGTCGCTGATGCCTTTGTTGTTGTTGTTTTTGTTTTCATTTGAACTCATGTCAACGCTGTGCGTAGATAGCGTTGAAATTCTGCGAATTGTTTTTTGGTTGCTTGTGCGTCGAATAACGGTTCGGGCCATGAGGGCGAAAAGTGCCACTATGTGCCCATCGCTGATCTAGGACTAACAAAAATTTGATTAAAATGCTCCTTAAGTGGTGTTGAAGAGGTGGTGTAGATGGAAGAGATTTTTTCTTTTCATAAGGAACGGTTTTGCCTTCGATGCCAGGCCTCTCGGACTTGAAATGGGGAAAGTTCTAGAAGAACGTTTGTAACCGTGCAAGAGTAGCGGTTGTCTCGAAGCACTGACTTGTAGGCCAAAATCTAACGGCGGATTCAAGCTCGACGGCCCCATGTTGCCCTAGGTTGATATCAATCAATGTTCTTCCAATGTTATTAGTATTTTCTTATTTACTTATCTAAATTCTTAAAGAAGTTATTGGAATATAATTAATAATAGTTAAATAAGGAATATGCATTTAAATACATGAAACACATATGTAAGTGTATTCAAATATCTAAACTCCATTAACAATCTTTGCGTCACAGCAAAAGCCATTTTTTATTCATGATCTGTAAGAGTACTGCAGCAAATGCTGCCGTTGAAAAATAGTTAAGAGCTGTGATCTGATCGTATTTTAATTATGTACGTATGTATGTGTATTCAAACGAGAAAAGTAAGATATTTTTCTTAATAGTTATTACAAAAAATGTAATAGTCTCTAGTATCTCAACATATTGGCCAGCATGCACAGAACCTTCAATTCAGTGCGTTCGCCCAACTTCATTCCACGAAAAACATCCCCAGATCGTTATTGATAGTACTTAGTTACTTGCTTACTCACTTCAGCTAGAATCGTTTTGTTTCATACGAGTACTAAGTACTTGTAATCGCAAGAACAAGCACATCAAGTATATATTCGTTATATTGTCATTGTCACTCATGCAAGAGTCTGTTGTAGACAGGATTATGCCAGTAGGCTTATACATAATTTCATCTAATAGGAATGATCTTAGGAGTAAAAAATTTGATATTCGGTTTTAAAGTCTGAGCTTAGAGTTAGTCGAGTCATAACTATATGTATTCCGTAAATTGTTATAAAATTTAATATTCGGACGCGAGGTGGTGAAAAAAAAATAATATAATGTGGTCAGGATTGTTCAAGTGAACATGGTATCTATCTTGCATGGTAGTTGTAGGCATAATTTTGTCAACCAATAATAATATGGATTTCGATACACTGAACTGAACAAAAAGATACAACTGTACCAATCCCTGGCACATATTGTAGTAGTAGGGCGATATATGCTGGAAATTAATTTAAAACAATAAATGACATAAAATTATCTTCCAAGTAAAAAAAAAGTTTGACTTAATTCGATATTTGAAGAAAAAAATCACTTTATAAACATTTTATCCTTTTTAGAAGTGCACGAAATTAGATAAAACCGGTAGATCCTCATTGTGAAAGTGATTTCTAACATTTTCCAAAAATAAAAAATGGTTCTAACTACTGAACTTTTCACTTCACTTTTCCATTTGACCCCATTTATGTTTTAAAAAATAAAGCATACTTTTGGGGGGAACAGTTTATTTTCAACTAAATATTTTAAAAGAATTTCTGAAATTAACTAATAACCACGAAATAGTTTTGTCAAAACAAGTCGACAATAAGATTGTGAAATTAAATTAAATTTAAAACGTAGCTTTAATGCAACCAGTGGCTTACTTTCCGATGGAATGATGGTAAATTCTTGGAAAAACTCTCAAAATTACCTTTATGGTTTTAATTGATATACATATACATATACATATGTAGTTATATGATATACATATTTACATGATATTTATACATGATACGTAAATCATAAATCGTCGATTTAAAGTTAAAAAACAACGGTAAATTGTCAACAAGCGTCGATAAGCGACGAAGCCCACTGCTTTTTAAATGGCTTCGTTTACAAGCAAAATTGTAGGTTATTGGCTGCAGAGAATTCAAGAGCAATTTCACATTAAGTTAATCAGCGATAATTCCATACATCAGTTTTGTGCGGTGTATCATTCAAAAGAGTCATCGGCTCATTTTTCTTCGAAAATAAAGCTGGATGACGGAGCCATGTCGCATACTGCAATGGGAACAACGGCTTTTTCGCGTAGTAGTTTCATTTGGCCGACACGTTCGCTGGACTTAACCGCTTTCGTCTGTTTCATTTAGAAAAACACGAATGTGCGAAGTAAAAAATTACCATAATTTGCGCAATTAAATCAAATTATAATCTACTTTGAAATAAAAAATTACTCCATAGAAGCCATATATATTTTGCTGAATTAAAAACAGGTCCAAAGATTATTAATTAGTGACGTACAGTTGTCGCCCACTTACATAAAGCGATTACATATTATTTGCACACGTGCATGCACTTGAAATGATAAAAAAAAATTTACTTAACAAGCGATCCATTAGAGATCATATAGCTTAAGTGAAAGATCAATTTTTTTGGGTGGCAAACTAGTTTAAATTTACTTCAAGCTCAGGTTTTTCCAAGAATTTGTTATTGCTCCATCAAAAATTGAGTCAGTCACCTGTTTTGTTAAAGCTACGTTTAGCATTTAATTCAATTTCACAATTTTATTTATTTCACAATCTAATCATGAAATTGACTTGTTTTGACACAATGTTAAATGCAAGAACAAAACGAGTCACTGACGTTCTGCGTCAAAATTATAGCTCGGCTCAAAAGTTATCTAACTTTTTATATACAAAATTTTTATTACGAATGTTGGCAAAAGACTATTTTTTTGTGTATGCTTATTGTTATGTATATTTTGTTTCAAAATTATTTTAAAATAGTAAAAAAGATGTAGTTCCGAAGGAAAAAACTCATGATGGATTTTTAGAAAATGTTAAGAGTTACCTACGCTAACATTTTGAACAAACAGAATAGCAGTTAATGGGGCAGTGAAAATTATAAATTGACACGCCAAAGACCACTACACTCTCGTAAAGCAACTGTATTTTGCGGCTTTTGGGCCAGCGGCATCATTAGGCCATATCGGGACATGTAGGAAAAATTTATTGTGCCTGAGTTGGATCAATTAGGCCTACATAACATTTGGTTCCAACAAGATGGTGCCACAATTTTTTCCCAGCCGAATTGTGTCAAAAAGTTATGATATCGACTGGCCCCCACGATCCTCTTATTTGACCACTCCCGATTTCTTCCTATTGGAGTACTTGAAAGAAAAAGTGTGCACCAACGAACTCGCCACAAATTTGATGCTTTAGGACAACATTCGAAAAAAACTTTAGTAGAATACAAATTATAAAATTGTATTTCATTTAAAAGTTATCAAAAAACATCGACCTGAACATAAAACGCACCCTGTATTTATACATTACATATTTATGTAAACTTAAAACAAAAATTTTTATTGGAGAATTTTTGAGTATGTACTCAGAAATGAAATAGTAGTTAGGAGAACTAAAAATATTTTAAATTTTCAATAGTCGATCTTGTTCTCTAATTAACAACTGGACGTGGAATATCACATAGGAATGAAAAATTAATTTAGATAGGACATGAAGTTATTGGTAAGGAATGTGATAAAACTTTGAACAACGACAAGGTGTCAGTAAACCAACTTGTCAAAAGAAATTGAACGCCCTAGACATAAACGATAAACCTATACAAGAGAAACTATAAGGATATTTGCGAAAAAAAAAATTTATGAAACTTTAGAGCGACGAGAGTTGTATACTCATTCGTGGCTAGTAGCTAGTCGCCAATAAATTTTTCAACAGAGTAAATTTTCTTCAAGTCATTCTTTCCTTGTTTTCTTTTTTTCTATATCACCCAGCACTATGAGAACTAAATCCCAAAGAAGAAGCTTATTCCATACTATCTACGTGATATGGCTATTACTAAAAAAAAATTTATTAACTAAACATAATTAGGCAATTGTTGCCAACTTTGTGAGGTGAGCTCAGAAAAATTGAACTTTGAGTCTATCTACAGTAAATCTTAAAATGAAAACAGAATTCGGCTTTTTTATCTGAAATGTACTGGAAATTTCAGCATTGTAACAAATTAAAATTTAACTTCTTCATGATGAAATTCAAACTTTATCAATATCAAACAAAAGCTATTGAATTAAAGCGAATAAAAAAATAAAAAAAGCACCTGAAAAAACACCTGCCCAAATCGCAATTGACGTTACTTTTGTGTATTGAATTACTTCTTTCTTTGTTTTTTTTTTCGGATTGCTATTTCGTTGTATAGACTGCCTTCTGTCTGCCCGTCTGCCGTTCTTCTACCACCCACCTTTTGATGGACGACGGCACAGCACACAGTAACACCTTCCAAATATTTGTCACACAGTTAAAAAAAATCAAGAAATTTTTATAAAAAAAAAAAATAATATTTTATTACCATTGTGTGTTTTTTCTTATTCTTTAAATATATAAAATTTTTTCGAATGTCATTTCGCTTGTCGCTTTATTATATGTGAAACAACAATTGATACAATTTTTTTTTCTCGTCTTTTTTAGTCTATTCCATTTTATACTTTATTCGCTTTTAAAATTTTATTTATTTTTATATACATAGATATATAATTTTTTTATATTTAATTTACTTTTATTTTTTGCGAATTCGCATGGGCTTTTCATGAAACTTCTTTTGTACGTTCGCAAAATATTAAACCAAAAAGACGTAAAAAATTGGGCAAAACCATTTTCAGAGTCGCTTATTTTGTTTGTAGGTTTCATTGCGGCTTCATAGTTGTCGTCGTCGTTGACTGCGACGATTCCGTCGTTTTTCTTGTGAGTAACTCTATCGCACCGCTTGCTAAAGCAAGTACCGGCAGTGCCGGTAATATATGTATTAGTGAGCAAAGATTGTGGTGCTTCATATGCTTGCGGTTTTTTTTTACAGCTGCGCCGCATTCACTAGTTGCCTTGAGGTAACTTATAGTTTTTTAACAGCTTCTTCTCTAATGTGTCTCTAGAGTATTTTAACCCATTTTGTATCGTTCACACTTTGTTTTGGTACTCCCTTATTAAGATTATCATTGTTATTTTAGTGACAAGACCAAAGTAAACATAAAATAAATCTTGTCAATACACAAAATGACAAAATTCAGCACGTTAATGGAAAACAATTTGGGCGAACCCACGAGCGAAGCAAGCAGGGTGCGGAACCCCTTTGTTTATTGTAAAATTCTCATTAAGAAATTCAGAACTTTGAAATAAACATAGTACACAAAAAATCAACCGCGATTCTTCATAATTACGAAAACTTTCCGTACCTTGTTTTTTTGAATAGACGTAGTCCTTAAATCACGTGACTCAGTTTTGGCCTCTTTTAATCATTTTTGATCCCTCCCTTCATCGACGTAGTTTCAAGTTGCTTTTTTCTCCTACAATTATCAAAAATTTTTTTTTGTTTTAAGTCTACCTTCCTTAAGGAACATATTTGTACTTATAGTACAAGGGATATCATCTTCTGGATTTGGTTTATTTTTTTTTTGATGTAGGATAACTCTTCGTCGAATTACAACTATTAAGGTGCTGTTTGTAGATGTGACGCTTTTTCAACAGTTTGTTAACTCTTTACACATCCCAAAGTTTAGCAATGGTGAGATACATACATACATATTCACATATTGTCCCTGGTGAAGGAAATATTCAGCGTTTTCCCTAAAGTAATAGCGTTAATCATATAAACATTTATGAAAGCGGTAGTAGTTAGTGGTACAGAATCGGTTAATTGTTATTAGCGAAGTTTTTGCTTTCCGGCTCATCTTCTCTCAACTTCTAACCATTTGTAGTCATTGAATCGCTAGTTGCTTGGGCTACTACTGCAACAATGTGGAGAATCCAATAAGTAGTCACACCAAATTTTAAATGAATTTAGAGAACTTAGCAAATACGTAATTTCTATACTTCGTCTACCATTCACTGCTGCTACCGCCCAGTCAGTCCAGTTTTTAGGCAAAAAATTAAATTAAATTATTTGAATTGTTAACATTTTTGCGATTTTTTTTACTTTTATTTTATGAATTTGCATTTTCGTCGCTTTTTATCTTTTATTAGTATTGTAGTTACTTAAATGTTTTATTTTTTGGTCTTTATTCACTTGTCGTCATAAAGACTTCCTCTTAGTAGTTGACGACTTTTGGCTGAGACTCGATTACTTTGATTATCATTCGGTTATTTTGGACATTTCTTTTGTTGTTATTCTGATATTTTCAGTTTGGTTTTCCTCGTGTTCTCCGCGTTTGTTTTTTAATAGAAGTTATACCTAGTGACTACAAAAAACTGAGCAGCTGACGACAATCATGTTTTTTTTTTTAATATTCAATATTGAATTAATCTAAGCAACACCCTTCTCTTCTGAAGGGGACACCTAGAGTTGTGAACTTTGTTGCTTTTTTATTTCAATGTTTCAGAAATTTGATTTCTTATCTTTATTTTATTTACTTTTGTACTAGAAATTGCTTTGGACATTCCATTTACTTGTTTGGAATATTCAGATTTTTTTTGTACTTTTGATATCTGACCCAAATAGATAAGAGGTGACAAAATTTTGTGTACCAATAGTAAAAGGTAGCAAAGGCCGCATCGGAAGTAAAATTAAAATTATTTTCCTATTCGAATTCAAATGCGTTTTACTGAGCATCTATGATCCCCTGTTGAAAATAATTTCGTCAACACAATTGTTTTTATTTTACTTAACTAATTATTTGTATGCTGTCTTCTTATCTTTATAATCACTGGTGGCTGGAAAAAGTTTTAACCCTCAAGTAGCATCCTTCCAAATATATATGGTGCTACGTATTTGAAAAACCTCACTGACCATTTTGCTGCAAAAAAAATAAAAATCCCTCGTGCGCTTATTTTTCTAAGAGGTACCGTTTCTTATATTCGGGAGTATATTACACCGCGAATTAAATTTCTCATCAAAAATTTGTTATGGCATGCAAAAGTACTGCTCTTCCCCTTCAAAACTCATTTTAAAATATGTCGATATCTTTTTTTTCTCTGAGATATCGGAGCTTGAAATTTATTACACAGGCCTACACACAGATCTACATTAATTTCAGTATGGCAAGGTAAATAGAAAATTTCAATTTATGAAATTTCAGAGAGTAAAAGAGATATCGACATAATTTAAAATGGGTTTTGAAAGGGAAGAGCAGTACTTTCGCACGCCGTAACCAATTTTGCTGGGAAATTTAATTTGCGGTGTAATATACTCCCGAATATAAGAAACGGTACCTCTTAGAAAAAAAAGCGCCCTAGGGATTTTTATTTCTTTTGCAGCAAAACAGTAAGTAACTACTACTACCATTATCCTATAACTCCGTAAGGAGCGTAGGACCTTAATAAAACTTTTACAACTACATATTTCGATCTCTGACTGGTTTTGTTATGTGTGCCAAATCGCTCTAATTTTTGACATGCCACTTTCCATCATTTGGCGCCACAATGTTCTGGCTCTTCTTTTGCAACTGTCTCTCTGTCGGTTCCACTGCAGCTGGTCGAAAAATTTCCCTATTTCTTTCCTGATCGTATGGCCTATCCATTGCCAACGTTTATTCATTATCTGAGTTGAGTACGTGATAACATGCGGGGCCACCAAATTCTTAACTAGCGTGCGACGCATAAAGAAGAAAGTTGAATTGGGTGAAAAATTGAGCTCGAAAAGAAAGATGAATGGCAATTATCACCCCAACGTCTAACGAGAATTTGCTTAGAAAACAGAATGCTACTGAAGGATTAGATTAGATTAGATTAGCCGACCCGCTAGGAAGCCCAAGTTAACAGCTGCAATGAAAGAAAATCATTTTAAGCGGACCTAATAGTTGTGTGATAAAGATGTGGACTTCTAGAGATCGGTTATGAATTTAATGAAAATTCACCATTGATTACAATGCTAATTAGGTTTTAATTGGCATTTTCATAAGTTCTGCTTTAGCAGACGTTTTACGTCGTAGTCGAGGAGAAAATTGCATCCCGACTGCGTCGTCCAGACGATTGAACACCCTATGAAAATGATGCTTTGGTCCGTCATCAGTAAAATAAGGGACTTTGCGTCTGTACGTGATTAAAGGCATTATGAGACAAGACCAGTATAAAGAAGTCTTGCAAAATCGGTTGCTGCCGCAGGTCAGAGAATGGTTCCAAAATGGGGGACAGTACGTTCTTGCATCGACAGCATGCCGCGGCGATTTAAGGAGCCCACAGCAGACAAAGGTGGCTCAATAATTTTATGTATGTCCTTGCTATTACTATAAGCAACTTTTAAACAAAAAATCAAAGTATGAAAATATTTTGTTTGCCAGATGGCAAAACTTATAATGACACTTCCGTAATTCTTAGGTTACACGACACATTATCTGAGAACATTTCTTAACTATATATTTCCGGTTTAAATACCTACATATGTATGTATGTAACTCTTTTATACTTGCCTAATGACAAATATTCAATTTATGTACACCTAGCACTAAATTATTCATTAATTAATTGCAATTACTGTTTTATTTTGATTTATTTATTTCGTTCTTTATTTTTAGTTTTAATTTTGATTTGATTTGTATTTGTTGTGTTTCTTATGCGCACATTGTGTTACGTTTGAAACTACAACAATAACAAAAAGAAACAAATATATATGTACAGTATGTATGCAACTCCATGACATTGACCTCGTTTGTTTATTGTAAATTTTTTTCTTTTTTCTTATACCACGGTATCTTTTCTTTCTTTTTTTGCATGTTCCTTTCATACGTTGCCGCCACTCTCGTCATAACTTTGGATGGTCGTATGGATGCATGGATCCATGTGGTTGGTTGACTTGGCTACCCTGCAAATGCAAAATCATATCATCATGACGGACAACAATAATAACTACAATAAAAAAATAAAAGGTGCTTACGGTACCGTTTATCGTGCACGAGACAATAATACGGGAAAAATTGTGGCTTTGAAAAAAGTCCGTATCCCGTTGACAGATGATGGCGTACCGATGTCAACATTACGCGAGATTGCGGTGTTGAAGCAATTGAATGCTTCCGATCATCCGAACATAGTCAAGTAAGTGTTTGCTTTTAATAAACGCACACTTTGTTTTTTGTGACGTTTTTGAACATTTTTTGAAACGAAATATCTGAAAAACTATAAGAAATAGGATGAAAAACCATTAAAACAATTTTGTTAAGAAATACTATAACTTTATAAAAAAATATTAAAAACAATTTTAATAAATTTGTTAAAATATTAATTTTTTTAATTAAAATAAATTTTTCTCAAAATATTTTCAATACAACACCTTTTGTTTCGTGGTACAACTGTACTACTCACATACATACCTGAACTTGATCATTTAGGCGCTTGATATAATTCTAGTTTATGTAAGCTGTTGCGTTTAAATATTGCCTACGAAGAGTTAAGTAAATTTAAGGAGATGCGACTTGTATTCGCATTCGTCTGGATCATGTCTATGTACGTGCATGTGCATATTAAGAAGTAAATCTGTATCTTCTATCGAAGCTAAGCCTAAGACTAGATTCATCCAATTATTGACTTAAACTGAGCACACACGTGCTATTAAGTGCTAAAAGAAAAACTTTAAAACTCCCTTTAGTTTAAAAGTTAGGTACAAAAGATGTACATATCATAAAAAATCGGTTATTTGCTCCTCCTGTAAAGTTGTACTTTTTGGGCTTAGTTCGTTATTGGCAAGTTATCGGATATAATTCAAACTATTTCTATATATGTAAGTAAACACCATAGAGATTAAAATAACCACTTTTTAGCAACAGGTAAAAACATTAGTAAAAAATTAACCCAGTATTATTCTTATTTCATTTTTTTTTTTTTGCAAAATGTGAATGAAAAATATTTCAATTTCTTTTAATTTAGTTTTAAGATCACAAATTTCATTAAATAATCAAGATTTTGTTTGATGCACGATAACTGCAACCGGTTCGAATTTATTACTTTTGTTTGGACACAAATCTTTTTTAATGCTACTCAGAGCCAAAAACAACTACATAAAATTAATAATAATTAATAATATTGCCTTATTGAGCTATTTTACTGTAAACCATCAAAGTAACAAAAATTTTAAAGAGATTTTCTCATAGATTTACATGAATATCTCATCTCAAATCAAAAGTAAAATTTCTTATTTCTCTGATTTAAGAAGAATGACATACACTGTGATTCATCAGGATAGAACCAACTGAATTTTAAGCAAAAAATCTCTATAAATTGTGAATACAGAAGCAATAAATATTCCAACTTTTCAGAAATACAATATCACTTGTAATGTACTACTTAAAGACAAAAAGTCCAGTCTCAATGCATTATAACGGTACTTTTCTTTAATTGTTTATAATCATGAATGAAATTCTTTTTTTCTTGGTTCAGCAGAATAGAACCACTTTTTAATTATAAAGGCCACAAATATAAATTGTTTGTATTATATTGTATATATGTAATTGTTTTATCTGAATATTTATTTAAAAATGTATACTTTTATCGTTATTCGCATTAGCTTCGTAAATTCTGTATTTCATTGACTTGCATAGAGATTTTAAGTAATCAAGAGAAACATCGGTCCATGCTGCTTTTATTCCATCAATCGGGTGGGTAGGGCGGCCAATTTAAGGTTTCAAAATTTTGGCTAGAAATCCATGACTTCACTACATGTACCGTGTGTATAGATGCATTACCGTGTTGATAAATCCGCTCTAATGGTCCAAAAATATCTTTAATCTTTGGAAAAACTAGTTCCAGAAGATTTTTGTAATGATTCCGGACATTCGCGTACTTTGTACGATAAGATCAATAGTTCCGTAGTATGAAACTGCAGCCCATACCATAACGCCACCCTCTCTACTGTGATGACAGGTCAGAAATTTTTTCTCCTTACGTAAATCGTATTTTAACAACACTTGTTACTTAACTTCGTCATTTTTGGTGAAAAATGCTATTGGTTCTTTTTCTTAACATTTTTTTTAGTTTATTTTCGTTTCAAATAAAATAATACACTTTGAAAATGTTCTTCTAAAGTTTTTATTTTGAGATCAAAAATGTGTCTCTTTCAAAAGTTTTTAGAAAAAAACTGAAATAGTGTCATCGTTTTTAAGAAGATAAGTAATTAAGGGTTAAGGTAAAACAAAAATCATCCAATTCCCGGCTTTTTGAGAAAATTTTCTATTCCTACCGGATCCCCGGCTTTAACATGAAATTCCGGGCTTGACCGGGTCAAAACTGCCACTTGGCAACCTATTTATACCACAAAAATTAGTTGAACAAAATCTTTTTAGTTAGTTTTTGTCAGTTCAATATAAGACGTGGATCCCCTTCCCACATGACCTCTGATCCACAACCAGCTTTTTAAAATGTTCACATTAAAACTATGTATAATGACAGTAGCCAGAGTTACCATGTGGCCGTTAATTGAATGGTAAAGCCGTTGGCCGCGGAGGAGGCCGTTAAGCCGTTAGTTGGAGGCGAAAGCCGTTAATTTAAGATAATTATAATATTATTTTTATCGAGCTAAAAAAAAGGTCCCAGACGTTTTGGAATGTAGATTGTCTTAAATGTCTAAACGTAAATGTTTTTGTTAGTGGTAAGGAAAATGAGAAAAAAAAAATGTTATAAATTTGACCTCATTTTAGTATTGATGAGCAAAAAAAATAGATCACGTTTTTCAGGAAAAATTTTTTTTTGACAGGCCGTTAATTTTTCGATTTCAACCTATCAATCCTAACAGTAGTCTATTAAAAAAAATGTATCGTTAAAATACACTCTTAATAAAACCGGCTTTCAAGATTAATCGTTACATTATACGAAGGTATAAATCACTGCATTTCACTGAATCAGATTTTATATTTAATACTGATGACACATAAACAAAAAAAAATCTAATAGAAATTCCGACTCGCAAAATTTTACACGGTTCTCCTCCCAACTAACCCCCCCTAACATAACCACAAATGCGAACACACGACAAAAATAACGACGACGACATTCCGCAACAACCTGCAGAATTGGGAACACAAAAAATACCGGTGAGCGTAAAAAAATTTTAAATTGTGGATACGCGTCGTTATCATAATAAAGTAAACTGTTCTTGTCAACACATTAAAGAACGCAACAGTAACAACAACAACAGACAACAGCAACAAAAAAAAACTTAACATTTCCACTTCATGCTCAGTCGAACGCATCCAAAATGCGAGCGAACAGCAGCAGCATTAGCAGCGCAAAAAAAAAACCAAATGCAGAAATGACGACGGAATAGACAACAGACAGACGTCGCGTTCCGTTAGTCGATTGAATGCTGCTGCATGTTGTGGCTCTCCCCTTCGGCTCCAACTTTGCTTTTTTTTTTGTGTTTTCTTTGTTCTACTTTTTCTATTTTTGCGATTACAAAGCAGCAGACGGCAAAACGGCGCCGCAAATGTTGATAAGTCACGCTTTTCACATGCATACATATGTATGTATGTATAAACATATACGCGTACACTTCTACGGCACCAACAACAAAACCAGCAAGTGCTTTGAGCAATTCACTTGTTCTGCAACAAAACAGCCACGTAACAGGGATGCAACAGAAGTCGCGTGCAGCAACAGCAGTAAAAATTTGATTATAGAATCTCCTGCACCGATCCCATTCGATTTCCCCAAGTCATTCCAAACGGTTTGAACGATCACAACGTTATAGCGGGTGAGTCGAAACGATCGAACGACCGAGCGATCAGCCGGCCGGCAACAAAAATATAAGACGCGACGACGACGACAACTCAGAGACGATGACGACGACGTCGTATTAATTTTTATCAGTCACTACGCTACCAAAAAAGTCGTCGTTGTCGGCCGGTTTATTTATAATTCCATTCTCTCCGTAATTTATTGTTATAATAATCATTTAATTGTTCTTTGTTGTTGTTTATGTGTGCGGTTGCTCTATCTCGCTTGGGAGCAAACTTGTGGTGTGCAATTAAAAAATCAGCTGTTTTTCGCAAATCGTTTGTATAGATTTGTCTGTCGTTTATTCGTTTATTTACCGAAGCTCCATTTGTTGTTTCATTCCACTAGTACAGAGAGGTCGGGGTAAACTCTCAGTAGGATTTTCTCATGTTCTCTTAATTTTAGCTCTTTTGTTAATGAGGTGAATATTTTCAGAGGAGAAGTTTTGGCATTTCTCTTCGTTAATTTTCCACTCATGCACACATATTGATAAATTTTTATTTGGGATCGTGTGAGTTTTTACATTCGTTTGTGTTGGCGTACAATTGAGTTTACTTTTAGTTATTTGAGTAACCGTTTGTTGGCTTCTGTCGCTGTTGTCTCTTAACGAAAGTGTGTTTTGACAGCTTGTTCACTAAGGTGTTGCTTATAGATTATTTTAAATTTCTATTTTTCAAACAGCCGCATATCATCAATATTCACACAAGGTAATATTGCTTCGAGGTCTACCGAAAGTAATAAGAAAAGGGTAGTGTACATTTCGGACATTTCTTGAACGAAATATGTGTCTCAAAAGCTATTGGATAAAAAAAATATATACTACATATTGATAGGTTTTGTTTAGAGATGCCTTTATTTTTTAAAAAAATTAAGAAGTTTAAATAAATTTCTTTAAACAAACTAAGAAATTTAAATAAAGTTGTATAAACAAATTAAAAAATTTAATTAAAGACTTAATTTAATATCTTAGAGACCAGTTGAAACAGTTTTATTCAAATTTTCATAAAATATTTTTAATGAAACCATCTATGGAACAGAATGTTGAGTGATAACTTTCGAAGGGTCGAATCTCAATTTTAAGTTTTTTCAATACATAGGTACTACTTTTTGAAAACTGGTGAAGGATTGCGTTGCGTTAAGTCAACGCAACTTCGTCAAGCAACGCTATTCATTCTGTTATTCTATTATTTAGTAACGTTGTGTATATAAGTACATATGTATTTTTGAAATAACTGATTCAATTAAACATTTTTTCAGACTTCTGGAGGTTTGTCAAATATTGGAACGTGAAGGTCAATTGATGTTATTTCTTGTATTTGAACACTTGGAACAAGATCTATCAGACCTAATCGATAGATTGCCAAAGTCTGGAATGCCACCCACAACAATACAGGTAGCTAGCTGATTAAATAATTCTAACAAATCTATCATTAATTAATAAACATTTTATTTTCTTATATAAAACAGCGTCTCTCCCGCGAATTACTCACCGGTGTGGATTTCTTGCATTCGCATCGTATTATACATCGTGATTTGAAGCCACAAAATTTATTAATCTCCTCACAAGGTCATCTTAAAATAGCCGATTTTGGTTTAGCAAAAACCTATGACTTTGAAATGAAACTTACCTCAGTGGTGGTAACATTATGGTATCGTGCTCCAGAAATACTGTTGGGACAGACCTATAACAGCTCAGTGGATATATGGAGCTCAGCGTGTATCATAGCAGAAATGTTTGCGCGAAAAGCTTTATTTCCAGGCACCTCAGAGGGTAATCAATTGGATCGAATATTTGAGTAAGAATTCTAAAAAAAATTTTAAAGTAGGAATAATTTTAACTGAACTTTTAGATTAACTGGACGGCCCAGTGCTTTGCAATGGCCCAAAACTATATCAATATCTCGTGAGCATTTTCCGCCACGTTCACCAAAGCAACCTAGAGACCTATGTCATTATCTTTGTGAATATGCAAATGATTTAATTAGCGTATGTTAACTGACTCAATTGTTTTTGAATTTAATATAAAATTTTAAGAAATCTTAAACCAAGTTATATTACGCTTTTTCCTTTATTTATTTACAGCAAATGCTTTCTTATGACTACAGATGTCGTCCATCTGCGTTGGCTTGCTTAGATCATGAATATTTTCAACAGGAGCCCCTGTAACATACGTTTTATCATTTATATGATTATTGTTAATGTTAGATTTAGGTATAATGTTTAATTTAATTAAGTTTTTTTTTAAGTTTAAGAGTTACTAAAACATACATAACATACATACATATATTTTTGTAAAATTTTCCAAAGTTTTAAAACCCGTATATTCATATATGTATAGAATTTTTTTTTTTCATTGAAACTGCCTTTATGTTAGAAACTCAAAATTCATTTTACTACTAAAATATTAAACCGTAGAATAATAGTAGGATTCATTCCTGTACATTGTGATAAAAAAGAAAATAAACTTTAGTGTAGCTACTAAAAAAATAACCTATTTAAGAGTTCAATACAATATAAAATTAAATCTTAAGTGTATTGTTTAAATATTTTACTTATCTATAGCTTAAAATAAATAATTATTTGTTAAATTCTTTAATGCAAATCATATAAACACTTTTGTAACTTTATTTTATGCGAGAACTAAAGTATATCTAAAATTCCGCTATTTTTTTGCTTTCAAGTCCTATGCACTTGAAAGAGTATTAGGATATAAGTAGTTCTGGATATTAGCAGTTCATTTAATTTTTTAAAAAAATACTTTTCATACTTCCTTCCATTTTATGCGTCACCCAGGTATCATTCTCGAGGGTATATACGCTTTGGTTTTTCTTTATATTGTTTTATGCAATATAAAACATGAAGATCATCAAGCTCTATTATTTGATTTAAATACATATGGGTGATTTTTTTGCGTAGTCTCATATCCTTACCTGGAATACATGAAGTTTTGATAACATTTGATATAACTATTTTGCATATACATACATAGTTGAAGAAATCTCCAAATAATCAAAACAACTTAAAGACGTTTACAATGATTAAATATACTGCCAACTATTAACGGAGTTTAAATAGAACACCCATATATTCTTATTCCATTCTTCACCTATTTATGGGAAATAAATATATAAATTATTCTTCTTCTATTTTTCACCGACTAATGGGTCATTTTACACAGATTCTACGCTCGCCACAAGTTATTTGATTGCCAGTTATTCAATACTTTATCTCCAACTGTCGTTTGTTTTTGAGAGAATTATTAAAAATATCCCGATTGTAAATTAAATAAAATTTATTCAAATGTAATAAACTTTAAATTTATTGTGTGATGGGTGTGACTAAGAATGGAACTTACGTTATGATTCTCATATAGAAAATATGTTATATAGAAACGGATAAATGCATTTATATTAATACTTAAGTTATTTTCTTTGGTTAGGTGTACCATACAAGATATTTGATTTATGTTCTAAAAAAAAAAAAATAAAATAATTTATTTATGTTTGTAAAAATACAACGCAAAAACTTATTTTCATTACCCATAAATTAAATATGAAATACACACATATATGAAATTGAATTTAGTTTACATATTGGTGTCCTTTAAGAAAAATTTGATGGTTTGTTGAGGGAAAAAACTAATTTTTTCCCCTAAATTGTGGCAAATTTTTGAATGAACTAATAGCGGCATCACTGAATAGCGTTTTGTAGATTACCCATGCGTTTTGGAATCCACGACATCCAATAATTTGCTCAATTTGAGCATAAAACAAAGACAAAGCTCATAGCTTCGACGATTTAAGAACATTTTCAACGTGAGATTTGTTTATGCGATATGATGTTAGTCTATGATGATGTGATATGCTTGTGCAATTCTTACTTGATGCAATTCTAAATTAGTGCTGCCAGATAATTTTATGTGCTGTCATAGGGTCTGCGCATACATACAACTTGCTTTTACACAGAGTGGATTCTCACGCAAATTCTACAAATTTTAACACTAGCAAGCACTGTGGTGCGGACTCACACGCAAACAAGAGAAATTTGTGCAAAACTATCGCTAATGTGTACCGCCATTAAGATTAGTCGATAATGAAAAACCGTACTGGTACCAACATACCAAAATGACATTTAAAGAGCTCCGCACTTTTTGTATGGGAAAGGCCGTTCGGTCAAATGGGTTTTACTGCCAATGCTTTATTGAAATTTGGATTTGAGTGTATTTTTTCGAATGATTCAATTAAAAGTACGTCCATTTTAAAAATCAAACTAACTGAACAAATATGAAAGCAAAACAACTTTTTATATTCGACAACAGTGGCACTGTACATATGTATTTAGAAAAAGAGCTAACCGAGCAGGCAAGATTTTCGAAATCAGTGTTATGTAGAACACCCTGTTTCATATAAAAGTAACTACAATACGGCAGAGGCACTCACGTGTCTCAGGTTAGCTCACTGCCACGCTATTGAATTTTACATAAATCTTGACAGTTTTGGTTGGCTGACAGTTTTGATTTTAGAATAGTTATTATTTTAATTGAAATTGAATTCATTCAGAAAAATAAATTTGAGTTCTGCCACTGCCGACGCGTTACTGTAAATTGAGTTCTAAGCGAATATCTTCCACAGAGATTAATTAAGAAAACCATTGTGAATAACTATTGTCATGTTTTTTGAGAAAAAAGGCACAATTTTCACAGCTGATTTTGACATTTCGAAAAAATTGAAGTATCGTCAATAACACAGCAACCATAGAGGTGAAATCGACGGATGTAGACCAGTTTGAAAAAACTTCCCAAAAGTTTTGTTTTGATAAATTCATATAGAAAATGTGCTAAATAATAAGATAAACATTGAGAACCGTTAGACCAAATGAAACGATATCGCAACACGGAATCCAGTAGCAGTAGCAGTTCTGATGATGAGAGTACCAACTATGAAAGTAAGGCGTCCTCAGCAATAATGAACAGGTAAATTAATTTTTCAAATACTTCCAGTCAGAGGAATAGCTGCTTATCAGTTTAGAAAAACTTTGTACTCCACGTTGACTTTAATGATTTTGTTAAGTAATTAAAAATTGATAAGCGTCCGCTGAATCATGAAAATTCCTCTACGTTATGTGTTTGGCTGTTTTTTTTGTTGGACGATACATTATCTCTCAAAATACCAGGAAGTCCCTCTGTGAGTTTCTCTTTGTAAGTATTATTTAATTTTATAACCACACACTTAAATGTGTGTTAATGAGTGTACAACATAATTGTACAAAGTCTTACAATACATATATTAACCGTATATATGCATAAAGAATTGTTAGCTGCAGTTGTTCATTTAGTAGAACAAAAATCTAGATAACAATTTAATAGATATGACATCGGTAGTTGCGGATATAGCTTTTCCGAGACTTAATGGACGTTCACTAAATAGGTTTTATTTAAAAGAAATAATCCAATAAGCTCTAAATTGTCACACAAATATTTAAATTTGGTCTGATGTTTCCAAAATTATATATATATAAATATATAGTTCACATTTTCATCCTCACAAAAAATGTAAGCGTGGCACCATCCATACAACTAAAAAACCGAATTCGCTTAATCTTGGCATCTAAGGCAGATTTTTTCTGCGTCTTAGTAAGTCGGTTTATTGGAAAATTTCAAAGAAATCGGAGACAAACTCTGTCCGCGTCGTTTACGGGATTGATCTGGGATTACTTAGGGTGGCTCCGGACCCTTGAAAGGACCGTTTTCGACACATTATCGGAAATTAGATTTTTTTTTGCTCCAATCAATGGGGAATGGTCGAAAATGTATTTTGGACATTACTTACGGTTGCTCCGGACCCTGGAAAGGACCGTTTTCGACCCATTATCAAACAAACAACAAAAGAGTACTCGCTTAAACAACGAGTAGCAAACTTAGCAACTCGTCGTCGTTTTTTTTCGCACATAGATAGCGACTTTGCGAATAAAACGCTGCTATGATTACTATACTCTAACAGTCATTAAGCACTTAACTTTGAATGAGATTATGCACACAATATTATTAAAAGTTAAAAAATCATTTGTATTTTTACTAATCAACTAATACATGTAAAACACTAATTTTTTTGCCAAAGGCTAAACCTTGTGTAAAATTTCGTAAAAAAAACTCGAAGAAGTGAATATTTTGGGTCAATATTTGCAAATGCATTGCCCTTGCGCAAAATTCAAAGTTGCAAGGATTCTAATTCAATGATTGCAGATAGTTTGTCATACGAAAAATTCTCACAGGAGCAAACTTTTCTGCATTTTACCGTAAATTTGCGCTGAAAATGTACCGCAATCGTATTATTTTGCGTTATGGTGCTTTGGATAGTTATTATAACACATTAATTTATTTATTTTTTTTTTGCAGACCATATGCCTCACCAGGTTATTGGCTTTGTTGCTTAGTACCATTAGCATTTATAACTACTTACTTAAAGCAGCAGCCATGCAGTATTTATTCCAACTACAAAAAGCTAACCATTGCGTCAATAGGAATGTGCGTTGAGTCGTTATGTTTCTTTATGTATATGTTTGTTAACACAGGATTGCTGTTAAAGTTGTTCATCTCGTTTGTGCCCGGTTTACTAACAACATTCCTCTTTTACTCTTGGATGCAACATACGCTTGTAAACGCTTTTTTCTGGGGTTTTGCTGTAACATTTTTCTACCAAAATGTCTACATTCGTGTGCTGCGCGGTCTCCCGCAATGCTTTACGTACGGTGAAGCTTCTGTGCTGGTTCAAGGTTTGATGCTTTTTTTTATGAATTGCCTTCTTCAATTGCCAGAACTGCTGCTGAACAACAATTCGCTACCAAATGAGTTTATGAATTTAAATGTAATCATGATGGTATGTTAAAAATTATACAAGTAAATATAGACTTTACAAAGGTTTAACGCTCTCATATTTTCTTTAGGGTGCACTATTTTCCCTACTAGTCACATGTTGGCTACTAGCGACATTTAAGCAATTGCGTCACGTTTACTGTTTTTATCCATTAATGTGCCTGCTAGTATTGGCTGTTACAACCATTCCATTTACTAAACCGATGCCTATTATAAAGCTTTTTGATTTTATAACCAACGATCAGAGAAGGGTGATTGATCTCTTTATGACGTCTATGTTTTTTTAAACTCTATAAATTTTCTTTTTTATTCTAGTTTTACATAATTCTTTTCTACTTTGGACTGGTTGGCGTCACCATACTTGCAGTGCGCTGGCAACTGCGAAATACTGAAAAAGCCTCAACTCGCATGCGGAAAATCTTTCATGTACTAGTCGTCTTAGTTTATATACCTGGTATGCTCTACCAATGCACATTACTCTATATTGGTTCTGGTATCGCCTTAGCTTTTATTACGGTACTAGAATTGTTTCGTGTGCTAGATATACCACCACTGGCTAACGGACTTAAAAGTTCATTCGCTTCCTTCAGTGACGAAAAAGATGCCGGCAGCATTGCTTTAACGCCGTTTTGCTTACTCATAGGTGTCTCATTACCACTTTGGATAGGTGCATGTCCATGCAACAATACTTTGGATTCAGCGAGGGGGATTAATTTTTTATCTATTATGGCTGGCATACTTACCGTGGGAATTGGTGATACAGCAGCCAGTATTGTAGGTTCAAAATACGGCCGCTTAAGGTGGAAAAGTAAGTACATCGAGTACTAAACAGAACGAGATTTTGTTTTTATTAATATATATTTCTTAACAGACTCCACGCGTTCGCTAGAAGGTTCATTTGCATTTATTTTGAGCATCAGCTTAGCTGTGTATGCGCTTAACGTCTTTGGGCTGAGTCCAATGTCTGAAACCAAATGTCTCGCCACGGCAGCGGCAACTATAGTTTCTTCTCTAGTTGAGGCTCATACGAACCAAATTGATAACTTAGTTCTTCCTTTAATATTTTACATTATAGTTACATTGGCTTGAGAAATAAGACTACATATTTTAAAAAAGAAAAGAAAATTGTTGCAAAGGAATATTTAGATCTGTTATATATTTATTAAGATTTTAATGGAAAATTTTGAATAAGTATAATATTTACCTTTTATCTAATGCATTTTTAAACTATTGATATTTAAATAAAATGAAAGCAATATTTCATTGAAACCTCGAGAAAAAATTGCTATATGTATACACTATCGGTCATAAGTTTGGGATCAGCATTAGTTTCCTCAAATGATCCCATTTTACACTACTTAGTTCATAAAAAAGTGCTAAGAAATATTTAAATTAAATAAAAACAGACGATTATGTATTTTTAAAAGAAAATGCTAGGTAGTTTATTTTTCTTTGCAAGCGAAACATTTTTGGCTCCAACAATCCAACAATACCGTTTTCTTTGTTTGGTGCGCTGAATCCAAATCTGACCTCAGAATTGCTTTATCACCTCAGATTTTGAGATATCCTAACCTAAAAAAGCAAAAAACGCTTTTGTAGCTTATATTTGAGGTTATGTAGCATGGGCATTTTTTTTTCTCAAATCACTATAAACGTCATCTAAAGTACAAGTCTTGCCCTTTTAAACGTCGTTGAGTTTGCTAAAATATCTCTTCTTTATCGCTGATATGTTCAATTGAGTTTTTTGTCTCACCCATACTTGAAATAGTACTTTTAGCCTATTAACGTCTGTAATGCCAGACAAACCTCATATCATTCTCATTAGGGTCCGAACGAAGGTATGGCTTCGGCCACCTTCGGCCTAAAAATCGCACATTCGGCCTTAAAATGGCCGAAGGTTGGCCGAAGTTTTGCAAATGAATGCAATTTCGAAGTTAAATTCGCCAATTTGAAACACACGAAATATGCAAAAGTGAAATAGTTTTGAATAGAAAGTTTTTTAAACAAAAATAGCTCAGAGTGTGATATTGTAAAGTTAATGTAAACGACATTAGTTGTGAAGTTAAAGCAATAAGCACTACAAATATTGAAAATAATCTTTGGGAATCTCATGACAACGGCCATGCAGCCATATAACTCATGCTGAGTTTCAAGTTTTAAGATAGAGTTTGAGATGCACATTAAAGAAACTATTATTATGAGGAATGGATGTATTTTTAGCAATTGGCATTTAAGTTCATTTTTGAAACTGAAAAAAAAGCACAAAAAATTTCTATCTGCCCCTCCGACTAGCGCTGCAGGTCAGCTTTAACGTTGATAAACTTTTATTTTTAGCTTACAATAAAAACTAATTTGACTTTGAATATTAAAGTACCTTCAACTTTTATTATCATTATAAATTAATATTGTTTATGTTTGCTAATAGATTATAACAATATAATTTATTTTTTGTTACTTATACATTGAATTTTTGTTTATGTAAGTTTTTATTTATAAAATGCTAAACCTTCGGCTTCGGCCGAAGTTTTCGAAAATGGCCGAAGTTCGGCTTCGGCCAAAAAAGTCACCTTCGGTCGGACCCTAATTCTCATACATGAACTGCAGATTCTCTAAAAATTAGTGTACAGGAGTTTTTGGGATTCGTGATTACGGATCTGCAATCAGAATTTTCAAATTAAAAAAGAGCTAAATAAAATGTTTTTTCCATTTTTAAATTAGGTTGTCTGAAAAATCTGACGTGATAGAGCAATTCTGAGGCCCGCTTTGGATTCAGCGCCCCAAAATCTTTCGGAAATACAATATCAGAAATTTCTTGGCATTTATTTTTATTTTCTGTTCTATTATTACTGGCGGGATTTATCATGCTGGTGGATAGTGAGGTGAATAACAAACTTTTGTTCTTAGAATTAGATTTAACAGTTTCAAATCGCCGCATAACATTGAGGGATGTTTCTTTATATTATATCTTCTACGCAAAGTTGTTGGAAATTGGTCAAGAAAGTAATTGGTAAGTTGTTACAAAACTTGTTATGAGGAAGCTTGACAAAAATCTATCTCAAAGGAAATGAATTTCATCGGCTCCGAAAAATACTTTTTTAAGCTTTTCAAACTTTTGGCGCTTAAGTAAAAAATCATTTTTTAATAGATATTTATTTATGTTTATTAAAATAATAAAGAATATTGTTTTTTTTTTAATATTTCGTATATCAATTAATATTGTTTATATAAAACTTGTATTTATATAATTATTAATAGCTTTTGTTTCATACATATGCATGTGTAATAAAAAAAACAAAATTCATAAAAATTATATTATGTATATTGTATTATTCATAAAAAAATTAATACGTTCCTTAAGTACACGACGCGTCGATGAAACGCTTAAAAATTTAATGTGGCATTCAACTGTTCGGATACTGAGCCTAAAAAACTCAAAGAATGTTAGCACAACAATAGGCGTTTGCTTGGATAACGATTGAAGATAAAACAAATTTTAATTTTTTTTCATTATGATTAGGAATATATTACATAGCGAAGTGTGTGAGAAAAAATAAGAGGCACAAAAGTGAGTGCGGTCATGGTGAAGAATTAAGAAACAAGTTAAAATGTTTTAGCTAATTCAAACAAAACAATTTCAAAAACGATTGTCTGCACAATGCAAATTGTTAAACTATCTACAAAAATTAAAAAATAAACAGGATAATCGAAAATGTTCAAGTATTAAAGCATTGTCTTGAGGAATGAATTGTATGTACGAGTTGTGAATGAAAAATGGCACGTTAAATAGGAGAAGAGTAAAGGCAACAAACGAAAATTATAAATAATAAAGTTAAAAAGACGAACATTTAAGTAGAAAATTAAAGGACAACAAATTTAAAATACAGCACATAACTTTTTGTTTTTAATTGAGTTTAATTTTTATGTTAAATTGATGACATATTTCGGCAAATTATTTTTTGATTGTTTGAAATTTTTTTATTTTTTAGTTGTAATGCTAAATTTTACATTAATATTTAATATTAATAATAATACTTAAAATAATTTTTTTTTGTTTTTAAACAATTTATTTTTGCGTGTTTTTTTCGATTTTTATGCATTATTTAATTTTTTTTTCGAAATAGAAAATTTGTTAACATTTCTTTTTTAATTGAAATAGAAACGTATACAGCTCGTGTTTTGAATTGTTAAATGTAAGAGCGCTATAATTTAAATAATAGCCGTCTTTAGTAAATGGTTAGCTTACGTAAAGAACACACCCTGCATATATGATATTGTTGCTTTTCATTTTATTATTGACATGTGCCACAAAACACCGTTTTAAATAATTTTTATACTTCTTAATGTTTTTAAGACTATTATTATTTTAGCTTACATTTTATTTGAAATTAATTCGTTAGTTTTGTTATATTCTTTTTTAATAGAAACTTATTGGCCAATGGAAATCAATACCTGATGCAGCTACTAAAGTTTATTGCGAGTTAGCTTTTTATTTTAAACGTTTTAAATGTATAGCACGCAAAGTATATTTTCAAAATAAACAAACAAAACTATTTTTAAAAACACACAACATACGTGATTTTTGCAATTTGTTATAATTTAAAGCATTTAAGATATTAATCAAGCGAGATATTCTAAAAACTTCAGCTGTTTTAGGCATCCTGTTCAAATCAAGTCAACAATTTTTGAACTTTTTCTGTGTTTCCTCTTTTTTTTATAAGAATAAGAATTTATTTTTCAAAACAACTGAACTACTTTAAAAGTATCTTAGCTTAATAACACCGGCACAAAAAAATGATGAGTATGAATTTAACGGATTGATTACCTGTTTCATTTATTGGGGATACTGAATACGAACTTTGTAATGTTGATTTTGTTTTCGAGCTAATTCGAAAAAAAAAACCACCCATAGCAGTGATAAAAAATAAAATAGAAATCTTCAGTCATGCCATAAAACAAGCCCTAAATTTGGATTTAGCGACCCATAATTAAAACTTTTTCGACGAGATTTTGTTTTTAATGAAGCTTCAAAAAAACAGACTAAAAACCCAATCTCAGTTTTGTATTCTGCACCCCCAAAAAGAAAAAGATAGCATATACCTTCACGCAAACAACTTTTTGTATTAATGAAATAGATTTGATGTTTAATGCAATAATTTTATGTATAAAATTTTCTGTATTGGTATGTGACTGACTTGCAAGAATTGAAACAAATATTTAAAAAATTTTATTTTTTTGTATAATCAATTAAAATTTTACATAAATAACATAAAAAAATTAATATAATTTCAGTTTGTTTGTTTCAAAATCTTATTGGTCATCAAAAACATTTAAATAGTTGATGTATGCATGTTCGTTAAGGTATAGTAGTATGAAAAGGAAGAAGTAAAAAAAACAAGGTAATTTAATTTTATTTTTTAGAATATTACAAATTTTAAATGCAATTTTCTGAAATACTTTAAACTTTAATCGAAATGTAATAAATTTTAATAATTTTATTTCATTGTTGAAACATTTATGTTTATAAAAAAGTAAATGAAAATGTATAAATATGTTTAGGAAATGTTTAGATGCAACAATGTACGTGTGTGTTTTTTAACAGCATTACTCATTGCTATATTAATAAAAAAACTTTTCTTACCCCTGTCTATGTGTGTTACAATAGTTTTTTTTTTAATTTTTCAAAATATAAAAAAACGTAATTTATAAAAAATAACAGTTAATATTTTTTCTTTTCGTTATGTATAAAAAGAACAGAAGAAAAAACAATGCTTTCTTTTTAAAAATAATTTTTATAGTAAGAAGAAACTCGTCAGTTGCCTGAATCTTCGCCATCGAGTGAATCATCTTGCACGGAGGAGTTGTCGTCAACACGTTTTGATGATGGAGTACCGGTGAGACGACTCGAACTCAAGCTTATGCCGCCAGTGCGTCTGTAAAAGAGTACCAGAATAAAATCAAATTAGAATTTGAGCATACGTTATTAAGCTTAATTGTTTTTTTAAGAAAAATTTTTATACCAATCAAAAAAATACATTTTAGTTGAAACTTAGTACTAAATTTTGATCATGTTCTAATTAGAAATGGATTGGTTGCACGTGCAGTATCGCTAATATATGCAATAGAACCCTATTATACTTTTTTTTTAAATGTCAAAGCACCAAACCAAATTTTATTGTATGATGGCATCTGTTAGAAAGAAAAATATATCTACACGTATCCTCGATTATAAAAAAACTGCATAGCCGTTCTACTGATTAGTAATACGACCTGTCTTAGACCTGAATGGTGCATTGGATAGACGTACGGATGACACAAATTCTCTTAAAGTTCACCAGAGGTGAGTTAAGAACTATTGTAGGGTGCACTGTGTCATAGGCGCAGATTTGATGCCTCTTATAGAGAATTCTGCAGGACTCGTGGAGACGAAGAAGAGGATGGAACGCTTGAACATCTTCTCTAAGAATGCCCATGACTTATAAGGAAATGAACCAAATTTTTTGGTTCTGCGTTCTTTAGTGTTCGTGAGGAACTAGCCGGATTGGAGCTCACCAGCATCATCAGCTCCACCAAAGGAGGGGATTAATTGTATCGGCCATTCTTTTAATATCTGCACACTTGGTATTTTTTTACCTTTTTCAACATTTTTTGAAACGAAATATCTCACAAAATTATAGGATAAAAAATTATTTAACCATTTTTGTTAACTTTATAAAAAAATTAAAAGATTTAAATAAGTTTGTTGAAACACTAACGTACTAACGCACTAACGGCGTTTCGTTTTTCTATACTTTTAGTTTTCGAGCATTTATTTGGATAAATTTATTCAAAAATATGTTTACACCAATTAATTAATGTGGAAAGACCAAAAATTGGCCCGAAAATTGGAAATCGATAACGAGTTCATTCCCTTGAGATGGAATTAAAAAAAATCGATTTTAAATTACAATTTCCTGGAACGGAATAAACATTTTTTAGTTCCAAATTCTGATTCCTTGATTTTGGAATTGACAAATGAATTACTTAATGCATTTAGTCGTGAAATTGAAAAAATCGATTCCTTCTTCGAATTCTCTAGAATGGAATTACAATTTATCAATTTCAATTTTTTATTGCTTGAATAAACTAGACTATATTAAACAAGGAGCCAGTCATGAAGTCACCGCGGACTTAGAGACCCATTGTATGTAGTATGTAAGATTGACTCGTATGTAAGACTATCTCCTTAAAGTTTGAGTTCAATATGAAAGAATCTATGCATTTTTAGGTTATTTTGGGAAATATCATCCGATGTTACAAAGAAAGACTATTGGTGAAGAAGTCTGGTTCTTGCTAGGCCAGAACAGTGACGCAATATATGCTTTGCTGTTGCTATACACTTGTAACAAATCCTGCACTACTCGTCCTTTACTAGTCCATGTACAAGAGGTGCTTATTAACCTCGCAGTGTATTTTTGGTCATGGGAACCGGTCTACAATTTTTTGCTTGGACGAATGGAAAAATCTTACCAATTAATTGGGAGCTAATGTATATTTAAATGTGTAATTTACATCTTATTGGGTCTCCATCTCAAATCCATCGTAACCGAAATTTTGTACGAACATATTTTTTTGAAATTGAATTTACCATTCATAGCGGAATTTTAGTGACGATAGATTTCAGAAAAACGACCATTGTCTTAATAATAAGTGTCTCTACTTCATTGCTTACGTTTATTTTATTAAATTCAAATAAAAAATTGATATGGATTAGGCTTAACTACATTATTACATGCAGCAATAAATCCTTCATAAGATTAACCACCAAATATATTTTTTTATGGTTTTATAAACTCATGCATGATAGGTTCTTATTAAATACACAGACACACAAAGTTTTTCCCAGAGATCAAACTAGACAGGATCCAAAGATTTTTATGTGCTTAACATGACTGCGTTTTGAGTTTTTTCCCATTACGTTGAGATTCTAAGATATTCATGCTTAAGAGAGCAACAAACAACTTTCTAAGCATATTTGATGTTATCTTACACTGGAAATTGCTAAGCTGATTTACGTTTATAAAATAATCTTTTTTTCAAATCTTACGCTTTGAATTTTTTAATGGATTTCATTAAATAAATAAATATGCCTTAAAATGACTATCTTAGAATACTGTCGTGATGGAACATAACTAAAAATGAGTTCGTGTTCAAAGCACAAACATTTTTCGGACATATCTAGTCAGGTCTATGGGTATGGCCAAAATTTATTTTTCGTGCGCCTATCATATTGTTATACGAAATATTAACAAAATCGAGGGAACTCTGTAAAAAACAATTTTATTGGGAGGAGGAGGACTAAACTGTCAAAATCGATGAAAACAAAAAGCAACGTTGTGTATAAAGTGTAGGGGATGTTTATTGTCACGGCTAAAATATGCCAACTTACTGTACTAGAAGAATAAAGACGACAATGATATAACAACTTTATTGGAGACCCTCACAATTCATAATGAGAGCGGCGTCCTTTTTGGGTGAATAAGCTTTAGCTTTTTCTGTTTCGGCAACTTGTATGGATCTTTTTTTACATCGATTATCAAATATAATTAAATAAAAATTAAAAATAAAACAAATCATAGGAAAATTTAAATAAATTGTAAAATTTTTAATACAAACCTTAATTTCGTTTTTAGTGAATTAATCTCGCGAGTCATTGTTTCCTGACTCTCGATCATATCCTCACATTCACGCTGGTATTTGCGTTTTTGCGTTTTCTCTTTTTGCAACTCCTCCTCTGTTTCGTCGAAGTTACGTTTAAGCAATTTCATGCGGCTATTGAGCTGTTGCGATGAAAACAATAGAACGTTTTAATAAAATTCTATTGAAAATTGGTTCGATAACAACGCAAATGAAACGCAAGTGGTCTTCAGCTTTATTTAAAAAATTTTTTTTTAAATAAATGCTTCACTCACGTTGCAACCCTATAAGAAAAACTATATAATTACTTTATCAATTTGCTCTTTGTACTGATCCGCATGTCTTCGCTCATCCTCGATGTTCATGGTCAGCTCCTTGACCTTCTTGTCCATCTTGCGATTGGCCTTCTGTTGCAGCAGTCGTTCTTTACCCTCATTCTCCAGCTGTTCTTCCAAGTTCGATATTTTCGCCTCGAGCGTAGCAATTGTCGCTTTAACTTTCGTGCGCTGCGCCGTCTCGATTTCCGCTAATTTTGCCTTTAATTCCTTATTTTGACGTTCTAGCAGTGCGCGTGTATTTTCATTCTTTTGTGAATTCGATTTTTCAGTAGCCAATTCGGTACTCATCTGTTCGATGGTCAACTGCGCTTTGCGACTGCGATCAAGCAACACTTCTGAATTCGATTGCTCTTCCTCGAGTTCTTCTTCGAGTGTGGCTATCCTTGCCTCCAAACGTCGCTTCTCATCTATCATCAACGACCCTTTACTGGCATTTGTAGAAATCTCTTCAGCAAGTTCATCACGTTCTGTTTCTGCAGCACGTCGTGCACGCTCGGAACTTGCTAAGTCCTCAGTTAGCTGCATTACTTCTGCTTCTAGCGCCTTAACCTTGCGTTCGGCTTCTTTGCTGGCTGCCTGCAGCTCTTCTTTTGCCGCCTTAGCTTCTTCGGCATCGCGTAACGCATCTTTGACCTGTAGTTGCAATTTCTTCGCATGTTTAAGTGCATCTTCCTTTACCTTATTGTGCATTTCCATTGTGGTTTCAATCTCTTTGAGATCTCCTTCGAGCTTCTTCTTTGCTGCTACCGCGGCAGTACGTTGTTTACGCTCCTCATCAAGCTCAGCTTCAAGATCGCGTAGCTGCTTAACCAAACCTCGACGTTTCTCCTCTGCTTGCTCTTCCTTTGCCTGTATGTCGCGTTCAAATTGTGAACGCAATGCCTGCATATTTACTTCTAGACGCAGTTTAGCATCCTCCGTAAGTTGTAAATCATCTTCGAGCTCTTCGTTTTGTGCTTTCAGTTCGGCCAACTGAGTTTCAAGTGCTCGTTTTGCCTTTTCCAGTTCGTGAACATTTTTATCGGCAGTACCCTGTGAGTTGGCTAAGTCGTCGAGTTCATTTTGGAGCACTTTTCGTTTAGTTTCAAGATCATCAATCTTATCGAAAGCTTCGTCCAGTTCGCGGGTAAGCGAAAGCACCTTAGTTTCTTTTTCACGTGCCTCACGCTCGGCAGTATCACGCTCCTGTGCAATTTGCTCTGAAATGGCTTTCTCTTCAGCGAGTATTTTATCGAAATTCTTTTGTTTCTTCTCAAGTTCAAGAACCTGCAAAAGTGGAGGAGAAAAAAAATTGTTAAAAAATTTAAAAATTTCAAGTCAACGAGTGGCATACCTTCGTACGCTGTGCCTCCAGCTCAATAGTTGTGTCCTCCAATTCTGATTGTATCTTCTTTTTACTCTTATCCAAACGATCATTTTGTGCTATCAATTCTTTCACTTGACGCTCCAAAGCTTCAATTTCTTTGTTCAAGCGCTTTTTGCCTTCTTCAAGTTCCTTGGCCAAATCTGCATCCTCCTCTGCCTTTTTCTTAATTTCTTGCATTTGCACCGTCAACTCAGCCAATTTTCGCTCATAGTTCTTTTTAGATTCTTCATCTTCTTCGAGCTGTTCTTGCAACACATCTTTCTCTGATTCTAACTGACGCAATTTCGAGCTGAGTGATAGTTTCTGACGTGTCTCCTCCTCAAGCAGTTGTTGTGCTTCTGTGAGTTGTGATTCCATGTTGCTGGCAGATTTAACAGCAGCCGATGCTTTCAGTTCAGCTTCTTCCAGTTGATTCGTTATGTTCTCTGCTTCTTGTTGCAGTTTTGTGCATTTTTCTTGAAGTTCTGAGCGCGCACGTTCAATTTCCGCAAGTTTAACCTAGGGGGATACAAAAAACATGTTATTAAATATCAGTAATACTCTATCGACGTAATCATATTCCATATACAAAATGTTGCATGGCAACAAAAAGTGTTGAGGTTTTTTGTTGATATTGTCATCTCGAACTTGGTTTACATTTAAGTTGTGGAAAACCCACAAAACCAATGATTTAAATGAGGTTAGTGAAAATCGTATGAACAACAAAGGGAGCCGCAAAATATACAACAATATCTGTCGTAATATTGTTTGAAAACTTATATTTATGGCTGCTCCTTTTGTTTCTCTCTTCCCATCAACTCTACCTGCATTTCAGCGATTTGTGATTCCGCTTGCTTACGACGACGGTCATTCTCTTGACGTGAACTATTTACGCTACGTAGTTCAGTTGTTAAATCGGCATTTTCTGCTTCCAAGGTGCCCTTCGATTTCTCCAGCACTCCTTTTGCTTTACGCAAATTCTCCAGTTGATCATTTATAACGTTCAGCTCTTGTGAATGCTTGTGACGCATCTCCGCCAACACACTCTCATGATTTACAGTGTCATCTTCAAGTGATTTTTTCAGTGTGGCCAATTCTTGTTCACGTTTAGAACGCAATTCTTGTTGAGCTGCAAGACGATGTGGATACATAGTGCAAAAAAGAAAATTAATAAAAATCAATGGGGTACAAAATAAATATTGAAAAAAATGTCAAGTCAGTCATTAGAAGTTAGCTGTAATTTCCAAGCACACTTACCGGCTGTAGTGTCTAGTGAATCGAGCAGTTCATTCTTGAGAGCTTCTAACTCTTCGCCTAAATCGCGACGAATCTTTTCGGCCTTGGCGCGTGCTGCCTTCTCGGCTTCCAAGTCTTCTTGTATCTCAGCCAGTTGAGATTCTAGTTCACGTTGGGCTTTTTGCGCAGTAGCTTTTGCAGCGGATTCCTCATCGATACGCATAAGGGTCTGTGTGAGTTCTTCTTCGCGTTTGGCCAGTTGCACTTGCACTTCTTCAATTTGTACACGACGCTCATTCAGCTGCTCTTTAAGGTCAGCCACTTCAGTTTCGATCTTGCGCTTAGTGCGATCGGTTTCTTGACGTTGCTGCTGATCTTTATGCATGCGTTCTTCTAACTCAGCTATTGTTGATTCATGTTTAAGCTTAAGTTTCGCCAGATGCTTAGCTTTTTCCTCCTCTTCGGCCAGTGTTTGCGAGAGATCGTTCGCTCGTTCTTCGAGAATTTTTTTCTCTTTCAGCAATTTCTGATTCTGGTCATCGGTAAGTGCAAGGTCTTCTTCGTACTTTTTGATCTTACCATCTAGTTGAACCTTTTCAAGTTGTAACTTCTGACGCGCGGCTTCTTCTTCTTCAAGTTGTTCTTCCAAGTCTTGTATATTTAATTCGAGCTTCTTCTTTTCAACTCCCAGCGACAATACGCGTTCCTCCTCTTCTTCAACGCGTGTTTCCAACTCCTGCATCATGTCTTCCAATTCTTGTTTACGTGCCATCAGACGTGAACGCGATTCTTCTGCCTCAGCACAGAGTTCAATTTCGGCTTGAAGCTGCTCGGCGAGTGTGGTTTTTTCCTCTAAGGCCTGTTGGTATTTACGCTCATATTCTTGTGTATTCTTAGCCAGTACATCGAGCTTCTCGCGCACCTGCTTCAGTTCATCTTCCTTCTGCACGAGTTTTTCCTCTTGTTTGGTGACTTCCAAAAGTGGCTTCACCTTTGTGTAGAGACGCCACCATTGCCAGTTACGCAATTTCAAGTAGGCAGCACAGTTACGCTGAATGATACGGATCGCATTCAGTTGCTGCAGACGCTTCTGGTAGTTCCGACGCGCTAGGAAGCCACGGCAAAAGGCCTGGAAGTTAACGATCAAGTCGGTAATTTTGTAGTCGCGCTCTTCTTCTAAATGTGCCAGCACACCAGCACGGAAGAAAATTTTTGATTGTCCGACACGGAAGAGATTCGAGTCCAACTCGAGCGCTTGGATCATTTTCTCGCAGGCTTTCTTGCCGTCCATGAAGCCTTTCGGAATGACGTTTGGCGTAAGCAGCTCGTAACGCTGACGGAACTCCTGGAAGGGAATGCGGTTGGGGAAGCCCTGGCGACAGATACGAATACCTTCGAGCACACCATTGCAGCGTAACTGATCAAGCACCAACGGTGCATCAATCTTGCCGGCACGCTTCTCGTGATTCGGAATGATACAACGTACAAAGTTCGGATTGGTATTACGCAAGGTGTCCATCAGCTTGGCCAGCTGTTCTTTGTACAAATGCGACACTGTACGGAACATGCCTTTGCGGGTACGTGCGCCAAACTGAGTGTCTGTTAGTGCCTGTTGGGCCATACCCACAATTTCGGCATCCTTCCAAATGTTCACAACAAAAGGATCCTGAGAGGCCTGCAGCAACGACACGATGTTCTCGTTCAGCGGATCCATATTCTTCATCAGCCATTTAGCGGCCGAGTAGTCCACCTTGCCAGCATAGTGTACGATTGCGAAATCGGCAACACCACGGAAGTCAGTTTTCATGAATTTCGGATGCATTGAGTGCGCAGATACCAACTTTTCGACAAAGGTCTTATCAGTAGCCTTGGGGAACCAACACTCTTCATCAAGCAGCGCCATAATACCACCTGGTTTATCAATCAGATCGATAGTAGGCTGTAAATCCAAACCGAAATCGATAAATTTCCATTCAATACCCTCACGTTGATATTCTTCCTGCTCGAGTATAAACATAGTATGGTTGAAAAGCTGTTGCAACTTTTCGTTCGTATAATTGATGCACAACTGTTCGAATGAGTTCAGCTCGAAAATCTCAAAACCGGCCATATCGAGTATACCAATGAAAGAGGCACCCTGACGCTTAGTTCGATCTAATGAACGATTAATGCGATTTACTAGCCATTTGAACATGCGTTCATAACAAGCCTTTGCAATCGCTTCAACGGCAAATTCAACCTGTTCTTTTGTTTGCGCTTTGGTTACAAAATCCCGACCCACTTTAATGCGTGGTGTTAGAAAAGCACGCGTCATATCTGTGACGCTTAAGCCTAACAAATGTGCAATTTTTTGGGCCACAGTATTATCAGGTAATGTGGCCTGGTCGTTATTACGCTCCTGGCGGAATTTCATGCAACCAAAAAGCAGCACCGAGCTCACAATACGGAATATTGAATTGAAGTCATCATTAGTCATCCCCATGATGTTCATCGATTTAACTGTGGCTTGGTATTCAGCAAAATCATCGACACCGGGCACTGGTAGACTGCCATTGGAAAGGAATGGATAAGTTTTGATGTCATCTAAAATGAATTTTTCACGCTGGTCGGGCGTTGCGCCCGCAAGTAGTTGATAGAAAATATGGAATGTTCGTTCGTCTTTGGCTTGACGAATGGCACGCGATTTCTCCAGCAGATATGTTTCGATATTGGCACCGGAAATATAGCCAGAGGCATCAAAGTTAATGCGGATGAATTTGCCCTAAAAAAGGAAACAAAGTAAATAAGTTAAAATTAAATATCAATGATAAGATATAAAGTAAAAACTTACAAAACGTGATGAGTTGTCGTTTTTCACAGTTTTGGCATTTCCGAATGCTTCCAGAATGGGATTCGCTTGTAAAAGTTGTTGTTCCAATTCACCCTACAGAAAATAAGGAGCAGTTAATAAAAAGTTTTTTTAAAACCTAATTTCTAAGGTAAGTTTTTTTTAGTTCAACTTTTAACTCAAGTACGAAAAAGCAAACGATATTGTTACAAAAAATGTTAGTATACATAAGATATTGTTGCATGCATTAAATTAACTACAAAATATAAATTAATATTAATAACATTTTATATATATATATATACGTTTGACTTTGTATATTCTAAAAAAATACCTTCACCACCACATCTCGACTTCCAATGTTATCTGAAATTTTTGAATTTTCATTTTCTTGACAATCATTACCGTGCACATTGCACTTTATCTTAACATTTTTCTTGACATTATTAACTTGAAGGTTCTGAAATGTGTGAGATAATAACATCAAATGTTTGATTTTCAAAATATTTTATAAATATAATTTTTTAAGTTAATATTCTCATGTTATATTCGAAATACATTTTTAAAATTGTATATAGATTCAATATGAAAATATTGAATAAATCTTCAGTAGATGATTATTCATGCGCTTAGAAGGTTTCGAATTGGCATAGTTATATTGAAAAATGAATTTTCTTCTATTCTGGTATAGAGTAAATATTAGACAAATGTAAATCGGGAAAACTCAAAATTGGTCATTTGTGCACAGTGATAATAGCGGCAAATAGTTTTCGATAATATTTCACAGAAACGTACTAAAACAAAAATGAGTGAAATTTTCTTCTGGACATGGCCGCCTCGCTTAAAACTTATTGGTTAAAGTGCTCTAACTTCCATAAAAATATCGCGTTTGACAAAAATTTTACAAGAGCTCATTTTAGTCATTTTGCTTTTTTTTTTTATGAAAGAAAAGAGTAGCCCCTTTGTTTCGGAATACTAAAATTACGAAATTAATTAAGCATGTCAAAACCAATCGGAATAACTTAGGCGGTGAAAGAGACTATATTTTGTAGATCATGCAATTTGATCAACAATCACATTCATTTATGGTCAGAATATCGTAAAATGAAGACATGATGAAGTAATCCAATGAACGGATTTAGATTCAGCATCGAAAAATTTATAATACAATATGGGTATATCAAAGCTACATAATACAATATACATATATATAAAAATATTTAAATACTAAAGATTAAAAATGAAATAAATTAAGTTTTTTAAAAATAAATAAATTCATACTTAAAAAATGCAAATTAAATTTCGAACAATTTGGTACATATATGTTTTACACGATAAAACAAATTTTTAAACAAAATACGTAGCTATGTACAAATATATCAAATAATGAGATACTTTACCGCAAATGTTTCTGCATTATGACTCTTGATATGTTAATATTTATTTTGAATGATTTTATTTCGTTTGAGAGGCACCAATGATTTTTTTATTTTTTATATTTTTATTTATGATATTAACGTTGTTGTAACATCAGGTTACAAAAACAATATAAATGATATATATTTGTTTAGCAATACATATGGTTAATATTACACATAAACGCACATGTATTTTACGAGTATTTTTAGTAGTAGCAGTTGTAGTACCAATAGTAGTATCAAAAGTTATAGTAGTGTAGTAGCAATGGTAGCATGGGACGGTAGCATTAAAAATATACAAAAATATGAATATTAAAATTAAGCGTTTAAAGGAATTAAAAAAGTGGGAGAATTAATTTATTTAGGTTAATATATAGTTTAAAATACTTTATTAATAATTTTAATTTATTAAACATTTTACATAAAATAACGCTCTGACGCTGTTGTAAATACTTACAATAATTAAGGCTGGATGTGGTCCCTGTTGTGGTGGAATGTTGAAATTGGTGGTGAAATTGGTAGGTTGGTTGGTATTGGTGGTAGTGGTGAGAAAGTTTGGTGATAGTTGTTGGTTATAAAAGTGACGGTGGTTGGTTGGTTGTTTGTTTATTTGAAAAAGATGGAAACATGGTGATCGGGCAGGCGGGCGTTCGGTAAGGCATACGTGGACAGAGCGATTAAATTTAACCAGTTAAATTAAAAATCATTTTATATACATTTTTTTTCCAAAGAAGTAATATGTATTATTTTTTTTTTTTAAATATAATTTTTCCAAAGTAACAACAGTAGTGATAGACATCAACCAATCAATTTTACAACAATAAAACAACAACAAAAGTAGTAGTAGTAGAGAGCGTTTGCAGTGTATACATGAAAATAAATAAAAAAGAAATAAATAAATAAAAATAGTAAAAAAAATAGTTGGAATAAAAAGAAAGTATGTACGAATATAAAACTTAAAAGTTTTAACATCTAATTAAAAAATGTTTGAAATATGCAATTTTGAAAATTAAATAATATTCAAAGTGTAATACTTTTTCTAATTGAAAAAAATTAATTGAATTTGAGATACCTATACTTAACTGTTCTACATCGCAATGAAACTGATTAGTTCTCCTAAATGCTATAAAATTTTTTTCTAAGTAGAATTTTATAACAATTGTTACCAAAATTTGTGATAAGATAATTTTTCTATTGTACATTATAAAAACAACTTTATAATTATTACTTTTTTGTTTGGTAATTTATTATTGAATGTTTCTCTACTACGCTGTAGTACGTGAATCATTCTTTTTGCCTAAATGTATTAATTCTAACATATTGCCTGTACTTTTATGTTATCATAATTTACTTCAGCACTTAATTAATTTAGTTACATTTGTTTTTTGTATTATATTGTAGTTAAACTTTCCTCCATTTGCGCCTTCGTGCCCAACCCGGCTTTAGAAGGCAGTAAAAGAAGTTTTATTTGTTATTTCAAAACGGATGTATACATTTATTCGAAAAAAAGAATAATGTATGCATAGTAAATACTCTTTGGAAGAGCGTATCGAGGTCGAGCCCCGAAGGTCATATTTAAGGAAAACCAATTGTTTGTTGTTTGAAATTACCTTAAAGAGCTTATAGTCAGTCAGTATGGTCTGCAATTTCATTTTGTGAAGGCTTGTCGCAATTAAATAAAAAAAAATTATTTTTTGTGCTTTTTGACCAATTTTAAGAATTTTTTACTTAGTTCGATTTTTACGCCATGGAAAAACAAAAATTGTTACATAAAAAAAATTGTTACAATAAACAAAATATTTTTCTGAAAATTTTTATCATTTTTAACAACTTTTCACTCAGTGCGATTTTTACTGAAAATTGATAGTTCAGGAGAAAAAAGTGATAAAAGGTGATATTTGAACCAAACTATTTTTATCATCCGGCAACAGTTAAGGCGGATATATTCTGACAATAATTTTTACAAAAAGTGAATACTATTGAAAGTAATCTCCTAAAATATCATGACTTATGAAATAGCTAAATTCAATCTCATTTTTTCCCTCTGACTAATTTAGGGTAGTACACCGCACCAGCAGGGGCTGCCAGATCCGACTATTATTGTTCAGCAAATATGTATATAAGATTTAGTGTGTGACTTTTGCAATTGCAACCCATAATACGTTGCTAAATCTTCGTTTATTAGCTTTGCCAACAACAGCAAACTGCTTCAATAATTTTCTTTAATTATGCTAAAAAAAGAGTGTGCTGCTTCAGTACTGTTGTTTCACTGTTAACTCAAAGTCAATGTTCGAGAAACCCATAGCATTTGTTTTCCATGCTCACAAAGGATATATTTTATGTTAAAAAAATTTATTTCATAGCTAGAAGCTTAGTTTATCTTTATTAGCACCTACATTATTTCAATTCTAAAGTCTTTTGACTTTATTGTTCAGCTCTATCAACAATTCGGTTAGCAAAAAAGCAATACCTCATTTCAGTTATTTATTTCTGTTGTAGACATAATAAATGCTAAATGATAAAAATTGAAAAACAATTTTTCATCAGCTGAATAATCAAAAAATCAACTACAATCCATAAATACTATTTAATTCAACATTAAGTTAATCAATTCTTAACGAAGTCATAATAATTCGCCAACAAAAAATTGTTAAAATTTTTAATTAAACGCTTAAGTCACAATAACGTGTGAAATAGCAAAATGGTCTTGATTTTCTTTGTGTAGTTCAGCCCAATTTGTACGATACGTTTGTTAACCAAATATGGTAATCTATAAATTTTTGTATGAATCATTTTTTTTAACTCCATCGTTTGTTGTCTGTGACATACTTAATTCGTTGAGATATTGTGTCCTTGCCTCAAAAGGCAACTTGGTTTTTTTTTAATTGAACAAAAAAACATAGGAAAAAAGTAATGTATATATTACAACGTTTATATTAACATTAGGATGAATTGACAAGACGATTGTGTATAAGGTAACCATTTATAATTAAACCAAGCGCTTGCTTTTGTTAATTTTTTGATAATTCTAATTTCACATCATTGGGAAAATAGGTTCCATTTATTTTTATTAAGCTTCTGAAAAGTTTGTTTTGTAATATATGAATATGAAAGGGACGTGTACTTTCAGAGGTAGAGGTAGTTTGTATTGACAATTGAATAGTAATTAACCACTTGCCATGTTTTTCCTTAACTATGGGAACTAAAAAAAAAAAAAAAAAGAGTCACATGTTAGCGAAAATGTTCAGTTTGTGTAATTAATAAATAATATTTACAGCAATTCATGTATTGAATTACACCAATTTCATTCAAGTAAATCTATAAAATTTAGGTTAACTTCAACAAAATTATATGTATGAAGATTGCTACGCTTTTTTTAATAAAGTAATAGAAAGTGTGGTAGTGAACAATTAATACTTAACGATTTTCTCAATAAAGATTTATAATAAAATGCACATAATGAGTGTAACCTAATGTTTTACGAAACAAGCTATGTACATGGATTAAAACAGAATAATACACTTTTGGATGAAGCTTTTAAGAAAAATGGTTATCTCTAAATGCAAGTAAACAACCGTAGTTCTTTGAATGCAGTTTGGTAGGATTTAAATGAAAGTTTGAACAAAATCGCCTTAAAGGCATGAAATTTGGAGAAAACTTTTTTTGTTTCAATACAAAAAAAAAAAAAACCAAAAAAATTTCAATGTTTGGAACAAACTGAAGTGAATTTTGTATTGTTTAATTTCGAATAATACTTCAATGTAATCAGCTCAATTGTGGCGTAATTTAATAAATAAAAAAACTATTGACGAAAATTGGATATTCTTTAAATCAAACGCTTTTATTGACTTGTTAATCAATTATTCGTGCTCAATACAATCATCGGGATCATTTCGATTCTGCTGAGAATAATTTTCTTTTTCGACATAAAATTTTAAATTTGGAATATTTCGGAAGTCTTCTCCAAAGTACTTCAGTAGCTTGTTGCTAATAAAGAATTAAATGAACGTTTTAAACATTGAAAAGGTGCAACTTTTATTGATATATATTTTTATAAAAATATTTGATTGGAACAAAACAGCACATCTCCAGTGGAGATGACTGCTTTTGTTTCAATCACTGAACTTTGACAGTTCATAACTATTGAACAATGAGTAATTTGAAGATTTTGTAATTACAGAAACAAAGTTATCAGTAATAAGAGCAATATGTCATAATTTGATTAATTTAACAAAGAAATTTTATTTCTCAACCTCTCCCAACCCCCTTTTTAATGAAAATTTGAAGACGAAAAATGTTAAGTTCTTAAAACTATTTTTATACCTCAGCTAATTTTTGTATGCATTGTTGTAATTTTTTTAAAGATTAATTTAAACTGCATTTTAATTGGATTGAAGTAATTTGTTGATGCCAAACTCTGGCCATAAGTACATACTCTATCTGTGCATTTTATTTGATACTTTTTTTTTTTTAATTTTACAAAGCATGAAGTTTTCCATTATCACCATACTAAAAAAAAAAAATCATGTGGGACCTGCCTCTTTTAATAGATTTTATAATAACTCTGTGTTCCCGCTTATTTTTTTAATTATAACGCAAATACTTCTGCATTAACATCAATACAAATATGCATTGACTCACACTGTGGCGGCGTGTGTCATAAACTTATTTCATTTAGCTTCTGAACCGATCTATTAATGATGATACAAATAAACGATATGCAAGCAACCCGATTCTGTGATCATTCTCGCCCTTAACTCATATGCCGCGCATGATGCTCATTATCATAGTGATATACTCAAAACATATCAATAAGCAAAGTACTCGTATCATAGCTTTTTGAAATAGCCCGATATGAAAATATACTTCAATAGTGCAAAATAAGTGTATTTTAATATCGTTTAATTATTGCAAATGAAAATCCTTATATATTGTATATTGAAACTTTTTACATGTAACTACTCTGATGTTGATCAAATATTGAAAAGTACTAAGTATCATAATATTTTACATTTGAAAAACACAACGAAAATCAAAAGCTATCGATATATTTTTCACATCGCTGCAATATGATCATAGTTCTTCCTAATCTATAGCGATATCAATTTTTTTTTTTCAATTACGCGATGCGGCGGCATCATGCACTACTGCATCTAATTCCATACTTTTCTTAAACTTGCATTATCTACGGAATAGAACCACCCTTCATTTCGTTTACTGACAGAAAATGTAAACAATTAATTATTTTTTTTTTTTACTCAAACAAATTTTGTCGCCATAGTACTTTTTGTGATTTATGAATTTAATAATCTAGCGTTAATTTCATATCAGTTCTCATGATTCTTTTAAATTAATTTTTATTGTTCATTTGTTTTTTATTATAAAGTTTTCAAACATTTGTTATGTATGAACAAATTCCGACAAATGTTCAACTTAAGATTTCTTTTCAATAATGACATATTTATTCCTATAAATGGTGCAGAGAGAGAGAAAAAAAAACATCTACACTAAATGATTATTTTTGGCGTCATTTCGAGTTTTGATTTTAATTGTTTTCTCATTTCTTGCTGTTACCGATGATTCATTAATTCATTCAATTTTTGATTTGTCTTTAAGGAAAAAATATTAACATTTTGTTTTTTATGATAAGGCTTTTTTTAATTTTGTATATACTTGTAAAAGTTATCAGTGATTTAAAATTAATGATTGAGTTTTACCCTTCATTGACATCATCACCTCTATTTGTCGTTTCCAATTAATTTATATGATTTTATTAGATATAAATATTTGCACTGCTTTAATTTTGACACTATCTAATTTTATAAGTTTCGACATTATCTAACTAAGTATATTATCAAGAGGAGCCCACCCACCCTTAGATATTTTATAATTTAATTTAAAAAAGTGATGTCATTAAAATTGAAAGTTTTATGTGGAAAAACGATGTGTGTGATTTGTCGCAAGATATACAATATCATTTCGGAGAGTTTTACTTTTAAAATTAATAATTATTGCATATCTAATAAAATATAAAAATAATCTTTACAGTTTTATTCAAATACTCACACACTTAACTAGTGAGTCTGACAACCATTAAACAGGATCAGAAAAAGTTATTTCTCATGTAATAATACTGAACTATGTATGTGATCTTCTGGATTTCGCGTCGAGTTTAAAGGTTTTCTCTAATAAAAAATACCGGACTTAGTACGAGAACGCGGTGAATTTGACCGCATTCAGATTGTCCAAATCAAAGGAACTTTTAAAAAAATTATATATTTAAACAAAATATTAAAATAACGAAGGTTTTTGTTCACTCCAACCGGAGTGCTTTTGAGTAATTTAATAAGAGTTAGCTGAGAATTTTTACCCACCACGCTCAGTTTTTTATAAAGAAAATTTAAGAAAAATATAAAATATTTAAATTAAAAAAGAGCTTAAAAAATATGGTCCGGTGTTGGTATTAAAACATTTGGCTTCTTCTAACAAGCGGCTAACTGAATGTTACAGTAAATCAGAAAATAGATAATGCTCTTAAATAGTAAAAACTAATTTTATGAAAAAAAAGTGATTATATTATTCGATAAAAATTTAACAATTTGAAGCATTTAAAGCTTATGCAAAAAGTACATAAAAAAAAGTTTGACTAATCTTTAAAAAAATGTATAAAAAGAGGGCACATTATGTCCGAAAATATCATAAGCATAATGGATACTAATTTTTAAAAGTTTAATGACATAAGCCTCAGAAAGTTGACTTAAAAAAGCTGAGAATTAAAAACAGCACTATTAGAATTGTGCATAAAAATTATAGTTTTAAAAAACCTGAAAAGTAATTAACATACTATTAAAATTACATCTCAAATATATATATGTATGGTATATGTTTGAAGATTAGGAGGAACCCGCTTTTCGAAGCTCAGTTTTGGACAGTTAAAAATATATTACTGAGCTTAGAAAATAATTTTTATATTTCATAATAAAATATATATTATAATTTCAAAATTGCATTTTTTAAACCTCGAATTGTTTATTAAATAAAAAAGTTTAAATAATAAGATTTTCATAACTTACCGCTCCAGAACCTTTTGGTTTCGATGCAGCCACATAGGCTAAATACTGTATGACTTTCTTTGTATTCTCAGTTTTACCAGCACCAGACTCACCAGTACACAAAATCGATTGGTCTTCACGATCTAGAAAAAAAAAGTAGAAAAAACATAAAATTATATTTGTAAGCGTAACAACATATATGTAGAACATTTAAAATTTTACTTCAGCATTTTATTTTATTTATTTAGTGTCTAACAAGTAATGTATATTTGTTTGTTTTATAGTTTTTTTTTAATGAATTTCATTTTTACATGTCGTACGTATTTACACATATACATACATTGTTAAGAGGAAATTGATACAATTGCAATGAAGCCAACCACAAGTGTTTCAAATGCAATAAATTTTTTATTTGTTTTATTAACAATATATTACAAGCTATTGAAAAAAGTCAACAACAATGACCTAAATAATAATTAACAAAAAAAAAAATCTATACAAGTCAATAAAAATTGTTAAGTATGATACATATTCATTTTTAAATTTTTTTATTATTTAATGATGTATCAATGGAATAACGAATTGTTTTTCGGTTACAAGCTACGCTTATTTATTTTAAAGAATTTTAAAAGTCGAATATTTTCAATTTTAATTTTAAAGTATAACTTTTGCTGTCGTAAGCAGCATTTTGAGAATAATTGAACTCATTTATTGTAAAATCCAGACGAGATATGAAAAAGTGTATGTCAGATTTGGATTTAAGTATGTAGTATAAAAATCTACGTAAGGCTTAAAAAATTGTTTATAAAAATGGCTGGTTTCTCGTGAATTCGTGTCTTTCTGAAAATTTTCCACAAATTGCAGGTTTTAGGAAACAGCTTTACAAACCTATATCTAGGTTGTCAATTTTTGTTCAAAAATCCGTTTTACTTGCTCAAAATACACATTTGTATATGTAAATGAGTTAATTAGAATAAATTTGTAGGAAAATAGAAATGTACATATGTTTATTGTTCAGAAATTGCCTTTTGGACCACTTTTTCGCGTAAAAGTAAAAATTTTGGTGTTCACTTATATCAAGGTGTTCACTATATCCAGACACGACTTTACATACATATATGTAATTAAGAAAGCTACTTTTCAGTCAACCTATTTATACAGTTAAACCACGTTTATGTAAAAATGGAACAAAACTCTTCTCTCAGTGTCATGACTTATGACACTTGATGAAATTTTTTTTTGGAAAATAGGAATCAGAAAGTAATTTTGAAATATTTAAAACAAAAATCAATTGCCTAAGGATCTATACTTAGTAGAGTTTTTTTTTTCAAGTTCAAGTTTATATGTATGATATTTATTTAAAATAAATTGTATACATGATTAAAGCTGTAACCAAAAAAATACAATTTGAAGTTGGTTGCCTTACAATATAATTATTTAAAATAAATAAGATAATTTTTCTCATCTAACATTATGTCGAACGATTAAGATCAATAAAGCAGCAACCCATGAGTTGGTTGCGTTTTTTTTTCGCAAACGTTTCGTGTATGGCGCTTAAACAGGGTTGATGGTTTTTATGTTATTTACTTATATTTGTTTTTTTATTTTACTCACATATGGTTATGCAATCTGTTTGAGCAAAATTTAAAGCTATTAAATCAAGTCCATCTATGGTTATATATTCCAATAAGGTCGACTGGCGTCAGTATTTTTTTTTTGTTTTTTTTTTTTTTTTGTATGTTGTGTGTATTTTTTTCACAATTTTGTGGCTGTTTGAAATTTGAAGCCTGTTACTCTACCGCGTACTCCTTCTTATTGATCCCCGAGTTGAGGATCGGTTTGTGGTGCAATTGTGGTTTAGATCGCGCAAAATCGTTAATTTTTCAATTTAATTTTTTGTACTTTTGTTAAATATCAAAATTGAAATATTATGGACAGAAAATAAATGAGCATCGCTTTATTACGCTCATAAATTATTAATTTCTTGATGTATTTGAACAGTTGATCACGATAAATTCTAATTTTGGTTATAAGTTTAGCGGCTTAAAATTGCTTTATAAGAACTAAATCAATATATTAAAATGTATGTTGTTTGCGTTTACAATTATTACCTTATAAAGTTATTTTTTAGAAAAATATTAATTTTTTAAAACATTATTACTATACTTTATTTAGTCAGATTTTTTTTTTGTTTGAAAAGCAGCATGAATTTTTATTGAGATTATGATTACAGTTAATTGATATTGACTAGACTCTGATTTTAATTTATTATGTATGTATGTAAGGTCGTAATGAAAAAAAATATATGTTTTTTCAGAAGTGTTTCAACAAATTTTAATAATTTTTCGATTTCTCATAAGAATTAAATAAGTATGTACTATGATATATGGAAATATATTTGCTCCAATAAATCACTATTCTTTTTTTCTTTCCATGCCAGAATAAAATGAAATCGTTATCAAGTAAATAAGTTCACATATATTATATGGAATTATTGACTGATAAGTGAATTTACGATAACAAAACCTTAGGTACAGGATTATGTCTTAAAACCGGTACGTGTGTTGTATATTTATTTAATAAACATTTTGTAGTATTTTCTTTATTTGCTTACTTAAGTTTTGATATGTAAATAGAAAAATTTTGATAAGTTAGTTTTTGAACGTGTGTTCAAAGAGTTAAAAGGTGACTCATCATCTTTACTTTTCTTTCGTTTGAACGCTAAGCAAATTATTTACTTTTTTATCCATTAAAAAGTATTTAAATTAACATAAAACTGTTTTTGTTATTTTATCGTAATGGCAAAACTGGTTTCATAGAGAGTATGTGTCTCCATTTGATATTTGATTTGAAAATGTATACATAAAAAATATCTTGGTATATGAATCATCGAAAAGTAAAAGCTTTTACTACAGCTTACAATTTATTGAAAAACGCGGTTAAAATAGAGACAAAAATCGGTCTAATGAATTTCTTAAAGGAAGTTTTAAGCGAAAAATCAGAAATTAGCTTCAGACAGAAATTTTAAAAAAACATTCTCGAATACATACTTGAAACAATAATACATAATTTCAGTTAAAGTTACTGTACAAATATTCTGAGAGGATTGATGACTACTATTATCTGTTTTAACAAACCAAGAAAATTCCATTTTTTTTTAAATTTGTTTTTGAGTTATAAATGCGAAAACTTATATTCAAAGTCAATCTATAAATAAACTTATCTAACTTTAAGACAACCAACCTCAAGCCATAAATAATTTACTGTCTTGCTATCAAAGCTCACACCTTTTGAAAAGGATTTTTTTTTTTATTGGAGTTTTCTTTTTCTTCCTCTCATACTTAAAATATTTTCACATTCTTATGTGAAACAAGGTGTGTCCCATACCTCATTGATTTTCATAAGCTTTATGTCGAAAGCATGTCTTTTTACTTGGTTACCCTACCCTTTAGGTGTTGCAGAGCAGAGACGTTGGAATTTTATTAATATTTTATGCACGTTATATATAACGTAAAACTGCAGCAAAAGCTCACAATATCATAGCTAATGACTTCGTATAGGTATTTATTTTTCTTGCTATAAGTAGGTATGTGTTATTTCAATATTGGTTTTATATTCGTTCACCCTCTTTTATCTAAAATTTACTGATATATTTTAATATACAATATATTTTCCATATCTGTTTGAAGCTAAAAACAGTTGTGTCCACAAACAAAGTGAATCATGGTAGAGTTCCATAGACATTAAAGTTTTAAATGTGATATGAAAGCAAAAGAAAATGCGGAATAAAGAATAAAGGCTTCCTTTGTGATAAGTTTTTTTTAAAAATTTAATATCAATGACCAGTCGTTTTGTGTTATATAAAGACTTATAATATTAATTTTTAAGAATGAGTCATAGTAAAGATAAAACTTACTATAAGAATAAAATCTTGCAGAAAAAAAAGGATACTTCAGTCTATTAGCTGAGAGTAGTTCAAATGTTGTAGTGCTAAACCGTATTTAGGGTCAGAAATGAATTTGGAGTTAAGCGTCAGTAAGCCGTACAAAAAGACTTCAAATAACGTCCGAAAAGTTCAACTACTGAGTAATGTTTCTAGTCCGGGAAACAGTGATACATTTTATTTTTCATACTGTTGCATAGTAATTATAGATTTTAATTTTCAAATGAATTCCGGTTGAAATCAGTTGATATAAAAAGCAATGGAGTAAAAAATTAGCAACGTTTTTATCTTATCTTTACAGCAAAGTATTTTAAGCGCTTATCTTAAATTTGCTAGGTAACATTTATTTTCGCAGAATTTTGATAAAAACAAATTCTTAACATAAACGACATCAGAATCGAAAATTGTAAAATAATTTTATATTATGTACTTAAGCACATTGAATGCAGAAAATTTAGAAAAAAAGAACCGTTTAGGAAATTTTTAGTGGAAAAGTTCATGAACATAGTACTTTCAGGTATTCTAAAAGTGTACAAAAAAAAAAAAAACATTGTGGCACAAAACTCTATACCTAGGGCTTTAAATGAAGTGTTTAAATTTTTTTTTTATTTCACATTCCTTATGGAAAGAATTACTTTTGGGAAAAGTTTCTTAAATTAAAAGTTGTAGCATATTTAATTACCGTTAATTTGATCTATGTTTCATCTCTGAAAGAAGAATTTTTTCTCCAAAAGTTTTTTTTGTTTTTGTACATTTTCAGAATACCTGAAAGTTTACAAGGAAAATTTCCATCAAGAATTTCTCACTCTCGATTTTTCCCTCAATTTCGCGTATGTAGTTATTTTAATTTATATCACCGAACGGTAGCAAAAAAAGAAACATAGATGTTAAAAGAAACTTACCTTGCAACATAGATCTATACGCCGTATCTGTAATAGCAAAGACATGGGGAGGCACTTCGTGTCTTTTTATACCCTTATATCGTTCCATAATCTTTTCAGTATAAATTGGTAATTTCTTGTAGGGATTTACTACCACGCAAAAAAGACCGGAATATGTCTGTAATAAGAAAATAAAAATATATCTTATATAGAGTATTTTCAAAAGTATTACTTTTTTAAATGTTTTGATGAAATGAAAACTTTTGCACACTCAGAATACGGTTAAATTGTGTTTATCAAGATATTAAAATAGTTTAAAGATAGTAAAATGTATTGAATTTTTAATAATTACTACATGTCGTTAGTCAACAAAAAAGGAAAAAGGACTAGACATACCGAGAACATAATAAATACCATGCAATGTGGTTTAAAAACAACCAATTCTTTCTTTTTTTTATCAAATAATCAACACTATCATTGTAAGTACGAGTAATATCCGTTTCTTTCAAATCATATTGCTGCTTGTGACTAGTTGCATGACTGCACACCTTTTTTTGCAATCGTGTGGGTAATAAAAACGAAATATGTGTGTAAAAAAGGTAGTAAAAACTTTAACCTATAAAACTCAAAAGCAGTGCAAATACGAAAAAAAGAGAGTTAAATCATAAAAAACACCTTTCATGTTATGTAATTAGTTGTACATCACTTTTATTAAGCAATTGATGCGCAAGCACCAGTAAGTAGTAGTAAAAGTCGCAGTATGTATGCGTAGTAAAATAGTAGCAGACACAAGATAAAAAACGACTTAATGAATCGACAGCACTCCATTCAAGAATTTATGGACAAAAAAAAGAGTCGTAAGTAGTAGATAATTTCATCAAAGTAATGACATTTTTTGCCAAGTCACAATTTTATTTTCAATGGTCCTGGATTCAAATGTGATATGACATTGGTTTCGATTAATTTGCCATGTTTATGATGGATACATTTTGAGCTGCAGGGATTATTTTTACATCTACTACAAAAAAGATTTAATATTTTTTCAGCGTGTTATCGTGATTTCCACTGAAAGCCGGACGGAAGAACAGACAGAATACATACACTTTTCTATAGCTGTCACGCCCTCTTCTGTGATTCACATGCAAAATGCCAAAATGAATATAACGCGTGCAGGGTATAAAATAAAAGTTATTTGAGAAATAAATTTCAAACAGTTTTGATCCATTTTTTCGAATTTTTAAAAGTTTTTTACATGTCAACTTTTTTGATTAAATAGATTAAAAACATTTGACATAAGACTCTTAATTCCTTAAAGGCAGGGACAGTAAATAATCCTTCTTAAAAAAATCTCAATGAAGGAAAAGACGAAATGTGAGTTTGAATATGCAGATGTGTTTATTTTAACGAGAAGCGTATATGTATGTATACATATATTACATGATTTTTAATTTTATGATTTTTATTATAAAAATCAAAAATAATCGTTATTTTGAATTTTTATTTTTTCGATCAAAAATAATCGTATTTCTGGATTTTTATGTTTTTCGATTAAAAATAATTGTTATTTTGGATTTGCATTTTTTTGATCAAAAATATTCGTTAATTTGGATTTTTTAATTTTTTTCAATCGAAAATAGTTAATCGCAATTTTGGATTTTTTTTTTCGATCAAATATAATTGTCATTATGGATTTTAATGTTTTTAAATCAAATCGTGATTTTGGATTACTATTCTTTTTGATCCAAAAAACCGATATTATGGATTTTAGTTTTATCTATCACATGATGTTTTTGATTAAAAAAAATAAAAATCCATCTATAACGATTATGGAGTGATTTTATCATAAAATTCATAATCGTTACGGTCTCTGCTTAAAAGTACCTATCACACATTGTACTCTTTCGGAGAGAGTTCAGAGGAATCGATTGAAGTCTTACGTAACTGCAAATATTTCAAATAATTAATTTTTTATGAGTACAATTTTTTTTGAAAAATTTGCCCTTTTTTAGTCGTTGCAAGAGTAAACCTGAATTCACTCCTTAAAATTGCTAAACTATGTTATGCTAATTGAAAAGCGTTGCACGTTTTTTCTACTCGTTTGCGGTGTTTTAACATTTTTTAATTTATGCGTTACTTCTCAGCGCGTTTTTTTACATTTTGTTAAAATTCAATTGAATTGTCATGTTTTGCAAACAGCACCGCCATACAACGCACAATTAAAGCAGTTAACACTTGATTTTGACCATATATGGTAGGGTGACGAACAGGGTTGCATTGATGTTAATTAAAAAATAAAAGCTGTCGGGTAAAACGAAATTCTAAATGAAATATGAGCTGCACTCTACTTGGTTAGTTGCAAAATTTTAATGTTTTTGTCAAGGGACATTGACACCAATTTTATTTTTCACCAAGTTTTAACTGCAATAAATTTTTAACATTGCATTAAAACTTACACAAAAAAATAACATGAAAAATAAAATAAAATTTTTATGCAATTAATTGTTAACATAACGATTTGTCATCAAAATTAGCAAATTATTGCAAAAGCTTTCTGCATTTATGGCATTCAAGAAAGGTAGCAAAATAATGGGTTTTTGTGGTTTCTCTTTGTTACTGTCAATCTGTAATTCCAAAATGTTATTAAAACAAGAGCAATGTGTCATCGTTGATTTTTTATGAAACTTTGAAATATGTCAGGATAATTCAAAGCAAAAAAGAAAAGGAGCGCTAAGCCTCCTTATTCTGTGAAAACTTGATATTCACCAAACTATAATTGGGTATCATATCGCCGACAGAGCATGATTTCTGCTGTATACGCTAAGTAAGCCACTATGAAAAATCCAGACCAAACTATTAAATTTTAAGCCATAAATTAATGACTTAATGAACTCTCTTAAATTTTTAAGAGAAAACTACTTAATAGTAAAAGCATAAAATTTTTTAATTAATCCTAAGCGTAGGTTGGGACTTTACCTGCCGTTTCTTGAAAGTTATCGTTATTGTTGTGAACATTGTCGTTGCTATTAATAGAGACTCTTAATTCGCTGTTAGCTTCTTCTTTGTCTTTTCAAGTTTTATAAAATTCGTCAAACAAACTAACAACTACGCTCTTTACGCCCCCACAATGTTTTTGTTTTCTTTTTATTTAAATCTTGTTCGGTGCGTTTGAACATTTGCTGTTATATTTTTTACCTTATTTTTAACTCGATTCTATTACCAACTTTGTATTTCATATTCTATGGAAATCATGTTTTGATCACGCTCTGTTTGCTGTTTAATTTATTAAATAATGCACCAGCATTTTTTCTATATTTTGGTGGTTACTTAGCTCTTACTGTTTAGCATATAACAAAACAAATGGAAAGGAATACATATTTCAAATGATAAGGAATAATCAAGGGACAATACGTACATATGATTCAGCGCTAGTGAATTTTTTAAGTGGGATTTGTAAAAAAAATTCACGTTTTTAAAAGTTGTTTTTCTCAGTTATTTATTATCACTTTACTGCAATTAGTAGATTGTCGACTAATCGTCGGAACAGATTTGATGGTTTTCATCTGCCTATATCTTGAAAGTGTAAACCAGAATCGAAACTATTTTTTCCAAATCAAATGAACATAAAGTCGTAGCAAGTCCAAAAGTTTCCAAAGGCTATTCTGCCCTCAGAAGCGAAATAGACGCATCTAAAAAAAATGCGTTTCGAGATAATTGATGTTCTGTTCATATCAATTTGTTGATATACACAGTACATGTAAAATTGCGATAGAGGAAATTCTCTTTGGAGACTTTTTATAGGTTTGAAGTAAGAATACGGGCATTTGACGCAGTTCATTAGATGCGTAATGTCTTAAGCTATCCGATGCCATAAGAATCAATCAAATATGATTTTTTTTTAGATAAACCCTTTCCGCTACTGCCGGCAGAATAGGTAATTCGAAGTTGAAAACGCCTGGGGCCTGTCTGAGACCCACGCAAAAGGTGCCCAAGAAACTTTATTTGAAAATTTTTTTTTTATTCCGTTTTATAGTTTATTGATTTTTATTAATTTAAAAAGGTCATATATGAATATTTTCTGATTATTGGTGACGTGCTGGAGACGTCTTTTGTTTAGGTTTTAGTATGCATTTTTTAAATGTGACGGGTTAACTATAAGAAATATACATTTGTAACAATTTAAATCTGTAAAATCTGTTTCTTGTGTGCCTGTTTTCCCCTATTGGTTGTCTGAAATCATATTAAAACAAACACATTTTTTGATACAGAAAAAAAAAGAAAAATACAATCAGACACTTTCTGATGATCAATGATCGAACAATGTCTACGCTTTGTTAAAAGTCGCACCTAATTTTTTGTGGCCAAAATTTTTAGCGCACCATTTAATTGGTCAAGGTAGCAAAAGCAATATGGTTTAGCAAAAAACTAAAATAGAGAAAGTATTTTATTTTTTTTACAGCTAATGAAAAACTAAAGCACACATATATAGATAGTATTGAGTCACCCACAGCAGTAGTTTTTTTTTCTTTAAAAACATAAACAATTTGATAAAAACAGGATAGAAAAATTAAATTTGCACAGATGAAAAATCAAAGCATTTGAGATTGTGACGCATCGACAAGAGAGCGTAATAAAAATAACAGAAATAAAAGCGGCAAAAATAAAAAAAAAAATAGTATGAATGATTTTTTTTTCTATATATGTAAAGTTCGACAGTAAATGATACAAGAAAAAAAAAAACAACCGAAATAATTTTATTATAAAATTGTTTACAACGGAGACGCGGAGTTGGTTCATGTGTACAATACAGCCGTATTTAAAATTTTTAAACAAATTATGTATGAAAAATAAATCATTTAATATTAACTTGATAATTAACATTTTATTAAATGTTCTCTAAAACAGTGATGGGCGCAATTTTTCAACCTGGAGCTAAACTATAATGAAAACAGTAACAAAAAAATTAAATCGTAATTACAAATCATAAATATTTTCATTAAAGCAGAAAGATGTACAGACATTAACCCTCCGTCGCGTCGGTCAGATGTTCCGATAACCTTCGAACGGTCATGGCGATATTGACGTCACAGTCAAAAGTAATTGTAAATCGTGTATGTTTATATTTTCGGTTTTTTGGCTCTCACATGTGTTCAGCTAGCTGCTTACATATTGTATATAAAAAAATACATATTGAAAAAAAAGTGTGCCGAATGTTTTGTTTCGGTACACAGCCTACAAAAAAAAAAATTGCCTTTTCTAATCTGGAGGTATGACCTATGTTTTTGAGTTTGCTGAATCTGATTCCAACCTCAGAATCGCTCCATCGCATCAGGTTTTTGAGATATACTAATCTTAAAAATGTAAAAGCCAGTTTTTTTGGTATCTTCGGCAGTATACTACACCGAAAATTAATTTTTCTCATTCAAACTCGTTACGGCGTGTAAAAGCACTACTTTCCCCTTTAAAACCCACTTTGGATTATATCGATATCTCTTTTTTTTCCAAGATATCGAAAATTTAAATTTATTACACAGTACGGCAGGATAACTAATATCTTATAGCTTAACTATGCTTGGGCATGTTACTACATGGGTTTCTATCTACTATATAAGATATACTTTACTATGACTGATTTTAGGGCACATAATTAAAATCTAAACAAAATTGCACTTGACCATTGAAACTAAAAAAAAGACACTGTCAAATGCAAGCAAAAATAGAGAAAAATAGTCATTAAACAAAAACACAGTCTTGCCGGCAAGACGTCAAAACAAAAAGTATAAAAATAAACATTTTAATGAGTCTGTTACCCATTTGAATGCATCATAAATTAAATAAATTTAAGGCAGTGCACAAAAACAACGCCAAACCCAAATTTTTGCTAAAAAATTCAATTTGACAAAACAATATTGCACTAAGAAAACGTCCACAAAATCTGCATGCAAATAAAATACTTATAATACAATAAATAACAAAATCAACAATACAATTGAGAATTTATTTCCAAATTCCACCGATACCTAATTTGTTAGGTTTTGAAAATGCACGCATCGATAACGATGATGGCTGCGAGCAAATACGTCTGCTGCTCAATCCGTGTGGTATCATCATCGCGCAACGTAGAGATTTATCACACAGTGTTGCATTTTAAGCGAAAAGGCGAATAAAATGACTAGAAAGATGGGAGGTCTTTGCATCATTTGTAAATGATGATGTTTATGATGCGTGGTAATTTTTATTTTTTTTGGCTTAACTTATTAATTATATTTTACTTGTATGCAAAATTGAAAAATCGCGGTACATCGACAAATATTTGCTCATAAATCTGCTAATTGTCGAATTTTAAAAGGTTTTTTAATTGAATTTGAGCGGTTTTAATTCAATTGAAGAAGTTTTAAATGGGATTTTTGAGAATTTTACAAGAATTTTTTATTTGACCAAATAATAGACAATGACGTGTTTAGCACGAAATATTCCTTTTTTTCCGTACTTAAAATATAACAATAAGCATTAAGTTCTCATATATTTTTTAATAGCACAACAGTCAATAAAGGCCAAAGTTTGACGTTTGTTAAAATGTCTACATTTAATTCAACTTGTTAACAACAAATTTGAAAACAGTCCAAATAAATGTTGACTACAATTTACATAAATTTTCAAATTTTTGCTGTCGTCGCCAATAAATTTCATTCATAAAGTTTACGTCAATTGTAATTTTATGTTCAATTTCCTTTTTAGGCGCGCAACAAATAATTCTAAATTTAAATGAAAACAAAATTTTTTTTCTTTTTTGTTAATTTGATCAAATTTAATTTAATTAGCCATTAATTGGGCAATGAATATTAAAATGAAATTAAAACACAAATATTGCAAAGCTTTGAATAACGATACCTATGTATGTTTAAGAAATGAATACATATAATAATTTTCGATAAATTTTCAAAAAAAATGATAGGATATGGTCGTAGGCCATTCTGAAAGACTATAACTATCAAAAAATTGTATACATACATATACATATAAAATGTCTAGATCCTCTAACTTGTTTTAAATTAAATCAAAGTAGCCCATCAGTGGGCGTGGCTTTTTTAATGAAGCCGGAATAAAGCATGATACATGTCGACTTAAAGCTATGTAAGGACCCTAGCAAGTGCACGTGACTTTAATATGGAATTGTTGTGTGGCTTAAAGTACTAAACGACATGTCATAGTTTGCGAAACTAAAAGATATTACACCCACTTGCTATGAACCACAAAGCCTTAAGTAAAGTTTAATAACTTTTAATTTAAAAAAATTGTAAAATGCAAATTCTATTAATATTTTTCTTAATTTGCATAAATTCCCATAGCATCGCCGGTGGTATGCAACAGCAGAATTGCACGCACTTTAACAACACGCTTCATGCTGGACGTGAATCATTTAATTTGTTGAAATTGTGCATTACGAGCTGGTGTCAATAATTATGATGACACTCAGTATACAGCAGCGATGTACAGTGGAAAATAAACAAACAAAAAAAAAAACACTATCTTCTGTGATAGTTGCCATTATTTTGTTAACTATGATGTATCTATCATCGGTCTGTATGCTGTCTATCTTTTTGTAAGACTAACTGACATAAGTGATGTCAAGCTGTGGTGAAAACGTCGCCACCAACTACATTTGGCATGGTATATCCCCCTACTAAAAGCACGTACAGCCACGCGTTAACATCAATTTATTTTTATAAATTGTTTAATAATTTAATGACATAAATTTAACAGAAACGTTTAATTTTTTTTTTATTTTTTTTTTGATCAAGCTTTATGTATTCAATGTTTTCCCTCATTGTAAAAATCAGACAACTAAACTAATGACAAATGTTGACAGTTGTTAGTTAAATGTTGACATTTTGTGTGAACTATTTTTTAAATGTTTTTCTTCCACTGTCACATGTACATTATTAAATGCTTTATTGTAAATTTTTTTTCTTTATTTCATAATTTAATTTGTTATAGGTTGAAGAAAATAATTTAAAATTCTTCACAAATGCTTACCAAGTTTGCAGAATGTAGCATTTTAAGGGCTGCTTTTTATTTAACATCCTTTGGCAATTTTTTTTCTTGGAGATTCTCATAGTTTAAACTAGGTTTAATTAAAAACAATTTATTTTTTTTATTGAATAAGCATACCACACTACTTTCTGTAAGCAGGATGTTCCTAAAAAACTGACGCGAATACCAAATCCACGAAAGCTGAAGGGACATTTCTGGGGACATTTGACAAAACAACCGCTTTCGATATACGGTAATAATTCAATATAGCGTACGTCTTGCGTTAAAGCATAGAGGTTGTTTTGTCAAATGTCCACAGATTTGTATAGGCCAGAGGGGCTATGTTCAAAAAGTTAGTCATTTTCAAAACAAAAAAAAAAATTATTTTAACATAAACAAAAAATAGATATTCAGTTTAAATTTTGCAATTATTTTTTGGTGCGTTATTGAAAAATTTTGTTGTTTTACTCGGTTTAGATTTTTAGTAAAGTTATTTACTTAGTAATATAGCTTGTCATAACATTATCAATTTTTCATTAGAAACTTCAGAACATTATCTAAAAAAATTCTTTGGAAAAATTTCGATGACACATTCTCATTATAATAATGCTGACTTTGTGTTATCGAAATCATTTCATCGATATCAATTTCGGAAAAATACTGGAAGCATCTATTAAGTTAAGGGACATTTTGTCAAGAAGGGTATATTAAAAGTTTTGAAATTTTCTAAAACATATTGCTCAGGTCAGAAATTTTATTTTTCGCCTCAGATTTCAGTGGCGCAAGGGGCTATTTATACGTAAGAAAAGTTATTAAGTTTTACTGCTTTAATTCGTGCGGCAGGGTAGCTCTTCAATAGAAAACTAAAGTCAAAGTAGAATTTGATGAAAGTTTTATATGTATATAGTACATTAGGGTGATTGAAATTTTTTTTTTTTTAATTTCAAACAGGTTTAATAGTAGCAGGTTATTTGTAGAAAATTGATGATCTTTCTAATGGGGTTGGTCTCGCTTCTGTTAGATTTTTTTTCACGAGATATAGAGATATGAATATTATGAGTTCAAATTGCACCAGGATTCTTCTTTCGTGTACCTGCTACTATTAAAAAAAGAATTGGATCACCCTAATAGTACATATATAGAGTTGGACTCAAAAATTAAATCCGCGACTAGTGAGTCTCTAACACTTTTTTACTCGTGTTACTTATAACTTAAAAGATTAGGCTTGCGTTCAATTTCAAAATTAGATCAGAAATTTTATATTTAGAGAATCGAATTGCATAAATAAAAGTCAGAATTCTTAAACAAAAATAAAAATCTATTAAATTAAGTAATATATTAAGTAATCAACAAATTCGTTAAATTATAAACAATGAAAATTTATTTGGCATTAATTTTGTTTCCTGCATTTTGCAATGCGATTTTAGCCTTTAAATTAGTTCTTCTGCTATATGTAATTTTAAAATAAATCTACATAATATTGTGGATATTAAACAAATGTTTTTTCATGTCTAATGTCTTTTGACGCCATACAATTTATTTTGTTTTGTTCTTTCATTGCATTATTATATTTTAAATTTTAACCCAACATTTTTCGTGATTTACATTTTGATCGCGCGCGAATTGCAACAATTACAATGTCAACTATTAAGAAAATAAGAAATAACGAAAATAAAAGTATGTATTTATGTAAATAATATGTCAACAGAATTGATATTTTTATTTATTAGCTATAGTTCAAGAATAAAAAAAAAAATGGCAACACTTAATTTGGTGACACTTCTAAAAATGGTGGTATGTGTACTAACAGCGGTGTTGGGGACGCCACAATGTTGGCGCACAACACGTTCGTTGTTAGACGCCTCAAACGACGACGACGACTTGACTCTGTTGCTTTCACTACAGAATTTTAATGATAAACGATTAGTTTGTAAGAACGTCAAGACCCACAGAATTAGTGTTAATTTTATAATTTTAAATTCCACTGTGTAACACAATTAATTAAATGGCATTAAATTTCATTTGATTTTAATTTTTAGTTTCAAAGCAAATTGTTGATTTTATTATTATTCGAATAAGCACAAGAATGTTTATTTAAATTAGATTAGATTTAACAATTTGAAATGCATGAAATAATTTTCTGGTCGATTTTTCATAATTTTTGTTTTGTGGGATTTCTCATTAGTAGGCTATGATGTTTATTATAATATGATATTACTTTAAGCTAACTAATCTTTCATCTAGGTTTTCGAAATCTTATCATAAGAAAACAAAAATATAAATATTAGTGCTGACCCAAACTGACCAGAATGTTATCAATTTAATGAATGTCCGGAATATCGCAGGTATTTAAAAAAAATCGAAATCGATAAACCTCCAACGGAAACAAAAATTTCATTTTATTTCAAAAATAAAATCGTTATTGTTAATGTAATGTTATTATTTACGCAAAATTTTATTTCATTACAAACAGATACTTGCACGAATTTTTTCTTTATATGTATGTACTTTATAATTTGTTAGTTTACGCACTCAAGTGTAACACAATTTTTCCAAAGAAACAAATCCAAGTAATAAAGGAAAATAATAAAGAAACAAAGAATTTATTATTGTGCGGGCAAAGTGAGTAACTTTACTCAAGCACACACGTAGTGGTATTGGTAATTCCGTTCCCATATAGGAAAAGCTATATAAACCGCCAACTGAATACAAATTATAAATTAATTAATTAATCATATGTTTACACATAAGTTTCGCGATTGCTTTAACTGCTGTGTTTCATTTTTGTATTTGCCATTATAATTCTAAATTTAGGGTTTAAAGAACTTCACGTTTGCATAATTATAATAACAGTAACAGTGAAACTATAAAAACAAAAATGGACCGGACCGGTGTGATAAGACCGGCGAGCGAACGAGCAGCTACCGCCAACGCTTTACCTTAGAAAAAAAAAAATTTTAAATTCTAAGATAAAAGTTATGCATACGCGTTGGTAGATAAGCAGAAAGCTTGAGATGTTTAAGCAAAACTTATTTATATTTAAACTTGGAGGAAGTTTAGGTTTAAAAGCAATAAATAAATATTGAAATAAAAAATTATGTACTTAAAATTTTCAACCAAAACGCATTTTTTTCAATGTGTTTTTTGATAAAAAATTTAATTTAAAGTAATTGTTTGCAATTAAAAATATAAGATAAGCCTACAAAAAAATTCGCAAGACGAAGTTCATAATAATGGCGGCGATAAACTGAATATTTTGAACAAATTTTTTATTATGTCAAAAATTATTTATCACAAATTTAGAGCAAATACAAATGTTTAACAACTTTTAATTTATTTGAAATTCTTTCAGCAATTTAATTTGAAAATATACGATGTCCCATTGCTTAATCAAAGAAATGCTGAATAAGAATGATTAACACACGCATACACGCTGAAAAATAGCTATGTTTGGATCTACAATTTGGTGAAATCTGTAAAATTTATTAATTAAGAGATCCCAAGACAACATTAATAATGATAAGCATATATCAAATTAATTGTTAAAACAATGCCGTATAAAAAAATGAAATTGCGCAGATTCTACAGTTATTTTAAACTAAATCGACTTTAATAAAAATAATTTCATAAGAATTTATTGCAATAAATGAATGTTCATGTTATACAAAACAAATTTTATTAGCAAGTAGGTAAATAACTCTTAACAAGATTCGAACAAATCAACTGTTAAAATATTTGTTTAAAAATAATTTTTGTTTACAGGTTCTTTTCAATTAAATTTATCAAAATAATAAATTATATTTCATGTGGTGCAAATATGTACTTGCAATGTTTGTCAAGCTTCGTTAGCAACGTATCGCATGCTTTACAACATATAATGACTGTAGATTTTGGCAAATTTCATAAAAGCATAGACGGTTTTGAATTATTTAATTTTTTTCTTAACCGAAAATCAGAAGACAAAAAATTAAAAATTCCAGATATATGTAGTTTGATTTTTTGAAATAATAGCAATACAGGGTAAAAATAAAGTGACAGTGAAAAATTTTGAAATGTATTTTTTGACATTTAGGTAAAATATTTCAATCTAACAGAGACATGTACATAGTGAAAGAGTACATTATGTGGATAATGTATTACTTATGCACGTATAGTCATAATTTTACAAACTCGAAACACGAGATATTTGCTAGCACCTATTATTGCGAACAACCAGTTATGTATGACGAAATGTAAACGACACTTGCGCCATCTGTAATTGACAAACTAATAAAAATGACAGACGAGCGTCTCGTTATGAGTTTTTTTTTCTTTTTCTGCGAAACAATATACATACGTGCATGCGAGACTAAAGACGTCCAAATAAAAAAAGAAACCAAATATTTGATTTTACATTAGAAATGGTCGGTTTTTGTCTCATTTTTTTTGTTGGGGATTTCTACATATTTAGCGTTTCAATTTACGCTGAAAGTCAAAAAAACGAAATAAAAAACACATTTTTTTTTTCTCTTAAAACGTTTTTGTTTACTTAATGATCACATCACATCATGTGGACAATGCGACAGCTGACAGCAAACAAGAAAGATACAACAAAAGCAGATACAGATATGTAGTTAAAATAGTTCCAAGTATGCAAAAAGTTTTTTTTTGGAAACAACAAGCACAGAATGTGACTTGAAGTAATAAAACTTTAAAAATTAAGTTTATATATTATGTATTTATATTTGATACTTACATAAATCAGACCAGAATAATATCTGTCTTTAATATTGTGCAACACAGAGGCCTCATTGAGACATGTCAGTTCAGCCATATCCTCGACTTTGTCGAATTTTGGTGGATTCATCTTTTGAATGTCATCACGTAGAATCATAACACGTTTGCCTGTTTCGGCCAATTCCACTTCAACTTCGTCGCCATGTTCACGTTTAATACTGGCGGCAACGAAACCCTGTAAAAAAAGAGTAAAGAAAATGATTTAGAAAAGCTGTTAAAATAATGTAAAATGTTAATGTTAGAATATCGATATCCTATTTAATAAGTCTGCATTTAAATTTTATGCAATTATTAAAATTTGTATCAAAAAAAATTTCGAAACTGATTCAATTTCAGTTTTTATTGTTTTTCTAGCAAACTAACTACTGCCCAAGTGAAAAAAGTTCTAGGGAGAAAATATTTATTTAAAAATTCTGAGCAAAAATGTTTCAAAAAAAAAAAAAATAATGACACCAAAAGTTTGTGTCTACAAATTATGCAGAATAAGCATAATAAAGATATATACGACATAAAATTAAAATTGTACACACATGCAAAAATGCTTGAACTCGTTGACCCACTTATGTACGTTAATTTAAAGATGAATATAAGTCGTTATTTTTTGGCAAGAGAATAAAGCCAAATATTAAGATCAACAAAGAGAATTCTGTCTGACAAATCTAATTTTAAGATATGTAAAAATGTTATTTTGACATTAACCTTTGGAAAGATTAAGATACTAAAAAACTAATGCCAATTGTTTTGAGCACCATATTTAAGTTCTCATTTAATCGAGTGATCGTATATAAATCATAATTTTCAAAAATGGAAGTTCAAAAATCAACCTGTTAAAGCAGTAATCATTTATTTTGGGGCGCATGGAACGGTTATTTATAATGTAAAGTGTATTAATAATATTGTATGACTTTAGTTTTATAATTTTTATTGTATTCTTGTCCATTTTTTTGTTAAACTAAACTCACTTTTTCGGTCGGTGGGGATTTCGATTTTTCTATTTGATGTTTTGATTCCCAACTAAAGCATTTTTCTTTATCAAAAATATGAATTATCGTTGTCATTTAATAATGATCGATATTTGTTAAAAAATGGTAATTAAGCTTCTCACCAATACGTAAAATAGAAAAAAACGTATAAGAAAATTTTTTAGTTTTTTGAAATTGTGCACGAGCATAATTTAAAAACTTATTTCTTATTTACTTCATATTGGTCATGAGGAATGTGTGAAGTAATTTTACCAATAATATAATGGCATAAAATGAGCACATTACGTTGCGTCTGTTCTTCTTTTAACATTTAATTTGCATTTTAAAGCAAAAAAAAAAAACGTAAAAGAAGATGAACAAAAATAAATAACATCAAGTTTAAGGCAAGAATTTCATTTCATTAAAGAGCCTTGAACTTGCCTGGTATTTTAAGAGCAGACTATATGAGGATGTATCGCTGTTCTTCTACAGCTGTAGCTGTTAACCAAGCATGGCTGATTTTAGACGCCTTGGTTTTTATTGTTTTTTTTTTAGTTATATGTAGCTATGCAGAGAATAGTTTGCAGAGATAAATGCGGCTATTTCAACTTTAAACTTCCACTTATTACAATTTTATTAATTGTTGTTGATGTTGGGGCTAATTTTTTTATCATTATAAAATTATAAACTAAAAAATGTATTTATCAGAAATGAGAAGGCAACCTTTGAATATAGATTATATGATGTTAAAATATCGATTCATAAAAACCAGTTTTTTACATAAATATTTATGTTATGTTGAGAATTATATCATACATATTCATATTAATATGAAGTGAAATTAAAAAAATAGAATTACCAAACATATGCATAGTTCTCCCTTCGAAATCTCTTCAATTCGCTCAAACGGATATCATGTTTGACCGAACGAACTTCAACATGCTTAAGAGCATATTCATTCATTAAGAAAATTAAGAAAATATTCTAAAATTTGTATCTATTTAGTGAATATTTTTAAAATCTATAAAGCAGTTAACTATAAAAATTACATTGCCCATATCTTTCACATAAATTAAGTTATGTATGTCAAAATGTATAGATACCTCTTGGAAGATATTCGAAACATACTCAATTTATTTTTGTAATATTAGGGCACATGTTAATAACTATAGATAATAGATCATAATTTTCTTAAAATATTAGATAGACATATAGGTATACACATTTAAAGAGCAGTATTTATATTGAGAATGAACCTTTTATCGCTAACTTGATTGATTTATTACTAACTAAAACATACTACAAATTCCCCAATTACAAGTCCAGACCAATTAAGAAAATTATTTTTATTTTAACAAAAATTAGTTATCCAATTTTCCATTTTAACTCTCTCGCAACTTCGTGTGTCTGTTTATCCACTTAACAAATAAACGAACAAATGTATGGATTTCCCTTGACTTTGTTGACTGTGGCCTGAGTCTGTTTCTGGTGGTGTTATTGTTTCGTTTTCCACTTTGTTGATTATTACGCGTTTATCTTTCTTGCTTTTCCGGTGAGACACATAGTACATACATACGACTATTATTGTACGAGAGTGCAACAATCTCCTAAGAAAAATAACAACAACAAAAAAAGCCAACAAAATTATAGAAAGAAGACGAATAAGTAACGATACAAAAAAAAAAAAAATAATTCAACTGAAGATGAATAGCTTTAATATGCTTTTCTTTAACTTCTGCTTTTATTTAAATTCGACACATTTTCTTATACAACAAGATTTGTTGTTATTATTCGCATATTTCTTTTGTTTCTTTTACATTCTTATTATCTGCTAATAACAAATAAAAAAAATAATTAAATCAACAACTTGCAACTGTGTAAATTACAGTTGGGAGGTATTTTATTTAACCTATTAGCAACCGTTCTAAGAAACATGAAGATACAATAGAATTTTGTAACAATAATTCCAATTGAAACGCTTAATAAATGGCGCTAGCAAACGTTGACGTGTCAATTGTTGCATATTTTCAATGAAAATGTTCAAAATTATACATATTTTGAATAAAAACGAAGCATTGTTTCCATATATCGAATATAGTTTGTACGAAAAAAAATTGAATTGAATGTTTTTAAAATGTGTGATCAGTGCGATATTTGTGTAGGACTTAGTTGCCATTAAGTAAAATAATTTTAAAAAACACAAAGTTTTTCCATGAGAAATAACATTTTCTAAATAAAGTCTTCATAATTCGAACGAGTAAGTGCAAGGTTGACATGGGTTAAAGACTAAACTTGCATGGAATTTTTCTCTCATGACTCAATTTTTTTATATTTTTTTTCACTTTCGCTTATTAGAAGAATTTTTATAAACTGTAATAAAGCAAAGCCAAAAGAATTCATGTAAGGAGATAATTAATTACAAAAAAAAAAAAAATTGCTTCTATTTCAAAACCATCTGGTCGTCATTTCGTCCGTTTGTATATCTGCCGACTTGTCTATTAACTCATTAAGCAGCGATATTTATGTATATTCCATAATTTGCTTTAATTTACTGTTGGTTTTTGATCTTTATAGCTTCAAAAGATTTGGAGTTATTGCAGTACATAAGTTCAAAGCTTTTTTTTTTTACTTACATATTTGTTCTTATTGTGTGCAACATTTTAAGGAATTAAAAAGTTTTAAAAATTTTCATAAAAAGCTCACATTCAAACAAAACGTATTCCAGTAATTTAGGCCAAAAATGCAGTTTTATACATATGTATGTAATATGTGGTCTCCACTTAGCTTTCGATTTCTTATCATAACTACAATTTGTATGGACCGAAATTTGAGAGTTCTGCAAAGATTTAGATCCTATTTCGAAAGTCATTACTTTTATTCTTATTTACATTTTGCCTGACATTATTAAATTTTTTAGTTCGGACTTTCAATGTCATATATTCCTATGAAAATTATTTATACATTTGGCTTGCATTTGCATAAATGTAGTCAAATATATTGGCAAATATTGAAATTATTAATTAGACTGATAGAGTGCTACATTTTAAAGTGAAGTAAGGCTTAGAACATTAAAAGGCGTAAAACAATGAAACTGATTTGGCAAGATTTGAACGCATAATAAAATAGTGACCCGGATGACTCGCGTTTATTTATGAAATATTCCATATGGAATAACACTCTGTGGTGCACAACGATAGACAATTTTGGTTTTTCAATATTTTTGTACCATATAATGTTTGAGTCTAATCAATAATTGACAATATAAAACTTAACTTAAAAGGCAAAAGCAAGCAAATGTATCAATAAATATTTTCTTTTCTTGAATTTTTAACTTTGTAGCGCATGGCAACGCTGCTCCCAGTGTTGCATAACGTTGTAGAAAAAAAAGAGGCAAAAAATATCGTAATACCTTTTTGTAAGCTACACAAGCAAAAAAAATGTAAAACGTTTTCAGCATGTTAACAAAAAAAATAACTTCCATTGAATTTCTAGGTTATGTGTGGGTAGGTGGTAAGTATAGCGGAGTAAGTTCGTGCAACAACAAAAACTATACAAAACTTAACAAGTTACTTTAAAAGCATAAATAGGAAAAAAAATACACATAGTAGACGTTAAAAATGTAAAAACAACAAAATAAAATAGCAGCAATAATAATAGAGGACAGCAAAAGCCGGTACATAAAATAAAAAACTATAGAAAGAGATGAACAATTCAAAATAAAAGAAGATGAGATAAGTGGAGAAACAGCTTTCGTGGGTTAAAAACGGAATTTCAAAGATAAAACTAACGCAAAAATATGTAGATACAAATAAAAGTACAAAAAGAAAACAACATATCGCAAAGATTCAAAGAAATCGTAAAAGTGGAATTTGAAGCACAGAAAAGAATCGGCAAATGTGACTTGTTAAGCTTAAGCGTGGTTTCAAATCAGAAAAATTGAAAAAATATACAAACTAATTGGAATAAAACTTTTGCCGCAATTTAAAAGTGAACTTTTATTTAGCTTAAGACGGCAAAATTGGGACATTGACACGCCTACCGCTCATACAGATATAAGCCTACAAAAAAAGGCCAAAAATAAGATATCTGATATGGTTCGATAGATACATATAATAAAAAGGGGTGGCTAGCATAGTTCATAAATTTACGAGACTTTGCAACTTCAAAAGTTAATTCCGCGTAAACATCAGACCCCGTTCCAATCAAATACATTTATTGAGTAATATTTCAAATGGGGTCTCATGGTTCCGCGGAATGAACTTTTTTATTGAGATTTTTTATAGCCCTAGAAATTATACTCATTGCTGTACTGTTATGATAAGATTTCAAGGCTGGTCAAGCAAATTATCATGTTGGACGCTTTGACAACACTATATGATATTACTTTAAGGGGGATTCTGAATTATGAAATCCGCAAAAATTCAATTTTTTTTAATTGCTTAAATCATTACTTAAGGCATTCAAGAATATAAAGTATAAAGAATTCAAAATATTTCGGCCGGAGTCGAGCGTGTGTTCCGCTTCAGATCTTCTACTTTGTATTGAAAGTGTTTTCTTTAATCTAATTTGGTATGATTTTACGGAATTGGCGGGCGTAATTGCAAAAATTAAACTAAAGGACCTATTGACTTCATTCACAGTTTTTTATTAAGTATTAAATTTTCTTTCTAGAGCTTAAAATTTTGTAGAAAAAGCCCATAAAGTATTGGGTTATAAACAATTAAAATTATCGTTGATACATTGTTTTGTTTTTTATCTAATAGTACATGTGGCTAAGTTTTTTTTTATATTTTAGGAAGCGTGGAAGTAAGGGCCCAAAAATTGTTTTCTGCTCAACTGTTAGCTAAAGCTGTCAATTTGAGCTTCATATCCAACTCTTTGAGTTGAACTTTAATAAAAAACTAAAAACTTTTTTGAAAAATTTTTGCATAACAATCAAGGACGCACATATGTACAATTTTGTTTTTGTCAGAAAACACATATATAATATATAAATTAAAGCTTTTGAAAAAAATTAGCTTCCACTCAATAAAATCGCCAACAAGCGCGATTTCATTTTGTTTTTTTTTTCTTCCCTCTATTGCCGATAGCAACAACTGTCAATGGATAATAGCAACAACAACAAGCAACAAATTGCTGGCTTTCAATTCAAGCGTCAATTTTAAAATCAACAAACGTGCCACAATAATATTGGTAACAACAACAATAGAAGCAGCAACGTAAAATAAGTAGTAAAAAAAAGTACTTAACCCACTCGTAAATTGAGACAAAAATCGCTTGCAGCAGCATGGGCGACCTAAAAAATCTTACTTCTCTGTTTAAAACCGCGCCCCGCCTTAGCTTTCAGCGCGTACATAATTATGCTGTTGTTGTTTCTACAACAAAATCATTTGAGAAAACAAACATAGAAAACGTCGTTACGATGGACATACGATTTTTTGACGTGGACACTGTCGCCTACTGATTTTTTATTTTAAATTGACATTTTACTAAATATTAAGTTACTTATTTAAAATACGATCAAAAGATTTAAAAACACTTTTACAGCTCTGCATGTACATATGAGGCAGCAATAGTTACAATTCAAAATGAAAGAAGCTGAACCTTGAGATTCCCGGTTTGGCTGATTTTTGTGGGTTGTATTTGGCTAGTTGGCGATAAACCGTTCCATCGTTACAATTTTTCAAAATTTTAGAAAATTCAAGTTGTTTTTTTTTTTTGCAATTAGCAGCGATCGATATTCATGTATCTTAAACTTACAAATCGTTTCAATGCTTTTGTTTAACAAACATGAACAATAGAGGAACAATAACATAATAAACGTTGAGTCCGTATTTCACCTCATAAGGGCGCATGACACCGCTTTGGTTGATGCTGCGAGCATATTTAAATTTATATTCTATTTTAACAATATGTACAAATATTGCTCATATTTTTTAAATAAAAAGCATTGAATCGATTTGTAAATATATTGATGTAAATATCGATTGTTGCCAACTGGCTGTGAGTTCATTGTCATCGTTTAATTATTCGAAGCTTAGGAAAAATGAAAGAACTAACTTTTAAAATGTTTCTGATTTCTGCAAATTTCAAATCTACCAAAAAAGATTTCAAATTTTGATAAACTCGAAGATTGACCAAAACTCAAATTTAAGTATTTTTAATTTTTTCTTTAATTCGCACAAACATAGAACAAGAGATATGGAAAACCATAATGAGACCTTTACACCTGTTTTCCGAATTTTATAAAATTTTCAGTAGATACAATTTTTCAAAGATTCAGATGGTGTTAGGATCCGATTTTGATACGCTTTCACTATTTTTTGTGCAAATCTTAGATTTTATTTCCAAAATATTTCGTAAAGTTAAAAATATTTCAAAAATTAACTAATTTATTTAATTCTTTAATTTTTCATAAGTTATGAAAAATTGTAGTACAACCATGAAGAAACAATAAATGGTACTGTATCAACTTGTCAAACATTACAAACAAATTATCAAAATCGGAGACCCAAAGGTCGAGATCTTTTCGTTTTGACTTGTAATGCCCCCATCTGTACATCCATATGTGTACATCCATATGGGTAATTAAAATTTTTATTTTATTTATTTTTTTTTTGAAGGGCTGATACGCAAAAAGTAGTTTATGAAGATCAATTTTAAAAGATGCCGCCAAAACCTGTTAGTTTTACTTTAAGAAGAATATCCAAAAAAAAAAATGTTTGCATTTTTCTTATATGTATTTCTACTGAATATCTTGTAAAGGAAATGAAACTTGCCCACAGTTGCTCCACTTTTTAATATATTTTGTTTTAGTTTTGAGTTTAAATAAGTTTTATTTCAACGTCAACATATTTTTTGCTTTTCTTTATGTTGTAGTGTGTTATTTTTTTCTTATGGTTTTAATTAAAACGAAAAATTTATGTTTAAGCAAAATATACAATTTGCATTTTGATACCAACTACGAAATGTAGTTCAATTGGCAACGCTGATGAAACAAAAGTAAGAAGGGTATTTTTGACCAGGCTCAAACTAAAGGTTAAAGTGGGCGAGACAGTTTAAAAAACGATCTAACTTTTATGGATTGAGTAGATTTCTTAAGTATTTAAGAAATATGTTTTTACATAGGACATTTTATTTTCGAATTTTGAACGATTTGATTGTACTTGCCTTTCTGACGTCACTGAGACGTCAAACTTATAGTTCATAATACTTATATGGTTTATATGTATGTACATATGTTTTGATTTAAAAGCAATTTGATCGGAATGCTATCAAAGTTTATTTTTCGCACCGTTTTGTTTTAAAATATTTATTTTATTGGAATATTACCCACATAACTAATCGGTTAGGCATGAAAAAGGAGCTAAAGTCCAACAGTAAAATCGAGTGAGTCAGTGAACCTTTCAAGCGAAAATTGTAAATAAGTACAACGTTAAAACCATAAGCGTCATAAAAATTCTTTAAAAGCAGTCACACATTTTTTTAAAAAAGAAGAAAAATAGAGTAATAAAGTACATAAACAACTTTAAAAACAGTAGCGAAAAAGAAACAGATGTACGAATATAAAAAATTGTGGCAAAGTCATAACAGCTATAGCAACAATAGTGGTAACAGATTTTCTAAAAAGAAAAAAAGACAGCGACGGACAAGTAGTTAGAAGAAAAAAACTAATTTGTTTCTTACGATTTTTTTCACAGCATTACCACAAATTCTTACGGCAAAGTTTACAAAAGTAATAAGTATGAGGGGGAGTTCGAAATTATGACGGCAGTGGTAATATTGAGTTTAGGGCTTTAAAGGCGGTAGGAGAATGACACAAACGAAATGAATGAGTGTAGAGAAGAGGTAGAGTTCAAAATGTTGCTTAAGCTTTAAGAAAACTTTACTGGTTACTGAATGACTGACTTGTTGGTTGACTGACTGACTTAAATGATTTGACAGGCAACTGACTTGTATGAGTGAATAATTTAAGCTTTTTACTCTTATGCGCCATTTTTTTGTAAACCATACGATTTTGTTATATATGATTGTATACATGCTGGTTTATTTTGTTGTGTTCGAATAAATTTTTCAGTGTTAAAAAAAATATAAACTTGATTGGTTTTTAACTACTTTTTTATGACTTGAAATTCTTTTGTAAGATTTTCCAATATAATTTTGTCACGTTTGGCTTTATTGTTGTATAAATCTTTTTATGGTTGTAATTTTTTTTTGGTGTTCAATTGAAAAGTAATTTGATGTTTTCTTCTGTTAAAGCAGAAGAATGTGCCTTTAATCAAAGAAAACAATTTAAAGAAACTTTCTTAGTAGGAATGAAACAAAGTTTTTTTTTTTTTGCACAATGCAAAGTTGGACGTTTAGCACGGATTTAATCCAGAGAAATTGCGGGTTTTCTTACGAAATTTTTTTACCGGGAATAGGCATAAAAACTTTTAGCGAATGAAATGCTTAGTCGAAAAATATATAGCAAAAACAAATAAGAATACATTAATTGAGCGGAGAATCTTGAGCAGCGTTTAATTATACTTTGAGCGGCATTTCATTTAACCTTGTGCAGCTTAAAAATTGTCAAGCAAGCTGTGAGCACAGCATATAACAGCAAGCCAGAGATCGAAGCAGTTATACATAGAGACTTTGCCCAAGCGCTACGCTCTTAAAGGAACCTTAGGATATATATGGGCGGTATTTCATTTAATTTTAAAGCGATGAAAAGTAGTAACCACCAAAAAAAAATTTAGCGGTGGAATAACAAAATAACGTTAATTGAGCGGTAAAATTTTTATCATTAGATAGGCTCAGCGTATTGTTTCACTGCTCAATTTCTTTTTCACAGATTTAATGAGTTTTTCATCGCTCAAAAAAGTCTCAGTTAATTTTTCGTCGCACAAATAAATTTTACGGCGTTTATAGTCACCGCTAAATTCTATTTCGTTTCCATTTACTTGAATATTAGTACAAACTCAACCAAAAAATAAAAGCAGCAGTTTTGAACAGCAAAAAAAAAAAATTTTATTTTGTTTTCATATTAAGAAAAAGTTTTAATGCTATTTTTTCAAAATAATATACTATATTTTTTTAAGAAAATACTGATGTCATAAACATTAATTATCATTTGAAGAAAATTAAAGCAATTTAACTGTTGGTTCTTTACCGTTTGCATTGGTCACATCATATTGTGTAAGAAATTATAAATTTTTACATAAATTTTCATTTTAATCAATCAATTCATTTTCATCAAAGTTCGATGACCTAACAACAAAGTCAGAAACAACAGATAAACAGAACAAACAATTGTTAAGAGAACGAATGACAGAATTGGTGGAGGGAAGAAAAGTGAAAGAACCACAAGTATCATAGCGCGATGCCGCAATTATTCCATTTTAGTTAATGTCTTTATGGCTTTCAAATGAATCCTTGAGTTTTAATAGATTTTATAGCGATACTTTTAAAATAATGTTAAAATCGCTAAATAAGTAATTCTTCTACACATAACATTCGTAAGGTTCACTGCTTCAACTTTTAAAGGGTTAATTAAGTGATTGATAAACTTTGCGAAAGTCAGCGTTAAATCAAAACCACAGTAATAAGTAAAAGAGTACAAAATTTATAATAATCTACGCACTTTTGATTGTAATGTGATAATTATTTTAATGAAGCACTTAAATGATCTCAACTAAAAATCAAGCCAAGCTAAGTAGATATATCAGAATAATGTTTATTCTCGGGTTTGATTTATTTGTTTTTTATGAAAACAAAATTATAAATTAACAAACGAATGAGCACGCTTGTAAACAAAAAATAAAATACATTAAGCGGTTAATTTTAAATGTAAATTTAAATTTCCTTTGCGAAAAAATATAGACAATAGTTGAAAAATTTATAATATATCTAGATTTATATGTAAGAGTTTATTTTATGTCAAAGCAAATGTTGTAGTTCTGGACGGTATGATTTTGTTGCGGGACGATCAACATTAACCGATCCGACCAGGTTCACCAAGTCGTAGAGAATGGAATTTCCGGTTTTCTCAAAAATAAAACATTTTTTGTTTTTTTGCTCGTTAAAACAAAATTTTTAAGTTCATTTCACTAAAATCGTCAAATTCGTGGATATTTCAGAAATTTTTGAATTCCTACCCGTCGGCGCTGACATGCAATTCTTAAAGAGGCCGGGTCGATCGTGGACACTTAGTAACCTTGACTACAAATCATCGTTTGGAATAGATGGATGTGTCTTTTGATAAAATAAAGCACTCCATTCTGATTGCAAAACTTGCTGGGGGTCGGTTTTCTTTCAAATTTGTTGTTCTGGATTATATCAGACCTGTTATGTTCAAATGAACAATGTTAACTCCTTTAGTTTGGTTGCCTCTTCGGGAGTTCCTCAAGGCAGTATTCTGTATTCTTGGGCCATTGTTATTAATTTTGTTCGTGAATGATATAATGATATTGGAACATCACTATTTCCAAGTTAATAACTAGATTATAGGATTTGCTCAATTACAGACTGATCTCAATAATGTGAATAAATGAAATGAAAAAACTCTCCCAACTGGTTTGGCGCATGTGTGCATTTTATAAATATTGCTTCATATTCGAAAGAATTTTCGTATAAGAAATTTCCCTTACGTGCGTATAGGGCTCGGTGCATGCTTATTAGTTTGAAAAGCTTAGAAACGCCGGCGCAAAGTTCAGTGCATGTTATAAATTTTTAAAAATAGCATCTCGTTATCTCTAGTCGGTCTGAGTAATAAAACTAAGCTAAACTACAAAATAGAAGAAGCTTTTCAATTGATAATTCTAGCAGCTCTACTTTTTAATCTCTTAATATGTGGAAAAGTTTTTTTGCACCTGTTCATGGTTAAATATGGAAAAATACGTAATGGCAAAACAATTCAGGTCGTTACTTGTCAACAATCGTCAACAAAATGAGCTGGAATTTTATCAGAAGAATTTCAAATAAAATTTGTGTTAATAACTTAAAATGTATTTTTTCTTCTGCTTATCTCTTATGGCACTTTGTGACAGACTCACTTTGAGATGTGTCATTTTTATTCCTAAAAGTTATGGTTGACTATTACTCAAGGTAGTTATATTAAAATCTTAAGGGTATACCTTGAGTTATTTGATTTTTCTGTTCTAAAATGATAAAATCTTTGGACTGGCGTTCATATTTTTGTTATTTGTTTTGTTTGTCCTAAGATTTTCAGAATGTTTTTCACAAGCAAAAGATCAAAATTTTGAAAATATTACTAAGATATAGAAATATTTAATCTTAGCTTCAAATTATAAGAAGAGTTGTCAACTAATTTGCAATATACAGAGCGAATATAAAAGATTTTTTTTGCTTAAATAACTAAAGTTGAATGACTGTTTTATTTGAATAAAATGTAAAAAAAATGTTCCTAATTGGAATAACAAAGATACAACGACGAATTCAAAAATGTTAAGCCGTTAATGTTATCTGCAAAAGAAAACGAAAAATTAAAATTTGTTTACGAATGAATCATCATTTTTAACAAAAAGAAGCCACTACAAACGAATTTAAATTATGGTCTTCTATTGTAATTACATCTTAGCACCTTCTCAGAAAATTTTATGAAAAAAAAAAAAAAATTTTTTTTAAAAAAAATAGGTCAATAATTATAAAAATACAACTCAGTAAATCACGCTGAGTTTTGATGAAAATATGCTACAAAAATTCGTTGTTAAATTGGTGTATAAACAAAAAAAAACTACAGTCTGCAATTTCTCCACTTGACACGTACGAAACACTCATACGTACGTTCGGCTTCTACCATGAATCAGTTCATTTGTTAAGAAAAAGCAATGGTAATGGCTTTTAGTTTCACGGAAGTGTACAGAAATGCACACGTTAAAAATATTTATAATTTGCATGAATCACAACTTTTCAAGGTAATGAATATTGAAAGTTATGTTGATGATTGTTTTATTTAGACAAAATTAAAAAGCTTATGGAGTAAAATGATAGCAACTTGTATATGCATAGTATTCTGATATCGCTTCTTCAGTTGAAATTTGCTGTTCAAAATGAATACATATATAAAATTGAAGAAATAGCTTTTGAGATACATCGGTAGAAAAAACAACTTTATTGCTACTTCTATTTTGGTATTGTCCAATAGTCAAGGATTTTTTTTTTGTATGATTTAATATCAATTGTCGTTTAAATATTATTAAATCATAGCCATTCATCAAGCGAAATATTAAAAAAAACATAATTTACTTTAGTAACTAGTTAGAATAATTTTTAAAGTTTTGGGTTACCAACCGGCTTAAGAGCATTACAAATAGTTTTTCCGAAGTATACGCATATTTTCTGCTGCAACCACTGAATTTTGTCTTGAACGAAACTTATACTGCGTTAGTCATCTTGTGGCTTAAGAAAACGAAAAGTAAGAAGAAGAAAAGAAGACAACAAATCTTGAGTCATAACAAAAAAAAAAACCGAAATAAGCAAGACAAAACTGGTATTGATTGACTTTAAAAAATGTGAATGAGAATATCTCTTAGATAGCCCACAATTTAAAAAAAAAAAAAATCAACGGTACAAACAAAAATGACAAAACAGACACAGAAAAAAGAACACACTTTGAATGACAGTCGCGACACCGCCCAAATGCAGGTAAAACAGAAGTTTCTTTAAATTTATAAATGGCTTCAAAGAACACAGGATACAATTTTTTTATATTAAATTTTTGTACACCAAATGTTATTGAGATAAATTTACAAACAAATATTTTAGGTTTCTATTCTGTTGTAGAAATTTATACTGTTCCAGTGAATATAAATCGTAATTCTTATATGAGCGCCAAACACTAAGTTTAATTTAATTTATAGGATGGTATATTAAAAAAAAAAGCATTTAAACAAGTATGTACATAAAGATTTAACGCTTAACTATTTTTGATTTATTTCAGGGGAAAATATGTAAGCGTATTTCACCGACTAACTATAATGTCACACAATTCTTGATGGAGATTTGCTAAAATGTTAATTCGGATTACCTTAACTATTCATTTCTACTAACATTTTGCTAAGCGAATAGTGTGAAAAAAGGTCAAAATGGTAGATTTCCGCCGTTCCCAATGGAAGTCGTAATCACTGACAATCAAAATGAGAATATATATATTGAATTTTCAGTCATGTGAATAATACGGCCCATCCATGACCTTAAGAGTAAAAATATTTTTTTAAAAAAATATAGTTACCAATCAAGCGACATGGACATTAAAGTAAATACGACAATCGGGTAGCAAAAATTAAATTTTCAGTAATTAATTTTTTGGATTGAGGTATTTCTAAGTGTACATTGTCAACGGAACTAGGAGTTTTTTAATAAACTCTCTGAATATGTGTATTCTTGACTGCAAGAAAAGAACCTTCTGTAATCAAATATGAATGCATGTACATGAACTTTGTTTTCTGATATCCGTGTAAGACAGACCAGAACCCATGCTTAGTTAAGGAGCTAAAATAAGGATTGCCAAACCTCAGGCAAATACTAAACCAAAAATGCGCCTAAATCACCCATATCATGAATAAACATTCCCTTAATTTTTTTTCTCAAACTCCCTATTTTGCAATCAAACATATTTTACATAATTTACGATTACAAAATTGTGTTCGTTGGAAGAAAAAATTCGGGTGGATCGTTTTTATCCGAATATGTTTTCATGATAGGGGTGAATAAGTCCAACCCGATGGATCATACTAATTCGATTTCCAACAAAGCTATTACATTTTTGTACATACCTGATTTTCATGTGGCACCCAGACTAGACGCTTTTGTGTCCATTCAGCCTGTGTTGCTGGATCATTGAATTGATTACGTTCCACCGAAAGATATTTCAATTCGGGGTCATTACGATCGACTTCAACTTCTGCCATATTTTCTTAGACTTTTTCGTTGCTTTATTTTAATTAAGGTATTATTATATAAATTTTTTTTAATTTGACTTTTTTATTAAATGTAAAAATATGTTTGTAACACTTTTAAATTTTATATAATTTTTCTATTTATGCTTGAATTAATTAAGTAACACACACTAATTCGATACACAATTTATTGTTAACACTTTTTCTGTAAATTAAAAGGAAATGGAAATGTTTTTGTGATTAATATTTTTCGTTGATTAGAGCATGTGTTATTGATTTTATCATTTAAATTCAAAATAAAATAAAGTCATTTTATTATGTTATCAAACGCAAAAAAAAGAAGATAAATAGAATGTATGTAAAATAAAAATTAAGAAGCTAGAAGATAGTAAAAGAACTGCAAAAAGTTGTCAATTTGAACACAGCTCAAAATCTTAATACGGACATCAAAAGTGCCGTTTCTTACAGTATTTATCAGTATCCATATACATATTGGGTGGATGATGAAACCCTTACTTGAAGAGATACTGCCATCGGAATTTGCGTTTATACATATCTTTTCTAAGCCCCTTCACCAATTTAGACAAAATTAGAGTAATCATTTTATGTGGCTTATGATACATTAACTGTATAGAATTATCTTTTATGGTTTATGTAAACAAAAACTGAAAATTTGTGTTTTAAAGCAAAACAGCTGCCCAAAACCATATTCTCTATAATATAAGACGTTTATATTTGATGCAATATCGTCGGATAATTTTTTAATTTAAAACTTCTTACAACTCAAAACTACATGACCGATTTTAAAGTAACATAAATACCTTTCACACGATACCAATTTTGTTCAAATTCAATCAGGGGTTAAAAGCTTACAGTGACTTTTGGAAAATATATATCCGCAACATCCGATGACTATATCTCTGGGTGGCATTTGATTATACACCAAGGTGAATTCCATGGTTCAAAGTCAGTGAATGCTAAATTGCCACATGAACTAACAATCATTGGCTTTCAACTATTTGTCTATTCCCCAAGCCCTCAAGATATGGCAGCACTTAAAAATAAATTAAGACTTGTTGCAAGTACCAATTAGCTCGAACAATAAAATCATCTGGCAACTTAGTAATAGAGTGTATTTCGTATATTTTTCGTTAACTTCTATCCTTTTTTTTCCTGAGTCCGGCATTTTTTGACGTTTTGGCATTGTACATTCTTTTGACTCACATAAGATGAGAGCAGCGTTTTTACAGCAACATTTTGTTACAGCACAACAAAAACAACAACATATTTCCAATTGCCTTTTGTGTGTGGTAAAAATGGAGAAAATCAAAAATTCACAACTTGAAGCAGAAATATCCAAACAGAAAATTAAGATAAGACACAATAGCAAAGTAGCGAAATAATTCAATTTAATTTCTTTTTAATGATTAAAAAATTAATCGTTTCTTTCTATAATTTCACAAGTTTTTGCAGCCTTTTAAACTATCCACGTTTCTGTAAACACAAATAAACGAATGAAAGCAGTGTTTAAGAATATTAAATGTCATAAACATTGCATTAAAATTCGCACTATGATTTCTTCTTTTTTCTTAGATTACGTTTGATTTCAAATAAAATTTTTTATTTAATTTGGCAATGTAATAAAATTATTAAATTATGCATTTTTTTATATGAGAGATCTGCATAAAATGAAATTCAGTTTCTTGTTCTTTGTGAAAAATGCGCAACAACAGTGATAATGATGATGTGGACGAAAACGACGAAGACGGCGACTTTTACAACTTCTGCAGCTACGCGTAGATGTAGCAATATAATTTAGTACATAATTAATTTTTTGTTTATTTATTAAATTCCCACTAGTTATGGTAAATGTTTTCTAGTTTTAGTTTTTGTACTTTTTGAAATTTTGTCAAACACTTGTTTTTTGTATTATAAAAGCAACACTATTTTTCCAGATTTGTCCACTTTAGCAATAAACAGTTAAGTAATTTTACTGTGAAGAACACAAATTACTTTACAAATTAAAAAATTAGGCCCCCCTACTCCATAAAAAGAATTCTCCAAACACTTCACCAACACTCACTCACTTCTATTTAAAATTTAACAAAATTATATTACTTTCTGAGCGACTACACTGTCGCTCTGCTCTGCACTTTAACAACTGAATGAGTGAATTTTTTCCAACCGCCGGTTTACATTCGTTCAAATCGTTGATGCTCACACAACATTCGCACTAAAACTATACTTTGCTTCGTTAAGTTTTGCATTCGTTGCTTTTTGTTCCATAAAAGTTTATTGCAGTATTTTTGTTAAATATATTTTGTTGCTAGTTGGCTGCATTTGCAAACATTTAAAATGTATTTTTATTTTTCCTTTAGTTCTTTATTGCGCTTTTTGCTTTAATTTCCAGCGTTTATCTTTCTCCACATCTTCGTCACTCGTAGTTTTCGATGAGTCAAATTCTTTCCCAGCTGCACATCTTACACACATTTATACACTTTTTAGCAAAATTTTTAGAATTAAATTGGTTTAGTTTTACTATCGGTTAAATTAAATTGTTTAATAGATCAAAATTAACACTTTTCAATTATTTTCTATGCAAAAATTCTTTCACGTACTGCCGCTAGCCGCTCTCAAACTTTACACGTAGAAAAAAGCGAAATATTTGAGCCATGGGCGGGTTTCGTTCAGTTTGTGTTTTCAATAGGGGTGTACAGACGATCAAATTTTCTATCAGCTGTTGGTCAAACAGTTTGACAACTCAAACTCACCATTAAATTTTATGTGGTTTTCACAGTTCTAGCCACAAACAAATTTCAAGGCATTACAAAATAGTAAAAAATTCCGGTTTCTCTTTACCACACAAACACAAAGTTTCTGTATAATGGAATAGCACAAACAACTTGAAACTTGACTGTCTATCATTGCTTAAATTAACTACGGTGTGTCCAAGAGAATCTGATTGAATACTTTACGATTCAATGGTTGGGACAATAGAAAGAAATTAAGGAAGTATTCTCCACCGATGAGGCAGGCAAGCTGCATTCTAATGTTAAAACTTGGAACAAGATGGGTTAGGTCGCTAGCCTGTAGATAAGTTTGGGTAAGAAGGCAGCTATCGGCCACATATGCTACATAGCTCCACGTCATAGTTTGGATTCAATAAGAAATATTTTTGTTCAAAAGAAGCAATTTTTTGACTTTCCCAAACTTTTAGGCAAAACAAGCTATTCGTTTCTGCGCATAAATATAGTTCAGCGTCACATGTTACTTCGAATTTAAAATATTGCTTGAATTGAACCTATAAACAGCCCAAGAGTGTTATCATGTGTATAGACCCTAAACAAATGGCCGCTCTATAATTGCTCGCTGATTACATATGTTACAACCAATTAAGGCTCGGTTCACCAAAGCGTTTTTTCAACGCGCTGATGGCTAATTAAATAGTTGAACTCCAACTCGAATATTTTGATTTTTAACATGGTTTAAATAAATTTAGTTACCTAAAAAGTTAAAAACTTGAACAATTATTGCGAGCAGACAGATGAGGAAAATGAAGGGACTCTGTTTGTATCACTAACCAGGCATAGATTATTTTCGAATTATTAGTAGCACAACTATTTAGGTTCGGCTCAAACGAGCGTTTTTCAATTAACGCTGGACTAATGCTAAATGCTCGTTAAGGAGAACGCGAGTTGAAAAAACGCTCGTGTGTACTAAGCCTTAACTGATATCAATTTTACATTTCAGAGACCCTTAAGATTAGGCCAAACCAGCGTTTTTTTTTTAAACGCGCGTTGTCCACAAATGCATGTTCCAAATGCAGCAGCAATGAAGCACTCTAAAGAAATGCAATAGAAGAAGGAAAATCTAGCAGCGGCTACAGCTGCACTTATGTATTGAACAGAATTGGGACGGAGTCGGAAGAGCGGCAACGGAAATCCGCTGTAAAAAAGAATTAGAATAAATCTAAATCGACGGGTATCCGTTGGTAGGTTATCAGTCATAGCATCAATTGTGTTATAATTTTTGACAGCGGAATTCCGTTGCCGCATTTCCAATTCCGTCACAATTCTGTTCAACGCATTACTCAAGAGCTGCTGTTGGTCACGTTGAAAAAAAAGATAAACAAACTGTGGAGAACCACAGCCACATACTGTTGTTCCTGGTTAAGTTAAATGTGTACGATGGGGAGTAAATTGCTTTCTACAATTTCCTGGCAAGGGGAAAATTTTTGCGCAAAAATGTTAAATTATAGTGAGATTTAAAAAGGGTATTTTTTACATCCAGGCCAAATCTATTGCTGCCCGAACTAACAACTTTAGTTCTTTATGTTATGGCAGCGCAGTGCAATGAAATCCAGCGGAACTTCAACTGAGTTGTTTGACAGCACTCACGTACTATTTGTTAGTTTCCGGTGCCTAAGAAAAAGTGGTTGTCGTTTTTCTTCGCTTTGTTAATAGTGAAATTTAAAATACATTTTTGTTTAAGTTTGCGTAAAAAATCGTGAGTGCATACAGGAAATAATGATACGCAGAATAAATATAAAATGTGAGTTTAACTTCAAGTAATTATATTGAGAAGTTAGTGCAATTTAGCATAAAACTAAATAAGGGAAACTTTTCATTTGAAGAAAATATAGCGACCATATTGTTGGTGTTTATTTGAACTGTATTGAACTAACAGTAAGCTTTCCCCAAAAGCTTGACGCTGTAAACATATCGTTAGTACTGTACATTAGCATCACTCGTTTATCTTGTTCACAAACCTTTTGTAGATAGGCAGCACTCATTTCCGGCTTATCAGTTTTTAACGTGGCAGCACTACGTAATACCAAGGCAATTGATTTACGTAGTTTGGCAGTACTCACTTCCTGTTTGTCAGTTTCCGGTGCTTAAGGAAAAGTGGTAGTGTGTTTCTCCGCGTTGTTAGTTCATAGTGAAATTTTAAGTACCTTTATTTTTATGTTCGTTTAATGAAATCGCGAGTGCATATAGGGAATTATGATACGTAAAGTCAATATTGCATGTGAGTTTCTTTTCTAGTATGCTATGATATTCAAAAGTTTGTCAATTTAAATAAAGGAATATTTTCGTTTGGAAGAAATATGGCGACCATATTTTTGCTGTTAGTTTAAAGTGTACTGCCCTGCAGCAAATCTTTCCAAAAGCTTGAAACTGCTAAAATAGTACCGTTCGTTAACTTCACTAGCTTACCCAATTTACAAACCATTGTTGAAGTGCCTTGCAACATTATAAAGGCATTCGGATAGTGTAGATAAGCAGCACTCAATCAATACCTGTTTGTCAATTTCGCTTAATATAAAACTATCTTAACTTCCGTTGTTTATATTGTACACAGACGTTGTGGGAACACTGTGCAATACTATCCTGACGCTAAGATTAAATATGGTGACCAAACTTTTTCTGTTAGCTTGAAACTGCATTGCAGTTAACAGCGTGCTGTACGTAAACCAACTACTGAAGTTTTTCCTTTTTGAATACGATTTTACACTTACAAGGCGACCACCAGGTTGCGATATCTCCGGTTGGGCTAAAATTTTTCCAGATGGTAGTTCACCTGAAATAAGAAAAAGTATTTTTGCCGTTTTTCACAATGGTCAAGGAAAAGCGAGAAAATCGTGTTTAAAGTTTTCCTCTAGTTGTCTTCATTTCCTAATTTCGATCAGACAGAAAAGCGTAATTGAGCTCTTTTAAATCGCGTTACTTTTTTGTATACATACATATGTAGGTACCTATATGATTTTCAAGTAATTTCGTATCGTATCGTGTATAATACTCATAATAAAACCTACATATGTATTGAGAAAATTTCAGATTCTTCTACATACATGTTTGTTTCAATAATACAATACAAAAACACGGTAAAAGCTTATAAAGTGCTTAAATTTGAATATATTTTTTAATTAAAATATAAACGCATTATGATACCATAAAGCGAATAATAAATTAAGTAAAGAAAAACCTTTCATCATGACCGTTCGACTATCCATAATTTTACAATTTTTTGTTTTATCGAAAAGCACGGTTTATTTATGTTTTTAGAAAAACAAAACACATTTTTGACGCTAAACAATTTTTGTTTATGGTGCCATGTCATCACTCTTTGTTATTTATTTGCACAAAAGTAGAAAATTTTCTATCAAATTCTCATAGCATTTTGTTGAAAAATCTTTACGAATTGATAAAAAACTCAAACTCAACTCAAAATCTACGATTTACCGGCAAAATGGTCATTGTGTCGTTTTTCATATCTCATTTGTTCAGATTTTTCGAAATCAGTTGTTGAGGAAGACTAGGCAAAGCGGTATACGGGGCAAAGCAGTACAAAGGGTATATTTATCCTTGCATTACAACGCCATCTAATGTAATTATAAGGAATTTGTATTTGAGTAGTGCTATTGTAACTGCCAGGTTATAGCAACATTTCGACCTTCCGTTTTCGAGAACCACGAGATGCATCAAAATGAGTGCGGTCGATGTAAAATTCAAGGATTTTCGACTTAAGTAAATTTATTTCATACAAATCATTTAAAAAAGGCAAAATATCACGTCGTAGTATATAATAGTGACATTCATTTCTGTTGACAATGATTTGTTTATGTAGATAAGTTTTTGTTTCATGAGTCTGTATGTTTACATAGGTCATGGGGGCAAAGTGGTAGTGTTTATCACTTGGTTCCGTCATTTTATCCAATTTTCAGGAGTTTCGAAAAACAGAAAAGTTCTCCTTTTTTTGGACGGCCATTCATCTCAGACAAAAAACACGATTTAAAACAAATTTCTAAATATAATTTTTTATGTATTGCACTTCGTATACTGCTTTACTCCACCCGAGGGGCAAAGCGGTAGAAACTTACTTTTTTTTGTATCGTAATAATAAACATCTCTGTTGAGAAAATAATGAAAGCTTACCTGTTTAATTGTGCGAATTTTTTTTTTTTGTGAAAACTTCGTTTACCCGTTAAACATACCACTTTGCCCCACCTTTCCCTAAATGTTTACGTGCATCAAATAGATTTGTAATTCGGTCAGTCTTTAAATAACACACTTCGTTTTTTAAACTTTTTGGGACATTTTTGAAACTAAATATCTCAAAAACTTCCGACTAGTATTAAAATATTTTAAATCATTTCTGTTTAAAAATGCTTTAATTGCATAAAAAATAGCTTTAAATAAATTAAATTTATTTAGTTTATAGGGACATATTTAAAAAAGGTTTCTCAAAATATATTCGACATAAAATCTTTCTTTTTCGATCAATCCTAAAAATGTATCTGCTTTCAAATCGAAATTCGCGACATAGCTTTTGAAAATAAAAACTGAAAAATTCATATTTTCCAAAGTATTATCGGGAATTTCGATTTGAAAACAGATAGATTCTTATGATTTATTGAAGAATATCATATAATAAATCAAAAAAGAAAAAGATATTATTTCGAATATACTTTGAGAATCATTTTTATAAATAAAAAAATTAATGTTTGCATTAATTTAATTAAGGTTTTTTATTTTTTATTATAAAATTAAAACAATTTTTGACAAAAATGATTCAAAGTTTTTTATCCTATTCCCTATAGTTTTTGAGATATTTCGTTTGGAAAAAAGTTCAAAAAACTTAAAATAACAAAGTGTGCATACGAATCTTTATATTTATTTGGCATTAAGTGAAATAAGGCATTTTCTTTAATTAAATTTTCGAAAGGAAGCCACATACATGCATACATAAATTGTTGAAGGAAAGATTATTTGAATTAAGCTCTTAAAATTGAATATTAGCCAATAAATTTTGGGTGTTATGTCCACAATAAAAATGAACAGGTTTTTGATACATTTTGACTTTTCAGTACTTTTTAGTTGTTTTTTTTTTCTTTACAACATTATTGCTGCGCTTTTGGTATATGTATTAATATTCGTTATAATAAATTTCATTAAATAAAAAAGTGCTGAAATCCACTGAAATGCATTATTTAAGTAAATGCACGTTTTTATACACAAAGCATTAATATATTATTTACCACAAAACAATTCGATCACACATACAGTAATCGCATGAAATGTTGCATAAATTAAGTCATTGTTGCGTAGTTCTCGTATTTTAAATTAATTAACATTTTTAAATTGAAACAAAAACAGAGAATTGAGTAGAAAGACCATCAACATTAACAACTGCAATAGTGAGCTTATTTTCACATAAATTCATGGTGGTAACGCAAGATACATACTTGTAGCGTTGCAAATTGATTTTATTTCTAAAATCGGTTAAAAATCACATTTGAATTAAATGCAAATTAGGTGCGTTGTAATTTTTCCGCATTAAAAAGGTTTTCAACACAAAATGCTGATGATACTGACAACGTGACCGTAGATTGAATAAATTTTGCATAAATTCTATCAATTTGCATAGAATTTTGCTATGGGAAGATTTAGGAAAACAAAAAAAAAAAAACTGACATATATTCGATAAAATAGCTACGAAGTTGATGCTGCAAATTTACTTACGAACATATAGCGCTATTCAAAACCTTTTTTTTTTTTGTCAATTTTTATGACTCATTGGAGGGTATTTTGTTTTCTATTTTATGCTGTTGCTATTTTTGACCTTGTTGCATTGGCTTTTTCATAGTGGTTTATAATTTTTTATGTTTTTGATATTTGCACGATAAACAAATTTTTTATTGTTGTTGCTTCACTTAACTTTGTTAGCCTTTTTTTCCAAATAAAGTATTTAAATATTAGAGAGAAATTTTCAACAACATTTTTAGCGATTTGAATTATAATATTTAAATATATCCTCCTATATATAGAAATAGTTGGAATGATATGACTTTCAAAAGAGAGCTTTGAGTTTTCCAAATTTTTTTGATTTGATTGGAAAGTTTCTGAAGTACGATTGAGTATGCAAAATGTGAGGACCGCATTCTGTTCATAGTTTTGAATTCATAAAAGCTTGCAGATTATGATTCTGGATGTAGCCAGGAGGTTTGTTGGTTCATTTTTTTTATTCCCCATCTAATATCTCGAAAACTAAGAGCCGGATTTCTAGAATTTCTGAATCAATATTGTAGCTTATTATATTATCTTTCATATGACACCATTAATTTTGAAATCAATGCAGGCGTCTCTGACTATATCTCCGAAACCCGATCCGAGCGACGCTTTTTGATTCCATATTTATTCTTAGAATTCAAAAGCACATAAAAAAATATTTGGCTTATAATCAATTTCGATTGTGTGCTAAACTGTATTTGTTCCATTTACTTGATATCTAAGAATCATAATCTGCAAGCTTTTATGAGTTCAAAGCTAAGTACAGAATGCGATTTATAAATAATATCTAAATAATACCCAAATTGTTAGAATCATTGCTGGGCTGTTTGCTACGAACATTATGAAGGCTATATCCAAATCTCCGGATGGCTATATCTCCGATATTATTTAAAACATTCTTAACTAATAAGAATAGAGGAAATATATACAATTGAACTTTAAGAAACCTTATGCCAAGAAGAACTAATTTCACTTACAATTTACGGCCCTACAAGGAAACTAATGCTCCGCGGAAAAACTAACCTTTTTCCCCCACACCCGCCCATCACAACATAATTGGTTTTACACGAACTCTACATTAAAGTGTCGTTAAAAAGCATCGTTGCTAAGGCATACTATAGAAATTCTTTTCAAAGCTCTAAAGAGCATATTTTCACTTCTATTCGGAATGATTGGAATCACATTGATCGGGTGCAGTTGATTTCAAATTCTAGAACAAAATTGTTCGAAGAGTTCCCACTACATGTCATAAAAAAAAACTTTTTGCAAATTTCGGCAGAAAATTCTTGTTAAACTTAACACGAATTGCAATTTGAATATGAAACTTTTTTCAGATTGACCATCTTATTTTTTTCCATACAGCTTTTTTTGGGAGAATGTCACTTCTGTGAGTCCTTACTAAATAAAACTTAAAGAAAATCAAAATTTATTTCAAATTGTTATAAAGTATTTAGTTCTCCTATTTAAACTTCTTTTCATTTGTTTGTTTTATTAAAAAACTTCAACCATTCGTACGCTTGAATAACCGCACCAATGGTCATTCGTGCGTGTAAATGAATTTTTGGAAACTTTGTACACTTTTTTTTTTATCACAATGGAAAAATTTTAACTTTGTTCACCTTTGAAATATCTTCACGTGTGTCCAACCAGAGTGTCCCGTAAGACTTGATATATTTTGCTGATTTTTAAGAGTTATATAAGTAACGAATAGCAATATTCTTGATGAAATTTAGTTTCTATTTTTGGTTATTATTAAGACAGAAATAAGTGGTAACAATTTGCCCAAAATTGATGGAGAAATTTCTAATTAGAATTCGCCCCATCTGCATTTGCACCAAGTCGACTCAAATTGTTCTTCTATTTTATGCCCCACAATTTTACGAAATTCCATGTAAAGTTTTTTCTTTAATAAAAGAAGTTTCTCTTTTTTATTGAAGTATCTTAAAAATATCTTCCTAAGATCTCTTAATGATTTTAATGTATGTCAAATTTTGAGAAATTCTGCGAAATTCTGTCTTCTACCTTTACATCGTTTTATATGAAACTGACACCAGCAGTCTTACTGCACATTACCGCCAGACTTGTTTCTCAAAAAATTATTTTCGTAGATACACTCTACAAAAGACAAGCATGTAGATGATTTTGGAATTTTTTTCACTTCAACTACCAACATCTCTATCTTGAGCCGCTTTGTAATAGCACTCTCTCTATCTCCCATTTTCTTCGCTTTCGTTTGCTTACTTTAATTAACTCAATTTCCGGCAATATTCACTTTCGGCCAAGTAAAGTTTGTGTCTTTCGAGTGATGTTGGTAACATTGTTTTCGGGCTGTTTCTGCTGTGGTTTCTTTTGTGTACATGTACTATGAAAGTTTATTATGTATTGGTGGGCGGTTAGCGGAAAAGATTACAGTTGGTATGTGTCTGTGAGTGTCGTCGCCGGCAGCAGTCACTCGTGCAACATCCGGTTACAAAGTATTTTCGAAAACACCAAAGTTTATTGGTGTTTGTGTTAGTGGTTACATGTATATTGTATGTATGTGAATGTATGGGCGCGCATTTGTGTCTATATTGGTTCTGTTCACTTGATGCGCTTGTCAGCAGTAGTTGGTTTCTACTTAATCATTTTTGCACACTTTTCTTCTGAGTCAATTTTTATCGGCAGCACAAGTTTAGTTGTTTTGCCGTCTCAAAAGTTTAGTTGTGAAATTTAATTATCACTCATTCTCTTCCGGTTGTCGGTTGCATTTTTACCCATCTCAATTTGCATTAAATGAATTTTTGTATTTTTAATTTTTGGTTAACTTTTCAAGTCAAGTGTGAAAAACGATTGGATGCCTTTTAGGTTTCATTAGATTTCTATTAATAGGAACAGCTTCAATTATACCAAAGTAAAATAACTAAGGAACTAGTTGATCACTAAGGCATATAATATGTTCTAAGATCTCGATAAATTATTTTGAGTGTCAATTCATTGAATTTTGAGTATGGCTTAATCGCAGCCTAAACTATCTCTGATACCCACAGATATTTTATAAGTAAAATGAATGGTTTTGCAATTTTCAGATTATGTATTGTTATTGAAATTTTAATTTAAAAATAAATTTAAGCTCCAAATATCACAAGTACGGTTCAAAACTTATCTAAGCGGACTTATGGTAAGACCCATAATGAAACCCGTTTTCTATCATGAGTGTAGTTTTGGTGACCACTGCTTAATCAATATGATTGCCTTAAATTTATTATGGACTTAGTTATGAAAACTCAATCAGCTACAGCTTGGAACCGGAAAAATAACTTTTCTTCAGAGCCATAGATCAAACTACTTATATAAAAACTCCTTCTTATCGTAGCAAGTTTCTGAGATATTCTTTCTCAAATATGCAAATTTTGAGTATTGTTTTTCACTTCATATTCGAGTTATTGTTCATTAAACTATAGGTAAGGCCACCATCATATCGAAATAATTTTTTGAAGCCATTTTCAATCCAATATCCCATATACTGCTGAACCAATTTTATTCAAATTTTTATAATATATTTTTTATAATATCATAATATCAATATTATGTTTTATCCCTTGGTGAACACAATGCGTTATTAAAGCAACACGAATTTCCAGTTGTGAAATAATGCCAACGTTTGATTTTTCGAAGGCTTTTAACTTCTATGTGCGGATCTTGAATTTCACCAAGATGAACAACATTGGTGATCTGCCTACAAGACAAGTCTATAGTTAAAATTTAATGAAAGTCGCACATGGTGATCCGGGCCAACTTTCCCATTTCATAATCGATAATCAGGTATCAATAGCATATGCAATTTTCACTATTTAAATTCAAAGTATGAAAGTGTAAGTTTATGCATGCACCTACTTTTTATTATCATTCTGCACATTTTAATTTATTTTCTCCACTCAAAAATGTGTTAAATTTATTTGAACACTTCACTTTAAACGCAGTAAAATTGAAAACAATTCGAAACTGTGGGTTCCCAACAAAAACCAAAAAAACTATTACAAAACAACATAACATGCAATTTTGTTTCCATTGCGCATCTGTTTTTAGATAAATAAACAAAAAGTTTTGTTTTACCATTTTCAAACTGTGGTTTATGCCAAAGAAAGTAGCAAAAATTTACAAAAGTGCATTGCAAAATTAGTGAATTGCTAAAATGACTTCATTAAATTCTTTTGTTATTATAAATATTATATAAGTTAGGGCCAGTAAAAAAACTCAGCAGTTTTATTAATATTATGTAGTGGACATTTATATTTATTTTCTTTTCAAATTGTTTTTTTTAATAATAACAAGTTTTAATACGTTATAATAATTTGATTTGTTCTTTTTGGTTTTGGATTTTTATAAGTAACAATTTACATATGTAATTTATACTTAATTTAAGCGTACAGTGGTCGGCATATATATTTTGACAAATATGTGCGTTTTAGTGTTCTTTCTGCAATGGCTAACTGTCAATGCTAACGGTAATATATACTTATGTAAAAGCAATAACACATGCTAGGTGTCAAAAAGAACAAAAAAGCTGCGTATTTTCTCTGATGATTTATGTGCTGCAGTATATTTAAAAAATAAACAACCATTTTGTGGGTGGCATAAGTATTTTGACAATTTTTATGGCATAAGTTTTCTTTGGGAGTGCCACTCATATATTAATAAAATCCAACTTTCTTACGAGGCTTTCAATACTGAACACGAATATGGAATCAAAAGTTGGGTGACGCGTCTATTTTCAGAGATATAGTCATCAGAAGTCGGGATATATCTTTTAATGAAATCATTGTCATAATTTGGGAACTGCTGGATCAACTTTCACAATATGGATGTCATATGAAAGATAATTTAATGAACTATAATATAAACTCATAAAAGTTTGAAATTTCAGCAATAGTTTTTAACAATTTTCGAGATATTACAAATTATTTAAGTTTCTGGTCAATTTATTTTGTTAAAAAGCGTTATTTTTTTGGAAAAGTTTTTATTCAGTAAACATTTGAATTAATAAATAAGAAAGCGCATTTTATGTCCTTTCAAATGGTGTGCTATTCTAAGCAGGTTTTTTTTGGATTTCCGGATTTTTTAAGGAAGGAAAGTGAACGATCTCTAGAAACTTACTTGAAATTTTGTGATTTGTTGAAAAAATAAAAGCAAGAACACCAACAACAACAAAAGAACAACTTCAGCAACAGTATCAACAATAACAACAATAAAAACAATAACACATTTGTTTGCGGTGGTATTTTCCACAAAAAAACCAAAAATTTTAATATAAAATTAAGCGATCCAATATTTCAAGTAAATTTCTAGAGCTCGTTCACTTTCCTTCCTTAAAAAATCAGGAAATCCAAGAAAACCAGCTGAGAGTAGCACATCATTTGAAAGGACATAAAACGCACTTTCTTATGTATTAATTCAAATGTTTACTGAACAAAAATTTTCCAAAAAAATAACGCTTTTTAACAAAATAAATTGACCAGAAACTTAAATAAATTGTAATATCCCGAAAATTTTCAAAAACTATAGCTGAAATTTCAAACTTTCCTGAGTTTATATTATAGTTCATTAAATTTTCTTTCATATGACATCCATATTTTGAAAGTTGATGTAGGGATTCCCAAATTATGAAATGATTTCATTAAAACCTATATCCCCGATTTCTGATGGCTTTATCTCCGAAAATAGATGCGTCACCCAACTTTTGAATCCATATTCGTGTTCAGCATTGAAAGCCTCGTAAGAAAGTAGGATTTTATTATAATATGAGCGGCACTCCCAAAGTAAACTTATGCCACAAAAAGTCAAAATAATTATGCCACTCACAAAATGGTTTTTTTTATCTTTTAAATATACTGCAGCACTTAAATCAGCAGCGAAAATTCGCAGATTTTTTGTTCTTTTTGACACCTAACATGTGTTATTTCTTTTACATAAGTATATAGTACCGTTAGCATTGACAGTTAGCCATTGCAGAAAGAACACTAAAACGCACATATTTGTCAAAATATATATGCCGACCACTGTACATTCAACGCATATGTACTTATATTTAAATACATCATAAAATATTTTTAAATTAATATACACAGATGTTTAATAAAAGATATTGAATTTGAAAACTGTTAACTAATTGAACCTATGCAAACTGATTTACATGAACAAACATTCTATGTTATTAATATTTGGAGCAAACTTATTTTTGCTTAGTTAAGATAGCTAAACTAGAATGTATATATATGCATATTCAAGTTTTCCATTTTTTTTCCAAGAAAGATTTGAAATTTATATACACTTAACAGTTAGTTGTAATAAGTAATCAGTATTCTGTCTGTCCAATTCATTATTAAGTACATCACAAAGTTGTTTTTTTACATTTGTGCTAAAATTAAATTTTCTTAGTTGTGTTAAACTCCATTAAATACAGTTATTAAAAGCTTAAGCTAAATATGTATTTGTAAGAAGCAGCATTATAATAGCAAGGTTCTATGCAGTAAAAAAAACTATCGTTCAAACCTAAGGACCTAAACTTTAATGTAATATTCGTTTTTAAAGTCTAAATTGGTATTCATGTGATTTTCGACGTCAGCCACGAGTGAAATATGCAATCAGAATTGAAAAATATAAATTTCTATTATAAGACAAGAAAAAGGTACATATATACTTATTTTGGAAAATTAACTATTTTGTTGATCAACTTTTTTAAGAAAATAAATCAAAATAAATGAATTTGAACCTTGAAGCTTGTCTTCAAACTAAACATTTGGTGACTGTAACTCAGTCAAAACGAGAACAGAGGTTGATTGGCATTCTAATAACGTAATAGCACACGACACGAAACTTGTGTGACTCAATAGCTACTTAGTAGTGAGCATAGTTGCTCCTTACACAAAAAGTTCTGCGCTCAATTCGCTAAATTATAAATAAACCAAATTGATGCGATAATATTTATGGAACGTTTGTTAACATCACTCGATTTAATCGATTCTGTGTTGCAAAAGAATTAATTAATTTTTAAAATTATAAGAATATAAATAATTCTAGTTCAAATTAGTCCTTAAGAGCACACCTTTGGATCACTTACTTTATGAACTTTTCCGTGCTTAGTATGTATGTACATTTTAACTTGTATTTGATTACATTTTAATTTATTGAACTTTTTTTTAAATTGTAAATATTACATGGTATTTCAAACTAAATAACATTTTCTGACTTATATCATAAAAAATTTTTGATTTTTATAATTTTACTGTTTGATCAAAATAGTGTACTCCTATTATAAGTATCTTACTTACATATGTAACTGTATATAAAAAAAAGTATTTGTGTTTTTAGGTATTAATAAAACTGCGACGATTTTATTTAAACTTATTTATTATTTGATATAAATAATTTATAATAAATTTTTTATAATATTTACTTTTGGATCACAATTCACTTTGCATCGTTTTTTGTTTGCATTTGTATTATTCACAATAAACTTTACAAATTTTTTGAAATAAATGTAAATAATTAACTAATTTGTGTATGTTGCCAGCACAAGAAAAAAAGAGAAACAAAAACCAGTGCAAAAATGTGCAGTAGAGACAAAAATAAAGTGTATGAGGCTATCAGAACTAAAACAAAATATACATATATACATATGTCATTAGTAATGTTGAAAAAGTTAAGTTGCTCCCTGCAATTAAAATACATATGATTTTCAAAAAAAAAAAAAAATATTAAAAGAGCTCTCTCGATTTTCTTTAAGTTCAAAACAAAGAAATAGCTTTGAAATCGGAAGGTTTCAAATAAATTATATTTAACAAAGACAGTATTGGATGACCCTATCATTTTCGTGAATTTTTAATGATTAAGCTAGCAGAAAAATTTAAAAGAAATAGCATTCCAAATGAAAAAACTGTTGAATCTAAAGACAATTATTTTTTTCAAACATCAAGAACTCATATGAAAAGAAACGAATGGTGAAAATTACTCGAATAATCATAATATTTGGACCTTTGGAGTAAAATATTTAAGCTTGCAAATAACGTCTTTTAGATGATATTCAGAAAATCAAACTTCACTTTTGAAATTCTTGACAAAACTCTAACGTACTGGATTTGCATCGTAAACCAAAAATTAATATAAATTTTTGTAACTCTAAGGACTAAAAGTGACAAAGGCTTGAGAGCACCTTAACATTAAGCAACTTTTTTCTCCGTAGGAATTATACATTTTTAAACTACTTATGTACCTACCTCATAAATATGTATAGTCAAATTATTAATTAAAACAATAATAGTATAAATTCTGATAGGATTTGATGTAAATGTAAAAGATATCTAACATTGAAAATTAATATCAGTTTACATACATATATTGTGTTTATAGTATGTAAGCATATTATTTTATTTATATAGTATATATTATATTAAATATTTGAAAACGAATTTGTCAATTTATTTACATATACATAACATAATTAATTTAATAATTGCAAGTTCATTTTTGGTAGGTATGCTAAATAATAAAATGATTAAAGCAAAATTAAAGCAAAAGTTAAAGTAAACACTCAATTTTAAAATCGCACAAACATTCGGGATATAATTGCAAAAGTTTTGCACGTGCGCCTAAGTGTATGCAAATAATAATTTCTGTTTTTGAAAGTCAAACAAAAACAACAGAAAACAAATAGATAGATATTCACACAAAGTTGCCAGAGGAAGAAAAACACATGACGAAAATAAGCAAGACAGCAATTGCGTATGAAATTTCGTACAATTTGAAGAGGACAAAAGTGCAAAAAAAAACAGCAACAATTTGACAACTTCAAAAGATGTCAAACATACAATACTGCCAATTAAAGCTGGTCCCAATTTCCAATTAAAATGTCTAATTATTTTTGACTTTAATTTCTTCATATGTATACATCATAATAACTTTAATGTCTAAGATTTCATATATATAAAAATTAATATATTTTATTAATCAATTTATTTTATAACATTTGCACTAACTAACGGAAAAAGCAATTAAAAAACATTTCAAATTTACGAATATTGATACTAATATTTTAGTTTACTTATATTCTCTTATTAAGTACTTATATATAAAAAACAACTATCTTCTCATTTTTCTAAATGGAATACATACATATTACAATTTGTCGCTACTTTTTTTAATATTAATAAAAAAATTCATATTCAATAATATTATCGTAAATATGAAAACTATTTTGTTTTTTACATCTAGTAACAACTTTTTCTTAATAATTTTAATTTGTATTGATAATGACTAAGTCAAATTAAATTTGTATATAGTGTATATATTCTTTTTTTATATAGTTTTCAATTATTTTTTATTAATTCAAACTGTTCATATACATATATTAAAATTATCCATTTTATTCATTTTTTAAAAATTCTTGAAATTCATACAACTGACATTGGTGTGTGTAATGTTATTCAGATAATAGTTATTAAGATATTTATAAATCGTATGTTTCAGAATTCAAATAATTTAAGTTTCATACGATTTCAAATTCGGATGATTCAAAATTGTATTATTTTAGTAGAATATGAATTTCGCGAGAATAAATTTAAGTCTAAAACTCAATTTTACTTTTTAAAATTTTTACTTTTTGGTTTTTAAGTAAAAAAAATGCTAAAAAACCAAGAGTTTTAAGTGTGTGAATTTTTCATTATAATTTCTAAATCTAAAACATTCGAATTTTGAATTATCTGAATAATCTGACAGTTTTTTCGTTAACTGAATTTTGAGCAACACGAATATCGGAATTTTGTATACCACCCAACTAACATATTAAGCTTATTAAAATGCCGAAAAACTTGCAATCATAGTTGGAAGTGTGCATGAAAAGGGTTATATGTATGTATAGGATGCTAAACGTAGACATAAGTATGTATGTATACATAAAAATAAAATAAAATAAAAAGAAACAGGGCTATCAGGTGAATATGGTGCTTCATCAACAACATTCGTTGAATTATTGTCTGAAAGCTATTACACAATGATGGTCTTATACGATGGTGTCAGGGTTGCCAGGTGGCCGTTAATTGAATGGTAAAGCCGTTGGCAGCGGAGGAGGCCGTTAAGCCGTTAATTGAAGGCGAAAACCGTTAATGGCCGTTAATTTAAGATAATTATAATATTATTTTTATCGAGCTAAAAAAAGGTACCAGATATTTTGGAATGTAGATTGTCGTTAATGTGTAAACGTAAATGTTATTGTTAGTGGTAAGGAAGATGAGCAAAAAATTGTTGTAAATTCGACCTCACTTTAATATTAATGAGCAAAGAAAAAAGGTCTCACTTTTCAGGAAAATTAAAATAAATTGCTTTTTGTATATACCGTTAATTCTTTGATTTCAACTTGGCAACCCTGGATAGTGCATTCACGGGTCGAAAAACCAAGAAGTGATCTTTCCAAGAATCTGGCCATTTTCGGCAGACATTATCACGCAGCGTTTCATGACGCCTCATTAACATTCCTTATTTACGATTTAAAAGCGACAAAATATATTTTGATATAGAAAAGGTATAAAAAATAAAATGCGCGCTATTTTATATAAAGTGTAGTTTTTAGAAATTGTATAAACAAGGTAGCCTCTGCTCTGCGTCCTCTCGTAAATTTCAATTCAATCATATTTTCAGATCTATAAAAATTGCAAACTAATAATTGTTGATTCGGTCATAAGATCTACTACCTCTCTGATTCAGCTTGACACAAGGTTTTGGGTCATTTCATATATATATTGTATATTGCGGATATCGTGAAGCTTAGCTGTTTAGATTTTTTATCTTTTCTATTAATGAATACTATGTTTGAATATTATAACAGCCACAAGCAAAACGTAAAGTTAGCAAATATTTTGATCAGAGGTGCTTTCATATATTCGAAATAAAATACTTGAAAAAAGGTGAACAATTGCTAGTTTTTAAAAGATTTGTATTTTCATTAGAAAGCTTAGCAAAAAACCTTTTTGATATAATTTATTTTTACTTACATATGTATTTGAAAGCACTAAATTGATTAAGTTTTCTGAAAACATTAACTAATAAATCTTTTCAATACATATATATCGAAAATTGAACAACCTGTACCTTTGACATTGCTTTCTCTAACATTATTTTTAATTAAATAAGTTTGAAAATAGTACGATAACTCAGCTGGGTAAATATTATTAAAATCGAAAAGCCAAAAAATATTAGGCAGCACACTTCACATATTATTCTGTATTTGTCATTGTCATCTCAGAATCTGGAGTATAGTCTCTATATTATATGAACTTTTTTAATCAATCAATTATTTTAACTTACATTAATTTTCATACATTTTGATACCTTTTTATTTAGATAAATGCATAACAATATGTTTTGGTAAATAATTTAAATGAACATTCTGTGTACAAGCTAGTGTCTGAGAAATCCACAATCGTCTTTAATGCATAGAAAATAACAAGATATCTTTAAAAATTCAAGTTTTGAAGTTGTTATTTGTGTACATACGTTTATTTGGATCTGTATGCGCCATTCTGGCCATCACTATACTATTTTCATTTGTATTTGCACACAAAATGAATTCTTTATTTCGCAAATTATTTCTTCCTTAGTTTATGTCTAATTTCACTTTACATAGTAATATGAACTTTTCTAACATTTCAATAGTTTTTAATTTTAGCTTAATGTATTTTTTATGAACTCTTCCTTAATAAATTTAATATATACTGCAATAAACTATATCGCTATATACTTTCGCTAATACCTTTAATATTCTTACATTGAGCTTTTTGTTTATTTTTATATTTTCTAACTCTTTATTTTACTGCACGTTACAATCGTCTGATGCATTATTTATTTGCTGTTTGGTTTTTCTCGAAGCTCGTCGAATAAGCGATCTGAAATGAAGTATATATTTTTTTTAGTAATTATTTCGACATATCTCTCAATAGATCGACCAATTTTTATTGGTACGAGCATCTATTTTATGAGTAAGAATAGCTCGAAACAGTGTAAAAAAGGCAATGATTAGTCTTAATTTATCTCAATGGTGATCGACGTATGTATGGTACAATATTTGGAAAAAGAAAAATGTTCCGAAATTTCCTTAAGCTTATTGACGGGGCCGGCTCAAAGGTTTTTTCTATTTAATATACATAAAAAGGACTGTGTTCTTAAAACGAAACAAATTGGATCTTTAGTTTTCCAATTTTATTAATTTTTTTTACGGAAAAGTCGGCAAGTTGTTGATATAAAAATTTGTAAATTTTTTCGATAAAAGTCTAACCATTGTGCACTCCAATTTTTTGAGCTTTTAACCTTGTTTTTGTAAAAATAGTAATGTTAGAATTTAGTTTTAGCTTTAATTTTATTTAATTGATATAAAGCACATAGCGGTTTTTAAAATGCAATAGCTTTAAAACTTTTGAACATATTTATGTTACTGCTTAGTTATGGTTATTGTAATAACATGAAAATATTACTTACCTTGATCTGGGCTTTAATTTCGATTCACTAGTACTCGTTGCCGGATCAACAGCTTCAACAATCGTGGACTTTTTATCACTAGATATGGATGGACTTGGGTTGCGATTTTTATCTAAAAGTAGAAAAGGAAATGAACAAAGCAAATTATTTAAGCATATCAATAAGGATTGTATGCAAATATTTAAGCAAAAAATATACTAAAAATCATCACAGTTTTTGATAAAGTTTAGAGCAGAGATTCTTAAACTATGGTCCGCGGACCCCTGGGGGTCCGATTTCCCTGCAGTTGCAAATAAGGCCCTCCAAAACTTGATTCCGTTTTGTACAACGCATTTGTGTGAAAAGGCTTTTTTGGTGCTATTATACATAAAATCATAGTATAGAAACAAGTTTAATGTAGAAGCAAACCTGAAGATAAAACTTAAGAATATAGAGCCCGACATTGTGGATTTGGTTTCAAGAAAACAACATCATCCATCTGATTAAGTAAAAACTTCCACAGAAGAAAACATAAAGTTACCAAAAAAAAATTTTTATTATAAGCTTTGTTATTATTATATTCTTTATTAAAAAAGATTTGAAAAAAAAACAATTTATTTTCTAAGCTTTATTTTGACCAAGAAATATTTGTCTGAGTTTAATTTACATACATACTTTGACTTGTAACTTTTTTAATTCCTTTACATTTCCACAATTTTTATTCATTTTGTGTTTTAATTACATGAAAATCCTAATAAAAAATGTTTGCCCTTATAAACGAGTAAGAAGTGTCTGTAGGCTTGTCAACTTTAAGACCTTAGGAAACCGGACATAGTGTTGAAAATACCTTTAAAAACCGGAAAAATTAAAGCAAAAAAAAAAATTAATTCGTTCCTTAACCTCGTCAGATAACCGGACATTTTATGCTTGGTTGAGATTGACAACGGGACCAAGCTCTCAAAAACCAGACTGTCCGGGTGAAAACCAAACGGTTGGCAAGCCTGAGTGTCTTTGTCATTATTGAGCCCAAAATTAAGCTTAAGAACGACGTCAAATGTCTAGCGTTGGGGTGGGGTCCCCAAAAAAATTTTAGCTCGATAAGGGGTCCTCGAACTACATAAGTTTAAGAACCCCTGGTTTAGAGGAAAAAGACTTAAATAGCCTGTTTTGTATTCTTTAATGTTTAGTTTCTATATAAGACCTTTGTGAACTTTTTTTCTCACTATTAAAAAGGTGTGCGTTCTTCGTAAAAGCCAAAAAATTGCATTAATAATTTTCATTTAACTTAAATTTTAAATTCATAACTTTGCTATCTTATATCAATTTGAAATTAGAGCCATTCTTGCTACACAGTGATATATAATCTTCTTTCATACAAATATAAATTTTATTAAAATTAAGAGACACACGAAATAGAAAAAGCTTCATTAAGAGCATACACATAAAAAGCAAAATGAATTTAAGCTATAATGATGGTATTATAATCCTATAATTTAAAAATAAAAATTTTTAACTTTAAAGTCTGCATTTGTTTTCGACTTGAAATCGTATTTTGTAAATTCAAATTTTTATGAATAAAATTTAATTTTTATACTAGTAATTAACATATCGAGTTGGGTGGCAACCCATGTTTGGGACAGGATTTGACAAGACAACTCTATGTATTCTTGTAAGTCTCTTCGATTTCTATCATTTTCAACACATTTCAAGTTCATTAATGAAAATTGACCCCAAAAAAACAGCGAAAACCCAGTTTGGGACAAACTGGCATACATTTCGAGCTGTAATATTATACAGTTTTAATTAAAACAACAATATTGGCTAAAATTCGACCATTTTCGGGCATCGGAACAGACTTTGGCAAAGCAATCCTGATTAGACAGTTTCACCAAAATCCATTACTATCATTCCCGTAAATCTTATCCTGTAATATTATACACTCAACTTTTCTGCATCGGGGTCTAGGACTGATACAAAAAAGTGTAATGACAGCTTTAGAACACCAATGAAAATGATTTACAATAGACTTTTGTGCAATTTGTTTCTAATGAGCGTTTCTTTTCCAGCAAATTTCTGAGAATTTCTTTATATATTTGTCCAAAGTTGCGTATTGCCATATTCGAATGCCATCTTTACTGTAAATTATTTCAGTATACTTGTGCCATGTGGGCGCTTTCGTTAAATTGGTGCGAAGTCTGCAACGAACTTCTAAATCGAGCGGAATTGATAGCAAATTTTTTTTACAAAACCTTGCGAAAATATAATTAAATTGGAGGTTTTAATTTTCAATGCATATCATGTCAAAATAAATGCGCTAAATCAAAGTTGTTGCGAGTTCTATTTCCAAATTTCTTAAGCATCAGATAAAGAATGAAAATTAGTATTCAAATTTACTAAGTTTTGGCTTCATTGATTAGAAACTTTTAATTCACTCAACATTTGCAAATGATATTGAACAAATTAGTGCCGTAACTCGCCAAAGTATAGCACTGTCTGAAGGTAAGACTTTCAATCACTTTTCTGATTGAGAATTTATTTACGACAAAACGCGAGCTATGGGGATTTTCAGCGCGTCAATTATATCTAGCTTATCCGCAAAAGCCAGAAATGTAAAACTTTTTCACTTGAAATAATCCAGTAATGTCCAATCATGTGACCTTGGCAGCCAAATGATTTCATAATTGCAAGAAATCATGTGAATTTTGAGTGAATTTAAAGTTGAAATTTTAGGGAATTTAATAAAGTGAAGCATTGTTGCATTGTTTACCTTTTTATATAAAAAACTTTACTAAATATATATGTATAAAACAACAACGTATCCAGATTCGATGAAATTTTTGATGTTTCAACCTTCTTGAAAAGTTCGACACTCTAAAAAAACACCCTATCTATATAATGAAAATTAAAATTACTATTGCAAAATTAAAAAGCAATAAAGTTTAAGGTTAAAATAACCTCACTTTAGACTAAAAGTCAAGATAAAATATATGAAACTCATAAAACCATAAACATCACATCAGTGGTTAAATGTTTTAATAAGGTTGCAAGCAATTTGCATTCAAAATGGGTGAAAAACTATCACAACAATTTGAGCATTACCCAGAAACTTCTTGAGGCTAAAAATACAAACTTGTGGAAATTCATGTGCGCAATATGCAGTAAAAATTGCGCGTAAAATATTTATAGCAGAAAGTTTGCAGCAAAAACACCAGCTACGTAGCACATAATGAAAACAAAAGTTATGAATGCTAACATTGGGGGAATATTAAATTACAAGAAAAATTAAATCGTCTCCTAACTAGGTTGCACATGACCCACTATTACTTCTCGTTTTTTATCCTTCATGAAGTCACATGCCTGCGTTGCTGCAACATTTGTTCTTAATGAAATTATCTGTCAGATATGTACATTACAATGTTTCTACATATGCTTTCTTATGAAAGTAACATTCCATTTACACCACAGCTACAGAAATTAAGTTTAAAAGTAAGTGACTTGATGTTTTCCTTTGTCATATTTTTAATTAAACTAACTGAATTTACAGCCGCTATGTAGCTTCATATGTTTTTCCATATTATAATAACATGCGTGTGGTTAGACAAATAAATTAATGGCATCCGCTATTATTGCACGTACGAAATTTGTAATTTTTAATAGAAATTAATTTAAGGAAAAATGATAAAAAAGGTATATTATATTGTAAAGGCTTGTTTAGCTCAGCTCAGTTTTGGTTGAACAGCGCCACAGGATTTTTGCAAAAAATTTTTTTGAAAACTTTTAAGTTTCCCTCGAGCCAACACGAAATTGACTTTTTTTGTTGGGAAAATTTGAATTTATTAAATGTTAATGAAAAACAGCCTTCCCTGTCCGATCGAAAAACGAAAAAAAATTACATAAATGTTAAAAAAAGTACAAGTTGAGGAAAAAAATGGATCGCTCTTGACGTAATTTTTATTTACCAGGTGTATAACTAAGTAATGTCGTTTTTTTCTTAAAAAAAAATACGTTTAATTCAAGAGTTAAAGGAAGAATCGTTTATTCAAAGTATGCTCCCTCGCTTTTCACACATTTTTCCCATCTTTCAGGCAATTTTTGAATTCCACGTCAATAGAGTTCCTTGGGTTTTTCGGAAAACCAATTATCAAGCTAAATTTTCACATTTTCGTAGGAATCGAAGCGCTGCTCAGCGAGTGCGTGTCCCATCGATGCGAACAAGTGGTAATCGAACGGGGCCAGGTCTGGTGAGTAGGCCGCATGCGCGAGCACTTCCAAATTGAGTGCTTCCAACGTAACGCGAACCGGTCTCTCCATATGTGATGGAGCGTTGTCATGGAGGAAAATGACTTTGTGTTGCCTTTTTTGATATTGCGGCCGTTCTCTCTGCAGTGCACAGTTCAAATCGGCAGACTGGACATTCAGCTGCTCTGCGAGTTCTGTTTGCGTTTGGGAATCGTCTTCGGACCTTTTCAGAGCTCCAGAGCGTTCTTTGCCCTTGACATTGAAATCACCACTTTTGAATCTTTGAAAACATCTTTCACACGTTTTAACAGTTGACACTTGTTCACCGAAGGCTTCAACAAGCATTCGGTGCGATTCCACGGCTGTTTTCTTCAAATGAAAACACAGAATTAACATTGTCCGCGATTGCTCTTTATTCGGCACGAAACTTGACTTGTTGACTGCGCTGAGAGTAACACGATAATGACGCTTGATTGGCGAATCTTTGGTGGTATGATAGTTAAGGTTGACGCTTCACACTGTCACTGTTTCATGACATTCGATAAATATTCAGGCTTGGGTGACATCTAAGTGTTCGAATCGACATTACTTAGTTATATTTGTAACTCTGCACATTGGGCTTATAGTGGATTCTGTCCGAAGAAAACTTGAAAAATACAAATATTTAAAGCAGCAACCGGACCACCTCCACTCCCCTTTTCGAGGATGCTGAACACGATGGTCGTGTTTAAAATTTTTTGTAGCTGATCTACCCCTAAAATGACCAAAAACCGCCCCAAAATGGGGGAATCGCATATTCTGCGTCTTCCATCGGTGAAATATTTGTTACCCCCATTTTCGGGGATTCTTAACACGATGGCGGTGCTAAGAATTTTTTTGGAACTGACCATGTTCCTAAATGGCACCAATGGTAATTTGGGTCCGTTGGGGCAGTTTTTGGCCACTTTGGGGGGGGGGGGTGGTACCAGTTAACAAAATATTTTAAGCACCCCCATCGTGTTCAGCATCTTCGAAAATGGGGGGAGAAAAATATTTTATCGATGAAAGACGCGGAATATGCGATTCCCCCATTTTGAGGCGGTTTTTGGTCATTTTAGGGGTAGATCAGCTACAAAGAATTTTAAACACGACCATCGTGTTCAGCATCCTCGAAAAGGGGAGTGGAGGTGGTTTGGTTTATTCAAGGAAAGTAAGCATCATCTTTTCAGTTAAGACGCTTACAATAAATAAATTTAATACTGAAACTTCAACTCAATCTTTAACTAAAAGCCTGAAAACTGCAAAAATATCAATGGTATCAAAATTTGAAGATTCAAAAAGGGACAACTCATACCGAATTAAAAGATGATAATAATGAATTAACGCTAGAATATTTAGTCCTCAAATTAAAGTTTTCATTTTATATGAGAAATAATTTTTTAATTTTCAATTTTAGAAACAGTTCCAAATTCATGTAAGTTTACTTATTTCACTATAGAACAGTAAAAATATATTGTAAAATTTGCGCTTTTACTAAGGAAAAAAACTTAAACTTAAAACTTCAACTGACTTTCTGTGTAAAAGACCTACTTTTATATCAGCTGATGCTGGCTATTACAAAACCATAGAACATTCACGTATAGTCCTGAAGTCTAGCGATTTTTTCATCTAGCAAGGCTGAGATTGTCTAGTTCACTTGTTTTCGTGATTTAATTTGATATAGCTATCTCATTCTTATATTAGCTAGATTGCTTATTGTAGCCTGTATTTTAGGTTTTCTATTCTAATCACAAAATTAAAGGCGGAAGGAAGGTAATTGCTATGAAACGGTTCCTTTAAGTTTAGATCAAATATTTTAATGCATTTTAAAATAGCAAGAAAAAAGTATGCATATTTGTAGCAGTGAACACAATAGAAAACATTACTATGTGTATTTTATGACAAATATGATAAATCTCTTTGCATAATTTCACGTATGCGAAACATTTATTTATTTAGGTTTTATACTAATAGTACCACATTTCCAAATTTTCAATATTTATTTCATATCATCAATCCAAAAAAAAAAGCTAAATGTTCAAATCTCAAAGGTCAAACCAATTAAAACATTTTATACAGATTATTTTGACGCCAATTTGCCACAGTCAAAATTAAAGCTGTTCATTCTGTTTCATGCAGGATATACATAAATATTTATTTACATGCTGTTATACTCAGCACATTTAATAGGAAGACAGATGACAAAGCAATCAAAAGACATACATTTTAATTAAAGAGACTCTGACTAAATTACAAAATTAGCAGGCTTCTAAGTGAATAATTTCCATTAAAACATTAGCTAAGTAATAAGTAAAAAGGAAAATCTTTTAAATAGAATTGTAAAATGTGTTTTTCATTATGCACTTTGGCATCAATTTCAAAGCAAATAGATGATGATGTATTTTAATTAAATTCACTTTGAAATAAACCAAATTTGTTGTTGACTTTTAACTCTTCACCTTAGAGAACTTCGTTGCAACTTAATTTGCTTAGATTTTATGTTACTTCAAGTCGGACTATTTAACTTCTGTCTGTTTGCCATTTTATGTTCATCTGCTTTTTTACTCCCATCTGGTTAAGTTTTATTTTCAGCTATTAAAAAGTTTCTCTTGGTGTTTATGTGCTTAATGCATGATATTTCATAAAGCAGTAAATATTAAAGTTTTGGCAAATGCAGATGATAAATTTAATACTAAGTTGGAGGTAAAATAAGTAAAGTTTAAATTTTAATAAAGGACATATGTGTATTCGAAATATTCCTTTTAAAAGTTTGCTAATTTTGGATAAAACTAAGTTTTTTTTTCTGTCACAAAGTCAACTTTGCCCATAATATGCACTAACTCTTAAACTTCTTGAGGCCACTGATGATTGCAACTATGTACTATACTACCATCGAAATAAGTATCAAGTATCTCAAAAGCAATGTCAAATATCACTTGAATTTCATAATGTTGTTTAGTGTTTTAGTTTTCTTATAACGAATAAATTGTTTATGTTGTTTTCTTCTAAATATGCTAAGTATTATTAATAAGTATATTCAACTTTAATTTTTGTGAAATATACTTAGTAAAATTTGTGTGTGGCCAAAAATAAATTGATCTTTCAAATGTGGCCCGTAGAAGCTAATAGACTTGATATTGGTCGCCCTAAAATAGCTCACTTCAGACTCATAAAGTATATAATTTCACTGTAGCGCTGATGAATGATCGGTTGGATCAAGAGAAGGCGTTTCTTCTTTTTGGAAAATTCAGAACATCGTCTGCTCTGATGAGAATATTTTTTAACAATTGCTCAATACGCAAATTAGTAGAATTGACCATATTTGGTTACTTGAGAGGATAATAGAAAATGTTGGATGCCTGTACTTAAATGCTACTCTGTTGTTTAATTAATTTAACCACGCTAACCTTGATACAAGGCATGTTGTAAGCGGCTTTGAGCTTTTTAAAATCAACCAGCTTGTGAAATATTTTCTGAAATCTTTTGAGCAAAAACATCAGGCATCGAGTATCTATTATATAAAATTCAGTTTTTGTCTGTCAGTCTGTCTTTAGTGGACGCGGAAACTATCCGGCCGATTTTGATGAAATTTTTAAAGTACGTTAGTATTGATCAGGCGGGTATCATAGGCTATAACAATTTTATTTAGGGTGCATATTTAGGGTAGCCCTCATACAAAAATATTTTTAAAATTGCGTTTTCAGAAAGACCACTTAATTGAGTCACATGGAATTTACACCACGTAGTTTTTATATTAAGGGGCATAGTTTAGGCTACAAAACTTTTACTTAAGTTACATATTTAGGGTGGCCCTCATACAAAAAAATTTTTATAATACAATTTTCACGAAGTCCGGTTTACCGATTCAGACCGAATTCCCACTATGTAGCTTTTATATTATGAGGCATAGCTTAGGCTACAAAACTTTTATTTTGGGTGGCCCTCATACAAAAATATTTTTAAAATAATATTTTCACCAAGACCACTTAATAAATTCACATGTAATTTACACGACGTGTCTTTTATGTGATGAGGAATAGCTTTGGCTGTAAAACTTTCATTAAGGGTGCATATTTAGGGTGGCCCTCATACAAATATATTTTTAAAATATGATATAGTTTTCACGAAGTCCGGTTAATCGATTCACACCAAATTTACACCACGTAGCTTTCATATTAAAAGGCATAGCTAAGGCAAAAATTATATTTAGAGTGGCTCTTATAAAAAAATATTTTCAAAAAATATTTTCACAAAAACCATTTAATCGATTCACATGGAATTTACACCACGTGCCATTTACATATTTAGATGCATAGCTTAAGCTATAAAACTTTTATTTGGGGTGCATATCTAGGGTGGCCTTCATACAAAAATATCTTTTAAAAAGCATTTTCACAATGAATTTTACACCACGTTTTATGGCTTACGCCATAAAACTTTTAATAAGGTTGTATATTTAGGGTGACCCTCATACAAAAACATTTTTAATAGCATTTTCACAAAGATCACACAATTCACATGGAAGTTATACTACGTGCCTTTTATAGCATATCTTAGGCTATAAGTTTTTATTTAGGGTGACCCTCATACAAAAGTATATTTTAAATATAACTTTCACGAAAACATCACATCAAATTTACACACCACACCTTATATTAATATTTGATTCTGCTTTTTATTTTATTGAAATAAAAAAAAAGGTGGAGCGAAGCGCACAGGGTAATGCTAGTTTACATCTATAGCGAATAATATTAAACACTATGAATAAACCATTGTTAATATCTTTTACTTACATACAGCAAATTCGAAAAGTAAAGTTTAAAAAAAACTTCTTCCTCTGAAAGTAGACTAAAAATGACATCGCATATGCATAGCAAAAGTGTACTTTCGTCATATTATAATATCTTTCATATTATAATATCTTCGTTGAATTTTGTAATTTTTGAGAGAGATATCCTTATTATTTTCTCTCGCAAAAATTACCAATTTCATTATGAAGTACATATGTACATACATAGATATTATTTTTCAACAAAAGTGGATATGGCAATTAAATCAAGCGTAACAAATTGTATTGTATTTTTGTGGAAAAAATGCCTTCGTTGCTTTATTAATTACAAAATAAATATTATTATTATTGTACATACATCCATACAAATACGTTTTTCTTGTGGCTGCTGTACGTGTGTGTATATTAATGAAATTTTACAAACTGCTATAAAAATATATTGATATATATGTATGTGGATTAACCCACAAAGAAGGATGATATATTAAAATGGTATCAAAAAGAATAAATTTACAACAGAACATAACTTAGAGTGATTAAAAAATTTGAATTTAATAAACTCTCTTATACAAGTAAAAATGTTGACTTACTTTGCTAAAAAGCCGTTTTAGCAATCCTTTCAGAATTCGGTAGAGATACGACCAAAGAAGCAATGACGAAAGGAGAAACATGGTATTACCACTGAGATATTTCAAACACTTTCAAAAATAATGGGAACATGACTTATTCCCATTTGATTCAAATTTTGCTAGAACATACCTTAGATCAAGGCTTAGAAAACTGTATTACAGTATTGCCATATGAGCGGTAATTGCACAGCCATAATTTTGGCAAATGATTTATTTTGCGAAAGTTCATTAAAATTAAAAATTGCTAGCATTTAAGTAAAAATTTTCAAGCTTTATACCCAGGAAATTAGAAAATCCAACTAATCTCGGTACACAAGCACTTAGTGACGTAAAAAGAATTGAACAAATAGTGAATGAATAATAGACGGGATCGAAATTTAGATTTAGCCTGATAGGAAAGGTACTCTTAAAAACGATTTCTGTATAATTTTTTTTAAGGTCGGAATCGAAAATCGGAAAATCTCAATGGAGCAGTTTTTGTTCTCTTAGAGGTAATTTTTGCAAAAAAAAAAACAGGAATATTTTTAGAATGTAACTTTGTTTTCTTCACAGAGTACATAGATACTAAAAATTTCTAAAATAATAAAGTTTAAGCTCTTACAAATATTTTGGTTAGAAAAATTATAAAATTATTTATTATTATAATCGATTTTGTTGTTGTTGTTGTTTACATATTACATATATGTACAACAACATCATGATAACACGTGTGAGTAAAGATTAAAGTTTGTTTTCGTGCCAAGTCAAGCGTTACCAGATATAATTAATTTATTTTGTAAATTAATTCAATGCCATCATGTTAGTGTATGTGATTCGTTTAATTTGTTTTAATACCGACAAACATAAACATGAATTATTCAACTAGTAAAATAAAATATCAAGAATGCATTTGAAAGCACTTTTATAGGAGCAACATGATTGCTCCATTTGTGCTTACTTTGGTTCGATTGGTGAAGTTCTCATTAATAACATTTGCTTGCAATCAATCTAAAGTTGGTCAAAAAAATCACCATCGATAACAATGAATCAGCTCTATCGTAAAAGAAATTTTTAAAGTTTTACTTTTAACAAAAATTAATATTTTAAATAATACAACAAAAACACAATTACATGATGTTTTTTTTTTATAATTTTTAGGTAATAATTGCACATTTTCCCGTTGGTTAAAACAAGATACACATACATTTATTGAATATACACAAGTATGTTAAATGCATTAAAGTGTAATAATTTACTTTTGACATTAATTAATGTAAACAATAAATGTAAATTAAATGATTACATGTTTAATAACATAATTTAAATTAAATAGGAAAAACTTTTATTACGTTGAGAATTAATTAATTTAACCATTTCGAAGTCCTTAAAATGTATATTCACTTAAGTGTGACTTTATAATTGTAATTAGCGTCCCAGCAATTAAGTATTTTATGCAGCATGCACTATTTTATGCTGCATTTAATCATTAAAACTGCAATTGTGGTTTTCATACTCAGTGCTACTTGCGATATTGGAAGTGATTATGTAATTAAAATGACTGCGTAACAGATTTGAACTGGGTTTTCTTCAAAGTACTAACTCTAAAAGAATAACTAGTAAAGGTCTCGCCAAAAACTAAAAACCCTACACCGCGTTATCAGTAAAAGTGCGTATGTCTGAAATTTTTATTAAAAGAGTATTTTTATTAAATGCCTTATATATGATCAACATTTCTCATATAAGCAATTTTGTGCATTGACTGAAAATCTACTTTTTAAATAATCCCTATCACCAAATCAAGCCGAACAAGTAAAGTGTTAATTATAATAAATAAGCCATAGCCATTTCAAACCAAAGATAACTAATTTAAGTGACAATAACTGCATAAATCAAATGACTTTATATTTTCATATATGTAAGTTCACAAACATGCAATTCGAATTCTATCGTCCTATCATTATGTGGTGTTACAAATGTCAATGAAAGTAACGCCTTCGTGTGATCAAACCATATAATAACTGATATTAAATTTCCATAAAAAAATAGTTTTGGCAAGACGAAGTTACAAAAACAAAGAATAAGTTGTCTGCTATTGACAACAGTAATTTATTTTAGTTTGCGGCAATGACAGACATACATACATATAAAGAAAGAAAAGACCGATATTTTATTGTATGTAGCTATATACAAAATAGTGGCACAAAAAGGTTTAAAGGTTCTTGTTTTATTCTTTTATTTCGATTGTTTCAAAGCATTTGAAGCGCAACTAAAGTCGAAAGTGAATTTTTTCGTTATCTCACATTCTGCATAAATTCACAGTCAGCCCTCTTAGCGTTGAAATGGAAAACATATGAAATTAAATTTGAATTCGCATACAAAGGCGTAAACATATACATATGTAGCTCAAGATAAAGCTTACATGTGGAATTTCACATAAACACACGCACGCACGCACACATCAAACACACAGACATGGGTGGATTCGATACTCTGGCACATAAAAAAATGCCTTGCGGTAGCACAGCTTTACCGAAGCGTTAAACAGGCAGAACTTTTGAGTTTTTTCTTGTTTTTCTTTTTATTTATTTTGTTTTTTTTTTTTTTTGATTTGCATTTTTCGTTTTATTTCCATAGAAATCGTTGAAATTTTGCGGTATGTTGCGTAAATGTCGGTTGAAGCGCCTAAGCATATGCTTTGATTTTATTTATTTTCTTGTTTTACGCCGATTCGCGTTACACATACATATGTGTTCTTTCTTGCTGGCTTGTGTTTGATATGTGGTTAACGTTTCACTTGATTCTACCGCCTACCGCTATTCGTTTCACTGTGGATTTATCATTTTTGCCTTGAGGTGGATAACGCATATTTTAAGCGTATAGAAACAAGTGTAGGTATGTTACCAGTTTTTTGTGTAGGCATACGTTCGGTATACAAATGACACCGAGTGTTAATACATAGTCATGAAAAAATGAATTGTTTTTCCTTAAGATACTGCCAGATAGCCAGCTAGATAGATTTGAAGGTAATACTGAATTTGTACCTAAACACATGCGCATCCACTGGAACTGCCCGAACCCAACCTAGAACTGTTATAAATGTAAACAAGATGGATAAAGTTGGGAAATTATTTAATAACATTTAAAATAAAAGGTGAATTTTTCCACTATCAGAGTAAGTTTATAAACCTTAGTCTAAGGCTCACGCGTTTTTGCCCTAAAAATCCCGGGATTTGCCAAAACCTTGCGGGATTGAATACCCTAGAAGGTACATGAATAAATTACACACACACACATAAATGTTTATCGTACATTCACTCAACATTTTGCAGTCAGTCAAGTCGAGATGTATAGTTGTCATCACTTGATATTTTCTTTTCAGAATTCGTCATTATTTATTTGTATGTGTGTGAGACAAAGCTTTCCTCACTAACAGCTTTTCATTTACATCTTTCAAGTGAATTTTGATCTTTTTTTTTATTTTCTCATATCTACAAAGGATAATTTCAAGGGTTTCCATGGATAACTCAACAGCTTTTTTTATATTTTTATTTAAGTATTTTTGAATTGTTACATTATAAATGTGAGTAAGTGGTTATTAAGATTCGTCTTCATTACTGTCAGGGTGGTTAAGTGGGGGTTGCTGTTAGAGTTTGGCTATTCAATGCGTTGTAGAAATGTTGAAACCATATGTTGCCTACTCCCACACTGCTTTACAACTTTATTATTTCATAGGCTTTCAGTTAATATTATAAGGCTTTATTGAAGAAATGTTATTTGAATTGCAAATAATTCTTAAGGCAAATTAATTCAATTATTCTAGGTAACGAAATTTCACATACGTAATAAGTAAAAAGAAAAAAAAAACTTGAATAACACGCGTAATGTTCTACTTGAAAACTAAGTTATGTCTTCTTTCAAATCTCGAGTTTTTATACTTATTCTATGTACTAGTAATTTATCAGTATATATTTTTGGATTTCATCAAATATTGACTAAAATTTGGGGCTTAATGAAGACACGTTTATTTATTTTTTAACGAATTAATAAAAAAATTTCAAACGTTTAGCCTCTTCCACTCCACCAATATTCGATGGTGTCCTAAAGTGTTTGGCTGGTGAAAAACATATCCATAGGACAACTGAACCTGATAGACACATATTGAATAATATTAAAAAATTCTAAAACTAATCGATTGAAGTAATGAAGTCATCGATAAAAGCTGACAAGTACGAAGGAGCAGAATAACATAGAAAAACTAAATATATATCTAAAAATATCGAAAAAATTAATAGTTATTAAAAAACATCAAAGAAATGTATAAGACAGACAAGCAAAAGAAAAAAATGTAAAAAGCTGTAAATTGAAAAGCATTTTACGTGTCGATAAGTTCAGAAAGTATGGAAAAACTTCTCAAAAGTCGATATTAGTCGAAGAGTATAAAGAGCATTGAATAAGTCGTAATATGTACAGCGGAAAAATCGATAAAAGTTTAAAAAATCGAAATACATCGCAAGAGTCAAAAATAAAGAAAAGCATCGAAAACAACAATGAAGTTGCTATAAATCGGTTAGTATAGAAAAACATCGAAATAGTTGCTTAAGTTGAAAGAGTCCATACATGTTATAAAACTTAGAAGATATCGAAAAGTATTTAAAAAACTGAAACTATCAAAAAAATTCGAGAGATATAGCAAAGGAACGAAATCAAATAGGTCGATGGAAAAGTATCAACAAACATTCAAAACTATCGAATAGTATTAATAAAAATCCTGAAAGTCGACTAAAGCTCAACAGTATCGAATAATTTCGAAAAAGTCGATCAGAGTATCGGCTAGTGCATATGTTATCAATCTCTTAAAGCATAAATATTACCGTATTAATTTTCTAAGTAAGTAGTACGAAATAAGTAACATATTTATCAAAATCGGTTCAGTGGCTTGGGCATTACAACTCAGAAAATTATCTATAACTCTTCGTAGGGTTGGGCAAATAAAAATTATTATTGAAATATCGATGACCGATAATTCCAAACACTATCGAAATATATCAAGAAAGAATTATCGGACATATCGATAATCGATATTTTGGCTGAACAAATTAAAATGCGAAAAATGGCGCCCCAACCAAGGTTCTCAGATTGGAATTTGTTTCACAGTTTTGGGGAAAAAAATTTGTTCTGGGGAAGTTTCGAGGAGATAAAAAATAGAAGTCCAAAACAATATAAGTCTAAATAGTTCGAGCATTGAATGTAACAACTTTATTAATTGCTTTCACAGTAACGTTTGAATATTACCAAACTAATCAAAGATGCAGTTGCAAATTTGAAAACAGTTTTTGGTCCTGAAAAGGTTGACATTGTTGTAAATCAATTGCGATTCACCAATGGAGCAAGACTGATAAGACTTAAAAATTCTGAAGTGAAGTGTGTTTGTGTAAAAATGCTGCTGGCAACCAACAACTATATTAAGCAAATCTGCCATATAAATTTGAAGTCTTCCATTCTCAAATAGAGCGTTAAGAGGGATGGCAGTATACTGTCCTCAGAAACGCAAAAGCCGAATCTCAGTGAGTTTCGAGAAAACTAATGTTTTGTTTATGTCGTATTCTTGAAATACCTGTAAAATTGAGACAGAAAATTCTCTTAGGAAATAATTTTATACTAAGATAAAGACATCGAAGACATTTTGAATTTAACAACATAATACCTTGCTAGGCTAAGTGCTTCTTCAATTGGATATGGAGCTTCCTTTAAACAAAAATATCGAAATTCGATAGTCGAAAAATAAAATCGAATTTCGATATATCAAAATAAAAAATATCACCGATATCTATCGAAAAAAATATCACAAAAATCGATAAACGATATATTTTGCACAAACCTAACTCGTCGTATATTTTGAAGCTCCAATACTCGTATCTTCACACAAATTTGTTTAGTGATCTCACAAAAACACCGCTGCATTCTTCAAAATCCGTACAGTAGCTTAGGAGCTATTAATCTTTACATACTTACATATACAATATACACATTTACTCATAGACTTCCGTTGAAGTTGAAGCCTATAGAAGTTTGACTTATAAAACTCTTTAAGCTTTTGTTTGAATGAAGAACAACTAAATCGAATATAACGCTAAGGTATATTTTGGCTGTTCCCAAATGCCTTTAATGTAAAATTTAATATTTATAGTTAAAATTACTTTGAATTATCATGAGCATTTTAAATAAACTTTAAAAGCCATCAATTTGACCTTAAACACTTCACTTACATTTTCCACTCATCTCTAAAAAAAAAATCGGATTTCCGCAACAGATCACATTTGACAGTGTCATACCTGGTATGAATGCAAGACTCAAGAAATTGGCATTTCCTTCATAGCGCGTTAAGCTAACACGAATGAGAATCATGTTGGTGACAGCTGCGTGCGCTATGTTGAAAGCAAAATAAATGTGATGGTGTGATGAAAATGAATAGAAACTACTTGAAAAAAACTAACAAGAATCATTGGATAAAAATCTCTTTTAGCACGAAATTGTTCAGCTTAAACTTCAATGCACTTGTGAGAGTGCATTATAACAAAGAAAATATGTAGTAACGAACGTAATGTAACTAACATTTTGATTGTGCTTTAAGAAAAAAAATTATGTTATAAAATACTTGCATATGCAAACAAAAACGACAAGAGAAAATATTATTTAGTTAAAATTTATTGCACTCAAAGCAAAGATTCCTAGAATTGCTGAAATAGAGACAAAAATGCCATTTGAAAATTTTTGCACAAAAAAGGAAATTTTTTTCTTCAATTGCAATTTATTTCAAGTGCATTTATTATGAAAACAAAAAAAAAAAAATTAGTAAATATATAAGGTGGCGCGAAATTATAATTTTAGTTTGAGTTTGGTAGAGCTTTTGAGTTTCTGAGCAAATAATCATTTCATAAGAATTGGAAATTTTATTGATCTAAATGTAAAAGATTGCGTCTTGCAAATGCTGGGAACTATCTGCTTTGCGCTGTTGTACTTTTTAGGATTTTAAAATCAAATTCGATGAATTTTGTTCGTTGCTTTGTTCGATATTAAGTTCTCCAAGGACTGTTAGCAAAATTACAAAAAAAAAAAAAATAATAATATCTGATTAAATAGACCATAAAGGATATTTTGCGCCACCCTATAAACTTACTTTAGAAAGATTCTTTTCTCATTTAAAAGTTGTTCATTTTCTTCATTTCATTCTAAGAAACTTTTGTAAGTTGTGGGCAACTGCGTGAAAAATGAAATTCACTTGAAAAGAGTTGTGACTTATGTTATACAAATAAATATCAAGTACTATATGTAGTTGTATAACACTTGCTACGGTTGCCTGTTGAAATTACTGCAATTTCCGGAAGCAACATTTTTTGTTGTCACTTATTTTTAAGTTTTTTTTTTTGCTCGAAAACAGACATTAACTTATGAAATATTTTGTAACAATAATTGACAGCTTATATATTGTATGTATGTTACCTGCAATTGAAAAGTAAAAGGAATTTTTATCAATAAATTCTCGCTGATTGCATTCCATAAATTTTTACTATCAAAATGAGTTTTGTTTGCTTGACAACGTTGCAAGTTTTTGTATTTATTTCCCAAAGTGTTGTTGACAATATTGTAAACATTCTTCGAATTTGCAATTTATATTTTGTTATTCTTCTCAATTATAATTAATAAGGCAACTTTTTGGAAAACGGTTTTCAAAACCCTCGTGGCTTTTGATTATGCTCTTCGGAGCAGGTTCTAGTTATATCTACGAGAATACAAATATAACTTTCGAATTTTACCAATTTTTGTAATTCATTTTTCTGACGACTTTAGAAAGCTTATAAGAAAAATGTTGAAAAAACTTTTATCAAAAGAATTCAAATTGCATTTTCAGACGAAACTTTCCATATTGTAAAGATTTTTTTATGCATTTGTTTCGGAACAAAAATATGCCATGCAAAATCATTCTCTAAAGTTGATTGCTTCTCAAAAGCTGAAGAACTATAAGCTCACTTTCTTGAATGTCTTTGGTCAATTTATTATGAAAATGATTAACACTTTTTTAACCAGCTCGTAGCTTTAAAGATATTTAAAAAAATACATGCAAAGAGAAATAAAAAAAATCAAGATTTAAATTTTTGTAACAAAAAGTTTTTGAAAATAAATTTAATAACAACGAAAAATTCCTTTAAAATTAAGCACATAATTTTGGTGCAGAGAGACTTTAAAGTATAAAGTACCCTACACTATTTGTAGTTTCAAATGCTCCTATTTTTTTTTTAAGAGAGCTGAAATGTTATATAAAAAATCTATAATTCACTTGGTTTCCGAGATATCGATATATAAAAATTAATGTTAGTGTACATAAAATGAGACCTTCATATGCCAAATAAGTACTCAAAATCCTTTTATTTGATTTGGTCGTACTGTTTTAGACTTTTGTTCAGGATGTCAAAAACTAGCTCTCTGCCAAAAATGGGATGATGTGACTGAAACCACTTTTCCATACCTGAGCATTTCTTGATATTTTCATCAAAATGCGCTCCATGAAAAATGGTTTATTTATTTGTTTTTACTTTAAATTATTGCTTTGGCATGAAGAAATAAAATATATTTTTTCAATATATATTTCTTTGTTTGACTGCGGTTGATACTTGATAAATTTTTTAATCGTAAGTTTTTTCCCTAAATTTTGAAGCATAATAATTGACCATTAAATCTTTAATTTTTAGATTTCAAGATTTTAAAAAGTTTGGACTGCTGCAAAACCTTCAAGTTCAATGTATTCAGTTTACATGTGAGGTAAGGTAAGTTTAAAATAAAAGAAAAAAATTAAAACCAATTTTGATTGACATTCTAATTAAATAATCTTCTCTATAACTTATTCAAAAAAGAAGAACCTAACGGAGAATAGTTATTAAATTCAGAGTTAGAGCTTTACTTAAATTTTCAAGTTAAGAGAGTTAGAAGAGATTCAAAGTTAAATACACCCAATTCTGTTTTTACACGGTAGATACGTTCTAGACAAAACCGTGTAAAAAAACCGTGTAAAGAAAGACATGAAGTATGTATGAATATATATATATAAAAAAAGGGGATTAGTTCCATATCCTTCGAAGAAATGGGAATTCCCTAACTAAATTTCTAAAAGATTACGGTTAGTAAAAATGTTTTTCTTTAAATTTTCAATCAAATAGCTTTTTTGATCGTGCTAAATCGAAGGAAATCGTGTGAAAACGGAATCAATTTTTTTTCTAGACCATGTTAAATCAAAACCGTGTAAAAAACGATCTTGTTAAAACAGAATTGGATGTACAAGAGTTAAATTCTGATTTAAAGCTAATGCAATTTCTTCGTATTCCTGATCTCCGGTTTTTTCCGGCAAAAAGTTTTTTAATAATGTACGCACTAAAATTCAACTTTATAAATTCCTCTGAAATTTTAAGTACATACATACAATCAGATTGGGCACAAAGACATATTAGTCCCACTAAACATGTTTTGTGATTTAATAATAAAAAATGTATTGTACATATCTACCATATCTAAGAATTTTCAATTCAATTGACATACGTATGCTAAATGTAAAATATTTTGAATTAAAAATTTACTTACTTCGACTTGACGATGCACTAACATAAGCTGATGATCGACGTTTCAGGACACCTGTTGTACCTTCGTTGGTGCTGCCTACAGGTAGAAATCGTGACAAGGACAGCAGAGTCTTAAATAGATCAATAATATTGTGATCATCCTTGGCAGAGCACTCGAGTACTTTAGCCCTAAAAATTGTGTAAAATAGATCTGGTTAAAGTTATTTTATTTTTGATATATACATACACATATTTGTATCAATATATTATATATTATGTTTTATAATTAGCTGTTTTGTTGTTATTGGATACCTAAAGTTAATTTATATACAAGTTGCCTCGGAAAGCCTTAGCCGAATTAGCATATGCTTGTTCTGCAATTTTCGAGCGTTTTTTCCGAGAATATAAACGGATGCAAGATTCTAAACCAAAGCATAGCACATTATGCACAATTTTAAGAGAATTAAGAGCACTTTCTAAAAATTAAATTTAAAATAACGATTTTTTAAAAAAAGTTTGTCAGCAATTTCGAAAAATTGTTTTATCTCGAAAACTGTAGCACAGATTTAAAACTTTTGTGAACCAATATTGAAGCTTGTTAAATTATCTCTAATTCGACGTCTATTTTGGGAAATCGATCCAGGGATTCCCAACTTATAATGACTTTATTAAAAGCTAAATGCTCGAATTCCAATGCCAATAACTCCGAAACTAGATGTGTCTTCCAACTTCAGACTCCACATCTGTTGTCAATATTAAAATCCTTATAAGAAAATAATAGTTTAATGAAAAAAGCTTATAAAGTAAACGTAAGCCTGTAACCTCTCTTCTGAAAGAGCCTGAAATTTTCTTAAAATTGCTCTAATTGATGTCAAATTCCGCGATAACGGCAAGACATTCTAATTCAATTATGTACATATAATTAATTTTATTAAAAATATTTTCGGCAAAAAACCTTGTCATATCAGGCTCATATTATAACTTTGATTTTCTACATACAATTTTTACTAGAATTTTTTAAATTCGTTATGATGGCACTTTTGATGTATTAACAAAAAATTAATACAATAAATTGTTGGTTACTAGTGTTGTGGGAATTAAGGATTGCCCTACACTCGCCTATCACTGATTTTATCCTCACCAGAAATAAAAAAATTAAGAAATAAAAAAGACAAACAGACAGCTATGTCAGCTTGTTGGCCGCAGTCCATTTATTCCTACGCTTTAAGAGAATTTCATTAATATTTTACCCTAAAATTTGCCAACGGGCATTGAATTTTAAACTCGATTTGCCAAAAACTGCTTACTTGTGTTATCAAATATATTTGCCCGAAATAAACTTTAAAGACTTAAAGTAAAATCTTAGAGTGAACAATATATGTAATTCTCTTAACAGCGTAGGAATAAATGGACTGACAAACGAAATGAGGTCAACAAGGGAATCATCAAAGCAACTGCCTAAGAGAAGCAACTAAAGTTGATACCAAAGTGCTATAGTAAACATGAACAATATAGTGATGAATTTCACGTTAATTGACATACGTAAATATGATTATCTGCACCAAAAGGTAACATATAGCTTGAATGATGAAATGTTTGTAACAAAAACAAAATAGTTAAATGTAAGTGATTCTGTTGAATCAGCGACGTGGACCCTCTCATTTGTCTTTATGTAGTGGCAGTGCATGTTTCCTTTTTACTATGAAAAGCGAATGGAATATGAATTTTGTAAACTCAAATAAAACATTTTTTAAATTTTTGGTTAAATGCTCATTTTAAAATTAGTCATTCAAATGAAATGAAAAAAAAAAATCGTAATAACTATCAAAATACATAGAAACAAACGCCCTTGCAACTTAAGATAAAAGAAACATGGCGGTAACAAATAAAGAGGTTATGTAAAAGTCAGAATGAGTTTATAGGAATTTTCATTTGAAAATTGACTTAAAGTATAACAATTTATTTGGTTTTTTTTTTTAATATATAGGAATGAGATGAAGATAAAATTTACCAGAAATAAAACTTTCTTCTCTTCCGAAAAATTCAAAAAATTTTTAATCTTCTAATGTTTTTTGCTTCAGTTTTCTTCAAAATTTTGCTTGAAATGTTATATCTATATTAGTTAAGATTCGTCCGAAATTCTAGTATCATTATTTATTGCAAAATTTTCTCTATTTGTGATAAATTTAAATTCTGCAGAAGAAGAATTATAAAGATATATCACCCAAAGTATACGAACAAATAAAAAATTAAATGCACACTAGGCAACAAAACTGAAAAATAAAAACAAATATTTCAATAGCATGCTAAAAGGGAAAAAGTCTCCCGGACAATTAAGAAAACCATACGGACTTTTTGCACAAATGAAAAAGTATCCTGTAATGACTAAAGGACAGAATTAGAAGGTAATCTTTGTCAAGTGAAAAATTAATTAAAAAAAAGGAAAATCGTAAATAAGCACTTAATAAATATAATGCTACCTGCGTCATAATAATAAGCCAAAAAATAGAATGTTTTATTTGGAAAACATGTTAAAATAATGGAGTCATATGCTTCATATAAAAAAATGAAATCGAAAAAATACCACAAATAAAACATTGTAAATTTTTGGAAAAATTAATAAATTTTAGATAAATAAAAAATCGTTCAAAGACACAGTGATAAGTGAATCAGTAGTAAAACTAATGAAGTAATTATAAATAAATCTATTTAGTTCAAACACCATCAAAAAAGATAACTACAGAGAGAAAATCAACTGGAATTATATCCAAAAGGAATTTATTCGTCGATATTTATAAATAAATTCAAAACCTATAGATTTTATACCTATTACTAAAACTATGACTATGCACTTTTTAGAAAAGCGAACACTAGTTTTTGAGAGTTTTACACAAATAAATCAGTCACAAAAAATTAACTGATAATATAATGCATTTAGAAAAAAAACGGAAACATCTTTGAAACCACAACAAATAGACTTTGAAACCATATCTTTTCATAAATCCATTAAATTATTAAGGGTTTAAAATAAATTATAAAAATTTATTATTATTAAGAATTGATAATTTGAAACAAGTCCTTTCAGAAATTTTTTTTTACATAATTTTTACGATCATTTTTAAATATGTGACTTTTCAGCAAAATAATAAAATACGGGTCTCTTAAAATTGAACGCAAAATGATACCTGTAAATTTTAAGAAAATTAAGTTGATTACTGAATCAATTTAAAAAAATATACATATGTGTATAAATTTCAACTTAATTACGTTCAAAATATGAAAGGTGCTGAGCTTAAAACTCTAAATTTAACAAAATAAGAGAAACTACTGAGGGTGTTATCTTAATGCGTAAGAGCTACGCTTGTCGGCCTTTTGAAGCAGTGGTAGTGTACTGAACTTACAACGCAGAGATTCCCGAATCCAATCCATTTTCTATATTTCCTAATTTTTCTTTCATCCAAATTATTTCCTTCTCCTCTCTTTATTCTTTTCAACCTCTTTGCACTACATAATAATACTTCTACTGCTACTTCTACATACTTCGTACACTTTTTCTTTCTCCTCTTCTGAAGGAGGAGCTGGCTGGGTTTATCAAATATTTCTATTTTGAATATTCCAACATTTACTTAAATAGCTCCCATTGCAACAATTTAAGGTTTGGGTTGTATAGAATACTGTGGACATTTGGTGTGCGGGACTAAGAGCGGGACTTTGACGCCTCTACCTACCTATATTTCTCATTTGTTCTTTTTCCGGTCATCATTTTTGATATTCCCAAAATACTAGCAAAATAATATATCGTTTTACTTTAAATTACACCTATCGGCTCAAAGGTCACTGATGATACCATTTAGCAATGAACGAAACTACTATGACTAGCTTCAGTCCTTTTTTTTCTTAATTTATCACTGTTTGTTGTATTTTTTTTTTGTGTTGACACACACACTACTGAACAGAAAGCTCAGCTAAATAATTCTAATATAAATTATTGATGTGAAATTTGGGTGCATTGTCTTAAATTGCTTCTCCAGAATACCATTATAATTCTTATGCTTATATAAGAAGTTCGATGCTCTCTTTTTAAAAGTCACATGACAAATTTTTCTATACCGCAAAAATTTGTTTGATATTTTACTGGTCTATTTTTCATTAACTTTCTGTGCAAATTCAAATAATGTTTTATTTTTCAAATATGTAAATAAAATGCTGCTGAAATAAATATATGTAAATACAACTTCTTTAGTCTTTTTGAACCGCAAAATGTTCATTATTCTTCCAAAACACACCAATTCGTTTCGTGCAACAGTGCAATAATTCACACAACTGCAAAAATGAGTTAAAAAAAAACAAAAAGAAATATACTAAAATTTTGCCTAAAACTAATTAGCGCAAAAACTAACTGCAAAGGATATCCACATAAAAAACAACAAATGTCAAAATTCAAAGGTCTAAGGAGTAACAAACAAAAAATAGTAATGTAAAATAAGAAACTTGTAATCCTTTAACGCAAGTGAAACAAAAATAAAAACAAATATTTTCAATTATTTGTTGTAATTTACTATGCGCTCATAATTGTTGCCGCATGGTGTAGCATTTAAATGTTACATAATTGCAATTCTACAACAGCAGCGAGCAGAGTTGCCAACTTGTAAAATTAAATTGGCAAAAATAGGAGGTCAACCGAATGAATACAACAAACTTAATTGGTTCAAGAAAAGTTACAAAAACAGAATTAAAGTTAAAATGCACAAAATTACTCTACAGAATAAGTGGTAGGGTTGCCAAGTTAGAGCGTATAGAAAAATGTGAAAAGTATTTCACATTAAGCTCACCACGTTGAGTTTTTTTTGTCTTAATTTTTGTTTTGTTTTTCTTCAGTAGATAGTACTCTACAGACAGCGTGTATTCATTGTGTTCTTTCTTTGTAAATTTCAACAATTTTTTTTTAAAATGGCAGTTATTGCAGTAAAAGTTGCTGCATATACTGTTCCATCTGCTACTATCGATACTTTCGATTCATTGGGAAACTTTTGACATTGACACTAAAGAGCTTGCAGAAATAAGTGCAGTCGGAATACATCTATAACTTTTGAAATTTGGTATAACAAACATGTATTGATTGTTTTTGCATAAAGCACAATCAAGCCTCTCACATCTCACACTTCACCCAGATATCGGAAAATAAATATTCTGTCAAATAAAATTTAAAATTTTCACTTCGGCGCTGTAGGGTACTCAGTTTTTGGCCAGACCGAAAATAACACCCTTGCTAGTTTTTGCATTTGCTTTGTTGTGCTTGGATTTTTCGGTTTAGCAAGCAAGCGTTTGGCGCTTCAACTGTTGCGGATAACTACGGATATTGGTTAGAGCTATGTGTATATGGTTAAAACAGCAGCAAACACATCGTGAATATGCTGAGAAAAATAATTTTTTTTTCGCATTTTTATAGAAGATTTCTATTTTTGTTTTTCTGCAAAAAGGCATGAGAACTAAAGAGATTATGCTGTCATAATAATTTTTCATTGTTTTCTTTTATTTATTATATTGAAGTTTTTTGGCCCTAGCTTAAGTGTGTTGTGTGCAAAGCCAATTGAAAAAAATAGAAATTTTCTTCCGCTAGATAGTCTCTGAAAATATAGTAAAGCAACGATTTTTGTAGCAATACCTAACATACATGAGCTTTTCCCAATTTTATTAGGAGCCTCTCAAAAAGTATTTGTCTATGAATTAGTTATTTCAAAGGAGTTGAGTCCTAAGAATCGCATCAAAGTCATCGATTACAGCGGTATGGTACACTGTAAATTCATTACAGAAGTATAAACGGTAAATAAGAAATATTATTTAAAATGTTTCTCTGTTAGGCATATTCACCGAAAGTATTGAGCCAATTTTCAAATGAAGTAAATGTTGACTTATTAAAATTTTTTTTTTCTATATCCTTTGAGGAACCTTGCCTTCACACAAAGCGTTATAAGAAGACGAAGAAGAAGACTATAATTGAATGAATACTATCAAGAAAGCAAAATATAAATAACTGCCATCTAAGCTTTAACAGTTAGATGTAAGAAAGTGACAAAGTAAAATCCAGCAAGATACTAAATTTGAATTTAAATCAGTTGAAAGATTTAAATACAAGTTTTAAAAGGATTAAGTTTAAAAAAAGCAAATCACGGCTTAATCGTGATTTGAACAGAGACAGAGGAGTAGAATAACGATAAATAATAAAATTTTATTGAAAATGTTTTCTTTTAAATATGCCAAGGAATTTAATGATAAAAAAATATATATTCGAATCGATTTTATTTACTTATTTTTTTAAAATTGCATGCATTTGTTTTCATTTAAATTAACTTCATTTTCTTAAATGAGTTTTTTTTGTTTATCTACAACAAAACCTTTTAAGAATCCCAAAGTTGCAACTGTAACCAAATCTCTAAAGTGATGTTGGTTACGCTTATTTAAGAAGTTTTTAACCTCACTTTTTGTGTTCGCTTTGTTTTTTCTTCTTTGTTAACTTTTTATTGATATTTGGGAAAACAGTGAAACTTTGCATCAACTCAATTTTTTTTTTGGCAAGTTGTTACAATGTGCTGTTGCGTCGAGGTGTCACTGTAGGTGCGATTTGCTTAAAGTGTCAGTGTTGCAAAAAGAAAGTTGTGAATTGAATTTGTCCTATTATCCGATAGTGAGAGGAGATTGATACCAAGCAATGTTACGTAGGGTCATCTGATGAATTTGATATTTTTTTATTGAAAACTTTTATCAAAATAATTAAGGCAAAACTCTAAAAGATCGAGTTACATACAATTGTAAGAACTGAAGAGGATTTATACTTTTAATTGTGCACTTTTTTGGTGGATGCCTATAAATTCTATATATGTTATATTACACTGTACGCTATTACTCAATTTTGTTTCTACTTCTCGCTCTTGCATTATTTTAAAGTTTTTTGTTAAAAAAAATATATTTTCAATCTAAAAGCTTGTTTGTAGTTTGTCAGCGACCAATTGAAGTGTTTCATTTATTTTTCTTTTGACTTTGTAGCTTTGCAGAATAATGATTTATGCTTTCTGTTCTCTATTTTATAAGCTCTTATGACAAAAATAACACGTTGAAAAAGATGTTGATAATAAATAGTATGATGATTTTTTTCAGTGTATTTAATTTCATAATATACTAAACACAAATTGTAGAATCAATATTTTTTCTATAAACCTACTTATTTTTGAGTAACAAAATAAATACAAAAACTTCGTTATACTGAAAAAAATAAAAATTTTGTTTAATTAATTTTTTTTTTTGTTTTTTAGAAAAATATAAAGTTGCTCAATTAAACTTGGAGAATCTTTTGCACTTTCTTTAATTTATTTTTATTTTTCTTTAAAGTTCATAAAATAGTAAAATTAAATGCTTACAAAATCCATTTTGTTAGTTGGTCTACTATTTTTAAAAGTAAAAAATATCACTGCTTTGAAAATTTTGACTTTAGGTCTGCTAATTCATATATAACACTGCTATAATGACTGGATCTTGTACACTAACCACGAATCTGACCTCTGGGTTCAAACTCCCCAAAAAGGGTATTTTTTGTCACTATTTGGATAAGCGTGGGCATTAAACTGGGCGTCCTAGAATCTGCCAAAATATCTCAAATTCAAGCTTGTAGTTTCGCCTTTCGACCTAAATAAATTAAAATTTAATCGCACCTGACCTTGAAGCCTTTTGCGCCTTTGAGCGTAGACATGTACATAGCTGTTATTTTAAAGGAGAGAGTATAGGAACTTAATCCGTTTTCAGTTACGAATTTCGTTATGGTCGAATGCAGTGACATCCTTAACACACTGTGATCGCAACTTCTAAAAAAAAGCACTTATATTGGTAAATGGACCCTTACCCTTTTTACGATGGTTATAATCTTTGAAGAGTTAATTCCTAGTCGGAAACTGTATCGGAAATAGTTAATATAGCCACCAACGATCAAACCATAGATGAATCGGGAAACATTGAACCCCATAACAACAGTTATTAAATTCTGAGCCTTAAAGTTCCTAAACGAAAGATCATTCAGCCACAAATCCGATGTTTCTATGTTTTCGAGGAGTTTAAGGCCACCCGGTAGTCTAGGATTTTTGACAAATCGATTTTGTTTTTTTTAATATTTCGAAAGTACAATCTTTTGAGAATATACTGTTAAATTTTTGTAATGATATTGACAGTGTTTTAGGTTATACAGCCTTTATAGCAGGTAGCGAACGGTTGGCGCGCGTACGAAAATAATCATACGTAAAACTTTAAACTCATTTATTTCGATTCTGCTCGGCGGGATAAAAATAAAAAAAACCATTCATCCGATTCATCTCAAATTTGAATATGTTATACAGAATTGCAGTGACTATGGCCCGTGCCTTAAAAAATTTTTTAAATTAATAACTTCTTATTTTTTACGTAAGAAAACTACTGAAAAGTGGTCTGTTTTCGATATTTAAATTTCAAGAACCCACCATTTTGTCAAAAATTTTTTTTTTTAGTTCTTGAGGCAGGGGCCATAGCTACACTCATATAGATTAATACTTCTTTACTTTTTATTTTTCTGATACCCGCCGCACAGGTACCTTTTTTTGATGGGGTCATCTTTAGCGTCAATTCTTATATAGTTAATATTACTTTTTGATTATTGTTGTATGCTCCGTGAGTGATATCATATACCTGCAAAGTTTAATTATCATTGATCATTATCTTCACCTTCAAAAAATTTTTTCAAAATGCCTTAAATTTACGAGTGCTAGAACACCGGGTGGCCTTAAGGTCAGATGAGATTAATTTTTGATTTAGCGGGGTCAAAAAGTGAAACCACAAGCTGTAATTTAAGATATTTTAGAAGATTATTCAAAAATGGCCAAAAACTATTTTTCGCTTACATGAATTTTGTGTAGTATTTAAGCTTATAATCGTTTGATTTAGCTGTAGCAAGATAGTTAATTTTAAATCATTTCTTCCGACGATTATACCCTTAAAATCTATAAAATCTACTAAAAAAAATTACTGGAAGTTGATTAAATTGATGATTGCTCAAATACCAGCAGAAAATAATTTGGCAATGTCAAAATGTTTGCTAAAAAAGTTTCAAGTTCATAGCAATTAAAAAAAAATTCTGACTTTTTAGTCAGCCAATAGCGAAATAAGCAACAAATTTTTATAAAAAATTTGAAAGCTGACTTTGCGTGTTTGTGCAGCACCATCATAACCGATTATTTATTGTCAATTTTTATTTTTTGCTTGACAAATATTGAAATTTTCATTATAATAAAAATTCGCAATACAACAATGAAAAATTTTGCCTTAGGTTGCTATTTATTTAACATTTTTCCCATATAATTTTTTTATGCTCCAATTTTTTATTGCAACACAACGTTTTTATTCTCTTTGGTAAACATGACGCACAAAATTAAAATATCATGAGTATCCTCCGTATGACATTTTTTCGTTGCATGCAACATCAGCGGATAATAAAAATTTTAAGCTGCCATGACAGCGTGTCACATGTTGGTGTTGGCGTTGCCACTTATGCGCAGTGCATTGTGGCTGACTGCCACTTGACGCTGGACTGATCGTGTGTGTGTGTGTGTGTGTAAGTGTACCGGAGGCAGAAATTACTGGCTCATTGCAGCTGTTTAAATAATTTAACGTTTTATAATCACTGGTTGCTTAAGTTATTAAATATTTATGCATTTCTGTTTGTTTTACTGTAAGTGTGCAACAATGCAAGTTGGCAACATTTCGACCTTCAATGGTTAAACAGCAGCGTACTTACCCAGTAGGTAATTTAGTAAGGCTTCTGCTGGAGAAGACCTGCTAGCATAACTGCAAGCATCATCAATACACTTGGCAGTATTCCTACATATATAATACTAGGGATGAATATTTGCAAAATATTACACAAATCCTTTACTCAAAAAAACAGTATTTCATAGGTTTTTACTGTGAAAGTGTAGATATTTCTCAACTAACGATTAGTTTTATAAAAATGCATTTAAGTACAAGCAAACAGCGGAAGCGAATGTGCAGGCCCACTTTTCTCCTTTCTACTTAGAAGCGAGTACAGATAGCACAATTTTCTAATTTCCACTTGGAAGCGAGTACGAAGCGCCGATTTTGAATCTTCTACTACAAATTTCCTAGCTGATTGATTTCCTATAAAAATGATGGTGATTTTGAAGAGATTTGAGAAATCCTGTTCCCTAGCTTCCTATTACTGCTTTTGCCCACAGGGTAGTTGATTGTTCATATTTCTCTCGTGATGGCATGCAATGTTGAGAATTATTTTTGTGTGGGGAAACAAATTATGAAAAATCCATTGGGATTATGTAAAATTATGATGAAAAAAAAAAAAAAAAAAAATTCTGCAGTAAATACAAGTGGATATTGTGCAATTTTCGATGAAAATGCAGCACGCTGAATGAATTTAAAAAAATCTTACAACAAAACTAGGTCTAGTCCTGATAGGATATATCACAATTTTAGCAAAAATTCTAATTTTGCTTAATTTAATTAATAGAAACTATGGTTTTTTCCAAAAGAATTTTTGGTTTCACGAAAAAAACTTAAAAAATTACCCAGAAATAAATGATGAAGTAATTTCTAACCCGTTTTTCATATGCACGAAGTTATTAATGGTTGTGTTTTAAATAAAAGTAACGCCAAGAGTAAGAGAAAAAATTGAAAGAAAAGAATCGCTACTAAAATCTCTAACAATTGTGAAGAGCAAAACCGACCCGTCTTAAGAAAATGAGGAAAAGCGATGTCAGACTTAAAAAGCTACACTTATATCAACTATAAATTTTTTCTTTGGCCCAAATATCAACGCCACAAAAAACTAAAATCAGCCAAAAATGTTGGTAAATTTTTCATAAGAAGTTTAACTCAAAAATATCAGACTACCAGCATAAGACTTAGCACTCTAAAAATTCTTTTCTAATTAAAATTCCTCATTTACAAAAAACAAAATACCAGAAAGATTTATTTCTTTTTTGTTACAGTTTTTATTAATAATTAAATGATCATAAATGAACATGCAGCCATTTTGCAATGCTGATCGGAATTCATGTAAATTTACAAATCGATTCAGTGCTTTATTTAACAAATTTTGATAACAAAGGATCAAATGACTGCATCAACCAAAACTATGCTGATAAGATTTTATGAACTGAAGTCTATATTCCCGAGTTGTTGTTGTTGTTTCTTTGTACCTTATCGCCAGCAATGACTATATTTTTTCAGATAAAACCATCTTTGATTAGCATTATAAGACATTAACCCAACACTCACACAACCAATGACACTTCGATTTCATGCACGAGCTGACATTGCTAAAAGGTTCGATGATAAATTCGTGAAACCAAACTTGATGATTCTGTATGTTAAGCATATATGGTAAAAACTATAGTCAACATACATACACACAAATATCGTATATTTAAAAAGTTGAAAAAAACCTGGCATGTGTAACAAATAACATTTTCAACAATTTTGCTTTGATAAATTAAATTCACTTATAAAAGTTCCAGCACTTAAACATAAGAAATACTTTGACACAAATACAAAACAATGGTTAAAAAAAAGAAATAGCTCACAAAGGATGAAACATGCAATTCTCAAGGATACGTTTTGTGGAAACGACTGCACCAAATGTAACAACAGCTGAAACTCTGTTGCATAGTCAGGTGCAGAGGTCGAATGGATTAAATGGGAAAAGAGAAGAATACGAAAAAGAAGATGATGTCTTTAAGAAGTTGGCATGTTGCAAGAAATAGTGATAGCAGAAATAACAACAATTTGAATATTCAATATTCTTTGCTCATGCTGTTTCTGCTTTTAACACGTAAATCGGAAGCAAAGCAAAGGACTAAATGGCATGTTTACATCAGAGATGATATTCAAAACGCACGTACCTATTCATTAACACGTACGGGTATTTACCCAATTGGAAAGTTTATTGTGGTAACATTTGATTCACAAATTTGTCTTAAATGTTTTCATGTGATTTTTAAACGGTTCAGGTTCAGATTTAAATTAATTCGCATTCAAAGTATTTTTGCTAAATTGTATAAAATTTATTTGTATATGAGCTACTTGTGCGAATTTTTATTTTGAAACTCTGAATCATCCGGTTTTATTTTAAGTTTTTTTATGTTATTCTATATTATTTTCATTTTATGCTAGGGTTGACTTTTTGAGTTTTCTAAACTTTGAACGCCTTATGCCCTATGTACTAAAAAACTATTTGACTTAGAAAAAAAGTAGTTGAACGGTTTTTGTTTGCTTCTTGCAAGCTTTCAATATAAAATATAAAATACACATTGCGTGGTTAAAGCGCAGCTGCATAGTAAAATTTCAAGTTCCACAAAATTTTCGAATTTTGTGCAACTTCTAATAATTTTTGACTATTTGATATTGTTCGTACTTTTTGAAAGTTTGAAAATTATAAGATATTATACGATATTTTTCGTTATAACTTGATAATATCGACTTTTATAGATTTTTAAATATGAATGATTGTAGTGTTAAATCGAAAAATTATTGCCTGCTCATTTCGCCACGGCACACAGTGGATGGATTTGTATGGAACGGCGGCCATAAATAGTAATAATTGCGCTAGACTCTTGAAATTTGATGAAGATGTTTTAAATGTAAAATTAGGAAAATTGTGTAAATATGAGTAAAATCGGTCCACGGACACGCCTACCTCCCATACAAAGTTGGGATGTGGTTGAGACCTTTTTTCAAAATGGGTATCAATTCCTATTAACTTGGCAATGCTGATTTCAAAAATGTTACTAATTTTGCGATATCTTTTATATTTTTCAAGTTATTAGAGAAAAATCAACAAAGGTGGCCATTAACAGTAGTAGTAGCGTTAGTCTTGAAAGTTATATTTACATTTACAAGAAAATAAATATATAATAAGAATAATAAAAATAATAATACTAAAAAAAATGATAATAATAAAAATTTCATAATCGGATAATCGGTCCCATATGCTGCATCTGACATAGCTTCACTACGTTCTATTCAGGTACAAAAAGAGCAAACCCGAATGGGGATAGATAAAGAAAAAATAGCCCTTTTCAGTTCCCTTTTACTTAAAGGAACTTCTTTCAAAATTTAAGCAACTTGTAAGCTTGTACAATCAATAAAATTATTATAAAGCGCTGCAAAATTTGATGAAATAAAAATATTTTTTCCTTCAAATGTTGCAGTAGAAAAATAATCATAAAAAAAAGTTCTGAAAAAAAGCTGCTGATACCTTGGATTTTGGTTAACCATACTTCCTCACAATATATATAAAAAAAATTCCGAAATCCGGGGATATACTTTTTTTTTTCCTGTCAAACTTTGCCAATTTTCTCAATTATGACTTTTTCAGCCCTAATTTGAAAAAAATCAGCATAATTCACACATAGAGTACCTAAGCTCAATCAAACATTTTTTGAAAAGTATGACCCATGAACTTTATGCTAATATACAATATTGGTATATTTCAATACAAATAAATTAATAAGAGCATTTCATAAAAGTCAGTATTTTTTGTTCCTTCTTAAAGTAACTTAGGAAAAACTTGATAAAAAAAAAATTGTGAAAAAAAGCAGCTGAATTTTTGTCTTTTAGCTAACCATACTTTCTCACATTACATATAAAAAAATTTCCGAAATCCGGAGATATACTTTTTTTTGTTCTGTGAAAGCTTGCAAAGTTTCCATTTTTATCATTTTTCAATATAATTTTTGAAAAATCCATACAATTCATATAAAGGCGATAAAAGAAAATTAAATTGATTTTTATAAAGTGAAAACAATGTACTTTCTGGCAATATGCTACTTTATAGCATTTTGTTTCAAACAAGATAACTATAGCGCTTTATCTAACAATCGCTTTTATAAAAAGTTTCATAGAACACTTTCGGTGTACAAAGTTCAACTTTGAGCCCACTGTGTCACTAAACTCAAAACAAATTTAAAACTTTTATAGTTTTTTTTTCAGTCCCTAAGTATTCTCTGACGATTGCTATAAAATATTTTTCAATCCCGAGTACTTTCAAATTCTTCCTATGGCCACAAAAACCTACTTTGCGGCAGTTCACACCCACTTGAACTTTTTCCAATTGGGTCTTATGCTTTCAAGAAAATGAACATTTAGTTAAAATCATAACGTTATATAATTGTATAGCAGTGCTTTTCAACAGTAACTGGAACAGCAACAGCAATATAAAATCGGTTGTTAGTAGAAGCGACAGCAACAGCATGCATGCCCTTACAACAGCGTGCAGCATTGTTAGTGAGTAAAACGTGCACGTGAATTTCTATTTTTATTTTCAGTTGATGTTAAATGCATGCACATACACACATGCATACGTACTATATGACCCTTAGACAGTCGTTAAGTGCATTTGTGTGTATGTTAATATGTTTTTACAGTGTTTACACAGCGGTGAAAATTACTCAAATGCAGTTTCTCTGTAACAGCGATTTCCATAAAACAAGTTTATATCATTGGTTTTTATTTATGAAAAATTTTTCAGACAGATTTACTGAAACTGCATTTTTTTTTGGATTTTTATTTTTTGAACTTATTGAAGTTAAGTTACATTTATATTTACGTTTTGGTCAGGTTATACTGATGAAGCAGCAATCTTGCCGTATTATTCTGTTTTGACCATCAGACATTTGCTTCTAGAGAATATGATGAATGAAAAAATTAATTGAATAATAAGGGAATTCCCATATTTTATGTATGGTACATGTGAATTGAATTCTTTGAATAAACTCAATTTGCGGAAAAACAGAATGCAACACTTATTTTGAGTCGCGTTAAATCAAATTCGCGTAAAAAAAGTTCGCGTAAAAACAGAATTAGGTGCATTGGAATCGTTGTATATGATTACATCAATATAATACTGAAGAATATAAGCCTTTTTTAATTTTTTTGAAAAATGTTGGTACCTTCACTATTCTTCATTCTAAGGAATTTATTAGCATTTGTATGCATTATGTTGTCTCATTCACAGTTCTTCGTTTTAATACTCTATCACTTGACCAAATGTTATTATAATGATTATATATCTAACATAAAAACATACGTTTTTCTTATTTATTATTATTTTTTCTATTTTTATTTTTATTTATTTTATTTATTTTATTCACATGGATCAAATAGTCTCCACAAAACTCTGTCAATATGCACGATTCTATATAACGCCTTTCCTATATTTCCCAAACTTACGATTTTTCTTATAGCTATTATTTGTACAATAACAGAATGAATATGGAATCAAAAAGTGACACTCGGATCTGGTTTCGGAGATACAGTCTTCGGAGGTTGTGAATATAGTTTTTTCTAAAAATATACATAAGTCAGAAACGCTTGCATTGATTTCCAGATGCTATAAAACTCAGTTTGCTTACGAGATATATCGAAAAAACCACATGAATCTAGGTGCAAAATTCAAATGTTCATTTCTCGAAAATTTGAGCCAATTTGAACAAACTGAGCCAAATGGTTTCTTGTTTTGGCGGGTTGAAAATCAACCCGCAGCGTCAGATCCGAGTAGACTTTTGCAAAAAAAATTTTGTTCCACAGTGTAATTTGAAACGGGTTTTAGGCTACCCTTAGAGCTTCGTGATAATGCTTGTTAGCAGAGTTCAATTGGTAATATGTGCAACATGAATCCAAAAACATTTCCATTTTCGACATTTGATTCGGTTCAAAATTCGATCTTGTTGTCATCTGGGCCACATATTCAGAATACACTGAAGAGAATTGTTAGTATTGCGTCTCTTAATGCTTTTTCCACAGTCAGTTTTTGACTTTAAATTGGTTCCAAAACGTGTCTCTCAGACTTAAGTCCTGCCTCTCTTAATAAAATGCCTGGTGAGATAAAAATTTACTTGTTGAATTAATTTTTTTTCATTTTCTCTTATTTATTTGTCTCGTTATATCCTTTTAATTACACTTACTTTTATTTTGTAAATACATACAAATGGTGTAAACGGATTCAATTATCGGTTATAATCAGCAAAAATTACTTTTTTTCATTTATACTGCATATTTGTGGTGGTAATCAGAGTTTTGCCTCCGTTTAGCTCTATTACAATTCTTAATATATTTCCACACTATATAACATTGCGTCACGATTTTTTCTTAATTGCATTACATTTTGCGTTGTATTCTTCGTTACTAATGTTGCAGTATTTCCTTTACAACTGTTTAACGGTCTGAACCGATTGAAATCGGGTAACTTGACTTTATTTTATGTGTCATTTTTATTTGGTGGCTTCGATGGCGTGATGATACTGTTCCTCAGAGACATAAAGAAAAATCTGTATAAATCTAAATACATTTTGAAGAAGAAGAGTAGTTCTTTTGGACCAAATTATTGGTTTCTTAAAAAAATTAAATTCAATGCATCATAGCTTTGAATAGCTCGAAAAACTGTGATTTCATACTATTAGTTTAGAATATTTTAAAATAACAGAGCCATGAGAGAAATTGTGATTATATTCAGCGCGGCAAAAACCTACTGAAAAGTATATTCTGCTTTCTGGAAAAATAATTTGTCCGTTATTTATTATTTTATATAGTAATTTCGGTAATACTCTTAAGTAGTAAATATTGTAAATAAAAAAAAAATTACGAAATGATTGTAAAAATGAAATTATTTCCATATGTTTAACTGCCGCTGTAGCAAATATAAACCATGGTTTTTTTTTTTTTTTAATATAAATAATAGACCAAGCTGAAATTTAGATTCATCCCAACACCAACTCAAAAGTTAAAATGACTCTTAGAAACGATATCTGCATTATTTATTTTTCGTTCCGAGCAAAACCAATGGAGCACTTTTGATTCTCCTGAAGGTCCTTTTTGGATAAGATACGTGTTTTTTACTCGTAACTTTTATTCCTTCACAGAATGAAGAGCCGAATTAGCTCGAAAAATAAAGATTGTGTTTCTGTAAAAAATTTGACGTTAAATTATTTAAAATTTTTTCATTTGAATAATTTAAGTCTTATTGAAAGGTATGAGCAAAAAATACATTTTCACGACCTTCAGGAGAATCAAGAGTGCTCCATTGGTTTTTCTCGGAACGAAAACAAATGTTGCAAATATCGTTTTTAAAGGTTCTTCTAACATTTGAGTCGGTGTCTGACTGACTTTATTTTGCTTCATACAAATCGATGCGGTCTAATAAATAAGCATTTGAATATGGGTTGAATTACAATAAATGAAATCGACCGATTACCGTACTGCAAGCAAAGTTCTAAGTATGTAATTTCCTTAGTTCTCTCTTTAGTTTCTTTCTTTAGTTCTTTCTGTCATAGTATATATTTTATAGTTAGATTTGATATCACTGGTTTTACTTTGTGTTAAAAATATTTTACGTGATATATCTATTAAAAATAATGTTTCTTCGTAGACCCATGGTATACAGGAGATTTCTTAGTAAAAAATACTACATGAAAACTCAAAACATTATTCCATTCAGACCTTAATAAAATTTTCGCATTTGTTTTAATGCAAAAATGTTTGTTGCATTCGAAGGCTTACTGAAATATGCCTTATTCGTGCTTTTATGCAATTTGAAATTTGTTGCAGACGTTGTGTGGTAAAAGGAAGAAAAAAGAAACAAATCAGTTCAAAAAAGTGTACTGCTGTTGCCAATAGTAGTTGTGGTGCTATGTCGGCAGTGCTCCTGTGTTATACCGATAGATTATGCAATTTTATCTTTTTTTCTTAGTTTTATTTAGTTGGCTAAGTTCATTCATTTAAATTGTTTTTTGCATTTGAAATTTTTTGCAATTTGGTATATACTACTTTTCCTTGTAATACCTGCATTTTACAATGCAATTTACATAGACTATAAATTTTTGCGCCTTGTTTTGCTGAAATGAGTTTCCGTTTGGCGTGAACATATTTTTTTAGTTTTGATTTATTTGCAAATTTTGTTAGTAGAAAATTTAGTTTTCTTTGGCATTGAAGTGAAGTTTTTTCTCATATTAATGATGGATATAATAAATTATGCAATGATAATTTTATTTATAAATATCTATTAATTCATTAATTTTTAAGAAACTTAATTTTTAATAATAATATTGCTGCTACACATTTATGAAAAGCTTGGTATATAGCATGTTTTCGAAAAAAATAGTCTGCACAACTTGCTCATTTTTTCAATTACTGCAATTTAAGGCAGGATTATGCGTTTGCTTTGGTAGAAGTATTTGCCCAGGACTGTTGCGTTGTCAACGTTAAGCTATTTGCTAACGAGACTTCAAAAAAAAAAAAAAAAAAAACCTAACAAAAGATGAACAAAACAGCTTAATATTTGTTATGGCAACTTAATACAGTACATTTTCACATAAACGCCCGACTACAAATACAAGCGAACAACTGGCACACTGAGAAAATCACGTGACCATAAGCCAACGCGCACGCTTACCTTAATCTGGGTAATTCACAGAACACCCAATCTGTAACTTCGTCCAGTTTTACCTCTCTGTGGGATGTAGCTAAATCGGATTTGTTGCCAGCAATAACAATTGGTATATCCTGGAAAAGATTAAGAGAATGAAAATAGCAAAGAGAAAGTAATAACAAAAATGAAATCAATGAATTTTTGTGGCTTTCATATATTTGTGTGCACAAGTATTCAACACGGTGTGTGAATGAAATTTAATACCAAAAATAAAATATTTTGCAAAAAATAAACTTAAAGTAAAAAATATTTATTTTTGAAATGAACCCGTAATTTTTTTTTTCACTAAATAATTTTAATTCTTTATTTAACTACATACAGTATTGGCCAAAACTTAAGTACATTTTTTATCAAATCATAATTTTTTGTGAAAACGATGTTTTTGAACCGTGTTGTGAATTAATTATATATATTTATATCTTTATTATTGATAGACAAAAATTTTAAAAATTCAGCGTCATAAATAAAAAGTTATTATCAAAGGAACATTTTAAGACAGAAACCTTAACGGACAAACTAAACCAAACTAAAGCACCCCCATTTTTATGATAAATAAAAATTTTTAAAATTAGTACTTAGTTGCAAATCTTTTATTCTGGACGACACACTCATCTCTTTTTGGCATAGAGGAAATTACATTATTAATGATATCCTGCGATATTCTCTTACCAGGATATTTTCAAGGATTGAAACAAATCCGCCGTGGTTTTGCAATTTTCTCTCTTGATTTTCATGTTAACGATCTCCCACAAGTTTTCAATAGGATTCAGGTCAGGGCAGGCCAACTAAGAAATTCAATTATATTGCTCTGAAGCCACGCCTTAAAAATATAATGGGTGATTTTGGATGGTTGTCCTGTTGGAGCCTTCACTTAAGTGGCATCTTTTCATGGGTATATGGCAGCATGACTTCTATTATTATGTCAACGTACATGGAGCGATCCATCCTAATCCTAAGTTTTTCAAAGCCACTGTAAAGAACGGTGGTGGAAATGTAATGGTCTGCGGTTTCTTCTTTGGTCATGGGATTGAACAAATTCATAGGATTGATGAAATAATGGATCACTCCATGTACGTTGACATACTAAAAGATGTGATGCTACCATATACCGATGAAGAGATGCCACTTAAGTGGAGGTTCCAACAAGATAACGATCCAAAATCACTCCTTAGATTTTTAAGGCGTGGCTTCAGAGCAATAGAATTGAATTTCTTAGTTGGCCTGCCCTAACCTGAACCCTATTGAAAACTTGTGGGAGATCGTTAACATGAAAATCAAGAGAGAAAATTGCAAAACCACGGCGGATTTGTTTCAATCCTTGAAAATATCCTGGGAAGGAATATCGCAGGATATCATTAATAATGTAGTTTGCTCTATACCAAAAGGAGATGCGTGTGTCATCCAGAATAAAGGATTTGCAACTAAGTACTAATTTTAAAAATTTTTATTTACCATAAAAAAGGGTGCTTTAGTTTTGTCCGTTAAGGTTTCTATCTTAAAATGTTCCTTTGATAATAACTTTTTATTTATGGCGCTGAATTTTTAAAATTTATGGCTGTCAATAATAAAGATATAAATATATATAATTAATTCACAACACGGTTCAAAAACGTCGTTTTCACAAAAAAATTATGATTTGAAAAAAATATACTGAGGGGTGCTTTAGTTTTGGCCAATACTGTAAGTAATTTCAGTAATAGAATACAAATAATATGGTTATTTATAATTAACAATTAGTAGTTATGTTCTTCTTTTTAGCTCTAAATTTAATACATAATTTAATTCGGTTTTTCTGAGCTATTCAAAGTCCATTTTTTTCTGCTATTACAAAAATGGGAGCTTTATTGATATTTTTGTTATAAAATTAAAAACCCAAATTCTTTTTTTAAATCAAAATAATTTCTGCCAACAGAAAAATTATTTATTCGGTACTCTTTCTGTTTTTCGCTCACCTTGACGTATTAGATAGCAGTGATGTGGGGCCCTAAATATCAGTTTCAATGAATTTTTGGGCTTATTAACTATATATTCGGAAAGTTATGTGATACGTGCTTATTGGATATATTCAAATAAATCCATCTTTATTCTTGCGGCATGTACTTAAGGAGAATGAAATAAATTTGACAGCGCAAGAAGAAATAGTACATTTCTTATCCAAGAATTGCTCATTTATTCTATGAATGCAAGGGCATTATCTGCAAAAGCTGAGGCTTCGGATACTATGCTTGAAAGAAATTCAAAGATTTTGTTCTATATACAAAGATTTTGAAGGAGAAACTTGAGGCCCGTGCTAAATAAGACAGTAAGCTGGAGTTGCTTCAAATCACTATATCATATAAAAGGCTCGAAAATAGAACGATGACTATAGACAGGATTATAGCCAGAAAACCTTATATCCTTTTATATTGGGATACTGTGACATAGTTCAAGACTTCGAAGCTTTTTTCGAGCTATTGGGTAAATAAGGGCGATTGTGACATTGCAAGGCTCCTCTGGTCAGTGCATCGCAAAATGGGAACTGTATGGGAAGACATTAAGCTAAAAGTCATCTCCGTCAAGAGCATCCTTAGAAAGGCCAATTTGGTTGCCTAAGGCACAGTGTGATGGCAAGATCCTCCTGTAAGGCACTTGTCTTAAAAATCTGACCACATCTTTGGAGAACTGGTTGGTGATAGTGAGTTAGACACTTCATTTAAATAAGACTTTACTCTTTTTTCAGTGAACGAAGAGTGTTTTCAGCACTTTGAAAGATAAGTTAACAGAATAATGGTTGACATCATGCAAAATTTATAATATGTTGCGACGGACGACGCTTTAATGATGCAAAGACTACTGAAGAATAAGTGGTTTGTTCAGTTGCCAGAAGGTCCGTATGAATATAAGTTTCCTGCAGATAAGCCTTCAATAGTGGTGCTTTATATGAGATCACTCTCAAGTGAGAGAAGATTCTCTTAAAAATAATGAATGATATGCCGAAAATCTTCCATGTTGAAGGGATATTTGATTTTAGACATTATTTTCTTTGTGAAATAAATTCCTAAAAATTAACAGTGTATAAAAAAAGTTCACAAAAGTACCAAAAACATGGCCTCACGAAAATTAAATATGATCGAAAACAAAAAAAAAAAAAAAATCAAATTAAAAATTTTGATGCTTCTTCATATGAACTAAGGTGTTAAATTTTAATATTTTTTTTGCTATTTTGCGACAGACTTTTAGAAATATTTAATTTTTAAAACATTACTGCACTTTCTAGTTGAAGAAGATCTATTTTTATAGAGTTTTCTTGGCAATTTTGTTAAAACCTGATCAGATTAATAGAAAAACATGAGAATTTCAAATAACTTAAATGGACAGGGTTCATTTCTAATATACTTATAATCTTCAAGTATTTAGTCAAATAAATATTTTTTTTAAATAAAAAGGCAGCTTACAGCTCAGTTAACAAAAAAATTTCAATTAACTCACCTGGAAGTCGGCGCGCTGTTCACGTATTTCCTCGAAACACTGCTTCACACAGAGAAAACTTGGCGCTGATGTTGTTGCGTATACCAACATGAATGCATGCGCTGTGGCAATCGATAGGCGCCTCATTGCTGGAAATTGCATATCACCAGAGGTATCCAATATGTCCACCTACAAAAGAAGAGTAGAAAAAAGAGAAATATATTTTGAATTATTCGTACTAGCAATTAAAATGCAAAATGACAATTCATTTCAACTGTTGTCATGGTCAGTTGTTATTTGTTTTTTTTTTTAAACTATTGACAATTGGGCAAATTTTTGCATTTCAATTTATGGTAATTAAATTGTATGTGGCATGTCTTTTAACAAGTTTAAATATATTAACCTTTAGATGTTGCAAACATTTTGTTAAAAGCTATTTTGGGGGCATTTGTAACTTTTTCAAAAATTATATTTTTTTGTTTGTTTTTTTGTATTGAAATATTTACTTAAAATTAACAAACATTTCCTATGACTACAACTAGTCTAATGACTAACGAGCAGTTTGAGTCTAATTTTAATTTATGATAATTGCTAGGTGCTTCCCCTTGGACGTTCTAGCTACTGTCTGGTCCCAACAAGTTCGAAAGGTTTTCTGCGTTTAAGTCTTCTCGTTCCAGCCGGTTCTTCATTTACGTGCTGGCTTAGTCGCTGCTGGTGGGCTATTGCGACGTTTTTAATGGTGCTGGTTACCGTGTCAACTTTCAAGTCAAATTATATTAACAAAACTTTTAGTTTGAATATCAGAATCTTGACGGACTTCAGAATTTTTCAGATTGAGTAAATTAAAATTTTCTTATTGCTTATCGTAGTGAACACGACGGGACTAAAAAGGGTAATTCATTACAACTTTAAAAGGACTTGTAGAAAAAAATATAATTTTTACCCCAGCAATGCCATAAGGGGATTACGATTCAGTTTTTGCTCCTGGGCTTCTAAGCCAGACTATTGAGAGTTTTAAAACAATGAGTTTAAATTGATGAAAAACCAAGTTCTAAGCAGATGTAACATATAAATGATGTTTAAGAGTCTATTAGGTTGCAAATAGTTGCATACTTTCTCGTAGATTTCAAGATTTCAAAGGACCTACTACTAAATCTTGATCACAATTCATAATTCTGTTAACTTTACGAGTCTTTCATGATGGTTTCTTAGCAGACTATTTGTAAAATTTTAAATGTAATTCCTCAAAGATGTGCAACATTTCAAACAATATGAAATTAGATATTTTCCCTTAGTTTCTATCATTATCTAAGAGCATTTTTTATAAAAATCAGTTATTATTTAGAATTTGCCAAATATTTATTTTTACTCTCAAATCATTGACAAACTGCTAAAGGTTAAAACAAATTGCTGCAAACGGAAGCAGAAAACTTGAATTGAATAAAAATTGAATTTAATTGAACTGCATTGACGTTTTGTTGAATATGCAATTCAATTATCTGAACTTAAAAATGAAAAATAGATTGTACTTTTATTCTGTCATGTTTCATATTGTTTCTAGGTTGTTCTTGCGAAGTGTATCAACTATTAAATAAAACAAAAAAAGAAAACTCATTGTTGGGAAAAAGCGTCTGTTGTGGTTATATTGGTTAATTCAGATATTAAATTTTAATTTAAGTAGTAAAGCAAAAAATTAAAAACTCCAACTTTATATCAACTTGCTGAGTGCTACTTTTATGTTGCAACGCATAAGTGAATTAAATTCATTTCGCTCTTTTACTCTTCGCTGAAGCTGACAGTAAAATTAATTTTAAGAGTGTACTCGTAGTAAAATTCACATTGCAATAAAATTAAAAATTATTGTCATATTAACCTCTTATACATACATGTTCATAAAGGATGTTTTATTAATAAACCAATTCAGTTAACACAATTAAATTTGAAAAATTATCGCGTGCTTTACGAAACATTAAATTCTCGTATCAAGTTAAAGGTTACTCATACGCCATGTAAACCCACATAATCAAATTAAATGCTATGAAATATTTGGTGTGCATTTAAACGTAATAAAAGATATGAAAAATGATTAATGAAGCACACAATTTTATTTAAACTTTTTCTATTTTGTATATCAAACTAGAAAACATAAAATATAGCCTTCAGCAGCATCATTCAGCAAGAACATTTAACGGAATTTCTCAGGAACAAAAAAAAAATTCATTACTCTGAAGCTTAATGTGTAACTAATACATATAGAAAATTCCTTTGTAAATTTATATGTTTGATAGCTGTGTACTTCATAACAGCAAAGGGGTTGACAATAACAAGTTTCTCAAACAAAAATCACTCACAGGAACATAAAATGAAAAATAAAAAACGTACGAGTATGAAAATGCAAAACATGCAAAGTTACAAAGCATAACTTTGTGGTAACAAAATGTTGAAACATGATGATGGCAACACTACCACAAATGTGAACACATTTTGATTAATGATGCGTCTCTAAAGATTCAGTTTGTTGGCGTGAGTGCTAAGCGCTCTAGGATGCTTTGCGAAGTAATTAATTTTCGACCCAATTTTGCACACACACACATTATATATACTTATATATATATAATTATGTATTACATTCATATGTCAATATGTATTTGTTAAGATGTTTCCATGGGCAAGCTTATGTAAAATAAGAAAGCTTTTACCTTTTTGAGTTAAAAATATATTAGACTCTATCTCAATAATTTTTGTGGAGAAGGCTGTACGTCCGGAAAACATCATCATCATCAACATAGGCCAGCTTTTCGATATGTATATCAGAGTTTTTAGTTCGTATGATCCACTGCCGTCTTTTTGTTACTTTAAAGTATTTGTGCGTAAATTTTACGTTTTTGTTAATACATAGTTTGTTTCATGTGATGTATGTCATTTATGGAAATGCCCACATGGAAATGCCCATGCAGCAATAGTTTGATTTCGTTTTCATACATATTTCTCTTAATTTCATTTGTGCTAAGCTAATTTATTTTTTATTTTCTGTTTTTCGTTTGTGGTCCCTATGCAACCCCCAGTAAAGTCTCAAATGAGGCTCAACCAAACAGCCAGAGCTAGCGTAGTGATTGATGAGGGTGTAACATATGTTAGGTCGCCTAGCAATGTTTTTGTGACTATTCACTCCACACATAATTAATATATATTGTGGCAACGGAGCAGCAGCAGATTATTAATTGCAAACTCCGTTTGCATGAATTTCACAGAAGAATATTAATTATATTTATTTTATTTTTAATTGCTTGGTAAAATCAATTTCCGATTTATTAATACGTTTTTTGACGCTACATTTGCTGCGCTGCGTGTTGGTTGAAGTTTCCTTTTTCTCGTTGTGAAAATTTAATTTCACAAAATTATAAAAGTTTTAACAAATATTTTAATCAAAAATTTGTGTGCGTGTGGTAGTGCTGTGAAAACAAAAGTCAGGTTGTGCATGTGTTTACAGCGAAGGGGTGTTTGTTCAACGGTTAAATTTTCATTTAATATGGCAGTTTCCGCAAAAGTTTGTTATCAAAGTTGTTTTTGAAACTTCGTTTGTACATACATACATATGTATATTATCGATTAAAGATCATGGAAGCGTTAGTACTAAATCATTAATTTTTGAATAAAAAAATATGTACAAAAATATTTGGAATCTTGAAAAAATTTGCTCCAATTTATTTTGCTAAAATTCAAGCTGTTTCGATTTGATTTTAAATAAGTTGACTTGTCATGTTTTTACCTAATTTTGAGGTATTATCTATAGATTAAAATGCTTAGAGTTGAGTAGTATTGCTACCGCCAGTTGCACGCTATGGAAACTTTTGCTTTTATTTTTTCCTTGAACAACTAACTAGACTTCTGCATCGGTGTAATTAGTCCTTAGTTCGATTTATCAAATTACATATAAAAAACCTATATGCTTGCCAGCTTCTTCCCTCGTACCTTATGAAATCAACACATTCTATATTCGTTAAAAATTTATTTATTTAATATTAGTTCCTTTTAGACCACGGGTTATTATAGTACGTCTTAATTTGAATTGATTTAGTTTTGATCTTTTATATGTGTTTGTATATGTATGTAATAGTAAACTTACTATATTTTACCATGGGTAATGTGTTACTTCTGATTAATGGAGTCAGCCCTTCTCGTATGAGTATTTAATGCTCAATATTTATTCAGCAAATACTAGACATGACATACATACATACATAAGTACTATTCAGCTTTTACTAAACGTATGGAAACCATGACGAATGATGATAATTAAATTTTTAATTTGTTATTGGTAACCATGTCGTATGAGCAACACTGAATTTAAGTAATGGTCAATAATGCCGTTTGAGCAAATCTAACGCAATTTATGCTGAAAACTCAACTACAGTAGAGTATTTCGGATACAATAGCCTATAATAAGCTGCGTAGGATCTTCGAGTTATGTTATCGTGAAACAAAAAAACACTTGGGTGTTTATTGTCAAAGTTTTGGAGATGGATTTTATATTTTTTTTGCCTATATTTTAGCTTGAGGAATAAAAATAGTTGTCTCAATATTTGAGCTTCCTATCACATACCTGTAAACGGCGCGGACAGAATTTATATCAGATTTCGTTGAAATTTCACGAAAAAAGCGACTTGCTAAAACGTAGAAAAGTCTGCCTTAGCTGCGAAAACATAGGGTTTTAGGTATTTTATTTGTATGGGAGATGCCACCCTTTGTTGTCAAACTACTTCCACGTTTTTTCATCTAGCTGAAAATGCGGACCAAATATGTACACCCAAAGGGGAGTTTTTTTTTTTTTTTTTGTTTTTCTGCTTATTCGTTTTTCCATAAGAATTGTAATTGGAAACAAACTGATTGCGCCGTTCATAGGTATGATCAAGAAAGCTGAAATTTTGGGAGTATTCTCTTCGGATCCAATGCTAAAACATAGGCTAAAATGCCCACAAATTTTTTTTAAAGAAAGAAAAAACTCCCCTTTGGGTGTATTTTGTCCGAATTTTCAGCTAGATGAAAAATGTGAATGTAGTTTGACAACAGTGGGTGGCATCTCCCATACAAATAAAATACCTAAAACTCTATATCTTCGCACCTAAGGCAGACTTTTTCTACGTTTTAGCAAGTCGCTTTTTTCGTAAAATTTCAACGAAATGGCACATAAACTCTGTTCGCGCCGTTTACAGGTTTGTGATACGAAGCTCAAATATTGAGACAACTATTTTTATTCCTCAAGCTAAAATATAGGCAAAAAATAAAAATAAAATCCATCTCCAAAACTTTGAAAATAAACACCCTAAGCTGCAACCATATCAGTGATGGCATTTGGGTTTTGTGAAAATGTACTGAATTGAGACTTGGATATTTTTTATGGTCACTCGAGTTTTTATACGCATTTTTCACCAAACTTTTGTGTATTGAATAAAATACATTCATGTCATATTAGTAATATTTATTGAAAGCCACTGAAGAATAGCCACATCGTTTGAGTAATTTTCCATTGTTATTTTGTTGATTATATTTAATACTATGACAACATTAATATCAAATATATGTATGTATATAAAATTTAAAACTTATGCAGTGCATAATGTGCACGTAGTCAATAAATCAAATATTTAAGTATATAAATTTTGCCACATTATTTAAGTATAAAATTGCAATGAATGTATTTTCTTGTCCAATATTTTTAGCCGATTCTTTTAAAAGTAAACTTTTTCTTGGTAGATGTGCAAAGCAAAGAGCAGAACTGTTGCACTATTTTCACATCCAACTCAGAGCGGCAGTAAATTTCTAATTCCCCTCAATTACATTAAATCCACAAAAACCAAAGCCAATAAAATGAACATAAAATAAACCAAAAAAATAGGAATAGAAAATAACAAGAAGAAATAAACCTAGACAACTTAGTAATAGAAAAAAAGGTTGAACCACGAAGCCGCAAAAGCTACTGCTACCGCTTGTGCTGACATAAACCACACTTGTAGATGACTGCCGATATTTCAAGTGTATTCATTGTATGCAACACAAGCGGGGGTTTTGTAGTTAGTAGAAAATAAGCAGTTGAGTTGGAAGAACTGTTTTTGAGAAAACCCGTTGGAATATGTCCCAGAATTTAAATAGGTTGTCAAGAAAATATTTATCTTGAGTTACCAAAATGCTTTTAATTGAGTGCTTTCAAAGAATTAACAAGGTCAATTTAAGGAAAAGTAGGTTACAAGTATACATACATATGTTGTGTAAAAAATTTTGCTAGAATTTTCAAAATTTTTCGACCTTTTTAAGATTATTCCAGCTTTTCAATATTTTTTTGTTACATTTCAACATTTTCCATCTATTACCAGCAAAAGTAACGTTTTTCGTAATGGCTGCCTCCTCTGCAACACTTCTTATATTTTCTTGTTTGTTTGCCTACCGGCTTGTTTATTGAACGCTTAACTTTTACCGCCGAACCAAACAGTTTTTGTTCAATGCACCACAAATGCCAGCATCCTCTTGTAGCTTTTCTTTACAATTTTCGTTCACTTTCTCTATCCATTTTATACAATTTATTCTTAACTTAGCTTACAACATATGTTGCGCTGCTCAAAGTTGTTTGCAATAAACTTGTCCCACAGCCGATTTATTCATGATTGTGCTTTATTTTTTCCCCTCTTTGATTATGGTACTTTTATGTACTATTGGCTTGACATACAAACAAATTGAAAAAGCAAACATAAAACACACAAAATGTTAAGTTGAACACTTAAGTGCAGAAACTGCCTTAAGACTGACAGTTTCAAGTGCTTATTGACACAAAGATCAAATTTATGGAATTATAGGAAGAATGCTAAGTGTACGAGCTATAAAAATTTCTTAATATAAACTACTGATGTATTTCATAATTAGCTTACACAAGTAAGATTAATTGAAAGCTAATGTTTATATTAATGAGCCAGTAATAATTAAAGAAAAGTCAAACCAAACTTGAACATTTTAGGTCGAATCGCATACACTAAGCTGCGTAGGCTCTTTTAATAATGCTATCCTTAAAAATATTATGGCAGCTTCCATGTACACAAAGAAAAATCAGAAAAATCAATTTTTTTTGCGGTTGATGTATAATGTCCTATATAAGTATACCTGCAAAACTGCACACAATGTGCCCTTGCGTTTAATACTGCGTGTATCAATCCACTTAAGAGCTTCCAATGTGACCAACTATGTAACCTGCAACATTCTTCATACTATTACTTCCTCCACTCGAGGTTACTGGTAACCAAGCTCATGCACATCTTAACTTAAATTGTGTTGTTTGGTTATAGCTACTGCTGCAGCTTTAAATATGGCAAGGCGAATGATGTAGGTTAGCCGTCGATTGGCTTGAAATGACTTTTCTCTGGCCAGCTTTAGGTAGAAAGGAATTTTGTGATCCTTAAGCTTTATAGTCATTTTGCCATAAGTTAAGTTTGTCGTGTCGTGTTGACGTTGCTGATTAATGCGAAAGCTTATAGCAAATGGAACATTGAGCAAAACATGCCATTTGTGACCGTTTTATGTCTAGGATAATACCTCAACGAGGATACGCAAATAAAGATAGAAATAAAGTTTATCAAGTAATTGTGTAAGAATTTTAATTACGCTGATTAATCTTTGGACAAATAGCAACATTAAGGTACGAGAACGCACAGATTCTAATGATGATGGGCATAAAGAATAAGATGTAGCGTTCTCGTTTATTACTTGACAACATAAAAATTAAAAGTTGGAGTTGTGATAAGAAAACTTTAAAGTGCTAAAGCCTTAAGTCACTTAAAATTTTTGAAAACAAAAACTGTTTTCATAAAAAAAACAATTAGTTTCCTAATTAGGCTAGACGATAAGTTATTTTAATTGAGCATAAGTTAAAACGGTTCCTTTCATTTGAACTTCGCTTTCAAACATTTAAATTATCCCTAGTTGGGGATAAATAACATAACTCACTGCCATCACTAGAACTAATTATAAAACGTTAGAAGAAAAATATGAAGATAAAGATCCGTTAAAAAAATATTCTACAAATATATAAAAATTAGATTTTAAAGCTGTGCAAAATGTCTCATATGAAGTATATCCTTTTTCAGAAACTTTTCTTACACAATTTTAAGTATTTTTGTAGATATCCTTCCTATGATAATTTTTTGTTAAAACGCTTACATTGTTGCTACAAGTTTAACCAAATCATCAGTATTTAAGCGTGTGAATGTTTGTGGTAAGCGAGCAAACAATGCATCATTTTAATGCTTTTGCAAATACAAAGGCAACAACAATGGCACAAAAGCCAACAAACACTACCAAATATCATTACGAAACACACGTACGCAATACTCAATACATTCATATGTGTGGGCAAGCAAAAATACAGACACGTACTTAAGTAGTGCCTATTTGTCTTAGGCTTAATTGCATTTAGTTGATTATTTGTTATGTGCAAATGTCGTTCAATTTGTAACAAATCAAATGATTAAATACTTTGCTTTGATACCTTGTAGGAAAAATCTAACAGATGCTTAGCAATTGAGAATTTTATCGATCGAAGCAATGAAATTTTTGAAAAAGTTTAATATTCCATTCTTATTTGCTACAGCTCAATTAAAAATTTTAAAAGAATACATTGCTTATGTTTGATTTTATTTCAACAAAATTGTAAGCATTAGATTGGTCGATTGATTAGGTAAAATTTTGCTGAATTTTATTTTCCACAATCATTTTCAAGACATTTATATGTAGTTTATACCTAAAAGGTTCCTTATACAATTGGGTATATTGAGTGTGAATTCGTACGATTATATTTTCTCATCTTATACTTACAAACAATCTTGCACAATTGTTAGTCATTTATTCTTATGGTCATTTAACTGTAACAACGAGTTAAATGAAAATTGATTTATTATCTTAATTAGTAGCACATGTGGATTTTCATTCTCACTACTAATGCTGTAACACTTTAACATTTGTAGTTTAATTAAATTTAAGCTTCAACAGCTTTGAAATATAAATAATTTCTACGGAATTTCAAATATATTCATTAAAATTCTGTTTACTTACTGTAATATAATAATAATAATTATAAATGCCAATTGAACTATTGAATTGAATTGTTTTAATTCCTTGAATTCCTTATACAATATCAAGATGCGTTTAATGCATAAGTGCAAGGATTTCTACTTAAACTTTTCATTCAATTGCTTACAAATATAAATATTTGCATTGATATTACAATTTATTATTTAATTTTAAAATTTGCTATTCTAAATTTAACTCGACAAACGCATCTTTGATAAATTATGTAAATTATCGTTTAATGTTATATTGTAATTACCCAAAATAACAAATGAAGAAATTAGTATGTTTAAAATGTTAATTCGATCCCTACTTTTTTATTCTATCTCTACTTTTTTAACTCTCAATAGCTTAAAATGCGGTATAAAGCATTAAAAAGTTACTATACAACATGACGTATGAGTAACATTTAATTGTTATCTTGTTATTGTGCTTCATACATTGCAATGCTTCATGCTGATAGTATTATAGCACGGTTTTGCTTTAAAGCCGAGCAAAATTTTTTGCGTAATAATTTAAACAACATGGTATGTCTGTGAACTGTAATTTTAATTTATTTTAAGCTTAAGCACTACAATAAAAAATTATATTCATTGCAATTTTTCATTGGTTTGCACTTCCTAAGCATGACTTGCACTTGCATGCATCGCATACCAGTGTAAATATTTTAGTCCTTATTGTTGTGCTGCAATTTTTCTTCAATAAAATATTGAACATATTGGAACAACGCGCACATGACTTGAGTTCAAATGTTCAACTGAATTATGTGCACTTTGTTGATATTAAAGCAAGTGAATAGTGCAAAGTGCTGCGACGTTTCATTGTTTATTTATTTTTATTAAATTTAACATAATAGAATAAATATTGCTGACAATAAAATCTTCTAAGTACTGGTAATAGTACACAAGGGCAATATGAAAGGGAATAATTCATGGCCTTTTATTCTTAACTGCTTTTTCATTTCTTTTGTGTGCTGGTCATAAGACAAAGTACACGACTAACACAATTTCTCTTATAAGTCCATGCAAACATTTCTCATATATTTCTATTCCATATATATGTATGTAAGTCCTTCGTTAGAACTGTTGTACCGTAATTAAAACATAGCACTTAGAAAAGTGTTAAAATGTATTTACAGGGTGAACCTAAAGTCAAAAATTACAAATTCAGTGTTTTACAAAAGTAGAATACATACATTTGTAGACTTGGTTTTATTTTGGAAACATTATTCAAATTATTATTTTAATTTTGTCGTATTCAAGCTTGCATTATTTGAATTTAGTTGTGAGACATATATAAGAGTTTCTGACAATGAACAAAGGAACTTAAAAGGTCTGACAATCTCGCAAAACCTGTGTTTTATGGGCACTATGGTGATTGTAATTTTTTATTTTTATTTTTAAAGTGCTGATACTGAAAATTATCACGCAAAGCGCTATAATTGTTAAGTGATGGCTCGATTCTGAGGAAAAAATCCAGATTGACACTCAGCTGCCCAGCAAAATTCACGATTACATACTTTATTCGCAGGCCTTTGTAATAATATGAAATTTTTCGATATAATTTGTATGTAAAACTAACAAGCTTTGGCGCCATTTCTTAAAATTGAACTACAGAGCTGCGCCTGCGTGAAATCTTTCTTGATATCATGAACTTAATTTTTCCGCAACAGTATTTAAAGAAAAATTGAATTACCCTATTGAACAGTTTAGTGATCTTAGCAATAAATGAAGAGAGGTGAAAGCAGTTTTTATTCCCAGTGCAGCGAAGATTAACCATATAATTCTTAAGGAATGCATACTGATTAGCTGAACATCGTTTATTTTAAAAATCCTATAATCACACGGCCTAAATGTCAGTTACTTCCCCGATATACCTATTGGATACCTAATGCAAGAGTAGATCTGTTGGCACAGCCATAACGATTTTGTATTAGCCACCTCTTCAACTATGTAAATTTCGTTTAATTATGTTAATACTAAAGCAATATAGACTGCAGTTATAAATATTGGCTCAAAAATTATAGTAAGCTTACTCATTAACAACATCTTAAGTTGTAAGTTCGCAAGGTCAATCAAGGCAAACCACAAGAAGTATTCAAATCTTTGTAAAATTCTGTAATAAATTACATATTCACGTTGCTGACGATGAGACGTGTTGATACTGACCACTGAAAGCTTTCCTCAATGTGCAAAGAACTCATGGAATGTTTTTCAAAATATGTCTTCTACTGAGCAGTTATCGTCTGAAGTAAATCAGTATCATTACTTTCCTTGCTGGCTTTTTTGTCGTTATTTCTGCTTTGAGCATTTATGAATTCGACCTTCATCCTGTCCATAATTCTATAGTCGGTCAGAAAATTGCAGAATAATGTCCATTCTGCACGGAGTAAACGATTTGTTTGAATATAACAAATACATATTTGATATTGAGTAATTAAGTATTTGATTGAATCGAACATAAAATGCTTCATACAAAATTTACCACCATTTAATTTAAATTTAATATATTTGACCCAAGTACATATTTGCTTGCTCTATGTCGCTCGTTTCCTCGTGTGTATTCTTTAAGACCATTTATAAACAGTCAGAGTTTTAAAATTTGTAGAAAATTTTTAAGGGCTTGAGTTGACGCCGTGGTCCGTAGCGACGTAGTGAATTTTTTGCTGTGTTTACGATGGAATTATGTTTCATCAATAAATTTACTTGTCTCCTATCTCACCAACTTTCTTCAAATTTTTATTTAGTTTATAATAAGTTTTAAATTTATTTTTAGATTTATATAAACTTATGACCTTCACCAGCAGACCAACGTTTTTTTGACCCGACGTATACAAGTTACTTATGCAACAAAATGCTACTGTTCTATTTTCGGCTGTTAGCCAAAGTTTTCTTTGTATAAAACATAAAAATACTTTCCGTTAATAAATCACAAGCGTGACACTCGGAAACTTGTCAACGTGTACTTAAATTCATTTTACACACTCAATTAAATAGTGGGAGAGATTACATGCTTTAACATGTCATGTATTTTGAAAAACGTGAGTTAGTTTTTACCACAAAAAAAAAAAAAAAATTTGAAATGATATATGTTTGGGCAAACAGTGGATTGGCTTATTCTGCTTGATTAATTTAGTACAATTGTGCGTATGAGTATGAGTATGCTTTAAGTTCAAAATTTTGTTTTTATGTTTGCCATCCTAATATGTACTACAAGGAACTCTACTTTATTTTCTATAATCACCTTTTAAATTAAATAATATCATCAAAAACTTACCTTCAATGTAACGCCACCCAGATCGTATTCCCGATTGTAAAGATCCTCAACGGTGGCACGATATTTATCGGTGTATGTTTTGAAGAGAAATCGTTTAAGTATACAACTTTTACCAACACCAGCGCCACCAAGTATTACCAGTCTTATGCGTTCCAAGTCAGCCATATTGAGAAGCAGGATTGAGAGCCGCAGATTAAAGCAGGCAAAGATAAAGTAGAGGAAGTATAAGCGGAAGAAAAGTTTTGACTTCGACTTGACGACGTTTTTTTGTTGTTTTTTTTCTTTCTTCTTTTTTAATGGTTGAAATTATTGCATTTACGTTGCCAACTGCTGTTGCTAATGTTAAGCTGTTTGCTTTTGTTGTTGTCGCAAAAATCGTTATTTTTGTTGTTATTATTGTAATTTATGTTGTTACGCTTGAAGACGTGAGTGTTTAACCAATGAAAGATTTTATTGTATTTTTCGTGGGATATATATAAGTAAGCGGATATGTTTTAACTTGTGCGTGCGAACGTGTGTGTGCAATTGTAGGTGTGCTCACATAAAAAGTTGTATAAAAGTGTGCTTGTGTTTGTATGAGTAATTCCTAAGTAATTTTAATCAATAAATATCGTATTTTTTGGGTAAACCTTTGCAGTTATTTATGCTGTAACGTTAACGAACGGATGTTATAACCTTTTTGTCGTTGTTGCTGTCTCTTTATGATAATTAATATTAATTGTTTCTGCAAAGTATTGTTGAGTTTTTTTTTTGGGAATAACTAATGCTTATTCAATTGTAGGCTTAAAATATTTATTTCTTATTTGATTATTTTTCCATTTGATAATTTATTTATTAGAAAGTTTGATTATTTGTTAGTTTATTTTGCACAATTTTATGTTTTTCAGTTTTCATAATTTGAGTTCTATTGCATAGAGAACTTATAACTTCTCAATAATTATATAAATTTGATAAGTTAACGTTACACTTAGATAAATTTTGTTAAGTTTGCATAAATAGCATAATTTAGCATTTGTAAAGTATGTATTTTATTGTGATACTTTTTGAAATAAATTTGTGTATGTATTTGAAAAATGTGATAAGTCCACATTTGTTTTTCAATTTTAATAATTATTACTTATCTTAATCATTACACGAATCTAGCACTTATCAAAAAGCCTAATCATTTTGAAATTGAGTAATGTGTAATCTTATAAGCTCACTTAGCGCTATATTTTTGCTAAGCTTTGATAAGTATCACTATACTTTTGAATAAGAAGTGAAATAATTTTTTTTACAAAGCAACTAATATTTTTTTGTAGGCAACTTAATTTTCCTTTTGCTAAGTTGACGTTCTCTGGATAAGTTTTGCAAAAAAAGTGGGTAAGTGTTTTTTTTTAAGTGAAAAGTAATTAAATATTTACCCTTAAAATAATATTGATAAGTGCTGAAAAATAGTGCAAATGACTATGATAAGTGACATGCCGAAGTGATATTCAAACATTTTCTGATAAGTCTAATAATCCTCCTCGTTAGTGGATGTACCCCACTCATGGAAGCAAAAAGTGCTTTTTAATAACTGAAGATGCAAGTTTTTACCGTTAAAAAGATTTATGGGGTGATATATGAAGGCGTAGAAAGAAATATTTTATTTATCACACTTGTATTCAGAGTGTAAATTTGACGGAAACTAAAAGATAAAGGATTTTATTACATCAGATTTAAATAGGAATGAAAACATTTCGGTTCCGAATCAAAATTTGAAATTGAATAATTTAAGTTCCAATCCAAGAAATTGAGATTTGTTGTTGATTTTTTCAATTACATGACAAAAGGCATCAATTTCTTTCACGTTCAGCACGAAGACACAACATTTGAAATACCAAAATTGTTAATTTATTCCAAGAAATCGAAGTTTGTAACCAAATTTTTTCAATTCCGTAGCGGAAGGAATGCGTTATATCAGAAAAGACAAGAACATTTTTTTTTTCTGCTGTGTGATAAGTAAAGGAATTTTTTTATTACTCTGTTTGAAAAAATCTTGCTGTCATTGTTACAATACGGTTGCAATTTTGAAATTTTCATTCACACAGGTTTTCCTAATCGCTCTGTCTTCCTAATAGTATATGCCTTCCGTCACGTGCTTATGTTTACGTTCTTACATGTAACGTTTCGTTTTCATTTCACTTTCAATTGCTGCACACTTCACGTTTATTTGTAATATTCTTGATTTGTTACGAGTTTTTCTTTTTCTGTTTGCTCTTTGTTGCTGCTTTTTACACTTGTTCTTCTTTGTTTGTTTATTTTGTATGTGTTTTCAGGCAGAATTATTTTCAAAGCGCTATTTACGTTTTGTTTCCTTTACCTTATGTTACGTTACGTTTGTTATGTTTTTAGGGAGATGTTACGCCTGTAATGAAATGAGAGTAATTTTGAAAATTGTTAGTAAATATTTGTAAAAATTTCTATAATCTTCATGTTGTTGCTTTTATTATTGTTATATTCAATTGTGCGTAAATGTCTGTATATTTATATATTTGTGCTTAAATATTTGTGTGTTTGTGTATTTGTACGTTCTTACGTGCAACACTTGTTGATGTTTTATTTATTTATGCTAACGATATTCATGTACATGGATATGTGTTTGATTGTATTGTTAGCTAGCAAACTGACACACTTCCTGAATTACTAAGCAGACCACAAAAACTTTAATAAACAGCTCAAATTGATACTCTGGAAAATTTGTTGTTTTTGAGGTAAACAAAATATAAGTAAAAAATATAAAAGTAAATGAGCCATTTGTTTGCTGTTTTTTTTTTCCACAGAAATTATTTTAAATTCGGATCATGATATAAAATTCAAATTAATTTTGAAAGTCCGTATATTAGACTATTTCCTAGTATTTGTTACTCTTAAGAATACGATGCAAAATTTTTGACAGAAAAAGTTTCGAAAGCTTATACCTTGTGATAAAGGAATAAATATATAATTCCGAAAATTAAATAAATTAAATTATTTTTCGCACAATTTGAATATTTCGGCAGTTTTAGACAAAAAAAATCCGAATTTGTAAAATCTATTTATTTAACAATTATATTTGATCGAAAAGAATAGAAATCCAAATCAACGATTATTTTTGATCGAAAAAGATAGAAATTCCAAACGAGGATTATTTTTGATCAAATAAAATTGAAATCCGAAATAAAATTACTTTGGATCGAAATAAATATAAATCCATTTATAACGATTATGCAGTGATTTCTATCATAAAACTCATAATCGTTATGATCCCTTTTTATCAGAGTTGATGCAAAAACTTACTAAAAGCATACTTAATAATTACGTTTTTAAATTAATTTTATTATTCTCAAAGAAAATAGTGATAAATTAAAAATGCACCTTCCATAAGTTTTTTTAATATATTTTAAAAACTGTAAGCTGTAGCAGATTTTGAAAGCCAATTTTTTTTTTAAAAAATAATCCATGGAAAGATCAGAACTCTGATAATTCACATAGATTTTTTGAGGGAAAATTTGAATGTTGAATGGAGTCTGATGTCTCTACTCAACAAGATATTCCACAATGAATTTCGATAAGATTTTCTTTATAAAAATTTTCCAAAGAATCAGAATATTGTAATGTTTTTTTTTCAATTGGGTCCAACTTTCCATATAAATGAAAAAATTGAAAAAAAATGCACTGTTGGAGTCGCATTAAAGCTTGTGAAAACTTTGATTGCCAGCCGATTAATTTCAAATGGTTGTAAGTTCTAGAGAAAAGATTGATAAAAAATTTTTTGTATTTAAAAAAAAGCGTTAGAACAATTACTACTAAAATACAGGACAAGAAACTGCTAAAATTAAAATTTTTTTTTCGATGAATTTCGCATTTTTACATTTCTATCACATCAAAACCACAAACGTTATAGACTAATAAATAAAAAAAATTTGACATTGATCGAATCAGTAGAACTTGAAATAATAGACTTCAAGTATGAGTATACTATTTGACAAAATCCAGCCAATTATCAAAAATTCATATGTGGATATTTTAGAAAAAAAAATTTTTTCAGCAAAAACAAAAGACATGGGTCAACTGAATTTGTTAGAAGATGCAAGATAAAAAATTTTCATCGCATTTGGAGAAGTCGAGGTTTTTTTTCCTGAATTTTGTGCGGTTTGTAAAAGAACGTTCCATATGTTGACTGTTATTTTGACTAAACTTTATTCAAATTCACATAAAATGAGTTCAATCTTAAATTGCTTAGTAAAAAATTACATATGTCCTTACAAAGAAATTTTTTAAAATAAGACTTCAATATTGTGCTTACATATTTTAAGAATGCAATCAAATTACGCATATAATTGGTTTTTTAGCTATCACATTGAATTTCAAAATCATTTCTTATAAAATTGCATAACTGATCAAAATTACAGTCAATTTAAAGCGAATACCTATTACAACACCCGATTGTATCTAAAAGCACTTTGTACTACACTACAGTTATTGGCATTGCAAACAAACGTTATCACAAGTATGTAGGTACATACAGAGAAAGAACCTCAAGTGCCAATACAAATACAAATTCGAGTACGAATACAATATTGCATTTTCCATTTCATTGGCTTCCTCAATAGACTGACATGAGCTCCTTCTGGTAAGTATACCCATTATACTTGCATACAAAGCATACGCTATCACAATTCCAACAGATATCCTTTGAGTAGCAGTGTGCGCTTGCCGGATGCCTCTTGGCTTAATATGTCAGATAACTATCATGCATGCAGTTGTTTCCAATTGCAAATATTGTTGCACCAATTGTTGTCATTGTAGTAATTGTTGCTGGTGTGTTACATCAACCACAATTGTAACAACAATTTACCAATCTTCGTTTTTGTACTGCAGCAAAATTTCGTAATTTGATTTCAATTTTTTTTTTTGATTTTTGTGCATCTTTTGCATGGCTGCAGTTTTAAGGTGAGATAGCATTTGTTATTGCTGCGGTATATTCCAATTAGTTTTGTAGTAACATGTTGCTATGACAATCATTGCTGTTGTATACATTCGTTAAAGTGTAGGGAAATTTCATATGAAGCATTTAAAATGCAATATATTTGGGTTGTGTCATAGTGAGATTTGATGAAACCCGAAAAAATTCGTGCTAAAACTCCAATTGTCACTTTTTGTTCGATTTTATTTATGTTCGCGCTTATATGATGATTGCATCTACATATGTACATTAATTTTCCAAATGAAACAACGAAGTAATCTTATAAAAAAATTGTTGATCGCCCATGACACTACAAGGAAGGTTTGCTAGAACTAGATATAACTAGAACTCAATAAACCTTTCACTGGAGTCTTTTTTGGGCTTTCACACGGTATATTTATTTTAGCAATTTTTGATGTATGAACATCTTAACTGGTGGGACGAAAAGCAGCTGTACAGAAATGAATTTCAGGGTAATGTAACGACAGCGCAAACATTTAACACTATCGCCAACAATTAAGCTGTACCTCATTTTTGACTTTTCAATATTTTTGAACATAACCAGGGGCACCTCTAAGTTTATAGTAAATTGGTTGGAAAGTCCCTTGAAATGACATTTTAGACTTTTGTCTACTTCTCAATATTTTTGCCCTTATTAATAAGAAATTCTCTCACTGAACTACTCGAAATATAGAGCCCCTCGAATATCATACAATAATAGTGTTTGCATAATGATTAAGAAACGCCGGCTAGACGGATTTCAGTTAAAAATTGCCCATTAAAGACGTCTGCAACAGGGAGTGGGGAGTGAGGTCGGAAAAACGTACAAAAATGGGTAAGCACGGGGGATCGAAACCTTTTCGGAGGTGTATTTTTTTTAATATCACTCGAAGATTTTCGTTTTTTGTTCATAAAAAAAAAAAATACTTTTTAGGGGTGAAGGGCGAACGAAATCGGACAAAAATGTTAAGCTATTCGAGAGGGGGTTAAAAATCCAGAATTTTTACGGATGTCTTTAAGGGACGACCCTTTTGTACAGCTCGCAACGTGTGTTTAATCCATTCTCCTAATCTACATAAGATTAGGAATTAAATTGGATTTTTGTAATGCATTGCATACCATGATATTAATACGGTATTTCGTGGATCGTGTGAATAGAAGACATTGCCAATATGAATATATTGGTTAAGCACACGTTCACTTCGTACAAAGACATGCCTATTGCTGAAGAAGCGGATTCAGTTCCTTGCTGATTTTCGTGAGAGCGTTGGATAGGATTGACAAAGCCATGACGCCACTGTAGTTCTCGCATGACGTTAAGTACCATTCTTACGAGTTTTTCACGTTCTTTCTACAAAATTTCGTTCAGGACAAAGTATAAAAGTTAAAATAAATTTTTCTGGACAAAGAACTTTTTTCATTTACTTTTTTTTATATTTCAATGTATAGATTGCCCATTGTCTGAAAAAATAAACCATTTATGAGGAATTCAAAAAAATACCTTAAAGAGACATAATAAGAATTAAAAAGTCGTAAATGACAGCAGTTCTGGAATTTGCTGTGTTTCTCATGTGACAGCAGCGGTAGCCAAGTGCGCGATATTGCTTTTATTGCTTATATGTAAGTAGCATTTTGTTTTTGAGCTGACAGTGTTCGTTGTAATGTGGTATGCATAAAAATTTAAAAAAAAAAATGACAAAAATACTTATACAAGGCTATCGAAAGCATTATGGAAGCATCTGGAAAATTTTGGCTAACTCAGAATCTTAAGCACCGAAATTAAAATAAATTCATACCAAAGGCATGTTTCATTAAGAATTGGGCAGGTTATTCACATTAATACTTTACTTTGAGCTGAAATTTGAGCATGTTCCCAGTGTGCCACACGGATCCGTTTCGGATTCGTTTAGGATCCGCTTCTTCGTATTATTTATCCGAAACGGATTCCGATTCTGATACGATTCGGATGCGAAATCGTGGGTGATTCGCCTCCAAACAGCGGAAGGGATCGTCCGCGCTGTCGGATCCGTTTCGAACTCGGAACGGACTTCATATAAGGATCCGTTTCGGATTGGTTTTTTCATAATAAAACAGATCCGTTTCGAACTCGTTTTTCTAAATAAAACGGATTTTACTGTATCAAATAAACACAATTAAAAAAAACATTTTTCTTATTTGACTATTTACTTTCCATCTATTTTTTTAATGCTGTTTTGTTGTTACTTATTGTTTATTAATGTAATTAATACGTTTTTAAAACTTCAAAGGAGAAATTCAATTTTTTTTACCTGTCACCCGATCACAGAATTGAACCTGCACGTCCTGCGTCATGCCACTGTTCAAAGATGCTCATATTACCCAACTCAGCTACCGACAGCATTTTTAAAACCTACTAAAATGATGTCGTTAAACTGCGCATGCAACAACCATTGTCTAATCAGGGAAGCTTCGGTTCAAATACTGGCGACGACATAATTTTGTTTTTATTTTTTTAATTTTTTTATTATTTAATTTGAAAGTATTTAAAAACAAAAAAAAAAACTATATATACATATATTGAAAATATCTTGAAAACTGGCTTTTATATTAATAATTAAAAACGAGTCCGGATCGAATCCGTTTTATTAAAAAAAACGTATCCATAACGGACTCGTTATTTATTATTAACATAAAAGGCAGTTTTCAAGATATTTTCAATTTAGGCAAATACAGTTCTGTACTTCTTTTTGTTTATTTAAACGAGTCAGAAATAGATCCTTATATGAAGTCCGTTCCAAGTTCGAAACGGATCCGACAACGCGGACGATCCTTCCCGCTATTTGGAGGCGAATCACCCACGATTTCGCATCCGAATCGTATCAGAATCGGAATCTGGAACGGATCCGTTTTATTAACAAAAAAAAACCAATCCGAATTGGATCCGAATATGAAGTCCGTTCCGAGTTCGAAACGGATTCGACAACGCGGATGATCCTTCCCGCTGTTTGGAGGCGAATCACCCACGATTTCGCATCCGAATCGTATCAGAATCGGAATCTGGAACGGATCCGTTTTATTTACAAAAACCGACTTCGGAACGGATCCATTTTGTTCACCAAAAAGGAGTCCGGAATCGATCCGTATAAGAAGTCTGTTCCGAGTCCGTAACGGATCCGATTTAGTTAAAAAAATGAGTCTGGCTCGCATCCATTTTATTTTAAAAAACGAGTCCGTAACGGATCCGTTTTAGTTAAAAAAACGATTCCGTAACGGGTCTGTTTATGAAGTCCGATCCGGATCCATAACGGATCCGTTTAAGATAAGAAAAACGAGTCCGACTCGCATCCGTTTTATTTAAAAAAACGAGTCCGTAACGGATCCGTTTTAGTTTTAAGAAAACGATTCCGTAACAGATCCATTTATGAAGTCCGTTCCGGGTCCGCAACGGACCCGCATCCATTTTTGTACACATTGGGTTGTTTCTCAGACTATCAGGTCCTAATAATTTTTTTATGCGAAAGCTGTTTTCCCTTTTTATTTTTGAAACATTCGAACATCCTACAAAAATATAGTCACAAAATGTTGAAAAATTATGAAAAAGTTGAATAAGTCAAAATATATTGAAAAATGTGAACGAGAATTGCTGAAAAAAGGTGGAAAAATCGAAAAATTTTGAAAAATTATGAAAATGCTAAAAACCCATGGAGAAGTCGAAAAATGTTGAAAATTTCAAAAAAGCTTGGTATGTTCAGAAAATCTGAAATGTAACAGAAACATTGCTTGAGCGTTAGCGTTACATTTCCATCAATTCACTCCAGTTTATTCCATAGCCTCCATTAAAGCTATTCACATATCAAAACTCAAAATACGAATATTAAAATTCTCATTTAGAGGAAATTACGTACGTAAATTAAATAATTGATTTATGTAGTGTATATTGCCACTAACTACATCTATTTTAAATTTTGCGCTTTTGTCTATCTTGAAATGTAATAAATTCCAATATTTAATATAGGTAAGTACTTTTTGTAACTAAATACCTATTTCACAAAGTTTAATTTAGTGAAATTTAATTCTTTGTCATAAATAATTTATCTCTCTGTATCTTTAATACCTTGAATTAAATTTGAGCTCCAAAGACTTTTGGCTGTCAACAATTTTGTGCTTGTGCAGGGATTTTATTGAATTAGTGTATGTTATTTATATAAATTTGCTGAATTTGTAAAATTTTATTTAGATTTATTATCTATAAGACATTTGAAATTTATAGCCGACAATGGTAGGCAACTAACATTTTAAGGAAAAGGACATAAATTATGAATAGAAAGCAAAATACGATGAAATGAAGTTTACGATTTAAAGCATCTCAATAATACTGAAAAACTACATAATAATTTTATTTATTTTTTGGGCAAGCTTTTGGCCACAAAACACTTAGCGATATTTTGAAATAAATAACTTTTAAATTAAATATTTCAATTTTAAACTTTTACTGCTTCATACTCAAAACTCGCATAAGAAAAAAAAAAAAAAAAATAAATCACAACTTTTGTTTGATTTCCTAAGGACTGCCGAAATTACTTTACTTTGACAACAGTCGTGTTGTGCAAACTTATTAGAATTTATGCTCTTTTTGATGAAAAAGTTGAACGTTTATGCATTTGTTGTTGACATGTGGAGGGGTAGGAGGTCAGTCAGTCGTGCCTGTAAATGTCATCATTTCATAAATCTTATGGAAATTTTCTGCCAACTTAGGTTTCAACTTTTCTGCTTAAATAGACATAAATTTTATTTAAAATTACCCTCAAGGCAAATTTACAGCATAACAACTTTTTCCCCACACACCATTGTGCTGTCTTGCTACGTGTATTTTCCTTATGGCAAACATATGTAGGTTGTGTTGTAAATTTCTAAAGTTTTTTATGTCTATAGGGATCTGTTAAAAACAAACTTTGACCAACTTACTATGTCGGGCTGCTATTTTATATTTTTAATAAAATTTATTTTTAGTTATTGTTGTTGTTGTCGTCTTCAGCTTTTTCTTTTGATTTCATTTATGTAAGGATAGGTTATTCAGCTGGAAAATGTCCACAAATATGTTTTAGACACTTTATTAATAGAGTCTCTTAAATGAAGTAACGCTTCAATGACTACTGTTTTGTAGCAATATTTTTCTATGATAAAGTGTTAGGAGGATTTAGTTAAATGCTGTATTTTTTCAGCAAATTTTGTAATATAAGAAGCTGTCATTTGCCAACGTTGTAAATTTTTTCATCAACTTAATACAATAAAATTTTGTTCCTTCAAGTTGATTCTTTACAGTGCAATAATCTGTACTAATCATAACTAAACAAGATACCCTTAATCATAATTTTTATGTTCCCTAGTAATTCTATATAAAATAATGCTGAAATTTTACTACGTTCTAATAGCCATCAAAGACATCTATGACGTCAGAGCTCTACAGCATCACGATGATGTCTAGAGTAAAAATCCCACCTACAACAACTACCAGCACAACAAACCGTGTTGTTATCCTTGAAAAGACAAATGAGAATCGATATAATTCAGCATGTTAAAACGTTTAACAGATTGAAGGAGCCGTTGACTGCGCGATTTTAGTGTTTGGTATTTTTAGCTTTAAATCTCGAATGTATTTATTGTGATACCGAAAGCTGTTTTCAACAGACAAGTTAATACACTTTTGAGTTGGCCATGAAATAGCTGTCAGTAATTGTTTTGTTTTGATTAAGTTACTTATATTTTATATCAACCGGTTACTTGAATGAAGAGTAATATTGCGGAAAAAGTTTTTGCAATAAATTTTTATTAGATGGTCTCAAGAAATAGAAATAATTTAAATTAAGAGAAATGATTCATACGTACCTACTTACCTCAATAAAATAATATTTAAAATATACCAATTAAAGTGAATTAGTTTCAACCCAAATTTAGTTGAAAAAAATGGCTAAAGCTTCATTTACGAAAATTTACTATATGACTCCAAATTCGTGATGTATGAAAATAAAATATAATAATTTGAATATCCAAATATCATGCCCATGACTTTCATTAGTTGTAGAAGAGGTTATATGATGTCGTAAAATATACGAATGTAATCAGTCCGATTGACGCTTCCGACAGTATATATTCCTAAAACATTTTTCGTGATTTTTTGCATTCATGTCTTATGTGCTATATAGTAAACTTTAAACTATAGTACTTACTCTTTAAATGCAACCTTCTATCTAAAATAATTTAAATAACAGGAATATAATATTCTAATACAAATAAATGTTATATGCAATCTGTTATCTTAAGCATACTAAAATATGAACCGGTTTGTTAAAAATATTGCACAAATCTAGTTATGAAGCACAAAAGTTTGAAGTACATAATGACGTAAATAAGTGGAAAAAAACTCAACAAAACGCCACCATAAGATAGGCAACCCAATGTCTAAATAAAAAGTTACGACTCTTAGTTATCACCCAACTTAGTAACCGACATATCAGATATTTCACTTGAAGTATATTCAACCGTCCCGTCAACAACAAATTGTTGCGAGACTATAAATAAAACAAAAATCTTTAGCACGTCTAATGAATATTTATGAGTCTATCTATACATAACTAGTTAGTATTTGTAACATGCACACTCGTTAATTTCAGCACACACTTCAAAAGACTATTGAGCTCTCTGTCTAATTTGCGTTGTGTCGCCACATCATGAATGAAGTTGAGTGTGAAAATTCTCTTGGCAAAAGGAAATTTTGCATATCCTCATTTATAGCTACATGGCATACATATGTACATACGTAGTGTTTTTATTAATTTACTTGCACGTTAGTTTGTTGTCTTCAACCTTCTCAAAACTTCTTAAGTGAATTGTGTATGTGTGTGTGTTTGTGTTCGTGTATGGACGTTTTGTCTATTAGTAGACTTTAAAAAGCAGTCAAGTCTGTTATATCGGTTTAATGTAGCATATTAGATGAAAAACAACGGTAAGACTTTTGCAAACCTCATTCGGAGCAACAATTTTGTACAGTGCTTCGGATGAAGACTGACATTTTAAACACAATTTTTTTTTTTGGATTTTTATATATACTACATGTAGATTCGAGTAGTTCATACTATCACATATAAAAATTACTATACAGGATATCAAAAAATATTGCAGAAATTTACTCAATTTAGCCATTTTCAAAGCCTTAAATTTTTTTTTAGTGATTTCAAGGATCAAATACTTAGTTTATAATCTATGCTTTCGTAACGATTTTGAACTCTACACTTAAACTTTCTGTATGTATCCATTGAAATTTTACAATTAACTTAACCTTAAAAAAAAGTTTAATATTATTTACAATGCTAACTTATGTATCTTCAACAAGAGTAACAAATTTGGGTTATTTCAATGAGTTTTTGTAACATGCATATCTTATCAATGCTATATTTATGTAAAATTGCTTATATTGAAATCGTTTATAACGCTTTAGCGCAAAATATGCTGAACCAATTTTAATAATTTATTTTTTAAAATAAAATATTTGTGCTAGAAAAGAATATTGCATACTAATTTTTTATTTTTGAAAGTTAAATATCCTTTTTTTTTAGCAAGTTTTTGGAAAACCTCACAAAAATTGTTGCTTGATTTTTCGTTGCTGATGTTTATGCTGCTTCTTGCTTGAGTTCTGTGTTGTTGTTGTTGTTTTTTCTTCTCATGTGTATTTGGATTCGCAGCTCAAAGAACAAACTCTCTTTCAATTGTTTTTTTGGTTGTTACTTTTGAAGAAACAATGTCGAATGAGACATTAATGGAGTAATTTCTTATAATAACATTACATATGGCGAATTCTTTCAGTTACTAACCTTTCTCAGAAAAATCCGATGTTAATAAAGTTCACGAAATATGAAAGCCAAAAATCACAAACTACAAAAATTTTCCCAATTTCTTAAGTATATGTAGAACTTCTATTAAACTATTACATGGTTCAAAAATTCCCGGGAAAAATGATGTGCTGTGCTGTTTTTAGACCCATTTCAATGTTTGTTTCTTATTTTTTCCGATCACAAAGCAATGTTTTATCAAAATGCGAAATTCTCTTTCTTTCATTGTTTACGAAATACCAAACGTAGCGTCACTCATACAACGATAACTTTAAAACTTCTAGATGAAATGTCATCAAAATTTGTCATCAAAAGTTGCCACTTCCGAAAAATTATATCGATTTGAGAGTGGTGTAGCCATTCCACCCGAATTGCTGGGACTTCTTGAACCATGTAGTACCACGAAATATTTTTTGACCCGGTTTTATTTTCAAAAATTTTCAAAATTTTTGTTTGAAAACGGTACCCGAATTATTTGACATAATTTTTACAAAATTTATTGACATTCAAATAATATTTTCCATGTTATATATACTACTGTGTACAACATGACGTATGAGTGACATTAATTAATTTTGTGCCGAAAGTTATTCACCTGTCACTGCCAGAGTTTTAGAAAATAAGTTTGAATTAAAACAGAAACATATAGCTTAAAGTATTTAAACTGCAACTAAAAACTCAGGTTATCTTGAGTTCATGGTGATTAGCTTCCTAAGGACTTGTTTAAGTCATTACAACCGTGTGTGTATCCATCAAGTTATTAATGTAAAGAAAAAATATTTTTTTGAGATAGTATTCTTTGGGCATACATAAGTTCTACCATTTTCAGGTCAATAAGCTTTAATATACATAAATTTGATTGCAATATTCCAATAGCTCAAATTTTTGTGCTAAGTTGGGCTCAATAATTTAAAGGAATTCTTTCATTTCTTTCTTATGTCAAAGCGAACGCATTTCATTAATGCAATCAAAGTGAAATGATTTTTCTGAATTCAGTATGAAGTAGAACTTATTTCTTAAGGAAATCGAAATTTGTTCAATTTTCAAACATAATCCTTGCACTCTTTGCCACTGCCGTCGAGGCCATGTCACTGTAGTCAATTTTTTTTCTTTCTCCTGACAAATGATCAAAGCTTTGTTGACATTAGTAGCACAATTTAGAAATGTTTAATGCAGAAAACGTTAGAAGCCTTAAGTTTTTGTGAAAATGTATACAGTTTTCGCAAACATTGAGGGCGTACTAGCTACAAGCTGGAATCCACAACTACTTAGTTGCGTCTTTGTGGCACAGTTGTAAGGCAAGTTACTAGGAAAAACTTACCAAGTTACCTAATTCTAGATAAGGAAAATTTATTTCGCTTCCATTTTGTCTGTGCATGCAAATGAATGTCCTAACGACATTTTAAGTCTACATAGCTATTCAGTAGACATGGGTCTTAACCACGTATTTGAAATTCAGAAAAGGCGGTAAGATTTTTTTCTCTTACCTCGCATTCAGCTACGCTGTCAAAAAGGATACGCGTCAAATTGAGTGACATTGATGAATATGAGCTCATTTGTTACAGTCATAGATACAAAATAAAGTGACACAAAAAATCTGACATTTTGTGAGATTTTCCTGAGATTTTGGCTGTTTTGCAAATGTAATAACGTTAATTCTTATTTTCTCTTAAAAATTTTTGTTCAGTAATGTGAAATTATGGTAATTTTCAGAAAAATTGAATTAATTTGGTTTTGGAATTCCTGAAATTTTTGATTTTCTCCGAGGTTTAAAAACAATAAGAAACAACAAGTTTTTTTTCCATATTTTTATTTGAAATTTTTCTTTTATATTTTCTTAACAAATTTAGCATATTATTTTCACACAGAAATCATTTTATATGTTTAATAAATTTTTCATATTTCTATATTCCTCTGGCACAAATTGTTAGCTGCGCAACATTTAATTTACTTAACAATTATTTTTTTTCTAATTGAAATACAGCATAATTCCCTTACCGCACTTAAATAAATATTCTGTGCAGTAACAACAGCATCTCGTTATATTGCTGTACCCTCCAGCAAACGTCAGCACCTGCTAACTGCCGGTTACTCTGAGCTGGCAGTGATGCCTTAATTTATTCATGAGTTTATTTGATTTTGTAGCCACCTACTCATCTATGCGTCATTTTCTTTTATTTTTTCTAATTTTTTTTTTTTGCTATAAGCCCGTTGCAAGCATCTGTATTCAGTTACGTTACGTTAAATTTTTTTCTTTTTTTTTTATAGTATCAACTTAAAAATATACTCGTTAAAGTATTGCTTATTGTCGTGGATATACAACTCGCTGTAAAGGGTAAAATAAAAGTTCAATATAGGACTCAGCTGTTTGAAGCAAAATAATGTGATGACTATAAAAATTTTTAAAAATTTCACAATTTTCACGTTAATAAACATTTTGTAATCAGTGAATCAACTTCACTCCATTAATAAATAAAAGATTTCTGTTTAAAGAATTGAAATTGTTTAACAAGAGACCAGAAAGTGAAATCCGAAAAACAAAGTTACAAAAAAAAAAAACGTTTTAAAATTTGCTGTGCATAACACAGGCACACACAAAAAAACGTCTCTTGACCCAGACGGTAGACCTCTCTATTCCTACATTTTCGAGGTCGCTGAATCTGAATTAGACCTTCAAAAATGGTTTCAATTGCCAGTTCTTCCGCTATCACATCCTTACCACCTCCGTGGGGGTCAAAATTCAAATTGGCATATAAAGTTGAAATAGATGTGCATTTCTACGTTTCTTCGCATGCTAGCCTAGAAAAGGGGTCAAACTTCAATTTCCATGCAAAATTGAGATGGATGTGTATTTCTATGTTTTCAATTCAATTCAAGTTTCAACTAGGGGGTGATGGACGGGCCGAACTTATTTTCTGTTATCATTTTCGGATTTAGCATGCGATGAAACGTAGAAATGCACATCCATTTCAACTTTGTATGCTAATTTGAATTTCGACCCCCAAGGGGATGGTAAGGGGGTGATAGCGGTATATTGCCAATTGAAACCATTTTTGAAGGACATATTCGGACTTAGCGACCTCGAAAATGTAGAACTAGAGGGGTCTACCCTCTGGGTCACGAGATATTCTTTTTGTGTTCCTGAGTAATTGAAAGCACTCGAGTCTAAAGATATCTTTAGCTATGTCTGAGACATTCTTAAATTGTTTTAACAACGGATTACCACCGCAAAGCGTTATGGTCCCAAGCTGACATTTTAACACAAGGTAGCTAATTTATCAGTAGCTAACATATCAAAAATTGAGGAAATCAAGTAGGACGTTTTTTGAGATCAAAGTATAATAAAGTTTATTGGCTATCCTTAATGTCCTTGGAAATATTTTCAAAATTTTGCCTCTCAATTATAAATATAAATATGAAGTTCTTTCTATAAATGACGTAAAAATGTAATCTTGCTTGTGTAAAAGTTCGTAAAATTTCGAAATCGTCTATATGACGGAATTTCAGTTATTGAGCCTCGATATCTCGTGAATTAAGATTCATTAGACAAAACTGTAAGGACTTATCCTTAGGTATACTTATGAAAAATTTTAGCTAAATCGAAGAAGGTCGAGTCCCGAAAGCTTACGAATTTGTTATTACATTTTTCAGTGTCTCAGCTAAGAAACTATATATTATGAGTGAGCTCAAATATATTTTATGATTGGAAAATGTATCCGGTTAATTCAATAAATTGTTACGACCAGATGTTATGCTTATCTTACTTAGGAAACCAGTGTAAGGCAAATTTTTGGAGAGTAAATCATCAGAAACATTTCTTCGACTTTCTGGAACTAAATCACAATTTTCCTTAAGTTAAATCTTTGAACTAATTTTTCAAAATGCAGATGTATTTAAATATTTTAATGTACTGGGCTCTGGACCTACCTAACTGCAAATGACAAATTACCCAAAAGTTCGCGCATTTGATCAATATATCTAATAAAAAAAAATTCATGACGTGAGAAGCTTGGAAATTATTTTGTATAAGTGACATTAAAGTTGATATAATAAAAAAATAGCTAAAAGTAAAAGGCTGGGTGAAGGAAGATCTGCCTTTAATATATTTGCATAAAAAATAGTAATTACTTAAAAAAAAAAATTGTCACAAGAAGATTCGTGAGCGTATGAAACATTAAAATAAAAAAATTTTTTTTCTCCAAGAGCTTATGGAAAAAATTGCTAATCAAAAGAAGTAAACGCACAAAATATTTATTCATCGTAGAATGCATATCAGACTTAAATCATAATTTTGTGATGAATTTTCTTGGAATTATGATTTTTACAGCCGTGAGACGGACGGACAAGGATAAATGAACATAGGTGGTGACGCTGATCGAATACTTTTCTATACTGCTACGTATGTCTTTTCAAGCGTTACAAACGACATGTGTACAAAGCGATTGTAGAGTAAAAACGGTGAGAAGAATCTAACATAAATCGTAAAGAATGTGAAAGAAATTAGCGAAAAAGTCATCTAAAATGCTAAGAGAATATTATAAAAATATAGCAAATTAATGAGCAAAAATTCGTGACCAACATAAAAGTCGTATGCAACTAAGAAGTCGTTCTAGTCAGAAGAAGTTTCAAATGACTGCTAACTCAAATTGCATAAAATTCAAAAGTCATATGGGCATTTCCATGATGTCGAACGTCGAACACATTTAAAGTAAAAAAAAAATTCAAAATAAAACGGATTTTTATTTTGACAATAGGTTTAACTTATTGTTCCTAATTTGCTCTATAATTGGTGCTAAGGTTGATTTTGGGCAATTCTTTCGTTTTCAAGATAATTGCAAAAGACCAAGGAGTTCGCACGGTGCAAAAATATTAGTTCTCGTGGAAATGCCCAATTGCGGCTAAAATGCGTGTGAGACTAAACATTTAGTTTAAATTGTCATTAAAAATGAATATAGCCTTTGAGGAATGTTCTATAGAAAGCATATCAGTTACTGTACATTGAAAGTGCTCTCATTTTCTACATTGACCTAGCTGTTTTTTGAGCGGTTTTAATTTCTTAATTAAATTATCTGGTATTTACAGTATTGTGTTGTGTTGCAACGAATTTAGCGCTTTTGCATTCAAGTATGTAATGTCAAATTCTCATCTGAAACTTTAACATTTCTTGTACCATAAGCTATGAAAAATAATGTTTTCTATCAAGCAAAAATTATGCTACAGTAATGTTCGAAGAAAATCGACTAAAGTTTTGCCAAAATTTCTTGAACTGTGTATAGAATTTGTCACATATTTCAATATAGTTATTGCTTTACAGTTTCTTTTACATGCAAATTCTGGCGAACTACAACCCCAAGCATTTCTTTTTAGAGCACTTACATTTTAACATTGCTATGTTTCAGTTTTGTAACCACTTTCTACGCTTTCCTTTTTGATTGCGCAATTTTGTTGATCCATTGAAAGCAACTTGGTGATGAAATTGTAATTTACGTCCACAGTATCTAGCGTTTTCTATGCAATCAAAATGTTGTTGCTATTATTGTTGAGTTTCCTTTACACAGAAGTGTTTGCTATGCATTTTGGTATTAAATTGAAATTGAGTCTCAATCAAAATTAAAATGTCAAATGGAAAGAAATTCAGAAAAGCGGAAATCGGGTTAAGAAATCGATTTCAATGTCTTTGTGTTACAAATAAAGTCAACAAATGAACATTCAATTTCGATATTAAAATTACAACGAAATGATATTAAAAATTAAATCTAAGCTTAGAGATTTCTTTGAAAAACTTTTCAAATCGTAAAAATTTTTTTTCGATGGAAGTTAAAGATTTTAAAGCATTGAAAAAACATTTTAATGTAGTTTTCGTTTAAGATATCCTAAAAACAAGCCATCAAGGATGAACAACAATACCGAATCAAGGGTTAAATTCGACAAAACTAAATCTCTTAAGACAAGTCAAGTAGACATAGAGAGCTTGTGGCCGTACGAATTTTAACTAAAAAAGTGATAGATTACACTACTAGTATTATATTACACTACTATATATTATTATATCAGCTTCAAAATTATCGAATCATTTGAAGTACGTTTTTTATTACAATAAACTCCAAGTTGCAATGTTACCATACAGCGGAATCTGCCTTCAAGAGAGCCTGTTATTTAAGCCAATATTCTATCAGAAGAGTTCAAATTATATGTATGCTTCTTAAGAATGGATCACCTACCCATTCTTCAACGTATAGTAATTGTACTCATATAGACGTTACCTTCTGCTTTCCTTGTATATAATTCCAATCCCTATGGAAAACGGATGGTGCCAATTTTTCTACTATCATAACATTATTCTCTCAACACAGAAATTGCTAAAAAATTCTGCGTAAACATTCCTAAATATCAGAAATCCCTCAAAATATATTGACAAAATCAACAGATGAATTGTCCTAAAAGTGGTATAATCCGTTTGAAAAATGTATAATGATATTTAAAACTTTCTGCCGCAACTTATTTTTGGAATGCTCTGAGCTAAGGGGGCAGGGACAGTCATGATTTTTGAGAAATCCATTTACTTTTTTTTGCATTTTCTTAAAGTATAATATCTTAAAAATATATCCTGAAAATTTCAAGTCAATCCGACAATTACTTTTGGAGCTCTCGGTAGTAAGAGTACCGAGTGTAAAACTTTAAATGCGTTTTTCTCAAAACTATGTTTTCGGAACCGGTGACCACTGTAACTCGAAAACCGCTCGATAGATTTCAATGAAATTTACACAGTTTTTGGAAAAACATAAAAAGCTAGCGCCTGATCGAAGGATTTTTTTTGTTTTTTAAAATTCGATTTTTTATGAACTGTTGGTTTCTTATCGAAAATCTGGAAGAAAATATTCCTGAGGCCGCCATTTTGTTGATTTTAAATAAAAAAAACCTTCGATCAGGCGCTAGATTATTTATTTAACTAACTAATTTTTCTCATCCGAATGATTTTAGATGATTTTCCAAGGATTTCTGATGGTCAGCGCAAGACACTCTGTATGGGGCAGGGTCCAACACAGCCAGCTATAACTTTTTTTATATTTAATACTTTTTTTTTAAACTTTCGTCAAGTCAAGTCAAAAAAAAAACTTATTGAAAATGCTCTAATCTTCACGGCCATGACTGCCCCTGCTCCCTCAACCTAAGTACTACCCAATTTCACGTTAAACAATGTTTTGTCAATGTATCAAGAGCTGAGATGCAAAACCCGCCAAGTTCAAAAAAAAATAAAAATGTGTGATATTGCAGGAGGGGACAGAAAAAATTTTTGTCTACAAGCCAACATACTCTAAATTGTAAAAAAAATAATTTTCGCTTCACAAACTTTTGGTTGCAATAATTTCTGGTAAATTCTTTTTATCAAAACCCACCAAGTCCAATTTTTCATTAAAAAAGATTCGGCTTTCATAAATAAAAATTACTATTATTATTTTCTAAAATCCGCCAAATCCCGAGGTTTTAGTTTCAAAACCCGTCAAGTCCAAAAGTTTTTTTATAAAAAACAATCATGAAAATCAATGAAAAATCAGGATTTTAATAGCTTTTGACAACTATTTCAATGGATCAATCAATCTGTTTTTACTATAGTTAAATTCAGTGGAATAAATTTTTTGCGTTTTTCTCTAAGTGCAAAATATGAACTTAGCGGGTTTTGCGTCTCAGCTCTTCATATCTTCATAAAGTTAAAAAAAAATAGATGTTGGACACATACCATCAAAACACAAAATAGCTTTTAAATTTGTTATGCTTTTATTAAATGGTTTGGAAAATATAGTAGGGGTCACGTGAGTTTTCGCTTTAAAAATGAAATTATTTTTTACAAGTGTAAGAAATGTTTAGCAGTGGCTGCTTATGTTTCAAGTTATTGGATGATAATGTGCTTTACTACACAGAATGTTAGCAAAAAAAAAACAGTATATTGCTCAAATACTTTTTTATTTGTCAGTCAAAAGGTCATTTGCTACATGTTGCTATGATATTTTTCAACATTTATCATATGGTTTCTTTTTTGCGTATCTCGACACTAAAAATTTTACAATATTTTCCATTGGTTGTTAGCTTTTTTATTTTGTTTAGCTATGTTACTGATATGCATACAAAGTACAATATTATTCTGTTGCATGCATACATTGTGTATGGTTGTATCATGTAATTTCTCACACACACAATATGTATGTTGCAAAAAATAGATACAAATTGTTGTATGGATTTCTTGTAGAAAATTTGACAGTAGATTTGTTACCCTTATTACTGAAATGCAGTTGGTTTTGTAAAATCTTAAGAGCAAGTCATTTATTATTCAAATTGTGCACGGTGCATGTTTACGGCAAAATATTTGCTTATACTTGCAAATACATAATTTATATCTATGTTATTGTTTTTAAATGAAGATGCAATTCCGTTACAGTGAGCAGCTTAAAAAAAAAATTATATAATGCTTCCATTTTAAAATTAACTTTGGCATTAATTATTTACTTAATATCTGAAGTAACTACTATATGAGTAACGTAACCAAAAAGTGAGTTTTTCTTATATATATTGAAAAAATATATTTTTGTTTAATATTTCCGGATATGATTTCTGCCTATTAAAGCTATCACCTTACAATTTGTGTCAAAAAGAAAAAAACATCGTATTTTCGATTTTTCCAATGCTCTTTCGACCTTTTCAATATCTTTTCGACTTTTTCAACGATTATCAAGAACTGTAATATTTTCGACTTCTTCAATATTCTTTTGACTTATTCAATACGTATGTATTTTTATACAAAGTTACATATATTGTCTACCATTGAAAATTCCTTATGAGCAAAGTCTTAACTGTATTTTATTTTAAAATATATAAATTATTTTCTCACAGGTACTTGAGCATTTATTCCTTTGTTATGGTGTTTTTTATGAATGCAAAAAGAAAAAATCACTAAAGTGCATTTTTGTTATTTATATTTCTCTGAATAAAAAACAAGGGATTGTAAACAAAACAAGTGCAGTTTCGTCATTTTTTTGCAGCTTTTTCACAAAAACCATTTAAAAATATATGCAGTTAGGCAATAGCGACAAGTGCATGTGTGTGTCAAAACTAACAAATGGGGCATTTCATGTGAAGTGTATGTACAAGGAAAAAAATCCAATTTTCTGATACTCGTTCACATTTGGCTCAATTGTACTATAAGAAGGTGTGAATGTAGGCACACAATTTTTATTTTTTATGAGGCTTATTTGTTAAGTTATAGAGATCTAAAGGTTTGAAAATTGAATTATGGTAAACAGTTTTTCGAAAAACTGCTTCAGAAAAATTAAAGCTAGACAACTAAACCTCATACCAAAAAAAAAAAAAAAAAAAAAAATAGTTGGTTACACCTTCTAGAACTTTAATTATTTCAAATAGGAACAAATTTCAAAATTTCCTTTTTAGTCGCTGTCCACTTCATGTGAAATGCCCTACATTCAACTATTATTTACACAAACATTCGTATGTATGTGTGTACGTAGATATGTATGCACATGCAAATGGTATGCTGACACAAAACTCAGTTTATTTTGCAATTAAACACCTGTGCGTTTTGTTACTTCGTTTTAATGTTATGTTCTGTTACAATGCTTGCGTCACATTACGTTGCATGGTGGCTTGCTGCCATGGTTCTAAAAATAAATTCTTTGAATATAAGCCGCTTGACCTATAAACCAACAAAAAGAGAGATAGAAAAAAGCTGCCTACCTATTTGTTTTTTTTTTTTTGTAGTTTCAGAATTTCATCCCAATTAAGAGACGTTCATAACAGTACAACTTGCTCTGACGTAATGCTGCTTTAAGGCCAGGTTAAGCGATCCTATTGTGTTGTGACGGAATGTTGCCAATTGTCTATTGAAAATCAAATGATATGGCAATACGTTCAAATGATAACTCAAAACGTAAGCATCACGTGGCGTCACGTGAAAATTCATGCAAATGATGAGGAAAACACAAATATTTGCAAATCGCAAACGCAACGCAATGTTTCAGAAGAAAACATTAACAAACATAATTACCTGAAAGTGAATTCTAGAACACCATATGTGCAGTGTCATTGCAACAAAATCGAAGTACGATACACTACTATTCAATGCTATACGTTACATCACATTACGACCGTATAGTGAAAATTTTATTTTGATGCTACAACAGCGGTGGCTTTGTCACATTTGTTAGTAACAGCGATTGATATACAAATATTGCTAGGGTTGCCAACGTTATCAATATAAAAAGATTTTTAGCTAGCGGATTTTAATTACAACAAAATCAGCTTTTACTAATTGTATCTAAGAGCTAGTCTTTGATGACCTTAGATTGACCAATTCACAACTTCGACCATTTTTCCGGACAGCAAAACGTTGTGACCATTGGCCCTTGCTCAAAAAATTCATGAAGTTTAAGAGAACTTAGAAAAACCAACTTTAGCTATAGATAAAATGCAGGGTTAGACCCATTGTCGCAGACAATGGACGTTCCAACAAGACTCAGCACCATCTCATAAAGCTCATGTGAACCAAGAATGGTTAGGACGTTCCACATTTCATTTCGTCCACACAATGGCTCTCAAATTCGCCAGACGCAAATCCGATGGACTATTCTATCTGGGCCATCTTAGAGAGCACAGTGAGGACTAAAAAATATGCCAGTATGGATGCGCTGAAGAAAGCCATTTTACGGGAGTGGCCTAAAAAGCCGGAAGATCACATTCGTGCAGCATTCAACTCGTTTTTTGACCGTTTGAAGGCCCATAGTCAAGGCAAAAGGTGGCCATATCGAGCTAAAGTAGCCGGATTCTGGTTTTTTGAATATTTCCACACATTTCTGTCATTTGAATCAATAAAAAATAATTTCATACAAAAAGTTATGGTCATTTGATTAGGTAACAGTTCATGCGCCTAACTTTGTAGATTAGGAGGATTAAAAAAAAACATTTTTGAAAAGAGTTGTAAGTACATAGACGCTCCAGTGAGTTTAACCCCACCTAAGAAATTCTTAAGAGGGTTTTGTTCTATTTAATCTCCAAGCCTGTTCGAACTCGTACAGATGATTTCACATCTGCCTGCAATTCAGTTTCTTAGACTTTATAAATCACATTGAAAACTATACGCTTTGTTTGTAGATAGAACAACAAATAATGAGCGATCTGTAGTTCTTTCCATTTTCATAATAGACTTCGATAATCTTAAGACGTTGTGGCATCGAAATTTCTGTCCATGCAAAACTGTAACTAACAATACAGTGAACAACTAACTGTGATATTTACTATAATCAAGTGATAAATTTTAGTAGCTTTTGATAAAGTGATCTCATAAAAGAAACTTTATTTAAAGTAACAGTATTTGGCTTCATGTTATATATTTAGAATTGTTGTTTATATTAATTAAAAATAATTTTGTCGCTAAACAGTTTATTCTGTTGAGACATCATCGCATGAAATTTTTTTTATCTTAATTGGCTTTTCCCATCACTGTCACTTTCAACCATTCGTAAAATACTCTGTAGCATGTGTTTTTATTTAGCTAAGGACACTGAAAGAAATTCAATGCAAAAAGTAAACAAACTTAAGATTAAATTAATTGAATTGTATGGTTCGCAAAAATAGAATTTAGTGTAGCTAAAGGGATGATACAATTGAGGGAATAAACTTAAATAAAATATGAACAAATTGTATTTCTTAAACGGTGGCTTAAAAAAATGCTTTATTGTTATAACATGAATTCAGCAAATAAAGAAAATTAAAATATGAAAAAGCTAATTCGGTTTTAATATTCGTAATAAATCACTTTCTTGACGAGAAAAATTATTCATTTCCTATCATATATTTTACTGAGTTTACAGTTCACAAACAAAGTTTCATTCACTGCTAAATGGAATCATCAGTGACCTTTGAGACAATATATGAGAATTTCTAAGCTTAATATGTTTCTCTTTTTGTTTTGAATTCTTGAGAACCCAAGCAAAAAGTGAAACAAAGCCAAGCTAAAATTCATAGCTCTGTTATGTGTCTTTGTTTCTGAAACTCATTTGATATTACATTTGTAACTCCTGACTTAAATATGTTTTAATTTCAAAATATCAATAATCCTTAACACTTTTTTTAGAATTAAAAATATTTATTCGAACTTTTCCAAAGGAACGTAACTTAATGATTCATCATTATCATTATCAATAAGTTGATAGCTTAGAAAATTACCTTTAATAACTAAAAGGTTTTCAGCGTTCTGCCGCTAATATAGTAGCTATGGTCGATTATTTCCATTAAAAGTTAGATTTGTTAAAAAAGGTCTTTGTGTAAAATTTGAGATTAGCTAACAAAAATATAAAAAAAAAAAAATTTTTGTCAGTGAAATTCACCAAAGTAATGATGGTGGTAATAATGAAAGCAGCAGGAGTCGCAGTGCTGTTTTAATGTTGCGCATTTATTGTCAATAAAACGTTGCTGCTGTTGCTGTTTGCATTTAATTTTTATATTTTTTTGCAACTTGTCGTCGCATCGTATAAAAATATTTGTTTATTGCGTGTTCATTAAAATGTAAAAATCCATAATATTCGTAAATTTGTGAATGAAACATTTTACTTTACTCATATTATGTTCATGTTGTTACGTATTATCGAAGTTGTTGTTATTGTTATGGTTGCTCTTCATACGAAAACTTTTGACTTTCGACATTTCTCACGTTTTGTGCCAAAGTTCTTGACAGTACAACGTGACTCATTGTTGGACGAGTCATTAACACGAATTTTTCGTAAACTTTTTATTTGTGCACCAACTGTTTATTTTTAAGGTATGTAGTTGTTAAAGTATTTGTTGTTGTACTTAATGTTGCCAAGACTACATATTCTATTTATCGTTGCAGTGAATGTGATAGGACTAAAAAGATTTAAGATTTTTAGAGCGAGGAACAAAAAGCAAACTTAAACTTCAGATTTTGTCCCATATTCCATGAAATCCCTTTTTTTAATTTGATTGATATAATCGTGTATACACAACTTCAAAAAATCGCCGTATTTGATATTGTTTTTTTAATGATGTAACATATCGCTCTTTGCGTGCAAGAACGTCATAACTCAAAAAACAAAATTTTCGAGTTAGCTATACAAAAATCTCCGCCATTCCATTTTATATTTTGTGTAAAAAAGTCGAAAAGGTATGTAATGAAGTTGAGTTGTGAGAAGAGTTTATGGAAGCTTACTTTTTTGAGTTTTATTATTTTTCCTCAAACTTTAGGTTTTTTGAGCTATGACGTTCTTGCACTAAAAAAAATGATGTATAACATATGTACGTTTGAAGTTTATAAAATATCTACAAATATATATATTTTTTTGTCAAATTTTGATACCTTGAGAAATTGCACCACAATCCACATTTCAGCCACCTACATATGTAGGTGGTCGAAGTCCTGAGGACAAGTCATATTTTGCTCTGAAGTTTATGTCCATAATTATTTTTTGTGAAATCATCGAACAATTTTTGACGAATCGACTTAAAATTTTGAATCTATAACTATTCCAAACATTCTCCATGAAAGTACGTACATATGTAGGCCTTTTATATATATTGTATAGTTTGTTTTCATGAAAATTTTGAATTTTTTCTTAAAAACCGCGTAATTTTGCAAGAACCGAGGTATCGAAATAACTCTACGCACTTCTCTAGTTATTCATATATACAATCCAATCATAGGCGGCGACTATGGGGGGCAAGGCACTTCTTGCCAACCCCCCAAAAATATATTTTGACGGGATTTTTTTCCCCACCTCCAAATATTTTCGAATAGTCTGTTCATGCAAAACTATATATCGATTATTATTTTCAGATTCGTTAATGATTCATTTGACATCGAATAACTTTTTCTTGGTTCTTGGTCATTGACGTTTTACGTCGTTTAAATATTGACGTTCAGTTCATCCGGGGCGTATGCTTTGACATATCATCAAATGTTTCTGGAAAATTCAAAGGAGATCAAACTTAAATTTCCGAAGTTGCAGAAAAGGCCCATTTCGTCTACTGTTTAGCACATAAATTGAATCTAGTCATCCAAGATTCAGCAAACATAATTTCTGAGAGATTCACCCAAGAGAATGGGCGAATTCGCAGGTAAAATATTCGAATGTAATTAAAAGTTTCAAGTTAGTTTGAAAGTAAGGTTTGAAACGAAATTTGGCACTTTTCTTAGCCAGGCGGAAATTTTCCTTTTTGAATATGACAAATTTCAAAACGAAATAATATTGACAAGGATGGACTAATTTTTCATAGAAACATGATCTTAGACACTTTGCGTGGATACAATTTTCTGCAATAAACGAGCTCCAATAGCAAACGACTATGTACGTTTTTAGAAAAGAGATACGTTTTAGATTTGTTACTAAAATTAATGAAATTTTAAAATTGATGGTAACATTGCCTGTGACGACATGCACAGCTGAAAGATCGTTTTCGACCTTAGAAGATTGTTAACTTATTTAAGGAGTACTATGACCCAAATTCGCCTTAACTCTGTAAGAATTTTGTATGTAAACTCCGCAGATGTATTTATTGTAGACTTAAACGAGATCATAGAACGATGCGAAATTGGACGTAAAATATTACGTTGTCATATCCAAAATTTTGTAATGTTTTGAACAATTTCATATGCTTTTACTTTTTCATACTTTTTGACGACTATGACTCTACTTCCCCCCCCCCCCCCTGGTAGCTGCCAATTGAAAAAATTTCGAAAGTTTTGCCCTCCCAATATTTTTTAGAAGTGTCCGCCTCTGAATCCAATTGTTTTTTTTTATCCAAAGTTCAAAATTGTAGCTGCTAAAGAGTTCGACCGTATTTTTTTGTTGTTCGCTGAAAAAAATTCTCAAAATGTTCTTATTTCTTACGCTGTTACTGTGGCAAGACTACCTATGTACATAATCTTAGCCCTTTATGTCCCAAACGAATATTTTATTTTTCAAAAAAGCCAGGTAGTTCTTAAAGTTATGCATTTTTTTGATAAAGAAAAATTTTTCATAAAGTATTGCTGAAAAATGCATTAACTTGGAGAATTTAAGGCCCAATTAAGAAAGTCTCATACAATAGGTTATAAAACCATCCTGTTTGGTTACTAAGATTTAATAAAGTTATACAAAATTTAAAACTTTAAAAATACTTCGTACGGTTTAAATTTATGTTTTATTTTTTTAAGACAACAACAACAACGTTACAACTTAAGCAAGGCGTGCTCTAGAGAGTTATATTTATGCGCCTGCTACGTTGTTTTACAACTATACATGCTATACCTTAGCATGCCTTGTAAAGAAATTCTTGATTTTATAAATTGTTTTCTGGAGTACATTGATATTTAAAGTTTGAACTTAAAAATATATTACTATCTGTAGATTTTCTACTGCAAGCATACTCTAAAAAATGACAGCAAATTTATGACATGTATAGTACGTAGTAAATAAATTATTTTATTATTGAAAAACATATTCTAATAAATGGAATATGTGGTAGTAAAAGTTTCACATTTTTATATTTATTTTTTAAGTTTACTCTAGATATTTTTATTATTTATGCATATATGAGGATAAAAACACAAATAAAATCAAAAAGTAAATAAAAAATGAAAAAAAAAAATAGTAAAAATAATAAAAAAATAGAATACAAATGTAATGAAAGAAAAAACCAATTAAGTCCAACTCTTTTTCAAATTTGATTTTTGGTTATAGCAAAATTATTGAAAAATAAACTCTATTGCTTAACCTCAAAATATTGCTAAAATATTCTCCAACAAATATTACTACACTCAATTATGCTAATTTGGAAAATAGTGTCACAAACATGATTTCCTAGAATATTCGCTTTACCTGCACAAAATACGAATATTTTTATGATAAAATGTAAATTTTCTTTATTGTGGCGGAAAGAAAAAAAAATGCATGCACGTGACATATAACGCGGCTAGGGTATCTTTATGGTGTACTTTTCAAACTTTTTCCACAACAGCAGCTTTAACTGTCAGTCTTTAACTTAACACAAACTCCTTTATGTGACAGAGGAAATGTATATAAAAATAAACAACAACAACAACAATATGACACTAACCCATTGCATCCAATGTTGATATTTTCCATCAAGGTGAAAAATTTTCTGAGAAAAATAATAAAAAATTCTTCAAAATATAAGCAAACACTCAAACACTCAATTGCCAATATGAAGAAAAAGTGAAAAAAAAAAAAAATCCAATTTTCTTGTCAAAATTTATTTACAACAAACAAACAAAATTTTTTCCAGAGCTGAGTTTGTTGTTTTTTCATGTGATTTTTATTCGATTTTTATTACTCTGATATGCATTCATTCATTGAACATTTTTATCATACCAAGCATGAGTAGAGCGATAACTTCAGTTGGCAGCTTACAATAATGATGCTATAAACCACCAGCAGCAAGAGTATCGTGACCACTATTAATTTTGCTATGTATAGTACATACTCTTAAAAGCAAAATAGTGTTGCCAATACTTTGGTCAAGTTTCTTCTTAACATTATAGATCTTTTTGAAGTGCATTATCCTGGAAGCTCTATACGAAACTTCATATATCATTTAAAAAAAGTCTCATGATTTTGTGCATGTTTTCAAAAACTTTGGCTTATTGAAGAAAATTGCCCAAAAAATATTAGGAATAAATTACAAATTAACAAGTGAGAGTGTTTCTTTGGACTAGCAAAAAATTATGCACTGTAAAAAAGTCAACAAAGTAGTTGTATTTAACTGACAAGGTAGGCAAATTTAACCAAAAACCAGTCTAGTCCAGTAAATTCATTTTACTTTGTCTACCAAAAAAAGTTGTCATTTTAGTATTTTGTTTGTAAACTTATTGTAAAATATGTTATACTACAAAAATATTTAGTCAGAAATCAACAAAACTGGGTACATAGCCTATCTTTCAATTAACATAAAAGAAAAAAATTCTATGGGAACCATCTTAACGCTAAGTGTAAAACTTCAAATTTTAACAAATTTTTTTTTTATTATTTTCACGGTTACGTTACAAATTTTGTAGTCGATTTGTGAGAAAAAAATTGGAATATTATTTATGTTAAATTTAACCAACAATCATGGTATAATTAACTGGAAAGTTTTGTATGGGTAACAACTTTTTCGGTTATTTGAACTGTTTCTTGTTAACTTCTAAGATTTTATTCTAATTGATTTTTTTCGGTATATTCTACCTAACGAAATCGGTTGACATATTTGAAGTTTTCATACATTTAGAGAAATAGTAAGCTAATATTTTTTTTTGGTTCATTTAACCTACATTTTTTTGTAAGTACATATTTTGTTTCAATCCAAAGTCTAATCGATTTTTCCCTTAAATGACTGTGCTATAATTATGTTCTATTACCAAGTTAAAGCTCTGTGTTGGTTTTTTTATGATCCCTTTAATGCTTCAAGAGTTATTTTTATATTAAACCAGACGACATCGTCACATATAAACATATACTCACACACTTGTAGTGTATATAACAATAGGAAACACACTCGCTCGTATTTTCAGAAATAACAGATGCAACGAAGCATTAAATATCGAAGCTGCTGCAGATGCCATTAACCCAAATATCAATGAAAGCACAACCTACTCTACTCCTACCCAGACAATCGCTCGCAGCACATTTGCTCATTACAAAATAGAAATCCAGTTACCGCTTATAAACTGTTTGGTCTTTGGCACAATACACCTTCGAGTGCCCTTTCTACTGGCAGACGCTTCTGGGAAAACAAAAGCTTCAACGACAACGATGACGATTATGCTTTTGATTTCTCTAGCACGAAGTGAATAAACTCATTTTCACTAACTGACTGACTCACTAAGTAATTGTGTGGGAGAAATCATCAGTTTTGTTTGTTACACTGTACACAATATTTACATCAAAATGCGAAGAATTTATTTTTCGATTGAAATTAAATATTTAAGAAAAAAACCATCTTTCTAAATCGACTAGTTTTGTTTTAAAAAGTCAGCTTTTGGTAATGTGCACTTTGTACATTATTTTGAGATATTTACTTACTTTGCTTATACTTAGGCGCATTATTGATAGCAAAGAATATGTGGTTTGGACCATACTATACATACCGTATGGTGGTTGCATGTAGATTTGCTTATGTTCAATGAATACACAGTAAAAAAATATTTCTTCAAATAAATTTTTGTTTCAACATATCTGTTGAACTATTAATTTCAAACGCGAACTTATGTGATACAAATTATTCGCAACAATAGTAAATGTGTTTGGCAATGGAATTTTTAATTTTTAGACAGATTCCCTTATAGTCCGAACGTATTGTAAAAAAATTTTTTGATTCAAATCCTAATCTTCTTTGTGAAAGATCACACTACTTTTAATCATAAACTTTTATAAAAAATAAATAAATTTTTTACTGGGAGCGTAAAAAATTATGTCCTTTGCTAAATGCGAGAAATAGGAAATTCGCAACACATCACTGCATCATCACTACCATGAGCAAAAACAGCTGTAGCTGCGATCCTGACACCAGGCTTTGCTTCTTGCTACATTCGTTAAGTTGTTTTCTGCGCTGCAGTAAATTTGTGCCAGTAGGAAATATTTTTGGATACAGCAAGAGCGTTTAATGACTGAGTGAAAAACATAAGGAATGATTGTGCAAAAATTGCAATTGACATTTCTTATTTAAGAAAATGTTACGAAACTTAGCATAAGGTATCATTAAGATAATTAAGAGGGAGAGTCTGCGAACTAATGAAAAAGTGTGACATTGAGTATGGGCTTCCACGAGCTTGTTTCAAGTAGGTATATTTTTTTGGAGAGAGTCAGCTAATATGTTATGCCTTTTTGAAGAAATAAATGCTCTTTTCCAATTTTTTTCACTGGATTAACATTTGTTGCGGAATTGACTTTTGTCGAGAAATATCTTCTACATTACTTAAATATCACTCTCTTTTCTTCTTTAGCTTGCGCTTCCATGTTTTTTTTTTTTTTAATTTTATACAAGATTTGAACGTTTTATACATATCAAGAGCAACTACTAGAGTCTAACTACTCTAAAAAAATGTTTCTGCAAAGTGAATGAGAAGCAACACCAAGAGTAAGATGTTCTCACCGAAAGCTTGAAACTAAAAATATTTACTTGCTACATTTAATTACGCACTTTTTAATTTAGGTTCTAAAAAGCCGAGATTCTCCACAAACTCCCAGAAATACAAATTTTCAAAATTCGTACATGAAAAAGTGTGTTTTCCTTGCTTGACTGTATAAGATTAATTGGCACCATTAAATCCCGTGAAAACGGATGGAAATGTCAAGAACAAAGAAGATTGATGCAACTAGCACCACCAAAATAGGCAATAAATTTTGATAAAGTTCGGATGTTATTAAATTTTAATTTTAAATAATATTAAATCTAAGACTTATTGAATTTACTTCTTCTGTAAGACATAACGAATGGTCGTAGTTTAGGGCTTAAAAGACAAACGCAAAAAGCCGATACCTCCTTAATTGCTTATCATCCCATTTTAATACTTGGTAAACATTTTTTCAAAGACTTCATGCAATTTTTTGAAAGTTTTGTAAAAAATTAACCTTTTATGACGCCCTTGTCCTTCAAATGCAGATAAATTGTTAATTGTTCAATTTTCTCCGAGCTGTCTGGTGTCTAACAACATATATGGCCATCTTTTCCATTATTATGTTAATGCAGTGATTTCGGTCGGTCTTTTGTAGAAAAATGAGTGTTGATGAGGAGTTTAGTGGCGTCTACACTTAATATTTCCCTTAAAACGATGAAGACAATGACGGGCCCGATAATGATGTTAGCTCCAATGGTGATAATAATGAACTATATTGAACAAAATTTCGTTAGGATGAATTTATCTGCTGTCCATGAAAAGGAAGAGCAGCTGGTAACTAAATTTCTCTTTTTCGATTGATGTTATAAGAAATGCCAAACAATTATATTAAAAAAAATGATCGAAAATATGAGAAATCAGTTTTTCCGCATTTGTACTCTTCCTTCTCTCTATTTTTAGTAAACTTTCAACGAATTATGACTTTCTAGTTTTCACCATGTGAAAGAGCGTCTAAGGCTCTATCCGAATCGACAGAAAAGTGGAAAATGATTTTTTGACCTTTTCATGGACTAGTTCACATATATTAAAAATTACTTAAATATTAATTTAGCTCTTCTAGTCCTCTGCAACTGATGTGGTAGTCTTTTTTACATTAACATGGATTGGCCGGTGTTAATTTTTATAATTAAACAAAACTTAATAGGTTTTAATACTGAAATAACTAAAAAAAATCAATTTTAAAAAAGTGTCTATAAGACTACCGCGTCAGTAAAATTAGGGCACATCAGTTGCAGAGGACTAGAAGAGTTATAAGACCATCGTCGAATGAAATATTCGACAATCTTTAAAATTTTGGCTCAATAATAATTTCAATAAGTCGTTAAGTCACTCGGCAAAATTTTCCAATTGAGCACATATAAAGCTAGATTATGTTCGTGTCGCTGAGAAGGACATTTGCGGATACACATACTTATACATAAACACACTTATAGTTGATAGACAAACACAAAGACGTCGCTTGATGACATTGCATTTCATTTGTGTTGATGACATGATTGCTGAATTGCAAAAAAGTTTTGTTTGCTTTGCATAAAAGACAAAGCGAAAAAAGGAAAAACAGAGCAAAATGATATTTTATATTTTATTTCAGTTTTCTTTTCCTTTGGCAACACACAGCTGGCAGCAATGTTGCCAACTATTGTTTGTTGTTTACTTCATGATTAAGTCTTTTCTTTTTTTGTTCTTTTGCTTTACTCATTATAATTTATTAGTTTTTAGTTTGTGAACTAACGCATAACGCAAACACACATACGTATATACGAATATCTTGCTCCTTTGCATACAATGCTGCATCTTTGCTTGTCTCTTCATCACTGATCTGCAGGGTCGAACTTTAAGTTTTTAGAAGTGTAGGCCAAAAAATAAAAAGTTATTATCCACTTGGAAACATTTTTCCTTACAAGCGGTATGTTCAATGTGCAATGGAAAAATAAGGGGCTAAGTCCTCAAGATTTCAATAATTTGCAGTACTCAGACTCAGCAATTTGAGTGATTTGCAAGTTTCATGTGCGATTTCCAGAAGCATGGCGTATGAAAATTCTGGTTTGATGATAAATTTTCTCATATCATTTAATTATTATATATTCACGGTATTATTATATTTTTTCCATTTTCATACTCAATCTTACTGCTGGTATCCAATTTAATAAAAATTACACAGGCACAAAAAAAAAAAAAAAATTCGAGTCCCAGAGGGTAGATCCCTCTATTTCTACATTTTCGAGGTCTTTGAATCCAAATGCCATGAATGTTCATGAAAAAAAAGAAAAAAAAGGGGGGTGCTAGGTGGTTATGGGATGGTCAAATTTACTTTTCGTTGTTATTTTCGGTTCCAGTGCCCCAAAAAACATAGAAATGCACATTGCATGAAAATTTAAGTTTGACCGCCTTTCTAGGGGTAATAAAGGGGCGAACGGAGGTGACGGAGGGGTCGAACATATTTTTTTGTTATCATTTTCGGTTGTAGCATGCAAAGAAACGTCGAAATGAATATCCATTTCAACTTTGTATGCAAATTTGAATTACGACCCCCAAGGGAGGTGGTAAGGGAGTGGTAGCGGGAGAACTGGCAATTGAAACCTTTTTTGAAAGTCATATTCGGATTCAGAGACTTCAAAAATGTAGGAATAGAGGGGTCTACCCTCTGGGTCACGGGATTCTTTTTTTTTGTGTGCCTGTGTTATTTACAATTTCTTTACCATTCTCGATTCTCGACGGACCAGAATTAATGAAATATGAAGTATTATAAATTGGCTTGGATATAGATGTATCTAATTTGAAACAACTATTTAATGATTTAATTTTTCAATAAATACCTATGTTAAAAGATATAATAACTGAACAAGCAACGTCTTCTGAAATCTGCCGATTTCGGCCTGACCCTATTTGGCTGTACCCTAAATCCTGTCTTGCTGAACTGTCAGTTATTCCGCCTCCGCTCAGTTACTGTGTTAAAAACTTAACCGCAAAGTGTTCGCATAAAACTTTATTGCATTAAAACCACAATGCAGTGGCGAGTGTAGTTTTGAAGTCGTGGCTTCATCAAATTAGCATTTGACTTTCGTCTTTTTTTTTCCACTCACTTTGTTGCTTTGTTTCCCTAAAGGACCAATGTCCTGCAAATCAAATTTGTGGTTTCATCATATATTGACATGGCTTGTTGGATGGTTGATATGCGTGTCAAAGCATCTTGTGGGTTGATTTACACATATTTCAGTTGCTGCTGCTGAAGTTATGCAGTTGGCATTTATAAATTTGAATTGGAAAATTTTTATGTTTGCAAACAATGTTTAATTAAGTACTTAGAAATTATAATGAAATTATTAATGAAATACTTTTCTTTTTTTTTCAGTTTCCTTTATAATGAAAGTGAGTCGACCAACAAAGTAAGTTTTTGTTGTTTTGTTTAGTAATCATTAAACTGTGTTACTGTTAGAATATACTTTTAACGAGGCATGGTATATAACTGGATAAATGTTATAGGTATATGTGAACCATAAGAAAGTTTTCAGCATTTTTTACATACCACTTATTTTAAGACTAAAAACATTAGCCATGCCATGTTAAAAGTAAATTTAATTTTTTGTGTAACACTTTTTTATTTAAAACTTGTCTTTTATAATTTTCGTGAGTTTGCTGGAAAAATTTAAAATGTTTTTCGTATCTGATTTATACCAAAGACAATGATAACATCTGGGACAGCAGCAGTACTAATGGCAAAATGTTGGTACAAAAAAATGGTAAACGCCAGGTAGTGCCCACAAGCCATATCATTACATATATTCCTATGTAGTATAGTTTTTTTTTTATTTTAATAAGCTACTCGGAGAAATCACACGTAACGAATTAGAACTTTACAGAGCAAAAACTGATTGTTATTATAACGCAAATTTATATTCTATAGTCTTTTTTCCAATAGAAAATAAAATTAATATTTTCAAATTTAAAAGTTTAATTAAGGTATTACAGTGAATTTGACTAAAACATTGCGCTTTATGAAAATCTTTTAAATTATTTGAACAAAAAAAAAAAAACATGATTTGAATTGCTTTATGAATTAATTTTAAATTAAATTAAATTTTTATATTAAAAAAAAAAAATAAAAGCTTATCAAAAAGTAAAATAGAATTTTTATACTATCGAAGAAAATAAAAGCGTGGTACGCCATACTCTTTCTCCCAGGCTAAAGGTGCAGAAAAACCTAAATGACTTAATAAGGACTTGAAAGTAAATAACTGTTGCCTTTATTTATAAAATGCATAATCAATGAATTTGATGAAATTCATGATATACACGGAAAACAAAAAATTAAGTGGGATTAAAAAGTTCCAGAAACGACTCTTTTTGGGGACGTGGCACCGCCCAAATTCTTAAATTTTAATGCTTGATATCTCGAGAATTACTATAGGTATGTCTATAAAATTTGTTGAGTAGGCACATCAACATTAGATATTGGATTTTGGGAGTTATTTTTTAAATCATTTTATTCAAAATATTCATTATATTAAAAGGATAAGCTGAAGATTTTATTATTATTAACGTCGAGTAAAATTTACTGACTCTATATTGATATGAATCTCTAAGCCCGACAACGTAACCCTAACTTAATGTAATGCGATTCATTGTAAAATTTAAAACCCTACGAAAATAATTAATAATTGCGACAAAAAACCAACATAGTTTATTAGATTACAACGAACCTTACAACGAACCAAACTATATGAAAATACTTAAAGATATTGGTAAGACTTGAAAATCAAATAAGAATCCTTAACAATATTTATGTTAAGTCTACCTCTAAATTCAGGACCACAGTAAAAGCTGCTTGCAATATTAAACATCTTCTAACAAATATCATATCATGTTCCACCAAAAAAAATGCACAAACGCTAATCAGCATATTTTCATCATGCCTCAGAGAATAAACCAATCTCTGCAAAAAAATAGCAGCTTGAAAACCATCAACAATAAAAATAAAAAAAAAAGTTAAAATTCCAATTTCAATTTCAACATTTGCCGCATCATCATCAAAAGCAGCAGCATTATGCGCACATAACAACCTAATAATCACACTCAACACATGGTCTTCAATGTAAAGTAACCAATAAACCCACATCATCATTACAATAATCAACTTGCGAAGAATCATCGGCGTACGCAGCAGTGCGCTATCAGCTACGTCCAGCTAACAACTTGGAATATAGAGGCTCTTTAGCACAGTTTCAGTTTCATCATCACAACTCAACTCAACCGGACTCGGTTCGGTTCAGTTGAGTGCACGTCAAAAAAGCGTCAAAATTAACTTTCATTTCTGTATGTATAAACAAGCGGCGGGGATGATGGTAAGTACGGTACTTGCACTCAAGGGTATCACAGCTTTACACCACTAGCAATAATAAAAGCAAATATGCTGCTAAAATCACGTTTTAAGCTAAACGTTTTAAGCCGTTGAGAGCCTCTTGAAAAATGGACACACAACAGCAAAGGCACAGGAACAGCGACAACAATGTCAACGTCTGACAGGCGTCAACAAAAAGGCCTATTAGTTTTCGTTTAGACTGCTTTTAATTTTAAAAACACACGAACACAGGCATTGAAATGTGTTAAAAGATACCCACTAGGAAATTACCCACACAATTAAATATTATGAACTTTTAAAAGGTGTCGTATGGAAAATCAGACAGACAATTTGTAATGTAACCTAATAAAAAAAAATCGCGAATTTGTGCAAATAAGAGTTTCACCTCCCTTAGACACATAACACTGTGAAAACATTTTAACTTGCAAAATAGAAATTTATTGACGAAGGCTGCTAGCTAAAAATAACTTGTATATCATATTTAAATAACTCCAGTTCCAACTGGGTACATTAAATTACTCGTATATGTGTGTGCGCCAGTCCGAAATCGAGCTGTTGTGTCTGTGCGGTAAAATTAATGGAGTCTCGTGTGTTATGCATGAGTTTGATTTACAATGCAAAGGGTGTTTCTCATTGATACCACCTACCGTGTTTGAAAAAAAAAACCAAAAAACCACAAATGTTCGGTTGGTCAATGTAACAGATTGTTAAACTTAGTGGTAAATGGTGTTTCTTTGTTAATGTGGTCGTGTTGTTATACAGAGCTTAATGAAAAAAAAAAAAAAATTCTAAAAATCATTTAATGCAGCTTATAAAGATTTGTTTGGAAAGAATTTTAATAGTTTATTACAATTTAAAGATTTTAGTGGTTAAGCAATTGAAGAAATTGGATTTTTATGAAGTTGCTAAAGTTCCAAAATTATCATTTTCATTATCATTAAAATGTCTTCTAAAAAATAAAATTTAGGAGGTTATTAATTGGTACACATCAGCACAATGTTTTCAAATAGTGAAAATTCACTAGGAATTTTCTGGACGTCTGATTTCTCGAAATGAAGACTCCAATTGGCCGCCGGTATTGTGCGATTAAAAAACCATATGAATTTATCTATTGATATAAGTCAAAGATACAGTTCATGTCAATGCTCCAACGACTATTCAAGCAATCAAAGAAAATATCAGAGCTGTGATTAACATAAAACAGCAACAACTTTGACTAAAATTAAATCTGTTGTTGGATGACCCTAATACTTATTAAGGATCAATTTGATTCTCTTATTCCACTTTTTTCAGTACATTCATTTCATATTTCATCGTCGAACTCACAGCTTTTCATAAATATTAGAATTTCTACCACGTCCCTTACCAGCCAAGCTGGGTTAAATTAGATCTTTTTGTAATCTAGGTCATGTAAAATATTCAGAAGCGCATAACTCCAAAAATAACAATTTAAAAGTACAAAAATTTATTTTATTTTGAAATATGTGCAAAAAAAAAAATTATAAGATATATAACGGAATCAAAATATCATTTCATTATCTTCCTACCAATTTATTTCTGAATTGCTGGAAAATACTATATCTGTAGAAAATTTATTAAAAATTTAAAAAAAATAGAAGGTTTGCTTTCATATACAGTAGAACCTCTGTAAGTCGAACCTGAAGGGAGACGCCAAAAAATTCGAGTTATAGAGCTTTCGACTTATGGAGGACTTCGACTTAAGCGAATTTTGTTAGGAAATGTTCGACTTGTAGAGGTTATAAGCCGTAGGTGATAAATTTCTCTATCATTTCATAGAATTGGTTTATTGTATATATGAGTAGATTTTTGCTTTGATTTCTAAGAAACAATGTCGGCATATTCTTAAAGTCGGGTTTTTCGAGTTTGAGAGGTTTGCAACTTATCGAAGTTCGACTTAAAGAGGTTCCACTGTATATTTTTTGTGTTATTCAGCGAAGATTAAAAAAAAAATGAATAATCATTCATGTTACATCATAAGATAATCAAATGCTACCCATATAGACTGAGAAATTTTTGTTTTTGTTAATTTTTATAGTAAAGCGAAACTTTTTTTACGTTCTAAGTGGGTTTCCAATATGTTTAGCCACAATTTTTTTGATAGGTTTTTTCAATTATATTAAAGTGAATTAACATACTAATATATTTATGTTAATACTCAGAAAAAAAAAACAAATCGGGCAAATTTTAGTTGCAATTTATTTGCTACAAAAAACAACCTTAAAAACTTAATTAATTTTTATTAGCTAATTATTTAATATCATAATAACTAATTACGCTCTATGCAATTATTAACAAAAATATGTTTCCTAGATAAATTTATACATTATGGCCTAATTAATTGATACAAATGGTTTTATGCATTCGATTTTACAAAAAGGATTATTATAATTAAACCAAAACTATCCACTAGCATTTACCACAAAACTGCCACATGAATTTATTTTAAATCGTTGTTCACTTTAATTTTTGGAATCAAATATATAAACTCACAAGGTTTTTTATTTTTAAATATCAAATTCGAAATTTGTATGACATTCCTTTTTAAATAACGTCACCAAAACGAAAAGCACTTAAGTGTTTTCATTCTGAATGACACTACAAATTTTAATCGTAGTCTTTTTAGGTATAATATATCAATGGATACAAAAAAGCTGAAAAAAAAAATGAAAACTTAAACAAAGGCAAAAGTAAAAAAGAAAACAAAACACTTTGAACTGAAAGAGCAACCTCAGCTATTTACAAAACATTAAAACTCAGTTAAATCGAAAAAAAACCATCACAGAACCCCTACGATTTAACGATTCAAAAAGAGAAAACTTTGAAGTGAAATTGAAAACTATCTGCCATTAATAAAAAGGCAAATACAAAACTTTCAGAAATGTTAAAAATGAATGGTTGACTATACATACAGTGGAGTAAATTTAAAATATTTGACTTTAAATATTGTGTTGATGTTCTTTAATTGTCAATTAGAACATTTTTAAATAGGCCATCTAAAATTGATATACTAGAGTTTATGGAGTTGCTGAATACGTATCCAAGGTCAGATATTTGAAATTCAAGACGGCAGACCCAATATGGCTGAAACTAAATAACCTAATCCACCATATTGGATCCGCCGTCTTGAATTTTAAATTTCTGACCTGGGATTCGTATTAAGCGACCCCAAAAACTTCCGTATATCAAATTTGGTGCTATTCGGTTGATTTTTAAACAATACGTCCGTCATATTGAATCCGCCATTATGATTTTGAACATTTTGGAAATATCGTCTCAGTTTCGTAATTGGCGTCCTTAAAAACACCCGTATAGAAAATTTGATAGAAATCGAATGATTTTTAAAAAATACGTCCGCCATCTTGATTTTGTAAAATCTGACCTCGGATTCGTGAGACCCTCGTATACCAAATTTATTGCAAATTAACCTTCGAAAATTCGGCCGCCATATTAGATTGCCGACCGCCATGTTGGATTCTGTCAACCTACCACTCTAGCTTTTTCGGAACTACAATTTGAGTCAAGAAACGACCCGATCGCCATTTTGAATTTCTCAATGGGACACTTTGGTTTTAGAAGACTTTCACTAGACCTCGTATGTCTTGATAGGTCAAGCCAATCTTTGGCCAGGCAGGTGATCCGCTTGACGTGAAACGTCCCATATATAAAACCAACTTTACTGTCAGACCGATTGAAAGCTGTGATATTCCACAAAAACTGAATGATCTGGTACGCTAGAGAGAGCTAACGTTTAAGGATAAATGTGGCCAAAACCTAATAAATAATATCAATTGAACAAGAACACGAAATTATAGAACCTTTTTTGTTGTTGTTGCAATATTTCTAAGTCTCAACCACTGTAGAAAGCTTTCACCTATAATATACCAATTTTATATACATATGTATATAGAAAGGACAACAAATTGAAAATTCACAAATTAAAACAAATACATTCAATTTCACTCAATATTTGTTGTTTTTGACTTTGTTATTTCAAAATTGTTGTTGTTGTTGTTGTTGTTTACATTTTAGTGCTTGCTCGTACACATTGTTGTTGTGGTTTTTAATTTAAATTTGTTTAGTGAGCAATAACAACAACAACAACAACAAATGACAACAATAACTTAAAAAAAAAGGACTAAAGCAGCGCATCGATAGCAGATGAAAACGTTACTAATACAAAATAGTTGAAAGGATATTTCATCGTTGTAGGCGTATAAATTGATAGGTCGGCTAAGTTGTTGGCGCTTTGACTTTTAAATTGTCCCTTTTATGTTTTTCAAATAAGCGCCGCACGACTTGTCTAAGTAGCAAAGTGAAACGGCTTGTGCTACTCCAAAGGCGACGACGTTGGTGACGCGCTTCATTTGGAATTTGTGCTTAAAAACGACGATTCTACACGTTTTTCATCAATTCAAAGGTTTCAATTAGTAAGTGTAACAAAATGCTTTTCATAAAAGATACAATGTTTCTAATTAATTAAAACGAGCAGTGAAGCATTGAGTTGCCGTGGATATTCGCAGAAATTTAATTTGTGATAAATGAAAACAATTTGATATACTTGAGCGAGTAGGCGGGTTGGCGCATTTTTTGAAGCATTGCAATTTTTTTCAGTCTAAATTATTTCCGAGATTTATTTAAAAATTAATAATAACAGAAACTTATGTTAGATTTTACAAACAAAACAAAAAGCGTTAATCACAAGGTAACAGACTTTGTTGAATATTCAAATTTGAATACGGATCATAAGATAAACCTTTGTTTGTTTATGCTTTTGCTTAAACAATTTATTATCCTGGCAATGGCAATATTGTTTTTTCAATTTTTATATAAATCTCCTGCCATAAGATTTGCTGGGTTTGAGCATTTTTTTGAAAAAAAGTTTATTTACATATTAAGTATTTCAAATTTCGAATATTTTTGACATCTCCCCCAAGTGACACAATTTTTCAAAATGTGACTTCTCTGGAGTCATCCCTGACCAAGACACTGAATATGTTGTGCTGCATGAGTTTTGATTTCAATGAAAATTTTAGAAAATGATCGTATTGGTATCTAAAATACCATAAAAAATAGTGAGCTTAATTTTTTGGAAGCTTCACTTTCGATCAGCGTACGCCATTAATCTGAAAACATATATGGGACATTCCAGGTCAACCGGGACAGATGTCTCTTCGTAAATGAGCGACGTAGAAAAACTTTTTTAAGGTCTCAAAATGTTTGTATGCTCTTGAGCGCTCATATGAGAATTGATGTTTTCGAATTTTAATATGGCGGCTGGAAACTGGAGCAAAATCGAGTGTCCAGCAAAAAAAGCTTGCTAAAAATAAAAAATCCGCAATCTACAGGTCATATCTTAGCTCAAATTGTAGCCGATCAACGCCTTTAAAAATCTGGTGTAGAAGGTTGACAAAATCCAACATGTCGGATCCAATATGGTGGCCGAATTTTTGTAAGTCAATTGATTTATACCAAATTTGGTTACGGGAGTCTTGATGGTTATCGATCACGAATCCGAGGTCAAATTAGTCAAACTCAAGTTTGCAGATCCAGGATGTCGGGCATAAGTTTTAAAAAATAAACCAATTTGTACCAAATTTGGTATACGGCGGTTGTTGGAGTCGTCAATTTAAGATGGCGGATAAGACATGGCTGACGTGTTATTTAAAAGTCAACAGACTTGCACCAAATTTTGGTACGCAACGGTTTTTGGGGTCCCAAAATATGAATTTGAAGTCATATTTTCAAAATCTACGCTGGCGGACCCAACATAGTGGTTTGAGTTATAGAGATTTTGCCAGTTTCTATTACATACTTTTCAATGATGCGCAGCAAATTGTTTTCTATGACAGATATTGAATTTTCGAATAAATATACTTAATATTTTTTCCCGGAAATCGAAAAAAATTTAAATCTAAAACTTTGAAGGAATCAAAAATAAAATGGTAGCTGTCATGTAAAGTACCCAAATAATCATTCTTTAAGTGTTTCATCAAAATCAAAAATCATTTAGCACAATTTTTTAATAATTTTTGGTGCATTCTGAATGATTTTCTTAGTAATGTAAAAGATTTATTCTTCTGAACTTGTAAGACCCTTAGATCGAATAAGCGGCTTTCATTAAAAACATTGAAAAGCCACTTCCGAAAATTTTTTGAAGTGAAGCATTTTTTCATTATCGAAGGACTAACTACATCAAGCAAAGTTGAATTTCGGGTAAGTCAAAACAAATTCTGCGTTCACTTCATGTAGATCAAATCAACTTTGTCAGCTGTACTGAACGTACTCACATTATATTTGGGAAAATTTACTTAATTAGTTCTCTGCATAGTGCATTGAAGGTAATGCTTGAATAGGAGGTGTCACGTCCTCTTTTCGAAATTCACCAACTTTTTGTCTGATGATTTTATTTAATTTAAATTTAAATAAAAAAAAGTGCTTGGTCCATTAATTGTTTGTCCAAACCGAATGGCCTGAGAAGAAGTACAATGTAAAGTTCAATTTTGTTGATGGTACTCTGAAGCATAAATATTTCATTGACTCAAAAGAAAACCTGCTATATAAAATTACTTTTGAAAAAATATGTTATTGTAATTATAGCCAATTATTATAACGCTATCTTAAACAATATGAGATGAGTAACTTTAGACTTCGCTCATTCGACTAGTTTGCTAATGAGGTCTACACAATTCATTTGATTTAACATGAGATGATAATGATTTTTAATGCAGAGTAGGTATTATTCTAAAATATGTAGATAAATATTACATTTTTGTAACTACCACTTGCAAAATATTCTGCTGATGTATGAATAGTAGATTACTAACAAAAAATTAAATTTTTAATCAGAAGGTATTTTAAAGAATATCCAGCAGCCAATAGAACATTAAAGATGTTTTATTCGCTAGTCTTACATTTGAGTTAAGATTTTAATAATTAAACAGTAGATGCTTCATTTAATATTCATTAAATATCTCAAGGATAATATAAAGAATAATAACCAGTAAGGATGTTGTCTTTGGGCTCAGAAAATTAAAAGTGCGGATAGAGCTTTAAGTTTGCATTAAGAGGGTATTTCTGGTTTGACTTCACGAATTTGTATTTGTCTTTGGCAAAGTTAACTTAAATAGTTCTCTGCATAGCGTTTTGAAATTCATGCTTGTATAAGAGGAATTTCGTAATTCACCAAATTTTTGTCTGATGCTTGATCGAACCATTTCTAGTATTTGTGTGAAAATTTTGTATCATTACCACACTAGCATCACCCTTTTGTAGAGATTCACCAAGATCTTGTTTAGAGCTTTCCAGAATCATTCCGTTTGTTTGGATAAATAATTCCCTCATAATAGTGTTTAGAGAATTATACTTGTACCTTGCCCTCTAGTTGAAATTTGCTAAAATTTTGTCTGATTAAGGGCCTAACCATTTGTTGCCTTTGCATGCAATTTTGTTAAGATTACCATTAAATAATTCCCTTAGTATAACGATTTGAAGGTTTTGCTTATATGGGAGGTGTCACCCCTCTTGCTGAAACTTGCTACAATTTGTCTAGAGCTTGCCCAAATTATTAGTGGTAATTGTGAGAAATTTGGTAACATCACTTCTAATAATATTATTTAATTTTGTTTAAAAGTGTGGTTTTGTTTACCGAATTGCATTCACAAATCTTGCTCGATTTTGTTGTAATTTCCACAGACATATACACATACCGACATAAGAACATGACTAAATCGACTCAGGTGGTGACGCTGATCAAGAATATACATGTATAGTGAAATTCCCCATTAGGACAGCCCCAATAACCGGACAGCTCCTATAACCGGACATATTTTGGCGACACTCACTTTTCATTAACTTTTCCATACAAAATCAATACCGATAGCCGGACGCTCCAAAAACCGGACGCAGACACTATGTTCTGTGTCATTTTGATCAAAATATATCTCTTTTAAACGGACAGACTTAAATAAGAATTCTATTAAATTTTTACTACTTCCTTTTTTTTACAAATTCTAATTCGTTTTTGTGTTGAAAGCAATCAATTTGGTGGTTCCCCTAATAATGCTAATATACCTACACATTTACGTCAGAAGTGTTGAGTAGAGTTGGACTTTTTCGTTCATTCTGGTTCACTGGTTTTGATGAATTTTCGAAAATCGATCAAAGCCTATTAACTGAATATAATAATAATGAAGTACAATTTGAAAATCAAAGCGCCACTCCAAAGATAAGCGTAAATTTGTTCAACAAATTCAATAAATTTTTTTTGGTCCTCTCCCATAAGCGGACATCTCCCATAACCGGACAAAAATACTGCAACGGTGGGTGTCCGGTTATGAGGAATTTCACTGTATACCAACCACTCTTCTCATTAAAATGCAAAAGTTGTAAAATGTTTTAAAATTTTTCGGGCTATTGTATTAAAAAGAAATAAAAAGAACTAAACTATGCATTTTAAATAAGACAATCGTAAATTTAAAAAAAACATGAAAAAGCATAAATAAGTAGATGCTAACAAAGAAATTTAAATGATGTTGAAAATACAATTTAAATTGAATTTTAAAATAATAAAAATAAAAAAAAAAAAAAAATGAAATTGCACCCTCATAAAAACATGAGGGTGAAAATGACAACAAATGTAAGCAAAGAAAATTCATCAAAAATTCATAAAAATTGTGCAAAATATTATCAAGTCGAAGGCTTTACTTGTTAGTATATTTCCCAAAAATAAAATTTACATAAAATATCCCTTGGACTATTCAAATAGTCACACAATTGTACCAGACACTGGCGTAACAAAAATTATTTTCAATGTGTTGCTATTAAACTTAAAAATTTTGATGTTGATGTTGTTACTTGACATCTGAGGAATTGTAATTTTTTTTTGAATCTATGGTATTGTACTGAAGCTACAGTTAGTTAAAAGAAAAATTTCAGAAATATAAGGAGAAAACTCATCGAACAAGATATTTTGTAAAAGGCATATAAAATTTTCTGCCATAAAACCCTTTCACAACACAAAATTTGAGTCAGGATGAAAAAAAGTAGTTAACTACAGAATGTTGCAGTTTAAAGAAATTATTATTACCTATAAGTCATACATTATAAAAGAACAAATTTGCAAGCAAATTATTGATTAAGACATTTGTAAAACAAAAATTTTCCAAATTGCACTCCAACTACACCTCGAATCCTTGACTTATATCTACTACGCCACTGTCAAGAGGAAAAAAAAAAAAAAAATATTAACAACAACAACAAAGCGAAATCAAGTGGCAATTGTGCGATATAATAATAAAAAAAGAAAGAAAAGTCAATTACAGTTTGCAATACGAAAATGTTTACTATTACTTTGCAGGCGTTTCCGGCGCGTTATTTATTTGTGGTTACTTCATTTCCGGCGTAACTTTTTTCTTTCAAAGATTTATTTTTTTTTCATTCATTTTTTTTTATTTCTTTTAACATTTTTTTTTTCAATTTCTAAACACAATTACCAACTGGCGAATTTAAGTGTTAGCGTTTTTTCAACTGCGTCACTTCTTTATTTTCTTACAGAATAAGAGAACTAAAAGAGATGATAAAAGGAAATTGTAAGAAATTACTGTCTTTAAAAACTACAAGTGCCATAGTTATAAAGAAGAATTGAGAGGATGAAGGTGGCAGGTCAAGATTTTTGAGTCAACTGAAGGAGAGACTTTTTTTTTGTATAACATCCATTTTGCTTGTAACGTTGGTTACAAAACGTTGTATTTACTATCACTACGTTTTATTTACTGTTTCACAAAGTCGCTAGTACCTTTAGTTTACTATCAGTTGGTAATTTGTTGATTTTTGTATGTTATTTCATTTCGATAACATGACAATATTTACTAAACCCATTTTTGGTTTAAGAAGGTGCATATAATTATAATGAATATTGGTTGAGAGTTTTAGCGACCTTTATGACCCCTGATGATGAGTTGCAAGATCAACTCGAAATATTGAAGAAATAAAATATAACTTAAAAACAAAAAAATTTTTTAAAAATTAATTTTGTGTTGTTATATTTAAATTTTGTTGACCTGGAGCCAGCCAAACATCTCTTATAATGAATATTTTTTTTTTGCTTTTGCTTAACACTCAGTAAATATAATAGTTGTTTTATTTAATCCATTCAACATTAAAGTTGCAGTTATTCATTCCCTGTTTTAGTCATTTTGCACAAATGTTTTAAAACTTTCACACACTTTTACTTGAATGGCTTCGTGTTCACTTACGCCAGCTGTAAATGACGAACGCCATATTTTTGCACTTTCAGTAGTGAAACTATAAAAATGTTTCTTGGAAAACCACTGAACAAATAAAAACTGTCTGCGGTTGTGGAGTTTATTTACAGTTTTTTATATAAATTACAAAATTTTACTGCAGCTCCAAATAGAAGTTTTACTTAAACAATGTAAACGCAATGATGTTATTTTTATTTTTCTTTAATTTTTTTATCCCCAACATGATACAACGTTGTTATTGCGGTTATTTTGTTTGAGTTTTGGCTTTTAAAATAATTCATTAGAAAATGCAAGACTTTTGTAAGGTTCTTAGTTGATCTTCGTATTCTTTTAGCTAAACTTTCTTCGGAAAGCTTAGGCATGTACATGTATGTACAGGGTGTTTTTTTTAGAGGTTTGTTTTTCGAATAGAGATAAAACTGGGATTTTGTGGTCAAATCTGGCAACTCTAATGTCATTTATACTCAGTTTGGTTTGCCATTTCATCATGAACAGGTTGACAAAAGAACAATGCTTGCAAATCGTGCAAATTTATTTCGAAAATAATGGTTCAGTTCGCGAAGTTTACCGCAAGCTCCGTCCATTTTATGGTCGACATAATCGTCCATCAGAGCAATTAATTCGGTTAACCATGGATCGTTTTCGCACTACGTTTACTCTATGTGATAATACGCATCCGCAGAGACGTCGAACAGTGCGCACCGAAGAAACAATTGCCGCTGTAGAGCAAAATGTTGAAGAGGACCCGAATGAATCGATTCGCCACCGTGCACAGCAATTGGAGCTTTGTCCATCAACTTTATGGAAGATTTTGCGCAAAGATCTTGGCTTCCGACCTTACAAGATCCAGCTTGTGCAAGAATTAAAGCCGCGAGACCATGCAATGCGTCGTGATTTTGGTGTATGGGCCGAAAATGAGATTGATCTCAATGCTGATTTTCATCGCAAAATTTTGTTCAGTGATGAGGCTCATTTTTGGTTGAATGGCTACGTCAACAAGCAAAATTGCCGCATTTGGAGTGAAGAGAATCCACATGAGACCCTTGAGACGCCATTACATCCACAAAAACTGACTGTTTGGTGTGCTCTATGGGCTGGTGGAGTCATTGGGCCATACTTCTTCCGAAATAATGCTGGAGAGTCAGTTACCGTTAATGGAGACCGGTATAGAGCCATGATAACCGACTATTTTGTTCCCGAATTGGATGGCATGAATGTGGATGAGTTGTGGTTCCAACAAGACGGCGCTACATGCCACACAGCGCGCGTCACAATCGATTTATTGAAGGAAACATTCGATGAGCGCATAATTTCGCGGAATGGACCTGTCAATTGGCCACCAAGATCGTGTGATTTGACACCATTGGATTATTTTCTTTGGGGATATGTGAAGTCGCTCGTCTACGCCAACAAACCAGAAACGTTAGGGGACTTGGAAGCCAACATTCGTGGCGTTATTGCCGACATACGGCCCCATATGCTCGAAAAAGTGGTTGAAAATTGGACCTCTAGAATTGGCTTTATTCCTTCCAATAAAGCCAAATTGATGGACATTAAAACGATTTTCTTGTGTTTTATTTCAATTCGAAGTTGTATACCTCTAAAAAAAACACCCTATATGTATTTAACATGAATTTTTACTTTCCAGCACAAGATATGGGGGCTAGAGCTGGTATCTCGTACTTTATAGAAAGCGAGCCCGAATGTTATATGAAGGCTATATGGCAACTCTTCACTCTTACTAATAAGCCAGCTTTAACAAATGAAGTTTATTTATTGTTTTTGCCTATCTAGGATTTTTAGTATTATTGTTAGAATTATTAGCATACTGAAAAGTTAAAAAATTTGTTCATAACTGAAGTGAACAAAAATGATTCTTGTGACAATATCTCTGGTAGTAAATGTTGGATTTCAATGTTACTTTTTACGAGATTATCCCATTCGATGATCTTTCATAATTTTTGATACGCTTTTATTTATTTCAATATTTTTTCCTGATATTTTTCGATTTCTGTCCATGTTTTTGATTGCTCGACTTCTATACCTTTCCACTTCTATCAACTGTTTCGATATTTTTGATACTATGTGATTTCTTTCGATATATTCAATGCCGACACTAATCGCAATATCATGCTGATGTTTTTCGATGCAATTTAATACTTATTTATTATTTATTAATATTATAGACATTTTCGATGTTATTTGATAGTATACCATTCTCAATACTGTCTCTCTCATCAAATATTTCGATACTTTTTATCCTTAATTAAGTTTTTCTGATAATTTCCTACTGAATTCGATTTTTTCGTTGTTATTCGATACCATTCGACTTTTGCGAGAAATTTCAACACAAAACTACTAGGCTGAACACATTTTTTTCGGAAAATTTGATTTTATTCTTCAATATAATCTCCTTTTAGCTCAATACAACAATTATAGCGGGCCTCGAGCATTTTGATGCCTTTCTTGTAGTAGTCGCCATCAAGTTCTTCAAAATAGGCATCCGTCTCGGTAATGACCTCTTCATTCGAGTGAAAGCGCTTACCAGCGAGCCATCTTTTCAAGTTTGGAAAAAGATAATAGTCGCTTGAGGCCAAATCTGGAGAATACGGTGGGTGGAGCAGCATTTCGTATTGCAATTCGTTCAATTTTGCCATTGTTTCGAATCACCGACACGATGTTGCTTTTGACCAATTGTCAGCAAACGCAGCACCCATCGCGCGCACATCTTTTTCATTTCGAAATGCTCATGCAAAATATTGAAAAAACTACCGATCGACAACTGCATTATGTCTGGTAGCTCTCTCGCTATCACTTTATGGTCTTTCAAAAGGATCAGATGGATTTTCTTGATCTTTCCTGAAGTGATAGCCTCATTTGGCCGGCCCGAACGTGGTGCATCATTGGTGCTCGTACGACCCATTTTAAATTCAAAAAACCATCTGTAAATAGTTTTTTTTTGACCGCACATATGTGCTGTGATGTTTTTAGAGCCATTTAAATGTTCGCTTCTTATTTTTTCCGTTCACAAAGCAATGTTTTATCAAGATGCGAAATTCACTTTGATCCATAGTTAAAAAAAACACTGAGGTGATGCACTTTGGACAGCTGCTAAAACCAAACTACTTGACAGATGTTAATGAAATTTCACATGTAGCCTTTTGAAGGATAGGTGCTGTCAAAAATAATAAGGATTTGATATTTATGGCGCCCTCCCTGTGTCAGGCCCGGGACTTTTCAATCAGCCTTGTATTCATTTTTGGCATCTATTGATTTAATTCATTCTTTTTGATACTATACGATTTATATGACCTCATTTCGATTATTACTTGTCCGATTTTTTCAATGCAATGATATCTAAGGCCTAGAATTTAGACAAAAATTTAAATATCAGAAAAATGAATCTCTGCTGCCTTGTATAACAATGATTGCATAAAAAATGTATTAAATAAAAGAGTGTTAAAAAGCGCACTTTATTAAGTCTCTATTTAATTTTCAATTGATATATCTAAGTAAAACTTTTCAAACTTAAGTTCCATCTCTTTTAAAATTTTACTATATTTTTTTAAAAATTTGTTCTAACTCTTTAGTGTAGATCGCATTTCCTTTTTTAATTATTTACACTTCATAAGTTTGAGCATAGTTTCAGATACATACGAGTATATAGATAGGTACAGGTGCAGCTCGGATAAAATGTTGAAATTAAATTGTTTGCCTTTTCTGTTGTTGTGTTGCTACTGCTACTGTGTTCATTAACTGTAACATTACGGTTGTCTGTTGTTGGCAGCACTAAATTCTTTTGCATAATTCTTTTGAAATTTTCCACTCATTGAAGTGCAAATTATTGCATTAATTAAGTTAATTTTGTTTTCGATGCACAGCAATAAACTGGCATTTTTCTACCTCTAAAAAGCTTAACAAAATAATATTATGGTGTATGCTAAAAACTTAGCTTCAAAACTTTGGTATCGTATAGAGCAGGGATTCTTTTGAAATAAATGCGGTTAATGTAGAAGAAGGTGACAAAAAAAAACTGACGTCATCGCGTTAGTTATGTTGAAATATAATCTGCTTTTTTTTGGTGTGCTTAAACCAATAGTTGGAAAAAATCAATTTTTGTTAATATCATACTTTTTTTTAACTCACTTAGCTATTAATGTGAGATAAAAAATAAAGAGTTCAAAAATTATAGCTATTATCTGTTTTGATACAAGAGATAATTAAATGATTATTTTATCTGTTGGCTTTTGAAGATAATATAGTTTGCCATAGGAACAGAATGTCTAAAGTGAGTATAAAGTAGAGGGTCAATTCATAACCTTCTGCCAAAGATATTTTTTTCGATTTTTTCTATCCTGTAATCACTAGTGTTGCGTGGGAATTATATTTCGCGATACCTTGCATATTGGTTTACATATCGTATGAGTAATGTGCAATTAAATACACCATTACATATTACTCATACGACATCTGTAAATAGTTTTAATATTTTAACTTTTGCAATGAAATAAACAATGCTCATATTTTCAGTGTCGCAATTTTAATCTTCGTCGAGCAACAATCATATTTTTAATAAAGTCAGCAATTGAATTCTATTGTAAATATTCAAATTTTTATAAAAAAATCAAAATTTTATTGTTTTTTTACTTCTATTTTATAAGGTCACTTTTGCTCTGAGCAGAAAAACTTTTATGGTATCCTTTTTAATGTTACTTAATTTATTTTTGAATCATTTATTTGCATAAATTCGCAAATAAACTAAAATGTTGGGATGTTTTTACATCTTGGGTCATCAAGGAAATTATGTAAATGTGTTAAATATAATTTTTAACATCTTGCTGACTTGACAAAATTTTAATATTTTTTTTTAAAGAAAATAAAAACTTATAAAAACATACCAAAGGGAATTTGTTACAATATGTTAATTTTATATCAGATTTCTAGGGTTTCCTAAGAAAATAATGAAAACATATGCAAATTTTAGAACTTTATTTAATTTAATTTTATTATCAAATTTAATTTTTAATTACGATTTTTACGCCGTTTTCGAACCCATGTCTCAATGATCTATAGCTCTGCACATTACTCACTATGCTATCTGTGATATGGGTATTGTATTAAACATTAAAAGCGAATCATATCTTTTTCCCATTTGTTTTGGGAAAGTGTCTTAAGAAGACAAAAAATGGACATAGTTATAAAGTCATGTGAAAAATAATAGGGACACTTACATTGATATAGTTTAAACACACCTCTGCTTCTGTTTGAATAAACTGAGGTAAAATGTTATATTACATTACTTGCTGGGTTATCAATGCAGTAAAGAACCGTTATCAGAGTAAAAATAGTTTTCGTCGTTTCGAAGTTGTTGATCGTATTGTGAAGTGGCTCAATTTTGCCTCTGCGAAATAATAGGGACACGAATATAAAGTAAGTTATATTTTTGAAACTTTGTGGTTTCTAAACATTTATAAGCTATAACGGTATTGTATACGAGATGATCTAAAATTATAATTTGAAAAAATAACTAAATAATGTAATTTAGTGATTCAGAGTGAGGAGAGGTCGAAATTGCACCGTCCAGCTTCGTAGAGACATAAAAGACCTTCACGATAACGGATTTTCATATCGAAAAATAGCCAACATGTTGAAATTCTCCAAGGGAATGGTAGAAAATGCAATAAAATATACGCCACAGAAGAAAACTCTTGGACTAATGTCAAAAATATCGCTAATTCTTGAGATTTCTGAAACAGAACTCCTTTGCATCTTCCAATGTAGTAAAAAAGGAGCTTTCCATGGATGTCAGCACTTTGACTATCCGGAAAAGGCTAATTAATAATAATTTAAAAGCAAAGAGATCCAGAAAAGTACCTTTCCTGTCCAAACAGGACGTCAGTAAAAGGTTACTTTTCGCTGAGGAGCATACCATTTGGCCAGTGAAGAAATGGCGCAATATCCTGTGGTCATATGAGACCAAATTTTGCCCCGACTGTGGTACTCAACGTGTGCAGGTGAAAAATATTAGATTTGGTCTCATCCGACCACAGGATATTGCGCCATTTCTTCACTGGCCAAATGGCATGCTCCTCAGCGAAAAGTATCCTTTTACTGACGTGCTGTTTGAACAGGAAAGGTACTTTTCTGGATCTCATTGCTTTTAAATTATTACCAACTAGCCTTTTTCGAATATTCGAAGTGCTGATATTCATGTAAAACACTGTTTTTACGTCATCAGTAGATGCAAAGGGGTTTTATCTCAAAAATCTCAACAAATTCCTCTCAAGAATTGGCGATATTTTTGACTTCAGTCCACGCGTTTCCTTCTGTAGCACATATTTTATTGCATTTTCTACCATTCTCTTGGGGCAATTTAACATTTTGGCTATTTTTCGTTATGAAAATCCGTTATCGTGAAAGTCTTTTATGGCTCTAAGAAGCTGGACGGTGCAATTTCGACCTCTCCCCATTCTGAACCACTAAATTACATTATTTGGTTATTTTTTCAAATCATAATTTCATATCATCTCATATACAATACCGTTATAGCTTATACTTAAATGTTTAAAAACCACAAAGTTTCAAAAATATAACTTACTTTATATTCGTGTCCCTATTATTTCGCAGAGGCAAAATTGAGCCCACCTCACAATACGATCAACAACTTTAAAACGACGAAAAATATTTTTACTCTGATAACGGTTCTTTACTGTTTACATTGATTTCCCGGCAAGTAATGTAATGTAACATTTTACCTCAATTTATTCAAACAGAAGCAGAGGTGTGTTTGAACTATATCAATGTAAGTGTCCCTATTATTTTTCACATGACTGTACATAGTTATATACAAGCACTGCTTGGAGATTCCATTTTATATACTTTGTTTACTTTGTCCGTATATTAAATCTTTGTTACATTGAACATTTGACAATTGAACAATGCTAGCAGTTCAAAAGCACAATATTTTATAAATGAAAATTTGTTTTTTGTATAAAACAACGTCTGAGATATTTTTGTATACATAAGTGATGTGCCAGATTTGGGTAGTTTTCGGTTCAAAAACAAAATATGGATAAAGCGGGCTGATTTTAATGGCAATGTGAAAGTCTTATTAAGGTTTAGCATGCAAAGTTTGAACCAGATCGGAAAGATCGTATCCCGAAAATTTTGACTTCTTCACAAGAAATTTTCAAATATCTCATTTGAGGCTCTTCCCCCCCTACATTTTTTTTCGACCAAACTATGAAAAATCACGCGGTGCAAGAACAGGGATTATGGTAGTTTGTGAAGCATTTTTCTATTTACGCGCTTACCATCCTTATAGATATTCAATGATCTCTAAAAATAGTTTATTAGCATTAGATTTTCTTAAAACGAATAAGGTATCACCAACTTAAAAAAATTTACTAAGCCTTCGATTGCATATTACGCTCAGCCTATTCTTAGAAATAACTATTTAAAATAGTAGAAAATTATCACTGAAAAGCATTACCTTTTCGTCTCAACATCTATTTTTTTTACCACTAAAATTTCTATGTAAATTGCGCTTCCTTTTTTAAATGTAATATATAATTTTCCATCATCCTTAAAATTGTAAAGTCTTAAAAAGTTTCTCTTTAATATTTCAACCGCTTCAATAATTCAAGAACTCAAAACAATTTAAAAGTATAAAAAATTAAATTAAAAAACTTTTCTATGTCCCAAAGAGGATACTTCATCAATATAAAATCAAACGACCATAACAACATCAATTATTAGAAATTAAAGTACAAGTCTAACAATATTTTCAAGTAGCCTCAAGGCAATTTCAAGTCATAAATGAAATTTTTTTCTAACAAAAATTTTATTCGAAATAAATTAACGTTTGTTAGATGTAAATTTAGAAAAAAAAAATAATGTAATAAACGAATTGTTAAAAATAAAACACAAATAGACAATCAAAGTGCCTAACAAAATTTCGCGAATTTTTTCAAATTAATGTAAAATGAAGGAAATTTCATGAAATGTACAACAGAAGAAGAAAAGCAAACAAACAAAAGGCAACTTAAGCAAGATAAACGTAAAGAGACAGCAAACATCAACAAATACGGCATCTTGTAGCCCCATAGCTATGTATGTCAGATGTTTGAAATGAGCATTAGATGAAATGTAAGAGTGAGAGAAAAAATATTAAAGGGAAGTTCCATGAAAAAGGTTTTTATAAATATTCTAATCTGAATATGACTACGAAAATATTAGAGCCTTAAAGTATGTCATACAATTCATCGATTGCTAACTGCAAATATTTTCTATATTTGAGTAAATTTGTTATTGCATATTTTTAGGAGTTGTATTGACAAAATAAAAAAAATTTTGAGTAAGCATTAAAATAAAGCCATAAATCAAAAATATTTTTTTTTTTCAAAAAATTCTGCATTTTACTCGCCTACGCTGCAGGTCACATATAACATGTCCCTTAAATCATGAATTGTACTTACATTTCTATAAAGCAAAAAGAATACTTACTTACAAAAAAAAAAAATAGTACTATATAATAAATACATGAAAAAAGCCTCGAGAGTTACAGTCTGCTTTGTTGGCAAGAGAAAGAAGCCAAGTTAACAAACGCACAACACTCACTCTACGACAGCACCTTTGCCATATAAATAGTCTTTCAACGCTGGAATTGCTGATTCGCATTTCACTGTTCAGTAGAGCTCTTTTGATGAGAAATGTTCTCAAGAATGATATAGGAACCTGCAAGTGATGAATGTTGTCCCACTATTATTGTTGTTGTTGTTGTTGTTGTTTATATTGCGCTGCTTTTGACGATGATGTTGGTGTTGGCAATGGTGGCTCCACTACAGCTGTTAATGACGATTGTAACGATAATGATGAAAACGATGATGTACCGTCTTGCGAAATTTTTAGATGAGAAACAAAGCAGCACCTTTTTGTTGTTGTTATTGTTGTTCGTTTGTTGGTTAAGTTTTTTTACACAGAAAAGAATAATAGTTCGATTTTTCTTGGCATTCGAGCAATGCTCTGGAAAACGCAATATAAACAGTTATTAAGTTTTTCGAAAATAAACTCTAAAAAAAAATAAAAAAAACAATAAAATTTAAAACTTCATAGCTCTATCGAAATTTTTCCATGGAACTTTTTAGCGAGTTCGAGGTACATGTTAAAAGGAACGAAGGCTGTAATAGACAATGACGGTAATTTTTTGTTAGTTATTTTCATTTACCATTTTTGAAATTCATAGCGAAATTCGCTCAAAATATTAAATGATTGAACAAAAATCGCCCAATAACAAAATAAAACTTGCACAAAAAATTTGAATTAAGTTTTAAAAATCGTTGCATGAATATTATTCCAATGAAAAGCTTCTGCAACATTTGGCTTTCCGCGAAATCATATTCCAATACATTATTATTCACATTTTTCGGAAATGAACTTTGCTCTTTAGCAACAAACGACTGTGATTTAAGTTAAAAAAAAGTGTTTCTGAAACTGTTGTTTCAATATAAAACTTACAAGGAAGGCAACGTTCAACGAGTAGAAGATTTTAATATCTTGACAAAGCGTAAATTAATTAAAGACATTTTCGTCCTATTACACGGTCCGAAAAAGGTTTGTACCCATGAGAAATTAAAATATATTGTGAAAATAGACACTAAACAAAAATATACATGTCTCATGATTTTTCTCCAGCACGTCAGATTTTTTTCAACAAAACTTGGTATTTATATAAAAGGTAGAGCCAAAAGTAAGATTCAATGAGAAATTGGTTGCCGATTAAATATGTTGTTTTTCGAAGTAATTACGGAAATATTAAATAAAATATAATTATAATTATATAATATAATATATATATATATATATATATATAATATAATAAAATTATTTTTTACGAAGTTATTCCCATTTAAAGTTTTAGTGTCAGAGTTGAAAACTGTTTCAAAATAGTCGCATTTTCATCCAAATCAAAATAATTAACTTTTGTCTTTTGATTCTAATAGAACTTCTGATTCACTTTAAGAAATTTTGAAAATTGTTGAAAATTGGCAGAGTTATAGCGCTTTTTATGAAAAAAAACAAGGCTAATTTTCTCAAAAACCCCAATTTTTTTTCGCTTAATATTTTACTGTGGATTCGTATCAATATGATAAAAAAATGACATGAGTTTAATGCCTGTTAGCCCACATTTTAGGTCAGAAGATTTTTTTTTCCCCAAAATGAAAATGTCAACTTTTTTTTCATCATTGCCAAGCCAGTCTACGGTAATATTTTCAAAGTAAATAACAAAAGCAACATTCCAAATTACTTTCTGCAAATCCTGCTTGCATTCTGTATACTTTTTTTTCACCGTTATTTTCGTAATAACATTTTATTATGGGAAATATATAAAAACATTGTAAGCACATATAGCTTTTTCGCTGACAAAGTCAAGCAAGCAAAACATTCAAAACCCACAGAAGTACAGTCTGTGAAATAGCTATATCTGCATACAATGTTTTTATATATTTCCCATAATAAAATGTTATTACGAAAATAACGGTGAAAAAAAAGTATGCAGAATGCAAGCAGGATTTGCAGAAAGTAATTTGGAATGTTGCTTTTGTTATTTACTTTGAAAATAGCTCGTAACTTTAACCGATAGTGCAACCATACAAATTTGAACGTTCTTAAATGTTTTGAAGAATTTCCAAAAGTATTGACTTGTTTCCCATTGTGAGAGCAAGAGAATTCTAAAACTTAGGAGGACAGTTTGTAAGTGAAAAGATCGATTGATATTTTTAGAAAATCTTTAATGGGAGCAACAAGATGATTATGAATTGAAATAAAATGTCAACGATAGTCTTTGAAGGTTAAATTTCGTTCAAACTTCAGGTAAATTAAAAATAAAAAAATTTCCAAAGGAACAAACGCCAGAAAGAAAAGTTCCTTAACGGAATTCATACAAAAAAAGTTTCACACAAAAGTTCCAAATGGATGACATTCCCAGTAAAAAAATAATATTACGCCCGATAAAAGTATGTATGTTACTTAAAATGATGCTTCAATTTTTCAAAAAGTATTCTGCTTAATAACTGTTCCCATTTATGTCTCGATTAATAACACTCCAGCTTCATCAACCCATATCATTATTATTTCATATAGAAAAATTTACTGAATGTTGAATCAACGGGAAAAGTGGCACTCCTTCTTAATTGTGTGCCTTGTTATTCGAGGTTTTCATCCTAAGATCATCGCAAGTATTTTTTTATCTGTTATTATTTAGAGGAAAATTTGAATTCTGCTTTAATTCTACGAAAAGTCTGCACTTCTATGTCCCAGGAGTCAAAATTATATTGACATTGCAATTATCCTTATCAATCACTCTTTAAAGTTTTAGGAGCGCAATGATGACCAATATCTGCCCATCATCCAAAACATGCTACAATTGACGGTAGAATCTTTGAGATTTCCAATTGCTTATTGGTACTTCGAATTCAATATTATGTTTCAGCAGTAAAGTCAGAAGTTGTTTAGATATTTTGTAGCTGGATGTGGGGTTAATGCCTAGTAAGGCAAATTACTGCAACTTAGAGTGAAAAATTTTATAAGTGAACAGATTTATGATTTTAGTGCATAAGTTAATATCTAACATCATATCAGGTATGTGTTCCACATAAAATAAACTTGTATTCTATATAAGGCAATTATGATTTTTAAATTTTTACTATGTACTATGCTTGGGAAACATCCTACTGCATTCTGTCGTTGCTACTGCTCTTGTTAATTCACTTAAAAGGTACCTCAATTATTTGCACGTAAGAACAAAACAAAAACGAACAGCATAGCAACAGCAACACTTGAAAAAGAAAATGGCAAGTAAGAAGAGTTTTTAGCACATACGCACACATACATATGTTCACCTACACATGCTTGAATGAGAGAGAAGAATAAATGTCTTAAAATATTCCTATGAATTGTTCTAATATTTGTATATGGTAGGAGTAACTTTATGGGCCAAAAATCTCATGAATTTGTTTGATATGGCATGGTGTTAGGCTTAAGTTGCACTGTGGTAGTAGAAACAGAAGGATGTGACTGAAAGCTGTCTGTGAAAATCACAAAATGAAAAATGTTAGAAACACGTTCCATTGACTTTTATATTTATTTTAATTTTTCTTTTAGCTCTTTTTTTGTTCCTATTGTGTTTTAGTTTATTCTTTGCTTATTCGATTCTCTTTTTTCCTCTTTTGTGGCTCTAACGGTTGCTTAAATGCAGAGTTTTTGTGAGCTCTTATTTGCAGACTCGTCTGTTTTTCATGTGTCAAACGTTAACTTTTGTGTCATTTGTCAAGGAAAATAAAAGGTTTTCTTTCTTTCATGGGTTGAGGTTTGTTTAATTTTTTCTAACAAGTGAAACCATTTAAAGTTTAATACGGTTGATTGTCATAGATGAAAATCTACGATTGACATAATTTATATGGGTACTATTATTTACAAACAGTTGCTATAAAAAGAATGTGGTTGCTGTTGTCACGATGGCAGAATCACAGCTTTGAGAAGATTCATGAGTGAGGTTCCTCGACTTCTACAAAAATGTATTTTTGTAAAGTGACTTGAAATTTGACGACCTGAATTTCAGTTGTTCTAGGCCTAGAGATGATTACGAGCCTATCTAGCCTATCTATGAAAGGTCAGTTCCTGAAGCCTAAAATTCTAAATTGAATGTGATGGTTTTCCTTTATGCTCCCCAATAAATACAGAATATGAGGACTTTTAATGATGTTCACAAAATTTAAAATTTTGAATAATCGAAGTTTTATCCAAATTACTTCCAATTTATTTCTTTTGATATCTTATAGCCATTATTTTAGGATATTGAAAATCAAAAATGAGGAAAAGTGACCGTAAATACGACAAATGAAATCTGATTATTTGCGCAGTTTTGAATATCTTGTCTTCGCTTCCATCATTTTGTTGACGAGTTAGGTCCCGGTCCAACACGTTGAGGAGAAATAGTGCTACGAGGACAACTTTGAGACGGTAGCCGAGATGTGCTAGATCCCGGTCTAGCACCCAAAAAGCGGCCTAAAACACGCTCCACTCAATGAGCTGCGGCCGCGACGAGCTTGGTCCCGGTCCGCGCCAAACGGCTGGTGGCGATGGATTGACGAGTTCGGTTTTTTTATTTTTATTTATTATTATAAGAGGACAGTGCCTGGGACGATATAGGTCCTGATACAGAGTCCCCATAGGATTCATAATGTAAACCGATGAACCAGCTGATTTTGTGATGTGATATTATAGGATTCATCTGGGGTGCGTATTTTCAATAGCTGCCCTCTCAGCTCACTTTAGTCGCGAAAATGGCAATGTGTTTTAGAAAGTCCTGTCCAATTGACTGACATGATCTCGTAATTTTGATATTTATTTTTATCTTAGCCGTTCAAACTTGGCTTTTACCATTGGGATCTGCAGATCTCTGTGAATGCATTCTTTCACATAAACCAAGGAGCTCCTGTAATAGTTCATGATTTTTTAGATTGAACCCTTTGTAGAATTTCAATGTTTGACAAATGTGAAAACCAACTTCCGACAGATGTAATTAACTGATCATTTGTGGGAATATCTGATGTGAATAAAACATACAGAAAGGAATCCAAGACACTGCCCTGCAGTACTTCTGCTATAATTGGAAAATAAGTTTCGATATAAACATTTATAAATTTTCGATCTAAATAATCAAATAAATTTGGAACCCAAGATATGTCAAGATATAGCACGTTTTGTGCTCCTTAAATATCAGACAACAAAGGATATCGTTCAGAAAATTGAGAAAAAAATGCACTGATCCGCAAAATGATGAGTTGAAAAAGTCATTGTTGCCTGGCTTCAGCAACAATGGAGAAAATAGGCTATTTTACGTTATTTAAAATTTATTTATCTCACTGTGGCATTTTGTTCTTTGTTAACTTTGATTCCACTTGTCCGACTAGTCACTGTAATTTTTTTTATAAATAAAACCAAGAAACATTTTATTCTCTAAATAACCAAATTCTCGACTACGGTTTTTTTTCTCGCGCTTATCTAAAATTTTAATTACTGTCAGTTTATTCAGGCATACAATCCTTGTAAGCATAGTATTTACCAGTATTAAGCTGTCGTAACACTTAAATTCAAGCTAACGTACAGATAAACCCCTTGTTAATAATTTTGCAAAATGAATTAAGGCGTTAAGAATGAGGCTTAAAATTAAATATGCCTAAACTGCAGCCAGCGCAAATTTCTGAAATTTTTACACTAAACATTGGGCAACGCCCTGGGACCACTTTAAAGACCGAAAGTAAAGTGAAATATGAAAAGTTTAAAAATTCAAGAGTTAAATACAAATTACCCTAATATTTTGGGGAAATAACGGAAAGATAAAATAATTGAAAGCAAAAAAAACAAAAAGAACAAAAAAGTAGAGCGGAAAAGTAAGAAAAGCAATAGCCAACGTATGCATAGAAGCAGCCATACTCGTACTCGTAATTAATTAAGGCAGAGGTTTGCCATTTTTGCTGTTGTCGCTGCTACTGAATAATGGCGCTAAAGTTGAAGGGTGATAAGGACAAAGTAACTAATTGGGTCACATTACCGAATACATAAAAGAATTATGTTGATAATGATGATGATGATGGGTTGATGCAAATAAATACATAGCTACACTGAAATAATTTTTAAGTACAATTTTCAAGATTTAAGGTGAACAAAAAGAAAAAATAACAATTTTTTTTCAATGTAATAAAATAAAAAAACATTTTGCTCACCATCAACAAAGTTAATAATAGAAATGGTGTTGATGACGTTGTTAGTTGTTAATTAAAAGTTAGATGGAAAAAAGGAAGTGAAAATAAGAAAATTCATAATAAAAGAAGTGAGTGATGTAGCAGCAGCCGCAACTTGGGAAACACATTACCAACCATCGACAATAATAGCAACAACAAAAACAACAAAAAGTTGTTATACAGCTGTCGGTCATTCGAAACCGCATATTGTGGCCGAAATGGGACACACCTACAGTAAAAATATACGCATATACAATATTTATGTTATATGTTGCAAACACACACACATATTGAATTTACCTCTTCAACATATTTACGCACATCGAAAGTGTTAAGGCACAGTACAACAAAAAAAAAAAAACACAAGGTGAAACTTTTTGTTGGCAATTTTTTTAAAGCATCCGGTCTAGACACTTTAATGTGCAACTCAAGTGTTTGTTGTTGAAAAAATAAATTTATTTCAACTACATCAACGTAATGCGAAAGCATTTACACCGTATGAAAAACCGTATGAAAAACAAACACACGCACATTGACTTACATGAGAACACTCAACTTTACAAAAGTTTAAGCATAAATAAATACAAATAAGTCGACACAGCTGTTTAGCTGCACGCATATGTATGTAAGTGTATGTATATATATATATATGTATGTATTTTAATGTTATCTTTATTATCTAAAAAAAATATGTTATATGCCACAGTGTTAAATTTAACCAAAAAATATGACATTATAAAGTTAAAGGAATTGTGATAACAACGTAAAGCACCAGTGGAGTATCAGTGAATTATAAATCTTAAACGATAATATCGAGCACTAACGATATTACAATATACAAGTATGAAAAATATGGAAACCGAAAAAATAGTTTACTTATAATAGTATATAAAGTACACTTACAAAAGTCAATGTGTGTGTTTGTTATTTCTGTACTCCTAAGCCGTTCAATCGGTTACCGAAAGACTTAGTACTTATACTTCTTATGGTTTATTGAAAGTTCCGAGCATAATTTGTTTTAGAAAAAATGGGCGATGCCACGCCATTCATATAAATTTAAATAAAATTCATAATATCTCATCAACTATTTGTCGCAGACGGATGTAACTTATTTAATATATCCAAAATACGGGAAAAAGTAAGTTTCAATGATCAATAAGGGCACGTCTCCCATATAAGGAAAACTAACAGTTTTTATATCTCAGCAGCTATTTGACGTAGATGAATAGGAAAAGCGTAGGTTGGTTTAGAAAATGCGACATCATTGCATGTTATTAACTATTCGACGTAGATATATAAGTTTTGGTAAATATATAAAAAGTACGGGCAAAAGTATGTTTCAATGAAAAAATGAGCGACTTCAGTACTCTCAATTAAAAAAAAAAAAAACGAAATTTTTTATGTCGTCCCATATTTATATTCAAGATTTTATTTTTAAACTTACTGACTTTTAGCTTTAATTTTCACTACAAATATTCAATTTATAACATTATGCATTTGTATTTTTCTTCAATCAAATAACCTGATCATTTGGGCGGCACTTTTTTATATATTTTTTATGGCTTTTGGAGTGCTAATTCTAAGACCAGTAATAGAAGGATATAGTGATTCAATCCTTAATTTGCCGTTATCGTAGATAAATTAAGAAATGATATATTGGGAAATTGTGATTTTGCGATCGCATTTGAATTGAGCAGAATTTACGGATTGAATATGTCAAAGTTCTAAAGTGAAAGAGATAAGAACGTAAATAACAAAGTGAATTCTGAACTATCATTCGTCATACTCTGTTTAGTTTTCTCTTGGAAGTGTTAAGTGAAAGCGTCACTTTGTTAATTCATAATTTTTCCCAGCATTTTAGAAACGCTGCCCGATTATTTGGTTGATGTATTTAATAGTCGGGATACAATATATCAATTTTTTGAAGTTCAGAAACCTATATGCAGGTGCACGAAAATTGTTAAAATAGGTGTTTTTGATGCAATCCACTCCATTTATCGCAAAAGCCAGACGTGGTAGAAATAAATAAAAATTAAAGCCATAATTGAACTTATCGTCAATAGATATAAAAGCAATTACTACACCGAAAAAGAGACCGTACTAAATTTGAAGAACTGCCTTTCTCCGGCTTAGCGTAAAAGTTTTCCTTAATCTAAGTTATTTTTCCTCTTATTGATGAAAATATCGTTTCATTCAGTAGTTGAGTCCTTTGAAATGAGTTCATGTTTCATTAAAGCAAGTCAAAGCTCTTCCTCAAATATAGAGTTTGTGGTTTTAATAAAATTTTCCTTTGAAATAGTAAATTTTTCATTGGGAAGAATTTTTGAAGACAACTTGTTCCTCATTTGAGTAAAAATTTCCTCAATCTAATGGAATGTTTTGTTTAAGGAAAATCGTACTCAGGTTTAGTTAGTTTCTTCAAAAAATTTACTATAACGTAGGAAAATTTTCCTTAATAAATGAGTGGCAACACTCGCTGCTTTACTCGCTGAAATTAATATCTATTCTTCTCGTAAGTATTTTGTTTTTGTCTATATATTTATAGTTCTTTACTTGTTTTTTAAACAAAAAAATAAAAAAATTAAAAAAAAAAAAAATTATGTCGTCGCTGGGATTTGAACCGAAGCTTTCCTGATCAGACAATGGTTGTTACATGCGCAGTTTAACAACATCATTTTAGTATGCCTTAAAAATGCTGTCGGTGGCTGAGTTGGGTAAAATGAGCATCTTTGAACAGTGGCATGGCGCAGAACACAGGTTCAATTCTCTGATCGGGTGACAGGTAAAAAAAAAATTATATTCTCCTTTGAAGTTTTAAAAACGTATTACAATTAAAATAAGGAATGACTGACAAATAAGTAACCAACAAATAAGAAAGTAGAAAATTAACAAATTTTTTTTTGAAATCAACGAATTTATTTTAATTAAATTTCTTTCATTTAAGGATACCTTCATCCTTAGAAAAAGTAAAATTTTCCACAGTTTTATAACCTTGTCCTCACATTGAGTAAACTTTTCCTTATTTCAAAGCAGCATCATTTACTTGTACTAAGGAATCCAACTCACTTAGCTCGTATTGAAGGACATTTTTTCCTTACATTTAGGCATTTTTCCTTAAACGGAGTAATTTTTTTTTCGGTGTATAAAAAGTTCATAAAACAAGTTTTAAAAATTAGTGTTTCAAGCAAAGTATCAGTGATTGAAACTTTACTCAACCACAATCAAGATTTTTGTTTTAGCTTTTTCCAAGAAAAACTTACTGTTTCCTCTTTCATTTAAGTCCTCAATTTGAGCAAAATAATCAAATAATCCCCAAAATTTATATTTTCGCGGAAGAGGCTTTTGTTTTATACTGTTGGTTTAAGGAAAATAAGATAGAAATTTTCTTCTGTCACCAATATGACAATGTTATTTCTTTTATAAAATTGTGCAAAATGTCCGCAAATATTATTGACAATAATACTGTGTATTGTCTAACAGTTGCTACTGTTGCTGTATCAGCAAAAGTTATGGCAGTTTTATTATTTTTGCGTTGGCAACATGAGTTTTTGCTCCTAGATCTTTGTATGTTGTTGTTATTACCACTGTTGTTGTTGCTGTGTGACACTTGTTTAATCCTAATGTCATCGATTTATTATAATATTTTTTTGTATGACCCATTTTGTTTGGCGTTATTGTTGTTATTTCTATTATATTTCTAATAAAATCTTTAGCTTTAGCACAAAGAAATTTGTTAAATATTACAATATATAACAATTGATATGATGTGGCAACAAAGCAATTTGCTTATCAAGCAAATCTATAATTGGTTTGTCAAAAATAAATATATATTGAAGGATTTTCTGCAATTTCATAGTTACACTAGTTAACATATTTTAAAAATAAAAAAATAGCAAATGCTGAAAACGTGTTTAAGACAGGACCAGTAGCACACAACTTCTGAAGGTAAAGGCGTGTCCAAGCTATTCAAAGTGGGCCGCACCCAGTCATATCCAGAACGTGTTTTTGAAATTAACCAAACGATTATGACGAACAAAATTAAAAATTTATTTTAATTTATTGTCAAATTTCGCTTAACCTTCGGAAACTTTGTTGGTGGCTTAAATAATTTTCAATTTTATATCCAAGGTTGATGATTTAAGTGCCATGCTCAAAAAAGCATCAAAAAAAGCCTTCATTTTAGTTATATCTACTATTGCTACATACATTTTTTATCACCGATATTTTACAAAACATTTGTTTTTTAAATTATGTAGCTGCTTTAAAAAATATATAAATTATTTTTTAAACTTTTTCCAGAGCATTGAAAAACATTTTCAGCAATGATAAAATTATGTTGCCTTAAACTTGATGTACAATTCATACAAAATCAATTGAATTTAACTTCATTTAATTGCAATTATTTTAAAAAACAGAAAAAAATGCAATATTACTTAAATCTTTCTCTTGTTATCTCTAAGTAATTTTTCAAAGGAAAAAACTTTTAATTTATGATGCAACAATTTCTGCTAAGCTTTATCATGATTAATTTACCAAAACCAGCAATTTTCGAAACGATAAAAAAAATGTTGTTAAGTCTCGCCTACCTCAAACTTTTGAATGAGAGAGCAATAGAAACCTAAATGTGTTTAAGCTCAACCCATTATATTTGATTGATTTCTATTGAAATTCCATTTGAACCGCAGCCTTTCAAATACAAAAAATAGTTCAAAGAACTTATGTTGGAAAAGTTTAATTATTTTAGCCCCCAATTCAAATTTTGTAAAAGTACGAATTTTGGATGAAATGCACAAAATTCTTTTCTATATAACTCATTTCATTCTCAAAGAAAATTCTTAATAATTCAAATAGAAAAGTTAATACACTCAAAGAAAAACAAAAAGGGATTTTTAAAAAAATTTAATAACTTTGCAACAAGTTTGTTTGTTAAAAACATAAATTTAATACCATTGAATATCTAAGACTATCTAATGTTCTGTTCTATATTATGTACTCAGTAGATAGTTCCCAATTTTTGTTGCTGACTATATCTACTCATATCACTATATCTTACTCCTACAGTTAGGAAACGATTTAATTGTATATATGTATGTATCAAGATTTGCCAATAACTAACAAATGATTAGCGATATAAAATATTTGTTAAATGTTATTATGCCGCATATTATGAACGAAGTTATTGTACCAAAAATATAATTGACTTTTAGATTTTTTTGAACCATACCTTCCAACGTAAGGCAATGTCACAAGATTACAACTTCCACACAGCATTTCAATAACGTCAAACATTTTCATTTTAAGATTAAACAATTTCTTGTATAAAGTTAACTAGATATAACTTATATAAATTCAATAGTGATACGAGAATATTGGATAATTATTTGATCGCAAATGATGGCATTTGTAGAAAAAAAAGGCAAAGTTGGTTGATAACTTATAAATATAAGGAACTATTTTATTCATGAAATTTAGTCGCAGATTGTTCATGCCGGCATATCTATTAGAGGATAGTCAATGAATTCCTGGAAGGCAAGTTTTACAGCCTTGTCAGAAATAAATTGTTTTCATATTGAAAAGTTGTTCAACTTGTGGAAGAAGTGGTAGTCAGAGGGGGCTAGGTCAGGTGATGATGGAGGGTAATGAAGAAGTACCATCTCCAATAGCTGTAGTTTTTCCATAGTATTTTGAGTAGTGTGTGCTCAAGAGTTACTATGCAATAAGATGGGAATCGAAACGCTGACCATTCTATACTGTTTTTCTTATTTTTTTTGCATTATTTGATATTGCCTGCTGCATAGGAATACTAGAACCAAATTACCTACCGCTCCATTTTCAACCTAATTAATTTAATACAAGATGTGTACTTGAATTTCTAACAAAAAAAAAAACATAAAGCTTAAATATTAAAGCGAATGCAGTTGGCATTGTAATTAACTTCGAATTTCTTCCTTGACGACTCAAAAGTAACTCTGACTTTATGAAAATTGAATGTAAATGATGAAGTTGACTTAATTTCTTACTTTCGTTTCGAAGGTTTTCGTGCCTCTTATTGACTTTTTCAATTATAATGCTCTAAAAACCCATTTTGATGTGGTTTCTTGCTTTCACTGGATGTATCAGGTCTACTTGTTCAGGCCTTCATTTTGTTTGAATGAGGTTGTAAGAGATTTTTTAAGGCTAAAGTGAAATTTTGCACAACTTTTCAAAGGGTTCTCTTAAAATGATTCATATATCCTGAATGGAGAATTAAGATGTTAAAAGGGAATTCTATCCTCAAAAATATTTTTCAATTTATACAAGGTTTGGAAAATTAGGCATTGGAATTGTGTGATGATTGGCTACGTTTTTAATTATTTATTAAAAGACATTTAAGACCGTGAAAACTTTAATTTTATTCTGTGACTAATTTAAGGAGCAGCTAAATATATATAAATATAAAATTTAATGTATGTATAGGTATTTACAGTTAACATTTAATAGCTTAATATAAATAATTCATAAATAGTAATTTTCTTAGTAGCATATATTAAAGTTTCGATCTAAAAAAACACAATATAAATTATTCCAAGAAAGTAAAGAGAGCTTTAATTTTTTTTATATATGCATTTAAGCCAACATTGCGTAAATATAACGTATTTTCCTTTTCACGGTTAATACTTTCAACTTGGTTGAAATAGATAAACTGTAAAAAATTAAATTCAGTAACCGGCAAAAAATGTTAAGTAAACAATAAAAATTATTTATGTGGAATTTCAAGTGTTTTTGCCTGTTTTTTTTTATATTCTATATCATATATCGCACCTACACAAATATACATCGAATCTCAAGTGTATGCGGCAAATTTTATATTTTGAAACTTTTGATTAATCTTCTGTTTACATTATGGTGAATAAACACAAAACAGAAAAATTGATTTCTTATACCAAAAAAAAAAAAACAATTCAATTCAAACAAAAATGAAACTTTGGCTTAAAAAAACAACAGGTCACTTTATAAATTTGTTATTTTTGGTATATACATACGTAAATATGTATATACTATAAATAAAAATCGACGACCTTTTGTTTGATTATTTACAAACTCTATTTTGTTGTTTTTGATTAAATATTGCGATTTTTTTTATGCATTGAAAGCTTAAGAAAATATTTAAGTTAGATATGATTACATTTTCAAGAGGTCATATTATCGATTGACAGACATGAACATTAGAGCGGCTCATTTAAGGCTAACATTTGGATTCTTTCGCACTAACATACAAATTAATTTTGTACATTTTAGTTGCAAGAAGTTCATCAACGACAAACAGAGTTTTTAATGCACGGGAAAAAAAGTTTTTTTACAAAATTTTTTAATTTTAACATATTTTAGTTCTATTTGTCAACAAAAAAGTTGTCAAAATGTATATCGGTCATTATTTTACAAACCACACAGCATTTCGGACTTGGTATTTTAGAATCGCCCGAAATTTTTATTACAGCTTATATACACTCACGGTCAAAAAAAAATAAAACGCCGATTTAGTTTTTGCCAGAAGTTTTTTAATTTTAATGCGTAAAATAATATCTACTCTTGTTTAACGATACTAAGTTTGTTAGATACTGTTGCTAGGGACAAGTTTTGAGTATTTTCAAAACTGTTCACCTAGCAATAATAAATTCAGGAACCTTTTCCAAATAAACACATAATTGCTAGTTTTATAATCAGATATTACAACTTATTTATATGAAAAAATACATTGTTTTTTGTAGTTTTTTTACGCATTTTTAATTTTTCACATATTCTTTAATTATTTATTATTTATTTATTTCAAATAATACGGTAAAATTGATTTCAATACCGCGTAGGACCTATTTTTGCCTTGATGACGCTTTCCATTCGAAAAGGCATGCTCTCATAGAGTTTCCGTATTAATTCCATTAAAATATCGTTGTACCAAGTGGATTCATTTATTTCCTTTAACTTTGGAATGTTATTAGGGTTTTATTTGGCGCACTTTGCGTTTTAAAATGGCCCAAACATTCACAATTAGATTGAGGTCGGGGCTGTTACCGGGCCATTGACTGACTCAATTCCCAAAAAGTCCTTATATTCCTTTACCTATGCAAAAATAAATAGTTCATTATTGTAAATCTATCAAAAAAAAATATAAAAAATAATTATTGTGAGTGCGACACTTACCGATTTCGAACGATGACAAGGTGCAGAATCGTTTTGAAATATGAAGTCGGAAAATATTAAATATTTTCGATCGCAAGTCATGAATTCCTGAAGGAATCCAAGAGTGCAGCGTGTGACGAGTCACAACAAAGGAACGAGTATCTGACACTAGTTATTAAATTTTGATTCGTCGCTCGCTGCACTGTTGGATTCCTTCAGGAATCTAAGTCTATAACGTTGCAGAGGCTAACGTTATAGACTATTAAATAAAAAAAATCCGTCATTGATCGGATCAGTAGAACTGGAGATAATAGACTTAAAGTATGAGTGGACTTGACAAAATCCAGCCAATTATCAAAAATTCATATGTTTTTCCTGAATTTTGTGCGGTTTGTAAAAGAACGACCGATATACGGAGTAAGACAAAAGTCATAAAGCAAAATATTCAGCACGACTTCCGTTTTGAAGTTCTGCTTCTAATTCACTTAAATGAATTTTTTGCAATGCTAATTTTTTCTAAAATCTTAAAGTTTAGTTTTAAAAGTAGTGCTAAAAACAAGACATTAGCTTAAAACAAATTAAAGCTGTTCTAAATTATGTATTTCCCTAATAAAAAAATTTTCTATATATGGAATAAATTTGACGAATATGCTGAAATTTTTAAGTTGCCGAAAGTTTAAAGCAACTATTCGGATAAAAAAAAATATCTCAAAGCTTTGTGGCGCCAAAAAGTACATTAAATAATTTTCAGTTTTTCAATTTTTGGCGATATTTTAGCATAAGCGGTTGCGGCACTTTCTTTAGAAGTATATTATAGCAAATAGCAAAGATAATTTTAACAAAATTGAAAAAGCTTAATCCCTTTTTTGAAACCAATTTTTTTTTTTTAATTTAAAAAAAAGCGCTAAAGTTTTGAAATAGTCCATTAAAAAGTTATTTCAAATAGAAAAAGATAAATTCTAAATCAGAAGCGTCATAAGTTAAAGTAAGATATTTTTTTACCTCAATAACTATCTTGCCTCTGGTATAGACATTAAACATTTTCTAAGAGCCGTATCACTTTAAAATATCTTTCAAAACATGTGAGTACACACACACATCACATATTTAAGATAGACTTCCAAAAAACATAACGATAACAATACCACGTTTGATTAAAAAATTATAGAGAAAGAGTCTATGAAAATACAAAGTTGTATTAATGATTTATTTTTAAAGAAAATAGTTTCTACGGCAAACGTGATATAATAGAAAATAATCGAAAGATCAAAAAGGTTGATTAAATTAAGGTTTTAATTTTGATCGCCTACCAATCAATTATGAATGTATTAACTTACACAACGAAAATCAATCAATACGATAACGGTGATGAAGTTCTTATTAATACCACTAAGCTTATCTCTATGAATTTATATATGTAAGTATGTGCTCAAAGGCTTTGCATTATTATATGTATGTATGTCATTACGTGTATCGTATAAAATTAAATTTATTTCTATTTCCAAGTTATTATTACTTACTTTTATGTATGCACGAAAAAAATCCAATGATCTCCCAAATGGGCGAACAAAAAAAGACATCGGCATCAAATTATGTTTGAGCAGAATAAATAGGTGCTTTCCTTTTAGCCAGCGGCAGCAGTTTGTTAACAACTAAGATGCTTATTGGGAAGAATGTATGTACTACATAGCTCATAAGAAGATGCTTAAAAATTAAGCTGCTTATAGCAAATGTTTGTTATATAAGTTAACATATGCCAAATAGCAGATACCAACATATGCATCATATGAAGTGAATTGAAGCTAAACAAACGGCACTGCTCGTCATCATCGTCGTTGTTGTTGTTGTCGTTATCAAAGGAGTGAGAGTGTGCAGCAAAAGAAAAGAATCAGGAATCAAAAAAAAAAAAAAAAGAAGCTGCTCATAAAAATGCTTGTGCGTATGAGTACGCGCTATACCCATAAAATAGGTTACGATTTATATGTATGGTCGTAGGTGTGCAATCTGATATTCAAAAAGGAATAAACGTATTACCTTTTTTATTTTTCTGGCATGCTTACTTTGCTTTCCTTGTAATAAAATCCGATGGAAGTGTGCAGCAAATAAAAATAAAAAAAAAATAAATTATTCAAATTTTAATGTACCGATTTAAGAATGACTTTAATGTCCCAACATTCAGCAGTAGATAAATACAAAGGCTTTGTGCAGTATTTCACTACTAAAGGTCAATTTGAATCTGTCATGAATCTTTATTTATTTTTTGAATTTTTTTATTTTTAGATTTCTTTTATTTTCATTTTATTTTGCTTAAATGGCTTAAAAGTGAACGAACGCACTTGGACTTTAAATGGGGATTTATTTTATGGCCTACAGAAAACAAAAAAAAAAAAAAATAGAATAGACTTTACGTCAATATGGCGCAGGCAGCTTAGATGTGTGTAATAAATTTGTGTAGTGTTGTCGTTTAATATAAAGCGACAGCAAAAGGACGACAACGATAAGATAAGGGTGATGTGAAAACGACTCACAAACGAAACGGGTCAAATTAAATGACCGCAAACAATCGGCTCTAATGAGTGATTTTTTAGGTCAAATGGATTTGTTTGCCGTAACGTGTTATTAACAGATACGCGCTGGTGTATGTTGAATTATATGATTAAATTTGTTAATACGATTTGAGTTATGTGTGACAGATATATTTAAGGGAAATTTATATATTTTTAAAAATTTTTAGTTTAAGAATATTCACTTTTAATTGAAAGGTACCGAATGTCTAAGAATTTATTTCACTTCTGAAACATTTTTTTCGGTATTTGTATTTCCATTTTAACTTTCACAAAAATTATTGAAATTTCTTATTCTTTTGGTTTTTCATTCAACTTGTAATAATTTCAATTTTTAGAACATCAAACCGCCGTTGTCTTATTAGTTGTACAACCGCACACGTTGCGCTTTAGATACGTACTGAAATATTTCATTTATGACACTACATGTAAAAAGGATATGCCACGACATCCTGTTCGTTTACAACCAAAAATAAAATTTTCGCTTACGTTTAAATCAAAACACAACATTTATTTCAATGCAAGAGCGCACATGTTCGAGTTGTCGCCAAATTTTTTTTTGTTTACAAAATTATTCCAATGAAATGTGACTACGTATTACATATAATGTACTGCGTTCTTTTTATTGTTTTTATACTTGAAGAGCACATGGTGTAAAAGACAACAGTAACTTTTGCGCATGCGTCAATTTTAAAATGAACAAAACATGTGCTTCTACGGCATTCCCCTTTGGAATATGCGAAATTCTATATTCATTGCGATTTTCGAAAATCACGAAACACTATTACAAATTCGAAAAACTTCCATTTCAGGAGTTTCGAATAATTCGTCCTTTGAATATGAAAATCTATTACAAATTTGTAATTTGTTTTTGCAAATTCTTAGCTCTCCTATTAAAGGGGTATGATTTCGAAAAACGAACAAGTTTGATGCGAACTTTCATTACAACATCAGACAGAACGAATTGTTCATTTATTGGAAATTATCAGAACAAAATATATTGTATTTAAAAGAAACTTACAAATATTTTACAATCTTTTTTATGAGCGGCCTTTACATAAATCTTTACTATGACATAAAACAAGGAAAAGACTAAGAATTGAAAGCAACAATTAATTGCTGGATAACATCTGACCGAAAATATCAGACTGTAAACTTTTAAAAGTGTTAATTTCATCACAATTAAACATCACTCATACGACAGATGTACAAGACAAAGTAATTCAGTTTACGTTCGTAGTTTATTCGTTTGTTTTATTTGGAGAGTTTTGTAATTAAAGTTTATGTTGTACTTTCTCAATATGGTAATATATGTGACCCTTAATTTAAGGGTGTAAAAAATACTAAAATAGATGCATGAAAAAGAATAAATTTATAGCTCACTTGACTAATTGCGTATAATATGTTTATATTAAAAAAGTTTATGCAATTTATTCAGAAAGAATTTTCCTGAATGTCGTAACTTTTTTGAAAAATTTAATTTACTTTGTAATAAATATTTTCGCATATATACAGACGTTTGCAATAAAAATACTCTAAGGAATAAAATAATTAACTTGTGGAGAGCCCAGTCACACGTGGACACTGAAAAGCCCTATGATACTAAGTACATATTTCGAGAAGATGACCATGACAGACAAAAGCCCATGTCGTATTTGCTCTTTTGTAATCCCTTATACCGCCACTGATACCACGAACCGTAAGTAATAGTTATTTTTAGAGAGTTTAGAACAAAAAACCAGAATGAAGTATACGACAAAAGGTTGGCACAGAAAATATCAAATTGTCACAATATTCCATTTTGAAGAATTCAGTCACGAATTCAGGATGTAAGACATAAAATATTTTTGTCGTGACTCATTGCTTCTACGTAGGGTTGTCCAGTGGCCGTTAATTGCATGCCAAAGCCCTAGGCCGCGTAAGAGGTCGTTAATTCGAGGTAAAATCACTTCATGGCCATTAATTGGAGGGATAAAAATATTTTTATTCAAGAAAAGAAAAGGACATACATATAGCCCAGCAAATTAAGTACATACTACATTGCATTGTACAAATTATTTAATATTACTGACCAAAAACAAGCAAAACTCTCCACAAATTTTGTCGAAGAAATTTTTAATATTTTTATAATTTTTTTGCCGTTAATTACTTATTTTCAACGTGGCAGCCCTGTTTCTACCTTATTTCAGTTAAAAGACAAAAAAAAACCAGCTTACGCACAAAACAAAACCTTGATTTTTAGGTAATAAAATGATACTTTTTTACCTATAAAAGTCTTCCCTAGAGTATTTCGTATTAATTTGATACGGATGAATACTAAACTTATACTTTTTGAAAAAAATCTGACATTAAATATCGAAAAAAAGAAACGTACTTATTGTATACGGTAGGGATGTCAACAGTATGTGCATAGATGTGTGTAGGAACTCCAACGAAAAAAAAACATGAGTATAAGTAAATATGTTTTGTCTTTTCCACGTAAAGAAAACATTACCCAGTAGAAATTCGTGCATCACTGATGTAAGTAAATAAATACCTAAACTGCGAAAGCTTCGCATGGCTACACAAAAAATTATTAAACGCAAAATTCATCAATAAAAACAAAAAGTACTTTTCCGAGAATTAAAACTATTTTTCCATGAATATGAGTTTTTTCAATAATACATACGTTAAAATTGCCTTTCGCAGAAATTATGTCTTAGACCTGAAATTTTCACAACTGGCATTGCGCAACTCATTTGCGCACATTTGTTTTGTTTTTGCACGTTTGATTCCGACTGGGTCACTTGCATATTCATTTTTCAAACGAATCAGTGCACAGAAATCAACAACTGCACGGCGGGACGAATGATGGGACGTTACATAGCTCGTGACCGCGTGAGGGTAAATGGCCAACCCTAGTATACGGGATTACAGTTTTACTTTAAAATTATATATTTTTTGTGGTATTTTATAAGAATTAATAATTCGAATTATAGCCAAGACTTAACATAGGAAAAGACCATTGACAGAGGACCTTGCTTCAAATCATACATATACCATATCTACACTTAATGTCAAATATAAACAATACAGTTGACAAAAAAATGCCGATTATAAGGAATTCAGTTCCTTATTTTTTTTTTGGGTGTAGAATCTCATATTTTTGAAAAATTTGTTGATATGATGCGAGTATCATAAAAGTTTTTTGCCTCAATTAAGATATTTATCTTACTTGAAGATAAGTTAATACTTTTCATTTATTTAAAAAAAAATCCATATCTTTAAGCGGTCTTTGCTCACAAATCTTATCAGCCAATATAATCCATATGTTAGCGATTTTTTGAGTTGAAATTACATAAAACAATAAACAAAAGAGTGAATTAAAAATTTTCCCGCAAAAAAATTTATTTCATTTTAAAACTTACTGTTGAATTTTTTACTAATTGTGCATTGTAAAATAACATTACCTTTTTGTTTTACGGGTATCTGATTAATTTTAACATAGTTTTGGAATAACTTGCAAACTTCAGTTGATACATAAATTGAATTTTGCTTTGACCGTAATGTCCAAATTTATGTAGGCATTGTGTTTATCCATTAAATCGACGTATCGAGGAAATTCGATAATATGTTATTGTTTTTCGAAAAAAGAAAATGCTTTACTAAGAGCAGTCAGTCAACCAGCTAGCATATACCCTACTGAATACCAATTGATGTTCTTATTATACAACCATAACGTAATGTGTCCTTCATTATTAAGCACAACATGTATTAATACATATCAATACATTGTAGATGTTATATGGGGGGAAAGTTATAATGTTTTACATCTTACTCAGTGATGTGAAATATTTGCACTCTGCATTTAATGAAAATTTTACGACAGCGATTACCAGAAATTGGATGTGATAATATTCGCTATATGATCGTACATTACAGTGGTGCATACTGCGCAACTCTATAAAATTAATTCCTCTTCTACGCGATTTTCTTTAATTTAAAGTATTGCTGCTAAAAGTACTATTAACCTGATTATCATTAATGGATTTGCATGCCTCTAAGAATCGTCTGACGTGGTGACACCTTAGAAGTATATGTGGCTCAACAACATAGTAATTTCGATTCCTATCAGTTTGATAATATTTGAACTTAGAATATAGAAAAGCAGCAGCCAAGAGTATTTACAGTAAATTTTATTGTTTCTAAGAAGAAGGATATGTATGTATATACTGTTAAATACTGCTCTAAAACTAACAGAATTTTAGCTACTACTTGTTGAAAATTCAAAACTTTTGAGATCTTTAAGTGAAAAACTTTAAATAAAAATACAAAAAAAATTAACTTTAAAGCCCATTTCTTCAATTATATAAATATTTATTGCAGAAAAACGCATCTTAGGTTCAGGTTGCATAATTTATATTTATCAGCACACACACACACGCTTATACACGCACCGGCAAGTCTCCATGTTAACCTTTAATTTATTGGGAATAAAATATTCACTTGTGTATATGTACATAGTTGCTTTTAAATTGTTCCAGTTGTTATTGTTGCTATTTGTTATTTTTGTTGCTGTGATGATGAGAAAATTTTTCGATCAAATTGTTAATGAAATTCCTTTCAACGCAGTCGCAAGGCTCTATTCACATGGTTGCCTACAACAATCACAACAACAACAAAAATTGTGTCCAAGTCATGTTAATGAATCTTTGGCATGTTACATTGAATTTGCCAATGCTGTTGTTGAAGTTGCTCTTTTTTCTACTAGCTGCTGTTATTGTTGTTATTGTTTTGTTGGTGTTGCCATTGACTTGGCTAAAAGCGTATTTTGTCAGTTTGTGTGCGAGTATGTGTATGCTTTCACTGAAACTTACAAAATAAAAGCAAGAAATTAAAAACACATCAATTTCAGATACATCAGCTTAACGTGTGACCTACAGTGAAACACTTTAGTGAGGGTTAATGTTTTGTTATATTTTTTTCTTCTTGTTATGTTATTTGTTATATACGCGTATATATTAAATTTTACTTCAATGCTCAAATGTATGCTACATTTCGTAGTCAGGTCAAAAAAAAAAAAAACATTTGTCAGAACTCCTTTGGTAACAGAGTTGTCGTATCTTAAATGTTGGAGAGAATTGAAGGCACTCGTTACTGAGCGTGCACGTTTTAAAAGTTTTGTGTGATCCATTATGGTGCCATGAATTCTTGAATTCATACTTTTTTTGAATATTCTAATCCTTTTATTGTGGTACGGTTCCAAATTGCCTGTTGATACAGCGAATCTTTCAAATTTAACTTTGATGAACTTATGTTAGTTCCTTCAAGAATAGGAAAAACTATATTCCGCATTATTTTAATCCACTTCTTGCAAAGGCAGGGTAAGAGCAAAGAACGTGTTCCATGGTTTCGTATATGTCGGGCTTATAACTATTTCTACACCAGTAATTGGGTACTCTACCTAATCTATAGATATGATGCCCTAGAAGGCAATTGTTAATGGAAAAGTCACAACCCGTCATTAAGCTGCAATTTTATTAAATTTGTTATAGCTTATTAAAATATAATTCGAACTATATCTTATATCAGATACAATTTTGATCTTAAATTGATGTAAGGTTTTTTTTAAGTACGTGCAGTAAGAGACAGAAAGAATAAATTTTGAATCTAAAACTTTCAACATTTACTTAATTTTTATTTTAATCCTTTTTTAATGTTTGGCTTCTCTATTCTCTACTGCGTAGGTCACTCAATTATATATACTTATCTTCAAATTACCTTCCTTCTTTATTTACTTCAGTAAGTACTCTACTGTCTATTTCTTATTTACTATTTTGTCGGTCTGTCAATGAATTTTTCTAAGTATTTCTGTCTGTTCTCATGTAAATATTTTTTGGTATCGAAAACCTAATTAAGTTTTATGTAAATATTTGTCTTGATGTCATTTAATGCATGTCGAACATACCTCCTTGACTAAAGCCATTACGATGAATTTGTTTTTTTTTTGGGTAAGAAATTGATGAATTGCTTTTGCATAGAGATGAGAATTATAGTGACGTAGAATCGTTTACAAAAATCGATTATGAAACATTTTAGCAAAAAGTTCTTACAACTACTTTTGGAGATTCATTGTTATTAAATAACCATTTCAACTGAGCACTTTAAGTTTTTTTGTTTGCTTACAACTCTTTTTTGTGTAGTTTTAAAATTCTGTAAGTATTTTTTTTTTTGGTAGCATTTTTCATATATTATAGGGACAAGATTTAAGAAGTAAATTGTAAATAACGTGGAATATTTGTATAAAAAGCAATGGCAATTATTTGTGAAAGATAATATGGGACAAAGTGCTGCCATGTTTTCACTCCACGTGCTTGTATAAACTCTCGATGACATTTCAGTATAATTATTTCTACATCAAAAGAATATCTCGATTTCATCATCAATATCGGTCCATTAGTAAAGCAGTGAAAAAGTATTTCCCTGTTAGGGACGTGGCACCGTCCACTAAAAATAACTTTTTTTGTCAGAATCTTTTTCTTTTTTTGTTTTTTTTTTTTCTATTTGTTATATGCAAAAAACTACATATAACCTCGTAGTTGTCGTAGGCGTTCATATCGATCAAAAAATATATAGAAAAAAGTTGTCGCAGGTGAATATTTTGAACCGTATATATCCTAATAAAATTTGAGTTGAATTAAGCGATTATCTATAAAAAGTTGTTTTTACTGAAATTCTTCTGAAGTGTCACCTTCAGCAATTGTACCCTTTGCCCCACAACATTCAGTCTGTTCAGTCTCGTACCAATAATGTTTTCTGTTACATTGAGATTTTTGGAAAATGGAATTATTGTCAGATATTTAATACCTTGGTCTCAGTGTGTTTTGTCAATGTTGTTAATGTCTTATGTCACAATAGCCCGGCATCTATATAAAAATAGAAATAAAGAAGTTTGTCAATATTTAATTAACAAAAAAAAATCCTGGTTAAGAAATTCATTAAGTTTGAGCTAACGCTTGAGGTGCTCTTCAAAGGTGTCAGTTTTATTGAAGTTAACAATGGCTACTGGAGTAGGAAAATGTTGACTGTTTTTTTTGTTTTACTTACTCGAATCGAGTTTGCTAAGATTTATTCATTCCTACAATTTCCAAGTGAAAATATAGGGTTTTATATTACATTGAATTTATATAAGCTTTGAAATTACTTTGCTTTTGATGTTAAGTACTTGTCTTAAATTTCAAAGTGTTTGAGCTTTAAATTCATTGAATTAATATATATACACGTAATGAAATATAATGCAGCATGCTGGTTGATATCAAATATAATTGTGGCTGTAAGGCAATATAGCATAAAAAAACCAATTCCAAATTCTTTGAATTGAAATTAGAAAGTAAATCATATTACACAGCCTGCTTATAACTCATTCGACAATTGGCAAATGCCTATTTATACTAAAAAATTGAAAAAATACGATATGAAGTCTTGAAAAATAATAGGCCTAAGAAGATAATACATCCGTGAGTACGAGAAAACCCATTGCCAAGACAGCACGATATTACTTAACCATTATGATGGACGTCAACTAAAAGCAGCTTAAATTTTTTATCAATAAGTTGAAGTATATTCACAAATGATTTCACAAAATTATCTTAATACGAAAAATCAGATTTATTCCTTGACCGATGATAAATAACTAAAATAACGGCTTTAATGGCTTTTAATGCATGAAAATAATTCACGATCAAACAGAATTACATAGCTTAAACTTTCACTGAACATCCTTTTTCATCGGCAAAAATAACGCCCTCGGGAATTTTACGTATTTCAAGTGGGAAACCTCAGCTTTCTTTTTAGAATTAATAAAAAAAATAAAAAGTATCTTTCTTCAAAAAAAGTCAAATTTATTTTTGATTTTAAAATATAAAGATCAATTTTTTAAAATTTTTGATAAAAGCACTCGGACTAAGGTTTTAACACTTCACCCAATAGGACAACACTTTGACAAAGTTTGGCTTAGGACATACATATATACGAATAATTATATACAGGGGCGTGACAACATCCTATGGTTTATAAATTTGGTAGACGGATGCAAATCGTAAATTTCGTTGATTGTACCAAAAGTAGGCGAAGCTGGAAAAGTGAGCGTGGTTTTGCCAAATGTTTTCTTAAAACATTTTTCGACTTTTTTTTATCTCTTCCAACCTTTTTCGACATTTTCCATATTATTTCGACTTCCTAACTCTTTTCGGCTTTGTCAACTTTTTCTAACATTTTCCATATTTATCCGTTCGTTTCTTTCAACTTTTTGGACTTTCTCAACTAATGTAACCATTTTTTGACTACATTAACTCTTATCAACATTTTCTATTTTTCTTTTTGACTTTTTCAATATCTTTCATGAAACAACTTCATCGAATTTATCAAGATTTTCCAATATTTCAACGTGACTGTTTTAACCTCTTTAAATTTTTTTTCGAATTTTTTAAGGACTTTTAGATTTTAACGTACTCCATTCATAATTAATTTTTTCAACCTTTTTCTACTGTTTCAACCTCTTTCATCTTTTTCAATCGCAAATTTTTTTTTTCGATTTTTTCAAGATTTTTCAACATTTTTCAACTGTTTTGGGCGTTTTCCATTTTTTTTCGGCTTTTTCTCTCGTGGAGCACATAGAAGAGAGCGTGACACATACAGAAAGTGTTTATGAACTAAATTTGATTCAAAACTTAAAATTGTTTTGGATGAGATGTGATGAAAAATCGTACATATTCCAACAAAAAATGGAGAGCGCATGAGAGAATTGTTAATGGAAATGCAACCAAAATCTGACTATCGCTGAAAAAGTTCTCATGAATTTTTGAATATTTTGAGCAAAAGATATGTATATATAATTTAGGGATTACATTAACGCTAGTTCAACGTTGACTTTTAATCTTAAACGTTGAACTATATAATATATAATTTATTATTTATTATAATTTATATTTTCCTCTAGCGTTTTTTTATTAACTGAAGCTTAAAAAATTTGCTTTTGGATAAATTTTTAATTTTAAAATATTTTTTTACATTGTGAGCAATAACTAACAGCTAAAAAATTAATTGTAAGAACTCATTAATATGCAAAAAAAATCTCCCATAAGAGCTAAAGTTTTTAACAGCTTCTGTCGTTTGTGGCCCAACTGAAGTAAGCATAATTTAAAGAAATGATTTACAAAAAAGAAATGAGCAAAATGATAACAAATTTAGCAACAAATATAAGGCGCCATTACTTACATGCATTCATAGGAAATTTACAAGAAAAAGTACACATGTTAAGCTCACAAGTACACAAAATATGCCCCAGAGACATTTAGGCATCAAAATCACCAAAAGACAAGAAACAAAGATATAAAAAAAGTAAATTCAAAAAAAGTCGGATAAACATTCTCGTATAAAATAGCAAAAGGTGGGGAGCGACTGCAGCAAAATAAATCCTAAAAATAATAAGAGTAACATTTAAAGGACAACAACCAGCAGCAAAGAAAATGATAATAAAAACACCGGCAGGAAAATGTGTCATGAAATCAATCAGAGCTAGTTCTCCACAACTCTTATAGCTTGAGGTATTGATGCGAAAAAGGGAAAATAAACTGTACTGCGTGAATTTTCCCATAGCTAAGATTTTCTCAAGGATGAGCTATTGCTTTTGGTATAAATCATTTGAAGTTAGGTATATTTAGAAGTGATGTTGAATATTATGACTTGATTTCCAGCTGGGGTGCGGATATGAGGCTTTCACGCGCCTAAAACATACAGGTACCTAGGTAAGATATAAGCATAGATGTTAAATGCTTAAATGTGTAAGTGTTTGAGAAGAAAGACAATATTAATTTTTTTTTTATCCTGCATAGGATATGCTTGATTTAATAGAGTACATATATGTGTGTTCCGTTTTAAGCCGAAGGCTAACTATACATACATATGTATGTATATAAATTTGATGAATTAAAATGTTATAAAAATGGATTTATATTTTTTTTTATTCAGCAAATAAAGCTGAAAACTTAAGCAACGTAGAGATAAAGCATTATTTAAATTACTTGGCAACAAATTATGAAAAGAATATTCGTTTTTTTTTGTTTTCTTTTATGTACCAGGTGTAAATGATTTAGATTTTTACTGCGTAGTAAAAACTTCTCATCAGCAAAGATTAAGTCAAAATAAGAAAGGATAGATATTTTAAAAAGAGTTAGCTTAGATGTGAAATAAAGAATTTAAGGGCTTAAAAGAGGTAAATGGTCGAAAAAAAATTGCGAGTTAACAAATTTTTTCATACCGAAAGTTTTTTTAACTAAGGTAGTCACAGTGTTGAAATCTTCATTTAGATAAAAATAACAGGAATATTTTTTTCGCTGACAATTAGATTGAGAATCGCAATTTTTGTCTTCAAATCCGAACCTGGTATTCATTTTTTGCTATTATTTTGTACCATTTTAGTGCAGTCGATTTAATTGTCTTACAAAACAAAAGCAAAAAATCAAATGATGTAGAGTACTAATGTTTTGTGAATGCTTTTGGAACACTTATTCTGAAAATTTTCACCGTTTTTTAAGTTTAGTTCCAATTTAAAAAATATATTGGGCCTAATGGCATATATCAAAACTTACTTTCGTTACTAATTTTAAACAATTTAAAGCATTTATCTTAAGGAAATTTATGTTGTAAAAGTTTATGAACATGTATTAGGGTGGCTGTTGCCAGTTGAATTTAAATTCTTTATGCTTTTCTTTCAAAACATTTGAGTTAAAAATTGACAAATTTAACAACGTGGAAAAATGAGGAAAACCAGGCACAGAGATAAAGGATCAATGAAGAAGTTTCTAAAAGATCTTGCCTATCTGTAATGTATGCCTCCAATTTAAGCTCGCGATACCATCTGGATGTTGAAACCGTTTCGATTGAGTTGCGGTAAAAATTGTGCATAGACGGGCATTGTATTACAACCACAACGAGCAGCTGGTTCTCAATTACCTAATGGGAGTCGTCGAGCCACTCTCATTGTCAGAAGTTGCATTTTATGCTGTGGATAGAAGCGAACTCAAGGCAGTCATCAATACAAGCTAAGTTACTATATTAACAAAACTCAGTAAAGGGCGTGACGCTGCCCACAATATTTATAAAAGTTTCAATAAGAGAATTAATATGTTAGATTTACATGGTTTGAGGTGTTCCATAACTAATAGAAGGCGCAACAGTAAGTACATATGGGCGTGAAACCTCCCACAAAAGTAAGAACCGTTTAATTTTATATATAGTGTGCTATGAGAGCAAGCAATTGGTTTGAAATTTAAGGTAGGTGTTTCACTTACTATTAGGTATCTTAAATAACATCTAGTATGCTTTGTGAGCAATCAAGCTATAATTTGGTGTAAGAATGCTATTTATAAAATCCCATTTCTGGATCAAATTCAGGCTGGATTGTACCACTGGGAGTGTCATCGGCCTAAATTTTTACACTAATTACGGCTGAAAATTTGGTAGGCGTATGCCGATAAAGAACATAATTTTTTGAACAAAAATTATGCGGAATTATAAAGGTGGGCGTGAAATTTTTTCAATTTTTTTTTTCGGCGTCTTATATGTATATCATTTTTCGACTACCTTTATTATTTTCCATATTTTTTCTACATACTTAATGATAATACAATGTTTCAACCGCTTTCAAATTTTTTCCAGTCTTTCAAACTCTTTCGTTTTCTCCAGCATTTCCATATTTTTTTGACTTTGTCAGCCTTTTTTACACTTTTTTAACATTTTCCCATTTCTTTCAACATTTATCATCATTTTCCATGTTATTTCGACAGTTTTCAACTTTCTAGCTTTTTTCGACATTTTCAACATTTTCCATATTTATGTTTTATTCAACATTTTAGACATTATCAACATATTTTACAACTGAATGACTAAATCAACTTTTTCCAACATTTTCATTTTTTCTTTTTGTCTTTTTGACGTTTTCAATCTCTTTCAATTTAATTGAATTTACCAATATTTCTATACGACTTTTTCAAACTCTTCAAATTTTTTTCGAGTTTTTCAACTTCTTTTAACATCTTTCATATTTTGTCAACTTTTCCAGCTTTTTTCATCTGTTTTTTCAACCTTTTTTAACTTTTCTCAACATTTTATCAACTTTAAAATGAAAAACCGAACTATGGTCGGTCGCCGGGTAATACTCCCAAATCAGAAAACTCGAAGTACATCAGATATATTTTTACCTCTTTAATTTTTCGTCTTAAATTTTCGAAAATCTTTAAAGCACAAAAAGTTCATGGAAAAATATTTTCAGCTGAAAACGGTTTGCTGCAGTTACTTCGGAAGTATTGTAGATGTTTTAGGTATTTCATATTTTTTTTTTTCAAATTGATAACTGCTGACACTTGATTTATTGGAGATTGAAGAAAAAACGTTGAATGCGTCTATAATTCAGCATGTTTGTACGAATAACATGTGTACATTAGTTGACCATATCACGTGGTGCTTATGAAGCATTTTTGCTGCATGTCAGTTCATAGAAGTGAACAACAATGATAACAACAGCAAGGCGACATGTAACATTGCAGTGCTTTGCTTCAGTTTTTATTTTTGCACTTTTAGGTCCTATTTTGATTTGTTGAGTGCTCCCCGTAGACTTGAGTCAGTTTATGTTGGATTTTTTCGCTATATTTTCAGTTCCAAAAAATTCGACACAGAAGTTGAGTAACTGCAATGTTTAAGTTGGTGTTATTGTTGCTATTGTTATAAATGTACCTACATACATAGCTACATTAGATGGGTACCATATTGTGGTAGCACTTTGAAAATGTAATTGTAATCATTGCATGAGATGTATAAATTCAATTGTTATTCAAAAAACTTAATTTTCGGTTATTGGCTCAAAGGTGCTATCTGTTACTGAGGGGTCCTTTAAAGTCATCAGACAGTCTTGGCTTTGTACCAGAACATCTTATTAGCCCTAGGGCTAAATTTCTAACAGCAGCCTTATTAAAGCCATTTCTCTTCCATTGAACTATATTCCTTCAAAGCGTATTCGAGAAGAGTATAATAATTCCTTACTTATCTGCTAACCGTCATTGGATGATTCGGGAAGTTGAGAGTGGATATTAGGCCTTAGAGGCTATGAATTACACAACCTACGTTTTTTTTGCTGAAAATTTTATTAAAAAATTTTGTACAACAAATATTAATTTTTCTTGTTAAAATTATAAAGCAATATAGCTAAGGTAATTGCTTTAAATATAAGAAAAAAAAAACTGTAAATTTACATACCGCTACAAATATAAAATGTTAAAAAGCTCTAGCCAGCACGTGGCAGTTGACAACAGTGTTGGGCACAATCTCTAGCCATTGTACAAATAAAAGCATCATTGAAGTGGAACTAAATATAAATTTAAAATTTTTAGAGTGGAATGATTGATGTTTATACATTAGATGGTTATAATCACAGTAAAGGAAAATAATTTCTTCAGAGGTGCAATCGAAGATGGCAAAACAAAATTGATGCCCATGCGATTGTAAAATCATTGAAGTCTAAAAAAATTTTCATAATTTTTTTCCCACATTTTTTGCTTTCAAAAGATTCGTTGAAAAGTTGTTAAGCCAAGACAGAAATGAACAACAATGTTAAATAAAGAATTAAAATAAACGAAATAAAGGAAATTGCTTATATTAATATGGAAAATAGCGTCAAATATAAAATTGATTTTTTCTAGCTCACTACATGCAAAAAAGAAAACATGGAATATTGAGGTTTTACTGAAATTTAAGTAGATTGCGCTTGAGTTGTTAAGTAAAAGGTCATTATTCGTAAGAAAGCATCCGAATGTTGAATACAAAGTTCTGTTTTTTAAGGTTAGGTTAAAAAGGTTGCTTGCAAAGCAAGATTCACTTGGAGGCAGTTTGCCCATTGTGATACAAAGTTCTGTTTTTTAAACTTTCTATAATTTTTTCTTAAACAATGTTCTAGAATGAATTGGTTTAGCAAGAAAATGCGCAAAAATAATAACAGAGTTTAGCGACTACAGCTGTTAGCTTTCTTAGCAATTTAGCTTGAAGCCTTAAACCAAGTAAAAAGATTATTGAATATATGATAAAAAAGAAAAATTATAAAGAAGTAAATCGTTAGGAAAAATTTAACACTTACGTAAACATAAATTTATACCAGGCATAGAGTTCATTTCCAATATCAAAAATGACAAAAAATTAACGAAGACATAGCGAATGAAACTATAGTTAAGAATTATCGAAAATAAACAATTTTACATTTTTAGCTATGAAAATTCACAAATAATTTAGCTTTTTGCTAACCAGTGAATGTATTTTGTTTTATTCTTTCAAATATTTTAATAGCAATATTAATAAAAATAAAAAATTACCAGTGAACTTGCAGCAAAGGCCTAGACATAAGACCACTCTGTACGACTTTTTAAAAAATAGGCAAAATAATAGGCAGCAAGCCTTAACAAAATTGGTCAATTAAAATAAAAACCAGAAGCGGAATAACTACTAGAGACGACCAGCTAATCCTTTGGAAGAAATATTTTTCGAAAACTAACTACCTATATCCTTAAGTATTTCGTATACGCTTTATAACAGCGAATGGCTTCGATAAATGGTGATAATAGAGGCTATAACGTCTCCTTAATACGAAACCGCTGAGCTCTTGCACCCTATCAATATCGAATTTCGGGAACAACTGACTCGAAGGAACCTTGGTGATATCACAACTGCTGTGGTAATGTAATATTGTCTTTATCATGCAAGGTTATGAAAAGAATCTTCATCACTGAAGTAAAAAAAAAAACGAAAGCCACTTTTCCGAAAACAGCAGACAATTCACCATGGTTTTATGATATATTAAAGAAATGCAATTCATGCGCTCAACCAGTAGTTAGGAAGCCAACCGGTGGCATAAATTTCTATGTTATTTTATTGTGCGGTAGAAGTTGAAAATCATGATGCTCTCAGTAATAAAAATAATACGAACAATCTTCACCATTGCGTCTTTGATTAATTGAAAGCCCTTTGAAATCGTACAAAATGATACCATAAAAATTTCATCGCGCCTGCCTTTTATATTAAAAAATGTGTCTATACACAAAAATAGATAAATACAAGAGGCAGACATTGCTGCGTTTAATAGTAAATAATTTTTTTTAAAAATTTTATGATAAATGTATGAAAACTTAAGTGATTTTATCGTCAGGCAGATTGAGCTTATTATAAAAATAATATCATATGAAAAGAAAGAAACAGCCTCTGCCACTTAGTTATTGCTGCATTTAAAAATTGTAATATTATAAACATATAAAAAAATTCAGTACTACATCACTTTATCGCGTCTGTCACTTGGCTGACTGATTTCTACACTTATAAAAAACATAAAAATAGATAAGGTAGATGATTCCCGCGCTGCTTTTTCAAAGGCAGACTTTTTTGAGCACTCTAGGTGCATTTTATTTGCTTTAAAAATTTTTTTTTGTCATTTATGCATTTTTTTTCTATTTTTCTGGCTGCGTAATTGGGGCATTCCACACCAAATCAGATAACATTTTGCTTTTTAAATTTGAAATTTATTACACAGGTCCATATACAGATCTGCTTAAGTTACAGTACGGCAGGATAACTGAAAAATTAAAATTTACGATAGCTCGGCGAAAGAAAGATATCGATATAATTCAAGGTGTGATTTGAAGGAAAAAGGTTAAACTTTTCAACTAGATAAATAATTATTTTTGAAAAAATCTGATGTCTTTAAAATGAATATATGTACAAATTTAACCAATATCGAAGATTTTGACACATTCAGTCACATATATTTTGAAAAAGCAGATACCTACACGTCTGCCTCTTGTGTTTTCAGCTTTTAGGGTCAATACTGAAAACAACAAAATTCTCGAAGAAAACGATAAAATTATTTATTGAAGCTTTCTTTACATATTAACAATTGCTGTTATTAAAAATGCGGCAATAGGAACGTCTGCCTTTTATATTTACTTAACAAAATACTTATATCAGAGGCAGACGCTTTTCTTAGCAGCTTCAACATTCATTTGAAAAAAAAGGTGGTGCTAGTGCTTCACTTTACTCTTAATTTTTCTGTTTCGTATATATGTGAAGTACAGTTCATATTAATACCAAGGACGATAAAATCATATACCCAAAATGTTGACCAGCTCTATAAACTTTGTTTGAATTTTGAGATATTTTTCGAGTGTACTTGTGTACTTGTGTATACAGTGTACTTGTACATATAGAAATAAGTTTTTAGAAAAGGATGGTAAATATATAGTTTTAAGATGATTAGAATTTCTTAAAATTCTTAAAGATGTTAAATAGACGAAGAAGATCTGCTGAAGATAAGCAATATATTGTTAAGAATATCTACTTAGTATCCTTAAACCATTTACATCTAATCAGTTAGTAATTATACATTTTAACCTTTCAACCGAGTATGCTACTGTATGTGTCTGTATGTAAGCATGTATAGAGAGCAGCTACGCATATACGACATTATGAAAAATACAAAGTAATTTAATCATATTTCTCACATTTTGCTGCAATGACGTTGTCACTCACCAACATGCTTTTAATTGTTAACAACATCAATGACAACAGCAATACAACGCTGATAACATAGCAACATAAGTAAAAGCAACAACATTATAGAACTTGTTGTTGTTTACATTACAAGCATAGACAAAAGCAACAAAATCAACGTTTTTGTTAGTGAAAAATTGCATCATTATTGTTGTTTTTGTATAGACACATGTGGCATAGTCGCTGAATTTCGTTGCTAATGTGTTTGTAATTTGGTCCTGTTATTGATGCGCTCGCTTATTGTTCGATAACTTTGTTGGTTTTAATTATGGCCGGTTGTGTTATTTAATTAATAACACAACTATTTTCAATATAATTACAGATTGATATACTCAAATTTACATTTTTGGTTATAATTGAGCAACACTTGTTAAAGTGAGCTTTGAATTTTTCAAGGTTAAACATTAAAATAAAATATTGCAAAGTTCTATTTCAGAGTAATGTGCTTCGTTAAAATTCCTTATTTTATAAATAAATTGAAAATTTTACTATTTTTTAATATAAATTTTTTATCAAGATAATAATAGTACTTTAGTAATAATTTCATACTTTCCAAATTAAAGAAATTTTGCCGTTTAATTTTGTTGTTTTCTAAAATAAATAAGGTAAATTCATATTTTGTTAAAATAAAAGTTTTGCACATTGAAATCTTAAATCATTCATGCCGAAAACATTGCCTTGTGCTGTAAAGTAAAAGTTATTTTGTTTCCTTGCACTAATTAGTGCACGCAAAACTAATTGCAATAAAAACTGCAAAAATCCATGACAACACTATGACAGCAGTGTCAATTTGAAACACAATTCATCACACCAGTAGAGCGAATTTGTTGCTGCTTTCGTTGACAGGAAAAAAAACTCAGATATCTACGAAAAAACAATCTTCAAGGTTATTATAAGGTAAAAGTGCCTTATAGCGTTTATTGGCAGTTAATGTATTCCATACTCTACAAAAAAATTCATATTTATACCCTACTTTCTCATTCCGTTTGTAACGCATAGAAAGGGTCGTTTCCGAGCGCAATCTATCAACTGGTTTATAAAGAAATTTTTTTGCTCTAATCGATTGGGAAAGTTCGAAAAATAATATTGGACATCACTTTGGTCATCACTCCGGACCTTGCAAAGTACCGTTTTCGACCCTATTGGTGCTTTCCAAGGTCCGGAGCTGCCCTAAGGTATGTCCAAAAGCCATTGCCAAACATTTCTTATCGGTTGGAGAAAAAAAATGTAGGGTGGTTTAAAATTTTTTTTTGCACCAATCGATAGAAAAAGGTCGAAAATAGCCATTTCCGAGCTCAATCTATTAACTGGTGCAAAAAAAATTTTTTTGAACCACCCTAAATTTTTGTTTGCTCCAACCGATAAGAAATGTTCGGCAATGGCTTTTAGACATAGCTTAGGGCAGCTCCGGACCTTGGAAAGCACCAATAGAGTCGAAAAGGTACTTTCCAAGGTCCGGAGCCAACCAAAGTGATGTCTAAAATTATTTTTCGAACTTTCCCAATCGATTGGCGCAAAAAAAAAATTTCCGAAAATGGGTCAGATACGGTCTTTTCGAGGGTCCGGAGATACTCCAAATGATGTTCAAAATCTATTTTCGACCTCTGTCCATCGGGCATTTTTGGTACTCGGAAACACTTCTGTTGATGGTCAAAATCCATTTTCGGCCTCTTTCCATCGATTGGTGCATAACATTTTTTTTTCGAAAATGGACCGAAATCGGACATTTTTGGTACTCGAAATCACCTCTGATGATGGTAAAAATCCATTTATGACCTCTTTCCATCGATTGGTGCATAAAATTTTTTTTTTCATTTTGGTGCATAACAGTTTTTCCACTGAGAAATAATAGTTATAGACAATGGAAAAACAATTTCTAATGCATAATAGTTATGAATCAACGTAAAAAAGAACCCATTGAGAAATAATGGTTATGGACAACGGAAAAACAGATTCTTATGGATAACAGTTATGACTCAACGTAAAAAATATTTATTGAAAAATAATAATTATCGACAATTAATATAATATCTCTTATTAATAATAATTAATAAAACATTTTTTTTGACAAAAAACTAATAATAGTTATGTCTCTGCTTTCAACATATTAAGTTTGAATTATTTTTTCAGAAAAAATTGACCCAAAAACTAAAATGAACAGAGAAAACACTCCAATAATTTTTATCAATTTGGGGCGGTTTTCATATGAATTAATTTTCTCAGTTCTTTTCGGCAATATTATTTTGCTCAACTTTGTATACATACAAAAATTAAAGAATGTCTATGTATTTAAGGTCGGGAACGTACATACATAAAAGTATGTTCATATGAACATATTTATTTCTTTCTTCCTTCAAATGAAATTACAGGACTTATAATCACTTTTGCCCATATAGGTTATGTTATATGTATAACATAAATGCTTTTAATAAGTATTTGTATATTTATGTACGTTTATAAATGTGTCTATATTCTTTATACCTAAAAAAAATAAAAATCACAGCAGGCATTGATTGTTTTATGTTGAAATCCACTTTATGAGGTCATAATTAAATACAACTCCTGAAATGGTCATAGGTACATATGACGTTAGTGTGTACGCCATTTGTACTGCTGATGTGTGGCAGATGAAAGCAACATTTTATTAAACCTCTGAGTGCATAAAATAAAAACATAAATGAAAAAATCGAAAACCCATTGATATGGAGTGCGGCAAATACGTTTGCTTTTTGATATTTGTCCTAGCGTAGCCAATTACTACACTACTCGACAAATTTTGAAAAAAAGTTATGGATTAGATATTTTAGTTAATATTTCTCATACAAAATCGTAGGCTTATTCCAAAACTTAGGCTTAAAAATTTAGTTTTTATATTGATAGACAATAATAACATTACTTTATACTTGATAGATCAGCAGGCTCCCACGTCCTTTTGTTGTCATAAATTAATTTCCAAATTAATGTTTAACTTAGTTCAGTTCAATATTTTTCGACACTAAATTAGAAAGCTTAACATTTTTTTTTAATTACATTTACTAGAAAAAATAAATAAAGAAAATTCCAAATAAAAATTGTATGTTTTCACAAACTAAACAAATACATTTAGCGAAATAAATAAAATTTGATAAAATTAAAGTTATATTACAATTAATTTATAAATTATATCTGCCTGTCATGTAAATATATTTTCTATCCTTTATCGCAAATATAAATGGACGGTTGACTGTAAACTCTACTTGTTTTTTTAAGCTGGAATATAGGATAGGATGGTCACCTGGAATAAAAAAAATTAAATTCAAAAAAATAAATTTATAAAATTCATAGAAATACTCTAAGAAAAAAAAAATTTTTTTTTAGTATATCATTTATTTGCAATCTAACTACTTAAATTATAATGGAAGCAAGCAGCAAAAGTATTCTTATAAATTAATGACAGTAGTATCGATTTTGAAAAATATGCTAAGACTAAACATAACGATTTTTTTATATTTGTTTTCAAAAAATCACCCTTTATTGAAAAGAAATATTTTAATTATGCAAGAATCAAAAAAAAAAAAAAATAAATTTTTTAGCCAAAATGTCAAGTTCAAAAAGTCGTTTCATAACCGCTTTTTACTCAATTTCTATAAGTCTCGTTATATTTCGAGCTATGAATATATGCTCCAAAATATAGAGGACTAAATAATTATTTCTTAAGTAAGACAGTTTATCCTCTAACAGAACCTATAAGTAAAGTTTTCATGTGCACAATGCAGGAGCGTCACTTCACCAAAACCGTGAGTGGGGGGGGGGGCGAATTATAATTCCACTACTATAAGATGGTTTTATTGAATTGTTGAATTGAATAATACCTAGTAACAGATCATTGGGGGGACAATGCCCTTATTGAATTTTATTATCAAAATTTGTGCTCTGTGAGAAATGTTTTTCGCAAATTACCAAAAATTTGAGTCCAAAAGCAATCGATTCGATGAATTTTGGACAGAGCTTTGCTACGTTTGACAAAGCACGTCGTGACACGCCCTTTTCTTTGCATTACATATAATAACTAATGTACCCTTTTTTTAATAACCTTAGATTCTTATGCTAAAGTGCAGAATTTATATTGAATCATATAAGCTATTCACTTACCCATGCTAGCACTACTTTGAATTTTATCTGCGGTAATTTTTAAGTATGTCTTTTGCACCACATCATTTAAATAAAAGGTTACATTTTTGTCATCTGATGTTTTGAAGAGTTTGTGGAAGTCAGCTTCTTTCCTAAATGCCGCCTTTACACCCAACTATTTAGCAAAAATAGAACAAAGTCTATAGTAATGCAAATTATGATAAATTGCATCAAGATACTTTACTCTTTCGAAAGGTTTTCTCAAATTAATTTTAGACACAAGCTTGAACTCCGGCACCTCCAGCAGTAATTTGGTTTTATTAAGTTCGTTGGCTACTCCAAATAAATCTTCTTTAAGTAATGCTTTTTCAAGATCTGGTAAACCATTTTCCACAAGGTTAGGCAATAGTATCATCATTGATAAACGTTTTCTCAATGGCAACTCTATAACTTCAGCATCAAGTCTTCGTATTTTGTTATATCTAAATTTGTTGACTTGTTGCAACATATTGACTTCTCTGAAACTCTTTCGGCCGGTATAAAATCTTTTCTTTATGATTTTTTGGAATGGATTTTTCCACACTGCATCTAATTCAATTAAATTTACAAGGTAGCCGCCACTTTCTTTATTCAAATCTAATGGTTTTACCAAGCGACTTATTTGATTTTTAGTGAACCTTCGAATCCAGCCATTTATTATTTTTGCCGCTTCTTTAGAGTTGCTAAAGTCAATAAAACTTTTTTGAAGATTAAATGCTTTAGTAAGATTTGAGAATGCAGATCGAAACTCAAGCTGTTTGCTTACAAAAAGTACATTTGACAAAGAAAGTGATAGCCTTTCTCTACGTATGGAACGTGGAGTGCGGAAATCTTTCGCCACATCTGATTTCTTCCCAAAAATGTTCAAACTTTTATGAATTTCATCTTTTGTCTCGCCACTAGCACCAAGATAAAACATTATGAAGTTATCTCTTACAGTATTGGGTGCGATAATAAAACTCTTACTAGCAGGGAAGCCTTCTTTAACAGCATTATACAAGCGGTTGCTAAATATGCCTGTATTTAAATATTTGGCGTTTGTTAATTGCAGTGAGAGTATTATGCTAAGAAACAAAACGAAGTTGCGTCCTGAAAAAAGTAATAGTTAAAATTGGGATTGATTAATATTATAGTCTAAGTTTTTTTATCGCAAAAATATATATATTTTATTTTAAAATTTTAACATAATGACGCAGTTATAAATTTTTTCCGCTATTAACGAGCATAGCAAATTGCACACACAATCACGGCACACTTATGTATCTTTCAAATACATCCAAAATTTGGAATTTTGCACACCTTTCGATGCGGATGTTACATAAGGTGATCATCATACTTAACTTTTTCTAATATTTTAAAAAGCCTTGGTACCTGAAAAATGGCACACTGAAAGAGTTATGGTGAAAAAAACATCTGACGGTTTTGACGGTTCGTTGCCCTAACGTACTGAGGACATTATGCGCGTTTTTTTTTTGAAACACCATTTTTCAAGTTAACCGGACACAATACTAGAACAAATTTTAATCGATTAGCTCAAAGTGGATATTCCTTGTAGAAGTACGTAGGATCTTTTTTTTGTTGCTGTATATTTTTTTTTTATGAACAGTTTTCTGACGTTTTTTTTTTTTGGAAATTTTGAGCTTTTATTATTTTGCAAGAGTCGAGATATCGCAATAGTCCTGCACGTTAAATATTCATATATATAATTTTGTAACATTTTTGTATCCAAACTTTAAAATTGCAGGTGCAAAGTTTCCGGCTGCACTACCTTTCGAAAAAAGGTCCTCTTCGAAGAGAGGTTGTACAGCCACCATTTTGTGCACTGGCAAAAAATTATTTGTTATTATTATTAAATAACGTAAAATATCAAATAGTAGAATTTTTTCCTAAAATACATATATTAGCCATTAGTATGATAATATTACAACAAATTTTTCTAAATCAGCAAATTTTTGTATTTATTTATGTCAACCTTTAAAAAAGAGCTAGACCAATTTTGTCACCAAACTGTATATTGACGTCTTAGCAACTCATAATTCGGGCACATTCGTCGCCCAATATCAACTTTCCGCATGATAACACCATAGTCCATATATGTATGTATGTATGTATAATAAAGAATCCACACCAAAGACAATTTTCGAATACTTAGCGGTAAATCAAATTCGATAAAACTTTTTCATTTAAAAATGTATCGAAATATCATTAGTTCCGACCTAAATGAGGGCAACAACAGGAGCATGCTCCTGATAAATTGAAATAAAAGGCTTTTAGTAATTAGAGCTTCCTTCCTTTAGCAAATTAGAATAGGCAGGAAAGGAAACAAGGCTCACTTCAATCAGTGGCCTGAATTCAACTTCAACTACTGTTCGATTGCTTACCTCCAATTAGATGTTTGCACTTCTGCATCATGCTGTAGGTCTTGAGCGAGAACACTAAGTCGATAACTTAAAACTTTCAACTAATATGAGTGTTTCACTTATATCTCCTTTTATATGTTTTTTTCCGTAAAATTTTGTGTCAAATATCTTAGCTGAATGAAAAGTAATTTGTTTCACCAAAAAAAGAAAGAAAGAAAAAACAAACAAAAACTATCTATTCCTTATTCAAAAATGTTCATGTATATTGGCTATGGAACAGTGACATATGAAGATTATTAATATTTGTATTTCGATACGCTGGGACCTTTCATTTTGTGAGGTTTGATAAAAAAATGCGTGAGCCAAAAAATGAAGGGGATGGGAGGGGGGTATATGGCGTCTCATCAAGGTCAAAGTTTAAAAATTTTGATATTTTCATACAAATTAGCCCACAGCTGCCCATGAGTAGCCCATAGAGCGATAGATTGTATGACCGACCCTCAATAATATTGCATGCTCAACTTTTTTTTCAAACTCACTTATCCCCTCTCTCCACTCGTTTGGGGGTTTTCCATACAAAAGTGACCCAAGGGAATAAATTATAGATTGTCCATCCCTTCGAGTTCGAAACCTTTGTTTAGGAAACCTTTAAGGGGGAGCAGAAAGAGGTAAATTGATAAAAAAATTATAGATGTGTAAAATTAAGGGGGATCGATAATAACATCCAACCATTTAGTGGCGTTGGAATGAGCCAAATTCCGTAAGAAATTCAATTTTGTATGGGGAACCTCTTAAGGGGTTGAGATAGGGGATTAGTACATTCTGAAGAAATGTTGGGAAGAATAAATTAAAGGGGGTTGGGCATAGATTTGAACCTTCTAGGGCCACCCTGGTAGCATTGGGAACGTTAGGAGTACATTTCATAAAAACATCACTTTTGTATGGAAACCCCCCAAACGAGTGGAGACAGGGGGTAAGTGCGTTTGAAAAAAATGTTGAGCATTTAATATTATTGAGGGTCGGCCATACAATCTATCGCTCTATGGGCTACTCATGGGCAGCTGTGGGCTAATTTGTATGAAAATCTCAAAATTTTAAAACTTTGACCTTGATGAGACGCCATATACCCCCTCCCATCCCTTTCATTTTTTTGCTCACGCATTTTTTTTTTTAATCAAACCACACAAAATAAAAGGTCCCAGCGTATCGAAATCGTAAAATCCTGCACTATTCCATAGCTAATGTAAATATGTATGTAATATGACCTTTTATTTACCCACAATACAACAGATCATTGTATGGAAATTCATTTTAGTTTTATGGCGTTTTGTTAGTGTAACTAACAAAATGAATTTCTACCCAAACTAAAATTCTCCGTTTATGTATCTGTGAAAATCCCAATTAGTGATAACATGAAAGCAAAGTGAGATAAATTTAATATACATTTGACTTGCTCGATTGTACCATGTAGTATTGCCAATGAATGAAATAGTTCACCTAACACGACTGCTGGTCTTACCAATTTCAGCGACCTCAAGAGCATCAGCATCATTTGGCTTTTGCATCTCTGATTTTATTTTAGTTTTTATTTATTATGCTTTTGTTGAAATGCTTATAACTATGCGAATACTTTTCGTAAAAGATATCGAAAAATTTCTTAAGGCAATATCAAGTGAAATTTTGAAGTTTAAAAAATATATCGTCATGTTAAATTTGGTCCATTTCAGAAAACATTTGATGGACCCGCTACCGTTTTGAAAACTGGAAAATGGTCTTTAATCTATCGAAAATCAATATAATAATATGTCCCCGAAGCTACCTCGTAGAGGGATCAAATGTATGACAAGGTGCTATTATTTTTTCTCTTCCAACATTTTTTCCGAACATACTTACTCCCTATCACCACTCCTTAGGGGGTCTCCCCTGCAAAAATTGCATTCTTGTGAAATTATGCAATTGACTCCCCCCTCTTCTCAGACGCCTCTGGAGGGGTAAAATGTTAGACCATTTTCTATTTTTTCTACTCTCCCAAACTTTTTTCTCGACACATCTACCCCCTATCTGCCACCCTTTTGGGGGTCCCCCTACAAAAACACAAAAAATTTCGAAAAATAGTTTATAGCTCCCCCAGAGTGACCCGTAGAGGGTTCATATGTATCACCAGGTCCTATTATATTTTCTTGTCTAATATTTTTCCCGAAGATACCTACCCTCTATCTGCCACCCTTTTGGGAGTCCCCCTACAAAAAACAAAAAAAATTTCGAAAAATAGTTCATAGCTCCCCCGGAGTGACTCATAGAGGGTTTATATGTATCACCAGCTAGTTGCTATGAATCCGTACAAGAAGTAGATGAAATAACTTTTGTCTAGGTTAAAGGAGAAGCAATAGGAGTTGTTGGCAAAGGATACGTAGTTTCTGTAAAAGTCTCAGGCAAACCAACAGATACATTCGGAAGTAGAATTGGAAATGTTTGAGTAACAACAACGCTATTACACTTACTTCAATTGTTGCTGTTGCCTCTTCAGTCCGAACTTTAGTAACTTTAGTTTTGCTATATAGACTTTCTTTTAAATTTTTGTTCAAGCCAGAGATTTTTCTAGAGATCTGAATCTCTTATAAAATGTATCTAACTCTTGGAATTCAGTATTCAGTTCTGCAAACTCTTGTCCAATGTCAGAAAGACTTTTTTAACACTACATTTAATGTAACATCATCTAAGACCTTTGTCTCCAAATGAACATCAGATATGTACATATGTGACCCTTAATGCCAAGTCAATTAAGGTATTAGGGCCTTGCATAACCAACATGAAATTGAAATTCTTCGTCGAACGATGTTTTGCTGGAATGGTGTGCGCAACTCATAATTAAAGAATGCCAAGAAGTATACAACAAAAAAAAAAAAAAAAAAAATAAATATTGATAAATGTACTATACGGTTGAAAGGTAAATGAGAATAAAATAATGCTCCAAAACAATGCAAAAAAAAGTGTCAACAAAAACACTCAATAATTTGCGCGAATATTATTAATAAAGAAAACATAACGATTGCCGGAGGAATATCTACTGATATCAAGTTTGGGTTAGCTCAAATCTGCCTTCAGATTTTGACTATCAATTTTGAGAGGTTCGATATCTGATGCAAAGTTGTTCCTCATTAAAAGACAAAAATGGTTTCTATTTACACTATCTCTCCAGCACCACTCCTTCACCTCCCTATGGAGAATTAACCTCCACTAAAGCTAACGCATCGTAAACGCTTATATAAGTTTTAACGAAGAGTCTTAGATACCACAGGGAAATTATGCTATTCATCATCGGCTAGTATCAAAAGTGTGCTAATCGTAAGATATGGTGCGCAGCTTATCCTTAGAAATGCTATTTGAATTGGCTTTACCAAAACTCGTCGGTTAATTGCTTGAATATCTGTCTGCGTTCACCAAAACTTTATGTAAATTTCTTGAATCTCTGTGTTGAGGCAAATTCTAAAAATATACTTTTCAAAACAAGAGACATCAAATCACTTTGGAAAACTGATCCAGTTTATAAAAAGATGTTTGGGCAAATTGAGTTTTCGTACAGACAAGAAGCGTTGAAAACCATGCTCCTCTATCACTCATCTCGTTACAACGAGCTGAATAAAAATACTAAAGCTCATAATCAAAATTTTGTAAATCTGAGTAAAAGGTTTTATTAATAATACTCTAGTTAATATATTTTGAAATAATTTTAAGACAAGTATAGGAAATAAAGCATATCTGTGGCAATAAGGAAAAACAGCTTAAGTCGATCTATTAACAAGTAATTTACTTTATTTCGCTTTGTCAGCAAAATTCGGACTTAAGCTGTTTTTCCTTATTGCCACAGATATTTTCAACACACCAAATGTATAAATTAATTAATTATTTAGGCACTACGCCCCTGAAGGAGTTATTGAATTGCAGTTGTATTCATTTTTTTTTTTTTTGTATTAAATTATTTATGATAATAAAATCGAATAAAAAAAATGAAAAAAATATGGGTAGCACTTGTAGAAACCTACGCGTTAAAGCTTTGAAGTACTTAAAATAACGAGAAAATATCTCAGCTGGAAAGTTATGTACAATAAATATAATACACATTTTAAATATCTTTTTTATTATGAACATTTCTGATTGTTCCCACAAAGAGAATCGCATTCTTTCTCAAGATTGCAAAGAAGAATGGACGATCAATTTTAATTGGCTTAGAATTGGCAGCAACATCAAGCGACGAAATGCTGTATTCAAAGTTGTCGTCAGGGTTGTCAATCCTTATGCCTACTCTTTGCATCGTTGGTAAATAGTTTTCATTCCATAGTAAACCTGTTAATAATAAATTGTTTAGAGAAAAATAAACATATAAAAATCAATTAAATTTTCTGACAATATGGAAAATATATCTGGCAAAAAGAGTTTTTTTTTTACCATACACAAAGATATAATAAATAAATAAATTTAATTTTTACAATTCGGCTTACAATATAGTTTGACACTTTTTACGAGTTTCCTAGTAAAAATTCTGCTTTTTAAAAGTTGTAAATTTGAACAGAAAGAGAAGCTCAACTATTCGTTCATTTTTGCGCTCATTTACAAGTTTTTTCAAGTACAGAAACGACAAAATCCTATAAGTTTGACTAATTTTGACTAGTTCCGGGACGGACCTAATATATATAAATGTTCGATCTTGCTGGCGATCAAAATCAGAACCTAAAATTCTAAAAGCAAGAATTTGGTACTGATTCACAGAATACAATACAGATCATGCTATTTGCAGGATTTTCTCCAATCTTCTCATATTTGAAATATCCTATTTCCAATTGTACTGATTGAGTCAATGTCGAGTTTTTTCATTTTGTTACGTTAGATTTCGAAGTGCATAAAATTTTTTTTTTGTCAACAAATGAAAAATAATTACAATTTGATTATTTAAACAGTCTTAACTTTTAGAATTAATTGAATAATATACTACTTAGTTCTTTATCCTTTTACAACCAAGCAAAGCAACAGTATCGCTTAAAGGTTTCTGTATCATAAATCACAAAATGAAATTGATACCTTGATCTTTTATCAAAGGATTTTGAAAAGACAACAGTCAACTCAATCATGGAAGTCAACTGAAATTTTGTCATAACTTTATTACGAAGCCTATACTGCCGTCAGAAGCGAAATAGGCGTATCTAAAAAAAATTGATATTTGAGATTCTTATGGCATCGGATAGCTTAAAAAATTACGCATCTAATGAACTATGTCTAATGCCAGTATCTTACTTCAAAACTATAAAAAATCGCCTAAGAAAATTACCTATTTCACAATTTTAAATATATTTCAACAAAATTACAATTATCTTGAAACGATTTTTTTTGAGATACGCCTATTTCGCTTCTGACGGCAGTATAGAGTAATTGATAACATTAATATATATATTTTTTTTAAATAGTCCAAAAGTTTAGGTTTTGAGTGAAGATTTTATTTTTGAGGCCCAAATTAATGATATTTTTCTGAAGAAAAAGTTTTTTTTTTTTTTCAGAAGACTTGTGTACAATGTTACTCTGAGTTATTTTAGTTAGAGACAGCATAAGTTACTTACTTGTTCCAGAAAATACGCTGACGCCGCTAGCGTTTACTTTAATGTATGCTTGCTGCTTCAAGTCCTTCACATAACTATTTTTTCCATTCTTAAGTAGAGCAGTAAAATCAGCATCATCCTCTGAGAAGGCATTAATAACACCAATCTATTAAATTTTTTGGATTTGAGACAAGAAGATATACTATAAATACTTTGTTTTCAGTCATTACTTAAAGCAGAGCTGATTAAATAAGAAAATTTTGATACAAATTATATTTAGAAAATGGCTAAATTTTCTCAATAAGGCAATGAACTGATTTCAAAGGTATATTTAATCTTAGAAAACTTTGCTCGTTCGTTATTCATGAGCATTTGAACAATTTTGAGTCAAATTTTATAAATTTGATACTATTAATTATCACAGAGACTAAATTTCAACAATGCCTTATCCCAAAATTCTAAACCTATACCCGAAACCAAATTGCTACTTCATAGCCTTTAGTCTGATATAATTTTTCGCGGTTAAAATTTGGCGTAAACAATTCCAATGAGTGAATCTACAATGTTTGCGTGAATTGTAATCAAAACGACGAAAAACATAACAATAAGCCAAATTATACACACAAAATATAAATCAGCGAAGTCCTTGAATCCTAAAATCCACAGAATGCCCCATACATATTTTCGCGTTTAATAAATGTAACAAAAAAAACTAACCCTTTTCAATGGTTCTCGCAGTGATCTCTCAAAATTAATTTCTAATTTTGGGATTTGTAAACTAATCCGATTTAATTGTAGTTTTATTGGTATCTCAGTTATATCTACGTCTTGCAATTTTTGCATTAAATTACTTAAACCATTTCTGCTATCAGGCTGCAATACTAGCATACCTGCGCCGGCTTCTCTAAATGGCAGCATTACAGCAAAAGCGTCCAAATCTTTTAATTTACCGGACAATATGTAAGCCGGATTCAATTTCAACATATTTATGTAATAGGAATGAGTTCCGTTCCTGAATTCACCATCAACTGCTTCCGAAAATTTATCTTCCCATTTATCACTATATTTAATTGTATGTACTAATATTCCATTAATACTTTCATCGATATCTTCTTCATCGATAAGATTTTCAATTTTATTATTCGTAGTAAGCATAACGAAGGTATTGATTTCTCTCGCAGCGCTTTCAGGATATGTACTGTCAAAAACTTTATTCTGTGTTCCTACATGTTTTCTAGTTAAATTTAGCAATTTTTGATCAATCTCATATCTTTTTTCAATGCAAAAAGCATTTCTCGTCTTTTCACGTAACAGAGCCATTCTCTTTATTGTCATGTTTGGATTACCAGCGTTACCACCATTAAATGCTGCTAGAAGCTCATAAGATGTTTCAGAATTGGCAGCATAAAATGCTAATCCAAGATTTGTTTGTACGGCCGCCGGAGAAATTAAAACATTTTTTGAATTCTCTTCAAGAGCATTAAAGAGATTCATTGTTAAAATCGGTAGACCATAATTTACGACTTCATTCTTGACAGCTTTTTGTAACGTAAGTGTTAAAGCAATAAAAAGCAGATTGGTACACACTGAAATATAATAAGTTTGGAAAAATTTTAACAAAATTTTCTTTATCTATAAAACAAAAAAAAAACTAGAAAGAGTGTTGTTATCTTTAGACTACTCGCGGAAAATTTAATCTTAAAATGTTCAGCGCTCTGACGTACCAAGAAGGACATGCATATTTGTCCTCAATTAACTTTGAAGGATTATCACGTTTCTTGAATAAGTTTTTTTCAGCACAGTGCCAGTTCAAACAACCAATGATATCAACTTTCTCATGACATAATTTCGTATAGAAACATATATTATCATCCTATACAACTTGACAGAGCAGTAAAGGAGCACTTAAAAGTTCAGCGTTTCGTAAATATAGCAAAATCAAACAACAGCAATCCATACAAAACTTAACGCTCTGCTAGTGCTTTAATATGACTTACCTCCCATATTTTTGGAACTTAATTTTCAGATATGATTATTATTATTTTTAATTCCTAAGGCACTTCCTTCTATAGTCTAGAGCAAAATACTATTTCTCAATGATATTACATAAGTAAAGTTTTAGCTAACTAAATTTAAAATTTGCCTGTACTTTTATATATATGCCAATGTATACTTGATATGGTCTAATAAGTGTAACAAATTTTGAATTGATTTAAAAGTCGAATAAGTTACTACGTGAACGAATTAGCAGAAGCGTGGAAGTTGACACTATTCCCGGGGCGGCACTTTTCACAATATGCATATATAGATATTAATTTAATAATATCTTATAATCTGACAAGCGGCTTGTGAAGACTTGTTTTTTTTTTTTTTTTTTTGTAAAAAACGCAAAAATTTTATTCGGTAGGGGTGGCAAATAATTTTTTTGCCCTGGGCCCCTGATATGTACGGTACGCGGCTGTATATAAAGGGTGTTTTTTTTAGAGGTTTGTTTTTCGAATAGAGATAAAACTGGGATTTTGTGGTCAAATCTGGCAACTCTAATGTCATTTATATTCAGTTTGGTTTGCCATTTCATCATGAACAGGTTGACGCAAGAACAACGCGTCCAAATTGTGCAAATTTATTATAGTCACTAAAATTTCAACTTTATTTTCACTCAAAATTCACATGATTTTTGCAATTATGAAGTCAAGAAGGCCGCCTAGATCTTGTGATATCACACCTTAATTTTTTTTTTTGGGGTTATGTGAAGCCAAAAGTATGCGTCGATAAGCCAGCTACGATTCAATACTTCGAAGCCAACATTACTCGCGTAATTCGCGATATACCTTGAAAATTGGACCTCCATTTTAGACTACGTCCGAGCTAGCCGTGGCGTTCATATGCCAGAAGTCATATTTAAATTATAATGCCAGAAGATTATCTTTCGAATAAAGTAATTTTCATGTCTATTTAAAAAATTCATCTTTGTTTTATTCCATTTTAAAGTTCTATACCTCTAAAAAAAACACCCTATACAATAAATCGTGTTTCAATTTGATGATGAACCGTGTTTTTAGTAAATTTAAATGTATTGAATAAGGGTTGAGTAAGTCTTCTTTTTAAGTAAATTTTTCCTCGGCAAATGTGCACGCTACGCCACTGCGAATAATGTGCGAAGAATGATTGATTTTGACATTGATTTCAATAGTTCACGTTCCATATGAAAAATCAAAGGCATTTCAAATGAAACTAAGTGTAGCCGAAGAAATGCAAGGCAGTAACCACCCAGCAGGCAATTGAGCAAGGCCTTACTCGGAGAAGGCCTGTTAGCACTGCTGCGATTGTCAGATGCCTTCTCAAAACAAAATTTTCATGTAAATAAAAATATGTATACTCATTTTTTTTATTATGATGTTTGTTTTTATTTAGTAGTGATATTATAATTAGCAGAATAGTTACACTCCATTGAGTGTCTGTTTTATGTTATGGCAGAGTGTTGTATATTTAATGTCAAATTATAAAGCAAGAAAGCGTCACAACAAATGAACATTAAAAATATCAACGCAAGTGCAAGTGAGGTCTCACGGCGTATTAAAATTTAATTTTTTCAGAGTACATACTTCTATCACAAACGCTCTTAGAAGGCCTGTTTTATCGGGACATTTCATATAAAAAAGAAAGTAAGTTTGAAAGTTTGCTTGCTTCTTCGACTTTCTGAGCTTGGGGTCCAGTGATGTATAATAATAAACACGTAAAAGCAGAATCCGAAGTTTACAGTGATTAATAGTTTTGTTTTTTTGAAGAATCAGTCTCGCACTTTGCAATAAACCGATTAACGTTAAGTCTTATGTCCACGGCCACTATGTACGCCACAGCCATCATAAGCGATTAGTGTTGCCTTTAATAACTTTTTTCAGAAATTTTTCTTTGGTGCTTTCAAACGAATTTCGTGAACGAATATGTACCTACTGCCCCATGCTACCCCAACTAAAAATTCGCTCAATGCACTCAGATATATTTTTCACAACGCGAATATACTGAAAAAAATACAAATGTACTGAAAATAATGCCTCTACTGTCACTACTGGATAAAGGCTCTGAAATGATTGTACTGTGCTTGAGTTCGTTTCATTTCCATAAAAAGCTTTTTACGGTTAAAGTCTTGACTGAATTAAGCTATGAAAACAGTGTGTTCAATAAGTTAAGTTATATTGTGCTATAAAAAAGTTCGGTTGTAAGACAGACTTCTTTGGCAACATGGTCTTTTGGATTTTTCGAATTCAAAAATAAATAATTGTTTTTAAACAATTACTTATGAAATAAATAATTTTTCCAAACTAAAGTCCCAATTCATTCCTTTCGATATGCCTAAGGATTCATTCAAATCGGTTGGTCCGTTCAAGAGCAAAAACACTTTTTTTTATGTTTGTACCAAAAAAATTAATGCATTCTCGGATAATTCGTTCTCGGATAATTCGTTCTCGGGTTTATTTATTGACATAACTAATACTTTTCAGCTGTTCTTCATTGCCAGTTATTTGGTTTATGCCTACGATATTAACAACTTCTAGTGCTTTACAATAAATAAATATCAGATATTACAGAAATACCTACCCTACAATTTTGTGACGTGGAACAAGTTCTGTTGTTTTCTTGTATACTTAGTAATTTGGCCTTAGTAATAAGCCTTGTGTAAAAATTATTTGTTTGAAATACATTTATTAAAGTATAGATGTTTTTAATATGTTGTTTGTTAAAAATTATGTTTACCAAAATCACTTACTTTTTGAAATTCCACCATTATTGGTGGAAAACCGCTAAGTGCTATTTAAACTGATGAAAACTATCACAATCATTTGTGTGTAACTTTCACAAAATTCCAAATTCCATCACTGGCATAAACACCCTCAGTACTCTGATATTGTTTATCAAAATAATAAAATACAAATTTTTTCAATAATTAGTACACACTAATATAGAACATATTTATTTAATTTTTTTTTCATCAGTGAAAACTTCTAAATGAATTAATTAGAAACTGTGAAAACAGTTACTAATATATAAACTGACTAAAATCAAAACTCTGTCCAAACATTTTTTTAGGCAAAACTTTCTGTGGCGTTTCACTCATTACATTACTATATATAAAAAGATTTCAACAAACCATTTAGCTCAATTTCTGAAAACTAAATGACATAATGTGCGCTCTTTTTGGACAGACTTTATAAATTATAGAAATTTTTGCATTAGACAAATTTTGGAGAGAGATTAACAGTTTTTGAAATGTCATATGTTTGTAAGAGTTTTCATTTTCATCAAAATTAATGTTACTATCTCTTTTTGTTATACGAACTTCCAGCTGCCAAAACATTTCTATCTTTGATAAGGTAATAGAAGAATGGATTTTTACCATCAACATCTTCATCAAATTCCGGATCTGCCAGCATTTTTCGGCTTGCATAAGCAGAGGTTAGTTCATATTGTGCGTCTGTTAAATTAAATAGAAATCATAAAATTTTATCAGCATAGGAATATATGTTAATAATTGGCTTTCATATTAAGATATATTTTTTTAGTTAGGAATTAACTTAACTTCATGTCAAGCAGCCGTAATAAGTAATATTATGAAGTTACGCCTTTAGTTACTATGTTATTCAGAAAATTTTTTAGAAACAATGAAATGACCTTCTCCGATTTGGTTCAATTTGTGTATTGATATTCATAGCGGTAAAAATTTATACAAAGTTCTAAATAATAAAATTATGCAAATTGTAACTTTTTTCTTCGGAGGAAAATTGAATCGGGCATTTTGAAAAGAGGTCATTTGGGCACTGCTTATGTTCGATCTAGAATTTAATATGGTTCTGTTCTTTTCTACTTCACAAGGTGATGTCGATGCACTGGATTTTATCCTGCAAAAGCAGTCGAAGGTGTTGCTACTAGTGTCGAAGAACTAAGCTTCAATAATCCTTGTGACACTGCACTGCGTGCCTGGGGAAAAAGATGTTGAGGGACGGTTCTAGCACACGTTTTGCAGGGCCAGAGCTATTTTGTGGAATTGAATGGTCCTCGCCGTTTGCCAGAATTTTAAATAATGTGAGAAAAATTTGTACATCTGTCACTGAGATATTTATAGTAGCCTTAGTAGCCTTAGCCTTACTGGGGATTAATATCCTGTATAGGAAATGCATACACTTTGCACCTTAGGTTATGTACATATTTTGTGAAATCTGACGGGTTTTCTTTATGGTATCACCTTAACGGAATAGATGCTTTCAACGGAACTGAGTGTAGATTTTATCGAGAATACATATTATGTATGTCAAAGCTATTTCGTACGGTGAGCAAGATACTTTCAAAGAATGCAATAACTCGACGTTAATTAGATAATTGACTGAAATGAAATCAGCAATTTCATTAGAGAAGCGAAAAAACAGTTTCATTGGCTTTTTCCCTGCACAAAATATGTTTCATCTCATCAATCTAGTGCACAGGTTTAATCCTCAGTCATTGCATAGTTTTTCAGATTTTCCTCTGATTTTTGCGTTTACTTCATATTTTTTATTTAATACATTTTTATTATTTTAAATATTAATATAAAAATTCAACTTCTAGTCCAAACCATATGCCTTTTTTGGACAATAATACTTGGTGCAAATTTTCTAAGCCCCTTATCTTTAGTTGAATTTATTTTGTAGAATTTTTCAAAACAGAATTTTTTAAATATTTATTAGTAACTTACTTGTCGCTGACGCAAAGTGAACTCCATTCATATCAACTCTAATCGATGAAAATTGATCAAAATTGCTTAGAAAGCTTTGTGTATTTTTTTTAAAGAAATTATCAAACCGAGCGCCACCAGAAAGAGCCTCTTTTATTTTCATCTTATAAAAAATAAATAGTAACTTTTAATGTATTTTCAAATATTATTTTACATTTTACCTTTCTCAGTGTTCCGGGAAACAATGAGTTCACAGTCTGAATTGTGAAGCTGGGCACAGACAATTCAGTTTCTGTATAGTTCAGCACTGAAGGAATTTTTGTAACATCGACCTTCTTTAATCTCTTTTGTAAGGGTACTAATTTATCAGCAAAGATTAGTAACATTTTGGTATTTTTTTTTCCTTCGAAGGGCAAGACTACAGCCGTAGCCTGCAATTCTTCTACTCTACCAAACAAAAATTTTCCATGTGTAGACATTAATAATTTGCGATTACCGTTCTCCGAAATTTTAATGAATGGTATTTTCCATTTAGCTGAGAAATTGATTAAATTTAACTCAATCATATTGGTATCTATATCGATATTCCTTTCTTTCACTATCTGTTTATCTTTTTGTAATTGATTTTTCGTTTGCTTTGCTACGAAAGCATTAATGTTTGTTGCAACCTCTTCAGTATCACTAAACTTGGCTGACTCGGTATCAACAAATTCTGTTCGTGTACTAAATGCTGTTTTAAGACGCAAACGTTCGTTTACAAATAAATAACTTTTCAAGTTGACTGCTTTTGAAAGTTTTCGGAGTCTTTCTGCCAACTCATCCTTCGAACCAGAAACTTGTGAAGCTCGTTGTAACTCCTTTTGTGTGTCGCTACCATTTTTGCTGCCAAGAACTGCCACTAAAAGACTATATTGTAGCAGAGTCGGTGACATAACACGATCATATTTTAAAACAACAATATCGGTCAGAGCCGCTGTTAATTTAGCTTGATTATCATCCCTTAGGTCTACTTCGCAATTAAAAATGGCCATTTTTAATGCAAATGTAAAAAGAGTTAAGAGTACATAAGTCCATGCTGAAAAAAATGTATATTAATTTATTAACTGTTGCCTTGACAAAAATATTCAACCTCGTAGATATTGATCTCTTTCCTCACAAAATTGTCAAAATAGAGTTCACAAGCTCTTTTATGACATTTTGGTTATGGATTATAATGACAAATGCACATTTCGTAGATCAATCATTATATTATTCAAAAAAAGTTGCATTCTATCTAATGGACAGCCTACTACTTATTCTAAAAATGCCAGACGTAGTGTAAGCATTCAACGCTACTTCATTTTCTGCTCAGACCAATCGCCGTATGAGTATTATTAAAATTGATAAACTGAAGTTTACACAGGCCGACAGCAATTCAGACCCAGAAACCAGACTATATATTGCCGAAGGTTTTTGATGCGCTAAATCCAAATATGGCCTCGGAAAGGCTCTATCAGCTTTTAAAAAGAAGAAGATTTGTACTTAAAGAAGACAACCTTTAATTTTGGTGAAATAAAAATCCGCATAATGGGCAAAAACGGTGTTTTTGCAATTTTAAGTTAGGATATCTCGAAAACCAGAGCTGGCGCCCTGTAATTTTTAGGTTGCATTAGAAATACCCTCCCCCCACCTCCTATATAATATTTTACTTACTGTGATGCAGAGAATCTTATTTTTTGTGAATGGTGGTGCTAAACCGAACAACCCTGTGTAATGAAGGACCCACAACTGATTCTTATTAGATGCCAGCGAAAATTCGACATAAGTCCGAAAATTCAAGCTGCTATTATTCCAAGTTTTGTTTTTCTGATTTATACAGTCTATAAGTATCTACTCAGACTATTGTAGTCAGCCTGTTGTCTAAGTCTCAATCAGTTTTATCAAGCTTGAATGAATAAGTTCTCGTATTATTAGGAACATAAGTAGCTACATAGAATCAATGACAATTGTTACTTAAGGTAAATTCTGATAAAATATTATCCTAAAAATTTGCCCGAAAGCAATCTTAGCCTCTATATCTGCTATGTAAGTCATAAGTCATCAATTTTTACAAGGTAGTACATTATTTTTAACGACATAAGACCATTTTTCTTTTGCTTTTACATATAAAAATATTTTCACCTCCCATTAACGATCATTAACGGCTTTTATGTTACCTTCAATTAAGGGCCTCCTATGTGGCCTATAGCTTTGGCATGCAATTAATATCATTTTACAATTATTCCGCATTTGAAGATTTCAAAAAGTCAACACTCGATTTCAACTATAACTCAGATGAGAGATTCAGGACCTATTTTTATCATGATGATCTTTTTTACTTACTTCCAAAATTCTTGTGCCGCTGCATTTTTATAAATTATTGGTGTACCGAACTTTTAAATGGTAAGCAAAGAACACTACTTGTTTAGACAGTCACTCGAGATACCAAACTACAAACATTTTAAGTTCTCATTGGCTTTTATATGGAATGTTTGGTATGGAAAATATATAAAAACACCGTAAAAATTGAAATTAAGATAAAGCGTAACAGAACTTTAGCATATTTTGCGTTTTTTAAGAAGGATTAATAGTACATAAATTTATAAATGCAAAACCATACATATGTAAGAAGTTTTAATAACTAACTGTGCACGCGGCACTGCCCGCGCAAGGCAAGGCAAAAATCTCTGCTGGCTGCGTTGTTATACTTACACAGTCAAAAATTAAAGATGGTTTGGTTCTTTGGTTTTACTAAACTTACTCTTCAGTACAGTGTTTGTCAACACTTAACAAAGATAAATGGAGAAAAAAGAGGGCTAAAGCTATTCATACTAGTTTCATCCGTTGCTAAGCGGAATCATCAGTATCTTTTAAGCCAATTTAAGAATCCCTCAAAGTTTTCTGACCACGTCGGGCTGACTTGTTTTTTGCCATACAATACGATCCAGCTTAATGTAAAATTACTGTGAAGTATATACTGTGTGTCATATACTCTGAATATATGAGTTCCAAAGACATACATAATTGTCAAAGTCCTACCGTTAGGACGGTTGGCTGACTTGTTTCGCTCGAATAAAATTCTTTCCACTTTTATATTTTAAATGTTTTAGTTCTTTTATACATGACTGTTCGATAATTTTTTAAAAGCTAAGGCAAAATTTTGTTTTGTATAGTACAAAACGTGGCTTGTACGTTTTAGCCCAAAGGCATGGCGAGCGATATGTTACACGCAACATTATGTTTGTGTTTATTTGCAACATCGCAGTGTGCAAGAATTTCATACCAATATAATAAGGTGGAATCGAAATAAGTTTTGGCCAGTAGCAGAATAATATATTGAGTATATCATAAATTTCATAGCATGCCACAAGTTTTTCTTCGCTAATATTAACTTATTTGTCCAATCCAAAGTTAAAGTTATTTCTTAGTATTTTCAAAGCCTTTTGAGATATTACCTTGTATGTGAGTTAACCCGTCAGACAGATGCTTATTTGAATCACCAAAAGCTGTAGATTAAAATTTTGGAGAAGTTTAAATCTGCAAAGGCTTAGATGAAAATATTGCCTTTGAAATTTTACAATTTGTCTACAAACTTCGATTATCTCATCCGGATACTATGATTGAATCTGATGAGCTGTAACGAATTATCAAAGATATATCAAAGCCTGCGGGACAGTACGCTCTGCCAGAAAACACCTCTCTAACTCTGCGCCATTAGATAAGTATATGCAAAGAAATGCTATTTGTTTTGAAGGCATATCATATTTACTGTTCTGACAATCACAGGAAAGAGGCGACAGGTAGTAAGCGCGCAAAAGATTGATGTGAAATATCCCCCAGAAGTTGTGAAATACAACATGAATATGGGATATGTAGATCTCATGGAGCAATGATTATTACTTGATCTTTCGCACATACATAACTGTCAACAATGCATTTGTAACTTAAGCGCTCAAAGGCTCCTAATGTTAAATCTAAAGAGAATATTAGAAAGAGGTGTGTTCTGTGTCACATGCATAGTTCACTTGTGATAAAATATTAATAAAGATTGTTTTTGCATTACACCACACCTAAATTTTTTTCTATCATTTGTTAGAGATGTCGTATATTTACTAAAATAGAAAAGTTTGCGTTAAAAAGCAATTATTTTTTTGTGTATTTTCTTTTATTTTTTTGTGAAAATTAAAAACTTATAAATATAAATTTTGCCGAAATTTTAACCTTCATAAATTACAATTTATACGTATTGTTCGCGGCGATGTTTTAATTGGTGTGACTGTAATTTTTGTTAATAACTTTTAAATTGGCTGTTGGTATGTTTTTCTTTTAGCGTGAACCTATTTAAAATTTTTTTTTTTCATTCATTAAATTTTAATCTTACATTTTTAATACATAATACTAATTTGCATCATGTAAAGAAATTTGGCATTTGGACACTTTAGCTTCCTTGTCTATTTAATCTTAATTCTGGATCTATGTACATATTTCTGTGACAATTAGTAATAAAAGCTTAAGTTGAGTTAAGAAAAATGAAGTTAAGGTTGAGTTAAGGCCAATTTTCCATTAGTTCTGAGCGCAATTTCAACTTCATATTTAGATATTATTTAGGTCTAAATATATATATAAAAATTGCATTAAAACTTAAATTTCGTGCAGAAATAACGGAACAATAGCCTTAACTTAACCTTAACTGCATTTTTCTCAACTCGACTTAAGCTTTTATTGCTTATTGCCACAGATTTATCTATTATGCGCATTACTTTCTACAAGAAGATTCAACATTTCATGAGCCAAAGCATTTCATGAAATTTTTGTTTATTTTGTTTTCAAATTCAACTATTTAGATTTAAATTTTGGACAGAGTTTAGTAGTTTTTGAAGGATCATAAGTTTTTACGAGTTTCCGTCAGGTTTCATCAAAATTAATTTTATCTCATTCCATTATACGAATTTCCGTTATAGGAACTTCCAGCTGCCAAAATATTTTTACCATTGATAATGTAAAAGAAGAATGGATTTCTGCCACCATCATCTCCATCAAAGTCCTTATCTGCCAGCATTATGGGTTTTTGATAGTTAGAGGTTAATTCATATAGTGCACCTGTTAAATTAAATGGAAATCATAAAAATATATCAACATAAGAACATAAGTTTGTAATTCATCATAATTTTAAGACAAATTTTTTTAAGTTGGAACAAACTTTCCTATCAAGTAGCCATAATAACATTATGAAGTTACTTCTTTATTGCATATAATTTCAAGAAAAACAAGTAAGTCAAGGTTTTTTCGAAAGTCGTATTTTTATAGATTTGGTATACTGTAGTAAAGATACTTTTGAGGTATTTCAAAAAAATTCTAAATAACAATGAAACGACTTTCTCCGATTAGTTTAGAATTTTGCATTGATATTTCATAGCGTACTAACCCTTGGCCGTTAAAAATTAATACAAAATTCCAAATAATGAATCTATGCAAATTGGAACTTTTTTATTCAGTGAAAAATTTTAATGGAATCGGTCAATTTGGAAAGGGCTCGTGTCCAAATAATTGTCCTCAATGCAAAAGCATGTACCATTTTACTGTGGCTTCTTTCTCATAATTGCGTTATCCCTATGTCGACAGTGTTAGAGCAGACATTTACTCTGAAGCAATTTTCTCCGTTGTCAATGTTAAAATGACCACTTCCTTCATCAATGTGTTTTTTTGACGACCCTTTTTTTGACGACCCGACAGTAAATTCTGTCGCAGTTCCCCATTCTTTTCACAAATCAACAACTGTTTTCTTTATGCTATCAAAATCTTCATGCAACGTTTCAATTTTAATAAAAAATTTAATTTCAAGTAAACACAACATTTCTGTTTTGCTGCACCCTATAACTTTAATACATGTTAATTCGTAGACCTCTACCCTTATAGACTTAAAAGAAACGACAAAAAATTTTGTTAAATTTCCATTAGTTACTTACTTGTTGCTGACGCAAATTGAACTCCATTCATGTCAACTTTAATAGATGAAAATTGATCAAAACTCCTTAGAAAACTTAGTTCCTTTTCAATGAAAAATTCGTCAAAATGAGCGTCACCAGTAAGAGCCTCTTTAATTTTCATCTTATTTTGAGAGATTAAAAAATTTTAATAAATATATTTTCAAATCTTATTTAACATTTTACCTTTCCCAATGTTTCCGTAAATAATGAAAACACAGTCTCAAAGCTGAAACCGGGCAAAAATATATCAGTTCGTGTATAGCTCAGCACTGAAGGAATTTTTGTAACATCGACAGACATTAATCTGTCTCGTAAGGGTACTAATTTATCGGTTTCATCAGCAAAGACGAACAACATACGGGTTTTACTTTGTTTGAAGGGCAAGACTACAGCCGTAGCATTTAAACCTTCTACTTTACCATATAAGAAAGTCCCATAGTTATACATTAATTTATCTATATCAGTGCTTGCAATGAATGGGGTTTCCCACTTAGCTGAGAAATTGATTAAGTCTAATGCAATCAAAGTGGTATCGTAATCGATTGTCTCTTCTTTTACTATAAATTTATCTTTTTGCAATTGATTTTTTGTTCGATTTGCTACCAAATCATTAATTCTTGTTGCAACCGTTTGTTCCTCACTAAACTTAACGTAATATGCTGGAATATAATTTGTCCGTTGTTCAAATTTTGATGCAAGTTTCAAATTTTTGTTCACATAAAAATAATTTTCCAAATCGGTTGCTACTGAAAGTTCTTGAAGTTTTTCTGCCAAGTCGTCCTTCGAACCAGAAACTTGTGCAGCTAGTTGTAACTCTTTTTGTGTGTCGCTACCCTTTTTGCCGCCAAGAGCTGCTGTTATTAGATTACTTTGTATCAAGGCCGGAGACAATATACGATCCCAATTCAAACGGACAGCATCGGATAGGACCGCTGTTAACTTAGCTTGAGTGTTTTCCTCCAATTTTATATCGCATTTGAAGACGGCCATTTTTAAAGCAAATACAAAAAGAGTTAAGAGTACAGAAGTCCATGCTAAAAAAAAAGTATTTTAATTTATTATTTAATGCCTTGGTCGAAACATTCAATCTCATAAGTATTGACAAAAAGAGTGTTTTTTTCCAAAATTTGACATGAGTTTAATTGGAAGTGGAAGAGTTTAATAAAAAGCTCACCTTTCTAGGGCCAATAACTACATCACACATATATGAAAGCGTTCTATCTTGTCAGCTGCCTACAAGTCTAAAAATGCCGGAAGTAATGGAGGCATTCAAGGCTACTTTGATTATTAAATGAACGCCATTTGCGAAACCTGTGCAACTAAAGCCGTTTTATTGTACTCGAACTTCTTCCTAGAAGAAAATTCAGCAGTGAGCCTCAATGTTATAGATTTTTCTGGGCACTGCCAGGACAAGACTTCTACCGCATATACCATACATATATTCCAATAAGCACAGTTGCACAGCTATTTAGTTATCAAGGCGAGGTTGAACCCAAGTTTAAATTCAAGCTTGAGTTAAAAAATAAAAAAATGAATACTGAGAGGGGAGTTATTTGAGATGAAGTCGATATACTTATGTATGTATGTTTATTAAAAAGAAAAAAAAATCTCCTGATTTTAATTCAATTAAAAAAAATATCCGAGCTTGCTCATACGCGACACGTGAAAGTACTTTGAAAGATAACACCACATCCTCCCTTGACCTAACTGTTTAAGGTCAAAGTACGCAAAAAAACCCTGTTTTTGCGAAAACAGCTGCATTCGATGTCTTATATCTGCGGGTCTGGTTTACTACGTGCTGGCTCGTTTTAAAAGGTATGCAAAGACAAACAAAATAAAACCTGTTTGTAGTATTATGAAATATGTTAATCTCGAAACCCAATCCTTATTTTGTTCATATGTGCACCAAATCACCAAGTTTCATCAAAATGGCTGCAACTTTTTTTCGAAATTCTTTTGGCCGGTATGCGTGTCCATGAACTGATTTCACCCATTTTCAAACCCAAGATTATTTGAAGGAGTGACCTGTGTGCCCAATGCGGATATAGTTAAATCGACTCAGGTGGTGATGCTGATCAAGAATATAGATATTTTTCATACCTGCCACGCCCCCGTCTTAAAAGTGAAATTAAAAAGTGAATGTACCCATTGTGTAGGGTATAAAAATAGAATGGTAATTCTAAGAAATAGTCCAAGTGTACTTACCAAAGATGTACTGAAAATGTGCCCAATGCACTAAAAATTTGTCCAATGTTCCGAATGTACTAAAAATGTTGCACCAATATAGACCAGTGATGGCATTTTTGATGGATTTGTAATTTTTTCAGTACATTTGCGTTCATGAAAATATCTTGTCCAAAGCACAAGTGTTAGAATAGAATTACCCTGTATGCTGTAGGGCTTGTACAACAAAAATATAAAAAAACAAGCAATCATGAAGCTACAAATTTAGCTACCGTTGATTTTCAATCTAAGCTTGATTTGACCTTTTGACAATCTAATTGTTTAAACTACACAATTATTAATAAGAGTTGTCATGCGGTTAGAAGTAGCTGTAGCCATATAATTAGTTCTACTAACCGGTTGATTAAATAATTGATAACAGTGGCGAAAACTTCTCTGAAGAGATTAAAAATTTAAATATAATTTAGAAGCCCTGTAGCAACCCTATTGCAAGTTGATGCTAATAAAGTATGTTTGCAATATTTCAGCGGCAGCTCAAAGACTGGACTGCATATGTAAGAACTTCAAACGATCCTCATAATTAGGAAGGTTGAACGAGTCAATCCAATTTATGCCTTTGAGAGCAAAGCAATTAAAATTTTTTTGAATTTTCCCAATTTTGTTATTATATTACATGAAATGTTTTTTTTTTAAATTTGAACCTCCTTTCTCTTGGTGAGATCTGATCAAACGTTTCAAATGAAATCAAAAAGCAGAAACTGATACATTGTAGGTAACTTTCTGAACTGGGAATTAAATAATTTTGAAATATAAGTGAAACTTGATTTTGTCTATGATTTCATGTGAAAGATTTTTGAAAGGTTTACGAAACGTAACATATCAAATTGTTAAGTATCTACTACATTATTTCTGTGAAATAAGAGTATAAAAATGATACTACTTTAAAAGTACACTACGGCGTCGATTTACATCGTCCGATATGAGTTTTTTCGAAATGCGTCGTAAAAATTTCTATCGTTTTTTCAAAGTTGCATCGATACAATTTCTATATGTGTTCAACCTTATTTTAACAACACTGGCTTCGAAGTGATATCTCGATTCAAGTACATACAAAATAACAATAAGTTTTAATGTGTAGTTGTAGTTTTTTGCGTATTTAAAGTGAAATATACATATCTCATTTTGTTTTGTGCATGTTTTGGAATGTTGAATGTAAGGATCTTTTTTTTTTTTTGGCTCGACCTTTTCTGATACGGAGGTGGCATTGGAACTGTTCTATCCTGTTCCCGGGTGCCAAATATGCACCCCATATGCATAGCCATCGAAGGAATTTCACAGACTGGCATTTGAGATAAAAATGATAATGTTTGTTGCTTGATGTTCTCGCAAATTTTTTTTAAAATTTTTTAGATTAAATTTATGTAAAGTTGAAGTTTTTTGATTTCAATGAGTTTAAAATGAATGTGCCAGGATATTTACATAAATTTTCGTGAATTTATAAAAAAATAGTTAATTTGACGAAAAGTCTATTTTTGAGACTCCACACCTCGTGAACTAAGGTCTATTCAACACAACTATGACATTTTGTCATAGTTTTATTCTATGTTATACTCATGCAAAATTTGAGCCAATATCGTGTCCCGAAAATTTTCGATTTTGTTAAAAAAATTTTGGAATATTTTGTATATAAAAATAACTGCATTTTACTCGCCAACCGCTGTAAGGACACTGTGCGACTTAGTCGTTTTTTCGTACATTTATCTCTCTATTCCATTTATTATTCAGATGATTTTCAAAGATATTCAAGAACTATTTTTATAAAGTCCTTTGACTCACCTCCAAATTTCTTGTGCCGCTGCATTTCTATAAATTATTACTGGACAGAACTTTTAAACAGCAGGTTAAGAACACTACTTGTGTATAGACAATCACATAAGATACCAAACTACAAAAATTGTACGTTCTTATGACCTTTTATATGAAATAATTGATGTGGAAAAAATACAATGACAACAATAAAGAAATTAAAGCGTAACATAGTTTTTGCAAATTTACGCTATTTGAGAAGTAAGAAATTTTTATAACTAACTATAAACGCGGCACTGTCCGCGCAGATCCTATTTTCAAATATCGCCTGCATTATTCTCGATGCCTAGCATAGACAATATCTATTTAGATACATCCAGGGCCAGATTAAGGCGAAAGCGAAGCAGGCGACCGGAGGGTGATAAGGTTCCTGAAAAATTTAAGATCAGAATAGCTGATGGACATGCTGAACAGATTAATGCGAATTCTGATTTTGAGATAGAAACGAATATGCAGCCAAGACGAATCAAATGCAATTTGATTACGAACAGTCAGTCAGCACTTCTGGGAAGAAATCTTTTGAAATCAATTGCTATCTATCGTATCACTTGACGACAGATTTCAGCAAATGAAAAGACATACTGATAATTTTACCTTTTTATATGATATCCAAGCATTATCCCTTTGTAATCAAGTTCAACTTTAAAAAAACTGCCAAAATCTAGAGAAGATTCTCACACATGGAGAGGAATGTGATAATGAATGAAATGCAAAAAGAACTAGTTATCCTATCGTCAATGCTGTCATCTGGAATTACTACAACAAATCCACTAAGCTACAATAACTATGAAATTGGACATTTCTAGCTTAAGATATGGGTTTTAAACTGAATAGAGGTCGAAAAAATAAAAAGACCACAATATCTCGAAAACTTTACCATTCAAAAACTTTTCATTTTCATTTTCGAACTCAGCAGAAAAAAGAATATATTAGAAAAGTAACCTTTCATGAAAGGAACATAAAAAAATCAATTCCTAGACTAGTGTTATTCAAGTAAAATTTTTCTAAATTGTTTGAAAATACATAATTTGTTTTTAAATCTATCAACACGAGTACTCATATTCTAGATACTTGCCAATTTCTTTAATTAACCTACAACATAGGGTGAGGGGTGCCAAATTAGCTTTTGCCTGCAGCTTAAATTGACCTTCATCCACCCCTGCATACATCTGCACAAAATTAGATAACTGAAGCTTCGATGAATACTTAAACTTACCATTTCAAATTTTCCAGTTCCGTAACAATTTTCAAGGCGTTTGGTACAAACAGTACATACATATGTACATACAAACATATCCAATTGACTATTAGTAATTTACCGAGGTTTTTCGAGTCTCGAAAAAGTTGGATATATCAATGTTTTCGTTAAAGAAATAATTAAGTTTAAGCCCAGTATAACGTGTCAGCGAGCACTTAACATTAATATTTCACTGTTATTTGCTTTCATGTACTTTAAGATAAAATAATCTAAATAAAAACAAATCTTTTCAGTGCGCTTAGATCTGCAGAGTTAGCCATTAATATCATCTAAAAAAAATATTTAATGTTTTTAACGTTCGACTGTGTAGTTATAGTTTATTTAATAACGATTTTCGCTTAGTAACATATGGAGTTTTAATTGAAACTTATGGAAAGTTTTTGGCCTGCTCGCCTTGGATCGAAGATCAATAAAGCGAATCTTTTCGACAAGCAGATGCTTCTACAACAAAATCTCATATATCAAACTGAAAGTTTAAGAAATAGGAAAGAACACTTCTTCCAAAAAATCTTATGCCCCGTTTCATCAATTAAACGTACTATTAACTAACACGGTTTTAAAATTTATTTAGCTGTTTATATTAATTCTGCTTCATCAGCATTAGAAGTTAAACTTTTAGCTAAAAGCCTGTTAGCTAATTGTACACGAAAGAATGAAACCGAAAAGGTTTAACAGCCTGGTAAATTTTAACATTGATAAGCGAAACCGTGCATTTTTCTTGTCGAAATGAAATTATCGATACTTGAAACAAAAACAAAAGCAAATGCCACGGTTATACAAATAAAAATACAGAAAACTGATGCATACTTTTTGGATAAAAAAAAGAAAATGATTCAACTTTTGCTTAATAGACTACAAGCGCCACTAAAAAACGATCTTTGAGAACTTTATTTATGACGTTTGATAATCGCTCCAAATTTTATTTATATATCTTCTAGGTATTATAATAGTGAACACGCGTATCGGGAATATATTTGTTATCGAATATATCGATAAAAGGTCGAAGAATTTATGTCTTATGGTGTTTTACGATCATATTGAAATTTTAGAATTGATATTTTAGAATCGACCGAACTTTTTTAACAGCTGAACTACATATGTTCATAAAATCACTTGGTGCGTATATTTAAATTTTGCAGCAGGAGCATAATGTTATTTTCTGAAATGAACTCTAGTTGGGCGAACATCATGTTAGAACTATTTAAGCAATTAAATTGTACTATGAAAAGGCCTTAATTGAAGAGCAAATCTGAATGCTTAAAAATATTTCTTGATGAGGACAAGGAAAGATACATTGATATGAGCGAAATTGGAAAAGAAAATACATCCATCCGGTAACATGTTTATACTATGTATAATAAAACAATAGGCGGTGTTGCCAATGCTAAAAAAATGCTTTATGTATTCAGTTGTAAGCGGAAGACTAACTGTGCGTTTTTTTCAACATCGCGGACATTTCAGCGTCAAATGGTTTCATCATCTACTAAACAATATATCCAATTTGGCAAAAAAAAAAATACCAAAAACAATATCGTAAGAACTATCTTCATGAACTTGTTCTTGCATTGGCAAAAAATCAGATAGCTAACAGAACCAGAAATCCACGAAATGCATCTTCTGTCTTACAAATCTTACATGCGACGAAGAAGAAGAAGCCGGACCTTCTAACAAACTACTTAGAATGGTCCCGATACAACCAACCAAACGTGATAGATGAGCTCTTTGTTTGACCGAGAAAACTTTACACAAAGAGAATTAAAGCGAATTGGTTTGCTGTATGTATATGTAACAAAAACGTTTGCAAAGGAACACACAACCGAAATGTCTGTGCCAAATGCTTTAAAAAACAACAAAAGAACTAGTCTACCAAATAATATTTAAACTTTATTATATTTTCATTGTTCCTGTAAAATAATGTATGTAATTAATCGAATTTATGAATGTAAGTTTATTCGAAATATTTTAAAGTCCATCAACGGTTAACGTCCGTTGTACGAACTCCCTGCTGCCAGAACATTTTTACCTTTGATAATGTAATAGAAGAATGGGTTTTTGGCATTACGATATCCATTCAGCTTATAAACTTCAGGATTGCTGGACGGTGGATAGACAGAAGAAGTTAATACATATTGTGCACCTGTAAAATTAAATATCAATCATATGTAAATCATAAAAATGTATTAGCATAAGATTATTAAATCATAATTGGTTATCATAGAAAGATTTGGTATACTATAGTAAAGAACGCCATAATTCGTCCTAAATTAGGGAATTGACTGCAAATGAAATCAATACTTTCAGTAGGGAAGTGCAACAACATTTGTATTAGCTTTGTTCCTACACAAATCATCTTTTTATTTGATAGTACTTTCCTTCAAGCAGAGATCTCATACCAAAGAGCTCAAATTTATCTTCAGTCACTGGAGTTTTTTTTTCTAATCCTTGTATTTGTTTGATATTTAAGGTTTTAAAACCCAATTATGCTCAAAAGATACGATCACCAAACTTGTTAAATAATCATTAGTTACTTACTTAACGCTGACGCAAATTCAACTCCATGCATGCCGACCTTAATATATGAAAATTGATGAAAAAGCTTTAGAATGTTTTCTTCATTTTTATTGAAGAAGTCGTGAAGTTCAGCTTTTCTAGAAACGGCCGTCTTTACGTTCATCTTATATTAAAAAAGTAAAAAAATTTTATATATTTTAAAATTGTGTAAAACATTTTACCTTTTGCAATGTTTCGGGACACAATGAGTACACAGTCTCAGTTCTGAACATGGGCACTGATAAACCCTTTTTTTTATACCTCAACACTGAAGGAATTTTTGTAACATCGACTTTCTTTAATCTCTTTTCTAACGGTATCAAGCTATCGCTTTCATCAGCAAAGAGTAGTAACATACGGGTGTTACTTCGTTTGAAGGGCAAGACTACAGCCGATACGTTCAATGTTTTTAATTTACCATACAAAAAAGTACCATATGTATACATTGATCTGACATTACCATTATTACTACTTCGAATAAATGGAGTTTTCCAGTCATCTGAGAAGTTGATTAAATTTAATGCAATCATAGTGGTATTGCCATCGTTTTTAGTTTGTTGTACTATACGTTTATCTTTTTGTAATCGATTTTTCGTTCGTCTTGCTACAAAATCATTAATTGTAGTCTTCGCACATTCATTAAACTGGACGAAATCAACAGGAACATTTTTAGTCCGTTGTGCAAATTTTGTATTAAGTTCCAAATGTGAGTTCACATAAAAATAATTCTCCAAATTGACTGCTGCTGAAAGTTGCCGGAGTTTCGTTGCCAAATCATCCTTCGAGCCAGAAACTTGTGCAGCTAGTTGCAACTCCTTTTGTGTTATGCTACCGTTTTTGCCGCCAAGCGCTGCTACTATAAGACTACCTTGTACCAAGGCCGGAGATATTATACGATCCCAATTTGAACGTACAGCATTCATCAGATTCGCTGTTAACTTAGCTGGAGTATTATCCTTTATTGTTAGATCACAATTAAAGACAGCAATTTTTAGTGCAAACGTTAAAAGAGTAAACAGTACATAAGTCCATGCTGAAAAGAAGAGCATAATTATTTATCATTTGGTGCCTTGACAAAAATATTCAACCTCATATACAATATATTGACTTATTTCCTTGCAAATTTGTTAAAGAAGAGTTCACAGGCTCTTTAACGACATTTCGCAAGAGTTTATTTCGGCGAGGGAAAGTAAGTACATATCTGTAAATTTTCACACTCATGGCATAGCCTAAGCGAAGGAAATGAAAAAAATTAAGCCATTTTAAACGCAGAATTTTTTGCAGTGTTGTATAGCAAAAGTTATTTTAATACTGGAAGTGTCGTCATTTAATATCTGATTCTTTGAGTATATCTCAGAAACCTGACGTGATAAAGCAACTCTGATCAAGGACTTGCTTTCAGCACACCAAAAAAAAAATAAAAGTATGGTACCTGATCCACCAGCTTCAGGACACCTTTTGTAAAAAATATATCTCTTGAGAGTAATGCACAAATTTTCCGAAAGTGTGCCATATTTTGACATTTCCCTATCGATTGAAGCAAAAAAAAAATTCCAAAAATTTGTCGAGGAGTTTCCTTCCAGAGTCTGGATCCACCCCAAGTGATGTCCAAAGTCCATTTCGACTTTTCCATATATTTTAAAAAAACATTCACGAATTTTTTTATGCAATCGCTTTTCATGAGTAGCTCCCGCAACACACATATATTCATACGAAAAGAAACGAAATGAAATGGCATTCACTAAGAGTGATTGTGAATCACTCTCGCATTCGCAGACTTCGCCATGAGACTGAATACCATTCAGTTTCACAAAATTTTCTGTGAGCGTGAATCAGCTGAAAGTTTTAACAGATTCATGAATGCCAAAATGATGAGTGGCTCACTGCAGTTCTCTGGTATGCATGTAATAATATCAGAATTTTTTTTTTTAATTAGCTGTGTAATTTCACTTGATCAAAGGCTCGTACAAAATATACATTAAAATACAAACAACCATTTAGCTTCGAATTATCAAGCAAATTTTATAAACTGCGCAATTGTTAATAAAAGTCATCATGCAATTAAAAGGAGCTGTAGTCATATAATAAGTTCCACTAACCGGTTGATGAAATAATTGATAAGTGTTACGATTGCTTCTCCGGTTGATTTTATATTAAATGTAGTTATGAAGCTCTGATGCAGCAATATACCCTGTTATATATAGCTTATACGCAATATTTCTGCGAGAGCTCAAAGACTGCATATGTAATTACTTCAAATGACTCTCATGAGGAGGAAGCTTTAAAGAGTCAATCCAATTTAAGAGGACAGAAGCTGTCATAGCCGTGAAAATTAGAGCATTTTCAAGAAGTTTTTTTTTGGTATTAATTTTATTCATTTAATAAAATGGAATTATTAAGTTATGTTTCAACTTGACTTGACGGAAGTTTAAAAAAAATAATATTAAAAATCAAAAAAGTTATAGCTGGCTGTGTTTGACCTACAGAGTGTCTTGCGGTAACCATCACAAATCCTTGGCAAATCATCTAAAATCAATAGGATAAAAAAAATTAGTTAGTTAAATAAATAATCTAGTGTCTTATCGATGCTTTTTTTTTTTTTTTTTGAAATCAACAAAATGGCGGCCTCAGGAAATTTACCTTCATATTTTCGGGAAAATACCAACAATTAATTGTTCATAAAAAATCGATATTTGAAAAAAACAAAGAAATCCTTCGATCAGGGACTTGCTTTTTATGTTTTTGTGACATTGGTCACCAGTTCCGAAAACATAGTTTTGAGAAAAACGACGAGAAACACATGAATTTCCATACTCTTACTACCGAGAGCCCTTTGATTATTGCCGAATAACTCCAAAAGTAATTGTCGGATTGATTTCAAATTTTTAGGATATATTTTTAAGATATTATACTTTAAGAATATGCAAAAAAACAAAAATCGATTTCTCAAAAATCATGACTACCCCTGTCGCCTTAAGCCTATGGGAGCAAAACGAATAATTTTCATGAAAATGTTCATTAAACGTCAATTTAGTAGCAAAACCCACGTATAGTTGTATGGCTGAATCGACACGACAAGTTTTCTGACTTTTAAATTTGTATTTAGACTCTACAATATTTTTCTTCCTTGAACCATTTTTTTATGACCTTTAGTTTCTGCTGATGTTAAGGTAAATTTATTAATCGCAGATAGCATAACTGAATGTTTTAGTCCTAACTTTACGACATGTGGTCTAAATTACTCAATTCTTACCTACATGTTGATCTAGCAATTGTGAACCAGGTCCTTTAGATGTTTTTCTTGTATCTGATGTGTTTTTCTGCTATTAACGAAGAAAAATTGGCTAAAAGTGTATTGGAAATGCATTCTAATGCTGGCAGACATGATGGAATTCCCATTAACTAAATAAAAATAATTATGCCTCATATTTGTATTATCGTCTTTACTGTAATAGTAATAATAATGTATTTTAATTGCATATGTTTTCCTAATATTTGGAAAGTTGTTACAGTTTTTCCAATTGCTAAGTGTTCTCTGCCTCTACGACCATATACCTTAGGCCCATTAGTTAGTATTTTAGCTGGTTTGGAAAAGATTTACAAAAGAATTATCTGCGAATGAATCATCACAGACATCAACCAGCCTGACCTTGAACCTTTAACCTCTTCAGTTTAGTTTTTGCGAAGGTTATAGTTATTGATCATTTTTGCTCTTAATATAATCCGGATCTCTTACACTTTTTTACCTTCTGGATATTTCTAAACCTTTTGACTATTCCTAACTATGTTACAAATCAAAGTCTTTCTTCAAAATTAAGTGACAGTGTTGTTATATGTAGTGGGAAATATATCATCATCTCTTAGGTTAGGTTAGGTTATATATAAGCATGCAATAAATTTTTTTTAAAAAAAAAAACAGGAAAAATTGGAGAAAAAAAGTCATTTTACAGGATTTAATTTTTCAAAAACAGGATTGATTGCAGGATAATTTTTTTTTCTTTTTGAAGGAGATTAGATAGTAACTGTTGCGTAGAAATAAATATATTGGTACTTAAATTTAATCAGAGTCTTCGTTCAGTTTCAACAATATTTTAAAAAATTATTGTTTTGTTTAATTTCATATTTTTAGCTTTACAATGAAATTAATTTCAATTTTATAACTTTAACACAACCAGAGTTATGAATTTTTGAAAGTGAGTCTGTAAGCCATAAAATGGCGAAATTCTCAAAATTTAAGAGAAATAATAGTTTGCTCATTAAAAAAAATATGTTTTCGATAGCAAATTTGACGTAGAATGCGATGGTCATATTTAAAAGTTAATACAGGGTGGGGGAAATTCTTAAAAATCAATTTAAACAATTTAATTGCTTATAACAATATTATATTATTAATAATTTTTTAAAAATAATATTTTTTATTAAAGATATTTTTTTAGCTTTAAAATGACAATAAAATCAATTTTCTATCTTTAACAGAACCGGAGTTATGAATTTTTGAAAGTGAGCTTCATAGCCAAAAATCACGAAATTCTCAAAATTTGAATTCGCTCTATTTTGAAAAAAAAAAAAATTTTTTTAAAAATCCTCGAATACGTATCTCTTCTTTTGTGATACAGAACCCATAAAAAAAATTTCAGCCAAATCAAAAATGTGTCGGTCAATTTTTCTCAAAATTCGTTCGGTTTGTAAAAGACTGTCCCATACGAGAACTTTTTGTGTACTTTTGATAAATGCAGATGATATTGAAAAATTTCCATTGCACTTCTCACAAAACACATCACTATTACTTTTAGTGCTTTCCAAAAATGGACATTTTTTTTTCAGTTTGTCTCTGAGAACGGATTGGCTTTTCGTCGGTTTCTTCATAATATCACAAAAAAAAATTTCAGAACACAAGTCACTAATTATCAAAAAAAAAAAAAACAGCAGTTTTTGAAATAACACTTTGTTTCGAAGACACTGCCAACAATCGTAAAACAAGTTAAAAAAAATGAAAATTTTTAAGAAAATTTTTAAATTTCTCAAAACTTGGAAAATAATTGATATGGTAATGCCTTATTTGACAACTTTGTTTTGTAAAACAGTTGTGATCACGTTGCCGAACACAAACTAATGAGATCAAACTAAGCTAGAAAATGATACGTAACTTTCAACAGAAATGTAAAGTTTAAAATAAATACAGGATAATTACAGGATTTTTCACAAAAACACAGGAGTCATTTTTATACAGGATATTCGCTGAAAATACAGGAGTATCCTGTAAAATACAGGATAATGGTTTGTTATATATGAAGACATTTTTCACTTACCTCCAAAATTCTTATGCCGCTGCATTTCTATAAATTACTACTGAACAGAACTTTTAAACAGTAAGCTTAGAACGCTTCTCGTATAGAGAGTGACTTGAGATACCAAAAACTATAAACATTGTACGTGCGTTCTTATGAGGTTTTATATAAAATATTTGATATGGAAAATAATTAATTACACCGATAAAATTGATATTTAAATTAAAGCGTTTGACTGATAGCCTATGTTGCTCATTATCATAATTATTGATAATTATATTTCTAATAAATAAATAAATTAAAGCGTTGCAGGAGTTTTACAAATTTACGCTATTTAAGAAGTAAGAAATGTTTATCACTATCTATATACGCGGCACTGCCCGCGCAAGCTTTTTTTTCGAATATCTGCCTCGATGCTTAGTACAGATTGACTAGTAGACTCCAAAAAACATGAAAAAAATTTTCTTACATGACTTCAAGAAGTTACACTTAACTGGTTATTGCAAAATTCACGTCAGTTAACTGGTTTTAGTACATTTCTATCTATTTTTTTGTTTCTACCCTCCAGAAGTGAATGTATATTTTTCGTCTAAATTGCGTTACCTTGCATAACAAAACTTTATTGTATCATAATTTTATTAATTTGATAGAATTTTTAACAAATTAATCAATTAAAAAGGCAGTTAACTGGTTATAACTCAATTATATGATGCTTAACTGGTTTTTAAAATATAATTTCAGTTTTTTGGAGATTACTTTCGTAAATATCAGTTTACCTAAACAGTGGACTCATGTAGGAAATGAAAATTTAGATTAAAATACTCTTTTTCCTCAGAAAATCTAATTTTTCTTAAAAATTTCACTAAATTAGTTATTACAATTTGCCACAGATATACACTCTAAGAAATAGAAACAGCAATGTGTGGAATCGCTATATTAATTATAGTAAAATTACATATTTTTTTTTATTTTATTATTTTTAATAATTTTTTCATTTGTATTATTACTACTACACAGCTGATGTGTTTCGATAAAAAACTCAAAGTGTTTTACACAAAACGTATATATTTACACATAAATGAGATGTGTCACGCTCTATTGTCCAGTCCCGGAACCATTTGACAGGTGTTCGGTACAAACAATACATACAAACATACATATCCAATTGACTATTCGTTATGCACCAAGGTTTTTCGAATTTCGAAAAGTATATCAATGTTAAAATCTTCGAAGCAAAAAAAAAAAATGTATATTCAAACCCAGCGCATATAACGTGTCACCGAGCACTTATCGTTTATATGTATTTTACTTATTAGCTTTTTCGTTTATTTTTTCATGTACTTTAAAATAAAATGCACTGAGAAAATGTATTTCCATTTGGAATAAGATGAAGAATGAATGGTTTTTACGCAGTTACCTATGCTGTTTTGATTGAAATTTGTGGAAAATGTGTATTTCTGGCTATTCCTTGACATTTACCAAATAAATATCTGTAGAAACACTATAGGGACTTATGGTTTCTTCAAGTTTGCTACTGGCGTTTTTAACTTACAATTAGTTATCATGAGTAAAGTAATTGAACCGCAAAGAAACAGCGTTACAACCTTAAATACATATGAAAAATCATCTGTGCTCCACCTATTCCAAGGCAAAAATATCTGCCGATGTTTTGGTTCTATTCAAGGCCCTTTTTTTTTAAAAAATACATATTTTATGTTTGTAACTTTTTTTTCTGATTCGCTTGCAAAATGCATTTGTTTTTTGTTTCGCTTAAGTTCATTTGTGATTTAAAATTTTAATTATATATACAAATATATATTTTAATTATATATATTTTAATTATAATAATAAGTAAATCTAAAAATTTTGTTATTGCTAAATTCTATAATTTTCAATATAATAAAATTGCACAAAAAAATAAATATTATTTCTAATATCTTTAGAGGGAGCCATGCTTGCTGACATTGAAGCCATTTTGAGAGATTGAGCGCAAATCCATTTTCAATCTGTTGTCATTCTATTTGATTTGATTTGGACAAACCAAAGCAACGATGGGAACGATTGAACTGAATAAAATATATTTGATAATAAATTCCAATATGAAAGGGAGATTTGCCGATATTCAACGTTAGTGAGAGCAAATTTTCTTATGACTTCAGCTTTATAATTATACCATGGTCTTAAAAAAAAGTATATACATACATCATATGTAAATGTACTATATATAATTTTATTTGTAATGTAACCATGAATATAGGTTTCACTTACTCGTTTTATGGCCATTTTAAGGTAAACGCTTTTACCGATAATATTGATAAAAATGCGTTCTAGGAAAAATTGTGAATAAGTTATTAAAAATTTAAATTTTTTTATTTTGCTTTTCTTTGTGGACTTTGGAATCAAAAATACTTTTAAAACCCATAAAACAAAAATATATAAAAATTATTTCTCATCAGCTTTTGGGCCGAAAAGAGTTTGTTAAATTTTTTTTGTTCATGAAAATCAATGAATAACACAATAAATATAAAAGTTTTTTTATTTATTGTTTATGGTGAGCTTTTTAGTCGAAATTACCTCAAAAATCCATAAAAAAAAATTATAATTTAAAATATTTTTCACTAGTTTTAAGGCCCAAAAGAATTTTTTTTTTTAAATTTTCATTTCTTTTCCATGGAAATTGATGAATAACAACATATATAAAATTTTTTTTATTTTTTTTTTCTTCGTAAGCTTTGTAGTCAAAAATACCTTTTGAACCTACAAAAACTAGTAAAAATATTTTATTTTTCACTAGTTTTTCGGCCCACAAAATAAAATATTTTTTGTATCGGATTTTTTCAATGAAAAATGGTGAATAACACAAAAGCGTTTACATATTTTCAAAAATAAATGACTTCATCGTGTTAAGCAACTTAAACTACATAAATAACAGTTATCATAGAATATTTTAAAAATTCACTTGATCTTAAAAGCATCAAAAACTACACCGTTCGCTTCATAATTGTATTAAAATTATCGATAAAAGCGTTTACCTTAAAATGACCATATAACCAGTAAATGACCAGGCACGATTTTATGGACCATATTTTTAGAACCTCCGAACACTAAGTAATAATTGTACATTGTCAGATATGGTTAAAAAATTTTACCGATCTTGACTTTCCTTGAAACGAACCGTGTTAGCCAAAGTGCTAAACTTAAAATGGCCATAAAACGAATAAACGAGCAGATCTGATTTCGCGGATTATGTATTTGGAATCTCAAGACACTATATAATAATTGTGCATTGTCAGATTTGGTTGACAATTTTATGGATCTTGATCTTGCTTCAAGCGAACCGTGTCTGTTATTGTTAGTCGAAATACTTAAATATTAAATTTTTCCATTATTACATACAAATAAAATAGAACATACATATATCTTAAACATTTTTTTTTCATCAGTGAAAATGGATCAAATTGAAATTGTGAAAGCACTTACTAATACAGACTGTTTTGTTTGACGAATTTTGCATTAGACGAATTTAGTAAGTAAGTTTGTAAGAGTTTTCGTTTTCATCAAAATTAATGTTTTCTTTCTAAAATTTGTTATACGAACTTCCTGCTGCCAAAATATTTTTACCATTGATAATGTAAAAGAAGAATGGATTTTTGCCCTTATCTTCAATTTCGCTGGCTAACTTCGTTGCTCTGGCAAATAGTTTGACGCCTAATGGAATGTTATCTGTTATTTCATATTGGACACCTGTAAAATTAAATAGAAATAATTAAAATATATCAACAGAAGAATATAACTTAATAAATGGTTAACATATTAGGTTAAATTTTTTCAAAGTTGGAAATAACTTTCATATCCTAGACAACATTATGAAGTTACGTCTTTATCTCTATCTAAACCATTATATAAAGAAGTAAAGTTTGTCTTTGCATAGTTCAAGTTTTAACCTTGTTACATTCAAAACGAAGATTTAAATTTGCCTCAGTTCAACACTGCATATCTCATTTTGAAATATTTCTACAAAAATATTTTCAATATAACCAAATAAAACCCTATAAAAACTAACACACATATCAATTGAAATCACTTAGATTAATCGTCAATTTTACAAGTTTTTTGACGTCAAATCCGCCACCGCAAATGTTCTGAACAAAAACCTACATACTGGACAAGACATAGAGCTCCAACTCCCAAATAACTTTCAAACTATGCCCAGGATTTCTTCATTTAATTACAAATTCCAGGTCAACACAAAGTCTTCAATAGACAATGGATACGATTGCACTTAAGCAAACGTAAAAAATTTGTGAATTCCGGTAGTATTTCTCTATTGTGTTGCCTTAACGATATTAATGCTACCAACAAAACTGAGTTAAGAGGTCAAAGCTATTTCGTATGCACAGCAAAATATTTTCAAGAATGCCATAACTGGACCTAAATAAAATAATTGACTGCAAATGAAATCAAAACTTTCATTAGGGAAGCGAACCATTCATTAACTTTGTCCCTGCATAAAAGATCGAGGATTCATCTTCAGCTACTGGTTAGCTTTTCTTAATTTTTATATTTTGATTTTTGTATTTGTTACCTTTTTTATTTTTATTATTATTTTAAGTTTTTATAATAAGTTTAGCTTCAAGTTCAGAGCACATTTTCTTTTTTGGACAAATTTGACTATGTTGCAATTTTGCTACACCCTTTATCTTCAATTTAAGTCATTTCGTATAGGTTCTAAAACCCAATTCGACTTAAAAGATGCGACTACAAAACTTGTTTCAAAATCATAAGTTACTTACTTGTTGCTGACGCAAAGTTCACTCCAGTTTTGCTAACGCTAATAGATGAATGATGAACAAAACTCTTTAGATAGCTTTCTACATTTTGTTCGAAGAAGTCGTTGAGTTTAGAATTTCCGGTAAGAGCTTCCTCGATCTTCAACTAATTTTCAAAAAGCATAAAATTTTAATATACCTATACATATGTATATTCAAATTGTATATATGTACTATCTTACCTTTTCCAATATTTCGGTATACAATGAGTACACTGTCTGAAATCTGAAATTCGGCACATATAAACCAGTTTGTGTATAGTTTAGCACTGAAGGAATTGTTGTGACATCGACTTTCCTTAATCTATTTTCTAAGGGTATCAAGTCATTGCTTTTGTCATTAAAGACTAGTAACATATGGGCTTTACTTCGTTTGAAGGGCAAGACTGCAGCCGTAGCTTTCAAATCTTTTACTCTACCATACAAGAAATTACCATTTATATACATTGAGTTACGAGTACTCCTATTAGCAATGACTGGGATTGACCATTCAGCTGAGAAATTGATTGAATCGATGGCAATCATAGAGCTATCGGCATCGACTCTCTTCTTTTTAATAATAGATTTTTTTTTTTCCAATAGATTTTTCGTTTGTCTTGCTACAAAATCATTAATCAATTTTGAAATCTTCTCACTTTCATTAAACTTGACGAATTCAGCAGGAATATGTTTAGTCCGTTGCTTAAATTTTGATTTAAGTTTCAAACGTGTGTTCACATAGAGCTTACTTTTCAAGTTGGCGGCTGCTGAAAGTCGTCGGAGTTCTGTTGCCAAACTATCCTTTGAGCCAGAAACTTCTGCAGCTTGTTGTAACTCCTTTTGTGCCAAGCTACCATTTTCAGCGCCAAGCGCTGCTACTATAAGACTATCTTGTACCAAAGTTGGAGATATTATACGATCCCAATTTGAGCGAGCAGTATACAACAGATTCATTGTTAATTTAGCTTGAGTGTTTTCCTGTAGTGTTAGATCGCAATTAAAGACAGCCATTTTTAGCGCAAACGTTAAAAGAGTAAACAGTACATAAGTCCATGCTGAAAAAAGAAAAAATAAAATAATTTATTTGGTGCCTTGCCAAAAATATTCAACCTCGTGTAAGATAAAATTTATCATGCGGGCTCGTACAAAATATACATTAAAATAAAAACAACCGTTTAACTTCGAATTAACAAGCAAATTTTAAAAACTGCGCAATTGTTAATAAAAGTTGTCATACGACTAAAAGGAGCTGTAGCCATATGATTAGTTCTACTAACCGGTTGATAAAATAATTGATAGGTGTTGCGAGTACTTCTCCGGATCATTTTAAAATAAATGTAGTTAAGAAGCTCTGGTGTAGCGCTGATTTTGTTTTATAAAAAAAAATTTAAAACTTTAAATAAATTAGCTGAAACATTAATATTTTAATTTATAAAATGTTTTTGTAAAAATATCTTTGAGTAACACCTTTTTTTTGATTCTTTTGTTATTCTTCAATCAATTCTGTGAATGTTTCTACTATCAAATCGAAATTTCCAAAAAGCCTTTGGGAAATATGAATTTTCCATTGAAGTGGCGCACCAACTGTATGAATTGTACAATATTTTCCAAAGTTATGTGGGATTTTTTATTTGAAATTAAAGTTTCATCCCAAAATAATTTTGAAAGATTTCACAAATTTACCACTTTGGGCATTTGAAACCCGAATAACTCGAATAATTTTCCAAATAATTGGAGAATTGTTTTAATGAAGAACTTTTTCACTTGCCTCCATAATTCTTGTGCCACTGCATTTCTTTAAATTATTACTGGACAGGACTTTTAAATTTTAAGTAAAGAACACTACTTCTATAGACAGTCACTTAAGATACCAAACTACAGACATTGTACGTTCTCATGAGCTTTTATATGAAGTGTTTGATGTGAAAAATTAACAATAAACCGACAAAATTGAAATTAGAATAGTACGTAACAGAACTTTTATAAATTAACGTTATGTAAAAAGCAGTAGCATACCTAGGGGGTCCGATGGCGCGGCAAATGGTCGCAAAATATTCAATTTGTTAGGGTTTTTGAAAGTGTAGTTGGAAATTTTCATAGTATTAGTGAAATATATCTCATTTTGCTAGAGTTTTTAAATGTGAAAAGTGAGGACTTTTTTTGTGTTAAAAAACCAATTTTTTTCGGTAGGGGCGGTAAATAATTTGTTTGCCCCGGTAAAAGTATGAAATTGCACCGGTATCACTGCCCTTATATAAACTATTGCTCCCACCCTGTATCAAATTTATAATGTCATAATCGTGTTTAACGTCAAATTTCCTATCGAAAACGGATTTTTTTTATGTAAGACAGAGAGAGAGAGGTTTTTTTTATGGGAAAACTATGGAACAAGAAAATGAGGCGTGCAATAGAATCCGCGCGCCGATAAGATGAGCCGCACTACATAAATTAATTTTTTTTAGTAGTAACAATAGTTTCCCCATAAAAAAAAACGTTTTCGATAGGAAATTTGACGTAGAATGCGATGGTCATATTAAAAATTTGATACAGGGTGGGTGAAATTCTTAAAAATCAATTTAAATCATTTAATTGTTTATAACAATATTAATTTGTAAATAATTTTTTAAAAAATTATTATTTTATATAAGTTCATATTTTGACCTTTACAATGAAATTAATTTCAATTTTATAGCTTTAACACAACCGGAGTTATGAATTTTTGAAAGTGAGCTTCCAAGCCAAAAATCACGAAATTCGCAAAATTTGAATTCGCTTTATTTTGAAAAAAAAAAAATTGTTTTTTCAAAATCCTGGAATAATTATCTCTTCTTTTTCGATACATAAGCTATAAAAAAATTTTCAGCCAAATCAAAAATGTGGCGGTCGGTTTGTAAAAGACTGTCCCATGTATGTGCATATATGAGAATGAGAATGAGAAGACAATTTTGAACCAAACATTATACGGGTACTTGATAGTTTAATATAATATTTGCACTTTCAAAATGAAGCTTAACTGACTTAATTATTTCAAAAAAAAAATCGAATTCAAATTTTCTTTAGTAAATATTTTCAAAAACATATCCTCTCTACTGTAATTTGCTAAGCTTAAGAATGACTACCTAAATATTTAAAGAAATTTGAGAACTTCAACTAAGGTTGGACCGCAAAAAATACAGTTCTGATCACCTATAAGTCGGGATGACCAAAAATGCAGACAAAAGTAAGCACTTGGTTTCTTCCTAAATTTGCAAACGTAGATGCCGGTTTCTCAAAAACGTTTTAAGAAACCTGAATTATACTGGATCCATACGATTCTTTGTTTCAGTTGCAGCACCTTGTTGGTTTTACAGTATAGAATACCAGTCTACTTTATTGTTTTGAAAATTTGTGTCTCTTTAAGATGCAGCTTCTTTTGTAAAACTGTAAAAATATAAAAGGTGATCCAATTTAAGCCAAAAAATCTGCGCAAGCTGAAAAAAGTTATAAATTTCTCAAAGAAATAATGTAATGCATACGTTTAGGGATAAGGAAATTCAGATTTTTTACTCCACTCGAAGAGTAAAAAATAATTAAAGTAATTATCACTAAATTTTAAATAAGAACAGACGTATGGACTATTTGTTAGCCTCATGAAATATAGTGAAATAATAAAGTAATCTTCAATGTAATTTTCCTAAATTTTCCAATATCGATCATTCTTTTCATTTTGGACTTGATATTTTAGAATTGCCCGAAATTTTTTTACAGCTTATATATGTTACCCGCCGCAAATCAGGATTTACAAGCTCTAATATGGGACGTTCTTTTACAAACCGCATAGGATTTTGGACTTGGTATTTTAGAATCGCCCGAAATTTTTTTGCAGCTTATATACATAAAATTACTAGACCCATGTTTTTTTTTTTGCTGAAAAAATTTTGTCAAATGTACTCATTCTTGAAGTCTATTATCTCCAGTTCTACTGATCCGATCAATGTCAGATTTTTTTTTTAATAGTATATAACGTTAGCTTCTGCAATAAATTTAAAAAAAATTTTATAATGTCAACAAATGAAAAATAATAACAATTTAATTGTTTAAATAGTCTTAACATGATGTCCTCCCAATCAGAACACATTGAAAAAAATAACATTTTATTCCTTATTCTTTTATCTACAAAACTCATTTTACAAATAAGTGGAGTCTCTGTTAGATCGGAAGTTATGAAATATTTTCGACCGCAAGTCATGAATTCCAGAACGAATTTCAGCCGGAGATATGATACGGTTCCAATTTGAGCGAACATCATCCAATAGATTCACTGTTAACTTAGCTTGAGTGTTTTCCTGTAGTGTTAGATCGCAATTAAAGACACCCACTTTTAATGCAAACGTGAAAAGACTAAACAGTACATAAGTCCATGCTGAAAATAAAAAACTACAATATATATTAATTTTTTTATTTAGTACCTTGAGAGAAATATTCAACTTCATAAATATTGACCACTTTACTTAAAAACTTGTCAAAGGAGAACTTACAGGCTGTTTTACGATATTTCACAAGTGTTTTTTTTTTTTGCGAGTGATTTAAATAAAAATCTCATCTTTCTAGTGTCAATGATTACATTGAAGCATACAAAGCTCTTTCAATTTCTTCACAGATTCATCGCCATACTTATGTTATTGAAATAGATAAACCGAAGATCAGTCGCAAGCATAATACAACAGAAGCAACACAATCTTGATGTTTTTCCTACATTTACAATATGAGTACCAAATTTCTATTTAAATATGACCACATATATTCCAGTGTAGACAAATCGGTGGCCCATACGTCCATAAGTACAGTCGTGAGCAAAAATGGATGAATGTTTGTTGCTTTAGTACTAACCTTTTCACAAAATCGTTATTATTATGAAAGAAAATGCAATGAAAAAAGTTCAGGGATTTGTGCTACATTTATTCTACTGAAATATTACCATATGTATGCAAAAGTAAAAAAAGAATAACCAAATAAAATGCATACACAAAAAACTTAACATAACTGGATTCATCCACTTTTGCACGTACAGGAAAATTTATATTTTGTAAACATTTTTAATAGTTTGTCCCAACTCGTCTGAGCATACATTCAATCAGTTCCTCGATGAGTTGGCGTTAATACTGGCACACTTCGTACCACTTGTATGAAAAATTATGAACCTTAAATATTATCTTCTTTTTTTTTTAAGGATACCTCCTGGAAAATATATAGTACGCATATCGAAATGTTTGAAAAAGAGTATCTGCACTCTTTAATGAGTAAGGTCAGATGACGGCAACAGAAACGAGTCTCTTAAGTAAACTGCACCCGCGCTGTGAATACCATCACTGACATTCCTATTATACCAGAATATAGAAGCGTTTGTTGTTTTCTTAGAATTAAAAGACATTCAAAAACTTTGAAAACCTCAAATCATGACAAAATCTTATAAAGAACAAATTATTTTGTCATAAGTATGAAACAAAAGTTTGCTACAACGATGGATCATTCTAAAATCGGAAACGATTTCATTGCAAAATTTCTCTTAAGAAGTATGATACTTAAGTACGAAAAATGCGGAAATAAATGTCAGAAAATATGTCTATATTTTCTTAAAACAATGATATTGATACGCTCATAGAACACAACCTATTGAAAATGACAGTGTTTTCAAAATATTTGTGCCCCAAACATTTCAAGACTATAACATTCTTTATTGTTACGTATTTTTTGTTTATCTAGTTTTGGTAAAAATAGCAAAAAATTTAACTCGACGCTCAGACAGTGCGTCTATTGTACCCTGCACCAATTGGAAAAAAATTAAATATTTACAAATTATAAAATATCTAATCAAATGAAGAAAATTTACTTGTATGGCTACTTCAGGCATCTGGATCCTATATCTTGGAAACCAATGGAGTTAGAGGTCTATAAATGTGTCTGAGGTGTAGACTCATATAAGGTATATTGCTACCAAATTTTTTTGGTTTTTAGACATTTTTGTAACCACATTAGAAAAATTAAATTAAATCATACTATCACTATTAGGATATAGAATAGGAATAAATGTTATTTAACTTAAATATTCTAATTACAATTTCCCGAATAATACAAACAAAAATGAATTTTGAATTATTAAAATGATTTTCAAAAAGATTCGAGAACTATTTTTATGAAGACCTTTTTCACTTACCTCCAAACTTCTTGTGGCATTGCATTATTTTAAATTATTACTGGACAGAACTTTTACACGGTAAGTGAAGACGTTTAATATAGAAACTAAACACTATTCAGTTTTTTTGTTGCGCAGTTTTTATTATCAAGAGACAAACAATTTCTTGTGGATCTTGCTTACGTAATCGCAAAAAATTTTTACTGCAAACTAATAATTATTAGCAATTAATATAATTTTTTCAAGAACTGTGGAAAAAATATGAACTATGACTCCCATAGAGAGTGTAACTTTGCGTCTAGCGTTTAATTTCTTAAAAACTTGTTGCATACACTTAAGCGTTATTGAGTTACCCTGTTTAGAATGTTATGTATTATAAAGCTTACCAGATGGTTTCACTTATTGTGAAACTACGATGCGGTGCACCTGAATCAAATCGATTCATCAATTTCCCAGATATTCGTTCCATTTTAAGAAAATAGAAGAGTAGTTTTTGAATAAAAAAAATTGTCTGCGAAATTTGTATTTGTGACTAACACAAAAAAATGCATAATGAGGAAAACTAATTGCACAATACATAACCTTGACATGAAATATATTCGGTACATTTATACCGTTTCCTGTACATTTGCATCCTGAAAAATCGTTGTCAGTACATTCGACAAGTTTTCAGTACATTTGGTGCATTTTCAGTACATTCGCCAAATTTTTAGCACATTTTCAGTACATTTTCGGTACATTTGAAAAATTTATAATAATTACCTTTTTTATTTGTTTTTTAGGAAATGAAAATAACCGCAATGAGTAGATTTATAGTAATTACCTGTATATAATATAATAATTACCCTATTATATTATTACGTTTTTTTTTTGTTTTTTTAAGTACCATAAATGAAAACAATCGCGCATTTTGTAGATTTTGTAATTAATTTAATGTGAAATATATCTAATTTTGCTAGGGTTTTTGAGATATGAAAAGTGAGGACCTGTTTTTTTTTTTGATAGTAAATTTTAAAACAATTTCGTGCATTTTAGGAAAATTGAGTGTTCAAGACAAAAAAGTACATTTGGGCTCTAAAAAGTACATTTAAAGTCTGAATTCAGTACATTTTCACAAAACCCAAATGCCATCACTGATTTGTATTGTTGTCCCGAAAAAACTCTTCTACTATTTTTGCAGAATGAATATTGCATTATTGTGCTGAAATATCATAGTACCGCCGGTTAATTGCTGCACACGTAGAACTGCTTCATTTCCGACTAAGTTTATGCAGTTCACGCTTTTCATTTTTGGGGCACAAACTTTATTTCAGGCTTTCCTATTCCAGCCCATTTATTGACACTATCATGGTATGGGCTGGAATCGGATTCCAGGGAAAATGAGTAGATTTCACAAAATCCAGCCAATTATCAAAAATTCATATGTGGATATTATCGAAAAAAAATTTTTTTCAGCAAAATCAAAAAACATGAATCAACTGAATTTGTTAGAAGATGCAGGAAAAAAATTTTCATCGCATTTGGAGAAGTCGAGGTTATTTTTTCTTGAATTTTGTGCGGTTTGTAAAAGAACGACCGATATAGGTATGAATACTTTATGAGATTTTGTACTGTTACGGAAAATACTGGAGAATATTTTAGCAACGCGATACTAGAACTGTTACAAATGAATAGTTGAGATATTCGGAACTGTTGTGGCCAAGGATACCACAGTGGTGCAAATATGGTGGATATATGTAAATGCAAGAGTTAAAACCGCACATTAAATATTAATAATAAGGAATTTATTGCACTCTGCCGGTGTCACAGTTGGAATCTGCTGTTCGAAAATGCAAATCTACAACCCGGAAATTTTTTGATTGTTATTGCTACTCGAATGTTTTTCAAAGATACGAGACTGATTCCCTTAGCCTCCAAACTTTTAGGTACCACCCAGCAGACAAATGTGCAAGGTTTGCCTCGGAGAAGGCCTGCTAGCATTGCTGCGATTGTATGAGGCCTTCTCAAAACTAGATTTTCATGCAAATAAAAACATACTTATGCTATTATGTCATCCCACAGGGGACGTCCTATCGAGTCTGATATTAGAAGGCAAAGAAGAAGGACCTCATTTATATTTAAGTTTTGCAGGCATTTTCTTCATTTATTTATATTTAAGTTTTTCAGGCATTTTCTTCATTTCTTATATTGCAATGTTTTATGATTCGACATTACTTTTTTGTCATCTTCATTGTACATACTACATATGTATATAGTACGACATCAAAAGTATATAAAAGGTTATAAGTAAAGAACGGTGTGCATGCTGCTAGGCTGGTCTTATGTATAATGTAATGTTAAGGTGGTAGAGTGTATTTTATTGAATGTCAAATTAAATTAAGAAAATGTCACAAACAATAAAATTAAAAATATCATCGCAAGTGAGGTGAAACGAAAAAATTATCCCAAAGTCTCACGACATATCATTGATTAATTTCATTTTTTCCAAGCACTTCTGTGAGCTCTGCTACGGCAAGCGGTCATAGAGGGCCTGCTTAGGAATTCCTGTTTTATCGGCATATTTCATATAAAAAAGAAAGTACGTTTGAAAGGAGATGGGAAGATTTGATACTTCCCAAGAAAGGTCGGCCTGCTAGCTCCTGCCCTTGCTTACTGAGCATATTACCTTCAAGTAGTACATACACAAAAAAGTACAATTTTGGTTCTATTAAATGATGAAACTTAATGAAAAAATTTCCGCAGATGACTTTCTTTTCTTGATATAATTTACAATAACTTGTATCTAAAAAAAAATTACATAATGTCTTGTTATAAAATAATCTATTCTAAAAGTAATTAGCGGAGAAAATATTAATCAATTAGTTACATTATGAATATATACTTACTTTTAATTTGATATAGACCAAATCCACCTCAAACCATGCAGTCGGAGTGACTTCAAATTGCGGAATTGGTTGGCGATTAAATATGTTGTTTTTCAAAAACAACATTGAAAATTATTTTTTACGAAGTTATGCCCATTTGAAGTTTTAGTGTCAGAGCTTGAAAAATCGTTGAAAATTGTTTCAAAACAATCGCATTTTCATCCAAATCAAAATAATGAACTTTTGTCTTTTGATTCTAATAGAACTTCTGATTATCTGTCAGAATCTTTAAAAAATTTTGAAAATTATTGAAAATTGGCGGAGTTATAGCGCTTTTTATGCAAAAAAAAACAGGGCTGATTTTCTCAAAAACCCCAATTTTTTTTTCGCTTAAAATTTTATTGTGGATTTGTATTAATATGATAAAGAAATTACATGAGTTTAATGCCTCTTAACCCACATTTGACATCAGGAGATTTTTTTCCCCAAAATGAAAATGTCAATTTTTTTTTCATCATTGCCAAAACACTCTACGGTACTATTTTCAAAGTTAATAAGAACAGCAACATTCCACATTACTTTCTGCAAGTCCTGCTTGCATTCTGCATACTTTCTTTCACCGTTATTTTCGTAATAACATTTTATTATGGGAAATATATAAAAACATTGTATGCAAATATAGCTATTTCGCTGACTGTACTTCTGTGGGTTTTGAATGTTTTGTTGGCTTGACTTTGTCAGCGAAAAAGCTATATGTGCTTACAATGTTTTTATATATTTCCAGAGGTTCCCAAAGTGGTGCAGGAGACTCGATGGGGGTCTACGTTGGCTTGACAAAAAAATGGGGGTTCACAATTCGTAAGTGGGGGTCCACGAAAATTTATCTGCTTTCGATAATAAAGAACTTAAATGTTAACTTGACTTCACCTATCATTGCAGGCAGATAATAATTTTAATTATATTACGACTGTTATCATATTACAATGTAACAATAATAACACAGGCCGACAAAATTAAACGAAAGTCCAGAACCAGAGACCAGACCTACCATACCCAATGGTTTTGATGCGCTGAATCCGAATCCGAGCTCAGAATTGCTAAGAAATCCTAACCTAAAAGTGCAAAACACACGGTTTTTGGGTATATTTGAGGTTATTTTACATTGCGAATAAATTTTTTTTCCAAATCTGGTTGCGGCATCTGAAAGTACTGCTCTTTCCCTTCAAAACTCATTTTAAAATATGTAAATATTTTTTTTTTCCGAAAAAAAACGCCATTTTAATTTTTTCTGCAAAAATATCGAATTTCGATTATCGATATATTCGATATTTCTTTCTCGATTTATTTCGATACAGTTAGGAAGTATCGACCATCGATATTTCGATAATATTTTTTTTTTGCCCGACTCTAGTTTATGATAAAATTTTAATTTATTTCAAAATTAAATTTTTGTCGCACGTATCAATCTTTCTTTAAATAACTGCACACTTGATTTTTTAACATTTTTGAAACGATATATCGTAATCGTAATAGATATGCAGATATATGTTAGTCAGAATGAGGTTCTCTGAGGATGAAAAATTTCGACATATTTTTAAGGAGTTACGCACAAATGATTACTATAGTTAAATCGATCAACTTAAATAAAGAATTACTGTTACTCTTGATGATAACTTGGTCCGAATTGAGAATTTGATGTTGTTAACTTTCGTTATCATCAGCATAAGCCATCAGTCCAAAACTTAATTTCCTTTCAAAGTGCGCTACTGAACATGAATATTGTCTTTTCCATATGAGTCGAAATATTAGAATGTAAGATTTTGTTATGTTTAATATTGTTTTATAAAAGTTCTGTTATATTATCCCTCCGACGGGCGATGACGTGCGAGGCGGTAAATCGAGCGCATGAGTCTGGCCAGACCCATATATATTAGGGTAGTTTGATATATTAAAGTTGCTCCAAACTTCGCATCCCCGGGCACAAAAAGTATCGTAATGGTGCCAATAAGAACCACGTAAAATTTGGTCAATTTCAGAAAACATTTGATGAACCCGCCACCGTTTTGAAAACTAGAAAATGGTCCTTAATCTACCGAAAATCATTAATATCTACCCGAAGCCTCGCCTTAGAGGGATTCAATGTATGACAAGGTCCAATTATTTTTTTTCTCCCAAAATTTTTTTTGAACATACTTACCGCCTATTGCCACTCCTTAGGGGGGCTTCCCTGCAAAAATGACATTCTTGTGAAATTATGAAATTGACCCCTCTTCTCAGACGCCTCTGGAAGGGTAAAATGTAAGACCCACTTCTATTATTTTTACCCTCTCAAACTTTTCTCTTGACACACCTACCCCCTATCTGCCACCCTTTTGGGGTCCCCATACAAAAAACATAAAAAAATTGGGAAAAATAATTCATAGTTCCAATGGAGTGACCCGTAGAGGGTTCATTTTTTTCTTCAATATATTTTTCGAACATACTTACCCTCTATCTGCCACCCTTTTGCCTCATATCTGCACATACATACTTCAATATGTATATAGTTTAATTCGTCACACATCATACTTACAAAAAAATGTCTTGATAATATATAACGGTTCACCTTACAGTTTGCTCAAAGACAATGGGGTGATGCACATCTCACGCAATAAATATACTTAAAATTGTGAATCAAAGTGCTCATCACAGCTTCAGTTATGTAATTTTGTGCATATGACCGGTGCAATTTCTTACTTCTTACCAGAGGCGTATCGTGCTTATCGGGCGCCCGGGGCAAACAATTATTTGCCGCCCCTACCGAAAAAAATTGGTTTTTTAACACAAAAACAAGTCCTCACTTTTCACATTCAAAAACTCTAGCAAAAGGAGATATATTTCACTAATACTGTGAAAATTTCCACCTACACATTCATATTTACTTCATTCACTAAAAAAAAAATGGTCCTCATTTTTGACTTTCAGAAACCCTATCAAATTGAATATTTTACGACCATGTTGCCGCGCCCTCGCATCCCCCTAAGTATGCTACTGCGTTTTACATAACGTTAATTTATAAAAGTTCTGTTACGTACTATTCTAATTTCAATTTTGTCGGTTTATTGTTTATTTTTCACATCAAACACTTCCTATAAAAGCTCATGAGAACGTACAATGTCTGTAGTTTGGTATCTTAAGTGATTGTCTATAGAAGAAGTGTTCTTTACCTAATATTTAAAAGTCCTGTCCAGAAATACTATAGAAATGCAGTGGCACAAGAATTATGGAGGCAAGTGAAAAAGTTCTTCATTAAAACAATTCTCCAATTATTTGGAAAATTATTCGAGTTATTCGGGTTTCAAATGCCCAAAGTAGTAAATTTGTGAAATCTTTCAAAATTAGTTTGGGATGAAACTTTAATTTCAAATAAAAAATCCCACATAACTTTGGAAAATATTGTACAATTCATACAGTTAGATTGATGCGCCACTTCAATGGAAAATACATATTTCCCAAAGGCTTTTTGGGAATTTCGTTTTGATAGTAGAAACATTCTCAGAATTGATTGAAGAATAACAAAAGAATCAATAAAAAATGTGTTACTCAAAGATATTTTTACAAAAACATTCTATAAATTAAAATATTAATCTTTCAGCTAATTTATTTAAAGTTATAAACTTTTTTTTTATAAAACAAAATCATTTTTATACAAAATTAATAAGTTTACATTAAAACCACCAGAAATAATAGTAATCAGTGAGCCTAATATTGAGATCACCGAAATAGGGTTCAAGGAAGAAAAATATTGTAGAGTCTGTCTGCAAACTTAAAGATCAGACAAATTACGGAGTCTATGCTAAATTAAAGTTTAATGAATATTTTCATCAAATCTGTAAAAAAAAATTTGTCTCTGCTTGGCAAAAAAAAATTTTATAGCATTTATGCAACGGTAACTTTACATAATATAATTGTACATCTTCACTTAGAGGAAACCAGCCAACTATGGTCCCTATTTTATAATATTGATATAGAATAGAAGAAAATCAAACAAAAATTTACTCGTTCTGATCTTAAAGGATTAAATTGGATTGACTCTGTAAACCTTCTTCCGCATAAGGATCGTTTGAAGTTATTACATAAGCAGTCTTTGAGCTCCTGCAGAAATATTGCGGATACACATACTCCATCTGCATCAACTTGTAACAGGGTGTCTTGCTGCATCAAAGCTTCTACAAACTACATTTATCAGCCATTTTATTATTCGGTTCGTGGAACAAATTTCATATGTTGCTACAGCTCATTTTAGTTGCATGACATCTTTTATTAACGATTCCACAGTTTATGATATCTGCAAAGTTTAATAGTTTTTTTTTTTTTGTATTTTAATGTTTATGTTGTACGGGCCCCACAGCATGCTTGGTAAATTTTTTTCTAACACGTGTGCCTTTAACCAAGTGAAATTATACAGATATTTATAATATATTTATATTTGAAAAATGGCAATTTAAAAATGGGCTGATGATTTTATGCTGTTTTATTCGTATTAACATACAAACATACCTCTCAAGAGCATTCAGAACACTTATTTTAGCTATGTAGGTATATTTAAGAAAAAAAATTCTTGAAGCTGGTAGAACAGGTACCATTTCGTATGCTTTTTTGGAGTTCTGAAGACGAATACGCGGACTGAATTACTTCATCACGTCACGTTTTTAAAGCATAGTCTAAGAACTTGATATTAAAGAATCACACTCCCACTTTCTTACCAGTATTAAAATAGTTCTTCTAAAAGGGCTTTATACTTTTCATATCCTCTGCTTCGACTATGCTTGGGCTGTGAAATCACTCTTTTAGAACAAAAAATTAATTAATATAAATGCTATCGATAGTCCGTCATGTATTATCGATAGTCCGACGCTATCGATTATATCGTAAAAAAAACAGTGTTTTTCGCACTCTTAAGTTATAATATCTCAAAATTCTGACTTATAGGGTTAAAACGGGTTGCGGATTCGATTTCAGCGGGGAAATTACATCTAATTAACATATTGGCATCCAAGAGTCAGAGCACAACAATTTTTTTGTGGGCCTGTGTTATCTCATAGAGTTGGAGCAATTAATTGAGTAGTTTGCATATTTACATACATATTTGCTTACATATTTTATAGTAAGTAGTACCATTAATTCTAGCCGCGTTTTCAGTTCAGAATTATTGAAAAAAAAAATTAATCTTTTAAGTTTTTTGTTTTTTTAAATTGCAGTTTTTTCCAAATACATATACCGTAAAAAACTATAGATTTCTTACACAGATTTAAGTGCACCATAATACTGCCTACAAGTTTACTATTAAAAATTTATAAAGTTTTTATTTGAATCCAGTACATGAGTCTATTGCGTTAGCCGTATTACTTAAGAACTTATGCGATAATCTACCAAATGTTTTAAGTACTACTCTAACTTTATTAAGGACGCTGTAACTTAGAGGGTGTTCAAGTTAGCCCACCCTTTCTACACAATTTTTTAATCACAATGAAGATATTAAATAAGATAATTAAATTTTTCCGTAAGGCTGTTCGCATATGGACTGCACAGTTTATAACTAAATGTACATATGTATTTGTATAAAATGTTCGATACTTTAAGAATAGTATGTTATGTAGATAGATAAAATTTTCTATTGCTTATTTATATGGATAGTATATTACTTATATAATTAAATTTTATTTTCGTTACAGTACAAACTCTTCTCTTGTTTGTGGTTTTTTCGTTTGTATTGAAAATGAGTTCCATTAATTGCAGCAATGACTTTTCATTTCAACTATTTAATGCTGTTGCGCCTGAGGGTCGAGAGCTAGTATTATCAGCATCTGACGTACAAACTGGTTTTGCAATTTCATATTTTGGTAGTGTTGGAGAAACAGCTACAGAAATAGAAAAAAGTCTTCATTTACTTGGTTCAAAAGACGCAATAGCAAAAAGACTCAAGTCCAATAATGCTTATTCACATAATTTCATATATGTCAACAAAACACGTCAACTCGCGAACGGATTTAAAAAGTATGCTGTTGACGAAAGGAAACATTTTTACAATAAGTTCATCGATTTTTCTCTGAGATCTGATGCTGCAGCAAGAATTATAAATATTATAGATCATTACACGAATTCAAGTCTAAAACACCTTGATGATCTAGAAAAAATAATTGACGCCAGTACTTCTGTACTTGAGGTTAATGTAGTTGATTTTGTAGCTGAATGGAAAACACCATTTGAAACGGAATTCCCAGTAAAAGACGTCACAATGATGCGTCGTTATGGTACTTATTTATATGGACGAATAGAAGAACTGAGTGCGGAAGCTTTAGTAATACCATTTAAAAATACCAAAAATAATATGCTGATTGTGTTGCCGGATAAAGCAAAAAATTTAGAGAGTGTTAAAGAGAAGTTAGAACTATTTGCCTCTCAAATAGATAACAGATTAAAACCTAAAGACTTCGATTTATATTTGCCCAAATTTGATATAAGTGTCAGATTGACATTGAACGAGGCTCTGCACAATGTAATATTTTTCATGCATATAAATTATTTCATTAGTTTAGCACAAAAAATAATGTCAGTCCATTCTTGAAAAAATATTCCTTTGTAATTCCACTTTATAGTAAGTTTGAAAAGTGGGGCTTCTCAGAGTTAATTTGGATCATTGACAGTACAAGAAAGAAATTAAATACACCCCTTAAACTTTCAAGGCTGTGAGTAGACACACCACTATCAATTCTTCAATAATCTGGTGAGCAAACTCTCTTATGTGTCTGTGGAGAATGTAGCACTCAATGAAGCACACTCTTATACAGGAGCGTCACTTCACCAAAACCTTGGGGGGGCATGCATTATAATTCCACCACTATTAGATGGTTTTATTGAATTGTTGTATTGAATAATGCCTAGTATCAGATCCTTGGGGGGGGCTAATGCCCTATCCAGCCCTACCGAATTGACGCCACTGCTCTTATAAGTTCTTGTAAGGTACAAAAAGTCCACGGTATCTGTCTATCATTACTTCCTATTTGCACATAATGTTATTGGTTGCCTAGCCCTGTCGTATTTTCATGTATTTTTATGAAAATATCAACAAATTTCCATGGCGAAATATTTCAATATCTAACGTCCTGTGCTCAACGTTAATACCCACCAGTTTTTGAGTGCGAAGTAAAATTTTTCAGCCACAAGGTTCTAAAATGCAAAATCTTAAACTGAAAACAGGCTGAATAGCTTCTAATTAAGAGACAGTTTCAAAATATAGGAAAAAAACCATCGTTTATTATAGAAGCAATAACGATTCCGATGGTAATAGTTTTGAAAGAATATTGGTTTCAGCATGCACAAAGTTCGAGTAAGCCTTTTATTTTATGCTGGCATAAGTTCGTATCATCTCAGAAAATAGAGTAGACAAGGCTAGTACAATTGATATCATGGCATGGCCAAGTTGGGAAGCTAAACCTCTTTTTTTTAATGTGCCAGTGCTCTTTTTCATAGATGGAAAATTGCATAGACTGCATAGCAAATTGATAAATTGGTAAAAAGAAATGTTAGGAGGGGAAGATAAAAGGTGTGACGTGAATTCATCACTTCTTAGCAGCCTTCAAAGCCATTAAGCCTATCGAGCAACTGAAACTTATGCTTCAACACCCCGAGGACAAACCACCCTTTCAAGCTTACAATAACTAAGAACATTTTCTCCTTATAAAGTTATTTTTCAAACTATGTTTTTTTTTCCCCCTAAAATGGTCTAAAATTATTTTGTAATTAAGATACCTAATCATTTGATCTATTCATATAAAATATTTATTATTTCTTTTTAAAAATTAGGTGAATTTAAAAGTTCCCTTCCAAAATGATGCAAATTTTACACAAATGCTGAAAGGTGAATTAAATAGTCACATAAATCATGTGCTGCAGTCGGCAAGAGTTACAATTGATTTGAAAAAGGTTGACCTCAAGTCAGCGACAGGTAAATTTTTTTTAAAAAGACCTCTTATATTTTTGCTGGAAATTTTTTAATTTTATATTTCCTTTGTAGTTATTCAATTTAAATTACCAAAGAGCCCAAAATTCCTAACGCTTCACCGATTTCACCGAACTGAGACGCTGCCCTTCGTGTATGTAAATCGTCCTTTTATTTTTGCCATAAGGACTAAAGGCAAAATTTTGGCATTAGGAGCAGTAAGCAACAACTTCAATCTAGTAAAAACATTAGTGTAAATGCAGTGTAAAAAATCATTACATTATTAATTATTATCCTAATCATCTGGTAAAAAGTTATGTATAGTAAAAATAATAAAAAAAGTGGAAAAAGCCATCAGCAAATAAAATGTAAAAACTCTGAGTTAATATAGTTAAGAAGCCCAGTCAGATAACAAATGTCGTCTAAGTGAAGAAGATGGGACACTCAATCAGAAAGAAGTTATTGAACGTTTATGCAACAGACACTGGCTGTAGAGCGTACCACCATGTTGTCCAACTTTGGATGCTATTTTTGTGTTTTTGAATACAACTTTCTCCTGTTTATTTTAAAATTTTAATTCATATTTGATGAAAGACTTTAATCCTAAAAATTTTGTAGTTTATTGGATGACGATTAAAAAATCAATGTTCTTAGGCACTGTCGGCAGCATTGCTCTACATTTTCGGTGACCAAAAACAACCTCTTTCCAACAAAGTTGCAATTTAATAAAAAAAAAAAAAACAAGTGAAGGTGTTATCGTTGGTTTCCCCAAAGCGAATAACGGTTAAGTTTTCCAACAACACTGTTTTTTTCAACACTTTATCCAGGCTTGTTATATTAAACGTACACAAATTGAATTCAACAACATATACGTAATTAGTGTTTATGAATACTTAGAATTAATGGGCGCTAGACTGATCAAATAATGACGTACGTGTTCTGCTTGTAGCAGTTATATATTCTTAGTCCTTAAAACTAAAACTCACATACACTCCGCCCAAAATAAAACTTTGCGATATTTACAATGTAATTGCAACCCGCGAGTTACCTGCTACTAAGCATTGATAGATGAATGATTGAATGTGGTAATTATAGTGTGACGGGTTTCGCAATGAATATAAGTTGGATTTTTCCCATAAATTTTAAGTCAGGTAATAGATTTTGCTATATTGTAGAATTTTTTTTTTTATATAAAGAGCAGTTTAAGACTAAGTTAATCAATATTGATCAAGCTTTGAAGAAGTGTTCTTCAAATATTGAAAAAGTATTGTACTTCAGAGAATTAAATAAAAGAGAAAAATAATTTTTGAAATGTGCGATTTGAGAAAAAAAAAAAACAAATTGTGATTCAATATTTATTGCATCTGAAATATATTGAATCGGGCAACAGAAAATTGAATGTTTTACAGAAAAAGTATTCAAAGGCATAACTAGCTTGTGGGAACGCAAGAACATTATCGAGATCAACGACTCACAGACACATTGCAGCTTGTGTTTATAATTATTTTGAATTTTTAAAATCCCCAAACATGTACACTGCAAATGAGTGGAACGAACAGTTCCTAATTTCTAGATGCAAGTGCAAAAATTTATGTCAGTGCGTCACCGGTGATAAAATTCTTGTACGTGCCACGTGTCGTGCATGAATCTGCCCTCGCGGTCACCGATGAACAACGCCTAGTAGTCCAGTAAATAAGCCGGAAAATGTGGAAAAGTGTCAAACAAGCACCGATTTTAAAAATTTTTTTTGATACGTGTTCCATAAATGAATTAATGGGGGTGGTTTTACGCCCTCCAAACCACCCCAAAAAGTAGCCGTCGCGTAAAAATTGAAACAATTAGAATTTTGCTTTGGAAATGTGCTCTAGTAGGTTTTTTTGAGTCGCTGATCACGAATCCGACGTCTAAATGGGGGTAGTTCCATCCCCTACCCTCCAAACCACCCCGAAACGTAGCTATTGCGTAAAAATTAAAAAAGTTAGCATTTTGCTTTGGAAATGTACTCTATTAGGTTGTTTGGGTCGCTGATCACGAATCCGATGTCCAAATGGGGGTAGTTCCATCCCCTACCCCACAAATCACCCCAAAACGTAGCTATTGCATAAAAAATTTTTGGAAATGTGCTCTAGTAGGTTATTTGGGTCGCTGATCACGAATCCGACGTCGAAATGGGGGGTAGTTCCATCCCCTACCCGCCAATCATGCCAATTGTTTTTTTTTTTATGAAAGAGGAGTATGAAGTGAGGCAAATAGAGTGCCTAGCTTAGAATGCGGGCCTTTGTGTGGTAAAAAAACATTTGTTTTATATAGAGCGTTCGAAATTTCCTCTATTTTGTGCGATGTTCTCTACCTATATAAATATATGTATATAAATTTATAAATATACATTAAAATAAAAACAACCGTTTAACTTCGAATTAACAAGCAAATTTTAAAAACTGCGCAATTGTTAATAAAAGCTGTCATACGATTAAAAGGAACTGTAGCCATATGATTAGTTCTACTAACCGGTTGATAAAATAATTGACAGGTGTTGCGAGTACTTCTCCGGTTCATTTTAAAATAAATGTAGTTAAGAAGCTCTGGTGTAGCAAAAAACACCGTTACAAGTTGATGCTGATGTAGTATATCCGCAATATTTCTGCAGGAGCTCAAAAGCTACATATGTAATAACTTCAAACGATCCTCATGAGGAGGAAGGTTTACAGAGTCAATCCAATTTAAGCCTTTGAGATCAAAACGAATAATTTTTTTTGAATTTTCTCAATTCTTTATGAATATTATAAAAAATAAAATATTATATTAAGTCACCGTCTAAAAGGTAAAAACTAAAAGGTGAAAACTAAACTCTTTTGCCCACCTCTTAGTAAAGCCAAGCAGAATTGAAATCTTTATACAAATTTAACGAACATTTTCATTTAACGTCAATGTAGCAGCAAAACCCATACCTATGTAGGTCTATGACTGAATAGACACGATAAGTTTAATGACCTTTTAATTTGTAGTCCGACTCTACAATATTTTTATTCCTTGAACCCTTTTTCGATTATCTCAATATTAGGCTCACTGATTACTATTATTTCTGGTGGTTTTAATGTAAACTTATTAATTTTGTGTAAAAATGATTTTGTTTTATAAAAAATAGCTTAAAACTTTAAATAAATTAGCTGAAACATTAATATTTTAATTTATAAAATGTTTTTGTAAAAATATCTTTGAGTAACACCTTTTTTTTGATTCTTTTGTTATTCTTCAATCAATTCTGAGAATGTTTCTACTATCAAATCGAAATTCCCAAAAAGCCTTTGGGAAATATGAATTTTCCATTGAAGTTGCGCACCAATCTAACTGTATGAATTGTACAATATTTTCCAAAGTTATGTGGGATTTTTTATTTGAAATTAAAGTTTCATCCCAAACTAATTTTGAAAGATTTCACAAATTTACCACTTTGGGCATTTGAAACCCGAATAACTCGAATAATTTTCCAAATAATTGGAGAATTGTTTTAATGAAGAACTTTTTCACTTGCCTCCATAATTCTTTTGTTGCTGCATTTCTATAGTATATCTGGACAGGACTTTTAAATATTAAGTAAAGAACACTTCTTCTATAGACAATAACTTAAGATACCAAACTACAGACATGAGCTTTTATATGAAGTGTTTGATGTGAAAAATATGCAATAAACCGACAAAATTAAAATAAGAATAGAACGTAACTTTTATAAATTAACGTTACTAGGGGCGCGAGGGCGCAGCAAAATGGTCAAAAAATATTCAATTTGCTAGGGTTTCTGAAAGTCAAAAATAAGGGAAATTTTTTTTTAGTGGATGAAATTAAATTCCCAACGGATGTGCATCAAGGAAGGCAGAAGCTGCTCCCGATGCGCTTCTCACTGCTTATCTTTTTTAACACACGATGCCATTGCGGGGATGTACATCTTTGGAAGCATATTGGATGCTGAATAGAAGCACATCTTCGGAAGCATATGAAATGCGCTTCCTTGGATGCTAAGTAGAAACATATCTTAGGAGGCATATGAAATGCTCTTCCTTGGATGTTGAGAAGCACATTTACCTTAAATTGAAAAAAGAAACACACTTAAATTTTTGTACTTCTTGAGATATTGTACTTCCATTTGTACTCCCGTTTGCGTTTAAGCAAAGCGGAAAAATCGTAGATGTAAGCGGACAAAATGCAAACCGTACGTGTAATTCCGAATTTAACATTACAAATTCTGAGAAAACAGCTATTGAAAAGCATTTGCTTATTAGTAAACACCTAAGTGCATTGAAATCTGTTTCAATTAGTCGTCCAGTAACCGGATATTTATTTATTATCTTCACTTGATCTTACAATGGCACAATATGAAGTCATTTGGACCTATCACGTGATTAAAGCAAAATTAAAGTTTTAATTCCAGCAAATGTGTATCAAATATATTTCGAACATGCTTCGAATTGAGAACATTTTTTTGATATTTCACAGATAAATGTACTGCTTTTGGCATGCAAAAGCCGTTTTTATTCCATTCGTGACCTTTTTTGTTATTTTACTGAAATGTACTGCTTTTTGCCGGTCCAGAGTTGGCAGCATTACTTAAGTATATCTCATAGGATTTTCGAACGAATTTGTGAAGTGATGAAAAGCTTTCTTTGTATAATGCGCTTAGAAAAGCTTCTTTAATGAAGCTAAGCAACAAACCTAACAGCGAAATTCATGGAAACTTTGTTACCAACTTTGCTGCAAAGGCGAAATGCGAATTTGTCATAAAAAAAAATGTCAACAATAATAACAATAACAACAACAAGCAGTTGAAGAAAAACAACAGAGAAAGCAATTTATTGTGGTTGGTGTAATCATCGGTCAAAAGAATGCAGATTCACAGACAGCGAATGTCTTAAGTGTGGATTGGATTGAATATCGTGGAAAGTCTAAAATAGTAAATTACATATTACAAAATTTTTATGAAATTAATACATTTCTAGTTAATCTTCTGCTGATTATTACTACTCATACATCTCACACTGAAATTGGATGGTTAACAAATGGAAATAGATTGTGATTAATGCTCGCCATGCAGTTAAATGTCAATGACGTTCTCTAAAGAAATCAATCAAGATGTAAGTTTATTACTATAGTCCTTATCGCCATACTTAGAATATGTGGATATTACTCATCAATCATATGGGTGAATAAAATCGTTTTAATCTTATGACACCTTTTGTTCAGTAAGGAGTAGAATACATATTGACTTTACAGTACCTATAAAAGCTTTTCATCATTTGTTTTCCTGTTATAGATTTTTTTTTTCCAACTTGGTCGAAGTTTTCAAATCTAAGAACTTAACGTACAATTTTCTCATTTTTTAGTTACGTCAAAAGTTTTGTCGGTGCAGAATTGTAAGTGCAATTATCAGTGATAATGGCCAACAATTTGTGTCGGTCATGGTGATCACTTTGTTTACCAAGGAAATTGAATATCTATTTAAATGCTAATTTCCACTCAATTAAAGACGTCAAAATAGATGCCGCAAAAAATTGATTTGTAATACCCTTTATAATGTTTTATTTTAGCGACAAAGTAGCTATTACACTTATGTATCTGTTGTACTTACTCTCCAACATTCGAGTGTCGCAAACACCAATTAGATCGGACTGTTTGCAGCGTTTAACACGGTTCGATTCATTGTCTGTTGTGTCGGCTACACTTCTGATCTGCTCCTAATCGAATGGAGCAATACTTATAAAAGAATGTCAAATAATCACTTTACTCAGTTAGAATTTGAAAGTGTTACCCCAAGTCAATCCAACATATTACAGGAACAATCGAAAAATGGAGCTGATCAGATTTTCTACTGGTAATTTGATTTAGTTCTTTTTTTTTTAAATATAAAAATCCTTTTCATTATTTTGCAACAATTTGTCGTTGAAACTTTTTTAAGAAATATTGAACGTACCTACACGTATTTATTTTCCAATATCCGCGAAAGTATGCGCGAAAGTTTCATTACCTAACAAAATTCGCCGTTTCATTTAATTTAGAAATTTGCAAACAAGTGCCTATACAAAATCCTGTGGTTTCATTTTGCTGGAACTACAGTCATGAATTGTTTTGCACAGCTGGCCTCAAAATGTGTTCCAACATTGAGCACCATTAATGATAACTCCATCACCGAATATATGGGCTAATGATCCTTCCGGATAAATCACGCCAAAAAACCCTTAGAGGGTGCAATTGTTGCTGACTGATTAACATTTTGAAAAAAAGGATTTTTGTTTATTTTATTTATGTCCTCCATTTGAAAATATCTGAATCACTGAGGCCCCAAAATAAATATGTGATTTAAAAACTGATAACTTTTTTTCCAAATAACATTGAACGACGTATAATCAAAGGGACTTCAATTGGATTCTTATGATAATCTGGTTTTTCTCATCATGTAATGGGCCCCGAGTGTCAATATTATTTTGAACTCAAAAAATGTGTCATGTCCGTCGAGTTTTGAAAATGAAAAAATTGATGAAAACTTGAAAAACGAGTTACAAAAATTTTTTTCACCATAACATTGTGGACCTCGTTTTGTTTTCCGTGGGCACAAATTGTCAATTTTTTGTCCAACCGACAACCGGCTGTTAGCATTTGTATAAAATGTTCGATAGTTTGAGAATAGTATGTTATGTAGATAGATACAATTTTCTATTGCTTATTTATATGGATAGTATATTACTTATATAATTAAATTTTATTTTCGTTACAGTACAAACTCTTCTCTTGTTTGTGGTTTTTTCGTTTGTATTGAAAATGAGTTCCATTAATTGCAGCAATGGCTTTTCATTTCAACTATTTAATGCTGTTGCGCCTGAGGGTCGAGAGCTAGTATTATCAGCATCTGACGTACAAACTGGTTTTGCAATTTCATATTTTGGTAGTGTTGGAGAAACAGCTACAGAAATAGAAAAAAAACTTCATTTAATTGGTTCAAAAGACGCAATAGCAAAAAGACTCAAGTCCAATAATGCTTATTCACATAATTTCATATATGTCAACAAAACACGTCAACTCGCGAAAGGATTTAAAAAGTATGCTGTTGACGAAAGGAAAAATTTTGACAATAAGTTCATCGATTTTTCTCTGAGATCTGATGCTGCAGCAAGAATTATAAATATTATAGATCATTACACGAATTCAAGTCTAAAACACCTTGATGCTCTAGAAAAAATAATTGACGCCAGCACTTCTGTACTTGAGGTTAATGTAGTTGATTTTGTAGCTGAATGGAAAACACCATTTGAAACGGAATTCCCAGTAAAAGGCGTCACAATGATGCGTCGTTATGGTACTTATTTATATGGACGAATAGAAGAACTGAGTGCGGAAGCTTTAGTAATACCATTTAAAAATACCAAAAATAATATGCTGATTGTGTTGCCGGATAAAGCAAAAAACTTAGAGAGTGTTAAAGAGAAGTTAGAACTATTTGCCTCTCAAATAGATAACAGATTAAAACCTAAAGACTTCGATTTATATTTGCCCAAATTTGATATAAGTGTCAGATTGACATTGAACGAGGCTCTGCACAATGTAATATTTTTCATGCATATAAATTATTTCATTAGTTTAGCACAAAAAAATAATGCCAGTCCATTCTTGAAAAAATATTCCTTTGTAATTCCACTTTATAGTAATTTTGAAAAGTGGGGCTTCTCAGAGTTAATTTGGATCATTGACAGTACAAGAAAGAAATTAAATACACCCCTTAAAATTTCAAGGCTGTGAGTAGACACACCACTATCAATTCTTCAATAATCTGGTGAGCAAACTCTCTTATGTGTCTGTGGAGAATGTAGCACTCAATAAAGCACACTCTTATACAGGAGCGTCACTTCACCAAAACCTTGGGGGGGGGGGGCATGAATTATAATTCCACCACTATTAGATGATTTTATTGAATTGTTGTATTGAATAATGCCTAGTATCAGATCCTTGGGGGGGGGCCTAATGCACTATCCAGCCCTACCGAATTGACGCCACTGCTCTTATAAGTTCTTGTAAGGTACAAAAAGTCCACGGTATCTGTCTATCATTACTTCCTATTTGCACATAATGTTATTGGTTGCCTAGCCCTGTCGTATTTTCATGTATTTTAATGTAAATATCAACACATTTCCATGGCGAATTATTTCAATATCTAACGTCCTGTGCTCAACGTTAATACCCACCAGTTTTTTAGCCACAAGGTTCTTAAATGCAAAATCTTAAACAAAAAACAGGCTGAATAACTTCTAGTTAAGAGACAGTTTCAAAATATAGGAAAAAAACCATCGTTTATTATAGAAGCAATAACGATTCCGATGGTAATAGTTTTGAAATAATATTGGTTTCAGCATGCACAAAGTTCGAGTAAGCCTTTTGTTTTATGCTGGCATAAGTTCGTATCATCTCAGAAAATAGAGTAGACAAGACTAGTACAACTGATATCATGGCATGGTCAAGTTGGGAAGCTAAACCTCTTTTTTTTAATGTGCCAGTGCTCTTTTTGATAGTGTGTTTTTTGTACGCCCATTTTTCCCACTAGATGGGAAACTGCATAGACTGCATAGAAAATTGATAAATTGGTAAAAAGAAATGTTAGGAGGGGAAGATAAAAGGTGTGACGTGAATTCATCACTTCTTAGCAGCCTTCAAAGCCATTAAGCCTATCGAGCAACTGAAACTTATGCTTCAACACCCCGAGGACAAACCACCCTTTCAAGCTTACAATAACTAAGAACATTTTCTCCTTATAAAGTTATTTTTCAAACTATGTTTTTTTTTCCCCCTAAAATGGTCTAAAATTATTTTGTAATTAAGATACCTAATCATTTGATCTATTCATATAAAAAATTTATTATTTCTTTTAAAAAATTAGGTGAATTTAAAAATTCCCTTCCAAAAAGATGCAAATTTTACACAAATGCTGAAAGGTGGATTAAATAGTTACATAAATCATGTGCAGCAGTCGGCAAGAGTTACAGTTGATTTGAAAAAGGTTGACCTCAAGTCAGCGACAGGTAAAATTTTTTTAAAATGACCTCTTATATTTTTGCTGGAAATTTTTTAATTTTATATTTCCTATGTAGTTATTGAATTTAAATTATCAAAGAGATCAAAATTCAGACGGCCTCACCGAACTGAGACGCTGCCCTTCTTGTATGTAAATCGTCCTTTTATTTTTGCCATAAGGACTAAAGGTAAAATTTTGGCATTAGGAGCAGTAAGCAACAACTTTAATCTAGTAAAAACATCAGTGTAAATGCAGAGTAAAAAATCATTACATAATTGATTATTATCCTAATCATCTGGTAAAAAGTTATGTATAGTAAAAATAATAATAAAAGTGGTATAAAGCCAAGCAGAGTTGTACAAAGAGTTATACAAATTTGATGAACATTTTCATTTAACGTCAATGTAGCAGCAAAACCTATGCCTAGGTTTATGACTGTTTAGATGCGATAAGTTTAATGACCTTTGAATTTGTAGTCAGACTCTACAATATTTTTCTTCCATGAACCCTTTTTCGATGATCTCAATATGCAATAAACCGACAAAATTAAAATAAGAATAGAACGTAACTTTTATAAATTAACGTTACTAGGGGTGCGAGGGCGCAGAAAATGGTCAAAAAATATTCAATTTGCTAGGGTTTCTGAAAGTCAAAGATAAGGGAAATTTTTTTTTAGTGGATCTAAATTGATGTAGTAAATTTGAATGTGTATGTGGAAATTTTCACAGTATTAGTGAAATGTATCTCACTTTGCTAGAGTTTTTAAATGTGAAAAGTGAGGATTTTTTTTTGTGTTAAAAACCCAATTTTTTTCGATAGGAGCGGCGGTAAATAATTTTTTTGCCCCGGGCGCCCGATAAGCACTGCACGCCTCTGGTAAGAAGTATGAAATTGCACCGGTATCGCTGCTCGCACATTTGAATCTGGCTTACATTTTTCTCGATGCTTCGTTTGTACAGACAATAGATATCTATGTTCATATGTACAAAATTACATAACTGAAGCTGTGATGAGCACTTAGGTTTACAATTTTAAGTGTATTTATTGTATGAGATGTGCCTCGCCCCATTCTCTTTGAGAAAACTGAAAGGTGAACCTATATATTTTATCAAGACACTTTTTTGTAAGTATGCTGTGCAACGAATTGGACTATACATATATTGAAGTAAGTACCATATGTGCCTATATGAATGAGAAGACAATTTTGAAACAAACATTATGGGGGTACTTGACAGTCTAATAAAATATTTTCACTTTCAAAATGGAAATTCTGTTTACTTCAACGATTTCCCGACAAGTTTTTTGTTTTAATAGCGAGTAATCGTCGCCGATTTCCCGACTCCGTCCCAATTCTGTTCAACGCAATACTCGTACTTAAAGCTTACTCCAGAGCACTTTATTGCAAATTTGACAGTCATATCAAAGCACTTCTGCTAGATCACCTTATAATGCTTATAACTAATGCTGCCAACTGTACTTATTTTAGAAGTAGAATACTCTTTTGCAGTTGTCTGTACTTCTTGAGATATTGTACTTCCATTTGTACTCCCGTTTGCGTTTAAGCAAAGCGGAAAGATCGTAGATGTAAGCGAACGAAATGCAAACCGCACTCAGAAAAACACTTGTCAGATGAAATATTAGAAGCTTTGATGCAGCATTTTCTGAATGCTACCACACACAAAAAAAAACGTAGGTAAATTTAACCAAAAACGACTGTTAAAATCGCTCCAACCCTTCAAAATAGTAAATTAAACCGATACGAAGTAGTAAACTTAAAAAAAAAATTATTGAAAAAGTTGTTAGCTAACTATTTTTGTCGGTAAACCTATTGACAAGGTAGGTAAATTTTACGGACAAGGTAAGTAAATTTTACATACTAGATAGGTAAATTTTCCGGACAAAGGAGGTAAATTTTACAGACAAGGTAGGCATATCGTGATATCATCACTTAGCTATGTTAGCCGACGTTTTAGAGTCTGCAAGCATACTATATTTTATTTCTTGCATTAACTAGTTAAGAATCATAAGATGAAAATCTAACAAGTTTTTTTACTATTAATCACGGTTACGTAACAAATTTTGTAATTAATTCTTGAGAAAATATTGAATTGTTATTTTTTGTAAATTTAACCTACAACTGCGGTATAAATACCTATAGATTTTGTAACGGTAATAACTTTTTCGGTTATCTGAACTGTTTTTTGCTGACTTCTCAGATTAAATTAAATTTTCTCGGTATATTCTACCTAACGAAATCGGTTTATATATTTGAAGTTTTCATATATTTAGAGAAATAGAAAGCTAACCAGTTTTTTTGGTTAATTTTACCCACCTTTTTTTTGTGTGGCAATATCATTATTCTGTCAGTCGTTCAGTGACGCTCTTTTTGCCGCTTATTGTAATTTTTGGGTTCGGTATTGGTTGATATTTTATTAAAAATTAAGAAAATGAAAGCGCGGCGTACTAATGTTTTTATGTGTAATACGTGTAATTCCGAATTTAACATTACAAATTCTGAGAAAACAGCTATTGAAAAGCATTTGCTTATTAGTAAACATCTAAGTGCATTGAAATCTGCTTCAATTAGTCGTCCAGTAACCGGATATTTATTTATTATCTTCACTTGATCTTACAATGGCACAAAATGAAGTCATTTGGACCTATCACGTGATTAAAGCAAAATTAAAGTTTTAATTCCAGCAAATGTGTATCAAATATATTTCGAACATGCTTCGAATTGAGAACATTTGTTTTTTTAGATATTTCACAGATAAATGTACTGCTTTTGCCAGCAAAAGTCGTTTTTATTCCATTTGTGACCTGAAATGTATTGCTTTTTGCCGAATTTTCGAACGAATTTGTGAAGTGATGAAAAGCTTTCTTTGTATAATGCGCTTAGAAAAGCTTCTTTAATGAAGCTAAGCAACAAACCTAACAGCGAAATTCATGTAAACTTTGTTACCAATTTTGCTGCAATTTGTCATAAAAAAAAAATGTCAACAATAATAACAATAACAACAACAAGCAGTTGAAGAAAAACGACAGAGAATGCAATTCATTGTAGTTGGTGCGAATGTCTTAAGTGTGGATTGGATTGAATATCGTGGAAAGTCTAAAATAGTAAATTGCATATTACAAAATTTTTATGAAATTAATACATTTCTAGTTAATCTTCTGCTGATTATTACTACTCATACATCTCACACTGAAATTGGATGGTTAACAAATGGAAATAGATTGTGATTAATGCTCGCCATGCAGTTAAATGTCAATGACGTTCTCTAAAGAAATCCATCAAGATGTAAGTTTATTACTATAGTCCTTATCGCCATACTTAGAATATGTGGATATTATTCATCAATCATATGGGTGAATAAAATCGCTTTAATCTTATGACACCTTTTGATTCAGTAAGGAGTAGAATACATATTGACTTTACAGTACCTATAAAAGCTTTTCATCATTTGTTTTCTTGTTATAGATTTTTTTTTCCAACTTGATCGAAGTTTTCAAATCTATAGACATAACGAACAATTTTGCCATTTTTTAGTTACGTCAAAAGTTTTGTCGGTCCAGAATTGTAAGTGCAATTATCAGTGATAATGGCCAACAATTTGTGTCGGTCATGGTGATCACTTTGTTTACCAAGGAAATTGAATTTCTATTTAAATGCTAATTTTCACTCAATTAAAGATGTCAAAAAAGATGCCGCAAAAAGTAGCTATTACACTTATGTATCTGTTGTACTCACTCTCCAACATTCGAGTGTCGCAAACACCAATTAGATCGGACTGTCTGCAGCGTTTAACACGGTTCGATTCATTGTCTGTTGTGTCGGCTACACTTCTGATCTGCTCCTAATCGAATGGAGCAATACTTATAAAAGAATGTCAAGTAATCACTTTACTCAGTTAGAATTTGAAAGTGTTACCCCAAGTCAATCCAACAAATTACAGGAACAATCGAAAAATGGAGCTGATCAGATTTTCTAGTGGTAATTTGAATTAGTCCTTTTTTGCTTTAAATATAAAAATCCTTTTCATTATTTTGCAACAATTTGTCGTTGAAACTTTTTAAGAAATATTGAACGTACCTACACGTATTTATTTTCCAATATCCTTTTTGCATATTAAACTTGATATTTATATATGCGCAAAAGTTTCATTTAATTTTGAAATTTGCAAACAAGTGCTTATACAAAATCCTGTGGTTTCATTTTGCCGGAACTACAGTTATGGATTGTTTTGCACAGCTGGCCTCAAAATATATTCCAACATTGAGCACCATTAATTATAACTCCATCACCAGATATGTGGGCTTATGATCCTTCCGGATATACCACACCAAAAAACTCTTAGAGGATGCAATTGTTGCTGACTGATTAACATTTTGAAAAAAAAGGATTTTTTATTTATTTTACTTATGTCCTCCATATAAAAATATCTAAAACACTTAGGCGCCAAAATAAATATGTGATTTAAAAACTGATAACTTTTTTTCCACATAACATTGAACGAGGTATAATCAAAGGGACTAAGAATAAGATTCTTGTGATAACCTGTTTTTTGTCATCACGTAATGGGCCCCAAGTGTCAATATTATTTTGAACTCAAAAAATGTGTCATGTCCTTCGAGTTTTGAAAATGAAAAAATTGATGTAACTTGAAAAAAGAGTTTAAAAAAATGTTTTCCACCATAGCATTGGGGATCTCGTTTGTTTTCCGTGTGCTCAAATTGTCAATTTTTTGTCCAACCGCCGCGAAATCAAATATAATAATAATTGAAAAAACTATCATCAAAATCGGTAAATTTTAGTATCTAGAAGAAATGGAAAAAATAAATACAGTATTGTAGATTGTAAATCTTATTGGTTTTTTGAAATCTTTACATTATTCACAATTATACCCAATTTAATAAAATCTCTTTCCATTTTTTTTTTCAGTGTTTATCTACCTACTTCTCTTTATTTTTTCATTTATATTGAAAGTGGCTGGAACTTCTGATGTTCCTGCGTTCGGTCATAAACGCAAGCAAATTAGATTCGTTGCCAAGGTTTTAAGCTCAGTACGTAATCCAATGACGGTAGAGAATATTTTATTTTCGCCACCCTCTATATTAACTATTCTGATTGCGGGCCATTGTGCTTCTTCCAGAAGTAAAACAAAAAACGAGATATCTGGCATTTTGGAACTTTCGAATAATTGCGGAAAGACATCTTCAGCAGCAAAACAATTTAAAAAAATGAAATATGCTGAAATTACCAATACTTTATTTGTGAGTGATCAAGCCAGGACTGATGCTCGAAATTTCAAAAGATATGCTGATAAATTTATGAATGAAAAATGTTTGTACTCTGAAGATAGTGCAGCGGCTGCTGAACTAATCAATAACAGGATTTCAAAAGAAACTAATTCGAAATTTATGAACTTATATAAAGCTCAAGACGTTGACCTCAACACGGCTGCATTTATGTTTAGTACAATTAGTTTCAATGCTGAATGGGAAAAGCCATTTGTACGAGTTGCACGCGATATTATACGCAATGAGAAGAATGAAATCTCTCATATATGCATGTTATCACAAGATAATAAATTTGCATATGGTAATGTTCCGCAATTGAATGCTACAGTCATAGAAATACCATTCAAATATGATAAGTATAGTATGCTAGTGTTTCTGCCAAATAGAAAAGGAGGAAGCTTAAAGTACTTGGAGGAACAATTAAATAAACGGGACATCACTCATATTACCCAAAAGTTGACTAAAACTAGAATTAGTCTATATTTACCAGAATTCAGTGTGGTATATGAAAAATCCTTACGAAAACCATTGCAAAAGGTAATAATAAACTTATTCTAGGGTATTCTATTTCATGTAAGTAGGTGTGATTTATGGTGGAAATTTTAGTCAAACTTAAGTATGATTATTCTAAGAGATGCAATTTTTAGGAAACCAATCTTGTATATCGAATTGGTTTGTACATATAGCTTTTTCTTGGTAAGAGAGCTATGAAAACTATAAAAAGCGCGCTGAAAGCTCACACCAATTAAAATGGTGGCACTGAAGCCTGTTCATGTAAATTATAATGAGAAACTATGCATTATTTCAAAGGACTCCGAATGTTGTTGGGTAACTGAGAGTCATTTTTGAAGTAATTCTTTGCGCGGAATTCGAATCTGGCCTCAAAATCGACCACTTACGTTAGAGTTTTGAAGTATTTGTGGCTAAGTACATGAGACATGGTTTTCTTTGTCAACTTTCGAGGTTATGCATGGGTTTCAAAAAGCTTTCTTTAGATTATTTCAAATCTTCTTCCTACTTAAAATGAGCTTTCAAATGGTATTCGATGATATTTCATCACAAAGTTATAGCCATTTTAATGTGACACGAAAGTTGATCACATACTACCCAAAAATATTAACCAAACTGTTACAAATTCAAGTCAAAATTTTTCAGTATGCGGAGAACTGTCGAGAGATTTTTTTTCATGATTAAAGTTTTTGTATGCTTTTCATAGAAATTTATTAAATGTAGTAAAAACTGCACAAAAAATTGATGAAACATCATCTAAGGTTTTATAACCGACTAGCGATTGAAAGCACAGTTTTATTGTTTACATCTAAGTTTTTGGTCCAAATTTTTGTTCCATCATGTAGCCTGAGGCAAGAAAAATCAAGTGCTGGTATTTTTGTTCAAAGAGGAGGTTTAACGTCTCATTTAAAAATTAGTTTTCTGATTCTTAAAAATTTTCAGTATAAATAAGTTTCAATAAATAATAAATATACTTTTTATTTTTCGCAAAATAGCTGGAAGTTAGAAGTGCCTTTACACGCAATGCTACATTTAAAGATTTTTTGGAGCACAAAAGGAAGACATATATTAGGGATATAGAACATCATGCATTTATTCAAGTTAACTATAAAGGCTTTAATGGTACAGCAGTAACAGGTACGTAACAAATCATGATCGAGATTAAGTTTCAATAATAATGAATGATCATATAAAGAAGTCAAAAATTATATTATTAACTGATTTTTGGCGCTGATTATCTCAACAACAAAAATAAGCGCATTATATTCGTGATAAACCGAATCTGACAGCGCTCTCGTGAAAGAATCTATCAGTGTTTTTCAAAGTATTGTGACTTGCTGATTGAAATGTTATTAGAAATCGTATATTATAAAATTAAAACGTAAACGTTAAGGAATTTACGTTTTGTAAACACAGATATTGCTATCATATCGTTATTAAGATTGCAAACTGACAAATCTTTTTTTATCCACTTTCCGAAGGAATAAAAATAATAGCTTAAAGTTTAAGTACCCTTAATGAATATCATAGATATTTTTAGTAATTTACTTTTATCTACATATATTGAAATATACGCAAAAGAGTTTTTTTTTTCAGACTTTAATGGCAACTTATAATGTGTGAACTTAATGATATTTCGTTATGTTAGTATAGAAATTGTTGGAGAAAGTTAAAAAAAATCTCAACATTAAGTCGTAGTAAAAGTTTTGAAGAGTCATAATATTGAAAAAGTCTAAAAATGCTGAAAGTCCAAAAATGTTGATTAAATCAATATATTTCCGATCAAAATATTTCATATAATGATTTTCTTCCATATCCTCCGGCAAAGATGTTCAGATCAGTGATGGCATTTTTAGTACATTTGTGCTTATTTTTCACATTGCACTAATTTTTATTATTATTTTTTGGATTAATTTTTAGCACATTTGTATCATTTTTTTTTTTGGTGAATCATAATTTTTTTTATGAGTTTTAAAATTTTTCTGAATATATGGCCAACCTACATATCGGTCGTTCTTTTACAAACCGCACAAAATTCAGAAAAAAATATCCTGGACTTCTCCAAATGCGATGAACATTTTTTTCCGACATCTTCTAAAAAATTCAGTTGATCCACGTTTTTAAATTTTTCTGAAAAAAATGATTCATATCTAGAGAACCACAACTCTGCCCACTCTAAGCTAAATTGCAAAATGATTGCTAAGATTTTATTTTCTCTCTTATGAAAAAAAATCAAAAAAATAAAACATACTAAAGAAGATAATTTTCACTTTTAATTTTTAAATTGCAAAATTTTTGCTTATAACTGAAGAAAAGAACATTTTCAATACAACAATTAGAAAATAGACGTAAAACGCTAACTTTTATTGCTGAGGGGTTTTTCTCTCTGACGTTTGCATTTTGAAATACAAGCGTCCAAAACTCATGTATTTTTGAATATTGTGATTTTCAAAAAATCGTATTTTCGAAAATAAGTCCGCAAAAACTTTTTCCAAAAACAAGTAGGTATCGAATATTTTAAGAAAAAAAAAATCTAATCTGAGAAATCTAAATTTTGAATGTAAAAACGAGTTAGAATGATCCATATGCTATCTAGAAAATTCATACAGAGTCCAGTACATACTCAAAATACTCCAATATGTACCATCACTGGTTCAGATATGAACAATTTCAGGAAATGTTTGATATCGTTTTAAAAACCCTAAATGCTACATTTTAAATTGACAATCTCTGTGTTGAAATTTTGAAAATTGCTTAAATACCGCAGCCCGGCTGCGGTTTACCCCGTAACTATAGTATGTTTTTCCGAAGGTGTTTTACGCGCTGAATTCAAATCCAAGGTCTGTATTTCACTGATGGCTTGACTTTGCGAAAATCACAATTTCTCAAGATATTTGAGCTTATGTTAGGTTGAAAAGTATTTTTTTTTATGAAATCATTAATGGGGTCCAAAGAACTACTCTTTCCCATCAAATTGCATTTAAATAAGTCCGGATATCTCTTTGAGAATGTACATAAACTCAAATTTCTTGAAAATCCGTGATTTTCGCAGTTTCAGGTTAGAAGTTCTCCAATTCTCTTCGGAAATATCTGTTCTGATTTTTGATTAAAAGGTTTAACCAAAATTTGTCGGTCTGTGAAAGCTTTAATACAACGTAGTTGATATGTTTTTTTTTCATGCCTAACCTTATGACTCCAACTGGCTTACCAGTAAAAGCATTAAGTCGAAAATTTCTGTGCCGAAAGTCAGAAGTCAGTTCTATGGTTTCCTGTATAAAGCGTCGAACGTCTGCCTTGAAATTTTAATATGTTACGTTTGTCAATTTTATAGCTGACTTTTCTCCCAACACTTATGTCGGTATCGTTTTGCAAAAATGCGGACTGCGACATTACCGTCTTACAAAAAAAAAATAATTATTTAAAAAACTAAAGTGCTCATATGGAGGAAAAAGATTGAAAATTAAGCTGAATTAATAATAATAAATATTGAAACATGATGAGACTTGTCAAAAATACGTAAATGTCTTTTCATCAATTGCTTTTGATTTCTAAATGTTTGAGAAAAGTTTGCGAAAATGTTTTAGGCTTATGACTTGCCAAGAAATTCTCATTGTAATAGATACATTCAATTTATTTATAGGAGCAAAATGGGACTTTATTAAAAACTCAGCGAAACCGTATCAATCAGAGGGAATAGTGGAAGATGATGAAATTGGCTTGCAATCAAAAAATCAGCCATTTGAGATAGATCGACCATTTATGTATGCTGTTATAAGAAAGAATATTGTCATTTCCCGAGACAGCACAAATTATTTGTTTGTAGGAACCGTAAGAAACATTGGTTCCAATAAACCTGCGGATTGTAATTAATAATGGAATGAATATACAAAATAAAGCGAAATTAATAATTATCATAATAATTTTTATTTGTTCTCTTATATAAAGCTGCATATTTTAGTTAACGATATTTTGATATACAAATACATAATTGAAATATAGCGTCATCGTTATATAGTGTATGGTGGTGACGTCTAAATAAAAGTACAAGTGTGCGCGGTGGGCTGAAAGCAAAATTAAATTTTGGGTCCTAGTAATGGGTCCTAGTAATGGTCATAGAAATGGGGTCAATAATTAAAATTAGTAAACCTCGGGCTTTGGATCTACGAGCTGTTCAATAAAAAGTGAAGATTCCATATGAAAAAGCGCATATTATAGGTGGAAACTAAAGTTGGTCCGATCTGGACAAGAGAGAGGTGTCAATCGATGGGTCCAAGGCGGAATTGGTCATATAAACGGCGCCAAAACATTACGTCTCCTAGTTGAATTAACCAAGTCCTAGTTGAGTTTTTTCTCAGTGTACACTGTACGTACATAAGTAAGTGTTACTCGAAATATCCAATTTCACTCGAATATCTTCTGCAGTTTTTTCTTGGTAAGAAACAACAAATTATTGTTCATATGGAAGGTGCTACGACTATTTGTGCAATCTGGCTTATTTTTAGTAAAGAGAGATGATCGCTATCAAAGCATTTATATCGATTTTTTAAATAATTGTTTTCTCGTTCTTTCAATACTACGTCTTAAGCTGCTACTACATTTTCTACAGTGATTGGTAAGGGTTGCTAAAATTTCTTAAGTAGTTTTCTTAGTACATGGCGGAGTATCAAATTTTAGCAAATACTTTCCATATACTTTACTTTTTATGATGATTTTAAGATTTGACGGGCGTCTCTTAGAAAATTGACCGTCTCTTAGAAAATTATGAGCAAAATTTCATTTTTATATATAAAGCTCGTTTTCGTGAACAAGCTATGAAAATTATTTTGTATGCTTACAAATTAGCACGCTTTCTATTCGATTTTGACCATTTTTTGCCAGCCAGCATCAATGGCATTTTCTACTGACCCATTTAACTTTTTAAGAATATCTTCAATAGCTCTGAAAGTATTAAGGATTTAAGTGCCATTCTCCTTAAAATAGTTTTTTTTTAGTAATAATCAATTACGGTCAAATAATTTTTGTCAATTAAGCTGTTTTTTTATTAGATTGAAGAAAGTTTCTTAAAGATATTACAAAGAATTTGTTTTGATATTTTTAATGCTATGCCGAACCTCTACGCTAAAATTTGTTGCGCAAAGAATTCTACCTTCCAGTAATATCAAAAGTACAGTGAGGAAATGGTAAAACGAATTGGAAAATTTTTACATTAACTGTTGACACGCATTGTACTGAAAAATAAAATAATTGTAAATTATTTTCTATTCCAATAAACCACAAAAAAATGACCTTCCAGTGAGCTCAGCCGATACGGAACATTTATAAAGCTTTGTAAACAGGCCACTGAAGTACAGAACCGTCCCCAGAAATAATACAAAACGGAGGTCATCATAGTGATGGTATATGGATCTGTATGAAATATCTTTTCCGAACAAGTTCGTATCTGCATTAAAAAATCGATAAAACTTACAGGTCACGTGCAGATATTACGTTAAGGGTCAAAAATTTCAATATCTTAGTCAATCAAAAGAAAAAAAAAAAGATATTCTCGTAATATATCTTAAAAATTTCGTGAATTTCAGTATTTAAATTTCAACATATGTAGACTCCAGATTGCAGAGAATTCAACTTTGAACCCACAAACAAATAGTTTTCAGTTAATGATTTTTAATTAACCCGCAAATAATGGACAACTTTATGATGGAGTACCCAATCATTTCTACTAAGACGACATATTGCTACCTGACTGTTAATCTTCAATATGTAAGTTCACAGGTTTTACATTTTATATGCTGATGGCTTTAAGATTTATTCTTTCAATTTTTGCCTAAGTTTTTTCCGTATGCTGTATTAATAAGATATTTAGTTAAATAGCATAATCGTGTTGTATCGTCAATAAAGACTTAAATTGGATTTCAATAACTTAATGGCGACAAAATATTATGAAAGAACTATGTATATCGGAGACATCGACAGACTAAAATAGATCGATTCGAAACATTGTAATGTTGGGTAGTAATTTCCATTGAACTTCTGAAAGAACAAGAAAAGAAAAAAGATATTAAAAAAATTTACAACTCAACAGTTTGTTTGAAAAAAAAAGTTACTTGTCGCTGACATTAAGCAAACCTTTTTAAGATCAACTTTAATTTTTTCCATTGGAGAACATTTTGCTGGTAGTTATTATATCCACTACTCAGCAACTTTGTAAAATTAGCATTTGCGTTGAAGATCTGTTTCAAGTACATCCAATTGTTTAGAGGAAAATAAATATATTTGTAGTATTTAGAGCAACATTCTGTAGCCGAGCTATCTAACGACCACTGTCACATTCAGAAAATTCTACAAGCAAAGCAGGTTTAAATCTTAGTCTAATCAAGTTATGTTATTCAAATTAGAATTAAAATTAAGTTTAACTGTAAATTTTTAAATATTGTCCAGTACAGAGCGCGTTAATTCTTTCTAGCTGACTTATGCCGAAAGTTATTTCAGCGATAAAGTAGCGCCGAGCAGTGCATTTTTCGAAGTAACTCTGTAGTTAAAATGTTACCGTACTTTTCTTTGAATGGAAAAGAAAAATCTACAGAGAAAAAAATACAAAAAATTGAAAACCAACAATTAATGACCTTTGAAATCCTTCAGCAAACCAAAATCTTATATATCATATTATAATTGGGTTCGAGTAAATACAAGAAGTTTTTTAATTTTGTATTTCCATAGTGCATAATATTTTCTAAAAAATGTTTTTTAAATAAAGTAAGTTTTAATAATCTCAAATTTTTTGTGTCGCAGGTTTTAAATTCGATGCCCATTTCAATCTATCATATCATTCATTTAACAGCGATTATTTTCAAATCCATTTTTCGAATTCCCTTGAAATTGTGTTGATTGACATGGGGTAGCACTTCCAAATTCTAACAGAGCAAAATGATTATTTGAAATTCTTTTATATGTAGGACTACATTCGATATGGAACAGATCAGAAATTTACCCTTCACGACAGATAATGAATCGAACCGTGCTAAACGTTGCAAACTAATCGATCTGGGGAATCGAATGTTGGAGAATGAGTGCAACAAATTTATCTTACGACAACTTTATTGCTGAACCGATTCATTATAAATGGTATATCTAATAAATAAATATTTTTTGGATATTTCTTGAACATTTTAATAGATATTCAGTTTCCTTAGTAAAAAGAAAAACTCAAAACTGATGTTCCAAATATTGTTTAATCCTCAGGACATGAAAGCTGTAGGTACCTGAATTTTGATTTAAGAAAACATTTGAAATCGTTTGTAAAGTTGCTCGGTAGGTCTGCGTTACGTCAGAAAAATATTAAAATCAAATTTTTAGAACAGAAAAAAAACACAAAAAAATGTTTCCGGAAAATATTTGATTAAGAGTAGTGTTGCTTCCAAATATGTAGGTAAATTTAAATAATTTCATAGAAAATCTAAAGGGAAATATTGATACAGGTTGAAAAGTGAAAGACTGATTTACTTATATAAATAGGTACACCATAGTCGGCTTTTTTTCAGTAGCTGCAATATGTTTTGAAACCATACCTACTGATTACTTTCACCTGCTGAGCATACAAACTTTTCAAACATTGTTCTGTACAGGATGTCGTTCAGTTGTTACTGTTCTTTTCTATGGATTTTAACTTTACTGAAATAGAAAAACTTAAGAAATACTGAGTTTTACTCATTACACGACATGAAAACAAGAAGTATGAAAACCAATAATTTATGACCATGTCAAATCCTTTAGCAACCCTACATAATATTTCAAATTCGATGCCCATTCCAATCTATTATATCACAGGGTCCGTTTTACACAAAATTTTCTAAAAAATGAAGTCAAAATATTTTAATTTTGACCCGATTTAGATACATAGAACCAATTTTTACTGATTTTCTTAAAACTTCATAGCCCTACCCATCTTCAATATTTAGAATTGAATTGTAATTTTACTTAAATAATTTGAAAGATGATTCGCTGTGTAACTCACATCTGCGCTCCAGATTACCGCATTGAATTTTCCACTTATGAAAGAAGATTCAATTTTGCAGGGAACTATAGCTAAATTTTTAAAATACATATGTACATTAGACCGTACCACCTTACAAGCAAAAAAAAAAAGTTCACCGTACACCAGCAAGTCCGAAGCATTTTTGCAAGGTAATTTCGAAAGAAATTTTTTTTTTTTTTTGACGAAAATAGAGGTCGCGCATTTGAGAAAAACATCATATCTTCGGCATTTATAGTCCGACCTTAAAGTATGATATTTCAATGTTTTTATCTTGAGTAGACCAATTTCTTGAGTTAGTGGTCTTTGACATCAAGTGCCCCGCTTTTGAACTTACCTACCATATCTCAGTTCCTACCATCCTAATGTACCAACCTAAGATATAGTGGGTAAGTTCAAAAACGGGGCACTTGATGTCAAGGATCTTTAGATCAAAAAGTTGGTCTACTCAAGACAAAAACATTGATATATCATACTTTAAGATCGGACTATAAATGTCGAAGATATGATGTTTTTCTCAAATGTGCGACCTCGATTTTCCTCCAAAAAAAAAAAAAATTTTTCGAAATAACCTTGCAAAAATGCTTCGGATTTGCTGGTGTACCGAAAATGTTTTTTTTTAGGTACGGTCTAATGTATGTATATGGAATATGAATAAGTATGTATAAAAAATGCTGTCGGTGGCTGAGTTGGGTAAGACGAGCATCTTTTTGGTTCATTTCTCTGATCGGTGACAGGTAAAAAAGAATTCAATTTCTCCTTTGAAGTTTTAAAAACGTATTACAATTAAAATAAGAATGACTGACAACAAATAAGAAAATAGAGAGGAAATGGAAATAGAGAAAAAAAAAGAAATAAGAGGAAAAAGTAATAAATAAAAAAAATAAAAATTTTTTTTGCGAATTTTTTATAAGTTTCAACAAAAACTTTAAGAAAATTAACAAATGTTTTTTTGAAATCAACTAATTTATTTTAAGTTTCAACAAATCATCTTTTGTTATATCAGAGAAACTGTTTCTCTGACTGAAAATCATACACAACATTCGTTGAAATCGGTCCAGAAATTGTTTGATATCAGCGAATCTTTTTTTTTCTGTGTACTTAGAATACAGTTTTCAACAAATTTTACTATGCATATGGAAATCATTTACTCTTTCCATTATCTAAACGAAAATTACAATTTTTAGCAAGTTTACGGCGGATTACGTGCATACATTTCATATGTAACAGAATGGAAATTAAGGCGAAACAAAATATGCGCTTATTGCTGAACCAACCAATTTTGAAAGTAATGGCAATTAAAAATTTATTACCGATGCATTGATTGACATCTTAAAATGCTTGAAAATTGATATTTGCAAAATAATCTACGGCTGTAATTTTCAAATATATACAGATCAAAATTTTTCATATATACCCTGACTACAGAAAAGTGGAAGCTACATTGTTAAGCACCGTAACGCAGCGTAAAGAAATGTATTATTATCACAACACACAAACTCCAAAAAATTCCAAAACTTTTATAAGAGATGACTTTATTCATTAGTTACTGTAAGAAAAACATATTTTATTGAAATAAATCATGAGCGAACAGGGTTACAACGTTGAAAACAAGGGAAAAAAATTATGTCTTTTTCTTGTGGGTTGCCAATATTAAAATAGTTCATATAAAAAACTGAACTCCTTTTTTTTAGTCACCAAATGTCAGTATATATAACCACGGCCCTCTATGTGCAAACTCTCTTATTTACTTGTTCATTACCAAAAACAAAGAGACTTAAAAAAAAAAATGTCCCCGATTTCCCTCCAAAATTATGGTCTTGGTATTTGGAAATTTAGCTAGTACTTTTCTATGGTAAGGGCGTTACATAATTATCCTATATTATCTGCTTCTACGTAATTAAAAATTGCAGCCATAAATTGTTTTTAAAAAAAAACAATTTTCATGCATTTTAAAATAACACGGACAGGGTATTGCTAATAAACTTAAATGCCATAACTTTCAAAATTAGTTGGTTCAGCGGTAAACGCTAGTCATAAATGACAATTAACTGTGAATATTTACAGCTCTTAACACGTTTTATTTACTAACTATTAGTTTTGTTTTCGGTTTAATGTGCATTCTACTACATATCGAAGGTATGCATGTTAATCTACCGGATTCACACTGAATGTCGGTAAATTTGCTTAAAATTATAAGTATGATTCAGAATTCAAAACTGCATTTTAGGTACTCTTAGGATAGAAAATATTCAAAATTTGATGTGGCAATCGGGCTCAAGCACAGTTGGATAAAGGTCTCCTATAGAAGAAGTGCTCTGTAATTTATGTTCCATGCATTACTACATAACATATGTATATGTATTTTAGTAGTTTTTTAAATAACTGCACACTTTGTTTTTTTTTAATTCTTTTAAACATTTTTTTTAACAAAATATCTCAAAACCTATGAGAGATAGAATAAAAAAATCTTTATCATTTTATGGGTGTGCGATACACTATTGAAAAATATTACAGATCACAGATACATTTTATTGAAATGTTCAAGAAATTCCAGTTCTCACTTAAAATGTTTTTTTAAGAACATAAATCGATGTTGAATATTTAAAAAATTGCATATGAGCCCCAAGCAGCCCAGAAAACTATTGCTCAAAAACTTGCTCTAAAATATACTTGGAGATCAACATATTAATCATTTGGCTTGAGATGAGGATTGACTGTAAATGATCAAAACTGGTAGTAATGGAACCAAAATAAAACTAATCTTTCTGTAGACATAACTTATCACAATACAAAATCATTTGGTTTACCCGTACGGGAAAAAATTTACGGAAGCTATGCTCTTCTCGAATATATTCCAAAACACATGATTTAAATAGTTTTGAATGTATGCAAAATTTATTTATAAATAAAACTTACGCTAAGAATTTAATCCAAATATATTTTAGAATCAAAGCAAATTATTTCAGTTTTAAATTTTGCGTATGGTTTATATATATATATGTATGTACATATGTACATTAGGGTGGTTCAAAATATTAAATTTTGTCAAATGATGGAGAACACAAACAGCAATTGCAACAAATCGTAGAAGCATATCGTAAAAAGTATCCTTTTTATGAAAAGAGCAAGTTAATATAAACAATGAACACAATAAAAATGAATATAATACAACCTAGTAGTGATATTAATTATTTTTCGAAAATTTCTTCATTTTTTCAAAGGGATTGAGATAGGGAGTAAGTATGTTCGGAAAAAATGTAGGGAGGACCTGGTAAAACATTTGACCCCTCTTCGGGTCACTCCGGGAAAGCTATGAATTGTTTTTCGAAATTTTCCTAATTTTTTGTGTTTTTTTTAGGAGGAACCCCAAAAGGGTGGCAGATAGAGCGTAGGTATGTTTGGGAAAAACATTGGAAAAAAAAAATATAGTAGGATCTGGTGATACATATGAACCCTCTACGGGTCACTCTGGGGAAGCTATGAACTATTTTTCGAAATTTTTTGTGTTTTTGTAGGGGGACCCCCAAAAGAGTGGCAGATAGGGGGCAGGTGTGTCAAGAGAAAAGTTAGAGAGAGTAAAAATAACAGAAGTAGGTCTAACATTTTACCCCTCCAGAGGCGTCTGAGAAGAGGGGGAATTAATTTCATAATTTCACAAGAACGTATTTTATGTAGGGGAGCCCCCCTAAGGGGTGGTGATACGGGGTAAGTATGTTCGGCAAAATTGTTGGAGGAGAAAAAATAATGGGACATTGTCATACATTTGATCCCTCTACGAGGTACCTTCGGGGAGATATTAATGATTTTCGATAGATTAAGGACCATTTTCAAGGTTTCAAAAAGGTTGCGGGGCCATCAAATGTTTTATGAAATGGACCAAATTTTACGTGGTTCTTATTGGCACCAATACGAAACTTTTGGTGCCCAGGGAGCGAAGATCGAAGCAACTTTAATTTTTCCCATATAGTATGTCTGAACCACCCTAATGTACATATATTGGAAATATGTATAGAGATTTTTTAGACTGTCATAGATTCAAATTAAAATAAGAAACAAAAAATTGTCAAAATGATCTTGGCATTGCGTTTATTCCCCGGGTGCAAGGCTTGAGGGCGGCAAAATGTTCGTCACAATACTTTGGTAAGGTTTTTTTAAGTCAAAAGTGACGATGTTTTTTTTTTTTTTTTTTTTTATTTTTGGTAAGGTACTATAAATGAAACTTTTGACAAAAAACATAAAACATGTTAGGTGCCGTAATTTTCTTTTGGCATGAGCAATCGATGTGCACGGTACGCCCCTGCAACCTGCAATAATGTTTTTTTGTAAATGTTCTAGGAAATAACTTAAACCTAACTATTTAATAGCGTCATTCAATCGCTCAATCATTTTTTGTCGGAAAATATTTTTTTTTGCATTTATTTTTCCTCTAAGAATTAGAGTTTAATATATTTTCTTATGTAAGGCAAACTTTCTGAGCAAATTAGTGAATGATCTTAAGCAGGCAAATCGTTATTCAAAATCAAAGTTTACTTATTGGTATCATGTGCAGCGATCAAAAGATATTTGTGATATCAGGTTTGATGTTTTTTTTTTACCAAAGAATTTGAATTTTTGTTAAAATGTTACCGAAAAAAATTAATTTGATATGCTATTTATAATGATTCGTTTCTGGTTGTTAAGTGGTTGTTACATAAATTTGTTGCCCTCATTCCTCATCAATTGAATGCCGCAAGCTCCAATTAGATCAGCCTGTTTGTAGCGTTTAACACGATTCGATTCATTGTCTGTTGTGATGCCTTCATTTCTCATCTATTCCATATCGAATGGAGCCCTACGTATAAAAGAATGTCAAATAACTCATCTGCTCAGTTAGAGTTTTGAAGTGATACCCTAAGTTAATACAAATATTTCAAAAAGAATCGAAAAATGGAGCTGAAAATATTTTTCAGTGGTAAGTCTATTTTGCAATAAATCTGAATATCCTTTTTTAAAATTTGCAACAGAGTCCTTAAGGATTTTTAATCGTTTGATCTTTTAATCATCTGATTTAAGATCATGGTTTTGTTAAATAACGTTTGATTTTATATGAAATATATATATATATACCAACTTTACTCGTTATTCTTACGTACAATTTTGTATTTCAACAACCTGTTTTTGAAACTTTTTTGAAATATATGGGCTTCACAAGTGCTCTGTATCTAGTTTTGGTTTGGCAACTCTGGCATATTAAAGGAAATGAATTGAACTTAAATCAATATTTTGTAAATTTGCAAAAAAATACTTTTTTTATAGTTTTTTAATGAATTGTTTATAAACATAATTTTTTTTTTTAATGTTCTGTGCCTTTTAAAAATCTGAAAACAATTATTGCAAATTCCACAGAAAGCTGAATCCGTTTAAGGACTGCAATGGTTTTAGAAATTATGACTTATAGTTTTTTATCAAAAAGTTTTCTATAATATATTTACTTGGGCTCTAAGATTCAGTTTTATCAACAAATTGCCATTTGATTATAAATGTATGTTAATTTTTTTTTATCTTCCAGTGTTTTGGCATTAGAATTTTTCTATTTTTTATTGGGAAGTTATTTTTGATAGCAAATTTATCACTGATGCACCCTTTTAAAGATAAAACTTTAGAAAACTTTACCGAATTAAAAACCATATTTTCGTGGTAGAAGAACTACAAATGAGAATGGGGGTAAATTTTTAGATGTTTAATTATTGACTCACTCTGTGTACAAATTTTGTAATTTTCTTTAAAAATTTTTTCATTATGGCTTTCTTAAAATAAAATATTTACCGCTTGATAGCTAACCTTCGTCATTTTGACGAAGAACAGTCCGATATTCACCTCCCTACCTGTTACTATAGTGCCTAGCTACATGTACTCTCACACCATCTCAGTCACCACCCGAAATGTTGCTTTGGCGGTAGTGCGCAGTCGATGTGAATTTCGTATGTTTAAATTTAGTCGACCTGTTCATCATTTTGACAAATTCTTAGAAAGTTAGCTTTTGCGTTATGTTTTTTCTTACTTAAACATATAAGGGCTCTATCTTTTTTCTTATTGATGTCAATGATCTAATTTTAAAGAAATTAAAAAAAAAAAAATTAGATTGTTTGTGCCAAAAAAAAAAAAGAATTGTTTCTTAGTTGTTGCTCCGATGTAAGCTTACCTAATTATTAATAAAAAATTCCTTTTATCTTCTAAAATTTTTAATTTATTTATGTTAGTTACAGTTATTTACTTATATTAAATATAATATCTGTAAATAGTTTATACCTAATAAAATCATGTCACTTTAAAGATAGTCTACCACTCCATATTTAAAACAAACAAAAAATATATATGTTCGTCAAAATGACGAATGGTTAGCTTTTAAGGAGTATTGAGTAAGGTTTGCTATCTAGATTAGAAAGATATTCAGAAAAGAAAACATTTTTCTTGAGGTGGACCGCCATATCAATCCTATCAAGAAAATAGTAAGTTTAATAAACAAGTGCCTTTTAGTAGAGTTGTGAATCGGCAACATACAACAGTAGCTCCTGTTCAGCCGGAAGTGTTACGTCAATATAAATATTAAGATTTATTAACTAATTAAATTTTATTCTCGTTTCAGTACACACACTTCTCTTGTTTGTTGCTCTAACGTTTGTATTGAAAATGAGTACCTCCAAAGAGGTAGTCCATAGCTTCCCGTGGCAACTCCTTGACGCTATTAAGCCTAAAATATCACCGCTACTGATATCACCCTCTTCCGTACGTGACAGTCTTGAAGTGGCATATTTTGGTAGTGATGGAGAAACATCCAGGCAAATACGAAGATCTCTTCAGATAGTCGGTACTAAAGAACTGATAGCATCAAAATTTAATGACCGAAAAAGTGATTCTGAAAATGCATTTTTTATCAGTACTAAACTTGAGCTTGCTAAAAAATTTCAGCGTACTCTTGAAAGCATAGGAGGTAAGGCTAAAATAATTGATTTTTCTCTTCGAAATGCTGCACGAAGAATTATCGATTGGATCGGAACCGAAATAGGAACACCGCTAAAAGGCATTAACTCTCTAAGGAAACTAATCAGTAACCGTACCTCTACAGTTGAGGTTAATTTAGTTAATTTTTCAGCTGAATGGGAACATCCATTTAAATCAAAAATCGAAAAAAGGAACGTCACCATTATGCGTGGATTTGGTGACTATTCGCATGGTATATTGGAAGAGCTGAATGTTACAGCTGTGGTGCTACCATTTAAAAACAGCAAATCTAATATGCTTGTTTTGTTGCCGTCAAAAAATGAAAAGCTGGAAACCATTATAGAACGAATAAAAAACTATGATATCGATAGCATAGATAGTAGACTAAAGAAAATAAAATTGGATGTATATTTTCCCAAAATTGACTTAAATACATACATAGTATTGAACAAAGCTCTGAATAAGGTAATATTTTTCACACATATAAATTATTTTTTTTAGCTTAGCTTCAAAACACGTCAGTTCACTCTTTTTAAAAAAAAAAAAATTTCCTTTTATTTGCTTTATACCGCACCCGAGAATTAAGAGTGTGCCTTTTGGCTAGACCTTATATTGCAGTGAGATTTGGGGACTAAGAATAAGAAATAATAGCGATGGCTATAAGACTACAGGTTTGATACCTGTAGAGGCTAGAAAACTAAATTTTTTTTAAATGTTTAAATGAGAACCAATTTTGAGTGCAGTATCTTGAACTAATCGCTGTTAATGTTCAAATGATCAAACTTGAGGTTTACAACTCTTCCTGCGGAAACTGTAGGTTCTCTTCTCAGGAGGGGAGTTATGTCCAATGTTGCTAGTCAGCATTACATCATGGTCAACTTAGTGAGCTAATTTTTCTTTTGTTTCTGTGTCAATATTTGTCTTCAAGGTCGAAATTATATTGTTGGTCTTTCCAATTTCTACATAAATTAGTACTGCGTAGGAAAAAGTTGTCCATGACAAGGCCACACTTACTTTGAAATGGGCCAGTAATAGAGAAGCTATTTCTGACAGCGACCTTCGGACTACAATCCATTCCATAGATATGAAACGTATAACTCTGGTCGAAGGGATTGAATGGAAATATTAGGAAAGTAAGGTTAGACTAATTCATTATTACAATACAATAGTTAAACCTAAATATATTCAGAATTTTTTCCCATTATTGAATACACAAAGTTGATCAATGAGTTTTTCTTAAGCTATGAAAAGTTTCCTGAACTGACCTTAAATTATTTTCATATTCGACATCTTCTTTTGCTGTAGTCACTAAAAAAATTTTTTTTTTCCTTTAATAAATTAGTTGAATTTTAAGGAGCCCCTCAGCACAAACGCTAATTTCACAAGTTTGCTGAGAGGTAGAAAGAATAAGCATAAGCATCAAAATTACATTCAAAATGTACTGCAATCGACAGCACTTAAAGTTGGTTTTAAAAAGATTGGCTTAAAATCAGCAACAGGTAATAGTTTTTTTAACAAGTACTGTTAAATAGGAATATTTTTAATAATTTTTTCTTATCTGTTTCTTTACAGTTGTTCAATGGAAGCGTACGCCCAGAATTAAAAACAGTAAAAACTCTGTAAATAAAATTTACAAAAAACCTCACCGAAAACCGCGTAAAAACGTCTTCTATGTAAAGCGTCCTTTCATTTTTGCCATAAGGGAAGGAAAAAATATTTTGTCAATAGGAGGTGTAAGCAAGTTTACTTAAATCTCTCGTGGCAATATAAAATACCACTATATATTATGTTATTTAGCTAAATATAATATTTATACAGCAAATGAAAAAAATTTGTGTAAAATAGCAATAATAAAGGCTTAAAGTCATCATCAAAAAAAATGTATGAACTACAAACTTATATGTCCCTATGTATATTGAAGAAACACAGTCAGGTACTAAATGCCATCTAAGTGGAGAAGAAGTGTTACTCAAAAATCTCTACACTGAACTAAATTTCGTACAAAATTTTTTATTAATATTATACATATATTTTTCCCATATAAAGATCATTTAACCAAGGTATTTTCTGTACATTGACACAGTATTGTATGTATGTATACGTACATTCGGTCACTGAAGTATTAAATTAAACTCTTGTGCTATATATCGTTTTCATGTTTTCGTACATAAATATTATGTACTTTTACACTGGCTGTGTTCCAATGCAAATACATGTGTTGTATGTTGTTTAACTTCGGAAATGTATACACTTTGTGTTCAGTGTAGCTGTGGAGCATGTCACCATGTCGTCAAACGTGGGAAAATATTTGTTGGATATGAACTCTTTAGATATTGCTCTGACATCTTCTAGCGTTTTATAGATTTTCCTGATTCTTTTATATTTTCTTAGTAAATTAATTTTTATAGATTTTTATTAGTTGAAATTAGCTTAAGTTCACTATTGGAATACATATTTACGCATATTATGTTTTATGTTTATATTTCTACTCTCTCTATATCAAATTATACTTTTACAAACTATACATTATAAGCATAAGCTTACTTGTACTATATATTTCTAACAAAAAAAAAAATAAAGTAATAAATAAGTTTTGAAATTTTAATGCTAAAATCTTAAATGTATCTTTATTCTGAGAATTTATTTTTTTAAATTTTCTTCCTTTGAATTATGTAGGATTTTTAGATATTTGGTTCTGATCCTTCGACTATCTTTATGAAAGTTATCTTTCTTATGGAATTTTTACGGCGGAAAATGTTTCACTTCAAAAAGCTGATAATCTAGTGCTAAATCATTTGCTGGGTAGTTAGGAGTGCTTATTGATTGACTGACTGAGAAAATGATTAGTTATTATTGCTCATGATAATTAGGAAAGAAAGCTAATTCTAAATAAAAGATAATCTGAGTGTTTTAGCATCGCCATACTTGGGCTGTCTTCTAGGGTAGACAATTATTTATTATCTTTACTAAGATCTTTTAGGGTTTTCTGTGCTGTTCTTCAAAAAACTGATAGCTGAAATCTGTGAGATATTCACGAAAAGAGAGGAACAATAAATATGTGTTAATAAATTCGACTGACACATACAATTTTTGCTACAAAATATTTAGTTAAATAAGTTAAACCTTTCAACCACTTAGAAGTATTTCACTCTTCCGGCTGTAATTCGTTACACATCAGACTTACAATGATTTTTTCCCCTTATGTTCAGTAAGTGCTGATTGTGCTGACTGAAGAAATATTCGAGATAATCGTATCTTTCATTTGTAAATTGTGATATATTATTTCAATTTCGTTCTTCTCAGATCATTATTCATCGTCGAAATGACGTTACATAATCTACAAAAAAAAAAAAAAAAAATACGAATTCACAGGGTAGCCTTAGATCAAATGAACACCCGGTACAATTTTCTAACCCAGATTTTTGCATTTAACCAACAAGTTTTAATAACCAGACGTCATATACAGTGTACTGGCCCTCACAAAATATACTATGAAATATCTTTTCACAATAGCCACTCCACGGCACAATTTGACTATCGTCTCCGGCAAAACTTTTGTCACAATCTTCGCAAAAATTATCCACCATCGATATTGCAAATCAAAAAAATAGAAACGTTTGGTTTGACTTCCATGGTAGGTGGCATGCCCACTTACTCAACATATACCACATTTTAAACATTGCACGCCCACTTTTCTGAACCCAATAACTTTTGTTCTTGCTTGTGATGTCAGACAATTCCGGAAAAAGTTTGCTAAAATTAACTTGAATAGTTCCCGTAGCATAACATTTTGTAGAATTAACTTGTATACGAGGTACACCTATAATATACTCCCACATTTATAATACTTGTAAAAGTTCGATTTAGTGAAAATGCTTTGAAATTCAAATTGGAATGTACTGCAAGTAAGCCTGATGTACTTGCGAACTTTAAAAATGTACTAAAAAAAGTTGCAAGATGCCAATGGTCTGAAGAAAAGCAATAAAACTTGATGAAAGACTCCAATTTATGAAAAAAATATCCAAAAGAAAAAATGCAGCATTATAAAAATAGACGGCATTTAGAAACTATTGAAGAAAATGTCATGAATTTTGATAGAAACGATTTCCAAATAAAAGGATGCGCCCGTTTAAAACTACTAGCGCTCATTTCAAAAGCATAGAAATACTTACCTTGCTTCAGTTGAATATAAAAGCAAGTTTAAAAGCAAGAAAAACAAGTTTAAAATTTGTATGATTATTATATAACGATTTCACATTTCACGATGTTTTAAATAGCTTATAAATCTGCAACATGTCCAGAAAAATACACTGTATTATTATCCAAGAGCGCAAAATAAAACGGATGATCCACGTTGAAGTCATAAATAACTTTGATGAGCTTCATTGATCCTCCAACCCCTCCCATACCTTGCAAAATAAAAAAAGTTAGAAGCTAATAACGATAAGATGTTTAAAATTTAATTTTTTTCATTTACCTGTTGCTGCAGCAGCCACAGTGCCCTTTTCATCAATTTCAATAAAAGCTTTATGTCGAACTTCCGACACAACAACTTGGTCCTTGGTAGTAAAGAGACTACTGAAATTAGCCGTTGAACTGAAGAACTTACGCATACCAAGAGTTTCCAAAGTTGTATTCAATGATATTTCAAATTCAATTTTAAATTTGGGAAGAGATACGCGTACTTCCTTTTCTTTTAAGTTATCTAATAGTTTGGTCAAGTCAACATCTATCAATTTTTTCTCCATCCAACTGATTTGGTAGCAGCACTAACATTTGTATGTTAGTGGCAAAGTATCTTAATGCCAAAGCTTTAGCATTCAAATCTGATAATTCTCCATAGGATAAAGTATCCTGCTGGTACATCATATCTACTTTTCTCGTGTTTGTGTTGCTAAGATGAAAGTTTTTCTTAGCAGTACTGTCACTATGAAACAAATGCTACCAATTTGCTCTGAAATAAAAAGCATTCACCAGTATGACAGCAGTATGATCTTCAAGACTATCGGGTGAAATGAGATTTGGAATTTTATTTTCTGTCTGCTGTTCAATCCAATTATTAATTTTTTCAGCCGTTTGCAATTTATCAGAAAAATTAACATTTTCTGCACTGGAGTCAAAATATCGTTGTGCCACATTATTAAATTCGGACGCGATTTTATAGCCTTCTTTCACATAGATACGATTCGCCATTTTTACTATAGCTTCATCGCTACTTCGCATTTTACTCAGTAGATTTCCAAATTGCTGTGCCACGTGTTCTTTACTAATGCCATTGCTTCCCAGATGTAGGCCACTTCTAAATTCGTCAGCAGTTGTGCCTTCAGCACCAATATATGCCAGCGAAGGACAGGTTTGTATGGAGGCCGGTGAGATGACGACATTCCGATTAATATTTTCACGAGCGATTGCATTAAAAAGTTTTGCAGAGAAGGTTGCTTGGTTATCGGCAGATTGTGTTGGAGTTGACACAGTCAACTGCAACAGCCCTAGCACCAAGACTATATTGAGAACAAGCACTTAAAAAAGAAATTCTGGATAAGTGAAAGAATTTGTTTGAATAATTTACTAATTTCAGTGTTAAAATGACTAAAATCTCGCTTGATTTTGTCTGCTCTCTACGAAATGTTTAAGTAAACTGAAATAATATAAATTTATTTTAATAACTTGGTCTTAAATATCAAATTATATACATATGCTTAATATTAATATACAACTGATTATTTTCTAACACGTGACAATTCTTTTTTTGTATAAATCCTTGGTATTCCACATGTAGAATTTGAATAAAACAAATGTACAGAAAATGCAAAATAATAAGTTTTTAAGAACTTTAATATTTAAATATCTACAACATGCCCAGCAAAATAAACAGTATCGTTATGCGAGAGAACGAAATAAAATGGATGATCCACGTTGAAGTCATAAATATCTTTGTACAGCGCGTTTGACATTAACATCACCTTTGTAGCTTAAATAAAAGCAGAGTTAAGAAAGTAAGATATAACGATTGTATCTAAAAATGTCCTTTTCTTCACTGACCTGTACCTCCAGCTGCCTCAGTGCCCTTTTCATCAACCTCAATAAAAGCTTTATGTTTGACTTCCGACACAGCAACTTGATCGTTAGTAGTAAAGAGACAACTAAAATCAGCCGTTGAACTGAATAAATCACGCATGCCAAGAGTTTCCAAAGTTGGTTGCAACGATATTTCGAATTCAATTCTAAATTTTGGAAGAGATACGCGGACTTGCTCTCCTTTTAAATTATCTAATAGTTTGGTCAAATCAACATCCACCAATTGTTGCTCCAACTGACCAAGACCCTCCAAATCATTTGGTAGCAACACTAACATCTTCATGTTAGTACCAACATATTTCATTGACAAAGCTTTAGCATTCAAATCTGATAATTCGCCATAGGCAAAACGATCCTGCTGGTACATCATATCTACTTTTCTAGTGTTTGTGCTACTAAGATAAAAGTCTTTCTGAGCTGTGCTATCACTATCAAAAGAGTTCCACCATTTTGCTTTGAAATAAATAGCATTGACCAGTATGGCAGTAGTATCATCATCAAGACCGTCAGGTGAAATGAGATTTCGAATTTTATTTTCAGTCTGCTGTTCAATCCAATTATTTATTTTCTCAGCCGTTTGCACATTATCGGAAAAATTAACATTTTCTGCACTCGAGTCAAAATATCGTTGTGCTACATCATTAAATTCGGACGCGATTTGATAACCTTCCTTCACATAGATACGATTCGCCATTTTTACTACAGCTTCATCGTTACTTCGCATTTTACTCATTAGATTTTGAAATTGTTGTGCCACCTGTTCTTTAGTGATGTCATTATTTCCAAGATGTAGACCCCGTCTCAATTCGTCAGCAGTTGTGCCGTCAGCAGCAATATATGCCAGTGCTAGACAGGTTTGTATGGACGCCGGTGAGATGACGACATTCTCAGTGATTTTTTTACAAGCGATTGTATTAAAAAGTTTTGCAGAGAAGGTTGCCTGGTTGTTGGTAGTTTGTGTTGGAGTTGCCGCAACCGACTGCAGTGGGTCCTGCGCTAGAATTAAACGACTTCTTTTAAAAAGCATATTTGATGGTATTGTTTCTTTAACTTATAAACTTTTTGTTGACTTACAACTCATTTTTGAAAAGATGAAACCTTTGTACTTTCCTTTTTTCGTCTGCTTTTTGCAAGGCGTTGAAGTTCACTAATACAGTTTGAGTTTAATGTAAACAAAATGCCAAATTAATTAGTTCTTGTTGTGTTTTTGTTTCTCAATAAAAAAAGTCAGATATGTTCAAATTTTAAGAAAAAAAAGTGAGTGAAATTTCATGATATGACATTTAAACTTTTTGAAAGTTCGCTCAAATTAAAACGAATCAAACATTCGCCACAGTCAGTGAGTGGAACAACCAAACAGCACTAGTTTCGTGAACTTGGATTTGTGAATGCCAGCATATGACGTCGTTTGCAATACTTATACAGAAGGTGTAGAGTAGTGTTGGCCATTTACCCTCCCGCGGTCACATTGCCCGTTTCGAGCCATCATTCGGCCCGCCGTGTAGTTGCTGATTTCTATGCGCTGATTCGCATGAAAATAGAATATGCGAGAAACCCACTCGGAATCAAACGTGCAAAAACAAAACAAATGCAAACAAAAACATTATTTATGCGAAAGGCAATTTTTTAGGCATGTATTACTGAAATATTATTTAATTGTTGTAAAAAAATCAATTTCATGGAAAAATAGTCACCGTCATCACAAAATATTGAACCAGATATTGAAAGTCTTATTTAAGTAAACTCTGCTAATATGTTTGTATAACATACATTTGTATACATAATATGTATATGATTTATGAAATGTTTTCTTTTTGTTGTTAAATAAAAATACAATTATTTTATATGTCAACATTTATCTTTATTTATTAACATCAGTGATGCACGAATTTCTACTGGGTCATTTTTTCTATACGCGGAAAAGACATATTTTCATTTTTTTTTTCGCTGGAATTTCTTCACACATTTGTACACATACTAGCGCTTAATGTTTGTTGTAAACGTCAGCGCGCTGTCGACTTTTGGGCACCGCAGCTGGCCATCCCTAGTGTAGAGTATTAAGATCAATCGATGTTGTTATTATGCTGTTTTATTTAACCAAAAAAGTTTACTGAAGAATAATTTTTGGAAATAGAAAAGGGCGTCTGAAAAATGTTGCGCGCTTTATAACTCACTATTTATGTTCTCCAACTCTAGCAAGCTTTTAAAGATGTCTAGTCCCATAGCAAATATATAATTATTTGCCCTAAGTTAAAAAGTTTTTTGAGTCCCATAACTCTTAATAACAACTTAACCCAGCAATACCCAGCGTATGAAATTTCATACGGTATTTGAACTCTGCAGATCACTATTTTTTGCCAACAAACAAGGTAGTTGGTGATATCATTTTTGAATTTTTTGCTGTAAATATTTTCAATGAACAAAATCAAATTTTATTTTTTTTAATTTTTTTTAGCAAAATGCATTGTTTTTTAGTAATTTTTCCAAAATCGCATGAAAAAAATTTTTTTCTGGGAGCTGCTGAGTTAATGCTCTAAGTTATGCATGAAAAGCTCCACAGGTCAATATACTGATCACTCTTTCTTACTGTAACTATAAAATGATGTGTCTATCGTATGAAGAGTTTATGACATTATTTGTATGAAAACTAACATCGGAAATTGAGAGTGCGCGGTGCACTAAACTAAACTAAATTAAAGAAATGGCAACAAACTTTTCGAACAACTCTAATATTTACGTATCGTTTTGTAACTAAACTAAAGTTAATTTTGATGCATACTAAATGTATGGCTTAGAAAAAAATATTTTTGGTTTAGCTTTTACACCTCTGACTAATAAATTCGTTTAAAAAATTCGTGCATTGGAATTAAGTATAGAAATGCGAAAGTTCAATACATTTCACGAAAAATTGATAGCAAGAATATTGATAATTATTATTATCAGTGAATAATTTCATTTTATGCTGACAACGCGTTGTAACAACGTTGTTGCAACGTTTGATACTCACTTTAATTTTCTTCTATTCGTGTTGAAAACATTTTTATTTAAAGTAAAACACCCAGCAAACATTTTTAATCGCGGAAGATTTATATCTCAATCGCCGAAATGATGCTCCAATCGCGCGCTTGGTTATTTTCTCATACCAAACTATTGAATTGCTCAGAGGAGTCTTATTGTTGTTAGAGACGATATAAAAGTATTTATTTAACATCACTCGACTGATGTTCCTGATGTTTGCTGGGTATGTTGTTATCTATACTATTACATAAAGAGGTAAAGTTTGTTTTCTTTGGTTGGTTGTATGTAGAAGGTAATCTCTTACACTACTAAATCGATTCTAAAAATTATTCTATAAATAGAATGCGCTACTAGTCCTGACTAACATAGGCTTTATTTTATTTTGATAAAAATAAAGAACGTGCTATCTTTTATAAAGCCAAAATATTTAAAACGCTGCACCTTGGCGCCTACGATAACAAAAATTTTTAAATTTGTTTATGCTAGGCACCTCACAAAATATGGATGCGACTAGACAACGGGGCGTGGCACCTCTCATAGAACAAAATCACTTTAAAGTTTAAAAACTATGTCTTGGCATCTACGTTATCTATAGTTGTGAATCTTCATACATACATAAATGTACATTGTTCGCTCGAAGCAGGCTTGCCAAGTGGTCGCTTTTGATGTGCCCAGGTCGTCTGTTGCATGCCAAAGCCCCGGGCCTTGTCGGAATTGAAAAATTTCGGAAAAGCCATTATTTGAAAAGTTAATGAACTATTTCAAAAAATTTCATCAAAATTATCAAAAAAATTAGTAAATTGTTTAATTTTGGGAAGGCCGTTAATTCCAAGTTTTGAACTTGGTAGCCATGACACCAAGCTTCTCGCAAAATGTGGGCGAAATTGGGTTGTGGCTTCTCAAAAACAAATAAGTTTTTGGTATGTACTTGTACCAAGTTGTGAATTTGGTATATGTATGTATGTATATGTGTTTGAGTCCAATTGTCTGCAGTAAGGACTTTGCGTAAAATTTAGGCGTTTTTGTACAACCGGTAGTGCTTGGGTAGAGCCGTAGGTACAGCTAGTTCTTTATATATTATTATTATTATGCACAGGCATAAATTGAATTGGTCCACTCCGAATGTATTTTACCTGAAAAATTTCTCTATTATGACATCTCTCAAGAAGAATTATTTTTTTAAAGCATAGCGATTTTTGTGGTATCGGCGAATTAAGAAATTTTGTCATTAAGATGGAAAAAAGAAAAAGTTGCTCGAATTGTTGATATTATTGATGAAAGTGCAATAGCCCTCTTAAAGGGAGGTTCTACAATGTTTAATTGAAATTTTTAACGATGGTGGCATCTGGACTTAACATCCATACAAGCAAAAGGTAACTCGTAATGCAACCCACATGTTGTTCAGTGTGACAATGTATTTCGTAGTATTAAAGGTAGCACGCACGCTTGTTAAAATCAGCCTTCTTTAAACTACAGATGCTCATTTGAAAAGCAAAGAAAACTTTCCTATACTGAGTGACTCAATTTCGTTTCAGTATATTGTAATTGAATTGAATCTTGCAAAGTCAAATTAATTTTTAATTTGTGTGTTTATCATTTTCTTAACAAATTTATATTTGAAAATGTTTTAAGCAACTTAAATATCTGCAACGTGTCCCGCAAAATACACTGTATCGTCGTCCAAGAGTGCAAAATAAAAAGGATGGTCCACGTTGAAGTCATAAATAACTTGATAGTGCGGCCTTGATGATACTCGCATTATTTGTATAGCTTGAAAAATAGCAAAATAAAAAAAGTTAGAAGCTAATGACGATAACATTTCAAAAATGTCATTTTCTTCATTTACCTGTTACTGCAGCAGCCTCAGTGCCCTTTTCATTAACCTCAATAAAAGCTTTATGTTTGACTTCCGACACAGCAACTTGATCCTCGGTAGTAAAGAGACTACTGAAATCAGCCGTTGAACTGAATAACGTACGCATGCCAAGAGCTTCCAAAGTTGGTTTCAACGATATTTGAAATTCAATTTTAAATTTGGGAAGAGATACTCGCACTTGCTCACCTTTTAATTTATCTAAGAGTTTGGTTAAATCGACATCACTCAATTGTTGCTCTAACTCTCCAAGACCCTCCAACTGATTTGGTAGTAGCACTAACATCTGTACATTAGTACCAGCGTATTTCATTGATAAAGCTTTAGCATTCAAATCTGATAATTCACCATAGGCAAAACGATCCTTCTGGTACATCATATCTACTTCTCTTGTGTCTGTGTTACTAAGATGAAAATCTTTTTTTGCAGTGCGTTTAATGTAAAATGTATTCAACCAATTTGCTTTAAAATAAATAGCATTCACCAGTATGGCAGCGGTATCATCTCTAAGACCATCAGGTGAAATGAGATTTCGAATTTTATTTTCTGTCTGCTGTTCAATCCAATTATTAATTTTTTCAGCCGTTTGCGCTTTATCGGAAAAATTAACATTTTCTTGACTGGAGTCAAAATATCGTTGTGCCACATCATTGAATTCGGACGCGATTTGATGACCTTCCTTCACATAGATACGATTCGCCATTTTTACTATAGCTTCATCGCTACTTCGCATTTTACTCAGTAGATTTTGAAATTGTTGTGCCACGTGTTCTTTACTAATGCCATTGCTTCCCAGATGTAGGCCACTTCTCAATTCGTCAGCAGTTGTGCCTTCAGCACCAATATATGCCAGCGCTAGACAGGTTTGTATGGAGGCCGGTGAGATGACGACATTCCGATTAATACTTTCACGAGCGATTGTATTAAAAAGTTTTGCAGAGAAGGCTGCTTGGTTATCGGCAGATTGTGTTGGAGTTGACACAGTCAACTGCAACAGCCCTAGCACCAAGACTATATTGAGAACAAGCACTTAAAAAAGAAATTCTGGATAAGTGAAAGAATTTGTTTGAATAATTTACTAATTTTAAGGTGCCTTACCATTCATTGTTAAAATGATTAAAATCTCGCTTGGTTTTGTCTGCTCTCTATGACATGTTTAAGTAAACTAAAATAATAAAAATTTATTTTAATAACTTAGTCTTAAATAGCAAAGTATATATGCTTAATATTAATATACAACTGATTATTTTCTAATGCGTGACAATTCTTTTTTTGTATAAATCCTTGGTATTCCACATACTAGAAAAATTGAAAATGAATCAAAGGATTTGTTTGAAAAACTTTAAGGTGCCCTACATTTCATTGTTAAAATATTTTAAGCCTCGTGTGCTTTTCTCTGCTCTCTGCAATGTGTTTGAGTTAACTAAAATAAGTTTTGTTCGAACTACTATATTAAATTATCTAATAGTCTTTTAGTGAATTAATTAATAAATAAATGAAATGAAAATGAAATGAAATGAAATGAGGTATATCAGTAGATTATGTTTGCAAAATATTATTATGCAAATGATTAGATTCCGACCTTTGATAAATATATTCTTGGTAGTCGGCTAAAGTCATTCAAGTGAAACAAATGTAAAACAGAATTTATTAGAAATGTTTTTTTTTTTAATAAAATATATTTTAAGATTTTTTTAGAGATAACGGAAAACTAGCTTGATTTTGACATGATTACAAACCTTCTTATATGACATTTTTTATTTCAAGTCTGTAGCGTGTCTGAATAAAAATGTAATTTATATTTTGAGAAAAAAATTCTTTGGACCTCAAATGTGATTTGACTTGCATGAAACTCATGTTATGGAAATCCACCCTTACATTTTTTAGCGAAAGAAAAGGTTGAGTGTTTTTTTTTTTCTTCCTTTGGCTCAAAATTACAGGTTTTATATATTTTTGAAGTTTAGTTGGAGCAAATTGAATTTTCTAAAAATCTGAAAATGGAATTGGTCTTTCGGCTTTTTTATTCCATGTAATTTCAAAGTTTATAGTATCCCATATCTCTACACCACTACACCATATAGCATTAAACGTTTTTTGTTTGTATGGGAGCTACCACGCTTACTGATGCAATCCCGTCGAAGTCCACTTATAGTAATCGGCACCTGCGTATCGAATTTTATTAGAATTATGTACTCATATAGCATACTAAATATAACATTTAACGTTTCTTGCTTGTATGGGAGGTGACACGCCCAAATGTACTACTGCGCCCATTTTTGCTCATGAGATATTGTACAGCAAATTTAGCTACCGTGTTAAATTTTCTCTTATTATAACGTCAATAAGTATTGTGGGATGTACCACGCCCTTCAACGAGGTTTGCCAGTATAGTGACATAGCTTGTTATGATGACTGCTCTTTGTGGTATTATATTTAAAATTTTTATGAAAATTTTAGTTGCCGTTTTCGATTAAAACTGAATTAAAGTTTTTAATTATTAAAAAGTGCCACCCCACTTTTCGATTCCGCCCACTTTTAGCAAAATTTAAGAAATTTATTTTCTGCATCTGTTCATCAAATTACATTACAATATCTGGAATGGTTTGCTACGTTATAAAAATTAAAGTTTAAGGCTGTGCCACGCCCTTGTTTAAGTTTATAAAAACTTACACTAGTCTATATTTTGTTTACATATGCACCAAATCCTCAAGTTTCATTAAAATAACTGCAACCGTTTTCGAAATAAAGTGTGAAAATATATATTTTTACCGACCTGTCGGTCTTCTGGTACTAAAAGTTTATATGACGTACCTCAAAATTGTTTTATCAAAAAAATCTATGAACCTTATTGTTCGAAAATATTGGTTTATTTTTAATTAAGAAAGATTCAGAAAATCTTTCAACATATTTCATAACAAATTATTTAATTTTTTTCCAAATTAAAATAAAAAACTTTTGACACTTCTTCTACCTTCCCAGATAACTAGAACTAGAACTAGAGAGAATCCTCCAAAATATGTATTTAATGCAATTAAAAATTTTACTGTCATTCAATTAATTTTTTTTTTTAAATATTTCAAATACATTTCCAAGCCAAGTAGTAAACCACACGGAGATCCAAAATGTGCTAAGGCATTCAACTAAAACCAATGTAAAGCAAAATTTATTAGTTATGTTTTTCTGTAAAATATAAATTTAAAAATTATGTCAATCATCGGTGAGTTGCCAACAAAAATTAAAAATAAGCAGAAAAGTTAGCGCCTCTGTTAAAATTAAACATGAAATATTAAACACCACCAAAAGGCAGCCTCAGACCTCAAAGGGATTTGGATTATTTACTCTAGACTTTCACCAGTTGACCAGTTCAATTTAATTTGAAATCTTAGCCGGAAACGAATAAGTCTGAGGTTATTAATAGAGTCAGAGCGAGGCATTTGGTTTTTAGGCAGCTTGCACCAATATAGATTTTATTTTCATACAAAGTTTGTAATAACTATAAAGAAAAATGACATGGTCTGACATCAAAAACATTTATAATAAAAGTACAAAGTTTAGGAAACAAAGCAAATGATATTTGAGAAACTTCTAGTAGTCTTTTACGAACAAGAAAGACTTTCGTCTCAAGAGTACTGAAACAACTTTTGACCATGCGAAACAAAATTTAGTTTTTGTAACTTTTATTGTTTGGCAATGTTATTATTTAGATATCTGCAACGTGTCCAGCAAAATAAATAGTATCGTTATCCAAGAGTGCAAAGTAGAACGGATGATCCACGACGAAGTCGTAAATAACTTTGTAGAACGGCATTGACAGAAAGCTCAGTTTCAAAGCTAAAACCAAGCAAAGGAAAAAAAAATACGTTAAAATTTTAAATCGCTTTTTTGATTATTTACCTGTAACTGCTGCAGCCTCAGTGCCCTTTTCATTAACCTCAATAAAAGCTTTATGTTTGACTTCCGACACAGCAACTTGATCCTTGGTAGTAAAGAGACTACTGAAATTAGCCGTTGAACTGAATAAATCACGCATACCAAGAGTTTCCAAAGTTGGTTTCAACGATATTTCAAACTCAATTTTAAATTTGGGAAGAGATACGCGTACTTCCTCTTCTTTTAAGTTATCTAATAGTTTGGTCAAGTCAACATCTATCAATTGTTTCTCCAACTGACCAAGACCCTCTAACTGGTTTGGTAGCAGCACTAACATCTGTATTTTAGTGCCATCGTATCTCAGTGACAAAGCCTTAGCATCCAAATCTGATAATTCACCATAGGCGAAACTATCCTGCTGGTACATCATATCTACTTTTCTTGTGTTTGTGTTACTAAGATGAAAGTTTTTCTTAGCAGTACTGTCACTTTCAAAAATATTCCACCAGTTTGCTTTGAAATAAATAGCATTCACCAGTATGGCAGCCGTATCATATCCAAGACTGTCAGGTGAAATGAGATTTCGAATTTTATTTTCTGTCTGCTGTTCAATCCAATTATTAATTTTATCAGCAGTTTTCACTTTATCGGAAAAATTAACATTTTCTGCACTCGAGTCAAAATATCGTTGTGCCACATCATTAAATTCGGACGCGATTCGATAACCTTCTTTCACATAGATACGATTCGCCATTTTTACTACAGCTTCATCGCTACTTCGCATTTTACTCAGTAGATTTCCAAATTGCTGTGCCACTTGTTCTTTACTAATGCCATTGCTTCCCAGATGTAGGCCACTTCTCAATTCGTCAGCAGTTGTGCCTTCAGCACCAATATATGCCAGCGCTAGACAGGTTTGTATGGAGGCCGGTGAGATGACGACATTCTGATTAATATTTTCACGAGCGATTGTATTAAAAAGTTTTGCAGAGAAGGTTGCTTGGTTATCGGCAGATTGTGTTGGAGTTGACACAGTCAACTGCAATAGGCCCAGCACTAGGGCGATATTGAAAACTAGAAAAATTGAGAATGAATTAAAGAATATATTTCACAAATTTTATATATTTTAAGGTGCCTTACAATTCATTGTCAAAATGATTTAAGTCGAGCGTGCTTTTGTCTTCTCTCTGGAATGTGTTTGCGTTAACTAAAATATTTTAAGCTTTGTTCGAATTGCTATATTAAATTGTCTAATAATCTTTAAGTGAAGTATAGATTAATTTTAAACAACAAATTTAATTTGCATAATATTTATATACAACTGATTAGTTTCTAAGGCGGACAATTTGGTATTCTGCTTAAAACATTCAAATAAAAGTAATAAAAACACACTTTACGTGTTTTTTAACAATTTAAATTTAAAAATATTTTAATCATCGGTGAGTTGGCAACAAAAATAAAGACTCAATATTTCCCGAAAAAATACCGTCTTCTGTAATAATTAAAAACATTGAGCACCACTAAAAACTACCCGTTTACGCCAGAAGGATATGTTTCGCGAAGGGGACACAATTCATGTAAAAAATTTATTTTTGTCCATTTCTCATCGACTAATGCACTTAATATCGAAAAATGAGCCTGAACGAAGAAGTCGATAAAATTCTAAAATTTATTCCTAGAGTTATAGCATTCAAGTTTTAAAAAAGTTATTCCAGTAAAGTTTTTATTTTCATAAAACAATAACTAAACAAACGGATTAATAAAAAAAGTAAGCGGCATAGGGTCTAGAAAAAAATTAGACGTTGAGAAACTAAAATTGCTCTAAAAAGGGGCTAAGTCAAGAAAAGCTTTTTTCACTAGTGTACTGATATCCTTCTGGTTTTTGGCTAACAATGTTTAGCGATTTTATAAAAAAAGGCGCTAGAATTAAAAGGCTTGTTTTAAAACTAAATAATTAAAGAAGAATACTAGAATTTGATTGTTGAGTTTATAAACGTACAGTTTTGCCTCACAACTCATTATTTAAAAGATTAAGGCCCTCATTTATTTCTTGCGACTGCTTTTTGCAAGTTGTAGAAGTTTACTAAAATATTTCGAGTTTAGTTCAAACAAAATAGCAAAATTTGTAGTTTTTTTGTTTTTTTTTATAAAAAAAATTTAGAATATACCTACAATACATATATAAATTATTAGTAAACAAAGAGAGTGAAAGAGAGTTTAAGAAATGACATTCGTGCTTTTTGAAAGCTTTTTCAAATTATAATGTACCAAATATTGGCTAAGGTCATGGGAGGAAACTAAACAGCAATAGATGGCGTTGACTTGGATTTAAGCGTGCCAGCATATCATACATTCACAAATGTATACGAGATTCAAGAAAAAATTAGTTTTACTTCTTCGTGATGCATAATATATGTATAATCAACATAAAAATCATGGTTTAAAAACAAGAAAAAAAATTATTTTTGGGTTGGCTTTACAACTCTGACAAATAATTTCGTGTCAAAAATCCGTTCGTTGGCATAAAGTAAAGATAATTGTTTTATAATTATTATTATCAGTGACATTATTTCATTTTATGTTAACAACGTCCATTACTCACATTTATTTCCACAGGTCTGTATTCATTCACAACGAATTGGTTTACCTCGTTTAAACATTATGCTAGAATGACGACCAAAATATGGAATTATGATTTCATTTATGGGAAAATGCTACAGCCAGATGTCGAATTACATGTAACATTCATTCAGCATTTTGAATAACATCCGCACTTTTGCAAATTTATGAGCCAGTTGCAACGTGTCATTATTTACGATATGAAATTAAGATCCTAACTCCAAAACAATTTCACATTTGGCATATGCTGATATCCGAAAACTAAGTATATTCCGATAATTTACACAAAGTTCCAAAATGGGTTAAAGCATTGAAATAACACAAATTAAAATCAAAATTTATTGGTAATGTTTTTTCTTAAAACAATATATTTAAAACTTACCACCAAAATTAAACATTAAACACCGCCATAATACAGCCTCAGACCCCAGAAGAATCTGTTTCCCCAAGGTGCACTCGTTCATATAAAATATTTTCAATCGATCGACTTCGAAAACTAAGCCGAAAAAGAACAAAGCGATAAAATTCTAAGATTATTACTCGACTTAGCGTGAGGCTATATAACTATTATCAGTTTTGATTATTTGGAAATTTTAGAATTTAATTATTTAAATATCTGCAACGTGTCCAGCAAAATAAACAGTATCGTTATCCAAGAGAGCGAAATAAAACGGATGATCAACGTTGAAGTCATAAATATCTTTGTATAGCCGCCCAGATTTATACATCATTTTTACAGCTAAACCAAAGTAAAATATACTTAAAAGGTTAGACACAAAAATCTTACAAAATTGCCATTTTCTTCATTTACCTGTAGCTCCAGCAGCATCAGTGCCCTTTTCATCAACTTCAATAAAAGCTTTATGTTTGACTTCCGACACAACAACTTGATCCTTGGTAGTAAAGAGGCTACTAAAATCAGCCGTTGAACTGAATAACGAACGCATGCCAAGAGTTTCCAAAGTTGGTTGCAACGATATTTCGAATTCAATTCTAAATTTGGGAAGAGATACGCGCACTTGCTCACCTTTTAATTTATCTAAGAGTTTGGTTAAATCGACATCACTCAATTGTTGCTCTAACTCTCCAAGACCCTCCAACTGATTTGGTAGTAGCACTAACATCTGTACATTAGTACCAGCGTATTTCATTGATAAAGCTTTAGCATTCAAATCTGATAATTCACCATAGGCAAAACGATCCTTCTGGTACATCATATCTACTTCTCTTGTGTCTGTGTTACTAAGACGAAAATCTTTCTTAGCGGTACTGTCACTATCAAAAGTATTCCACCATTTTGCTTTGAAATAAATAGCATTCACTAGTATAACAGCAGTATCATCTCCAAGACCATCAGGTGAAATGAGATTTTGAATTTTATTTTCTGTCTGCTGTTCAATCCAATTATTAATTTTTTCAGTCGTTTGCACTTTATCGGAAAAATTAACATTTTCTGCACTGGAATCAAAAAATCGTTGTGCCACATCATTGAATTCGGACGCAATTTGACAACTTTCTTTCACATAGATACGATTCGCCATTTTTACTACAGCTTCATCGTTACTTCGCATTTTACTCATTAGATTTTGAAATTGTTGTGCCACCTGTTCTTTAGTGACGTCATTATTTCCAAGATGTAGACCCCGTCTCAATTCGTCAGCAGTTGTGCCGTCAGCAGCAATATATGCCAGTGCTAGACAGGTTTGTATGGAGGCCGGTGAGATGACGACATTCTGATTGATTTTTTCACAAGCGATTGTATTAAAAAGTTTTGCAGAGAAGGTTGCTTGGTTATCGGCAGATTGTGTTGGAGTTGACTCAACCGACTGCGCTAAAATTTAATAATATATCATAATAATTGAAGAATACAAGAATTGTTTTTAGTAACTTAATAGCATTTACTTGGCTTACCCACAATTCATTTTTTAAAAGACGAAATCTCTCGTTCGCTTCTTTCGACTGCTTTCGTCTGCTGTTGTTAAGTTAAACAAAATAGCAAATTTTGTTAGTTCTTCAAAAAAAAAAAAAATTCAAAAATATTAAGAAATGACATTTGTACTTTTTGAAAGCTCGCTCAAATTATAATTGGCCAAGGTTACTATAGAATAATCAAAATAGATGGCTTTGACTTAATTTTATGCGCCAGCATTTGACGTCATATGCTGTCTTATGTGAATTATAGAAGGTGAGAGGAATATGAAAATTGTAGTAATGCTAATTTGCTAATAAAGCTTTCTTGCAATTGTTTTGAAGACTCTTCAATATAGAATTTCTGTTAACACACACATGTATTCGGGAATCGGTCTTTATATTATACTCTTTAGTTTACTAAAGGGGGGGGGGGGGAATAGAATTTTCATAGTGGGATTTAATAGATTCTAAAGATGAATTGAAATGTAGAAAAATGTCTTTAAAAGTTATGAAAGTCTTAAGAAGCATAACACAATCACAAATAAATTGTCTTAGAAATGGTTGGTATAACGTTTCAGACATATACAATTTTTGAAATGCTCTGAAAAAGGTTTATTGGAATCCCAAGCTTAAATAAAAAATGAACAACGCAATTTTTGAAATTTAACAAGACTTTACGTGTACTAACTGGCATCATGAGCGATCATTATATCATTGGTCTCATAGCCGAGTTCCTACAAAACGATTGCAGTGAAAGCTGAAACTGAAGAAAGGAGGGAAGCCATTCAACATTGAATTTTCTAAAACCACAATCAGTTACAGATCTGAGCTAAAACGCTCAGCGTATGCGAATTCTGGAAAGAAAACGAGATGGCATATTATGCTTCAAAGACCATTACCAATTTAAAATACCTATCAGCCTATTGCCACTTCTATGCTATTACTTTATTGTCAATGTAATTCTTCTATCCTAGGATATGAGGCTTTCCAATATAAAAATGTAATTTGCCAGAAAGATTAGACCCGTTCCCATCCGTTAAATCACATACATTTTTTAGTGAAATTTTTCGCGGGATCCGAGTGATTCGCACGATTAATACGACTTTTATTAAGATTGCTAAATTGTTTCAAATTTACAATCTCTGCTATATGTCGCAAATAATTTCCTTCTACCCAAAAGACTGAATATAATGAAACTTTAAGACTTGTAAGAGAAAAAAAAATTTATGAAAAATAGTTTACATTTCGCTTTGCATTGATCTTTATTGATTTAAGAATCATTACAAGTCTTAGTTAATATTTTATTTCTTAAAAACTCAATTAAAATTCAGCTATATGACCAGCAAAATATACTGCCTGTGTATTACGAATTGCAAATACAAACGGATGATCAGCGCGGAAAGTTTTCTGATTCAAAATCAAAGACATTGGCACGATTTTTATGACTGCAATAGAATGAGAAAAGTTTTTTTTTTATTGAATTACGAGAAACAAAGCAAACGTTATTAAACTTACATGTAGCTGCAGCTGCCTCTGAGCCAGCTTCATTAACTTCCAAAAATGCTTTATGTCTTATTTGATCAACTTTTTGTTGTGGTGCTGCGGTGAGCAAGGAACTGAAATCAGCTTGATCACTAAACATTGTGGTCATTCCCAACTATAAGAAATTTTTAAAATAGAAATAAAATTTTTCAATAACTGAAAACAAATAATCCCATTTTGATTTTAATGCATCTTTTTTACTGTATTTTTGAGCAAAATTCAAAACATAAAAATCTAAAAATATCAAAATTAAATAAAAAAATTAATCAAAAAAACTGTTTTATTTTAGGCAGTGGCGTACCTCCACCGAAAAAAAGTCCCACAACATTCGGTAGTTGTGCTAAGAACATTTGAACATTGTTTTACGAGGAGCACTCTGACACTACCGAAGCCTTTTCGCCCGGAGCGGATTGCAAGATAAATAGTTTAATAATGTTCATACAAATAATTTGTAATGCTGATAACATTAAGAGATCGCGCATTGACTTTCAGATATTGCTATACGCTGTAAATGGTTTAGTAAAAAAATTGAGGACAAATTGAAAATTTCCACAGGATATAAGACTACAGGTATTCCTCCGATTTGATTGAAAAATATTTTTTACGAAGTTCTGCTAGATGTCAAAAGTTTCAAAAAGATAGCATTTACATCCTTATAAAATTAATTTATTTTTCTCTATTGATTTTAATAGAACTGCTTTTTCTGTACTCTTTAACAAGTTTTGAAAATAGTTTAAAAAGGGGGGGCAATAAGGTACGGCATCTTTTATGGAAATAAACAAAGTTGATTTTCTCAAAAATCCCACCTTTTGTCCCACTGGTCTGGAAGAATAGTACTATCCTGACAACAGATTTTTGTTACGCAATAATGCACCGAATCACACATAGTTGATTGTTCGTCAATTTTTGGCACGAAATCAAGTCTGTGTAGAATTTTATTCACATCATGTCACTTCCCATTATTCCCAAAAATGAAAATGAAGTTGAAGGAACTGGAAGCAAAACTACAAAATGAGCTCAAGAGAGATTTCGAATCACTACTTAGTCGCTTTGGATCAGAAGGAGTATAATTTAAAGTGAAAATCTTAATACCTTCAGTTCTGGAATACAATTGTCACACTGTGTATATTTATAAAATTATAATTAAAAAAAAAAAATTCCCACAAAGTACAAAAAAAAATATCGAAAATCTTTGAACAGGTGGCAACCCATATTGGGTACGGGATTCGGAAAAGCAACGATATATATTTTATTAAAGATCATCAAGGTCTATCATTTGACACACATTTCAAGCTGAAATCTCAAACTATAAACATTTTTCTAAAAAAACTTGGGCCCAAAAAAAAAGGTGGGCAACCCTCATTTGGGACGGGATTCGGCAAGGCAATCCTATATATTTTATTATAGATCATTTGGCAAACAGTTCAAGCTACAATCTTAAACCATAAACTTTTTTCCAAAAAAAGTTCGCCCAAGAAACAGGTGGCAACCCAAATTTGGGACGGGATTCGACAAGATTACTCGAAATATTTTTTTAAAGGCTCATCAAGATCTATCATTTGACATGCATATCGAGCTGAAATCTTTAACCTTAAACATTTTTCTGAAAAATCTAGGCCCAAAAAACAGATGGCAACTCATGTTTGGGACTGGATTCGGCAAAGCAACCCTATATATTATATTTAGGCTTTTCAAGCCTAAAAAAACATAGTTTTATTGGATTGGATAAAAAGTATGGTTTACATAAAGTTGAAAGAAAAAGAAAGCTTGAATGTTCAATATCTATCTCTACTGTATTCTCACCTCTTGTGTGGGTCCTTTCAAATCAACTTCAAATTCAATCTTAAATTTCGGCAAAAATACATCGACATGCTCTGTTGACAGCTTATCCGATACAAAATTTAAATCAACACCTTGCAACTTCTGCTCTAGTTCCGCAAGGCCATTTACTTTGTTAGGCAATAAAATTAGCATAGATATATCGGTATTGTTGTAAGGTAATTCAATAGCCTTGGCATCAAATTCTTTTAATTCGGCATATCTAAATATATCGTCATTCGTCATCATATCCACCTTACGCCGTTGATTGGAACTAGTCGTGAAATCTTCCTCGGTTGTTGCTGAAGTACTAAATGGAATTTCCCATTCTGCCTTAAAATAAATAGCATTTACCAATACCAAACTGGTATCTGGCTCTATTGAGCCTGCTTCAAGCAGATCTTTAATTTTTGAATTTGTTGCCTCCTCTACCCAGTTGTTGATTTGTTTTACAGACTCATCACCATTGGAAAATTTCAAAGGTTTCACCTTAGAGCTAAATTGTTCCGAAAGTTCAGTAAATTTGGGTGCTACTTTTAGATTTTCATTTACGAAAATTGCATTAGCCATTTTTAAAACAGCGCCAGTTTGTTCACGAAAGTTTGCCTTAAGAAAATCGGAATAACTACGTGCAATAGCTGCTTTATTACCATCATAGAGCCGGAGTCCTTTTTGCATTTCCTCTGCTGTTTTGCCCTCAGCACCGAGGTATGCTAATGCTAAGCAAGCTTGTATAGAAGCTGGTGAATAGATAACATTATTTGCTACTTGCTTATCGGTGAGAGCTTTGAAGATATCGGCCGCAAAAATATTTCGACTAGCGCCAGCTGATGGTGCTATAGTTCCGGTTGAAGCCATTTGTAGTTGAAGACAGCAATGTATAAGAAGGCTTACTGGTAGTAGAAATACTAAAGAATGACGAATAAATTGATTATTATTATTATTTTTAATAGATATCATTTTTTTGTAAGATTTTAGACATTTGGATTTTTTTTAAAATCTAATTTTTGTTTAAAATTGACATTGAAATCGATTTTCTTAGATTTTTCGAGATTGTTTTTTGTTAAAAATCTGAAAGTTGACACCTGAACTTCGCTTTTCCTCATTTGGCGTGGACCTAAAGGTGCCTTTATTTGATTTTTGGTGAATAACTCCTAAAGTAAGCGTTATATTGAAATAAACTTATATAATATGTTTGGGTTGAAAATATGCAGATTTACAGCACCTATGCAAAAAAAAAAATTTATTTTCGAAATTTCGATATCTAAATTATATTTCAGACCACTTATTGATGGAAAATTATAGAATGGATAATACAAATCGATAGCCGTTAAGAACGGTTCTCAACTTTCTGTTAATCTTCTTTTGTAAAAATCCAGAAATTAAACTTTTTTTCAGTGTGTTTTATTTTTGTCAGAATTTATAAAGAAAAAAGCTTTATAGTAATTATTTTTGTAAGTCTGCTAGATTTCGGGATAGTTATTATCTATCTCTATACTATTTATATAAAAATTGCTTATATGGAAATGGTTTGTAACGGTTTGGCGCAAAATTTACTGAACCGAATTTAATTGTTTCTTTCTTAAAACAACAAATTTGTAGTATAAAAGGTTATAGAATACTAATTTTTTTTATTCTTTTTTAAGTTAAATATCCTATCTTCAGATTTAGGTTTTTGCAAAACCTCACACAAAAACTGTCGTTTGAGTTTTCGTTGCTTACGCTGCTTCTTGAATTCTGTGTTTTTTTTTTGTTGTTTTTTTTTTCATCACTTTGTATTTGGCTTGCAAGTTCTAAGAACAAACTGTCTTTATTTTTTTGAAAATGAAATGTTAGAAAAGTAATTTTATTATGAAATCAATGACGGAATGTGCCGCTATTATAAAATAAATTTCTAAAATTTAAAGTCTATATTTTTAGTAAAAACATAAATATACCAAATTTCTCAATTAAAGAAACTTGGGAAAACACAGAATTTCATATTGATAACGCTCATTTACTTCAGGACTGGCATAACTCAAAAAGCGTGATTTTTGTCTTGAAGTAAATGAGCGTTATCAATATGAAATTCTGTGTTTTCCCAAGATTCTTTAATTGAGAACTTTGGTATACATACATACACATGTACCTATTGGTCTTTCCAGAAGATATTTATCCCTAAAAATAAGGTTTGCTGTAAAGGTTTTTTTTTTTTGTTCTACTTACAAAAATAGTCGAGGTTATTTTTTATTTTGACAGGGCGTGCAAAATAGTTCGATTATGAATTCTTTAAATGGGAAAACATTTTTTTTTTTATTTGACAGAAAAGAACGATATTTTCAGAAAAATGTTCACAGTGAAGGCCGGTCTGCTGCAATATTATTGATTATTGTTATAATGTGTACTGCCTTTAAACATTTTTTTTTTTTATCAAAGTGAAGTTTGTTAAAAACATAATTCTTATTTTTTTTTTTTAAATTATACTTAATTCAGTATGTCTCTGAAAAAAAAATTATCCAACAGCAATGAAAATTTTTTTGTTTATTTTTTTTTAATTTTTCCACTTTTGATATAAATTTCTACTGATCTCAATCTAAGACGATTACACTTGAGAACAATTTTCTAAAAATTTTATTGAAACAGACAAAATTTACATTTTCTGGAATGTTACTTTGAGCAGGTTAACTTTGGCAAGCGATATTTATGTCCATAACATCAAATGATAGAGGTAAACATAATTTGGAATAATTGATCAAAACAAAATAACTTTTCGAAAACTAAATATTTTATCTATGTCAATTTTCTTATCTGCTGTGTAATTAATCATTTTTGCAAACTACGAGAGCATTTGATGATGTCATTATGCCAATTAAATTTAATACACCACCTTCAGATTGTTATCTTGATTATGTAGATTTTTTCACAATCGAAAATTAAAGAATTTGATAAAAATTATGAGAAGTAAAAGGCAGTTTAAATGAATATTTTCTTATATTCTTACAATTCTTTGATGTCATTTTGATGACGTTAATCAATATTTTCTTTGAAGTGCAAATCACTCTTGTTAACACAGAGTCTCTTAATAAACTGATCAAATTGATGCTAAACCGTTTTGTTTATATATTTCAAACAATTAATTTCAGTACATGAATATGAAATGTATGTACATAAATCACTTTAATATACACTTTCAAATGAAACCGGATAGTGTTCATAGCTTTTATTTGCATACATATATACTTGTTTATAGAAGCTATTCCACGCAAAGCCTCAATAATTTCTAAATACATATCAAAATAGTAAACACTATTTTACATTTTACTCTAGAATGTTCCGAATATATTTCAAATATACAAAACATATCAATTTTTAAATATTAATATATTTCTTAGCTGTCAACTTTTGTAAAAGTAGAACATCGAAATGATAACGTTAACCTTAAAACCGCCGGAATTTGGAACCTCTCTTGGACCGCCGCCGAAAATTACCGGACGGTGGTTCTAGATAAATTGTATTTTTTTTTTAAACCTTTGGACATTACGTACGTGAAATTGCTCATATAAGCGAAATACACTTATTTAATAAAAGTCAAAAAGATTGAAAGTCCTCAATAAAACAATAAAAAAGTTATAGATAATTGAAGTTGCCTGCGGGATAATCCTGTCACGTTGGTGGTTCTAGTATTAAAAGTCATGCGATGAAAAGCTCAGATTAAAGTCTCAACATAATAAGAATGCTTCCGAAAACAGATTTTGGAGTTATTATTACAAGTAGTCCTAATTTGTTTTACTGGGTTATTATTCATTATTATGTAAAAGGTAATTTTAAGAGACAAAAAGAGTTGTTTTTGGACAAATGGTGAGTTACATCTGTTTTTACACTTGCATATAGAACGGCTTGAAAAATTATCATAGAAAGAACTAAGTTTCTTGAATACATTTTAAAAGTGGGTGAAAAAGGCTTTATAGTGAAAGGCGATCAAGCGGTGATGGGTGGCCCCCCGGGACGTAAATCGTGCAATATGGGTTTCGAAACATAATCCGTTTGTGCCTAATACGGAAATTAGGAAAGAGCTTAATGTAGCAGCGACCTTAGAGACCGTTAAAAGAAGAATCAGGGAAATCAATTTGGATGCCCAGAGTCCACGACGAGTTCCATTGTGAAAAAAAATACATATGACAAAAAGATTGGACTTTGCGCACAGGTACTTGAAGTGGCCAAGTGAAGAAACATATGCAGCGATGAGAAAAAGAGTATTCCGCGGATCATATTCTGTGTTTGGGCTACGCCTTACACATTGACGAGAACTTTTTCCACCAAAAAGACGATCTTACTCTCATCACTTAGGTCCCGGGGGGACATGGAAGGCTTTCGCAAAAATTTTGGAGAAATCAATGCAATATTATACAAAAATGATAACACTTATATTTTGCAAACAAAGTTTTTAAATATGTAGAAGCAAATGGCTGAACTTAAGAAGTAAACGAGTTGAACACTACTATTATTTTGACCACTGGAAATTGCAAAGCACTCATTATAATAGCAAACTTAGAAAGTAACGTTATTTTTTTGAAACAAAATATCATGTGCTTGTGTACTGATAAAGTAACTGTATTTTGAAAGAGTAGAAGAAAAAAACTTAATTTGTTCGAATTATTTTCTTTGAATTCAAAACTGGCATCGCACTACTATTATTTTGACCGCAGCTGTATGTTTATAAGTTTTATGCGCGGGAAATAATTAACATGCGGCAACAATTCATGCACTTTGAATCATATGACAATTGTACTAATATTTTGATGATCTGTCAAATACTGTTCGTCGTCGTATATCTAGGTCTTACTTTTTAACATTTTTTTCTTTAATAATCTAAATAAATTTTTTTAAATACTCTAAATTACTTTCACAAACTTTCAGTTTTTTTAAATACTCAGTAAGTAGCACATGAAATTGCCCGTGGAGAGAACAAACACACAACTGATAAACATCACAAGTATTTCAGAGAAAACATGAAACATGCATATGAATGATGTATTCAAGTGCCTCACTTGAAGCTTCACTTCTATCTTAGCACAATATTGAATTTTAATTTCAGCACAGCCCAGGGTTTTTGGGAAAAACCCCATTGAACTTATATTGTTTATGAGTAGGAACATACATATATTTCAATTACCAAGTTAATTTAATTTATTTACTTTAATTTTATTTTCCGGTTTTTTTTTTTTTTTGTTTTTCTTATTAAATATTTCCCCACAAAACTAATTAAAATATTGTCATGATTAAAAAAAGTAAAAGTTACGCCTTACTCTCTGGCTTGTTATCGGAATACTGTTAGAAAAATTTAAACAATTGTTATGACAATGCCGGAATTTTAGTCTGAATGACTCTATTAGTGAATAATGAGCACGACTGGTGCAATGAATCATCAATTATCTGTTGTCTACCTTCTGCTGACGCTGATAAGTATCTATACGTAGCATGTCAACACTCTCAGCTCTCTCGCATACTGATAGCAACATGTCGGTATTTACCTCATTCCAAATCAATATTGATATCAATGCGAGAAAAATGAAAACAAAAATTATGAAGTAAACAGTTAGCAAGAAGTGATTAAATATATTTTTAATGTCGAAATATAACAGCAAAAACAATTGTTTCCATCTGTTCGATTTGTTAATTTGTAAATTTTCCTACTAGTGTTATCTCAAATAAACAGGAAAGCTTTCTCTCTCCAAAGCTTAATCTTTTACACCCTACACATCTGTTTTGTCTTCCTACGTTTATATATAAAATTGGATTACAATTTATTGAATAGCTACTTCGAATTGAGCTATCCACACGGTTCGCTTGAAGCAAGATCAAAATCGGTAAAAATTGTCAACCAAATCTGACAATGCACAATTATTATTTAGTGTTCGGAGATTCTAAAAACATGATCCGCAAAATCGTACCTAATCGTTTACACGTTTAATGGCCATTTTAAAGTAAACGCTTTTACCGATAATATTGATAAAAATGCGTTCTAGGTAAAATTGTGAATAAGTCATTAAAAATTAAAATTTTTTTATTTTGCTTTTCTTTGTGGACTTCATTAGTTTTTATAGTCCAGGAGAAATAGGCTTTGAACAACAAAAAATTCGTTACAGCAATCTGATAGTGGAATATTGTCGAAAAAGCTCTTGTAAAACAGGACAAAAAAATCGAACCGACAGTAGCTATCCGGGGTGAAATGGGGTGCATTTTTAGAGGTCGAACACAGTTTTTCACGATTTCTGGCTAAACTGTGCATCCTATCGGATAGCTGCTGTCGGTTCGATTTTTTTGTACTCTTTTACAAGAGCTTGTTCGACAATATTCCACTGTCAGAGTGCTGTAACGAATTATTTTTTTTTCTCATTTTTACGACTAATTCTACTGGCCTATTAGGCCCAAAAGAGTTTTTTAATTTTTTTTAATTTTTTTTTTCATGGTAAACGGTGAATAACAAATATAAAAGTTTTTTATTTATTGTTTTTTGGTGAGCTTTGTAGTCAAAAATAACTCAAAAATCCATAAAACAAAATTATAATTTAAAATATTTTCCACTTAAAACTTAAGGTCCAAAAGAATTTTTTTTTTAAATTTTCAATTCTTTTCCATGGAAGATGATGAATAACATAAGATATTTAAAATTTTTTTAATTTTTTTTCTTCGTGGGCTTTGTAGTCAAAAATACCTTTTAAGCCGACAGTAAAAAAAATTTTATTTTTCTCTACTTTTTCGGCCGACAAAAAAAAATTTTTTTTTTTTGGTATCGGTTGTTTTCCATGAAAAATGGTGAATAACACAAAAGTGTTTAGATATTCGCAAAAATAAGTAACTTCATCGTGTTCAGCGATTCAAACTACATAAATAACAGTTATCATAGCATTTTTTAAAACTCAACTTGATCTTAAAAGCATTAAAAACTACACGGTTCGCTTCCTAGTTTTATTAAAATTATCGGTAAAAGCGTTTACTTTAAAATGGCCATAAAACCAGTTAATGACCATGTACGATTTTACGGATAATGGAATCTCAGAACACTAAGAAATAATTATGCAATTGGTTAACAATTTTTACTGATCTTCACATTGCTTAAAATGAACCGTGTCGGCCAAAGTGCTTGCCTTAAAATGGCCATAAAACGAATAAATGAGCATATGCGATTTCGCGGATTATGTATTTGGAATCTCCGGACACTATATAATAATTGTGCATTATCAGATTTGGTTGACAATTTTATCGATCTTGATCTTGCTTCAAGCGAATCGTGTCCAAGAGCTGAGGCTCAGAATCTATTCTCATAAAATATACCTAATTAATTCAATGAAATTTTGATATTAATTATAACATATTCCATATGATCAGCACTGTTGAGAGGGTATAGTAAAGAGCAGATTTGTGTCCGTGATCGTACTTTATTTGAGAGTTCGCAGCGTTTTAAAATTTTTAAAGTATGCTAGTATCTATCAGACGGATGTCATAGGCTCTAAAACTTTTATTTTAACGCAGACCGGTTTATCGATTCACACCGCTTTTATGGTAAGAGCCACAACTTTGGCTACAAAACTTTTATTTAGGATGGCCCTCATACAAAAATATTTCTTAAATTTCACTTTCTCAAAGGCCGGTAAAACTCATGGAATTTATAACACTTAGCTTTCACATTAAGAGGCATAGCTAAGGCTATAAAGCTCTTATTGAAGTGCATATTTAGGGTGACCCTCAAACACAAATATTTTATAAATATCAATTTCTCAAAGACCGCTTATTTGAAATTTACACCACGTGACTTTTATGTTGAGAAGCACAGTTTAGGCAGTTCAAATTTTATTTAGGGTGCATAATTAGGATGGCCCTCATACAAAAGTATTTTTTAAATAGAATTTTCAAGAAGTTTTCATGTTTATTTTTTAAATGCTTCTTATGTTATATGGAAGGTTTTCTGCAAAGTTTGGTTTAGAAAAATGGGCAAATACACGCCTTCAAAAGTCAATTTCATCATATCACATCAACTACTAGACGCAGATAAATGGGACTTGTACATAATGTACGTATGAGTCGAAATTTTTTTTTTCGATCGGTTGGTTCTTAAAATCGTAGATATCATCATTACATTAAAAAGAAGCATCACTTGGAAAAAAAAAACCAACAAAAATTATTTTTGGGTACCTGCTAAAAAATCTAAATTGCAAGAAAAAATAATGATGCGTTGAATTCAAATCTGGCTTCCGATTTGCTCGGTTGCATGTAGTACCTCACAAGAATATCTGCCTCCGTGTTCTCAGTAGTTGAAGATAAAACATCTTACAACTGTAACAGCAAGCGCTCTTGGCCGAGCGCAACATATTGAAGTAAAAACACACAGGTAAACACTGCTGGGGTTTGTCACACGCCACGTCATTGACCGCGTTACTAGGAAATTTCGGAAAAGAATATGTAGAAACGTTTCAGGAACTACAAATTGAGGCATTCAGAAGATGGTATTGTGAGTGGTCCCGGGACAAAGACGAAAAAAGAAAATATATGTACCTGCCCCGACTGAAATCGGCCCATTTGCGAATATTCTGAGAAGCATAATTAACTTTCGTATATATATCCTTACTTAACAATATCCTTATACAAATATTTTTTTGTTTGATTTTTATGTATAAGAAGTATAACTTTATTAAAAATGTTTAATTTTATATATTCAGTAATCTACGAAATTTTTGAATTAAATTAATCTAAATATTTTTTTTTATGGTTATTATAAAACTAAAATATATTATTACTCATATTTGGGATATTTCATACCCCACGTCAGTGACCGTATTACCGAACCTCAAATACGACAAACTTAAAACAAAAATTTTGAGTTATGAGCTCTTAAAAAAATTAAAAATATCAGTTTTCAAAAATTTGTATCTCTTAAATAGCTTGATAAGAAAATTTAAAAAAATTATGGCTCAAGCTTGCTTAAGGATAGTTCAATGTACTCAAATAAATAAATAAATAGATACCAGAACTAAATGAGAAAAATAATTTTAAAAAAAATAGAGATGCAAAAGCAAAATATTGTGTAATTTGGCGTCGAATATCCCATACATATGAAAACATCATTAATGTATAGCCCCTACTGACTGGGTAGTATGATACAGCGTCAATATTAAGGAACAAAATTAATTTTTTTTGTTGTTTTTTTTTAATACTTAGCTTCCAATTAATTATTCGGTCACTTTTTTGCAAATTTTCGATTTAATTATTATTTATTTAACATTTATTTATCATTATAAACGTTGAATGTGACCGAAGTACATACATTTTTGTATTTTTAAGAAATTTTTACCTGTTCTCTGTTGTAAAATATGCAGGATTACCGTTTTCTTCATGTTGGCTATAATTATTATTTCCGTAGAATGATTGCTACTGACTGGACTAATAAAGAAACTTAAACTTAAAGTAGTATTTTTGAGTAGTATTTTTGATTTGTTAACTTTTCAACGCTTCATACGCGTTGAACGTCAACGATGCACATTTTCGTGTAAATTAAAGTTGAAGCAAAACAAAGGGCCGTATTCTTTAAGCCGGTTAATTTTGTTAAACGATATATTAGGTAATCAATTTTAAACCATTTCTTTTCTAATTACCTAAAATACCGTTTAACATTTTGTAACATTTTTAACACGCTTAATATATGGCACATTATTTTTCAAATCGCTTAAAGCAGACCCCTAAAATTTCATCAATTTGCTTGAAATTCGCAGATATCATTCTACGTTTCATTTTTTTTTATTTCGTTGAAAGGCGCAAATTTTTTAATTTTTTAATGACGATTCATTTGAACTTTGTCTAATAAAGTTATATAAAAAAAATTTCTGAAAGGACTTTTTTCAAACTGTCGATATTTTCTTAATCAATAATGCAATTTCATAATTTTTTTTTTAACTTTTCTTGGATTTTGTGAAAAATTGACGGTTAGCCCAAAATGAAATGTTTTGTGTAGGATATGGTTCGTATCGTAAGCCAAATGTATTTTTTTCAAATCAAAAAATTTCTAAGTGCATCAGTTTTTTTTTTCCTTAAAATTTTTTTACATCAACACAAAATGGCTTAAAAATTTATTGTACACCCGAAATAAATTCATTTAGCTAAAAAAAATGTTTTTTGCAATAAATTTATTTTATGTGACGCACTATATCTGATGAATCCGTAATTAGTGGAATTTTTTCAATGAAATTTACTTTTGCCCGTTCTTTTTATTATAATTTTTTTCTTATATAGGAGATGGCATCGCCTATTTTTTATAAACCAAACTATGCTAAGAACCTTCCACAGACCAAAAGAAACATTTAAAAAAAAAAATTATGAAAATTCATCGATTAGTTCGCAACTTTATGTGTAACAGATGAACGGCGTTAAATTTTCATATATGTACATGTGTACATATGTACATACTAGCGGTACCCGCGGTTCTGCTCGCGCATAATGAAATTACACTCTTAACATCTCATTCTATCTTCTCTCTTCAATAGCAACAAAGATCAAAACTATAGAAAGTGAGTTTGTTCTTTGAACTTCGATGCCAAATACAAACGGTACAAGTAAGGGATGTTGCGAATGTTTGCGTCCGCATACGCAGTTGCGGAGCTACCGCACTGATTTGTACATCTGCATCCGCATCAGTATCCGCAATAATTAATACGGATGTTCATGCAGATGCAGATGTACTATATTTTACATGTACATTTTACATGTTCGAGCGTTTTATAAAGGTAAAGGATGCCGTAAGTCTTTACATCAATAACAGTGAGATTAGCCACATTTTGCCAGAAGAGTGGAAAACCACCGAAAGTTGCAGTGAATTATTGAAACCTTTTAAGGAAGCCACACGGGGGCTAAGCAGCTCATATGCCCATCTGTAATTCCAATAATTCAAATGCCAGATTCAGAATGACATATTCCTCAGACAATGGTATATAACAGCTAGGACAATGGACATCTGGTATCTACATATAGTCAAAAAGCTATGCTTAAAAAGCGAGCTGGCTATGATGTTAGATTCATCACGTGAAGATGAGAGTAAAAAAATACCAGAAAATTGTAGGGCTAAAGTTATACTCAAAAAGGAATTGATTGCTTGCCACATTAAAAAGAAGGGCTGAAAGTCCTATTAATTGGTGGAGCGTACATCGAAAAGAGTTAAGACTGCTATTAACAATAGCACGGAGATTTTCATCGACACAACCAGGCAGTGTTTCTAGCGAACAACTGTTTAATAGTGCGGGTATAATTTATGAATCAGTTAAAAAAAAATAAGCATTCAATAACATTCTTTAGCACGAATTTGTGCTAAAGAAAGAAACAATAAAGAAAGAAACAATTAAAATCGATTTAGTATGCTTTGCAACAAAGCGTTACAAACCATTTCCATATAAGAAATTTTATATAAATTGTACAGATACATATGTAGAGTTTTCACATATGTAAATATTATTCTGTATCCAACCTATGAAATTGACACAAACTAATGGGGGGGATGAAAATGGAGCATATCACCCGAGCCAACGCTTCTAGACGGAATCTGTGCTTCTGGAAAGGCTACGCGCTTATTGAATTTTTTTCATTGGTCTATTGGCTACAAAGTGAAAGCAGAGGACCATATTTTTGTTCATCAATTTAAAAACGTTAGGAAATGAAACAATTTCTCTTAGTATATAAATATCGAAATTAATAATAAAAGTTACTTCATTCGGTCCACACCCCTCAAACTTCAGTTCTGAAACTGACACTACAGTGCTGTAATATTTCCCACAATTTTAGCTATCGTCGCTGTTAAAATTTGAAAATGTTAATAATTTTGAAAAATAAATTAAACAACTAACCAAATGGTGCTGGATTTTGACACCTTTTCCCTTTTTTCAAGATAAACCATTCGGACTTTTATGCCCATTTAGTTTCGTTTATTCATGAACACTCAATTGCTTAGTTTAATGAAAAATTTAAAGTTTTAAAATTTTTTAGGCAAGGCTTTGTTATTCTCACTTTTTTCAAAACAAAAAAGTTCACATTATCCAAAGTTAGGTCGGGAATTTCGATTTGAAAGCAAATGCATTCAAAGGATTTATTAAAGAATAACAATGTATGTAGAAAATATTTTGAGAAGCTTTTAAAAAGTAAGTAAGGCTAAAGCTCTGTTTCTTATGAAAGTTCCTCACAAGGTGGTATAAGAAGTGTTACAGTCTGATTGCAATACAATAGCAGAAAGCCTTTATTACAATTACACTGAAAAGTGTATAATAGTGATAAACTATAGATGTGGCTAACGCCTACCAACGCTTCAATTTTCTGTTTTTATTTTATGTGAAATCATTTAAGAAGTGATACAAAAGTCAAGAAGATACAAGTACAAAAATTAATAATTATTAAAAACCCTTTTTTTTCAAAATTCAATTCAATAAAATTTTCAATGAAAATGTCAACCTATTTTAATCAAGGTAAGATAAAGATATATTTTAATTTCAACACCAATAAAATTTAAAAAAAAAAAAAAATATTCAAACTGAGTAACAATTTTTTTACTATTGTCTATATGTTAGAGCATAACCTTACAATATATTTCGTAGTTAACAAAAAACCTCACCGATTCCTTCTGAACTTTTAATATTTATTCAGATTTTTTTCTACAGGATGTTCATTGAATTTTAAGTTTGAATAACGATTTATTTCAAAAACGAACTATAACAAAATCTGAAGAATATTAAAGGTTAATCTTTGTTATTTCTTATGATGCCAAGAATAAAAGAAAATATCATTCTGGTGACCACCATCAGGTGTAAATATACAAAGTTTCCGCGCATTGCTCTATATTTGTCATAAAAAAATAAAGATTTTTAATTTATTTTATTTTTCAAGAAACGCTAATCTATTAGATTTGTCCATTGTCTGTGGTAACGTTCACAATATGAGCTTTCGGGAAAAAGTTGAAGCAACATTCTGCCAGAATTTAATCGAACTCTACTAGAACGTCATATAATCAAAATTTAAACTAGATCAGAGCATAAAATATTTCAACCTCTCACATTTGGCAAATTTCACCCCATGTATTGTAAAAGTTCAAATCTACATACAAGAGCATGAATGCGACAGGTTGAGCTCTTAATCCGAAAAGCTTTACTGTAGAATTTTTTTCCTTACTTTCTCTGTACAAATAAGTGTATGGAGCAATTACTTTGGCTAAGGTGATAAGTCTAACTTTAAGTACCGAAGCCAGTTATTCTCAGCAGAATAAAATTTTCTCAAGACAATACAGTTTATCAATAACTCAATAAATCTTAATTATTTTACTCAAGACATGACTTTTCATAAGTTATCAACATTTGTTTTCTTATTCTGATTTCAGATTTCCCCAAAAAATATCCCGAAAACTTTGATTCTGTTCTATTTCCTCACTTACAACAACATCATGTCGCTCAATGCTCAACAACAAGCAGAATTTTCCAAGAATTCTGCACTCTTTGTCATTGATGTCTTTAAAACATTAGTAGATGAGGTGCCGAATAAGAACATTATCTTCTCACCCTTCTCCATTCAAACATCCGTTGCAATGGTGCGAATGGGGGCCGAAGGCAAAACTGCCGAAGAGCTAAAACGCGATCACTTTTCTGCTTTAAAGTTCATTTTAAAAACATTATGTGAATTGTAGTAAGAACTATTGATTTCAAGCCTCTGTTAATTAAGGAAGAAATTCTTGCAATTTTCAATATAAAAATTACTCAATTTAATAAGTTATTCGCGAAATAACACTTAAGCTCACCGAAAAAAAAGACCGTACTAAATTTGAAGAACTGCTTCCTCCGATTTAGTGTAAAAATTTTCCTTAATCTAAGTTATTTTTCCTCATACTGATGAAAATATCGTTTCATTTAGTAATTGAGTCTTTGAAATGAGTTCATGTTTCATTAAAGCAAGTCAAAGCTCTTCCTCAAATATAGAGTTTGTGGTTTTAGTAAAATTTTCCTTTGAAATAGTAAATTTTTCTTTGGGAAGAATTTTTGAGGGCATTCATTTCATTTGAGTAAAAATTTCCTCAATCTAATGGAATGTTTTGTTTAAGGAAAATCGTACTCAGTTTTAGTTAGTTTCTTCAAAAAATTTACTATAACATAAGAAAATTTTCCTTCATAAATGAGTGGCAACACTCGCTGCTTTACTCGCTGAAATTAATATCTATTCTTCCCGTAAGTATTCTGTTTTTGTCTATATATTTATAGTTCTCTACTGTTGCGTTCTTGTTCTCTACTGTTATTTTGTTTTTTAAATAAAAAAATAAAAAAAAAAAAAAAAATTCGCCGTCGCCGGTGTTTGAACCGAAGCTTCCCTGATCAGACAATGGTTGTTACATGCGCAGTTTAACAACATCATTTTAGTATGTATTAAAAATGCTTTCGGTGGTTGAGTTGGGTAAGATGAGCATCTTTGAACAGTGGCATGGCGCAGAACACTGGTTCAATTCTCTGATCGGGGTGACAGATAAAAAAAAGTTTAAGTTCTCCTTTGAAGGTTTTATAATCGTATTACAATTAAAATAAGAATGACTGACAATAAGTAGTAACCAACAAATAAGAAAAAAGAGGAAATAGAAAATTTTTTTTGAAATCAACGAATTTATTTTAAGTAAATTTCCACCCAAAACCCGGCGCGCGTTGCTACGCCTCAACAAATAAAATATATTAAATAAGTTAAAATTACTACTAAGTTATAATTACTAATTAGTACTTTTACGAAATAAATCACCCATGAGCATAAAACCTCTTTTACAATTACCTACTCTAAAAAAATTACAAAACTGATAAGCTATAGAATTGTCTAACACCTACCACCGGTTTGTTTCAAAAACGAGGTTTTAATTGATCAACGCCACTTGAAGGATAAGTTCGTTAGTTCTTATCGTAACTAGAAAACGCAATAATCAAATAAGTTATGTAATTAGTTTAAAGCCTTTGAAAATTCAGGAGCAAGTATTTTTATTTTTAAATTTTAGTAAAATCATTTCAAGAGTAAAACAGTTAATAAAAGGATATAAAAAAGTCTGAGCTTATAAATTAGAGTGGTACAAAAAATGTATGGTGATTAAAAGAGTTTGATTTTTCAATTGTGCTTAAAAGAAAACTTTCACTGAAAATGTCCACATATTTGAAGCAAGGTAAGAATTAAATATATGGATTTAAATGTTAATACAAATTAAATTTTTCTTACAAATTTTATATTTTTAGACACATGGGCATGTCCACAGAATGGTCCACCGGGACTGAAAATTCAAATGTTACTAGGCAGCTGATTTTTTCTAATATTATAATGAGAGAATTTCTTAATTTTTATAATAAAATGTATTACAGCTTATCTCAGTTATTATTATGAGAAAATTGGTCTGTAAACTGAAAATATGTTTTTCTTGCTTCTTTCTAATTTTAATTGTTTTTTCTCTTTAACATTTTTTGTTTAAATATTTATGTAACGGTTGCACTGATCTTATGAAATCTTCCAATCAACAAAAAAAAATAAATACCATACAACTTAAAAGAGACCGACCAAATGTCGATTAACGGCATATTTTTATTTTGATTTCATTGCTGTTTTAATGTCGCGTTTTTGTACCTGAATCATCATTTGTTATCAGCACTTCGAGATCGTTCAGAGCAGCTGTCTGCCAATTTTAGTTGAAATCAAATTTAGTAGCCCCGAATTTACACCACGTAGCTTTTATATCAAGGGTCATAGCTTAGGCTGCAAAACTTTTAGTTAGACTGCATATTTAGGGTGGCTCTCATAAAAAATTATTTTTTAAATAGAATTTTTTCGAAAACCGGTTAATCGATTATTATGAAATTTATACCCCGTGATCCTTATTTTAAGAGGTATTGCGTTTAAATATAATTTTCCTTATTTCATAAATTTTTTATCTTACGTAAAGTTTTTAAGATAGCTCTGCTCCCTATACTAGCCACCTACCGGCAGCGGGACAGTTTATTATTTATATTACTAACTTTAAACTCTGAGATAATATATACATACATATATGCGACGTTTTGGTAGTTAATGTAATCTTCAGTTGAAAATACTTGAACAAATCCGTATTAGAAACGTTATGGAAAAATGTATGTCACGTGACAAATGTCGCGTGCAAAATTAAACTTTAGCTTAAAAAAAAATATTAATGCATATAGTTTAACCGGACAACTATCAATAGAACACCAAAAAATTCCATTTTAGTTTAAAATTAATTTCTTTAAAATAGTATGTTGCGTTGAAAATCGTAATATTTTATCCTTTTCAGCGATTTCACTTACTTATTTAGACCTTTTATGTGATTTAGGTCATACTCGGAAAAACTCCAAAACATTGAGAGGTTTTAGATACATCTAACAGAAGTCTGAAAAGTGGCCAACACTTATGTGCGACTATAAATACTCAAAATAATCTTCTCAGCTATATTTTTTGCAAAGTTTCATAAGAAAACTATGCCCAGAATTTCTTAGCTCTTAATCAAAAATTTATTCTGATTGATTAAGACCAGTTTTTTATTTTTTTATTTATTTTTCTTCTTAATATTACACTACGAATAATTTATTTTCACCCAAATATTGAAATATTGCCACTAAGACAAATTGCCCAAAACTTTGTGGAACATTCATGTTTCATTAAGTGCTAGATCTAACTGATATGATGAAAGTTTTAATTCAATAACCAGGAAGTTATAAATTTTTTACACTTTGGCATGTGGGCAGCAAATAGCTCCATATTCACAAGAAATGTTAATAGATTTCAAATGTTGTGATTCTCCAAACTTACACAGTATTCCTAATTTGCAAACGAAATGCAAGTACTGAATTTTCAAAATCTGACGCTCGCAGAAACAATGACGAAAATTACAAACTTTACGCCTCCGTATTTTGGAAACTAAAGACTTTGGCCAAAATTCTTTCGGAACTTAATCAATCTCTACAAGATCTTCAAATAATTAAAATTTGAACCGGATCGGAGCATACAACATTTTAACCTTGTACACTTGCCAAACCCCATGTATTTTATTCATATCTAATATTATTAAAAACATATAGTTTGCAATTAAAGAAAACTCTGGGGGATTTCTCTATCATTGACTCATATCGACTGCAAATTACATCTCAAATTATCTCCAATTCAAAGTTGTGTTGTAACTCGAACTTTTATTTAACTTGGTTAAAGCCCACAGCGCTTTATTTTTATTCTGAAGCAAATTGTATGTTCAGGTACAATGTACATTACGAAATTTACCATCATTAAAAAAAATCTATAATCTTATTTCTATTCAATTTTTTCTTTTGAAATTATTGAAGTAATTGCTTTGATTTAGCTGGCATTTCAAAGTTTAAGATCACATTCAAAGTAACTGAGCCAGTTATTCCAAGCGGACTAAAAATATGATAATGCATTACAGTTTATTTCCTTAATTCAAGAAATCTTAATAATTTTACTCGATACATGACTTGTTATAAGCTATTACTGACTATCAATATCTGTTTTCTTGTTCTGATTTCAGATGTTCCCAAAAAATATATCTCGACAATATTGATTTTATTCTCTTTATTCACTTACAACAACATCATGTCACTTAATGCTGAACAACAAGCAGCATTTTTCAAGAATTCTGCACTCTTTGCCCTTGATGTCTATAAGACATTAGTAGATGAGGTGCCGAATAAGAACATTATCTTCTCACCCTACTCCATTCAAACATCCGTTGCAATGGTATGAATGGGTGCCGAAGGCAAAACTGCCGAAGAGTTAAACCGAGGCCTACGTTTGGTTTCCAGCGATACTGCAGCCATTGCCGATTCATTTAGCAGTGCTTTGGCTGGTTATGTTGACAGTAAAGTACTACAAATCGCCAACAAGATTTATTTTATGAAAGGATACACCGTACGCAAGGAGTTCAATGAAATTCTTAGCAAAAAATTCTTTTCAACTGCAGAGGAGATTAATTTCGCAGAAAGTGTGAATGCTGCAGGTGAAATCAACGCTTGGGTCGAATCAAAGACCAATAATCTTATTAAGGACTTAGTAAGTTCAGACGATTTGAATGCTGATACCCGTTAGTGTGGAAAACAAAATTTTTGAAGAATGAAACAAAAGATGAAGATTTCTATTTGAATGAATCGGATACTGTTAAGGTACCAATGATGAATTTGAGATCTGATTTTCAATACGCGAGGTTGCATGAATTAGATGCAACTGCTTTGGAAATGCCATATGTGGGCACTGATTTGTCTATGTTGATTATTTTGCCAAACTCCCGCACTGGTCTTAAAGCTCTTGAAGGAAAATTGGCAACTATTCAATTGAGTTCCATAGTAAGCAAATTGGATTTGGATGCAGTAACTGTGAAGCTCCCCAAATTTAAAGCCGAATTTAAGCTGGAATTAAAGGATGCATTGCAGAAGGTATGTACGAATATGTTGAATACTTAGACTCAAGCGATTTTAAAGTACTGGTAATAGAATGACACAAACAATTTCTATTTTAGATTACTAAAATCATAAGTCATAACTTTCAAAAATGTAATATCTAGTTGACTTAATTAATTGCCTTTCAAATAGTACAACGTAGGACCACTATGTACGTACTGTTCATACCAAACTCTCATATATTCGTGTTAGGTACTAGCACTTTGTTTTGGTATACGAAACGCCATTATTTTCAAAACTGTGATTTTTGGTTAGTTTCAGTCGGAATAATAGTTAAATATAAATGTTTGATTTAAATTTGTCTTAGTTTGTTAGTTTAGTCCAAAAACTATCAATTCTTAAGAAAATTCGGAGTATAAAACTAAGCGATTTTTTAAATATTTACTTTGAAATGCATTCTTTTCAATACTTTTTAGCTCGATACATAAAACTGCTGCTATATTTTTAAGAAATCAAATTTTTTCGTGACTTGGAAAAATATTAAGACACCAACCGATATTTTTGCCAAGTTTTTGAAAATTGTACTAAGCCTAAAAAAACATTATTTGGTGGCTATGGAACAGAGTTAAACAAATAATCCGAAAAGTCTTTATGTTTTCGTATTTTTATGGCATCTTCTTTGCCAGCGCAAAATCTTATAGAATCTTAAAAGTTTAAGTACGCCAAATTTAATATACTTTCGTTATAGATTGACCACGTGACATATTTTTGCCCATAACTTTACCACGGAAAGCCGTCAAAGAATTTTCAAATAAGTAATCAATTTTTTATTCTTTACAGTTGGGCATGTCCAGCATGTTTTCTGGTGCGGCTGAACTTGGCACTTGGCAATATGCTTGAACAATTCGAACCTTTGTATGTTAGCAAAGTCATACATAAAGCCTTTATCGAAGTAAACGAAGAAGGTACCGAGGCAGCTGCAGCAACTGGTAAGTTCTTTTCTTTACCTTCAATCTATGTATGTATAGTGTATGTAATTGTTTGCAATAAAGTGTTAGTGAAATAGTTTTTATATAAAGAAATAAGAAGGTTTTGATTAATTCAAATTGATATTCACATATGATAAGTATACACATGAATTGTTCTAACTCAACACAAGATTCATTTTACTCCTTATTAACATTTTTGTGTAAGCCATTGGTATTACTTTTGGCAAAAAATACTATACTATAGTAATTAAGTAGATAATGCTTGTTTGTACATCAAAGATACATTTGCGCTTTTTTCTGTTTCTGTTTGTATAGCAATTCTAATACAGAAAACTCGATCTTTACAAGTACGACTCGATTGAAAAAGTTCAGGGGCTCGTTTGAGAGATTATTTATTGACGACAAGGATATAGTTTTGAAACGTCACAAAAAATAAGTGCATTTTAAGTATCAGCGCAATTGATGACGGGAGTAAAATGAAACAATAACTCATTGACCTATAATAACAGCGTAAGTGACGCAGACTAAAAAAAGAATCCGATGAATTCATAAAAAATTTTCAAAAACGCTTCAACTGAAATCAAAAGTTAGATATTGACACATTATAGAAAGCTTTCTGAAATGGAAATGAAAGATTTCTGATTTGTAACTGAAACGATGTGAACGATTTCTGAAAGTTTTACGAAACGTTACGTGTCGAGTGGGTAAGTACTACATTTTTTCTGTGAAATAAGCGGAGGGAAATGGTAATACGTAAATGGTACACGATAACGACTTTAATTAAATGTACAACGTAAAAAATAGTATGCGGCTTACAAAATTCTTCACTTGATTCGGTGGATAGTATTTTGATAGTTTAATTTGGGACAGAAATTATAATTCGAGTTTGAAAACAACAACCCACTGTTGTGGCTTGTGTTTCAGGGGGTAATTATATTTGGGTGAAGTGTTGGGGATAGAAAATATAGGAGTATTGATCCTACATTTTACTACTCTAGCGGAATATTATGGAGGGTAGGAGTCAAAGTAAGAGAAAATTTTTTAAACTTTGTAAGGAAACCAACAATCCACAAGAGGTCGGTCTCTATAGTAGCAATTCCTGGACGTCTAAGGAGCTAATTAAATAATAAAATTTGACCTCGAAGAAGGTGACATTTATCCCCACTCGACTTCCTTAATTCCTTAGCTTCTGCAACCTCACATAATTAGAGTTTCCAGCGTTTCTAAATCGAAAAATAGCTCACTCCATACCTATTGTATTGTATTGCGTACGTTATTATTTTATTCATATACTAGCTGTATTCCGATATATTCCTTTGACCTTCCTGGTTACTGGCGCGATAATTTTGATTTAGTAAAAGTCCCTGAACAACAATGTCTGGGCAAAAGAGTGCGTTGAATCGATTGGAGAAAATTTAAATATGATATGATATTTTTAAAAGTTACTTGACAAACTGTAGATTGAAATTAGAGACTTATTATAAATGGAAATTTCAAACAGCCCATCTTTGATTCAAATCTTTTATGTATGTATCAATCTTCGTCAAATAGTTGCTGAGAAATAAAAAAGGGGTGAAAGGGGAGAGGGTTCGTGAGTTTATTTGCGACAAACGAACGGTTTACAGTGTTTTCTCATAGGAAAGCCGAGGCACAGCCCATATTTTTAATGAAAATTACTTTTGCTTCTACCGTTTAAATGTGTATCAATTTCCATTCAATTGCGTCAAACAGTTAATGGATATGGTGAATTTGTTTTAATTTTTTTAAGAAGGAACGTGGATCATCTATTTTATTCAAACCGAACTATGCTAATAACATTACACCGACCATAAGAAACATATTATGTACCAACCATATTTTATCCATCTGTGAAATAGTTAGATCATCCATGTTATACACAGACTAACACTGATTTTTTTACCTAATTGCCAATTTCAAATAAACTGTATCATTATTTTATATCAAAAAATAACGTAATGCACAAAAGAGTCTTTGCACTTTCTGTTCCTGTAATACAGTCACTGCTTTACTCTGTCACTATTTTTTCTGCAACTATTTATTTAAATTTGTTAAAATTTGTTTTTACAACAGGCATAATTGCAACAGGTGATAGCCTAGCTAACCAACCAACCGAGTTCATAGCAAACAAACCATTCGTTTATGCTATCAAAAATAAATCTGGATCGATAATATTTGCTGGCAATTACATTCACACGAAATAACAACGCATTCAATTATTTTGGGTATTTTCTACCTTATACATATACTTTATGATATAGTACATTGTCATTACATATATTATTTCTATCTATATAACCCAAAAAGTTATCTATATAGATATTGGATCGGTTCACATTTTAATGGAAAAAAAAATGGTTGGATAAGCGAAACGATAGAAAAAAAATTAATCATCTATACTTTCTCGGTGTCCTTAAAGTTCAAAAATACAAACAAAATGATATATATTTGCAAACTAACACTTTACACAAACACTCTACACAATTGTAATTATTTTGTTACTTTAAAGTTTCAGTCAGAACAATGATGCAAATGGTATGATTAAACTCTCAAAACTGCTATATGTGCATTTCCACAGGATCCGGCAATTTAGCTGGACTCTTTTTTTTTGAGCTAAGACTAAAAATTTTCAACCAAATCTGACAATAAACAATTAATATATAGTATACGGAGAATCCAAAAACATAATCCACAAAATCGTGCCTGATCATTTACTTGTGTTATGGCCCTTTTATTTTAATTGTTCGACCTTTAATATTAATTCAAGACAGTCTTAGCTTCAAGAAAAACTATGGTTTAAGGATGTGCTCCGAAAAAAAAAGTCGAAAACGAGGCCAGCTAAAATGCCGATTCCTGTGGAAATGCACATATATACTTATATTGAAATAAAAAAAATAAAAAAGCTTTCGTTTACATATACATGCATACGTGTACTTTTTACTGAATTTATCAAATGTTCGATTGATTTGAAATAATATGGATTTCATTCTATGGCCTTAAAATTTAAACAATCCGTGACATCAATTTTTGAAAAAAAACTGTACCCGTTGCTTCAACTCTATTTAACTTCAAGCTGGCTGAACCGTTCAAATTATAAGAAAAGGATGTAGGAAATATTTGATGGTATTCAAACAAATGTACATATAAAAACCTTTTAAAAGTGCCAAATTTCATATACTACTTAATAAATTATATGAGTTTTACACGTTTGCATGAATACCACTATAATTTTAAGAAGCGTTAATACTTGCAGAGGTTTTGAAATATTGTTGCCTTTGCTAAAATTTTTTAACTTTAAAGATATCGAGAAAGTTAATGTATAATCTATTATATATAATAGACTAATAAAAATTGCTAGGAGAACTATGGTAAATTTATTATTTATCCATTAGAAACATTATCCTATATGTACATCTATATTTCATATCTATCTACTTATCAATCTTTATGTGAAATAAAGAACAAATTAAATTAAAAAAAAAAAAAAAAAAATAAAACTGTTTCGAGTTTAGAAAACAAAATGAATATTTTCGGACGCACACTAATACCATAAAAGCATGCCAACAGTCATACCTTCTGATTTTTAAGAGGACTGTCTTCAATTATCCAAAATTTCATATTTTGACTTTAATTTAAGGTTAATAAATCTGCTTCAAGAACTTTATTAAAGTAGTTTTTCAGCTAAATATTGGGCTTAAAATGATTTGCAGTAATAATTTTTCTTTTTTTTTTCCTATATAAGTAGGTTTAACCGTAATCTTGATAAGAAATGTGTATTTTTGTACTTGATTTCTATGTAAAATAACAATTAAAAATACAATTAAAAGCATATAATTTAACTTACTTGATCAATTACTTGAGTTTTTCAAAAATCCTAATGGTTGGCCTTCTCAATTTTGTTTTACACGTTGCAAAATGGTTTCGTTTAGTTCTTTACTGCGAAAATGTTTTATGTATTTCTGCTTTGTTTTATATTATGCATATAAGCTATTCAGTTTATTTATTATATGAATGACATATTGACCTTTGATTTAACCTGTAAGTAAATATATTTACTAAAATAATAATAAGTTAATCTAATGATAATCATATCATATAGAATAATCATAGTCATAAATTTTTGTGTAATTTAAAAGACAATAAAGCATTGATACAATTTTTTGTGGTTTTTTATTTTTATTTATTTAATATTTATTTTTCATCAAATCTAATATGAAACTTAACGAAAACTGTTAGGTATGTTTTATGAGTGGAAACGGAAAAATCATAGTATATTTTCAATTAATAAGATTTATACATAATTCTATTTTATTCAAAATTCTCATGTTATCGCATCAATATTTTTTGCTTGAAATTATGCAAATCAAATTCTGAAATCTACAGAAAGGAATTTTAAAATTATAGCCAACTTAAAAAAAAGCCTTAAGTGAACTGTACAAGTATTAATTAATGTTTTGTTAAGTTTTATTGCTAAATAATAATGAAGTCAAATGTTTTTTTTACTGTGCATATGCACAGTATATACTCGAAAAGGTGTAGATTTTTGAATTTAAAGCGTTACCGAAGAATTCTAGAACATGTCTAGGACATGAGCTAGAATTATAAAGCTATTAAGAGTATTATATTAATAATTTTTTTAATGATGTCAGGGTTTTAAATCGTGAAGGTTTTTAAGCCGAGGCAAAGTAGAGCCATAAGATTTAAAACAGATCATCCATAAATTTAAATTTTGAAATCTTCAAGTGCGACATTTCTAACCGGATTGATGCGTTGGCAACAATTACTTTTGATTACCACATTGATTTATGTTTGGCAGTCAAGATTCGTTACCAATATTTGAATCGTTGCATTCACCACAAGGAGTTATATTTAGCAACCAAGATTTTTAGTTACGACAATGAAAATAATTTTTCCATATGTAAAATATATGTAAAGAAACTGAAGTAAAAGTCAATAAAGTTAACTACGAAAATATTATATGGTAGTCATAACCTACTAGGAAAGTATTATACATAATTTTTAATCATTTCCAAAAAAATCTATACTGGACTATCATGGCAGCTTTCATCGACAGTGCAAAAATTTCATACAAGCTGAGGTGTTGAATTGTAAAAATAAAATTAAAGTTTTTAAACTTTACGCCGAGAATTATTGATGTATTACCAAACGATGTGAGCGGTAATAAGTTACTTTTATTGACCGAATTCATACAAATTCAACTGAAGTTGATATTATCATTATTTACTCAATATGAACCTTCCCAATTTATAACGATTATTTTGAAAGCTACATAAATCCAATCATGGGCGTAGCCAGCGTTTGCTTCAGGGTTGGGCAAAATCAAGATAACTCAAAATGTCTTAAGTACTAAATATCACGTTATGTGAACATTTAAAAACATTCAAACTACATGGTTGCTATTATATTCCAGCAAACCTGGCTAAAATATGCTAAAACTTCTGTTTCATATTTATTTTTCGCTTCCAGAGCTCTTTTCTTCTGTACATTCATCATACATAGGCCGACAAGCCGATTTTCTGTCCAGCGGCAGATTTTGACTAAATAATCCCTCTATGTTTTTCATATCATCTGGAATAGTGCATCAATGAGCACCGAAAATGATTGGTATCGTTACTATTCTCGATTCCGATAACGATAAGGAGACGATATTTCGAGAACGAGAGATTTGGCCGACATCTCTTTTTTGGCAATAATGTAATGTTTATCGCGTCCTCGGACGTATCAGAACATTGAACATTGAAACTTACAGACTATGTTTGCTTTGATTTCGAGAAGGCTTAATACATAGTTTGATCTATTTTTTGATAATGGGGCGTGGCATCGTCCTTACAGAAAAAACATTTAAAACCCTATATCTTGGCAGCTAGAATAATGAAACTTAATGAATGTAACACACATTGATTAAGCCAAACCTTTAGGACGGGATTGAACGAAAGTGGTCGATTACGTCTAAAAAATATAGAAAATATTGAAAACAAAAATTTTAAAAATTGTTGAATCAGCCGAACAAAGTCGCAAAAGTCAAAAAAAAAAAATATGGAAAATGTTGAAAAAAGTTAAAGAGGTTGAAAAATGTTAAAACAGTTGAAAATGGCTAAGCAAATCAAAAAAAGTTGAAAAGTTTTAAGACAGTTGAAAATCGCTGAAAAAATTGAAAAAGAAGTTAAAAAAAACTTTTGAAAAGTCGAAAAAAATGCAAAAGCTGAATTATTTACATGCTTGTATATCGAAGTGTGATAATAGAGCTGAAAATATATACAAAGACTCATATGTATAGAGGCAAACAACGTTTATGCTTGAGTTCGGTTTGCTTCAACATAAGTTTCTTGCTTTTAACATCTAATGATTCATATATTGTCCGACCTGTCGTGAAAATCAGTACATTTTCATTTCAAAAACTTTTTGAAGCAATTATTGTAAGCAATTTCGCAGAACCTGCAGACATAATTCCCTTTGAAGATATTTTGAATTTGCTGGAAAAGAGGATTCGGAAACAACATAAATATGTATATCGTTCAAGGAGTCTCTAAAAGCAGCTTGGATGATTGAGTGGGATAAAACCCCCAAAACTAACACGCAAGAGTTAGTCCGGAGTAAGCATAATTGTTGCAAAAGTTGTTCCAACTAATTACCGATTTAATTAAAAATTAATTGCAAAATGTTAATTTTAGCTAAAGTGTTAATTTTTTTTTTGGGTGTGAAAAATTGAGCTTCCTTACATTTTTTGGTTCCTATTATTTTTTTTGTTTATTACATATACTCATAGTAGGTAATTGGAAGAGACTTTTATATTCGTAAATATATGTACATATATACTATGCATACATTAATCCATTTTATAATCAATTTGTATTAATTTTCATTTCAATAAGGTTTTATTTGACTGAGTTTTTCACTAGAACACGACGTACTTAATTTTTTTTTATTCACTGTTTAAGTAGATTCCCAATGTGCCACACGGATTGGATTCATTTAGGATCCGCTTCTTCGTTTAATTTATCCGAAACAGATTCCGTTTCTGATACGATCCGAATGCGAAATCGTGGGTGATTCGTCTCCAAACAGCGGGAAGGATCGTCCGTGTTGTTGGATTCGTTTCGAAATCGAAACGGACTTCATATAAGGATCCGTTTCGGATTCGTTTCGGATCCGTTTCGTACTCGTTTTGAATGAAATGGTCGATACATTTTATGTAGCGGTACAATCGATTATAAATAGATACACACCTACAATAATACCAAAAAAAAGATAATGATCCCAAATGGTTCACACATAAAATTACACTACTCGACAAATTCTTGCAAAATATAATTGCGGCAAATAAAAACCACCATTCCTATAGGAAAATGTATGAAATTGGCTTTTACATTGATTTAGTTTTTTTAACATAACTTATATGAAATGAAGGCAAAATATAAACATATTATATTTAAAATTTTTATATTTCAACATACTACAAGATAGGATAGCTAACTTTTTGAGTTCAATAGACTTTTTTCGAGTTATTTGGTGCCAAAGTTGAAACTTTTTTGAAAAATTGCAACAAATTACATTTTTGTTGAGCTGTTTTTAGCCGTAGCGACCAAACTAGTGGTGCTGTTGTGACATATATTACTTCAAAATTTTTGCTGTGATCTCTTCTTTTAGGAAACAAAAAATAAATATCATGTAAAATAAAGTTTTCAGTCGAGCCTATATGGCGTTATCTCCAGGGACAGTGCATGTTTTTGATTTGTGCCCTTTATCTCGAAAACTAGACCTCATCTTGCAAAACCACTATGATTTTCGGATTCAGCGGGAAATTTCCCTATAGGAATAGTGGAATAGTTTTTATTTGCCGCAATTTTTCTGGTCGAGTAGTGATATTGAACTGATTTCTGAGAAAAATTAATATCATGATAAATTTAATTTAAATTTGGTAATATTTAATAATATTTATAAAAGAAAGTGCCGTGAATTGAAATATGAGCTGAGAGCAATTGAAAAAAAGTACACTAACAGCAGTGAAAATACAGTTAAAATAAATACAATGGCACTTTTTGCTTATATAAAAGCTCTCAACAAATCGAATAAACTACCAAGTAGAATGAAACTTCACAATGAGTCATCCGAGGACCCAAAATTAATTGCAAATTTTTTTGCTACAAATTTTGAAAAAGTAAATAACAATATTCACCTGCAAGATTTGCAATGCAATTGTGAAAAGCAATTTGTGATTATCGATGCTCAGATCATCAATCGATATGTAATATAATTAAACCGTTAAAAATATTATTCGAAAATTCGCTAGGCACTTGCTATTTTCCAGAAAAATGGAAATATGCATATTTCAGATAAAAACATTCACTACGCCACCGTTTATTTTTAATTTATCTTTAACTATACCACAATATATATTATTAACTAATTTTAAATCAATTAATTGCGATTAGTTTTACATATTTTTTTCTTTCAGCTACTTATGAAATATTTCAATTACAATATGTAAGCCTGTTTAATGTATATATGTATATAAGCGTAACCATCTATAAAGAAGAAAAAAAAATTTCATAATATTTAAATTCAAAATTTAATTTTTCGCCTCCAATTGGTCGGTTATTAATATATATGTACACCACTCCTCGATTTGCTTCATTTATTGGGATCGGAGAAACACGATGTAATTTGAAAACGACGCAAGTTGAAGCAATTGTTCCTATGGCCATATATCATGAGATGTTGAAGTTTTTTCTAAACGTTACCGCACTATATTCTTTTCTTTACATTTAGTGAGTTTCACTTGAAATCTTTACTGCATTGATTATTTATCAAAACTTATTTTTCAACCTGAAAACTTGACTTGAGGATGCCCTTCTATATATAAATTTGAATTACTAACGAACACTCACGTAAAGATTTAACCCTCCGATGGGCGATGACGTGCGAAGTAAGTGGAGCGCTTGGGTCTGGCCAGACCATATATATGTATATGTGCAACATACTTTACTCAAAGAATAAATCAGAATAAATCATGTTCTAAAATTCAGGCCTTTGAAAAAGTTTTCCGTTTGCGAACCGACGACTTTTTTGATGTTTTTTCGAGAACATCCATGGTTGCCCTGGCTACCCATATATTCAAATTTCTTATATAAGAATATACTAAGAGAACATTTGGCTACCGATTACATCAAAAATTTTCCGCTGAGATGGATTTGCCAGCTTGATAATGGCCCAAAACATTAATCTCTACTTGTCAAATCTTGGCTAGACACACAATCCACCAAGATTCTGAAGTGGCCACCTCAAAGTTCCAACTTTAATTCTATAGAGAACTTGTGAGGCATAATCAAACGAGTCATAGCAGCAGGACAACCCGCGAGTAAAGCAGCTTGTGGCAAGTTAATCAAGAGAAGTGGCATAAAATTACTCCAGACCATTGTGCACGCCTGGTAGGCATCATGCTAAACCGATTCTCAACATTTATGAAACAAAAATATTGTCCTACTCATTATTAAGCTAAACTAATAAAACAAAAATAGTACTCACAGCAAAAATTCAACAATTTCAATTACTTTCTTTCAGATGATTTAATGACCTTTATTGACGTTTTTGCATTATTCGGGATAAGCCCAAAACATTTATTTTGATTTTTTGCCTTAAATTGATGCTTACATAGCAGGATTATAAAAACTAATAATATAAGAATCAGAAAAAAAAATGTATAAATAAATTTTACTAAAATGGTAGGTAGCATAAGAATGACTTAATCATGTGAGCACAAGAGTATATATGAGGCACTCCACGTCAAATCGGATACCACATGACTTTTTATATATTTTGGGCTTTTAGTACTAGTTGAAAGTATTCTTGAAGGACCCCTAATGTTTTTTCATTTTTTTATCAAGCTTTTTATGAGATACAAATACAAAAGCATAATCTTCCTATATCTTAATCTTCCTATATATATATATAAATCTTCCTATATCTTATAATTGTTTTATTTTTTAGGAAAATATGCCCTTGTTTTTCAAAGTGTCAGTTTTTTACAAAATAATTTTAAGAAAATCACTTGGTACATACATATATTGTTGAAAATAACGATTTATTTTTGAAACTTGAAAATATTATTTTAAGAAAATTTCGTTGTATATTTGCGGAGTTATGAGCATTTAAAAAAACGTTAAAATTTCAGTCAGTTTTCAAAACCTATAACTCCTCAACAATTTGATAAGAAAACCTCAAAAAAATTATGAAGAACATTTTGAGCAGAACTGAAAGCAAAGATATTTTCAAAAATTAAAAAAAAACTCAACTAAAAGCCACGCACACAATCGAAATTCAATCACACCTTTAGTTTTATTGTTATATGAACTCATGCGATGGAATGAAAAAGCAGAACAGCCCATTTTTAAACGAACAGATGCACCAACGATTATATACATAGTCATAAAGACATAGCCCTAGCTTTCTCATTTTATAAATTAAATAAATAAAACTATTGTTTCTCTCATACCAATTTCTGTAAATAAGCTATTAAAAAGTAGAAAAAATTTATGGCTAAAGCTTTTGATTCTAATGAAAGTTCCTCACAAGGTGGTATAAATAATGGTGCAGACTGACTGCAATGCAGTTGTGTTCAGTTAATAATAGGAACTTGTTCTTAGTACTTTTACAAATTAAATAGCCCATTAGTCGAAAGCCACTGTTACTATTACTCTATAGGCTATAGAATTGCCTAACACCTACAACCGGTTTGTTTCAAAAACAAAGTTTCAGTTGCTCAACGCGAATTGAAGGACGAAAGTCAAAAAAAGATTTGAAAAAGTTTGAATTTATAAACTAGAGTGGTTAAAAAATTTTGAATTTTAAATTGTGTTTAAAAGAAAACTTTCACTGAAAATGTCAACCTATTTGAATCAAGGTAAGAATTATATACATATATGGATTTAAATTTAAATTCAAATTCAATAACTTTTAAGAGACTTTTGAAAAATTTTGGCTAACCTCTCCGATTTTCTTACAAATTTTATATTTTTATGGACACATATAATTTTTTCCTACAGGATATTTAGTGAATTTTATATTTGAATAATTTTTTATTTGACAAAAAAAGCTTCAACAAAGCCTGAAAAATATAGAAACTTTACCCCTGCTATTTCTTATGATGTTAAGAATGGAAGTGATTGTCATTTTTGATTTTGCCTCTCACTTTTTCTTTCACAGTTTGTGATGTCAAAGCCAATATATACGAATTATTATTCCTTTTAAGGTCTGTCTGAGGCTGCGCACAGTTTTTGTAAGCCTTTAATTTCAAAAAACCCATAACAAGAAGCTTGGAGCTGTTGAGTCTGGACAATGAGCCGGAAAATCAACGTATCCATTTTTTCGACCAGCGAACAATTTCTCTGAATTGTAATCGAAGCTTCGGCTGTATGAGTCCAGTGGGGCCGTTTTGTTGATACCACAACACTGGCACGAAAGACATATCCGTCCGGATGCATATCACTAAAAGTGTCTATTATGTAACAAAGTTCCTTGAGGAAGCTTCGGCTGTATGAGTCCAGTGGGGCCGTTTTGTTGATACCACAACACTGGCACGAAATACATATCCGTCCGGATGCATATCACTAAAAGTGTCTATTATGTAACAAAGTTCCTTGAGGCCGCAATCGGGAACAGTTTTTACATTAAATGATTTCGAAATTTTCGTTTTACGAATGAGTTAACGAATGCAAAATTCGGCTGAGAAAATCCATTGTGATCCTTATTGAAAATAGTAATGTTTTTTCATTTCTTAAACAACAAAGTATTTTTTTCGTAATGATCACAAAAACATCTATAAGATTTATTTTCTTTTATCAAATATGGACTGTAAATAATATCCTAAGTTATCTTCAATCCAAAGTTGTGTTGTAACTGGGCTAAAGCCCACTGTTCTCTTTTATTTCAGCCTGCGTCAAAGAATCTTTATGTTCTAAAATAACATTTTAATTTGCTATGTACATTACGAAATTTACCATCATTAAAAATAATAGCTGAAATCTTATTTCTATTCTATTTTCTCTATTAAAGTTATTCAAAGTACTGAATTCAGTTATTCCTAGCGGTCTAAAAATATGATTATACAAGTCAAGACATGACTTTTTATAAGCTATTACTAACTATCAACATCTGTTCTCATGTTCTGATTTCAGATTTCTCCAAAAAATATATCTCGACAATATTGATTTTATTCTCTTTCTTCACTTACAACAACATCATGTCACTTAATGCTCAACAGCAAGCAGAATTTTCCAAGAACTCTGCACTCTTTGCCGTTGATGTCTATAAAACATTAGTAGATGAGGAGCCGAATAACAACATTATCTTCTCTCCCTTCTCCATTCAAACATGCGTTGCAATGGTACGAATGGGGGCCGAAGGCAAAACTGCCGAAGAGCTAAACCGAGGTCTACGTTTGGTTTCCAGCGATACTGCAGCCATTGCTGATTCATTTAGCAGTGCTCTGGCTGGTTATGTTGACAGTAAAGTACTACAAATCGCCAACAAGATTTATTTTAAGAAAGGATACACCGTACGCAAGGAGTTCAATGAAATTCTTAGCAAAAACTTCTTTTCAACTGCAGAGGAGATTAATTTCGCAGAAAGTGTGAATGCTGCAGGTGAAATCAACGCTTGGGTCGAATCAAAGACCAATAATCTTATTAAGGACCTAGTAAGTTCAGACGATTTGAATGCTGATACCCGTTTGGTGCTACTTAATGCTATACATTTTAAAGGAGTGTGGAAAACAAAATTTTTGAAGAATAAAACAAAAGATGAAGACTTCTATTTGAATGAATCAGATACTGTTAAGGTACCAATGATGAATTTGAGATCTGATTTTCAATACGCAGAGTTGCCTGAATTAGATGCAACTGCTTTGGAAATGCCATATGAGGGCACTGACTTATCAATGTTGTTTATTTTGCCAAACTCCCGCACTGGTCTTAAAGCTCTTGAAGGAAAATTGGCAACTATTCAATTGAGTTCCATAATAAGCAAATTGGATTTGGATGCAGTAACTGTGAAGCTCCCCAAATTTAAAGCCGAATTCAAGCTGGAATTAAACAAAGCATTGTCAAAGGTACGTTCGAATATGTTGATTACTTAGACTTTAGCCATTTAATAGTTTCATAATAGGATGACACAAGCAATTTATATTTTAGATTACTAAAATCATAAGCCATATAAAATATGCTCTTAATGCTTGTGATAGGTACTAACACTTTGTTTTGGGAGAAGGGTCATAGAGAAAAATCAAAGAGCAACTCACATATTGGTATTAGGAAGTCGGTTATTTCCAAACTGTGGATTTTGGGGAGCTTAATTTGGAATGTACAAATTTGTAGAGAGCTTTTTACGCTAAAACCAATAACTTATTTTCAAGAATGTATGGAAAGACAACATATTAGATTTATATCGCCTTGAAGTATTTTTCCGATAGCCTATAGCTAAAAAAAAACCCAACCATAGCTTTTAAATACAAAAAAAAATAATAACGAGATAAAAGGTATATACAGTTTGGGCAGTAACCGAATCCTTGAATCGATTTCGCCCATTTCCTATTCCAAAACGTTGTTTAAATGTATGATCTGAGCTCCAAATTTTATTCAATTAACTTGTTTGGATTTTCCGATATCGTGACTTCCACAGACTGACAGACACAGAGACAGTTGAACGAACATGACTTAATCGACTCAGATGGTGACGTTGATTCAGAATAAATATACTACCTTAATACTTTAATAATACTTTTCTAAACCTACCACGCCCCCTTCTATGCGCTACAAACGGAATGACTCTGCGTTGGGTATAGAAAATTTATTTTCATTTCAACGTAGTCATCGTAATATCGATAGTAAAGTGGAAATTGGGACTTATTTTTGTTACCGTTCTTTTTTGAGTCCCAAAAGTGACATTAAAAAATAATAATTGATATAAATCTTCGATTTAAATTTGTCTATGTTTGTTATATAATTCCAAAACTACTATATCTTAAGAATATGCATTGAAAATTATAAGAATTCCAGATTTATGACTATAAATTTATTCGAAAAAATTAAGTGATTTTGAAATATTTTTTTGAAATGAAACTTTTTCAATACTTTTTAGCTCGAAATTACAAAACTACAGCTATATTTTTAAGAAACTCAATTTTTTCCGTGACTTGGAAAAAAGTTAAGACAGCGACCGATAGCGATAAATTATATTATATTATTAATCACATAAGGCATAATTTTTGATCTGTACAGGATGTTTTGATAAAGATTTTTTAAAATAAATTTCTTAAAAGTTTTATAACTTCTTAAACATCTCGATTTATACTTTTTTTATGACAGTTTATGCTTCGATAAAGAAGCTGACATATAGAAATTGTCAAAATATACATAACTGGTGAACAAAATCGAAAACCCATAATGTTTTTGGATTTCTTGTCTTAAGCTCTATTTATAAGCCATCACAAAATATTTTGTAGAATTAATCGATTAATCGATTAATCATTTAAAAATTACTTGTCATGTCATGTAGGTACAACGTACTGAGCAACGTGTTATTAGTAATAATTAATAAATAATGACAACTCATCAGCCACCATGTACCTAAATAACAATGGAGTAGTTTTAAATTGCTATAGCCATAATGAAAAACTGTTAACTAATAATGGATGCATTGTTGTAAACATAAAGCTACAAAGATTTAAAAAATTGCACTAAACCTAAAAAAAACATTTTTTGGTGGCTATGGAACAGATTTAAAAAAGCAATCCGAAAAATCTTTGGATTATCGTATTTTTATGGCAGCTTCTATATCAGAGCATAATCTTTTAGCTCTTAATTTAAATATACTTTCGTTGTAAATTAACCACGTGACATATTTTTGTCCATAACTTTACCACCGTGGTACATTAAGACATTGTAAAAACAAATAAAAATCATCTTCTTTTTTTGCAGTTGGGCATGTCCAGCATGTTTTCGGGCGCAGCTGAACTTGGCAAAATACTGGAACAACCCGAACCTCTGTCAGTTAGCAAAGTGATACATAAAGCCTTTATCGAAGTAAACGAAGAAGGTACCGAGGCAGCTGCAGCAACTGGTAAGTTTTTCTCTTTAACTTCAATATATTAGTCCAAGACCCCGATGTAGAAAAGTCGAGTGTATAAGATTGCAGAATAAGTTTTACGGTTATGATAGTAATGCATTTTGGTGAAACCAACCAACGATGCCCGAAAATGGCCGAATTTTAGCCAATTTTGTTGTTTTAATTAAGACTGTATAATATTGCAGCTCGAAATGTATGACAAATGATAGGACTCGAAGAGGCCTAAATATAATATATGGGGTGGCATTGCTGAATCCTGTCCCAAACATGGGTTTTCACCGGTTCTTTGGGTCTGTTTTCATTAATGGAGATAAAACCTTAAAATGTATATCAAATTATAGAGCTGTTTAGGGTTGCCTTGTCTAATCATGTCCTAAACATGAGTTGCCACACGTTTTTGGAGCCGATCCTCCTAAAGGGTGTTTTGAACCCATTTTTTGAATAAAATTTAATTTCACGGATCGGTGGGAAAATTGGTTTTGGAAGCGACAAAAAAGGGCACCGACCCTCCTAAAAATGTGTTTTAGACCCATTTTTCGAAATAAATTATATTTTGACTTTTTAAATAAAATTAAAGAAAACTTTTTATTTTCTAATGAAAAAATTTTAAGGAAACTAACTTACTTTTATTTCAAGAATGTGAAAGTTTAAAGTTAATTTTTAACTAAGAAAAACTTTCTTTAAATCTTATTTTAAGCTTCGGTGTTAACAGAGATTTATTTATATCTGGAAAAGAATACGCTAGTGGTAAACTTGCAGTAAGCTTGTAGATAGTATTAAGGTGCACAAAGCTATGTATAAGAAATCCATATTTTATTGCAGTACTTTGAAAAAACTGCAATTTAGAAAAAAACATTTTTTAAAAAAAATTTTCTTGAATCAAGCGATATGGAATGTCACTGATTTGATTGATTTCCTAGCTCTATTAATTCGAAAGCTTTGAGATAATCTCTCTTTGTAAGTATTACTCTAAAGAAGCTTTTTTAAGCACTCTGTAACTCAAAGGGTGGTCTAAATATAGCCCCAACCTCCTTCCTCCTACCTAAATGCACTTTTATATCAACAGCATACAAATGTACATATGTATATTGATATGAGCCAAGCAGACTTCGAATATAAGGTATCGGGCAATGGCACTCGGTATACAAATCACGGTCCTAATTTGCAACTTAGGGCAACTTGTCTCCATTGTTTTTTCTTTTTACATGATAGACAATATAAAGTGAAATCATATAGAGTATGGCCCCATTTCAAAATTGATTGAATTTTGTCTCCATTGGGATACTAAATACGTTAGAGTGGTTGTGAGGAGATCAAACCTGAATGACACACCGTCTCCGAAGTAGGTGCAGCCATCGGTCAAGTAGATCTTCTTGCAGTCGAAAGTGAACTGAAAAATTAGGCTCATCGTATACTGCAAGGTCAGCCGAGGATGTCATTTAAATGAAATAATGTTTCATAAATAACCGGAGGTATTGTGCTTTCGAATAAAAGAACTCGTTTTTTATTTATTCAGCAATCAAAATCTAAACTATGTAGACATAGTCCACTCTATATGCTTTTTCGATATAGACAATTTAAAATGAACTAATTTTAAGTATATCATACATATATTTAAATAACAAATTAACGTAGTGCGCATTCGAATCTGAGCACTTTCTGTTCCTGCTTTACAGCACTACTTTACTTTATTTTTGTGCAACTAATTATATTTTTTATACTTTGTTTTTACAGCAGGAACGGGGATAGCGATATCAGCCTCTCCTCCAATAAGGACCGAATTCATAGCAAACAAACCATTCGCTTATGCCATCAGAAGTAAATCCGGATCGATATTATTTGCTGGAAATTACATTCACACGAAATAACAACACATTCAATTATTTTAGGTTTTTTCTACCTTAAATATTTTATGATATACATAGTACATTATCATTATATGTATATATTATTTCTATCTATATAATAAAATTATCTATCTGTACAGACAGTGGAGCGATTCACATTTTAATGGAAAAAATGGTTAGATAAGTAAAACGATTGGAAACAATTTTTAAAAGGTTAATACTTAAAACTTTCTCGATGTCATTAAAGTTCGAAAATAAAAACATAATGAAATATTTTTGCATTTTATTTGAAGTATATGTGACCTGGTCTATGAAAAGGGGGCTTACGTGCGAAAACAAGTTACAAACGGTGTCACCGTATAACGAAAACTTAAACGGCATAGTTTTTAGTCATTTCCAAAAAAATGTATTCTGGAGAACCATGGCAGCTTTCATCGATAGTGCGAAAATTTCATACAAGCTAGGGGCGCCACTCCGCTAGCACCCCATCTGGCGAGTTTTGAAAAAAAAGTGCATCTAATAGGTCACTAAATTGTCATAATTGGTCAGTTAGTCCGATTAGTTGGTTAGCACGAGAAAATTTTACAAAAATTTTTAAAAATTTCAAAGTCATCTGTATATTTTTGCACCTCATCTGGCGAAGGTAATTACGTACTTTTTGACCCCATTGTTACAGGGGGTGGGAGTTGCGGGGGTAGTTCACAAGGGGTACTCTGAACATAATTCCGTTGGATTAAGACGTCGGTCACCCCTTGAAAAATTTTTATGATACATATACCCAACACGTAGTTTGCTAGCCACAGCAATTTTACATAAGAGTAGGGGTAAGTGGGCGACCTGCGGCCGCAGCTCAGGACTTAAAACTCCCGCCAGCTTCGCGGCGGATCAGTCTAGGAATTAGCCGTCGGCAACTCCTTCAAAAAAATTATGGAGCGTTGAAATTGCTGGTAAAATTCGATGACGCAGGCCGCCCACTTACACCTACTCTTATGTAAAATAACTGTGGCTAGCAAACAAGGTGTTGGATATTTTAAAGACTGATCAGCGGCCGAATGCCGCCGCGAAGCCGGTGTTGGATTTTTGAGAGTTTTAAGTCCTGAGCTGCGGCCGCAGGTCGCCCAGTAATAATTTTTCTTTTTTTTTCCTATATAGGTTTAACCGTAATCTTGATAAGAAATGTGTGTTTTTGTACTTGATTTCTATGTAAAATAACAATTAAAAATACCATTAAAAGCATATAATTTAACTTACTTGATCAATTACTTGAGTTTTTCAAAGTTCCTAATGGTTGGCCTTCTCACTTTTGTGGTATATGTTGCAAAATGATTTTGTTTAGTTCGAAAATGCTTTAGTATTTCTGTTTTGTTTTATATTGTGCATATAAGCTATTCAGTTTATTTATTATATGAATGACATATTGACCTTTGATTTAACCTGTAAGTAAATATATTTACTAAAATAATAATAAGTTAATCTAATGATAATCATATCATATAGAATAATCATAGTCATAAATTTTTGTGTAATTTAAAAGACAATAAAGCATTGATACAATTTTTTGTGGTTTTTAATTTTTATTTATTTAATATTTATTTTTCATCAAATCTAATATGAAACTTAACGAAAACTGTTAGATATGTTTTATGGAAACGGAAAAATCATAGTATATTTTTCAATTAATAAGATTTATACATAATTCTATTTTATTCAAAATTCTCATGTTATCGCATCAATATTGTTTGCTTGAAATTATGCAAATCAAATTCTGAAATCTACAGAAAGGAATTTTAAAATTATAGCCAACTTAAAAAAAAGCCTTAAGTGAACTGTACAAGTATTAATTAATGTTTTGTTAAGTTTTATTGCTAAATAATAATGAAGTCAAATGTTTTTTTTACTGTGCATATGCACAGTATATACTCGAAAAGGTGTAGATTTTTGAATTTAAAGCGTTACCGAAGAATTCTAGAACATGTCTAGGACATGAGCTAGAATTATAAAGCTATTAAGAGTATTATATTAATAATTTTTTTAATGATGTCAGGGTTTTAAATCGTGAAGGTTTTTAAGCCGAGGCAAAGTAGAGCCATAAGATTTAAAGCAGATCATCCATAAATTTAAATTTTGAAATCTTCAAGTGCGACATTTCTAACCGGATTGATGCGTTGGCAACAATTACTTTTGATTACCACATTGATTTATGTTTGGCAGTCAAGATTCGTTACCAATATTTGAATCGTTGCATTCACCACAAGGAGTTATATTTAGCAACCAAGATTTTTAGTTACGACAATGAAAATAATTTTTCCATATGTAAAATATATGTAAAGAAACTGAAGTAAAAGACAATAAAGTTAACTACGAAAATATTATATGGTAGTCATAACCTACTAGGAAAGTATTATACATAATTTTTAATCATTTCCAAAAAAATCTATACTGGACTATCATGGCAGCTTTCATCGACAGTGCAAAAATTTCATACAAGCTGAGGTGTTGAATTGTAAAAATAAAATTAAAGTTTTTAAACTTTACGCCGAGAATTATTGATGTATTACCAAACGATGTGAGCGGTAATAAGTTACTTTTATTGACCGAATTCATACAAATTCGACTTAAGTTGGTATTATCATTATTTACTCAATATGAACCTTCCCAATTTATAACGATTATTTTGAAAGCTACATAAATCCAATCATGGGCGTAGCCAGCGTTTGCTTCAGGGTTGGGCAAAATCAAGATAACTCAAAATGTCTTAAGTACTAAATATCACGTTATGTGAACATTTAAAAACATTCAAACTACATGGTTGCTATTATATTCCAGCAAACCTGGCTAAAATATGCTAAAACTTCTGTTTCATATTTATTTTTCGCTTCCAGAGCTCTTTTCTTCTGTACATTCATCATACATAGGCCGACAAGCCGATTTTCTGTCCAGCGGCAGATTTTGACTAAATAATCCCTCTATGTTTTTCATATCATCTGGAATAGTGCATCAATGAGCACCGAAAATGATTGGTATCGTTACTATTCTCGATTCCGATAACGATAAGGAGACGATATTTCGAGAACGAGAGATTTGGCCGACATCTCTTTTTTGGCAATAATGTAATGTTTATCGCGTCCTCGGACGTATCAGAACATTGAACATTGAAACTTACAGACTATGTTTGCTTTGATTTCGAGAAGGCTTAATACATAGTTTGATCTATTTTTTGATAACGGGGCGTTTCATCTTCCTTACAGAAAAAACATTTAAAACCCTATATCTTGGCAGCTAGAATAATGAAACTTAATGAATGTAACACACATTGATTATGCCAAACCTTTAGGACGGGATTGAACGAAAGTGGTCGATTACGTCTAAAAAATATAGAAAATATTGAAAACAGAAAAATTTTAAAAATTGTTGAATCTGCCGAACAAAGTCGCAAAAGTCAAAAAAAAAATATGGAAAATGTTGAAAAAAGTTAAAGAGGTTGAAAAATGTTAAAACAGTTGAAAATGGCTAAGCAAATCAAAAAAAGTTGAAAAGTTTTAAGACAGTTGAAAATCGCTGAAAAAATTGAAAAAGAAGTTAAAAAAAACTTTTGAAAAGTCGAAAAAAATGCAAAAGCTGAATTATTTACATGCTTGTATATCGAAGTGTGATAATAGAGCTGAAAATATATACAAAGAGTTCGTTTTGCTTCAACATAAGTTTCTTGCTTTTAACATCTAATGATTCATATATTGTCCGACCTGTCGTGAAAATCCGTACATTTTCATTTCGAAAACTTTTTGAAGCAATTATTGTAAGCAATTACGCAGAAACCTTACAATCTGCAGACATAATTCCCTTTGAAGATATTTTGAATTGACTGGAAAAGAGGATTCGGAAACAACATAAATATGTATATCGTTCAAGGAGTCTCTGAAAGCAGCTTGGATGATTGAGTGGGATAAAACCCCCAAAACTGACACGCAAGAGTTAGTCCGGAGTAAGCATAATTGTTGCAAAAGTTGTTCCAACTAATTACCGATTTAATTAAAAATTAATTGCAAAATGTAAATTTTAGATAAAGTGTTCGTTAATTTTTTTTTTTGGGTGTGAAAAATTGAGCTTCCTTACATTTTTTGGTTCCTATTATTTTTTTTGTTTATTACATATACTCATAGTAGGTAATTGGAAGAGACTTTTATATTCGTAAATATATGTACATATATACTATGCATACATTAATCCATTTTATAATCAATTTGTATTAATTTTCATTTCAATAAGGTTTTATTTGACTGAGTTTTTTCACTAGAACACGACGTACTTAATTTTTTTTTATTCACTGTTTAAGTAGATTCCCAGTGTGCCACACGGATTGGATTCATTTAGGATCCGCTTCTTCGTTTAATTTATCCGAAACAGATTCCGTTTCTGATACGATCCGAATGCGAAATCGTGGGTGATTCGTCTCCAAACAGCGGGAAGGATCGTCCGTGTTGTTGGATTCGTTTCGAAATCGAAACGGACTTCATATAAGGATCCGTTTCGGATTCGTTTCGGATCCGTTTCGTACTCGTTTTGAATGAAATGGTCGATACATTTTATGTAGCGGTACAATCGATTATAAATAGATACACACCTACAATAATACCAAAAAAAAGATAATGATCCCAAATGGTTCACACATAAAATTACACTACTCGACAAATTCTGGCAAAATATTATTGCGGCAAATAAAAACCACCATTCCTATAGGAAAATGTATGAAATTGACTTTTACATTGTTTTAGTTTTTTTAACATAACTTATATGAAATGAAGCCAAAATATAAACATGTTATATTTAAAATTTTTATATTTCAACATACTACAAGATAGGATAGCTAACTTTTTGAGTTCAATAGAAATTTGAAATTTTAAATTTTTTTGAAATTGAAATTTGTTTTTAGCCGTAGCGACCAAACTAGTGGTGCTGTTGTGACATATATTTCTTCAAAATTTTTGTTAGGATCTCTTGTTTTAGGAAACAAAAAACTTGAAATAAGTATCATGTAAAATACTATTTTAATCGAGCCTATATGGCGTTATCTCCTGGGACAGTGCATGTTTTTGATTTGTGCCCTTTATCTCGAAAACTAGACCTGATCTTGCAAAACCACTATGATTTACGTATTCAGCGGGAAATTTCCCTATAGGAATAGTGGAATAGTTTTTATTTGCCGCAGTTTTTCTGGTCGAGTAGTGATATTGAACTGATTTCTGAGAAAAATTAATATCATGATAAATTTAAAAACACAAATTTTGTAATATTTAATAATATTTATAAAAGAAAGCGTCGTGAATTGAAATATGAGCTGAGAGCAATTGAAAAAAAGTACACTAACAGCATTGAAAATACAGTTAAAATAAATACAAAGGCATTTTTTGCTTATATAAAAGCACTCAACAAATCGAATAAACTACCAAGTAGAATGAAACTTCACAATGAGTCATCCGAAGACCCAAAATTAATTGCAAATTTTTTTGCTACAAATTTTGAAAAAGTAAATAACAATATTCACTTGCAAGATTGGCAATGCGATCGTGAAAATCAATTTGTGATTATCGATGCTCAGATCATTGAAGCAATTAGTTCACTTAATGTAAATAAGGCTAACAGTCCAGATAACATTCCAGCTGTCTTTTACAAGCAATCGATATGTAATATAATTAAACCGTTAAAAATATTATTCGAAAATTCGCTAGGCACTTGCTATTTTCCAGAAAAATGGAAATATGCATATTTCAGATAAAAACATTCACTACGCCACCGTTTATTTTTAATTTATCTTTAACTATACCACAATATATATTATTAACTAATTTTAAATCAATTAATTGCGATTAGTTTTACATATTTTTTTCTTTCAGCTACTTATGAAATATTTCAATTACAATATGTAAGCCTGTTTAATGTATATATGTATATAAGCATAACCATCAATAAAGAAGAAAAAAAAATTTCATAATATTTAAATTCAAAATTTAATTTTTCGCCTTCAATTGGTCGGTTATTAATATATGTATATGTACACCAAGGCCTCGATTTGCTTCATTTATTGGGATCGGAGAAACACGATGTAATTTGAAAACGACGCAAGTTGAAGCAATTGATCCTATGGCCATATATCATTGAGATGTTGAAGTTTTTTCTAAACGTTACCGCACTATATTCTTTTCTTTACATTTAGTGAATTTCACTTGAAATCTTTACTGCATTGATTATTTGTCAAAACTTATTTTTCAACCTGAAAACTTGACTTGAGGATGCCCTTCTATATATAAATTTGAATTACTAACGAACACTCACGTAAAGATTTAACCCTCCGATGGGCGATGACGTGCGAGGCGGTAAGTGGAGCGCTTGGGTCTGGCCAGACCATATATATGTATATGTGCAACATACTTTACTCAAAGAATAAATCAGAATAAATCATGTTCTAAAATTCAGGCCTTTGAAAAAGTTTTCCGTTTGCGAACCGACGACTTTTTTGATGTTTTTTCGAGAACATCCATGGTTGCCCTGGCTACCCATATATTCAAATTTCTTATATAAGAATATACTAAGAGAACATTTGGCTACCAATTACATCAAAAATTTTCCGCTGAGATGGATTTCCCAGCTTGATAATGGCCCAAAACATTAATCTCCACTTGTCAAATCTTGGCTAGACACACAATCCACCAAGATTCTGAAGTGGCCACCTCAAAGTTCCAACTTTAATTCTATAGAGAACTTGTGAGGCATAATCAAACGAGTCATAGCAGCAGGACAACCCGCGAGTAAAGCAGCTTGTGGCAAGTTAATCAAGAGAAGTGGCATAAAATTACTCCAGACCATTGTGCACGCCTGGTAGGCATCATGCTAAACCGATTCTCAACATTTATGAAACACAAATATTGTCCTACTCATTATTAAGCTAAACTAATAAAACAAAAATAGTACTCACAGCAAAAATTCAACAATTTCAATTACTTTCTTTCAGATGATTTAATGACCTTTATTGACGTTTTTGCATTATTCGGGATAAGCCCAAAACATTTATTTTGATTTTTTGCCTTAAATTGATGCTTACATAGCAGGATTATAAAAACTAATAATATAAGAATCAGAAAAAAAATTTATAAATAAATTTTAACTAAAATGGTAGGTAGCATAAGAATGACTTAATCATGTGAGCACAAGAGTATATATGAGGCACTCCACGTCAAATCGGATACCACATGACTTTTTATATATTTTGGGCTTTTAGTACTAGTTGAAAGTATTCTTGAAGGACCCCTAATGTTTTTTCATTTTTTTATCAAGCTTTTTATGAGATACAAATACAAAAGCATAATCTTCCTATATCTTAATCTTCCTATATATATATATAAATCTACCTATATCTTATAATTGTTTTATTTTTTAGGAAAATATGCCCTTGTTTTTCAAAGTGTCAGTTTTTTACAAAATAATTTTAAGAAAATCACTTGGTACATACATACATATATTGTTGAAAATAACGATTTATTTTTGAAACTTGAAAATATTATTTTAAGAAAATTTCGTTGTATATTTGCGGAGTTATGAGCATTTAAAAAAACGTTAAAATTTCAGTCAGTTTTCAAAACCTATAACTCCTCAACAATTTGATAAGAAAACCTCAAAAAAATTATGAAGAACATTTTGAGCAGAACTGAAAGCAAAGATATTTTCAAAAATTAAAAAAAAAATCAACTAAAAGCCACGCACACAATCGAAATTCAATCACACCTTTAGTTTTATTGTTATATGAAATCATGCGATGGAATGAAAAAGCAGAACAGCCCATTTTTAAACGAACAGATGCACCAACGATTATATACATAGTACATAAAGACATAGCCCTAGCTTTCTCATTTTATAAATTAAATAAATAAAACTATTGTTTCTCTCATACCAATTTCTGTAAATAAGCTATTAAAAAGTAGAAAAAATTTATGGCTAAAGCTTTTGATTCTAATGAAAGTTCCTCACAAGGTGGTATAAATAATGGTGCAGACAGACTGCAATGCAGTTGTGTTCAGTTAATAATAGGAACTTGTTCTTAGTACTTTTTCAAATTAAATAGCCCATTAGTCGAAAGCCACTGTTACTATTACTCTATAGGCTATAGAATTGCCTAACACCTACAACCGGTTTGTTTCAAAAACAAAGTTTCAGTTGCTCAACGCGAATTGAAGGACGAAAGTCAAAAAAAGATTTGAAAAAGTTTGAATTTATAAACTAGAGTGGTTAAAAAATTTTGAATTTTAAATTGTGTTTAAAAGAAAACTTTCACTGAAAATGTCAACCTATTTGAATCAAGGTAAGAATTATATACATATATGGATTTAAATTTAAATTCAAATTCAATAACTTTTAAGAGACTTTTGAAAAATTTTGGCTAACCTCTCCGATTTTCTTACAAATTTTATATTTTTATGGACACATATAATTTTTTCCTACAGGATATTTAGTGAATTTTATATTTGAATAATTTTTTATTTGACAAAAAAAGCTTCAACAAAGCCTGAAAAATATAGAAACTTTACCCCTGCTATTTCTTATGATGTTAAGAATGGAAGTGATTGTCATTTTTGATTTTGCCTCTCACTTTTTCTTTCACAGTTTGTGATGTCAAAGCCAATATATACGAATTATTATTCCTTTTAAGGTCTGTCTGAGGCTGCGCACAGTTTTTGTAAGCCTTTAATTTCAAAAAACCCATAACAAGAAGCTTGGAGCTGTTGAGTCTGGACAATGAGCCGGAAAATCAACGTATCCATTTTTTCGACCAGCGAACAATTTCTCTGAATTGTAATCGAAGCTTCGGCTGTATGAGTCCAGTGGGGCCGTTTTGTTGATACCACAACACTGGCACGAAAGACATATCCGTCCGGATGCATATCACTAAAAGTGTCTATTATGTAACAAAGTTCCTTGAGGAAGCTTCGGCTGTATGAGTCCAGTGGGGCCGTTTTGTTGATACCACAACACTGGCACGAAATACATATCCGTCCGGATGCATATCACTAAAAGTGTCTATTATGTAACAAAGTTCCTTGAGGCCGCAATCGGGAACAGTTTTTACATTAAATGATTTCGAAATTTTCGTTTTACGAATGAGTTAACGAATGCAAAATTCGGCTGAGAAAATCCATTGTGATCCTTATTGAAAATAGTAATGTTTTTTCATTTCTTAAACAACAAAGTATTTTTTTCGTAATGATCACAAAAACATCTATAAGATTTATTTTCTTTTATCAAATATGGACTGTAAATAATATCCTAAGTTATCTTCAATCCAAAGTTGTGTTGTAACTGGGCTAAAGCCCACTGTTCTCTTTTATTTCAGCCTGCGTCAAAGAATCTTTATGTTCTAAAATAACATTTTAATTTGCTATGTACATTACGAAATTTACCATCATTAAAAATAATAGCTGAAATCTTATTTCTATTCTATTTTCTCTATTAAAGTTATTCAAAGTACTGAATTCAGTTATTCCTAGCGGACTAAAAATATGATTATACAAGTCAAGACATGAGTTTTTATAAGCTATTACTAACTATCAACATCTGTTCTCATGTTCTGATTTCAGATTTCTCCAAAAAATATATCTCGACCATATTGATTTTATTCTCTTTCTTCACTTACAACAACATCATGTCACTTAATGCTCAACAGCAAGCAGAATTTTCCAAGAACTCTGCACTCTTTGCCGTTGATGTCTATAAAACATTAGTAGATGAGGAGCCGAATAACAACATTATCTTCTCTCCCTTCTCCATTCAAACATGCGTCGCAATGGTACGCATGGGTGCCGAAGGCAAAACTGCCGAGGAGTTAAACCGAGGTCTACGTTTGGTTTCCAGCGATACTGCAGCCATTGCTGATTCATTTAGCAGTGCTCTGGCTGGTTATGTTGACAGTAAAGTACTACAAATCGCCAACAAGATTTATTTTAAGAAAGGATACACCGTACGCAAGGAGTTCAATGAAATTCTTAGCAAAAAATTCTTTTCAACTGCAGAGGAGATTAATTTCGCAGAAAGTGTGAATGCTGCAGGTGAAATCAACGCTTGGGTCGAATCAAAGACCAATAATCTTATTAAGGACTTAGTAAGTTCACGCGATTTGAATGCTGATACCCGTTTGGTGCTACTTAATGCTATACATTTTAAAGGAGTGTGGAAAACAAAATTTTTCAAGAATAAAACAAAAGATGAAGACTTCTATTTGAATGAATCAGATACTGTTAAGGTACCAATGATGAATTTGAGATCTGATTTTCAATACGCAGAGTTGCCTGAATTAGATGCAACTGCTTTGGAAATGCCATATGAGGGCACTGATTTATCAATGTTGTTTATTTTGCCAAACTCCCGCACTGGTCTTAAAGCTCTTGAAGGAAAATTGGCAACTATTCAATTGAGTTCCATAATAAGCAAATTGGATTTGGATAAAGTAACTGTGACGCTCCCCAAATTTAAAGCCGAATTCAAGCTGGAATTAAAGAAAGCATTGTCAAAGGTACGTTCGAATATGTTGATTACTTAGACTTTAGCCATTTAATAGTTTCATAATAGGATGACACAAGCAATTTATATTTTAGATTACTAAAATCATAAGCCATATAGAATATGCTCTTAATGCTTGTGATAGGTACTAACACTTTGTTTTGGGAGAAGGGTCATAGAGAAAAATCAAAGAGCAACTCACATATTGGTATTAGGAAGTCGGTTATTTCCAAACTGTGGATTTTGGGGAGCTTAATTTGGAATGTACAAATTTGTAGAGAGCTTTTTACGCTAAAACCAATAACTTATTTTCAAGAATGTATGGAAAGACAACATATTAGATTTATATCGCCTTGAAGTATTTTTCCGATAGCCTATAGCTAAAAAAAAACCCAACCATAGCTTTTAAATACAAAAAAAAATAATAACGAGATAAAAGGTATATACAGTTTGGGCAGTAACCGAATCCTTGAATCGATTTCGCCCATTTCCTATTCCAAAACGTTGTTTAAATGTATGATCTGAGCTCCAAATTTTATTCAATTAACTTGTTTGGATTTTCCGATATCGTGACTTCCACAGACTGACAGACACAGAGACAGTTGAACGAACATGACTTAATCGACTCAGATGGTGACGTTGATTCAGAATAAATATACTACCTTAATACTTTAATAATACTTTTCTAAACCTACCACGCCCCCTTCTATGCGCTACAAACGGAATGACTCTGCGTTGGGTATAGAAAATTTATTTTCATTTCAACGTAGTCATCGTAATATCGATAGTAAAGTGGAAATTGGGACTTATTTTTGTTACCGTTCTTTTTTGAGTCCCAAAAGTGACATTAAAAAATAATAATTGATATAAATCTTCGATTTAAATTTGTCTATGTTTGTTATATAATTCCAAAACTACTATATCTTAAGAATATGCATTGAAAATTATAAGAATTCCAGATTTATGACTATAAATTTATTCGAAAAAATTAAGTGATTTTGAAATATTTTTTTGAAATGAAACTTTTTCAATACTTTTTAGCTCGAAATTACAAAACTACAGCTATATTTTTAAGAAACTCAATTTTTTCCGTGACTTGGAAAAAAGTTAAGACAGCGACCGATAGCGATAAATTATATTATATTATTAATCACATAAGGCATAATTTTTGATCTGTACAGGATGTTTTGATAAAGATTTTTTAAAATAAATTTCTTAAAAGTTTTATAACTTCTTAAACATTTCGATTTATACTTTTTTTATGACAGTTTATGCTTCGATAAAGAAGCTGACATATAGAAATTGTCAAAATATACATAACTGGTGAACAAAATCGAAAACCCATAATGTTTTTGGATTTCTTGTCTTAAGCTCTATTTATAAGCCATCACAAAATATTTTGTAGAATTAATCGATTAATCGATTCATTTAAAAATTACTTGTCATGTAAATTAAGTAGGTACAACGTACTGAGCAACTTGTTATTAGTAATAATTAATAAGTAATGACAACTCATCAGCCACCATGTACCTAAATAACAATGGAGTAGTTTTAAATTGCTATAGCCATAATGAAAAACTGTTAACTAATAATGGATGCATTGTTGTAAACATAAAGCTACAAAGATTTAAAAAATTGCACTAAACCTAAAAAAAACATTTTTTGGTGGCTATGGAACAGATTTAACAAAGCAATCCGAAAAATCTTTAGATTTTCGTATTATTATGGCAGCTTCTATATCAAAGCATAATCTTTTAGCTCTTAAAAGTTTAAGTATGCCAAATTTAATATACTTTCGCTGTAAATTAACCACGTGACATATTTTTGTCCATAACTTTACCACCGTGGTACATTAAGACATTGTAAAAACAAATAAAAATCATCTTCTTTTTTTGCAGTTGGGCATGTCCAGCATGTTTTCGGGCGCAGCTGAACTTGGCAAAATACTGGAACAACCCGAACCTCTGACAGTTAGCAAAGTGATACATAAAGCCTTTATCGAAGTAAACGAAGAAGGTACCGAGGCAGCTGCAGCAACTGGTAAGTTTTTCTCTTTAACTTCAATATATTAGTCCAAGACCCCGATGTAGAAAAGTCGAGTGTATAAGATTGCAGAATAAGTTTTACGGTTATGATAGTAATGCATTTTGGTGAAACCAACCAACGATGCCCGAAAATGGCCGAATTTTAGCCAATTTTGTTGTTTTAATTAAGACTGTATAATATTACAGCTCGAAATGTATGCCAAATGATAGAACTCGAAGAGGCCTAAATATTATATATGGGGTGGCATTGCTGAATCCTGTCCCAAACATGGGTTTTCACCGGTTCTTTGGGTCAGTTTTCATTAATGGAGATAAAATCTTAAAATGTATATCAAATTATAGAGCTCAAAGATTCTAAACAGACTGTTTAGGGTTGCCTTGTCCAATCATGTCCTAAACATGAGTTGCCACACGTTTTTGGAGCCGATTTTGAAGGCCGAAAATGGATATAGGAAGTGACAGGAGAGGTCCACGATCCTCCTAAATGGTGTTCTGAACCCATTTTTTGAAAAAAATTTAATTGCACGGATCGGTGGGAAAATGGGTTTTGGAAGCGACAAAAAAGGGCAACGACCCTCCTAAAAATGTGTTTTAGACCCATTTTTCGAAATAAATTATATTTTTACTTTTCTAATGAAAAAATTTTAAGGAACCTAACTTACTTTTATTTCAAGAATGTGAAAGTTTAAAGTTAATTTTTACCTAAAAAAAATTTTCTTTAAATCTTATTTTAAGCTTCGGTGTTAACAGAGATTTATTTATATCTGGAAAAGAATACGCTAGTGGTAAACTTGCAGTAAGCTTGTAGATAGTATTAAGGTGCACAAAGCTATGTATAAGAAATCCATATTTTATTGCAGTACTTTGAAAAAACTGCAATTTAGAAAAAAACATTTTTTAAAAAAAATTTTCTTGAATCAAGCGATATGGAATGTCACTGATTTGATTGATTTCCTAGCTCTATTAATTCGAAAGCTTTGAGATAATCTCTCTTTGTAAGTATTACTCTAAAGAAGCTTTTTTAAGCACTCTGTAACTCAAAGGGTGGTCTAAATATAGCCCCAACCTCCTTCCTCCTACCTAAATGCACTTTAATATCAACAGCATACAAATGTACATATGTATATTGATATGAGCCAAGCAGACTTCGAATATAAGGTATCGGGCAATGGCACTCGGTATACAAATCACGGTCCTAATTTGCAACTTAGGGCAACTTGTCTCCATTGTTTTTTCTTTTTACATGATAGACAATATAAAGTGAAATCATATAGAGTATGGCCCCATTTCAAAATTGATTGAATTTTGTCTCCATTGGGATACTAAATACGTTAGAGTGGTTGTGAGGAGATCAAACCTGAATGACACACCGTCTCCGAAGTAGGTGCAGCCATCGGTCAAGTAGATCTTCTTGCAGTCGAAAGTGAACTGAAAAATTAGGCTCATCGTATACTGCAAGGTCAGCCGAGGATGTCATTTAAATGAAATAATGTTTCATAAATAACCGGAGGTATTGTGCTTTCGAATAAAAGAACTCGTTTTTTATTTATTGCGCAATCAAAATCCAAATTATGTAGACATAGTCCACTCTATATGCTTTTTCGATATAGACAATTTAAAATAAACTAATTTTAAGTATATCATACATATATTTAAATAACAAATTTACGTAGTGCGCATTCGAATCTGAGCACTTTCTGTTCCTGCTTTACAGCACTACTTTACTTTATTTTTGTGCAACTATTTAATTATATTTTTTATACTTTGTTTTTATAATAGTCGTAGAAATTTCTACTAATAGCAATGATCCGACATGGACCACGTTCACAGCAAACAAACCATTCGCTTATGCCATCAGAAGTAAATCCGGATCGATATTATTTGCTGGAAACTACATTCACACGAAATAACAACACATTCAATTATTTTAGGTTTTTTCTACCTTATATATTTTATGATATACATAGTACATTAACATTATATGTATATATTATTTCTATCTATATAATCAAATTATCTATCTGTACAGACATTGGAGCGATTCACATTTTAATGGAAAAAAATGGTTAGTTAAGTAAAACGATTGGAAACAATTTTTAAAAGGTTAATACTTAAAACTTTCTCGATGTCATTAAAGTTCGAAAATAAAAACATAATGAAATATTTTTGCAATTTATTTGAAGTATATGCGACCTGGTCTATGAAAAAGGGGCTAACGTGCGAAAACAAGTTGCAAACGGTGTCACCGTATAACGAAAATTTAAACGGCATAGTTTTTTAGTCATTTCCAAAAAAATGTATTCTGGAGAACCATGGCAGCTTTCATCGATAGTGCGAAAATTTCATACAAGCTAGGGTCTCCACTCCGCTAGCATCCCATCTGGCGAGTTTCGAAAAAAAAGTGCATCTAATAGGTCACTAAATTGTCATAATTGGTCAGTTAGTCCGATTAATTGGTTAGCACGAGAAAATTTTACAAAAATTTTTAAAAATTTCAAAGCCATCTGCATATTTTTGCACCTCATCTGGCGAAGGTAATTACGTACTTTTTGACCCCATTGTTACAGGGGGTGGGAGTTGCGGGGGAAGTTCACAAGAGGCACTCTGAACATAATTCCGTTGGATTAAGACGTCGGTCACCCCTTGAAAAATTTTTATGATACATATACCCAACACGTAGTTTGCTAGCCACAGCAATTTTACATAAGAGTAGGGGTAAGTGGGCGACCTGCGGCCGCAGCTCAGGATTTAAAACTCCCGCCAGCTTCGCGGCGGATCAGTCTAGGAATTAGCCGTCGGCAACTCCTGCAAAAAAATTATGGAGCGTTGAAATTGCTGGTAAAATTCGATGACGCAGGCCGCCCACTTACACCTACTCTTATGTAAAATAACTGTGGCTAGCAAACAAGGTGTTGGATATTTTAAAGACTGATCAGCGGCCGAATGCCGCCGCGAAGCCGGTGTTGGATTTTTGAGAGTTTTAAATCCTGAGCTGCGGCCGAAGGTCGCCCGGTAATAATTTTCTTTTTTTTTCCTATATAGGTTTAACCGTAATCTTGATAAGAAATGTGTGTTTTTGTACTTGATTTCTATGTAAAATAACAATTAAAAATACCATTAAAAGCATATAATTTAACTTACTTGATCAATTACTTGAGTTTTTCAAAGTTCCTAATGGTTGGCCTTCTCACTTTTGTGTTATATGTTGCAAAATGATTTTGTTTAGTTCGAAAATGCTTTAGTATTTCTGTTTTGTTTTATATTGTGCATATAAGCTATTCAGTTTATTTATTATATGAATGACATATTGACCTTTGATTTAACCTGTAAGTAAATATATTTACTAAAATAATAATAAGTTAATCTAATGATAATCATATCATATAGAATAATCATAGTCATAAATTTTTGTGTAATTTAAAAGACAATAAAGCATTGATACAATTTTTTGTGGTTTTTAATTTTTATTTATTTAATATTTATTTTTCATCAAATCTAATATGAAACTTAACGATATGTTTTATGAGTGGAAACGGAAAAATCATAGTATATTTTTCAATTAATAAGATTTATACATAATTCTATTTTATTCAAAATTCTCATGTTATCGCATCAATATTTTTTGCTTGAAATTATGCAAATCAAATTCTGAAATCTACAGAAAAGAATTTTAAAATTATAGCCAACTTAAAAAAAAGCCTTATGTGAACTGTACAATAGACCGGTTCAAAAAAAAAAAAAGTCTCTGAAATTTAGAGGCACCGGCAGTTTCCTATTCCCATAAGTGTCCCGAGTGGGATGTGTTACCAATTTTTTCTAAATATTGCGCTCCTAATTAGCGATTTTCATATTACTCTTGAAACTTTCGCATAAAAAAAAAATTCACCAGCAACCTAAAAACGATGGTGGTGAGGTGAACTTTTTTCTTTTCATTCAGTCTCACATTCGGAGTAGTTTTGAGTGGGGAACTCGAATTTCTCATTATTTTTTAATTATGTTGTTTTCTTCAGTGGTAAATACTGAAAATAATCAAGAAATTTTGTCAAAAATTTAATTTTTTTTTTAAATTAAAAATCAGGTATAAATTTTTGAATTTTTTTGCTTTTATTATTTTGAATAATTCATTTATTTCTCCTCTATCTGATGGTGGTAACCGCAAATTTTTATTATTTTTGTACTTAAAAATATAAACATAAATATAATTGAACAAAGGATTTTTTTCATATTGATGCTATGTTTTAACAGGGAATATAAATTTTAATGTGGAAATCTGTTTCAAAAATATGAAATCTAGTTTACTTGAACCAAACCAAGTGTATAGAATTAGATAAATATATTTCATATTTTTCGAAACAAATTTCCACATTAAAATTTATATTCCTTGTTAATACATAGCTTCAATATGAAAAAATCCTTTGTTCAATTATATTTATGTTTATATTTTTAAGTACAAAAATAATAACATGGTTGCTATTATATTCAAGCAAACCTGGCTAAACCATGCTAAAACTTCTTTATTTTTCGCTTCCAGAGCTCTTTTCTTCTGCACATTCATCATACATAGGCCGACAAGCCGATTTTCTGTCCAGCGGCAGATTTCGACTAAATATTCCCTCTATGTTTTTCATATCATCTGGAATAAGGCATCAATGAGCACCGAAAATTATTGATATCGTTACTGTTCTCGATTCCGATAACGATAAGGAGACGATATTTCGAGAACGAGAGATTTGGCCGACATCTCTTTCTCGGCAATATTGCAAATGTTTATCGCGTCCTCGGACGTATCAGAACATTGAACATTGAAATTTACAGACTATGTTTGCTTTGATTTCGAGAAGGCTTAATATATAGTTTGATCTATTTTTTGATAATGGGGCGTGGCATCGTCCTTACAGAAAAAACATTTAAAACGCTATATCTTGGCAGCTAGAATAATGAAACTTAATGAATGTAACACACATTGATTATGCCAAACCTTTAGGACGGGATTGAACGAAAGTGGTCGATTACGTCTAAAAAATATAGAAAATATTGAAAACAGAAAAATTTTGAAAATTCTTGAATCAGCCGAACAAAGTCGCAAAAGTCAAAAAAAAAATATGGAAAATGTTGAAAAAAATTAAAGAGGTTGAAAAATGTTAAAACAGTTGAAAATGGCTAAGCAAATCGAAAAAAGTTGAAAAGTTTTAAGACAGTTGAAAATCGCTGAAAAAATTGAAAAAGAAGTAAAAAAAAACTATTGAAAAGTCGAAAAAAATTCAAAGGCTGAATAATTTACATGCTTGTATATCAAAGTGTGATAATAGAGCTGAAAATATATACAAAGACTCATATGTATTGAGGCAAACAACTTTTATGCTTGAGTTCGTTTTGCTTCAACATAAGTTTCTTGCTTTTAACATCTAATGATTCATATATTGTCCGACCTGTCGTGAAAATCAGTACATTTTCATTTCGAAAACTTTTTGAAGCAATTATTGTAAGCAATTTCGCAGAACCCCTACAATCTGCAGACATAATTCCCTTTGAAGATATTTTGAATTGACTGGAAAAGAGGATTCGGAAACAACATAAATATGTATATCGTTCAAGGAGTCTCTAAAAGCAGCTTGGATGATTGAGTGGGATAAAACCCCCAAAACTAACACGCAAGAGTTAGTCCGGAGTAAGCATAATTGTTGCAAAAGTTGTTCCAACTAATTACCGATTTAATTAAAAATTAATTGCAAAATGTTAATTTTAGCTAAAGTGTTAATTTTTTTTTTGGGTGTGAAAAATTGAGCTTCCTTACATTTTTTGGTTCCTATTATTTTTTTGTTTATTACGTATACTCATAGTAGGTAATTGGAAGAGACTTTTATATTCGTAAATATATGTACATATATACTATGCATACATTAATCCATTTTATAATCAATTTGTTTTAATTTTCATTTCAATAAGGTTTTATTTGACTGAGTTTTTTCACTAGAACACGACGTACTTAATTTTTTTTTATTCACTGTTTAAGTAGATTCCCAATGTGCCACACGGATTGGATTCATTTAGGATCCGCTTCTTCGTATAATTTATCCGAAACGGATTCCGTTTCTGATACGATCCGAATGCGAAATCGTGGGTGATTCGCCTCCAAACAGCGGGAAGGATCGTCCGTGTTGTTGGATTCGTTTGGAAATCGAAACGGACTTCATATAAGGATCCGTTTCGGATTCGTTTCGGATTCGTTTCGGATCCGTTTCGTACTCGTTTTGAATGAAATGGTCGATACATTTTATGTAGCAGTACAATCGATTATAAATAGATACACACCTACAATAATACCAAAAAAAAAGATAATGATCCCAAGTGGTTCACACACAAAATTACACTACTCGACAAATTCTTGCAAAATATAATTGCGGCAAATAAAAAACACCATTCCTATAGGAAAATGTATGAAATTGACTCTTACATTGTTTTAGTTTTTTTAACATAACTTATATGAAATGAAGCTAAAACATAAACATGTTATATTTAAAATTTTTATATTTCAACATACTACAAGATAGGATAGCTAACTTTTTGAGTTCAATAGAAATTTGAAATTTTAAATTTTTTTGAAATTGAAATTTGTTTTTAGCCGTAGCGACCAAACTAGTGGTGCTGTTGTGACATATATTTCTTCAAAATTTTTGTTAGGATCTCTTCTTTTAGGAAACAAAAAATTTGAAATAAGTATCATGTAAAATACCGTTTTATTGGAGCCTATATGGCGTTATCTCCTGGGACAGTGCATGTTTTTGATTTGTGCCCTTTATCTCGAAAACTAGACCTGATCTTGCAAAACCACTATGATTTACGTATTCAGCGGGAAATTTCCCTATAGGAATAGTGGAATAGTTTTTATTTGCCGCAATTTTTCTGGTCGAGTAGTGATATTGAACTGATTTCTGAGAAAAATTAATATCATGATAAATTTAATTTAAATTTGGTAATATTTAATAATATTTATAAAAGAAAGCGCCGTGAATTGAAATATGAGCTGAGAGCAATTGAAAAAAAGTACACTAACAGCAGTGAAAATACAGTTAAAATAAATACAATGGCACTTTTTGCTTATATAAAAGCTCTCAACAAATCGAATAAACTACCAAGTAGAATGAAACTTCACAATGAGTCATCCGAGGACCCAAAATTAATTGCAAATTTTTTTGCTACAAATTTTGAAAAAGTAAATAACAATATTCACTTGCAAGATTTGCAATGCAATTGTGAAAAGCAATTTGTGATTATCGATGCTCAGATCATCAATCGATATGTAATATAATTAAACCGTTAAAAATATTATTCGAAAATTCGCTAGGCACTTGCTATTTTCCAGAAAAATGGAAATATGCATATTTCAGATAAAAACATTCACTACGCCACCGTTTATTTTTAATTTATCTTTAACTATACCACAATATATATTATTAACTAATTTTAAATCAATTAATTGCGATTAGTTTTACATATTTTTTTCTTTCAGCTACTTATGAAATATTTCAATTACAATATGTAAGCCTGTTTAATGTATATATGTATATAAGCATAACCATCAATAAAGAAGAAAAAAAAATTTCATAATATTTAAATTCAAAATTTAATTTTTCGCCTTCAATTGGTCGGTTATTAATATATGTATATGTACACCAAGGCCTCGATTTGCTTCATTTATTGGGATCGGAGAAACACGATGTAATTTGAAAACGACGCAAGTTGAAGCAATTGATCCTATGGCCATATATCATTGAGATGTTGAAGTTTTTTCTAAACGTTACCGCACTATATTCTTTTCTTTACATTTAGTGAATTTCACTTGAAATCTTTACTGCATTGATTATTTGTCAAAACTTATTTTTCAACCTGAAAACTTGACTTGAGGATGCCCTTCTATATATAAATTTGAATTACTAACGAACACTCACGTAAAGATTTAACCCTCCGATGGGCGATGACGTGCGAGGCGGTAAGTGGAGCGCTTGGGTCTGGCCAGACCATATATATGTATATGTGCAATATACTTTACTCAAAGAATAAATCAGAATAAATCATGTTCTAAAATTCAGGCCTTTGAAAAAGTTTTCCGTTTGCGAACCGACGACTTTTTTGATGTTTTTTCGAGAACATCCATGGTTGCCCTGGCTACCCATATATTCAAATTTCTTATATAAGAATATACTAAGAGAACATTTGGCTACCAATTACATCAAAAATTTTCCGCTGAGATGGATTTCCCAGCTTGATAATGGCCCAAAACATTAATCTCCACTTGTCAAATCTTGGCTAGACACACAATCCACCAAGATTCTGAAGTGGCCACCTCAAAGTTCCAACTTTAATTCTATAGAGAACTTGTGAGGCATAATCAAACGAGTCATAGCAGCAGGACAACCCGCGAGTAAAGCAGCTTGTGGCAAGTTAATCAAGAGAAGTGGCATAAAATTACTCCAGACCATTGTGCACGCCTGGTAGGCATCATGCTAAACCGATTCTCAACATTTATGAAACACAAATATTGTCCTACTCATTATTAAGCTAAACTAATAAAACAAAAATAGTACTCACAGCAAAAATTCAACAATTTCAATTACTTTCTTTCAGATGATTTAATGACCTTTATTGACGTTTTTGCATTATTCGGGATAAGCCCAAAACATTTATTTTGATTTTTTGCCTTAAATTGATGCTTACATAGCAGGATTATAAAAACTAATAATATAAGAATCAGAAAAAAAATTTATAAATAAATTTTAACTAAAATGGTAGGTAGCATAAGAATGACTTAATCATGTGAGCACAAGAGTATATATGAGGCACTCCACGTCAAATCGGATACCACATGACTTTTTATATATTTTGGGCTTTTAGTACTAGTTGAAAGTATTCTTGAAGGACCCCTAATGTTTTTTCATTTTTTTATCAAGCTTTTTATGAGATACAAATACAAAAGCATAATCTTCCTATATCTTAATCTTCCTATATATATATATAAATCTACCTATATCTTATAATTGTTTTATTTTTTAGGAAAATATGCCCTTGTTTTTCAAAGTGTCAGTTTTTTACAAAATAATTTTAAGAAAATCACTTGGTACATACATACATATATTGTTGAAAATAACGATTTATTTTTGAAACTTGAAAATATTATTTTAAGAAAATTTCGTTGTATATTTTCAGTCAGTTTTCAAAACCTATAACTCCTCAACAATTTGATAAGAAAACCTCAAAAAAATTATGAAGAACATTTTGAGCAGAACTGAAAGCAAAGATATTTTCAAAAATTAAAAAAAAACTCAACTAAAAGCCACGCACACAATCGAAATTCAATCACACCTTTAGTTTTATTGTTATATGAACTCATGCGATGGAATGAAAAAGCAGAACAGCCCATTTTTAAACGAACAGATGCACCAACGATTATATACATAGTACATAAAGACATAGCCCTAGCTTTCTCATTTTATAAATTAAATAAATAAAACTATTGTTTCTCTCATACCAATTTCTGTAAATAAGCTATTAAAAAGTAGAAAAAATTTATAGCTAAAGCTTTTGATTCTAATGAAAGTTCCTCACAAGGTGGTATAAATAATGGTGCAGACAGACTGCAATGCAGTTGTGTTCAGTTAATAATAGGAACTTGTTCTTAGTACTTTTACAAATTAAATAGCCCATTAGTCGAAAGCCACTGTTACTATTACTCTATAGGCTATAGAATTGCCTAACACCTACAACCGGTTTGTTTCAAAAACAAAGTTTCAGTTGCTCAACGCGAATTGAAGGACGAAAGTCAAAAAAAGATTTGAAAAAGTTTGAATTTATAAACTAGAGTGGTTAAAAAATTTTGAATTTTAAATTGTGTTTAAAAGAAAACTTTCACTGAAAATGTCAACCTATTTGAATCAAGGTAAGAATTATATACATATATGGATTTAAATTTAAATTCAAATTCAATAACTTTTAAGAGACTTTTGAAAAATTTTGGCTAACCTCTCCGATTTTCTTACAAATTTTATATTTTTATGGACACATATAATTTTTTCCTACAGGATATTTAGTGAATTTTATATTTGAATAATTTTTTATTTGACAAAAAAAGCTTCAACAAAGCCTGAAAAATATAGAAACTTTACCCCTGCTATTTCTTATGATGTTAAGAATGGAAGTGATTGTCATTTTTGATTTTGCCTCTCACTTTTTCTTTCACAGTTTGTGATGTCAAAGCCAATATATACGAATTATTATTCCTTTTAAGGTCTGTCTGAGGCTGCGCACAGTTTTTGTAAGCCTTTAATTTCAAAACACCCATAATAAGAAGCTTGGAGCTGTTGAGTCTGGACAATGTGCGGGAAAATCAACGTATCCATTTTTTCGACCAGCGAACAATTTCTCTGAATTGTAATCGAAGCTTCGGCTGTATGAGTCCAGTGGGGCCGTTTTGTTGATACCACAACACTGGCACGAAATACATATCCGTCCGGATGCATATCACTAAAAGTGTCTATTATGTAACAAAGTTCCTTGAGGCCGCAATCGGGAACAGTTTTTACATTAAATGATTTCGAAATTTTCATTTTACGAATGAGTTAACGAATGCAAAATTCGGCTGAGAAAATCCATTGTGATCCTTATTGAAAATAGTAATGTTTTTTCATTTCTTAAACAACAAAGTATTTTTTTCGTAATGATCACAAAAACATCTATGAGACTTATTTTCTTTTATCAAATATGGACTGTAAATAATATCCTAAGTTATCTTCAATTCAAAGTTGTGTTGTAACTGGGCTAAAGCCCACTGTTCTCTTTTATTTCAGCCTGCGTCCGTCAAAGAATGTTTATGTTCTAAAATAACATTTTAATTTGCTATGTACATTACGAAATTTACCATCATTAAAAATAATAGCTGAAATCTTATTTCTATTCTATTTTCTCTATTAAAGTTATTCAAAGTACTGAATTCAGTTATTCCTAGCGGACTAAAAATATGATTATACAAGTCAAGACATGAGTTTTTATAAGCTATTACTAACTATCAACATCTGTTCTCATGTTCTGATTTCAGATTTCTCCAAAAAATATATCTCGACCATATTGATTTTATTCTCTTTCTTCACTTACAACAACATCATGTCACTTAATGCTCAACAGCAAGCAGAATTTTCCAAGAACTCTGCACTCTTTGCCGTTGATGTCTATAAAACATTAGTAGATGAGGAGCCGAATAACAACATTATCTTCTCTCCCTTCTCCATTCAAACATGCGTCGCAATGGTACGCATGGGTGCCGAAGGCAAAACTGCCGAGGAGTTAAACCGAGGTCTACGTTTGGTTTCCAGCGATACTGCAGCCATTGCTGATTCATTTAGCAGTGCTCTGGCTGGTTATGTTGACAGTAAAGTACTACAAATCGCCAACAAGATTTATTTTAAGAAAGGATACACCGTACGCAAGGAGTTCAATGAAATTCTTAGCAAAAAATTCTTTTCAACTGCAGAGGAGATTAATTTCGCAGAAAGTGTGAATGCTGCAGGTGAAATCAACGCTTGGGTCGAATCAAAGACCAATAATCTTATTAAGGACTTAGTAAGTTCACGCGATTTGAATGCTGATACCCGTTTGGTGCTACTTAATGCTATACATTTTAAAGGAGTGTGGAAAACAAAATTTTTGAAGAATAAAACAAAAGATGAAGACTTCTATTTGAATGAATCAGATACTGTTAAGGTACCAATGATGAATTTGAGATCTGATTTTCAATACGCAGAGTTGCCTGAATTAGATGCAACTGCTTTGGAAATGCCATATGAGGGCACTGACTTATCAATGTTGTTTATTTTGCCAAACTCCCGCACTGGTCTTAAAGCTCTTGAAGGAAAATTGGCAACTATTCAATTGAGTTCCATAATAAGCAAATTGGATTTGGATAATGTAACTGTGACGCTCCCCAAATTTAAAGCCGAATTCAAGCTGGAATTAAACAAAGCATTGTCAAAGGTACGTTCGAATATGTTGATTACTTAGACTTTAGCCATTTAATAGTTTCATAATAGGATGACACAAGCAATTTATATTTTAGATTACTAAAATCATAAGCCATATAAAATATGTTCTTAATGCTTGTGATAGGTACTAACACTTTGTTTTGGGAGGAGGGGATTAGAGAAAAATCAAAGAGCAAGTCATATATTGGTATTAGGAAGTCGCTTATTTCCAAACTGTGGATTTTGGGGAGTTTCATTTGGAATGTACAAATTTGTAGAGAGCTTTTTACGCTAAAACCAATAACTTTTATTCAAGAATGTATGGAAAGAGAACATATTAGATTTATATCGCCTTGAAGTATTTTTCCGATAGCCTATAGCTAAAAAAAAACCCAACCATAGCTTTTAAATACAAAAAAAAATAATAACGAGATAAAAGGTATATACAGTTTGGGCAGTAACCGAATCCTTGAATCGATTTCGCCCATTTCCTATTCCAAAACGTTGTTTAAATGTATGATCTGAGCTCAAAATTTTATTCAATTACCTTGTTTGGATTTCCCGATATCGTGACTTCCACAGACTGACAGACACAGAGACAGATGAACGAACATGACTTAATCGACTCAGATGGTGACGTTGATTCAGAATAAATATACTACCTTAATACTTTAATAATACTTTTCTAAACCTACCACGCCCCCTTCTATGCGCTACAAACGGAATGACTCTGCGTTGGGTATAGAAAATTTATTTTCCTTTCAACGTAGTCATCGTAATATCGATAGTAAAGTGGAAATTGGGACTTAACTTTGTTACCGTTCTTTTTTGAGTCCCAAAAGTGACATTAAAAAATAATAATTGATATAAATGTTCGATATAAATTAGTCTATGTTTGTTAAATACTTCCAAAACTACTATATCTTAAGAATATGCATTGAAAATTATAAGAATTCCAGATTTATGACTATAAATTTATTCGAAAAAATTAAGTGATTTTTGAAATATTTTTTTGAAATGAAATTTTTTCAATACTTTTTAGCTCGAAATTAGAAAACTACAGCTATATTTCTAAGAAACTCAATTTTTTCCGTGACTTGGAAAAAAGTTAAGACAACGACCGATAGCGATAAATTATATTATATTATTAATCACATAAGGCATAATTTTTGATCTGTACAGGATGTTTTGATAAAGATTTTTTAAAAAAAATTTCTTAAAAGTTTTATAACTTCTTAAACATCTCGATTTATACTTTTTTTATGACAGTTTATGCTTCGATAAAGAAGCTGACATATAGAAATTGTCAAAATATACATAACTGGTGAACAAAATCGAAAACCCATAATGTTTTTGGATTTCTTGTCTTAAGCTCTATTTATAAGCCATCACAAAATATTTTGTAGAATTAATCGATTAATCGATTCATTTAAAAATTACTTGTCATGTTAATTAAGTAGGTACAACGTACTGAGCAACTTGTCATTAGTAATAATTAATAAGTAATGACAACTCATCAGCCACCATGTACCTAAATAACAATGGAGTAGTTTTAAATTGCTATAGCCATAATGAAAAACTGTTAACTAATAATGGATGCATTGTTGTAAACATAAGGCTACAAAGATTTAAAAAATTGCACTAAACCTAAAAAAAACATTTTTTGGTGGCTATGGAACAGATTTAACAAAGCAATCCGAAAAATCTTTGGATTTTCGTATTTTTATGGCAGCTTCTATATCAGAGCATAATCTTTTAGCTCTTAAAAGTTTAAGTATGCCAAATTTAATATACTTTCGCTGTAAATTAACCACGTGACATATTTTTGTCCATAACTTTACCACCGTGGTACATTAAGACATTGTAAAAACAAATAAAAATCATCTTCTTTTTTTGCAGTTGGGCATGTCCAGCATGTTTTCGGGCACAGCTGAACTTGGCAAAATACTGGAACAACCCGAACCTCAGTCAGTTAGCAAAGTGATACATAAAGCCTTTATCGAAGTAAACGAAGAAGGTACCGAGGCAGCTGCAGCAACTGGCAAGTTTTTCTCTTTAGCTTCAATATATTAGTCCAAGACCCCGATGTAGAAAAGTCGAGTGTATAAGATTGCAAAATAAGTTTTACGGTTATGATAGTAATGCATTTTGGTGAAACCAACCAACGATGCCCGAAAATGACCGAATTTTAGCCAATTTTGTTGTTTTAATTAACACTGTATAATATTACAGCTCGTAATGTATGCCAAATGATAGAACTCGAAGAGGCCTAAATATAATATATGGGGTGGCATTGTTGAATCCTGTCCCAAATATGGGTATTCACCGGTTCTTTGGGTCAGTTTTCATTAATGGAGATAGAACCTTAAAAAGAATATAAAATTATAGAGCTCAAAGACCCTAAACAGACTGTTTAGGGTTGCCTTGTCCAATCATGTCCTAAACATGAGTTGCCACACGTTTTTGGAGCCGATTTTAAAGGCCGAAAATTGATATAGGAAGTGACAGGGGAGGTCCACGATCCTCCTAAAAGGTGTTTTGAACCCATGAACGCCAGTGGTAAACTTTGTGCAGTAAGCTTGTAGATAGTATTAAGGTGCACAAAGCTATGTATAAGAAATCCATATTTTATTGCAGTACTTTGAAAAAACTGCAATTTAGAAAAAAACATTTTTTAAAAAAAATTTTCTTGAAGCAAGCGATATGGAATGTCACTGATTTGATTGATTTCCTAGCTCTATTAATTCGAAAGCTTTGAGATAATCTCTCTTTGTAAGTATTACTCTAAAGAAGCTTTTTTAAGCACTCTGTAACTCAAAGGGTGGTCTAAATATAGCCCCAACCTCCTTCCTCCTACCTAAATGCACTTTAATATCAACAGCATACAAATGTACATATGTATATTGATATGAGCCAAGCAGACTTCGAATATAAGGTATCGGGCAATGGCACTCGGTATACAAATCACGGTCCTGACTTGCAACTTAGCGCAACTTGTCTCCATTGTTTTTTCTTTTTACATGATAGACAATATAAAGTGAAATCATATAGAGTATGGCCCCATTTCAAAATTGATTGAATTTTGTCTCCATTGGGATACTAAATACGTTAGAGTGGTTGTGAGGAGATCAAACCTGAATGACACACCGTCTCCGAAGTAGGTGCAGCCATCGGTCAAGTAGATCTTCTTGCAGTCGAAAGTGAACTGAAAAATTAGGCTCATCGTATACTGCAAGGTCAGCCGAGGATGTCATTTAAATGAAATAATGTTTCATAAATAACCGGAGGTATTGTGCTTTCGAATAAAAGAACTCGTTTTTTATTTATTCAGCAATCAAAATCTAAACTATGTAGACATAGTCCACTCTATATGCTTTTTCGATATAGACAATTTAAAATCAACTAATTTTAAGTATATCATACATATATTTAAATAACAAATTTACGTAGTGCGCATTCGAATCTGAGCACTTTCTGTTCCTGCTTTACAGCACTACTTTACTTTATTTTTGTGAAACTATTTAATTATATTTTTTATACTTTGTTTTTACAGGAGGAATAGGGCTACCGTTGTCAGTCTCTCCTTCAAAAAGGACCTTTTTCACAGCAAATAAACCATTTATTTATGCTGTCAGAAGTAAATCCGGATCGATATTATTTGCTGGAAATTACATTCACACGAAATAATAACACATTCAATTATTTTAGGTTTTTTCTACCTTATATATTTTACATAGTACATTAACATTATATGTATATATTATTTCTATCTATATAATCAAATTATTTATCTGTACAGACATTGGAGCGATTCACATTTTAATGGAAAAAATGGTTAGATAAGTAAACAATTTTTAAAAGGTTAATACTTAAAACTTTCTCGATGTCATTAAAGTTCGAAAATAAAAACATAATGAAATATTTTTGCAATTTATTTGAAGTATATGTGACCTGGTCTATGAAAAAGGGGGCTTACGTGCGAAAACAAGTTACAAACGGTGTCACCGTATAACGAAAACTTAAACGGCATAGTTTTTTAGTCATTTCCAAAAAAATGTATACTGGAGAACCATGGCAGCTTTCATCGATAGTCGAAAATTTCATACAAGCTAGGGGCTCCACTCCGCTAGCACCCCATCTGGCGAGTTTTGAAAAAAAAGTGCATCTAATAGGTCACTAAATTGTCATAATTGGTCAGTTAGTCCGATTAATTGGTTAGCACGAGAAAATTTTACAAAAATTTTTAAAAATTTCAAAGCCATCTGCATATTTTTTCACCTCATCTGGCCAAGGTAATTACGTACTTTTTGGCCCCATTATTACAGGGGGTGGGAGTTGCGGGGGTAGTTCACAAGGGGTACTCTGAACATAATTCCGTTGGATTAAGACGTCGGTCACCCCTTGAAAAATTTTTATGATACATATACCCAACACGTAGTTTGCTAGCCACAGCAATTTTACATAAGAGTAGGGGTAAGTGGGCGGCGGTGTTCTTTTTAATGTTTCGCCTCCAATTGGTCGGTTATTAATATATGTTATTGGGATCGGAGAAACACGATGCGATTTGAAAACGACGCAAAGCGAAGAAATTGTTAACAAGATGACGAAATGATGATTGTTATGTTAAGATGACGAAGTTTTTTCTAAACTTTAACGCACTATATTCTTTTCTTTACAATTAGCCAGTATCAATTGAACTCTTTACTGCATTGATTATTTGTGAAAACTTATTTTTCAACCTGAAAACTTGACTTGAGGACACCCCTCTAATGTTATATAAGCTTTTCAACACGTGTAATAAATATATAGTTTAACAAAAGAAACCGGCTTAAGAAATGCGGCACTTTGATTTGTTTCAACTTTAATTTCGAACAAAATGTCCACCCTTGGTAACACCTACGTAGCTTTGCGGCGCTAATGCAATTACTTTCATAATGTATATCATTTCATTTCAAACAAAATTTAAAAATGTTTGTTATGTAAAGCTTTTAGCACCTACATACATAAGTATATCGTTTAACAAAAGAAACCAATTTTAAGACTCCTAGGGCTTAAAAAATGCGGCACTTTGATATTCACAAAATTATGGTACACCCAAAAAATTTCATTCAGCAAAAACAAAATAATGTTTAATAAGGTAAGGGAACCAAAATATTTTTTAGAAATAAATTTGTTTTATGTGACGCAATCTATGTTATACTTCCGTAAATTAGTTGAAATGCATCTGTTGAATTTATAGCGCTACTACAATGACTTTCATAATCGTCGCAAAAGATGTACTTTATAAACTGCCTACTCAGTTTGTTCATGATAGTCTGAGCACAATGCCAACGATCTACCGTTCAGGTCATGAAATAAGGACTGTCAGTTTAACCGAATAATGTGTCTTTATACAAATTTGATTTCCAGCTCAAAATGAAGCATTAATAGCTCTACTTCAGTGTCTTTTGATTGCTTAACATAAGTCCGCCGCAATTTTCTGATCAAGAATTCGTTATATATGCATAGCTTGTATGCGCATACCTTCTCTTTAAATTTTAATGAAAACCTTTGTCTCAACAACGTAAATTATTTCGTGCTAAATTTAACATCGATCATTTAGAAAGGAAACTTACTTGATAGTATGTAGCTTTCAGTGTAGCTTTCGGTGAAATTTCTTAGAAGTTGAGGCATATCGTGGCATTCGAATTAGCAATTTTTTTATATACCTTAGGATTATTCAAATTAATTTTCTGCTTGTTTTTTTTAGATGCTGTTATCTTAAAAGTAAGTTTATGGTATGAAGAAAAATTTTACGAAAATTCAGCTCTGCTGTTGAGCTGCGGAGGGTTGTTTTTCTACACTGAATCCGAATCTGGACTCAGAATTGACAATTATGTCAGAATTCTGAAATATTTGAGGTTAAGTAACTCAAACTATGCCGTCTTGAAGTAAGTGAATGATATGTATGTACCAAATCTCATCCATCTGCGTCAAATACTTAGCTGCTGACATATAAGAAAGGGGTGGCACCGCCCATTATGAAAATCCATTTAGTAGCTCGCGAGTTTACTTGTGACAGACGAAAGGTTTATGGTGTATTCTCCATATGAGAGGCGTAACACTTCTAGTTTTTCATTGAAATCTACTTTTTTCCATACTTTTTTCTATATGTATGTACCAAGTCTCATTAATCAGCGTCAAATAATTGATGAAATATCATGAATTTGAACTTTGCTCAGATGGAAGGCATGGCATCGACCTTTTTTTCAAACAAAACCATGCTAAGATCGTTCCCCAGACCATTTGAAACACCTTATAAGAACATGATCTCAATCGGACGCGATCACAAACAGACGAACCAACGATTATTTATATATATAGAGATATAGCCCTGGTAACAAGTGCTACGTTCATTTACTGTAGAAAATATTGTATTATTTTTCATTTTATAAATTAAATCAATAAAACTTTCTCTCATACAAATTTCTATAAAAACGCTTTTAAAATGTAAAAAAATTTAAAGCTTAAGCTTTTTATTCTAATGAAAGTTCCTCACAAGGTGGTATAAATAATGGTGCAGACTGACTGCAATGCAGTTGTGTTCAGTTAATAATAGGAACTTGTTCTTAATACTTTTACAAATTAAATAGCCCATTAGTCGAAAGCCACTGTTACTATTACTCTATAGGCTATAGAATTGCCTAACACCTACAACCGGTTTGTTTCAAAACAAAGTTTCAGTTGCTCAACGCGAATTGAAGGACGAAAGTCAAAAAAAGATTTGAAAAAGTTTGAATTTATAAACTAGAGTGGTTAAAAAATTTTGAATTTTAAATTGTGTTTAAAAGAAAACTTTTTCTGAAAATGTCAACCTATTTGAATCAAGGTAAGAATTATATACATATATGGATTTAAATGTAAATTCAAATTCAATAACTTTTAAGAGACTTTTGAAAAATTTTGGTTAACCTCTCCGATTTTCTTACAAATTTTATATTTTTATGGACACATATAATTTTTTCCTACAGGATATTTAGTGAATTTTATATTTGAATAATTTTTTATTTGACAAAAAAAGCTTCAACAAAGCCTGAAAAATATAGAAACTTTACCCCTGCTATTTCTTATGATGTTAAGAATGGAAGTGATTGTCATTTTTGATTTTGCCTCTCACTTTTTCTTTCACAAAGCCAATATATACGAATTATTATTCCTTTTAAGGTCTGTCTGAGGCTGCGCACAGTTTTTGTAAGCCTTTAATTTCAAAACACCCATAATAAGAAGCTTGGAGCTGTTGAGTCTGGACAATGTGCGGGAAAATCAACGTATCCATTTTTTCGACCAGCGAACAATTTCTCTGAATTGTAATCGAAGCTTCGGCTGTATGAGTCCAGTGGGGCCGTTTTGTTGATACCACAACACTGGCACGAAATACATATCCGTCCGGATGCACATCACTAAAAGTGTCTATTATGTAACAAAGTTCCTTGAGGCCGCAATCGGGAACAGTTTTTACATTAAATGATTTCCAAATTTTCGTTTTACGAATGAGTTAACGAATGCAAAATTCGGCTGAGAAAATCCATTGTGATCCTTATTGAAAATAGTAATGTTTTTTCATTTCTTAAACAACAAAGTATTTTTTTCGTAATGATCACAAAAACATCTATGAGATTTATTTTCTTTTATCAAATATGGACTGTAAATAATATCCTAAGTTATCTTCAATCCAAAGTTGTGTTGTAACTGGGCTAAAGCCCACTGTTCTCTTTTATTTCAGCCTGCGTCAAAGAATCTTTATGTTCTAAAATAACATTTTAATTTGCTATGTACATTACGAAATTTACCATCATTAAAAATAATAGCTGAAATCTTATTTCTATTCTATTTTCTCTATTAAAGTTATTCAAAGTACTGAATTCAGTTATTCCTAGCGGTCTAAAAATATGATTATACAAGTCAAGACATGACTTTTTATAAGCTATTACTAACTATCAACATCTGTTCTCATGTTCTGATTTCAGATTTCTCCAAAAAATATATCTCGACAATATTGATTTTATTCTCTTTCTTCACTTACAACAACATCATGTCACTTAATGCTCAACAGCAAGCAGAATTTTCCAAGAACTCTGCACTCTTTGCCGTTGATGTCTATAAAACATTAGTAGATGAGGAGCCGAATAACAACATTATCTTCTCTCCCTTCTCCATTCAAACATGCGTTGCAATGGTACGAATGGGGGCCGAAGGCAAAACTGCCGAAGAGCTAAACCGAGGTCTACGTTTGGTTTCCAGCGATACTGCAGCCATTTCTGATTCATTTAGCAGTGCTCTGGCTGGTTATGTTGACAGTAAGGTACTACAAATCGCCAACAAGATTTATTTTAAGAAAGGATACACCGTACGCAAGGAGTTCAATGAAATTCTTACCAAAAAATTCTTTTCAACTGCAGAGGAGATTAATTTCGCAGAAAGTGTGAATGCTGCAGGTGAAATCAACGCTTGGGTCGAATCAAAGACCAATAATCTTATTAAGGACTTAGTAAGGCCAGGAGACTTCGATAGTCTTACCCGTTTGGTGCTACTTAATGCTATACATTTTAAAGGAGTGTGGAAAACAAAATTTTTGAAGAGTGAAACAAAAGATCAAGATTTCTATTTGAATGAATCGGATACTGTTAAGGTACCAATGATGAATTTGAGATCTGATTTTCAATACGCAGAGTTGCCTGAATTAGATGCAACTGCTTTGGAAATGCCATATGAGGGCACTGACTTATCAATGTTGTTTATTTTGCCAAACTCCCGCACTGGTCTTAAAGCTCTTGAAGGAAAATTGGCAACTATTCAATTGAGTTCCATAATAAGCAAATTGGATTTGGATGCAGTAACTGTGAAGCTCCCCAAATTTAAAGCCGAATTCAAGCTGGAATTAAACAAAGCATTGTCAAAGGTACGTTCGAATATGTTGATTACTTAGACTTTAGCCATTTAATAGTTTCATAATAGGATGACTTAAGCAATTTATATTTTAGATTACTAAAATATGCTCTTAATGCTTGTGATAGGTACTAACACTTTGTTTTGGGAGAAGGGTCATAGAGAAAAATCAAAGAGCAACTCACATATTGGTATTAGGAAGTCGGTTATTTCCAAACTGTGGATTTTGGGGAGCTTAATTTGGAATGTACAAATTTGTAGAGAGCTTTTTACGCTAAAACCAATAACTTATTTTCAAGAATGTATGGAAAGACAACATATTAGATTTATGTAGCCTTGAAGTATTTTTCCGATAGCCTATAGCTAAAAAAAAACCCAACCATAGCTTTTAAATACAAAAAAAAATAATAACGAGATAAAAGGTATATACAGTTTGGGCAGTAACCGAATCCTTGAATCGATTTCGCCCATTTCCTATTCCAAAACGTTGTTTAAATGTATGATCTGAGCTCAAAATTTTATTCAATTACCTTGTTTGGATTTCCCGATATCGTGACTTCCACAGACTGACAGACACAGAGACAGATGAACGAACATGACTTAATCGACTCAGATGGTGACGTTGATTCAGAATAAATATACTACCTTAATACTTTAATAATACTTTTCTAAACCTACCACGCCCCCTTCTATGCGCTACAAACGGAATGACTCTGCGTTGGGTATAGAAAATTTATTTTCCTTTCAACGTAGTCATCGTAATATCGATAGTAAAGTGGAAATTGGGACTTAACTTTGTTACCGTTCTTTTTTGAGTCCCAAAAGTGACATTAAAAAATAATAATTGATATAAATGTTCGATATAAATTAGTCTATGTTTGTTAAATACTTCCAAAACTACTATATCTTAAGAATATGCATTGAAAATTATAAGAATTCCAGATTTATGACTATAAATTTATTCGAAAAAATTAAGTGATTTTTGAAATATTTTTTTGAAATGAAATTTTTTCAATACTTTTTAGCTCGAAATTAGAAAACTACAGCTATATTTCTAAGAAACTCAATTTTTTCCGTGACTTGGAAAAAAGTTAAGACAACGACCGATAGCGATAAATTATATTATATTATTAATCACATAAGGCATAATTTTTGATCTGTACAGGATGTTTTGATAAAGATTTTTTAAAAAAAATTTCTTAAAAGTTTTATAACTTCTTAAACATCTCGATTTATACTTTTTTTATGACAGTTTATGCTTCGATAAAGAAGCTGACATATAGAAATTGTCAAAATATACATAACTGGTGAACAAAATCGAAAACCCATAATGTTTTTGGATTTCTTGTCTTAAGCTCTATTTATAAGCCATCACAAAATATTTTGTAGAATTAATCGATTAATCGATTCATTTAAAAATTACTTGTCATGTAAATTAAGTAGGTACAACGTACTGAGCAACTTGTTATTAGTAATAATTAATAAGTAATGACAACTCATCAGCCACCATGTACCTAAATAACAATGGAGTAGTTTTAAATTGCTATAGCCATAATGAAAAACTGTTAACTAATAATGGATGCATTGTTGTAAACATAAAGCTACAAAGATTTAAAAAATTGCACTAAACCTAAAAAAAACATTTTTTGGTGGCTATGGAACAGATTTAACAAAGCAATCCGAAAAATCTTTAGATTTTCGTATTATTATGGCAGCTTCTATATCAAAGCATAATCTTTTAGCTCTTAAAAGTTTAAGTATGCCAAATTTAATATACTTTCGCTGTAAATTAACCACGTGACATATTTTTGTCCATAACTTTACCACCGTGGTACATTAAGACATTGTAAAAACAAATAAAAATCATCTTCTTTTTTTGCAGTTGGGCATGTCCAGCATGTTTTCGGGCGCAGCTGAACTTGGCAAAATACTGGAACAACCCGAACCTCTGACAGTTAGCAAAGTGATACATAAAGCCTTTATCGAAGTAAACGAAGAAGGTACCGAGGCAGCTGCAGCAACTGGTAAGTTTTTCTCTTTAACTTCAATATATTAGTCCAAGACCCCGATGTAGAAAAGTCGAGTGTATAAGATTGCAGAATAAGTTTTACGGTTATGATAGTAATGCATTTTGGTGAAACCAACCAACGATGCCCGAAAATGGCCGAATTTTAGCCAATTTTGTTGTTTTAATTAAGACTGTATAATATTACAGCTCGAAATGTATGCCAAATGATAGAACTCGAAGAGGCCTAAATATTATATATGGGGTGGCATTGCTGAATCCTGTCCCAAACATGGGTTTTCACCGGTTCTTTGGGTCTGTTTTCATTAATGGAGATAAAACCTTAAAATGTATATCAAATTATAGAGCTCAAAGACCCTAAACAGACTGTTTAGGGTTGCCTTGTCCAATCATGTCCTAAACATGAGTTGCCACACGTTTTTGGAGCCGATTTTAAAGGCCGAAAATTGATATAGGAAGTGACAGGGGAGGTCCACGATCCTCCTAAAAGGTGTTTTGAACCCATGAACGCCAGTGGTAAACTTTGTGCAGTAAGCTTGTAGATAGTATTAAGGTGCACAAAGCTATGTATAAGAAATCCATATTTTATTGCAGTACTTTGAAAAAACTGCAATTTAGAAAAAAACATTTTTTAAAAAAAATTTTCTTGAAGCAAGCGATATGGAATGTCACTGATTTGATTGATTTCCTAGCTCTATTAATTCGAAAGCTTTGAGATAATCTCTCTTTGTAAGTATTACTCTAAAGAAGCTTTTTTAAGCACTCTGTAACTCAAAGGGTGGTCTAAATATAGCCCCAACCTCCTTCCTCCTACCTAAATGCACTTTAATATCAACAGCATACAAATGTACATATGTATATTGATATGAGCCAAGCAGACTTCGAATATAAGGTATCGGGCAATGGCACTCGGTATACAAATCACGGTCCTAATTTGCAACTTAGGGCAACTTGTCTCCATTGTTTTTTTTTTTACATGATAGACAATATAAAGTGAAATCATGTAGAGTGTGGCCACATTTCAAAATTGATTGAATTTTGTCTCCATTGGGATACTAAATATGTTAGAGTGGTTGTGAGGAGATCAAACCTGGATGGCACACCGTCTCCCAAGGTGCAGCCATCGGTCAAATAGACCTTCTTGCAGTCGAAAGTGTACTGAAAAATTAGGCTCATCGTATACTGCAAGGTCAGCCGAGGATGTCATTTAAATGAAATAATGTTTCATAAATAACCGGAGGTATTGTGCTTTCGAATAAAAGAACTCGTTTTTTATTTATTGCGCATTCAAAATCCAAATTATGTAGACATAGTCCACTCTATATGCTTTTTCGATATAGACAATTTAAAATAAACTAATTTTAAGTATATCATACATATATTTAAATAACAAATTTACGTAGTGCGCATTCGAATCTGAGCACTTTCTGTTCCTGCTTTATAGCACTACTTTACTTTATTTTTGTGCAACTATTTAATTATATTTTTTATACTTTGTTTTTACAGGAGGAATAGGGTTGCCGATGTCAGCCTTTCCTCCAAAAAGGACCGAATTCATAGCAAACAAACCATTCGCTTATGCAATCAGAAGTAAATCCGGATCGATATTATTTGCTGGAAATTACATTCACACGAAATAACAACACATTCAATTATTTTAGGTTTTTTCTACCTTATATATTTTATGATATACATAGTACATTATCATTATATGTATATATTATTTCTATCTATATAATAAAATTATCTATCTGTACAGACAGTGGAGCGATTCACATTTTAATGGAAAAAATGGTTAGATAAGTAAAACGATTGGAAACAATTTTTAAAAGGTTAATACTTAAAACTTTCTCGATGTCATTAAAGTTCGAAAATAAAAACATAATGAAATATTTTTGCAATTTATTTGAAGTATATGCGACCTGGTCTATGAAAAAGGGGCTAACGTGCGAAAACAAGTTACAAACGGTGTCACCGTATAACGAAAATTTAAACGGCATAGTTTTTTAGTCATTTCCAAAAAAATGTATTCTGGAGAACCATGGCAGCTTTCATCGATAGTGCGAAAATTTCATACAAGCTAGGGGCTCCACTCCGCTAGCATCCCATCTGGCGAGTTTCGAAAAAAAAGTGCATCTAATAGGTCACTAAATTGTCATAATTGGTCAGTTAGTCCGATTAATTGGTTAGTACGAGAAAATTTTACAAAAATTTTTAAAAATTTCAAAGCCATCTGCATATTTTTGCACCTCATCTGGCGAAGGTAATTACGTACTTTTTGACCCCATTGTTACAGGGGTTGGGAGTTGCGGGGGTAGTTCACAAGGGGTACTCTGAACATAATTCCGTTGGATTAAGACGGTGGTCACCCCTTGAAAAATTTTTATGATACATATACCCAACACGTAGTTTGCTAGCCACAGCAATTTTACATAAGAGTAGGGGTAAGTGGGCGACCTGCGGTCGCAGCTCAGGATTTAAAACTCCCGCCAGCTTCGCGGCGGATCAGTCTAGGAATTAGCCGTCGGCAACTCCTTCAAAAAAATTATGGAGCGTTGAAATTGCTGGTAAAATTCGATGACGCAGGCCGCCCACTTACCCCTACTCTTATGTAAAATAACTGTGGCTAGCAATTTTTCAATGGGTGACCGTCGCCTTAATCAAACGCAACCCCCGCAACCCCCACCCCCTTTGACAATGGGGTCAAAAAGTACGTAATTACCTTCGCCAGATGAGGAGCCAAAATATGCATATGACCTTGAAATTTTTAAAAAAGTTTTTAAAATTTTCTCGTGTCAGACTAACTGACCAATTATGACTAATTCGCGACCTATTGAAGGCATTTGTTTTTATTTCGAAATTCGCTAGATGGGGTGCCAATATATTCAAATGACCTTGAAATTTTTAAAAATATTTGTAAAAAATTACATTGGTCTTGCTGACCAATTAATCGGACTAACTGACCATTTATGACCTATTAGGTGCATATGTTTTTATTTCAAAATTCGCTAGATGGGGTGCCGAAATTTGCAGATGGCCATCAAATATTTCTAAACGCTTTAAAAAATATACTCTTCCTGACCAATTATTCAGACTAACTTATCAATTATAACCAATTTGTGACCTATTGGATGGACTTTTTTTTATCAAACTTCGCCAGATGGGGTGCTAGCGGAGTGGAGCCCAAGCTAGGTCTTCATTGTGAAAAGAGTGTTGAAGTTTTGAAACTTTGCGCCAAAATTGGCTTTTGGTTTTTCGTAAATTTGTTTATCAACATAAATTTTTTTTTCCTCTTCAAAGTAATCCCCCTCAGATAGAATGCTCTTGAGCCAGCGCTTTTCCAATATTGTGAGCACTTCTGGAACTCCTCGTGTTATATTTGGCCTTGCCAAAAATTGAATACTCTACACCGCGTTAACAGTAAAAGCGAGCGTAAGTATTAAATTTTTATTTAAGGAGGTATTTGTTCCATCAGACTACTTGCTGGCTGGCTTGACTAAACGTACTCATATTGAATATGACAAGATTATCTTCAATAGCTCTTCGTGTAATGTTTTGTAGCTTATGCTTGTGGCCTTTTCCAAATTTGCCAACTTTTTGTCTGATGTTTGGCCGTACCATTTTTGTTTATGTGTGAAATTTGAATTCATTACTTTAAAGTAGGGATGGCCAGCTGCGGTGCCCAGAAGTCGACAGCGCGCTGACGTTTACAACAAACATTTCGCGCTAGTATGTGTACAAAAGTGTGAAGAATTTCCAGCGAAAAAAAAAATGAAAATAAATGTGTTTTTTTATCTTTTCCACGTATAGAAAAAATGACCCAGTAGAAATTCGTGCATCACTGATGTTAATAAATAAAGATAAATCTTGGGAAATAAAATAATTGTAATTTTATTTAACAACAAAAAGAAAACATTTCATAAATCTTATACATATTATGTATACATAGGTATGTTATACAAACATATTAACAGAATTTAGTTAAAATAAGACAAAATAAACAAAAATAAAAAGTAATTTTCCGAGAACTAAAAATATTTTTCCATGAAATGAATTTTTTTACAACAATTAAATAATATTTCAATAATACATTTTTAAAAAATTGCCTTTCGCATAAATAATGTTTTTGTTTGCCTTTGTTTTGTTTTTGCACGTTTGATTCCGACTGGGTTTCTCACATATTTAATTTTCATGCGAATGATGGCTCGAAACGGGCAATGTGACCGCGGGAGGGTAAATGGCCAACACTACTTTAAAGTATTAGGCCTTTGTTCGATTTTTCATTTTGAACCCATGATAAAAAAATCCTATGGAAAAATTTGAAAGAGGTTGAATAAGTCGAAAAAAATCGAGGAAGTGGAAAAAAGTTGGAAAGCTTGAAAAAGACTTGGAAGGAAAGAGGATGAAAAAGTCCAAAAATGTTCGGAAAACAGAGATGGGTTTTGTGCAAATGTACTGAATCGAGACTTGAAATTTACTTTTTAGATGGCAGATGTACTTTTTCGTTATGAACATGAAAAATTAACTTAAAGTTACTAACATACCAATTAAATTTTACCTTTTTTTTAAAAAAATTTAAAAAAAGCGCAGCAAAGCTTTCTACGCATATTTCAGCAAAATTTTCTAACTAAAAATTGGTAATTTGTAGATATATTCTAAATGTACCAAAAATGTACTGAAAATACACCAAGTGTACCGAAAATAAGCAGAGTGTACCGAATGTACTCGAAAACTTGGAGACGATTTTTCACGACGCAAATATACTGAAAAATGGCTAAAGTGGTCGAATAAGTCTAAAAAATATGAAAAATATTGAAAATACAAAGGAAAATTTTGAAAAATATTGATTCAGCCGAAAAAGTTGAAAAGTAAAATAAATGGAAAATGTTGGAAAAAATCTAAGAGGTATAAAACGTTAAAACAGTTGAAAAGGGCTCAACAAATCAAAACAAAAGTTGATCAATTTTGAAACAGTTGAAAATCGATGGAAAAATTGAAGAAAAAATATGTTAAGTAATGAAAAAAGGTGAAAGGTTGGAAGAGTCTAAGCACATTAAAAGATACTGAAAAAGGCGAAAAAATATGAAAAGTATTGACAAATATTGAAAGAAATTCAAAAAATCCAAATACTAATTTAATTAAGATTTAATTAAAAAATATTAATTTTAGCTTAAGTGTTCGTTAACTTTTTTTTGGTTTAAAAAACTTTCAATATTTTTCTTTAAAAATTAAATTAAAAAATAAAAATTTTCAAAGTTTTCTCCTTGTTAATTTTATTTGGAGTGAAATTCCATTAAAAAATAATAGATGTACAACCAAATCGTCTAATAAAAGTTTGGCAATCGGCTGCGACTTTTTTATCAAATTCACCTCAATTTAACTTTGTCGTACTAGCGAAATTTGCGACAGGTCAGTGGTAAAATTTTCATAATATTTAAAAACAAAATTTAGTTTTTCTTTTGTTTTTTTTAATGTTACGCCTCCAATTGGTCGGATATTAATATATGTACACCAAAGCCTCGATTTGCATCATTAATTGGGATCGGAGAAACACGATGCGATTTGAAAACGACGCAAAGCGAAGAAATTGTTAACAAGATGACGAAATGATGATTGTTATGTTAAGATGACGAAGTTTTTTCTAAACTTTAACGCACTATATTCTTTTCTTTACAATTAGCCAGTATCAATTGAACTCTTTACTGCATTGATTATTTGTGAAAACTTATTTTTCAACCTGAAAACTTGACTTGAGGACACCCCTCTAATGTTATATAAGCTTTTCAACACGTGTAATAAATATATAGTTTAACAAAAGAAACCGGCTTAAGAAATGCGGCACTTTGATTTGTTTCAACTTTAATTTCGAACAAAATGTCCACCCTTGGTAACACCTACGTAGCTTTGCGGCGCTAATGCAATTACTTTCATAATGTATATCATTTCATTTCAAACAAAATTTAAAAATGTTTGTTATGTAAAGCTTTTAGCACCTACATACATAAGTATATCGTTTAACAAAAGAAACCAATTTTAAGACTCCTAGGGCTTAAAAAATGCGGCACTTTGATATTCACAAAATTATGGTACACCCAAAAAATTTCATTCAGCAAAAACAAAATAATGTTTAATAAGGTAAGGGAACCAAAATATTTTTTAGAAATAAATTTGTTTTATGTGACGCAATCTATGTTATACTTCCGTAAATTAGTTGAAATGCATCTGTTGAATTTATAGCGCTACTACAATGACTTTCATAATCGTCGCAAAAGATGTACTTTATAAACTGCCTACTCAGTTTGTTCATGATAGTCTGAGCACAATGCCAACGATCTACCGTTCAGGTCATGAAATAAGGACTGTCAGTTTAACCGAATAATGTGTCTTTATACAAATTTGATTTCCAGCTCAAAATGAAGCATTAATAGCTCTACTTCAGTGTCTTTTGATTGCTTAACATAAGTCCGCCGCAATTTTCTGATCAAGAATTCGTTATATATGCATAGCTTGTATGCGCATACCTTCTCTTTAAATTTTAATGAAAACCTTTGTCTCAACAACGTAAATTATTTCGTGCTAAATTTAACATCGATCATTTAGAAAGGAAACTTACTTGATAGTATGTAGCTTTCAGTGTAGCTTTCGGTGAAATTTCTTAGAAGTTGAGGCATATCGTGGCATTCGAATTAGCAATTTTTTTATATACCTTAGGATTATTCAAATTAATTTTCTGCTTGTTTTTTTTAGATGCTGTTATCTTAAAAGTAAGTTTATGGTATGAAGAAAAATTTTACGAAAATTCAGCTCTGCTGTTGAGCTGCGGAGGGTTGTTTTTCTACACTGAATCCGAATCTGGACTCAGAATTGACAATTATGTCAGAATTCTGAAATATTTGAGGTTAAGTAACTCAAACTATGCCGTCTTGAAGTAAGTGAATGATATGTATGTACCAAATCTCATCCATCTGCGTCAAATACTTAGCTGCTGACATATAAGAAAGGGGTGGCACCGCCCATTATGAAAATCCATTTAGTAGCTCGCGAGTTTACTTGTGACAGACGAAAGGTTTATGGTGTATTCTCCATATGAGAGGCGTAACACTTCTAGTTTTTCATTGAAATCTACTTTTTTCCATACTTTTTTCTATATGTATGTACCAAGTCTCATTAATCAGCGTCAAATAATTGATGAAATATCATGAATTTGAACTTTGCTCAGATGGAAGGCATGGCATCGACCTTTTTTTCAAACAAAACCATGCTAAGATCGTTCCCCAGACCATTTGAAACACCTTATAAGAACATGATCTCAATCGGACGCGATCACAAACAGACGAACCAACGATTATTTATATATATAGAGATATAGCCCTGGTAACAAGTGCTACGTTCATTTACTGTAGAAAATATTGTATTATTTTTCATTTTATAAATTAAATCAATAAAACTTTCTCTCATAGAAATTTCTATAAAAACGCTTTTAAAATGTAAAAAAATTTAAAGCTTAAGCTTTTTATTCTAATGAAAGTTCCTCACAAGGTGGTATAAATAATGGTGCAGACTGACTGCAATGTAGTTGTGTTAAATTAATAATAGGAACGTGTTCTCTGTACTTTTACCAATTAGCAGAAAGCCTCTGTTAGCACCTACTATAGGTTTTTTTCAAAAACAAAGTTTTGGTTGATCAACGCGACTTGAATGATAAACACGTTGGTTCTTATCGTAGCTAGAAAACGCAATAATCAAAAAAGTGATGCAATTAGTTGAAAACCATTGAAAATTCAGGAGCAAGTATTTTGTTTTAAATTTTGGTAAAACCATTTTAAGAGTGATACATAAGTCAAAAAATAGCATTTAAAAAAGTTTGATTTTTAAATTGTGTTTAAAAGAAAACTTTCACTGAAAATGTCAACCTATTTAAATCAACGTAAGAATTAAATATATAGCTTTTAAGGTTAATACAAATTAAATAATTTTTAAGAAATTTTTGAAAAATTTTGGTAGACCTCTCCGATTTTCTTACAAATTCTATATTTTTATGAACATAGATAATTTTTTCCTACAGCATGTTTAGTGAATTTTAAATTTAAATAATTTTTGATTTGAATAAAAGAGCTTCAACAAAGCCCAAAGAGTATTGAAGCTTAACATCTGCTATTTCTTATGATGTTAAGAATGGAAGAAAATATCATTCAAGTGACTGCCATTATGGATTTTGCAAAATTCTAATCTCTCCATGATATTTTTCACAGTTTGTGATGTCAAGACCAATGTATAAGAATTAATATTCCTTTTAAGGTCTGCCTGAGGCTGAGCATAGTTTTTAAAAATTTTAAATAACCAATAATAATTAACGTATCCGTTTTTTCGGCCAGCGTATAATTTTGCTTAGTTGTCATCGAATCTCTGATTGTATGGCTGCAGTTGGGCCGTTTTGTTGATGCCACATACAAGAACGAGATACATAGCCGTCCGGATGCATATCACTAAAAGTGATAGGTAACAAAGTTCCTAAGGGCCGAAATCGGGCACACTTTTTGCATTAAAGTGATTGCGAAATTTTCGTTTTGTCTTTACGCATGAGTAAATGATTGCAAAATTCGGCTGCGAAAAACATTTGTGGACCACTGTACTCTTGTTGAAAATCGTAATATTTTATCATTTTTTAAACAACAAATGAAATGCAAGTACACACTGAATTTTCAGAAAAAGACGTTCGCAGAAAAAATTTTGAAAATTACAAACTCTTCGCCTCTGTATTTTAGAAACTTAAGAAGTTGGAGCAAATTTTTTTGGAGTTTAATTGATCTGCACTAAGTCATCAAATAACAAAATTTCAACAAGATCGCAGTTAAAAAAATCTCTGGGGATTTCTTTTCTTATGACAAATATCGACTGTAAATTCCATCTCCAATTCAAATTTGTGTTGTGACTTGACTTTTTATAAGCTATTACTGCCAATCAATATCTATTTTCTTGTTCTGATTTCAGATTTCTCCAAAAAATTTATCTCAACCATATTGATTTTATTCTCTTTCTTCACTTACAACAACATCATGTCACTTAATGCTCAGCAGCAAGCAGAATTTTCCAAGAACTCTGCACTCTTTGCCGTTGATGTCTACAAAACATTAGTAGATGAGGTGCCGAATAACAACATTATCTTCTCTCCCTTCTCCATTCAAACATGCGTCGCAATGGTACGCATGGGTGCCGAAGGCAAAACTGCCGAGGAGTTAAACCGAGGTCTACGTTTGGTCTCCAGCGATACCGTAGCCATTGCTGATTCATTTAGCAGTGCTCTGGCTGGTTATGTTGACAGTAAGGTACTACAAATCGCCAACAAGATTTATTTTAAGAAAGGATACACCGTACGCAAGGAGTTCAATGAAATTCTTAGCAAAAAATTCTTTTCAACTGCAGAGGAGATTAATTTCGCAGAAAGTGTGAATGCTGCAGGTGAAATCAACGCTTGGGTCGAATCAAAGACCAATAATCTTATTAAGGACTTAGTAAGTTCACGCGATTTGAATGCTGATACCAGTTTGGTGCTACTTAATGCTATACATTTTAAAGGAGTGTGGAAAACAAAATTTTTCAAGAATAAAACAAAAGATGAAGACTTCTATTTGAATGAATCAGATACTGTTAAGGTACCAATGATGAATTTGAGATCTGATTTTCAATACGCAGAGTTGCCTGAATTAGATGCAACTGCTTTGGAAATGCCATATGAGGGCACTGATTTATCAATGTTGTTTATTTTGCCAAACTCCCGCACTGGTCTTAAAGCTCTTGAAGGAAAATTGGCAACTATTCAATTGAGTTCCATAATAAGCAAATTGAAGTTAAAGTATAAAGTTACTGTAAAGCTGCCCAAATTTAAAGCCGAATTCAAGCTGGAATTAAACAAAGCAATGTCAAAGGTATGTTCGAATTTGTTGATTACTTAGACTTTAGAAATTTAATAGTTTGATAATAGGATAACACTAACAATTTATATTTTAGATTACTAAAATCATAAACCATATAAAATATGCTCTTAATGCTTGTGATAGGTACTAACACTTTGTTTTGGGAGGAGGGGATTAGAGAAAAATCAAAGGGCAACTCATATATTGGTATTAGGAAGACGCTTATTTCCAAACTGTGGATTTTGGGGAGTTTCATTTGGAATGTAAAAATTTGTAGAAAGCTTTTTACGCTAAAACCAATAACTTTTATTCAAGAATGTATGAAAAGACAAGATATTAGATTTATATCGCCTTGAAGTATTTTTCCGAAATCTTATAGTTAAAAAAAAACCAACCTTAGCTTTTAAAAAAAAAAGAAACTTCGTAAGATCGAGATAAAAAGAAACAAGTAAAGGTGTTATCTTTGACACCAAGCTTCTTCAAAATCGCTACAGTTCTTCCAAATTGGTTTTGCCAATATATACATTGGTAACCAAATTCGTGAATCGATTTCGCCCATTTGCTGTTGCAAAAGGCTTGTTTGAATGTGGGATCTGAGTGTGAGTAACTTGTTTGGTTTTCCCGATATCGTGATTTCCACAGACTGACAAGATTACAAAACTACAGCTATATTTTTATGAAACTCAATTTTTTCCGTGGCTTGGGAAAAAGGTAAGACAGCGACCGATAGCGATAAATAACATTATATTATTAATCACAAGGCATAGTTTCTGATATGTACAGAATGTTTTCATAAAGATTTTTTCAAAGAGCGATCGAAAATTTCTCCTTCCGACTGTGCTATATTTGGGTCAGTCGTGGCGCACGTAAGCCGGAAATCATATTCAAATGGCGAAAAATAAATGTTTATTTCCGAAAGATAAACAGTAAGACAATAACGTAAATAACGAGCAGGTCATGAATTTTATTGCTTCATCTGCTAAAAAACTTCTGGTTCGGAACTTTTTGAAATGGTAAGCCTTTTCATACGGCCTCTGCAAGTACTACACCGCTGAATCGTTCCTCACTTAATTGCATATTGATTTTGTGTTTAATTGAGATGATAAAAATAATATATTATAAGTTTGTGGATATTTAGTGACTAGGCAGGATCCAAACATATGATCTTAAAACGTAAATTTAAGCAATTTTTAAAACACCGCACAGTGGTAGATTCCTACATAATAATGGATAAAAATCTGTCACGTCGCTTATTTACTCTAAAAATGAATGAAAGTTATCACAGTCAAAATAGCAGATCTATATAAAATGGCGGCCGTCTCAAGGAAAGAACATAATTTAGCAAATAAGTTTATAACTTCTAAAATATCTCGACTTATACTTTTTTAGGACAGTTTATGGTTCGATAAAGAAGCTGACAAAATGTACATAACGGGTGAAACAAAACCGAAAACCCAAACTTTTTTCGAATTTCTTGTCTTAAGCTGTATTTATAAGCCACCACAAAATATTTTCTAGAATTAATCGTATTTGCCCAAATTATATAGCTATGTATGTCTTTACAAATGTGCTTAAATTATTAACTTTTAATTATTTCTACAGAAGTTGGGAAATTAAAAATTACTTATCATGTAAATTAGGTACAACGTTACAGATGAGCAGCTATTTATAATAATTTAAAAGTAATGACCACTCATCTGCCACCATGTACGTAAATAACAAGGGAGTAGTTTTTAAATTGCCATAGCCATAATGACAAACTATTAACTATTAATGTATGCATTGTTGTAAGGATAAAGCTGCAAAGTTTTAGAAAATTGTACTAAGCCTAAAAAAACATTTTTTGGTGGCTATGGAGCAGATTTAAAAAAGCAATCCGAAAAATCTTTAGGTTTTCGTATTTTTATGGCAGCTTCTATATCAGAGCATAATCTCTTAGCACCTTAAAAGTTTAAGTACGCCAAATTTAATATACTTTCGTTGTAGATTGGCCATTTGACATATTTTTGTCCATAACTTTACCACCTTGAGCTGGTAAGGAATTTTTAAATAAATGATCACCATTCTATTCTTTGCAGTTGGGTATGTCCAGCATGTTTTCGGAATCAGCTGAATTGGGCAAAATGCTTGAACAACCCGACCCTCTTTTTGTTAGTAAAGTGATACATAAAGCCTTTATCGAAGTAAACGAAGAAGGTACCCAGGCAGCTGCAGCAACTGGTAAGTTTTTCTCTTTTCCTTCAATCTATGTGTGATTGCTTGCAATGAAGTGTTGTTGGAATAGTTAATGTATAAATAAATAGATGGTTTTGATTAATTTAAATAGATATTACATATACAATATGTACATGATTTGTTCTAACTCAACACAAGATTCACCTCACTCCTTATTAGCATTTTTTGTGTAAGCCATTTGTATTACTTTTCAGCACCCCACATTTCAAAAATATTTAATTTGAAATAACTTTTCTAAAAAAATTATATATTATACTATAATAACTATAGTCTAAGAGCTGGCAGCCAGTTTGAGGCTAAAATTTTGTGTATGCTTGATTAAGTACTAATACAACAAGAAAATATACATCTGGCAATATTGGCGAGGTCGCGAAGGTACGCCTTAAACGTTTCAAAATGCAAAATATTTTTTAAAAAATCATTATAAGTGGGGAACGCCTGAATCGATTTCCAATATATAGATGTCATATGAAAGATAATTTAACAAACTATAATATTGGTTTCGAAATATTCTACACACTTTTGGAGATATAACAAAATCAGAGAAGCTTAAACCTTGCGAGTATGTTCCTCAAAGTGGCTATCAGCTCTTCTACTATTAAGTAGATAGTGCTTGCTTGTGCATTGAAAATACATTTACGCTCTTTCCCGTTACTGTTTGTATAGGAATCCTTACACATACAACACGATCTTTACAAGTATGACCCGATTGAAAAAAGTTTAGGGGCCGTCCATTAATAAAGTGAGATGTTTTTTTGAAAATTTGAACCACCTCCTCGTTTTTGGTGAGATGTGGTGAGATCTGACGGGACTCATCCCCCCTGGCGAGACTCACTCTATAATTTCAAAAATATAATTAAACTTATTTGGGATGTTACAGAAATCTTTCTTTTATATTTCAAATTCGAGGTTTCACATGCAATTATTTTGAAATCTTTCTGACACGTAAGACACGAAATCTTTAACATGTAATCATTCTGAAGTTCTTTTAAAAGTACCCAGATTTGATGTTTACTGAATTTTTCTGATGAAATCTGACTAATGTTTTATGATTATCTGTTTGATGCTTTGTTAATGTTTAAAGAGTCCCCACGGGGTGCGTACGAAAATTTAATCAGTGTCATCAGACGAAAAATCTATTCAATATTTATTTTTGTAACGGCTGTATTTGAGCCGTATTAAGTTTTTTTTATAAATGAGTTTTGAGTGGACCATTCCTTAATAAACTATTTAAAGAATGCCCAAAAATCCTTCTTGCGTGGGGTGCGTGCGCACCCCAAAAGAGTCAATATAACAAAAAATAAGGAAGCGGCTGTAAGGTTAATTATAAATTAACACTCTTTTCATGAATATTTGGACGAAAACGATTCTTTCGGATTTACTTTTGTCTTGAGACCAAAATTTTGCAATGGTAAATAATTGAGAAGTGGAAAACTTAATATCCAGTCAGTGCCACCAGAATATTTTCAATTACTTCCAATCAGTTAAGACAAAGTAAGTGTAAGAGAATAAATTCATATTGAATCCGTGGAGAAAAATTGTTTAATTATATTAACAAAATAAAATTATATGTAAAAGATAAATTCAAATACGTGTATAAAATCTGTACTAAAAATTGTGTAACCTTATCTACATTTGAAAAACAAAATTTAAAATAAAGTGTGATTGCTCTTTTAGTGTGGTTGCACTTTATTGATGTTGTTAGATGTTTAAGCTTCGCTTGTATAGTATAGGGCCGTCCATTAATTAAGTTAGGTATTTATTTTTTAAAAAAATCAGACCCCCACCCTCCTCTTGGTAAGACTTTGCCGTACCCACCCCCGGGCCCGTACCCACCATATGGGCAAGAGGGGGCTTAGCCCCCCTACGCGTCTCATTTGGTTGCAAATTTGTTTTTTTGGAAGGAGAAAAATAAAAAATCATGCTTTTGCCCCCTCACGCAAAGTCGGGTTGGTACGGTGCTGCCCACCCCCTCACCCCCCCCCCCCCCCCCTAATTTGACTCATGTAAATAATGTATGGCCCCTATACACTCTGCATTAAAAAGTTCACATGAGATTTTCACTGACCTTCCTCTCCCTTGGTGAGATTTGGTGAGATTTTACCGTACCTCCTCCTCCCTCATTTGACTGACGTAATTAATGGATGGCCCCTATCTACCCAGGTAGATATTGCGATTTTGAATTCAGTATAGCTCCATAAGTTTTGGAAGAATCTAAAAATGCTTTCTACTCCGTGAACCAATTTAAAATTTATTTTGAAAAATTAATTAATTTACAGTATGAGTACACGGAAAAAATAATTCTGCAAAAATTCATTGGATTTCCGATAATAATTATAGTTGTACCCTATAATTTCCGGATAGTAAGCAAAACACTGTAATAATTGATTTGAGTGTCAATTAAATATTACAGTGTACACACTGTACAATGTAAAATTTACTCCAAAAATATTTTATAACTGCAAATTCTATATTTTCTTACAATCATACTTTCTTTAAAGCATTCTTCTTAACATAGCATGAGATAGAGAGCCAGTCTGGCAACATTCATACATTTTTTTACTTCTAACTGTACATCTACATTTTATGTCGTGTTTGTACAATGCTGATAACAAAAAAGTAGTATCGAATCAAAAAATAAATGTATTATTATGTGCTAAGTATTGAAGATTTTCAGTTTGCCCTGTTTGCAGTTTTATTTGTCGATAATATAATATTTTCAATATTTCTGTGGTCACAAGGAATAACAGCTAAACTCGATATTTGATGACAAGGCGGAACAGTACAAGTCACATGAATATACATATAAATTACTCCTTGCTGCCACAGATTTGTTCAGTAGTTTTTGCTAACTAAAGTTTTTCCTGCGATTTGACTCCATTGGGCTATCATTTGCAGGGAGCTATTAGAGATAAGTATTACGCTACCCATCAGCAACGGTTGAGGCTCTCAAGGACGAAGTAGGTGCACTGTTCCATCAGTAACCAGAAGTATTGTGCTCTTGAATAAAAGAACTCGTTTTTTATTTATAGGGAAATCAAATTCCAAATTATATGTACATAGTCCACTCTATACGCTTGTTCGATATAGACAAACACTGATTTTTTTGAATAATTATTTTCACCATGTGTATTTAAAATTACGACAGAGTTTATTTTAAATTAGACAATAAACTCTGTCATAATTTTAAATAACAAATTAACGTAGTGCATTAACGTTTGCATTTTCTGTTCCTGCTTTACAGTCACTGCTTTACTCTGTCACTTCTTTTTTCTGCAACTATTTATTAAAATTTTTTAAATTTTATTTTTACAACAGGCATAACGACGGGGGCGGTGAGCGGAGGCGCGATATGGACCTATTTCACAGCAAATAAACCATTTATTTATGCTGTCAGAAGTAAATCCGGATCAATATTATTTGCTGGAAACTACATTCACGCGAAATAACAACACATTCAATTATTTTAGGTTTTTTCTACCTTATATATTTTATGATATACATACATAGTACATTATCATTATATGTATATATTATTTCTATCTATATAATCAAATTATTTATCTGTACAGATATTGGAGCGACTCACATTTTAATGAAGAAAAAATGGTTAGATAAGTAAACCGATAGGAAAAAATTTTTAAAAAGTTAATCCTTAAAACTTTCTCGATTTCATTAAAGTTCGAAAATAAAAACAAAATGAAATAGTTTTGCAAATTATTTGAAGTATATGTGACCTGGTCTATGAAAAGGGGGCTTACGTGCGAAAACTTAAACGGCATAGTTTTTTAGTCATTTCCAAAAATTTCATACAAGCTAGGGGCTCCACTCCGCTAGCACCCCATCTGGCGAGTTTTGAAAAAAAAGTGCATCTAATAGGTCACTAAATTGTCATAATTGGTCAGTTAGTCCGATTAATTGGTTAGCACGAGAAAATTTTACAAAAATTTTTAAAAATTTCAAAGCCATCTGCATATTTTTGCACCTCATCTGGCCAAGGTAATTACGCACTTTTTGACCCCATTATTACAGGGGGTGGGAGTTGCGGGGGTAGTTCACAAGGGGTACTCTGAACATAATTCCGTTGGATTAAGACGTCGGTCACCCCTTGAAAAATTTTTATGATACATATACCCAACACTTAGTTTGCTAGCCACAGCAATTTTACATAAGAGTAGGGGTAAGTGGGCGACCTGCGGCCGCAGCTCAGGATTTAAAACTCCCGCCAGCTTCGCGGCGGATCAGTCTAGGAATTAGCCGTCGGCAACTCCTTCAAAAAAATTATGGAGCGTTGAAATTGCTGGTAAAATTCGATGACGCAGGCCGCCCACTTACACCTACTCTTATGTAAAATAACTGTGGCTAGCAAACAAGGTGTTGGATATTTTAAAGACTGATCAGCGGCCGAATGCCGCCGCGAAGCCGGTGTTGGATTTTTGAGAGTTTTAAATCCTGAGCTGCGGCCGCAGGTCGCCCGGTAATAATTTTCTTTTTTTTTTCCTATATAGGTTTAACCGTAATCTTGATAAGAAATGTGTATTTTTGTACTTGATTTCTATGTAAAATAACAATTAAAAATACCATTAAAAGCATATAATTTAACTTACTTGATCAATTACTTGAGTTTTTCAAAGTTCCTAATGGTTGGCCTTCTCACTTTTGTGTTATATGTTGCAAAATGATTTTGTTTAGTTCGAAAATGCTTTAGTATTTCTGTTTTGTTTTATATTGTGCATATAAGCTATTCAGTTTATTTATTATATGAATGACATATTGACCTTTGATTTAACCTGTAAGTAAATATATTTACTAAAATAATAATAAGTTAATCTAATGATAATCATATCATATAGAATAATCATAGTCATAAATTTTTGTGTAATTTAAAAGACAATAAAGCATTGATACAATTTTTTGTGGTTTTTTATTTTTATTTATTTAATATTTATTTTTCATCAAATCTAATATGAAACTTAACGAAAACTGTTAGATATGTTTTATGAGTGGAAACGGAAAAATCATAGTATATTTTTCAATTAATAAGATTTATACATAATTCTATTTTATTCAAAATTCTCATGTTATCGCATCAATATTTTTGAAATTATGCAAATCAAATTCTGAAATCTACAGAAAAGAATTTTAAAATTATAGCCAACTTAAAAAAAAGCCTTATGTGAACTGTACAATAGACCGGTTCAAAAAAAAAAAAAGTCTCTGAAATTTAGAGGCACCGGCAGTTTCCTATTCCCATAAGTGTCCCGAGTGGGATGTGTTACCAATTTTTTCTAAATATTGCGCTCCTAATTAGCGATTTTCATATTACTCTTGAAACTTTCGCATAAAAAAAAAATTTTTTTTTTTTTCATTCTTTTTTCTTTTCATTCAGTCTCACATTCGGAGTAGTTTTGAGTGGGGAACTCGAATTTCTCATTATTTTTTAATTATGTTGTTTTCTTCAGTGGTAAATACTGAAAATAATCAAGAAATTTTGTCAAAAATTTAATTTTTTTTTAAATTAAAAATCAGGTATAAATTTTTGAATTTTTTTGCTTTTATTATTTTGAATAATTCATTTATTTCTCCTCTATCTGATGGTGGTAACCGCAAATTTTTATTATTTTTGTACTTAAAAATATAAACATAAATATAATTGAACAAAGGATTTTTTTCATATTGATGCTATGTTTTAACAGGGAATATAAATTTTAATGTGGAAATCTGTTTCAAAAATATGAAATCTAGTTTACTTGAACCAAACCAAGTGTATAGAATTAGATAAATATATTTCATATTTTTCGAAACAAATTTCCACATTAAAATTTATATTCCTTGTTAATACATAGCTTCAATATGAAAAAATCCTTTGTTCAATTATATTTATGTTTATATTTTTAAGTACAAAAATAATAACATGGTTGCTATTATATTCAAGCAAACCTGGCTAAACCATGCTAAAACTTCTTTATTTTTCGCTTCCAGAGCTCTTTTCTTCTGCACATTCATCATACATAGGCCGACAAGCCGATTTTCTGTCCAGCGGCAGATTTCGACTAAATATTCCCTCTATGTTTTTCATATCATCTGGAATAAGGCATCAATGAGCACCGAAAATTATTGATATCGTTACTGTTCTCGATTCCGATAACGATAAGGAGACGATATTTCGAGAACGAGAGATTTGGCCGACATCTCTTTCTCGGCAATATTGCAAATGTTTATCGCGTCCTCGGACGTATCAGAACATTGAACATTGAAATTTACAGACTATGTTTGCTTTGATTTCGAGAAGGCTTAATATATAGTTTGATCTATTTTTTGATAATGGGGCGTGGCATCGTCCTTACAGAAAAAACATTTAAAACGCTGTATCTTGGCAGCTAGAATAATGAAACTTAATGAATGTAACACACATTGATTATGCCAAACCTTTAGGACGGGATTGAACGAAAGTGGTCGATTACGTCTAAAAAATATAGAAAATATTGAAAACAGAAAAATTTTGAAAATTGTTGAATCAGCCGAACAAAGTCGCAAAAGTCAAAAAAAAAATATGGAAAATGTTGAAAAAAATTAAAGAGGTTGAAAAATGTTAAAACAGTTGAAAATGGCTAAGCAAATCGAAAAAAGTTGAAAAGTTTTAAGACAGTTGAAAATCGCTGAAAAAATTGAAAAAGAAGTAAAAAAAAACTATTGAAAAGTCGAAAAAAATTCAAAGGCTGAATAATTTACATGCTTGTATATCAAAGTGTGATAATAGAGCTGAAAATATATACAAAGACTCATATGTATTGAGGCAAACAACGTTTATGCTTGAGTTCGGTTTGCTTCAACATAAGTTTCTTGCTTTTAACATCTAATGATTCATATATTGTCCGACCTGTCGTGAAAATCAGTACATTTTCATTTCGAAAACTTTTTGAAGCAATTATTGTAAGCAATTTCGCAGAACCCCTACAATCTGCAGACATAATTCCCTTTGAAGATATTTTGAATTGACTGGAAAAGAGGATTCGGAAACAACATAAATATGTATATCGTTCAAGGAGTCTCTAAGAGCAGCTTGGATGATTGAGTGGGATAAAACCCCCAAAACTAACACGCAAGAGTTAGTCCGGAGTAAGCATAATTGTTGCAAAAGTTGTTCCAACTAATTACCGATTTAATTAAAAATTAATTGCAAAATGTTAATTTTAGCTAAAGTGTTAATTTTTTTTTTGGGTGTGAAAAATTGAGCTTCCTTACATTTTTTGGTTCCTATTATTTTTTTTGTTTATTACGTATACTCATAGTAGGTAATTGGAAGAGACTTTTATATTCGTAAATATATGTACATATATACTATGCATACATTAATCCATTTTATAATCAATTTGTATTAATTTTCATTTCAATAAGGTTTTATTTGACTGAGTTTTTTCACTAGAACACGACGTACTTAATTTTTTTTTATTCACTGTTTAAGTAGATTCCCAGTGTGCCACACGGATTGGATTCATTTAGGATCCGCTTCTTCGTATAATTTATCCGAAACGGATTCCGTTTCTGATACGATCCGAATGCGAAATCGTGGGTGATTCGCCTCCAAACAGCGGGAAGGATCGTCCGTGTTGTCGGATTCGTTTCGAAATCGAAACGGACCTCATATAAGGATCCGTTTCGGATTCGTTTCGGATCCGTTTCGTACTCGTTTTGAATGAAATGGTCGATACATTTTATGCAGCGGTAAAATCGATTATAAATAGATACACACCTACAATAATACCAAAAAAAAGATAATGATCCCAAATGGTTCACACATAAAATTACACTACTCGACAAATTCTGGCAAAATATTATTGCGGCAAATAAAAACCACCATTCCTATAGGAAAATGTATGAAATTGACTTTTACATTGTTTTAGTTTTTTTAACATAACTTATATGAAATGAAGCTAAAACATAAACATGTTATATTTAAAATTTTTATATTTCAACATACTACAAGATAGGATAGCTAACTTTTTGAGTTCAATAGAAATTTGAAATTTGAAATTTTTTTGAAATTGAAATTTGTTTTTAGCCGTAGCGGCCAAACTAGTGGTGCTGTTGTGACATATATTTCTTCAAAATTTTTGTTAGGATCTCTTGTTTTAGGAAACAAAAAATTTGAAATAAGTATCATGTAAAATACTATTTTAATCGAGCCTATATGGCGTTATCTCCTGGGACAGTGCATGTTTTTGATTTGTGCCCTTTATCTCGAAAACTAGACCTGATCTTGCAAAACCACTATGATTTTCGGATTCAGCGGGAAGTTTCCCTGTAGGAATAGTGGAATAGTTTTTATTTGCCGCAATTTTTCTGGTCGAGTAGTGATATTGAACTGATTTCTGAGGAAAATTAATATCATGATAAATTTAATTGGTGCTATTTAATTTGCGGTACCAATGCAATTACTTTCATAATGAATATCATTTCATTTCAAACAAAATTTAAAAATGTTGGTTTTGTAAAGCTTTTAGCATCTACATACATATATCGTTTAACAAAAGAAACCGATCTTAAGACTCCTAGGGCTTAAAAACTGCGGCACTTTGATATTCACAAAATTATGGTACACCCAAAAAATTTCATTCAGCAAAAACAAAGTAATGTTTAATAAGGTAAGGGAACCAAAATATGTTTTTGTAATAAATTTGTTTTATGTGACGCAATCTATGTTATACTTCCGTAAATTAGTTGTAATGCATCTATTGAATTTATAGCGCAACTACAATGACTTTCATAATCGTCGCAAAAGATGTATTTTATAAACTGCCAATTCAGTTTGTTCATGATAGTCTGAGTACAATGCCAACGATCTACCGTTCAGGCCGTGAAATAAGGACTGTCAGTTTAACCGAATAATGTGTCTTTATACAAATTTGATTTCCAGCTCAAAATTAAGCATTAATAGCATGAATCCGCATCAGTTTTCCTGATGAAGAATTCGTTATATAAGCCTTGTATGCGCATACCTTCTCTTTAAATTTTAATGAAAACCTTAGTCTCAACAACGTAAATTATTTCGTGCAAAATTTACATTTCACTAAAAATTTAACATCGATCATTTAGAAAGGAAACTTACTTGATAGTATGTAGCTTTCAGTGTAGCTTTCGGTGAAATTTCTTAGAAGTTGAGGCTTATCGTGGCATTCGAATTATTCAAATTTTTTTTCTGTTTAATTTTTTTAAGGTACTGTTATCTTAAAAGTTAGTTTATGGTATGAAGAAAAATTTTACGGTTATTTTTCTACACTAAATCCGAATCTGGCCTCAGAATTGACTCATTATGTCAGAATTCTGAAATATTTGAGGTTAAGTAACTAAAAAATAAAAGTTTTTGTCTTCTTTCGAGGCAATGTATGGGATTAAAAAAAATTAACTGTTGCATCTCTGATTTTTTTGTGCTTTTTTCTTCGTTCTTTTAGCGCTAGTTGAAAGTGCTCACCATAATGTTTTCCCTTTTTTTATCAAGCTTTTAAAAGGTACATTACAAAGGCCAAATGTTCCTATATCTTATTTATAACTATGTATTTTATTTTTTAGAAAAATATGCTTCAAAAAAAATTATGGAGAACACTTTGAGCGGAACTGAAAAACAAAATTTTTTAAAAATAAAAAAAAAGCTTAAAATAAAAAGCCACAATCGTACACAATCACGATTCTACCAAAGCGTTCGTTCCACTATTGTATGAACTAATGCGATGGAATGTAAAAGCGAAACAACCCATTTTTAAAGTGAAACATGCTTTTGATACCAATCTTTTACACCCATACATATCGCTACTTTACTTCAAGACTGACATAACTCAAAAAACATAAAGTGTGAGAAAAACGCATTTAAAGTTTGCAATAAGTTACTTTTTATATGAAAATGATGAAAAGTATATCTACAAAAGTTTTTCTTACAAAGAAAGTTTATAAGATACCTTTCTGATGATGATATAATAAAGCATGAAATGGCGGATATTTCTGCATAATAAGCTCAAAAATCAACGTTTTTTGAGCTATGCCGTCTTAAAGTAAGTGAACGATATGTATGTACCAAATTTTATCCATCTGCGTCAAATAGCTGCTGACATATAAAAAAGGGGTGGCACCGCCCATTATGAAAATCCATTTAGTAGTTCGCGAGTTTATTTGCGACAAAAGAAGGGTTTATGGTATTTTCTCTATATGAGAGGCGTAACACTTCTAGTTTTTCATTGCAACCTACTTTTTCCCGTACTTTTTTCTATATGTACATATGTACTATCAGCATCAAATAATTGATGAAATATCATGAATTTGACTTTTGCTTAGATGGGAGGCGTGGCATCAACCTTTGTTTTTCAAACAAAACCTTGCTATGATCGTTCCCCAGACCAAGTGAAACACCTTATAGAAACATGACCTCATTCGGACAAGTCGTTCAGAAGTTACGCGATCACAAACAGACGAACCAACGATTATTTATGTACAGCAAAACCTGGATAACTGGTATCTCCAAGGGACCAACATTTTTGTCTCAATTAAAGAGGTTTCACAGTTTCCCAAATAACCATACTCAGACCGATAAAACGTGCATATTCAAATTCAAAATAACAAATTATACACACGTAAATATTATTTCCCATTTATGGAGGTTATTTCTAAACGGTCCCAGTTATAGAGGGAAAAGCCCATGTTATAGAGGCGAAAACGCACAAAAACTTCAAAATCAAATCTCAGATATAGAGGTTTAATAATGCCAGTAATAGAAGTATTTTGGTTCGAAAGTGCTGAGACCTTGAAATGAGTCTCACTAGTACGGGTTCCCACTTATCCAGGTACCGCTTAACCAGCTTTCACTTTATATAGAGATATAGCCCTGCTAAAATAATATTGTATTACATATTTTTCATTTTATAAATTAAATAAATAAAACTTTCTCTCATACAAATTTCTGCCGAAACGCAGAATAAAAAAATTAAAGCTAAAGCTTTTGATTCTAATGAAAGTTCCTCACAAGGTGGTATAAATAATGGTGCAGCCTGACTGCAATGTAGTTGTGTTAAATTAATAATAGGAACGTGTTCTCTGTACTTTTACCAATTAGCAGAAAGCCTCTGTTAGCACCTACTATCGGTTTTTTTCAAAAACAAAGTTTTGGTTGATCAACGCTTCTTGAAGGATAAACTCGTTGGTTCTTATCGTAGCTAGAAAACGCAATAATCAAATAAGTGATGCAATTAGTTGAAAATCATTGAAAATTCAGGAGCAAGTATTTATTTTTAAATTTTGGTAAATCATATTAAGAGTGATACATAAGTCAAAAAATAGGATTTGAAAAAGTCTGAACTTATAAATTAGAGTGGTAGAAAAATATTACAGTAATTAAAAAAGTTTGATTTTTCAATTGTGTTTAAAAGAAAACTTTCACTGAAAATGTCAACCTATTTAAATCAAGGTAAGAATTAAATATATAGCTTTTAAGGTTAATACAAATTAAATAATTTTTAAAAAATTTTTGAGAAATTTTGGTAGACCTCTCCAATTTTCTTACAAATTCTATATTTTTATGAACATATATAATTTTTTCCTATAGAATGCTTAGTGAATTTTAAATTTAAATAATTTTATTTTTGAATAAAAGAGCTTCAACAAAGCCTTAAAAGTATTGAAGCTTAACATCTGCTATTTTTTATGATGTTAAGAATGAATGAAAATATCATTCAAGTGACTACCATTTTGGATTTTGCAAAAGTCTAATTTCTCCATGATATTACCTATCACTTTTTCACAGTTTGTGATGTCAAGGCCAATGTATAAGAATTAGTATTCCTTTTAAGGTCTGGCTGAGGCTGAGCACAGTTTTTAAATATCTTAAATAGCCCATAATAATTAACGTATCCGTTTTTTCGGCCAGCGTATGTTATCGCTTAGTTGTCATCGAATCTCTGATTGTATGGCTGTAGTAGGGCCCGTTTTGTTGAAGCCACATACAAGAACGAGATACATAGCCGTTCGGATGCATATCACTAAAAGTGTCTATTATGTAACAAAGTTCCATAGGGCCGAAATCAAGTACACTTTTTATATTAAAATGATTGGTAAATTTTTGTTGTGTCTTTAGGAATGAGTTAAAGACTGTGGAATTCGATTGTGACATCCGTCCAGCACACCCTTGTTGAAAATCGTAATATTTTATCCTTTTCAGCGATTTCACTTATTTATTTAGACCTTTTCAGTGATTTAGGTCATATGTACTCGGAAAAACTCCCAAACATTGAGAGGTTTTAGCTACATCCAACAGAAGTCTGAAAAATGGCCAAAAGTTATGTGCTCAAAATAATCTCTTCAGCTATATTTTTTGCAAAGTTTCATAAGAAAACTATGCCCAGAATTTCTTAGCCCTTAATCAAAAATTTATTCTGATTGATTGAGACCAGTTTTTTATTATTTTATTTATTTTTCTTCTTAATATTACACTACGAATAATTTATTTACACCCAAAAATTGAAATATTGCCACTAAGACAAATTGCCCAAAACATGGTGGAACATTCATGTTTCATTAAGTGCTAGATCTAACTGATATGATGAAAGTTTTAATTCAATAACCAGGAAGTTATAAATTTTTTACACTTTGGCATGTGGGCAGCAAATAGCTCCATATTCACAAGAAATGTTAATAGATTTCAAATATTGTGATTCTCCAAACTTGCACAGTATTCCTAATTTGCAAACGAAATGCAAATACTGAATTTTCAAAATCTGACGCTCGCAGAAACAATAACGAAAATTACAAACTTTACGCCTCCGTATTTTGGAAACTAAAGACTTTGGCCAAAATTCTTTCGGAACTTAATCAATCTCTACAAGATCTTCAAATAATTAAAATTTGAACCGGATCGAAGCATACAACATTTTAACCTTATACACTTGCCAAACGACCATGTATTTTATTCGTATCTAATATTATTAAAAACATATAATTTGCAATTAAAAAAAACTCTGGGGATTTCTTTATCATTGACTCATATCGACTGTAAATTACATCTCAAATTATCTCCAATTCAAAGTTGTGTTGTAACTCGAACTTTTATTTAACTTGGTTAAAGCCCACAGTGCTTTATTTTCATTCTGAAGCAAATTGTATGTTCAGGTACAATGTAGATTACGAAATTTACCATCATTAAAAAAAATCTAAAATCTCATTTCTATTCTATTTTCTCTTTTGAAATTATTGAAATAATTTCTTTGATTAAGCTGGAATTTCAAAGCTTAAGATCACATTCAAAGTAACTGAGCCAATTATTCCTTGCGGACTAAAAATATCATGATGCATTGCAGTTTATTTCCTATTACTCAATAAATCTTAATTATTTTACTCGATACTCGATAAGCTATTACTGACTATCAATATCTGTTTTCTTGTTCTGATTTCAGATGTTCCCAAAAAATATATCTCGACAATATTGATTTTATTCTCTTTCTTCACTTACAACAACATCATGTCACTTAATGCTGAACAACAAGCAGCATTTTCCAAGAATTCTGCACTCTTTGCTCTTGATGTCTATAAAACTATAGTGGATGAGGAGCCGAATAACAACATTATCTTCTCTCCCTTCTCCATTCAAACATGCGTTGCAATGGTACGAATGGGGGCCGAAGGCAAAACTGCCGAAGAGCTAAACCGAGGTCTACGTTTGGTCTCCAGCGATACTGCAGCCATTGCCGATTCATTTAGCAGTGCTCTGGCTGGTTATGTTGACAGTAAAGTACTACAAATCGCCAACAAGATTTATTTTATGAAAGGATACACCGTACGCAAGGAGTTCAATGAAATTCTTACCAAAAAATTCTTTTCAACTGCAGAGGAGATTAATTTCGCAGACAGTGCAAAGTCTGCAGGTGAAATCAACGCTTGGGTCGAATCAAAGACTAATAATCTTATTAAGGACTTAGTAAGTTCAAACGATTTGAATGCTGATACCCGTTTGGTGCTACTTAATGCAATACATTTTAAAGGAGTGTGGAAAACAAAATTTTTGAAGAATGAAACAAAAGATGAAGATTTCTATTTGAATGAATCGGATACTGTTAAGGTACCAATGATGAATGTGATATCTGATTTTCAATACGCGAGGTTGCCTGAATTAGATGCAACTGCTTTGGAAATGTCATATGTGGGCACTGATTTGTCTATGTTGATTATTTTGCCAAACTCTCGCACTGGTCTTAAAGCTCTTGAAGGAAAATTGGCAAGTATTCAATTGAGTTCCATAATAAGCGAATTACATATGAATGAAGTAACTGTGAAGCTTCCCAAATTTAAAGCCGAATCCATGCTGCAATTAAAGAATGCAATGTCAAAGGTATGTTCGAATTTGTTGATTACTTAGACTTTAACGATTTAATAGTTTCATAAGCAATTTCTGTTTTAGATTACTAAAATATGCTCTTAATGCTTGTGATAGGTACTAACACTTTATTTTGGGAGAAGGGGCGTAGAGAAAAATCAAAGAGCAACTCATATATTGGTATTAGGAAGTCGCTTATTTCCAAACTGAGGATTTTGGGGAGTTCCATTTGGAATGTACAAATTTGTAGAAATCTTTTCACGCTAAAACCAATAGCTTTTATTCAAGAATGTATGGAAAGACAACATATTATATTAACATCTCCTTGAAGTATTTTTCCGAAAGCTTATAGTTACAAAAAAAACCCGACCTTAGCTTTTAAAATACAAAAAAAAAAGTGTTAATAACGAGATAAAAATTATATATGCACAGTTTGGGCGGTAACCGAATCCGTGAATCGATTTCGCCCATTTCCTATTCCAAAAGGAGCTCCAAATTTTATTCAATTAACTTCTTTGGATTTTCCGATATCGTGATTTCCACAAACTGACAAAATTACAAAGCTACAGCTATATTTTTAAGAAATTCAATTTTTTTCTTTCCTTGTGAAAAAGTTAAGACATCAACCGATAGCGATTAATCACATAAGTCTTAATTTTTGATCTATACAGGATGTTTTGATAAAGACTTCTTGAAAGAGTGATCGAAAATTGCTCCTCTTGACTGTGCTTATGTTCGGGCCATTCGTGGCGCACGTAAACCGGAAATCCTACTGAAATGGCGTTAAATAAATGTTTATTTCCAAATGATACACAGCCTTTTTCAAAATAATAATTAAAAACTAAGTCTTTTTTTATTCTTCAAAAAGTTGTTTTTTGTTATTTTTTAATTAATTTTTACTCGGTCGCTACAACCAGCCTTTTTTATAAATTGTTTAATATTACATATTATAAGTTTGTGGGTATTAAGTGACTACATAATTATGGACAAAAATCTGTCTCGTCGCTTATTTACTTTAAAAATTAATGAAAGTTATCGCAGTTAAAGTAAGCCTTTGATTTAGTTAATATGAACGTGCTTCAACTTTTTTGAAATTCAAAATAGCAGATCTATATATAGATCTCAAGGAAAGAAAATTATTTTGCAAATAATTTTATAACTCCTTAAACATTTCGATTTTTACTTTTTTTATGACAGTTTATGCTTCGATAAAGAAGCTGACATATAGAAGCTGTCAAAATATACATTACCGGTGAACAAAATCGAAAACCCATAATTTTTTCGGATTTCTTGTCTTAAGCTCTATTTATAAGCCACCACAAAATATTTTGTAGAATTAATCGTTTTCTCCCAAACTATATATGTATTTGTAATTGTCACTTAAAAATTACTTATCATGTAAATTAGGTACGGCCGTATTGAGCAACTCAGTAGCTATTAATAATAATTAAAAAGTAATGACAACTCATCAGCCACCATGTACCTAAATAACAATGGAGTAGTTTTAAATTGCTATACTGCCGTCAGAAGCGAAATAGGCGTATCTCAAAAAAACTCGCTTCGAGATAATTGATGTTTTGATTATTTCAATTTGTTGAAATACATGTAAAATTGAGAAATAGGTAATTTTCTTAGGCGTTTTTTATAGGTTTGAACTAAGATACCGGCATTAGACGCAGTTCATTAGATGCGTAATTTCTTAAGCTATCCGAGGCCATAAGAATCTTGAATATCAATTTTTTTGAGATACGCCTATTTTGCTTCTGACGGCAATATAGTCACAATGAAAAACTATTAACTAATAATGTATGCATTGTTGTAAACATAAGGCTGCAAAGTTCTAGAAAATTGTACTTAACCTAAAAAAAACAGTATTTGGTGGCTATGGAACAGATTTAAAAAAGCAATCCGAAAAATCTTTAGATTTTCGTATTTTTATGGCAGCTTCTATATCAAAGCATAATCTTTTAGATCTTAAAAGTTTAAGTATGCCAAATTTAATATACTTTCGCTGTAAATTAACCACGTGACATATTTTTGTTCATAACTTTACCACCGTGGTACATTAAGACATTGTAAAAACAAATAAAAATCATCTTCTTTTTTTGCAGTTGGGCATGTCCAGCATGTTTTCGGGCGCAGCTGAACTTGGCAAAATACTGGAACAACCCGTACCTCTGTTAGTTAGCAAAGTGATACATAAAGCCTTTATCGAAGTAAACGAAGAAGGTACCGAGGCAGCTGCAGCAACTGGTAAGTTTTTTACTTTACCTTCAATCTATGTATGTATATTAGAGCTGTTCAAAATAAAAACTTTTTGATTTTTTCCCGATATGTCAGTGGATTACATTAGTCCTATATGTCTAGACAAAACAACCCATAAGGATTTTCATCAATTTTGAAAACTGGATTGCCGCCGCCTGTTTTAAGTTGCCTACCCATTTTCGAAAATATTGATATAAAAAATGGTGCAAGCTAAAGAGGTTATCAAACTTTGCAACAAAGTGAGTATGCTTTTCAAACTATTATTGATCGAGGAATTCGAATCCGTGATCAGTTTTTCTTCTTCTTCTTTTTTTCTTGTAAAAATATTTAAAATTGCCCGGACAAAAATTAAAAAATGCCAATTTTTCACTTTCAAGTTGCAAAATCATGATATAATATTTTACCGCCGATCTAGTGGTATATTATTTTTAATGAACCTTTATTTGCTTAAGAGAAGACCTGAAATTTTTCGATTCGGCGTTGACATGTATACATATTAAGCTGATTCAAAATTTTTTTTTCTTCTACAGCTATTATCGATCAAGGAACTTGAATCCGTGATTAGTTTTTCTTCTTCTTCTTTTTTTCTTATAAATAAATTTAAAATTGACCGGAAAAAAAACAAAAAATACCGATTTTCCGCTTTCAAGTTGCAAAATCGGCCCATATTATATTACCACCGATGCCGTTGTACAATATTTTTAATGTAATTTTATTTGCCGTAAACCGCAAATTATTATCTTATTCCAAAACCAAGATATCTACATTTTTCTAAATTAACATATCTGGCATAAATTGAGATTTTTGAAAATCCTAGAAAAATCTATAGAATAGTTGAATCTGTTAATTTAGAAAAATGTAGATATCTTGGTTTCGAAAGAAGATATTGATATGCGGTTTACGGTATTCTTTTAAGAAAATAAAATTACATTTAAATATTGTACAACGGGATCGGTGGTCGATGGGCCGATTTTGCAACTTGAAAGCGGAAAATCGGTATTTTTTGTTTTTTCTTCGGTCAATTTAAAATTTTTTTATAAGAAAAAAAGAAGAAGAAGAAAAACTACTCGCGGATTCAAGTCCCTTGATCAATAATAGCTGTTTAGAAGAAAAAAAAATTTTAATCAGCTTAATATGTATATATGTCAACGCCGAATCGAAAAATTTCAGGTCTTCTCTTAAGCAAATAAAGGTTCATTAAAAATAATATACCACTAGATCGGCGGTAAAATATTATATCATGATTTTGCAACTTGAAAGTGAAAAATTGGCATTTTTTAATTTTTGTCCGGGCAATTTTAAATATTTTTACAAGAAAAAAAGAAGAAGAAGAAAAACTGATCACGGATTCGAATTCCTCGATCAATAATAGTTCGAAAAGCATACCCACTTTGTTGCAAAGTTTGATAACCTCTTTAGCTTGCACCATTTTTTAAATCAATATTTTCGAAAATGGGTAGGCAACTTAAAACAGGCGGCGGCAATCCAGTTTTCAAAATTGATGAAAATCCTTATGGGTGGTTTTGTCTAGACATATAGCACTAATGTAATCCACTGACATATCGGGAAAAAATCAAAAAGTTTTTATATTGAACCGCTCTAGTATATATGTGTGACTGCTTGCAATGAAGTGTTGTTGGAATATTTTATGTAAAAATAAATAAGATGGTTTTGATTTATTTAAATAGATATGTACAATGTACATACATATAAGTATGTACATATACAATATGTACATGATTTGTTCTACATAAATCAACAAAGATTCACTTCACTCTTTATTATCATTTTTTGTGTAAGCCATTGGTATTACTTTTCAGCACCCCGCATTTCCAAAATAATTTAAAATAACTTTTATTAAAAAAATACTTACTATATTAATTAAGTAGATAATGCTTGCTTGTTCATTAAAAATACATTTGCGCTTTTTCCCGTTACTGTTTGTATCGCAATCTTTATATAGAAAACACGATCTTTACAAGTACCACCCGATTGAAAAATAGGGGCCGTCCATTAAGTGAGATATTTTTTTGAAAATTCGGTCCGCCCTCTCGTCCTTGGTGAGATGTGTTGAGATCTGACGAAACTCCTCCCCCTCTGGTGAGGCTCACTCTATAATTTTAAAACCATAATTGATTTGGGATGTATTTTGCTTAATGTCATTAATACTGATGTCTTCTACCTACTCGGCATGTAACGTTTCAGAAAGTACCAGAAACGTTTCATTTGAAATATTGCAAGCGGAACGTTACAGAAATCTTTCTTATTGGTATATTTCAAATGTGAGGTTTCTCAAGCAATCATTCTGAAATCTTTCTGACTCCGTGAACTAATTTAGAATTTATTTATTAATTTTTTTTAGATTTTGACGTTTTATATACACAGTCATACCTATATCTACCTGAGTAGATATAAGATAACTTTATAAAATGTTAATGGTTTTCAAGCATTTTGTTCAATAAAACTTTATTTTAATACATACAAACATACTGTTGTACATTTAAAATATATTGCATTCAACTTTTTGCTGGATACGTCCACATGCATCTCGTTCTGGAACATTATCTGTGTTTTGGTTTTTTATGCTTTTAATAAAATTAACGTAGTGCACATTACAATCTTTACATTTTCTGTTCCTGCTTTACAGTCACTACTATACTCTGTCACTTCTTTTGTCTGTAACTATTTATTAAGATTTTTTAAATTTTGTTTTTACAGCAGTAGGTACGGGATTGTTTGGAGGCGGCGGTCCGACTAAAATCAAATCCGAATTCATAGCAAACAAACCATTCGCATATGCAATCAGAAGTAAATCCGGATCGATATTATTTGCTGGAAATTACATTCACGCGAAATAACAGCACGTTCAATTATATAAGTATAAGTACATAAACATTATATAAATAATTTCTATATATATAATCAAATTAACTATCTGTACAGACATTGGAGAGCAAAACGATCGGAAAAAATTTTTAAAAAGTTAATCCTTTAAACTTTCTCGATGTCATTAAAGTTCGAAAATAAAAACAAAATTAAAATAGTTTTGCAAATTATTTGCAGCTCATATATGTGACCTGGTCTATGATAAGGGGGTTTGGGTGTCAAAAAATCATTTTTCACTTTTTCACCGATTCGGATAGACGAAACAAGTTGTTTACCTTTAACAGCTTTTTTTCTCGAAAACTTGTTTTCGCACGTAAGCCACATATGAAGATTTCAAAGTGTATGCGTATTTGTTGTTAAACACTCATATATGTTGTATATTGAAATAAATAAAAAAATTCCTAAGAAATCTTTCGTTTACATACGTGTAGTAAGTACATAGATCCGATTGATTTAAAAATAAAATATATCGTTGATTTTAAGGCCTTAAAATGTTAACAATCCGTAACCGTTATGATGTCAATTTTTGAAAACAAAAAACTGTACTGTTACTTAAAATATTTTGGGCTTGATTTTAAGGTAAATAAATCTTTATTAAGATCTTTATAAAAGTAGTTTTTGAGCTACATATTGGGCTTAAAATGATTTTCAGAAATGTGTATTTTTGTACTTGATTTCTATGTTGAATAATAATTAAAAAATACCGTTAAAAATATATATGTATATATATTTAACTAACTTTATCAATTACTTGAGTTTGATAAAATTCCTTATGGTTGGTTTCCTTACTTTTGTGGTATACTTTGCAAAATGGATTCGTGCAGTTCGACAGTGGTTGAATTTAATCCGAAAATACTAAATGTATTTCTGTTTTGTTTTAAATTATATAACTATTCAGTTTATTTATTATATGAGTGACACATTGACATTATTTAAAACATTTTTATTTATTTGTTTACTTAATATTTATTTTTTATCAAATCTTCAATTATATTCAAAGTTCTCAAATTAACGAATCAATATTATTTGCTTGAAATTATGCAAATCAAATTCTTGCATCTTCAAAACAGCATTTTAAAATTATTACCAATTTAAAAAAAGTCTCTGTGAACTGTACAAGTATTGATTAATGTTTTATTAAGTATAAAGTGAAAAGTTTTTTTTTATTGAGGATATACTCGATGATGATAAAACATTGCATGTTATTTTGAGTAAAGAGCTAGGATTTTAAAGTTATTAGAAATACATTTAAAAATGGCTTTAGATCATCAATATAAGTTTGAACCGTTCGTTCCAACATATGTCTATATAATATATTTTTTACCAAATCAATATTTTGTTTGAAGGCCCTAATTTTTTACAACTATTTTCAGTCAAAATCTAGACTGAATATTGTCTCATTCTTGCTGCAATAGTGTTTTAAACTCATTTTTGTTGCTGATTGTATGTTCTCGAAATTTTCGATCAAGATGATTCCATTAATTCTCTATAAGATTTGTATCGGGACTTTGGGGCGGTGTTTCTATAACGTGTGGAGAGTTATAGAGCAGCCATGATCGGACTTTGAAGGCCTTTTACTTAAAATCATTGACTTGGCATAACTTCCAGTCATTGCCAAGAGGAAGTTTATTCGCCGATTGCGACAAATTTTTTCTAAATTTTTCTAATTTCGACAAATTGCAGATATACAGGACCAGCGGCAAAAAATGAGCCCATAATGAGCGAGATATTAATACTCCGTCCCCCGGCGGCACATTATCACACTATGCCACTGCTTGCAGGTTGCTTTAAGAAGACACAAAAGATGGACCCAAGGGTTAACTTGCAATATAACTAGACCGAATCTGGCCGAAATGGGAGGCTAAGCGTTCTCTAGAGCTAATATATCGCACTAGAAAAAATATATAATATAATATAGTAAAAAATATTGAAAAAAGTTGAATGAATTTAAAAATATTGAAAGAACTGAAAAAGTCGGAAAATATGGAAAATGTTGGAAAAGTTTCAAAAAATGCAGTAGAATAAAAAGTCTCACTTACGTCGCAGTCGAGCATTGAAATATTTTTGATGTTTCGTTTCAATCAACTGTAAATTTTCAGGTAGCAACGAAATAAAAAAAAAATATTTGAATGCTCGACTATGACGGTCATTTTTACCACAGTATATAAAAATATCAAAAAAATTGATGAATGCGACCGAAGTATTTTTAAGCTGTAAAATATGCGAAATTATTGTTTTCGTGATATGGAAACTGAAAGAATTAGGAAAATTAATTTGTTATAGCAGCATTTCATAAGATTTTAAATACAAATTGCATATTTTTGTTTTGTAGACTTTTCAATACGTATAATTAATACTTAGTTTAACAAAAGAAATCAACCGGCTTTAAAAAATGCGGACCTTTGATTTATTTCAACTTTAATTTCGAACAAAATGTGCACCGTTGGTATGTATGTAGCGACAAACCTTATCATATGGATAGGGAACTACTTAAAATATCTTTTTGTCATAAATTCGTTTTATCTGACGCAATGTATTTTATGCTGCTGTAAAAAAGTTTTAAGTTTACAGCGCCACTGCAATGTCTTTCATAATTAATATAACTTCTCTTTAAATAGACGTCATTTGAACATTTTTGGTTTGTAAAATTATAATTAAAATAACGTATATTATATACAGTGCCGGATTAAGACTGCTCGATGCCCTAAGCAAACCACGCCTGTGGGCCCCCCTTATCCACTAGTAAGCTATGTAGTATCGGTCTTTTAAAATTTTTAACGTATTTATTATAACGAGATAGATCATTACGTAGTTTAGAGTATGTACGAAAGGCGAAAAAGATACGTGGAGTAGGTACAGTAAAATCCAGATAATTGGTAATCGCAAAGGACCAGCAATTTTTTACGAATAACAGGGTTTTTCGATTTAACGAGGTATCGATTTAGCGACAGTAAAATAAGAACAGTAGAAACTAATGAAATTTCGATTTAAGAAAAATATGAATTAACAGGTTTTTCAATTTATTAAATAGCAAGAAAAAACAAAAATAATTATTCATTTAGCTGAAATACCACTAATACTAATTCACTCATACACTCTCTAATTTCATACACCTCTGGTGTGACGAACAAACTGAGCACGAAAAAACACAAAAATTTCATAGAAAAAGTGAAAGGAAAACGTATGTAGCCGTAGCTGCCTACTATGATTGACTTTTTTCTTTTGAGCCATACTGCCGTCAGAAGCGAAATAGCCGTATCTCAAAAAAATTGATATTCGAGATTCTTATGGCATCGGATAGCTTAAGAAATTACGCATCTAATGAACAGCGTCTAATGCCGGTTCAAACCTATAAGAAATCGCCTAAGAAAATTACCTATTTCTCAATTTTACATGTATTTCAACAAATTGACATAAACAAAACATCAATTATCTCGAAACCAGTTTTTTTGAGATACGCCTATTTCGCTTCTGACGGCAGCATAGTTCCGTATAATTTTGCTTTTCATTACGAATTGTAAGCAGGGACCGTAAATAATCGTTATTTTTTATAATTAAAATAAATAAAATTAAATTTTCTATGCATCCTGCCATACTATAATTAATGTAGATCTGTATGTAGGCCGATGTAATAAATTTTAAGTTACGATATTTCGGAGACAAAAAAAGTTATCGATATAATCTAAAAAAGGTATTTAAGGGTTAGAGTAATACTTTCAGATGCCGTAAACAGTTTTGGAAAAAAAAAATTTATTCGCGATGTAAAATAAGCTGAAATATAGTCAAAAACCGTGTTTTCTGCACTTTTAGGTTAAAATATTTCAATAACCTGACGTATAGGAGAAATTCTGAGCTCGAATTCTGATTCAGCGCATCAAAGTCGTTTGAGTATGATAGTACTGGTCTCTGGATAAAAATGTATTAATTAAAAAATATTTAATATATACACCTCTCCCCCGTCTTACACGGGAGATAGGGTCCTCAGAAAACCGTGTAACTCGAAATTGAAAATATTTGTAAGAAAAACGGTGTAAAACGAAAAAAGTCTCAATTATTTAGAAAAACATAGAATATCTTATTTTGCTATAAAATAATATTGTATGACTTTTCCCTTCATTAAAAAAAAATAAATAAAACTACTGTTTCTGTAAAAAAAAGCTTTTAAATTGAAATTATGCAAGCTTCACAAATGAACAATTTACATTATATGGGAAATTCCTCATAAAGTGGTATATATAATGGTGTGGTCTGACTACAATGCAGTTGTGTCCAATTAACAATAAAAATGTGTTCTTATTACTTTTATGAAATAAATCGTAAGCAGAAAGCCTCTGTTACTATTACTCTAAAAAAAAATACAAGACTGATAAGCTATAGAATTGGCTAACATCTACCGTTTCAAAAACGAAGTTTTAGTTGATCAACGCGATTCTTGCCCTCAAGTCGCGCTGCTCGTCAGCTTTTATCGATAACTAGAAAACTAAATAATCGAAAAATTAAGGATATAAATAGTGAAAACCATTGAAAATTTCGGAAGCAAGTAATTTTTTGTTTTTAATTTTTTGTAAATCATATAAAAAGTGATACAAAAGTGAGAAAAAATATTTGGAAAAATCTGAGATTATAAATTAGGGTCTTACAGTGAATATAAAAGTGAGACACTTTTCAATTCTTTCAATTGTGTTAAGAATAAAATTTGCAGTGAAAATGTCAACCTATTTAAATCAAGGTAAATTAAAAATGTATTGAAATTTTAATACAAAACAAGAATAATTTTTTAGAAAAAAAAAAATTTTTATTGAGAAATCCTCATTATTACTGTCTCTATGTATGTTAGAGCATAACGCTACTGAAAATGCCATGCTACATATTTCTTAGCCAACAAAATTCTTGACCGATTTTCTAAGGAATTTTTTACTTATTTCTAGATTCTTTTTTCTACAGGATATTGAGTGGATTTTGAATATGAAAAACTTTTATTTAAAAAAAAAAGTTATAAAAAAACCAAAAGAATATTGAAGTTTAAGCTTTTCTATTTCTTATGATGTTGAGAATGGAAGAAAATATTCAAAGAGCACCATTGCATACAATATTTTCGGGGCTGCCCTGTGTTGGTTTTAAAGTAACTTTTCTGAGCAACGAAATTTGTTATCAAACTTAAATTTTTTCAAGACAGTTTCTTATTTTGAATTTATTTACTATTCTTTATTAATATTCTCTATTTTTTAGCGAGGTCTCTTTTTTATCTAGCGCTATGTATATGTGACTTATGCTACACACGGAAAAAACCTAAAACATTGAGCTGTTTTACTTACACTCAACACAAATCTGAGTAATTGCCAAAAGTTACGGGCGACTATTAATATTCAAAATAATCCTCTACTACTAAATTTTATAAGAAAATGACGCCCAAAATTTTGTAGAAAATTTATTCTGTTCACTTTTCTTATTATTCTTTTTTTTCAATTTTTTTTGCGCGAAAGTTAAATTTAAAATTTTTGCATTTTTCGTTTTTCAGACCCTTTATTTTGTTATCACTTTGCACAATTTTATTTATATTCAACAACAAAACAAATGTGTAAGCAAAGTTTTTACATATTATTATATTGCCCTTAATATAAATAGCTCAAAATCGTGGCCAGTATTCATTTATAATATTATTTGTGATATTATTTATACTTATTACTCAACTACTAAAAGAAAAAGTTCACAAAATAATATTTTCTGAGAGAGATTTTTCAGGAGATTTATACTTTTAATTTGGTTTGATTTAAAATTCATTATCATTTTATGGCAACTTTTCTTTTGTGTTTAGGACGCAATCAGCTGCTGCCAACATGACCCAAAATATTATCACCCAAATAAATTAATAACGAACCAAATAAATACCTTATTAATACCTCAGTTAGTAGAGAGTTTTCAATCTATCACATGTAATGGAGGAGCCAGGCTTCTGGAGGACTGGATCAAGCGCTGGCGTAGTTGCATTGCGAGCGGAGGGGCGTACTTTGAAGACAACAAAATAAATTTGATGAATAAAAAATTTTGATTTTTTTGTAAAATTTCTGATAATTCTGAAGGCCTTAACCCATAGAGTTCGTCTGGTCCGTTGCGTCAACGTATATAACTGACAAGATGGAAATAAAGGAAGAAGACGGCCCAATGAATACGTCCGCAACGCATTCAAAGTCAAGCGAAAAATCAACAAAAAGTTTTTCGTTTGATAAATTTCGTAATTTCTCCTTTATATTTTGCTTTTATGTATTTTTTTTTATATGAAAAAAATTTTTATTTTCTTATCTTTCTTTTTTATTTATATTTCACACAAACTCGCAGCTGTCAAAGTATTCAACGTACATACGTCAAAAGTTGAAAATTGCCCAACTTCATGCGTTGCGTTGACGGATAAGTATTAATTCGGCCTTACTTCAAACAAATGTATAGAGTTCATCTAAGTTGTCAGTTGTATACTTTGACGCAACGGACTTAACGGACTCTATGGGCTCAGGCCTTGATAATATCAAAAATAAAATACATCATTTCCTGGATTGTACACCTTTTTTTGAACATTAAACTTTTAAAAAACGAAGCCAATCGGTCGAGACATGACCGATTCCGAGATAATGCCCTAATTTAGCTAGGGCGCTAAATTTGAATTTTCGTTCAATTTTTTCCATAGACTTTTTGGAGATATTAGATAGAAAACAACAAATTTTTTTTTTAGTTCTTCGGCATATTTTCAAAGCTTTAAAAAACTTATAGCTTATCGTTAAACGGATTGCCAATTATGAGAACTTTTTTAAAAGTAATTTTACCCTTATATTAAACATACTGTTTTTAAACTGGAAATTTTGATGAAAATGTGATTTTCAGTCTTCGGTGTCTTGTGGTATAGAGATAGTTACCATTTTTCACGTTTAACTTTTTATTTAAACAGCCTATAACACCTTTCTTACGATATATATTACCCCATTAAACAAAACTATCGACAATTCCAAAATGTTCAGAAATAATCGAACTCAATTGAGAAAAAGCCGTTTTTGGGAATTAAAACTTTTATCAAATGTAGTTTAAGCCTTTTTCTAATGTTAAAAAAAATTTCTAGGAAAAAAAAGTGATGAACTTTAACATTTTTGGATTTGATAAAAATGCCGCTGGTTTACGATATGAGCACGTCACCTAAAATTCATTAGCCGTTAAATAATTTTGTTATTTATTTATAGGAGAAGAAAAAAACGTTCTGTAATAAAAGATATTTAGATGTAAAAGCTTTTTTTTAATCTATCAGTTTAAGATTAACAATCATCATATAACCAATCAAAAAATTGATTTTGAATTTTTGTTGCGTCTTTTTAGATTTTAGGTGACGATATATATATCTATCTATTAATTATAAAAAAAAAACTTGGTGTTGACGTCATCGCAAGACGTATTCCAAAAGAATATAGTGTCAATAGCTGACACCTGTTGCATATATTTGCATTTTTGAGATAATATACATGTCTCAATAAAAAGAAGCGGAAAATACTAAGGAAATCCAATTAAACAAAGTGACTTTTATGGCACAGTACGATGATTTACTATTTTGGAATATAATTTTAGAAGCTAGAAGTTGATTATATCAGTAGGTATGTACGTGAGGAATAAAATTAAGTTTCGACAACTTATGCAATCTTTCGAGTATTCACAATAATTTATAATAGGCTCTATGATTTGAATTTTATGAGTTGTTTATTTACAAAGCGAAAAGAAAATAATGAATGTACTAGATTGTAGGAGTTATTTAATATTGCTAACCAAAAAAAAGATCATCAACTTTTTCCGAAAAAGGTTTTTGTCTGTTAATAAAAAAAAATAACCAATTTTATTTATTAAATAAACGGGCTATATGTAAACAATAACAATCTATAAGGCTATGTCGCTTTATTTTTTCAATTGTGATAAATATTATGTCATTTCAACATGTCATTATGTCATTTTAACTTCTACAATCACCGGGACATACAGCTTCGTACTATAGAAAATCTTAATTAACGGCACCTAAAATATTGTTTTCGAATTACATTGAATTTAATCTTTACGTACAGTTTACTTCGGTGTAATCACAAACCAAACAGTAAATTTATTGAAAAATATTTATTTATTATTATTGGAACAATTTTGCAAATTGAATCTCAAAATTCTAATATTTTGTTGAACTATCTTTGACCGCTATGGGCTCCTTAATTTGCTGTTAAATGCTGTCGAACTATTCCACAAATGGAAGATATTTTGGAAGAGCTGCGTCTTGCTTAAACATATCTTTAGCCACATCTGTCTTCATCAGCTCTAACACATTTTCAACAGTGCTCATGAGCACGGTTTATGTGCAGGTAACCCTGCCTTCTCTATCCGACTAAATCTTTTGATATACTGCTAGGCAACTGTGTAATTACATTTAAGACTGTATTCGTTTTTCTCATATAATCAGTGTCCCGTGTATCAAAAGTAGCTTGAGAACATTCCCATTATGTATTTATTTTTGAACAAAAGTTTCTAAATTTACGTAAAGAAAACCGTTCATAGATATCTTTGCTGGATAAGGTTAGTTTACAGTTCATTTGGTATATTAACTAAACAAACTGTTGCTTAATTACTTAAACTGTAATATGACTGTTGCAATAGTTGGAAAGTTATTTTTATATAATTTATGTAAATGCAATTACAACTTTGTTGGTTGATTTCACTGCTATACCAGTCAAACTCTAAACTTGTGTTATCCCTTAGTCAATTCGGCCGAATCTGTAGGTTTGTGGAACTTCAAACGAGCTTAACTCACATACCTCGACCTTTTTATAAATGATGGAACCAATAATATGTATATTACCGGATCTGACTGGTGAAAAAAAGAAGCTTCTCTTGGAAAATATACTCACATAGCGAAGTATTACCAATTACTTACAAGGGAACAAAAATTTAAAATTTAATTTACCATTAAGTATGTTATGGGAAATATTTTGCCTTAATCCATCTATCTTGAGGTTCATACCCAACGCAGTAGACGTATGTGTGTCTTTGCATTTTAAACTTCATGTACCCAACTCACGTACCCACTTTATTCCATTGTAGCATTTTAAGTGTAGCCACATTTTGGCTCCAGTCAATCCAGCAAGAGAATATGAAAAATCTTAAACAATAAACTTTTTTCTAAAAAATGTTGACCCAAAGAACAGGTGGCAACCCATGTTTGGGACGGGATTCGGCAAGACAACCCTATATATTATATTTAGGCTCTTTGAGCTCTATCATTTGACATACATTTCAAGCTATAATCTTATACACTTTTTATTAAAATTAAATGGCCCAAGAAACAGGTGGCAACCCATGTTTTGGACAGGATCCAACAAGGCAACCCTATATATTGTGTTTAGGTTCATCGAGCTCTATCATTTGACATACATTTCAAGCTGTACTCTTCTACACTCGAGTTTTCTACAGCCGGCTCTTGGGCCGGAACTGTGCGTAGTTTATTAAGTCGATTCAGAACTAATCGACATTTTGCGCTATATGAAAAATGTTATGAAATGCAACATCATTAAAAAAATTACTGAAATCTTCTTTTCTGATGCAAAGTTAAAGGTCACAACTAAAAGAGTAGGAATGAGCTATTAGTCTGAAACGTTTATTTTTAAGTATGCGGAGCATTTGCTTTGACTTTGTGAAAACTTAAGATCACATTTAAAGCCCCAGGGCCTTTTTTGCTTGTGGATTAAAATTATTTTGATATATTACAGATTATTTCCATATTTATTACTAAATAACTATTAACATTTGTTTTCTTGTTCTGGTTTCAGTTTTCCCCATAAGCTTTCCCTCGAAAATATTGATTTTGTTTTATTTCCTCACTTACAACAACATCATGTCACTCAATGGTGAACAACAAGCAGAATTCTCCAAGAATTCTGGACTCTTTGCCGTTGATGTATATAAAACATTAATAGAAGAGGAGCCGAATAAAAACATTATTTTCTCACCATTCTCCATTCAAACAGGCGTAGCAATGGTACGCATGGGTGCCGAAGGTGAAACTGCGAAAGAAATAGACCGCGGTCTACATTTGGTCTCGAGCGATATTGCAGTAATAGCTGATTCATTTAGCAATGCTCTGGCTAGCTACGTTAATAGTGATGTACTTCAAATCGCCAACAAAATCTATGTTATGAAAGGATTCACCTTACGCAACGAATTCAATGAAATTCTTAGCAAAAAATTCTTTTCAACTGCGGAAGAGATCGATTTCGCAGAAACAGAGAAGGCTGCAAGTGAAATCAACGGTTGGGTCGAATCAAAGACAAATAATCTTATTAAGGGCTTAGTAAGTTCAGACGATTTGGGTGATGATACCCGTTTCGTGCTACTTAATGCAATACATTTCAAAGGAGTGTGGAAAACACAATTTTTGAAGAATCAAACAAAAGATGAAGATTTCTATTTGAATGAATCGGATACTGTTAAGGTACCAATGATGAGTGTGACTTCTGATTTTCAATACGCGTTGTTGAGTGAATTAGATGCAATTGCTTTGGAAATGCCATATGAGGACACTGATTTATCAATGTTGTTTATTTTGCCAAACTCCCGCACTGGTCTTAAAGCTCTTGAAGGAAAATTGGCAACTGTTAAATTGAGTTCCATAACTAGCAAATTATCTTTGGATAAAGTAATTGTCAAGGTACCCAAATTTAAAGCCGAATTTAAGCTGGAATTAAAGGAAGCATTGCAGAAGGTATGTACGAATATGTTACATATATAGACCTAAGCGGCTTATTAGTAATGGTAATAGGATAACACAATCAAATATTATTTTAGATTGCAAAACCCATTAATCATATTAATTAATTTTTTAAGCTCTTGCTATGCAAAAAGTAAAGCCGAAATGTTCAGTATGTAGTTTCTCGAAAATTAAAAAAAAAATGCTATTGCGTATTTAAAGTTAAAAATCCTCTCAGCTCTCTTGCTAGAATATATAAAAAATATCAAAACTATCTATCTTCAAAAAAAGTTAAGTTTTGTTTTTATTTTGAAAAATCAAAATGAAATTTTAAAATTTTCGAAAAATAATTACGACCATTGGAAAGGCCATTAACAAATCGAATGAAAGATTTTAAAAAAATTAACTTTTATTGGCAGTTGGGTATGTCCAGCATGTTTTCGGATGTAGCTGGACTTGGCAAAATGTTTGAACAATCCGAACCTCTGTCTGTTAGCAAAGTCATACATAAGGCCTTCATCGAAGTAAACGAAGAAGGTACCGAGGCAGCTGGAGCAACTGGTAAGTGTTTCTTTTTACCTTCCATCTATGTATATTGTAATTGCTTGCAATGAAACTTTGCTCGCATAGTTTTTTACAAATAAGTAACCAAGTTTTAATTAATTTAAATAAATATGTACATATACAATATATATGTGGTACATAAATGATTTGTTCTAACTCAACACAAGATTCACTTCACTCCTTATTAGCATTTTTTGTGTAAGCCATTGGTATTACTTTTTAGCACCCCACATTTCCAATATAATTTAAAACAACTTTTCCAACAAAAAAAAAAACAAAAATACTACTATAACAATTAAGTTGCTTGTTTGTTCAATAACAATACATTTACGCTTTTTCTTCTACTGTTTGTATAGCAATTCTAATATGAAATGCACGACATATATTTACAAGTACACGCCATCAGAAAATGTTCACCGCATATCATCCATTTTTTTATGTTACTTACACCATGGAGATATACGTACATATGTACAAATCATCATATTCAAGTTCTTCAAATCGTGATGAGCTCTAACTGAAATGTTATATATTATTTGTGTTCATTTAATAGGTTCGAGTATGAGCTTTATTTTTGCTAAAGGATCCAAACTATTTTTCCAGCTTGACAAAGTAGCTATTTTTTAGAATTTATTATGCCACCCACAGTAGATATGTTTATAATTCTTTTCAGAATCAGTAAATACAATCTTGAAATACATAAAAAAAAAGAAATTTTAATTCATTTTAAATTATACTATGTATTATATTCATTGTACATATATGTATATTACCGGCCAAACTAGTTTTTAGGATAAACTAGTTTTTCCTAGGTCAAACTAATTCATATAAAGTGTGTTAGGATGAACCAGTTTAGCTTAGGGTGAACTAGGCTCATTATATACTCTAACGCCCTCACTGCCGATTTTCTTGAAATTTTAGTATATTAGCCGGCGGCCGCGGCTCAGGGGTACATCCTCCAATATGTCCAATACCGGCTTCGCGGTGGCCGTCGGCCGCGGCTCACTATATTATGTCCAACACGGGTTTCGCTAAAACACCGGCGTTGGATATTTTATAGTGAACCACGGCCGAAGATACTGGCATTTGACGCAGTTTATTAGATGCGTAATGTCTTAGGCTAACCGATGCCATTAGAATCATGAATATCAATTTTTTTGAGATACATACATATAACTATTTCGGTTCTGAGGGCAATATGGTAGTAGAAAAAAAAAAAAAACAAATTTCAAACTGCATAGGTTCAACTTTGGAAAAAGTTTTTTGGTGATCTTTATTTTCCAAAACATTCTTTTACATTATGGAATTAACTTTGAATTTGAAAAAGATAAATGTGATAATGGAAAAAGTTGAAATATGTCGAGAAATCGATAAAATATGTTAAGTGCTGAAAAAAGTTAAGAGAAGTTGAAAATTTAACATTTGCTGGTGCTCTCTTAGGGACCATAGCTGTCGTGTGTGGTTTTTTTTTACCATATTTCCAATTTCATATATTCCTTGCCTGACTTTTGTCTCAACTGGCTTAATAAATGCATGAGAGTGGTTGTAAGAAGATCAAAACTGAAGCACGTGGCTTGTGGACGCTTCTGAGATATTCAGGGTACAGAGAATTCAATATCGATGTGACTGACTATTATAAAAATTTGAATACTTTGCAAGAATATAATGAGAATATAAAAGTCAATCGCTCTAATGCAATTAAATAGACCTGCTCGACACAGGCTGACACTGATGTTTTTGCAATAATTGAATTGACTAACTTCAAAAAAACTCCGTATAATTTTAATTAACAAATAAATATACTGCACATAACAATCTTTGTTTCATACTGGCACACATTTACTATGTCGCTGTCACTTGTTTCAGCAACTATTTATTAAGATTTGTTAAATTGTATTTTATCAACAGAGTCAAGAGGGACGGCTAGATCGTTACCACAACACTTCCCATTCCTCGCCAATAGACCATTCCTTTATGCTATCAAAAGTAAATCTGGATCGATCATCTTTGCTGGAAAATACGCTCATCCTAACTAATGACAACTGCAAACATTTTGGATATTTTATACGTAATACATATAAGTATCTTATATATTATCATATTACAGAGCAATACTTTATCATTATATATATTATTTTTTTCTATTTAATCAAATTAGCTATTTAGACAATTAGGGCATTTCAAATTTAAATGGAAAAATTAGGTTACTTGAAAATAAGATCTTTCCAACTCTTTTTGTTTAAAAAGCCAAAGCGATAGGATAAGATTTTCTAAACTTTTTCGTAGTCTTTAAAATTCAAGAATTAATACAAAAACAAATATTTTTTCAAACTATTTGGTGAATATGAAGATTTCAAAGCATATGCGTATTTGTTGTTTAATAATCTAAACCAGCGGTGGGCATGGAAATCTAGCAAAAGGGTGCAACAGCAAAATCAAGGAAAAAAACGAAATTTTAAAGTTTCTTCGTTTTCATTTTGTATTTGAAAAAGCGACATGAAGGAAGTTGTTGGTATATGGTTTTTTTGTTTCAATTTCTTTATACCATTTTACTAAGAAATCCAAAAACAAATAAATATCGCCATGAGAGCATTGACATTTTTAACATTATCCATTTAAACCTAATACTATATATCTATATTTGTATCTTTCTACTTATCAATCTATTATGCAATTCATATTTCGTTATACATAAATTGAGCTGGTAAAATTACAATGTTGTATTTTTGCAATATTTTGCAAGGCGTTAACTTGTGTTGTTATTGCTTTCCATGCAAAGGCAAATTACCACTAGTCGATAAATTTGAACATGAACTACTGCATGTTATTAAATTTAATAACACAATTTTGTCATATTGAAATATTACTGTAAAGTGTGAATTGCATACATATATACATATGTATCACTATCATTAAACTGATTCGAGCTTAGAAAACAAAATTAATTTTCCGGACACACACTTTTTAAGATGACATTCAGCGTCTTCAATTATTCAAAACAGCTATAGGTTACTTATAAAACAATTAATAAAATATGGAAAAACCTTAATACATTTTGCCAAAGTAAAAATTCAGATCAATTAACGACTTTTCAAAATCAACATTAAAAGCCGAACTTACAGTTGGTAATTTTTTTTTTTTTTTGTGACATAAAAACAATATTAAAGCAAATACAGTGGACTGACGGGTTTGTCAGGTGCTTACGGTTGTCTTTTCTTTAAGATTAAAAGTAAAAATGTTTTCACTTGATATCTATGTTAAATTATAATTAAAAAATACTTATAGAAGCAGGTGCATAGTTTAACTAATTCAGATTATACATTTTATAAATAACATATTGACATTTAATTAAACCCATGAGTCACTGTATTTTACGATAAATAATATAAAGTTAACGCATCAGTTTAATTTATTATACTAAATAATGAATTCTCAAATTTTTGTATATTATAATAATCAATAAAGAATAAAAAAAAAATTTTTATGTATTTACATTTGTATTGCAAAGCCACTGTAAAGAACGGAGGTGGACATGTAATGGTCTGCGGTTGCTTCTTTGGTTAAAGGATTGAACCAATTCATAGGATTGTTGAAATTATGGATCTCTCCATGTACTTTGACATGCTAAAAGATGTGACACCGATACCGATGAAGAAATGCCATTTAATTAGAGGTTCCAACAGGACAACGATTCAAAATTACCCCTTAAGGCGTGGCTTCAGAGCCATATTATTGAATTTCTAAATTGGCTTGCCCTGACCTGAATCCTATTGAGAACTTGTGGGAGATCGTTAACATGAAAATCAAGAGAGAAAATTGCAAAACCACAGCGGATCTGTTTCAATCCTTGAAAATATCCTTGGAAGGGATGTACTTAGTAGTAATAATGTAGTTTACTCTATAGTATAGAGTCTATACCAAAGAGATGTGAGTGTGTCATCCAGAATAAAGAATTTGCAATTAAGTACTAATTTTAAAAATATTTATTTACCATAAATAAGCGGGGGCTTCAGTTGTGTCCGTTTTCTTTTTTCCATTTCTGGCTTAAAATGTTCCTTTGATAATAACTTTTTATTGATGAGATGCTGAATTTTTAAAATTTTTGTCCGTCAATAATAAAGGTATAAAGGTTTTTTGTTGAGTTATTTGCTGCTTTCTAATTTTTTTATTTTATGAATCGAATCCAAAACTTTTTTCAACAAGCTAGAGACATTGCTGTCAACATTAATTTTTTCGGTTATTCATTCTTACTATGATTCGTGTGCCTGTGGCAAAGAGGATAAGTATTTCAAATTTGATTTATTCTTAGTGTGACTTTTGTCTCCACTGGGATAAAAAATATAGACTATAAGAGTGGTTATGAGGAGATCAATATTAAACCACATGGCTTGAGGACGCTCTCTTTTCAACTAGCAATACATGTCTTTTATAAAAATTTGAATGCATTGCAAGAATATATTGAAAATGAAAGAGTGATTGTGATGTGATTAAATATCACTGTTCGACACATACTTGTACTGATTGCTTTGAAATAAATAAATTGAATAATTTCAAATAAGGTCTGTGATCAATACAATATTTGCATTATTCTGTCACTACTTTACTATGTCACTGTCACTTTTTTCTGCAACTATTTATTAAATTTTGTTAAATTTTATTTTATCAACAGAGTCAACTGCATCGACGGATATGGAAACACCCACATTCGACGCCAACAGACCATTCCTTTATGCCATCAAATGTAAATCTGAATCGATCTTCTTCGCTGTAAAATACGTTACTCGAAATTAAGGTGCTTCTTTTTGTTCAGATAAGCAGAACAATAGGAAAGAAAAAATTTATCTTTTAAGCTTTCTCGATGTCCTTAAAGTTCGAAAACTCAATTTTTAATATCTCAGCAATTTCTATTATCTCAGGTCTATTCGATGGTCCACAAATAAAAAATCTGTAGCATGCTAAATACTGTAGAAAAACGTGCTTTTCAAGGTGTTACAAACAACTTTTTGGCAAGTCACAGATCTGCAAACATCAAAGAAATTTTAAAGGAAATGATTACCGCGTTTGGTAACATGAAAATCAACATGTCATTAAAAATCCATTTTTTGCAAAACCATTTGGACATTTTCCTTCAAATCCAGAAAACTTCAGTGACGAGCAAGGTGAACGTTTTCACAAGGATATATCAACAATGAAAATTCGTTTCAAAAGAAAAGGCTCGAGACACATGCTTGCCGAATATTGTTGGTCTATTTGTCGAAACACAAATCCTGGAGCTAATGAACGAAAAAAGACAAGGCCAAAATTTTTATTGTTAAATATTGGCGTATCTATTGCCTTTTTTCATATGGCCATTTGTTGAAAACCTGAATACATCGAAACCCAAGCCAACCAACTTCTAGAATCGTATGGTACACTTTTTTAGTAGTTATTATAAAGAGAGGGGAATGAAACTTATGTATATCATTTGAAAGGTATTGTTTTGTAGATGTGCACAAAGAAAAAATAATTTGTAGTATGTGCCGTTAAGGCAGGTAAAATAAAGAAAACATACGCGCATGATTCCCCAATACAAAAAGCTTTGACCAACGCATTTTGATCGCATTCATGGCTACATGAGGCAAGCTGAGGTGAGGTGAAATGAGGTTCAGGACAAAAACGTTTTGTTCGTCATATGTAGGTCGGCAAAATTGTTCCAAAGTTAAAACTTGGTGAGTACGGTCGAGTTTCGACCACAATACGATACTAGTTGTAATAATTCTGTTGATTGAAATCGATATGACCTTGAAATAATTATTCGACATCATCGCAAATTGTTGGGGTTCGATTGAGATAAACATAAAAATTTATCATTTTATTGAGGTGCACATAGGCGGCGAGTATGGGGGGAAAAGCACTTTTTGCCCCCTCAAAAAATATTTTGAGGGGCCTCGCCCCCCCAATATTTTAGAGAGCAAAATGTTTTCTCACGTAGATGCCATCACTGCCATTCAAAATAAACAATTTCATTTTGGTAATATTAAAATACTAATCGAAAATTTAAGCGAAACTATTGCAAGCTTGAGAGATAAATTCACAGTGATTTGGAGTGAAATTGATAAAGAAAGAGTTTTCGTAGCCATTGAACTACCACAAGAAAAACGCAACAGAAAAGTTCCAAGTTAGATGATTCGAATAATAATGCTAAAGATTGTATCACTTGAAAAATTTTTTTTAAGTTTTGGCCCCCCCAATATTTATTAGAACTTTCCGCCTCTGGAGGTGCACTTCAAGGGCCATATTTTAAATGGGTTAAAGACAAAAAAGATTTAAACAGCAGATCAAATTTTATGCATAAAAGATTATGTAAAATCATTCTGCAAAAAGGTTGCTAGAAAATGCAGTTTTCTGTACTAAGCGTAACAGAATGGGTTATAAACAATCAAACCAGTGGTCATCACTTTAGGGCAGTGGTGCGTACGAAAATCTAGCAAACGGGCACAACAACAACATCAAGCAACAACAAACTAAATTTTAAAGTTTTTTTGCTTTCATTTCCAAATTCTCCAACAAAAACAATTGCACTATAAACAAAAGCAATTGCTACATTCGTCCAAACACAACGCGGCGCCGTCGCTAATGCCTGTGTGTGTTGTTTTTGTTTTCATTAGAACTCAACTCAACGCTGTGCGCCGATAGCGTTGAAATTCTGCGAATTTTTGTTTGCTTGCTTGTGCGTCGAATAACGGAAAGGGCACCGAGGGCAGAAAGTGCCTGCGCTTGCCCATCGCTGCTTTAGGGTATGAGGGTGTCAACCACGCTATTTCAAAGTGAGATAGGTGAAAACAAAAGTCGTATTATTTTTTGATTATTTAGTTCTGTGTTCTAGCTAAAAAGTAAAAAAATATATCTATCCCTCACCGTATCTGGACATACAGCAAGTCTCGAATACCTTATATTTTATATAGCCCTGACAACTAGTGCTCCTTTCTTTTGCTTTAAAATATTATCGTATTATTTTCATTTCATAAATAATAAATAAAATTATTGTTTCTTTCATACAAATTCTGTAAATAAGTGTTTATTTAAAACGCAAAAAAAATTTGAAACGAAAGCTTCTGGTTCTTATGAAAGCTTTCAGATGAGCAAATAATAACATTCGGTTCCTCACAAGGTGGTATAAATAATGTTACAATCTGATTGCAATACAGTTGTGTCCAATTAATAACAGCAACGTGTTCTTAGTACTCTTACGAAATAAATAGCCCATTTGGCGAAAGCCTCTCCTACAATTACTCTAATAAAAACTACAAAACTGATAAGTTATAGATTTGACTAACAGCTACCACCGGTTTGTTACGAAAACAAAGTTTTAGTTGATCAACGCGTTTCTTTCATTCAGGTCGCGCTACTCGTCGGTTCTTATCGATAACTAGAAATAGCAATAATCAAAAAAAGTGATGTAAATTGTTGAAAGCCAGTGAAAGTTTATGGTGCAAGTAATTATATGTTTTTTTATTTTTAGTGAAATCATTGAAAAAGTGATACAAAGGCAAAATAAAAGATTTTAAGAAATCTGAGTTTATAAATTAAAGTGGCACAAAAATATAATAGTGATTCAGAAGTTTCCCCTATCTATTGTGTTTAAAATAAAATTTTTGGTGAAAATGTCAAAATATTTTCATCAAGGTAAGATAAAAATATGTATAAAATTAAATTCAAATATAATAATTTTTTGAGAAAAATAGTTTAAGTTGTCATTATTCTAGTATGTAGGGGAAGGCGGGGAAAAGCGGTACACCGGGCAAAGCGGTACAAAGGGTATATTTATCCTTGCATTACAACGCCATCTAATGTAAAATTATAAGGAATTTGTGTTTGAGTAGTGCTCTTGTAACTGCCAGGTTATAGCGACATTTCGACCTTCCGTTTTCGAGAACCACGAGGTTCATAAAAATGAGTGCAGTCGATGTAAAATTTTCGACTTAAGTAAATTCATTTCATATGAATCATTTAAAAAATGTCGTAGTATATATTAGTGACATTCATTTTTATTGACAACGATTTGCTTATGTTGATAAATTTTTGTTTCGCGAGTCTGTATGTTTACATACATAAGTCATGGCGGCAGAGTGGTATTGCACTTCCTATACTGCTTTACCCCACGTAATTTTTTTTTTGCATCGTACATAATAATAAACATCTTCTGTTGAGAAAATAATGAGCCTTAATACCTTAATAGATTCAATATAGATCGAACTAATAACTTTCATGTTTAATTGTGCGAAAAAAATTTTCTTTTTTTGTGAAAACTTCGTTTTCCCGTTAGGCATACCACTTTGCCCCACCTTCCCTTACATATGTAAGTGCATAACGCTATATATTTCGTAATCAATAAGTGTTTTGAAAAATTTTAGTTGACCTCGCCAATTTCCTTATAAATCTTTGCCCTCCATAAGATATTTCAATTTAGCAGTAAGAAGGTGCTTCGAAGGTCCTCCCCTCAATGTGCATACCATGAATCTGGCTAAGACCAAAAACTTTCTGATGACTAAGTGACTATCACTAATCATACTAGAAGTCCAAAATATCCTTAACATTCGTCGCTATAGCTCTTGCACGGTACAGAAATGGGCTATTTAAGCAAAAACTTAAATTTGAAAAAATTGTTATTCAAACAAACATTCTAAAACAGTTTTTCAACCTCAACCTCTACTGTTCTCCAACCTATAAGCAAATTGCAGTTTGACCATTTTATTTTTCGCACCAGCGTGGTGCCGGGCCGATTTCCCTTTGACGTTAAATGGGCGTGTAGTAGTAAAATTTAAAAATATTTAAACGCCCATTGTCTTTTTATTCAGATGTTTTTTATTTAATTTTTATTTTCATTATACGACATAAGCTATTAAGAATTTCACATTTTTTTATTCAGCAATATTATGGTTAAGATATAGTAAACAACAGTTATGAGCAAATCAGTGCAAAAAAAAAAAAAATATCACCTTTAGCTTGTCTTATCATGCGTTTCGATTTAAGCGAAAAAAAAGTTGATGAAAGATCCAACGATTTTGCTTTGTTTCATTTTTAGTTACATCTTGCTTAAGCAGTAATTTAAGCTTAAAGAAATCGATTTGCAAAGAGCGTATTTTGAGAAAAAAAGTTAAGAAAAATTAACCACATTAAATGCTTGAAAATTGGCCAATTTAAAACCTCTTATGGACACCAATGATGCGACTATTTATATCATTTTAAAAGTTTTGCTTTAATTATGTTTAGAGACTAAATTCATAGAGCCTTAAACGAAAACCGAAAGTTCGAAATCCGTTAAAAAAGATTATTTTTCATGGGTTGTTATTGTGTATGCGAAAAATTTAAAAACGCCTCTGAAACTATTAATATATACACATGTATTTTGTTTGAGACTTTTTTTAAGTGCCTTTAAGTTTGTCCTTTATTGCAATTGAAACGTCCCATAGGTCAAAATATGAGGCCAGGACTTATTTTAATTTCTGTATTGTTGTTAGATAGATGTGTATTTCGATTGAAATCACTTTTTAAATAACTACAATTTTTCGATGTAAATTGTGCACAAGAGGTCTCTTGATATCAAAATATGGATCACAATAAATATTTTACTTAAATTAAAAATGTTTAATTTACAAAAGATAAGTAAATCGTTTGAAATTTTTGCTAATACGTAGGAAAATTAAAAGGCTCGATGAGCGACCAGTAAATAATTGTATTATGAGCTCAAATTGCACCAGAATTCTTCTTTCGTATACCTGCTAGTATTAAACCTGTTAGGAGCAATAAAAAAAATTTGTATCACCCTAATGTACATACATATTCACTTAAAACTTGACCTTAAGGCTAACTTTATAAGAGACGTTGAGGGTACTTTTACGATTTACAAATTTTTACGTATCCTACTGAAATATTTTCTTAAAACCTAGTTCCGTAGATTGGAGGGCGCTGTACTGTCATAAATAAAACCTTTAAAAGAGCTACTGATCACATGGTTCATTGACTTATGGCTAGGTCGTTGTGTTTAAAGGAAAATTCAATCACTAGAAACTCACTGTCACTAAGTTTTGTAAACTGGATAATCCAGTAAAGTTAACATGCAGTATACGCAGTTTCAAGCCTAATTTACTGTAAGTGCAATACACTTTAAATAAAAACGATTATTATGGTCGCCTTATTTCTTTCAAATGAATATTTTCCTTTGTTTTATTTTACGCTAAATTGACTAACTTCTCAATATACATAATTACTAAAGATCAAACTTACATTTTTTATCGATTAGGCGTAGCATTATTCCCTGTATGCACTCGCGACTTTAGTAATACGAACCTAAAAATTAAGATATTTTAAATTTCACTATTAACAACGCAGAGTAAAACGACAAACACTTTTTCTGCAGGAGACTGACAAACAGGATGTGTGTACTGTCAAACTACTAAGTGAAAGTACATTGCACAGTGCTGCCATAACGTTTTTGTACTGGATAAACAAGTGCTGCCAATCCGTATGTCTGGATAATGTAGCACAACACTGACACTTAGGTTTGTGAGCTGGATAAAAGAGTGAAGTTAACGTACAGTACTACGGACTTTAGCACAATACAGTTAAAATAAAACGAAATATGGCCAAATTTGAGTAGCATTCAACATGAAATCACTGATACGCACTGGACTGTCAAATTGTTATCGTTATTCACCAGTGTAGCGTACATGCAGTGGTGGATTTAATAATGTGGTAACGTTTTAGCGATTTGACAGTTGTTTACACAAAAACGTCACTTCAACTACAGTATGACCACAAGAACAAGATCTTGTTGACAAGATACAGCTTTGCTAGATGAATTAACTGTTAGTTGTGGGCATAAGAGCATTTTATTTATAACCACCATGAGTTATCATATTTAACTGTTGCTTTATTAAAAATTTAGGAGAGATATTTTAAATAACCCTAAATCTCAAGAAATAACTTTATTAAATTAAAAAAATTAAGAAAATATGTATCAAAGTCATGAAAAAGTAAATATTTTCTGAATTTTAGTTATGCAAGGAGATTGTTCATTTACTTGTACAGTATGCCTCAAATCGAAACATTGTAGAAGAGAAAATACTACATCGAATTCTTCTCTTGCAATAATTTCCTGATTTGATCAAAGTAAAAAGTTTTGAAACTTGTCATAAAAACCGTTTTTTGTTTGCTAATATTACAATTTTTTATATAATTGAATTTTTTCAAAATATATTAATCAAACTTGCGAAATATGAAACAAATTCATCGATAATTGGCCCAAAATATTTCTCTGCATAAAGATTAATAAAATGGCCAATTTGCTGTTTCTTGTTGACTCTGAACAGCCACACTGTAAAACTTCTTTTTCTGCTTCAGTTTGAGTAAAAAATTATATGGGAGGTCACTTTGGATATTAATTAAGATAAATTTATGTCCGGAAAAATATGCGACCCAAATCAATGCTTTGTACAGGAAACTTGTAGTTAGTATTATGGGGCTTTATAATATGGATAAAGAGATCACATTTGTTTTCGATAAAAATGCAACTAATAAAAAAAATTTTGATAAATTTTCTTAGTCTTGTAACAAACTATAACTCTTAGTTAGAAACAGTGCTATTACCATTAGTTATTACTTAAAATGTGCGATTTAACTATCCAATAAAAATCACTCATTTTATGGCTCTAGTTTTGTACTTAGAAAGTTATGGTATAATATTTGTATTATATATTGAATAAAACGTTATTAAACGAAAAATCAAAAATAAACGCTCAATTTATTGAACTATTTCACATCAAAATTTATTGCAAGAAAATTTATAAAATAAGTGAGATTTCTCTTCCAAAATTTCAACCAATGCATCCAGAGGTTAGTTGGCATAAGTCTTACTAATATACATATGTATAAATTTTATTTAAGTTTTTTCCTAAAAGCAGCCCCTATACTTGGTTAAGAAATAATAGACATGAATTTTTGATATTACAAAAATCAGATCCTACTTTCTCTAATCTAAGAAAATAAATTTACCAATAGGGAAACCAATATACAAAATTACACATAAGTTGAAAACAATGCACCAGGTCGAATGTTAATGTCAAATATATTTTTTTGTATTACATTTTAAAATTTCATTGATTAATTTTTCTATGTTTCAAGCAAGCTTTTCGATATTCTTTTGAAGATCCGATTTCAAAAATATATTAAATAAAAACTATTTCTGTGCTTACGCGTAGTAAAACAAAACTGAATACTTATTTTTTGTCAACATTTTCATGCGCTTTAAATTTTCTGCGCCATACGGTGGAGTGAAACTCTTTCAAAAATTTCGTAACAACATGTAATTAATAATTTATTATTATGTAGTATTTACTGTACTTGATTTTTGATCGGCAAGAAATGTCAAATATTTAGCATTGTTAAAACCATAGTCTATGGTTAAAACAATATTTTGATTGCTGATAACTCCATTTATCAATGGGTAATGTGCGAATTATCACAATAATAATTTGTATTATTAGATTTTCTTATCATTGTGTAAATAGAAACACCCTCATTTTGAAATAAATAATTTCATGATAGAACGAAAGTGAATACAGGGAAAACCCCTTAGAATTTATATGAAATATATTTTCATTATCGAGTTGTGTATAATATGTGTCAGTTTTGTTTATATACGGCTTCATGCGGCATATAAGCATTAGTAAAGTTTCAACATCTTTATAGCAAACAAGTACTGGAGGAATAGCAAGGAATAAATAAAAAATAAAATACTTTTTAAATAAGTAAAAATTTCATCCACAACTAAATAATTTGGTAATTAAGTAAAAATGTGATAAATATAAATAGTTTTTAAAAGTTTTGACAAATCAAATAGTTAGTGAATTGGACTAAAAACAAATTTTTGATATCCAATGGAATATACTATGTATTAACATTTTTTTGGAAATGTGATTCATCCAATGTGAAGAGATTGTGTATAGAGAACACGTATTTGTTTGAACTTCTTTCATTCCATTATGTGCGCCTTTGAAGTGAAAATAATAGATTACCCAAATAATAGTGTTGATGTCATCGCGAGGCGTATTCCAAAAGAATCAACTGCCAACAGCTGACACCTGTTGATACTTAAAACTTTTGCATTTCTGTGATAATATACTTTTTGCAATCTCAGAAGCCGAAAATACTAAAGAAATCCAATTAAACAAAGTGACTTTTATGACATAGTTCGATGATTAATTATTTTGGTATATAATTTTAGAAGCTAGAAGTTAATAACTGATATAATCATACGAGTAGTCACAATAATTTGTAATATGCTCAAAGCTTTTATTTTGATCAGTCGTTTATTTTGAATGTGTTTTATGACCTATTTCTTGGGAAAAGACATATTAAATAATTTTTAATGAAAGCTAAAAAAATTATATTAATTCATTTTTGAAATAAACGGCATATAAACAATTAAAATCTATAGACCTAAGTTGTTTTTTTGGAATTGTCACAACAAATGATATCATTTCACCACCTAAAAAAATCAATAAAACTTTTTCTATTAAAATATTATATCCACAATCACCGGCACATATAAACATATGTACATACATACGGGCATTTCCATGAGTCCCGTTCGACCGTCGAACACATTTTAAGTGAAAAAAAAAAGTCAAAATAAAACGGATTTTTATTTCGACAATAGGCTTAACTTACAGCTCCTAATTGGCGCTATAATTAGTGCTAAGGTTGATTTTGGGCAATTTTTCGTTTTCAAGATACATAAATGGAAATAACCAAGGCGTTGGCATGGGACGAAAACATAATTTTTCGTGCAAATGCCCATATGTATGTACATATATGATACATCACAAGTAAAAACAAAAGAAGATGGACCTTGAGGTGGCAGATTTGTTTTTTGTGAACTATATATTTGACTAGCGGTGATAAATGTAAAATCTTTTCACCATTGTTGCGCCACAATTCTTCAAAATTTATGAATAAAAAAAAAAGACTTTTTATCTCTGTAATATCAACTCAACCAATAAATTTGTTAGAGCATAAATTGTTAGGGATAATTTTAGCCTGTACCAACCAATGTACCAATGGTACATTTTTGAATTGAACTTTCTGCCGAAATAACAATATTCAGAAATTAAATATATTTTAGAAATTAGTTCGTTATTACGGTTCTGTTTTTTTTTTTTAAATTAAACGTTAAAATTAACCAAAACTTAAATATTTATTTTTTCTTTTTTCTTATTTTTTGAATTCACACAAAAAAGTACTAAAACAATTTATGTAAGCAAAATGGAATATCAATACCTTATATTTTTCTGACCCCATTTTGTTTTGCCCATAAAAAGAAAAGACCAGATAGTTTCTATCATTTTATTTTCTAACAAGTTATAGGTATCTACCCAAAAATAAAATCAGACTTCCTTCATTTTGGTAAAAAATGCCTCTCATACATATATATTTTCTTATTCAATAAAATGATAAAAATTTAGAAAACTTATGAAATATTTTATGGAGCAGATAAATACAGGGTAGTTATAGCACAAGAAGTTCTTAAATCAACATAAATAAAGCAGTTTAAATAATTGTTCTACAATTTTTATAGGTTTTAACATCTACCTTTTATACAATTTACCTCGTAATAATATTTGAATAAAACTTGCGCAATAATGGCTCAAAAACTTACTCCTCTTATAATCAGAATTCTGTATCAAAAATATTCTGCATAAGGCTATTAAACTCCCCATAAAAGCTTTTCTTCCTAAAACGTGACAGGAATATTTTTTCTTCACATAAAATTTTTAGTCACTCTTTTTTATAAAACTTTGGTGTTCACATAAAAATTTTAGGTTTCCGAAATTTCAGATGATAATTTATGTTGTATGCTATGTTTTACTTGCTACAGGGTCTTAAAAGGAATACAATTTTTTTATATATTTTTATTTTTTTATATATATTTCTGTACTGTGAAATTTATAATGATTTTTACTATTCAACGCGTTTTCGTATACTAATCTACCGTGTTGTAGCGGGGATTACTGTAAATAGATATATACATAATTTACCTTTTGCTTTTAAAACAATAAAATATTTAATTTTTTCTGAGTTTTCATGGGTTAAGATTTAAAAGATCTACAATGCCGAAATCATATCCTCATCCATCCCTATTGAAAAACTAGCTATCACTTATTCAAAACGCTAAAATGCCAGAAAGTTCTCTCTAACATGGTTTAATTTCAGTTACAAATGTTTTTTTTTGAAAATATTTTTAATCTTTTCGTTTACTTTTGCTTCGCAATGATGATAATGATCTCCCACAAAATAAATACATTCTAGCTATTACATTTCAGATCTACATACACATCAATATCTTAATTTAAGTTTATCTAAAAATTTAATAAGAAAAATCAAAATGGTCAACTTTACAATCAACGATATCCGCAACCTGATGGACAAAAAGCGCAATATCCGTAATATGTCTGTAATTGCTCATGTTGATCACGGTAAATCTACTTTAACCGATTCATTAGTAGCCAAGGCTGGTATCATTGCTGGTGCCAAGGCTGGTGAAACACGTTTTACTGACAGTCGCAAAGATGAATTAGAACGTTGCATTACCATTAAGTCGACCGCCATTTCGATGTACTTTGAAGTTGATGATAAAGACTTGGTTTTTATTACGCATCCCGACCAATGTGAAAAGGATTGCAAAGGTTTTCTGATCAATCTAATTGACTCACCTGGTCATGTTGATTTCTCATCGGAAGTTACTGCTGCACTACGCGTCACCGATGGTGCACTGGTTGTTGTTGATTGCGTTTCCGGAGTATGTGTACAAACGGAGACAGTTCTGCGTCAAGCCATTGCTGAACGTATAAAGCCAATATTATTTATGAATAAAATGGATCGTGCATTGCTTGAGCTACAACTAGACGCTGAAGAGCTGTACCAGACTTTCCAGCGCATTATTGAGAGTGTAAATGTTATCATTGCTACCTATAATGACGATTCTGGTCCAATGGGTGAAATTTATCTAGATCCGTCAAAAGGCTCAGTAGGCTTTGGATCTGGTTTACATGGTTGGGCCTTTACCGTAAAAGAATTTGCTGAAATATATGCTGAAAAATTCCAAATTGACGTTGCCCGACTAATGAATCGGCTTTGGGGTGAGAATTACTTTAGTCCAAAAACCAAAAAATGGAAGAAAACTAAAGAAGTCGATAATAATCGTTCTTTCTGCTTGTACATTTTGGATCCGATCTACAAGGTATTTGATGCCATCATGAACTATAAGAAGGCAGAGATATCAATTTTATTGCAAAAGATCGGTGTATCATTGAAGCATGAAGATGAAGAGTTAGATGGTAAAGCTTTGCTAAAGACGGTAATGCGCACATGGCTACCAGCTGGTGATGCTTTACTTCAGATGATTGCTATACATTTGCCATCACCAGTTGTTGCACAAAAGTACCGTATGGAAATATTATATGAAGGTCCGCATGATGACGAAGCTGCTGTTGCCATGAAAGCATGTGATGCGAATGGTCCACTCATGATGTATATTTCTAAAATGGTGCCAACTTCTGATAAAGGCCGCTTTTATGCTTTTGGTCGCGTTTTCTCTGGTCAAATCACTACCGGGCAAAAATGCCGCATCATGGGTCCCAATTATGTTCCTGGAAGAAAAGAAGATCTGCACGAAAAACCTATACAACGCACAGTTCTAATGATGGGACGTACCGTACAAGGAATTGATGGTGTGCCTTCTGGGAACATTTGTGGCTTAGTGGGTATTGATCAATTCTTGGTGAAAACAGGCACCATTACCAATTTTAAAGATGCCCATAACATGAAAGTTATGAAGTTCTCCGTATCACCGGTAGTACGTGTTGCTGTGGAGCCTAAAAATCCCGCTGATCTGCCGAAACTCGTTGAAGGTCTGAAGCGTTTAGCAAAATCTGATCCAATGGTGCAGTGCATAATTGAAGAATCAGGTGAGCATATAATAGCTGGTGCTGGTGAATTGCATTTGGAAATTTGTCTGAAAGACTTGGAAGAAGATCACGCCTGCATTCCGTTGAAGAAGTCAGATCCTGTTGTATCCTATCGCGAAACGGTATCCGAAGAGTCGAATCAATTATGCCTGTCCAAGTCAGTGAATAAGCACAACCGTCTATGGATGAAGGCTATGCCAATGCCTGATGGTCTACCTGAAGATATCGATTGCGGTAAAGTTAGGTCAAAGGACGATCACAAACTGCGTGCCAGCTATTTGGCCGAAAAGTACGAGTGTATCATAGCTGAGACACGTAAGATCTGGTGTTTTGGCCCCGAAGAGACTGGTCCCAATATCATTGTGGATTGTACCAAATCTGTGCAATATTTACAGGAAGTAAGAGATTCAATAATGGCTGGCTTCCAGTGGGCAACCAAAGAAGGCGTCATCGCTGGTGAGAACATGAGAGGTGTGCGTTTCAATATATACGATGTCAGTTTACATTCCGACAACGCTCATCGTGGGGGTGGTCAACTTATTCCAACTGCTCGGCGTTGCTTATATGCTTCAGCAATTACTGCATCACCACGTTTTATGGAACCTATTTACCTTTGTGAGATTCAATGTCCTAAAGCAGTCGTTGGTGGTATCTACAGTGTGCTGAACAAGCGACGTGGTCACGTTTTCGAGGAATCACATGTGGCTAGCACTCCTATGTTCAATGTTAAGGCATATTTGCCGGTGAACGAATCATTTGGTTTTACCGCTGACTTGCGTTCTAACACCGGTGGGCAGGCGTTTCCACAATGCGTCTTTGACCATTGGCAAATATTGACAGGGGATCCATTCGAACCGACGAGCAGACCATATCAAATTATGCAGGAAATACGCAAACGTAAGGGCCTTAATGGAGGAGTTCCAAATCTATCGCACTACCTGGATAAATTGTGAGATAGCAAGATCTTCTGATGAATTGCAAAGTTTTAATGCTCTCATAACTTAAAAATTAAATAAAATTAATTTATGTATTCACGTATAATATGTTTAGACTTATATATATAACTGCTTATTTTACTAATATATATAATATATAGTTACATATAGTATGTACATACATATATGTGAATATCCTAGAATTATGCGTAATTTATTAAATCGAATCAGAACTAACCAACTTTTTTACGATACTTCATATCATTTTAGAATTCTCGAAATTCACCATAATTAAAAAAAAAAAAGCCAAAATCTTATCCTCTGTTTAAAGGTCAAAGGTCAGAACTAGAAGAACAGGAATGCGTAAGTTTGAAAAGTTCAACTTTAAGTTTCCTCTTCGTACTTTCTCTGTTGAAATATTTGGAGCAATTGCTTTGACTTAGCTGACAGGTCAAAGCTTAAGATCACAATCAAAGCACCGGAGCCTGTTTTTCCTATTGGATTAAAATTATTTTGATATATTTCGGTTTATTTCCTTAACTCAATGAATTCTAATTGTTTTACTCAATACTTGACTTTTTATAAGCTATTACTAACTATCAACATTTTTGTTTCTTGTTCTCATTTCAGTTTTCCCCAAAAACTTTACCTCGAAAATATTGATTTTGTTCTATTTACTCACTTACAACAACATCATGTCACTCAATGCTGAACAACAAGCAGAATTCTCCAAGAATTCTGGACTCTTTGCCGTTGATGTCTATAGAACAATAGCAAATGAGGAGCCGAATAAAAACATTATCTTCTCACCATTCTCTATTCAAACATGCGTAGCAATGGTACGCATGGGTGCCGAAGGTAAAACTGCCGAAGAAATTGACCGCGGTCTACGGTTGGTCTCCAGCGATAATGCAGTCATAGCTGATTCATTTAGCAGTGTCCTGGCTAGTTATGTTGATAGTAATATACTAAAAATCGCCAACAAAATCTATTTTATGAAAGGATACACCGTACGCAAGGAATTCAATGAGATTCTTACCCAAAAATTCTTTTCAACTGCAGAGGAGATTGATTTCGCAGAAAATGTGAAGGCTGCAGGTGAAATCAACGGTTGGGTCGAATCAAAGACCAATAATCTTATTAAAGACTTAGTAAGTCCAGGAGATTTCGATAATCTCACCCGTTTGGTGCTACTTAATGCTATACATTTTAAAGGAATGTGGAAAAAGAAATTTTTGGCAAATCAAACACAAAATGAAGATTTCTATTTGAATGAATCTGATACTGTTCAGGTACCAATGATGAGATTGGAATCTGAGTTCCGATACGCGTCGTTGCCCGAATTAGATGCAACTGCTTTGGAAATGCAATATGTGGACACTGATTTATCTATGTTGATTATTTTGCCGAACTCCCGCACTGGTCTTAAAACTCTTGAAGAAAAATTGGCATCTGTTCCATTGAGTGATATAACTAATAAATTATTTTCGACTAAAGTTAATGTTAAGGTCCCCAAATTTAAAGCCGAATTCTCGCTGAAATTAAATGATGCAATGATGAAGGTATGTACGAATATATTGAATATTTAGATTTAAGCGGCTTAATAGTAATGATAATACGATCACACAAAGAATTACTATTTTAGATTCCTAAAATTATGAACCATTTAAAAGATGGTATATTTGGTTGATATACGTGTAACGTACGAGAACAACGTATGTAAGTAGATGTGCCATCTACTCTACCTCTTAAACTCGTATGATCGTTTCGAGTGCACTCTTGATTTTCCTCTAATAGCTACTAGCAATTTCTTTTTGAGAGGGGTATAGAGAAAAAACTTGCACCAATTATATATAGATATTAGCGAGTCCGTTATTTCCCAAATTGAAAATTTTTGGGAGAATCATTCAGATGTTGAACTTACAATTTTGTAGAAAACTTTTCGCGCTAATACCAATAGCTTTTATTGAAAAAGGTATGAAAAGGCAACATAAGTATTAGCAATTACATCGAATAAAAGTATTTTTCCGGAAAGCTTGCAACTTAAAAAAAATGAACTCAAATTTCGAAATACTAAAAAAATCGTGAAATTTTTTGTTATACATATGTAAATATACAGACATGCTATCTGTAGTTTTGCAATATCGAGATAAAGAGAAAAAGTTAGAAGTAGTGTATTACGAAGGAAAACAATTGCAAAAAAATTAATTAAAAATTCGTCACTAAATATAGGTTGCTTTTTTTTAGTACGTCGTATTTTTAGTTAAAATGAAACGTCAAAAATTTTATCAAATCAGAAAAAGATTGATACTTGATTGATTTCACTATTTAAATCATCAAAAATCTTACATCATGTTCGAATTTACCACCTTTAAAGTTTAAGTATGTTGACTTTTATTGCATATTGGCCACGTCACATATTTTTGTTCATAACTTCACTATAGTCGGCCGTCAAGAAATTGTAAAAAATAAAAAAATCACATTCATATTGTTTTTTTTGCAGTTGGGTATGTCCCGCATGTTTTCGGATTCAGCTGAATTTGGCAAAATGCTTGAACAAACCGAAAATCTGTCTGTAAGCAAAGTCATACATAAAGCCTTTATCGAAGTAAATGAAGAAGGTACCGAGGCAGCTGCAGCAACTGGTAAGTTTTTCTGCTTACTTTCCATCTATGTAGTATATGTGTATTTGCTTGCATTGAAGTGTTCTTGGAATAGTTTTTATACTAATAAGTAACAAGGTTTTAATTATTTTAAATATATATGTACATATGTAGACATACATACATACATGATTTGTTCTAATTCAATATAAGATCCACTTCACTTCTTATTAGTATTTTTTGTGTAAGCCATCTTCAGCACCAAACATTTCCAATATAATTTGATATAGTTTTTCCAAAAAAAAAATCTCTACTATAATAATTTTGTAGATAATGCTTGTTTGTTCATTAAAAATACATCTATGCTTTTTCTGTTTCTGTTTGTGTAGGAGTTCTTATACGGAAAACACGATCTTTACAAGTACGACCCGATCCAAAAGAGTTCACCGCAGATCATCCATTTTTCTATGTTATTCATCATGCACCAACCTCTACTGACTCAGATAAAAAAATTACCATTTTTGCCGGTACATTGCGCACACTTGCTGGTGATATATCATCAGTTTCAAGTTCTCCAAATCGCGATGAGCTCTAAGTAAAGTTAATTGACTTTTTTTGAAAATTAGTTTTCTTGTTTGGAAATGTGTAAAGTTCTCATTTTAAAAATTGCATATGTAATAATTGAATTTTTAGAATAACAAATTATTTATTTAATATACATAGCTAAGTAGTCGTTTTGTTTTTACAGAAACTATTTAAACAAATTATGTTTTGCAACAGTGATATTCCCCTCAACCTGATAATACGAAATTCTTTCTTACTAAACACATGCTATTTTTTCGGTCAAGATGATCCCGTTGAAAGCAAACTTTCTGTTAAAATTAACCTAATTTATATACAAGATTTCTTGATTCTTCGCTTAAGACAAATTTGTGCGGTGGCAACACTGTAAAATTGGGTCTTGTAGTTCGCTCTGTTGTTTCAAATTAAGACTTAATTGGTCCTTATTTATCTAAGCACCAGCAGCAGACTGCAGTGAGAAGATGAATGTATCAAGAGTTTTGAAAAAAGTTTCATCTAATAAAACGCTTACAGAAAGGTGTAAAAGTCTTACAAATAAAAACTTACTGTTCATTTAATTACTTTATTGAAGTTATCATTTAAAACGTAATTTGCATAAAATGAACCCCTTTAAGGTCAGTTTAAGGAATATCACTGTATTTTCGATTTAAGATTTTGTTATATTATTCATATCGCTATAAAGAATGCAATTTTTGATCTGAATATACTGCCGGCCATCGCTGTTTTTCTTAACAATCCCTAAAACTATGCAATATATTTTATTTTAAAATTCATCTGAACTTCTTTGCACAGTGCTCCTATGTTTATGTGGTATATTATTTGTAGTTATTTAATAGGTTTGAATATGAGCGGAATTTGTGCTTAACCTAAACGAAAAAAAGCCTGGCTTACAAACGGTTAATTTTTTCAAGCGTTTGAGCGCGGATATTTCACAAAAATTAAAACAAATTTATTTTCATATATGGTATGTAATAGAAAAAAATAAGTTGCTCAATATTACAAGAAGATTAATGGTGATCTTAATTCTTTATTTCCTTTTCAACATTCTTGTACAGTTTTAAGAACATTTGAACTTCATATGAAAATTGTTTGAAAATGTTGGGAACTATTCCAACTCTTTTGAACCATGTTGCCATATAGGCTCTTACACAATTTTTCTTATTGAGAAATTGGGCAAAAATAGCAAAGGAAAAAATGTCTGCATAAAGAACATCAACTTTTAAGGTTTTTGTTTTCCTGGAAATAGTATCCAAAGTATTATTAATTTTTATGATTGACAATTACGAATATTTCTGCATCATTAACTAAAAAAATCACGTTTTTTGAGCTATGCCACTCTTGAAGTAAATGAGCGATATGTTCTATATATAAGTTGATTCTTTTGTATGGAAAAATAAAATTAACCGTAGATTTTGCATAGATTTTTGAATGAAAAAAGTATATAAAGAAGTTGGAAATATCCCTAGCCAGCTATAACTATAACTATAAAAATTCTTTGGACTTTTACTTCTAAAAAATATGTCACCTGGAACGTGATTAAAATCTGTACGCTTATGTAAATAAAGTATTTCAACCGCTCCTCTAATTATTCCATACACTAAATTAAAGTAACTAGTCTACTTTCTTAGTTGATACTAACTTGTCCCTTTGCCATATATATGTATTTGTTCTCTCTACGAATATTCTTTAAATACAAACATTGAATTTTTTCTTATTTTCTCAGTTTTAGAAGCAGACTGCGCTTACTCATTTGTCCCTGAATCTTACAAATTTTTGGCAAATAGACCCTTTCACTATAATATTAAAAGTAAAAAGGGAATACGTATTTTTACCGGTTCCATCAAATATTTTACACAAAAGTAACACAAAAGTAAATGTGAATTAACGTAAGCAGGTCTTCCCAGCTTTTCAAAGCTGTACATTGCCTATTAAGCTTTGCAACAGTTCACTGGCGAGTAGATAGTCTGAACACTGGAAGAATTAGTTTGCAGCGCAGTTTTATAATAAGCATGCAATATGTACACGTATTCTCATTTTCTTTATTCTCGTATTTTACTTTGCTTATGAAACAGATCATTGATATGATAAAATATATATGATAATATATGTAAGGTATATGAAGCATACATATTATATACACGAATATAAATATATTTCAGTTTTTTATTCAATATTTTTAAGATTGTTCAGGTCTGTCTTTTAAATCTCAACCTTCATCATATCGCTTCAATATCACTTTTTAGTCCTTTTGTTTTAAATTATGAGAAATTTTCTATTTAGCTGCTTTGATTATGTGTTGTATGGCGCCAATGCCAATGGCAGTCGAGCCTCCAATTGAATTTACAGCAGATCGTCCATTTATGTTTTCTCTACAAAATCCAACATTGGTCTTAATGAGCGGACGAAATATTGGCGTATGTCGCCGCATTGGATGTGGCAAACGCTTAATGTTAAGTAAACCTGAAGGAACTACAGCCTAATTTTGACAAAAAAAAAAATGTGATATTAACAGCAGCCTCAACGTTTCAAAAACAACTTCATATATACATATTTTAATAATATAAAGTATTATTTTTATGCGCAAAATATTTATTATACCAAAAAAAAAAAAATCTGTGATGCACATATGAATTGTTCAAAATTTTATTAATTTGTTAATCCTTGTAGATGATAAGAGTGCAATGCTTTTTAAATAAATATCTTGAAAAAACTCGAAAATATAATTTAAACTTTCTTTAAAAAAAAAAAATTTAATATTATTTTACTAATGTAAGTAAAGCAAGTTTAAGAAAGATACTCACTTTCCATCTGAAGAAATAAAAATCATCTTACTAATTAAATGAATAATAAAATAAGATTTTTGACAATTCAAAGCTGAAATTTTACTTTTTATTGGCCATAAATAGCATCTAGTGTTAGCCTAAGCCTGGCAAAAACTAGAAATTATTTAAAGATCCCAGATCTTTACTAAAAAAAATGAACTTCATTTTGTTCAGGAGAACATAACTCATTTTTATCATATGACTACTTTTGCCGGAAAGATCCAGACTCTTACATTTTATAATGAAACTTTGATTGGGGTCTTATCTTTTACAAACAGTTTTTTATACAGTTCTGTTGGACAGATTCGACGTGTTTAAATCACATACATTTTCTGAGTAAAATTTAGAGTTGAAATTTATAATTGGAAATTGATAAGTTTCTATAATATCCATAATTGTCTTTGCCCATACCAAAGCTTGCATAACGTTTTCGAAATGAGTTTATAGCCAACATCTTTTCTTCCATTTTCGCTATTCATTATAATATTGTTGTTGTTGAAAGTACGTAATTTAATTATTTGGTAAAATTTTTCAAAATTTCTCTTCAGCCATCATGATGTGCTGTCGTGGAGCACCACCACAAACAATTGAATTTAATGCTGAACATCCATTTTTATTCATGATTCGAAATGATACATTCGTACTTTTAAGTGGAAAAACTGTTGGCATCAATCCACCAAAATCTTTTATTCGTTGTGGCAAACGATTGATGAAGCCAGCTGTTGAAATAAGTGACTAAATATGAGTTGCTGAGTAGTACACAATCGAAACAGTATTAGTTTTTATGAAAATATTTATAAAAGAGGTGAAAATAAAATAAAAGTTCGTTTAAAAAAAAAGTTAGAAATCTCTTTTCCATGCAGAAAAAATTCTTTTATTTTCCATCGATATTACATCGATGGTGGTTTTTCTTTTGAGGATATGAACTCTTCCACTTTCTACTCCTGCGCTTCGTTTTCGGCGATCCGAAACTATCTCCTTAAAATCGAATTGTGAAATAACTTCGTTTTTATAACGAATATGTAGAGTAAACGTATGGGCATGAGCAAACAAGTAGTTCTATGGGATTTCAGCGTATTTATTGGAGGAACTTCACTTTCAGAATAAAACATATGACTAAATGTGAAAGTATTATGCAAAAAAATGTGTTTTTTTTTTAAATATGAAGTTAGACCACTATTATATTGAGCGACACATATGTCTTTACAATTGCAATTTTCAAAATGGTACAGTATAAGATTAAGTGTTTCATTAGAACTTTATGCATAGTTCTAATTATAGCCAAACATTTGTAAATAAAGTGCTCAAGAGATTCTTTCTCATTTGCTTGCATACACTCCAATGTTCAATGAATATGGCGGTTATTGTCACGATCACAGCGGAGTATGTACGTACTCCGAAGCGGCTTCATTTAGAAAGGAGCAATACCATACTAATTCATCCGCATTTTCAGTGCCGAAAATAAATGCTATGTGAAACTGGCACCGGGTTGTGTATTATTTTCAAAATTGCCCAGTAAGCATTGATATTGGAATTCATGTGAAGTGTTAGCCTAAGCTTAGCAGAAACTAGAAATGCTTTCAAGATCCCAGTTTTTTACTAAAAAATAAAACTAATTTCGTTTTGTTCAGGAGAACATAACTCATTTTTTACCATATGGCGTTAATGCTCTATCACTGCTTTGCTGGAAAGATCAGATTCCATTCCCTTCCGTCAAATCATATAAATTGAAACTTTGATTGGGGTCTTATATTTCCGCCAAGAAACAGTTTTTATACAGTTCTGTTGGACATATTCGACGTGTTTAAATCACATACATTTTCTGAGTAAAATTTAGAGTTGAAATTTTTAATTGGAAATTGATAATTTTCTATAATATACATAGTTGTCTTTGCCCATACCATAGCTTGCATAACGTTTTCGAAATGAGTTTATAGCCAACATCTTTTCTTCCATTTTCGCTATTCATTATTATATTGTTGTTGTTGAAAGTACATACGTAATTTAAATATTTGGTAAAATTTTTCAAAATTTCTCTTCAGCCATCATGATGTGCTGTCGTGGAGCACCACCACAAACAGTTGAATTCAATGCTGAACATCCGTTTTTATTCATGATTCGAAATGATACATTCGTACTTTTAAGTGGAAAAACTGTTAGCATCAATAAACCAAAATCTACTCGTACTTTTCGTTGTGGCACACGTTCGATGAAGCCAACTGTTAAAATAAGTGACTAAACACGAGTTGCTGAGTAGTACCCAATCGAAGCAGTATTAGTTTTTCATAAAATTTTTATAAAAGAAGTGAAAATAAAATATAAGTCCGTTTGAGAAAAAAATTACAAATCTTTTCTCCATGCAAAAAAGAATTCTTTTATTTTCCAACAACTAGTTGCATATGTATTATATAGATAGTGGTTTTTCTTTTGAGGATATGGACTCATTCAATTTCTACTCCTTCGCTGCTCCTTTCGGCCGTTATCCATAAAACGGAGAGGAGAAAAGGCTGGAAAATTGCCACTACCAGTCTTTGTAATTGTTGTTTTCAAAATGCTGATAGAAAAAACATTTTATTTGTATAGAAAATACTATAAAAATTTAATCATAGCGGAGTATGTACGTATTTCAAAGCGGTATCATTTAAAACGATGCAACACCATACTAATTCGTCCGCCTTTTCCATGCCGAAAATGAATGATATGTGAAACTGGCACCGGGTCCTGTATTATTCTATTAATTGTAAGTTAGATTTTATTAAGGGGGCAGGTCCAGTCATGGCCGTGAAAATTAGGGCATTTTCAATAATTTTTTTTTTGGTATTAATTTAATTTATTTAATAAAAGTGATAATGGGGAATTATTACATAATGTTTCAACTTGACTTAACGAAAGTTTAAAAAAAAATATTAAAAATAAAAAAAATTATAGCTGGTTATGTTGGACCCTGTCCCATACATAGTGTCTTGCGGTGACCATTTCAAATCCTTGGAAAATCATCTAAAATCAATCGGATAAGAAAAATTAGTTAGTTAAATAAATAATCTAGTGCTTGATCGAAGGTTTTTATTTTTTTTAAAATCAACCAAATGGCGGCTTCAGGAACAATTATTTCCAGAATAATTATTCATAAAAAATCGATTTAAAAAAAAAAAACCAAATCCTTCAATCAAGCACTAGATTTTTATGTTTTTCAAAAACTGTGTAAATTTCATTGAAATCTATAGAGTGGTTACAGTGGTCACCGCTTCCGAAAACATAGTTTTGAGAAATTTGCATTTAAAGTTTTACGCTTGGTACTCTTGCCACCGAGAGTTCTTTGGTTATTGCCGAATAACTCCCAAAGTAATTGTCGGATTGATTTTAAATTTTCAGGATATATTTTTAAGATAGCATACTTTAAGAAAATGCAAAAAAAAAATTTCGACTTCTCAAAAATCATGACTGGACCTGCCCCCTTAAAGAAATTTAGAACTTTCTCACAATCGTCCAGGAAGCATGGATATTGCAATTCATGTGAAGTGGAGATCCAGTGTATTCTGGAAGGAATATCCAAGAATATAACTTGTTAAAATATATATTTCATGTGTAAAGGTGTTTTTTTGAACAGATTTTCAATCAGCCATCTCCAAGTTTCAAAAAATACTTGAGTTTTCACATTACTCTGATAAGCTGTTTTAGCTAACTTCTTATAAACCAGATATCTCAAAAAAAAATGAGTTGAGTTCGAGCTTATTCGATGTTTTCGGGGGTCGGTTTCTTATGTTATCAGCTATTAAGCACATGCAATGATGGGTTTTCCTCCTAGGCTCGAATATTCACCCAGATTGTTTTTCTATATTTTTGTGAAACGATCAGTTGCAATATATTTTTACTTAGAAATATATGACAAGGTAGCTCATTTATCATGAAATTTGGCATTTTTAAAATATGTTTTATTATAAGGCAGAAATTAGTCTGTAGGATTAAATCTATAGACCACAATAAATAAATAAATTGACTTTGGCCTAGGAAGTTTTTCTTCGTGCTTAGTAAGACTATTTGCAGTGGCGTACCTTGCACATTCGGCGCCCTGGGCAAGACGCAATCTACCGCCCCCTACCTACAAAATTTATACGGAAAATGTAAAGAATTGTTATTTATTAAAAAAACAAAAAGGGTCATCAGCTCTTGCATTCTAAAAGCCCTAGAAAAATGAGATATTTTTAACATTATAAAAACCTTATGGGGCCCCTGCATACTTCAATTCACTATTTTCATTTATGAAAAAAAAAACAGAAGGTCCGCAAAATTAATTGCATATTTAAAAAAAAATCTAAGGACCCAAATCATTGCGCATAGGGCAGCACTACCACTGCGCCACAAGGACGGATAGCTAATCAATGAATTTTCTTTTTTTGTAAATTGATGCAGAAAATCCCAAAAAAATGTAGATGTTATGAGATAATCTTTGCTTGCAACCGCACCACCATGTATAAAACTTTACAAGTATCGAATATTTTTAGACAAAGTATCGAAAAAAAATTGATTTTGAGAAATCTAAATTTTGAATGTAAAAACGAGGTTGAATGACCCATGTTTATTGACCATATAAATATTTCAAAATTTTTTAAATTTTATACATATACATACATAGATACATATGGAAGATTTTTTTAATTATTGCATTCTTGTATTCCATCTCAGCTATCAAGATGACGATGCGTTCACTTCCTCGGCCACCAAAAAATTTTATGGTAGATAAACCATTCTACTATGTCATTAAAACTGGTGAAAACACTGTTTTGTTTGCCGGAAAAATCCAACAAATTAATAACTAAATTTTATTTTATATTATGCTAAAAAACATTAATGAATTCGATGTCATTCAAATATTTTAATGTCAAAATCATTTACGGTATATGTATTAATATGTACATATAAAATTCAAATGTGACGTTAATAAATATAAAATGGAACAAGAAAGTTCAAGACATTGAACATTCTAAGACTTATGAAAAAGATAAATGTCTTTCAAGTTACATCAACTGTAGATCGTATTACCGTACCAACGTATATGAAGCGATCCATAATTTCATCAATCATCAATGGACATGTTATGGTCTGCGGTTGCTCCTTTGGACATGGGATTGATGAAATTATGGATCGCTTCCGGTACGTTGACATACTAAAAGATGTGATGTTGCCATATACCGATGAACAGATGCCACTTAAATGGAGGTTTCAACAGGACAACGAACCAAAATCACCTCTTAAGTTTTAAAGGCGAGGCTTCAGGGCAAAAGAATAGAATTTCTTAGTTTGCCTGCCCTGATCTGAATCCTATTGAGAACTTGTAGGAGATTGTTAACATGAAAATCAAGAGAGAAAATTGCAAAACCAGGGCAGATCTGTTTCAATTTTTGAAAATATCCTGGGAAGGGATATCGCAGGATATCATTAATAATGTAGTTTCCTCTATACCAAAGGGATGTGCGTGTGTCGTCTAGACTAGAAGGGTTTGCAACTAAGTACTAATTTTAAAATTTTTTATTTACCATAAAAAAGGGGGTGCTTTAGTTTTGTCCGTTAAGTTTCTGGCTTAAAATGTTCCTTTGGTAATAAATTTTTATTTATACGACGCTGAACTTTTAAATATTTTGTGTGTCAATAATAAAGGTATAAATATGTATATACATATAATAAATTCACAACATGGTCAATAACGTCGCGACGTTTTCACAAACAATTTATGTATTGAAAAAAATATACTAAGGGGGTGCTTAAGTTTTGGCCAATACTGTATGTATGTATCTTCATACATACATATGTATGTAAATACATACATTGGTATGTATGTATGTATGTATGCACTATGTTAGCACTTACATATTTTTTTATACGCTCTAACGTATATCCATCTATAGGTAAAGTAAAAGTTAACAATAGCATTTACTTTAATATATAATAAGGTTCTTACATTTTCTTTTAGTCAATTGCCCTATGTTTATATTATAAAAAATCATGTTTTGTTAGAATTTATATAACTAATACAAATTTCCATTCCATCACAGGAATGATGATTATGAAGCTTTCAATTCCTCCACCACCAAAAAATTTTATGGTCGATAAACCATTTTACTATGTCATTAAAACTGGTGATAACACTGTTTTGTTTGCCGGAAAAATTCAACAAATTAATAACTAAATTTTATTTTATATTATGCTAAAAAACATTAATGAATTCAGATGTCATTCAAATATTTTAATATTAAATCCAATATTTACGATATACATACATATGTACATTTTAAATTGAATTATAACGTTAATAAATATAAAATGGAACAAGACGGTTCAAAATTTTGAAAATTCCAAAGCCTCTGAAAAAATATAAATTTCGAAAAATTCACAATCAGTCCAAATGGAATTTTAATTTACTCCAAATTATTCCAATGAATTTTATTCCCTTATCATGAATGATTTCTTCATCTTTGGAACGCTTGCCGCAACCCTATTTGAATAGCATAGTTGAAATTTTACAATATGTTGCTTTCTTTGCTTTTGAATGTTAAATAAAGCGCAGCAAGCGTCATGTAAGTATCAGAGATGGGCAAACTTTACAAGAATAAGGAATGAAATTGTGTATTTGAAATTTATTTGTTAATGCAATAAAAATTATAAATGACGCTTTAGCCCGTTTTAAACGCCTCTTTCGAAAAAGAATTTATTGCATTTATCGATGAGAAATTCAAAATCTGCAAAATTTTTAAAAGTGAATTAAGCTTATAGAAGTTAATCCTCTTTAAATGAATGGATTTGTAGTTAAGTGTAATCCATCCACTAGTCTTATACGATTTTACCCAGTAGTCAAGGGCAGGAAGAAACAGAACGCCTTCCTTGGAGAGAAACAGGCTTCCCAATTCCTTTCAAATTTACTTTTGATCATCTAAAACTGGCTTACAGAATTGCTCTTCAAGCCTTCAAGCCTTTCTACATCGCTTGTGTCAAGATGTCTTCTAAGTCCGTTTGCCGTAAGAAGGCTCACAGAAGTACTTGAAAAAAATACCAAGAGAAAAAACAAAAATGTTATTACGTCATCGAACTCTGAATTAATGTTTTTTTTTTTATTCGTGTCATCAGTCATCATTTCTTCCAGCTTGCTAACGCTTACGCTTCTATCAAATCTATGGATATTTTTAACTGTTTTAACATTTTTCGAATTTTTCAACATTTTTCGACTTTTATACATTTTTTATACTAACACAACGAATCTTTACTAAGTATATATATATGTATGTACATACATACGTTAGTATGTAGACCTAATGTAGATTCATCCATTAGTGTTTTTAATTTTTTTTAGTCAATTTTAAAATAAACCTTAAGCCCTATTTTTATATTATTGAAAATCATAAGTTTTGTTAGAATTTATATAACTAATACAAATTTCCATTCCATCACAGGAATGATGATGATGGCGCGTTGCGCTATGGTGAGGCCTAAGGGACCAAAGTATTTTATCGCCAATAAGCCGTTTTTCTATATTTTGCAAACAGGCGATAACTCAGTTTTGTTCGCCGGACAAACGCTCAAATTCTAATCCAGTAAATGTTACTTAAAATACAATAGGCTGCGTTCGAGCAAAATGTATTATGGATAAAACTATGAAGCCAAATAAAAATTTAAAGTCTGAATTTTGTACTACAACTTCAAAAATATATATGTATATATCGGTCATTCTTTAAATAACTGCACAATTTGTTTTTTTTTACTTTTTGGACGTATTTTGAAACGAAATATCTCAAGATCTATGGGGAATGGATTAAAAAACCGATAGATCTCTTTTCTCCATGCAAAAAATAAACTTTTTTATTTTCCAACAACTAGTTATGTATTACATCGATGGGGTGGTTTTTCTTTTAAGGATCTGGACTCATTCACTTTCTACTCCTTCGCTTCGCGTTTGGCCGTTATCCATAAAACGGAGAAAAGGCTGGAAAAGTTCCGCTATTTGTCTTGGTAATTGTTGTTTTCAAAATGCTGATAGGAAGCACACTTTATTTGTAGAGGAAATATTAGATAAATTTTATTTATTTATTTATTTTTTAAATATTTGTCCCAAAATTTGAGCTTCCTAGCTTAAACCTGAGCGGCTTGGACTGAGTTTCGGTCCGATTTCGTTGAAATTTTACGAAAAACCCGACTTACTAAAACGTAGAAAAAATCTAGCTCAGGTGCCAAGATATAGTGTTTTAGGTATTTTTTTTATGTTAGAGGCCAACAGAGGTCTATTGTTAAACTACGCCCACATTTTTTATTTTTATTATCTAACCTGCGAACGGCGCAAACAGTTTGTTTCCTATTACAATTCATATGGAAGCAACAACTTTTTTACGAAAACGCATCTTTGGTTTTTCTGCTTTTTCTTTTCCGGACATTACAAAAAAGGTTGAATTGTACTTATTTAATGTTTTCAGGACCTGTTTTTGAGTGATAATAAAATGCTGATATCAGTTCTGCCACTAGGATCGAATGAACTGACCTTTTGTAAATGCTTATGGTATAAAAAATCCAATATTTCGCTTTTAGCAAAGAAGTTGCTCATTACAATTCTACTGGTGGTATAGATCATTGAATTTATTTTGAATAAAATATTCTCTTGACCACGGCGTTATCTGCGCTGAAAGTAATCGTTTTGTAATTAGCTGCTAAAACCCTTTGTTTCTTACCCATATTAACAATATAAATTTTTTAAATAATATGCATATAATACAAATAAGCAATTATTTTAATTATTGCATTTTTGTTTTCCATCTCAGATACCGAAATTATGGCGAATTCAATCCCTTCACCACCAGAAAATTTTAAGGTCAATAAACCATTCTACTATGTCATTAAAACTGCTGAAAACTCTGTTTTATTTGCCGGCAAAATACAACAAATTAATAACTGAATTTTTTTTTTATATTATGCTTTAAAACAATAATGAATTCAAATGTCATTCAAATATTTTAATATTAAATCCAATAATAACGATATGACGTTATTAAATATAAAGTGGAACAAGATGGTTCAAGACTTTGAATATTCCAAAACCTCTGGAAAAATATTAATTTCGGTCAAAATATAAACAATCAGTCCAAATGGAATTTGAATTTACTCGGAATTATTCAAATGGATTTTATTCACGTGTCCTTTAGCCCGTTTTTATCGATGAGGAATTCAAAATTGGGAAAATTTTTAAAAGTGAATTAAGTTTAAAGTTACTCCTCTTTAAATGAATAGAATGGTGGTTGTGTGTAATCCACTAATCTTAAAATATGTCAACATATTCTGCAATTTTAGAATTTAATTGAAGGATATTTCTCTTAACCTCACATATGGACTTTTCAAAAAATTGAACACATTTGTTGAACCCCTTAAACAGTTAGTCCATTTTATACTAAGACTTAGACTTCAATAAAAATTAGCTCATTTACTCAATATCTCTATCTGATTTGCTTTAATCTGATCACATTAGGTTTTTTTTTTTTGAAAGTTTTTCAAACTTATGTTTCCATGCAATTAGGTACCGCAATCGGAAGAAATAAGCCTTTAGCTAATTTTGAATATTGAGGCAATAAACTTACTTTTAGGAAGCTTAGTTCTTTCCCATAAGATATACTTATTTCAAGGTGGTTAGGCAAATAAATATATGCATATATTAGATTTCATTATATGTGAATGTCTTTGCTGGCGAGTTTGGAAGAAATTCCTTGTATATTGGAGTGTATTTTTGATATTTTTAGACTGTTTTTTAATGAGGTACTTTGATTCTTTCCTATTTTTCTAATATTGAAATTTACAAATTTTGTTAGAATTTATATAGCTAATACATTTTTCCATTCCATCATAGGAATGATGATGATGGCGGGTTGCGCTATGGTGAGGCCTAAGGAACCAAAGTATTTTATCGTCAATAAGCCGTTTTTCTATATTTTGCAAACAGGCGATAACTCAGTTTTGTTCGCCGGACAAACGCTTAAATTTTAATCCAGGAAATGTTACTTAAAATACTATAAAGTGAAATATTATGCTATTTATAGGCTGTGTTCGAACAAAATGTATTATGGATAAAACTATTGTATATAAGAAAATAAATGAAGTCTGCATTAATATTTAAAACTTTTTTCATATATAGGGCAACAACTTCAAAAAAATATATATTTATGTATTTATATAAAAACCCTTGTTTAACTGTTTGAAAACCTTTTAGACTGAGTGGCCTGACTTCAACAATATGGGTAATGGGCATTTCAAAAAATCGAACACATCGTTAGAACACAAAGTTAATTTATTTATACTAAAAACAGTTGATTCCAAATAAAAAAAAATATTTCAACGTCTTATTTGACTCAATCTGATCATATGAAGTTTTTTTTTTGAAAGTTTTTTATACTTTGGTTTCCATGCAATTAGGTATCAAAATAAGAAAAAATTGGTCCAAGGTACCTATAATTTTTAAGCTAATAAGCATATTTTTGAAAATCTTAGCTGTTTAGCATAAGCTATATTTCAAGGGGGTTAGACTAAAAGCAAAATATATAAGATTTCATGATATGTGAACGTCTTTACTGGGGAGTATGGAAGTAAAGTATATGAGACTAAATTGGTGGATTACGCTCACTCTAGGAATACTAGTGTTAAGTTTTAGACTTATTATTTTTTTTTGACATTTTTTGGCTGTTTTAACATTTTTCAAATTTTTCAACATTTTTCGACATTTATACATTTTCTACACCAACACGTTAGCAATTGTTTTTTTAGATGCCCCTATGAGCATTAATCCATAGAGTTTGCAATAGTATTTATTTTAATTCAATGAGGTCCTTTGATTCTTTCCTATTTTTCTAATATTGAAATTCATAAATTTTGTTATAATTTATATAGCTAATACATTTTTCCATTCCATCACAGGAATGATAAAGAAGTATTGCGCTAAGGTGAGGCCTAAGGAACCAAAGTATTTTGTCGTCAATAAGCCGTTTTTCTATATTTTGCAAACAGGCGATAACTCAGTTTTGTTCGCCGGACAAACGCTCAAATTCTAATCCAATAAATGTTAGTAAAAATATCATAAAGTGAAATATTATGCTATTTATTGACTGTATTCAAACAAAATATATTATGTATAAAACTATAAAAGTAAATAAAACTTTTCAAGTCTACATTAATACTTATTTAAAAATTTTTTCATATATGGACAACAACTTCAAAAAAATATTCATATCTGTAGATATATGTAGATAATTGTTTTAAAACCTTTTAGTCTGACTGACTGGACTGACTTCAACAATATGGGCAATGGGAATTTCAAAAAATCGAACACATTTTATCTGTCGTTAATTAATTCATAATGTCGTTTAGTATAGATAAATACTAAAAACAGTGATTCCAATAATCTGATTCATATGAGGTTTTTTTTGGAAGTGTCTCATACTTAGGTTTCCATGCAATTAGGTATCATAATAAGAAAAAATTTGCCTTGAGCTACCTATAAGTTTTGAGCCAGCAAGCATATCTGTGGGAATAGCATAAGCTATATTTCAAGGGGGTATACAAAAAAAATATATTAGATTTCATGATATGTGAACGTATTTACTGGCGAGTATCGTAGTAAAATATGAGAGTAAATTGGTAGAAAAGTAGAGTTAACGCTTACGCTCACGCTACGAACGCTAGTGTTATTTTGATTTCATCAAGTTCATTGATTCTTTCCTATTTTTATAATATTGAAAATTATAAATTTTCTTAGAATTTAAAAAAATAATTTGTACATTTTTCCATTCCATCACAGGAGTTATGATGGCGAATTATGCTATGGTGAGGCCTATGGAACCAAAGTATTTTATTGTCAATAAGCCGTATTTCTATATTTTGCAAACAGGCGATAACTCAGTTTTGTTCGCGGGACAAACGCTCAATTTCTAATTCGCAATTAGTAAATGTTACTTCAAATACAATACAATGAAATATTATACTATTTACAGGCTTTATTTGAGCAAAATGTACTATGGATGAAACTATGAAAATAAATAAAAATTTTTAAGTGTACAATAATATGTATACATATTTAAAAAATTTTCATGTACATATGGAAATAAAATAAAAATATTACCACCAATTTTTATATATTGTTTGAAAACCTTTTAAACAGATTTGACTTAACTTCAACAATATTGATATCATTACATAGATATCTTAGCAGCTATAAAATTGTCATATGAATATATAAAAAGGAACTATGCCATATATACTCCAATTTTTATATTAACGATATTTGTTGCCAATAGTTAGTTTTGGAGATAATAGCAGATATATCACATAAAATATATCACATTTTACCCTCTGAAACCATAAATCTCACTGATCCAATCAAGAATCTCATTAGCACAAAAGAAATGAAGATTACACTTATATTTCTTTCTATGAAAAAATCTGAAATCTTTGAAAAACGTCTAAAAAGGCTCAAAACGATAACTTTAATTGGATAAGGGGTACATCAAAATCCAGCACGGTTATAAGTTTTCAAAGTCAAAATCTGAGGGCATTAAAATACTTCTAAGGAAAAAACCTAAGAGATAAGATAAGTATAAAAATGGTACGATACGTGAGCTCGATGTTAGGTATTACATTGTTAAATTTTTTTCGATAGTATTTTTGTTTTTTTAAAAGTATGCGCAGTAGATTTTATTAAAATCTTTAATTAATCAATAAAATAATTCATTTTGACTGAAAATCTTGTTTTTACAATTTATCACAGCTATCGTGATGATGATGAAATCCGCTATGGTGATGCCTGAGGAAATTCCAAAATTATTTTTCGCAGATAGACCATTTTTTTATGTCATATTAAATAACGAAAATAATATTTTATTTGCTGGAAAATTGCTGAAAGAATAGATATTTTATTTATATACCTACATACTTATGTACATAGGTTATTCAATAAATAAATAAATAAAACATTAGAAATGTGTTTTAATATCGTATGTCTATCTTTCTTCTTCATTTTACGCACATTTTGAGACGCCGAAAACTATATTATAGAAATACATATATGTATGAAAATAATATTTACTAATGTCAAAAGTGTGTTCAAAATTTAAAAAGTGAATTTGACAAAACAAATTCATTCAAATTGATATGATCGCTCTTTGATTTCTTATATCTGCTTAATAAAAAGTATACCATACTTGGTGTATGTTTGTATTTTTGATATACCATGATGCGCCGGAAATAGTTCGAAGTATTTTTGACTGAAACCACTGCAATGGTTTTATATTAAAACCTGAGTTTTTAATGTTTATATAAATGCCCATTACCGCTTGATGTTTTCAACTTCATTTGTATTTTTCTCTTTTTAATGTGGGCCGTCTAAGTAAGGCGTCTGCCCTAAGTATTGACATAACTCAGCGCTCTGAGGCATTCCGGTGTTATTTAGATAAACTGTGGGACAAGTTTTTTTATTGGGTGTAACAGTTACATGTGTTTCCTTTTTTGTTTGTTAACATTTATTCGTCAGTTTAAAAGCCATGTAAAAAAAATTTATAATAAAATGAAAAATTTCATTACTTAAACGCATTTCGTTTATGTTTTAGCAGCTGTCATGATGTGTGATTCGATGGAGCCTCCTCCACCCATAAGCTTTACTGTCAACAAATCATTTTTCTATGCCATTGAAAATAATCAAGGAACCATTTTGTTTTCTGGAAATCAACAAGAAATTTAAATAAAAATAATTGGTGATGAAGTTTCCTAACGTACCAAAACAAAAGAATATTTTAAAAATTTTGTAGCTCTTGAGAGTTTTATCTGAAATTAAGAAAACTCAATAAAATAAATTGTGATAAAAATAAACATACAAAAAGCTTATGGCATTACTTTACAAAAAATTTCGATTCGAGGATATCAGGATATTTTATCATTCAATAAAACGAAGTGAGATATTTTCATGAATTTTAGACTTTTTAATTTTTAACGTACAATTACGGTGACCATAACAGTCTTTTATTTTTGCTTTCCGTGTTGTAATTCCCTTATAACAAAGGAATGTTATTATCCTTTATTTTTGCAACAGTCCTTTTAAACACAGACAAAAACCTTTTTTGCATCAAATATATTTTTGGAAAAAAAAAATTATGTACATACATATATAATATTACATATATTTAAAATAATATCTAGGAGGCACTGTAATGCTGAACTAAATGTTCAATTTAAAGATAAACCCGTAGATTGTAGTACTAAAATTTATCTCTAAAAAAATGAGCTCTTTAAAAATAATTGTTTGTAATTGATTATTGCTAAAGTGTCTCCTATATACCATATGTATCTGAAATGCTAAAGAAAATCGATGAGTTAGTTCTCTCATCAACCTTTTTCCATTAAAAAGATTCGTGATAGTCCAAGACACTTTGTGTTATAAAAAAGGAAATTTTTTTCATAGTTGGTAACCGTTATTAAGATGTCAATCTTTATTAATAATAATACATAATAGAAAAGTTTAGCTACTACAACTATTAATCTTCTTAGCTATTGAGCTTAGAGCTTTAAGCCAAGTAAAAAGCTTATTAAAATATAAATCGCTAACATATAAATTTACACTACCATTAAGCTACATACAAACTCAGTAAACCAAAATCGGCTTCTAAATTAAAAATCTAAATAAATTTTTTTATGTACACCTATTTAAAGACAAAAAATTATAATAAATTCAAAAATTTCATTATTTAAACGCATTTCGTTTTTGTTTTAGCAGCTGTCATGATGTGCACTTATTCGCTTGTGATTGCTCCTCCACCCATAGACTTTACTGTCGACAAATCATTTTTCTATGTCATTAACAATAATCAAGGAGCCATTTTGTTTGCTGGAAATCAACAAGAATTTTAAGACCAAAAAAAGAAATAATCTTGTAGTTCTTGAGAGTTTTGTAACTAAGGAAACTTAATAAAATGAATTTTTCTAAAAAGTACGCAAAATTTCATTCATTGATTCAGTGCACGTATTAAAAAATGGAAACAATTTTTTTTTGCTGAATAAAAAAAATTAAAGAAATCTATTAATTTTGTGACAAAAATATTATATCCATTTTAATTTTTCAAAAATAATAAATATTTGAGGTATATTTGCAACTAAATTTCACACAAACGCGCAAATACAAATAAAGTGTCTGACAAGCTCTGAAGATAAACTGGGCGAATTTCGATTACACTGCGTAACACCTCGCCATACTGAGATAGTAATTTAAGTTAATGCAGCCAAATTTCATGATGGAATTAATATAAGGTTAGTTATTCATTTTTTGGTATTTAATTTCTGGCAGGACCAAAGGTGAGACCAGTACTAATATTTGTTTTAATCACCTCCTTTTTAATTCATATAACTTTTTTTAACATCTCTGGTTGCGGTGGCATTTGTCTTCTTGGCATTGGCTCAAATTCCAGCGATAGTTTTTACGGCAACAAATGTTCTTTTCTGTTATGGAAGGCTATGAAGAAATAATTTTGTTTACTTATGAAATTATTATATATTTTTTTTCTACATAAGTAGTAAAGGTGTTTCAATATTTTTAATAAATGATAACTTTCCTGATATAAACTGAGACCCAACCTTGAAAAGTCCACGTGATTTTTATAAATTGCTTGAGAGTGCTATGATTATCTTTAAACTCTTACTTAGATACTTATTTTGTAAAATGAATGTGGAAGGTGCAGTATGTGCTAAATTATATGTTCAATTCACCCCTTAAAAAGAGGGTCTGACCATATATTTTGAACTAAGCCTTTACATAAAAGCGAAGCCTTTTACATAAAAACAAAGCCTTTTAAGTAAAACAAAATCGGCTTCTAAATTAAAAATCTAAATAAATTTTTTACATACATACCTCTCAAAAAGTAAAAAAAAAATATAATTTTCATTTATATTTTAGCAGCTGTTATGATGTACACTACTTCTTTTGTCGCTCGCCCTCCACCCATATATTTTACTGTCAACAAATCATTTTTCTATGCCATTAAAAGTAATCGAGGAACCATTTTGTTTGCTGGAAATCAACAAAAAATCTAAAAAATTATTATTTTTAAGGTCACTTAATTTACCAAACAAAAAACTAATTTTAAAATTTTGTAGTTTTTTAGTTTGATTTAAAAGATCATAAAAATAAATGTAATAAAAACTAATGAAATTATTTTACACAAAATAGGAAACAACACTTTTTTTTTCTGGAAAACAATTAAAGACTTCTGTAAAATAATGCTATGTTTCATTTTGTGGCAAAAATGTTATATGCACCATTTTTAGGACTAGCGTTAGTCAAAATTTGGGTGCATTGTGACAAGAGCCCAAGGCAGCTCCCATGCAGGTAAAAACCTCAATATTCATCTTGGCATTAGCTATAGAAATTCAAACACAAAAAATGCGTTCAAATTAATTTGCAACCAATTTGATTGGCCTGACTTAATTGACCCAATGACTTTACTTTAGATTTTTTAGTTCACGAAGAATAAAATTAACATGTGTCAGATGCTAAGTTTAACGTTTCTCTAGCTAAGGTTTTATTACTTTTCGAAGACTATGTTCTACTTTTAAGCTGTTTCAGTTTTAGAAAATTCCAACATGTTCAGCAATAAAAATAATGATCACTTTCAGTAATTTGTTCAATAATTTTGTCTGTAAGTTTACTAGTTACGAGTAAAAAAAATAAATAAAATTGCAAACGATAAATGTCCAGTTTTTTAGCCTTAATTTTTTGTTACTTTGTATATTTTTCTTGTTTTCTTTTTTTTTTTCATATATATAATTTTAGCTATTATTATGGGATTATTTGGATCAGCAGCGCCTCCAAAGATGCTACCGAGATACTTCTTTGTTAAACAACCATTCTTCTATGTAATTAAAAATAATAATGGATGCATTTTATTTGCCGGCGGAGAAAAAAATGTTGCGTCTAATGGATAATCTTAATTAAACTAACAATAAGCTTAAAGACTTAGATTCGAATTAGAATCTAGTTTTTTTTGCATACAAACAATATATGCATACCTACATAGTAAATATATACATATTTTTCCTTGCAAATATTGTCTTTTAATTTATGCTAAGTTTAACGAATCTTCCAGTTAAGGGTATTATTCTCGTAAGCTTTATTTAACTAAAATTCAGTATATACATTAGGGCGTTTCAAATTTTTTCTTAAAAAGTCAGTTTATGATATGAAGAAAATGTTCACAAAAGTTCAGCTCTGTACCTAAATTTTATAAGGTGGCGCCAAAGCCTGTTAGTTTTACATGTAAATTGTATGGAAAAATTATTTTTTACTAAAAAGGTATCTGAATGAATGGGTGATTAATGTTGGTGGTCGAAGTAATTTTTAGCGCTGAGCCCGAATCTGGCCTCAGAATTGACCCATCATGTCAGAATTCTGAAATATTTGAGGTTAAGTCCTTAAAACATGATGTTTTTTGTTTAATTTCAAAGCCATGTATACGATTCAAGGATTAGCTTATTTTTAACAAAATTATCATTTAGTACCGTCCTTGCCCTCAAGTGGATTTTATTGTATGATACGTGAGCTGAAAATAATATTTTTTTTTGCTGGATCGTACACTTCTTGAAATCAATATACATCGATCTGTTATAAAAATTTAATTGTACAAAATATAAAATTAAGATTTATTGAAAACATTTTAAATTGATTATGAATTCTCAATGTGAATATAGCGCGTTTAAAAAACAATAAAAATGTGCGTAGCAGGATAGAGTATTTGTGTTTGTTGTTTTGGTTATTTTTCTCAATAGTAAAATGATGTGTTGGTTGGAAGGAGTCACAATTAGCTCATTTTTCGTATTTCGCCCATCGTTGCTTAAAGTATAATAAGGCGTTTCGAACTAGAATAATAAATATTATTTGTATAAGACTTGTAAGTTAACTATATCTTAAAGATTAAGTAAATATTCTATTTGTGGTGTCAAATCGAATCGTGATGGACATATACCATTTTGAATATAGAGTTTTGTATTTGTATTGTACACGCTGTTACTTATTGGCCAATTTGATTTCTTAATTATTTTTCCAAAATATAAATAAACATTCCTGATTTCTTTATTTTTCTCTTTGTCGTTTTTTTACGATTTCAGCTTTTGCGGTATTCGGATCAGCCCCTATGATGCCACAATTACCGACGAATTTTTTCATTAACAAACCGTTCTTCTATGTTATTAAGAACTATAATGGAAATATTTTATTTGCTGGCAGTGAAATAAAAATTTGATAAAAATACTAATGCAAAATTATAATTGAAATTATTTATGTATACACATTAGAATACATACATTATTATAGACATATATGTATACTATCTTTTTATTCATGCTTAAGAAGTGAAATTGGTTTAGACCTAAATTTTTTTAATGATTTGCATTAATTTTTTGGCAAGGAAGGAATGTGTGTATTTTATTGAAACTTTAAAAACATTTTATACAAAAATTTATTAGAGGTTTACTTAAGTGCACTAAAAACGATCATCATATAAACTTCCAAATACAATAAACTTCGAGTGCTTCCGCTTGGTGTTTCAATTTGTTTTGATTTCATTTGTGGTTGCACAAAAACTCGATGGACTCTCAACGTGGCGAGTGACTTGATGTTCGTTGCGAGTGCACTCATGCAGACCTCTAATGTATGCATAATCAATCAAACATTGTAATTTGATGGTATCAGCTGCCAATCATCGGAGGTCACCATCAAACGTAACTGTTTGCGTACATTCTGGAGCCTGTAGTTTTCATCTGAAATCAAGAGGTTTTCAAATTTACTTTAAGGACATGTCTTTTTCTATATAACTTCCCCAAAAAAAAAACTCTCTTATTCATTTTAATATGGTGTATAGAGTTTTGTATGAAGGCCTGAAACTATGCAAAAGAAAAAGATGAAAATAAAAGATTTTTAATCTTACTCTGGCAGGAGTTTGAATACTCTTCTATATGTATATTGATTTTGTTGTACTATGCAATCGTTTCGAAATTGCTCAAGGCTTTGGCCTGTGAAAGGTGGAACGACGACAATTATCAGTGATTTTGTTAAGCAAACCATTTACTTATATAAATACAAAATATAGTAAAAAAAATGTAATTTACCACATCTTCATTAGGCTTATCTAATCCTTTTTTGGTGAAACTAACCAACCAGGATTGCCTTGCAAAAGTCAGCCCGATGCCCGAAAGTGCCCGAAATTTGACGAACTTTTTTGACTAAAAGTCTATAAGATTATAGTTTGAAATGTATGCTAAATGATAGAACTCGAAGAGTCTAAATAGAATAACATATATGGGGTTACATTGTTGAATCCAGTCCCCAACATGGGTTACCACTGGTTTCTTCAGTCAATTTTTCAATAATGATTACAGCTTGATATGTATGCCAGCCCGCTTATCTAAATTTTTAATGACATTTCGGTTTAACTGCTGCAGGCTTGTTAGCTCCATTAAACTATTTTCATAATTGGACATTAGGACATTAGTCCTAGTTGGCACTAAAGTGAACAACTAAAATAAAATTACAAGAATTTTATTAAAACGAAATGTTATCGTTGGTTTTCTATAAGCCTGTACATCAATTACGTAAGATTTTAGGGGGGTGAGGGGCAGTTTTCTTCCTCTATAATATTGTGGGTATACTTTTTATACTATGATTTCTTATGTAGGGAGAGAAAATTGTGTTTTTTTTTTTTGCTGTAATCAGCTTAGCTGTTTTCTAGTCATTACGATTATAAGTTCTTTTTCATAGCAAAAATTTATGTTTAATTGAAAAGGTAAAAGCTTGAAATCCATAAGGCTGCGCTTCTTAGACGACTATTCAGTGATCTTGTTTTACATATGTAAATTATAATTTGCTACAAAATTGTCATTAAAATTTTTTAAGACAATTCAAGGGTTATATTAATACTGGCGATAGCACATAAGCATCACTGAAAAATAATTTCAAGGCTTATGAGAGTGGACTAAACCAGAGTTAAGCTTTCTTCGAATTGGTTTGCCAACAGGTCGTATGAGTAACGTATATATTAGGGTTGTTATTTTGTATTTTAATTTTTTGTTTTTTTTTTTATTGCCTATATTTTAGCATGCGGCATGTTACAATATTTGAGCTTCCTAGCTCAAACCGATAAATTTGTGTCCGTTTTCATTGAAATTTTACGAGATGAAATCTTACTAAAACATGGAATAGAGAACAACCTTAGTTGCCAAGATATAGCGTTTTAAGTATTTTAGTTGTGTGCGACCACATTCACATTTTTCATGTGGCTGAAAACTCGGACAAAGTACACCCGAAGGCGTGTTTGATCAAACCTGCGAGCGGCGCAAGCAATTTGTTTTCAATTACATTTTATATCTACGAAAAAATATCATATTAGTCTAATCTATTATATAATATAATACCATTATATCAAATAATGAAATCATAAATTTCGTTGTATTTAAAAAATCAATGAAGCATGATATAAATTTTTTATATGGTTTTTCAGTTTCGTTTACTTATTTGATAAATACATACATACATATTAAAAACACATCATAATTTTGATCAAATATGGTATCTAGTTTTGGCATCATAGATTAACCTGATTTTGTCACGGTTGCAAGCGCTCTTATACGACTTTTTTTATTTCAACTCCGACAGGTGTGAAGTCTGAGACAAAGTTCTTGCTTATGAAAATTTTTTTCTATTTAGCACCCCTATGAAACATTTTACGTTAGTCAAATTTTCTGCCGGTATGTACATTTTTTCAGATAGTTTGACTAAAATATTCCAAAGGGGGAGGGATGGTTAATGATTGGTGCTGGATGGATAGTATAAATAGAAAAAGTTTTGCAGTTCCCTGGTGGACACGGATTTTGTCAAAGGCTGTTTCGATGTCAAAAGACACTGTTGAAATATGATTCTGAGATGCTGAACTATTTGTAGTCTGACAGCTTATGAAAAGTAAAGTATCAAATACTGACTTGAAATAACTAGACTAGTTTTGCATGATTGTGGAACGTAGTTCAAGAAAATGTTATGATAGCAATTTAAAAGGCGATGTTTTGTTTCCTATGAGAGGTTGTCTTTCTATTCAAGCCAAGTGGATGACACTCTGATATAAATTTAATTTCATAAATGCCTTTCTGATTATAACGACTGTGACTGATCGTGAATTTTGGAACTTTTTATGAAAGTTAAATTCATTTGCAATTTAATGCTGATGCAAGAAGCATATTAGGAGTGTTAGAAGGTATTATGTTGTTTATAATTTTAGGGCTGAGATGTCTATTTCTGGTTTGAAGTCATTTACTAATAATATATATATTAGTAGTTTTGATCACACGTTTGAGTACAGTGTTAGCTTTTTGTATTTTAACAGTTTTTTGTATATACATACATACATATGTACATGTATAGTAGTTGAATTTCAAACTCATCAACAATTAACACATTTTTACAAAATTTTTCTAGGAGCAACTATGATGCTAGCATCCATACTAATGTTTCCAGAGCTACCAAAGCAATTCATCACCGACAAGCCATTTGTTTATTTCATAAAAAGCAGAAAACACAGCATTTTATTTGGTGGAAATGTGCTGACTTTACCATAACTTTTACTGATTTCAACTGATGTATTTTATTTGATCTTTTTTGATGATTTTTATTTTATTTAACATTATGCAAGTACGTATATTTTTATAGTCACAAGGCAAATAAGTCCCATGTTTAAGCATTAGACATTAGTATGATGTTTTTATGTGTGATCACAGGAAATTTTATTACAACAAAATATAATTCAATAAAGACTTGGTGTATGCTGATTAATGTATAGAGTTTAGTCTATTTTAATTTTTTTATTTTTATTTAAATTTAATTTTTGATTATATTTAAATTTTAATTATATGTTATGTATACTTTTTTAGATTTACATTTTTAATTTTCTAACATTTAAAACAAAATTTTTAAATCTTAAAAATTTTAAAATAAATATTGTTATAAGTTGTTTTTATGTAAAGTGTTTCTTATGTGTTGTTGCTTATGTGTGTTGGTATTAAATTTAATTTAATTTTAATTTCAAACTTTACAATAAGAGTAGAAAACTTGTAGAAAAATATCAATTTTTGGGTATAATTTTTGGCAATAGATTGTCGTTTAAGTCTCAATCTGACATATGCACAATATTACTCATATCATTCTAAAATGTACCAAGGCCTATATACCATTATGAGTTTTCAAATCAAATAAATAATAATGAATAATGTTTAATTAAGTTTTGTTGGTATATAATAATGCTTGTTTCATAACAACAAATATTTCATGCGACTATATGCATGCTCTTATTGAAATGTTGCATGTTATTTCGATAAAAGTTCTAGGATTTTTAGGTTATTTAAAATATTATAATAATTTTTTAATGTTTTCAGGTATTAAAATCATGAGGGTTTCTGCACCGAGGGGAAGAAGAAGAACTCCAAGATTTAGAGCAGATCATCCATTCATCTATGTTTTGAAATCTCCCAGTGCGTTATTTGTAATTGGATTGATGCATAATCTTGACAACAATTAATTTTGATGCCCACAAGGAATTTTGTTTTGCCTCCAAAATTTATGGATCGCTGCATTTGTGTTAAAGCTACATATATAAATAATTTTGCAAAATGTTACATATATATTAACAAACTAAAATAAAAATAAATAAGTTTAACGATAAAACTATTTGTTGATAACAGACTAAGAAAGTACTATAAGAAATATACAAATTTTTTATTACTTTCCAAATACATAGATGTATGCTAGACAACCATGGCATCTTTCTTCGACAGTGAGACATTTTTATACTAGCTACCGTAGCTGACTGTCAAAAATAAACAAAAGAAAAATTCTAACAAGCGCGCGTTTTTTAGTTGGGAAAAAAACAACAATTAACAAAAACAAAACAAGCTGCTTTGGCAGAAAACTTAGTCAAAAAAATAAAGAGGAAGAACTATCACTTAGAATTGCTGCTAAAATGATAAAGTGTTATATGCATGTATGTAATGCCATATAGTTTTGGAAAAAAAAATTTATTCGCACAAAATTTATTTAAACTTTAAGGTTAGGATATCTCGAAAACTTGACGTATAGGAGCAATTCTGAGCTTGGATTCAGATTCAGCGCATCAAAGACCATCGGGTATGCTAGGTCTGGTCTCTGGTTCTGGACTTTCGTTTAATTTTGTCAACCTGTGTTATGTAGCTAAATACAAATCTTCAGGTTATATCTCCAAAACCAGATACTAAAGGCATATTTTGATTATATATTCGCCCATTCGATTGTGTGATTTATCTTTTATAGTTTTTTCATTCTCATACAAAATACGTATATATATTATATATGCTCTGGAGAACTTTGGCATTTGCGTTTGTTTGAGCATTGTATTGTACTTAGTATGCAACGAATTTATTTACGGTTAAAAAATAGCATCAAATTTTCGTATGGCTCGGTTCACACGAGCGTTTTTTTAACGCGCATTAGCTAACGCTAGCTACTGCATAACACAAATTTATATGCAATGACACACACTATCAACGCACGTTGGTTTTACTAACGCTGACGTTATGCTAAGACCCGCGTTGTAGAAAACGCGCGTTGGAAGTAGTCATTAAGAAACTTTTATTTTGAATTATGCCACCGCTACTATCTATTTGACCACGCTCATAAATACCACACTTGTGGACGAATCCAGTAAACGAGTCTCGTTCTTTTGACAGCTGTCTTATTTCGAACTTTCATTATTTCAGCCATATTGAATTTTTCGAAGTTCACCTTTCTTTTTCCGCTGAACTGTCAAAAACGTATGTATTCTACTTGGAAAATCGACGAAATTTAAATCAAATTAAATCTGAATTTTGTGTAAAAATTACATAAAATTATTATGTGCATAGCATCAAAATAATGTTGAACCAATCGTGTATTAATATATTTCTTGTGTTTTGTTTCTTTTTCGCTTATCTGTCGCTGTTTCCGTACTGCCGCCAACATGAACGTTGACATGAATAAAACATTTGATATAATCGAAAATAAATTGCAAATATTTAAAACATTCTGCCTTTATTGACTCTGGTAGGACGCAATGGCCAAGTCAAAGAATCACACTAATCACAATCAAAACAGAAAGGCCCATCGTAATGGCATCAAGAGGCCAATTCGCAAGCGCCATGAATCCACTTTGGGTGTAAGTATAAAATGAAAATTTTCTATCAGAGTTGTTTAACTTCATGTCAGTATTCAAATTTTAATGCATCATAAATCTTGTTTTCTCCTTTTGCAATTGTTTGCTATATCGTAGCTTTTGTGTTACTCCTATTCTCGATTGTGTGAAATTTCCTTTTGTTATTCATATGTAGGGTATATAAGTGAGCGTCGGCAGTTATAGAAAAGTAAATCCTTGATCAAAGTCACCTCCGGAGTCGATTTAGCCATTTCCATCAGACTATTCGATACCAAGCGAGATAGTTAAGTACAATTACACTGCATTTCCAATCATTGCTCGTAAAAATTAAACCGCACACCAACTGTTCATACTAATAAAAGCCATATCTATTTAAAATCTGGATAATTGCTTGAATTTCAACAAAGGTTGTTGCACTTATGTACTATGCTTAGAGAGTTCAGGCGTAATTATGCACACGGATAGTATCGTACCGTAGCCACATTGCTGTGCATGTGCCTCACCGTATAAATCATTTGCTGAAATACCTCAATTGTGCCCATTATATACAATATAGGATCCTGAGATCCGATAATAACATTTTTGATTTATATGTTGATAGTTGAATAGGATGACGACAAAGGAGTGATACTCAAAATATGATACGTTCTCCCTCTCCACTGTCCTTAAAGCAATTGAGCGGAAGATAACACAAAAGAAAAATTGTGAAGGCCAGGAAAAACTATAAATATCACGTATAAATTTACAATATTAAAAAACCAATCAGTTTAACCAAATATAATTTTCGATCACTCCTTTTGTGTAATTGGTTGTTTGACAAAAGATATTCCTTTTTAATTAATTTATTTAATTTTTGATATTTAGATCAAGTTAACCATTATTTCTTTTTTTTATATTTTAGATGGACGTTAAGTTCCTAATCAACCAGCGATACGCACGCAAAGGCAACCTCTCCGGTGTTGAGGCCAAGAAACGTTGCGAGGAACGTTTGGCTGCCCAGGCTGGCAAACCACAGCCAATTAAGCTATAAGTTTTTCGAATTTTACTATTAACTGCAAAATATTCGATTTAGATGCTTAATGTGTGATTGGAAAATGATTAGAAAATAAAAAAATTTAATTTTTTAATACAAACTGAAATTTAATTCAACTTTTATATAGGTAACATTAGTAACAGTAAAAAAATGTATCTTCACTGTAAATGCCAATTATTTCAATAGTAGACACTCAAAGTCTTATGAAATGGAATGTACTCCAATTCCTTTGCATATTTGCGGCGATAGTCCCAAAGAAAATGATCAATTAATATGGAATTAACATTATCTTTAGATATATTCGGATGATGTTTCTCAAGTTCTGCTAATACTGCATCTTTTACAACTTCTACAATGTAAATGGATGCCCCACGTATTTCAACCTCCATTTGATCACCATTTTTCAGCAATTTATCACATTTAAGCACCTCCAGCAACTCAGATGAATATTCTAAAGAGCCAAAATGGACTAACACTTGTGGTATGCGATAGTCAGCAAACATTGTAATGCATTGTATATCGTCAAATTTGCCCAATCCTTTTCCACGAAAACATGCCCATAGATCGCCAATGAGTATTTGTGCGCGTTTGTACAACGAAACACGCTGACCTGCGTAAACAGCTTCATCACGGAAACATGGGAATTCGCTTACGATTAATTGTAATAAGCGTACCGATGAATTCTCGGCCGCTTTGACTACATTTTCAAACTTTCCATCCCATTTTTCTAGTAGCCGATTGCCAACCTGATGCAAGCAATCCACACGTTCTTGCAATAATGGCACCTTTGTTTCGCCGTCATCAGAACGCATTATGTCCTGCAACTTTTCTGCATCAATGGTGGCAAAATAGTGCGAATCTGTGATGTTAACACCTTCTGTGAGGGCGCGATTAATGGCTGCGCACAATGCAAAGTAACCGGTGTATCCATTTACTTTGTACTTAGTGTGATCCGCTATAAATTTAAAAAAAAAATAATTCAAATCCGGATACACATTGTATTATTTTATATTCTTACTTGGTGTCCAAAAACAAAAGTTTAGCGTATCAATCAGAAAAATCCAATCCACTGCATGTGCATCATCGGGTTTTGGATGCAACTCATGTTGTGAAAAGTTTGCAACATCAATTGTTTTTTCCGCAATGCCTTTAAGAATTTCACTGGTCAATTTTTCAATGCCCGCTTGTTGCACTTTCAAATATTTGGCTTGCTTAATTATGAATTCGCCAGATTCCCGCGGTAACAACACTTTTGTCATTTTCTCTTGGATTCAGTATTTTCTATAGCCTGAAAAATAAGATAATTATAGTTGAGATTAATATTTATATGTAAAAAGCTCACCTTCCAGATCCCTATTCAAAATTTTAATCATTTGTTTAAGGTTACGTTCAGTTACTAATAAATTTTTACTAAGGTTTGTTCGATTAAAACAAGATGTAAGTCTACCACACTAAATAGTTGCACAACTCCGTCGAAAATCTGGCGAATAAAACATTAAGCAAGCATGCAGTTGATTGGACTTTTCTGATTGATACGCTAAACTTTTGTTTTTGGACACCAGTAAGAATATAAGATAACACAATATGTAACTGGATTCGAATTTTTTTTTTTAATTATAGCGGATCACACCGGTTACTTTGTATTGTGAGCAGCCATTAATCGCGCCCTCACAGGGGTTAAAATCCGTTTAAATCACATTAATCTATATTTTTTTTTATATTCCAGATGTTCGTCAAGTTCCTAATCAACAATCAACCAGCGATACGTTCGCAGGTGTAATCTCTCGTGTTTAGGCCAAGAAACATTGCGAGGAATGTTTGGCTACCCAGACTGGCAAACCATAACCAATAAAGCTATAAGTTTTTCGAATTTAACTATTTATGCACTGCAAAATATTCTATTTAGAAGCTAATGTGTGATTGAATAATGATAACAAAATCACAATATGTATGTATTAATTTTTTAATAAAACTGTGATATTTAATTCAACTTTCATATTGGTCACGTTAGTTCTCAGTAAAACAAATAAAAAAATAAAAATTATTCTTCATAGTAAATGCAAATTATTTCAATAGTAGACACTCAAAGTCTTATGAAATGGAATGTACTCCAATTCCTTTGCATATTTGCGGCGATAGTCCCACAGAAAATTAGCAATTAATATAAAATTAACATTATCTTTAGATATATTGGGACGATTTTTCTCAAGTTCTGCTAATACTGCATCCTTGACAACTTCCACAATGTAAATGGATGCCCCACGTATTTCAACCTCCATTTGATCACCATTTTTCAGCAATTTATCACATTTAAGCACCTCCAGCAACTCGGATGAATATTCTAAAGAGCCAAAATGGACTAAAACTTGTGGTATGCGATAGTTAGCGAACATTGTAATGCATTGTATATCGTCAAATTTGCCCAATCCTTTTCCACGAAAACATGCCCATAGGTCGCCAATGAGTATTTGCGCGCGTTTGTACAACGAAACACGCTGACCTGCGTAAACAGCTTCATCACGGAAACATGGGAACTCGCTTACAATTAATTGTAATAACTTTACTGATGAATTTTCGGCCGTTTTGACTACATTTTCAAACTTTCCATCCCATTTTTCTAGCAGCCGATTGCCAACCTGATGCAAGCAATCCACACGTTCTTGCAATAATGGCACTTTTGTTTCGCCGTCATCAGAACGCATTATGCACTGCAACTTTTCTACATCAATGGTGGCAAAATAGTGCGAATCTGTGATGTTAACACCTTCTGTGAGGGCGCGATTAATGGCTGCGCACAATGCAAAGTAACCAGTGTACCCATTTACTTTGTACTTATTGTTAGTGCGATCCTCTATTAATTTAAAAATATTTAATTCAAACCAAAATATTCGATTATTTTATCCACTTACTTGGTGTCCAAAAACAAAAATTCAGCGTATCCATCAAAAAAATAAAGTCCACTGCATGTGCATCATCGGATTTTGGATGCAACTCATGATGTGAAAAGTTTCCAACATCAATTGTTTTTTCCGCAATGCCTTTAACTATTTCACTGGTCAATTTTTCTATGCCCGCTTGTTGCACTTTTAAATATTTCGCCTGCTTAATTATGAATTCGCCAGATTCCCGCGGTAACAACACTTTTGCCATTTTTGTAATGATTTCAGTATTTGCTAAATCCTAAAAAATAAGATAACTATCTTTAAATGTGAATATATTAAAAGTCCACACCTTCCAGATCCCTATTCAAAATTTTAATAATTTGTTAAAGGTTATGTTCAATCGAATATTTACATAGGTTTGTTTGATTAAAAAACAGAGAAGTGTATCCAACTATAAGTTGGCCGACTCTACGCCAGTGCTGCTGCGTAAGTACTTATAACTATACTCCCTAAATTGGAGCGTCAGCGTCAAGCCTATTCGATTTTCCAATTTTGACAGAGCGTTGACGTCAATTTTTTTATTTTATTGTGTTGATTCTTTTCCATGCACAAACGTTAAATAAATAAACTCTACATGACATTTAACGCTACACTCTTATTTAGGGTTGACGGAAACGGGTAATCGATGTGAAAATTAAAACACACTTGTTCGTTGAACAGAATTGGGTCGAATCGGGAATATTCGTATGATAATGTGAAGTGCCGCATTCAATTACGTCACTTACACACACGGCACATAAACACCGGTGAGTCACTTCGGTGTAGTTATTTAGTTTTTGAATGCCAATAACGTCAGCCTAGTGGTTCGATCTTTCAACGTCGGCGTAGTGAGTCGGTGCATAGTTTTGTTGCAAGAGAACGTACGATATGTTTGGGAGCTTATCCAATTGAATTCAAATTGGGTGAACTGTCAAAAATCATGTGCTAATTTATTTTTTATTCTTTCCGTTTTTCATCCCAACATTTGAATTATATCATATATTTGATATTACAAAACGGCCATCTAGCCATATTGCATACATTCATTGTACCCTGCATTGTATCCTGCTAACAGTTTATATTGAATAGCATCTCTGTTAGTAAAGACTTAATTTTTTCGATTGAGGGATTGCTGTCAAAATATGGAACAGCTGATTTGTACCAGCCCTAAGAAATTGTTTAAACAATAAATCAAAAATAGCAAAATAGAAGGGGAAACGACAAAAAGAATTTGAGCGAACAAGAAACGTGAAGAAGTAGTTGAAAAGGAAGAAATCAAAAGCAAATCGTCTTCGTCATTTACTGGTCGTTTTCGCGTGTGAAATGTGTGAAAGGTTTTAGCATTGTGAATTTTAGCGAAAGAAATAAATGTATTATTAAAAAATGAAAAAGTTTTATTGCATACATATATGATAAAACGATGCACAATTTTAATAAGCAAAGTGCATAGGTAATAAATGTACAAAAATATTTCTTTATAAAAAGTATGTATGCACATACATACATATATAAAATAAGTATGAAAAAATTAAAGTTTAATGTGCTATTGAAAAATGTGTAAAAAGAAGGAATAATTCAAAAATAAGTTAAGAATTAAAAAATTGTAAATTTCGCCAATAAATGGTATTAAATGAAATTGAGTTGTGTGCGAAAAATTAATCAATTTAAAAAATTGCGTGCTAGCAAAAGTGAAAAAATATATATTTATAAAAATTACAATAATTTTTATAAAATATAATTAAATTCTTAAGAAAAATTAAAATTTTTACGAAATAAAAACGTTGTGAGTGAAAAAAATCATTGAAATCGTGCAAAATCGAAAGTATTTCTTATTATATGTCACATTATTGACGTTTTGCTGGGAGAAAAAAGAAGTCTTTGTTATTGTCATAACCTGCTAGCGCAGCTGCTTCGGATATTTAGCTGTCAGTGTCGAGCAACGACATCCTGTCGTTGCCGCAGATTACTTTGACGTTGTTAACGTCATCGTTGTCTTTTTGTGCATTGTTGGTGTTTTTTTAATTTTCCTATTTGTATATTTGCGTTGTTGTTGGTGTTGTTGCAGGGGGACTCACAACAAAACGGAAAAGCTGTCGGCACTGTGAGGCAAACTGGCGAAATTGCGAACATTGTTATACGGTTTTATTTGTATGCTCAGCATAATTCAAGGTGAGTAGTAGTTTGAAATATTAGACTATTATTTGCATAAAATTATCTAATTATTTACAATAATTGCAGACTTTTGTTACCTTTAAGTAAATTTAAGCTCTTTGTTTCATATGGTATCGTAAATATTGCATTGTAAGCATTTAAGTATTATTCATACCCTAGTCGTCAATTGAAGGTTTTCACATTACATTTCCGAAATCATGCATTTAAAACGCTAAAGTTTTTTGTTTAAATAGAGTACACACACTAGTATGTTTATATGAATATACGTACATACATTTATGATTCATTCCACTGAACAATAATTGCTGATATGTAATTGTTAAAATAATAATTATTGTTTCAATATTCTCCCATCCCTCTTTCACAATTCGACAAACCTAAGTATCTGAAACCTAAATATACTATTCCGAAGGTTTTTGACCCGCTGAATTCGAATCCGTCATAAGTTCTCTGGTAGTATCGGTTAAGGTAATTTTTATTTATGAAACTCTTCATTGGGTTCAAAAGAACTACTTTTTCTCTTCAAGATATACTATGAATTATATCGATATCTTTCTTTTTCTCCGAAATATCGTAAGTTGAAATTTATTATACAGATCTCCATAAAAATCAAATTAATTTACAGTAGTTATGAAAATGTGTGAATATATAAAATAACCTTTTGATGTAATATATCCTCAAATACCTTGAAATCGAACTTTTAGGTAAGAATATCTCGAAAACCGAAACCACCAGAGAAATTCTGACCTCAGATTTGAATTCAGCACGTCGAAAACCTTTGGAAAATTATATTCGGGTTTCAGATACTGAGAATTGACCAAATTTTGTCGAACTGTGTTATTTATTAGTTTGCCCTGAAGATTGCGAGTTTTACTCATGACGCTTTTTTCGCCCGCATTGCCCTCTTCTCCCGTCAACAGCGACGATGATGATTATTGTAATCAAACTTTCAGACTGTCCATTGTAGATTTTCAAAATTCGTTTAAAGATAAGAAATTTTGCATTATCTACCGTGTAACATAGCCTTTATGGAACAGATTAATCGACAAACTTTAGGCTTAAAGTCACGAGGAACGATCTTGCTTTATTTCTACCTAGTTACCGTACTTTGTCCCTACCACCATATGTATGTCTCATAATTTTGTCAATTTTCCGTATAGTTTTGTCAATTTTTACTTATCGTGTCCAGCACGAAAACACTCAAATTCGCAGCCTCTAAATAAAAGTCCGTATTGAGGTTCGCAATGTCAACATAACGGTAGAATCAATCATATGTATAAGTATTTATGTACATATTTATATACTTAGACCATTTTAGTTCGTTTAAGAAGTAAAGCTTTTGTTATATTTGTTATAAAACTTTGAACACATGATTTTGAAAATACAATAAGAATATGAAATTAAAATTTATACTTTCAATTAACACCTGAAGAAGGTACTAATTTAATTAAAAAAAAGGAATAAGTGAACACAGTGATGCAAACATACTAGCGATAGTATAAAAATTTCGAAATACCTTTTTTATCTAAATGCCAATATTTTTAATAATTATATCGCAATTTTAAAAAGTTTTGATTTTGTTAGATTAAAATAAGGAAATAAATCTATCTCGGTAGATTTTAAAATAGTCGGCGAAGACACCGGATATTTAAGTTTTGCTGAACGTCTTTTTACTCTAATGTCCCGCATGTAAGTTATTCAAAAAATTTGACTAATATGCTCCATAAGAGGGGTTAAGGAGTGGTGCTGGAAGGGCACTGTAAATGGAAAAAAAAATTGTGTTTTAATGAGGAACAACTTTGCTGCAGACGTCAAACCTCTCAAACTTGAAATAAAAATGTCGTAACTAGAAAAGTTTTTGTAACCGTGTTAATTTACTGTTTTCTCGAAACTCTGACGTGTAGCTCAATCTGATAGCAGATTTAAGCTCAGCGATATCAAATTACCCCACATTGACATCAGTCCATTTCCCTCAAATTTGGCTGCACACAATGTTATAAATGTACATGCAAGTACATACTTTAATCATTGTGATATAATTATGTCAAACACATTTTACAATAACTAAATGATTTTGCTTGCTTTATCCAAAAAAAAATGTAAATTATTTAAAAATATAATGGAGTACTTATGTGTAATTATTTAATATTCAATGTCAGCAGTTGATGAGAAGCTTAGTGCACTGTCAATTAAAAATTTCGCTTTTTCAGTGTTTTACATTTCACTTTTAATAAGCTATTCACGTGCAAAAAATGTTTGGTTTATTTTTTCTACGATGAAATGACGTATGTAATTGATATCACGTAATCAATTTTATACAACGCCCATAGTATTTGTTAGTAAGTTTTTGTTTTAAATTTTCAGTTCCTAACCTACTTGAATTTCTATCAACTTAAATTAATCATCAGAATTAGTTATTGAAACGTTTGTTATTAAGTTACTTATGTGGGATTGATTGAAAAGAACTTTGATAAATGAATGTCTAATCATTTTTTACTTGTACAAAACTTTTAAGTACTAGAGCTTTGTAATTAAGGGGATATCTTACAGAAGAAAATACATAAATGCAAAAATACTATCAAACTATACTTTTGCCACTAAATGATTTATACTTTAAAATTTAAAGTTTAAATTAACGTTTTTTTAATCTACTAGTTGAATGTTTATGCTCGTATAGCCATAACAATTCATAACATCATTTAACGCTTTGTAGATTAGTTCGAATATCTCTAAGATTAAATTTAAATAATATTATTTGCTTAAGTACTTTAGTGAAAAAAATTTACTTGTGAAAAATACTATAAATTTATCTTAACTTTTTATTAAATGGAAAAAATATTTTAAGCACAAATTGTAAAAGGGGGAAAAATTATTCGTATTCAATCAGGCACCATAATTCGATCAAATCTATATATTTATTTTGGGTCAAGAATCGATACACATACGTTTTCGCAAGTTAATTAGTTTGCCTGTTACCCTGGGTCCTAGATGAGTACTTTGTATGCGTATTGCGGGGAGAGTCGGCATCGTAATTCATTTACAGCTCAGTTTTCTAGTTAAATGATAAAGAAAACAATGAACGTTAAGTGCTTGGTGGCATGCTGAACTGAAATAAAAATTTTTTTTAAGTCAAAAAAAAATTTTTTTCGAACAAAATAGCGGGTTCCTTAACTTAAAATTTTAGGTCCAATGAACGCTATGAGTCTAAGCTCCAAACAAAATTTTAAAACAGTAACCCCAGTAGCTCACTAAATATTGGACCATGATTTTTGAATAAAGACAATCAATTAATAGGAATGCTAAGCGGAATGCTAAGCGCTCTCTAAAACTGATATCCCGCACTAGACATAGCGTCTCATCAGTTGTTGAAGTTATAACTGGCCACTGCCTGATCGTCAAACATGCGGAGAGATAAGTTCTTTGGTCTTTTGACTTCTGTAGAAGTTGTAGGGATGTGAAAAAAGAGGAAAACATTAAACATTTGCTTTGCTCCTGCCCCGCACTTGCTAGAAAAAGACACAAAACACTTGGTTTGTTGTTATTTGATGACCTGAATGACATACAAAATACATCCTTTTTGTCTGTAACTAGTTAACTACTTAGTGCACATTTCAAAATTCAGGATTTTATATCTTTTGATTTCAAGTCTCTCACATTTGGCTAGGAGCTGAATCATTTTCGCCGTATTCGGTGCTAATTTTTTAAAAATTGTCATATTTTCAGTGTTAATTTGATATGTTGTTACCCTATAATTAAGTTATTTTACCATAAAGGAGCTGACTTAATGTTCTACTTAATTTTAATCTTCTTGTAGATTGATAACAAGCTTTGTTATTATTCCATGTGAGTTGAATTGCTTTATTACTTTATGTTGTTGTTATTGTGGATGAACATGAAGTGAATGTGATTAAAATATTCATGATACCACATTGACACAAAATTTTTAGGTATTTCTTTCACTGTAGAATTAAGCATTATAAAGTGCAGAGCTTAGTTATTTAATGGTACTTATATTACATAAAATGAATGAATTAAAACGAAAAACATAAATGTGATATTATTTCATGTAACTATTTTACATAAACAATTTAAAAAAAAATTTTAATTAACAATGATTAAGTATTCTTGCTACTTGTAAAAAGTATAACATTTCCGAGAAATCATCCAGAAGCAAAATTAATTTAATATTTTGTGAAAATATTCATTTATGTAAGTATAACGCTCAAGCGTCTTTAATTATTTTATCATTTTTTTCCGATATTTTAAATAACTATATGTATGTATGTATATTAATACACGGATATTGTATTAGCTAGTTAGTAGATTATTTTCCAAGACTGTATCACATTTGTATGTATGTAGTTAAAAGAAAATTGGATTGGCGATTGGATTCTTATATGTGTTTTATACAGTTTCTTTTTTTATAGGGAAATTTCTTATAACGTACAATATATAGTTACCTATCCACAGACAATAGTTAACATCTTAATTTTGTTTTTTATTTTTTTCTAGAGCAAAACTCGAGAAAAACTAATAACACAAAACTTTCTCTTATTGTTAGTTAATTAGGTTTAAGAAGTACGAGAACAGCGTAATATAAAGTTAAAGGATTTCTTTTACGTGCTTTTAAAGCTTTTAACTACTACTGCGGGTACCGGTCAGATAACTAAAAAATATGTCCTGATTCAGCTTGCACAGCCGATCAAATGCTTGAAACCAGAACTACGTCCCTCTAACGATGTAAATTTTCACCATTTAGTTATTCAAAGAAAATGCAAAACAGAATTGAAATCTAAAAAATGTCAATCGATTTATATTTGAAAATGGTAAAAGGTCTTATCATTAATCCTGCAAATTCGTTAGCACTCGACGTTTACTTAGACTCGTAAAATAAATTTTCAGTCCCTTGGCGTCAGTTCTTAAAAGTCATAAAAGTGACAATTTTTAAAGTACTGAATCATTTTTACAAGTGAAGGTCATTATATTTGTATTTTTTTAAAGATTTCTGCAAAAAAATGTAAGCGTTAACATTCTAATTATAGGGTGAAGGGGGCGTGGAGTTCTTATAAAAACCATATTTTCTCTTAAAATACTCTATGAAATAGCTATTCTTTTCATACACAGCTACCCGTGACCAGTACCATTGGTCAAGATAAGCGTTATAAAAAGACATAAATAAAAAAATCATTTAATTGAAATTCAGCTGTAATAAGCATTCATTTTCATAAAAGTTTACGTAAATGGGTCACAAAAAAAAACATTTTTACACTAAAAAAAATCAAAGCTATGTATGCATGTATATTTATTGTATTTTTTAATTGACACATAAAGATGTTAAATAAGGTTAAAATTTTAGAAGATTGCAAATAAAAAAAATTTTTTTATCACAAAAAGAATTAGCGAAAAATAATTTCATAAAAACTTTCATATAAGCAAAATCGATTTGCATAAAGAAGTTCGAATGAGTCACATAACTTAAAAATGAGTTAACATCTATGATGACTAAATCTAAACTCATAGACAGTAAATAGTTTCAACTGGTGTAAGTGCACTTTAAATAAATATTATATGTAGAGCAATCGATTTTTTTTTTATTTTTCATTTAAATGTTTTCATTTTATTTTATATTGACCTTTAAGATAGCACTGTAGTTAAATTGATGATCCTGAAAAAACTTAAATGTTAGCCGACTTAAGATAAAATTGAAAATTTTTTTTTCATGAGGAAATTTTCCGTAAACTTTATGTAGTTAATACAAGTAAAGATTAAGCGTATTTCAAAATTTGTATATGCATAGTTATGTAAGTTAGTCTGAAATCTTTTATATAAATTTATACCTAATTTTCTTTGACTTATTTAAAAAATAATTATGAACGATTTGTTCAACGAATAAAATAAAATAAAAACATCTTTTTTTATTATTTGAACTTGACGGAACAATTAAAATTGTTTGGCATACAAAATAAATAATGTTCTTGTATATGTACTTACATACCTATACACGATAAATGCATAAAATGCTTAATGAATGAAAATATTACTTCAGAAACACTTAAAACAATTCCAAAAATAACAGCCACACAAATGCGTAATAAAATGAAACAAAATTTATTCTAAAAATATTTAGCGTAGAGAACTCATTGTAAGTGTCTATGAATTGAATCTAACAAGGTTACTTTATATTGTAAAAATCACATTATATGTTTTATATACCTACATCAGAGTGGGGACTTTTGCACTAAATTTTTTACTCAATAGTTTTTAGGGTTTGTGTGATAAAAATTTATTACCACTAAACGTCTTAGTGGAAGTGAAATAGACGTTAAGTGAAAGTTTAAGCACTAAGTGATAATAAATTTCAAGCTCAATATTTTGTTCTAGTGGCAATCAAGTCCCAGTAGCACGTTACGTTTAGTCGAACCTTTTTAGTGAGCATTTCTAATAGAAGTGAGTTTCTATTAAATTTTTCAATTAAAAAAATTGTATGTGAAAAAAAATATATGTTTGAATTTAATGTAAGTATTTAATGAAAACTCACTTCCATTAGAAAGTTCCACTAAAAGTCCACATAGTTTCCACACAAGTTAACTATTAATGGTAGTGAAAAAATCACCACTATTTTGTTTTCTTTTAGATTTTAATAATAATATTTACATATGTGGGCATTTCCACATTTTAGAAAGTTGTGCATTGATGTCTCTTAAAAATGGTTTTGATTGTACCCAAAAATAATTTATACTTTTTTTTAATTTAAGTTTAATCGCGGTCGCGCGGGACATTTTTTTCCATCACGATACTTATGTTGCTTCTGTTGCTCTTTTACGAAATTATTTAACTATAAATAAGCTTAGTAAATATGTTTTTAAATCAACAAAAGTATTCAATGTATTTATTTTCACAACTAAGTATTATGAATAATGTATTGTGTGGTATTAAATATAATAAAGAAAATATTTTTTTCGCCGCCGTGTTTGCTCATCTAGATTTAAATAATTTAAGAGTACATACATACATATCTCACTTACGGTGTCGCACGGTACCAACTTTATATAAGTACCAAGATCACAAATCCTCTTATTTTTCCGCAAGGTTTTTTTTATTTTAATTGTATAAAAAATCTCTGTTTGTACTTAATATTTAATGAGCTTCCTGCATGTACTTTCGACGCACTGATAACAAATGTTGTTTTTTAAGGTTGCACAGGACATCGAAATATGTGATAATGCAAAGCAAAATCTTACAGTTATTTACAATCGCATAGTTTCTTATGCATTCTTTTGTGAATCCTTATACCTTCAGAAAGATTTAAGAGAGCAAAAGTCAATACATAATGTCTCCCTTTAAGATTTTTTATCAAAACAAAACGTGCAATAGAAATATCCAAATAGTTAAAAAAAGTTTCGCTTGTGCGACTTTGCATATCTCGAAATGCATTATAAATAAATGTAAAATTTGTTTACATTAGTTAAATTTGATTGTTTCTCTATGAAATATGATAAAACAAAGTGTTTTCAAGAACTTTTAATTTTTTTCTCTCGGTATACCTTTCGGTGGAAATGCTGATATAATCATTTTTAGTATAATAATATTTATTGAAATAAGATTTGAGTTTTACTAAACGTTGATATCCGCTATCACTAAATGTTGAGTATTGAATTCATTATTCAAAAAACGCTTCGTGGTAGCTAGTGAGATATAATTTCTAAATACCAGTAAGCACTCAGTGGTAGTGGAGTTGTTAATTTAACTAAAATTTTAATATGTAGCAAGGTCTTTCCTACCATAGATGCAGAGGGTGCGGTGCACACGGACGCCACATCACAAAAGCGCGTAAAGGACATTTCTAATACAAAAATTCTTTCGAATATAAAGCAATCTATATATTAATACGAGAACGTCGAAACTTATGGTACACTTTTTTAGTAGTTATTATGAAGAGAGGTGAATGAAACTTATATCATTTGAAAGGTACTGTTTTGCAGATGTGCACAAAGAAAAAATAATTTGTAATATGTGCCGTTGAGGCAGGTAAAATAAAGAAAACATACGCGCATGATTCCCTCATACAAAACGCTTCAAGGTGAGACGTTTTGTTCGTCATAGGTCGGTAAAATTCTTTCAAAGTTAAAACTTGGAGGGTACGGTCGAGTTTCGACCACAACACGATACTAGTATTTACAAAATTGTAAAAATTTAACTGCGCCAAAGCAGTTGGGAAAGACTCTGGTCACAATAGTGTACTGAAAATTGAGTGCAGTAGTCCTCACTCTGACCTACATACAGAAATAAATCATTCAAAGTTAGCAAAATGGAATTTATTCAAATCAAAATACTCAATTAAATTTAGATATTTTTTTAACTACACATTTTTGATATATGATCTAGAAATTCTCTAATGAGGTTGAATTAAATCATTTTTGCTCATTATTTAAATTTTTATTAAGACATGAGGCATTTTATTTATTTAACCCTTCATAGCATGGCATTGGACATAGTTAAAGCGTTTATAACGAGAGCAAACAAAATTGATATAGTTAACTACAAAGCGAATAACTCCAAAAAATTTTGAGAGCTTAGAGAGAAATTTTAACAGGCTAATGAGTAAATATGTACGAATGTAAAAGCCACTTAAAATGAGCTCGTAAAAAGATTCAAAAAATCAAAAATATAAAATTTTTTCCTTTGTTTCTGAAATGCTTGAGATTTATTGTTATTTTTTTACTAAGTATGTATATGCGTTTCGTTTTATAAATTAGAGTCATTCCAAATAAAAGCGTCAGAAAAAAAAATCTAGTTACTCCACTACTTTAAATTTTTATCATTCTCACAAAGTTTGAGTAAAAATCTAAAATAAGCTAGTTTTACCAATTAGACGTTTTCTTCTGGAATATTCTTTCAAATTACTAGATACTATCAAAACTTAACGAATAGTCTGCCGTCTGTCGTCAGCAAATCAGTCAAACCCTTCGCTCATTTTTGACACAAACGGCGCCGCAAAGCTCCATTTATACGAGTAGTTCTAACATTGAGTGTTTAATTTTGAGTTACTAAATTTCGTTTGAAAAGTGCAAAAATTTCTTAGCCGTAACATGAAAATTTCCGCCTATAACGAGGAAGAAAAAAAAAAAATGAATTGGCGTCGAAAGTTTTATTTGCGTGAATATTCATTTAATCAAAATGATTCAGCAATAATCATAATAATGGTCATTAGAGTTCGGCAGAAAAAGTTCATATAACTAGTTAGTTACTTAGTTGATTCTTGAATTCCTCGAAAATGCTTAAAATTCGAAAATGTACAGCATTTGAAGACTGTTCCTTTAAAAAAAAAAAAAAAAAAAATTTGGCATTTTAAAAATTTAATTTATCGTTAAAGAATTAGAAGATTATTTTCTTTTGACTTTTTGTTCAAATTTGTTCTTATAGATGGGCCATTCCATGCCAAATAAAACACCACTTTGATTTTGAATCTCAATTTTTTTAATTTTTTTTTGTGTTTTAGTACTGTTTAAAAGTTTTCTCCATAGATTGTTATTTATTTACCAAATTTGAATTCTGGTATGATAATGTGCAATCACAGATGGGACATATTTTTTTTCGAATTTTTAATGTTCATATTTTTCAGTTATGCGTGTTGAAGAATATCCAGATGCGGTATTTTGAATAACACAAATAAATAATAGTCAAACCTGCCAATTGTTATCCAGAAAAAAAACGTTAAACACCCATTGTAACACCCCTACCTTTCACCTTTAATCTGAAATAAAATTTCGTAGAAAATAAAATAAAGCCTGACCAGCTAAATACTTGTGTCTGTATAAGTTACTGAGCATTTCATAGGCTCACTGCCTTTGTGGAGTTTAGTGCTAGTTTATTCATTAAAAAAGGGCGCTTATACTCTTTCGTACGAAAATTTTCACCGAAAGAAGATTAACTATATCTAGAATAATTGTGATACTAAAATTTATCAATTTAAACAAATCTTAGTAGGCAAAAGGGAATAATTATAAATAAATACAAATATTACTCGGAATTTAAAGTTGTGTAAGTTATATACATTAAATTAATACTCATTATGATAAGCAAAACAAAAAATAAGAAGTGTAAACATTACGACCAGAACGGAGAAAACAAAGAAATGTAGGGGTAGCAAATAAAACTCTACAAAAGCACAGAAAAATTGTAACAAAGCCAGAAAATCTCTGAAACTAATAATGAAAATACACATAATTATCAGTGAAATGAAACGCGTCTCAGATTACTTTCGCCTTGCAAGAAACGAACACCGCACGCTTTGCTGGCGGTATATAAGAAGAAAATAAAAACGTTAAAACGTTTCAAGTAAAACCCGGTTAAAATTCTGAACCCGTCGTGTTTACAACTGATAAATAAACGTTATATTATTTCAGTAATTTTTCAAGACTAAAGTACATACAGCGTTTTTTTTTTGTGTCAGCATAATGGAGCAAAATGTACCCGTGTTTTCTATCTCCTACTGCATGGATACACTTTATCAGTCAACGTCCACAATCGAGCGCAGTGTAAGTCGAGAAGTTTTTTATTTTATTTTTCTCAAATATAATGTGTTGATGATTTCAATGGCAGTGCAAATGATATACATATTGTTTCTTTGTGTTATATGAAAATACATATTTACTACTTAAGAAGTATTTATTACTACTTGTGATCGAGTAATTTTCCTAAGCGTTACAATACAAGGCATGTGCGGAAATCTTTCAGAATAACGCTTTCAATACAATATTGAAACTTTTTATATTTGCTTATTAAAAAACAAAAAAAAAAAAAGTGTTTGATACACATAATCACTTATGTGATAAACATATAATCAGTTAATGTTTATATAATTTAATTAAAAATAATATGTTTTTGATAGTTATGTCCTTGATATGCAGCTCTTACTGTTTTACTAGGAAAATTTACTTTTCTACATCATGTTTGAATAAATTATTTTCAACTAATTAACGTGAATAACCACGTAATTTGCTGATGAATTTCATTGACGTCTAAGAGTGCAATTTAGCAGTGTAAGCAGGACATTATCGTGATACAAAAAAAAAAATAGAGACAAAGCTTATTAAGAACAATAATCTTAACCTTACTAATATGAGACAATACAAATTTCATCAATGTCCCGTTTGTTTGTAGCCCTTCGACAATCTAAACCCATACTAGCTTTAATGATTCTGCACTCAAGTATGGATACTATATGGATACTCCTTTAGCCCAAGTCCGATAAGTGCGTCCTGAATAGCTTCGGTACGAACGTTGTTAAAGGCACCTTCAATATCAAGAAAGGCTGCCAGCGTGAATTGACGGAAGTACGGAAGTGACGCTCAATCGTTTGATTAACCTCATGAAGAACAGTTTCGGTAGATCTTCCCTTGAGGTACACCTGCTCTGAGGTAAAAATGGATGTGTGCTATCCAGTGTTTTTCTAACATCATCATCTAGCCTAAAATCTTTAAATAATTCATGGCCGCTTCTACCCAACTTGAGAATAAAAATCACTTTAACTTTCCTTCAACTTGAAGAAATGTGGTTAAGAGTGATGCTAGCTTTAAAAATTTGTATGAGCCAAGGGGCTAATACGTTTTTTATTTAACTATTATAATTGATTCAATTGTTAGCAATGCATCGATTTGCCGGGTATACTTTACAAAGTAGTCCCCTGTAGAAAAATGCTCATACTAAATATAAATCCATGTATGCTATATAGATGTCCTCAAAACTAAAGCAAAGATTGAGTTTAAGGGAAAGTAGCATAGCTGGTCCAAGTTGTTAGTAATTTAAGTTTATTGGCTAAGCAAAATATTGTACATACAATCCATTGTGACTTAAACGAAAAATTGCTAATATTTTTATGAAATATTTTTTTAATATAACTTAATGTACCTGCTGCATTTTAAATTGAATAACTTTTCATTAATATTGTAATAAATTTTAAAATGTCATATAAGTAGTTATTCAACGACCAAAAATAATGTGCCATAAAACAAGACAATAATTCACATAACAATATACACATTTATTAAACGATCGCCAAGTACATATATAATATAAAATTTTTACCCATAAATTAAAATTACTCGAAAATAAGTATCAATGACTTATTCCTGATCTCGTTTACTTTTTGCATGCAAATGCTTAAATGTAAAAAAACTGAATCCACAAATTGAAAAAAAACTGCTGATATTTACGATTGAATATAATTTATATATGACGATGTATAAACTATGGTACAATATATTGTATATTTATTTAAACAAACAATTTTATGTTTTATTCTACTTTTTAATACGATATGGTATTTTTAGAATGAAATCTTAAAATTTAAGTATTTATTTTTTTTTTTGCTTGAATTGCTTGCCACAACTATAAGGCGTACTCATATTGACTAGACATTTTATTGTTGTCTAGTATTTTGGTAAACGTCATGACACTTGGCCAACAAATTTCACATCTATTTATAAAAAGGAAAACTTTTCACTCGTGTTTGCTTAAGGTCAATATCATAGGGTCATAAAATTATTTTAAGTATAAACAATTTGTTAGTTTTATATTTATTTGAAAAATTAAGAAGATTTTATTTTGTATTTTGATATTTTGCAAATATCATGTATTGCACAGTGCAAATGTGATTTGGCCAAGTTACAAACATATGTACATACATACATATCTGCTTTTTGTGATCGTGCTCAATTAACATAAGCAAGTTTGCAACTATTTGCAAATATTTGCTAATAAGCTAATTAAGTCTTAAAATATTTTTTTTTATTCAATCTTAATTCAATTAGAAAATTCAACAAAGCAATGCCGCAATTATTCAAGTTCACACTACATTGTAAAGAAAAAAAAATATTAAGTACCCTATGTCGTGTACGATGTAGAACGTAACAAATTTTCTTGGTATTGGAGAAATCTACTTAGAAAATCAACACTCAAGAATTCAATTACTCTACAAAATATATAAACGCAAACTACTGAATTCTGTTACTTATATTAGATTTTTATTAAACTAAAAAAAAAGTAGCCAACCTGCCTGACGCCTCGCTACTTAGCCAAGGTCGGCTACAGATTAATCAATTGACCCCTAGTCACGCATATACTTTTTTTGTCTTCTTCTTCGTACATTTACTAAAACTTCTATGCAAAACTGCGATCCTCTGTAACTATTCGCGCTTGTAACTACTTATAATGTGTGCCAGACGATAGAGCTCGAAGAGCCTAAATGGAATATGTAGGGTTGCCTTGTCGAATTCTATCTTAAATATGGGTTGCCACCCGTTTTCAAGATTCAACAATGCAACCACATTTATTATAACTATTTTGGCACACATTTTGAGGTGTAACTAGTGCTTCACCGAGAACGAGGCGAGGCGAGATTCGAGTTGTTCTCGCTCTCGCCTCGTTTTATAAATTTGAGTCTCGCCTCGCCTCGTTCTCGGCCGAGAACTTGCCATCACACATCTCGCCTCGGTAAAAAGCGAGGTTTTTATGAAAATGAAAAATGGATGGATGTCTCTGCGGATTTCTATAATTTCAGGTACTCAGATTGCGAATATATTCATAAAAGTACTGAATTGGCTCTAGTTTTTAAGATATTGATGTATTTATCTATAAATATATGAAACAAAGTCGGGTTAGTTACACTCTGTATAACTCAAGAACGGCTGGACCTATTTTAATGGTCTCAAATTTTTTTGGATTTGTCTCCGACCCGAGAATGACATTGGCTACAAAAATTGTATTTAAGGAAAATATTCAGGGTGGCCCTTATACAAAACTTTTTTAAAATTAATGATCTTTGATTTGTTGGATTTGCCTTCGCCCCATGAGTATAAATGTGTTTTGTCTTTTCCACGTAAAGAAAACATTACCCAGTAGAAATTTGTGCGTCACTGACGTAAATAAAAAAATAAACTGCGAGCGCATTGCATGGCTACACAAAAAAATATTATACTCAAAATTCATCAATAAAAACAGAAGGTACTTTTCCGAGAATTCAAACTTGTTTCCCGTGAATATGAGTTTCTTTTACAACAATGATGCACAAAAGAGCAGTATTTTTAGTCTCTCATTTTATTTTTACAAGTCAAAAATACATGCGTAAAAATTTGCCTTTCGCAGAAATAATATCTTTGACCTGAAATTTTCACAACTGGCATCGCGCAACTCATTTGCGCACATTTTTTTTGTTTTTGCACGTTTAATTCCGGCTGGGTCTCTTGCATATTCATTTTTCAAACGCACGGTGGGACAAATGATGGCACTTTTCATAGCTCGTGGCCGCGGGAGGGTAAATGACCAACCTATGCTTCTTGATTTAAAAGACGCGTGGTGTAAATTTCATGTTATTCGATTACGTGGTCCTTGTGAAAGTGTTATTTTAAAAATATTTTTGTATGAGGACCACCCTAAATATGTACTTTAAGAAAAAATTTTATAGCTTAAGCTATGCTTCTTGATATAAAAGACACGCGGTGTAAATTTCATGTGAATCGATTACGTGCTCCTTGTGAAAATGTTATTTTAAAAACATTTTTGTATGAGAACCACCCTAAATATGCTCCCCAATTAAAAGTCTTATAGCGTAAGCTATGCCACTTAATATAAGAGCTACGTGGTGTAAATTCGGTTTGAATCGATCACGTGGTCTTTGCGAAAATGCTATTTTAAAATTATACCCTAAATATGCACCCTTAATTAAATTTTTAAAGCCTTTGTTATTTTTGGGGCGAAGACGAATCCAGCAAATCAAAGATCATTAATTTTAAAAAAGTTTTGTTTAAGGGCCACCCGAAATATTTACCTTAAATAAAATTTTTGCAGCCAATGTCATTTTCGGGGCGGAGACAAATCCAAAAAATTTGAGACCATAAAATCTGTCCAGCCGTTCTTGAGTTATACAGAGTGTAACTAACCCGACTTTGTTTCATATATTTATAGATATATACATCAATATCTTAAAAACTAGAGCCAATTAAGTACTTTCATGAATATATTCGTAGTCTGAGTACCTGAAATTATAGAAATCCGCAGAGACATCCAGGCCAACAAAACCACTGTTGACCAGTATTACCAACTACTTGACACAGGTGAATAAAACTTTTTTTATATTCAGTAACTATATGACATAGATGGATAAGATTTGGTACATATAATTATTATAGTTTGTAAAAGATTCGTAGTTTAGTTTGATTTGGAAAAAATGGGCAATGCCACGCCGTCTCATATAAGAAAAGAATTAAATTAATCGTATCTCACCAATCATCATATATTATTCAATCCACCCAAAATAAAAACACATATTTCATTTCTTGAGGTGTAGCAACGCGTGTCGGGCTCTGCTAGTTGAATGTACATATGCAGGCCTGAAACATGTATAATTTTTTTCATTTTCATTAAAACCTCGCTTTTTACCGAGGCGAGGCGAGGTGCCGGTGTGTCTCGCCTCGCCTCGGTCGAGCGAGGCAAATTTATTTTTCCACCTCGCCTCGTTCTCGCCTCGCTCTCGCCTCGCTCTCGCCTCGTAGAACGAGGTTGCCTCGCAGCCTCGGTGAAGCACTAGGTGTAACAAAATTGGTTCAAAGTCGGGCATCGGGACAGGCTATGACAAGGCAACCGCGGTTCGTTAATTCACAAAAATTAATCACTTTCTTTCCTCTACATCCCATCCTGTAATCTTATACACTTTTCTACAGCGGGCTTTCCGCCTATTAGCGCAACGATTTTTAGTTTGGTTCTTGAAAACTCGAGAATACTGTAGACGAAAAATGTACTGATTTCAAAGCTGAACCGTAGGTGAGGGAGGAGCGGAGGAATGCAAGTGTGTCAGATCGTTGCGACCCTGCATTTCAAAAACTTCCCTCTTTTTTGACAGGTGGCGCGTTTGTTTAGTTATATATATATTCGCGTATTTGTTCAATGCACTATTTTGCTATTCGTTACTTTCAGACGCTGATCCAATCAAACTGGATGAGCAGTGAAATAAATTTGGAATCGAAACTCTTCGCTCTCTGTTTATTCTTAAAGCGCATACCTTCCCCAAGGCTCATTAAAATTAGTTAAATTTCATCATTATTATTATATTTATTTCTACATTTATTTTTGTAGGGTATTTTGCAGTCAAACCTGACCGAACATGCTATTTCCGTGCAATTAATTGGTCACATAAAAATTTAAAAAAATTTTTTATTATTTATCCACTACCTTTTTTTTTATTGATAAAAGTTGTAAACTTAAGATAATGATAAAACAAACCGGAAGTTCATTTTGGTAGCCGTTGGTAACAAAATTTTGTATTAGCGAAGAAATTCTCTTTATTTATAATGTTAGGCACGCGCAGTAAACAAACTTTTGTTTGTATCATTAATGTTTATTTTCTTGCCATTGAAAATTAGTAAATTGAGTGAATATAATAATATGCCTAAAATTATGCAATAGTTTTTATTTGGGTCTCTATGTTTAAACATACTCTGCTAAGAATAAGGTAAGACTTTTACATTGTAGAAAATTTTATCCTGCCTCTCAAACACCCTTAACAGACAACCTACGCAAGACTTATAGTAGAATATATTGAATGTATTGAATGAAATCTTTTTCGGTATAAATTAAGATGAAATTGAAAAAAAGTTTCACATAATTTGAAGATGGTTTTGCTGGTTGGTGTTTGAAAATATTTACATTTTAAAATTTAATAGATAAAAAATTTTAAAATGACTTCTGAACATTTTCTGACATCAAATAAAGAAATTTTATTTGCGTTAATAGAAAATATATTTTCTTTTCAAAGTACTTTACTCTTATCACTCAAGTATGTATCGTTACTGTATTATTTTAACAAAGATAATTCCGATTTTAATTGTGACTTTTTTCATTTTGAAAAAAATATAAAATTAACTTAACATTTTTTTTAACTCCACTTGATTCCTCTCCGCCATCTAAAAAGCCTGCATTTTTTGATGATTTATTATAAATGGTCCCAATCTTTACCATCCGTTAGCCTTTAATGACCAAATGCACTTTAATCCAGGCCGCTCAGATATAGACACTTTTTGTAGCCGCATTATGAGTACGGACGTATGCTCTTAGCCACCCCATGTGCAACTGCCGCTGGTCAACATGCCGCCCACTCTGAGTCAGACGTTTCCTGGGCTCACTAGGATCCGCGGGCTCGTCAATCCCATCTCTCAGGTGTGGCACCTATTAGATATTTAGACGGAGCCAATTTCTCACCATGTCAAATTAAGCCTCTCGGAAAGCCTCTGAGACTCTACTCTCAAAAAACACTGATTATCCGCTACTACCTAAGCAGTTATGATAGTTTCTAATTACACAGTCCACGATATTTTTCTGAAAGATGACGTTGTCCTGATTAATTTTGCTGAATAAAGTCAAAGCTTGCCATGTCTTGGGTTTTTTTTATCTTACTTATATTTGATGTTTAAAAGAGTCATGACGTTAAAGAGGATAAGACTTCAAAAAATTGCTAGAAGTGTATAAAAAATGACTACCAAGTCTCCTCCTATTTTAATAAATGCGTTCCCAATTCTGTTTTCGCATAAGTTTTTACTTTAATATTTATACCTAAATGCCGCCAGCTAGCGTTGTTATAATTTTGCCAGACTGAAAAAATTACTATCAATATATTGATAGTTCGAAGCTTTCATTTTGTATCACTGTGTAAATCATGAGTTTTTGAAGAGTGGAAATAGACGTATAAATAAAAATTTACCAACTTACTGTACTTATTGCAACAAAATATGTATATTATCAAAATGTCAGCTGTTGAACGAACTCTAGAATATGATTGAGTAATCTATTCTACTTCATTGAGTTTGTTTTTATCACTCGATTAAATCAGTAAATAAAAGTAATAGTTTGAAGCAAGAGAAAGCATTGAAACTCAGTCAGAGCGAAGTACCTGCAGTGACATGCACTGAAATGATTGGCTATCTCATGGTTGACATAACAGACAAGAGACGCTCGGAGAATAAAATAATGAACCCATTAAGAAAAATTTTTAAAAGCGACGCTATCCAACATATGGTGGCGTTCTGACTTAGAAGCTCCTGACGATTTAGAAAAAATGTCAGTTCAAGGGGGTGTGATTCTTCTATTAAAATAACATTTAGTACCTACGTTGTTTGACAAGATTATGGCATAAAAATGTTCTGGATAAATTGTCGAGAACTTTCAATAAAAGGGCGAAAAAACTCACTGCGGCGCATTTATAGACAAAATTCTGATTTTTTAGTTCTTAGTTTTAGTCCTCTTCTTGAATTGTAAGAATTATATTGAATTATAAGATTTATAATTCTTGTTGTGATTAAGAATGGAAAATATTAGCTGAACGTTATATAAAGCAAACTGTCAAAGTTAATGAATATTGGATAATATGGATTGACGCCATGTGAGTTATGAACAAAAAATAAACAGAACTTGGCGTGCCACCTTCAATAGCAAATAAAAAATATATCCGTCATATCCAGCAAAGCGAATATGTATAAAGCATCTTAGTAATTAGATACTACGTAACAAAAGTGAGTGGGAAGTGGACCTTACACCTTCAATGGAAGCAAACAAATTTATCAAATAAGTCCGTGGAGTCCGTGGAATGAAAACTGAGTGTGTGATTGCGTTAGTGGACATCGCTTCTTTTTTTGTTGCTATGGAATCACTCATATAAGTTAAAAAAGAAACTCGCCATGTTGACCGAATTGTAAAAGCGAGAGAAACGATACTTTTATTTTGATATTGATTGATGCTAGTCCATTGAGTGGATAAAATGTAAATGAAATCGGAAATAACTTTTTAAAAAACTAATAATTAAAAAAAAAAAGTTTAAAAAAAAAATTTAAAAAAAAAATAAAAAAATAAAAAAAAAAATTAAAAAAACAAATTAAAAAAAAAATTAGAAAAAAAATTAAAAAACAAAATCAAAATATATTTTTTTATTGTTTGAAAGATCTATAATTTTTTTTGGATTTTTAAAATTTTTGGAATGTAAGGGTGGTCCACTTGACAAAGAATGAGCCGTTCGTGCTAAATTATATCTAACTATGTACAAGTAGTTAAGTGTCTGAACTTTCTTACTGGGATATTTAAGTTTTTCACAAACTTTATTCCTTTTGTGCTATCATGGAAAATACTTACAACAAAATAATTATTTAACTAAGCTGAAACAACTGAATTATATCGCCGCAACTCATGTCTCATGACAACCGAATTTTGTTTGTCTGAAAACTAAACTGGTTTTTGGTTTGAAAATGTTGTTATTATTGTTATTGTTACACATTTTATTTTTGTGTTTTTTTTTTTTTTTTTTTTTTTTTGTGAAAATGTTAGGTGACTGACAATAAGAGAGAAAAATAATAACAAATCGTCGAAGAGAAGAGCAGGACTATGACTCTGTTGAATGTTTTTCGATGCCATATAAAAAATGACTAATTTTCTAATCAGAGACGCGTAGCAGCTCAATGAGAGCAAATCGGTAAAGTAATAAAATAATCCGTAACTATTGCAAAAAAACTGCCAATTGACAATGAAAATTTATATTAAAAAAAGGCCTTACTACTCGTAATTGAAAAAACTAAAATGTTTATAAACGTGCAAATATAATTAACAAAATTAATTAATATTCTTGCGGCTTACCTAGCCGTATTATCATAAAAAAGCTAATTGTTAAGTTTAGTTTGTGTGTTTTGTGTCTTACTTACTTACATATTTATTTTGTGTAAAAAAAACTTTGAATTATCTTTTGTAGTAAAAACTAAGCAAAATATTTGTTATCACTAGTTGCGATAAATAAAATAAAAGCTTTAGCTGAAATGCGCCGCACTCCAAAATTAGAACATGTCGGTCGTGCATATTCTGAAATGTCTCCGCTCAATCCATCATCATCGACACGTTCTTCTGGCGCTTCACAAGGACGTCGTGACTCCAGCGGTTATGGCAGTATTTTTCCATTTGGATTTTTTCGTCATTCACTTGAAAAGGCTGCCAATTCACTGCAGGTATCCCGTTATTTTTGTTTGACCTTTATTTTTATTTATATTCTTTCTTTATTTTAATTGTTGTATTTTTATTTATACATTTTTTTTTTCACATCACTGATAAAGGAAAATGACTTGATAAGCATCGGCAAGAAACAAGTTAAACAAAATTTTTGATTTAAGGTTAGCAGCTCTCACTCTTATCTTTTTATTAACATTTTAATAAGACATTATAGCTTAAATTGCTTATTAATTTAGTAATTATGCCATGTGTACTAAAGCGTCCCATGTGTATTGTCATAATTTCAGCCGTATTTTATTTTTTTCAATGAATTGGATTTATGTAATTTATTCACATCATTTTTGTGGAACTTACGTATGTAACATATGGTGCTAAAACTTAAAAGAGTTGCAAATATTTTATATATTCGAAATTTTTTTGATTGTTACATTATTCAATACATAAAGATAAAGATAAAAAAATCGAGCTCCAGACTGTGATAAGTTATAAGCTCAGAAATTAAAACAAATACACATTGGGGGCTTAAAATACAAATAAAGCATAATAACAGTGTTTTTACCAGTGTAACTATGGCTTTATAATCCTAACTAACTTTTTAAGTGATATACTTGATTAGCAAAGAAAATCTCCAGACTGCTTGATGTTGCTTAGAAAAAAAAAAAAAAAATTGTCCGTATACTTATGCGCACTACTCTCAACGCTAATATCACTGAAGCCTAAAACTATGCAACAATTTTTAATGTGGTTTTCTCAGTTAATGAGAAGTTTTTTATCATTATTTGCTGTGTGTTCACCATTATATGTATGATGAAAACTTTATTGAAACATTGTTGCAATTTTATGCCAGTTAAATAGTTGTGTTTATTATTTACGTTACAATGTTAATATTATATTTTGATTCAGAGTCCAATGTAAAGATACGATGGCTTTCCAAATATGACGAACAATTTTCGTTTATTATTCCAATTGAAACTTTGCGTCTTTATGATACAATTAACTGTTTTTTTATTTTGTTTTTTCACCCCTTTTTATGATTATAATATATATTTTTCTTGTCACACATCGTATAACAATTAAAAAAAAACTAAAAAAAACAATGAAATAGTAAAAAAAACGCAACTTCAAACAAACTTTGTATCCGACAGATATGAACGCTTTGGATACAATTAGTATCTAAAGAATGTGCAATTTGTGCGGGCTCGAAAAAATATCAACGGAATTAACGGAGTAAAAAAATGAAAATTTTACGTAAAATCAATTTGTATAAGGAAATTAAAAGTACATAAAGATTATTTCAATATTAATCTGGTTTGTAGCTTTTGGAATACTCATCGTCGTATCTATTTAAGATAAACAAGATTTTGCAAAAACGTTACAAAAGCAAATATTACCTTACTTCCAACGTAATGCGAAATTTTTCCTCTTATCATAAAAATAAAAAATTGAAAATATCAAATATACTTTGTTAATTAAATCTGTATCTAATATTCTGCAGTTGGGCATAAATTAATTTGCATCCATGCAAACCAATTCAGTTAATCTCTATCCATGCCTTGGCATTGTGAAAAAAATACAAACGAATGATTTTTACAATTTATGTGGTGTAACTTTAGTATCGTTAAATTTGATGCAGTGCCTTTTGAAAATGAACGATATTTTGCAATGTGTTAATTTTCATATACCTTGTTTAATTATTTAATTTTGAATTTTTATAGTGTGTGCTGCTGCGCTTGTAATTAGTTGAAAAATCTTTTTAAAAAATAAAAAAATAGCAAAATACAAACTTAAAACACTTCATGACGGAGGCCTATCGTAAGAGCTTAAATATGTTTAAAGCTCGATTAAAAACTCATCCACCAGAAAATGAAGTACACTCCAAGGTTCGACATTATTCACTAAAATTATTTATATAATAAGTTATCTTTATTCGCAGTTTATAGTTTACAGTACCTGCTACTCTACTTTATATCTATGAATATAGTTTGACTGACCTACAAAAAAGTTGATCCAACTGATAAGTTGGATGTATTACTTAGTATTTATAGTTAACAAATGCAAATGTTGATATAGAACATTATTTTTCAATCAAAGGAATGTTTGTAACAAAAAATATAAATGTGGCAAGAACTCAACACAGTAACATAAAGGATGAGGGTCAATTTCACATTTCATAATCCTCATGAATTAAGTTAGGTTAAGTTTGAAAGTTTGTTTGAGGGTTAATTGTGTATCCATTTGTTATGTTTTTACTTTCTCATATGCCTACCAGTCTAAGAACCATTTGGTACTATTGAGGAACTTCATCCAATTCACCATATCCACCCTGGATAAATTTTTTAGAATATCAAAGAACAGTTTCTGCAAAAATCGTTGTAGTCAAGCTGGTTTTAATGAAAGGTAGTTTTCCGTGATTATCCCTGTATGTTAAACGAATGTGAGGCTGTTAAACTTCAAAAAGCTCTGGATCCTGCTTTTGTTTGACCATATATGACGTGATTCATTTTGATTTGATTGATTACCAGTAACGTTGCTAGGGAGGGGGAGGAGGGGGGGTCGAAAGAGGCCGTCCCGAACACAAAGGCTTAGAGGGTGGCAAAATAGTACTCGTACTGTTAAATTTCAATTTGGTTTTTACCAATAGCTTCTTAAAATAAGTTATGACCTTTTTTTTTTGTTTAAAAAATAAAATTTTTTTTTTTTTTAAACAGTGGTCGGCATTAAGTTTTTCGCCACGGGTGACAAATATTGACTTTACGTCACTGGCAGCCAAATCTGTTTTTGCAAGATTTATTCACTAATAGGTACTATTATGCTATCAACATCTTTAAACAAGTATAAGTAAGTATAAGTAAACAAGTATAAATTATCTTGTCAGAATATATATAAACTTTGAAAAAATATTGATTTCGTCTGGATGTTAATATTACATATTGAAAGCATTAAATGAAATTGAGCACTAACCAATCAATTAAAATAAATTTAAGCTCATCACTTTATGAATTCCCGACGCAATACTTCGAATGTCCACTTTAATTTACGATGTAGCTGCTACATTTCTTCGTTCAATTATATTTGACGTCATCGATTGGTTGCGTTATATTTTGTGATGAATTTAACATAAACATATATGTAACTATATGACAATTTTCCGAAATGCCTTATTCTTTAAAATATTTGGTAATAAAAAATATTTTTGAGTTAAAACGACTTTAATAAAAAAATAAAATAATTGATATGAACCTTATAATGAAAAATCTGTCATTGACGAATATACGAAATACATACTACATATACTATATATGTATATGTGTATATTTAGCTGTTTAAAAAATTATTTGTTTATAAAAATCACCATCTATTATAAACAAATTCAAATTTTTATGAGCTCTTCATATTGTTGCTGATTTTGAATGAATTGAACTGACGTGGCATTTTTATTGTCGAGCAGAAATGTTGATTGTTTATCATTATTACTTCTTGTACAATAACAAGTTTTGTGTGAACGGCTATGCTGTAATAATACCACAGCGTACTATGCGCGCAATCCTGATAAACAGTTTGATGGAAAGTGTGAATACGAACAATAATCATAAATAGCAGTACATAATTTAGTTTCTCCCATGTAATATGAATTTGGAGTGGGGTTTGATCTCTATGAATAAAAAAAAATTAGAGTATTTTGAACTTTGTAGTGTTTTTACTAAGGCATGGCATCGCCCAAATTTTTATATATTAATTTAGTATATCTCAAGTAGTTTCCATTAAGTAGTTAAAGCCGAGGTTCATATAAAAAGTGCTTCAAAAAAATCGGTTGTTCACTAATCCGGAACATTTTGGGTGTAGGCTCGTGCATTTTTCCCAAGTTGAAAAGTTGAAAGTTTTACAACATTTTAACCTTTTTATCAAAATGCGCTCCACGAAAAAATATTTTTTTCCCTTAAATTCTTCGGTGGAGTACTGTAAAAAAATCAATCCTTTGTATTTCGTTTCCAGCTGGGCAGCAACAAATCTTAAATTCATAGTCTTAAAGTAAACCATGTTACAATTTTTATCATTATATAAAGTTATTCATATCGATCATATTGACATACGCGGTTTCGACGAAATGTAGTACTTCAAGCTATAAGTTTCTTTTTATTAAATTATCTTGTCAGAATACATATAAACTTTGAAAAAATATTGATTTCGTCTGGATGTTAATATTACATATTGAAAGCATTAAATGAAATTGAGCACTAACCAATCAATTAAAATAAATTTAAGCTCATCACTTTATGAATTCCCGGCGCAATACTTCGAATGTCCACTTTAATTTACGATGTAGCTGCTACATTTCTTCGTTCAATTATATTTGACGTCATCGATTGGTTGCGTTATATTTTGTGATGAATTTAACATAAACAATGGAATATTTTTTGATGTGCGCAAAACAATTCATAAGAATGATTAAATATGCTATGTGATACATTTTAGTCACTAAAAATGTGTCAGATTTTAAGAGATAGATAGCATTGCTAATACGAGTTTTTGTTTACACAAAATTTAGATTTAATATCTTTTGATTAAGGTAAGTTTTAGTAGAAAAAAAAAATTCGTATTTAAAATTTACCATAAATTTTGTATGCTTACGATACTATATGAGACAAAGAGAAAAATCTCTATAAATAATATAGAAAAAAAAAACCTTTTAGAACCATTTACATATCTGTATATAATAATTCAAAAGACCTTGTAACAATTTTTCTGGCATCCTCGTATGACATTATTTTATGATGAAATGTCATTACTTTAAGTTAAATTTAAGCAAGTTAAAATGGTCTCTCTGGCTCTCTCCCAAAAAAAAAAAAGCGCGACTAACAAAAGAGAGTGATAACTAAAAAAAAAAAAATGTGATAGTTTATAATAATACAAAAATATCTTCTATTTAACCTCTTTTTTAGCATCCCAACCAAGTTTTATCTTTCTTTCTACTATATACCACCATCACCAACGTCACAATTCGGAAATTTTCTTCTTCTTGTTCTTTGTGTCCATTGAATTCCTGACCCACGGTGCTAACCACAAATTAATTAATGACAACAGTACCTTATGTGACATTTATTGTTATCATCGTCGATTTCTTTTATCTAAATTATAATCATGAAAAAAAACGAACCACATGATTTCCAAAATTCAGCTGACCCACAATATAACAGCAATACGAATACGAATACCAATACCAATACCAATACCAACAGCAATAATAACAACAACAACAACAATAGTAATGAACATAGCCAGAATTATAATCGCAGTATAAGCGCTCTGGTCCGTGGTATACACGATACAGGGATACGTGATATTCACACATTACATTTACCACTAGTCGATGAGGAAGCAAGCAGTGATGATGAAGATCATCAACAACAACAACAACAACTGCAACTTAGATTGCATCAGCAACAGCAACATTATCATGATCAACAAATGCAGCAACATCATAAATATAGTCAAATGTTTAGTCATTTGGCGTTGCCAAAATTCATTGTCAATATTGAACCACCCGATGTTGCTGGCGGCGGTGGTGGTGGTGGTGGTGACCTGAGTACACCAAGATCCTTAACACCAGATGATGATACCGGTTCAAAAATTGATATCACAGATGCTCCACCAAGTCCAGGAAGACGATTTAGTCAATTTCATTTTGGATTACGTCGTTTTTCACATGCAAATCCATTGACTGGGGTACTTGAAATACTTGTGCACATTTTCACTAACTCTATATTGATGCGCTCTCTCACTTGCTAATCCCTGCTCTGCTTTAGAATTGTTTCCTTTTCTGCCTTTCATGCTGTTTGTTACACATTTCTTATAGATGTTTTGATACCCATTACTAACTTAAAGGTTCAAATTCACAGCGCTTGTTTTTTCGAAAACAGATTACTTTTTGATAAAAATTACCTGTGTTACTTGAACCTTGAATTTTTTCTTCAAACTGTATTATTGTCTTCACTTTGATTTCATAAGCTGAAACACCATTGCCATGTATATATGTATGTACCTACTATAACGCTGCTCTTGCGCTCTTCTAACTGAATCTATTTTTGTCCTCTAATAATAGCTTTTACAGAGATTGATTTTTATTCCCCCCTTTAAACTAAGAATTTATTTAACTTCTTTAAAAATAGCATAAAAGTTGTTGTTATTGTTGTGTTCTTTGCATTTTTAGTTATGTTTGGTTTTATTTCATTTTACTTGATCGTTGATCGTATCCTTACAGTTGTCTTAGTTTAATGAACTTTTGACTCCCTTTCTTGCCAATGGAACTTGTGCGTGTAGTTTGCGTTTTGATATTGCTCTTTGAACATAATTGGTATATTTTTACAAAGAAAGATTTATCGATATGTAAAAAAATATAGTTATTTTTCATTCCTAACATTTTATGCATGATTACTTTATAGTTTTAAACTGAACAAGTCTGATTCGTTCTCTTTTTTAATATGCACAAGTTTCATTCAGATCGGTTCATTTGCTTATTAGCAAGAATTTAGGTACCTAAATTGAGTTTGTAATAAATTTGTTAAAGAAACCCACAGCTCGACAAAGCTCAGTATCTGAAACCAAAGCTTTTTGACCCGCTGAATTCGAATCCGAGTTCAGAATTTCTTTTGGTTTTCCAAGGTATTTGAGGTTATATTACATCGAAAGTATACTTTTTATTTATGAAACCATTCATAGGATTCAAAAGAACTACTATCTCTCTTCAAAATACACTTTGTATTATATTGATATCTTGCTTTTTCTCCGAATACCGTAAATTGAAATTTATTATACAACTCTGCATACAAACCAAATTAAGTTTCAGTAAGAAAATGAATGTAATGAATTTCAATTTACGATATTTCGGAGAAAAAGAAAGATACCGATATAATTCAAAGTATATTTTGCAGAGAAAAGGTAGTTCTTTTGAACTCGATTAAAATTTTTTCATAAATAAAAATTACCTTCCGATGCAATATAAAATCAAATACCTTGAAAAACACACTTTTAGTTTAGAATATCTCGAATTCTGGAATTCAGGAATTCTGACCACAGGAATTCTGACCACAGATTCGAATTCAGCACTTCCAAAAGCTTTGAAAAAGTATATTTGGGTTTCAGATACTGAGAAGTGACCAAATTTTGTCGAACTTTGTGTAACAGCCATTAAATTACACAGCTCAATAAAAAAGTGTTGTCGAGAAAAGAAGAAATGTTAACTGACATGAGGGTATTCGCATTTTCAATAGATTTTAAGATATTTCACTCTAATGTGTCCATAGTGCCATTTGTACCCATCAAATTTTTTTCAATGCTGAGCTCAAATCTGTTCGTAGAATTTTTCACAGAACGTCAAAATTTTGATATGTCATTCTAAAGCAGCCAGTGGAAAAAATGGCATTTTTGGTACTTATGGGTTAAACGCTGCTGATATAAAGAAACTCTACGGGCAGATTTGCATCTATTCGAAATGATAACTTTTACTTACTTAAATTGTAAATAGGTTGAGCTTTTTAAATCGCGAACAAAATTAATTTTTTCGACATATAAGGGTTATATATCTAAAAATCCATTGCCAAACCGCAGAAAAGACCTACACACATTTTTGCATTCAGCAACCTCAAATCAGTTATCACTTTATTTGTTAATCGACTTCACTTATTTTTGTGTTGAGTTGTGCTATCACTAACTATAGCAATTTTTATTACACTGATCGACACCTAAATTTAATATTTTTAAAATAGATAAGGGTAAGTAAAACAAAAAACCTTTAAAAAGCTGTTCTTGCATGAAATGTCATAGCCAAGACATATCTATGACATTTGTCAGCCAACTTAACATTTATCTGCCAATATATTTTATGAATCGCCAAATGTTATTTTTATTAAAAAATGCAATACACAAAAAAATAAACAATATTTGATGCGATAAATAAACACTAATCGTTTTATAATACAAAAAAAAAAAAATGATAATAAAATTCTGGTTTGCTTTGAAGTAAAATTTTTGAATGAAAGTAATAAAAATAGAACCGACTAATCGGTGTGTTGATATTCATCTTAGCGGAAGAGAAAAGTGATTAAATATTTTAGATGTTGTTGTTTACTGCCACACACTTTCGTTTCATCAATTTAATCCTTTACCAAAATTGAAGTGGTTTTAAAAATAGCTAAACAATTTTGAAAAAGAAATAAGAAATATAAAATGTAAAATATCCAGAAATCAAATAATTTTTCAAAAACCATTGACGTAATGTCCCAGAGCCGCAAAGACATCGCGAGAATCACCGCGACTTGCACTAGACACTGGACTATCGTCGAGCAAGCTGAAAAATTAGGAATCCCATTCAACCTTTTTTACCGTAGATAGTTGTCTAAATGCAAACGAGACAGCATCTGTTGAATACTATCTCTCTGCAACTGCTTGGCCCTTGCCAGAATCAGGCTCAGATATCTAGGACAAGCTTTCTTTAACAATTTCAGTGAATTGGCCGAAACTGAAATCGGTTAGCTGCTTAACTACCTCAACAGGACCAACTGAATATAGCTTTTATCGTTACCAGAGTTCTTATAAAAATCCTCTTACCATTTTTTTAGGGTTACGTATGTATGTAGTTTTGAAACGGCACATATGTAAGGACTACTTAATGGCTTCTAGCATGGTTGATAAGCCGCCACTCTTACCTAACTTAAGAAATATTAAACTTTCCTTAGCCTCCTGTACACCTGTGACGATCGTTGGCGGTCTTAGGCGCTATTTTGAGCCCTTGTCGATTTTTTTTTTTTTTGAGATTCTTGAATGTATATTTCTAATAAAAATATTTTCGCAAATATACGTTGAAAGAATATAGTAATGCTAAGATATCATTGAAAGTGCATTCTTAAAATACAAAGATATCCTTGCAAAAACATTTTTTAAGAAAATTGTTAAAAGTAAATTGCTATAAATCATTTCCATAAATCTTTTAAAAGGCTATTTAAATGACGGTTTTTTTTTGAAAATTTGACCATTTTTTATAAAAAAAACCCGTTATTTTACAGTCTGAAATTAACACAGATTCCTTGATAAAATCTGATCTAATCTTTTAAAAATTATCTCTGGTTAAACTTTCGAGATATTGACCGTTGATTTTTTTTATCCTTTTCGGAAAAGGTGACAATGTTCGCAATAAATTCAGTTTGGACTAAGGGATTTTATTGAGTAGACATTTTTTTAACCTGAATTTTTTACTAAAAAAAAAATTAAAGTTTTTTCGTGTTCTAATGGGTTACCAGTAAAAGCAAAAGTTAGTATGATTAAATTAATACACACTATTTATTTTTTACCTCTTGTCTGATACAAATTGATTTCTATTTAAAAATTAATAAATCGGGTTTTTTATATTTTATTAGGGTAAATTCTATAAAAATAAAAACTTTCAAATTCATTTCGATTGTCGATTTGCTATAACTAGAAGAGTAAAATTAGTTAAGTTAAGCAGAATTAAAAAAAAACAATTTCCCAAAATTTAGTGACGTCTATTAAAGTTACTAAAAAAAATTAACATTCCTGGTAGGAAAAAAATACCAGTAAATTTTTCTGCGTATGTAATTAAGTTTGACTTCGAAATAGACAATATTTAGAAATATTGATATATGAATATCTCAAAAACTACACGTAAGAAAATTTTTTTAATGTTTTTTGTATGCAGTGCACATAAAAAACGGTTGGTCTGCATCAAAGCCGGTGTTGACCAGTGTAATGTTTAATATAGACAAAGACATAATTGATTTTAACCATTACTCTCATATTTGCCAATAGCCGAGGTTATTCTAAGTGATGAATTTAATATCGTTTTCCTAAAGTATACCTTTAAATATTTCCTGATTAGTTATCTTAAATTTTAATTATAAATTATGTGCATATGTGTAACCTTTACATTCGTTTGTTAGTTACATCTGTTTTTTTCCGATCGTTTTTGTATCCCAAATGTGTACATTTAAAAATAAATCTCATTTAACTTATGACACAAAAATGCATTTCTTTGCGTTACAAAACAACCATTTCTTTGAGGTTATCCATAATTTAAGTCTTAATTTAAATTTTAAATCTTGTTTCCATTGATTTGCATTGTTTCCTTTCTGTGTTAATAAAAGAGATAATTTCTTACTATATTGTACGAATACAGTGGCACACAATAAGGTTGTATTTATAAAAACTTTTATTTTAAATATACATATCAAAAGAAATTGGACTGAGTATGCAAAATTGTTAATGAAACCTTATATGATAAGAATTATCCATAATTTTAACATAGTTATATACTATTTAAAAAATACATTTTGCTACTACACTGAGAAAACGACTTGTTTGAATATAACAAATGTATATTTCATATGGAGCAATCAAATATTTATTTGAGTCAAACATATTGTATTTAGATCAAATAGTGGCACATATATGTTAGTTGAAGCTCTATATTTAATTGCTCTATATGATATATACATTTGTTATGTATATTCAAACAAATCGTTTTCTTAGAACGAGCTATCGGCCAGAAAATTACTAGTTAAGAACGAAACTAAACGGAATTTCTTATGCTGAAGCATAGAAAGTAATTTCTTTGAATTTTGTTCGTTGTACTGATAGGGATAGGGTAGCCCCGTAGTTACTCAGTTTTTATCGTCAATTTATTTAAAGTTATTCCCACTGTATACATATGAAAAACTAAAAGCTTAAGTAGATCGCATTCGTTTGAAGTTTTTGTGAAATTTTGGTGTAAAACGAAAACTACCGTTGAACAAAAAATACGGAATTCACAAAATAAAACAGCGTTGAGAGAACATGCGTATACGATGACGAATTCAGTAAAATCACAAATTAAGAATGTTTTGATTTTATAAAATTCTTAGTAAATGACCAAAGTATTTTATGACTTTCATGTTAATTATGTGTGCGTGATACCTAGATAGCGATAATGCCTTGATTTAATTAAAGTTTTGACATGTAAAATAATTATTAGTTAAGGTCAAAGGTTACGAAATTCGTTTTTTTTGCGAAATTCTTATTCATTAAGAGATCAGTTTTGTAATTTTTCATTGAGAGAAAATTTAGGAAAATGTCAACCGGAGATACCTTGTGTAGTTTTCAAAAAAATGTTTAAATCAATCACATTTAAAAGCTTTGTAAAATAATATTTGCTCAAGCATTTTTTCGGCGATTCAGCTGCTCGAAGAGCTTGAGCATGGAAGTTAACAAGGCCTTGAGGAAAAACTACGAAATTCAAATACTGCAATGAACAATAGTGCTTGGTGGTAAAGCTTCTCATCGTCGAATTACTTAGCGATCACTTTCTGTTGGGCGCGCTTTATCGGCGATCCGACAGTGTTCATAACCAGAAAGATGGAACCAATGTATGGAACGTAACTTTATCGCTCTGTATATTTGAAAGGCGTTTTATCAAAAGAGTAACCGTGTTATCCATGTTGTGGCAGACGGTTTCACTACAACGCTAGAGTTCTTATCTCTGGCCCACTTTCTTGTTTTTATTGACTACCTTCTGTCATCGGCCACCAACGCAATTAATTTTCTTGAAGATGATAGCAACATGTTATTCACATTTCTTTAAAACGCGCCAAAGCTCTTTGGTAGTTGACAGAAATAGGCAGTATATGAATGATTCGCGCTCAAATCATCTAAAAGCAGTCTCCGAATGGGGTCGTGGTATTTGGAATAATATCTTGCTACTCTACAATATAACTGTCATATACATTATAAGATAAACAACACTTGGTGTTCTGGGTTGATCGTTTCATATCAGTGTTTTCACTGACAGCTTTGATATCAGTAAATTTAAGAATAATGTTCATTGACACTACTCCGTTTCTCAGCTTTCCATCTGACCTATAATACTACAAGCTAACATGGTGCATCGTAATTTATAGAGGCCGTCCAACTAACCAAAACAGATCGACAGAAGCTCATGGCAGTACATGTATCATGGGGCACTGCCAGTATCTAAAATCTTTGATGGTATTGGCTATTAATTGAATATGCAGCTAAACGCCTTTTGTTTTCCTTTTTTAACTCAACAAAAAGCTTACCGCCTTATTGCCTTTTTGGACTTAATAAAATTGTGGTTGTCAAGGATTAACATTCAAGGCAGAACTTTGCTCCTATTCATAGGGCGAAAATGGTTTCAGTGTGGTATATGGTATATATTCCAGACTTTATCAAACTGAAAACTGTACTCATTGGAACTAAATCCAAAAAATATCAGCACACAAACAAATTTGAAGTTTGCTGTAAATGGTGTCGAATTTTGATGTAGTAAACTTAGGTGCGGGATCAAAAATATCACGAAGGGAAATTCTCTGTTTACGCTAAAAGCGCACATATTGATTCCATTGATGCATCGCTACTTCTCGTACTTAAGAAAGTTTATCAATGGTATTTACTTAGCTCTAATTATTCTGGTCACCTTGTAGATGCGAACATATAGAAATACCATAGATCGATTAAGTTATACAAACATTTTAATTAATTAGGTTCATAATTGTTTAATTGCTTACCAATAATTACAGTTAATTTAATTTGTGTTGATTTTGAGTTGATAACTCTGTGAAGCATAAAAACGCAGAATGAGTAACCGCTTAGATAATTTTTAACAAAATCCAAATACTCATAAAGGCCAATATCTTACAACGAAGTAACAACACACACGGTTAAAGCCATAAACATAAAATGCATTGTGGCTTGCATTGATATGGACCCCCTTCTGATGCTTTTACTTAGAATCATAAAAGCAAAGCGCATTATTCTTAAAGCGCAACTGCTTCTTGAGGAATTGAGAACTAACAAAAAGGTAAGTTAGGCAAAATACAACGTTTAAGCCATGTTCTCATTTAGTGGTACTTTACGACCACAACGACGACCCACAAGCCAACCACCACAATGGCTTCTTTTTCCTCTTCTGCTGCTGCTGCCAAATGATGTTTGTACTGAACCAGCAGCAGCGTTGTTTGGGATTTTCTGCTAAGCTCAGCTCAGCTGGTAGTTTGGTTGGTCCGATCGGTCGGTCAAGTTAAATGGCCTCTTGGACAATATTTACGCGCAGTCATACAGTTGTCATTGATCTACGTAGACGTACGCTAAAGCGAATGCGCGGCCGTTGAAAATTTTTAAAGTTGTTAGCTCGCAGGAGTTTTTTTTTGTTTTTTGTTGTTGGCGTTGTTGTTTTCATTTAGTTTTGGAGGCGCGGAAATCTTGTTTTATTTTTGACGTCGTATGTAGAGCGCGTGTACGCTTAAGATATCTCAGCGTTGCGTTTGTTGTTTATAAATAGAAAAATCCAAAAGTGGATTTGGTTTTTTATTTATTTTTTTTTTTTGTGTGTGTAGATATTTAGATGTGTTTTGTTTTTCGTGCAATTTCTTGCACTTTTGTGAGTGAATCGCCGTAATCGTCATTGTGGTAAATGCGACCGCGGATTTTCCTACCGCGTTGCAATTTAAATTATGTATCGTATGAGAAAAGATTAATGTTTTTTTTTACACAAACAAAGGAATAAAATATTTTTGTTTTTTTATTTAAGAAATAATTTTTTAAGCAAATATGAAAGATACGTGAAACAGAAAATATTGGGATGAATTATAAAAAAAAAAAATATTAATGCCTTAAAATATTGCGCGTAAGCAAAATTAGAAGAAATTAAAAATCGCCAATAGAATTTGGGCAAATAATAAAAATAAAACTTAAAAGGAAAATCGCCCAAATAAGGCCTTTTGTTTCATGTATTGGTTGTTACATCCTTTGAAAAAAATGCTCAAAATTCGATACCTTTTCGGTGAAGATTTATTTATCATTTTTTTCTCTTTGAATTTTTTAGTAGCAACTACTTATTACGAAAACGATAAAACTACTGTAACTTTTTTTTTTGGAGTATGTAACTTTTTTGGCCTATTTGTTTCCGTTCATTTTCTTCCAGCAATTTAAATAAAATAACTTATGTATTTAAGCTGTTCATACGTTAAAATAAATCAAAAATAATTCTTTCGAATTATTTAAAAATCTGAATTATTTAAAAATATTTGTTATATAACTTCTAAAACTAAAAGAGATAAACAACATACATCCGAGTTTTAAAATGTATCTCAAACTATATATGGACGTGGGATGCTTTGAACAGACCTTTCTACTAAGAATAGTAATCATGATCTCAAATAAGTGATCGTTATTAAGTACTTGAAATTTAATGAGATAGGATCATCTCTAATGTCGAATTGCTCTGATATTGGAAATAGATTACATATTGCGAAAATTTCCAACTGCAGCCTGTCGGCAAGCATTGTAATGGAAAAAATAGGGTAACAGAAAACGCGTCCGTCCTAAATCTTCGTGGAAACGATCGCTTGAACAGTAAAAGTGTACATAAATCGTGGAAATGTAGATATTTGCTACTGATCGTGCACGTCGACGGAGTTTTGTGAAAGCCCTATGCTCCGTGTGGAGATAAAGAACACAAGAGAGAAATTTATCTCAAGCTTTCTATCTAAAATTTATTAATTTGTCTCTCCTAAGGAGACTAAAAGTAGAAAGTATCGACACGATCAAACAACACCACAAAACATTCTATCTAGATTTTTTACGTGGAAACTTTAATTCTTAAATAACATTTTTTTTTTGTTGCATTGTTGCAGTTTATATAACTTCCAAATAAAACAATAAAATTCATTTTTGCGTGTTCAAAAATCATCAACAAACGATCGTGTCGCTTTAATTAACCCGTTATTGCGTGAGCAGTGTTGGTGTTGAGTTAATAAAATTATAAATTTATTAATACTTTTCCTATTTAAATGATTAAGTCAGCTCTTAAATGCAGTGAAGAAAAATCATTTGTTATATGACAAATTTGTGTTTAGTAAGACTTCAAAAATTAACATGAAACGACTTACATCGCAATAACACCTTTAAAATAGCGAAAGCTTACTAAATGTATAAAAATTTCAACTTTAAATTTAGTTACTTGAAATTTAAATAATTTTATGACATGGAGACATCAGTTGGTCGTTTCGAACGTTGACACCTCTAGATTATTCCCTTTAAGAATATGTAAAATCACATTGTCTTATGCATCCAAAATACGTAAAAAAATATCAGCAAGAATCACTAACAATATTTTGTATACATTAAGAAGCTTTCGATTCTGACATCCTGGAGGATTCATACGGCCGAATTTATTGAGATCATAAAAAAGCTACAGATTTACTGTATTTTTCTTTGGCCCTCTGCTCTTAGCGCGCAATCCAGAGCCATCCCAAGTGATGTGTAAAATCCATTTTCTGTATTTGTTTATCGATTGATGCAAAGAAAAAATTTTCCTAAAATTGCTCAAAAACGGTCCCTTCCAGGGTAGGGAGCTACATACCTGAAGTGATGTCCAAAATTCATTTTGGATCGCTTTTTGTCGATTGGTGCAATTAAATTTTTCCTGGAAGTGGGTCAAAGACGTTCTTTTCCAGGACCTGCCACCTTCACAAGAGAAATCCATAATCTGTTTTTGACATTTCTTCACTGCTTGGCTCAAAAAAAAATTACCGGAATAAAGTTAAAAATGGTCCCTTCCAGGGTCCGAGGCCATTCCAAGTGAAGTCCAATAACAAATTTTCAATCATTGGTCGTGGGTTGAAAATGGTCTCAGCCTTCCTAAGTGATGTCCAAAATTTATATTTGATCTTTCCTCGTCGATTGGTGAAGAAAATTTTTTTCAAAAAATCACTCATAATCACGAGCTCCCCTCTAGCTCTCTCTGGCTCTAGCCAAAAGGTTTCCTTTGGTTCGCGCGCCAAATCAAATTTCTTGACTTCCGCGCATGACGCGAGAGTCAAAAACATAGAGCCGAAGGCGTTTGGAAGGAGCGCCCGCGACCAATTCTGAACTCTACGTGACATTGAAAATTTCTTACAAGACTTAAATTCAGCACAGTAAAACTATAAGAAAAATGGTGTCTTGTTTGATCTGCCTTGTATTTTTATTCAGTTATAATGCTAAGTACTTTTGAAAAAATGTTGTCATTTTTAATTCTATGGCAATAAGGAGAAACAGCTTAAGTCGATTTTTGATGACAAAGCGAAACAGAGTAAATTACATGCTCATAAACAGAACTTATGTTGCTTTGTCTTTTTATCACAGACCGACTTAAGCTGTTTTTCCTTATTGCTACAGAATTCGTCGTATAAGCATATTCCTTAAGATTTCTAAAAAGATTTTGTTTATCTCTTTAAGTTTTTGTAACAATTTTTTATTTGTAGCAAATTTAAATCAAATGTTAGCTAAATAGCCAAAATTTTTATTAAACATAACCGATTATGCGATATTGATAAATTGTTGAGTCAGAGCCATAGTCGCAAATCTAAAATTTTGGTTGTTTAAGTTAACAACGTTTAAAAAATACTATATGCTGCCAAATACACAAATCAATATCATTTACAATTTTTCTGTAATTAAAATACATATTTAATTTTCCCGAATGAATAAATAAAAAACATTTCTAAACTCACTTATCGCAGAAGCATAAAGTAGCAAGTTCGTGAAAAAAAATTACAAAAAAAATAACACAGTGTTAAAGTCAAAAATTACTTAGCAAAATACATAACATACACAATCTTATGCAAATGGTCTTACAAAAAAGAGTGCAATTGAAAAAAAGAAAAAACCAAAAAAAAATCATTGCATATATTTCTTGAGCAATATTTTTTTTCTTTGCTTCGATAGAAAATTTGCAAGACCATTTGTACCAAATTAAAAAAGAACCAAATGAGAAAAAAAATAAAATTCTTAAGCAAACCACTTTTGGTTATTAATGACCAAAACGACAACGCTGTTTTGAATACATTAAAGCCAAGATACATTAATATTGCATTTTAGTTAATTAAACTGCTGCTGAGATTAGCTGTAGTGCGTGTGCACACGCACAATTCCGCTCCACAGTGCATACATTGCACTTGCACGTTGTTTTTTTTTTATATATCTTTCATATTTCCATATTTGTTTGTGTAAAAATTTAACTTATCTTTTTGTCATTGAAAATATCTTTTTATTCTAAGTAGCGATATCAAGTGGACGGGACGACGACGTCTTCGTCAACTTCGTTTTGCCCACTTTTAATTTTCATTATCACTATCAAACGGCAAACACTTGATTCTTCATCATAATAATAATAACGAAATCATATAGCATTCTCCTCTCATTACATGAAAACACTCACAAGAGTGCGGAGTTGCAACTTTTGAGAAAATAAAAGCGCACGCGCGCGCGCATTCATTCAAAGTGTTTCGAAAATTAAAGTTTAAAAAAGAAATTTAAATATGTGATATTAAAATCTACCAACTTAACAAAAAAAAAAAAAAAAAATAATATTTTAAATCTATCATTATTTTTGTCACTTAAACAGCTTTGTTTATATCTACAGTATAAGTGACAGTTTTTAAATATTTTGTGTTAAAAACAAGTAAAATTAAAAACAAAAATAAAACAAAAACAAAAGATATTAAATATATTTAATAAATAAACGTGTCTGCAGAGTATACATATATCGTAGATACAAAATTCAAGTGCTTATGTTTTATCTACGAAATGAAGTGAAATTGAAAAAAAAATAAATAAATAAGTAATAAATTATTTTAACAAGAACCTAATTAAATTAAATGCTGAAATTGTGATACCCAGTTTATTAGTTATGAAACTATCAAAGAGTTTAGATGAGCTAATTTTAAGCGCTTCGCGATTGAGTCTAAATAATTTTCGCTCACAAGGGAAAAAAAAATCGAAAAATGTTAGTAAGCATTACATTAACATTTTTTAATTACATATTTTAATATACATATATATGTTTTCTTAAATTGTCATATAACACGTACGAGTATATACATATGTAGTCTTCGGGTTAAACAATAAAAGTTTTTAATCATAAAAACAAGAATGTTTTAATTGAATCTAATTCACTTGAGTGCGTTCAAAGATTTTTTCCGAAGCTTGAAAATATGTAAATTTAGAATTGTCTTAAAATACTAAATTTTTCTACATTATAATCTTGGACCGTTTTGAACAAATAAAATTAAAAGTATTCAAACTTTTGAAATTTGCAAAATTGTTTGTGTCATGTTAATATAAACACTGAAGAAAATGTCTATATTTTGTGATCAACATTTCGGTACGTGAATTATGCTCATTTTATATAGTTCATGAAAATTACTAAAAAAAAAAAAAAAAAAAAAATTAGTGAATGCCACATAAATAAAAGTTTTTCAAGCCAGAGCTTTTAAAAAGACATAAAGTTCTGTAAAACTTGTTCAGATCCAATTTTACAGAAGTTTAAAAACGTTTTATTTCATTCTTCGAATTAACCGAATTATTATGTGGGAAATACGTTTAAATTTTTCAATGAACATAGATGAAGATAAACGTTTTTCTTTGTTTTTCCAAAACTAAGAAAAAGGGACTTGGCCGGTTTTGCTACTTTATGCCTCATATGTAATCCTTAAAGCTTCCGAAGAAAAAAAAAACTTTATAGCCGTTATAATGAAGCATTTTTTTTTTAAATTTATTTAGATAAACCGCATTTGTAATTTTCGATGAAGAAAATTTTAAAAAATTATGAATAAAATAGCATAAAGTTTATAAAAAAAATTAATAATAAATATTTTATTGCAGGTGTAATACAACACAATGAAATCAAACTCACTAGCGCGTAATTAAAAACGTATTTTATTTTAGGTCATTTTAATTGATATTTATCTGTATCAATTAATAAAAGTATGTTAATGCAAGCTGAATATCTATGTTTAGTTACTAGGAAATAAGTATTTTGTTACTCTATAAAATTAACAAGTACTTATTATGTAGCTACAACCACAAGTTAATTATAAATTCGAATACAACGAATGCTATTTATTGATTTGTGGTTGCCATCTGAAATGATTTGACCCTAAATATTACTTGACAGAATTGTAAATTTTTATTTAATTTTGTATAATGCGATATCGCTACAAAGCCTTTAATATCATTTTTCCCAGACAATCAAAACAATTTCATAATTTGTATGAAGCTTTTAGTTTGGGAGGCAGCGTTGCATTTTTCAAGGTCGTTTTCCTCCCGCTTAATATTTTTTTTCAATTGATTATATTAAGACCAGAGTTGTAAAGCAGATGAAAACACATCGATACATGTCCAAAAAATCTGCTTAAAGGAAGATTTCACCCACCTTTTGTCGTTTTAATAGTGTAATTTTGAGCAAAACTAGATATTTTGGGCGAAAAATATGGTTTTCAAATTTGAACGAGAAACGCTAATTTGAAGCTTTCAATAAAAGCCTTATTTTTCCGAAAATGGAGATGTTCATTAAAAATTTTGAAATTATAAAAAGCGAGTCCAATGTTATCATACCGAAACTTTTCGGGCATGATATCGATGTGCTTTTATCTCCTCTACAACATTGGTCTTAACATATTTTTGGCTTACTTTCCGAGTTATTGAGGGACATTTTTTTCGTCGGTCTCTCACAACCAGACCCACCACGATTCTGGCGCCTGATGCTTATTTCCAATATCAGCCTTACTTAAACTATCAATTGTAAAAAAATTAAGCGGGAGGAAATGACCTTGCAAAATACAACGCTGCCTCCCGGACAATTTTATTTTATACAAATTTATGTTTAAAGTTTTCAAAAAGTCAATCTTAAGTGATTGCCGGGGGAAAAAATTATCGATTGCTGTTCTCATTGGCGAAATCAGAAATTTTTGCTGAGCAGCTTAGCAACCTCCCAGATATCAAGTTGCCAACATGTCGTATGAGTAACGTGTAATTGATTGATTGTAAATTTAAACATTAATTAATGAAGAACAAAAACAAAATAAATTTTATAAAAAATTGTGCGATTCTTCATTTCCGAGACATCACACATAAAATTTCCATTCAAATGCAGTATTTTTTATGGAATCAAGTTATTTATTTGAATCTTACAATATTGGACTTTGCATTTTATTGATAAGTTCAAAAGGCTAAATTTAAATATAGCGATTAATTTCATCTGATATCATAAACAGAAATCAGCTAAACAATGTCCTGTTAACGTCAAATAGTCGTCATCCAAACGAGCTATAATATTTTTGAAGTCATGTTCAAATTTTTGATGAAAAATTTTTTCGGGAATAACTTGTCTGATTTGAGATACGTGCTAGTAAACAAAAAAAACAAAGTTACTTTATTATTTATTAAATTATGTCAAAATTCAAAAATAGAAGTGAATCCCACTTTTCATAAAAGTTTTAAGTTTCTAATGCTATCATAGATGACAACAACATTTGTGCATAATCTAACACCAATTTTGATGGGCTTTTTTAAATCTACAATAAGACGTGAGCCGACTTCAAACTTTGTTTTATAGAAATAAACAACTTTTTAGAGCAATGCTATTCAAATATTGTTATTTCTTCTAATCATATATCATGAAAAATTTTATCATTCCTAAGACATATAGAGTGGCCCACAAATATATACAAAATTTACAAATTCTTTTTTTCTTTGGAAATATTTTGAAATATAAATGTGTTTTAAGGTCACAAAAGTTGATGAATTCTGAAATAACGTTTGCTGGTTTTTTTTTTAGAAAAATTTATTTTTATAAGCACTATAAATAGTTATACCCGGAAGGAAACTCGATGTGCATAATATTGGATTTCCTACACTAATGCAAAAACTTTCCACCTAGTTTTTTTGTGCTATGATTGCGAAGGCTTACAGAATCGTAGTTTTTATGACTGAATATGGTTAAATTGACCTAACTTTGATTAAGGATCATAATTTCACCCATCTGAGGGTATAATTTTTTTTGTGTGCTTTTAAACTTTCTTTCTTTCCTAATTTCATATCTATTTAAAGAAAGAAAATCTTCATCCCAAGGGTTAACACCACCCTTCCAATCGCAGCATAAAAGCAAACAATAAATTGTGTTATTTTTATTATTTAAAAGTTCACCTCAGTGGTTTGAACTCTCGGGGGTATCGAAAAGTATACATATATATGACCTGGTCTATGAAAAGGGGGCTTACGTGCGAAACAAGTTTTCGAAAAAAATGCTGGAATACTATTTTTTGACACCCAAGCCTCCTTTTCATAAACCAGGTCACATACTTATATTTGATCAGTGTTTATCCGGTTAAGTCTTAAATTAAAACTCGTGATATTGAAAATAAGCCAAATAGGTCCAGGGTAAGGCTTATCGCCCATACAAATTAATCATATAAACGCTATATTGAGAGAGTTGGGCAATACAAGCAAGGACATTTTTTATAGGTTTGAACTTAGATACCGGCATTTGGCGTAGTTCATTAGATGCATAATATCTTAAACTATCAGATGCCATAAAAATCACGAATATGAATTTTTTTGAGATACGCGCATTTCGCTTCTGAAGGCAATACTGTTGTTATAAATTCTCACACCCTTAACGTCATAGTGCGCTGACATTTTTAAAGCTCATCATAAATAGAAATAAATGTAATTTTAATCTTATTTAATGAGTTTAAATTTTGAATGATTAAACAATAGCGCATAATTTCAAAATGCAATAATATAAACAGACATCTGTACATATATATGAGGCATTCAACACCAAATCGGACACCATTTTGCTTTTACATCACTAATTTTTTTGAAAATATTAAATATGAAAATTCGAAAAAAATAGATTTTATCTTTTTACATTGTCAGACTCAAAATTTGTTAAATAAATAACTGTTATTTAGAAAAAATTTTTAAAAAAATTGACCAGTACATTCATATGTACATTAGGGTGATTCAAATTAATTTTTTTTTTTTGCTCCAAACAGGTTTACGCATGTTTATAGCAGGTTCACGAAAGAAAAATTCTGGTGCATATAGAGCTCATAATATTAATATTTACTGGTGGCTCTTTGAGCTTTTTAGCTTTCCATACGATTTATATAAGAAAGAATGCTCTATTAGACAGTTTCGAGTATAGCTCTTAAAAAAAATCTCACACGAACGGGACTAAAACCATCGAAAGAGCATACAATTTATTACATAAAAAAAAAATGTTCTCATTCTTCGAAATATCCCTAAATTCTGTAAGCTAATAAAATATTAATATAATAAGCTAATTAACTAACGAAATATTATCTTCACGAAAAAATAGCTAGCTACTTTTTTATAGAAAATATTATGATCTTTCTAAAAGGATTGGTTCCGTTTGTGTAAGATTTTCCTTTTACGAGACATTGAAACAAATGTCTCGTAAAGCATTTTTCCCCATACAAATCGTATGGGAAACTAAAAAGCTCGATGAGCCACCAGCAAATATTAATTTTATGAGCTCAAATTGCACCACTTCTTCCGTGCACTTGCTACTGTTAAACCTGTTTAAAGCAAAAAAAAAATTTGAATCACCCTAATTGTTAAAAATAACGACTTAGTTTTTGATATTTTTTATGAAAAGTACCTACGCTTAAAACAAAAATTTTAAAACAAAAAAATTACAATAACTTGGCTGATTATTTGCGGAGTTATGAGCATATAAAAAAAAAGTTTTAATAACATAAGTTTTCAAAAATTTATGTGTCATAAAAATATGGAGCATACTTACTTTCAATCAGTACCTATTAAAAATACAAAAAATTTCGTAAAAGTCAGATTTGCAATAGCAAAATGGTGTCCGATTTGATGTGGAATGCTCCATACACAAACATGCTTTGCTTATAACTGCAGTGAAAATGTTTGTTTTTCGTATGACTAAGATATTTTTGGCTTAATTTTCAAGTACTGCTAGTTTTTACCATATAAATATTGTGATCGCAACTGTTAATTAAGGGAACTAACTAGGTAGACGCAAATATTTACTATTTATTTAAATTTTGTGCACATGCAACAATTGTTTAATATTCTCATATTATAAAACGTTTGTTGTACTTCTTGCTTGTACATCTTGTTGTCGACTGCAATTGTTTTTAAAATTTGTCTACATGAAATGTTTACGTTTCAATCATATCACATATGGTGTATTTTTTAGTTTTTGCTAAGCGAAGTGCTTTTATCGACTATTAACGGATTTACATCACTTTTAAAATTGTCAAATTTATAAAAATATTTTTATATTTAAATAAAATATAAAAATTATTTCTATTAAAAATTGGTATAACTATGTTATGTAAGTTCTTTTGCTATATTTATATATTGGCAAAATTTTTCTTTCAAATGAAATAAGCTATTTATTGAGGTAAATAAGCTCAGAGCTTAAATCCTCTGAACTATTGATTTGCTTTAAGACTGTGCGCATCGAAAAACAATATTTCAGAAAGAATTATCTGGTTGATCATTTAGGAGACATTAAACTTTACGATTCCTTTTCAATCAAAAATCGTTCAACTATTTTTGTTATGTTGCTCTTTCTTAACACAACCTTTCAACAAGTGAAAAATAATTAAGTGCTGAAAAATATTTTATGAGGCAAGTATTAGACAGCTACAATTGAGACAGGAAATTTTCTTTCCCTCGCTTGTAAAAAGTGAGTCTCTAGTCTCGTTGCCTACGATTTTCACAGTCTTCAAGTTTTAGCCACAAGACATTTGTCTGGGTGAAAAAATAATTTTTTTTTTTGGTGGGGAAGTGATCAGCTGTTTTTTTAATCTCATTTTTTCTCTCTCAACCACCACATTTTTTCCGGATCATACGCTTTTTGTGGCAAAACTTTATAAATATTTATATTATGTTATATAGGTATTATTGCCTCCCGGACTATATGGAATGACCAATGCCGGATTCCCTAGTAATAGCAATTCTGCATTAAAATTTCAGTGCACACCTTTAGGCATAATAACTACTAGAGTTTTGCCTAGAGAAAACTAATTTGGCCCATTAACTAGTTTTGCATTAAAAGCAAAATATAGAGGAAAAATCTAACAACCATGTAAGGAGCCGTTCAAGTATTACGTAACGCAATTTTTGAAGATTTACCCCCCCCCCCCGCCCCTCTCCTTAAGCGTTACGGTATCACCCAAGTGACCATGTTTACCTAAAAGTCACAATTATCTTACGCAATGTTTTAGTCGCGTTTGCGATAGTTATAAATAAAACAAGAGATTTTTAACTTGCAGCGTAACGCGTTGTTCGAACCCCCCCTAAGTGCGTTACGTAATACTTGAACGGCCCCTAACTTCTAGAGCACATTAATGTTTCGAAATTTCTTAGTGTTATCTCTAGGCTTAAAATTTGTGTATCTGTGTTATTTGTTACCAAAAAAAAAAAATATTATTGGAAACGAAAATAATCGAACCAAATTTTGTAGCGAAAGTATATACATATGTAGGTACATATGTACACTTTTAATTTTATATTTCAAAATTTAATTATCTATAATTGTATCGTTAATAAACTTACAAAGCCCTTAATTTTATCAAACCAATCTTACGGTTTGAGTGCTTATGAAACATAATTTTTAAAGTACAACAAACAACCAGCAGCATTTCAGTTATTTTAATTTTTTTGTGAAATTTTGGGCGACGAAAGTTACAAATGACTTCTTAGCCAATATTTTGGTTAATGAATTTACTCGATAAGTTGTGCCAATGCTTGCGCTATCGATTTAATGAAATCAACTGCATACTGTATACAGTCTTTTACACAGCTGTATAAAAAAAGTTTCCACACAACACCAAATTTATAACAGACTTTACGCAATACCTAAATATTTATATGACTTTTTTTTAAATATCACATATGCATTGTTGTATCTTATATCAATAGTCAGCAACAACTCATCCTCACACATATAGTTAACGTCATATATAGATATATAAAGTACTTCTAAAAGGCATTTTCATTGACAACTTCGTTCGATTGTTGATTTATTTATTAGGCAATTTTTCAAGTTTTATTCTTAAGTACCAACTTATCAATAACTTTAGTTGGAAAAAATACTTTTTTTTTGCAACTGTCAATTTCGTTAATGCACTCAAAACTCGTGTTTTATGTTATTATCTAGTAAATAAGCCTTATATAAATCATTTAGATATTTCGAATCAAAACCAATCCCACAGCATTATGGACATTAGTGTTTTGATACCCACACTTGGATAGTAGATAGCTCTATTTCGGGGAAAAAGGTTTAAATACTCAAAAAGTGATTTCTGGAAAGTTTTTAATTGTGTAATTTATGCTGTTGCAAAATACAATAAGTTTTTTTTAGTTCGAGCACTGTCATTTTTGCGATATTAAAATAGTAAATGATATGGCATGCCGCGTGTTGAAAGACTAGGGACGTTATCACGCAGCAAAATAGTGCGAGCGAAATACCCGCTTTGCAGAAGAGCCGCCTGAAGAAGCAGCTGACTTTTGTTTTTGTCTGGGGTGGGATAAGATCTGCATGAGATAATCAACTTAAGTAGTGACAGAACACATTCCTTGTGGCCAGCACATTGCTGTAGGTATCGCCGCTGTTTTAACATACGATTCCTTTTTCAAGAAGGATGACGATTTTCTCCAGCTTTCACGAGATCATGAACGTGATCGTTTGCTGTCGAAACGCAAAAATTCGATTAGGAATAAATATCCCTCTCTTTGCAGTATTTTCTTTATATGTACACTGAGAAAAAAATATGTTTGAATATAACAAACGCATATTTCATATAAGTAGAGCAATCAAATATTTATTTGAGCCAAACATATTGTATTTGAATAAAATAGTGATAAGTGGTGGTTGAAGCATTTTATGTTTGACTCAATCAAATATTTAATTGCTCTATATGAAACAATTTCCAACTTTAGATGCATAAATATTTCTGTGAAATTCCCTCATGAACATAAATATATAAAGCATTTATTATAATTTTCGATATTAAATCTTTTATTTCACTTTGTCCTATATTCTCTTGTATTTATAAGCGAATCGACAATAGTTAAAAAATTAAGAATTTATTAGAAAAACAATCACTGAGTATTTTATATGTAATATTAAAACTGGTAAGCTATTAAATATATCTTTTAGCATTTTTATTATTTAGTTAATTGCTACATTAAAACACACGTTTTTTATGCTGCTTAAATGTTTAACTCATGAAAACTTCTTACAAAAAGTTTAATTGTTATGCTTATGTTTTTATTAAATTAAAAAAAAAAATTAGAAAACTATTTAATGCAACTTTTCAATTTGTGTTAGTCTTTGGTAAATGTATTCCCAGACAAAACCTTAAAATGGATCTTTGTTAAAAATTGAATAGTATTTACTTTAAGAGAATTTAAATTCTTATAACATTTTAAAAAAAGACTTATTAAAACATTAAAACCTTCTAAACATTCAAAAGGTTCTTACTCTAACTTATTGAATCTATACGTACCTAAACTACTAATTTGCATGCACTTTTTTAATAAAATATTTATCTAATAAATTTCTTCTGTATCTCTTGTTTTAGAATCTCAATCGCTACGGAGACTCTATGGGTTCATTAGGACATCGAGCTCTCTTACAATATGTGGAGTCTAATGATTTATCTGGATTGCGTGCTATTCTAGATAGTCGTCATTTATCCGTTGATGATCGCGATGACGTAAGTCGAAAATATGTAATTTTTTTCCCCTTAGTTTTTGATCTGATAAAATAGGCGCATTAGAAAGCAAAAATAATTTAATGAAAGAAAATCTGGCTGCAGAATTACCCTCATTTCGTCTGAATTTTGAGATATTTGGTGCAGATATTGGAAAACTGTTGTTTTTGTCTATGAACTGTAAATCTTTAGCCTTCCATACAACCAGAACTAAAAATATATTTTCATGTACAATACTGCCCTCAGTAGCGCTAAAGGCAAAATCGCAAAAAAATGCATATTCTGAATTCTTATGCCATCGCATTTTTTTTAGATAAGCCTTTTGCGCTACTGAGAGCAGCATAGCTCTCCTTATGCTGAATCTAAATCCGTTCGTAGAATCTGTCTAACACAGCAGAATCTTAAGATATATCATCGTAAACTTGTCAATATAAAAAGAAAAGATTTTGTCTAATATATAGCATAGAGTAATTTCGGGAGATATGGCCAATTTTTTGTTGAACTTCAATAAAACAGCAATTAACACAATTTTTTAAGGAAACTATGCATGGATTCATTGTTTAATTAATTAGAAACAAAAAAAAGTGCTTCAAGTTAAATAAAAATTAATAAGTTGTTGTTTTTTTTTTCAAATTTATAAAATGCTATAAAAGGCCAAATCACCCGAGACTGAGGGTGATTTGGCACCTTAATTGCCGAGCGACGTTTTTTGAATCCATATTTATTCTTAGAATTGAGAAGCACATAAGAAAATATTTGGCTTATAATCAATTTCAATTGTGTGCTAAACTGTATTTGTTACATTTTTTGTCCCAACAACTTGAATTCGATCCTTAACTATTTAGAAACTACCCATATGGAAAATATCTATACTGGTACTTTAAATTTAAGACGCATTTTTTAACTTTTTTTTAAAAAAATAAGTACCTTTAATGACTAACCAGGTATATAATTAATTAAACAATTTTTAACATTGCATCGATGTGACTGTTGTCTTCATTCTTTTAGTTTTTTGGGATTTCTTATTTGTCACACAATTGACTGATTTCCGTATCAGATTGTTTAATTAATATCTATGACGCTGGTATTTCTTGTTATTGTTTACCGAACTTGAATGCTTTTTTTAATTAACATTTCGTATTCACAATTTATTTTATATGCAGTAAATGTTAATTTGTTTCAACTGCCATCAGTCCTACGAAACGTTGGCTCTCTGTACCTTCACTGCGTTTATGTCGAACTCATATCAATTATTAAGTGCAGACACGGGCGCCAGAAGAAACCGTTTTTTTTTTTAAAAACAAATTGTTTTGCAACAATCGATGAGGTGTGGTCGAAAATAGACTTTGCACATTATTAGAGGCATCCCCGGATCTCGAATGGAATCATATTCGAAAAAAAATCAACTTGCGTTGATGCGGAAAGGTCGGATTTTTGTGGCATGCTGATATTCAATGTCAAAGGCAACAAAAAATAGTTTTGCGCTATTAACTCGCTTCGATTTCACCAGACTGAAATTCAGTTTGAGCAAAAGTTAAGAAAATTTTAAAAAATCCGTTTTCAAGACATTCAAGTTCAAATGTTAAAAATAGGTTTTTGCACTATTTTACATTGTATCGTTGTGGGAAACCTATTTCATATTAATTTAAGGAACATTTTCTATATTCGAGCACTTTTGTCTATGTTTATGTTTCATCTAGGAAAAGATACAAAAGGCTTACTTCCATACGGTAGGTTAGTTTTGTTTGCCAGATCTTTTTTCCTAATGACGCCTGAAGCCGATAAATCACTGATGCAAATTCGTGTTTTTTCGAATATAATAAATCTGGACAAAAGAATCTTATAAAATATAATTTCATACAGTAAAATAAAAAAACTATATTCTCAAATTACAGAATGGCACCACTGTACTTATGGTTGTTGCTGGACGTGGCCTAACCGCTTTTGTACGAGAGTTCATTTCTCGTGGCGCTGATGTGCAAGCCGAAGATGCTGACAATTGGACAGCACTGTTGTGCGCTGCCAAAGGAGGATATCTCGATATTGTTCAAATTTTGCTCGATCATGGTGCTGATATTGAACATCGAGATATGGTAAGCATGCAGCTGAAATAATTTGTTTTTCCCAAAGACTTACTATTTTTTTTTTTTATTTTTTTAAGGGTGGCTGGACTGCACTTATGTGGGCTGCATATCGTGGTCATACTGAATTGGTGCGCTTCTTACTCGAAAAAGGCGCGGATGTTAATTCGCATGGCAACTATCATTTAGGCCCCTTACTTTGGGCAGCTGGTCGTGGATTTAAAGAAATCGTAGAGTTATTGGTTCAACGTGGCGCTAAAGTTAATGTAGGCGACAAATATGGAACCACAGCGCTGGTGTGGGCGTGTCGTAAAGGTAATGCTGAAATTGTTGATACACTTCTGAAAGCAGGTGCCAATGTTGATACAGCGGGCATGTATTCGTGGACGCCGTTGTTAGTTGCAACATCAGGTGGACATACCGATTGTGTGGCATCTCTATTAGATAAAAAACCAAATGTAAATGCTTTGGATAAAGACGGTTTGACTGCATTGGCGATTGCAAGTCGAGAAGGTTTTCAGGTATAAATTTATGAGCATATAGTTAAGAAAATACTTAGTAAAAACGGTTCTTTTTGCTACAGGAAATCGCTGCTGCTCTTATTGCTGCAGGAGCTTACATAAATATACAAGATCGCGCTGGTGACACCCCTCTCATACACGCTGTCAAAGGTGGGCACCGTGGTGTTGTCGAGGCACTACTTAAGAAACACGCTGATGTGGATATACAGGGAAAAGATCGCAAGACTGCAGTTTACACTGCAGTTGAAAAGGGTCATACACATATACTAAAAATATTGCTGCCCACAAATCCGGATCTCGAAGCGTCAACCAAAGACGGCGATACTGCGCTGCTGCGTGGTGTACGTAATCGCAATCTAGACATGGTACAAATGTTACTCGAACGCAAGGCCAAAGTGACTGCTAGTGACAAGCGCGGTGATACCTGCTTACACATAGCCATGCGAGCGCGTTCAAAGGCTATCGTTGAGGCTTTGCTAAGAAATCCAAAAAATAGTCAGCTACTTTATCGTGCAAATAAAGCTGGCGAAACACCTTATGGTCTTGATACCATACATCAAAAGACAATTTTAGGACAGGTATTTGGTGCACGGCGTCTAAATACAAATGAAGATTCTGAAGGTATGCTCGGATATGAGTTGTACTCTTCCGCATTGGCTGATGTACTCAGTGAACCTACTCTGACCACACCCATAACGGTTGGTCTTTATGCCAAATGGGGCAGCGGCAAGAGTTTTCTGCTTAATAAACTTCGAGAAGAGATGAACAATTTCGCGCGTTCATGGGCTGAACCACCAATTAAAACAACTGGTCTACTGTTTCTTGTTTGCCTGCATATTGCACTGATCTTGGGTACTGTAGTTGGGCTTTCTGTTTGGTCTCCTATGTGGGGTGCTATAGCAGCGATATTGTTTTTGGTACTCACCTATTTACTACTTGCCGGTATTAAATACGCAAATCATCACATGGATATGTATTGGGCGTATTCGTTAAATCATGGAATAATGAAAAGAGTAGGCAGATTGCGTGTTATTCTGCAAGTTGCATTCTGTCATCCCCCTGGCTCACAAGCAGACTCTCAAGCGAAACCTGTACGCTTTCATTTTGCCGAGGCAAGCAGTGCTGCGCCCACAGGTGAAGGTGCTGTTGCCTATATGCTGGCGTCATTGTTTGAGGCAATTGAAACCCACTACGGCTGGTTGTCTACACGTCTGTATCGGGCTTTCCGCCCGAAAGCCTTTAAAGTTACAGCAGGTTGGCGGTGGCGTCGCATGTGTTGTGTTCCAAATGTGATTATTTTTGAGGTGGGCCTTATCACCCTGATAGTGGGTATATCTTTGGTTGTAGCATATTTTACTAACGCTTTGCCAGAGGAGCGTCCGGATATACTCGTTGCAATATATGTCGTATGTGCGGTGTTAATAACAATTATTTGCACTAATTTGCACGTTATAGCAAAGGCTTTCGGTTCACTCTTTATATCCCAAGGTAGACATCTTAAACGTTCCGTGCGTTCAAATGAAGGTGCACCACTAACTGCTTTGGGATCAGAGGTTTCACTGATGACTGATATGGTTAAGGTAAGTAAATTAAATTTGTTCAAACTTCATACATATATTCTTTTAAATTGCAGTGTCTTGATGCGTTTACCAACCAACAAAGTCGTCTTGTTGGAGTCGTCGATGCCCTCGACTCGTGTGATACCGAGCGCATACTATCCGTGCTGAATTCCATACAAACGCTGTTATCTTCGCCCAATCGACCGTTCGTGGTACTGATTGCAGTTGATCCACATGTTATTGCTAAAGCAGCTGAAGCCAATAGTCGTCGTCTATTCACCGAAGGTGGCATTGGTGGTCATGACTTTTTGCGTAATTTAGTGCATCTTCCAGTGTATTTGCAAAATTCTGGATTACGTAAAGTACAGCGAGCACAAATGACAGCAATGCTTTTTAAGCGCAACTATAATGACTTTCAAGTTGATGACAGTGGACCTACTTTGGGCCATTCTGTATCTGCGCGACGCTTATCAAATGCTTCAGAGATTATGTCTAGCCAGGAAAAATTACGTGGCCCTGGGCGTACTAGTGTGGCCGGTGCAGGTACTAGCGGTGGTGGCAAAAAATTGCGCATGTCTGAATCAATTGCCAGTTCGATTGGTTCTAATTTACATCGTTTAGGTCAACAAAATCCACAAGGCGCTTTGGACTTGTCGAAAATTGTTCTAACTGATGACTACTTTAGTGATGTGAATCCACGCAGTATGCGACGTCTTATGAATGTGATATATATAACAGGTGAGTGATAGTAATCTGCTTTATTTTGTACTCCATCCAATTAAATGTTAACATCTCTCCTACAGTTCGTCTACTAAAAGCATTCCAAATAGATTTTAGTTGGTATCGTTTAAGTTCATGGATTAACTTGACGGAACAGTGGCCATTACGTGCAAGCATGATTGTGCTACAACATGATCAATATATAGACTCATTGGATGATAGCGCTTCGTTGCAAAGTGTATACGAAAAGTAAGTTAACAAAGGGGTAAGAAACTGGTTTCAGTTTACGTTGGAGAAAATCCTTAATTCGAATTCCGACTAGAGCGTCTATTATCGACAAGAGCGCCTAAAGAATGAAAAAATAATTTACCTGATACCTGTTCTAGTTATCGTGAACAAATAAAATCCAAAGGAGAGCGGAGAGAAATTATTTAACTTTATCCTACATTCCATACCCTATATAGAGGGTATGTTCACTTTCTCTTCCCGTTTGTAACTAATAGAAGAAGGCGTGACAGATAGAGAATAGTTTTGATCAGCAACACCTCCGAAATCGATCTAAAATATTGTACAGGATCCCATCGGCTTACGAGTATGGCATGCATGGAATGGCGCTTCAAAAACGAGCCGTAACCAAAACATAGGCAAATTTGATGAAAGAGCTGAGAGATATTACTTAGTAAGGGCTGGACCAATCACTGGCGTAGCTGTATTGCAAGCCTACTTTGTAGGCAACAATTTTGATTGAATAATTTAGAAAATTAATACTTTTTACACAGAATAAGTCATTTTCTTTGATTTAACTAATGTTTATTTTTTTTTTCTTACTTCCAGGGTGCGTCCAAAATTAGCTTGTCTACGTGAAGCTGCACCTCTAATGGAGCTCGATCGTGATGAACGAAAATTAGATGCCTTCTTGCAATTGCATAAATCAGATTTGCTTGTGGCAGATTTGAGAATATTTCTTCCATTTACAATTAACTTAGATCCATATTTAAGAAAAGTATTAAAAGGTAATATAGCACACACAAATGTTTTTCGTGATAAGAAAAAACTGAAAAATTTATTTTTACAGAGGATCAACAAACTATCGAGGATGAAGGTGCGATTGTTTTACAAACAAAAACAGGTATTCCACCGCCCGTTCGCATACCACCAACGCCTTCGTATGTGCCTTCTCCAGGGTATCTACCCTACCATATGCTCCAGAGTGCAGACCTTCAATATAACGAGTTAAGAAATCGAAATCTAAGTTCTAGCACTGAACCAGGAACATCACCGCTTTTAAATTCACCGGTCGAATCGTTTTCAGTAAGTTTTCTAAATTTTCAAATATTATAAGTTAACTGTTACATTTTTCCTATTTTGTAGGAAGATATACTGCAAACTAGACTGTCTGAACTTACAGTAGATGGTTTGATTAACTTAATAGAGCGCATTGAAGATTTAAAGCCAGCGTTACCTAAATTGGCACCTGTACTAAAAGAAAATGCTATCACAGGACGTGTGCTAAAATATTGTGATATTCCTGATCTAAAATCGGTGAGTACTTAAACACGTATAAAAAATGAGTTAAAAAATTGATAAATATAAACAAATTGTTCATACTTTTTCTAGGTACTTGGCTTAAATTTTGGCAACTGGGAGGTATTTCGTTTACTTGTCACTACTTTGCGTGATTGTGAGAAAACTCAGCGTAAATCCAAAGCAATGCCAGCTATAGCTGATGTACCTGCAGCTACTACTGCTACTGTTGCTGGTGCTACCAAAGATATTACTGACTCACATACATTAGCTCCAGTTACTCAACCACATCCGCGAAAAAATTCAACATCAAGTCATATTGAAAAACAAGTGAGTAATACATATATTTTTTTTAGTTTCTATTCAAGAAGTTATTAGCTTCATAAAGAACATAGAAAAATTTCACACCAACAAAACACAATGACACAACTTAACACAATTTTACTCAAATTATGCATTATGTACATATTTTTTATTTTTGTATATACATACATACATACTTCTATATCATAGAAAATTTAATAGAAAATATCAAAATATTTTATATTTTATTTTGTTTCCGAATCAAATTCATACAAACCAAAATGCAGCCAAAAATACATGATTACGAATACCTTCAGGTAAACTCATAAAAAAAATCAAATAAAATTTTAACGTTGAAAACGTTGTTGTTGTTGGATTTGCAAGAGTGTAAAAACTATATCTTCTTTTTTTCTTTACTATTTTTGTAGAAGTCATTTTTCCATTCACATTCTTTTTAATTTTTTGTAACATTTTTTTTTGTGCATTTAAATCATTACGTACTTATTGATGTTGATGCACATAGTGTTTAAAATAGTCGTTGATGTTGCAGTCCCAAAAAAAATCATAGAAAAAAAGTTCCAACTGTTTGAAATTGAAATATTATCCACTTAGAAATGCGAGGAACATTTCTAAAAATGGTGTTGAATTGTTCAAAGCAAACTTTATTTATCTTTTATCATTCTTATTTCAAAGTTTTAATACATAATATCAAACCTTGTATAGAAAACTGTTCTTCAAACATGTTTTCAGCGAACTAATCTATACTAATTTGTATGGACAAATTGTAGGCAATTCGATTTAATATTTTAAATATTATCAAAATTTGTTCATTGACCGAAAAATTGCTAAATATTTTATTATGTCGAAAACTAGAACCATCAGAGAAATTCTGAGCTTGAATTGAAAATTAGCACGTCAAAAACTTTTGAAAAAGTGTATTAGGGTTTCAGAAGCAGAGGTTTGACCAAATTTTTTCGACCTGTGTTAGCTGTTCTAAAGGTTCCCATACATATTTTGATTCTTAACTCCATATCTGTTCCGTTGTTTCCCTTTCTTTCTTCTATTTCCATCTGTATCTCTACAGCTTCGCCATCAAAACCCCGCAGTTTTCAAAAACTTGAAAACGAAACCTTTGTAATTATTTTGCGAAACCCCAAGGTTTGGGGAACAGGTGCTCACAAATAAATACGTTCAATTTCAAACAGTTATGGTATTTTTTTGTCCTATTTTTATTTTTATTTGTATTATATCTTTTTGTCTAAATTACCCGTACTCATTTCTTTATATTTTTCAGATATATCTTCATTTTAAATGTGATATATGTAGTAAACGTTTCTTTGAGTTTATTAAATATTTGTTATTGCTATTTAACTTGACAGTAGTTATTGGTTTTATTTTCTACTTATTAATTTTTTATTACATGCAAATATTAACGTTCTGTCTTATTTTCAAGTTTTACATTTTTGGATCTAATATTTTTGATATTTCTCTTGAGTAACAGTCAGTTAATTTGTAACAGTGCACACTTTTAAGCAACATCTTTTTAAGTTCGCATACTTATTAAACACTAGTACCATATAAAATAGTTTAGTTGTCGAAAAAAATTTTATTATTTAAGGCTTTGGGACTTTCTTCAGAGTTGTGCACATTATACATATGTACGTTACGCGATTATCAGACATTTTTGAACCCCCCGACCCCTTTGTCACAAAATGACCCCTGTCAGCAGTGTCTAACATTAGACTAATTTAATTTTCTTAATCGATATCCGGAAAGATGCCTTCTAATTTTGTTACTTATGTTATTACAAAATAACATTCCAGCCTCAAACGCTGTTCAGTTTCAGAAATTTCACCATGTGTTTTAAATTCATAATTCTATGTACATTAATTTAGGTAGTTATATAGGTATATGTAGCTTTTGATGTAGCATTGATGGTAAAATATTGTTTTTGGCATTTTTTCAGTTTGCTATTCTTCTCTTTGATATTGACCGGTCCAGCACTATCTTAAAATCTTACCAATTAAAAACTGATATTAAAAATAAAAGTCTTAGACTTCTGAATAGAAAGTAAAAACTCTGCGATAATTTTTTCTTTAGAAATGTTTTGCAAAAAAAAGTTAATTTTTAATAAAAAAAAAACTTTTATAACTATACTCATTAAAATACTAATTGCTAAGCAAATTTTTTTTTTCCTCGCTAAAAAAAACCCATCAATGCCAAAAGTGCAAACACATAAAAATAATATTCGAAATAAATTTTAAATCATCAAATTTACTTTGTAGAAATATTAAATTCTCACACTGACATTTCATATTTACAGGTAACACTCGAAGAACAAATGATATGCGGCGCTTTACAAACGCTCAACGAGGAAGCTTTCGAAGATGTTGCCAGCAGCGAACGTCCCAGCCCATCCGGGTTGCCTTCAGGTGAGCTGTTAGCTGCGCAACTGCAATTAGCACCTATACGCGAATCATCGGAATTTGGTTCACCATCCGATGAACAAAAAATAAACAATATCCTTCAATATGCAACAAATAACAATTATAACAATCTAACCAATCACCAGCAGCACTTGCATCAAAATCATAATTTAAATAATAGTGACTATAGTGACTATATGCTTAGCGCTAGTACACATTCGTTACAGAGTTTAGGTGGTGGATTGCAAATGGGAAATGGTAGTAGTGGTACTTCTGGTAATGTTCGAGGTAGTGGTATTGGTGCGTCCAAAGAAATCAATAGGTATAATATACGTCATAGTTTAGTGGGTGATTCAAGTACAACAGCAGCTGTACACCTATTGGCAGCGGCTAAAAGTTATCAACGTCATAATTCGGTAGGTGATGAACTGTTAAGTGAACCGGTGTCACCATTAGCACGTTCACCTGTACCCACTGTAGTTGTTATACCCAATGCAAATGGTACTTATGGTGTTGATGACACGAAATTATAGAATTGGGTGGGAAATGGTTGGTTTCAGTTGTAGTTTTAACTCGTTATGGTTCCTTTTTGGAGTGAGGGTTGTTGGGATTTTATCTTCTTTTAACTTACAATCAAATGATGAAGTTATGTTATGGAAATTTGTTCCTCCTTTTGTCACTTAAAGTTCATGTCTTTCTTATTTTTCAAACATGTACAGTATTTTCAGATTTAATTAAACCATTTCCGAATTGAAAAAAAAAAAAAATGTAAATTAATGGTTTGAGTTAATTTTAAAAAAAGGTATAAATGAAAGATTTCAACCAAAGTCGAATAATCCTTTTGGGAACAACTTAACTCATTTATTAGACTGACTTGAAAGTTTACGTACCACTGAATTTTAACATCAACACCTGTTTCAGAATTAACAGTTACTGACTGTGAATTATTAAGAACTGAACAAAATTTTCTTCATAAATATACGTATTTTAATTTGTTTTATAAAACTGTAACCTTTTTACACTGTACACAAGTGAACACAAAAATACATAACTATTTTTTTTTAGAAACGAGTATTAATAAAAAGACACACTAAATTTTACTACATATCTATTAGCATAAGTAGTATTTTAATGAAAATTATTGCAGATTTGAAAGAAAACCGGAAAGATTTGTGTGCGTTTTATAAAAACAAATTACCTACATACATACATATATAATATATTAATGCGTATTTATTTATAATAAGGTATATAGTACTAGATATATATAAACCTTTTTATGCAATATACTAAAAAACTACTAACATAAACAACTATAAAATGTAAAAAAAATATTAAGATAACAATTAAATGGAACGGGAAAATTAAGAATCAAAAAGAAATATATTTAGCGAATGACCCAAACTTTCGTTATAAACACGTTAAACTACAACTTTTACAATGAAAAAAATTAAGTGTTGTGCAGAAACGATTTTATATCCTTTAAAAATCATCGAAAAACAGTTTTTTGCAAAAAACTGAAAATATAAAATAGATGAAAAAGTTTTTCAGATAAAAACTATAGCTGCGAAGATTTTCAAGCAGTAAAAATTAGCCGAGCTATGAATTTTTTAAGTGATTGACTCCTTATAAATATTTGAAAAAGCGCCGTGCGGCGCAGGTTCAAGGTACGCCACTGGATATAGATAACTTTGAAATGTTATAAAATACAAATGCATAAATTAATTTTCAATAATAATAAATTAATGAAAAATATAAAACCTCCAAAATGACCTGGTCTGCTTCTTTATTGGTTGAATATAAGCACCCATTTAATTTTTGATAATGCTTCAAAATTTATCACCTCAATAAATGTATATTCAATGTAATTCAAGCTAGTCCTGAACAACACAAAAAAAATTAAAAATTTTTTTAATATATTTTTTACGCTACAAATCAAAAAAACTGGAATGATTCGGTAAATCCATTTGAAAATTTCAACTAAATATTTCATTTGATTTCCAAAACAGTTCCTTTAAAGATACGAATTATAAACAAAAAAAAAACATTTCCATTTGAAGCGAATCTATCACTTGAGAAATTCATAATTCAGCTAATTTATATCGCTCCAGAATACATATAAATAAATACAAGAATATGCAGAATCTCTCTAGCTATGATTCTTACCTGTAAAATTTTTGGTCCATTTTACATACCCAGTTATTTTCGAAAACCATAGAACTTTTTTTTTCATTTTGACTAATTTTCCTGTAATAAAAATGAAAAGATAAGACAAAAATTCAAAAACTTATAAAAAAGTTTTTTTTGTTAAAAACAAATCCAATGAAAAAAAAAGATGCCGTATTAAATGTTAACATAATTTTTTTATTAACAATAGCAATTTTTTAATTTGCTAATACTAACATACTCACATACATATAGACATTTATATAAAATGATCAATTTATGATCTTAAGACATACATTTGCATACATAAACATACATGCTTATTAAAAAGGCGAATGGGTAGCAATTTATTGGAACTGGTACCTCCACTAACACTAATATAAGTAAAGCTGTTATAATAATTTAATCATAGTATATACTATTCTGCCTATCTCTTCTCAAAATAGCAGTCTAAAGTTAAAAAACAAACCATGCTCACGTGGCGCCACACACGTAATTTACGAGATTCCAATCATATCAGTTGCTTTAAAATTTGCATAAAAATTGCGTGCTTGGAAACATATTTGCCACGCGAACTTATTTTGCCGTCACATACTGCTCCCGTTCATTTGGATTAATAGACTGTAGCTTTTCAATGATATTTAACTTATAACTGTGAGCGATTGGTACCGGAACGCCCATTCCTTTTTTTATTAAGTTTTCTTTGCTTAATTATATTTCTTTTTTTTTGCAACTCAATTACAATAGTTATGTTTCAGCCAAAAAGTTTTTCTTTCGAAATATATTACAACATACATAGTGATATTTTAGACGGCTTTGTGAATCGATAGCATATAAAATGATTTTACACTTCATAATAGTATTAGAATTTAGTCAACATTGTTTATTTTAGATCCTTTGAAGTTGACAGCACTGCAGTAGTATTAAAATCAGTGTTTTCTATACTTACTTCTTTCTATCTGTTTTTAAGACCTCCCTTGAGTTCTCATATATCTGGCTTAAATTTTTTGTTAATTTAAAAATTTTTAAATACATAAATGTAACATTGTTAAATTCGTTAAAAAATTTACCTCTTGCAGACATCTGGTAATTTTTTGTTTCCTAGCAAAATAATCAATAGTCTCTTGAAAGATCACCCATAACTAGCACTGTTTTCGAATTATAAAATGCTCATATTAAAGAGCGTTTTGAGATTGATATCCTTTTTTTATAATTGAAGCTGTTTTGAAGCTCTTGATACGGTCACAGTTAAAAATTTTGAAGAAGAGTTTGCTGATGTTTAAAACATTGTTATAGTGAATACATTGTTCTATTTCCTCAAACCGAACCAATTAAGATCATATATTCAATTCCTTAGTTACTTAAAAAAAACTTGCAATTAATATAACATTTATTCAAAAAATAAAATTACATTTTTATTTCATTGTAAAGTATAAATGTTGCCATTATGTATAGAAAAAAATGCCAGCCTAATGCGCCCCACTCCTCTGCTGGCAAAGTCTTAAATTATATTATTATGCCAATAAAACGTTAAATCTTGATCTTAAGCTCAGAAATTGTTTTTGTCCCATTGTGTCTCAAAAAACTCCCAAAGAAAAAGTTGCATAGCGTCAAATTTCACGACTCTGACTACCAATTCTGAACTGCATTTCTTAAAATTAGACAACCTGGAAATTTCCATCGCTATGTATCCATTGGCCTCGCGCATGAGGTTTATCTCCCTTTGAAAGTAAATTGTAGGAGTTTGGTGAAACTATTTTTAATTTTTTATATATGAAATATTTTCGTAACAAATTTTTGTTTATGACACTATTTCTATAGGTGTCAACTTTGATACATTTATCTAATTCCCCTACAACTTGAAAATGTGAAACATTTATATATGCTATGGATTCATGAAGAATTTTACGTTAGATCATTTTAATATTTAAAAAAACTCGAAGCACTTTCTGCCTTTTATTTGTTGATATAAAGCTTTGAAATTATTTATTGTATTATCACTTACCTGTTACTAACACGGGGCTTATTTACAAAAAAAAAAATGCTTACATACATATATGTTTATTATTTAAACTCAATGTGATTTAATAAACACATATAAGTATATATGTACCTACGCAAAGAATTTAAAAAAACAAACTGCATGTGTAGCCTAATATTAAGTTAAATTTTAGATGAAATATATCTTCGATACAAGTGTAATCTCAACAATCTGAAAATTATTTTTGTCTGTTTATTAAGATAATATGCTGCGCTAAATGTCTAAAGTATTCAAAAATGAGATTACCAAGCTTACATTTACATCGAAGTTATGTTCGTCTTGCCAAAAATATATGATATATTACAAAAACAAAAAAAAATTTTTTTTGAGACAAAAAATATATGAGTAAATAAAGAAAATATGAAAATAAAGAGTTTTTCGAAACAAAACAAAAAACCTTTTTTAAATCAAACATTCGTAATATCTTCCCTAATTTTCAAAAACGCATTAATGTTATATAATACAATAAAATTTTTCCAATTGTTTCATCAAGTTCATAAACCAATTTTTTATTATTTCAAAATTAAAATTTGCAAGTACCTAATGCGTTTTTGAAAAGTAGAGGAGATATGTACATAGTAAATAGATTATGCTAACAATATCTTATTGCTGAAAAATTGATTTTTGACTGGTGTTGGGCTTATTTTTTCTAATGCATGTGCTTAAATTTTATGATAAATATTTCAAATCAGCTTTCCTTTGATATTTTTCAAGTTAATTTTATTGTTGTTAACAATCATCGTTACATGTTCATCAGCTTTGGTTGTTGGTACTGTGGGCAATGTTTTTTTGTGACTTCACTAGCCTCTCTACACCACAATGAATAGAAAAACAAAAAATTTCCTCTATTGGTGATTTTTTTTTTGTACCACAATGAATTCCTATATAAAAGGTCTATCCCCTAAAAGTTGCTAATAGATTCTTGTAAAAAAAAATATTCCTATTAAGTCCCTCCAAAAAAATTTTTATAGATGCTGAACTACAGGGCCCTACCGGCATGCTGTCGTCAACAAAGATAAATAATATACCCAACAGCGGCGGTCCTTCGTCACCGCTACCACAGCGGCGTGACTCAATATTAAAACATCAGGGTAGTGTTAAGACGGATAAACGTGTTTCTATCAAGCCAGCTAATAACAAAATTGTGTCACCATCGAATATAGAATATGTTTCGGAAAAATCATCTATTTCTTCTAATAATTCAGAGCGACGTAGCAGTAAACCGCCATCAGGTAAATCTTTTTTGTTTCATTTTAAATAATATTAATTTACTTATATCCGTTAATTTTTAATTTTAAGGACCACGGCCTGCCTCTCTTGTGATTACCAAAAATGACAAAGTGTCACAGTTTAAGCTGGTACGTTCATCATCGGTAGACTACGATGATATTGAAAGCCAAAATAACGTAAAAAATTCTACCAAAATAAATCCATTGGCAGAACATTTACATGAAGACGAATCGGTGCCGTTGGTATTTACGGCGCGTAAATGATAGACAATTGAATATAAGCATTTTCAGAATATGTATTTTGAAATATAGAGTTGCCATTTGAGTGAAGAAGAAAATTACAATATTTTTCGCGCTTAATATTTATGCATTGTTACAAATTTCTCGGTGCAAAATAGCATATAATCTCGTATACACATACAATACTTTACTATATTTATATATAGTTATACAGTTATTTATAAATGACCTTTTAGAACATTTGTTTGTCTAATTATAGTTAATAGAAATTGAAGGAATTGTAAAGCGCTACATTGTTGTTGAGCTGCTAAAACATAAAATTAATAATTTAGTCCCAACTTACGAGTTGTAATGGTGATGTACTTAAAGTGCATTAGATTTACGATATATTTTAGCGATTAATTGTTAACGTTTAATGTCAAAATATTATTATATTTATACACAAATAATTCATAATAGTTGTGCTTTAGGAAATTTTTGTGAGTAGCATTAAATAAAAATTTATTTTTAAATAAATGTCACCAAAGATATTTACAACATGATTTTAATAATATCAAGTACCAATTAATCAAATCGCAATTCAAGTTTGGAGTAATTTAAAAATTTGCCCTAAAGTGTGAGTATATCCTGTAGCAAAATTCCCAGAATCTGAATAAAATATATCACTTGAAATATTAATCGACTTGTTCCACATCTTTCTGAAATCTCTTTGTTTTGCGAGTCACCTTGATTTATGCGTTATATCTTGGAATTTATTCTTCGAATTCTGTTGTGATTACCATTGGTGTGGAATTTATGTGGCTCACCCCTGAAAAAAAACTAAAGTTTCCATTTGGGCGCTAGCGTACCTATGGGGGGGCACAGCCGAGGGTGCGGCAAAATGGTCGTGAAATATATCTCATTTTTCTAGGGTTTTTGAAAGTCAAAAGTGAGGACTTTTTTTTAAGTAAATGAAAATAAATCGATGTAGTAAATTGCAATCTGTAGGTGGAGATTTTCAGGTGCTAGAGTCTTTGAATGTCAAAAGTGAAGACCTTTTTTTTCGGTAGGGGCCGCAAATAAGTTGTTCGCCCCGGGCGCCCGATGTGCACCGTACGCCTCTGTGTTTAGGTTGAAAAAATTGGCATATTGTCGACTGCTTAAAGTTGACTTGCTTTCATTTCAAGAACATATAGCTGTTTCTTTGTGAGCATCACAATAATGTATTTTTTTTCTAAAAACATAACGAAAATCCTAGAACTAAAAAATTTCTCCGGTCACGGGAGATTCACTGTTCTTTTAAACTGCCATAACACAACATAACCGCTTGATTTTTTTTCTGGAACTGTTGTGAAGATGGGCAACGCAGAATGTAATGTATTTTAATATTAGGCGGTGCCACGCCTCTAACAGGAAAACACGTTTCCACGGCTAAACTAATGAACCGATTTTGATATAATTTGGTATGGAGATAGATTAAGCCCTGAGGAAGAGTTTTAAAAACTTTTTAATCTTTTAGTAACGGTGGTGCCACTCCTAATGCGAAAAATCGGTCCCATGACTGAGCTGCTACACCGATTGTGATGAAATTCGGTATGGAGATAGAATGATGCCTAACTAAAGGTATTTGTATTTTAGTGGGCGGTGCCATGTCTCTAATAGGAAAATGCGTTTTCACTGATAAACTAAGGACCGGTTTTAATGAAATTCGGAATAGAGATAGATTGAACCTTGAGAAAAGGTATTTGTTTTAAAGAGGACAGTACCACGCTCTAACAAAAATATTACAGCATACAACAAAAAAAAATGAAATGAATTTCAAAACTTAAAGGCCTATATAAGAAAATACAGTGAAACCTGGATAACTGGGATCTCCAAGGACCCAATTTTTTGTCTCAATTAAAGACCTCTTTTCCCATTTACACAGTCTTCCAAATAACCATACTCAGCCCGATAAAACCTGCATATTCAAATTCAAAATAACAAATTATACACACATAAATATTATTTCCCACTTACAGAGGTTATCTCTAAACGGTCCCAGTTATAGAGGGAAAAGCCTATGTTACAGAGGCGAAAACGCGCTAAAACTTCAAAAATCAAATCCCAGATGTAGAGGTTTAATAATCCCAGTAATAGAGGTATTTTGATGCAAAAGTGCTGGGTCCTTGAAGGGAGTCTCACTAGTAGAGGTTTCCCATCTATACAGGTACCGCTTAACCAAGTTTCACTGTACATACTAATGTAGGTAGTGTCACAAAAATATTTACTTGTCTTTTATGATCAGTTGCTGCTCATTACTTTTTTTTAAGTTTTTTTTTTGTTTTTCGGACCGAAAAATTTTTTCTTACAGATTTTAAGCCGCTGAATTCAAATTCGGTAACGTTTTTATCCAATCACGTCGTCTTTTTTTTTTATTAAGGTTTCGATATAATAATTATAAAATCGTTAAAAATTTATGGTTTTTCTTCTTTTCTATTTGAGTTATATTTTTCGAATAAATTAACAAAAATTGAGAGAATGCCGATTGTGTTCGAATTCAAGTTTTAATAATTTTGGTGAAATATTCAAGTATCAAAGGAAAAAAACTTTGTAGCACTTTACTGCCGTTAGAAGCGAATTAGGCGTATCTCAAATAAAAACTAGTTTCGAGATAATTGATGTTTTGTTTATGTCAATTTGTTGAAATACATGTAAAATTGAGATTTTTTATAGGTTTGAACTAAGATACCGGCATCAGACACAGTCCATTAGATGAGTAATTTCTTAAGCTATCCGAAGCCATAAGAATCTCGAATATCAATTTTTTTGAGATACGCCTATTTCGCTACTGACGGCAGTCTAAGCGGGGGAAAAAGAGATATGTTGAGTTACGGTGGGGAATGGTGGTTTATAAGAGACCCGAATTGAGTCAAAATGTTTATGGACGGACAGCTCCTTAGGTTAAAATATTAATATTAAATACCCAATAACTTTAAATATTCACAAGTTTATTCTGGCAACATCGCTGTAAAAGCTTATCAATGTTTTTGACGTTACTTGATACAAAGCTCCGACAACCACCCATACAAACTAAATCCGGGCAAGACAAAAACAAAAACAAAACCACTACCAAATAATAAAAACTTGTAAACACAAGATACAAAAGGCAAATGCACGTGTGCGGTTACTAATGTTCAGCTGTGAGTATGATGCCAAGAAATTAAGCATTCGGCATGGCCTTCCCCATTCATCCCCCAAGTAAGTTTTTAAGAGTCGCTATTTTTCTATTGATTGTTTGGACGAAACGATGCCGGTATTGCCGGGTTTTGTTTACATGCACGCCGTGTTTTGTGTACATACGCATGTGACGTCACCTAAAACTAAATTAATGTGAACAACAACTATTCAATTGTCAGAATAGGCACTACACTAAAAGCTACTTTCAAAATCAGCTGTTTTCGTTTAATAAAGGTCACCTTGAGCTATTGAAAAGATAGGAATAATTTTTCAGTGCTTGCGTGAGTTTACATAGTTTGAAAGTGTTTTATAAAAAGGTAAAATTATTAAAAGCTTACACTTTTTTTTATTAAAAAGAGTTGTTTGAAATAAAGTTTTCATTCAGTTGTAGTGTAACCAAATGAATTTGTTAAGCAACAAATAGTTATAATTGTCAAAGAAAGTACTGCATTGCAAGGATTAAGTTTTTTTTTTGTATCTAATATCTTATGCCATACATTTTTGTGTAACTAGCATATCATTGAAGTGCGATATTTTATTTATATTGTTCTTTAATACATTTATATTTTACTCACACAGCATAAGATTAATTAGAAAAATCAAATATTAAATCACCAAAATTTAAAAAATTAAAATGGTATAAAATTTATCAACACCCTTGAGGGTGAATAAACTTAAAAGTATTAAATTCGCAAATTAGTGCAAAACCATTGTGTCGAGAAAGTATACCATAGATAAACTACTTCACCAAGTAGGAGGTATATGGTTCAATAAGACTACATATTTCAAACTGTTTTTAATAAGATGTTTTTCATGATGATATGATTCTGTCTAGTTATTATAAATTTACGCTTGGTATATGCAAGTGCATCTCTTAACCTTCGAAGCGGGGTTATCTTAAAATGTTCTCATTACGTCTGAGTAGAGCTTTCTACAAGTTGAAAAAGCTCAATCAAGGCTTGGTTGATATTTTAACTAGTGTGAATATGTTGAATTATGTGAATGAGTAGAAAATGTTTCTAGTTTTTTAATACCGATTTGATGAAGAAAATTGTTTCAAAACTTATAAAAGAGGCATTACATGTCATATCGAGAGCAACTGAATCATGTTTGTACGATTTTGCTGTTTTTTATTTGGCGACTATTATTTTACTAGTTGATGTACTATTAATCATTTTATCACAAGTCGAATTACACTGCATTCTTTAAAATTTATGAAAAATAAAAGAAACAAGTTTTATAAAAATTTTGTGTGTGTAAATATCAATTCTACGAAATAAGTTGTTAAAATATTAAAAGGTAGAAATTTAAATTTTTAGACCGTATAGGTTAAATGACATATGTATGTACCTAAGAAGTATTGACTTAAATGTGAAAATTGGCAGAAACTCAAATTTGGATATTTTTAATTTTTAATAATTTTTTAAGTTCGCATAAGAAACTAAAAAATTTCAAAACCAAATTGGGATATTTTTCAAAAACTCAGAAAAAAAACAGATCGCATTTCGATTTATTTTTAATTGTTTTTTTTAAGCAAATTAAAAAAAAAATAATCAAAAATTTCAACATTATGGAAATTTGTGTTTTTAGCAAAACTATTATTTACCTACCATAGAAGATTGAAATTTAAAAAAAAAATTTGGCAGTAGAGTTGATATTTACAGAAATAAAAACAAATTACATAATTTTTTTCAAAATTTAAAAAAAAATATGTATAAGAGTTATTCTTGAAATATTTTTATATTGCGTAAATATTAATGCTACGTTAGAAATTGCTGGGGCGATATCATAACCATAAACCCATGTTATTTTTTTCAAATTCCAACAAAAATATCAGTGAATGGAAGTTGCTCAGGAGTCGCTGAATCAAGTCCAAAACTATACAGAACTATTGAAACGTATTATAACAGGTGATGAAATTTAATGTTATGATGTCGAAACTAAGGTGCAATCGTCCCAGTGGAGACATTCTGTATCGCTGTAAATTTTGAAATTTCCGCTATTTTCTGAACACACCTCGTATGTTGAGATATGCAAAAAGGTTAAAAAAATCGAAATTGAATAAGTCGAAAAATGTTGAATAAATCGAAAAATGTTGAAATAGTCGAAAAAGGGTAAAATGTCTAAAACTGAAAAAATCGATAATTGATTAAAAGTCTAAACATATTGATGTTGAAAAAATTGAATAAAAATATTGAATAAATCGAAACGTTGGATTACTTTTTAGCCAATTATGCACCAAATGAATAGAAAAAAATCAAGCACTTCAAAAACTTTATAAGAAGCCTATAAAAAGAAATTAATTTTCGGATAGATAGTCTATATAATAGAGAAAATAAGAACACCATCTCATAAATCGAAGAATGACACACATCAAGGAAGCACAGCTAGAAACTCGTTCAGCTCTTACAAAACTTACAAAAAATATCTAACTCTTTTCGAGCTCTATAAGTTATTCAAGCTAAATCATTTTGGTTCTCAATCACGGCATGCTTTCTGTTTGTGTAATTTTGTCTTCAAGGCGCGCCAACTCGTTTAGCTCTTTCCGTTGCTCGAGGGAAACACTTTCCGTTAGGAAGCGCTGCATGTTTTTTGTCTGTGTGATTTTGTTTTCCAGCTTTTGCTTTTTTTTTTTATTTCTTTTGTTTGTACACAATTCGCTTGGCGCAGATATGCATTGTCAGATTTGGTTAACAATTTTTACTGATCTTGACTATGCTTGAAACGAACCATGTCGGCCAAAGTGCTAACCTTAAAATGGCCATAAAACGAGTAGATGAGCAGATCCGACTTCGCGGATTATGTATTTGAAATCTCAAGACACTGTATAATAATTGTGCATTGTCAGATTCGGTTGACAATTTTATGAATCTTGATCTTGCTTCAAGCGAATCGTGCATGGTCAGCAGTAGATTTCTTTTTCGCAAAATATTTTTGAGTTTTGATAATACATTCAAAACAATATGCAACGGGTTGATTCCTTTAGGGTCATCTAAGTACCCAACTAAACAACTTTTTCAAAACACAATATCAGCTACTGAGATTTTGTGTGGTGGTCACTTAAATCCGTAAAACCACCTGTTTGGTCACTGGCGCTATAGGTAAAGAAATTTATCGGAGTTGTCATAAAGCCGGTCATATCAGTAACGTTATTTTTTGCCCATTAGCCAATGCGTTGCTAAATATTTAAAGAGTCTACAGAATGGTATGGTTGATTTATAAGAAAACTTGCAAAAATAACATTTTCTATTATCAGCAAATACAAACTTTATATTAACCGACAAAGCTTTTCGGTTGCAAATTCCTTTCGTAACACGTTTGGTTAAACTAATGAGTTGCAAGAAAATTTTGTAGCATTATTAAACAGAAGCTTTAGATAAAAATTACTATATGTCTTTGGCCATTTTTATCCAAATATCATGAAAACAGTTGAACTTACGTGAACAACGAGCCAAATCCTTTTTATGGGAATTTGACAACCCTCACAACCTTCGTCTTAACTAAATTGTTTTAGCCAATAGAAAATTAGATAATTACCAAATAGCTCGTCGTTTTGGTTGTTGCCAAGGTGTTATTGATGAGAATTTTTGGGGAGTAATTAAGAGTGTCAAAATAAAACTTAAAGTAACGGAACTGTTAGCGGAAATTCAGACTCTCAACAATTTCTTGAGCTTAACAACAAATTTTTCTAAAAACTTTTAACAGAAATTTTTTTCTTTACCTCAAGTCAAGCTGAATTGTTGTCATGCTCCTGTTTTATGTACAAAAATAAAAAAATTATTGATTAGATGAACGCACATGCATGGCGTCATTCTATTTTTAATTGATTTCAATTAGTTGCAAAAAAATTCGAACATAAGAAAACGAATTTATTTGCCTGACGCCTAAAAATAACTTAAGAGCGGTGGATGATAAAATTCAACCAAGTAAATTAACTGTGTTAAAGAAATCTTATCAAAGTAATCAGAATACATAGATCACGCAATATATGCATTGAAAATCTCGTTAAATTTCTATTATTATACTTTACATACATATATATGACAATAAAACAATAATCACTTGCTCACACTGCCCACGGCGATCCAAATGAGAATTAAAAAAATGGTGATAACCAAAAAAGCTATAGTTTTTTGATATGATAGCTGCGTATATCCCGAACATAAATAACTTATTTTATAGGACTCAAAAAATCGATATCGGCTATATATAGTACTGAAGCTTTAAACTAAGAATATCAAAATTATGTATTTAAACCAGTGATGGCATTTGGGTTTTGTGAAAATGTACTGAATCGAGACTTCAAATGTACTTTTTAGATCCCGAATGTACTTTTTTTGTCTTGAACACCCAATTTTGCACGAAATTGTTCTAAAATTGACTATCAAAAAAAAAAAAAGGTCCTCACTTTTCCCATCTCAAAAACCCTAGCAAAATTAGACATATTTCACATTAAATTAATTACAAAATCTACACATTGCGCGATTATTTTCATTTACTAAGAAAAAAACGTAATTAATATAATAGGGTAATGATATTATATACAGGTAATTTCTATAAATCTACTCATTGCGGTTATTTTCATTTACTAAAAAAAAAAAAAGGTAAATATTATAAATTGTCCAAATGTACCGAAAATGTACTGAAAATGTGCTAAAAATTTGGCGAATGTACTGAAAATGCCCCAAATGTACCGAATGTACTGAAAACTTGTCGAATGTACTGACAACGATTTTTCAGGACGTAAATGTACCGAAAAAAGTACAAATGTACCAAAAATGCCATCACTGATTTAAACCATATGACATATGGGCATTTCCACGAAAAATTATGTTTTTGTCCCGTGCGAATGCCTTGGTTTTTTGCAACTATCTTGAAAACGAAGAATTGCACAAATTCAACCTTAGCACCAATTATTGAACTAATTAGGAGCTATAAGTTATGCCTATTGTTCAATAAATTGAAGAAGCAGAAAAATGAATGGCAGATTTTTTCTACGTTTTAGTGAAAACATTATTTTTCACATATGAATTGTATAGAAAGAAACTGTTTGCGCCGTTCACAAGTTTGATCTAGGAAGCTGAAATTTTGGGAGAGTTATCTTCAAACCCAATGTTATAATACAGGCCTATAGAATGTAAGTACATACTACTCTAAAGGAACTTTGTTAAACATTCTGTAACTCATAGGGTTTTCAAGATAGACCTCGCTTCCCATGCAATTTTTACTCAAAATAAAGTAGGTAATCTAATTTTTCCAGATGGTGTTACCGGTCCGTTGTGTCAAATTAGTGGGAATTGATAGATAACTGAATTGATTACATTTTAGTTATAGTATTGAAATACATGTAAGTGTACTGAAACGTTTTTGTAAAGTTCGTATTTGATAGCAACTCTGGCATAGGATCTATAGGAAGGACTAAAAACGACATTTAAAACTCAACGCATTTAATACGATCTATGTAAGTCTGTAAATAAATATGCCTTAATAATGAGGTATACATATGTTTGTATGTCAATGTTGTTGAAGACATAGTTTTGATATCCCCAAATAACTCTCATTTCAACAAGCAGTTCATCGAGAATTTAAAAGAATTACCGCTCTGCTCGATTGTTCCTAACACATATTGCTCTGAATTTAAAAGAAAAATTCGGCATTCGTACTTTTTATTAAATCTCATTTGGAGCGGCGTGTGTCTTTGGCACCCAAATTACTCGCTAGCATTGAATGCAATCATAGACACCAAGTTTCAGAGAGAGCATTAAATTAACAAACAGGAGGGCAGCAACGCGATCGATTCGATTGATCACAACAAGTTCAATAAAGTAATTCTAAAAGGTCGGCGGCAAGCGTAAACAACTCAACGCAAATATTGCTGTTGTTGATAATAAAAAATTGATTTTAATTTAAAGTAGTCGCAATTTGAACAGCCTAAACCGAAGCAATTTAATAATTATTAAAAAAATCAGTGAAAAAATGTTCGAGGAATCGTTAAAATGGTTTTACATATCGACCAAACGAAATCTCAACATGTTATTGCGTGTGCTGCTCCGCTTTTACCTCTTTCGTTGGGTCATTGATTTCTATTTGAAATTAACAACCAATGTCAACGATGATAGACGCCGGTATATTGCCGATCGTGAATATGATGAAGAACAGGAACAGCAGCAACGGTACAGCGATAATAGTGACACAGAAGAAAGTACCACGGGCGACAATAGTGATGCAACGGCAGAGATTGAGATATCTGGAAATCCAAATTTGACGAATAATAATGAAGAGGTATGTTTTCTGAAGAAAATCAAGAATATAACCATACATACGTCCACGTATATTCGTAGTATGCTCCTATAGACTTTAACGTTAAATGGCTGTTAAAGCTGCATTAAAGTGTTACAAATTCACCGTAACAAATCTAATTGTGTATATAAAAATCATACCGTATATAATTTACTGATAGTGGATGCTAAATATATATAAAAGTGAATTGTCCCATTTTGTAAGTATAGTGTCAGTTCGTGAATACACTCGATTTAATGTGTCTACCTGTTTAAAAAAAAGAAATTATAATAATTTTACAAGCTTTTCATTTGGTGATTGTCATATAAATGGTTTACAATATGCTATGCTGTACTCATATATGGTGCTGTAAACGAAATAAAAGTAAAACTACACCCGACGCCACAACAAGCACTGAAGTGCTACTCCACGGTGGTGATGAATCGAAATACAAAACCATAAATGTGGTAAGAGTGAGAAGTCAATTTGGAATTAACACATTTTGATATCATACATTTGACATTGAAATGAAGGACATACATACATACATATGTTTCATTTGATAAGTGCCTTTAAAATAATGCAAAATAAAAATATCAAACTACATATAGTTTAAAAACTTGCAGAACCCATCATCAAATATGATACATATTTAAATTTAAAACACTTAAAGTATCAGTTGATGAAACTAGTCCATTAGTACATACATATATGAAAACAGTTTTGTGAAATGCCACGTCAATGAAAAATATATATATTTTAAAACACAAACTTGAAGTCAGATTTAATTTGAAATAAAAAATCATCTAATTCCAAATAAAAACTATTCATAAGGATTGTTTTTCAAAAACAAGCAAAGGCTGGAAAAATCTATTTTTTGTTTTCTTCGTAAAAGTTTTTGCAATCATTTCAATGGAAGCCAAATAGATATATCTATGTACAAGAAACAAGAATTAGTTTATAAATAAAACGTTTGTACTTTTACTTAATGAGCTACAAAGTTTGCGGAATGGCAAAAAATTACAAAAATAACAGCTATAAAAATAAATTCTTGGTATGCAATTTTAAGATTAATTCAATTACCTACAAAATGAGCAGAAATATATTTCGATACATATGTTGAAATTTACATTAAAATAATATTAAATACTGAAAATCTTCATATATTTTGTATTTGAAAAACACGAGTTCGATTCGAGTGACCTATTGGAATCAAACTTGAAAGCTAAAATCGTCAGCTTAAGTCAGTGACATAAATAACGAAATTCCGGATATTGAGAAAAAATTAAGTCAATATAATCTTACATATGTTGTAAAATATAAGATATTATTATATAAAGCGTATAAATTTAAGTTTAGCTCCCAAAATAAATTTCTAGTTTCGACAAGAAAACTAGAGGAGTCCGTAATAAATTACTCCTCATTATTTAAAATTTCATATATTTTGTACTTCTTTTTGACACTATGTGCCGCTGGCGAACAAATCTTTAATGCTAGATCGAAGGGTAGGCAAAGGAGGTAATTTTAGAAGTGCGGCATCTTAGAAAATTTTAGTTTTAGAAATTATCGCCTATGTCACAGTCAATAATTTTTACTAAGTTCAATATATGTTTTAGGTAAAAATTTAGAAAATTAGAATTATCACGGTTTAAATTTCCACCTGCTGCGCAATTTTTAATTTTTCTCTCTTTTTAAATATTACAATTAGTTTTGCTATATGTGTCAGAACAAAAAATTACATCATTGCACTACTCTACACTACTTTACACTACGCTACTCAGCCAAAATGAATCTGGTCAAAATATAAACGTTTCCTATTTAAGATGTATCGCTGATTACAAATACTGCTTCTAAAAAAATGTATGTGCTTCAGTTTTTGAAGTATCCAAACAACGGTTTTTTTAGTTATCATAATGGGTGGTTATTCTTAAAAGAAACGAACTTAATTTGAGTAATTTTTTTTAAAACCCTATAAAATTTACTTAAAGCACCAAAGGCTTCTGTTACTGTTGTAGAGCTTGGTAAGAAACGGAGTCGCCATCAAACAATTTTAGGAAGTAGATAGCTTTAAGTCCCGATCGATTAGATATGAATATAAATAAATATATATGTAAATATAAATTGATATGAAGAGCTGGGAACTAAATATTGGGTTGCTACTTGCAAAGATACCGATGATTTCAGTGTGACAGAAGGACCCCATTAGGCGGAGGTTTGTCAATATTATGCCTTTTTAAGGTTATATCCGGAACTCTACCAAGTGCAAACTATTTTTTTCTCCAAACATTTTTTTTATACAAACACAAAAAAGGCGATCCATAATTACTTTAACACTTCGATTATTTGAATGAATTTTTTAATTCAATGCTGAATCCAAGTCAGACCGTAGAATTTTTCTTACACATCAGCATTTTGAGATATTCAACGGTGCCAGTGCAAAAAAAAATTTAATACATAACGCTTAGATATTTTAAAATTGTGTCTTGATTCAAAAATTGTGTGGCCATTTAGATTCAACGCATTTGAAAATCATGCACGACTTTTTTCTATTTCTGTATGCCTATGTATATGAAACTACGGAAGTATGTGGCATGTAAACTAATATCAAACATATATTAAATCTGTCGTTTGATAGATATTACTAAAACTTGATATATACATATAATGAAACTGTGCTCTTCTATTTGTTATGAACATTTTTTATGCAATTTTCATCTCTCATACTCCTAATTTCTTGTTATATTTGAATAGATTCTCCAGAACCTTATAAAAAAAATGATTAGTGTCAATTTAAAAGCAAAAATCAATACAAAAATGTTTTATGTATACCACTCAAAATTATGCCCTATGTTTGAAATGTTTTACCAAGATAAATAACTTAACTAAAATAGTTCTTTTAAAAAACGTATGTTTATAGGCCCCAATAATGAGTAAGGAATTGAAATATCACAGCATACCCATTTCTGAAGGAACACAAGCAGAGACTATACTTTATCGTTTGAAACATGGCACAATACTACGCCTAGATCCAGATGCAAAACTTTTGGGAAAAGAAATTATTCTGCATACAAACTATCCCGAAGAAGGTATTTTATAATTTTCACATGTTCATAACAACCTTAAAAATAATTTTATGATTTTGGTACAGGTAAAGTATTCGTACGCACCGAATATAGAGTACTGGATTGGAATGACAAAAATGGTAAACAGATTACATCTGTGGCAAATCCTTATGCACATGTCGTTGATACAGATATATTTAGTGAGGTCAAAATGAATAAATCGGGTACATTTCGTTTTTGGTTTCGCTACAAGGATAAGTATGTCAAACACCCATTGCATTACATATAGTATTCAATTTGATCAATGCATTTTAACAGTCAAGGTACTGAACCAAATGGTTCACTGTACGTTCAAGTGGAACCAACATTGCATGTAGGACCATCTGGCGCAAAAAAAGTCATACCGCTCGATTCAGTGCGCTGTCAAACTGTGTTGACCAAATTGCTGGGTCCACTCAACACGTGGGAGGCAAAATTACGAGTTGCCAAAGAGTCTGGCTATAATGTTATACACTTTACGCCTATACAAGAGCTTGGAGGTTCACGTTCCGCATATTCATTGCGCAATCAATTGAAACCAAACCCACACTTTGCATCGTCAAAAGGTGGCAAAGTCACTTTTGATGACGTGGAGAAGATTATAAAAAAAATTCGTCAAGAATGGGGCGTAAGTTCTCTGTACAGTTCGAATTTTATGCAATTGCTTTTATTTTAACCAATTTCAGATTGCTTCCATTTGTGACATTGTGCTCAACCATACCGCTAACGAATCCGACTGGTTACGTGAACATTCAGATGCTACTTACTCTTGCGCTACTTCTCCTTACCTTAGACCAGCTTTTCTACTGGACGCTTTGCTCGTGCAATGCGGTTCCGATATTGCTGACGGTTTATTAGAACATGTTGGGGTCCCAGCGGTCATAAATCGTGAAAATCATCTGGAGGCTCTTAACTTCCAGTTGCATAATGTTTACTTACCCAAAGTGAAGATACATGAACTATATCAGTGCGATGTGCTAAAATATGCCAACAAATTTATGGAAGAGGTGCGCAAACGTGAACCACCTAAAAACGTTGCAAAGGACTCTAGATTCAATGAAGTCAAATTAATACCCAATAAAGAGCTACGTCGTCTTGGTGCCACAATTGATCTTGAATTGGCACTAAACATTTTCAATGCTTTCCATGGAGATTGTTTCGACGAAGAGTCTCGTTTTCGTAAATGTGCTGAGACATTACGTCGACACCTGGAACGTCTGAATGAGGAAGTGCGTTCTGAGATTCAGGACCACCTAACATATGCTATCAACAATTGTCTGGCTGGTATACGCTATGAGAGGGTACAAGATGATGGACCGAAGGTACGCGTTATCTCTGAGAAGCATCCAGTATTTATGCAATATTTTACACATGTCGCTGCCATTGGCAAAACCTTACAAGAAGTTGAGCAGGGTATGTACGGTGATTTGGGGAGGTATTTTATGGCTCATAACGGCTGGGTTATGGGTTCAAGCGACCCACTGAAAGACTTTGCTGAAGAGCAGCCAGGACGTGCTAACGTCTACTTGAGGCGAGAGCTTATTGCGTGGGGTGATAGTGTCAAATTGCGTTATGGACAAAAGCCTGAGGATAGCCCCTACTTATGGGAGCATATGACGAAGTATGTGGAAATAACTGCAAAAATATTTGATGGAGTTCGCTTGGACAATTGTCACTCTACACCGTTGCATGTAGCTGAATATCTACTAGATGCAGCACGCAAAAAAAACCCAGAGCTGTATGTGATTGCGGAGCTGTTTACCAACTCTGATGGTACGGACAATGTTTTTGTAAATCGTCTGGGCATAACATCGCTAATACGTGAAGCACAATCAGCTTGGGACTCACATGAAGAAGGACGATTAGTTCACCGTTATGGTGGTGAGCCAGTCGGTGGCTTTTTTGTTAATCCAAAACGTGATCTTGCCCCTAGTATTGCTAATGCTTTGTTCATGGATTTGACCCACGATAACCCATCGCCTATAGAAAAACGCTCTGTTTATGACTTACTCCCATCTGCTGCATTGGTATCGATGGCTTGTTGTGCTACCGGTAGTAATCGTGGATATGATGAGCTAGTGCCGCATCATGTAAGTTCAATTACATAGTTTTGCATTGTCGTTCCAATTAAAACTACTTATTTTCTTTGTTTAAGATTCATGTCGTGGACGAGGAACGTCAGTATCAAGCATGGGGCAAAGGTGTTGATTTTAAATCTGGCATCGTAGCTGCCAAACGTGCGCTTAACCTTTTGCATGGTCAACTTGCTGAAGAAGGTTTCTCACAAGTATATGTCGACCAAATGGATCCCAATATAGTGGCTGTTACACGCCACTCTCCCAAAACTCATGAAAGTGTTATACTTGTTGCTCATACTGCTTTTAGTTATCCTAATCCAAATGCTGGACCTACTGGTATCCGTCCATTATTATTTGAGGGTTTCTTAGATGAGATCATATTAGAGGCTGGGTTGACAATGAAAAGTGACAAGCCTTTCGATCGTCCGGCACCGTTTAAACAAGACCAGCACTTGATCAATGGATTTTCCCAGTTTGAGCTGAACTTAAGGGAACACATACCGTTAAATAAGTCAAAAATATTCCGACCATCATCATTTTGTGATGGTAACAGCACGCAATTGGACTTTGTGAATTTACTTCCAGGTTCTGTAGTTGCTGTGAGGCAAGCATATTAAACAATTTTATTGATGAGACCAATTAAATAATTCTATTTTGTTTTAGAGTTTCCTTAAATCCTGGAACACGTCCAAGCTTCGATCGTCTACAACATCTGACACTATCATTACAAACTGAAATTGGAACTGATTATGATGAGTTGCGTGAAATAGTCTCAAAGTTGGATCTTATCGATTTGAACCGTGCCCTGTTTACATGTGATCAGGAAGAACGAGACATGGGTTTCGGCGGTGCTGCCTACGACATACCAAACTATGGACCAATTGTTTACTGTGGATTGCAAGGCTTTGTCTCGATTTTGACTGAAATTTCACCACGAGATGATTTAGGACATCCGCTATGCAACAATCTAAGGCAGGGTGATTGGATGATGGGTTAGCTTTAGACATTTGCCGTGTATGTACAAATATTAATTGGATTTTTTTAAAGATTACATTGCTGATCGGCTATCACACCACGATGGTACAAAAGCTCTTTCTACCTGGCTTAAAAAATCATTTGAGCCTTTGAAATTAATACCACGATACTTAATTCCATGCTATTTTGATATTATCGTCAGTGGTGTTCATAACGCTCTTGTTAGTCACGTCAATACGTTGATGCCTGAGTAAGCTTTCTATTTTGTTTTTCGTTGTTTTCACACTTCATACCTGAGAGTATGTTTCTTAATTTTAAGGTTCATTCGTAATGGTCATAACTTTCCACAGTCACTTGCATTGGCAACATTGCAATTCCTTGCCATTTGCAAATCAGCCAACTTACCACCACTAAGCCCGATGATTAACCCTCCACCACCGCCACCACATTTTGTAACGCTCTCTGCCGGGCTACCTCATTTCTCGACAGGCTACATGCGATGCTGGGGACGTGACACTTTTATCGCCCTACGTGGTGTTATGTTTTTGACCGGACGCTATAATGAAGCTCGCTATATTATACTCGGCTTTGGTCAGTGCTTACGTCATGGTTTGATACCAAACCTGCTGGACAATGGCACCAAACCACGATTCAACTGCCGTGATGCCATTTGGTGGTGGTTACACAGCATCAAACAATACGTGGAGGAGGCACCAGAAGGAGCTAAGATTCTGAAGGACAAAATCTCACGCATCTTTCCTGACGACAATAGTGAACCTATAGGTCCAGGTCATTTCGACCAGTTATTATATGATGTAATACAAGAGGCATTGCAGGTACATTTGCAAGGCTTGCAATACCGTGAACGTAATGCAGGTCATGAAATTGATGCGCACATGGTGGACAAAGGTTTCAACAATCAGATTGGTGTGCATCCTGAAACTGGTTTTGTATTTGGAGGCAATGCTGCTAATTGCGGCACATGGATGGATAAAATGGGCTCGTCAGAAAAAGCTGGAAATCGGGGACGTCCATCGACATCTAGAGATGGTTCCGCCGTAGAACTGGTAGGTTTGCAGATGTCCGTGCTACGATTTATGCAGTCTATGAGTGAGAAAGGCATAATACCCTACAAGTCGGTAGAGCGTCGAGGTCCGAATGGTGAGCGCACATATACAATAGATAATAAAAAAAAAATTTAATAAATTTGAAAATAAATGTTATTAAAGGTCAAACAACATCGTGGACTTACAAGGATTGGGCTGATCGCATTAAGAATAATTTTGAAAAACATTTCTTTGTAACCGCAACTGAGAAGGCACCTTTGGCCAATAAAAAGGGCATCTACAAAGATTCCTATGGCGCCACACAAGCCTGGACAGACTATCAGTTACGCTGTAATTTTCCCATCGCAATGGTGGTTGCGCCAGAATTATTTGAACCTCGCAATGCTTGGGAAGCTTTAGAGCAAGCGCGAAAAGTTTTATTGGGTCCACTTGGTATGAAAACGTTAGATCCTGATGACTGGAACTATCGTGGAAATTATGATAACAGCAATGATTCTAACGATACAACTGTGGCACATGGCGCAAACTATCATCAGGGTCCTGAGTGGGTGTGGCCTATTGGTTTTTATTTAAGAGCACGTCTTATATTTGCCAGAAAGTGTGGATATTTACCAGAGACTATTGCAGAAACTTGGTAAGATTAAAAACAGAACAAATTTCCACGCTCAATTAATTAATTATTTTAAAATTCCTCGTGTAAATATGTTACATTGCGAAAAGAAAACAATATCTAACTGCGCATATTTTACAGGGCAATTTTAAGAGCACATTTGAAAGAATTACAGACATCGCATTGGCGTGGTCTACCAGAACTAACAAACGAAAACGGTTCCTATTGCCGCGATTCATGTCGTACACAAGCCTGGAGTATTGCAACTATAATGGAGGTAACTATTACACATTTGTTGTGACTATTAAAAACTTTAAACCGTATTCTGTACTTCTAGGTTTTGCATGAATTACATAGTATTGGTGGCGATGTTTAACAAATTAACAAAAAATTGGAACATAAAATTCAATTACATATATAACTGCAGTGAGTTATCAGGAAAACTCTCAGGAAATTTAAAACCAACGGCTCTTTAAATTTTATAGTAGAAATGTTATAACTCATATAATAGTTTAAATTATTAATTTTAGAAGATTTTAAAAAATTATACATGTATATAGTGTGTTATATCAGCTCTTTCTTACGCAATCATTTTGCTATGTGGTTCCCTAATACACTATTAATTTTTACACTTTAAAAATGTTTTATTTATAGTTATTCGAATTTGTTTTATAATTTTTATTTATTCAAATTAAAAAGCCAACATTGTTACTATAAAAAATTCGCATTTTCCACTATTCGACAATATACCAAAGGACAACTTCATTATTTTTAGCACTACCACGCCATAAAGTTCACTATACATACTATGAGAAGTAACTATTTCTAAACATACGCATATCCGAGTTTTTGGGCGGATTTATTCGTAGTTTTGGCACCTGGTCATGGTGAATGTCATTCAAACAATACCTGGAACTACGTGCTTTTTCTAGTTTATCCTGTGGATGTTCAGAGACGCGACTTTGAAATTCCTCCATTGGTTGCGGTTCGTAATAGAATTCTGTCTGACGTCGACGTGGATACAGTTCCATATGAGTTGTTGGTCCAAAGCAGTTCTAAAGTTTATAAAATGGTGATTAGAAATAAAAACTAAAAGTTTTATTTTGACTAACAGAGCTTATAGAATTCAAAGATGAAATGGAATTTTGATCTGGAATTAAATTGTTGCTAAAAAACTGCCAAATAAATATTAAGGTTATTTCTTGACTATATAGCATGGTATTCTTTTAAAATATTACTTACTTTTGAAGGGAACATTTTTTCCCAATATGTAAGAAAATAAAAATTTTTAATTTTTCAGAGAAAATATTTAATTTTTTTTTTACGGAACTGAAACATTCCTGACATTTTTTCAAACGACAGACGGGTTTTTAACATTTTTAATACTATTGCAAAGTTGCGTTTGTACCCTTTTGGGTTGTGAGGCCTAAAACATATTGATTGATTGAAAAATGCTGGTATTATAAGCAAATGTTATTATTATCTATAAATTACTTATACATAACATACATACTATACATTTGGTGAAACTTAAAGATAAAAGATCAAGTTAAAATTAATGGCTGACTTCTTGAGCTACATTTGGTTGGTTTTATATAAATCTAAAACTATTTTTAAATGCAATAAATAGCAGCTTATTATACGTAATACACTTTAAAAAGTACCAACTAGTTTAACACAGTTAATTGGTAAATATATGAAACTATTATTGGACTGATTTCGTGGGGGTTCTGTTTGCTTGTAAGGCTAGAGTTTAACTTTGAACTTCATATTTATGATCTTGTTGATTATAAAAGACTTTTAATTATTTTCTCTCTTGTGCATCCAAAGCTTTTAGCTTTCTACCAATGCTTTGCATTTTAGATTCAAGGGCGCCACTTACTCCAAGCAATATTAATGTTTCTATTTTATTATCGGTAAGACAATTTTTCTTTATCTCAGGAAAGTTATTGTTTACTGCAATATCGTTGGAACGTTTAATGCGTTCATGTTTTTCCTGTTGAAACGGCTGTGCTGCATTTGTTGTAAAACTATCTTCTAACTGCTTCGAGTTAAATTGCAAAATATCACGCCGTATTGCTTCCACATTTTCTTTTTCCGCTACAATGTCTTCATTTTTATTTAAATTAGCTTCACCTTGTTTTTCGACTACCACAGCTGCCAGCGCTGGTTTTAATTTATTGTCATCTTTATTTGATTGTTCCTGAACTACATTTGGTTGCTTGCTATTATTTATATTTGAATTTTCAATTGCCAATTTATTTTTCCTTAATACTTGTACTTGTACTTTTTCTTTTTTATTTGATGCTTCTATTGGGCTCTCAGCAGTTCTTGTTTGAGTAGCATTTATTAACAGTGGTAAGGGCAGCCGTAACCGTTGCTTTAAATTAGTTGCATTTCTCAAACTTTCAGTTTTTTCGCCTGTCTTGTATGAAAATGGTTTAGAATCTTTTGCTTCAGCTTCGAGCTGTTTGGCAGCTGCATTATTTGCATTTTCAGCCAATATGCTTACAAGTGAACCCTTATTTTTGGGTTGCAATGAATTTTCTATCATAATCCGATTATTTTGTTCATCGATTTTTGTTTTTTTATTTTCTTTTGGTGCTGATTGTTCCACTTTTTTCTGAATTTGATCTACTTTATCGGCTACCTCACCTAATTTTTCAACAACCAAGTCTTGAGTTTCCTTATTTTGTTTAGCCAACTCTTCTTTCAGTTCATCTACGGTTCGCTCTAAAAGTTCTTTGGTTTTCTTAAGCTCATTTTGAGTTTTTTTTAATTCTTCATTCTGAGCGGCTTTAGCAGCACTTTTTTCATTTTTAGTTTCTTCTGCAGCAATTTCTTCATCTTTTTTAATAGCATCTTTATTGATACCTTGTGTGGGAGTGTCGTTACTTATTTTTCCTGCTGCTATATCAGCTGTATCTTGAGGTTTTGCTTTATTCTCCTCCAAATGAACAATTTCTACAAAATTATCTTTAGATGCAGCTGGTATTGTATCCACGATTACCTCTTCTGGTTTCTTTACATGTTTATCATTCATTTTTACCAATTTTATATCAACTGCGTCATTATCTTCTTCATGTTTTTCGTCAACTGGTAGTGGAGGTGGAGAAACCATTTGTTCTAATTTAATTTGTATGTTTTGAGGTTTTTCTAAATTTTGCTGTTGGGAATTTGATTGCTCCAAGGCTTCAGGTTTTTTAATATTTTCTGCTAATTTTAAATGATCATTAGATTGGTTTATATTTTTCGCTTCAAATTGATTAGCTACTACGTTCAAAACATCTTCTGACAAAGGTGTAGGACGCAACAAAATTTCATCTACATTAGGTAAATCAAGATGTGCACCTGAACGTTGTTCATCAATTGCATTCAAATTGGCATATGTTCCCAATATCATTAAACAAAAGCCGCTGACAAATATAAATTGTGCTAGTGTGCGTTCCATTGACTCCTTTTTTACAATCTGACGAAAACATGCGGCTGGAAACATTATGCAAATAGCGACACCAATCGTTGAACCAACCAAGCCGATGACAAGTTCTACAGAAGGTATCACAAGAGCGATACACAATGCAAGGCCAACAATAAAAATGGTAATGGCCTTAAAACGGAACTCTGGAATATAACCTGTAACATCAGTGTGACCCTGAGAAAAAGACATTTAATTTTAATTGTTTGATATTCGAATAGTTTTAATTTTAAGTTAAGCTTACCCTGCGATATAACAACGAGTAGATGCTGGCACGACAGGGAAATATGACCAATGGAAAACTAAATGCAATAGATAAAACGAAGCCAATTTTGATTACGTCACTACCAAACGAAGGTGTGAGGTTCAGTAAAATATTGCCTAAAATAAGTATATTTGATTAAAATAATGTAGAGTTGTATGGAAATCGGTATAGTAAAATGTTCGTTTTATAAATTCTTTTTAACTGATAAACCTCATTTTAAATACAACAAATAGACAATAAATGATGCACTGATATTGCAATCTCAATTGGCTGTTAATTAATTTTGCGAGAAAATTTAGCTGTCTCCATTAACTTTTCAAAACCAGACTTTTGATTTTATCTTATTATGATTTTTAGAGTAGGTTGCTGCGCAATTGATGAAAATTTAACATAGCGATCCATATCTATATATATGTAAGTAGAGACAGCTATGTACCACTAAAAGTTTTACTCAAAAAATAAATTAAGTCTTTTGTTTCGAACATGTTCCTATTTTAACCATTTTAAAATTTGTTCCTATATCTATCTATATCGCAGATCTTCCTGGATTTTAAAAAAAAACACATTACATAAAAACTTTCCATTTCGAGGAAATCGATTTGTTTATGAAATTGTGATAATTGGAAGGAAGGAAATCTATTTTAGCATTCGTTAGTAAAATTTATCAAATTGAATAAAAAGTGTATACATATTAATTATCTTATGATTGCACTGATAAAAAATCGCAGTTTTCATAGAACTTAAACGAAACATCTCTTAGGTTCAAAGCACTCCAATTGAAACTTACCAGAAAAATTTTGTGTACAAAAAGCAACATAGCCAAAGAAACCTACCGCCATGTAGACGCCAGTGCATATCCACGTAGCATTTTTAACTATGCCGTTTAATTTTTCTAAACTCTGATTATTTATGCTACCAAAAACTTCAAAAAGTTGCCTAAAATAGATGAGTTTCAAATTAGGTGACAAGTTGAATTTTTTTTTCGTTTTTGCTTACATTTGACAAGCAAGCGCCATGCTAAAGATAGGCAAACATTGTAGTACTCCAGCAGGTTCCCAATATTTGACATTTTCAGTCCAATCATTTGCTATTATATGCTCTTCTGACTCAAGTACAATTTTAATTACCAAGCAAACATAAAATCCAATGGAGGCCGTGCATACGGTTGATAAGCTATCAACTTTTTTCAACATGCCTAATGGCAGTATACAAATTAGTGTTACAGCAATCATTATCCATGTTCGCAAGTGAATATGTGAATTTTCAAGTGATAACATTTTTACAACTATTTGTGGTCCTAAATCACCAACAACAACAAAATATGTGATACATGTGCCCAGCAAGTAACCAATTATACACAGTTCAACAAGTAATTTTCCAGAAGTGCCAAAAGAATGAAAGCCTAAGGATTAATATGAATATGGTTTCAATATCCAAAACTTTATATAAAAAATATTTACCCAGAAATTCGAAACTTTTTCGCCGTGTCAACAATGAACATTTGATAATGTAATGACAGGAAATTCGTGTTATCCAGTTGCTTGATATGAGCAGAAGAGTTGCTAATATTATTCCACACTGCAAGAAAGGAAAGCGAATTATATACATTTTGCAATATATTTCAATAATTTAATATACAAATAAATATATGAAAATATGTATACAAAATAAAAAATTTTCAATATGTATATTGTACAAAATAAAAAATTTTCAAATATAAGGTTTTAATAAATATTTCGGATCTATAAAGACTCGCTAGAAAAATAAAAAAAAATTGAGATCAACAATTTTTGTTCAAGATTTCTTCATTAGTACTGGAATTTTTTCTGGAATTAGAAATTACTTAATAAACATTTTTTTGCGCGTTTAGAATTGTGAGTCTGAAAAGTACCTCAAGTCTAAAGTGATTGACAGCATTCAGAAAAATGCTACTGAAAATGTTTTCATAACTTTAATTTTTATTACCTTCTTATGTGATTGTTTCTGAGTTTTTCGAAAAAAATTTAAGCAAATTTATTCGTTTAGAAATTTTAACCTAAAAAGTATTTAAAAAACTAAGTTTTTGTGAGCGCAGAGAAAAACAATGCAGAAAACGTTCCTATTTTCTGTTTAATTACTTCAAACTAGAACTTTTATTCAAAAGTCATAAAAATAAGTTAATAAAAACTTTTTTTGTATAAAAGTTGATAAAATCTTTTATAACAAAAAACTCTTTAAAAACTCTTATATAAAAAAAATTTCTTGCATCGCAGGGCGTGAACCAGGACCCCAGAAAGTACCAATTTGGGGGTATTTTTGACGAACAAAAATTATTCCGCTAATCAATGTGAATTTTGGACCTCATCATAAAGATCTTCGACCCACCTAAGAGGATATGTTGGACCCATTTTTGGAATAAAAAAATTATTTCACCAATTTACAATTCCAATCTACATACATACATATATGTAGCAGGCGTTGTGAAAGTCACTTCTTTGGTAATGCACAAAAAAAATATGGATGTCATTTGAAATGTAACTAAATAAGTTATGAAATGCTTATACAAAGTTTTAAAAACGGTTTAATTTTTCTAACTACAACTAATTTGTTTTTTAACTTAACCAATTCGTTATTAAAACCAAAATTTTTTTCAAAAAATTTGAAGCAATCTAACGAAATTCCAAACTTTATTATATTGTTCATAGCCTTTGACTACCTTGTGTAGTGTGAATAATCAGCCGCCATACCTTAGTATTTCTTAGTAATTAAACAGATAAGATTTGCAAATATAGTGCATCAATGAATTAAATGAGTATTTAATTACGCAGCTAAATGACAAACGACTTGGTGGTCTTAAGCAACAGGTGCTTAAGCGGCACCAAATCAAATGTGATCACTGCGCTTAACTAAGTCAAATATTGACATGATCGAATGTGGCTCACGTTTGGCATTCATGTTTCCATTGTGAAAAATATGAGTAAGCATTATTATTATAGTTATTATGATGAAACGTAGTTGTTTTTATTTTTATTTTAATTAGAACTTATTTTTAGTATAAATATTGCCGGTCTAGCCACAAATAATCAGAATTATTCTTGACAACAAAATTACAAGTTGCATTATTAACTCTCATAGTTCAGACTTGAGGCTGAGCATAGAAGTATTGCTTGGCAAGCTTTATATGTCACAAGTAGGGAACGATAGGGATTTATTACACTTGAGAAAACCATTTTTTTTATAATTAAGAAATGATGAGGAAAAAATCAAGTTTTAATCTTATACACTATACTTTATACACTTATTTATTTTCTTTGGTATAATATAGAACTGATTTCCCACAAAATTTGATTCCGAGTACCATCTTCAAACGAAGATAATTAACCAAAGGTTCCATTAACGAATAGATAAGAAAAAGTTTTTTTCAAACGTTAATCATTTTTTTTAATAAAAGCGCAAACTTTTATTCAGGGAGCCCTTTTTTGTTTATACATACTAGATTGATTTCCAAAGTAAACTTTTTCAGTGCTTTGTTAACGAATTTGCTTATTGGGAAGAGTTATCATTATTAAAGTTCACAATAATAATGGAGAATTTTTTGGTAAGAGTTTCCCAGCAAAGCCGTAATCGAAACATATGTACTTTAAAATTAATAAAAATGTCACTTTTTGAATAAGTAGTGTGTTTCATTCAAAAACTCTTTAATTGGCTTGATTTCATTTCATTTCGAAATATGTTACTGAAAATTATATATGGTAAAAACATTTATATTGCTTGTTTTAGCTTCTTTTATAGACAAAGCTGTCAGTTTAAGCATGCAAGTTATGTATTTGATAACAACACAAATGGAAAGAGTTCTTTGTTTTTCCCTAAAAAACTTACTTTTTGAAAGCAAAACGGCATAGCCAAAATGCCAACGCCAATAATGCTATTGGCCAAAGTCATAACATGGCCCATATGAGAGAACATCTTTGTAGACCAAATAAAGAAATAGCAACTATTTTTACTAGGTCATATGCGCGAGGCAATGAACGTTACCACTTCCTTTTATGATGGGAGATGTTACGCGATATTGATGCATAAGCAGCAGCTTTCACTTATTACTAAACCACCTTTAATTCTGCTTTAGCGAAGACGTCGTCTTGTGCGTACATACATATGTACACAAGTGAGCGGTCGTCTTCACCCTGAAACAAAAACAATGAACCGGTAAACAGGTTATTAGTTAGCTAATTGTAAGTAAAAAAATGTTGCCAACATATGCAATCAGTAATGTATTTTGGAAATATTAATTCAATTTAAAAATTAAAAATTCTTGCGGAATTGCAATATCTAATATGTTAGCTACATTTTTTTTCTTCACATACTCACTGCGCATTTAGAAGTTCAAGATAAGATAGTGCGATCCTCAAACACCATCAATCGTCATTTTACTACTTAAAATAACTCAAGAAAATTTTTAATATATTTTTTGTGCATTAGCACCTCATTTTCAGAGTTCCAATTAAATGCGTAGATCCACTATTTTTCTGTTTAGGCGTAGCTTATTAATTAAAATGTTGTTTACTTTTTAACACGTCTAGAAACAGCATTGAAAGTTCTGCTTAAAATACACAAATTCTTATAAAAACTACTGCCAACTTTATTCACTTAAAATTGAACTGCACATTCCGGAGACGTCAGCAAATTTATGATCAGAAAAATGCACTTGCGGTAGCAACAATATCAGCATCAGCAGAGAAAGTTCTTTAACATTTATTTATTCTTTTTATATATTGCTTTATGCGTGGTCTTTGAATTTTTTATTCTGACAACAGCTGATTTTGACATTATGCCAACTTTGTTTATGGATCTTTCACCGTCAAGTACACCGCCTATTTGCAACCGGTACAGTGACACGATAAATTAGAACATAGTTGGTTCAATAATAAGCGTGAGAATGCTTTTTTCTCATAAATTTACTGTCCATCATATATTTTAATTAGTTGATAGCACGAAAATTTGAAATTTGAAGTCTAAAAAATATCACTCTCATTCATACGTTTGACAGTTTGGATTTGCCTATGCTGTTTCAAGCTCGGTTCACACGAGCGTTGTTTCAACGAGTATTAGCAATCGCATTTTTTCAAGGCGCGTTTTGGTACTTAACACACGGGCAGCGTAAGTTATACGTAGCAGAGTAAAAATGAACGTAGTTGAAGTTGCCAAATTTTCTTACCTCGTGCTTAAATACGTTGAGCAAAAATATAAAAAAATAAAATTTTTGGTGCATCCAACAAATATGTAGCGATATTGTTTTAGTGGAAGGCAACGCGCGTTTTGGGATAACACCGGCGTTGACAAAACCAACGCGCGTTGATGGTGTGGCTCATTACATATACTTCTGATTTATGCTGGAACGGGGTTTCAGCAACGCTCGTGTGAAATGAGTCTCAAGTTTTGGGATTTGCGGTTACATACTAAAAATAGTTGTGCAACTATGTGCCATTGACAAATTTCAATGGAAACAACTATCGATCTTATTTACGCGCGTTCTATTGGGGAGTACAGAGCAGCACTCTATGAGTTATTACACATTTAATTCAACTGAATTTTATTATGATGAACTGTTAACAAAAGGAATCCGTGTGTGTTCGTGAAGAGGGTCAATATACATGAATGCGGCGACGTGAGGAAAAACATAAAGTTTGCAACATTTACCATCTGCTGTTTCTGTGCATCCGATTAGCAATCGAGAGCGGGCCGGTTTCATGATAACACTTAACTATTAAATAACTTTGCTCACTGCTTAAAAACGCCAAGCAGGGATGAAGATTGTTTACGCAATTAGTTAATATGTAAGCTCATATAACGCCAATTTAGCATCAAAATGTAAACTAAGGCCCTTGACAAATTCAATATTAAAAATTAACTGTCATTCTCATATAAAATTTTTTTAGCGGGTAACCGCGTCATAAAAAACACGACTACTATTTTATTAATTGCTATGTTTGCTATGACCTTTTGTTCGTGCGGTACTATCATGCGAAACAAAATAAAAAAAAAATATGAAACGGTACAGAAATAATTGGTTGGCAACGCTGTTCGAAAATGTTTTCCTTTCCGTTCTGTAATTTAGAAACGTCAAGATGGCTGAGGTAAATTTTTAATAAAAATTCTTCAAATATTTTGAGCATCTTTAAGTTAAATTGTAAAACTGCATTAACAAAATGTGCCAAAATCAATTGAGCAAAACTTTAAAATGAAATTTGTGTTAGGTGCTTCTAAATTATTGAAATATATACAGAAATATGCTACATTCCTGAATTAGTATTTATTTCTATGGTTGATTGCAGGTCGACGAAACTCTTAAGAAAAAGCGTCTTTTCAAGAAGTTCACCTATCGTGGTGTTGACTTGGACCAATTGTTGGATATGCCCAAGTGAGTACTATTGTAATTTAAATATAAATCGGAATTGAACTAACCTCACTGTTTCTTTTAGCAACCAATTGGCCGAATTGATGCACAGCCGCGCACGCAGGAGGTTCTCTCGTGGCCTTAAACGTAAACCTATGGCTCTTATTAAGAAATTGCGCAAAGCAAAAAAGGAAGCACCACCAAATGAGAAGCCTGAAATTGTGAAAACTCATTTGAGAAACATGATCATTGTTCCAGAAATGACTGGCTCCATCATTGGTGTCTATAACGGCAAAGATTTTGGTCAAGTAAGTTTTTGTTGATTTTAAATAACGTTAGTGATACAAATCTTATCTTCTATTCTCAGGTTGAAATCAAACCAGAAATGATTGGTCATTACTTGGGTGAATTTGCTCTTTCTTACAAACCTGTCAAGCACGGTAGACCCGGTATTGGTGCCACCCACAGCTCCAGATTTATTCCACTTAAGTAAATTACTTTGCGCTGAAGCTTACAATTTTAAATAATAAGAAGCGGCATGTAGAGTGGAGCTACTCTTGTGTTGAATAAAAGATTTTTTTTAAGTTTTAACAAACAATTGGATTGTGTTTTTTTAAGAATGTTAAAGTGGTGAAATTCGTTTGTTCTAAACCATTTAGATTAAGAAGCAGCCACTTAAATTTGAAAAATCCATTGTATATGAAATCGACCAAAAGTTTACGCTACTGCTAAAACGCATTAATAAATTGAACTTGAAGAAAATTGCAATTGTTTATGAATTGGATAAGGAAACGTTTGGAAGGAAATTAAATTAACAGTAAAAATACACGTAAGTCATTCAATCATTTTGCTACTGAATTCTTGATAATTTTCTTAAAAAAAAAACTATGAACTTTCTATAATACAGTTTAGGCTTGGTTGAATAACACCAGATTTTCCTTATTGTTTCGTGTTGCTAAGTTTATTGAAATTTATGATTGATTATGAATATTATAATTGAACGAATTAACCGGTGCTAAGGTGATATAGTAAATATAAAAAAACGTACTGGACGCATCTATTTGCTGAGCAGGCACTAAAGCAAGATAATGCGAAAAAGGCAAGAGTAGATGGACATATTCTTTCATAGTCATTGGTATATTTGATAACAAAGGTGCGTGATGAATTGATGAAACTTTAAATATTTAGGTTTGTGGAGTGAGAAGATAGTTACAATCTGAGTAAGTTCCTGTTAGCCATTGTCTCAGATTATTTCTGTAACGTGAAACATTTATCAGCAGAATTTTATAAACATGCAGACTGAGGTGCTATTTAGTGCATTTAGATGCAAATATATAGTGCTGTTGAAATCGAAATAAAAATAAATGATTTTTTTGTTTTGTGTTCTTATCTCCGGTTTTTATGTTCTCTTGGGTGTTGTAGTCCTAGTCAGCCTTATCACTTTTTCATAAATATGTGACTACCGCTCAGTGATATTAGTAGAAATGCATTTATAGGATGCTGCGGATATATCTTTTCCTAAAAATTATTTAAGTTTGTAACACGTGCACCGTTTTGAAATTGATATAATTTGAATAAAATTAATATGAAATGATTATTATTAGTCATATACCAATAATACCCGCCAAGTCCATATTTTGCGTTTAAAGAAAAATGTATTCCACTGAATTTAACTATAGTAACACCTAATTGATTGATCCATTGAAGTAGTTGTCAAAAGCTATTAAAATCCTAATTTTTTATTACATTTTATGACATAATCTATAAGGACTATTATAAAAAAACGTTTGGACTTGGCGGGTTTTGAAACAAAAAATGTGGACTTGGCGGGATTTGAAATTTAAAACGTGGACTTGGCTTGTTTTGAAAGTGAATTCTCGCGACTTGGCGGACTTTGAAAAATAATATGTTATAGTAAAAGGTAATAATGAAAGCCGAACATTTTTTAATGAAAAATTTGACTTGGCGGGTTTTGATAAAAATAATTTTTCAGAAATTACTGCAATCAAAAGTTTTTGAAGGGAAACATTTTTTTTTAGAATTTAGAGTATATAGGCTTGTAGACAAACATTTTTTCTGTCCCCTCCTTCAATATAACACATTTTCATTTTGTTGGTTTTGCATCTCAGCTCTTCATATAACCATTTTTTTTTTTAATTTTGACCAGTTTTTTTTATCAAAAAGCCATTAAGTTTACAAAAAAACATTATTTTTAAAATAAATTTATTAACTTACGTGTATTTTTATAACCAAATTATGAAAGCCTTATAAATTTTATCTAAAATGAATCATATCATATACATAATTGCTATAAAAATAGCTTTTATAGTCATTTCCATGCTAAAGAACGATCGATTTACGTATTTTACAGCAAATTAGCTGACCAATAATCTTCTGTGAAATGCGTTATTCCTCATGAAAAATTGCCCAAAATTTAGTATAATTTCTACGGAAGCTTTTTATGGGCGATTTTTTTCTATAGTTATAGAAAAATTTCCGCACATGCAGACTACTAGATAACATTATTGAGATATGTAAAGTTTCCAACAGAATATTAAAACTTAAGGTTAGTTTGACGTCCTCCCACAAACCTGATCTGAAATTTTATGGTTACGATTGTTGAGTGAAATGCTTAGTTAATGATATTCACAATTTATATTGGCATGTGATTACAAGATGGTCATTAGAGTTGTACACACTCGTCGCCCTGGTTCGAAATATACCTTAATCTGGAGTGAATTTATTAATTTTTTGTATGTACACACCATTTTTATGTTTTGCAAGTTCCTTTATTCCATAATCAGCACGTAACTTTCCACAGATGTAAGATAATAAGGGTTATGCGGCCAGCAATAATCTTCGGAACAGAAGGGATTAGGTAACGTACACGTAAAAGAAAAAAAAAGAACAAGATGAGGTCAAACTGATTTTGAGTTTTTTTTTTGCGGCTGACAAATCTAATTAATTAGTTCGTTATATTGGACGTCGACTGTACTACTTTTATATTTTACCTAAATTTTTGCATTACGTTCAGTAACTGAGGTTAGTAAGAGTGCATCGTTTTTGCCACAGTGCTTTATAATTTTGCACTAATTACAATTGCTATCCCATTGCATTACCCATACAGTCAACAGTGTTGTCTTAAGAGCTAGGAAAAGATATTCAACCAATAAAACCATAGTAGTGATGAGAGAACTCCGCCTTGCGGGTACTTCTTAGTAGCAGGTGCATCCATTTTAATTTTTATTCTTACTTCGTTTTTTTATTTAAAAATAAAAGATTAAATTAGATTTAATTTCTTTATTACGAGTAATATTACTTTGATAAAATATCTCTCTTCAACCGTTCATAAAAATTATTTATAATAAGTAAATTTATTGTTATACATACGAATTAACAACTATTAATAAAAAAAAAGTTTAAATTCAAATTAGATTTGTTGCACAACTCATCTTTTTTTTTTGCCGTTATTAGTAATCACCACACGATCATATGCTGTATCCTTCATGGTTGGTGTACGTGCTCCAACATAAGATCGCTGTTGGTGGGAACTTTGCATACGAACATTTGGCAAAGTTTGCAGTATCTGAGGTTGTTGCCTTATTCCAATGCCATTAGATTCTTGTGTCTTTCCTAATGTCTTCGAAGGAATCTCGCTTACATCTATGGAACCATAAGCGCTATCTTTGACTTGAGAATCATTATTTTTTCGATTGAAATACTGCATTTGCTCTTTTGGTTGCTTTTGTTGCTGCTGCGATTGCTGCAATACCGAAGCAGTAGCCGCTGGGAAAGCAAACTGAGCCAACGCCTGCGAAGCGTTAAATGGACCTATAAATTGATTCAACGGTTTTATATTATTATTGTTTTGTTGTGGAGTTAAAGAAGCATTTCCCATAGTGTTAACAAAAAAGGAGCTACCATTTGGTGCTGTACCTCTTATATCACGTTGTTGTGCTGGATTAATAAAATTTTGTTTATAAGCTAAGTTATCGATAACAGGTGAACTAGCCGTTTTTAGAGTATCGGACTTAGTGCGCTGCATCTTATTAATAGGTCGACCAAAATTATATTCCATAGCTACTGTATTGGTTTTGGCCACGAAACCTGTGCTTGTATTTATGTGACCCATGTTAGCTGGCTCCTCAGCTATTAGTAAGTTACCGCTGCTAAGCGATTGATTAAAAAAGCCCCCATTCCCACTTATACCGCCCATGTATCCTATATACTTTTGCTCACCTATACGGCTTAGATTTATGTCGGAATTGAAAGTCGGTAAATTGCTTATCATAAGATCCTGGTGTGAGCCCAGTGTTAGCAAGCTGCCACAAAGGCTGTCATCGTTATTCACAGTGGATATGTTGCTCATGGAAGGACTAAGTGACTTTTCGTGAGTTGAAATTATTACACCCATTTCACTAGGTCCCTGCTGTAGTACACCAGTACGAGGATCAAAATGTTTTTGCGTAGAGTCTTTAAGAGTACTCTTGATTTCTTTAGGTTTTTCGATTGTATGACGTATAGAAGATATGTGTCCAGCTACTGGTTCGCGTGACACCGATGATGAGGGCGACGCAGATGCGCTTTCTTCGTTCTCTTCCTGGAATTATTAAAAATTAAAGAAAGAAATATATTAGAAATCAGAATTTAAAGAAAAATTTGTTTGCTTTAAATATTACCTCATCTTCCTCTGTTATAACCGAAGACTCAATCCAATCTTTAATACGATTCTTTTTTGACTGTCGATCGACATTTGTTTCGATGCCACAGTCAGCGAGTGTGTATAGCAAACGATTCTTCTCATCTGGACTGCTGTGGAAAGAATACATTGAAGGACACAACTCATCAGTTTCATATTCAGCCATTTCTTTCTCAGCGGTTTTTGCGAGCCAACGATCGTCCAGAAATTTGGCAAGATCTGCGAGATTTTTTGGTCGCCGATCCGCACGTGGTTCCAAAAAGCGACGGAACATGCGTTGACTACGTGACGAAAGAAGTTTGAATAATTTTGGAGTGCGCCGTATAGGTAACATCATTGTACCATGCCAAGCAAGATAACGTACATAGCGTGGATCATCGGAGGCAGCCTTCTGCCAAGGCAGACAACCGGTGAGACAAACAAATATAATGATAGCAAACTGCCAGACATCATGACTTGGATCAGCTCTGAGAATAAATTAGAAAAGAAATTATTTCACTATACGTATCACTAAATAATTTAAATATTCAGTCTATAACTTTACTTGTATGTGCCTTCAGGTTTTATTTCTAATACTTCTGGTGGACTATAAGGTAGCCACTCATTGCGTCGCTCAACGGTGATGCCTGTCTGATAGGATTCACCAAAATCGCATAACTTGACGCGTGTAAAATCGGAACGGTATATTAAAACGTTATCCAGTTTTACATCTCGATGGACAATGTCTCTGCCAAGAAAAATATATTAAGTACTATATATAAGTCGGCAGGTTTCCCAAACGGCTATCACCTACTTTGAATGCATATAATCTAGAGCAGATGCAATTTGTTTGGCCACACGTTTGCTGTAAACTTCACCAACCCCAGTATCAGTTACATTGGAAGTTAGATCACCTGCAAAAGTGCATACAAAATATTTATAAGAATATTTCGAAATTAATTATAAAGGAGACAATAGTGTACCCATAGGTGCATATTCCTGTGTGAAGACATAAAAGCCTGCTGTCTCAAATGCCACATCATAGGTTGTCACGATGTTGCGATGTATGCCCAAATGTAGTCCATAATGGAATTCACGATAGAAATCCCTTAGTGAAACATATGGCTTTGGTACAGCTTTTAGTACCATCTCGGTTTGCGAAGCTCGATGTTCTACCAGTAAAATTTTGCCAAACCATCCTTCGCCAACAATTTGTAGTATGTCGAATTCATCCACTAAGTGGATCTAGATATACAAAATTAAAGATAAAATATTACTTTTCCAAGCTTATAACGTGCATACATATGTACATTTATATAAATACATACAATACCAAATATATAAATAAAAAATTTACCATTAAGAAATATCAAAGATAGAAAAGGAGATTCTAGTAGTAATTAAGAAGGAGGCTTAGAAACATAGAAAAAAAAAACCGATGGAGAGATACAAAGATAAAAAGCTCGAAAATTAATTTCTGAGTTCTGTATAAGAACGTTTTCAACAGCTGCAGCGCCAGTTTAAAAATGTAATGTAGCTTCCAATGGGAAATATTTTGCATAATATACAATTTCCATTGACTAAAAATATACGAGTAACTTTGTGTTCAGAACCCACTGGTCGGCCGGCGGTTTCTTGTCCAGTTCATCAGTCTGATAAAAATAGAGTCATACAAAATTGCATGGTACCATAGTGATCGTTTCTGCGCTTGAATCAGCGATCTTTCAATAAATGTTGGAGAGAATTGAAGGCAGTCGCTTATGAATTATTCTAGTTTTTGTATTGAGAAACATCTATATATATGGATAGTAAAACTCGATAATATATATTATATATTATTTAAAATGAACATAAAACTGTACCAGAGCCGAGATAGTTGAAATGAACGAAATAAATTAGCACATCTCTGTCTTGCAAGATATAATTTTTAGAAGCAATACATTGCTAAAAGCATGTAAAACTCGTAAAGTTTATTAACCCATCCCCCAACATTTTCATTTCCATAACATGTGGCTTATTTTATCTTCAACTAATTTAACTAAGATATTCGATTAAAAAATAATATCAATATTTATTAAATTATTATTTAGAATACAATAATGTACGTTATAAAAATATGATTTTTTGTTTATTTAAATTATTTGCTTGAAATGTGAAAACATGGAACCAATTAATTGCTACTCAAAATATATAAAAAACAATTATTTGTGGCTTTTTTTTATCAAATCCTCGGCAAATGCTTTATGCCACATGCTGTTTAAATGAAATTTTCGATATTGGCGTGGTGCCAAAAATACTGTTGTCAAAACATATTTCAGCAATAATTGCGAATATTGTGCTAGTATGATTTTTTTTTGTGCTTAGACACAGTTCACATAAATTTTGACCTAAACAATGTGGAGAATTCTTCAATTTGTTTATATGAGCCAGACGATTAAAAAAAATTGGTTTGTTTCTAAGAAGCGGTAATAAGTAACATATCTAACTAACGAGTGGCGGCAGACTAATAAAAATTTTCATCAGAATTTTTTCATTACAGTACATTCATATTTTAGCAACTTTGTGGATTTTATAGTTTCTTAAATAATCTGCAATAAAATAATTCTACTTAAGTAGAAGAAAAAATTCATAATTGCAAAAATAGGAAATACGTGAATCGGATAAATGTTGGCGAGAACTCAGAAAACATTGAAGAACCTTATTAGTAAAATTATGTTTCGTAATTTGGATTGAATGAACACACCCATTATTTGCTTATATTGTTGCCATTATTTCAATTGATTGATTGATTTCAAGAGCGGAAGCTTTCAGAAATTTTTTCAAGATGATTTTATTAGCTTAAATCCAAGCAGACCGACCTTTGTTCGGACTTTTTTTATGATCCTATGATTAAGATTGGAATTCAAATTTAAAAAAAAAAATTAAATGTTAGGGAAGTTGACATGCCTATTTATACGATACCTTTTATTCAGTAAATTTTAATTAAAATCTTGAAGAAATAATAAACTGGCCATAGAATAGGGCGAGCAAACAAAACATTTAGGTAAGATCACATAAGCTATTACTTCAAGAGGTGCCGTCACAAATAACTGTGACATCTGAGCAACATTCTAATATACCAAAGTCTGCCGCTCAGTTGATAGAGTAGCGTCACTCACTGGGCCAAAATTCATTACTCATTAAAACTTGGTACTACCAAGATATTTTGATTGATGAACACAAGCCCACTGCAATTATTTGGATTAAAGAAACGCTTGATTCAATGTGTCCGCTTGAATTCGAAATTTTCGAGTAAATTGACAAAAACTGCAAAAAAAGCCGATTGTGTTCAAGAGGCCATATTGTATCGAGCATTTTTTATAATCGAAAAAATTTGTGCTTAGTTATCAAAATCTTTGAAGTATCAAGTTTGAGCTAGTTGTATAATATGAGAAATGAATCCTCTGCCCCTGTTCAATTGACTGAGCGGTAGATAGGTGGTATTGTCGCAGGCGAGCATGAGCTAACTAAATAAGCATACTAAAAAAGTGCACAAATAATACATGTCTTGTGATGTCCCGAACCAGTAGATCATACTAATATTTTATGCAATCTAAGGATATTAGCGTTTTTAATAAAATTCGTAAAAATCTCACCTTTTCCAATTCGAATTCTCGAATTTTGTTAATGTTCCCTCGTGGTTTCTTCAACATTATGATGTCAGCTCATTGAAACTGATTTGAATTTAGAATGTACATAGTGCGGATAATCGTTTAATTATATGTATTTTCCCTTATTTTAATTTTTATTTTTGTTTAAATTTAAACTTGTGCTCCTGCTCCACTAAACCTTTCAAGGTTTCATATGTTGTATATTTGAGTATTTTTAACTTTTAATTCAAATAGAAAACTAAATTCTTTAAATTTACAACAGCGCATTCAACAAAAAATTCCACTTTCATGTTTTACAGGGTGTTTCTCATACATTACACTTTTATTCATTTGTTTATAGTTGATGCGTAAAACAGGAAAAAGTTTTCTTGGCTCATTGTTATTTTAAAATGATTAACAAAAACGCATTGTTTTCGTTCAAAAATATAAAATCATGAAAGCAAATTTTATTGCATTTCGAAACTCACTGGTAATAAATTCAACGAAGTGCTCGTATTGTCGGTGGCATATCCAACATGCCTCACATGCTGCACATTTGTCTGATGGGAAAAATTTTCGTACATTTATTACATGCTATTTTTAAGAAATCCTTTGTTTTTCTTTTAAATAAAAAAAATCTTGTTAATTTTTTTTATTGCTATTTTATAACCGATCATGCGATGATTAATTAATTCACATTATATTCCAGGAAGAAATGTTAATAAATGAAATATTTTTCAAACAAATTGAATTTTGGTGTTGCGAGTATTTATGTTTTTGGAAAATATTTATTTTCTATATTTAAACGCCTGAAGGGAACATGATTTAATGATATGCAGATTATAGCGTTAACACACCGTGGGTATTTTATAATACGTGTAAAGCACAACTTTTAATGCGGAACAATATTTTTAAAGATTAATGGAGTGAATTGTTTTTTAATATTCCCATTTCGAAGAGTACTTTATGCATGTGGCTCACTTATGAAACCCATAAAAGTTTCAAGCAAATATATACAATATAAGTAATATATAGCTAACAATTTTTAAAAAAAAATACTAAAAATCTTTTTTAATGAGCTTTACAATAGTATATGAACAATAATTCAAGTAAGGTTTTTAATAAGCCTGAATTTCAAATTTAATTTTGAAGTTATAAGTGAGAATCTACGGGGTCTAAACTTGTATTTTTTGATTCATTATTTCATTGTATTTTCCAATAATATGTCTGTATCTGATCAAAAATGTAAAACCTTGTGAAAATATGCAACCAAAAATTATGTAATATATTCATTCTCACATATGTATGTCAGGTATGTGGTTGAGCTCGAACCTGCCATCGGTTTTTGGTCTAAACGTCAGCATTTCAAGATAACGGTAAATTAATCGGTTACAAGCATTTTTCTACGAATTTTTTTATATCAAGTCTGAGAGATTTGATGTCTGAGTTGTTCTTAATGAAAAGATAAAAACATATTCTATTTACATTATACCTCAAGCACTACTCTTTTATTCCCCTTTAAAGTATTTTAAATTCATATTTTTTGGAAAAAAATTACATACTGGATAATCAACTAAGACTATTTTCATACGGTTTTAGTCATAAGTATTCCCCATAAACATTAAGGGGGGTCCCCAAACAACAAAACTTCATTAGAATCATCTGTGTGGCAGTAAAATTCAAAAATATGTAATTGAAGTCCTACATAAGAGGACTTAGACACCAAACCTCTATGACTTATAATAAAAAAAGCGGTAGAAGGCCGTTTGTAACCGTGTAAATTACCAGTCAGCTTATTGTTATCTCGAAACACTGATGTGTAGGCCAAAATCCGATGGCAGATTCGAGCTCACGGGCCGCAAATTACTCGGAGTTGATATCAGCCGATGTTCCTCCGAAATTGAGTTTCATAGTGTTATTTAAAAACTTGAAATAATAAATTTGATGAACACCCAAAATTGAAAGCAATTTCCAGTCAGTTGGTTATATAGTATATAGACTATTTTGAACATATAATGTAAGCTCAAACTTCAGAATGGAAAAAATAACAAAAGTTAGATAAATAGCGACATTAAACGCTGAAGCAAAATGCATTTTAACTTCAAGAAAAAGTACAAAAAAGTATCCCATTTAAAAGCTCTTTCTTTAATAGCTTACGGCACTAATACACACGTTAAGAAACGAAAGAACAAAGTTTAAATCCAGATCGAAACGAATTACTTGAAAGTTACATTCTTAACTTTGAAGTCGAATATCTCTGGAACGGTTTGAGACATTAAAATTTTAACATCATCGGTTTTTTTTAGACCGTAATTTTTGTTTTCATTCACTGTTATTACGTTCAAAATGTCAAGAGACATTTGTCTAATACTTTGGGTTCCGGGCAGATTAGTGACCTATGCATATGTACAAAAGGAGATGTATTCTATCAAATAACGGCTTTCATTCCTTCCCATGTGGCTAATTACCACTCTATTGTGCCTATATAATACGTAAAGAAAAAGTTGAAAAAATTTCTTTTTCTAAATATCACGCTGCTCGGTCTTACACATTTTATTTGTTTTAATTTTTCATACTTTAACTAAAGAATCATTTTTACTTTTTAATATATACCAGATGATCCGAAACTCATAAAACCACAGGGTGTAGCTTTATAAACCAATTTCCAATATAAAAACATTTAAAGTAATAAACAAATATTTGGATTTTTTAAGGCGCTGTGGGGTAGCAAGAGTTTAAAAGCGCACAAAATAAAACTTCCATATCTAAACAAATTTTTGTTTTCAAGTTTTGAGGAATTGTATGCAGCCCACAAATGATATCTGCGCCATGGTGTTTCTAGTAATGTGTAATGCTAAAAAAAGATGAAGTTCTGAAAATCGGTTCATGGAAATTTTCTCAAAATTCCTCTAAATAATACCAATTTATGTATCATATATCTGGAATTTTATTACCGAATTTATTTGATAAAATTGGTTTGTTCATATTACTCTTTTTTTGTATAGATGCGTGGGTCGAAATTCGCAAAAGGTCTTTAAAATTCCAACACTAGTTCCAATCGGCTAAAATGATATAACTCATCGATACATGGCACTCATCTAGAGTAAATGTTTCAAGGACGAATGTAACAGGGTTTCCGAACGTTTATTTGGGATAGGAGTGGGTGGAATCGAAAGTGGCCAGAAAATGGACTTTTTCCCCAATTTTGACCAGGGACTTCAGCAGATGGGATTTTGATTTGCTAATGGCAGAATGCTTCTTGCTTCCACAATCCGCGAAAAGAATACTCTTTTCTTCCAACACTTACAACCATTAAAAAGAAATTCAATAAAAAATCTTACTCTCTGGACTCAGTAGGTGCAATAAACAACCCTTTTGTGGGAAGGTAACTTTTAAAAAAAAATTATTGTAAATTTGTATACGAACATCAGCTTAAGCGCCATTTTATACGAATTTAGGTATAATTTCATGAACTTTTCAACATATAAATACGAGCTATACGGATAGTTATTTATGTTTAATTTTGTCTAAAACATCAACATTCTGACATAAATTCTTATTATCAGGCCCGGATTTACCTTAGAGGCACACTAGGCCAGTGCCTAGGGGTTTAGGGGTGGCAAATATTGGGAACTTTGAAAATTTTTTTTAATTTTTTTTGCATAGGTGATGGTGAGAGTTACACAGGGGGAAAAAAGTGGGTATATACCTAACAAAATGTTGACAAGCAAAAAAAAAAAAAAAAAAAAGCTCACTTTTGATATTAAATTTTTTTTTTTCCATATTTAGTTAGCAGTGTAGAAGGGCGAACGGCCTAAGGGCGCAAATTTCTAAATCCGGGCCTGCTCATTATAAATAGAATTAATACGCCAACCTATAAACTTATTATGAACTTTTCAATATAAAAAAATATATAGAATTAATATAAAATTTTATAGCTTTGCAATGTACAGAATCTATTTCGTGTTCAGTAAACGGAGGAGGGTCTTTTAAAGCTATCCCCGATTTCTGATAATTTAACATTGTATATATGCGCATCGCTCCCGTACCACATAGGATATTTAGACAAACAGTAAACCTTTATCAATTTTATGCCGGTAGAGACAGATGCTTCTACGAACGAGGGATAGGGAAATTAAATGAAAGAATACAATTGGTCATTGAACATATCGAGCAATACATCATTAATTGCTTTGCAGGACATAGTTAGCAGAATACTTCATGTATTTTCAGTTATTCCCTGGTTAAACCTTTGAGGCAATTTTTTCATTTTACATTTGAGAAATTGTTTTGGCATAACTTCCAATAAAACAAAATTAACTTCCGTATACAAAATACCTGAAATTATACAGAGATTACGTGTAGACGCCCGCAACATTTCAAAAACATGAAAAACTAAATTGAATAAAACAGTTCGAAGGAAACCAAATTAAACAAGTCAAAAAAAAAAAAAAAAGAAAAAAGAAAAGAAAAAAGAAAACGATAAAATCAAGCAAGAATATTCACAAAAGAAAAAAATTTTTAATATGCAACGATTTCTCAACACCAGACGATGAATGAAGCGTCACAACGCCTTTCAAATGCGAGTATTTTTAAAATGCGATTATAAAACATAAAATTGAGGTTATGTTAATGTTTGGGCAAGACAAAATTGGGCAAATTTTCAAAATAATAACACAAAATATTAAAAGTTTTTAGTTGCACACAGGTTAAATGACTAATATATAACAATATGTGCTTTCCCAGGAGGCATACATATAAAGATTTTGATAAATAAATTATAATTAGTTTTATTACTTTTTTTTTTTTTTATTAAAAGTACCCTATATAGTTTTTATTGATTTTTTACTACGGCGCAAATTTCAACACAACACTTAATTAGCACACACCCTGCACTTCCTTAAATCGTACATACATTTTAACACAATTTTTTCCTTTGATTTTATTTTTAATTCGCTTATATAAAAACGGCTTGGGACTTTTCAATTCCCCAACAATTAATTATTTTTATTGCACTCTTCACTTAATTTGCATTTACTTTTTAAAAAGATTTAATTTTTTTTAACTTGCATTTATTTTAAAACAATAAATTTTAGAGCATTGTCATACAAAAGAATTCACCAAGTTCTTTAGATACTGCGAGTTTTTAAAAAGCGGAAAAATGTTCTATTTTTAATATGCGATTAACTGCGAGTGTACGCGACGTTTGCGTTTTCAGTTCATTTTCTTTGTACCGAATCCGAGAGAAATCCATTGTTGACTGATTTTTACTCCAATGGATTTTCGAATTTTCACTGTTGCAGTCGCGAAGAATTTTCTTTTAAGCAGTTTTTTTTTGTACATAGAAAAATGATTTATATTTAGGATTGCCAATATTTGATTTTTTCAACTAATGTAAAGTTTTTGTTGAAGTTGAGGTATCCCCGAGAAAAGTTCTTAGGATATCAAGTGAAAAACTAATTTGCTCTAAGTCTAATTAAGTGTTTCGAAGAAAAAAATTGTAGTAGATATTTTGAATTAAACTGAAAATTAGTCAAAACTCAAATTTGTTTATTTTTAACTATTTTATAGTTATGTATTTTGAAATATATTCCTAAATTTTTTAAAAATATGCAATAGACGCAGACGCAAAAATCAGAATATATTTTCCGAAGCTTTTAGATGCGCTGAAGCCAAATCTCTCAATTGAATCTGTTTTTCGAGATATCTCAACCTAAAAGTACAAGAAAAAGCGATTTTGGCCTATATTTGAGTTTAGGTAGACAAAACAAAATTATAATTTTCATATAATTAATAAATAATTAAGTTCAGACAAATAAGCAAATAATTTTATTAACTTATTAGCTGGCGCTTGATGCAAAACATATGTATTTGGCAACTCTGATGAATATTTTAATCTTATTCTCATTTTCGAAAATGTTTTTTTTTTTCGAAATGATCACCAGAAGCGTGGCGCTTACGGTAAAATACGATTGAGAGAAAAACAAACATTTTTGGGATTGTTTTCGAAATAGTTTCTAGTATGGATATTTTTGCTTAGGCCAATTGTTTTTTATTCTGCATTTTTCGCTGTTGCTGCGTTTCATCCGAAATACTAAAAATCGAATTGTTTTTGTTTTTTATTTTATGTTTGTATGACGGCAAGCAGACAGACAGCTAGACTGTCATTTTTATCTTGGTTCGAATCTTTGCAGGAGACTTAGGGGCAATAATTGTTCCTAGGCAATTAATTTTTTTTTCTCGACGTGAGTATAAATAATTTACTTTTTTTTAAACTTATAGATATTGGATAATTTTAGTAAATTTCATTTGTTTACCGAGTGATTGTTTCATTAAGTTAAATTCTGACGGCGACTTTTTTGATCTGATATGGAAAAATGTATGAATAATTAATGATGATTGGCGTTAAATATATTATAAAATCATCCAAGATTTTTGAAATATTAACATATGAAATACATTTATGTATCTACAAATATTAGAATGGTTTTTTATGACTTTTATTTTTTTTTCTCAAATTTACATGATATATTTTTAGTAGGTCGGCCTTTCCTTAACTACGCATGCACACTAGGGTGTGTTTTTCATGAGGTTTAAAAATAATTGTCCCAGAATTTGAGCTTCCTGGCTCAAACCTGCAAACGGCGCGGACAGAGTTTATGTCCGATTTCGTTGAAATTTTATGAAAAAACTGACTTACTAAAACATAGAAAAACAAAAATGCATTAGATGCCAATATATAGCGTTTTAAATATTTTAGTTGTATGAGAAGTGCCACCCACTGTTGTCGAACTACTTCCACATTTTTCATGTGAATGAAAATGCGGTCAAAATACACACAAAGGGGGAAGGTTTTTTTGTTTAAATTTGCGGTCCTATTAGTTTATGGTTTAGCATTGGATTTCAAGGAAATATTCCCAAAATTTCAGATTTCTAGATTCCATAACTGTGAACAGCTCAATCAGTTTCTTTCCTACAACAATAATTGTGAATTATTCATAAGCAAACACGAAAAACCAGAATAACCAAAGACAGTTTTTCTATGCGTTTTCGCAAAAAAGTCGTTGCATCTATATGAATTGTAATAGAAAACAAATTGCGCTGTTCGCAGGTTTGATCTAGAAAGCAGAAATTTCGGGAGTATGCTGCTGCGCAATTCACAAGTTTAACTCAAATTAAATGAATTAATTAAAATCTTAGTTCTTTAAATATTTCCTTTACGGTGAAGCTTTTGATGGCTTGTCAATTAATAAGTTATAGATGACAGATCAGTCTATTGATTAAATTCTAATATAAGAAGGTATCAAGAAGCCGCTTTCCTCCCCTCCCATCACACTATAGGTAACAAAATGCTTCCCCGCCCCTTCCATAGGAACGTCACTAGTTTACACAGTTATTTGCCTTATAGAAATAGTACATTAATTGCATATTTTGCTAAAAAATAATATATCTATCTGAGTCACCCTATCGTTTAACCCAAAAGCTTTACTCTGAGTTGAAAAATCAGTGAAAGCTTTAATTTAATGCAATTCACCACGACAGGAAATCCAACTCGACAGTAATTTCATTTCCGCTTGAAACCAACATTTTCACCGCAGCAACTGCTGCTACTGGCGTTGCTGTTGCCTGCGAAAAGTTCTACAAACGAGCAACAGCACATAATTGCAGATTTCCGTAACGGCAGCAGCAACATAAACGAACTTTGACAAAAAGCGTCAGTCTGTCCACAAAGAGGCAAAACTACGCATGCGTTACTAGCAACTTACATTAAAAAAATACCCTCCATGCGTGTGAGGGCAGCCACATGCTGACACTTTGAAATGATGAATGCAGAACATTTTAAGCAATGCAACCACTTGTCGCAAGGGTATAAAAGGCGATGTTACAATTGAAAAACCTTCATTAGTTTTAGTGTTACCGTTGGCGCGAAATCGTCTTTGAAAAAATAAAAGTTACTGGCAATAATTTGTAAAAGTGTTCTAAACTTACTTTCTTAAATAACTTGCTTTAAAGTGTTTTAAAGGCTTTTCAACTTTAGTGAAATTTAAAAATTTAAAACTTCAAAAAGTGTAAACTACTATGTCTGACGGTTAACATAAATTTAAATTAAAGTTTGAAAATCTTTTAAAAATTTTATTTAGATTAATTTAAAACTTATTTAATTTACAAAAACATTTTCAATGTGCAATATTTGGAAATTTATAAGAAGTTTATATTTCACAATTCTAAGGTTTTGACCTCATTTGGTGTGATTTTTTTTGGAGAACTTAGTTTTATTAAAAGAATTTATGAAACTTCCCGTATTATGTTACATACGGCCTAAAATGTGTCCAATGTAGTGTAAAATATCTGGCCATTAAATTTTCAAGGTAAATTTTTATTTCTTTACACATAATTTTTACTTTACATTTATCTTGCAGCATAATTATAATTTTTTATGCAGCTGGCGAAAACATTTTAAGAATAATTTTTGAAAACAATAGTCTTACAAAAATAAAAAATACTTTAAAAAACGACATACATATATATATAAAGCAGATTTTAACGAAAAAATATTTATTAGTGGTCTTCTTTGATAAAAATTAAGTCTGTTGAAGACTGCAGCTAAAAAACGGCGAATTTTTACATATTTTTTTGAAGTGTCTAATTGATTTGAAATAAAACTATGACCAAAGCAGACTTCATTTTGCCACAAAACTTATATTAATACGCTATGCGACATGAAAAATTATAACAAAGAATTGTTAAAATGTGCTTGAGAATCTTAAGGCTCCGAGAAAATAACCATCTACAAAAATTGGTATGGAATTTTAAGCTTTAAAAGAAAAGTTGGGGTACCTAGACCAAACAAACAATCGATTCAAGATATTAATCTTAAAACTATGAAAGTTTTTAGAAAGAATGATTAGAGAAAAATTAATATATGTATTTTTTATCATCTTTTTTTAAAATTGTTAATAACCACCTTATCATTAATAAGTGCTTAAGCTAATCTGAAACTTATATAAAATTAAATTTTTGGTATAAAATAACATTTTAAGATAAATATTTCAAAATCCACAATCAGTCTTAAATTAACTTTGCACCCTAATTGTTTTTTTGTTGTCGAAAATTCTATAAGAAGGTTTGAAAAAGGATTTTAACCTTACACCAATTTTGGACATACATGCATACATATAACCGATGAAATAGAGTCTTAATTATTCAACAGAAAGCATCCTTTTCTTTCTCAGTTTTCCCTAATTTTTTTGGTAACAAACAATGTCCTAGGCGCCATTTTGAAGGAGAGTTATCGTTCGCATCATTCCATCCTGGGTTTCTTTGATGTTTTAAGAAAGTTTAAGTCTCCAAAAAGCTTTCATAGTTAAGTTTTTTGAATTAATTCTTTTGACATCAAATCAAACTTCCGGACTTTATATGCACATATATCAATAACTACAATTTTTGTGATCTAGATCCTGTAATATATGGCTTGTTTTTTGTTTCCTTTTTTTGTTTCCTTTTTTTGTTTCAATCCATGAAATTTTCTTATAAACTGGTATGAAAGGACTTTATACACATCAAAATTTCTTGACATTGATATTGCAGATTCCTTATCTTAAAGATAAGTCTAGCTGGAGAGTAGTCAAATCTGCGTAATTTAAATAAAGTTACTAAATCGAGCACTGCGTTGCTTAGCTTCAGTTTCCGAACGTTACAAAAAAAAAAAAACAAAATTCAGGAAATCTTTGAATTTTTTTTTATTAGAAGATTCGATCTCCTTATTTCTGAAAAATATGTAATATCAATTAAATGACCTCCTGTCTACTTTTTGCAGCTGTTGTTCATTCACAGTTCAAGTCTCTCGAAAGCCATGTGAGTAAGCTTTTTTTTACCAATTTTAATTTACCATTATAGTAAATGTTATCCAACTACCACCATTCCGATCCGAAATTTAAGTGTACTGGCCTGCTACGTTCAAATGTCATATCTTCATTTTTTGCTTAGATAAAGATAGAGAGATATGACTATATCAATGTTCATTGAATCATTTTCCATCAGTTGACTCAACTTAATGATGATAAAATCTAATAAAAACAGTATGAGGGTCTTAAAAAGAAAGTTATATATAAACAAAAAATATATAAATTAACGCTAAATAAAGTAATAAATTTAAGTAAAAATTATAGAAATATACATGTTTTATTGATTAGCGACGTCACTTGAGTTTATGTGGCAACATATGACCGTTTGTGTGCCCATTACATGAAAATAAGACAGTAAAAAGGCTATAGTTTAATATGCAGATTCGGTATTATGAGCAAAATTAGTTTGTCCACAAATTCATATATTTTGTCCCTTTTTTTATTACTTACTTATTTTCGAACACTCACTCAAAGCAAGTTAATCTTTTTTGCTAAAAATTCAATAAATAAATAGTATTATATGTATGTATATTGATGACCAAAACAAAAAATAAAATGCCACTCATTCATAAAATAATGTATTCTCCTCTACAATTCACAATATCACAATGTAGCTTTTACATATGTATATTGACGTTGTGACCAAAAAAAGGTAATTTTGTTTCGTTTATCACAGAACATCCACAACATCTTGTCATATTGGGGGCCCATTCAGCTCGAATCCGTGTCCTTGCCCTACCAAAATATCTTAATCTAGTGCTGGTTGTGAGCCCTCTTCCCATGAGCTCGATGCGTGGGGTTATAGTCCCTATAGTCTTACCTCAGTGCATATCAATCTTATTATTGTGCCGAAATACTTTCAAAAAAACATGTCGCTCTATTTACATACATACATACTTCGACCTCATTTATATTCCTTTCTGTCTCCCCCTTAAAACTAGATCACATGTCACAGTGTTATCCCCAGAAATGTTACTTTTGTTTTTTAGAACAGCTTTCATACCCTGAACACTGTTATCAAACTGGATGCACAAAGTATATACTTTGTATATCCTTAAAAAAAAAAGATCACTTCAAATTTGTCACGAAACACCGCTTTTTGAACTCCTAAACAAAGTTTCTGAGAATCGTGTCCTGATGAGAAAATTAAGTTACGTTTAGCATACAAAAATTTTTCAAACCTATTAATCGCTGAGCTTGCTAAAAAGTTTATTTTTGATAAAATCTGTCAGTTTTGTCAGGGCAATCATCAAATTGAATAAAATTTGAAAGTTATTGCTCAAGCCTTTGCGCCCGAGATGACGGTTCACTTTTCCATCTCCACTTAGCTGCGCTACTGTGTACCTATACATATATATGTGTACTTAGTTTTATCAATATTCTATCTTTGTTGCGGAAATTTTTTTTTTGCAATTTACAAATTATCGAAAGTATGAAAATTTTGAATCTTTTCAAAATGATCGAATAATGAGAATATCTAAACTAAACACAGCAGAGCTACAAAGTGCACTGCAATTTAAAAAATAAAATTAAAAGCTTATGAACTTACCCACTTTAGTCACTAAAAGTATAATTGAATGTCGTACATTAATGCCGGCGGCATTGTCAACAATATACTCGTAAGTATGAAAATTTTTTCACCATTTTAATTGCACAAATGCAATCACTGAATTGCTTCTGGTACATATTTGCATCGCGTATGCAAACAACCACATGCTACTACAAACCGGTGTTTAATTGATTTATTAAAATATGTATTCAATGTAAATGAGGGACAGAATATTTAATATTAACGCATATTTGGTGAATAACACTCATGCCAATCTGTTTAATATCAAATATGGAATCATCAATTAAATTTTTAATGAATATGACTCCAATTGGTACTCGTGGATAACACCACAGTTTCACTTGTACTTTCAACATTTGCTGCCCGTTTTGGATTAGCATCAGCGCAAACTGCTTGTATTGCTTGACCCATTCAACTGCCGTACTCAGAATCTGTGCTGTGATGCTATAAACTGTTGCTTACAACGAAATCAGTTGAGTTTTGATTGAAGAACGTGATGGATTGTAGCGCATTACGGTTTTATGATTATCATGCAAAATAGCGTTCTAAAGCAAGAGCAAGTGAATTAGCGACGGAGGTAACAATAACGTTTACAGCTACCACTACATGTGCATAAAGTTCAATGCTCATTTAAGAAAGGATAGTATCGAACTGAAAAGGATGAAACAAGGATACCGATAAATAAAATGTGTTTAGTAAAGTGGAAATTATTACATAAAATTAATTCAAATAAAAAGTGATACAAGTGCGCGGCTAATGAGATTTTTTTTTTTGTATCTGAATATTGTTTTATATGAAATGTCAATGGCATTTGTTTATTGATTGAAACTCATTTCGATTTAATGAGATAAATAACAGACTTTAAAAAGGAGGAATATGCGAATAACTGGCAATGTCCAAGACTTGTTATACTAGGGCTAATGCAGCAGATTCAGGTAAAATAAAAAAAAATTTTCTTGTAAAAGATTTTATAACAATTAAAATTAGGTACAAGAACTCAGTTCAAAAATTACATCCTCGTAACCTTGGAAAAAATTCAAAGATTTTTTGCAAATTATTTGAAAGCATTGCCTGAATATGGTAATTATAACCATTTACTTTTAATTAGCATAAAATACAAAATAAAAAAGCTATTGCATAACAGAATCGGTAATAAATCATAGAAGTAACAAGTGGCCGATTGAAATTACTCAATTTCCAGTGTGTCTTATTTCAAACAAAATTTTTATAGCCGCAATGAGAAAAGTTTAATGTGTAATAACGCAGAGTATATATTTGAACAATACACGAACTGTTCGATCGAAAACCACTTTCTGTTCTGGTAAAAATGGTTCTATTTTTTCGATGACTTTGACCAGTAAGATTTTTCGTGAGAACTTTAAATTGAATTGACAATATCCTTGTAGTTCTGGCATAGCCAAATGGTCTTTTTTTTCGGAATTTCTATCAAGATTACTACGAGCCGTCTGTTCAGAATATCACCGTCAATCTCTGGGGAAGCTTTCCACATTTCGACAACTTTACTATCTAAACCCGCTGCTTTGTTATTTAAAGAATTATTAATGCCTTTGTAAGCACCGTCAGCGAAGGCGGGCACGTGAGCAGTCGCTGTGGTCTTTTATGCATAGATTAATGGAGTATTCAAAGAGGAATATTTAAAAAATTGCTTCAATCGGTTCACTGTTATAGCCAGAAAAATGATTTTAACAAAAAAAGAAACTTGCCATACTTGCAGGTATCTATTGTACTAAGCATAGCTATGCTTTGGTTTAATTATACTTTGTAAATTTCTGTTAAGAGACTTAGTTGTACCCTTTCCAAAAAGATATGAAATTTGGGTCAAAGGTTGATAGCTGGACAACTAAAAATGTATTTGATACCTGAGGTATTTACCAAATAATCACCCGAGCGAAATGAGTTCAACAGGTCAAAAGCTTCCTAGTACAGGTACTTATAGCAAATTTATTTTTTTGCTGCCGCTTTGCGTTAGTGGTATGCAAATCATGCTAATCTACTTAAAACGAAAATCTGATGCCTACGCCTACCCAGCTTATAACTTCGTTGTCAACTCGAAATATTTATAGACTTCAAATAGATTTTGAACACATTTGAGCGATATTTTCAAGAGAGTCGAGGAAGTAGCATTCGAATAGCTTAAATCGCCGATTTGCCAGTGCTATGCTCTCACAAAGATAATGAAAAACAGACTCTTCGACGTCAGTATCTATACAGCTTCTACAAAGATCTACTACGTCATTAGACGTTATGTCTAACTAGAATCTCATTCTGTGGAATGTGTAAAAGCAAAAGCGACTAAAATTATTATTGATAAAAAAATGACGTTCATATGCTAAAAAATAGTTGTGCAGCATATATTAAATACATTAAACGTACACAACTCACACGCGAAACAACTTAAAATCATACTAATTGCTTAATTAATGTGAACTCACAACTTAAATAATAAATCGCTGTTTTAAAAATCTCGAATTAGACGTACGTAAATAATCCAACTAGCAGTATGCACTACAAATACCATATAAAAGCCACAGGCCTAGGCAGTAATATTATTAAGTTGCATATATGAAGAATTAAAATAAAAATATAAACAATTTTTCTTGTTAATATCATAGTTACATAAGAGTTCTTTGTCGGTAAAGAGATATATAGTGGTGGACAAAATAATTGAGCAAACTTTTTAAAATGTTTGTGCCAAAATGTATTCCTCATATGAGAACTACTCGTGATTTTCATCACCATTGCTGTAAGTAGGCAAGAACTTATTAGAAAAATTTCCTAGATTCACCTAAAGGCTAAAAAATCGTAGTATTTTGTATGTGCATATATTGGAACTGAGCTGTAAAAATGTTGTATCAAAAGCTATGCATTTAAAGGTCGATGTTGTCGCTTTTCGATAAAAAACCAGGATTAGCGTTTCAACAACGATTTACTGATTGTCGCTATAGCAAACTTAAATTAAATTACAATCGATTATAAATATTTTTATGTAAATAGTAAAGGAAATTTAAATTTTGTTAATATTTTCGACCATATTTTGGCCTGTGATAGTAAAAGGAATTTATTAGTTTATTTGTAAAAAATATAAAAAAAAAATTTTAATGAAAAACAATACTAAATTTAATTTTCTGAATTTTTATTCCGATTTCCGGACGATTCTATAGTTATATTTGTTGAAATTTTAATTTCCACCACGGACCTGTTGGGCAATCCTTACTGTATTCAAAAACTAAAAATATTTTTGATCGATTTTGATATTTTGTTGCATAGTAGAAATAATAGCGATTCACAGTTTGCTTCAATTCAAGCCTACCTTACTAACCATTGATTTTTTCACACCTGCCTTATATAAAAAAACATTTTCCACTTCCATTATCAATTGTACTCCAACAAATATGCGCTTAGTCATAAACATTCAGTTTTATCTGTATAAACCTGAACTCCTACATATGACATCTCACTCATTCAGCGGTTGGGTTCGGAAATTTCATTGAAATCTACTGTACTGACATCAACATGCAAATGACTTAAAAAGCTTATCAAGTGCCTCTCAATGGTCAAACAATCGTTCGTTCGATTGTGAAGTGATGACAGATTTTTATTCGCACTTGTTATAAGTATATCGGTTTTTTATGACATTGTTATGATTACGTTTCCTTTAGATATTTAAATTCTGTACTATTGGATACTTAATTATTATTCAATAGGAAGTTGTTTGTTTCTGTATTAAACTGCAATTGCAGTTGCGTTGCGTCGAAAGAGATTGCTCTGTCAGATAAAATTACATCTATTCAGCGAAATAGCTTCATAAACTTCTGTTGTTTGGGATTTTATTGTAGTAGGATATAAGAACCTTCGAATGGCATCAATTTTTGTGGAAGATGAGACAGATTTTTGAAGAAAACGAGTACCGAATTGGTTTTGTGTGGCGTTTGATTTGTTTTGAAAAGGAGCCGTTTTCGATTGGTTTTTGGCACAAAAAAGAATAAATCCAAAAGAGAAAATCTGAAGTCATTGAAATCATTTTTAACGATTATATACATTTCCTTGATTTTGGAGATATTTTAAACCAATTAAAATATTTATTATAGAACCAGGAGAAACGCGGCATCTTACAAAACCTGCAGCATATTCCACCCGTCCCATCGCGTCACATATTGACAAGATCACAAACTCTATCTCTCCCACAAACACCCCTGCCAGCAGTGTGGAATTTACTTAGTAATTTGGACAAAATTACCTCCGGCCATGAATTCTTAACCAATATTGATTTACTTTGGCTTATAAGTAACGTAGGGAATTAAATAAACTTTTAGATGTGACTGGTATTATTCCATTTTGGAGATGATTACTTGAATAAGAGATGCTATCAATAACTTTTTTTTTTTGGACTTAGCAATAGTTTACCAACAAGTTACCCTCAACTGGAAATATCACTCCTTAAATGTAAACATCATTAAAGCAGTTTTTCGTACTAAATGGGAAATACTTACAACGCAACAAGGCTGCGTAGAGAAATAGTTACCTGAAAAACTCCGAATGAACTTTTGTTCAAGAAATTTATATCCCTTCGTAGATATTTTCTGCTGAATAAAAGCATTCAGAATAAGAAAAACGGTTCTTCACTTTATTTTCAAGAACTCCAATTATATTAACATCTTTTCTCCAAAATTTTAATCATTTTCTATTATTCCCAAATATATTTATTCATCTTCATAGATTGGCAAGGATGTGGAGGAAAAAATCTTGATTACATCGGCTTTGCAATTGATTAATCAAAATGAAAAAGTGACAGTCACCTCTAAAAATTTATTTGATTCCCTACGTTTTAAGCATCAATTTTGGTTAAGAATTCAGAGCCGGTGGTAATTTTGTCCAAGACAGTACGTTAATTCCACAAAGTGTGACACTCAGAAAATAACTCATATAAAACCAATGCACCACGTTGATTAGTAAAAAGAACGAAATAGCTTAGAACGAAATAGCGGATAAGAAGAGTAGAGTGTTGGTGAATATTTTCTTAGTTTCTGCCAATGATACAGCGCGCAGTGGGCCCAAAATTTGGGCCCCAAATCGAGTTTTTTGTTTGTTCCAAAATGGCTAGAGAGCGCAACAACACTCTCGTGACGTATAGGCTCGAGCTCAGCAAGAACTAACTGATGAGACCAGTAGCTGAGTATTTTTCTGTTTCCAATATAATAACTATAAAATAAGGTTAAGAGCCCAATGTCCCGACGATGCTCATGAGGATCAACAGAAGAACGAAATTCACTTCAAAGTAGTCATAAGATTCGCGGACTAGATGTGCGAATTATATGTGGGGGCGAATTAGACAATTTTTAGATCAACAGGAGTGAATTATTTCTTATACCGTTTAAAATACCTAGAAACATCAGCATTCTTCCATTGAATACATTCCATAACTTAAACTGTCAACACTTAATAAAATCAGGGAAGGAGTATGACCAAATTAAAGTTAATACATATAACCTAAAATTGGATAATCCCTTACACTTATGATTGTTGGTTTGGAAACGTATAAAATACAATAGTTGCAATAGTGTAATTTCTCGAAAAGCTTAAATACTTTAGTCTGGCTAAATCGATGCTATGACAAAGACTATTTTCCCATATTTTCTAAAAAAATCCTTTGACATTTGTATGGTAGAGGCAAAAAGAAAAAAAAACGTTGTCAGGACTTCATACTAAATAAACTTTTCAATATCGAAACTCATTATAAATATAGCAGGTATTTGCTGTAAAGTATAATACAGCCAACAATGTGCTACTTGCAATAATTGAAATTTTTTTGTTTGTTTTGTATGTTATCTTCCCATTTTACTTGCTTGCTTCTCCGGTATTTTTTCTCTGACTAATAAGCCTTATTTTCCATGCATTACAACAATATTTTGATTTAATTCTATTTTCTTTTTAATTTGTTTTCAGATTTAGAGTGCGGCGTCGACGAAGAAAACGACATCGCCTTGGCGATGTCACCGACCGGACAGATAGCTAAAACACCAACGCCACGTGACGAAAACGATAGCTCCGATCAACGTGAAACATGGGGAGGCAAAGTCGATTTTTTATTATCTGTTATTGGATTCGCTGTAGATTTAGCAAACGTTTGGAGATTTCCCTATTTGTGTTACAAAAATGGCGGTGGTAAGTTAAATAAAAATAAATTTATTAATTGAAGATAAAACAAAAACAAATCGCAAAAATTCTTAAAGCTTTTGTATAGCAGCTAATTCGTTTGAAGTACTTGCCACTAATTAGTTGGCTTAAAACAATTAAGCCAACTTAGTGTCAATTGTTTAAAAAATTTGCTATGCCCTTGCAGCAGCCTTCTACCATTGAAGTAATAAAGATTTATATGACTTTACGACCCATTGCACATACGCACACTTACACGCATACAATGGCACGCACATAATTCTTCGTCATATAATATGTACATGCAAAAAACACAAAAAAAGCAGGAAAAATTCCCCACTTGCAGCTGCCACTAGTTGAGCGCTAAAGTGCTGCCATTAAATGTGCTGCGCATTGCGACCGCACTTCCTTACAAAAAATCAGGAGTTGCTTTTTGTAAGTGAAGCTTTCAAAGTGTTGTCAAGGGTGAATTGAAAAAGAAAATTAATAATGAAAGAAAAATTTGCTTGTTTAAGTCAAAGAATAAAATTTCAGCATATAGAGGCGGGGAGTGAGTTATCGGAGCGAGGAGTGAGTGAGCGAAGCGAGGAGTGGGTTAGCAGGAGGCGGATCCTCCTTAAAAAACTGATTCAATGCAATGTACTAAGCGCTTCAGAATATATTGTCTAGCGAAAGTAAGGAGACAGTAACTTGAAGGGTTGTTAAAAGCTCCGATGGCCAACAAAATTCCTAGGGATGTTTCAGCGATTCGGAATTTCAAAACGGTTCAACCGAATAGCTAGAGCCTCCGTAACTTCTACAAATAAGACATGTCAAGTCAATTATGTATAATCGGTTAGGATAAAATTCCATTTCATCATATTCTTCAGCTCTAAGACAATTATAACATCGATGACCAACAAGGTCCGCATGGACGTTCGTGGTTTTTGGCGTTATGTTCATCTAATTTATCCATATTCTATGGCTATGGGTAAAGGAGTGGCAGAGAAAACTATTCTGAGACGCTTAGACATTTATTGAGCGATGTTTTATATTTTTTTTTGCAACTGGAAAATTTTCATGTATATTTCGCTACGTTGTTGCATGTATTTTATTATCGATCGAATTCTGAGACAGTAAAAGAGTTGCCTGGTGACATATATTTGGCTCCATATACTTAAAGCAGCAATGAGTAAAAATCATTTCTACACCATCAACAGAACTATTCGCTTTGATAATGAAAATACCCGTGCAGCAAGGCTACTAGAAAGTAAGACAACAGCTTCAGATCACATATGGATAGTGATGATGGCTAATCTGGAAACGGCGTAAAGAGCGCATGAATCGATGGCTTTTGACGAGCAATTGTGTCCCTATCGCATACACTTTGTCTTAAATTGAAATTTTCCAATTTTCAAAACACTCTAACGCTCACTCATTCCTATGTTCCGTCCAACTTTAAGCTCCATAATCATCAGCATCATCATCATAATCGTCATCATCATTCAGAACAATTTCAAAGTTAAGTGCTTTTGTATGACAACTAAATCGAGTCGTCATAATCGCATTTGTGTTGCTACGAGAGGGTGCTGGTCCAAAAGAACAAAAAAAAATCAGAGTCAAAGAAATGTTAAAGAACCCCAACGAACAGAAGAATAGCAGCTAGAAAAGGATTTTTATTGTATTATGGATGACTTCTGCTGGCAAAAGGATAAGCGCCTCTCTTCTCCTACTCCACCAGACGACAGAGAAGAGCAGTTTTTATATTTCTTGCTTTGTGTGCCGGATGGAAAAATGCGAATTATGACAATTGCCTTGATTCCGTGTGCTATACACGTAGCAGCTTAAAAATCATGGTTGCAAAGTATTTTATTAAAATATGAGATTCTTAATACTTTTGCATTAATATCTTCAGCTTTTTATTTTTACTGGCAACGTTTTATTTTGTTTTGACTAAAAATTATATGAAATCATTTTCTACCTCATTGCAATCAATCAGAAATTATTAAAACTTGAATTGCCATAAAAATTTTCCAGTCGATCAAACATAACTTCCCCCTAAGTTTATGGCAAGTACCTTAAGATTTCATTTAATCTTTATGGTTTATTGCAGGTCGTACTATGTTTTTTTTTCATTAAAACGTTTATGATTTTATATATTGTTTTTATGTAGCAAGTTGCAAATTTTTACTTCATGTCATCGGGAATAATTATTTAGCAGACAATATTTTTAATTTGAAGAATTATTTGTCGAAAAGAAAGGTGTTGAACCTTGATGTTTCATTTCATTTTGAAACTTTGGTATATTTTTCTGCAAGCAGAAATAAATTATCTGAATTGTTTTACTGTTATTTCTTTTTCACAGTATGACAAATTTTTCCAAAAATTTCAAAGCTACAGGCAGGCCCGGATTTACCTTAGAGGCACACTAGGCCAGTGCGTAGAGCGGCAAGAATTTATGGGCGGCAGACAGGGGGAAAAAGTGCAAATACTTGGAAAGTCGCTCCTTAAACTACCTAACAAAATGGTGACAAGCAAAAAAAAAAAACAAAGTCCTCACTTTTGATCTTTTGATATTAAAACCAATGAAGAAGGGCGGCAATTTATGACTGGCGTAAGAGCGGCAAATTTCTAAATCCGGGTTTCGCTACAGGCGCTATTTATTTACTCGAAAGCAGGTTGACTCATAGAAAATGTGATTTTACGCTTTGTTGTTTAATTTGTTATGAAATAAAAAAAAAAGTTTTTTGTGTGTTTCTAACTTTTTTTTATACATATGTACATATGTAAATAGTTTCATCGTCAAACAGTAATTTTTAATTTGGTATTACTAACCACTTGACTAAAGTGTTTAGGTGCATTAGATGGAGTTTTTTAAATTTCTAAATAAGGTACCTCTTTCTAAGAGTCGACAAAAAAAAAAAAGTCCTTACACATTTTTAATTATGGATTTTTTTTATTATTTTTTGTAATAAAATCCACTTTATTCTACACTGCTTTCACTGCTTTGATTTTCCACTTCCACTTCTACTCCAATTAGAACCCTAACTCAATTAGTATAAACGATTTTCTACACTTAAAATTGCGCCATGATATTTCCTCACTGTCTTTTTGCCTCACTGTTTTCTCTGCGACCCACATTGGACAACAATTTGAAGCCAAGTTAAATTTTGTTCTATGAGCCATTATTACCTTCTTCACACAGGCATTGTCAGTGCTCAGCACAATATTGTTTCAGACAAAATTTGATTATGTGACGTCATTATATTAGGGTACATTTGGGCACACAAGTAGTATGCTAAAGGTTGGTCTTGGTCTGTTCAATGTTGTTTGATGCTCTGACATGTTGTTCGTTCTATTGATTCATTCAATGAAGTCAAAGAAGCCAACAACAAAAGCACCTTCAACATCAACTTGAGAACAATATTTTGTTTTAAAATTAGATTTGGTTATATATGCCATGGTACTCTCGGCTGTTTTTATTTTTTTTCGTCCAACATATACTACAAGCGACAACATGAAGTGCTTAGATGTACATACGTAACTACGTGGGGAGATGTTAGGAATTGTGAATGTTTTTATTGAATAATTTTAAAATATTCATAGAACAAAGCTAAAAAGTTCCACACTTCATTGACACAAATTTTCCCCAACATGCGTTGTTAGGAAATAAAAGTAATGATGCAAATGACATCTTCCTTTGTGATGTCGTTGTTTTTTTTTGTTTTCCATAAAAATATATCCAGTGTAATGAAGTGTTTTTTTTTGTTAGAGTTGAGCTTTATTTTTTCTCTTTTTTGAATCATCGTTTAAAACTGCTGTATAATTCTAAAGTGTTTGTGGACAGCAGCACGTCAGTTACCATTTCCTTGCTGGATTGTGGCTCAACTTAGATTTGTCGCCTTTGGTAATATACATACATATATAATAATGAACGAAAATAATAACTTTGGAGTGTTACCATTCTTAGGCGGAATTATTTTATGATGAACGAATTTCATATTTTCTAACTTTTCTGCAGATAGTCCTTCTAAAAGCTTTCCGGCCTTAGGCTTATGTTTTTGTATAAACGGGTGTTAAAGTTTTATTTAAAATAATATTGGATTTTTTTTTTATAAAATATTAGAAAGTATTTAAGAAGGTGTGAGAAAAAAATCTTACTTATGCTTTATAGTGATGTAACCATTACTAACTTTTAAAGCAATTTTCTATTTAAAGGCGCGTTTCTGGTTCCATACTGCATTATGTTATTAGTTGGTGGTATTCCCCTATTTTATATGGAATTGGCTTTGGGCCAACACAATCGTAAAGGTGCAATAACTTGTTGGGGGCGTCTGGTTCCGCTTTTTAAGGGTAAGAATAGTTTTACTTCGATTTATATACTATGTATACATAAATTTTTTAATGAAATTATTTGAACTTGCAGGAATCGGTTACGCGGTGGTGCTAATTGCCTTCTATGTTGATTTCTATTATAATGTGATTATTGCGTGGTCATTGCGGTTTTTCTTTGCCTCATTTACGAATAATCTACCTTGGGTATCGTGTACTAATCTTTGGAATACCGATGATTGTAGGCCGGTAAGCTGTGCGAAATACTCTAAATTAGATTTTTAAAAAAAAATTTCATATATTTTGGTTAAAGTTTGAGATGCAAAATAAAGTAGTAAGTGGTAACGCCAGCGATGTATTGTTACTTTTTGGAAATCAAACGCTGTTATTAGGTAACGAAACTTTAACGATGAACGGAAGTTTAATCGACTTAGCGCCAGTGCCTACAGAACGTTTTCAATCGGCGGCGTCGGAGTATTTCAAGTAAGTCGAGAAACCCAATTATGTACTTCAGTTCTAGAAACCTTTTTTTTAACGTTATTTAATTTAACTTTACTTTAAGTCGTTATATACTTGAGCTTAATCACAGCGATGGTCTGCACGATCTCGGCGTCATCAAATGGGACATTGCCGCTTGCCTATTGGTAGTCTATTTAATTTGCTATTTCTCACTGTGGAAAGGTATTAGCACTTCTGGTAAGGTTGTGTGGTTTACAGCATTATTTCCCTATGTGGTTCTACTTATACTGCTAATACGTGGTATAACACTACCCGGTTCTGCTATGGGTATACAATATTATTTAAATCCAAATTTTGATGCCATTTATAAGGCAGAAGTTTGGGTAGATGCTGCAACGCAGGTATTCTTCTCACTAGGTCCAGGCTTTGGTGTACTGCTAGCATACGCTTCATATAACAAATATCACAATAACGTTTACAAGTAAGTGAAATCAGTTTATTGTAGTCGTGGAATATGACAAGATATTTGCGGTATAATTTCGGATATGCTGAAATTTTGCATGAAGCTTTTATATGGCTTTATAATTAGAGTGTAAGAAGTGCCCATTGCTATCGTTTGTACAAAAAAAAAAGTATTAAAGGTCAAAGTTCACGAAATGCAGTTATTTAAAAATATTTCAGTTAATGTTTGGGCATTTGTTTATTTTTATAGATTGGAAAACTCTCTACCTTTACCTGGGTTTTTGTAAAGAATTTTCTGAAGCATTTCAGCGTATACGATATCAATGAGAACTTTTTTACACTGACTAAGCCATACTGAAGTTCCAGATAGAAATTTCGGCTTGCCCGTAATTTCTCTGAATTTTCTTGTGCCATTACTATTTAAATTACTCCTAAAAAATCTTACCGCTTATATATATTTCAGAGATGCGCTCTTAACAAGTTGTATTAATTCAGCTACAAGTTTTATAGCTGGCTTTGTAATATTCTCTGTGCTAGGTTATATGGCGCATACATCTGGACAGAATATTGAAGATGTTGCCACTGAAGGTCCAGGCTTAGTTTTTGTTGTATATCCTGCCGCTATTGCTACAATGCCTGGAAGTACATTTTGGGCTTTGATTTTCTTTATGATGTTACTGACGCTGGGTTTGGATAGTTCGGTACATCTCTATGAAATATTTTCATTATTTTAATATAATTTGTATTAATAATTTTCTTTTAGTTTGGCGGCTCCGAGGCTATAATCACTGCACTGAGCGATGAATTTCCGAAAATTGGCAAAAATCGTGAAAAATTCGTTGCTGGTCTGTTCACACTTTATTTCGTTGTTGGATTGGCCAGTTGTACCCAAGGTGGCTTCTACTTTTTTCAATTGTTGGATAAATATGCCGCAGGTTATTCAATTCTGATTGCAGTATTCTTTGAAGCAATTGCTGTATCATGGATATATGGTAAGGAACTATATAGGAATGTGCTAATTAATGACAAAAATAATGAGACAGCAGACAATTTAATTAATGTCTTTTGTATAGTATATAAAGTAAAATTTGATGAAATTAACTAGACATGAGAATTAAGAGTTAAAAATTTCAAATTTACTACAGCTGGGTGTGCTTATAGCTTCACAGTAAAAACATAAAAAAATGATTCCCCGACTGATCACGAGATCTGTAATTATGTAATTGATCGATGATTTTCATAGTAAAACGAAAGAAAATGTGGTGTCCTGCTCGGTACCTAAATTGTCAATGATAAATTGTCAATAAATGCGTCCTTTAAAACTCTGAAAAGAAGAAAGTAAATAAACCATGAACAATTTCTTAGTATAGTCCAGGCAGTACAGATTTTAGCATTGCTAAAAATAGGAATATGGAGCATTTTTTTATAGGTTGTTAATTTTTTTGAGTTTCACATAACTTCGTGTATTTCTATGAATATAATTCAAGTTCACTATCTTTAGCAAAATATCCAAAAAGAATGCGATTGAAGCTGAAGTTCGAACATTCAAGAAACTTTCACCTTATCACGTATCACTCTTATAGCACATTTATAGCTCTCCACTATTTTTTTGTGAAGTTTAAATGACATATACTTAATTTAATTTAAATGAGATCATGCATGCAATCTTCTGTTCCAGGTACAAATCGATTTTGTGAAGATATACGCGATATGATTGGTTTTGCACCTGGCACATATTGGAGAGTATGTTGGCGCTTTCTTGCGCCGTTATTTTTACTCTTTATCACAGTCTACGGCATAATTGGTTATGAACCACTCAGCTATGGTGATTACACTTATCCGGGCTGGGCTAACGCACTTGGTTGGTGTATTGCTGGATCATCGGTAATAATGATACCAGGTATGGCGATATATAAGATTATAGTGACGCCTGGTAGTTTGAAGCAGGTAAGTAACAATAATAAAATTAGAAAATAAAATTTCTATATAATTTTTTTTTTTTTAACAGCGTCTTCGCATACTCACCACACCATGGCGTGATCAGCAGATTTCCATCAATGGTGTTACAGCAGAAGCGACGCAAGTTCGCCTGACAGCCTCCAAGCAAGGAGATGAAGTCTGAGATCAACCGTTTACTCGTTTTCAAGTTTATTATGTTTAGTTTAAGCACTTTATATATATTTATTTTGTTGTTTTGTATTAGTTAAGTAAAATTTTGTACTAAATATAAAAATGAGGAGGAGTACCTATGTATTAAGCAAATAAGTTGAAGTTGAAATATATAAGTAAATTTTATTAAATGAAGAAAATTTTGTACACTCACCAAGAAAAATTTCATATACAACGTACTTAGGTTTCGTTTAGACCAACAAAAAAAAAAAAAATAAAATTAAGAAAAAACCTATTGAAAAATAAATGTTTGATATCAGAGTGGGGACTATCCCTGTACTATTGTTTTCACTAAAAGTGAGAGTAAAACATTCATTGCAACTAAACATTTAGTTGAAAATTTAACTGATGAAATTTTTTAACATAAAGTTTTAATTTTTCAAATATTTTCATTGTCGAAAAAATTTAACATTTCCATTGAAAAATTTCATGAAAGAAAAATTTCAATTAAATTTCACAGAAAATTGTTAGTACGAGTGGAAAAGAACTCCACTAGATTGTTAGGTGGTAGTGAAGTTTGAATTCTACTTCCATTAAATGTTTTGTTGTGGTGAATTGCAATATCGTTAGATTTTCAAACGTTTAGTAGTAAACGATTTTTACCCACTTACACTAAAAACAATTGAAAGTGCAATAATCCCCACTAAGCTTGATATACAAAATTAGTTATAAGATAAACCAATGTTTAGGGAAAATGTGTTAAATTGTTAAAAACTAAAATAAAAACAAAAATTAGTTGCTTGTTAGTTAATTAGCGAAGAAAAATCAAAATGAATAAATTTATTGGATCATTAACCAAAATTTAAGCCAAAATGCTGTGTAGATAATATTAGTACACTTATTAAAAAAAATAATATAAAGGTACATAAGTCCTGTGTTAAAACTAAGCTTGTTGTGTGTCAAAGATTTTATACGCTAAGACTCAAAAATCATTTCATATGTATAAAAAATTTTCTTGTATATAAAATGTGCGTAATAGGAGCTTTAACCTTATGCAATCATTTAAATTTGTAAATATGTAATTGCTCTTTAATTAACAACGAAATATTTTAAAAACTTTCATATTTTCATTTTGTCTCTTTAAATTTACAAAACTTTTTCCATACAGCCATGAAAAAGTTTTGTACTGGGACGTTTTTAATATTATTAAGTTTAATTTACAGCCGTGAAAAAGTTTTGATTTTATCAAAGTTTTAATATTTTTATACATTTTTTTTACCATATATGAGTGCAAAGTGTACTCGTTTACTAATGCGAAGCAAAATATTTTCAGCCATAAAAATTTTGCCTCTGATTAATTTCTTAATATGTACCTACGTTTTCATTCTACATAATTCAAAACACTTCTACAGAGTCTTATAACATTGAGCTTTCAATACAGCCATTTGAAAGTTCAATAAATAAAAATACCTTTGTACTAGTTTAATTTAAACTCATTAGTTATTATCTGTCTACTTAATATATATTTGATAGTTTGTAAATTTTTGTTAATAAAATGTTAAGTTTAAGTTTAAAATTTAAAAAGTTGTTCTTTTTAAAACGCTAACATGACGTAAAATATGATAAATGCAATAAGCTCTGACCTTCAAAAAACACTAACGTGTCTTTAAAGACTAAAGACATGAGGTGCGAGCCTTAAGATCAGTGTTACCTAGCGCTGGATTAAAGTAGGGCTAGAAGGCGCTAGAAGGCGCTCCAGGAACTAAGCTCTAGGACATTTTTTAATATACATGACGCAAGGCTGTTGGGATTCCGTTGCCATTGTCATTTCAACAAGAACTTATGTATCTTGAAAATTATAAGTCAGATTAAAACAAGTGAGGCACCCCTCTATACATAAATTAAATAATTACATTTGCTAGTACCTAAAACAAGAATATTTGACGAACAAAATTACATCTCATTTATTAAAATGGGTTTGCTAAAAGTCGAGCAATATTATTTTAAAGGGCAACCAATTCGTGTTCCTTTCTACTGGGTTCTGATATTTTACACATATTTATATGATAGAATACTTTCCAAAAACATAGTTTGTTAAATTTCATTAAAATTGGTTTAGCTGTTATGAAGTTACAGGCATTTTAAAAACTCTTTTGACTACAGCGCCCTCTATGTGCAATTGATGTTATGTTATAATGTATTACCAAAAAACTAGATTACCTAACGGAAAAAATGGCATACCATTTATTAAAATCGGGTTATTAATAGCCGAGCAATAGCGTTACTTGCTGTTGGTTTATGATCGCCTGGTGCTTTGTAAATTTTGCATATTGAATTTTTTCGTGGGCTCCCTGCAAACAAACGCACATAAATAATGTTGTTAAAGAAGAAACCGTAGCTGCTAAACTACTGAACCAATTTTAACAAATGATGTGCCATTCTTTTTGTCTTATAGAGAAGAGTACGATTTTGTTTTATTAAAGTTTAAGGTTCATACGATGCGCTGTGAGCAAAACAATGATTCTTTTGCCAATATATCAGTTGATGCTTACTTATTTGATTTTCTGTGTTTCATCCGTTGCTAAACGGAATCATCAGTGACTTTTAGGCTGATTAGTAAGAATTTCTATGCCTGATAAGCTACCTTTTTTGCATAGATCTATCTGTTCAGAACCAATGCAGGCTTAAAAGTCACTGATGATTCGGTGTAGCAACGCATGAACCTAGTATGACTAGCTTTAGTTCAGCAGTTTATTGGACTTGTGAACGATAAACGACGTTAAGCGTATGCCAGAATTTTTAAAGTATCATAGTTCAGTCAATTTTCAGCAACAGAAGGCAGGTAGACAGACAGATAGTCAGACATACAGACGCACATTACAAGATATACTCAAGAGATGATTCCCTCTTTTAGACATACTTTTTATATTTTTTTTTTATTTTCAAAAATATGTCTTTGTGTATGACAACTGCAAACTAACGGCAATGTGTTATACTCGTATACAGCTTTTCATCAGATTACAGTTTGTACCTTGGCTAAATGAAAAGCATCTTCGCAATGTTATTTCACATATTAGCAAAGTTATAAACCAGCATGGTGTATTTACAAAAATTAAAAGAAAATGTGCTTTTTTCATACACACTATGTTATGTACATATGTATGTATGTCAGCGATTACATTTTCAGTACATTTGTACTTTTTTCAGTATCTACATTTGCGTTGTGAAAAATATGTATGTGGCATTACATTCGACAAATTTTTAGTATATTCGGTACAATAGATGAATTTTGAGTACATTTGGCGTATTTTCAGTACATTTTCGGTACATTTTGGTTATTTCTAATATTTTCTTTATTCTTTTTTTTTTGCAAACTTTGATAAAATATGCTTAAAAACAACTTTGTTGAAATATGCAAAGAAAAATTGAATATTTTTTTATTGGGTTTTCAGTAAATTTTTACAAAATTTTTGTAAATTTTAAGAAATGTTGGTGCCGATATCAAGAAAAGAGTACATTCGCCCTCTAAAAAGTAAATTCCGAATTTCGATCCAGTACATTTCCAGAAATTCAAATGACATCACTGTTAGTGTACTAATTATAATTAATACAAAAGCAATACCGCTCATTCGTTAGAAGCTATAATCAAAAGCTATATTTCAGTGCTTCCAAAATGTTTTGCAAATTAATTTATAGCAGTGGTATTTCAATTGTGAAATTTGCATGGACGTAGTGATTTCTGTTATGTTTTTCTATAATTTATTTAAATTTTCTTTAGTTTATTGATATGTACAAATGTTTAATCTCCTAATTTAAGAAAGCGACTTATGATGGGGCCAAGGCAGATCCATGCGAGCGCTTATGGTATGAAAACCATTCTGGGGCAAAACAGATTTATGAAGACTTGACTGATACCGTTCTATGTATTATGAGACTTTGACTCACAATGCTCAATCGAAAATTGATGCTTATTCACAAAAATATAAAAAACGTTTGACATCGGTAACTCGATGATGTGTGATTAATATTTATGTACTTTTCTATGCCTGAAATGCCTCCTTCTAAGCGTTACAAGCGCCATGACAAAGTGATGAAATTGTCGGTACATTTGTACATTTTTCAGTACATGTGTGTTGTGAAAACTTTGCGTCAAGCCTGCGTCAGTACATTCGATAAATTTTTAGTATATTCGGTACAATAAACGAATTTGCAGTACATGTGACGCATTTTCAGTACATTTTCGGTACACTTGATCTATTTTTATTTTTTTGGTTGTTTTTAGTAAGCGTTGCTGAAATATGTATAAAAAAATCGAATAACTTCTTTTTTAGTAAATTTTTATAATTTTTAGTTAATTTTGGTGTCCATGAAAAAAAAGTACATTCGCACTCTAAAAACTACATTTCAATCCAGTACATTTCCACAAAACCTACTGATGTTTATATTTGAAAATTAGTTTATTTCAAAGCATTAAGTAAGATTATAAATATTAAACATTTGCATACAATTTTGATATTTTTTTTACATTAAATGCAGTAGCTTTATAATTTCACAGTATTAATATTGTTAAGAATATGAACACATTTTTAAGAAAAATCAACAAAACTTTTTCTAAGTTTTTTGTGCACCAAAGAATTGTTTCTTAAAACAATACTAATTTTGCTAATGTATGTGCATCTGTACGTTGTAGTTGAAACTAAAATTTTAATTTTCTTCTACATTATACATAGAGCGAAAAGCGTGCGTTTGTAAGTTGTGTACTTTTATTCGGATATGGTGAGTTGCTTGGGAAAAGGAATGTTGCGTATCTTTAGGCGTTTAATATTTATGTATAATTTCTATTTGAGTTTACAAGAGTGATTCCTGCAAATAAAATGCAAAAAAGTGTGAGATTAAATGTTGCGAAAGTGACTTTATTGTGAATGCAATAAATTTACATTGAGTTTTATTAAATCTTTATTTTAATATTTACAATAATTGGAAATCTATAAAAAAACATGCATTTTGTAAAAGAAGAAATATGAATTTGATTCTTACTAAGTTTATTCTTTAAAGCAGTAATTTTCAACAACTTAATCATGAAACTCGCGCGACCACCAATATATTTTATATTTCAAGTAAGTATGTCGTCCTTTTGAAGTAGGTATCAATTTCACCTATTATTTTCAAAAAACTATTTCTGAATCGGTTCGAAAGAACAAATTGGGCAGTGAATGTCAGAAATACCCTACAACAAAAATTTTTAAAAATAATATAGGATCGATGCTTAGAATTCGATTGTTCTTAATACAGATATTTCAAAAATATTTAATGGCAGAGTAAATCGTAGGCCAGATTTGCAACCAGCGCATTCAAATCCTTTAAAAACAATCTGAAATGCATTTATTTATTTAGCAAATATCAAAACTACAATTTAAAATTTAGAGCTTCGAGTATGTAATATGATATCTAGCTTTGACTTCTTGAAGAATTGTTTTACTATTCCAGACATTTTTTAATATATTTAATATATTTCAATGCATTACTATTCGATATTATCTTTTTTTTTACGCTAAATCGAATACCATTTTTCTTTAGCATCTCAGATTGCTTAAAAATTTTGTTTTTATTTTAGTACTGGCTGAGAGTACATACTTTCCATAATTTTCAAAATTTTTTTTAAGAAGTCGTTTTTAAATTTTTTTTTTAAATGCTTATAATTCCGTGAATAATCAGCCAAACTGCGTGTTTTTTGTTTCAGAACTATCGTATCAGAATGTAACATTCATCCAAAGGCTTTTACGTACATTTTCAAACGAAGAATTTTCGCAAAGTTTATGCCAAATTTGCTGTATTGAACTCGACCGTTCAGTTTTCTATCTTATGCACCGCACTGCTGCTGTCAAAGTTTATATATACATAAGCTATGATAGATCTATGTTTAAACTATTAGATTTTCCAATACTCTTTATTTAAGTACTTACCGTGTGTTAATTTCTTGTGTGTGATTCAAGATAATATAATCCCAGCACTAGTTATTTAGAAGAAACGCTATATAAAAGTTGCATGCGTCAAAGTTCTTACAAAATAACCAAAACGAAAATCAATTATTCCATTTTTATTTCAAGTCATTTGTTTTTTCAATAAAGAAAACAAAATATAAAAATAGCATTCATTAAATCAATAATGTTTTATTATAGAGTCTATTATGATTTTGTTAATGACCTGGAAACTATGATATATCGGATTTTATTGAACCAATAAAACACAGTTTGTTTTTTTTTGTGTTACTTTTGAATTTTTTTATTATGCATTTTTTATGTTATTGATTTATTTTATGTAAATTATGCTACATAATTTTCTGTTTTTAACCAAAAACGTCTTAAATACCTAAATGGGTATAGTTTTTAAAAATATATTTTGTACTAAATAAGGGCAATTCGCATATAATTGACATAAATTTTAATAAAAACAAAAAGAAAATTGATGTTTTTTTTTTTATAAAATTTAAAAAATTCACTTTGCAATAAAATGAAGTTGCAAAAATTACAATTACAATTAACGTACAGCTTTAAATAAACTGTGAAAGAATGTCTTCGAAAATCAGTTAAAAAATTAATTAACGGCTTGAATTTATTTGAATTTTATTTTTTGAAATTTGAGCTCATTTTAATTTTTTTGAGGGCATTCTTAAGACCTTGGCAGTATTGCCATAATTTTCTTAAATATTGATTTTTAAAAAGTTTAATTAATATAATATTAAATAACTTTATTTTTTTTTATTTTCGGTGCATTTTCGTATTTTGGTCTTTGAAAAGAAATTTTGTGCAATATTAATTTATCATATATTTATTTTTGTATGTAATTTTGAAATTTGTTAAATATCTATTTCTATTTACTGTTGATATTCTGCTGTTAAAATACTAAAACATCAATTTTAAAAGTTTTTAATATATTATTTGAACATGAACTAAATAGCACTTTAGCGGATATAAGCAAATGTTTGAGCGCAGCTAATGAATGATAAAACCTACACTGTTATTTTGCGTAGTTCCAAAAAACGAAAAAAATTATTGAAATTCTAATATCGCGATCATCTGAAGAATATTTAAATATATATTTAATTTAAATACTATATCGATTTTATGTTCAACATTGCAGTGAATCGTAAAGTTTTATCTTTTAAGAATACCAGAATAAGTAAAGAGACAGATAAATGAGCTTTCTAAATGTTTCAAAATGGATGTTTTAGTATAAGAACAAAATTATTTTCAATTTGTATATATTATTTGTATGTATATATCTATGCATTGTAGATGCGCACTATGTAGACAATTTTAAATTTTTTTGTTTTACATAAATAATTTACATAAAAAATTATGCTTACATATGTATATAAATGTATGTATTTACTTTTCACATAATTCAGGAAATATAGACACAAAAATCTAAAAAATTTGGAAATAATTTGTAGCTGAATAAATGTTTGCATACTAATTGGCATTGTAGCTTTAAATCATATGTTATCATCGATCTGGCAACCTTTGGGGGTCAAATGTCGTGAAGACTTCTCGTTTGCGAATATCTCAAAAGCGTTCGCTTCAAAGGATTAGTAGGTACCCCACATTTTTCAACTAATGAAAACTGAGATGAAAAATATGTATGCAATCTTGTCCTAATACCACATAAAATATTGGTATCGCAAAAAGAGTTGTAGTGCTAAGATATATAATATACAACATATTGGTTTCCACAAAATTTTTAGCAATTATTTGCAGATAGTTTTGATGTCACTCATAAATTACTTATGGAATGTGCCTTGAAGCAAAAGTTATATAGAAAATATAATTTCTCATTGAGAAATTCACAGACATTATTTAGATTTAAAACATAAATGCCGATGTGTTTACTAAAATTTAGTCTGTTGCAAATTATTTCCATGTTATATGTCTAATATTCGTGGACTATTTCAGCCGCATTAATATAAAATGACTAGCCATTTGTTGGGTCACTGATTACCTGTAATCCTGATTAAAAAAAAGGCAACACTTAAATTTCCTGATTAATAAAAAAAAACCCATGTCACTTTAATTAAAATTATACGGAAAAAGTGTGGCAATACCATACAAAATGACATTACAATCTATATTATATTGTCGCTAATTTCAAGCAATGCTTTGTGTTTATTTTTTAATTCGAGATGAATAAATAAATTAAATCAAATAAACAAATTGATTAAAAAAATCGAACAATTCTATTTTATGTGTATTAAGGGGTACGTCCGCAAAAAAAATCTAAAATTTTAGCTCCCTCCCCTGGTTATTCTCTTTTGTCGGATTTCGCTACCCATCCCTCTTAAAGGACTATGCTTCCCGCTTTTATTTTTCTTAAAATATTTATTGTTTTATTATGAACAACAAAAAAATCTTAAAATGCTTTTGCTTACTTATTTATTGAAACACCGATCAAAGTTAGGCATTTACTAGTCATCGTTTATTAATGCGGCCGTTTCAGTTTATTTGATTTTTATTTTATTTTAGTTTATATCTGGAGAAATAACATTTACATACGAGTATGTCAGTAATCTATGCTATTTGCGTATGTGTGTGTCTATATAAATATATGTATATATATATTCAAATATATGCAAGTTTGTGTCTGAATATATTTTATATGTTGTATGTATATAGCGTTTTGATTCGTTTTATTTTACTTCGTTTCTGCAATTGATATGACAATGTTGATGAGATGCGTTGACATTAAATAATAAATGATTTTATTATTTTTTGAGATTATTATCTATTTTTATTTGTTGTAACTGAATTTTGTAATGTTTTTAAAGTTTTATTTTATGTTACACAGTACATATATGTTAATTGAGATTAGGTTAGTTCTGAGAGATGGCCAGTTTGTAATCATTAACTTAGGCCTCTCAAGGGGCATATTATATACCTGATACTAAAAACTTTACGCAGAACCAAATTGAATTTCAGTTTGAAAGCAATTGCAGGGCTCTCACTATACTGCTCTCAGTAGCGCTAAAAGCGTATCTAAAAAAAATGCGTTTCGAGAAAATTGAAATACATAATTCTAAAATTGCGATAGAGAAAATTCTCTTAGGAGATTTTTATAGTTTTGAAATAAGATATCGGCATTTGGCGTAGTTAGATGCGTAATTTCTTAAGCTATCCGATGGCGTAAAAATTCCGAGTATGCTTATTTTTGAGTTACGCCTTTTGCGCTACTGAGGGCAGTATAGTATAGTAGTGGAAGTTCGTTTCTGCTATGTCTTGACCATCTGCAGAGGTCGCCTACATTTGTAAGTACTTACAAGTATATGTAGAGGCCTAAAGTTTTTAATATCATTGATTAAACAATATAATTTGCTTCAGAAAAAAATATCAAAGACTATTGCAATATAATAAATATGTACGGATTGTTAGAAGAGAAATATATAAAATGTTTGATTATCCCAATTTTTGAGAGCTTTTCATCTGCTTAAAATATTTTACTGGAAATATGAAGTTAATTATCTGGAACTTTCTCATTATTGAAGAGCAAGGATTCAAACTAATATAATATTTTCTTATATCTTGAAAACTATTATGAGTCTTATGCGTTGTTTGATGGTGTTTTGTATATTTCAAGTTTACAAAACACTCTTCTCAGCTCAGCCATATCAATATGTACTCTTAAATACAACAGTATACAGTATACTCTGTGCAATACTTGAATTTCTTGCTTCGGCCGAGGCAAAATTATTGATGACCTCGGTCAAGTTCAAGTTCCTAGCCAATTCCGATTCCAGACAAAAAGTGTTTTCTACAAAAACAAGTTAAAAAAAAATAGAAGTACTTCTAAAAATGTAGGCGCCCTTTTGAAAAATTACGACAGAAGAAAATGACAGCTGAACGAAAAATGTTAGATAACATTGAAGTTGTCAGACTGCTCCTGGAGTTAGTGGCAATATTTTATTCATTTAAGCAGATTCATTATTTTGAACAAAAACTATATTATTTTGAAAGCAATATATGCAAAATATGTTTCCTTAATTGGAATATAATCTAGTGTTGGAACTTATGTCTTTAAAATATTTTAATATCTCTTAATAAAATTCTTTTTTTCCAGCAGAATATTTGGAACACTTCAAAGGAAGAAAAACTATTGAAAAACTAAAGAATAATCTAACATTTTATTTAATACATATTTAGAAAAGCTGTGGAAGTCCTTATGCTAGAATTTAAGGTACATTTAATTGATGACGTCTATAAATTGTATACATGTTCAGTGGTTATGGTTATGAATATATTTTTTGCTAGATAGTTAAAACAGTTATCAATAAAAGTGGATAAGACGAAAGTTTTTAAAATTCAGTACATGCGATCAGAAAAAAACATTATCCGCGATTTTACCATATAAAAATAAAATGCATGACCATTTACTGGAATAAGGTAATTGGGCACTTTCGGATTATGAAAATAACCAAAGCTAGTTGAACTGAATAGTACATTTTCGGTCAAATTAACTTTGCATTTTAATAGGAAACAATTTTCTTTTATATGAGAAGTCTTTTTATACTCTACACATATGGTAGAACACTTCCCATATATTCAAAACATTTAAAATTCTATACTGAAAAGTGAATGTTGCCATGTAATATGGGAAGATCACATGGCATGGTGTAGGAAATACCTATTTTATAAAAATTTTAAAGTTTTACTTTGAATGCAGATGATGGTATTTAATTTATGTCGAAATTATAGATTACTAGCTTTTTTAAAACCAAATCGGATTTCTACTGGAAACTAACAAAACTTCTCTTTCAGTTTTAAGGAATCAAGCAGATAAAGGTTTTGTGAACGTCAGATCGAAAGGCCAATATGACAACATACTTAGTTATTAATGTATCCCTATCCTTTTGCATGATTTCAGCGCGTTTTACGCGAAATCAAACAATTTAGGGTAAATTGAGTTCAATTACCAGAAATATAAAATATCTTTTCGGAACTTTTTAACTAAGTATGTTGCCACAAAAAAAAGTACAATAAAAGCTAAAATGTTATAAATGGAAGTGAACTAGAGCGAGTTTATTTTAAAAATGTATACCTACTCGAAAATTTTTTTTCGACTTTTAAATCAATAATAATTTAGGTGGTTTGTATGGAAAGATTAAATGATTTGTGGTGTATGAAGTTGGAGAAAAGTATTAATTAACTAACTATACAATGTCTACATAACTACGGGTTCTTTCAAACAATTAACAATAACGTTATTTAAGCTTAAAGAAACAACAACTTAATTTAGTTAAAATATACGCTAATATCAAATAATCATAACAATTTTAATTTTAAAAACGAAAATTTTATTTTCGTAAAAGTGCACATATATACTTAAGTATAAGGTTTTGCTGTGATTTCTTAAATTTTGTTTGCACAAAACATTTAATGCTAAGCACGGAATTACCAAACATTCAAACGTTCAATAATCAGTTTACCAATTTTTCAAAAACTAGACCATAATGAAATCTAAATTAAAATTTATTTGGATTCCCCGTATAAAAGTTTATTCTCACAATAATGTCAAGAGTCATAAAAGCATTGGCAAACGGACTACATTACTAATTTTCTGGTAACTCAGTTCACATATTTCTATGACTTAACTGTGTGAATTAGAGTCGAACATTTTTTTTTTTTTTTGATTTATTCACGCATCCTAATGATGCTATGCCTTGGAACAAAAAAGCGAAATCCTATAATATGAAGGATACGCATTATAATTCGAGATTTTATGATTCAGCCATTACGTTTCAAGATACAGAATGCAAAATATTTTCATAGCCCAATCTTTGAGGGAGCGTTCTAGTGCAATGTTATGCTTTTCGATACAGATTTAACTATAGTTTAGCTCAGTATACTGATTTTAAACTAATGTTCTGGTAATTCAATACTAAATTTTGCTGGATATGTAAAAACATTTTAAATATTTTTTTTTCAAAATTATTATATCATATATCATGGTGCTTCCAAGCTTTTGGAGTTCAATTATATAATGCGTTTTGTGCGTGGAGTTTTTTAAAAGTTGGCATAAGAAACATTTTTAATTGTAATTTTATTGAAAAGAAAATGAAGACAAAATTCAAAAGGAATATGATACGTATACTATGGGAATTTTGAAAGCACGAGAGGTCAATTTTATTTTTATGTTTAAAAAGTTTCTCACAAATTGGAAAAATTGTAATTTATTTTTTGCTCCACTCCAGTGTGAATTTAATATGTCAAGATATAAAGCAGATTTTTCTAAAAGTTTAGTGGAAGTTTAGTTAATTTTATTTTCGTCCAATTAAAATTTAAATATATTACTCATATAAATAAGAGTTTAAGCACAATTCTAGTTGTTTTTTTTTTGTTAAAGTATTTAAAATAGTATTAAATTGTAGCTAAGCTTAACTTACTTGTTATCATATTTCGCCTAGATTTTAATTTAACTTTAAATAATTGCTAATTATATATATATTTCATTTAAATATATAAAGTAATAGCTATAATTGTAATACATATTTATGTTTATATTAAAATTTCAATTTTGTTACCTATATGTTTTTCTTTCAAATTTTACTTTTTTATATATAGTTAAAATATAGTTAAATTTTAAATTGAAGTTTTTTATTTTTATATTCAATTTAAGTCTGTTGTATTGAACTCAAAAATGCTGGATCGACTGAAGCAACTTTTGCGGTCAAAAATGCATGCATACAAAATAGCAAACTTTGCAGCACTTGACATTCTAGCTCCTGTTTTTGGGTTAAAGATTATTTTTTGTAATTAAATTTATTTAATTTTTTGGGAAGAAAAAAGAAAAGAAACACAAATAAATAAACATATGCAATTATATATATTTTTGAAATGTTAATTTTTTTAAAGAAAATTTATTTAAAGTTTAACGTAATAAAAAATTTTGAAAAAGTATTTCAAAAAATTCTTATGTTTTGATAAAGCTAAAAAATCTATGTAGCAAATATAGCTACAGCTTTCTAGAGAAGTAACCTTTCTATATAGAATACCTAACGTGACCAATCGTACTTTTTTTGAGAGAGTATACTTAGTACTCTTTATTAGCTCGTTTTACTGCGTACTTCAAAGTATAGACAAATGTACTCCAATGTACTTTTTTTTCGACTACTTTTGAACTTCATTTTGAAATGAAGAAATTTAGTAATAATTTATTAGAAAAACATTTGTAAATGATCTTTTTTTAGTTTTTTCGTTTTGATAATTTTTTTTGGAGTCATTAAAATTTTTCTTCATATTTTTTTTTTTTGTTTTACATATATGTATAGAAAATTTTTTTCTTGGTTAAATGACACATATTTTCTGGAAATCTTTTCAGCTCATTTTGTACTTCTTTTGACTCTAAAGTAATTGGTTACGTTAAGTACACGTAACGAATGCGTGGTCAAAAATCGGCTGCCAGCGTATTAGTATGACTTTCTAACATTCTTCAAAATGAGTAATCAGAAGTTTAAAAAAATAAAATTAAAAACCTAGCTAGAATAGGCAATAGATTCGGATTGAGCGAGGATAAGAGAAATATATATATGTAAGTAAGTCAAAAAAAATTTTATTTTCAAAAAAAAAAAACTACTGACTTTCTGGTTTTGAACTTGATCTTGACTCTTCTTCAATTTCTTTAGCAACTAATGTTCAATATTATCCGTTTTTTTCAGTTGAATAACTCAAAAGATCAAAAACGTACGAAAATACTGGTAAAATTTAAAGATGAGCTTATGAAAATATGTCTGGAGTCAGCATGTGCGAACGATAATTAGTAATTTGAACAATGTGTTTTTTTGCGTTTTTGGGGATTTTAGAGTTCACAATAAACAAAAAAAAAAAAAAAATAGGATCGGCAATAATTTCTAAAACAATGAATTTTTTATATATGTAGCTCATATTATTAGTAATTCTTTTTATATTTCTATTGTTAGATTACGTTAAATTTAGCTCCAAAAAAGTGCCTTTGAAAAAAGGTTAAGAAATTTTGTTGGAAGTCTCTTCTCAGCTAATATGAAAAAAGGTCGAAACTCAAATATATTTTATTCCGTATTTAGATATTTTTGCCAAATCTAAATAATTAGCGGATGGATTATTTAAAATCAGTTCAAAATACATTCTTAGAGGGAGTCCCTTGCAGAGCTGAGCTGATGTTGAGATAATGTTTCCATTTTGGAAAAAAATTTCCCGCCATGCAAATTTTTAACTGAAAATTTATTATTCAGTTTTTCTAAGGAATTTGAGTATGTCATTAATAGATTTTTTTTAAATTTCTTTTAAAAAAATTATAAATGATTTACGTTTTGATGGGCAGTATTTTATTAATAATTTAATAGTGAATAAATAAAAAAAGTTTTCCTGGCATTCGCGAGGAATTCAAGATCTGTTTTCATTAGTTCGTAAGAAAATAGTTTTTGAACTTGATTAAATTTACAGCTTAGCACGTACATATGCTCAAAAGTATAATTTACTGACTTTCAAAAAAAAGTTGAGCTACTTCATAATGGACTATAATTGGATATTCTTAAAAATGAAGAACGTATGAATAAACTTAAATAATCTTAATTGAAAAATAAAATAAAAACAATAATAATACTTAATTTTTTTTTTTGTAGTTTTTAAAATATATATTTTTTTTAAAAATACTCGTAGCATAGTAAAATTTATTAAATTGAAAAAATAAACTACAATATAATTTAAAAAGCCCGTAACAAAACTTTTCAAAAGCATAATCTATTATAATTAAAATAGTAGCATAGAAAAAGGAAAGTTAAACGTAAAGTTTTAATATGAGCCAACTGTAAATGCGAGAAATAAATATAACCTTAAAATCGTTTCATCATCATAACCTCAAAATACCATTAGATTCAAAAGTAATTTTATAAAAGCATAGAAAAATATTAATTAAAAAATCATATAGTGAGGCAGGAAAAGTAAAGAGCAAAAAGTAAAGTGGAGTGGCAAAATTACTGATGAGTAGCTTACTTAGTAAAGGAATATAAACTGGAAATAGTTGAGTTGAAAAGTGGAGCGCATTAAACTATTTGAAATGCAACTTGGAATCTTTTGATGTACAAAAATGTATGATTATATTTTTTTTAATGTTGCGATATAATTTTTCCTCCTAACAACCAACCACTCCACTAGTGCACACAAATACTTTAGAGACTCTATCCTTTACTATCTTCGTTTACTTTTCCATTTCACTACTATGAATGAATCATCTACGTTTTACCCCAACCCTTAATTTAAGCAATTTATAGCTATAGTAAAAACTCACTTTAGTCTCAATTGCACGCGTCTCATGATCCTGAAAATGTAGTTTTAATTTTGATTTTCCATCGTCACTGGAACCGCGTAACTGTGAAAACTTATACTGCCACACAATGGCAGAGTCTGCTCCTTCTGCCAGTGAGAAACCCGACTGCCAGTCCAGTGTGAGACCACCACTTTTGCCATGATGGGAAACGGCGAAAGTTTTGCGCTAAAATGAAAAGTAACAAATAATGAATAAATGAGAAAGAACAAAACAAAAAACATTTTATGATGAGAATATAATGGGAATTATGTGGGAAATTGTTTAAGTGTGATTTGCATTCAATGTGATGAAAGTTAAGACTTAAAGATTTAGTTATTTTAAAAAGTTTTGAAAACTTTGATAAATAACAAATTTACATCAGCACTTGTATATATTTTGTGTGAATGAAATGATTTGATTTATTTGTGACAATTATTTTAACGACGACATAAATAAGTCGGGCCGAAAAAACAATTTTTACTGAATTCAAATTTATAAATGCGATTGAAAGTTTCTATTAGTTAAATGGATGAGAATGTCATTCTCAACTAACTGATTGTTATATTAGACGCTCCTGATTTCGTAAATTATTTTATTAAAAAACTGATTCTTGTAATTTTAAAATGAGTGAATCGTTTCGTTACATTCTTTCCAGTTCTAGTAATGTTAATTTAAGATAATTATAAAAAAATTAATGCTTATTCACGTCTTTTTGGAATATTTGGCGAATTTTGAAATATAAAATGTTTTCTATTATCTACAGTCGCGAGCATTTGCATACATTCTGACTACATTTGTCTTTGGGTACCCATAAAATTTCATCAAAATTTGAGTGCAAAATTCAGGCAGAATATCCCATACTTACTTACTTACTTGGGTGGCCATAACAACCCGTTACCGGGTTACGGCCGACCTCAAAAGCTCTCTCCAGGCGCCTCTGCTTCGCGCGCGCCTTCTCCAATCAGGCACACCAAGCGTGGATAGGGTTTCTTCGGCTTGGTCTTTCCATCGGAGGCATGGTCTTCCTCTCCGTCGTCGCCCAGCGGCTTCCGCATCAAACACCTTTTTCGCCGGAGCTTCTTCGTCCATACGCACAACATGTCCCAGCCAGCGCAGACGTAGGATAGTGATGCGCTTGACTATGTCGATGTCATTGTAGAGCTCGTACAGTTCATGGTTCATTCGAATACGGTAGTCGTCGCCGACGCGAACAGGACCGAAGATTTTGCGAAGAATTTTTCTCTCAAACACCCCAAGTGTGGCTGCATCGGTCTGCGACACAACCCATGCTTCTGCACCGTAGAGTAGCACGGGTAAGATGAGCGTCTTGTAGAGTGTCAGTTTTGTCGGGCGAGAGAGGTCTCTACTACTCAATTGCTTACTGAGACCGTAGTAACACCTATTAGCAAGAGTGAGTCTTCGCTTTATCTCCAAGCTGATATCGTTTTGAGTATTCACGGCGGTGCCAAGGTAGGTGAATTCCTTGACAACTTCGAAAGTATAGCTGTTCGCAGCAATGTTGGATCCAATGCGCCGCGTCTCCCTGCTTGTGGACAGCATATACTTTGTTTTGCCCTCGTTCACCGTCAAACCCACCTTCGCTGATTCTTTTTCGATAGCAGAAAATGCAGCAGTAACATCTCGCTTACAACGTCCAATGATATCAATATCATCGGCATATGCAAGGAGCTGGACACTTTTGTAGAAAATAGTGCCATTACGATGAACACTGGCTTTTCGCAACACCCCTTCTATCAAAAAGTTGAAGAGGTTGCAGGATAGTGGATCGCCTTGTCTGAAACCTCGTTCGGTATCAAATGGTTCGGAGAGGTCCGTTCCTACCCTGACGGAGCTGGATGTGTTGCTCAACGTCATTCTGCAAAGCCGCACTAGCTTCGCAGGTATACCGAACTCAGACATGGTGGCATACAGGCAATCCCGTATCGGGCTATCGAAAGCAGCCTTAAAATCGATAAAAAGATGATGGGTATCGATCTGTTTTTCGTGGGTTTTTTCCAGGATTTGACGTAGTGTGAAGATCTGGTCTATGGTGGACTTACCAGGTCTAAAGCCGCACTGATAAGGCCCAATCAGTGTGTTGGCGAACGGCTTAAGTCTTTCACACAGTACGGTCGACAGGACCTTGTATGAGATGGCAAGAAGACTGATTCCCCGGTAGTTTGCGCAAATTGTAGGGTCACCTTTCTTCAGTATAGGACAAAGGACACTGAGATTCCAATCGTCGGGTATGCTTTCTGCTAGCCATATTTTGCAGATGAGTTGATGCATGCACCCTATCAGCTCATCGCCACCGGTCTTGAACAATTCAGCAGGCAGGCCGTCAGCACCGGCCGCTTTGTTGTTCTTAAGTCGCTGTATCGCAACTCGTACCGCGTCATGGCTAGGTGGTGGTACGTCCACACCATCGTCGTTGATTGGTGGCATCGGGTTAGTTTCTCCAAAGGCGGGATTGGTGGAGTCATCGCCAGCAAGCAGCTTGGAAAAGTGTTCCCTCCATAATCTCAGTGTACCTTGCGTATCCGTAACCAGATTTCCGTGTTCATCTTTACAGGTAGATGCTCCGGGCTTGAAACCTTGGGTCAGACGCTTGACTTGTTGGTAAAATTTTCGAGCATCATTCCTGCCTCGTAGCACTTCGAGTTTCTCACGCTCACGCCTTTCCTGCTCTCGTTTCTTGCGTCTGAAAAGGCGCCTCTCTTCCTTTCTCTTTTCCCGGTAGTTTTCGCGTACGGCTCGCGTTGCGGCTGACTGCAGTGTTCTTTTGTATGCGGCGTTTTTCACTGCAGTAGCTTCGCGACACTCCTGGTCATACCATTGATTTCGCGGAGGTGGGCGTCGGAAACCAATTACTTCCTCAGCGGCAGAGCGCATGGAGCGGGAAATATGCGCCCAAAGTCCACCGGCATCATCGGGTAGAGAGTCAGGTTGAAGGAGCAGTTCTGAGAGGTGAGCGGAATAGGCTTCGGCCGTCCGATGTGATTGCAGTTTAGCGACGTCCAGCTTTCGTTGCATACCAGAGCGTACATCCTTTGCATTGCACAGCCGCATGCGTATCTTGGCTGCAACAAGATAGTGATCGGAGTCAATATTGACTCCACGGAACGTACGAACGTCTAGCACGCTGGAAGCATGCCTTCCGTCGATCACAACATGATCGATTTGGTTTTGTGTTTTCTGATCAGGGGACAGCCAAGTGGCCTTGTGGATGTCGAGGTGTTGAAATCTGGTGCTACTTACTACCATGTTTCGCGCCGCGGCGAAGTCAATCAGCCGTAGACCGTTGTTTGAGGTGGTCTCATGGAGGCTGAACTGACCGACAGTGGGGCCAAATATACCTTCTCTTCCGACCTTTCCGTTGAAATCCCCGAGTACAATCTTAACATCGTGGGCCGGGCAGCGGTCATATACTTCCTCGAGTCTCGCGTAGAAGGCATCTTTGACAACATCGTCCTTTTCCTCCGTCGGGGCGTGCGCGCAAATCAAGCTGATGTTAAAGAATCGAGCTTTGACGCGGATCGTAGCCAACCTTTCGTTCACAGGTGTAAACCTGGAGATATGGTGGCGAAGTCTCTTGCTTACAACGAATCCGCATCCTAATTCGCGCCTCTCCGCATGGCAGCTGTAGTAGATATCGCAACTTGTTTGGTTAGAGCAACCTTGTCCTATCCATCTTATTTCCTGGATGGCGGTGATATCAGCCTTAATTTTTTTGAGGGCATCCGCCAATTCGATAGAGGCACCTTCCCTATTGAGGGTCCGGATATTCCAGGTGCATATCCTTAAATCATAGTCCTTTTTTCGTTTGCAGTGGTCGTCAACATTGAGGGGTTCTTTATCCGAGGCTTTTTTAGTTTTCATTGGATTCTTTTTTTTACGTGGCGGGTACCAAACCCTGCGCACAACCCATTTTACTTCCAGGGAGGACGCGCTGCACACATTCGCTCACTATCTCAGCGGATGCAGAGATAGCTACCCAGATGGAGCCAGCGGGGAGGCTGTGTGTCAACTTGCTAATGGTTGGCTCAGAGATCGCTCTGGCAATCCCCAGGTGGAAAGCAGTCAGAAACTTTACTCTGATCAACCAAAAGCCAATCCATCCCATATGAGCTTTAATAACAAAGTTCAAGTATCATCAATGGAACTTGTAACCATTTTTCTATACATAGCCAATTAAGTTGTAACGTATTTATAGCATTAATCCAAAATATTGTATGTTAATCAGTCAACTATTTGATAAATCTTTCAATTTAACAATTCATTGTACAATTGTCGCATTGTTTAAACATAAATAATTACACAAAATTAATGTGCACAATTGAGAAAGTTTGAGGTTCATATTTTATACATAAATTACAGATTTATGCGAATGCACAAAATAAAGCAAAATCTAAACGTATAATGGCAAATTTAACATTTTGTACCCTCCTACTCGAACATAATGTGTAAGCAATACTAAGGGACAAAGTATCATAAATCATTGCTAACAAAAAAAAAAAACATATACACACATACATACATACTACATATTAGTAGGCCACAAGCCCATAGGTAAATACTCGTAAAGCTATCAGATTGGGTATAACATTTATTATTAAATAATCCTAGTGGGAATTCAAACTGGGTTAAGTATCTATTGTATAAGAAGTACGCTCTTATGTGGAAATTCCTTATTGCCTTGGTTGCTTTTTTATCAACAGGATATGAAAAAAAAACAATGTACTTACATATGTATAAAATGTAATAACTAATATGAAAAAAATATAATAGTGTTATGTGTTTAAATTTATTACCTTTAAATTATTTTCATGAAATTTTTATTTTCAAACAGAACAATTTCATTTTTAATGTACGCTTATTTGCTATAAATTTTATGTTGTTCAGGAAAATTAATGGTCAGATTTTGTGATTCGTTAAATTTTATTGCTTGTAAACTAAAATTTTTTGAATTGCTTTTTGGTTAGGAAATTAAATTTGAATTTTTATGTGTGAAAATCGATGCTGGAGAGAGTAGTTTCAAAAGTAATGCGGGCTGTCGTGCGCAAAAAATTGGCTCTCTGTTTCACAGTACCTAATAACAAAGTACTTAGCCAATTTTTTTTGTTTTTTTTTATATTAATAACATATACAGAATATAAATAACTTAAGAACTATCAACAAATATTTATTTTCTATAAATTTTTATTATTTTTTCTGAAGGCCCTGCATTAAGTTGTCTACATTTGTTTCGCAGAAGGTACCGTAATATCTTCTCCATTTATTTCAGAAATTATAAAAATATTTTATAACCTTATTACTCTATAAAAGATTTCTTTTCATTAGAGCCCAATACATCTCAATTCGCTGTTTTGGTAAAAGTTTTACCTATCTGCTTTGGAACCACTACATTGCGACATTTTAGTAATGAGATGTTGATAAATCGGACGTTTATCGAGAAGCGTGTTAATATAAATATTGGAATTTTTTGTGAACAGCGTACAGATGCATATGACCTGTAAAACCATGTATTTTTTAAGAAATCTTATGCTTTCTTTCTATTTAAAGAAAGCTATTTAAAATCTGCCTTAATGTATGTTTCGTCGTCCCAGTTGCGTTCCTAGGGAGGGCGATCGCCTCGGGCGCAACGTTTGAGAGGCGGAAAAATTATCGTGAAATATTTCCCAGTTTGCTAAAGGTTTTGAAAGTAAAAAGTAAAGGACATTTTTTCAGTAAATAGAAATATCTGGATATAGTATATTGCACTATTAGTGGAAATTTTGGAATATAAAGTGAAATATATCTCAATTTGCTATGGTTTTGAAAGTCAAAAGTAAGGTAAATCAAATTTTTGCATCAATGGCCAAATTTTCTTTTGGTGGGGGGCGGAGAATAACTTCCTTGCCCCGGGCGTCCGATGTGCACGGTACGCCTCTGCGTCGTCAATAACGCTACAGACAAAATTTAGTAAGGTAGTCTTTACATTACTATCGGGCTCGAGCTATCATTCTCATTTAAAGTACTATCATCAAATGATATATATTATTGTAAACGTCACTTTATATTTAATATAAAAAAATACACTTACTTAGACCAATCAGGTAAAACACAATCGTAAGGAAGAAAAGAGGAAATTTTTTCGCGGACACTCTTAATGTGTTTGGGTGCTTTGACTCTATTTGTTGAAAAAAACTATTGCACTCAGCGATAAAGAAAGTGCAAACATTTTTTTGTATTGTACATCACCAGGGCCTCCCCCATTCCTATTTTGACAAATCGACTCGGAAAGTACGGAAAATTTTTTGTAAAAGTCTTAAGAATTTTTGAAAATGAACAGAGGCGCCCACCTAGACCGTCTCAAAGGTAATGTAAATAATTTTATTGCACCAATCGATTGTGAATAGAATAAGATAGATAGGAAAGAATAATTGAACATGACTGGAGGCGGCTCCGATTCCTCTCATTTAACCCTATTTATAAAAAAAAAATTTATTGCGGCAATCGAAGGTCGAAAAAAGAAAAAGCCATGACCATGAATTTACTTTTTGGAGGTTGAACGTTTTTTTTTCATTTTAAATGTCAATACTGTTGTGTATGCAAGAAAGACTTTTTCAAAATATTTCTGAATTTTTGAACAGTTTTTCAACATATTCAACATTTTTTATACTAATAGATACATATGAGAATTAACATTAAGTTCACACAACATGCCGCAAGAGTTTGTACTTAACTGCTTTTTTTATCATTAATTTGATGTCATAAAAGTTCACGGTGTAAATTCATTGTTATTAAAAGTAATTTAGCCATTAAATACTACCGAAAGAAAATTTTAAATATATCATAATTTGAAGTTTGCTGTGAAATTTTACATTAAACACTCTATAATAATTCCTTGCAAAGACTTTGCTATACCATTTACATACAGAGTCACGCGACATCGATTAGGCACTTCTGGGTCAAAAGTGAATAATCTACGATATATCATACAAATGCTTAACAAAGACTTTCTTATAACGCACAGAAACCGCACTAAAGTGCTTCAAATCAAGACATAACATGCAACCAAGTGGAAAAACAACCTTAAAAGCATGTCCGTGCTAAAATAACTCACTAAAAAGGAAATAAAATGAAGCAGGAAACGCTAGAAAATGTGCGCATGAGAGCAGTACAATGACCGCGTATTGTTGTTCATTTTTTTTTTTGCTAAAGATTTTTCTTATTTAATTTTTCAACATTGTTTAAATTTTACTTTTTTCCGATTACTTTTGTATGCGCTTTATTGCTCACAAAACAAAAAATGGAAGTTTTTAGTTGTGCTCCAGATGATTTGGCAGACACTAAAGAAGAAATGATTTGTATATGCACCCAAATGGAAATCAAGTTATGGTGTAGTGTAGGCAAAACTTTAAATTTTTAAAATTTTTTATTCGGAATAAAGTGCTGGTACAGCGTTAGAAACTTGTGCATAAGTACATACCATTAGGCATCAATAACAAAGATATTTGTTCTCCATAAATTCAAATGATTAGGGAAACAACAGGTATTAAATTGGTGAAAATTTTCTTTGAAACATTTCGGAAAAAATCGAATTTTTTCCAGAAAAAAGTTAAAAAGTATGGAAAATTTCCGCTAATCGCCTCTAAGGGGGTTTTGAAGACATAAAAAGTTTTGATCTAGGATGTATGTAGGGGGAAGTGGGCTACCTTTTACACTTAGTTTTTAAAAGATTATGTTTTCCAAAAGAATTAAGGGTTTTAAAAATATTTACTGTTTTTCAAATATTAACTATTCGCGATCAATTCTCAAAGAAACTGCATAATCATTAATTTATTTTAAGCTTTTTGAAAATAGTCATTTTTGTCAAATGTACCCCGAAACGGGGCACTTTTGACTTTTTAAGTAGCACATTTGACTTCAAAAGGGGAGACATTTTGCATCCCGATTTCGGTATTACAAACGTGTGGACTTTATTCATAACAAAAATAGGACTTTTTAATACAAAAGTAAGTGATACTGACAGTTTTCTTAGATAATTTATATTGCAAGTTGAATAATAATGAAATGCCTCCCACATAATAAAAGGGATTTTTTAAATTTTCACCAAATTTTGCAAGGACTTCTGTAAGACAACATATATAGTCCAAACATAATACATATACCGGCCAAACTAGTTTTTAGGATTAACCATTTACCATTTCAGGACAAACTAGTTTGGCCTAGGATTAACTAGTTTTTTCTAAATCAAATATTTTGAGGGTAATTATGTACTTTTTGACCCATTTTCACTGGGAGTGGGGGTTGCGGGGCAGTTCACTTGGGGTACTCCGAATATACTAATTCCGTTGGATTTAGCCGGTGGTCACCCCTTGAAAAATTTTTATGATACATATGTCCTACACCTAGTTTGCTAGCCACAGTAATTTTACAGAAGAGTAGGGGTAAGAGGGCAGCTCAGGATTTAAAACTCCCAAAAATCCAACACCGGCTTCGCGGTGGCCTTCGGCCGCGGATCAGTCTAGGAATTAGCCGTCGGCAACTCTTTTAAAATTCGATGACTAGGTGTTGGATATTGCATAAAAATTTTTAAAGGGGTAACCCCCACCCTGTGAAAATGAGTCAAAAAGTACATGATTTCCCTCAAAACATTTGATTTAGAAGAAACTAATTTTTCCTAGGCCAAACTAGTTTGTCCTGAAATGGTAATTTTTTTTATCAGGACAAACTAGTTCGTCCTAGGCTAAACTAGTTTATCGGATCGGATAAACTAGTTTGGCCTAGGAAAAACTAGTTTATTCTAAGAACTAGTTTGGCCGGTAACATATATAAATATAAAAAAGCAGTTTTCCATTTTAAAATTTCTTTTATCAAATCAAACCCGGTAGAATCTTCCAAGTTGGCATGGAAAATGCTTTTATCGCTTTCACCAATAAAATCTCATTTAGACCGGCGCATCCTTTTGGAAACTTCGGTGTCGAAGGTACCCACTACACATATGAGCGTAGTATGTAGTTAACACTTTTATTTTTTTTAAATTTCTTATAATGCTGAAGTAAATTTTCTACTGGCCAATATTATGTGCCAAATACAAGCACATTAGCTCTCTAATACAAAGTATGCTGGCTGAAAGAATATGAAAACATAAAGGAGTAGGCAATAATTGCAAGAAATTCTATACGATTGGAAAGTTTTTTGAACATTGAAAATATAGTGATTAATTGGACAAAAATAAGAGCATACAAATTGAAAAAACCTAACCTAATACGTTTGACTCAAATGAAATAAATATACTTAATCCAATAAATCTTTTTTTTTCGTTTTGTTATATCTAAATTATAGAACGAAGAGAAACTCAAAGCAATAAATTGAGAATTTTTTTAATATAAAAAGAACATATATTTTCAAAAATTACAAATTATGAAATATATACCATACACATAGATTTATTAAAAGATTCCTTTCGTGGGTAATAATAAAACTGTATTGAATTATTTGCTCTAAGGAAAGTCTTCTTCGTACTTGTAAAGTTTGTTCAACCTTCAAGGAAAATAACTTTCTAAAATTATTCTAAGGATATCCCTTTTATTCAATATAGTAATATACATAATTTTAAAAAATATGTATGCATATCTTCAATATCAAACAAGTTGAGAATCTCTGATATTTTACTTTAACGCAAAGTTCTTAAGCTTCTAATAATTATTCCCTTCGGTAACGATTTCGATAAAGGTCATTAAAATAAAATACACCAATCTGACCCTGACCTTTTCAGTATAAGCGCTATTTATCTAGTAGGTAAACGTTTAATCAGCTATAAAACTCATATAAAACTTTTCACCAGGTTGAGACAAATGCGATAAAAGTCACACACACACACACCCACACATATACACAAAAACAAACATAACAAATTAACATGCGAATACCAGCCACAATATTTGTTGCCAGCAGACAAAATGGTAAACAAGCACAATGATGGCAAATGGTTGAAACCATGCCAAAATTGGCCAATGTGAAATATACCACAAAATAGAAAAAAAAATGCTCTATGGCTGAACAGCTTTTAAACTTTGCCTGGTTTCTGCTTACAATTTATTTATTTTTTTCAACAGCTCACTCAATTTCACCCAACCGAATGATAAGCCATCCGTCCCATAAGTCCCCTTTTTGATTTCACTTACCCCTAACTTAATTACGCTTGTCACAATTGCCGCATTCCAGCTGTTCTCAATGCGCAGTAACTCCTGACGTGTTTCTACGCTCAAATAGCGTGGCTCATGGCCGGAACTTTGCAGAAGGAAACAATGTTGGCGACTGTCCACCGTTTCCGATTCTTTGACAACGCGAAACATTGTTTGGTAGACCTTGTAAACAACCAGTGCCTTGCTAAGGCCGGAAACATTGAGCTGTAAGAGAAGAGAAAGGATACAAAAATTTATAATAATGAAATAGAAATGATAACACAATGCAACAATATTATAAGAATTTATTTCTTGAGACACTTAATGTAAATTTGACACTTTTGTCATGAATACTTTGGACTTAGTTATAGTTGGCTGATCCAACAGATTTTTGGTTACAATTTAATCGCACTTTTCACGTATTAGATATGTTAAGGGAGCAGATTTTGCTGGGCCCCAGGTATGTGATTTTAGGAGCATGGGTATAATATGTAAGAAAAAGTCATTAAGGCTTCACAATTAAACTTAAATCGCTGGCGCAATTTAATCCACCACATCAAGTTCAACAAATTTATTTCTGTTGACCAATGTAAAAGATAAAAATAAGAACTATGAGAAATAACCGATAATTTCAGAGCAAAGTGACAAAATAAGAAAAAAACTGACAATAAAAGCAAATAAATAAAATTACGCTTAAATGGATACAATTGACACCTTCATGATGGTGTTGGCGAACGAAAAAAAAATGGCGTCATTTCATTTCCTATTGACACAAGCAACAAAAGGACATAAGTACAATTTACTTCATGCCACTTATTTGATTTATTTTTTTTATTTTATGTGCATTTTTGTTTAAATTTAATGAGCTGCCTTATTTCTAGAGTCTTTATTTAATTTCCTTCGATTGCTTTTTAATGTAGCCGCCTGGCATTTTTTCGGCAATTGTTTTGTTCTTTTTTATTTATTCTCCTATGACCGCCATGATTTGACATAATCATGGTTGCTTCCCTTGAATGTAAAAGGATACCAAGTATGCATGTTAACGGAAATGAATTAAAAAAACAAAGCGCCCCAAAAGGGTACTGCGGGTGACTTTTTTTTTTTTTTTTGCAAAAATCTGCCATCACAGCTCTTCCGGTTGGAAAAATTGTCGAAATACTTGGCAGTCATGGATTGTGGCAAGGACGCCTTGCGACTGGTAGCTGTGGAATTTTGTTTGGTGCAGGCATGCGAGTTGTGAGTTGAGCTTTGTAAGCCGGTTGGTTGTTACGAGCACTTGTACAATTTGAGCTTGTTGTGTAAAACGGAAGTCACTTAATTTAACCCTTTTGATTCGTCTTGCCATTTTTGAATTTATTTTATTTTTTCCCTTTTTACTTGTCCTTTTTTCACTGAAAGGAAGTGTATGTTGCGCTGTAAATTTAATTTACTCGACATTAGTGAGTGTTTTTTTTTTTTCCTGGAAGTGAATTTCATACCATGCTATAAGTTTGTCTTATATTTAATTTAAAAAAATTCTTTTCAAAGAATTTAAATGCTCATGACAATTTTCAACAAAATAAATTAATTAAATTTTTCCAAAGAAAGGAAAATTTTAAGGGGGAAAAAATAGCACAAATATTTTAGCTAAAAATTTTCTACAAAAATCTTGCAAGTTTAGGCTTGAAGTTAGAATACATGTATCACATTTCCATAAAAGTTATATATCAAACCGCTTGTGTGTGCACGAAATTAGGGAACGAAAATTGCTACATACATAGCTTAGTTATTAAATGTACCACATTTATTTTTAACTCATTTAACTGTTAGTTGAATGCAAAAACACATTTTTGATGTTTACAAAATAAATTTCACAAGCTTTAAAAAATCGTTCACAAAACTCAATTTACAAGATACGAGTATCACAATACACTCAACTTTTTATCATTTAGTTACAATCAAAAGTTACTTTATGTTAATTTTTATCAGCGTGATTGAAAAGTAATTCAATATTAATTGAAATCATCTTACTAGCTTAAGACATCGGTAGGTAGGTATCATTGGAAAGTGCCTTCTTAAGGATATCCTTATTTATAAGAATAATGTTGATATATTGAAAATAACCCCTAAATAACACACTATCACAATCCTAGCGATGCATTTCTCTTATGAAAAATTTTTTGCTGTTAGGTAGGTACTCTCTTTTTCCATACGATTCTCTCAGCAATATACAAAAAATAATACAACATTCAGAAAACATAGGGTACAGAGTTACGTATATAGTCTTATGCTATTTGCGTATGGGAACCAACAACAACGTTTTTAAAATTTTACAATTTAGTGCATTCTCTAAATTAGGGATGGCCAGCTGCGGTACCCAAAAGTCGACAGCGCGCTGACGTTTACAACAAACATTTCGCGCTAGTATGTGTATAAATGTGCGAAAAAAAAATGAAAATAAATGTGTTTTGTCTTTTCCACGTATAGAAAAAATGACCCAGTAGAAATTCGTGAATCATTGATGTTAATAAATAAAGATAAATGTTGGCATATAAAATAATTGTATTTTTATTTAACAACAAAACGAAAACATTTCATAAATCTTATACATATTATGTATACATATGAGTGTTATACAAACATATTAACAGAGTTTACTTAAAATAAGACTTTCAATATCTGGTTTAATATTCTGTGATGATGCCAGACGCAATATCGGTGAATATTTTTCCATGAAATTTAATTTTTTACAACAATTAAATAATATTTCAATAATACATGCCCATAAAATTGCCTTTCGCATAAATAATGTTTTTGTTTGCATTTGTTTGGTTTTTGTACGTTTGATTACGAGTGGGTTTCTTGCATATTCAATTTTCATGCGAATCAGTGCATAGAAATCAACAACTGGACGGCGAGCCGAATGATAGCCCGCAACGGGCAATGTGACCGCGGGAGGGTAAATGGCCAACACTACTCTAAATGAATTCTTAAGTTTTCATGGAAAGAAGTATATCTAGAATATTAATATATTATTTTATTTCGAAAATGTGTTAGTGCATTTTAAAAACCTAGATAAATTTGTTTCTCTAAGAGCGGTAAGCTTAAATATATTAGTTAACAGTGTAAACATTTTTAGTTAAAAAATGGTAAAATTTTTGTAAAATACGTCCACAAAGATTCAGGTCAGAACTCGGAGTGATTAAGAACGTATAGACGGAACCCCTGTTTACCAGTGCACCACTGTTCTCTGACCTCATACTACCTAAATATTGAAAGCAGTTTATTTTTTATATTAATTTTAGAATTTATCGTTAGAGAGTTTCATTAGATGTATTAAGTTTTGGCAATGTGTATCTTCTAGTCCATAGAATGTTACTGTATCTACAATATCGTCAACGTTGTCCAACACTTCGAGCAAAGTGGTTTTCTTGTAGGTAATTTTTAAATTTTTCTAAAACTTTCTACTTCTAGAAAAACCAGTGGTGGAAACAGACTTTGTCTAATGCCGAAAGCAAGAACATATTACCACAAGTTTCGTGTTTCAAATAATATCTAGATATAATTTTATTAAAAAAAGTGTGCAGAATGTTCGGGTAGGGTTACAGGAGGAGGTCCTCCTGGAACGGCCCCAGGCGTTGATTGCTTATGTTATATATTCTAGAGAATTTCGGATGTAGAGATTTAATGGATATATTAAGAGCTTCTTTATTTATGTTAAGTATTAATTACTTTTTTTTTTTAAATTTCAATTTTAATATAACTGCATCGGTCACTTATCAAATGCATTGAAAAATAAATATAAATTATCTCTTTAGGTATGTACCATATAATGTTATAGTTATGTATATAACGTTCTGCAAAACTTAAATTAAAATCGTTACAGATTAAAAGTCGAAGTCATTTCCGTTCGTCCGGTTTCCTTTTTGTTTTTTTTTTCGTTCAGTTTTGCGATGTCACTCATCTACAGCTCAATTTGCATTTTGATAACTTTTTTGGAATGGAAACGGAAATAATTTGATACGAGGATGTGAATGCGAATTTTTATGCCGCCGAGTGCATGCAACAAGCACGCCCACGCGTTCATCAACAGCAGCAGCAGTAAAATCGGTAGAGTAATATTGTTCGCTTCGATACAACAACAAGATAAAAAAGAAACATCCTACTTGAAAAATTTTTGTCATGGCGACTTGGATGTTGCGCTTTCAATTTACCATTAAATTTATGGAATTTTTCTTTTACAATTGTGCTCCAATTGCACACATGCAGTGTAAAAGTAGGCTCCAAAATGCACGCTATTAAAGCAGAAACTATTTGCCGAAAATTTAATTTTCTTTTTTTTGCCAATATTTCCAAATTTATATGAATCAATTTTTGTTAATATGTTTTTGAAATTGCGATTTTTTTTTCGGTATGTACAGTTTTTGCTTAAAAATCTCTAAATCGAAAGCCTACTTCACACAGCTTTAAACGTGAGTGAAAATGTTTGTGTGTTTCAGCATTGTGACTGAATTAATTCTATCGCCGCACTACAGTAGATGTTGCAGGCAGCTTTTGGATGAACAGCAGCACTGAATTCATTTAAAATTAGGACACGATGACAACGTTTTTCATTTTAGTTAACGAAACTTTCTGTTTTCATAAGACAAAGTCGCTGCAAAAATTTTAAAGTGTTTTTGAACATTTTAGACAACGTAATGGCCTAAAAAGCGTAAAACTTTAAAAACTGCTGCTAACAACTTTGATAGCACATTTTGTTACCATTATTGATTTTTTTTGAATTACTTTTGTTCTTTTATTCTTTTTGATAAATTTGTTACTTTCGACTCGCTTAGCGCTCTTTTTTTTTTTGAATTCGCAATTTATTTTGGTCAACACTCGCACACAACAAGCAAATACACTCGCATTGCTATTTTAACGCTGCAGCCGCTGGCAGTTCTACTTTAAAACCAATTCATGGCTCAGATGCGCTACAGTTGGGCTCTTATTTGACTTGTTCAATTTTGAAAATGTTTTTACAATTTTTTTCAATAGACAAATACATACATACATATGTAGGTACATGTCCTTTAGTGATTGGGCCGTATTTATTTGAATTTGCATTGCGTTATTTGTTCAAGACTCGAAATAATAATAAATTGTTTTTGTTTTCCAGTTGTGAGTTGGTATGTTTATTTTGGAGTGTCACGTTTTGGGTCTATGAAAACATCATTCATTCGATAGTGTCAAGAATATTCGACACGTTTATTTTATTGAGGCTTTTGGCCATTTTTATAATTTTATCATGTTTCATTTATTTTGCTTTGATAAGAGCACATGTTTAACGCCACATTGTTAAATATTTCATTATTCTACAATTTGATGAGCTCTTGTGAAGGAAAAATTGAATTAAAATATTTAATGCAAATCCATATGTATGTATGTATGTACTATATGTATATAAAAACAAACCGCAATATGTAGGCACTTGTAAAATATTATTCTCTGTTGAAAATTGTCATTCATTTTGCAAAATGTGATATCTCCACCGTTGTTAGGGTTGTTTTTGTTAAGTATTTTAGTAACATACAACAATAATAATCATTGCGAAAAAGCTTTTAAATAGTAAAATAAGTTTGATTACAGGTGTCCAATATCATAATCAAAAAAAAAAAAAAAACGTATCAAAAAACAATTTCGAGAACAGTTATAAGTATTTTGGTTTTTAAGACCTCTAAATAAATTTTATTATTTTTCTCAGATGTATAGTTCTTAGCTTAACCTGTCTGTGTTATTTAAAATAAAATGTGATCCATAGATGATACAATTGGAACATAACAGCAAAAATTAAAGATTTTTATCGTCCTGCGTACTTATGGAGGCAGTTGCATTCAGGAGTAGTAAGAATCCAAAAGATTATCTCGTATAGTAATTGCTTGGACTACAAAGTGTGCAAAATTTTTTTAAGCCACCTAAAATTAGTTATCCATAAACGAACTCATTATACCTTGTAATTAATTAAGAAATATCGTGAAAACCAATATAAAAAGCAACACGCAAATAGAAGACGTAATTCTGGGACTACTTTGTTCTTCAATATAAATTTTTTTTTGTTTCCGCGCCGTGCTAGAACTTTCAATTAAATGAATAATGACGAATGTCGTTTGAACTGTTATTCTTAGAAACACTCCAATACGCGGTTGTTTTTTGCTCTCGATCCGATCACAACTGTGGCTCTCTCCAATCATTTGCTAAAAACGCTTAAATAGCTCAGAACGTGGAATCGCTTTGGAGTGTTGTTGACTAAAGCTTTAAAATCAATCCCGGAAGTTAACGTTTTCCGAGTCTTTGTGTAGTGCGCTTCCTTTCTGGTGAACTGGGTAACAAATGTTTTTTTTTTTTTTTTGTTTGTATGTGTCTCTACAAATTTGTGGCTGTGTGTTTTCGTGTTTTGAATGAACACAGCGTTGGGAAAATCAATATTTTTGTAATGCGTAAGATTATGTGTGTGGTTCTTCTTTTTTGCTTAAATTCGTAAATCGGTGCTTTGCACGGTGGCTTAAATTATATTGCAAGAAAGCAAAACAGCTTAAGAAGATATGTGATTACAAGGCAAAACAGCATAAGTCTAATGTTTATGCACGTAACTGTAGCTGTATTGCATTAAAAAAAAATTCGGTGTGACGAAACAAGAAGAAAAGTTTTTTTCCTGTGGATGTATTTTTTTAAGATCTCTGCTATTAATAGACCTAAGCATTGTTAAAAAAAGCAACGTTACACATAAATTTTGCTTCTTTAAAGCAAACTTTCATCCGCTGAGCGTTCTTTATGTAATGCTGTTTTGGGTTTTTAATCTTTGACTTAGCAAACAAAAATTTTAGAAAATCATTCTTCATTTTTAGACCACAAATTGATTAATATTGTAAATGCAGAAGTTAGTTCTTATTATAAAATCACCATGCCAATAACTTTATTTATTTTGATAATTTTTTTGTGTGTTTTTTTATTTCTTTTATTTGCACTTTCACCACAATAATGCTCATACTCAATCGGTATTGATCCAATTTCCGGTTGCGCCATTTTGTTCATCATTTATTTCCACACCACTGCGTTTGCTTTCTTGCCGTCAATCTCTTAATCATTCATTCAATTTTGTAAGCTTGTAAGTGGCGTTAAAGAGTGAGTAAAGCGTTGGCGCGATATCTTCTTTAAAATTTAATGAAGCAAATTATTCGATTATATAACAAGCGTTGCTGCATGTCAAAAAAGCTGACATGCTGTAAGTGTATTCTTGTCTTATAGTTAAATATGCGTTTGTGCGTGTGAGCATTGTTGTTAGTGCCATTTCGCTTATCAATCAATTTAAATTTTAAATTTTAGTATTTTTGGCTGCCTTTTTTTTATTGCGTTAAGTGTTGACAGCATCAAATTGATGGTTCGGAAAAGTTTGCTATATTTGCCTGATTGGTTAACATTTCATGCGAAGGAATACTTTGAGGCCGAAAATAATGTTTCATTTACGAGTGTCATTACCCGTGCTCAATATTTGCGATGTGCATAAAGTATCGGTAGATGATGAATACTTTAGAAAATTTGAGAGAGTAAAAGTGCAACTTTTCTGAATAAGAGAGTTATAACTACAGAAATAAGAATTACAGTAAAATTGTGCATTGAAAATTTTCGAAAATTCAATATAACTGATAAACTTTTGGAACGACTTTTTTGCAGAATTTCCGTTTACTTTTGAAACTCTGTTTTATTTTTTTGCATATCTATCTATTTGTTAGCTGTCACTTTTTTAACAATTGACTTTTTTGACCTTAAGAAGTTGTTTAAGAAAATTTGGTAACTATGTTGGAACGGTAAGTTACAAGCCGCTGGATAAGAGAATGGCCTTTTGGACTTGAATGAACTTTTCCAAAAAAAATTTCTGTTAAATTATGTAACAGAAAATGTATTGGGTACTTAGTGAGGAGTTTATATAAATTTACAAGGAAAAGGACGAAATACGTTAGGCCAATAAAAAAATAAATACGTCAATAAGTTGAATTTAGTAACTACGTTTTGAAATAAAACATGTAAAATTCGAATCTATGCAAACGAGCAAATGAATAACCAATGGCAATTTGATATTTTTATCAGTTTTGCCGCAGCCATTAAAAAAGTGTACCACACCAAAAAGAGAAAATGCATCCAAATAGGTAGAATTAAGTAAATAGATAACAAAACTGAAATAGAAAAAATAGCAACAAAAATTTCGCGCTTTCAATATATTTACAAATCGTTGTGTTAAATTAATGTGCAAGTTTCAAAAGAACTTTCAAATTGACTGCAAATTGTTTTCGACTTTTCAAGGCTTCATTCTTATAAAATGTGCCTACATAGCTTTTGCGGCTGTGTGAGATGTAAACAGTGTTCCGTACGAGTTTTTCTTGAGACTCGAAAATGTTCTCAGTCCACGCAGATTTCGACGCATTTTCACGTTCAGAGGAATGCCCTCAACCATTCTTCTATGTGGTATATTTCAATACAAAATTTATTGCAAATATCTCTGATATTCTAACAAGTACAGTGAAACCTGGTTAAGCGGGACCTGGATAAGTGGTAAACCTCTACTAGTGAGACTCACTTCAAGGTCCCATCAAAATACCTCTATTACAGGGATTACTAAACCTCTATATCTGAGGTTTGATTTTTGAAGTTTTTGTGCGTTTTTGCCGTTTAGAAATAATCTCTATAAGTGGGAAATGTGTGTATAATTTGTTATTTTGAATTTGAATATGCACGTTTTATCGTTCTGAGTATGGTTATTTGGGAAACTGTGTAAATGGGAAACCTCTTTACTTGTGACAAAAATCTTGGTCCCTTGGAGATCCCAGCTATCTAGATTTTAGCGCAAACGGTAAAATGGATCTAACTCAAGGTTGCAGTGATAGTACTTATATCCCTTTTACCAACCATGTATTTAACTAACACATGTACCACATGTACGTTAACATTCTCAAAGTGGCAAAAAACGGTCTCTTAAGAGTAATTATTTCGTCAAAATGGTAAAACCTCAAAGGAAAAAACTTTATTAAGTTTCTAGCCTACTCGTAACTGAAGGCCAAACAAACAAAAACAAAGTATTCTACTGACTGAATAAATATTTCTTAATTTTACTTTTTAACATAATGAGAAATAGTTAGTTTTAATTTTCTCAAAATGTTCATCTCTAAATATACTCACACACGCACTTGCACTTAAGAGCGACCCTTGTCAATGACATCTTATTAAATTGAATGACAGTTTTATGTCTAGAGAAGAAAAAGTAAAATAAAGGAAACTCCTAGCAAATGATGAAGGATCATATTGAAAATATCTTATGATTAAAGTGAAATAACTATGATACTTCTTTGAACAGAGACATTTTGAGAGTTTTTTTTGCTAGGAAATTAATAAAAAATATTAATAGGAAAAGACTTTGCTATAGAAACGCTGATTTACTCATATTATTGAAACTTTATAAATATAAGAAAATGTGGAAAATTTTGTGTGGAAATAACATAAAATACACTCGAATTGTGGGAATTTTATGCGGATTAAAAATAAGCTAGACAAATGTGTATACCTGCATGATTTTTAATTCTCAGTAGAGTTTATGTCGTTTTAATTTGTCAACAATAAATATCTTCTTTTTCAAAAAAATGCCTTAACTTTCAACTTAGATACATTCTATTTTTTTTTCATTTCACTTCATAATTTTATTAACGACCCTTTAGAGTTAAAATTGTTTTTAAAACGACTTTATTATTAATTTTTATTTTATTTGTGTTTCCTTTTTGATCCACTTACCGGTGGTGACTCAAATAGCATCACTTCTGTTCCCTTTAGCACCAGAAAACGTGGCTTGTAACTTTGCCATGAAATGTTGTTGTTGATGACTCCCTCGTTGACCCAACCCATATACTCGATACGTTCACCGACTGCAAAGTTCCGATTGTAGAGTTTCATCTACCAAGAACAGAAAAAGCAGAGAAAAATGAAAGGAGAAAATGAAAAAAAGAAGAATAAATTGTTTTTAACTTTTAGCAAACATGTGAAAAAAAACAAAGCAAAAACAATAAAAGTAATAAACAACAATTAGAACTTCAGCAACAACTATTTATGGTGACGTAAAAACTTGTTACTGATATACTACGAATATCATTCGGTTATTTGTAAAAGTTTCGTATATATACTGATCATATCAAATGCTTAGCATAAAATTTAACATAATACTACGCATTGATTGAATAATTTGGACGAAGTAGAGTATCGTACAGGACGATAACTACCACTCGGCCAACTGGGCTGGTAGCTTGTGATTAAATTATTGAATTCTCAATATTTTTCTTTACTCAAATAAATATTTTATTTTGCTAGGATTTTTAAAAATAGAGAAAACTGGCAACTTTTTTTTGGGTATGACATTGAACACGATAGGATTAAAAAGAGATTATGCAATTCTTTGCAATTATTGATGGTTTGGTCGGCCCCAGTTCACTGTTTAGGTCACTTTTAAATGATATTTTTCAATGAATTGATATGAAAATTTCGAGAAATAACGTAGATATGGTGAATTTGCCCCTTAAGAGCCCTCTAGCGGCTACATTGGAATTTGTTCCAATATTGAAGAAAATCATTTAAAAATAGAAATACGAAAGACACATATTAGATAGTGTAAGTCCTTACAGTGCTACAAGACATAGTTAGAGTATGAATGACTATGAAATAATAAATAGAAATAAATCAGTGTACACCACAAGTCATACTGTAATCCAGCGATGGGCGTTTTTCGCCCTCATGGCCCGTACCCTTGTTCGACGCACAAGCAAATGAAAAGAAAAACAACACACAAAGGCATTAGTCACGGTGCCGCATTGTGTCTCGACGAATGTAGCAATTGTTTTTATTTGTAGTGCTATTTGGTTTTTTTTGTGCTGTTGGCGAATTTGGAAATGAAAGCAAAAAACTTCAAAATTTCGTTTTTTGTTGCTTTTTTTGTTGTTGTGCCCTTTTGCTAGGTTTTTCCATGCCCACCGCTGCTGTAATCCTTTGTAAAATGAAATTGAAACCTTTTGAGGTGCGCCGTGCCTATTAGGATATGAATATTAAACAAATTTTTTCTCAGTGGATGCTTACGAAATGAAAGCATCTTGCATTCACAGTTTTTTGCAAGATACCCCATATACTATATAGTGTCAGAACGAATAATGGATTGTTATCGACAGTTGATTGTCATAAAATCAGTTAGAGCAAAGAGTTTTGTATATTTTGATGAACAAAAAAACCGGTTATATGACAATAATATGTATTATCCGAAATATGCGCCTGAAGCTATAAACTACTCCAAACTGTATGCTTTCCCATGGGTCATAGAAAAGAGATGGTAAAAAAAGCATCGAAAAATTTCACCACCACACTACCCATATTTATGGTTTGTTTGCTTTTTTTTACTTTTTACACATTATTCCCCTTGGACGCGACTTCAAGTAACGCATTCACGTGAGTTCTCTATCTCCCTTGTGTGCAGGATATTTCCACTCGCATTTATGCTTCCTTTGTTGGCCTACTCGTTTTCTGTTTTATGCATACAAATTGGTCAATTGAAAGGTTTTTCCTTTTGGTTCCGTTAAAAGGAGAGGAGGAGTAGGAGGAAATGCATGTTGTGTGGAAATTGTTTTTATTATTGTTGTTATTGCCGCTGTTGTTGGTTTCCTGCCCATTTATGATTTATTTACATTCTGATGAAATCAGCTCGTTTTTGTAGATTTCTTGTAACGGAAAATCGGATGTGGTTTCATTTATGACAACTATAACAACAATGTTTCTGTGCCACATTAAGAGCTTGGCAAAAGGCTTAATTGTATGTAGTTTTACTTTATTAAAATGGGCATTTTTAATTTGCAAAACTTCTCTCTTGAGTTACAAGCTTAAAAGCATTACTTTGTTTCTAACTTTTTATGGTCACAAAATGTAGGGCGGTAAAAGGATTAAGCATTGCAATGCTGACATTTATAAATGATTTAAGACTTGAACTAAAAGACCTAAACGTTGTTCATATCATTCGGATTCTAGTAATTTTTCAAATAGGAGAAATTTTAAAAAGTTTTAATTTGGTGAATTAATAAAAATTGTCTTCAAAATTTAATATTGAAACAAATTAGAGCAAAATTCCATACGATGTGCTGTGGGTATAAATTAGGTGGGACAGACAATTTTTATAAATGAAGCTCTGTGGGTAGGAAGGCAATTAAAAATTATTACTGCAGAGGCGAAATGTTCATTTTAATTTCTGTTGTATCATTATCTTTATTTCAAAAATATTATGCTCGCTGTTTGCAAATTTGTAATTTAAAACTATTTAAATATTCTCATAATTCTACTAAATACTATACTGAAAAATTAATGAATTCGGTAACCCAAAGCTACAATACAATGCAATGCGGTTATGCAATCCAACCGAAAACGTTTTATGAAATCATAAAATTTGCACTATTTGCAATTAGCTAAACATTCGCTAAAATTTGCCGATTGTTTGCCAGCGCGAACAGCTCGATTTGTTAGCATTGAACATTTTATTTGCCAACAATGTAATTTGTTGTTGCTTTGTATACATTGCTGTTGTTACTTTTTTATTTATGATCCTGCTGCTATGGCAAACAAAGTAAAGAAAAAAGCGCAAAAATACCCTCTAAGCGTTGGGTGGCGTTAAACTGGGTTAGTCTCGGATTATGTATTAAGAACAAACAGAAAAGTTTTGTTTTCACATCGGTGCCCTACCACCAGATATATCGCACACAACGGAAGTGGTTGCGTTAGCAAACGACTCTAATAAGGGTGACATATTTTTTATCAGTATTTGATATAAAAAAACATTTAGAGAAAAATTTCTAGTTGTTTCCTTAATAAATTTTACTTTGCTTACAATACACGCTAAGGTTAAATTTTTATATAAGTACATATTAAATTTGTAAAAACACATATTAATATAAGCCACCCTTTCGTCTAAGTTCTTAAGTATTGCTGAAATCTACTAATACCTCCTGCCTTAAAATACAAAAACGAATTTTTGGAGGAAATGGCGATGAAATTAAAAAAAAAATTATTTTTATATCAACTCACCTGTAAATGCGTCAAGCCCACCACATTATCAGTAATTAGTTTAAGCCATTGACTGAGAATGGCCAAATCATCACAGTGAATTATGCCAGTCGAAGCGCCATTTAGGCCGCGCACTTCAAATGCATTTTGGCGCAGCTTGTCAGTGCCATAGATGTAACGTGTTACATAGGCCATCATAAGTGGTACTGAAAAGGAAGTAATTTAAGAAAATAATTTAAACAAAAAATGTGAAAATAATGAGAGTGGTATTGACGCCTAATTATCACAAACGTTTGGTTCTAAGTGCTTTACTTAATTTACAATAAGAGATGTTGAAAATGTATCGATACATTCAATATAAGTGAAGTGACTATAGAATCGTTTCAATTTAAATTTGGTTGATTATTTGATTTATCTGAAAAACGACTGACGTTGTGTTTTAAGTGGGACCCGTGGAAATTTCTCTAATATTGAGTGATAGCTGTCGGATTTTTGGTCGGACTGCTATGGGGTACCGAAGTCACTGAGTTTAGTTTCTTCTGACATTCCTACGTTTCTTGGCTCAGCATGCTGCTGAAAATGTTAACAAAAAATGAGTTCGACTTTTCCATTACCACCTAGCACCGACTTACTACCCCCAGAAAGGGTTGCAATATTGAGATGAATGTGCATTTCTGTTCTTTGGGGCAGTGGAACCGAAAATGAAAAGTAAATTTAACCTTTCCATTACCATCTAGCACCCCTTAATTACCCCTAGCAAACAAACTGAAACTTAAATTATGTTGCAAAATTGAGATGGCTGTGCTTTGACCTTTGACCTTTCCATTACCATCAAGCACTCCCTTACTACCCCTAGAATGGGATTAAAAGTTAAACTTTCATGCAAAATTGAGATAGATATGCATTTCTATGTTTTTTGGGGCGCTGGAACCGAAAATGACAACGAAAAGTAAATTTGACCTTTTTATTACCACCTAGCACCCCCTTACTGCCGCCAGAAAAGAGCTGAAACTTCAATTTTCATGCTAAATTGAGATGGAAGTGCATTTCTATGTTTTTTGCGATGCTGGAATCGAAAATGATAACGAAAAGTAATAATTTTTTTAATTGTCTGTTTTCAAATATATTGGTTTTCGGATTTTCAAAGATACATATACATATCAATATATGTAATGTATATAGAATTGAATTTTTGAATACTCATATCAGTAAATATTTCCAAAATCTCTTATAGCATTGATTTTTTGATATCATGGCATACAACTCAATTGTCTTCTACTTCACTTACCTGCCACCACATCCACCCATTTTTTTTCTGGTTCCGAACAAATTGACATTGGACGACTACAACTTCTACTTATCGTTCCATTATTTACTGAGGATTTATAACCTTCGTCAGCCTTTAATTCTGCACATGTTGCATCATTGTCGGAGTCCGGGGTTTCTTTTGACACTGCAATAAAAGAAAAAAAAAAAAAAATGAAAAAAAAAAAAAACACCCATACAATGAATTAGTGTAAGAGAAAACAAGTAAAACGATGAATGACAGAAGAAAAAGAGCAACTAAGCAAATATAATCAAAGAATAACAACGCGAACAAAAGCAATGTGCAGACAAATGCAAATTTAAGCTGAAGTATTCATATATCGCAATACATATAATCAAATAAAGCAATGTTGCCAGATTTTAGTTTTAGAGTTACAAATAGTTTTGCAGAAAAATCCTGTTCCTGTTAAATTGACAACCAGACTATGCCGAAAGTATACATACCTTACTGACACACGCTTTGCTTTATTCGAAGTTTCTTTATAGATTTTGCCATAAAAGGACTTCTTAAGAAACATAAAAATTAATCAGTATTGTAAAAGATCAGGTAGTCAGTCTTATCATATCTAATTGGTTAACTGAAATTCAATTGTAATCTGCTTAACTACAACTGAACAAAGTTTTAGCTTCTGTAAGTGCAATATCATGACTATGATAATCGCACCAAAAATGGCTGAAGTAACTCTCATTGGAACTTAAAACCAGAAATCCTACAAGTCCTTGTGAAACTCTACTCAACAAAATGTCTTTTATTATCGTCAAATTCTCTATGCCAACAATTTCATTTATTGCCAAGAAGTTTCAGTAAAGTATCCTATAGAAATATATGGAGCGAATGTTCAACTCTCTGCTTCTTAAAGATAAAATCAGTAATCAGTTAATTGTTGCTTTTGCTTTCTCAAAGCTTCGTCGATCCATTTAATAGATAACATAGAGCGTTTTTTGGCAAGACATAGAATTTAAATCTACTTGTAGACAAAAAAGATCCTCAATTGCTTCAATTTAGTCGGGAAAGTAATTTGCGCTTCTTTTACAGAGAATATCATTCCGGCAGTCAGCGCCCCATTTCGTTTGTTTTCTTCTTTTATGTATATGACAACTTAATGCAAACTTTCTTAACAACTAAAAGTATGCAATGTTAATTTAACGACTGAAAGTTTTCAATGAAATTTTTGTTTTCGTCTCGTATATTATACGTAAATTTTCTGACAACGCAAAATGTTTTATATACATATGTAATAGAAAGACTAAAACACTGTACCGTACGTAACTAAACTTGAAATTTAACTCAAGTAAAAAACACTGTACGAAAAGTATATTTATCCTACCGAATTACAAATGGCAACGTAGCTGAATTAAGTTGAATTTTATTCACGTTTCCACAATTTTCTATCGCCCTGACATTGATGAAGTTAAAATAAAACACAGTCGCGTTGCATAATTTTAGGCTGCATACATATTTGCATGAAACAAGCAACTTGACACGCTAAGGAAAATTTGTAAAAATAACGGTTTTCAGAGCAACTGTTTTAAAAAAAATAGCAACCGCAAACAACAGCAACAAACCAGTAATTACCACCGCCAACAACGGCAACAACAATAACAACACGAAAGCAACTTAATTTAATGCAATTAAAAAAGCATAAAGCAAAGAATTTCTCGGCAACATGGCAACAATGGCCAAGGAATCCACCATCAACGTAGTTGTAGCTCAACGACGTTGCATAGCAGTAATCTAAGCATAGCAAAGTGTTGGCAATGTTGTTGTCAAGGATATGCTGTTAGAAAATTGTGGGTACAAGAATGTTGCACAGTATAGCAATAAGATGTTGGAATTTGAAATATTTCATTCCACTTGGAAATTTTCTAAAGAGATTTTTTAATTTTTGCAAAAATAAGAAAAATAAAATCAGAAAAATGTATTTGGTAAATAGATTTGTAAAATATTTATTTACTAATAATAAATTTTGGTGGATGTTACTTAGGAAGTTAAAGTGTTGTTTATTGAACCAAACATAATATCTATTTGAGCCGATTGAATAGATTTAATTGAATTGAATATATATTTGGTAACCCTTTTTTTCGGTTTTTGCTGACATTAATAAGAATACTATGCAATTCTTAACATATTTAAGTAAAACACACATTTAATTAGCTCCTGCTTCTAATCAGAGGATGTGACGATGAGAGAAGAATCGATTTATTTTTAATTTTTTATTGCTCATCGTTGTATACGTTGGCAACAAAGCAATATTTCTTCCGCCAAATACATGATATGCTGATTATTAACATGTAAATGTTTGCAACAAAGAAGTATTAGTTTTACTTTTGGTAATTATTACCAAATATATGATTGATCAAATTATATTATTCAATTTGGTTTATTTCGCCTCTATCAAATATTTAATTTGTTAATTATTACCAAATTTCGATATAAGCAAATAAATCGTTTTCTCTACGTGCAATATATAAGTTTTAACTTTTAAATTTCAAGAATATGCGTATGAAAAATAAAGAAAGTCATATTTTTTAAGAAAAAGGCTACGTATCATACGTATTAAATAATTTTAAAAATAATCATATAAAATCTAATGCGAGTTGCCGTGAAATATGATTCTTCATGATTTTTGAAACTATTCGAAACTCTAAGGTACAGGTGTCACTGTACTATACAGGTCGAGCAACAACTTTCAACAATTTCCCCCTTTTTTCCATTTTCGGGGATAGAAATTTGATGCCCTAACTCAGACGCATTAAAGCGCGACCTGTGCAACTGTTGGAAAATTATGAAAGGGATTTCAAGAAATAAGTCATCTTTCTTGATTTTCATGAAAATAACGAATGTAGTGCGTATTATGAATATTAATTAAAATTTTGACACAACTCAAAATTAATTAAAATTGCAAATATTTAATAAAGGAAGTATGAAAATGAAAGGCATTTAGTAATATATAGAAAAACAAAAAAAAAGTTTAAAACAATAAACAAATCTTGGGCGACCCTTGAATCCCACCCCACCCCACTCAACACCGGTGCGCCTCGTTCATTCGTTAATCATTACTTACATTGTTTTTGCAGGAATGGTGTTGCCGCGCGATAATGTTTCACCGTAAGTACCACAATGTCACCGGCATTACGTAGAATATTAACCGCATCATCATGCGGACACGCTGTGATATACTCGCCATTAACCTTTATTATCGCATCACCAACAAACAGTTGTCCTGTGATATCTGCTGCTTGATCCTTGTAGATGCGTGATATTAAAATCGGAAGTTTGTGCTCGGCGCCACCTTTTATGCTCAAGCCAAGGCCGCCTTGTTTTTGTCGTGTGATTTGAACCATGCGTTCCTGTTGGTAACAACGAACAAAAATAAAATGTGATTGAGATAGATAAATGCAGATAATGAAGTTTTATTTTAATTTTAATGTCAACATTAAGCATTTCTTTTCGCTTTGTCATCATTAGTGATAATAAATTAGTTTTTAAATAGGGTCTGCTCTATATTGTGTGCTTCGTCCGGTCACGCTTTGAAATTTTATTGGGTCGCATATTTTTATATCAATATTTGCTTAAAATATATTTAAAAAAAAAACAAAACAGAAATAAATCGGTTTTTATTACAAATCTTATTTTTACAAATGAGCTTTGAAAAACGCTCGAAGTCAACTTGTCAATACTCGCAGAAATACAACATAAATTATAAAATCGATAGTAATTTATTGACACATTCCTTAATCTCGCGTATCTTACCTTTGATTCCATTGGCGGCCCATTATGTAGCGGATTTGTGGGTGTGATCACTTCGAGCTTTTGCAGTGTTAATAGCTCCATTGTTAAATTCAGTCTAAGTGGTTCAGGTTTGCTTTTGCCATCACTGACGTTGACCATGCCAGTACGAATCTAAAAATAAAACAAAGAAGATAACCAATAGAACAACGAAATGTAATTAAGAATCCTTCCATAGCACAAAATAAGTAAGTGAGTGTATATTCTTGAGCAGTTGACTTAATTGGGGGCATAAAAAGAAAATTAATGCGAAACAAACAAACTGAGACGATAATGCCAAAATCAAAAAAAAAAAAAAAAAAAAAACAACAAAAAATGTGGTAAATAAATAGAGACAAAAGCTTTTGGCCAAAATCTAAATAAATAAAAAAATGAGAACAAAAATGTCTGAAAGGAAAAACTCGTAGATTGAAGAATGACGAATTATAAAAACTGAAAAAAAATATTGATTTAATGTAAAATTGGTTGTTTTCTTAAATCATAAAAAGGAAATATGTATTTGAACATTTCACATCTGTATGAAGAAAAATAAGTGTTTTTTAATGTTAAGTGGATTTTGTTCCATTTGGTTAACTTAACAAAGCGAGAGTAAAATCTTTAGAAAAGTTAGTCTTAATAACATTCTCGATATTCCAACACTTTAACTAAGTATTTGACATTTATTTTACTGGAAAATAATTCAGAATAGTTATGTAGTGCAATGAGGCACAGCTCGAAGCTCGTTTAGCTTATCCAGATCTTAAAACTATAATAAAATATGTCGACATATATCGAGCTCTTCCCGAGCTTTTTTCGTTATTCAAGCTAAATCATTTTGGTTCGCAATCATCGCATGCTTTTGGTTTCTGTAGTATTTTCTTCAACGCATCAACTCGTTCAGCTCTTGTCGAGAACTCCAGTTTTTCAACACTAGTTTTTTCGCAAAATATTTTTGAATTTTTTACCCAAACTAATGTTGTTGTAATCAGCTGCCGAAGCGAATTTTTATGTGCATCTCTGATATACACCCATCCCTCGATTTACGCGGTACTTGTTTTACGCGGTTTCAAAATAACGCGGTTTCAAAATTTTAAATAATTACATTTTTTTTTCAGTTAAAAACACGTATGAGACATGTTTTTCAGTTAAAAACACATAATATTTTTTGAAAATACCTATATTTCTCAGAAATTTAATTCTAGGAATTGCACCACGCGATATAATTTACGTGCCTATGTTCTTATTTTAGTTAATTTTGTGGCTTTGCAAGTGGAAGTTCATTTTGAAAGTTTACTTAGAATAAAAAATTTCAAAAATCATTCAATTTATGAACTATAAAAAAAGATTAGGTAAGAACATTATGGGTTCAGTTTACGTTATGCTATTTTCTTTGAGTTCTATAGCTCGATTTACGCGATTTTTAAATTCTGAAAACCAATCCACTCAATTTGTATGGACTTCTTGTCTCGATTTACGCGGTTTTGAATTACGCGGTTTTTTCAAAAACCTATCTACCGCGTAAATCGAGGGATGGGTGTAGTGAATAAAACAACTCATATATTCAAAATGCTGCAATGTTTTGAAATGGCTTTGAAAAATATAACTTTTCTTGCTGATTCAGACAAGCATTTAACAAGGTCTTGTCTTTATACACTGAGAAAACAATATGTTTGAATATAACAAACGCATATTTCATATATATTGGCTAAAATAAATATGTGATTGCTTTATACCTATGAAATATGCGTTTATAATATTCAAAAATATTGTTTTCTCAGTCTATAAACCGAGCACAATGATTTTTAAAGAAATATCGATCTAAAACTAAAGTTTAAATTTTTATTATTGCTATTTTGTGATTTTATTTAGAGAGATTAATTAGCATAACGATGTTTTATTTGTTTTCGCTATTAATTAAAATTCTATTGCAACCAAAAATGCAATAGCACGTTTACATGAATTTATCAATTGAATTATTTAAAATAATCAATTTTTAAAAAAATTTATTTAATGAACTGAAATAAATGTTTTTTAGCGTAATTGCATTTACAGCCACATGTTAAAATATTTACCAAACGTTTAACACCTCCTGATGCCAATGAACAATAAAAAAGCTTAACACTATCTCTTTATATCATACGCGTCAATAGTCAGGGTTCTGACAAAATGTTATGTTGTAAAATAAAAAAAAATAAAAATAACCAAATTGAATTAATATGCAAATAATCAAGCCCTTTTTGACCCAAATTCAATCTGCATAGGAAATGAAACGTATTTTCACAATTGGCTGATCAAGTTAACTGAAGCGATAAAGTAATACATACTGCTGCTGGCAAATATAATTTTTCATACATATGTACTTATGTAAGTGTATGTTAGTATTTACATATGCGTAATAAATTTATTTTAAAATATTTTATATACTACATAATACATATGTCATTTACCTTAAGATTTTGATCGACCTTTTCCTCAATCGGAGTTGCCATTTTTGCATTGATCTTCATATTTTCTGAAATAGAGAAAAATAAAAGACATTTACTTATTTAAATAAGTATGTATATAGTTTCAAGTATGTAGTTAAATTGTCTGAGTATGCTTATATTTGTAGTAATATTGTATCTTCACAAACCATTGCACTTCGAATATACTTAGCTGAGCCAATTCTATGAGAATATTTAATATTTTTGCTTAAGTTAGAGAGTAACTATTTCGTACAATAAGAAAGCAATTTTTTTTAGATCGGATTAAAAATTGTGCTTTTTAATGAAAAGTTGATTTATTTTTTGTTAAATTTGATAAATTATAATTATCATCATCATCATGCTCATTACATTCAGGTGGCCTTAAAATCCATATAATACTGTGCAATATTCTCAACAGAGCTCTAGACTCTACGAATCATGGCAAGAGTCAATTAATTTAAAATAGAAAGCTAATGTCAGCGAATTTCGTCAATCCTATTGTGAAAGCTATTTTTGAAATTGCAATACAGAATCGAAATAAATGAAAATCATGCTCATTTTGATGCCACATAGTGTGAATTACTGATAGCATGAATTCTAAGTTTTGCGCAGTAACAAAATATCACGCAAAATGAGAGTTTTTATTAAAAAATATTTTCTTTTTCTTAAATATCAATATTATTTTATGGGCTTCAAATATTTGTTTATTCAGTACTTAAAAAAAAAACATTTTTGTTTTCCATTCATTGACCTATTTTTTGAGGAAAAATTATAAAGAGTTATTTTTCTCGTTTTTTTAAATCGATTATTCATCAAGTGAATTGAATTGGAAAACTTGCCATAATTACCTCAGCATCTCTAATTGAAATGCAATGAAGCAGAAATCAAAGAAAATTACATTTTCTAACAAAAAACTGAAGAGGTAAAAGTACAATCGCAGATGAATACATATTTGAGTTGCATATTTTTCATACACATAGACGCAAGAAAATACCAATTTAATATCAAGTTTTGTACTACTTTCAACATAAAGTCCTTTCAAATGCTTTCTACTGTACAATATTGTAATTCAGAATTTTTTTTTTTTAGTTTGTAATATATATTTCATAATGCCTCAACAGACGAAATAATGTCCCTTTTGCTAAGCATATATTTGGTTCATTTTTCACTTTAAGACTTTTGACTAATTTTCCTATTTTTTTTGGCAAATTATTTTTTTTTTTAATTTTTGAGGTGAAGGTAAATTTGCACCCCAAGTGTAGTTAGAGAAAAATTAAATGACCTTTAACAAAGGATTGTTCAACAAACGTGCGATCCGAAAATATTAAAAAAATAAATTTTGCGGAACTTAAACATGGCCCTTAAAAGTATGCAAAAAAAAAATTATGTCGCATTCGTATACCAATCGAATGTTTGTGTTTTTCATACTTTAATTTCATTTCTCCTTCTTTGATATAAATCATATTTCAAAGAACCAAATTTTTCTATTCCAAAAAATTTTTCCAATTCCAAAAATTTTACTGCAAAATCGCGCATGTGTTTAATATCCCTATGAAAGAATTTTTTAATATTTGTTTATTTAACTCTTTTGTTTTATCAAAGAAAAAATAAATTGAATATTTACTCATTTATTCCATTCTTTCTAGCTACTTTCTGCATTAACTACATTAGCAATGCGTCCTACTTTTTAGTTATATCAACATTTTGATAAAGAAATGAAAATGCATTTTCCATTTTAACTTTGTTTTTTTTTGTAGTTAACGCTTGAATGGAAATTAAATTTTTCGCTTTTATGTGAAATTGAAACGATATATACTTTCTCTGTATATTTCTATTTATGCAAATTTATATGAATATTAGGATGAACCGAAAAATAAATTTTATTTAATTTCAACCAACAGTGGCGACAGAAAGTTTATAGTAGGGCTATAAATCAATTAGCCCACGGATTTATAATCAGTTAACAGTATTTGAATATCACACATTGTTATTATTTTTTCCTGTCATATGCTGAAAGAAAATGGAAAAGACCAAGTTCATTGGAAAGAGTATAAAATACCTGCAAATCCTATCAGTCAAACTCGGCGCTGAGAGCTGAGAGACAATATTAAAAAAATGTTTATCTTGTACCAAAGCCCCTTAAGGGATACGGGGTAAGTATGTTCCGGAAAAAATGTGGATAGCAGAATATTAGTGTGGGTCAGTCATATATTTTATTTATTTTTTTGAAATTTGACCTCGATGAAGCTCTATTTACCCACCCCCTTTAGCTTTTTGGCTATCATGTTATTTTACAAAACCTCACAAAACAAGAGGTTGCAGCGTGTCCAAATCTCATTCCTAATAATGTCCATACGCAGGGTTGCCAAGTTGAAATGTAGCGACTCCCTGCATTTCCTTCTTAAAATAAAATAATTTTTCCCTGAAAATGTTGAACAAATTGAAAATTGTTAAAAAACTGTGTTGTGTAAAATCTTAAACTTTATTTTTAAAATTTCAAAAAACTTTAATATAAGTAGGTTCTGTATAGTATTATAGGTTGAAATTAAAAAAAAAAATCTTTTTTTCGGTTCATCCTTATAAATATGTATACCTAACTGTGTGGATTTTGTGTTTTAATACGACGATGCATTGAAAGTTAACTTTTTACTTTTTAATAAAGTTTAATCAAAACCGAGTTAATTAGCTCTTAAAAATTAATAAAGTGTCTTAATGAGAAATTTCGATTTTAGGTAACTTTAGAGGAAGCACATTTTTTAGCCAGGTAGTAGCAGTTGGAGAGTAAAAAGTGTTGAATATCTTAATCCTTCGAGCATTTTGTTTTTCCTATACATACATACATATGATATGCTTACAGGTCTGACCACAAAAGGTATACACAGCTTTATTATAATTTTTCTACTTTATATACTTTTACACGTGCATATCTATTTAATTTATGTTACGTTTTTGATTTCCACTTTTCTTCTAATAAAAAAAAATTTATTTTCACCAAAAAAAAAAAAAACACCAACCATGTCGTCGACAATGGTTTGGCGTCCATGTGAGTAACCACAGGTTTTATTTAGCATATGTAGGCGACATCCTCGTTCGTCCTGACATTATTTAATGCTTTGTTCTTTCTTTAGCTTATATACACATGTGAAGTCCGGTACAAATTGCGTTCCAGCACTAATAAATAACTTGAATGTGTTTGTGTTAAATTTTTATGTTAGTGCGCGATTATCTGTGCGGCAGCTATGCTGTTGATGGTGGTTGGGAGCCCATGAAAAGCATCTGCCTACAAGAGTGTGCAAAAGTGAATGAGTGCCATCCTGTATGTTAGTGTGCCGGTATTATGTCCTGATTTTTTCACTCCTTTTGTATCAAAAATGTAATAGGGTCGAGTAACTGTGGTATAAATTATCATATAAGCACTCTGTTTTAAGAAGCACGTTTATATGTATATGTCCTTACAAATCGTTCTAGGTTATTTAAGTGATTTATAACTACATTATATAGTGGCGATAAGATACCAAGTGGGAAAAAGTAGCACTTCATTGACACTGCTAATGACGATCCAGAGAAACTTCTTCTAATACCTTAGTATTGCATTTATTTTTCAGCGTAATTGTGGGAAGGCACATCCTTGTTTGCACTTTTAAATGTTCACAAGAGATGTTGCGAATTTTAATTAAATGAATATGTATGTCATAAAAAAAAAATTTTAATTTTGTGAGAAGCAGTTTCTATTACTTATTCAAAACCGTATTATATTACAGTGGCTAAGATCAATAAATAATGAGTACAACTGATCGCACAGCAGCTAGAACGAGAGTAGCAGAAAAGTGCGAAATTGTAAGCATCGAGTGCTAGTCTAAAAGCAAAGTATGAATGATATTTTTATAGAAATGCTGCAAAAACCTGAAGAGGTAGATATAGAAGCATGTCTCTTGGCATGGCAAGTCAATTGAATTTTTAATCTTTATTTGTTACAAATCGCAAAACCACTAACTCTTCCGAACTATTGACTTTTTAAGTGCATATGTTTTCTTACAGGAATCTCCATTATATAATAATTATTTTTTTTTTAATAATCTGAAATTTTGCTCCACTATTCAACCCTTTAGATAAGTTAGCTGTTTGCCACTTGATAAATGCGTTCAAAGCTGATTTTCGCAACAGAAACGAATTAACATTATATAAGCCAAGGCTTAACGGTATATGTCAAAGAAGTCCTCATTTTGCTGCAGTATCTACGAGTAAGAAGAAAAAAAACCATGATCCCACTTAAAGTATACGAGAATGACAAAGAGCACTAAGTTTGCTACTAGAGCTACGTACATAGCTGCAAGTAAAGCTATGAATAAAGAAATTAAAGCCGTTAAGTCTTCACACATGCTAAGAATGCCGCCGCGGCTGCAAGAAAAAGTCATTTTCTTTTCGCTAGACTTGAGGCAACAATGGATAATAAAGCGAAGATTATACGACGGTAACATGTTCATTAAATTCATCATCAATTTTATCACTAGTCTTTGTTGTTGTCTTTGCCAGCATATACATACATAAATACATACATACATACATACATACATATGGTATATGGTTATGTTCGCAGGTCAACTTGTTGTCGTTATTTTTAGGATATGTAAAATATTTATACACACGTGAGCTTAAGCGTACCAACACATTCAGATATGTATAATAATTATATATAATGAAGTTTCCATGTGTTGTTAAATGTACCCTGCTGTATCAGTGTGTGTCACATTTAAGGTATGTGACTAGTGTTTGTCAATTTTGCTCTGTATAAATAATTTGGTATATCTTCTTCTATCTCTCATTCTGGTTTATTCTTTATGCTTTTTTAAAGAGGTCAAAATGTTGAGAAAAAACTTCCTTCAGTGTTAAAAACACACAAAGAATAAGATTTGGTTAGGGTACGATAGGATAGGATAGGATAGGATAGGATAGGATAGGATAGGATAGGATAGGATAGGATAGGATAGGATAGGATAGGATAGGATAGGATAGGATAGGATAGGATAGGATAGGATAGGATAGGATAGGATAGGATAGGATAGGATAGGATAGGATAGGATAGGATAGGATAGGATAGGATAGGATAGGATAGGATAGGATAGGATAGGATAGGATAGGATAGGATAGGATAGGATAGGATAGGATAGGATAGGATAGGATAGGATAGGATAGGATAGGATAGGATAGGATAGGATAGGATAGGATAGGATAGGATAGGATAGGATAGGATAGGATAGGATAGGATAGGATAGGATAGGATAGGATAGGATAGGATAGGATAGGACAGGATGATATAAATCTTCAATATTCTAATTTTTTCGGTGAAACGATTTGGTCCAGCTATTATTTGCAAAACTCCGCACTGTTTACTTCATACGTACGCATGTAAATATACAGCAAAAACAACAAATTTATTTCAAAATGTACACAAAATAATGTCAGCGTGTGTTAAAGTAATATGAAAATAATTAGTATGTTATGTAGCACTACCAAGAAGAAACGTGACTAATTTATAAGTTTCTGACAAATATCTCAAGTTTCGAGGTTCATTGAGCATTTTACTAGCTGATGATGATAACTTTTTTTTTTGTCTAGAAATCTTAATTTTGCTGCAACAATTTCAAGAAAACATTTGTAAAGTGTTTTTGATTTGTACTCAATGTTTGATTCATGAAATTAAATTTTGCCCAACTAATTTGCTCACAAAAGTTACTCAAGTTTACGCCTACGTTTGCTCACACAAAATGGTAATTTAATTACCTTTATTTGAAATCAGTTAGTCGATCTGATTTGCTTGGACTTGTGGCTTTACCCTACCATAACCACAAAGGTAATGCGAATGGAAATGACAATTGTTATCGTCAGTTGCGGTATATCTCACTCTTTCGTTGCATTGAGATGAAATTAGGAGGAAATGATTTGTTTAAGGATTATGCCGGAAATTGTGGTCTTAAATTGGTTCAAGCGCAAATGATGTGACTGTTTTTGCTGCTGTTACTCTGTCTAGATTGTGGTTAACTAAACAAATTAAGGGTTACATTACAAATGCTTTGATAATCGGATTTACAGAAGAGGAATTAGTAAAGTTAAATTATTTGCTTTATACACAAAAAATACAGATAAAATGTTAACGATTGTGTACTTAGAGATATTTGATGGTTTATTGAAAACATATATTTTCGAACTTTTCAATTGGTTTAAAAGCAATCACACATGTACATATCGTAACAAATCAACTAACCAACGAATGGGTTATATCAGCTGTTGATTTCTATGTCAATTGCCGTTGGGATAGTTTATTACTCATGGACTAGAGATGCTTTGGATTGCTCTGAGAGGCTTTCACAGTTTTCTCAAAACCAGAATATAATTTTCGATTAATTTTTATTAGTTCTTCGGACACACCGCTTAACTGGACCCCCGTCAGAGTTCATAGAAGCCCGATGCTCAAAATATCAATCGTGGTCAGCCGTATTCTTACTGGAAACCATGGCTCCAGAAGAACTTAAGATCTATCGACAAGAAATAAAAGTCAAAAAATTGGAAGAATAGGTATCATACAGTATTGCTTTTGGCGTGCTGAAAACGAATTCGGGATCAAAATTGCTCAAATTCATGAAACATTCTAACCTAAAGCCACATAACTTATTTTTGCAATAAAAATTTGTTTTATTCTGCAGTTAAATAAATTAAAATCTGTAACCGCTAGCGCTTTAAATAAAAGTGCACTCTGTCCGAAATAATTAATTGTGTTACTCTGCAGAAAGTCTGCAAAACTGCGGATTTAATCTTATTCTATTCCACAATAAATCTGTCATTTTGACATATGAACAACATTTGTCAGTGGCATTTAAACAGCGAGTTTTTTTTATTGGACAACAGCGCAAACAAGGGATAAATGATGAAAAATAAAACAAAGAAACTTATTACAATGCACTGAACAAAAATTGAAAACAATTTCAATAAAATGTTATTACGAAAAAGTTGTTAGGGAGAAAAATCACTCTGCGATGTTCATGTTTGCATTTTCCAGCATTCTCAATTTTCTTTTGAACGTTAAAGTTTTTATTACTTTTACTTCATGAAAAATTTTCATATTGCAAATAAAATGAACAACACAAAGATAATATAGAAAACAGAATTTTACTTATTACGTTTGCGTTCTGTTGTCCCATGAGTGCGAAAATGTTGCTAATGTTAAAAGCATTGTTTTTTCTTTTTTTTAACATTGGTACTTTTGTTTTTCAAAATTTAAAAACATACATATTATGTATAGAAATGCTTTCTTTTGCTATTTTTGTTGATGTAAAAATTGGCATAAAATTTTGAGAAATTTTTTTAAAAAAAATTTGTACATTTAAACATAAAACTATTATAGTTGTGTAAAAAAAACTTCCTAACATTTTACATTGTACGACATGTATGGTACATACCAAATTTAAGGAGTATTTTATGTAGTCGTTTTTTCATTACATATAGCAAAGGCATACTTTAGTTGTTGCTGCTTTTTTGCACAAGTTAGTACTCCTTGGGGTATATTTACTCTCTTGTGTGTTTGACTTAATACCATCTGATATGAGCATGAAACTTAACAGTTTAATTAAATTGATTTTTCAATTCACTAAATGGCTGAGATGCTCGTTCAACCACTGAGTTTATATATAAGTACATAGCTTTCTAACGACAATCAATATTGATTTTTGTGGTTATCTGAACTGGTTTAAATTTAGTAAAAGTTACTAACTAATCTTAAGCTATTGACTACAGTTGTATGACAAATATGGACAGCTTTTGGCTACCGATGTTAAAAACTTAATAAAAATATGTAATTTTTTTCTAAATCATTTAAAAGAATTATGCAACGTCCAGAAAAATCTAAAAACCATGACTTTAGCAAAAAAAAAACTCAAAATAAAATTTTTAGGCATCGCTTTCCAAAAATTTTTCGATTCTGCTATAAATGAAAGTTTTTCGAATTATTTCAAACAAAAGAATCTGTTTTACTGATGATCAGCGGTATCAATTTTCTATGATATTAAAATACACTCAAACGAGATATTTCTATGGTTTCGAAATCATAGTTTGCGCTTCCCCACAATTACGTTGATATGTCATATCAACCTCTGATACAGAACTTAAGAAAAATTGAGCACTATTTTGGTTTTGCCTCTCTGATTTCTGATTTTTTGTATTTTGGTTGAGACTAGCCTCCATAATTTTCTACAATTCTTTTTATCGATAAGGGATAACAGTTTTGAAAATTACGTTAATTCTTTTTGGCTAAATAGAAATTTTTTTGTTTCAAAATTTTAAACGTACATATCATAAGATATATGAAAACAATTTTCCAAACGTTATTATTATGAAATTTTTAATTTCAAACATAAATCTAGTACTTTATCGCATATTTTTGTATATTAAGAAGAAATATATTATTCTAAAAATTATATTACATAAGGAAGACTTCTTTGTAGGTATAAAGGCTCTCTTCATATAACTGAATATTCTTGCTAATCGTAAAATAAAACTTTTTAAAAAATACTTATATGAATATAAAAAATAAAAAATCGATTTTTAAAAAAAAAAATCTTTCAAAAGTGTGTAAATTTCATTGAAATCTTCTATCCAGCCGTTTTCGAGTTACAGTGGTCACCGGTTCCGAAAACATAGTTTTGAGAAAAACGTATTTAAAGTTTTACACTCGGTACTCCTACCACCGCGAGCCCTTTGGTTATTGCCGAATAACTCCAAAAGTAATTGTCGGATTTACTCGAAACTACTTTTTTCTGCTCGGCGAGATAAAAATAAAAAAAAAAATTCATCCGATTCATTTCAAATTTGAATATGTTATTCAGAACTTCAATGACTATTAAATTAATAGTTTCTTATTTTTTACGACTACTGAAAATGGTCTATTTCGATATTTAAATTTCAAGATCGCGCAATTTTGACAAAAACTTTTTTTTTAGCTTTGGAGGTTTGGGCCTTAGCTACACTCATATAGATTATTAATTTCCTTACTTTTTATTTTTTAGATAAGCGACAGAGCTAATATCTTAACCGCCGCACAAGTACTTTTTTTTGAAATGGTCATCTTCAGCGCCAATTTTTATATAGTTAATATTGTTTTTCGATTATTATAAAAATTTTGTTGTATGCTTCTTGAGTGACACAATATGCCTACAAAGTTTAATTGTCGTTGTTCATTATATTCACCTTCAAAAAAATTGAAAATTGCCTTAATTTTACGAGTGCTAGACCACCGGGTAGCCTTAAGAGAAACAATGCTAAAAATATCCTCTAACCGTGCCAAAGAGAGCTTTTAGGAATACTATCAAAATTTCAAAAAAATTTTTTTCGGATGAAAGCATATCAGATTTTTCTTGTAGCATAATATTTGGAAAGATTTTTAGAGACACTTTTTGGCTTAATTGAGAAATTCAGAGTTTATTTAAAAACCTCAATAATCATTTCAAAAATTTTTTATCTCTAAGGAAAATATTTGTTTTTATTGAACGTCGTTCGATTCGAAAAGTAACTTCAATGTTTTTGCTTTTGAACAGTACATATTATTTGTAAAATATAGATTGTCTGTTGTACGTTGCACTGCATTAAGCTGCATTTGTAGAAATGTAAATAGCAAATAGAAGTAATATTTGTTCTGATTCTTTCTTTTATTAACTACTTATTTTCCAAGACAGAGAACTTTTTTTCTATCAGAAAATCTCATCATATGCCTAAAAGCACAGCAATTGCAAAGAATAAAATGGAAACTTTAGAGAGGCAACAAATAAAAAAAATTTATCGCAACATGTCAAAGGCAGCTTAAACGAAAAAAAGAGACAAAACAAAAAGTTCAATTTCGAACTTAATCGATGTGCTCAATTTCTTCATTATTTAGTTTTTCCTTTTATATTTTTTTATGTGTTGCTGCAGTTGATTGTTGTTGACTTTATTTTTTAAACTTACTAATAAAAGTAGGTTAGGCAATAAACTAGATACATTATTTTTTGTTAAAGAAATTGCACTAAATATTATTTTCGAAGTTACTTATTTCAAAAATTAATCTTCCGTAAAAAAACTACCAGCAAACTATTGTGCCCTGGTTTATACACTTTCCAACTTTTTAATCTAAATAGCACTTATTTGGTTAAAAGATATAACTTGTATTTAACAAAATTTTCTCAAACTTTGTGAACCTTCGAAAAGTCGATTGAACTTTTACCGCTGTTATCTGCTTGCCAAAAACTTTACCCTTCACACTTGAGAAACTTGAATTTTATTTTTGTACATTCAATTCGGTCAAGTTTCAGTGACCCACATACGAGTGTTTTGGCTTGTATTCATTAAACATGCTGTTCTATACAGAAATACATATAGTATATACACTCACTCACACTACCATCGCACAGACACAACGCTTAAGATAACATCATCTTGTTGGTAACGTGTAAGGATGCTATCGCATATTGCCACCATTAAAGGATGTCGGTCATGCAGCTGCTTCGTTCGCGTTACTATTTGTTTGTGGCTGTTGAATGTTACTGCTTTTGTTGCTGTTGTTGTTGTTTAAAAAGTTATACTATGAAATGTATTTTTAACTCAATGACACTCGTTTCATATTGTTGTTGTTGTTTTTTGTTTATTTGTTGTAATGTAAAAATGTCAAACATTTTTTATGGAACACCACCTACAACAACAAGAAGTGGTACAACCCCTATAGTAACAGCAACAATTTGTTTGTTTGCATGAATGACTGTCAGTCTGACTGGCAGTTGGATTTGCTGACGTGCAAAGATGCTTTACTGGGTAATCTCTCTCGGTTGCTCTTGCTGCGTCCCAGTTCAAGTGTTGCTTTTTGTTGGGGTTCACGTTTTCATAAGTGCACTTTTCTGGGCGCTTTAACACGCTTGATTTAAGTGGGTGTTAACAAGAAGATTTGACATTGAGCTGCGTTCTGCATTTTGTTTTTTTTTTTTTTATATATATATGTGACGTTGATGTTCCAATTACTTTGATGCTGTTGATATCATATTTTAAAGGTGGTTTAAAATTGGAACTATTTTTTATAAATTAATAACTATCGTTAGAGTAAATTCAACAATCTTAGGTGACTTGATCCATTTTGTTAAATGGTGAAACCTCAAAAAATATTGCAATAGTATTTAAGATTAGTTTCTAATGTTACGGAGAATATTTCAAATTATGGATATATAGAAAGCGATAAAAAACGACTAGTTTTACTTCATATACATATATGTACATATGTATGTACGTTAAGCTTGGATAATTTGTTTTCTTTAAAGAAAAATTATCCGAAAATACTTGACTAAAATATTATATGTAATTGGCCAAGAACTTTACGATTCCAAAATAAACCAAATAAGAATCAGAAAAATATAATATAATATACTTTCAAGCACCATGAAGACCAAGTCATAAAATTTTGCTCATATTGTTATCCAATAGAGAGTTGCCTATAAATAAATCGTTTGAAACTCTGAAGGCTAATAGCTGTAGTAGTTGAAATCCATTATTATTGAGAATTTTGCGAAGAATTATAACCTCAAATAATTTGATAATCGCTCAAAAGTTTAAAATTATTTTCATGCCAAGGTTCAAAGAATTTTTTTTGTGACTTTCACGATCCACATTTTTATACATGAGTCTTAAAGTTAAAAATCTATGACCTGTTTTCTATTTACTTTTTTCAAGTACTATTGGCAACCCTAACGAATTTTTCAACTCAAAATTATTTGCACATGTTGCAGCAGCTACAAATGCAAATTTTGAAAATGTTAAACATCATTTGCCAAACTACGTCAAGATGCTCGACATGAATAACAAACACACACCAACAGATTGGCACAAACACATATACAATTATTATATTCACATGCAGCTAGAGCTCTGTATGTATGCAGTTGCAACCTCAGGCAGCGCTTTTAAAGACATCCCATAAATTTCCTCTTTTTTTTATATGTTATAAAATGAAAAGGACTTCCGTGGCACGTTGCCTTGTATAGCGGCAGGATACCAACAAGTTCCTTTAAATGGGGTCAACTGCGCATACGTGCATATGTGTGCGCAATTATTTATTTGTATGTGTATGTTTGTAAACTTTTGCATATATCCCAGTAAATATTTGGAAATTTTTTTGAAAAATTTCACACTTCTAGAAGAGTTTAACGTGATAAAGTTTAGCACGATTAATGAGTGAATCTTTTGGAAGAGAATCGAAAAAACAAAACAAAAAAAATTAATTTTGAAACATTCGTGCGATTATTTGGCGATTCTTTTATAGGATTATATGATGTCATTTTCCAGGCCATAGATTTAAAACTCTTATGGGAGAGGTAAATTGGATTCATTGGTTTTGACGAGTTGTTCCGAACAAACTGTCGCCCAGCATCATAATATGTACTGGCGCGCTTTCGTAACTATCATCTCGGCAATTGATATGATTCTTTCACGATTCACAAAAATGTTTACTGGGATGCTATGATGAGCATTTGTATGTTTGAGAGAGTGGAACTTTTTTTAATATTCGTGTGCGTAAGCGCGTGGCAGTTAATGGTAAATAATAAACAAGATGTACCCTTTATTTTCTGCTAAATTGTTTATAGGTCATGATGTGTCATAAATTTCGCATACAACTGTAAATGACAAATAAATAAAGTCATTAAAAAACTGGTTCGATAAATTAAAAAAAACACTCAACGTTAATATTTCTATCTATACGACAGTAAAAAGTCTAAAAAGTAAAATAAAAAGTTTAATATTGATAAATTTCAAAGATATAAACAAAACGTTTCTTATATTCGGCTCGTAAATAATCACATCGGTTACATAGTATGGATCACATTAAAGTTACGCATAAAAAATACAGCTGGCCTTCATTTTGAAGTTATATAATTGACACCATCAAGAAAAGTAACTCAAACAACCACCAAATAAGCCCCTCTTTAACTTTACAGTCATGACTTCCAATCCACCTAGTTTATTGCAGTATAATTTGGTGGCTCCCTTAGGGTTGTCACAGCTACAGAACACATACATACATACACACCAAGTCATGCAGCAAAGTCATTATTTCATATGCCACGTGCATATGCGCTTTGTGTGTGTATATATGTCCGTTCTGTTGTGTACGTATACCTTTTACTACATATGTACATATATGCGTTTATTTATGCTTTCTCTTTGCTAATTTGGAGCAACTTTAATAAGCGTTAGTAAATTGAATCCTTTTTATAGTTTGGAGTGCTGCACTTGAGTGTAGTAAAATACAAAACTAGGTAGGTGTAAGTATTTTGATATGTGAGTGTGACATTAGTTTTAAATTTTACACATTTTGTGTAGGTAGGGGGTTCTTACAAAGTGTTTTTATTTTTTCAAATGAAAGGTGCTCGCATTTGAAAAACTCTACATATAAATAAAAGCAACTTCAGGTGAACGTTAGTCATTTTTACGATTTTTTGTTTGCCAGAATCAACAATTCTTCCCAGTGTGAGACCAGAGTGGTTTCATGCGATTCCTTAACTCCTCTAAAACATAAGGCCACCGTGGTCTCACTCTGTGTTAACATAAAATGTAATAAAATGCTATAAGCCAAAGGTGAAACCTATGGTAAACTTTTGTCTTATCTCCAAACTTTAAGTAAGGAAAATTAATTCATAATATCGAATTTATATTTCTTGATGATGACTTAACTTCAATACTAAGATTTATAAATAATCTGCCTTTCCATATTTATTTTTGCTCCACTGGACTAGTCTTTTCAGTATAAGATTAAGTAAATCGCTCGGTTGAACTTATATTTAACACGTACTGTTTACCAATGCATAGTTTGAAGTATTTCGTGTCCAACATATTCTTAATTAGCAGTTGGAGTTCAGCTTCGATGAAGGTGGTACTGATTATTGGTTCATTAGTCCATCTATTTTGTTTCTAAGTAGTTGCTAGAAAAGTTGCTTAACTCTGCGAATCCGTGACGAGATTTCCAACATTTTTTCGAATGAATTGCTTCCATGACTTAAAGTGATCTGTCAGTCATTCGGCTAAGTTTTATAATAACTTTTCCTTTCCTTTCACGAGATGAATTTGTAAAATTTATTTTTATCCAAAATTTTTTAAAAAGTTATTTTATAAGAGTATTTACGATTTTATATTGTTCATATACCAAAAAATAATTAATTAACTCCAACAGCCTAAAATTTATGCTGCGGTTGCGTCCATTTTAACATAAAATGCCCACAATACCCTCCCTCCAACATATTTGTTGCTGCTCAGAATATTGCGCTCAAGGTTTGAAATATGAGTTTCCAATAGTAAAATGAGCTACTGCTATTGAATTCATTTTAGGTCATATATTTTATTTTACAGCTCAATACACACATAAAACAGTACAAACAAATACATGGAATATACATATATAGGGGACATTTCACGTCTATGTGATACATTCAAATATATCAAAATAATTTAAAAGCATAGCAAGTTAAGAAGATATTTGCAAAATAAAATAATTTTTTGAGATGGTTTACTTTGAGCGTAGTGACCATATTTCTTTCGAATTCATTGCGCTGAATTATGTGAAGAGAGGTGATCCGTAGGACGTAAAACGTCCCATTTATATAAATGACATATCTAAACCAATATCCTGTAGGTTGTTGTGCCAATAGCATATGAGTGAGCGGCAGCTACTCATTTGTGTTATGAATAAGATAGAAAAGAAGTTAAATTCATAAAAAATTTACGTATCAGTTGGCATAGTGCTTAGAGCATAGAGTGAAACGTTCCAAAAATTGTTCACTTTATGGTGTAGAGTGATTGAAGTAGCCTTTTCAGCACGAGAATAATTTTTTTTTTAGTGCTATTTTAATGAATGGAATGTATTTTTAAACATGCAAATTATGTTTACGGCTTTTGGTTTTATTTAAGCATTTTGTGCAGTTTATATATTTTGGATTATTTTACATATGACCAAAAAAATTCTACATTTGCAGTTATTGTTGAAATTAATTAAACTTAATTAGTTTAGCTATGAAAAATAATTGTAATGTAACATGATATTTTTGGCTACAACAGAATTAGTTAATTAAAAATAATTGCCACAAAACTTTAAAATTTGTCTATTTCATGACAAATTGGAATTGTTCTTACATCAAGAAGTACATAACTCAAACCGGTGTAAGAGAAACACTTAATACCATGAACACTCAATACCATAGTTGAAGTGAATATCATTATATGAGTACACTTGATACCTGAATAAAATGAGTTTCTGGATACTGAAGCAACGAATAAGCTAGTCAGGAAAGAGGCCGCAAGTTCATAAATTCGAAAAATTATCTCAGAACGGTCAAAACAATACCACGATCAGATCAAGATCAAGATCAAGATAGGCTTGTGTGACACTCAAAGAGTAACTATACTCTTATGAATACTTATGGACAATAAAGAACTTAGATATTAAAAAAATTAAGTTCTCAGTAGCTATCAGCACAAGCAGAGAATTTCTGAGAAAAAACAGTTTCACCCTCTCCCGACGGCCAGGTCATTAGATAATAAAAAGTTGTACTAAGTTGTCGACACCTAAAAATATCGATATACACAAAATCGAAGAAGAAATCCAGTGTGTTCTTTAAACCTTTTGTTGGCAGAAAAATTTATAAGAAGCAATAGGTTTCAAGATATTTGAAAGTTTTTTGAATTAAATTGACTTAACTTATCGGGATTGCAAGTGGCTTTTACTTTCATAATCTTAAGAAACTATGATATTTACATGGAAAATTTAAATGAATTTACTTAAGTCGAAAATTCTCGACTCTTACATTGGCTGCACTCATTTTGATGAACTTCGTGGATCTCGAAAACAGAAGGCAGAAATGTCGCTATAACCTGACAGTTACAAGAGCACTACTCAAAAACAATTTCCTTATAATTACACTATATGGCGTTATAATGCAAGGGTAAATATACCCTTTGTACCGCTTTGCACCGTGTACCGCTTTGCCCCGCCTTCCCCTACATATAATCTTTTTTCTCAGAACTTAAGCTAAAAAATAACTTATAACCTAAATGTTCCATGTTCCTCACCAAGAACAAGTTTTTATTTGTTACAACAACAAAAATAAAATAACACAAGTCTTTGTGCAAAAATAAACTACTAAATGAAGACATGAAAAAATCATGTCATACAATTTGTCAGAAATAAAGAGCGAAAATGTCATAAAAAGCACTTGCTAAAATAATACATAAAATCAAATAAACATGTCCACAGCTGGTTTTTACTATGAACATTTTGCCACTTAAAATAAAAGAGAAGAGTTTTATTTTCAAAGAAATAACAAATGTGCATCAAATCAACAAAAGTAACCGAATTTATGAGTTATGTAATTTTTTTTTGTTGACATTTTTTACTGCACTTAATAAAAAATAAAAATTTCATTTCAAATATCAAACATTTTATCTGGTTGTGCTGTTGTTGTGTTTCTGATTGTCAGTATCCATAAACATATATGTACGAGTATTTTCAGAAAGAAACAAAAACCTTGAACCAATAATAAAATCGATGCTATTTAATAGCTTACTATGTCCAGACATGAGACCGTAACAATGTTGTTTGTTTTTTTTTTTTTTTTGGTTTCTGCCCTTATTGTTATTATTGCTGTGTACTGGGTGGTTGGCTTATAGGTATTTTTGAATTTATTATGTTTATCATTATTATTCTGAGCAAACAATAACACTTAGAATAACGACGATCATGTCATAAAAGGATATTAAATTTGTTATTATATTAAACACATTTTGTTATATCATATACATACAAACAAGTGAAATTCGATAAGTGCTTTGTTTATCGAATAATGTCAGAAAGAAATTTGTTTAGAAAAAAAAGTCTAAAACAAACAGAGAAAGAAAGTCATTAAGAGGAACAAATATGTTGCTAAAAGCAAAAAAATCACTTGGACTAACCAAAACAGGGTTAAAAAATTCTATAGTAAAATCAAAATCTAAGCTTAAGATATCCTCAATAAACAATATATTCAACTAAAAAATTAAAAGATAAACGAAAGTTTCCTCAATAAACATTAAAATTATCTTGGCAAAGGAAAATTAAAAGAAAAATTATATAAAAAAAATGTATAGCTTTTCGGATAAGCATAAAACATACTGTAAAAAAATTTAAGTTTATCACAAGAAACAAAGATCCTTAAATAAATATTGACATCACTGTTCAAACAAAAATTTTTATTTAAAGGAATGAACAAATAAATTAATGCCTAGACAAATAAAGCGACATTGTAAGTATATAAATAATTTAAAAGAAACAAATAAGGAATTATGGAAAATACATCTTGATAAAGGGTGTGCTCTTTAGGATAAAACAAAAATTATCTTTTTAGGCGCATAAAACTGCAAAAGTTACCAGTCTAAGTATATAAAAATTTCTCTGAGCAGAAATTTACTTGAACAGACCAAATTTAATTAAAGGTAAATTTACTAAGGGTTAGGGTTAAGCGAACGTGACCAGATATTTTTCACAAAAACGTGGAGCAGGAAAAAGTTAATGAAACTATTTTAAAGATTCGTTTGTTTTAAGTGGAAAACATTTCATGTATTTACTAAAAAAAATGGTCTTCACTTCCACATTCCGAAAACCGTAACAAATCAGACTATTTCCAATTATTTTTAAGCAAAATCAGATATTTACTATCTCCAATTATTTGTATTTACCAAAAAAAAAAAAAAAAGATCTCACTTTCACCGAAAACCCTATCAAAATGAGATTTATTATGAGATTTATTATTTCCAATGAAAACGTGGACAGCGCGGGGCAGAAAATCAAAAACGCGGTCACGTTTGGTTAAGCCCTTGCGAAGCCCAACGCTAGCAACTCGTGTTGAGTTATTTTTCCAGAAGTTTTTAAATTTCTCAGAGCCTATATTTTCTTTCTGCATTTACAATGATGAAAAAAATAGGTGCTATAATTTTATTCCGAAATACCATATCCACATCTAAATTGCTGACCAAAAAAAAAGGTTTCACTTCCTCTTGGTTTCTTTGTTAGTTACGATGGAATTCTAGTGCCACTGTTTTTAACCGGAGTGTTTCAAATTTTCCTTCTTATTGGGCTGGCTCCAAGTTTGTCTTTGCTCACAAAGTTTGTTTTTGAAATTACTGAACGATTTTCTTACCAGACCTTTAGACTAATTGTGGATTGTTTTGCTTTGTTCAAATGATTTATAATTTGTCCCACCATATTTTTGCTTGCCTTCCTTTTTAAGTTTGTCGAGATGAATTTATTATTACATATTGATATGGCGTTTTTTTATTTATATATTTTTTTTTTGTTAAGAAGAATTTAATGTCCTGCACACGTAGTATGTTTACTGTATTCTTCCGTTCGTAACGTACAGAAGCGGTAGAGCCTACCATTGTGCGTATGACCAAATTTGGTTTTCCTATACATAGTATGTCCACATTAGTTTTTTATACGTCCATGTTAACGATACATTTTTGTTTTGGTATTTTTTTATGTATTTTTTGGCACAGTTTTTTTTGTTTATGTGTATACAATTTATAGTAACTCTTACATGAATTTGTTGAAATGATTTTGTGCAGTTTTTAGATATTTTAGAATTTTATGACTTAAATATTGCTATTACTTTTATCTAAGATATAACAGCATAACATTTATGATATGCACACTGTTTATTGTTAATAAATTTTCGTTAGAAATTTTTACAAAAATTTCATTTCACCCTTTCTTTATGGAACGTTAAATTTCGCGCAAAGCTTACCCTTTTATTGAAAGCTTTAAATAGCAACTGTTTTTTTATATTTTTTTTTTAATAGCTTATTATACAATAGCCTCTGTCTGATGATCCTTTGAAAGACGAACGCGGCGGGCAACAGCAGCAATAACAACAACAACAACAACAACAACAAAATAAATAAAGCTGTCATGCAACGAGCAAAGCAGGATATCACAGCGCGAGATATCCTTTGGTAAAAATAATGCTAACAACCGCATCAGCAGCAGACAACGGCAATAACAATAACAACAATAACAGCAACAACAAAAAGAAAGAAAAAAATTATTACACGTTCATAAATAACAAAAGCATGAGAAAAAAACTAAAGCAAAACGAAACAAAGAAAAAAAAAGAAGGAAAAGCGAGAAGAAAATGAAAATTCGAGAGAAAAACTAAGCCACGTGCTGCGTCATATTATTGTATTGTCGGTAGAAGGATAACATTAATAGCAGCAATAGCAACAGCAGCAACAAAATAAAAAGCCAACAATAACAAAAACAACAACGTCAATTTGAGCGATGCGCAGAAATTTCGTCAAACTTTTTCCCGATGTCGTTGTTTTTGTGCATCCTTTAAAGGAATTTCTTTCTTTCTTCAGTTCTCTAACATTGCAAGTCAATTACGTGCTCGTACCACATTCTGGCAACATCCAGCTGTGCGGGATTGAGACAGAAAAAGCAGCACCAGCAGACCTGATTTTTGGTGAAAAGTTGACAAGTAATTTTTTGACAGGAGCAGCAGTTTTGGGAGTGATAAGAGGTTTTGCCTTTTAATCGATTTATCGTATGGGTAACAGAAGCATGCGATATAGATACAATATTTTAAAGTATCGATAGTTACGAATGTATTGAAATATATATTTATGTACGAAGTGTGTTCAGAAAATAACGGGAATTTTGAAATTTTGCAGGCTGCGTTTGTCTGATTGACACAATATTATTGTTTTTGTATTTGCAAGCATGTCTAGAAAGCCATATTTTTTTGTCAGCTGTTGAAAGAATAACCCCTGTTTTAGTATTGTTAGCGATTTTTAAATTTTGTATATGTAAATACATAATGGATCAGATCTAGCGATCCAGAATGCCTCCACTCGGACGATTGCACCTTAGTTTCGAGATTATTACATTAAACCCATGTTTCATCACCTGTTAATCATAACGTATCATCGTTTCAATAGTTCTGTATCGTTTGGAACTTGATTCAGCAACTCCTGGACAACTTCCATTCATTAACACTTTTGAAAAAAATTTTCTGCAACACGTTTCATACCCAAAGCATCCGAAAAAATTTCATCATAACTTGGGTTTATGGTTATGATGTCGAAACTACGGTGCAATCGTCCGAACGAAGGCATTCTGGTTCGCTGTATCTGATTTAGCTATTGAACTACAAAAATACTACAAAAAGTGGGCCGACTCTGGCATAAGTGAGCGTGGCACATTTATATCAACAAAATTTTTTAAATATGTTGCAGAAAGCTTTTGAAATAAGATGATTAATATAATGTGGCACCTATAACAATAGAGTACCTCTACCGCTCCCCCCCTTTCAAAGTAAATGCATTTTTTTTCCCCTGCGCAAAAAAAATTTAAAAAAAGTTTCAAAGTTCCCAATATTTAATCGTGCCGCCCTAGGCACTGATCTAGTGTGGCTCTAAGGTAAATCCGGGCCTGTTAATGATAACACCCTTAATGGAATATGTATTTATATTTAGTTTTTGATTTATTACTTTTCTCATGAATATCCAACTAGCGTCCAGAAATTCCAAGCTTTTGCAGCATGAATTGCGGCGCGTTGCATAAATTTATTTTTTTTTTTGGATTTTTATTTTATTTGGCAAATTTTGCTTATACCCTGGAGCTTTCTTTAAAATGTGAATGTGTCAAGTTTTGAAAACCTTTTTTGACTATCGAGTTTTTGAGCAATTTCGCCTTGGGAAATGTCATGTGCAGTACAAAGCTTTGAACCGTTTGTATTGTGAAATAAATCCCTTCGTATAAAACTTTTAGGGTGCTTCATATTTTTGCTACAGTTTCAACAAAAAAATGCACAAAATTGCACAAGATTTACGAACAATTTATAAGCTTTCTTTGGTCACTTACACATTTTGTTCTAAATCTATTTCTAATATAAACAAATGGCTCTAAAATTGTTAAAAGATCTCAAAAAGTTTTTATTGTAATAAACACAAATATTTCATTATTATGCATTTCATTTCGAAAATCCACCCTTTTTACTTATGTATTCGTATGTCACATAAAAATTATAAGATATCGTTTCTGCTTTTAATAAATATTTGCAACTACAGCAAAAAAAGTGCACAAAATGTATTTCTGTTTTTCAATAAAAATTCGACTTTAAATCAATGCATGATGCCAAAGTTTGCAAAGAAAACGAAACACTGGCAAGGTAAAAGCTCTAGCGTTACTGGCGCCGTTAAAGCACCTGAGACGCATTCTACGAGACGAAGAAATGCAATGTTAAGAAAACACATATTTTTATAGTTTTTATAGTCACACACACGTTTGCTTTACAAAATCACTACGATAGCGCTTTCAAAACGTCTACTAAAAATTCTTATAAAGAAACTGCAGTAGCTGTGCCCTGCTGTTGCCATTGTATTTGCATTTTACAGTGATGCACTTCCTTCCGGCTTGCGCTTTTAAAATGGCACCGTTATTGTTATTATTTTTTATTTGTTTTTTTTTTTTTTTATTGGTATATGGATGTATGTATGTATGTACATCGCTAAAATGTAAAAAAACGAGTAAAAGAATTCATTACAAAATTTGATGCATCTCTTGTAAATTTTTTATGATTTTTTTCTTTTATGTAGATATTTTTGGAAGTGTTGGGTTGTGGCTTTTGGTTCGTGTACAGTTTCCCGTTGTCTGTTGTCATTCCCTTTGATTTAGTATCAAGTTGTATACGTTAAGGATATATAAATTTTTTTTTTTTTCTTGGCAAGGTTAGTAAATTGGTTAGGATGGCAGTCATATTTTTCTAAGGATCCATGCTGATGCCACTACAAATATGATGCCCCACTTTACATTAAATATATTGCTTCATAATACCATCATGATTGAGTTATCAGTTTACTTAAGACTCGTTATTTCTGTTATTCCAAGTATCAAGTAAATATCGCCGGAAAATTCGTATGAACTGTGACCAAATATAAATCTTTGTTTTCTAGTTATTTATTTTGTTTTCTTTTAACATAAAGGACATCTACAAGCTCCTGCAAAGAAATCTTAAAATTTTTGCTCATATGCCACCTTCAGAGGCAAATACTTCTAAAAAATATTGGAGGTGCCCAACTTTCAAAAGTTTTTCAAGTGACTTTTCATGGAGGGTGGAGAGCCATAATCATCAAAAAGTATGAAAATATAAAAGTATATGATGAGAACATATGAACAGTATAAGTACAATTCATAATTTTAATCATAATTTATTGTGCAAAACATTACAAAATTTTGGTTATTACAATGCAAATGTTTTACGTCTAATTTCGCACCGTTCTATGACCCACACGGGGTCCATGGGGATAAAAATAATATAATCCAACCTTGAATTTACAGGTTTGACAACTTCAATTTGAACCAGTCTGGGACTCAAGGTAGAAACTACCTCGGTAGGCGGGCTGGGATGGCTTTCAGCTTCTTTCTTGATTCCCAGACTGATTCAAAGTGAAATTGTCTACCTTGTAACGCCAGGCTGATCCAGCGTAACAGACAGGCTAACCCAAGGTTGAAAACGCAGCATTATTCTGTCCTGCTGAAAGGAGATTGATTTCAGGTTGACTCAAGTTATTTTTTCTCCCAGTACAATTGTTTTGTATATACTAGGTCTTCAAATATTGGGGGGCAATACCCCTCCAAATATTTTTTAAGGAGAAAAAAGTGCCTCGCCGCCTTTAGCCACCTTTCAGTAACTTTCGACTCTCTCACTAGCTCTAAGAAGATATCATACCACCTCTAAAAACATTTTGTTTGCTTACATATATGAACCCATAAATTATACTTACACAAAATTAATCGAACTGGGTGCTAACATACATAAAAATTATAAAAATCATTACTCTTGGTTTGCATTTGGGTCTTAAGAACCCAGTAGGAAGATTTGTGAGTTAACAACTTAATACTGTTAAATTATGTATGATGTATAACAATTTTTTCCTGTTGGGATATTGCGTACTGCGTATTGCGTATATCATGTATTTCTAAGTCCTAAGCAAACACACATGCAATTGCATTCGCACATACTCGTCTAGTTAAGGAGGGATCCTGGATTATGAGGTCCGAAAATTTTGTTTTTTTTTTTTTTTGTTACTTAGATTAATTCTTATGTACCCAAATTTATAGAGACTAATTCAAAGTATTCCGGACAGAGTTGGAGTCCTATGGAAAACTTTGAAGCGCGTTTTCCTTAGATTTAATTTTTACGAAATCAGCGGGTGCAAATGCAAAAAAACTAAAATACATATTGACTGTATTTATTTTTTTAAATTTATTTTTTTATTCAGTATTATATTTTATCCATTTGAACTAAAAATATTGCATAAAAAGGTTTTTTTTAAACGACTTATATAGCGGGTTGAATTGATTATTTTGTTTTCTTTAAAGCACTTTTAGCTTTCTTTAGTTCGCTCAAAAAAAAAATATATATTAAAACTAAAAACGTTTTCTAATTTTTTTTTGCCAGATAAAAATATTTTAGTCGCCAATTGGATACTTCAGTGGCGTGAACATTTTCCAAAAAGTTTGTTTATCCCTTCCCCAAACGTTTCGCGAGAAGAGCTTCTTTCGGACCTCATAATTCAGTATCCCCGCTTTAAGGGTACAAGTCAAACTTATTCGAAAAAATAACACCAAATAGAAACTACAAAAACAATATTAAATTTATTCATAAAACTGTTTGCTTGTAAAAATAAGTATGCGTTCGCAAAAGCTCTTATATCATGTTTTATCAGCTAAATAAATTTGTATTGAATTTTTATTATGTATTGTTATCATTTGCACACAGCTACTTTACTGCATAGTTTGCAAAAGTTGTTGGTAATCCTTTATAGAAAAACCTTCGTATATTTTTTGTGATTTTTCATTTCTTATTTTATTTATAATTTTAAGGTAAAATTTACCCATTTATTCATTGAATTTTTAATAAGATTAAGTTTGATGTTTGCGCACAATAGACAAAAAATAGAAGATTGATTGAAATTTTTTGTATCTGCTGAAATTCTGCACAAAGTACAATAGATATTTTAGATAAACTGGAGAAATCCACAAATAGTTAAAAGGTATACCCATTGGCAGGCCCGGATTTAGAAATCTGCCGCCCTTAGGCCAGTCAGAAATTGCCGCCCCCCTTAACTAGTAAATATAGGAAAAAAAATATGTAATATCAAAAGTGAGGACCTTGTTTTTTTGCTTGTTAACAATTTTAGGTAATTTAGTGCAGACAATCCCAGTATTTGCATTTTTTGCCCCCTGTGTAAATAAATTTAAAAAATTAAAAAGAAAATTTGAAAGTTCCCAATATTTGCCGCCCTAGGCACTGGTCTAGTGTGCCTCTAAGGTAAATCCGGCCCTGCCCATTTGTTTGCCATCATCCCCAGTGACATTGAAATTGACCAACTGTTTGGCAAATCTCTAGAGAATCTTAATATAGTCTCGTCAGATTAAAATATATATGATTACTTGTTTGCCATAGTCAAAAAAGGCGATCTAGAATATATATTAAATTCATTAGATAAACTCCAAAGACAGATTAGTATTAGGGGAAGAGCATGTATCTTGGATCGATTGTACCTTGGACCAACAGTAACAGTACGACTTTCTCTATTTATACAACCGATTTCAACAACGCTGCACAATAGTTATTTTGATTTACGTTCTTTCGCCAACTGAGGAAGATGAAATTTTGACGTGATTTGTAAATTTTGTGCAAATTTTCAAGGTCGACTTACGTGCTGTGTTAATTAGTTGTGTTGGGGATCAATGACGAAATAACGGTATCCAACGTTTCTCTTCAAGTTAATTATCTTAAAATCTTATTATCTCCTAGGGTAAAATTGTTTTTGAATTTTCCGAATTTTGTCCTTGGACCAATGCATGGAATTTACCTTGAACCTGTCCTAATTACATAGTTTTTCTGTGTCATGAAATGTATTACGGATGTACTTCAGAAATATTCCTCGGAGCAAAAATTACGGTAAAGGTAAAGTGGGCAATTTAAATGGTTTAAGGGGTAGATCTGCTGCTAAAAAGGACAAGATCGGAAAGCAAATTTAATTCGCCATTTAGCTAAACTTTGATTATCTGGAAACACTATATTGATATATCAGTCCAAAATTGATCATAAAAAACTATTTAGTACAGAGGAAAGAAACATTTTGTTAAATTTAGTCTCATGGTCCAAGGTACAATGCCTGATTGTACCTTGGACCACTTCGGAATTCTAAAGAAAAAGGCCTTTTACGTGGTTTTGGAAAAAAGACTGCGGCTTTTTGTATTCATGCCATTATAGCTAAAAGATCAGTTTAAAATATAGAGGCGTCAGAGGAAAAAAGCAGCCGTAGTTTGGAGTCAGCAAAAGATTTGCTCAAAATTGGTCCAAGGTACACGCACTTCCCCTACATTAGCGACGTGGTTGCGTCGCACACGCGTACATTATTTTTATCATAATTTCTAAAATAAATTGCGATTTTTAACTTTTCTCAACGGAATTGCATTCCCTAGAATTTTGATGTCAAATAAAACATTACCATAAATAATAATAAATTTTGAAGTCTCCAAAGCACATATGCATTTTATATATTTTTATCCTAAAATTTATTTACAGCAATTTATTCCCCTCTGAGAATTTCATTGGGCTCAATGACTTTTTGATATTTTTTCGATAAATTAGTAGATGAACATAAATTGCACTCAAATTGTTTTAGCACGTCTGGCAAATAAGGCTTTAAAGGACATTTGCCTTTTGCATTGTATATAGTCTATGGGTCTATGGTCGACAGTTTATGTTGTCTCTATGGACACATGAAGATACAAAACAAAACATATAACATATTCCCGCAGTACTGTTTGGCAAAATGCAAGTGTTATGGGCAGTTTGCCAAAATGTCTTTGCTTGGTATTGTAAATATTGATACCACAATAACAATGAATACAACAGCAGCAATGATAATAACAACAACAACAATAGCAACTATTGCACAAAAGGGATAATAGAACAAATAATGAACAAGAACAAAATAAATTCAAAATAAATAGGTTAAACAATAAATGTTTAACAGCTGGCAAAAGCAACACAAAATTGGCAGACAAGTTGTTAAATTAATAAGGGAATCTTTATAACATGCATCAGAAACAATAATGTCAAAGTAAAAAGTTTGTCAAAATGTTTATAAAAAGTTATTGTTGCTCGTTTTTTTGCAAAAACACAAATAAAGAAAAAACACATCAGTCTTCTGACTGTAGTAACAGCACTCCTCGAAATGTTGCGGAAAATATTTTACTCTTACTAATTAAATGAAATTATAATTTACAGATACTACAAAAAAAAGTCGATAACCAGTCAGAAAAGTTCACTTCTGCTCCAAATTCTATTTTCAACCCATAACAAAAATTCTACTAGGTGTAGATATTCAATTACTCTTATCAGAGATGAAAGTGTTAGAGAAGACTTCTGAAATCAAGCCAATGACTTAAAATTATGAAATTTTAATATCCGACGTGGAGTGACAGCTTGCCGCGATAAGGAGATTCAGTAGGTCCGACGATATCGATAATTATAAAGTCGAGGATGAGCACTGAAATAATAAACTTAGCAGCTTAGTTAGCGTCTATACTGAGATTGAACGGCTACAAAAGGCGTCTGTATAACATATGTTGAATGGCTTACTCAAAAGTACATATACATATCTTTTACTTAAAAGTTCCATCAACCAATCTTCTCAACTATCCTGTATTTAAAAGCTATAAACACAAAGAAGTTTCCCTATACCATTTCAAAACTCAAAAATTGCACCTTAATTTTTTTCTTGAACAAAAGTTTTAAATACTGATTTGAAACCCACAAAAAATTTCTTGCGAAGGTGATGACTTCGAAACAAATTTTTTGCGTATAGATTTCTATTATATAAGAAATATACTAACATTTTTTTGTTGTGTCTTCTTATATAAATTCTATAACTCCATATAATTGTGTGTTTTTGGCTGCTTTATGAGAAAAGTTTGTTAAACTTTATGCATATACTACGTGTTTTCATGTTACTCGTATAATATTGCTATTGATTTTATGGTTCTTTTGAAATTGATAATAATCTCGAAATTTATTTTTAGGCAATGAAATGTACTTGGCAGCTATTGTTGAAGGCAAGACAAAATTTTATTTTGCAATGATACTTTTTGCTATCGTACGTGGTGCCGAATGTCATTATTTGAACTCACGGTCACATTGCCACAAGTAATTTATTGTGCAATATTTTAAAATTTAGGTATTTCAATTTGTTCATGTTTTGTTCTAACATTTTGAAGGCCTTATAGTACATTTTATATATAAAAACATGGACTTACACAGAAAGATATACATATTTTATCAGTTAATAATCAAATTTTATGCGCTAGAAAAGTTCTGAAAAAATTGTCATAAAATAACATCAAGATTTACTTATTGTGCACCGATTAATAAGTACATAATTCAAACAAAGCTTTTTGCTTAAAATATATATAAGATAATATGATTAATATGTATATATGCAAATATAAGATTTTTCAAATTATAAGAAGTCATTATTTTAATTTAACTTTACCATTTTCAACACTCAATAAATTCAAAACTTCTGCGCTAGATTCTGGTGAACCATTTTCTTTTGGATGTTTAAAAATATGCCATATTACTTTTGCCTAAAACATTTACCACTAACATACTTAGCTCTAGAGATATTGAACTGGAGAAATTAAAATAGAGCACCTGTTATCCTGGCACCATATATTCCATTTGAAATTTTCCTCGAATTTTTTCATTCGAGACATGTTACGGTAAAGGCATTTCAAGTGGAAAAATTCATTCGAGAGATCTTGAAATATGTAGTAAGAATTTCTCAAAGACGAGGTAGTTAGAATACTCATGAACAGATATGGGAAGATTGTTTTCAATTGTAAATTTACGTTAAGTTAGTAATAATGACTCCGCACTAAAAAACCGGCAGTTATCTTATAACCACCCATACAAACATAAGTACATACTTCATTGCACAATAGAGAAAGCTGTTCTACAGTAAAGAAAATGAAAACTTTTTCTTATATTACAGTAAAACCTTTTATGGCAGCAATACACTTGTCATTTTACGTTGGCGCCTAACTTCCCTATAAAGTAAACAAAATCAATGACACCATGAAAATCTCATGAAAAAACACTATAATCCCGATTTTCATACATTTTTAATGAGCTGTCGCTACTGTTTGCAACGATGGTAACTTGATTGCAAATATTGTTGCTATCCTTCGCCAAAAAGGATATTATATAAGAGCAACAAAAATTTATGGTATCTAAAGTATGCCACCATTAAAGTTGTGAGGCAATGAAGCCACCAACAAACAATCGAGTGCACACATCACGTACTTAGCAACAGCAACAGCAACAGCAACAAAAACAAGAAACAGAGTAGAAAAAATTACAACAATGCGGACAATAGGTACGTAATGCCGAAGACGATGAAAGCATTGGCGACAACAACAACAAATAATCAACCAACAACACAAAAAACATGTCGCGCATTACGGCAGCAGATCGTTCGGAAGGAACGTGTCAAGAAAATTAAACTGGACACCATATCGTTATGAAGTGAGTGACAACGATGCGCGCTTGCTGTATGAGACATCGGGCAGCTATGTGCATCTTTGAATGTTGCGCGTCTTTGATGTTGCTGCTGCTGCTGCTGCTGCTGATGCACGCTAATAAGCAGCAATTGCTTAAATGCATACTTGTCTCAAATGGTATGGTTGGGTTGCCAGGTAGACTGAAGAAAATTAAATTGACAGCGGTTGTGTAAAGAGAGTTGTTAACATTTTTTCAATTATTTGATAGTAGACGTATAGCTGATAATTGAAATTAGCGTCAGTCCCCAGAGTAGTGGTGTAAGAGGTTGTAAGAGGCTGACAAAAAAAATTTTGCTCAATAACTATGCCACAATTAGAAAAATATACTATATATAGGTATTGATCAATGTTGTAGAGGAGATGAAAACACATCGATTTCATGTTTCTCACAACACGGCCCACCACTATTCTAGCGACTGACGCTTATTTCGATTATCAGCTATACTTAAAGTATCATTTGAAAAGTAAAATAAGTGGCAGGAAATGACTTCGAAAAATGTGAACCTCCCGGAGTAAAATGTTGTCTAAGTAAATCTGAAGCGTTCTTTTCCCTAAAGCATTATCGGTGAAATGGAAAGCTTGGATTACCCTTCATATCAATGGTATTCATAGCTTTTAATCTGGCAACCCTATATTGAAATCTCATATGTACAGACATGGAAGGTGTAAAGAGTATTAAAATAACAGTGGATGGTTATGTCATGACGTACTTTTGGCAAAACACATATTAAACTGCCAAGTGAAAATGAAAGCATTTCACTTAATAAGTAAAGTTAAACTGTCAGTCAGTCAATCAATGTCAGTTAAGAATGAAACGAGTAGATAATTTGACACCGAACCCTGTGCCATGAGTAAAATAATTAACCTTCATTTTCACTCTTACTTACTTAAAGTTCTAGACAGTATACCTTAAAGACATGAATGGCAGCTTACCATGCTATCTAATTACTTTCTCTTAAATAAAATTTGTTAACTTTGAAATGCCTCAAACAAGTGCTATCAGTTGAAACTTTCGGAGAATATTTTTATTTTAATATCATATATTTTTATTTTATTTTGAATCTACAAGAGATTATCTAAAATATAATGCAATAAAAATCAAAGATAAGACATCATCATCATCGTCGTTATTAACCCAACTGTTGAATAAATAAAGATTTTCTGTCCACACACGCATGCGCTGTTTGTTGCATTTATTTACAAGCGCATTGTGTCGTATGACCGACCACTTGCAGCCACATCCCATGCATTTCAAAATATAGAATTAAATAAAAGTTTACAGCGCACAGATTTGATATATTTGCAAGCTAATGGACCTGACTATCTGTATGTCTGTATGTATCTATGCGTATTGGCAGCAAATTCGCATACTTCATTTCGTATCTCAAATACCAAGTTTGTAGCTCAAGTTTTTACACTACATCTGATAAAAAAAACAAAAAATAAAAATTGCTAACATTTTTTTTTTCCACACAAATACTCGTTAGCGCTCGCTTAGACTTCACTATAATTTTAATTTGATGTACAACTAACTACTTTGGCATGAAGTTTCCCAACCCACTTGCTACTTTTGACACTCAAAGTTGAGAAGTGCGAATTTTTTTAAGTGGGTTGTAGAAAAAATGCTTAATTTATTACTCCTATTGGAAATAAATCAATTGAGTCGATATGTACACGTAGTTAGTAAGAAGTGTTGTACGTTTCTGTTTAATTTTATAAATGTGCATTTAATAAGCGAGTGATTTATTTTTCTTTAGACTACGTTCTCTATTTTGATTTTCGGGCGATTTTATTTTTACTTATTCAGAGAGAGAAATATGTATGTACATAAGTATCTTTAAAATTTTTTTTTGGAATTTTTCAAACTCTTTTTGTTTTTGTAATACTCGTAGTCTGCGTTATCCTACAAAACCAGATTCGTTTCATTATGAAATCGCGGTTATTTTTCAGGTTATAACTAAAAAAGTATCGTTGGGCGATAATACCAGTTCCTCACATAACAAGGATTTGTTTAATAAACATTCGAATTCTATACACCTCTGCGGCCATTCCGTTTTCTTTCTATGTGAAAAATGTTCTTAAAGCTTAAAAAATATTTTCAATACTTTAGGTTTTGCTTGTTGGAAGTTTTCCTTAAGGAAAACGGTCTGAAAGTTGATGGAGAAATGGCCAATAAAACAATAAATTTTAGTACAAGTTTCATGTGAAAATAGCACTCAATATAATATAATAAGGGTATTCCTGAAAACTCGAAAAACCTCGAAAACTCGAAAACATTTTCGAGCCTCGAAAATAATTTGTATGAAAAAAGGTTTACGCAACTCTCGAAAACTTTCTAGGCAAATTTGTTGCGAAAGTAGCCTCGAAAGTTGGAAAATGAATAATTTGAGCGAGAAGAGCGCAATTGTTCTCAAAAATATAAAAAAAAGTGTCAAAAACGAAAATTAAATTATGACGATTTTTCGATTTTCAAAACAAATTTTAATTCGCTACAAACTTTTTATTTTGATTCAGTTAAGCAATTTTATGTTTCTATTTAAACAATATAGGTATCAGTTGATAAGTTATTTATTAAGCTATAATATTAGTGTGAAAAAGTTTCAAATCGGGCCATCTATAATCAAGAAGAATGGTTTAAAATTAATCCAAAAAAATGATTTTTTTAACAAATTGAAGTTTTTTATTTAATTTTTTTGATTGACAACTAAGACACATGTCTCTCACACGAGTTAGGCAGTTTTAGGCAACAAAAGGCGTTTCTCATTCGTTTGCACGTTTGCATAGATTGGGGTGTTTCCTTAAACAAGCTCGAAAACTTTCGAGGTTTCCATGCTTTCGAGTTTTCGCGTTTAGAGGAATACCCCTAATGTCTGTTTTAGTCACAAAATTAATAATTTAATTGTATTTAAGAGGTGACCCTATTGTTTTGTCCACGTGCTACTGCTGCTTTTCGTAATATTGAGGGTATAAATAAATTACCGTTAGTTTTCAAAGTTTCCAACCAATCATTTTCGGAGCTATAAACACCTTTAAATAATACCCCCAAAGTTTTCGTTTGGTATCGTACAAGGGTTGCCAAAAAATTTAATGTATACATCCAAGTTATTGCTGACCCTATTGTCTTGTCCACGACTGTATACTGAATTCCTAAATAGGAGATCTAGCACATGGTGCCGTTTTAATCTACTAGCCTCAAAAGTGTCATCAACTAAACAAAGAGCCACAGGGTTTGAGTGATAACTAAGCCGATACAGATATTTTTCACTATACCTAGTAATTTATTTTTTTAACAAGTGGGATATCTAGGTCGCAGTGCAGCGTTTCGTTGGTCACAAACCAAGAAGCATCAACTATTATTCTCAAAATTTTCGACTGAAATACAATAATTGAACTACAGCTGAAGTTTCTAAAGGACATTTCCTACTTGCAACTGTAGCAGTGTCGTCTGCATAAGTAGCGACAAGAAGGTTATTCGACGTGGGCATGTCAGAAGTGAATAGCGTATAAAGTAGAGGCCCTAGGACACTCCCTTGTGGGACACCAGCGCTAATTTTGTACATTTTTGACACTTCATCTTTACACTTGACATAGAAATATCTGTCGCTGAGATATGATTTCAAAACAAAGAAGAAAGGGGCAGGTAGAAATTTTTTGATCTTATAAAGAAGACCAGTGTGCCAAACCCGGTCAAAGGCCTGTTGTACGTCTAAAAAGACGACGCAACAGTAATTTTTATTTTCAAGAGTTTCTTGGATTGCATTAACAACTCTGTGGCATTGTTCGGGCGTGCCGTGTTTATGCCTAAACCCAAACTGGTGTTCGAAAACTTTCGAGGCAAATTTGATGCGAAAGTAGCCTCGAAAGTTAGAAAATGAATAATTTGAGCGAGAAGAGCGCAATTGTTCTCAAAAATATAAAAAAAAGTGTCAAAAACGAAAATTAAATTAAGACGATTTTTCGATTTTCAAAACAAATTTTAATTCGCTACAAACTTTTTATTTTGATTCAGTTAAGCAATTTTGTGTTTCTATTTAAACAATATAGGTATCAGATGATAAGTTATTTATTAAGCTATAATATTAGTGTGTGCCTAAACCCAAACTGGTGTTCAGGTATAATGTTCTGCCTCTCTATAATCGGTAACAATCTTTTTAAAAGTAATCTTTCGAAAATTTTGGAAAATGTCACCAGTAAACTAATGGGACGGTAAGACGATAGGGTATTTTCGGGCTTATTGGGCTTAAGAATCATAATAATTTCTGCGCATCTCCATTGTTGTTTGGATAACAACGCTTCAATTTTTTGAAATGAATCACTATTTGTTTGGTTTTGTTTAATTGTTTGTGCATAGGTGGGACCTGAATTTGTTGCGCAGAACTGATCTGAAAAATTTGGAACCAATGGTGGAAACTGCTGAGGTTTGTGTGCAAAGTTCTGACGCATGCTCTTATTATATTGGTGTGAACTTTCCCTTATAGTTGGCTGGATGACTTTGAAGACAATTCACACATTTGGCTTGAGTATCGTTTTGTTTTGGACACTCTGCAGTTGAATGGTCAAGACCACATTTGACACAATTATAAGGCTTAGAACAATACGTCCTGGTATGTCCAATTTCTTGACAGCGATGACATTGAACTATGTCGGTTGTTTTTTTGGGGTATGCTGCTGCTAGTTCATGATCGCCTGGTGTTTGGTTCATTTTGGATCATTTCAAAAAATATTTTTGTTACGAGGAAGAAGAAGCAGCAAGTTTGAACTATTTTATATTATTTATATTTTTTCCACGTGCGTTAAAATAAGGGGTAGGGGGCCCGGCAATATCTCTCCAAGGGGGGGAGGGGGTCATGGAAAACCTCACTTCAACTTTTGAATGCATAGAATTTTCATTAAAAATTATAATTTAAATCTCACGAGATGGAGGGGGGGAGGGCTACCGTCAGATCTCAACAAGAGGAGAGGGGGTCCGAATTTTCAAAAAAAAAAACATCTCACGTAATTAATGGACGTCCTCTTACAACTCGGCTTCCACTACACCGATTTTGATAAATGAGGTGTCATTCGTTTTGTAATAATTTGTAGACTTTTTGTAAAGCATAGTAAATTTTAAAAAACTTTTGTAAGTTTTTGTGAAATACGAAAAAATGGAATAACCTTTTTTTTAAATGTTAGAAAATTTTGGTGTCCATAAGAAAAAAAATACATTCCAAGCCTCAATTTAGCACTTTTTCACAAAACCCGAATGCCATCACTGGTTAAAGCTTAGGCAAAGAGCAACAAGATTGAACACAGACCCTTTTTCAGTCTGGCACATCCACCGTCCGTGCGAATAAAGTTTGCAAAAGGTTAAAATGGTCACTGAGCCAAAAATTTCGGCACCGGCCATACTCAGGTGAAGAAGAAGAATCTATATATAAATGGGCGAGTAGCTTGGCACAATCAATGTTCATCCATGTATTAAGTTTCACAACTGTAGCTGTCATGGATGCCAAGATATAGCGTTGAAAGTGTTTTTGTTGTAAGGAAGAATCCATGCCCCGTCGCCAATCGCGTCCACATTTCATGATGTCTTTAGGATAGACAATATACACCCTTGTTACAAATTTTAAAACTCTTGCTACCATAAGTTACCATATAGCGTTTTAATTGTGTTTATCGCATGGAAAGTGCCACGCTACGTTGCATATTCCCGTCCATATTTCGTGAGGTTTTTAGCGTAAGCTATATACACCCTAACATAAAAGTTCAAAACTATCAATAGCATAGAAGCCCAGATATACCGTTTTAAGTGTTTTTTTTGCATGGAAGGTGCCATAGGTGTGTGCGAGGTGTTTGGCATAGACGACTTGAATCCTATCACAAAATTTTAAGACTCTAGGTATCACAGATACGCAGATATAGCATTTTAAGAGGTTTTGTTGTATGGAAGGTGTCATGACCCTTATATTTATCAAAATAAAATATAGCTTATGTTACTCAAGGATAGTGTAGCTTTCTATTGGTAGAAGAATTTTTAGAATCGGAGCAGTAGTTCCAGAGATTACCCTCTACATACAAAAAATAAACAAAAAATAAACTTTACCTCTTTATATAATAAATAGTATAGATTTAGTGATCTAAGATTTTTAAGACGAGCATTTACATTTTGAAAGACTAAATAAAGTGACATATTTTATTTTTTAAAAAATTGTATCTATTAAAATGGTTAAATTCCTATATGTTGTAGCTGTTATCATTGGATTTGCTAGCACAGGTGAGTACATACATATGTAGTTACTATGCATCAGTTTGTATTTTGTAATAGAAAACTCAATTTTTATAAATATACATATATATATGTACATATGTATGTATGTATGTATGTACATACATATGAGCATTAGATCGAACCACCTTACAGGCAAAAAAATAAAGTGCACCGTACACCATCGAATCCATAACATTTTTGCAAGGGTCGCGTCATATCTTCGGCATTTATAGTCCCATCTTAAAGTTACTTAATCGTTTGTTTTCTGGCATTTTTTTTATTAGGCTTAATACGGTGTCAATACACAGGTCGCGGTGGAGATCATTCCATTTCGTATATTCCTTGATGCTTTAAACATATTTATTGGCACAGCCCAGGAGCTGTATACCATGGGACTACACTGGAGCTTGGACTTATTTATAAATCCCAAGTTTTAATGCTTAGGGTCAAAGCCAGTATAATTGTCGATATCGAATATCATATGTTACTCTTTTTTTCTTGACAGGAACTTTCCACCTGAGACTTGCATCTAAGTTTATGCAGAGGTATTGCACTATTTGAATATGGTATTTAATTTTTAAGTATTGAAACGGTTGAGATTTGTTCTCCATCTTTTTGTCAATTGTTATCTGCCCTTTTTCAGTTGACTTAATAACATTTTCACTTGTTGTCAGAACTACCATGTCGTCAGCAAATGTAGCTAATGCACAATTTAGTAAAAGTGGTACATCACTCTTATAAAGCAAATAAAGGGATTTTTCAATTGTGTCACAGTTTCTATGAACTTGCTGTTTCATTAGGACAAATTGTTAATTTTGAACTATTTTTCTTTTTTTTTGATTCAATCATAATTTATATTCGGCTTTGTAGGTGAAGTAGATGAATCATCAGTGGTATGCTTGAAAGGTTCTGAAATCATTATAGTTTCAGGAACTTTTCAAAAGCTTGGAGAATGATTTTTCTCTCCTGAGCAATTTTTAATGACAATTTATTTCATGGTAGGTCATACCTTCGTATGCTATCGAAGGTACTTATGAAATTAGATGAGCATACATGATATCTCCACAAATTCAATGACTATCAGGATTTAACTATAGTTTTTACATGATTTTTTTCATGATCAAGATTGTGTTCCAAATTCGACTTTCTAAAACTCAGTTTTTGTGACTGTTTTATTGGATTTTTCTTTATTCATGCACGGTTAGAAATTTTGGATTAAATTGTAATACTTTTGGGCTTACATATAGTATATGACTACACCAGAATTGTATTAAAATTTAATACTGCCTAAATATTAAAATTCATTTTTAATACAAATTTGTATTAAAATTAAAAAAAAAATTTCATTTCGAATGGGATTCGAACCGGGTTCGCTTTGAATACAATGGTTGTATTCGCAGCTTAACGACATCAGCCAACGAAGTGTTATTTATTGGTTGGCTATATGTTTATTTATATTGACAACAACGTAAAATGAAAGTTCAATATTGAAGTACATATTAAAATCTAACACAGCATGGTTTAAAAATCAAATATAGTACTTATAAATTAAAATTTAATACAAAATTTATTACAACATAATCTATTCAAAAGTAATAAATTTAATCAAAATTGTATTGAAAATACTTGTGGTATTTCGCTTAATCCAAGATTTCTAACCGTGTAATAAAACAACGCCGCCTACAATACCTTTAAAATATGATAAGAAGTGGTTACCATATAATCAACAGGCGTATCAGGAACATACAAGAAATATGTCCTCACTCGAGGACATATACAGAGAAGTAACCTCAGATCGATGAAATTTACAGGTTTTCGATCCCATAACAGAATATTTACTCAAAATCGAAATCGAGGACGTCTGATATTATAACTATTTTCAAAAACAAATTGTTGACGTTTGTTATGTATTGCGGATATATGTACATTAGAGTGGTTCAAAATGCAATACATGTTCCGATTTTTGGTGCTCAAGCAGAAAATATATCTTTAGCCCATGGAGCTATTGTACCAATATTTCAACCGAATCGAACCACGGGAAGGCGTGTCAGTGGGTCGATTTGTTTGAATTTTGTGCATTTTCGAGACGATTTTTTAGTATTATTTCTTTTAATTAAAAAAAAATATCAACTTCGAGGTATATTCGTGGCTATTATTTTTTATGGACTCAGTATGAAGTGAAATATGTCCGAAAATTGTAAATCAGAAAATCGCCGCAAATTTGAGTATTGATTCATTGATACGAATGTGAAAAATGCTAAAAATACTAACATACTTCCACTTTGCCCGTTCGAAACCATACCTATTTTATATTTTTCGGCCACGGCACTATGCGCAATCGATTGGGAATCTTTTTTCACACAGAAAATGATACGTCAAAGATTTTTTGTTCCAAAAATGCGATCTGGAGAAATATTTGATTAAGAAAAGCAAGCATATTCGTCAAAAGAAAATAAAAATTTTTAGTTAATTTTTGTTCAAGAAACGCTAATATTTCACATTTGTTCATTTTGTAGATTTTTCCGGCTTTCGGCGGCCACCTTAAGTAATTTTTTAATTTTTTCGTCCTTCATTATCCGTTTGTTGAAATAATAGATAGTTTTTAACATCAATTATTTGTTTTACAAAATGAAGGCACCAGTGAACGCACTTAAGAAAGAAAAAAATTCGTCTAACACAATTTCTCTCTTATAATTTTGTACAGCATATGCCAGAATAAAATGTTACGAATGTAATAGTGATCTCGAACCTGGTTGTGGTGATCCTTTCACGGCCGATCAAACTTTTGTTACCGAATGTGGTGTGGATATAAATGGTACAGAAGCCACTAGTTGCGCTACAGTGACATACGAGAAAACTACAGAATGGGAGAAAGGTTCACATGAAATTTTTTTAATTTATATACATTTTTGACTTTCTCTATGTATGGTATATTCTATTATCTTTTTTTCCATTTTCACCCCTTTTTTAATATATTTAGGTAAATTAATAATACTTCGTTCGTGCTCTCATACCGTTCGTTCAACGGAAGAAGAAGATTGCAAACAACTTGAAGACGATTTTATTGCATTTTCTCAGAATATGATATGCTACAGTTGCTACTCAGATCTATGCAACAGTTCAATATCTACTGGAATATTTGCAGCAACTATTGTGTTCCTCGTTGTAATAGTTCGCTTGATATCATAATTTGTATGGCAGAAATATTGAGTCATTAGCATAAATCAGCAGATTTAAATTCAATTGTTATTTTTCTAAATTGTATTGTACGAAATATACATATAGCGTAATATATTATTGAATTTGCTTATTAGATATACATTTTCTAATTGTTATGTTGTTAATACACTTTTAAGAACTTATTACACACTGCGATTTTTACCGAAAATTATTAGTGTAGGAGAAAAGATTATAAAAGGTGAAATTTAGAACAAAACTGTTTTTATCAATAACGCAAAAACTAAAAATCCTAAAGAACAAAAACAGCACATGCAAAACATCTGTTTAGATCACTTTTTAACTGCCATAACGCATAATAATCGCTTAACTTTGTTTTATTGGAAAGGTTGTGAAGAGGGGCAATGCAGAATGTTTTTTTTTCCAAAAGTAGGCGGCGCCACGCCCCTAGCAAAAAAAACCGTTCCACGGCTAAATAAATAGTCCGATTTCATTGAAGTTTGGTTTAGAGCTAGATTGGCAGATTGGAAACTCAAAGTTTTTAAAGTGAGCGTGGCACCGTCTTTAATGGTAAAAAAGGCTGCCACGGCTGAGTCGCTGCACCGATTGTGATGAAATTTTTTATGGAGATAGACTGCCATTTCAGAAAAGAGATTTGTTTTAGTGATGTGGTGCCACGCCCCTTAAAAAAACTTTTCATTGCAAAACTTATGTGCCGTTTTTGAAGAAATTTGGACATTGAAAAATATATTTGTTTTTTAGTGGGCGGTATTGCGACGCCAATCAGAAAATATGATTTCGTATCTAAGCTAATGGATCCATTATCATGAAATTTGGTATATACTTTTTGCATTATTTTCTTGACCACAAAAAAACTAAATTCTATAAATAAAACTGCAATGCTTTACAAAATCCGTCGATTATTTTCCCATATAGTTTCGTAATTTTTCAATGGACACAGGAAATATTGATGCCAAAAATATGTTAGCGTCTAAATGGATATCACCATGATTTGTATCACTAGAATCTTGATTTCACCTGATTAGTCACAATAATTTTTGAGATCACTTCACGTTAACTACACCATATGGCATACATGCAATTGTTAGAGCTGTCAGCCTTATGGGAAAAATGTGGCGCGAAATTCAAGTACAGCGCTCTTAAGTGACCAGTTTGGATATACCACACTTAACAGAAAAAGTCTGCGTAGATAAAATAAAATTTGTTTCTTTTCACAAAACATCAATTAATAAATCAGTTCCTAGCTGAACATATGTACATACATATATTTGTTATGGGAACAGTAATTTTTTTATATTATATTAAACATAAAGTTTATAACTAAAAATCCATAAAAAAATTCATTAAAAGTAATTATATCAAGCCGTAACAACGACTTGTCGTAGGCTATAATTTGAACGGTGAAATGTCGTCTTTCAACGATTTGGCCTATTTTGCGATAAGTTTTTCCCTTTTCTCATAAGCTGATAATGATTTTTCCTTGCTTTGGTCACCATCATTTGGTCATTTTATTACGAGCTACTGATGCTACCGAAAAAGTAATTAACTTAAAGTTTAGCGGTCAAATAATCGAAGATTCTTTGTTTGTCTTTGACACAGACTTGATTTTTTGCCTTTAATTTTTAGAGTTTTTTTGTTAAAATGTAATTTCAGAAATTTATCTTAAAAAAAAATAATAATCTAATCTTGTTGTATTGGTAGTTGTAATATTGATTTTGGTGTTGTTTGTCGTTTTAGCATTTTTATTATTTTGTTGTTGTTGTTGTAGCATTGAAAGTTGTTGGTTTTGTTGTTGTTGTTGTGGTTTTAATTGTTGGCAATACATACACATTAGACAGAGAGACAAGGCAAGACAAAATGATAAATCAAGTTCAATAATAGTTTTATAAGAAAGAAAGAGAAAAAGAAAGAAAGAAGACAGAAAAACATTGAACATTAATAATTTTGTTATAAAGCACTTAACTACTTGCAGTTCAAAATAATTATTAAAAAAGAACATTGACATACGTAAGCTTATAAATATGTAGATAAGTGGTTAAAAATTGTAAATTTTATTGGTAACAGAGTTTCAAAAAATGGTAACAAGCGGCACTAACTTGCACGCAGGGATAAATATCATAATGTTCGCATAAAATTATTTTTTTTTGGGTCACTTAGTACCTACGTTGTCCGGTTTTGATTATACAAAAAAAAAACTTGAATTCATTATATAACTACACTGAGAAAAAAGTTTGCTTAAAGGATAGAAAGTATATTGAGTCCATAACAACTACACATTTGCTTGTATTAAACATATTTCGTTTGAAATATGGGGTAAAACTTACGAAAACTCCAGGTGAAAAAAATAATGGCACCGATTTGGCTGAAATTTCGCATTATTGTAGTATCAATGTCCAGCAACAAAACTACGTAAGGATTTTTCCCTAGTATTATATGTTGTCGAAAATAAGGTGGTATGTAGTTCACGATTTTTATACTTTTCCAGAAAAAGTGTTTTTTCGAAAATTCATAGCTTACGTTAAACTTAATCAATTAATAATTGTTAAACAAACACTTTATCTCAAAAACCAGACCAGATTTAGCAAAACCACTATGATTTTTGGATTCAGCGGAAAATTTTACTATAGGAACGGTGGTTTTTATTTGCCGCAATATTACTTTGCAAAAATTTGTAGACTAGGCTAGAAAAGCAATCTCAACATGCTGTACAGCACGCGTATAACGGTTCAAACATTTTAATTAACTACTTACCCCAATGTCTGACATATCATTTTGAAGCTTGGGAATAGAGCTTTAATCTGAAGTTGACTAAAAAATTATTAAGAAATGTTTTTTCCAAAAAAACTCAAAAATATATTTCAATTTGCAAAATTTTAGCTTTTTATTTTTTTTAAAATTAAAAAAAATATCTAAATAATTTTTTTCCTATGAATAAACTTGCAGTATTAAGCGCAGAATAAAACAGAGTTTTTTTTAAGAAAAAACAAAAAATTATTAAAATATAGATTTTTCAAAAAAAATGCAAAAATATTTTTCAATTCGTAAAATTTTTGCGAAAAATTTGTTTTTTGGAAAAGTAGTATTTTTTTTCTAAAAGTACACATAAAAACCTATGAGTGTTGGTATAACAATTATTAATTAATTAAGTTTGACGTAAGCTATGATTTTTCGAAAAAGTAATTTTTCTGGAAAAGTGCAAAATTCTTACGCAGCTTTATTGCTGGACATTGATACTACTTACAATAATGCGAAATTTCAGCCAAATCGGTGCCATAATTTTTTTTTTACCTGGAGTTTTCGTAGGTTTTATACCATATAGGCTTTTGTAAAAATGCTGTTGTTGTCTACCATACAAAAATAAAATAATACAATACCTTATGTTTTTGATTGTTGTATAATTTTTTTACTGAGAGAATCGTTTAGAAAAAGAGCGTGATGATAAAGTCTTGCAAGGTAAAAGCTTTAACTGAGAGAGTCCTATTGCCAGGACTGTTATAGCGTGCTCACACATGTCATATTTTTTTTCATAATCGAATTTACGACTTATAACTTTACAACACCTTGTGAATGCCCTAATAAACTATAAGTTTTTAGATTTATGCACAATTATATCAAACAGATGTTTTTCAAAGTTTAGCTTCTATGTGTTGGCAAGACTATTATTTTATTTGAATTATCTAGCTGGAAAATCATATGCTCATATGCTTATCTGAAGCACAGAGTTGTTTTTTCGAACGGCAATAGATGTATATTTTTTTATTACTTTAAATTACAACACATATATTTTAATTGCATGGTGTGCATAAATAGAGCACTTGTATCGGCGCAAAGTTTATGAGATATTTGACTTCCGTAAACTAATATATAACGCAATAATTTCTTAATATTGATTTTAAATATAAAAATAACAATTATTGGCAGTGTCCATGAAAAGGGCCTATATGTTAATTATAGAGTAATGTTTTATATTATCAAATTAAATAAATTAAGAAAATCTTTAAAATGTTTTAAAACTATGCTTCAAAAATTCACAGATGTTAGGTTAGGCTCAACATACAATCTTGTATTTTAGACGCTTTACAAATGAAAATTTTATTTTTGTAAATATAAAATTTAAATTTAGAAATTGTTAGTACATAAAATAGATTTTGATGCAGGAATTCCCTTGTTTTTTGCTTAAAAAGAAAATAACTATTAACGATTTATATGCTCCAAACATTTATGTTGATGACGTGGTGAAAATAACAGTATGATGCAACTAAACCTTTCTTCAGGTAAAAAAAAAATAGCACAGATTTTGTCAAATTATCAGATCTAACTAGCGATAAGTTCGGGGAATTTTCATTTGCTTATTGCAAAATTTTCAATATATCAATGATTTTTGAAGTGATTTGTGTATTTACTATTTAATACTATGATTTGTGTATTTATAGCAATGTATGAATGTTTTAAGAAATTCCCTATTTTAAATCACTTTTAAAGTCTTCTGTTTTCTATGTTTAATACTTCATTGTGTGTGTTGAATAATTGTGCTTTTGATATATGTTTCTATTTAACATAATTTCGTTATTCTTCTTTTAAAAAACTAAGTAGATAATTAAAGCAATAAAAGCCTTACAAATAAATATTTACTTATGGTAAGTAAACACATTTTGTCATCAAAAAAGCGAGAAGTGGAACAAAAATAAGACTTTTTCAATTTCAATAAATAATGTATGGAGAATGCTTAATATATTTATGGGACGTTTTACATCAAGCGAATCACTTGCCTACACAAAAATTTGGTTTGACCGATCAAGACATACGACGTCTTAAATCGATTTATATTCTGACAATAATTCTTGCTACTTCGACGCCAACAACCAATTGCTACTATAACAATTAAAATAAACATACATATATAAGAGCACTCTTTTAATTATATATTAATATATATAAATTAATTTTCAAACATAATATTCCAGAATCGAAAAAAATGCTTATTCTCCGATCAAGTTCCTAGCTTGTTTTTTTTATGTGAATTTAATTAAAAGCAAAAAACGTGAATTGAAAAAGTTAGTTTATTTTCTTCAAATAAATTTTTGTATGAGAGAGAAATTAAAATATTTCAAAACTATCTAAATTTTTGTTACACATTTAAATGCATTTTTGATTATCTTGAGAAAATTAAAATTATCATTATTTAATTTTTTTTTTTAATTTTCTTGCTTCAATTCAAATAGAAAGATTTTTGGAACTTTCTTGCTTGTTGAATTTCCTCAATAAAATATTGTTTTTTTTTTTTTGTAAAAGAAAATGCAATCTCAGTTACATATGTTTTTAACATACATCACACTTTTTTCCAACTATTTTTTTTTATATACTTTACTTAACTTTGCTATAACACATATGTACTTTATATCCACTAAATAATTATTGTTTCCTTTAACGGTTTTCTTAGGCCACCTTCAGCTGTGTGAATCATTATGAATTTTAATTTTAAAGTTTTAAAATCTAAACTTAATTTCTCTTCCTAAAGGTTTTGGATTCATCGAAAGACTTCGTGTGTTTGAATCCATTTGAAATTCCTCCATTTGGCAGAATATGAGATATCTGCTCGTGAGTATGCTCGAAAACTTTCGAGGTTTCCATGCTTTCGAGTTTTCGCGATTAGAGCAATACCCTTAATAAGTTTTATTTTTTTATTTTTTAGGAATAATAATTAAATTTTTCTTTACTAAGTAGTGATTTCATATTTTCTAGATCAAAATTTATTTCAATTTTTTCTATACCAATCCCCAATGTCCCTAACATTTGCTTTATTGGCGGTTTTTTTTCTCTTAGGTCTAAAGAACATTTGCCAAAATATGACCCAGAACTTAACAATAAAAATTTGGGAATCGAATATTAGGAATTATCCCCTTAAGAAAATTAGACTTGAAACCAATTTATTTGCAAAATTAAATTTTTTTTTTCGACTTATCCTTTTTTGAGCTTTGACCGGATTTCTAATGATGGCAAAATTTAATTTTGCATTTATGGGCGATGGTTGTTTTTCTTAGATCAAAAGAAGAAAAACTATTTATAAAAACACACATCCAAACCCAATGTTTTTACCTACACCCAATCCGTGAACCAACCAGATTTCGTATTAAAACGAAGTAGGTGACCCATGCTAACTTAGCTAATCAATTGAAAACACAATACAAAATCACCCTAACCAGATGAGAAGACTCAAATCCGCATAGAACATTTTAACTTAAATATTTTACACAGAAAATAATTTCTATAACTTATATTGAATAAAAATTGTAAGTTCACTAAAAATCAGTTTCACTTCAAATTCAGTAACTTTACTGCACCGCATGCTTCTGCCTTTCTTACGTCAGAAATATTTCTGTAAACTAAAAATAAACGCAAAAGTTATAAAACTGAAATCATATTGCAACAATTTAAAATAATTTCCCCACACAAGTGCGCTATAAACATGTAAGTGATCATTAAAAACGATAGAGAAGATAGAGAACATTTTTCTGTGTTTGGAAACATCTTAAATACCTACTTCTAAAGAACACCGTTCGACATATGCAACCACACGCCCACTAAAATGTTTTCTGCCATCTTAATAAATAAAACAGAAATTGATTGTATTAAAAATAAAAATTCAAAAGCACACAAACAGACAGACAGACAAACGGACAGAAAACTTTTGTTGCAAATGCAACAAATGCAGACAATTTTAATTATCGAATACAACGAATTGAATGCTGATGGATGGGTGGTGGAAGGGCTCGATGGATGCACAAATGCGAGTGTGGGGTAAAGATTAAAATATCGTATGTAGTTATGAATTTCCCAGATCGAGTGATATTTTTGTAATGATTAATGCTTAATGTGATGAGGGTGCACGATCATTTGAGTTCAATCATAATTAAAAAGAGATGTTAATGTGGCATGAATCTCAAACTTGGCATCGATGTAAAATAGGCAAAGTTCAATCATCTCTTTATAGTTTACAATTCATTTGTATTAGTTTCTGATTAAAAACAAGGTATGTGTTGATGAGTTTCAAGAAGAAAAAAAGTAATATTTTTATAAGTTTTTATGAAAAATTGGAAAAAAAGAAGTATTGAAACATTCAAAATTGTTGTTTAGAACTGAATTGATTGCTTATCTTTTCCAATATATTACATTCAGTGTCGTATGAAGGATGACGTAAATATATAATATTTCCAGCAAATTTTTTTTGTAACAAAATTTCCCTAAACAAATTGAGAATTATAAGAAAAGGTATCATTCAAAACAAAAACCAGAGCTTGTGGCTTCTAGCTTAGGTCCTGCTAGAAGGCAAGCTATTGGAATGTAAAACGGAATGAATAAAAAATTTCTGTGTAGGCAGTTATGCTATTGGAAGGCACATTTGCATAAAAGTCTGATTTTGATAGCTCTAATGTATGCAGCAATCTTGGCATGTACACTAATGCTGCTTCAAGCAGAACTAGCAGATTTTCTGCAGGAGATATCCTGCCCAATGGCTTATTGGGTTATTAAATACTTACATTAAAACGATCCAACTCAAGGGAAACATAGAGTTCAGTTATACAATAATAAGATTTGATAAAAACTCACCAAAGTATAGTTTCTTTCTAACTTAAATACCGCAACTACAAAGTTTTTACGAGCAGATGAGAAACTCGAACATCAAGCGAAGGAAAAAGTTACCGGACTTTAAAATTCCCAAAAACATTCTTGATCATTTTTGAAACCTTAATATTGGTACTAAGTCCAATTCAGAATGGGGAGTAGCGTAAGGTAATTTTTATGAAAATTCCAGATTTTTACGTTGGCTAAAAATCGGTTAATTAGTTACAATCGAATTAGAAGTGATTGATATTCCCGATGTTATCGTTCCAAATACATAAAAGCGACTAACCGGTTCTTAAGTGCAACTGCAACATGTTGCTAAACATTGTTGTCTTTATTGCATTTTACTACACTTGCATGTGGCTTATCTGCTATACGACAATTAATTGGATTAATTGTTATCTTTGTGTATGTAGGTGGGACAACCCAATAAAAATCATTTTCACACCCATCTCTTCCATGCTCTTGTTCCATTTGCATTGTTTCTAATCATGCTTTTCCTTTGCATACCCTACACACGGCATATATTCACTTTGTCCATTCGTTTTTAGCGTTTTTAAATGTTTAAGTCAATGCAACCATATTCGGAAACTTCTCATGCAAAGAAAAATGTCTCCCTGTACTGAGGAAATTAAATAATATAGATATTAGATAATACAAACAAACTATTTACAAGACTTAGGGCCATTTCGACAAGAGTGTATGGTACCTTCATAGCTAGCAAAAATTTTAAACAGTGGGAGTTATTTAATGTAATTTAATATACAAAAATCTTAAAGGCGTTCGTTGTACTGAGAGCTATTTAATTTAGTGCTTTCAAATGCAATATGGCAATGTTTGTTAAACGTAGCATGCACTTGTTAAAGAACAAGCAAATTTGCACAAATGGATTTGGTACATTTTCTAAAAAAAAAAATATTTTAAATGCTCCATAGAAGAAGCTCTTGAAGTACCCATTACAAAGCTTGCTATAATAACATTTGACAACACAAAATCACATTAAAAAAATATGTGCGTGTTTAGTATTGAGCACAACAAACAAGTTCTACGCGCACTACTGTTGTTGCAGTGTAGGGTATTTAGTTTTTGGCGTGGCCAAAGTTAGCACCTTTCCCAGTTTTTTTTTTCGCCCGCAACAATGTTTTGCTAATTGCAATTAAACGCGTTTAGTGCTGATGGCATCGTAATCGCATCGTATCATATCGCTTCACTAGCTCTGCTTACAATTTTACAGTCATTTCGAACACATTTTCCCCCACAATTGTGTTTTGTTTTTTTTTTTGTTATTTGCTTTGACTTTTTCGAAATTAATTTAATTCAATTTGTTGCACACGTCACCCACCACCGATTAAACCGATATTGTTAATTTTGTTACATTGTTGCTTTTTCTCTAATTGTAGCTGTTGTTTGTCGCCACTGTTGTTATTGTTATTGCCTTGATTATTGTTATTTGTAGCATAGAATTTGGTGTCATTGCTTGTTAGTTTTTGAGCTTGAATTTTTTTTTTCTCTGCTTCCCGAAATTTTTTTATTAATTTTCCCTATGAGCATAAATTGACTTGACCGTTTGATCTTTCTTAAGAAAACAACGCCCAAAAACTAATATATATTTTAATTGCAGCAGTCAATTTGAATATATGTATGATCACTGTATTTTATACATATTTGAAAGTATGTAGGATTTTGGGAAAGTATAATACATATTGGCAAAAATTTTAAAATTATACCTTACGTTTTTAAAAGTTTCATTACAACCTTTACGTCCTTAATAACAATTTTACAAAAAAAAAATTCCTTTTGCCTTTCTCTTTTGGTGGAATAAAAACTGTATTGACTCCTTGATTAAAGGCATACTTGTTTACTGTTGCCATCGAGATAAATACATTCTGCAATATTGCGTAAGCAAATAAGGCCTATAAATATTTTAATATCAAACTTTCTGAACAAATTAAACGACTTCAAATAAAAACTTTTTGGATAAAAGTTTTTTAATTTTGAAAAGTTGTGTACGATTATTATATGCATAAGTTGCTCATGTACTTAAAACAAAGATGTAAAGTAGAAAAGTAAAGTGTGCACCAAGTATTTAAAGCTAAAACGCAATAGCTTTGGTCAATAACGTGCCCTTAAGATGTCACGTAATTAAAAATGTCGTTGGACATTCACAAATGTTTTTTCTATTTCCGATTTGACAAAAATGTTTACTTTCCCACAAATTTATTCACACATCTGGCCATGTTAGCAGCCATCTTTAGCTTCGGTTACTAGCTCTACTTCTATCTTAACACCATATGCTATAAGAAAATTAGCTTAATGATGAGCTTGTCGGAAAAAAGGTAAGAAAACTTCACTCTGCACTTTGAACAACCTATTAGATATTTTTAAAAAGAACTACACTAAACGACTTTACAGTGAATTTACTTAAGATCGAAATAGAGATAATTGGAATCAATCAAAACTGTCTCAAAAATCAAACAAAGCAACTTGATTGAATACAAACTACATATTGGGATTTTCGATAAAACTTTCGAAGTTACTAAATTTCATACAGATCTCTTCAGTGGAATAAAACAGCTGTAAAATATAGCAGCGGTATTATTGGACCAGAAACTGAAGAGGAAACGGAAATAATCTCAACGGTTCCCAGATGTGCAACCTTTTTTTAAGCTGAAAACAAAACTGAAGAATATATTATCTGTCTTTTTTATATCACAAAGTTGATATGGCAGATACTTAGTTGCCTCTGTGGAAGCCAGGTATTAAAGATGCTCCATTGAAATTATAATCAATATAATATTCGACGCACAAACAAGCAACCAAAAGTTCGCAGAATTTCAGCGCACAGTGTTGAGTTGAGTTCAAATGAAAACAAAAACAACACACAAAGGCATTAGCGACGGCGCTGCATTGCGTATCGACGAACGTAGCGATTTGTAGTGCAATTTGGTTTTTTTTTGTGCTGTTGGCGAATTTGGAAATTAAATCAAAACAGACTTTAAAATTTCGTTTTTGGTTGCTTGATTTTTTTGTTAAGCCCTTTTGCTAGATTTCCTTGCCCACCGCTGGTTTATACTATACTATAGTTTTATGACTAACAACCGAATTGAGCGTCAGTCGCCATGAATTGATGTGATTATAATACATATGTATATCCTTCATAACATATGTCAAAATATATTTTTCTACTTGTGGCTTATTTTCTAAGTTATTGAACGAAATATTTTTTTTTGAATAAAACATCCCTAAGCTGACGCTTAGATCATCATATTACAATCCAAATGGAATAATTTATAATAGCAAACAAGCGGGATTAAATGATTATGTCATTTTTCAGTTAAATCATTTTTTAAACTCAACTATTCTTATGTGAAATTTTCAGCATTTACTCATTTGCAAATATTTGTATTTTCTTTCACACTTCGATCAATACGTGCAGACAGCATTAAAAATTACTTAAGCCCAATCAATCCAATCTGAATGTGCGATATGTCACGCACTTTTACCATGCCATTCATGCTGCTGTCCCCCATGTCAATGCTGTTAACACTTGTCTATAGACACATGGTACGATATAAAGGTAATATTCATACGTACCCAGCAGAAAAATGAAGATGTCAGAGGTGTAAGAAGTTAAGTTAAGAAGCTAATTTAATGGAACAAGTTTCAAAAAAATGTTAAAATTAATTTATTTGACTCAACTGTAACTGAAAGTAAGCATAAGCATTTTTTATGGTGAAATATAATAATTATTATCACTGCTTGTCTTAAAAAGCTGAGGTGATAAATAACACAAGTCGATAAAATTTTGTCAAACCTCTGGTTCTGAGTCCCGAATATACTTTTCCAAAGGTTTTAGACGCGCTAAATTTGAATCCAAGGTCAGAACTTCTCTGAGGATTCCGGTCTTCGAGATCTATTCTAAGCTACGATGATAATTGAGGACATATTACATCGAAAAGTATTTTTTGTGGATTATAGGATTAAAAAAAAAGAATAATTTTTTTTTCAAAACCCACTTTAAATTATATCGATTTATTTTGTTTTTTCTGGAATATCATATATTGAAATTTATTACACATTTTCCAATTTATCTGCCTCACTGAAACTTATGTAGATTTGTATATAGTATAGTAAATTTCAATTTACAATTGTTTTGAGAAAAAAAAAAATATATCAAATATATAATTCAAAGTCCGTTTTGAAGAAACGGAGTTGTTCTTTTGGAAAAGAAAAGTATCTTCCGATGTAACTCTGCTTTAAATATATCAAAAAAAAAAACCCAGATTTTTGAACTGTTAGGTTCTTCTGGATCCTACAAAAGTAAATTTCAACTAATCAAACTATTTTTTTCTTTTATTAGTTATGTGAAGAATTAAAAATTTGACATCTAGAGTCCAGACACAAAATTCGTGTTGACTGGTGTTATTATTGCCGGCATAGTTTTATTTTTACAAAAAATGCATTTCTACTTTTTTCGTCAGTTTCCTACTGGCAACTTATTACACAAATACAAGTCGACAATATAAAAATTGCATTTTAACACCAACGATCAATGGCGGCGAGACGTTCACCATCAGCACTGCCATTCACAATACAAATGCAATTGTAAAATGTAATTGTATTGTTCGCGTTCACGTTGGCAGCAGTCTTGTTGGTGGTTGCAACCTCATGCGATTCACATTACCAACAATAAAATTGAACCTATACTATATGTGTATGTATGTATGCACTCGCACACATACATACCAGTACATATATGTATTGTGCATAGAAGGGTCAGCGTAAAATTCTACAAAAATGTCACGTGGTATTCTTTTATTCGGTTTTTTTATTGTTGCTGCTGTTGTTGTTGCTATGTGCTGTTGGTGCTTGAATTATAAACTTTATTTAACACAAACTGGTTTGGTTTGTTAGCAGTTCTGCCATTGCGGGAGGCTCAATTGCGACATGGGGCGACATGGAGCTACATGCGGCGACGCTTTGTCTGCGATACATTTGGTTTTCATTTTATTACACTGTGCAACAAATATCAACTACACTTCCACTTCCGAATTAAATCGGAATAAGTAAAGGACTGAATATCGATTTTCGAATATATAATGAGCTACATAAGTTCGGTGTTCTTATTGGAACGGCTGAGTTCGAAACTTTTTTCTAGAAAAACAAAAGTATTAAAAATTAAAAAAATTCTTAAAATGTACAAAAGTATTAAAGCTTTGTTGTTTGAGCGATTGACTGATTTCCGCTCTGTATGGAGAAGAGAACTTTCACTTCTTAGTTACTAAGTCTGCAAATTAAACGCTGTTCATATATTTTAAAGGGCAAGTGGTCACCCACAGAAGATTATTTGGTATAAAGTGGTCGAAATAACTCAAGCGGATGATTAGCAAATTTCATAAGCGATGCTGCAACTTTTTTCAGAAAATATTTCTTCAATGAAAGTGGCCTTTTGGATGATCACAAAATACTTATGTTGAATATTAACCAAAATTTTTGTTTTAACAAAAGCTTTGTTGTTCAGTGTCGTTCAGTATCGAGTATAAAAAGGTATTCCTGCGTTTCTTCTTTTGTCCATCTCAGTGGAACATTAACTTAAGGGATATGAATTTAAAGCCTCATCACAACTGCATCACACAGATTTGCTCATGGGAAAATTCTAGATAAAAAGGTAGGTGAACTCAGTAGGGTCATTTAATTAGCTGAATGAAAAATTTAAAAAGGAGTACAGGAGACAATTTAAATGAGTTCTGCAGGAAAATGAGAATTTATTGAGAAATAAAAATGTATATACATACATACCAAATGAAACATTTATTTTACTGTGTATGGAGTCAGTAGCTTATTTTTCCATTTTTACAGAATTAATTTAAGAAATTTTTTTGTTTTTATTATTAATTTCTCAAAAGCATTATTCACTATTAGTTAGTAATTTTACCCATTTGATTACAAAATAAATTACTAATTATTCGCGCCATATGTTGTTGTTTTGCTACGAATCGCGATTTGGTAATAAAATTTACGGAATAATAAAATGATTTCATTGAAAATTTTTAACTTTTATGGCTATTTTATTCCTGCACTTCCTAGTACCGGAATCTTTTTTTAAGCTTGTAGATTTCGGTCCACTCTTTGTAGAACGTGTCTTTTTTGCATTATTACACTTTGCGTTTTAGACAACATGCATAGATTATTCAGTCCATAAATTTGATTCATGATTTAAAGTAATAACAACGTTAAATTTTTATATTTTGGCAAAGCTCCATTCTTTAATTTCGACACTGAAATTGCTGCGGAATGTCCCAGCCAAAACCTTATGGACATTGAAAACAAATGACAGCTTAAGAAGGGTTGATCTGGATCTTACACCCGAAAAGGATTTTATAAATTTATGAAGCATTAATTTGTCCAATATAAGATGTTAATGAATATACATGGTATCGTCAGGCAACTACGTTAGACTAAAATTTTGGTGTTGGTGTCGTTAGAGCTAAAATGAATTTCTTTAAGCTGCAACTGAGTAAACTTACCTACAAACGTTTCATTTAAATGAGTCTGTCTAAGAAGAAATTTATTGCATGAGCTTACTAACTAAAAGAAATTGGCTTAAACATGGTCCACTATTTAACTAACCTTATGACACAATTTCACATAATTTATTTCATAATTACGAATTCGCAAAGTACATAAATCGATTCAAATTACTCTCAAGAGTCTAATAAACAATTAAAAGTAGCAAATTTGTAGCTGTTATAAAAATACTAATTAAAATTATAATGTCAGCAACAGTTTGCAATGATTAATAATGCTAAGGCTTGGAGCATTTGACAAAATAATTACATCAATGTACATTGTAAATGTTGAAATATTTTACCTACAAAATAAAAACATTTCCATTAAGTGAATAAACGAATTTTGTACTATTGGAACTGGCGTTTTTCGTTCCAAACATCAAGTTGTCTAAATTCAATTTAACTTTCTGCACAATTTCCTAACATTAAACTTTGTAAAATATGTATTAAATTACAATAAGAACTTTTGTGAACGTACAACTTTATATTACATTGAGGATTCAACGTGCTGTAAAAATAATATTGTGCAATATAATGTACCCCTGGGAGCTTATTAGGGCAGGTACAAACAACGTGGAGTAAATAAAAAACATAAAACAAAATCATCATAAGAACACGTACATACGTATGCTGCAGTAATGACTGTTGGTAAGAAAAAATCTCTACGGGCATAGTGCAGTAGAAATGTTTAGGGTAAATTGGGGCTAAAAAAAAATGTTTCTACTTTTGTTTTAAGAAATTTGAAATTTTTCTGAAAAATAACAAAGTCTTTCTATTATATAGTAAATAATAAAAAAGGAAAGAACTAAACAAAATAAGAAAAAGTCAAAAATTCCATTGCATACTTTTAGCTGTTAAAAAAAAACGTAGAGTTAAGTTGGAATAACATACTAGGTAAATGGCCTCCACGCCTTTTCTGGCATATGTGCTCTTTTTGTCTAAATTTTCAACATAGCACTCAAGCGTATAGCGTGAATGGTCGTGGACCAGTCGTTAAAACGCATGATCTGGGTGCCCAATTTTGATCACAAAAGCGGGAAATTGCACCACAGAACTCCAGTTAGATTTTGTGATTTTTTACGGACCTATTCGAATAAAGGGTCTTATGTGCATAGCCCCTAATATTGCCATCTATGCTATATTATATATAGATGATGTTACTTTAATGAAGTCTTGTGTGTTCTAGGGTGTAGGATTTAATGATCATTCCTATGTATCTTAACAAATATAAGATTTCTTTAAAGGTCATATATTCTCAAAGCGTAAGAATAACCTTTTAGCAATCTGTAGCTTAAGATTGAGTTCAGAAGGATATAAAACTAGAGATTGTCTATTGCTATTGAGTGTAGTTATTTGCTAGGGGAGTCTAAATATTGTATCTTAAATAAGAATAAGAATAAGGGTGCAATTGGCTTTTGATACTTTTCTCATCTTTTTCTATCTCTTAACTTAAGGTGTGCTTAAGAGTCTTAAGCACATCAACTTATCCGTTTCTTACGGGAAATTTATTTTATAGCGTTCAAAATGGGTCCAGTTTATACGACAAACAGATGATGTTCCATAATAAAGCCATTAGTACTTACAAGGTTTTGGGCATATAGTTTTCAATATGACGCGATATATCTCATCCTTTCTTGGCCATTACATGATCTTAAATTACACATATAGGCTGATGAGTACTTTTTTTAATCCAGAATATAAATTTTCAGTTGAACAATTACTGATCTGAACTTCGTATTTTCATTTGCAATTCAGTATATTTCAACTAACTTCAGGTCTTTTGACCTATTAAATCTCTCAATTGAACAGAAATAACTTTACACGCACACAATGCAGACAAACTTAATTTAATAGATAAAGTATGTGCTATTGCACATACATATGTATGTATATGCGTACTTATAATGATTATGCTAATTGTAACCTAATTATAATATAACTTAGTAAAATCTAACAAAATTTCCTCACATAACACACATGCATTTCTTATACCTATCTAATACCTTAATTACCTAATTTGTTCAACATAGCCATTTATGTGCAAAAACAGGTGAGCTTTGGCTATAATGCTTCCTAGAAACTGAACTGAGCAGAAACAAATTGCTTGATTTATTGTTACGATATATATTTATGTATGCATGTGTGCTCTTGCGTCCGCTAAATCATACATAAATGTGTTAGTAAAATTACACACACACACACACACACACAAAACTATAAATTAACGCAAGCTAACCCAGTAAAAATTTTTAATCGCGGAAGAGTCATATAGATACTATAAGTCCGGGAGGTAGCGTTACATTTTTCAAAATTATTTATTTCTTACTTAAGTTTGTTTGCAATTGATAGTTTAAGTAAGTCTGATAATCGAAATAAGCGTCAGTCGCCAGAATCATGGTGGGCCTGGTTGTGAGAGGCCGACAAAAAAAAAGTTTGCTCAATTACTCAAAAAGTATGCCACAAGTAGAAAAATAAGTTAATAGCAATGTTGAAAAGGAGATAAAAGCACATCGATTTCACAATCGAAAAATCTCCATACGATAAATTTATGTCCTGCAAGATTCAACGTTCTTCCAAATGTTTGCTGGGATGATAATTAAATTAAAAACTTCACTTAGCAAATGCCACATGCAAATATGAAAATTACATACACATCTGCCTTTCCATCATCCCTACATCATTAATAAATTTTCATACTGCCCTCAGAAATATGCAACGATAGACGCAGGTATATAAACTAACCAAAAGCCGGTATGGATGACGGAGATAAATATCATAATTTACTACATATTCATACGTGGGTATATTGAATCAAATATGCGTGCTTGCTGTTATGATTTTGCAAATAAACAAATAATATCTCCACCATTGGATTAATTAAAATAGAAGTGGAAAATGGGTTCAGACACGTGAGGGAAACTTAAGTACGTAATTAGTTAAAATAAAATGCAACAAAGATAATGAAACTAAATATTTTTCAAGAACTTTAAGTATGATATTATGAGGTAATAAACGAGCACTAACTATTTAAATTTATAAAAAAGGACACATGTCCATGTCCTATTTAAATAAGATATGACATATTATATAAGCGATTTAGAGAAAAATCAATAGGTTATGTCACAGACAAAAGTTTAAGAATTAAATGGAGAAAATATAACTTAGTGGTATACTCAGCTTTTCTGTTCGAAGAGGAAGATTGTGAAGCATAGAACGATTTCAGGTTAACACAAGTGTACATAATTTTCGCGCAGCACTGTCAATCAATTTGTTTACGGCTATTAGTTAACTTAGTCAAAGTCAAATATCTAATGCGTTTTTAATAATTGAATGGAAAGTAAAAATTGCCAGCTTGGTGTGTTTTTATGTTTCAAAAATGTATTTTTTTTTAGTATAAGACAGCATATCATACATGCTGTGTAAAAAGTATTCGGATTTGTTTACTAAAACGAAACAAAGTTGTTTATTCATCAAATTTTATAAATTTTTTAATTGTTACCAATTCAAGGAAAATTAAATTTATTTTGGAAAGCCCGGGAATTCTTTCTCTTCAACTTGGAAACCTTGGATATTTGTCTTTTATTATGTTTATTCTAATTAATTGTTGTAAAATAAGGTCTTGAAACGATTTTTAACCTAAATCCATTTCAGTCCATTCAATTCCCCTATGGTTGCTTAGACACGACAAACGTTTTTGTAAATAAACCGTAAACTGTATGTAGTCACATATTGGTAACAAACCAAATAACATAAAAATTTTCCTTAGCCTTAGGTTTTTCAAATAAATATTCTTAAATTAAATCACAACGCAAAAACAGCAAGTCCTTGAAGTTATTAATATTATAATTTAACATAATAACTGTTTTTGCTCACAAAAACCCCAAACAATAACTTAACAAACAAAGTCATAACGCATACAAAATGGCGCGGATAAGGTTGAGAAAATTCTATAAATTTTTGTGCGTTTTACAAAAATACGCAGGATAATTAATAATTGACACGGCAAGTCGAAAACAATTTGCGAAAATTTCATTTGCAAATGCCTGCAGAGCTTCAAAGAAAATAAACAAAAAAAAAAAAAAACAAAGAAAAAACACTAAGAGAAAACTTCTGTAGCGGGAGGTGAAACAAAACAAAGAGAATTTAATTTACAGTAACAACGGTAGACATTGATGTAGGTTAAGAATAGCGACAGGACGAAGAGTAACTCTCGGTTTGAGCTTCATAAAAGGAAAATTTGAAAATAGACTAGAGAACGAAAGAGAGCATTCAAGTAAGAGCAACTGATTTTAAAAAAATTTGAGATATGAATTTTAGAGTGGTCCAAAAAAATATTTTTCTGATATCCTTAGGTCTTAGGTAAAGATTATATATGTACATTAAGATTTAAATGCCAAGCAAAGTCGACTTCTGTTTTTTTTTTTTTTTTTTGATATTTCGCCCTTCTTGACAAATTTTATAAACTAGGCGATTGTCAAACTGAACCCGAAACTTTTTTTTTAATTCAGAGTTCATAACAATTCGAATGAAGTCATGTAAATGATAAAACTGGAATAAATTCTACTCTTCATATAGACTTTATTTTCATACTTCGGTTAAAAAATATGAATCATCGTCAATTATTGCTCATTAACATTAATTTACAACAACAGATGAAGATGATCAAACAAAAAAAGTTAGTTAACAAAAGTGTATCTATCAAGGGTCAAAATATGTCCACCTACTACCTAAAATCCATAGCATTATGCAACTACCATTTAATAATATTAAATATACCAACTTGTTGTAAATCGTTTGGGAGCTCTTTTTTAACACTATGACTTTTACTCTAAGTCTGAATAAGTTGACTGTAAGTTGTTCGTTAGAGGTCCAAAACTAGGTTGGAATCATTTATTTGAGAATCAAAGAATAAGAATTTCTATTCCAATTGCCAGAATACGAAATTCACTTTTCTATTATAAGGAAAATTCCAGGTATGAAAACTTGGAATTGAAATTCTTTGGTTCCATTTCAAGAAATTTAAATTTAGAATCGATATTTCCAAATACATGACAAAAGTAATGATTCCTCTGTCGATTCCATTGCAATAATCAAAATTTTAAATTTAAATTCCATTCCAAAGGATTGAAATTTGGAGTTATTTAAGACGGTGGCGTTTCTTGCTACTCTGAGAGTTCAGTTCTAGTCTTGTAGGTGGGAAAAAATATAAAACTTTAATACATCTCTTTACATGTTGGGTATGCAATATTTGACAATTTAATACCTGTACTAGTGCTGCACTTTGTGTAAAAGGATTCATCAATTGTTTGCTATAATTTAAAAATTTATGTTTTCAATTTCATGATAAAAGAAAAAAATTGGTCAATTGAGCTATATTTTCAACTCTTTAAATAATCAAATCCCATATTACAATTCTTTGGAATTTAATCAATTCGAAAATTTGAGATCTGGAATCGAGTCGAAACAATATACAATATAAAATTTTTTAAATTTTGATTTTATGTTTTAATTCAAAATTTTGATTCCGCGAATGGTATCGGTAACGAAATTATTCCTTCTACCTGGTGCTTCACCGAAAGGCGATATATAATGGCACTGAGAATGATAACGATACGATACTAACAATAAGAAAATTCTTTCTGGAATGACCCCATGGCGAGAAGTTTTGGGCGATATCTCGATCTCGAATCCGTGCATCACTATTTATATCATGGAATCGAAAAAATCGAGTCCAAATATGATATGTTGAAATTGAAATTTGTAAGGAATTCGATACTTAAAGAAATGTTTCTTAACCAGTTGTGGGCCTCTCACGTACAACTAAAAGATTCAGTCTTTGAATAAAAATTATAGCAATAGCAATGGACATTCAAACGATATACAACATGTTGGTATAGTTAACTGAAATTTTATACACCTAGGTTGTATTTCTGTGGTCACAAGAAATAACAGCTAAGCTCGATATTTGATGACAAAGCGAAACAACATAAGTTATGTCTATATTGATATGACTTTTTCTGATTCGCCTTGTCATCAAATAACGAGTTGTGCTGTTATTCCTTGTGGTCACAGATTTGATGTATGGTGTCTTTCATATTTAACTTACAGAATCTGTTTTTTTTTTTAGAGGTTTTAGTGCTTCGCAAGTGCCAATTTTATTTTTACATCAAATCTAAACTTTAAGATGTTGCGTAGTGAATTGAAAACAGCAGTTTTCTACCACTCTAATGAGTTGATATGCACATGTGTTAGTATGTATGTCTGAAATGTAGTTTTTTGCATTTTTATTAAATTCATATGTACAATTTTTATAATTAAATTTTTTTTTGTTTTTTTTTGCGACTTACCATTAATAAATCCTTGAAAAAATAATATCCTGTTTCAGGTCATATGGAGCTATCAAATTGTTCTTGAGTATGTCAGGGGTTGCCTTGCGGCTAAAGTGCTCCTCTATAACTCTCACGCAGATGTTTGCTCTTTTCTCTCGTTAAGTTTTTTCTAGACGCCACAAAAAAAGTTAAAATTTGTTTTTAAGTGGGCTTTGCTGCAGTTTGTTTTGACGTTTTTCGTGTTAAGTTAAAATCAGCTGTCAAAATTTGAGTATGTGTGAGTCGTAGCTGTCAAAAGGGAAAATTGAGCGTATCCTTTATATTGCAGATAGCAAATTTCTTTCAATTTTTTTTTTTAATTTTGATTTCCTAAATTTTGCATAAAATTTTAAGCAAATAGGGTTCAAAAATTCTCACTTCAAAGTTTAACATTCTCACTGTAAAATTTTTTTGCAACACACACCGCCGCACCCAATTTTTACTTTTTCAGAATTTTTGCAAATTTTTTGCATTTCAAACTTTTTTTTTTTGATTCACAAAATTTGACACGCAATAATTATATAACTCAGAATTTTTCTTGCACGCCTATATTTATGCACACTAATTTTCGTTGATATTTTTCAGCGCAATTCATAAAATTAATTCACAGAAAAAAATAAACAGAATAAAAACAAATCTTATTTCACACAACGTATGCCCCAGCGCGCCAACGACAACGTTTTCTCATGCAGTTCACGAACGAACTGATTTGTCTGAAACTGACACTTTGCGGTTGCACTGCGCTGCTTTTGTGTAAGTGGCGCTCTCTTACAATGTAATGTTGCCAGACTTGTGCGTTGGCTGATTTGTGCAGTTGTGCTTTGTTCAAGTGTTGTTGCATGTTGCAGCTTTTTGTGCTTTTGATTTTGCATGGTTTTTGCTCATGGTTTTCTGTCGAGTTGAATTCAAAGCTTTTTTTAGTACTAAGTTGTAGCTTCTTTTAGTTTCAGGATTGTGTACTGGCAATTTATTTTTGTGCACACACTTTTACACAGTAGAGGGCAATGTCATATAGCTGCAGTTGTTAACGGCTGAGGAATTTATTTAGTTTGTATTGAAGACCAATAGATGGCTTAACTTGTTGTGATGATTTTTTTGAAATGAAGTTTCTGTGGGAAAATCAAGATATATTTTTGAACATACATATGTAGGTCAGTGATGGCATTTGGGTTTTGTGAAAATGAATTGAATCGAGACTTCAAATGTACTTTTTAGAGCCCGAATGTACTTTTTGGTCTTGAACACCCAATTTTGCTTAAATGTAGGAAATTATTCTAAAATTTACTAACAAAAAAAAAAAAAAAAAAAGTTCCTCACTTTTGCCATCTCAAAAACCCTAACAAAACTTGGTATATTTCACATTAAATTAATTACAAAATCTATACATTGCGCGATTATTTTCATTTACTAAAAAAACAAAAATAAACGTAATTAATATAACAGGTAATTACTATAAATCTATTCATTGCGGTTATTTTCATTTACTAAAAAACAAAAAAAAGTTAAATATTATAAATTGTCCTATGTACCAAAAATGTACTGAAAATGTGCTAAAAATTTGGCAAATGTATTGAAAATGCCCCAAATGAACTGAATGTACTGAAAACTTGTCGAATGTACTGTCAACGATTTTTCAGGACGCAAATGTACCGAAAATGCCATCACTGATGTAGGTATGTAATTGAAGCGGAAACAGTGGAAAGGAAAAAAATGAAATACTTTCGAAAAGACGTGACGTCAGAAAGTGAAATATAATATATCGTACATATTAATATTTCAAAACAATATACAGTAGACGTTCAATAAACTGAACTAATTATTGCGCGGGTCAGTCATAATTTCGAAAAATTTTAAGTCATTGAATATAAATACCGATATTCCGAATTCCCTTCTGAAAGCTCCCTGTGCCAAAAAGTGGCACCTAAGGCAAAGAAAGAGAAACTTCCCAAAAGATGTTTTTTTCTTTCTTAAATTGCAAAAGGAATTTAATTAATTAAATATCCCAAAGGGTATAAAACGAAATACCATTGATTTCGGTCTGAGAATAACGTTGGCTAAGCAATAAAAAAAAAATTGAATGGTGCAATAACTTATCCATCTCCGAAAAATTCGTTAATTCCTGCGCCTCCAAAAGTGGCTATATGTTGTGATAAATGTTTTGGCTAACATTTCTTTTAAATTCACTTCACAACTCTCACTTGTTTCAATAATAACTTAACTTTTATTAAATTTTTAATTAAATAAGCGACCGGCGGAAGTTCGTTTTTATGACAACTGATGTTAATGCGAAAAGGGCAGTTCACATGATCCTTAATGTTTTACATCATGCATGCTGTCAAACATCGTTTGAAAAAAAATTTTTTTAGAAATTTAGAAAGTTCGTCATATCTCAAAAACGAGTTCAAGGATTCGAAACTTTTGTAGACTAAATATAAATTAAATTAAATTATAGATTGAAGAGTTCTAGATTGAAGAGTTCTAAGCTTATAATGATTTTTCAAAAAGCCATATCTTCGATTTTCGCTGCTATATCTTCGTAACAAAGTGTGTATCCCTGTTTTGGATTATACTTTTCTTTTTTTTTCAGAAGCCCTAATCGCTCCAAAAAAACAATAGTCGGAAGGCTCTCCTATAGTAAACCTGTCAAGATCTTGCCAAAACTGATTGTTTGCAGCGCACTTCACGGAAGTTTACCACAGCACTCGCTTGGTTGCCCGAGCCAGCAGAAAAATATAATCATTTTTAAAACCATGCATCGTGCGTAGGCAAGGCAATGCCGCACAAAATTATGGCTCATGTGAACTGCCCTAAACGAATCACTTTTTATTTCTGGGTTGCCATTGTTTGAAAAAAAAGAGAGGAATTAAAATGCTTTTGGCCTACATTTAAATATCGTACATTGCATCATCATTACAGATGGTATATCAATACACCATATTGCCTTCTTAAGCGGAGCTACTTTTGTCTTTTTTCACACCATCATCCAAACTGACAAAAACGTGCACAGTACGTAATGTGAGCTGCAAATTTTTTATCCAACTATCTGACAGACCTGCAATCGGTAAGACAGACTACAAATTAGTTATTTGCATGAAACAAAAAAATACGTAAGACTTCATGGGGTCAAAAGATGCTGAAACAACGCACAACGTAGTCTAAGGACGCTCACGAATGCGTGTAGTAGTCGAAAACTCCATGGTGTTTGTAAAGGAATAATAAAAATATTTGCTATGACTGGAAAAATTATTTTTTGGTGGAATGATTATGCCGTACTTGCGTTTACAGTGAAAGGTTTGCGATGAAGTTTTTTTTTTTTTGGCCGGATTTGATTATTTGGATTTAAGGACATGCGGTTCTAGCGGGCTGTGTGCAAAACAACAATTATTGCCAATACAGGGTTGCAATATTAAAAAAATAATTCATATAATGGAAAATTTTTGTGTGGGTAAACTTAATGACCTTATGATCGTCCAATGCCCTATTTCAGAAAGTTTTGAATTCCTGACAAGCACGAAGCTAGGTGGAGGCGAAAAAATGGTCCATGAACTATTGAATTAAAATTTGGTTTTGATCAATAACTAACACAAATTAAATGAAAAAGTTTCATGATATAAGCTCATTTTATTGAAAAGCATGTTTGCGAATTTATATATTTATATACATTTTGCAGGGGCTTTTGTGATTTAAGATGTGATAACCTTTTTAGTTAGTACAAAAGGTTTTTTTGGCGGAAGCAATTTTTTATTTTTTTGAGGGCAGGGAGTAACACTTTTCGCTTCGGGCAGCTAATGTTCACGCTATGATATTGGTTGCTGCGAGATAATCTTTAAGGTCGTTTAATTTTAGGATATGTGGACAAGAATTGGCTTTTTGATTGGATTGTTTGATTTGATATTATGTGATTTTTTCTTTTGAACTTTAAAGAAGATTCCTAAGTTCCTGAGTTTAAGTCTGAGATCCAACGTTTTATTGCTACAATTGAGCCACAGTTATTCTACGATGTCATTAAAAATTTAATTGAAAAATCAAGAGTTTGCCAGCAGAAAACAGGAACACATTTTTCCATACCTAAACGTAACGTTTTGACATTACAATTAAATAAAAGTACTGTCACTTTTCGAATAAATAATGTGTTAAATACTGAATCCAGCATCCTTTATTTGTAAATTTGTCTTCGTTTTGCCAAATTCTGACTTTTATGAGTGCTAATAAATAAAAATAATACAAATGTTAAATTTAAATATAGAAATCAAACTTTAATATCAAAATTTATTCAACGCCATACAAATGAAAAATGTACTTCCAAAAAGGTAGGAAATATTTTTTTAAAACGATGGCAACCCACTTACTATAAGTGATTCGTTTCCTTTCTGTCAGTTGCAATAAAAACGGACCTCCGCCGGTTTCTTGAATAATATGTAAATAAAGTGTTGAATAAAAAGCTAAATTATCAATAAAATTAATGAAAAAAAGTGAGTGTAGTGAAGTGATATGAAAAAAGTGTTTGCCAATGCAAATATAGTGCATATCGCCACGTTACGTGACGCAGCTTTAACGAAATTTCTATGAAGTTGGGTGAGTTATTGCATTCCGTTGCTTTAATCAATGTACAGGAAGATTCCTGCAATGTTTACGATTAAATGGATTTATTTAACTATTCACCTATTTATTCCTTGATCAAATTCAATTGCAATTTATTAATTTCATTACGCTGTCGCCATTTTGCAAAGAATAAGTAAAAGCTCGAATGAACAGAAAGGAAATGGCAAATAGTTGAAGGCTAAAATAAAATACCCTATTTTATAAGCGCCATCTGTTGTACAAACCTAATTTCTAAACTATGGCTACTAAATTTCCTTAGGATATTCCCAAAGGAATCTTTTTATTGAAATTGCTTATGGATTTTTTCGATTTTTATCGGCAAATAATAATAGCCCAAGAGCCCGCTGTAGAAAAGTCGAGTGTATAAGATTACAGGATAAGATATACGGAAACTAACCAACCAGGGTTGCCTTGTCAAAGCTCTTCCCGATGCACAAAAATTACCGAATTTCTACCAGTTTTGTTGTTTTAATTAAAACTTTATAATATTATTGCTCGAAATGTTTGCCAAATGATAGAACTCGAAGAGGCCTAAGTATAATATAAGAGTTTGCATTGGCTAAACTTTTCCCAAAAATGGGTTGCCACCGGTTTTTTGCATTATTTTTTAATAATTTATATTAATGCTTGAAATGTGTGCCAAACGATAGAGCTCGAAGCGCCTAAATAGGTTATATAGGGTTGCCTTGTTGAATCCTGTCTTTAACATGGATTAGTACCCGTTTTTAGGGCCAATTTTTCTTAATTTTTCTTTCAGGATTCGACAAAGGCTACATTTCGAGCTATATTATTATACAGTTTTAATTAAAACAACAAAATTGAGGAAAATTCAGTTGTTTTCGGGCCCTGGTTGGTTAGATTCACCAAAGCGCATTATGTACTATCTTTCCCTTATATCTTATCTCTCTCCGCCTATAGCCTTATTTTGCTTATTCGATGACCGTAGGATATGTTTTTTTGGCACATTTTACCATTTAAGAAAAAAATATTTAATTTTGAAACCGATAATTCCTTGTTTTCAACATGGCAACTCTGACAACTACAAAAGAAATAAAATTCATTTAAACATATTTTAATAAATAAATTTAAACTAAAAACATTTCACAAAACAACACGTTCCTTAGCAATAATTGAATATTGTATTCAATTTTGCATCATCAACACTACAACACACATAATCACATATATTTTGGCACAATACATATGCAAATTTTATTGTCTTATAGCAGAGTTCGTATGCTACTCTATTTGAAAAATATTTTCACTTTATAATTTTAAGTGGGTTGTGGACTTATTACTCTATAAAAATAATTTTCCTCTACTCTTTTGCTTCTTATTTTCATTAGTTTTGAATTTTTCTTGCTGTTCTTAATTTTTGAAATACGAGTACTACTGCATAGCTTTAGTTTTTAAATAAATTTGCAACCATGTCGTTGGGGCTTTTCGACAAAAAGTACAATATGTCAATAACAACAAAAATAACTACTAGAGAAAATAAAAAAATTTATTAAACAATTCCAATTATTAAGTGAATTTGCTTGTAAGACTTAAATAAAACTTTTAATTTAGGTATGAACAATCAACACAAACCGTTACAGACAAACATAAACACTGACAAGTCCGCTAGACTGTCCGTTATTTTTGAAATTTCCTTAATTGACGAGCTCGGTGTATTTATATTTTTGGTAAAAATTATGGGTTTTGAAGATTTAACATTTTAACCACAGAGTAGCGTGCCACCGAGCACTAAACATTTTTTCATTTATTTTTTTACTCAAAAATAAGTGTGTAAAAGAAAAATTTTTTTTAAGTGTTTTGTTATTCTTTCGACAAAATGATCCTTAATTAAGGCAACTTAAAAAATAACCGACAATCTTTCTGTGAAAAAATCGTGCGAGAAAGCCAATTTTTTTGGAAGTCTGCTACTTTAAGAGTAATTAAAAAACTTAATAGTTACATAACTTAAAAAATTAAAGTCAACTTTTTAAACATAAAAACTTTTTTTGTTTTAATTAAAAACATTAATATACCGAATTTCTAAGGATACCAGGAAAATAATGGACAGTCTTATGTACATGAATATGTTCATAGAATTAAAATACCCACTGATGCTTGCCTGTTAACAAATTCAACTATTGCAACATGCACTTGGAATATACACTTACTTACCAATACAAATAACGAACATTAGTTGTATGTACCAAAATAACCATCTCATTTCATATGGATTTTTACCATAAATACAATATTTAAACATACCACACAAACAAAAAATAAATAGGAAAACAAATAACAGATCTACAACAGCAAACACATTTGCACTGGTCAACAGGCACAACATTTATGCATACAAAATTGGCATTTTATAATAAAAATATCTTTGCAAAACAACTGAGAATGGGACCACATCAATTTTCTAGTTTTTGTTCTCAGAAATTAGAGTTTCCTTTATTATTTATTTGAGAATTATATTGAGATTGTAAGCTTCTAAAAAAAAAACAATTTTCATTTCACAGACATGAGTTCATCAATCGACCGTTATTGGCAAGATCTACTGTTTGAAGCACGTCCATAGATTCGCAATAGTTTTTTGCATACCCAAAGTAAAATCAGTATTAGCAACACAATCAGACGGATTGGACCATAGAAGCATCAAAAATCCTGTCTGGATTATTACATTTCTTAAGATTTCTTTTAAATATGCAATCAAATCATCAATTTCTTATCCTCAAATTAAGCTGATGTCAATTAATGATGTACTTCATATTTCGGTTTATTTTTTACATTGGTCGACCTTATTTTAATGTACACTTATTTATTTCATACATAATGTCTATTCACTATATGGTGGAATTGAAAGAACATTTCCAGTGTTTCAGTGTTGCTTCCTATTGTTTTTTAAGCCTTCTTAAAACTTCAATTTCTGTACTATGTTCTCTAGTTTTTTATACTTATGGTTAGTTTCTTAAGCTGTTGTTTTTTTGCATATTATTTTGGACAAACTTTATTTCTGCAAAAAAGCTTTGTTAGAAATTCTATAAATTCATTTGAAGGAAAAAGGAATTTTTTGTCCCGTGCGAACGCTTTGGTTTTTTGCAATTGTCTTCAAAACGAAAAATTGCCTAAATTCAACTTTAGCACCAATTATAGAGCTAATTAGGAGCTATAAGTTAAACCTATTGTTAAAATAAAAATCCGTTTTATTTTGACTTTTTTTTTACTTTAAATGTGTTCGACGGTTGAACGGGACCCATAGAAATGACCATATGATAAATGAGCGGTTTAAATAATTTTTTTACACATAAAAATTTCACATTAGCTAGAAAGTCCAAAATAAGGCCAAAATATTGGAAATGTCTTAGGTAAGGTCAAGCGAACGAAGAGAGTCCAAAATAAGGCCTATATCAAGCTCAGCCACAATATTGGAAATGTCTTAGATAATTTTAGGTAAGGTTAAGCGAAAGACTTTAAAGCCCATTGTGATGATGCTTGAGAGTTCAGTTAGCCAACTTGTCACGATTCTTTCTGAGAGATGCGCTTATAATGAATCTGGAATAACTCTCTTATCGAAACGTCTTACTAAATCATTAAGAAATTTACTTTTCTCATGCTAGACCATTTTGAATCTGACTCGAAATACTGTTTTAATGTTGAGATTTTCTAAAAGGATCTTGAATTTTCTCAAGCTTTGGAAGCTTAAAAAAGGTTGTGCGTTTCGAAAATTTGATGTTAAAAAAATTTTAATATACATATTGTGCATAGCTTAAAGATATTACCTAAGATAGCATTAGTCGGAGATGTGATATTTAAAAAACAATCTAAGTCAAAAATCTTCCAAATTTTTTTGTGATTGCAAATCTTAGTTCCTTGATGCATCAAAATATGACTAGACAATACTTTTAGAAGTTAAGTTTTCAAATAATTTTTTTTCAAGCAAATGTCAAATTTTAAGGCACAACTAGTGCTGTTTGCACTATCTAAAACTGTCGCGCGAAAATCATGTACCTTTGGTATAAATTTTATGAAAACGAAATTTCCAAAATAAAATACTGAATTACAAATGCGTATCCGATAATTTTTGTTCAAAAATTTCAACCTTTATTGTTTTAGAAATTATTATATTAGAGAATAATACAACAGCCAAAAAATTTGTGTATTTGTTAGTCCTCCCAAAAAAATTTACTGATATTCTCGCTCGAATTAGTTTTTGTTTATAGCATACCAACGCAACACAGGTGCGTTAATTGTCCCGCGATATGGAGCGCATGTTTCTTATAATTTCCATTAAAACTTTTCTACTACTCATGCTGAGCTTAGGCTAAAGAATTACAAAAAGAAAATCAAACTAATTAATGTGAATCCCACATCCAGAAATTTTGTAAGACTTTCAACATTTAGCACCTACAAATGTATAGAAATAATTGGGATTAACTTAGCGTAGTAAAAGTTGTGAAGTAAATAATGAAATAATTTCAAGATGAGAGACGAAAACAAAAAGAAAAGAAAAAACTTTCTAATTATTTTTCGCTTTTTATTAGAAAAACGGCTAATCAATGTCGAGGTGCAACATAAAAAAAAAAAAAAAATAATGGAAAATATGGGAGACGGTTTGACTGGAGGGTAATAAGTTGAGTATAAAATGCATCTGTGAAGTAGATATAAGACATTTCACGTCAAGCGGATCACCTTCGCGGCCAAAAATTGGCTGGACCGATCAAGACGTACGAGGTCTTAAAATGTTCGTCTCATGGAAATCTTCCGCGAATCTGTTTTGACACATACTTTAGCCTGTAGGGCCTCTTGAATGGCGCTTATGCCTATAATTTGTAAGAAAAGGTTATGATTGTAAAAATTACTTTTCAAAAATTACTTTATGTATATTAAAAATATTTCTAAGAAACCCCATACAGTTGGTTCGTAAAAATTTTGATTCGACAAGATTTTACTTTACCTATTTCCGCTTAAGCCCAACCGTGATTTTCTTTATTTTCAACACCATTCTTCATTAAACTAATCTACTGAGCAAACAGCGAAATTTGCACTTTTATTACGATTTATAAGGAAAGTTTTCGATTTTTTCTGTGCTTTGTTGTATTTTGTTCATCCCTTAATAGAATCGAACAGAGTGAGTTGCCAACTTAAGACGGCAAAGAGTGAGGAATATCATGTTGAAATACTGCAGAAGTGCGGCAAAACTTTATACCTCTGTTTTTGGTTAAGCGTAAGCTTTTTTTATTTGTTTATTTGTTAAATTATGTAACTGTTATTGTTATTGCATGACATTTCAACTTACAATGTTACCACCTTTTCACTACTGTGCTTGTTGTTGCATTTTACTGTCGGTAATTCAACGCCATTCCGTCCAATCAGCAAAATCACAAATTGACGCTACAAATCGAAAAAGTTTTTAATATTTTCATTTATGCCATATTTCTTTGCTCTCTCTTTGCCAGTAACTTATGCTACAACTTTTACCAAGTCCTTTCTCTTCCTGCAGCGTTGTCACTGTATAATTTTGTGTTTTTTCTTTTACAACCATATGCTATATAGTAAGTGCGCCCAAGTTTTGTTATTTCCTACGTATTTGTGCTAAAACTTTTACTGCCAGATATAACTAACTAGAATCATAGGCAAATTGAAAAAGATCCTTCTTATCCTTTACAATACCGCACATATCCTTTGTATACGCAGTTTGTTAAGAACAAAAAAAAAAGTCTTTCTTTGGGCTACAAAAACAAGATAAAACATAAAAAATTCTTTGATTTACTTTATATGTATATTTGTAAATTCACCAACTGCCATAAATTGTCTAACAGTAGATATTGGGTATCCTTTTTTTCATTTGAATTTTTTATATCTTCAGGTAATAAATGAGCCAACCACACTAAGCCACGCCAACGGTGAAAAACTTTTCATTGTTTTCGTCAAATTATTGAGCTGATTGAAATTTAGCAAAGTTTTTTTTGAAAGGTATTTTATTACCGCACATACAGATTTACCTAAATACTTTGGTCGCTTTCGATTTTGGAACATAAAATTGTGGCTGAAATCACATAAAGGTATGTTGATTGCCAAAAGCAATGATATTTACATTTTACGCCAAAAATTTTATGTACCATATATGTATATTTTCAATGCGTATTTTACTTATTTTCTCAAAAATTTATATTAGCTTTTGGTTTTTAAGATTATTTTAAGATTGCATATTATTAAAAAATATTTTAATACAAATGGTGGACTGAATCCTAAATACTGATACCGATTCCGTGGACTAAATATTGAGCTAAAACTTGTATGGGATTGTTATATTTTCATTATCTTTTTCGTAGCACTGGCTATGCCCATGTGACTACCGTTTGGTCTATTGTAGTCCTTCCGGATAATCCTTTGAGTACATACTTACTTTTTTGGTGACCAGCTATTTTTGTAAACTTTTCCGTCTTAAACAGGAAAGCAACGTGCGCCTGCAAAGTATCCCAAAGTGCTCAGTACGCCTTACAGATATGGCTTTCATCTTACATTTCTTGCCATGTCGACCTTCTACTCAAATCTATATCCCTGAATTAATTTACTTCCTCATATGCTCTCAGACTGAACCCTCAAACGGCAAATATCCATTGCTACGGTTTTCCTCTCTGTTCCAAAGCATTGACTGTGTTCAAACTTACATAGACTACGGAACACTGCCTACTTTTCCATGTTGGACAAATTTGCGGCGCTCAAAACTTTGCGAGCACCTACTTGTGCAATATCACTTATGAGCTCAATGAACTGATTCATACTGTATGCTCATCTATTGAGCTTATGGGTAGCTCCTTGATCACCTGTTTCTTTCCTTAACTCACTGGCTGCTCCCCCAAATTGTTAATTCTCACTTCGAGCATAGCAATTATGGCTGTCACTTCAGATAATTTTTCTATAACTTTTGCCCGTTACTCACCCTATTTTTATCTTACTATTTTCTATATGAGATCCAAAAACTTCATTTACTGTTGGCTAGCATATTTTCAACTTCAGAATAAATATCGGGCGAAGTAGTCGCGGCGGTCGAGTACCTAAAATCATTTTTATTACTTAACACCGTTGAAGGACCTTTCAAATGATAATAAATAAATGATCACCTGGTATTTACAAATGTGTTTAGTTTTAATGTAAGCTTTTATAACGGCGATAAAATACATTTTATAAATGACAAATTTATTTTATTTTATTATCAGAACCAATATCATTTCCAGTTCAAGTCAAGATGTATTGCACTAACAACACTTTTCAAGTTACTTTGCTCAAAACTTGCTAATGAGAAAGGACAACTTCAAGATTCTACTAAGAGTCAAACAAATAATACGAGAGAGAGAGCAATCAAAAAAAGTTATCAATATCCTGTCAAGTGCTCTGAAGCATAAACTGTCACACATGTGAATGAGTGAGTTTTTCACAGACAAAACTCGTATAAAAAGTGTTCGTATTTGTGGAAGCAAAAAAAAAAAGACGTAGAAGTTACAAAAACATCTCACATAACTAAGGAGGTAGAAAAGTGAAAAAACATAAAGTTCCTGTGCAAGTTTTTCAGCTCGCAAAAGTTGAGTTGCTTTACAGTTTTTCCATCTCGAATCGTTTTAGCAGCAACGCACTGACAATGAGTGCTGTCATAACTTGATATGAATATTTTTGCAGTGAGTTTTCTAAACAAAAACTGAGAAAACTTAACTCAGCTTGTCAGCAAAACATTTAATTGCATTATTTAAGAATTTTCGTAGTACTCGTAAACAATGTGACATCGTATTTTTTGTTTTGCTTAATTCCTGAATTAATTTAATTAGTTTTCGCAAACTTTGAGAGTGAGAAGTTTTTGTACAAGATGACAAGTTTTGAAGTGGTATCGTTTCTTGTGTAATCTCTTATTGGTTGGATTGTATTTCAAATTCAAAGTGCTGAAATCCTTGCAACTAAAAGTGATTTTTTCTTAAATTTTCCATAATTATTTGCATAAGTATTAATACCAAATGACTTACAAATAAAATCAAAATGATGACAGTTCATGCTGTTGGCTTGAAATTAAATAATTGACCATAAATTGACATGATTTGCATAAAATACACGCCCACTTACATATGTTGCAAACACCAATTTACAGCAAACACACAAAACAACATATGTCTGTCTAAAACACCCAACATAGGAAAATTGTTGGCTCTTTAAAAAAAAAATATGCAAAAAGCTTATGAATTGTGCGCACAGCTTGCATCAGCGTTGCCACATTATTTATTATTTGTTTGTTTACGCAAACGCCCACACACATAAGCAAATATCAACAAACACATGGAGATATACTCATGCAAATAAGGACATTGCGCACCTCAAAACGTACAAGTCGGGGGCATTTAAAAATATTTGAAAATTTTCAAATTGAAAAGCAAAATCTAAAAAAAAAAATCTTAAAATTGGGGGCAAATACTAAAAACGCAAATACAAACACAAACATCAGTACAAATACACTTGCATATTCAAAGCACGCATTTGAAATTTTCTGTTTTTATTTTGTTCTCTCTCGACCAGACGCAATAAATCACAAATTGTTGCTGCTCCTGCTGCCACTGGCTTAAATGGAAGCAGCAGTACAGCTACTGTTTATTTGTAGGTGTGCGCATATGATGCGTATGTGTATAGTATGTACATAAGTCAGTATATGTACCTATGTTTATTTGTTAGTACTTCTAGGTGTTGTTTAAATATTTTGCAAAATTGTTGATTTTACCAATGGACAAAATCCTCATGCAAAAATATTTGGTCAAGAATTTTAATATTTGAAAAAGCCGCAAATTGTTGTAAAAGCACGAAAATTACGGTGATGGTGACTGGCAAATTTGTGTTTGTATTGTAAGCGTAAGCGTATGTGTTGAACTAAATGTCACATGACTTAGTGCTTTTTCAATGGAGAATTTTTTTAAATAAATTTTTTGTTATTAAAGCGACTAAATAAATTTCAATTATTTACTAGGTTTTTAAGTGATGATGCAAAATAACAGCCAAATTAGTTGGGATCAACAGATTCATTGAACTCATTTATGTTAATGCGCTCGATAGATAGTTCAGATGCATACGTAATAAGTCTACAGAATTTAGTTTGATTTACTAGTTTTATCAGACAGAGTCTTTCACATTTTCTTCAGATTAATACATTCTTATGAAATTTTCATTAAAGTTTCCCGATAATTTAAACTATTAAACTATTGGATTCTTAGCACAATTCATATTAGACTGATGGAATGATGTGAGAGTAATTTGACGCCGTAGTGATCGAATCTGCCATCAGATTTGGATCTATACCAATGATGGCATTTGGGTTTTGTGGAAATGTACTGAATGGAGACTTGACATTGACACTTTTTCGACACACTTAAAAAAAGGTCAGCAAAGCATACTCCGGGCATATCTAATCATCATATCATATCATATGCTAAAACAATGGTAATATATAGAAATAGCTGAAATGTACTTAAAATGCGTCGAATGTATTGAAAATGAGCCAATTGTACTAAAAGCTTGCCGAATGTACTGACAATATTTTTATTACGTATTCATTTTTATCAGCATTTCGTAAATTAACCGGTTATTGGCACGGTTATATATTCTCCTCTATGACTTTTTTTATTTCAAACCTGAGACGTTTAGCGTCTAAAGAAAAGTTGTTTCTCATAACAAAAATTTTTCTATTTACACATCCCCTCTATCACCACGCCACGCCTTAAGACTCCTATGGAGCGTTTTATTAGAGTTTTCTGAATAAATTTACAAAATTCCAATTTACATACATACGTAAATATATAATTAATCGTTCTCCGATTTACATTAAATTTTGAAAGGTTATTATTTAAGATAGTGATAAGCAAATACATTGGAGCTTTCGGCAAAGACAATTCTTGGTGAACACTTGTTTGAATTGTATAACCAAGTGTTGCTGGTTAATTTAAATTTTTAGCCGCACAGAAGAATAGGTTTCACGGTATTCAGGTATTCATTTCATCAATATATGATTTTTTCGGGTGGATGCTAGTTTCGAATAAGTGGTTCTTTTTTTTTCGCTGACTCTATTGAGGATGATTTTCGTCAAGACTTTGAAAGGGCATAGCGATAAGTCCTTATTTTTGAGTTTTTCAAGAATTTAGAGACAGAAAGTGTAAAGGAGCTCTAGGAAGCTTTGAATATTTTGGCAACTGTAGTGTTTGGGCAGGCATTTAATTTGATCCGTGAAATCGTCTTTTCATATAAAAATTCACTCCATTGAAATGAAAGCAAACTGGTCGAAATGATCAAATGCAGTAAATTGTGTTATTTTTGTTTGTATAAAAAAATGTTCTTAAGGTTTCACTTAAATTTTGTTTTTTTTTAAACTGTAGCTTATGCTCCATTTATATTGAAAGAAAAAAACATTCAAAAAATAATTAAATGGAGACACAGTTGAGGTCATAAGTTGAAATTATTACATTTCAGATATTAATGTATTACAACGCAAAAAAAAATATATATATGTACATACTATAATCCTTGATTCCTTTGGAGGTCTTATTTTGATGTAATTTGTTTGTTTCTTTTCTTAATTTGACGTTTTCAGCTTTAGCTACAATAAAGTTGTATCTCTACATCCTCTTTCTGACATTGTGAACTTTTCAAAATGAGATCTATTTGCTAAAATTTATTTTTTTATATAACATTAAATCGGGATCATTATGACTAAAGTGAAATATGTACTTATTTTCTAAATTGTTCTATCGTACAGACTGTAGTGTACAGTGCAAAATTTGAATTAAATCAGAGAAGGTTGTGTTTGATTAGTTGCTCAATGCCATCTAAAATAACCTAGGGCATTCTTAACGTTTTCATAATACATACATACATGTTAAATAAATAATTACAAAAATCCATTTAATAAATTTTCTATTTAAAGTGGTGCCGTAGGGTATGCTTAAATTGGTTGGCCTTCTTTTTCACCTTCAAGTGTAACATATATGTCTTGCAGCCATGTTATTTTCATGGGATAACAAAGTTCGCTAGCGTTACCAACATGCAATTAAAATGCATTTGCTAATGCGAGTTGACGTATACGTGTGTGTTTATCCGTTTGAATTTGTTGGTTTCACTTATACATTAAAAAGCACTCAACATGCATTTCCTTGCCTAATTTTCACGTAAAGTGTGAATTTTAAGAGGTTTGTGTTCTAACTTTAACGTTTTAGAATAATGTTAAAATTAAAATAGAACGAATGGAAAAATTTATAGTACCAATATACATATGGATATGTAAAATTATAATCATTTGGTACATACTTATAAACTAATTGAGAAATTTTATTTCATTATTTCAAGTTAATTAAAGTGATTTACTCTTAGTCAAGTTAAGTGGTTAAGTGCCAATCATTGTTTAAGTGATGATTGCAATAATCGAATATAAAACTATGGAAATCTGAGAAAAAGAAACCCATTTTAAGATATTAATTTAAAATTGTTTAAAATGAAGTTGATAAAAAAAATCGTTATATGAAATATTTTTTTAAATTTGGAAGTGAACTGTTGAAGGTTGGGAAAAATGATAGAGCATTTTTGACTAAGTCTTTTATTGGATTAATACATTGAAAAATATATACCCTTACGAACTAAACGATGTAAATTTTGCAACGTTTTGGTAGTGTTTTCTTTAAATTTTTATGACTTTATTTTAATTACAGAAAATTAATCAGCTTTCGCACCTCTTTACGTGTTTGTTATAATAAGTTTTCGTCCTTTAAATCGTATTGGTTATGTTGTATGTTCTTGTACTTTATATATTGCTTTCAAATTTTATTTTATTTTGACATTTAAAATGTTAAATTGTAATTTCTGTAAGTAAAATAAAAGTTAAATTAAATGCGGCATTTTCATTTCTATATTCATAATTTCGATTGCACTTCATTAGTTTCACCAACACAAACAACAACTTAGCCAACACAAGCACATAACAGCAAATAAAAAAAACTCTAGAAAAACCAATTGTAAATTGCAAAATTGTCATCAAAATTTAATAATTCATAATTAAAAAACCGCAGCGAACAAGACCGCATTAATTTACCCGCCAAATGAAAATTTCAAAAATTCAACACGAACACAAGCGCATATTCCGTTGAACAAATGCGCACACAATTACTTGCGTTGCTGCATTAATTCACATTCACACACAAATAAGCGCACACATAATCAATGCGCGCAAAGCCACAAATTCAGGCGATTATTGTGGCAGGCAGTAGGACATGACAACAACAACAACAACAACAACAACAAATTTGAGTTGAATTGCATAGGAATAAAACGGAAGTGACCACACCATGTACGAACAGACAAGCCCATTAATGTATGCAAGTAAAATTTTCCACAAAAGTTTCTCATTAAACAACAACAAAAAATAAAAAAATATAAAAAATGAAAATATTTGCAATTGTTGTTGTTATTATATGTTTTACTAGATGCGGCTACTCTCGTTGTTGTTGTTGTTGTTATTATTGCAATCAACAATAGTAGCATCAGCAACAACAAACACACAGTATGTCATGGCAAACCACATTTCCATTTCATCACTTGCCGTTGTGTGCATTCTGTTGGTGCTGATCGTGCTCGACGTAAAATTGCTGGCATTTTAACGTAGATTAAAATTAAAATTGAGGTGATTTATTTTTTGTACCATTTTCACAGTGTGTGTGTGTGTGGTTAGTGTGTTAAAGACAGTTTGGTCGACATGTCCTGCTAAATAGAAAGGTGCCTTTCGTATAGTATCCCGCATAGTTTATTCCAAAAAAATATATATTCGGTCAAAGGTAGAAATTTACACAACGTTATATGTATATGGATTATACTGCAGAAAAAAGATATGTAATTCAAAACAAAAAAGGAAAAAAAATGAGGGACACCGGGATATTAAACGCGGAACTTTCCTTATAAGCATAAGTCCATATTAATACGATTTTAACCAATAGTTGCCCGAAAAGGTGCAAAACTTCGGACGAATCAGACAAGCTCTTCTAGTATTATAGTATCCACGATAATGGTTTTGAATGGTTAGTAAAATTGTAAGTTAACAATGTATATGTTGGTAAAAATTGCCTCGATCAAACAGTAAAAAAAACTATCAAAAATTTAGCAAATGTGTAATATTTGACGAAGTTGACGCATCAAAATTAATATAGAAATTCAGTTCATATGATGAGAACCCAAATGGCTAGAAGTTTAAGAAAATATTTACATCTTTTCAAAATATTCTATCACCAAATTTATTTTCATGCTTTCATTGAAATTTAAAAGAGCATAACAATCAAAGTCATCAAATTAATTGCATTACACATTAAAACTGTTAAGATAACAACATTTTAGGATAATTACATAATGGCGCACATAATCAAGTTAGTAGTAAAATGTGCACACATATCTACATACTTTTATACATTTATAGTACAAAACGTATGTATGTATGTATGTATGTTTGTGCGCCAGAATGAAGCTACAAGCAAAAATCTACAAAAATCTAATTACTTCGTAAGCAGTGTTGGTAAACTACGCTTCAATAAATCACGTAATCAATCGAATTAGCAAAATGACATCTACATCGAGCAGCAGAATATTGTAAAAGTTGAGATAAATTGCAAAAATAATAAAAAAAAGTAAATCTAATAGATAGAAGAAGCTAAGTTGAGTTGAATGATATGGATTGGTATAGAAAAATTTTAACTGATATAAAAAACATTAGCACTTTGATTAGAGTTAAAAAGTTAAGAAAATAGCAAGAAAGAAAGGAAAAAAAAGAAAAGAGAAATCTTAGGCAAAAACTGCAGTACACTGCAATTCGTGGAACGATTGGGAAAGCCTTCGGTTGAACTTAAACTTTACTTTTATTGTTACTAAATTAAATAAGCCTTAATTACATAAGCCTGAATTAAATAAGCCTACCCAATTTTGGAAAAAAAAATTTATTCGCGATGTAACATAACCTCAAATATAGCCAAAAACCGTGTTTTTTGCACTTTTAGGTTACAACATTTCGAAAACCTGACGTGTAGAAGAAATTCTGAGCTCGGATTCGGGTTTCGCGCATCAAAGTCCTTCGGGTGCGATAGGTCTGGTCTCTGCTTTAAAAATTTGTCAGCCTGTGTTAAGTACTTTTCTTTAAAAAATAAAAAAAAAATTTGTTTCTTTGAATTTTCACAGTTTTACATTGAATTTTTTAAACAATTTGTTATATCACATTCCTTCCCTGTGGTGCGGAGAGTATTTTTGAATTTTGACGAACCTGAAAAAAAATTTTTAAGGGTACATATTGGTACTTACATATATGATATGGTTCCTATGCATTTGCTATGATTAACACCTATGCAGTCGCCATTTTGTTTTTTTTGTATCTTAAAAAAATTTGAAATTGCGTGCATAACATTGGATAAAATTTTCAGCAAATAAAAGCTTTAAGAAAATAACAGCTAGTATGTTTTTAAAAATTAAAATGTTGTGCGACCTTCATTTTTAATACAAAAACGTGTAGCGCGATGTCTAAAATTTTTTTGTTTCCTCTGAAAAAAAAATAGGATCCTCATTTCAAACCATAAGGAACCTACGGTTTCGAGAAGGCGGCTGAAAACTAAAAAAAAGGATTTTCTGGACCACCCTACTACCCATCTTCCTTGACACAGCGGTAGTACTTTCAATATTGCTGTATGTGTGATTTGGTGCATCCGCATCACTTGACCTCTGAGACGAACATTTCTTTCGAATTTTATATCCGAATCTAGTGACTATAAATTGAAGATTCTCTTAGCTGATGAGCTATTCGAACTTCAGCCACTTCATTACAGATTTTCGGTTTTATGTGTTTCTTTATACGCCATTTTCTCTTAAAGCGCCAAATATACAACGTTAGATTATCTCCCCAAAAGACTTCATATAGTATTACGTATATTGGTTTTTATAAGCTGGACTTTTTGACCCAACATTTTTATTAGTTCGTTGCCTAAGGTTATTTTATTTTGCATCTTCCACAAGCTATCATTTGTGGTGTACTCCATGGTCGACGCAGACGGAGGACAGATAATATAGTAATTGATAGTACATTCTGTATTTACTCCTCGGGTATTTTCAAGCATTACATGGTATAACTGAATTAATTCGCTTGCTATCCCGGACAAAATAAGTCACATTCAAACGATCTCAACAGTGTTTTGTAGAAAAGCTTTAGATGTTCACACAATACTTCACAGATAGTTCTTGCCAGACATAATATCGATTTCTTTGCAATAGGGGGCAATACAACCTCATTGAGGTATTACTACTGCACATGTTTGTGAACATCTTTTATTTCATCCATAAAAATTGTATTCTATGATATATCAGCAACCAATATTATGCACACTGCTTTGTTTTGATTAGCCAATCAAGTGTTTTTAATTGTCTTAGTTGGCAAAAAATAATTTATTTAAATAAAGTTAAACTAGTCATAAAGAAATTGTACGAATAGCTTACAGAAAATGATAAAAATTATGCAGTCATTGCAAAATTACACCAAAGGCAAAAAAAGTGGTACCAGCAAAAAAGTTGCTGCAACATGCTACAAGCGGCACATTTATTAAACGCACTAACTCACGCTTTCAAACGAAAGTTGTCTATCTGTTCATTTTATTCTTTAGCATCTTTCTTTGTTACAAAGCAAAATAAATCATTAATAAGCAGAATAAGGAACAAAAAAAAAAAGAATATAAAAAATTATTGTTGAATTACAAAGAGCGGATTCATTTATTAACAAAGAGATGCGCAATAATTTGCTCGCTATTTCTATCAACTTTTTTTTTTTTTGCCCCTTTTCAGGACAATTGTCCATTTACCGGAAAATGTAACAAGTGCTAAGATAATAGCGCAAAAAAATTCTCACTTTAATGGCGTCGCTGGCAAAGAGAAAAAATGAAGAAAAAAAAACGAAAATGGCGTCTAATACCATTGACAACACTAGCAATGGTTAAAAGGTGATGTAGTCGCTGCCATCGCTGTACAAACTTTTTGTTCCAACTTCAGCAAAAAAAAAAAATAACAACATAGTGAAGTACAAATAAATGCGTTCCTTTGAATCTTTTCTTGCAGTAAATTGCATTAGTGTTTCATGCAATGTTGATCAAGTGAAAGCAAAGGCAGACTGCAGTAAAAGGGGGAAAAAAAATGTTGCATTTAGCACCATTATATGTGCATTCTTTTTTTGAAGTAAGCGAAATGCACAATTCATTTGAAAAAATGCAAAGAAATGAATTGAATTAATAGTGAGCAAGTTATTAAGTTCATAGAAAGCAGTGGAATTTATGATATTTTTTCTTATTTATTAAAAGTGTTAGAGTTTTCAACATTTTAAATATACAAAGAAATTCTTAATTAAAATTACATTTCAAAAAGTAAATTCAAATTACAATCTCTGTTCATAATACTTAGTATGACAAAATGTCTAATTTCACATTCATATTAAAAGGATGTATTCAAGGCTCTTTAGTCTAAATTAGTTAATATATTATGCTTTGTTCTTACAAATACAATAACATATTTGGTTAACACACGCTACCATAGAAAGATGAGTGAAAAGAAAGATTGCACAAAGTCTGACATTAGTCTCGACGAGTGCTATGATTCTTAAAATGGTTATAATTAAATGAGCGACCTCAACGTACTGACAGCAAACAATTACCGAGATCCATCGAAAATAAGAAAAACGAAAGCAAAAAATCTGGCCAAAGCAGCTAACAGCATGCGACGAGTTCATCAATGAGTTAATGGAAGAGCTCCACAAAAAAAAAAAAAAAAACTAAATTGAAAGACAACAAGATAGCAAAGTGCAGAAGTATAATTTAAAGAAGCTTAAATACTTCATACAGCAGAACTGGAGTGTATTATTTCGCTGTTTCGAAAACCATTTTGAAGTGTTTTTAATAAAATTTCCATAGTGCTTTTGCTTAAGTTGTAAAAAAATTTTTTTTTAATATAAATATCAGGTCTTCGTTAAATTAATTGAAAATTTTTTAATATTAGGGGAGACTGGGGCTAAACCGGACAGTCTCGATTAATCAAAAACTACTTTAAATATCGGAACGGGCATATGCGCGTTGAACGCACCCTGTCATAAGCTACTAACTTCACAAGTGTCGATGATAGTTGATCATTCAGTTTAGTGTCAGTCGTCGATGAGTGCAGACACATGTATTTTTTTCGCTTAGAGTAAACATTTTTTTTTCAAAATTTTTGGGTTATGAAGTTAATATATAAGTGCGCAGAATATTCGGTGAGTATTTTTAGGTAATTAAGATGTGCTGAATCGAATGGTGTTAGTGGTTTTTATGATAAAATATTTTTCATTTATGTTTTTCGATCGAGTTAACAAAATGACACGGTGGGGCTAAACCGGACACTTTTTGGTGGGGCTAAACCGGTCACCTTATTTGTCATTTTAAACTCGTGTTTGTTATTCATAAACACTTCTGAAGCACATTTAATGTTTCTACGATAGGGTTGGCCATTTACCCTCCCGCGGTCACAATCAAAAGCTGTTCCATCAAATGAAAAAAAAATGAGCACTGATTCAGACGAATCAGATAGCGATTTGCAAATGATTTGCTGCATTTTGATAAACTTTTGCATAAGCAACGTTTCAAAATTTGCATCGAATGCCGCCGCAAAGCACATGTTGACTGTGTCCGAACGAGTGATGGTGTTCACATGCATTAACTGCTTCTCAGATCCCGATTCGGATGCAGATTTTGAATGAATTTCAATATTTTCCGATTTTCCGTAAAGTTTTGGTTGAAAAATAATATTTTCATTTTTCTATCCAAATTTTTTTTCATTATCATTTTGCGTTTAGCACTTAAAATCAACATTTTTTCAATCAAATACATTCTTTTCTTGTACTAAACACGTCGAAATACATCAAGGTGGGTATAGTCTGAGTGAGCTCCCGCCAAACTGAAAACATTTTAAACCATCAAACGATATGCGATTTGTAGCTAAAAGATATGGCTTTCGAATGATATATAACACTCCAGATTTCGAATAATTTTTTTACATTATTTTTGCAAAAAGACAAAAAGTGTCCGGTTTAGCCCCAGCCTCCCCTACTATAACTGAAATTTAATAGTTTTAGAGAAAACTTATTCTGTTTAAACAATACGTATTTCGAACAGTAATGTAAATGTAAATGTACTACACTGACATACCACCAAAAAATGTATATTTGTATAATACTTTCACCAAGAATAACTTCATATAAATGACGGTGTATGGTGGAGCTTTCTAAATTGAAAAAATCTCTATAGATCAAAAATCTAGTCCGAAGGTCCTTGACTTCTATTTTCCGGTCATGGAGCCTATAAAAACCATTAACATAGCTGAAAAATGTAAGCGATTACCAAACCATTTTAAAATTGTATTCTTTCATAGAATGATACGATAGTTCAAAAATTATCGTATCGCTCGTAGTTGCGCCAAGCTTACCGTCTCGTACGAAAAATTTTTGACCTGTATCGTTCTCGTCTCGTTACATTTAGATATTTAAACAAGTTGGACCAGCGGCTTTGCCCGCATAGTACGTTGTACAACTCCGCTCACATTTTAAGCAGCCCTTACTACAAACAATTTGGTTCATGTATTAAATTTTACAACTTGGTACCAATATATTGGCATAAAATTTGAAAGGTTTGGCCGATATCTCGATCTCAGCGATAATTTTGTGTTATCGTACGCATCGTTGTTTTGTTTTACGTATTGTACAATAAAATTACTTAATCCAGGCCATATCTTTCAAATTTTATGTCAATATATTGGTTTTCGTTCTCGGCGATGCGAGAAATAATTTTTTTAATATCATCTAGCTATTGTTATCGAAACCGAGAACGAGAGCGATAACGAAATTTATCGGTTCTCGGTGAAGCACTAGTAAAGACCGACATAAAGTATTAGCTCTTTGAAAACTACAAAAAAATAGCTTCCTGAAAAGTTTCTTCGGTCGCGTTGTTCTGCGTAATTAACCCTCCGCGGGACATCTACACTTTCACTGCTTACTAGCGACACCTATGATTCGTTCTCTACTTTTTTTCCAACTCAGAGGCGGAAAAAAGTTCTTAAGCCAATATAGATATTAACTTTCAGGCTTCTTTCAGATATACCAATTATTAGAAAAGTAAAGTCAGTCAAAAATAAATGAACCTTGAAGAAATGAACTTGGTAAAAGTGTCCAGGTTACAAATAAATCGATAACTCCGACACTAATTGGTAAAAAAAAACGCAAACAACTACCGACTCTGGACACCTGTGAGGAATTCTTCGTTTAATTAATTTCAAACTCTTATTACTCAACAACGGCTTCATGAAAGTGACACGCTTTGCTGAAAGTACCTATGATACGATTAAGATTTTTGGGGTAGGTTTTGATGCCACGCCCACACGCCATGGAAAAAATTAATAATACTCAAGTGAATGTACATATTAATAGAAAATAAATAATCTCCGGGATATATCTTAGAAAAATTTGGAACAATATGATATTTATTTGGTAGAAAAAAGTCAGTTAACTTTAATACTATCAATGCGGCCCCTATGTACGAGTACATAAAAATTTAATAATCTTATAAAATGAAAATATCAAAATAATTAATTGTTAAACTAATAAAAGTTACAAACTTAAATTCCATTACATTGTTAATTCCAAATCGTAAATATTGTTAATACAGATGCAACACCTTCTAAACTCAATACAAGAATGTAAAATTTTTAAGAAGCATTTAAATTTTAAGCACCGGTGAAAACAACCATCTTAAAATCAACAAAAATTCCATTAAGAATAGCGTGTTTCATTAAGATTTTGTACAGTTTACGTAAAGATATTTAAAATTTTTGCTAACACTCATATTGAACCAATGGTACACCGAAAAAAAAGACCGTACTAAATTTGATGAACTGCCTTCCTCCGATTTAGTATAAAAATTTTCCTTAATCTAAGTTATTTTTCCTCATATTGATGAAAATATCGTTTCATTTAGTAATTGAGTCCTTTGAAATGAGTTCATGTTTCATTAAAGCAAGTCAAAGCTCTTCCTCAAATATAGAGTTTGTGGTTTTAGTAAAACTTTCCTTTGAAATAGTAAATTTTTCTTTGGGAAGAATTTTTGAGGACAATTTGTTCCTCATTTGAGTAAAAACTTCCTCAATCTAATGAAATGTTTTGTTTAAGGAAAATCGTACTCAGTTTTAGTAAGTTTCTTCAAAAAATTTACTATAACGTAGGAAAATTTTCCTTAATAAATGAGTGGCAACACTCGCTGAAATTAATATCTATTCTTCTCGTAAGTATTCTGTTTTTGCCTATATATTTATAGTTCTCTACTTGTTTTTTAAATAAAAAAATAAAAAAATTAAAAAAAAAAAAATTATGTCGTCGCCGGGATTTGAACCGAAGCTTCCCTGATCAGACAATGGTTGTTACATGCGCAGTTTAACAACATCATTTTAGTATGTCTTAGAAATGCTGTCGGTGGCTGAGTTGGGTAAGATGAGCATCTTTGAACAGTGGCATGGCGCTGAGGACACAGGTTCAATTCTCTGATCGGGTGACAGGTAAAAAAATTTAAGTTCTTCTTTGAAGTTTTAAAAACGTATTACAATTAAAATAAGAATGACTGACAATAAGTAACCAACAAATAAGGAAATAGAAAATTAAAAAATTTTTTTTGAAATCAACGATTTTATTTTAAGTAAATTTCTTTCATTTAAGGATACCTTCATCCTTAGAAAAAGCAAAATTTTCCTCAGTTTTATAACCTTGTCCTCACATTGAGTAAACTTTTCCTTATTTCAAAACAGCAAAATTTACTTGTGCTAAGGAATCCAACTTACTTATTTTGAGGAACCCATGGCTTTAGCTCGTATTGAAGGACATTTTTTCCTTACATTTAGGCATTTTTCCTTAAACGGAGTAAGTTTTTTTTTCGGTGTACACAGGAGGGTAGACGAATGAAGAACAGGTAGTTGCAAAGGAATGGCCTTTAAAAAGTTTCAGTTTTTCGGGTAGCAGCATTTAAAAAGAAAAAGAAGAAGAAAAAAATAGAACTCATTTTATTGTTTTACCATTAATTCAGGTGGTACGCGCGTGAACACTTTTATGACCCCAACGTTGAAAGCGACTATGTAGCAGTTGAAATTTGGTTGGTTTGCTATTAGAGTTGCCAGAAAACTTGTTGAATTTGCAAAATTTCTTTTTTAGTTGGGTGAAATTAGTCTTAGACTTATGACGTATGCAAAATAAATATTTTCTGACAAATAATGAAATTTTATTATAAATTTACCTACCAAAGGTTTAACTATTTTCAGGTTGTTAAATAAATAAGGGTTTTGAAGCTGGGGGTTTTTTTAAGACCATATTATAAAGATGAAAACCATATACTTTTTTTTACCAATTAGTGTTCGAGACATACAGTTTTTAGTGAACTGGACAGTTTTGCCCATTTTTCAATATTGGTTTAAGAATGTTTTTCCTCTTCTTACTAGGGAATAAAGAACGATTCATCATATACATATGTTCCTACTAAACAGTGAAAATGTAAGTATCCCATTGAACTAAAGTTTTTGATATCGATGACTGTGAGGAAGTTCAAGAACTGAATTGTGAAAGCCTTTGCAATGAAAATCGATCACTTACTTCCAAGCATTTCATTTAACTATTGATGTTATCGAAATTTTATATCATCCTTCAGTTGCCACACTATTGACGTTTGTTTAAAAGTTTATATAAACTGTTAATTTCTATCTGGCAACTCTATATCAGATGTTGCATTCCAACACACACATACACAAACTAAAATTGCTTTTCTCCAAATTTGTTTGAGAAATCTATAAAAATCATTCATTGTTTTCTGGTTTCATTGCTGTACGTTGTTCGATTTTTCATTCTGCTACTGCTGCTGATGATGCTTTTAAGCCCAGGCATTCGCAATCGGAACCTCAACTCGCTGGTACTGTCTTGCGTGTGTGTGTGTGTGCGTGTGCGTGTGTTGGTGCGCGAGTGGGTTGATGGGTGTTTGTTTGTTTGTTTAAGGTTGACTCTTGGTCCAATGTTTATGCACCATGTTGCTACCCACTACTGTTGTTGTCGTTACGTTGACTGGTTGCTGCTCCTGCTTTTATGCGCTTCTTAAATACTACAACAACAACAACAACAACAATAACAAAACTTGTATATACAAAGAAGCAAATCGAGTTTGCAAATAAATGAAATTACTTTTCGGTCTAATGACCATCATCTGCTGATTTTATTAGATTTTCTCTTTCTTTGGCCATTATTTGTGTATTGAATTAAGCGAAGAGTCAGAAAAAAAAGAAGAAATTTTAACGAATATAAGACCGAACAAAAGCAAAAAAAAAAAAAACAAAGTAAAATAAAAGCGAAATCGAATGGGAAAACTTTAAATGGGGTTTCTTTGTTGTATTGTGTTTTCGGATTAGAAATTTTTGCTTCAGAATGGCTATAAAGTTTTAAAGTCATTTTTATGAAATGTGAGTGCATGAGTGTATTGAATGTGATTTTTTGACAAACCATGACAATAAGAACTTTAAGATTTACGCAGTTCAGTTGAGCAATGTATGCAACACAATCGCATGCTGCAACATATAAGTCTACTACAGCAGCGTTAGAAGTCAGAAAAATCATTTAAGTTGCTTAAAGTTACTATGTACAGGACGACTCTAAGTACTTACTATCCGGAGAGGACTGTTCGCCAGAAAGTCAATGACCTTAGTTTCTTAACCTTAGCATATAAAAGATATTGCAAGAATTCGATAACGATGTCGCGCTAATATGGTTGATGCTCTACGTTGGGTTTGGTATTAATGGCACAAGAATAAGTTGAATTATACTGGTAATATGATTCATGAATTGAAATCTATAAAACTACTTATTATCATCTTCCTCGATTCTGAGCAAAATCTTTTAAATTGATTTTCTTAAGTGATTTGATCCAAGCGAACAGCTAATCTTCCAAACGTAGGTTTAGCCAGCTTCTTTTAAAAACTGACGTCTAAGTACCTATATGACTCTCAAAGCTAAAGCGTTGCCTTTCATTCACTTGATGAATTCGAAAATTGCTGACGATGAACCTACAGATTTGAACATCATAACATAGACCCATTGCACTTAGTTGGTTGAAGAATGGTTTATCATGCCTTAGTTGGATCTATTTTGAGCCTAGGTAAATTTCAATCAAAGCCAAACTAGGTAGAATTTAGTGACGTTGCTATGTATAGTATACTACATAATATTATCAATACCTCAAAGTCTCTCAATTAACCATATTAACACTTCCAAATAAAATATCTTGAGATTCGGTTTCATTCAGTATCAGAGTACTTATAAGTATATAGTATACTATTTTCATATACATAAACCGTGCTTTTCCTTTGAGAAAATTTAACATTATGATAACACCTAAACTGCATTAGATATTTTGAATAATAATGCTGAATAGCTATGTTTATAATATGTTTTTTTTCCATTCTCTACATCACTATCAATTATTCAAAACGTTGAATTAAAACAACAAGCCATCTAAACATCCACATATGGGCTGTTGGTGCAAATATTGATTTGTTTATTTAATAATGGCATTAAACTTTGATTTCAAAGATATTTAAACATCAGAACGTAAGCTTTCCAAAAGTAATCCTTTTACACATCTTAACAAAATTTATTTCTCCACTTGAATTGTGAATGTGTAAGTAAATAACACGGAAACATTTAGCTGAATGTTAAATAAATTAAAGAGACTAATGTACATAAATTAATTGCCAAAATACACAAATTGCACAAATATGCACACACGATTTAGTTGAAGAAGAGACAGACCGAAAGTCATGCACACTCGCACACAAATAAACTAAAGTACTAAATTAAACACAAATACACATATGAGTACTAACTATTGCATACATATGCAAACCTAACACATCAAAATCAAGCAAACTTCACAACGGAATTTACTAAATTAGCATAAATTAATCAAAGCCAAGCAAGCAACTGAATTCAAGACACTGCACATGCAGCATGCAATGGCAATGGCAATGCATTTTGCACACAAGAAACATTAGACCAATAACAAAATAAGCAACAACAACAACAGGAACAACAAGCATTCAAATAAAACGAAAGACAAAGAGGAAACGAGTAACTACATACGTTTAGTACGTTGTGGTTGACAGTGCACCACTGTAGCACAGGAAATGAACAAAAGTTCAATCCATTTTAGTTTCCTTGATATCTTTGCCATAAATCAGACTTTTTTGTCTCACTGTGCCATCACTTGATAGCTTACAAATTGCTGCATCTTTATTGATACGCCAATGAAGCATGCATGAAAAGCCAAAAATATGTAATGAGCTGCATGCTGCATGTTGCAAGAAACCACCAACCAGCTAAAAAAAAAAACTCACACACAGGAAGCTAAGTAAAGCTGAATAGAATGGAACAGCTCTTAAGAAGAGATGTAAGTCGAGGTTGAAAGAATGGCTTTGATTTTGACATTTTGTTGCAATATTAAATTTGAACAACGTACGCTTAGTTACGCTTGGTTGATACGAAAGGAGCTGGTATTATCCCAGTGCGAAAAATTTGATTCAGAGCATTATTATCATAGTTTGAATTGATTTCCAATTTTTGAATAAAATATTTTTGAAATTTCTTTTTTATATTTCGTAAACAAGACGTGGAAAATTTATTCACAATTTTTTAATGAGCGATTTTAATTAGATGACTGGCATATGAACCAGGGAGTATCCAAGTTCAGTTTATCAGCGACAAACACACTAACTTAAGTATACAGTTTGGTGCAGTGACGCACTGGGTACTCAAAATCGGACGAAGTTGGAAAAGTATTTGAGAGCAATTTCGCAAAGTCGCTTACAGCTGTGATTCCAGCAGGATGTAACCATATCACTATATATTCCAACAGACATTATCGAACATCTACGAAGAGCGTATCATTTTGCTGCCGTGTTCACCTAGATTAACCATCCCGGATTGTATACTTTAGGTTGTAATACTAGAGCCAAGATTTGACTCTCACAGCATACTCTTAGTTTTCGGTATATACGGAGTCTAGTCCGAAACTGATCAGTAGTTTTTGGGTAATCGGCAAGTGTGATTCAGATTATCTTCAGTGTGAGATAAAGCATAACACCACGATAAAAATCAAAAACCATGGTGTAAAAATAAGAGGCATTCTTTATTTCAGCAAGGCCGAGAAAAACACCTGAAGATGACCCATCGATGTGACCATTTCAGAACTTATCGAAAAAGTACAAAATTTAATGCCAGAAATGACTTGAGTATCCGACATAACCATTTTTAAGATCATTCACAACCACCAACGATCAGCGCCAGATGGGTTCCAAGAATGCTCACGCCCAGCGTTGCCAAGTTGGAAACAAGGAATTACCGATCTTCGCAATTTTAAATTATTTTTCCTTAAAATAATAAAATAGTTAAACTTTTTTTTTTTGGAAAAAGTTGATGATTTTTTTTAGTTTTTTTTTTGTTGTTTTTGTTGCCAATATTACCAAATTAAGTTTTTTGTTATTTTTTTTTTATCAGCAGTATTTGTATAGTTACTTTATAAAAAATTTGATGACTTTTTTGTTTTGCTCGCTAACTAAAAAAACATCCAATAGCTGACGGGTTTGACGGAAATTTTTAATTCATTCCTATAAGGCTCCCAGTTTTGACATGCGGCTTAACCGCGTCAAAATTGGCCACTTGACAACCCTGCTTATGCCACAATAAAAACTACAGTGCGTTACGTGTTCGCGCGAGCTTTTGAACCTCTGCTGAAAAGATACGGTTGTAGTATTGGGTTGGATAGTTACCAGGAATTAAACATGAATGAACTACTATGAACCAGAAACCAAGCAGTAGCATAAGAAAGGATCAGCACTGTCAAAGAGCTTAAAGTGCCATAGTTAGCGTGAAAAATTTTAGCGACTATTTTTCGAGTTATCGAGGGAATCAATCTCACTATAAGGAGAATTGTGTTTCCATAACGAGCGATGACTATGGTACAATTCTGAAGCAATTGCAAGAATTTATTACCCTACAGTCCAGATCAGACCCTCAGCGAAGGTTGAATATATTGAAAATGAAAAACCATGCTATACTTCTGTATTTTCGTACACCGAGTCTATGGACTCGCACTAAGTATGCCAAAAAAAAGGCAGTTTTTATGAAAAATTTAAAAACGATATTTTGGTCAAATCGATGAGATTTTATCTCTTCTTCAACTTTGGTCATCATTTTGGAAAAATAAGTGAGAAGCTCTCCTTTGGTCTCTTTTCGCACTTAGTCAAACTTCAACGATTTCTATCTTTATAAGGAAATAATGTTTAAATTTTTCAATTACAGGTTTAAAAAGCACTTCATAGGATTTATATAGATAGCTTATAGATTCTAAGGAGGAGTACGTTTAATGAGAAATTGTTTTCATTGACTAAAACCAACTCTTCTTTGTTGCATCATACAAAGACGAATACTTTTCGCATTGACTTTGTATTTTTTTTTTTTTTTTTTGAAATGAGAAGTTTAACATTTTCATTGGATTAAACCCAACCCATTGGGCTTTTACCAACAGACTCGTACACACATGACAGAAAACAATAACCGCACTTGTATGACAAACTCAAATTTGACATCAACAAGAACATCAAAGCATTAGATAGCAGCCAGCAGAAGCCAAGATTCCACCAATAATTGTAAGAGCTGCATCAACTTGAACTGATCTGCATGGTCGATGTTATTGCCAGGTGTTTACTGCAAGTCTAGGGTTACTTAAGTAAATGCGAGCGCACTCAAATGCAGTAGCAGCATGCAATAAGCCAAATTAAATATTGTGGAAGGAATTTTGGTTTACGAAATGAGAATGTTAGCAGCATGATGCTGGATGTATGTACATATGTAGTCTTTGCTGCTGCATCTAATTAGTTGAAATTGGAATTTATTGTATTAGAAAGACTTTGGTTAATTAGTACGTATTTGCAATTGTCGGTGGTGTTTTAGAAATTTGTTATATACCAAGATATTTGTACGAATCAAAGATTGATTAAACGAAATGTTGCTAACTGTTCATTAATAATAAAACTGATTTATCGTTATTTAAAGAAAAAATTATTTAAATCATTACTGTATGCTGTAAGATTTATTCACAACTTAATTAAAGTCAAGAAACCCCATAAGCGCTTTTACCACAAATCCAATTTTTCATGATTTGTGCAACATTGGCTTATGCTGTTCCAGATTTTCATTATTGACTTGATTTATTTAATTTTGCGTTTAACAAACTTCTGCATAATTAATTTTTGCCATGCCATTTGGATAAAAACCAATAAATTCTCGTGACTTTTATTTCAACGTAATTACAAAGAAATCATACGGAAATTGCAACTTTTTACATTTTTGTTTGCTTTTATGGCACAATCTTATGGTGTCCCATTTTTCTTATGACTTTTCTTACTTTTACCTTCTGTTGCACTTCCGATTTTCTTTTGCGAAAACTATTAAAAAACTTAATTGTCCCCTTGGTGGTATTCGAAGTAGGATGCTCTCCAGGCGATCTTCATTACGAGTTGTTAAAACGTTTTTTATTTGCAAAAAAAAAAAAAAAGAAGCGGAAAAAATTGTTAGCAAGAATTTTTTTTTTATTATTTTTTACTGTAGAGAAGTTTCAATTGGACTTTGCGGATTTAGCGTCATAGTGGCAGTTAGTATAGTACGTGTACAGTAAATTGCACCAAGGCATAGGCAGTATTGCGCGAATTTTTGAAAAGTTATAGCTGTAGGTAGCGCTTTGCAAAACTTGGTCGTTCCAGTGAAACTTCTGTTTTTTTTTTTCTTATGTAGAGCAGCTGGTGAGCGCGAAATGAAATTTACGCTACAGTGGAAATTTATTTTATTTTTATTCTCACGGATAAGAATCCGTAGAATAGAGCTTGAATTGTGAAATAAAATCTTGAGACATTAAAGCGATAGATAGTTGATAAGGCAAACACATGGCGTGCCTTCGCATTCTATACTGATTCTAGCGATTAAATAGCAATCTTGCTATCTGCATAAATGCTTATATTAAATGCTTCAGTACCGTAGACTAAATAATACAATAGGCACACAAAGTCTCTTTGAACTTCAGTCTTTTGAGTTATAGTCCTTTGAATGTAGGCATTTAAGCCTTCAGTACACCAAAAAATTTATACGGGAAACGGTTTTATGATGTAACCAAAATCTTTCTGATTAAAAGATCATAAAATCACAATTTTAAGTAATGAACAGTTTCAAAAGGATAATACATACTAACGTGACCACCGTCTAACGTGAACAACGCGGTAACGTGAACGAAATATTTTTGTATTGAATACCTTGTAGCAAGACATAACTCAACCATGCAATACACAAAAGGCTGTTTATGCATTTTACTTTTTTTTTTTTTGTTAGTTTATGAAGAAGTTTTTTGTTTCTTTTAAAGTTTTTGTTGTTACAAATGATATGATGAAATAAAAATTTGATGCAAAATACGTCACAGCGACTGTGCTGTATTAATTTTGGACTGAATTTTCATATTCGCTAACGTGAACAATTTCGCTACAGTGAACAATCTTGGTTTTAATTAGTTCACGTTACCGCGACTGCACTGTAGCTCCTTATTGCTCATGAAATTGTATTGTACCCTTATCTGAAATGACTATTTTCAAAGATCTGTGACTCACTCACATTTGAAAAAAAATTAGTCTTTTGGGATGGAAATCGATGTGTTTTGTTCTGAACTATAGATTTTTCCTGTTACTAGGGGTATAATAACCCGCTGGACGAGATTCCTGATGTCGCATTGACGGATTTATTTTGCTGATACGAATTTGTGTTAGAAAATATTTAATTTTTACTGCACCATTTGTACTTAATTGTACACTTCTATGTACAAAGGTTAGATGGGAATGTAAATTCTGATACAAGCACAGTTTTTCTTTACCTCAATTTATTTTTTAATAAGCTTTTTAATTGACTTAAAGCCTCAAACTAAATAGCTAAGTGTCTAATAGCTGTAGTAGCTAAACTCTATTATTGACAACCTACACTAATGAATAGCAAAAATTTTAAGCAACAGTATATATAATTGATCCCATTGTGCAATACGTTTTGAAAATCACAGGTTTTGGATCGATCCAAAAAGAATAGAAAATATTTTGTTAAAATTCATTTGAAGTCATTTTCTTACTTAAGCTGATTGTAATAAAATTAAGCAGAAATAATGCTAAAAATATAACAGAATCCCATTGTAACATTGATTTAAATATGTCGTCATATTCTAAGAACTGTTGAGAGTAACATTAAGAGTCCGAAAAAATATGGGAACGGTCTGCTCGTAGGAAATTTCACACGTTTACATTATCAAAATATGCTAATATTTACTCAAGAAGAGTATAATATGCAGGCCCGGACTTAGAAATCTGCCGCCCCCCGTCGCTAGTAAATATAGAAAAAAAATTTTGAAAATTTAAAAAATTTCAGAGTTCGCAACACTTGCCGCCCTAGGTACTGGCCTAGTGTGCCTCTAAGGTAAATCCGGGCCTGATAATATTGATCTCCACTTATGCAAAGTTCCAAGCCAACTTGATTCGTTTTGATACGAGGGAGTGATTCCACACTTGCTCGAAGGCCTTCTAAATATCTACAGCGAACACTATACTTTCACCAATAAGGTGAAAAAATTAGTTTCAACTCACAGTGAGAAACGCTTTCATGTCGAGCTTTGCGGCTGCAGGAGCGCAGCTCATGTCACAATGGTCCGGTAGTATTTACTTTCTATAGTTTTCAAGGATATTAACTACAAATTATTCACTTTTGTATAAAAAATTTGATATTTTGATTTTCTAAGTGATTCAACGCCACCTTAGGATTTGAAATTCTAAAAACTTAAGAAAAATCCTATTATTTAAATTATTACCGTATAGTGTGACTACATATGTAGTCAAAATTGCTACAGCACATCAGGTTTACGAATTATCATAACCTAAAAATTAAAAAAAGTATTTTTCAGTATAACATGTTTTTTTTAAGACATCTCAAAAATCTGACGTGATGGAGCAATTCTAACTCCAGACTCCGGTTTTCAGCATGCCAAAAAACATACGGTATGGTGGGTACCTCATCTTCAAACTTAGATTTCCTTTTTTGTGTGCCTCTTCAATAAGAACAGAGTGTACCTACTTCATTTGATCCAATGTAAATTCTGTCATTTATGAAGCAATAACGATACGCTATATTTTCTGGCGCATTATAACGCCTCAAATTTCCACAATATATTCTTTGTATTTTCCTTATACTATTCATTTATTCTGCCTTCTTTTGTTATTTTCAGCCGTTGATTTTTAGCTTTATAACAACGTACTTTTTTTTTGCGACAAAGTGCATTTCTGACAGCATGCGGTGAATTCAACTTAAAAACTTTTTTAATTTTGGACCATAAAAACATTTGGCATTTTTATTTTGCTTTGCGCTAATAAAACGAAAAATAATTCACTGCTTCAAAAAGTTTAGGCAATAAATGAACCATTCAACATAAATTTAATATAAATTGAAGAAAACGTTTTGAAAACAATTATGAAATGACAAATGTTGCTAATCTAAGTAGATGCCGACAAGGAACATATGGTGGGATAAAATTTTTTTATTGAAATTGTAAAAGTTTTCAATAAATTAAATTTATATCTAATTAATTCAATAAAAAAATTTATTTTAAGTGCCACGAATATCCACAGCAAAAATTGCTAAGAAATTATTAGCATTTTCAAGTTTACAAAATATGCGAAAATTGCGCTTCATTCGACCTTCTTCGATTGGGTTAAAGAAATCCTATTTGCCTTTTTTATGGTCAATTTGTTAAATGTTGCATAATGTTTAATCGTGTGTATAGCTTGAAATGCTGCTAGGATTAAAAATGGCTGCCTTTGCTTAGAACGTAATGGAAACTAATTTGTGACTAAGCGATATTATTTTGTTTTAAGTTTATACGCGTCGTTATGATACTGGTAAGGAAAATCCTTTAATTTTGATTTTTCGCTTTAGAGAACTTAAACGAAATGGAATAAAACCTTAAATATTTGATAGCATAACATTTCAAGCTCAAAATACATATCTGAATTCTTAATATCATTCATTAAGTCACAATTTTTTTTTTTTTGTCATACGTAGAGAAAAATCAATTGCCTTCATTTATCCTTGACAATCTAATATCTGCATTATGCTGCTGAAATCGTTGAACTGTGAATTTCAATTACTTATGCGTAAATAAGTCAACTTAACGTTAGCAGCGCAAGGATAAGAAAAATATTCAATCATACGTGGTTGTAAATCTTCAGCAAAAAAAAAATAAAAGTGGGGGAAAAAAAGAAGAAAACCAAATAATAAAATCAATTGCGAAGTGACGAGATAAATACTTTGAATCTTCATAATCCAGACACCGAATTGCGTTTATCTGTCGCCCTACCACCTATGAAGAAGAATTTCTACGACTTTTCAGCGTCAAAATGAATTGCTGCTAGCTGTTGCAGGTGTGTTTGATCCTTGAAATTAGTTGCGTTTATCCTTGATATTTCGCAAAGTTAACAAATAGACGCGCAATTCATACAAACACCAATACACACATAGATATCTATTATTGTTAGGGTGGACATTATTGTGTTATATTTAATATTGTTATGGTAGATATCGTTAGAGTTACACAAAATAATGCAATTTAATTTCATATAAGCGCAAGAAATTGATGCAATACCAATAGACAAGATGAATGGCAAAAACGTTATACTAAATAATTTATGTATGGAAGCGCTTACAAATTTTACGCAAATACCTGAAATGGTTTGAGCTTTCACCGGACTAATAGTGGGCGCATCTATGCTCTAAGCCAGCGGTGGGCATGTAAATCTAGCAAAAGGGCGCAACAACTAACGCAACAAAAAACGAAATTTTAAAGTTTTTTTGCTTTCATTTCCAAATTTGCCAACAGCATAAAAAAAACCAAATTGCACTACAAACAAGAACAATGGCTACATTCGTCGAGACACAATGCGACACAGTCGCTAATGCCTTTGTGCGTTGTTTTTGTTTTCATTTGAACTCAAGTCAACGCTGTGCGTTGATAGTGTTGAAATTATGCGAATTGTTGTTTTGGTTGCTTGTGCGTCAAATAACGGTTTGGGCAATGAGGGCGGAAAGTGCCACTACGTGCCCATCGCTGCTCTAAGCTATTGCTTAAAATCAGTGATTGAAATAAAAAAAAATTTCGACTGATCCCTCCATCTACGTTTTTCTGCTGAAAACAAACCGTTTAAGATTTTGTACTTCAGCTACGTCCGCCAATTTGTTTTTCATATCGTGCCCAAGGTTCACCCTAGTTTTATTTATCCAGAAGAAATCTTACGTTATTTTAGCACACCTTATGTGCGTACATATGTTTGTACTATAAGTTCGAGCAACACTCATCGAGTATCCTTTGCAAGGTGCGCTCTACTGCTGCCACTGTTCTCAGACGTAAATAAATGTTTGTTAATTTCGCGTTTACTTTGACGATAATTCGCTGTTGATGCTGATTCTCTTGTAAACGACGTTAAATTGAAAACGTTTGACTTCGTACATCAAATTTGACGTGTTTGTCTTGCTGTCTGTGTGGGATTTCAGGATAAACTACTGCCACATAAGCTCACACACACAATATGTGTGAGTGTGTGTTTGTGATTGCTTATCTTATGGCTTTGTGCGTTGATTGAGGCGAAAATCGAATGTTCTATTATAATAATTTTTATTCCCTTCCCCACCCCACCCACGATCTAAGCAAAATGAATAATAAGTTGATTTAAGTAGAATTCAAAATCAACAAAAGCGACTGTTTGAAAATGATTTATGTACTTTATTTAATCTTTAAGACTTTTACAATATTAAGTATGCACATTTAGATACACAAATTTAAAGAAGAATAATTTAAACTTTTTGTTGAGATTTATTTTGTACCCACCTTCATCACATTCCTTCGATTGCCATTCGCACAGAAGGATAAGAAGTTATGACAAAGTACCTACTTTATGAATCTCCCAGTGTTAGTTTATTGGCCTGCTGTTAGTGAGTGGGAACTTTAGATAGAATCAAACGTACAACACTACTTAGGGTAATTAAGTATTACAGAAACAATTACCGGGATTCTTAAAAAAAATAATATATTTGTTGCATGCGAAAAACTTTTCGTTTTGGTTGGTCTGCAATATTAAAATTAATTTGTAAAATGGTTTACCTTTTTTTTTTTTTGGTTTTTTGCAGAGGTTGTTGAATTCAACATTGTACGCAAATATAGCCATTTCACTGACTGTACTTCTGTGGCTTTTGAATGTTTTGTTTGCTTGAATTTGTCAGCGAAAGAGCTATATGTGCATACAATGTTTTTATATATTTCCTAAGATAAAATGTTATTACGAAAATAACGGTAAAAAAAAGTATGCAGAATGCAAGCAGGATTTACAAAAAGTAATTTGGAATGTTGCTTTTGTTATTTGCTTTGAAAATAGTACCGTAGAGTGGCTTGGCAATGATGAAAAAAAAAATTGACATTTTTATTTTGGGGAAAAAAATCTCCTGACCTCAAATGTGTTTTAACAAGCGTTAAACTCATTTAGTTTCTCTCTCTGATATTAATACAAACCCACAATAAAATTTTGAGCTTAAAAAACATTGGGGTTTTTTGGGAAAATCAGCCTTATTTTTTTCGTAAAACGCGCTATAACTCTGCCAATTTTCAACAGTTTTCAAAATTTCTCAAAGATTTTGATAGAAAATCAGAAGTTCTATTAGAATCAAAAGACAAAAATTAATTATTTTGATTTGGATGAAGTGCGACTATTTTGAACCAATTTTCAGCGGTTTTTCAAGCTCTGACACTAAAACTTTAAATTGGCATAACTTCGCAAAAAATAATTTTCAATCAAATCGGGGAACCGTATATTCCCTTAATTACTTTGAAATGCAACATATTTAATCGGCAACCAATTCCGCAATTTGAAGTCACTCAGACTGCATGGTTTGAGATGAATTTGGTCCATTTTTAAAATTGAAAAAAGTTATGGGATAAAACTTAAAGTAACAAGAAGATTTAACTACGCATATATCAATACAAATTCTTAATAAGTTTGTTCTAGTTCTTGTTGACAAAAAATCTGAATTTTTAAGCCAATTATTAAGAGTTTCTATTACAAAGCGACTTAAGAGTCTCTGATGTTTGTGTTTAGCGACGGATGAAACAGTTTGACTAGCTTTAGCTCATTTTTTTGTTAAATTATCTATATTTTGCGTAATTTTTTTTTTGTGTTGACACACACTGCACTAAACGGTAAGCATAGTAAAGAATATTAACCCTTAGGTGGTCGCATGGGGTCATAAAATTAGATTTTAAGCAAAGTATTCCTCCGCGGAATTGGTAAGGATGTAACGCTTATGCCAGTATTAAAATTTCTGAAGCTTATTGAGTTTCTTCTTTTCAGTCTCTTCAACTTTTTCAATATATTGCGATTTTCAGCATTTTTCAAGTTTTTCTATACTTTCGTAATTTTTTCTGTATCCAACTAATTATTTATGAAGTCATTAAATTGAAATTTAAGTCAAAAGTGCTCAAATTTCGAATTGCATTGCAACAGTACAAGAATCAAAAAAGAAGACAGACTTGCCTATTTCTTGGTGTTCATGTGTCTTTCCTATTTCACTTGTTTGGCTGCGCTACGTTTTCCCAAAACAATTTACTCAGTTCAAAAACTAACACATCAGCAGAATTATTCATTTTCACAATTTCTATGCGGTATGGGAAATTAATTAAAACTTGACATTCCACCAATGCATAAAAAAACAAGTGCATGTGAAAATCAGGGTGTTTCTATTATATTTATCATTCTTGAATTTACTTAGCACAATCCTGGAGGAGGTTCGTTTATGTATGTATGTACTTTCTTTATTGACGATTAGTTGATCTTTTAACGACAGTTTAGTCTCATATGTCTTAGAAACTTGCCGGTCTGAGTTTAAAATAGACTTCATTCTTCTTTAAAAATATTAATAGTAAGAGATACCCCAGCATCTTTATATGTATGTACATATGTATGTATGCGTATGAGTGTTTCGAATTTATTTGTAGCAGTGTGTGCATGCGTGCGGAATAAGAACACAAAATGAAAAGAAAGTAAAAGAACAAGTGAGAGATGAAAACACTGAAAAGAAGCACAAAAAATTCATTAACAGCTGACGACTTCTGCGGCGGCGGTGTCGGCAAATGCGTTTAATGCGAAAAACCCTTGTAAATAACTGACACACACACACACACACACACACACATTGTCAGTGAGCGCGTGTGTGTGAGTGCAAGCTTGTGTTTCCTTTTCCGTTTTCGACATTTTTTTTTTGCTTTTTGCAAACTGACACTTGCTCTTTTTCTTTGTAGGCACTCACTTTCGGAAGAATTGGCAATTAAAATATCCTGCACTCTTGTGGCACAGGCAACGGAGCGTTGCCAAAGAAAAAAAAGGACAAAAAAAATTAAGTTTTCTTTGTATTGCACACATGCAAGCACTTGAAAAGTTTTTATTTATTTTGTGACGCTAAAAACGCGCAAACTTTCAAAAGCGGCTCTTTTCTTTGTTGAAAACGGAAAAGAAACCGGATATTGTTTTCTGTTATCAAGAAGAAGAAATCACTTACGTTTACATTAATTTATGCAGAGGCACTTGAAGAGATAGAATTATTAGACATTCAAGGGTAGTTTTGCTTTATTGATTGATACTGAAATCTTTGCAAGTAAAGTTATTGTATGTCTTCAACAAGACAGTGCCATTAATATTCGATTTTAATATTTAATATAGATCGAATATATATGAATAAGTTACTTTTTATTATACTGAAGATGTTTCATGATATATTATACCACTTTTTAGTTGCGTGTGATTACTACGAAAAAAAAATCCTTATTCCGAATTACGCTTTAATACAAAAATGTATAGGAAATTGTTAAGTGCTTTTAAGACTATGAATTTATCAGTTGTATCCATGGGAGAAATTACATATTAACTGATAGATTTAAAAAAAATTATTGATCTTTGATCTTCATTATATGAAAAATTTCTTTGAATATATCATCTGAAAAGTCGCCAGTGATAATGACTATCAGCAGAATAATATAAAATATTTTATACAGATTGGGCCAAAACACATTCACGTCATTTTTAATTCCACTGGTGATCATTTGTTATCGTTTGGTATAGTAATTTTTTTTCGAAAAATAAACCTTCTATGTTGGGGTCGCTTCAAAACATACCATATGACCATGTCCAAATTGTTTTTCGACTATTTTTCATGTATTTATGCAAAACAATTTTTTTTAAATATTCCTTGAACTGACCCCAGGACGCTCTTTGTCATACTCAAAAATTTTTTGCGGCTTTTTCCCATCCATCACTGCAAAAAAAAAGAAAAAATTTGTCTAAACTGAACTTAAAGGCAACAGGCCATTCGTAGGGCAAAAATCAATTTTCGACCATGCGCTTTTGTAAATAATTATTACTGGATGAGTTTTTACCGAAATTATAAAAATTCGCTTAGATTTTGTTTAATAAAAATTTGATATCTAAAACTAAAACCAGCGCTCTTATTAAGACGTCCAATTTTTTTCTGCATGTCACTTGAAAGTGGAAAAGAATGGATTCATGCACATCACTGCTACACACGACACCAAAAATATAAAAATCTAAAGCACAAATCTTTAAAAAAAATTTATTTATTCAAGTTTTTAACCCAAAAATATTTGCTTAGTAACCACTTGGCAGCTGTTGCTTTGCAGATAAAAATTAATACGCATTAAATGCACACTCAAAACTTAAAAAAAAACACCAAAATTAAAAGAAAAAAATTCGCTTTTTTAAGAAATCACAAAACCAAAAAAAAAAAAAAACACAATGGCATTAACAGCACCAGCGAGAACAGCAACAACAACTTAAAGCTTATCAGCACTTGGCCACAGGAAGAGTCCACTGATGATGGCAAAAGCAAAGAACGATTTGGCCGAAAAAAAAACGAAAATCTTCATACTCAAATAACAATAAAGCGTAATTCTGAATGAAAAAAAAGAAAACTTAGGAAAAAAAAAATTGATGCTTAAAAAAAATTCCTGCAAATAACCACAAAAATTACACGCTCTGTTGAAGATGATTTTTCTAAAGTTAATTTCCCACTTTTCGCGTTAAAAAGAAAATCAACACAAAACAGCAGAAGATTGGCAGAGAGAGATAACAATAAAAATGAAAACGAATTGTAAGGGAAATTAAGCCAAAGCGTAAAAATGACTCTTCATTAGAAAACAGGAAAAAATAAACAATAAATAAGATGAAAAAAAAAAAAAATTACAAAATTATTAATATACAAATTTTCAAAAGCGTCGCTGTAATAATGAAGACGTCTGCGCTTTTGTCTGTTTGTCTATCCTTGATACTGTCTATCAGTCAGTTGCGTTCTCTAGCTTGAAGCCCATATGATACTTTAATATATGGACATTTTTTGCGTATAATATATACATTGAATGATATCCGATTAAGGTACATATATAATGCTTACTAATGAGCTTACAGCATTCTTTACAAAACTTTTAATGCATTTAAAGATACTATAAGCACTTGATTGATTGGAGGCCTCCATTTTCTATCCTCACTTCTATTATTGAGCCACCAACTAGGATAGCTATATCGTAACAGTATCGAAATAACGACCAAGCTGCATTCGAGGAAATAACTTCCTTTAAAGGATTAACTTTTTAAAGTAAATTTGTTGGAAAAGTGAAACATGTTTCAAATATAATGACGAAATCGAACTGTCAAAACATAATTTTATTTGTCAAAATTCAATTACAAGATCCTTATATTCCATGCAGAGGCGTACTGTGCAGATCCGGTGCAGATGCCGCCCCTACCGAAAGAAATTTTCGTCTTCTTAGCAAAAAATTCATTTACCTCAACAGCAAAATGATATATATTTCACATAAACTTTCACAATTTCCACCTTCACATTCAAATTTACTACATCGATTTCATTTCATTTACTAAAAAAAAAATCCTCACTTTGAACTTTCAAAAACCCTAGCAAAATGAGTTATTTTACACGACTACTTTGCCGCCCCCAAGCCTTGCGCGCAGGGTGACCATACTCTTGGTTTCCCCTTCCCCCCTTTGGTACGCTACCAGTGGCGTAGCGAGCATTTTTGGCGAGTGGTGCGAACACTTGAAATACCGCCTACCCCCCTAAATAAAAAAGAAAAATTTTGACAAGCAAAAAAAAAAAGAACTTTCAAAAAAACTCTAGCAAAATTAGATAAATTTCCTCAAACCTTGAAAATTTGTTACTTAGGGGACGTCCATTAATTACGTGAGATGTTTTTTTTTGAAAATTCGGACCACCCCTCCCCTTGGTGAGATCTGGCGGGACACCCCCCTCCCTCCCGTGAGAATTAAATTATAATTTTTAATGTAAATTCTATGCATTAAAAAGCTGACGTGAGGTTTTCCTTGACCCCCTCCCCCCTTGGTGAGATTTGGTGAGATTTTGCCAGACCCCCTTCCCCCCTATTTTAGCTAACGTCCCTTTAGTATAAGACTTTAAAACTTATTGTTAGTCTCTTACGAGAAGATTCAATAAAAAGAAATGAAGTTATAAAAAAAAAAATAAAAATAAAAATTCACTAAAAAAAAGGTCCTCATTTTTTACTTTCAAAAAACCCTAGCAAAATGAGATAAATTTCACGACCATTTTGCCGCCCCCCAAGCCTTGCGCCTGGTGCAGCACCATCCTAGCTACGCCACTCTACGCTACTGCATCTATGGTCGTCCATAAAAGACGTCCGCAAGAATTCTAGAATTTTTACCCTAATTGTTGACTTTTATCTGATTTTGCTATCCACCCCCCCCCTCCCCTTTATTCTGGAATTTTACCATGCTCCTTCCTGGTTGTCCGTGTGTGTCCTATGTCCCACAAGGGATTATTTCTTTTAAAGAAAGGACACCAGAAAAGGCCTCGACGTCCTCACTCTGCTTGTTGATTTTTGTATGTTTTTACAACCCTCCTGTGGGCGTCTTTCGTGAACGTTCCCTAAAGTACTATAAACCAAAAACAAAACTAGATTCATTTGCTTACATTTAATATACGACGTTCACATCAATGAATCCGATGATAGAGATCACACACTGAAATGAGTTAACCTTCATAATTCAATTAAAAAAATTCTCGTCGATAGTTTTAACTATAATCCGTAAGGCTAAGATTAAAAAAAAAGTGAGCATTAAAAGATGTGTCACATGAGCTTAAAATAATTCTTAGAGTCGCATACTGCATGAGCAAGTTATTTTTCCAGCTAGTTTTCGGCACTTTTATGAAGTCAAAATCTCTTCCGCTTTTTTCTTGTAATTGTTCTTCATAGCATTTTTTTCCTTCAAATTTTTGTACCATGGCTGGCATGCTGTTGCTTAACTCTGAGGGTGTATTTTGGAATGGATTCATGTTAGATGATATGCTGCCATATCCGATTGTAATCATCTATTTGGCGTTAGAATCACTAAATGTGCATATTCCATAATGTGTATGAGGAAATATTATGAGAGTGTTGCCATGTTGATGAATTCTATAACATTCAGTCCTACGTGAGATATACTTATTTCAAATTTTGGGACATTTGTTGCTTTTATTTTCCGCTTCAGTAAATCACAAAAAAATGCCGAAAGAAATGACGTCTTGTAAGCGGCAATTGTTTTTTTCGCACTCAGTTGGGCGTGTTAATGGCAACAGTGTGACAGATTTAATCAGCGACTTCTTCATTCATTCATTCATTTACTTCAAATATGCTTGGTTTTGTGTGCGTGAGATGATATTTGAGAAAATTTATTTTTTAATTATAAAAATTTATGGCGACACATTGCACGTGTCACACATTTAATTGCATTTAAATTTAAAGCAGGAAAGAAAAGTCGCCAAAATAATTATTGAGAAAAGTTCTTGAAAATGAGAATGAGAAATTACTCGAAAACGCAGTAGAAAATTTGTCCAAAATTTATTGAAAAATTAATATGAAATAAGTGTTCAAATACATAAATTACTTAAGACTATAGCCAGAGAGAAGGTGAAATGTGTATGAACATACTCGGAAATATATTGACTGACGCTAGAACAAAAGTCCGATTAAACAATTAAAATTTTCGAACCCATGTTTTCATATCCAAACCCACCATGAAATATTCGGAACTAATTCAGAAACATTTTCTGCTTTTCAGTCTTGGTTAGCATTGATATTATTAGGAATAGATATTGATCTTCAAACTTATGAAAAGATTCGAATATTTTGAGTAATTATATTTTTTTTCCATTGAGCCATTCTCCCATACTATGGCAGATGTATATGTAATCCTTTGGTGTTGACTCTCTTAATGTCCTAACCAAAATTGAAGAAGTCATAAGAATCAAACTTTATTATTATGACAAGAAATTTTAATTTTATGCCAGTGTAATTGTAGAAATATTTTCTTAAATAATGAACAAAAATAAAATTTGAATTTAATTTTGCCCAGGTCTCCCCAAACACGTAGGTAATTTAAGAAGGATAGAGATAAAAACAGCACAAGAAATATGCGACTATAAAACGCTTTACAGCTAATGCTCCTAAAAGTAGGCATTAAATATTAAACGTGATGCTACGAAAACAAAAAAAACCTTAAGTAAACAAGAAGTTCAAAGCGCAACTGTCCCTTGGCGATCTAAATTGAAAACGTAACACCGAACAGTGAAAACAAAAACATTTACTCGTCGCCTCCTGTAACACTTACTCACAGGAAGATAATGAGTAAAAATGTACGCGAAGAAAACAATTTTCACAGAATTTCACTGAAAAATGGCCGCAGGAGCAATAAACCTAAGAGTGAAAGGCCAAAAATTTTAAGTGAACCAGAAAAAGTGTTGACAGTTTCCGTACTACAATAAGTGGCGGTGGGGCACGCGAAACAACATCGTCGTTCCTTCTGTTTTTTTCATTAGAACTCAAACTACTGAAATGAAAGGCGTTGCGAAGAAGAGAACGTCGTTGAGTCGTGAAAATGTTATCCCAAAGATTTCCACAAAATTTATTTCGTTCCCGATAATGTAAGAGTTTTTGTTGTTGTCTTCTGCTGAAGAAGTTGCCAAAACAAAAGCGAAAATTAACAAAATTTCACAATAAAATAAAAGGGACACAATTGTGTTGCAGCAGGAAGGAATTAAAAAAAAAAACAAAAAAAAAACCGCTTACATTTTGTATACTACAACGCCTTGTCAGAGATTGTTAAGCGTATAAAAAACGTTCTCGCGTTTATTGATTTCATTACAATAAATTGTTGTCTACTTACAGGCGCGTTCACATTCAAGTAAATTGCTGAGTTCTTAGTTCACAGATACGCATTTTAAGCTATTTTTAAGTTGACCTTTAATGAACGACGACGTCAACGACCACGTTACTTTCTTGGGGGTTTTCAGTGTGAACTAGCGATTGAAGTCAGCCTACAATGGGGTAGTAGCTGCTTTTTGTGGCATAAAATTTTTATATTTAAACAAAAATTTTGCTTGAAAACTACACTTTTAAATGCTTTAAGTTTATGGCTTTATTTACAGTTCAAAATTATTCACAAGTCTTAGTTGTAGCTTAACAAATAATTTTCATAGAAACTATACTTTAATATGGTATACAGATGTTAACAACATGTTGGACTTGTCTATTTAAATTTGATAACAGATTACACTGGTATGCTAATGGAAAGTGCATTAAAAGGCTCAAAAGTCTAGCACAAATTTTTTTGAAAAATTAGGGTTCGAATCCCCTAAAAAAGCCGTTTCGGCCATTTTTGTATAACTAATATACATATGACCTTAAAGCCCTGGGAAGCATATAATTATAAGTTCTGGGGCTGAATGGTCATTCGCTTACGAATTTTATTGGTCACAATTTAAGGATTGTTTGTTTAGGGTGCAATATACGCCGAGTATTTAATGTTTTTGTTTCAAAAAATATAAATATAAAATGATCAATTTTCTATCTTTATATATTCTCACAAACGTTCTATAACATATCTGAGGCTTAAGCTCTTCATTTAAATTTTGCGAAGAAAAATTGTACAACCAAAAGAAAGTTTTTGAACCATAGTATCTAATTTACGGTTTTGGCCACATTTTTTTGGTTGATGCTTAATGGATGCTACGGCGCGCTGAAGAAAAAGAAAACACAAATTAAAAATAGGGTTAAATTAAATTTTATTTTCTTTCCTTTATTTTAACTTCAAAACGTTTATCAGCTTCATTTCATAGCAATCTTTTGTTTCTCCACGTAGCGTCAACTACTTTAGCGTTTTACGCACTGCTTTCAAAATGATGCTATTTATCTTCAAAGTGTTAATTTTATTTTCTGGTCGATTAAAATGTGAAATATTATTTTAGCCCCAAGCGTATTGTCTGAAGCAGTGGTGGAAGTTGTATAACGAACGCTTCAGAGGATTGGCGAGTATCCTTTAGTGCATACAAAAACGTCAGTTACGATGTTGAGACGAGTGGGTATTTTATTTTAATTAAATTGTAGCTAGAGACTTCTTTGAACTTATTTTCTTGTGCACGTTGAGCTGCAAAATTCTTCTTTTGTGATATTTTTTTAAAGAAATTCGCTTAATTTCATACAATAAATATTTTCTAATGGAAATTTATTGTATTAAAAAATATTAAATGACAACAGGGTTTGACTTTCCACACGCTGATCATACCCGCTGCTTTTGCTCTGATCGAATGTGATAATTTCGAATCTATTTTGACTTCAGTGCTGGAACTTGGGTCACTGAACTTAAAAATATGAGGAAACACATGAACACCTTTTGACATTTTCTTGTAAAATTATTATTATAGACATTTTGGTTGCTTTTGTGGATGAGTTTTTATACTCAGCCTCAACTTTGACTGACTGATTTAAAAAAAAATTTAATTTTAACGATTGCTGTAAAGATTTGCAAGAAATTTGGTGGTCACTTAAGTTTTAGCGTAAGCAGTGGTTTATATGAGGGACTCTGTAATAAAATTTTATATACGAGTTCTGGTACGGGTTTAGGTCAAAAATCTTCCACTCACTGATAGCTATCGGTCCCAACCTTTGACTTATTTCTCCCCCAGAAAAATCATTTTTCTCCGGTACTTTACATAGATTTTTCTTAAGATTTTGAACTCTTCAATAGAATAATTATTTTCCAATATATCGTCCTTTGGAACAAAGACCACTTAACGCCAGCCAAAGGGCAAAGAAGTGTTTGCCTGAATTTAAAGAATCTAATCTAAAATGTGCCATTTTTCGAAAGGGAACCATTCTACATATTCTGAAGATCACAGTTGCTGAGAAAAGTTACTGCACTCCATTTGTATGAAAATGCATTATCCAATAATTTTTCTGCTAATATACCTCATAATAGCATTTTTTGAAAAGCTAGAACTTTGGCATCGTAAGCTCGAATTTTGTGTATAGAATTTGATCAACAATTTTACAAGTGCATTAATAATGGTAAGTATAGGTATCTGAAGATAGTCCGTGTTCATGAATAGATTACTCACATGTCACCACATTAAAATTTGCTTTATAGCACAAAAAAATCGATGATATTTTGTTGATGTGTTAGTTTTCTATTTTACCTCCCGCGGGCAACTGCGGTAGAACTCAAGCAGAGGCTGCGTGTATATGTACAAGAAAGGGCCTTTAGCTATAGGGAATTTTTCGAAAGTTATAATTGTGCTGCTCCCATCCTGTTTTAATCAACAAAATAAAGGCAGTGAAAAACTTCAGGTTCAATTGGACAACTGCTAAGTGACCCCAAACTGCATTTAAAAGCGGTATATTCTTCGATATTTCAAAAATTCTTACTTTTTTTTCTTAGAGAAATTTATGTAGGCAGCCCCAGCAATTATTTAAAAACATTCTGAAACAAATCTCTCAACACTTAATTCGAAAAATTCCTGAAATTCTTTTGTCTTCTTCCTCTTCTTCACTCTTGTCTACTTTCAGTATAACCTGAGCAATATTTGGCTGTGATAGCCATCACATATTAATGCTCGACTAGTACGTAAGTGATACGCTAGTACTGCGTATATAAATGTGATATTTTGATGGGAGGTGGAGAAAGGTCTCTAATATGTAAAGAGGCAATTTACGGATAAAGGATACTCCCGAAAAATTCCCCTTATTCCACCCAACCAGAGACGGCTTTTTAAGTGATGTTATCTTAAACTTTTTGTGTAATTATTAAATTTAAGCAAGAGACATAATGAATATTTCTGTGATTGTGTGAAAAAGTAAACTCACACCCAACATAATCTCTCTTATAATAGAAACCATATTTGGCCAGATTATTAATGTCGTTTTATCAATTTGCTTTTTTAAACCTAAGTAGCTACTAACATCCAACATGGCAAACATACACTCAGAGAAAAACTTTCAAAACGGATTATATTAATCCAATCAATGGAAATGGAAAACAAAAACAACTATACCTATTTTTGAATATTAACTCTATTTAATTTACAAGATCAGCCAAACCTATTATACTCTTTTGTTTGAATAAAAGTATATATCGTCATATGAAATCAAAAAAGCCCTAACTTACAAAAAATTTCAAATCGAGTTTTTGATTAATTATGATGCACCGTATCAAAATAACATGTTCCTGCAAAATTTTACACTCCTACAATTAAAAACAACGTTCTTATCAAATAAGCTTAACATGAAAAAATGTTGAAAAATTTTGGTTTAGTATTCATTTTAGGAAGTTATTTATGTCTCCTGTTGAATTTTTTCAATGTAACTTAGGCCTTTTTTGATTTCATATGACGATATGAAGATTTTTCCACCAAAATTTCAGTTGGATTGTCACTTTGACAGGGTTCGTAATTTTTCGATATTATGAGATTTTTTTTACACTCAACATAGTCCATTATTGTGTAAGGAGCAAAAAGTATAAAACAAGATCTAATCTTCTCCAATATTTTCAAGTTTCGCATGGTTATACTTCAAGATTCAGGGACGTCAGGAAAACGATATTTCAAATTTGGTTTGGTCATTATTGCTGAGATAAGTATTACCAAGAAAAAAAGTATATTTTCATATGTAGGTCGATTTTCATAAAATTCTTTATCTCAACTTTTCTTAAGTTTCTCAAAGCAGTGCTATATGCTAAAATATATGTAGTACGTCACTACCGAGACATAAACCTGGATATGTGAAGTGTTGGTTAGATTTACCACTTTTGTTTTTTTGAGTGTTCATAAATACAGCTATAGATACAGAGCATTTACTTATCTAACCAACACTTTGGTATTCCACTCGACCGAACAAAGACAAATGAGCTGAGTAGGTACCAACAAAAATTACACTTTTAACCGAAAATCGTTGCAAGCTATTCAACTGCACAAATATTTTATGAGCAACTAACACCTTTAGGTTGCCTATAATCCTTGTGACAATATGCCAGCTAAGAAACAATGATAGTGAAGGTGTTTGAGTATATGATTGTATGTTTATATACTTTACACTAAATTTGTCAGAATGTGTGAAGCGTACGTGTAGGTATAGTTGTTATCCTGCTGCAACTGCTTCTGCCGCTGTAACTGCTGCATTTGGCCTCGAGTTATTTGTGCAAATTTGATTTCACACAAAATGCAAATATGAAAATTTTATTACCAGTAAACCCTTTCACACACACACACACACACATGCACTCAGCAATAATCTTCGTCAGACTGATTGTTTTAGTTGCAGGTCAAGCAAAAAGGTGAGAAACAAATTTTTGAATTTTAAGTTAAAAGGATTAGTTGTGAGATGGAAACAGTAAGGACATTGAATTTGGAATATGAATTTTGGATTGAATCAAATATTTGCATGTCTCAAATGATGGTAATTCTTTTGGATTTTTTTTTTTTCTCCATAAATATTTTCAAATGTGTCATTCCATCTATAATGGGCCTATCATTACCTTGAGGTTTTTTAAATGGACTAAATTTTTTTTGAGTGATTGGGCCATAAGTACATAGAAGATAGAAAAAAATGCGATAAAATTTTTTCGCCCCATAATATTGTTTAATCTTCAAACTTAAACAATTAAAAATCTTTAAGAAACTGAAAAAGCTGAAGATTTCAAAACTTTGAATATATTAGCCGTGTTTTATTCGCTTTGGTTAAACCTAAAAGTGAATAAAACGCATAAGTTGAACCTTTTTTAATTCTGGTACTGACCACTAGGAGGCATGACAGTGTTCTGTTTTAAAATCAGAGCCGTTCTGATGGCCGGCAAACTCGTATGGCTTAACGAGGCCTAGCACGGTAAGGGGCCTCACGCATCAATACATAATTTTTTTTTTGTTTACAAAAAATTGGTATCAATTGCATATAGACGTCATAGACTTTTATACCAACGTTCTTTCTTTCGTTTTCCGAGAATAAAAAAAATCGACGATAGAAGATGAAGAACAAATCTATTTGACGTTATATTAAAAAGGAAAAATGAGAGCAGAATCAAAGCAGCGATTAATGACTGTTGTTTCATCTTTGTTTTTGTTTTTGTTTTTATTATGGGACTTTATTTTAATATTTGGGCCCCGCGTGACCTAAGACCGTAACTGAAAAATTCAAGCAATGCTGCCACAAATATTTCATTATTTTAGGTTTGTGTCTAGAACTACTTGCTATGTGCGACATCTATACTTCGAATTCCGCATAGCTTAGCATAGACAAAAAAAGTTCAATCAATTGAACTAGAAATTGAGCTGGTTCACGCAGTTGTATGGAATTTTGGTTTAACCAAAACGAATAAAACACGGCTATTATAAATAATTGCTAAACAAAATTCAAGAAGTATCTAAAAATGAACAAAAATATAAATGGAATATTCAAATTTTATTTTTAAATTTCATAAATCTTTACGTAAAATGCATGTTAAATCAAATAGGGGGTGCAAAAGTATGGATGAAGATGGCACATCGGCTCGTTAGGTTCTTTCCGTTTAGTACTCGAGGTAAAAAGTTCGGGGCGCAATCACTGTACGCTTTTTGTTTGTGTGATTTCTGTTTCCAAGTTACTTTGTTTGCTTTTTGTTTTTTTTTTTCCTTTTGTTTTCATGTTATTAGTGTTTTTTCGCATAATATTTTTGAGATTTATTACCCAAACTGATATTGTTGTAACCAGACGCAAATATAGCAATTTCACTGACTGTACTTCTGTGGGTTTTGAATGTTTTGTTTGCTTGACGTTGTCAACGAAAAAGCTATATGTGCTTACAATGTTTTTATATATTTCCTATGATAAAATGTTATTACGAAAACAACGGTGAAAAAAAGTATGCAGAATGAAAGCAGGATTTTCAGAAAGTAATTTGGAATGTTGCTGTTGTTATTTGCTTTAAAAAAGTACCGTCGAGTGGCTTGGCAATGATGAAAAAAAAAATTACATTTTCATTATGGGGAAAAAAATCTCCTGACCTCAAATGTGGGTTAACAGGCATTAAACTCATGTCATTTCTTTATCATATTAATACAAATCCACAATAAAATTTTAAGCGAAAAAAAAATTGGGGTTTTTGAGAAAATCAGCCTTGTTTTATTTCATAAAAAGCGCTATAACTCCGCCAATTTTCTAAAATTTCAAAATTTCTTAAAATTCTGACAGAAAATCAAAAGTACTATTAGAATCAAAAGACTTGGATGAAAATGCGACTATTTTGAAACAATTTTCAACGATTTTTCAAGCTCTGACAAATGGGTATAACTTCGTAAAAAATAATTTTCAATCAAATCGGGGAACGGTATATTTCCTTAATTACTTTGAAAAACAACATATTTAATCGGCAACCAATTCCGCAATTTGAACTCACTCCGACTGCATGGTTTGAGATGGATTTGGTCTATATGAGATTGTTTTTACAACAAATAGATGAGTATTAACTCAAAAAGCAAAAAGATTTTTTTTTCAAAACTTGCAAGCTTTAGAAAATTTACCGGCTAACTTCTATGAGAAATACCCAAATTGTATCTACATATTATTTGCCTGAAAGGGTAAAAACTTATAAGCAACTTTAGATAGACAGCTGTTTATTAAAATTCAAATAGATTAAGCGTGTATTTGCACAAGTATTTATTGTATTTATAAATTGATAAGAAATTTTCAATTATAAATTTTATAAATAATAAGATTTTCTGTCTTAATATGTATGAAACAACTGACATCTTTGTATATGTGCTGTCAACTCACCATGTGGCAACTTATTGACTGAGTTTATACCATTGATGGACAAAGCAACGACAATGACAATTGGTTCAAAATTTGATATAGTAATTAGAAATACTGAAAATGAATTTCTTTGTAATGAGAAAAATAAATTGGCAAAATTTGTTATAAATTGCTTAACAGAAATGTTTTAAATTGGATTTTAAGCAAGTCTTTGAAGTGATCTCCCATCGGGAAATAAAATCACTTCAAAAATACTTTTAATGTAATTCAAGAGTAGCTGGAAGCTGCAATTGTCACTGTTTATTTATTTCTAACACAACATGTCACTTTCCTGAAATTTTTAAAAAATTATGAAAATTTATAGAATATTTCAGGATGCCACTTTTTTCATCGATTTTCAAATACCGACATTCAAGAAAGGCTTCAAAAAAGTTATTGCACACACAATTTTTCCCGACAACAAATTATTTAAGAAAACTGCTTACATTTATCTTGAAATATTTTTCTGCAACCAGCATAGAAATTATGTAAATTTTTAATTATATTTCAAATTAATTTAATTTTTTATTCAATTAAAATTTTTGTTAAATGTTAACTAAAAGGAAATGAAGTGCTTTGCTTAAGTATATTGCAACTGAAATAAAAACAAAAATTTCGACTTTTCCACTCCATGATTGTGAACAGCTATACTATTCATTAAAATTTTTTAAAATTCAAAAATTTTTAATTTTTATACAAAGCCGACAAGTAACGAAAATTTATTTCTATTCAGTTTTTCTGAACACCGTCTATATTTTGTATTAGAATACCATATTCGGGTCATTTCATTGTTATACGTTAACGAAAAATTATGCCATAAAAAATTATTTTTTTCGTTTGTTTGCTTAGCACTTACTACCTTTTGACTGTCAGTAAGTTTTGGCGTACTGTCATTTATATGTAGTATGTAATATACTGCAGGAATAACTTTTACTCTAACACTTTTCAAAAACAGCTGCATCTAACAACAGGCATTCAGACAGTGCTCCATCCAACCAATGTTGCAACCACACATCATATGTCGTCCACAAAATTTGTTCTCTCCGGCGGTAGACAATTAAAATCAGGAAGCATTTTAATCCGCTTAATAAGGGATTCTCAAGACGTGTAATCTGCAACGTATGGAGTTAAAATTTGGTACATACAGCACACACACACACGCGCAAAACACATCAGGCGTTGAGTTGATAGGATGACATTGCAGTTGGCGTTAAAGTAAAGGATAAAACTTACGGTATGACACCACCAGTCTGTGCTGTGAACTGGCATCTTTTAAATGGGAAAATTCGTAGATGAAAAAAAAAATAAAAATAAAAAAACGAAAGTGGTTTTCGTTGGTGTTTACGTAAATTATGGCCGTAGGTTGCTTTCGTGGTAATTTATTTTAATGTGTGTCTGACTGCATGTGACCACATGCAGAGAAATATTATTTAAGAAAATGTTTGCTCTCATGAAATAGGTAGTGGGCGCAAAATAATTAAGCACTAGCTAAAAAAAGGGGAACTTAAAGCACAATTGAATTTTAACTACAGTTAAAAAAAATTTAAAGCAAGTCCTCTTAATTTTTTTCAGTGTACTTTTATTTACATTTGCGTTAGGCTTGGCATGTTTATGTTTACCCCTTGCTTTATGTAGATACTGTTTTATGTGTAGTTATGTATATGCACCGGAAAGCGGTCTCAGCCGGATGCAAAATGCAAGCAGCAGAACGAATGAGAAAACTTTTTAAGTAATTGCAAGGAAATCAAAACGGTCTGCGTATTTTGAAGATTAAAATTCTTCAGATAAAGCGTAGTCTTCTGACTACGCACTACGTTTACATGGCATTAAAGAGCTTTATATCTCGCTAACTTTTTTTCTGGAACAAGTGAAAACGTGGCATTAGGTTTTCGAGATAACTTACCTAAAAATGCAAAAACACGTTAATTTGCTTTATTTTGGAAGTATGTATTAGGGTGTGCCACATTTGAGCAATAGTTTTTTTAAAGTCTACCAATCTCAAAAATAAATAAAGTTTTTTCCTCTTAGGAGAAATTTTTATCTCAATTAAAGAGCTGGCGCAAGAGACGGTCCCTCTTCCCGTTTAATCAACGTAGGAAAGTGCTCATTTTTCATATCAATCAATTTTTGTTCGTTTCTATCATTAATAGAAATTGGTGTTATCTTTGAAAAGAAACTCAAATTGAAGGTCAACGATTAAAATACTTAGAATAAAATGTAAAACATGTGTAGCTTTTACACAGGCTATCGTTTTTTTGGTTTATTACAGGCTTAGTATTATAATAATTTTAGGGATATAGAAGACTACGAATACCATCCGTTTAATTCTGACTTAAAGAAATTTTGGTCTGACGACAGCATGTCTTGATAAGCTGACTAACTTTAAGATATTGACTTGTATGAGTGTTACAGGGGCATTATCAACTACGACTACTTAGAGACTCTTGACATATTTTGATGCGTTAAGGTTGCAACGATCAATTGAAAGTAATTTTTTTTTTCTTGGGTGAGGTTGTGGTAAATGATCTGCAATCACATGCAATTCACTAACCTAATGCTACCGTCATAGCTTCAGAGTGTGTCACTTCACTAAAACCCACAACCTTTAACCTCTTTTCAGACCTCCAGGCCTCCTACCCTGGGACTGCGTTAGCATTGCTTTGGGGTATCAATTGAAAGTCATAAGATTACTGAAAATTATTACAATTAGCTCAAAATAGTAGTTTTCATGAAATTATGATGTATTTGAGGACTATCTCTTACCACGACTTCTTTATCAGCAAACTTCCAGGTTAGAATGAAAACTTTCTGTAATGCAATCAATTGAAATTTACACAGATGAATTATAATTTATGATAGGTACTGGGTCATTCCTAATCATTATTTGCAGAAAAATTTTGTTAACTTTCAGCGACTTATGTGTTTTTCAGGCAGAAGCTTATGCTGTTCTTAAGACTTTTGAATTGGTTGTTGATCATTAGCAGAAAAGATAGCTTTTCACCTCTTTAATGAGTGCTCAACACTTTCTTTCAAAATGAACAATTTTGCAGTGCACAAGTATTAAATAAATTAAGTAGTTAATGATGACAAACTGGTCATCTCCCGAATCTAAACTAACTGATATTATTGCCTTGGGATTTTTCTAATCGTCAATTTTATGCTATGCCTTGCAGGGAAATCAATGTATTGGCTGTATTGCTTGTGCGCTTAGTGCGATGTTGGTTTGTTTGAAGTTTGAGAATTTTCATTTCTCGGTCCTATAACATATTTAATACATTTTTGGAAACTTTTATACATTTCGTAATCGATTTTGTTATGATAATAGTCAAGTAGATTAATTTTTTTTTGAATATTGAAACAGAATATACTCCTTGCTATTGCTTAAAAGTCAGCGCATTAACTTCTATTTGAAATCAGTGGAGTAATACATAGTGCAGAAGCGATTGCAAAAATTTTTATGATTACAATCTACGCATGATTTGACAATTGAGTTCTCACTGGTAGACTCAAGAAGAAGAAAAATAAAAATAAATGCAGCAACATTTTGGTATGAACTATACTTTGTATTAAATAAACAATCAAAAGCAGAACAAGTTCAACGAACTGCAAATGATGTAGGATCTGGTTGTGATATATTCGGACTATCGGCAGCGATACGTAATATTTTTTTACTTAAATTTCGATTGTATTTAGTAATCTTGGAAATTGTGACACTTAAGTTTTAATAACACTTTGAAATAGTGAAAGCTCAATAAATTCATAAAATCATGAACCCTGCAGATTACGTATCTTACAAAGTATTCGTGGCGGTCATACGACCGAAGGCATTTTTGAATATTATCCTTCATAGATTAATTTTACCAATGATCATCCGATATAGTGGGATTGTATGAAATTGGCTTATGAATGTGTGAAATAATCAGACCAGTTCTAATTCCGATTTAGTTTGCTAGTGAAATTGTAGTCTGATTTTGGATGACAATAGCTCTTCTAAATCTAATATTCGAAATATGCTATGAAATTATTTCGAAAATTCGAACTTGAAATGTTGTAGTTCAAAACATTTGACGGTTTCTTTTTTTGTATGTTCCTAAGATAAAATTTGTATTTTAATTCTGTTTCCGAAGCAAATCCAAAACGGAATCAGAACAAGCCTAAATATTACTAAGCTTCCAATTATAATGGTACTCATGGTTAGCTCGTCAAACCCAATGCCACTTAAGGTCCTGGAATCATCTGTATAGGAAATTTGTGTGAAGAATCCCATGAATTCTATAGGACTGCTCACCACTTTAGCAATTCCATCGCTGAGGGAATAAAAACATCAAATTTTCTGACAAATATATTGAGAAGAACACTTCTCAATGTTGAGAAGTTCTTCTGAAACGTTTCTTTGATCTGTTTATCACACATTTTTCTACGAGCACTTTAAAGCTCACTTGCTGATTGAAAGATAAATAGCTCACTTTATGAATCAAAATCGAATGTAATCGAAATAAAGAAAATTAATCCAGCCTTCGACGGCCTATTACAGAATATTGGATACACCATTTACGCATATATCGGACGGTGAAATTATAAATATGATATATAAACATATATTTTTCATCGATACTTTTAATGCGATATCAAGGATAATCAAAAACAATACTCTCATATATGAGAATGGCAAACATAACGAGTGCGGCATGTATGATAATGTTTATACGCCCCAAAATGGAGATAGATTTGTCAACAAATTGTTATATCAATGTTGTTACGTTGTAGTTGTTGTTGTTATAGTTGCTGTTGTAGTTGCCATTAGCCAAGAATCAAACAAAACGAGCGAAAAACAATTGGCAATTTGTTGCAAAAACAACAACAACAGATAAAAAAACCAAAACAACAAACAAAAAAACAAAAAAAATTGGCGAAAAACTTTTTGACGCCAAAGGGCACAACATGAAATGAACCAGCAGTGGCAGGAGCAGCAGCGATAGACGATATGGCTGACAGTAAACATACAACGCATAAGGCAGACAGATAGACAGACAGACATGGGGGCAAACAGACAGTTGCAGATTGTCAAGCCACGATAAGAGTTACGATATCACATGTTGATGATGAGTTTGATGATGTGCGGAGTGAATTTATGGAAGACGAATGGTTGAATGATTCGATGGATGTGGCAGGAGTATAGCCGTTCTAAGCGCTTCCAAGAGTAAATAAGTCAGTGTGAGTGAGCGAGTGAAAAGGAAATTGAGCGAAAATAAGAAATCTAATGTGTTAAGGAGCTGTGACATTTGATAGATTAGTTGAAACAATTTGTGTTGGTCTTTATTGAAAAATTAATTAGAAGTTGATGGGGTATAGCGTCATCTAGACGCTTATTTTAAAAATTGAGTCAATAGAGTCAAATAAAAGTAGCTTTTTTGTGACAAGAGATCTTTATTCAATAAATATAGATGCATATTTGTTGAATGTTGAAAAAAAAATTTTCACAAATTATGTAGTTAAATTATTCCAATAGCTTATTGGAAAATGTACAACATTATCCAAAATCATTTGAGATGTCCAGCAATATGTAACAAGTTACGTCCTAAAACTCTTAGGCAAACTTTATATAAAATTATTAAGGCATCTTAGTAGGTCAGGAGAGTGCTATTTTTTGTTACAAAAGTAAACGCTTTAAGGCTGTGTTCCTGTAAGTGTAGTTACTTTTTACTATTTGGACAAAATTTGAATGAAGTTTAAAATCATTGTACTTACATACTATCGCCCTCGTTGTTTGACCTGATTTCTGCACTTTTGTCTCTATTTACAAAGCTGTTCTCGCTGCCCATATTTATGAAGAACTCGAGACACCGTCACAATAATTTTAAAGTGGTGTCGGGGATGATGATGAAGATTCTGAATTACCATTCACATATTGCACGCATTTCATGTCAAATGTCCTAAGTCGAACATACTCGATTGAAGTCAAACTTGGGCAATTACCCATTGGATGGTAATTATGTACATCACAAAATACTCTTCGTTTATTTTAAAAACAGGATGATAGGGGGATAATTATTTGAGATTTTCGGTTGACGCCCACTGTTTCGTGTAGATAATATTTTTGTTCTGAATAAGCTGTAAAAATCTTAGTTCAAGTGCTTTCGATAGATTTTTTAATTGCTTTTCGAATGGTCGTAATTATTTTTCGAACATTTCAAAATTTGATTTTTCAAAATCAAAAACAAATTTTTCTTTTGAATTTGTTTTGATATTCTGGAAAGAAAACTTTTCGAAAAAACTCATTGAACATTACGGCAATGGAAATATCGAAATATTTTAATAAGATTGAATAACTGTGTATAAATCGGGTACACAATGGGCCCATCCGTAACCTAAGTTATGATGACACGTCATCTCCCGAAAATAACCTTACCTAAACCTAATGAATTGGTAGCTATGTACTGAAAGTAATATGTACGAGAGACTGTCTTATATTCACCCTTGATAAAGGTGACAACATCATACAGGGGAGAGGGGGCTAGTGTGGACTAGAGGCTAGTGTGGACAGATTCAAATTCTCGTGCCGTTTTGAGTCGATGTTTTCCGTTGAATTTTTTTTAAATAGGCCTTTGCACTCCCCATCACCAAAAAAAATTCGTTTGTATACAGTTCACCGTTTCATGGTAACGAGACCAGATGTGTTTTGCGCAGCAAAAAGTAAATTTTTTGTATTTTTTCAAGTTCAGTGATACTCAGAAATTAATCTTAAATTAGACATGTCCACACAAGCCCCATTTGCATTTACTTTGATGAGAAGGTAGGTAATGTCAATCGAAATTAAATTTATTTACAGATGATGCGTACATACAAACGGATATATCGGAGAGTTTAGTGGCATTATTAGGGTGATTCAAAATAAATTTTTTTTTTGCATCAGTTTATAGATTAAGCTCGGAAATAGCTATTTTCGACCTTTCCCTAACGATTGGTGCAAAAAAAAAAATTATTTTAAACCACCCTAAAAAATTGTTCATGCTCCAATCGATAAGGAATGGTCGACAATGGCTTTAGGACATACCTTCCGGTTATTACGGACCTTGGAAAGCACCAAAAGGGTCGAAAACAGTACTTTCCAAGGTCCGTAGCAACCCTAAGTGGTGTCCAAAATTATTTTTTCGAGCTTACCCAATCGAATGAGAGAAAAAAAAATTTTCCAAAAATGGGTCAAAAACGGTCCTTTCCAGGATACGGAGGTACTCCAGCAATGTTTAAAATACATTTTTGACCTTCCCCATCGATTGGAGCAAAAAAAAAATCCGAAAATGGGTCCAGAAATCGTCAGACCTTTTCTAAAAGCTGGTCCTCAATTCTTATCGAAACACCAGACAAGACAAACGAAGAACCTCTAAAAAGAAAAAATGCAGCTCCAAGAAACATTCGCTTTCTCCAAGATTAACATGGGATAGAAGTGAATTTTTAATTTTTATTGAACTGTATTATTATTGTCTTCAAAAAAAAAATATATATTTGAACTCTTTTTTTAAGTTTCTGTTTCAATTTTCAAGTTTCTATTGGTGTCCACATTAGCCCCTAGTAAAATCCCCCCCCCCCCTTACACGGGGCTAGTGTGGACAAATGTAAGCTCTTTTTAAAATAATTGAAAAATGCGTTTATGAAAAAAAAAAATTGTAACTGTTGGTGTAATTATGAAGGTAAGAGGTATAATTAATCACTAAAAGTTACTTTATTACAAAAAATAAATATCTACATATACAATTTTACAATTATGTAAAAAGTGTCCACACTAGCCCCCCTCTCCCTTACACAGCGTTGTTCTTCGTAACCACTACGAGTATTTTTAATCGTTCATGTCCTACAATAGACCATATTCATAGTGAAGATTCACCAGTCTATAGGTATTATTTGGCGACTAGAATTTTTTCTGAACCTAAGTGTCTCCGATAACATTTGATTTCATTAAGAAATTTTTTTACAGGCATCTATAAAGCTCTTAAAATCAATACCTTGAATGCATCGATGTCTAAAAAGCACTTTACTTTGTAATCATCATACTTAGGTGCATTCAATCTACCTTACCAGATTCTGAAGATCATATATGACAGATGTCTGTAATCCATGGGGTTATTGATGTACCTCTGTAAAAGTACTGCATCTCTAATATTCCTAACCGTTCTATTTTTTTTAAAAAAAAGCGTTGAGTTTTAAGCGTGCTTAAAATTAGATTGGTTGGTTGGTTGGCATCGTCTTTGGCATGTATCTTCCTATTGATTCAATTGCTGGGAGTGACTCCTCATTAAAAATGAACCTGAAAAGATTAAAATTGGCAGGAGTGCTGAAATAATTTCACATTTTCATGAAGCCAACTACATATTAAAGGCTTAAAATGTGCGTGATAGGACTGCAAGGAATAAGTTTATTGAAGTTCAACTACTTAATACCTTGTGACTTAACTTTCATTATACACTTAATGTCATTATTATACTAACCACAGAAATCTAGAGAGATTGTAGAGAATGATTTCAAAAATATTTCTGAACTAGAAGCTATAAAGTTTGAAAAAAAAATAATTCTTTTAAAACATCAATATTGCATTATAGAAGATATCATTTTTTTTGTAAAATTATTTACCTTATGTAAGACTTAGTGACAAATGTTAAACACATGTGTAAACTTTTTATTTTATAAGCCATGTCTTTACGTTGATAGTAAAAATCATAATAGTAAAAGTAAAGATCCTTGTTAATATTTTAATATGAAGTGTTTTCAGATGTCTCTATGCAAAATTTAGCACCAATTTCAACACAGCTCTGTTAAGTAAAACCATTTCGTGCAACTGCCTCCATCATATTTTGTTGTTGTTTTTGTTGTTTTTATATTAAAAATATAAAGAAACAAAAGTTGCACGTGAGCAAACATTTAAGCAAAACTTATTAAATTTTTTACAACCAATTTAACAAGAATTCGCACTTTATATGCAAACATATGATGCACTATAAAGCATATTATTATGGCCAGCTATAAAAGCAAATATGTAGTAGGTAACACAGTAAAAACTTGCGATTTGTTTGCGCAATTTTCTCCTCTTCTGCGCTGTTTGTGCTGCATAAACGCACCCTCAAAGTCATGGGGGCATAAAATGAAAATGGAATTTCCGGCAGGTGTTAAGATTGTTAAAAATAAAAATTTCCCTACTTATAAGGGTGAATAAAGTAACGTCACCTGGTGAAAATTAGAAAAAATAAAGACATTTCATAAAATGAAACGTCAAATGTAAAAGAGAACGATAAACAAAGAAAAAAACAGGTGTTACAGGGGTCGGTCGCATGGTTGACGACTGTGCGTTTCTAAAACGAAGAAGGAGGAGGCACAAAAATTAAATTGGCCAAAACAAAATATTATTAAATGTTATAGAAATATTTGTTTTTTTTTCGCATTGTAAACGTGTTGTTTTCTTTTATGTTCATTTACGGCTAGAAAAAGAAACAAAAAAACAATATGTAGCTACAATCTGAATTTTATTGCATATGTTAAGGCGCATTAAAAATGCGTTTTTTTTAAATAAGGGTGGAATTTATTAAAAGGTTGTCAGGGATTACAGCTGATTTCGCAAAATACAAATGCCTTAACTCGCTTATTTAAAATGAAACTTCACGTTTTGAGCCTATCTACATACATATGTAAATAGATTTAAATTTTTTTTTGCAATGTTTCAAAAAAACTAAACCAATCGTTTTTTTACCAAGCTTATCTAGTGCCTTAAGCTACCCACAATGATTTGAAAACGTGGTTTTCATGCCCAACATATCGATGCAACTTTGCCATCAAAGGGCGTTACGGACCCTCTTATATACAAGGCGCAACAATCATTGAATGAATTCTTCTAAATATATATCCTCGTTTGCTGTTTGCCATAAAAAATGATGGCGGCTCTCTTGAGCTCGAAGATATTGTCCCTCGCTTGCCCTACCTTAATCCGGTGCGTCTGAAAAGTATAAATGTTGGAATTATCATAAGTATGGACGAAAATGTAAAGCAAATGCGCTGCATAGATCTGCTGACAAACACTTGTCCGAAAACTTGTCGAAAGTTCATATTATACTATCGTATACCCAGTAGCGTAGCTATGGTGGTGGCTGCACCGGGCGCAAGGCTGGAGGGGGCGGAAAAATGGTCGTGAAATATACATATCTCAATTTTCTAAGGTTTTTGAAAGTCAAAAATGACGACTTTTTTTGGTACTTAGGGGGCGGCATTCGAAGTGTTTGCACCAGGCGCCAAAAAAGTACGCTACGCCTCTGCGTATACCTCATACTCTATATATAAGTACATATACTAATCGCAACATTGACAAATGTCAAGCATGAAATTTTCAAAACTGCCAATCTCAAAGGAAAAATGCCCGAAAATTCATATCATCAGAACGTTATGTATAGTTGGATAACTTATCAAACTATCTAAGAAACCTAAAATCGGGAAGTTTACATTATTGTTTCTGGTATATTGTCTCAAAGTTAATTTCAGAAATCAGAGAAGCAAAAGCATAAAAATATCCATATAAAAATTGAGTATCTAAAAGGACATACGTTTGGTGAAAATTTCAAAACGATCCAGTACATTGATAATTTATTTAAATAATGAATTGTATGCACATAAGAAATAAATATTTTTATTTGATTCTTGAACCTGTTGTTATTTATCTTGGCAATCTTAAGCGAGCTACTGGTCATACTTTAGCGCATAAATTGGATCAGTCGCTTTTGATATATAAAATTTGATTTGGGTTGTTTGTAAATAATCTACAGCTATTAGCCTTCTTAGCAATTTTGCTTGAAGTTTTATACCAAGTAAAAAGCTTATTAATAAATTATGGAAATGAAAAAATTATACTTGCACATTAATTTGTTATATTTTTATAATTTTTTCTTAGCTTAATTCTACATTTTGTGTGATTGTTGAAAATATCTCACATTTTCATGTTTTCTGAGAAACATGGCATATATGTTTGTCACTTTTTACTGGTAACAGGAGTGAGATGAACTAGACAATAAAGTATACGTGAAATCGTTAGCATATTGCTTTTATTAAAACTTTTCTACCAAATGATCATATTCATATGAAATAAATTTTACGAAATTATTCGATTTTGTTTAGAAGTTAATGAATGTTTGTTAAGGATGTTCATAAAAAGATAATCAATGTAACTATTATTTCTATAATCGTGTAAAGCTCATTCGCAAATTGTTTTCAATAAAGTTATTGTATGTCATTCAAACTGATGGTAAGAAAGAGAAAACTAAAATGCTCAACGCAAATGTTTTTGTCACTTTGACACACGAACACAAACACTAATAAAACGTTTAAAAAAAAATTGTGCCAAAATATGTAGCCAAATGCGCAAACTTTTTAAAATGACATCGCTCACGTATGCTTATGTGAAAAATCATGTTAAAACTTTTCCTGAACGGTGTTGGCCAAAGTAATGTACTTTAAGTGTCTTCGCGTAGAAAAAATTGTAAACAATTTTGAAGTTGATATTTCATAAATACCATAAATACAAATCTTATAGTTTGCGTTGTAATTTGTTGCTGCTTAGGCATTTTTAGCAACTCCTACCTTTTGCAGAAAAATATATTTTTTTTTTTTAATTCTCAAAATGCTTCTAAAAATATTTGCATTCATAAGAGTTTTTGAACTTTAAAAACCTCGAGGGAGTTCCAACAATATTTTTTATTGAAAATTTTTTTTTATAATAAAAATTCAAATTTTTAACTAAAATATATTAAAATAAAGCTAAAAAACTTAGATTTCTGTCAACACTGTCCTACATATAACCATGTGACTTAAATACACACGCTTCTTCATGTGTCAAAAACAATTTTCTTATACCCACATACACATACGAGTATGTACATATGTACATATACAAATATATATATATGTATGTACGTCTATACATTTTGTTTAAATTGCGCAATAAAACTGTCAAATTGATAAAATGACAGCTTTATAAATTGATTTAAGTTTATTCTTTTTATATTTTTAAAGTAAAAAGTTTATTTCATATGAAATTTTCTCTCACACGCTCCGCTAAAGTTATCAGCAGAGTCGTCATTGTTGCTATTATATTTGTTGTTGTGTTAATTTGACACAAAAGTTTGACATTTCAATTTGTCAACTTTTATGCAAGTAATATCGCCTGTCGTTGATGCGCATGAACTACCCATATGTAATGCATCAAATTTAATTTTGTGACCAAACAAAACATTGAAGTGGTGGAGGAAATTCTAAAAATTAAACCAAAAATAAAACTATTGCAGTATTAACGTTGTGGCAATGGATGGTGTTTGTAAAGTTCAAATGGCAGAGCGATAGCTGGCAGACAAATGACGTGTACATATGTAGGTCAGTGGTACGTAGTATACGATATTGCGGCTTTTGTTGATTAACTTATATTAATAAAGTTAAATAAAAACTTTGTATGAGAAAAATTTATTCCTTCGGCTTTTCTTAAGCTAAAATTTAAAATGAAGATAAAGTTTGAAAGGAATCATCATTTCTTAGATTTCGGAAAAACGATGATCATTTGACTTCAATTTTTTAAATAATTGCATATTATTGTAATGTAGATCAAAATCTGTGCACAATAAGTTCCATGTAATAGACAAACAGAGCATCAATTTTAGCAAACGGCGATGAGATGACCAATTCGTTCTTCAGTCAGCATTTCCTTTACAGCATTAATTTTCTCGTTTTTAAGATAAATCTGTTTAAAATAGTCAATAAGTAAATCGAAAGCAATTGAAATTGGTGATTTGACGTAAAGCTTTTTCCGATAGTCGGCTTTGTGCGGTGTAAAATGAGGTGTCATTTGTCTTAAAGAGAAGGATATCATTGTTTTATTGAAAATTCAATGTGCAATGTGAGCAAAACAATGATTCTTTTGCCAAAATATCAGTTAATGCTTACTTATTTGATTTTCTGTGTGGTTAGTAGCACTTGCTCAATTTGTAAAAGATTGCGTTGCATATAAAAGTTACAAATTTCAACTATGTATCTTGAAAATTATAAGTCAGTTTAAGACAATTGATTTTTCCCTGAGCTGTAATTAGTATTTGAAAATTTTTTTTGAGTAAGGCACCCACCCCAATATACAAAAATTAAATAAAATTAAATTTGCTAGTACCAAGAACTAGAATAGTAGACGCACAAAATTACAACTCATTTATTAAAATCGGTTTACTAATAGTTGAGCAATATTAAGTATTTTAAAGAGGAGCAGCCAATTCGTGTTCCTTTCTACTGGTTTCTGATCGCCTGATATTTTACACATTTTTATATGTAAGAATACTTTCCACAAACATAGCTCGTTAAATTTCATTAAAATTGGTTTAACTGTTATTAAGTTACAGGCATTTTAAAAACTCTTTTGACTACAGCGCTCTCTATGTGCAATTGATGTCATTATTATTTGTATTACCAAAATACTAAATTACCTAACGAAAAAAATGACACCTCATTTGTTAAAATCAATTTATTAATAGCCGAGCAAAAGCGTTTTAAAGTAAAGTAAAAAAACCCGTTACGTGCTGTTGGTTTATGATCGCCTGGTGTTTTGTAAATTTTACTTATTGATTTTTTCGTGGGCCAGGAAAATTCGCTCGCTGCAAACGCACATGTTGGTAAAAAAGTAACCACCGCTCCTAAACTACTAAACCAATTTTAATAAATGAGATGTCATTCTTTTTGTTTTAGAAAGAAGGATAACATCGTTTTATCAAAATTTTAAAAAAGTGTTCACACGGAGCGCTGTGAACAAAACAATGATTATATCATATATTATACAATAGAGTAGTTAATGCTTACTTATTTTATTTTCTACGAGGATTGTATAAATTTTAACTTAAGAACCTATGTATCTTGAAAGAGGACTTCCATTAACTACGTGAGCTAAAATAGGAGGGAGGGGGTCCGGCAAAATCTCACGTCAACTTTTTAATGCATAGAATTTACATCAAAAATTATAATTTAAATCTCACTGGAGGGAGGGGGCTTGTCCCGCCAGAATTCACCAATGGGAGGGGGGGTCCGAGTTTTCAAAAAAAACAACTCACGTAATTAATGGTCGTCCCCAAAATGAAAAGTCAGTTTAAGACAATTAATTTTTCGCAAAGTAATAATCAGTGCTGGAAAACTGATTTTGAAACATGGCTTGTCGAATTTCATTAAAATTGATTTATTCCTTTACGGGATTTTTAAAAACTTTTTTGACTACATATTTTGATAATTTTTGGAGCACTTTTTTCATTTGTGTGCACAAGTACACAGTGTGAAACGCCTTTTTATGGTATATTACATTATTGCGTACTTGTGACAAGATCGTCGTTGTCTGCATAACATGGCCTTGACTAGATAATTTATTTTTAAACAAAGCTTTAGAAAACTTGTACGCAGTCAATATATCTTAATGACAATTGCACGTAATATTTTCATTTTTCCAATTTCGCATCTATTTTGCTTAATTTTGATTCACTGATTAGCTTATCTACCTCTATAATCGTTGGTACTAAATTTTGCTTACAAATATTATGCGAGCCACCAGTTTATGTGCATGACGCATCCTCTTAACAACAATGAAACTGAATTATAATTAAGTAAAATTTATAAAGTCCTATTTTCTCCCTGAGTGGTTTTGCAAAGGAGTGCGCGCTACTATAACAACAACAACAACCATAAGCAAGTGCTAACAAAAAAAAAAAAAAAAAAAAAAACACAACTTGTAAAATTGCAGGGATTTAATTAATATTCTCTTTCTTTTGCGCAACATGTTAGGCTCCCATGCAGCTTGACGCAACGATGTGCATGCTTTTTCAGCCTAATTGTTGTTGTCGTCCGTGTTATGTTGTCGGTAATGCAGTGTTGTTTGCAACAACAGCAACAACTAAGTAAAAAAGTTTTGCATTGCAGACATATTAATACTTAAATAGGTTTAAATGTGGTTAAATTAAAAGGAGCAACTAACCAACCAACCAACCTGGTTAGCGTTAGCACCAACAATATACAGCAAATACATTGGACCACAACAGCAGCAGCTGAAGGATATTTATGCAAAATCAGCTTAGCTCATTGTTGCAATAGAGAAAAATTGCTGAATTGGAAAATTAACAACGTTGGGTTGGACTGTTAATTCTGAATAAATTGCTGGGATACGCGGATTTAGGAATGAGTACAAAAAATTCAAAGTATTGCGCGAATATTCGACAACTGAAAAATGAGCGGAATCGAATGAATATTTAGTTTGCATTTCTTGCGAAATTCGAAAATTTTGAGATGACTCCTTTTCAAAAAAAAAAAAAATGTAAATAACCTTCCATTTATCATGCGTTTCTTGCAAAATGTTTAAACTGAGACCTTGGGGTACTAAGACCGCTCATGTGTATATATATATATATTACAGTAAAACCTAATTTATGCGAAGAATTGTGTGCAAAAGTTACCTCGAATAAGCGAAAACTCGGATAATATGCTGCATTAGTAGTTCGTAGATTCAACTTTCTTTGCTTCATGACTTCGATATTGCTCTCACTCCAACAGCAGTGCTGTAAAATACTACATATAAAATAAAACATTTTTGTTTTAATTTTTTAATAATACTTTTATTCTGTTTTCATGTTTTTATAGCTACTTAAGTTAGATGTAAAAAAATCTCTTAAGAAATTTAAATAAAAATTTAAAATCTTATAGTGTCAATATATTGATGTATGTAAGTAGGTATAGATTTCCAGCGTAACTAATAATATATTTTAAATAAGAGGATATAATTTTAGTATGATAGGGATTATATTGTTTTAGAAGGGTAGAATTACTTAGTACTTTAGTGAATGTCCCGTCATATTTAAGGATATTTATAACAAGAATCATTGAAAAAAAATATATATAATCTAGTAAAAAGTTTAAGTATTGAAATGAAATTGTGAACTTAATATTACAGTGTAAATTGTGTGCTGTATATTTTTTTAGAAACATTTTTATTAAAAATCAATTAGTGAAATGTGCTGAATAAACAACAAAGTGGCAAGAAAATTTGATTCTTAAGAAATATATTAGAGTAATGAATAGTACAATATAATTATATATAGTTAAATGTTGTACTCAGCGAATAGTTACGATAAGTTCATGTGCTTGTAAATGCATAAAATATAAGATCTTTGGACATTGTGCTCAATGTCATTAGATTCAGAAAAGAGAATTTTACGAGTTAGACTATTGCTTTCAAAACTTATTAAATTTTAGGAATAACAAAAGTTTTGAATAAATTTATAAGAGTTGACACATTGTATGTTAATAATATAAGAAGGCCATTCCTTATCTAATTTTACAACCACTATCTTCCCGCTAAAATTAGAGCCGCTAGGAATATTGCTGTGAAGCTTACATAATTAACAGCATAGTAGTGTGTGGCCTCATTAAATACATCTTTAATTTTTCACTGCTGCTAGTAGGCATCTACGCGCCCAGATAAGATCGAATAAATAATGTTTTTTTTTTCTTTTTAAATGTAATTAGTTTTTAAAGACTCCAAAACTTAAAAAAAAAAAAACAAATTAATAGGTAAAAGCAATAGTAAGATTTCACCCTGTATACATGCTATAACTAAATTTTTGATGCAAGGTTTTTAATCAAAATTATGACATTTTTTTTACGCCAAATTATTTATCGGAGCATAATCTTCCGAAAAAAAATAATGAGTTTATGACTGGGCGAATATACCCTTAGAGCTTAAGTTTACTAAATTTCTTCGACTTTCAATAAAAATTGGCGGTGTTTCTGATTTATGTTCACAAATTCTGCAAGTGTGCGTCATTTTTTTTTTTTTTATTAATCCGTCGATTCATTTTCGCAAAAATGGTATAGCAAAATCGTAATCTACAGAAAATTCTAAGGACATTTTCCTCAGGAACCATGGACCTAAAATCAATTTGTTTATGACTTTTATTTAAAAACCAACCTAGTGAAATCAGTAGTTAACAAAGTAAGCTGATATTTCGAATTTTCACAGTAAGTTATGTAATAAAACTACAAATACTACTCAAAATTTGTTTATGACGTTTCTTTGAAAACCAGATAACTCCATTGAAAATACATTCGTATAAATATGTATTATTTTATTATTACGCTGTTCAAATTAAGATAAAATTTTGAAGTCAATTTGTGCGGAACAGGAATTGATTTCAGGACCATGGTTTCTAAGAGAAATTTTCTTAGAATTTTCCGTAGTTTACAATTTTGCTATACCATTTTTATTTCTTTTTTTCCACCCATTTAAATTAACCCGCCCTAATGTGCACGCAGAAAGCTTTAGCACAAGTCATATTAGAATAGTCCTAGTTAGTGGCTCCAATTTTTGTTCTAAGCGGTCAGTAATTCAAAGAATGGCCAAACTATGCATATATAGTACATGTTTGTGTATGTATATATTTTCTTCTGAAGAACAATAGTTTTTGAAATGGAGAAAAAAACTTATGTCTGATATTGCTGTGTAAGACATTTTTGTATATAACAAAACTTAACATTAAAATCATTATAAATTCATCTCAAATTTATTATAATTTGTTTTCTTTTTTTATTATAAGTAAAATGTAGCATATATATTAATACTTATTATTTTTTTTCTGTTTTTTTTTTTATATTTAGTCAATATGTATTAGTTTCATAATTAATTTTTATTTGTATAACATTAATTTTTTAGAAGATTGCGCTTAAATAATAAATTTCACAATTTTTTTTTTAAACAATTTTACCACATGCTTAATTTATTAATTTAACCTAAATTTTATTTTTATTTTGTTTTCTAAATACGATATGAAAAAGAATTGCTGAACATTCTATGTTTTTTTTTTGAATGCGATGTTTTTTTATTTGTATGTTTAAGGTAAAAAGTCAAAGTTTCATATGCGTTTGTCTTTAATGTTGATTTAGTTTTTTTTAGAACTTTCTGCATAACATTAAATTATATAGTTAGTATTTTACTAATAAATGCAGTTTATAAATGCCTGTCATTTTTAATTTTAATTTTAAATATTTATTTAAAATAACAGATTTTTTGTGAAATTTATTTCACTTTTTTTAAAATAACTATTGCTTTCTGTTGCGCATTAATTGCGAAGGAAAATTATTATGAGTTAATTGCTGCTTTTCGGTTGCTGTCAATAAATATAATGTTTGATCATGTTTTTATTTTAATAATAAAAAAAACAAAATTGTTTGTATAACTGTCATTTGTGTTAAAGAAAACTTAAGGCTATCAGTACAACGCCGATTTTTAAAATGTTTTGTCAGTATGTTATTTTTTTTATGTATGTATGTTCTTGAGTTTAAAATGCATTAGGTGAGTTTTCCATGTTTCGTTTTCTTCTGTAGTTAGATATTTTTATAGAAAGAGTTTGGAGCTGAATGCTTTAGGGTATTCCAATTTCATATTTTCTATGAGTTTCAAGTTATCAATGTATGTGTTCTATGTTTTTCGAAATTTATGCTATTTTTACTATTTGATCAATATACGAATTTTATAAAATTATTAAATCTTATTTAATAAATATGATTTATGTTTTCCATAAATTCTATGTTATTTTTTTATTTTATCCGCAAATCCTAAATAAAAAATTGTCATTAATATTTAAAATAAAAATAAATTGTCATTTTATGGAACTTTTCATTTATCTAATAATTTTATATTTTTCGTGTGAAGCTTTTAATATTTCATTGTAACTGCTGTATTTCAAATCAATGCTGTAGCTGACACAATTGTGTCTATGTTTTCTACATATTTTATTTATTTTTTGTTGAATTCATTTGAAGTGGTCTTCTGCTGCTGCTGCTGCTGAATTTTTAATAAATTATCGAAAAAAGTTTTATGGACGACGATGATGTTAGTGTTAGTTTAGTATTTTGAAAATATCAGACATTGTTTTTGCGAAATACTTCATTTGGGTGTTGATTGCTATAGTTTTGCCGCAATGAACATTGCTGAAAATAGAAAAAGAGGAAACAAAACAAAACAAAAGAATATAAAAATATTGTAGTGGAGTAAATTTTATTAAAAATTTATGCAAAGCAAAGAAAATAAAAAAAAAGTTTGAATTTATTTTAAGTTTTTTGTGGTTGTCAATTTAATTATTTTTGGAACATGACACTTTGTTGGTCCTTTCACGTTCTGCTATTTGACATGTCGTGATAAACAACTGCAACAGCAAAAACAACGTTAGCAACTTTCACAGTAACGCGTTAAGTGTCAAAAAAGTTTTCGGACAGATTTGTTTTTTTTTGCTAGATATGATTTTGTTTTTGTAGCGTTGTTTATAAGTGAAGTCTGCTTAATTATTTATGGATTTGAGGCTGCCTCTTGAGAAAACGAACTTTGTTTTTTGTAAGGTGCGTAGTTTTGATCATAAAAAATAATAATTGAATGAATATTTTGCTACTAAAACAGCCTTAGTTTTTTAAAGATGTTGCCCAACTTCAGCGCTGTTTCGCTTAAAAAAATAAAAATCTTATTAAATCAAAATTAACAATGAATTCAAAATGACTGAAGTACAAGCAAGTATGGTTAGAGAACTTGGGTAATTTCTTAATATCAAGATTATATCACTAAATAACTAAAGAATGACCGCACAAAAAAGTCTGACACAGGAATGTAAGCTGATGCCAAAATGCTATAGATTCAGCAGATTTTGAATCTCTTAAAAAATAACTTAATTTGGTGTTCACTTTCTGGCACTAAATAAAACATTTTCTCGAAATATTTTTGTCACATAGTTTTCGTTTATTTAGTTAATTAATATCTACATCAAATGCTAAAAGTTTTTTTTCTGGCAGTTAGTCTAGCTAAGACAATTTCTATTCACTCTTTCTGAAATTTATATGTTGGAATATATGAAAATAGCTTAAAATTGATGAGGATATGAAATTTCTGCTTCATCTGACATGCAATTTCTTTAAATTTTATGCAACATTAACTTCAATATTAGTCATATGGCTATAATTTGAATGTTATATTTTTATTAAACAAATTTCTCAATATGCTCTTTTATAGTAAAAACTTGAGCAGTTCGGGAACTTCTCTGGAAGATTTCTCAGATAAATAGTGACACCTTGCAGCGATTACGGGCTGTTTAAAATTTAATTTATATGATATCCTCTAAAGGTCTGATTTTGATTTATTTTCCAAAAAAAAATGGATTTTACATATACATACTTTGCTAATTTTTTTTCTCGGGACTAATGACTTGATGATGATGCACAAAGGCATTCAGAAAGTGAAAAATAGTTCAAAGGTTTCGAGCTTAACTCTAAGACAAAATATGATAGTGACGACGATGTGAACAATAAATAAAAACGTTTATTTAAGATAAAATATATTTAAATGTAATAAACTAGTGTAACAGGCAGACGTTTTTCTGCCCTTCCAATCGCTGTCCCTATCTGCAGCCCAATACCCAACCCCGTCCTGGACTGGCAGACGTTATCCTGCTTAAAATGTTTATGGTTTGTAATACAGTATATCGGTTTTTCGCGATTTCCGATTTTTCTTTTCCGTCCGTCATGCCGTTCGTGTGTTATGTGGAGTCGAACGAATAGCATTAAAGATAAGATATTGAGTTTTTGAATTGCTGGATTATGAGTTGTTACAAAATGTACGTAAAATAACTAATGCTTTGACCGCATTTTGTAGGATTTGCTTGACAGTATGCTTGTAAGTTTTTTTCTTTTTTATGTAAGGTTTCATAAGATATATCTGTAAGAATTATGAATTAGTAAGTAATTCACACAAGTCGATTTCAAGAAAATAGAAACAACAGCTTTAAGCTTAAATACCATTAAAACGAAAAAATATTTATTGTCAATATTTTTTTTTTGAAAACTTATGTGACTATTTATTGATTTATTATAGAAAAAATGTTTTTCAAACTTTTATGGTAGTTTAGTTTTAAATTGCTCCTTTTGCTCTTTCTGAGGTATATTTTTCTTGAACGCGTTTTTCATTAGATTATAAAATTGCAAATAAATGGACAAAAGAATTCAGCTATGTAAGTCCATTTTGAGTACTTTTTCTTCAATTTTGATAATGTTTCACATTAGTAATTAAGGCTACATTTTTACTACAAATATTTGACTTGATATAATATCGATAAATATTGGAATTACATGGTAATTTTTCTACGCTCAATTAACCCTTCAACATACATACATACATATGTACATTTGACCCACTAAAATAAGCCCTACTATGTTTATCGTGCCGCATGAACGTTTAATCACAGTCACAATTAAGAACAACCAACACGTGCAGCTGTCAAAATAAAAATACAAAACATAAATAGAAAACGTCACTTTGACATTAAAAGCTGCATACAAACATACAAATCATAGAAAAATATTAACATTAATTGCATTTTAATTGTTTAGAAAAATAACACGTTCATGTAGAAAAAAAATGCATGTTTTTATTGGAAAAAGCAAAAATACCAGGTAATAACCAATCACAAATGACAGCTACTACTGTTGTAACATGAATCCATTGATTAAATAAAAACACAATTAAGAAACAAATAAATTTATGCTTTCATACTGACATATATTACAGACAGCAATGAAATAATAGGGGTATTTACAGTTTGACATATTTAAGAAGTTGTCCCCGAGATAAATATTTTTAGAATTTAAATATTTTATTTTTTGAGAAATACTCTGTTTCAATACTGAGAAGATCTCTTTTGATTCAAGTTCTTAAAAAGTTTCTTTAAAAGTAATGATAACATTTAAAGAAATACCATAGCGAAAGATCTGCTTTTAGTATTTTAAAAAGTGCAATCAATTTAATTAATTAATTTCCGCTGATTTTGATATATTTTCTATATCTTAAGAACACATAAGGGTTGAATTAAGTGTAGCCGTTCTGGGAGCCCAGACTTGCTGATATGCTAATGCCAACTAAATAGTTTATATAAATAAAAATTTGTTTATAATGTCGGGAAACGTTTTTACAAATACAAATTAATATATTTAATTACCCCATCAAAATAATTACATAATATTAAAATTTAAGCTCAAAAATTAAATGTCAATACATTTCGGTTTTAAAATAAGAAAGCCCCAGTTCAATTTGATGGCGTAAAAATTAAAAATTTTCTATTAGAGATACATATATTTTCTTTTCATCCGGAATTAAAAATATTGTGACACGCAAAACAATTTGATTATTGAGACCATAATTGACATAATTATACCACATTTTGTTTAAACCATGGAAATATTGTAAGGAGGATATGATTTGTTGTACACAACTTGTTATATGTGTTTGTCTAGTGTACTATGTATAACACAATTGCATTGTGCTGCGTAACTTACCGCTTGTTTCTTTTCCCAGGATTTCATAGCAGATTTGTATTTCTCAAACTCATGACACCAATCCGAATAGATTTTCTGATAATCATTGCTTTTATTTGGTGGGGTACATCTGAAAAAAATAAAATAAAAAAAACAAGAATCGATCAGATCATTAATGCTAAATATTGTTATAATAATTATTATAATCAATAAAGTTTTTCAAAAATTAATGTCAGTATGAATATTTCAAAAGACTCCCTCTCACCTGTGCGCATCTACAGTTATATTGTAGCTACATAAAAGTGAACCACCCAAATGACAATCATAGCGTCCACCATCTGCTTCATTTACAGAGACCACAACCAGACCACGTTCAGTGGTTTCAATATATTTAGTAGGACTGTACTTGATTTCGTAGCTAAAAAGAAAAAAAACAAAATTATTCCTTCAAACACTCAATATTCCCCACCTCCCCCCCAAACTTACCGTCCCTTATCCTTTGAATGATGATACCATGTCACTTGTTCATTTTTCAGTACTTCAGGAATTTTCACAAAACAACCCAAGTGTACACTTTGACCGTAGGTAACAACGATTTTCTTCTTCAAAACACTCGTATCGCAAATGTCGCTCGTTTCATTGCCAACATCCTGTGAAAGACAAAAAAAAAAAATAATTCGATTGTAAGAAGTTTTCATATTCACATATGAAAATGTTGAAAATTTGATATTTTTGTCTCCAGTCACTTAACTCACCTGCAATAAATCCAACTCATATGGACGACATGTGTTCGCTTCTTTGTCCCAACCACAATATGGATCACGCACACAACGGAAGCAATTGTCATAACGTCGATTGCACATGGCTAGGTCGATTTGTTTGATACGTTGATCTGTGGCCACATACAACGATTTACGTGTTTGACTGATTTCCATCACTTGTATGGCTTCGTTTTGTGCTATTTCAAAGATATCCAACAACTTAGACAGTGACTCTCCATTGCGATAGTATTGCACAATTTTGTAAATGCGTCCCAAGTTGGTGCCCACATAGTAGACGGTGTATTCTTGGTTCAGTATATCAATTTTGATTCTAAGAAAGAAAAAAAAAAAAACAGAAACAAAGGAAAATAATTTTAGGAATAGTGAATTTACAAAATTTTGTTTTAAATTTTATTCTCTTTGTTTTTATCAATTTTTTCAGTTCATTACTCCGTTTTTTTGTGATATTTAGAGACGCGGGAACATAACTTTCATTGCAAAATTATTTTTCAAAAAATGTAAATAATTTGGTACATAAAATATCCCACTCGTAAACAATACTTTTTTTGGCATTATAAAAAAACTGCATATTTTTTTTCTATACCTGATACTACTTAACTGCTAATATTGTGCTTAAGCTATGTTAAATTAAATACCAATTAAATTAATATTTTTACATAAAAATAAAACACGGCTTTCGATATTTTTACCCTTTTGCATATGCAACGTTAATTATAACGATGTTGTGCTTAATACTGCAACAACGAATCAAAGTAAAATAATTCTTAATTGCTTTTTGATACAATTGATTTAATATGCACAAACATCACAACAAAAGGAAAAATTCGCCTATTTTTATAATGATCTACATACCCACTCGGCACAAAGCTTGTTAAAAATATAATTATCACTGGTGATAACTAGTATCTCAGGTAATATCGGTAGCTTAACAATAATGCAGAAAATGGTAAATTAAATTTCTTCAAAGATTTCATTGCGGTTTAGCTTTAAGTATAATAAAATATGCGAATTGTACTAACATTTGTAAAACATAAAGAGTCAACTACAATTCTTCTTAATAGATTTTAATAATGACGAACCAGTTAAGTAGAAAAATAAACTAATTTCTAAGCGCTTTAATTTCATTTATTAGATTAGACTCAAAAGAGATTCATTTATAACCCTCATTAAAAGCTCTAAATGATGGACCAGTTTATAAAATCAATTATCTTATCAAATTCTGAAAATAAGGTAGCATATGCGATAATGGGATTGAAGTGGGCATATGTTATGCACCGCAACCAAAATCTGTCACTAAGTATTGTAAGCAACCCTTAGGGTAGTAGAAAATACTGCCGTTTTAAATCATCATAGAAATGATCGCTAGATTAAGAAATAAGTGGTTTGGGGGACATGTTCGATGGTGCGCTATGGAACACACTTCTGGCATCCAAATGTTCTGTGAGGAGATAAAAGATCAAATTTGCTCCAAACATTTTATCCTTAGTGAAACCAAATTTTTTTCGAGTGTTCGTTATGAAAAATTCAGAACATAAAAGTGTTAATTTTTGGATAGTCGTAAGCGATAGTTTGAAGCGGTAAGCCTTGTTTCATTTACCTTTCAACTTTATACCTAGTGGGTACTTCGGCGTGTGCGCACACATACCGAAGTATGTAATTAAACTCAGCGTAGAATATGCGCGCGTGCAGCATGTGCGTTATGAATGTACATTAGACTGTACCAAAAACTAAATCTTCGCCCCAGGCTACAAAATATTATTTTTATTAATATTTTTAATTTTATTATTTTATCAACGATTTACTGATAGTCGCTAATATTAGCTCATGAGAAAAGATTTCGTCAGGATTTTTTACATAATTTTGACAGAAGAAGCAGAAAATATTGATGTCGTTGTTTCAATACCAAAAGTCAGAATATGGTCAGTAATACTCGTATCAAAAAGAACACAAAAAAAAAGAGTTAAACTGCTGAAATTATTTACATTCGGTTATTTACGGTCGATATCATTGCAATTTTATTATGTTATATTGGTAAAGTTTTAAAGTGGCATAGACCGTCAACAGGTATTATTACAGAGATGTAGCGATCGGAAGTTCCGAATATAACTTTTATCATAGTTTGGAAACCCTGAACTAACTTTATTAAAATGAGCATTGGTTGAAAGATTGTCAATATTTTTTAACACTACAATATTCAAAATTAGTCCCCTTATTTTTAAAATGTAAGCGGCATTAGCGACTTAATAATATTAATCAGTGACACAAATTTCTACTCAGTACTTTTAAAGATTTATGCTAATAAAACTTTTGGCAAAAAAGTCGAAAGATGCACGTTTTTTTTTTGTGTCAGTCTAATGTACGTAGTAGATATATAGCAGAATATTTGTATTATTGCACTCATTGATATCATGTTGCGAATTTTAATTCCTTAATTTACAGCAGCAAGTGACGCTATTTTATTAAATAACAGAAAAAATATCATGTCTACTATGTTGTATCCTTTACTGAAAGTAAAACAAAGAACCAATGCGACATGCTGCACATACCATGCAGCATGTTTCCAGACAAAAATCGCTTATTAATGAATTTCAATGAAAAAATCATTATTCATACTTTAATACAGCATTTAAAATGCCACAAAGGACTTTTCGTTTTATTTCTTTTTTTGGATTATATTCAGTTTCTTTGTTTAAGTAAAAAAAAACAAAAACAACAATAACTACTATTATACGCAACATGCACGTAATTGTTGTAAAAATTACACACACACACGCATTGTGCAGTACGCATGTATTTGTAATTTTCGTCCTCTGTTACTTTCGGTACAATTGCAATTGTAATCATTCTCTCTTTTTGTACACGCTGCATATGTATGTTATTGTCTGTGGCCACAAAAACTGCATATATCCTTGTTAATGATTTCCCCAATTGTTCGTCCATTTATAGCTGATTGTACAGTGATTGTTTTTTTTCGAATTGCGATATATATTTTCTGTATATTAAGATGTTGTGTAGCAAAAAAAAAGCTTTAATTCAAGTGCGGATGCTTAAAGGCTTATACGCTTGAAAGCCCCAAACAATATATATAAAGGCAAAGTGATTTTTCTGGTTGACTATAAAAGTAAAAAACTAAAATCACTGATGTTTGAATAAATCAATGAACTTAAAAGGAATGCTTCAGAAGAATTTCATAATAGTTAAGACTTGCACTAGTGGTCTAATCTAAATGATAAACAGTGTAAAAGACTTTTGAAAAATCAAGCAAACATAAGAGTGTTGCCAATTCATTATCAAAATTACACCTTATGTCATTTAATACTTTTAGGGTAGCAGTTGAGCAACTGTGCTCTGGTCGATGGCCAGATTATAGCGGAGACAGTAAATTATTGACAGCAAAAAAGTTTGAAATTTGGTCTGCCATAAGGATTTAGCATACCATGGATATAGACGACAGAATACTAATGTGCATAAAATCATTTGCAATAATTGCTGTAGGCTTCTTAGCTACAGGCATAATAATTGCGACATTCCAAGAGTTTGGAAATGCGGAAGTTTTAAAGCAATGGTTAATAATATGCATAAGTGGGCTTACGACAAATGATATAATTAGCTTTATAAACTTAAGCGATATCCCATCTTTACCAACAGTATTCGATTTAATTTTAAGAATACTACTTCTTACGTTTCTTTCGCAAATCGTTGAAAACTGTGTGGACAAGTATTTCCTACAAATTGATCCTCTCAGAACTCAGATGATAAGAGGCTAGGACACACGTTAGACAAAAAACGTGTAGGCAGAGAATCATTCACGATTGACATCCCAACTGGCGCAACATTTTCATTTAAACATTTTGACAAATTGTCATTGGACAAAAGATTAACATTTAGGTCACCACAGACAATTAAAAACTTGAAATCAATGACAACATTAGACAATTCAGAGATATATGAATCTAAGCTATTTCAAGCAATTTGCCAAATTTGTTATTTTAATCAAAACTGTAGTGTATTACAGCTCAAAATATATCCCAAATGATAGAGCACAAAGAAGCTTATATATAATATATGGGGTTGCATTGTCGAAACCTGTCCCAAAAATGGATTGGCACCGGTTTTTTAGGTAATTTTTTATTAATAAATAAATTAATGCTTGAAATGTATGCTAAACGATAGAGCTCAAAGAGCCTAAAACGAATATATACGGTTCTCCTGTCGAATCCTTTTTTAAAAATAGGTTGCTACCCGTTTTAGGGCCAATTTTTCTTAAATGAGTGGCAACCCATGTTTAGGACAGAATGTAGAAATGATCTTAGCAATGAAATTTAGCTAAATATTTTACTTTACGTTAAATTAAATTAGGAAAAACATATTTAAAAGAAATTCAGATTTATCAAAATTAGTTCTGTGATAAAAATGAACAACCCCTTAAAAAAGAATAAAAAACAGTTAACTTTCCAAGTCAGTTCTTAAAATTCATTACTTCAGGCATTTTCTTTTAGCCTACAAAAGTTCTTACTTACATTAAAGATTTACAAAATACATACCTTACATCACGCGTGATCTTTTTTTTCTTTTAGAAGTTCTATTTCGTATTTAAATAATAAATTCATGGCATTAACACATGTAAAGCATTCTAATTGAATTCAAATTGAATTCATTAAAAAAAAACTCCAACATACCATTAAAAATTCAAGCCAACATTACAATTAACATTTTAACAAAGCCTATGCACGAAAAAACCTACCAATTAATTAATTAGCCATAATTACGCATTCAATTAACAACAAATAAATTTTTTCAAGTGCACCATTAATTCGTATTGTTGCGGAGGCACAGCTGTTATAGCTTTTTTTTTTATCAACATACAATACCAGTGGGTATTTGTGCCACATCGGTATCGGTGTAAAACAATTAAATATTGTTAAGTTTTAAATTATTTTTTAATTAATTTTTAATTTATGTATTACGCACGCGTAGGCACAAAAACATTAATTTTTTTTGTAAAAGGGAATTGTATGATTTTTTTCTTATTTTTATTGGAACGAAGTATTGACGGTAATTGATCTTTAATACGATTTCGTGAATAAAAATTTAATCCAATATCAATTTAAATGGAAATTTATGAAACTTGCAGTAGAAAAACGAATATCCTTACGATTGGCTGAGATTTAAAGTGGCTGTATAGTAGGCTTCTCTTTTTTGTACAAATTATATATCTTTCGCTGATTTTTACAGACGCACCAAAATCTGGAATCTTGTTCAACGCAAAAAGAGAGAATTTTTGAAAACATTTCGGAAGAATTCTTTTTTTTTTTAATTCTTTCACAAACCAAAAATACAGAGGAAAACTTTTGATTTTGTAGAATATATCCTAAATGGAACAGCGCCATTAGTTTTCTTTATCGAAATTTAAAAGTTAGCTATCGACATCGCTATCAAAAAATGAATTTTTTGAATTTTCTTCAAACATTTTTCAACACATAAATTCTAAAGAAAAGTATTATATATAAAAAAAAAATAGTAACCTAGATCTTAAGTTATGACTTAACCAAAAGCAAGGCATATCCTGCTTTAAATATTTAATACCATAATTGTTTTCTCTTATCCAAAGTTTAGTGTAGCATTAAATAAAAACCAAAGCATTTGCTTGCATTGGGAATAAATTTCATGTCAACTTAAATCGATGCTAGAAACCAATACACCTATGTATGATACATTCAAAATTAAGTAAAATGCAGAATTTTTACAACAAAACTTCAGTACGTACATACGTCATACAGTATGGTAAACATATCCCAAACCACAATGAGAATACATGTTTCTGCACTTTGGCAACATGAAATTGTGGTAAACAAATACGAGGAATGGCTGCAACAACAAAATGAGTATAGTGCTTCGACAAAAGACAATAATACGTACATATGTATGTAGTAAGGTATAAATAAGTACCAATATGGTTAATGTGAATGAAACTTACTTGTCAACAACGAGCTTTGTGAAAACCAAATCTCGCTTATAATAGACCGGATTGTTATGTTCATGATTTACAGCTTTATCCATAAGTGGATGTGAACGTATAAAATTTAAAACGGTATCCGGTAGATTTGAGGTATCATTAACGCAGGTGCCAGGACGTGGATCTGGTATACGTGAATTTAAGACAGGTAACCACGCTGAGTTCGAAGATGATTGTTCTTTGAATTTGCCTGAAAAACAAAAAAAAATTGTTGAGTTTTTTTGGCAACAAAAAAAAAATATCCCCCAAATAAATATATAAATGCTTATTTTTGAAGTGAAAATTACATGTTGAAATTCAAATACATTAACGTTAAAGTTTTAAATTATTTCTTAAAAATTAAAAAATCAAATAAAGCGTCAGCTACAAAACAAAAAGTAATAACACAATAGAAGTATCACTGTGAAACATTTCGTAAAACAGTTTCCATAGCTAAAGTTTTAACTACCATGCTAACCAAGGCAAGCAACAATAACTACAACAACAACAACAACAACATAATAAAGCACTTTAAATGTGGTTATTGTGTATCCATAATCCATCAAAATGGATTTTCTAATACGATTTAGCTCAAACTCAGTTGCAGATTTGTTGGCAATTTGTGCTGTTGCTATGTATCGCATGGATACGCTCAAACCTTTGCAATTGCTGTAGAAAGGTACCAACTGTTATATGAAACAAACGTTGGCATATCTTTGAAATTGGATCAGTGAATTGTGTATAAAGCACACACACACATACAGTATTCGTAAGGGGATATAAGCATAGAAACTAACCCATATGAAACAAACGTTTAACTATGTCTGTAAGGTGGTTTTTTTTTTTGCTTTCATCCAACGACAGCATGTATCTCAAACTGTCTTTAAATTGGAAGATTTATCTATGGTATACATACAGGAAAAAATGGAGTTTTAAACTTTTTTCAAACAATTGCAAATGCACGTTAAAATTCATATTGACAATAAATTTTGTAACATTGAAACTTTGAAATGAAGATAAAACAAAATGTAAGATGAAAGATTTAAAGAAAATGCAGCAGGTAATTGGGAATAGAGCTTAGGTTGAAAAATTAAGTGCAAATTTTCGCCATTTTTTTATGTCTGCTTCAAAGTAGCTCAACTTTGACAGAATTTTTTCTTTTTGAATGCTCATAACTTTCCAGATATTTAATTTAGAAATTGGAGATGCAAATTATTCAGAAAATCCAAAAAAAAAATACTACTTAAAAGGGGAAATAGAAAGCGTTCAAGAATTATAGTAAAGATGCTTTAAGTAAAATTCTCTTGTAAGAATTTTTATAGGTTTTAACTAAGATATCGGCCTTTGGCGTTGTCCATTAGTCGTGTAATTTGTTAAGATATCCGATGCCATAAGAATGACGAATATGAATTTTTTTGAGATACGTCCTTTTCGCTTCTGAGGGCAGTATAGTCAACGCTTTATCAGGTGTTAACTAACTTTTCATCGTTAATGAAACGTATTAATTTCAATGATCTTAGTACTCAACATGTATATTGAACTATGTTGATATAAGTAAACCGTCAAAAAACGGTTCAGGGACCTACCATTTTGAATGATAGCTTGTTTGAAAAATTTATAATTTTCAAAAAAAAATTTTTAAACTAGATATAACTCTGACAACTGCGGGCAGTAGAAATTAAAAAAAAGCATTTTATTTTGACTGGTGAGACATCTGATATAATTTATTAGGACTGTCGTCTGAACAAAATATATAGTAGATACTAAAAAATACATATCAAATTATGAAGACTTTTCCAGTATTCTCGAGTCTTCAACCATTTAAAAAACGTCGAATGTACATAAGTTTCGCATGCTGATCGAATTTTTTTTTCACAGGAATGTGAATTTTACTTTCTTTAATGGAAAATCTAACATAAGACATAACTACACTCCAAAAAAAAATTACTGTATTTAATGTTGTAATCGTGTTTCCATTATTAAATGTAGTAATTTTACACACGAAATGTATTCATAACTTTGCACATAAAAATGTGTAAAATAGATACACATTAGATGTGTAAAGATACAGCAAAATGTGTATACCTATACACATTATTAATGTTATTTTAATGCCTTCAAATTTACTATGATAAATGTGTAAAATGCATGATTTATATTGGCGCAAACATAATAATTTTATTTGTTATCTTTTTTTTAAACTTATGACATAACAATAAATAAAAAATAGAAATTCATTTTGCTGTAATATTGACATAAATAATAGTTTACTTTACAATATTGTACGATTATAGCAGCTTATTTATAGTTTTACTTGCTAGTATATTATATTTTTATTTATATTTGTAAACGGAACTATTTCAGATCAGGTTGCATCTAACCACACCATTATTCACAGCATCTGCTATATTTATACAACTGTCATGACCAACCCAGCAAACTTTATTTCCATCACTTGAAAAACTGACATTATTTATCCAGCCTCCCCCAGAGAATGCAGAGTTTTTAATATCTGCCATTAAATAACCTAATGGCATTCGGCTTCTCCAAACGGAAGGTGAGGATTGGTCCTCGATGTCTTTGGTATAAGCAGAAAAAACTCCTACCTTATAATCAGTTGATTCAGCTACACTAAGAACATTGACTTAATCATGTGAGCACAAGAGTATTTAAGAGGCACTCCACGTCAAATCGAATACCACATGACTTTTTATATTTTTTGGGCTTTTAGTACTAGTTGAAAGTATTCACCATAAGGGGCCGTTAAAGTATTACGTAATGCAACCTCCTCTCCTTAAAGGTTACGGTATGACCCAAGTGACCATGTTTACCTAAAAGTCACAATTATGTTGCGCAATGCACCGGAAAGTAATTTTAGCGACTTTTGTTATGTTTTAGTCGCGTTTGCGATAATAATAAATAAAACAAGAGATCTTTAACTCGCAGCGTAACGTGTTGTTCGACCCCCCCCCCCCTCCCTCTAGATGCGTTACGTAATACTTGAAGGACCCCTAATGTTTTTTCATTTTTTTATCAAGCTTTTTATGAGATACAAATACAAAAGCATAATCTTCCTATATCTTAATCTTCCTATATATATATATAAATCTTCCTATATCTTATAATTGTTTTATTTTTTAGGAAAATATGCCCTTGTTTTTCAAAGTGTCAGTTTTTTACAAAATAATTTTAAGAAAATCCCTTGGTACATACATATATTGATGAAAATAACGATTTATTTTTGAAACTTGAAAATATTATTTTAAGAAAATTTCGTTGTATATTTGCGGAGTTATGAGCATTTAAAAAAACGTTAAAATTTCAGTCAGTTTTCAAAACCTATAACTCCTCAACAATTTGATAAGAAAACCTCAAAAAAATTATGAAGAACATTTTGAGCAGAACTGAAAGCAAAGATATTTTCAAAAATTAAAAAAAAAATCAACTAAAAGCCACGCACACAATCGAAATTCAATCACACCTTTAGTTTTATTGTTATATGAACTCATGCGACGGAATGAAAAAGCAGAACAGCCCATTTTTAAACGAACAGATGCACCAACGATTATATACATAGTACATAAAGACATAGCCCTAGCTTTCTCATTTTATAAATTAAATAAATAAAACTATTGTTTCTCTCATACCAATTTCTGTATATAAGCTATTAAAAAGTAGAAAAAATTTATAGCTAAAGCTTTTGATTCTAATGAAAGTTCCTCACAAGGTGGTATAAATAATGGTGCAGACAGACTGCAATGCAGTTGTGTTCAGTTAATAATAGGAACTTGTTCTTAGTACTTTTACAAATTAAATAGCCCATTAGTCGAAAGCCACTGTTACTATTACTCTAAAAAAACTACAAAATTGATAAGCTATAGAATTGCCTAACACCTACAACCGGTTTGTTTCAAAAACAAAGTTTCAGTTGCTCAACGCGAATTGAAGGACGAAAGTCAAAAAAAGATTTGAAAAAGTTTGAATTTATAAACTAGAGTGGTTAAAAAATTTTGAATTTTAAATTGTGTTTAAAAGAAAACTTTCACTGAAAATGTCAACCTATTTGAATCAAGGTAAGAATTATATATATGGATTTCAATTTAAATACAAATTCAATAACTTTTAAGAGACTTTTGAAAAATTTTGGTTAACCTCTCCGATTTTCTTAAAAATTTTATATTTTTATGGACACATATAATTTTTTCCTACAGGATATTTAGTGAATTTTATATTTGAATAATTTTTTATTTGACAAAAAAAGCTTCAACAAGGCCTGAAAAATATTGAAACTTTACCCCTGCTATTTCTTATGATGTTAAGAATGGAAGTGATTGTCATTTTTGATTTTGCCTCTCACTTTTTCTTTCACAGTTTGTGATGTCAAAGCCAATATATACGAATTATTATTCCTTTTAAGGTCTGTCTGAGGCTGCGCACAGTTTTTGTAAGCCTTTAATTTCAAAAAACCCATAATAAGAAGCTTGGAGCTGTTGAGTCTGGACAATGAGCCGGAAAATCAACGTATCCATTTTTTCGACCAGCGAACAATTTCTCTGAATTGTAATCGAAGCTTCGGCTGTATGAGTCCAGTGGGGCCGTTTTGTTGATACCACAACACTGGCACGAAATACATATCCGTCCGGATGCATATCACTAAAAGTGTCTATTATGTAACAAAGTTCCTTGAGGCCGCAATCGGGAACAGTTTTTACATTAAATGATTTCGAAATTTTCGTTTTACGAATGAGTTAACGAATGCAAAATTCGGCTGAGAAAATCCATTGTGATCCTTATTGAAAATAGTAATGTTTTTTCATTTCTTAAACAACAAAGTATTTTTTTCGTAATGATCACAAAAACATCTATGAGATTTATTTTCTTTTATCAAATATGGACTGTAAATAATATCCTAAGTTATCTTCAATTCAAAGTTGTGTTGTAACTGTAACTGTTCTCTTTTATTTCAGCCTGCGTCAAAGAATCTTTATGTTCTAAAATAACATTTTAATTTGCTATGTACATTACGAAATTTACCATCATTAAAAATAATAGCTGAAATCTTATTTCTATTCTATTTTCTCTATTAAAGTTATTCAAAGCACTGAATTCAGTTATTCCTAGCGGTCTAAAAATATGATTATACAAGTCAAGACATGACTTTTTATAAGCTATTACTAACTATCAACATCTGTTCTCATGTTCTGATTTCAGATTTCTCCAAAAAATATATCTCGACAATATTGATTTTATTCTCTTTCTTCACTTACAACAACATCATGTCACTTAATGCTCAACAGCAAGCAGAATTTTCCAAGAACTCTGCACTCTTTGCCGTTGATGTCTATAAAACATTAGTAGATGAGGAGCCGAATAACAACATTATCTTCTCTCCCTTCTCCATTCAAACATGCGTTGCAATGGTACGAATGGGGGCCGAAGGCAAAACTGCCGAAGAGTTAAACCGAGGTCTACGTTTGGTCTCCAGCGATACTGCAGCCATTGCTGATTCATTTAGCAGTGCTCTGGCTGGTTATGTTGACAGTAAGGTACTACAAATCGCCAACAAGATTTATTTTAAGAAAGGATACACCGTACGCAAGGAGTTCAATGAAATTCTTACCAAAAAATTCTTTTCAACTGCAGAGGAGATTAATTTCGCAGAAAGTGTGAATGCTGCAGGTGAAATCAACGCTTGGGTCGAATCAAAGACCAATAATCTTATTAAGGACTTAGTAAGTTCACGCGATTTGAATGCTGATACCCGTTTGGTGCTACTTAATGCTATACATTTTAAAGGAGTGTGGAAAACAAAATTTTTGAAGAATAAAACAAAAGATGAAGATTTCTATTTGAATGAATCAGATACTGTTAAGGTACCAATGATGAATTTGAGATCTGATTTTCAATACGCAGAGTTGCCTGAATTAGATGCAACTGCTTTGGAAATGCCATATGAGGGCACTGACTTATCAATGTTGTTTATTTTGCCAAACTCCCGCACTGGTCTTAAAGCTCTTGAAGGAAAATTGGCAACTATTCAATTGAGTTCCATAATAAGCAAATTGGATATGGATAAAGTAACTGTGACGCTCCCCAAATTTAAAGCCGAATTCAAGCTGGAATTAAACAAAGCATTGTCAAAGGTACGTTCGAATATGTTGATTACTTAGACTTTAGCCATTTAATAGTTTCATAATGGGATAACACTAACAATTTATATTTTAGATTACTAAAATCATAAGCCATATAAAATATGCTCTTAATGCTTGTGATAGGTACTAACACTTTGTTTTGGGAGGAGGGGATTAGAGAAAAATCAAAGAGCATGTCATATATTGGTATTAGGAAGTCGCTTATTTCCAAACTGTGGATTTTGGGGAGTTCCATTTGGAATGTACAAATTTGTAGAGAGCTTTTTACGCTAAAACCAATAACTTTTATTCAAGAATGTATGCCTATAGCCTATAGCTAAAAAAAAACCCAACCATAGCTTTTAAATACAAAAAAAAATTAATAACGAGATAAAAGGTATATACAGTTTGGGCAGTAACCGAATCCTCGAATCGATTTCGCCCATTTCCTATTCCAAAACGTTGTTTAAATGTATGATCTGAGCTCAAAATTTTATTCAATTAATTTGTTTGGATTTCCCGATATCGTGACTTCCACAGACTGACAGACACAGAGACAGATGAACGAACATGACTTAATCGACTCAGATGGTGACGTTGATTCAGAATAAACATACTACCTTAATACTTTAATAATACTTTTCTAAACCTACCACGCCCCCTTCTATGAGCTACAAATGGAATGACTCTGCGTTGAGTATAGAAAATTTATTTTCATTTCAACGTAGTCATCGTGATATCGATAGTAAAGTGGAAATTGGGACTTATTTTTGTTACCGTTCTTTTTTGAGTCCCAAAAGTGACATTAAAAAATAATAATTGATATAAATGTTCGATATAAATTAGTCTATGTTTGTTAAATACTTCCAAAACTACTATATCTTAAGAATATGCATTGAAAATTATAAGAATTCCAGATTTATGACTATAAATTTATTCGAAAAAATTAAGTGATTTTTGAAATATTTTTTTGAAATGAAATTTTTTCAATACTTTTTAGCTCGAAATTACAAAACTACAGCTATATTTCTAAGAAACTCAATTTTTTCCGTGACTTGGAAAAAAGTTAAGACAACGACCGATAGCGATAAATTATATTATATTATTAATCACATAAGGCATAATTTTTGATCTGTACAGGATGTTTTGATAAAGATTTTTTAAAAATAATTTCTTAAAAGTTTTATAACTTCTTAAACATCTCGATTTATACTTTTTTTATGACAGTTTATGCTTCGATAAAGAAGCTGACATATAGAAATTGTCAAAATATACATAACTGGTGAACAAAATCGAAAACCCATAATGTTTTTGGATTTCTTGTCTTAAGCTCTATTTATAAGCCATCACAAAATATTTTGTAGAATTAATCGATTAATCGATTCATTTAAAAATTACTTGTCATGTAAATTAAGTAGGTACAACGTACTGAGCAACTTGTTATTAGTAATAATTAATAAGTAATGACAACTCATCAGCCACCATGTACCTAAATAACAATGGAGTAGTTTTAAATTGCTATAGCGATAATGAAAAACTGTTAACTAATAATGGATGCATTGTTGTAAACATAAAGCTACAAAGATTTAAAAAATTGCACTTAACCTAAAAAAAACATTTTTTGGTGGCTATGGAACAGATTTAAAAAAGCAATCCGAAAAATCTTTGGATTTTCGTATTTTTATGGCAGCTTCTATATCAGAGCATAATCTTTTAGCTCTTAATTTAAATATACTTTCGTTGTAAATTAATCACGTGACATATTTTTGTCCATAACTTTACCACCGTGGTACATTAAGACATTGTAAAAACAAATAAAAATCATCTTCTTTTTTTACAGTTGGGCATGTTCAGCATGTTTTGTGGCGCAGCTGAACTTGGCAAAATACTGGAACAACCCGAACCTCTGACAGTTAGCAAAGTGATACATAAAGCCTTTATCGAAGTAAACGAAGAAGGTACCGAGGCAGCTGCAGCAACTGGTAAGTTTTTCTCTTTAACTTCAATATATTAGTCCAAGACCCCGATGTAGAAAAGTCGAGTGTATAAGAATGCAGAATAAGTTTTACGGTTATGATAGTAATGCATTTTGGTGAAACCAACCAACGATGCCCGAAAATGGCCGAATTTTAGCCAATTTTGTTGTTTTAATTAAGACTGTATAATATTGCAGCTCGAAATGTATGCCAAATGATAGGACTCGAAGGGGCCTAAATATAATATATGGGGTGGCATTGCTGAATCCTGTCCTGGGTTTTCACCGGTTCTTTGGGTCAGTTTTCATTAATGGAGATAAAACCTTAAAATGTATATAAAATTATAGAGCTCAAAGACCCTAAACAGACTGTTTAGGGTTGCCTTGTCCAATCATGTCCTAAACATGAGTTGCCACACGTTTTTGGAGCCGATTTTAAAGGCCGAAAATGGATATAGGAAGTGACAGGGGAGGTCCACGATCCTCCTAAAAGGTGTTTTGAACCCATGAACGCCAGTGGTAAACTTTGTGCAGTAAGCTTGTAGATAGTATTAAGGTGCACAAAGCTATGTATAAGAAATCCATATTTTATTGCAGTACTTTGAAAAAACTGCAATTTAGAAAAAAACATTTTTTAAAAAAAATTTTCTTGAAGCAAGCGATATGGAATGTCACTGATTTGATTGATTTCCTAGCTCTATTAATATGAAAGTTTTGAGATAATCTTTCTTTGTAAGTATTACTCTAAAGAAGCTTTTTTAAGCACTCTGTAACTCAAAGGGTGGTCTAAATATAGCCCCAACCTCCTTCCTCCTACCTAAATGCACTTTAATATCAACAGCATACAAATGTACATATGTATATTGATAAGAGCCAAGCAGACTTCGAATATAAGGTATCGGGCAATGGCACTCGGTATACAAATCACGGTCCTGACTTGCAACTTAGGGCAACTTGTCTCCATTGTTTTTTCTTTTTACATGATAGACAATATAAAGTGAAATCATATAGAGTATGGCCCCATTTCAAAATTGATTGAATTTTGTCTCCATTGGGATACTAAATACGTTAGAGTGGTTGTGAGGAGATCAAACCTGAATGACACACCGTCTCCGAAGTAGGTGCAGCCATCGGTCAAGTAGATCTTCTTGCAGTCGAAAGTGTACTGAAAAATTAGGCTCATCGTATACTGCAAGGTCAGCCGAGGATGTCATTTAAATGAAATAATGTTTCATAAATAACCGGAGGTATTGTGCTTTCGAATAAAAGAACTCGTTTTTTATTTATTGCGCATTCAAAATCCAAATTATGTAGACATAGCCCACTCTATATGCTTTTTCGATACAGACAATTTAAAATAAACTAATTTTAAGTATATCATACATATATTTAAATAACAAATTTACGTAGTGCGCATTCGAATCTGAGCACTTTCTGTTCCTGCTTTACAGCACTATGTTTTATACTTTGTTTTTACAGGAGGAATAGGGGTACCGTATTCAGCCTCTCCTCCAAAAAGGACCGAATTCATAGCAAACAAACCATTCGCTTATGCAATCAGAAGTAAATCCGGATCGATATTATTTGCTGGAAATTACATTCACACGAAATAACAACACATTCAATTATTTTAGGTTTTTTCTACCTTATATATTTTATGATATACATAGTACATTATCAATATATATATATATTATTTCTATCTATATAATCAAGTTATCTATCTGTACAGACATTGGAGCTATTCACATTTTAATGGAAAAAATGGTTAGATAAGTAAAACGATTGGAAACAATTTTTAAAAGGTTAATACTTAAAACTTTCTCGATGTCATTAAAGTTCGAAAATAAAAACATAATGAAATATTTTTGCAATTTATTTGAAGTATATGTGACCTGGTCTATGAAAAGGGGGCTTACGTGCGAAAACAAGTTAGAAACGGTGTCACCGTAGAAAGAAGACTTAGACGGCATAGTTTTTTAGTCATTTCCAAAAAAATGTATACTGGAGAACCATGGCAGCTTTCATCGATAGTATGCATCTCATTGTTATTTGGAGACAGAGCTATTTGTGACTTATTCCTATTCCAAGCGTGGTACGTTATGGAATAAAATTAATTAATTACCGAAAACTTCAATCAATATTCAAATACTAAATGACAGCTGTTACACATTTAATCTGTAATATGAGACTATTTACACATTATTTTTTGTAATAAAAGCATAATACAATTTTTTTCGGAATAGACAGTAGAATACATATTTTTATTAGTAAAAGGTGGTTGAATACATATTTTTTTCTGCAATTTTATATATTTATTGTGTGTATTCTAGATTTTTAAAAAATACACATTCCTTGTAAATTTTTACATATTTTTTGTATTTTTTACAACAATAATACTAGTAAATTCACTATAATTAATATAGTAAATTTACACATCGCATTTTTCATTTTTTAGAGTGTAAGTTGATTCATATGTTGGCTCCACATACCAATATGCGACGAAATTCGAGATATCTATGAGTTAATTTACTAAAATGTTGACAGTCATAAATCCTAGCCATTTAGCAAACGTTTTTAGAAATTCGATTGTATATTAATATTTAAAATAAAAACCAAGTATGGCCTTTGATTTTTTGGAGACCTTTATTCTCATTGTAAAGTCTAAGGTTTAGTTGCTTAGCTCTGCAATATATTTTTCATATTCCTATTTGATATTATTACTGCTATGATTTTAATCATGAAAAATCGTTAAGAACTGGTAAAAAATGGACGAGAAAGGGACTTTAATGTTGTGCAACACTAAATGTTACTAAGTTTAGTTATTCAAGATTAAGTACGTTTAAAGCATTTTTTAATCAGTAAAACTCCTTTATCTGAAAACTCAAAAGTGCTGAAGTATTAATTCGTATTAGTGTTTCTTCTTCTATCAATGGCTCTTAAAGATGCTTTAAAATCTTAACAAATCTTTGTCATAGTTTTTACTGCTGCACTGCCAGATTAACTCAATAACCCCATTCAATATTTTATCTTCATACAACTATCGCCATAATACCTTGCATTGATCAATTGAATTCACTTACCATTGAATGCTGCTTGCACTTCATTGATGTGGAAACTACATACAGCCGATCCAATTAGACCATTTGTGCTCGTTGTAAATGTGGCATAGAAACGCGTCTTATCCATTGGTAGCTGATAAACTGATTGTATTTCATTAAAGTAGAACGGAAATTCGCCAGAGATGCTGCAATTCAGACGCGCCTTCAAATATGTAGCCCAATTGTGGGCGAGTAAATTTTTGCCACCCACATCCTTTTTGCAAACGCGTGCTATACGCGAATAGACCGCTTTGCCACAATTTATATACTCGACAGCAGTTTCACGGAAAAAAAAGTAGACATACTCGCCAATGTCAAAGGAGCCGACAAAGTTCGGTTCTGTAAATGAAAAAAAAAAAAGAAAAATATAAATGAAATGATATATTGAAGAAGGAGTTAATTGTGAGGTATTAAACCCTCTTACGATTGAATGCTTTTATAAGTAGTTTAACGTTCGGTTGGGTTATATTTATTATGCTTTACTTTTGAGTATGATAAGAGTATAAATAAATCTCTTAAGCTAAGATGCTAAAAAGTGTCATCTTGATTATTTTTTTCTTCGAAGCAGCTGTTGCATTTTCTTTTCTTGTGGTTGTTTTTTTTCTGTCTTTTCTTATGGTATTTTTTAATTAATTTATCCGTCAACCCAGAGCAGAGTTCTTGCCAATTTCATTAACGGCGAAATTAGCTTTGGTGGTTTTTCTGAATGGATATTAAAATTGTTTTCATCAAATTTCACAAAAAAAAAAAACGCCAATTAAAGTTTGAGAACAATTTTGTTTATAATTTGAATTTTCATAACATTGTGACACAGCATCTTTTGTCACAAGGAAGGAAAGTGTCTTCAAGTTGTTTTTATGCTAATATCACTTTATTTCTGTATATTTTTGTTGAGTACAACTTGATGAGTTGTAATGGAGAATGGCGTTAAATTATTAATGCTTTTAAGATATTCTAGTTGAAAATTACACGGTTTGCGTCTAATTTTTTCCACAATTCTCAAAAATTCGTGGGTAAAAACGAAATGTTTGCTATTTTGTTTTAATGTTTTAAACTATTATTTTAAATTAAAATAATATTATTTTTAATTTAAAGCCGCAAATTTTGAAGTTGCAAAGTAGTTGAAATCACTTAAAATCAATACGAATTCCTTTTGAATCCACATTGTTTCTCTTCAATTTAAGCATTTTCGCTTTTTCTTAAAATCATAAGCGTCTATAGCTGAATTGAATAATAATATCATTGATTTTTTCCCTGAGTGTATTATTATTAATTGCTGTTTTTTAGAAATCATATTTTTTGCCATATAATTTTCAACGCTTAACCTAAATTTGCTAATTATTTTTTTTATAACTTTTGGGTTCTGGTCAAAGGTGTCAAAAACACCGACTTCGACCATTTTCCTGCACTTGTTAACAGAGTGATATATGAAAGTGATGTTTTAAAAAAAATTGTATATGTAAAACCACCTATATATTCAAATATGATATTTCGACATTTCCCTTAAGACATAGCCAATGAATTTAAAAATATTTTAATTTAATGTGCGCAATATGCGAACGGAATACAGTCGTGGTTGGATATAGGGAACACCTTGATATAGTGAACACCAAAATTTTTACATTGAATTTTGTTCACTATTTAGAGTAATAGTGAACAAAATTTTGAAAGCCACTTCAAGCAGAAAGCAATAAAACAAAAAACAAAAAGCTGAGGCCAACACTAGTGATTATGCTGGCATACTAGCATTGAGAAATCTACGCGGGAAAGCGGTTCAAAAGTCAATTTCTGAACGCAAGAAGCAAACATCTATTCGCGAATTCTTTCATTCTTACATTTTCCTACAAATTTTTTCTAATGAACTTATTTACATATATAAATGAATATTTTGAGCAAATAAAACGAGTTTTTGAAGAAAAATGTCAACCTTGGTACAGTGAACAACCTGGATACTGTCAACAGGCTTTGCAAAAATTAGTTCATTATATCCAGACACGACTCTATTTCCAAATTTTGATATAATTTTGTCTATTTCGCATTCAAAGTAATGCCTTCCGCAAGTACTATGTTTTCGATTTCAAATAACATAATAAACAGTCTCAGAAATCCACCACAAGCGGTTCTATATATTGATTTATGATTTCGAGTTTTTAACGAATCATAAATATTAGAAAAAGAAACACCCTACATTCATACCTCAAATGTGGAAAAGAAAAATTCGCCTTTTAAATTTTATAAAAAACCATAATATTTTTAATTATATTTTGAAACGCATATACTTTATTACATTTGTTGAAAAAAAAAACTTAGATTTTTATAAATTTTAAAAGCACTTATGGTGTTTACACTTGACATTGATGATTCTGCTTACATTTTTGCATTACCCAATGCCTGACGTGCCGCTCCCATTAAAACATACGACCATTTATCATCCACAGTAGTAAGTTCATTACCCAAATACAACTGCTTCGCCAATTCAGAGCAACATTCCAAAAAAATCATTAAAGCGATAGTTTTAACGTATGTCGTTAAGTATACTTCTAATTTTGTTTCGGGATATTTGGATTTCCACTGTAAGAAAATCTTTTGACATTCTTCCAAGGTAGTGGGTGGAGCGGGTATAGTATCTGTAGATGTTTTTGTCACAATATCATCGTCGGCGAATTTTGTTGTTTCATTGACAATAGAATCAATGAATAAAATTGCTTTGTCAGCAGTAGTATCATTGGGAGTTAATGCTGCGCATTTGTCTTCAACGCATACCGTCTCCAAAGAACTGTCAGCAGTTTTGCTTATATCAGTAACTAAATCCCAATTGCCACTACATTCTGAATTCGGAGCGTCATCTTTATCATTGCTATTAATGGTGAGATTTCTAAAACTGGAAATATGTTCCTCATGCTGATTTAACAATGCATTCAAATTATCTTTAAATTCTTTCAGCTGAGATTCATCTAACTTTGATGTTTTTTCGATAAGTTTGGTCAAGTCTTCTAATTCTTTTTGAGTACTGCGCAATTTCGTCACACATTCCATGATTTCCATGTTTTTTTCTTTTTTGTTTTTAAATAACGATTAGTATGTACTAACAGCGCAGCGTCAACAATGATTCTGATTCTTATACTCGAAAATATTTTCGCAGACTATCTGCAATTCCAAGCATAATTAACTTATATAAGCAGTTGGCTGTTTTAGGTAAAAAAATTTGTCTACCTGTTTTTATTTGGTACTAGAAATCTGTAAAGCATATGCATCATACATTTTTGCTGCTTAACATAGATTCTAATGAGTCAATTGCTTATGGTACGTACAGGTAAGATCAGTAATTTTCTGAATTCCCATGCATAATCCGAAAAAGCTAGAGACTGGTTTATTTGCAAATGATGTAAAATCAGCTTTATAAATTAAATTCTTAGAAATTCAGTTGTAAAATGTAAAAAGGGCCACAAAACCAAACTACTTAAATATACCATAAATTCTCAGAAATTTTTAAGCGATCTCATGTACAAAGGATGATCAAAAAATTCGCGGAAATAGTAGTAAGAATATGTTAGTAGAAAGTGGTATAACCCAGACTTTGTATCGTTTCATCATATACTATATGAAGAACATAGCATAGAATGCAGGACAATTATTAAGAATTACAGGAAATTTAGTAAAGATCCAGCGAAAAATTATCGTCATAAAAGTTATTTTCTGCGAAAAATTTCGCATCATAGTATGTATTTATATTATAGTTCTGTATCGATTGAAATTTAAAAAATACCAACTGATGCTTATGTGAAATCATCATGAGCAACTGATTGCATTTAAGAATCCTACAATTTACTTCCAAATCGCTATTTAATATATAGAAAAAACTCTTAGAGGAATTTATTTCGGATAAAACTATGTCCATTTTATTCTATTTTATTGACGCTTTTATTAAAATTAAGCGCTGCAAATTTTTTTGAATCTTACACATGGCCTCGAAAGTAAACAAAAAATATAATTTTTAAGATACCTTACCTGAAATATTTCTGAATTCAGATTCCGACTCAGCGTAAAAAATTACTTCGAGAAACGACCCTCAGCAGCCCAACAACATTCATCAACTATTCGTTTACATACTTTTTTAATAAAATATAGTTTTTCCATACAATTTTCATGTAAAACTAATCGGCTTCGGCGCCACTTTATCAAATTGAGTTACAGACCTGAATTTTAGTGAGATTTTTCTTCATATCATAAACTTACAATTTAAGCAACAGCACCTTAAAAAAAAAAAACAAAAAAAAAAATAAAATTTTTCACTTTATTTTCACCGGATAGAAAGATTCAGTCTGAAGAAAAGGACCCTTAAGTTTTAGTAAAATACAAGAGAAAGTTTTTTTTTTTTTGATTTTTGCTCCACTGTGCCAATCAAATCTTTGTTTTGAAAGTCTTGATTTGATCCTACAATTTTATTTTTAGCATTGCAGAGTTTTCATTAGTATTTTTAGAAAATTAAAACTACAAGATTTTTTGGCATGGCATTAAAATTTCTTATGAAAATTGCAAACTTTCACTCTCCCAATTTTGTTTTTCCAAAGAAAACAAAATGTAAAGATTTGTGAATTGTGTGTACATGGTGTTTTCCATTTATATAATATGCTTTTGTTTCTTTGCAGCTTTGAGTGCCAACAATGAATTGAATATAAATTTAATGAAATAAGAAAATCTCAAGAAAATGTTAGGATAAAACGCTGTCTTTCTCTACCGCATCCTCTGCTTTTGTGCGTTGTTTTTTGTGGCCCCCCGACTGCAGGAAAATCAAATTAATTATGCAAATCACAAATATTGTGAGATTTAATTTTGAGCGGAAGTGATGCGCTAAGATTTGACACGCCGCAAAGTTTTCGTGTGAAAATTTTACATTTCTCTTACCCCTCGTAATCACTTTTTGCAATTTTGTTAGCAACGAAGTACGATTTTAAGCCGCAAATGAATTTTTGTTTTTAATTGAATTAGACCAAAAGATAAAGTTTAGATGAAGGTTGTTTTTGTATTGCATCATCGTGATGGCAAATAGTGAGTGCTGGCAAAATCGTTAAGAAAAATTTCTCGAAAACTTTTCTACATTGCAGTTTTTTTTTTACGAAAAGAATGTTCCAACCGATTTGCTGTAAGTTCTGAAAAATGGGAGATTGTTTCTGTACTACGATAAATTTCGCGGCAAGAATTTGAATTACGATACTCTTCGCGGCAAGCATTGAACTGCGATACTCTTCAGAACGGAACTGAACTGTGATAGTTTCCGCTGATAATTTGAGCTACGACAGTTTTCGTAGGGACCTGCGATATAAGCTTAAAAAATAGTGATTACAATTTTATGTGTGCATCATAAAAAAAGGAAAAGAAAAATTAAAAAAAAAAAGTTAAAAGAGGAAAAAAATACAACTCCGATCCCAAAAAATTAAATTCTCTTTTTTTTTAATTTTTTTTAAATGAGGATTTACTTAAATATGAATAAATTTTCGAATTTTAAGCGTCTCCAAAGAATTCTAGGATATAAGTTTTTATTTATTATTTATTTATTTATATTATTTACATATATGCGCTTAAAAGAGGAACTTCAGGTAAGCAGAACTGCAATTAAGCATTCATATGTAGTCGTATATAAAGATTTTCATTTCAATTTGAATGCCAGTTTGAAGCATTATTCTGCAAATAAAATACCTGCATACCAGCGCAAAATGTCAAGTGAAAGAGTACAACAAATCTATGAAACTCTAAACGAAACTGAAAAAGAATCCCTACGAAAACTGCTAACAAAAAATGAACACTCAAATTTTTATCAAGGCACAACATTTTTTGAAGCTATGGAAACGAATTTTAAACATATACTAAGTCGAAAAGATTATTATCCATTGACAAGAAAATTTAAAATAACACTTTTACAATTCAGTGATAAGCTGCGCGAGTTGAAGGCAGGAGTAATTGAAAAAGAAGTTATAAAACCATGGTTAGATAGAGTTGGTGATGAGCTCTATAAAACTTTTGAAGAAAATTCAACTGCCGAGTGGATTAATATCTACAAAGTTTATGAAATGGCTATGAACGAATACTGTACAATACTGCACAATAATCGTGAAAGGAGCCAGAGGGAATTCAATAATAAAACTAATGCATTCGCAGAAATTACAATAATTCTTAGCAATATATCCGAACAAATAGAACAACTGAAGAGTATGTCGCTCGAAAGAAATAATTTAGTAGACCAAATTAAAAATGTATCAGAACAACTGAAAATATTGTCCAAAGCAAAATTTGTTATATCAGAACAGACGAATATATCAAAGGAAAGATATGAAGCATCAGACCAACTGAATATAATAACAAAAGAAGTAAATGAAATATCAGACCAACTGAATAATGTATCGGAACAAGTGCAGAATATGTCAAAAGAAAAACTTGAAAAATTAGAGCAACTAAAAAATATATCACAGGAGAGAAGTGACTTATCAGAAGAACTGAAAATTTTGTCAAAACAAAATAATACTGTACTTGAGGAACTGAAAAATATGTTAATAGAAAAAAACAAAATTTTAAAACAACTCGATAAAATGTTTATGGAAAGAAATGATATATCAGAACAACTTAAGAACATTTCACAAGAGCTTACCTCATGCCAGAAACGTGCTATCAAAAAAAAGAAACTTGCTCAACGTCTATAGATTTTTCTAAGCTTACAACTAAGCTTTCTAAGCGTCAACTACAAGTAGTATAAGTAAATTTGACAACCCTAAAGCAACAAAGGGCAATATGCCATCAAATGAAATATCTTCTTAAATGGAATGTACCGTCATACAGGAAAAAATGCTGACTTTAAGAAACATTAACAGTCTCGTATGACAACCTCGCTTTATAAGTGTTATAAAAGATTCACTGAATGCGAATATTTGTATCCAGAAATGCGATTGCAAACTACTTAAACAATGTATATGTACAATTTGAACTCAAATCTGTTCTTTGAAAGTGCAGTGGAATCAACCGATGCCAAAACAAAATCTCCAGCTATAATTAGTTCAATAGATATTAAATGTACAGATACACTTAATGTATATGGGCACTTTACCAATTCCTGAATAGTAAGTGATTGATAACTATGACCCAACAAATTTAATGAAAATAGATATAGTTCATAAAATTATTTAATTTGATTTTCCACATGAGATTATTGAGAGGATGCTTTTGATGTAAAACCTTAGGTCTCTAGTTCGCTACACTACACACTACACTTCTACGATAAAATTACATGAGTCCAAACTTGGAATCTTTTAATATCGAACTTTTTTTTTTAATTAATTTGAAAATACCATATGTATGTATGTAAAATTTTTGATATTTAAAATTCAAAAGGGCTCATTTTACAAGAACAAAAAATGTTAATTGGCTCAATTGGTAAATTTGGCACTGAACAATTTTAATTATAATTATGTATGTTGACCGAGAGATACGCGTAAAATTGTTTTCCAGTATTGCACCTGACGCTGGTACGTAGGATTGATTGAAGAATAATATAAAAAAAATTGCAAAAAAAAAAGATGTTATATTGGATATGTTGAGAAATATTTTTATAAATAAAAAAATGTATTTTATAAATAAAGAAGTAAATATATTTAAACAAAATAATTTAGAGTTTTTTATTTTTTATCAAATTAAAGCATTTTTCAGCAAATGTGATCTCAAGATTTTTTATCCCCGTACTCCGTTTCGAGCATAATAAGTTTTTTTGCTGCATCCCATACTAACATAGGGCGGAAATAATCTGGTTGCCGTAGGGACCGCGAAAAACGTAATGTGGGCGTGGCTACAGTGTCGCGAACCGTAGAACTCATCAGTTTAAACCGTATTCTGGTTGCTTGTAGTGATCATATCATATCTTCAATTTTATTAATAAGATCAACACCAATTTCAATTTGAACGATGAATCGATTTTTTGTCATTGGATAGTAATTATCGAAAGTGGAGTGATTGTGAAATCGGTTAATCGATTTTCAGCACCATTGGACACGATCGAAATCGAAAAAAACGAACTTTTCCCATCCATTTTACGTCATTATCTATTAGTAATGGTCACGCTAACGTACATGACATACAAAAAACAATTTTTTTTTTTGATAAATTCATGCATTACATTAGAAACAGATTTATGTTCGAAAGGTTTTGATAATATCCGGTTATCTGACACACTCTGTACAATCGATTTTTAATCGTATTTTCAACCCTTAAATTTAACGTCCTATAGGCTCCTGGCAATAAAAAAATAGCACAGGTTTAGGAGCATATTACCTCTCAGGTATTTTACGTGGAAAAGTAGGCCATATCACAGTCAATTTGTGACGAGCGATTTGAAATTTTCTGAAGTAATTTGGCTTACTAGAGCCGTTAAACACAGATGATTTGTTACAAGTGTTACCTTTTTTTTTAAGCTATAGCACCTGGATTAATAAGTCGACTAAAGCTATCCCTTAATAAAATTAAATAAAACGCATGTGCGTTAAGTCCCTTGTTACTTAGAATTGAAATCGGGCAGGTAGTTTTTGTTTTATATTTGAAAATCACACAGGTTTATTTTTAAATCAAAAAAATTGTTTGTCTGCGCGTAAGAGCAAGACATATAGTATTATATATATCATATATAGTATTACATATAGCATATATAGTATTAACTACAAAACCAGCACAAAAAAATAGATGAAAGATCGAGAGGAATATATTATTGCGCAAAAGTCCAAAAAATGATTGACTCGAGGTTCAAGAAACCGACTTTCATCGAACTACAATGCAATGCGGAAGACATTAGAATAATAATAAATTAGAATTGGTATAGTATAGCGCCACGTTTACTCTGGCACTAATGCGTACAATACGTTCCAAAGTATAAGATATATTGTCATACTGCCTAAATTTTAAAACCGGATATCAGAAAACGATATATTTTCTGGCATGGTTTCCATTTCTTTCTATCCACTATAGGAAATTTTACCAAATTTTCTGGCCAAAATTCGAAAAATGGAGCTGTCCAGATGTTTGTTAGATGGTGGGAACGCTCTCACATAACAATGGTTTTGCCACGCCTACTTTTCGAGGCAAAGTTTGTGAAACTTTGGTATTAAGTGCAACGATTTGGTAACACTTCTCTAGTGTAATTTCAAATGGCGTAATATAAGGGAGACAGTAATTTATTGTTTTGTTAAATAAACATTGAAATTAAGATTTTTCAAAAAAAATAATTCCTGAGGATAGGTGGACAATTTGCTGTGAATTCTATTTTATAAAATTTTGCAGGGATACAAATTATTTTTGCGCATCAATAAACAAATTTATCAAATTCAAATTGTTAAATATTTAGTTTGGGAATTTGTGTTTTATCAACTCCGAAAAATCTCTAAAAAAAACTATGAAATTCCAAAATTAAAAAGAAATATTAAACAACTTAAGAAAATTGTTCAATAAAGTACATCATGAGCCGTTGGCTCATTATTCCTATACTTTTTCTTAAGATATCTAAGGTGTAATTGCACCGAATTCAATGCCATACTTTTGTTCATACCTTCAGAAAGCTCACCAATTTTAAGAACATTTTTGAATATTAAACCCTGCGACATAAATTCCTTAAATTTATTACATTCGTGGTTAAAATTTGTGTTCCCCCATTCGCTTTTTTTTGTCTAAACTTCATGTATATATGTATAAAATATGTACTTGTACCCTACATTCAGGTAAAATAAGAAGAGGTTCGATTCTTTTTGTCAGCGGTAAAATTTTATAATATTCAAGTTACAAGCACAGGTATATAAGTTGCAAGCACAGGTTTATAATTTGAACAGATTCAACAATTCCATAACTATATATAATATAAATTAAGTACGCTTGAAAAAGCTGGCAGTCTCAAAATATTATTTCGAGTATTACGAACATCCTTTTCTAGGTACAATACACTCAGTAAAAGTTATTATAATTATTAAAATAAAAATGAAAAAGCTAGTAAGTAAAAATCTGAAAGAAATGGAGGATTTAAGCACACTTTTTAAAACTTCACCAAGCTTAGATGAATTTAGATCTCAGCTGAAAGAATTTAAAGGATATTTGGACGAGTTATTGAAGCGGCGTCGACACCTCACCATTAACGCAAATGAAAAAGAATCTAATGCTGAGAATGCAGAATGTAGTGGCAATTGGGAGTTAGTTACTGAGATAAGCAAATCTGTTGACAGTCCTTTGGAGACGGTATGTGTTGAAGACAAATGCGCAGCATTAACTCCTAATGATACTACTGCTGACAAAGCAATAATAACTACAATTTCAATTCTAACCAATGATTCTATTGCCAATGAAACAACAAAATCTGCCGACGATGATATTGCGACAAGAACATCTACAATTGCTATACCCGCTCCACCCACTACCTTGGAAGAAAGTCAAAAGATTTTCTTACAGTGGAAATCCAAATATCCCGAAACAAAATTAGAAGTATACTTTACGACATACATGAACACTATCGCTTTAATGATTTTTTTGGAATGTTGCTCTGAATTGGCAAAGCAGTTGTATTTAGGTGATGAACCAACTACTGTGGATTATAAATGGTCGTATATTTTGACCGGAGCGGCACGTCAAGCATGGGATGAAAGGAAAATCTAAGCAAAGCGTCAATGTCGACTGCAAAAACCAGAATAGAATATAAGTGCTTTTGAAAATCTAATTTTTTTAAAACAATTTTAATGAAAATCATTTGTTTTGTAGTATAATTATGCTTCAATAAATAATAATTATATATATAATATTTATTTTGATATAATAATTTGATGGTATTTCATTAAATTCAGCAGGACAAACTTGAGGTTTGGTTGTATGTTTTTTATGTGTATGGACTTTGAATATTTTTTAAAAATTTAACAGTTGTAGTATTTTTAAAACATTTGGAAACATGCTAAGCTTTTGTTCATTTTAAATAAATTTTCAAAATTTTTTGTTTAATATTTAAGGTTTATTTATTTATTATGATTTTATTAGGCGTCAAAAAGAAATTCTCACAAAATTTCGCTGTAAAGTTTTTGTCAAAAAATCATTTCTTTTTGCAATGGCGTAAGTTCAGATACTCGTAAAAATTGTTTAATGGAAAATAAATCCCTGCATACAAAAAACAATGAACCTGAAAACTGCGAAATCCTTTTCCGTCACATGAATAAACAAATACAATCACCATAATCTTTCACCAATGATACTATGTACTTCAATAATATTTCAATTTTGCAAACAACCAAACCAGCAAGAGAAAACAGAAACAACAATAAAATACTTACTGTCCAACCACTTGGAATCATATTTGAGGGTACGCTTAAATTTATATTCCAAACGTTTCGCTGAGATGTTATATAAATCCGTACGAAAGATCACGGTATCCGCCTTTGTAAATTCAGCATTAGTTCCCGAATACTGCAAAAAAAAAAACGGAAAAAATATAAAAAATACAAACAAATATATATGAAATATACAAAAAAAAAAAAATAGTAAAAAATTGCACTTAAGTGCTTTTCTCATATCAAACGATTCTATAAAATATTGTATATCACAACTAAATACATAAGAAATGCGGGCAAAAAATAAAGCAAATTCGTATAAGCAAGCAATTGGAAATTCTTTGAAGTGATGCCTGGTGCGTGTTTTTTTCTCAGAAAATGAAATCTACCAACTTGTATTTATCCTTTAGGACAAAACTCAACGTTCAACGTTTCTAATCTGAAATGGTTTTTCTATGAGAAAATCTTTTAAGTTGTTTCTGTTGTGCAAGTTGTAAAGGTCGTTCGTTGGTTCGTCGGTAGACTTAACAATGTTTGACAACAATTTTGAAAAGCAAATATAAGATGATTAGCATAAGAAAACATGTTTACTTTTAGCTTTTAAACGGATATTATTCAATTCGGTAAGCAGACAAAATTGTTTTTATATTTCACTACAAAATAAACATAGTATTTATTGGTGTTTTATTAAGAAAATCTTATGATTTACTTTTATTTGATGTCTGTTTATGATGAATTATAAATAGAGATTAATATTGATAAGTTTCACCTCGAATTGCAAACTTAGTTTATAACGTAGCAGTTCACCAAAATTTAAATATATAAATACATATACATATATGTATATAGTCGTATATTCTCAACACACTATGTGCAGAGAATAAAGCGAAATTATGGAAATCGGGGTAAAAAAAATACACATATCGGCCTTTTTTTAAAAATAAAGTGTGCACACTGTTTTTTTTTTTGAACTTTTTTTGAAACGAAATGTGCAGAAAGTGTTCAAAGGAATTAGAGATGCAAAAGTAAAATGGTGTCCGTTTCGGCGTGGAGTGCTCCATAAGAACATTGTGACGGAAATTCTTACTCGTTTTTAAAAAAAAAAAAAACCTGTAAGAACTTTATTTATCATCGGATGACGTCTTGCTCTTCCTCATCGAGGTCAAATGTTAAACATCGCAAAGAGTTTGTTATCATTTTAAAAAAGTTTTATTGTTCGGAGTATATTTAAATATCTAAATTTGTCCAATTTGCCATCAACTCTGAGCAATGGTCCTACTCCACGCTATGAAAATGTGCGATTTGGTCGTACATTCTTCCAACGCGATTAATTTTATCGCTCCATTCCAAAACAGCAGTAGTCTTCTTACAAGTCAATTGAATAATATTCAGAATATTGAAAATAATAAAATGTTGGCACATATTTAAAAAACAAAATTCGATATGCAAATACCGGACTGAATAAAAAATAAAAACCGCAGATAATTAGTGGTTTCGAAAACGATCTCCTCTTAAACTCTCAATATCAACGATACTCGAAGTGATTTGGCGAGTAATTGGCAACATCTTAATTCCTAATAGATCCCGGACTTCATCCAAAGGGGCATTCATCTAGAGAAAGATAAAAGTAGTAACGACCTTGCAGACTCCACCCAACCAAAGAAGCGCCTATTTCAGCATAAATTGGTGATCAGCTTATCAATCGGAATGAAAATTTTTCGGAGACAATCAATCGTCCACCTCCACTCGTTAGCATCCTCCATAAGCTTGTCGCTTTAGGAAGACCACAGAGACTCGCCTGGTGCCCGCCTTCATTAATGGAAATAACTCTCTTAGAAGCATCAAAGCAGTGGAAGCTGATAGACCGAGTACTTTTTCTGAAATGTTAGAAGCTTCCCGAAGTTTAATCCAAATTTGGAAAGTAGAACAAATACCTGTAGACTGGCAGATGGGAGCCTTTCTGAAATTGCTGGAGTAAGGAGACTTATTGCTGTGTCATAACTACAGGGATATCATAACGCTTTTAATTCCTTCCAAAAACCAGGGCCATACCGTGCATATCGGTCGCCCGGGCCAAAAAACTTATTAGCCGCCCTTTATCCCGATCAGATCATGTATTGACCAAATAAATACGTGAAGCAGATAAATAAGTTTCTGCCTTCTTTAAATTTAACCATCGGCTACAGTAATACTATAAATAGCATCAATCTCAAATGTATCCAGAATGCATTCAAGAGACGAGGTGTAGCGCTGTGTATAATTCAACTTAAAATACAGCGCAAGAAAAGTATAATAACATAATATTTTGCCAAAGTTTTCATCCTATAACTAGCGATATTTTTTCTGAGTATTAATCTATAAAAACTTTGTGACAAAATCGGAACGGTTGACCGAAACGTTGCTTAATTATTTCAACCCGACTGAAACTTTCTCAGGTGTACAAAAACTCACTTAATATCTGTATCTCCACTATGAGAGTCTTAAGTGTTGTTGTCGTTCTCAACAAAATTGACCAATAGAGCACATAAACACGTTTAGATATGGATGACAACAACGATGAACAACTCTTGTGCTTTTTTGCATATTGAATACATTTTGAAAACTTTTTCCTTCAATATTGCAATATGACTGCAAAGTAAGTTAAGAAAATGCAAAATACGAACAATATGGCAGAAAATCTGCTGACTTGCATATTTAATGTCTCAATCGATAAAATGTCGATTTGGATTTTAGATTAAAAAAAGATTTAGTTTTCACATATGTCAGTCATTATTTAGTCAGAATTTTAAATTTTGTGAAGGTTATTTATACAAAAAATATTTGTAAAATTTCAAAAAGAAAACAAGCAAAATGAGCTGGTAGTTTAATATTTTTAAAAATTTTAAGTGTCTAATTAAAGTATAGAGCTAAAATTGCTTGCCAATGAAGATAAAATGTAAACCAAAATTATGCTGAAAAAAATCAAGAATTTTCGAACCAATCATTTGATTTCTAACACACACATTTCCAGCATTTATAATATTTAAATAAATAAAAAACTTTATATATACTTACCAAGCCAGGTAGGTCACCTGGATTACCGTCTTCAACATAAATTGCTGTAGAATTATCAAGTGGATCGTAAGGACATTTGGCAATGCCCAAGCCAACACCAATCACGTATTCTGATCGTGGCAAATGGGTTAAATTCGACTGAAAAATATAAAAAGAAGGAAAAAGGTAAAAATATTGCATATAAAAGTTACAAAAAAAAAAAAAAAAAATGGGGAAAATAACTTAGAACAATGAGAAAAATATTAAGCAAAGCACGTTGTGGCAACGACATGGATAACAATAAGAAAAAACTTTGTAAACAACAGGAACAACTACATACAACAACAATGATGGTAAAAATTGCACTACAAACTTAAGGATCTGGAAAACGATTAGCAAACTGTTTGCTAAAAAAAAGTAAAAAAACCAACATAAAAATAATGCTTCCAAAAGAAAGAAAGAGAAAGGATGAAGAAGTATTGAAGCAGAAAAATTGGTAAAAGTTCTACTTGAATTTACGTTGTTTTCAGGTTATTGGCAACATGTTTGAAAAATTCCCAAATAATTTGTATGTATGCGTGGTGGTCGCCCCTGTTTGTATGCAACCAAAATTTTCAGCACGTTTTTCAAATAATCCTTTAGCTAGTAGTTTTTTTTTTCTCGATTATTTGTATAGGTATGTGTTTCTATGTGTTGGCTGCGTACCGTTATTAGGGTGGAACTTTTATTATAACTAAAATTTTGATTTGTAAGAAATGCATATCGCTCACTTATGTACTTCACGGCTGGCATAATTCAAAAAACGTGATTTTTGAGTTAATGATGCAGAAATATACGCCATTTCATGTTTTATTTTGTGTAAAAAAATCAAAAAGGCATCTAATCAACTTGCCTTGTGAGAAGAATCGATGTAAACATAGTTTTTTGAATTTTCATATAAAAATAAATTTATTGAAAATTTTAAATGCGTTTTCTGCAAAATCGCATTTTGAAAGTTATGCCAGACTTGAAGTAAGTGAGCTATATGTGCATCAAAAAAGGAATTTATGAATTATTTTATTCTGGAATGTCCTTCACGTACATATGTAAGTCAACCAGTTTTAAAAGTATTTTATTCAAGCTTTTTAGCGTTTTCCTATTTCCAAATGAAAAGTACAATACAATAACTGACAAATTCAATTCAACATTCATGTCAAAATATGAAAACACAAGAGAATTCTTAAATTTTCAATAATATACATATAATTTCCTAATATCTACATATATTTATAATATTCCTGTATATAAAAAATCAAAAATTGTTGAGGTAAACATTTCAATGAAGTTATTGGTTACGCTTCTTTTTTCGTGTTAAGAAAAGTTAAATAATTTCAAGAATTCGTTTAGAATAAAATAATTTTTTAACAAAAAGAAAAAGTTCTAGAGAATTTATGGTAAATTTTCAACTTTTGTCGCCACCCAAGCGTTGCTACCCCTAGGCTCAACTGTTTGAACACCTATGATAGCCGTATTTTTTAAAATTTGTTGTTAGGATGTATATTGTCTATGCTAAGCACCTCACGAAATGTGGGCTGGATAAGATACCGGGGTGTGGCACATGCTACAGTTGTGAAACTTGATACACCTGTCCCTCGCTGTGCGCGGGGGTTAGGGGAATGAAAAGTGTCGCGCAAAGCGTAACCGCGTAAAGTGAAGTGAGAACTTCCATGTAATTTAGGGGGTTACGTTCCTGACAAGAGAAAGACATTCACGACACTGTAGCTATACAAAATCATTTATTACCATAAAAACATTTGTTTAAAACAGATAAAAAGGAACAACGAACTTTAAAACAGTAATTCAAACAAAATTCATTTATAACAAATTAAAATAATACGTCTTGCAACGTATTTGGTGGTCGTTTAATGAAATCAGTCACAACCGATTGGCTTACTTTTTTCGATTTTTCTAAATGAAGCTCCAGGTAAGGTGCTAAGACAGTTCTTACGTTGCTTTCAAACGTTCTCAAGCGCCTGTCATCTGTATAAATTTGTACAGCTTCTTGCACCAGATTTTCACCCAAAGCTAAAACATTTGCCAAGTTGGTTACCGTCATTTGTTCTTGTGTAGTTTTAATCTCTTCAGGATTTTCAGAATGCCCAAGGTCATCAAAAAGCTCAATCACCTCTTCTACAGCAACGTTTCGTCCATCTGCTTCAACAGATCATACCATGCCTAGTCGCGCAAATCGAATTTTAGGTAGGCAAATAAATTTCGCGTAAAAGTGAATTAGTGCAAACTGAAGTCGCGCAAAGCGAGGGACAGGTGTACGTGATTGCTCTAAGCAATTCGCAAAATTTGAACGGGATAGGGTAATGGGGCGTGTCTCCTCCCATTCAACAGAAACACTTAAATTCCTTTTCTTGGTACTTAAGTATGTATATCAACATATGAAATTTGATATATGGATCTAATTGTCAGTAGTAAGGACTGCGTAAAAAGAAGGCCGGGTTGTGCAACGAGGAGTGCGCGGGCAGAGCCACGGGTATATCTTTTAATTTATATTTTTTGCAGAATGGGTGCCTTTTCCAGGAACAGTATCAATAGTTTGAAATTTAAAGTTCCATTAGCGTTTCTTGTAGTCAAAGTAACTTTGGACATTCCAACAACAATCATAATAAGCGTAAAATAGAGACGGTTTAGAAGGAAATTAAAATCACAATGTTAATTAATTTAAACAGAAAGTCACTTAACTGGCTATACAGCTGAACTGCTTAAAGATGTACAAATTGCAAATTTCTAACAACATTTTTAGGACACTGCACTTATCGATTACAAGGCGTGAGGCTTTGAACTAAAATTTACTTTACTATGCCTTCGAGTTAGCTCACGCTCCTCAGTCCTTGTCATTTAAAGTAACATTTCATTCTTATTTAAAATTAGTAGGTACTTCATACATCACTGTCACATAAGAGATATAAAAAAATCATTTATCCTAACACTTCTCATCTTATATTATTAGATAATAATTCCCAGAGTGTGCAACGTAAATAAATTGAAAAAACTCTGGTAAGACTTACTATATAACAAGTGTTATTTCTTTACAACAATGCTACACAGTGTTGCCAAGCAGCACAAAAGAACAATACACTGAAATGAGGAAGAATATTGAGACAGAAGAATCATTTAACTTCAACTTTTTGTTTTCTCGTTTTCTCTTTTTTTTTCCCCCAATATGCTCGTGCTCACAGCTTTCCAGTTTTTTTACCCTTCAAAATTATCCGCGTTGCCACAATCATTTTTTCTTTTTATTTCGCCCCATTTGTGCTTCAATTGATACTTACATAGATGACATAATCCTTGGGATTGTGTGCATTTGTGCCACAGATGTAGAGCCTGTTGCCTTGTTGCATTGACTGAATGACGCGTATGTGATTTTTACAATCGAAAACCTGCAAAAGAAAAGAAAAAGAATAAAAGAAATGAATGAATGCATGAGAAAAATTTGAAGCGCAACATATTTTCGTTTAGTAAAAATTGTTCAATGTATGTATAGAAAAGGACACAGTTGGATAAATTATAGCAGAGAAATAAATGAACGTATTTTAGTTTGTTTAAAAAAAAGAGAAAAAAATATTCAAGTCAGTTTTCTAGAAAATATTCAATATTTCAAGTTATCAATTGTTGCCAAATGAATATGAAAATGTGCATTGAACACAAATGGAGCAACAACCAAGCAATTTGTCATTTGGTAGTATGTTTTTTCAGAAAAGTTATTATTAAAAATTCCGCATATTTGCAGCTGCGGTTCAGAAATAAATTATTGGAAAAACATACAGGAATAGAAGGTACAACTTGTTTCCAAAACCTTACAATATATGGCTAAAAGAAAGAAAAAAAAAATTGTATGCATTTTGAAGATATTAAAGTTTGTATTAATGAAGAAAGCGCTATAAAAAAAAATATCATAGCTTTAGTTTTTATTTATCTTGTAAACTGCATTTTTATCATTTTATCACTAATAGAATAATTTAATAAAAAATAAATAAATAAAAAGTTATAAAACGTATAAATAAATGCTGACAGAAAGTGAAATAACTAAATGCTACGTAGCAAAAAATAAAAAGTGATAACGAAATCAAGGGAAAATAAAATCTCATTTTGACTATACTCCCAATGCTTTCGTAGCACATTCTTAACAAACCTGGATAATATGATTTTTAAGAAAACCCAATACACTTCTGCTTATGAAATCAGAATTTGTATTAAGAGTACCACCAGCAGCAGCAGTAGTAGCAGTAGTAGTAGCAGCAGCAAAAATATACCAAAAACGGGTAGTGACAGCAAGAAAATAGCACAAAATTGCATTCAAGTGCAGAAAATGAATAAAATTCTGCAATTGCAACAATGCAACGCTACAGCCAGGCAAGGACATGTGAATAAAAAGAATTTAGTTATAGAAGCAGATGATGATGTTGATGAAGAAAAGAAGAACTAAATGGATGAAAGACGACGACGCATGCTGCGAATGTAACCTCAAGTACCTCAGCTGCGGATTTCTGATCAGCAGCAGCAGCAGCAGTAAGTTGTGGGATTTGAGTAAGGATTTTAGAATTTGGTGCAACATACATACACACGCACAGCTACCGTTGCGATTTGTGGAACTGCACTGTTTGAATAGTATCGATACTTGATAGCAGAAAGACAAAAAAATTAAAATAAATCAAAATGATATACAGACTAAGTGTGATCAATATACTGATGTTGTTCACATGATTAACCATAGCTTTTTCTTCACTTAGTGTAAATAGTCCTTGGGTAATCAAAAAATATTACACCAAATTTCTCGTAAAAATTCGAAAAAATTTGTTGATATATCAGAACTTCAGAAATATCTTGAATTCAGGAATTGAAAATATTTTGTTTCGTAAAATAATGTGGGACAGCCAATAGCTTTCGATGAAAAGAACTTAAATGTAAAGGATCTTTCAGTTTTGTAAATTTTTAAGCATCAAGCATCACTCAACGATGCAAAGTCACCATCACTAGTGTGTGTGTGCGTGTGTGTGTGTGCTAAAATGAAGTGTTGCGAGAGGCAAAATGAATAGCAACAGAAGAAGCATCAATGTAATGCTGCGCATTATGATGACTTGCAACAATTCGCTTATGGTGCACAAAATTGAAAATGACAACCCAGGGAGCGCAAGCGTGCAATTTCAATTTTGCAACAAATTGAAGCCACGAATAAATTGACGAGATTTCAAATGAAGGATTTTGTGTGGTTTGGTTGTACGAAAAGAAAAAAAAAGTACATGAAAAATACATACAATGCAATAGAATAAAAATCCATATAAAACTATTTTAAGAAATATGAAAGAAACAAAGTCAGCAAGTAAAATAAAAAAAAAACTGCACGAAGAATTCCGTGCATGTGAGTGCTTGATATAGAAATCAATCAATTGCAAGAATATATCCGCAATCCTAGCAAAGGATATATGCGTTAAATTGACTTGAAGGATACTGATGATACAAAAAAAAAAAAAAAAATAAAGCAAAAAGGAGATGAAACAAATTGAATTTAAAAGCTCATTCACATAGCAGAAACCTGCTACGGCTTGAAGTAGATAGCTAGCGCTATTTATAAGATAGACGAAGAATAAAAGGGGTCAAAATATATGGTATACATATTAGAATGGGATGTAGAAAATTTTAACTTTTTATCAGAAATTATGATGAGGGTATGTAAATGTATTATTTTTTAATTTAAATTTTGAAAAAAAAATATATATAAAGGTTTACTTAACTTTTGTGGGTAATTTGTTAATGTTGTATTATATTTTGATTACTCATATATTTAAAGTTTTTTACATCATAAACCAAAATTACAGCTTCGTTTTAGTCTGACTCACCTGACTTTTGCCTTTGGAAACGCAGCTGACAACATCATCACGTGTTGGCTCCAAATTGATGACATCCCGCTGAAAACAGAAAACATAATACATAAGTAAGTACATACATATATGCAAACAAATAAGCTGTATATTAATTTCTCTTTTTTTTTACTACAATATATACAAAACATTGTAACACTGACATTGCAGCACCGAATCGAAGCTATCGTCGCCGACACATATCATTTGTGTTGACAGTTCAATTATGTTTTGACAGCACATTCTCATTCGCTGTCACTATGTCTCGACTGTCAAAATATCGCAGACCACTTGCCATTAAGTGAAGTCGTATTGCAATTATAGGACCAAATCTATTTTCAATTAACTTTGCCATATTGTATCATACATTACAATTGAACTGTTTCTCCAAAGATATTCTCTTTTTTTATGGATAGTCGCATTTTGTTTCAATAAATTGTTCATACAAAACAGCAAAAAAAGGACAAACTTTGCGATTTCTAAGCGAAAATTTTCCAAACTTTGCATATTCTGATACGACTTTCCTTTGGCCGCAAATTTTTCAAACCTGTGAAGATCTGTAGTCCTGTGCTGTTAATTTGCCTTCAATCAAAATTCTCTTATCGACGTCTTATATGTATATAAATAACATCTTGGATAAAATCCGGTTAGTAAGCTTATATTTTTAGAATTTGGCGAGGACAAGGGTTCAAGTATTTTTTGTATGATGCCACCCATTCTATGACGAAGGGACAGTCGATCCGGTGCGACCTTCTCAAATTGTAAAATAGTTTTTCTGAATAAAAAAAAAACAAAAACAAAATCTATGATTTTCTAGGCTGGAAATAGGGTGCCCGATATACGTAATTTCAAATATTTAAAGCTCCGTTAATTTTTTTTTTTTTAAATAATTAACGCGATTTTAGAAAGTTCAAACTAATGATAAAATTCTGTTAAAATGAGGGTTTCAGTTTTCAATGGCTTTCGGTATAGAGTTAATTTTATTTTTCTTAACTAGCCCATTTTAATAACTATCCAAGCTAAGGGGACTAATGTACATGTCGGTAGCTAATAGTAAATTGGACAGAATTTGGGGCATTTAAACAAAATATAATCTTCAAATTCTATAAGGGTATATTAACATTCTGTTGTTTTAAAATTGCTGTTTTGGTACTTTTTCGAATATTGTACATTTTGGCTGGAATAATCGATACGAAGAGGTTAACGATCGAAATATTAGTTTAACCTTTGCCTCCATTGTCTTTTTACCAAAATCATCAATTTGAAAATAAATATCAGATATGGCCTTAAACACCACAATTAAAAATTGGTTTTTATTACAAGAAAGGGCAAAAAAATTGCATGCAATTCAGGACCACGATTAAGTTATATTTTCATTTTTATATTTTTATATTTTATATTTCAATTTTGATTTATGTATTTGAAATGATCAAATTTAATTGAACAAAACTATATTTTGTTTGCAAAAAAAAAAACTCATTTAAAATCTTATTGATTACTCAAGCGATTTTTTCTCATCTAAAAATAAAAAGGACATGTTTTGTATTTTTATTTTTCTTTAATATAAATTATCTCAGTCGAAGAACGAACTAAGTGTAAACAGACTGTCAACTTTATTTACTACCCGTACACACAAGGTACATAAATGGCAACATTTAAATATGCAACACAAAAAAGGTGGACTAACTTTATACCATGCATCGTACAACTTTACATACGAACTAAGAACTTTGAAAGGTGTCACAAATCTCTACAGCAAAATAAAAGCATTTAAATATAAATTTGTGTGTGTGTAGAATAAGTGAGGTTTGAGTTCAGAAAATTAAATTAACTACGCTGTTCGCTTTGGTCAAAACAAACTAAATTTATTATGAGACGGACTCGCATATAGCGTTGCCATATCGTGGTTATTTTAGCAGACTTAGCTATTTATGAAACCGTATTTCTAGTTAAATTTGTGATCAAAAATTTATTTAAAGCTACCAATAAGATATGTTTTTCCTTGGATTGCTATAAAATCTCTTAGAACTTCTTCTGCGCAATGGATTATGGTGTTTGTTTTCTTCAAGCAGAGTTTGAACTCTCACGAACATCTCAAATGGTATTAAACATCAAGGCATAGATTGAGGAACACCATTTATGTCAGCAGCATTCCTACAAAGGATGAACATTTCCACAAGATTATCTCCTTATAACGACGAAATTTTTCTTTCACCTGGATGTTGTTATAATCGAACTCTATTGTAGTTATAGCAATTTTTGATTTCGAAACAACTGGCAATACCGATTTTCGCTTACTACCTAAGCTATCAGTGTGTTTTACCTTCAGAATTACTGCCTCTGTTCGAAAGTTTGTTCTGTTTCACAATGACTGTCGCGCGATGTCACTCAACACTCTGTCTATCTTGTTCTTATCATCAGAGGAAGCATTATCCTTCAACAGCATCAGAGTGTTTTTTTTGTTTTTTTTTTTTTCTACCAAATATCCTTGCGCATGAGTTCATTATAGTGTTTGCTTAGATGAAGCACAGTAAATAAATTAGTTGAAAATCACATGAAGCCCCTAGAAATGAGCATAGGTAGTAACTTTACATCCATCAGTTTTGGAACGGTCGTTGTATTTTGTATAACGTCCTGTCTGCGAATCGTTGCAGTTCTAACGTTCTCACATAATCTCATTATACTTTTTTATTTTTTTTTTTTTTTGTAAAATTTGCAAAATAAGAGTCCAGAAAGAGTCCTTGCAAATAAAATCAACTTCGTGGAAAAAGTTTTCACAAATTTAAATAAACATTGTAGAGAGGTGTTAATAGTTATTTATTTTAAACAAACGAAAGTGAGCATTATAAAATACTTTGATGAAGTAGTCATAGGATTGTTTTTTGAGTTAAGAAGGTCGTTGCACTATGATCTAAGGATATAATAAATTCTACTACATTTAAAAGATATATGTAGCTCAGATAAAAAAATTTCTTATGAAAATATACATGAGTACTTTCATCGTAGCGTAGAGTGAGATAAAATAAGAGGTGTGCCAGAGCTATTAATAACAATCTCATTCACAATTTTGTTTCTCTCACTGCTTCTGTTATGCGCTGGCATCTTCCTCAGCGTTACTTTATTGAATCATGGCAAAACTTCAATAGAGTCAATATGACAATTAACAATCCTTAATTATATCCCGAAATAGTTGATTTATTTTTTGCTGTCTACCGATTAGAGAAAGTGTCTGTAAAAATATGTGCATCTATCGGTGGCGCAACGTGTAGAAATTAGCAACTTGTAACTACAAGTAGAAAATCATTTTCGGACTTAGGCACCAGATTTTCCCAAATAGCTCTTAGAAAATCTTAACTCCGGAATAAAAGTAATTTCAAGATAATTGACTACAGAGTTCAATTCAATACTGAAACTGTTTAAGGATATGGAAACAATGCTTAGACATATATTGTATGTAAAGAGAGCTGCAATGAATTTTGAGGGGTTTGGTGGAATCATTCGAACTCAAATATGTAGAAGTACCCACAAAATAGTACCTTGGATTGCATTCCAGATATTTTCTTTTGTCAAAACTTCAGAAATCGATTGCATTTTTAACACTTTTTAAGGCTTATTTGAACCTTTCGGCCCATGAGGTTTTTAATATAAAAACTGCCACATTTATTTAACATACCTAGAGTCAAAAGTATTATACAAAAAACCTATTGAAATATATATTAAATATACCTACTTATAAAGGAAAAAACTATAAAAAACATAGCATTAAAATATTTTGCGATCTGTTTTGCTATTCACTCTTATTCAAGGTCATTTATTTATTTATTTTCTATGCAAATACATATTATTGATAAATTGTCATATTCTCACATGTAGGTATGTTTCAAACTCTCGGACTTTTGGAGTTCAACCTCAGTTTGATATCAAGTTCTTTATTTAAAAGTTTCCATCCATACAAACATAAAAACAAATTTTATGTATTCTTGTGTGTAAGACCCCCTCCTCTTATAAAATAGCTCGTTCGATAAGAAGTTACTTGTGGGCCGCAGTGGCAATGTAGTCGAATATTATGAAAAAAAAAGTTGTTTCCGTTGAATGATTTTTCTGGAGTTAATTTATTTGATCCTTAACTGCAAATGCTACACCCTGAACTTTTAAATTATTTGCTCATTTTAGAAACAACATTATCTCCATATGACTTGAGTATTTTTTTTTTTGAAAGGAACGAGTTGAACCCATTTGTTAATACAAAATGAACTTAACCAAAGAAACTGATTATTACAACTAATATAATTCAATAAGTTTACGTTCCACAGTTATGTATGTAGGTACGTGTATACTGAAAACCAGAAAACCATGAATACTTTATAATATGGATTTTCGAAATTCTCCATTATGGTAATTTTTGCGACTCACACACACACAAGGCCACCGGTGGAAAGCAGCAACCAGCGTAACCTAATTTAATAAGAAATGTTAATGCTGCGCCACTAAAGAAATTCTACGGAACACATTTGCATATTTACGACCAACCAAATAAACGAAGAAGGAACCAACGCACTATATTGTTCCATACAAAGGTATGCTGCAATTCAATGTGTTGAGGATGTTAGAAAAATATCGTTACGGATCAATATCGATATGTTTAGAGATATGCAATAAAATTGTTTGAAGTAAATAAGTTATCTTCATTAAAAAAATTATAGAAAATAAAAAAATTAATATAAAAATAAAATGATTAGAAATTTCTAAATTGAAATTCCACTCAGATAGCAAAATATTTGCAATATTTTAGAATATCAAGCATCATTTTGCATAAATTGCTCCTATCGACTGAATATCCATTTATTCGCTTTACACCTTTAAAAAGGTATGGCTATATTTCAAGGTAAACATAATTCACCACATCTCTACCGCTAACCGACAACATTCACATCATAATTTTCTTGAAACTCCAGCTTTTATCATCCAACATCACAATTTGTAGCGCCTTAATGTTATTACCAAATGTAGTGCGCACAACGCATATTGAAACCGCACTGCAGCCCACCGTAGCCTACCGTAGATACCGTTACCGTTACCGCCAACACCAACATATTCGTATGCTTTCAACTAAATTGATTTATAAATCACGTAACATAACGGGCGAAAATTTCAAACACCTTCGTGTCACACTCACACATATAACCGATATTGACGCACGGCTCGTAAAATGCGCAACTTGCAAAAAAAAAGAAAGAAAATCATGCATTATGAAAAAGGTTGCCATCTTATAAGGTAATAGTGTATTCATCGCCCAGTAGGAAAGATTTATTTTAATTTTCATTATAGCAAATTAGTAATAGTAGTGCTGCCTAATTAATAGCAAACGCACGTCATATAGCACCCTTGTAGTTTTGAAATCGCCTTAGTTTTATAGGTTTTTTGCTTTTTCTTGATTTAGTATTTTATGCTTCTTTTAGCTGTTTACAACCATTTTTACTTCATTTTTTGAAATTTCGAAGATATCTGCTTTCGAAGAACAAATACAAAAATATAAATGTCGTTAAATGAATAACTACTTTTTATGCGAAATCATGCAATCATATATGAAGTGATCCTAAAACGGCACAACAGTGCTTATTGTGTCCTTGCTCAGAGAATAAGAGCTTCCCCTTAAAACAACTTATCAATATGTTTTTACAATTAGTTCTAATGACTTTATTTCCCAGCAGGGTATTTTCATAATTTCCTTAAAACGCATATGTACGTATGTACATGTAACGAAACACGTAACACAAAATATTGACACATGACTACGTTTATGTACATAGTTACTCAAAAGACCGTTGTGGGATTTGAGTAAAGAAGAAAAAAGTGTAGATTTTAAAGAAACTAAACGTCATCCTTGAAGCAGGTGTGCTAGCAGTGTTAAAATATAAAAATCAAGTTCGGTCCTATATTAGTATAAGTGTGGCAACGCTGCTAGTGTTACCTGCAAAAAACATAGCTTTTAGCGGCTGGCAAATTTGAAAATGTGAAGAATGAGTAATCATCGTTGGATGGGAGGGGGCTAAACGTTGCTACATTCATATACAATCAAATGATACAAATGGCACCTCTGTATTCATATCTAATGGGCTTATTTCTTGTTTGGACTTTATTTTCAGAGTTGGATTAAACGGACTGATATTCAAAGAGCTAATGAACAATTTAAAATTATAAATAAATTACTTTTACATATTTTCTTTTATTTAGACAAGCATTTGTTTCTTTGAAATGAAATTATTAACTTGCAGCTGCTTAAAGAGATATGTATTATTGAGGATTTTAATTGCATAGTTATATACTTTAATGTGTCATCTAGGAAATTTTAATCTGGTGTCATAAAAATTTGCTTGAAATTACCAAAAAAATTTCTAATTGCTGCATATGTATATCCAGATGTTTTATGATTAATGCGAAGAATCAGCTACATACATACATACAATAAGCTGTTAAGTTGCTTATCCTTAAAAAGGACACTAAGAGGTTATTACATTTCGCTGACATCTGTGAGTGCAATTGAAAGTGATAGGTTACTTTCTACCTAACTGTGTTAGTGATTGTATTTACAAAATAATTGTACTTTTTTCAGTACATTTTCATTTTGAAAAGTACGAAAATACAATTATGTACTGAAATTTTAATAGCGCTAATAGATTTCTTTGTACTAAAAATAATAATTGTGTTTTATTGAAAAAAAATAATAAATCACCAACTGGACAGAATGTTTTCTTTTCGGATACAGATTTACAATATTTATTAGGGTGACTCAAATAAAATTTTTTTCTTTAGTTTCAAACTGGTCATACTATTTGTTGCAGGTATATGAAAGAAAAATTCTGGTGCCAAGAGAGCTCATAATATTAGTATTTTCTGGTGCCTTATCGAGCTTTTTAGTTTTCCATACGATTTACATGGGTAAATTTTTTGAAACAACTCAGAAGGTGACGCTGATCAAAAAAAATTTCATCCATTTTACTTCAAAAAATGTTTGGTTAAATTTTGTCCATATCTTGGGGAGAGATAGCAAAAAACGGATTTTTATTTAGATTCATGAAAATTCGTAGCTCTATTCTTTTTCGCCGATTGTCAAATAGTTATGGAAACTTGTTTTATTTGCAAAAACAACATTTTTGCCGGTTGTTGGTCTTTTTTGAGGTTCCTGATCGAAGCAAACGGTAAATGAATTTCGAAATGACATTTGGCCTCCTGACTTCTTCAATTTAGAAATCAAAAGGCATTACCCTGGCCATGGTTACAATGTGCAAAACTTATTACGTATTTATCGCTCAAAACTTAATAGAGCTATGAATTTTGAAATTAAAAAAATCGGCTCTAATATACGCCCTTCATCAAACTTAAAAACAAAATAATATTTTGATTCACAAAATATTACGTAAGTCGAAGACTTTGTGCTGAGCCGACTTTCTCTTTTGACGTGAAATATACTTTTCTATACCTACCAGATCCCATTCTATGCAATACAAACGTGAAACATCCCCAGTGTGTAAAGCACTCTAATCCGAAAATCTGTTTTGATGTTACAATTTAATGCTTTACCAAATAGAATGGATATATGAAAAAAAAAAAATTATAATGTCATTAATTTTGCGAAAAATAACATATTTTATTTAAAATATTTTTTATTCCACTTTGTGCTTATTTCGTATAAGTTTATTGCGGCTTATTCTGTTTTTATTTAACGCCGCAGCACTCTGGGGAGACATTTTTATTAAAAATTTATGTAATTTCATGTGAAAAATTGTTGTTTATATTGTAAGTTCTTGTATTATAGTTATTTTTTTTTTTTTTTTTTGTATCCGTTGTTATTGTTTATGTCAACTGACATAAATCATTTTTTTCACGAATTGTTGGTCTTTTGGCAATTTAATTTTTTCGTTTGTAGCAAATGTTGCCTTCGGGACAAAATTTCCTCAACAGTTAATATGTTGTTTATAATTCAAATCAAATTGAAGTAGACTAAATTTGTTATTTTATACCAAACACATACATATGTATAAATATCGCGCGCTTTTACAAAAAAATTATACATATTTGGAAAAAAAATTCTTGGAACGTTATTTTAGCTCGGAAAAATTCTGATGAAATATGTAAACAAATATGGTATACATAATTTTTTTAGAATACACAAGTTTTTTAGAATATGTATAATTTTGAAAATAGAAATCAAATTTTAAGAAAAGCTTACAATTTTTATATTGATCTTTTTATTGTAAACTTTTCATACGTTTTTTTTTTCTAAAAATATACTATTTATAATAAGTAGTTGAAGTACATATATTTAAATTTTCCACTTACATCACATAACGAAGATGAAATATTTTTCAAACTCAAACGGAAAACACGATCCCTGTGGAAGTATAAAAATTAAAGGTTATAAAATAATGTGAGAGATTTATTGAATATTTACTTACATGGCACCCACATAAAGCGAATCACGTTCCTCATCCATATGAAATGTTCTGTAGTATAGTTTCCCACAATTAAATTCACGCACATGATCTGCAATATATATAAAATTCAAGTGTCATATTTAATACCAGGTCAATAATATTGATAGTACAGAAAACAAATTAGCAAAGCCAAAAATTATTTCAAGTTTCAAATAAATGCGGAGTTTCGAATTTAATTTAGGGTTATCGTATTTTCGAACGAAATATGGTGGTTTTCGGGCAACTTTCGGGCGAGGAATTTAAATCCAGGACTAGATTATCTTGATCTTCTTTTTTGAATTAAAATGAAAATTTGTAAATTGACCGGAAAACAATGGAAAAATACTAATTTTCTATTTTAAAATTGCAAAATCATCCCCTTTTTTTCAAGGAGACTGATTCTAGCGGCCAAACTAGCGGCCGTAAAAAAAAAAAACGTTGCCACGGCTTAACTAATGGACCGATTCTGATGAAATTTGGTATGGAGATAGATTGAATCATAACAAAGGGGTTAACAAACTTTTTGTTTTTTTATTGGGAGTGGCACCGCCTCAAATAAGAAAAAACGCTATCACGGCTGAGCCACTTCACCGATTCTGATGAAATTTGGTATGGAAATAGATTGAATCATTACAAAGGGTTTAAAAAACATTTTGCTATTTTATTGGGCGTGGCACCGCCTCAAATCAGAAAAAACGCTGCCACGGCTAGGCCGATTCACCGATTCTGATGAAATTTAGTATGGAGGTAGATTGAATTGTAACAAAGGAGTTAAAAACTTTTTGCTTTTTTATTGGGCGTGGCACCGCCTCAAATGAGAAAAAACGCTGTCACGGCTGAGCCACTTCACCGATTCTGATGGAATTTGGTATGTAGACAGATTAATTATCGGCGAAAAATATTTTTTATAAGTGGGTGGTGTCACTCCCCTGACAAGAAAAAGCGTTGTCACTACTAAACTAATACACTGATTTCGATGGAATTGGGTACAGAGATAGATTGAACCCTAAGGAAAGATATTTGTTTAAATGGGCGGTGCCACGCCCATAACCAAAAATTATGTTTTCACAGCTAAACTAATGGACCGGCTTTGGTGAAATTTTTTTTAAGAATTGAAGTAATTTTTTTTTTTTGGTTTTTGGTCAAAAACATATTTTCTCCTTTCTAAAAATTTGTTTATCAGAAATCAATACAAAGTTAAAATTCAAGTCTACCATGCAATTTAAAATAAAAATATTGAAATAAAAAAATATAGAAATAATGATATGAATTGAAATTGTTTTTTTAAGTTTTTTTTGGATTAAACGGATTAATTTTTTTTTCTTGTTTATGAATTGAAGTGATTTTTTGTTTGGTTTTTTGGTCTAAAACATGTAATTTTGTTTTTAAAAATTTTGGTGTCAAAAATCAATAACAAAGCTAAAATGTAATTTTCAATAAAAATATTTATAAAATATGTAAAAAAAAAATTTCGACATATAAAATAAAAAAAAAATATACTGAAATAATTGAAATATTATTTTAAGTTTTTCTCCATTGAAATGATTTCTTTTTTGAATTAAAGTGATATTTTATTTTGTATTTTGGTCGAAATTCTATATTTTTGATGTGAAAGATAAGGTACGCACCTTTCATTCAAATAGAAGTACATGATATTGTACGGCACGAACAATTTTTTTTTTAACTTTATGGAATTTTTCTGACTAGCGGTCATGACTTAGGGTAGGTTTCTCGATCAAATTTCCTTTACTGCAGGCTACAGCAATCAATATAGTTTTCCCTTTAGAGACTGACAATAAGTTTTAAAATCTTATACTAAGTAACATTATTATAGATTAATATTATGTATAATTAATATATAATTTAATAATGAACTCGTCTCCAGAAAAGTTAGCAGGGACTTATTTATTTATTTATTCAACATTACTGAGCTTATCAGCCCTCATAAATTGCGAAAGTATGTAAAATAATACATACATATAAGTAAATAGAATATTTCCGAGCTAACGGCTGACCTCGTCTGGTCGGTTAATTACAAGAGGTGTTTTTTTGAAAATTTGGACCCCCCTTTCCCTTTGTTGAGATTTGGTGAGATTTGGCGGGACCCGTTCCCCCTCCCGTGAGATTTAAATTTAATTTTTTAAATAATTGATATGATACAATCTGTTATCTGCTATAATAATGTAAATTCTCTGACCCACTCCCCCCTATTTTGACTCACGTAATTAATGGACGTTCCTTTATGGTACACGGTGGCCTTTAAAAAATTTTAATTTTTCGAAATACCACCCGCGATTTTTTTCAGGGATAATGTCGGGGGACACTTCCAGTGTCAAAATCCGCGAACCGCGAAATCGAACGTCCAGCCGTTTTTTTTTCGATCTTTTTATTTTTTTAACGATTTTTTGAGTATATCTCGGTGTTTATATAAATTAAGAGCGGTTAAAAAAAAAACTTTGATTTTATATAGCCCTATATGTCTTGACAAAACAACCCATAAGGATTTTCATCAATTTTGAAAACTGGATTGCAGCCGCCTGTTTTAAGTTGATTTAAAAAATGGTGCAAGCTCAAGAGGTTATCAAATTTTACAACAAAGTGGGTATTAGTTTCAAACTATTATCGATCGAGGAATTCGAATCCGTGATCAGTTTTTCTTCTTCTTCTTTTTTCTTATAAAAAAATTGGGAATTGTCCGGACAAAAATTAAAAACCTTTCAAGTTGCAAAATCTTGATATAATACTTTACCGCCGATCTAGTGGTACATTATTTTTAAAGTATTTTTATTTGCTTAAGAGAAAACCGTAAACCGCATATCAATATCATCTTTCAAAACCAAGATATCTGCATTTTTCTAAATTAATAGACCTGAAATTTTTCGATTCGGCGTTGACATATATACATATTAAGCTGATTTTTTGTTATAAACGGGTATTATTGATTTAGGAACTTGAATCCGTAATTATATTTTCTTCTTCTTCTTTTTTTCTTATAAAAATATTTAAAATTGACCGAAAAAGAACAAAAAATACCGATTTTCTGCTTTCAAGTTGCAAAATCGGCCCATATTATGTTACCACCGATCCCGTTATACAATATTTTTAATGTAATTTTATTTACTTAAAAGAACACCGTAAACCGCATATCAATATCTTATTTCAAAACCAAGAAATTTTTGAAAATCCTAGAAAAATGTATAGAATGGTTTTGAAGGAAGATATTAATATGCGGCTTACGGTTTTCTCTTAAGCAAATAAAATTACATTAAAAATATTGTACAATGGGATCGGTGGTAGTATAATATGGGCCGATTTTGCAACTTGAAAGTAGAAAATCGGTATTTTTTGTTTTTTGTTTTGGTCAATTTTAAATTTTTTTATAAGAAAAAAATAAGACGAATAAAATCTAATTACGGATTCAAGTTCCTAGATCGATAATAGCTGTTTAGAACAAAAAAAAATTTTGAATCAGCTTAATATGTACGTATATATGTCAACGCCGAATCGAAAAATTTCAGGTCTATTAATTTAGAAAAATGCAGATATCTTGGTTTTGAAAGATGATATTGATATGCGGTTTACGGTTTTCTCTTGAGCAAAAAAAGATACATTTAAAATAATGTACCACTAGACCGGCGGTAAAGTATTATATCAAGATTTTGCAACTTGAAAGGTGAAAATCGGCATTTTTTAATTTTTTTCCGGACAGTTTCCAATTTTTTTAGAAGAAAAAAAGAAGAAGAAACACTGATCACGGATTCGAATTCCTCAATTGATAATAGTTTGAAAATAATACCCACTTTGTTGCAAAATTTGATAACCTCTTTAGCTTGCACCATTTTTTAAATTAATATCTTCGAAAATGGGTAGGTAACTTAAAACAGGCGGCTGCAATCCAGTTTTCAAAATTGATGAAAATCCTTATGGGTTCTTTTGTCAAGACATATAGGGCTATAGTTATCCACTGCCACATCGTAAAAAAATCAAAAAGTTTTTTTTTTAACCGCTCTTAATGTATGTACATATATAAACGGCTGGACGTTCGATTTCGTGGTTCGCGGATTTTGACACTGGAAGGGTCCCCCAATATTATCATTGAAAAAAATCGCGGGTGGTATTTCGAAAAATTAAAATTTTTTAAAGACCACCGTGGGTACTAATACCTGACATAAAACAAGAGCTACTTTTTGTCATCGCTTTCAAATATATAAAAAACTATGGCATCATGCTATCTCCATTACAAATTTCAGCAAAATCGGTCCATTAGTTTAGCTGTGAAAACATAATTGTTGGTTATGGGCGTGGCACCGCCCACTTAAACAAATATCGTTCCTTAGGGTTCAATCTAACTCTGTACCCAATTCCATTCAAATCAGTGTATTAGTTTAACAATGACAACGCTTTTTCTTGTCAGGGGAGTGGCACCACCCACTTATAAAAAATATTTTTTGCCGATAATTAATCTGTCTACGTACCAAATTTCATCAGAATCGGTGAAGTGGCTCAGCCGCGACAGCGTTTTTTCTCATTTGAGGCGGTGCCACGCCCAATAAAAAAGAAAAAAGTTTTTTAACCCCTTTGTTACGATTCAATCTACCTCCATACCAAATTTCATCAGAATCGGTGAAGCGGTTCAGCCGTGACAGCGTTTTTTCTTATTTGAGGCGGTGCCACGCCCAATAAAAAAACAAAAAGTTTGTTAACCCCTTTGTTATGATTCAGTCTATCTCCATACCAAATTTCATCAGAATCGGTCCATTAGTTAAGCCGTGGCAACGTTTTTTTTTTTACGGCCGCTAATTTGGCCGCTAGAATCAGTCTCCTTTTTTTCATCGTCGCACCCGTGTAACAGTTTTCATGTATCTTTCTTACCTGAACGGAATACCGTAAGCCGCATATCATAATCTTATTTCTCAAGCATGATATCTGCAGTTTTTTAGATTACCATGCCTGGTATTCTTCGAATCGAAGTCGATATATGTATATAGGTACATTGTATGTACTACATACTTATTAGGGTGATTCAAATTTTTTTTTGTTTCAAAAAGGCTTAATAGTTGATAGAAAAATTCTGGTGCAAGAAGAGCTCATAATATTAACATTTAATAATTTTTAGACCTCAAATTTTAAAGGTCCACTATAACGTTATTAAAATAATGCACATAAGATTATAAACTAAGAAAATATTTTGTCAGTACTTTATACTGTTTTTACAAGCTGCAAAAGGTTTTTTTTTATCAAATAAAGTTTGAGATAGAACAGAATCTTAAGAAGTTAGATTGATTAGAAAGATTGTGGTCTGATTTTTTGATCAAATTCTTGTTAATCATTCTTATCTTCATCGCCTGCTATGTTAGCTCATCCTTTTTTTGAAATTTCGCAGCGCAGAACGTAGTCAAATACTTCCTCAAAAATGTCATTACGGAGTATTTTTGGCAGAGTTCTGAGGATAGAAATGAGCTCAATTTTACGCCGAAACCATTTTATTGGATAAAAAAAATTTCAAATATGTCACCAGGGACTTAGGCAGACGAAAGGTTGGAATTATTTCCGGCTATGGTATATAGACAGGTAGCCTAGATAAAGGAAAACATAATCTAGTAAGACTCGAATAAAAAAGGGTGACACTAGCTTGTATGTATAAGAAAAAGAGAGCACTGCATTTAAATTATTTCTTTACCATGTAATAGATTTTTGAAATGTTATAACTATCCTTGAACAGGTCAGTCAGCAACTAGGTGTATAACTACATACTTTTTTGAAATCATATTTCATATTTATAGGAGTAAAGTTATCTTCTCTACCACAACTTCCCCTAAAATAAGTAATCAATTTATGAATACTTTATTTAATATTAGTTAATCTAAACAAAACAGTCTTTGTTTATGATAAACGAAATATCAAGTTTTATTCAATAGTTATAAACAAACGGCAGTCTTGAAAATTTACCGATGCAGCAAATCTTATGCTTTAATATTCTAGCCCTTTATTATGCTGTGTATGTTTGTATGTATATATATATATAAATATATATAAATGAATATGTAAAAGTAGAATAAGTAGAAGAACAGGAATCAAATTGAAAAATAAAAATCAGTCTTAACACAACTCTGGAGCGACTAGTTACTGTACGCATATTCAACTTAGAGTGCCAGTTTAAAAAATTACATTTTAAGAGAATTACACCCAAAGTTACAATAGTGATGTCGATAACAAAAGAACAACATTTATGTGAGTTCATAAGTCAATCCGAAATTGAATCTTTTCGAAAGTTTTTAGCAAAAACCGAAAATACGGATTGCAGTCATGGATTGAAACTAATTGAAGCAGTGAAAAATGCCTTTGCTAATGCAGAAGATGATTTTCATTTTGATAGTTTAAAAAAATTTGGAGTCGCTGTTTTATCTTGCAACATAAAGTTACAGGCATTTAAGGCAGAAAATGTAAACGAAGAAATTATGAGAGAATGGGTGCAAAAGACTGATAAAGATTTTTTTGAAATTGTTAAAAATCTTTTATCGAATCCTCTATGTAACTATAGCAAGCTTGCTACTCTCTTCAAAATACATTACATGTTTATGCAGGAATATTATACGATACTTCAAGAAAATCGTAAAACAACTGCTGAAGATCATACTAAAGAAACGAATACATCCAAAGGATGTAAAGTTCTTCCAAACGATATATTAGAGCAATTGAAGAAAATGTCAGAGGAACAAAATTATGTATCCGAACGAATTGAGAGTTTATCGGCGGAAGGAAATGATATAACAGAACATTTAAAGGATTTGACACAGGGAAAATGTGATGTTGCAGCGCAATTGAGTATTATGTCAGAAAAATTGGATATAATGTCAGAAGAAAGATGTGATATACTTGAACAATTAAGAAAAACCGGCAAGGAAACAAAGGAAGTATCAGAGCAACTTAAGTGTTTATCAGAAGAAAGAAATTATATATTAGGCATATCAGCGCGATTGGATGGTATGATAGAGAAAATGGATAATCTATCGGGAGAAAGATGCGATATATTGAAACAACTAAATAATATATTAAAAGAAGGAAATAAAGTATCCGATACACTGAAGAATTTATCAGAAGAAAAAAATAAATTGTTAGAGTATTCGAAGAATATTTTACACGAAATAAATGAAGTACCAAAAAAAATGGCGAATATGTCAAAAAATCTAGATAATATGTCAAAGGAAAGATGTGAAATTTTCAGACTACTGGAAAATATATCAAAAGATATAAACAAAACATCAGTGCTAATTAAAAACATATCAGAAAAACCGAAGATTTTCGGTTCGGTTCGGTGATCGTTATACAGCATTATTGAACCTAGCCCCTTAACAACCAAAAAATTGTTGAGAAGCAAAAAAAAAAAAAAAAGGTCCACACTTTTTAACTATATTAAAATTTTTTTTCCCATATTCAGTGAAGAAGGGTAGCAATTTGTGAACAGCCTAAGGGCGGCATAATTTCTAAATCCGGGCCTGAAAATAGTGCTGTACGGCAGCCTGGTAGTAAAAGCCTTCAATCTGAATCCAATCATTACAATTATTTTTTAAGATCAATATTTCATTTTATTTAATACAAAACTAAAATTTAAATAAAAATAAAAAATAAAAATAAAAATAAAATAAATTTTAATATATGTATGTAAAAATTGAGATTGCAGTTGCCATATAGTAAGAAGACATTATTGCAGTACGAGTATATTCAATAGGCTGGTTCAAAATCGTATGGAAAAATTAAATGCCGTCAAATTTCTGGTCTGAAAACATTCATTGAGCCTATGAAGCCCTTGTGCCAAAATTACACCCGAATCGGACCAAGCAAGGAAGTGTTAGTGGGCCGATTTGTATGATTTTTGTGCATTTTCGAGATGATTTTTTAGTATTATTTCTTTTAATTAAAAAAAATATCAACTTCGAGGTATATTCGTTGTTATCATTTTTTATGGACTCAGTATGATGTGAAATATGTGTAAAAATTGTAAATCAAAAAATCGCCACAAATTTGAGTATTGATTCAATGACACGAATGTTAAAAATGCTAAAAATTCTGACATACTTCCACTATGCCCGTTCGAAACCATACCTATTTTATATTTTTCGGCCACGGCACTATGCGCAATCGATTGGGAATCTTTTTTTACACAGAACATGATATGTCAAACATTTTTTGTAGCAACGATGCGATCTGCAGAATTATTTGATTAATAAAAGCAAGCATTTTCGTTATAGGAAAATAAAGACTTTTAGTTTATTTTTGTTCAAGAAACGCTAATATTTCACATTTGTCCATTTTGTAGGTTTTTTTCAGTTTTCGACGGCAACTTTAAGTATTTTGTGAATCTGATTTTCGTGCTCCCTTATCTGTTTGTTGAAATTTTGCACAAGATCAATCGTTCTTTTTGCGGTGTCGTTCACAATATGTAATTTTTGGGCCACAATCTTCGAACACTTGTACGATTCGTCATTTGGCCAGCGAATGGGGCCTTTTTCCAGAAAATCCTTGTTGTGAATGACGCCGCGGAAAGAGCAATTGGTCTTTGCAAAATTTCAACAAACCGATAATGAAGGACGAAGATCAGTTTCAAAAATGACTTAAAGTTCGTGCACGAATATACCTCGAAGTTGATATTTTTTTTAATTAAAAGAAATAATACTAAAAAATCATCTCTAAAATGCACAAAAATCATACAAATCGGCCCACTGACACGCCTTCCCATGGTCCGATTCGGTTGAAATTTTGGTACAATAGCTCCATGGGCTAAAGATATATTTTTGGGCCTGAGCACCAAAAATCGGAACATATATTGCATTTTGAACCACCCTAATATACAATTATGTAAAAAACAAAAATTGCAAAGCATACCAGCTCTTGTTTATGATATACATATTTAATGTTATAGTTAAGTATTTTAAAATTTTTCCATTATCATCCCCGAATAAATATCTTTGTAATTTTAGGAAAAAAGAAAAATATGTGATAATTGTTTTTTTCGTATGGATTTTTGATAGCTGAATTCTACAGGCAAAAACGTTTTTATCTATAATGGCAGGTTATTTTTTGATTCAGCATTCAATGGTCAGGTAGCAAAATAGTTACATGAATGACTTATTTGGATAAATTTATACCTGAGAAATGTACGGTTCAGATGTCAACTATGTATGGTGAGTTTATAGATACATATACTTACGACGCAAGAAAATAAAAATAATGAAACGAAACCAGATATTAATAATTCCATCGAAATTTCAGCTCTTTGGTACGATATATCAGAGAAAATAAAAAAATTGACTGAGAAAATTAAAATTCAAATCAACTTCAGATTTTATAAAAAAAAAATTTTTTTGAATCATAATACAACTCGTATATTGCAATATCGGAACAATTTTAGAATATTCTGAAAAATTTATTTAATTACAAAAAAAGTACTAACTATACAGAACTGCATATGTGATTTAGATGACATTTACGTCGAAATATGTATATATATTCAAATGTAATATATCAACGATCTTCGGCGACAAAAGTTAAAGGGAACATCGTTACAATTCCTTAGGCATTTTTATACAGTTTCAACGCAACAAGTACACAAAAATAGATATCAACAAAATCAGGAAAGTCACGTGAAGACATTCCAATTCGTGTGGAAAAAATTAATAATATAAACAAAAATATTGCTCGGTAACTGCAAATCGTAACAAATAATTTAAAATGGGCAGTACAAAGTTCAAAGCATAGTAAACATTTTTTTATTTTTTAATTTAAGTTATGGTTTTATTTTGATTCAAAATTTTCTAATTAAATACCAACGATTAGATAGAAATAACTAATTTGGTTGGCCATCATTTATTAAAGTTTTTTTAATTTAGCTAACTCAAATATCTTTGTGCTGCGAATATTTGTTTGCGCCGCCAAAAAGAATTAAGTCTTCGTTTTTATATTATTTTTCTTTATCTTCAATCTAGACCATTAAAATGGTTAGGCATTTTATTAATATCAATAATGTATTGGCATACAAATTTTTTTGATTTTTTATATTAACGAATTTGGCACATTTGTGCGAGTTATGCGCACATAATGAAATCTTAACAAACACTTACGCATTACATGAATATTGCGAAAACCAAAATTAATAGAAATACATATTGTGATTGTGCAGGCTTAAGGCAATTAATATCCTTGTGCAAGGCAGGCAACTTTGAACTACACACATAGCAATATCATGTTTGTGGATGTTTCTACACTGTAAAAATGGATGTATTTTATACTAAAGATCAATATCTCAGAGCATTCATAATTTCAACTATAGACGATCCTGTTTAAGTGAGACGTGAAACTAATCGCAGAGTTTCATGAATTCCACACCTGAGGACCTCAATAAGTAGGAAAGTATATCCCTCTTTAAGTTAAGGACATAGTTTTTCCAGTGCTTTCTACACTTCTTAAATAAATTATATCGAAAGCTGAAACTTAGAGGGAGGGTGTTGCAGAAAAGCTTTTGACCTTCATCAAATAAATTTACTTAAAGCTTCAACCCGATTGGATGGTATAAACTTCAAAAAGCTGCAAATTGCATGAAACCAACAAAAAAACAACGATTTTTTCGAATGAAACTTTATCTCTAATTCCGAGTCTGGTTTTAACTTTTATGTTAGGATTTTTGTATTCAGAAGAAATGTCAATTTGAGCTTGGATATCTTGAATGAGCCTAAAGTTCAATAACAAAATAGAAAAAACAAAATTGGGACAAGCGTTTGAAAAATAAGGAATAGCCAGACAAAAAATCGTATGAGACGGATAGACCGACAGACAGACGAATAATTGCAAATAGGAATCAAGCGGGATGAAATGATTATGTCATTTGAAACATTGCCTCTCGAGCTATATGCATAAATTTCTTCAGTGTATTTTCCGGAATCAGCAGCACATCGTTTTAAGTAAAAAAACAGATCTTGGTCTGAAAAAATATTTTTTTTTTAGATTTTATTAATCAGTTTTATAATTTCATTTGTCGTTAATAAATCCCTCAGTGCAGTGCTTTTTCTTCATCTTCTTCTTTTACTTCATCTTCAACGATTTGTTTATGTTCAGTCATATTCATATGTCAACAAGAAACCAATTGTCAAATAGACGCCAATCGTTAATGGTCGCTCGGTCAGCCATTTACAAATGGCTGCCACTCAAACAAATATAAATGCACACACACACAATCAAGTACTTATAAACATGCAAACGCGCCTACCACATATACACATGTCAGCACAAATATGCAAACAAAAACTTAAGTGACCAACGTCAGTAACAGTAGTAAGTAGTAGTGGTGGTAGTAACGAAAACAATAACATCAAGCAACAACTATAACAATGCTCACAATTACAACAATAACTAAACTAATAGTAATAACAATACAATAACTATTGTTGTAAAAGGATTACAAAATCAACAATAACAACATCAGAGAAAATTGATAACAGTATTTTAACCAGTTTTCGACAATGAGTGCTTTAAAGAGCTCGTAATATCCAATAAGTTTGAAGGTTGAAGTGTCACCAAATGAAAGATGACAAGACACTTGCAAATTTTTGAGAAACAGCCATCAAGTCAGGGAAGCTCAATAAAAATATGTAGATTTTCGTCAATCATTTTCGATGATATGGAAGAACAAAAGATTACATTGGGTGAGATTGAAAAGACAAAATTTGAGTGCGCAGGTTATTCTTAATAAAAGTAACAAACAAAACTATAAAATAGTTTACCACAGAAAGCTATTATAATTTATAAGGCGTTGTACATGAACTTCTTACACAGTTTTCGACGTGTATGTCTGTTAAAGAATGGAACTATATATTATTATATGTTTGGATTGAATTGATGTGAATGGGTTAATAACAACAAAAAGTGAAAGCATCAGCATAGTGGATAATATTAATTTCATTGTTCTATGTCCATACCTCACTTCCTCCTTTTGCGACAAAATCAAAATGAAATCCATATATATTTAGCAAATAAGTAAATTAATATTTAGTTAGTTGGCAACGCTTTGATACAATTATAATTGGCAACATTTGGAGTTACGATGATATGTGTGTGTGTGTGTGCTTTTGTGGCCGCATTTCGATTTGGTTATGGTGAAATTGATGCGTGGTCAATTTAGAAATGGAATTATTAACTACTGTATTTAATTAAAGACAATAAGGTCATTGTGTTAAATTTATGAGAATTTGTGATTCAACTAAATATGACAAAATAGAAGTAACTTGGCTCTAAGATAAGTGCGTACCGAAAAAAATATCGCTGCTTGTTAGCGAAAGTGTGACGGATTTATGTAGGTATGAATTGTAGATGTTTTATACCCTTCACACAAAAGTACATGCCGTTTGTAATTCCGCACAAAAGGGTTCGCAACCGCCTTGAAAAAGTACATTTAATCTTAAGCATGAACTCCTGACTTTAAATAGTCATGCCGGTCTGACATTCTACTCGTAAAATCACGTTTAAGGGTAAAGGAAGCAAGGCTGTCTGACGTAGTTTAGTCATGACTACATCTGCAACTGTAGTAAGATTGAAATTATATCAAATCAGTTCAAAGACACGTCTACCTATCATACACGCCTACATACCAAACATTTCAAAAGCTATACTTAGAGAGTTATATAAGAAAACGCCATCAAATTTATATGTCCATATAGAATCTTAGCATATTAATTGCAGTAGCTAAATTAAGAAAAAAAAAAAATACCGGGAAGGTTTGGGACCAGCAGCAGACAAAAAGTATATACATTTTGATAAGATAGGTGGTAGGCACCACCTCCCATACAACCAAAAACTTTATACTGAGAGCGTCTTATTTAGGATAATTCAACGAAATTTCATATTCATACTAAGAATATTTCGGAAACGTACTAAGTCTAAAGCAGGTAGATTTTAACAAAGAAGCGTGACACAGGGGAACAATTTACATATAGTTGTTAAATAAAATATAGTATTTAGTGAAACACACACGATATAGTTATATCTTGATATCGAGATGTACATATATAGCGAGAGACTCTGCAAATTACATACAGTCAACTTGAAATAGTTAGCGCTCAGATTCGGTGAATCGATTAAAATTCCAATACCGCAGCACTTCATTTCGACGCTAGAAATTGCTTTTATGACAGAAAATTTGGTACACGATTTTGATTAAGTCCAAGGAAAGATATTAAGCAATTTTGGTCATACAAAGAAAGAAAGAGTTAATTCTCGATTCGGAACTACTTCTTTTGTAACAAAATTTAAGCTGTTCCTATCGACAGAACTCCATAAAATCATTCAGTCACGGTTAGCATTCAAAGCAACTCATCAGCAAATACTTAACATAATAAATTTTTAAAGAATTGGGTTTCATCAATGACTTCATATCGCTTCTAAATATTAAAACCTACGTGTATTACGTTTTTGAAACAAAATCATTTTGAAAATTTTAGAGGAAACTTTCATGATACATAGCATGAATTCAAAAGTGATAATCGCCAAGACTACTTTATCTAAAAAGCAACAATTTTGTTACATTTATTGCAAAAAATCCGCTTGGTTTCTCAACTTGCAACATTTGTAGTTAGGGTAATTTTTAAATACAAAACCTTTTGAGCCATATTTCATAGCTTTTGTTTATTGCTATCATATAACCCGTTCGAAAATTCACAAATTTTCTATAGTTCATGATTATCGACAAAATGATTAAATACGCCGTTTTCATTTGGTATTTCTCATTGTTTCATTAACAATTAATGTAACTAATTGTATTGTATGTTTCCGTACATCATTACATGCACCTTACCGCAAAAATATCTCTAAATGTGAAAAACAAAATCCACATTGACAACGACTAACATCAACTGGGATGATATTGGTTAAGAAAAAAAGGTGAATATTTTTGCTCAAAAACTGAAAATACATTCAGAGCTTTTGTGTTTCATTACATTTTACAAAATGTCACGGATTCGCAAATTTTGAGCAAAAGTACATGGAAATTGAAGCACATAGGGATAAGGCAAGGCAACAATGAACGAAGAAAAAATATTAACTGAGTTTTGTCACAGGACACTCACTAACTATACGATGCTTTTGTTTGTTTGTGTGGCTGCTTTTACACAAAGCAAGCAACAACAACAACAACAAAAACAATAGCAAACAATACAAATGAAACAACGATAAAAACGATAAATGAACGATCGTACAGGATGCACAAATGGAAAATGCAAAATGAAAAATTCCATTGGGTTCGAATTTGGGAAAATGCAAATTTTTGGCAACACTGTTCAATGCACAAATGATGCGGACGATGACGATGAATACGTTTGTGCTAAAGTTGATATGAGGCGAAGGTGGTGTAACATTGGATGCTTAATGCTTATAAAGGATTTTAATATGTAACTGGGTGTATGTATTGGTTGGTTGGTGTGCCGTTTGCAAGTCCATAACACAATGAGTTAATGATAATTGCATGGACACAAAGCATAACAAAAGCTTATATTTCTTCTTCTTCTACTGCTACACTGGTGCTATCGACTAGCTGGCGGCAGGTATGGGAAAATTAATTTCGAAAATTGTGAATTTTTGGTATTTCTTGATAAGACAGAGTAAGCAGAGTAAAAAAAAAAAAAAAAAAACACGTGAAAGAGAAGCTCTATGGAATTTATCATTTATCATTTATTATTGACAAAACTATTTTCAAAAAATTGGTAGACAGTAGTTTGCTACCATTTTAAATAAATGAAAATTTTTCTTTTGCCCTGCTTGAATTATCGTATTACTTTAAGGTTAAAAAAAAATCCATATGAAACTTTCTTTTGATTCCACACAGGTTAAAGTAAAGCAAAGTACTTAACGTATTTTTTGTAGTGATGCCATTTCAGTATTTTGGGAATGTAAGGTGCTTAGAACTTGAAAAAGTTTTAATAACTATTTGGATTTTCTTACGCATGTTTCATCAAATTTTTTTTTTAAAACAAAAATAGTTGGTTATTTCTTAGTGGTTTGTCAGAACAGAAAATAATTTATAAATATTATTTTATTGAGCTTACTATTCGAAAGAAATTACACTTAACAAAGATAAGGAGGAGGACTTAAGAGTAACTTTTAAGTCAATTAGGTCGTTTTTTCGAGAAAAATTTTACCGTTTTGCAGATATCTTTAAAAACGTTGGTTTTAAAAAAATTTTTGCTCAGTTTATTTTTTGAGAAACTTTTACTGTTCAGCTTTTTGGTTTTAAGTTTAACTCTCGTGCTTAAAAAGTGTCCGAGAAATGATATTAAAGAAATTTAAAGCATATCTCAAAAGAGATGGTAGCTCTAGTGAATTGATGAAGTAAGTATATATAGTCAGTCAAAGATATTCCTGTAACGGATTGATTTATTTTAATCTTTAAATCAAATTAACGAAAAATTTTACTCAACTTAAGCGAGGAATGAAACCTTTTCCAAATTCATTAGGAAAAATCACAGATAGTAAATAGCTCAATATAATAACTCAAAATATGGCTTCTAAAATAAATTTGGTCAAGAGCATGCACTTGCTCCACTGTGCGACCGTACAAACATTGCAGCGGGCGATAATTTTGTTTTTTTTTTTTAAATGTTTTAATTGTAATTTATGGTTTTTATTAGTTTTTGATGCTTTTTTATAGTCAATTTTTTATAAATTATTCTCAATTTCAGAAATCAACGTCAAGCTAACATCAAATGGTTGTGTTTCTGGTCTCATACATATGTCATCTTGTATGAGTTCGATAAGTGACTGGCAACCTCTTAGTTGGTAAGAATTGGTGGAATATTTCATAAACATTTTTCAGGTAAATACGAACAGAATTTTTTGAAGGAATACATTTCTTTATAAGAAATTTATTTACAAAAAAATTTTTTTTTTGGACAGTATATTTTTTGAATTTAAAATAAAATTCGCAGATGCAAAATTTTATAACAAATAACTTATGAAATTGAATCCGGATATGAGTACACTACGAAATATTCATAGATATTAAAAGCCTCAAAATATGTACATGCAATTTTACATGCTACCAATCGTAAATGCAAATGCTGCAAAAATCATGCAGCATACGATGTAAAAAAAAAAGTTTCATTCGATTGCGGCCACAGCTTGAAAAATATTTATTGACTAAAGTTTTTCGAAAAAAATAATAAAAAACACAATAATGCAGAAATTTTGAGAACATTGCATTCGAATAAATGTAATTCCCCTGTTTTTGCGGTTTGTATATGCAACAGTAAAATAGCAACAATAGCCACAATAGCTGCAGCACCCAATACCAAAGTTACCAGTGTTGCCAATATTTTACACATTTTCATTTGTCTATTTTTCTTCGTTTTTCACGTTAAGGATTTTGCTGATTGTTTTCATTTTGTTGAATGAGTTTTTTTTTTATGTGGCGAACATTTACGCTGCCAATGCTTATGGCTCCCATTTGCCGCCCACACAAACGTCATTGAGGTGTGCGTCGGTCGCTTCCATTTCATCTATTTTTCGAACGAGCGTGTGTGCTTAATCTGCAAATCGTCTAGAGATTAAAATTTTTCCCATGTTTTCAAAATGTTTTTTTTTTCTACTTCGTATGTATGTATGTGTATATTTATATTTTTACTTTATTGTTATTGTAGTTTTTCTTTCTTTTTTTTCCTTTGTTTGTTGTACAGTAGCCACTTTTCAGCACTTTTCGGGTTCGAGTTGTGTTGGCAACACTCATTCCAGGCTTTTGTATAAAAGCTGTTGTTAATATAACAAAGGCATACTTTTGGGCGTTGAGCGCGCTTACATTGAAGTTTCATTACGAAGTGAAGTGTTCCACTTTCATTGTTGTTTTTTTTATTTTGAATTTTTCAAGTATGTAATCCGGGCTTGATGTCCTTTAAATTTTGATTCCCACAGTGATTTGACATGGATTTTCAGTGGATTTAGGCTTGTGCTTTTGGCAAACAAGTAAAATATGACAACATTGTAATAACTAGGGTAATTTTTTTTTTAAATATTAATCTGTTGCTGAAAGCAATGACAATAATGCAATGGTTAACAAACATTATTGTAAGAATATTAATTAATACATCATAACAGATCTATGATTATTAAGCTGACGAGTAAACTTGATGATTATGCGGTTCCACCATGAAATTTAATTTTTTCCATTTTCATATCATAGAAGAAACACTTCGACATACCTCTTTCACCTCTTTAAACATATCCTAAATTTGTTCGCTTCAGCAAAGCAATGAAAGTGTTGAATTCCGAAACTGATTTTAACTGCGTTAGTTGTTTGTTGACATTTGTTTTACTCTTCCTAGTATTATCCATATAAGAAAATTACTTTTCACGTATCCTGTTGCCGTGTTGCTCTTCAATAGTATTTTCACGTATATCTTTTCCATAATATGTAAGCATGAATGAATGCCACATATTTTGATTGATTGGTCATCGATTTCAGTCATTTTCCTTCAACTTCTCTCTGGTAGAGAGTATTTAAAAGATTTCATTTATATGGGTTATTGCTCTCCGTAAGTTGACGAGAATCTTATCTCTAGACCTTTGAGTGTTAAAAATCAAATTGAGGGCATATATACACTGGGAAAATAGAAAGTTTCCTTCAAATAAATGTTTTCGAAATATTTATTAACTATCAACAAACTTTGGTAGATGTTACTATTTCCCTAATTGGAAAATTAAATGTTATTTATTGAACCAAAAATTAGATCTATTTGAGTCAATTGAATAGATTTAATTTGATCAACTATATATACTATATGGTAATTCCATGTTTATTTTATTTAACTTCATATTAATATGAATACTAAAACCAATTTCTCAACCAATTTAAGTCAAACATTTTTGAATTACCTTCTGGTTGGTACGCAATGCAGGTATTTAGGATCGAATATAAAGTTGTCACGATAAAGATAATATCGATTTATTTTTGAATCGATATTTTAAAATATCGATTTTTATTACAACGGATTTTAGTTAAATCGCTATTGATAAATGTATACGTAAGCGTCAAAATAGTATTTCTTTCGGCAAATACATGATTTTGGTGATTATTAACATGTGAATGTTTGCAACAAGAAAATATTTGTTCCAACCAAGTTATTGTTTGGTAATTATTATCAAATATGTGATTGACATATTATAACTATAAATATATAATTCTGTAGTTAATACCAAATATATGATAAATCCATTATTATTATTCAGCACAGCGGAACGTGTGACATGTTAACTTATATCATGCATACATTTATTTCGGCATAACTTGCTAATTATTACCAAATCTTGATTAATACCAATAAATCGTTTTATCTGTGTACAATATGCTTGGGCAAAGGCAGCTTCTTGTTGCAAGCTTTATTGCCATTAATCAATTTCTTCTAGTAAGGTTTTGTAGTGCTGAAACGATTGGCTGTATTTATTTGTACATGTTGATTATCACCCTGCCGCACTTCTTGATGCTTTTTTTTTAAGTCATCGCTGTTTATCACATTCTGACTGTTTGAAACAGTTCATCTGTCTTAAAAGCATTTTTATGTTCAACCTCTCAAAAAAATTCTTATATCTAATATTGAATTGCTTATCTCCAACTAGCGACCGAAAACACTTAAATATTTTTAAGTTTAAAATTTACATTATGTATGATTTATTCTCAGTTTATACTTTGATTATTTTTTTCTTGAATTTTTCATTAGTACAACGCTTGCACAAATTATCCTTCTCCCTTAGAAAAATTCTTAATTTTAACACTTTCAAGACCACAAACGAACATTATAAAAATAAATATAAGAACTCAAAGAAAACAAAGAAAATAAAAAATAAACAAAAAAAAAAAAACAAAATTAAAAACAAAAAAAAAACGAGATAAAACTAAACAGATAGAGTTTTCTTAATTAACTTAAGTTGTAAACTACATTACATTTTTTTTTGACATCACTGTTGTTTCTCTGTTTGCTTACATTTCGCATTTTTTGTAATTTAATTTTTGTTTTTATATAACTATGTAGTTACCAAATGCAACTTGAACTTTTTTCTCCAGCAGCAGTTGATGAGAAATTCTGTATTTAATATTTTCTTTTTAAAAATTGCAAAATGGTATCTTCTCTGTACGAGGCTGTAGTAAATTGTTTGCTTTTGTTGAGTTGATTGCAATGAAATGTGTTGCCTTGCGTAGAAAAAAAAACATCATCTTTGTTTTTACTTGTCTTTGCTGCATCAACTCTTCTTAAGCTTTTTAGCGTTGTCAATTTATAATTAACAGCGTTGTCAACTAAGCAACAATAAGGAACAGAAAAAGAGAATTTAATACAAAATAGAGCGAGCATCAAAAGGAAATTACTACTCATCCTTAGAAGTTCAAGCTTTGAAATTATTAAAAATTTTATTTTTAAATATTTTTTTTCTTTGAATTGCAAGAAAACTTCCTTAATTGACCGTATTGAATGTAAGGAAATGGCTACTTATGTTTTAGTACAGCAAATTTTTTAGTATTAGTATTTTTTTCCGCTTATTAAGTAATTCTCATTGGCGCTTAGTCTTTCGAAATGATTTGATGTTCCAATTAAGCTATGTATCTTTCAAATATTTGCCAAGCACTTTTAGTAAAATTTTCCTTTGGAACAGTAGGAAAAAAAATTTTTTTTTTATGAAAACTTCCTTTAATTCAATAAATATCTTCTTAAGAAATTTTCTTTTTCAGAAAAAATTTTTCTAAAAACTAGAGTTAGAGTTTAGCTACTACAGTATTTTGGATTCTTAGCTATTCTCAAGTTAGTTAATTAATTCAATAGAAGTATGGTTCTCAAAGAAAATTTTTACTTGATTAAATGTTGCTGTTGATTAAGAAATTTTTCTTTCATTTCTTATGGTTCTTAATTTGTTCATATTAGTTTTGAAGTATATAAGCACTGCTGTGTTGTTAAAAGTCACAGGATCACACACGGTGCGTTTTAAATGAAAATCATTTGTCACCGAAAATTTCTTTTTGGATATTGTTTGCTATTCCAAAAGAAACATTTTCGCGATAAAATGAAAATCATTTAACGTAGAGATTTTTTTTTATCTCAATTTATCAAAATTACTCTAGACCAATGTGCACGCCTGGTAGGCAGCATGCCAAACCGATTCTCATCATTTATGAAACAAAAAGGTTCTCCTACTCATTATTAATTATGTAAAATATATTTTAATTTTCATATATATATATATATGATTATTTACCTATCTTCTTTTTATCAAAAAAGTACCTAAAAACGTAAAAAAAAGTTAATTGTTTTTTTAAATTGAGATAAAAAAAATCTCTACGTCAAATGATTTTCATTTTCACCCTTAAACGTTTCTTTTGGAATAACAAACAATATCCAAAAATTAATTTTCGGTGACAAATGATTTTAATTTAAAACATTTAAAACGCACCGTGCACAGTAGGATATATTTCTCATATTATACATTTGATAATATTACTTACAATTAGTGCAATCAATCATGAAACTAAAAAATTAATTTTCAAGAGCAAATGACTTAAGGGCATATTGAAATATATTATATCTTAAACGCGATTATTTTTTCGATGTTTCGGCAAAAAAAATAAAACATCATTCAAAAGTCGAAGACTAACATTTCGATTTTATGAAAAAAAGATGTTAAATTATCCTTATATATTAATATTAGTGTTTTTAACTGTGAGCATAAACAAGTCACAGCTCTATTATTTCATTCTTTTAAAAATGAATATCATAACAATAATAATAAATAATAAATAGAACGGAAGGAAGTCAAGATTGTTATCTATTTATTTTGTCTGCCTGTTTATCTGTCTATCCTTTTGTTTGTTGAAACAGCGTCTTCACAAGTGCTACATGATCCATGAAATAGTAAAGCAAGCACAATTTTCTTGCGATTTCCTGTCATAAAACTATTGCATATTTTTTGACATGTGTACAATTGATTCTCTTGGATTATTTACTACGTTTCTTTTATTTTGTTGCATTTATGCAAAAGTGTAAGGCAATTGTTTTCCATTCATAGCATTGTCACGTGACAGCGAATTTCACTATAAATATATTTCAGATATAAGAAGATACATAAGTTGCGCTTTGAGTATTGAATGCGAGATTGTACAAAAAAGAATTGTTGCTTTAAAAATCGTTAAGTTTCTCAAGCTTTTTTAAGTAGCGTTTTAACTCATGTAAATTATTTCCAAAGTACAATAAGCATAACGAGCTGTTTCGTTGAAAAAAATTAAGGCATTTAAAAAGAAAACCATTTATTTTTAGACTCCCATACACAAGTACATGTGAAAATTTTCGCATGTCCATAGAAATTCTAAAGTAATATAAAAAATTAGCTAATCTTTCAATCTTTCATTTTCAGTTGAATAGCAAGACCCCCGTAAATATGCAATAAAAATTTACGATGTCATCAAAAAACTGCCAACGAAGGCAAAATTATTGCGACGCAAACAAATGCAATGTTCTGGTATATTTAATACACATATGTATGCACATCACTGCTTGCAAGTATATGTAGGTATGTTGATGAAATATGCTCGACGTCAATTTCGTATTAAAAAATAATAATACTCATAATAAATGAAAATGTGATTTTTATGAAATAAGGAAAGAAAAAAAAAAATGTTTTCCTCATATATCATTGAGGTTTTCTTTGAAAAATCAAAATTTTCCATTTATTACCTCTGCTTTATGAAGTCCCACAGCGTACCTACATGTAAATAAAAACATACACACTCACACTAATCAAAATAAAAACAGCACTATAAACGCATATTTATGGACTTCATAAAAATTATTGACATTTGCAATGTGTATTGAGGTAATATTTATTTTTCTTGTTGTTGTTGTTCTTATCCTTTATATTTCCAACATATAAAGTAATAAAATGAATAAATATGCTTTCTTCTGCTCCTAAAAGCATCATCTACTAAATGCAATTTGTTTTTGATTGAAGTCAGATTAAAAGTTCATAAAATTGTGAAATGAAATTGAAATTGGTTTATTTTTTTCCACTTCCAATTTTTTATTTATTGAGACAAATGCCAGCATAAGTTGAAGTTGAAGAAGCAAAATCAAATGTACATAGGTACATAGAAGAAGGAAAAGCCACAGCATAAGAACTCAGCATGCTTGAATGCGTTCATGCCTTAAGGTAGACAGCAGCAGCAACAGCAGCTTGTCCTTTAGGCCTAAGGTGTGCTTGTGCCGTATAAATCACTTTATTTATTTCTTCTTACACTTTAGACATGTCAGCTAAGGAGTTGCACAAAAAATGCAATAAAATGAAGCACTTTCGATTAAATCGTAAAATGAAATTTTATTGCATACTTATGGGTAACGCAGATGAAGAGCGAATTGACTTATTGTAAATGCTTGTTGAGAAGAACCTTTTCAAGAAATTGTATTTTTATTTGAAGAAAATACTATTAATTCACAAAACATTTACGTAATAAAAGCAAGATTAAATCGAAATTTTATAATGCTATCGAATTTGCTGAAAAATATGATATGAATCTCATATGCCAATACATTCAGCTAACGAACAAATAAGATTTTATTATATTTTTTGAGAGAAAGCAATGTTTTAAAAAGTTTATTTCTTTGATGTTATATGTAACAGGCCCAGGCCCGAATTTAGAACTCTGCCGCCCTTAGGCCAGAACCCCCCCCCCCCTTCACTAGTAAATATAGAAAAAAAATTTTGTAATTTTAATTTAATTTTAATTTTTAGGTAATTTAGTGCATACAATCCCGGTATTTGCACTTTTTTTCCCCCAGTGTAAATAAATTTAAAAAATTAAAAAAAAAATTTCAAAGTTCCCAATATTTGCCGCCCCTAAAATCGTGCCGCCCTAGGCACTGGCCTAGTGTGCCTCTAAGGTAAATCCGGCCCTGATAGTGCCAGAAGGCGAATATATACAAAAAATTGCTAGGGTTTAAATTCATTAAGCTAAAGAAATTTTCATTTAGAAACAAAATGTAACGCTTTTTATACGTGTATAAATTTCAAAAATTTATTTTCCTGGCAACACTACATAGATGTATTACAAAGGAATAGTTATGTCACAATCAAGGGAAATAATATATATACAAAATCAAGTTCATAACCACAACGAGGAAGCGTAGGGCCTGTTTAATAATTCAAATTCGGGCGATTCTTTAAGTTAAAAATTAAAATTAATTTTTCTTAACCCATTTTTATATGAGTAATAAAAAAGGAAATGGAATTAAATGTTACTCATACGCACCGTTGACTCATATATGTAATATTGACCAACCAATATACTGAACAGGTGTTTACATAAATATCATTTATTAGACTTAAAGTCGTATTTAAGCGACGGCTAAAAGGAGCTGAGAGGCCAACTTAAAACGAGCGATTCAGAGCTTAGAAAAAGGATCAATTCAAATATTGAATTCTGTATTAAGTTGTATTTTGATATGTATCCTTACGTAAAGTTATACAAACCTACATCTAGAAATCCTTCAGTATAGCCTAGGCACAAAACATACTGAAGTACACATAAAATTGATAACGAGACAAAGGCGCACAGCAAATTTGATAGTTGATGCAATTTTGTAATAAAAAAAAAATAATAATTAATATAAAATCATAAAACGATATCTTAAAAATACCGCTACAAAATAACCAACAGCAATATTTTCATGCTGTCAAAATTGTTTGTTTATAAGTAACAGCAGAGAAAAAATGGCTTTTTACCGCAGTAAAATTCATGAAGTTTAAAACTAAGTTTATTACTACGTAGCAATAAACCCAAACACCCACAAAGACGAAGATCTATGCGGCACTGCTAGTGGGTATATAAAAAAAAAGGATCCTACTCTATGAAGGAGAAAACAAAAAATTAACCATGAATTGAACAAAATGAAGTCGGTGGCTACATTTTACAGTTGTTGCTCTTTTATATTATGCTCCTCAACGTTGTTGTTGTTGTTGTTGTTGTAAGTCCATGGTCCATATAGCTATACCTGATATGAGCATATATAGAAAATTTATTTCAACTCATATACACAAATAAGTGAAAGAAAAGGTAGCTACAACTCAAGGTGCAGCTTCATTTTTTGTGCCAAATTGGCGTGCGCCTGTGTGTGTAGGTGAAATGAATTTTTATGATTGTCATAAATTTTAATGCATTCGGTGGCGGTTTTCGGTGTTTTTTTTTGAAGGTTTCATGGTATTTTATTTTTTGTTTTTGCAATTGTTTTTCTCTTTTTGGATAGAGCAGTTTTTCGCCTCGTTTGCCATGCTCATACGTAATAAAATATTTTTTACTACACAGCTGTATAGAGCGCCTATTACATTTCAGTGGAGCACGAAAATTTTCTTTTATTTTTAATTCATTTTTATGGATATGTTGCTATATGCTGAATATTAACATGCAGAGAAGTTTTTAGTTTCCTTCGAACTTTTATTTTCGATATTTTACTCAACGCACTTTTTGGGTGCAAAAATTGGTTGCTTTAAAGCGGCCATCAAACAGAATTTATAATTTTGTAGCGGACTGAAAAAAAAATCAGAAGTGAAACTTGATCGTCAGCTTAAGGAATTGATAACTCTCAAAAGTGATTTAATGAAAGTGGCAAGATTTTAATAAATTTTATATTAAAATAAATTTTCTTCAAAATATTAATAAGTTTTACTTTTGTAAAGCACCCTAATTTACAAACACATTTGCTTTATAATCGGTTTTTATGAACCATCATAGCACATCTTAAAAAGTTGCTTTGTTCCCTTGCCGTTACTGTTGCTATCATTGCAGCTATGTTATGATTGTGAATTGGTTGTTATTGAATATGAACGTATTTTCAAGTGCAATTTTATACACTCAGAAAAATTTAAGATGAATATAATTAACACAATTTTTGTTCCAAAAGACATAGTTAAAGGAAATTTGTTTAAGAAACAAATACAGTTCGCAGTTTATTTGAAAGTGTTAATGTTAGCAGAAATGTTGTAATGTAAGTAATTATCAATAATCATGTTTTTTTAATCATCAAAAGTTGTGATATAAGTACATGGTGTTTTTTTTTATATCGGGTCCAAAAAAAATAAGAATAAATGTGTTGTTTTATTTTTGTAAAATTAAAAACATTTTTTTTCTGAGTGTACCTTCATGTGTTTATATTTTTGATAATAAATTATTTTGTTTTAACTTTTCTCTGGCAACATGTACCATTTTGCATGTTTGCCTTTTGTTGTTGAATTATTTTATTAATTACTTTTGTACAATTGCACCTTACTTTCGCACACAAACGCATAGTTACATTCACATATGTATAAATTCTCATTTAGCTGAAGGCAATCGAACATCATGCTCTACAGTTCTTCACGTGTCTAGACTGTTAAGTGCAGGTGTTGTGTTAAATTTGATGTTAATGAGAAAAATGCAAATCGAGTGAAAATATAGACGTTGCAATAAAAAAAAAATTGTCTATTTCAAGGCGCAATATTTTTTTTATTATTTTGCTACGATATCACAAAGCTTTGCAGTGATTGAATAAAAATGAAAAAATCTTTGAAATTTTGCAAGCTTAAGTACAAATTTAAGTGATACAAATACTTAACTAATGCTGCTATTATCTTAACATTAAGTACAGCCAGTGCCTTTAAAATTTCAATTACAAATGCTTTCAGTTATCAGTTGGGATTTTAATTTATTTAGTTGATTAGAAACTGAAGCTATATTTAACTTAACATGTCTTAAGTCATTGCTAATTGATTTTACATATTTGTTACTGTGCTACACTTCAACTTTTCTTATGCTCAATGGTATCTGTTGTGCTGCTGTCTGAAATATCTTACATTACTCTGTACAATTAAATTACATCAATCGCATTATGTATTTATTATTTAATTTTCAATATAACGAACCAAGTAATTTTGTAAATACAATATGTAGGTTACACTCACAATGAAAATTTTGTAAACTCATAAAAAGTTTTTACGTTGCATATTTACAGATAATTTTGTTTAAAAATAATACATTCTACAACTGTTAGGTTTAGTTGGCAGGACTGTTGAGAAAATTTTAAGCTTAGCTAAACATCTCTTACAAGTCATACTAACTTTTATATGCTATACTTATTCAAGTTGTTAAATAACAAAATTTGTGGTTGCATTAAACACATTATGCACTTAGAGTTGCAGCAGCAGCAATACTGCAATATTAATGGCATTCAAATTATCCATTTAAGCTCTTCATTGATTGAATTTTAATTTTGTGGTTAAGATGATGCTCAGATAACATTACTGAAACTCAACTCAACAATTTTCACCCACATAAGGATGCAAATTGTTATACAAAATTAATTTCTCCCTGTGAAGTGTTTTATTTATAAGTAGAAATAAGAAAATTTGCAATTGTAAGAAAATGAAAAGATAGCATTCAAAATCAAAACGTGGACATAATTGCTTTTTACTAAAAAGCTCGCTAATTTTCAGTTGATCGCACCTATTTTCTTTAGCTAATTTTTTGTGACTTTGTTTGAAAAAAAAAGTCTAACTAAACGGCTACCGTACTTTGTTTTCTTTTAGCTTTCTCAATGAAATTTCTGATGAAATTGTACTTTTAAAAGTTGAGCCGAGGAGCTAATCTTTTTTAATGGTTTATTTTTTAAAGGAAAATCAGAAAAAAAATCCTAGCGCAGGATGATTAGGACCTAACTAACCTTTATTTCGGGTGATGCATTACAAAAAAAATGGCCACGACAGAGGCTGCATACTACAGCACTGAACAGCATAGACCAATCTTTATGCAAGTGAAGCTCAAAGTAATCGCACAACCTTTTGAAAAATTCAGCGATGAATGTGCTAGCTTTGACAAATTTTAAGTGTTATACACGGAAAAAACGAAACTCGAAATTATTGTAAATATTAATCAAAATTTAAGAAAAATTAGTAGGTAATTTAGTAATTTAGAAACGGTTCGAGTGTCTATTAAAAATTACTAAGCGTAATATAGAAATTGCATCAAGCAGGCATTAATTTTTCGAATGCAAGTTTTTAATTTTTACAAAGTAGATTTTAAAATTTCTGCAAGAATTTATTAAATTTTAAAAGGACTGTACTATTTTTTAAAAAGTACATTATAAAGTTTTTATGATGAAATATTAATAACTGAAATTTATTTTTAAAATTTCTTGTGTGTTGAACAAAATTGGGACGGCCAGCGAGTTTCCGTTGCCGCTTTCCCGACCCCGTCCCAATTCTGTTCAACACATTACTTCAAAGCCAAATAGTAAGAGTTTGGCAAGCCTTATATATTTATTTTTTTGCATGAACATGTTGAGAACTCAAACAGTACAAATTAAACACAAAAGAGAAATAAAATTCAATATAATAAAAATTAATAATCTTGAAATAATTTTTCTATAACTACTTTTTAAAAATTATAAAGCGGGAATCATATATTACAATATGAAATATATAAAAATTCTAATGTTGCAATTTATTAAAATTTAATAAATTCTTTGTAAAATTTAAAAGTTTTTAGGTGATAATTAAAATGAAGAAAATAATTTTTAATATGCCCTTATTAAAAAATGTAAAATGAAAATATTTACAAACTAGAATAGAATTTTTAATAAGGATTTTCTATTTATTACTATAAAAAAGTAATATTTGTTTTCAGATTTTAATTTTTATAATCTCCTATTAATTTTTAATAAAATTTGAGTTGGTGTTTTTTCCGTGTAGCTATTTGGAATTATGTCCAATATATGTAAGTTTAGTTTAGTTAGTCTTAGCCAAGACCTCTTTTCACTCATAACTCTTGTTATTTCTCTTACTCTGGAGTTGACGTGGTTTTTCTTTACCGAGAACATATAAGCTTTAGCCATGATAACGATATGTTGTTACCCTGCATCTGTCCAGAGCTGTTCACTGATCATCAAGAAGTGACGATTTAATCAACGAAATAAGAGCATCCTCTGTAGAATGCAACTGCTTTAGAAGGTTTGATCTTCCAATTCACATAACCGCTTTCATATCAAAATTCGTCATTAATTTTTTATTTGGATTTCTGAGATAATGATTTATTCAAGAGAAATGGAAGATAAGTCCAGAGTTTTTAGTACGATAGGGAACTTTTTAAATAATTAACTTAAAAATCGGTTCTAAGCCCACGAACCAACTACAAGTATTATAAGGAATTCATTGTTCATATTATATGCTGACTGGGAAGCTGCCCTCTCTGAATTAGACTTTTTCCTGACTTCGCTGCTGTCCGCATAGCCATTAATTTATTATATTTTTCACAGAAATCATCACTTCTTAAAAAAAAAAATAAATTACGATAGTTATACCAGAAAGTTTCTAATTCCATGACAGGTACCTATTTGTGAAAGTCTTCCCGGAGTTTTTGTACATACCTGAGATAGCACGAATATGATTAAATGATATGGTACTGCAGTTCTTCTTCAAAAACAAAGAATTTCAATTTTAAGTAGAGGATATGAGAGCAATGTTTATTTAAATTACTGAAACAACGGAACCAGTGGGATAAAATCAATTCATTCATTGATTAAAATTTTAGAAAAGGAAATAGAAAATCCATTAAGCTACGCGACTTATTTTTAAATTAATCATGCTATATTTATTATATGATACAATATAATTTATCAGTGACTCCCACAATAAAAAATTTACTTCCCTGACCTGCATTCTCACCATGTAGTTATATTTCTTTTTTTTTACAAAAAGAGTGCTGATTACTTAAAGCATGTTGTTCCGTTTTCAATTTGTGCCAGTGGCTGATAAGCCTTTTTTTCATTATTGAGCATTTTCCATTCATAAGCATTTTAAACACAAACTTAAAGTAATACAACAGTATGATATTCATATGTGTATATGGGGCAATACAAGTTACAACGAAAGTAGAAAGACCTTGTGGTCTCAGATTTTGCTGCTCTTTTTGTAGATTGTGCTTAGTTGCTAAATTATAAATCTTGTCGGAAATAATTAACGAAACATGTCTCTAATATAAACTTTACCAAAATAATTTTGTTAGTCTTTATCTTTATGTTTTTTTTATCAGGTTTCGGACAGGTTTCAAGTCTAACTCAAAATATCGTATACCCTATTGGAGATAAGAAATTTTAAATCTTTAAAATCTTTTTTCGAAAGACCAACATATTGATAACTATATATGTATAACTATAAATTACGACAACTAGTCTTCAGCTAAATTGTTTACTTCTTGTAAGTATTTGTTTAAGCACATTGTTTTTTTTTTAAATCCAAATTAACATTGAAAAACATTGCATTTTAAATTAAGAACAAAAAGAAAAAACTCTTTTAATTTTCGTGCTCAATTTGTGCTGATCTTTAACATCATTAAAACGCAAAAAAAAGAAATGAGAAAAAACTTTACAAACTACTTTTAAAACTACACAGATTTATATCTTGCATTCAGGCGAAGGCAACGAAAAAAAATTGTATATAATCTATACAAATAACCTAAGCTAAACCTTCCTTCCGTATCCCTGATAGAGATAGAACCGAGAAAAAGAGGAAAACACGTGAGAAAAATTCACATTTTAAGAAATTGCAACAATTTAAAAGTTAAAAGTAAACGTAAAATGCATTAAGAACAGAGACCGTAACATAAACAACAAGATGCAGCTAAAAAAAAAAACACAAGTATATTTTAAGGCGCGAAGGCGTTACAATGCAACATGTGAAGAGTAAAAAGCGTGAAAAAACTTGCAAACTCTACAAAAGTTTATGCTTTGTCATTGTTGTGAGTGCATGAGAAAACTATAGAATATTGTAGCCGTATACCTTATGGTATATCGAAAAGATTTTCTAACATTATAATAGTTCTCATTTTTTCTCACTCTGCGTCAGTGAGAAAACTATTGTGTTCATAATTTATTTGCAAATCATTTAACTTGGAAAAGTTTTTGAAAACTTATTGTGCAATAAAAAGAAACAGCAATTTATTGCGATTACAAAACTTAGATTTTTATTCTAACGGTAGTTGTTCCCGCATGGCGGGGTTCTTTTGTGTGCTATGTATGAAAATATACATCACTTTGTCTTACTAAGAAGTACCGTGGTTAATCTAATTATTAATCGTATTTGCATAGTTATACAAACTCAGAGTTTCGAAAACTTTGTATGAACAAAAAATTTCACGCCCGCAATTTTAAGCCCGCCTACTTTTTTCTAGTGCTCGATTGTTTTGCTAAATATTACCGTACCGAGTTTTGTTGCATATTAAAAATACCATACTCAATGATTTGTTTAAAGTTTTTTTTTTTGATTTTATGGGAGGCACCACACCCATTTGCCCAAACTGGCTCACTTCTTGTACTGGTTGCTCAGTTCTTGAACGTTTTAATATTGAGCTTACTAAAATTTGCATGCATTTTTTAGGGTTTTAAGCTTTTTGTTTCTATTGGAGTTACCACGGCTTCTTGTCCAAATTTCCACAATTAATTTTTCGGCATTTCCTAAACTGTTGGTAGTTCTTGTGTGGAGTTTGGTTGAATTGCCGTTCATTAATATCTAAGCAGTTAGAGTGTTTTATATATTTTGTCACAGATAAAAACTATTAAATATACTTAGGAGGTGAAACTACACTTTTCTACAAACGGAGGCACCAAGTGAATATACCATGTGTGTTGCATATACTATAAAGGTAACAGTTAAACAATATGGACTTAAAAAACAACAGCTTTTAAAAAAAGATAAAAAAAAATTGTAATTTCTTTCAAAGTTTTTACTACGCATAAACGGCAACACTGCTACAAACATTCAAAGCTGAAAACACTATGACATGGCAACAATTACAGTATTTGCAATCTTCTTGCAATGATAAGCAGCAGCACTGATTGACTGAGTGACTGACTGACACATTGAAATCTCTGGAAATACGAGTACTACGATATCAACAACAATGAAACTTCATGACACAGCGTGGCAAAGTGACCACATGCTGTTTACAAACAATTTAATGGAGTCTTTAGTGCAGCGCTTCTAAAGTCCAACCCAGATAATGAAGACAGCAAGCAGTAATGGCGACAATTGCAACATTACCGCGTCACCATGTCAATTAAAGATTGTTGAATATTATTGTTCATGGCGAAAATTACTGTATGAGTTTGATAATCATAGAATCAAATATAGGGTGTTCAAATATGAGACTTTTTTTAAATTGATTAAAATATAGCTTTTTTTCTGATAAAGGTACGATCTTTCAAGTCCAAGCCAAAGTAGAAACCATATGGTTATTAACAGACAATGCCGGCTGTTATTGCAAACTACACAGACCTGCTTAGTTTAGAAAATTTTGTTCTTTTGGATAATAAATAGTTGTTTCCGAGGTAAATTTTCTCGCTGAAACCGAATCCGTGCTCAGAATTGCTCTTCCACATAAGATAAGTGAGATATTCTAACCTAAAAGTGCAAAAAAACTGTATTTTTTTGACATATTTGACGATAACTAGCACCACGATTTTTTTTTTTAAACTATATGTAGGATCTTAAAGTACAAGACTTTCTCTTTCAAAGTCCTTGAGAGTGCTCAGATAATTTTTTTTTTCATCGAGTTATCGCATTTTGAAATCTTTTGATACACACGTGTACATAATGAGTTTTCAGATATAAGGAAAACCGCAAACATGAAAAGTAAAAATATCATAATCCGAATGTTTTATTTTATAGTTCTTCAAACTTTTCTTCAGAGTTTCCTAGTAACGCGGTCAATGAGGTGGTGTGTGATATACCCCACCAGTGATTACGCGTGTGTTTGTCCTTTAATGTGTTACGTTCGACTTGTAGGATGTTTTATCTTCAGCTACTTTTATTACTGTTGTTAAGTGCTAATGTTACTTCGGATAGTTCAAGACTTGTGAGAGGATATCAAAGAAATCGTAGGCTGTCATTTTTGTTAATCGAGTACTGTTTGCCGACATTACGATCGGAGCGTTAACTTATCTGTTATACGAAAGGCATAAAATCCTCGAATACCAGGTACTTAACTTTTTTAGCGTATTATTTTCACTATAGAAAATACATAAAGATAAGAGGTTATAAAAAATTCGTATCGACATATACGTCAATAAAACATTTCAAAATAAAAAATTTAATAAAAAAAATAAATAAAAATTTCGTGTATTTTTTTAAAAAGAAAGGAAACCCGAAAATCTATCAAAATGTCATGTAAAAGAGTCAAAAATGTTTCGAACAAAGAAGACGATGCATACAAATATGATATTTTTCTCGTTGATATTAATCGTAAAAAAAACAAAGGGGAAAGCCGTTCAGTAGCATATGAACTGAGAAAACTCAAAGATGCCGTTATGTACAAAATGATGGATAATAAGGCACATAAAACCACGCAAGTATCTGAAAAGGAAATAACAGATCCATGTGCGGGAATGAAAAAAAAAGGAAAGAAAAAGGGAAAAAAAGCGAAAAAATAAAAACTAAAAATCGCAATCGGTAACTTACATATGTATGTACATATAATTTGTTTGTTATTTTAAGTATTTTCCAACATTTTCATTCAATGCGGAGGCTTGGATTCATGCGAATCCTCTTAAATTTATGTTTGTGAAAAATAATTGTTTGTTTCACTAAATATGTGTGTAAGTTTATAATAAAAAAACATTGTTACGCGATTTTAATTTAAAAGTAGTTCTTTTTGAATTACATAATGATTTCTAGTACATTTTTTCTGTTCTTCTAAATTTTTCCCGAATACGCGGACGAGTACTCTTTACCGACATTAAGAACGGAGCGTTAACTTATTTTGTATGCAAAAGATTTAAAATCCCAAAATTTAGTGTACCTAACTTTTTCACTTTAAAAAATAAACACAAAAATTAGGTTTTAAAAAAAAAATCATGTCGACATAAATTTTTTTGTTATTTGCATATAAACTTTTCAAAATAAAAAACTAAAAAAAAAAACAAAAAAAACAAATCGTGTATTTTTTTAAAAAAAAAAAGAAACCTGAAAATCTATCAAAATGTCATGTAAAAGAGTCAAAAACGTTTCGAACAAAGAAGACGATGCATACAAATATGACATTTTTCTCATTGATATCAATCGCAAAAAATATAAAGGGGAATGTCATTCAGTAACATATGAACTGAGAAGGCTCAAAGATGACGTTATGTATAAAATGATGGATAATAAGGTAGATAAAGCAACGCAAGTATCTGAAAGGGAAATAAAAAATCCATGTGCGGGAAAGAAAAAAAAAAAGAAAAAGGGAAAAAAAGCGAAAAAATAAATACTAAAAATAGCCGACAAAATATATGTAAGTTGACAATTAATTGCAAACTTACATATATTTTGTTTGTTATTTGAAGTATTTTCCAACATATTCAGTGTGGAGGCTTGGACTCATGCAAGTTTACTTAAATTTTTTTTTTTTGTGATAAATATTTTTTGTGTCAGTAAATTGTATGTGTGTAAGTTTATAATAAAAAAAAAAACATTGTTACACGATTCGATCTTTATAACAAATTTCTTAAAAATAGAGATATATTTTATAACCTGCTCTTTTTATAAAATTAAGCTTTTGCCATGCTATCAAGCTTTTGATATAAAGCTAAGAAGACAGATAGATGTAGTAGCTAAACTCTCTTCTTATTGGGTTTTACGCAAATTTTCTGTGGTGTTCTTATAAGAGTTCCATAAAAAGGTATTATATTACTATATTGGGGAAAATATAAGACAAAAGAAAATATAAAACATATTCTTGTTAATATATAATTAATTTCTGCCTTTGATGGTAGTATCACAATTCATAGTTCGAATTCATAAGAAGCGATAATAGTTTATATATGAAAATTCATTCGAATTCAATCAACAACGATTGACTGTAAGACTGCATTATTAGTTAATGAAAATTTATTTTTTTATTTTTAAGTCTTAAGTCTTTTTTCCATCATGAAATACTTTTTTCTGAATATCTTTTAATATTTTTGTTAATTGAGCTGATTTCCGATTATGCTTAGTATTTAGCGAGAGGCTCCTTAACTTACCGATTTTTTTAGCACAAATAAAATTCTTTCCAACTCACCTAAAATGAAAGAGAAAAAAAAATTTATAAACATTATTATATGGTACAGTTCAATTGCATTGGATATTTTATAGGCTAATTTTAGTAAGTAAGTAATTAATTTTTGTTATTGCTATAGATTGCCTGAATATAAAAATATTGAATGAATTAACTTTTCAAACGTAAACTTCAAAAATGTGCTAAGTTCAGTTAAGAAAAGAGTAAGACTTGATAACTTTCTATGCTTTTGAACATTTGCGTAAAATCTCACAGTATTTAGTTACTGCTATTTACGATAAAAAGTGTTTGTTTTTGCAATTGTTGTTTTTCAAATTGTTGCAAGCATGTTGATGTAACAACAGCAATAAATTTTACAACAACAAAAAAACAACCAATTCAATACAATAGCAGACAACAAGGGAGGCGTGTCAAAACTTTCACTTGTTACGCACACTCCCCCAACAACATTCATTTACGCACACAACTAACTGACTCAGTGACTTGCTGACAAAAGTGTCTACAATTAAAACCCACTGACACGTTTTCATTTTATATTGATATTAAGTACCGATGTCGTATACTGCCAAAAAAAAGGCACTAAAAGTATGCTACGCTTTTTTTCGCTTTACTGTTTGTTACACAGTAAATGTGGATGCAATTGTTGGGGATGCTCTGTTGCGTAAAAATTGAACTGACATAAAAACAACAGCTACAACATGAACAAAAGAACTACAACGACGCCAACTACATGCGCACATTAAAAGTTCATTTTGACATTTTTGCTCATGTCAACGAAAAGTGGAGCAGCAACGTAATAATGTCGTTTCCTATCCATGTCTTTTTACAATGTCCCATGTTCATGTCCTTTATTTGCGGTTCTTATTAGTATGGATATTGTATGAAAAGCTACTTCTGATGTTCTTGTATTAAGGTGTTTTTTTTTTGTCTGTCTCTTTACGCATGTGACTTAGAAAACCGCCTTTTGTAGTGGCAGATAAAAGGATTAATTTTGTGCTTAAAAGGATCTTGATATTTTAACGCCTATTTCATGTAGTTTCTATAGTTTCAATGAACATTGATTGAAAAAGTTCTTGCTAAAATATTGATGCTTTTTTGTAGTACATATTGAGGTTTTTATTAAGGTAGTTTTTGGAACACACAAAGGAATTTAGGTTACGATTTTGGACCAATTTTCATTTAGGTTAGCATTTGCTAGGCTTATTTCTATTGAACATAAACTTGGAACAATAAAGATAAGACTATATTTATGTTGTCGTTGTTGAGCCCTAAGTTGAGCTTAAGTATTATACACCAAGCATTGAGTATTCTTCATGACTGTAAGCCTGCAAAATAAAGCTTCTTGACGATGAATAGTATAAAGTAGTAGTAGTATGCCAAAAATCCGACCATATTCGTACAGCTTAAAACATTGAGTCAGTGATCGACTCAATTTCATGTCCTAAGCTCTTAAAGGAATTTAAGAATGTTAGTAGTGGTACCCATAATTTTGACAATTTTCCTCTGACATTTCCCTCAGCGGATAAAAGAGGAGCAATAAAATAATTCGAGAAATTTTAGCGCAAAATTTCCAATTTCAACTTGTTTCAGAAAACCTAATGCAAAACTCATTAAAACCAAAAACTTTAGGCAAAAGATACGACAAAAAATTTCTGTGCAATGAGTTTCCAAGCAAATACTTTAAACGTTGATCCTCTTAGGATGTGGTGGAGTTTAATGTCAAAAAATTAGGACTGTACGTACAATTTTTCCATATAAAAGACATTGTTGCTACAATATAAATAGGAAACGGCAAAAAAGGCATGACAAGAAGCATGCAAATTTATATGCATTCAAAGTGTCAACATGACTCGTCTTTGTGTTTCAACTTCGTTTATAAGGTATAAGGAAATAAATCCGTCTAACTAGTGGTAAAAAAATATTAATTTAGGTGAAGCGGAAAAAGAATTTAGTTTTGTATTAAATACCTACGACATTTATAAGAATGAGACATCCTATACTTAACACCATATTTAATATAAGATGCTCTATTGAACGTGCTGCTTTTTCAAAATTAATTTCGATTTTATGTTATATTACCCTATAATTTTCTTTTCTCTCTTTCCTTCGCACTCTTTATTTCATTCCATTTCCACTCACGGTTGCAGTTGCTCTTTTGAACTAAAAGTCATTTTGTTTACGGCAGCTTTCATCGTTAATCAATCGCATCGCGCCGCATTGCTATGTCGCATCGCGTTCACAACAGATGTTTTTACCTTGAATGAATTATTTATAAATTTAATATATTTTCTACACTTTCGAATAGCCTACTCCCCTTAGGTTTCAATTTATTGCATTTCTTAAAAAAATTTTCTCGTTTTGTTGTCTTTTGTGGCTTTGCGGCATTTTTCTTCGTCGCCGTCACGCTTCTCTTCACATTTAGGTACAGGTTTTTCGAATGCCATTATTTTATATCTTTTGTTTGATTTTTCATTTCATTATATTAATGTGTTGTCTCTATTAAGATGTACCTTTAAGAGCACAAAGAAACAGATGAATAAAGAAACATATGTTAACGAGTTGATTACTTTATGCGCCCGTATACAAAAGGTGCCAATTTGAAGGTTATAGAATTCGGTAAGCAGCAGCAACAAGTCAGACAGGTAGCTGGACCAAATGCAGATAGAGTTGACTAATGAGATAACGTTGGATAGCTGGCCGTTTGGTTATTTGTCTGAATTATACTAAGTGATAAAAGAGCATTAAGGTACATATGGCCGATAAAATGTTTTAAGCACTGTCCCAGAAAAAAATTACGTTTTGTTTTTGAGTTATAAAAAAATACCCAAAAAATTTTTTCGTCTTTTTTTATTAATTATGGCCACTGTTCAGAATATAAATAACTAAAAACTAAAAAAATTGGAATCTTGTAAATTTTTTACAGTCTTACTACTCTTTCGAAGATCTCTTTTCATTAGAGCCCAATATCTCTCAACTGGACAAAGCTCTGGGCGGATTTGCTATTTTTGGTGCCAAATTGATCTTTTTACTTTCATGTGATTCCATCATAGAGTAATGAGAGGTTCATGTGCGCGAATAAATTGTAGAATAAGTTCTTCAAGGTACTCGTCTATATGAACAAAGAAGCTGCCTCTGAGGCCACAGGCGCATATGGCCTGCTTCGAAAATTTCGAAATTTATTCCACTTTGAATTTACTAGGCACATGCTCCTTCTTCCGTGACGTAGAATATTCGGGCACAGATAGCTGCTTAAAATCTGCTTTAACGTAAGTTTCGTCGTCCATAACGCAGCAATCAAATTTAGTCAAGTACCTTTCATACAATTTTCTTGCTCGCATCTGAGCCATCAACTCTATATCTTTTCAGCTTACTTTTTTCCTTTATCCTTTGTACAGTAGATTTTGAAGTACCTGCTCTAGCCACCATATCTCGCACTGAGGTGTTGGGATTCTGACTAAAAAGACGCTTCACCTACGTCGCTACTTTTGGGTAAGAAAATTCTGGTTTTCTGCTTGAACCTTTTTTCGGGAAACAGGTAGACTCTTCCTATATTTAGAAATAACCGTAAAGACAGTTTTATCTGATGCACCAACTTATATTAGCTATAGCTGAATATTTTAACTATGAATTTTGCAGGTATGTGGACAAAATCCATTCGCGAACTTTTTCTTGCTTGCTGGACATCTTAGTCGTTAGAAGTGCTATCTGTGTTATTATTAGTGTTATTCATCATACCAAACGTTACTTTATATAGAACAAATATTGTGTCATTTTAGATCTATAAGATGATCAGGTAGAGTCTAATCTCAAAATATAAAAACGTAAGTTTTTTCTGGGACAGTCTTTAATTCAATCGTAGATTTTAAAAATTTATTTTGTACAGAGTGAAGCTTAGAGTATTTGTTTTTGGCCAACCTTGAGCTAATAAAGAAAATTTAAGCCTGAAAAACTTTAGTCATTGCCTCTAACAAAGGAGTATATTTTAGGTTAAGATAACCTACAAATAATACTTTTAATCAAAATGCTTGTCACTTCAATTTGGTTGGCACGTTGCCATCGAGCGTGTCAGAAATATGTGATTTGAAGCTTGCAATTTCTCAATTCATTTTAGATTAGGAAATTATTTCCATAAAATCAAAAAATGGCTGTCTATGACAAAAACATTTGGAGGCTTTTCGGGCTTATTGTGATGTCCGAGTCCCTCGTCAGGTTTAGTGCATGGGAAATAAGATTCCAGAATTTCTGCGGAAATAACCAGCAAGCAGAAGATCTAAGGCTGGCATGACCAGAAGAGCTGCGTCAGGGAACTGGAAATCGCTAATCACTTGACTAAAAAAAATTCAATGTGTAATATTTGCGAACACAAATTTCAAGAATTAAAAACAATCAAATGAACAAAATCCGATGGGATCGAAGACAACAACCCTTTGTAGTATGTAAAAATGAAATTTTCCAACAAATTTATAAGAGACCTTTTTTTTGTAAAGGAGCCGGAATAATTAACTACTTTATTTGACTTGGCCATCTCTGATCTAAAGATTATAGCACCAGTAAAATTATCGTTGGAGGAAGCGTCATGGTGCAGTGCACTTAAAGGATCTACATAGCTATGTATATACTTTACAAATAAAATAAAAACTCCAAGGTCACGTAGACTCTGTTGAATTTTTTAAATTTCCCAAAAAACTTACAAAGCTACAGCGACGTAAACGTAAAATATCTTTCTAGTCATTTCAAATGTTTGCATAAGTAAAGTTTAACTTTTGACGAAAATTTCAACATATCCACTGCCAACGAGACAAAATAAAAACGCGAAAACACGAAAAGGTCTTTTTAACTTTGATACAAATAGTAAATTGAAAATGGGATATATTTTATCCCGCCGTAGCTTTAAAACTTTTTAAAATAAAAAAAATTGCTTGATTTCCACATTAAACGAGACCTGCATTTACATATAAACAGAGACAGACATACTAAGTACGAGTATTTTACGTGGTATAAAATTTACAAAACTGCTGCAAAATTCTCAAAGGACACTTATTTCGTGTTGGTTATCTTGTAAAAAAAATGGCAAAAGCCGAAAATAAAACAAGAAAACGTCTTCACGAAATTGACATATAAAATATTTTTTGGCGTTTTCATTGAGTCTCCAGGAAGACAGCAGCAACAAAAGCAACAACAATATTTTTATTTCTACATCTTGTAAGGCAGAGATACGTTGTACATTTCTTGAGAAAGTGTTGAATAATTTATGCGTTTGTTGTCTGGCATTGCCACAGTTTGCATTCGCAGGATGTTTATGTACTGTTTGTTGTTGTTGCTGCTGTTCGAGAAAATGCATGTTAACATTTTGCAGTACATTTTTTCTGTGCTTTTCTTTTTTTCCTTTTTATTTGTGCTGTTGTTTAAAGGATATGTTGAATATGTTGTTGCTGATGTGCTGCTGCTGCTGCTGCTGCTGGTACTGCATTGCATGTTGTGCTTATGTCCAGTCTTGTGAGTTTTACGAGTTCACGTTCAAGGATGCTGCTGCCACTGCTACTGCTGTGTATGCGTATATTCACAAATATCCTTGTACGCCTTTGCTAAGCATTCTTTCTCATGCGAACCAACAACCTCGCGCAACTTTTTAGTTTTTATTTTGTTTTTTGTATTTTATGTTGTATTTCTGCGCCAACATATAAAAATGGGTTTGTCAGTACATTCCTTCGTAACATGCATGCAATTCTAAACATTCTTATAAATTTACTGCAATATCCTGGCAAAGTACTTGGGAAGCACGTGATGCGATTAAGAAAGTACTTAAGTTGTTAGTGAAGAAGCCAGCTGTGGGCAAAAGGAAAACAAGCAAGCGGGCAGGAGAATGTTGTGTTATATTTAAGAATGTATTGCATATAGATTTATCAAAGGTTAGAGCAGTGGAATGCTACAAACTAATTATTTTACTTAAACATTTAATTTATTTATTAGTAGATATAAGTTCATGAAAAACTGCACAGGAAAAAACTGATCCAAAATTAAAATCAAAAATCGTGCAATTTTTTTCGCATGCACTATTGACTTGTAATAATCGCAAACACTAAATGTGTCAGAGTTTTTTGAAGTTCAATTGATTGAGTTGAGTAAATCTCTCGTGAATTGCTGCTATACAGAATTCAAGCAAGGTATTGAATATCTCTATTTCAAATTGTTTTTTGGACCTTTTTCTCCATTTGATTCGTCTCGAGTTTCATAATCAAATTATCAAATAACTTATCTTTTAGTATATTGAAGTTGAAGCTCGATCTTCAAAATTTCTGCAAGGTTTGTTGCATACAATTCTGCTTAAGCGCCAGAATTGGAAAACAAGTAAAGGTGTCCTACTCCAGAACTTTATCTGCAAAATCTTAGAAAAAAGTGGCGAGTTGCACTAAAAGTAAACATCTGTTATTCAAGGATTTTTGTATGGCACGTATCTCTACATACATACATGTATATGGGTCATTCTACCTTGTTTTTACATTCAAAATTTAGATTTCTTAAAATCAATTTTTTTCGATACTTTGTCTAAAAACATTCGATACGTGTTTTTGGGAAAAGTTTTTGAGGACTTATTTTCGAAAATACGAGTTTTTGAAAATCACAAAATTTAAAAAGGCATGAATTTTCGGACGCTTGTATTTCAAAATGCAATCCTTCGTTGTCCATTTTTTTGTTCCTTAATGCATTTTGCGATTGTAATTTTTTGTTGTTTTTTGCACTAAAACTACTGAACATAAAAGCTCTGTAAAATACATATTAAATGTTACATTGTTCCAAAAACACAAATACTTAAAGAGAATAATTATTATAATTTATAAATTTTTAGTTAAAGAAAAACTTTTCGATTATTTAATGTCTTAACGTTTAAACTGCGAACCGCTTAAGAAATTTCCTCAAGCATAATTAATGAATACAAAAACTTCGCATTAATAGAGTTTATACTTTTTGCTGATATCTATGAAAAAGAAAAAACACCAACCAAATTTAACTTTTGAATTCGTTCAACAGCGCCATGTCTACGTCATAAGCAAATTAATAACGTCTGATGGCTCTACTAAGCCATTAGTTATAATCGCAATCAACCTATTCTACATACTAAGTTACTACGGCTTTATTCATTTAAAGAATTTTAATATGAAATAGCAAAATATTTTTATTTTAAAATTAAATAATGAAATTAAAGAATTTTTAAATTGTCATTACTTTAATACTTGTAGCATTTAACTAAGTGACAATGTGGCGGAGCGGGCAAGCAGATACAAAACTGTACGCGGTGTGTGTTCATGTAAGAACTTGTAATGAGCAATTAAATTGGCAAAACCATAAATTAAAAACTCTTTCAACGATTATGGTTGGGATTATTAAAATTTAATTTTGCCTGCATTTTAATAAGTGGTTAAAAATCAATAAAAAAATAATTAAAAGTATTGCAATTGCACCAAAAAAAAAAAAAATTAAGAGACATTTTTTTATTCCAAACATTACTGTTCTGTAATGCTCAAAATAATCAATAAATCATGAAATGATTTTTATTTATTAAATAAATAGCTGGCTTTCAGCAACAATAAAGTATCCGTATTTATAACAAGTATTGCGTGTATTTTTACGCTTAAGCTGCAAATGATACCAGACGATTTACTACTCTATATTGGTCAATGTCCTTTGAGTGGACATAATATACCATAAGAGATTTTCAATATTTATTTGTATATGCAACAACTGCATAGTGCTTTCCGTGATTATGTGGCACAGTCGTAAAAAGTTGTTAGATAGAAAGAATGATAATAATTTATTTTATAAAAGTAGTAAAGTAAATTTTGAATAGTATCGGATATATCGATAAAAATCTAACAATGTCAAATTAAATAGTACTTATCGAATATTTAGGAAAATCGAAAATACAACCTTGGTCCAAAGTTCTATTAAAGTCCAAAGTTAATTTAATTAATTTTTCCCTATGGCGCCACCAGTGAAGAAATTTTTTTTTTGCAGAAAAAGTTTCACTACATACATTCCATTGAAAAACTCTCTAAATATAATTCAAAAGTTCTGCTAAGCCGCCCACTTGATCGATTTCCTCAACTTGGCGTTTGAAAGGGTCGTCTTGCTATTTATTAGCTCTCCAGATGTGATAACGTAAAGATTTTCTTGAACGAAACATGCCGCACCCACTCCTCAAATCGTGTCCATTTTTCGTCAGAACAATTCCTTTATATTTTTGAACAAATTTTCATTGAATTCTTTTGGAATATACTAGAGGTATGATAACTCAATGAAATAACCTCTTAGTATTCGAATATCATACTATGCTTTCTGAAAAGTTTCATAGTTTCGCGACTGTCAGTATGGGTGGGCGAATGCATAAAGTAAAAGTGATGCAAAGTTTCAAGTGGAGTTGAAAGTTCACACTCTATTAAATGAGAACTTCAAGTTTTCGACTTTGAGAAAGGCTTAAGTTTTTAGAGATGGTTGGATAAGATTTTTTATACCATAGTTTCTGTGAAATGTGCCCGAGAGATCTAATATGATATACCTAATATATTTAATTTTTAGAATATATAAAATTAAGTTTTCTAGAATACATTTAATAGAAAAAATTTTTAAATATGAGAAAAATCGAATCACATAATTTCATACACAATTTTTTTTTTTTTTTTTTTATTTTTCTTAAGAATTAAGTGCATTTACAGCGATATGATATAAAAATTTTATTTAAAAAATTTTTGGAAAAAAATTCTTCCCATTGATAGGAGTAGCAAACATTTTAAAATATTTTTACCACACTTTTTTACAATAATTCCCTTGAGTGTATATAACAACATAAATTAAATATTACAAGCAAATTTGCAACACAATTTCAATTTTATTGTTATTTTTTTCATAGGGATGGTTTTTTTTGTTTTGTTTTGTTGTTGAACGTCGTTAAAATAACACAAAATTGTGAAAATATTTTTTTGTGAAATATTTCGCCAGCGGTTTCATTTGTTTTGACATTTTTTTTTTTCGTTTTTTTTTATAATATTTAAACATTTTGTTTTATGGAAATTGCATTTTTGTTTTACCTCTTTTGTGTTTGACATAATTCGTTGGCTCGTTACCGCAGCACGGTTGTTCATAGTAAAAATTCCATGTATTCTCATAATCGCAGGATATGTTTTGTACGCAAAATGCCAACAGAACCGACGACAGAAACAAAAACAAAAATACACAAGGATACGAAGCGTACGTGGACCGCAACTTCAATTGGATTATTGGGGTTTTTGTGTTTGCAAACATTTTCAACATTTGCTGGTGATGATGGTTTTTCAAAAAATAAAAAAAACACCTTTTTTTACACTTTTTTATAGAAATTTTTATCTTATTGCTTTATTTAGTTTTTGATAGATAATTTGTTGGCAAAAATATTTTACTGCACTGTATATTTTAAGATATTTTTGTTATTTACTTTTACTATTACGTGACTATAAATTGGTAATAAGGAACAAATGTCGGTCAAACTAGCTTAAATTTTAACGTGATGTAGTTTGTCCTAATCAAAAGTTTATCTGGGCACATGACTATTTTTGGCCTATTTAATATTTCCATCACATAGAAAATTTCGTATTTAATTTATGGCTCTCCATGTTTCTCAAAACTTCCATAACTCAGTTTAATGGTCATAGATTTATGAATAGAGTGATTGAAGTTAAATTCTCCCAAGTTTCAAGAAAATTTTATTTTAATGATTTTGGCAGAAATTGGCTTTAACTTACATACATAATATTTACATACGTTCTGTTCAAAAATATATATTGGGACAAGACCATTTTTGCTTAAGTTAAGAACAGATAAATATAATTCATGATCCTCCATATCTTTTAAACTATTAATAATTCAAATTTTTGCTCATACAGCCTTATGATCAGGACGTCATAAATCTCAGTCAATTTGAACTTGATTCAATTTTTCATAGAATAAAGTGCTGAGACTTTCTAGAATGTTGAAGTTTATATCATTCAGACTAAAAGTCAACGTAATCACAAGTTTGAGTTAAGGTCGGTTTAAGAGATATGGATAATCGAAAATTAATAAAATTGAATTTGTATGTGATCCATTGACATTTAACACTGTATAGCTCCTAAACTCCTAGATAATTCACTTTGATTCTATATAAAATTTTATTTGGAACAGCATATGCTACTTTGTACTAAAAGATGAGTCAATTTAACTAAGACATTTTTTTAAACAAAAAATATGGGGTACTTTCATATTAAAGCATATCGCTAGCTAATGTTACAAAAGCAATTTATTTTTTATTTAGGCAGATGGATTTTGCCCTCAGAGAGGTAAAAACTTTCACCGGCTTTTATATTTGCGTAAATATTAAATTTTAGTCTTGCTAAGAAATCCGGCCCTTTGTACGGTAAACAAAAAATCTGCGGTTTTTCTCTGAATAATATTAAATGAAATAAATAAAAAAGAAAAATATCAAAGAAAAACCAGTTTCTTCGGTACACACTTCCCAGTAACCCACTCACAAAGAGATACAAGGGAGCAACAGTGTAGCATTGAAATGAAAGAATCAAAGAATATGCAGCAATGCCAGGGATCACACGGAATGGAATGAAATTTAGCACACAAAAATGATGTAGTTAATGTTCGAAATGAATACTGGTTTTTGGGGTAAGGAATTTCAACATATCGCTACATACACAAATGTATTTTTGGTATGCATGTGTATTAACATATGTGAGAAAAAAATTTTAGTCACAAGAAAACTTATTGTTAATAAAAACTATGCTCAAAATAAATATTTCGATATATTTTGTATTGTATCGACACATATTCCACACTCCACGGTATTGGGTTTTCTATTTCTTTAAATTTTAAAAGATCCCACTTTGCACTATAGAAACTTTTTCATTTTATATTTCACATTTTTTAACAAAAATAGGGCACTGAAGATTGTGATGATTATGATATTTTTCGGGGAATTTCAATTACAATAAACAAAGCATGCGTATTGTAGACAACAATCTTTAAACAACAAAAAATTACAAACAAATCGACTTCGCTCACTACACATTAACTTGTGCCAACATCGCGAAGATCACTGAACTGTGCTCCCATCCAATTCAAGAGCTGTTTCAGTTTCATGTCATTCACATGCAATCTCTCATGTAACCGGTGCTATAATGGAACGCACAAGATACCAGAAAAACAATAATAAACATTAAATCAACAACTAATAAAAGAAACAATTTGCTGACTGTGTTGCAGTTGAGCAGTGGTAGTGTTGCCAAAACGAAAAAAAGAAGAATTATTTTTTGGAATTTTGCTATCAAGATAACGGCACACTTTGCAAACAAAATATTAAGTAATTAAATAAAAATACTTTTACCGAAAAAATTTAATAATAGGAAAATAAAAAAATATAGTTTTATGCCACTGATTATGAGCAAGAGGAAAATCATAGGTGTAGACATACTTTGACCAGAAACAGAGACTATAAATTTTTAATAATTTCCAATCTCAAGAAAAATATTCAATCCGCGGAAACTATACGTTTCATAATCTCAATTTACATGTTGAATCCGCGGAAACATCAGCGGATGGAAAAATTAAATTTTAGAGGATTGGAAATTCTCAGCAGAAAAATGTATTCTGGGGAAATATTGGATGACACACAAAATTTCACTCAAATAAATATATGTATGTAATTTAATGGAGGGGAATGGGCTCTAACAATTCCGATGAATACATTTTTGAGATTGCAAAGTCCTGTAAGTCTGTAGTTCACGAGGTCTAAACTTGGCCTCTTTTCATCCATTTGTTGTTCCAGTTTTTTTTTTTTGGTTAAAAGAGAATAAAAACAACAGAAAACTTTTTCTTACTTTCACTCCCACAAAGCTCAAAGAATCCGAGAGATACATTATAACGCATTTTCAGTAAAATATATGACCCCTAGATCCGAGTAAAAAAAACGTATATCTTTAGTTAACTCAACGTAGGCGTGTAACGGCTTAAGACTATTTAAAAAACTTTGTTGTCACTTAATATCTTATTGGTTTAGCGTACAAACGTATTTTACGTTTGTGGTTGAGTAACAGTCAGTGGCCATTTTTTTTTTTTGACTGATGGTGTGTTCCAAAAAGCGTCATTCAAGCGGTATACTTGAAGCGAAAAGATGCATGAGGACAATAAAATCTTCAAAGATTTCATAATTAAACGTTGTCTCTGTGGCATAAATAGCCCAGAGGACATGATAGGTGATATCAAGAGAAAATCATCTGAAGAATTATTAAATATGTATTTTGAAAAAATATGAAAAATTTGTTCTTTTGAGTATAAACTGATGAATTTTTGACTGACGAATATGATCGCTAGTGTGTACCGCCTTTAACATTAAAAAGTTTAAGATCATCCATTTTAAAAATTTCAAAACAAATATGGCAACATTGTTATGACTTTTGAGAGCGCAGAGAAAGAGAGCAAAAATTAGACAGCCCGAAAAAATTAATAAATCAACTGCAGATATTATGCTAATCCGGATATTAATGATCTATTGTTGATCTGTGAAATTATTTATTTTCTGTTGTAGTGATTCATTCATATATATGTATGTATGTTAATTATGTCGAAAATTAAAAAGAGATAAGCTATGGTATTTATTTTATTTTGTTATGCAGTCATAAACGTTTCATAGGTCAAAATTCATTTCATATAACAAAATCGAAATGTTTCATTATATGTATAGCTATGTGTGTACGTTTGACGCTGTTAATTTTGAGAATCGCTGCATCAACACATTTATGTATTTTATTTTTGTAGCACAAAATGGAACTGAAACAGCCTCAGCATTGTGGAACGTAAACTGTGCTTATAAGGAGACCAGACTGTTTTAATAATAACTAACGAGAAACATATGAGACCATTCATTATTAATTTAAGAGGACAATTCCTACTTTTTTGCTTTCGGTTTTGTAATATTTTTAAAAAATTGTTTTTGTGCATTACTTTTGAAACTGTCCTTTTAAACCTTAGCAAAAACTTGTCTGCATTGAATATTACGTTTTGAGCAAAAACGTAAAAAAAATTAGATATATTTCACGAACATTTTCCCATTTCGCGCTCCCCCCCCCCCTCCCCTCAGGTACGATACAGATTAATAATGCCGATTGTTAAATGCAATTATTTTTCATCTAAATATACAAACTAAAAATTTTAGTTCTTTAGGGTGTATCGGAACAGAAAATAACTTAAAATTATTTTACTGAGCTTACTGTTTAGTCAGTGCCGTCAAATCGGTAGGGCTGGAGAGGGCATTGGCCTCCCCAAGGATCTGATACTAGGTATTATTCAATACAACAATTCAATAAAACCATCTAACAGTGGTGGAATTATAGTTCTTGCAACCCCCCCCCCCCCAAGGTTTTGGTGAAGTGACGCTCCTGTGTTTAGTACAGTGTATATTAACACCAAAAAAATCATACAAAACAAAGTGCTAAGCAAAAAAAAAAAAATTATGCTAGTAATACTAGTTTCATCTATTGCTTAATGAAAGCATCAGTGACCTTTGAGCTTTTAAGTAAGAATTTCTGAGCCTGATATATTTTCCCTTTTGCATAGATTTATTGAGAACCCAAGCTAAAACTTTTATTGTACATTGTATTGACATTTGTATAATTATCTTAGCATTATTATTAGCCGTAAACGACTTACTATTTTTATTGACACAAGCCAAAATTATTTTTAGTGTAACTAAAAATAGGTAAAATCATTACTTTTGTGCAATAATAGCCAAATTAACCCAAGTCATTCGATAAATTATCAATCAATAATAGTTTCAAAATGTAAAATTCTACTTCAAACACATTGCAGTAATAAGATTTATAAAGTATCTATAGAAATGAAAATAACTCTGAAACTTTTTTATTAAAAGAAAAATAAAATAAAATACTCGTACAATAAAAGAGCATGAAAAGGATAGAAAATGCAATAAAAAGACAATGGATGAGAGTAAAAAAAAAAAAGAATTGTAACTTTCAATTGCGCTGCATCCTCGGATTTTGCATATTTATAACACTACAAAATTGTGACCCCGCAATTTTAGCTACATACATACCTTGCTCCCTACGTCTGTTTACCCACCTACCTCGGCAACACCGCAGACATTCATTTTAACAGACGAGATTTACTTTTTTAAAGGAATTCAAAATGCGCATTGGAATGCAGTCAGACGCTGCAGTGCAATGTCATTGATGATGGGACGGCATACGAACGGGGTGAATTAGTGTGAGCTTGACTAAGTGCAGCCAGAGGCAGGCAGCATTGTTAAGTGTGTCTGCCTACCTACTTGAGCCACCCTGTCTGGGAATTATGGGACACAATTGTTGTCGTAAGGTTAGCTTTCATTGAGCTGAGCTGCGTTGAGCTGAAATGAATACGACAGCTAGCATTTGCAGCTGCTACAGACATAACCATGTTTATATTTTGTTTGCATATTTTTAGGCATTGCGGCATGGTTGCTCTAATGAGTGGTGTGCGTGACTATAAAGTTTTTTTTTTAATAAAACTTTTTTTATAAAACCATTTTTTCTTCAAAATTAAGTTTAAATCTTCATTATGATGAAAGAAATTGCATATTTTCAGGGACAGCAATCTCAACTGCTGTTTCAGTCAGTTAAGACTAATTAAATCAAAAGAAGCTACAAAATGTTCTTGCTCACAAATTTCCTAGTATTGATGTTATTATTCAATTTCAACGAATCTCTTTTATAATACAAGCAAGTTTCTTAAAAAAATTGATCACATCATAAATACATATATTATAATTAATTTTGAAAAAATATATCAATAAGCATTTAAAACGAGGTGTCTTCTGGTTTTCAAATTAACATACTCTCTCACCATTTAATATATTTAAATGCTCGTTTCTATTGTTTTTCTCTTCATCTTTTTAATTTTACTCTTTTATTTCATGTACTGCTTATTAAACGCTCATTTATTATGCATACGTATCCCAACAGTACGCGCTTAAATTCATCAGACTTGAATTTATTATTTGCATAAATTAATCGACAACAAGTCTGTGCTTTCAACATAATATTCAACGATTCATAATTAAGTCAAATTAAGACGAAATGAAAATAAAAACAAATTTTTAGCTTTGGTATTTTTGTTTAAAAATTTAATGATTGCATTCAGTCTTTAATTCTTTTTAAATAGACTAATGATTTCGGAGTTCTCATAATGTAAATTTTTTGGTCTCAAAAAAATGCTGGAGTTTTCTGCACAAGCGGAGTTTGACTGCTATGCGCTGAACTTTTTTTGGCGTATATAAAAGCTGATGAAGCTTTGATGAGCAAGTTGTGTTTCCTCTCTTGGTGAAATCAATCTACTCCTTTCGGTTAAGTAAAGAAGAAAATTTTCTCGCATTTTCTATCTGAATTCGGAAAGAACTGAAAGTCTTTAAAAACCTGTAAGATAGCCACATAAATCTGGCGTTCTTATAATAAACAGGGAACCACCTACTTACTGTCCAGTAGCTGGTTCAACATAGCAAGAATCACCACGACCTACACTGTACACTGGGTAACCGGCAAGCATGCTGAAAGATTAGGTATCCCAATCAATTCTTCCTGTCGCAACTGCTTGAAAGCAAACGATAAGGTCTCGAGCAATTTCTTTGCAGCTGTCTAGCCTAAGTCAGAATCAAACTTGGATGGCTTGGATAACTTTTTTTCAATTACTTTAGCGAATTTACCGAAGTTTAAATCGGCTTGCTGCTCAACTGCTCCAATGAGACTAACTGGATATAGCTGTTTTAACTTCCACAAATTCGTCGGGTCACTTAATGTGGCATTAAATCGGTAAAATTAGTGCTACTAAGGGTTTCTAGCCTGTTTGCAAAGCCACCACTGTAACCTAGTCTTTGCAGAATTCCTTCACAATAAACCTTTCCCTTCATTGGAAGTCAGTTTTTGGAATATTTTACCTAAGGGATAACTGATCGGCTCGAAGAAAAAAGTTGCAGCAACTTTGATTAAATTTTATATAAGTATTTTGAAATTGAATAAAATTGAAGATCGGTAAAGCCATTTTTCTAAGTTATACTAAGCACTGAAAATGCTAAAAATTACTTGCCCGACCTTTTTATGTTGACTAGATGAACTTGCCTGCAACGCGGATGTTTTCAAAAACTGTCACATTGAAATTGAAATCAAAAATTGACGGCAAAAAAGTTCAGCTTAATTTTAACTTCAAATTTAATAACTTTATTGCATTCAAGTAGGTTGTGATCCAACAACGTCCCCGGAAGATTTTGCATCAATCAAAAAATCTGCAAAATTCTCCTCTACGGCAGTTATTATCTCTTTGTTTGATTAAAGAGAACATTTTTTGAGGCGTGAGAAGAGCCAAAATTCAATAGAGGTCTAAATATGGTGGATATTGTCACAATTCGTTCTTTATTTAAATGATTTTAGCGAGGGTTTTTTGAGCCGCATACGGATGTGTTTTTGTTTTTTTTATGGCACTCATTATGCACACATTTTTCGAAATCCAAAACATCACTTAAAATGGTGCTCACTGTGGCTATCAAAATGTCCAAAACTTCTACTGAATCCCTCTCGGCCGATCGACGATTTTCCAAAACCGTATCCTATATTTTTGTGGTCATTTCTGCTGTTGAGGCAATTTTTGAATGTCCTTTACATACAACTGTTTTCAGAAGAACAAATTCAGCAACACATTTAATATTTCAATGTGAATTTCTATTTCCTTTACTTTATTGTACAAAGGAGATTCTACTGCACGATGTTATATTTTTTCCATTTATGAAAAATGTACTGACATGTCCAATTTAGATGACTTGTAATCAAAGAATGAATTGACAAATCGAAATAAAATTTTGGTTATGTTTCTATGAAAGATGAAATATTAAAATAGCCTCAAAGTTTGAGTTCTGCCACTAACGTAAGATGGTGCTACGCGAACCTATTGCATAACCTGTTATGTGCTAACAAAATGGCTGATATTATACTAAGGAGAGTTCACTTTCTTGTAGCTGCTTTCCCCTTGTTACTACTTTTAAAATTAATTTTAATTATATACATACTTAATGATATCCAAAAAAATTTGTTTGTATACTGTTTCATAACTGGAAAACTAGAACTGATTGGAAAAATTGTGGTCATTTGAGCCAGAATTTCACATTAAAGACAATTTAGAACTTTTTTTTTTCAACAGTGTAATCGGTTCGTGTTTTCGTTATGGCTGGAAACCTAATAAAATATACATATGTATATCACTTGAAAAATTTGAAAATGTCATTTGAATGCAGCTTTTTAATAACTAAAGCTTCAAATATTTTTTAATTAAAATATATATTAATATACAGAACAAATACATATTGTATTTGGCTCAGAAAATGAATGTTGCAATAACTATTCTCTTGACAATTTAAAAGTTGTTGTTGCAAAACTAATAAATATTTTTTCCCACTAACAACACTTTTGTGATTTTCATTCTATTCATGTAAAGTTGCAAGAGTAAAAACTACCTGCCCTTCTTTCCACACTCCTCTAACTTAAGTATTACTACATTTTCAACATTTGCCCGTGTCGCTTATGACGCGTAGTATTTTATTAAAATTCCCTCAACGTGCAGAGCAAAAGTAAAGCAGCAGCGGTGAGTAAGCAACAAAGAACATGTTGGCAACATTGTGTGTGTGTTGTTGTTGTAGCTGCCAATTCAAAAGCGCAAGGTGTGTTGCATCGAATATGCCAACGAAAAAAGTGCACTGAAAAAAAAAACATTTTTTTGTTGCTTTTTGGCTAACGATCAAACTTCAGTAATAAGCTAAGTTACCACTGCTTTTAACGCATTTCTATGTATTGTAAATTTTACAATAAAATTATTAACGTGCGACTAAAACTATGCAAACAATCTCCTGATTAACATATATATATTTGGTTAAAGCAAATTTTGATATTTTATGTTGCACATTTACAGGCGCATATTTTTTGCACCTGGAATTTGTTGCAAACACCCACCGATTTTTCCAGTGTATTTTCTACATCGTTAAAATTAAGTTTCTATCTTTAAGCACGCTTAAAAATTGCGCTAAAAACAAAATTTATGCCATTTTAAAAATATTTAATCAACGAGTCAACAGAAGAAGCAAGTGTGGTATCATCAACCAGCTGACGATGTGCATAATTGCCAGCGAAAGTGCTACCACTCTACTCCAGCTGCCGCTGCACGTAATGATATATATTTTTTTTTGACCAGCATCATGTCTGATTTTATTAATGCAGACATTGTTAGGGTCGCAAAGCAAATATGATGATGATGGCACATCAGGCAGACTTGAGTCATCAAGATGTGATGTGCAAATTTTTAACGACTTTCGCTGATGCTGGAGCAATTATGACATTACCTTGAAACATTTTTATGTCTTTTTTATGCAGGACATTTTAAATTTATTATATTAAGACATTTATATTGGTTTTTCGCTTGAAGTTTGTTAATGGAACCAAGTGGTAATTTTTATTATGAATAACAGCTTTTTAAATGCAACATTGAGTATTTTCTAAAATTTTAATTTTTAAAGGAACAAACACAATGTATGAAAAATATTTAATAACGCCTCAAGCGAATGGTGACATAAGTAATTAAGTGTGAGTGTTAGCTTTTACGACGTACTTTCAACGTCAGTTCAGTCATGATTCTGTGGTGCACTATCTGCATTGTTGCAAAAAGTATGTAGATACCGACTCGTAGGACTTGGCAAGCATTGAAAATTGGAATAAGTCGATTTTTTTTTAAAGTTAATTAGAATCATTGAAATTTATCAAGTAGTATCAATAAAATCAATACTAGTGATTAGTAACATAAAAAATAGAAAAGTTGTCATATTCAACAAATGACAATTTAAAAAGTTTTAAAAAATCTGTGTAAGTCTAGAAATAGTTAATTACATTTATCAAAAAATCTTAATAGTATCGGATTAATCAATAGATGTCTAAAACTATCGACAAGTAATGAACAGCTTTAGAAAAAACGATCAGAATGAAAAAGTCGATAACAAAAAGAATAAAAAAATAATATCAAAAGTTTTGGTTGTTGGAAAGTATCGAAAAATACGGCCAAGTTTTAAAAGTATGGAATAGAATTAAAAAAAGGTCATAAAAGCTTATATATGGTATATAAGACTTCTACAGAAAATCATAAGGAGGCAAGAAAAGTCTAATAGTGCCCAGATAGTCTTCAGGCATCGAAAGTATCTAAAAATTTTGCGAGCTAAAATCGATAGCCATTCTTGCAAAACAATATCAGAACGAAACGTTTCCACAAAATTCCGTTTCCATTTTATGAAAGCTATTTATTTTAATGTTATGAAAAAGATAAATGTGTGTGCCACCAGCCGACACGGATGATTTTTGCAATACTATATCAACATGTCTATCTATCTACATATACACAGATATAGATTCAAATTTGTGTATGTGTGTTATTTATGGACTTCTACGCAATCGCTGAAAGATTAAGTACACATGCTTCTTATGGTTTGTAATAGGTCCTTAGACCCCATACAATAAAAAATATGAATGCATTAAATCTAATCAACTATTATAACAATAATGGCGGTACCACGCCTCCCATAAGAGTGAAAACCGAAACAATTTATTTCCTCCCATACACAGAAAAAATAAGATTGGTAAAATCAAAGAATTGCAATTCTATGATTAAAATTTGTGGAATTCAACAACTCATTTCTTTGAATCAAAGAAAAAATTTGCAAAATCAAAACCCTTTGTTCTTTGTATTTGCAAATTCAAATTATCTGATTTTACAACAAAATATTTTAGCGTAATCAGCAAAATGTTTCACTGATATTGCAAATAAAAAACTTCCATTGTCTGATCAGGGAAGCTTCGGTTCAAATCCTGGCGACGACATAATTTTTTTTTTATTTTTTTTAATTTAAAGTTATTTAAAAAACAAAAAGAAGTAGAGAACTGTATTTGTATAAATTTGAAAATATCTTGAAACCTGCCTTTTATGTTAATAATAAAAAACGAGTCTGTTATTTTTTAATATAAAAGGCAGTTTTCAAGATATTTTCAATATATTTATAGTTCTCTGCTTGTTTTTTTGTTTTTTTAAATTAAAAAATAAAAAAATTAAAAAAAAAATTATGTCGTCGCCGGAGTTTGAACCAGGAGCTTCCCTGATTAGAGAATGGTTGTTACATGCGCAGTATAACAACATGATTTTAGTATATCTTAAAAATGATGTCGGTGGCTGAGTTGGGTAAGATGAGCCTCTTTCAACAGTGGCATGGCGCAGAACACAGGTTCAATTCTCTGATCGGGGACAGGTTAAAAAAAAAATTAATTTCTCCTTTAAAGTTTGAAAAACGTATTACAATAAAAATATGAATGACTGACAATAAGTACCAACAAATAAGAAAATAGAGGAAATAGGGAAACAAAGAAATAGAGGAAAGTAAAAAATCAAATAAGAAAAATTTTTTTTGCGAATTTATTCTAAGTTTCAACAAAAACTTTAGGAAAATTAACAAATGTTTTTTTGAAATCAACTAATTTATTTTAAGTTTCAACAAATCATCTTTTGTTATATCAGAGAAACTGTTTCTCTGACTGAAAATCATACACAACATTCGTTGAAATCGAACCCGAAATTATTTGATATCAGCGAATCTTTTCTTCTGTGTACTTAAAATCAGGAATTTATGTATTTTCGAAACTCAATCTACGGACTATATGTTTTGAATTGTCATTACAAATATTCAATTTTTAAAACCAAGCAGTTAGTTTTTCTTTAATCAAATAATCTGCATTTTTTCGCTTGATCATTGGCGTGGCAGTTTTTAGGTCCTTTGCATATCTTCCAAAAAATAGAAAAGTTACACTATCATAATAATGTTCCCTAAAATTTTACAATCGCAAATTTTTTTTCAAAAGTACTATTTTTGACTCATCTTACATCTGCTTTGATTTTTTCTTAATTATTTTTCATTAACATTATTATTGTTGAATGCTGCTATTGTTCTTCTTTCATTCTTTCAATCTACTCGTAAGTGCTAAACAAAACGTTGCAATTAAATTTTGACAAAAGCCCTAATGAGTAGCAATGTTTTGTAAGAATGTTGTAGCAGTAACAACAACAACAACAATGACAATATTAGCAACAAACATTAACAGCAAAAACTACAACAAAAGCAATGACATTATAACAACAGCAAAAGCAACACTTACAACAATGTAATGAAACGTGTACGTTGTCGTCGTCAGCAGCAGCAGCAGCAGCAGGAGCATCATCATCGTACACTCGTTTACTTAAAATGTTTGCCTAATCGTTTGTAAGAAATTTTGTAAACAAAAACTGTTGCAGCTTTTTAGGAGTTGCAACAGCAAGTAAACCAAATGGAAAGAAATAGAAAAAGAGCTGATGTTAAGAGAAATTCAAGGCATGGATGGCAAGTGTTTTGAATTTTGTTGCTATTTATTAATTTTTTTTTTATATATTTTGGAGTGATTAAGTACTCATGTTGCTGCAACGATGTTCTTACGCCAATATAAGGCATTTAGTGGAAATTTATGCATGAAAGAAAAATATTTATTATATATCATATATGTATATATATATCCTATCAAATCATGTGCTCAAAATCTAGTGACGTACTTGTAGACTCAAACTCTGTCATACTTAATTTTATTCAAGAAAAAATTATTTTTAAAAAATAAGCTCAAACCAAAATAATAAAACTGAAATCAAATGCAAACAAGAGTTTTGCATTAATTAACATTAGCTGCAAACAATATTGCAATTCAGTAACTCTGTCTGGTATGTTTTTGTCAATTTTTGTTTATTTAATAAAATACTAAATAAAATACCATTTACGCCAAATTATTTGCGGTATGAGTATATTTCCATTATTGCCCATATGATTCATAAACTGAATAATAAGTTCAATAAAATAATTATAAATTGTAATCGCTTTTGATACATTACAAGGAAATAAGGTAATTTTTGATTGAACACTTCAGCGATTTGATATCGGTCGGTTGTTCATTAGGAAAAATGAGCAAACATTTTTTTAAATTTTAAGCGATTCCACACTTTACTTAAATTCCCCTTTAACGAAATTTGCCTTAACAATTTTATGTTAGCGAAATTATTCAAATGGTTGTTCTAAGTACATATTTGCCAAGACTTTATTTTTGAGCATCCATCCATACCTCTGGAACTAAGAATCGTTGGAGAAAACTGTAATACATTTTTGTAAGATTTGTATGACCATGCAAAACGTGAACCAAATCTGAGCAGGTCTTTTCCCAAAAATAGTCGATTTTGCAAATTTTCGTTTTTGATAGTTCACTTCATCAAATTTATTATTTTTCCATTTATAAGAATAAAAAAAATTTCTGTTTTCGTTAAATTTTTCAGTAGAAGAAATATACAGAATTTCTAGTGACTTAAAATAAAAACACAATCTTTAGTTCTTGAGATATTTAAGACCGATTGGGAACGGGTCGTATTGCCATATGAACATATTTCAGTGAATAAAGCCTTCCACGCCAATGATTCCAAATGACACCCTTAGATCTATAGTTCTCCGAAACGGGTCCTTTTAAGTATTGGCCATTTAAGTTGCTTAAAAAAATAACTATGTTTGTCTTATTACAAAAAAAAATATTACATTATACCTATGATGACAGCTACCATACCACCACGCACCAGTAGCCCACTTAGCACAGTAATCCCCAAGCCCATGATCCTTCGTATCGAATTTCTGATATCTATGATAGTCCAGCGAATCACCAGCATCGCCCGAAAAATTTCCCAGGACATTTAATCTATAGCCATCACTTTCATCACTAATAGCAAAGGTACTATACTTGGCCCAGCGTCTCCCGCCTTCAAAATCTTCCATTTGTATCCAGAGCTCATGCATCCTTGATGATGTGATAGCACGTAGCTTATCCAATCCAATAAAGAATTCTCCCTCTAAATTACCGAAACCACGCTTGTAATCAACCCAGTTCCGGTAAAAATCGACGCTACCATCCTGTCTACGTTGGATAACCATCCAAGGGCCGGCAGTTGAGCTACATTCATCTTTTCGATCTCCATACCCGGTCGGATTTTTTTTGGTACTTTGAGTAGTTTCCTTTGACGGCTCTTTTGTGGTTTTTTCATCAGGAAACTTTTGAATATCATCGTTTAAATAGAAATCTCCTGGGTCATTTGACTCTACTGTCCTTAATAGTTGTTTTGTGCCAGCAAGCGCTGCTTTCAACTCTTCCAAGTCATCTTTCATTTCATTTCTTTGTTCCGATAAAGGGTTATCAAGGCTTAAAAGATTTAAAGTCCCTTTAAATACTAGTTGCGGGAAATCAAAAATCATAAAATAAAAACAAAATACTTCCAGCATGAAAAAATGATGCACTTACAATGTTTTGTGGTTAAGATTACAAGGAGGCTAGATTTTTGGAATATCTACTACTTGCAATTAATAAAACAATGGACATTTTTCACTATCTTCATTGGGGTTGTAATGGATCCGCAAGTACGGAACTTCCGCTCTAGATCGCACATCCAACTACGTTCCCGCCTCCGCAAATTTTAATACGCTAAAATGGAGGTAGAACGGAAGTTATAAAGTCCACATATAAGGCCTAAGAGAAAGGAGTGGTCTCTTGTTTAGGCTAAGTTACATTTTATTGCTTTGATAATCATGGTAATGTGGTTGAAAACGGATTATCTTTCACTTTGTCATTCCGGTTGTAACACGTAGAAGGGAGCGTGGCAGGTATAGAAAAAGGTATATGGGGAGAAACACGTGAAATGTCCTAGCGCGGAGCGCGAGAGCTAACTATGTTGTTTTAAACTCATATTGGTGGTACATAAATGTACCTAAAAAAATTTCCCGACACATCATGCGATGTACTTTTTCTTGTTTGTCAGATTTTCCGAAATTTTCCATTTTCCTGGTGAAAAATCACAAAACGTGTTATATTTCAAAAACGTATTTTTAATATTTTTTTAATGATTTTAATCGAAAACTGAGGTTTTTTTACTTTAAAAAAGTTATTTTTCAAAGAGTGCTTCAGCAGTGAATTAAATAGCTTCAAAATTTTTTAACCCCTTGCAACTTTTTTTGATTTTTTTAACCACTTTCAACATTTTCCACATTTTTTCGACTTTTTCAATTTTTTTCAACTTTCTTCAATGGTTTCTATATTTTTTAGACTTCTTTATTTTTTTTCAATTTTTTTATGTCTTCAACCTTTTCAACGTCTTTTTAACATGATCGCAGATAACACTTTTACTAGTTATTTTATTCAGTTAGTTTCGTAAGGAATGCTTAGGTTTATTTATTGCTAAAATTTCAATAAAAAAATTTAATTTCAAATATATTCAAATTATTTTTACACCTCCCCTTCCGTTCTCCTGAAGCTCCATATCCACATCTGCCCCCACGTAGATGACCTCCATTACAACCCTATACCTTAACCACACAGTATAGTCTTTAAGTTACCGGACGGGATTGGAAAAAAATTTCTGTATATTTTTACAAAAATAGTTAAATTTAATGAGAATAAGTTCTTTCTGCGTCGATACAACGCTGGGTGCGGTCCTTGGACTGGTCCACCATGGACTTTTCATCTTGGGGAACATGCAATAGTCGCATGGCTATAGATCAGGCGAATACGGCAGATAATTATCAAGAGAATATGTGTTTTTGCCAGAAACTCACGAACGGTGACATTTTGCAGTGAATATTCGCTCTCTGTTTCATCGTGTTTTTGTGAAGACGTATACGAACACATTGACACTGAAAACGTTATATCTTCCAAACTAAACGGTTTTCTTGAGATTGTGAAAGCAGGTAGCTGATGTGCTACCCTATCACTATCAGTCCCATCCGTTTATTTAAAGGACATACTGTGTATATTTATATATAATATTTTGACACATTTTAATATAACTATTTGACAATTTCATGATCGTCTGAAGTAAATGACGTCCCTCTACTGCTTAATTAATGAAACGAGCCCACAGTTGGAACGAATTGAGTAGCCTTAAACAAGCTTGCGTATAGCTGCAAAGGGCTTCAACCTCTTTGATCTTTTTTCGAGTTTTTCAATCCCTTTCAAATTATTTCAAGATTTTCCATATGTCATCATGACTTTTTCAGTCTCTTTCATCCGTTTCAACGTTACTGAACCTCTTGCAATTTTTTTCAACATTTTTTTAACTTCTTGAACGTTTTCACACGTACCCAACTTTCTGCTACGCTACAATTTACGAAACTACAATTTCTTTAGCCAATCGAACGACGATGATTGACTTAATCAACTGATAGATCCAGAAAACGAGAACGTCATCACATATAATCTGCATAATTCGATTATATACTGACTAAACTCATTTATTATTGGATACCGGGTGTCCCATTTTAACTTACACAGCAGAAAAGCTGCAGCCAGTTAAGGCAAGATTTTGCAGCGGTCCAGCCAATGATTACTAACTTTTCTGCACCAAGCGTGAATTCGATATTTAAATGACCTTCAGGGGTCATTTTGACCTCTAACTTGACTTTTGACTTATTCAGCTGTGTTAGTTAAAATGGGATACCCTGTAAATTATGATGAAATGAAGCAATTATTATAATCATCATAAACTTACTCTAATCCCAAGGAAGTAATTTCTCCGCTTAAATTTCTCCGCAGTTCGAATTGATCTTGTATATTTTTAAACTTCATATCATCAGAAGTATTTTCAGTTAAGTTCTTAGAAAAAAAAGTTTCTTAGATATTTGATTTTTTTCAATTCCAAAAAAGTAGAGAAATTTGATTTTCTTACCTCACTATTTGAAAACAACAGATTCGTAGAGACTCCTGCACAGATCAATTGAAAAATTGAAAATAATGCTGCGATTTCGATAAACATCTTAGCTACTCTGCACTGACTTTGCTATTAATCAATAGTTAGTGAAATAATGCATTTATATAGGAGTAGTAGTAGTAGATTCCTGTTTTTTTTTTATTTTTCATTATGAAAAATTGAAGACACGTGGACCATTCTGAGAACAGAGTGATAAGCTTTTTAATTTATTTTGTTTTTATTTTATTTTAAAATTGGTCACGAGCGTAAACAAAGGAAACAATATATTAAACCTTTGTAGAACCTGAAGTGCTAAATCTGAACATTTATGTATTTTAGCGGTCATCAGCTCCGGTATTCTAAGAGGAACTCAACAGACCTACATAAATCATATTCATGCATAGTACATTTTAACTTTATCTAAAAATATGCAACGAAATATGGGTGAAGTAAACTTTGCTGAAATTTTTTATTTTTTTAGTAAAAAAGCGAAAAATTGTTAAATTTTTAAATGACACAGAACTTCAACTTACTAGGGCAAAAAACAAAATACAATTCAAAACGGAAGGTCGGCAATTATAAAGTATAAACCATCCATATTGTTGGAGCGTGACATTTGGGAGTGACTGGTTCTAAATTGCTTAGGTTTGTTTCAAAAAAACAAAAAGGTCAGTTTAGCCGTTTTTAAAAAATCAGTGCCCGCTTGAAATTCTTTATAGCCTGTAATGAACAAGAAGTCATAGGTACCTACATTTTCTTTAATAACATGATCCAACTTTTAAGTTTTCATGGAAAAATGTATGATGGTACCTATGCCACCGCAAGCATGTAAAGGTTAAGTGCAAGCTAACTTAATAGCTGTAATTGGTCTAAGTCAAAGAGTACCGCAAATTTCACGTATTGATGCCGACAGAGTAGCTGTGACCGCTAACTAGAACGCTGATAACGAGCTAAGGCGGCAATCAGAGAGGTGCCAAGGGTTGAGGTTGTGTTCTCTAAATATGGAAGACTGTGGGGAATTTGCTCAAGTTGTAAGGATTTTATAGGATTGCCAAAGTTTATCGCCGTAGCGGATATTTGTGGTATAAGACGGCATCCTACTTCGGAGATGCAGGGGACGAGCTGCTATGATTTGAACAAAATTATGTAGAGCAGAACAACAAAAAATATAGATATATCTAAAGGGGCTAGAGCAGAACTAGATTGAAAGTCAAATAGAAAACGAACAGAGTTAGAACAGAACTAGAACAGATAAGGAATGAAAAAGTTTTAACATAAGTAGTAGAAAAGTAGAAAAGAACTAAGGCCAAATAGAACAATATCAGACATAATCTGAACTAGATAGTCCTTAGACTAGCAAATACGTAGTACAGTTATGGAACCGATCAAAACAAATACAAAACCAAATAGAGGTTTAACGGAAAAAGAACATATATATAACTAAATTAGACCGATGAGCGTAACTATGGAGGGATTGGGACTTAATCTTCTCCAGGCAGATCTGTTGCCCTTTTCAGAAAAATAAATCGACCTTACATTATTTATTTAGTATATCATAGTAGTAAAGTATTTATACTATCCGTAAAATTAAAAACAGTTCAAAACTTTCACCAGCTAATAACACCAGAAAACGATATGAAAAAAATATTGCTTATAATACACTGTAAAAAATTTTACTGACCCCATTGCCGCTGTCAAAAAACCAAAGTTTAGATTTTTTAATCACTTCTCAGTTTTAGGAAAGTGCATTGTGTTTTTAACTAAGCCGCCCAAGCAAATTATAAAAAAATCAATATTTCACAAAATTGTTAGAAGTAATTAAGCTATATGTGTTTATGTAAATTTCAAAATATATTCATAAAATTTTTCCAAAAGATCAAGAAGCATTTATTGTCTTGAATTAAGTTTGCAGAAATTATTAGATTGAAAATATAACTCTCTTTCAGAGACAGAAATCAGAACTTTGAACTAAAACTCTAAAAATTTGTACTTAGGCTAATACGATACCACCGAATATGCATGTGTTTCAAAATTTCAGGTATACTTTCTCATCGACCGGTAAGATTCAAATACGTTCAAAATGACAAAATCGATTGACAGACAGATTTTCCAAAAAGAAAACTACTCGCCAATATAAGGACTGTCCCAGAAAAAACTTACGTTTTGATTTTCAGTTATAAAAAAAACGCAAGAATTTTTTAAATTTTTTTCTTTTTTTATTAACAATGACTAGTGTTCAAAATATAAATAACTAAAAAGTAATTAACATTTTTTTCGTTTCTGTAAAAAAATTTTAATTTTTTCTTAAGGCCCTTCATTTAAATTTTGCACAGTTGTTTCATCGAGAGTACGATACGATCTTTTCCACTTAATTCCAAATAAATCGATTGACCGGTCTTTGTAAAAATGCTTTTTTAAAAATATGTTTGCATGAGGACCACTCTAAATATGCTCCCTAAGCAAAATTTTTATAGCCTAAGCTATGCCTCTTAATATAAAAGACACTTGTAATTTCCATTTGAATCAAGTGACCGGTCTTCGTGAAAATGATATTTTAAAAACATGTTTGTATAAGGGCCACCTAAATAAAAGTTTTATAGCTTTAGCTATTTTTCTTTATATAATAGAAACGTGATGCAAATTCCATGTAAATAGAGTGAGTGGTCTTTTTGAAAATGCTACATATTTAAAAATATGTTAATGTGAGGGTCACTCTAAATAAAAGTTTTAAATTTTTAGATAGTTCCCTACATATAAAAGCCACGTGGTGTAAATTCCATGTAAATCGATTGACCCGTCTTTGTGAAAATGATTTTTTAAAAATATGTTTGCATGAGGACCACCCTAAATAAGCACCTTAAGCAAAAATTTTATAGCTTAAGCTATTCTCTTAAAATAAAAGCCACGTGGTGTAAATACCATATGAATCAATTGACAGGCTTTGTGAAAATGCCGTTTGAAAATATGTTTGTGTGAGAATCACCCTAAAAATGCACCCTAAATAAAACTCTTATAGCCTTACCTATGCCACTTAATATAAAAGAAACGTGGTGTAATTTCGGTGTGAGTCGATTTATCGGTGTTAGTGAAAATTGTATTTTAAAAATAACTTTGTTTGAGGGCCACCCTAAATATACATCCTAAATAAAAGTTTTATATTCTATGACTCCCGCCTGATCGTTACTAACATACTGTAAAATTTAAAAAAAAATCGGCCGGACAGTTTCCGCGTCCATAAAAAATAGACAGATAGACAGACAGACAGACAGACAAAAACTACATTTTATAAAAGCAAAAAACTGCAGTTTAATATTTTCTAATGCTCAATTTATGTCCCTGTAGAAAGTGATTCAGAATTTGGCGAAGCTCTATTGGTTGACAGCAGCAATAGCTTCAAGCATGACTCAATTGTTTTGAGCTTCGTTGTCGTTGCCAAGAACGAATACTACTGACCTACATTACAAACCTAAGCGAAGATATCTTTCGCTTTGTTGATTCAAAAATGGACGCCCTTATTGGTACCGTCATCAGGTTCTATACCGCTGTCTAAGTAAGTGATGTTATCCACTTCATCGGCATTAGTGATATCTTCGAGATGCTTACTGAATGTCAATTGAATTGCATGATTTTAAAGCCTCAGCTCCATTAACAACATCGTCAGAGACCAAATTGATGACAACAAATCACCTTGGTATACATGTGGCGTGGACCCGAAATGTTTCTCACTTTGTAATGCTCTTTATTTATAACCAAAGATTTGAGAATTGCTGAGGTTAATGATCTTGAGCGCTGCACTTCAACAGTTCAATGCATCTCAGATGCAATTGCGGTCGTTGCTATCAGAAGTGTTACTGTAGTCGATGAAGGTTAAGTGTAACGAAACCTGTCACTGCTGCATTAAGCTGCTTCACGACAATGCGAAAGGTATTAATTTAATAAAATCACGATTTGCTCAGGCGAAAATCTACCTCTTGTTTCCGCAGAAGTGGTTCTGTTTTTTTGTAAACTCTGGTGAGCAATATATCCATGAAGATCTTGGACAGAATTAAAAGTATCACGATGTCACTGTAGTTCTGACATAGCGATAATTTTCCATTTTCAGGATTTTGACTAAGATTATTCGTTCTACTTCCCAAATTTCGAAATGGAGAGGTTTTATAAGCTCAGTAGTAAGCTTCGGGAAGTTTCCAATAATAATGATTCGCTTTTTTGGTTTTGAGAGATTTTAAGGCCTCTGTTATCTCTTTTAGTGAAAGAGAGTACGAGGGCAGTCGCAGTGGTTTTTCCTCAGTGAGATTAATACAGCAAGTGCTAATGGGGGAAGAAGTGGGCGGTTTATGATATCCGAAAAATTTTCTTTTCAATCGATTAGCTGCTTATTTGAATTCGAGCAGTAGTTAATAGGCACCCGTTCTTGATTTGTCTTAGCCAAATTTGAATGAATTTAGTGTCTGCCATTTTCCATGTTATTTCATAAACAATGAGAAAAAAAACGGTTTTTCCAGATTCTTGGACTTTAGCAACGAGGTATGAACTTCTTTATTGCGGCGTCTAGCTTTCGTCTCTAGTTTGAACATCATCTCTCGCGCGCATAGGAACTTGCCTTTTATCTAAGGCAGCCGTGGGCATGGAAATTCAGCAAAAAGGCACAACAACAAAGTCCAGCAACAAAATACATACAAAATTTTAAAGTTTTTTTTTGCTTTGATTTTAAAATTCGCCAATTGCACAAAAAAATCCAAATTGCGCTACAAACAGAAACAATTGCTGCATTCGTCAAGACACAATTCGACAACGTCGCTAATGCCTTTTTGTGTAGTTTTTGTTTTCATTTGAACTCAAGTCAACGCTGTGCGTCGATGGCGTTGAAATTCTGCGAATTGTTTTTTGGTTGCTTGTGCGTCGAATAATGGTACGGGCCATGAGAGCGGAAAGTGCCACTACATGCCCATCGCTGATCTAAAGTATCAAAAAAATCATCAAGCATCCAGGATTTGTCCTTTCCTCGCTTAAAGCCAATTATAATCTCATAAGCTTTTATGAATGAAGACCTGATGTTTTGCTTGCATTTCCGCTTATACCTACAAACATAAGTAGTTACTATATGTTCATCACGAATACTGACTCATTGCAATAGGCATAGACGTCAATAAAAAATTCAAATAGACGCCAATAGCAATTGATGTTACTAAGAAAATTCACACATGATGTTTACATTGCAAATTCTTAAAATTGTGAGAATTTTTTTCAAAACGTAAATCAATCAATATGTATTAGTCATCTTTTAGTTCAAGCGGAATTAAAATATATGCGAATTATTTTTGACGCGTTATGGGCTCATTCAAGTTTATCACTCAAATGTAGGTACGACTGGAATTGATATTATGAAGTCGTTAAGTTATTTTCCTCAGTACGATATGCATATACTATAAAGGTTGACAGTTAATCTAATGAAAGATGACGCAGATCAAGTGAATATTTAAGTCGTTAACCGTGTGTGTGTACAAGTAAATCAACAAAATAAACAAATAAAAAAAAAAAACGATTGTCACCATAAAAGATGTCATGGAAGCCTTACGACGAAAAAAAAAAACAACCAAACAAACAAACAAACAACGACAACCTACCAAACTACCGATCAACCGATGATAATCAAATATATCACAGTCGTTAACTCTACGAAATTTCATTTAATATAATTAAAGTTTATTTATTATTTTTTGGGGCTTTACTTATTTTATATATATTATATTTTGTTTTGAAGTTATTATTTTTTGTTATTTACTTTTGAATTAAGTGTCTGAGTGCATGCTAACGTCTCTTTTGTACTTGGCCTATGCTTACATGTTGTTAACTTTACTGAACTTTAAGGTTGTTAAATTTTGAAGTCCAAACTACATACATGCACTGCATTCGGAGAAATAATTACACTGGCAAAATATGACATAAGTTTTAAGAAATTTTATGGGATCAACTTCAAGTTAAGACTATGAACCTTAACTACGTAGTTGAAATCTAACCACAAAAAACAATGAAGTCAGTGGAAAAATTTCTAAATTTTTTTATTTATGCATATTTCATTTAAATTAAATTAGGAACACACAAATCAGAGTGGTGACTAAGGCATTGTATTTTCAATGCACAAACGTTTCCAATCACTGATCGTAAAAGTTTGAAATTAAAAACGCAACTACCATTATTGTTTTTGCGGCAGTGGAATCAATAAACCGAATGTTTAGTACCATGGGGATGTGATTTTACTAACTATTTTAGATTGAACTTTAATAACTCAGCTTTTTTTGTTATAACATTTTAATGCATTGAACTTTAATAACTCAGCTTTTTTTGTTATGACATTTTAATGCAGTTCACGCGAACATTACATTTACAATGGGCAATGGAGTACATGATCCTTAAAACGCCAAGACATTTACGAGCAATATAAATATAAATGTACTTACTTTAATTGCCACATCAGGAAATAGAACAATGAACTTTAACATCTTTAAATTACACTGTAAAAATAAAGTTTTTATTGTAAAGGAAAAATATAGCACCCATAGAGATTTCAGAAAGACCGAATCGAGAAAAGTTTATGATGGGAAAAGAAAGACCATAAGTTGCACGATTTCTGGTTAGATCTGTAAGTTATTAATAACTTCAGTAATGATTTCAAATTTTATTTTAATTTTAATCCAACCAAAGACGTTTTTAACTAAGCGCTAAAGCCGAAAATGTTTAAATTGAAGAGAAACATTTTTGAATTAAGACTTTGTCCATTTTTGTATTAATTTGTAGTAGTTACACTATAAATAAAGCAATAAGAAACATGTTCTAGAATTCGTCAGAATATCTGTAAACAAAAATTAACTTCCAGGGTTGTCTAATTTTGATTTTTAGAAATTTGATTCAGAAAGTTAGGAATATGGCAACTTTTTTCTTTTTGAAGAAAAAAAACATTTCGAATTTTCGTTTTGGTGAATATACATAAGTGAATATATCATTCATTAATTAACGTTCTCTCTTACCTCACTCGCCTTTAAGGTGTCGTCAAGAACGATAAAGAATAGATAAGGCGAGAATGCGCAGCCCTGTCATATGCCTGATTTATGGAAAAATTGGCAATTACAACAACCTGTTGTCCAACACTCTGCATTTAAAATCCTCGCACTACACACGTATTAGGTGATTGTATCAGTTCAAGTATCTCTCTCTCTCTCTTTCTGCAAAGAAAGTGGACTTTTTCAGAAGATGCTGTCGAAGGCTGTTCTGCATAGAGTCAACGATGAGTTAAGGCGTCTAGTTGCAAAACGAGCCAAGTCCAAAAAAATCAAATTTTGTATTATCATATATTAAAAACTAGAACATGCTTTATGCTTTAACTTTCTACTATGTTTTCAGATTAAAAAAAAATATTTGACAGAAATATTACATCTTTGTAAATAATTTTTGATACAAAAATTTCAAAAACTGCCAAGTCCATGAAACTGCTTTCAAAACCGGTCAGTACATTGACATCAAAACTGGTCAAGTTCACTTTTTTTAAAGAAAATTTGTTGATTGGTATATCAAAACCAGCCAAGTCCATGTTCAATGGATCGTAATCCACCAAGCTCAAAATTGTTTTCTCAAAACCATGGGCAGATGAAACTCGAAAATTCTGATCTGACGTGTTTTGAGTAAGAAATTTAATAAGCTATTATGTGGGATATACGTTTTAATTTTTCAATGAAAACAGATGAAAATAAACGTTTTTCGTTGTTTTTCCAAAAGTATAAAAATGGGACTTGGCCGGATTTGCAACTGGACGTCTCAGTCCTTTATTAAGGTGTTGTTAGCTTGGCTAACACGATCCGTTTCGTCAGAATCCTTCTTGTTCTGAAAATAGTGTGATAACTCTAGAAAGCTTTTAGACAGGAAGCCAATGTGTTTTCGTCTCTCCTTCACCTGGAGATTTAATAAATTTATTTATTTGAAGCAAACATTACATTCGAATTCAAATTCTGAAAATTACATTTGGACGTAATAAGTGAAAGGCCAGACAAAAATTCATTCTAAGTTGATGATAACTTATAAAATTTTCAAAAAATTTAATAATAGTAGATGAGTTTTAATAGCTTCCCTAACGTTAGAGAGATCGATGAGTATGGAGTCATGAAGACATGAATGTATTCGGCAGATTTTGAGAATGCTTTGAAAATGGATTTCCGACACTAGAAATGTATGAGCATTAAAGCTAAATAAGTTAATTTTTATTTATTTAGTTCCTTTCAAACAACATACTCAATTGTTAGGCTCTTTGTTTCTAAGCCATATTTTAAATTTGTAAATGCCAAAATAATATCCATACCATTTCTATTGACCTTGAATGCCTTGCGAACACGAAGTAGGTCAACTGCTCCTCACAACATACTCAAATGCTAAAAAAAACCAATAAGCGTTTTTAACAATTCATGCTCAACTTTGAAACAATTTTCCCTTTAGTTTTTTTTTTTTTCAGTGTACCAAAAAAGTACCTGATCACTTTAACCAGATTTGAAGTGCCACGCAGATATTAATGACGGGAATTTTGTGTTTCTTTTTTTTGAATTTTGTATGGTCAGCAAGAGAGTAAATGAATGATGAACGAAAAAAAAGAGCGATTATTCCGCTGAATTTTTGCTTAATTCAAGCTTTTATCAACAAGCTGTAACTATAAAAGCATTTCGTTTGAGATTTAGTGAATATAGTCGCTTCAAGGTATCGGTTGTAGTAGCGTGAATCTCTTAACGGCATACAATTTTTTGTTACTAAAACTTTGCAAAAAAAAAAATACTAAAAACAAGTAAGTTGTGTAACAGAGTAATTGAAACGACTTGATCGCCAAAGTTGTCGCTATGGTGACTTCCATCACCAACGCGTCAGAGTACTCGTCGTACTCGTACAACATTTGATAGTTTAAGTATTACGGAACATATGTTGAATTATGCTACGGCGTGTTGCGGAATCGAATATTGAAAGTGAAAGTAAACAAGTGTTGAGTAGAGTTGTGTTGAATTAAGTGAAGTTGCATATTCCGGTGACTGTGGCTATGCAGACAAGAAAAAATAAATATTTTGGCTAATTGGCTGTACAAAATTGGTATCAATAATATTTCTTATTGAGCTTTTAATTTTAAATTTTTTTTTAATTTAAAACTCAAAAAAAAAAAAATAATTGAAAAAAAATGGACAGTGCATAATTTTGCATTATGAATATTTTTGTTTTTTTAATTGGAGGCTAAAATTGTTGTTCGTTGCATAATATTGGTTTTAAACTTGTGCAAGTTAAAGCTGGGATATCAGAGTTTCAGTGATGTATCGATACTTCATTGAATGTTATTGAAAGTTTGATTGCAAGCCCGATCAAAAAATTTAGTATAGTGTTTTCGCAATGCTCTACAAAGTCAAATTTTGAGGAGTTAAATTGATTGAAATTTTATTTGATTTGATCATATCAAACTTATCTACTTAAATTGATCAATTTTAACACAAATTGACAGTATACCGAAATATCGCTGATGTAGTTTTTGATGCTTCGAAAATTGAAAATGTTAAAGCTTTCATACTTTACAAAAACAAGTTTTGACATCAACATTTACAAAAATGTTTATCGCCAATTGTACTTAAGACTTTCTCATATCGGTTTTAGTTCTTCAGAAAAAGTTTTTAAAAAAAAATTTGAAAAGCTAAAAAAAATTTAGTCGATGCTTAAAAATCATGTATGGTGTGAAATGAAATCAATCTATCGTTATCAATAAGAAAAAGTTTTGAGAACATTCTCGTCATAAGTACTTTAATTAAAGCAATATTCCGCAAAAGAAAAAGTATTGTGCAAAAGTTTCAGTTTCAGAAATTGCTCAAAATTTTCGGCTATTATTTTGGAAAAAGCAAATTCGCTCAATAAATTATAATAATATTTAAATATGTAGGGTAAATTTTAATACATATATAATAACAATGTATCTATATTTATAATTATAAATTATAATTTGGAGCCAATAATATATAACTATGAGAAAAACTCATATTCTATTCTTGGAAAATTTTTAATTTTCATTAGGATTTCTATTTGGTCGATTTTATCCAAAATCTATACAAAACTTTTTTGTCTTAAGAAAAATCTTTTGCGATAGTATATATTTAGGCATATTTTGTTTCTGATTTATGTTGGAATTGCGATTGGTGTCGGAAATTGAATGTCAAAAACTCTTTTTATTCTAATGCTTAGAGCTTGCTATATAATATTTATGAGCTTCGAGCTTGAGTTGTCATACATAGTTCTCATAATTTGTCGGAATTTCCTTTGTTGTATGATCCTAACATAAACTTCAAATTTCAATTCCGTTTCCAAAGCAAATCCGAAACGAAAACAGCACATGCCTGATTAATACAAATATCGATATATTCTTTTGTCGATACATTATAAAATAGAAATTATGTTATTAATTTAATAAGATTATGATGCATTTTCGATAAAATAAAAAGTCGATACACCAATTCGACATATCAATACGAGTAATATCGATTTTTAAAAATATCGATAAATTAAATGTGATTATATATGGAAAGACTCTGAAAATTAGCATAAGTATTTTTTCATTAAAATATCGATACATGGAAAGTTGTCACTTTAATCAATTTTCGATCATTTTGATCTATTTTCCCTGAGCTCTTAATTTTTCAAAAGACTTAAGCAACAAACTTGCTAACGCTTCTAGTAAATGAAAGCAAATATTTTTTTTATTATTTATTTATTATAAAATAAATTTACCTCAAATATTGTAAGCACTAGCATCTAAGGCTATCAGCTTCGGCAAATATTATTTTATTAATTAAATTGAAAATTTATCATTTAATCGATTTATAACTTGAAATTGAGTATTTCTTCTTTCGTTCATCAGGCTAAAATTTTTTATTTGATTTTAAAAACTGCTTAGTTACCCAAAACTGTCTCAGGTTAATGATATCATAAGTTTACTAATTTATATAGCTAGTTGACCTAAACTTGTTTACGTCAATTTCAGTAATAGTTACTGAAATACCGTGCATAAATTAACATTAAAATCAAAAATTGTTTTCATATAAATTAGAGTGAAGCAAAACTAGTTTTTTATTAGTTTTGAGAATTTGTATCATATAGCTCACAAGAAGTAAATAAGTAACTTTGTTCACAAAATTTCATTTCCATGTATCAAGATCAATTTTTCATATAGAATCTTCGAAAATCGAATAAGCAAATTTGCTCCACTCTCCTACCTTTTTTTTACAATCTAATCGAATTATCTAACATCTTATTTTTTTATAATTTTAGCTCAAAATGAAACTTTTGCTTGTGACACTCGTTTTGGCCTTGGCCACTTTGGTACTGGCTGATAATAGATATACAACCAAATATGATAATGTCGATGTTGATGAAGTCTTAACATCTGATCGTTTATTTAACAACTACTATAAGTGTCTGATCGGTACTGGCAAGTGCTCACCCGAAGCTCGTGAATTGAAGAGAAATCTCTCTGATGCTCTCACCACCGAATGCAGTAAGTGCAGTCCAAAACAAAGAGCAAACTCTGATAAAATCCTGCGCTACGTCATCAATAATAAACCTGCCGAATGGAAAGTATTACAAGGTAAATTCGATCCAAAGGGTATCTATGTTGCAAGATATCGAGCACAAGCACAACAACGTGGCATCAAGCTATAAACTGAGACAGTTGGAGTTATAGAGGCATAATTTTGGCTGAATCAAATCGAAAATAACTACTCAAATCTTTTGTAAGATAAAAATCCATTATTTTCTTGTGTCAGTTTTTTTTTTTAAGTTCTAAGAATGAAAAGTATTTTTTGTATCCTTACTGATTTTATAAATAAATAAATGAAAAAAATCAACAGAAATTAACAATTGAATTTTATTTGTACATACAAGTGATGTGATTTGTTGTGTTTCTTATGTTAATTGTCTTGTTGACAGCTCATCGGTTAGAGCAAGTGTGTGTACGGAATGTTAATACATACATCGAGTACAATATGCAATCATCCATTGTGAAATAATAAAAATCGTATATACTTTATAAATTATATTTATTATTGAAAGCTTAATACGTTAAGTGTATAGAGGAAACTGAAGAGAGTCGGACACGTTGTGTGCATAATTTGTTGATTAAAATAGGGTATCTTAAATGCTACTAAAATTTTGTTGCTAACCACAGCTTACTGCCTAAGATTCAAGATTCGAAAGACCTATTTGATGGTTTCAGTACATGGTACTTTTTCGCTCTTTACAGAGTCTCTTTCAACTGTGTAATAGTGCTAAGCCTTGGAAGACAAAGTATTTAGTTTCGGAGAATGAGATAATTTCGAAACATAATCGTTCACATTCCATATCCTAATCCTTAAGCGACTTCCTACGCAGCCTACGGCATTGGCATGTAACTAACAGGCTGGCCGTGTAAAAATTGATTACTTGGCAACCCTGGTTGTTCACAAAGTGGAAGCTCGATCGATACCTTTGTAAAGTGCAGAAAAACATGGGCCAAAGGAAGAACATTTTCTGAATATCATCAAGCATTAACTTTCACCCGTTTGCACTCGCCATATGTCACACACTGCGGGAAGACCACAGCGTGCCCGACTTCATTAACGGAGATAACAAAAGTCACAAAATCTCGCAGATTGCAGGAATTGTGAAGATCGATAAGATGCCAAAGTGTTGAAGATTTTCGCGAATTCCACCGTAGTGCTTTGTCCCAATCCAAATTTCAGAAGAAGAAACACCTATACAATGGATCATAGAATTTATGATGAAAATTGAAAAAGAGGTCCATTGCGATACATGAGGTACCATGGCACTGGTAGTCAAATTTCAACGCCTCAACGAATGTTCTCACCAGAGTCAACTTATAAATAGAATATCTTGTCCGTTACGTTTTTGCGCGAACAGATCGTGAATTGCTCAAATAAATACATACTTTTTGCATTATCGTGGAGCAAATAAATGCGTGACAGGTTTCGTTACTTGCAACCTTTCGCTCTAGAAAGCAGAAAGTAGGTAGGTCTGACAATCAACATTTAAAAATTTTCGAAAATTACCAACTAAAATCTGGTGGTAAGTATTGGAGTTGAACCCTTAGGGTATTAAGCTAGGCCATTTTAGATCATCGTGGGAACGATTACTAGAGCTCTCCTGTGTTCGAGAGAATGTAAGCAAGGCACTTGGTATTAATCGTACAGACCCTCCAAATTGTAATTATTATAGAAAATTTTGGGTAAATGCGACTGGTAATTTCCGACTGGAATATATTTTTTTTATGTTGACAAAAGTCAGAAAATGATATTATACAAAAAGCTTTTAAAGTATCCTCAATTCTCATAGAAAGCGCTTGCTTTCCTTGAACTTTGCGCCAAGTTTTTTACATTATCTGCAGTGCTGCATCAATAATGATCGCATTATATGTGTAAATTTATGCATCATTTTCGAAATTGGATGAAAATCCCATTTATAGCTGAATTATAATAACAACAATTTATTCAGCTTAAGACTGACCAGTTTTTTTGTATCATATATATGTATATGCAATGCAAGTAGCACCTAAATACTACTAACTTATATTCGTGAATAAATTTATTAAATAAACTGGAAATTTCAGTATGTGCTGCCAATCATCATATTCGTATATCATTTTTAAATTGTGATCGATGCAATTGAACTGTAAATATTACGATTATACTGAACAAAGAGACACAAAAAAAAAACAATTCGACTTAATGTGAACGAGCTTTTTATGTTGTTGATCTTGAATTTGTAAACGTGATGGTATAACACACCGACCCAATACAACAATATGAGAGAAATTAATTTTATATTAGAGAGAGGAATTAAAACTTCAATATCGCTGTATAATAAAGTAGCATAAAATACATTGTTCCGAATTTTTGCGAACCCTGTAAATGTCTATATTATCCCTATACTTGAGTAATATTTTTTTCAGAAATAAATATATTTATGAGGTCACGCACTATAGTATACATGTCTAGTTGTTTTTTTTTTTTTTTAACCGTTACTATGAAACTTCGACAAATAATTGGTAGAAATTGTGAATTGATAGACTTGATCAAGTAAAAACATCCTCAAGGCAGACAAAGCTCCACAGTGAAATTCCTTTTGAAAACCGCCATAGCTGTCGTCATTTAAATACAACCGAAATACGAAAATTGAAAATGTGTCTTAAACTATTTTTTGTACAAAGTAACGAAATCGACAATAAGAAAAGAAAAACTCATAATAAAACTTGACTTTGACTAAGTATATAAAAAGCTTAACCGTATTAGGCTGCTTAAAATTGATTTGTTGTTATTTATGACCTACAATTTATTTGTTATGATTATTAATTAACAAAAAAATTGTCTGAAGCTCAAAAATATTATATTATTCACTAATATTAATTAGTGACAAGCACACACGTATGAACTTAATTAAATTTCTTGTTACAAACTCAATTATTCATAGTGCATTCGTACTTATGCTAGATTATATTAAGTAGGTGAGTGCAAGGGTTAACGTGTTTTTTTTACCTATAGTGCTTAGTTCATTTAAATTTATTGTTGCGATTTTCGATAAATCATTTATCTCTATAAAAACTAAAAAATAACCATTTGCTGATGACATGCTGTTTCTCAATAATTTGACTACTCTATATGATACCTACTGCTTGATTTTATATTGGGCCACGGTTTTCAATTACTCTTCTAGTAAGCGCAATAAATTATTAATACAATTAGCATTTTAAAAGCCACTCGGTATGAAATTGGTAACTCCTTCAAAAAAAACGGTTTTGTAAGAAATTTTACAGGATACAAAAAATATCCGGGCAACTTTATTGTCCAGTAAGTGACCTACGAGAAATTGGTGAAAATTTGAATTTGAGCCACTAACGTGAATTGCTTTTTTGGTATGGCATCCATTTCTCTTGATAAAGACAATAATTGAACATATTCTTCTGGTGTTTTTTATCTCCACAGAGAGCAGAAGGCCTATATTAAACTGGTACAACATGCATGATATGTAGTGAGTGCCTCAAATTCTCTTCAACGATGCTCTGATACCCTGAGTGTTTTACTCTACTGCTTCCTGGCAGACTTCAGTTAGTGATTTTTCACAACGTATCAATACCATTTTTGACTTTTGATTTGAAAGGAAAAATAATGAAATATAATATATAATTGAAAAAACGTCAACCGGCTTCTCTGAAGTATATATTTTATATAATATTATAGTTATTAGCTTTTATAAAATGGAAATGTATCGTTTTCATCAAACCATTTTGCCAAAATTTCCATTTAAAAAAAATGCTCTGGAAAAGCTTTCGAAAATTGGAGTCCATAGTATTCCAAACTCTAGAAATTGAGTGAGTCAAAAGCGAAAAGTCGTAAATTGATTTAAGACTTAAGCTTTGGGATGATTTCCTGCAGGAAGCTTAAGAGGCCAATTAACGGTTGCAAAATATCATCAATGGGCTTATGTGTAAAGTGGAAATACTCATTATGAATATGAACAGAATCGGCACAGGCTTTAAGTTCGATTCGGAGTTTTTTTTTTTCGAAAAAAAGAAAAAGTTATCTCTGTCAATAGGAAAATGTCAAATTTAGTATAATGGTATCAATGTGCAAAGGACGTATTCAAGGCAGTTGCAGTCAATCAAAAAATATTTCAGAATAGATTTTTTATCTACAGCTTTCGAATAAAAACGACTACTTGACTGTATAGATTGTGTGTGGAAAAGTTTGGTTTGTAAAATCACTATTTTACACGTTCTTAGCTTAGGAAATCTTCCGTTTTATATAGCTGACTGCATTATCTCAAAGTTCTTGGTGGAGATGTGACTTTTTGACAAAACTCTTATTTATTGCATATTATTTCTAATGAAATGCTATATTTCTTCAAAACGTCTTCTTCATTTTAGCAGTGACTTGCTGGAAAAATAAAGTTACTTTAATAAAGTTAGCTTGAGCTTTGTAGTTCGATTTTAAGTCCACCGAAAAACTTAAGGAGTTTCTGGAATGACACATCTTACGAACATCTTTGAACATAAGGGAGTAGCTCGAACACTTTATTCATTAACTTTTTACCAACTGACCAATGATTTTAATGTACAGTGAAGTCGCGGTAACGTAACCTGAAGAAATTTTTTGTTTCTATTAAGGCTTTTGTTGTTACAAATGATATAAAAAATAAAAATTTTATGCATAAATTTTGGTTTAAATTTTCATATTCGCTAACGTGAACTATTTCGCTAACCGTGAACAACCTTGGTTTTAATTAGTTCACGTTACCGCGACTGCACTGTATTTTGTGCCAGATATGTAATTTTTATCTAAATTTACTATTTGCAATAATTTTTGTAGCTTTAAAATGCCTAAAAATTGGCAGCATTAATTTAATGTCTAAGGTTTCGCTACCACAAACATAAGTACATATGTATGTGCATTACAACAAAGCAACAATTCATTGCCAGCGAAGCCTATATTTACATCAACTTGACTTTTATGCACCGCCAGACATTGTTGAACACGACAAAGATTAATGTCGCCAGCATGTTGGTATTCAACAACGCTTTGTTGAAGTTGTCGAGGTTGACGTTTTACGTTGACGCCATTCTTTTAGACTACATAGACGTGGTAGTCAACAGTCAAACAGTCAGTCAGTCAGTCATTTAAATAGTCAGTCAGTTATTCAGTCAGGCTAACTTGACACAAGATGTCCTGGCGGCTAAGGCTCAGCTTTTAGTTTCGGCTGACTACTGCAGTTTGCCGTCTGAAGAACAGCCTCTGTTTTAGTTTCGGTTTTTGCCATGGAATTTATTTTTACTGGCAGTTTTGCATTGTTTTTTGTTTTCTGTTTATTTTATATTTTCTATTCAAATCATTTTAAAAGTTTTGCATTTTTTCCGCTTGGCACATGCTTTCGGTAAACAGCAACAGCAGCAGCTTCTAAGGTATTCAGTTAACTAATGCAAAACAGAACGCAGCACATGCACTGCACTTTAAATAGTAGGCTTAGCAACTGTGCTCTACTTATGACAAAGACTATTAATATTATATAAAGAAGTTCAGATTTCAATCATTTTCTTGATTCTCGGGTAACATGTTGTATAGACAGTTAAGAAAGTCGTGGGAGTGCTAAGAAAAACAAAAAGGAGAAGTAATCTTTTCAATATCAACATCGAAACTTCATTTACATACGGATCTGTGTCTGGATTCAAATTAAAAAAATTATTTTGCTTATGAAGTGTTTTTTTCAACTGTCATAATTTGATTTAAAATAAATCACAAAAACTTTGTAATAAATATTATTTATAACCAGACACTCCTACTTTCGAGGATGCTAAACTCGATGACGGTGTCTAAAAAAATTATTTTGGAGCTGTCCCTGCCCACCCCCAAAAAAGCCAAAAACCACCGCAAAAATGGCGAAATCGTATATTTTACGTCTTCCATCTGTAAATTAATTGTCACCCCCCGTTTTCGAGAATGCTGAATACGATGGCGATGTTTAAACCCTCCACAACCAACCCCAAAAGAGGGAATTTCATATTCCGCGTCTTCCATCAGTAAAATATTTGTGACCTCCTTTTTCGAGGATCCTGAGCAGCACCCTTCAAACAGCTAAAAATTAATTTTTCACCCTGTAGAGGGTGGTTTTTTGCCATTTTGTGGTGAAGTCGCAATCAATTTGACTGTCGCTTAAGACAGTGTTGCAAATTTTAAAGCCAAACTTCTAAAAAAGTGCTCTTAAGCATTCTAACAATCGCGCGAATTTAAAAAGAAATATCAAAGTGGCAGCAAATCCTTTCGACAAACGGTAACATTGATTAAATTTTAAATTTTTCGAGGCTTCTTTCACATCAAATTTGCTTTCGAGGCGTGCGTTAAATTTGCTCCATAAAAATATTTTTCAAGGGTCGAACATGTTCTCAGTTGACGCAGTTTACACAGTTTTCGAGGTATCTTCGCTTTTAGAGGAATAACCTTTCTTCTTCCAACTTAAATTCTTTGCCGTTATTTAAAGCAAGAGACGATTGAAAAAGTCGTGCGATATGCACGCATAGAAATTCACCAGACTGGAAATAAATTGCTAGGCTGTAGGTGCTTCTCTGAGAATCAAGCACTAAAACTGCTAAATGTTTTGATGCATGCCTAAAAATATGCAACGATATCTGCAAATTAATACATAATTTCATATGCACTACAGCAAACATTTTTAATCTGCAGAAAAATTATAATTTTAACGCCATTTTAAACAACGTGTGCAATTATTCTTCTTAATCTCATTAAAAAGAAAAATTTCGGATTTTAGATCTGGTATTAGAATTAATTTTAATATACTTAATATGTTAAAAAGTTCTTTATATAAGTTAAGAATTAAGAATTTTTTATTTCTAAGTCACAGCGTCAGATTTTCAGTTTCTTAATTGATTTCTTATATTTTCCATTTGGACTTGGAATAACCCATTATGCATATTAATGTTATGAGTATACAAAAATATTGACTAATTTATTTTTAAAGAATATAATCTCTATTCATCAAGCAAATAATATCAAAATTTCGAAGCAGCAGATTTTTTATTCAAAACCTTTCCGTTTTGGGTAAAGTTGAACTTGTGACCAATATTGCTTCCGGGTTTCCCTTTGTTATTATTTTCCTTATTGTTGAGTTTTTGCAATTGTTATTGTTATGGTTGGTCATGATGTCAACATAAAGTTTCATGCATTAGCAGCAGTTTGTTGCAACTCTAAGCTGCTATTGTAAACGTTTTTTTTTTTCGTTTTGACGGAAATGCACGACAAGAAAACCGAGAAAAAAGTACTGTCAACAACAAACTGCTGTTGACTAACAACAAATTTGATGGCTTGCAGCGAGCGACCACCAACATCACCAGCAACAGCAACAACAACAGCAATAATAAAAAGCTTTAAAGGAGAAAAAACTTTAAAATTTTGTTGACTTTTCTTTGTAACCAAGTTTTTTGATAAAGAGAAATTATAACTTGTGAAAGAAAAACAACAACGATAAATACCAGCTAACAATTTAACATTACGATTTTGCGTTTCGCAGAAAAAGCATTTTAAGGTTATAGAACACTACAATGGCATATCTCTTAAGGACATTAAAATAAGGGCTATGACTTTAATCATATCCCAGAAGGGTTTAACTGGCAAGTAGCTATAGAATTCAGTCAACAAAAACTGCAATTTTGTAAAACTTGAAGGTATTGGCTCAGTTTATCATACCATCGCTTTTAATTTTTCTGCTCACTTTTTTCGATATTAACACGCAGCACATTGAACGAGTATTTTGTTAACTTTCAACTTCAATTAGTTGTAAATTGAACATTGAACTTGCATGCAACATGCCATGGACGCCATTTTTGAAAATGTTCCACTTTGACATTTAAGTCATTTGTTATGCCAGACAGAGTGAATTGCATAATAGATGTTTTGTTTATGCAAAATTGTCATGTTGGATAGGCGTTGTTGTAAAAACAACAATAACAATAACAACAATAGACTCACCATCACTCACCTTTAAGAGAAAGAGGCGCAAGCGGGAAAACAATCCAACGGTTCCAGACAAAGTGACAATGACCTTAGTTTTGCAATTGCAGTTGCAGTGCATACTTTTAGGCATAACATTTAATAACCAATGACATGTATATATGTGGGGCATTCCACGCCAAATCGGGCACAATTTTCTTTTGCATCTCTGATTTTTTCGAAATTTTTTTTTTTTCTTTAGTACTGGTTGAGAATATTCTCCATAATTTTTTTTTACAAATTTGTTTAACAAAGTTATTTAAGATATATGGATTTTTGAAAGCTTAGGTTCTATGATATATTTTTTTTAAATGTTCTGAGCTCCGCGGCAATTGCTACAGTTTCTTAAGAAATCCGATATTTTTTATGAAAAGTGCACTTTAAACGAAAGTCATTAAACAAAAAACATGTAAATGGATAATTAATTATTCGAGAATTTATAACGAATAATTAACAACATCGAAAATTGTTAATTTTCAAAAAATTATACCTCTTAAATAGCTTGATAAAAAAATTATGGTGAATATTCTTAAAAAAAATTAGTGATGCAAAAGCAGAATGGTTTGACATGGAATTCCCCATATACATATATTTAATTATATAAATTATTATTTTATTAATTATATAATAACATATAAAGCTGGAGTAAGTTGAAACTCAGTTGTCTTTGTAAACAAGTAAATCGAAGGTTATTTAAATTTAAATTATTTAAGGACTTCATTAAATATCTATAAACTAAACATACCATCAGCATTCTTATACGGTGGAATAAGTAAATAACTGTTAACTTTTACGTTGTATACTGGAAGTCAGAAAGAACTCTCTTAAAATGTCAAAAGCTGCAGCCACTTTAAGTTAACCGCTGTCATTATGACATTATTTCAAAAATTTCTATTATAAAGCTTTTTAGCATTTTATGCCACACATCATCATTTTACCTTTTTTATATTACTGGCATTTAAAAGATGGATCAAAGCAATTTAGAAAATTAAAAAAAAAATCATTCTGAAAATCACTTGCACATCCAGCACCTACTTAAGCATAATATGTAAAATGACATTATAATAAACAAGGACCTTTTCACATAATGCCACAATATCCACAGGATGAAATCTGTGTTTAGGGTTTTTTCTTTTCCTTTGTCCAGTAATGTCCAGTAGTTTCATTGTAAGTTAAATTTTCTTTTAATTTACTATAAAATTGTGTACCTTTATCATTTGCCTCAAAAATATGCAATGCAAATTTTCATTTAGAGCTCAAGGCAAAGTCTGTGCAATGACAGCAGACGTTGTGTGTGTGTGTGTGTGTGTATTTCCACTCTGTATTATTGCACGAAACTTTTCATGTGTCACTTACATGTCATTTTCATACTTTACTTATAAACATACATACATAGATATTTGCTTGTATTTATTTTAAGCACAACATATTCATAAACCAACTTTAACATGAGAGTATTCATATACTTGACTATGACCATGACAGAGTTGACTTTAATCATGGGTTTGACAGTGGAGTAAATAGAACTACATATATTAAATGAAATGTAATACCAAAGGTTATTATAAAAAAGAATAAAATAGAAAATGTGTTAATTCGTAGCGCAAGCAATATTACACACTTCAGTGCCTCAGAGGAAACCATGAAGTAAATGATACCGATCTAGCCTGTACTTTAAAAATTTGAAGAAGCAATAGTGCTGTTTTTAAGAAGATCACCATAGCTAATCGAAAAAAAGCAATCATCAAATATTTAAATAAATATATTATCGGCCAACTTTAAATTTCAGAACAGGTACAGTTGTTAAGGTTATACAATAAGTTTCACTCTGTTTCAAGTCACAATTCAGTCAAAACACTTCTCGCCGCCACTCTTTGGTATTACATATATGGTCAAATTTCTGAAAATGTCTACGATAAATTTTAAAAATGATCAGAGTGTTACTTTTGAAGATAAAAGCACCTGTATTACTTCATTGGTTCAAGGAGTAAATGTTTCATACATTCGACTATATGGGACGTTCTTTTACAAACCGGACGAATTTTGACAAAAATTGGCCGACAAATTTTTAATTTGGCTGAAATTGTTTTTACGGGTTCCGTATTGAAAAAGAAGATATACGTGTTCAAGGATTTTTTTTAAAAAAATTTTGTTTTCAAAATAGAGCGAATTTAAATTTTTAGAATTTCGTGATTCTTGGCTTGGAGACTCATTTTTAAAAATTCATAACTCCAGTTTTGTTAAAGCTAGAAAATTAAGATTATTTTCATTTTAAAGCTAAGAAAAAGAACTTTAATAAAAAATTGTAACTTAAAAAATTATTAACAAATAAATATTGTTATAAAAAATTTAAATATTTAAATCAATTTTTAACAATTGCCCACACCTTGTATCAAATTTTTAATATCACCATCTTTTTTTGCGTCAAATTTCCTATCGAAAACGTTTTTTTTTTAATGGAGAAACTATTATTACACAGAAAACAAAAATTTTGTCAAAATTCATTGGATTTCCCATAATAATTACAGTGTTACCCTGAAATACTCGGATAGTAAGCGAAAAACTGTACTAATTGATTTGAGTGCCAGAAAAGTATGTGACACAAAAAATGGCTACTATATATCAGGTCCGAGTCAAAAAAATTCAACATGTTTTTAATTAAATTTAAAATAAAACTAGAGCAGCATGTAAACAAAAACTAATCTCATGTATGCGAGATTTCATGATAATTCCAATTTTCAAAATTGTTCTTTTTTATATTTTTCCATAATTTTTAAATTCATTCCACTGTTTTTCACAACAAAATTTTGTGCTGTTAAGAAAATAATTAGCATCAGGTTAACTTGTTTTGTCAGAAAAGAAGAATTAAAATTTTGCATAGAAACTCGAAAATTTGGAAAATATGCAGATGTAAAGAAAAATTTACAAATTATTGAATAGCAGCATAGACAAGCAGGTGTTTTATATCTATCTACAGAAAACATAAGGGTATTCATGCATACATTTACATTAAAACTTTTGGAGCTACGAATGCACAATACGATAAGCGTACTGCATCGTGTAACATTCCATAACACAAATAAATGAAAATGAAATTGAAATTGAGGACTGTACGAGCACTTACGGATGAACACTTCTAATAAAGCATCAAACAGCTCAAACAATAACCCTAGAGCTGGACATTGAGAACAAGTACACTGCCTATTCATATGTTTGTGCCCTTACATACATACATATGTACATAAATAAGGATATCAATTAACAAATGCAAAGTAGTTGAAGTTGAAGAAGTATGTTGAATTACCATCATCATTATCATCTTCATACAAATACGGAATGGTGATGTTGATAAGTTTTGCATTTTATTGTCCTATGGGATCTAGTGCAAAAAAAAAAATCAAAACGTAAGCATGTAAAGTATTTTTTTTTATTTTTTGGAAAAAAAAAACACCTCTATGCACATGAAGAGTTTAAGAGATATGGCAGTAACCAATAGCTAAAATTCAATTCAAATTCATAATATCAAACTGACATTTGACAGAAGAATGCACTTCATCTTTCTGGCATTACTCCTTGTACATTTGAGTCATTGAAGCCTTACTGCCAACCGGCAGAAAATAGAGTGTACCTTTAGATATATAAATCAAGTAGAAATTAATATCTAAGAATTTCTAGGCTTCATGAGAACAATTTTGTAAGCCAATGGAAAATAATGCAGCGTACATCAATACTTGAACAAAAGAACATAAGTACAGAAAAATTTGAAAATACTCTATTTAAGGTACACCTTCTTAAATGAAGTAACAACAGCAGCTACAGTAATAGCAAAAAATTTTGTCTGCTTTTGGGTAACAAAAACAAAAACAAGAAAATATTTTACAAACGACAAACCAACAGCAAAATGATGGATATCTTTGCAGCAGTCCAGAGTGGTTTTTACACGAAAGACCTTCATATCAACACACACAATATGTACATACATATACTAGTACACATACACACACAGTTGCATCTTTTATTGCAAATAGATAGATAGCATTGAGAGTAGTTGCTGCTCTATTCTGAGGAAACAGCCGGATGAGCAGCCAAATATGAAGTATGGCGCGCTTACACTTTTCGAGCAGTAAAGTAATAAATGGATGGCCTAATCGTACATATATCTTCATTTTTGTATGCATTTGGCCAGGTTGTTTTCGAAACATATCAGCTACACATGTACATGCATGCATACGCACATCTGTATACTTAGATGTTTATGATATTAATCCATGTCCAGGATAAGCGCACCAAAGGAATTTTAATTGAATTTTGACCCAAAAGGTAGCAACGAAATTTATATCATTTTCTGAAGAACAGTGGCGTTTTTCGTTTGTATGTTCAGGGAGAAAGTATTCGAGAAAATTTGCAGTTTTGACTGAAAGCTCTAATCTAGGACGCACTAAAGTGTAATTTTTTTTTCCGGCTGTTATTACTTCCAAAGAAGAAGTTTTCTTAATTACTCTATTTCGAAAATTAAAAATATATTAGATTTAGAATTATTTTGTTCATTATTTGTTATATATTGATCAGAGATAAATTTACTGTAAAATTAAGATTATAAAGTCTGGCTAAACGCCACTGTTCGAAATTATTCCTCAACTTTATCATTCCGCTGAAACCAACAATGATTTACTATACTTTGCACTTTACGTTGAAAATATCTCATTCATTTACAGTGTTGACTATCTCACTCACTCACAACGTATGCTGTCATTTACTCGTTGCACATTTGCAGCAACAACCAAAATGCGTACTGTGCAATTTTTGCCAACATATGCTAACTTTTATGGAATCGCAGCACGTCAAAGGTAAATTTTCCGATATGTGAAATTCATTTTACGTTGTATTTTTTGCAACAACAAAAATGACTATCAACAAACTAAAAACTGAATGAATGACTTGGTGCGTTTACGCGTTGGCCTTCAAACATAATTTAAATTTTTAGAAAATATATGGACTTACGAAAATTGCAGTTGCAGATGGGCGTTTTGAAAAATTTATGTTAAAATGTGTTTTTGTTAAACAAAATTAAGGAAACATAACTTGCTGTAACTTGGTATTACAAAAAATGTTGAGCGGTAAATACGATTCAACTGAAAATTATTCATTAAAGTATCACTCGACTCAATATAGAGAAGATGAAGAGCGGCTGTCATAATATAACGAAAGGCATGGCTGGGGTTCAAAATAACGTATAGAAAAAATTTACCAAAATTGGTCTGATGAGGTTATCTATACTATCAAATAGCTTACATGAAAATGGTTTGTAACGCTTTGGCGCAAAATATACTCAACCAATTTTAATAATTTCTTTTTTGAAACAACATTTTTATGCTAAAAAAGACTATCGTATACTCATTTCATTATTTTTTTTTTTTAATATATATACGTTTTTTTATAAGGCTTTTGCAAAACTTCGCACACTGTACCGTTTGTATTTGGCTCCGAATTTCAAAGAACAACATCTCATTCAATTGTATTTTTTTTATTTCGTTACTTTTGAAGAAAGAATATTTATTGTATGAGATGTTAAGAGAGTAATTTCATTGTGAAAAAAAAACAAAACAATGGGAGTGCGCGTACAAAGCCGCGGGTATCGCTAGTCTTGGTATATTTTTATATGAATATAAATAATATATATTTGTATGGTAATGGTGATGGCGTTGCGTCTGATGTAGGGAGTTGTGAACCACTCATTCCAGGACCTCTGTTAAGGTATTTCGAATTATTTATGTAAAATTTTTTGACAGTTCGTAAAAATATGCAATTTTCTCTCATTTTTATCATTACTTAGGACTCTCTAGCAAAATTAAGGATACCGGCTTATTACCTTTAAGGCAATTTTCAATATTTTAATCATGATTTTAATTTTTTTAAATTAATTTTTCCAGTAGTTACCATATATTTATAGGTCCTCTAAGAATACAACTTCATACATTTAAAACTTACTGATGTTTATGATAGTAATGCCTTGAAATTCAAATTATGCTCAAAACTCTCCACACTCCCATTCCAATCGTGTAATATGACAGATAACCACTTTTGTGCATAAAGATATAGTATTGTTAAATGAAACTAAACAATATTGGATTTTTCATCAAAATTATTTTGTCACCTTCAAAGTAGGCCTCACCACTTGCAGTACAACTGCGCTAGTCCAGTCTCCCATACATTTTTGTTGAACGATTGTCTTTGGCTCCTTTAGCGACATTGATTTTATGGCTTAAATTGACTCAAAGAGCCTTCCTCGAAGTGGTAATTTTATCGACGGGGATACACCTGCTTGGCCGATGACATTCATTGCATTTTTGGCTGAAAGTTCTTTCACAATGATGGCTCTGTGTGATGGTGCAAAATCCATAAATTGTCCTTCCACAAATCTGTTTTTTTCGGCGGACATTCTCAGGCAAATGCTTCACGGCGCCTAATGCCTTAATTTATGGTGACAAAATAAGTTTTGATGAATAAATTGTTATGTGATATTAAACAATTCCGGATACTTTATAAACACTGGATTCGTTTGGAATAATTTAATGTCCTAATTTGTGTATAAGATGTTCCAGAAGTATGGTATTAATCAAGTGCAGGATGTAATACAGGTCTAAGTATTTATCTAAGGAAAATGTATGAGAGCATATTTCAACCTATATCGTCCCCTATCTTTATTTCCGAGTTTAAACTTGACACAGAAGTTCAATCAATGCAAATATATTTCAAACAATATACAGAATTAATCGTATATTACATTTTATGAAATTACTCTAACATGAAATATGCATTTGTGGTTTTTCCCATTAAAACTGATGTTTTGTTGTACATCGTATAAACTTAAATCTCCGTGTACTTTTGCATGTATGTAAATGGCATTTACAATGAACTTGGATGCAGTGCTGGTGACAGAGCAAATCAGTTAATATGAATACGTTTGTTTGTCTTTTGATTTGTAAATTTGTAATTTTGTATTTTTGGACATTCGGTTATGTTGAATTTTGTGAAATTTGTAGTAATTTGATTTGAAAGCAGTGCAGTTGCTACAGCAGCGGCAGCAGTTGATATCCTTGTGTATCGACAATATCCATACGGTCAAAGTATACAAGCAAGCAGCAAGTACTTTCATATGTGAATTTATGATTTCTTTTTTCTGCTCACCACAGTTTGCACCTAATCACCCAACTTCCTTTCGTTACCATTAGCCACAGAGTGACCACAAATTGAAAGATGACAGTTTAACAATTTTACAATCATTGTCAAAGTTTGCTCATTCTCGTAATTCATTGATTTGTTACGTTTGTTCGCTTGTTCGTGTATTGAATTAAATTTCCTTTTCCTGTTTCCGGTTTTTGAGCATTTCCGTTTTCAGTCATACATATTTCGTATGCACAAATGCATTCTGTACTTTCGTACTTCTGTACTCCCCATATACCCTATGTATGTTTTGTTGTTGCTAACTCGAAAACAATAATGCAACTTTATTACATTTCCTTATTGGTTGACTATATTATATTCTATTGCTGTTGTTGCTGGGTTACATATTGCCCACTTCATGTTTTCATGTTCGAGCATATTTTATCCTATTCAAAATAACCACAAAATATTGTTTTGAAAATTTTATCTCAATAATGGTATACAATAGTAGCTTCTTACAATTGTTAGTTAGTTGAAAGCTAACTACTGCTATTTTCAATGTTTCAATATTTCAATATTGATAGATTATATTCTTCTGTGTACGATTTTTGAGTTTTAATCTTTTCTGCTAATAAGCAAAAAACAACTCACCTGCAATGAAATGAAAAATAAATAATGTGGTTTTAGTTCTTGTGATGTTATGTTGAATTGAATTAGTCTTATTCATAGAAATGTTTTCTAAATAAAATATAATTGGCTGAGTTTTTGTTTTTGTTTTTTTTTTTTGTTTTAATAAAAACTATGTATTTTAAAAAGAAGAGTAAGTTTTAGAGGAAATAAATAAAAATACCCAATTTTACCAAAAAAATTTTGGCAAATTACACTGTTATACAAAGTTTGTGTTCGTGGAAAGTGACTAGGTGTCTTCGATAGATTTTTGTACGCTAAACTAAAATGTTGGCAGAAAAGTTGTCCATTGCGTATAGTTTTAGACAAAATGGGGGTTTAAGCCCAAAAAAACATGCATTTTTAGTTATTTTTAGATAACTGTGGGCACTAAACTTACAGCTCTAGTACCTTTCAAAATATCTTAAGTTGAGGCTGGTCACTTTCTCTTTCAACCCTATTAAAATAAAATTTAATCGCATCTGATCTTGAAGCTTTGGGAAACACAGGATCATTAGATCTGTGAGTGAATGATGACGATCACAACTTAATTTTTAATTTAATTTTTCTTTCTATTGGAAGCAATTTTCGTTGATCTATTCTGGGTTTGTTAGTTGGTGGCCACACAAAATATTTCCGATCCAGAGTCCGACTACGAAGATTGTAACTATCACCAACGTAACGCAATTTTTGACAATCCCTCCCCCATGTAATGCGTCGTAACGTTTTTCTGCACCAACCCCTCTTCCTCCCTCAAATTGCGTCACGTAATATTTGAACGCCCCCTTAATAAACATATAGGTTTTTAACGGAGGATGCGGTGTGCGTTTATTTCATCACAGAATGTTCAGGGTACCTTTCGTTTAGATCAAAATAAAATTCAAGGCTGAAAACGTATAAATTTTCTCTTTCTTTCCCACGCTACGCTCAAAAGCGCACAGTGCTTCAAAGTAAGACGCGATTAAGTTTAAGTTTATTGGGGTTAAAAGAAGAAATATCATGGTCAAAAATGCCTTTTAAGGGGGTTTGAACCTCCATTTTCTCAAAAACAATTTGTGATGAACGAATTCTCAGAATCTTCAAAGTGTAGGCTACGTTGACGCAAAGATAAATACTTTTCAGATATCAATCGATGCACTCCAGAAATTGTTATTGAAATGAGCTCAAACATTTATACAAAATCTTCACGGATAGATGATTTTCTGTTATTCGAAAAATTGACAGTTTCAAATGAATGAGAATTAAAGAACTATCTTAATAGCCTCTGTGCCTCTCACTTTCATATAAGTGAAATCGAAGCTAAGCTGAAAGCTTAGTTGTCAACTACTACCTCAAATCAAAATATTTCTTTGAAGTTGAAAATACTTTTGAATGCAATCCGATATGAGCGACACTAAGACGTAAAATAGCTGTCTGAGTTTATGTATGAAAATGCCACTGAAACCACCTAGCCCTTCTACATTGCCACTAAGGCAACAAAAATAAATCGATTTTCTTAATGAGCAAAAAATTTGTCTGCACAAACAAAAAAACTTTGAATTAAAACCTTCCATTCGCAACAATAAATATTAAATACTTAAGTTTTGGCTGCGTAACAATGCAATAATAACAATCATAATTCTGATAATGGGTCTTCGCCGAAATCAAAGTAATAGAAAAGCGCTTTGTAAATTGATTTCATAGACAAAAAGAAATTTCAGGGACCAGCAAAAAAAGACCAAAAGCAAGGAGAGCAATTCCACATAACACTGTTAAGTCCTAAAAATAGTTACAAAAATGTTTAGATTTTAATTTCAGTTTTAAATGCAAAGGTTGCGGTAGTAGGTATTTCACCATTAGAGTGGTGCATAAAATTTAAATGTCAAAATAAATAAAAAAATTTCATATTGACATTTGTCAACTACTTTCGTTAACAATTGGCCAACAAGATCATGCGGTTTGAACCACAGCAAGAATTCAAGAGCAAAACACAGAGTTAAAAGGGCATATTGGTGGAATAGAAGCAGCATTATGACATGATGGCATCCTAAATTTGATGTTTGATACCACCGAAGCCATGCTGAATATTTGGCCGAAATTATATATATAAATTTCAAAAAAAAACTCGGATATTGGCATAAGCTAATAATTTCCTACACAAAAAGTTCAAATCCAGAGTATTCTTTCAGTAAATGACCCACCCATATGCAAACGACTTGCAACGGAATTGAGCCACTTTAATGCAATAATTATGATTGAAAAGAGAAAGCATCATACAAAAGCAAAATAAATTTTAGCAAAGCGGAAATAGTCACTGAAAAAGGCAGCGTCAGAAAATGCGAAAAGCAAACAATTGCAGCAAACAAATAATAAGTAAGTAAGTACTTGCGAATGGCATGTCGTTGGGCAAAGCGAATTATTAGGCAAAATGTTACAGAAATTTTAAAATTAAATGCCAATCCATTGAAAGTAACAAGCAAATGCACGCTATCTCTTACCAAAAACATTCACTCCCATTCTTTTGGCCAATAGACAATGCGCTTTGCGCTTTGTTTGCTCGCTGCTCTTCAGACTAGAAAATTTTGCTTTGTTTGTTTCTGTCTGTCTGGTTGCTAATGAAACATCTTGCAGAGTTGGGTGCATTTTAAGAAAGTGATCCTTAAAGTTCGCAAAATAATTTCCTTTACTTTAGAAAAATATGAGATTTCAATTTGTGTAAACTTGATTTTAATATTTTTAATTAGTTTTCAAAGTACCCTTTGATCAAAGTGCACTTCATCTTCTTAACTAAGTTGTGCTTTATTAAACTTAAGGGAAACCACTAATGTAAAAATTGCAATTTATAGACGTTTTAAGCTGTTGGCATTTAAATATCATTTTATCATAGTGCCATGGGAGTAACGTATTTAAGTATCATTTGGATTGTTAGTTTTAGATTGTACAATTTTACAAAAGCTGGATGCTTTGTAAGTATTAAAAACAAGCACTTTAGCCGGATTTCTTATTTTTTGATCCAAGTATATTTCTTTATTTTAAAATTTTTTCTCAAAAAATTCAGAGTAGATCCGGCGAATGTTAGTTTAAGAGGGAAGAAATCGAAACAAAAAATGTTTGCCTGGAAAAAGTTAATCTCAGTAATAAGCTTTTGCATTATTCTTATTGAGGTAGGTCGGCGTTATCCCAAAACAAATCGAATAAAGTTAGTTAGGCATCTACCTGACCAGAAGAGGTCAGCCCAACTGCCGATCCCATTTATTTTTTTCGATAAATACTTAATGACTTAAATAATATTTCTAGATACATACATACATATATAGCGCAATAATAATTTGTTTTGAAAAACGTATTTGTCGATTATGGCCCTCTAAAAAGTATAATTTAAAGTTAAAATTTTCACAGAATTTTTATTTCATCCTTAGCTACAAAATTTTTTTGTAAAAGCGAAGAAACACTGAATGTACCGTGCTATAATATCATCGAAACCTAGTACCATATTATAACCAGTTATAATCGATATTTTCAATAATTGAAATAAGTGTTCGATTTTAATTTTTTTCGATCAAAAATAATCGTTATTTTCGATTTTTATTTTTTTCGATCTATCTAATTAACTGCCATTGTGGATTTTTTTCTATCACATGCCATACATTTTCGATGTTTTTTTGATAACTTTTGACTTTTATCGATGTATTTTTCGAAAGCTTTAAAAGTATTCTGTATTTTTTTTTTTGATAGTTTACAAACATTAGAGTTTATACATTGTTTTTAAATTTTTTTTTAATGGTTTTTCATAAGTTTAGTAAAAAAGCCTAGACTTTCCTATAAAAACTTTTATGACAACCAGTTTTCAAACATTTTTTTTTGTGAAAGTTACCATTTTCATGCATATAGTTTTTCAAATTTTCAAGTTTTTTATTAGAGTAGTATGAAAATAAATAAAATTGCACATAGCGGCACCATTTTTTTCCAAGAGCAAATTTTGTTGTTTTGGAGAAATAGACGTGGTGCCTGCCATAGGAATAAATTCTGATACAAACAAGTCCAGAAAGATTTTCAGGGATATGTAATGAAATTTTATTCATTATTAATATTATTCATATGTGAAAGGCAGTACGGTATACAACGGCGTCGAAGTATAGAAAACTCCAGATGTAAATGCGATAGCAACAGTATCGTTTACTAGATTCAACCGTTAGGCTTCCTATACTATTTTTTCATATAACCTGGTGGTACAAACGATACATACATCTTTAGATTTTCAATCTTTCTGAACTTGTACTTATTTCTTTCTTTTTTTCCACTATAATTTTTCCCTCACACATTAATTTTCACCTTTTAAGCTACGTTGCTTTGGCCTTTGTAGCTCCATTCGATTTAACCTGGCAGCCAACCTGGTGCACTTTCGTGTCCTTTTTTTTCTGCTTTGTTGCATCCAAGCTTTCGTCCTTTTGGTTACTGACACAATGGCTCCCATACAGCTGTTACTTGTAAAAGATAATTTCTTTATTGCAGTCATAAATGTTGCTTTTTTGGTTACATTTTCTTTTGCATGCTACATACACTACGAGGATATTGGCGGAACAAAGGCGGGCAAGTTTTGCAAGAATTTTGTTAAGTCTCTTCAAAAAAAGAGAAAAAACTTAAATTTTTTTTTTTTTGTTGGTTTAATCTTCCGTTTCTTAATTTGCAAAACTAAGAAACCGAATATCAAAATTACATGTTATGAAATAAGTCATGTAGAAAATAAATATTAAAATATGGCATCCATTGTTTAAAGATCAAACAAAATTAAGGAGTTGTTAATTCGTTATTTTTTCAAGAAAATTAAAAAATAAAATACGAGGAAGTTTAAAATTTTAGCTCACAGTTTTCAAAATCAAATTAAAAAATTTTAATTACTTTCGTACATATCTACTTTAACTTTATTTTTAAAGATAAATAAATTGTTTACTTTCAAGGGTGCTTCAATAAATAAGCTCATCTTAAACTTAGCCAGGTGCAATTTATTTCACTTAACAGAGCAGTTGCACAGTTATGTAAATATGTCGCTGAAGAGGACTGCTGGACTATAATCTACAGAATTAAAATAGTGTTGGAACCGAATTTATTACAAACAACCAATGAAATATTTTTCGATTAATAGACATCTTTCTGAAAACGATTATAAAAGATTTACAAATTTCAACGAGGAATATAAAATTGGTAAGAGCCAAACGTATAGGCAAATTAACAGAGAAAACTTTTTTTAGTCCATTTAAGCGCCTTGTTAACATTACTCTGTTAATGCTGTGTAGCGCTAATAAGTTATATCTCTGCCGAATTTTCTACATACTTCTATTTTACTCCTACTAAGTTTTAAGAAATTTTATGAATTGTTTTGAGAAGCATGAAATTTCTAACTTATTATTAGAAGGAATTGCCTGTGTAATATAAATTATTTTAAGCTGTACCTTAATTCAATAAATATTTTAAATGCATCAAATTTTCAATAAAAATGTATTTTTAAATTTTCAAAAAGTTTTCTCTTCTTCGTTGTAGGAACCATACACAATACTACTTTTTCTCCTCAACATTTAACTCCCCCTTATTGCAAGCAATAAATGCATTTGCATTTTGGCTTATGCGCATCTAACATGGCACCATGTTCATACACTGGCCAACCGTCCTCTTTGCAATCCCTTTCAGTCAACTAACAAGCTTTAAAATTTTTGAACAGTTTTTTTTTACTTATTGCAGAACAACTTCAATGCTTTGAAATTCGTATGAATGACGTGAGCCACTCATAGAGTTAGCAAAAAAAAAAAAAATATTAAAATAAAGTTTGGTAACTCAAGTGCGCACCTGAATGACGCCTAGACTATCATTTTATTGTTGTTGTGGCAACAACAGCACTAGGAATGCAAGAGCAGCAGCATATGCAAAAAAATAAGCCAAGTTTCATGCGGGGCTAAAAAAGTGCTACTAAAAGTAGCCATAGAGTATCATTTTATGCCATGTTATGCCAAAGGGTGAGTGCATGTTTTCACATGAAGTATATGTATGTATATTAGGGTGATTCAATTTTTTTTTTTATTTCAAACAGGTTTAATAGTAGCAGGTACATGAAAGAAGAATTTTGGTGCAATTTGAGTTCATAATAGGTCTGTACGAGCCGGATTTTGTGGTAAAAAATGAAAAGTGTCAAATTTTGATTTCGAGAGAGTAAAAGCTGAAATTTCTCTGACTAGTCTCACCCCCACAATTTTCGGCTCGAACGGAAAAATTGGTAAAAAAATGAAGACTGTCAAAAATTTGTGCATATTTGTGTAAACAAACAATGGCAGGGTTCAGGAAGTAAAACCTGCGTCATGGTTGCATAACCGTTTGGTTAATACTTTCTGAATGTAAGCCAAGTGAAATCTTTTTGAGAATATTAATAATAAATATGACGATGACTATATATTCGAAAGTAGATTAGAGCCACAATTTTTGCTTGAACATTTTTTTAAAGTATATACAATAAAAAGCATTTTAAAACTATGGCTTAGTATAAATTAATATTCCCGCTGCTTTAAAAAGTGTTAAAATCTTGTGAACAGCAAAAATTTTTCATTTCGCAAGGGTTTTTTAAGGAATTTACGTTAAATTTAACAGTTAGTGAAGAAAAATTTTTTTGTTCAAACAAAAATTTGTTTTCGATTGAATTGTACAAAATAATGAAAAATGGGGTAATTTTGATCTAGGTACATTTTCAATTTCTTATTTTAAAACTGTGCGCATCGAAAAACAACATTTTAGAAATAATTATCTGATCATACTCAAGTTTACGATTCCTTTTCAATCAAAAATCGCTCTTCTATTTAATTGAATAAATGAGCATTTACCAAAAAATGTTGTGATTTCAAGCTTTTTGTTATGTTGCTCCTTCTCAACACAACCTTTCAACAAGTGAAAAAAAAATGAAGTACTGAAAAATATTTTATAAGGCAAATATTGGGACATGAAATTTTCTTTCCCTCGCTTGTCAAAAGTGATTTTATAGTCTCGTTGCCTACGATTTTGATAATCTTCAATTTTTAGCCACAAGAAATTTATCTGGGTGAAAAATGAAACTCTTTCTTGGAGGGGAAGTGATCAGCTGTTTCCTTACTCTCATTTTTTCTTTCTCAACCAACACATTTTTTACGGATGGTACACTTTTTGTGGTAAAACTTTATAAATGTTTATAATTATTTATCTGTTTTTTCCGGCTCGTACAGACCTAATATTAATATTTACTGGTGGCTCATCGAGCTTTTTTGTTTTCCATTCGATTGGTATGGGAAGAAATGGTTTACTAGATATTTGTCTCTATATCTCGTGAAAAAAAAGATCTTATTTTATTTATTTTTTTTCTATAAAAAAGTTTCTTGTTATTTTTTCGTGGAGGTAACATTTCGTTAGTTTATAAGCTTTCAAAATTTAAGGATATTTCGAAGAATGAGAAAAAAAATTTTTTTTTAATTCTATAAGCTTTTGTAACGATTTCACTTATATTGAGTATGTAAACCAAATAATGGCTAATAGAGCTATTCCAGAATGGACTATAATGGGGTTAATCTTTGCGAGAAAATAATTTTTTCAGAATAGAAAGTTCCGTAAACTAAACGAAACTTTTTTCGAAATTTATGGTTATAAAACCATTTATACCTAAGTTAAGGAGTAATAAAAGTTTAAAACTCAGTTTAAAATATTCAATTTTCGATCCACTATATCTTTTCAGCATCTTCAGTTTCCAGGCTTGTTTTTAATTACTATCTACTAACAAAGAATGCAGTTGATCATAAGGAAGAAATATATAACTACACATTGCAGTTACAGTCTTTTTGCTTATCAGCGCAATATATCTGAACATTTTTTGCAATACATATGTATGTATGTATGTATATTGGTCAATCTACCCGGTTTTTACATTCAAAATTTAGATTTCTCAAAATCAATTTTTTTTCGATACTTTTTCTAAAAATACTCGATACGTGTTTTTGGAAAAAGCTTTTACGGACTTATTTTCGAAAATACATACGATTTTTTGAAAATCACAAAATTTTAAAATACATGAATTTTCGGACGCTTATATTTCGAAACGCACACATCAGAGAGAAAAACCGATTAGGCATAAAAGTTAGCATTCTACGTCTATTTTCTAACTGTTGTATTGAAAATTTTTTTCTCTTAAGCTATAAGTAAAAATTTTGCAATTTAAAAATTAAAATCGGAAATTTTCGCAAAACGGTATGTTTGATTTTATTGATTTTTTTTTCAGAGAGAAAATGAAATCTTAGCAATAATTTTGCAATTTAATTTAGAGTGGGCAGAGTCGTTGTTCTCTAGATATGAATTTTTCTATATCGCCACGCGTAAAAATTAACTAACAAAATCACGGAGTTAAAATATTCGTTTTGAGTGAGCAGTACTACGCCCCTAACAGGAAAAAACTTTTGCACTGGTAAATCCATAATTTTGATAAAGTTTGAATCCTATGGCAAAGTAATGTTTTTGTTTTATCACTATAATGGTTGAATTTCAATGACTAGGCGAAGTATAGTTTAAAATACCTTATTGCAAAAATATATAGGAAATATATTAAAAATGCTATGAATGTATTAAAAATAAGTTTATCGTACTTGTGTACGGAGTAATTAGAGCACTGAATGTACCAAAGAATCGTTTGCTCTATACTTCACAAAGCGCAATTGTGCTGAAAAAAAAAAAATTCAATTGTACTGAAAATATCATTCTGGTAAATAGTTTTTGTAACATCAGCAGACTTAATTTTATTCTTTTAATTTGTAACTCTCTTTTATTACTAATGAAATTCTTGGCATTGTCGCCAAAAAAATATAAAGGCTGATAGTTTCAACACATTTTTTCATCATTCAACTTGTCATCCAATTTTTTGATCAATGTTTAAAACCTTTTAGTACTTTTATTTCAAAATAATTTAAAATATGATCCACCCTTGCATGAACATATGTATGTATGTATGTATATAAATTTTTGTGGTATGTTCATTTTTCATACATGCTGCGGTATGTTGCATGTGATCAGTTCACACCAGAGGTTGTGTACTGAATGAGTTACTCTTCACTTTAGTTCACTTCACTCGGTTAGTTGGGTCCCATTCTTTAACATTTTATTATACTCTATGAATTGGGGGGGGGGGGGGGGGGGCAGGCAGCACTGATGTGAAACATAAAAACAAATATTGGCATGTCTGCAGTTATGTTGGCCTGTCATTTTTAACACGTTGACGGACAGTTGCGTCTATAGCCGTCAAGTTCAAGTTCACTATGTGACATGACGGCAATAGCCGTCCAATACGAAACGGTCGTTTTTAGACACTGCGGCTGTAGCAGCACAAATGTGCATTTACCAGCGTACAAGTAGAAGCCTAGTGTCATGTTTTCGAAAAAAAATTTATTTATTTTTGTTTGATCATGAACTAACATTTCGTGTAAAACTCCCAAAAATACTTTGTTGCTCACAAAAAATTGCTTATTTCAGTCATTAAACCTGTCATTTACGTTTTTAAATTTTTGCTGTTATAGCCGCCATCGTCCCATTACATAGTGTCTAGAGTCCGCTGGCGCCATGACGGTTGTAGCCGCAACCTAATTAAAGGTGCTGAATTAATCAAAATTAAGTGTATTTAAGCAGAAAGAGTAAAACTATACTTCTAATATTCTAAAAATTACAAAAACATATAGTGTCAATTTTCGAATTTCACTTGTTTCTACTGTCCGTCAACGTGTTAACACACATATATTGATATAGGAAACGTATTTAGATGTGAGTGGGTATTGCATTTGAATGCATTTGTGAGTAAATTGAAATATTTTGAAATTTGCATAAACTCTATTTATTGCACTTTAGTTGTTATTTGGCTCGATAAAAGTTTTTGTTGTTTTTGAAATTTCAATTTAAGGAAAAAATATTTAACATGTAATGTTGAAAAAATGTATACATTGTGGAAAAAAAAAATCATTTTGAGACATAACTAAGATGCAAAATATGTGTAAAAGTTAAGTGAGTTCCCTATTTCTGTCTAACGTTAAGTTCTACATTCATATATCCAAAACTTCAAAAGAAATCATAAACAAAAATAATTATTTTAGCAATTAACTTCAAAACCTCCCGCTGTTCAAATCTTAAATTTGTCAACAGTAAAACTTTAAAGGTACATTTCAGTTTGTAGCTTTGATTGGACTTTAAATTGTTTTTTCAAATTTACTAAGCAAACAGCAAACAAAAAAATACTTTGAAGTTCACAAAAAGAAAAGCCAATAGCAAGCACTTGGAGTTTAATTACAACATTTTTAAGTATAACATTGAATAACGCCGCAGGTGATAATAATTCTTAAAGGAAATTCTCAGTAATGAGTTTTAAAATTAAAAAATTGCTCTTGTTAAATTTGGAAAAACAGTTTTCAACAAAAAAAAAAAAAAAAATGCTGCTAACTGAATTATCCTTTAAAACTTGACCTAAATAACCTTCGCTTCAGGTTAGTCGCAACAAATTTATATGCGTTAAAAGTGACAATTTCATTAAAAGATTTTAGGAATTTTGATAATTTAAAATGGCTTACGGATGCAATAGATCATGATGTTTACTTAAAGAAAAATTGTTGCTTGCTGCAATTCTCTGATATCCTGAGGACAGCTTCCATTTAAGAAAACCAAAAATAAAACTTCGTTTAATATGAAGTTTCTCGTTTGAGTGATTACAGATTTTTATACACAGGCTTATAGGTTTCAAGCAGGCTTTCAGAAAAGTTGTGGTCAAACTTTCAAAGATATTTTTACTCCAGGTGGCCAACTCAAATTCAATTATGTTAAGCAATAAAGTTTTTCCACTAAGTATATACTGCCTTGAAATCCTAAATTTCTTTGAGGGAGGAGGAGCGTTAAGTTGGTGCCAGCGAAGAAATTTTGGTTTTACTCCTCCCTAATAAATGCATAATATATGGAGAATTCTACACCAATTCGGACAACATTTTTCCTTTGCATCTCTGATTAACTTGCAAATTTTTCAGTAGTTAGCGATAGAAAGTATGCACCATATTTTTTGAAATCTTTTTTAAAAAGACTTATGTACATATTACAACGTTTGTTTTTTTTAATGATCATAACTCCGCAAATAATCTGATGAGCTCTTTTAACCTTATACATATACTTAAAAATACCACCATTTAATTGACATATACACATAAAAAAATAAAATAAAGATTTTATATATTCTATTACTAAAAGCCACTGTAAAGTAGTTAACAAAAAATTATATATTTCGGTAACCTCATCATACAGACAGTCATCATAATTGTATACACAGACTAAAAGAACAGACGATGGACCGACTACTGACTTTTATGGTGCACCAAAAATTTTGTGAATAATAGAATTAGGCGAAAAGTGAAATGAAATGCGAGTGAACATGACATGGCTTTTAAGTTTATTGCGCCAAAAAACGGACGCTAAGTGAAATTCACAAAATTACCCCAGCGACTAGCAGCTCATGCCTTGAACCCTGAACTCAGGGGCAAAAAAAATCTGACTAACAAATACACACACATATACAGTTTATTTACATTTTTGCCAACTGATAAACAGAGTTGTAAAATAGTGCAATGGTATTATAATAAGATAGTTGTTCGATAGAAAGAATGATAGATGCGTGATTTATTCGTTAGAGCCTGATTTTTGGTTACTCAGAATAGCAACTTGAAATGAATACAGAGACCTTAAGCGTTCACTTACATCTCTACTAAGTAGATGAAAATCACTCATCTAAGGTCTATATTAAATATTAATTATTTTTACTGTCTTACACAGTTTTACAGCTCTGTCAAAAAGCACTTCACATCAGCCTTCTTAACCACTTTACGCTTCGACATTGCTGCTTGTCAACTATGTTTTTTGGTAATGGTTTCATAAGCTGTTCTCCCCAATTTTTGGTTTTGTTGCTTTTTTCATTTTTTGCCACGATTTCGAAGGGTTACATTTTGTCCATTTTGTTGTTGTTGTATTTTGTAATTTTTGCTTGTTGTCACTTGTCATAATAAAGCTTTTAGTCCGTTGCTAATTTAATAATTTGGTAACACAAAAGAAAAGCAAGAAAGAAAAAAACACGAAAATGGAAACTAAAAACGAAAAACCCCCAAATGTATAAAATTGTTTGCATATCAGCTAACAGCATTTTTTATTATTTGTTGCCTGCTTATAGGAGTAAGAGCCGCTTGTAAAGTGTTTGTAAATGTTTAGTGGCAACCGCCTTTATACTGTTAAGGGTTGTAGGTTATCATTTTCGTTTTTTTTTTGGATCTATGGTTTGCTAAAGATGAAAGCAAAAATATTTCTCTCAAAATTTTGTGAAAAAAACAACAAAAAAAAAAAATTTGAAAAAAAAGAATTGTGTAGCAAAAATAGTTTTATCTGAGTGGTTCAGTTTCACAAAGCATATGCATTTTATGAATTCTTTGCGCAATGTTTTATTTTTAGTAATGGTAAGAAATCTCCGATTTCTATAATGTTAAGTTGCTGATTACATCAATATGGCGATGCTAACACGAAACTTATTTACTTGAAATGATTCAAAATGTCCTTTGATCTAATGAACAACTCTACAATTTTTAATTCATGATATAGTAGTACTCATCAAAATATATTAACGGACAATTATTATTTTCAGACACTGATATAAACATACATTTTCTCATAAACTTTCGAAACCTGGTAAAAGCGAGACTAGTTACATAGCTTATAACCGTAGTGACCATATCCAAAAAATCAATACAGCAATTCTATATATCTTACTTATTTTCGTGCATATGTCATTTTAAGGTTTAGTTTTATGTACATAATTTTCATATCCTTTTCCTATTTCCGATTTTTCACTTCCGTTTTGCATTTGTTCAGCCATGTAAAACACATTTAGTTTCTCTTCCTGTCTTGCATTACATGCATAATTTTTCGTTCTAAGCCAAGTAGAAATTGCTTTTATTGGCATGGGTGTAACTCACACCAATTTTTTTACCTGCATTTTAAACTAACATATATCATATTTCTATTTTATCAAATGTGTATTTATATTAGGGTGTTGCAAAAAAAAAATATTTATATAGTTTTTTTTTCATAAATTTCATGTTACTAAATCTGAATATGGTACCTCTTTTGTCTTATCAGATTATTTTTAAAATTTTTCTAAGTTTGGTACCCAATATTGTGTTGAGCAAGTTGTTAGAAATTATTAATTAGTTCTTTTAGCAGAAACTGACTTTTAGTGTTATGGAAGCTAAATAAAATGTTGTTTTCATATGAATCACCCCAATTTCTTATTGTTTGTATTTCTTATAATTAATTACTTGAAATTTTGTTGAATTTGTATATAAATTAATGTTGCTTTTACTTTTGCTATTGGCATGGGTTTTGTAAAGATTTGTAGTCCCATTGGTATTTGGCATAAGTATTTGACAATGCGAATATAAATCAATTTTGATAACAAACATTTTACATATATAATAAGTTTACAGTCTGAAAATTCTACTTATTTCTAAAGTTATAAAAAGTCATTGAATTAAAATTAATCAAAATATCTATTCAGAAAAATATTTTCTTTTATTCTAAGAATTTTTTTTTTTTGCTATGACGTCATATATATTTTCGTCTATGAGTAATTTTCATAAAAAATTGCTGGCAGTAAAAAGTTCTTAAAATTTGTTGAAAAATAATTATTTGGAAATTTTTTTTTTTAAGAAAATTATATACAGTGGCGAACAGTGAAATCCGGACAAACAATTGGCAGAATATGATCTTCTTAGATGAATCACAGTTCAACATCGAATGCTGGACGTGCGCCGAAAAACTGGAGAGCGTTATAGCGACGAGTGCACTCAAAGAATATGTATGCAATCGATTAGTAGAATGGTCTGGAAATGCTTTTCTTATTACCAAGTTGGATAACTGGCCTTGATTGAAGAAACTGTCAAAGTAGCCGAATATAAAAACATCCTGATAGAAAACTTGGAACCTTCTACTGAATAGCATTTTTCGCGTATGGACAACGTGTTTTTTCGAGATGATTCTGCGCCTTGTCATCGAGCGCAATTGGTAAGCATTAGTGTTTTGTAAATCCTTGCTTTGTACTTAACAATAACCCACAACTTTCATTCTTTTTTTTCTTCTTCTTCTTTTGTAGGTAAAGAATTACTTGAATGAACTTGGCATTTCAACTTTATCGTGGTCAGACAATAGTCCCGATCTTAGCCCTTTTGAGGATCTTTATCATATAATTAAGGTGCAGGAAGCAAGCCACAAGTCCACTAATTTACGCGAGTTAGACAGAATAATTCAAAATGATTGGTTCGAAGGCATTTCCCAAGATCATTTGAAAACTTTGATCTCTTCCATGCCGCAGCGAGTTATGGCGGTCATAAAAGCGAAGGGAGGAACAACAAAATATTGATACCTGTTTTTTTTAATCCTTAATATTAGTTCTTAAAATACCTGCTGTAAATATTTTAGAATTAGTTCTTTAAAAATAAAATTTTACTACATTTTACCAAAAACTTTTTTTTTTCAATAAAGGATATATTTCACTTTTTTTTGTTAAAAATGATGTTTATGGTGTGGTTTTTCGACCTACAGCAAAAAATTTTCAATAAAAAATATTTGCTTTTCTGATCCTTGCATCAGGTTTTTGAATCGATAAAAAATTTAGATCCTAAAGGATTTTATTCAATTTTTTTTGTTTGTCCGGATTTCACTGTTCGCCACTGTATTCATAGGAAAAAAAATTGTTTGCTATTTTAAGATTTGACCTGTTTTATGATCTTTTTGCGCAGTGCCATTTTGATTGAAAATTTAAGGTTTCGAAGAAAAAAGTTGTAAAAGTGTAAATTTTCACAAAAACTGTTATCTCTAATTCAAAAACTAAAAATTCACAGAAATAATTCAAACCATAAAAAATGTTTTTTACATTTTTTTCAAAGTTTTTTTATACACAATCAAAAATTTTTTTACATTCTGGCATCGAGAATTTGCTGAAATTTTGGAAAGCATTAATTTAAAAAATCATTTCATTTCCGATACGATTTGAGCTCTTTAACAATTTTTGAGCAAAAGAAAATAATTTCAGTTTGGGAATACTGTGCGATTGTCCTAATAAAAATTAATAGAATGTTTGTGGTTCAAGCCTTAGTAGGTACTAAGTAACCAAAACTGGTTTCATGAGGTTACGTGTATTCGCATATTCGTATATATGGGACATTTTAGCTTCATCGGGACACAGATCTACCCAAAAATTAGCGCTGAAGTTCGTATGCTCAATATGCTTTCAAATGAGAACTTGCAGTTTTCGAATTTTACTGTAGAAAAATCGAGTTTTCCAGCAAAAAGAAATCTCGTAAAAATAAAAATTCGCAACCGATCTGGTCCAATTGTAGCTGATGTAAGACACTTCTAAAAATCTGATGTGGCAGGTTGATAAAATTCAACATGACAACCGATTTGCACCAAATTCGGGATACGGTGACTTATCATCGATGTAACTCTGTACCAAATATCATAAAACTTGGTCCATTAATTTCTTCATTTTTATCGAATCTGGAACATAATTTTCTTGCAGTTTCGGTAGAAGATTCACTATTTTGCTGATGAATATTTGTTATTTCCCAACGTAATTTAAGCCTGTATTGACCCATTTCCTTTACCGGAGATATAAAACAAACGTTCGCTCATAATACGAATGACTTTAGAGTTGCCACACTCAAAAAGACCAGCGGTTCAAATTTCAATCGCAATATGAATCCCCCTGATATGACTTGATATGGATATACATTGTTTTATATAGTTGATAAGAATAAAATAACCTTTTCAAAAAAATTTATTTGATCTTTGTTAATCTTTTTTTTGTTCTATATACCGGTCGGTGGTTTTGATTCAATGTGAATTATGTCGTCAATTTTCTGTTCTGCTTAACTCAAGGAACTCAAATATATTTAATTTTGTTTCATTTTCGATTTAAAAAATAATGAAATAATATTGCTTCGTTAAAATATTGGAACTCATCTTATTGATTTTCAAATAAATATTAACATCACAAACCGCCGTCTTCCCGTCTTCTTATATTAATTAGCATCCAATTGGATATAACGAATAGTTTTAAAATTTGATTTTCCTTCGATTTATTATCTCATAATTCTAGGTATCTAGGTTCATAAAATAGCTTAAATCATACCAGAATGCAGACAATCCATTGGAAAATATTGGTTATTTTATTCAACACCACATACTCTACACCATTTGTATATTGGTAAAACTCCCACAGTAGTTCATACCTAAGTTAAAAAAGTGCAATAAATTTCCCACGCTTAATAAATTTTTACTTGCATTCATTGGCGAGAGAAACAAAATAAAAAAAACACCCATACAGCGACAAATGCGGTAGAAAAATAGGATGTTTTTCTGCTTTTTTACACCTGAAGGAAGCTAAAAATTTAAGTTTTTTTAAATGTGCATTCCAATTTTTTTTTTTCCCAATGTTATTTAAACGTTGGCAACACTGCATAAACGAAAAAACAACAACGATAAGGACAACGACGACAAGTGAGAAATTGGTGACAAGCAGCAAAACACTTTTTACAACACTGTCTACCAATGCTTGCCAAAGCAATTTTATTTGCCAACCAAGAAAAAAATTCAACGAACTAAATTGTTTTACCAAAAAGGAGAAAAATACTTGTAGTTTTATAGAAAAAAAAAGAGGTGCGAAATTGTAAATGTGCAATCAAATGAAAGAAAACCAATAATCGAAAAAAAATGCCAAAAAGCACTCGAGGCACTCGAGAATAAAAGTGTTTGGTAGTAGGTAAGGAACTCTCCATTCGAAGTCATTGAAAGCTCAACGAAATGGTAAAAATTATGTGAGACAAGCATTTGGCAATAAATTGCATGGCTGCAGGTGTTGTTTATAATAGTTATAAAAAGAACTGATTTTCTTCACGCTATATTGAAATTTTTAAATGAAAGAAGTTGAGATATTTTTGCATCTTAAAGTTTGCCAACATCAAGTTAGAAGAGTAACAAAATAGTACACACGGTAATGAAATAAATTACAAGTGATTGTAATAGAAAAATCACGGTTCCGTATCGTGCATTTTATTAAAACCCTCTTTAACGAAGCATCAACAAAAACAAAACGTAAAATCACAATAAGACGATTTTGTATAAGAAGCCACCCAGTTGAATTAACCGAGCGTGTTTTATTGCCAAGTCATGAGAACTCTACCCTTAAGTAATTTTCGGTATTCAGTGCAACTACGTATCTACCTTTTTGTTTCTATTCGTTAAGGAATTAACGCGCCACATTGGCAAATGTATTATGTTGAAGTTTGAAGGTGCTCAACTGAAACCATGGCATAACGTTGCAGATATTTAACTACTCGAAAATTCTTTAACGTGAGTATATTTTGAAATATTTTTACTATGAATTAAGAGTTGTTGGAAAATTTAATAACTATTTTAGAAATATGAATGTATTATAGACAAACTTTATTATCACTAGATGTGTAGTATACGCCAAGTTAAGGCAAACGAACAAAACCTTTGAATGTTGCTGCTTAAAATCTTGACGCGACTACCAGAGCTCTAGTAATTTTTCCGCTGAGCGACGGATACGTGTTTATACATTACATGTTTCAGTATAAGAGACTGGTTGACTTTCTCGTAGATGGTGGCAACAAATCTATTGCAAATAAGCAACAAGACGTTTTACTTCTCGATTTCAGTTGTAACTCAGCCTTATAGAAGCAGATATCAGATGTTCTGGCAACAAAAATGACCAAACTGTTATATAGAGATATATTTTTGGCCAATTTGAAATCACAAAATAAAAACTCGGTGCATATGTTGATATACATAGAAATCATCAGAATCATCAATGCGAATAACTTTCTAAACTTTTGGAACTAACTACATAAATTTTAGTGTTAAGTACAAGAACAAAAGCAGGTTCCAGAATTCAACAAAGAGCCTTTATTCCAGGCTCTACGCTCCTCCCTGAAGAAGGTGAAATTAGCTGTCTTAGGTTCTCTCGTACTTGGACTTATATTTATTTATAATAAGCTTAAGAACTAGTCCAACTCCATTCAAAACTTAAAAAATTAAGACTACAATCGAATTACATATGAGTCTGCGAACCATGAATATACCCCTGTACTTCATGTTGTCTTAACCCTTCTGTGTGTGACGGGGCACCCGGATAGCCATTTCATTTTCCAAACAACATTTTTTGCGTTAGGAAATGCTCTACAATTCTATAACTTCACGAGAACTTCTGACATTATATTAATACTATATTTTCATATGAGTGGTTTCACCTGATCAGTTCAAGAGATGTCATTATTTTGAACAGTTCGAGTCAAAAAATTTGAAATTTTCAAAGAATTTGTGAAGGGGTACCTTGCCACCTGAAGAAAGGTGTTTTTTTTTGTCACGCACAGAAGGGTTAAAGCTAATTATAAACAGAGATCAAGGATGTAAAATAAATTTGTTGGTTGTCGCTGAGATTTTGGAACAAATACAGTTTAGCACACAATCGAAATTTGTTATAAATCAAATATCTTCATATGTATTTTTCAATTCTAATAATAAATAATTATGGAATCAAAAAATGTCGTTCGGACCTGGTATCGGAGATATAGCCATAGGAAGTTCCTGATATAGCATTTCTAAAAATCGATATAAGTTAGAAACACCTGCATTGATTTCTTAAATATAGGTATTATGTGAAAGGTTATTTATTGTGCTACAATATTGACTCAGAAAATTTGGAAATCTGGCTCGTAATTTTCGATATTATGACTTTTCTGAAATTTAGACCGTTTTTTTTTTAAAAAACCGTTATTTTTCCAAAAAATTTGCTATTGACCTACAGTTTTATTAACATACTTAAAAAGCTCAATTTATCCCCCTTAAAATGATCTAACACTTTAACAAAAATTTTTAATAATAACCCTTTCTAACCGAAAAAAATAAAAATAGTTCTGAAGAATTTTGGGAACTTTTTTAAATTTTTTTGATATGATGTGTTCCCTTGACAATCAATCAATCAATTTTAAAGCCTATTAAATTACCTTTGATATGACACCCATATTTTGAAAATCAATGCAGGCATTTCTGATTTATATAGATTTTTAAAAAAGCTATATCCGCAACTTCCGATGGCTATATATCAATATTCGAAAATAAGTAGTCCAATCTCAAAGATATATCTTCTTTTATTTAGCAACGGATATAGTTCTTATTATTTTTTTGACTACAAAAATCAGAATCGTTGATATTGCCTTGCCGTGTAAGATTTCCTTAAAATGAACAACTCAATAAATAAGCGAAGATTGTGCGCTTTCATACATAGCTTCTATTAATCACACTGAATAAAATCTTTTTAGAATGGGTCAAAGTTATCAAAAAAAAATTTTTTTTCCTTATACATTTTTTTCACAAAGCGAAACTTTCATAAAAAAATTGTTGGGAGTAAAAAGTTCTAAAAATTGGTGAAAAAACGCAAAAAAAATATATAATTTTATTGTGCTATGTTTTTTTGTAAAAAAAAACCTGTTACAATAAAAAAAAAATATTTTTCTGAAAATTTTGACCAAAAGTGATGTAAGCTAAAATTTTGACCTGAACATATTTTATTTCGTTCTGGGAACACTTAGGGCTGGCGGAAACTATCTGGCGATATTTTTATAAATAGAGAATACTACCGAAAGTAATCTCCAGAAATTTCATCACATATGAAATGACTAATATTTAATCAGAAGTAGTTCAGTAGATATATGTATATATCATGACTTTTGAAATGACAACTCTAGTTCACCGAGTGGTTTCCAGGAGTGTGATACCAAATAGTTTTAATGGTCTCACGTGCTTGAAGAGATTACATATACATACATATCATCAGAGTGAAGAATATTTTTTCAATTTGTAGAACCTGAATTGTCAACTTGAAGACTGCAATGAATTAAATTATAGAATATTTTGACAAATTGACGTAAAGTTCAATAATTGCTACTCAGATTTACTAATGAAGCGTTTGCACATTTTATTCAGATCTTCTCAAATTAACGAAATTGTGTCATTTCAAGCTACCAGTTTTGTTGGTTGATGTTTGATTACCATTTCGTCTATTTGACCTGCTTTTTATTCAATATGATTGCAAAGTTTGGTTCAGTATACATGGACTTAGTGGTGCTTACTTAAGATTTGGCAAACTTCACATTTTTTTAAGTAAATTTTTCTTTCCTTCAATAGTAGCCTCCGCAAGCACCGAATCTCATCATCTCAGATGATGGAGCCGCTCAAGTCAATTAATACAAATTTTAATGAAGTTAAATTTTTCTACAGTAAAAAGAACTATCAATTTTCAAGAAGAAGTTCTTCCTAATAAATAAACAACTACATACAACTGCACAAGTTTGTCCGGAATATGACAATATAAGAAAACTATAATTCTTAGAGAGCACTTTAATAAATTTTATACAAAGCAGTGTCAAAAATAAACATAAATTACACTTATATACATAAGTAAAAAGAAATCACGATAAGCGCATTTCTTGAAGTTTCCATCATTAGCTTAAGATGTTTTAAAACAGCTGATCATAAAAACGAGTTAATCGCTTTTTAAAGACATCACTTTTTATACGCTCGCCAGCATCTTATATAAGGTAAAAAAAAAAATGATAGAGACAAATTCATCTTCATCAAATTGATATAACTTTTTCAAACTTCATTCATTGTTGAACTTTACTACAAATGCTGGAATACGCAGTATTTTTATTAATGATCTTTAAAAAAAATGCAACACGCTGACCGATTATATCTACTACCACCAACACCACCACCACAAAAAGGTACAAATGAAAATGAATGAGATTTGAATTGCATGTGGAAAAGAACAAAAAAACGCAGCCAACTCAAAGCAGTTGACGCTTTCTTCAAAGAATCTTTGTTGTCAGCAAAACTTGAGGTCATAATACATTCAACCTGTTGTGGTTGTAGTCTATGACGGTGGAAGGCTCTGCCTTATGTGCAGTTAAAAATGTTGCTCCGATGGTTTGGTATGGAATTTAAAAATAATTAATGATGCTTAGGTTGTAGAGCACTAAGGATGAAATGAACTTTAACCAACTGTGCTAGTGCATAAAATCAACCCTTAAGTAATGTCAAGAAATCTTTAGGAAAATTACAAATAAATTTCAATTTGAAATGGTCAAAGTGAGCAAAAAAAAAACATATTATTCCAAAGTTCCTTTTTACAAAAGCTGTCAAGTTGATTGGAGTGAGACTCAAAATTATTAATATTGCACGACAAATGAGCGCCAACAGACCAAAGATAGAGGACAAAACAGGAGTATACTGACAGGCAACCAACCATTCATGCAGACAAACAGACAGTAGAAAGTTATTTATAAATTTGTTGCTGTTACGCGCTGAATCTCGAGACATTATCTTATGTTCCTTTATTCACTATAACATCCTACTACTTTGTCGGCGGGGGGGTTGGTGTGAAAGCCGGCTAAAATGTGAATTCCATGTTTAACCAAATAAATGACATAAAAAGAACCTTTGACTTTCCCTTAGCATGCTGCAGCAAGGATAATAATGTTGATTATAATAATGATGATTAATAGAAATGTATATATGTTGATTTTGACATTTGACTGCAGTCTGTAAACAAAACAAAAAAAAAAAGACAAAAAACGAAAGAGTGAGAGCGACAAATGTCAAAGTGCTAAGCAGGAGGAATTAATGCGTGAATGGTTGAATGGAAATATTGGACAGAAGAGTAGTTTGAAATCCCTATTTGTATGGTTTTCTTTTGTTTTGTACTGGTGTTGGCCTTAATGTGAAAATAATGATGGTAATGGTTAAAAAAATGAATGAATGTTTATCGAATTCGAAATGCACGCAAGATTAGGGTGGTTAGAATGAAACAGCTCAAAAAGGGTAGCATAATAAGAGTGAGAATATTTGCATTTACATTAAAAAAAATTCAACCTTTATGATAAGGCTATTAGAAGTTATCTTGATTCGAAAAAAAATTATATCTGGTTTGATTATATACATATTAAGTTAAGTTAAATTGTATAAAAATCTAGCTCAACCATAATCTCATTCAACTCAAATAAACATAACATGAAGATAACAGTTGCATCCAAGTCATTTCCACACCATGTTTTTTTCAAGCCAAAGTCGATTTCCAATCAAGCGCTACTTACTTAATTTCACTTATAACAGTTACAAGTCCAAACATGTTCAACTCCTCCAGTCTTAGTCAAATCCAAATCAACAAAAAATCAAAGTCGACCAATTAAAGTCAACTTTAAGACAAGCTAACTTCAAGTCATGTCGAATTGTAGTCCAACTTAAGTTCACAGCAATTTAAGTCATGTCAAAGTTTTGTTAGAGGTACGTCAATGCCTAGTACAGTTGAGTGCAATGATATTTAAGGGGACGTCCATTAATTACGTGAGCTAAAATAGGGGGGTAGGGGGTCCGGCAAAATCTCACCAAGGGGGGGAGGGGGTCAAGGAAAACCTCACGTCAACTTTTTAATGCATAGAATTTACATTAAAAATTAATATTTAAATCTCACCGGAGGGGGGGGGGGGAGGGGTCCCGCCAGATCTCACCAAAACTCACCAAGGGAAGGGGGGTCAGAAATTTCAAAAAAACACCTCACGTAATTAATGGACGTCCCCTAACTGATTTCAATTTAATATAGTTCCACTCAATTCAATGCGATTCAATAAAATCTAATTGAACTAAATTTAATTCTATTCAATTCCATTAATTTTCATTCTGTTCAATTCAATTCAATTTAATTCAATTTAATTCAATTCAATTCAATTCAATTCAATTCAATTCAATTCAATTCAATTCAATTCAATTCAATTCAATTCAATTCAATTCAATTCAATTCAATTCAATTCAATTCAATTCAATTCAATTCAATTCAATTCAATTCAATTCAATTCAATTCAATTCAATTCAATTCAATTCAATTCAATTCAATTCAATTCAATTCAATTCAATTCAATTCAATTCAATTCAATTCAATTCAATTCAATTCAATTCAATTCAATTCAATTCAATTCAATTCAATTCAATTCAATTCAATTCAATTCAATTCAATTCAATTCAATTCAATTCAATTCAATTCAATTCAATTCAATTCAATTCAATTCAATTCAATTCAATTCAATTCAATTCAATTCAATTCAATTCAATTCAATTCAATTCAATTCAATTCAATTCAATTCAATTCAATTCAATTCAATTCAATTCAATTCAATTCAATTCAATTCAATTCAATTCAATTCAATTCAATTCAATTCAATTCAATTCAATTCAATTCAATTCAATTCAATTCAATTCAATTCAATTCAATTCAATTCAATTCAATTCAATTCAATTCAATTCAATTCAATTCAATTCAATTCAATTCAATTCAATTTTCAATTCAATTCAATTCAATTCAATTCAATTCAATTCAATTCAATTCAATTTTCAATTCAATTCAATTCAATTCAATTCAATTCAATTGAATTCAATTCAATTCAATTCAATTCAATTCAATTCAATTCAATTCAATTCAATTCAATTCAATTCAATTCAATTCAATTCAATTCAATTCAATTCAATTCAATTCAATTCAATTCAATTCAATTCAATTCAATTCAATTCAATTCAATTCAATTCAATACAATTCAATTCGATTCAATTCAATTCAATTCAATCAATTCAATTCGATTCGAATTTCCCTTTTATCATATTAAATCCTTTCACCTTATGCATATATCTTTAAAAATAATGTGTACAGGTAGCGCCATATTTTCTTACCCCTCCTCCTACCATATCCTTCATCGGCTATGCCAAAATAAGCTGAATTTGTGCAAGCACAAAAAAGTAAGAATTAGTTCTTAAAAGCAGTGGCAAATTTTGTGCTCCCTCACTCAAAAAATGATGATGAATGCGTTATCTTCTGACCCAAATAAATTTGTCAATTTATCATTTAGTTGAATGTAGAGATTTATAAACTGACTCCGGCAACACGAAAATTATCCGCGTCTTGTTGCTTTTGTGGCATTTGAAGTAGAAGAAAATGAAGTATGAAGTAGAATTGGGAAAATTACTGCCAAAAGTTCACAAAACCCGGCCTGCTCGATTGTAGGGGTTTGTTATTATTTTTCTTTTTGGCATTATTATGATTCATTTAAGACGGAAAACGTGGCACTTAAGCTTCCCTTTTTTGTGTTTGTTTGGCTGTGTGTGTGTGTGGGTGCTTCCTTCCAAGTGTCACTTTTTCACTCAACAGTTATTTGTATCTCTTTCTTATAATTTAGGTGAATAGCAAATGTAAATTACGGATTTTTGAAAAATGTTTCTAAATGTGGTATGAAATTTGAAAGTAGGTATACAATAAAATAAAATTGAAGTGTTTGTACTGAAATGACAGCTCTAAGGACGTTTATAAGTAGAGGTTTCTTGAAAAAACAGTAGTAACTGTGTAAAGATGAGGGTTGTATAGTCTCAGTGCTTTAAAGATACACTCATTTATTTCAAAAGGATTAGTAATTTGTTTTGTGCTTATTTTAAAACAATCATAATTATGTAAATTTTTTGAGTTTAGGTTATATTTATGACATCCTTTGTGTTGCTTAGAGCCTTTCAAAGACTTTTTAACAATAGAAGATATCATATACAAAGATAAATCATTACAGTTTTTGCTAACACTTAATATGATTTTTCATTCTAAGAATCCACAATTATATTCCGTTTCGGACAAAAAAAAAACTAAAAGGGACAGTTAATTTTCGTTAAGTAAAAAGCATTCTCAGATTTCATGAATAAATTTCGTTATCTTATTTGTACATATTTGACTAAAACATTTTATAATTGGAAAGCTAATGTTTCTCCTCATCACCAATTTATATACTATAGCATTAAAATAAAGAAGTTTCAGATATTTTGATAGATTTCAACGTTTTGAAACGTTTTGTTTGCGACACTAAAATGCCACTTAGATTTATTGTGTTTAATTTTCAGATTTTATTTTAATATAACGCTGGGATCGTAAATAATAGTTATTTTCAATAATTGAGTTCAAAAAAATCACACTCTTTTAACGAGAAGCGTAGGTATATGACATGATTTTTAATTCTTTGATTTTTATTTTAAAAATCGAAAATATCGTACCTTTGGACTTTTATTTTCCTCGATGAAAAATAATCTTAATTTTGGAATTGTATTTTCCTCGATCCAAAATCATCCTAACTTTGGATTTTTAATTTTTTCAATAAAAATCGATATTTTTAGATTCAGAATAATCATATTTATAGATTTTTATATATATAGATCAAAAATAATTATTCTGCGTTTTTATTAATTAGTTTGGTACTCAATCTACACTTCTTTTGGGTTATGCGAAGTCCTAAGTTACTGCAATGCTCTTCGACTTTTCTATGGCTTTTTGAAAAAATGAAGATTGGTTCCAAAAACTATATACACTTTTACCCAGTATAGCGTACTAAAGTTTTGGTTTTTGTATTTATTTTATTACTAGGAAACTAGTAAACTTGTAGAAAAATTTTAAAAAAGTCCAAAAATGCAGAGAAAGTGCTAAATGTAGGAACATTTTTGTAATTCGAAGTGTCAGTCCGGTCAGTGTTTCAAGCAATTAGAGACTTATGTCAGCAATAACTAGAGTTATGTTGGCGACGAAGACAACAATTTCTGATCTGCATAACTTATAAAATTCTCACACTTCTAGTAGATAAATTATTTGTGAAACAATATTCTGTTCACTATGTCAATACGAGTTAACATTAAGTAGAAGTAGAAGTTGTACTGTATACTATTTTTTGCACAGTGTTGTTTGCAAAAATATTCAATAAAAATAACGAAACTGCCCAATGAATAATATATTGGGTGCAAAATATATGTATATGAGCATTTAATGCACCAAAGAGCATTTTTCTGTTACATTTTTGCATTTTTTATTTCCTATCAACAAACCACTTTCACTACTATTAAGGGATTAACTAAGTGGATATTTTTTTTTTTTTTTTTTTTTATAAAATCCGTATTTTTTATAAAGATTTTCTACTTTACTATATTTTAGCACTTCAGGTGATTTTCTTTTTATCATACAAAATCTTCTTCATCTTTATTTTACTTTACTAAACTTACCTGGTGACAATTCCTCTGTAATCCCTTGAATGGACGCCGTAAACAGTGTCAACATGACAACTGACACAAGCAGCAATGGTCGTTGTTGCCATTGCCTTTGCTGTTGTTGCTGCTGTTGTTGTCTATGCACAAGTGTCGTCATTGTGTTGGCAATTGTTGGTGCTGCTGCTGTCATGTAAAACAAGTGTTTTAATTTTGTGTTTCACGTCAAGTGATTTTTGCAAAACAAGAAAAAAACTACAGCACAAAAAAAAAATCAAAACCCCAACAGCAGGAAAAAACTAAAGACAATAACAACAAGAACCAGTGAAGAACACAAAAACTGGCACAAAAGCTCAATGCAATAAGGACGCCCTTTTATGCCCTCTAGCGATGCTTTAAATCTTTTGTTGGTCGATCAGTTGGTTGCTTGGGTTATTGGGTTTTATTTTTTGTTATATTTTTTTTTTGCTTGGTTTTTGTTGAAAAATTTAAATGCACTTTACAATCTCAATATTTGCGTCAATTCTGGGGTATCTCTTGAGAAACGTTCGTTTTTAGCAATTGAATTGTGGGCTGTTTTGGTGTAGCAATATTTTTCTTTTGATTTTTCCTGTAAAGATAAAATTATTTATAAAAAATTATTATTACGAAAAATACTGTAAGTATTTATACAACAAATACTATGATTAGAACTAATAACTTGATCTCAACCGTTAACATATTGCCTATATTTCCCAACTTTAGTTGCATTTTTTAAAAATTATCTCCAAATACAAAACATGTGAAAACTTCATATTTTTTTCTTATTAAAATAAGTATTTTTTTTTGTAGTTTCTATTTTTCCAAAATATATCCATTCTTCTTCTTAACTTTACTTTAAAAAAAAACTGATTGTCAAACGTATAAAAAAGCTAAACATATTTTCTCTGGCGTATGCTCTTCCATTAAAATGTGCTCCTATCTAAGCAAATAAGAAAAATATTTTAACTGCAGACAAGCAGACATTTGACAGACGTTTTGCTGATATAAAAATGCACACAAGCACAACAACTCTTAGATGCACAATATGTATATAAAATGCACACAATAACAATTTCAAAAATAAGCAACTGTTTGCAATGGCGTTGTAAATAATAAATAACAAATGCACGACTTCATTCATTGCAAGTTGTTTGTTATTGTTGCTGTTGGTGTTGGTGTGCTTTCTACGAGTGTATGTAATTTTATTCGGTGCAACAAAGTGCTTCGCACACAACAGTTGACATTTCAACACATGCAAGCAGATGAAAAAAAGGAATGAAAAGTGAATAAAACAAAACATGAAAATGAAAAATGTAAAATAAAAATTATTTGGTTTCAGAACGCCTTAAGCCAAAAGTTAGGCATGCCAAGGTATCGAATGGAAAATATCAATAGTCAATTTGAGGCCAAAAATATATGTAAGGACTTTCAATAGATGTGCTACATTTTTCAATAAGAATAGCTTCCTATAGGGATGTCTGACATATTTTAAATTGTGGTTTTTTTTCACTACAGACATACAAATAAATCATCATGGATCGCTATACAAAGAACAACGTTAACAAATCGCTTAATTATTTTATTATGATTTGCGTTCAATTGTTCAAACTTAAAGATCGCTACATGAATTTTATGATTCATTTAATCGACTAATTACACAAACTATTGTACGTCGAATTCAGGGCCGGACGAACGTCAATTTAACCCATTTTATACCCTCGTACGATTTTTCGTACACCAACTATGATAATTAATTAAAACAATTAAGTCAAAAATACAGTCAAATGTTCAGAGACACGAATGGAAAGGTTGTACTATTGTGTGTAAAATAAAATTTCCCATAGTGCCCCCACCCTCCCCTTCTACTTTTAGGGCGAGCGCCAAAATACTCTTACTGGCAGACTATTTTTGGAAAATATTTTAAAAATGGTATGTACACACGGTTAGAAATCTTGGATTAAATTTTAATACAAGCGAAATATTACAAGGATTTTTAATACAATTTTGATTAAATTTAATACTTTTCAATAGAATGCAAATTTTTGTAATAAGTTTTGTATTAAATTTTAATGTATAAGTATTATATTCAAATTTTAAACCATGCTGTATTATATTTTAATACTTCAATATTGAACTTTCATTTTATGTTGTTGTCAATATAAATAAACTTTCAGCCAACCAATAAATAACACTTCGGTGGCTGATGTCAAGCTGCGCGTGCATCAATTGAATTCACAAGGAACCCGGTTCGAATCCCATTCAAAATGAACATTTTTTTTTTTAAATCTTAATAAAAACGAGTATTAAATTTTAATACAAAAAAGTATTAAAAATGAATTTTAATATTTAGGCAGTATTAAATTTTAATACATTTCTGGTGTAGTCATATATGTAAGCCCAAAAGTATTAAAATTTAATCCAAAATTTCTAACCGTGCATAATTAATTTTCTCTTAAAACACATTCGGGTCTAGTAGAGGATATATCGAAATACGCATAACATATATTACCTGGTAATCAAGTAATCATTACATTTCATTCAAAAAATAAATTAAAAGTAATTGTAATTGAAATTTTTCAATTACATTAATTTCAATTACATTATTCTAATTACTTTTGTAATTGAATTAGTAATCTTTTAGAAAGTTGTAATCTATTACTTTTCCCAAGAAATTTGAAACGAAAATGTAATTGATCACACATTTTTCAGCAATTAAATTTATTAAAATTTGAAAAAAATTTTCTTTCAAGCGATAAAATTCACAAAAAAAAAATTATGTATTGCATATGATTTATATGGGAATGTGAAAGAAGAACTTGAGCTCTGACCTTTCACCAAGTTTAATGCTTGTTGGACATGCATAAATGACCTTATTACAGTTTGCTTAAACTTTTCACCACACTTGATTGAAAAATTAAAAAATATTCAGAATATCCCATGAATTCAAAAATTTCATTGGTTTTAGTATGTCCTATATACAAAAATTGCTCGAACAGCTACCTTATTCAGCTTTATTTTGCCATTTTTAGAAAAAAAAATGTGTCTTTCGCTGAAATTCGCATATTTGAGTATGCGCCTCAAAAGCACTTTCATTTCATTTTACGTCCGTGTCGCTTTATATTGGCTAATATCCTGGAATAGCATGCTCGATCGAGCCTGTTATTTTTCCTTAATATAGTCCTCCCCTAGTACTACACAATGAGCAAAGTTTACAACACAGATTTCTTTGGACTTTGACACGTCCGTAGCTGTAGAAATACCCATATGTGTATCTCTGGATATGTATTTATGCATTTGTGTTTGCCTATCTTGTAATTAATTACTTGAAAAATTGGAAATTACAACTAAAAGTAATCCATTACAAATTTCGTTCAATTACTTTGCTTTTCAACTACATATTTTGAATTACAGTAATTTCAGTCGAAATTCAATTACAATTATAAGTAATTGTAAAAATATTTCAATTACAATTATAAGTAATTGTAATTGAAATATTTTCGAAATTTTCAATTACTATAACATGTAATTATAATTGAAAAATTTCAATTACAAATTACAAGTAATTGTAATTGCATGAATAATTAATTACCAAATGTGCACAGGTCTAAACAAAGCAAGAGTTTCCCTTGGATTTATTTAATGATGCTCTAAAGATATTGATGAACCCTAGCCGACTTTCACTTCAGTTGTCCGCTTGACTTTGCTGGAATCCGAACTCACATAAAGACGCTTTAAGTTCAAACATTTTCTAAACTACATATGTTTTTGCATAGTTATGCTTGATGTTAGTTTTTAAATTAAATTGTTTCTAGCCTTAATAACTCCAAGTTGTTGCCAAGTATGATATACTTAAATAGACCATTCTCCTCAGCATTTTATAACATTTATGGACTCTTGTAATATTTTTATATTCGCTTAAAGAAACATTTTAGTTCCAGCTACCGATTCTTACGACAGATGGATGAGCCTTTCGTATGATTTTGGTCAAAAAAACAGGACAGTCCCGTTTGTTCGTAGTAGGTCAACGATTCAATCGATAGAGGGATGCGCCTCTCGTGCAGTTAAGCGAGTAAGTGAGACTGCAGGGACCGTTCGCAGAATTTAAAAAAATTTGCAATCTCGGAGACTTTAGAATAAAGAAATATTGCTAAATCGAGCAAATAGATTTTTAGTAAAACAAAAAAAAAAGTGTAAGTCACATTCAAAAAAAGAAATCATAACGCTAGCAGCAAATAACAATAAAACTTTTGCGCTACATAAAGAAAAATATATATGTACCATATACAAAAGCATTACAGTTATTCATATTTTTTTATATTAAAAAAACAATAGAAAATCCATATTTTAATGTTGCACAGCTGCATTTAAAATTTTCCAATTTTCTTAAAGATGAAAATATGAGATTTTCATTTTTTTAACTAACCACTATACGAACTTAAAACAGAACCATGTGATTTCACAGTCGTTACTTCCAACATGACCTCGAAAATTATGTAGAGTCATTTATTAAAGATAAAAATGCGAAACTTTTATGTGTAGGTATATGTAGTATATATGTTTGTAAGCTTTATATTTTCTGCAATGAAATTCAAGAGAATTTCTCCAGAATTACAAACAGGCAAGCACCGCAAAATATGCAACGTCATTTGCGCTACTGTGGCATCCTTAATCATTATTGAAGCGTAATATGAACCCATGTCAAGCACATCCATCAACAGCATCATGTCCGGGTTGAATGCCAGCCTACTTTGACTGCCAGCATACTTTGACTGCCTGCCGAGTGTCACAATGACAGTTCGACTTTATTGCGTGTGCTGCACGCTATGCCCAATGGGGCGAAAGTTAAACCCAAGGATATATAGTTTGATGTAGTGGGGGTTCAGTAGAAAATGTCTTCTACACATTGTGGATTTCCAGCAATTATTAACGATTCACTTTTAAAATTGAAAGTAATTTTTTACTGCCATTGAATTTTCATTATTAAAATTGGTAAATTTATGACAAAAATAGGTAAACAAGATAAAAAAGAAAAGAACAGTCAGGAGAAATGCTGAAAATCAGCGAAAAACTGCAATTTGTCAGTTCGTAAAGGTTGGCAATATTACCATTATCAGCTTTTTGATGGTGCGTCAGAAAATTTGATTTAAGTGTTGCAGTGTGACACCTTATTGCATGTGGGAATTTATTGGTTTCTGTTTTGTAAAGAGAACATCGTAGATATTGTTTTGTTTATGTGAAAGGGATGTATGAACATACTTCAATGAGGACATTCTGAATTTTCATTCGAATCGATAATTGTAAAGGGCGATTCACTTGGTGGTACTTTTTTCAGTAGGAATTTTATGACACATTACGCGTGAAACTGTCATGGTATTTTTTTTACACCTCTAGACTGTTTTAAATTGTTGCTACGTATAGTTAAAATATTACATAAATCAGCCGGCTATGATTTAAGATTACTTGCGTCATTCGCCAAATACCATGCTCAAAAGCATCATCGAAAATTGGAACTTGAGAATGAGCCATGTTAGCTGCAGTTACGGCCAACATTTGAAAGAAATTATCCTTAAAAAATTATATAAAAATTACCTGATAAAATTAAATTTTTTTTATTTTTTATTTTTCAAAAAAAAGTAACTCCAAATGAATACGCCGTTAGTAAATGGCTGAACATTAATTAGGTGGAGAAGGAAGAATTAAATGGGCCTATCATATACCTGCTGTATCATACATTTGGTATATTTTTATATAAACAATAATTTCTTCCGAGAATTTAAGGAAAACGGTACTGGTGACACACGGTATGGTGACACTCCAAAAAATGTACAAAATCAATCAACCTATTCCCATCGATTGGAGCAAACAAACATTTTCCCGAAAATGGGTAAAAAAAGACCATTCCAGGGTCCGGAGCCCAAAATCATTTTTCGAAATTGCTCTATCAATTGGAAAGAACAACTTTCCCGATAATCGGTAAAACGGTCTTTTCCATGGCACTGGGACATTCCAAGTGACGCCGAAAACTAAAATTCGACCTTCCCAATCGATTGGAAGAAAAAAAAAAACAGATTGAGTGGGTACTCAATGCTGAGTATAAAAACTGGTATAAAAAGTTTTTTTAAAAGCACTTTCGCAAAACAGACACACCTCACGTCAACTTTTTAATGCAGGGAATTTACATTATTACAGCAGATAATTATAAGGTTGATCTCACTTGATTCCGCCAGATCTCACTATATCTCACCAAAGGTAGGGGGGTCAGAGTAATTAATATAAATAATTAATGGACGGCCCCTTAACAGAAAAACTCTGTCAATCACTGTCGAAGGTGGATGGAAATCGAAGTTAGTCGTTGTTCAGCCCATTCTTAAAACTGAGATTGATCATAATGTAAAATGATTCAAAATTCAATTCAATCAAAGTTGAAGTTAGTCGCAGGCAAAGTCATTCACAGATGAATTCAGTTGTAGTAAAAGTCGAAATTACATATAATCAATGTGTTTGACATGTAAGCCCAACCTCTTATGCCTAATCATAAGTTCAGCGTTCTTAAGAATTATGTCTTGTGCAGTAAGCTGTCAGAGAAATATTTTCTAAGCCGGACTATGAGCTTTTTTTTGAAGAGCAGCTCCAAGACTGGGTACCAATCAATTATTTGTCAGAGTGTATAAATAACGAGTATCAACGCCTAGATTAGAACAATAGAACTATGAGATTTAAAACAAAAATCGTGTATTTTTTGCTAACAGCTAAAGTAAAAAATACAATAGAACGATTTGGGAAGAATTATTACCTTGGTACTCATAAAAGAAGTTTCACACTTAAATTAAATATAAATTTTATTACACTTTGTTAGCGTGATTTAAATAAGAACGTAATGAAATCCTTTAACCGTAATTTAAACTGCTAGCTGCATGCATCTCCTTGTTCTTTTATCTTTACCGAGTATAGTTTAACGATTGGCATAATAATGAGCTTGAATTCTTAGCTACTTATACCTATTACATACGTTAACACATAAGCACACGCGCAGGAAGCCGCTGCTGCTGCTATAAAAGTTTCACAATTTTTTTATTACACGTAAGCCCAGTTAACTCCTCAACATTTAATTCTACCTTCGGTGAACATACAGCGTTATCCAGGGGTATTTGTTCGAACACTAATGAAATGTTTAAGCGGCACTTAAGCCAAATCCCAATGACCCATAACATTAGCATAAAATCACTTCACACAGTAGGAGTAGTTGGTTGGCAGTAAGATGAAAACGAAGACGTAGATATTGTAGCAGTAGAAAAAAAAGCGCGAGACTTTCTATGTTAAGGAAAAGAAGCAACAAAAATGGTAAAAGTATCAGCAGCAAGATGAAAGGGGTTGTCACTCACAGTGGGAGTCAAACTACTATGCTCCTTTGGTCTTTGTCATTTAGTCCCGCATCCTTTTGTAAGTTTAAGTGATTTTCTTTTTATTGGGATTCATTTTTTTTCTTCCGTTTTCGATGACTTGTGCGAAGAAAAATTAAGAAAACAAATACAAAAAAAGTAATACTCCATTGGCTTTACTTAACCCATTACAAGCAAATATTTAATAATTTTAAAATTTTAACGTTTTCAGTATATAAAAAAAAAAATCTTATTTCTTTTTTAATCGACTGATAATATTAATTAATTGAACATAATTTGATCAAATTTTACAGTCATTAGCAGAAACTGATATTCATGTGAAATTTCACAAATCGGTCAATGCTTTTTCAACAAACAGAACAGAGACAACAAATGGAACAATTCAATCTGGTAATTGGTGAAATATGTTTCGGCTATTATCACATATACACATTCATATACATATATACACAGCCTCTTCAGTTCCTCAGTGTGTTCTAGTAACGTGGTCAATAAGTTGGGGAATGACATACCCCAGCAGTGCTTATCTGTATGTTTTTCCTCCAATACGTAACGCTCAACTAAGCGTGCTTCTGTGCTAGCTATAGGATGTTTTATACTCAGATACTGAGAGCACGGTGCAAATATTCGTGTGGGGATAGAGATGTCTCTGTTTGTAATCACATGGGGTTTGCCACACCCCACTTCACTGAAGACGGATCAAAAACTATTATCGGCTGAAAACTGTCACATTGACCTCTAAAAGGACATGAATGCAATACTTGCAAGTGAAACTGACTTAATCTTTTGAATAATTTGCACTACTGTGGTATTTGCCACGAAACGCTGTAGCTACTCGCTGTACGATTGAAGAAGAGTCTCGTTTCACCTTGAAAACTGACTAGATTCGATTTTGCTATCATGGATGCACTATTATGAGTCAAATATGAAATTATTTTAAATTAAATACTCGACACTGGAACTATATCATAGGAGTTTACGATTGAATCAATTCATAGAGTTTTTCTATGAACGAGTTAAAATTGTCAAATTCGGAAAAAAAGTTTTGTCAAAAAACTGTCCTAATAAAAAAAATTATTTGTTTACTATTTTTTGTATACAGTTAATTTTTGTCAAATTTTCTACGTGTTTATATTTTAATGGCTAATCCGCCACCACCTGAACCTTCAAAATTAGGTAAGTTTATAAGATTTTCATCACAAAACAATTACCCGTAATAATTAAATATCAACAATATTTTCTTTAAATTCACATCGTGTGATATTTATAATAAATCCATCAACATCACGCAACGCTAAACACCAAAAAACAAGAGAGCATGAAAAAATGGTTCCAAGAATTAAAGAAAGACAAGAAAGTAAGTTAATATCGCCATTGAATGATTAAATGAAGCATAAAAGCAAAGATAATTTTCTACAACGGTAAAATCAGAGGCGAGAGTTTTACCTTATTTTCTAATCTCAAAAATCCATCGCGCAGAAATATCGGATCCCGATTTCTTCCATCAATTTTTGACTGAAATTTTGATTTGGGTCTGATATTTTCGTGGAATGAAAACTTTAATTGAGATTGGAATTTAAGACTTTGCCGGAGGTCATGATTTATAATAGAGTTTGTGGAATTTTTGAATGAACCTACATATGTGGCTTTGTAATTGTACAGCATCAATACGAAACTTAAAAACAAAATTAATATACCCAAATTGTTTATTTAAATTAAATGTTGTATTTAGACAACTTCCAGCCAATGGATGAGAGTAACATATTCACTATTATAGAATCATGGCCAAGAACTATAGTTTAACGTGACTTCGCTATATCAAAGAAAAAGTTCCTTTCGCGAAAATAGCAGAGGAAAATTCATTTCGGAGGCTTTTCAATCTGAAAAGCTCATTTTTCCGAAAAATCAACCAATCAGAATCACTTATGTTCAAAGTTTAAAAAAAAAAATCCGCAACAAATTCCGACCATTAGCTATAGAAGAGTTATTGACGTTCAACTTTGGACTTCGATTTCACTTCCGAACTAGACTGGAAACAGAATCACTGATTGCATTTTCGGTACATTTGTAGCTTTTTCAATACATTTGCGTTGTGAAAAATATGCATCAGTACATTCGACAAATCTTTAGTTTAGTACATTCGGTGCAATAAACGAATTTCTAATACACTTGGCGCATTTTCAGCATACTTGGGCTATTTCCAATAATTTCCTTTTTTTTTTGTCTTAGTAAATCTTGGAAAATTTTAGAAACTTTCCTTTTCTTTTATTTTTAGTAAATTTTTAGTACATTTCCACAAAACCCAATTATGAAATTCTATTTTCTATATTAAATATTTCGAAATTGTGCTCTCATGGGTTAATGCCGCTGCGAACAACAATAAGACTTAAAAAAAAGATGGCGAAAGAAATGTAATTCAGCGAAGCGGGTTGGGCAGCACGTAAAGGGTTTACTTTTTGTTAGAGATTAAGTCAAAGTTGTAAGCAAGTAAATTAACCTAGTTTTGATAAAGCATTAATTTTTATTACAAGATATAAATAAAAAATTGGATTTTAATAATTTTTTGTTTCCAACTTGCAAGAGCCTGTTTTGGGTTGTGCTTAACAGTTTGAGCAGCGTTTTAGCAGTTTTGCACATAAAAGATTTTCTTCGTCTTCCATAACTAATGAAAAACACAAACATTTGCTTTAACTTACGAGTGCCGAGTAAAAATGTGAAATTTTCTTTCGTTTTTTTTCTTTTTACAAATTAAATTACATTAAAATTCAACACCAGCATTTGTGCTAACTAGAAAATTTATTTATTTTCCTAATTCTGCACTTGGTAGAATGGTAACCTTGGTGCCGACGACAGCGGTGGTTGTGCAAGGATCTTAAAGGCCAATTAGATTATTTGTAAAATTTTATTATATTGTGGCTTCCGGAATTTTAATGAGTTCTATTTGAAGACTTTGAGCTTGCAAGGAATTCAATGTAGCAGCAAAAACGTAGGTTACTTTAACGCTAACAAACATGTTTTCCTTGTAGTTGTGCTTTTATGTAAGTTAAGTTATTTCGAATTGCAGGTTTAGTTAGATATCTTTAAAAAAAAATCCATTCTTTAACAAAACAAACGTTATCTTGACATGATTTCAATCTTGGCACACATATGCTGTTGACATGATTTTCAACATGGCAACTTAACAACAACGAGCTTTACTTGACGCAAGTTTATTTGAAGTAAAAATATTTTTGTAAAAATTTTATATGTTATGTTATGAGTAGGGATGTGTCCTACATGTTGGATGATTTTCATATTTAAAGTATACGTATATCCTTTGGCTCCTTCTCAAATTAGCAGTAGCTTTATTGGAAAAGTGTCAAAAGCAGCTGGTTTTTTACAATTTTTTGTGATGATGATTTTGCTCTTAACGGCGATTTTTCTTTACACATTATTTATTTACATAAAAAAAAATTGACCTACTTGGTCTAAAATATATGCTGAGCTTAAAAGTGGATATATTAAAGTGTTAGTGCAATTAACTCTTGCCTTTGAATACATCGGAAAGCTTTTCTTAAAATCCAGAGTTTAACCAAAGAAACAAAATAGTTTTCTAGAATGGTACACAATACAATCCTGACTTAAGTTCGGAGAGACTAATGTTTGCTTGACAACTGTGGCAAAAGCAGTTTATGTAAGGGGTAGTGGCATATCCAAAATAATGCCTATGACAGCCGCTGATACTTTTATTAACAAGAAACGAATTAAAATATATTCTGTGCTCTGCAGAAATAAGTTCACATTAGCTATTTCAAACTAAATCGGAGGAAAAGTACTTAATATCACATGAGACCCCCAAAAAGCGTCACTTCTCAAGAAATGGTTGACCAAGTACTGGATATGATAATAGAAAACCACCGATTGACTGATAATGAATCAACTAACACACGGTATAGTACATAAGATCTTGACTAATGTTTTGGGTATGAGAGAGCTAATGACAACTTAGCTAATTTTGGAATAAAAACTCATTCGAGTGAAACTTTCTCAAGCACATATGTATGAAACTTTTTACACTGAATAAAACTGATTTTATTCGTTGGTTTGTAGCTAATAATGAGACTTGGGCTTAACCACTATGATTCTTAACTGCGATAAGTAACAGCTGAGTGAACTGAGCCCAATTATTGCGCATCGAAGCAGGAAACTGGCTCAAAATCTTCAAAAAAGGTTATGCCATCAGTTTATTGGTATAAAATGGGATGAATTTTTGTTGATCGTCTGGATCGATTCGTAAGGAAAGATGGCAGTGAAAAAAAATTATTTATCATTTGCATTAACCGACTCTAAGCTGACTGAATTGTTGTGCGAATTATTAGAATATGTAAACTTTTCACCAGATTTGGCTCCGTGTAACTTCTATCTATTCCCACAACTCATGAGATTTCTGCGTGGAACTCGTTTTTTCATTGAAACGTGAACCCATCGCAATCGTAGAGGAGTATTTTGAAGACCTTACGGAAAACATTTTTAGGGAAGAGATACAAAAACTGAAGAATCGCTGGAAAAAGTGTATTAAAATTATGGGAGATTATATTGAGGAATAAAAAATATATCAAAAGCAAACTCATAGTCTTTCATTTGTAGGCCCAAATCTTATTGACTAGCCGCACTACGGCACGTAGTTTTTTTAATTTAATTAATTTTTACTACTTGCCTTAGTTTTATGAATTATTTTTATTTAAATTTTTTTCGCCGAAAATACATTTATTTGTTTATTATATGAATTAGATTTTTACTCGTACGTTTTTTATATATCATGGCATAGTCTTAAAAATTAAAAAAACATGCATTTAAATAGAAGTTATTCTTGTGTTTTGATCAAACAAACATTCATGCCGAAAGTGAGGTTAGGTTATTTCCGGGAGTTATTGCCGAAAGTACTCGGGGTATATTCACCTCATCAACTTTTTTTTTTAGAAAATGCTAAAATCACAACAACGTTTTATACAGTGTTTTATGTTTTTAAATCTATTAATTGATTTCGTTATCATTAAGATTTGAGTTTTTGCTGCCTAATGTGCCCCAATTTACCACACCGTATTATTTTTTCCTTTTTAAAAGAATAATTGAAATTTTTATCCTTTTTTTTTAAGCTTACATGTGATGGGTTACTCCTTCTAGCCTATAATCAGGGCCGTACCATGAGAGTGTGGGAACTGGGGCGAATCTTCTTTCCACATTTTAATAACAGTTTCTTATTAGAACCTGTATTCTTTCCCAACGTTTTCAAAAATGTGAAGAAATATATAAATTTCTCACTTTTCAATATCTAACTGATAGATAAAGAACTATGCGTAAGGCGCGTTGCTTCGATACATTTTTCTTACCAAACTGTTCAAATAAATTAGACAATGTTTTCATTATCTATCTCTTACACCCACCAAATAATTTAACGCTAACTTCAACTGCAAATATTAGTTACTAAGATAATAAAACTTAACTATTTAGCAAATACAATTAACATCAATGTTCCATGATTTTTTATCATGAAAATAGTCTTTATTTATTATTTGTTTACTATGAACAACAGCCTATGAAATAAAATTTGATAAAAATTTAATAAGATGGTCAAACTACTAAGAACATAGTGCTTCATTTTCAACTTGATTGGCCTTGATAGCAATCTGTCGAACATTCTTTACGGTAAATGTAAATATAAATTTTCTCAAAAATAAATATGAGAACAAATAAAATAATCAATAACTACGTTAGAGGACTTGTTATGAGAACCGAGATAAATGTTCTATAAATGACATAAGGTTTGAGAGAGTTACCATGTAAAAAAAAACAGAAATTCTTGAGCTGTCATTTTACTTTTAGCTAAAGAACACGTTAAACACTCACATCTGGCAATGCTATAAGCAAACAATAACAACTACTTCGTGGGAAAGTAATTTCTTAGCGATATGCTTTGGAGTAAAAAAAAAGCATGAACAAAACATAAAGAATAATTAATATTCTACAAAAATATGAATCAAAAACAAAATTTTTACATATAAAGAAATATCTAAATAATTTATAAATTGTTTATAATTTATAAATTGTTTATAGTTCATCAATAGTTAAGAGCTTACCGTTTTATAAATTTAGCCACACAAGTCTTTTGACAAAACTACAGAACTTTTTGGAAGTACAAAAAATGAAATTTTTATGCGATTTGCTTTAAAAACATAGGTTTCTTTTCAAATTAAACAAACGATTTATATTTTTTTACAATTTAAAAGCAAAATAAACACTTTTATTACGCACACATACACACACAAAAAAAAACATGAAATCACGGCACAGTTTACACGATATACCCCAGGGAATAATATATTTTGTTTGGTAGAAGGTTCTTCAGCAAAATTTTTAATGAATTTAATGACAAACTTTTTGAAAAATATAATTCACACACAGGTGATACACTTAAATTTATGAATTAATAGGAACGCTTTCAAAATTTTCACTTTAAATGAGTTAATTTTGCAAAACAAACTCCCGAAATCTGCAGAATATTTTCATACGCAAAAATTTTACACCGAATGGAGAGTGGCAAACAGATAAATTGACATTTGTTCTATTTTCATTTACACTGTGTGGATACGGAGCACCAACAAGAAAACGAGAGAGAGAGCGTGAGCAGAAGAGCGAGCAGTTAAGCGCAAAGGGTGAGTTATCCTTGCAAAAATTTGACAGTTGTGTTTTGTCTGAAATGACATTTCTTTTTTTTTCTCCGTTACCAATGGCAATTGTGCTATTCTAAACATCCCTTAACATCTCTCTCGGCATATGCTCTACAACTGTCAATCTGAAATTTGCCTTTTTATACTGCGCCTGCTCCTTTTCACAATCGTCTTGTTAGTCTCATTACATCTGGCAAAAGGTTTATAATTTATATTCTATTTTTTTACCTGTCATTTTATATGCCGTTATAAATTGTAGCTGTCAATTTGAAATGTCATTTACATTGAGGTTGTTTGAGGCACCATCTAACTGCAATTGCTACTCTTGGATGTGTGCTATCAATTTATGCTCTAAGCTACATAAAATACTCAACGATTGTTGCTATTTATTGCTGTTTATAAAAAGGAAATTAAAATTCTTCCCCTTACATTTACACTTCTGTTGGAGTGCTTACGAAATGACAGTAATTGAATTAATTCTTAATTTTACGATTGTGTAAGACAACTTGCGGAGTATGTGACCGCATGCATTTGAAGACAATTCCAGGTATAGTGTGTATTCTATGTATGAGGGGATATGACTGAGATAATAAAATTGATCACAATATATTAACTTTGTCTTGTTCGATTTGAAAGGAACAGAATATTAAAGTTTGAATTAAAACTGTTCAATTGTATCAGTAAAAGAAGGTACATACATATGTACATATGTGTGTAGCTTCTGTTTCTCGTAACGCAAAGACTAAACTAACTTGCTTTTTATGTAAATCGTCTATTATTTAATTCTTATTTCCGAGGTCGGTGGTCACTTAATTTCTTCCGTAAGTCTGGCTATTATACACAAAAAAAATGTATATATAATCCGATATCCAAAGTCAAATTATAAACAACCTGCATTTTTTATAAAATCTCGATTAAGAAAAACAACTATAAACCATGCTTTTTGCTAGCTGTAAAATAGTATCAGAGCAATAGGACACGGGATTTAAGTAAATAAACCGATTTCTTTTGTATTTGATGGTCACAAATCAAAGCCAGAGGTGTCGAAAAATTGAAGGATTTCTAATAAATGCACGTAGCACAAAAAAAAATATACAAAATATTGATATTGGTGACCGATTAAAAAAAAAACAAGGTCATCAACTTTGTTCTAAAAAATTTTATATTTTACCATTTTAAGAAATTTATTTTTTTTTGGGACGCCATTAATTCCTTGTTTTCAATCTTTTTACCCTCACTGTATCGAGAATTGGAATGTTCTCTTTTTAGGGCAAATGTATTTTTTTTGTCATAGACATCAAAGTTAACTACAATATTATATACATATACAGTATAATACTTAATTTTACAAGGATTTTTTAAAATTTTCAAAAAAGGTCATTCGATTTACTTACGCATAATTCAGAAAAAAATGTATGTATTAGAAATGGTCCAAAAGTATCGAATGTACTAAAAATTTGTCGAGTAAACTAAGGCATAATTTTCACAATAGCCCAAGAGCCCGATGTAGAAAAGTCGAGTGTATAAGATTACAGGATAGGATTTACAGGATAGATAGCAATGCATTTTAATGAAACAAATCAACCAGGATTGCCTTGCCAAAGCCTGTCCTGATGCACGAAAATGCCCGAATTTGAGACAATTTTGTTGTTTTAATTAAAATTGTAGTATATTGCAGCTCAAAATGTATACCAAATGATAGAACTCGAAGAGGCTTAAATATAAAATATAAGGTTGAATTGTTGAATCCTGTCTCAAACATGGGTTGCCACCCGTTTTTAAGGTCAATTTTTCTCAAATGAGTGGCAACCCATGTTTGGAACAGAATTCGACAAAGCAACCCTATATATTCTATTTAGGCTCTTCGATCTCTATCATTTGGCACACATTTCAAGTTGTTATCTTCATTGATAAAAATTGACCCAAAAATCGCTTGCAACCCATGTTTGGACAGGATTCAGCAATGCAACTCAGTATATTATATTTAGGTCTCTTCGAGTTCATTCATTTGGCATACATTTCTAGCAGTAATATTATACAGTTTTAATTAAAACAACAAAATTGGCGAAAATTCGACCATTTTCGAGTATCGGGACATACTTTGGCAAGGCAACCCATGTTGGTTAGTTTCACCAAATTGCATGATAGTAACATTCCCGTAAATCTTATCTTATCTTAGGCTCTCCGCCTAAATGCAGTGTTGTTATTGATCACAGCAGGATCATATCACTGTATTTCAATAAATACTCATAAATCTTTCAATAAATATGCTGCCATTGCCAAACATCTCAATACAACTGAGAAAATTTTTTTTTTTTTTTCAAAACCTAATTAAATGCCAAAGATTACATATCGAAAGGCTTCTAATAAAATTTGTATTTTTTGTTATTTTTTTACGTTTTTATAAATTTTTTACATTTTGTACGTTTTATACACACACTCACACAGACATATATATTTTTCTCATATAAACTTCGCGAATTTCCAATGGCAGCTCAAAAAGTAACTAAGTTAAGTCTAGCGGAAATATATAAGCGAGTTCCGCCAAATCAAATACAAAAATTTTTACATTTTCGTGATAAAAATGCGCAGTACAAGAAGTGAGTCCAATGATTCAGTGCCGTTAAGATATTTTTTTTAAAGCGTTTAATGCTTCTCTTTCCAGACGTGTCAACAAATATCCAGAGTTTTTACCCAAAATCGACTGGGACTACTATAGGTGCAATGTTCGCACCGAATATGTTAAAATGGTCGATGATTTTGAAAAAAAGTATGAGGAACTAAATAAAGTTTTCGATTGTCGAAATCAGTTGGATACAAGTGTCTACTTTAAAAAGGTAGATGAACAGAGAATGGCAGTAAAGGTGTGTATATACATAGATAAGATTTAGTCGAAAAGATTTTAACTAATGCTACATCTACTCATCCAATGTAGAGTGATGTAGAGGCATATATCGCTGAGTCCAATAAACGTATCAAATCCTATGAAGCTGAAATTGAACGCATCAAATCTATGTTGCCATATGATCAGATGACTTGTGAGGAGTTCGTCATGGCATGTCCGGACAAAGCACCATTAATTGGATGTGGTGAAGAGCCAACGTTTTGGCCGCACATACCAGAAGAACAAACTCCAGGTCCTGCTAATCCGCAAGCACATGCAGAACTAATGAAATTGTTAGAAACAGGAGAACCGGAACCAGAGCCGGAATCAACACAAAACGGAAAACCTCAGCAAGCTAGAGTAGGTTCAAAAACAGCAACAGCGTCCCCTCCAGCGCCAGCTGCATCAACCAAATCAACACAAGCAACAAATAGGACGGCAACGGTGGATGCAGCCAAGGAAGCAGAAGCCAAAGATGTTAAAAAATTGGCAGAAAGTGCGGACAAGAAAGTAACAAAATCTGCAGTTGCACCATCAAAACAGCCAAATTCGACTAAGCCAAAAAAATCTGATAATTCATCGATATCGAAAGGAAAAACTCCAGAAGACAAAAGGAAAAAATAATAGTTAAAAAATCATTTGTTGTAATGACATTATCTTGATTTATAAATTTACGTGTACATATATTTAAGAGTTATTATAAAATATTTATTTTAAAAACAGGTTGTTTCCTTCTATATTCAAATTGAATCGAATGGAATTTATCAACTTCATTGATATATTACCAGAGGCATCTCGATAAAATGGTTAATTGCATGGGAAATTCAAGCCTTTTCCACTTCGTCGAATCTCTCATTTTTGAGTGAGGTCTGATATTTGCACAGAATAAATATTTTAATTAAAATTGCAGAGTTTCCTAAATCTATTGTCACCTTATACCAAATATTAAATTTTGATTAAAGCTTTGTAGAAATCAATTATGACTATGAAACAATTATACTGGGACCAAAATGGAACCTTTCTTTGGGAGCCGCCCTTGGTTATGTCTAAGAAACATTTTCGAAGTTTTTCCATGAATTCAAATAGGAACCTGCAGGAGCCACTGATACGTACATGGGTTAAAATCGTTTGGTTGATTGGATTGTTAAAAATTTAAAATTTATTTTCGAATAACGAAAGAATCTATTTGAACCTGAAAGCGGGACTTTTTGAGAAAAACATACATTTTGCTGAAGTTTTGGTCATTTTGAGAAATTTTTTCATGTTCATGTCGAAAAAGTACATTCGGCATCAAAAAGAGTGCACTTCAAGTCTTCCATGCAGTATATTACCACAAAATTAAAAAAAAAAAATAAGAAATCAAAAAGTTTATTTCAGTCATATTTCGCGCTAAATTCACAAAAAATTTTTTTTTATTTTTATATGAAAAATGTACTGAAAATGTACCGAAAGTGTACCGAACGTTTACTGAAAATACGCCAAATGAACTGGGCTGACCATTTCTGCAAATTTTTGAGACTTGATAATCTCCACAATATAATTGTCTCTGCTGTTTTCGCGAAATGATCTTCAGGATTGAAAACATTTGTAAGTTTAACGTTACTGATAGTTTAGGACTTTTCCAAAGTCAGAAATCTAGAAGTCTACGTAATCACAACGAATCTTTAAAGACAAAACTATTAAAGTTTATTGCTCTCAAACTCCTATTTTTTGTTATGTTTTTGGGATCAAATAACTCTGTCTCCTACCCTTCATTGCGGGAAGGCTTAGAGATTTATTTGGCCTTATTTATATTGCTTTCTATTAACAAATTATTTTAATTTTTAATTTATTTTCTTGCTGTACTACCCCAATTTTGTACTATAGCGCATGATAATATATGGCTGTGTGCTTGGTGCTGTTATTATTATAATCGTGGTGTTGATCATCATTTTCGCCTCAGGAGCCATCAGGTATTCCTGAGAAAATTTAAATTAAAATTAAACCAACGGATCAAAGAATGAATTATTCTACGTTATGTGAAGATGAGAGAACTCTCTGTGCACTTTTTTGTACGGTCAAAGAAATGAATTTGCTTAATATATGCTATTTTTTTATCATTTCCAATGGCGCTGAAACCGAATCAGAATTAATTTTTAAGTGTTTGAAAATAAAAAAAACTTTCTGATTTGACGGAAGCGAATGGGGGCAAATGAGTTTTTAAGAATTGAACTAAAAAGTTTGCAAGTTTGTGTATTCAAAAATGCTCTAAATGATTTGTTGTCTTTTTTTCAATTTTTATAAATATATAATTTCAAGTTTAAGAAAAATGCATGTTTTAAGCAAATTTGTTTTTTTTTTTTGTTTTGAAAAAAAAAAGTGGTGGAAAGTGCTTTCCTCCTCTCAAAATACTCGATATATAAGCAGAGATTTTAAATTTACAAAATACTTCAAGCTCAAAAATATTCATTTCTAGGAAACATCAGACTTTACACGAAATTTCAATTAAAAATCTGTGTGATTTGTTGGAGGGTCTGATCTTTTCAGCAAATAATAACTTTAATTGCAAAATCTCGTAAAATTATAATCTCTGCTCTACAGGATAGAGTGAGTTCAGGAGTTCACTAACTCAGATGATTTGATTTGCGAAATTTCCACAATTTTATAATCAGATCTAGCTTTTGATATGTAGTGTAACGGAACTGTTTTCAAAGACATACGTATACTCTGAAAGCCAATCATAGCGAAGGAATGGAAAAATTAAACAAGTTACATCCATAAAGAAAAAATTATAAAAATTTTAATCAGTTTTTAGCAAAAATTTCGTTTGATATTCAATATGTGTTATGTTACTCAGTTAAGCTATAACCACTAGTATTACCTAAACTGAAAGCCTGTTAGCTGACTAACAATTTCAATATAAATTCTTGTAGCTCAATATACAGGAGTGCATCCGAAATGTGCACTAAATACTCAGTCGTGTTTAAAAATCCTGTCTTACTTCTAACATTTTCTATACAGTTTTGATAATGAGAATGCTAAGCTTGTCATCTTCGTGTGAACTTTGAAATTTTTTAAATTTATTTACACAGGGTGAAAAAAAGTGCAAATAATGGGATTGTGTGCACTGAATTACCTAAAAATGTTAACAAGAAAAAAGAAAAGAAAAAGGTCCTTTTGATATTACAAAAATTTTTTTCTATATTTACTAGTGAAGGGGGGCGGCAATTTCTGACTGGCCTAAGGGCGGCAGATTTCTTAATCCGGGCTTGATTCCAACATCAATAAGTTGATAGATTTCGTTCAGTTCCAAATTAGAAAAACTTAAAAACTTAGCCATATTTTTACACAAAGCAAAAAGATTTTTGACATTATATTTGGAAATGTTTGATGTTGGTCAAAAATATGTTTTTTGGTCATTTACTTGAAAAGCGTACCCTAAGTCAAGGATGCACAACTCGAAGATCTTTCAGCTCCTACAACAATAACAAAAAATATTCAGTTTTTTCGTTATTTTTTAACTAAATTATTCTGGTTCGCAAGCTTTTTGTTTGTCCAATTTTATCTTCAACTCAGTTACGCATGTTATACAATTTCGGTTCGCTATCGCTACATGCTTTTTTTTGTGTAATTTTTGATCTCAAGGCGCATCTGCTCGTCCAGCGAGCTAAACACCTTCGGTTGGTAATCGATTCATGCTTTTTGTTAGTGTAATTTTGTTTATAAGTCACATGCCTCTTCAGTTTTTACTTTGTGTTTTACCATGTCTTTGAAAAATGGTTTTTGAGATATTTCAAAAAACGGAGCTGATTGAAAAAAATGTTGGTCATTTACGAATTCAATGGTTCAAAATAACCAAAGAAAGTGAACTTTTAAATCTGTTTATAGAGCTTTGTAATAAAGAAAAATAAATTCTTATAACGCTTTTTTTACATAAGTGGCGCTGGCGGAAACGGCGATGATGATGGTAGTCTGTCGGAAGTTGAAAGGATTGGTTTGGAAGAACATAATAAATATCGCGCAATGCATGGTTGTCCACCATTGGTAATTAACCATGAAATTTCCAAATATGCTCAGGAATGGGCGCAAGTGAGTTGGACAAATTTATATTTTTCATATAGTTTTCAACAATGTTTTAGATACACATATAACATATGTAAACTTTTTTACTGGCGGGAATGACTGTGACTCTAGTGGTGGTGATATCGCTAATTTTTATGCCACTGTTTCAACTTTTTTCGACATTTTCAACGTTTTTCGATAGTACTAAGCATTTTGTTTCTTTTTGATACTGGTTTATACTTTTTATACTAACCTAACGAAACTCTCACCAGCTATGCTTAATTATTTCTTTTTCAGGAAAATGCTGATAATAAGAGAATGAAGCATCGCGAACATCCAACGCCATATGGCGAAAATATTGCCTTTGGAGGCGGTCATTATGCTGGAGTTAAGAGTTCAGTTGAACGTTGGTATAATGAAATCAAACTTTATGATTTTGACAATCCAGGATTTGGAATGAAAACTGGACATTTCACGCAAGTGATATGGAAAAGCACAAAGGAATTAGGCTGTGGAGAAGTAGTTGCTTCAGAGTAAGTCTTTCTTATCAATGCATATCTCTTTATAAAGAATTGTGTGCAAAAAGCCTAAAAATTGGGCACAAATGAAAATGAGCAATCGCCTAAGGAAGCGATATCTGAAAAATCGTCCAACATTTTATGGTATGTAAAACAAGGTCGAATCTAAATTACTAACTTTTTAAATTTGAGTGAAATAGGTTAAGAAACCATTTAAATACTTGGTCTTTTTGGAAAAAAAAAAAAAATCACAGAAAATCGAAAATCGTCAAAAAACAAGTTACATATATTGCCCAAACAATAAAGGAGAATTGACAAAAATCCTTTTTTACAAGAGATATTAAATTAGATATTAGATATTATTAGATTAGAAATTATATCGGTTTACTCAAGATTTTTTGACGATTCTACTTTTAGTGTTCTTGGACGGTTTTTTCGATAGAAAAACATCGCCCGTAAATGTAAATTCAATAATAACCAAAAGTATTTGTCGAAACTTGGCAACAGTAGGGTACAATCGCCAAAAATTTCCATATACCTCTATTGTATACAGCTGTTCGGAGTTGATATTTCTCGAAAGAAGAAGTGGGCCAGATAAGCCTGTAGAATTAAAATTTTTAAGTCTTTTCTTTTATTTTTTTATGTTTTCATTTAAATCAAATTTAGGCTCTGTGTTAATAGGCTTTCTGTTTCGTTTTTTTTTTTTTCAGTGGAAACACTTATACAGTTTGCAACTATAAACCAGGTGGAAATTCTGGAGGGTACTCAGAAAATGTACCAAAAGCAATTGGTTAAAATAAAATGGTAAATAAATAAAATAAAATGTTTGGAACAATTTGTTTGATTCATTAGTCTTATAGTTTTATTAATATGCATTCGTAAGCCTACAAGACATATCTATCTACTATTATTAAACGAGCAATAATTATACATATGCCATAGCTCTATACTGGCAAAACTCGTTGAAGGGCGTGGCACAGCCCACATTATGTATGAACGTTATAATTAGAGAATTAACAACGCAATCGTTTTGAAATTTCACAAGGCAGATACACTTGCTATAAGGTATCTCAAAACCAAAAATTGGTGCAATAGTACCTGTGGGCGTGACACCTGCCTTGCAAGCAAAAAACGTTAAATGTTATATTTAGTGTGCTATAGGAGTAATATTTTTAAAATTTGGTGCAGAGACAAAAAAGCAAACAAAAAAAGTATAATGTTATTTTAGATGTACTATATCTTAAGTGATCTTAATAAAATTTTGTACAGAGATGTCAGTTACTATTAGTTTTGAAGTTAAATGGATTTCAACGGGATTGCGTTAGTGGGCGTAACACCACTCATACATACGAAAAACGTTATATGTTATATTTAGTGTACTATGCAAATAATCTGTTATAAGTTTTGCTCCAATCGAGAGAGAAAGCTCGAAAAATAGTTTTGGACATCACTATGGGTGGCTCCGGACCATGGAAAGGACCGTTTTTGACCTATTTTCCCGAAATTTTTTTTTGTTCCAATAGACTTGTAGTAACAGTGGTGTAGTGTTAATTTTGTAGTGGTAATTTTTAATATTTGACCACTTAGTGCTGCCTGAGCGATTTGCGGAATTTGTTGATGGAAGGATATTTTCCTTCTTCTTTGGATTATCCCGCAGCTAGTCACTTTATAAGTGACTACTCATCGAGGCGGTTCATCCCGAGTCACTTTGGCTCACTTGAAGTCACCGAGGTGAGTGAAAATCGTGATCTTGTGGTTTACGTGCGCTGTTTGTAGAATTGCTCTATAACATCTACATATACATAGGCCACGTTGGTGAAAAAACTTAGCGCACCTAATTATATGAGTGGTTTCGTTTCAACTTAAAAGCAGATATGTTTTTTGAATCAAATATGAAATTATTTTATATCAAATACACTGCATTGGAGTTAAGTCATAGGAATTTTTGATTGATTCTACGAATGTGTAAAAACTGCCAACTCAGGGAGAAACGATTATTCAAAAAACTGTCATAATAAAAATAAATAATTTGTTTACTATATTAAACCGAAATGAATTTGTAAACTTACTAAAACCACATTGTACTCTTCATTCATATATTTTAATGGCTAATCTGATACGTAAGTATATAAACCGATTCTTTAATATTTACATAAATACATAAATCGATCGACATCACGCAACGCTTAAAAGTAAAAACAAGAAAGATTCTTCCAGGAAGTAAAGAATGACAAGAGGGTAAGTTTATATTTATGTACATATGTATAGCTATTGAATTAAGGAAGAAATCAAAAATACTTTGTTCTTACTACGGACAATCAGAGACGAGACATTTATCTGTCTTTCTAATCTAAAAAATTCATTGCGCGGAAATCACGTCCTTTTCCATCCAATCACTTACAATTTTTGAGAGAAATTTTGATTGGGTCTAATATTTTCGTGCAATGAGTACTTTAATTGAGATTGGAAAGTGTCCTTGATTTTTCATATCAGTATATATCTGATTTTGCAATCTCAATCAAAATGTTCCATCCGCGAAAACAGCAGAGGGAAATTAATTTCTGGACTTTTTCAGTCTCAAAAGCTCATTAGCTCGCATCAGAGATAACAAAATTTAAGCATAGGCAATAAATTTGCGGACATTTACTTTTTCATTGTTCTTTTAAATGTGACCTTATAAGCTCCATCAAAAATACTTAAATACTAAGATTTGTTATAAGTTTCTTTTATGTTTGATTTGTTTTGTTGCTGCTTCAAACCCATTCTGTACTCTTACGCCGAGGTACTTGACTACCTTATTTGTTGTAAGTATGCTGTCGCATACTGGCAGCTCCAGTTCTAATGGTATGTGTCGCTTAGTAAGCAATACAGCCTCCGTCTTTTCGGTGGCGAGTTGGAGTCCGTGAGCCTCCAACCATTCCCTTGTCCTTAGCATAACCTGGTTTAATTTTCTCCTGGCCTCTTCGGTATTGCAAGCCATTATTAAAGACCCAAAATTCACAATGGAAACTGGACATTTTACAGCAATGATATGGAAGAAATCGATTGAATTGGGCTGCGGGACGGCATTTTCAAAAACGTGAGTCATTTTTTTGTGCTTCAATTATACAGGATGGTATGGAGGTATCTAAAGAAATGGACATACATAAATGAAAATAACAAACCTACTTAAGGAGAAAGGAGAGAATATAACCAACAAAAAAAAAATCCAAAAATTTTTTGAAAAGACGCGAACATCACTTTTCAAGTGAATCTAAGTAGTCAGAATAATCGTTTGTTATTTACCTGATTTTGTTTATATCCTTTGGATGAATATGCTAAATATCTGCGCCTGCTAATTTTACTTTACTTAAATATAATTTCAGCATTGTATTAATATTTTTTTTTTTTCATTCTTGTTTTTAGTAAAAATGTTTTTGTATCTTGCAAATATTATCCAGCTGGAAATGATGGGACATACGCGGAAAATGTGCCACCTTTACTTGCAGGGTCACCTGGCGGGACACCTGAGGCGCCTCCATAATCGGAACAAAAAATATAATTATAATAACTGAAAATATTAAATTTCAGTTTTGGCCAATTTCTAAGTTTAATTCACAATATCATTTAACCATTCGCTTATTTTGCAATATACGTATATTAAAAATTAAAAATAAAAGTTCCTTACAATTTTTCTATGCTTACATTTTTCAATAAAGCGAAATAAAACACGCCGCCTCAAGCCTTCATAAGTATTTTAATATGTACAGTATAAAGACACACACGAGATGTGCCTTCTCATAGCGCCCCCTAATTATTAATTAAAAAAATACGGTGATAGTTTCATAGGGTAGAAAATCAATTTAGATGCTGCCCTGCCGAAAATTGGAAAAAAAAATTTTTGATCCATATAAAAACCACTGCTGTACATCAAGTAACACATACGAAATATGCCACCCTATGTACATATTTATAATCAGCCTAGTATGAGCTTTAAAACTGTATATTTAAAACATGTTTGTCGTTCCTTATAATAGTCTTATATCTTACCCTAGCAAGAAATTATAAAACCAAAGTTTTACTACAAAGGCAAAGTATATTTTTAATTACAATACCAAGCTATTTTACTTCCCCGTTTGCAACTAGGGAACTCGATACGTTTGGAACCATTGCAGCAAACATATTAAATCATAAAGACGGAATCGGCGTTAGGTAGTGCGAGGCTCCGTGCAACCAGTAGGTGTGGGGACCATTGCAACCGGTAAGTTACATAATAAAAACGTCAGCTTTGGCTTTGCTTTAATTTTGCCTTTTAAATATAACTGAAAATAGTTTCACCGGAGACATTGCAACCGCTAAATAAGATCATAGGCAAAAACATTTTGTTATCATAGGTCGGTAAAGTTCTTCCGATGTTAAAAACTCGTGGAAACGGTCGAATTTCGACCACAGACGATACCACTTATTTTTAGTAAGCTAAATTAAAGGAAACCGTTTGTATCATTTTGGAACTTCATACGAGCAAATGATCAAACCAAATATCTCAGTGAGTCACAACACCCATAGATATTTCTACTCGTTGTACAAGTTGGCTATGGGCGCTTAAAGAATTACAAGTAAGTAGGTATACAAAACCATTCTGTTTTCGAGCTCTTCAGAATAATTTCTCTTGGCATATTGATAAATCGAAACATATGAATAAAAATTAAGTTACAAATTTCGGAGGCCATGTATTTTTTAATTTAGCATCACAGTGATATCACTGACATAAATTATTTCACAGAATGACCGCTGCATAGAACACAGGCCCAAACTTTGTACTGGTTTTTGTTGCCTAGTATTATCGTTTCATAGTATTTTGTTAAATATTCTTAACAGGTTACAGTTGATTAGTGGATATACTTTCATCAAATTATCTTTTTGAAAAACAAGAACCATCCTATGTTGCTATAATATATATTCTATAACGTTGTTTTGATTCGTCCGATCCTGCTCTGATGAGTATTATATTTTTATGATTATCTTTTTAATAGAAGCAATATTTTGAATCGTTAATGAAATTATTTTAAATCAAATACTCTGTATTGGAACTAAATCATAGAAGTTTATGATTGAATCAAGTTAAAGAATTTTTCTACGACATTCGTAAAAAAAGTAAACTCAGGAAAAAAAGGTTTGTCAAAAAACTGTCATAATAGAAAATAATAATTTGTTTACAACTTGTATATTAAATTGTCATTATGTTGTAGACTTAGTTCAACTTCATTCTCATCCAATTTTATTTCGTGTGTATATTTAAATGGGTAAGCTGCTACATAAGCATATAAACTGTTTCTTTAAATTTATAACGTATGTATATTTATAATAAATTGATCGACATCACGCAACTTCAAAACTAAAAAACCAGGGAAGTTAAAAAATTGGTTCCAGGAATTAAAGAAAGACAAAAAAGTAAGTTAATATATCTAGTTATAGGATTAAGGAACAAAGCAAAAATAATTTCTCCTTACTACAGACAACAGAGGAAAGAAATTGCCTGAATTTCTAATCTTAAAAATCCATTCCGCAGAAACATCTGATCCCGTTTTTTGCAATCAAATCACTTACAGTTTTTGAGAGGAATTTTGATTGCGGTCTGATATTTTCGTGGATTGAGTACTTTAATTGAGATTGGAAAATGTCCTAACACTTACAATAGTTGATAAATGAATACCCAGCAGACTTGCTCAGACTCGTTTTAGATTCGGATATGAACTTTTACACTCATTATAAGTACATATAAGTAACTGATACTCATAGTTGCTGTTTAACAACAAAGACTTTTCGGCAAATTTGTGCGTTTATGGATGAGAAAATATCTCAGGAGCGATTAACTCGGAATGTTTCAAATTTAACACACTTGATTACAAAGGAGTCAACTTACTTATGTATATAATCGCACACGAGAAATAAAACAAAAGTAACCGTTTCAGTTTTTCTTTCATTTACATTTATTATGATTTTCCCGATATTCTCATGAACTTCAGAATTTATAAAGCACAACAGAGTCGGAAAAGAGTCATAATGTCTGCGTGTTCGTTACTCTTTTGACGTTCAGAATTTATAAAATATAAGATAGTCAGAAAACAGTCAAAATACATATGTAGATACGTGGCTAAGTTACTACTTAGTTTTTGGCTCATATTTTTATCAAAAATATGAATTATTTCAAAATAAGAAATGCTAAAAGCTCAGAACATTGTTTGAAGGGTATTTATTTAAATCACTCAAATATGCACATACAGATCAGTGATGGAATTTTCATAATAATCATATAGTGTACTGAAATTTTTCAGGCAAACCATCCGCGATATATTACTTAACATGTTACATTTGATATAAAATACAATTCATCCATTAAACAGATGAGTGAAGGTCGTTGCATACTCGGATCTGAATTTGTAAACTTTTAAGTAATTTTTCATGTTCATGTCGAAAGAGTACATTCGGCATCAAAAACGTACATTTCAAGTTTCCATTCAGTTCTTTTCCACAAAACCCAAATGCCATTACTGAAACAGAGAAATGTCTGTGACTTATTAAATAACACTATTCTCTAGAATCTCTCTTTTGCTTTGGAAAAGGCCCTCTCTTGACCTTTTTACAAAAAAAAAAAAATTTTCGACGATATTACGGTTCTTAGGATATAATACAAAACGAAATTCAGCAAATGTTCTTTAATGCCAAGATTGTTATCTCTTATATTATTTATAAGCTATTTTTATTTATAATTTATATTTTTTCTCTTCTTAACCATTCTATAGCGCCTGATCCTGTATTGTGTCTTGCTTGCTGTGTTCCTGATTATTCTGATTATTCTGATTGGGCTACTCGTATAGTATGTTATATACATAATTCCGTCGTAGATCTTAGATACCTAAGCTGTTGCAAGTATTTTTCAACCTAAAAGAAGAAAAATTCGACTTGTGCTTTCTTTTGAGATCGAAAACACGAAGTTGCTTGAAACAGGAACTTAAATTTACTTTTTTGTTTTGTGGTTAGTTACTGGGTGGCGTGAGTTCGATATAACCACAATACTTTCGAGTAAATTGCTGTTTTGCCTACTGATTTTTTGAGTACAGAATATTATTGGAGAATTTAATTGAGCGAATCGTGAAAGATTACATATCGAAAGCGATGGGTGTTTTTTGCATTGTACAGAAGTTGTGGCACAAATTTCATTTTGAATATAGGTCTTTATTTCAAATAGCCCAATAAAAAAGAGCGGGAGCAATTATGGTGAACGCGATGGCCCAGTGAAGTCGTTACTGTGCAAAATAATGAACCCGTCAAAGATATCCCGTAACAGAACTAACACTATAGATGTTAACTGCCGGTACCATCTGATGTGTAAACCAAAATCTGATGGCAGATTCGAACTCAGAGGGACCAAATTACCTTGAATTGATATCAGTCGATTTTCCTCCAAATTTTAGGTCTCATTTTTGCATCACGCCCATATTTTCGTATGGTTGAAAGTGTGTACAATATACATTCCAAGAGGAGTTTTTTTTCTTTTGGTCCCATAGGCCTATATTATTGAATTAGGCTTAAAGACAATTCTCCCAAAATCGGAACCACACCCTGTTTGCATCGAGTACAGGTTTGCTCAAATTTTGTGACATTTATTTTTAAACTCCCTATCTAAAGGCTGGCTTGGGGACAAGAAGGTTTTAATTTCCAAAGGAAATGATAAAAAATTTTGAAAATTAATTTTTAAAAAATACACGTTCCAAGAAAATTTGTGTTTCTGAACTTAAGAGAGCGAAAAGCGAATTGTATTCTTTTTGCTCACAGGATACTCGTAACATTATGTTAAATATGGAATCCTAACATCCATAGAGTGAACGATATTTCTTTTTAAGTTTCTTAATGGGCAGTTCTGGACATTCCGCAGATTCAGAATTCGCAAAAGAGTGTTTGGAATCACATAATAAATTCCGCGCACTGCATGGTGTTAAACCACTGGAGTGGGACAGGGAATTATCTGCATTTGCCCAAGATTGGGCAGAGGTTAGTGGGACAATTTTTATAGCTACACGTAATTTTCGAAAGCTTTCTTTTAATTTTGTCCTTTTCAGAAAAACCTTAAAAAGGGTAAAATGGAGCATAGCAAGAAAAGCGGATATGGTGAAAACCTCTGGTCGTCATCTGGTAAATCAAAAACGCCTTGTACAAAAGCAGCGGGAGCATGGTATAGCGAAATTAAAATGTTTGATTATAATGACCCAAAATTTGAATCGAAAACTGGACATTTTACGCAGTTAGTATGGAAGAAATCCAGTAAATTGGGCTGTGGAGTAGCGGAAAAGTGAGTTTTTTTTTAGCTTTCATTATACAGGATGATATGGAAAAGTATTTAAACATTAAATGAAAATGAAAAATCACCTAAAGTAGAAAGGAGATTATTTTTGAAAAGAAAACAGCTGGACGTTATTTTGTTGGGGAAATTCCGCTCACTTTTTCATATCCAGTCAAAGTTTAAATTTTCTGAATTTTCTTTCTATCCTTTGAGTGATTATGCTCTATGAAGCTAATAGTGATGAGTTTTGTTTCTGCTTAAATCAATTTCAGCTTTATGTTAGTAATTCTTTTTTTGTTTCAGAAAATCCATGTTTGTATCTTGCAGTTATAAGCCACCTGGAAATTCTGGTGGATACAATACTAATGTGCCACCATTACTTGCAGGCGGAGGGGCACCTGAAGCGCCCGCCGCCTCATAATCGGAACGAAAAATATAATTATAAAAACTGAAAATATCTAAATTGAGTTTTGGCCAATTTCTGAGCAATACCAAATGCGCATTCATTTATTTTAGAAAATGTATTAAATAATACAAAAAAATAATTTAATTAATAATAAATTCCTAACAGTTTATTTCTAACGTCTTAAAAGTTTTCAACAAAGGTTCCACTAAATATAAAATTTTTTAATGAAAATCGTCGCAAATAAAAATTAAGCAAACGAAAATGACTAAGTTCAATTCTATTTGAATTGGTACATCGAACATTCCTTAACCCTATTAGTACTATCTTGAGTCTTTGAGACTCTTTTTGACTTTGCGCTGTGTGCCTGGCGTGAATTTTTTTATTTCAAAAGTGAGGTTTCTTGTATTTTAAAATGCAAATGTTCTAAACAGAATTACGATAAAAAAAATTTAGAAATATTTTTCTATCTATTTCTTAACAAAATTAATTTATAAAGCTAACGCAAAGTACTGAAATGAGCCTTAACCCATATCGTACCGTTGATGCGTTAACGAATCACGAAAATGCCTAATGTTTGCAAAACTTTTTCACCATGATATACTTGTATAATAAAAAGTTTAAGTGTCTGATATTATAGTTTGATTTATTCGCTTTTCATAAAAAAATTGTTTTGGTCATGCCACGCCCTTTTTTAAAGCTAAAAGGGGAGTGCAAAAAAACCTTAAATTTGGAGCTTTTTTAAAAAATTAGGTAAAAATATTAAAAATTATCCATTATCAACTAAACCCATATAGAATAACTTGGAATATGCTAAACTTATATCAAACAAGAATAATATAGTTAACGGATTGATAAGATGAGCAGAAGATAACACACAAGTATGGTGATGCGTAAACGAATCAATGGCCACTTCCCTAGGTATATTTTTTTATCACTTCTAAAAAATTTTTTGTTGGAAAAAATTTTGAATATTTATATTTTTGCAGGTAATTTACATTTTAATTGTTGGCAATCATTATTTCTTAGTTCAGTTTATAAAAATGTTGTTTGTGAAAGTTGATTGTAACAAAATTGAGTTTAATGCCAGCTCAGCCAATGAAGCAAAGATATCGCCATCATAGCCGTGATTATTCTCACACTAGAAAACGTTAACCAATAATAATTCATGAGGAAGGATCTGATGACCATAAAGAAGTCTGAGGCACTTTTGAGTTAAAACAAAAGCTGACTGTCCGTATATGAACGAACGAACGAAACTTTGAATTGGACCGATGGGCTTTGAAGCGCTTTTGGGGCATGGGTATAGTATTACTCTCAAGGCTCTCATACAGTGCCAAAAATTACAGACTACTGGTGAAAAAATCTTTTATTGAGTATCGTACCGGGTTTCGCGGAATCCAACTTATCTGAATTGTTGGCAAGACCACATAATAACTTTCCCAACGTTAGCAATGAAAAAAATTGATTGCTGACAACACCGTTGTGGAAAAAACAAGTCGCAACTATGAATTCATTTTAGCGTTCTCATTGTAGATTAAAATTTTATATATGTTTGCCCTCTTGAATGCATTTTTTAAAACTGTTTTTATTTTTTGTTTCCATACCTTTATTTATAATGCAATATACAACTAAAATAATTTTAATTCGTAAAATCATTTTAAATTGATTTTTATTCAGTTTTGCATAGGTATACAAATGTATTTCAAATATTTCAGAATTCTGATATGATGGGTCGATTCTGAGGCCAGATTTAGATTCAGCGCAAAATTAATCTTTGAAAAACGACCCTGTTCAGCCCAACAACATTAATAACCTATTCATTCAGATACCTTTTTAATAAAAAATCATTTTTCCATACAATTTACATGTAAAACTAACAGGCTTCAGCCCCACCTTATAAAATTGAGGTATGGAGCTGAATTTTCTTGAGCTTTTTCTTCACATCATAAACTTACTTTTTAAGCAACAGCACCCTAGAAATAACAAACAGTAAATAATTTGAATCACCCTTATGTACATATACTTTCATACATATATAAACGACACGTGGAGCAAATTTTATGTGAATCGATGAAGTAGTTTTTGTAAAAATGCTATTTTAAACATAATTTTTTTTATGAGGACCACCCTAAACATGCACCTTTAGTAAAATTTTTAAGCCTCTTAATATAAAAGACTCGAGCTGTAAATTCCATGTGAATCGATTAAGTGGTCTTTGTGAAAATGCTATTTTAAAAAAATTTTGTATGAGGGCCACCCTAATTATGCACCCTAAATAAATTTTTTGCAGCCTATGTTCTATTTGAGGCGGAGAGGAATCCAACAAATCAGAGATCATTAAAATGGGTCCAGCCGTTCTTGAGTTATAAATGGTGTAACTAACCCGACTTTGTATTTTATATATAGATTTAAGAGTATGGGAAGTGGCCATTGATGCGTTAACGAATCAATTTTTAATCTGCAATTCTAGGAAAATTCACTCACCGATTTTTTTCAAATTCACCACGGTCAGGTTTTTTCATCCACTACACCCACCCATCACAATGATTTTAAAAAAAAATCTCCCTGAATATTTTGGTACGATATGGGTTAAAGACTCATATAGTTGGAGTGCAGCAGAGAACAATCTGAACAAATCCAAAGCTGGCTTTATTTTTTTGAATTTTGAATTGATTGATTTTGTGCCATTGCTTCCGCGTCTTCTGTAGTAATTATGCTCTGCACATATGTATGTAATTAGTTCTTTTCTTGTAGTGTTCAGTTGGGCACATATTTTGAAATATTTGGATATTAGTTGGTGAATTATCGGGTTATCAGAATACAAGTTTTTTTATTATTTTTGTGTTGTGTTTGTGGAGGCGTGACACAGCCCATTTTTATGAAATCTTACTTTTCTCTCTTTTCTACATACACACCAAGTTTCATTTATCTGCGTCACATAGTTGATAAGATATGAAGAATTTCATTTTTGTGTCTTATATGGGAGGGCGTGGCACTGCCCACTTTTCGAAACAAAACTATGCTAAGAACATTTTACAAACTATAATAAACCTATGTTCCAAATCTTAATCATCTGCGTCAAATAGTTGCTGAGATGAAAGAAAGTTGAATTTTTTTCTCATATGGAGGCATGGCACCGCCCATTTTTTTTTCATTAAATCTTACTTTTGAATTTCTTTTATATATACACACCATAACTATACTTATAAACTGAAAATATTATTGCTGCTTTTCATACAGAATGTATGTGTATTATTAAGTATTATAGGGTTGAATAACTGTAAAAACATTGTACTTTTTTCTCCGATACAATATTTATTATGTCATATGGCTTAATTATTATCTAAAGGTTAATTTTGAATATATGTTAAAAAAGTTTTTTTTCTTCCAGTGGATGGGCCGCTTTACAGAAATTCTGAAATTCTTAAAATGATTAAATCAGGTTGTAGAATTTTTCTACGAATAAGTAAAACCTGTAAACTCAGGAAAAAAAGTTTTGTCAAAAAACTGTCATAATAAAAAATAATAATTTGTTCATGAATTTGTTGACTTAGTTTAACTTCATTCCCATCAAATTTATTTCGCGTGTATATTTTAGTGTGTAAGCTGCTACATAAGCATATAAACTGTTTCTTAGATTTTAATGGCTAAGCCGGCACCAGTCCTTCCACCTTCAAAATTTGGTAAGTTTATAAGATTTCCACCACAAAACAACTTCCCGTAATAATATTCTTTATAATAAATCGATCGACATCACGCAATTTTAAAACTAAAAACCCAGAGAAGATTAAAATATGGTTCCAGAAATTAAAGAAAGACAAGAAAGTAAGTTGATATATCTAGCTTTCGGATTAAGGAACATAGAAAAAAACTTTCTCTTTGCTACAGACAATCAGAGGAAAGAAATTTACCTGACTTTTTAATATTAAAAATCCATTCCGCAGAAACATCTGATCCCGTTTTTTGCAATCAAATCACTTTCAGTTTTTTTAGAGAAATTTTGATTGTGGTGTGATATTTTCGTGGATTGAGTACTTTAATTGAGATTGGAAAATATCCTAACACTTATACTTAGTAGTGGATAAATACATACCCAGCAAACTTGCTCAGACTCTGTTTGGATTCGGATATGAACTTTTACACTCATTATGAGTTCATATAAGAAAATGAAGACTTTTCGGTAAATTGAGTGCGTTTATGGATGGTAAAATTTATCTCAAAAGCGATTGACTCGGAATATTTAATACATTGGATCACAAAGGAGTCAACTTACTTATATAATCGCACACGAGAAATAAAACAATAGTAACCGTTTCTATTTATTATGCTTTTCCGATATTCCGATATTCTCAGAGTTTATAAGGCACAACTTTTAAGTAACTTTTCATGTTTATGTCGTAAAACTACACTCGGCATCAAAATGTACATTTCAAGTTTTCATTTTCATACAGTACTTTTCCACAAAACCCAAACATCATTACTGATACAGATGAATGTGTGTGACTTATTAAAAAAACTACTCTCTAGAATCTAGCTTTTGCTTTGGAAATGACATTTTACAAAAAATTTCTGACCGACATTTGGATTCTCAGGAGATAATACAAAACGAACTCCATCAAATATTCTTTAATGCCAAGATTGTTGTCTCTTATTTTATTTATAAGCTATTTTTATTTATGATTTATAATTTTTATCTTTTTAACCATGCTATAGCGCCTAATCCTGTATTGTGTCTTGCTTGCTGTATTCCTGATTATTCTGATTATTATGATTGGGGTACTCGTATATGTAAGGTATGTTAGATATAACTCCAGTGGAGGGTTTTAGTGCTGCTGAAAAAATTTAAATAAAAAACTCCGTCGTTTAATAGATCTTAGATACCTTAACTGTTGCAAGTATTTTGCAACCGCAAAGAAGACAAATTCTACCTGCGCTTTCTTTTTAGCTCGAAAACACGAATTTGCTTGAACCTGCAAATTGAATTTGTTTTATGTTTTATGGTTTGTAGTTAATTACTGGTGGTATTATCTTACTTATATTTAGAGTAAATTGATTTTTTTTCTACTAATTTTTTGAGTGCAGAATATTATTGGAGAATTTTATTGATCGAATTGTGCAAGATTACATATCGAAAGCGGTGGTTGTTTTTTTTTGCACTGTACACACAGAAAAAACAGAATTGGCAAAATCAAAGAATTACAATTCTATGAATAAAATTTCTGGATTTCAACTATTCATTTCTTTAAATTAAAGAAAAAAATTTTAAAATTCGAAAGACTTTGTTCTTTGGATTTTCATATTCAAACTATCTGATTTTACCACAAAATTAGTAAAATCAATTCAAACTTAGGAATTTGTAACCAGCTTTTTATAATTCATAATATGTTTACATAACAAACATAATATATTTGGAAATAATTCATCATTCATTTCTTTATTGTTAAAAATAATTCTGAGATTTATCTAATTCATTCTATGTTTGCCGCAAAGTTTTTATTTGTAAATACTGCCGAAAAAAACTTCGCTAACGCCAGAAATATTTATTTAATTTAACTAATTTATTCGTTGAATTTCCAAATCTTCCAAATGATTTTTTTGAAACCAACTAATTTATTTTAAGTTTCAACAAATACTGTAGGTTGGCAAACAACAAATCATGTTTTTTATATCAGAGAAATTGTGGCTATCTAAAAGCTGGCTTGGGAACAAGAAGGTTTTAATTTCCAAAGGAAATGATAAAAAATTTTGAAAATTAATTTTTAAAAAATACACGTTCCAAGAAAATTTGTGTTTCTGAACTTAAGAGAGCGAAAAGCGAATTGTATTCTTTTTGCTCACAAGATACTCGTAACATTATGTAAAATATGGAATCCTAAGATTCAAAGAGTGAACGAAATTTCTTTTTAAGTTCCTTAAAGGGCAACCGTAAACGAAGTGTCCCATTTTTAAGTTCCTCCACCACCACCAAAGAGGAGGAGAAGATAATGCCAGGACATGCCGCAGATACGGAATTCGCACAAGAGTGTATGGAATCACATAATAGATTCCGCGCAAAGCATGGTGTTCCACCACTGGTGTGGGATCAGTCAATATCTGCATGGGCCCAAGAGTGGGCAGAGGTTAGTAGGACAATTTTTATAGCTACACGTAATTTTCGAAAGCTTTCTTTTAATTTTGTAAATTTCAGGAAAACTCTAAATTGGGTAAAATGAAGCATAGCATGAAAAAGGGATTTGGTGAAAACCTCTGGTCGTCATCTGGTAGACCAGCATTGCCTTGTACAAAAGCAGGTGGAGCATGGTATGGCGAAATTAATCTGTATAATTTTAATGACCCGAAATTTGAAACGAAAACTGGACATTTTACGCAATTAGTATGGAAGAAATCCAAGTTATTGGGCTGTGGAGTAGCGAAAGAAAGGTGAGTCATTTCTGCGCTTTCATTATACAGGATGATATGGAAAAGTGTATTAAAATAAGTGAAATTGAAAAATCATCTAAAGTAGAAAGGAGATGATTTTTGAAAAGACAACAACTGGACGTTGTTTTCTTGAGCAAATTCCGATCACTTTTTCATATGAATCCAGTCAAAGTTTTAATTTTCTGAATTTTCTTTCCATCCTTGGAGTAATTATCCTCTATATAGCTAATAGTGATGAGTTTTGTTTCTGCTTAAATCAATTTCAGCTTTATGCTAGTTATTTTTTTTTTTTGTTTCAGAAAAGTCATGTTTATATCTTGCAGTTATAAGCCACCTGGGAATTCTGGTGGATACAAGGTTAATGTGCCACCATTAATTGCAAGAGACGGCGAAACCTGAAAAATATATTTATAAAAATTGGAAGTATCTAAATTGAGTTTTGGCCAATTTCCAAGTTTGACTCGAAATTCATTTATTTTAGAAAATGTGTTTAATAACACAAAAAAAATAATTTAATTAAATAATAAATTCCTATCTAACGTCTTAAATTTTTCAACAAAGGTGTCATTAATTACAAAATTATTTAAAGAAAATCTTCGCAAATAAAAATTAAGCAAACAAAAATGACAAAGTTCAATTCTATTTGAATTGGTAAACGATGCTCTATATGTACATCGGACATTCCTTAAATAACTTTGTACTTTTTCCTCCAATATTGTTTGGCTTAAAGCTTATCTAAAGGTTAATTTTGAATATATGTTGAAAAATTTTTTTTTCGCCCATTTTAATAGCCCAACATTGGGTGGATCGGATTTTATTTCTTCCAACTAAATAAAATCGGAAATTTCATGTAAAAACGGCCAAAAAAGACCCATACCTACATGTATATGCTACGCGATCTGCCTTAGGATAATAATTTGGACAATTTGGATATAACCTGTTTCTTATAGAAGCAATAAAACAAACCCTTATTCAACCAACACAAAACTGAAATTTTCACGGATCGTAGATCAAAAGATCGATTTTTAAAGGTTCAAACATATCCAACCCCTAAAAGGGTGTTTTGGATCGATTTTTCGAAAAAAATTTTGTTGCACGAATCGATGGGAAAAGGTTGAAAATGGATTTTTTAAGCCACAAAAAAAGTCCCAACCCTCTTAAAAGGGTGTTATGGACCGATTTTTCGTAAAAAAATTTGTTACAGGAATCGATGGAAAAAGGCTGAAAATGGATTTTTAAAGTGACAAGGGTGTTTGGACCAATTTTTCGAAAAAAAATTTTGTTACACGAATCGATGGGAAAAGGTTGAAATGGATTTTCGAAGCGACAAAATAAGTTCCCGTCCCTCCTAAGAGGGTGTTTTGGACCGATGTTTCGTAAAAAATTCTGTTGCAAGAATCGGTGGGAAAAGGCTGAAAATGAATTTTGGAAGCCACAAAATAAGGCCCTGAGCCTCCTAAAAGGAAAATATCAACACCCCTTTAACTCCCTTGTCCTTTTCAAAATCCATTTTCGGCATTTTCCCATCGATTCATGCAAAAACTGTTTTTTCGAAAAATCGGTCCAAAACACCCTTTTAGAAGGGTCGGGTCCTTTTTTGTGGCTTCCAAAGTCCATTTTCAGCCTTTTCCCATCGATTCGTGCAATAAAATTTTTTTAAAAATATAAGTGCGTAATTATCATAAATTTTTTCTATTTAGATCCTAAGTTTTCTCCTTTCAAATTTTTTGCTTAGCGTTCCAAAATATTATTTTCCTCCTTTTTTCAAGCAAAAAAAACTTTTATTTTCCACTTTGCGAAAATAAAAGTCAAAAAAAACTTTTTACAAGTGACTTTTAAGAATAAAAGTCAAAAAAAGTTTATAAAAAAAAACCTTTATCAATAAAAGTTTTTTTAAAAAGTTTTTAAAAACTTTTATTAATAAAATTTTTTTTTAAAAGTTTTTTTTGACTTTTTGAAACTTTTATTTTCTAATGAAAAAGTTTTAAGGAAACTTTTACTTTTATTTTCTTGAAATAAAAGTAAAAGTATACTTTAACCTAAAAAAAACTTTTTTAAAAGTTTATTTCAAGCACTGAATCTGGCAATACGCATATTTGTCATTTAATTTTTTATTGTCCTTTACTTTTTACTTTAGGCCATAACCTGTCGCGTTAAATTTAATTGTTCTTAAACTTTTGTAAAACTAATTTATATTATTTTGAACAATTATAAAATAGATTTTCAGTATAAAATTCAATAAGAGTAAAATTGGCTTTATATTCTACAGGTTATGGGCCCACAGCCGAAGTAATTTTACGAGAACGTCCGTATAATTTGCGCTGCATTTTAAGACTTGAAAAAATTTCAAGCGCAATGGAATACATTTTTTTTTTATATAAAACGGCGGCGACTTTATCGGCTGCTCGCATTGAGTTGTCGAAAGGAAATTTCGACACTTGGAGTATGCAGGTAGAGGCGCTTCTGATTTAACCCTGGAAGGATAAGCATATTTTACATACATTATTGTTAAACTCTGAATAAAAACTATATTAAATTCAATACTTTGGTTTAAATATAACCAATATTAAACGCCTACTTAGGTGCAGCTTTGATTAATTTTTTTTAGCTGAAATAAATTCAGCTATTGTTTTCAGTGATGGTAACTTGACATCATATAACAAAAAGAACATAAATTACAAATTAACTAAGACAATATATAAAAAAATTAACAAAACACAAAAGAATTAACGAAAAAAATGCTTTTTTTCATTAATTTTGAACAAGAGGCACACAGCTATGTTTTGAGCTGGCAATATATACTCTGATTACGTTTATAGCACAAAGACTCGGTCATACGGTGTTTTGCATACAGACAGACTCTACGTTACTTTCCTTTTCCTATATTCTCATCATAGTATACATACATATATCCTTATCTAAAATATTTTCAATATTGCTTAAGTAGAAGTCATCAGAGTATGTCATTTAGTATGTAGCATTAAGTTTTTAGTCCACTGACAGTTTCATCTAATATCACCGGAGTTATAAGTTATTCAAAGCAATTCAACGGATTCACATCATAATTTGAAATGAGTGTTGGTCCACCAGCTTGATGCACAACATTACAGCCATACCGATGGCTCTTGACTTTTACAGTCAACCATTTGTTCGCTCTTACCGCTCAAAATGTCTTTTGAAAATTGTCTAATTTTTTATTAGATTCAGCGGCATGAGAAAGTAAGTCCACATGAGAAAGTGGATCTGAGAAGAGCTACAGTACAAAACATCATTTGCGATAGTTCCTGGAGTGGCTTCTTTATCATCATCACTGCATCCAATGCCGTCTTTTTCCCGCTCTTCAAACACACCAATTTCAGAATTATTTTCACGAGCTTTGAAAAATTTTTCCATCTGCTGGTCTGTTAATTTTTTTGTTGAAGTAATCTTCAAATTTAACATCAAGTTTGTGATAGAAATGAAAAAATCCACACTAAATAAAACGTGATTTACAAACTTAACTGATTTTGAAAGTCACACAAAAGACAAGCTTCGTCGTTTGAACGAACACATTTATTAAAAAAGTACACTTACATGCTTCACTGAAACCAATTGGGTGTGCGCTCGACAAAAACAAACTTTTTACTAATGCTATGCGAAAATTAGCCTAACAAGTTCAATAAGTAAATTGAAAAGTTGAAAAGAATGATGTGTTCGTCGATTCGACGAAGTTTATCCATCAAGGGGTTAAGTCCGGAGGGAAAAACCTCTCCTCTTAGAAAATGGTTAGGACCAACAGGCCAAAGCTGATTAAATCCTGCCAATTCAACCATCTGAAATAAAGCAAATTCGTGGATGCGAGACTTCTCGTCACTGTGGATTAAATTGGAGTCGATTTACGCTTTTAAAGCACCAGCACGAAAACAGTGTTGTTAAAGCTACTCATGCTTCAGAAATTAGCAAACGGCGGCGATGTGAAAGATCACATGGCAAAATTTTTCGATACAGTCGATAAATTGGATAGTATGAAGGTTAAAATAAATGGTGATCTGTTGACTATTATGCTTTTATAATATAGTCTTCCGTCATCCTACGAAAATTTTCGACGATGTGCGATTGAATCTCGCGACGAACTTCCTACCGCAGAAATTTTAAAGGTTGAAATTATTGAGGAGAGCGAGGCGCGCAAACAGGTGTCTGGAGGTGTTGTTTTGGCTATGGCAGGTGGTAATCATGGGACTTATCACAAAAATAATAGCAAGTGGATCTTTAAATGTTTTAAGTGTGGAGTATTAGGACGCCAAGCAAATGTCTGCCCTACAAAAAGGGACGAAGGGTCTGTAAAGACGAAATTCAATTTTGCTATTCAAGCGTCAAACGAAGTAAAGGCAAAGGTGTAGTGAATGTGTCAGTGGCAAGTGAAAGCGGTCACCGAATTATTGAATTCAAGGACACATTATTTGTCCCTGACTTGCAAACAAATCTGATTTCGGTTGCAAAAATTGCAGACAAAGATCATGAGGTAGTTTTCCGTAAAAACGGCGCATGCACAATTCCGTGCAACTAATTAGGGACAGAAGTTTTTGAGTTATATAAAGACATATGCATTTGGAATACGCCACAAAATCCGCAGTTTCAATACTTCTTTTAAAGTGCATCTTTGGTACTTTAAAAATACAACATTGCCAGTAATTTTTTTTATCGTTATTCTTGTTAAGTGAAGACATTCGTTATTTCGTTAAGGAGTAGATCGTGCAACCCATTAAGGACAGTGACAAAATATTATTATTATTGTTTATTTGAGTATAAGAAACATTACAAAACTTATAGTTAATGCACAACAGTGATGGTAGCAATACCTTACAGCTAGGACAATATATTAGAGAAATAAAATAGATACATGAAAAATATTTACATTTACTGCTCAACAAAATGAAGTGGCAGAGCGGATGAACCGTACTCTGCTGGATATGGCAAGATGCTGGTTTGACACCATCTTTTTGGTCGGAAGCATGTTACATCCGAAATTGTTGTCCAACAAGTAGCTTGAATGCTAGGATTCCATATGAATTGTGAAGTTGTATGAAATTGAACATTAATTACTTTCGAACATTTGGATCAAAAGTTATTGTGTTAAACAAAAACCCTGGCAAAGATAAACTAGCTTAGCGAGGTATTGAAGGTATTTTCGTGGGTTACCCTAGAGATAGAAAAGGGTATAGAGTATGGTTATTAAAAACTCGACAGTTTATTTATACTCGAGATGTAAAATTTTTTGATGAAGGAAATAACAGGTCACTTAACTTAAATGATGAAGTTGATTTATTTTTACCTGTCCCTGATATTAGTTGCACTGATGATAGCAATAGAACTCCGAAGTTTTGAGTGGATGAATGCAGTTGGGAAATTGTAAAGCAGAACCAAGGTGAGAACGTTGTTGGCTGTCGATTAATGTCGTCAAATAACTTCGAAGCAAATGGTAAAATAGAACGATGCAAGGCAAAAAAATATATATAAAATATATATATATATATATAAATATTTTCGAAAATTTTGTCCGCCATTGTGGATCTGCCATCTTTATTTTGTAAAATCAAATTTTGTGCAAATCGGTTAACTTTTAAAAATTCGGCCACCATATTGGATCCGCCATGTTGGATTCTGTCAAGCTTCCACGCCAGATTTTGAGGAGCTACAATTTGAGCTCAGAAATAACCCGATCGGTTGCGAATTCTTATTTCTACAAGCGAATAATATATGGTGGTACACCTATACCACCGGCCGTCCATATATGTAGGATTAAATTTTTTCCCGTCCCACTAGGGTTAATATTGTTAAAAATTCAATAGACGAATTTGAAAATTTCTTAATAATAAAGTTCGAAATATTATCAGCGCCGGCATATTTTTTAGCTTTAAAATTTATAATAACGGAAGAAATTTCAGATAGGGATGAAAACATACATATGCGGAGCTATTGGCTGAAGAGCAGAGTGCTCAACATCAAAATTACAAATTCTATTTGGAAGTGAGTCAAATTTGGATTTGATAATTTTTCGAACTAATTCGTTTAAGTGATGATTTGAACCAGAAGTCTTTGTCTCTTTGACGAACCAAATACAGAAATGTTCTTTAATAATAGGCTTAGCACGAAATGACTTGCATTATGTTACAAAAACAAGCAGGAATATCTACTTTTGAAGATATTTAATGTTAATTCGACATAAAAGTGGAATATAATGGCTTATATTTAGTTTAAAATACACGTTTTGCCTATTTCGTAATTGCTGTTTTCAATTGGTTTTTACTAGTAAATTTCTTCATTTTTGAGTTAGTGAACCACATAGTTTTAGCATTGCACTACGCTACTTTATTAATTTTAAAAATATTTTTTGCAACATTTTAATAAAATTCGACAAAAAAATACAAAGGGACACTGGTGTCTCTCCAGATGTCAACGGGCTTTTTTCAACTTTGACTCAACTACCGGCTATCCGTTTTAATTTTATATGTATATTAGAAGAACACGTCAGAAACGTCAGTATGGTCTGTGTGAGTCGGTCGTTCTTCAACAGTCCGAACAAATTAAGAATTGCAACCAGATCGATCTAAAAAAATACTTTTCGATAAATATAACCTCAAATATAACGAAATAACCGGATTTTTTTAACTTTTAGGTAATAATCTCCAAAACCGCAACCATTAAGCGGCCCATCCATTGGCAGCATGAATGCGCAAAATTTTACTTTGCCCAAAATATTTTGCCATCCATTTGCATGCATGAATGTCTGCAATCATTTCAATTTTAATTTTGTAATGTGAGGTTATGCAAGCAATGGCTGAAATAGCAGCAGCAATAATTATTTTAAATGACAACACTGCCGCAGATGAACAATCTAATATTAAGACATCTCTTTCATAGCTTTATAAATCTTTGTTTTTTTTTTTGTAATGAAAATCAGAAATGATCCACATATATGATCTTTTTTCACCCTTATAATAGATTTAAAATTCTTTAGTGAACAAACTTCAAGCCGTTTAAAAAACCCCTTTCAACAATTATCCAGAATTATTTTATTACAATAATTTAACTTGTAAATTAGTAGAATTTTGATGGAAAAAGTCTAATATTGCCACAAGATTGAGTTTCATACATATAATAATATTACGAAAACTATACCACAACCTTTCACCATGAGTTCACATTTTGCACATGCATAGCTATCCACTATCGCTGCCGCATGCGCACGCTTAATACTTTGCACAAAATGTTAGCGGCATTCGAAATTTTTGCAAATCACACATTCATGAATGCGCGTTCGATAGAATTTTGCCATCTACTGGATTTTTGCATGCGAACGCACGATTTTGCGCATTCTTGCTGCGAGTGGATGGGCCGCTTTACAGAAATTCTGAAATTCTTAAAATGATTGAATCAAGTTGTAGAATTTTTCTACGAATGAGTAAAAACTGTAAACTCAAGAAAAAAAGTTTTGTCAAAAAACTGTCACAATAAAAAATAATAATTTGTTTACAGCTCGTATACTAAATCGTCATGAATTTGTAGACTTAGTTCAACTTCATTCTCATCAATTTTATTTCGTGTGTATATTTTAATGCGTAAGCTGCTACATAAGCATATAAACTGTTTCTTAGATTTTAATGGCTAAGCCGCCACCAGATCAACCTTCAAAATCTGGTAAGTTTATAAGATTTTCCTCACAAAACTTCCCTCACAATTTTCTTTAAATTTATAACGTATGAATATTTATAATAAATCGATCAACATCACGCAATTTTAAAACTAAAAAACCAGAGAAGATTAAAATATGGTTCCAGAAATTAAAGAAAGACAAGAAAGTAAGTTGATATATCTAGCTTTCGGATTAAGGAACATAGAAAAAATACTTTCTCCTTGCTACAGACAATCAGAGGAAAGAAATTTACCTGACTTTTTAATCTTAAAAATCCATTCCGCAGAAACATCTGAACCCGTTTTTTGCAATCAAATCACTTACAATTTTTGAGAGAAATTTTGATTGTGGTGTGATATTTTCGTGGATTGAGTACTTTAATTGAGATTGGAAAGTGTGCTAACACTTATATTTAGTAGTGGATAAATGAATACCCAGCAAACTTGCTCAGACTCTGTTTTGATTCGGATATGAACTTTAACACTGATTATGAGTTCATATAAGAAAATGAAGACTTTTCGGTAAATTGAGTGCGTTTATGGATGGTAACATTTATGTCAAAAGCGATTGACTCGGAATATTTAATACATTGGATCACAAAGGAGTCAACTTACTTATATAATCGCACACGAGAAATAAAACAATAGTAACCGTTTCTATTTATAATGCTTTTCCGATATTCCGATATTCTCATGAAACTCAGAGTTTATAAGGCACAACTTTTAAATAACTTTTCATGTTTATGTCGAAAAACTACACTCGGCATCAAAATGTACATTTCAAGTTTTCATTTTCATACAGTACTTTTCCACAAAACCCAAATTTGATTACTGATACAGATGAACTATTCTCTAGAATCTACCTTTCGCTTTGGGCATGACTTTCTCTTGACATTTTACAAAAAACTTCTGACCGACATTAGGATTCTCAGGAGATAATACAAAACGAACTCCATCAAATGTTCTTTAATGCCAAGATTGTTATCTCTTATTTTATTTATAAGCTATTTTTATTTATGATTTATAATTTTTCTCTTTTTAACCATTCTATAGCGCCTAATCCTGTATTGTGTCTTGCTTGCTGTGTTCCTGATTATTCTGATTATTATGATTGGGGTACTCGTATATGTAAGGTATGTTAGATATAACTCCAGTTGAGGGTTTTAGTGCTGCTGAAAAAATTTAAATAAAAAACTCAGTCGTTTAATAGATCTTAGATACCTTAACTGTTGCAAGTATTTTGCAACCGCAAAGAAGACAAATTCTACCTGCGCTTTCTTTTTAGCTCGAAAACACGAATTTGCTTGAACCTGCAAATTGAATTTGTTTTATGTTTTATGGTTTGTAGTTAATTACTGGTGGTATTATCTTACTTATATAAGTTCGTTATAACCTCACTATTTTAGAGTAAATTGATTTTTTTTCTACTAATTTTTTGAGTGCAGAATATTATTGGAGAATTTTATTGATCGAATTGTGCAAGATTACATATCGAAAGCGGTGGTTGTTTTTTTTTGCACTGTACACACAGAAAAAACAGAATTGGCAAAATCAAAGAATTACAATTCTATGAATAAAATTTCTGGATTTCAACTATTCATTTCTTTAAATTAAAGAAAAAAATTTTAAAATTCGAAAGACTTTGTTCTTTGGATTTTCATATTCAAACTATCTGATTTTACAACAAAATTAGTAAAATCATTTCAAGCTTTGGAATTTGTAACGAGCTTTTTATAATTCATAATATGTTTACATAACAAACATAATATATTTGGAAATAATTCATCATTCATTTCTTTATTGTTAAAAATAATTCTGAGATTTATCTAATTCATTCTATGTTTTTTATTTGTAAATACTGCCGAAAAAAATTTCGCTAACGCCAGAAATATTTATTTAATTTAACTAATTTATTCGTTGAATTTCCAAATCTTCCAAATGATTTTTTTGAAACCAACTAATTTATCTTAAGTTTCAACAAATACTGTAGGTTGGCAAACAACAAATCATGTTTTTTATATCAGAGAATCTGTTTCTATGACTGAAAATCATACAAAAAGTTCATTGAAATCGCACACGAAATTGATTTGATATCATTGAATCTTTTTTTTCTGTGCATACTATCTTACGCATTCCAACAAAGTTTTCATGACCTAAAATTTCAGAAGTTGTAGCACAAATTATTATTATTAGTAATATAGGTGAAGGCAATTCCGAATTCAGTGAGACCAAATTACACTGAATTGATATCAGTCGGTTTTCCTCGAAATTTTAAGTCTCATTTTTGCACCACTAGCTGAAAGTGTGATCAATATACATTCCAAGAGGACTTTTTTTTTTTGGTCCCACAGGCCTATATTATTGAATTGGGCTTAAAGACAATTCTCCCAAAATCGGAACCACACTCTGTTTGCATCGAGTACAGGTTTGCTCAAATTTTGTGACATTTATTTTTAAACTCCCTATCTAAAAGCTGGCTTGGGAACAAGAAGGTTTTAATTTCCAAAGGAAATGATAAAAAATTTTGAAAATTAATTTTTAAAAAATACACGTTCCAAGAAAATTTGTGTTTCTGAACTTAAGAGAGCGAAAAGCGAATTGTATTCTTTTTGCTCACAAGATACTCGTAACATTATGTAAAATATGGAATCCTAAGATTCAAAGAGTGAACGAAATTTCTTTTTAAGTTCGTTAAAGGGTAACCGTAAACGAGGTGGCAAATTTTTTGGTTCCTCCAAAGAGGTGGACATGCCAGGATTTGCCGCAGATTCGGAATTCGCACAAGAGTGTATGGAATCACATAATAGATTCCGCGCAAAGCATGGTCTTCAACCACTGGAGTGGGACCGGAAAATATCTGCATGGGCCCAAGAGTGGGCTAACGTTAGTTGGACAATTTTTATAGCTACGCGTAGTTTTCGAAAGCTTTCTTTAAATTTTGTCCTTTTCAGGAAAACTCTAGATTGGGTAAAATGAAGCATAGCATGAAAAAGGGATTTGGTGAAAACCTCTGGTCGTCAACTGGTAGACCAGCATTGCCTTGTACAAAAGCAGCTGGAGCATGGTATAGCGAAATTAATCTGTATAATTATAATGACCCAAAATTTGAAACGAAAACTGGACATTTTACGCAATTAATATGGAAGAAATCCAAGTTATTGGGCTGTGGAGTAGCGAAAGAAAGGTGAGTCTTTTCTGCTTTTTCATTATACAGGATGATATGGAAAAGTATTTTAAAATAAGTGAAATTGAAAAATCATCTAAAGTAGAATGGAGATTATTTTTGAAAAGACAACAACTGGACGTTATTTTCTTGAGGAAATTCCGATCAATTTTTCATATGAATCCAGTCAAAAATTTAATTTTCTGAATTTTCTTTCTATCCTGTGAGTGATTATGCTCTGTCTATATAGCTAATAGTGATGAGTTTTGTTTCTGCTTAAATCAGTTTCAGCTTTATGCTAGTAATTTTTTTTTTGTTTCAGAAAAGTCATGTTTATATCTTGCAGTTATAAACCACCTGGGAATTCTGGTGGATACAAGGTTAATGTGCCACCATTAATTGCACGCGATGGCGAAACCTGAAAAATATATTTATAAAAATTGGAAGTATCTAAATTGAGTTTTGGCCAATTTCCAAGTTTGACTCGAAATTCATTTATTTTAGAAAATGTGTTTAATAACACAAAAAAAATAATTTAATTAAATAATAAATTCCTATCTAACGTCTTAAATTTTTCAACAAAGGTTGCACTAATTACAAAATTATTTAAAGAAAATCTTCGCAAATAAAAATTAAGCAAACAAAAATGACAAAGTTCAATTCTATTTGAATTGGTAAACGATGCTCTATATGTACATCGGACATTCCTTAAATAACTTTGTACTTTTTCCTCCGATATTGTTTGGCTTAAAGCTTATCTAAAGGTTAATTTTAAATATATGTTGAAAAATTTTTTTTTCGCCCATTTTAATAGCCCAACATTGGGTGGATCGGATTTTATTTCTTCCAACTAAATAAAATCGGAAATTTCATGTAAAAACGGCCAAAAATGACCTATACCCAGGCCCGGATTAACCTTAGAGGCACACTAGGCCAATGCCCAGGGCGGAACGATTTTAGGGGCGGCAAATATTGGGAACTTTGAAATTTTTTTTTTAAATTTTTTTAAATTTATTTACACAGGGGTAAAATAAGTGGAAATACTCGGATTGTGTGCACTTAATTACCCAAAAATGTTAACAAGCAAAAAAAAAAAAAAAATATTCTCACTTTTGATATTACAAATTTTTTTTGTATATTTACTAGTGAAGAGGGGCGGCAATTTCTGACTGGCCTAGGGGCGGCAGATTTCTTAATTCGGGCCTGCCTATACCTACATGTATATGCTACGCGATCTGCCTTAAGATAATAATTTGGATATAACCTGTTTCTTATAGAAGCAATAAAACAAGCCCTTATTCAGCCAACACAAAACTAAAATTTTCTAGGATCGTAGATCAAAAGATCGATTTTTAAAGGTTCAAACATATCCAACTTTATCTTATTTGTTGTTTTAAGTTGACGTTAGCGAGTGGGTTCTGAGTTTTAGTGAGTAAAAGAGGTCACCGAAATATTGAATTCAAGGACACATTATTTGTCCCTGACTTGCGAAAAAATCTGATTTCGGTTGCAAAAATTGCAGACAAAGATCATGAGGTAGTTTTCCGTAAAAACGGCGCATGCACAGTTCCGTGCAACTAATTAGGGACAGAAGTTTTTGAGTTATATAAAGACATATGCATTTGGAATACGCCACAAAATCCGCAGTTTCAATACTTCTTTTAAAGTGCATCTTTGGTACTTTAAAAATACAAAATTGCCAGTCATTTTTTTTATCGTTATTCTTGTTAAGTGAAGACATTCGTTATTTCGTTAAGGAGTAGATCGTGCAACCCATTAAGGACAGTGACAAAATATTATTATTATTGTTTATTTGAGCATAAGAAACATTACAAAACTTATAGTTAATGCACAACAGTGATGGTAGCAATACCTTACAGCTATGACATTATATTAGAGAAATAAAATAGATACATGAAAAATATTTACATTTACTGCTCAACAAAATGAAGTGGCAGAGCGGATGAACCGTACTCTGCTGGATATGGCAAGATGCTTGATGTTGCAGTCTGGTTTGACACCATCTTTTTGGTCGGAAGCATGTTACATCCGAAATTGTTGTCTGACAAGTAGCTTGAATGCTAGGATTCCATATGAATTGTGAAGTTGTATGAAATTGAACATTAATTACTTTCGAACATTTGGATCAAAAGTTATTGTGTTAAACAAAAACCCTGGCAAAGATAAACTGGCTTAGCGAGGTATTGAAAGTATTTTCGTGGGTTACCCTAGAGATAGAAAAGGGTATAGAGTATGGTTATTAAAAACTCGACAGTTTATTTATACTCGAGATGTAAAATTTTTTGATGAAGGAAATAACAGGTCACTTAACTTAAATGATGAAGTTGATTTATTTTTACCTGTCCCTGATATTAGTTGCACTGATGATAGCAATAGAACTCCGAAGTTTTGAGTGGATGAATGCAGTTGAGAAATTGTAAAGCAGAACCAAGGTGAAAACTTTGTTGGCTGTCGATTAGTGCTGTCAAATAAATTCGAAGCAAATGGTAAAATAGAACGACGCTAGGCACGTTTAGTTGCAAAGGGGTATAGTCAAAAGTATGGTGTGAACTATTTTCAAACTTATGCTCCGGTTGCAAGGCTTGAAACTTTAAGGTTACTATTAGCTCTGTCGGTACAGCTTGGTCTTAAAGTTTGGCAATTCGACGTGGTGACAACATTTTTAAACGGTTCCTTAGAGGAACGTGTGCTTATGACGATACCAGAGGTATTGAATGATTTATTAAGGCTATTATATTAAAACTAGGCGAAAAATCAGATATTGGTATTCAAGCAACAAAAATGCTGTAAAATTTGAAGAACGGAGTCAACGCTTTTCGATCGAAGAAACCACTGTATGGCTTACTTATGGCTAACGCTTTGAGTCTCCGTAAAAATATTGCGGGTATACTTTATTTGCATCAGCTTGTAACTGGGTCACTTGCAGCGCCAGAGCTTCTGAAATATATTAATTTTAACAGTTATCGTAGGAGTGATCGTAACTCATATCAGATATTTTACCAACCAGTCAGTAGAACTAATTATATGGCTACAGCTCCTTTTAATCGCATGACTACTCTCATTAATAATTGCGATATATATAATATTAGCTTGTCAAAAGGTCAACTCAAGCTTAGATTGAAAAATAGTTAATTTTGTAGCTTAATGGTTGTTGGTCTTTATGTTTGTTTGTCCGAGCCCCACCGCATGATGGGTAAATTTTTTTCTAACATGTGTGCCATATGTCATATAAATAAATCCTTACAATTACATTCATGAATTTGTATGTTTATATACATATGATCTGGGTGGGTATGTTGAGAAATTGCGATAAAGTTAAGAAAAAATTATAAATATATTTTATATTATATTATATTATTATTATTATTATTATTATTATTATTCTCTTTTCCTATTTAATGCAATGGCGAGCAGCACAATTAAGGTTGGGCAAATAAAAAATATTATGGAAATATCGATGATCGAACTGATTTGTTGTCAAACCATTGTAAACATTCTAAGCTGTGATTGATTTCATATTTGCTGTGGTAAACCTCTCCTATCTTTTTTTAATTCAGAATCTGAAAGTCTAATAGTACCAGTTTCCAATGTCGGCATTTCCTTTAAAGCTATAAGAAGACTTACTGGTGCGAACCAGTTGTCGAAATACAGTTAAAAATTGTGGTGGTTCGGAAGATTTTCAGCTATAAAAAGGTTAACATCCGAAGGTATACCCAGCCCATAAGATGTACTTTCACTAACATACGGCATGAAATCGTTTACCACGCCCAATTGTGGAGTAACCCTAAACACATAATATTCTGGATCTTAGTCAAAGAGACTTTTGATCAATTTGATCGTAGCTGTTTTCCGTTTCCAGTTCTTCATCAATAATATTTACCAAAATGTAGATTTCCTTGCGTTCTCCTCTTTCCACAATACCTTTTAAACTACTCTAAAATATTCCACTTCCCTCATCTGCCAAAACAGCTCAACATTGAAACTAATTCAAAGGAGTTTATGATTGAATCAAATTGTTGAATTTTTCTATGAACTGTCAAATCAGGAACAACATTTTTATCAAAAAACTGTCAGAATAAAAAAACAAAATTATTTGTTTACTATATTAAATCATTTTGAATGTTGTAGACTTGCCATTCTACAGTTCATTCTCGCCAAATTTACTCCGTGTGTATATTTAAATGGCTAAAGCGAAAGCTAAAACTTCAAAATTAGGTACGTTTATAAGATTTTCATCACAAAACAACTTCTCGTAATAATTAAATAACAACATTATTTTCTTCGAATTTATTTCATGTGCATATTTATAATAAATCCATCGACATCACGCAACGCTAAACATCAACAAAAAACAAGAGAGCTTAAAAAAATGGTTCGAGTTATTAAAGAAAGACAAGAAAGTAAGTTAATATAGCCATTGAATTTAGGATTACTTATATACATACATACATAGGTAGAATACAAGCAAATATGCTTTCTTTCTACTACGTACAATCAAAGTACCTTTTAAAAAATCCATTTCGCGGAAAAACTAACTCCCATTTTCTGCCATTAAAAAATCACTTACAATTACAATTTTTTTACTGAAATTTTAATTGTGGTCTGATATTTTCGCGGAATGATAAAAAAAAAAAAATACCTGGTTCATGATTCATACATGTTAATCTCGTAGAAATACCATTATTCTTTAGTTATTACTACACCTCTAGAAATCTAACGGCTACCGCTTAAAAGATACGAAAGCAGTTTAGGGGCGTTAAAGAAGCTCATCTTTGAATCATCAGAGTATTATTCAAAAACGTCGTCTCTTAAATGCATTGATCCCAATCTTGTTCCGGAAAAACGGAGAATTTCAAATAAGGTACTGAATTTTTAAGAGAAACGATGGCATTGGGATGGGTTTTAAATTCCTTCCACTTTAACTAGCCTCCATTGTTAAGATACAAATAACTGTTCTTAGTAGCTTTCAAAGGTCCATTTGAGTCGCGAATTAATTTAATAAGAAGCCTTTTGCAGTTTCGTTGGAGCGGTACAATTTTACCCAGGCGAACTTGGCGGTTTGAAACTGTCCAAAAACTCTACTGAACTCCATCAAAAATTCTTAAAAGCCATGAATTTAAGATTTATCAATACATAGTACCGTCAAATGGGGTAACCTTGTGCAGAATTTTGAGGATTTGTAACTTTTCATGTTTGTAAATAATGTAAATCAAAAATATATATCAACTATACATGGCACAATTTGACGGTACTGAATTTGAAGTCAAGCGTTATCAGATTATTTATAAGCTATTTTTATTTTTGATTTATTTTATTGCTCTTCTAACCCTGTTCTGTACCTTAGCGCCTTATACTGTATAGCTGCTTGGCTTCTGCTGTTTTCCTGATACTTGTAGTGATTATCGTCCTGTTGGTATTTGATGAAGATCAATTGGGGTATTACTGAGAAAGTATAAGTAAAAAATTCGACCAGCGCTCTCAAAAACACGAATTTGCTCGAAACATGATATTTTTTAAATCAGCAACTTATATTCTCTTTTTTTGTTTTGTGCTCAATTACTGGGTTGAGTATAGGCGGCGACTTTAAAGGGCAAGGCATTCTTCCCCCCCCCCCCCAAAAAAAATTTTTGAACTTGCATTGTTTTAAGTGTAGAAATGACCGTTGGTCTGATTTTCTTTCCAAATTGCCAATTGGAAATAAAAATTTTTAGAAAATGAAGAAAATGAAGTCCATAAGCATACTATAAAGCTAATCTTATAGAATATGTCTTTTTAAGAGCGCATCTACATCGCATCACTAAAGCCAATTACAGTGGCGCAGTTCAGAAAAAATGTTCCTCAGTAGTTGATAAGTGAAACCAATATTCAATAAACAAAGAAACCTTAACCGACATTAATTTTCCAACTTAAAAAAACGAAACTTTCATATCAACCAAATTGTAATTAAAAAAAAATTATTTCCAAAAAGTGTCAATGACCCTAAATTACCTATCAGCTTATTGAGTTGTCTAGAAATTGTCTAGACATTCTAAAAGATTATACTTAATACTACGAGTATTAAGTTAGAATTTTTTAGATTGAAAACTCTCGCTGATGAAAATGAGCTTGTGCACAAACGACTAAGAATTTCTTCATACGGCCTTATGCAAAAATATTCCTAATAAAAAATAAGCGGGGTCCTCAAACGACAAATCTTGCTAAGATTCTTTTTTTCTTCAGACATCAAACCTCTCAGACTGTAAATAAAAATGCGTCGTAGAAGAGCATTTGTAACCGTGTTAATTACCGGTTAATTTATCTCTATCTCGGAACGCTGACGTATAGGCCAAAGTCTCACGTCAGATGCAAGCTCAGGGAGACCAAATTACCTTGAATTAATATCAGTCGATTTTCTTCCAAATTTTAGGTCTCATTTTTGTACACAGTGTGATCATCGTTCGTCGTGAAAGACATCAAAATACATGGTTCTTCTGCTGGAAAAACATAGACTTAAATTGCACTTTCGGCATTTTAATTGTGTCTTAGAAGTGTAGCCGTGAAATTTAAAAGTCTCCTTAGCAGTACGTTACAAAAACGGTTTAAAATGTTCGACTCCGTCATAGCGAATATCTGAGGGTTTTCGGTCCTGTCGAAAACAATATGTTAAAGTTGAAAAAAGTTTCGAGATCCACGAAGTTCATCATCAAAATGAGTGCGTTGATGTAAGATTCGAGGATTTTCGACTTTTTTTCGCATCACAATAATAAACAACTTCTGTTGAGAAAATAATGAGCCTAACTACCTTAATAGATTCAATATAGATCGAACTAATCAAAGTTAAATGTTTAATTGTGCGAAAAAAATCTTCTTTTTTGTGAAAACTTCGTATTCTCGTTAGGCATACCGCTTTGCCCCACCTTCCCCTACATAGTATGGGCGGTAAGAGTGTCCGTGAAACGGTTGCGCCAATTTTCATATGCAAGCAGCTTGTAAAAAGGTGTGACCTGTGTGAATAGATTGCTCGGTTTTAACGTAAACGTGATTTCAACAGACAGATAGACACACAGACAGACAGACAGACATACAAACAGACGGATATTACTAAACCAACTCAGGTGGTGACGCTGATAATGTATATATATATATAATTTTGTATACCTGCCACGCCCCCTTCTATGCATTACAAACGGAATGACAAAGTGAATATACCCTCTGTGTAGAGTATAAAAAGCAGGAGCAACTACACGTGTCGAAAAAAAAGGTTGTCTATTGGCGGGCTTGGAGACTAGAGGGTAAAAACTCCAAATGACTTGATAATAAATTTGTATAAATAAATCTGAAAAAAAAATCATGTCCAAGAAAATTTGTGTTTCTGAACTATGGAAAGAGCATAGCGAATTTTTTCTTTTTGCTCTTAAGATACTCGTAACAATATGTAAAGTATGAAATTCCAGTCTTTCTGCACTCGGACTAGGGGGTGCCACACTATCGCCATTCGCAAAAAGTTGCGTAGAGGAACATAATAAATTTCGCGCACTGCATAAGGAAACAGGACCGCTGGTCTGGAACAAGAAAGTAGCTGCATATGCCATAAAATGGTCACAGGTTAGTTTGTCAAATTTGATAGTTACACGTAATTTCGAAATATTCTTTTTAATTTCTATTTTGCAGACAAATGCTGACAATAATAGAATGTACCATAGCAAGGGATCGCCATATAGTGAAAACCTCTGGGCGGGTAGGGGTACTGTCTATAAAGAGCCTTGCCGATTGGCAACTAGAGGATGGTACAGTGAAATTAGAAGGTATAATTGGAGTAAACCAAGTGCAAAAGGAGCTGGCCACTTTACAGCAATGATGTGGAAGAAATCTACAAAATTAGGCTGTGGAATAGCGTTTTTTAAACCGTGAGTCCTTTTTGTGTAGGATGGTATGGAATAGTATCTTAAAGATTGGACATACATAGATGAAAACGGGAAATCGCCTTAAAGAGAAAGGACATATGTATAGGCAAAACAAATCCAAGAATTTTTTTAAAAAGAAGAAGAACAGGCAATGGACGTTAGTTTCTCTAGAAAATTTCAATCACTATTTCAAGTAAATCTAGACAAAACTTTCGTTGATCAATGCCTGATCTTTCGGGTGACTATGCCCTTTGCACCTGACAGTTTTATTTATATCAAATTTTTACTTTTTGTCAATAAATTTAATTTTCTATTTTTTTCAGAAAAAAAGCCACTTATTTAGCTTGCAGTTATCACCCACTTGGAAATGATGGTGGATATTGGTCAAATGTGAAACCGTTAATAATACCCACTCCCGCCCCTACGACTAAGGCACCTGCTGCACCCCCTCCATCAAATTAAATTCGCTAGCATGTACAATGTGCTGTATGAAAACAACATTTTTGAACATAAAATTGAATGTATTTTCAACGCCAGCTTCAATAAATGTGGATAATTTTTTTCATGTGTTCTCCACCATTTTCTGACATCAAAGCCTTCACTTATTTGTACCAAAATCATAAAACTAGTACCGTACCATCAGTGGCGTAGCGAGCATATTTGGCGAGTGATGCGAACACTCTATGGCTCAAAACTTTAACTGACGAATTCAAGCAAATCATAAAAGCTACGTGGACATTTAGCGAACCCGTACATGGAATGGGCCCGATGGATGGTTTAGGTGGAGTCCTAAAAAGAATTGCCGATAGCCACTTGTTAATGGGGAAAGATATCAAGACCAGTGATGGTCAAGATTTCAAAAGTACTTTTTAGAGCCCGAATGTACTTTTTGGTCTTGAACACCCAATTTTCCTTAAATGTACAAAATTAATCTAAAATTTACTAAAAAAAAAAAATAAGTCCTCACTTTTGTCATCTCAGAAGATTTAAGATCGGACTGCAAATGATGAAAAACAAAAATGTGCAACCTCTATTTTCGGCAAAAAAAAAACTTTTTTTTCCAAATTTCCTTCCAAAAATGCTTCAGATTTGCTGGTGTACGCTGAACTTTTTTTTTTCTGGTACGGTCTAGTGTACATACTCGTTTACTACTGCTATTTGCTGTTTTGTTAGTGCTTTCAATAAACGAACTTAAATTGCGATTTCCGTTGAGCAAAGTCCTTCCTACTTTTAACAACGAATAATCTTTTTGTCGATGGATTTCAAAATTTCAATAACGAGATTCATCAGACAACTGGCGACGTCTCTTTGAATCTCCTTTGACTTTGCGTTCTACCCGAAAAAAAAGTTCCGCAAAAAAAAAACTTTCCAAAGAAATGCTCTTACAAAGTGTTGGGAGACAACCAACCAAAAAAAAGGTACTTTACAATACGTAGAAACCCATCAGATTACGCGCTTCTCTATGATATGCTGCGGAATACACGAACAAAATTTAAAAATATAGAAAGAAAAATAACACTTCGCAAGCTTAAATTGAATGTGGATGAGTTGAAAATTGATGATGACGATGCTGCAATGATGATTCCGTCGACTATAGCGCTGATGTGGCTGTCGATGTTGATGTTTCTGAGGCGTTGATAACTTCAAAAGTATGCGCGTTGTGCCAGTCAACCAGCGAAATAGTGCGTTATATTTAGTGGATCGCATATTAAATTGAATTCATTTACGTGGATTTACATTTTCAATCAAAGTGCGAAATAATATGTAAATTTGTCTGGAAGTAAGCAACGTAGGAACGTAAGTGGTGTTTCCTTCACTTTATAATATGGCAAAGTTATTATTATGCTTTAAGAAACTTTCTAATGTAATAACGTGCCTCTATAGTATATCAAAGTATAAACTTATGCCTTAATTTTTTCCAATATTTTCACATTAATCCTAAAAGTTGTTATCATTCTAATCAAAAATAAGTTAAAAATTCGAAAATTACCATAGCATATTTTAAAATTTCACTTGTTCTTAAAAGCATCAAAAATTGTATAGGGTTTGCTTCATAATTTTATTAAAATTATCGGTAAAAGCGTTTATCTTAAAATGGCCATAAAACGAGTAATTGGCTAGAAACGATTTTACGGATCATGTTTTTAGAATCTCCGGACACTATATAATAATTATTCATTGTCAGATTTGGTTGACAATTTTATCGATCTTGATCTTGCTTGAAGCGAATCCACCAATTTCTTAATATTTTCAAATTTAAGCTCAATTTCTTCAAGAGATGATCTGTCGGATTTTCCGGAGTTTTTGTGGGCATTTTCCTCGACCTTATTGCTCATTCAAGCTTGGTGTGTACAGTCGCCAGTAGAGGTTTGTGAGATTTGCACTTTTATCGAAGTTTTGTTTATATGACTCGCAGTACTGACCCAGTACTGATACCGGACTAAAATTATAGCTATAGTACGCAGATGCTGACAGAACTAAAAATTAAGCATATTTCGCAAAGCCGTTCCATCGATGACTTCCATTCCATTTCTATTTAGAAACTTAAATAACATTTCAGCTTGTAGTGAAGCAAAATCATATAATAGAAAACCAATTCACACCAAAAATCTACTGAATTTGGAATTTCTCTGTCTTTTTAGGTTGAAAAAAATCGAAAACGGAAATTTAATTTAACCCATTTATATGAATATACATACATACAAACATATATGTATGTTTACAAGCGATTACCAAAAGGTACTTTACCCCAAATAGCCAAGGTATACTATGTATATTGTTAAACGCGTAATTTATGCAGATTAGTATCCTTAAAGCTTAAGCATTTAGCACTTGCTATAAATTTTCAATAATAATAGCAACAACAAGCACAATAACGCTAACAAAAGCATAAAACTTTCATGATTTTTCGTATAAAAGTTTCGTAACAGTGATGTTGATGTGCACACGAAATAAGTGAAAAGTTTGTTACACCTACGTTAGCACTTTTACCCAACAAACGCACACACATACACACACGCGTACTACAATAAATGTATGTATATTCGCTAACAAAGCTACATACATATATGTATGTATGTACATATAAACTTTTTTTTTGTGATCTAGTCATAAAGCGCTGACTGCATAATTATGCAAATTTTATAACAATGAATAGAAAACTACTTTGTTAAAAAGGATTTTGTAGCGAAATAGTAACAAAAAACTGATATATGTACATATGTGCATGTGTTAGAAACTCAGCCGCATATGTGTGCATATCAAATTGCTTTTTGTTTAAGAATGCAAGAAAAGAAAAAAAAAATGGTCAAACTATTGATATCTTCCATTGGAAAATATATAATATTAAAATGACTCGTATATCGGAGATATATAGAGCCATTGAATAGGTAATTGTAAATTGTACGAACCTCACGATGAGCCCCTTGCGTGCGCTCAGAAAGGTTTCTGAATGTGGGCATGGCTCCTTCTATCCTTAGATATTCAATAAAATAAAAATATATCCATAACCATAACAAGAAGACATATTCACAACAAACGTTGGTTGAATGGCCGAGAAGGTTTATATGGCGCTGGGGTCGATATATCTTAGGAAATTTGTGTATCTCCGTAGCCAAAAAGATATCTATGATATTTTCTATGATTAAATATTAAATGGAAAGTATCATATCTCAATAAAATCTTAACATACTGCTAACAGAAATCTTCTGTTTTTTTTTCTTATTTTGAGAAAAAACTTTTAAGCGCTTTCTGAGAGAATTATCCATAGCATTGCAACCAAAATTCATAAAAATACTGCAAATGGTTAGGGAAATCATTGCGCGGAAATTAGAAGTGATATCTTCCAGACTGGCAATAACTTCAAAACGTTATATTGATAGAGCTATGAGAACGCCAGCAAATTTCGCACAATTGCTTGAAATGATTGCGACTTTGAGTTAAAAGAAGAAGCGAGTTTTGCAAGACCACGTGACCAAACTACTAAGATCATTTTTGTATTGAAAGTTACTTAAAAAGATTTCAAATAATGGAAAAATTCAACAATGATGAATGAAGCCTGGCAAAACTATTGAGTTTTCCCATTCTACTTCTGTGATAGAGAGATGTCTTAACAATAACTTAATGCATAAGGAGTCACATGAGTAAGTAGTAATAGAATACAAACTTTCTGTTATCTGTATTTACTAAATCTTCTGTCTCAATAGCCTGTGACACCTTGCCAAACTTTTCAAATTCATCAACTTGATTTGCATATCAACATCGCGTTTTGCTTTATTCATCACTCATCTGCTCCATCGTCTAATGTATCCACCTGTTGGCTGGTATTATACTTGTACTTGTAACAACAACACCATTATATTAAAGCGCCAACACTAACACAACATTGTTATCCTCTTTGGCATGGGATAACAACCTAAGAAGTCCTTAAAAGCTAAACTGACAGAAGGAAATTTTGTCAACAAATCCTTTTTTATGAGTCTCGTCAACAGAAGTAGAAAATTGCAACGCTTGCGCTTACATTTTACGTAGTATTTTTTTTTTTTTCGTTCGTTGTTGTTTGTCATCCTTCCGTATCCTTTTCTGAAAATTTCAAATAAATTGAAATTGAAAAGCTTTACTTACACAAAAAGAAAAAAAAAACTGGATTTATTTTGAGCGTTTGTTTAGCGCTTAATCGATTTAAAAGTGGAGCGGAAAAGGCATCAAAAGTTTTCTCTAGGGATCAACAGCAGCAATGTAACCATTCTATGAAAATGTAGTTAATTTGCCAAATGGTATGAGAGCGAACTGCTTAAAATTTGCATTTCAATGAGAAATTGTAATTAAAAGTGTTTTCAACATTGCATTCACTTTACAGTATAGCAAGGTGAACGGATGGATAAAAGGGTTAAGGTGTCTAATTTAATAGTAAATCAAGCAAATGAATGGTGAAATTTATTGGGTATAAGAAAGACAATAGCGAAGTGCGTAAGCTTTTAATGAAAATCAGCGGCAAAATATTCAAAATGATGAGAATAAATGATAAGTATGATTCAGTTTAACGAATGTGAAATGGAAACTTTAAGAAGAAAATTGTCATAAATTAAACCACAAACTTAAAACGAATACAAAAAGTTAAAAAAAATTGCAAAAGTAAAACCAAGGTTGTTCAGGGTAGCGAAATTGTTCACGTTAGCGAATATGAAAACTTAAGCCAAAATTTATGCATAAAATTTTTATTCTTCATATCATTTGTAACAACAAAAACTTTAAAAGATACAAAAAACTTCTTCATAAACTAAAAATAAATCAAAATAAAATTAAATAAACAGCCTTTTGCGTATTTTATTTTGCTACAAGGCAGACAATGCAAAATTTATTTTGTTCACATTAGACGGTGGTCACGTTACCGCGACTGCACTGTATACTGTTAGTAATTCAATAGGATTTTTTTAGCTTAAATTTTAGAGCAGTGTAGAGCTCAAGCAGACAGAGCACGCCCTGATTACTCTTTATTCGTCAATTCAGCTAAAAAATTCTGAAGTAAATGAACTCTGTGTGGGTGGTCAACTTATTCTGAATATATTGAGTGCGATCTTTTGGCTTCGAGTAAAAAACATAAGCGATAACTCTGAGCGCTATCTGAGCATGCTCTGAGCTAAGAAATAAAACTTTGAAGTTATTTTTGACATTAGCGAAAGAACTCTAAAAAAATAGCTAAGCTATAACTTTATGAAGAAAAATTTTAAAAATAGGCAGTTTAGTTATGAAATTTCATTCTCTCATCAGCAACCCTAGAGTTATGGTGCTGCAGCGTAATTGAAAAATAATACAAACAATTAAAACTTCTTAAAGAAAAATGTCGAAAATAAGCCATTGGCTTTGAACTTGAATGCACATATAATACAGTGACATATTCGGCTGAATACAACGTATTCAAAGATAAATATTTGAAATGTGTCTTCTTATATTCTCTCATCAGCCGCCCTTGAATTGGCAATATTAACTATAATACCCATAAAAATTATATAAAGTAATGATTATGGTCAGACAAATGGTTTTTGCACCATGGTAGACAAGATAATTTCTTATTACTTTAATCTTCATCAACCTCAGTTAATTTATTTTGCAACTAACTAGTAACAAAATATAATTTCTGATATATACTATCTATCTATTTTCTATACAGTCATACCATTTTGACATTGCCTACTTCACTTGAAATCTTAGATAGAAAGACCAATAAAAGTTGCCAAGTGAAATTCTTATGAATGATTCCAAATGAAAACAATGACTTTCACAAGAATTTCAGAATAACAAGAGCTTTTTATAAAAATGGCAATTACATCCGCAGTTAAAACGGCGGCAGCGGCAATACCAGCGGTAGCTGTTTCTTTGAATGCCAAAAACTATAAACAGAAACAAAATATGACAAGTTTTTTTGGCACAGCCTTGGCGCAACAGGATATAAAAAATTATAAAGGAAAATTTTTACTCAAGTCTACGGTGCCAAAAACTTGCAATAGTTAATGGCAACAATATAAACATATTTTAGTCGCATATTTTTAGGCACTTAAGAAGATTGTAAATTATGAGACAAAAACATTAAAAGAACTAAAAAACTGTAGAGAAAGTTACTATGAAAAATATCAGAATAGAAGTATTTTGAAAAAAAGAAAACACGTTTGGATCATCGATACTTACAGATATTTCGTATAAAGTTCGAAAGGTATTTCTGAAAACTGTTGCTTCTTCATCACTCATATATGGGTATTCTACCTCGATTTTATATTCAAAATTTAGATTTCTTAAAATCATTTTTTTTCCGATACTTTGTTTAAAAACATTCGATACGTGACCAAATCCATGTCAAACCATGCAGTCGGAGTGACTTCAAATTGCGGAATTGGTTGCCGATTAAATATGTTGTTTTTGAAAGTAATTAAAGGAAATATACAGTTCCCAGATTTGATTGAAAATTATTTTTTACGAAGTTATGCCCATTTAAAGTTTTAGTGTCAGAGCTTGAAAAATCGGTGAAAATTGTTTCAAAATAGTCGCATTTTCATCCAAATCAAAATAATTAGCTTTTGTCTTTTGATTCTAATAGAACTTAAGATACTCTGTCAGAATCTTTAAGAAATTTTGAAAATTGTTGAAAATTGGCGGAGTTATAGCGCTTTTTATGAAAAAAAAAACAAGGCTGATTTTCTCAAAAACCTCAACATTTTTTTCGCTTAAAATTTTACTGTGGATTTGAATTTATATGATAAAGAAATGACATGAGTTTAATGCCTGTTAACCCACATTTGAGGTCAGTTGATTTTTTTCCCCAAAATGAAAATGTCAATTTTTATTTTTCATCATTGCCAAGCCACTCGACGGTACTATTTTCAAAGCAAATAACAACAGCAACATTCCAAACTACTTTCTGCAAATCCTGCTTGCATTCTGCATACTTTTTTTTACCGGTATTTTCGCAATAACATTTTATCATAGGAAATATATAAAAACATTTTAAGCACATATAGCTTTTTCGCTGACAAAGTCAAGCAAACAAAATATTTAAAACTCACAGAAGTACAGTCAGTGAAATAGCTAGTTGATTTTTTTCTTAGTGTAGGCACAATATTTTGGACAACGAAATTCTGGATAAAAACGATAGAAATGTTTAATAGAACTTTTTTCAACATATTAACAATTGCTGTTGTTGAAAATGCAGCAGCGTTTAGGCAGATTGTTTCATATTTTTACTATCTATACTATGCCTTTAACACAATATATCAGCGGCACACGCGATAAAATTATTTAATAGAGTTTTTTTGCAATTTCAAAATATTTTTTTTTTTTTAAAAGCGTCGCATTCTTCTCTTTACTCTAAGATTTTCTAATTTCTAATTAAACTTTATTGAACTTAGAGTCATTCAGCAAAGTCCAATATTGTAAATTTTGTACTAATTGATCAATGTTATTTTCATTCAACAAACATGACAAAGCTAACAAATGGAACAATTTAACCTGGTAATTGGTGACATATGATTCGGCCATTGCCACATATATAAATATTTATATACCTATGTATATAGATAGCCAGGCCCGGATTTATAAATATGCCGTCCCTAGGCAGTTGCAAAAATTGCCACCCCCTTCAAAACTTCTTCAATGGTGAAATAATTTTGTACGATAAGTTTTTCAATCAATAAAATACACCTTTTATTGATTTCCAACTAAGTACATAGGTTTCTAGAGCACACTACAATAGCTTTATAAGACCAGTGGACTACATTACATATCCATACCAATGAGGATAAAAACATTTACCTCAAATATTCACTGGCTTCCTAACTAGGGAATGATTGATATAGCTACATCAAAGAGGTTGTCTCTTATTTTTTCAATGCTTTCGAAAAGTAATTTATATGTAGACTTTGTAACTGGAAATTAACTAAAAACTCATTCGAAGGACAGAGACCCTTTTAATATTTTATTTGCAATTTACTTACATTGAAAAAATGTATTGCTAAGTGTTTTCAAAACTTTTCTGATTTTTATATCCTTTGAGGAAAAATAATCATACTTTTTTATTGGGTTAGTGCTTTAGTGGTTCATGCATTAGTCTTCAGTGCAGAAAGGATAAAGTTGCATATGTATGCAAAGATTTAATGAAAACTTTTACAGCTTATAGCCATCTCCCATCCCACCACCCATATTTATAATGGTTATACTCATCTCTGTCTTATGTGTGCGCTTTAGCTCATCAGCCTCAACAGCCACAAGTAAAAGTTTTTTACTGACGACTGCAATTAGTTTCATATGAACATAAATTAACGTTGCCAGGATTAATTTATGAGCGGTTAAGTAGTGAGAGTGTATTTGTCTGGGAGTTTGTATGTGTTAGCAAAACCAAAACCATGTTTAGAATTTCAATTTTTCTATAAATGGATTTTGTGTCTCTATGTTTAGGATATGGTTATTCATAATACCATTACGGTTTATTCAAAAGTTTTATTTTGAATAAACTGAAATAACTTTTCGTGGTAAGAAATTATTTTCTAATATCATAAAGACGTCAGTGTTTTTATTTTCTCTGTGGAACATATAAACTGTTTCAAAATTTTATATATACAATATATATATATGTTGTACTCGAACAGCGCTTTAACAGGTAAAAACCACTAGTTTAGTTAAAAATACAAATAACACAAAGTCAACAAATTGTCTTTAGTATACGCACGTCCTTTTGACATTCAATTTACATAGTAAATAATGCAAAGTCAAACACACACATGCATACGTAACTACAGCATATTAGTGAAACTACTAACAAAAAGAAGGACAGCAAAAATGAAATTGACAAGGTTTTACTGAACAAATGTTGGAATAGTCAAAAAACAAAAAAAAATAAATAAATAAATGAAAGCATAAAATAAGGGTGAGTATCTACTAAAAGGAAGAATTCTAAGCGTGAAACGTGTCCTCAATGCCACTGTCACAATGACAGCGCAAGTGTTTGTGTGTGTGCTACTTACTAATAAGACAGTTATTACGTTGTTACGTTATTTGATGATATCACGTACATACGTTGAGCAACGCTAACTGAGTAGTTAACGTAAAACACTAACTGAATGTTGGAGCGAATAAAATTATGCTACACTAATCATAATAATAACAGTTATGCTAAGCAGACACACACTTACTAACGTACACATATTGGCAGTGGCGTATTAAATTGTATAAAAATATTGAGAAGTTCTCATGTCAGTTTATACTTTTCCCAATGAGCATTTTGGTCAAAAATGTATTATTAATATCACTATATACTTATCTTTCATTATGTACCCTCTTCCAATCTACAATATGTACATTAGTGTGGTTTTTATTTAGATTTTTTGCGAATCGGTTCGAAAAAAAATTTATTTAAAATTTTCATCTTTAACCCAAACTTACCCTTTTTTAAAGTGAAATTTGATTTAAGTGAAAATCAAATGCGACGCCCTCCTAATCGGTTCGAAAAAAGATACACAAACTTAAAAAATGTATTTAAAATCTTTGTCTTTAACTCTTACTTACCCTATTTCAATGTGAAATTTGGCCTAAGACATCAGTTTGTTCATTATTTTTGTATATAAAACGTTTAGAAAAGAAAAAAATAGTAACAAATAACATATTGAATAAAAGGCAATTTATTGGGTTTCGTTAATACTGTAAAAAAATTACAAATTATTCATACAATTTTTAGTAAAAATAACGGTTATTTGAAAAAAAATGGTAATACATTTTTAATAACAGCCATAGCAGAAAATATATGGAACTAATTTCAAACTTTTAAGCACCAATTTTATAGACTGTAAAATTACCTGCCATATGAAATTAAAATATTTAAAGTCTGTAATTTAAATACTGTTGGCTATATTCGCAACTTTCCATGACAATATCTCGGAAACTAGATGCGAGTGACATTTATTTTTGATAAATCCTTTTTTAATATTAAAAACCAAGTAAGAAAAATTGGTTCAAAAAAATGGCGGCTTAGGCCAAACTTCACATTGAAATAGGGTCAGTAAGGGTTAAAGATTGAATACTTGAAAAAACTCCTAGAATCTTTCTGTTTTATTTCGAACCAATTGAGGGGCATCTACAACTTATTTTTTTTAAGAATCACCCTAATGTACATAATTAGAAGTATCATGTCGTCTATATAGAACAAAAAGTCACAATCTACATTCTCATGTCTCCAAGTAATGAAGCTTTTTGTATATGTTTTATAAATAAATTTTAATACGAACATGACAAGAAATGTTCTTCATTATAAACTCACAAATAAAACACATGTACCATAATAATTAATGACATGTAATACAAAAAAGAAAAGTTCCCTTCCTCATTGCGATCTTGAATGATCATGTGCAACATTTGACAGTCAATATGAATTGCAGTAGGAAACAAACTATTTGCGCCCTTCGCAGGTTTGTTCTAGCATGCTGAAATTTTGGAAAAGTATTCTTCAAACCCGATTCTATGGTAAGGATTATGGGACCGCAAATTAAAAAAAAAAGTGGGTAGCACCTCCTATACAATTAAAATCCCTAAAACACTATATCTTAACATCTACGGCAGATTTTTCTACGTTTTAGTAAGTACGTTCCTTTGCCAAATATCAATGAAATCGGACAAAAACTCTGTTCGAAATGTTTAGAGGTTTGTGCAAAGAAACTGAAATTTTGTTAAAAATATTTTTAAGCTCAATGCTAAAACATAGTTTACTAAATTTTCAAGATAAACACCCTAATGTAGAAAATAAATACTTTATCATAAAAGAGAACAATTTATGGCTACGCCACTGTTTTTCTAATATATAGGGTGTTCTTTAGAGTGCTCTTACTTAATAACAAAACTTCATAAATCTCATCAAATCTAACAATGTTGATATTTTTTATATCCAGTAAATATCATGAAAAAGTTGTTACCACAACAACACTTAAAAATTGTGGAAATTCACTAAAATTTTAACTTTAAATTCACTTAAAATTCACACGATTTCTTGCATTTATTAAATCAAATGGCCACCAAGTTATTTATTGTAGTTCATAACGTTTGCAGATAAGCCAGCAATTTCATGTTATTTTGGCAATATGTGCTCAATTGAAATACAAAACTTGACTTCCAGAGTGCGCTATATTTTGGCCAGTTTCGACGCTCATTTGCACAAAGTCATATCCCAATGCTAAATGGCTTAAATTATTTTAGCGAATAAAGTCAAAATTTAGTTCATTTTGATAGTTTTCATGTTTTATTTCAATTCAAAACTGCAACAGCCTAAATATTAAACACCCTCTACAAACAGTAATGAGTACAAAAAGGACACGCTCACTTGTTCACATATTCATGACTCTGTATTTCTTCGTTTCTATGTGTATGGCTGTGTTCTAATGTTGATGTTTGTTTAGGAATAGTTAACTTAGCTTTTGTGCTCGGGTAATTAAGGCATGTTAACGGTGGTACAACTCCTAAAGTTATGCTATTAAAAACCTGAGCTTGTTTGCTGCTTATTTATTAGTTACATAGTTAATATGTGCTTACTCACGCTTACTGGAGTGTGTAGCATGTATATTTAAGTGTATGTGTGTGTGAGCTAGTGATGTTTATATTTTGATGCCTTAGTGCTACCAACAACGCCATCTTTAAATATTTGTTTTAGCAATAAAAATGTCAATAAACTTTTCAACGCAACAGCAGGAGTATGTAAAATAACAAAAACATCACGCAAACGCACCTACTTACTAGGTACATATGTATGTATGTGTGTACGAAAACAAAATATTATGTGTGCTTGTAACAAAAAAAAAAAAAAAAACAAAACAACAAAACTATTGTACTTTTGTTGAAGCGCCTAAAATTAGGCAATAAAAACTTCTAGCATTTTCTTTGTTACCGTTTGTTCGTGTCACGCCGCATAAATGTCATTTTTCAATATGGCTGCACATAAATTAATATGATAATCAAAAGTTGTGAGTTTTTGGTAGTTGGAGGCTTAATAACTAGCTTACAACAACATCAGCAAAAACAACGACACACTCAATAGCAACAAAAAAAAAAACATAAAAATCACAGCAAGCTGCATAGAATAAAAAATATCACACGCAGGTGCTGACTATTTACCATGTAATGAAATTAAATGTTTGCTTACATTCAGGCACTCACCAGTTTATTTAAATATTTAATTATTCTAAATAAAATCCGTTTACTAACAACAACCGCACAAATTGGTTATGATTTACATTTAAATAAGCTGCTTAAATTGTTTCATTAGCATTTGATTTCATTATAGTTAAGTTTTCGCATTTTTGTTGAATTTAAATTGCGAACCTCACAAATCCTGCACACGCAACACACATTAAAAGTTGAAACAAAATGTCGTTTAATTAATTTTTACACACACATTTTTATCGCACAGAAATATTTTTGTGTACAGGTTTTTATTTTTTATCGCATCTAATAAAACAAACAACAAGTAGGTACAAGTGAATTTAAGATTACAGCGGTGAAATAAATTTTTGTTTATTTGCATTTGACATTTAATTGGAATTAGACCCGCAATTTTATGGTAAGCCGGGGTTGCAAATGTAAAACAAATGCAAAATATTACCTATGTATATTAGTAACTATTACAATATGTAAAGACAAAACTTTTTTTTCCTTAAAATATTTTCTTATATAATGAAAAAACATTTTATTTTGCTCCATTACAATTCTTCAATTACGTTAGGGTTTTGAAAAAGTGATATAATAACTATTAGGGTGATACACGAAAGAAGAATTCTGATGCTATTTGAGCTCATAATATTAATATTTACTGGTGGCTCATCGAGCTTTTTAGTTTTCCATAGGATTTGTATGGGAAAACAAGCTTTACGAGGAGACATTTGTCTCTATACCTCGAGAAAGAAATATCTTACACAAACAAGACTAACCCCATTGAAAAGATCATAAAATTTTCTATAAAAAAGTACCGTGTTATTTTTTCGTGGAGGTAATATTTCGTTAGTTTATTAGCTTTCAAAATCTAAGGATATTTCGAAGAATGAGAAAAAATAATTTTTTTTTTTTTGTAAAAAAGTTTATGTTCTTTCCGTACAGTTAGTCCCGTTCGTATGAGAATTTTTTTTACGAGATTTACTCGATATTGTTTAATAAGGCAAATTTTCCCATATAAATCGTATGGAAAATTAAAATGCTCGATGAGCCACCAGTAATTTTATGCTCTTTCCGATGGGCTAGGTTTCGCTTCTGTAAGAATTTTTTTTCACGAGACATAGAGACAAATATCTAGTAAACCATTTCTTCTCATAAAAATCGTATGGAAAACTAAAAAGCTCGATGAGCCATCAGTAAATATTAATATTATGAACTCAAATTGCAACAGAATTCTTCTTTAGTGTACCTGCTACAATTAAACCTGTTTGTAGTAAAAAAAAATTTTGAATCATCATAATAATTATTAGCTTCGGTCAAACCCATATGTAGATCTGAGCTGGATGCTACGATATTCTTGCTTAAAGTGTAAGAAATACTGTTTTTGAGCATAGTTTTTCACTGAGCTAATTATAGAATTAGAAAATCATAGTCGAAAAAATTCAAACAGAATCGAATAATATCGATTAGTAATATCGTTTGATATCAATAAATATTGAAAGTACTACAAAACATCGAAGAAGTCGAAAAGATGTCGATGATTAAATCTTACATATAATATATTGGCAGAAGGTATCGAATATTGAAATATGGAAAATATGAAACGCCCACTGCTATCGAAATGAAAGCGGAGTTACTCAAAAACATCAAGATGTTCTAAAAATCTGTGTAGCGATAAGAAGAAATGACGTTGAAGTTGAGCGATCTGATACGAGAAAAAAAATATATATGTATATGTATATATGGGACGTTTCATGTAAAGCGGATCACATAGCTACACGAAAATTGGTTGGACCGACGTACGACGTTCAAAATGGCGGCCGGAAGCCGGAGAAAAATCGAGTGTCTAGCAAAAAAGCTTGTAAAAATAAAAATTCAACCAATCGGGTCGTTTTTTTAACTCAAATTGTAGCTGATGACCGCTCCTAAAAATCTGGCATGGTAGTTTGACAAAATCCAACATGGCGGATGAAACATGGTTGAATTTTTGAAAATAAACCGATTTGTATACAGCGAATTTGAGGGTCACTGATTACAAATTCAAGATCAGATTTTTAAAATTCATGATGCCGGATGAAATGTTCAAAAATCAACCAATTTGAACTCTAGATATTGAAATTCACACATTCTTAATTTACTTTTCTTTCTTTAATTGTCTACATGCCTACATCAACATTTTGACTACTACATTCTAAAACTTAAAAACTTATGATAGTAATAAAAAATTTTATTCTCCAAACTCACGCCTTCCATACAAGCAAACAAACTCTGCTCTGGAAGAAAAATCCTCTTAGCGCGTTTAAATTACGGTTTTAATTCCAAAGTGATGATTCGTGGCAGTCATTTTGGTTAATTACTTTGGCGTGGATTTGCGGGGATTATTGTGAAAAGTTTGTTATAAAGTGATGCAAATAAAATTAACAAATTTTCATGTTTTTGTTGTTGCTCTTTACAACGCTGTCAGCGTTTTAAGTTCTTATTATTTTTGTTGTAATGGCTTTAATACTTGTGCTTGCTTCATTCCTTACTGGTGGCCAATAAAATTTCGGTAATGAGACTTAGTACATGGTAATAACCATGAAGTGGAATTGAAGATTATAAAAGCGCAAAACTATACTTAAATGCCTAAAAGTAGGCAACAAAAGTCGTTATACATTTTATTACACAAATTGTAAAAGTTTACAATTGTTGCACCTGTTTTTTTGGATTAATTTAAGTAATACCATTTTATTTGATTCAACATTTTTATTGGGAATAAAAACAAATTAAATCAAGAAGTTGTGTACTTAAACTACAAAAGATCGAAGTAAAAAGTGTGTTATACAGATTTTTAATAAATTTAACATGGATTAAAAGGTATGTGGTGAGGTGCATTCTAAACCGTTTCGAATAAAAACGAAAAATATTTTTCATTTTTTAATTGCTTAAATTTAAATTCCTACTTCTTTTGTATTGGGCTTTTGATAAAAATGTTAAGTGTTTCCAGTGAGTTTAAGACTCTAATTGAATTTCCTGTTACATTTTTGAATTTTTATTAAACTACATTTGCAGCACAGCTAAGAAGTGTAGAATGCTTAACAAATCAAACCTCTAAATTTTAAAATTACGTGCTTAAAAGCTAACAAAAAAAAAAAAATTCTCTGGAATACTCCTTCTGCGACCTGAATAAGTGAAGTTGGTATTTTTTAAAATACCACAATTCTAAGAATGATGCCCCAAGTTGAGATTTTTTTCATAATACTTTAAAGTTCTTTTGTTTTCTTGTACTCTTTAAAATGAACCATCGAACATCAGATTCGTTATTTTTGGTAACAGTACTCAAGACCGTTTCAGGGAGTTGTAATTTGGGCTGCGTTGCTTTCATTCAATATACTTTAACATGTTAAATTTTGAGCAAAATTGGGTGTTTTTTAAAACGTCTGTTATACATTTTTAATATCATTCAAAATAGTAAAAGCTCTAAAAATTTATTTTCTTTTGGCGTACGTCTATGCTAAATTACATCTCAAATAAAACACAATTCAAGTTTTTTTTTTGCGATTCAAACTTTTGTTTAAACTTGGTTCAAGCCAACCGCGAACCTATTTCTTATTTTTGTTTTGGATGAATTATGCGAATTAAGTGCTTTAAAACTGCCAGAGCCAATTACATACTATACCGTCTCTTCTAGAGCTTCCGGTTTTAGTGAGAAGATGGTATCGTTTTTAGGCTTTTTCCTAACGGCTATGATAGAAATTTTTGATAGGACAGAAATATTGAACAAATATTTGCAAAAAAACAGACTTAAGTGTCTTTGACTCATGTAGTAAAATTGAGACGGTTACCTTTAACTTTCAAAGCAGCTCGAGGTTTCAAGTTTGAACGATTTGGGACAAAAGCAAAAGTGCGGTGGAGAAAGTCATCAATTACAAACTCCCGAAGAATTTTCCCGAAAAATCTCTTTTGATATTTTCGGTAGAATTTTGGGGCCTTAAAAAAGCCGTTTCGAAATTGATGCGGTTCGATTTTTCCGTAATTTCACCAAACATTGCTACGTTTGCTGCAACGTCTGACTTTCTTAAATGTTTTGATTGTAGGCCTTATACATACGCGACTTGACTTTTAACCAAAAGAAGTGCTAAGAATATAACTTTACTTGTTTGTTTTTGATAATATTAACAAGTGTTTTTGGTGAAATTCTTCTTCCCAAATATTTGTTTGAAAATAATTAAAAAAAAATATTATAGAATGCTTCATACATTCGCTTAGAAGACAGAAAATCGGGGGAAAAATTTACTACCTCAAAATTCGTGTACTCTACTGGCAAACTTCATACTGCACACTGCGAACTGTTGCTGCTGCCATTTTTATAGTACTCCTCGTCGTAGCACATAGCGCGTGTTCTCATAAAATTTACAAAATATTTGCGCAAATAAATCGAGCAATTAAAAATCGCACGTAAATAGAAAAGAAAAAACAACAACTTAAAAAGTTTATTTACTTTTAGCCAACAACATGGAAGTTGTTTGTGTTTTAATTTCCACGTAATTTCAACCAAAAGAAAACAAACGGCAGAAGAAAACCCCAAACATAAATTAAAACACCGTCCTCCTTTCCATATAGAGCCAAGTTAAATAGACTGAAGTCTGCTTATTTTGCTTTAAAATCTTTTTATAAGATGATCCGCAAACTAAAATTGCGCGCCACGTAAATCAAATAAAAAATAAATATATATATATATATATAAAGTTGAAGAAGCAGGGCGAAAAAAAACTGTGGTAAGTAAATAAAAATCGGCAATTACTAGACCACCCTAAAGTACATGGTTGGTAGACGGATGTGTTACGCCTGTTGTGTGATTGGGCTTTCATCAAAATATGCCATTTATTCTGCTGTTCGCAGTTTATATTAGAAATTGGCCAACTAATTGAGCTTTATATGCCTCACTTCATTTGCATTTGGAGATAGGACAAAAATATCGATGTACTATATTGAGGCTGTATTCTATATATTACGTCCTATGCTTCAGAAATGGAGACCTTTCTTTAGCTCATGCAGTTTACCCTATGGATGGAAAATTTCTTCTCGAGGGGGCGGCAAATATTTTGTATATTACAGTGAAACCAGATTAAGCGGTAACTGGATAAGTAGGAATTCTCTACTAGTGAGACTCTCTTCATGGTCCCAGCACTTTTGCACCAAAATACCTCCATTACTGAGATTAGTTATTAAACCTCTATACCTGAGATTTGATTTTTTAAGTTTTTGTGCGTTTTTGCCTCTATAACATGGGCTTTTCCCTCTATAACTGGGACCGTTTAAAAATGACCTCTATAAGTGGGAAATAATATTTATGTGTGTATAATTTGTTATTTTGAATATGCACGTTTTATCGGTCTGAGTATGGTTATTTGGGAAACTGTGTAAATGTGAACCTTTTTTATTGAGACAAAAATTTTGGTCCCTTGGAGATCCCGGTTATGCAGGTTTCATTGTAATATATTCGAACAAATTTAGTTCACATTATCAAATAGAGAAAATCTGTACCGATATTAAAGTAATTTGAGAACTGAGAGCTTTAAAAATCATTAAATTAAATACAGAGTTTTCTTTTTATTTCTTTGTACGAAACTTTCCGTAACAAGTTTGGTCAAGTTTTCAAGAAGTTGAAGAAATCGGTGATACATTTGACATGCTAAATTGAAGTAAGAATGGAAATTTAGAGTGCGCAATGTTTTTTGTTATATGTATATGTACATAAAACTAGCTCGGAAATGACTATTTTCGACCTTTCCCTAAAAATTGTTGCAAAAAAAAAATTATATTTTGATCCACCCTAAAAAGTTTTCTTTGCTCCAATCGATAAGGAATGGTCGATAATGTTTTTTGGAAATCACTTGGACCTTGGAAAGGAGCGAAAGGGTCGGAAACGGTCCTTTACAGGGTCCGGAGCCACCCTAAGTGGTGTCGAAAGTCCATTTTCGACCTATCCCCGTCAAAAATGGGTCGGAAACGGTCCTTCCAAAGTCCAGAGCCAATATTAGTGATGTCCAAAACTATTTTTCGGGCTTTCTCTATCGTCTATCGATTGAAAAAACAAAGTTCCGGAAATGGGTCAAAAAACTTTTCCTGAAAATGGATAAAAAAGGGTACTATAGTCCGGGGACTCATTTTCGTTTCAAAAACGCTTCTTTGCAGGGCCCCAAGCCTCCCTTAGTAATATCCAAGACTATTTTTCTAGCTATCTTTCGTTTGAAAAAAAAATAAATGTTTTTCCCTGAAAATGGGTCGAAAACGGGTACCATGGACCGGAAACTTATAATCGGGTCAAAAATGATTCTTTCCTAGGTCCCGAGCCTCCCTAAGTGATGTCCAAAAGCCGTTTTCGACGTTTCCCTATCGAGTGGAGCAGAAAACATTTTTCCGAAAATGGGTCGAAAACGGTTCTTTTCAGGGTCAAGAGCCACCCTATGTGATGTACAAAATCTTTTTTCGACCTTTCCTCATCGATTGGAGGAAAAAACAGTTTGCAAGAATGCAAGTGAGGTTGTCTGTAATTCACAATAGCACTGCAAGGTTGATTGTATATCAGGCTTAATCATAGTTATCTAACTAAAATTTTGAAGGCTATTACAAATATCGATACTTTTTCGATATATTAAACCCTGCCGCTCCATTCCTCACCAAATTACAACAGCACACGCAACAAATGTACAATACGAACGGCTTAAACCCTAATCCACTAAACGAAGCAACAAGAAATCGCGTACGAATCGTAAGCAATCATAAAATTTTAGCATTTGCAGATTTCAACAATAAAATGTACAGCGCACGAATGGCATAATACATAGCACATTTCTAGGTGCACTAACTCGCGTTGACATTTAGCGTTTAGAGCTGGTGGACGAGTCAGTGTATAGTTGTGTATCTGCTTGCGGTTAGCATTTTGTGGTCGTGTTTAAGTTTTCCCTAGCCATTGCCTTCTATTCCTTCACCAGAGAGAAATTTCAGTTGTGGTCACAATTGCAAAAAAAAAAAAAATCCATTAACCATTACTTATGCAAAACGTGAACGCATTAATAAAACATGCCGAACTTAACGTAACGTTCTTGTTTAACGTTACGTTTCACATTTCAAGTTGTGTCGTTGTTGTCAATGCTTTTGCTTCTTTGTCGGTCACAATATTAAAATGTTGCTTACATTTAAGTTTACGACACGCATATTTGAGTTCTCATAAGTATTGGTGTCCCATGTAAGTGATTGTGAAGGGAAGTATGAGAGGGTTGTACAATTACACTTGGAAATTAGCTTTATATAGCTGGAGGGTATTTATATTCATTTGGTGTTGTTTGGCTGTTTCCTTTGAAAAGGATACACATATTTTACTTAGGATACTTAAAAAGTATATAAGTAGTTTTTGGAAAATATTGTTAAAATAAACGCAGTTGATTAAACTACAAATTTGCTCAGAAGAGTTTTGCAGAAATGTCAGCTGTGTGCTTTGTAACATGTTTAAGCAATTTATGTTTCTTTACAATGGAAGCTCTGTTTTTGAAAGGAGTTATTTTTATGAATGATCTTCACAATATGGGACGTTCATTTACAAACCGGCCGAATTTTGACAAAAATTGACTGACACATTTTTGATTTGGTTGAAATTTTTTTTATGAAAAAGAAGCGACACGTATTCGAGGATTTTTATGAAAAATTTTTTTTTTTTTTTTTTAAAATAGAGCGAATATAAATTTTGAGAATATCGGCTCACTTTCAAATATTCAAAACTCCATTTCTGTTAAAGCTAGAAAATTGGAATTATTTTTATTTTAAAGCTAAGAAAATGAGCTTTAATTTTTTTCTTAAAAAATTGCAGCATAAAAAATTGTAACATGCGGTTTTACACAAAAAAAAAAAAAAGGTTCGAAGTATGAGTTTTTAACCGAAAGTACCCTTAAAATTTTATGATGACTACAAACGACAACCTAACAGCATAGCTGCACTATTGTTATAGCAAACATACGCCTTATCTAAATTACTGCTAATGAAATCGGGCTTACGCTTAACATCCTTCCGATTCAGAATTTAAGTTTTCGAAAAAAAAAATACCACGTAAAGGTTTTTTGACCAAAAATTGCACTGAAGTCACATAAATTTGCATTCCAACAATTGGCAATTTTCTAATCTTAAGCCTTGAAATACGTAGTAGGTACAATATTAAGCGTAAACGTATTGTCAAACCGGAAATACGCACCACACAAGGGCAACCCATGCTGTGCTGCCCTACGCAGGATAAAATGTGTTCGTGTATGTTGGTGTGCGTGAAAACATGCGTTAACAGCTTCAAATGTAGAAAACAAAAAAAATGTTGGGTAGGCCGGAAAGAATTTACGGCTGCTGCTGCTACAAATACAGATAACTCTAGCAGCATTAGAAGCTGCAGTAGCACAGGTGGGTGAATGGATAACTAAATGTCGTCAACAACAAAAGCAACTCCAACAATAATGACAACAACAGCAACAACAACAACAACATACAATCAGCTAACCATAGCAATGGGCAAAATTCAACTTTCCTGTTGCTGTTGCTCACCACAGTAATGTTTGTGAATGTTTTCCGGTTACTTCGCCGAACTACTGACAGCAACGAAACAAATGAGTCGAAAATGTTGGTTTGTTGGTTGCTTGTCAGTTGAATTTTTTGTATAGGGATACGCATAGTATAGGTGGGTGGTTGGTATTACTTGTGGATACCAAGTAGGAAAAGTTTATGCTAAAAAGGGATGCAACAACATACATATATGTTTAATTATGTGTTCTTTCTTACGTAGGAAAAAAATCGAATCATTACAAAAAATTTACCTAAAGCTATTCAAGTTTCTTAGGTAAATTTTTGTCAATAGAAACTGCTCTCCATAAGTTAATGTAAGTTGTTGAAACATCAATTGAATAAAAAAAATTCACATTGACCGCCTTTTTACAAATAAAAGCCGCTTTCAGCAACGTAATAAACGAGGCCAACACTATTTGGATAATAAAAGTATGTAAAGATTAAGTTTGGTTTTGCTACAACCACTATTGGCCACATAAGCTATTTAGCTGTTTATTTTGAATCACGTAAAAAGCGCAATGTTAAGGGTATTACTCTTAACGCGAAAACTCAAAGAGCATGTTTAACTGTAAAATTTTCGATCTTGTTTACATAAACACCCCTATATGAGTGAACGTGCAAACGAATGAGCAATGGCAATTTGACAGTTTGAACAGTATTACCGCAGCCATGAAATAAAAATGATTCAAAATAGGTAGAATTAAGTAAATGCAAATATCAAATTTGACTCATTGGATGCAATTTGTTTCGACAAACGGCAACACTAATTCACTGTCCCACTATTCAAAACTTCCTCATCAAATTCGCCTCAAAATTTTTCGAGGTTTGGAAACTTTGCTACATACAATTTACTAAATTTATTTCACTCATTTCTGAATTTAAAATTATCGTCATTTGTGCGTTTTTTTTTAAAGATTTAAAACAAATCTAGTTTCGCTTTTTATTTTTGATAACCGTTTAAGGGTAGAAAAATAGAAATCACGTAAATTAATGAATAGATTTACCACAATCCGAAACGATACCTATACTCAATAATGAATTTTTGAAAAATTAAAATGATTCAATTAAATATGCCAATATGAACTATTTCGTAAAAGATACAATTGCGCCCAAAACTTAAAACTGACACTGACGTTAGAAGTGACAGAGAAATCGAAAAAAAATTCTTATACCATACTGATTATTTTTTTCTTAATTCTATCAAAAACTTTTTTTGGCATTTTTCAATTAAAATTGTTTTTAATTTCTATATATTTTGTTAAAAACCACTGCTTTGGAAAAATTAATTAATTTCCTACCGGCTACTTTGGTTCGAGTATGTGCGCGCTTTGTATGTGCGTCAGCACCCAGCAAACATTTGGACAATTTTTAAATTATTCAGATATATGGTTAATGAACTTTTTCTTGAAGAATTGTACGCGTTCAAATCTTAGCGTGGCTTATATGCAAACCTCTTAACACTATTTAGGAACAAGAATAACAAAAACTATTAAAACAAATGATTTAGAACCAATTGATTACAATACAACTTTTCCACTATTCAAAATGTTTGCTGGGCAAAGACATGCGTTTGTTTATGCTTTTCGGATGTAAAATCCGCAACAGTAACGACAACAAAATAACATTTTTAGATTAACCTGTTTTTTTTCTACTTTTGATAATTTTTTAGAAAAACTCTAGGAAATTTATGTTTTTAGGAAATTAAATTTCCTACCAATCTTTCTTCGAAGTTTTTCACCTTTCAGTAAAAAATTTCGCTTTTTTTACTGAGCAAAAAAGTGTCTCCCCTAGTACCGCTGCATGTTATTTTAATAATTCGAGTTAGCATGCTGCTTTCTTTTCATATACATATTATTTAAACATTCAGTTTGCCAAAAAAAAAGTATACAGTTCTGAAAACCTTCGTGAACGGTACATATTTGTAATAAAAAAAAACACTTAGAAGCTTATGCCATAAAAAAAATTACAAGCAATCGAAGTTAAAAAATAATTCTACTAAATTCCGACCTTTGGATTTAGAAGAGCTATTCTGCCATCAGAAGCGAATTCGGCGTATCTCAAAAAAATTAATTTTCGTGATTCTTTTGGCATCGGATAGCTTAAGATATTACGCATCCAAATGCCGGTATCTAAGTTGGTTGGCTCAGGCGCAATCGGGGGTTTGAGGGCGCCAAAATGCTCTTTGCTATTCATTGAGATTAGAAAATAATATTATATTAATTAAAAATTTTATTAAAAATAAATTGATCAGAACTTGAAAATTTTATTAAATCTTAATGATACAATTTTCAATATTTGATAAATGTTAAGATGAGTGAAATGGCTACTTTATGGAATTTAAAATTTTTATGGAAATTGTGTGCAAGAATATTTGGCACAAATATTAAAATATATGTGACCACAAATCAAAATATCGTAACATCTCGTTGTTGAATGTTACTTTTCCGCAAATATCCAATTTATTGGCATTATATATTGAAAAAACCGATGTTAACAAAAGATGATAAATCAAGATTATTGATTGAAAAATCAAACAAATGTGTTGCCGTTTTTATCCCATTAAATTATCAATCGGTTTTTGGTTAGAAAATTTGAACGATCTAGTTAAATTTTGTATTTAAATTTTACTATTCTCAAAAGAAATGGAAACTTCCTAAAAATTAGTTTGGCCGGTAACACATATCTACAAACTTTTCTAAATTTAATGTATCTTTCCATAGTTTTCCGATTTAACATTCAAGAGGTTAATCAGAATGTAACAGAATTAGAAATGAAGTCATAGAAAATAAATCAGACCACATACTCCCTTTGGTGAAGACTATGTGCTTCTTATAGAATTATTGCGGCAAACAGGTACCGTACTCTCAAATTTTGAAATTTTAAAGGCAAAGGAAAGAACTAATGGGTTCAAAATTTATCGAATAATGTTAAAACATTTCAATGTTATGTAATTAAAGTTTTTCAACATAGTGTCTTAGTTTTATATTTATAGTTAAAATAAGTCATAATTGAGATTTGCTTCAAGTTTTTCATGATAATAAAACTTTAAATTTATAGAAATTAATTTTTGCGTCAAGAATTGAAAATATAGAGTTAACTGTCTGATGATATGTACTGAAATCTTAATGAGGAATGACTGTGAGTAGCAAAGCAGGTGTTGGACATAATAAAGGATGAAAGCCAATGCTCAGGGCAAACAATACACAGCATTATAATTTTATTGCATACAATTCAACTATTTAGTTCGGCCTGAGAAAAAATAGTTTTCTCTGAAAACTAGTTTGGCCGGTAACATGTGTAATAAAACAAATTTTTTAATCAAATGTTCTTTTGATTTTGGATTTACATTTAAAAAAGGGATCACTAGCAAACAAATTACAAATATATGAGTATACAAATTCAAAGTTTAACTCTTAATATCATTGGATTTTTAATTTCAGATCTGGTTTAATCAGTCTAAGCAACCTGACCAAAACCATAACAGCCATTTATAGACATAAAATACTCAGTATCTATGTATTTTAATGTGCGTATAATTTAATGCTATACGGTTGAATGCTGATTTTCTGGCTTCTATTTTGTTACCCAACAGATATTTAACAGCTGTAAAATAAATTGCATATTAAACCCTAACGTGCTATAAATTAGGCGCGAAATTTATATGTGGCATTCAATTTTTTCACGTATCATACTTACATATACATTTGTATATAATATGTACATGATAGTGCTTCTATTGTGTTTTGTTTTATGCGTTTCGCTTTTACACTGAAATATCGTAAATCACGCAATTGAATTCTAATGTTGCATGCGTGAGGAATGAATTTTTTTTTTTTTCGTTCAAAAAGTATTAATATATTTCCATTATATTATAATATAAAATGATAACAATCATATTTTCATAAAAACCAAAAGTAGACAATTATATAGAAAAAAGCAGCCAATATGTAGGTTGAAGCTAAAATAAAATAAGATAATTTGTTTTTTTTATCATTATTTAAAGAAACTCATAATAATATTAAATTAAAGAGCTTCTAACTATGCAATGTCAAAATATGTAAAGTCATCTCTCATCAGTACCATAAACTTAAGCTTATCTAATTGCATAGTTTTAGGCTTAATTTTCACTAACCTCACTTTAGCTTTGAATTAAATTTTGTGTTTGTGTCGATTTTCTTTGGTGATTTTATTTTTCCTCACAACTTTTTCCATCAGCTGAAATGCATTTCTGCTACTCTCATAGAACGTAGCCGGCTTCATCATGGGACTAAATGAATTTATTCCTTAAACAATGTTTTCGTCGAGAAATTTGTGATTTTACTTAGTACAATTTTACATTTTATTTACAATACTGGGAATAGTTTTGACTCTTTTCTCGTTTTATAATGCGCACAATCTCTCTCTCTCTCTCTCCCTCTCTTTAAAGACTGCCGTCTAGCTGCTGCTGTTAACTTTTCTTGTTAAAATTTTCTGTAAGGTCACACAGTTGCTTTTCATTAATACATAACAGAGTTTGAAGTATACAATATAACGCTTAGAAAATTAACATTGTAAATTTAAAATGCTTTGACATAAATATTCGGTGCCACGCCTATTAAAAAAAACTTATTCGACTTCTTCATTCGTTTCGATATCACTCAAATGAGCCAATACATTTCCAAACCCGATGCAATTTTCAACTCAAAAAATTTCCTGGACGATCTAAACAGAAATGAACAAGCAAAGAATCTCTAAGATATGATCTAGTGACCGGAAGAATAAAAAAGTAGATTCTTTGAATCGGAGTAACTTCTATGGAGCGAATCTTTAGAACTATTCTTCGACATGATTATATTTCCAAAGTTTAGAAAAAATCTGTTATAAAAGTGAATCCCAGAGGAAAGAAAGATCTAATCCAGGTATTAACATGCTAACTCGTTAGGTTTTTACTTAACTTATCAACACTATTTATTAGTGAAACTACTGCATACAAAATTAATATGCCTCATCTAAGAAATATAGTTCCCAAAAACCAGTAATGCTTTTGAGACAGCATATATCAAAAACTGACTATAATTGTGACTAAAATTATAACAGCACTGCCAGAATGTAACTTCAGATCTCCGATAGTTTTATACGATGAACCCCAAATATTTTGTTTCTCGTGACGACTACAATGTACTGACTAGAGTTTCATAGAATAGTGTTCTTGATCCGGTTTTCTACTTAATATACACTTTAAACTTTACACCTGATTTGTTACTAAAAATGTCAAAATTCGCAAAAAGTCCTTATTGTGCTCAATGAGATTGGAAAAATAAAAAAAAATGTATTTTCACTGTCTGCAGTCGGAGCAGAATGTTCTTGTGAAAAATTACTTTAAAGACCAAGGACTACTCATCTTTTAAAAATAACTTATACCTTAGATATCAAAAATATCTAACCAAGCCGAACATGTACTAAACTTGAACCACAACTGTCTCAGATTATATTTTAATATTTTATATTCAGCGATTGTACTTAATGAGAAAGAGCGTTTCATGATGCTATCAATCCGAGAGGATAACTAAATCTCTGAGATTAACTTTAAGTAAAAATTGAGTAAATATATTTGCTGGTTTCAAAAATTGCTTTTTCTATTCATTGCCAAATTTTTGAAGGAAGACATCACATAAGGTATTACCCGATGTTGCGAAATAGTAATGTAGAAATATGCATTATCCACGGATAAATGGGATGCAAATTACAAAATATTGATGCTTAAATCCATTCGAATCTACGTGTTGATGAATTGAAATTTTTTTCGTGTCATTTCTTTTCATTTAAATAATTAAAAGTCCGGATATTCGTCGTGTCGTGAAGGATGAACACTCTGCAGATGCCTTCTGACTTCGAGAGGTTATGGTATTGGGATTGTATTAAAGTTGACATCAAAAATGTTGCCCGTTTTTATCGATTTGGAGATTGGTATTTATATATTATATAAATGATTTCCAGTTTTCACCAAAAATAAAATTCACTCAAAAGTCACCAGCAAAATCTGATGCCAAGGGTTTTGACCAGGGCTTCGAAACCGACCCGAACCCGTACCCTGAACCCGCTCGGGTTCAATGATTTTTGTTTCATTATGTGAACCCAAACCCAATCAAAAATTCGGTTCAGGTTCAAGTTTTATTGCCAATTATTATCTAAGTGTGCGGCGCTTAGAAATTCAAATTTCATGTTTTACAGAAATTTTTAAAATTTCATATATCATATTTCTCAGAATTTTTTTGCTTCAAAAAAGATTATTACATATATATTTGTTGTTTTTGATCAGTCTACATGTAGACATTTTTTGCAAAAATAACTAAAAAAATAAAACTAAATGTAAATGTTTAATTTTTTATTTTGTCGGAAAGAATTTAAACCCGAACCACAACCCGAACCGATCCCGAACCCACCAAATTTCAATGTATTGAACCCGAACCCGTACCCGCACCCAAAATTTACAGGGTACGAAACCCTGGTTTTGACAAATTGCCAACGCGTTCATCGATTTTTATGATCTATGTCTGATTTTATTCATAGGTTATGTGACTTTACGTGAAAGTAATAAGACTTGACACTTTTTCCCGTTTTGGATTTTTCATGATTTTTAAAAATAAAAATATTTTAATTTTTTATGCAAACATTTTTTTTTTTCGTCATAAATTTATTTATAACTGCTACTGTAGAGAAACAGTATATCAATAGATTAAAGCAATTGTAATTCTTAATTTTTCTAAGTTTGTTGCAGCAAAATCGGACTATTTGTTCTCGAGTTATGTCAAACAAAAGAGCCCCAAACGTGACAAATTCCGCTAACTTCAAATCGATATATCTCGATTCCTAGACGTGAAACAGTGAAACGCTGGGACACGTATAACTTGTTTTTGACCGATATAGCTTTTCCCGGTAGTCAGAACTCCCGCCAATTTTGGCTGTCGCACAGTGTTATTGTTGAATTGAAATTTATCGTATTTTTTAAATACAATTTTCTATGGCAATTTTCTAGTTTCTTTTATCATTGCATTCCATTAGGTTAACATTTTTATTAAGAACAGCAACTGTAACCAAATAAATTCATTGTACTGTATCGGAACCGAAAGTAATTAATAAGTATTTTAATGAGCTTCCCGTTCAGTACAGTGTGCGCTAACACTTAAAATATTACGCAAAACATAGATCAATTGAACAAAGAAGGGAACTAAAGCTAGGCATACTATTTAGTTGGCACTAAAGAAGCTTAACAAAAGTTTAACGTTTTTGTGTAGTTGGTCAATATCGTGCTTGACTATGATACGTTCTTTATTGTTGTTTTCAATGTGAACATTATAGTTGTTCTTGAACATAATTATTATGTCCTTTCTGCTGATCGTGGCAGAAGTTTAGGATAATTTGCTGTATAATTCGGTTCGCAATTTCTGTCGAGTCATATTGTACTTTATTTATATTTCCGTATCTGGGGTTGAAACGTACTGTGATAGTTATGAAGGATATCGACGGAGGTGTAGGTTGCCATGTCCTAAGTATTGCAAATTCAGGTTTATGTTGTCATGAGCAATTCAGAAAGCCTACAAGCCAATAGTATTAGTTGTTGTTTTTGGATAAAATTACACAGTTGATTATTGTGGGCTTAAGCTTGTTAGTCCCGTCACATCTTTATACGATAGATGCCCTTTTGTGCTAACAAAGCAGCTCATTATAGATTTAACGCTGACCAGGAAAATCTGCCTACTTTAAGCCAAACGCGTCCAGGGTTTTGCAGGAGCATTATTCTTTTCACGTTCGCTTCTAACGTCTCTGATGGTCATTGTGAACCTTGTCACAAGGATTTCTTTACCGCCAAAAACCATTGCAATGCAAAAGAGTGAGAGTCAGTTAAAATCTTAATTAGAGATTATTTTTTATAAAAAAATATTATTTCAGTCATTTGGTCGAATGTCTTAGTGATTCGTGCAGTGGTATAATTATTTATTATAATTATTTATTTATTGATAAAGAAATTTTCTGCTTAAGAATTCTTGCTTAAGCTGCGGCGTAGAATATTTTTTCGGCATAATAACAGTTTGATTCACCACAACCTCGTACAATGTTGTGAAACACTTACTTCACATTTCCAACTTTTTGGAAGCGCCAATACCAACCCGCCTTTTTTAATGCATCCTTACGCCACACAACTTTCTCTTACCGATTCTTGTAATATTTATTTGTATAGTTTTCTTAGCTTTCCATTTAAGAATGTTGGCTTGTAGGGGAAGAGCCACGCTTACCTGTTCAATTATTCGGAATTTTTGTCTAATACCTACAAAAGTTTCCTACAATCGATTGAAGAAATATTAAAAACAGCTGGCAATACTAGATGTCAAACTTTTTTTTGTACTCCTTAAAGAACTCAATTAAATTAAACTTTATCAACAATTTCGTTCCAGTCCAGCCATACATATAGAAAATATTTTGTTATATGTAGAGTCATCTTAAGATATATTAACTTGTACATATATGGTACAATTTATTACACCAATACCACAAGTAATTTTGCCTATAAAGCCATAACAACAGTATGTATCGACGTTAGTTTAGTTTAACTACTTGTACAAAGCAGATATTCATCATTTCAACAATGAATTGTAAGCTTTGAAAAAAATTATTAATTAAATTTTTTATTCCTTCATCTTTTTGAGTTAGTTTTAAAAATCTTCCTGACGATATGTCTGCTACAGTTGGCTGCTGCATTTCCATCCGAAATCAAGAATAATCAAATAGCTTTCTCTGCAAAACTTTTTAATACGATCTCCGAAAAAAGAACCAGTGAAAATATCATCATCTCATCGGCATCTATACGAACAATGCTAGCACTTGCATGGCTGGGCGCTGATGGCACAACTGCTGACGAGCTGAGACGGGGTCTAGAACTGGGAAACAGTAGCATCACTAAAGAGCAAGTGGCGAAACAGTTTTCGCATCAAATAAGTAAAATGCGAAGCATCCAAAATGCTACATTAAAAATGGCAAACCGCATATATGTGCGTGAAGACTTAAGAACTTCTCCTATATTCTCAAGTACAGCACAACAATATTTTGATGCCAATGTAGAAAATGTAAACTTTAGTGAAAGTGAAAAAACTGCTAACATAATAAACAATTGGGTTGAACAGAATACGGAAAATAAAATTCAAAATTTAATTTCCCCCAACGCCCTTCGTAAGAATACTAATGTCGTATTGGCAAATGCTATTTATTTCAAAGCTCTGTGGAGAAATGGTTTTCGTGCTTCGGAAACTTCCAAGAGAGATTTCCATGTGAGTGAAAAAATCACAAAGAAAGTAGATATGATGTATCAAGAAAATAAGTTTGCATTTGCCGAAATATTTGAATTGGATGCCAAAGCTTTGACGATGAATTACAATGGTACGGACATACAAATGTTAATTCTGCTACCAAATAAGTTGAATGGTCTTGGTGAGTTGGAAAAGAAGTTGAGTAATATTGATTTGACCGAATTGCCATCAAAATTATATGTGAGCAAAGTAAACATATATATTCCCAAATTTAAAATTGAGTTTGAAACATCGTTGCAAGCAACTTTGGAAACTCTGGGCATCGGCGAATTATTCACTAAAAAAGCTAATTTTAAAAATCTTTTCACTAATAACTATAAGGTCGGTGTATCAAATGTAATTCATAAAGCTTTTATTGAAGTTGATGAAAATGGCACAGAAGCCGCAGCAGCAAGTAAATGCAAAAAAAAAAATTTAAAATGTGATTCATATCACTTATTTTTTTATTTTAGGTTCTGTTGGCTGGCAACCACGACCTTCTCGGCCCGAGCCAACTTTTTACTTTTATGTGGATCACCCATTTTTTTTTGCTATATTTGACGACAAAACAATATACTTTTCTGGGCATATAGCAGATATATGAAATAATCTTATGATTTCATAATATGTATAAAGGTTTTGCTTACCTAATATATGTATATGTACTTGCTTGAAGTTTGAATAAATAAAACTATTGAAAACAAATAAATAGAAATTGGATCATTTGAAAAAACCTTGCCAAAATGACTTTCTCAACAATATATCCATATTATTAAAATCGAAGAGTATAACCGAAGAAATCCTTGTATGCAAAGTTTTCGACAAATAACTATGCGAACAGCAAACTGTCTATGCGAGCCGATAATTATCTTTTTGAAGTTTGTCAAAAAATTCGGTTTTTATATAAAAGCTTTGACATGAATCTTATATGATTATATAGGGCAAAAATTGCAGTTTTTATCCTTAACAAAAGTTTTACATCTAAATCTTTTTTTTGCCAAAAATACCTATTTTTTAACAAAATATGAAGTTTCCATTGGAAATTTTTAAAGAACATTGCCAGGTAAAAATTTACTATGAGGAGTTGTTTAGTGCAAGAAATGCATGTAGTTTTATCTCCTATACAACTGAGAGCCCAATATATTTCTTGATATATGGCTCACTTTCTTAGTAAATAAGCCAAAACGGAGTTTCGGTCAGTCCAAACGGTTGTGTCCCATAAAGCAATCGTTCAAAAAGTTAACCAACGTTTTAGTTTTTCTTTTTAGTTAAGAACAATCGACCCGAAATAGTTAACAAACAGATTCCAATTGAACTTCATCAAGAGCTGATGAAATCAAATCAGATCGCAGTGTTTGAAAAATATTGCAAAAATACTTTACTAACTGTCAACCATTTTATGAACACACCATGCTCTCCAGAAATCAGGACAGCAAAGTAATATTTCTGTAAGTTTTTTAATTTGTCAAAGGAACCGCAAGCAAAGTGTACACAGAGGCTGCAACATGTCTTAAGAAGTAGTGCTTAACCAATACGAAAACAATACGATATTTCAAAAATTACATCGTCAAGAACCAGATATCGGTCAAAACTTAATGTAGTATTTTCGGTTCATCGTACGAAAAACACTACACTCTTGCCAAAAACGAGTTATTGGTCAGACCTACGGTGATTTTTATCATGGAGTTTCTCTGTCTCTACATTTTTATGCAATAAAAGGAGTCAGACGCATTCTGGTAGTGCCCAAGAGTGTTCCACTCAAAAACGGTATTCGTTTTTCATGTTGCTTTCATTTGTTTTGCCTCTTATTTCGTAAATCGACTCGACGTTTTAATTTTTTTCTATTTAGCTTTTACTTTCTATTTAAGTGTTTGGCCATTTTTTAGCGCTTTCACATTACACGTAATTGTTGGTAATTCGTTAAGGATTTCGCTCAAACGTCAATTAGGCTGTTTCGCCTGTTTCAACTGTTCGATGAAATTGGCCCGATTTTATCTTTACAAGTTCTTTTTTTGCAATAATGCTGCACAGGTAAAATTTATTTTATGCCATCCTTTTGCAGTTGTCGTCGATTTCTATTAACAACAATGACAATTTAAGGTGACTTTTACGTCAATTGATGTCGCTTGTTTGACCGTCAGTCTGTGTCTGGTTGCTATTTCAAATTTTGAACGTTTAGCAGTATTTTTGCTGTCTGAATTTTATACAAAAAATTAAAATAAATTGAACATCATCATTTGATTAGTATGTAAAGAGAGTTTCATGACACTGTGTTGCTATGCTCTTTGGTGGAATAAAGCCATTTCACACCGAAAACTTTTACAATATTCATTAAGGTTGTGAAGCAGTTTTGTACTGAACCAGTTTGAAGTATGGGACTCTAGATAAAACCATTTTTCATAGTAACTTAACCGAACCAAAACCAAATCACATCTAAATATACTTGGGCTTATTAGTTACAAGAGGCTTTGAAGTGGAAATTTAATATCAACCGACGCGTCCCTAACCACTTAGCAGAGTGTTTGGGTGCATTTCGGCAAGATATTCTTGTTATTTTCTGATAACGCTAACAACGTAATCGTTATAAAATTAATTATAACAGATAAAATTGCTAAAATTATCGGATTCATATTTGAAATTATTTCTGAAAAAATAAGTCCTTCAAAAGCGAAAAAGTCGCTTCTGGGCAGTCAGATGCAACTCTGAAAATTTATATCTCATTCTTTTGAAAATTTAAGTATAGAAGTGAACACAATCAGCCTAAAATTTTATTTATTTGACTAAATCGAAAAAAAATTGTTGTATCACACTTAAAATTTTGGAAAACATTTGATTTTGGTGCGTCAATTTGGTCAAATGGGTTTGACACCTCTATAACATATGAACATATAGTAGCAGAGCTACTATTCCAGATTCAATTATCTCCTTTTTGAGTTATTTTTTTAGCCAACTAACTAACTTATTCTAAAGAAATTTTCTAACTCGGGAGTTACTTGGAAAGCATGAAATAAAAATCGCTTTACTGAAGAAAGTATTTGAGTAACTTTTACCAAATTTTAGCATGCTAAAAATGATTGATTGTGGGTAGTCTTGGATAAGCAAGCGTGGCACCTTTCCAAGAAGAAGCCTTAAAAACCAGCTTGTATAGAATATTTAAACTTTATTTAATCTTAGCTGCTCTGTAAGGAAGTTATCTAGCTGTAGACAATTTTAAAATTTAATTTTGTCATTGAACACGTTGTCTGAGAACAACAATTTTACAAAAATGTAAAATGTGAAAATGGATTGACTAAAACCAATCAACAAAAAAATTTGTTTTTAAGTCACAAACAAGTTAAATCTTTTATATAAAAAAGCGCCAAGTGTACGATTTTTTTTAATTTTTTGTTGCAAAACCAAATTTTATCAGAATTCATGGCTTAGTCGAATTTCTTTCTTTGTTTCTTGCAAAGCGTAAAAAATTAAAATTTTTTCCCTGCTTTTGATTTTAGTGCCGGCCCATACAGCTTTTAAAACTATTAATACAATTTACAGTAAATTGAACTCACCAAAATGAATACGTAGTATAAGAACGATGATCGCCTTCTATGACCGATTAACAGCAATGAATTGATTTCTACCTTGTTCTAATGGAACACACAAAACCGAAAACATATTTTTATATTTGCGCACTTAATAACGAAAAAGGAACAAGTTAACTTCAGGAGCTTCTACTGAATTTTTTAATTTTTTTTTTTATTTTCATTTCATTTATTAGTTAAAGTTCTGGCAGTACCGTAAAACATAAATCTCATAAAGTAATTTACTTTTTTCTTGAACCGACTGAGGTTCCTAGAGAATTTAGCATTGGAAATGAAATTTTCGTTTTTTTAATTGTAAGAGGTTAGTAACTTTGTTCGATGCCGATGATGGATGTCGTTATGAAAGTAATTTAAAAAGCTATGTGGCGGATATTCATAAATTCAACCCATGTGTTTTATATTTAAAGATATGACAATTTTGCTAAGCTTTTGAACTTTTTAATCAAGGTATTCAAGGTAAAAAAAAAATATTTTTTGACATTCCGGAAAACATTAATTAATGTTCTTTCCTATTCTTACAAGCAAACAAAAATTAATGAGCTCAAGACAATAAAGACAATTATGTATAATTGCTTTGATTGAAACAAAAATTGTTATATGAGCTATAAAATCGCAAACAAAAATTTCGAAATTGCTGTTGGGATATTCGAACATTTGAAGAAATTTTTTACATTCGCTAGCTTTTTTTTTGGTAAGAAGAGATTTAGTGTAAAAAAATCATGGCATATCACTTAAAACGATATAAATAGAGCTTTTTTTTATATGAATAAAAACTATGCCTTTCTGTTAGATATTTGTAGAAAAAAACTTATGTATTCTTATTAAAAATATTAGTAAAAAATGAGAAAAATTGTCATATCTTTGAATTTCTGGCACAATATTCAAACAATTATAGGGCAATATTATAGCTTATAAATTATATGAGCTATATTGGCAACTTAAGATGACCATATATTCTAAACCTATAATCTCAAATTCGCTATCAGCATTAAAGTTCTCGTACGAAAAAAACTTTTTGCAATATAATAAAGATAGCAGCTCCTAAAGTAAACTGCCTTTGAATTTTTAAGCGCATACCGGTAACCGATAACCGGTTTCAACTGAACTGCAAATATTTTTACTGCACTATCGCTTTGCAGACAAAGACGACGCACAAAACAACAACAACACTACACCAATCGCAGCATTTGTCGTATCACTCTTAACAATTTTCTTAAACAAATTTGTAAATTGATGCATTTCTTAAGACCCGCACACATGCATTTTTTAAATAAAAGAATTACGCAAACGAAATTGTTCTTAATTAATGCAATAACGCGGTCGCACAAACGGAAAAAATGCGATTTAAATTAAAGTTCAAATAACCGTCGCGACGAGCACACGAAGAAAATCCGAGCTCGATAGCAACTTGGTTTGCGAACAGCACAATAACAAAAACGCAGCGCATACAACGATTTTTCTTCTGCATTTATATTTAATTTATAATAATTAGATTTATTTTCAAATTTTTGAACTTTTATTATGTTATTAATATATTTTTAATGACACAAACTGTTCACTAGCAATTCTAATCGCGAGTTAATAACAAATTGAGTATAGATACCGACAAAAAATAATCACCGAAAATTTATTTAAATTCCACGAATGATAGGGATGAACGATGAACCAAGGCGACTGTTTGATTGTTTTTACGTTTCTAGAGATGTGCAAGTGGAAGGCTTAACATTCAATAGAAACGCAATAGTCACTGCTCACACTTATGGCTGTTTTTTTTTTTAGAAACCGCTATGTAGTTGGTGATTCAAATTTTAATCGATATTTTTTATTTTAAATGAAAAATTATCCACAATACAATGGTTTATTTATCACGATATTTATATTCTTATTTTAAAAGTAAAAAAATTGTTGAATATCTTGTTTTTTAAAACTTACCCCTTGAGAGTTTGTTATATGCTACAATCCTAAGAATTTATTTGCTCTACATTTAATAGCAACTTCTCCAATTTTGATGCAATAATCTAAAGGGAAATTAAAATTAAAGACATTTCTAAAAAATTCGGACATAATGAAATGAGGCGTTCAGTTGCAAAACCAGCCAAGTCCAAAAAAATCAAATGTTGAGATATTCTCATATATCAAAATCTAGACCATGCTTTATCTTTCGACTATGTTTTTAGATTTAAAAAAAAATTTTGACAGAAATATTATATTTTTTGAATTTATTTTTGATGCATAGATTTCAAAACCAGACAAGTCAATAAACTTGCTTTCAAAACATTGATAATCATAGTCAAGTCCACTTATTTTCAAACAAAATATGTTGATTACTATGTCAAAACGAGCAAAGTCCATGTTCGATGGTTCATAACCCCCCAAGTCCAAAATGGTTTTCTCAAAAACATAGGCAGATGCAAATTGAAAAGTCTGATCTGACGTGTTTTGAGTAAGAAATTTTATTAGCTATTGTGTGGGAAATACGTTTTAATATTTCAATGAATATAGATGAAGATAAAAGTTTTTCGTTGCGTTTCCAAAAGTATGAAAAATGGCTTGGCCGGTTTTGCAACTGGCGCCTCCAATAAAATGAACAGCGTATTCGGGTTCGGGACAACGGTTGGGGGAAGAATTTTTTTGATGACGGATTTGGATTCAGGAGGCCCTATTTACTATAGAAATATGTATACAAATAACTCAACAATTTCTGCAGCGTCTTCGGATAGGGGTCAAGAAAAACCAATCTTTAAGTGACATCTTTAATATTCTTGAAAAACTGCTAAGACATTTTATAAAAAAATTACTAATGCAAATACCCACAATGTTACAAAAAGTCGTTTGGATAAACATTTTTTCTACTAATGTACTATCTATATAAAAAATGCAACAACTATATTTTTGTATTCAGTCTTCAAACGCTAGTGTTCAATTAAAATCAGTTTTTTCTTTGCTCTGTAAAATTACATGTTTTTAGGCAGCCGACAGTAAGCGTTTCATATTTATTTTTGTTAAAACAAAGAGTAATTAAAGATCTGAAGAGCATAACTTTTCCACAGATTGCTGTATTATAGAATAATTTCGCGGATGTGACAAATTCAAATACAAAAAAAAAAAAAAACACCTACCATAAGAGCCATAGCAACTGTTTGATAAAATCATTAAAAATTCTCTTATTTTGTGAGCTCCTATAACTAACTTTTTGCTTACTCAATGTAAATAAACAAACAAAATAAGACAAACTCCCTACACATCAATCAATTATTCTTGCCAAATTTGCCCTAAAGGTCCATCAAGAAAGAAAATCGGAAAAGATAAAAACAAAATAGACAAACAATCAAGTAAAATCCAAATGAAAGAAGCACTGGCTTAATCACTCACTCACTCAACATCATTAGCAACAACTTGTTAGCTAGAATTACACTGAGCATGGTTAAAAATCTCCTAGATAAAAATTACACAAATGGAGCGCTTCACTTGTGTAATTGTTAACCAAGACACATGAAAGCTGTATCCAAAACACGTACGCATCAAACGCACACAAAACTCAACAGAGAATGAACGAAGTGCTGTATTGAAGGGGGGTGGGTGGGAAAAACAGAGCAAATGAAGATGGAATGAATGAACACTGGAATAAAGATGAATTAAAAACAGCAACAACAACAAAATACACACAGCGTCAAAATCAAACCAAAAAAATTTTACGGAAATTCTTTAGTAAACTGTGGGAAAACTAAAAATGGATATCGAAATCCTTCCTGGAGCAGCTCAACAGTAAACAGCGAATATTTGACTCACATGGCATAAGTGTATATTGCCTTACAGTATGAGCTTCAAAATGATATACCACAATGAAGATGAACGTGTCCATTATTTTAATGTACGCTGTAAAAATTCGTCGTAAGTACAAAATTATATCGCAGCAAAAGTAAATAGACAGTTTTAAAAATTTCCATGAAGTATCAGCTGGAAAAACTTTTTGCCTTTATACGGTTTGAGTATGAAATTATTTTTTTTTTTGATTTTTCCATATTTTTTCAACGAATTTTTGAATTATTTTTATGAAGTTATTCGTATCATGCGATTTTGCTGCCTACGATTTTCGTCAGCTGGCTTATAAAATTGCCGCACCTTAAGATAAAAATCATTGCTTGCTAATTTTGCATAATTGAGGGCAACAAATATATTACTCGTAACATGAACATAAGTAGCAAACTCTATTAAAAGGTATCGATATTATTTTGACAGTCGTATATAGCACCCGCTGTTTTTCTATATAAAAAAGTTATATTTTGGTTAACCGTCATTTCTCCTACCCATAATGTGCACAATTCAATCGTGCAGAATGTCGAAATATATATTTATATGTATATAGTATATACGAACAAAAGGATGTCGTCACAGCGATTGCGCCTGACAAGCATTTTAAGTAGCCATTATTTGCTTAATTCTATCAACAAATGAAAATGAAATTTCAATTGTAAGTGGTGCCGGCTGTTAACAAAAATGTCGAAAATGAAAATTCAAAATGGGAATGATTGCTCGGTCTAACCAAACAGTAGAATTAATCCAAAAATTCATCTGTTCCTTTTGATAGCATGATTACTGACTATCTATCTGTCTCTCTGCCTGCACCTTATGTGTTGAGATACCAAAAAAATAGAAAAAAAAAGTAGAGAGAGAGTATTTGGGAGGAATAAAAATACTTCCAGAACACAAAATAATACATAACGTTGTAACGCTTTTTGAACAATGAAAAACAGTCAAAAAACATCACCTGCATCATGCGAATTCGTTTGAGTTTACCTTGCTAAATTGCATTACTACAATGGGTAATAATAAGCAGGAATACACTAAAATAAAAATTAGATGTTTGAAGGGTAAATTTTAAACTTTCTCAACTTTTTAACTTTATGCCCAGAGAAGTATTATAAAATATACAATTAAATTAATATTTTCAGTAATTTTTTTTTTTAGATAACCTTACGCCTTTAGTTATTTCTAAGAAAATAAAATTTATTTACTGTGTGCTCCGAGTATATGTATACACTGTCTACTTGTATACGTGTCTTGTATTTGTTTATCTCTGACTTAGAGTCTTTGTTTCTCTGTAGGCAAAAGTTCATTACAAATTTATCAAATTAAAACGATATGTAACTTTCTTCTTAGGGTTTTGTTGGCAATTGCATTAAAGTAATAAATTTGTGTTGCAGTTTCACTTAGAGAAAGGTATTTGTAGAATTTTCTGCTTTAGGCGGTTATTATAAAATGAGAATAATATCAACACTTATATAAGGAAAGTATATTTTCTTATAGAACATACAGAGCTTATGCAATTTGGAGCTGCCCACCGTCATGGATGATGCATTATTAGCGGCAGCTTCATATACTTTAACATACATAATCTAGGAGGCAAAGGGTATCAGCGAAAAAGTTAAATGCAAATATTATGCCTTTAGATAAATTCTAAAGGTTGTGAAGGTGTCATCACATAGAATACTAGATCAGAAGTGCATGGAAATATTTACAAGAGAACCCCAATATGAAGTTAGTTTGAATTTGTCTGGATGCATGAAATGTTACTAAAAATTAAACAAGCCTCATTAAACCTCATTATACAAGTACTAAAACTATGTTTATTTTTAAAAAAGTTTAATACTACCAATTTTAGAAATTGAGAAAGGACTTAAAATGAGCTGTTCGTTCATATGTAACGTAACGCCCTTAGGTGGGGAGGTCAAAAAATATGGAATATCAGCGTTACGTAATATATGAACAGCCCCTAAGGAAAGGACAGGGATATGGTGCATACCAAATAAAATACAGTAAATTGAATTTTTTTATTATGTTAGGAAAAATACAGATTACTCATGAGATTTTTGCGAAAAATACTACTTTTTTTTACTAAAATCGTCATAAGTTTTAAAAAAGGTCTATACCTCTAATTGCAGCATTACTTAAGTTAATTAAATTATCTTTCCATACCATACCATACCATACCATACCATACCATACCATACCATACCATACCATACCACACCATACCATACCATACCATACCATACCATACCATACCATACCATACCATACCATACCATACCATACCATACCATACCATACCATACCATACCATACCATACCATACCATACCATACCATACCATACCATACCATACCATACCATACCATACCATACCATACCATACCATACCATACCATACCATACCATACCATACCATACCATACCATACCATACCATACCATACCATACCATACCATACCATACCATACCATACCATACCATACCATACCATACCATACCATACCATACCATACCATACCATACCATACCATACCATACCATACCATACCATACCATACCATACCATACCATACCATACCATACCATACCATACCATACCATACCATACCATACCATACCATACCATACCATACCATACCATACCATACCATACCATACCATACCATACCATACCATACCATACCATACCATACCATACCATACCATACCATACCATACCATACCATACCATACCATACCATACCATACCATACCATACCATACCATACCATACCATACCATACCATACCATACCATACCATACCATACCATACCATACCATACCATACCATACCATACCATACCATACCATGATACCAAAATTTCTAAAATCAAATCATAGGTTCAGGGCTTAGTACATCTTATGGAAAAGATATATCTAATACCTCCGAAGGCTATGTCTGCGACAATAAGAGCCTAGCCTAACTTTTAATCCCTTAACAGTTAAAAAAATTAAACTCCACGTCAACGAATAATGTCAGAGTACTGAAATTCAACTTATCTGTAATTAGTTCCCAATTTGCACGCTACTAAATAACATTCCTCCCTTTCCTTCCATTTTTGGACTTCTCTTAGCATTCTGTTTAGATTGATCAATTGACAAAATCATAAGATCGAAAATCGTGTAGACAGTACATTCTGTTAATTTCCTATGGAATTTTTTGGGGCTCTTTTATTGTTGAAGTATGCAGCAATATTAAGTGAAATAGATACTTAATTTAAAGTCATTTAATCTACAGAACAAAACATAAATAAAATCTATTAGCCTTAATATGACGTCTTATGAAAAACAGCAAAATGAATGAATGCAACAGCAGCAGCCAAAAAAAAAACTACACTTTTTCGTCTTTGTTGCAACATTCTTTTTAAATAATGGACAACTTCATACAAAGTTATTTATCAGTCATTTCAACAACGCAGATTTTTTTCTTTGGCGTTGCATATTTTTTGGCGGCAAACTTTTTGGTGGATTGTCGTGGCAGCAAAGCAAAAATTTATGTTAAACAAAATGAATAATAAACAGCGCCGCGCAGTGAATTGTGGGAAAAAGAATTATGTACGTGTGTGTGGGAGAGGCGGCGTTTTGTTAGCAGGAGCACCTCTAGCCTCTCTTACGCCAGTGTGCGAAATCAAATTTTGTAGCTCTTTATTATCAAAATAGTTTTTTTAAAAAAACTTAATTCAAAAAACTTGTTTTTCTTTTTGCCGTTTTGAATTTGATGAGCAAATAAAAATTAATATCTGAGCATAGAATTGTCCTGTGAAACATATGATTGGCAATCTAAGCTACTCGTGATTGTTTTTTCGCCCCTTTTTTACGCCGCCATCGAATTGCATGCCCGCTTCCTGCGGCCCTGATTTTTAGTAGGAAGCTCTAGCCAGCAATAGCAGGCGCCAAAGTGTTGCCAACTTAATGCTGCCGCTGAGTTTTTCTTTTTTTAAGCTGGGAACACAGTGCCACTGCCACAAAAAATTAAGTTTCAGTTACTCTGAAGCGTAAAATGATGCAATGTATTTTTTTTCACTCCTTTTTTGTTACTACCCAACTTGTTAGCAAAAAAAAAAAATTCTCCCATTGCAGACATTTAGGCGACATGCCATTGTTAACGATATAATTTTTCATATATACGTGCGTAAAATTAAGCGCCATACATATGAGTTTGCATGCAAGTTGTACGAGTCGTAATGACTTTTGCATTGCGCGTCGTCTTTATATCCTTGTAGGATTTCGCTTGCTTGCGTTGGGGTGGTCTGACAAATGTGCAGCAGATTATAGCATAATAATGAATTTGCAGTTTTTTTTATCGTACGTATGTACTTATTGCAGCTCCAAATGACGCCAACGCGTAAGCAATTGCAAAGACTTGACAGTTTTTTGAGCGACACTGAATGTGCGTAGGAAATGTTGAAAACACAATTTCTTTTAATTTTGCTTATTTCAGCGGTTTTCGTTTTTTTTATTATTATTTCATTCTACAATGGCAACTCTTTTGTTTCTTTGCGTGCGTAGTACAGTGCATTGAGCGTATCCTTTTAATTGTAGCACAGTAAGTCAAGCGTTAATTTTATCAAGGACTTTCGCTAGAATGTGACAGCATTTGCATGCATGCTATTTGACTTGGGTTTTGTGGACTTTGCTATATATAAGGATTAGTAAAAATCACAAAAATAATAATCGTAATAACAAAGAAATAATTTAAACAAAAAAAACCTATGCAGAGTAATATAAATTTGGGAAAATATATTAAAAATCATACATCAATAAGAAAAATGTTGAAATATTAAAGTTTTTTTGTTAAATTTTTTTCTTTTGATTTTGAAGAAGTTTTACTAAAAAAATGGCCTTGAAATTAAAAATTTTAAAAAAAATCTGCTCATTAGAAATTATTCTAAAAGAATACATATATTCTTTCAACTGTCAAGAAATCAAGTTGTTGTTTGGCCTTGCATGTCAGTCATTGTGTAGCTAAATAAATCTTCTTCTTACTTCAGTATATTTTCTACCTCCAACACGAACAAAAACTCTGAAAAGCTACCGTGAGCAAGTTATTTAAAGCAACCAAATTTCACACAAATAAAAGATATGAACTATAGCTTAAATGCTATACTAAGAGAGCTATATATGGAATAGCAAGCAGATTTTCCACCAAAATTAGAAATGGTACAGACAAAGTATTTATAAATATTGGACGCATTTCGATAAGACAGAGAGGTGCTTACCATATATTTGAAAATTTCAAAAAGCTATACTGACATAGTCATTTGGATAATGTCACCAAAATTTATATATATAATGAGTATGGCACGGACCAGCTCTAAATAAAAATTGGTATTTCGAAGAGAAAATATGTCTTCTTAAAATTCTTCATACCACAATTTTCAAAGTTTATCAATAATCAATAACGGTCGTCAATTTGTGAAAAGTTATGCGTGCCAAGTACTAATTCGAACATAAATTACATGCTGCCGTCTTTATTTGCTTATTCTTTATGCATTTCTTGATATCTCATTCTGAAACATTCGGGAGATGTTGCTGAAGAGTTTTTCCTTCGATTCGTGTACATTTTATTTTAAAAAAATGTGGCGGATTTTAGAGAATCGTCAAGAGCATCAAACTCAGTTTTCATCACGATAAAAGGGTTTCCCGCCAACATTGATGGCACCAACGCAAAGAGCAGATCCAAGTCTATAAACAAAATTTTTTTTTTTATTTTTTCAAGCCACTTTCCTGCAATTGCGAGTGAGTTGAACATAGAATTACCATGGACTTGTCTGATCAAAGAAATTGCCCTTAATAGGAACTGTTTAGCATACTAAGGAAATTATGATAATGGATTATGCCTACAAGATATATCTCATCATGCTCCACCCTACTCTTATTTTGTAGCCTTTTTGACGATCAACCTGTTTTCACTTAACATAGACTTAGGAAATTATGTGCAAAGCATCAAGCACGGTAATGCTACATCTTATATTTAGATGTTACTCATGAGCTTTGGCAAATATTAAAAAAAAATAATTAATAAAAAACTTCCCAGAAATTTCAGCAACAATAGACTTACAATCAATAAATTTAACAGCAATCTAAATGTTCTAAGAGTCAATGAAACTGAGATAAAATCTGTGCAAATTTGCGCATGAACTACTGCAAAAAATTTCACAGAAGCAGCAGCGAAACATAAATAATTGCAGCAACAGTAGACTTACTATCAATGAATTCAACAATAGATGTTCAAGTTGCAACGGCTCTGAGATAAAATCGGTGTAAAACTGAACATTTCTGATAACGTTAGCCATGAACTACTGATATAACCTTCACACATCAAAAAAAAAAAAATTAATCAATTTTATGATAAAAAACAATTTGCTCAAATTTTCATCTGGCAGTTTTCTTAGAAGTAAAAAATTTTATCAATTCTTGTCAGATACCGACAGTAAAATATGTTATTTTAAATGATTAGTGATAGAACAAAGTATAATTTTGTAATTGCCTTTATCATCGAGTAGTTGGCAAAATAAGACAGAAATTAATAATTATATAATTAAAACATGCAATAATATTTGGCAAACAAGGTCAATTCATTTGTTGTTAATCGTTTTTTTTTTCGTGGTGTAAATTGTTTGATATGCATTGCATTAACTAGCCAAAAATTATCGCCATAATATTTAGAGTGTGTCAATTCACTAAGACCACACAACCTCTTTTCAGGCCTCCACCTACCCTCTGACAGCGTTAGCATTGCTTCGGGGTTGGGCCCATGATTTTTCCTCAAATCATATACCTGCGTCGAGGTAGGTCCCACTTCTTTTTTCTGAGAAAGTCCTCAGAAAAACCTGCAACTGCATTCCAGTTTTGTTCGCTCTGTTGAAGCTTCTCTGTTTTGTTTGTGTGTTTTTTTTTGCTCTGTTTTGCCCTTACGGTGAACAGTGGCTGGATTTCTAAAAATGATTGCGAAAATCAATTTTGGTGTGGTAGAAATTCGCAAATATAATGATGCAGTTCGATAAACAATTGCTCTAAACTCGCGAATGTAAAATTTTAACTTATTTGGAGAAATGGTTCGCTTTGTAGAGCAGAGTGTTCGAGTTTTTAAATTTTATTTTTTTTTTTTTTTTGTAGTTCAAGACGAGGTTCAAATTTTTCTGCAAGTTATGAAAGAAATATTATTTTTTTTCATACATATATGACAAAAACGGTTTTTGTACCATCAACTTACACTAAAAAAAAAGTGTTTTTTTTTTTTTGAATGTAGGAGGTGACTGTACTTTTCCGAAACCCTATTTTTACCCATTTTGTCAACTTCGAATGAACTTTCAAAAAAAAGTTCGCAAAAGTTTAAGTTCTTATTAAAAACACTAAATTTTCTGAACAATTCTATACACAATGCAAAAATTTTTATTGTCTGGAAATATCGGGAAAATGTGTAAATAACGTTTTTTATCTAGAAACCTATATTAAAACACAAACAGTTTGTTATAATTGCTCACCTTTTAAACCGTTCTCTATGAGGTGGAGTGTGACAAAACCCCATGTGATTACAAAAAGAGACAACTTTCTTCTCACACAAATATCCGCCCCCTAGCTTGCTCTCAGTAGCTGAAGATAAAACATGCTACTATTGGCACAGAGAGCGTAACACACAGGTAAACACTGATGGGGTATGTCACACCCCACCTCGTTGACCGCGTTACTAGGAAACTTCGGAAAACCATTGGTAGAAATTCTGAAAAAACGTTTGAAGAACTACGAAATATGGTATTCAGAAGATGTTATTTTGAATGCTCCCGGGACAAAGATGGGAAAAGTAAATACACCTGCGCCAACTGTAATTGATCCATTCGCATGAAACATGCAAACTGTAACTGGAAAGAGTGCATATGTTCTGAGAAGTTTAATTAATTTTCATACTTAATAATATCCTTAAAAAAGTATTAATAAGAGCGTTACGAACTTTTTGAATTAAATTAATGTAACAATTAATTTTTTTGATACTTATTTATTTTAATTAGATCAGTATATAAAATAAAACTTCAAAATAAATATAAAAAAAACCTTCATAGCCATATATGACATATCATACAATATATAAAAATTATTGGAGTATTTCACACCTCACGTCATTGACCATGTTACATTTCCGATACTCATTGACGACGGGTTGACAAATATTCTTAAATCTTTTGTAATAACTTTTACAAAAATAAAAAGAAAAATCAAACAGATATATAATAGTATTTGAATAAAATAAAAATTCTGTTCATTTTGCTCATGAAAATTTTATAATAAATATAATGCAAAAATGTCATGACCTTTTTTGCCGATTTTTTTTTTATTTTGTTTATTCGTTTTTATGAGTATACGCAAGTTTTTAATACCCTGAAATCTTTAATTTATTTATGTTTACCCTTTTCTTGATTTGCGACGCAGAAAATCCAAGCCAACAAATCTAAAATCTGTAAAAATAAACACGAAAAAAATGCAAACCAGATCTTACCGCTATAAAATGACGTGAAAAGTAACACACAAGGTAACAAATCCTAAAGGTAGAAGGCATCGGCCAGCAAGTAATGATAAATGAAAAATTCATTATTATCCCTTTTACGTTTTCGCATATCCTAGCTGGCTGACTGTATGGTAGACTGTCTTGCTTAAGCCATTAAAACGTGCGCTCGACTTGTTTTCCCCATTCTTTTCTTATATTTTTGGCAAATTTCAAGACATAAATGGCATAAAATATTATTATGGAATATTCATTGCTTTTAATGCCCCCAAAAGGATCAAACCAGACACGAAAAGTGCCGTACTGTTGCGGTAGCGTATTTGTGCTACCTACAATACAAAAGTGAAAATTAGCCTTAAAGGACCAAAAGCAAAAAAAAAAAAAAAAAAAACAAAAAAACACATTGAACCTGACTTAAATAAGTAAAAGAAAATTTTATAAGTACACAAAAGTAAAAAAAAAGAAAAAAAAATTCAAGATAACATTCAGCATAAGAAAAGGTTAAAAACATTGCAGTCCGAAAAAAAAACCAACCATTAGAAACCCCCATAAATTTTACAAAAGCTAAGTAAAAAAAGTTTTTCAAATTTCTAACTCTGGCACAGTGTAACATTTTGTTCACTTTTTTGACAAAATTCAATTTTGAAAACAGATTTGTAAATTAAAATAAAAGAACTTACTGACAAGGATATCAAGATAAACTCAGGAACTGCTGGACCAATTTTGAAAATCTTCTACGTAGGTGTCCTGCCCAACTATTTCCATTTCTTCTCTTGTCATATTCAGTAATTCGAATTGTTGCTGAATCTGGTTTTATATATTATATATAAATTTTTGCACGATCAACTATATTCATTTTTACTCCTGTGATTCCCATACCAAATTTGGTTGGACTTGCTAAAATATGCGCTTTCAAAGAAACTTCAAGAAAATGTTGCTCAAACTTTTTCTCAATTAAAACCCCGAAGGAAAAGTGATTAAAAATAGCTCGTGTGATGAGTGCTCCAAAATTTATGAACTATTTGGCTTGGAACCTGCTGTTAAAATCAATACAAAAGAGATGGCGACCTGACATAATCCCAACGGTCATAGTCCCAAGTAGAGTTTTTGGGATTATTTCGCCTTCTTTGGAGATTAAAATACAAAATTTTTCGTTTGGGGTTGTGACACTCCATGATGGGGGTCATAATCTCAAAAATATTACAGACATAACCCAATATTTTGTTTTGAGATTATTATATGGTCATAACACCAAATTTGGAATTTTTATGCGGTCATAACACCAAATTTGGGATTATGTCCTCCTATAAGGCGGACTTAATCTCTAATAATTATTTTTCATAATTTTTGGAATTTTATGAAGAATCAGATTTGGAAGAAATTTCCAACAACATTGTAGCAGATGGAGCTCTTTGTGAAATATCATGTTTCATAAATAAAAAAAATTATTATAAAACCATGTAAATATGGGAAAATCTGTAACATACGTTTTGAAGAAATTGTAAAAGGCCATCAAGAGAAAAATACATTGGCGTTGTGCCCATTTTGTAGACAAATTGATGGTTATTAGAACAATTTTTCATTTAAAATATTTCTTTAAGTTTCGTTATTTTCTCCTTTACTAGCATTCATTTAGTAAAAAACGTTGGGATTGTGTCCTTATTACATGTGGATATAATTCAAAAGGGACATAAACCCAATTGAGTTTGTGTCCCCTCTGGCAAGGGTCATAATCCAAAAAATAAATTTTGAAGTTATGACCGCATAAAAGAGGGACTTAATACCAAAAAAATTAATTGGGATTATGACCGTTGAGGTTATGTCACGGTACCGCGTACCAACGTTTTGGTAACAACCTATAACTACCATGAGCAAATACTATAGCTAAATATTATGTTTTCTATATTTCAATGTTTCTTAAAATAAATAGTTTGTACATATGTATTTACTAGCTATTCCGGCAGACATCCATTCCGATAAGAGGCGTGATTGATTTGATAAAAGTCCCTGTATAAGGAAATCTTAACAATGGGATCGAAAAATCGCCGCACCATTTATAAAGCGCAGATAAATCCAGCTCATTTAAATGAAGAAAAATTCACTGCTTGATATTCAAAACTGAACTTTGATTAGGCAAATTCAAACCTTAATTTCGTACATTGAATTTTCAAAAAAAAATTTTGGATTAATTTGTGAACTACTATTTTTTCTTATATGCATCGTACATTTCTCTAAACAAGACTATGCTAAGAAACTTTCACAGACCATAAGAAACATATGATTCAATAAATTTACTTCTATACCTATACCTTTTATATTAGTATGTACTAAGTCCATATATCGGCGTCATATAGTTAATGAGATATGATGAATTTGATTTATCTCTTTTATGGCGGGCATAGCATTGCTCAATTTTTCCAAAATAAACTATTCCAAGAAACTTTTTCAGACTATTAGAACATATACCCCAAATCTTATTCACCTGCGTCAAATAGTTAAAGAGATATAAAAATATATGTTTTTTTCATATAAGACGTGTGGTACTGCCCATTTTTCTAATGAAACTTTCTTTTGCACGTACCTTTTATATATATATTTATGAATAATATATAAAAGCATATAAAATAATGTTATTTCGAAGACATTTTCAGACATATTTTTTTAAATAAAAGAATTCATGTTTTTATAAAGAAAAAATTCGTTTATTCTTTCATTTTTAAACAAAAATTATGTATGATTTATATATTATTTCTATAGTTTTTGATATATTTAGTTAAAAAAAGTTATTGGACGAAATTTTAAAATACTCATAATTTATTTAAAAATATTTTTTAAAGCTCAAATACTTATCTTTACAATGCATCTTCAGATAAGTACTAAGCAATTTACAAAAATCTAAAATATAGGGGTAAAAATTCAAAAAGTTTTGATTTATTTACCTAACGAACGACATTCATAAAAATATATTTTTTTAACAAAGAATGATGAAGTCAAATGTTACAATTTTTTTTCTGAAATTTATAAGAACGCTGTTTTATTCGAGAGTAATATGTTATAGAAAATTTATTGCAAAAAATATTTATGTCTATAAGCAACTGTACTTTTAAGCTGTTTTAAAGAAAAATTATGCTTACAACTTATAGTATGTAAAACGAGATAAGAATAATTGTGAACTAGTGTCAGCTATTTCAAATTATTCTTTGAAAATAACGGCATTTCAAAGAATTTTCAGATAATATTGATAAAAATCTATTTGGCATATTTCACCGTACATTTTATTCAAGATACATATCTACTGCGGAAGTCAAGATATAAATACACAACACAGGTTTTTGCAAAGAGAGCTGTATTCCGTATAATTAAATTTCGTGTAAAATGTTGTACATAAAGCCCAGTTAGCAAATTAATTGAAATGATTGATATCGAAAGTATGCCATTTGGAAAATTAAAAATATAAATAGTGGTAACATTGATTTTGTTCTAAAATAAAAAAATTATGTTCGTTTTTAACTGTGAAGAGAATTATCTATTAAATTCTATTAAATAAGTACTGGACTTATATAAATAAAAAGTTAGCTAAAACATAAAAAATGACTGTCGTCTAACGTAAATACAGTGACGTAGCGTGAACATTTGCCGCCCCTACCTTCGGCCAAAAATAATGTTTAAGTACAAAAAAAAGAGGTTGATATTGATAACTCTAGCCAAAATAAAATCGAACCGTCTTTTTTTTTTGTAAAAACCGCTCTCAGCGTATGCGATGACCCCCTTACCCCCTTCCCCGCCCCCTCCCCCAACATACAGTACAAAATGAACAGCGCAATTTTACTCATTAAATAACTAGAGCTAGAAGGTAATCAATGATTTTGAGAATTTCTCTGAGTGCATTAACTTTTCTTTGTGACAATTGCATTCCTGCATATACAATACTTTTTAGCCTGCTTATCATCGACACATTTTGAATCATTTTCATAGCTATTTAAACGGCTTATGCTCTCCACATCGACGGCAATGGTATTATTAAGGCTATAATATGTAACGGTTGCTTGAAACGTCGATTCGTTTGGATCTGTTTTATACATTACACGATACATCATACTATCCTCATTCAGGCGTTCGTTAGCAAGCTTCTCGGCTTCAACATCTTCCAATATCATGCGTTTTTCAGCATATTTTAAGCTATAATATGACAGCTCACTGCAATCTGCAGTAAAGTTCCGCCTCACCAAATAATTATTCATTTCTTCGATAGTTAAAAGTGTTATATTTTTAACCAACTCCCCAGTATCGATCACTTCATATGGTATGCATGTACAGTAATGATCTGGTATGCCAGCCACTGTGCAGTTTCGATTTTCTGGTACTTCATAAAACAATGACTGGCACTGTGGACAATCTGCTGCCACTGGAAGTTTCACATTTTCCTCACCGGCCAATTCAACCAAATGTTTTAATGTCATATGTAAGTCATAGGGCGATGTAAGTCTATTTCTATTTACCTCCAAAGCCTTGACATATTGTGGATACTGATGTGAAAACCATTTAGGCAACCATATAAACAGCATTGGTAAGCGTTCCTCTAAGGAACCATCAGGTAGACTTGTTAATGTACCCCAACGCATTCCATGATCACTAAAGAATATAATAATTGATGTCTCCAAAATACCAGACTCTTCAAAATCTTCCCAATATTTCAGCATTACATGGTCCATGGCAGACGGTCCGTCATAGCAATTGTGACTAAAAGAATTCGCCCAAAATAGTCCAAACACCGGCTCATCAATATAGCGAAAACCGATCTCTTTCGCAAAATCATATACATATTCAGCTGTATGTCGCATACCAATACAATTGCGTAGACCACAGCGTTTCTGTTCTACTAGATGATCCTCGAAAGCCATTAGAAAGGGGCGTAAATAGTAGTCTGTGGGAGGCTTTTTAAAACCCGACATACAGTAGTTAAACGTATTCATACCAATTTCATCTTCAGCATAAGCTGTACGATAGCCAAATTCTTGAAAGTATTTCCACATAAAAGGACAATTATCAAGGCCACCTTTTTCATGGACTTTGCATTTTTCGTTCCCAGTTGTTTCATTGTAGCCCGTCATTACGGCTATTAAATTAGGAAATGTATTGTCGCCTATCTGTAGAAGACCAAAAAAGAAAAAATAAATTCAAATTTATAAAAAAAATAGTGTTAATAATTAGAACTCATTTTTATCGATAGGAGAAATCTCTCAGTTTCAGTTTAAATAAATCAAGTGAGTTCATTTTATTTCAAAGATGGACAATGCATTTTTGACAGCTCCTTGCGAAGGATTACACTACTAACCTTATTGTAACCCTGCATTTCATGCCATTTATTACGCTGCATAAACTCATACGTTTTGACCATGTTGCGTTTAAAATTGATGCGTGATAGTGAATCTATGCCAATAAGTAGCACACTTGGCTTTCTAATATTTGTGCCACTTTGATTAGCGTTGCTTAGATTCTTAAGTTGTATAAAAGTAAATGCATCCTGTTGCAATAATTTTGTATTATTTGCTGAATAGCACTCAACGGTTATGCCTTCAATATGACGTGGAACAATAAAGTCCTGATGAAAATTCGTGCACGGCAGATAGCTGCAAAATGATCACAAAAACACATTTCAGTTGCACATACCTATAAATTCTAAGATAAATTCACAAATACTCACTCATAGCTATTATCTGAATCTGCCTTGCGTATGATCTGCCTGTAGCAACAACTAATGTCACCACTGTAGTTACTTAAATGCACTGCCACATGCTCATTAATGTGAAGCACATAAAGTTTCAAATTTATATCAAAATAGGTTTCCACCATATGCTTAAATTCGGTACAATTTTCTATCGGCAATGGTTTGAAAACCTTCATGACCTCTGCTGAAAAGGGGTCTACATAAGGCATTGCACACTGCGCCGAACGTACAAAGTAGCGCGGTTTTAAATTTTCAGAACGCAGCGATTTGCTATAAGTTAAATTTGAAGCATCATCAATTCTATTTGCTGCTGAATTGTAGACAAGTGACGCTAAGCAAAGACGTTGAATTTATTTTAATTTTTATAATATTTTTATTTTTTCATTCACTCACTTTCTTCCATTGACTCTGTATTTAACATTTTTCTATAATTCCTATGATTTTGATGTTTCTGCTGCTTTGGAATTTGAAATACACAGTAGAGTAGCACGGTTGCCGCACAAAAGTAAAATAATTTGAGTAAACCATTTCGCATTTGAAATTTCGGATGCATTTCTGTTTTATGTTATCTGTGCAATGTTTGTTTGGTAAAAGCGTTATCTTCGCATGGTTATTGTACTTTTATAGTAAGAAAATGTGCCATCTTTAGTAGTAGCTGTTCAAGTCGCATACTTTTATGATAAGCTTTATAATTTTTGTCGATTCCATTTCTAGATTAGGGTGGTGTAAAAATTCTTGTTCTAAGAAGAAAGTTTTTATGTGACGTGATTTAATCATAGCATGTACCGCCTGAGGCTGAAAAATGTGCCGTCTCTTTTAGAAGTGTTTTCAAAACTAATTTTAGCCTCTTATTAGAGGAAGAAAGCATTGTAAGATTCTATGGGAAGTGGTCAATTTTTATCTACTGCTTTATGCTGTTCACTTTCTAAGTATTTCAATAAATTATTTTTCCAGTGAGACTTGCATTTTTTTTTTTTTCAGAAAGTTTTGCAACCTAGAATGTATTGGCATTTCGTCATTGGTTTTAGCTCACCTCAAAACAGTCATACGCATTTATTTATATACATATGTACATATATAGATGTTAGTGGCTTTTGGATATTCATCACCATTTTCCTGGTCTCAAGTACAGGTTCTTTCTACAGCATTTTCCATGACCCGTAACACTTTTGACTCTTTGATCTGACCAACATAAAAGAATGGCAGAGCTTCTCACCTTCTCTGTGTGCTCTTCGCAGAAGCTTCCGGCTTGACTTTCATACATGGATGGTTGAAAATACGAGATATAACTCAGCATGACCTTCGATTTACTTTGAATTTTTGGAATATGCTAACATGCCTTACGAGTATAATATCTTACGATCAGTGCTGCCAAACATTTCCAAATTGGGCTAGATAAAAAACCGTCTTTCCTTGAAGCTTTTGCACTATTTCAAGAAGTATAATATAGGAAATAATCATCCAAAAAGTAATTGTTTAACTTACAGTGAAAAAATAAAATAAAATAAAATAAAATAAAATAAAATAAAATAAAATAAAATTAAATAAAATAAAATAAAATAAAATAAAATAAAATAAAATAAAATAAAATAAAATAAAATAAAATAAAATAAAATAAAATAAAATAAAATAAAATAAAATAAAATAAAATAAAATAAAATAAAATAAAATAAAATAAAATAAAATAAAATAAAATAAAATAAAATAAAATAAAATAAAATAAAATAAAATAAAATAAATTAAATTAAATTAAATTAAATTAAATAAAATAAAATAAAATAGAATAAAATAAAATAAAATAAAATAAAATAAAATAAAATAAAATAAAATAAAATAGAATAAAATAAAATAAAATAAAACAAAGCCAAGGTCTGAACTATTCGGGAACTTTTTATTTATTTTTACTTGATCAAATTAAGATGGGTATGCATCGTAGCGTAATTAAACTCAAGCGTTTTTATAGTCATAAGCTTTCACAGCAGGTACTCAAATAACTGAGTGAAATTTCATATGTGATCGTGGTACATGCCATTTAAGTAAAAGGTTATAACTGTTATATTGTATGAAATATCTAAGTAGCCATAATGAAATGTCTTTTTTTTTTTTTGAACAAAAATGGCTCGAATTTTTTGCTGGCGTGCACTTCTTAATAGAGTTCAATGTTTTGTCATCATATTGCCAAGCTTTAAAAAAAATTTCACTGGATCTATAGCTTGTGGGATGCTATAAGAAGAACGGGCTGCTTCTTGGCACTTTTTTATAGCACCCTGATTTTTTCCATTGACAAATGTATACCTGGGTATACGCATTACATTGCGCATGACAAAGTGAATCGTGAACTGAAACTAACAAGCTTTTTGCATTTAAATAATGGAGCTACAGACATACAAATAATGCTATCTTTCGCTATATACATACATACATATCGCTCATTTATTTAAAGACTGGCATATCTCAGAAAACGTGATTTTTAAGTTAATGACGCAGAAATATAGACCGTTGCATGTTTTATTTGGTATGAAAAAATCAGAAAAGTATCTTATAAACTTGCCTTGTGAGAAGAGTTTATGTAGACATACTTTTCATCATTTTCATATAAAAAGTAACTTATTGAAAACTTTAAATGCGTTTTTCTCCCACTTTATGTTATTTGAGTTATGCTAGTCTTAAAGTAAATGAGCGATAATGTTTATGTTGGTATCTTGTTGTAAAAATTATTTCGGAAGTAAGATATATAGCTTTTTTTTTACTTACAATTAGCTTAATTTTATTTAGTAGATAGAAAGTTATAAACTGAGTAAAAGCATAAAACAACGTGATAAGAACGAGTTAGTGAAAAATTAAATGAAGTTGCTTCGCAAAAATCGCATTGACTTTTCATTTTCAGGTGGATTGACGAAATCATCTTGGACGAAGTGCTTAAGATTGCTAGGAATTTTTAGCAGAAAAGTGATATACTTAAGTAAATGTTGCTCCTTTGAAATGAAGTTTCTTTAATATAATACATAACATGATACCACAGCACTATGGGCCCGCTGGCCACTTTTTCCTGCCAAAACTCTGAAAGGCTCAATAAGGAGGCTTTCGGAGTCGCTGGTTTCGAATTTGATGTCAAAAATTAAACATTCAAAATGGCGGATCTAGTATGGTGGCCAAAATTTGAAAATGTCATTTTATCTGTATGAAACGTTGTGTTAGGGAGCTTTGGAGGTCGCTGTTTTCGAATTTAATGTCAAAATTTAGAAATTTTAGATGACGACTTCAATCTGGCATCAGGTATTCTAATTCCATACTTGATAAACTATTTCAAGATTTCGAAATTTCTTATTCAAATCGAAATCAGCGATTACTCCCTTATACCAAGTTTTTTAGACTTGTAATACATTTTGCTTGCAAATTAAACTATATTATATTGGCATTAAACAACTGATTTTTTCACTACACCGGATCTTTTTTTGAAAAGTTTCATATAAAAACATTAAAGTAGTTACCATCACCTTTCTTTTCCATATTTTAATTTTTTTATAACTTTTTTTTTAAAGCAAAAATATTATTTTAATAACCTCAAAAAACACGCACAAAATTGTATTCACAATTCTACGTAGAAAGCTAAACTTTCATGGTTTGCTGTTAAACTGTAAATTAGCGTTTACATACAAAAACAAAGTGCATTTTTGTTTGCTCTGAAGTATTTGCTAATAGATTACAACAACAACAACAAAACATTAACAGAGTGTGAAAAAATAGGTGTTGGCCAGCAAAAGGGATCAGCGAGCCCATAGTGCATAGCAGAGAAAATAAATTTTACTTTATTTGAAGAAAGTTTTTTTTTCTGAATGATAACTTATGAACATTTAACAACTTTTTCAAGTAAAATGCTCCACTATGAATCGACAAAATTTAAAACAAAAATAATATTTTCCATTTGAGTGCTTTGCAACACTGAAGACAACCAACAATCATCAAGTGAAATGAACTCAAATTCTCAGAGACTTAACAACCTTGATAGCATTGACCAACATTACAATGGCGTGGCAAAAACACTTGGCGATTTTCGATTATATTTTAAGAATTTTATGAAGTAAAACGGTAACACTGGTAGGTACTTGAATATTTTGGTTACTTCAGATGACATGGGTTGTGGACTACAATCCCAACTAACACCAAAAACGTGATGTGTTGCCGACAAAAATTAGCCAAATGCAAAATTTGCATGTTCCCACAGCGATAGCAGCTGTCTGTCTGATGCTGCTGTTATTGCTTAAAGTAGGCTTTTAGGCGCACGCACGTTTGCTGAAATTTATGAAACTTCTGCGCATAGTAATAAGATGCTGAGATTTTCTGTGTGTTGGAAGAAAGGTTAGAAAGTGCTATCGAAATATTTTTAATTTTAAAACATCATTGCTTTTATAAAAAACTAAGTTTTAATTTATTTAGTGATTTTTAAATAAGATTTGTTTTTAGTTTTACTTTTCTTATGGGCCCCACTTTAATACTGAAAATGCAATCTCAATCATTTCATCTACATCGATGAAATTTTGCGTCAATGATCTAATGGGTGTTGCCAAATCATACGAATTCTATAAAACAAGAGATAAACATTAATGACAGCTTAAAATAAAAATTAAATTTTACTTTACCCTTGCGTTATCAATTAATTTTTTAAATTCCATCTTCCTCAACGCTTCATATACTTTGGCAAACTCTCCACCTTCTTGTACTTTACGTGCCATTAGACTTGAAATTCTAGATTTAGGCAACGCTCTGACCACCTCTTTCAAAAAACTGCTTAAGTTACGTGGAAACATCATATCGACTGGTACTGTGGCTGGTATCCTGAAAGCACGTAAACGATTCGGTACATTATCGATGATACTCGTTACATCATAGATTGTGCCCGATTGTGTTACATAATCTACGATCTCAAAAAATTCGCTAGTCTCTCGCACTTGTCGCCAGGTTTCAGCAAATTCTGCACTTCGTATAAATGTTAACGCTGTGCGAAATTGACTATCGAGCACAAAATAACGTGCGCCAATAAAACCAATGCGTCGACGTGGTATCAAAGCAGCAAATTCACGTAGATCTGACTTTAGATCTGCTTTGATCGTTGGAATTGCTGCGCTTAAGAGAAAAGTTGCTAAGCAAATAATAATAAAAATTGTCAAACGCATTTTGTCACGCTTGTAAATTAGAAAGTCGTTATGGTCTAATGAGGACCGCGTGCCAACTGCTATAGGCCAGCATGGCGTAGGTGTATTTATATGCACAATAACTTCTGTACCTGAGTACATATGTAAATGTTTATTTGCTCCATCACTGGAATGTGTATTTTGGCGAAAGTGCGAAACTTTTTTTGATTGCTTGGCAAACAGTATTGTATTTGTTGTCTTGAAAATATATATGATTATCTTATTAGGCGTTAATATATGCACAAATGAGAGAGTCTTTAACATAAATATTTTATTGTAAGGTAACACATGATTTAACGATCTTATAGGTTTCATTTTAACATTGAAATAAACTGATGAACATTTGAACTGTCATAGAAGAAAGAGTTGGTAATTTTATTAACGTGGTTAATTAAATGAACTTCGATATTTAAATAAACTTATGTATGTATGGTATATTTACGGTGGCTATATTACTAGAAAACAAAGTGGGTGCAAAAAAATATGATTTGATACAACACACCAATAGGTAGCACAAAATGGCAAACTTTTTCTATAAGAGAATTCGATATGGTGCTTGATGAATTTGATTTTGGAGGGCACGCTATCGCTCATCGCTTTTCTAAACCAAACTTTGCAAAAATATTCCACAGACCATAAGATGCATTTAAAAAACATTTATGAAATCTTCGTGTAAATTCGATTTAAAAAATACTTTTGTGTGTGGGCTACCCTAAGTATGCACCCTAAATAAAATTTTTACGGCCTTAGCTGTGCTCCTTAATATAAAAGCCATATCGTGTAAGTTCGTGAAAATGATATTAAAAAATATATTTTTGTATGAAGGTCACCCTAAATATGCACTTCAAGTTAAAGATTTATTAAGCTATGCCTTAAAATATAATAGACATGTGAATGGATTAAGTGGTCTTAGTGAAAATTATATTTTAAAAGTATTTTTGTATAAAGGTCACCCTAAATATGCAACTTACATAGTTTTGTAGCCAAAGCTATGCCTCCTAATAAAAAAAAGCTACCTTGCAAAAATTCGGTGTGATTCACGGTCTTCGTGACAATTATAACATAAACATATTTTTGTATGCGAGCCACTCTAAATATGCAACTTAAGTAAAAGATTTATAGCCTACGACACCGGCCTGATCAATACCAACATACTGTAAAATATTTATCAAAACCGGCAAAATAATTTCCGCGTCCATAGAAGACAGACAGACAAAAACTGAATTTTATATAGTAAGTACATAGACAACGTTAGTTTAAACCACGTTAACTTAAAACAAGATTTAGATTTTTCTCATCCAAATTTTTTCAAATCTCTGCTATGTTATCTATTTTGGAAATTGTGTCTTTTATGTAGTATTTCATTTCCATTGAAAATATCAACAAATTACCTTCATCATTGCATCTAATTTATCTATTGCCATCATTAGTCACACTCACAAATGCTTAAACAGTCAACATTTCTTTTGACCACAAACTCATTAGCACCTTTTCTACTTGACTGCATCTAAGCATTGCAACTAAAATATCTCTTTCTCGCTCTTTTATTTTATTAAATACTCTATGTACATATTTGCCTTTCCTTTCACACATACAGACTGTATGTATGTATGTATTTAACAATTCAAGTGCTCATAATTAGTTTTAATTATTTTACAAAACACTTCGACTCAAACTATGATAACGTTAACGACTTGGCAGCTTTAACAACATGAAAACATGCACATACATATGTACATTAGAGCGGTTCAAAAAAAAAACTTTTTGTTTTTTTTACGATGTGTCAGTGGATTACAATAGCCTTATATGTCTAGAAAAAACAACTTGAATCCGTGATTAGCTTTTCTTCTTCTTCTATTTTTCTTATAAAAAAATTTTAAATTGACCGAAAAAAAATCAAAAATACCGATTTTCTGCTTTCAAGTTGCAAAATCAGCCCATACTATTTTACCACCGATCCCATTGTACAATATTTTTAATGTATTTTTATTTGCTTCAAAAATGCCGTAAACCGAATATCATTATCTTATTTCAAAAGCAAGATATCTAGATTTTTCTAAATGAACAGACCTGTCATAATTCAACTATTCTATAGATATTTCTACGATTTTCAAAAATTTCAAATTATGCCAGATATGTTAATTTAGAAAAATGCAGATATCTTGGTTTTGAAATAAGATAATGATATAAGACTTACGGCATTCTTTTAAGCAAATAAAAATACATTAAAAATATTGTACAATGGGATCGGTGGTAAAATAGTATGGTCCGATTTTGCAATTTGAATGCAGAAAATCGGCATTTTTTGTTTTTTTTTTTGGTAAATTATAAATTTTTTATAAGAAAAAAAGAAGAAGAAGAAAAACTAATCACGGATTCGAATTCCTCTATCGATAATATCCCGAGAAGCATGCCCAATTTGTTGCAAAATTTGATAACCTCTTTAACTTGCACCATCTTTTGAATCATATTTTCGAAAATGGGTTGGCAACTTAAAACAGGGGGCGGCAATCCAGTTTTCAATATTGATGAAAATCTTTATGGGGAGTTTTGTCTAGACTACTGCAATCCACTGACACATCGTGAAAAAAACAAAAAGTTTTTTTTTTTTTTTTGAACAGCTCTAATGTACAAACATACATACATATGTACATCTAAACACAATCAGATATACTGCACAACGGATATACGACGCTATGGCTTTGCTGTGCTTTTGTTAAATATTTTCATTAAGCAAATAATTCTTTGTTTACATGCACACATACAAACAAATAAACAAATATGTAGTAATACAAACATTTAAGCAAATATCGAGTTGTGTAAAGAAGGCTTCCGACCACGAGATATCAAAACATTATCTATTAACAAAAATTGTTCTCCGTTTGTTTGTCCAGAAAACATGTTCGAAAAAAATTGTGTTTGAGAAGACTTTTAAAACCGCATACATATCTAGAAGAAAAATTTGGGCGTAATATGAAAAAAGCATAAAATTATTTTATTTAATACTCGCTAACAAAAAAAAGCCTTGTCACAAAAATTGCTGTTCCTTTGCTCATATAAAAGACTTTTTCATAAAAATTGCGATTTCGATATGTAATTTGTATCAGTGATGACATTTGGGTTACGTGGAAATATACTTTTTAGGTGGCGAATGTACTTTATTGTCATTAACAGCAAATAGTTACTTAAAATTCAAACAAAATTTTAACTTTTTACTAAAAAGAAAATTCAGCAAAGTATATGGTAATTCTTAGAAATGGTCCAAATGGACTCAAAATGAGTCAAAAACAAATATACAAATGTACCGATAAAGCAACCACTGATTTATAAAAAAATTGCTCGTCCAGAAAATATTTTAAGAGCAGTTTGCTTAATATATTTTTAATAATAGTGCGATAAAAAACACAAAATCACTGCAACCTGTCTTATCAGAAAAAATGCTCTTAATTTACTCGTCCAGAAAATATTTAAAAAAAATACATATCTATGGCATAAAGACTGGGCTTGCGATCTATCAAAATCCAAATCACATATATATAAAATTGCTGGCCGTTATATTGCTCAGAAAATTTTTTAATATTACCTACCAATAAGTAAGTTAGGGTAAAAGAAATATATTTACTTTTTATTACTTGCAAATTGTATTGAACAATAACTTTCGAGAGCTTGAAAATCTGAAAATATTTTCTGTTCAAACAAACATAGAGTAATTTTCAGCGTAGATTTATTTTGAAATTTTTTAAATCGAGAGCGTCTTTTATATAACCTGTAGAGTATTAAGATGGTTTTCCTTCAATGAATCAATATCGAAATCGCGGAGTTAAATCTACGGGCTTTAATTGTATTTAAAAAAACTGTCGTGCACTAAATTATTTGTTTTTAAATTCAAATGATAACAAAACTAGTTGTTACGAAAACATGAATATGTTTCTTTGGGGACATATGTACTATACAAAACAGTTGACGTATATGTACATTTCCAAAACAATGGTAATGGTATGAAATAATATGTCACAAATAAAAGTAAATAAATAATATGTTAGTTCATACAGAAAAGAATTAGTGCATTTAATCGACTATAGTCATAATCATTACGTACAGAGGGTTCACAATCGATGAACAGACATTTCGGCTCTGTTGAAAGGACCTATTTACCTTCTTGCTGAATGATCCAGTTCATAGTTTAGAAATCAGTTTCTTTGACACGTGAATCTCGGACCGATGTAGTCAGGCCCGGATTTAACTTACAGTCACACTAGGCCAGCGCCTAAGGCGGCAAATATTGGTAACTTGAAAATTTCTTTTTAATTTTAAGTGTGGTAATGCATTATAATGCATTGGTGATGGTGAGAGTTACAGAGGGGGGAAAAAATGCGAATACTTGGAATGGTAGTCTCCTAAACTACCTAAAAAAAAATTTTAATAAATTTTAATTTCTAAATTTTATTAAATAAAATTTTATTATTTTTCTTAAAAATGTTTTTTCCCATATTCACCAGTGAAGAAGGGCGGCAATTTGTGAAGGGCGGCAAATTTCTAAATCCGGGCCTAGATGTAGTGATTGAAGATGTCATACTGCCAACGCTAACGCACCACGTTGTCTTCGTGAACAAAGATCATCAAATCGGTTTTTATTGCCTTAATTTAACTAGTTCTTTCGTTGACAAAAATCTTTCTTTATATCGTTTACACGTGTCAATTTTTCGAGATGATCAATCTCAGGAGGTACATACATCGTGTACAGTTCAAAAAAAACGGAGGAAATGTAGCAACGATAACGCTGGCAGAAAAGAACATCAACGTTTTCTCGGCTTTCTCAAAAACTCTCCAGAAACAATGAAGACCAGAAAACTTGTACCTCGCTTTCAAAAGTAAGTCATCGTTCACATTGTCGCTGATTTAAACAGTATTTATGTTTTAGCCACACGAAACTGCTCTTGGTAGTAGCTTAAAGCTTTTATATTTTTACGCAATTTAAACAAAAAAAAAATATACAAAGATATCAGGTTTTTGGACATAATATCAAAATTTCCTTTTAATTTTTATTTGATTTTCAATTTTAATTAAGACTGAACTTCTTCGAACAACATCAACTAAATTTTGTTCGCGATTTTGCTTACACTCCTGAAGCTTAACATAAGTATGTATGTATGTAATTGAAAAAATTTGTTTTATTCATATTTGGTTTCAAAAATTTCCTTTGAACTTTTTAATCAATTATTTTTACTGTGCTACAAATTGAAATTTACTATCACTAGCAACAATGCAACCAACAACTCATGCTACAAAAGCAACAAATTCATGTTCCCAAGCAAAATTTTTATTGATTTTCCATGAACTCACAATGTCTGCATGTCATGAAAATAACACTAAAACTAATTGCATTACATCAATTTTGTGTTGGGGCCAAAACGGTCCAACGGTCTACCGAATATTATCGTTGTATTTGCGTATTGGTACACAAGCAGCAGCAGCAATGTTCATATCCTAAGTGCAGCCGATGCAGGTCCTTTGGGTGTCCATTAACGCTCGTTATTTTGACGCGGTGTCAATGTTGTCCTTTTTTAACATTTTATTTTTGCTAGTGTTTTTATGTTGTTGTTATTGTTGTTGCTGATATGTCCATGTAATTGCATCAGAAGCAACGTTTTATTGGCGCCGCTTTACAATTGGGTTTTTAAACGTTAATCGAATGTTGTTAAGTTGTAAAATAGCGTAATGGCAAATTGATCAAATATTTTGAGAACAAGAAATTTATGTTTTAAAATAAAATTATATGGAATGTTACTTTTGCCCATTGGCACTTGCATTGGTGAATGGTTTTATTGTAGATAATTTACCCAAATATAAGATATTGTAGAAGTTTGATAATAATGGTAACACAAATTCTTTTTGGCAATAAGTAACCACAGAACATACGATGTTTTTAAATTACTAATAATATATTTTTCTACAAATCTATGTATGTATATTTTAGAAAACATAATAGGAAATGGTCACATCTTATAGGCCAAATCTGTTCTGTATTGTTTAGGACTACACGACCTGATAACATTTCTCACAGCAACTTGGTTGTTTCCCGCCGCAATATGATAGATTCACCGTCCTGCTGGAGACACTCGTCTTCGAGAGGTAAATCAATGAATTAGAGTCATAGAAAATCAATCTTCTCTAATGAAAGCCATTCACTATAACCACATTTTCAAAGAAGTACGGCCCAATCACTTTAGCAGTCCAAGAACTGCTCGAAATTGTCACGCCTGGCTTCATTGGTCCTCGTGAAGTTATGCTTATTTATGTAGTCGTTGAGTTGAAAATGTGAATCGTCAATATTTTCGTACTGTTTAAATAATATTTTCCCAATTTTTAAAGTGAGTTTAAACAAGAACATCGCTTCAAAAGCTTTAATGTATCAAATATAAAGTTTTTTTAAATAAAAAATTAAATAAAGCCGCTAATTTCCTAAATAAAATACATCTGAAAGTTGCTCACACCATCAATTATAATTAGAATTAGCAGTCAGTCAGGATTCAAGTTTCCAACGAAAAGTCAATAGTCTTAATCTTCAAGACATGTTCTTATATCTGCCAACAGTAGTCCTGCAAGCAGGGCCTGCATTAAATGTAAGAAAAAAAAAACATTTTATATATCGGTCTTATCCTTCCTGTTTTCTTTGCTCTGAAAAATATTTCCTGTTAATAATACATAACTTCTAAACTTTGTTTTTTTTTATCAAACCATATTTAAACTTTCTAAGAACATAGCGAAAAGTTCAAGTCCTTTGCACAACTACAGTCAAAGCAGTAAAAATTAAGAAAATATTTTTTTCTGGCTGTTCAAACTTTAAGGTATAACTTTTGATGTCCTTACGATTATTTTAATGTTTACCTACTGCTTATTTTTATATAATATGAACTTCCAGTGCTGTTGCAGTTGTGCCCCTTCATCGGCAGGATAATAAATATGCAATCAATAATTGATAGCCTTTCGTTAACATGTGCTCAATTTAGCACAAATTTTATTTCCTTATTTTTGTGCAAAAGTTCTGTCATTCAAAGATAGATACTTCCTTCATTTCTTTCATCCTGCTCCCAGCTGTAGTGGTTCCTTAATGATATTGCATTTTTACAGCATATCCAATTACAATGCGTTATTTTCCATCATTATTGAGAAATTTCAATTTTATTTCACAGTTTTTATGTATGTACTTGATTTTATTTTTGGCGTCATCGTTAAAAGATTTTTATGCATTTCCTTTGTACTGGATTTTACAAACGTGGCTGTTTTGAACTGCAATTACCACACCGCTCGTAAACAATATATAAAATTTATATTTTTCAATTAACGAGTACAAAATTTTCTGCTTCCATTGGCGGGTGTCGTAAACTTAAGCACAACCCAGGGTCGATGCCACGAATGAAGCGGTGCTTCAAGGCTGCCATTCGTAAGGGGGCCTGCAAGAGCCTTTTCCTTTCTTTAAAAACGTTTTAACTTTGCCATATATTTAATAAGCACAAAATTACATAAAATATTCAATTATAAGTAAGAGTAGTAATGGAACTTATTTTAGTCATAATATTAATGGTTTTTTTTTTCTTCTTTAATTAGTAAGCAGCGAGAATCAAAGCAGCAGAGAGAGCCATCAGGGTAGCCAAATGACAGCTTTTGACCCGGCCAAGCCTTGAATTACATGTCTAAGCCGAGGACCTTGTGTCAATTGAAAAATTTCGGAAAAATCTGTATTTTTCGATAATTTAGCCAGATTTTCCGGCACAAAAATGAAAGAAGGCATCAACTGTTTCCCAAAAAAAATTTAATTTTCTATAATTTTGAGGAACAATTTTTTATTTGCAACCCTGAGAGCTACACAGGTATTTTTGGCTCATCAGTAAGGTTTTTTTTTTCTATCATATTCATTTTTTGAAGGTGATTTACGAAAGGGTACCATCGGGACCTGAAACAATTTTAAAGAATCAAAATTCTATATTTGTAGCATACATTAAATAAAAGGATCGCCGAAGGAAATGAACGTAAAAGACATTCCGAAAAAATTAAAGGCGTCTCCAATAAAGCTACTGCGCCCTAGCTCCCCAGTAGCTAGTTACAGCCCTGGCACAGCTTGCTGTGAAATTTGAGAGGAAACAAAAATGGTGTAACGTTTGCTGCTGGGTGGGTGTAAGCATTTGTTGTAGTTCAGTTGGTTCCTGGCATACTGTAGTTAATATGACTAGATTTACGAGTATGCATGTGAGTTCCATTTTACAACTTATAACCAATACAATTTCTTACTTAAGGAGAATTAAATAAAATTTTATATATGTATGTATGTAGTATATAGATAAATATATAATTATAATGAATTTAAAAAAATTTAAGAAACATGTACATTTTTGAACTAAAAAATCATGAACTATGAATGTATGTGCTCTATAGCTGTGCTGAGTTAATGATCAAATTGCTTGATCAAAATTGGCGAACAAAATTGCACTATTGTACAAAATTCGATCGTCACTAACATCAAGAGTCGCCGAAAAGTTGGGATAAAAAAATAGCTTTTTACTTGAAATTATTTTTCGGCTATGTTATTTATTCTATCAGCAACAAACAGTGTTATATGAGTCTATTTTCGGATATATATTGCTATTTGAATAATAGGTTAGGGCTTTCATAAAAATTGTAATTATTTGGGAACGCATGCTTCGAAAGATTTTTGTTACGGAAACGATATTTTTTCAAAAATTTATGATTGAACTGTATATCAAAAATTTCTTTTGTTTGATTTACATACAAGGCAAGAAAGAGCTTTTCTCTGGGCTCCGCTAAAAAAAATCTGATTGTGTTAGCGACAACACTCTGCAGCGAATCGACGAGAGACGTGAAATAAAATCCAGCGCAATAACACCCAAACCTTTTAAACTAAAGCCACGTTACTAAGTACTCCAAGGAAATGTGAAACAAAGCTGCAGAGCTGAAAAAAGAATTTGAGCAAATACTTTCTAAATAGATTCTAAAAAAAGTACATGTGACAAATTTAACTTAGTACTTTTATTTGTTAGTTTTTTTTTTTCTCTGTCACATTCATAGATTTCATTGTATACAAACAAGTTCGTTATGTAAACTTTTGCATATTTCTGCTATACCTCATTAATCATCATACATTGTGAATTGTGAATTGCTAACTGAAAGTGCAACATTGATGATGATGATTACGTTGTTAATGATGCAGGCAGCCTTTGATGTATTAATTTTACATTTTGATTGATATACACAGATAAACGTTTAAAATCCACCAATTAAGGGTCATAAAATTGGCATCATTTTGCACTCAACATGGTCAACATTTGTGTTGTGTCATTGGTTTGCTACAATATTATCACAGAAGCAGCGGGACAGCAAAAAATGTTCTTGTTAATTTTGCCGCAATTAATTAAGCAATAAATGAGTTGAATAATACGCAAATAAGCAGCAATCAGGATGCGGAAGTATCGTATACTATATACATATATATATATGTATATATGTACATATGATCGAACTTTTGCAAGCCGAAATAAGTTTAAAAATTTATTTAACAAATGATTGCAATTATCGATGAAACAATTTCGTTGCTAAAAACTACTTTGCTTTTGAAAGGCTTTCGCGAGTTATGCCTTTTCCTTCAAACGCAAGGCGCACTCATACAACAAATTCTAACTCAGAGAAAATATCGGCAGCATATTACTGTCATAGTATTTTCTTCCGATAATGGATTCTAAGCGATATGTTTGAAATTAGTAGACTAAATGGCAATCTTCCGAGAAGTGTTACTCAGTGCACAGTGCGCGCAGACACCAAAAATTGTTCTATTTTTATAAAACATCAACATTACATATACGAAATGGGGGAACCAGTGTGTCTTTTTTACGACACATTTTTGCTCGTTAAGTTTTTTATACACAGGATTTAACCTTTGACCCATATTTTCGTTCAGCGACCCTGCCGACATTCACGGTGATGATATCGAAGCCACTTTCAGCCACGCTAATGGTCAATAAGACTTGACCTTTGTGTCCCAAAAATATCGATATTTTGTAGAGTTATAGTTGATAGCATTGCCAGCAGGATGAAAATTATGACCAATAGCAAAAACAAATTTAAAACTTTAATTTTTATATTATACAATTTGTTTTTGGTTTATTTGTTAAAAAAAAAAATATGAAAACATTTAATGATGCTTAAATAATTGATAAAGTACGATGCTTTTATTTGTTTATTTTGGATGGCACTTGATGTTATTTTCGTTGCTGTTGCTGTTTTTGTTGTAATTTTTGTTGCAATAAACCACTAACACACTAGCAATTTAATTGTATTTTTACTTTTTATTTGGTGTTTTTTCAAAGTGCAACTGTATATATGAGTAAATATTTAATTTCCATTAATAACAGAGGTACCAACGTGGCGGAAATGCAATGAAAGTTTTTTTTTATTTCAATTGACTTTTTTTTTAGTTTCTTTTTTGTTTAAATATTGCATGTGGATGTTATTTTAAGTGCAGTTTTTTGTAGTTGTGAAACATAAAGAGTGACCGCATGTACACACATACAGATGCATGTGGGTGTAAGAATAGTATGTGGATGTGTGTGCATGTTAATAATTTAAGCTTTAATTTACTTTAGTTGAAAAATTATGAGCCATTCATTTTGTGTGATAATAAATTTTATAAATTTTAAAATGAGTTATGAGTGAACCATATACTTTGATTTCTTTTCCACATTTAGCAAAACATCGTGTGTTGAATTTACAAAAAATTAACAATTTTTCATGTTATTACTGTACAACTGCATTTACATATTTTGTATGCTAAGCTTGAAAGTTATTATTAAATTGCAACAAAAAATTTAAAAAAAATTGGCTGCGGCCAGAATCGAACCCACAACTACATAAAATTAATTCAATAATAGAAAAGAACATAGTGATGGCATTTGGGGTTTGTGAATCGAGACCAGCACTTAAGTTTTTAGATGGTGAATGCAGTTTTTATTTCGGACACAAAAATTTGCACAAAATTTATTATTTAGAATATTTATTTAGCATATTTCAGCAATGTATACTAAAAAAACCAATATAAAAATAAAAGGTGAATTATTTAACTTCTCAATTAAAAGTGAGATTTGAGAAATAGTCTCCCTAATAGGATCAATGTAATTCAATTTCATTTGTTTTTAGTCTCTTTCACATCCACCAAGTATCCTTATACGAGTATTATTTGATATCTATAAACACATATGTTTGTACTTGTAATGCGATTAACCCTTATCAGCCCTCGAATAACATTAATCGCACTCATTTGTTGACGACAAGATTATGCGCGTACTTTACCCTAATTTTGTGAAATATTTGGTGTTACTGATGTTTCCTTTGTTGCTTGCTGTTGTGCATTGTTGCTGCAACCGCGTTGTTATTTTTGTTGTAGCTGGTATTGCTGTGTCGAGGATGAACAAAGTTCGTGCAAACCGAGTGCATGTTAACATCAGTCAAGCAGGCACTCATCACAATCAGGATTAGCAAACAGAAGCAGCAGTGCCAGCGTCAGATTTCCATTGGAGCAGAATACAAGAAAGTCTAGAATAGAAGACAATAAGTTGAAAGAGCGTTGAATGCAAAGACTGTAAAGAAGGAGGTGTGATTGTTGTTTTAAGGAAAATGCAATAAGAGGAAATATCAACTCATTTTGCAGTTAGTTTTCTTAATGACACCATAAAGTTGACAACTCTGTAGGATGTTATCCTGGCAATAAGAGCGCCGCACGGGATCAGAGGCTTCAAGCAGACGGCAGGCACTTGAATTTTTTTTCGTATAATTTTGCACAATCAAATTTTCATATTAAGATATATTTTAGGTTTATTCAATTGAAGCTTAATATTTCAAATTCAATTGAAATATATTTAAATTCAATTTCAATTCAATTCAATTTCAATTCAATTCAATTTCAATTCAATTTCAATTCAATTTCAATTCAATTTCAATTCAATTTCAATTCAATTTCAATTCAATTTCAATTCAATTTCAATTCAATTTCAACTCAATTTCAATTCAATTTCAATTCAATTTCAATTCAATTTCAATTCGATTTCAATTCGATTTCAATTCAATTTCAATTCAATTTCAATTCAATTTCAATTCAGTTTCAATTCAATTTCAATTCAATTTCAATTCAATTTCAATTCAATTTCAATTCAATTTCAATTCAATTTCAATTCAATTTCAATTCAATTTCAATTCGATTTCAATTCAATTTCAATTCAATTTCAATTCAATTTCAAATCAATTTCAATTCAATTTCAATTCAATTTCAATTCAATTTCAATTCAATTTCAATTCAATTTCAATTCAATTTCAATTCAATTTCAATTCAATTTCAATTCAATTTCAATTCAATTTCAATTCAATTTCATTTCAATTTCAATTCAATTTCAGTTCAATTTCAATTCAATTTCAATTCAATTTCAATTCAATTTCAATTCAATTTCAATTCAATTTCAATTCAATTTCAATTCAATTTCAATTCAATTTCAATTAAATTTCAATTCAATTTCAATTCAATTTCAATTCAATTTCAATTCAATTTCAATTCACTTTCAATTCAATTTCAATTCAATTTCAATTCAATTTCAATTTAATTTCAATTAAATTTCAATTCAATTTCAATTCAATTTCAATTCAATTTCAATTCAATTTCAATTCAATTTCAATTCAATTTCAATTTAATTCCAAAACAATTTACATGCAACATCATAATTTTTATCTGTGTACTTTGTCACAAAATTTGCATCACAACCATTTTATCAAAAATTCTGCTGCATATCCTGCCTTGTAATCCTATGCTATAAACACTTTGTTTATGTACTTCAATGTTGCCTTTTCAAAAGTGTTTTCAACTTTTAAAAGCAAATGAAAAGTTATAGCTGTGTTGGTATGTCAGCAGATATGATACTCGTTGCTTTTGTGCCCAAAATGCTGCAACAAATTTCAATCTTGACAGCCCACAAATTTTGATTGCTTTTATAACCGCCAAAAATTGCGTTGATAATATGTACTACGATGCCATGCGATGCGTTACGTTATTACGCGTTGTGTTGCTATGATGAGAAATTCTTGTCACCACCATCTGACTGGCTGTGAAACGCATCGTCGTAACGCTTAAAATTATGATCTTACTTGCATATAAAATTCTTATGAAGTAGAAAGAAATTTTGCAAGGATGTAATGAAAGTGTGCGAAGAGAAAAAGGAAGTGAATTTTTGTACGCAACGATAAGAAAATCTCATCAAGTGGATTTATGACACGAAAAACTTTTATTTTTTTTGCGTAGGTTCAACTTTAAAAATTTATAACCAAAATTTGGTAATTTTATCTTATCATTTGCAAAATTTACTTAAAGTTGAATTTTAAATTTAATTTTCATTATATTTAATTTTTTTTTTGTTCTCTATGCTGCGTAGTTCTCGTATCTAGACAACGACCGCTAATTAATCTTCTTGCAAATCGCCTTCAACTTGATGCAGACGCCTCCTCTGCTGTCTTACTTTCAATTGAGTTAATTACTTTCATTGCTGATGCTTTTATGTAATTAACTTACACCTCTTGCCGCGATCCTACATTGCATCAATAAATTAATCACTTTCAATTTTTAGCCAGAACGTGCACTGAGATACTATCGCATCGATATCAAGCAAGAAGTTGCTTGCATGCCAATGAAGAAGTATTTCAATGAGAATGCAATTTATTTCCACCTCTTAGGCGAACGTTTTAATTTTCTTATTTGCTGTGAAAAGAGTAAAAGAATTTGAAATATTTTAAGTGTGCTTGGGAAATAAGGAAAAAACTTAAGCAAGTCTGAGCACTTACGGCAGGAAGTGTGAACATGATACTATTTCGGTATGACATTTTTGAAGTTGATAGTTTTATAAAGAATGCTTACGAGTTTTTTTTTCATTTGGTTCGGAAGCCGCTGCTCATGTTGTAAATTACAGTTTTTATTGAATCTTAATTTTATTTCCTCCAGCTTTTCATTGCTATCAGCGATTAATTTATATCTCGGCGAGAGCGCCAGGTAATAGATAATTAACACCAGCAACGCAAGCTTTCGGCTAAGATAATTTGCATGATAATTATTTGATGTTAAATTCTATTATACGTTTGTATGTACATATGTATATTTTTACATATTACAAAGTTCTTAATTTTAATTTGTATTATTATTTAAAATATATGTATATAGAAAATGATTTCCGTAATTTTGAGTTTAACATTCTGCCAGCCATATCTCAAATTCCCGTCTTCTTTTTTATATCAGGTTTTTCAAAGGATAAGAAATGAGTCCATCTTAACCATCGTTAATTTATGTTAAAGGTACGTAAATGCACTTTTAAATTATGTATCTAATAATAGTTTTGACCAAAAAATTACTCTTACCCTTAATATATATAGATAAAAAAAACACGCCTCTGCTCACGTTTGGTCATTGCTCGTGATCAAAGTTAAATCATTATCGACGTACCCCATTGAAATGTGCCTATTTATTTGCTGAACTTTTAGAAAAAGCTCAGCAGGGGTTTTTTTTACCATTGGTACCTAGGCAAAGGTAAATTGTAAACAAATTCTGAATTAAAATTTAACCCAAAACAGTCTAATTCAAACCCCAAAATCTATACAAAAAAATTTAATTTGGTTTAATTTTGCTAATACATATTTTTTAAAGCCTTTGGATTTTTTAAAAGACCACAAGATTTTTCGCTGAACCCGAGTCCACTGTTCATTTTATTTCATTACGTAAAATTTTTTTTGGAATATTTATCTCCACTTTCAATTTTTTTTATAGTTTAAGCAATCAAAATTGAAGAAATAGTTATTAACTGTTTGGTAAATATGGAAATTTTTTTAGAATTTTACCATACGTATAAGTTTTATGAAACAAGATATTTATCAATTTTTGTATTTTAAAATAAGAAGATAAATATCGTGATAAATACAGCAGTGTATTTTGAATATATTGCATTTAAAATAAAACCTCCCAATTGAAATTTGAATCACCAACTAGATAGCGGTTTCTAAAAAAAGAGCCGTCAGTGTGAGCAGTGATTATTGCGTTTCTATTGAATGTTAAGCCTTCCACTTGTACATCTCTAGAAACGTAAAAACAATCAAACAGTCGCCTTGATTCATCGTTCATCCCTATCATTCGTGGAATTTAAATAAATTTTCGGTGATTTTTTTTTTTGTCGGCATCTATATTCAATTTGTTATAAACTCGCGATTAGAATTGCTAGTGAACAGTTTGTGTCATTAAAAATATATTAATAACATAGTTAATAAAAGTTCAAAAATTTGAAAATAAATCTAATTATTATAAATTAAATATAAATGCAGAAGAAAAATCGTTGTATGCGCTGTGTTTTTGTTATTGTGCTGTTCGCAAACCAAGTTGCTATCGAGCTCGGATTTTCTTCGTGTGCTCGTCGGTTATTTGAACTTTAATTCAAATCGTGTTTTTTCGTTTGTCCGACCGCGTTATTGCAAATTTAAGAAAAGTTTCGTTTGCCTAATTCTTTTATGTAACATAAAATACAAGAAGTAATTAATATAAGTGCTGATTTTAAGAAATGCATTACTTTATAAAATTTGTTTAAGAAAACTGTTGAAAGTGATACGACAAATTCTGTTATTAGTGTTGTTTTTTTTTCGTGAAAATATTTTGCATCGTCTTTGTCTGCAGAGCGTTAGTGCAGTAAAAATATTTGCAGTTCAGTTGAAACCGGTTATCGGGTTTTTTGTGTGATATTTTTGCTAAACAGCGCAAAGGCAGTTTACTTTAGGAGCTCTTCTCCTTATTTTATTGCACCAACTTTTTTTTACAAAAGTTTTAATGCTGATAGCGAATTTGAGATTAAAGGTTTGGGAGATGTGGTCATCAGAAGTTGCCAATATAGCTCATATAATTTATAAACAATAATATTGGCTTATAACTGTTAGAATATTGTGCCAGAAATTCAGAGATTTAACATTTTTTCTCCATTATTTATTAATTTTTTTTTTTGGATAAAAAAATATGTTTTTTTCTATAAATATGTAGCAGTTACATATAAATTTCAAATTTTCAAAAATCTGTCTTGAGTTCATTAATTTATGTTTGCCTTTAAGAATAGGAAAGAATATTTATTAATGTTTTTCAAAATGGCAGTAAAATTATAGGTTAATATTGCATATGTTAGAAATAATTATCTTGTTTAAAAAAAATATGTTCAGAAGTTTAGAAAAATTGTTGTACATATCTTTAAAAATAAAATACACTGTTTACAATTATAAATATCTATCCGCCATATAGCTTTTAAATTATTTTTATAACGACATTCATGCATTTGGCATCGATCAACGTGTTCCCAACTTCTTACAATCTAAAAAAAAAAATTAATTTCCGACGCTACATTCTCTAGGAAACTCACTCGGTCCAAAAAAAGTAAAATAAAAAATTAAGTAGAAGCTCCTGAAGTTAACTTGTTCCTTTTTTTTATTAAATGCGCAAAAATAAAAAAAATGTGTTTTGTGTTGTGTGTTCCTTTACAACAAGGTAGCATTCATTTCAGTGCTGTTGATGGGTTAGCGAAGACGATCATCGTTTTTATTTTGGTGAGTTCAATTTACTTCTATTTGTATTTAAACTTTTAGTAGCTTAAATAGCCGCCACTTAATCAAAAATATACGCTTTGCCAGAAATTAGACGTTATAATAAAATTTATCCACAGCAAATTTCCAACAAATTTTTTTCGCAAGTGTGGTTACTCCCAAAATTCGACTAGGCCATGAATTCTGATAAATCTATGTTTTACCACAAAAAATAAAAAAAACCGAACTTTTGGCGCTTTTCCACAAAGGCGATTTAATTAGTCAATCAATTTTCACATGACTTTTCTTTTTTATTTTGAATATATCAAAAAAATTTCAAAACAAAAATTTTAAATAGAAATATTGTACATTTATCAAAATAAAATATATTAAAGGATATGTCGGTTATGCCGCACTTGGAATGTATTGTTTCAACGAATCGGTATAAAATTTTTTTATTTTATGAAAAGGGACATAAGAAAAGTTTTGAATACTTCTTCCATTAAATTTGTTAATATTTTACAATAGAATATTATGGTATACAGTGAAAGCTCCAAATATGATTCCGATAACTTAAGCAATTTTATTTGCTATAATTAATTTTGTAACGATTACGTTGTTAGCGTTATCAGAAAATAACTTAACAAGAATATACAGCCGAAATGCGCCCAAACACTTTGTTAAGTGGTTAGGGACGCGTCGGTTGATATTAAATTTCCACTTCAAAGCCTCTTGTAACTAATAAGACCAAGTAAATTGAGATGTGATTTGGTTTTGGTTTGGTTAAGTTACTATGAAAAATGGTTTTATCTAGAGTCACATACTTCAAAGTGGTTCAGTACAAAACTGCTTCACAACCTTAATGAATATTATAAAAGTTTTCGGTGTGGAATGGCTTTATTCCACCAAAGAGCATAGCAAAACAGTGTCATAAAACTCGCTTTACATACTAGTCAAATGATGATATTCAATTTATTTTAATTTTTTTGTATAAAATTCAGACAGCAAAAATACAGGTAAACGTTCAAAATTTGAAATAGCAACCAGACACAGACTGACGGTCAGACAAGCGACATAAATTGACGTAAAAAGTCACCTTAAATTGTCCTTGTTGTTGATAGAAATCGACGACAACTGCGAATGGATGGCATAAAATGAATTTTACCTGTGCAGCATTATTGCAAAAAAAGAACTTGTAAAGATAAAATCGGGCCACCTTCATCGAACAGTTAAAGCAGGCGAAAGGACAAAGGAAAGGATGAACCAACAGTCTAATTGACGTTTGAGCGAAATGCTTAATGAATTACCAACAATTACGTGTAATGTGAAAGCACTAAAAAAATGGACAAACATTTAAATAGAAAGTAAAAGCTAAATAGAAAAACATTAAAACGTCAAGTCGATTTACGAAATAAGTGGGCAAATCAAATGAAAACAACATGAAAAACTAATACCGTTTTCGAGTGGAACGCTCTTGAGCACTACCAGAATGTTTCTGACTCCTTTTATTGCACAAAAATTTAGAGACAGAGAAACTCCATGATAAAAATTACAGTAGGTCAGACCATTAACTTGTTTTTCGTACGATGAACCGAAAATACTACATTAAGTTTTGACCGATATCTGGTTCTTGACGATGTAATTTTTGAAATATCGTATTGTTCTCGTATCGGTTAAGCACTACTTCTTTAGACATGTTGCAGCCTCTGTGTACACTTTGCTTGCGGTTCCTTTGACAAATTAAAAAACTTACAGAAATATTACTTTGCTGTCCTGATTTCTGGAGAGCATGGTGTGTTCATAAAATGGTTGACAATTAGTAAAGTATTTTTGCAATATTTTTCAAACACTGCGATCTGATTTGATTTCATCAGCTCTTGATGAAGTTCAATTGGAATCTGTTTGTTAACTATTTCGGGTCGATTGTTCTTAACTAAAAAGAAAAACTAAAACGTTGGTTAACTTTTTGAACGATTGCTTTATGGGACACAACCGTTTGGACTGACCGAAACTCTGTTTTGGCTTATATACTAAGAAAATGAGCCATATATCAAGAAATGTATTGGGCTCTCAGTTGTAGAGGAGATAAAACTACATGAATTTCTTGCACTAAACAACTCCTCATAGTAAAATTTTACCTGTCTATGTTCTTTAAAAATTTCCAATGGAAACTGAATGTTTTGTTAAAATATAGGTTTTTTTTTGGGCAAAAAAAAGATTTAGATGTAAAACTTTTATTAAGGATAAAAACTGCAATTTTTGCGTTATATAATCATATAAGATTCATGTCAAACCTTTTATATAAAAACCGAAATTTTTGACCTACCGGAAGAACCGAATTTTCACCCAGCTCGGTTCAAATGTACAAAAAGCTGTTTTATTTTTGTTCAATACAAATCCTAAACTGATGATCCTACGAAAAGTATAACTGTAACAAACTTCAAAAAGATAATTATCGGCTCCTCTTTCGCATAGACTGTTCGTTGTATAGTACGCATAGTTATTTGTTGAAAACTTTGCTTACGTATGTTTTTGTGTCTCAGAATTAAAATGTTGCAAAGTGGAAGCACATTTTTATTCTTTGCAAAACAGCTAATTATTATACTCGTATAGTGTTATGTACTTATTTTCCCGATTCTAGGGAGATTATTTGGCAAACAAATGTCAAATAATTTTTGCTTTACTACGGTAGACTTCCATACATATATATATATTTTAATTTCTGCAATCAATATTTAAATTTTCATCAACCTTCCACCCTAATCAGACTGATGTGAATACATTCTTCTGCACTTTCTTAATTTATTTCTTCTCATCATATATTATTGTACTTTTTTATGAATATCTTCTGAACTTGCAAATCACTGCCTGTGCATCCACTCTCACTTTTGCCAAATGTCAGTGACAACTTTAGTTTTATTCACCTCCTTTACCCTCTAAGTTAGTCAAAAATTTCAATAATTCAATGCTCTCTAGACTAGAATAATTGTTTTTGTAAAATGACGTTGATAAAATAACAGTTACAAAAATAGAAACAGAGGGTACAAAGGAAACAACTGGAAGAAGAAGAAGATGACGAACAACAACAATAAACAGGAAGCAATCAACAGCGAAAAGTAAAAGTTGGTGCAATAAAGGAAATTCCTGATTTGCAGTTGAAGTAATGAAAGCTACTGCTTTTTTTCTGATTTGCATTTGTATGTGCATGCGATGTGCTTTCTTGTCGTTGTATAGATTGGAATCTAAATATGTATGTATGTGTATATTTTGGATAACAAAGTTTGAAGCTTCATTATAATGAAAGCATTGACATTAACTCTTTCAATATAACTTTGTTAATAAACAAAGAGTTGATATTTAAGATCGTGATACCAATTTTCTTTAAAAGATAAATACAAAATTATAGAGTGACAAATTTGAAATATTTACTTTAACAATGAACTTTACATCGTTTTCTGCATGCATTAGGTCCATGCCATTTGAACTTGAATTGCTTGCGACTACACGAATTTCTTACTTTTGGGGTTTGCCTAAGGAGGGCTTAAAATAAAAAAAGTATTTCATCTTTCCTGGGAAATAGTAAGTTCTTTCCAGTTTTGTAGCCTTATGCATATATCAATTGAAAGGTCTAATTGAGCACATTCAATTTTTTTGCCTATAAAATTAAGCTGCATATAAGGCTATACATCAAGTTTGCAGGGCCAAGATTTGTTTTATTTCCGAACATTTACACAAAACTACACTTTTCTGAGGCTAATTGAATTTCAATTGTTCTCTAATATCAAGCAAGGGGGCCTCTGACCCCATTCCACAGTTGCGACTAAGGCTGTATGGGATTGATGAAAATAATATATTTTGTGTTTTATTTAATTTCAATATAACAAACTGTATTTTGGTACAATGGAAACGTTTATATTGTCATCACATAGATGGCTTTTACTTGATAGTATCGTTGTTTAATTAAGATTCAGAACAGTGCGCGATATTCAATTCATGACCGATTTTAAAAATTATTTAGCTATAGTTATTAGCAATTGAATTTCAATAAATTATCTTTCGGTACATTCTAATAAGCAATTTGATTATTTGAAAGAACGCGATTATTTCTATTTAACTGACAGTAACGGTTGGTACGAATACAACTCCAACTCAATGATGACGCATTGTTAGAATATTTGGGCTCGAAAATTGCAAGAAACGATAAAGTGTGGGCAACAGCACCATCCATCCACCATCCCTGCTACTATACAGCGAATCCTTGGTGGTGTAATAAAACTTTATTGAATTGTATGGATTTTAAATTTATTACCATTGAAGTGGAAAGAATTTCCCCTGTTCAAATCATACGAACATTTTTTAAACAATCGAACACAAATAAAAGGTGCACACGTCGCCGCAGACATGATGCGATGGTGCACATGTGCCTCTGTGGAAAAGCTTGCATGTGACCAGAGTTGCCAGCTGATGACTGATATTTTATACCTTAGTGCTTAAGCTTTTGATTTCAATTAAAAAAAAAAAAAAATTTTTTGTAAATTTTAAAAATGCGTTTGGAAAATTGTTTTTTGAGGCTTTGTTTCTTCATCACACACTTTGCACAACTCGTGCTGTATGATTATGTACTGTTCCCATGCTCAAAAACTAATTTTTAACTACGCAATGTCAAGTTTGTATTCTTCTTACGATTCGGATCCAGCTTCTACTGTGGCTCTGCAGTTGTTTTCATTTATTTAGAAAAAAATTCTGATATGAGTGATTTTGCCTGTCTATTTATTCATTGCTTGGACGTCAGTTGTTCTCTTCTCAGCCAGAATTTGAATTCAAGTTTATAGGTACTAAGGTAAACCTAGTCATTTGTTGGTGGCCGTTGCATTTACATAGATATTTATCATGCCCTGTTATCCAAATGATCTGAGCTCTCTTTTCGGTGACAAGACTTAATGGCTTGGCTTGGCTTAAATATCCACCATGTTTTCGCAATTCCGTATGCGAAAACTTGTCCTATGGATCAGGGGCGTTACAAACGTGGGGGAAAGGGGGCAGCTGCCCCCAATAAATTTTGACAGAGGGACAATATATTCATTTTGATCCCCTACTCGGAAATAAGTTATATCATAATTCGATTAACATTTTTAGGACTCAGCAAATCTTTTTATTAATGTGATTATCTCACATCTTGAGTCTATCGAAATGTGACAAAATGAACATTTTAAAAAGAGTACTGAGCTTATGCAACGCATAAAGTTAAATCAAAATTTATCGACCTCTTTTATTTGAGTTTGGCCCCCCATGAAAAATTTCGTCGCGACGCCCCTGCTATGGAAGCATGTTTGAAGTAAGTTTGTCTTCAATTGTGAAGCCAAGGTACTTGGCATTTCTGATTAATGAAATACTTTCAGCACAAAATATGAGACATCGCATGATGATCCTGCCCCTCTTACTTGTGAAAATGGTGTTGTTGATTTTTCTAAATATTGACCACTGATATGATAAGAAAAGCCTTATCGTGTATGTAGGCTTTTACCTCGAAGTCATTTTTACTAATGACAAGACATTCTTTAATATGTAGATTTTAAAACCCTCATACTGCAAAGATCTAAGTTTGATGGCCTGAGCAGAATTTACCGATATGTTTTTTCAGAAGACACTGCCGAAAGCTTACTGTTCGAAAATCATTCTCAAATGTATGGAACATGATCGATTTTGTTGAATTGATTGAGTTACTAACAAAGTGACTTATCGACAATGAAATTTAATTGGTCAAGCTGTATATTTAAATGAGCTACGACCAAAGTAATTTATTGAGCAAAAAACTTCAATCTTACAATCATAGCGCTTACCAAGTGACTTTTTTTTTCTTTATTGATATTTTTACATATCATATGAAAAAAAAAATATATTTGTATTTTGTCTGGCAACCATATTCAAATCATGCATGTACTTATTTGAATTTTGTGATAGAATCTTTCATACAATAAAATATTTTCATTATTTCAAGCAAGTAAAGTGAATATGGGGCACCCTTTACCTTAACATTGGGGCTGTTAAGCGGCTTCAAAAGAAAACGTTGCATAGCTCTATTACAGCAAAAATAACAGCAGGAGGTAACTGGCTTAAGTGTGGGTGTATGGCTTGGGGGACATAGAGCTCCCATACTTTTTTCAGGTCTTGCAACTTTTCATTTTATTGTATAAGTGAGTGCGGCGGGTGCAATGGCAACCCTTGTATTTTATTTTATTCTAAAATAATAGGCAAAAAAAAAACTGCAAAACGGGGTAAAAGTTTGTTTTTGTTTGTTTGTTTTGTTGTTGTTGTTGTTGTTATTGTTATTGCTCAAGAAGAAATGTGAGAATGCGCCGGTAAGCGTCTTTATCTACGCATTCAACCGTTTGTGTGCGTGTTTTTTTTTTGTTGAAATAAAGCAAAGGTGAGGTAAAACGCAAATCAATTGAAATTCACTTGCGTACTTAAATGGCGTATACACACGTATGTACACATGCACTTTTTAAAACACCTACGAACTCACAAACATACCCAACGAGAAAATAGATCTAGCTATGGTTAAGCCCAAAGCACTTCATTCGTGTCACGGGATCGATGCATTTGAGATCACCCTTTGAAGAAAATTTGATCAAAAATATATAACAGATTTTATTTATTAAATTATTTTTAATTTTATAAATTAAATTTTTTTTTTTTTTATTTAAAAAGTTTATAAAATTTAATTCGACTCAACCAAAAACAGATTAACAGACTTGCTAACGTACATTTTTGCCAATAAAGCCGTTTTGTGCACCTTAGGGATCTTGTATTAGCACTGCTTGGGGAGCTTACCCAATCATCGCAAAATTAAATAAGTTGATTTACGCAGCCGGTAAGCTAAAAAAATATATGGCTTGTTCTAATTTGTTATAGTTTTCTTACAGACTCATTCGCGATTTTAATGTTTTCCAGGGTGGGTGCAAGTTTGACCTCCAACATTATACATAACACAGCTCTGATACTTCACAGAAATTTTAAATTGTTTGATTGCTATTTGGAGCAATATATATTGTTACGAAATTGAGCTCTCGGTTCTTTCAGTTTAGATCGGTTTTTCTTAGATCAATTTCTAAATTGTAATGAAATGAAAAGAAACGTTTTTCTTTTCAAATACATACATACCTCTTTTTTATTTAAAATTTAAATCCTTCTGGTTCAGTGCACTCTCTACAGCGAAAACGTATCCTTTCAACTTTATTTTAATTTTTAAGAATATTGTGATACTTTTTTATTGAAGTCGTGTGGCCCATGGCAACTTCAGTGTGAATCGCTGCTACATTTTCACGTTGGGATGCTTTTGCACGCACACACTTCGAGCACAAACACACGTGCGGTTGCGTTGCTAATCGTGCGTAAAAGCGGTGAATGCGCTTTTAAAGGGTTTCTTCAAGCCGCTTAAAATTAAATGATGTTTTTTTTTTTCTTTTATTTATTTATGTAATAGTTTAATATTTTAACCATAATATTTAGTGCTGAAAAAGTTTGATTTTTGCATGCTTCTTTTGACCTTCATTTATCATAAGATGACATTACAATTTTTGCTCCAAAATCTTCTGTATTTACAAAAAAAGGACACTTTGCTAAACACACTTAGGTTCCTCCACTAAATTAATACAAATAATCCCCAACAAACTTGTGAACAATGAATTTTGTGTGTGTTAAAAGTTCACGCACTTACATCCCAATTTGTTATTTTTTAATCCTTGTAATTAATAACTGACAACATCACCTACACTGAACAGCATCATCCTGGCAACATCAACACTATACTGCTGTACATCCAACCGTCTGGAAACAAAAACAAAAAAAAAAAAAACACAATAACATTGGCGCATTTAGTAGCAAAGTATTTATTTTCACAAAATATTCGTACTTGCTCCTCTTTAAAGTTCAATTAGTTACGATATTGCATGCGTGCCAACAAGGGTTGCGGCGTGCTCACAGGACTACGCTACTGAAATGTGTTTTGTTTTTTTTATTTTTATTTTCAATGAGTAAAATGCTCATAATTGATTTCAACACATTAAAATTGAAATTTAGTAATTGAGAAATTAATTACCGGTTTCACATGCCAAATTTAGTTCTGAGGGTTGAAGAGCACTCTTTTGTATTATTTGAGGCTTTAAGGATTAATGACAGCCAACATTAATAATAAATTGCGCGGCGCATTTTGAATGAATGTCTTTAGTACTCATAAAGGTTTTACAATAAATGTTTATTGTGGCTCTCGACTAAAAATATTGTACATTTGTCGGAGGCACTGTGGAAAAACTATTTTAATTTAAAAAAATTTAAATTTTAAGCTAAAAATATTCTGCAAATGAGCAGATGCGTATGTAATTTTCGTCGCTTTTCAGCTGGGAAAAAAGAAAAGCTTAAGACCTTAGACAGTTAAGTTTCAAAAAAAGCTAACCATCCTTTCAATAAATAAACAATTCATATTTCTTACGAAAGCAAAAATTTCTTTAAAATAACTGAAAGTTGCATGGAAAATTTTTTCGTTTTTCCCAGTGTTTTGTAACATTTTTAATATAATTTGAGCGCTCAAACTGGCGCCTTCTGCAAGCAAACATGCTGCCGCCAAATTGAAATATCATCAATCATGTTACGCTGCGTATGCGTGTCAATGAGCAGCAGAAGCAGGATATCAAGGAGTATACAATGATGGTGCTGGTGGTGTTAACAAAGTCAGCACGCAACTTTGACTTTTATAATATAGAACTACTGCCAGGCCAGGACATCGCAATACATGGGACACTTCAGTTGCGACGACTGCGGCTACAACATTCATTTGCGCTCGTTTTATTCGCTTGTTATTGACAACTCATGCAGGAAACAAGCTTTTATACTGAAATTAACTTTTTCCTGGAAAACATTTATTTCGTAAGTTGTTGAAAAAACGCTTACCAGCCACCAGGAGATCTCTGCAACGTCATGGTATGTTGGTATGTTGTAGCCGTCAAGTAGTTTGTGGCTCAGCAGGCATGACTGAACAATTTTAACTCTATTGTGAGTATAAATTTTTACATTCAAATCTGAGTAAGGATGTATACATGTATGTACTCAGCTAAAATGATTTTTAATAAAATAGAACATAGGCAATTAGTGTGATGCGTATTTAAGGACATTTTTACACGAAAGCTTAAATTGTTGGTCATACAGATTGATTCTCAGTGGGTTAATTTATTATTTTAAACTTAATTAAAATACAACACAAATGAATTTAACTAATTTTATATGAATTTACGTTTACTGATTACTATCAAAGATTTAATTACAAACAAAAATTTCAACAACGAAAATGAAACCAACCAATTGACTTGTTATTTGTTTAGAGTTAAAACTTAACAACTGATTTTTATGTATGGGGTGTAAAGGATATAAGGGATTACAATAGACCACATTCAAATCATTGCAACCAATAACATGTAGCTTTGACTGTTGTTGGCGTTGCTGTTGTTGTCATTATCTTTAATCAACAAACAGTAACAACAACGACAATAACAACTGATGTCAATATTGTTGCCAATCAATATATTCAACACAATATAAGCGAGCAAATCATCGAAATGTTGAAAGTGGTGATTTATCAAGGTAGTAAAAAGTGTTGTTTTTATTGCTCTATTAAACTTAATTGCAAGTTTTCTTATTATTGTTGCAATTGATGAACCAAAATACCATAAAAAATCAACAACAACAAAATAAAAAAGCAATGACCAAATAAAATAAACATTGATGTTTAATCAACAAAATCACAAAACCAACAGAATGCTAACGAACTCAAAAAGCACAAATATACACGTATAGAAATGTAGGGTGTATTAAAAAAAAATAAGTTGCTATTATTGTGAATTTTTGCCGATAACGTTTTGCTCACTGTGCACTACCTTTTAAAGAGTTTTTTTTGTTTAATTTTTGGTTCGATTCAGTCAACAATTTTCCTGTTCCGTATTCAATTCTCAGTTCGTCTTTGGATTGTCAGTCCATGCTGCCGAATTTTTCGAGAAATCTGCACTAAGGCATGCGCAAAGTATTTAAAATAGGCAGTTCAACTATACCAGTGCCTCTTAAATTTGCCATTGATTAATACATAGAGTAGAGTGGTAGAAATTTAACCATTATAGCGTCTTACCAAAAACAAATAATAAAACTGTTAGAAAAAGCGTTAGTTTTTAATATCGTCACCAAAAATAAAAATCATGGTGTACTGTTGCCATATTCCCAGCTCTATCCTTTTCTTAGAGTTCAATATATATATCTCCATAACAAATAACATCAAAATCAGTCAATTAGCTTAGCTTTGAAAACATTTTTCCTGTTAGAGACGTGGCACCACCTATTCAAATCAAATATCTTTACTGAGGATTCAATCTGTTTCCATACCGGTTTAGCGGCTCAGCTATGACAGCGTTTTTTTCGATTAAGGACGATTTAATGGCCCCTTTGAGAACATAGTTTTTAATAACCTTTCTTAGGGCTCAGTATATCTCAAAACTAAAATTCATCAGAATTAGTCCATTAGTTTAGCCGTAAAAAAGGTATTTTCTTGTTAGAGGCATGGCACCGCCTCCTTTCACAACCTTTCTAACAAAAAAAAAAAAAAAGCGATTATGTTGTGTTATGGCAGTTGAAAAGTGAAAGATCCATTTTGAAGCTGCCTATTTATATATAGACAATAACATAACAACAACTTTAAGTAGCTTGATCTCATTATAGGTGATCATGAATTTGACTTGTTGACCTTCTTGCTCTTGTTGTTGTACGCTAAACATATGAAACGGTGCTGTTTGTGGTCCAAAAGCTTTAGTAGCCCGATATACTAACTTTTCACCCACATGAAATTTTTTAAATATTAAAACATGAATTTTTACTAATCTAAATTTATAAGATTTTGGCAACACCTTATTTTACCATACACATATGCAACCATGTTATGGATAAACACAAAAAGGTACCAAAATCAAGATACACATGAGGTAGTAGAAAACTTCCATTCCCATAGGTTCGGAAAGCAAAAAGTGAAACGAAAATCAGTTCAAAACCAACAACAACAAAAATTTGTTCATTCAACTGCGGTTCCGCTCATCATTTGATGATGGAATCAAACAAAAAATAGGGTTATCCTCATAAAACAAAACCAGAAAAATCCTCACAAAAAGGCACCCAAAAATCAGTAACCAAAATTTCGAATACTTAATGAAACTTTAACTAAAAAGAAACGACAAAAATAAAACACACACACACATATCAACACAGTGCAAAAAAAGGTAGCGAAAATCAACAACACAACCCGCATGTTTGTCAAAGTAAAAAAGGATTAAAGGATAACGTAGTAAACAAACAACAGAATGAAATTAACTGGTTGCATTTTATACAAAAACGAAAAAAAAAGTCAAAAAGTTTGCAACCCAAAAAAAAAAAAAAATAATACAAAATTTTATTTGACAAGTATGTGTACGTCAATATCCTTTCAATCTACATTTAGAGTCCCTTTGTTTTTTATTCTCGTACTTTCAGTGTTGCCATTGCAGTAAGTGAACCAAATGATTTGATGTATGTAGTAGCACTAGCAGTAGCTTAAGCGTAAAATCAGAAGTTTAAACAAATCAGAGGCAACAACATCAAATCGTCCTTTTTTGCGTCCTTGATTGCTGTTGTGTTTAAAGTCAAGGTGTGGGTGTTAAAGTCGAAGTCAGAGCAAAAGCTTCAACATTTTTTTTTTGTCGAGTTGTTTGCTTGCACTTCTTTGCTACTGCAGCTGTAGTTTGTTGTTCATCAGCTTGTTTTGGCAGTGTTGTAAGTCGTTACAACTGAGACTTAAGCTTCACTACTAGTAGTTGTTATGTAAAGTGTGTTTACATTTAGCAAATATTGAGCAAAATTTTGAAATTTTTCTGGTGCATAGTTTTGGCTTATACTGATCTGATCAGAATTAAGTTGTTTGTTAAGAAAAATGCAAAAAGAACCCACATTCGAAAAAAAAGTTTTGCCTTGCAACAGTGTATACAATGTGGCTGGGTAACGCAAATACTTCTTTAGAATTTTGATTTGGTATAGGGATGAGATGTTGCCAAATAGATTTAGGATTGCGCTTCTATCGTAAAATTTTGTAGCCTGTTCCAAGCTGGCTTAAGATACAGCTTTTCTTGGGGATTTTAATGCTTGTAATGAGTTCGGAAGCAAAAGTTAGAAGAGTTTCCGAATGTCGGAGATATTTTGCTATCGATTAAGGAAAATTTGGTCAAAGACAAATTGTCATATCCCAAAAATTATTTGAGCGACTTTAAAGTTATATAGTTTTATTTATTACAGATATTATTGAAATCAATTCAGTGGTTTCCAACAAAACTTAACCTGAAGTTGATTCCATACTCTCGGGAAAAATTAAAGGATAAAAACTTCCATTTAAGCCATTCCTAAAGCAGCAGTCCAACATTCCACCCTAGAAACCACTCTAAATATTATGATCTGCGGAAGAATAGCAATTCTGTAGCCGTTTTAGTAACATATTCACCAAAATTCAATGTTTACATTCGCATGTGGATCTGTTGTCCTTAGAATTATGGCTATACGTACAGCAAGTATCTTGGTATATATTATTTATACTTCTATTTAAATGAATTTTAGAAAAAAATGTTTCAACTTATTTCAATGCAATCAATAATTACCCAAAATAATTGATGTCAGCATTAATATCTAACAAATTCAGATTCATCGTCAAAAATACAATGGGAAATTTAAAAAAATTATGTGTCAAAAATGTTCATGAAAGATGATGTTATTGTGAAGTGTTAACGAAAACAAAAGTTTTAATATTTGATATTAAAATATACTTGTATAGAATATTCTAAGAACATGACTTTTAAAATATTTATGTTAAATTTCATAGTTAAAAATTCAGTTGATATTTGGCATGAAACGCTTTGTTCGTTTGAAAAGATCTTGTCAATCAAAACTTATTTTATATTGATGGAAACTGTTGCCCACAGCAGTTTCCCATTATTACTAAGATAATGTGCATGTATTGAAATTACCAAAATGAACGCCATATTTTTGACATTTGCAAATTAATTACCTGTCAGCCACAAACAATCTTCTTGCCAATTACGTACTAACATATCTTCAAGCCTTACAACATGGCCACTCAAGATATTGAAACGTTAACCAAAGATGCATAGCCCAGAGACAGTGAAATCAATTGTGCGCTTGAGTTACCCTCTAGCTAACGTGCTGTTCAAATCGTATAAAGCGGCCGGTAACCGGAGACATTTCGGTGTCATGCATAATTACGCAACTAATGTCATCGCCATCTTGCAGTCGCCATTGCTGATGATTTATTGTAATCAACGCATATAATGCTGGTTGTTATTGTTGCTGTTGTCACGGTTGTTGTTACGGTTGTTGTTGTTGTACATACTTATGTCATTTTGACATTTTAAGCTCTCACATGACTTGTCAAATGGCATCATGTAGTAGTAGTTGTACTTTAAGATATTCTGACTGTTGTTGTTCCTTATGCTGGCGTTGTTAATGGACTTATAGCTTGAATTAGCGCTTATTAGCATCTATTTGGTAAATTGTAAAAGTAACTATGTATGTAGTATGTGTGAATAACTTTTATGCTCTAATTTGTGGACAGTCTTAAATATGCTTGTGTGATGTTGCATCTTATATCGTTAACAGTTTCTATTAGTTAAATTTGCCTAGAGACAAATTTTAGCTTAAGTAGTCTGCATATCGTGTAACGAAAAATTTTGTTTATTTCACGGAAAATATATCAGAGTTGAAAATTCTTTTAGACCATTTATTTGAGCTTATACGTGCAATACAATTCGTACATCAACGTAACTTGTCGATGATATTAATCTAATTTTTGAAGTCTATATACATAGTTCATGTAGTATTTCATAATTGGCAGGTGTTTAATACGACATATTCTCTAAGGATATTCATGTTAAATTTAACCAGTGAAAAGGTACGTATTACCAAAATTCATACTGGCTACAGCAAGTCATACATTTACATAGGTAATAATCAGCTTTGTTCAATGACCAGTATTGGTGTAACTCTATTTCTTTGCACACGTTTTGGATGCAATTTTTTTCGACAGCTCTGAGCATAATCCTTAGCAGTCAGGAGGTTTAAATATCAGGTATTATATAAGACTTGAGTAAACCCTTTGGTATATACAAATTATGCTGACCATTTGTCGGTCCTGATGAGTTCTCATCTTCAAAAATTCAGCTTTCTTATGACCATATTCTGTAATTGAATTTCTTTCAAACTATTCATTAATCTTTGTTACTACAATATAGTTTTTATACTAACCAAAAAATTTATATATCATAAATTTAATTATATTCTTTAATAATAATCACTTACATACGTGTTTACCGCCAAGAAAAAAGTTTTCATTAATATAAATATATGGAGCCAAATAGTAGAACCTTTGCTCATCGTCCTAAATACCAACCTAGGGGCTTACCCAGAAGATGGTAAAACACGGGGGAGGAAGCATTATGGTCTGGTATGGCGTAGGCCTGCTTATAAAAATCAATGAAAAAATGGACAAGTTCCAGAAATTGATTATATTGAAGGACCAATTCGAACAAAATGCTCTTCATTCTATACCAATTGAGTGGACATTTGTGAGGAGAGATCGACATTTTGGATTGGTCAGCCCAGCGCGCTGACTTAAGTCCAATATAGAACATGTGGAACGATGTCAAGGCTTAAATCGCAAAGAAAAACTATAGAAATATGGACGATCTTTGGTATGCCACTTAGAAAGCTTGATAAACAAAATCTCAAAAAATCGTATAGAGTATGGGTCGCAGATATGAAGCTGTGATCAAAAACAGAGGCTACAGCACAAAATATGAATGACTTAAATGTTTGTGCATACCAAAAAATTTAACAAATGCAATTTCATCACTTCTTTTCTAGATTGTGCCATTTATGTGTCCCGCTCATTTCATCGGTTTTTTACATTTTGATCAATTTTGATTTTTTATTAATGAATTATAGCTGAAGCTGGTATTATTATTATATGTGATGAATAAACTTTTGCGAAAAACCAAACACTTGTTGTTTTTTAATAATATTTACGATAATATAGCATTGGAAAGAACACTTAACCCTCATTCGGCCGAACAGTCACCCGGGTGACTATTTCAAAAATGTATTTCTTATCAATTCTTATCAATTTCTTATCAATTCTTTTAGCCTATCTTCCTTGACATCTTAAACATATGAATTTAAAATGTAAAAAACACTAAATACTTGAAATTGTTCCCTGTTGAAGTTTTTTATTCTCATTTCGGCCGAAGCAGCCATATGGGACATTCTCTTACAAACCGAACGAATTTTGACAAAAATTGACTGACACATTTTTAATTTGGTTGAAAGTTTTTTTATGAGCTCTGTATCGAAAAAGAAGAGATACGTGTTCGAGGATTTTTTTTGAAAAAATTTTTTTTTTTTCAAAATAGAGCGAATTTAAATTTTGAGAATTTCGTGATTTTTGCCTTGGAAAAATTGCGTTTCAAAAATTCATAACTCCGATTCTGTTAAAGCTAGAAAATTGAAAATATGTTCATTGTAAAACTAAGAAATGAACTTTAATAAGAAAATTATTTCTTAAAAAATTATTGCTCTATACCCAAGATTTATCATATTTTCAAATATAGCCACCCGGGTGACTGCTTCGGCCGAAATAAGTTACAAAAATTTAGGTTAACAAAATCGTCCATTTATATTTCCATGTATGCATCTAAGTTCTTATGCAATCTTACATACATGAATCCTCGCACATCTGCTCCAGCTCAGAAGTGATATATATACTGGATTCAGAAGCAAAAGGCTAAATAAATGAGTCATAGCCTAACTTCCATATAAGAAAAAGAAAATATTTTAAAATATAATATAGTTCTTGGATGTAAGTATCTGCGCTTAGCACTTTGCGAAATGTGATATGTGGTTTCACTACAACATAAGTTAATTAAAAAAAAAACAAATATAAAATTTTTTTTCTAAGAATGCAAGAGATAACGCAGTCAGCGGCATGCTGGTATGCTGAATAGGAAACTATTATGGTTATGGCTATATAGGGCAACGTATTATTCAGAAATTATGTGCAGAGCCTGCTAGGGTCAGAGCTTTGATATGGCTTTAATATAAGGATATCGTCGTTTAAGTCGCAAGTAATATAAATAATGCTTACCATTTTACAAGAGAAAGAAAACCTTTTCCCATTAAAACTACTTTGCTACTACAAAGACTAATGTTGAGAAGTTTCTGTATTAAACAACTTCTAATAATTTTTGTACGAGTAGCTAAAATGTGTAAAAATGTAAGCGTTTTTCATAACTTCAATTTATAATACTTCTGTATTATATGCTACTTGTGTATGAATAAGAGTACAAAATATCTATTATAGATAACTTTATTTTTCCTCGAGCTGCTGGTCTTTAACCTAATTTTTTTTCTATTTGAAAACAGTTAGTTCCCTTTTTCAGCACTTTTCCCAAAAGTTTCAATATAAATTTAAAACTTTTCTCATTTTTTATTTTTTGTTTTATGTAAAAGAGTTAAGTTTATCATCGACAGCGTGAACTGAACCATGGCAAATGCCCAGTTTTTTTTTTTATGGAGTGTGCCTCCTATGGCATGCAGACACACCTCTACAAAAGTATTTGTCCTCTTTGTGTTGCTTGGCTAGTTTGGTTTGTAGTTCTTGTTGTGTTGGTCCTGTTTGAGTGGAAATTGTTGTTGGTGATGCTGTTATTGTTATCAGCATTTTCTCTTTCTATTTGCATTATTTGAAGGTGTTGCAAGTTACGTTTTTGTTTAATCCTTACCTAATTTTCATTTCAGTTGGTTTTTCGATAAACTTTTTCAAGTAAAGGAACCAGTGGCACTACTCTTTTCTGAAGTTTTTATGCATTGTAGTTGTTATTATTACTCTATTTTATACATAAGTACGATGAGATTTATATATAGAATTTCTGACTACGAACGATTTCTAACTTAAGCTTAAATAAACAGTTGATATTTCAATGTATAACGAAACTCATTTTTTTTATGTTTTCTATTTGCGCCACCACTGCCTTACATTATGCATATTCTACATCCTATTTATTTATTGCTGTCAGATGAAGTCGTCCTTTTAAAATTAATTGCAGTCTTTTTACAAAAAAAAAAAGTTAAATATGTCTGTATATATGTACATACATAACTATGTATATTCGGTACATAGTAGTGTGTTAAATGTGCAAAACTTTGCGTCATTGAAACTAAAATAGAAAATGTACACAAGAGGAGTTTTAACAAAGATATCCATAAAAAAGATAGTCAGCCAAAGGGACAAGGAAAAAGGAATAATAATGTGGTATGTAAGTCGGTCTACAAATGTATTAGCAACGCATTTAGAATTACTTATAAAAAGATTCAGTTTCAGATCAACGAAGTTGAAAAATTTTTTGAATATTCAGATATATAAATGTCAGATTGCAATTTGTGGTATTTTCAAATTAATTTTAAAAATACACAATATTTTTCTTGTTTTTTTGTGAGCAAATAAAATAAAAATTCGAGAATATTTTACTCACTCTCCAATAGAGGTAAACGTCTGCATCGCATCGACCGCAATTGGGGGTGGCAACCTTTTGATGGGATTGATATCCTTTTTGACTAAAAGGGTTGCTGCTCATCAAAATTTTAGTGAAAAATGTCGGTTTTTCGACAATCTCTATTGGGTCTTCATTGGCCCATGTGCAACAATGCTTATAAATGTATTCGCTAAGATGAAAATAGGCCTCGTTACTAAAGATGATTTACTTTGAATAGTCATCGTCATGTTGCTTGCTTCAGCATCCAATTGGCGAACAATTCAATTCCTGCTGAAATTAAATTTTACATGGGCCTGTACGAACAAACAATGGTGATTTCATATATAACCAACCTGATTTTCCGGACGCTTGTAGACTTAGTCTTGAAAGCTTGACTACCAATAATATTCATAAGCAAATGGAAGACAATTTTGACCTGTATTAAATAATTGCTGGTCGAAGTTATACTTTATTGAATGTCTGAACTTTGGTACATACAAATTAGCGATCCTTACTAATCAGCTTCTTTCAAATAAAAATTCAATTGTCCTAATCCTCATTAAATATTTTTAATTTCTTCATTAAGTAACCTCCGCCGTGTCTTGTTTTGTCCAATGCTGTCAACTGTTGAGTAATATTACATGCTTCACTAATACATGGTTTCGCGCTCGACTAATTGCATACAGCAGCAGTAGCAAAAATTGAAACATAAAAAAATTGTGCAAGAAATCGGAACAACGTGTTCACTAGGACTAGCTGCTTCATTATAGAAGAAAGACTTTTTTTTTTTGCTCAAAAAAAATTGCATAAAAAGCAACTAAATGCAAACGTAAATGGAAATAAAAGACATCGAAAGAGAAAAAGCAAAGCGAAAATGTTAAAGAACTAACAAATTGGAAATTTTTTAATTTTCAAGAACTTGTTCACACTTTGCTCCGCGCACACACACACACATAGATAGACAAGGGCATGACCAGCGCTGCCAACTCATACCGCTCATTGTGCTTGCTCTCTGGCATAATTGCATTTCGTGGACAATTAATTTCTTTTCTATTGCCCATTTCGTAGTAATTAAATTGCAAATGACTTCCTTATTCTTTGCGCGCAACGGAGTACTCGAAGGGCAGCAGTAGGGAAAGCAGCAGTGCTGTGCAGCGCAACAACGTTCTAACAATGGCGGAAGAACTGCAGGACATCTCATGTTTCCTGCGGACAAAGCTGGCGAAAATCATAGATAAAGTAAATATTTACGGTTTGAAAATGCTATTTGAGGCCAAATACTTTTTTTGGTTTTTAACTGATTTGTTGCGGAAGTTAAGTGTGCTAGGATAGCTGTTATATAAACATTGGAAATATTGTACTTCGGCTTTTAAAAATATCTATCGCACGCCTCACGTCAAGCGGATTACCTTCCTGGCCAAAAATTAGCTTGACCGATTCAGACCTGCGAGGTCTTAAAATGTTCGTCTAATTAAGGGCTTCTAAAAGAAATGTTGAAGATTTCAAAACGAAGGATCCAATATGGTGACCGGAAGCCTGAGAAAAGTCGAGTGCCCAGCAAAAAAAGCTTGTAAAAATAAAAATTCGTAACCGATCGGGTCGTTTCTTGGCTCAAATTTTAGCTCCTAAAAAGCTGGCGTGGAAACTTGACAGAATCCAACAGGGCGAATCCAATATGGTGGTCAAAAATCCAATATGGTGCACAAATTTTTGAAAGCCAACCGATTTGCACCATATTTGATATACGGAGGTCTTGTAGGTCATTGGTCACGAATCCGAGGTCACATTTTACAAAATCAAAATGGCGGATCCAAGATGGCTGACAATATTTTCGAAAATCAACCTATTTGTACCGAATTTGCTGAATCTAGAGTTAGATTTTCAAAATTATTGAATTCAAGATGGCGGCTACAACATGGCGGACATTTTTTTTAAAATTCGATCTGATGAGATTCGAACATAATAAACATCTTCTGTTGAGAAAATAATGAGCCTAACTAGATTCAATATAGATCGAACTAATAACTTACATGTTTAATTGTGCGAAAAAACTCTGCTTTTTTTGTAAAAACTTCGTTTTCCCGTTAGGCATACCGCTTTGCCCCACCTTCCCCTATACATTAAAAATAATCTCTATACTAGATCCTTCAAATCGTGGTAAAATATTTTTTTTTAACTAAAGGTCAACTTTAATTTTTAATTTTTTATGCAATTTACTACTAAAAAAACAAATAAATTCTACTGGAATTAGGCAACTACAGCTGTTGTAGTAAAATGACATTGCATGGCCGGAAAGAATGAAATTTACGCAAATCTGCTGCTAATTACCATGAAAAAGGATTTTTATCTAGGACGACCTTATTATATGACACCAAGCTACTCGTTGCTCTCTCTCTTTTTCTCTCTCTCTCTATCAACCTTCTGTTCCTAATTAAATTGGTAAATATGCGAGCGTTTAAGTTTCGGCCAAAATCGCAATTAAACTAATTTTTGTTGCATACATTTTGGCGTTGCATATTTTAATTTCTTTGTTTCTCGGAAACGTAATTCAGCAGGCGAACATAGCATAAAAGTGAAGGTTAATAAGAAGGTAGAGAAAACTATGCAACATTTTGTTTATTTTAGCAACAAATTTTAAATTCCTCCTGAAAAGTTTTCCTTCAAACTTTTTTTTCTTATTCGATACAAGCCGGAGCAGGTGTTGAAAGAAAAATACAAACCCCACAGTTGCTCTGCTACAAAGTGTTGGTGTGCGCCATAGACAACAAAATGCATTACTAGCCAAAATGATGCACAGTAAAAAAATTCTTTATACTTATGAATTTTCAGAATTTGGCGGCTAGTCTGAATTCAATTTTAAGTTCTGACAGTAAAAACAAAGTCTTATCTACTTAGTTTGCTAGTAATACAGTTTTTTTTACAGTGCACACGACTCTCTGTGTCAGAGAACCTTTGCTTTGTCTAAGTGAGCAGAAATTTTGTTGTTCTTTAAGATTTTCTACTTTACTATACTCAAATGCAAAGGCAAAGGTAACAGAAGACGCAGGACAACGCGTATAATTCTTGTTATTATTTCCCCAGCTTTAGTAGAAGAGATTTGGCTACGTTTATCTGTACGTGCTGGCATTTTCAATCTTTGTGTATGCAAAAATTTCCATTTCGTTTTTGTTTTTCATTTTTTACCATTGACGTTGTAGTAGTGGTGGAGTAAAGTAAAGTATTTTTTCCTCCGTGAATTATGTAAAATTTTTAAATGCAATTCAATCTTTTACTAGTTGACAAACTTATTTCAACTGCACTTAAGATGTGTCCTTACTCTTTCATTCAGTCTTTTACGTTATTTTTCTTTTATAGCGTCTCGCAGAACACTACAGCATTTAGCGCTTGAGCAATAGGACATTAAAATCCGATTTAAAAGCTGAAACGGCATGGAAGTCGTCCAACGTTAAGTACGGTTGAGTATGCTGTATTTTGAAAACAAAAGTGAACAAATTGAAATTTTAAATTTATGCAGAAATTTAAGAGTTTGCAGTAGAAGAAATCAGAGGACAGCAAGAAGACGTTGATGGTAATTAAAATCATGAAAAAATCAATCAAAAATGTATAGGCTGAATGTCAAGAATTTAAAAGCAAATGCCAACAAATTCGCATTTGCATGATATTTAAATAGAATGTAAGCATCAAATCATTATTTTATGATGGGATATTAAGCAGAGTATGATAATAAGAGAGCTACATATGTATATCGAAGACTCTTTAATTGCGGTCAAAAATTATTATGGAGATAAAACCACTGAGACACAAATGTGCTTAACTTTCATGGCTTTACTACTTAAAGCTATACAGATGATATAGTCATATACAATGTAGACTGGCATGAACAAACAATATCTATCTTATTGGACTAATGATAACTTTGGCTTCGTACGCCTGTTGTTTGTTTCATAATGAAACTACTCTCTTAACATCTCATTCTTTCTTCTCTCTTCAAAAATAATTAAACAAAAAATATGGAAATAGAGATTTTTCTTAGAACTTCAAAGCCAAACACAAACTCTGAAAGTTATTAGAAAAAAAAACAGCAATATCAACTCAGAATTCAAATTGCAGCAATATATGTACATGAGCAACAACAAATCAAGCGACAATATTTGTGTAAGGTTTTGCAAAAACTTAATCGGTAGAAAAAGTACATTTAACTTTAAAAAAAAATACGTATGCATTAATCTTCTTTAGCACAAAGATGTGGTTTTAAAAATAAATTATTTAAATCGGATCATTATATTTTGCACGAAAGCGTTACAAACTATTTCCATGTAAGAAATTTTATATAAATAGTATAGATGGGACCAAGATTGGAATCCACTGCTTGTATTTTCTAATTCATGTCTGCGATTTATTTAGAATTTGTTTGGCATATTTTAAATACACATTTAGCGCCTCATTATGTATCGCGATTCGTCACGCTTCGTCTCAAATTCTCAAGCCCGAAAATATGCTTCTATATTTTAAATAAAAACAAAAATAGCTAGCCTATGCTTTATGAGTAACTAATAACAAATATAAAGATTATATGTATGTACTAGCAAGGTCTTAGACATAAAAATTAGAGACGAAACGTAACGAATCAAGATACGTAAAGAGGCCCTTAATATTACCAAGATAGCTGCATTTATATGCTTTATATTTTTTTTACTTAAAGTTTTATCATTTGTCCGTCTGCACATGAATTTAATATAAAAAACAAATGGTCCAGCTCAAAAATCCATTGACTCATCAAAATTTACTGCGTCTGACTTAATTAAATCTATTTCAAACACAAACACCATCGCAAAAAACCAAACACCATCGCAAAAAACAACACCAACACAAATATCAAAATGAAAAGGAGAAAAAATAAAATGCAGGGCAAAAAAATGAATTTAATTATCAGCAAATTGGTACCGTTACAACGATGTACTATGCTGAATTTGCACAAAATTTCATTTGTCCCGAAACTCAACGATAAGCGAACAAATGCTATTCCAAAAACCCTATCATCCATCCAATACGTAGGAGCTAAGTCATCCGCATCCACACTGCACCCTGTACGTACGTACGCTCTTCATACAGCATGTATGCATTATTTTATCACTCATGTATTTGTTTAAGCGTGACTGTCTGTCTGCATTTATATGCATGCGTGTGTGTATTCATGTATTTGTTCTTGTGCTTTTTGCCAGCGAATAAACGAGTGAGTGCCTTTATGCTACTGATAGAGTTGCCAAGTTAACGACGATATAACTAAATGTGTAGGCTATCGCTTCCCAATATTACATTTTCCCAAACTGATTCATTTCAACTAAAAAACTTTTGTACTTTTCGTGTTAGTTCTTAAACTTAAAAAATATAGTATTTAAAGTTGGCAACTCTGGCAACGCTGTGCTACGCTGTGTGTGGCTGTGATTTTAACTGAACACACATTGATAGTCAAAAGCTTCTACTACCTCATCGTCGTTCATACGATGCTAATGGCCTCAAATGTTGGTTTTAGGGATCAAGGTTTTATCCATTGCCACCAAATGCCCTTGCATCGTGTGTGTGTGTGTGTACCTTCTTCGCTCTAAACTATGCCCTTAACTTGAATATCGTCACTCGGCGTCGTTGTGGTTCAGTTGCCTTGCAATTTCAATTTCACTATGCCGAACATCAAATGGCACAAAATTCATCAAACACATGTACCATATCGTATATATGTATACGCCTGTTATTTGCTTGTGTGTGCGTTTGCATATTTGCTAGTGTTTGCTCAAATAGCCAATGGCTGAGCAATTTTGGTTTTTTTATTATTTGATTTTTCCACTTTTTATAACAAATATAAATAGCAAATTTGTTAGCGAGAGGAACAGAGATTTGTGGTGATTAAAGGTCGTGTTACAATTATCTCTGCAAAAACGCACTTACCTTATGTTTCTATTTTTTATGTAAAAAAAAGTTGGCTTTTCGTACAGCTTAATCTTCCTTAAATTGGATGAAACTTTCCAAAGGTCATTCATTTTATTTAAATGATATGCAATGACATAAAAAGTTCCCACATATTTCATATGGGAAAAGAGAGGTCGATAAGTGATCTCGTAGAATCAAAACTAAATCTGAAAAATTACTGTTTGCTTAGTAAGTGTATCCCATATTAAAGATATATTCAATCCGTCTTATGGTATAGATTTTGAATTGTGAAGGCTCTCATGTATGTATGTACATTGCACAACTTATAAAATCAATCTTTGAACAAAAATGTGCATCAATTTGCGCATTTCCTCAGATTTTCAAGCCTGAAAATATGCAAATATATTTTAAATAAAAACAAAAATATATAGCCTTTTCTTAACGAACAATTAATTACAAATATGAGAAACGTACTAGCATATTTTTCGGCTTGCAAATTAGAGACGAAACGAGACAAATCGAGATACATAAAGAGATTCAATGTTCTGAAAATCGTGCAAATAGATATTGGTCCAAGAGACGGATATCATCATGCTCAAAATTCAAAAATGGTTTACATATGTTATATCTCGCTTTTTGTTGTGTCGGACAGTATTTTGTGAACTGACTGACTTAGCATTATATCATTAAAACTGTGCGACACGCGTTATAAATATTCCAAAATTTTTTTATAGCAAACTATTTAGCCTAGAAAAAAGAAATTTGCTACAAAATAAATCAAAAATATTTCTCATATTATATTGACAAATTCTAAGAACTTTTTATTCAGTTCGATTTTTACAGAAGAGAATTGATAGAGGTTGAAATATTGCGCATTTGATTAATCGTAGGTCAATTGGTCGAATTTAATTAATTCGCCACTCCGAAAATTGATCATCTTATAGAAAAAGAGCTCACCTTTCTTTTCAATTATTTAAAAAAACAGTACCAATCTCTGAATAAAACTCAAATTAATTTTTGATTTTCAATATTGAACTTCCAATTTTTCTTTTTTTAAATAGTTAAAACCACTGAAATTTTTTTTATACAGTTCATATTTATCTATGTATGTATATAAGTAAATCTTTGGTGTACGAAGTGCTATGCAATAAGACAAGGATTAGACGAACTTTCAGCGCTATCTGACAACTTTTTTTTGGATTGTGACGTTTGGTTAATCATGCGCCTTATGCAGGTTTACCCAGTGTCCTTTTTTTTGACGCGAAGAGGCCACTAATTGCATACCAAGGCCGTGGGCCGCATAGGAATTTGCAAGAAGCCGTTAATTGGAGATTAAATTCTGAGACAAGCAAAAAAAGAAGTCACACATTTGTGTGAAATTGTACTAATTATTTAATATTGCTGACCACAAAAAAAAAAAAAAACAAATGGTCATCAGATTTTCCCAAAAAATTTTTGCATTTTAACAAATTCCTATTTTTCAACTTGGCAACCCTTCTAGGATATTTGCCTCAGTAAAAGTAGGCGACTGTTATTCACTAAGCAAAAGAATCGAAAGCAATTCCAGTTGGCTTTATTTTATATAGTCCTTACTTTTAAAATTATATGCTTAAAATAATTCGCCTCAAGCTTCGTTTTATATATCGCAGATAAAAAAAACAATATAATTTTGTTCAATGAAGCGTTCACTTTCACTTTCTCTAAAAGTATCGCGCAGAATAACACCATCCTTTCACGTTCCTAAAGAGTTTTTCAACCTGGCTGTTCACTAAATGCTCACATTTTATAAAATATCTCATTTATTGTTGCTTCTTATTTCAATCTTAAAGTAGCCAATATAGTGCACTTTCCAAAACTTCCTCTAATACCACTCATTTGGTAGGCAGCAATGTAGCAAAAATTCTGAGTGATTGCCACATGCAATGGCTTTTAACAACTTCCAACAGACCTTATATGTAGCACTTACTGCTTTTATAAAATAAAAGTTCCAAGTAAGTATGAATAACTTTTAGTTTTTGTTTTTAATGAAGTCATAAAATTACATTTTTTTCACCATCAACTCAATCCAGTGATGGCATTTTCGGTACATTTGTACTTTTTTCGGTACATTTGCGTCCTGAAAAATCGTCGTCAGTACATTTAACAAGATTTCAGTACATTCGGTACATTTGCCGCATTTTTAATACATCCGGCGAATTTTCAGCACATTTTCAGTACATTTTCGGTACATTTGAACAATTTATAATAATTACCTGATTTCGGTTTAACTAAATGAAAATAATTGCAATTTGAAGATATATAATAATTACCTTTTTTTTGATAAATAATTGCAAGGTGTATTTTTTTATTTTTTGTAATTAATTTTCATATATATCTCATTTTCCTAGGGTTTTTGAGATGCCAAAACTGGGGACCTTTTTTTTTTTAGTTATTGAGAAAATTTTACAAAAATTTCGTACATTTTAGTAAAATTGGGTGTTCGCGCCAAAAAAGTACATTCGGCCTCTAAAAAGTACATTTCAAGTCTCGATTCAGTACATTTTCACAAAACCCAAATGCCATCACTGACTCAATCAAAGCCTAAGTCTAATTTCTGACATCCGCTGCCAAAAGCTAAGACGATTTCCATTTTGTTGGAAAAAATGGCTACAAATTTTATTTTTGACAGCATTTAAATGGCGCATTAAATTTTTTTTTTTTTAAGTCCACTGACACAATAAGCCAAAAATTATTATCTTCTGACGCGTGCTGTGGAAAAACCAAACCAAAGACCAACTTCTCCATCCTCTCCTTAATGTCAGTCAGTCAGTCTTAATGCATCAGTCAGAGGGGGGGTTGCAATTAGAATAAATTTCTGAGAAAATGCTACAAAGTAAAAACAATCATCTTTTCTCTGTCCGTCCGTTCAAACGACTGTCTGTCCGCTTTAAATGGCTGCTGTTGGTAACCACCTGATGGCACGCCCATTTATATGCAAATGCTTTGCTTAAATGCCCTAGCAGTGCAGGAACAGCATTAGTGCTGTGACTCTGAGTACAGCCATCGTAACTATGGCTCTGTTGGATCTGGCAACGTTACGTTACGCGTCGTTATGCACAGCAAATGATATTAAAATCATTTGTTCATCTCCAGTGATGAGCCACCGCCAACATATAATAGGTTAATTTCGTAGCCATCCATGTGAAAAATTAAAATGATTTTTGTTACATTTTTAGTTGCCTTAATTTGTGTGCTTTTTGAATTTTTATTATGCGGCAGCAGTCAAAAAGATTAACTGCAGCAGGTGAGCTCTCTGCTTGTAATTTTAATGTCTAATTTAACTTTGTAGTATATTTTGACAAGATTGTTTTAAAGGTTCTTTTTTTATAAAACTGGTCGAAAATTTAGTAGTTCTGGAGCTTCTAAGAAGCTCCGGAAAAGCTGTTGGCTAAAAATGTAATTTTAGAAGTTTTTGCTATCGTTCCGATGTTTTGGGCATAGTTGCTACTGTGAAGCCTTGAGTTGCATACTGTGTCGAATCGAAAAATCAACTGAACAGGTGATTATTTTGTTATTTGTTTTCTCTTTGTAATTTTTTTTTTTGCCTCACGCCTGATTCGTAACATGTGTCAACCCCAAATATGCTCAGTAAGGTTTGCTATTTTACAAACGAACAGCTCTTGCAAATCATTGAATTTTATTATCAAAATTCGTGCTGCGTGAGAAATGTGTTGATCCAATTTTTTATCGAAAAATTTTCTTCAGCGACGAAACTCATTTTTGGCTCAATGAGTACGTAAACAAACAGAATTGCCGAATTTGGTCAGAAGAGCAGCCAAAGGCAGTTCAAGAGCTGCCTATGCACCCTGAAAAATGCACTGTTTGGTGCGATTTGTGGGCCGGCGGTATCATTCGACTGTTCTTTTTCAAAAATAATGAAAATAGCAACGTTTTAGTCAATGGAGCAAGGTACCGTGCGATGATAACCGGCTTTTTTTGCCCAAAATATAAGAATTGAACTTGGTTGAAATGTGGTTTCAACAAGACGGAGTCAAATTTCACACGGCACGCTATACCATGGCGAGTTTGGTGAGCAATTAATTTCACGTTTTGAAGCATTTCATTGGCCGCCAAGATCATGCAAGTTGACCCCACTAGACTACTTTTTGTGGAGTTGCGTGAAGTCTCTCGTGAACAGGAACAAGCCTGCCACAATTGCAGCCCTGGAAGGCAACATTACAGCTGCCATTGGTGAGATACCAGCCGAAATGCTGAAAAAAGTATGCCAAAATTGGAGCTTACGGATGAACCACCGCGTAGCCGCGGGCAACAATCTTAAAAAAGTAAATGGAAGGAATTGATGTATCGCTCCAAATAAATATTTCGTTTACTATACCAAACTTTTTGCGCTATTTTCAATTGTCAAAAACAAAATGCTTAAAAAATCACCAGTTAGTAACTATAATGTTTTTCTGTTCAACTTCCAGTAGAATTGATGTCGTTAGAGCAGTTCTTTCTTTCAAAAACTTTAATTATTCAATAATAATCTTATTCAATCATTATAAAGATTTTGAGAACGTCGATCAATGATCATTCTATATTAGTAATTAAAAAAATATTTGGAACATTTTCATTCTTAACAACTGATTTACCGTGACTAGCGCTGAACTATCGGCGAATTCCACTCTTTCTGTCGCAATTTTCTGAATGTAAGCGAACCAGAGTCTGTTGAGCATTTTCTCAGTAACTTTCCGACTCATGTAATACCATGCTCAGGTATCTAAGACAAGCTTTCCTCAACGAATTGGATGAAAATAAAACCAGACTATTTCGACAGGACTAACTGGATATAGCTTTTATCGACATCTAGACCAGTCGGAAACATTGTAATGTTTGCAAAAATAATAAAGTGATTTTGAGAAGATAATTTTTTTACAGATATCAGTTATAAAAACGAGCAAATAATAGTTGGAGGCATTACAAATATTCGTTCTCCATGTATCCAAACAATATCTTTGTGGTTTTAAGGTCTGATGATTTGGTGCTATAAACATTCGTACTCTTGTGTGCGAACTTTTTTTCCTTTTAAATTTTTCAATGCCAATGTATGATTTTTAGAAGAAGTACATCGATATTAAAACCTTTAGTAGCATAATCAACTCAAGCTTCCAAATAAATTATTCACGAAATTTTCAAACCTCAACCGCATGTTTCGAAATTCACTCAATTTGCATTTCAAATGGGAAATTTCTATCTTCACCGATTTTCTGCTTGTTAGTTTAACCCAAACCAATGGATTTTGTGACCCGTACAAAAATGTTTTACATTTACTTGAATGTACACATGCATATGAACCAAGAAGAAGTTAATATTTTTTTTCTTTTTTGGGAAGTTTTAATGCGTTGCACAATCTTGCCCTCTGCTGTAACATGCTGACAAGAAATTGCATAATTATGGTTTTCCTGCATCCTGTATAAATGAAGAGAACAACACTGCAAGAATGTATGCATTTAAGTCGATGCATTAGGGTGGAACTAATTTTGAATATTCCACCAAAGAATCAAGGTCATTCGGAAGTGGAAGAGATAGATTTTGTAACAATAGTAAACTTGCATTAATGTGATTTATAGAAAATCTAACGATTTATTAACTGATTGGTAATTTTTAGCAAAAGTTTTTGCAATGATGATGATTTTTAGCAATGAATAAGTCTTTAGAACCGTTTGAGTTATTGAGCCAGTAGATTTAAAGTTTTTTCTGCAAAATATATTGCTATATACCCACCAAAATATTAGCTGCACATTTCCCCAACAAATGTTATAAAATTATTTTCAAACCTAATTGAAAAGGATGAACCCTCAATCCACCAAGCGTTCAAAACTTTTAATTTCCACTCAAATGTTAAATAACGTCCTCTTCATTGATGACACCAACATGTAGCGGTTAATAAAATTCAATGATCAAGTTGAAGTAGAACGTCAGAACCAAAAAAAAAAAAAAAAACATGCAACTTGGACAAACGCATACAAGAAATACTACATGTGCAACAAAAACAGCAACAACGAGAAGAACAAAAAATATCAACGGCGGCAGTAAAAACAACATAAAGTTGAAGTAGACTCCTTAGCAATTGCGTGTACAACATCAAGCCAACAACACAAGATGCAGGATGTGTTTTGTTACTTGTAAGTTGCGGCGTATCAACCAGGATCAGACAATTGAATTGCATAACATGAATAGAAATGATGGTAACCGGAAACAGGACAACAGCAGCAATACTAAAACTGGTCTAAGTGTTGATGCTCAAGCAAGGATATCATGTGTGGACTCAGTGAGTTATTTTTTTAAAATTTGCAGCAAAGGAATGGTACCATGGTCTAAAACAAGCTACGCGTGTTATGCGAGACGGGAAGTACACCGTAAAAATATAGCAAATTTTAGTTTTATTATAATTTCGAACGACAGATGGCACGTGGTGTTTAACCATCAAGGTCACGAGCATTTCATATTTTTTATGACTTATATCTTGATGTATGTATACTTAAGTACCCCTTAAAAAATCAGTTTAAGCTATTAAACTGACATTCCCAAAAAGTTAGCTCATTTGGTCAAATGATATGTAGCTCAAGACCGATTTCTTCAATTTTGGTTTTCAGTATGGAAATGTAAATAAAAAAATCAAAAATAAAAAGTTATGTAAAAAAACCATGAACGCCTGATACAGGTTCAGTCGTATAAATAAAATATTTCTTATTCGAACCATATTTCGGTTATTAAGTATATGGAAAAACATATTTTGGTTCGTCGAATCCAAAAGTTTTTAATTTTTTTTTTAATCAAACAAACTTTGAATCTGCATCTATAAATTAATCACTGGTTCTACCAGCGATCATTTGACCAATTCTTTTATATGGAATTGTGGTGTCGTGGCCTGTTTTAGGCTAGTTCACCTATTACAAACAATTGTAGAGGGTTCAAAGAGCTACTTCTATATGTATTAGTGGTGCTCTGAGGACCATACCGACTGACGCCTTAGAGTGTCTCTTTCATTTCGTTCCTTTTGATCTGCTGGATAAACGGATGGCAACTTGTGCTACCATTAGACTAAGAGAAACTGTTTTTTGGTCCGAGGGTAGAACAGGACACGCAAGAATTCTCCGTAGCTTGAGTTCTCTACCTTCCAATTTGGACTATATTGTTTAAGTAATCTCATTCAAGAGGGATTACATAAACTCACATTCCATGTAGGAATAACTGGAATGGAAGACTCCCGGGAAGAAGGGGCCATAATAATTTTTACGCGGATGGCTCTAAGCTAAGTAGCCAGGTGGATTATGGTATTTACTGTAGGGAACTAAAGATAAGAATTGATGTGAGGTTACCCGACTATTTTAGCAGACACCCTGTTGTATCAAAATGGATCACATTTGGTCTGAGTGATGCGGTTTGTAACTGACTGCCACTTCTACCCAACTTCACCTAGTGGTATGCACGAGTGCCCTTGCTGAGCTCTTGTGCACATAAAACATAAAACAAATCGAAACACCAAGCAGGAGAGGTGAGTGCTGCACTTGCAACGAAATCGCAAATAAAATGTTCTACAAGTTCAAGCACTCGAAGATTATTGCATCCGGAATTTTATATGATGATTATTTCGGGTGCACTCTTGCAGACCTCTAGTATGTACCCCATGACTGGTTTGTCCACCCCATCTGTTTCATAAAAAAATGTTTTCTAATTTACGTTGCCATACATTTATTATCAAAATTCCGATGGTGGGAATCCTTATTTTGACGGAGGTGAAAGTTAAGATATAAAAAGCAATAAAATAACTCCTTATTCAGCCAAAACAACACGAATCTTAAAAAGCTTTGAGCATTTGAAAGCAGAGTTTAAATATACCGATTTTTAAATTGACCTTACCATGCCGTCTTAAATTGACACTAGCATACTCGTGAGTGACTTCAAAACGTGTGAATACTGAGTAACAATATACTCTATATCATAATTCAGCTATGTTTCTTAATTTCGACAGGACGACACAGTTCGCTCTTCTGGCAAGATAATAACTTTTTAAGTAGATCACATTACTATTAAAGAAATCGGTTTTGAGCCACATTTTAATGTTGACCAACTGTGCAGATCTCTTTGGAATCTGAGGTTTTGGCATAAGCTTACTGTTAAGGGGATAAGAAAAATATTAAAATCAATCACTTATTATTATGCCACAACGAACATTTTATTTCATTCATTAACATTTTATTATCATGGAAATCTTTAAAGTAATTTCAGCTTTACGATTTGTCATTTGTAGTATTTTTACCAAACGCTGTCTCGCTATTTGCACTCAAGTCCAATAGTCATTTTCTTATTTGTGCACAAGTTGAAATTATTTATGCATTTCTTTATGTGTTCATAAGTTCATTCATTGAGTAGCAATTTAAAACACTTTATGCACTTAGAGGATTTTCATAGCGTCGAAAAGGAATCGGTTGGGAATTTGCATTTCTGTATATTCAATGAGCTATGTACTATGTTGATGGTTTTACAATCGAATTGCACCCACAACAGTTTTGTTATTTTGTTACTTCTAGAATGGACCAAGAAACCCCATACCAAGGAACCAAACGTTGGACTTTACGAAATGCTGAATTCAGTGAGCTGGCTAGAACTTTTGCGGTACGTGTATATGTAAATGAGTAAAAATTCACATTCGCTCACATACAACTACACATAGTTAGCAGCAGCAAATCAAATAATGAAAGTTAGCATACAAGTGCAAATTCGAAAATCAAGTTGCACATTGCATGGCATTGAATTCAATTGAATTGCATTTAGGAGGAGGCTGAGTTGAATTGACTCCGGAAGTGACGCTGTACTGACGCCATACCGCTACTCTCTGTGTACTGTATACGATGCAGGATGCGTTTTGTGCACTGCTTCGACAATTTTCTTCCTTCCGTTGTGTGAACAAGTCAGTTTGGGCGTGTGTCTGTGTGTGTGTGTACAGTTTTTGCATATTCATGTTTTTGCTACTGGGCGTCTGTGTTCATTTGCATGGATGTGTGAATTTCTCTGTTTGCTTAACTTTTGCTTATGAATTTGTTAGCTATGTCTCCATGTTTTGTTGTAGTTTTTTGAGCTTTCCGTTTTGCTGAGTTTGTTGTTTTGAGATTCTAATTGATTTATATTGAAATAAAAAGCAATAACAATTAATAAAAGGATTTATTTAATATTTAAATTTGTAAGAAAAATTTAACATTCATATTCAAATAAATGTGTCAAATAGATTGTAATTTTATTGAAAAGCAGATTTTTCTTTAAAAATTAATTCAACACCAATTTGAATCAAATAAAAGAAATTCAGATTTTATATTTTATTTAATCAAATACTCGTATATTAAAAATATAATATTAGACTTCATAACGTCGCTTTCGAGTAGAAAGGCCATGACTCATTTTTTCTCGAAATTGACATTTTTGTCGATAAATCGATATATTTTATCGATATTAGTATCGTTTGTTAGGTAAAGATCTGAGCTAAAAACTGCAGGGAAAATATTCTTCCCAATTCCCCAAGAAGACGAGTATATAAGGAAAACAATGGAAGGGACAAATCCATGTCAACATCACATCACATGGACTATAACTATGGAATTCAAAATTTGAATTTAGTGCTGCCGTTTTTAACATATGTCGAATGTGCCAAAAAATCATTGATGGAAATGACATTTGGGGAATTTCTCACCATTAACGTTTACGTCATAACCTCTCCTAACTGACCCACTAAAAAATTTGGGAATCGCATTTAAGAAAACTTTTTTATATTAGGTTTTTTTGTCCTCTTTTGAAATTTCAAAAATATGAGAAATATGGGCAGAGAGCGACGATAAATAGAAAAAAATTTGGATATCAGAAATATTTTAATTTTTGAACGAAAAAATAATAACTTACTTGGGATATTGGTGGCAATGAAAATCAGCCTTTTTGTGGTTATTCCTTTCGGCCTAGAGCTTGTGTTGTGTTGTTTTAAAGAACATAAAAAATATTTGTTTTCGTGTAGTGAAATATTCACTGTCGGCTTAAAATTTCATAGTTTTTACTATATAACATTCAATTTAAATATCATATTTATACTTTATAACATACGTATTTAAGTTGACGCATTAAATATTTCACAACGTTATGCGGTAATCGCTATGCATTTAAATTTCATCTAATTTACTAGGAGAAACTTTTCTTGTATATCTTGCGACCATAAGCCAAAACGAGACTTCTATCCTCCCCTTCCTTTTCCTTTCCATCAACATATGCGCATAAAAATAAAATAAAAACCATAAATCACCACATTGCTAATTTTTATATAAAAAAATTTTTAACTGCTTTTCTTTTTAAGGTTCAATGAGGTATTGAAACCATTATTTGCATACCAAGAATTTGCATTTCGCACTTTGGTTCTTTGGTTGTCATCTGCCCTTCCACTTCAGCTCTGTTGCTATACTCGTACCAATTTGTGCTTCTTTTCATAGCTTGATTTTATCTTTACTTTAATTTCTATGAGTTTATTATACTGTGAAAAATGAAATTTCAAATTTTTTTCAATTTTTATTTTTTATTAATGCGCGCACATCATTGAAGATAAAGCAACACACACAACGAGAAAGTTCTGAGTCTCACCACAATCCAAAAGTGAATGAACGCCTGAAATTATGCAAACCACTTGGCAAATGTGTAAATTTAATGGTTGCCCCGAGCGGTACATGTTGAGCATAGACAAAGTGATAGAGAGACCGAGAATAGACGCAGAAAGAGAGAGAGAGAGAGTGTAACGATAAAAGGTATATCCATTAAAATTAATCGGTGGAAAATTCTGCGTTATAAAAATTGGAGATATAAAAAATAAAAAAAGTATGCTAACAGCTGAAGGCATAACACCGGTATAGTTCATCGAAGTTAATGCTTCAATGGTTGATAGTACTTAGTTAGAAATTTTAAATCCTCCTATTACATTCAGATCTCTTTCATTTAAACCAAATATTACATAAAAAACATTTTTTTTATCTACTCAAAGGACACTTCAATATGTTATTTAAACTAACAAAGACAAATACTTGAAAATAATCAAAAATTTACTTAAACATAAAATCTCAAAATTTTTAGCACACATCGAAAGAACACAAAAATGATTTTGAATTTTGTTTCAACTTCAGTACAGTGGATACTAAAACATATATTGCGTTGTATATTAAAGGGTTTAAGCTATCATAACTTAAACATAATCACAATATATCTTAAATTACAATATTAGCCGTGTTTTTTTGACGCGGCTATAAGATAGCTTAATCAATGGCAAAAAAAAACGGCTTTCGCCGTAAATTTGGCAGCACTCACGTGAAACAAATGTCAAAGAGGAAATGACAATTAAATTAAATCCAAACGAGAGACTGTGCGTCCAAATCTCATGTTAATCAGCCTTATTGTGAATGATCCAACGCTTATTTGAACGATTAATATTTAATCTATCGCCGACTTATTTCTCATACAAAATTTTTTTTAATCGGGTAACCGTGTCATAAAAAAAACACGGCTATTATCATTGAAATACTTTAGGATCCGAATATGAATGCAGCACAATTTATTTTTGGGCAATCTAGCTCCATTAAATTATATAAGTCGCAAACTAGAGTTACTAGGTAGGTTTTGTCTTGTAAGAACACGTAATATGTATGGTATCATGTCTTTCTTAAATTTGCAATAGTGATGCTTCAATTAATATACAGACTTATTCACGATGATGATCAACGAAAGAAACTTTATCGAGAAATTTGGATTCCTACCTCCAAAACTAACCACGCCCTACAAATAATGATCTTTTGAAATAGCATTGAAAATACTTAAGAAACTTTTTTTTTAATTATGACAACTTCCTGCATCAAAAATATTCAAAAATTTTATATATTTTGATACAGTATGGGATACAAGTGTTTTCCCATTAAAATTGGCTATTAATAAATAAAAGTTTCTTCTACTACTACAATGTTAATTTATTTTTCTCTTCACTTTTGCTCTCTCTCCATTGATGCTGCTTCCGGTGAATCTGATATTAAAACGTTTATTTAACAGATGATTGATAGAGTAGCCAGATGGATGAAGATGTCGCGACGCGTCGTCTGGGTGATTTATAAAGAAATATCTACTATGTACTACAAAAAAAGACTTGCCATCAGTGATGGCATTTGGGTTTTGCGAAAATGTACTGAATCGAGACTCGAAATGTACTTTCTACAGCCCGAATGTACTTTTTTTGTCTTGAACACCCTAGCTATCTTCCTAAAATTTACGAGATGGTTCTAAAATTTTTTCCCAAAAAAAAAAAGGTCCTCACTTTTGCCATCTCAAAAACCCTACACGGAAAAAACACCAACTCGAAATTATTGTAAATATTAATCAAAATTTAAGAAAAATTAGTAGATAATTTAGTAATTTAGAAACGGTTCGAGTGTCTATTAAAAATTACTAAGCGTAATATAAAAATTGCATCAAGCAGGCATTAATTTTTCGAATGCAAGTTTTTAATTTTTACAAAGTAGATTTTAAAATTTCTGCAATAATTTATTATATTTTAAAAGGACTGTACTATTTTTTAAAAAGTACATTATAAAGTTTTTATGATGAAATAATAATAACTGAAATTTATTTTTAAATTCTTTGGTGTGTTGAACAAAATTGGGGCAGCCAGCGAGTTTCCGTTGCCGCTTTCCCGACCCCGTCCCAATTCTGTTCAACACATTACTTCAAAGCCAATTAGTAAGAGTTTGGCAAGCCTTATATATTTATTTTTTTGCATGAACATGTTGAGAACTCAAACAGAGTACAAATTTAACACAAAAGAGAAATAAAATTCAATATAATAAAAATTAATAATCCTGAAATAAATTTCTATAACTACTTTTTAAAAATTATAAAGCGGGAATCATATATTACAATATGAAATATATAAAAATTCTAATGTGGCAATTTATTAAAATTTAATAAATTCTTTGTAAAATTTCAAAGTTTTTAGGTGATAATTAAAATGAAGAAAATAGTTTTTAATATGCACTTATTAAAAAATGTAAAATGAAAATATTTACAAACTAGAATAGAATTTTTAATAAGGATTTTCTATTTATTACTATAAAAAAGTAATATTTGTTTTCAGAATTTAATTCTTATAATCTCCTATTAATTTTTAATAAAATTTGAGTTGGTGTTTTTTCCGTGTAGAAAAATTAGATATGTTTCACATTAAATTAATTACAAAGTCTTGTAAGCAAAAAAATGTAAATATGTAATATAATTTGTCCAAATGTACCGAAAATGTACTGAAAATATGGTAAACATTTGGCAAATGTTCTAAAAATATCCAAAATGTACTGAAAATAAGTCGAATGTACTGACAACGATTTTTCTGGACGCAAATGTACCGAAAAAGGACAAGTGTACCGAAAATGTCATCACTGCTTGCCATATGTAAAACAGTTTTTTTCCAGAAGTATCGCCTCTATGACTTTTTTGTCTATAAAATTTATACAAATTTTTTCAACTGATTTCAAACTAAATTTTTTCAATATAAAATCCTATTAGGCGGAGAGCCCGCTGATTAACCAGGGTTGCCTGTCTTGATGCCCGAAAATGACCCAATTTTAGCCAATTTTGTTATTTTAGTTAAAACTGTGATATATTACAGCTCGAAATGTATGCCAAATGATAGAACTTGAAGAGGCCTAAATATAATATATGAGCTTGCATTCATGAATCCTGTCTCAAACATGAGTTTTCACCGGTTTTTGGGTCAATTTTCATTAATGAAGATACAAGCTTGAAATGTGTGTCAAATAATAGAGATCGAAGAGACTAAATAGAATACAGAGGGTTGCCTTGTCGAATCCTGCCCCAAAAAAATGAAAATTGACACAAAAAGCCGGTAAAAACCCATGTTTGGGCCTTTCGAGTTCTATCATTTTGCATTTCTATCAGTCCCGTTAATCTTATCCTGTAATCTTATACACTCGACTTTTCTACATCGGGCTCTTGGACTACATATATACAAAACTACAAATTCTTTGGGGTACGTGCAGCGAATGTTTTTGAAAGATTTCTAGGGGTTATTTGCCATCGTTCCCATTGTGCGAAGCGGTAGTTATTTTGATAGCTTTCTCAGCTCAAATTATTTTTACATCGAAAATATTAATAGCCTTAAGAAGATCTTTCGATTTTGTAAGCATTTAATATATTTGTGTGTTAAGATAAACATGAAAGATAATTTGAAATTCCTAGCATTATTGCAATGAATCATAACAAATACTTCCCTCTTTGTGTATCAATACACAAGTCAGCGTTAATTAAATGCAAAAATGTCAAAGCGACTGTCACTTTATTTACCGCTACTTGCACTAATGACAGATGATGCCCCCCCCCCTCCCCAGTATTACAAATGTAGTGGTGATTTAATGTTAATTATTTGCGTTGCAACAGAAGTTGCCGCCGGCAACAAATCTTTAATCAAAGCACTGATGATGATTAGTCGAATTTCATTACATCAGCCGAAAACAAATAAATACAAAAGCAAATAATTGCGTGAACATTTGAACGCACATGCTCGGTAGAAAATTAAGTCGGGATGACATTAAACTACCATATATGGTTCATCATTTCTAAGCACTACCTACGTATTTGGTTTTGATTACGAATAAATTACGTTAAAATTTTTATAAAAAAATATCTGATGCGAAAATAGTCAGTTAACGAAGAAAAAGCGGAGACAAAATTACTTTGGTATGGCCGATTCAGTTCTAAGAGATATTAAAACCTTTCAAAGTATGGTCCTTAGTCCGGCCTAAAGAAAATATTTTCGTATTGGTGTTTTTACTCTCAAATCGATTCTTTTGTATGCAATATTATTCTATCCATTGCAGGTCATACAAAATATTCATCTTGTATCCTTTGTCTTCTCAGATTGATGCCTCTACTAAGCTCATCCATTGTACACGATCATTAGCGAGGGCTTCAATTCTCTCCTGCATTTCAACTTTTCTTGTATTTCTTGTTCTAGTGATCGTCAGAGCATCAGAGATGCACACAAAAATCTGCTTCGGGAGCTGGTTTTGGGTAAAAAACTCAAAAATATTCTTAGAACAAAAACTAGCGTAAACAAAATTTTTATAATTAGCTGCGGCAAGTTAATTGCGTACAAAAAAAAAAACAAAGTAGCTGAAGTAGCAAGAGACTGAATAACAAAATCACTGGGGGTTGCCAGCACAATCCTTGTCACTTTTCAAACCAAGTAGACACATAGCCTCATATCTGGCGTCACTGGATAGCTAACACAACACCCGTTGGGTAGGGAACTATAGTGTGCGGCGAAACAATCCTCAGAAAATCTTTCGGATATGGCCCCTAACAATAATGACGACAATGATTTAAGTACATTCACCTAGAATGTCTGCTATCAAGCTAGCTGACGATCTCGATAAATACAACGCTGACGTCACCTCACTTCACAAAATGCGATAGACGGAATAGAGCTGTTCTAAAAAAGCGTCTTGTGACGTAAGCAGAGTTAAAAATTTGTTGTTATTTCTGTAAGCGCTGGAAGAGCTTAACGGGCTTCGATCTGTGCATCCTTGGCTTACATGATGATTTGAGACGGTTGTGATTTTCACAGCGCGTATGCAATACATTTACCACTTTGCTGTTTGATTTAGATGAATATCGTATATTGTCCCCATTTGATAAGCAATTCGATATTAAGAAATGATCCTGGGCCATCGAATTATCAAAATTTAGCGAAGACAAATCAAGACAAAATAAAAATTACAAATTTACAATTAATCGTGCCTTGGTGTCATTAATATGATTACTTCCGATTGGGTATATAAAAGCATACATAGCTCTAAAAATATCCAAATTTGCGCTTGTCTGCGTACACATGTTAGTGTACTGCACTTGCATTCACTTTGTTAACAATTTGTTGGTTGGTTAATCGTGTATTGTTTCGCTAAAGCGTACTTCACAGAAATCAACAAAAACTACAATAACAAGCACGATGTCAACTGAACTGTTTGTTGTAAGTTCGTTCTTGTTATAACGGAAGCTTATTGCATTAATTTGAGGTTTGTTTCCCTTCTATTTGTATTTGTTTTGTGCATGTGTCAAACTTATCCCCGCAGCGAATTTTGGTTGAAAATTGAATAAAATTTAGCAACAATAACTAGAAAGAAAACAATAATGACGCAAACAGCTACAATTCAAACAACAAATGAAATCTACTGAAATTTAACGCATACCCAGCAATCATTTGGAAGGTTTTTAAATCAATCTATATGATCTTTCAGACGTTTAATTTGTTACCCTCCAAGTATAGTTCAATTGGCTTCTTGGTATTGGTTGCGTTTTGTTATTTGCATTTTACACATGCGACATCAAATGTAAACGTTCGGTGAAAAGTAAGGAACGGTGTCAATGCTTACAGGTTGATCTTATGTTATGCTAAGAATAGCTTTGTGGAGTCTGGGCAAGGTTTGAAGTCTCGGCGATTGAAATTTGCTGGGTTATTTGCCGCTCAAGCAAGAAATAAGCGCCTAGAATTAGAGCTCTAAAAGAAGCTTGTTAGGAATGCTTCCTGTTACTTTTGAGAAACACGCAGGGCTCCGACGACTTTCTTGTAAGTATTTTACCATCTTCATTTGATGAATTTTTCGATTAAATTCATTAATGAATTGTTTCCTGTGCTAGCAGCGAGCTTTTTGGGATGATATCTTCCAGCATGTATTCTTTTCATGTAGCGCAGGCTGCAATGATATCAATTTTCTCGAAAAAGACTTGATTTTACAGCTCGTTGGAGGACTAAAAATATATCGTTGGATGTGCAACATAGTGGAGGCGTAGTCGTTATATCTTAGTAAAGCTATCAGCTGATCTCGGCTGGGCGGAAATATATATGCCAGGATCAATAAGGATTTGAATCGATGCATTCAAGCGAAAGTTACATATACATATATTTTTTCAACTAATATCAACTTTTATATAGATAGTTTTCGACTATTATGTACTATATGAAGTTTTCTGCTATTTTCGCAGAGCTTAGAATTATCAATAGCATTAAACTTTTTATGTGCTTTTTAATATGTTTCGGCTCCTTCGATAAGTTTCAACACTCCTCGATGATCTTTGATAAGTTTTGACAATTGAAATTTTCGATGTTTAGGTATAGCAAGATTTTGAATAATATATATGTATAATATACATGATATGGTTCCTATGTATTTGTTATATTTAACACCTGGCAGACGCCATTTTGTTTTTTTTTTTATCTAAAAAACATTTGAAATTGCGTGCATATTATTGGATAACATTTTCAGCAAATAAAAGCTTTAAGAAAATAACAGCTAGTATGTTTTAAAAAGTAAAATGTTATGAGACCTTAATTTTTAATACAAAAACGAGTAGCGCGACCTCTAAAAATTTTTTTTTTCCTCTGAAAAAAATAGGATCCTCATTTCAAACCATAAGGAACCTATGGCTTCGAGAAGGCGGTTGAAAACTAAAAAAAGGAGTTTCTGGACCACCCTAATGTATATTTTTTTCAATGTTTTTCAATAAGTTTCGACACTCTTCGATTTTGTTGATGTTGTTCAATATGTTTCGAACTTCATCAATTTCTCCGATATTTTGAGTATAATTAATTTTAACTCATAGCATTTTTTGATAATTTTCGACTAACTCGTATATTGAATTTTCGACAGTGTTCGGCATTTTCATAAGTTTAGACTTTAATAAAATTTTTTTCGTGAATTTTGCTAATCTACGACATATGCTTATATATAAGCTTTTTTGATAGTTTGAACTTGATTTTCAATAGTTTTTGACTAGATATTTTTCGACAAGCTCTAACTTTTTTATTTTCGAAACAAACACTAGAAATGAAAATTGATCGTTATTAAATTTGGCAAATCAAAAAGTATCAAAAAACAATCACGTAAAATAAAAAGAAAACAAGTTAGAAATGACGAATATGCCGAAAACATCAATAAAAGTCGAATAAATTGTAGAAATTCAAATTTATCAAAAACTCAAGAAATAAAAAAACTTGTCAAAGCACGGAACTTACCGAAAAACTATGTGGGTATCTGATCGGATTTTACGCTTGTGAACATCTGAGCAAGTAAAAAGACGTATTTTTTTATCATAAACATGAAAGAAAATAATTCGAAAATCGATCTCTGATAATTTACTGGAAACGTTATCTCAATTAGATAACTGTGTTTGAAAACGGCATTGTACAAAATAAAACCAAACAAAAAAAAAATGCATATTATTGTATTATACTGAAGTTTAAATATTTTATTCTTACTGGTAACAAACAGTTCATACTTAGACGCTGAAAATCACAATTTTTTCAGTTTTCACATATTTATTCGAAAATTAAACCAAATCTCGATTTCCGTTGTACAATTAGATTTGAGTGAGATATTGTGCTTTGGAAGTTAGTACATTTGATTACATAACAAATTTTAATACAATACATCCGAACGATTATGTAGTGAAATATGATGAGGTTAACTCATACATACATATTACTATTATTATGATTAATTTATTTATTCTATATACTACACATATGAAATTATGTTTTTTAAGAGTTTTATACTTGACTGGGTATATTGTGAACTTATATAAATGAATTTACACACACAAACATACGGTATGTAAAAATGTACTCAGAGTCACATAGACAAATTTTATTCAATTAGAAAATTTTGTTTGTATGTCATTTTATTATGTATATATGCGTAAATTTTTAAGTAAAATTTAAGGTGGATTTCCTTCTTTTTTTTTGCCATAAAAAACTTTTCTCTTAACTAAATCAAGTCATTTTAAACTTTCAAATGTGATATGCCTGTTATGCTTATCGCTAGTAGAATTTTAGCGCGGTTAAGATAACAAATTATATTCCTCACTATATCAGGTTAAGACGTACGCGCCATACAGCTCACGAAGTAATGGCTATCAATCACCAAAGTTTCCAATAATATAATTTCAAATTCCAGCAATATTAAGTGTTCACGAAGATTGCGTGATTTGACATAGCTTATAATTTTTTTGAAGTGAAACTTCTTTAGTGGGGGTCATTTGAAAAAGTTGTAACGCAACGCAAAACTTGAAACCATGAAACGCTTTTTTTTAAGTAGGATCTAGAATAGCTACAGCAATAAATTATATATATTTATATATAATATATAATGCTGATACTATTAGCTTTGATAACGGGTAACCAAAAGCTGAGATATAAGCGTGAAAAGTGCCCGTAGTGGGCATTTTACCAATTCCATGGCATATGGTAAACTCCAAATATTTAATCAATGTTAAAATGTCCATGAAATTGGGAAAAGGTCAGTATTATATAAAGTGGAAGGTGGGGCAAAGTGGTATGCCTAAGGGGAAATCTAAGTTTTCACAAAAAAATAAAATTTTTTTCGCACAATTAAACATATAAGTTATTAGTTCGATCTACTATATTGAATCTATTAAGGTAGTTAAGCTCATTATCTTCTCAACAGAAGATGTTTATTATTATGATGCAAAAAAAAGTGCGTTTATACCGCTTTGCCCCCTGTACCGCTTTGCCCCACCTTCCCCTAGATACTTGAAACTGAGCTCTATTGAAATAATTTTAGCTTTACACGTTATGTAAACGTAATTTTTGTTGTTTAGAGCCATCCTTATGCAAAAGTTTTGTTAATTATAGAAGTTCATATACAGTTACTGCAAAGCATCACTACGAATGAATAAATGCATTAATAATAAGACTCATAGGACCAAAAAACGATATAACAAAATGCAATTATGTCGACACAAATACAACCTCACGTCAATTGTACAATGCATGTGCATGTGCATGCGTCGGCAGTCGTTTAGGATTTTGTTCGCAAAAGCCCTAATATTATGCGTTTAAATTGTGCCTTTGGGACTTCACTATATAGAAGTACTTGCAGTAATTGTTACTCTGTAACGTGTGTATTATGCTGATTGTGAACTATTAGAAAAGATCTCCAAAGGGTTTCTCCTCGATTGGTGGTCTAGCTATAGGCGTATTCGAAAATATCTCTCCGTTAATATTCTCAAAGAGGAAAATCCTGCTTCATGCCGTCAGCTATTAAAACTAAGTCTGTAAAAAAAATTTCTTAAGTTTGCTTTAAAGAAAATTGTCAAGAAACTTTTGGGCAATATTGCAAAAGCAAATGTAAGATTTTTTTAAAAAAAAATTTTACTTCAATATTTTCATAAATATTTTTTTATTTATTTATTAACATTGAAACCAAGGAGGTTAGAAACTGTAGATCTGCCATTAACAAAACCATGCTGATGAGTTTTTATGACTTCACTACAGCACACCTTAACTTGATCGTACACAATGCGTTCAAAAATTTTCGGTATCGCTGATAACTTAGCTACGGACCTGTAGTTTGAAACATAATTTTTACACCCTTTTTTGAAAATGGGGCTTATATATGCATTTTTCCAAAAATTTAGGAAAATAGCTATCTCTAATAGATTTATAAAATAAAAAACTGAGGGGCTAACTCAGCACAGAGCTACAGTTAACTAGTACTGTCGCAGAAATACCATCAGGTCCGGAGCTGAAGTCATCATCAACAGATGAGATATAATTCTTGATGAGGTCAGGTGAGAAAGATATCTAAAATAAATGTTACAGAAACGTCTAATAAAACTAAATTTTGGAAACGTTTAAGTCAAAATTCATCTGGGTTCATGACCAGTGTAATAGTACTTCAGGTTAAGTTGAAGTTGAATTGAATTGTTAAAGCTTTGCAGTTGAAACTTGGAATAAAATAATTCATGTCAATTTCCGTAAAATGCTCCACAAGACTACAATGATTTTCAAACGAGTCAACCGTAAAACGATGCTTTGTAGTTAAGGAACGACAAATCATATCAACGTAACAAAAAAAAAATAAATAAAAAATTGACAACTAAATGTCATTGGCAACCAGCTGACAACAGTAAAGGGATACCAACATCTTCAGAAAATTTTAAAAACAGAAAAAAAAAACATTTTCTACCAAGAAAGGATGCAAGTTTATTTATTTATTTTTCTCCCAAATTAAAGATTTCCCTCTAATAATATGCAAAAATATTTCCGCTACACAGAACGACGCGATATTTGCAACGCATACAAACTTATGCCCAGTCGCAATATATATTATTGTGCCTAGGTTTTCATGATTTTTCGACTTTTCCATATATTGCGCTATTAAACGAATTTGAATTTTTTTGAATAACCCCTGATAATAAGTAAAACGGAAGTTTCTGCCTTTCTCTCTCAAAAAACCAAAACAAAAAATTACGAAATCAAACAAAATTGTGAAAAATGTTTGGAAAAAAAGATCAATAGCCTCTTTAAAAAAAAACTGCAACTTCATTGCTCAAATTTGAAAATTATCACTAAAAACGCTTTATTATAGTTTCTTACAACTACTAATATTATTCTAAAACTCAATTTGATTTGAACGTGCATAAATTCTTAACGCATTTCCTAATGGGTACAATCTAAAATTGCAGACGAATAGTTATGCATTTAACTTTTACGCAAATATTGGTATGTAACAGTATAGAAAAATAAGTTTAATGCTAGCTTGATTTGTGCATTCACACAGAAATAGACACGCACACACACAAATAAGTATATTTATCCCAGTTGGAAAAAGTTATAAACAGCTAATTACAATTTACAATAAAATGGGAACAGGTTCCACTTCTATGCACGTAACATCACCTAGATTGTGTACAATTAGTAATCTTCTGGATCTTTTTTTTTTGAACTGATTACTATTCACAACTTTCATCAAAATTCCTGCTGGGATATTACAGTTGCATCAGCAAATCCAGTAAATATATTTATGTTTATGTAGATTTTTCAATCCACTGAAGCGTGAAGAATATTCGCTCTGCAGTTTTCTGCAATTTTTTCAAAAAATATTATATGTAAATATAGTATGTATGTTATATTGAGAATTTTGTTTATATTGGATTTTTCCTCAAATTTGTGCTTATTTTTTACATACTTATTTTTTAAGTTGAAGATTTTTTTTCAAAATGTTAGTAAGAAAATGCATTACCGTACGATTTTCAACTCCACTGCAAGAAATTTATATTAATTCTTTGGCTACCAAAGTCACAGTTCCTTAATTTTTTTTGATGAAAACTGTTTGCTGAATTTTGTCCCAAACTTACGAAGTATTAGTGATTGAAGCTTAATGTTTCTGTGATTTTATCTATATTATATTATAGACCAAATCCATCTCAAACCATGCAGTCGGAGTGACTTCAAATTGATTTTTGTTTTTTGATTCTAATAGAACTTCTGATTCTCTGTCAGAATCTTTAAGAAAATTTGAAAATTGTTGAAAATTGGGGTAGTTATAGCGCTTTTTATGAAAAAAAAACAAGGCTGATTTTCTCAAAAACCCCAATGTTTTTCTCGCTTAAAATTTACCTGTGGAATTGTATTAATATGAGAGAGAAATGACGTGAGTTTAATGCTTGTCAATACAGAATTGAGGTCAGAAGATTTTTTCCCCAAAATGAAAATGTAAATTTTTTTTTTCATCATTGCCAGGCCACTCTACGGTACTATTTTCAAAGCAAATAACATCAGCAACATTCCAAATTACTTTCTGCAAATCCTGCTTGCATTTTGCATACTTTTTTTTTACCGGTATTTTCGTAATAACATTTTATCATAGGAAATATATAAAAACATTATAAGCACATATAGCTCTTTCACTGACTGTACTTCTGTGGTTTTTGAATGTTTTGTTTGCTTGACTTTGTCAGCGAAAAAGCTATATGTGCTTAAAATGTTTTTATATATTTCCTATGATAAAATGTTATCACCAAAAAATAACGGTGAAAAAAAGTATGCAGAATGCAAGCAAGATTTTCAGAAAGTAATTTGGAATGTTGCTGTTGTTATTTGCTTTGAAAATAGTACCGTAGAGTGGCTTGGCAATGATGAAAAAAAAAATTGACATTTTCACTTTGGGGAAAAAAATCTCCTGACTTCAAATGTGGGTTTATAGGCATTAATCTCATGTCATTTCTTTATAATATTAATACAAATCCACAATAAAATTTTAAGCGAAAAAAAATTGGGGTTTTTTCTGTCTGCCTATATTTTAGACTTTTTGAGATTTTTTCAACTGTTTCAACATTTTTCAACCTCTTTGAACCTTATTACATTATTTTCGACTTCTTCAACCTTTTGAACTTTTTATCATTTATTTGGAAAGTACTTTCAACGCAGTGTAGGGTATGTGAGTTTCGGCCTGGCCGGAGATAACATCTTTATTAGTTTTTGTTAAGTTTCTTTCAAAATGGAATGAATTTATGAATATTAAGAGTTCCACATATATTCTATAACGAGGTTTTTTGAACAGGTCCACCCCACCCCACCCCAGCTTCATTCGAAAGCTTAGCTACAGATAACGCATTCAAATGCAAAATATATTTTTGATAAGTATTTTCTCATTTGAAAGTAATCTTTTATTACTATAATTTGTCAGGAATATTTCAACCTTTTGGACATTCCATGCTCGTCTTAGGTCATTGAATAGCTAAAGTTATTGAAAGTATCAATAAACTCAATAATATGCTGTATTTGACTATTCTTTTAGCTAAACATTAAAAAATTTTAGGCATAATTTACATATAAAACTGACTTTCAAAATTTTTCAGATTATTTGCGTAGTAAAAAAAAATGGTGTTATTAAAAAATACTTTTTAAATAAGATATGCATCGTTGAGATGGAAAATAATGAACTTTTTAGGGATACTATTTCAACTTTTTCCAAGTACACACTTAAATTCCTCTGTCACCGAAAAAGAAACAGCTGTAGTGAAAATTTTCTTTCACATTAGCAATCATATTTCATATTTATGTTCTGCCGACCGAAGGGTTTTGTATGAGTTATTTTCGATATATCACTGATACTTTAACTTGGACATCGGTATGCTACCCTTTCCCTCAGCTGCTATGATAAAAGCTAAAGCATACCTACTGCTTTCCACCTTCACGAGATTCAATATCTATCGTACTTCGTCGTAGCCAGTTACCTGTGTAAAAGTTTATGAAACTTCCTTTGTATCTGCTCCTTCACAGCCTAAGAATGCAGATGAAATATAAAAATTATACCTCACAAATATTTTTTTCACTGTATTAAATACAGTTACTGCAATATTTATGCATCACATGAAATATTGAAATAAATATTTTTGATTTCAAAATTTTTGGTTGAATTAATCGCTGAATTAGAAGTAAAAACATTTGATGTCGTTCGTTGTGTTCCAACAAGAGCTTGCGTATGTGTTGATTTTTATACATTTGTAGTTGTGAATGAGCGTTACTTTGACAACAAACATATTTGTTAAACAAATTTGTAGTATTAATCGAAGACTTAAAAGGTTTTCTTCGTTGTTAAACACAAGAAAAAAATGTGTTTCCTTTATGTAAGGAAAAAAGTTTTAAAAACCATTTCATGCTTTTTTAGAAATCTCATGCACTCAACTTATTGTATATAAGCCATAATGTCTATCGTTACATAGTACGATACTTGCTGCTTTATGAAATCATTAGTATATTCAACAAATCTCCTAGCTTTTTCGAAATTATGATATCGTTTTGAAAAACTTCTTGCAGTACCTTTCAATCTCCCTACAAATATATCTTCTATCCTCAAATGGATAAGTCGTTAGTTTCTTCCTCTTCACTTTTTCTTCGGAATTGAAAAATTTTAATCAATTTATCTTAATTCTTTTTGATGCGCACATTAACCTAATGAATTACAAAAGGAAAATGCTTCAAATGAAGCCAAAGTCCAAGCAACAACAAATAAACCAATATTCTTCATGACCAGTATTGGCAAAGTGGTTGGAAGATATTTGTTATTTCGATGTTAACCATTCTAATATTGTGTTGCTCTGCTCATCCATAGTCTGTTTTTTAACTTCCTTGCGGTTGCATCCTTCACATTAGTGTGGTACAGTGGATAAAAATTATATATTCTGAAAGAAAAAAAAAAGACGTGAAAAGAAAGACCAGTATGTATGCATGTAATCTGTTAAAATTCCGTTGAAGTAATGTGTTTGGAATCTGTACATATTGTGGTAAAAATTTTTAATTATGCTGTTCGGATGAAATTAATTAATCTTAAAGCTAATGCCGACAGATAATATACTATATCATTTGAGTTGAACTTCCCAATAAACTCTTTGCATTAATTTACAGAAAGAGCAAACTGAACTGAAACTGGAACTGGAGACTCCAGCTTTTTCCCTGACCAAATTTTTGAATAAACGCATGGATCCAAACGGATAGTATTTCTGTTGATGATGCTTAATCAGAATTGGCCAATATCAGAAAAGTTATTTTTGTAGGGTGGACAGTATAAAACTGTCTTTCGTACATAAGTATTTACTATATTGGTAGTATCAATAAGACATCTAGAAAGTTTATTCCTAAACAGGTATATAAAAATCAGTACATACTGCATGGTAGCCCTTGTGACACCCTATAAACGCAACATTTAATTTTAATACTTCTCAAATTTTCCCGACTGCACCTTTATAAATTTGGCAGGCCCAGCTTTAAAGTCTCAGACCTACATTTTACGGAATTAAGGTGGCTCTTACCTAACATAAGCGATAGATTCGAGTTACCAGCCATTAAATGCACTGTGAAGTCACTACACATTGACACAGCGCTATTGTCACTGCAGGCACCTTTAACTGAATGACTTGATTAACTGAATAGGATAAAGCCATCTTTACTTTAAATTTACAAAAAATGTGTAAATCCAAAACAAAAACTTCCAGCGATGATAGCATTTTATAAGACGTTCCCAACTTTTAACTCAATATTTTCCAAACATATCTACTGTACGTTAGCTCGTTTGAGCTAAAACTAAGTTGAGGTGATGTTTCATTTTCGCCATTTCTCATTTATCTAGTTTAGCGCGCTACGGGGAAATGAATGTTTTGCACTTTAGCCAATTTGGGGCAGAGGTCATATCCATTAAACAGGTCGCTGGGTTGGCTCTACATTTGAATTGGAGGTGTTCAAAATTGCTCCTGCTTTAATGTTTTATGCATTACGCCAACAATTTGCACAAACGACAACAACATTTGTATCTTTTGTTGAAGTTGGACATCATGCGGCAAGTATTTGCTTATTAATGATTTTGACCAGGAAAGCTCAAAATGTGTAAATTTAACAGGAGCACAATCATAATGGGTAGAAGGTGCGAGTAGCACAGAAGGTGGAGTGTACATGTGTGTATAGCATAGTAAGACAAATGCTTCCCTTGGCTCATTATAATCAGAGTTTCGATTATAGAGGTTACTATTGTTAGTCGCTTTAGTGCTAATTTGTTAAATTTTTTATGTTGGTATTGAAATGAAATTAATGAGGGTCTTCGTAAGTAAATAACTTATAACTTCAAAACATTTTTTCAGAATATATATATAATATAATACAATTGCAGACATTGTATCTACAAATTTTTTAAACTGAATCCAGTAACATCTACAATTTTCTGAACTTTTCCCTAGCAACAAAAGACTTGCAATATCTTCAGTTTCATTTTCTAAAAATTTGTTTTATGTAGATACTACAAATTTGTTATAATGTTTATCTTAAATTTGTTTTTTGTTTTCAGCTAATTATATAATCTTGTTATAAGGGTGTAGGTACTATAAATAAGTGCACAAAAGTATCTTCTCATTAAAGTACACAAAAAGAAACACAGACTAGATGAACAAGTCAGCAAAAAACAAATTAAAAAACAAAAATAAAGCAATATTAAACATTGCAAGAGAAGAGGAAAAGTTTTTTAATTAAAACCTCATTTAATGAATTTGACATCAGTTAATATTGTATGCTTTTTGTTGCGCTGCTGTTAGTGAAAGTTATTCAGCTAAGAAGTGAAAAGTGAAAACAATTCAAATGTAAGGGCTTTTTGAGTCTATTTGATAAGGAACATTTGAATTTTACTTATACATATATTTATTAAGACACTTGAGATTACTTATATAAGCTTAGTAGCATAATTTGTGATGTGACATAATCCCAACGGCCATAATCCCAAGTAGAGTTTTTGGGATTATGTCCCCACCTCTGGAGGTCATACCAAATTTTTCGTTTGGGGTTGTGACACTCCACGAAGGGGGGTCATAATCCCAAAAAAACTGCAGATATAACCCAATATTTTGTTTTGGGATTATGAACTCATATGATTACGACTCCATGATCTAAATGTTTACATCCTATAGCATGTCCAACACCGGCTTCGCTACCCACAGTAATTTAAACAGGATTTAAAACCCCCAAATATTCAGCACCGGCTTCCCACCTTTGGAACCATTCAAATTTGGAATAATAGAAACTTCGTTCTAAAATTATTCTTTTAAAAAAATATATAAAGAGGTAATTTACAAATGTAATCACGATTTGCATACTAATTAATTTTGTAAAAATTTTTTAAAACTGTGTGTTCATATAATTTAATTAAAAACTTAATTTTACACATACAGGCAACGTTGCAGTGCACATTTGGTTAGAAAAGTTGCAATAAAACTAAGTTTCAAATTAAATGCGGCAAGTCTGACATTACAAATAATTTGCTTTTCTGTAGGAACCTCTAATTGAATTTCCATATATACGTCAACAAAAAAAAAGATATTTCAAGACAATTTTACCGCCCCCTCGGCCCCACCCTAGATACGCTAGTTTCTTCGAAATTTTTTCGTAAAACATGGCGTTTCGAAAAATGTGGAGTTTTTATTAAGTACCTGTTCTAATATTTATTTGTTAGGTGTAACTAAAAACGAACATAATTAACTACGTAGCAGTCTCGTGCACTTCTTCCTGGCGAAAAATAACAAGAAATACCAGCTAATCAAAGTAAAAATAATAATTCTTATACAAACTGTTGACATAGATATAGAGTTACCAGACTCTAATTTTTTCTCGTGATATCACGCATGCAAAAATGCAACAAAACTACGAAAAAATGAAAAAACCTTTAAGGATATTGCCTCTGATTGACAAGAACATATTCGTAAAAGGCATAGTTAAGCGTACAGTAGCGAGAGAGAAAGAGAGATCGAGCGAAAATTGGGCGCAAAAACGAGACAAGAAATTGTGGTTAAGCATGCGGCTTTGTGCATTACTGAGACTTAAATATACAGATAAGCAGCCAGTGAGACAGGCATTTTTAATAATTTTTATTACTTTATGTGTTGTTGAAATGTCTTCAAACTTGAGTATTTAACCCTTTTGCTGAATAGCAGATTAAATTGGAAAGTTTATTATAGATAATAAATCATTTTACGTACCTGTCAGTACCCTATATTTGAAGTACATACTTATATCATGGTTATGCTTTGTCTTGGAATGCATTATCTTTTACAATTCAGTTCAGCTGCTTAGTAATGCATATGTTGTTGGCTTGATCGATTTCTCACTGATACCTTTCTACAAAACCTTCAACTTTACAAAAAATATTCTGATGGAGATCCAAATAGCGGTAGCTTTATGAAATCGGTGCAGTTTTAATTCATTACCAAGAAGTAGCAAAAGCAAATTTCGATCTTATTACTTACTATCAATTTTCAATTCAACTATCAATTTTTTCGGAATTTTCAAAATAAGTATGATATATTATTTGTTTTGAAAATATTTTTAAGATCCCATTTAAATTTTTAAACATTTATTAAATTTTTGGACAAATTTCGAAGAAAAAAAAAATTAAATAAATCAAAGTTTGAGTTTTGGTCAATTTTTAAGTTTGACTAATAATATCAGTTACCTTAAAATAGATCTAAGATTTAATTTTTTTTAAAAGTCCAACTTATTCTTAATATTTTATATACAAACACTTACTTCGCCAAGTTCTTGTCCTGAGCTTTTCCGAATTATTCTTACTATTTGTGTAGAATTTGGGTCCATTGCTTTAAATAATTCTCTCCTTTGAAGTTTTCGCTTGCATGGGAAGTGCCACGCAATCTGGAAGAAATTTGAAAATATTTTTGCATTTTTTTTTAGTACTTTTGTGAAGTTTGGTTAGACTACACCTAATTACTCCCTCAATATTGCGTTTTCAATGTTACTTACTGACATGAGATAATTTCATTCAAATGTTGGCCACGACCACGACTTAGGTGTTCCATTGGGAAGGTCCAATTTTCGAGATATATCGCGAATTACGCAAAAAATATTGGCTTCCAAGTTTTAAATCATAGCTGGCTTATTGACGAAAACTTTTGACTTCACATAACTCCAACGAAAAAATTCCACGTGTGATATCACACAATCTAGGCGGCCTTCTAAACTTCATTATTGAGTGAATATAAAGTTGAAATTTTTAGTGACTTTGCATAATAAATTTCAACAATAATGAAATGTCAAACAATACTGAAGAAAAATAAGATGTCAGCAAAACGACAGTCACGCATGATCTGTCAAAAAAAAAGTTGAAAAAAATTATTCACTCTATATGTGTGGTAGATGTGTCCGTAAACTGATTTCACCCATTTTCAATCATGTGACGGTTTCTTGACGGTGCGGCCTATGTACCTTTAGTTTGCTTGGTTCGTAATTTTCACTGGTGACGGTGATCAAGAATATATTATGCTTTTCTACACGTGCTACGCCGCCTTCGATCCGTTACAAACGAAATGATAAATTGAATATACCGATTGTGTAGGGTAAACATTTTTACGACACCAAAAAGTGGAGTTTTAACAAATTTTAAGGCTATCGTATATTTTTGATGGTTGGAACTGGGCCACTCTTTAAAATCATTCAAAAATCATTTTTGACATTATAATTATCATGTCAATGTTATTCCCAACTGCCCGAGTAAGTCTTGTACGAACTCAATGGGTTAATGTGCAAGTTTAGATTTTATGCATAGCATACTTTTTGGCACGCCGAAAATAAACTCTGCGTTATCTGTGTCTACTCTTATACCAGGATCGTGCAGATGATGATGAGTTTAAGTTGTCACAACCACTACGGATTTTTAATTCAATTTATTTTAAGTTTTGTACAAACTTTTCTTCCCTTCACAACATTTTTGCTTTGTGGTATTTGTGTGCGGCTCTGTTGTGTTTTCGTTGCATATTTGTTAGCGCATTTCTTTTGACATTTTAAACGTCATTGCCTGTGCTTTTTTGTTTCAATCAGGCGCAGACACTCATAAAGACGTTTATTAAATTATAATTAAAAGAGAAATTTTGTGTTATTTCTGCACATGACTAGCAACAACTTTATTCCCATATGTTTTGTCAAGTACTTGTGTGCAATTTTGTGCTTTAAGCGGTACTCGTATTACTTTATATTTTTCAATTCTATTATTGTTAAACTAATTAGTTTAAAAAAGAAAAATCATGCAAGGGATAGTACATATAATATTTTTCTTTAATTTGTACGAAATTTTTTATTTTATTATTTTATGGTATTTTGAGTACTTTTGCCTATTTGTAACTTTAATTTTTTTATTTTTAGAATTTTCAATCAACACTAAAAAAAGTTATATGCTAATAGAAATAAGAAAGTGAAATGCCGTTGAACTATAACAAATATTAATCAAAACTTTTATATATTTTGGTATTCTTGGACGCATCTTTAAGTTATATGAACTGAATGAGCACAATTTTTCTCTACAGTTTTTCATTCGATATATATATTTTTAAATATATTTTAGATTTAAATTTATTTTATTTCCTATCGTTAGCTTAATATTCCGATACTTTATTCTGCAATTCTAACCGTTGCACCATTTTCAATTTACCTTTGGGGCAAACACTCGTTAGTGCAATGAAAAACTCCGGAATGCCAAATAGACAAAGCAGTGCTTCATTTGAAACGTTAACAATTGCCAAGCAACCAACATATAACGCACGTCTGCATGAAACTAAAATAAAAATTTACTTCTCTGCAAATAACAAAGTGTAAAATTACAAACTTTGTAGCGATTTTGTATTTTTCGAAAAAAAAGAAATATTCCGCTATAGAATACTAAGCACTTTGATTAAAAAAAATAATAAAAAAATGTTAACATTTTAAATGCGTGCGAGATAAATGAATTTTTCGTTCATAACTTAAATTACAGCACGCTTGAAAATGTTGAAAATATCAAATAAATTAAAAGAAATATTGGAAAAATGTCGAAAAAAAATATATGTATGTAGGTACCTATGTGAACAAAATCGAAGAAATGTCGAAGAAGTCGAAAAATATTGAATAAGTCGAAAAAAAAACGAAATATGTTGACAAAATTAAAAACTACTAAAAAAATAATGAAATCAGGTTGAAAATGTCGAAAGGTCAATAAATATATCGAAAAATGTTGAAAAAGCTGACAATAAAATGGTGAAGACGTTGAATACTATTAAAAGGTGCAAATATATATGGGAAAAATATTTTGAAAAAGATGAAAGAAAAGATAAAAATTGGAAACAACTAAAGATATTTACATATAAAAAAACCTTCAGAAAGATATTCATTATTTTGTAGCAGACTGGAAATAAATATCGCTCCGTCGATCTCAGGAAGCACCAAATCATGCAGCTCCAACCATGACGAATGGCGATTTAATTTCAAAGTATTTGGTGGATAAATTTAATTAATAATTATTTTAATTTCATTGAAAACACAATCATGCAGTAGTAAGCAATTGAACATTTAATTGCTTTATGTAAATATGCATATTTAATTTAATTTTAAAATATATTCATTTTCATTGTTGCGTTAATCTGTTTTATAGAAAAATGCATATCATTTATTTAGTTTTTGTTTTTGATTTTTCTTCTTTTTTTTTTGAGCGTAAACATTTTAATATTTTTAATCAGTTGATATCTGTAAACGATTTCTCAAAGATGTCCACGTTCTTTTGGACACCATTAATACTATTATAAAAATAAATTATTTTTCGATGTAATAGAACTTCAAATATCTCAAAAAATCGTAATAACAACACATTTAGGTTAGAATATCTCAAAAACTGTGTGTCATTAGAGAAATTCTGACATTGGATTCGAATTCAGCGCTTTAAAAACATTTGGAAAAGTATATTTTTGTATATGTCCTGTGTAATTAACTCACATATTTTCTAGGGACTTGCCACTGGTTTCAGTTCAGAATTATTACTTTTTAAAATCACAAATCAATTTTTTTTAATCCTTATTGCAAATTTTTCCAAAAATACTGTAAAAAATGTGGTTTTCTTATACATATTTTAGTGTACCACGGTTAGAAATCTTGGAATATATTTTAATACAAGCGAAGTATTAGAAAAATTTTTAATACAATTTTGATTACTTTTAATATTTTTGAATGGATTACAAAATTTTGTATTAAATTTTAATATTGTAGTATCACATTTAATTTTAAACCATGCTGTATTATTAATTTTAAACCATGCTGTATTATAAAAAAAAAAAATTATGTCGTATCCACTGGGATTCGAACCCGGTTCCCTTTCAATACAATGATTGCATGCGCAGTTTAACGACATCAGCCAACGTAGTATTTTTTTTATTGGTTTTCAATATTTAATATTGAAGGGAAAAATAATTAAGTTTTAGTCGACCATAGAAATGATGACAGTAGCTCAGTGGGTTAAGATGGGCATATTTGTACAGTGGCATGATGCAGCACGAGGACATAGGTTGAATTCTGATCGGTGACTGGTAAAAATTTAAGTTTTCTTTTAGTGTAAAAACGCAATACAAATAAATTACAACAACAGCACCATTATATCAGAAGATGAAGATATATGGTAATAAAACATTTTGAAATCTGAATAAAAACGAATATTAAATTTTAATAGTATTAAAAATGAATTTTAATATTTAGGCAGTATTAAATTTTAATACAATTCTGGTGTGGTCATATATGTAAGCCCAAAAGTATTCAAATTTATTTCAAAATTTCTTACCGTGTACTTAAATGTTTTTCATTCAGAGTTTTGACCTAAATCGAGTACTTTGCCAGGTGTCAATTTATCGCTATTTATATAAAAGTGACTTTTTAGTTACCTCTCTACCTACGCTCAACTTATTTTTGTTTCACAAATAATATTTTTTTGTGATTTTTTGCATCAATTTTCAATCAAATCCCATACAAGAAATGCCTCTTCTGAAGACGTTCATTATTAAATTTTGACATTTAGGCGTCGAAAGTTATTGAGATTTAAAAAGTGATCCCAAGATATCGTTTTAAAGATATAGATTGACCATCAAATGTTAGATTCAACATATTTTAAATGCTTTATGGTTTTTTCTAAAGAAGAAAATAAAAATCGAATGTTTGTGAAAAAAACGGTTCTAAAGTAACTTAATTAAACCTCAGTCAAATACAACTAATTCTTTTAAAAATTAGAGTTCACGAGTTTCATTATATACACTTATTTACTTCAAAAAGTATTCAAATAGTAAGTACAGCATTATTAGGCGCATGAATAAAAAAAAAAATATAGATCTACATTTCACTGTACAACGATTGAGTTTCCAAGTCCTATCCGTTACAACAAATTGAATTTCGAAAATATTGAATTTACTTGCAGATATTTTAGATTTCTTATGTATCTGATAGTTATTTCAAAATTATTTGCTGATAATAGTAATGTGACGACATATTGGCATTTAAATGATATTACACCTGGAAATATTTAATATTTTGTCTGCAAACAATTTCCATATGTTTTTGACGCTTTAAAATTTTTTCAGCTTTTTCAAACTTTTCAAAATTTTCCAACTTTTCCAACTTTTTTTAATATTACCAATATTTTCATAACTTTTTTGTATTTTTTAAATTTTGTCGACTATTATTTTTTAACATTTTCCATATTTATTTTTATTTTTTCAGCCTTATTCACATTTTCCAACAGTTTTCAGGTAAGTAAATAATTTTATATTTTTAATTCTATATTTTGAGTCATATTAATGAAGCCAAAATTAGTCTGTTTTATAAAGAAATTGAGCTGTGGTGTCATTGTTAATATAACAAAGAAAAAATGGTACCTGTACATGAAACTATATGTAGATTAATTTAACTTCGTGGTAAGCGATGAAAATGACACCAATAATTGCAATTTTACAAAAGTCATAACAACAAATAACAACAATAACAAACTGGCAATAACATAAAATCAACATTAATATGAAAAAAAGGAGAAAAATTTCCCTCGAAATAATAATAATAAATAAAATGCATAAAATCATCACACAAACGGAGACAGCACTCGACCGAAAACAGTTCCGGTGACATTAAAATTACCTATAGCAAGCTTTCAGGCTCACAACACTTAGAAAAAAAATGTATTTAATTATTTTTCAAATAATTATTAAAAGTTAAAAAAAATATAATTATATAAATTAACGTAGCCTTTTATGAAAATGGCCGTCCAACCGTATTTTTTTTTTTGTTGTATCAATAATCGAAAGACAAATATTTAACTTCTTTGGATATATGTATTGATATAAAAAACAAAAACCGAAGACGGTCTTAAATTAAAATAATTTTTCTATTATTGATTTTATTTATTATTTTTTAAATCTTTTCAGTGTAATTATGGCGGCCACTTAAGCATTGTTAACCCTTGCCCATTTTTTATATATTTTTATTTATTTATTTTTTTTTTGAATTGCATTCTCCCAGCTGAAATGAAAAATTTTTTTGATTAATGTGTCTGCAAAAAATTATAAATAGCAGACGCTCTATGCTTTCTCATTTCACACCCAAAAGTGGCATTGACTCATAACGGGGGGTGCATGCAGTTACACGCTGCGCAACATATCGCCAGCATAATGGTCATATATATTTGAATCAAAATTTCCGCTGCTGCTGGTCATTTGGGTTCTTGCTGACTTCAATTACCGCTAGCGGATGAGCAGCAACAACTGAAATGTCGTTGGTATTTTAATATTGCGATCGAGCATAAAAAAATCGTGCAATAACAGAAGGTTGAAAAAATCAAACGAAAGTTTTTATGATAATTGTTTTCACTCTTTTTCGCTTGATTTTATCGCAATGGCGCCAAAAGGCAATCAATTGTGGAATTCGTAATGAAAAAGACAAAGTAAAATTAAAAAAAAATCGATTAAATCAATACATTGTTAAAAAAAAGTTATTGGAAAATGCAAATGGCTTCTGATGTCATCAAGGCTATGACACTTTTGAAGTAATAAATCCTTATACTCTTCAAGAACGTGAAGTTATTCTGCAAATTTTTTTGACATATAATCGTTCGACGGTTTTGGTAAGACGTAATTTCAGGCCAATTTCCTCAATATGTAGCACCAACTGTGCAAACATTTCCACGCTTAGCTGCAGGTTTTGGGGAAAAGCCCTACGTTCATGAATATCTTTGGAGTTGCTACAGATGTTCAAAATAACTCTCAAACATCAACAAGACAACAGGCCACGCAATTGTGCATCTGGTTATAACTTTTACAATGAAATTTTGGTGAAAGCTTGTGCTTAGAGTGCACAAGTTATTGCCTGGAGATCAACAATCGGCAGCCCTTTAGAACTTCGACCACGATAAGGATTAATATCTATTAAGTAACGTGGCACATTTCCAGCTATACAGAAAATTGACAACATGTTTTACGCATTGAATTTTCTTTACCTATTTAAAAACAACTCAATTATGCTTAAATGCTTGCCACAAATATTTTTTTTGGCAAATGTCAAAATTTTATAAAAAAAAAAATTGAAAAACTGCGAAAATCATCCCTCGCATGATGCACACAAATTAAATTTAAATAAATCCTGCAAATCATTTATAACAAAAGTTTTTATGCTTTTGATAACAAAAGCTGAAATGAAAAAAAAAGAATCCTTGTTTTTTTACATTGGTTATTTGTACTTGAGCACAGCTAGTGAGTGTATTTGTGTTCATTTGTGTGTGTGTTGAATGAGTGAGAAGTTGTTTGCAAATTTGAAAATAATTCCTCATTCATTCACAGTTATTTTTAGATACGCATCAACTTGATTTATTTACATTTTTTTATGCTGCGAAGTCCTTTTTGGTAACACAAACACACACAATATTACATATACATACAAAAAATTCACAACAAAATAATCTACATAAGGATAATAGAAGAAAAAATAAATTGATTTTAAATCATTTTCGCAACAAAATTGAAAAGTGTGTGTTGTTGCAGATTTAAACAACAACAAATTCCAAGAAATAAAATATCAAGTGTTGCCAACTGCGAGGTTTAAAAAAAAATCATTTTCGTGCTGGCTTTTTTAAACTTTTCGCGAATAAAGAGCATTATTTAATAAATGTATGTATGTAAGGGTAATTGTAAAAAATACACTCACAAAAAAAAAATAAGAAAATTGTTGGTTTTGAAAATATTGTAAATTATTTAAAATCACTTAAAAATAATCATCCACTAAATAAAACTAAATGCAATACGTGTGTTGTGTGTACATATGCATGTATGTAAGTTTTCAGAATTTTCCCAACGGGAAACGGAAGTGCGTTCAATGCGCTTCGGATGTGCATCAAGGAAAGCAGAAGCTGCTCCCAATGCGCTTCTCACTGCTTATCTTTTTTAACACACGATGTCATTGCAGGGATGCACATCTTTGGAAGCATATTGGATGCTGAAAGCTCGAACCTACACACATCTTAACCAACTGAGCTACTCTTGCTAGTAATATTATTGTGACAAAAATTATTTTAGTTTTCTGTCAAAATGAAATTTTGATTTTTTGATTTCTATTGTTGCCGCTTGATAATTCATATTCGTAACAGCACGGAATGCCTATGTTCAAACCCCAATGGATGCATAATAAAAGTTTTTTTTAAATTAAATAGAATTTTGAATTAAATGCTTTCGGAGAAGCACATCGGATGTGCGCCCCTTGGAAACTGCTTCCAGATTGCCCGTCGGGTTTCTTTATATCCACAGATCATTATTGATATTGATCTGATATTGATATAAGATGGGATATAGAGAAAAGATGTAGAGGAAAGAAAGTGATGCATTTTGTTGAAATTAATTGCCTTGCAAAAGTCTGTCCCGATACCCAAAAATGGCCGAATTTGACCCAATTGTGTCTCGACCTTTCTACAGCGGGCTCTTGGGCTATAATGTATGTCATTAAACTTTCGATAAAAGAAAAACAGTAAAGTAACTTAGTCCTAAAATAGGAAATTTATTATTTTAAAAAAAGAAATTATAAAAATTGACTTTTTGCGCCAAAGCGTTACAAATCATGTATGTACCTATAGAGTACATTTTTCATTTTCGAAAAGCTTGCATTTTGCGAGAAGTGGCTCTTTATAAATAATCGATTCATATAATATTTTAGTGGAAAATGTTCACTTAGCTGTTTTTTATAATAACGGATATGGTAGATAAAAGGGATTTATTTTACATGTAAGACTTTTTATTCGCAATTAATTGAAATTTTTGGAGAGTAAAAGAAATATTTCATGAAATTAAATTTCATATTAGATAGATAGATCATAGTTTTCATCTGCTACCTACTTTATGAAAAGCAATCAAGTAGGATTTTGCGATTGTCAACATAATTTGCTGTCGCTCATTGAGAAGACCCGTGCTCTGAGTTGCCTTCATTTAGATTTATTTTGGTAATAAGGCATTAAAATCAATATTTTCATGAAACATAACGCAAGTCCTAAGCTTAATATTAATATTTCTTTATCTTCTTGCTATGATATCAATACGGGTGTTCCACAACGTTGTTTTGTAACTTTCTTAGAAGTAAAACTTAGAAGTATAACTGTGTTATAGTTTCTAGGGTATTTGTATGTCTATAGATATTCGTATGCTTTTCAAAATAAAATTAATTTCAAAAGATATTCTAAATCTTTACACTTGTTGACGAGTACTTTACAGTCTAAGTAATTGGCAACTCTAAACAGAACACCAACAAGCACTTCAACACTCCGGCGTTTGTATACGCAGCTTGTCACAGGATTTTATATGCAAATAAGTGTGAAAATAAAAATAACAAAAGGACGTTAACGAGAATTCAAAAACAAGATTAAAATTGGAGTCTGTACGGTATGTTGTCATGAAGTTTCTTTTTTACATAAGTTGTTTGGGTTTTTTTTTAAGCCATTTGCCTCCTCTGTCAAATCATCACGCATTTTGACAGACACAAAAAAAGACATGAAAACGGATGGACGAATACACTAACTATATATGTATATATATATGTAAATATATCGCATATACTGGAGGGCAGCAAAATAGTCAATGTGACCTGTCCAATTCGGATTTCATGATTGAATGACTAAGTGGGTAGTGGCATATAAATCACTATCACTATCACGCACTTAAAGTTCTTTTTGAAGGAAGTCAGTGCTATCAAGCTCTTAATCTAAGCTCTTACAAGCTCTCAAAAGAAAAAATTTTATAACCAAATTTTATAAAATTAAGTCTTTATTAAATTTAATAGAACGAGCAACATAGTACATAGATTTCTAAGTTTCAGGATTTTTTGAGCATACTCCTTTTAACTGTCTAGAAACTTTAAGTCTGGTAGGGCTACTATTAAACTGTTTGAAGCACATTTTTCACTTGATTTTTTAACTGTTTGTAGTGTGACTTCCATGGCAGCAGTTGCCAGTACATCAGCAAAAGGCTCATACATTTTGCGTCGGGTGCAATGGAGCAAGATTTATAAAAATCTAATTAATTTTGTTAAAGTCTTTCATGTGCCGTGATACGTCAATTGAAACCAAAATCAATTAAGACTACATGTCTGATGTTTAATGCTTAAACCTGTTTTTCTGTACATCTTAATTGCCTAGTATTGTATTGTGCAATAGGACACAAAACCGTTTTTGCTCTAGAGACGAAAAAGTTCGCTTACTGCGGCAACAATTGATAAAAATCTCTTGATTTATCATCAAGATCTATTCTAGAAGGATTGGGATAACTATTGGGGCATCATTTTGTTGATTTTAGTCTCTGAAATAATATTGAAAATAGCACTAGGTTGCTTAAAAAACTCAACCTAATTTAGCTAATTCTACTAGAGTTTCTCTTTTATAAACAGTGGCGTTCCGTGCCCGGGACAAAGCTGAGACTTGCCGCTCCCTATCGAAAGAAAAATATTTGCTTTTGTCTATTTATGCAAGATAAAAAATTTTTATATATTAAGAAAAAAAAAACTCCCCCCTAAACCTCATTGGAGTTTATTATCTCCAATTATTTTCATTTACTAAAAAAAATTCTAAAATCTAAGTTGTATTGGATATTACGAGCACCATTTTGCCGCCATTGCATATCGATGACCTTCTGTTACTGACGACCAACTTAATTCGTTCAGTTGATGATAAGAATATTTGTCATTCATATTCCTTTAAAAAGACTCCAACTCTCAAATGAGGTTTACCAATCTTCGAGTGAAGTCAGTCAAATAGATTAAAACGCTAGCAAGATCAATATCGTTTATTTTATCACAGTTGATCAGATTGTTCCCTATTACCTATTTTTCTGACATAATGAGATGAGTAGATCAATCAGTTCAACCAGACCTTAGGTGAAGAGATCACACATACATATACGTACTTCGAGAGAAGTGATATCTAGGTTTTTAAAACGGAACAGAAAATACTTCAGTGCTGTTAGTTTTTGGACTGGATAGCAAAATCTGTTTTAAAGCTACTAGATCGAGTTACAGCGTTATTTCTGTGGGCATTCATAATCAAAACTTATGTATTTTTACATTGAAACTACGACTTCTGTCGTTACACCTGTTTGTTTCGAGCATTTTTAAAGGCAAATTTACTTTAAGTGCGAAATGTCAAAATTTTACACTGCAAACGTTACTGTAATTTTTTAAAAAAATAATGCTTTTTAAATTCACTCCATTGTACAGAACGCACACAAAATATAAACCGTGGAATTTTGCAATTTTAATGCGAAAACATTCTTTGCTGTGGTTTTTTTTAGTGACATACGATGTTAATCTATCAGTGCAACATCAGCGGCAACATACTCTGAAACAAAACTGGGCCTGTGTCCCTTTTCTAAGGACAAGCGTGCAACATACTATGCTTCCACTTCTACTGATGGATGATGAGCCATACCCAAAATTCAGTTCGCTGCACGCTGCTGCTGCACTACCACAGTTAGCTAAAAGCAAATAACAACGTTGTTGCGTTGACTTTGACTTTAGAAACGACATGACCAACAACGAGAACATACGGCGCGTAATACTACAGCAAGCAAGCCGAAGCAACAACAATAATCAAAACAACTGCTGCTGCTGCTGTTGCATCCAGAAGGCTACTCTGCTGTTTCAAATTTTTGCATACATAAATATTTATGAATTTATTAAGAGCGCTCAATACGGCGACAGCAGCAGCAGCGGGAACGGCTATAGAAGCTGGCAGTTAGGCTCAGGTCCTGCAAATTTAACGAAAATGGAAATTTGGAAAATTTGCACTTTTTGGACGGTTAAACGAATGAATGTGTGTGCTTGCTTTAGTATGTTCAGTTCGTGTCCGCATATGTGCGACTGACTTACTTGTTTCGTAGTAGCAATAACTTTAGTTGAATGCTTGATTGTCCTGAAAAAATTTCTTTCATTTACACACATACAGTTGTGTCCGCTTGAAATATTGCCACATACTTACACATACATAGATACGCAGAGTAGAGCAATTATTGATACCGCTTTTGGATTTTCAAATTATATTGAGTTAATTTTTACATACATATATAATATGTACCTGCATAATATACTTTTCTCTAAAATTGGCAAAAAATCGCAGACAAAAGTGGATAACGAGCAAAACAAATTAAAAATTTAGTAAGAAAACAAGGAATGAAAAATTTCAAAAAAAAACTTACGAAAATTTATTCGATGACAGAAATTTTGTATATTCTGCTACAGCGAATGATTTCAATAAGCACACACATACATATATATAATTTTTTCTTTTGTCCATCATACTAATTATAGGCAACATCATGGCATAACACACGCTGGGTAATCATCACATGTGGGAAAGAAATACCCTTTTGGTTCAATATTCCGTACACTATACAAAAAGTTGTTCTTGTTGTTGTTGGGTTTGTTGTCATTACCAGAGCTCGCCAATGATCTTTGTGACTAATTTTTAGCTAAAAATTTTATGAAAAATTTGAAATTTGCGTGCAACGTTGATTTCATGTGTACGTACTAGAGGTCTGCGTGAGTGCACTTACTGTGTCCACGAATTATTGTACTCGCTTTCGAGTAAAATGATGCAATTGACATTCTGCGAGTCATCAATAGACTCTCATAAAACAGAATGATTCAACGACATGGCTTGACTTCGTTTGCACTCTGACTACAAAATCGAACATGAGAAAGACTGTAATATCAAACCCTACCAAATTCAGATATTTTTCATAACCAGGGAGCGCACCCTCGGCCCCCCCTTAGGTTCGCTACTGCGCACAGTGGAGGGGTTTGTATGAAACGGCAGCCATATATAGTAATAATTGCGCTGGACTCTTGAAATTCGGTACAGATCTTTTTAAAGTGAAAACAACAAAAAATTGTGAATATGAAAAAATCAGTTCACGGACACGCCTACCTCCCATATAACGGTGAGATGTGGTTGAGACCTTTTCATCAAAATGGGTATTAACTTAACAATGCTGATTTCAAATATGTTACAAATCTTGCGAGCTAGTCAAGAAAACGCAAACGCAGTAAGAGACAAGAATTCACTCGGATCCGAATGCAATAAACTGCGAGTGCTTGAACTCGTAGCACATTTTATTTGCGACTGCAGCACTCACTTGTCTTGCTTATTGTTTCGTTTTGTTTTGATTCGATTTGTGCTTTTCGTGCACAAGGGCTTGATGGACTCGCAATTGTGGCGAGTGGTTTGATGGTTGTTTCACTTGCACTTGTGCAGACCTCTAGTACGTACATATTGCCTGTGTGGAGTTTGAGAAGAAAATATACGTGACAATACCTTGCCTACTTATGCGATGGCATACAAAATTTTCATTGATGTTATTGTTGTTGTTGCAGTTGTTATTGTTTTCAAAGCTATTTAAACTTTATGTCAACTTCAGACGATGCTGTTGCTGTTGCTGGCTGGTTCACCATTCAAAACAATGCATAATTTGAAAGCAACATTATTGCTGTTACTGATGTTGTTATTGGTTTTCATGTTGTCGTACAACTTGAAAAGCTTTATTTTTTCATTCATGTGTTCGTAAGTGATGTATTTTATGAGAATCTGGGGTAAAGGGAATGGTGAGGAAATAATGTTATTACCTGAATTTGTAGTGTGTTAAAGTGAATGATGTCAGCTGCTGAAATTCAGAGGAGCTATGCTATATAAACTACTATACAGCAAGTTTTATTAAAATTCACAAAATATGAAATTTAAACGGCACTCACCTTGCCATAAATTGCGTCAATGCTTAATTTGCCTACATATATTCTATGTTTTATGTACTGGATTTTTTAACTCAAAACTAATTCTACTTAGTTCCAAATTTATTTGTTTACTTGTAGTTTTGTAGCATATGGTACACATTTTTGGTACCCGGTCATAACCCCAATGGTTATAATCCCCAAAATGATTTTGGGCATTATGTCCGTTTTTTTTCCGGTCATAATTCCCATTTTTTTTTGGGGACTATGACCACTTGTGAGAACGGACATAATCCCCAAAAACATGAGGACATAAGGCCAAATAATTTTGGGTGCTTATAACAAAATAAATGAATTTTCAAAAAAAAATTTCGCATAATATACTAACTTCTATTTAGAATTACTGTGGGTAGCGATGCTGGTGTTGGATATATTATAGACTGATCCGCGGTGAGGCCTGTATTATTGGAATTTTTAAATCCTGAGCTGCGGCCGTAGGCCACCCACTTACCCTAATTCTTATCTAAAATTACTGTGGTTAGCAAAACAGGTGTTGGATATATTATAGATTGATCCGCGGCGAAGCCGGTGTCGGATTTTTGGGAGTTTTAAGTCCTGAGCTGCGGCCGTAGGCCGCCCACTTACCCTAACTTTTATGTAGAAGCGTTGTTGGACATATGCGAGGATGTAATCCTTGTCCGAAGGCCGCCCACTCTTGTATTTTCAAGCAAAACGAATGTGGTCATAACACCCATGGGTGAAAATTTTTTATTTTTTTTCATGCTGTCCTCAGTTTTCAGAAATCAATGATGGTTGGGCCAACTTGTACTTGAAATGGTTACTTTTCCAAAGAAAAAAGTTTATTATTGGAGATATCTTTTTTAAGAATTTTGAAATAGTTTGGCTGAATTTCTAGAAATCAATATTGGTTGGGCCAAATTGCATCCGAAAATTTGTTTTGCTCATAAAATTTTTGTTTTTTTTAAATTTGCGGCACAACGCAGCACATCTCTGGCACAATCTAGCACAAGTTTAATTTTTATAAATTTCATAAATGGCTGGGCTAACTTTCCTGACATAAAAAATATCCAATCTGTTGAATAAGATTGCATGGAGTCGGAAATATTTAAAAAATATCGAAAATGGTTGAAAAGCCGAAAAAATATGAAGAAAGTTGCAAGAGGTTGGTACAGGCGCGGATCCATGGCCACATTTTGGGAGGGGGAGGAAATTGGTAATATCAAATTTATGTCCAAAAAAATAGATATATACATGTATTGAATATTGCTTTATTAAAATGTTCATACATTGTCACAATATAATTCTGTGATATTTAAGTTTTGCAAATCTGTTAACAATATCTTCGGGTTGTATTGAAAATATGAATATGAAACAACGACAAGCTAACTAATCTTTTTTGGAGCACTGTTGTCCTGAATTCGTCACGAGCATTGTACGAGAAATATGTACGTTCTTTTCACAGCACTTAAGGGCTCCTAAGGCAGAGCCTGGTAGTTCTTTTTTTTTAATTTTTTGCCAATGACTTTCTCCGCCAAGTTACATATGTATATAACACGGTTCGGCAAAATTAAATTTTTTGTTGCACCCATGAAAAATTTCAATATGTTCTGATAATAGACGTTAAAAAAATATACGTGACTGGTGGTTTTTCACCAGCATGCCAGATTTTCTTAATCGATTTTTGAAGTTTTTGTATGATTGAAGTTTTTTATGATCACAGCTATCGCTTAAATATTAAAATAACGCTATAAAATATAAAACAGTACACCGAGTTTCGTTTCGTTTCCTGTCAAATTCCATATAATAGCAAAACTTATCATAACCGGCATCTCCTTACCAAATTTTATTAGCAGCATTATTATTATATGCATACATATATATTAAAATGTCAAAATTTTCGACTTATTCTTCTGGAAAGGGCTGCAATTCGTCCTGGAGAGGTCTTAGCCACTAGCCCTCCATTTTCGATGGGTTATGTTTTTGTTTCGGATCTATTCTAGATCTGTTCATGTGAAGGTCTACCTAATTCTGTTCGATCGATACGATCTTGTTCTATTTAGGCCTATTTTTATTCTTATCCTGTACTTCTTATGCTCTAGCTCTTTTATTCCTTATCCGTGCGAGTCCTGCTATATTTCTGTTAGTGTTCTGTTTTAGTTTTATTCTACTTTTATTTTTGTTCATTCTTTTGTATTTATTCAAATATCCACTTCACCCAAAAACTTGGGGAATTCTATGAAATCATCAAAACTTGGGATATCCTCCATAAGTTTATTATCACTGGAAAATACAACCCAAAGCCCTGGCACCCCGCTACCCTCTCATTGCTTTCTGGTTGCCGCCGAAGCTGCGTAATCAGCACGCTATTTGGCGGTCACACCTTCTCTGTCGGCATCGACACATGCGACTTGCGGTTCCCTTTGACTCAAAAATACTTTTCTGAGTTTGGACCTTAAAATTGTATTTTAAATATTCCATACAAAAATCGACTTTTGTGTCCCAAAACACACTCACACACACTATACATTCTATATACAAATATTAAGTAAGGTTGCGCTTAACCCTTGTACGAATAATTGGTATAATTCTATATCGCTCGAAGGCGACATACTGTACCTTCATATAGTCTTGCATGGAAATTCAAAGCTTGCATTATTTAATGAAACAAAATTTAGATACAAACATATGTGTTTTTGTTCTGTTGAGATCAATACAAGCCTCCTATGGGAACGCCGGTTTTTCCAGAACAGGTAAACATATCTGAACGATACTGATATCACACGAATTTTTTGTATTACTGGTCTAAACACAAGTAATGAAGGACTTGCAACTCTCAAGTATTACGCCCATTTTAAGCTTACAATCTGAAAAAAATTAATGCTTTATAGCTGCAAACGTTCCCCTTCAAGGTACGATTTTTTTCTGTAAGTCCTAGTGATTTGAAATTCTGAGTCATCAAATGTGTTTTAGTTTTAAAATAAGTTTAATTTCATAGAAATATCTTCATCTTCTTTTGAGATTTACAATTGAGTACTTCCTGGTCGACACACATGTGTAGATAAAATTATTCCTATTTTGTTCTTAAACACGAATGGAAAATGTATGGCTTTGCATAGGATATTTCATTGATTTTTCGCTCACCAATTGCCATGATATACTTAAGTCCTAACTCGTTCCTCTGCTATTTTCACTATTTGTCACCTAAATACGATTTCTATAGCTGCTCGAACAAAATCATTGGAATATAATACCAGCCTACTTAAGGGGGCAGGTCCAGTCATGATTATTGAGAAATCGAAATTTTCTTTTTGCATTTTCTTAAAGTATACTATCTTAAAAATATTTCCTGAAAATTTGAAGTCAATCCGACAATTACTTTTGGAGTTATTCGGCAATAACCAAAGGGCTCTCGGTGGTAAGAGTACCGAGCGTAAAACTTTAAATGCATTTTTCTCAAAACTATGTTTTCGGAAGCGGAAGCTCGATAGATTTCAATGAAAGTTACACAGTTTTTGAAATACATAAAAATCTAGTGCTTGATCGAAGGATTTTGTTGTTTTTTTTAAAATCGATTTTTTATGAATAATTATTCACAAAAAACTGTTGGTTTTTTACCGAAAATCTGGAGGTAAATGTTCCTGAAGCCGCCATTTTGTTGATTTAAAAAAAAAAAAATAAAAACCTTCGATCAAGCACTAGATTTTTATGTATTTCAAAAACTGTGTAACTTTCATTGAAATCTATCGAGCTTCCGCTTCCGAAAACATATATGTATGGGACAGGGTCCAACACAACCAGCTATAATTTTTTTATTTTTAATATTTTTTTTTTAAACTTTCGTCAAGTCAAGTTGAAACATTATGTAATAATTCCACATTATCACTTTTATTAAATAAATTAAATTAATAGCAAAAAAAATTATTGAAAATGGCCTAATTTTCACGGCCATGACTGGACCTGCCCCCTTAATGTTTTGAAATTTTCAAAAAATCGAGAACAACACTCGTCAACATGACCATGGGATTTTAAAATTTGGAAATGCGACTTCAGTAGTAGCGCCTTGAAGTCATTTTTGTGGGCATGATAGTTAGGGACGGTAAGTCCTGCAGTGGGTTTTTAATCCATAGCGTACTGTATGCCCAACATTATAAAAGTTGTTGCAATTTGAAAATATTCAAGGTACAGTTGTATCTATACCGTCGGACAAAGGTTAATGACATGGTTGTTTTTATTAGCACTCGTGACCAATTTAAAAATAACATTTAAATAAAATAAGTTAAAAAGCTTATCAGCCTGTTCTCAGAATGGTCCACGTGTCTTAAATATTTTATGTTGAAAAAAAGAAAAATCTACTGCTATAATATATAACAGCTATAAAGGAATTAATTCAGTACGCGTACATTAGTTGCAAATTTAATGCTGAGTAGCTAAGATGTTTATCCAAATCGCAGCATTGTTATCAATTTTTCAATTGATCTTTGCAGTAGACTCAACGAATCTGCTGCTTACAAGCAGTGAGGTAAAAAAATATATATTTTCTTAAGCAAAAAAAAAACAAAATATTGAAAACATTATATTTTAAGAACATATCTGAAAAACATGTTTCTGGTGATGTCACAGTTAAAGATGTACAAGAGCAATTCGAACTGCTGCAGACAATTAATGACAATGTAATTGCAAAGATGTCTTCCCTGGATGTTATGTAAGTTTATGATGATTATAGTTGCACTTTAACACAATATGTACTATAATATCGAAATAGATTGTCAGCCAAATGGTCAACCCTAGTCTAGGGAAACTTGTAGATATGCAATGATTTTCTTATGATCTGTTTTTAGTCTGTGAGGTAGCGTAGCGAAAAATTTAGTACGAATTAGAACCATTCTAGTATTCCTTTATAGTTGGTTGGTCAGTTGTGATCCAAATTGCTCCCACTGTGCTCCCCTTTCATCATCTAAGCGGCAGACCGGCGTCATATTCTCAGACGATCATGAAATCCTGCGGCATACACACCCACTGTTTTTTCGATGCAAAACAAACGTAGTGTGAATAAACGAAACTGTTTTTGTAAATATAAACAGACAATTTTTTTTTAAAATCCCGTCTGGTAATCGGACATCGAAACTTCATGCTGAAAGTGTTTTGTTCTTATTTAATTTTCATTTTCCTAAAACAAGTAACTAAACATACCTTAAATCTTTCAAGCTTTACGGAACATCTTACGAAACAAAAAAAAGAACTAAAAGAAGACTTAGAAGAGTTGAAAACAGCAGTGCTCGGTACAAAAAAACTATCAGACTCAGAGAAAAGGAAAGGTCCCAATACAATGTACAGAAGTAGAGATTTACGAAATGAAAATTCAAAAACTAATAAAACTGTGCCCTGTCAAACTCTGCCAGCAAGTTGCACTATGGCAATGGCAGAAAGTGGTCTCAATGGCGTTTATAAAATTAAAGTTCCAGGCTCAAAGCACAAACCGATTAATATCTATTGCGTAAAAGATTTTGATGCTAATGATTCGCCAAGCAAGGACGCTTGGATGATTATTCAACGTAGACACGATGGTACCATTGATTTTTTTCAGGACTGGGTTGAGTACAAGAATGGCTTCGGTAATCTAGAGCAAGAGTACTTTATTGGATTAGATAAGCTACATGAAATCACAGAATCAAGTTTGCATGAGCTCTGGATACAATTAGAAGATTTTGAAGGGGAGAAACGCTGGGCCAGGTATAATAGCTTCGCTATTGGTAATGACAACGAGAGTTATTCCTTAAATATCCTTGGAGATTATTCAGGCGATGCTGGTGACTCACTGACCTATCATCAAGGTTATAAATGGACTACGAAGGATAAGGATAATGATGCAGACAATAAAAGAAATTGTGCTACTGCTTTAAATGGCGCGTGGTGGTATAATGATTGTCAACATAGGTAAGATGCAATGCTTCTTTTTCGTAATAAAACAAATACAAATTTTTATTTTTAGTAACTTAAATGGTCGGTATTTAAAAGGAGACATCCCTAAGGGCCAAACAGGTATCGTTTGGGAAACCTGGCGTGGACAACGTTATTCACTGAAATATGTTCATATGGCAGTACGACCCACTCCCGAACTTCCTTATTGTACTGAAAGTACTGAAAAGTTGAATTAAAAATTTTTCGCACCTCTAGATAACTTTAGAATTAAAAACAAACTTTGCGAAGACTTCTATTGAATTCCACAATACACCGAAACCCCACTATGCGTCTATTCGTCATGCGTCTATTCGCTCTTGCGTCGCACACTGGGGTAATTGGTATCGATCTGTGCGCTTAATTCACACAGAGTATTTAGTAGTGTTATAACGATGTATTTTAGTTAATTATATATAAAGTAGTAAAAAACCAATTTTTTTTTTGATCAAAAAAACAAAATAATTATGATCACTATCATCATCATCATCATCATCGTGTTCACCTTCAGCTTCACTTTCGCTTTCGTCATTATCATTGCCATCATTGTACATAATTATTTAGTGCCAGGAGACCGAACACTGTTCGGTTTTTCGTTATGAGGTTAAAAAAATCGAAAAAATATGCAATTTGTTGAAAAAAATTGACTAATTTTGAATTAGGTGTTATATTTAAAAAACATTGAAACGAGTTAAAAAGCCGAAAATAAAAATTAAGAAAATTGAAAGAGGTTGAAAAGGGTCAAAAAAAATAGTATGGCATGAGGTTGAAAAAGTCGAAAAAAAGTTGAATGGGGTTGAAAAAGTCGGAAAAATATGGAAAATGTTTAAAAAATTGAAAAAGGTTGAAAAATGTTGAAACAGTTGAAAGAAATTGAATAACTGAAAAAAAAATACTGAGGTTAAAAATTTCGAAATAAATTGAAAGAGGTTCAAAAACTCCAAAAGAGCTGAATATCTCTAAAAAAAATTGAATGAGTTTGAAAAAGTCGAAAAAAGCTGAAAGAGTTTGACAAAGTAGGAAAAATATGGAAAATGTTGAAATAGTTGAAAGAGTTTGAAATTTTTTTAAACAGTTGAAAGAAGTTGAATAACTCTAAAAAAGTTAAGTGAGGTGAAAAAGTCGAAGAAAGGTGAATAAGGTTGACAAAGGCGGAAAATGTTGAAAAAAGTTGAAAGGGGTTGAAAAATGTTGAAACGGTTGAAAAAAGTTGAATAAGTCTAAATAAGTTAAATGAGGTTCAAAAAGTCAAAAAAGTTGAATAAGGTTGAAAAAGTCAAAAAATTGAATGAGGTTTAATAAAGTTGAAAGAGGTTGAAAATCTCAAAAAATTTGAATAGCTCTAAAAAATTGAATGAGGTCGAAAAAATTTGAATGAGTTGAAATCAGTTGAAAGAGGTTAAAAAAAGTTGAAACAGTCAAAAAATATTTAAATAAATCACAAAATGACCCACTTACAACATTTTGCTGTAATGGGAAGTACCACGCCCACTGATGCAATCTCGTCGAAGTCCATTTAATTTCAGAGTTTTTACTAACCGACATCACTATTCCAAATTTTAAAAAGATAACTCTCATAGCACACTAAATATAACACAAAACGTTTCTTGCTTGTATGGGAGGTGCCACGCCCACTGATTCAATCTCCTCAAAATTCAATAAACTCATCTCTATACCAAATACTGGAGTTATGCTAGACCAAAACCCTTCGTTGCAATTTAAGTGCTTTTTTTCCAAACTCCAAGCACTTTTTACGGTTACGCTCGCTTCTTAATGGCTTGACACGTGGAGTTCTTCCATTATAAACAGCACATCTGAGTAGCCTGCGAACAGTTTGGTCACTTGCGTGTACTCCAGTATATTCAGCGAGGCATTTATTTATTTGCACTGCCGAAGAACGAGGTTGATTTTAAATTTTTCGTATGATAGCCGCCTTGTCTCGAGTGCTTACTTTCGCTGGCCTATTGGAGCGTTGAGAATTATGAAACGTGTTTCTTTCTAAAATGCTGTGGATAGTCGATATACTTCTTATACTTCTACTTCTTATACTTTTAGGGTTCTTGCTTGCTCACGCAAATTTAAAATAATTTTTCTTTCTTCGATAGTGTTTTGTTTTTTTATTTTCTGCCCATATTTCGTTTTACAAAATCACAATAAAAAAAGTCCAACTATAAATACTGAAAACAAAATGGAACATGAACTGGACTACTTGAATGCAACTGTAAACTGATTTTGAAGAGTGTTTCATACTTTTGGGCCTCTTATTGATCTACTATTTAATATATTGTTCGAAATTCCGAATACTTTTTTGCACTGAATTTCACTAAGTTTTTGTTTATAAATTCATTTTTATAATTTTGAGCTACATACATATACGAAATATTTTTGTTGATAAATAAAACTAGATATACACAGTTACAATTACTTAGTTTGATTTTTTAAAAAACTCATTCGCTATAAAAAACATTTTAAGATTCTTTCAAAAAATTTCAAATTCTGAATACTTTTGTAAGGCACTGTATATTTAAATGTCGATGAGAAATTATCGACTTATTCTGCTGGAAAGGGCTACAATTCTGCCTGGGGAGATTTTAGCCCATAGCACTCCATAGTTATGACAATAGTTCTTCTTTAAATGTGTTTATTTTCGAGATCTGTCAAGGCTCCATTTTCGATGGGTTATGCTTTTCTTTCGGATCTGTTCTAGATCTGTTCATGTCAAGCTCTTTTCTTATCCTCGGTCTACCAAATTCTGTTCAAGATACGATTGTGTTCAACTTTAGCCAATCTTTATTTTTATTTTAGTGTTCTGTTTTAGTTTCATTATAGTTTTATTTTTGTTTTTTGTTTTGTATATCGTTTTAAGCTTATGTTCTATTTATTCAAATATCCACTTCACCCAAAAATTTGGGGAATTCTATGAAATCCTCACAACTTGGGATATCCTCCAAAAGTCTATCATCACTGGAAAACACAACCCCAAACCCTGGCACCGCACTTGCTGACTCTCATTTCTCTCTGGTTGCCGCCAAAGCTGCGTAATTAGCACGCTATTTGGCGGTCACAGCTACTCTGTCGGCATCAGCACATGCGACTTGCGGTTCCCTTTGACTAAGAAAAACTTTTCTGAGCTTAGACCTTAAAATTGTATTTTAAATATTCCATACAAAAATCCATTTTTTTGTCCCAAACCACACTATGCATACTATACATACATACTATTTAGAAGTATTAACACGTTGATGACAATGTCGCACGAAAACGTGCGACACTAAGAAAAGACGACTTTAGTACTTTTTGTTTTTTTTTGTCACAACTTTATGTGCTACGCTTTATGTTTTTTTATATCAGAGAATGAAGTAAAAGGCTTTGCCTACATTTTGGTATATTACATGTCCTAGTAGCCATATTTTTTTGTCTTCGTCCTCAATGCGTTAAGTGAGGTTGCGCTTAACCCAGGTACGAATAATTGATATAACTCTAAATCGCTCGCAGCCGACATATTGTACCTTCATATGCAGAACAGGTAAACATATCTTAACGATATTGATATCATACGAATTTTTTTTATTACTGCTCCAAACACAAGGACTTGCAACTCTCAAGTATTACGCCCATATTAAGTTTACAATATGAAAAAAATAAATTCTCTATAGCTGCAAACTTTCCTATGCAATGTACTATTTTTTTTTTTTTTGTAAACCCTAGTAAGTTGATATTCTGAATCATCTAATTTGTTTTATTTTTAAACTAAGTTTAATTTCATAGAAATATCTTCATCTCCTTTTGAGATATACAAGTATGCAAGTACTTCCTGGTCGACATACATACATGTGTAGATAAAATCATTCCTATTTTGATCTTAAAAACGAATGAAAATTGTTTGGCTTTGCATAGGATAGCTCATTGATTTTTCGCTCACCAGTTGCCATGATATACTTAAGTCCAAATACGATTCCTATAGCTGCTCGAACAAAATAATTGCTCATTGCGGCTAAATTCTCTCTCATGCATATCTTATTTACTATGTTCTCCAGAAAGCTCTTGTAGCAAATTTGTCCTAAACCGTTGTGCTCCTTAAAGTTGATATGAGTTGACAGCCCTGTGAAATCAAACATTTAGAAGAAGAATACCAAAGCTCAGCGTAGTGACTCACCTAACATTTTGTCATGGACTTCTCCCTTCAATTGTAGCACCTTGTAAACTTTAAGGAATATAATATCAGTCTACTTAATGTTTGGGCATAATAGCTAGGGACGGTAAGTCCTACAATGGGTTTTAGTCCAATATAGCGTACTGTATGTCCAATATTATAAAAAATGTTACAATTTGAAAATATTCAAGGTATAGTTGTATCCATACCGTCGGACAAAGGTTAATGACATTGTTGCTTTTATTACCACTCGTGACCAATTTAAAAACAACATTAAAATAAAATAAGTTAAAAAGCTTATCACTCTGTTCTCAGAATGATCCACGTGTCTTAAATATTTTGTAATGAAAAAAAAAAAAACATCAACTGCTGTAAAATATAACAGCTATAAAGGAATTATTTCAGTAAGTGTTCAATAGTAGCAAAATTAGTGCTGTGTAGCTAAGATGTTTATCCAAATCACAGCATTTTTATCAATTTTTCAATTGATCTTTGCAGTAGACTCAACGAATCTGCTGCTTACAGGCAGTGAGGTAAAAATATATACATTTTCTTAAGTAAAAAAAAAAACAAAATATTAAAGAAATTATATTTTAAGAATTTATCTGGAAAAAATATTTCTGATGATATTGCGGTAAAAAATATACCAGAGCAATTCGAACTGCTGCATACAATTAATGAGAACGTACGCGCAAAGATGACTTCCCTGAGTGTTTAGTAAGTTTATGATGATTACAGTTGCACTCTAACACAATATATTCTTTAATATCGAAAAAGTTTTGTCAGCATTTAACTGAATTGTGCAGTGTACAGCGATGACTTCTTTACCCTCTGAATCTACCAGTTTGTTAAGTCAATCATCGTTGTTCGATTGTCTAGCGAAACTTGTAGACTCGCAATGATACCCTTATGATCCGTTTTTAGTCCGTGAGGTAGCGTATCAAAAAATTAAGTACGAGTGAGAACATTTCTCGTATTCCTTTGTAGTTAGTTACTTAGTTTTGATCTTTAATCACAATGCCGTCCGTTTGCCACCCAAATGCAGTATTCTTGAACATAACTAATTTCGCAGCTCAAAGTCAAATATGAGACGTTCTTTTACATTCCGAACACTTTCTGACCGACACATCTTGGAATCGCTCCAAATTTTTGTTCGTATTCTAGGCATTATATTAGTGGACACGAAAATCAGGAATAGACTTGTTATCGAATATATCGAGAGATATCGAGTTGCGAAGGTCAAAGGTTTTACGTTTTTTGGTGTTTTACGCTCATATTCAAATAGTTATATCTCCGGTAAATTTTAAATGAAAATTTAGTTTTTTATATCTTTTTAAAGTTAAAGAGATCAGCTTTCTTGTAAAATTTTTGCCTTGGGCATTAAATAAAAAATTAATATCTTTTATAACAAATCAATTGTTTTAGTTATTTTATGGAGTGAATACCATTTGATATGAAACTAAAGTAAATAGCACTGAATTCCTCGTCAAATTTCCTTTGAAAACTAATTTTTTCGGAGTGGTACCCCAATACGGACTATCCCAAATAAATTAATTCTTCCGCGCTCCTCTGAAAATACTGCGCGAATACTACTGGAAATGAAAAAGTTATGGCTGTTATTTAGCACTTCCTCAGAATACCCACACAGGGTGAGCATTAATATTTGTATACGTCTATTAAAATAATTATTTGTCTAAATTCACATGACAGCAACATAAGCTTTTGTTCAAAGCTACTCAAATTGTTCACAGTACGCCCATTTCATCATATAAGCGGTAGACCGCATCATATTCTTCAGACGATCATGAAATATTTAAAAAGCACATGTTCTTATTTAATTTCGATTTTCCTAAACCAAGTAATTAAACAGACTTTAAATCTTTCAAGCTTTAATGAACATCTTATGAAACAAAAAAAAGAAATAGAAGAAGACTTAGAAGAGTTGAAGGCAGCACTAATTGTCGCAAAAAAACTATCAGACTCAGAGAAAGCGAAAGGTCCCAATACAATATATAGAAGTAGGGATTTCCGAAATGAAAATTCCGAAACGAAGGAAAGTGCCTGTCAAACTCTGCCAACAAATTGCGCTGAAGCATTAGAAGAAAATGGTATCGATGGCGTTTATAAAGTTGAAGTTCCAGGCTCTAAGTACAATCCGATGTTCCTCTACTGCGTAAGAGATAAGCGTTCGAACGACACCGACCCTTGGACGATTATTCAACGTAGACAGGATGGTAGCATTGATTTTTCACTGAACTGGGATGAATACCGGAATGGCTTCGGTAATTTAGAGAGAGAGTTCTTTATTGGATTAGATAAGCTACATGAAATCACAGACTCAAGCTTACATGAGCTCTGGATAGAAATGGAAGATTTTGAAGGCGAGATACGCTGGGCCAAGTATGATAGCTTCGCTATTGGTAATGAAAACGAGAGTTATGCCTTAAATGTCCTTGGAAATTATTCAGGCGATGCTGGTGACTCACTGACCTTTCATGAAGCTCAGAAATGGGCTACGAAGGATAAGGATAATGATGCTTCTATAAAAAGAAATTGTGCTGCTACTTTTAATGGCGCGTGGTGGTATAGTGATTGTCTATCTAGGTAAGATGCAAAGCTTCTTTTTCGTAGTAAAACAATTACAAATTTTTATTTTTTAGTAACTTAAATGGTGTGTATTTAAAAAAAAAAAAGCCTAAGACCGATTTAGGTCATGGTGTCATTTGGGAATCCTTTCGTGGACTAGATTATTCACTGAAATATGTTCATATGGCAGTACGACCCATTTCCAATATTCCTTATTGTACTGAAATATCGCAAGAGTGACTTGCATAAGTATTTAATTTTAAATATAAAGCTATAAAGAGAAGATTATGTTTTTATTGAAAGTAAAAATTTTTCGCACCACTAGATAATTTTAGAATTAAAAACAAACTTTGCGAAAACTTCTATTGAATTTCACAAGATATGTCTCTAGTTCGAAAGTTGTCTAGTGATATGAAAAATTTTTAATTTAAATAAAACAGTATTTTCTTTTGCAAGCTACTTTTTCGTTATTAGGAGATTTCCTTTTAGGAAATTTTGCCTATACTCATTGGCGGCAGAAACACAGGTAGCTAGAGTTGGCTAAACTCGCCCTTAAATAACGCCCATCAGACTTTAAAATTTTTAAAAATTTTCGTACAGATTACAAGGCATCTGTATTTATTAATTACTGAATAAGGTGAGCTTTCATTTAACATTCAATAAGGAATTATTATATTAAATTATTATTATGTTAAAATGTTCACCCTCAATTGTTTCAGCTATTTGGCTATAGCCAAAACTGTGCCACACGACATTTAAGTGAAATAACCTGCATATAGCAAGAGTAATTTTGCAACCAATGTATATAATATATCCTTTTGCAAAGTACTAATTCTAAAATTTTTCTCTTTTTTTGAAAAACATCAATATTACGGCGGAAATATACTTAACATACAATTTGGCCATATTGTGGACAAATTTTTATTATATTGAAGTTTTTGGGAGAAGGATATTTTAGAAGAAGTAGCTTGCAAAAGGATATAATACACAATGGTCGCAGAATTAACCTCGCTATGTGTAGGTTAGGGCCCCTAAATATTGTCCTGCCAAAGTTTTGGATATAGCCAAATAGCTGAAACAATTGGCGGTGAACAGTATTTTGCACATAATTGTTTAATATAATAATTCTTTATTGAATGTTAAATGAAAGTTCACCTCATTCAGTTATTGATTAATACAATTGCTCTGTAATCTGTAATTTTTAAAAAATTTATGGTCTGCGGACGCTATTTTAGGGTAGCCTTAGCTTACTCTAGGCACCTGTCTTTCTACCGCCAATGAGTACAGGCAAGATCACCTAAAAGGAAATTTTCTAAAAAATAATTACTTACAAAAAATTAATCTTTATTCGCACGAAATATAGTTTTTTTATAAACAAATGTTAAATCGGGATTTCCTTACTGCAGACAATGTCTTTCTAAGTAAAAAAAAAGTAAATAATCAGTAAGATCGTAGACCGGCAAACAGGTACAAAAGCTTTTGATGTGTATGTTGGATCACGGTAAAGTTCAGTTTATTTTCGACGAACTTGTTGTTTTCGCTCAGAAGGGTAACACTCCTTGTTGATTTTGGATAGCTGTCTCTTTCAAAATACAATTTTCTAAATTGCAACATAAGATTATTATTTCATATCTGGTGCGGAGCAAGTTACGGTAAGAATTTGGAAAATTGCACGGAAACCGAAAAATCATAAAAGTTTCGCTGATAAATGGAAAAACAATAAATGGGAAGATTAAAAATATAGTTTAAAAAAATCGAGAATTTTCGGGAAACGATCTTTTCAGACTTGGTTTACATTTTACAAGAAAAATGTAATACAGTTTCCTCCTGCAAAATAAGGTATGGATACCCAAAATTTTAAGTTTTGGGAACAGAAAATGTTTTCAAATTTATTTAAATTTACAAAAATGTTCTAGAACAACCAAATAGTTGAAGATACGCTCTTACGATTAATTGAAGAATAACATTAACTAAATAGAAAAATTAACAAAAAAAAACTTTATGTCGAAGACATTTTGAGAATCAAGGGCGTGCCATCAGTATAAAATGCATAATTTCCAAAATTATGGTAATTTAGATATGAAAGCAGATACATTCTTAGAATTGCTAGAAAATAACATACAAAAAAAATCAAAAAAGAAAAAAACTGACGACATGACGAAACATTTTCTTAATTAAAAATATTCATCTTTAACTAATTTATCTAAAGGATGTTATATTGTTTTTTTTTAATTAAAGATTTTGGAAGAAAACAATAGCTCTCTTTTTTTATTCTATTCCTCGTACCACCAATTTAACTCGCAAAATTTAAAAATTTTAAGTTAAAATATCAAATATACATTTATAATGGATTATAAAACTTATTTTGATATACATATTCAAAAGATTTTAAAATTTTAATCTAAAATCTTCGAAGGAAAAAACTGTTCATTTGATCAATGTTACATAGTATATACTAATTGTAAGATTTGGAATTTTATATTTAAGTATTAAATTAAGATGTTATGTTAGGTTAGGTTAGGTTATTTCCGGGAGATGACATGCCGTCCTAACTTAAGCTACGGATGGGCCCAATACCCGATTTGTATATACTTAGTCATTCAACCGAATTGAACTATTCCGATATATTATAAATTTCACAATAAATTTAAGATCTTTTGATGCTTGTATATCTAAAGAGTCGAAGAAGTAACTGCCGAAAGCCTTAAAGCGTCGTTGCGCTAACGAAGGCCATTCGCAGAGAAAATGTTAAATAGTTTCTTCTACATCTGGATTTCTGCAGCCCCTGCAAAGGTCTCCGATGTTGAGCAGACCGAACTTCGCGGAGTGTTTGGCAATAAAATAATGTCAAGTTATTACACCAGTCAGGACTTGAGATGAGTTACACGTCGACAATTGTGACCATCTAGAATTAGCCTCGCGAAGACTTTGTAAGTTTATGTTTATTTTAACGGTGTTTATTGGTCGTTTTATGGACTGATCAATAGTTTCGCTGCTCATAATTGAGCTATCCCTTGCCAGTTTGTCAGCATGATCATTGCCATCGAAATTACAGTGACCTGGGACCCAACACAGAATGACGTCATAGCGATTGCTTAAATCTCGAAGAGCTGTTTTATATTTCAAAATTTAATTTAATTTAATTAAGGTTGAGTTAATAGTTGTAATTGCTGTATGGTTTTGATCTCCAAAAACCATATTCTTTCAGCCTTAGAGCACTTTTAGCGGTCACAACTTCGCCATAAAGGTCAAGGGGCTCGGTATGCAGCATATTTTCAATTGCAGTAGTAAATGTGGTGGATATTGCACCTGTGATTCCTATGCATGGCAATCTCTGAACTTTAGTACAATTTTTTAGATAAGCCTTTTTGTGCAAAGCATTCCACCATACTAGAATTCCGTAGGTCAGAATGGGTCGGATGATAGCTTAAAACATCTAAAAAAATACCTCCGTGCTTAGACACCCTATGTTTTGTTAAACATATGTTTGCAAGTATGTAACGCAACGCATTCTTTTCGAAATCTCTCTTCAAAATTAAGTTTCCAGTTTAGCTTACGGTCAGAAATGACACATAGATACCTGACGTTTTCCTGTGGAAGAAGGGGGAACGCCGTTGGGCACAGGAAGTTTGAAACTTGGAATGTTTTGTGATTTTGTAAAAGCCACGAGTTGAGTTGTCTGTGCATTTATGCTCGAACCGTTTGTAGATGTCCAAAATTTAACACAATGAAGGGCCAAAGTTAAAATATCACTGAAAATATTTAGATTTTTACCCAAAACCATTAAGAGTAGATCGTCAGCTTATGCAACGACTTTTACACTCTGCTGGGTTATGACTTTTATTAAATTATCTGCAACGAGAAGCCACAGTAAAGGAGAAATAACTCCACCCTGAGGTGTATTTCTTGAAACTGATCTGGATATGAAGCTGTTGCCTGAATATCCTAATAAATGCTTAAAGCCTTGAACGTTATTACAAACTCAATTAATACAATTTTTTTCGAAAACGTGTAATGAAACAAAATACATATTACACTGTGTCCCCAAAAAATGAATAAAATTTTATCTACCCTGTGTTACTATACGATACTGAACCTTAATTCTAGCTTTTGCATATAAATATTATAAATTTTTGTTTTGTTTGTTGGCTTTTTTTTTAATAATAATAATAATTAAATAATTGAACTGCTTTATGCTTTATTTATTAACCCTTCTGTGCGTGACAAAAAAAAACACCTTTTCGAAGGTGACAGGGTACCTGGGTACCCCCATACAAATTGTACGAAAATTTCAAACTTTTTCGTTCGTACTGTACAAAATATCGACATTGAGCTAAACTTTTATTTTCACACGTCTGGTAAACATTAACATGCATTCGGAGATTCATAATATTTAACATCATTTTATGATGCATGACACAAAGTCATTCGAGAATAATTTCCCACAGTAATGCTTTGCACTTTGATGTTGGCTTTGAACTTGAACTTATTCTTATTTTGTGTGATCGCATTAAAGTGAAGTGTTTTCTATTATTCCAAGAGTTACTTAGAAAATATGGCTTCAAATTTGGACAGAGTACGTTTTAATATATTCAATGCAGCTGAAATTCCAGAAATATTGTGTGAAATTGAAAGCAATAAGGAAGGATTTATTCCGTCTGATGACGAAGATGAATACGAATGTATTGACGAAATAGCATCGGAAGTTTCAGATGCTGAGCTGATAGGATAGCAAGGTTTTCAATGAATTTTCTGTCTTTTTTTTTAATGCAATTATTTTTTTTTTTATATGAAACTGTGGAGGAATTTCAGCATATATTTAAAATAATATTTATGTATTGCTGAATGAAGTTTCTTTTTAGTCAAACAAAAACCAAAATTTCATGCTACTCCATATAAAGTGTAGAGAGTGTACCTGGGTACCCCGTCACCCTGATAAAGGTGTAGTTTCATTCTAGTTTTATTTTGGTTTTTGTTTTGTATCTCATTTTGAGCTTAGGTTCTATTTATTCAAATATCCACTACACCCAAAAACTTGGGGAATTCTACGAAATCCTCACAACTTGTGATGTCCCCCAATCGTCTATCATAACTGGAAAACACAACCCCAACCAGTGGCACCCACTTGCTGCCTCTCATTTTTCTCTCGTTGTCACCAAAGCTGTGCAATCAGCACGCTATTTGGCGGTCACAGCTACTTTGTCGGCATCAACACATGCGACTTGCGGTTCCCTTTGACTCAAAAAAACTTTTCTGAGCTTGTACCTTAAATAATCTATAAAAAATCCACTTTTGTGTCCCAAAACACACTCACACACACACACTATACATACTATTTGCAAGTATTAAATGAGGTTGCGCTTAACCCTTGAACGAATAATTGGTATAATTCTACATCACTCGCAGGCGACATATTGTACCTTCATATGAAGGTATTGAGATCAATACAAGCCTCCTACGGGAACTTCGGTTTTTCAAGAACAGGTAAACATATCTTAATGATATTGATATCATACGAATTTTTTTTTATTACTGCTCCAAACACAAGGACTTGCAACTCTCAAGTATTTAGCCCATATTAAGTTTACAATAGGAAAAAGTGATAACTCTATAGCTGCAAACTTTCCTATTCAATGCACGATTTTTTTTTGTAAGCCCTAGTGATTTGAAATTCTGAGTCATCTAATGTGTTTTAGTTATAAAATAAGTTTAATTTCATAGAAATATTTTCATCTTCTTTTGAGATTTACAATTAAGAAATTCGATTGGAAATTTTTTGCTGTAAAGAGGATAGTTCATTGATTTTTCGCGCAAGTTTTGCGTGGTTCGGCATTGGTACCGCCTAATTCTACGGCACACATAGCAGTTTTCAACAGCATGAAATGCTCACCAATTCCCATGATATACTTAGGTCCTAACTCGTACTTCCGCTATTTTCACTATTTTTCGCCCAAATATGTACTATTATTATAGCTGCTCGAACATAATAACTGCTCATTGCGACTGAATTCGCTTGATTAGTGACATGCATATCTTATTTGCTATGTCCTCCAGAAAGCTCTTGTAGCATATTGTCCTAAAGTTGATATGAGTTGGCAGCACTGTGCGATCAAACATATTGAAGCTGAATGCCAAAGCTCAGCGTAGTGTTCGTCATTGCACTGTTAACTCACCTAACATTTTGTCCATAACCTCGACCCCGTTTTTGGTTTGTTGTAAAAATTTTTGTGTCGTGGACTTCTCCCTTCAATTGTAGCACCTTGTAAACTTTAAGGAATATAATGCCAGCTTGCTAAAAAATTTTCAAAAAATCGAGAACAACATTCGTCAACATGACCATGGGATTTTAAAATTTGAAATTACGATTTGAGTAGTAGCACCTTGCAGTTATTTTTGTGGGCATTATAGTTAGCAGCGGCAAGTCCTACAATGGGTCTTAGTCCAATATATAGTAGCATAGAAGTGTATGTTATGAATATCATTTAATTCTGTTTAGCCGCTCATAGAATACCGGTGTTCATGACCGCTAAAATACATAGATTTTCACATAGCGCACTGTATGTCCTACACTATAAAAGTTGTTGCAATTTAAAAATACTCAAGATAGAACTATACCTATACCGTCGGACAAAGGTTAATGACATTGTTGCTTATATTACCACTCGTGACCAATTTAAAAATAACATTAAAATAAAATAAGTTAAAAAGCTTATCACTCTGTTCTCAGAATGATCCACGTGTCTTAAATATTTTGTAATGAAAAAAAAAAAAACATCAACTGCTGTAAAATATAACAGCTATAAAGGAATTATTTCAGTAAGTGTTCAATAGTAGCAAAATTAGTGCTGTGTAGCTAAGATGTTTATCCAAATCACAGCATTTTTATCAATTTTTCAATTGATCTTTGCAGTAGACTCAACGAATCTGCTGCTTACAGGCAGTGAGGTAAAAATATATACATTTTCTTAAGTAAAAAAAAAAACAAAATATTAAAGAAATTATATTTTAAGAATTTATCTGGAAAAAATATTTCTGATGATATTGCGGTAAAAAATATACCAGAGCAATTCGAACTGCTGCATACAATTAATGAGAACGTACGCGCAAAGATGACTTCCCTGAGTGTTTAGTAAGTTTATGATGATTACAGTTGCACTCTAACACAATATATTCTTTAATATCGAAAAAGTTTTGTCAGCATTTAACTGAATTGTGCAGTGTACAGCGATGACTTCTTTACCCTCTGAATCTACCAGTTTGTTAAGTCAATCATCGTTGTTCGATTGTCTAGCGAAACTTGTAGACTCGCAATGATACCCTTATGATCCGTTTTTAGTCCGTGAGGTAGCGTATCAAAAAATTAAGTACGAGTGAGAACATTTCTCGTATTCCTTTGTAGTTAGTTACTTAGTTTTGATCTTTAATCACAATGCCGTCCGTTTGCCACCCAAATTCAGTATTCTTGAACATTATTCATTTCCCAGCTCAAAGTCATATATATGTTATTAGCTCAAATTTGGGACCCCAAAAATTTTTTAGACTAAAGTCTACATTGAGCCAGTCTAATTCAGGTCTTGAGAGGTGAAGTTTAATGTCATCAGCGTAGACGTTAACAGTGAGAAGATTGCAAATGAAATAAATATCATCTTTGAAAATGGAATATACGAGTAGCAATGTAAAACTTTGTGTTGAACTTCGCAAATCGTTGCAGTCTTGATTCTAAATAATACGCAACAATAAAATACCAATGCTCACTGAATATACCATATTTTAGTTTCATACAGAGTTAGGAGTGATTGATTGAGCGATTCGAAACCAATAGAAAAATGTAAGAGATAGAGTAAAGTTAAAATGTTTTCTCCATAATAATATCTTCTTCATAATTAATCATCATAACAGCAGTACCTTTGGCTATTACGAAACCCACATGGAATTTACACCAGATGTCTTTTATATTAAGCTATGTAGGGTGCATATTTAGGGTGGCCCTCATACAAACATATTTTAAAAATAGTATTTTCACAAAGACCACTTAATTGACTCACATGGATAGGAATAGAGGTCAATTTAAGGTGGTACAAAGTTCACCGGGTCAGCTAGTATTCTATAAAATTCCTAAGGAGTATTTGATAGTATTTTAAAACAAAAAATGCTCTCTGCTCAAACTCAACACTTTCGAAATCTGCTTTTAAGTTGTATGTGTGGAGTCAGAGACATTATATTTAGGAATTTCTGATAAATATGTGAAATGATTAAAAAATAAACTCAGAATACTGAAATCACTTGAAAATTCTGATATTGAAGGAGAAACAGATAATGATGATGAAAATGCTATTGAAATTACAGTACAGAGAGTACAAATTGCGAAAATGAAAGTTGTTATATCTAGCGAAAAAGCAACTAAGGAAGGAAGGTAATGAATGTGTTAAAAAAGATATTGTCAAAAAAGCAGAAGTGCCAACTATTGATGCTCAAGAGCTCTAAGAATTTGGACTTGATCTATCACACTTAGTAAATATTTTTGAGCCAATAGCGTACAGAAATAGAAAGAAAGAAATAGTATGGGTAAATAGTATGGTAAGTAACCAGATTAACGTTGCTGAACCAGAAGGATATGCCTAGGAAGGTGAAGGCATTTTTATTGCATTTGTACTTTTTTCGGTCCTGAAAAATCGTCCTCAGTACATTTGTCAAGTTTTCAGTATATTCGATACATTCGCCTCATTTTTAGTACATTTGGTTATATCTTAGCAAAGTTTCAGTACATTTATACAGTATATTTCAGTACAGTTATATGTCCATTGTGTAGATTTATAATATTTACCTTCTATAATAATTACCGTTTTTTTTAGCAATGCAAAAATGAAAATAATCGCAATGTGTAGATTCTGTAATTTAATGTGAGATGGCAAAATGTAAGGACCTTTTTTTCTTTTAAAAGTAATTTTTACAAAAATTTCGTTCATTTTAGTAAAATTAGGTATTGAATACTCCTGTAAGTACATTTTCACAAAACCCAAATGCCATCACTGCCCCAGGATGTGAGAACAACATACTCGTATTTCTCAAAATATTTTTAATGATGATTTCTATGCACCTGCACAAAAGGATATAAAAATTCAAACCTTGCGAAGTCTATGAAATTCTTGTATTGTTTGCCTAACGTATTATGATAAGTTGTTTCAAATTGCCATGAGATCACAAGTGTTACGATCGATATTGGTGATTTGTTTTCTTTTTGGAAAATATGTCTGTCAATCGGTTTTTTCGCTTTGAACGTATTTGAATCTTACTGCTCGATGAGAAATTTTATTTGAAGTTTTCAAACAGATGCATATTCAGTGGAACCATATAAGCCTAAGTAAAAATTTTGAGAGTATTAGTTCAAAGTTGTGATTTCTGTCTCTGAAAGAGAGTTCTAATAATTTCTGCAAACTTAATTCAAAACAGAAAATTCTATGAATATATTTTAAAACATACATATGTGTTTGAATAGCTTAATTACGTGTGACAAGTTTGTGGTATATTGATTTTTTTATAATTTGCTTGTGCACTTTCTTAAAACTGAGAAGTGATTAAAAAAATTTAAACTTTGGTTTTTTGAGTGCGGCAGTAAGGTCGATAAAGTTTTTTACATTGTATTATAAGCAATATTTTTAAATATCGTTTTCTGTTGTTACTAGCAGGTTAAAGTTTTCAACTGTTTTTAACTTTACGGATAGTATAAATACTTTACTACTATGATATACTAAATAAATTATGTATGGTCGATTTATTTTTCTGATCTGTAGCCCTTATCTGCCTGGAGAAGACTAAGCCCCAATCTCTCCATAGTTACGCCCATCGGTCTAATTTAGTTATATTTATGTTCTTTTTCCGTTAACCCATTTTCTGCCGCGCTGCATGAAAGTTCGAATTTATAATTAAAAGTAATATTTCTAGACTAATTAGGACCCAGAAAACTCGAATCTGTTGTCCAAAATGTTTTACCATTTTTGGTTTCGTCAGGTGAGACTGTTCGAAAAGTCGAACAATGGCGGTTGGGTACAATTCAGCTTATATATTGAATATGCATATTTTCTCCAGGTATATATTTAAAATTACATTTTTTATTGAAACTTTAGCTATAAATAAACATAAGAACTCCTCACGAAACTAACTGAATAAAATAACTAGTAAAAGTGTTATCTTCGGTCATGTCAAAAACACGTAGTAAAGGTTGAAGATATAAAAAAATTGAAAAAAATGAAGAAGTCTAAAAAATATAGAAACCATTGAAGAAAATTGAAAGAAATTGAAAAAGTCGAAAAAATGTAATGTTGAAAGTGGTTAAAAAACTCAAGAAAAGTTGCAAGAGGTTGAAAAATTTTGAAACAATTCAAAATTCATTTAAAAGTCGAAAAAATAAAGATAGTCATAGGTTTAGGTTCACATTCATCTTCTGGATCTCCATTCCCTGGCGCTGAAGCAATAACAACAAGTGGTCGTAATTGCATTTATAGAATTGAAGTTGCAGACTCTGGGCTCACACCGTTTTTTCTACTGCTTTAAAAATAATTCTATTGAGTTGAGCAAAGAAAATGAAGGCAATAATGGTTCTGGCTCGACCCTTGGATGTTTAAAGTTCACCTAGTTGTACGACTAAGCATTAGCAAAGCAATAAAATGTAACTTAGACTAAACAAGAGACCTCTCCTTTCTCTTAGGCCTTATGTGTGGACTTTAGAACTTCCGTTCTACCTCCATTTTAGCGTATTAAAATTTGTGGAGGCGGGAACGTAGTCGGAAGTACGATCTAGAGCGGAAGTTCCATACTTGCGGATGCAAATGCGAAGCTCCGTGAAAACCCCAGTAACGATATTGAAAAATTTTCATTGTTTCAGTAATTGCAAGTAGTAGATATTCATAAAATCTAGCCTCCATGTAATATTAACCACAAAACTTCGTAAGAGCATAATTTTGTTCATGCTGGAAGTATTTTGATTTTATTTTATGATTTCTGATTTCATTTTAACTAGTAACTAAAGAGACTTTAAATCTTTTAAGCCTTAATTACCATCTAACGAAACAAAGAAACGAAATGAAAGATGACTTGGAAGAATTGAAAGAGGCGCAAAAACAACTATTAAGGACAGTAGAGTCGAATGACCCAGAAGATTTCTATTTAAACGATGATATTCAAAAGTTTCCTGATGAAAAAACCACAAAAGAGCCGTCAAAGGAAACTTCTCAAAGTACCAAAAAAAATCCGACCGGGGATGGAGATCGAAAAGATGAATGTAGCTCAACTGCCGGCCCTTGGATGGTTATCCAACGTAGACAGGATGGTAGCGTCGATTTTTTCCGGAACTGGGTTGATTACAAGCTTGGTTTCGGTAATTTAGAGGGAGAATTCTTTATTGGATTGGATAGGCTACATGCTATCACATCATCAAGGATTCATGAGCTCTGGATACAAATGGAAGATTTTAAAGGCTGGAGACGCTGGGCCAAGTATAGTACTTTTGCTATTGGTGATGAAAGTCAGAGCTATGCCTTAAATGTCCTTGGAAATTTTTCGGGCAATGATAGAGATTCGCTGCGCATGAATCAATCTCATAAATGGGCTACGAAGGAAAAGGATACTGAAGGAGCAAATGGCTGTGCTAAGTTATATACTGGTGCGTGGTGGTATAGGTGGTGTTATGAAAGGTATGAGGAATATTTTTTTTGTAATAAGACAAACATAGTTATTTTTTTAGCAATTTAAATGGCGTATACTCAGAGGGAAAAAATGATGCCGAAATAAAAAAGACTATAACTTGGAATGCATTGAGTGGAAAATATCAGTCACAGAAATATGTTCATATGGCAATACGACCCGTTCCCAATCGGTGTTAAATATCTCAAGAACTAAAGATTGTGTTTTTATTTAAAGTCACTAGAAATTCTGTATATTTCTTCTACTAAAAAATTTAGCGAAAACAGATATATTTTTTGTTCTTATAAATGGAAAAATAATAAATTTGATGATGTGAACTATCAAAAACGGAAATTTACAAAATCGACTATTTTGGGAAAAGACCTGCTCAGATTTTGTTCACATTTTGCATGGTCATTCAAATCTTACAAAAATGTATTACAGTTTTTTCCAACGATTCTTAGTTCGAGAGGTATGGATGGATGCTGAAAAACAAAGTCTTGGCAAATATGTACAATACAAATATGTAGAACAACCATTTTAATGTCGTCGAAAGTAAAAAAACAAAAAACAGATTTTCATAAAGGTAGAACCTATTAAAAAAATCCTTTCTGTAAGCCACTTAACTGTGTTTTCTTTTCATATTGCGTCCCATTTGATTTCTTTGATAGTTTTCAATCTAAGATTTGATGAAGAGCAATTATATAGTATATACATTAGGTGATTAAATTTACGGAGTTTAGTTTTCTCAATAAACTAGTTTACAAGAAAACTGCCGCATATCTCTTCAATAAACTACAATTTTCTCAATCGCTTAGAACGTATAATCCAAATTTACCCAGCTATAAATACGTTTCGTTATTAACCCTCTGATGAGCGTACGGGTCTGGCCAGACCAAATCGGTTTTCAAATTAGTATATCTTTTTTTCTGGGTGAGTGATCCTCGTCCATGACTTCCTTATATAAGTTAAGGCGAACGCAATAGAACAGTAAACGATGCTTTACGATATATTTGTAGTGAGAAATTGTATTTTAAACTTTTTCGTGAATCACGCGCACATGGGTGTGTGTAGACCCAACCAATTTTATCATACGATATTGATCAAAAGATTGAGTAAGACGTATTTTTGGATTATTAGGATGATGAAGATGTGAAGGATTTTTACAGAGAAGCCGCGCTCGTCCTTGCTAGCTTAGCACAAAGAGAGTAAATAATAAAAGAGATTTACTCACTCTCTGGCAACATTTAATGTTGCAGAGATTGGGTGCAAAGTTAATTTTCGCCGTCTAATTTCGATCCACATGGGTTTCTTGGCTAAATAGTCGAGAAATGAACCATAAACTAAGCGAAAATAAAATTGGCGAATTCAGTTTCATTATTAAGCAAGTATCAGTTTAAGTTACTTCCCAGCAGGCAATTGAGCAAGGACTTCCTCGGAGAAGGCCTGCTAGAACTGCTGCGATTATAAGATGCCTTCTCAAAACAAAATTTTCATGCAAATAAAAATATGTACACTCATGTTTTTTATTATGATGTTTGTTTTTGTTAAGTAGTGAAATTTTAATGAGCAGAATATTTACACTCCATTGAGTGTCTGTTTCATGTTATGGCGGAGTGTTGTGTATTCAATGTCAAATTATAAAGCAAGAAAACGTCACAACAAATAAACATTAAAAATATCAACGCAAGTACAAGTGAGGTGACGCGGATAAAAAAAAAAATAACTCAGAGTCTCACGGCATATTAAAATTTAATTTTTCCGAGTACTTCTATCACCCCTGCTACGGCAAGCGCTCTTAGAAGGCTTGCTTAAGAAGGCCTGTTTTATCGGGACATTTCATATAAAAAAGAAAGTAAGTTTGAAAGGAGGTGGCAAGGCCTTAATCTTACCAAAGAAAGCCTGTTAGAAGCACTGCTTGCTCCTGCCTTTGCCTAATGGGTTCATATCCAATGTTCCAAAAAAATTCTATGCACCGCCATCGTGTTCAGCATCCTCGGAAATGGGGGGTGACAAATATTTTACCGATGGAAGACACGGAATATGCGATACCCCCATTTTGGGGCGGTTTTTGGCCATTTTAGGGGTGGGGTAAACTCAACACCACCATTGTGTTCAGCATTCTCGAAAACGGGGGGTGGAGGTGGTCTGGTTGCTGCTTTAAATATTTGTATTTTTCAAGTTTTTTCCCGACTCACAGAATCCACTATAAGCCCATTTTGCAGAGTTACAAATATATAAATAAAAATTACATCAATAGCGATCTATTTTTTTCTCAACGGAATATTGTACTTTAATATTTTTAACATTTATATAATTTTTTTCGTTTTTCGATCGGACAGGGAAGGCTGTTTTTCATTAACATTTAATAAATAAACATGTTTTAAACATTACAAAATACATTATTTAAAATTGAAAAAAATCTCACTTATACTCTATTTCAATACGAATCGAACACTGTTAAATTTATAAAATTCGTCGAATCCGTTCAAAAGTTATAAGCTTTTGAAAAGATTTTGTCCCCGAATTTCAATTGCCTATTCTGCCGTCAGAAGCGAATAAGGCGTATCTCAAAAAAATTGATATTCGAGATTCTTATGGCATTGGATAGCTTAAGAAAGTACGCGTCTAATGAACTTATCCAAATAACGATATTTTAATTCAAACATATAAAATCCCTTAAGAATATTTTCTCTATCTCAATTTTACCGCAAATTACTAAGCGATTTAGACGTATTTCAAGAGTGCGAAGGTAAATGGTCGTATATTTGACTACTACTAAATAATTTAAAAAAAACAACGGGAAATAACGCAAATCTTCGTTGACTGGATCATGTTATCATTGTCGTTGTAAGTTCTTGTCATTCTTTGTTTGTTCACTTCACCTTCTAATACCAGGAAATATGATGTCATTTTGGTGAAAACTCCCTTCTTTTAAGGCTTGAGATTTCTTAAGTAACAATAATATATGCTTATTTTATTATATGTTTCTTTCAGTAAATATACTACAATTTCTAAAATTTATATTTAAAAAAAAGTATCTTAACTTATAACTAATTTTCTGTAATTTCATAAATATAAGTGATGTACTTGAAAGATAACAAGTCTTATGTACAACGATGCTTATGTATTATATATACATAAAATAAATAAATTAGTCGAAAACAATACCTACTTTGCTTACTAGGGCGTAATCTCTTCAGTAATTTGGTAAGTTATAAGGAATGCTCTCTAGGGTAATTACATAATTACCTTATAACTTGTATCGATATAGCCATATCTGTAACTTCCCATGAATAAACAGAAAATACGAGCGACATTTTTTTAATATATTATTTCTTAAATTTAAAAACCACGTAAGAAAAATTAGGTTACAAAAATGGCATTAGCTTACATTACACGGCTAAGGACAAATTCCACATTGTAAAAGAATCAGTAAGGGTTAAAAATAAAAATTTGAAAAATTCCTATAAATTTTCTTACTCAACTAGAATCAATTCAGAGGCGTCGCATTTGATTTTCGTAATAAATATATATTGTACATATTTTATATTCTCCCCATCCTTTGAGATTGATGAGATCAAAATTGTATAGCTCTTAATTTGCAAAGATAAATGCTCGACAGGAGTATCAATCGAGGCCTTCATCGATGGAGTTCGCCATGAGACAATGTCAGTGATTTTTATTAATTCTAAAGTTACATATTCTAATGAATTTGGATACTTTGAAACAAGAAAAAAACAAACAATCCACGGTACAGTCCTTAAAAAGGAGGTTGTCATTTTGCCAAACAATGAATGTTAAGTCCAGCATGTCCTGGTTTTTATCTGACTTTAAAGGTTAGAGAGACCATTAAGAAATGTCTACTAAGTTGCAAAATGGGATCACCAGTAGTTTACATAGATATGTACTAAAGTTTTTTTTGAGGGTTTTCTTTTCGCAGCAAAATTAGAAAAAAGTTTATGGTTTAAGATTCCAGCTTAAAATGTATGTCAAATGATACAACTTGAAGAGCCTAAATATAAAAGATATGGTTACTTTGCCGAATCCTGTCCCAAACATGGGTTTTCACCTGTTTTTTGGGCCAGAATTTTTCAGAAAAATGTTTATGGTTTGAGATTTCAGCTTGAAATGTGTGTCAAATAATAGACCTCGATGATCTATAATAAAATATATAGGTTTGCTTTGCCGAATCCCGTCGCAAATGTGGGTTGTCACCTTTTTTTTGACCAGCATTTGTCGAATTTCCACCTGTACTCGCCCACCATAACACTTATTTCAATTATTTGATCAACCGGTTAGTGGAACTAATCAAAATTGGCTACTGCACCATTTAGTCACATGACATTTCTTTGTTGATATTTGTGAAATTTATAAGAGAAGCTTGTCAAAAGATCAACGCAAGCTCAGATTAAAAACTAACAAAGAAATCAAATGAGATGTAATATGAAAAGATAACACAGCTAAGTGGCTTACAGAAACGATTTTTGTATTAGGTCCTGCCTTTATAAAAATCTGTTTTTTGTTTTTTTTTACTTTCGACGACAATAAAATGGTTGTTCTATCCATAATTCTGGAACTAAGAATCGTTGGAGAAAACTGAAATACATTTTTATAAGATTTGTATGACCATGCAAAATGTGAACCAAATCTGAGCAGGTCTTTTCCCAAACATCGAATTTGTAAATTTTAGTTTTTGATAGTTCACGTCATCAAATTTATTATTTTTCCATTTATAAGAATAAAAAAAATTTCTGTTTTCGTTAAATTTTTAGTAGAAAAAATATACAGAATATCGCAAAATTTGTCTGTCTCTAAGGATATCTTGTGACTTTAAATAAAAACACAGTCTTTAGTTCTTGAGATATTTAACACCGATTGGGAACGGGCCGTATTGCCATATGAACATATTTCAGTGAATAAAGCCATCCGCGCCATGACTGCCAAAGGATTTGCTTACCTAAATCGGCTTTCGAGGCCCTTCCCTTCATGTATTGGCCATTTAAGTTGCTAAAAAAATAACTATGTTTGTCTTATTACAAAAAAAAATATTACATTATACCTTTCATGACAGTCATTATACCACCACGCACCAGTAAAAGTAGAAGCACAGTTTCTACCTTTAGAAGCATCATTATCCTTATCCTTCGTAGTCCATTTCTGAGCTTCATGAATGGTCAGCGAATCACCAGCATCGCCCGAATAATTTCCAAGGACATTTAAGGCATAGCCCTGACTTTCGCCACCAATAGCAAAGGTACTATACTTGGCCCAGCGTCTCCCGCCTTCAAAATCTTCCATTTGTATCCAGAGCTCATGTATTCTTGGTCCTGTGATAGCATGTAGCTTATCCAATCCAATAAAGAATTCTCCCTCTATATTACCGAAACCAAGCTGGTAATCAACCCAGTTCAGGAAAAAATCAATGCTACCATCCTGTCTACGTTGGATAACCATCCAAGGGTCGGCGGTTGTGCCAGAACCATTATTGTCTTCATTTCTTTTGCTCAACTCAATCGAATTATTTTTTAAGCAGTAGACAAAAAACGGTGCTAGTCCAGAGTCTGGAACTTCAATTCTATAAATGCCATTGCGACCACTTGCTTTTATTGCTTCAGCGCAATTCTTTGGCATAGGTTCACATTCATCTCCATTCTCTGGCGGTTTTTTTGTGGTACTTTGAGTAGTTTCTTCTGACGGTTCTTTTGTGGAACTTTGATCAGTTTCTTCCGACGGTTCTTTTGTGGTACCTTGAGTAATTTCTTCTGACGACTTTTCTGTGGCACTTTCAGAAGGTGGTGTCACATCTTCTGGTGGTTCTGCACTTGGTTCTTCTGACGGTTCTTCTGTGTTGCCTTGCGCAGTTTCTTCTTCTGACTTTTCTGTGGCACTTTCAGAAAGTGGTGTCACATCTTCTGGTGGTTCTGCACTTGGTTCTTCTGACGGCTCTTTTTCGGTTGTTTCATCATCATTTAAAAATAAATATTCTGGGTCAGCTGAGTCTACTGTCCTTAGTAGTTTTTGTGTGCCAGCGAGCGCTGCTTTCAACTCTTCCAAGTCATCTTTCATTTCGTTTCTTTGTTCCGTTAGATGGTAATTAAGGCTTGAAAGATTTAAAGATTCTTTAGTTACTAGTTATGGGAAATCAGAAATCATAAAATAAAAACAAAATACTTTCAGCATAACAAAATGATGCACTCATGATGTTTTGTGTTTAATATTACATGGAGGCTTAATTTTATAAATATCTACTACTTGCAATTACTGAAACAATGAAAATTTTTCAATATCGTTACTGGGGTTTTCACGGAGCTTCGCATTTGCATCCGCAAGTACGGAACTTCCGCTCTAGATCGCACCTCCAACTACGTTCCCGCCTCCACAAATTTTAATACGCTAAAATGGAGGTAGAACGGAAGTTCTAAAGTTCACACATAAGGCCTAAGAGAAAGGAGAGGTCTCCTGTTTAGTCTAAGTTACATTTTATTGCTTTGCTAATGCTTAGTCGTACAAATAGGTGAACTTTAACCATCCAAGGTTCGGCAGTTGAGCCAGAACCATTATTGCCTTCATTTTCTTTGCTCAACTCAATAGAATTATTTTTAAAGCAGTAGAAAAAACGGTGTGAGCCCAGAGTCTGTAACTTCAATTCTATAAATGCCATTACGACCACTTGTTGTTATTGCTTCAGCGCCAGGGAATGGAGATCCAGAAGATGAATGTGAACCTAAACCTATGCCTATCTTTATTTTTTCGACTTTTAATTGAATTTTGAATTGTTTCAAAAATTTTCAACCTCTTGCAGCTTTTTTTGAGTTTTTAACCACTTTCAACATTACATTTTTTCGACTTTTTCAATTTCTTTCAATTTTCTTCAATGGTTTCTATATTTTTTAGACTTCTTCATTTTTTTCAATTTTTTTATATCTTCAACCTTTACTACGTGTTTTTGACATGACCGAAGATAACACTTTTACTAGTTATTTTATTCAGTTAGTTTCGTAAGGAATTCTTATGTTTATTTATTGCTAGAATTTCAATAAAAAATGTAATTTTAAATATATTCAAACTATTTTTACACCTCCCCTTCCGTTCTCCTGAAGCTCCATATCCACATCCTCCTCCGCGTAGATGACCTCCGTTACAACCCTATACCTTAACGATACAGTATATTCTTTAAGTCACCGGACGGGATTGGAAAAAAATTTCTGTTTATTTGAACAAAAATAGTTAAATTTAATGAAAATACGTTCTCCCTGCGTCGATACAATGCTGGGTGCGGTCCTTGGTCCACCATGGACTTTTGCATATCCGGTTTTAAATGGCGTCGACTTCCCCCGTCACAGTCACTTTGATGGCTTAGATTTCGTCGTACATCGTTCCTTTCACCGCGCATTTGATGTTGGGAACATGAAATAGTCGCATGGCTTTAGATCAGGCGAATACGGCAGATAATTATCAAGGGAATATGTGTTTTTGCCAGAAACTCACGAACGGTGACATTTATCAGTGAAGAAGTATACGAACACATTGACACTGAAAACGTTATATCTCTCAAACTAAACGGTTTTCTTGAGATTGTGAAAGCAGGTAGCTGATGTGCTACCCCATCACTATCAGTCCCATCCGACATACTGTGTATATTTATATTCCAGAAGATAACATAACATAATATTTTGACACATTTTAATATAACTATTTGGCAATTGAAACAAGCCCATAGTTGGAACGAATTGAGTAGCCTTGAACAAGCTTATGTATAGCTGCAAAGGGCTTCAACCTCTTTGAACTTTTTTTCGAATTTTTCAATCCCTTTCCAATTATTTCAAGATTTTCCATATGTCATCATGACTTGTTCAGTCTCTTTCATCCGTTTCAACGTTACTCAACCCCTTGCAATTTTTTTCAACATTTTTTTAACTTCTTGAACGTTTTCACACGTACCCAACTTTTTGCTACGCTACAATTTACGAAACTACAATTTCTTTAGCCAATCGAACGACGATGATTGACTTAATCAAATGATAGATCCAGAAAACGAGGACGTCATCGCATATAATCTGCATAATTCGATTATATACTGACTAAATTCATTTATTATTGGATACCGGGTGTCCCATTTTAACTTACACAGCAGAAAAGCTGCAGCCAGTTAAGGCAAGATTGTGCAGCGGTCCAGCCAATGATTACTAGCTTCTCCAAGCGTGAATTCGAACTTGACTTTCGACTTATTCAGCTGTGTTAGTTAAAATGGGATACCCTGTATATTATGATGAAGTGCATCAATTATTATAATCATCATAAACTTACGTTAACCCCAGAGAATTTATTTCATCGCTTAAATTCTCATTCATTGTCTGCAGCAGTTCCAATAGCTCTTGCATATCTTTGAGCGTCATATCATCAGAAATATTATCAGTTAAGTTCTTAGAAAAAGAAGTTTCTTAGATTTTTGATTTTTTTCAATTCCAAAAATGTATGGAATTTTTGATTTTCTTACCTCACTGTTTGAAAACAACAGATTCGTTGAGACTCCTGCACAGATCAATTGAAAAATTGATAATAATGCTGCGATTTCAATAAACATCTTAGCTACTCTGCATTAACTTTGCTATTAATCAATAATTAGTGAAATAATTCTTTTATCGCTTATCGTTTATTTTCTATAGTAGTAGATTCCTGTTTTTTTATTTTTCATTATGAAAAATTGAAGACACGTGGACCATTCTGAGAACAGAGTGATAAGCTTTTTAATTTATTTTGTTTTTATTTTATTTTAAAATTGGTCACGAGCGTAAACAAAGGAAACAATATATTAAACCTTTGTAGAACCTGAAGTGCTAAATCTGAACATTTATGTATTTTAGCGGTCGTGAGCTCCGGTATTCTAAGAGCAACTCAACAGACCTACATAAATCATATTCATGCCATACACTTTTTAACTAGTAGTTTTTTTCAATATGATTGATATCACAGTGCAGTCGTTTTATATAATCTTCAAGGAGCACAACCCAAGTTGTACTCCAGTACATTCGACAAGTTTCCAGTATATTCTCGGAACATTTTCAGTAGTACATTTTAACTATATCTAAAAATATGCATCGAATTATAAAGTATAAAGTATAAAACATCCATATTGTAGCAGCGTGACATTTGGGAGTAACAGGTTCTAAATTGCTTAGGTTTGGTTCAAAAAAACAAAAAATCGAATGCTCAGCTTAGCCGTTTTTAAAAAATCAGTGCCGACGCCCGTATATTTTCACTTTTTAAGTGTCTACTTTAGGCGCTTGAAATCCTTTATAGCCTGTAATGAACAAGGAGCCATAGGTACCTGCATTTTCTTTAATAACATAATGCAAGTGTTAAGTTTTCATGGAAAAATGTATGATGGTACCTATGCCCTCGCAAGCATGTAAAGGTTAAGTGCAAGCTTACTTAATAGCTGTAATTGGTCTGAGTCAAAGAGGACCGCAAATTTCACGTATTGATGCCGACATAGTAGCTGTGACCACTAACTAGAACGCTGATAACGAGCTAAGGCGGCAATCAAAGAGGTGCCAAGGGTTGAGGTTGTGTTCTCTAAATATGGAAGACTGTGGGGAATTTTCTCAAGTTGTAAGGATTTTATAGGATTGCCAAAATTTTTTGCCGTAGCGGATATTTGTGGTATAAGACGGCATCCCACTTCGGTGATGCCGGGGTTGGGCTGCTAGCATTTGAACAGAATCAGATCAGAACAATAAAAAATATATATATATCAGTGATGGCATTTTCGGTACATTTGTACTTTTTTCGGTACATTTGCGTCCTGAAAAATCGTATTCAGTACATTTAACAAGTTTTCAGTACATTCGGTGCATTTCTCACATTTTTAGTACATTCGGCGAATTTTCAGCACATTTTCAGTACATTTTCGGTACATTTGAACAATTTATAATAATTACCTGTTTTCGGTTTAATTAAATGAAAAAATAATTATAATAATTACCTTTTTTTGTATAAATAATTGCAAAGTGTAGTTTTTGTAATTTAATTTCATATATGTATATCTCATTTTCCTAGGGTTTTTGAGATGCCAAAAGTGAGGACCTTTTTTTTTTTTTTTTGGTTATTGAGAAAATTGTACAAAAATTTCGTACATTTTAATAAAATTGGATGTTCACGCCAAAAAAGTACATTCGGCCTCTAAAAAGTACATTTCAAGTCTCGATTCAGTACATTTTCACAAAACCTAAATGCCATCACTGATATATATATCTAAAGGAGCTAGAACAGAACTAGATTGAAAGTCAAATTGAAAGCGAACAGAGATAGAACAGGACTAGAACAGTTAAGGAATAAAAAAGTTTTAACCTAAGTAGTTGAAAAGTAGAAAAGAACTAAAGCCAAATAGAACAATATCAGACATAATCTGAACTAGATAGACCTGAGACTAGCAAATACGTAGTACAGAAATGGAACCGATCAAAACAAATACAAAAACAAATAGAGCTTTAACGGAAAAAGAACATAAATATAACTGAATTAGACCGATGGGCGTAACTATGGAGAGATTGGGGCTCAGTAGGTGGCCAAATTATTAGGGACAGTGCTCAAAGTTTTGTATTTTCTAGTTCAAATGATTTTTTTGAGCAAATAATTGGTGCTAGGCTTAGTAACAATTTTTTTTATAATATTCTGTTTAGATAATAAAAACAACATAATACGTAGTGTACACTCATTTATTTTTTCGTAATGGTAATATTCGTATCCTTAGAAAATTTTATGCAAATAACATTAATATTTGTTGATACCACCCTTAGCTACAATTAAGGCTTATATGCCTCGGGGCATGCTCTGTATACATTTTTTTTTTGGTGTTGTAGGAGTTCGGTGTTGTGATGTCATTCTCTGGTGAGTGTTTCAATCAACTTCCGCGTGGTGGTAATCAATCCTTTCGCGATCGCCCGTTTGGAGTTTTCCACATATTCTCTATGAACGGGTGGCAACCCATATTTAGGACAAGATTTGGTAAGGCAACCCTATATATTGTGTTTAGGCTCGTCGAACTCTATCATTTGACATACATTTCAAGCTGTTATCTTATACACTCGACTTTTAAGCATATGAGTTGCAACTAAGGCTTACTCTTCCTCACTCATACGACATGAAGATAATGCAATTATTCGAATGGTATATATATCTATAAGAAGTAAGCCATTACTTATGATATAGTACATATGATGTTCTAGATAGCTGTGAGTATTTATGCAACAGAGTAGACATGGCCCAAAAATTGACGTTTCCCGAACAATTTTGCCAGACAACCTGGTATTTTTCATCTGCGTGTAAGAGGTCATAAGAGGCTAAGAGGTTTTTTTTTTCAAAATCATTCAACACTTTGTACGAACAGTTATATTTTGCAGCGAAAAGAAAAACCTCAAAAAAACCTTCAGTGTCTAAACTGCTGGAGATCCCATTTTGCAGCTTAGTAGACATTTCTTAACCTTTAAATTCAGATAAAAACCAGGACATGCTGGACTTAACTTAATTCATTGCTGGGAAAAATGACAACCTCCTTTTTAAGGACTTTATCGTCGATTGTTTGTTTTTTCTTGTTTCAAATTAGAATATGTAATTTTAAAATTAATAAAAATCACTAACATTGTCTCACGGCGAACTCCATCGATGAAGGCCTCGATTGATACTCCTGTCGAGCATTTATCTTTGCAAATTAAGAGCTATACAATTTTGATCTCATCAATCTCAAATGCGACGCCTCTGAATTGATTCTAGTTGAGTAAGAAAATTTATAGGAATTTTTCAAATTTTTATTTTTAACCCTTACTGATTCTTTTACAATGTGGAATTTGTCCTTAGCCGTGTAATGTAAGCTAATGCCATTTTTGTAACCTAATTTTTCTTACGTGGTTTTTAAATTTAAGAAATAATATATTAAAAAAATGTCGCTCGTATTTTCTGTTTATTCATGGGAAGTTACAGATATGGCTATATCGATACAAGTTAGAAGGTAATTATGTAATTACCCTAGAGAGCATTCCTTATAACTTACCAAATTACTGAAGAGATTACGCCCTAGTAAGCCAAGCAATAATTTTTTTTTCGCTTAATTTATTTATTTTATTTACATATATATAATACATAAGCATCGTTGTACATAAGAATTATTATCTTTCAAGTACATCAGCTATGTTTATTAATTAAATTACAAAAAATTAGTTATAACTTAAGATACTTTTTTTTAAATATAAATACTGAACTTATAGTATAGTTTAATAGATTCCAGGAAAGGAAGATTGTAAATCTGAGACGAGCTGGGTCCTAGTTTAATATTTCCTGACTGAGACACGATTTTGGTCCGATTCACAATCAGCTGCAACATGATGTATTTTTAAGAACGTTAACTGAGATGAGCGAGGCCTCAGTCTAAAATTACCAGGTTAGACGAAATAGGATCCTTTGTGAATTTATATTATTTTTCAAAATGTGTATTAGCAAAGATGAGCTTACATCTTTTGAAAGTACTTATGTACTATTTTTATTTAAAAGAATGAAAGCTGGGGCGAGCTAGGTCTCAGTTTAAGCTTTCCTGGTTAAGACTAGCTTGGTCCCAGTCTAGAAACATCAGCAGCATTATATGCACGGTATATGTATAAATAATAGCTGAGACGAGCTGGGTCCCGATCTAACAAAACCAGAATAACACAAGCTAGGGTCATCAGTGATTTTCTCTTATGTAGTTATAATAATGACAGCTAGGTTTGAGTCTAATATAACTTGGCAGAGGTGTGCTAATATCAATATGGAATTGTATTATTCAATCAGAGCCTGGTCTGGACGTGGAAAGCATAGCTAAGTCTGAAAGAAGATACATATATGTGTGAAATCATATGTGTACTTGTGTACTTTGAGCAAGAATAGTTGACCTAGAACAATTCTTTGGATTATTGAATATTTCAGAATCTGCACGGCATTTTATAGCACATGGAGGAGAGTAATGTATTTATAACTGGGCAAAACCAGATTATACGTTTTAAGCGATTGAGAAAAGTGTAGTTTATTGAAGAGATATGCGGCAGTTTTCTTGTGAGCTAGTTTATGGAGAAAACTTAACTCCGCAAATGACTATTTTTACAGAAAATTGAAAGAGAAAGAAAAAGCATTATAGCAGAACTCTTCACATCTAATTGCAATTTTTGCTAAGTTATAATGAACAAGGTCACCATATGCGATGAAGAGGGACTACGAAACTTTCTTTCCTGGGGTACGAAAGCAGTTGTTGACGACAATTTTCTTACAACATATCTAGTATATTTGCCATCTAAAAGTGACATGAATTTGAATTTTAAGGGTTGCAACCTAACAATATTAACCAACGGGTTTCAAATTAATGTAACCTTGAAATGGCTGTAACTTCGCAAGGAAACATCACAGAGCACCTCACGAAAGCTCATTTTAAAGGACAAGGAAGGTACAGAATGATGCTTTTTTAAAAAAAGCTGAAAAGCTGTTTTTGAATCCTATACATGGTCTCGAAAGTAGAAAAAATAACGTTATGTTTTAGGTACTTATCCTTAAATATTTCAAAATTCTGACATGATTCAGATTCAGAGCAAAAAATTACTTCGAAAAACCACCTTCTTCGGCCCAACAAAATTTATCACCTATACATTCAGATACTTTTTCAGTAAAAAATAATTTTTCCATACAATTTACATGTAAAATTAAAACAGGCTTCTGCGCTTCCATATAAAATTGAGATACAGAGCTGAATTTTCGTGAACTTTTTCTTCATATCATAAACTTACTTTTTAAGCAACAGCTCATTGAATCACCCTGATATATATATATATGATTGCTCTTCATCAAATATAAAATTGCTATATTCAATCAAAATGTTTTCTCTAGCTAAAGGCAATAAGCCTCCCATGCATCAACAAATAAATTTCATGTTGAATAACTAATTGAGACGTTTTAACGCCCTTTCAATTAAATTGTTGCCTTAAGTTTTAGTTTCCAAAATCCCGCCCACTAGCACCGTATATGCTAGCCGTTTTGATAAGATCAACCAGTATCTGTCGACTTTCCAACTGCACTCGCACACCATTATACTTATTTCAATTATTTGATCAACCGGTTAGTAGAACTTATTATAACTGGCTACTGCACCTTTTAGTCGCATGAAATTTCTTTATTAATATTTGTGAAATTTGAAATAGATGCTTGTCAAAAGATCGACTCAAGCTCAGATTGAAAACTTACAAAGAAATCAAATGGGACGCAATATGAAAAGATAACACAGTTAAGTGTCTTACAGAAAGGATTTTTTTTATAAGGTCCTGCCATTATGAAAATCAGTTTTTTTGTTTTTTTACTTTCAGCATCCATCCATACCTCTGAAACTAAGAATCGTTGGAGAAAACTGTAATACATTTTTGTAAGTTTTGTACCATGTGAACCAAATCTGAGCAGGTCTTTTCCCAAAAATTATCGATTTTGCAAATTTTTGTTTTTGATAGCTCACGTCATCAAATTTATTATATTTCCATTTATAAGAATAAAAAAAAATTTCCAGTTACGTTAAATTTATTAGTAGGTAGAAGAGCTCTACAGAATTTCACAAAATTTGTTTGTATCTCTAAAGATATCTAGTGTTTTTAAATAAAAAACAGTCTGTAGTTCTTGAGATATTTAACACTGATTGGGAATAGGTCGTATTGCCATATGAACATATTTCATTGAATAAAGCAATCCACGCCATGACTTCCAAGTGATACCCTTACCTATATCGGCTTTCGGGACATCTCCTTTTAAGTATAGGCCATTTAAGTTGCTAAAAAAATAACTATGTTTGTCTTATTACAAAAGAAAAAATATGACAACATACCTTTCATGACAGTGCGTAAACCACCACGCACCAGTAAAAGCATAATTACATTTTTTTTTTGGAGGCCTTTCTTTTGCTTTATCCTTCGTATTCCATTTAAGACCTTGGTGTTCGATCAATGAATCATCAGCATCGCCCGAATAATTTCCAAGGACATTTAAGGCATAGCGCTGACTTTCACCACCAATAGCAAAGGAACTATACTTGGCAAAGCGTTTCTCGCCTTCAAAATCTTCCATTTGTATCCAAAGCTCATGTAACCTTGATGCTGTGATTGCATGTAGCTTATCCAATCCCATAAAGAATTCTCCCTCTAAATTACCGAAACCAAGTTGGTAATCAGCCCAGTTCAATAAAAAATCGATGCTACCATCCTGTCTACGTTGGATAACCATCCAAGGATTGGCGGTTGAGCCAAAACCATTATTGCCTTCATTTTCTTTGCTCAACTCAATAGAATTATTTTTTAAGCAGTAGACAAAAAACGGTGTGAGCTCAGAGTCTGCAACTTCAATTCTATAAATGCCATTGCGACCAGTTTTTTTTAGTGCTTCAGCGCAATTTTTTGGCAAAGGCACACAGTTACTTTGATTCAAATTTGGTTGTACACTCTCTGTCGGCTCTTCTATGACACTTTGAGTAGTTTCTTCTGACGGTTCTTCTATGACACTTTGAGAAGTTTCTTCTGACGGTTCTTCTATGACACTTTGAGAAGTTTCTTCTGACGGTTCTTTTGTGGCACTTTGAGCAGTTTCTTCAGACGGTTCTTCTATGACACTTTGAGTAGTTTCTTCTGACGGTTCTTCTGTGTTGCCTTGCGCAGTTTCTTCTTCTGACTTTTCTGTGGCACTTTCAGAAAGTGGTGTCACATCTTCTGGTGGTTCTGCACCTGTTTCTTCTGACTGCTCTTTTTCGGTTGTTTCATCATCATTTAAAAAGAAATTTTCTGGGTCATCTGAGTCTACTGCCCTTAATAGTTTTTGTGTGCCAATAAGCGCTGCTTTCAACTCTTCCAAGTCATCTTTTATTTCGTTTCTTTGCTTCGTCAGATAGTAATTAAATCTAAAAAGATTTAAAGTCCCTTTAGTTACTAGTTGCGGGAAATCAAAAATCATAAAATAAAAACAAAATACTTTCAGCAAGAAAAAAATGATGCACTAACGATGTTTTGTTGTTAATATTACATGGAGGCTAGATTTTATGAATATCTATTACTTTCAATTACTGAAACAATGGAATTTTTCAATATCTTTACTAGGGTTGTAACGGAGCTTCGCAATCGCATCCGAAAGTGCGGAACTTCCACTCTAAATCGTACTTCCGACCACTTTCCGCCATCACAAATTTTAATGCGCTAAAATGAAGGTAGCACGAAAGTTATAAAATCCACATATAAAGCTAAAGAGAAGGGAGAGGTCTCTTGTTTAGGCTAAGTTACATTTTGTTATTTTCTAATGCTGCTAAGTGGATAGAAACAGATTAGCACAACTATAGCTAGAAACTTAGTTATTTTTTCCATTTCTGAAGCTACGTATCCACATCCGCCTCCGTGTAGATGACCTCCGTTACAACCCTAATCTATACCTATACTAAACAGTATATCCTTAAAGTTACCGGACGGGATTGAAAAAAAATTTCTGTTTATTTTTACAAAAATAGTTAAATTTAATGAAAATACGTTCTCCCTGCGTCGATACAAAACTAGGTGCGGTCCAGCGTCCACCATCGATTTTTGCATAATTGGTTTCCAGTAGCGTCAACTTTCTTCGTCACAGTGACTTTGATGGCTTCGATTCCGCGATTCTTGGGGAACATGAAATACTCGCACATAGATCAGGCGAGTACGGCAAATAATGATCATATTCGCTCTCTTTCCATCGTTTTTTTGTGACAACGTTTACGAACACATTAACACTGAAAACGTTATATCTCCGAAACTAGTCGGTTTTCTTGAGATTTAGAAAGCAGGTAGCTGATGGCCCACCCACTGACTATCAGTCCCATCCGTTATTTAAAAGGACATGAATATTTATATTTTAGAAGATAACATCACATATCACATTTTGTTAAGCATATTTGGTAATTTTATGATCATCTGAAGTAAATGACGTTCATCTACTGTTTAATTAATGCAACAGGCCCACAGTTGGCACGAATTGAGTAGCCTTGAACAAGCTTGTGTATAATAAGCTGCAAAGGGCTTCAACCTCATGCAACTTTTTCAAGATTTTCCATATGTCATCATGACTTGTTCAATCTCTTTCGCCCGTTTCAACGTTATTCAAACCCTTACAATTTTTTTCAATATTTTCTGACTCTTAGAACCTCAAAACGAAAGATCAAACTTTGGTCGGTCTCCTTGTATTTCAAATTAAAGCGACCATATTAGATCTAGCGCTCTTTTCATTAAAAAAAAACATACCATTCATTCATCCACCAATATAATTTTCGGTGTGCCGAGTCTGAGTATGGGAAATGAATAGAGTCCAGAGAAATACTTAATTTTGGTGGCAGATGGGCAGCATTGACTAAAAAGGCTTATGAGAAAGGGTTTTCACACGTATCCAACTTTTTGTTACGCTACAAATTACGAGACTACAAATTTCTTTAGCCAATCGAACGACGATGATTGACTTAATCTACTGCTAGATTCTGAAAACGAGGACGTCATCTCATATAATCTGCATAATTCGATTATATACTGAGTAAACTCATTTACTATTGTATATATTATGATGAAATGAAGCAATTATTATAATCATCATAAACTTACGTTAATCCCAGGGAAGTCATTTCTACGCTTAAGTTCTCATTCATTGTCTGCAGCAGTTCCAATTGATATTGTATATTTTTAAACGTCATATCATCAGAAATATTTTCAGTTAAGTTCTTAGAAAAAGAAGTTTCTTAGATTTTTGATTTTATTCAATTCCAAAAATGTATGGAATTTTTGATTTTCTTACCTCACTGTTTGAAAACAACAGATTCGTTGAGACTCCTGCACAGATCAATTGAAAAATTGATAATAATGCTGCGATTTCAATAAACATCTTAGCTACTCTGCATTAACTTTACTATTAATCAATAATTAGTGAAATAATTCTTTTATCGCTTATCGTTTATTTTCTATAGTAGTAGATTCCTGTTTTTTTATTTTTCATTATGAAAAATTGAAGACACGTGGACCATTCTGAGAACAGAGTGATAAGCTTTTTAATTTATTTTGTTTTTATTTTATTTTAAAATTGGTCACGAGCGTAAACAAAGGAAACAATATATTAAACCTTTGTAGAACCTGAAGTGCTAAATCTGAACATTTATGTATTTTAGCGGTCGTGAGCTCCGGTATTCTAAGAGCAACTCAACAGACCTACATAAATCATATTCATGCCATACACTTTTTAACTAGTAATTTCTTTCAATATGATTGATATCACAGTGCAATCATCTTATATCATCTGCAAGGAGCACAACCCACGATCAGTGATGGCATTTGGGTTTTGCGGAAATGTACTGAATCGGAAAAGGAATGTGCTGTTTACATAGAGTGCAGATGTATTTTTTTTTTGTCATGAATACGAAAACTTTCTTAAATTTACAAATAGTTTCCAAAATTTTAAAATATTTTCCACAATTTTCTAAATACTGACGCTTATTTTTCACAACGCCAACGTACTGAAAAACGTTAAAGTGTACCAAAAATGTCATTACTTCCCACGGTTTAGGACGAATAAGTCACTAGAAGCGTTATGAAAGCCTTATTCAATCAGTTTCACATATCAGTTACGGAATTTTCGGTACATTTGTATATTTTCAATACATTTAGATCATTCGGTGCATTTTTAGTATATGTATTTTCGATACATTTTCAATAGTACACTTCAACTATGTACTTATATCTTAAAATATGCTTGAAGTAAACTTTGCTGAATTTATTTATTTTCTTAGGTTATATGAGCGACAAATTATAAAATTTTTATATGACACAGAACTTCAACTTAGAAGGGCATACAAAAAAAAAAAAAAAAGAAAGTACAATTCAAAACAAAAGATGGGCAATTGTAAAGTATAAAACATCCATATGCTTATGCTGCTTACGGTTGGTTCAAAAAATTAATCCTCGACCACGTCCGCGAACTTATATATATTCTCACTTTTTGAGTGTCTACTTTAGGCGCTTGAAATCCTTTATAGCCTGTAATGTACAAGAAGTCATAGGTACCTTCATTTTCTTTGATATCATTATGCAAGTTTTAAGTTTTCATGGAAAAATGTATGATGGTTCCTATGCCCCCCACAAACGATGTAAAATTATATTAACTATACCGTCGTACATAGGTTAATTGCAAGCTTACTTAATAACTGTAAATAATATAGCTATTTTGTTTTTGGGGCTCAAAAATCCAATACACGCAACAATTGGTCTAAGTCAATGAGAACCGCAAATCTCACGTACTGATGCCGACAGAGTAGCTGTGACCGCTAATTAGAATGCTGATAACGAGCTAAGGCGGCAATCAGACTGCTATGTGCGGAAGAAAGTGGGGTGCCCAGGGTTGGAGTTGTGTTCTCCAAATATGGCGGACTGTGGGGAATTTTCCCAAGTTGTCAGGATTTTATAGGATTGTCCTAGTTTTTTGCCGTAGTGGATATTTGCGGTATAAGACGGCATCCCGAAGAGGAACGGGCTGCGAGGATTTAAACAAAACTAGAACAGAACAAAAGCAAATATGCAAAGTAGAAAAGAATTGAAGCCAAATAGAACAATATCAGACATAAGCCGAACTAGAGAGACCTTAGACAAATTTAAGTATTTTTTTTAATCATTTTGCAGATTTAAGAAAGTGCATTGTGTTTTTAACTAAGCCGCACGAACAATTTATAAAAAAAAAATCAATATTCCACAATATTGTTACACGTAATTCAACTAACGCAACACATACATATATATGTTTCAAAATACACTCATAGAAATTTTCCAAAAGATCAAGAAGCATTCACTGTTTCGAATTAAGTTTGCAGAAACTATTAGATTGATAATTAAAACTCTCTTTCAGACACAGAAATCAGAACTTTGAACTAAAACTCTAAAAATTTTTACTTAGGCTAATATGATACCACCGAATATGCATATGTTTCAAAATTTCAGGTATACTTTCTCATCGACCGGTAAGATTCAAATACGTTCAAAGTGAAAAAATCTATTGACAGACAGATTTTCCAAAAAGGTATACCCGTATTTTCTCATATTTTGTGGAATACGAGTATGTTGTTCCCACATCCCGGGGTTCTCCTTCTGGCTCAGCAAGGCTAATCTGATTAATCTTCTTGGAGCAATCTTATTTATCATACTATTTAAATTTTTTTTTTGTATACTATTTGCTCAATTTAAATGCACTGGCCTAGAGCGAAACATTTTGAATCCACTGCAGATTTACTTTTTAAAAAGCAGCGGCGGATCTTGTAGTTTAGCAGCAACTGTAGTGCACCTAAACTAACACTTCCTCTTTAACTTTTCACGGACTTGCCGAACTGCCTTCGTATTTCGCGATTTTGACCGTTTTTTCATAAATAAAGCAAACACTCATCAAATTTTGGAAAAATTATATTTAACTTTTGACACTGGTTGATTTTTTGAGCAAATGAAAGAAACAATTCATGAAATTACATTTCATTTTGCAATGAAAATGAGAACACAACACTTGCAGCGACAATGTCAGGCTCTGCCGACGGCACTGCATTTATTTGGATTTGGATTTTCATGCAATTTTACTTACACATTTTGCTAAATTTATTGCACAAAACTCTCAAAGACATACATTTCACATTTTTAATGCAGTTTTGCATTTAACATTTAAATAACACTAATAAAGAATAAAAAAATTGAATTTGCAAAAGTGAACTCAGCACAGAAATTAGAACAAACTGATGAGAGTTGATTAGCGTTGCCAACTGTACAATCGGGACAACGACTGAAGTGAAGAGAACCACGCTCGGGACTATAGGTAAGCAAAAGGAATTTATTTACAAAAGTTTTAAATTATTTTTGTGAAAAATTTGAAGTACTTATAAGTTATGTAAAAATCTTGATATTGTATTCTCTTTAATTCTGCACAGTTGAAAAAATAAGTATAAAATAAGTATAATTACAAATGTACTGGCGAAACATTTTGATACGACTGCAAAATACTTTTGACGAAACAGCATATTTTCACTGACTTACCGAACTGCCTTCGTATTTCACAATTTTCAATGGCCGTTTTTTCATAAATAATCTCATGAAATTTTGGAAACATAATATTTTATATTTGTTCAAATTCTAGCAGCTCATCCCCGGCATCTCCAAAGTAGGATGCCGTCTTATACCGTAAATATCCGCTACGGCAAAAAACTTTGGCAATCCTATAAAATCCTTACAACTTGAGCAAATTCCCCACAGTCTTCCATATTTAGAGAACACAACCTCAACCCTTGGCACCTCTCTGATTGCCGCCTTAGCTCGTTGTCAGCGTTCTAGTTACTCTGTCGGCATCAATACGTGAAATTTGCGGTACTATTTGACTCAGACCAATTACAGCTATTGAGTAAGCTTGCACTTAACCTTTACATGCTTGCGGTGGCATAGGTACCATCATACATTTTTCCATGAAAACTTAAAAGTTGGATCATGTTATTAAAGAAAATGTAGGTACCTATGACTTCTTGTTCATTACAGGCTATAAAGAATTTCAAGCGCCTAAAGTAGACACTTAAAAAGTGAAAATATACGGGCGTCGGCACTGATTTTTTAAAAACGGCTAAACTGACCTTAGCGATATTGATAGCATACGATTTTTTGTTTTTTTGAAACAAACCTAAGCAATTTAGAAACCAGTCACTCCCAAATGTCACGCTCCTACAACATGGATGGTTTATACCTTATAATTGCCGACCTTCCGTTTTGAATTGTATTTTGTTTTTTGCCCTAGTAAGTTGAAGTTCTGTGTCATTTAAAAATTTAACATTTTTTCGCTTTTTTACTAAAAAAATAAAAAATTTCAGCAAAGTTTACTTCACCCATATTTCGTTGCATATTTTTAGATAAAGTTAAAATGTACTATGCATGAATATGATTTATGTAGGTCTGTTGAGTTCCTCTTAGAATACCGGAGGTCATGACCGCTAAAATACATAAATGTTCAGATTTAGCACTTAAGGTTCTACAAAGGGTTAATATATTGTTTCCTTTGTTTACGCTCGTGGCCAATTTAAAAATAAAATAAAAACAAAATAAATTAAAAAGCTTATCACTCTGTTCTCAGAATGGTCCACGTGTCTTCAATTTTTCATAATGAAAAATAAAAAAACAGGAATCTACTACTATAGAAAATAAACGATAAGCGATAAAAGAATTATTTCACTAATTATTGATTAATAGCAAAGTTAATGCAGAGTAGCTAAGATGTTTATTGAAATCGCAGCATTATTATCAATTTTTCAATTGATCTGTGCAGGAGTCTCAACGAATCTGTTGTTTTCAAACAGTGAGGTAAGAAAATCAACAATTCCATACATTTTTGGAATTGAAAAAAATCAAAAATCTAAGAAACTTCTTTTTCTAAGAACTTAACTGATAATATTTCTGATGATATGAAGTTTAAAAATATACAAGATCAATTGGAACTGCTGCATACAATGAATCAGAATTTAAGCGGAGGAATGACTTCCCTGGGATTAGCGTAAGTTTATGATGATTATAATAATTGCTTCATTTCATCATAATATACAGGGTGTCTCATTTTAACTAACACAGCGGAATAAGTCAAAAGTCAAGTTAGAGGTCAAAATGGCCCCTGAAGGTCATTTAAATGTCGAATTCCCGCTTGGTGCACAAAAGTTAGTAATCATTGGCTGGACCGCTGCACAATCTTGCCTTAACTGGCTGCAGCTCTTCTGCTGTGTAAGTTAAAATGGGACACCCGGTATACAATAATAAATGAGTTTAGTCAGTATATAATCGAATTATGCAGATTATATGCGATGACGTTCTCGTTTTCTGGATCTATCAGTTGATTAAGTCAATCATCGTCGTTCGATTGGCTAAAGAAATTGTAGTTTCGTAAATTGTAGCGTAGCAAAAAGTTGGGTACGTGTGAAAACGTTCAAGAAGTTAAAAAAATGTTGAAAAAAATTGCAAGGGGTTGAGTAACGTTGAAACGGATGAAAGAGACTGAACAAGTCATGATGACATATGGAAAATCTTGAAATAATTTGAAAGGGATTGAAAAACTCGAAAAAAGATCAAAGAGGTTGAAGCCCTTTGCAGCTATACGCAAGCTTGTTTAAGGCTACTCAATTCGTTCCAACTGTGGGCTCGTTTCATTAATTAAGCAGTAGAGGGACGTCATTTACTTCAGACGATCATGAAATTGTCAAATAGTTATATTAAAATGTGTCAAAATATTATATATAAATATACACAGTATGTCCTTTAAATAAACGGATGGGACTGATAGTGATAGGGTAGCACATCAGCTACCTGCTTTCACAATCTCAAGAAAACCGTTTAGTTTGGAAGATATAACGTTTTCAGTGTCAATGTGTTCGTATACGTCTTCACAAAAACACGGTGGAACAGAGACCGAATATTCACTGCAAAATGTCACCGTTCGTGAGTTTCTGGCAAAAACACATATTCCCTTGATAATTATCTGCCGTATTCGCCTGATCTATAGCCATGCGACTATTGCATGTTCCCCAAGATGAAAAGTCTATGGTGGACCAGTCCAAGGACCGCACCCAGCGTTGTATCGACGCAGAAAGAACTTATTCTCATTAAATTTAACTATTTTTGTAAAAATATACAGAAATTTTTTTCCAATCCCGTCCGGTAACTTAAAGACACTACTGTGTGGTTAAGGTATAGGATTGTAATGGAGGTCATCTACGCGGGGGCAGATGTGGATAAGGAGCTTCAGGAGAACGGAAGGGGAGGTGTAAAAATAATTTGAATATATTTGAAATTAAATTTTTTTATTGAAATTTTAGCAATAAATAAACCTAAGCATTCCTTACGAAACTAACTGAATAAAATAACTAGTAAAAGTGTTATCTGCGATCATGTTAAAAAGACGTTGAAAAGGTTGAAGACATAAAAAAATTGAAAAAACATAAAGAAGTCTAAAAAATATAGAAACCATTGAAGAAAGTTGAAAAAAATTGAAAAAGTCGAAAAAATGTGGAATATGTTGAAAGTGATTAAAAAACTCAAAAAAAGTTGCAAGGGGTTAAAAAATTTTGAAGCTATTTAATTCACTGCTGAAGCACTCTTTGGAAAATAACTTTTTTAAAGTAAAAAAACCTCAGTTTTCGATTAAAATCATTAAAAAAATATTAAAAATACGTTTTTGAAATATAACACGTTTTGTGATTTTTCACCAGGAAAATGGAAAATTTCGGAAAATCTGACAAACAAGAAAAAGTACATCGAATGACGTGTCGGGAAATTTTTTTAGGTACATTTATGTACCACCAATATGAGTTTAAAACAACATAGTTTAGCTCTCGCGCTCCGCGCTAGGACATTTCACGTGTTTCTCGCCATAAACACTTTTCTATACCTGCCACGCTCCCTTCTACGTGTTACAACCGGAATGACAAAGTGAAAGATAATCCGTTTTCATCCACATTACCAGGATTATCAAAGCAATAAAATGTAACTTAGCCTAAACAAGAGACCACTCCTTTCTCTTAGGCCTTATATGTGGACTTTATAACTTCCGTTCTACCTCCATTTTAGCGTATTAAAATTTGCGGAGGCGGGAACGTAGTTGGATGTGCGATCTAGAGCGGAAGTTCCGTACTTGCGGATCCATTACAACCCCAATGAAGATATTGAAAAATGTCCATTGTTTTATTAATTGCAAGTAGTAGATATTCCAAAAATCTAGCCTCCTTGTAATCTTAACCACAAAACATTGTAAGTGCATCATTTTTTCATACTGGAAGTATTTTGTTTTTATTTTATGATTTTTGATTTCCCGCAACTAGTAACTAAAGGGACTTTTAAGCCTTAATAACCCTTTATCGGAACAAAGAAATGAAATGAAAGATGACTTGGAAGAGTTGAAAGCAGCGCTTGCTGGCACAAAACAACTATTAAGGACAGTAGAGTCAAATGACCCAGGAGATTTCTATTTAAACGATGATATTCAAAAGTTTCCTGATGAAAAAACCACAAAAGAGCCGTCAAAGGAAACTACTCAAAGTACCAAAAAAAATCCGACCGGGGATGGAGATCGAAAAGATGAATGTAGCTCAACTGCCGGCCCTTGGATGGTTATCCAACGTAGACAGGATGGTAGCGTCGATTTTTACCGGAACTGGGTTGATTACAAGCGTGGTTTCGGTAATTTAGAGGGAGAATTCTTTATTGGATTGGATAAGCTACATGCTATCACATCATCAAGGATTCATGAGCTCTGGATACAAATGGAAGATTTTGAAGGCGGGAGACGCTGGGCCAAGTATAGTACCTTTGCTATTAATGATGAAAGTGATGGTTATAGATTAAATGTCCTGGGAAATTTTTCGGGCGATGCTGGTGATTCGCTGGACTATCATAGATATCAGAAATTCGATACGAAGGATCATGGGCTTGGGGATTACTGTGCTAAAAGGGCTACTGGTGCGTGGTGGTATGGTAGCTGTCATCATAGGTATAATGTAATATTTTTTTTTGTAATAAGACAAACATAGTTATTTTTTTAAGCAACTTAAATGGCCAATACTTAAAAGGACCCGTTTCGGAGAACTATAGATCTAAGGGTGTCATTTGGAATCATTGGCGTGGAAGGCTTTATTCACTGAAATATGTTCATATGGCAATACGACCCGTTCCCAATCGGTCTTAAATATCTCAAGAACTAAAGATTGTGTTTTTATTTTAAGTCACTAGAAATTCTGTATATTTCTTCTACTGAAAAATTTAACGAAAACAGAAATTTTTTTTATTCTTATAAATGGAAAAATAATAAATTTGATGATGTGAACTATCAAAAACGAAAATTTGCAAAATCGACTATTTTTGGGAAAAGACCTGCTCAGATTTGGGTCACATTTTGCATGGTCATACAAATCTTACAAAAATGTATTACAGTTTTCTCCAACGATTCTTAGTTCCAGAGGTATGGATGGATGCTCAAAAATAAAGTCTTGGCAAATATGTACAATACAAATATGTAGAACAACCATTTTAATGTCGTCGAAAGTAAAAAAACAAAAAACAGATTTTCATAAAGGTAGGACCCAATAAAAAAAATCCTTTCTGTAAGCCACTTAACTGTGTTATCTTTTCATATTGCGTCCCATTTGATTTCTTTGTTAGTTTTCAATCTAAGATTTGATGACGAGCAATCATATCTATACTATTTATATATTGAAACGGTTTGCAACGCCGAACTGCAAAATATACTGAACCGATTTTAATAATTTTTTTTTTGACAACAACATATTTTGCTTAACATGGTTATTGCATACTTATTTGTTTAATTTTTTAAAGTTAAATATGCTTTTTTTTAGGATTAAGTTTTTGCAAAACCTCACACAAAAAATGTCGTCTGATTTTTCGTTGTTTATGCTTATGGTGCTTCTTGAATTCTGTGTTGTTGTTGTTGTTTTCATTTGTACCGTTTGTATTTTGCTTCGAAGTTCGAAGTTCACAGAAGAGCTCTCCTTCAGGTATTTTTATTTTTGACGAGAGAGTACGATGATAAGAGAGTTTTGCAGTTAAACTGCAGTTTTTTGTTTTTATAAAATGTAGTTTTTGTCTGTCTGTCTGTCTGTCTATCTGTCTATCTGTCTATTTTTTATGGACGCGGAAACTATCCGGCCGATTTTTTTTTAAATTTTACAGTAAGTTAGTAACGATCAGGCGGGTGTCATAGAATATAAAACTTTTATTTAGGATGCATTTTAGGGGGCCCTCAAACAAAGATATTTTTAAATTACAATTTTCACTAACACCGATAAATCAACTCACACCGAAATTACACCACGTTTCTTTTATATTAAGTGGCACAGGTAAGGCTATAAGAGTTTTATTTAGGGTGGATTTTTAGGGTGATTCTCACACAAACATATTTTCAAACGGCATTTTCACAAAGCCTGTCAATTGATTCATATGGTATTTACACCACGTGGCTTTTATTTTAAGAGGAATAGCTTAAGCTATAAAACTTTTGCTTAAGGTGCTTATTTAGGGTGGCCCTCATGCAAACATATTTTTAAAAAAGCATTTTCACAAAGACGGGTCAATCGATTTACATGGAATTTACACCACGTGGCTTTTATGTGTAGGGAACTATCTAAAAATTTAAAACTTTTATTTAGAGTGACCCTCACATTAACATATTTTTAAATATGTAGCATTTTCACAAATACCACTCACTCTATTTACATGGAATTTGCATCACGTTTCTATTATATAAAGAAAAATAGCTAAAGCTATAAAACTTTTATTTAGGTGGCCCTTATACAAACATGTTTTTAAAATATCATTTTCACGAAGACCGGTCACTTGATTCAAATGGAAATTACAACAAGTGTCTTTTATATTAAGAGGCATAGCTTAGGCTATAAAAATTTTGCTTAGGGAGCATATTTAGAGTGGTCCTCATACAAACATATTTTTAAAAAAGCATTTTTACAAAGACCGGTCAATCGATTCATTTGGAATTAAGTGGAAAAGATCGTACCGTACTCTCGATGAAACAACTGTGCAAAATTTAAATGAAGGGCCTTAAGAAAAAAGTAAAATTTTTTTACAGAAACGAAAAAAATGTTAATTACTTTTTAGTTATTTATATTTTGAATACTAGTCATTATTAATAAAAAAAGAAAAAAATTTAAAAAATTTTTGCGTTTTTTTTATAACTGAAAATCAAAACGTAAGTTTTTTCTGGGTCAGTCCTTATATTGGCGAGTAGTTTTCTTTTTGGAAAATCTGTCTGTCAATCGATTTTTTCACTTTGAACGTATTTGAATCTTACCGGTCGATGAGAAAGTATACCTGAAATTTTGAAACATATGCATATTCGGTGGTATCATATTAGCCTAAGTAAAAATTTTTAGAGTTTTAGTTCAAAGTTCTGATTTCTGTGTCTGAAAGAGAGTTTTAATTATCAATCTAATAGTTTCTGCAAACTTAATTCGAAACAGTGAAAGCTTCTTGATCTTTTGGAAAATTTCTATGAGTATATTTTGAAACATATATATGTATGTGTTGCGTTAGTTGAATTACGTGTAACAATATTGTAGAATATTGATTTTTTTTTTATAAATTGTTCGTGCGGCTTAGTTAAAAACACAATGCACTTTCTTAAATCTGCAAAATGATTAAAAAAAATACTTAAATTTGTCTAAGGTCTCTCTAGTTCGGCTTATGTCTGATATTGTTCTATTTGGCTTCAATTCTTTTCTACTTTGCATATTTGCTTTTGTTCTGTTCTAGTTTTGTTTAAATCCTCGCAGCCCGTTCCTCTTCGGGATGCCGTCTTATACCGCAAGTATCCACTACGGCAAAAAACTAGGACAATCCTATAAAATCCTGACAACTTGGGAAAATTCCCCACAGTCCGCCATATTTGGAGAACACAACTCCAACCCTGGGCACCCCACTTTCTTCCGCACATAGCAGTCTGATTGCCGCCTTAGCTCGTTATCAGCATTCTAATTAGCGGTCACAGCTACTCTGTCGGCATCAGTACGTGAGATTTGCGGTTCTCATTGACTTAGACCAATTGTTGCGTGTATTGGATTTTTGAGCCCCAAAAACAAAATAGCTATATTATTTACAGTTATTAAGTAAGCTTGCAATTAACCTATGTACGACGGTATAGTTGATATAATTTTACATCGTTTGTGGGGGGCATAGGAACCATCATACATTTTTCCATGAAAACTTAAAACTTGCATAATGATATCAAAGAAAATGAAGGTACCTATGACTTCTTGTACATTACAGGCTATAAAGGATTTCAAGCGCCTAAAGTAGACACTTAAAAAGTGAGAATATATATAAGTTCGCGGACGTGGTCGAGGATTAATTTTTTGAACCAACCGTAAGCAGCATAAGCATATGGATGTTTTATACTTTACAATTGCCCATCTTCTGTTTTGAATTGTACTTTCTTTTTTTTTTTTTTTGTATGCCCTTCTAAGTTGAAGTTCTGTGTCATATAAAAATTTTATAATTTGTCGCTCATATAACCTAAGAAAATAAATAAATTCAGCAAAGTTTACTTCAAGCATATTTTAAGATATAAGTACATAGTTGAAGTGTACTATTGAAAATGTATCGAAAATACATATACTAAAAATGCACCGAATGATCTAAATGTATTGAAAATATACAAATGTACCGAAAATTCCGTAACTGATATGTGAAACTGATTGAATAAGGCTTTCATAACGCTTCTAGTGACTTATTCGTCCTAAACCGTGGGAAGTGATGACATTTTTGGTACACTTTAACGTTTTTCAGTACGTTGGCGTTGTGAAAAATAAGCGTCAGTATTTAGAAAATTGTGGAAAATATTTTAAAATTTTGGAAACTATTTGTAAATTTAAGTAAGTTTTCGTATTCATGACAAAAAAAAAATACATCTGCACGCTATGTAAACAGCACATTCCTTTTCCGATTCAGTACATTTCCGCAAAACCCAAATGCCATCACTGATCGTGGGTTGTGCTCCTTGCAGATGATATAAGATGATTGCACTGTGATATCAATCATATTGAAAGAAATTACTAGTTAAAAAGTGTATGGCATGAATATGATTTATGTAGGTCTGTTGAGTTGCTCTTAGAATACCGGAGCTCACGACCGCTAAAATACATAAATGTTCAGATTTAGCACTTCAGGTTCTACAAAGGTTTAATATATTGTTTCCTTTGTTTACGCTCGTGACCAATTTTAAAATAAAATAAAAACAAAATAAATTAAAAAGCTTATCACTCTGTTCTCAGAATGGTCCACGTGTCTTCAATTTTTCATAATGAAAAATAAAAAAACAGGAATCTACTACTATAGAAAATAAACGATAAGCGATAAAAGAATTATTTCACTAATTATTGATTAATAGTAAAGTTAATGCAGAGTAGCTAAGATGTTTATTGAAATCGCAGCATTATTATCAATTTTTCAATTGATCTGTGCAGGAGTCTCAACGAATCTGTTGTTTTCAAACAGTGAGGTAAGAAAATCAAAAATTCCATACATTTTTGGAATTGAATAAAATCAAAAATCTAAGAAACTTCTTTTTCTAAGAACTTAACTGAAAATATTTCTGATGATATGACGTTTAAAAATATACAATATCAATTGGAACTGCTGCAGACAATGAATGAGAACTTAAGCGTAGAAATGACTTCCCTGGGATTAACGTAAGTTTATGATGATTATAATAATTGCTTCATTTCATCATAATATATACAATAGTAAATGAGTTTATTCAGTATATAATCGAATTATGCAGATTATATGAGATGATGTCCTCGTTTTCAGAATCTAGCAGTAGATTAAGTCAATCATCGTCGATCGATTGGCTAAAGAAATTTGTAGTCTCGTAATTTTGGATACGTGTGAAAACCCTTTCTCATAAGCCTTTTTAGTCAATGCTGCCCATCTGCCACCAAAATTAAGTATTTCTCTGGACTCTATTCATTTCCCATACTCAGACTCGGCACACCGAAAATTATATTGGTGGATGAATGAATGGTATGTTTTTTTTTAATGAAAAGAGCGCTAGATCTAATATGGTCGCTTTAATTTGAAATACAAGGAGACCGACCAAAGTTTGATCTTTCGTTTTGAGGTTCTAAGAGTCAGAAAATATTGAAAAAAATTGTAAGGGTTTGAATAACGTTGAAACGGGCGAAAGAGATTGAACAAGTCATGATGACATATGGAAAATCTTGAAAAAGTTGCATGAGGTTGAAGCCCTTTGCAGCTTATTATACACAAGCTTGTTCAAGGCTACTCAATTCGTGCCAACTGTGGGCCTGTTGCATTAATTAAACAGTAGATGAACGTCATTTACTTCAGATGATCATAAAATTACCAAATATGCTTAACAAAATGTGATATGTGATGTTATCTTCTAAAATATAAATATGCATGTCCTTTTAAATAACGGATGGGACTGATAGTCAGTGGGTGGGCCATCAGCTACCTGCTTTCTAAATCTCAAGAAAACCGACTAGTTTCGGAGATATAACGTTTTCAGTGTTAATGTGTTCGTAAACGTTGTCACAAAAAAACGATGGAAAGAGAGCGAATATGATCATTATTTGCCGTACTCGCCTGATCTATGTGCGAGTATTTCATGTTCCCCAAGAATCGCGGAATCGAAGCCATCAAAGTCACTGTGACGAAGAAAGTTGACGCTACTGGAAACCAATTATGCAAAAATCGATGGTGGACGCTGGACCGCACCTAGTTTTGTATCGACGCAGGGAGAACGTATTTTCATTAAATTTAACTATTTTTGTAAAAATAAACAGAAATTTTTTTTCAATCCCGTCCGGTAACTTTAAGGATATACTGTTTAGTATAGGTATAGATTAGGGTTGTAACGGAGGTCATCTACACGGAGGCGGATGTGGATACGTAGCTTCAGAAATGGAAAAAATAACTAAGTTTCTAGCTATAGTTGTGCTAATCTGTTTCTATCCACTTAGTAGCATTAGAAAATAACAAAATGTAACTTAGCCTAAACAAGAGACCTCTCCCTTCTCTTTAGCTTTATATGTGGATTTTATAACTTTCGTGCTACCTTCATTTTAGCGCATTAAAATTTGTGATGGCGGAAAGTGGTCGGAAGTACGATTTAGAGTGGAAGTTCCGCACTTTCGGATGCGATTGCGAAGCTCCGTTACAACCCTAGTAAAGATATTGAAAAATTCCATTGTTTCAGTAATTGAAAGTAATAGATATTCATAAAATCTAGCCTCCATGTAATATTAACAACAAAACATCGTTAGTGCATCATTTTTTTCATGCTGAAAGTATTTTGTTTTTATTTTATGATTTTTGATTTCCCGCAACTAGTAACTAAAGGGACTTTAAATCTTTTTAGATTTAATTACTATCTGACGAAGCAAAGAAACGAAATAAAAGATGACTTGGAAGAGTTGAAAGCAGCGCTTATTGGCACACAAAAACTATTAAGGGCAGTAGACTCAGATCACCCAGAAAATTTATTTTTAAATGATGATGAAACAACCGAAAAAGAGCAGTCAGAAGAAACAGGTGCAGAACCACCAGAAGATGTGACACCACTTTCTGAAAGTGCCACAGAAAAGTCAGAAGAAGAAACTGCGCAAGGCAACACAGAAGAACCGTCAGAAGAAACTACTCAAAGTGTCATAGAAGAACCGTCTGAAGAAACTGCTCAAAGTGCCACAAAAGAACCGTCAGAAGAAACTTCTCAAAGTGTCATAGAAGAACCGTCAGAAGAAACTTCTCAAAGTGTCATAGAAGAACCGTCAGAAGAAACTACTCAAAGTGTCACAGAAGAGCCGCAAGTGAGTGTAGATCCAAAATTTAATCGAAGTGACTGTAATCCTTCGCCAAAAAATTGCGCTGAAGCAATAAAAGCAAGTGGTCGCAATGGCATTTATAGAATTAAAGTTCCAGGCTCTGGGCTGACACCGTTTTTTGTCTACTGCTTAAAAAATAATTCTATTGAGTTGAGCAAAGAAAATGAAGGCAATAATGGTTTTGGCTCAACCGCCGACCCTTGGATGGTTATCCAACGTAGACAGGATGGTAGCATCGATTTTTTATTGAACTGGGTTGATTACCAACTTGGTTTCGGTAATTTAGAGGGAGAATTCTTTATTGGATTGGATAAGCTACGTGCTATCACATCATCAAGGATTCATGAGCTCTGGATACAAATGGAAGATTTTGAAGGAGAGAAACGCTTTGCCAAGTATAATACCTTTGCTATTGGTGATGAAAGTCAGAAATATGCCTTAAAACTCCTTGGAAATTATTCGGGCGATGCTGATGATTCGTTGATCGAACACCAAGGTCTTAAATGGAATACGAATGATAAAGCAAAAGATAGGCCTGCAAAAGGAAAATGTAATATGGCTTTTACTGGAGCGTGGTGGTTTACGCACTGTCATGGAAGGTATGCTGTAATATTTTTTTTTTTGTAATAAGACAAACATAGTTATTTTTTTAGCAACTTAAATGGCCTATACTTAAAAGGAGAAGTCCCGAAACCCGATATAGGCAAGGGTATCACTTGGAAGTCATGGCGTGGATGGCTTTATTCACTGAAATATGTTCATATGGCGATACGACCCGTTCCCAATCGGTGTTAAATATCTCAAGAACTAAGAATTCTGTTTTTATTTAAAGTCACTAGATATCTTTAGAGCTACAGACAAATTTTGTGAAATTCTGTAGAGCTCTTCTACCTACTAACAAATCTAACGTAACTGGAAATTTTTTTTATTCTTATAAATTGAAAAATAATAAATAAATTTAAAATTTGATCAAAAACGAAAATTTACAAAATCGATAATTTTTGGGAAAAGACCTGCTCAGATTTGGTTCACATGGTACAAAACTTACAAAAAAGTATTACAGTTTTCTCGAACGATCCTTAGTTTCAGAGGTATGAATGGATGCTGAAAGTAAGAAAACAAAAAAACCGATTTTCATAATGGCAGGACCTTATAAAAAAAATCCTTTCTGTAAGACACTTAACTGTGTTATCTTTTCATATTGCGTCCCATTTGATTTCTTTGTAAGTTTTCAATCTGAGCTTGAGTCGATCTTTTGACAAGCATCTATTTCAAATTTCACAAGTATTAATAAAGAAATTTCATGCGACTAAAAGGCGCAGTAGCCAGTTATAATAAGTTCTACTAACCGGTTGATCAAATAATTGAAATAAGTATAATGGTGTGCGAGTGCAGTTGGAAAGTCGACAGATACTGGTTGATCTTATCAAAACGGCTAGCAGATACGGTGCTAGTGGGCGGGATTTTGGAAACTAAAACTTAAGGCAACAATTTAATTGAAAGGGCGTTTAAACGTCTCAATTAGTTATTCAACATGAAAGTTATTTGTTGATGCATGGGCGGCTTATTGCCTTTAGCTAGAGAAAACATTTTGATTGAATATAGCAATTTTATATTTGATGAAGAGCAATCATTTATATATATATCAGGGTGATTCAAAGAGCTGTTGCTTAAAAAGTAAGTTTATGATATGAAGAGAAAGTTCACGAAACTTCAGCTCTGTATCTCAATTTTATATGGAGGCGCAGAAGCCTGTTTTAATGGAAAAAGAACACTAGTTTACAGCCAAAATGAACTTTGAATGTCGTTATTGATTTTATATGTAAAATCGGCTGCTGATTCTGAAAATCACATTATTTTTTTTTTGTTCTTTCACGTCGTTTTCGAGACATCGCTCATTTCCGGTTTTGTGGGCCAAAAAAAAAGTTGGTTTTAGTTAACAACAAATATCTCAAGAACCAATATATACAAATTTATATAAATTTACTATATGTCATATTAAAGGTAATTAAATTTCTATAAATAATGTCTACGCTACTTTTTGGTTGGCTTGTTAGTTTCGGCGAAATAAATTGATTTCTAAAAAAATATTATTTTTTTTTTCGAAAAAATGAAAAAAAAAGTCAAAATGAACTGCAAATTTATAAAGGAAAAAAATAACTTAAAAAACATTTTATTTTTCTATGTCATAGTCTATTTATTTATGAAGAAAATAAAATACTATTTAAGAAATATCGAGTTTAGCTGTTATACCTTGTGGCCACAGAATTGTTCACTTAATTCATAAAATTTACAAAAAAAAAACGTTGGTGCAAACATAGAATGAATTAGATAAATCTCTGAATTATTTTTACCAAAATTGGTTGAATAGAAGAATTATTTCCAAATATATTATGTTTATTATGTAAACATATTATGAGTTATAAAAAGCTTGTTAAAAATTCCTAAATTTGAATTGATTTTACTAATTTTGTTGCAAAATCAGATAATTAGATTTTGAAAATCCAAAGAACAAAGTATTTCGAATTTGCAAATTTTTTTCTTTAATTTAAAGGAATGAATAGTTGAATTCCAGAAATTTTATTCATAAAATTGCAGTTCTTTGATTTTACCAATTCTGTTCTTTCTGTATATAAACACAGTTCGACAAAATGAAGTGTTTTGTTGGACACATGAAAAATTTCAATATATTCTGATAATAGACGTTAAAAAAAATATACGTAGCTGGTGGTTTTTACCAGCACGTCAGATTTTTTTTAATCGATTTTTGAAGTTTTTGTATGATTGAAGTTTTCTATGATCACATCTATCGCTTTTAAATAACGAAATAACACTATAGATATAAAATAGTGAACCGATTTTCATGAAAGAATGCTTTTTAGAAAAGTTTTTATATATAAAATTTTATGAATAGAAAATATGTACCATATGGTTAATACTGATTGAATCATTTGATTTTTCTTTTATTTTTAATATTAATTTCTGAAATTTGTTTTACAAAAATTATGCAGGTCGTCAAACCTTAGTATGTATCTGAAACCCAAATATACTTTCCAGAAGATTTTTGATGCGCAGTATTCAAGTCCGAGTTCAGCATTTTCCTGATGGTTTTGTTTTTCGAGATATTTTAATCTAAAAATATCGAATATCACAGTCTTAGAAGGTATTTGAGGTTATATTACATCGACAGGTAACTTTAATTTATGAAACTATTAATTGGATCCAAAAGAACTTCTCTTTGTCTTCAAAATACACTTTGAATTAAATCGATATCTTTCTTTTCCTCCCAAAAAATTTGATTACGAATGAATTTTTGTCCAATAAGTATGTTATGAGTATTTGCGAGTGAATAGTTCCAGGGACCACATAATAGTTTTTTGGTAGAAAAATTATGGAAGTCAATTTTAAAATTTCATAAACACAAATACATCCCGAGACTCTAAGGTCTAAATACATTACATACAAAAATACGAACGACAAGCAAAATTTCAGCGCCGTTTCTTGCATTTACTATGGCCACTCATAATTCCGCTTGTCGTATGAAAAACCAACTTTGTACTTGGCCCCGTTTTGAACGTATACTGTGGACGCACACAAACGTTTCTGAGTGGAACTTGAACAGCAAAATTAATTTTTAACTTTGTATGAACAAACTGAAGAATTGCATATCTCTGGCATTGCTAGACACTTCAAAATTTTCTCTTTGTTTCTCAGATGTTGCATGTTTTTTAAAACCTTGTGTATTGTTGAGGCCGTTGGCGGGGAAACTTTCCCCTATTGGCCCCCGTAGATCCGCGCTTGGTCACAAATAATGACACATTCACAATGACAATGGCAATGACATTAGTAATTTAGAATTATCGGCTGTATAGCCATATTGAAATAGCTAAATGCAGTATAAATGCACTTTGATTTTGTGCATTTACATCAGAGCTTATGCACATTAGGATGGGGATAATTCACAAGTTAATTTGAATTAAGTCTGCTAATGATAGCTAAAAACACAATGCACTTTCTTAAAACTGAAAAATGATAAAAAAAATTCTTAAATTTGTCTAAGGTCTCTCTAGTTCGGCATATGTCTGATATTGTTCTATTTGGCTTCAATTCTTTTCTACTTTGCATATCTCTATATTTGCTTTTGATCTGTTTTAGTTTTGTTTCAATCCTCACAGCCCGTACCCCTTCGGAGATACCGTCTTATACCGCAAATATCCACTACGGCAAAAAACTAGGACAATCCTATAAAATCCTGACAACTTGGGAAAATTCCCCACAGTCTACCATATTTGGAGAACACAACTCCAACCCTTGGCACCCCACTTTCTTCCGCACATTGCAGTCTGATTGCCGCCTTAGCTCGTTATCAGCATTCTAATTAGCGGTCACAGTTACTCTGTCGGCATCAGTACGTGAGATTTGCGGTTCTCATTGACTTAGACCAATTGTTGCGTGTATTGGATTTTTGAGCCCCAAAAACAAAATAGCTATATTATTTACAGTTATTAAGTAAGCTTGCAATTAGCGTTTGTACGATGCACTATGGGCTCACTGACCACTTTTGCTGGCCAAAACCTCTGTTATTGTTTTGTTTTTGTTGTAATCTATTAGAAAATACTTCAGAAAACAAACAAAAATGCGCTTTGATTTTGTAAATACTAATTTACAGTTTAACAGCAAACCATGAAAGTTTAGCTTTTTGAGTAGAATTGTAAATACAATTTTGTGCGTGTTTTTTAATGTTATTCAAATATCATTTTTGCTTGAAAAAAAAAGTTAAAAAAAAAGTAAAAAGTAAGTAAGTACTTTTATGTTTATATATTAAAATTTTCAAAAAAATATCTGGTGCAGTGAAAATATTAGTGGTTTAATGCAACCAAAAAAATTATTATTATTTTTAAATTCTTAAGTTTGTGTTGGCTTACGAAATCTTGCCCAATTTTGCTCAGCCTAAAACAAAAAAAAACTAATAATTTGGGATGTGATAAGTCTTTTTTATCATGTTTTCTGTTGCGATTTTTAAGAAAAACACTTTTTTCCTGGCGAAAACTTCAGCTTCAAAAACTCCGAAAAAAAAAAAATTATTTTTTATCAAAAGGGTTGAATGGGTTAAGGTTTCCATCTAAATTTCAGCAAATATAGTTTAATTTGAAAGCCAAATATATTACAAGGGAGTATTATAAGGGAGTAATCGCTGATTTCGAAATCTGGAAATAGTTAATCGAGTATGTAATTAGAATACCAAATGCCACATTGAAGTCGTCATCTAAAAATTTTAAATTTTGACATTAAAGCCCCCTTACGCAACGTTTCATACAGAGAAAATTACATTTTCAAATTTTGGCGTCAGTTTTTAGAAAATTGTGGAAAATATTTTTAAATATTAGAAACTATTTGTATCATTGTATCAACTTGTAAAATTTTACTTGAATGTTGATCGCTGCTAATTTGGCTAAAGTCCAATTATCATTTAATTATAACTATATGTGAATTTAAGAAACTTTTCGTATTCATGACAAAAAAATACATCTGCACTCTATGTAAACAGTACATTCCTTTTCCGATTCAGTACATTTCCGCAAAACCTAAATGCCATCACTGATCGTGGGTTGTGCTCCTTGCAGATGATATAAGATGATTGCACTGTGATATCAATCATATTGAAAGAAATTACTAGTTAAAAAGTGTATGGCATGAATATGATTTATGTAGGTCTGTTGAGTTGCTCTTAGAATACCGGAGCTCACGACCGCTAAAATACATAAATGTTCAGATTTAGCACTTCAGGTTCTACAAAGGTTTAATATATTGTTTCCTTTGTTTACGCTCGTGACCAATTTTAAAATAAAATAAAAACAAAATAAATTAAAAAGCTTATCACTCTGTTCTCAGAATGGTCCACGTGTATTCAATTTTTCATAATGAAAAATAAAAAAACAGGAATCTACTACTATAGAAAATAAACGATAAGCGATAAAAGAATTATTTCACTAATTATTGATTAATAGTAAAGTTAATGCAGAGTAGCTAAGATGTTTATTGAAATCGCAGCATTATTATCAATTTTTCAATTGATCTGTGCAGGAGTCTCAACGAATCTGTTGTTTTCAAACAGTGAGGTAAGAAAATCAAAAATTCCATACATTTTTGGAATTGAAAAAAATCAAAAATCTAAGAAACTTCTTTTTCTAAGAACTTAACTGAAAATATTTCTGATGATATGACGTTTAAAAATATACAATATCAATTGGAACTGCTGCAGACAATGAATGAGAACTTAAGCGTAGAAATGACTTCCCTGGGATTAACGTAAGTTTATGATGATTATAATAATTGCTTCATTTCATCATAATATATACAATAGCAAATGAGTTTACTCAGTATATAATCGAATTATGCAGATTATATGAGATGACGTCCTCGTTTTCAGAATCTAGCAGTAGATTAAGTCAATCATCGTCGATCGATTGGCTAAAGAAATTTGTAGTCTCGTAATTTTGGATACGTGTGAAAACCCTTTCTCATAAGCCTTTTTAGTCAATGCTGCCCATCTGCCACCAAAATTAAGTATACTCTGAACTTAATTCATTTCCCAGCTCAAAATGTATTATATTTGGCTCAGACCTGGCACACCGAAATTTATATTGGTGGATGAATGAATGAATCTAAGGTATGTTTTTTTTAATGAAAAGAGCGCTCGATCTAATATGGTTACTTTAATTTGAAATACAAGGAGACCGACCAAAGTTAGATCTTTCGTTTTGAGGTTCAAAAAATCAATAAATATTAAAAAAAATTGCAAGGTGTTGAATAACGTTGAAACGGGTGAAACAGATTGAGCAAGTCAGGTTGAAGCCCTTTGCAGCTATACATAAGCTTGTTGAAGGCTACTCAATGCCGACTGTGGGCCTGTTGCTTTAATTAAGCAGTATACGGGCGTCATTTACTTCACAAGATCATGAAATCACCAAATAGGCATATTAAAATGCGTAAAAATGTTATGTGAAGCTATATTCTGGAATATAAATATGTACAGCATGTCCTTTACATAAACGGACGGGACTGATAGTCATGGGGTGGGACATCAGCGAGCGAAAATCGATGGTGGACGCTGGACCGCACCCAGCGTTGTATCGACACAGGAGGAACATATTTTCATTAAATTTAACTATTTTTGTAAAAATAAACAGAAATTAAACATAATTTAGTCGAACAGTCATTCAGCAAAGGCCAATATTGTAAATTTTTAATTATTGATCAATGCTATTTTTTATTCAACAAACATGACAAAGATAGCAAATGGAACAATGTTAATTGGTGACATGTTTCGGCTATTACAACATAGCCTCATCAGACCAGTTTTTTTTTTAATGTTGTACATGGACTCGAACCCCTTACCGTTCATGCATTGCCATTGTCTACTTTGCGACGGCCGCTCTAACACTTGAACTACTGAGGAACTGACCTTGAGGTGCACAAAGTGCGTATATTATATTTGTTATCTTTTGTAACTTTCTCGCTGTGGCTGGCAACACCACAATTTCGAAAAATAAATCATAGCATGACTTTAGGCCGGCGGCTTAGCGGCTATGACAACAAGCGAGAAAGTGACAAAAGATAACAAATGTAATATACGCAATTTTTACACCTCAAGGTCAGTTCCTCAGTAGCTCCTAATGTTTAATTATAATAAAAATAATCAGTCGCTAAAATCAACTTTCTTAATAAACAGATATTTTTTTTCAATCCCGTACGGTAACTTAAAGGATATACTATTTAGTAAAGGTATAGATTAGGGTTGTAACGGAGGTCATCTACACGGAGGCGGATGTGGATACGGAGCTTCAGAAACGGAAAAAATAGCTAAGTTAACTAAGTTGCTGGCTGTAGTTGTGCTAATCTGTTTTTATTCACTTATCAGCATTAGCAAAACAATAAAATGTAACTTAACCTAAACAAGAGACCTGTCGTTTCTTTTAGGCCTTATATGTGGATTTTATAACTTCCGTACTACCTCCATTTTAGTGCATTAAAATTTGCAATGGCAGGAACGTAGTCGGAGGCAGGTCCGGATTTACCTTAGGCACACTAGGCCAGTGCCGAGGGCGGCACGATTTTAGGGGCGGCAAATATTGGGAATTTTGAAATTTTTTTTTTGCAAATACTGGGATTGTGTGCACTAAATTACCTAAAAATGTTAACAAGCAAAAAAAAAAAAAAAAAGGTCCACACTTTTGATATTACAAACTTTTTCATTTTTCTTCTATATTTACTAGTGAAGAGGGGCGGCATTTTCTGACTGGCATAAGGGCGGCAGATTTCTAAATCCGGACCTGGTCGGTGGTACGATTTAGAGTGGAAGTTCCGCACTTGCGGATACAAATGCGAAGCTCCGTTACAACCCCAGTGAAGATATTGAAAAATTTCCATTGTTTCAGTAATTGCAAGAAGTAGATATTCCTAAAATCTAGCCTCCATGTAATATTAACAACAAAACATCGAAAGTGCATTATTTTTTTTCATGCTGAAAGCATTTTGTTTTTATTTTATGATTTCTGATTTTCCACAACTATTAACTATTTCGTTAAAGCTTTAATTACTATCTGACGAAACAAAGAAACGAAATAAAAGATGACTTGGAAGAGTTGAAAGCAGCGCTTACTGGCACAAAAAAAATATTAAGGACAGTAGACTCAGATGACCCAGAAAATTTCTATTTAAACGATGATGAAACAACCAAGAAAGAGCCGTCAGAAGAACCACGTGCAGAACCACCAGAAGATGTGACACCACCTTCTGAAAGTGCCACAGAAAAGTCGTCAGAAGAAATTACTCAAGGTACCACAAAAGAACCGTCGGAAGAAACTGATCAAAGTTCCACAAAAGAACCGTCAGAAGAAACTACTCAAAGTAACACAAAAGAACCGTCTGAAGAAACTACGCAAAGTAACACAAAAGAGCCGTCGGAAGAAACTACGCAAAGTAACACAAAAGAACCGTCGGAAGAAACTACGCAAAGTAGCACAAAAGAACCGTCGGAAGAAACTACGCAAAGTAACGCAAAAGAACCGTTGGAAGAAACTACGCAAAGTAACACAAAAGAACCGTCGGAAGAAACTACGCAAAGTAAAGTGCCGCCAACAAATTGCGCTGAAGCAATGAAAGCAAGTGCGACCACTCGCAATGGTATTTATAGAATTGAAGTTCCAGGCTCTGGGCTCCCACCGATTTCTGTCTATTGCCTTTGGCACGGTGATGAAGAGCCGTCAGAAGAATGTACCACAAGAGAACCTTCGGAAGAAACTACGCAAAATAACACAAAAGTACCGTCGGAAGAAACTACGCAAAGTAACACAAAAGAACCGTCGGAAGAAACTACGCAAAGTAAAGTGCCGCCAACAAATTGCGCTGAAGCAATGAAAGCAAGTGCGACCACTCGCAATGGTATTTATAGAATTGAAGTTCCAGGCTCTGGGCTCCCACCGATTTCTGTCTATTGCCTTTGGCACGGTGATGAAGAGCCGTCAGAAGAATGTACCACAAGAGAACCTTCGGAAGAAACTACGCAAAATAACACAAAAGAACCGTCGGAAGAAACTACGCAAAGTAACACAAAAGAACCGTCGGAAGAAACTACGCAAAGTAACACAAAAGAACCGTCTGAAGAAACTACGCAAAGCAACACAAAAGAGCCGTCGGAAGAAACTACGCAAAGTAGCACAAAAGAACCGTCGGAAGAAACTACACAAAGTAACACAAAAGAACCGTCGGAAGAAACTACGCAAAGTAACGCAAAAGAACCGTTGGAAGAAACTACGCAAAGTAACACAAAAGAACCGTCTGAAGAAACTACGCAAAGTAACACAAAAGAGCCGTCGGAAGAAACTACGCAAAGTAACACAAAAGAACCGTCGGAAGAAACTACGCAAAGTAGCACAAAAGAACCGTCGGAAGAAACTACGCAAAGCAAAGTGCCGCCAACAAATTGCGCTGAAGCAATGAAAGCAAGTGCGACCACTCGCAATGGTATTTATAGAATTGAAGTTCCAGGCTCTGGGCTCCCACCGATTTCTGTCTATTGCCTTTGGCACGGTGATGAAGAGCCGTCAGAAGAATGTACCACAAGAGAACCTTCGGAAGAAACTACGCAAAATAACACAAAAGAACCGTCGGAAGAAACTACGCAAAGTAACACAAAAGAACCGTCGGAAGAAACTACGCAAAGTAAAGTGCCGCCAACAAATTGCGCTGAAGCAATGAAAGCAAGTGCGACCACTCGCAATGGTATTTATAGAATTGAAGTTCCAGGCTCTGGGCTCCCACTGATTTCTGTCTATTGCCTTTGGCACGGTGATGAAGAGCCGTCAGAAGAATGTACCACAAGAGAACCTTCGGAAGAAACTACGCAAAATAACACAAAAGAACCGTCGGAAGAAACTACGCAAAGTAACACAAAAGAACCGTCGGAAGAAACTACGCAAAGTAGCACAAAAGAACCGTCGGAAGAAACTACGCAAAGTAACACAAAAGAACCGTCGGAAGAAACTACGCAAAATGTCACAGAGGAGCCGCCAGTGAGTGTAGATTCAAAATTTTTTCCAGGTGACTGTAATCCTTCGCCAAAAAATTGCGCTGAAGCAATAAAAGCAAATGGGCGCAATGGCATCTATAGAATTAAAGTTCCAGGCTCTGGGCTCACACCGTTTTTTGTCTACTGCTTAAAAAATAATTCTATTGAGTTGAGCAAAGAAAATGAAGGCAATAATGGTTTTGGCTCAACCGCCGACCCTTGGATGGTTATCCAACGTAGACAGGATGGTAGCATCGATTTTTTATTGAACTGGGTTGATTACCAACTTGGTTTCGGTAATTTAGAGGGAGAATTCTTTATTGGATTGGATAAGCTACGTGCTATCACATCATCAAGGATTCATGAGCTCTGGATACAAATGGAAGATTTTGAAGGCGAGAAACGCTTTGCCAAGTATAGTTCCTTTGCTATTGGTGATGAAAGTCAGAGATATGCCTTAAGTCTCCTTGGAAATTATTCGGGCGATGCTGATGATTCGTTGATCGAACACCAAGGTCTTAAATGGAATACGATTGATAAAGCAAAAGATAGGCCTGCAAAAGGAAAATGTAATATGGCTTTTACTGGAGCGTGGTGGTTTACGCACTGTCATGGAAGGTATGCTGTAATATTTTTTTTTTGTAATAAGACAAACATAGTTATTTTTTTAGCAACTTAAATGGCCTATACTTAAAAGGAGAAGTCCCGAAAGCCAATTTAGGTAAGGGTATCACTTGGAAGTCATGGCGTGGATGGCTTTATTCACTGAAATATGTTCATATGGCGATACGACCCGTTCCCAATCGGTGTTAAATATCTCAACAATTTTTGTTTTTAACTGAAAGCTAATTTAAATGCCAACAAATCGCCAGACGCCAATTTTGAAAAAAGGATTAAGTTTTTTGTAATTTTAAGTTAAATGAAAAAAAAAAAATGTTTCTTATATTTTTTTGTTCAAAAATTCCTAGCGTCCGGAAATTTAATCGGAAATGAACAATTAGCTTTTTAAATAAATGCCCATCTAAATGCCAATAAATCGTTTTAGCCTGAATTTCGAAAAAAAGTTGTCGTTTTATAATATTAATGTTGATCTCTTTAGCTTTAAAACGATATAAAAAATTATTTTTCCGTTAAAATTTACCGGAGATATAACTATTTGAATATGAGCGTGAAACTCCGAAAAACGTAAAACCTTTGACCTCCGCAACTCGATATCTCTCGATATATTCGATAACAAATCTATTCCTGATTTGCGTGTCCACTAATATAATGCGTAGAATATGTAAAAAAAATTTGGAATGATTCCGAGATGTGTCGGACAGAAAGTGTTCGGAATGTAAAAGAACGTCTCATATACATATTTGAATGAAATAGGTTTTTATTCGATCAAATAAAGGTAAATCTTGGTTGATATATTATATATTTTCTATTATATGTTTTACGCAAATTTGATATATTGAATTAAAACGATTTTTCAATGTATTTGTGTGATAGTGGATCTTTTATCTTAAATAATTCTCTCAATTCAGCGTTTCAAAACTTTTATTACTATTTGGTGTGCCACGCCTACTTAAAGAACTTCTCCTTCTTCTTGTTCAAAGCTCTTCCGAAATATTCTAAATGTTTGTGTGAAATTTGCTATTATTACCTTAAATAATTCTCTGAGTATAGTGCTTTGAAGTTTTTGTTTTTCTGAAGGAGGCACGCCCTCTGATCGAAATTTGCTTACTTTTTGACCAGAGCTTGCCCATGTTTTCTTTAGTATTTATTTGTGTCTAATGAAACTTAGTCTCTGAATTAAATATAATTGAAAATTGACTTAAAATTGATAAAATTTTCGACATCCCTTCAAACAACAAAATGACTTAGACCAATTTTGAAAAGGAATTTATGATGTGATGTGTGGGATTTTAAAACATACATACATCTACAACAATTTTCGGACTAACATTTGGGTTCACTCATCACTATGCGAGTGCTTACACTCACATATTTTCTTTTAAATTGGTTTTTGGACCGAGTTGTCCAGAGAAAATGTAATTAGGAACTTTTTTTTCCCGAAGACTGGTATATCATATCGTTGATAACACAGGCTGACAAAAATAAAAAAAGTCCAAAACCAGAGACCAGCTCAGAATTTCTCCTATACGTCAGGTTTTTGAGATATTCTCACCTAAAAGTGCAACAACACGGTTTTTGTCTATATTTGAGGTTATTTTACATAGCGAATAAAATTGTTTTCCAAAACTAGTTGCGGCATCTGAAAGTATTACTCTTACACTTTAAAATCCATTTGAAATTTTGTCGATATCTCTTTTAATCACTGAAATATCATAAATTTAAATTTTCTATACATCCTGCCATACTGGAAGCAATGTATGTAGATCTGTATGTAGACCTATGTATGTAATAAATTTCAAGTTACGATATAATCTAAAAAGAATTTTGAAGGATAAGAGTAATACTTTCAGATGCCGTAACCAGTTTTGGAAAGAAAAAATTATTCGCGATGTAAACTCAAATATAGTCAAAAACCGTGTTTTTTGCACTTTTAGGTCAGAATATCTCGAAAACCTGACGTATAAGAGAAATTCTGAGGTCGGATTCGGATTCGGCGCATCAAAGTCCTTCGAGTATGATAGGTCTGGTCTCTGGTTTAAAAATTTGTCGGCCTGTGTAATTTTTCTTCAGAAAGATCTTGTATTCTTATTAAAAATCTTCCATGAGCGAGTTCCTTTAATTGGACGTTATTCGATCGTTTGTATTCGTCTAAAGTTTTATTCCATTACTAAGACTAAATTTGAACTGGCGATATTGAAAGAATTTTTCATGTTAATTTGTTTGCTTGCACCCGATTTTTTTTATAAAAAACTTAAAATATATTTGTATGAAACATTCAAAAGTTTCTGCAACGCACTACTGTGACTGGTACAGCCTTGGTAACTTGAATTGACACTTTAAAATTAAAATACCAAACGCCCAAAATATTTTATAATTTTTAATAAGCTTCTAGAATGTCTAAGTAATAAGATTAACCTAAAATATTGACACCACCCTTACATTAGGCTAAGCTGCGGATATATCAAACATATAACACATAAAATTTTGTAGCACAATTTAAAAACCGCATATGTTGACATTTTAATTCACACTCCGAAAGAGAGAACCCAAGCCACCACTCGCTCAACACTCTAAGCAGCATCATCATTATCGTTATCATCATTGAGTGGGATTAGCATGAAAACATTTAAAATATGGAAATTTGCATATAATACTGTTTGTTTTGACAACGGTTACAGGACCCTTTAACCAATATCAACCCCGTCCTTGGCAGCTTACATAGTACCGCAACTCAACAGCAACAACATTACAACAAAGTTAATAACTAAAACAGAAAAAAGTTCCTAGTCAAAATATGTCGACAGACATTCGCCAACACATGTCAACGCATCGCATCTATGGCCAGCAAAATTGCCGAAAAAAAGGGGCAATACTGGAAGTGTAACTTATTTTATCTACTTTAAAATATTACGATATTATCCCATCTCCTTACCCTAACCATTTCATTTTAATTTCCATTTTATGAGCTCTCATATGCAAACGCCTTCTTTCTTATCATCATCATCACCAGCATCATCATCATCATCATCATCAAATTGGTTTCAGCGAGGAAGATGACTTTGTGTGAAAGGAGCATAAATTTGACTTTTATGACTTTTTGTTGGTATCGAGCAACAACTTTTATTTTAATGACTTCTCAGTGCTTAAGTCGAAGAAAATTGCATTTCTTCTCAAGTATTGTGGTTGCCAGCAGCAGCAGTGTTAGTAAGGCCGTATCAATTGGAACGAGCGAAGCGGATCGTAATAGGTCCCGCGGAACCGGTTTGTTGAATTTTTTCTTTGTCGCACAGTAAACAGCATTTTGAATACAAAAAGGTTTTGAACAGTGAGAACTTTTTTGTTCATCAATTTCAATGAGCTGCATTTAAAAGTCTCAGGCTTTTGTATAATTATTAATGGTATGTGTTTTACTTAAAAAAGTATTGGTAAAGCGATATTGTAAATGAATGACCTTTTTCTGCTCAACAATTAAAAAAAAAAACGCATTCATACCAATAAATAAAATTTTCGTTCGCCCCAGGCCTCGCAAAACCAGGGTACGGCACTGAGTTTAAGGCAAAACTTTGGCATCACTTCCTTTGAAACTCAAAATTTTTAAGCTTCGTTTACATTCCAAATTATTAGAATGTTTGCTTTTTATGACAGAATTCAGAATTGTTTATTGTTTTAGACAACTGTCGTTAAAACAGGTAGACTTTGATACCATTAATGGTGCTATACATATATGTTGAAATTTTCATCTAAATATTAATTACATGCTACTAAAAATTTTTTTTTTTATTTTTCAAAGAAATCTGAAATGAATTCATGCAGCTCACTATAACCAACAGATAATTTTCTGAAATATTAAAAGCTCAAATTTAAACTTAACATGAAGTGAAGGAAATTAATTCCATCATCTTCAAAAGCATTGCTTTTCAGTGAAGCTTTCTGATTCGGGTTAGAGTGCGTTTACTGTTAGGCGTTTTTTGTAGCGCTATACGACAGCTTCAGAAGCGAAGGCGGTACCATCAAAAACGCAAACGACGTGAGTGTTTACTGTCAGGCGATTTCACGTACCGCGACACATCGGCTTTTCAGCCGATCGCAACCCGATTGGTGATTAGTTTCATTCGTGTGTAAGTACTGGTAGAATAAGCATTTATTATTATTGAAAGGCAGTTATTTATTGCGTAAAAAGCAGAGGTCGAAGAATTTATTTTATAATTCCCGCGGCCCATTTTGGGCCTATTTTTTTGGTTCTTATTGGTCTGGCTTTGATTTATTTTAGAAAAAATTGTAGAATATCTGAGTTTGTATAAGAACTGTTTCGTAAATTTACGCTTTCATGATAAAATGCAAAATATTTTAAAGTCTACTTTGTACCTTTAACCTTAAATATTTTTAAAGGGGTTGAACTAACGTGAAAAGCGGCGTTAATTTATTTTTTGTAAATTGTCTTATTTTTATCTTTTTTGACAAATTTAATTTCTGTCCGGTTAGTAGGAAGCAAGATAATAGCGACAAACTGTTTTTTGTTACCTTTGACCTTGAATATCAGTATGTCACAGAAAATTTGACTGAATCGATAGGTGAAAATGGGTCCAAAATGGTCTGTTCCGGGGTCCGAGGCCGTTTCAAATTATGTTAAAAACCCATTTTCGACCTTTCTGATTGATTGGTGCAAATAAATTTTTTCGAAAATGGATCCAAAAACGTCTCTTCCGCAGCCGTCTCAAATTATGTTAAAAATTCATTTTCCACCTTTCTTCATTGATAAGTGCAAACATTTTCATTTGGTAAATGTGTCCAAAACGGTCCCTTCCGGGGTCCGGCGCCGTCGCGAATTATGAATGCATTTTATACCTTTCTTCATCGATTAGTCCAAAAAAAAGATTTTCAAAAATGGGTCAAAAACAGTTTCTTCCGGAGTTTGAGGCTGTTCCAAAATAAGTCAAAAATCCACTTTCGACCTTTCCTCATCGATTCAAATCCATTTTCAACCTTTCCTCATCATAATAGTGCCACCAACATTGATTTTCACTTACTATTTTTATTTCGTCGCTCGCCGTCGCTCCAAAAGTTCAAAATGTCTTGGTTGCAGATTTTCGTAGCAAGCGAAGGCGCCTGACAGTAAACTCACCTTTAGGCTAAAAACAGAATTGGGACGTGCGATTTATCTTATGTGTCAAATCGCACAAAAAAATAGAATCTGTTCCAGTGATGGCATTTTCGGTACAGTTGTATTTTTTTCGGTACATTTGCGTCTCAAAAAATCGTCTTCAGTACATTCGACAAGTTTTCAGTACATTTGGTTAATTTTCAGTACATTTGGTGAACTTTTACAGTACATTTTCGGTACATTTGGACAATTTATAAAAATTAGCATGGCTGTAAAATATTTTTATTATATTGCAGAACAGTTCAGAAATAATGTATTTATTAATTTAATGCTATTTTTTGAATGAATCGTAATACTTCTGTAATGTATTTGAAAGTCACAAATTACTTAATTGATATGAATGACGTATTTATGTGTTTTAGTTAAGGAACACCTACCCATATTTTCCATTTTCGAAATTTATGACCTTTTTTTTTTTAGTAAATTGCAGCAAAAATATAATTTTTTTTTTTGTCAAATTGGGTATTTTCACCAAAAAAAAAATGAAAAGGTACATTCGGACTCTAAAAAGTACATTTCACCTATCGATTCAGTACATTTTCATAAAACCCAAATGCCATCACTCATTTGTATATGTATGCACAAACGTATATTAGACAGTAGTAGAGAGCACTAAGCTAGAACTACACATCTTTGCAGTTTCCTGTTTTTTAACATGTTGTAAAATTGTTTATACTTCGGACCTATTTTAAATTGTTACCAATTGAGTGTAAATTAAATTTAATTTATTAATATTTTTTTTTGAAAATTTTGCGCAAAATATCCACATGTTATTTTATTCTATTTCACTCTAACTTTATCCATTTTGCTGTTTCGATCTCATTTTCACTCTTGCATATCAGTTTACTTTTATCTATATACGTAATATTTTTTAGAAATTTAATCTGCCCTGGTAGAAATCATAAGCATTTATTGGCCAAAAACTGGGCATTAAAATTGTCCACTGGCGAAGAAATGGCCACTAAAATCGGCCAGTTTTATGGCATTTATGAAACGGTTTTTCTAACCTTTTTCGAGCATTTAATGGCCAGTAAAACGAAAATAGGAAATGGCCATTTAATGCCCAATAAAAGCCGGAAAAATGCTCTAAAACTGGTCATTAAATATGTCACTATTAAAAATTGCCAATAAATGCCTAGAAAATGCTCGAAAAATGTTCTAAAAATGCTCGAAAAATGCATAGAAAATGTTCGAAAAATGTTTGAAAAATGTTTTAAAATTTATAAATATTTGTACATGTATTGTTTTATTTAAAAAAAAAGTGAAATTTATATAATTCACCAGATATAATGTTTTTTGAATTATATAGTTCATAAATTCTATATCTAGTTCATTGATTGGTGCTAAAGTATCTTCTTCGGACCGTTTCCAACCTGGCACATTTGTTAAAACATGGCTCAGTGCAGATATAATATCATTCTCATGCACTGATAATCCATGTTTTTGCCGAAATTCTTTGATAATGGCTGAAAAAAATAAATTTTATATTTATATACGGTGTATTAAAATACATTTATATTATTAAGTAGTACCATACCTTCAATAATCAAATACAGCTTCGTTTTGCTAAAAACAAATTTTCCTCCCACCGCTTTGACCGCCGTGAACATCAGTGCTACTGATTTGGTTAAAAACAATACGACAATTTTTGGGCATTTTTTAGACATTTATTGGCAATTTTTTGGACATTTTTTGAAAATTTTTCGGACATTTTTTGGAAATTTTTCGGACATTTTTTGGACAATTTTTAAAACGGTTTCTTGACATTTTTTCCACAGTTTTCGAGCATTTTTTCGGCTATTTCCTTGAAGTATTCTAAATGTTCAATAGTTGGTCAAAAACTGTTCTTGAATAACAAGGCATTTTACTGGCGACAAAATGGCAATTTCTTGGGCATAAACTGTTCGAAGGCAGAATTTTGTTTGGACATTTTTTTCAAGCATTTGAAATGCCCAATAACTAGCCAAGAATTGGGCTAGCAAACAGTTTTTTGATTTTTTGATTTCTACCAGGGTAATTATATAGTGGAATTGGCACAATACACCCTAAAATGCAGTAATAAATCCAACTTTTTCACGCAGTGCTAATTGCAAAATTTTGCTATTTTGACCTCGTTTTTAACACGTTATTGTACTTATTACAAATAACAGGTAATTAAATTTAATATAATTTTTTTTTTATTTTGTTAACTGATAAATGAAGTTACGGAACTATTGCAAACAAATTGTTGAATTAGAAGTTAATAATATAATTAAAAAAAAATAAATTATGGATTTTAAAACTTTTTTAGTAGAGGTGTTATTTTGCTATACATAGCTAAAATGAAATACTCTACACAATTTATTTTAACGGTTAAATGTCGTAGTGAGTTTTAGTAGCATTTAATTCCATAACTTTCTTAATGTAGAGTTTTTAGTTTTTTGTTTGTATTGAAGTAGCCACGGCACGTACATTTTACTTAAATAGCTGTGATTGTGAGTATAGCGAAGCTTATGATTCAAATTATTCCATTGCGTTTCATTTTACACTCAAATGAGTTAAATTTTTTTATAAAATTTGATTACGTTATTAACTTAAACTTTGTGCTCAAATGATCGAATTTTTTCAACAAAACAAAAATCAAAATCACCCATTTGATAGCAAGTTTCGTGAATTCAGAAACAAGAGAGTAGCATTTGTGTGAAATTTAATTGCATTCACTTAAGCCTACATATCTGACAATACCTATAACGTTGCGAAACCATTGCGGGTGAGCATTACCTTACATAAATAAATTTTTAAATGGAAGTGCCAAGGCGTCTTATCAAAATGCACCCACTTTTTGTTTAGTGGCAGTCCGAGCAATCCCCAATAAATTTTGGTTTCCATAAACAAGGATGTAATTATTAAAAAAAAAGTTTATTCATGAAAATATTCACCCATAGTGTATGTACACTTTTGTCATTTAATCGTTTTAATTGTTCATTGTTCAGGGCGGTGGTATAAGACCCTGACGGACGATTAATTTCTGAAAGGCCAGCGTTATAGCAATGTTGCAATTAATTTCTTTCCTATGAAATATTTGTCTAAATTGAGAAAGAAGTGTTAGTCAGTGGGGGCTTGATCTGGTGAGTATGGATCTTGATGAAGAAGTTCCAACTTCAATTCTTGTAGTTTTGCCACAATCATTTGTGCAGTGTGTTGTTTATCGTTATCATGCAATAACATAGGAGTCAATCAGTTGACCAATTCCAAGCTGTTTTTTTTTTTAATTTTTGCATCATTCCTCTACTGTGAACGCTAAGCCAGGCTTAACCCGTCGTCAATGAGGTTCGGAAATGTAACACGACTAATGATGAAGGATATGAAATACCGCAAAATTTTTAAACTATGTTTTGTTAAATATGGCTATTAATTTTTTTTATATTATTTTTGAAGTTTTATGTTATGTACAGTACTAATTAAAATAAATAACCATCAAAAAAATAACTTGCTACATTAATTTAATTCAAAATGTTCGTAAAATTCGGATAACTGAATGCAATTAAATTTTTAACAAAGCTTTACCTCTTATACATACAAAAATACAAAAAAAAAATTCAATAGGATATTAGTAAATGAGAATATATATGTAAATTTATTAGACTTCTCAGAATGCACGCACTTTTTGCAGTAAAATTTGCGCAGGTATATTTTGTTATCCTGTCTTGTTCCTGGGAGCAGTCTCAATGTCATCTCCTGAGTTTCTTAAATGCTTTTTCAGCGCTTCTGCCTATTCTTTTCCGAAGCTTCTTAGTAATGCGGTCAATGAGGTGGGGTGTGACATACCCTAACAGTGTTTACCTGTGTTTTTTTCATCCACCTCTTTGACGACGGGTGAATGAAGTGTGTTTTGGAGAATTCAACAGAAACAACTAAATCTTCGTTTTTGGACATTATAAAATATTTCAGAGAAATATCAGTAATATTTCATTACTTTTTCACACGCCAAATATTTTGCAAGATATTCAAAGGAATAAAGTGAGAAGCAACGTAAACAAGAGCACAACAAAAAAAGAAAAATAATATGATTATCTAAAATATTATTATAAAATATTATTACTAAAATGGCGAACATAATTTTGCCTTATGATACCTTACCCTCGAGGTATAAGCAAACATCAATTCAAATGCATACAAAAACAAAATTACTCACACACATACATAGCTGCAGCATACATACAAAACTTTTAAGAACAAATACAATATGAATTTGTGCACAATTGAAATTAGCAACAATTGTTCGTTTATTCAATGAATTTTACAAGTTTTCCCCAATGACCTGTCAACTCCATTGCCAGCTTAGAGCGCAATATTCTCCCAACAATAACACCTGCCTCCACCACAACTGCTGCTCTCTACTGCTGCATAATGAATTGAATTTCATATGCAAAATTTAATTTTTATGCACATTTGCGCAAATAAATTAAAAATGTAAATTTGAGTTTGCAGTTGTTTTTGCATTTGACAGATTTTGCTGCGGTAAGCGGACGAGCGGCATGCGCCTGTTATTATGCAATTAAATTTTATATAAACACTTATATGTTGATTTGATTTTAATTTGTGTCGGCTGCACTACTGCACTGTTTGTTAATTATTAAAAATTTAAACTCAACTCTAACCGCTGGCTAAACATTTAATTCACAATACAACACCTGTTTAAGCCAGCTATGTACGTAGGGCTATGCCCCCATACCTTTGTGTACCTTGTATTTTAAAGCAAGCTTTTCCTAAAATAAAATTAAAACACTTATTCTGGCTTTAGGTCATTAATATTTATGTTAAATTTTCGCGAAATTTCGAGGAAGATCCCTCCTCATCTTCAGGCCTGACTAATAAATAACAATTAAAACAATAATTAATACAATACACCAATAAATAAATTAACAAATAAACTTACGTCTAAATCCTAGAGAAGCTAAAAACAAACTAACTAACCTAATTGTCGAATGTTTTACTAAAATATTTAAAATTTAAATCAATACTCCGATAACAATCAATATATCATGACTCTAAAACTTTAGATATAAAAACACAAGGCAATAAATACATTTGACAATAATAGTCCTTGGGCCCTGGAGTAAAAAAATTATTCGTGACCACACTGCTCAAACTTTTTGTATGTGATATTCACGTCGAGTCGGACAAATTTTGAACGTAGCCAAGTATGGTGGTGGGGCGTTTTCCTTTCAAGCCATCACAAAGTCATGAATTTTACGAGATAAATAAATTTATGACCTATATGTTATATTATATTTTGATCAAGAGTTTTTTATACATAAATAGCGTAAAACATTAGGTCGGACAAAAATGTTGGGTCGTTTAGCGCGTCCGACACGCCGACTATGCCAACTTTATAAAATCCAAAAATTTATTTATTTTTTACTCCAGGGCCCAAGGACTGTAATAAGTTGTTTGTAATTGAAATTTTTCAGTTTTTATTTTTATTATTATATTTTAATAAATTTTTTAAAAATTAAAATAAATAAACGATTTTGTAAGAACCACCCTAGGATGTATATATGTACATATGTGAACGTTTTTTTTCTAGCCACTTTAAAATTAATTTATTAATTTATTTCATGAAATCACATTCACACTTAAATACGTTTTTGTAAAATGAATGCAACCGAAAAATTACTATATAAAATATTTCAATGTATGTACACAATTTTAGCGATATCATCATAAAATTGTATGTGTTTAAATGTGAATTAAATTTGTAATTTATGAAAATTAATTGCAAATGAAAAATGAGCAGCAATCTATATAATATTTGACTTGAATTTTATTTGTTTTGAATTAAAAGTAATAGAAATTTGAACGTACATATATGCGGCATTTCAGGTCAAATGTCCTAAGCCAAAAATTGAACATAACCAATTCACTTCAAACATGGGCATAGTGATATCCTATTGAATGGTAATTGTATTCCAAAATATTTTTCTGTTTCTTCAAAAAATGGCTGAAGTAGGGGGAATGATAATTTTGAATTATTCACCCTCTGTTTTGAGTAGATAATTTATTTTCTGAACTTATTGTCAAAATCTAAATCTTAGTCCAATTGCTTTAGACAGAGTTTTTAACCCGTCGGTATTGAGGTTCGTAAATGTTACACGGCCAATGACGTGGGGTGTGAAATACTCCAAACATTTTTAAATCTAGTTTTTTTGTAGCTTATTTCGGCCGAAGCAGTCACCCGGCTGACTATGTTTGAAATAAATAAATTCGCTCAATTTGAAAAAAAAAAATTTCCTCGAGCTTATAAAAAAAATTCAACTAAATCAAAAATGTATCGGTCAATTTTTGACAAAATTCATTTTGTTTGTAAGAGAATGTCCCATATGCTATATGGCTGCTTCGGCCGAAATGAGAACAACAAGTTACAATTTCAAGTATTTTTTTTTTTTTACACTTAAAATTCATTAGTTTAAGATGTCAAATATATTTTATTTTCCTATTTTAGTTCCAGAAACACTCATAAAACCTTTTACTAATAACCTTATTTTGTAGTGCCTCAAACGTTTCTTCAGTGCTTTCATTTAATTTTTGCAAGGTTCCCTAGTGATGCGGTCAATGAAATGGGATATGACATACCGTCTCTATGTTCGCCTGAGTGCTCCCCTCCAATGTGGTACGTTCCACTACGCGTGCTAGCTGTAGCATTTGTAGGAAGCTCTCAGTTTTTGAGAATGCGGTGACAGATTTTCTTGTTTTTTTAATTTTCGAGAAAATAACACCTTGAAAATTTCGGCATTACTTTTTGAATTGACAAGATAGTGCCGAGATGTTCAATGTCTAGTTTTTGGAAAACTGAAAAAACGCCCTCGGGAACTTAACGTTGTTAAGTTGAGGAACATCAGCTTTCTTTCTTGAATATCAAGAAAACAAATCAAATGTATCCATTATGTAAATAGTCAAACTGTCTTACAATTCCCAATTGGTGACACCGTGCTAGAAAAACAGTGGGTTACTAAAGGTATGTTTAAAAAATGACACAATGACACGCAATGTCACGCTTTATGATTTTTCTGCTGAACAACTTTATTTTTGAAAAAAACCCTCTGTTCAGTGCATTCTTTTCTTATCAGCAAAAAGCACATAACAGCAACTTGTGATCGACTTAATGAAGGTATTGCAAAAAATAGAAATAATGAAAACAACATTCTTCTGTTCTGATTTATTTTAAATTTCTTATGTCATTTTTTTTGTAGCTACAAATGTTCGTATAACGAGAAAACATATAAACACACGCAAATCTATTTGAATGCAGTGTGGGCAACGATTGAACAAAAGGCTTGGTTGCAACCGGTGTGTGAGGCCAGAACCTAGAGCACAAAATTGAGTACCAGGAATTGGTAATTATCAACACGTCAATTGCACAAACGACCGCAAACGGTCATAATACTTGCAAAAAAAAAAATCCACACAGTACACACACAATGAAGTAATGAAAGAGATAGTAAATGAGGAAGAGGAAGGATGAGAAAAAATAAAACGGAATGACTTTGAATGGATGGATGTATTCGATGGCAGGGAAATTTTTTTTGCTGCATACTGCAAATCGGGTTAAATGATTTTTTGCGCTGGATTGTTGTTGTGACTGTAAGCTTGTACTACAGGGGTTGCCAACCCAAATGATCTCTCGGCCCACTTTGGAAATGCACTATAGCTCCACGGGCCACTTCTAAAATTATTTATCCCGATATCAGATTTAGATACAACACACAAGATTCTTTTTTGTTTTTCCTATTATTCTTACATGTTAACATACAGTATCTACCTACATAAATTGTCTATTGAATTATGACCGATAAAAAAAATATTAAAAATTTAAAATTTTTCCCAAATATATTTTTATTGAAACATGTATTCTGGATATTTTTAAAGAGTTATGTTTAGAAAAATTAAATATTTTTTGCTGCCACCTCTAGATTTTAGGACTTTATTTATTCTACTCGGCATACTTGCAATACACTTGACTATCATTTCTTTTAAAGATGAATCAATTGTTTCACACGACGTGAATGTTTTCTCTCAATTGAGCTACGGCGAATTGCCCGACAAAGGTTCTTGACGTATTGCAAGGCGCTCTACGTATCTTGTCTGAATCTGTATTCATCCTTGGAATGACCTAATGTATCGCGGTAGGGCAGCAATTTATTCTTCAAAATGTTAATGTACTGTTCGGAGCTTATTATTTTATCAACAAAATATCTCTCTTGAGGCCTTCTGCTAACAACCACTGACCCTATGAGGTACTGCTGACTCATCGCTAAAGATGACCTTTAAATAAATAAAAACGTAGTTGATTTCACTGAATTTAACTAAGGGTCAGAATTTACCAACTGGGCCACTTTTAAAAAAAAAATTTATTTTATAATGAAATTTTGTTATTTAGATAGTGATATGTGCTAGAAATTAAAATGTGGAATGATTTTTTTTTTTATTTTTTTTAATGTTATTAATTTTTTCAAAAGCTTATAACTTTTTAACGGTTGCGACGATTTTTATAAATTTAACGGTGTTTTGTTTGTATTAAAATATAGTATAAGTGAGATTTTTTTCAATTTTAAATAATGTATTTTTCAATGTTTAAAACATGTTTATTTATTAAATGTTAATGAAAAACAGCCTTCACTGTTCGATCGATAAACGAAAAAAATTATATAAATGTTAAAAATATTCAAGTACAATATTCCGTTGAGAAAAAAAATGGATCACTCTTGGCGTAATTTTTAATTATATATTTGTAACTCTGCACGATGGGCTTAACTACACTTAACTTAACTTAACTACGCCAATTCTCTCTGCGATTGTTGTTAACTATTTTTTGGAGAGAGAGCGAACACCTGCTTATTTCTCTCATTTTCGCGCTCATATTGAACTACGTTTGGTTTCTACTACTTTGGCCATTATAAAATAAAAATATTTTGTAAAAGTGTGATGAATCTCGCGTCACGGAAAAATGTTTAAGGCGGGCCGCAGGTTGGCCACCCCAGTTGTACTAGGTATGTTGTGTTTTAGCCCAATTGGAAATTTTGTATTTTTCGTAATTTTTTGGGCTTTGTTTTAGAGTTGAACCTAAACACAGTTTTCACAAAATTTCAGATACCTAGATCGAACCTGTCAGCGGCGCAAACAGAGTATATATCCCATTTAATTGAACAAAAAAAATGTTCTTAGTAAAACGTAGAAGAAATCTGCTATAGGTACCAAGATATGTATATCGCTTAATATATTTTAGTTGTTTGAGAGTGCCAGGCTCTGTTAAAAAACCATACTCACATTTTTCTTGTGGTTGAAAATGTAAACAATATTTAGTCCAGAGTTTTTTTTTGTTCGTTCCATTGGCCAATGAATTAGCATTGAACCTAATGAATGTTCTCCCAATTCAGTTTCAGTTTCTAGATCACACCTATGAACAGTTTAAACAGTTACATAGAAAACAACACATTAACCCCCGTTGATTCAAAAACCATACGTAATGGGAAAGAAGGAGTAATAGGTATAGAGTCAAAAATAACATATTGAGTGCTAAGGCAATGAAATACTAAAGTTTCTGAAAAAGTGCTCGTCGATAGATCTTAAGAACATTTTTTCTTTCATATTTCTTCGCGAAATCCCGGTGAAAACTTTAAGGTTCGAAAACAAAAAAAAATTTGGTAGCTAAGCAAGTAGCTAGAAACTCAAGCCATTTCAGATAAACAAAGATTAAAAAAAGCGTTCATGAAGTATACCTGTAAATAAATTTTTATACTAAGTATTATGTACTTAAAGTACATCAAAATTGAGAAATAGTGAATGCGTCATCTCAATTTGGTGAATAGAAATATTGAATAACTTTGAGATTTTGAAGCAAAGTTTTCATATGTTTCCATATAAAGTTCCATCAACTCATAGATTGGAGACAAACAAGCCACATTGCTTTTCTGAAGCTGAATTGTCATTTTTTGAGCCGCGGATAATGTGAAAGTGACTGTTTGAGCAGGTGTTTACTCCAAAAACTTTAATTGGGTCACATTTCATCTCAGCTGGTGAGACAATCATCAATCAATTTTGATTGATATCGGTGGATGTAATACCACAAATACGTGAAAATGATCTGGAAGACTTTTGGTTCAAACCAATCGTTAACAAAATTTTTGCGGCGGTAGTTTCCAATGACCAGATTGAGACCCGTGACAACCGTTATTATCTTGATTGTAAAAGGCTGCCACAATGTACTAACACGATTGATTTTGTTGTATATTTGAAAAATGAAATGACTCATACCAGACTTTCTAGAGCAAAGTTTTCCTGTTGGGCATATGCTTAGGAAAACAAGTAAATTTTCATGAATAATCCAAAAAAATAAATAACAACTGCGGCGATCAAAGCGATTTTTGTGGCTTGTCTGTAACAAATACACATCCTGTCAATCTACAATGCTAAAAAAAAAAAGAAATTTTCAAAAATTGCGTTTCAGTTAAAAACCCGCAGTGAAAAAAAGCAAACTATTTCAGAAACACCAAAAGAAGTAGTATAGAAAAAGTTGCTCCTAAGGAAAAATTACACTATACAGCGTAACAAAGAGAAAAAAATTCTGTTTCTCTTTCATTGATTAATGTGGTAAGACGTATTCAACGCATAGCTACGCAATTTTAATGTCAAATGCACGTACACATTCATGAAACATACGCGATCACGCATCGGTGTTCATATGAGTAAGCGTTTGCAAGGACTATTTCTGTTTTAATTACACAAAGGAAATTGGAATTCACTTTTTTTTCTTCAACATTTCCTCTTCATTCTTAACAACCCTTGAGCTTTTTTCAACATTTCATTAAATGTTATCACTCTGTGTAGTAAATGCAACAAGGATTTGCTTTTTCCGAACACTTTATATAGAAGTGTGAGTAATTTTTATACAATGTTTATATGTATGTATGTATTGGTGAGCTGGACACGTGTTTTAAATATTGTGTTCAATGTGCGGCATTTGAATGCATTTAAGCTGATTGTAGACGATTGACTGCTTTGCAATTATTTTAGCGTATAGGATTGCCATCATTTTCTTTTAAAAATGATTTTTGAGTGCAGCTCCATTTCTTACCGAAAGTTGTGCCTGTTCAATGTTTTATATTTTGTGCGAATTGATTGTTCTACTTTTGAATGGTCTTACTGAGTAATGGTGTTCTAAAAATGATCATAGACTAAAGTCGAAGTATAAACGGTTTAGCTATTGAAATTTACGAAAAAGGAAATCTCTCCTATTCTAACTTACGAAACATTTTTTTGGGCGATATTTCATAAAACGGTGAAATTACTTTTTCTTCACTAATGAGTACAACCACCTGGCAAAGTGACAGCAAAATCGGTGACTCACATTACTGTTATTCTCCTTGATAGTTGGCAACCTATGACAAGTAAAAAAACGTAAGGGTTAATTCTAAATTAAACACCCAAAGGCGAATAAAATCATTGCATACTACGAAGGTGCACAAACAAAAAAAAAAATAGCAAATGTTCATTTTAATATATAATGTATCTAAAACAAAAGATACAAAACAAAAATCTCATGAAAAAATACGTTAATCCGATCAAGATAACTGGAGAAGATAATTGAAAATTGAATTCAGTGTCAATGGTACTCATTGTTCTCTAACAAATTAAAAATCCTCTTATTTGCGCTCTGGCAATTACTGCAGCCGGGTATCTCTTATTATTGAAAGGTAATTCGCCCCCAATTTCCATTGCATTCTTCTGTTCAATATTTAAACGTTGACTTCAAATAAACATGGGTTTTTCATTTGGATTAGCATGGCTGTATATATCCTTTTTGTTACTCGTATGTGCGTACAAATAAGCATTTGTATTGATGCGTTATATTGAATACACTTGAAATGATTACCAAAAATATAGCCCAGCAAACATTTGAGAGATTTTTAAAACTTCCACTTAAAAATGTAGAAATAATTTCAGAGCTTTTCCAGAGGAGTATAACGCGATCAAGCTACAGCGCGATTAATAAGTGAACCTCTTAATACTCTTCTGGAAATTAAGTAATAACAAAAAGAAAAGTAATTTTGTCACGTCATTATCATTCACGCCATTATTTGATGATATGACTCCATTTTCCAAATTAGCTTTTTTGGAAAATTTTATTAATATTATATATTGCAATGTTTTACGATTTGATATTGCTTATTTGTTATCTGCATTGAACGTAAGTATACAACATCATAACGACTGTGTAAATATGGCCAGGCTAGTTCTTCTGTTCCATGTTATGTTAAGCATATCGTCGCTCACTTATACAACGGCCCTATTTGACATTTTTTTTAAAATCCAGTTTATAACATATTCCTGAAGACCAACCTCAAATACATCTTCATCCGAAAAATTGGAACGATAAACAAAAATGTCAATTAGGGCTGTTGTACAAGTGAGCGACGATATATAGTTTTGAGTATCATCTTTATTTATAAATTATGAAATGTCACAACCAATGACTACTAAATCAGCTCAAGCGACGCGGATAAAATGAGGCAAAAACTCAGAGTCATCCGCTGATAAACTCTTTGTTTTACTTCTTCAACAATAATCGCTTCAAACGCTTCCTTATGTCTTATACGCGAGTCGCTGACACCGGACAGTTTCTCTCAAACAAACTATCGCCTGGTATCAGAATATGAGCTCGCGTGTGATAGAATTCATCGTCTTGGCAATTAAAATATTACTCTTACGCCATTAAAAATGTTTGCTGGACGAGTAAATGTATGTGCACTGTCCACCCTCTTTTATGTGTTGGTTTTTCTTTTGGGTCGATTTAGGTTGGCTAGCTACTATATCCCACTCAAACATGTTAGCATACGCTTGATTGATATGAAAGTAAAACAAATACAAGGATTACATGAGCAGGATAATAAGTGGGACTTTGCAGCATCATATTGAAACAATTGAAATCTGTCAGTTTTGATAAATTAATAAAATTCTAATGAAATTTTATGTATTGATTTGTTGAGTTTTGATTGAAACTAATTAGAGTACAATTTAAGAACTTTTAAGTATATTTTTTTATGGTGATGGAATGATTTTGTGAATTAATTGTTCAGGAAGTATGGAACAATAAATATTCGACAAAAATTTTCAGAAAAATTGTTTGGGTATACTTCAAGCAAATTAAGACTTTACTAAATATAAAGGTGATGCGAAATTCGAAGTGAATATGTACTAACGTAGTAAGAAAATCGTACAAAAAATATTTAAATTTTCAAGCTTCTTAGGGTAATTTTATTACATTGCTTCTTTTACGAATTACCTGAAGAAAATTTGGCACAAATTATAAAAAAAATAGCCAAAAAAGACATTTAAAAAGGAGAGTTTTCAGAATAACTTTCCTTTTGTTTTTCTGGATGAGCCATTTTTTATAACAAACTAACGCTAAGTTGATTAGAATCTTGAAACTTTCAACTCTTTCAATAAGTTATTTTTGTAACGAAAATTTGTTTTTCTTTATTAAATTTATTTTAAACTCAACTAAGTGGATATTATTATTTTCTAATACACTTTTTATCATGTACAATCTCAAAGGATTCTCAAAATTTGCGTCGAAATAAAAGCAACACTGTTGCTCACTTAACAATACATTTTGCAGTTCCAAGCAGTGAGTAGTAAATGGTAATGGTATCCCACCTTTTAAGTAATACACACACACACACACAAAACGTTTTCGTTGCCATCAAAGTCAAATGTCTTCAAACATTAGCGACGACAAAATCACAAGACTTCATGTCACTCGATGGTGATGATAATGATGCCAAAGGTTGGCTGGGGGCTTAAGTTCTCAACTTCCTTAATGGGGTGCCACGCAAGCAGTGCGTTGATGCTACATGTTGTCATTTACAACTACCACGCAGTTAAGTAAAAAAATCATCAACTTCTTCAACTTTGTAAGTTTTAATGCTCTTGTACATAGATTATGCAACTGAAAAGATTTACCCCAACTTAGGATAAATCAGCGCCACATTCCATCAGTGGCGCCTTCCTCACCCAACTCAATCTGCCATTGCGCCATTATTCTTCTGTCGCTGATAATCTGGTGCAATTGATAAGGTGTGAAAGTTTCTTTTTTAAATTTATTTTATTTTCTCTGTTTTTTTTTACATTTCTTTCATCGCTGCCATGTTGTAAAAGTTTTTTTTTTCCTTAACTCAATTTTCCAGTCTATATAAATTGCGTTGTGTTCCTCTTATCAAAGATTTTCATTTTTCTCTTTGTTGTTTAAATTGCGTTTGGTTATATGAATTACCGCATCACCTCAGCTCACTTCATCCCCTTTTAGATTTCGTCCAATCGTAATGTTTGTTTTTCCTGATTTTTGCTGTTTAAAGAGAAACACAAATGGACAAAAAATAACAAAAAAAAAATATTTTTACTTTAGGAGGCCACATTAAAGTATTTGCCATAACGACAGGCAACTTCACTTTGGACGAGTACTAAGGTCTATGTGAGGCAAAGTTGAACCCACTATGACCTTGGCGAGTGGTTACGAAAGCTACTCAAATGACATTTAAAATCCATTTTCAACCAGCTTCTGCGTAGAAATATTTCTTCTTTAATTATTTTTATATATTTTCGATTCCCACAATTTCGGATAACATCATCGCTCTTTGTGACAGATTTGATAGTCATATATGCGAGTTGGTAGAAGTTTAAGTAATGCCTCTCCTCGCAAATATTGGGTTTGGTTCCAATACATGTGTCCGATTTGATCCAAGCGTGTCATATAAAGTTTTTCATTATAATCATTAGTGTAATCATTTTTCATATTATTATCACTTTGGAGTGAGACGATGGGATTAACGCGTCGCCAACGGGGTTGCCAAGTTGAAATGCAGCAATTTTGGGAAAAGCGAATGTCTTTTTTTTTTTGCTCGATCAACAAAACTTTGAATTTCATGTAACAAAAATCGTCCGATTCCCGGCTATTTCAGAAACTATATACGTGAACATCGAAACTTATGGTGCACTTTTTTAATAGTTATTATAAAGAGAAAGGAATCAAATTTTTATCATTTGAAAGGTACTGTTTTGTAGATGTGCACAAAGAAATAAATAATTTGTTATATGTGCCGTTAAGGATGGTTAAATGAAGTAAACATACGCGCATGATTCTCCCATACAAAACGTTTTAACCAACGCATTTTGATCGCGTTCATGGCTACATGAGGTACAGGCAAGGTGAGGTGAGGTAAAATGAGGTTCATGGACAAAGATGTTTTGTTCGTCATAGGTCTGCAAAATTCTTCCAAAGTTAAAACTTTGTGGGTACAGTCGAGTTTCGACCACAATACGATACTAGTATCAATAATTACCGCAAACGAAATTTTAGTTGATCGTCAGTTTTTGTGATATTTACCATTTTTTATAGAAAAAATCGAGAAAAAAAAATTTTTCCAGCCTAAAAGCTAGTAAAATATATTTTCTTTATACTTTTGTATGGCTTAAGATCATTTTTAACAAAAAACCCAAAAAAAAAAAAAATTATATTGCGTTATTCATAATTTTACATATCAGAAATAATAATTATTTATTTTATTTATTAATACCATAAGCACAAAAGATTTTGAATATATGTAAGTTGAATATATGTAAGTATGTATGGTTCATTGAATTAAAGAGACACAAGATCGAAACAGAAGTGATATCGCCATACAAATGAAACGTTTCGGATGAACTCGCAATCAGCTCTGGTGAAAAATTTGTGTACTTTGGCCGATCAAAAAATGGTATATGCAACAACGTCGGACTCATTCTCACATTAGTTGGTAAAAGAATATTTTGGGATCGCTACAATAACAAAACTAAATAGGTGGTGATAATACAAAAATATAGTCCAACTGAGGCCGCTGATATTACAACGTGAAAACGTTAATAGACGGTAAACTCTTTCCATTAGAAAGATAAATTTATGGCTAGGGAGGAAATAAATCAACAACAATAAACTCAAGCTTTTGAATAATTTGAAAATTGCTTCACTTAATTCGAAAATAATTTATTTTGTAAATGGCACTGTTTAAAATTTGTTCTTGCCAAACTAAAAAGTTTGTTTCATGTTATTTTCAATATCAGTCAAAGAGATTTAATTTTTATGTCCAATAGTGTAATCATAGTGCCAGTCATGGTGATGTTGATGGTGGTAGTTTAAAATATTTTAAATCACATTTTCCCCGCTTACCTTTTTCACTTTGGGTTTTTGCTGCTTAGCATTGATTTGCTTTGATGTTTGATGAGGTGTTTACGCAGGGTTTTCTTTCTTTTTTTCTATTTTTTTTTGATGTTTTTGCTTTTACATTTTCTTGTTATTTTTCTTATATTGTCATATTTTTCAATTTACATTTTAAATGTAATTTAATATATTTCTCACTTTATGCAGTTTGCAAAAATTGACGAACACATTTATATTTTTGTTTTGTCTTAGCGAATTTCTTTGATGAGCTTAAGTTAATAACGGAAAATTGGCTTTAAAATTTGGCAAATGTATTCACATAAGATGCAAAACTTGTTAGATTGATTGAACATTTTAAACAATTTACCATTATATCACACAAAATGTGAAAAGTTCTTATAAGCAAACCAGTACACATATGGTGGTCTAAGGTGGAGAAAATCACTTCTATAGGGTATTGATTATAAAATTCAAACGAGTAGTACTAAATCAAAGATGACATGGTATGCCGAAAAACAAAAAAAATACAATAGTAGTTACCTTGTAGTTGGAAAGTATCTACCTATTGTAGTTTTCGTGAAACTTTTGACATCATGTTGTTAAAATTTTATTAAAATATATTTAAAATCAACTTGCCAAGATCGAGATTGAATTCAGGACATGAAGTTTTGAGGAACTAAGTCCAGTTCATTATTTTCGAAGTTTCTTAATTTCAAGTGATTAACTACCTATATATAAAAAGTATAAAAAAGTATAAAAAGTTTCTATCAAAGCAATGAAAATTAATGTACGTTACTCCTATCCTTCTTAAAGCATATAAATTTAAATTCTTTGCTTACGGAGTGCTGCCAACTCAAAGGAAGCACAAGCAAAAAAAAATAAAAATAAAACTGGTTGAAAATGCTTGCCAAATGCCTTTGCATAAATGTTCATGTCCTGTAAATATGTGAGCATCTCCAATAAAAATGTACAGTACATTTTTTACAGCAGTATACTGGTCCTAACTTGTGTCAACTTGATACAAAAAAGCTGCGCTTTGGAAATTTTTTGCAGCGCACTTCTTTTCTCTTCTATGAATTCAAACACACACTATAAAACTACTCGCACAAAAAACTAAATGCCAATGGCAAAAAAAGGACACTATGATATGCTGGACAAAAAAAAAAAAAAGTATAAACGAAAACCCGTATATTGAAAATACGTTGCGGCGATATAAATTTTATTGTACAACAACAAACAATTGTTTTTGTTATTTATGATTTCCATTTCATATGATTTCAAAGTGGAAAATTAATATTGGCAAAGCCTTTTTATGAAAAAAAAAAACAACGAAAAAAATTCAATTAAACTAATACTGGCAAATTGTGATAACAGAAATGGAGAGAAAGAGAAAATCAGCAACACCCTGTAATTATGTGACAAAATCTCAGTTCATACTCGAGGCAGACAACATAAATTTTCATCAGTTGCAAATTGTAAATTATGGTGTCTTTCTGGAAGTAAAATGTTTTTTTTTTCAAGTTCGGTACATTACGTGTGGGTTCATTGTATGTACTGCACTTCCGAACTTTAGTTTTATAAAACACATAACTGATTTCTAATATTCTACCGAGGGGTGTAAGTGTCGTGCACTGTCATGTCTTACGTGTGGCTTACGCTCTCTGACGCCCACTATGAAATAAGCCTAAGTGAATTATAATTGAAATGCTTTTAGAGATGCGCAGTTAATATTTTTCTGTCGTTTTTTTTTTTCATCATAAAAGTTTAATGAAAATAATTAAGATAACATTTATTTCCACAAGAGAAAGTTTTTCCACAGATAAATATATCCAGAATCAGAATAGAAAAATCATTTAAGACAATTTGAATAACTTTTAATAGGTCTATGTACATATGTACGTGTGACACCACATTTGAAGACAATTTTGTTGGATGATTTTTATATGTTAAATTTTGGGTTATATTTCTTTCGAAAACATTTTTTATTTTGAAAATTTGGTTGCTATGACCTAATTATTTGGATTGATGAGCAATAAAACGAGGTTTTTTTTTTATTCTATCGGTGAAAGAAAATTATCTACCACGTAAATACAGAATCATGCAAGTGAATTTGAGTTTGATGAGCCAAGTAAAAAATAAGTGATCATCCCGCATCTGAAGTTCCTTTAAAAATTATTTATAAAATATTTTATGATAATATTTTAACAACTTTTGTTAGTGGGACTCCATTAGGTCTTGCCGCCCTTAGCTCTCTCAGGCGTTGCTAATAATAATCGGCCAAAGTTTTTAAATTGTTCTTTCTTATAAGTGCGATTTAAAGTCTACCCGATGGGAAGTGTATTTGCTCATCGACTTTCAAACGTTCCTTAATTAAGATTTCCACAAATAATACCAGCCCCCAAACCTGCAAATGTCACTAAAGTTCAAGAATATTAAGTCATAAATTTAACAAATAACAACGAAACAAAAAACAAACCAAGACCTCATTGGTTTCTTGTTAGTGCTGTTGTTGTTACTGACGTTGTTACGGATATTATTGCAACCCTAACGGCAACATCACGTTAAATGCAACATCACAACAACAAGAAAAAATGTTAACAGAAAAATATATGAAATTGGAAAATAATAAAATCTCTCCGCTAAATGCAATCAGGTTGGTGACTTTTTTTTAACTTTTTTGCTTTGTGATTTTCCACTGCTGTTTTTTGTTCGTTGCTTTATTTGGGTGCTCTAACCAATATGACCAGATATGTACTGCCAAAGCGTATGTCCCGCAAAAGGCCCCATGGGAACATGCGGTGTAATTGATTAATGGCCATGAGTGTTGTTGCCTGTAAACAGATGTAGAGATGGCAAAAAATTTAAACTGTAAAAAAAAGTCAACAACATGGTGCAACAACTACGAGTAGCACAGAGAAATCCAGCAAAAACCGTCACAATGTGGTGCAGCACATCTACAACGTAGTTAAGAACTGTGATGGCATTTGAACTTCTTGCAAATGTACTGAATTAAGAATCACAATATACTGTTTGGAGGTCCGGCGTACATACTTTTCACAACTCTTTCAAAAATTTTAAATAAAAAGTTTAAGCACTTAAAACAAAGTGAAAGAAGTTAATCAAAAACCCTAGCGATAAATTTTAATTTACAAAATAGTTAGAAATGAAGTCAAATTGAATAAAATTTGCACATTATTGAGCAGAAATAAATGAACAATGCAGTAAAATGAATAAAAATGCAGTTACACTATTTACTGCGGACGTTCTTTGGAATCTGGACGGAGGTATACGATTTAAGGACAAATCAAGGGCCCTACCCCGAAGCAATGCTAACTCAGTCACAGGGTAGATGACAGCTCGAACGATAATGTTGGTTTTAGAGCATCGACACACTCTGAAGCTTATGATGATAGCTTGCATTTCCCACAACCACCACCATAAACAAAAAATAAAAGTAATACCTGTAAGTGCGGCAACTCCCATTCGAGTAATAAATGTTATATATAGAGTGCTTTCGGAGTAATTTTTTTAAAATTTGGTGTAGAGGTATCGCTTACTATAAGCTTTGAAGTTTTGTCGACTTAGACGGGATTTCGTAAGTTGGCGTGACACCTCCCATACAAGCAAAAAATGTTTAATGTGCTTACTTTATACTGTTGCAATGTAATATATTCTTAGACAATAAATAAGGTTAGTGTCTTTTATTGATATATATACGATAATTTTGTATAGCAATTTCTTCAAGTATTGGCACGTCATTTGCATCGAATCTAACTTTTTGTTAACTTATTTTGTATTCTAACATATAGTAAATTATAGTTGACTTTTTTTATATACAATTTGTATCTACATATTTGGACTTCTAAGCATTTACTATTAAAATGTTTTTCGAAATGAATTCATTAAAATTATAACAATTATATTGAGCTATAATCGTACATTTAAGTTTTTCTACATTAAAATTAAGTTTGCTTTTGCATAGCCAAATATTTAATAAATTTAAGTCTTCTTGTATCTTAGAAATAGCTACATACATCAGCATCCGTTTTACATACAAACAGTAATGTAATTGCAGTAATCTGCAAACATTTTAATTTTACAGTACTATAAGGATTTTTTTTAGTGTCATTTATATATACATAGAGTAATTTTTACACAGTTGATGAAATATTTTCAGCTGCTTAATTTCAAGAACCCTAACGCCTTTGATATGCAGTTTTTTTAGTCTCAATGGTCTCTAAAGCACTTTTGAGATCATTAAATAAGGAAATAATTAGCTTATTTTTGATAAAGATTTACTTTCCAACCTGCTGTTACCATGTTAAGTACTGCTACACACAATTGATGTTTTCTAAAATTTGATGGTTTTGGGATATTAACTTTATTGTGCTCTATTGTTGTAAGTTGTATTTTTTTTTAAACGGTTTCATGTATTTTTTTATCACTTGGGAGCATGTTTATTTGCTTAAGATGTTCTGCTCTTGGTGAGCTTATTTTTTTCTTTCCTGATACCATAGTTGAAACCTTACACTTCACTAGTTCTTATGCTTTTTCGAATTATTTGTGCATAAAAGTAGTCTACATAAATATTTAATAGCATCTTTTATGGCACTGCACTGTCGGAATATAATTTTTGTAATGCCATATTTGCTTTAAAACTTAGTTTAATAGAATTTTTTAAATCACATTTCATTATTAATGTTCGGTATAATGTTGACAGAAATTATTTCATTTTATATATTAATTCGATTTTCACTACCTGGTGTTTTTTTTTTTTTCAATTGCTGCATATTATAATTTTATTGAGTTTTTCTCTTTTATCTGTAATTTTGATTGTTTACTTTAAGCTTTTCCAAATTTTTTTACTATTTGGTATGTCTTTTTGCTCTACTAATTTTTTTTTATTTTATTTGCGTTATATTTTTTTAATATTTTTTAACACTGCCGTTTTCAGTCCCAATTCCTGTGCTGACTGCTTCTGTTAAAACTGATTAATTCATAGTTCACTTCCTTCACATAGTACATATTCTTTCGTACGTAAACTGCTGTGTTGCCTATGTTATGGTATCACTCATTAAAATCACTTTATGTATATAGGACTAAACGCATTGTAATTGCAAGCTCTTAATATATTTATTAAATTTCGTTTATTATACATAGTAATTTTAAATTTGAATCTTTTCTTTCTTGTGACAATTACGGTTTATAGGAAATGAAAAACTGATCGTATTTCATTCTATATTTATTCTTTTTTAAACGATTAGTTTTTCACAAAGTTCTATATCAGTTTGAATTAAAACTTTTCTTTTACGTATTCCTGTTTTCATATACTTTTAAATTATTCATTTTGTTTTCTTTCATAACCCCCTGTTTTGTTGTTTCGTCGTTCTTTTTTTTATAAAGTCTTTTGATAGAACAACAACTTAAATTTTTTTATGTGTAATTTTATCACGTACTAATTGCATTTCAAAGTTTTTTCCATTATTTTCTTAATAGTCTATTTTTGCACTTCTTCATATGTCGCTTCATTTATGTTCTCAATTATAAATTCATTATTGTTTATTGTTTACAGTAAATATGTTATGTGTAAGATCATCTGTCAAAAAGAGTTTGTATTACAAGCGAAATACTCGATCTCTTTACTCTTAAATTAAGCAGAAAATTGGGCCTACATAATTTCATCCAAAACTTGAATCATCTTTTCTACACAGTTTTAATTTAAGTTCATTCCAGAATCAATAGATATTTTTTCATTTCCAAAGCCTGTCTTCTTTTTTGATTGAAAGTGTATAAGACCATAGCTAAAAATGTGTGTCAAATAATAGAGCTTGATTAGCCTAAATAAAATAAATTATTGAATTTTTTCCTAAACATGGGTTGTCACCTGCTTTTTGGGTAATTTTTTTTTTTTTAGAAAAACGTGCATTGTGTGAGATTCCAGCTTGAAATGTGTGTCAAATGATATATGTATGTATATTCCATTTAGGCTCATCGAGCTCTATCATTTCATATACATTTGAGGCTGTAGGGGAAAAGCATGTACCTTGGACCGATTGTACCTTGGACCAACAGCGATATTTCATGTTTGCCAGCGTGTAGCTAAAAACTGTAACAGTACAATTTTCTCTATTTATGTAACCGATTACAGCAACGCTGCATAAAAGCTATTTTGCTTTACGTTCTTTCGTCAACTGAGGAAGACGAAATTTTCACGTGATTTGTAAATTTTGTGCAAATTTTCAAGGTCGATTTACGAGCTGTGTAATTTAGTTGTGTTGGGGATCAATGACGAAATAACGGTACCCAACCTTTCTCTTCAAGTTAATTTCCTTAAAATCTTATTATCTCCTAGGGTAAATTTTTTTTTGAATATTTTCCAAATTTTGTGCTTGGCGAGTACCTTGGACCAATGCATGGAATGTACCTTGAACCTATCCTAATTACATAGTTTTTCTGTGTCGTAAAATGCATTATGAATGTAATTCAGAAATATTCCTCGGAGCAAAAATGACGGTAAAGGTAAAGGTAAAGTAGGCTATTTAAAATGGTTTAAGGGGTAGATCTGCTGCTAAAAAGGACAAGATCGGAAAAGCCAATTTAATTCACCATTTAACTAAACTTTGATTACCTGGAAGCACTTTTGATATTGATATTGATATATCAGTCCAAAGTTGATCATAAAAAACTATTTAGTACAGAGGAAAGAAAAATTTAGGTAAACTTAGTCTCATGGTCCAAGGTACAATGCCTGATTGTACTTGGACAGCTTTGGCATTCTAAAGAAAATCGTCTTTTACGTGGGTTAGGAAAAAAGACTGCGGCTTTATGTATTCATGCCATTATAGCTACAATATCAGTTTAAAATATAGAGGCGTCAGAGAAAAAAAGCTGCCGTAGTTTGGAGTCTGCAAACGATTTACTCAAATTCGGTCCAAGGTACACGCACTTCCCCTAATCTTATACTCTTTCTATTAAAAAATATCGGCAAAAATCAGCCTTTTTCGGGCATCGGGAATGGCATTGGCAAGGCAACCCTGGTAGGTTAGTTTCATCAAAGTACATTATTATCTTTTCTTAACATCCCATCCTGTATTCTTATACACTCGACTTTTCTGCAGCCGGCTATTCGCAAATCAAACAACAGGAATATCATTTAAATTTTGCAGCTAGATCTGAGCTCAGCAGGTGCTCAATTATGGAGAAAAGACTTATTTTTCATGTCAATTAATATCTTGTAGTTAAATAATTTTAATTTTTTCAATTTGGTCCGTTTACCTTAATTTGAATGCAATGAATTCGACGAACAAATGACGATTTAACGGACAGGTTTTAGTCCAAATGAAATGCCGCCCCAATTTTCTGCTCAATTGAAGAGTAAAAAGATCGAGTTCATTTCATTTATTTTATAATTCTTTGCATATAGCTTGAAAATATGAAAATGTATTGTTCTATGTACATAGACGATATATCAACTTAAGGATTTAAGTAATCACATCTAATAAGAGTCTTGCTTTTATATATGAATGGAAAAGTCACTTTTCTTGCTTTTAAATTTCTGTACACTAGTTTGAATTATCGCATTCACTTTTGATTTTTAACGCACTGACTTAAGAACCGTAAAGTAACGACAGTTTGACTTTGCAATTAGTGTCAGTTCAATGCACAGCGCTACATCAAATGATATCCTTTTGCAATTACTATATCACAATATCAGACCATATGTTGAATTTTTGTACAACGCAAATTAAAAAACATTTTGTAACCGAATTCAGCCAAATTAAATTAACGAACATATTGCAGCAAGGAACAGAATCATGTTATCTCTTTCTGTCTTAAGATCTTTAAAAGAGAAAACCCAATTATTTATTATCTGCAAATGTTGTTTCAGTTGTTGCAATAACAGCACCCATGGGAATTACAACTGCTTAAAAATAACGTCTGATATCAACTCTGTTCGAGCAAAGTGAAAATTTTGTAAGACCTTATATGCATCAGAAAATAAAGTTTGAAATCTTGACAAAGCAACAGAGGGTTAAACTGTAATAATTTTTCTATTTGTCAAAAAAAGTTTTTTTTTTTTGCAAATGATTTCAAAGAAAAAAGTTTTATGTATATGTATAGGAAAATTACACTTTAAAAAAAAAGAATGTAAGGAGGTAGGTATGTAGGTAAATTATCTGTAGAAAAAATAGCAGAAAATAAACAGAAACAACAAGACCAAAAATTGTAGCAACAGTTGCTTCAAAGCTCTTATAGCATACAGTAGGGTGGCACTCAAAATTCTGGCGTTTCTTTAAACCAAAAATTATTTAAAAAATCATTCTAAATTAAAAAATCAGCTAAATTCTAACATGATATTTTAAAACTTTTTTTTTCGCATGGTTGGCCAAAATTATTTATGTCAAATACAAACCATAACAAAAAATTACCAAATTCGAAGACCTCAAGATCCCACTAACATGAATGAATTTATTTTAGAGCCTTACTAGTTTGTTGCTTAAGACTTTTGAAAAAATTAAATATTATTCCTAGTCTGAAGTAAGAACATTTTCCATTCATGTAGCCACAAATTTTGACATGTAAATTTTTCATGAGCACAACATCCACCCTAGCGACTGCAGCCTAAAAGCTGTTCTACTTCCTCTGAGATTCAAATGAAATGCGTTAAATTCTTCCGTGTTAATGTACAGCAAATGTGCGTGCGTCAGAAATTTCCGTACACTGAGTTGGAAAATGTGCTCCCAGGGGAGTCATATTTTAGCTGAAGTATATCAATAAATTACAATGAAGTTAAGTTGGCAACAAATGTTGTGTTGTTGGACTGGGAAAAGAAAGACTAACTGACAAACTGGCTGGCAGACAGGCAGATAGAATATTGTGGCGTAGACTTTTTGACTGCATCCTGGATGTAGGTAAAAACATACATAGTTACTTTAAGTATAATTTTTGATATTTTATATGAATATAAAACAAATTTCGTACCTTGATAAGATTTCATAAAGGAAAACCTACTGAACTTTAAAGTAACTTAATATAATCGAGTGGTCCATTAAGGCACTAAACTGTGAGCAAAAGTCAGAATTAAGCTCAAAATGCTTTTCTAAATAGAAGTATAAAACTTAAAAGCAAAATAATTTTATAAACTTTGGCCAACTATTCACCCTCTTACTACTTACATAATGATTGTACCATTTCATCAAACTGGATTAAATATTAATAATGCATGAAACTATTTGGTTTAACTCGAAATCAAGTCAAGTCAAACCGATTGCGCCCACATAAAAATAATACAATAAAAACAAACCGTGCCTTTGAATTCAAACTGATTGTTGGCTGTGCTGCGTCAGGGGAAAAAAGGCAAAAAACTCCATTGACTACTCGATATATGCCGCATTATATTGTTATATTGACGCCAAGTACAAGTCAGGCAATATGTGATGATTGAAATCTGATTATTTGTTATGAGAAAAAACTAATCTTATTCATACTTTAAATGATGGAGGATAGCAAATAGAATAGAAAATAACATGGAAGCTGCTTTTATCTAGTATTAGCCTCATTAATATTTAAATAATTATATGTATTATTGTTAATTTAGTTTGGCTCCCAATTCGTAGCATTTTCACAGTTTATGTAGCATATTCTTCGAGTTTTTTGGCATAAATTTTTCTCTAAAACACAAATTATTTATTATGACTGTAGCCATTCGAATCAACCCACTAGTTTGAGCAGTCACATCAATGCTTTCAAAAAATATTCTGGATCTACTGTTTTGGTTCGTTCACTTTTCGTGTATTCTTTACTCGAGTTTCAAAACTGAATACCTGCACCTTAATCTTTCTAGCATTTTCTATTCATTTTTGTGCTCTTCACCAACAGATTGACTTAATCCCGGATGTCGCTTTGAATCTTTTTACATACTTATAGTATTAATATCACTTTCGTCGATTTATTAAAATTTTGTCCATTAACATATTGGCAATTATTGAAAAGTTCTAAGTTGGAATAGTTTCGGTGGCATCCATATTTTTTTATTTATTGAATTGTTGGGAAATTTAGCATTAGGAAATTTCACCTTTATTTTCCAACTCACCTTGAAGTTTAAAAACTATGATGAAAAAGCAGTGCTTTATAAGAAACGTCATTGAAAAAAAAATGTATGTTTTTAATTTTCGAAATGGTGGCTGCCCGAACTAATGACATTAGTTTAATATTTTTTAAAAATGACTTTATGCTCTTCGGAGGAATTTCTTACGTTCTTTCACATTTCAAATCCGATGTTTAAAATTAATTCCGATATGATATTCTTCCCAGACTGACGCTCTTAGTCTATTTCGCACATAATTATTTTAAAGTTTCGAAGTGAAATTTTTCGAAAATTAGTAAATGGATAGTCGTAAGCACGGGTTACCACAAATTTATTCCTTTGTATGAATATAAAATAATCTTTTTTTTGAACCATTTCACAAATTAAACATTCATATTTCTTTGTATGAATAAAAACATACTTATTGTTAGCACTTTTTCTTTTCAAAAATGCAGTTTTTTGTGTTGCTTCAAAAATCACTCAACTTTCACGAGCTCTACAAATCAGACTATTCATTTCTTTCCAATACAGATATGAGATTTATTTTACCGATCCACCTCAAAATTGATTTTTTCCACCAGCTGTAGTAAAACGAGATATTGTGCGGCGTTGCGTGCCATACTGTGACCGAAACAATTGAATTTGTGAAAGAAACGTTCGGTTAACTTCAGAAACGGACCTGTGAATTCGATTGAAGTTCTTGCGACTTTTTGCCTTAAGATTATTTTGTGTGGGGATATATTTTACCATAAAACTAAACACAAAGCTAAAACATTATATATCTGTATAGTATCGTAACTAACCTTATATGTGTGTATATTTTATATATTAAGATGTATATGATAGTGAGGTAAGTATCTTTGCTATTGGAAAACAATTTTTTTATATGGGATGATAGATAAGTAAGTGTTCGACCTTTTTTTCCAAGGTTCGCCGCGAATTTTCAAAGCAGACTTCTCATTATAAGAGTTTACAAAAGAGAAATTTGGCATTCGTCTAAGTGCCTCTGATATATTGCTCTATTTCAAAGACAAAGATTCTCATGCATTTCAAATCGAACATGTTTTTCAAATTACGACATTTTCTGCTTTCCACTTAAGATTTCCTTATCAAAGTACTTTTCCTGCCTACCCTTATTCCATTTTTGACCTAAGGTGTCTATCAAAGCTACAACCAAAGTTTAGAGGAATTTAAGTATGAACACTTCTGTATAAAAAAACTTATGTTCACAATAATCTGTAGCACGGTTATTACTTTTGGGCACAGTTGTTGCCCAAAACGCATCTGCACTTTCTTGCTATTCTTTGCTTTTTTACTAAATGCGATTTCTTGCCAAAAATTTGTTTTGCTTTTGTTTTCAAAGTGTCGCCATGAATTTGCAGCAGAAACTTAATATAACAACAACAACGTAAAATAAACGTACAATAACAAAAACATAAAACGTAATTTTATGAAAAGTTAAGCTGAAACATTACCGCAAATTAGCAAAAGTTTTCTCACCCAAAACGTCATAAATTATGTTGTCTTTGTGGTGGCAGCAGCAGCAGCAGCAGTAACAACTTTTTTGGCAAAATTTATTTTGGTTTTCAATATTTTTTCTTCACCAACGGATACTATGAGTAACTCATTGCTAGCCTACATATTTGATGCTATAAATTTTAAGGGTTAAACTGAAAATAAATTATAGAGTTGCCACATGCTGAGTAATGCAAAATTTTCTTTATAAAATAAAATTTTCTTCAAACCAAAAAAAACTTTCATCGAAAAATTTCTTTCGAAGAAAGTTTAGCTATCGGTATTGAACAAAATATTTATTGCAGTAAGGGTGAACTTTGAAGTGAAATGTCTTAGTAGAGTAAGAGGGGTATATATGGACCATCAATCTTTTTTTTTTTGAAATAAAACTCAAAATACATGAAACAAAACAATTCATTTAATTTAATTAAATAAAAGAAACAATTCAATGTTATTCTAATTTTCTTTGGGATAAATAACTGATTAGAATAAAAAAATAAAATAGAAAAAAAAACCAAAATACTCAAAATGAAGAGGAAGAAAAGTGGAGTGTTATATTGGCCAGATAGTTCAGAGTAAGAATTCAGCATAAAAGAGTTACAAAAGGAGATTGAAAGAATCACTTCTTGATTTTTTTTATATTCCTCTATTAAAAATAAGCCGTTACATTTTTTGTTACATAAAAATTATGCCGCAAGTTTTATAATGATTTCAATTGCTTTCATATTAAGTACAACAATAACAATAAACTTATAAGCTTGGAGTCACAAGCACTTGAGGGCAAGTGAATTAAATATCTGAAAACATAAATCATATAAAGAAATCAGTGCACATCTACATTAAAACATAGGTACAGCAACAGACCTGCGTTGGTATAAAAATTAAGAAACACTAAAGATGTCATGCTGCGCTGATGCCGCCTATCTCTACAACGGCCTTTTCAGCTGCTCTGAAATAATCAGAGTTTTAATTCTCAAATAGGAATTTGGGCTGTGATATCGTAACGCAGTCATTCACTTTTACTCACATACGCAGTGGGCGGTAAATCATATGATTTAATCACAACTCTGAGTACAGTGACGATGACGACGACATCATCAACGTTGCTGATGATGACGACTACGATTCACATGGCATCGAGTGGGTCCATAATGGATCACTTGGCACATTTCCGCATGTTTAAATCAATATTGCGCTGTGTGCATTTGTATCTGTCAATATATGTGTGCATTGGTTTGAATATCATGTAAAAAACATAAAAAAGTGCCAGCTATTTATTACGGAAATTATTCTAATTTTTTCTAATTTTTTCTGGTTCTTTCATTGAGTAGTTTTATGGTGGAAGGCTTATATTTCCAACAAACTGACTAAGAATGGAGGTTGACTTTTTTCCCTATTAATAATTTTGAGTTAGTGATGATAAAATTCTTTATTAAATACGCATTTTAAACTTAAATTTTTTCAAAAAGAGTTTCAGGCGAAAAGTATAATATTTTTCTTGATTAATGTTCAGTAAGATTATCATATGTAGGTGATAATATTAGTAACACAAAGTTTACTTGCTTTGCATAATTTTGGCCCACTGATTCTAAGAAAAATTGTTGTTTTTTTTAGCTGTTTAAGATATTTATAAAACCAATTTTCAAGTCAACCACAATTCCGAATTTTTTATTTCCGCTTCTAAAAAAAGCTCCATAAAAGCTATTTTACTTCCAACTAACGACCATAAACGGCTTTTACCTCCAATTAACGGCATAATGGCCTCCTACGCGGCTTACTGAATGTACCGAATGTACTAAAACCTACACCGAAAAAAAAGACCGTACTAAATTTGAAGAACTGCCTTCCTTCGATTTAGTGTAAAAATTTTCCTTAATCTAAGTTATTTTTCCTCATATTGATGAAAATATCGTCTCATTTAGTAATTGAGTCCTTTGAAATGAGTTCATGTTTCATTAAAGCAAGTCAACGCTCTTCCTCAAATATAGAGTTTGTGGTTTTAGTAAAACTTTCCTTTGAAATAGTAAATTTTTCTTTGGGAAGAATTTTATAGGACAACTTGTTCCTCATTTGAGTAAAAATTTCCTCAATCTAATGGAATGTTTTGTTTAAGGAAAATCGTACTCAGTTTTAGTTAGTTTCTTCAAAAAATTTACTATAACGTAGGAAAATTTTCCTTTATAAATTAGTGGCAATACTCGCTGCTTTACCCGCTGAAATTAATATCTATTCTTCTCGTAAGTATTCTGTTTTTGTCTATATATTTATAGTTCTCTACTTGTTTTTTAAATAAAAAAATAAAAAAATTAAAAAAAAAAAATTATGTCGTCGCCGGGATTTGAACCGAAGCTTTCCAGATCTGACAATGGTTGTTACATGCGCAGTTTAACAACATCATTTTAGTATGTCTTAAAAATGCTGTCGGTGGCTGAGTTGGGTAAGATGAGCATCTTTGAACAGTGGCATGGCGCAGAACACAGGTTCAATTCTCTGATCGGGTGACAGGTAAAAAAAAAATTTAAGTTCTTCTTTGAAGTTTTAAAAACGTATTACAATTAAAATAAGAATGACTGACAATAAAGTAACTACTAACAAATAAGAAAATGGAGGAAATAGAAAATTAACAAATTTTTTTTGAAATCAACGAATTTATTTTAAGTAAATTTCTTTCGTTTAAGGATACCTTCATCCTTAGAAAAAGTAAAATTTTCCTCAGTTTTATAACCTTGTCCTCCCATTGAGTAAACTTTTCCTTATTTCAGAGCAGCAACATTTACTTGTACTAAGGAATCCAACTTATTTATTTTGAGGAACCCATGGCTTTAGCTCGTATTGAAGGACATTTTTTCCTTACATTTAGGCATTTTTCCTTAAACGGAATAAGTTTTTTTTTCGGTGTAGTTGAATGCGGATACAATATGGTGGATTAGGTTATTTAGTTTCCGCCATATTGGGTCTGTCGTCTTGAATTTTAAATTTCTGACATTGGATTCGTATTCGGTAACCCCAAAAATTCCCGTATAACAAATTTTGTGCTAATCGCCTAACGGCAGCAAATTTCTAAATCCGTGCCTGTAAATGACGTTTAGTCATACGATCGGTAGTACATGCGCCATTTCAATATATTTCATCTATTTATCTGCTTATCTGTCCATACATCTATCTATCTGCCTGTCGGTCTGTCTAACTGCCTGATAAACTGTTATAATATTGTCAATTTTCATTGCATTATTTTGCTGTCATGTCATTAAGTGACAATGTGAATGTAGGTATTTGTTATGATTTATGGGCGTTGGTGATTTATTATCACTGCTGGCGTTGTTAGCAATAATTTTATGCATGATACTACTCACATACATACGTACATACAGTATTGCTCGAAATAATGTGAACACATCATAATTATAACAATTTTACGTTTATTTTTTCGCAATTGGAGATATGTTTATATCAAAGTACCGGCCATTTAGTTTTACTATTCTGACAGTTAGTGAGAAATGAGACATACTAAGGTACAGACGCGCTGATTTTTTTTTTTTAATTTATTGTGTTTTTGCTGAAAAAAGCTGAAACAATGTTTCATTTGATTTTTATTCTTGAAGAGGAACTTTACTGCTAAAAAAACTCACTAAAATTGATACCTTGAGTGAACAAACGTCAATGACTCAAAGAGATATTGCCAAGGAGTGTGAGGAGGACACTGGGAAATGTGGAAGGAAAGGAAAGACAACAGCAAGGGATAAAGTCTTTTTAATTAAGGGAAAGTAAATTTAATGCTAGGAAAAGAAGCCAAGAATTTCATCAAGCCATAGTTATTGTTCATAACTCCACCGTACGAAAACGACTTACAGAAGGTGGAAGGAAAACACAGTCAAGTGATCTTTTTCAAATTATCACTCGTGTTCACATTAATTCGAGCAATACTGTACATACATATCGTTTGATAAATTTTTTTGTTGTAGTTTTATAAAAGTTAACACGTGTAACTTAAAAAATAAAAATGTTTCTTTACAATAAGTAATAAGTTATTTAAGTAGACATGCAAAAAGACACTTTGACAGAATCAAAAGCCAACATTCTATATTTAAAGCAATCAAGCATCCATGAAAATCAATAAGAAAAACAACAATTACTTTAATTACAATAAATACATAAGAAGAACACATAAACTATTGTACGTGCGTGCAAGCTGCTTTCCGGAAACGGAAACCAAAGAGAAAGCATAAAAGATTTCGTGCAGTTCATGAAGTTTGACATTTATTTTTATTCGTTTATTCTTTCGCTCGCTCGTTCAATCGTCGTCATTTATTTTCAAGCATCTACCGCCTCAACCCCCCCCCCCCCCCCCCAAGAAGCGTACAAAGGAAAGAACCAGCGAACGTGTTTCAATATTTACCAAACGTGCCAAAATCGGGTTAACGGTACGCTTGAACGCGAACTTTTTTTAACAACCACCAACACTGTGGCGGCGGCATTCAATCAATAGAGGAATATCCTGCCGGTCAGTATGCCTGCGCTATATTGTCCTCATCTACGATATATTTGAATGTTGATAATTAAACTGACGGTAGATAGCGCTGTCAACGCTGAACGTTGTTGTTTAATATTGAACATCAATATTTTGAAAAGAAAATTTCTACGTAACACGCGAGCTGCTTGTTTGCTCATAAAATTAAAAGAGTTTTGGCCTGGTTATGTCTTTTGTGATGACAAACAATGTGTATATAGATATCTATATACATATATACTCGGAAATTAATATAGTAATTAGGTTCATGGCTTTCAGTGCCAGCACACGTATTTAGGTTCTTTTTTAATTTTGTAGACATATTTTTTTATTTTTAAACTTAAGTTTTTAGAAGTAATAATACAATATGCAGGGCCTTTGAAATATTCTTTAAATATATATCATTTTGCTACGGACTTTGAGTTTTGAAAAAAAAGATGACCATTTTTCACGTTAGCTCAAAACAAGGAAATCAGAGTAGAGTTTCAAATTTCTGGAAAATGTCTCAAAACAAATTGTTCTCACTAAAATATTAACAAATTTCCAGGCTTTCAAAAAAAAAAAAAAAATTGTTGGTCACTTTTTAGTTTTCTATAGAAAAATCATGATCACCCCTATCATGAATATATGAAGGAAAACGATTCTTTCGGATTTCTTTTTTTCCTGAGAGCAAAATTTTGCAACCATAAATAATTGAGGAATAGAAAACTTCATAACCAGTCAGTGCTGCCAAAATAATTACTTCCAATCAGCCAGTAATGCAACTGTGATTTTGCATATTTGACATTAGCTTATTCCTCAGGTGAACAAAACTGAAGTGCAAAGAATAAATTTTTATAATTGAATGAAATCTGTGCAGAAATATTGTGAAATTTTATCTACATTACATCATCTAAAATGAAGCTTCATAGTTTACCAGCTACTCCTTTTCGTGATGCCTTTGGCGATATTCGAATTGGACTCCATTTGCTAGACCAATATCTGTAATTGCTTATTTGTGTTCTTGGATCTTGTAAATATGTTAAAGAAATCTTTTTATCAAATAAAATTACAAAATGCTTTTTTCCTCATTAAATTCTATGCGACAAAGTTGGAGAAAATATTTGCGAAAAACGTCAAAAATTTTATCTCAAAAATTATTGCCGATTATTCCACGATTACAAGACATGTAATTGGAGAAAAATTCCGAAGGAATGTTTATTCATGATTGAAAAAAATTTAATTGAGTATTTGCCAGTTTATTGCCTTACAATTCTTAAAAAATATTTCGAGGATTGAGAAAAACATTTAAGTTTTAGGTATTCCTTTTTTTATTTTTTTTTTTTAAATTGTATGCTTTTTCCAATGGTTCCGTTCGTGTAAAAGTTTTCTTCACGGAAAAGTCAACAGCCCTAGTCTGAGTACACGGTTAGAAATTTTGGATTAAATTTTAATACTTTTGGGCTTACATATATGACTACACCAGAATTGTATTAAAATTTAATACTGCCTAAATATTAAAATTCATTTTTAATACTTTTTTGTATTAGAATTTAATACTCGTTTTTATTAAGATTTAAAAAAAAAAATTTCATTTCGAATGGGATTCGAACCGGGTTCCTTGGGAATTCAATTGATGCACGCGCAGCTTAACGACATCAGCCACCGTAGTATTATTTATTGATTGGCTAAAAGTTTATTTATATTGACAACAACATAAAATGAAAGCTCAATATTGAAGTATTAAAATATAATACAGCATGGTTTAAAATTCGAATATAATACTTATACATTAAAATTGAATACAAAATTTTGTAATCTATTGAAAAGTATTAAATTTAATCAAAATTGTATTAAAAATTCTTGTAATATTTCGCTTGTATTAAAATTTAATCCAAGATTTCTAACCGTGTAGCAATGCTAACGCAGTCCCAAGGTAGGTAAAGGTCAGAAGAGTGCGAAACTTGTAACGTAATAAGGGAAATGTATATGGAAAATATAGTACTAACTTCTTTAATGTTCTGAAGTATATTTTAAAACTTTTTTGTTTATTGCAAACAATTCTATTGAAGATCCCATCACTGTTATGCCATAAAGAGTTACAGTAGTGCAAAAATATCCCAAATTACGAAATTTTGTATTGAATTTCCGTTTCTTATTTCATTAACTAAATATTCTCGTCATATTTAGACAATAAACTATTTATTTTTGAATAGGTAAAGGAATATAAGAACTTTTTGGGTATTGCGTCAGTCCATGGCCCGGTAACAGCCCCGACCTCAATCCCATTGTGAATATTTGGGCCATTTTAAAACGCAAAGCTCGCCAAGAAAACCCTAATAATATTCCAAAGTCAAAGGAAATAATTAAATCCACTTGGTACAATGACATTTCAATTGAATTAATACGGAAACTCTATGAGAGCATTCGTTCTCGAATGGAAAGCGTCATCAAGACAAAAGGAGATCCTACGCGCTATTAAAATCAAACTTATCGCATTAATTAAAATAAATAAATAATTAAAGAATACGTGAGAAATTAAAAATGCGTTAAAAAAAACTACAAAAAACAATGTATTTTTTCATATAAATAAGTTATAATTTTTGATTATAAAACTAGCAATTATGTGTTTGCTTGGAAAAAGTTCCTAAAATTTATTATTGTTAGGTGGACAGTTTTGAAAATACTCAAAACTTGTCCCTAGCAACAGTATCTAACAAACTTAAAGCCGTTAAACAAGAGTATATATTATTTTACGCATCAAAATTTAAAACATCATGAAAAATTCTAATCGGCATTTTTTTTTTGACCACGAGTGTACATATGAACATATATTAATTCTCACATACGATCTATTAACTTATACTTATAATATAGATTTTAATTACAGTTAATTACATTCTGCGTTGAATACAACGATTTCGTGTTTATTAGCTTTATCACAACCTTTTGCATTTTATAATGTTTTTTTTTTTTCATCTAAGAAATTATTTTTCGGATATGCATTAAGCAGAATTCCGGCGTACGACGTAAATACCGCTAGCGTAAAATGGTAAATACCGCTGAGAAAATCGTATAGGAGAAGAGAGTTCAACTCTCTATTCTCTCTACTCTCTCTACCATCAGCGGTAGCGGCATTTACGCCAGAATTCTGTTTAATACATTACATACGATTAGCTAGGGATTATTTCTTCTTTGTGGTACAGCACGATATCAAGTTGTTATTGTGTTAATTTGTGTCAGTTAAGCGTGGAATTATTTTAAGTGATTATTTTTTCTGTGTAACAGGTTATTTTTATTTGAATTTTTGGTTGGATGTACAGGTTGGTGCGAAATGACGTATGTTTGAAACAGTGATGGCATTTGGGTTTTGTGAAAATGTACTGAATCGAGACTTCAAATGTACTTTTTAGAGCCCGAATGTACTTTTTTTGTCCTGAACACCCAATTTTCCTACTATGTACCAAATTGTTATAAAATTTGCTATCAAAAGAAAAAAAAAAAGGTCCTCACTTTTCCCATCTCAAAAACCCTAGCAAAATGAGATATATTTCACATTAAACTAATTATAAAATCTACACATTGCGCGATTATTTTCATTTACTAAGAAAAAACAAAAAAAAACGTAATTAATATAATATTATATACAGGTAATTACTATAAATCTACTCATTGCGGTTATTTTCATTTACTAAAAGACAAAAAAAGAAAAGTAAATATTATAAATTGTCCAAATGTACCGAAAATGTACTGAATATGTGTTAAAAATTTGGCGAATGTACTGAAAATATCCCAAATGTACCGAATGTACTGAAAACTTGTCGAATGTACTGACAGTGAATTTTCAGGATGCAAATGTACCGAAAAAAGTACAAATGTACCGAAAATGCCATCACTGGTTTGAAATTCTTTATTATTATGTTTTTTATTTCAGAGTAAATTATATACAGTGCGACCTCGGCTAGCGCAACTAATAAAAACCAAGCCTGTTGCAATAATTTCAATTCAATTTCAATTTCAATTTATTGACAGAACAGCGAAAGTTGCAATGATGTAGTCAATGAAATGGAATTTCTCTACAGCCTACAATCGCAAGAAAATACAATGCCGATCTCCGACGGCAACTCGACTGAGTTCATCTCAAAATTTGGTGTATTCCCATAAAGTCTAAATTTTAGGCTCTAAAATCACCGAAGCGCACAATCTCAATCTCCGGCATCACGTCTGCTGCCTTATATCACGTTCTGCTTGTCGCCTCTTATCGTTCTTACAAATATCCAAACAACCGACGCTAATTTGCGGTCACAGCTACTTTGTCGGCATTAACACAGGCTACACATATGAATTTAGACCTTGAAATTTTGTACGGGCCGCATATATACCTAAGTACTACCTACAAGTATTATGTTAGCTTGCACTTAATGTCAATGTAACTTTTCTTATAAGATTTATTCTTGTTAGCAATCGTGACCAATTTGTAAATAATATTTAAAAAAAGAGGTGATAAAGAAAATAAAAATGTAAATGAAAGGAAATAACAGCGATAGATGAATTATGTCACTAATTGCTAATTAGTAGCAACATTTATTCAGAGTAGCTAAGATGTTTATCAAATTCACAGCATTATTATCACTTTTTCATTTGATCTTTGCAGATAACTCAACGAATCTGCTGTTAGCAGGCAATGTTGTAAGAAATTCAAGAAAATGTCATTTTTGTAAGAGAAAAAAGCAAAATTAAGAAACTTCTCTACTTTAAGAGCGATTCTGCAATAGATTATGAAACTATGAAACTTAAAAATTTCCGTGACCGATTGGAAGTGCTGCAGATAGCGAGTAAAACTATTCGCATGAAGGTTAATACGCTGGGTACTATGTAAGTTTAATTACTTCTTTACTTCACCACAATATGGTGGTCGTGGCTTAGTGAAAGAGTTTAAGTAGTATGAATTAAACCGAATTGTGTAGAATAGATGCGATAACGTCCAAATCCATTGAGCGTGACAGTTGGTTAAGTCAATCTTGGCAATCCGAAAATTTTTTCTTCGTTGAGCAGAAATTTGTTTAAAAGAGCGCTCAAATCAATATGACCGCGTGAATTTGAATACGATCGGGATTTTTTCAGGCCAAGTTAACTAACTCGACAACTATGTCCTAAGTATAACGATGCATTATAATTAAAATTGTGGAGAGAAAAAAAAAAATAAAAAAGATTTTATTGAGTTATGTAGCCTTAGAGTTTGTTTTTCGTCATAAAAAATGCCGTATTAAGTATATTTAAATTATAATTTTTTTTTTTTTTTGTTTATACGGACCGAACAATATCTTTTTTTAAAAGATCCTTAATCCAACTAATTTTGACATTTGAAGCTAGTCAGACTTTTGTTTAAGGCTACCCAATTCGTTCTCACCTTGCGCCCGTTTCATCATCTAATAACTAAAACTGCACATTAAAATGTGCGTAAATGTGTTGTGACGATTTCTCTTTGACTACAAACACAGTATGTTCTTTAAATAACTGGGTGGCAGAACAGCTACCTTCTGCTAAAATCTCATGAAAACAGACTAGTTTCGAAGATATGACTTTATCAGTGTCAGTACGTTTTTAAACGTCGTCACAAAAACTCGATGGAACACAGAGCTCACGTGATCCACATCCGCCGTACTCGCCTTATCTGTAGCCATGTGACTATTTTGTAATACGAACTAGACATTTTTTTTAATACCGTCCGGTAACTTAAAGGACATAGTATGTGTAGTAGGTATACCTAAATATAAACTTTCAGTGTTTCGGTAATTGCAAGTAGTAGCTATTCATAACATCTTAACTCTAAGTCATTTTATCAACATTATATTGTAAATGTATAGTTTTAGTCACGCTCAAATTTTTGTTCAAAGTAGTTTATTAAATTACTCCAACAATGATAGATTGTATTATTTCGATATATAATTCTGTGTCACTCAGATAAAGAGATTTTTGGTAACATGTGAAAAAAGTGACAAACTATTTTCAGCGTCACGTCACGTCAACGTGGCTTCCATATACTCAATTAGTAAAAAAGTCTTAACTATTAACTAATTTGTACTCATTGTTGTGTTTTCCCTTTTTGAATTGCACTTGAATACTCCGAAGCTATGTTTGATTTTAAGTCTAATATGGATTGTACAATTGACCCCAGATATCGATAATAGTGTAGTGATGTAATTTGTTGTGATTTAATTTTTGCTTTCTTACAACTTGTAACTAAATGAACTCTAAATCTTTCAAGCATGACTCAAAATTTTCAAATACGAAAAGATTTTTTTACCAACGAAATTGAAAAGCTGAAAAAAAATCTAGTACGTGAAAGTTACAGGAATTTTAGTCCTCGAAATGCACCTATGCACTATAGAACTCGAAATGCACCTATGCATTATAGAGCTCGAAATTCACGTACTACTTCTACTAATGATACTGCTCCTACTGAGCAGTTACTGCCAGCCCATTGCGGTGAAGCAGTAACAGAAAGTGGTCGCAATGGAATTCATCAAATTAAAGTTCCAGGCTCCAAGCTCAAACCGTTTGAAGTTTACTGCTTACAAAATACTGATAATGAGCTTAAAAAAATTATTGATGGCGATAATAACGACGCTTGGATGGTTATCCAACGTAGACAGAATGGTCAAATTGATTTTGATCGCAAGTGGTCTGATTACAAAAAGGGTATCGGTAATTTAGAAGGAGAGTTCTTTATGGGACTGAGAAAGCTAAATGCAGTCACACAATCAAAGTTACATGAACTCTGGATAGAAATGGAAGATTTTGATGGCGTCAAACACTGGGCCAAATATAAAACATTTGCTGTTGGTAATGAAAAAGAGGGTTATGCCCTATCTATTGTTGGAACTTACTCAGGCGATACTGGTGATTCGCTGTCGGAGCATGCAGGACAGAAATTGAGTACGAAGGATAAGGATAATGATAACCAACCACAACACTGTGCTATGATTCATACTGGCGCGTGGTGGTATCTTTCGAAGGAAAAGTGTCGTGAGAGGTAAATTGATATATTTTGTTTCAATTAAGACAAATATAATTATCTTTTTTCAGCAATTTTAATGGAAAGTACTACATTGGCGGCATTGAGAACGAGGTCAAAGGTGATGGCGTCATTTGGTCCAAATGGCATGGATTACGTTATTCACTGAAATATGTTCATATGGCCATACGACCCGTTTCCAGTGTACCTTATTGTACATAAATATCGCAAAAACTATAGATATCTATAATACTGAAGACATATGTGATGTAAATAATTGTTACTTTAAGTTAATGTCTTTTCTTTCGTTTAATTTTTCTAAAATTTACTTTCTTCCAAAAACTTCAATATTTCATTTCACTGGGAATATATCATAGAATTTTCTCAGGCTATTATATTCACTGATGACGGAGAAGCATTGCCAAAATGGTAAGGCTTAGTAAACCGTTTTGTGAAAAGGAGATTCGTAATTAGAAATAAGAAAAAAAAAACACTTAATTTCCAGTAATTTTGAACAAAAAATCAATCAAATGTCATTACTGGTCTTCTTTGTAAACAACTGTACTTATAACATAAGCCAGGAAAATGATAAAAAAATTATGGTAGTTATTCTGAAGATCAGCTTGAGGGTGGCTACCTATATCCGAAAGTTACACTCATTTTGTTCAATTAGTTCAATATATCGAGGCATATGATATTCTGTAAATTAGAAATCCAACACCGAAAAAAAAACTTATTCCGTTTAAGGAAAAATGCCTAAATGTAAGGAAAAAATGTCCTTCAATACGAGCTAAAGCCATGGGTTCCTCAAAATAAATAAGTTGGATTCCTTAGTACAAGTAAATGTTGCTGCTCTGAAATAAGGAAAAGTTTACTCAATGGGAGGACAAGGTTATAAAACTGAGGAAAATTTTACTTTTTCTAAGGATGAAGGTATCCTTAAACGAAAGAAATTTACTTAAAATAAATTCGTTGATTTCAAAAAAAAATTGTTAATTTTCTATTTCCTCCATTTTCTTATTTGTTAGTTACTTATTGTCAGTCATTCTTATTTTAATTGTAATACGTTTTTAAAACTTCAAAGAAGAACTTAAATTTTTTTTTTACCTGTCACCCGATCAGAGAATTGAACCTGTGTTCTGCGCCATGCCACTGTTCAAAGATGCTCATCTTACCCAACTCAGCCACCTACAGCATTTTTAAGACATACTAAAATGATGTTGTTAAACTGCGCATGTAACAACTATTGTCAGATCTGGAAAGCTTCGGTTCAAATCCCGGCGACGACATAATTTTTTTTTTTTTAATTTTTTTATTTAAAAAACAAGTAGAGAACTATAAATATATAGACAAAAACAGAATACTTACGAGAAGAATAGATATTAATTTCAGCGAGTAAAGCAGCGAGTATTGCCACTAATTTATAAAGGAAAATTTTCCTACGTTATAGTAAATTTTTTGAAGAAACTAACTAAAACTGAGTACGATTTTCCTTAAACAAAACATTCCATTAGATTGAGGAAATTTTTACTCAAATGAGGAACAAGTTGTCCTCAAAAATTCTTCCCAAAGAAAAATTTACTATTTCAAAGGAAAGTTTTACTAAAACCACAAACTCTATATTTGAGGAAGAGCGTTGACTTGCTTTAATGAAACATGAACTCATTTCAAAGGACTCAATTACTAAATGAGACGATATTTTCATCAATATGAGGAAAAATAACTTAGATTAAGGAAAATTTTTACACTAAATCGAAGGAAGGCAGTTCTTCAAATTTAGTACGGTCTTTTTTTTCGGTGAAGAGTAAAAAAAATGTAACTTCTAAAGAAACTTGGGATTGGGCAATAATTCGTTTGTTCTTCTCTCGAATGGGGTAAAGTGTGACGTCACATATATATGTCTAAAGTAGTTTCACGACAATTTTACTCATGAAATTTGCTTAAAAGTTATTCCTAATATCTTATGTAGGCCTGTTGTCGAGGGAATACAATTTCACATGCGTAATCTTCCAAATTTTTACTGTTTGTTTTTCTAATTCTAATAAAAGTCATTCAGATTATCGAAATTAAATCACTTTGCAGCGATCAATCTGCGTTAATTATAGTAATGAGCGAACACAACACTAAGGTAATTTCAGTCTTGGTCTGACGAATTGAGTCTTGGTATATTTTTGTAGAAGAGGTCTTGGTCTTGCGCACTGGTTTTTCATCTGGATCTGTTTGGTATTGCATTTAACAACGCATCAACTTGAATGACTGAACCATGGTAAAATCATATAAATTAACTTTATATATTTTTGAAGCAATGAGGTAGAAGACTTCAAGGACTATCCAAACAGTCGACATGCAGTGGCGAAGTTTCTCATTTTTCCATATGTATTTTTCATTAAATTCCCGCACTATTTTTTAATAATTTGGGTATCATTTTACGACATTTTCACGAAATATAAAATAATATGGCAGCAAAAAAGTAATCTCATTCAATAGGGATTACGTAACTCACAATACATCTAGGGAGGACTTCCGGGAAGAAGGGACCATATTAATTTATGCACAGATGGTTCCAAGAATTACTAAGTGGGTTATGCTATTTACTCTAAGGAACTGAAGACGGTAGAAGTTATAGCGATAAATGAGGTACCAATCTGGCTGAGGATGAAAGTTGTAGCCCAAATGGATATAAACATTTATATGCCATCAAATCTCTAAAATCAGTCTTTCAAAACTAACAAGTGGCCCAACAATACCGCTCGTCTCTGAATGAGATGGCTCAGCATTTTATTATTCACATCATCTGCGTGCCTGGGCATGGGAACATTGACGGCAATTGCAAAGCTGATGGACTTGCTAGGCAGGGAACTACTACACAAATTCCTCAGGACAAGGAAGGTGTTGGCATGCCACTTGCAAGCTGCATGTTACTGCTTAAAGAAGAAATGGTAAAAAATGCTAACTAAAGATGGTCTCAAGGGTTAACTGAGATTGTGCCAATTAAATAATTATCGACATCAAATTATTAAAGTTCTCAAATCAATTAAATATTTGAATCAGGACTTTGAGGTGGCCAGTCTAAGATTTTCAGAACCTTGCAAAAATTGCGTTGTCATACCGCTTTTATGGCATATGGTATTTTATAACATATGTATGTATGTATGTACAATGTTCATATACACAAGTACTTCATAAATTTTTTTTTTCAAAGCACTTGCAAAAGGCAATTTACAAGTCAGTTTTTTCGTAAAATTTTAACAAAATCGGACACAAACTCTGTCCGCGCCGTTTACAGGTTTGAGCCAGGAAGCTCAAAATTCGGGACAGTTAGTTTTAAGCCTCAAGTTAAAACATAGGCAGAGATAAAATAAAATCCATGTACAAAATTTTGAAAAAACACATGCTAATGCTTACTCTTCAGCAGAGAGTATAATGGCAGATTTTCTCGTGAGAAGAAAGAGTTGTATCTGTTTGTTATCACGTAAGGTTTGTCACAACTCAGCTCTGACGGATTAAGGAGCTTAAAAAATCGAACAGTATTGCAAAACCTGTCAAACAACTATTTCAAATTGAAAAATTTGTAAAAATAAACAAAATTCTAAATTATTTTTTGTTTCAACTAAATGGCTTAAAATTGCAACTTCTTCTATTCACAAAACCCAAAAATTTTTTGCATAATGTCAGCTAAAAGAGTCAGCAATATTTCAAATATAGCAAAAGATAGTGATGCTTATAAATATGATATATATATTATTGAATTAAGCTGTAAGCAAAGCAACGGAGAAAGGCGGTCTGTAGCATACGAGTTGAAGAAACTCAAGCCAGATGCAATATGTTTGATGAATATTATCAAAGAATCTAAAGGAACCCAAGTAACCGAAGAAGATATAGCTAATCCATATGCAGAAGTTTGTAAAAGTTTAAAAAAAAAGAAAGAAAAGAAAGGGAAAAAAGGAAAGAAAAAAAGTAAACGAAAAAAATAGCTGAAGACTCTGCTAAGCTACAAATCGCACTTGGAATAATACACCAAATGTTAATATCAGATCTATGTTCAGTTGCTCTAATATTAACGTTTGGTTATTACTTTTAAGAGATTTTCTTAACTTTGAAGAGACTTAAGTAAAACAAATAAAATGAAAAGAAAAATGTAAGATTTTTGTAACTAAAATTAATTTTATGCTTTGTAAGTGTGTAGTAAAATTGTGAAAAAACTAGAAAACAAATAGAAACGTTTTGATTTGTAAATAAAACACTAGGGTTCCTATAACAAACCTGTAAACGGCGCGGACAGAGTTTATGTCCGATTTCGTTGAAATTTTACGAAAAAAATCGACTTCCTAAAACGTAGAAAAAGTCTGCCTTAGGTGCGAAGGTATAGAGTTTTTTTTTTTATTTGTATGGAAGATGCCACCCACTGCTGTCAAACTACATCTACTTTTTTCATGTAGCTGAAAATGCGGACAAAATACACCCAAAGGGGAGTTTTTTTTTTTAAATTTGCGGACATATTAGTCTGTGTTTAAGCATTGGATCCGAAGGGAACACTCCCAAAATTTCAGCTTTCTAGATCATAATTTTGAACGGCGTAGTCAGTTTGTTTCCTTTTACAATTAAATATTTTATTTCATAAATGCGTAAAGTAGACATAATAAATCGATATCTAGGTGCTGACAGAAATTCTCTTCACCGGATTTTGTGAGAAACTACAATTTATTCTGAAAAAATTGTCAATTTTTTTGGCCGAACCGATCGTTTATCGATCAAAAAATACTCAACGCATTCATCAGGAGCAGATAAATGAATAAATATCTTTTTATCTTTATTGATTATAGATTATACAGATCTGATACAATTAATTGACTTTTTTGAGTCCGCGCGGAATGTGCGTAAAATTTGTCTGCTATCACCACAGGATAGTATTACTCTTCATCCAACGATCCTTCAACATTTCGATACCTTTTTCATAGTAGTCGACGTCGATGCTCTCAAAATTGGCATCAGTTTCGAACTCGACCTCCTCATTTGAGTAAAATCTCATTCCCTGGAGCCATCTTTTTAAGTTTGGATGGGGCCGAAGTCTAGAGAATACGGTGGGTGGGGCATAAATTCGTATCGCAATTTGTTCAATTTTTCCATTACGTTGAGCTGAAAGGTGCATCTTCATCTTGAATTTCATCTCTTTGTTTTTTGGCTAATATAGATTCGTAAAGTCTTTGTACGTGTGATCCAAGTTGTTTCTGCTTGTCTTCTTTTCAAAGTGCGTTATTTGAACCAACATTAGTGAAGTTGGCTGATTTATCATACTTGGTTTTACCATGATAACAAATAAACTATTATCTTGTTTACACGCAGCATCGACTTGTAACACCGACTCACCAGTTCGCTCTTATTCAGGCATTTACACACACAGATACGACGGCGCTGAAAAGATGTTGTTGTTGTTGAAAAAACAAACAAAAAAATTGTTTGCTACGACGTAGTCTAAACTCAAGAAGAAAAATTAATAAAAATAAATGTTTTCTCTTATTTTTCGTCTATATTTTCATTTTAAAATATCTTTATATTAAATTTTACATTTAATTTTAGCTAAATACTATTTTAAACATTTATTTTACTCATATATTAACTTTAGCATTTTTGACAGTTGAACATCGACGCTCAACTCTCCGTTTACACAGCAGTCATACGTCGACGCTAAACTTCGGTGTGTGTAAATAGCGTATATGTACATATAATAAAAAAATAGTATTAAAAATGGGCAAAAATTATTTATTAATTTATTTTTCAACAACCAATTCCCCTACACACCATCTCTCCCTCTCTCTTTCTCTCTCTCTCTCTCTAGCACTTCCGTTGCAAATTTCTTCAAGTTACTGTCGCTAACTAACTTCCGCACAAGAAGTGAAGAAGTGCTTTAAAATTAATTTCTCATTGTTGGCAAATACTTTGCATAGTTTCAGGCAACAAGCTGCCATCTCTTTTACGCTTTTTCGGTCATGTTTTTAATCTATCTCTTTCTAGCTGTTGCTTTTTTAACTTTGTACTAATGCCACTTTGCCAAACAAAATGCATAATTCAAAATTTTGAAAATGTCTAAAAGAAAACAACACCCCTCTCATCTGTAAACAAAAAAAAAGTAAGGTAGGTAGTTGCAAAAATACTACTATGTAGTAGAAGAAACTTGCGAAGTGGTAAGAAAAACATGGCAGTTTGTGGAATGCTGCGAAGTTATGCCTAAGCGAGAATATATATTAGGTGAAGTAAAAGAAAAGAAAAATAAAAAATAGGAAAAGCTACTGCAAACAAAACCGCAAAACAGAGAAGCGGTGTGTAGCTATAAAATGAAAGGGAAAATACAAAGACCGCGGTACAAGTAGTATATATTTCCCCACACTAAGTATTTAGTGTTTACGACAAACGACACTTATTTTGCCCAAAGAATGTAATTAAGTTACGCCCACAACAAATACATGTTTGCTTGAATTTGCACCTGTGACGCAAAGTAAAAGTTCGTACAAAGCAAACGATTCTAATTTTTGAAAGTATACTTTTAGGTGATTAAGTGTAATGAGCAGGACAAAAAACTCTTTTGTACGTGAAAAGATAAAAATGTAATGAGGCTTCGTAAAGACTTTGACTGCTCCTAAGTTATGCTAAAAAATTAACATTTTCTGATCCACAAAAACGCTACACTTTTAAAACTACTAATCGCTTTAATCAAACTCAATTCCCATTTCAGCATAAACACAGCGATTACAATGACAATAACGAACGATATGATGATAATGATGCTGTTACCGTTGCCATTGACGATCTCATCTCCCTCATGAAATTAACTCTTAATTGAATTATCAACGCAATCAACCGCAGCCTCAACCGCCGCAACTGAGATTGCACACAAATGACGAGCGTTTAGTAAACACTTGGGCGAGACGAACCGATAGACATCTATGTATGTATGTACGTATGTACGTACTCTATGTATGAACTCTACAAAGTATGCAATTACAATGCCACCACATACATATGCAGTACAATTCACGTCGGCCTTATGCTTGGGGATCCGGTAGTAATACAAAAGTAGTAACGCGTCGTCCATTGAGTGTTGCGGTTCAACTGAAAACGTTTCGATTGAAAAATTGATATACGAAAATTGTGCGCAAAAGTTTTCAGTGCAAGTGAACCGTAAAGATTAAAATCGTACTGACTGAGTAGGAATGAAAGGATTTACCTTATTGCAGACTTTATTTTGGTAGCTCAAAACATAATCTTCGAAAGTTAAAGAATTATGGAACATTTTCTAGTTTGGTGGATAACTACTATTATTATATTTAAAACTTTTTCTGACTTTTAATTTTATCCGAAAAAAATATAGTTTACGAGGCTTGCTAACAAAATTTTGTTTCCAACATTATCGTTCACAATCAACCTTCCTCTCACGTTTCCAAACCAATTACCAGAGTCGACATTTATAATCATTAGAAATAAAATGTAGCTAAACTAGTTAAGGAGTTATCTTCGGCCAGGCCGAAACTCACATACCCTACACTGCATTGAAAGTAAAAAAAAATACGTTGAAAAGGTTGAAGAGGCTTAATAAGTCGAAAATAATGTAAAATGTTTCAAAAAGGTTGAAAAGTTTTGAAACAGTTGAAAAATACTTATAAAGTCTAAGGAATATGGAAACCAAAAAAAAAAAAAAAAAAAAAAAAATGAAAGAAATGGAAAAAGTCGGAAATTGCTGAAAAATTGATGAATAAGTCGAAAAAATTAAGAAAATAGAATGAGGTTTAAAAATGTGGAATTTATTGCGAAAAGTAAAAAGCTTGAAAAAGCCAAAAGAATATGGAAAATGTTGAAAAGAATAGAATAAAAATGAAAAAGACGAAATATGCCACGCCCATTTCTCCAATTCCGCCTACTTTGGGATCAAAAAGTTATATTCGTGATTGACACACGCATGCAAGATTTTGCTACAATATCTTGTTTAGTTTGCGATGTATGTCGTAATTAGTCCTAAAATTTAAGGCGCTGACACACCTACTGGTACAATCCAGTCCGATTTTTATCCAGAAATATTTTTCCATACCCCAAATTTCAGTATAACTGCTCACATGTTTCGATAGATATGCCACTTAGTGAATGTAAATTGTATGGGAGGTGTCACGCCCACTAGTACTATTTGGGCCGCTTTTGGTTCAGATGTACATTATACAATTCAAAGTATACATCCGTGTACGGTTTACGAGTTATGGCATTATAAAAGTTAAAATTTAGTTAAACTTTAATTTTACAGTTTTTTAAAGTGTAGGGCCAAAAAATTATTTACACTCTTTCAAATTGAAATTTTGATTGTATAGGTAAAGTAAACTAAAAAAAAAGGACAATTACAATACTAATAACAACAACACAAAACATTAAATATATTTTATATTTCCTTTATATAAGCGGAATATGAAACATGTCTAAAATGTCACAATTAACACGTCACATTATCTTGCTATTTCTGCTCGGCCTCTCGAAAACGCGAGCGCTACCCATGGCATTAGCTGGTGATAGCAACAACAACAAAGATGAAATTTTTTTTGTTGAAAAAATTGTACGACACACAAATTTGATGACAAATTCCACAGCGACACTCATTACATTTGATGGGGGTAGTGGTGGTGGTGGAGGTGGCGGTGACGGTGTCGGTAGCTTGGCAATTGCAGCAGTAGCAGCAGCGGTAGAAGAAGAATTACGACATGATAATGAATCCGTTTTGGATACATCCGCTGGCGCTACAGATGATTTGATTTTTATAGCCGCTAAAAAACAAAACCATTTACAAGAGCAACAAAAGAATCATCATCGTGGCATTGATCAAATTGATGTGTTAACAGTGGAAGACATATACCCATTTTCAGCGGAAACATCATCATCGACATCATGTGAAACACGAAATGTAGATGATAACGCTGGTACTGTTGCACTTCGTAATGCTCCCAACAAAATGGAATTACATGCAGATGTTTTGACCTCACACCAGCCATCTCGTCCCAGCATTGATATGAGTGACTTTGTCGCTCTGATTCCAGCCGTTGAGATTAAATCGATTGTTGTCAATTATTATCGTAACGATCCAGAGGTACAGCGTGCCTACGCCTATTTGAATGGGCGTGAATTTGCTGAGTTGAAACAACGCATTATAATGATACCGGAAATGTCGAAATTTTTGCGTTATTTAAATGCAAGCGGATTGGACGTTGTAGGATTTTTGTACACGATAACGAATTTGACCAGTAAGCCAAGTAATGTAGAGAATGGAATGGATCAAAGCAAAGCGAATACATTGGGTGCGCAAGGCAATGGAAATGGTAAGCGGATGTATTTCAAAAAACAAATTTTTATGGAACTGTACTAAAAAATGAGTAGAGAAGAGATTAACTATATGAAAGTTCATTATAATAATTTTGTGCCTCATCTAAAGCCTAAAGGTGAATTTTGGATATTGCAAATTTTGACATTAAGACATTTAGTATTTTAGTACTAGGCTGATTGAAAAGTCCCGGGCCTAACCAAGAAAAACACATTTTTTTCGGAAAATTTGATTATATCTATCTATTATATCATCTATCAGTTTTTGTCTGTCTGTCTGTCTTTAAACTGCCCGAAGGTGGTGCATGACTGGTGCTTGTACGACCCATTTTAAATTCAGCAAACTTACTATTTTAAAAGAGAAATCTTATTGTATACAATGAATTAGCACTGCAAAGTACAATTGCTTAGGGCAATCTACAAAATTTTTATCACAAAAGTATTTTCGAACTGTACTCATGATGATCTGAATGTACTAAGAATAATTAGGTCCATTGTCTTTGTGATCTTTCCAAAGTGGGAATGTACTGAAAAATGTAATATGGTTCCGAAAACTTCACCACTAATGAAGATTTTATTAATTTCTTAAAACTAATTTCCTATGTCGCTTTTTGACAAAGACACTCAAACACCACAGTAAGAAAAAAAAAATTGTCAAAAATTAAGTTTGCTATTATTGAATCTTAAAATGAAAAAAATCTTCATATAAAATTAAACATAAAATTTTCAATACACGATACTACTTTATAAAATTTTTCCATTTTCAAATCCAATTAAAGGCTTTCAATCACAACAAAACAACAATTGAAAAGTACTACAATTTCAAAGTGAATACTAAATTGAATATTTTTTGTCGATTGAAAAATTGCTGTGTCAAATTTTTCTGTTTTTTATTTTGTAGAATTGGACAAAATTTCACTGCCAGTAACAACAACATCAACATGGGCTGCTGCACTGTCAACGACACTGGTAACAACAACAACAACAACACTAGAAACAACTACAATGACTAGTGAAAGTCTAAACGGCTTACATGGACTGGTCGATAGTATATTGGATATATTGCCACAGGATCAAATTCTCTCAACATTCTTTGATAAACTCGAAACGAATGAACAATTTTCAAAGTTAGTCGATAACGTTGGCAGTCCTGATTTTGCTAAAATTCTATACAACATGGAGGTGAGTAGTTGGGGCAAAGTATTTGCATTTAGAAAAGGGCCATAGGTAGCTATTGTTGATGTGAGTAAAGTTTTTTCATAAAATTTTAGTAAGATTTAAATTGAATTTATATTTTTTGGATTAAAAAAACACGCATATATTAGAGCTGAAAAAAAAATACATAAAATAAAGCTAATAAAAATAAAAATAGAAAAATATGATAAATAAAACTAAAAACTTGAAACGTGCCAAAAGTTAAAATAAAACTGTTAGCTATAGAAAAAACAAAAAAAAACCTTTTTCGCACCTTAAATTAATTTTTCGTTCACGTCAGCATAAAGTCATAAATATTACATAAAAAAGTAATAAAAATAAAAAATAAAAAAAAACAGTATAAAACACCTTAAAAAAGGACATTACACCCTGTCAACTTTTTAAAACAACCTTATCGCTTTCAACTTCAAATTAACGTCTAACAGAAAGCCACCTAAGAAAAAAAAAAAAAAAAAAACAAAGTTTAAGGAATGCCCAAAAAAAAGAATCCTTCCAAGTCACTCAAGTTGTTCATGTTATTATTTTTCTTTTATTTTTAGTCCTTTTTTTGTCATAATTTAAATGAATGGAAGAAGTGAAAAAAAAAACGTGAGAAAAATGCGATATTTGAAATTATTTTTAAACAGCTGCTGCTGCTGTTGCCATGCTCTTCAAAGTGTGCTGGCATTCAAGGTGTTTACTCCTACAATGGCTTTCACTCCCTTTTTTTTTTAAATAAATGCACGAATTCCAATATTGTACTGCTTACAAATAAACTTCCGTTTTCGTCACTATATGGATACCGTTTATTTTAGTCGATACTAGGAGGGGTGATTTTTTCTACGGCGCATTGCTTTGTCTAAGCTTGGAATTTTTTATAATTGGCAATTGAAGTAAACGTGACAAAAATTTTATAAATTTTTGTACGACCCTATATGAAGAGTAAAGAGAAAATAGGAAGTGTTGAATTATTTTTAATTGGTTATTAAAGGGATAAAATATTTGGTATTTTTGCAAATGGGTAGTTATAATATATTCCGCATAAGTTATTACCATAAAGTTCAAAGTGCAACCGTTTATTCAGTGGATTAAATGGTGTGAATTGATAGATACTATTTTTCAATATTTTTCGTTAACTTTATGTAGCTTAAACTTAATTGAAACAAATAATATTTCATTGTGTTTCCACAAAGCAGATAACTACTTAGTTCCTTCTATATAACCAACCAGATTTAATAATGAAAGACTTGTTGACAACATCCTAAGAATATTTGATATCATAGTAAAAATCAGAAATTGAGTCAGTACATATAGTGAAATATAATATTATTAAAAATATTTTCATTTAAAAAATTATACAAAGTACTTAAAAAATTCAGGATCCGTATTCTAGGTTTACTAAATCCGAAAATATGAAAAATATTGATATTAAAAACATGTGGTTCCAACAGAACAGTGCCACCTGTCTCAATTTCTGAGTACAAAATTTTAATGGTCACATCATTTCTCGCTGTGCCGATCATCATTTGCTACATAGACCGTGTAATATCATGCATCTGGAGTCTTTTATGTGGAGTTGAGTAAAGTTATAATTGTATTTCAATGACTAATGATAAAATGATTAAAAATTTAAGGTGCGTGAAAAATAGAGAATTTTCAATAATTTTTTTTTTTTGGTATTAATTTAATTTATTTAATAAAAGTGAAAATATGGCACCATTATATTATTTTTCAACTTGACTTGACGAAAGTTTTTAAAAAAAATTAAAAATAGAAAAGTTATAGCCGGCTGTGTTGGACCCTGTCCCATACAGAGTGCCTTGCGGTGACCATCACAAATCCTTGGAAAATCATCTAAAATCAATCGGATAAGAAAAATTAGTTATTTAAATAAATAATCTAGTGCCTTATCGATGTTTTTTTTTTTTTTTTTTGAAATCAACAAAATGGCGGCCTCAGGAAATTTACCTCCAGATTTTCGGGAAAATACCAACAATTAATTGTTCATAAAAAATCGATGTTTGAAAAAAAAAAAGAAATCCTTCGATCAGGGACTAGCTTTTTATGTTTTTGTGACAGTGGTCACCAGTTCCGAAAACATAGCTTTGAGAAAAACGATGAGGAACACATGAATTTCGATACTCTTACTACCGAGAACCCTTTGATTATTGAAAAATAACTCCAAAACTAATTGTCGGATTGACTTCAAATTTTCAGGATATATTTTTAAGATATTATTCTTTAAGAAAAGTATTAGAAAATTTAATCAAAAGAGCGGATGACTATAATACATTTAATAGGGGCTAATATTATTTTTCGTGTTTGATATCAATGTTTCGACACCGTATATAATTAAACCTTTTATTCACATTTAATTTATATGATCCAATTGATTCAAACTATTTGATTTACCAGCTACTTACTGGTAATACGTGGGAAGAATTATTTACTATGAAAAACTTTCTAAAGTACTTATTGCCTTTTGGAAACGGGATTATGTCAAAAGAGTCATTACTCAGTAAAAATTTAATGAAACGTAAGATTTGCAGTAAGAAAAACCTAACCCATGAACCTATGTTGCACCTAGATATAATCTTTATAATATACATATGTACGTCGCTTATGAAACATAAAATTTCATCATCATTTATTTACAGAATTCAATACCGTTAAGGAATTTAATTTTTACATTGCATAATAACGGTATCTATATAACAAGGATTGTTGATTCGCTGAAAGCGTATTTTTTTCTGGGAACGTTTTAAAATGTGAAACTAAAAGGATAATAACTACCACTAGCTTACCTACAATCAAATAACAATAAAAGCTACAAATGATGAGAAGAAACCATAAGGTGTTATATTATAAATCCAAAAAAGGGAGAGAAAAATGGAATGCAAAAATAAACAAATAAATGTTAATTTTTAAACATTTTCGAGATCTTAAATTAATACTCATGAAATGTAATAAATCTATTTTTAAAGAAATCAAATTTTTCAGCGAATTAAAGGTTACTGCCTATATAACATTTATAAATATGGACAAAGAAATAGTAAAATTTGGATTATTTTTTAAGTACTTATATACAATAAATCTGAAAATGGAAAACAACGTTCTCAATATGGTGTATCTGCATGCGGAACCAATTACTTATGGTTGGACTTATCTCGCAAAGGACCTCAGAAACTATTCCAAAAATTTGCTGTAATTTGTAAACAAATATTTAGCTTGGTATGAAACAGCTATCAAAAATAATGTTTAATACATCTGTTTCTTAAGGTAATTGAAGAACATTTTTATATTTTTCGCGTGTATACTGCAAAAACAAGCCGGCTCCTGGTGTTGGTACGCAATCTTAATGAACTCTTTGCAAGATCGTAATAACTTAACAATATCATAGTTAAGTGATATTTTTAAGCTATTAAATCTGAGTTTAAAATTGTATTTGCTACTATTTTTCAGTAACCCCGAATTAATATAAAAAAATAGAGTTTATTTGAAAGTCTCACAAAAAGTTAGATTTCGGTAACCAGTGTAATGTGTGAATTTATCAAAACAAAAAATAGCAATTTCGAAAAAGAGTGCATTTTTAGCATAATCATAAGCTGTTTGGGCCATTAATGAGCGCCTTGTGGTGTTCTTCAGTAGAAGGTTGACATTTTTGTGTGCAGCCCCCACGTTCCCTATCTCTTATTGTTTCACTTTATAGTGTAATTTCTGAATTGTTATTTGGAAAATAAAGTTGTATTTAAATTTAACCCGCCGAGTTTTTCTTCAAATTATTATTTTCTATGCGCATTTTACCCCATAAGCATTTTAGTAACTTATCCCAACAAAATCTTATCAAACCAAAGTATTCTGGGTAGGAAATCGATGTTCGAATTCAATTATTTCTGTATTTTTTCGTTTTCCACATTTAATTTCAATTGTAAGTAAAAACAAACTATTAAACAAAATTAAATAGATTAGAAACGAATTTATCAAAAAAATTTTGAATGAACTCAATTTTATTGAAAAAAAAAAATTTACTAAGAGGCCATTACGTGTTATCAACAAATTTGTTACGAAATGTAGAAACAGTTCAAAATTTGTTCCAACTATATTGAAGTTATAAAAATTTGGAGCGTTTGGTTTACGCGGAAATGTCATTGTAAATTATCCGCACTGAAATTTTAGCATAAGAAAAAAAATTTACCTTGGAAATTTAAGAAGGAAAATATACATACTAATGAGAGCGAGAAATCATAATCAAATAAAGATGAGAAATAACATAAACTTCAAATGCAAACAACAAACATTCGCTGTCAACAAGCCCGTTGACAACAACAGAAATCTCCCAATGGTCGCTGCCAAAGCGAAAAAAGTCGATTTCGAAAAGCCGATAAAAATAACGCATGACTTGTTGCGGCGCCCTTTTTTTTGTGCTCAAAGTTTTTTCAACGATTTTTTTCAACTTTTCAGACCATGCTGACTGCTTATTAGATGGATCCCCAGCAAACATTTGAAAGATTTCTATATCTTTCTTATTTATGGCGATGTAAATATAGCTATTTTGAAAGATTTTTAAGCGATCAAACTTCAGCAGGATTAATAAGCGAAATAATAAAAATTATTTATTTTGCATCATTCAACATGTCAACTCTTTTTAAGATGATTGCTTCTATCCAGCGATGAAGTAGCAACTCTTCTTGAAGTAATATTTTTTTTTTGGCTTTTTGGTATTTTAAACTTCATATATTTGTAAGTATTATCAGGGCCGTCTTTAAGCATAGGGGCCCGCGCCACAAGGGGGCCCGCGCCATAAGAAAATCTATTCTAACATTTGAAATTTTGAGTTGAATAAAAAAAGCTCCATCGATTTGTCGGAAACTGCTTTAATATCTCAGGCGTGTACAAGCATCTTAAATGGATATCGTTTCATATTTGCATACGCTGTCACTCCTGGTACCGTTCTCTCTTTTGACTTGCTCCCATTCGCCACTTCTTATTAAACCAAACTTTTTGTATGTAATTTTCTATTTGAAGAATAAATATTTAATCAAAAAGTGTCACTCGGATCTGGTATCGGTGATATAGCCATCGGAAGTTGCTGATGATGCTTTCGTTAAAATCATATGTCATAAAAAAGATAATTTAGTTGGTCAGAATTTCAGAAAAATCGTCATATCATATCAAATTTTAAAGTTTTATACACCAATATCGATGGACAATAAGTTATCTTTCTTATGACACCCATATTTTTACATTTTTACAGGGGCTCCCGACTTATAATGACTTTAACAAAAGCAAATTCCGATGGCTATAGCTTTGAAGCCATATCCGAGCGACAGCTCATTTAATTTTTTTTACTTGTGACCCCCTACTACCACGAAAACAAAAACAGAAATCTTTATCTTTTAAAAATAGATAGAATGGAAATAAAATTTTTCAAACTCCTTTTTTGAATTTCAATTTTTTAATTCCAAATTTTGATTCCATTTGTAAAAAGAGTTTGATTCCAAAATTGTAGCTGTATTAGCAATTTTTGCTCTTTTGTAATTTTAATATTTCTTAAACAATTTTTCTTGAAAACTGCATTTAAAAGTTAATTAGTCTGTGATTTGTGATTTAAAGAGTATTAATGTTTTTTATGAAGAAACCTTTTACTAGTATAAGGTTTCCAAAACAGACATGAAATCATTTCTTTTTGACGCGTAATCATATTTAATGGAGGGTATGGAAAAACGGATATGCTGAATCCTTACAGCTCACGACGCGCTAACGTTTACGACCGCTCACGCTAGTGTTATATTTTTTACCAAAACTCCTGTACTACACTTCAAATATATGGTCATAGATGTCACTGCAGGCAAAAAATTATTTGTATTTCGTCTATATAGCTGGAATGAACTATTGGATTTCAATAAAGTTTTGATACCACCAAACGAAAGAGTGTATTTGCTTAGGTATGCTCTTTTACTTTGGTATCCCATTTTTTTTTTGGACCACTTCAGCATTATTTTCTTCTTAGCGATTTATATTTCCGAAAATTTAAATCTGACCAATAAAATATATTTTTACATATCATAAATACTGAGATTGACAGTTGTTGTGGGCTGTCTCCAATTACAATTTCAGAGATAACAGCACTTCCGAGTTGTTTTTTAAATTTTTGACCGTTATCTTATAAAGAAAAAAATCTAATTTTCTACGCAAAATCCAAAAAATTAAAATTTTGGAACTCTGATAGTAACCCCAGGAGCATTTTAATTTTTTTTTTTAAATGAGGATATATTCAAATATGAATAAATTTTCGAATTTCGAGCGTTTCCGAAGAATTATTGAAATTGACCATATTTTTAACATGTTTTAAGAAATTTGTTTGCTTTAACTGTCTAAGTTTCCATTTCAATTTAAAAGTAAGTCGCTGTTTTGCGTGAGTAAGGTGCATGTGATTTAAAAAAAAGACGGATTCGGTCGCTAAAATAGAACTGTTGGTCTTTTTCTTTTTGTGGGTGGTGGTGTGAAGAATGTAGCTATGGACATCTGCCTTTTATATTTTCCTCTTTAATACACAGGTTATAGTAAAAGTAGTAGATAAGAATTCGTATTAAACCTCTTTTTTTTGCTAGGTATTTAATAAAAATCCCCATAGGGGGGCCCGCACCAAATGTTCAGCCTAGGGGCCCGCACACACCTGGAGACGGCGCTGTGTATTATGATTCGATATTGCTTTGTGTTATCTGCATTGCACATATCGGCCATTCTTTTACAAATCGCACACAAATTTAAACTTGACATTTTTGAATATCGCGAAGTTTTTTTTAAAGAAAATAATTTTTTATAAATTAACTTTCGATCTAATGGAGATACCACTTTTTAGTAAAATGAGTTTTGTAGATAAAAAAATTAACGTTATAAAGCATTTCATAAAAAAGCCGATATTAATCCGTTCCGTACAACTGAAATCCGTGCGGTTTATAAGGGAATGTCCGATAAACGACATCAAAGGTTGATATACGATAACAAACACAGAGCGATGTGAATTTTGCCAAGTTTTTCCTCTATTTTCATATTATATTAAGCATAGATTTTCGTAATCATTTTCAGGTATAAATTATGAAACGTTACAAAAATAACTATTAAATATCAGGGCAAGTGATATAGTTAAAATGATATACGAACGATTGAAGCTCTTTTAATGTTTCATCGTTTTTGTAAGTCGCTAAGCCCGGACAGTTTCCCACGAACAAACTAACGCCTGGCATCAGAATATGACTTCGCGCCATCATCTCGGCAATTGGAATCTGACTCTTTGACGAAAAAAAAAAATTGTTTGCTGGGATACTGCTGGTATATACCATTGAATGTATTGCTTTCTTGGGGTGTATGTGTGTGTGTGTATAAAAGCGTATTTTATTTCGCATGCTAACCTTAACAAAAGTTTTTCTTTAGCTTCAAGAAACTTCAAAGAAGTTAAAGTCACGGCGAAAGAAAAATAAAGAATTGAAAGGGCATGAGTAGGAAAGAAGAAAATTCGCATGTTAGATGACTTTTCATTAGGGAACTTTTTTTTTTACTTTCTTTTGTTTTTCCATTCCATCTCAAACGAACGAAAGTTCAACTTTTCAATAAAAGTTGTAAAAAGCAGCTAATAAAACACACAAAAATTACGCTGGCGGCACCGAATTGCGCTCTGATGTTGCGCAAATCGTTTGTTTGCATTATCCATTAGTGCACTCAACTGGAAGGACATGTGAACTTCAGCGCAAATTCTAAAACTAAAATAAAAGGTAGAAGATGCAAAAAGCGAACAGATATGAGGGCATTTTTTGGAAAAATAAAAAAAAAAACTAGTGCATGCCAGAAAATGCTGGTTGTCAGTATTTTGTTAAATCTTTATACAAAATTTATATTTTAAGTCAAATCGGAACAATTTGCCAAAAATTTTTAAGTCTACAGCACTGTTAAATTATGCAATAATAAAATATTAAAATTTAGTGCAAAATCAGTAAAGCAAATTTCTCCCCAGCCAGCTTTATTTGTCTAAAATAAATAATCCAACTTATATTCAATCAATAGAATAAAAATATGAGCAAAAAAAAACAAATGGTTTCCGTTGGCCATTTTAGCATTTTCTGGACATTTAGTTGATGTGAGATTTTGTTTCCCTTTTTTTTTTTGGTAATACAACACAACGTTTAGTTGCTACCAAATTGAATTAATGCCGCGGGACACATTTAACAAGTAGAAGAAAAAAAAAATGTTTAGTTTTAAGGTAGCAATAAATAGATTTTCGAACGTATATATGCTCAAAGCTAAAACTCTATAGAGTGTAATCGGAATCGGGTTCACATCAGTTGCGTACATGCTTAGCTTGCTATCATAAAATTTTATGCAAAGGTGAGAAAAGTTTTTGTAAATTGTTGCCATGGGGTTAGTAGTAAAGATGGAAGGAGTATTATAGACAAAATAAAAAGGATGCCATTTGAATTCCATACACATGTGAACAGCTAAAATGTCAATTTGCATGCACTGAAAATAAAACTTTGATCAAATTTTTGCGTTTCATATAATATATATTTGACTGTAGGCGTAGAGTATTGGCCTTGATGAGACGCCATTTACCCCCCTCCCATCGCCTTAATTTTTTGGCTCACGCATTTGTTTTTTTTTTCAAACCTCACAATATAAATGGTCCCAGTGCGTTTTGAAATACAAATATTAATAATCTCCATATGTCACTATTCCATAGCTAATAATTTAATAATAATAATAATTTAGAGTATGGATTCAAATTTAGCTGCTGATAATTTTACTTGCAAACTCTTTGAGTGTATAAAGTTATACATTAAGGTTTTTGGATCAACTGCTGAACTGATGCTAAAGAGTAAACACAGCAGAAATGGAAAAACTAAAGAAGTGGTCAAATTTGAATACAAAAGTCATCATATGAAACTTGACGGCAATGAAAAAATTTCATCAGCTCAACAAAATTTTGTGTGAATTGAAAACGAGCACAAAGAGATAAGTGTTTAAACAGTGTTGCCATAGCAACTTTTTTTTTTAAATTTTTCTTTGAAAGACTTACTTATATTACAAATAAAAGAAATATCTAAGCATTTGCTCACATTTTTACATAAAAATGAGTAGCTGTGCAAAATGAAGCTACGAAAATGCTAAAACAGTTGAGAACTACAGCTTGAGTTACATTTTAAGCTAATAAATGCTTCATAGGGCATGTGGGGTTAAAGTGAATTCCAAATACTGTAAATGTTAATACTACAAAAAACCAAAAAAAAACCCTAGTGTGAGTTGTCACCAAAAAAAAAAATGCTCATTTAGGCTATGGGCTATTTTTGACAACTGTCAAAAGTATAACAGCAGTAACAACAACAAATAAAAAAGGAACTTGACAAAACCTAACGAAAAACCGACCTGCTTCCCTGGGCAGAACACAAAAGGAACAGAAAAAAAAACGCTGGGAAATTCAAAACGAAGCAATTTATATGCTGATGGATATTTGCACATACACACCAACTAACATACACGCGTTTTTTTGTTGAAAAACTTTTATTTAACGCACACACACATTTTCACACAGTTAAGCGAGTAAGCAAAAGACTGGACGGTAAATAGAACTTTCATTCGTATCGAAAAGTAATAGTGCGGAAAAGTTGCTTGTCGTCTGGAGGAACCTATATAAAAATTTTTGGAACCGGTCAATGTTTTCACCCGAATATTTCGAATTTTGGAATATATATCAGACCAAATTCATAACTTTTTGAGGGGAGCAGAGCATTGGAGCCGTCTCTTAAGGCAGCGGCGTAGCTTCTTCGCTTCTTACCATTTCTATCAAATTTTTTGAATTAAAAGTAAATGAATTTTTTTCTGGTTTCAAATAGCATCTATAAACATGGTGGACCAATGGTGAATAAGATCAAAATGCTAAAGACCAAACTATTTCATATTGAGATCTGTAATTTACCAATTTTTATCATGGATAGAAGATACTCGGGGCCTCAACGGGTTAAGTCCGTGTTCGTATAGGACTTTCGGCCGCAAACATTGTTGCCGTACGAGAAAGTGTACACACAAAGTTTGCACCCCAAAATCTTTAGTGTGTGATAGTTTCAGTGGCGTAGCGTGAACATTTGCCACCTGGGCTGAACAACCAAAAATGCCGCCAGCTGTCTCACAAAAAAAAAAATTCTTTTACACAAAGAAGTCATCACTTCTACATCAGGAAGATCCTTGAAAAATGAAATATTCTTCAATTATTTCGCTCATAGTCAATCAATTAGTGATATGATCCGATAAGCATGGTGCAGGAAGTCTTTTTTGAAGAACATAGAATCGCTTGTTTTAGAGATGTTGCAAATAAATTACTTCGCTAGTACTATGTATATGAAATGTTTACGTTCAATTTCTGATAATAAAGCTAATAAGTAAATTTTCATTACTTTCAGATCAGATTTCTAAGAGTTCCAACTGGGTCAATATCAACACATACCAAACATAACAGTTACGCATGTATTGTATGTATGTGGAAAATTTGTAAATTCAATTCAAATGAGAATGGAAAAACTTTTTTTCTCCATCATAGTTGTAGTTTTTATGTTTTCTATATTTTTTGCTCCTGTGGTATTTTAGTCGAAAATTTTCATTTCATTTCAATATAGAATTGCATTTGCTGAAATTTTTTTTTTTTGGTTTTTCTGCTTCTCTTACCATTAATGCGATCTCCATAGTAAAACGTGTGCCAATGACTGCATATAATATAAAGGTGTTCTTTATTTTTTTTATATATGTAAATTCACAATATTTGAGGCGTCCAGTTGCAAAACCGGCCAAGTCCCTTTTTCATTCTTTTGGAAAAACAACGAATAATGTTTATCTTCATCTATGTTCATTGAAAAATTAAAACGTATTTCCCACATAACAGTTTATGAAATTTCTTACTCAAAACCCGTCAACTTAGACTTAACTCGAGTCTTATCAGCCTATTTTTTTGAGAAGACAATTTTCCATTTCATGTTCAATGGCTCATATTCCGTCAAATAGCAGTTTTTACATACATACTAATCAATTTTGTTTTAAAAAAGTGTACTTGCCCGGTTTTGATATCAATGTGCTGGACTTGGTTTTGAAAGTAAGTTCATGGACTTGACCGGTTTTAAATTTATGCATTAAAAATAAATTTAAAAAATGTAATATTTCTGTCAAAAATTTTTTTTTTATTTAAAAACATAGTAGACGATTAAGCATAATCTAGATTTTGATATATGAGGAATTCTTCAAATTTTTTGGTTTTAGACATGCTCAGATATCGGAAATTTAAAACTCAGGGCATACATCTGAAATCATTTTTAATCTATAGTTTGGACGTTTCTAAACAAAATTACCAATTGGACACCCCAAATTTCGGGGGGGGACACCCCATCTCCCCCTCCACCGACTAGTTTAATTGAAAAATTAATTCATCTTTGAGTTGTGAACATAAAATTATAAAATTTGGCACACATGTTAACAATTGATTGCACTTTCTATTCATAATAAAAAAAAATTTAATAATTATATTTTCCCATTAGCTTATAACTTTTAAATTAACAATCGATGATATTTTTGCCTTCAAAATACGAAAAATTTAAATTTGTGATTTTGGTATTAGCCTTGAATATTGAAGATAGAATATATGTAAAAAAAATTATGGGTGCCGTCACTCATTTCAATAAAAAAAGATTTGATATCGAACGACCTGTGACATAATCCCATGTGCGCCATGCATTTGAACATGAAATAATTTTATAATCTTATGTTAACCACTTTCAGAGGTATTAATTTTTCAATTAAACTATATAAGTTCATATAATCTGAGGAATTTAATTGAATTTCGATAAGCATTTCGCAAAGCGACATAGTTAGATTATATTTTACTATATACGTACATATGTACATCAGTAGCATTCATCATTCTTCAATCATTACTGTAGCATAACAGATCTAGACGCTAAGTTAAAATAACGAAATTGATGAATAGTAGCCCTGTTCAACAGCTGCTGGGAGTAAGAAAACGAACAGCTGTTAGAGCTGGAAAAACTGCAAAACAGCAGAAGTCGTTTTAGTAAAGAGAAAATAATTTTAAATTGATTTAACCGGGGAACACAGCAGACAGCGAACGTTAAATGTCATTGAATAAAAATTTTCATTTATTAATTTTTTTTGTTGATGATCGAAAAAAAGAACTTTTAAATAATTTTGTTAAAATATTGAAAAGAAAAAAAAATATTAACAAAAAAAAAACAAAAATATTCGAAATAACGAATATTTAATGAGTATATTGAAAAAGAAACTGTCATTTATTTAGTTTTTCTCATAAGTTTCTCAGCGCCATAAAAAACCGCATAAATACGTACTATATTTTGACATAATATGTCAAAAAACAATTTCCTATCAATTTTGCCAACAATTTCGGCAATTTTTTTATAACTGCACTCTATTCATTCAGTTTGTAAATCATTTTATTAAGTCCGCCATGACAGTGAACATTATTTATTAATAACCTATTTGAATTGTCAATAGTTGTTGGTTGTTTTGGTTTTGGTTTTTGTATTTTTTTTTTTTTGCATTCTTTTTTGCGCTTTTGGCCAACTCAACTCAATTCAACTAGATTCAATTCAATTTAACTCAACAGTTAACACACAAATCTAATAATTCAAAATGAAATTCAAATGAAATACCCAGCGGCATAAAAATACTAACATGGTATATGTATATGTATGTATTTAAATAAAATTTATATAAAAAACCAACGTGTTCGTGAATACATAAAAATAGGAAAAAAAAAATTTGTCAAAAAAAAATTATTCATAAATTCACACAAAATTTGCAAAAAATGAAAAAACTACCAATAAAAAAACTTCAGTGAAAACATGCATTTGTAGCTTTGTCCAGCAATTGACAACTGTTTGAATTGTCAGGTTGAACAGTGGAAGGAAGGCAGAAAGCAGAGGAAGGCACGATTGCGAACAGTGTCACTACGAAAGCTGCATGCCTTACAGCGTTGGTTTTGGTCAACAAATAAACACGTAATGTTTTATATTCCATACCACACGATTTGCATACTTAGTTGCCACAAGTTATGCTAAATAAATAAAAATACTTAAAAAAAAGTTCTGAATATATATATCCTTTTCACATAAATTTTACAAAAAACTATTTATCATCAGTTAGATTTTTTTTTCTTTTTGTGGTTTATGTAAAAGTTTTTTGATTTGAATTTTAGCCGCAAACTATTCAAGCTTTTTAATTAAAATATATGTAAGTTTTTTTTTGAATAAGAGTTCGTCATGAAAATTTTATTTAAAAACTTCAGCGATTAAGTCTTTTATAACGTAACATTTCAGTAATTTTTTTTTGTTTAGACTTAACTTTATTATTCCCAATAAAACTAATGTTATATTTCTATCTTATCAGTAATCCGAGGTGCATTAAATTATTTTTAATTTTTATCAATTTATTGCTTGTAGTTCAATCACATTATCACATTATTTTCACGTATATAAAGTGTATAAATTTAAAACGTAATTATATTATGTAAATATGATATTGCGACTAAGCAATTCAGAGAGTATACACTAAAGGTTTTAAAATACTATGGGAACAAAGATATTTATATGCAGATATTCATAGAGTATCACTTAAAGGTTTTTAAATACTAGGCGCACACATGGCTGGCATCTTTACTATTATTTCAGCTTATGTTTAAAGAGTATTCGCAATACATGAGAGAAAAAAAATGGTAGATAAACGTGACTTATTTGTTATAAAAAGCTATCGTACCTCTAAAGCAACTTATCGTTCTAAACTAATGGAGTAAAAATTGCAACAAATACATATATCTGCGAACCAACATCCATAATGAGATCAGAGTTCTCTTCAATCGAAAACAAAAATAAAGTTATTTTTTTTTAATAATTTTGTGGTTAAAAGCATCATAAAAATTAATAACAAAACAATCAAACAATTTTTTTATTTCAGATTCAGGGAATACGGTATACTCGAAATTTAATATGATACGTTGCCTCTCAATGCAAAGTTTATTTATTCAGAGTTTGTGTAGTATTTGTTTACCGGCCAGCTGATATACGTCAGTGATGGCATCTGCTATTCATTTATATTTTTTCAGTACATTTGCATTATGAAAAATATATATCAGTACATTGGATAATAGACAAATTCATTTAATTTCAATTTCATTTACTTAAAAAAAAGTTCATTATTATAAATTTTCCAATTGTAGCGAAACTGTCTGAAAATGTGCTTAAAATTCGCCAAATGTAGGAAAATATACCGAATGTACTGAAAACTTGTTAAATGTACTGACGACCATTTTTCAGGACGCAAATGTACCGAAAAATGTGCAATGTACTGAAAATGCCTTCAATGATTTCAGAACAATGAATTTTTATATGAAAATTTCAATATATTTCCATTTTTTCAGGGTATATGGCCGAAAAGTACTCTGGCTATTCAAAAAGTACATTTCGATTATAATTCTAATTGACAAAACACAAGTGCCATCACTGATATTTGTACATACATACATATGTACATATAAATAAATACTATATGACATAAATATTAAACCGTAGGCATTATCTAAATAGGTTGTTGCTGATAAAGCTGTTTATGCGAAATTATTGTATTGTAGTTTTCATTCATTAGCGATACAAAGTGAACGTCAAGAAAATTAAAAAAATAAATCAAACTATACAGTTTTGTGCACGAGTATAAAAATTAAAAAAAAAAATTAAAAATTAGAAACAAAAAGTCAAATAAAAAAATTATTTTTTTTTTAAATCAAAACCAAGCAATGCTCTGTACTTTGCCAATATTTTTGCTTTCAATAGCACTGTCAACTGTAACAGCATCTAATTGGGCAAAAACATCGACATCTTCAATATATCTACGATCGATCACACCAAATTTCAAGCCTGAAGTTGTCAATGAACTTAAAGATTTTCTAAAGTTAATACCACAAGCCACAATAGATGAAATTGCTGCCAAACATTTTGTCATGGATGGCGATTTTCGTCATGCAGTCAAATTTTTGCGCAGCAGTGACTTTAAGCAGCTAATACAGAATGCAGAGCAATTGCCGGAAATTTTGGATATACTCAATTATTTGCATCTCATAACAGCGCATCAACATCAAGCAAACCTTAAAGCGAATCGAGAAGTTTTTGAACCGCAAATGGACAGCAGTGTATGTGAATTAACGCAGCGTCAATTGCAGCTGGAGAATACAATTGATAATATACCAGTGCAGATAGAATTGTTGCCCAATTCAGATGAGGATACTGCTGAGCGTCATATTAGAAGTTTTACCTCTTTCGTTGAGGACGTGTTGGAACATTTTCCACGTGACACATACGTGCGTATGATTGATGAGAAGCGTGACCGTAATACTGATTTTGCTGAATTTTATGCAGCACTGCGTAGTCCGAATTTTCAGCAAATGGCAGATGCAGCAATGGTGAGTGGGTGTGTCAAATTTTTTTAAATTAATTTAATTATAATTTTTCTTTGTTGTTTCTTTTTAGAATACAGTTAACGTTGCAAAAATTGTGCAAGAACTTAGTAGCAATAAAATTGATCCAGTGGGATTAGAGCTGATTGTTTTAAGGGTAATATCATGGGGACCAAGTGTGGATAAAGTTTAGCTTATATTTTTATAGTTATTTTAATGAAACAGTAAATACTCATTGTAGAAAGAGTCGAAAATTTTGAAGTATCAATTTTATTTTGATATGGACTTATGTATCTATTTTAAGCTGTTATGCATTTTGTACCAAATAAAAATGTTCAGTATACGTTATTGAATGCCAAATAACATTGAGAACTACTCGTTAACATTTAGCTCTATTATTTATTATTTACCAGTAACTCTGCTGTTCTATCAAAGTTATATGTTCCAAATTTGTCTTTAGCAGCCCTTTTTAAGACCTACCGAAAATATCTACTGATAACGAATTATGGAATTTTCATGTATATAACTTATTTTTTGATATGACCTAGTGGTTCCTAAATTGTTTATGCTGTTAATTTTATACACAAATCCAAGTTGGGAACCATTGAATCGATTTCAAAAAAAATATGTGGGTATTAATTGAAATTATGTATTCAATTAACGAAAGGAAATCACTTTTTTTTTTCACCGCTATTACCTAACCTTCTACAAGTGTATTTTGACTATGAAGCAAATGCCCGACAGAACCGTCATATCAAATTTTCTTTCAACATTTGAATCGTAGACATATTCAAAATATGTTCTCATTTATAATCTCAAAAAACTTGAGAGTAATATAATTTTAGTCTGAATCCGGGACGATTAGGAAATGATATTCGTAAAAACAATTTTTTTGAATACTCATGCCATATCATACCATAAATCATACAAATTGTAGTTTGTGATGAACTTTTTTCGAGCAGCATTAAAACCAAAACTCGACTATAAACTTCATTCAACCTTCAGGCCATCATTCTCCTTTGTGTGCGACCCTCAAGGAGTTCACACCACTAAACTATATTCAATTTGCTCTCATTTGCATTGCAACGCTGGATTATGTAAATTGTATTGCGCACTTTTAGGCGGCATGCCGCGTGTTTCACAATTTATGTATAATTTTTTTTGTTCCTTTTTTTATTTTTGTAATATATTTCGTTCCTTGTTTTGTTTTAACATCAAAATAAATGTCTTCATTGCGCATTCACCATCGCTCTAGCGATAGTGATGTTTGTGGTGGCCAAAGCGAATTGGACAAACAAGGCCACAAGTGCACTTTACAGCACAGCTTAAGTTCATGGAAATGAGTTGCCACAGTTTTCAACCTGAATGTTTTGGTTTTTCCTTGTCTTTTTCTTGCGTAAAATTTACCGCCTACTAATGTTTGCTGCTTCATGATGGTGGACTACTGCTTGGGGACAAAGTTGTTTGTACCACATGTGACAGTGTCGTTTCCTAAAGAAATTTTTGCATTAAAATGTTAAGGGATTTTTAAGCGAAATTATAAGCAGTGGAATGGTATGCATGGAAATTTCAAAAAACAGTGAGGAAAATTTAAATTTTTAATGTTCAAATATGTAAAGAATGAACTTTTCTTTATTTTAAATTGAAAATAAAAGTTTTAAGGCAAAGAAATGGTTAAAATCACTCTTAAATGGATTCTTACTATAAAATGGTAAATTTAAGACGTGATGGTTGAAAATTCTAATACCTCGCGTATAAGATTTCAAAATTTGAAAATCTAAAAGTAAATTTAAGCCGAAGCATAGAGAAACGGTCCAAAACGTTCAAAAGGTCTATTTTGAAAGCTTATAGCCTATATATAAAGGACATAACAAGAGACTATTAAGACTTATATATCTGGGAAATTCTGGATAAGCATTTCTTTTGTCAAAAACGTATCAGGCACTTAAGAGTTTTAATCTCAGTTCATCCAGCCAATTCATTTAGTTGTCTTCTATCCACTAATAATTTTGTTGTACTTCAGAAGTTAATATATGCACAGTTATCAAAAATAAGTTTATTCTCTCATCAATTGCTGGCAGAAGCATTTAGATTGACTCCCAAGCCGAATGTCAGTTGTTATTGAAAGTACTCACTGGAAAATATTTTTGTTCTACGGTACTACTGCTAAGAATCTACACACTTGCTACAGTCCATTAGCTAACATCCACTGCTGTCTGATGTACCAGCTTGAGCAAAACTCAAGCAAGGACAACTACAGGCATTTTAGCTCAAGAATATCAAGAATGTTGAGAAAAAAAGGACGAACGCAAAAATAAAAAAATTTAGATCGCCCGTTATTTTCCAAGTTATAAGCATATGGTTTGGTTTTGCTAAAAAAAAACTTAACATTAATAAATGCAGCTTTTATTTTAGCCCAGTATAGCGTGCCTCAAAAAAGGTTTTTTGCCGTTTGTTTTCATTTACTTTCCTAATCGCAAATTATTTAACTTTATTATTATATCAACTTAATAAAAAAAACTAGAATAAATTTCTTGAGCACCTCTTTCACAAGATATAATTGTTTTCAGTGTATTTAGTTTTGTCTTTAAAGTCCAAGAAAAAGCTAACATTAAGCTTGGAACGATTTTTGCAAGTTTATTAGCCTATATGTAAAAAATTAATGTAAACGTCAAACACTTTTTTTTCTTAAAAATTATATGAATTTTTTTTTATGTTCAATTAACAAATTATATGAAGTTATACCGCGGTTCTCAATCAAAGAAACTTGGAAAATAATGAACAATTTTGTTGTAAAAAAAGTACTCAAAGTTATTTTTTCAGTGTATTTAGTTTTTTTTCCTAATTTCTTATAATATAATAACCAAACAAACACAAATCTTTTATTAAAAAATAAATCACAACAGAAAATTAAGTGTTGGTAACACGCTATACTGGGCTAAATAAAAAAAAAAAGATCTTAACGTTAAAGTTATTTTGGTCTTTAACATAAACAAAGAATACCAAACTTCTCAATCAACGGTCAGTCTAATATTTATTTACATTGGTGGCATATTATAATATAAAGCCTTCTACACATATTCTAGCATTGTTGAAAACAAGAAAAGAATATGGAAGAAGTCCCTAAAAATATGGAGGAGAAACTATGCTTGGCTATAATAGTGATGCACTAGGGGCAGCTGTGGAAACCAAACTACTTGACAGTTGTTAATGAAATTTCACATGTAGCCTTTTGAAGAATAGGTGCTGTCAACAATAATAAGGACCCGGGACTTTTCAATCAGCCTAGTATGTGTACGAGAATATACTTGAAAAAATATACAAATGGCTTAGTATTACACCCATCCCTCGATTTACGCGGTAGAGAGGTGTTTGAAAAAACCGCGTAATTCAAAACCGCGTAAATCGGGACAAGAAGTCCATACAAATTGAGTGGATTGGTTTTCAGAATTTAAAAATTGCGTAAATCGAGCTATAGAACTCAAAGAAAATAGCATAATTGGTAAAAATATCCACGTAAACTGAACCCATAATATACCTACCTAATCTTTTTTTATAGTTCATAAATTGAATGATTTTTAAAATTTTTTATTCTAAGTAAACTTTCAAAATGAACTTCCACTTGCAAAGGCACAAAATTAACTAAAATAAGAAATAGATGTATGTACTTGAACATAGGCACGTAAATTATATCGCGCAATTCCTAGAATTAAATTTTTAAGAAATATTTTCAAAAATATTATGTGTTTTTAACTGCAAAAAAAATTTAATTCTTTAAAATTAAGAAACCGCGTAAAACAAGTACCGCGTAAATCGAGGGATGGGTGTACTTGCTCAGCAAAATATTATTGCAGCCAGATGATATGTTTCTTAAAAGGGAACACTTTCTTATCAGCGTACCAGAGAAATTGTGATTGAGAGATTTATTGTTAATTTAATTAATTAGTTCACAAATTTTGCAAAATATTATTTACGTATAGTTGACCAATCAATTATTTTAAATATTAGTGCGGGATTCCGAAAATTATAGATAATCATGTGACAATATTTAATGATGGGCTTGAAAGAAAATCTGTCAAATGAATTGATCGAAGTGTATAATTTCAGTTATATTTAAAATTTTTTGATAATTTTCAACATTTTCCAACTTTTTAACATCTAACTTTGCCGAAATTTTTTGAATTTTTTCAACACTTTCTGATTCTTTAAAAATTTATTTTACATTCGACTTTTTAAAAAATGTTCGACCTTATCCGCAATTTTCACTTTTTAAGACTTTTTCAAATTTTTCAATATTTTTCGAGCTTACCAATTATTTCTTCAAAATTTTCAATATTTAAAATATATTTTTTTTTTGTTGTTCCATATTTTTTAACTTTTTCATCTCTTTATTCCTTTTGATTTTCTCCTTCAGCCATTTATTTGCTATCATCTTGTAAAACATAATATGTAAAAATATGTGCTTCACATTAAAGTTACTTACAATTTTTGAGAGTTTCTTTTATTTTTTAGGATTTAGCTTCTTGTTTTTGAGAAAGTATATTCCCTTAACACTTTTTTATTTTTAATTTTACTCCTTGGTATAACATTTATGTAGCTCGTTTCTTTTTGGCGCCGTTGTGTATTTGCATATGTAGTAGTAAAATGATACTTTTGGGAAAAATTATCTATGCATGTGTTTTTTTATATTATTCATTCATAAAATGAAAGTGAGAGTGAAATTATTTCCGCACAATGTATGCAACATTTTTTACCGAAAATGGCAGAATTTGTGTATTGAGATCTTCGATTTTGCTTTGTGGGTTGTATTTACCAAGCCTCTGAAACAAAAAATAATGAATCCTTAACATGTTTTTTCACTGTAAATATTTACTTGTTGTTAAATACTATGTTGTTATGTACATACATATAAGATTTTGTCAACTTAAGTCAAAATATAATAAACAGTATGTGATATAAAAAAAATAAATTTTATATTCTTTGCATTTTTGTTTGTAGAATTTGTATTGCATACCGACTTTTACTTAGAGCCGAATTAATAGTTTCTAATCATTTCGTAATGCTGCAGCTTAAAATAAATTTTTAACATATTGTTCCATATATAGCGCACTTTAAAATTAATACGTACCTTCAAAATAAACCTTACGCTCTGTCGTATCTGCTCCCCACACATAGTAAAGAATCTGCTGCAGCTAATTCACAGCTGGTAAGCAGTTGTATGTCTGCAAACTTTTCTTTTGTCTGCGGCGTCAAATATTTGCAGACATACATACGTGCGTTCCAGCCAATAACCTCCCTTTTAACTTACTTCCTGGTAGTAGACTTAGACTGACCCTGCTGCTAAATAAACAGCAACTTCCGGTTGCGAGGCGGCATAGGTGTGGCAAGCATACGTTGAGACTAAAACCACGGCAACTGAGAACGAAGATATACAATCCAAGTCTGCAAAAAGCAACAAGACTTGAAAGTAGTAAGAAACAGTGCGGTGTTAATGATGAAAAGTGAACGTGTTTCTTGCGCACAAGCTGTACATATGCTTATAGTATTTTCTTAGATACACCGAAAAAATAAAATTTATTTTTCGTAATGCTTTTTTGAATTTTATAGAAAAGTTTTCGAAAATGATAATTTTTCAAAATTACTTGAATTGAGGTCAAAGCAAAATTTTCAAATTTTTGACCGTTTTTTACTGTTTACGACACCAGTAAAATGCAACTTGGGTTCTAAAATTTTAGGGATGAAATTGTCTCAACATGAGCTCCTTATATGAAAAGTTTCAGACACCTCAATTTATTTTTTGTTTTGCATAACATGTTATGTCCTATATCTTATTAACTTCACTCTATGCGTGACATCAGTGAGGTCGCGTCGCAAGTCAGAGAAATGCTCGAGAATCTCCCGAGTTGAGGCATTTATTAGCTCAGTTTGCTGAGCAAAGCGATTATTAAGCAGCTCCACGAATTTTTCTGGTACTTGGCCATCGGTTGACTGCAGCACTTGATAAAAGTTTTTTCCGACGTGCCAAAGTATCCCTCAATTTTACAGCTGTTGGCGATGACATATGGGTTTTTAAAATATATATTTGAGTTTTAAACTTGGTTGATGGTAAAGCTATTTAAGTTCTTTGTTCGTGGTTTGTGGACAAAATTTGTGGATCCTAGTTGTCTCCTACTCTAGCGGTGACATGAACTATTGCACGATCAGGCTGGTATATGTGCTTTTTTAAAAGCTTTAGCTAAAGCGGTGACATGAACTAATGCACGATCAGGTTTGTGCATGTGCTTTTTTATTTAAAGCTTTGGCGAAAACTTTGCTTTTGTTTTGTTTTTTTTTTCGACTGCTTCTTTATGTTGGCCAGTCTAAGATCACTCACTCACCAGAAAAAGTTGTAAAAGGTGGAAACAGTTAAACTTCAATTGCTACTTAAGAAGAGTAGTTTTAACTTTACTCCAATTTTTTCTTAAAATTCAGCATACATTTTTTTCTATCTAGCAACTTCTACCTCCTTGAGTGTTGTGATTTCATGAATACTTTCACCAGAATATGGAAGTATGTACGTGAGTTGTAATATGAACTCCATACCGATTTCATCCTTCTTCTAAATTCTAAAAGTCAAGCGGTCAAAAGCAGAAACAAAAATAGCTGCATTTCTTTAAACCCTGCGACATATTTTCCAAATAGAACAGAAAATTTTTTATACAAACTCAATTTTTCGTTGTCTTCAAAAATTAGTTAACTTTGACTATCACCACAAATAAAACTAATTTATTTATTATTTTTTTATTAATAGCCTTAGCTTTAGAAACTTTTTTATCCAATACCTATATATATCCGATTTGCTTAACCGATCGCCTCTCTTTTCAAAATTGATTTTTGCCACCAGAAAGAAAAAGGCTAAAAATAATATGAAAGTACCTAAGAAAAGCTTCTTCTCTGGTGAAGGGGAGATTACCGAGATACCTAAGGGAATCGCAATTAGTTTCTCATTTCTAGCATGGAAATAGGATATTTTTAGGCTGTTTTCAGCTAAAACAGCTATTGATTTGAAAAGGACATTTAAGCTGAAAAAGATGAGGCTGGTAGTGAAAGGTTCGTCGAATGAATATGGTCTGAGTTTTCTCACAAAGTTATATACTTAGTTAGATGAGTTCGATGAAATCCAGTGAACATACCAGAGAGTATAAAAAAAGAAAAATATGATTGGTTAGTAAGCTAAGGATCTCATTAAAAAAAATGTCAACTATTGAGTACAATATTTCATTTATAGGTAGCTTGTTATCAATATACCGATTTCAAATCATGCTCACAATATTTGGATAGAAAATATGTACTTCGTAATATTTTATTGTTATCTTTCAAAAAGGATTTTGTCGAAAGAAAAGAATCGGTTTTTGTATGCTTTTTTTTTGCGTTCAAACCAAACGTTACATTGAATTTGCAATTAAATCTGAGACCAGTACGTATTTTGTACCTCAACTTCTGAAAGGAGCAAAAGTCTGACCAAAAAATGATGATATAAATTTTCCACGTGGAGTTTAAGAATAATATTTAGTGGTATGACATCACTTAATCTAAGTGAGTCTGGTTTTTTAGCTGACTATCTATGCGTTATATTTCCCAAACTTTCGTACAATAAAGTATCTTTCCAAAAATTAGATACTTGTAATGTTATAGTAACAGAAGGATACATAACTATATGTATAACTACATAACTGAGTAAGAGCATACATCAGTGATGGCATTTGGGTTTTGTGAAAATTTACTGAATCGAGACTTCAAATGCACTTTTTAGAGCCCGAATGTACTTTTTGGTCTTGAACACCCAATTTTCCTAAAATTCACGAAATTGATCTAAAATTTACAATCAAACAAAAAAAAAAAAAAACAGGTCCTCACTTTTCCCATCTCAAAAACCCTAGCAAATTTAGATATTTCACATTAAATTAATTACAAAATCTACACATTTACTAAAATAAACGTAATTAATATAATTGGGTAATTATAGGTAATTACTATAAGTCTACTCATTGCGGTTATTTTCATTTACTAAAAAAAAATAGGTAAATATTATAAATTGTCCAAATGTACCGAAAATGTACTGAAAATGTGCTAAAAGTTTGGCGAATGTACTGAAAATGCCCCGAATGTACCCAATGTACTAAAAACTTGTCGAATGTACTGACAACGATTTTTCAGGACGCAAATGTACCGAAAATGCCAACACTGGCATGCATATGGAAACATTTTTCTTATTAATTCTTAAAGAAATTTGAGAAAATTCAAAATATTTGTATAATGTAAGTACTGCCACGCCTACAGTTTTTAGTTTTCCAAATCTTCATTCTGTTAAACCTATATATATATATATCATTTTCCATAAGTCTGCGTATTTCTAGTATGTACAAGGTTTTAATGTACCACCCAAAACCACCCGAAATGCATTTCGATGGGTATATTCTATCCAATGTCAATAAAGTTTCTGTACTTTTGACACAACCCAATTGACACTATGTTCAAGTTTTTTCATACGTAAATGTGCTACATTTCGTCCGTTAGTCACATCGAACGTTGACTGTTCTACAATTTTTGAGTTGAAAGGAAATAATTGAAAATTTACTGTACGACATCAAAAACCCGAAATTTTCTTTCTGTGTACCTCTTTCGGTATGAAGACAACAACGAAACAACTTGCGGCAGCCATACGACGAAAAGTGTGTAAAAAACCACCAGGTGGAAATGAGAAACATTTCTCACATTTAAGCCAGAAAAACAATTCACAACTGATGCTGCCCTATAGATAGGCGAAGGACCAACGCAACTGCAGCAATAACAAAACTGAGAACCCAAAAGACAATGAGACGGCATCCCACGCTGTAAAATGTGGGCTGATATACTCACTCATTTAATTTGGCAGTAGTGAGAATAAGAAATGAAAGAAAACAGGAACATAGAGAAGACGCAGGAGTAGTATCCGTTGCTGGTAGTTTGGAAGGTTACTGTCATAGGACATTCCGTACGGTGTGCAAACTTACGCAACACATAAATTATCCTAGTTAAACTAATGTGAGTCGTAAAGTATCCTAAAGTAACATTTACGGTTAAGGTAAAGTGAAATATTTAAAGACATTTAAGGAGTAGCACAAGCAAAAAATCCCACATCAAAATTGAGCTAAACTAAAGTGTTCCGAAAAGATATGGAAGACTTCGACACTATACTCATGTCCCAGTATGGTGTATTGCAGAGTACTTCATTGGTCATAAATGAATTTAAGCTTTGATTTCAGTAAAGGCATCATTAGCATTATGATATATATACATACTAAATATGAAATATTGTCTTTCGAGGAATTAAAGTCGTTTCGATTGCCTTCAGTTCAAAATTTTAGCTCTATCTATAAATAATTTTACTATCTGCAGAAAGTAAACGGAAGTCTTACCTCAAATAATCGTCAGAGCAATTTCTTTTTTTTTTTTTATCGATACACCCTACTACTTATGACTTGAGAAATTGGTGCTTTGACACTGCAAAGAAGTTAAGTTCCAACACGAAAGTAAAGTGTGGGTTTAACGAAAGAGGCAAATCACTCACATAACTTGGGCGAATTGGAATAGATGAAGGTAAACACGAGCAGCGCCAGCAAGGTAGTTAATAGCACCGGAAACTACGCCATGACAGCATATTTACAATCTAAAAATTCTTTAAGTAACTAAATGAACAAAATATGTAGCATGCGTGTGCTTGTGCAGTTATATGAAAATCTCCCTATGTTATAATTTAAATCCTTTGAGAATATTCAATATTAATATGTGGCAATTCAAAGATTTTTAGCAGATGGGCGATTTGATAACAACAACAAAAATGCAATAAAAATTTCGCAAAAAATAAAAAGGAAATATTTTGGTTTCTTTTTTTCTCAGAAACAATTTACTTTACTGTATTTTGTTGCGTGCAAAGTTATTTTCGAGTTCATGTTCATCAGTGATGACATTTTCGGTACATTTGTACTTTTTTCGGTACATTTACGACTTGAAAAATCGTCGTCAGTACATTCGACAAAATTTTAGTATAAGTATTCGGTACATTTGCTGCATTTTTAGTACACTTGGCGAATTATATGCATATTTTCGGTACATTTGAACAATTTATAACAATGACCACAAAATAATCGCAATGTGTAGATTTATAATCATAAACTTTTTTTTTTAAGTATGTAAGTGAAAAAATGAAAATAATCGTTATGTGTAGATTTTGTAATTAAAGTTTCATAAAATCATTGAATTAAGTATGGTATGGTTATTTACATAAAATTCGATTTTTTATTGAAGATTTTTTCCGTTCTAAATAAAAAAGGTTCATCGTGATCTCTCTTAGTGTTACCTTCTTTAAATTGGACAACCCAATTTTAAACCTGGTTATTTGGGAAACTGTGTAAATGGGAACCTCTTTAATTGAGACAAAAATGTAGTCCCATGGCTTGGAGATCCCAGTTATCCAGGATTCACTGTAATAGCAAACTATATATTTTGAGGTCAAAAATTCGACACTTATGATTAAACTATTAATAAAAACACTGAAATTCTGATATCTGGCTTAGTTACTATTATTTCCGAAAAAAGAGTTCAGCACCTTCAAGCATAGATGGAGGTGGGAGGTCATTCGAAATGTACTTGAATGTAGTTGAAACAGCGTCTAAGTCAAAATCAGAATACTTACAAGAATGAAAGTAAAACATATAAAATACATTTCTTTGTTCTGGAAAGAAAACACTGTTAATACTTGGCATTATTGAAATGCTTTAATAATGAACAAATTAATTTTTGTATTGCAACTGATTTGAGATTGGACAAAACTATAATCGGTATCAAAAGTCATGCTGTCAAATAACTATTCTCTTATATCGTGAGAGCACCAACTATTATTAACCCAACTATTATTGAAACGGCGCAATCAGTGCTACTTAAGGCTTCAAGCTTGTAAAATAAATGAATTCGATACCGCAAATTAAATCAAGCTGAATAAGCTGGTTTAATTATTTCGTATGTATACAGAGCTGATGATATTTCTTTTCGTATACACACAAACATATTCGTCGGTATAGACATTTAAAAAGAAATTGTACACTTACAGTGAATACATAGTTCTACTAAGAAAAAATATTAATAATACTCAAAAAGTAAATAAATAATTTAAGTATTCGCTACAAACCAAAATAAAATTTATATATTTTGAAATTTCTTATACAATTCCAATTTTTTTGAAGACCAAACTATTCAACTGTACCTACCTTATGAAATATTGACAAAATAAATTTTGGGGAAAATTTATTTCAAAAAATTTTTATTTCAGTAGTTCTGAATACACAAAAATATTAAATTTCTATTATAAACAATTGAAAAAATATCACTGACTTATATTTTATAGAGAAGTTTCTAAGAAGAAATGTTGTCTTGAAATGCAATTGTATGTATCCACATACAAAATCCCATTGCGATCCATGTATAAATTAGTGGGGCATTAAGTGCTAAAGCTACATTAGCGGTGTGAAATCCTGTTGTTTGATGGTGACTTACATAATTACGTGAAATACACGAATACTTATACTTTGGATTACAAAAAGTATCTCCAATGCAAGGGCATTCTCGATGAGCAATCAGTACCATATTCAATTCGAGTGGCTCAGAGATCATATGCGATTTGTCAATGTGTATGTGAACGAATATTTCACGATCACGTTGATCGAAAATCAAATGAGCAGCGGAGCCATCACTGGAAGTGTCATTGCAAATGCGTCCACTAGGTGGACGATTACCGCTAGAAAATTCTATATAGTCAAGACAGTTGCCACTTATAAGGTCACGGCGAAATTTAAGCTTAGTGATTACGGTGTAAATTCCGTGTGGCTGCTTGTGTTCAATTTCTACATCAAATTTACAATCATATTTGAGTTTGCTGCTGCTATGTAAACCAGCCAGTGTTGTGTCCCACACTTCTGTAATAATTGTTGCCGAATCATCACCGTCAGTCAACTTTAGTAGTGGAGAAAAGCCAAATAGCCTCTGCATTTTATTGGCGAATTTGTCAGCGCAAAGATAATCTTGCAAACTAACTGTAAGTGATATTAAAAAAAAGTCATTAGAAAAGTAGTGATAGGGTGTGTTTACTTTATAATCTCTATGATACGACTGTTAAACTTTATTTGGCTGCTAAAAAACGAAGCGACAAAAACTTTTCTTTTAATATTTAGTTTAGTTTTTTTGAATCTATTTTACGAGTATAAAACTATTCGAAAAAAGTTGTAAAGGTCTGTTCTGATCTCTCTTCCAAAAGTTATTTTTAACTTTTATTTATTGTATTAATTGCAAAACATATTTTTTACAATTGGATAAACAAAAAATTCTCCAAATATAGTATCTTGGATCTTAATGTTTGATTCCGATTTTGAAATATCCTCGTTGGTGCAAATAGAATTTTTGAAAGAGATTTTCTAAAACTCATTCTCCAGCTTTACGCATCATTTTGTAGAAAAATGTTTTTCAATAGCTGGGTTCTTCTAGGGGCGCTTTTGTAATCTCCTGAGTTTATTTTCGACCTTTCTACATCAACTGATGCGATGTGATCTTACCCAAAAAACAATTCTGGAGAGTTAATTTCAAGCTTTACAAAAGGCATGAACATATAAAAATTAAAAATATTATATAAACAGGGTTTATTTTATAATAAATTTTCTGGAAAAAAAAGAAAACTTATTGAAGAATGAGGAAACTCGTTGCCGATTTTTGAAGAAGTGATAGAAACTCCATGTCTCAAAAATTCCTTGCTTTTTCCCTAAACAACAGATAAGAATATTATCACCAATATCAAGAAGAATAAAATCGAAAAAATCTATCACAGTTCGAGTTGTAAGATAGTTTAAAGGAAAATTTCTCACGTTTGATGATAGAGTCTCTGAGTTTTTTTTTTCATAGGTTAAGTTGAAATAATAAATGAATATTAATTGCCAACTCGGACACAATTTTGCTTATGCATCTCTAATTTATTTTTAAATGTTTTAAATTTAATTTAATATTCATGTTGAGAACATTCTCCATATTTTTTTTACTATTTTTATCAAGCTATTTAACTCTAGTGGGACGGAGGTGGTACAGGTGTACCTTTTGACATTTGAAATCAAATATCTCAGAGTTCTTTCAAGTTGGAGATCTGGTTCTTTCTGACAAATTCGGCCCATCATTTCTATACATTTTTAAGCAATTTGCATTATTTTACCAATTTACTGCTCCGGTTAGGAGCAAGTTTTGCATACCTACCTCGTGGATGCCGGTCGGTACCACCATGTATTATTCGCTTGTAAAACTAGGAATTCGCAACCGGTCATGTTGGATTCTGTCAACCTTCCACGCCAGATTTTTAGGAGCTACAATTTGAGCTAAGAAACGACCCGATCGGTTGCGAGTTCTTAGTTTTACAAGCGAACAATATATGGTGATACACATGTACCACCGGCCGTCCATATATGATTAAATATGTCCCACTAGGGTTAAGAGATTTAAATTATTGATAACTACCATTTTTTAGAGTTTTTTTTTTTTGAATGCTTGTAATTCATGCAAATTTGCATGTTTTTTTGGTTATTAAAATTTTGGGTTTCAAACACTAATTTCAGAAAAAATATCGAAATATTTTTTAAAAAGCTAGTACTATAACACTTTCAAGTTTCAAAAATGCATTTTTTTTTTACAATCTCCAAAAGGTATTGTAAAAAACTGAAATTCAATAACCAAATTTTAAGTCTAGTCAGATAATGTGTACACGACGGCATACATTTAAAACAAAATTTTAAAAATAGAATTAAACGAATTTTATTTGTGCGAAGAAAAAAACGCTATAAAATAATAGTTTCCAACAAATCAGATCTTCTTAATAATAAAAAGGAAATTTTCTGAAGAATACTCTCATCCAGTGCTAAAAGAAAAATAAACTTTCAAAAAAATTAGAAATAGAAAAGTAAAATGGCGTCCGATTTGGCGCGCAATGCCTAATACATGTCTAATAGGAACATATGCAGAAGTTAATTGACATTTCTTGGTATTGCAGAATAATCTTATCTTATATCTTATGTATTGCACAAGTTACTTAAGTAGCAGGAAACTTTTAATTTCAATATAATATCTTGTTCAGGAATTAAGGTAAATCAATAAGTTTTCAGTACGACTGACACTAATTGATGTTAGGTCGCGTAAGGTTTCAATTGTGTAAGTTAAAAAAAGGTTTTTCTAATACTTTCTCCAAACCGTCATTCGAATATACTCCTGCTCTGTAACATTTCAGGCGCACCGTCTCAAGCCTAATTTTATAGCTCTAGTATTTTGTTAAAAAATTTAAGCTCTCGTAAAAAATTGCAACTCAGTTCAAGAAATTTTTTCGATTAGGTAATATTCACATTTTTTAATATTTTCATACCACTTTGATAGCCATCGCCAATTTTGCAGGAACTTTGTAGAATTAATAGACAAATATAAATTTTCCACATCTTCATCAGTACTCAGGAACTTATTTGCTTATATGCTGCAACTACACTTTCATATACCACGAACGATTTTACAGATGTACATTTACAACACTGTATGTATGAATATTTTGCTTTAAACTCAATTTTTCGATTTGATTGAATCTTTTTAATGTAATTGACGTCTTTTTACTTTCATTTTGCAATATATATACAAATACTATACATATATATGTACTTATTGTGGACCAGTTTCACATTTCACTTCAGAGATAACTAAATTAAAAATATATATATATGTACTTCAATACTTGCAATTGATTTGGACTAAATTAATTCAAAATAATTAAACTGCTTCCCTTCAAACCTATGAGTTGAAAGTAAAAAAAAAACGGTATGAAACTTAATCTACGTCAATTTTCGACAATTTCATTTAATGAAAAAAGTGTGCACGTGTTTGTTATATATGTACACTGGAAAAACACAATCCCATTTTGTTAGTGAAATATTAATTTGAGTAATTAGAATATTTATACGGTTTATAACGTTTGCATGTGTTGGCATGAATGAAATAAATTTTAGACCCTACGTGTGAAACTTAAAATTATCATAGTCACCACAAATCTTGCGTTTAGTATTAAGTATTAAATCTAAAATTTTAGGATTAAATTCTATTATATTCAATTTCTAGAAATAATGTGAAGATCAAAACAAATTTACGTAATACATATTAATATTATTAGTGTAACAGAAATAAAAGACTATCAAGGGTGTTTTTCGGCTCGTTAAAATTTAAGTACCTTAAACTTTTTTTTTAAAAGGGTTTTTTTCCCACACTGAAATTTGCAAAATATACTTAAATAGCTCTCTGTGTAGCGCTTTGAAGCCTTATTCTTATATTGTTCCTTAAATAGCTATTACTTAATTATTGTCAAAGTTTCAGACATTCAATATCAATTTTTTGTCACAAATTAGCATTAATTGATTAATGTGACTACATGATTGATCTATTTTTTTAAAGCGATATTCTAAACAAAATGATTTAGCAGAAAATCAACAGACTTTTTTTTCAACTGTATGTTTATGTATATATAAAATTGCCTTATTTCTTTATAAACATTAAAGTTGCTTCTTCAGTTTCTTTGTTGATATACATATATACGAGTTTGTTTGTCAGCATTTTAATGTAATAAACTATTAGAGAGTAGCTGCGGAATGTGCAAATGTGTATGTATGTACAATTGTACATACATACATATGAGAATACATATATCAGTCAGACGCAGAGTTCTTTGAACCTTTCAACGAAACTTAGAATGCAGAGTCTACACTTAGCTAAATAGTCGCTTAAGAAAACAGTGTGTTAATTTCGAAGTCTAAAAGGATACGGTACGTTCTAAAAACTAAGAATTTTATATTTTCATGCAAAAGCACATGTTTTAATGACATGAAATTTTTGCTTGGATCAAGTAAAAAAACCTAAAAAAAAACCTAATGTTATTTACGAAAATAATTTTTGAAATTTAGATCAGAAGAGGCTTGGCACCTGAAGCCAAATTTCAATTTCTAAATTTTCCTCACAAGCTATTGAGCGGGTAGCAGTAAGACTTGATACACGACCTCAAGGAGTTACTCTATCAAACGCTACATAAAAAGTGGTCGTGATCGAACAAGTAGTAGTAGTAGTTTTGGAGAAAGATTTAAGTAATCATAGCTTTCCAAGGGAATAAGAAAACTTTAACAGAGATAAAAATTCATCCCTTAAGAATATAGAGTTTTTCAGAAGAATATATCTGAACTTTGCGTAAATGAAACTTGAGAAGTGAGCATGCATCTCCAATAATAGAAAACACTTTAAGTTTCTATATAGTTTCCAACGGAATATTATGAAACCTTCCAAAGGATAAAGTGAAAATAGCACAATCAGCTAAAGGAGGCGGACTACAAATTGGTGATGGACTTCCATAGAAGAAAAGACTTCAAGTAGAGTGTCCTAAAAAAACGTTGTTTTACGCAAATATATATAAAATGCCAAAGGCATTATATGGCGGAAAAGGGGACTTGACCAACTCACATAGAATTAAAAACTTGAAGTTATCATAAATTAAAAGTTTTCCAATCGAGCATTTCAATGAGTAAGAATTGCATCCGATAGAGATGTCAAATTAAATTTTATGAGAGTGTTAGAAATTTATTATTTGCTGAAAAATAATATAGAATCAGCTTTTCTACCACTGCAGTTGTAATAGGTGAGCAAAATGTTAATTTTCACTCCAAAAACATTGTAGCCAAAATCAAATTTTTCGTGCATGAATAACCAAGTGCGTCAAATTTTTCGAGAGACCCTTTAAAAAAATCAAAAATTCATATTTTGAATGTCATATTTTGAATGTTATCTACTCTTTTAAATTTAAGATTTCATGTGGAAGTGTCTTATTACATTGAAGAAATAAAAGTTAGCTCTCCAGTTTTTTTGTTTATTTATAGATAATTTTTATGTCAGCATATAAGTCCAGCAGCTTTTTTAAGTAGTGAATGCATTGCCAGTAAAGAGATTATGTGAATTTTGAAGTGTATTGTAAACAAAAATAAATGAATTTATAAATAATTTTTGTTACAAAGTAAGTTTTGAGAAATGTACATATGTATATACATTTGTATATGTATGAATGCATATCATCTGAGAGATAAATTCTTTTAAATTCTAAAAGCTTCTTACGAAATAGACATATAGACTATATTTTTGAGAAATCACTGGAGGATGTCAAGAAATATTAGAAGCTAATGTACAATATTGACATTAACCCAGCAGCTCCCTTCACTAAAAAATTATACATTTTGCTAAAAAAAAAAATTTAAAAAAAAATTTGATTTTGTTTATTTAAAATATTAACACCAAAAAATTCAAAAATGTCATCACCGACTACCTTGTTTGTTGGTAAAAAATAGCGATCTGCAGAGTTCACACATTGTATGAAATTTCATACGCTGGGTATTGCTGGGTTAACTGCGTCTTTAAAGTCAACTTAAAAAATTCTTAAAAAATTAAATTATATTCATATTAAATAAGCGTATTATTTAAGAAAATGCTAAAAATATGATTTATTCAATACTGTGACTCGTTAACGCCTTTCGATATTCTTATTCATCGCAGACATGCTTGGCGAACTTTTTTAAACAACACATAAAACGTCAATACTGATGTGGCAGCGCTTTAGTGGTAGCAAAGAAAACTGAACTGTTATTTATTTACTTCAATAGGCACAGTGCTCTCATCATAAGCAAAAATATCATTAATGTATAATATAAGAACTTTCTACACTTCACAGTGGGTATTATACACTTCTAATGTAGGGCTGTGTTCGGTCTTCGTCAAGCTTTATGAGAGCCATTGCGATAATATTACATGAAAATTATGAAAATTATTGATCCTGCAGTAAAAGAGTATCATACCCACAGATACCCATTATGGTATGGAGATACATACATACTCGTATCTTGGGAAGGCGACTTGGCACTTGAATTTGCTTGAAAAATGTAAGAAATTAACTTAATCTAATGTAAGACCCGAGCTCTTATAAAATTATTCTTAACAATTTTTATTTCTTGTCTCGAAATCCATTTTGCCTACACCCTTAGAGTTTATGCACAGTGCAACATTTTACTTTTGACTACTGCACCTGAATCAGTAAGCAATTCAGCTACTTTTGTTGCTGTATGCAACATGCAGTCGATTAAGTGCATGCGATTTTCATGTGAATTTTTCGCACAGACTCTGTTATTTAAAAGTTAGAATTACACCAACGACTTCGTTTGGTATAAAAAAAAAACCCCGCTGGCAGTGTAGAATTAAAGAAAAAATAATTAAAAAAAAACAACGGAAATGAACCCGCTGTTGTTATATTCGTAGTTTTATGTATGCTATTGACAGTTATTTTTGTTTGTATTTAAGGGTACGTATGTATGCAAATATGTATAATTTATACCTGTAGGAAAAAAATATTTAATAGCAAATTATATATCTAAATTATTTAAAGATATGTAAATCCTTATTCATCAGTTTGATAATAACATCCCTTTGAACTTATTGAATTCTGAAATAGTTGTGAAATTTTCTGTATCATTGAAGCTTAAATGCAAATGATAGATGCTCCTAATATCCATCTTATCTTTAATTTACAAAATCTTTGAGACCAATCAACAATTTTAACATACAATACACCTGCAGAGAGCCATGAAAAAACATTTTGCCAATATTGAAGAGATAAAATCAGAATCACAGAAGGAGCTTAAGGTCATAGTGAAAAGTGAGTCGCAGAAATGCTTTTAAGATTAGAAGTAGTGCTGGTACAAGTGCATTATATTTTAGGGGATTACTTTGAACGAGAAAAATGATGTTGATGACTAAATCAATAACGTTTAAGATGAGGACTTTATTCACGCTTATTATGAAGCAAAACGAAAGGTCTATGCCAAATTTCAGCTTGCCCAAAATTATTCTCTTATTGCCTGGGGACATGGGAATCAGGCTATCTACACAATTTTCTCATAAATCCAAACCGTTTTTTTTTTGTTTTTTTTTTATCATATCATTGCTACTGCTTATTAATTGGAGCAATACGCGCACTGCAACAAAACCATTGATTAGTCGAAAGCACACATACACACACTAACATAATATCACAACTGGTTGGGTTGTGGGTTGAATCAAATATTAGGCAAAGCAAATAAATAGAAAAAACCTAATATGTATGTAAACCATATGTAGCTACGCTGTATTTTTTAAGTTTTTGAATAAAGCTTAATTTTTTTCAGTAATGCATCAGATTTGAGCCTATTGTTCTGGTTAAAGTTACATTATTTTTCTGCCAAAATGAAAATTATTGGTATCGTTTTATATAGTTACCACTTGACAATATAAAAAATATACTTTTGACCACCAAATAATAACACTAAATTTGGCTGATGTTGTTAAAATGCGCATGTAATAACACGGAATGTCCCGGTTCGAATCCCAGTGGATTCGGAATAAAAGATTTTTTTTTACTAAATAGAATTTCATAGAATAATTATCAGGTAAACATGTAACTTGACGCATTTTATAGCATATTCGTCAGAGCGTATATAATAGTCTGGGAGGCAGCGTTGCATTTTTTCATGTTATTTCCACCAACTTAATTTTGTTTTTGCAATTGATAGATTAAATAAGAATTATAATGACGTTTAAAAGTTGTCGGAATCATGGTGGGTTTGGCTGTGAGAGGCCGACGATAAAAGTTTCGCTCAATAGCTTGGAAAGTAAGCCACAATTTTTTTCCTACAGGGGCACACATAAAGTTCTGCCTGCATTTTTCGATGTCGTACTTAATTTGTCCAAGCTGTAAATGATTGTATGAAAAGTTTGTTGTTTTTGACTGCTGCCGCCATGTTGAATTATTATTGTACTGTAGTTTACCGTTATGCAGCTAATTTAAAAGCAATCAAGGATTGTTGCATGCGACACAAAAACAATTGGCACGACACACACGTCGAGCAAATAATCAACCAGGAACCAACATATGGGTGTCACAACATGCAAGCTCATTTTATTCTGGTTTATCATTGAAAAGCAATACGCGCACTGCTACAAAACCAATAATTAGTCGAAAGCACACATACACACACTAACATAATATCACAACTGGTTGGGTTGTGGGTTAAATCAAATATTAGGCTAAGCAAAAAAATAGAAAAAACCTAAAAGAGTAATAAGATTTGAAATTCGTTGTACCGGAAACAGTTCAGCTATAATTAGTTTAGTTGCTTGGTGCAGTTTCAAAAATGGTAGAACTTTTATGGTAACATTAATGTTTTTTTTTTTTTTGCTTTTCAATAAGCACAGCACCATCTACTGACTGCGATGAAAACAAGAATTGAGCGGAATACGCAAAAGTGAATGAAATAATTAAATGAACTTATTAACTTAATGTTATAAGCCATGATTTATGGCAAACGGAAGAAAAAAACGTAAATCAAATAAATTAATTGAATTTGAAACAACTTTTGCTAAATGGCGTTACAATTTATAATGTTGAAAGCAAAGTGTTCTACTTAAAACAGGTTTATGGTAACATGATTTTTTCCTTCTAGTGAGAGTTTGTTCTGAGAAATAATTATCTATAAAGTAGCTATGCTCATTTTAGCACATATGAGAAAAGAGCACATACGATTTCAGCTGAGCACGCTGGCGCTTGACAAGGGGACTTTTAATGAAAAGAGAAAAAGGGTATGAAGGCTTTAGTGCGTCTTATCTGTGTGATATTAAAACGAAAACTAATGCCAACCGGAAAAAAGTACAAGTACAAGCAGGGCCGGATTTACCTTAGAGGCACACTAGGCCAGTACCTAGGGCGGCATGATTTTAGGGGCGGCAAATATTGAAATTTATTTACACAGGGGGAAATATTGGGGCAAATATTGGGATTGATTACCTATTGATATTACAAAATTTTGTTTCTATATTTACGAGTGAAGAGGGGCGGCAATTTCTGACTGGCCTAAGGGCGGCAGATTTCTAAATCCGGGCCTGGGTACAAGTACAATCTGCGTTATTAAAAAATGTTCATGCCAGTTAATGACCAGAGTCAGTTTATGACAAACAAGAACCCATTGGATACAATGGGAACAATCAGTTATTTTGCATAAGATATTAAATGCCTAAGATTTATTTTTTGTTTGCTTGCTAACAGTTCAAAACAGTGCTACTGGACTCTGCTCTATTTGCAAAAAGCATATAGGAAGACTTGAAGCGAATAGGTCACAAAGTAAAATCTAATCAATTATAATTTTTATAGAACTGCTTCAGCACTGGTGTAAAATAAAGCGACTGACTAAGCAACGGGCAAGTAGCAGCTTAATATCCTTCGAAGAGTATGCTATTCGGAATGCTACGGGCCAACTATTAATATAAAGAATAGTGATCAAGTCTGGTGAGTCACTTTAACCCAAATTATGTAAAAAAAAACACAATTATCCATACAGTCGTTAAGTGCTTTTTTATAAGATCTAGCAGTTCGAAAATTCCATAAAATTACTTAGTTTTTCATATTTATACTGCAATATAGTCTCAAAGAGAAATATCGTCGCCTGAGTTCTGTTTTGCTCCATACGTCACTTTTAGACATTTTGACTCAAGACTTGTTCTGTAGGTTTTGAAACATTATCTTTCTAATGCTATTGTCGCAATACATCTATCTATCTGTTTTAGTTTCGAAATGTTTGGTTGTTTGTTGGCTTTTTTGTTAATAATAGTAATAATTAGATAATTGAACTCAAGCCAAATTAGCAGCTATATACTGATAAGATTTTAAGAATCGAAATATATGTCTATATTCTAGAGTTGTTGTTTTTTTCCTTTGTTTTCTCAAAGTTTGTTTAATAAAATACATCATTGTATGAACTTGTAAAAATTTTACTTAAATGTTGATCGCTGCTAATTTGGCTAAAGTTCAATTATCTAATTACACTACTCGACAAGAAAAATTGCGGCAAATAAAAACCACTATTCCTATAGGAAAATTTCCCGCTGAATCCGAAATTCGTAGTGGTTTTGCTGGATCAGGTCTGATTTTCGAGAAAAAGGGCACTGTTCCGGGAGGTAACGCCATATAGGCTCGATTTAAAACGTTATTTTACATGATAATAATTTTTTTTCAAATAAATTTCAAATAAGTTTTAATAAAATGCCAACTGTTTAAACAAATATATATTAAATTGACTCTTACATTGTTTTAGTTTTTTTAAAATAACTTTTATGAAATGAAACCACAATATAAAGATATTATACATAAAGTTTTTATATTTCAACATACTACAAGATAGGATAGCTAACTTTTTGAGTTGAAAAGATTTTTTTCGAGTTATAAGGTGCCAAAGTTTAAATTTTTTTGAAAAATTGCAAAAATTTGCATTTTTGTTGACCTGTTTTAACCCGTAGCGACCAAACTAGTGGTGCTGTTCTGACATATATTACTCCAAAACTTTTGTCGTGATCTCTACTTTTAGGAAACAAAAAGATTTGGAATAATTAGCATGTAAAATAACGTTTTTAATCGAGCCTATATAGCGTTACCTCCCGGGACAATGCATGTTTTTGGTTTTTGCCCTTTATCTCGAAAACCAGACCCGATCCAGCAAAACCACTATGATTTCGGATTCAGCGCGAAATTTTTTTATAGGAATGTTGGTTTTTATTTTCCGCAATAGTATTTTGCAAAAATTTGTCGAGTAGTGTTATTGCTGTTTTAGTTTCTGAAATATGCAGTGTCCACTTTGCTTCAAAAGTCACATTCTTTAATCTTTATTTATTATTTGCTGCAAAATCCAAATTTTGGATTATTAGGTTTATAAGAAAAAAAAATGTTTTGTAATTAATTTGCTCTATACACTTAACATTTCCATATATATTTAGTTAAATCACCAAGCAGTTATTATTTGCTCCATTGCAATAGTTCCTTAAAGCAGGTTTGCTTCATATACTACCTGGGAAAAATATGTTTGTTATTGATTTGTATTGTATGGAGCAAACTGTTCACTATGACTTATCTGATAAAATATCATATATCCCCAAAAGTACTTTGGTCCCATTTTGGTCCAATTTAGCACAGAGCTACCTAATTTATCAACATACTGTTTCATTCAAATTTCGATAATACTTTTTTGGACGTATTTTTTTTTAAGGCTCATACTTTCTTTTTCGATTTTCTCGGAATACACCTTCAGGCGTATGAAGCAAAAGAGAATTCAGGCGGCGATATGTACATAAGATATATTGGTTGATAAATAAAATAAATAAAATTTTGCAAATTAAATGTAAAATTACTTTAAGATTTTCATTGCACGCTTCAATGACAACAAAATTAAATTTTTTTTTTTTTTGAGAGTTTTTGATTTCTCTATCTCTTCATCAATAATAGTCTGAAATACAGCAAGGATATTAAATGAAAAATACAGAGAAGTCTGATTTTATTTTCTAATGAAATTCACATGATTTGGACAAAAATATTTTGCGCTTATGTATGTGTTCTTAGTTATGTTTGCATATGTTTTATACAGACTGTTGCAAAGAGAAAAAAAAGAAATGTCAAAATAAAGTCCATGTCATCAAGAGCTATACCTTTTTTTTTGTTTTTTCTTTGGTTTTTTAATTTTTTTTTTGTGTTATCACACACTGTACTGAACAGTTAGCTCAGTAAATTTATTATAAATTATTTTCTGTTCCATAAAACATTTACATTTTTTCGAATGGAATACAAATCTGCAATAAAAATTTATGGTTTGTATGAAAAAAATCACAGCTGTCTAGGATTTGATATTTAAAATTGATTTCAAGGTCAAGGCCAATGTCATTGTTATGTGACCCGCTTCAAATCTTATCACATTTGCCTGAAACATTTAACTCAATCTTACTTTGTTCTCGAGATATTTTGGCCTGAGGATATTAAAATGGGAGCACACTAAATGTAAAAATAATTGCAAACCTTTTAGTAAGATTGTGACACTGAACAAAACTATAAGTTTTAAGGTGGAAGCGCTTGAGCTTTCAGACATTGTCATATCGGTAGTAGAAACCAAAATTCAAAAAACATTACTTGATACAACCTAAAGCATATTCTTACTTAAACACTTTTTGGAATTTCTTTAGAGTGCACTAAGTACTAACAATAATCATGTCAGTTTAGGACATATTCCCACTTAACCGTAAGTGTATGTGCTACGAGTATTGGCTAGGATAAGTCAAAAATTCATAATTTATTGTGAAGCGTGTCCCTATAAGTTAAATATTCTACACCCTCATACATCGCCCTGACATTAAAGTCTCTAGCTATAACTTTTGGTGAGACATCTGACTGTGATCAGTGATAATTTCATTGAACATTACTTGAAATTATATATTAATTTAGGTACATATGTGCATAAGTAGCTGGATTGGATTGTAAGAAATAAAATTATTTTTCTTTATCTTTAGAGACCTATCCGCTGATGGGCCTATATCCTGAATTACATATTCGTCAAAGGTCTATATATCTACTTAAGAAATGCTTATAATCCTAATAAAATAAATGAATTGAGCTGCGTTTTTTGCTGAAGCCTTGTCGATAAATATTAATGGTTGGAGTTATTAGAGTCAATCTTAAAACCTTGAAGTAGATATATAAGATCCAAGATAGTCAACTGTATTAAAAAAACTTTATGTATCAGTCTAGTGCATACATATGGATGTTTATACTTTTGCTTCCTCATTTACCGATTTCCGTCGTCCTTATTTATTATCCTAGTTAGATGCGATAAGCAATGAAGCGCTGCTGCTTCTGCTGATGCTGCATACGTCAGCGTATAAAGGATTTCAACACGATTTCAAGTGTTTTTCCTGTAACTTGTTTGTGTAGGTTTTTTTTTTCTTCTTCTGCAATTCTATTTTGTGTCCCATGAACAACATCCTTAGTAGATAGATGGCGTAGGTCTAGGCAACTGAAGCCGAAGTATCAAGTTGCCAGGGAGAGGGGGCTACAATGATAACTTGCCGCCGAAATTGAAATGTTTTTGAAGCACGTAAAATATTATTGATTTGTTGTTGTTGTTGGCGTTGTTGCCGTTCTTATTATTTATTTTTGTTTGACAAATAAATCGCACAAATCATTGCGTATGATTGAAATTTGCTGATTTCTTTTAATAAAATCAATTTTATTTGCACAACATTTTCCGTTCTAAGTAAAATGTATTGTATATGCGAGCAATTTAATTTGTAACTCAGATAAGTTTTCTATAAATTTAAAATTAAAAAAAATATAGATCTTTTTCACAAAAATGAGATTTTATTTTAAATTTTGTTAGAAAAATGCAAGCTCTGAAAATAATTGATGAAACAAAAAGTTGCATACGATTGTGTTGAATTCATTTACTTGAAACCAACAACATAAATTACGTGTCATTAAATTTCATTACAAAGAGCTGCCTTGAGGCCTGTTTGGCACAAAACAAAAAAAAAACCGAGAACCATTTAAATGCTGTGCGAGTTTTGTCAAAAATTAGCGCCATCATACAAAATTTTCGTACAACATAAACTTCGTTGATTATGGCCGCAAGTGTTTTGCAATCTCTTTCTATTGTCATGATTTTGTTGTTTTTGGAGCTAGACAAAAATTTCCTCGACATTGTTTGTAATTTTAGTTTTTGCTTAAATCCATTTAAACAATAAAATTTGGAAAATATGAAAGCCCACAAATTAACACCATTTTACCAATATACAGATTGTCAAAGGCAAAAAATTGTTGTCAGAGGTGTACCTTATGTTTGTCACGATATTGGTCTCCTTGAGACAAAAGATCATGTTTTAAGATCCGACTCTAAATACCGAAGATATGACGAAAAATTTAATAAGGGGACCTCTACTTGGTAGGAACTGAGATCTGGTGGATAAATTCCAGAACGGGATACTTGATGTAAATGACCTTTAGATCAAAAAGTTGGTCTACTCAAGACATTGATATATCATACTTTAAGATTGGACTGTAAATAACGAAGGTATGATGAACAACTTAAATGCGCAAACTCTATTTTCGGCAAAAAAAAAAAAAAATGTTCAAAACTACCTTGCAAAAATGCTTAAAATTTACTGGTGTACGGTGAACTTTTTTTTTTCTGGTACGGTCTAATGTACATATGTATGTATGTACTCAATTTTTTTCTAAATTTGGTGACTAAAAAAAAGATAACCTTTTTACAGTAGCAATGCTGTGTCTGAAGCAAAGCGTCTGCTTAGGTCCAGAGTCGTGCCGTGTCATAGTGCACGGCCTGCGGCTACTGTGATAAATGAAGGTTTTTATTCTATATACCTACAAAAAATAGTTTCCTTTTCTAACTCATTATAATAATGAGAAAAAAATACGGACTCTTGCTTGTTTTTCAAAACTTTTCAAATTGATAAGCAATCTAAAAAAAAAGTAACAAAAGTGATTACTTTCAAATACCAAATTGATAGACATACCAAGCGCGGGATCACTCTGGATGCGTGAAGCCTTGAGCGAGTCGCTCAGTCATACGTTCTTACCTCAAATATGCTAAGTCACACTAATGTGCGTGTATGCTGAATAAGAAATGATAATACCAACGATATAATCTTTTGATAGAATAATGATCGAAAACAAATGAAAAGCCATTATGCGTTTATAGATTTCTAAGGGATAGTAACGGGACGTCCATTAATTACGCGAGGTGTTTTTTTTTGGAAACTCGGACCCCCCCCCCCCCCCTTGGTGAGATTTGGTGAGATCTGGCGGGACCCCCCCCATCCCGTGAGATTTAAATTATAATTTTTAATGTAAATTCTATGCATTAAAAAGTTGAAGTGAGGTTTTCCTTGACCCCCTCCCCCCTTGGTGAGATTTGGTGAGATTTTGCCGGACCCCTTTCCCCCCCTGTGTAATCGAAATGATACAAAATTATGAATCCACCCTAAGACCAAACATGCAGAAATGAACACACACACAACACACAAAAATAAATGCACAATTAACGGTATTTGCACAAAATTGTGGAAATTGTTGGTAATGGCGTTAAAATCTTCGCAATAAAGAGAAACAATAACAGTTCATGAGGGAAACTCTTTCTTTTACGAAGTTTTCAGCAGAAAGTTGAGTGGAAATGAACAAATTAAAGACAGAATTTCAATTACAACAACAAGATTTTATATCGCTAACATCCGGGTTACCAAGTTGAAAACAAGGAATTAACGGCCTTCCTAAAATAAAATTACTTTTCTGATAGTTTTTGCTTTTGGAAAAAGGTTAACTTTTGTTTTACGTCATCAATATTAAAATAGGTTTTATAAAAAACGGTACTACCTTATTTTTTAATCACCAAATTATATAAAACAAAACTAAGTAGCTATATATAGCAAAAATCCTCCAATTACCAGCTTTTTCAGAAATTTTTTCAATTCCTGCAAGGCGCACAACTTTCTATAGTGACTGCAGCGCACTCTATGTGCAAATTATTTTATTATTTTTCGAATTTTTCTATCACCAAAAACTGGAAGACTTAACGAACAAAATAAAAACGCAAATATTAAAATCATTTCAGTAAAAGCCGAGCAATAGCGTTAAAAAATAAAGAAAAAAAAAAAACACGTTACTTGCTGTTGGTTATATAATAAACGAGTATTCATTTTTCGCAAAGTAGTAATTAGCATTTGATTTGACTAAAGCGCCCTCTCTGCATAAATTAAAAATTTAACATTTGCTAGAAACACAAACTAGAAAACTTAACGCAAAAAATGACACCTCATTTATAAAAAATCGGTTCAGTAATAGTTTTGCAATATGATACTAAAGAAGAGCAACCATTTTGTGTAACTTCCTATTATTTTCTGATGGCCTGATGTTTTCAACATATGTAATTACATATGTATGTATGTATATGTTTGATAGAATACGTTTCATAAACATTGCTTGTAGAATTTCATTGAAATTGGTCTATCCATTATCAAGTTACAGGCATTTAAAAAACTTTTTTGACTTCAGCGCCCTCTATGTGCAATTGATGTTACTATTTTTTTAACACCTAGATTACCTAACAAAAGCAATGCCACCCAATTTGTTAAAATCGGTTTAGCAATATAGCCGAGCAATAACGATTTCAAGTAAAGTAAAAAAAACCGTTACTTGCTGTTGGTTTATGATCGCCTGGTGTTTTGCAAATTTTACATATTGAGTATTAGCAGGAAAATTCGCTCGATGCAACCGCACATAAATAATGTTGGTAACAAAGCAACATAGCTTCTTTCATGAGATGAGTTGCCATGTTGAACTTCAGGAATTAACGGCCTTCCCAAAATTAATTTTTTTTCCCTTACAATTATATAAACGAAAGTTTTTTTTGTAAAATATTTGCTAGCCTTTTTTTTCTAGTTGCCAATGTTAATTTTTCAGAAATGCTCTCTTGTAGTCATTGTCTGTAGCCAAAATTTCACAACCTTTTTTTCTTTTGCTCATAAAAAATCATTCAATTAACGGCTTCTTACAAAAAAAAAAATCATGCAATTAACGGCCTTTTCCAAAATTATTCAATTCCTACAAGGCCCGCGGCTTTGACATGAAATTAACGGCCTGGCCGCATCAAAAGCGGTCACTTGGCAAACCTGGTTACCATTGTTGTTGGCGATTTTGTAATTCTGCGTAAGCGAATGACGTCATCGCTGCTGGCGACATTGAAATAATTACAAAAATGATAAAAAAACAACAACGCTGCTCTGAAATGAAAGGGAATTTTTCCATTTTATCCATTTGTCTTTCATTTTGATTATTAACAATAGTGTCGACTTAATATAAAGCAGCAGTATAATCTGCAACTAAGCGAAAGCACAATGCAACAGCAATTCTGAGTGGGTAGGTTAATAGGTATCTGTTAATGAGGATATTGCTTGTGGTACTAATTGAATGAGTTCGTATAATTCAAGTGGCTTAACCAATAGCGTTCAATGGCTTTAGAATTTCGTTGTCTAAGCAAATCATTTAAGCTTGCAGGACTAGAATGATACCACAAATACAGCTATGAGTATTAAGAAGTTGAGCTGAGGTGTGAACAACACCCAAATTGAATGAATATAAAATTATCAAATTATTATTAGATCAACACCTCTTGAATTTTGATATGGATTTAACCGTATCTAACATGAAAAGATCAGGTGAACGATTGGTCAAAATAAGCGGCTATTTAAGGTGCAAGAAAACCTCACCCTTGCTGATCCTTGAACTTTTGAAAAAAAATTTTAGATAGGGTTCAACGGCTTACGATGAAAGTAATAAGGGATGCGAATGCCGAATGCAAATGTTGGATGGAAACCTCGAATCCATTACCGTATCGTGTACTTAACCCTTTTTTATAAATAGTAAAAACAGAGTTGTGTTCCAGAGATATGCGTGAAATGATCGCGCCAAATCGGATACTCTCTGGTGTCCCATCAACTCCATCAGCATTTCGTTCTACTTATGCCCGATATGCATGTGTTTATCCAAAATACTTACCGTGATGTCGTTAGAATTTAGTTGAATATTCATTGACACTTTACTGTGTGTCCTCATTATTTTTGAGCTATATCCTTGTTCAAACTATTACGATTCATTTCACTTATCGAGGCTAACTATCATGAGAGTGTTAGTTTGGTGTCATAAAAAAATTTAAAGAGTACTACGTAAATCAGTACAGTGCCTTAGTAGCGACTGTTGTCATTTTGTACACAGAAGTGCGAAAGCTATTCAAAAGCTTCCTAGCGAAGATATGAGCTGAGCGCGAAAATGTATGCTTGTGCTCAACAAAGAGGGTAACTTCAAAAGCTTTGAGTATTATTCGTTGCACCTGAAAATGTATTACATAGTTACATATATAAAAATGTAAAAAAACAGCCAGACCTTTTTTATACATAATTTTTTTTAATTTTATTTCAATTATCTTTGTTAAAATTTAATTAATTACATAAATTTTCTTATAGAAAAAACTTGCACATATCTTGCTAAACCATATGAAATACTTTTTATTTATTTTTTTTTTTTCATACTTTAATAAATTTTACTTTTATTATTTATCATTTAAACTTTAATACGCATTTTATCCATTTCATGTGATTGTCATACAAAACATTTCACATATTTTAATATTAAATTTACAAGTTTTTTGTATCATTAAATATCTACACAGACACTCACACTTTAGCCATACACATCATTTGAAAAAACGCCTTATTTACTCATTAATTACTATTACTAATTTTCGTGTTAAGTTATGAAAAAAAGTTTTGGAAGGAAAGCATTCGAAATTTTACATGTAAGCGAAATGGATTTTTCTTAAGCTGCTCATTTAAATTTTTTTTTGAACATAGCTGTGATACAAATTTTATTAAAAATAAGCTAAATTAATAAAGAGGTACTGACAGATCATTAACCGGAACTAATTTATTGAGCAATTTTGGCCATACAAAGTTCTTTGTAGCCATGGTAAAATTAATTTTTCATCGGAATCATAACATAGGGTCAAAAACCAAAGTTATCTAGTTTTGTCACCTTAGTGTCGGACCAGCTCCTTACAGATAATTGCCAAGCAATTACTGTAAAATTATAAGGGAAATTGTAAAGCTTTTAGCAAGTAAGGATTTCCATGCAATACTTTGATAGTATAACTGAAATAAAAAAATTATTAGACTACTTGCACGACATCTCAACTCAAGTAACTGATAATCACATATTTTATGTGCAAAAGCGAAAGTTCAAATCTCGCACGCGATCAAGAATATAAAATTAGGCCACCGATAAATCAAATTTGTGCTTTTGTCCTGAAAAGAAAGAGAATTCATTGAATTTTATTATCAAAATTCGCGCTCTGTGAAAAATGTGTTTCGCAAATTACGTCGTCATAATCGACCCACCGAACTGAGCTGATCTTTGGCTCAATGGGTACGTCAACAAACAGAATTGCCGAATTTTGTCTGAAGGGCAACCAGAGGCAGTTCATGAGCTGTCAATGTATCCTGAAAAAATTTTTAAAAACCAAATACTCAAAAAATCTAGATCTCTGAGGCACCTCATTAAGCTTCCGGATTTTCAGTGTTTTCTCTGCCTCATACAAAATGAGATTATCAGTTGCAGTCAAGATGTTGTGCAATCGGTTCTTCGTTGTATTCCTCCCATTACTAAAAGCTTTTCGCTTTAACCTTATTTTTTAGCATAAGCATAAGCTCGACATTTTCTTTCTACCGCTACAGTTGCAAATGCATATGAATGCTCAGAAAAATTTCATTCCCGAGAATACCAGCTGGCTAACGCTGTTTAAAAAAGAATATATGTAAATGTTGAAGAAAAAAATCAAATATAATGGTTATGGTTTCAGTTATTTGCAATTTACACTTACAATTTGCTATCGAAAAGGTATTTATAGTTTTTAGAAGATTAACTGAAGGTTTGAAGCATTCAATTTCCTTAGCCATTTAAGGGTAGATAACTATTAATATTTAGCATATTTTCCGTTAAATTACTACATAAGCTAATAATAATACATATGCTACAAAATGAAATTTCTTTTTGTCATATATTAATTAATTTAATGTAGCAGGTAAAATTCACAATTATTTGTTTTATTAATTATTGCTTATCATAAACATGCACAACGCGTTTTCTTTTGAGCTTAGTTCGGAAAAGATTTTAACAATGAAAAAAAAAAAAAAGAAATCAGCGTAAATATTTTTCAATTTTTAAATTTCTTTTCAATTTTATAAAAATTCTAAGAAGTGTGCTTAAATGTTTATGTAAAAAATGCTTTGTATGTTGATCGTATGTTGTTTGTTCATTGCAAACCATTTTTCCGAAATTGAGCCCAAACGCAGTTGTCTTAAAATGCGCTTTTTATTTTTAACTTAAGATTTCATGAAAATATACTTTTGTTACTTCTTCATCTAAGTATTTTTGTATTTTACATTTATTTACAAGTATTTTGAATTTGAGTTTTCGTTTGCTATAAAATGTTAGATTTTTTTCAAGCTAAATAATATTTGTATTTAACATTTTAGTTTTTTTTTACTTTTCTGCTAATTGAAATATTTGATTTTTACAGCCGAAACTTAAGCAAAATGATGCTTATTTACAAAAATATTTATTTATTAAGGAAACGAAATTTGACTGAGCTAATATTCTGCGAAAATTTGACAGTGAAATACATATGGTTAAATGTAATGAAAAGCCTGATAAAATTCTTAAAAAAAAGTTGCATTGTTTCGAACACCAAACGCCAAGGTCACCAGAAATTGAATGGATTTTACACAAGAAGACAGAAGACCAATGCTGAGAATATTAAAGTATTTCATACTTTCCAAAGCCAAATATGTTCGACCTGGAGGTCACTAATTTCGGTGATACTTTTTTTCTGTAAAGTATTTGCTTATTTGATGATTTATGGTAAATCATTTCAACATGAGCCATATGATGCCATTTGGGACATTAAAAGTTAGTTATCTTTGTACGATAGCGTTCACCATTCTTAGCAAAAGTGCTAGCGCCATTATTTAAAAAAAAGCTATAAAATGATTTCACACCAAAAACTAAGTTCTTGAGGATGCATCGGTTTCTCAACAATTTATCTTAGGGTTTTTGTCAGCCTAAATGCCAAATGTTTCCTTTTTAACACACTGTAATTTGATATAATGCGTCCCACAAACATAGCTTGTGGAATTTCATTAAAATTCATCTGTCTGTTATCAAGTTACAGGCATTTGAAAAACTTTTTTGACTACAGCGCTCTCTATGTGCAATTTATGTTACTATTTTTTTATTACCAAACGAAAGAAATGACATTCGTTAAAATCGGTTCAATAATAACCGAGCAATAACATTTTCAAATAAAGTAAAAAAAAACCCATTACTTGCTCTTGGTTTATGATCGCCGGGTGTTTTGCAAATTTTTCATATTGAATTTTATCGCGAAGCAGGAAAATTCGCTCGCTGCAAGCGCACACAAATAATGTTGTTAAAAAAAGAACCATAGCTCCGAAACTAACTGAACTGATTTTAACAAATGAGTTGTCATTCTTTTTGTCCTATAGAGTAGGATAACATTGTTTTAGTAAAGTGTCAAAAAATTGTTTATACGGTGCATTGTGAGTAACACAATGATTCCTTCGCAAACATATAGTTATTGCAAACTTTTTTCATTTACGAAGAGGCTCTAACATTCTAAAGTAAAGAAAAAAACCTGTTACTTGCTACTGGCTTGTGATCTAATGGTATTTTAGAAATTTTACATATTGAATTTTTTTGTGAGGCACGCACGCTTCATGTACTACAAACAAACGCACATAAATAATGTAGGTAAAAAGCAGTGACATTATGTTGAAATGGCCTTCCCAAAATAACATAATTTTTCCTGAAAAATTTAGCAATTTTTAAAATGAAGAAAATTTGCAAACTCTGAAAACAAAAAAAATATGCGTATCATCGGATTTCGTTCATATACATATTGCATATATTATGTGGGAAAGAATGGTCAAATCAAAACCAAAGTTTCAGCGTCAGAATTTCAGTTGAAGTAAAGTTATTTGTTTCTTAGAGATTTCACAAAATTTTTTTGTTTTAAAAAAAATTTTCCCCAGATTTCCTTAATTTTTTAAAATGCTATGTGGGAAATTATACTCCATCGAAATTTTCTGAAAAGGAGAATAACATATAAAGGGCATTTCATAAAATCCAATGCTTTTCTAAAAATAAGAAATAAGCCTTCAAAACGGCTTTCACTTATAACTTTAAATATTTTTGAAATCAGCATTGCCAAATTAACAGAAATCAATACCCATTTTGAGGAAGAAGCTTCAATCACATTCGAACTTTTTATTGGAGGTAGATTTGTCCGTGGCCGGTTTTTTTTCGTATTCACAAATATTTATTGCTATAATCTAAGGAACACCTGTATCAAATTTCTGAAGTCTAGCGCTATTGTTACAACGTATGGCCGCCGTTCTATTTAAACCCATCCACATTGTGCGGCGGACATAATGCCAAATCTTTTGTTAAAGTTGAACACAATGTGGCTCGTAAGATGTTGAAGTCCTGCGCACGATGACGAGTGGATAAGCTTTCAGCCACACGTACACGCACTGATGATTTCACATCTCCTACCGTTTTAATTTTTTGGATTTTGCGAACTACATATAAAATTGAACGCTCATTCAATTATTAACATAAAAAAAAATTACATTATGACATCGATAATTTTAGCTCGTCTATCCATCTACGACAAAAATTGTTAATGACTGTTGAAGACAGATCTAAATGCCAAAAATCATATTCACATACTATTCGCCACTATCATGGTAAAGTACTCATTCGCTCACCTTTTACTTAAGGTTTTATTTATTTGATACTCAATAAGTCTATTGTGGTGAAAGCATTCAAAAAATCACAAAAAAGGAGACTTGGTTAAAAATTCAATATATTGGCATTAGTTTGGTACTGAAAATCAATGCAGTTCTTTTCATGTTTTTTTTTTTTGTATTCGAGAGCAGAAAATTACCATTCAAATGTGTTTTGCATGAATTTCCTGCTTTGTCCTGTTACATTATGTACTTCAAACAACGCTCACAAAATATAGATTGTAATTAAAACTCTGTCATAGATTTGCCACTGTCAAATCTATCAGAACATGTGCCCAGTTATTGTAACTACTAAGCATAAAGTCTATAAAATGCTTTTTACATTATATATTTAAAAAAAAAGATGCTCTCCTTTTACTTTTTCTCTTACTAAAATTATTGTTTTATTTTCAAATTTAAACTAGTTACGCTGACAGCTCTTTACTTTTGGGTCCATAAAATTGATTTTTCGTAATTTTTAAATTAATTTCATATCTTAAATGCGAATTTAAAAAAAAAAATTACATATTTATTTGCTATTTCTATATATTATATTAGTTTACACGGCTTTGCTTTTAACACAGAATGAATTTTGTTAACTCGAAGCGAAAAAAATTGTAGTCTGGCCTTAGGCACATTTTAAAATAACGAAATATTTATTGTTGTTTACACAAATTGAATATTTCTTTTGCAAAAGCAAACTGTTAACTATCTTTCTATGTAGTAAGTATAGTAGATACAAACAGAAACCATTAAAAAAAACTGCGTACTGGTATGAAAAAATAATTAATTTTATGCCCAAGACTAGGCTTTAACTTTTTCCGCTCAACAACAAATTCCACTATGCAGCTATAAAATATTTAAGCTTAACTTAATGGCAAACTTAACTGACATTGCATTTTATTATTATTTTTTTTTTAATTTCTTCTTTTTTTTTACTTTTGCTTTATCTATTATAAACTGTTATACACGTAAAAATTCTTTACTATTTCTATATCATTCGCTCATAAAATGGTGTTTTAGTTCTCGTTTTTATGAATTGGTTATAATTATGTAGTTCTCTTTCTTTCATTATTTCTAGCTTCCATGCATTTTTTAGTTGGCTCGTTTTAAAATTTTGTTTTATTTTTTTATAGCATAATTTTAGGCAGGCAAATAAAATATGATCTCTTTTCTCTGTTTTGTTTTTGTTGCATTCTATGTGTGTGTGTGGCAGGATATTTTGTTTCCTTTAGTAACTTGTTTCGTTTTATTTCTTTCTTTCACTTGCAGTTTTGTTGATTTTTTTTAGATTTTGTCTTTTTTTATGTTATTTTCTTGTTTTGTATTTAGTGTTGCATGTTGAATTTTGCAGTTGATTTTGTAGTTTGTTTTTTATTTTGTTTAATAGAATTCTATTTCTTAAAAACTTTTTTACATTAAAAATTTTTCTCGTTTTTTGGTTTCGTATTTTCTTAACATCAAAAGTAATGCAAACAAATTAAGGTGTGTGTTTTTTTACTTGTTAAAATATTGTCTCTGAAAAGCTAAAATGTCAGTCTTTAATGGGGTTGCCTGTTACCTGCAAAAAAAGAAGAAAAGAAATTAAAGTGATAATATTAATTAAGTGTTTTAAGCATGTTTTGGGAAAGAATACAGCATATGTAAATATATTATTATTTGATACGCTTTAAGAAATGTTAGCGTCCAAAACTTACACAACATTCTGTTAAAAGACAAAAGTAAAGACTTTGTTTAACCTTTGAATATGTGTCAATATTATTTTTTTTTTACTCGAAACGAACATTTCGATTAAGGAGATCAAAACATTTGTTTGTAGAATAGGAAACACATTATTTCAACACGTATGCGGTTTCAATACATCAAAGAGATCAGATCAGATATTAAGGATCAACTATTGCTTATTAATTTTTTATGTGAAACACTTTGTCAATTGGTATATATGTATGTAGAAAATACTCTTTTATATAGTAAGTTTGTCACTTAAAATCAAAAAATCAATTTTTTCTTACCAGGCGGTCAGACTACGCCATCATTACTATAGACTTCATTTATATGCTTTCCGTTGCTCTTGTCTTTCAAGTTACATTGCTGCAAAGAAGAAGTAAATAAAATTATGTTAAATTAAGTTTAATATCATTGAAAACTAAAAATAAAATAATGTGAGCGCAAGGACTCCCAATGTGATGTGTGAATTTGCTGAAGTTTCGTTTCGAAAAAAGTTTAAGAGCTAAAACAAGCACCGCCCACTGCTTCACTACATAGCCGGCAGCAAAAAGGTATATAAGTATATTTTGACAATAAATTTAGCACATTCGAAGGAATGTTCATATGTTATTAATGTATTATTTTGAAGTAATACGTACTTTTAGTTTGAAAATTTATCTCGAGATTCGTTTTTCTTTGCGCTCTGTAAAAATTCTCAAAATAAAATTCTTATGTATTTTGCTTGATGTTCGATCACTCCTAACTGTGTGCAACCTTTTTTCATATCTCCAAATCGATTAGAGCTATAATAATTTGTATCATAAATGAGGCCAATACATACTTTTTAGATGATCATACCCATTTCCCATCTAAATGTGTAATACAATTTTAGTGCATAAATGGGGTCAAAGCACCCTTTTGAGGAGGTCAGCGGCATTCCTAGCTCTGTCAATTAAAATATTTGATATTTTTACATCGATTGTTGCAATCAATTGTTTTTTTTTTTTAATAAGTTTTTAATATTATGCTCTCACAGCATAAATTTTTATTATATATTTAACTTTTTTCTTTATGTTATAAGATCACTATCCCGAAATGTTTCCTTTATACTTGCAAATAAAAGTATACATCACTAGCAATAACTATAATCGAAATAATTAAATTCACTTTACTGACAATCTTTTCAATTTTATTTGAAATGTCGCAAATCAACAAAATGTGATATGGAACTCTAATATAAAGGCACCGGCTTTTACTGCGATTTGCCATGTGAGCAATTCCTCCTCAACCACTACTCCATTGACACAACTTTTCAGTAGCGAGAAGAACAAAGTAGTAAACAGTAAAAATTAATTAAAACAATTAGCAACATTCTATTTCACACCCGATTAAAGCGGGCGGCAGAACATCGAACTCAATACAAACTGAAAGGAAGAGGGCGGAAAAAATCATTACCAGAAATATGCAACAATATGACGCGCTTACGCAATTCGAGAGGTAGTCGAAAACCACCAAAATTAAAGGAAAAAGAAAAAACTTTAGACGAAATTGTAAAATTGTAAGTAACATTTACAATTAATTGCTTTTTCGAATTTGCGCTTAAGCAGCTGCCCTTTCCATTACAAATCCAAGTTTCAACAACAACTGCCTGCCTACGCTTATTAATGTGAAAGCAATTAGGGTGATTCTTTCTTTTACATGCAATTTAAAATAATATGGCATATATTTTGTTTTAATGACACCTGGCAGCAACTAACAAAATAAATTAATCTCTTTTCAACACACTTTATTTAATATTACATTTTTTATTGAACCTCCAGTTCAGTACTGTAAGTGCATAAGAAACCATTATTTAAGATGATTGAATCAAAATATATAAAATCAATTTAACTCAAATCTTTATAAATGTGTTAACATTTAACAAAATAAGTTCGAATCAGATCCAATCTCAGCATATCAAATGAAATCTGGTCGATTCAAATAAGTCAAATATTCTGCATTCAAGCGATTTGAGTTAAAATAATTAATCTTAATAAAACTTGTATGAAAAGATTTGAGTTAAAGTTATGATCACGGGCAATGGAGCCAATTTTTTAGCTATCACTTTATTTATATATATTATTTTAAATTTCTTTGATGTTTTTATAGGTTACTTTTGTTATTGTGTCATTTTTTTTTTTACAATTTCCTAAACTGGCATAAAAAGTTTGAAAAATATTTGAGTATTTAGCGGTAATGTTTATCAAAGAAACTGTTTTAATGTCAAACAGCCACCCTAATTCAATGTTTTTACCGGCCTTTTTTTAAAATTCACTTACCTCTTGCTTCACTTGCCACTGTTTCATGGCTGATTTGTATTTTTCGAATTCGTTGCACCAATGAGAGTAGATTTTCTGATAATCGTTTTTCTTCGATGGCGGCGTACATCTGCAAAAAAAAAGAAAGAAAAAAACAACAACAAGATGTAGCAAAAAAGTTACAATGATAAATGTATTGAGTAGCAGAGAGAAAGTAATAATAACAACAACAAAATGAAAACAAAATTAACAAATTATTACAGAAAAACAAATTGAGCGCCATTAAAACAGAAACAGGAAACATATCAAGCGCCATAAATGAAAACGGAAATAAACGAACGTAACGGAATGAGCGCTTTAAATGAGATCAGAAAAGTCGAACGAATAAATGCTAACGACTGAATTAAGGCACGAATGTTGCACAGAGGGATATTGTGCAATGATTGAAAATACTACAATATAGCGAAGTATACCATATAAGAGAAAATGGGTATACACATTGGAAATCTAGAAAGAGGTTGCTATATACACTAAATTTAATGTAGAATAGAAGACCATCAGACTATTTAATTATAATGAAGATGTTTTTCGAACATCACGTCAAGTATTAAAGAACATTGATGATATTGAGATCATTTCGATATTGTGCTTTTGGAAAATGCATTGCAGTAGACGTCACTTAATTGATTTGGTAAAAATCTTAAATATTTTGATTCAATTTAACAGGGACGTACTAAACCGTGCTTTATTTACTGATATCGATCGTTTAGAATAATCCCAGGCTTTTTGAAAACAATTAAGTTTATAATTTTGTATTGTAACACTGTTGAGTGCTTATGGACGAAGAAGCTCCGGCTAAAAAGGTGTTTGATGCGGAAGCCGCTGGGCGACGACGGAGAGGAAGACCATGACTCCGATGGAAAGACCAAGCCGAGGAAACTGATTGGAGAAGGCGCGTGCGAAGCAGAAGCGCCTGGAGAGAGCTTTTGAGGTCGGCCGTAACCCGGTAACGGGTTGTTATGGCCACCCAAGTAAGTAAGTAAGTAAACACTGTAACACTGATCAAGTAGTTAGGTCTAATTTTTCTGAAAGTAAAGTCGAATGTACATAATATGTTGTAAGCTAACGTTTTAATAATATACATTTATATATATATTGTCTTGTATTGCATTGTGATCAACATTTTATTTGGTACAAAAGCAGAAATCAATTGACGGTGAAATTGGTTTGGTGAGGAATTCTCTTCGTTATTAATGCCAAAATATCATTGTCTTCTTATAAAATGTTATAGATATATCCAAAGATTTTCTGCTCTGCTTTATCTTCAAGCTTCATTATAGCTTTTGATCCAAAAAGACGTGACTTTAAGTCCTCAAACATTAAATGATAGATTTTTTACTTTTAGAAATAAATTTTTATCCTTTTTCATGGAAAACAAATATACCGTCGAACAATTTCTATGGTATTGTATAGTAACACTCAAATGGATATTTGCCATTAGTCTATCGGTAAGCTCCCACTGTATGTTGTAGTCAAAATTGTTGCCTTAAATGGTTGAACAACAAGCAAACCGGAATGGCGTTCATAATTGTGATGGTTAGAGTGTGAAAAACGACAGCATGTCGCTTATCGTCACCGTCGTGCTGCAATGTCTTAAATTTTACTCTTCGTCTTTTTGTTTTGCTTATTCTACTTTCTGTAACATAATTAAACAGGGAGGACAAAAAAAAAAAATAGAAATTTAATTAAAGTTACGGTGTATGTGACACGAAGGTGAGTTGTTGCATGGGTGTGTGAAACGGAAATGGTATGCACGTGTGGGAGGTTAACATCTGTCAAAGTTTTTAAATTGATTTCTGAATTGCTCAAATGTTAAAAAAAATAATAAGAAAAAAAAATTGGAACTTTCAGAAGTTTTCGTTAAAAATAAGCTAAGCTCTGGGACAAATCTACTGAAAATATGTTGTCAAAAGATACATATTTGTATATGCGCTCGAAAATATTGCCTTCAACTCCAGAATATGTGGTTGAAAGTATAAGTCTTTCGACGCAAAATATCTATCAATATCCTTCGAAATGACTGTGAAAATGTAAATAACCTGGTAACCTATTGAAGGTGCCGCTGATGATCAGCTGTTAAAAACTTAAGCTTATCAAGATAAGCTATTTTTAATAAATAAATAGTTTTTGGTTTTTAAAACTAAAGTTAAAATTGAATAAAACATTTAAGAAATAAAACAAAAAGCGCAATTGAAATATTCATGATATTCATCCATTTCAATATGAAATCCATAATAAAAACAAAGTACTTTGAATCAATAGCATAGGAGCTTACCTGTGAGCATCGACATTAACGCTGTAACTGCATAGCAGCGTACCATCCAAATAGCTGTCATAACGACCGCCATCAGCTTCATTGATTGAGATGAGCACCAGGCCACCCTCAGATGTTTCAATATATTTGGAGGGTGTGTAATTGATTTCGTAACTGAAATTGAAAATAAAAAATTTAAATCAAATTTTATGCATCAAAAACTGAAGATAAAAATAACTTTTAAAAGTTGCCATTTTTAAAATAAAATTTTTAAAAGATTTCGTTTGCTGAATTCAATTTCAATGTTTTTTTTTTTTTCTTTATTATATATTCTTTACTAAACAAACAGCAAAAAGTGGAGAGAGTCCCTAACTATTTAGTTACTCACTCAGTTAAACAGCTTTTTTATTTGTTGAGAACTCAACATAAAATCTGTTACTTGCAAATTTGTCAATATTTTGCAATCTGTCGTCTTTCGTAGGTATATGGCATTATCCTCCTTCCAAAGCTTAATATATTGACGTTAAAATGTCTGCATTAGCGTTAAATATGCTTAAACACGCAACGTGCAACCAGCACCACCACCATCAACCAAGGACCAAGTTCATAAAATGAAAAATTAAAGTACTGACATCGATGACGATGATGACAACGTCGTAGTACGTGGGTGAGATGATGGCAATGACGACTAAGACGAAGACTTCAACAACAAGGAAACTTGCAGCAGTCAAACATCTTGATAGCGAAAAACTTTTTCCATCAAATGAAACCTTACCACACCAACAAACAAAAGTCGGTGAAAAAACATTTAATAAGAGGAACTTGGTGAAAAGAAAAACCTAAGCTATTAGAATATAGGGTCTTCCGCAAGAAAGTGCTTGGAAATTTTAAAAAGCCTGAAAATATACGCTGGTGTTCGTGATAATTCCGATTAACATCGTGTTCGACTAGACCCGATAAGCTAATCTATTCAAAAAATTGTTTCGATGAACATGATTATTCATTTAAGAAAAGGTCAAATGTGTACAAAGAAGAAGCCTATTGTATTCCTTCTTCGATCCCTGCGAAGAAGTTTCTTCACTCGACTGAAATTCTAAAAGGGACTAACTTTCTAAGCAACATCTGTAAGAGTCTACATTTCTATATTGTGCGCAATATGATTTTAGTGTGTCGACTTAGAATTTTCGAAGATACCTCCGCATTTGCTATCAAAAATGTGAGTCCTGACGAACAGCTTATGAATTTCATAACTATCTACAGTGTACAAATCGTGCGACTTTCCAATGAGTTATGGTATATTTGGGTCCTTAAAAAAGACCGGCTGCACTTCTTCTTTAATACTCTCAAAATTTTCAGAAAATTTTTTTGATTATCTTATAGTGATTTTGAAAGCATTGAATCAGACCTAAGTCTTGACACATTTTACGTCTATAATCTTAAAAAAGATCTTAGCCAGAAACCGAAAAATTGTTGGAATTCTCGCACTTGGTCTTGGTAAGGTTTGTAAAGGGGTTATGAACGTATCTTTTTAATGAAAGTTCACTAGAAAATTTGCATGCTGTTTGTTGTTGAGGTCATAAAAAATTCTTAATGAATCAAACGTCTGAGAACGTCTGTACTAAGAATTTACGCAACTGGATTTTATCATGGATTATTTGTTTCCTTACGAAGTCGAGAGTTTAGAAAGCCAAAACTCTCACAAATTTCACAAAGCGATCATTGCAGATTTTTTAAGTGAAATGCTACTCTATATTTTATAAAGTAAAAATGAAATGCAACATCACGTATTGTGTACCCTGTATTTAGTTAAAAAACAAAGAAAAATCGCACTTTGAAAAAAAAACATATCATTGCGAATGAAAATCACGCGCACGCCAGGAAAAAGAACTCGAACTTCAGCGGAAACTTTAAGCAGCAGCAGTAGCTGCAGCAAGTTTGATTTTCCTCAGCAAACATTTTAAAGTGTCAATTTACCACTTTTGATAGCACAACCATTGGAACTGCATAGCGACCCAACAAAGTCATATCGCATGTTGTACGTATGCTGGCAACAGTGTTGTCATAGCCTCATATTTCTTTATTTGCTTTCAATTTTCTTTTTTTTTTCTGTTAATTTTTTATTTTAAAAAATAAGACTGCTTTTGCGTGCTCTGCTTCTAATAACAATAATTGTAGCGGAAAAAAATAAGGAAATGAAATGAAGCAACTTCAACTTCAAGTGATTTCATCGTGTCTCCTGCAACAGCTGTTGTCTCTAAGGGCTCACTTTTTTTTGTTTTTTTTTTTTTGTTGGCAAAATCGTTCCATTCAAAAATGTTTAATGTTTTTCTATATGCGTCGTGTATTTTTATTTCATTTCTTACTGCTTTATCTTATTTCCTTGGTACGGGTATGCACGAGTTCAGTGCTGAAGGGCTGCTGCTATGCTTTCGAGGGTTGATATTAATTTAAAGTCTACCATGATATTGTTGGTATCTGCGCGTAACATATCGTAGCATTTGTTTTGGTTATTAAAAAGTTATAAAAATTTTTATTTTATATACAGTATTGCTTTTTCAGAAAAATTGCCTATTTTGCATTTTTGATTAGAGGCGGACTCTTTAATGTCATTGTTGCTTGTGCAATCTTTTTCGGGCGTAATTCAAAGTCCTTTATAAAGTTAGGGTGACAAAAGTATGAACATTTTGTAACTTGAACAATGCAAATTGAGATGATTAAAAATTTTATGTTCTTTTTTTTGGCAATGGCAAAATCAAAATTTTTCACCAGAACGTTTTAAAGATAAAAAATGTTTCGTCTTAGGATTATATTTATCAGCTAAAACTTTACTGCACATATTTCAAATACTATTGGAGCTAAAAAAAAAATTATTATATTTAAAATCAAATTTTGAGTATTGTAATAAAAATCAATATCTAAAATTTAAAATTTTGGTATCACTTTTCATTTACTTATACAATATTTCTAATATTCAGTGAGCAAAAATAATGCACAGTACGTACGCGATAGTCTACAGCCATGGGACTGATTTGATTCAAGTAAAATTATTGCTCCAAGGAGCTGGAGCCTTTGAAAATACCCCATTTAGTACTGTGGTTAGGGTAGTCCTTCAAATAGCCGCTAATCATAGTTAATTATAAAACCATAGAATGGAAAGTTAATCTACATGCTCAGAGCACAACCAAGGAACATAGTTTCAACAAAGCACATTACGCCCATGAAAGAGCGTTGTATCAGTGAATGGCTCAATACAGGAAGTTTTTAGCTAGAATGATTTTGTACTGGCCCTCTTCTGAGGTATAGAATAGACTTCTTTTAAATGAAAAATGTATGATGATGAGCATTTAAGTTATGTACTCTATCTTATTAATCCCATTTGTTATGACACGAACACCTTAGAAAGATGATATTGTGTCACTAATTGCATCATGACTATTATGAGAAACATTGATCGTGGCATATGCTGACGAATTGATGGTACTATCCACTGAAAAACTCCTTTCAACAATCTGCCAATTTCTGGAAATAGTTGCCTAAATTACAAAAGTAGGCAATGTCTGGGTGTTACCGTTAATGATTTGAGATTCATACAATTACGCAAAGCTATAAAATTTTTAGATCAGCATCTTCTATATGAATTGAAAGGACATATATATAAAAATTGCCTAGAATTTTATGTTTTTTATAGAAATTCTTTGGACTAATTAATGTATTTAAAAAAAAAAAATACCAAAAAATTTAATTTTGTTTCCCTTTAAAATTAAAAAAAAAAACAAACAAATAGAAAAGGAAAATTGAAGAAAGTCTAAAACATCCAAAAGATTATCTCTCTAAAAGAATTTAAGTTAGCAAAATAATTTTTTTAATAAAGTTTCCAAAATCTACTGTAATTTTTTAAGGTATCGGAGTGAACCGAAAACTCTAAGTAAATATATTTCTTACAAAAAATGTTCAGCTAAAAACATAATATATAACGTTGTTTTCAGTTTAAGAGAATTTTTTGAAATCTTTGCAAATTGTTTTTTTTTTACATTTACCATTCAATTTCTGAAATTCATTTTTGTACAATTTAAGCAACTTAAATTCATTATGTTACATTTCCACTTCTTTAAATATCCAAAATATAATCTCAACCCTACATCTTTTTGTCACATAGCTTACCGTCCCTTTTCCGTCGAATGATGATACCATCTAACCATCTTCTGCTTCAACACTTCAGGAATCTTAACGAAACACGACAAATGCAAGGTTTGTCCATATGAAGCTGTTATACGCTTTTTCAGTACACTGGTATCGCAAATTCCGGATGTCTCGTTGCCAACATCCTGTAGAAAATACGCAAAAAAAAAATATAAGAAAGAAAAACACAGACACAAATAAGTAAGTGCTAAGCAAAATGTTTATTTATCAATTTCAGTAAACACACAGAGCCAACAAAAACTTCGTAATGAAGTTGCTCCCATCTGGTCACATTCACACTAAAACACTCACCTGCAGAAGACCCAATTGATAGGGTTTACACGCGCCCGCATCCTTATCCCAACCACAATATGGATCCGTTACACAACGGAAACAGCTGTCATAGCGACGATTGCACATCGCCAAGTCGATCTGTTTAACGCTGTGCTCTGTCGCGATATACAACGAGCCGGTCTTTTGACTCAAACCCATCTCACGAATGGGCTCGTTGCGCGCAATTTCCAGTATATCCAGCAGATTCGAATGTCGTTGGCCGTATTTAATGAATTGTACAATTTTATAAATGTTGCCCGTATTTGTGCCAGCAAAATATACTAAATATTCTTGATTTAATTTATCGATACGAATTCTGTAAAGCATAATGAAAAGAAGGAAAGAAAGAAAGAAACAGATGAAGTTGTGAATTTTAAGTAAATCGATTGGGAGAAGATGGAAGGCGGATTGCTGGGAAAAAACAATTATTTGGCAAACGCTTGACAGCATAATTAAGCAGTTACCATTACATTGCCTGACAGGCATGAGAAATTTGTGAATTGATTTTAGTGGAGGGATATCTTAAGTGGTGGTGTAGGGTTATGTTTTTTTTTTTGTTAGTGTCTTTTTTGCTATATTTTTTTTTAGCGTTAAGTTTTAACTAAAAATTTTATTTAGAAACACAAACAATAATCTCCAGTTTATGTTTTGTTTGTAACTTGAACTTTTAATAAAACTTGATTAAAGCACACCGTGCAGTGCTTTTAACCATGACCAAAAAATTAAATCTAAAATCAGAGAATCCACAAAAGTTTATCCAAAGAATCTAAAAAATATTGAGTATGAATTAAAGAAAGAATCTATAAAATGTCACACGATCAAAAAAGTGTTGAAACTTCATGAATCAAAAAAATGTTCATTCAGTATGTGTAGAGGCCTCAAAAAATTAAAATAAATGCTTAAACTTTTAAACGGTCTTTAAATTCATTGTAACAACTACCGTTTTTTTACCTACCATTATTTTTTCCTGCAGTTTTAACATTTTATTTCAAGTAAAAGCTACAAAAACTATATGCTGTATGCAATATTTTTCATAGCTTTCATTTCAGCAGGCTCTGAATATGTTTTGCTTTCACAAAAACACTTTTTAGCACAAAAACGCAAGAGTGAAAAGTAGCAGAAAAATGGTGGTGACAGAAAAAGCATCTGTATTCTTTTTTGGTTCCAGCTGTAACTTGGCACAGCGACAACTGAAAGTGGAACTAAATTAAGCGCCATTTATTGTCTACCATTACCGTCAAATTGTTAAAACAAAAACTTTAAATTTGTGTTGTAAAAAATATAAAAGATTACTTTTTTGAACCGTATCGTTACATTTTCATCATGATATAAAAATATTCCAATCTGATTGGGAACCGTTGATGACATTTGTAGAATACTCAGTTTTTTAGTACATCTGATATTTGAAAAGCATTTGAGTACAGTATTACGATATAAGTAACTTTTTGACTATATTTAAAGGGTTTTGAAGGAATATCGATCTCCAGCTAAAAATTTTCCTTAAAAAAACTTATGTGATTTGAGCGATGGGAACAGAGATTGATCCCACAAATGAATTTTCGAGATTAGTAATTTCGAAAAATGTTGTTATCGCCGCTTTTGTGAAGCAATTTTTGAAGAAAACTATATTACTTTATAGCCTTAACTTATGTTTAGCGTTAAAGCTCTGACATAAGAATTCTTTTTTGCCATGAAATTGAAAAAATCTATTACAAATTCCAATTACTTGGAATGAACTCAACATTTTTCTTATGTTTTGATTCGCTACTCAAATGCTAATTCTAATCGACTTTTGCAAAACGACAGTCCAGAAACTTCAAATAAAAATAAGAAAAAACACCGTACCTTTTTTCTTTTAAGGATTTATTAAGAATTTTGAAATAAAAATATTGAAAATAAAAGTGTTATATTATCCGGGCTTAGCCATTTAAATTTAAGAATTGAAATAATAAAAATGATTTAAACAAATTGTATTTAGTTAAGGAGGTATGTAAAATAAAAGTGTGCATGTGGTTACATGCACAAAATATGATGTGTGCTGTATTTTGAGTTCTACGATGATCTTTAAGTTAAAAAAAAATATTTTTTACTGGTCGCATACTCGACAGTTTTGTGTTATTTATTCAAGAGATGTACATGGAAAAATATCTCCCAATCATGGCATGCAATATTTCTATCAGCATGGAATCACGCTAGCGTTCGGAATAAAAAACGCTACAAGAAGTGACAAAATATAACGCCCTTATGAGTTAAAAGCAAATCTTTTCGAATTTAATGTTTGAATTCTTATTGCAAAGTCTTAAAGGGATTGGTTTATATCCGCGCGTTCAATATTTAGAATGCACTAATTACTTTTGCTCCTACAAATCACTTTTAAAGTGGTGAAGATATCGCATATGAATCTCTCCTAATTTTGATTTTTAGTGCTGTACTAAAAAAGTCTTTCAGACGTTTTGCAGGAAGACGTCAAATATACTAATTTATCTATGTTAAGAGAAGAGAGAGAGATAGCCTTCTACTGAAAAAAAAAAAGAAAAAGTAAATAAATAAAATTTAAAAGTAGACAAGAAAAATCAACGGTCTTGTGTTGAAAACTCGGTTTTTGTACAACCTGACAAAGAGGTTGCTAACACTACTCTGCCACCACCAATGTTTTTTTCTCCAACTAAAAACTTTCAAAGCATTTTCTTTTGATTTACAAATGTTGGCCAACTTACTTGTCCACAACCAGTTTTGTTAAGATGATATCCCGCTTGTAGAAAACTGGATTACCAAATTCATGATCGACTGCTTTATCCATTAGCGGATGCGTGCGTATGAAATTCGACACCAAATCCGGAAGGGTTGATGTATCATTTGTACATGTGCCAGGACGTGGTTCAGGAACTTTAGAATTTAATACGGGTAGCCAAGCAGAATTTGAGGTGGCTTGTTCTTTGAATTTTCCTGAAAATAAGAAAGAAAGAGATAGATAAATGTGTACATACACAGTTGGCAAAATAAGTAGTGCAAATTGATTATGATATGCTTTTCCTGTTTAAATGTCAGAAAAACAGTAGTACATACAGACAAGCAGAATGACATGCAGACAAACAGACAGACAGCACTTTGAGTGCAAGATAAATGACTGCATGTCCTTGTTTGACGCATCCAACCCATTTCGGTTGATTTTTATTTTTAATATTGCTCAACTTGTAATTTAATATTTTCAAGTTGGTATTTTCAGTTTTTGTTTTAGTAGATATTATTTTTGGTTTTTGTTTTTGTATATTTTCTGTTTTCTGGCAACATGTTTTATTTTCATCTAAAGTCAACAACGACGAGCGAAAGAGTTACCAAAAACAGAAAAATCTTTGATAAAAATCAGTTTTTGTTTTCAAAATTAATTACTGTTGTTTCAACTCTGCTTTTTTTGGCAGCAGTGCCAAGAATTTCTATTTTACATTTTAATATGTTTACAATTTGTTTGTTTCCTTTATGGCTTTCTCGAGTTGCATAAGTGGTTTGACTTAGTTTATGGAATAAATTCATATTTTCCAAGTATATCCTATGCAGTTTCATTGAACTCGTAATTAATGTTTTGTTTCGTTGAGAAAAAAGTTTAAAAAATGTCTAAGCAAAAGTCATTATAAATGGCATTTTTTGTCAGTTTCTAGCAATGCAGGATGTAACCGAAAAGCTGGAAGCGATAAACATTCAAAGGTTCATGAAGTTTTTATTGTTTCAACTTTTTGAAAACTTTCGATTCTGAGAAATTTTTTATCTTATACAATTTTTTTGGTACATTTTGCGTTAAATTTACATTTCTGAGCAATTTTTAATTTAAATAAACACACGTTTTATTTTGCAAAAACTTGTTTGGGCTTAACCAAAAATACGTGTAGTTCAAACTTCAATATAATAACAAAAAAAAAAGTAATGAGAGATGTCTTGAACTATATAGTACACTATCTCATTTTTTAAAGTCAAAAAGCTTGAACATTAAAATGTTACATTTTCTCAATTTAATGTGGAAACCATTTTTATGTAGTATACAGTATATGTTATTTTTTTTCACATGAACATAAAAAATGTGACCAACATCTTCGAAAATAAAGTAAAATAAAGTACATATAAATTTTAGTAGAATCTTTAACATTGCAACGCAAACATCTTTCCCAGGTTACACATCTATCGTTGTCGACCCACAAACAGTGTAAGAGACAACCAGAGTTACGGTAGAGTCCATGCCACTTGGCTAACACCTTAGGAACACTTTAACATTTATTTTTTTAAAAACTTTATACGACATATGCAAATGTCATACATTCATCTTGTGTGTCTTTGGGTAGTAATTCGTGTTTTTTTTTTTTGTATTCATTGCATTTTTAGCTGCTATGGTGTTTTTTTTTTCACTACACCATACAAAATACCAAGATAAGATACGATGAACGTTTTTTACGGCACCGTCTTTTATGAGGTGAGTTAACCCCAAGTTAAGGTAACGTAACGTAAAATTACATACGTGTAATGTAACGTAACTGATACGGTAGTTTCTTTCTCTCTTTCAAGGTAAATTGCGCAGTATTTCCTTGACTGCATTGTATGTACGTTTGAATTCGGATTGCATTGCATAGTAAATCTGATTGTCATACCTACTACAAGGAGCTGGAGAGGCGACTGTAGAAAAGTGTAGTGTATAAGATTAAAAGTTGAAACTTTCAGATGGTATTATATTTAGCAAAATTAATTTTCGCGGCGGACCTGTTCCTATACAAAATAATTAAGGTCAAAGATCACAAAAAAAAAAGTTTTCAAACAGAATCAAATTAAATCTGAGCAAAAGTTATAGATTAGATATAAATTCATGGAGAAGATTTGGTGCCTTGGTCACATAAGACATATAAGTAGGTTTTCGTTTGTAAGTGAGGCGATTCTCTATATGAAATATTCAATAAGTTCTTAAATGTGCAATGATAGAAAACTTATGTACATAAGTCATAACTGAGTATTGATTGAATTGATGCAATATTTCGTTTAATTTTTAATCAAATCAGAACTTCCACAATCTTTTCATATAAAATCATATCATTTACATCTATTGGCTGACATCATAAACATACACCGAAAAAAGAGACCGTACTAAATTTGAAGAACTGCCTTCCTCCGATTTAGTGTAAAAATTTTCCTTAATCTAAGTTATTTTTCCTCATATTGATGAAAATATCAACTCATTTAGTAATTGAGTCCTTTGAAATGAGTTCATGTTTCATTAAAGCAAGTCAACGCTCTTCCTCAAACATAGAGTTTGTGGTTTTAGTAAAATTTTCCTTTGAAATAGTAAATTTTTCTTTGGGAAGAAATTTTGAGGACAACTTGCTCTTCATTTGAGTGAAAACTTCCTCAATCTAATGGAATGTTTTATTTAAGGAAAATAGTACTCAGTTTTAGTTAGTTTCTTCAAAAAATTTACTATAACGTAGGAAAATTTTCCTAAATAAATGAGTGGCAATACTCGCTGCTTTACTCGCTGAAATTAATATCTATTCTTCTCGTAAGTATTTTGTTTCTGCCTATATATTTATAGTTCTCTACTTGTTTTTAAAATAAAAAAATTAAAAAAAAAAAAATTATGTCGTCGCCGGGATTTGAACCGAAGCTTTCCTGATCAGACAATGGTTGTTACATGCGCATCATTATCATTATCATTATCATTATAGTATGTCTTACAATTGCTGTCGGTGGTGTTATAAAAATATTTTACTACCATGTACGCTAAATATAATGAAAACTATAGCATGTTCATATATACATATAACTTTTGCTTAGACTGAATTCTTGTCCGGTTAATGAGAAGCGAGATAACACAAAAAACTATGTTTCAAAAACTTTAACCTTTAATATCTTTCATTTGTATGGTAACTTTCACTAAATACTATAAGATACCTGAATAAATTCATTCTTTAATCTTATAAGCGCCAGATTTCTACAACCGCCTCTTGGACTACATACATATGTATTTATAAGGATGCCAAAAAAACACGTGTGCAATAATAATATTTTTTATTTGCTTTTTAGGGCTTTAAATTGTACAGAGACTTGGAAATGGAAGAAACTTTTTTGAAATTTAGAATTTTCATTGCTAAACTTAAGTGTTGCTATTCAAGGACAAAGTAACGAAATTTAGGATTTAAGAAACCTTACCAAAAAAAAATAAATTCTAAGGAAAATCGCGAAAAAATTACTGTTCTTTATTTTAAAAAATGTTCAACGAATGCCAAAATTTTATTTGGCTTCTTGTTTTTTTTTTGTCTTTTGATTTTCCTTTCGAAAAATAGTCGAGAAATGATAAGTTAACATTGTCAGAAATTAATTTTCCATATAGCAGATTTAGTGCCCAAGGTTTTCCTGATGACATAAATTGGCAAAAAAAAAAATCAAATGTGAAAGTGTTTTCAGGCTTGATGACTTACATATATAACACCATACTATGTTTCTTATCTCGCACGAATTTTGGGACACCTTTATAAGGGTAGTTTCATCTTTTCTTTTGAGAAGGATGATACATCCCTTTCTATTTGGATGATTTTATCCTAATTTTAGACGAATAAAATGAAACCAAGAGTTAATAATAAAGGGAAGCTTAGATATATGTAAGAATTGTTACCCCAAAAATTTGTGTTTATAATCAATGCAAAACCGCTCAAAATAAAAATCAAATACAGAGGCTAATATGCATATATGCATAGTTCTCATGTTCTCATTCTTGTTTTTACTGAACAAGCAGACTTTGAACATGGTAACATAAATGGCCAAGTATGCTGCACTTTTGCAACAAGAATTTACTGTTACTGAATAATTTCCATTGTTAAATAATGGAATTTTAATGTACACGTATGATGTTCATTATCATCCTAAAAGTATATGTAATAACATATTATTGTGCGGTAAGCACCCACAACATTCCCAAAATCTCTTAAGTCTGATTCTTGGTGATTTTCTTTAAATATAGGAAACTCTTTTATAGGGAATATAATTTTTATTTTTAGCCAAATTAACTACAAAGTTGTGCGTAGTTTCCTTGTCATTTGCGGGTTAGCTATTTTTGAAATTTGCTATTTCTGTGTGATTATTTAACATGTTTCATTTACTTGTATGTAAGAAAATGAACAATTTCTGTGTAATTATTTTTAAAAGAACTCTTCTTGAACGTAATGTAAAGATATGCATTTTTCTATGCAAAACATGAGATAACTTGAAAAACAGAAATTTAAACCCACAGCAAAACACGCAGAAATTTGCGCTGATGTTGCACATTTTTAGCAACACATCATTGAGAATGAAGCAGCAGCGTGTGCGAAATGCGGCTTGCATGTCAAGTAGAGCTGCTACTCCTGCTGCTTGAGTAAAGAACAAACGCATGGATTATCTCAGGCACATTATAGATCAACGCTTGACATAACACCTACGCGTTGTAGCAACCAAGACAAAGCAACCAATACCTTAAGTGTTTGGTTGTCATCAAGCAAAGAACGCAATATGCACTGTATCACAAAATTCGCTAAAACTAAGAAACTATCTCTTCTTTCAAAAAAAAAAAAAAAAAATAGATTACTTTTATCTGGATTTTATATTTTTTGTTGCTGCAAAATGAGAGCAAGTAAAAACCTGCCAACGCATCATAAAACTACGTATTTTCATGTTGCACGTCACCGCCGCATTTGCCATCCACAATGAATTTCACATTAATTTTGCAACACTTGCAGAAATCATTTTATTTCCGTTACAGTTGCCATTGTTGCTGCTGCCGCTGCTGTTTCTGCTGCTGATGTTTCGTGTTTTCTTGGTGCGATTTTTATCACTTCCTTTGCCAGGATATTTTTGTGCACTTTTACACGTGATTTTTTTTTTTTTTTGACTGCGAGTTATCCTGCTGCGTGTTGAAAACTCATTCAGTTGTATGCGCATGCAAATCATACGCGCACACATGCAAGCAAGCATTCACATATATGAACATGTGTTTTGTATAACACTCAAACACATGCTCATTTTGTTGTGCAGACATTTGCAAATATCACGTTGAATTTAGATCAACGCGTTGTTATGGTTGGCGTGTATTTTCCTACTGAATGCTGAATGCAGCAAATTCATTTAAGCATGCTGACAAATATGCAACAATAGCATATTAACGTTACATTAAGGATATTATTTAAGTTTTGTGAAGTGCCTTGATATTGTTGTTCTAAATGGTACATACGTTATTTTTGCGCTTACGATCAGCAACGTTGATGCACGCAAACGGTAATGTTGTTCAATTAATTTTAATTTTACATTCCACCTTTTTGAATATACACTAAAATATATAATAAAATGATTGAAAGCCTAAGTGTCTTATGGTCACATTTTCTACTTTTAATGATATTTAATTAAATTTTTTTAAGTTAAAGACATAAATTCCATTCTATGTAAATATTTAAAGCCTTCCCCCAAATTATAAACATATCATCATCGTCTGTTTTTTTTATCAAAAAAACAAAAAAAAACCCCGATTCACTCACCTTCAAATGCCGCATTTATATCGCGTATATCGTAACTGCAAACCGCTGAACCCACAATGCCATGCGTGTTCGTCGTGAATGTTGCATAGAATTTTGTGTCATCATTTGGCATTTTGTACACAGATTGAATTTCATTGAAGTAGAATGGAAATTCGCTGGAGATGCTGCAATTGATGCGCGCCTTCAGATATGTAGCCCAATTTTGACTTATCATATATTTGCCGCCACGATCATTTTTGCAAACGCGTGCGATTCGCGAATAAATCGCTTTGCCACAATTTATATACTCGACAGCATGTTCACGGAAAAAGAAATAAACATATTCGCCGACATCGAATGAGCCGACAAAATTGGGTTCTGCAAAGAAAAGAAAAATATTTAGAAAATAACAATGGTGATGATAATGACAAAAATGGAACTTTAAACAAATTCATAGCTTTCGCATTAAATATTTGTGAGCTAAACATAATTAAAATAAATAGTTTTTTATATTTGCTTTCAACAGACCAATAAAATTTAAATTAATGAAAAATTCATAGTAAGTAAATAGTAGACTCAAATGCCATTTTTAACAAAATCTCAAAACGCTGACGAAAAGCAGCAGTTCCCACAAAATGTATCGATTTTTCAGCTCAAATTTCGATTTTCTTATTTCAATTTACTCAAATATTTAAAGTTGTAATTGAAAATTTTACAAATATACGTAAGTATGTACATAAAAAAAAAATTTACAAGTATTTTTTATGCTCCGCGTATTTTTTCAGTTACATGAAAATGCTTTAAGTTCTGCTGTCATAACAGCAACAAAAATTGAAAAGAACATAATGATTCACATGGTATGGCATCATGACAATAAAATATGAAATAAAAACACCGAAGCAAATAATTTTTCACATTTTTCATTGACGAGCATCGACAAATATGTATTTAAATTGGCGCCGCAATGAGAAATCGATATTTTGTAATTCTGTACTGTTCAGTCTCGGTTCTTTTTCAACTAAATATTTTGTTTTTTGATTAGATTTTTTTTTGTTTGTTTTGTTTTTAATAAAACCAAAAATTGTTCAAAAATGTTTTTCAAGTACTCTTAAAAGAATATGGGAGTAGAACAAAAATTAATTCATATATTTCGATTTTTTAAATGTAATGCCTTTAAAAAAAAAATATTGCTTTCGAAGCATATTTTTTCAGAAAAACTCAGTCTTTTCGAATCAAAGGAAATCATTTTTATATAATGTAGAAATTTTTTAAATTGGAAAAAATCAACTTTTGAAACAAAACACTTTTCATTTAAAATTATGTCCAAACATTTTTGTTTTTCCTTAAAAAATTCCTAACGCTATATGCTGAAGTAACTTTCTTGTAAGTAAAATATCGTCAAAGGTTGGCAACATCTTAAAAAAAAAACCCCTTTGATATTTATATTAAAACAAAGCTCATATAACCAATTTAAATAGCACTTACTACCTTAAATTAATTGTTTAACACGGCTACTAAGAATTCAATAATATACTTACTATCTAACAGTTTGGAGTCGTATTTGACAGTGCGCTTAAAATTGTGCTCCTTTCGACCGGATGTTGTATTATATAAATCTGAGCGAAATATCACTGAATCAGCTTTTGTAAATTCAGCATTTGTGCCCGAATACTAAATAGATAAGTAAAAAGAGAAAATGTAAGTATTTTAAAGAAAAATAAATTTCCACTGAAATTTAAACAGTTTTTTTTTTTTTAGTTGAGCAAGCGACTTAATTTAAGACGATTTTAAAATGCCAATAACAATAATGCAACAATTTTTATTACAATTGACATTTTGCTACCACCAACTTTTTTAGTTTTTTTTGTTATTTGCATCTTTTTATAACGTTCGCTGTTATTTCTTTGCCTTTTGTTCTTTTTTATTACAATTTTACTTCGCATTGTTGCTACATATTATTTTTGCTGTTGAGCTTACCAATGCTGGTAATCCATCGGGATTTCCCTTCTCCACATAAACCGCTGTCGAGTTATCAGCCGGATCGTAGGGGCATTTGCCAATGCCTAAACCAATGCCAGGCACGTATTCGGATCTTGGTAAGTGTGTTAAGTTTGCCTAAAGGTATGCAATGAAAAGATGAGAATATACAAAAGTTAAGAAAAAATTCTATCTACTAGTTAAGTATGTATGTTGTTAAAAAAGTTTGCCTTTATTTACGAATAGCTCAAGATAACGGTAGGGGGAGCATCATAATAAATGAAGTTTAAATAAGAATTTAAATTTAATGGCATTGTAAGAAATTACATAAAGTTTTGGAAACACACTGTATATCTAATCTTTAAGGCCACATTTTATCTTAAACTTGAAATTCTGTTCTACGTTTAGCATTTTCATCCAGTGCTATTGTTCTACTCAATATATTTTGTACATTTTTTATTCAATAACAAACTAAAAGTCACATACATATACATATAAGCCTAATACAATTATAAACTTAAGGACATTGGCATATACTCTTTTTTTTTAATGTACTTACATTTATCACGTAGTCCTTTGGATTGTGAGCATTTGTACCACAAACATACAAACGTGTCCCCGAGTCCATCGGTTGTATTACACGGATATGATTGCGGCATTCCACCTTCTTAAAGAAAACCAGAAAAAGCAAGAAGAAAAAATAACAAAATAAATAAGTGGGAACAAATAAATTGAAGTAGAAAATATTTAAATAATAAATATTTTAAGTTAAATTTAAGAACATACAAAAAAAAGTCGAAGAATGTCGCATTTGTACTTAAGCTTATTAGAGTGCACCTTATGTTGAACATATTAGTTTTAATGAAATTAAATTAAAAAAAAAAAAAAACTTCCAATTAATTTTAAGTTGAGAAAAATCGATTTGAGATTGAATTGCCGAGGAGCCGGTCTAAACTTTGAAAATAGATTTTTGGAGTCCTTGAAAACTTTTTCTTATTGCTTTGTTGGATGTTATCTATATTTGCATTATCCTCAAAAAGTCGTGCACATTTTTTAACTTTTGTTTAAAATTCTTATATACCAACCTTAACAGCAGCTACAATAGTAAATATTTGAAAAATCTTATATAATCTTATATTTTAATAAATCAAAATCAGATGCACTCGTATACTTAAGCACACATATGTATGATGCTAGGTACTCGTATATATAACACACTATAAGGTTTCTTACATACCTCACGTTTGCCTTTCGATACACAGCTAAGAATATCTGATCCTGAAGGTTCCAATATGAGCACATCACGCTGGAAGTGAAAAACAGAGAGTGTTAATACATATTTGTTTGAATTAGTTTTATTAGAGAGCGATTGCAATAAAACAAAATATAAAGCAAACTTATATGTATACCTACATATGTATGTAGTTGTCAAACATCAAAAGTAAAAGCAAAAGAATAAAACGGTTTGGAAAAAAATTTCAAACCAAAGTCGCTGTCCCTCAACATACCTACACACACATACATACATATTTTATGTTCCACTACTTAGTTCCTTTTTTACTTAATAATTTATTTTGACTATCTATTTCCGTTTGCAGTTTCTGCTTTTTGCTTTACTTCCTGTTTGATTTATTTTTTTGTTATGTTTATTTTTAACTTTTTTCTTTAGCACTTACAGGCTAACAGGCGAAGAAAAGTTATTGTATGGATAATTTAAAAAACTAAATAACAACAATAAGTATTTATAGCACAAAAAACTAATAGAAGTTATTAGAATATGTGTGAAAATCAATTGTCAGTTGCAGTGGAGATCTAAACAACAAAAGTTTTTTACATTTTATCTATACTATTTACATAAAATTGCTTATATGGAAATGGTTTGTAATAGGGATGTTATGGATATCCGTATCCGTAACCGAAACCAACGGATATCCGAAAAAAACACTATCCGTAACCGTAACCGAAATCGAAATAAAGATTTTTTAAAATCCGTATCTGTAACCGTAACCGAAATATTATATCCAGATATAAGCAGTTGTGCAAACATATTTGTAACAATTTCGCTACAGAACAACTCTTCTGAGTTTACCCAATAATCGATTTTGTAAATCAATAAAATGTCATATTTTGTAAAATCAAAATCAAAATTCGCATTTCCTCTTGTATTCCTTTCAAAATTAAAAGTAAAGCCTGCGTTTACTTTACTACGGTTTAATATTTAATTGTTTCATATGTATAATTGACGTGAAACCTAAAACGAGCAAGGTTTGGAAATATTTCACTGAAATTTACAGTGAATTAGCAAAGTGCAAGCAGTGTGAAAAAAAAATTTCACGTAAAGGTGGCGGTACCAGTTCAAAAGTGGGACCATTACCACTTCTCTTAAGTCCACCAAAATATCCGTATCCGAAACCGAATTAAAAAAATATCCTTATCCGTATCCGAAACCGATACAAAAATATTTAAATATCTGTATCCGTAACCGAATCCGAAACTTAATATCCATAACATCCCTAGTTTGTAACGCAAAACTGCAAAATATACTGAACCGATTTTAATAATTTTTTTTTGACAACAACATATTTTGCTTAACATGGTTATTGCATACTTATTTGTTTAATTTTTTAAAGTTAAATATGCTTTTTTTTAGGATTAAGTTTTTGCAAAACCTCATACAAAAATAGTCATCTGATTTTTCGTTGTTTATGCTTATGGTGCTTCTTGAATTCTGTGTTGTTATTGTTGTTTTCATTTGTACCGTTTGTATTTTGCTTCGAAGTTTGAAGTTCACAGAAGAGCTCTCCTTCAGGTATTTTTATTTTTGATGAGAGAGTACGATGATAAGAGAGTTTTGCAGTTAAACTGCAGTTTTTTGTTTTTATAAAATGTAGTTTTTGTCTGTCTGTCTATCTGTCTATTTTTTATGGACGCGGAAACTATCCGGCCGATTTTTTTTTAAATTTTACAGTATCTTAGTAACGATCAGGCGGGAGTCATAGAATATAAAACTTTTATTTAGGATGTATATTTAGGGTGGCCCTCAAACAAAGATATTTTTAAAATACAATTTTCACTAACACCGATAAATCGACTCACACCGAAATTACACCACGTTTCTTTTATATTAAGTGGCATGGGTAAGGCTATAAGAGTTTTATTTAGGGTGCACTTTAAGGGTGACCCTCACACAAACATATTTTCTAACGGCATTTTCACAAAGGCTGTCAATTGATTCATATGGTATTTACACCACGTGGCTTCTATTTTAAGAGGAATAGCTTAAGCTATAAAACTTTTGCTTAAGGTGCTTATTTAGGGTGGTCCTCATGCAAACATATTTTTAAAAAAGCATTTTCACAAAGACGGGTCAATCGATTTACATGGAATTTACACCACGTGGCTTTTATATGTAGGGAACTATCTAAAAATTTAAAACTTTTATTTAGAGTGACCCTCACATTAACATATTTTTAAATATGTAGCATTTTCACAAAGACCACTCACTCTATTTACATGGAATTTGCATCACGTTTCTATTATATAAAGAAAAATAGCTAAAGCTATAAAACTTTTATTTAGGTGGCCCTTATACAAACATGTTTTTTAAATATCATTTTCACGAAGACCGGTCACTTGATTCAAATGGAAATTACAACAAGTGTCCCTTATATTAAGAGGCATAGCTTAGGCTATAAAAATTTTGCTTAGGGAGCATATTTAGAGTGGTCCTCATACAAACATATTTTTAAAAAAGCATTTTTACAAAGACCGGTCAATCGATTCATTTGGAGTTTTCACCACGTGTCTTCTATATTAAGAGGCATAGCTAAGGTTACAAAACGTTTGCTTAGGGTGCATATTTAGGGTGGACCTCATACAAAAATATTTCTTATACATCATATATCGGTATCAAATTAAAAGATCAATTTTGTACCAAAAATAGCAAATTCTTCCAACTGCTCAGAGCTTCGCCCAATTGAGAGATATTGGGCGCAAATGAAAAGAGATCTTCGAAAGAGTGGTAAGACTGTAAAAAAATTACAAGACTTCAGATTTTAGTGGAAAAGATCGTACCGTACTCTCGATGAAACAACTGTGCAAAATTTAAATGAAGGGCTTTAAGAAAAAGTAAAATTTTTTTACAGAAACGAAAAAAATGTTAATTACTTTTTAGTTATTTATATTTTGAACACTAGTCATTATTAATAAAAAAAGAAAAAAATTTAAAAAATTTTTGCGTTTTTTTCATAACTGAAAATCAAAACGTAAGTTTTTTCTGGGACAGTCCTTATATTGGCGAGTAGTTTTCTTTTTGGAAAATCTGTCTGTCAATCGATTTTGTCATTTTGAACGTATTTGAATCTTACCGGTCGATGAGAAAGTATACCTGAAATTCTGAAACACATGCATATTCGGTGGTATCATATTAGCCTAAGTACAAATTTTTAGAGTTTTAGTTCAAAGTTCTGATTTCTGTCTCTGAAAGAGAGTTATATTTACAATCTAATAATTTCTGCAAACTTAATTCAAGACAATAAATGCTTCTTGATATTTTGGAAAAATTTTATGAATATATTTTGAAAGTTACATAAACACATATAGCTTAATTACGTCTAACAAGTTTGTGAAATATTGATTTTTTTATAATTTGCTTGGGCGGTTTTCCTAAAACTGAGAAGTGATTAAAAAAATCTAAACTTTGGTTTTTTGACAGCGGCAATGAGGTCAGTAAAATTTTTTACAGTGTATTATAAGCAATATTTTTTTCATATCATTTTGTGGTGTTATTAGCTGGTGAAAGTTTTGAACTGTTTTTAATATTACGGATAGTATAAATACTTTACTACTATGATATACTAAATAAATAATGTATGGTCGATTTATTTTTCTGAAAAGGACAACAGATCTGCCTGGAGAAGATAGTTACGCCATCGGTCTAATTTAGTTATATATATGTTCTTTTTCCGTTAAACCTCTATTTGTTTTTGTATTTGTTTTGATCGGTTCCATAACTGTACTACGTATTTGCTAGTCTAAGGACTATCTAGTTCAGATTATGTCTGATATTGTTCTATTTGGCCTTAGTTCTTTTCTACTTTTCTACTACTTATGTTAAAACTTTTTCATTCCTTATCTGTTCTAGTTCTGTTCTAACTCTGTTCGTTTTCTATTTGACTTTCAATCTAGTTCTGTTCTAGCCCCTTTAGATATATCTATATTTTTTGTTCTTCTGCTCTACATAATTTTGTTCAAATCATAGCAGCTCATCCCCTGCATCTCCGAAGTAGGATGCCGTCTTATACCACAAATATCTGCTACGGCGATAAACTTTGGCAATCCTATAAAATCCTTACAACTTGAGCAAATTCCCCACAGTCTTCCATATTTAGAGAACACAACCTCAACCCTTGGCACCTCTCTGATTGCCGCCTTAGCTCGTTATCAGCGTTCTAGTTAGCGGTCACAGCTACTCTGTCGGCATCAATACGTGAAATTTGCGGTACTCTTTGACTTAGACCATTTACAGCTATTAAGTAAGCTTGCACTTAACCTTTACATGCTTGCGGGGGCATAGGTACCATCATAAATTTGTCCATGAAAACTTAACACTTGCATTATGTTATTAAAGAAAATGCAGGCACCTATGACTTCTTGTTCATTACAGGCTATAAAGAATTTCAAGCGGGCACTGATTTTTAAAAACGGCTAAACTGACCTTAGCGATATTGATAGCATACGATTTTTTGTTTTTTTGAAACAAACCTAAGCAATTTAGAAACCAGTCACTCCCAAATGTCACGCTCCTACAACATGGATGGCTTATACCTTATAATTGCCGACCTTCCGTTTTGAATTGTATTTTGTTTTTTGCCCTAGTAAGTTGAAGTTCTGTGTCATTTAAAAATTTAACATTTTTTCGCTTTTTTACTAAAAAAATAAAAAATTTCAGCAAAGTTTACTTCACCCATATTTCGTTGCATATTTTTAGATAAAGTTAAAATGTACTATGCATGAATATGATTTATGTAGGTCTGTTGAGTTCCTCTTAGAATACCGGAGCTGATGACCGCTAAAATACATAAATGTTCAGATTTAGCACTTTAGGTTCTACAAAGGGTTAATATATTGTTTCCTTTGTTTACGCTCGTGACCAATTTAAAAATAAAATAAAAACAAAATAAATTAAAAAGCTTATCACTCTGTTCTCTGAATGGTCCACGTGTCTTAAATTTTTTATAATGAAAAATAAAAAAAAAACAGGAATCTACTACTATATAAACGCATTATTTCACTAACTATTGATTAATAGCAAAGTCAGTGCAGAGTAGCTAAGATGTTTATCGAAATCGCAGCATTATTATCAATTTTTCAATTGATCTGTGCAGGAGTCTCTACGAATCTGTTGTTTTCAAACAGTGAGGTAAGAAAATCAAAAATTCTATACATTTTTGGAATTGAAAAAAATCAAATATCTAAGAAACTTCTTTTTCTAAGAACTTAACTGAAAATATTTCTGATGATATGAAGTTTAAAAATATACAAGATCAATTGGAACTGCTGAATCAGAATTTAAGAGGAGAAATGACTTCCTTGGGATTAGCGTAAGTTTATGATGATTATAATAATTGCTTCATTTCATCATATAATACAGGGTGTCTCATTTTAACTAACACAGCTGAATAAGTCAAAAGTCAAGTTAGAGGTCATAGTGACCCCTGAAGGTTATTTCAAGGTCGAATTCCCGCTTGGTGCAGAAAAGTTAGTAATCATTGGCTGGACCGCTGCACAATCTTGCGTTAACTGGTTGCAGCTCTTCTGCTGTGTAAGTTAAAATGGGACACCCGGTATACAATAATAAATGAGTTTAGTCAGTATATAATCGAATTATGCAGATTATATGCGATGACGTTCTCGTTTTCTGGATCTATCAGTTGATTAAGTCAATCATCGTCGTTCGATTGGCTAAAGAAATTGTAGTTTCGTAAATTGTAGCGTAGCAAAAAGTTGGGTACGTGTGAAAACGTTCAAGAAGTTGAAAAAATGTTGAAAAAAATTGCAAGGGGTTGAGTAACGTTGAAACGGATGAAAGAGACTGAACAAGTCATGATGACATATGGAAAATCTTGAAATAATTTGAAAGGGATTGAAAAACTCGAAAAAAGATCAAAGAGGTTGAAGCCCTTTGCAGCTATACGCAAGCTTGTTTAAGGCTACTCAATTCGTTCCAACTGTGGGCTCGTTTCATTAATTAAGCAGTAGAGGGACGTCATTTACTTCAGACGATCATGAAATTGTCAAATAGTTATATTAAAATGTGTCAAAATATTATATATAAATATACACAGTATGTCCTTTAAATAAACGGATGGGACTGATAGTGATAGGGTAGCACATCAGCTACCTGCTTTCACAATCTCAAGAAAACCGTTTAGTTTGGAAGATATAACGTTTTCAGTGTCAATGTGTTCGTATACGTCTTCACAAAAACACGGTGGAACAGAGAGCGAATATTCACTGCAAAATGTTACCGTTCGTGAGTTTCTGGCAAAAACACATATTCCCTTGATAATTATCTGCCGTATTCGCCTGATCTATAGCCATGCGACTATTGCATGTTCCCCAAGATGAAAAGTCCATGGTGGACCAGTCCAAGGACCGCACCCAGCGTTGTATCGACGCAGAAAGAACTTATTCTCATTAAATTTAACTATTTTTGTAAAAATATACAGAAATTTTTTTCCAATCCCGTCCGGTAACTTAAAGACACTACTGTGTGGTTAAGGTATAGGATTGTAATGGAGGTCATCTACGCGGGGGCAGATGTGGATATGGAGCTTCAGGAGAACGGAAGGGGAGGTGTAAAAATAATTTGAATATATTTGAAATTAAATTTTTTTATTGAAATTTTAGCAATAAATAAACCTAAGCATTCCTTACGAAACTAACTGAATAAAATAACTAGTAAAAGTGTTATCTGCGATCATGTTAAAAAGACGTTGAAAAGGTTGAAGACATAAAAAAATTGAAAAAAAATAAAGAAGTCTAAAAAATATAGAAACCATTGAAGAAAGTTGAAAAAGATTTAAAAAGTCGAAAAAATGTGGAAAATGTTGAAAGTGATTAAAAAACTAAAAAAAAGTTGCAAGTGGTTAAAAAATTTTGAAGCTATTTAATTCACTGCTGAAGCACTCTTTGGAAAATAACTTTTTTAAAGTAAAAAAACCTCAGTTTTCGATTAAAATCATTAAAAAAATATTAAAAATACGTTTTTGAAATATAACACGTTTTGTGATTTTTCACCAGGAAAATGGAAAATTTCGGAAAATCTGACAAACAAGAAAAAGTGCATCGAATGACGTGTCGGGAAATTTTTTTAGGTACACTTATGTACCACCAATACGAGTTTAAAACAACATAGTTTAGCTCTCGCGCTCCGCGTTAGGACATTTCACGTGTTTCTCCCCATATACCTTTTTCTATACCTGCCACGCTCCCTTCTACGTGTTACAACCGGAATGACAAAGTGAAAGATAATCCGTTTTCATTCACATTACCAGGATTATTAAAGCAATAAAATGTAAGCCTAAAGAAGAGACCTCTCCTTTCTCTTAGGCCTTATGTGTGGACTTTATGACTTCCGTTCTACCTCCATTTTAGCGTATTAAAATTTGCGGAGGCGGGAACGTAGTTGGAGGTGCGATCTAGAGCGGAAGTTCCGTACTTGCGGATGCAAATGCGAAGCTCCATTACAACCCCAATGAAGATATTGAAAAATGTCCATTGTTTCATTAATTGCAAGTAGTAGATATTCCAAAAATCTAGCCTCCTTGTAATATTAACCACAAAACATTGTAAGTGCATCATTTTTTTCATGCTGGAAGTATTTTGTTTTTATTTTATGATTTCTGATTTCCCATAACTAGTAACTAAAGAGACTTTAAATCTTTTAAGGCTTAATAACCTTCTAACGAAACAAAGGAATGAAATGAAAGATGACTTGGAAGAGTTGAAAGCAGCGCTTGCTGGCAAAAAACAACTATTAAGGACAGTAGAGTCAAATGACCCAGAAGATTTCTATTTAAACGATGATGAAACAAGCACAAAAGAGGTGTCAGTAGAAACTATTCCAAATACCAAAGATGAATGTGAACATATGCCAAATATCCCAAAAAATTGCACTGAAGCAATGAAAACAAGTGGTCGCAATGGCATTTATATAATTGAAGTTCCAAACTCTGGGCTCCCACCGTTTCCTGTCTACTGCTTAAAAAATAATTCTATTGAGTTGAGCAAAAGAAATGAAGACAATAATGGTTCTGGCTCAACTGCCAATCCTTGGACGGTTATCCAACGTAGACAGGATGGTAGCGTCGATTTTTACCGGAACTGGGTTGATTACAAGCGTGGTTTCGGTAATTTAGAGGGAGAATTCTTTATTGGATTGGATAAGCTACGTGCTATCACATCATCAAGGATTCATGAGCTCTGGATACAAATGGAAGATTTTGAAGGCGGGAGACGCTGGGCCAAGTATAGTACCTTTGCTATTAGTGATGAAAGTGATAGCTATAGATTAAATGTCCTGGGAAATTATTCGGGCGATGCTGGTGATTCGCTGGCCATTCATAAAGCTCAGAAATGGACTACGAAGGATCATGGAAATAGTTACTGTGCTCAGCAATTTATTGGTGCGTGGTGGTATAAAAACTGTTATGATAGGTATAATGTAATATTTTTTTTTGTAATAAGACAAACATAGTTATTTTTTTAAGCAACTTAAATGGCCAATACATAAAAGGAGGATACGTTGAGTCTAACAGTTATTCTAGGGGTGTCAATTGGAAGTCATGGCGTGGACATCTTTATTCACTGAAATATGTTCATATGGCAATACGACCCATTCCCAATCGGTGTTAAATATCTCAAGAACTAAAGATTGTGTTTTTATTTTAAGTCACTAGAAATTCTGTATATTTCTTCTACTGAAAAATTTAACGAAAACAGAAATTTTTTTTATTCTTATAAATGGAAAAATAATAAATTTGATGATGTGAACTATCAAAAACGAAAATTTGCAAAATCGACTATTTTTGGGAAAAGACCTGCTCAGATTTGGGTCACATTTTGCATGGTCATACAAATCTTACAAAAATGTATTACAGTTTTCTCCAACGATTCTTAGTTCCAGAGGTATGGATGGATGCTCAAAAATAAAGTCTTGGCAAATATGTAGAACAACCATTTTAATGTCGTCGAAAGTAAAAAAACAAAAAACAGATTTTCATAAGTTAAATATGCTTTTTTTTAGGATTAAGTTTTTGCAAAACCTCATACAAAAATTGTCATCTGATTTTTCGTTGTTTATGCTTATGGTGTTTCTTGAATTCTGGGTTGTTGTCGTTGTTTTCATTTGTACCGTTTGTATTTTGCTTCGAAGTTCACAGAAGAGCTCTCCTTTAGGTATTTTTATTTTTGATGAGAGAGTACGATGATAAGACAGTTTTACAGTTAAATTGCAGTTTGTTGTTTTTATAAAATTCCGTTTTTGTCTGTCTGTCTATCTGTCTATTTTTTATATATTAGTATCGATCAGTCGGGTGTCATAGAATATAAAACTTTTATTTAGGGTGGCCCTCAAACAAAAATATTTTTAAAATATAATTTTCACTAAGACCGATAAATCGACTCACACCGAATTTACACCACGTATCTTTTATGATAAGTGGTATAGGTAAGGCAATAAAACTTTTATTTAGGGTGCATTTTTAGGGTGGTCCTCTTGCAAACATACTTTTAAAAAAGAATTTTCACAAAGACCGGTCAATCGATTTACATGGAATTTATACCACGTGACTTTTATGTGTAGGAAACTAGCTAAAAATTAAAAACTTTTATTTAGGGTGGCCCTCACATAAAAATATTTTTAAATACATATGTAGAATTTTCACAAAGGCCACTTACTCGATTCACATGGAATTGCACCACGTTTCTATTATATTAAGCGAAATAGCTAAGGCTATAAAACTTTTATTTAAGGTGACTATTTAAGGTGGCCCTAATTTTTAAAATATCATTTCCACGAAGAACGGTCAATTGATTCACATGGTATTTACAACAAGTGTCTTTTATATTAAAAGGGATAGCTATGGTTATAAAACTTTTGCTTAGGGTGCATATTTAGGGAGGTCCTCATACAAAAATATTTTTAAAATATCATTTTGCCGAAGTCCGGTCAATCAATTCACTTGGAATTTACACCACGTGTCTTCTATATTAAGAAGCATGACTTAGGCTATAAAATTTTTAAGTAGGTTCCATATTTAGGGTGGCTATAATACAAAATTATTTTTAAAATACCATTTGCACAAAGACCGATTAATTGATTTACACCAAATTTACACCACGTAACTTTTATATTTAGAAGCATGGCTTAGGCTACAGAGCTTTTGTCTTGGGTGCATATTTAGGGTGGCTTTCATACGAAAATATGTATTTTGAAAATAGCATTAAACCTATTCAAATGGAATTTACACCACGTGTCTTTTATATTAAGAGGCATGGCTAAGTCCATAAAATTTTATTTAGAGTGCATATTAAGGGTGACCCTTATACAAAATATATTTAAAATAGCATTGGAATGATTCACATTGAATTTACACCACGTAGATTTTATATTAAAAGGCATAGCTTAGATTACAGAACTTTTATTTTAAGTGCATATTTAAGGTGGCCCTCATACAAACATTTTTCTTATACGTATATCATTTTCTCGAAGACGTTTACAATTCTATGTTTGTTTCTGCTCAATATTGATTCTCCAAAACTCTTTACCAATCACTTTTAAATTTCTGTGTAACATTCTGATTCCCGTAAGTTTACAGATCGGCTAATATTTTTTTAACTATTATATATTAGTTAATTTTAGTTTGGCTGTATTAAAGAGTTTAAGTTTACTGTTTTAACTGTTATTAAATGTTAAAAGAACCACAGAATCGCTTGGCCGGGATAGCTGGTTAATATATATTTTAAGATTTTGTAACTATGTTGCTTAGAACTCTTATATAGTTTTGGAATTTTTCTAAACTTCTCATGCATTTATTTTCACAAATTTAAAAAACTCATCATATATAGGTCACCTCAATCATGTTATGTCAATATGATAACATATTTATTTATTTTCATTTCAGCAATCTTTTAAGATTACGTTTCTTGTCGTTCGAGTTTTCTTGTTCCTTGTTTCAACCTATCAGGTTGTCTTTCCGTATTAAAAATTCTGCCTTAATTCATTTATAATCCATTCTCAGTGAAATTTTAACTAGTTAAAGTTCAATAAAACATAAATATCAGTTCAGTTTCATTTCCGTCTAAGCATAGTTACAGCTCTGCCACACTTCGAACATACTCAGATCGGTCTCAGTGCAGTTACACATTTACTCTCACTCCAGTATGTGTTCAGTGCAGTAAAGTTTGCATTTCGTCACAGATAAACCTCAGCAAATATCTATCCATATATCATTTCAGTTTTAACCTCAGCTTTGACACATTTTAATACAGTTCAGTCTCTGATTGTCTCAGGCCAATTATAGAATTTGACTCACAAGAACCTACAATGAAATTTCGCTATTGAATAATACTTACATTAGGCATAATTTCTCAATTGTGAGGACAAATAAAAATGGAAAATTTTTTGAAAAGAAATTGAGCTAATTAAGATTTTTGATTAACCATTCCTTCCGTCTAAACATTAAAGACTGTATATACTTATTTACTAAAGTATAGCAGAAATTTTTTATTTTGTCATCCAGTTTCCACCAGTACTGCATAACTTTGTATGATCTCAAGATTTCTAATCTTAATTATTTAATGCATAACGTATGATAAAGATGCTTACGGAATCCATTCTCAAAACCACGTAAATTAAATTGCAAAATATTATGATTGGACAGGAGCATTTAAGGTCCGCCTTAACCTACATGTGCACTTGCATATTTGCTTACCCAATTAACGTCTATTAAAATTTAACTCTGTGACTCAAAAATTTCTTTAGAAAATTTGTCGACATTGTTGTCAGCGGAAATTTGATATTTTAGTTGATGTTTTTATAATGCTTTTTCTAAGTTACGATATCATCGTAGAATTTATATCTCCTTTAAAAAAATTGTGCGAAATAAAGCAGGAAATGCGTGACATGAATACAAAATTCTCATAATAAAAAATTTTGAGAAAAGTGTTTTATATCCACGACAACTTCAACAAGTCCTTTTTTGCCAACTCGTAAAATGTTTATATTTTAAATTTTTTCCAAAAAAAAAAACAGTAAATAAATAGAGAAAAATTTATAAATATGACGCCACATGTAAAGTCAATTCTTTTTTCTAAGGCTAAACAAAAACGTGCAAATTTTTTCACACAAATTGAAAAATTCCTTAAATAAAAAAAAATTGTTTTTTTTTTTCCTTACCACTATACTGCCGTCAGAAACGAAAAGGGTGTATCTGAAAAAAATTGATATTCGAGATTCTTATGGCATCGGATAGTTCAATGAACTGCGTCTAATGCCGGTATCTTAGTTCAAACCTATAAAAAATCGCCTAAAAAAATTAACTATTTCTCAATTTTACATGTATTTCAACAAATTGACATAAACAAAACGTCATTTATCTCGAAACGAGTTTTTTTGAGATACGCCCTTTTCGCTTCTGACGGCAGTATAGCTTGAGCATAAATAAATAAAAGAAAATTATATAAAAAAATTTGTAGAAAAAAACCTCTATTAAAAATGGTTGTGCGACATGACTTTGAGTGAATTTGGTGGTGTGTGAATTTTCTGCCCCCCTACTCATTGTCGTCAATGCCAGTTCTGCACAAATCGAATTAAATAAACAAATGCGTAACGTGATCAAAATATTGAACGAATTTTTAAATGTGTTGCTGGATTTTTTTTATATATACTTATATACATATACATATATACTGTATATGTATGTACATGTGCGTATGTATATGTCGTTATAAACGGAAGTTAGGAGACGACATTTATAAATTGTTAAGTTCTCAACTGCTTTGCGCTGCCTGACACACATTTTGGGCAGATAGAGTGAGAGAGAAGTCCAAATATTTTAATTCAAACAAAAACAAATAAAATGTGTTTTTTAAGCAAAAATTACTCAAAATTCAATGAATTGTAAAAAAAAACATAAATTAAAAATAACGCTAGATTACAAACTTAAGCCTAATCTCGAGAGTTGGCTTATCACAGAGTTTTTTCAATGTATTTGGGGCATAGATTCCAGGTCAGATAAAAAATAATGTAATGAATTGGAAAAATTTGCGAATCTTGGGTTTTTTGAGAATTTCTCGAAAACGATTCTTAACAAAATAAAACCTCTACACAAAAAAGTCAATTTGTAAAATAAAAAAATCCCAGCAGAGAATAAAATTACAAATGCGATTGAATAGCATAGGAAATGCACAATTTAAAATCAATAAGATAAATATCCGCACTCGAAATTGCAGTAAAAATGTCAATTTTTTTATAACAAAAAATATCCTCACAATGGCATTTCACTAAAATGCGCAGTGAATATTTCTGCATCGCTTGAAACTGTGCCAAGTGCAAAAAACCAAACGTTGAAGATCAATAAAAGCATAAAAAGAAGAAGAAGAAAAAAGATGCAAGACATCAGACGAAGATAACGAGAAGAAAAATCTCACTTAAATTATTGACCGCCAGTCAAGACAAACGCCAACGCCCACAAAATGCTACAATCAGCGTGGCAAATCGATGCAGCTTTTTGTTTGCTGCGCTTGAACTAAAACGCATCACGAAAGACGCAAAAACCCAATATATAGAGTGGAGCAATAAAACCAAAATAAAAATCGAACAAAAGAAACTCAGAGTAGAAATCTAAGAAAATGAACTTGAACCGGATGCGGATATTGGAAGTTAAAGTGCACAAAAATGAAGATGTAAGCAATCAAAGCAGATGCAGCAAGTCATTAGATTGCAGTCTGGAAAATTTTTGATTTTTCTTACTGTACATGACCATCACGCAAGCTGCAATTGCTAAGTGCTTTTACGTGCGTAGCTGGGTAGGGGTACGAAAAAGCGCTCTTGACTGCATAATAAACTGACTGAGTCACTGATGGTGCAGATGATTTACTTTAAAGTACTGTAAATGATGTACGTACACACTTCAATGTTGCATACTGCAATACGCCAGAGAATATGCAAAGAAAAATTATAAAAATAAAATTGCAATTGAAATAGCTAAACCTCAGCACTCAGTTTGTAGGTGCACTCACTAAATGCTATCAGGTCAAGTAGGACATTAGCGTCACTACTAAGAAAAATAAATGTTGAGCGCATCGATGTTGCAAATACCAACGCGTTTGGATATCATAAATAAAAATTTCTATTGCAGGTAAATTCTTGAAGATGTCTGGGCATGGCAGGTTTAAACAAACATTAAGAATGGAATCAATAATTTCAAAAAAGCTATACTGAGCGATTTATTTAAAACCAATTTCACACAAATATTTTGGTTTAGGGTCAGACAAAATGTTGGCAAATTTCAAACATATGGCTTGACACATCCAAAAATAAGCATAAACTTCAAAACGCTACCTAAAGATTTATTACTAGAGCCTTCAAATATTGTTAAAATTGTTAAAACAACAATTTTTCGCCAATTTTCGAAGAAACAACATTTTTTGCGTTTTCTAGAATCGCCATATAAAATTTAACATTTTTTTGCGTTTTACTGACATTCAATTTTTTATTTGCTCATGCAATTGTTTCAATGATTGCAAAACTATTTGCTGGCGCGTAGCATGCTTTGGTTTTGAAAATTAAAATCGATCTGCCTTTATTCTATCTTTTGATTGATTTGTGATTCCTTGAACTTTTTAATAAATTTTTTCAAGATATTCTTAAAAACATTTTTGATTATCTCAAAAATTTTTCCCCTTGTCCTTAACAATTTTTCAGCTTTTTTCTTAACAATTTAACAGCAATTTTCGGCAGTTTGGCTTAACAATTATTGAAGGCTCTAATTATTTCACTAAATGTTGCCAAATTCAATGTAGGTGCTCTTAATCAAACCAGTCAGCATGTAACGAGGTAGAAAATAAACTCTATTAATAAAAAATACCAGGATCACGCGCACTTTTTGCAGCTAATGCGGTGTAGGATACGTAATTTTGGCAAGAAAAGATAGCGAGGATGATGTTCCTGCTAAAAAAACACTTCAATAAATTTTGTCATTCTGTCAATTCTGTCTTTTGCGGCTCATTTTTTTTTTGTCAAACTTAGTTTTTTTCTGTAACTTGCAATGCTGTCTAAAACGTTTCCATCTCTTTAATCAGAAAATATGTATAAGCGGGATGTATGTATATATTTGAAAATTTAACAAACATTTACAAGTGCGACACGATCCAATATTATGACACAAATAAAATTAATTTTTGCACTAATTTCAATGTTTTAGTAGTGCATCAAGGCAATGACTATCTATGCCATAGACAAGTGCAGTGAAAATGCTATTTTAGATTACAACTACAGTGACAAGAATAGAGTTGTCTATCTATGCATTTCCTTACAACTTGACTGAAACTTAAACACGACATAAGAGGAAAATTTTCAAGAGTGCACATAGGATATTCGCAACAAAATAAGAAAGTAAGATATAAAAAAAAAATATCGAATACGTTGCACGGAAAATGTGAAACATAAACACAATCATACATACATACGTTGCACATGTGAGGATGTGTAAACATGTTTGCACTTGTATATTTGCTTATATGTACGTATGCACATTGTGTTGCAAGTGTGTTTGTTTATTTTAGTAACACACAGGATGCTCTCTCACACAGCTGTCACACGAAAAGGTGTCACTCAACGATTTTGTTACGGTATTCGTTGTAGTAGTTGTTATTATTGCTGTGCAGAAAAATATATAATTTTTTTATTTTTACACACTCACATAGATTTTTAAAATTATTTTCTATATTGGAGCGTTTAAATACCCAGTTGGATATAACCTATCGAGAAAAAATTTATAATTTCCTGGGAGATGCTTAGAGAGTTTAGTCATACTCCAAATATAGGACTTGCACTTGAAAATTGGAAAGAAAATATATATAACACAATTGGCAGAATGTTAGAGAGGCCTCTAGCATGACGCCTGGTCTTAATAGCTTTAAGTGCTGCTGCGGAGTAATTAAGATTCAACCTTTGTTTCTCTATTATTCAAAAAATAATAGAAAATTACAAGTATCAGCATTACCTAATCTAAGTTCCTTCAAAAGTTTTACCTCAGGAGGTACATACTTTCACAATTGACTTTTTGGCGATGCTTCGTTCAAGGATAAATATAGTATCGCTTTATTTGCCATATCTATCGTACTTTAAGCACAAACAATCAGTTAGTTAAATTTTTTTTTAATGTTGTAATTTCCAGCTGGGTGCTTCTGCAAGCATATGTAAGTGTGCACATGTATAGAGGTCCTCTATTTCTACCTTTTACCACTACTACGTACTGGAATTAGTTGTCGCTATGTAAAGAGGATTGAAATAGTGCATGAAGTCAGTGCAGAGATTAACTTGAGCACATGTTTGCAATTTATATTCAAGTTCAGTCTGCATTGTTTCTTCTATTTGTTTGTTTATTTTACTCTCTTCTATTTATTTTTTCTTATTTCAACATTTTACTAACTATACATTCGAGAGAAGCTCTTGACACATGGAAAATTCTAAAATACGCAGTGCTTTGATACTGATCGGCTGCGTATTTACCAAAAACTTTAATTTAACGACAAAGACAAAAGTGTTTTTGAATTAAGCGATTGCAGTCCGCTGGTAAGGATACTTTGTTGTGAATAATTCTAAATATCTTATTAGCTTTGATTTCAATAATTTTTGTGCCAAAAACACAAAAAAATATTTATTTTTTTTTTAATATTATCCTAAAGCTTTAAATATGTTTGTTATTCTAAAAAAATATGTAGTTTAGTGAAATTTTAAAAATCTATTTATAAGAAGGAATTCACTATTTATAAGAAGGTTATGTTGTAAACTTAATTTATCTCAAAAGGTCTTATAATTTGATATTTCTTTCATATGCAATAAAATCAGTCCTCTCCTAAACGTTATGGAAAAATAGAACCGATTTTCATAGGAGTACCCTTATATAGTTTTATATAAAGAATCAAATTAACATACTAGGGTCCGAAAGTTTTACTTACATAATTAACATGAGTGCATTTCATTTATTTCTCTTTTCGATCATGTTATTGAATTATTTTATTACATACACACACCGAGTTTTATAAAAAGTTCTAAGTAGCTTAATTAAAAAAACTTAAATACTGTTTATATTAAATAAAAATTTTATGTTTCATTGTAACTTACCTCACAAATCGATTGACTAATATTTTGTAAGTTCAATCGGAATATTCGATCCCTGAAAGTAGACAGAAAATTTGTTTTTTTTTTAATAAATAAATCTATTTAAGAATTATAAAAATCATAAAAATTAAAAAATATCAGTTCAATATAATTATACATATAAAATAGTTTTAAATTTAAGAACATATTAAACTGCCTGAAGTTCAGAAGACTTAAGATGCTTTCCCTTTAAATTTTACCTAAAAATATGCTACATTTATCATACATATTTCCATCGTTGCTACAATCAAACTCAACTTAGTTCCTTCACTTAAAGCAGCAAATAAATTTGCATAACATTAATCATCTAAAGCCACCTAGTCACATTTGTTTCCTCTGAAGCTTGGGAGTGAAAACCCTGTCATGTTAAATAAGCAATTTTTCGCCATATTATAAAAGAAAGTCATTCATACATTCAGTTAAACTTCAATTTTCGAATCCTTTGTGAATGCATTGTTTTTTTCACTTTTCCGTTGAATGTACATACGTAGCTTTGAGTAAAAACTTTACTTTCAAGCGCTTTAATCAACTGTTGTCTCAACTGTCGCACTGATGTCACATTCATCAATCAGTAGCGTCGTCGTCGTCATCATAGTCATCGTTTGCAGGTGGATTATTACAATGTCAAAGTGCAGGAAATCCTCAACAGAAAGAATAAGAAACAAAAAAAAAAAAAAAAAAAAAACATTAAAAAAATGAGAAAGTAATCGTTACACTTTTACTCCTGAAGCACTTCTTTGTTGATACTCTGATTTGCACAAAATGAAAAATGATCTTTTCACATTTTTCACTTTCACGGATTTTTTTTTTGCAGAACAGCTGGTAGAGATGTTGAAAAAGATATCGATACTTGTCTTACGTATAACAATAACACTTTCTTAAGACTTAGGCTGTTCGTCTTCGTCGAATTTTAATAATTTCATAGACTAGAACATTGTCGAAGTGCTCACCATATGCCAACAAGATCCATTTACCATTCCAATTATTAGGCAAAGGTAATCGTTGCGGAAATCATAAAATGAAGTCTCAGAAAAGTAAAAGTGGAAAATTCAGTCATCCTTAATCATCGTGGAAATGTAGCTAAAGCGGTACTTGATGGAGGCCCTATGTTGCAATAGGCGATAAAGGACAAAAGAAGAAGAAAATTTTCTGTACTGCGGAGTTATATGATTTGTAACCATTTTGTATATTGCTTGATATGGCTAAATCTAATTTTGCACAAAACTGAAGTATCTGGGCACGCAGCGAATAGGTTGTGATATTGTAAAAGGGCATGACGTTGGCTGCATTTGCTTGAATAGATCCTTCAGTTCAGTGCTAAAGTTTTTGTTTCAATGCCACAGACACATTTCGAAATATACTTTGGTCTTTACCAAAGGTATCTACAATAGTAGATGTTGACACCATAGCCGACTACTTTTTCGTCAAGGTCTAACCAATGTCATTCCTGGTGTTTGAATTTAAAGCTGAGATTGAGAAACTAGTTAATGATTGTTTTCAATGTATTACAATATTTATTTTTTGTGCGAAAACATTTTTCTTATATCTGAAGAAAATTTTTGTTTTGGTATCAATATGCTGATTTAAGGATTGATAATGTTAATATGTACAAATATCAAAATATTATTGACTATAAGGTTTCAACCAAACTTCAATAACCACTTCACCACTGTGTCTCCTTCTTTATTTTAGGACATGTAATTTATCTTCCATCAATCGCACTCACTACCTATGCTTATGGCTTTTGCCTTTGGTTGCTCTTAGTCGGCTCTTGGCTGTCTGCCTTGAAAAAATGTTTGTTTGTGTATCTGTTGTTTTTTACGTCGCTGTCTAACGTCATTTAACATATTGTCATTTCTTTTCATTTTTATCTACAATGTCATTTCTCATGTACATGCATATCTAGTTGTCTCACTCTAAGTATTGTAACTTTTTTTGCTGTTGGGAACGCCAGCTCTCAATACAAACACCATTAAATTGCTTTATAATAATGCAGTAATAGGAGAGAATGTTGTTTCAATTGTTGCTATAACTGCTTGTATGTATGTATGTATGTAACTGTCTATAAGTTTGTGTCTGTCTATACGTCTCTTGGTGTCTTTAGCCTTCACAACGTGAAGCTTATTGTTTGCTTGTTTGTTTGTTTTGCTAAGGATATCTTAGTGTTTCTATCTGGTATCTTGGTACTATGTGCTTTAAGTTGCATTTATGTTATCGTGTCACGGCACGATTTTTGGATTAGCTTGGTCGTTTCTTTAATGTTTCATTTTGTTTTTCTCTGATTTGAATCTTGATATTGTCGCTTTTCTTTCTTTTCTTTTGAAAAATCAATTTCAGTTTTATTTTTATAAAGGCTTTGATTTTGATTTAATGGCTTGAAAGTTTTTTATCCGTCTACGAAATAACTTTTTCAATTCAACTTAAAGGTTTTTATTAAAAGATACGTTAAATGATAAATGCTGTCTGAGCTGTTGCGCCTAAAATCCTATCACAAAGAAAATGTACCTAAATCGCTTATTTTCACTGAACTGCGAATTCACTGCAATTTTGCTACCATAATTAGTGGCAGCTTAGTTTAAGTGCCTAAAAGCAGATTCTGACGTTTAAACGCTTGAAAAATGAATTGTTTTAGCACAAACGAATGAAATGAAACCTTGTGCGTTCGCACGAATTCATTGTTTTTGTGAGTATCGTGTGTAATTTGTAGCAGTTTCAAAATGAATGGATTGGGTTCATATAGCGAATGTCGGTGTCGCCAGGGGCAGTGAAGTAAAACAAAGTTGCAGAATTGTTAACTACGTAAATATGCCACATATATCTACCCTGACTAGATAATTTCAATGTGGCTATGAAAATTATTGTAGGCTTACAGGATGATAGAGACGAGTTATGAACTTTTGCGTAAATGGTTGGCGATCTGTAAACAGTACAATGAATTGCAGCTGGAAACATTGTTATAGTGAAATGTTCCGCTTTTAGTATATGCTTTGAACTCATTTAGTACTATAAATCAGTCAGCTGTGTAGTGACAAATCGTAATATTTTTTTATTTTTTTTTTTTTTAATTTATTTTAGTAGAAATAGAAATTTTAGAGCTTACAAATTGAGTACTTAAATCATTATAATAAACATATAAAAAAATAAATGGCAATTAAGTACAGAGACATTCCACATTTTTTCTTTTAGCAAAATCAAGAATTTTCGAGGCACGACCTCCTCCATAGGATAAGGCTTTCAAAAGAATGTTACAGAGGAATCGAAGCTCAAAAATTTAAATTTCACCTTTTTGAAAATTCTTTGAAACTCAAGTAAAAATCACATGACAACTATTTGAACGACCGTAAAAGAACAAAAAACTGCAAATTTACATAGATATAAGCCAAAACATTTAATAAAAATTGCAAGGACATCAAGAATACTCAATAAACTTTGTTACTCTTTTCATCTCAATTTATCTTCCTTTTGATTTCCTTTATTTTTTGATAAGTTAACTATTGATAAATTAATAATCTTATGTGAAAATTTCAGCCAGGGTCCTTCTATTTTTAAAAAATTTTTGAAAATAATCTCAGCTGTAACGCTTTATTCCCTATCATCCACATGTTTCCAGTAAAAAAAAAGGAAAATGAAAATTTATAACAAATATTCTTAAAAAAAAGAGATCTCACATAAATAGGTTGATAAAGTCGTATCAATAAAATCTAGTAGTTTTAAAAAAAATCATCAAAAAGAGTCTTAGATAAAAGAAAACGAATGAAAGAAAGGAGAAAGGTTCCACAAGAAAAAAAGCTAATGAACGGATAGCTTAAAGTTTCTTATTCTTATAATAATTATAATGGATTTTATGTGTGTAAGTAAGTAAATTATATAGTCTGTCTCTTCGAAATATGAAAATTACTTCTTATGGAGTGGATGATAGGACTTGGAGTTTTTGAAACCAACTAAGTAGTTTCTTGAGGCAATTCACAACATAACTTTGGCCGAATTTTTATTCAGCTGTAACCTAAGTTAAGTTAAATCGAGTAACTGAGAGTAAAAGTATCTGAATTGTGTAGAAAATTTAAGAAATATAGAAATTTTTCTAAATCATCTTAAGTAGACTTAAGCAAGTTTTTTGACCAACATTTTATTCACTCCTGTAAGCAGAGATGAGAAACTCCCAGAGACATCGAAAAATCATTTCAACATTTTTTGCCATTTTTAGATTTTTGCATCTGAAATAGTGATTTGTACTTTGTGATTTTCAATTTCAATTGTGAAAAACATACGTACGTAAAACAACGTTTTCGTTGTGAAAAACATACGTCAGTACATTTGACAAATGTATAGTACATTCGGTACAATGGACGAATTTTCAGTACATTAGGAGTATATTAAGTACATTTTCGTTACACTTGAATAATTTCTAATAATTATCTTCTTCTTTTTCTTAGAATAAATTTGAAAATATTTGTATATTTTGGTGAAATACGGGTTTGGCGTAGATTTTAAAAAATTTACATTCGGCTTTTAAGTAATACATTTCAAGTCTCGATTCATTAAATCTGCACAAAACTCAAATGCCATCCCTGATCTCAAATGCAATGCGTTGAATTTTTACTATACTTTTATGTACGTTACTCATATGACCTGTTGGCAAGATATTCGAATGGCACACTTATAAACATCCTAAGAAGAATTTTCGATTTAGCCCGTGGATGGAAAATACTTCCGATCTGATAAAAATGATTTTTTTTTGCATTGACACTGTCCTATTTTATAAGTTTCTAAAAATAATTAAGAAATATTAACTACTGTTTAGCTATCGTTAAAAGTGGATAATTTATTCACACGTATTTTTCATTTTTTTAAAAATGAGGCTTTTTATTATAATCAGAAAATATTAAGTAGTTCTGCAAAGAACTTTTGAAATAGTTTTTCTAACCTATTTTACATGGGAACTCACAATAGAGTTGTTGTTTTGTTACTTAATTAATTTCCCGCTTTTGACAAATTGCACCACTGTAGAGAGTTTTCGAAAAAAAAAATAAATTGTAATTTATATACACACTCCAGTAGAAATTGTACAAAGCATAAGCGAACCTTTAGGCGAAAAACGAACGGCTATGTGTATGTGAACATAACCACAAGCATTTTTGCTATATGGCGGTTAAATTGCTTCAACTGCAACCATTAATCTTCATTTTCACTTACTGTTGTTGTTTTTTGTTGCTGCTGGAACTGCTCTTTAAGCAACGCAACGGTGCAAAACAAATGAGGGAACCTAACTCAACAGAAAAGACCGAGAGACAGATAGACAACGAAATTGCGACAAACAGACATACAGCCAGATGGAGTATTACACAAAAGCAACAAGCGAACACACAAAGTGAAACTTTGCAGCTCAAGTTGATGTACTATAAGCTCATGAAAAAAATTTCAACACAAATACTATACCTAATGGTCGGACTAGTTAATTTTAAATTTAGGCTACTTTCGGCTATTCACCTATAGCCAAAAAAAGCCCATATTGTGGTCGCTACAATAGTGAAAAGTGTACTGGGAAATAGTGATCTTATTGATAAAAGAAAAAAAAAAATTTACACGTTCGAAGAAGAATAAATTGTAATCAAAACAATATTGGCCGAAAATGGTGAGGAGTATTTCCTTCGAAAGTTCTGATAATCTTACAGAAACTAAAGACCATTATTGAGACATTATATAAATTGTGTGTAAATCTGTATTTTACATAAAACTAATTTGGTTAACGTTTTGTGCATGCTTATTCCACATATGCATGTATGTATGACATACTTTCAGCCTTGCACTAAGTTAACATAAGCAAAAAACTTATGCGCATTTTTCTGCAAAAAATTGAGCTGCAAATGTAGAAAATACTTTTGCGATGCAGAGCTCATTTGGAGAAATTCTACTTAAAATGCTCCAAAAGTATGCACCATTTTTTTCATACATCATATGTCAAGCGGACAACCTTCCTGGCCAAAAATGGACTTCACCGATCGAGACGTACGAGGTCTCAAAATGTTCGTCTAGTTAAGGGCTTCTGAAAGCGAAGTGGCTCATTAAGAAATTCAAAATGATGGATCAAAATGTCCAGCTAAAAAAGTTTGTAAAAATAAAAATTCGCAACCGATCGGGTCGTTTCTTGGCTAAAATTGACAGCATCCAACATGGCGGATCCAATATGGCGGTCAAAAATCCAATATTGTATCTGAATTTTTGAAATTCAACCGATTTGCACGAAATTTGGTATATGAGGGTCATGGGAATTACTGATCACGAATCCGAGTTCAGATTTTACAAAATCAAGATGGCGGACAAAATTTTAAAAAATAAACCGATTTGTACCAAATTTATTATACAGAGATTTTTGGGGACGCCGATTGCGAACCTGGAGTTAGAATTTCAAAATTTTCGAATTAAGGATGACGGATCCAACATGGTGGACATATTTTTTAAAAATCAACCAATTTGTACCAAATTTGCTATACCGACGTTTTGGGAATCACTGATAACGAATCTGAGGTCATATTTTTAAGATTCAATATGGTGAACCCAATATACATAGTTGAAACTCAACAACCCAATTCACTTTATATAAGTGAGCCCCTAAACCCACGCATACCTAACTTTGCACAAATCGGTAGATTTTTAAAAAATATGTACGCCATGTTGAATACGTCGTATTGAATCTGAGAATTTTGGAAATCTCGCTCCAGATTCGCAATCGGCGACCCCAAGAACTTCTGTATAACAAATTTGGCACAAATCGGTTGATTTTTGAAAATTTCAACCGCCATCTTGGATCCGCCATTTTGATGTTGTAAACACTAAACTCGGATTTGTGATCAGTAGCTTTTAAGACTACCGTATATCAAATTTGGTGCAATTCGGTTGACTTTCAAAAATCGGCGACCATTATATGATTTTTGACCGCTATATTGCATCCACCATGTTAAGTTCTGTCAGCCTTCAACGCCAGCTTTTTAGGAGCTGGAACTGGACACTCGATTTTTCTCCGGCTTCCGGCCACCATATTTGATCCGCCATTTTGAATTTCTTCTTTCTTGCTTTCAAAAGCCCTTAACTAGACGAACATTTTGAGATCTTGTACATCTTGATCGGTCAAGCCAATTTTTGGCCAGGAAGGTGATTCGCTTGATGTGAAACGTCCCATATATAATTATTGTAATTTTTGGTAAAACATGACGTATGAGAAATATTTAATTAAGGTAAAATATGTAATATTCCTTGCAACCAGTGCACATCAGTGATTGAATTTTCTGTACATCTGTACTTTTTTCAGTACATTTGCGTTGGTAAAAAAAAATCGTCAGAACATTGGACAAGTTTATAGTACATACGGTACATGTTGTGCGACTTCAATACATATGAATGTACAGTACATTTTCACTACACTTGGACTATTTCTAAAAACTTTCATTATTTTTTATTAAATTTAGCTAATATATGCGTAGAAACCTGAAGTAAACTTTGCTGACTTATTTTTTTTTTTTAACGTAAAAAGCTAAGGCTTTGTTTGAGTTTTAGTAATTTTAATTAACTTTTTGATATTCATGATGAAAAAGTACATTCGCCATCTACAAAAAACATTTCAAGTCGCGACCCAAGTGCCATCACTGCTTGCAGCTGCTGCCCGTAAAAGCACTTCCTTTCAGTACACATTTTTTACTATGCAACAATTTTTAATTCTGTACTTAATTGAAATAAAAATATTATTAACAAAACCATAAAGCAGCTGATTGTGTAAGGGCCCAACTCATAAGTGTAGTGTGCAAAATTGCTGGAGTTGTAGTAAATGAAAGAGTCTGCCTCAGTTATGTATAAGACGAGCAGAGATACAAGCAGTCAGTTACTAATTCATAATTACGTATTCTGCCAGTGTTGCCAAATACAAGTTTTGAAGTGCTTTTCATAAGCAATGAAATATGGATGCCAGAGTGCGCGAGTCAGAGATTTTAAGCTGTTGGTTGTGGTTGAGCGAAAACTCTAATGGAGTGGCTGCGTATGCCCAGCAACTGCTTATGCTTTCATTCTTGGTTTTTTCCGGATGTTTAAAAAATTGTAAATTTTTAATTTACCAAAATACTAGTACATGGTAAGCATTTGTATCTTTTCGAGTATATTTTACTACAATGTTAATTTGTTATTCTTTTTTCTTTTACTTACATTGCACCCACATAAAGGGCGTTACCTTGTTCATCAAAATAGAATGTTTTGTAGTGTAAGGGACCGCAGCTAAAGTCGCGCACATGATCTGAAATTAAAAAATTAAAAGTTTAAAATTAATACAGAAGAAATACAGAGAAATAAAAATATTAAAAAAATTACAGCTATAAGTTATAAGCTGAATTGTGAGAGAACTCTCATGACATTTAATATTCCAAAAAAGATTTACATTAAGTAGCTGTCATCTTGATTTTTATTTAATTTTATTATTATTTTATTACTAAAAACAGCATCTTCATTTATCTTAAAACCATGACTGTCCTAAGTCCACAGTAATATTTATTTTAATACGCTTGTCGTAAAAATAAGAGTTGTCAATGTCAAGTCTAAAAGTCAACGAGCGCAAAAAAAATCCATTACAAGCCAATAAACAAAGTATTAAAATTTGTCATTCCGCTGCTAATTTGCATATCTCGCAAAAAAGGTCAATATTTGCGTAGGAGTGGCAGAGATAGAAAAGCATAGCAGCAGTCAAAAAAAGAGAATCAGTAGCAATAGCAGCAGCTATTGAGGATTTACTTGACACACTGCGAAATTAACATAATTTTAGGCATCGTTTGTCCTATGGCGTAGGTTATAGGAAAATTTAGCACTTTGATTGTTATAGTGCTTACTTTAGGTGAAATTGAGAATAATTGAATCACAAATAAATATCAATCGTAAAAATTCCGAAATTACGCGGATAATACTTGAAAAGTTCCATAAAAACCTATGCCGCGTATCATTAGAAAAGTATGACATATAGTTTAATTTACAAAGCCTAGTACCACCAAAACATTTTACTATAAAATAGATAGTCTTTTCATAAGTTCATTATCGTATCGTTTTAGGACATTGATTTTCTTCATTTGTTCGCTAACACCACTTCCAATAATAATAATAATAATAAAGACTTCACCTGTTTTTACAAGACCGTAGGCATCAAGCACAATAAGAAGATTGGTGTTTTTTAATTTGCGGTGGAAAACAAGTTCATAGTGCCGTAGCTAACAATATACATACATTGAAGGACTAGCATACTCCACAACATTAATTTTCAAGAGTTTATGCATAGCTTAACAATCTTTCTTTATATATTATATATCATTTCTAGTAATTTCTATAATATGCACCTAAGCGCTCACTACTTATTATTCATTGCTATGCAAATTATTTTCTTCAGTCTTTTTTTTTGTTGCTGCATGCTTATGTCTATTATTATTGTTATTATGTTTTTCTACTACTTTTATACTACTATTGTAAATTTGTTAGTTATTGTTGTTGTAGGGTTGTAATACAATTTCTTGATAAAATACCGAAAAAAGAAAAACGTCAACATAATTTTTGTAGTTGTTGTCAAAAACTTTTTGCTTTTTATTACCCGCTGTCCTACGCCCATAAAAATAACTACAATTGTTGCAATAGGCTACGCTGGTGTCCTACTCGTAATAATAATGAGTTCTCTTTTTTTCTACTCACAGCAGTAAAAAAGGATTTGGTTGTCTATTTGTTTAGTCCCTCCCATCATTTCATTTATTTTTCTTTGTTGCCTACGCAATTTAATTTGTATTTTTGTTCTTTTTTCAGTTCATTAATGTATGATTTGTACTGTGTGTCCTTTTGTAGGTCCTCTTATATTTTTTTTTCTCTATTTATTGTGCGCTTAATTGTTGCAAATTAGTTGCTGCTGACTTTTAAAAGTCTTTGGTTGACATTTTTGGTCTACACACTTTTAGTCTCTGTTCTAGAAGGTTTTTTTTATCAACTCATGAAAATTAACGCACGACCGCAGGATTTGTTTTTACTAACTGATGAGTTAATTCCTGCGGCGCTGCCTGGCAACTGAAATTAATACGTGCTACTGATGATGACACTGTGTGCGTTTAACTTTTAGTTTGCAGCAATTTATGCATTTGCTTTTAACCGTGGGGTGGCTCCAAATAATTCAGTTGTCGAAAAATCACCTCATATACCTATTAATAAAAGTGGATGAATTTTTAAAATGACTCCATAAAAATAGAATATTATATCAGACTATTTTCGGTCGGGAACTTCTAAAATACTTATCTGGTGATCTCTAAAAGTTTAAACTCCCTTCGATTATCCTTTTTTTCTTTTTTTTCTCTTTTTATTTTTTTTCTTATTCTTCTTCTTTCTTCTCTTTAGTTATAAATATTCCTCATTTTTTTTTTTCTTTCTCTTTATCCCAATTTTGTTAATAATTAAAGCTACTTTTTGAATTTCATTTAAATGTAACTAAGATAATTATTTTTAAGTAATAGTCTACGATTTTATATTTATACATATTTTTAAATAAACTTTGTTTCCTCACTAAGCTTGTACATTTTGAAAAGAGTAATCTTATTTGTACAATGAATAAATGAATTAATTAATAAAATAAATAAAACAAACATGAATGACAGGTATTGATGTATAAATTTGTCACTTAATGAAAACCTGTCGTCAGCAATCTCCAAGCTGGCACATCAAAATTCATTAATAAACAGGTAAATAACTGACGAAAATTAAGGCAAATACAACAAAAAACGGAAGACAACTCATCGAAAAAGAGTTTAAATTACACAAGAGTGCAAAATAATAAAAGTATTAAGATATTAAGAACTTCATCAGAATCGAACTAGGCACATTCAAATCATTGCAGGTGGCTCAAAAGTAGCTCCAAATCTTTTAAGTATCCAACTGGAATCAGAAAAACTATGTTCCATGATTATTTAGAAAGTAACGTTCATTTGTGTAGATTAAAGACTATTCCAACTTTTTATTTTTCGCTTAAGCCACCCTGCTCTCTTAGTTAACGGTAAGCAAATTTTGTATGAACGACACTTTTTTGTCATGTTACTAAAACCACCTGTCACCTGTTTTTTATTTTCTTATTTTGTTGGTAAATAATTACTTAATAAGCTGTGTTTTTTTTTTACTGTTGTTTACAATTTGTAACAGGGAAATGATATTGAAGGCACAATAAATGCTTAAATTTAATTTTGTTTAAGTACCATCAATAGCAAAATATTTATTTATCAACTTTTTATTGAAAAAATAAATAAGAAAGCTTCAGAAATGCAAATTCCACATCAAATTCTATTTCCGCAACATAGAATACAGCATGACGTATGAGTAACATTTAATTCACATAACATGAAAATGTCATAATCGTTTTGTACAAAAGCAACAGCAGGAAAACGATAATAAATAAAATAAAAAAGAAATCGTAGAAATTTCATACACATTATACTGACTTAAGCACATCCTGCAACTATCAACTTAACATTCAATTATTATCCTTTGCCATTTATACAAAAAAAAAAAACAACCATACTAACTCAAACATTTACGACAATATAAAAGAAAGAGAGAAAAAACTCAGCAAAATAAGTGCGAAATAATATTTCAACACACAACGCTTGGTTCTACAAAAGCAAAAAAAAAAAGGGCGAAAAAACCAAGCATCCATTTTATGTACAAAAAGTAAAAAAAGGAGAAAAGTTGAGCATATCTTCATTGATGTTTTACACTTATGCCAGACACTCACACACACAAAATATAAATATATCACTTTTTTCTCTATTTTCGACTCTTCTGTCATATACTATACACATATTTTGACCCAAATACATACCTACAACAACGACAACAAAGAAAAGGATGAATTTTTTTGCGCTCCATTATTGTCTGTCAACGGAACGTTAACATATGCTTTACGAATACATACAAAAAAAATAAAAACTTTTACTTAAAGACCCCGCACAGTAGTGCATGTTTGCGTGTGGGTGTGCATATGGGAAAAATATGAAAATCCTGGCAAAGTGTCAATCAGTTTTTTTAAAAGCCTTGACAAGTATTTGTTGTTTTTTTTTATTTACACAATTTTTAATATAAAAAATGATTTTTTCCACTTAAATTGTTGTCATTTTTTTAAGAAATAGAGAAAAATATTGTTAGGGGAAAAAAATGTAAAATATATGCGAGACCATTTGCAGCTCAATGAAAATGTGCGAACATCAAGACAAATACGAAAACACTTAACACTTTATTACTCAACCCCAGCTATGAATATGAAGCACAAACGTAAGCACAGTGGTTTCATTAGTGGCAAAGTGATATTTTGTTTAAGCGCAATAGCTGGAATATAACAATTTGTTCTTTCATCAAAGATGAATGTACATAGATTCAGCTTATCTGCTTGCTATCAAAAACAGACCAAATGCATGAATGAATATTTGAAAGTGTGCATATTTTTTGTAGGCAGACTTCTTGAAAATATTTTTTTGATTTTAGTTTTAATCTTTGTGAACGTCTGCCACTAATAGTATGAGGCAACCAGTTTCGAAAATGTATTCAAAATAATAAAAAAAAATAATGTTAATGGTATTTTATAAAAATTTCGAATAGAAAAGCCCGAAATGAACTTCTTCAGGTGACTAAGAATATTCATTACAACAAATCACTGTGAGAACTAAAAACTTAAGGCAGCACATTTCACTGTAAAATTTAAAGCAAAAATGTAATTTTTACACATTGACAGCTGTCAACATATTTACTGGCTGCTGGTAAGCAGAGACTCGCTATATTTTCTTTTATCTTTATATATATTTTTTTAAAGTTTTTTCTGTTTATTTATTGTTATTACTTTACTTATGACACTTTCACGTCTTTACAATGTTCAATTTTTACAAAGTTTTTTTCCAATGTTTTCTTTATCTTATGCTCTTGAATGCTTGACCTTTTTCAACTTCTAACATCACATTTCCATTCATCGTTTTTTTCGTCGTTTTATTTTCGTTTTTATCCATTCAATTTCTATGCTTCATCAGCATGTGACATCAATCAAAATTTCATGTAAATAACTGTGCGGTTGTTTATGTTTCTGTCTCTCTCTCTGTTTCTATGTCACCCACTCGTTGACTGCCTTTGTCTGTATTTTTCACTGTGTGTTAGTGAGTGCGCTTGACACAGTGCCACTGTGATTTTTTTCTCCATTGTCCTTTGCCAGAGTGCTTGTGGATATGTGTATGCGTGCGCTATTGTCTGTTATGTGTCAGTGTGTTTGCATTGTAAATTGTAATTTGAGCATTAATATCGTTTATCATTTTAGTCAAGTGTCAGTGTTTTTGTGTCACTATGCATTCGTTTTATCTCTTCTTTTTACTGAAAGTAAAATTGATTTTTCGATTATTGTTTGTCCTCTATTTATAGTAAATTGATTTCGGCTTGATATTTTGTTAATTAAAAGAATACTTTTACTTAAGTTTATTGACGTATGAGCAACATTGAATTTGAAAATTTTATATTAATCATGCGCTTAAAAATATGCAACAGATTTAATTAAGACTTCCTAAAATGTTTTAAAATTTTCAGAATTTGTTTTAAATCTTATTTGGTAGACTTATAGACAATTTGCGAAAAAGAGTAACACCAATGAAAAATTCATGTAAATAAATTTTAAAAAAAAAATCATACAAGCAAATTAGAAATGGAGCAGACTTGAAAAGTCTTACAAACTGAAAATAATTTAAACGCGCTCATACCACTAGAAAACATTATTTTAAGCCAAACTGCAAACATTTGCAAAAAAAAATAAATGGAAAACATTTAAGGGCAAGAAATCGTAAACTGTAGTTTCAGGCAATTTTTTCTCGGAAAGTATGCTAACCTATAATGTATAAATGCTGCACTTTAAAGAGTTTAATTGAGCATAAAAATTTAGTAGTGACATAAAACATTTTACGACTGCTATTCTAAAAAGGAAATAGTAACCCATAGTGCCTTAAAATTCAAGGATATGATTTATGGCATTTTAACTTTTTTGTATATTTTAAGCTTAGTTTTATGTTTGTGAAGATATTGTATTTTCATTTTATGATTTTATGTTATGGTTACATAATACCAACGCACCATATTTGTTATTTCTAGCGACAGAGCGTTGCAAGCGCAAACGGCATTGACATATTTTTTTTGTAATAAAAGAAAGCTAAATGTTTGCCTTAGATTTTCTGTGAAAAAATCCCGATAACATTCAATTCATGTTCTTGATGTTTTGCAAACTTTGTGGTCCTTTTATAAATCAGTCATTCAGTCAGTCGGTTATCATCAACAGTATGCAGTTATGTCATTGAATTTTAAAATGCGTTTTACAATTTTAACTGAAAGTAATATGCGGGCTTTTGCGAGCTATTTTAAATTTTCTTACACAAGAAAAATATTTTGTTACATTAACGTAACCTGCATAGATCTTATTTATATTAAACATTTTTTTGAGCAAAACTTCTATGAAAAGATTATCAGAAATATTTCATTATTACTACATTATTTCCAATATATTTTAGCAGGGAAAATACTCAAAACTTTAACTTTTCGTTTAAGCATTTAAGTTCGGTCTTTTGGAAAAGAAAACTATTAATTCGAAAAAATTCCGCACAAAGTTTTTAGTTACAAAAACAATTTTTTCTTAAACATTCAGCCTTTTGTTTACATTTTAATCGAATTTTAGAACAATTTTGCAAAATATTAACAAGAAAATGTTGTCACATATATTGTATATGAAAAAAAAAATCATATTTGAGCTATTTTTCTTTTTTTAAATTTTTTCTTATAATATGGTCCGTGACATAGCGCTGCATTTTTGGTCATTTCTACCCATTTATTTTTTCTTGCAATTTATAGTTTGGGTTTGGCTAATAATGAAAATAAACGTCTATCGTCAGAATCGTGTTTAGGCTGGTTGTGAAATGTGCGTATATGCTTCACTACCACCAAATAGTATCCATAATTGACCGAATGTGCCCTTCTGGAATAAATTTGTTATATCATAATGCACCAAACCAAGAATATGGAAGAAAACAATGAGCATCACCTTAACTTTTGAGCGTCTTTGAGTTAGTTTTTTTGGTTTCGACTCTTATTTTGTCGTCCATTCTGAGAACTGCTGACTTGTTTGCATATCAAACGTGTAGACCTTCTCACGGTTCTGTTTCAAAAACTGCAGTACTTTCGGAACACGCCGCGTAGTGACGCCATTTATGCCAAAAATTATCATCAAAATCAAATGCATAAGCTTATTAGAAATTCTAAAGTTATGAGCTATCTATCTAAATTTGAAATGGTAATTGCAGAGCAGAATTTCCTACACTTTTTCGATGTTTTCATCGGTTGAACAGGTCACAAGTCGTCCAAATCCAGGAAATTATTCGACGGTCTCTGGGCTTTCATTGATAGCTTTTGTACCTCTCGTAAGTTCATGTTTTCGTAAAATAGATTGATGCATTTTTATTGAACAAACTCATAAAAAAAAATTTAAAGTTCGGTATACTCTTTTGGCAAGAAATGACTCATACAAACGAAGGAATCCTAATCCATCACTTCAAAATATAAAACAAATGATTTGCGTTATTTGATAGCACAAAAATTATGAGAGAAAATGTAGAAATGTCAAGTTTGCAATTTTTTGAAACTTCGAGATGGTGTTGCCAGTGAAAAATATTGTCTAATAAATCTGGTTGTGTTATGGTTTCGAATCGCTTTGTTGCATAAGTCATGATCAAACCCTAAGATTTTTTTCTATTGTTTTTTTGATGAATATTTATCGATAAAATTTGATAACGTTTCATCTATTTTTTAATTTTGAGTGAAAATTAATGATGGTTATAATAATTATAGTTCTTAAGATTATAATTATAATTAACAATAATATTATTATTAATTTAATACTCTCATAGTTATAAAAGTATTATGAACTGCAGCTAAAAAAAATAGCCTACATTGAATTAAACCTTAAATATGCTTTTTATAATTTTTTGCGAAGTAAATTTCTTCCTCAATTTTCCTCACTTCTATATAATTTCAAACAATATAATGTTCATTCTCTGCTGCATCTAAATTATTCTAAGTTTTGTTTGTGACGAAAATATATTTGCATAAGGCAATCGCTTCAAGTGTTTGTAAGCATAGTAGTTGATTTATATGTATGTATGCATGATGCATATATTTGTGTTAATAAGCAACTGGGTCAGTTACACAATATCACAAACAACCGCACATACACAATGTTTTATAATGATGTCCTTGCCTTTCACTTGTCCCCATTATGTTCATCATTATTATTTTCAGATGCGAAATAATTATTTTGTTCCTCTTGTGTATATTAAGCGATATTTCACTCATCTATTTGCATATCATTTCCCTTCATTTAACTCTACACTCTTCTTCCTCTTGTACATCATTGACAAAACTTATGCTGCGTTATTATTTTGTCTCACAGTGATTGTGAGTCAAGCTTATGATGCTGTCACACAAGACGTATGAGCAACATTAATTTGCATTGTAAGACACAAACAGTGAATAAGCATTAATGTCACAATGATTGTTGTTGTTATTGTTACTGTTATTGTTGTCTTTTATCTAATGAGAATTTCACATTTGCAATTACGTGCGTGTTGTACTGCTCAAGTGGAAATTTCTGCTTGAATTGCATTTACAAATGCAGCAGAAAAAGTGATTTTGTTAAATTTGACATATGAGTTACATACTATGTGGAAACGAATATTATGGTAATTAACAGAAAATGCATTACACTTATTGTTAGAAAATTAATTGAAATTTATTTGTGGTAGTAAAATAAAAGTTTTATTTTAGCAACAAAATAAAATTTAATTAAAAACTCTCAAAAGGAATAATCCTCTGATTTTTGGGTAGCTGTACCAACGAGCTTGAGTGAAATTTAATTTTTAATTATATCAAAACAACTCAACTATTTTAAAAAGTTCTTAGCTCTTATATGTTTTCATAAATCCAACTCAAATAAATTTATGTCAAGAGCAATTGAATTTTTAAGAACTCTTTTAAAAAAATCACTACCTAAAATCATTCATATGAAAGAAAGAATATTATAAAATCTAATTTCATTATATTAGAACTATCAATATATAGCTGAAATAAATAAAAACTTTTAATCAATTAAAAAAAAAAAACAACAAAAAAAAAACCAAATTAATGTTACTACCAGAACTTATTTTGGTTTGTTCTTTTGTGAATTCCAAACATTTCACAAAAGGCATAAATTTTCAAATGTCAAATTTGCTCCAATTTTCTTGAACCTTTTAAACGATTTACGATCTTGTGCCATATAAATTTTACAAACTCTTTTCTCGTATCTTTGCTATTTCAGAATAGCAAACACAAATACAAACACACAAGAGAAAGGCACACATACACGCTCAGCTACTCACATTTGAATGCTGGTCACTATATGTTTTAGCAGCGCTGGTCTATAATTTAAATGCTACGATTGCTTTGCTTTCTTGCTATAAGCCCAAATATGCTTAAATGCACACATTCACGCACACACACACAGTATCATTCCTTTATCCAAGTGCAAGTGGAGTTACCACCAAAACTCATTATTCTGCATTTTCATTCATTCATTTCTAAATAGTTTAACTAAAAGACAAGATAAATGTTTTTGGTTGCCATGTTTGCCACACCCACATATAAGCGCACAGTAACACACTAACACACATACATATGTATAGCTTTTGTTATTACCTTCTTCAGCGTCTGCTATGAAAAATCTCGTAAATCCATTTATGCGAATTTTTCAAGCATTAAATTTGCGTTTATACGTTTCCTTAACTTTAACGTTCAGTTGCAAAGAGAAAATACAAAAAAAAAAAAACAAAAATGCTGAACGTTAAAAAAACCAAACAAATTTGGTGTCTCTAAGTGGGAGGGGGGGGGGGGACAACCTTGTGATTTTAACATTTCCTTCGCAGGTATGAAAAAATATATTTGCATCATTTGTTTTATGTTGGCCTAAACGCAGTGGCCTTTTACTTACTGCTGCTATTCCCGCTGTTTTACTAACCGCAACAGCACATAAAACTTCCGTTCCTCTTCTTATTCGATTCTCTATTCCATTTGAAGCTGATCCACTTATTTGGGTTTAGGGAGACTTTTCATTCAATTGCCTTTGTTGCTCATTGGCATGGTTTTCACTTTTTTTTCTACTACCAATAATTTTAAGGTTGCCATATGTGAAAAAAACTTAAGTAAAATATGAATTAAGACTGAAGAGAATGGGAGAGTAATGGGATTTCGGTAGACTTGTATATGCGTTAGAACATTCGATACATTTTCAGTACATTCAGTATATTTTACAGTTTTGAAATTTCAAATTTTACAAAATTTTTGTTACCATGACAAAAAAGTACATTCCAAGTTTTGGCTTATTACATTTCCTCAAATGCTATCACTGAAGAGAACTCGAAATGATTTGGACTGAAATTGAAATTATGTTGAAGTGATTGACAAAATTGTAGTGAAGCTAAAGTAAAGGTGAAATTAGGTGAGTATAAAGTAAAGTTGAAATAAAGTTGAAGCGTGGCTGAGGTGAAGTTAATGATAAGTAGAAGTGAAGTTGGAACAAAGTGAAATTAAAATGAAGTTGAATTTAAATTGAAAAGAAGTGAAAGTGAACTAGATATACACCAAAAATTCAAGTCGAATGAAGAAGTTTAGTTAAAAAATACTTACTTGAAATAAAATTTAGCTAAAGGTGAATGAAGAAAATTTAATCTTACTCAACTGAAGTAAACCGAAGAGTTAGTGATGATGAACTGAAATGAAGTTGATGTGTGGCTGAAGTGAAATTGGTGAAGTAAAGTGTAGGTAAAGTAAAATTAAATTAAAGTTGAAATTAAATTAACGTGAAGTCTAAGTGATCTAGATATAATCTAAAAACTAAATTGAAGTTGAAGTAAAGTTAAGAAAGAGTTGAAATAAAATTTAACTAAAGGTAAATTGAAAATAAAAATTGAAGTGTAACTGAACTGAAGTAGAAACAAGGACTTCGAGATAACGAACTGAAATGAAGATCAAGTTAACTTGAAGTATTGAAAACTAAAAATTGAAGGTGATGTTTAAATGAAATAAAAGAAGTCGATAAAATTGAAGTAATGCAAAAGCAAAGTCAAATTGAAGTGAAGCTAAAGCAAGGCTGAAATGAAGTTTGTTTAAAGAGAAGTGAAAGTGAAGTCAAGAGAAGTTCAAATGTAGCTGAAGTGAAGTTCGTGTTAAGTAGAAGTATAACTGAAGTTGAATTGAAGTTAAAATGAAATTGAAGTAAAGTGAAATTAAAGTAAAGTTGAAACTAAATTGAAGTAAATTAAAAATAAAGAAAATACGAAGTTGATGTTGAATGATATTTAAGGAAGAGTTGAAATAAAATAGAATATAAGGAGAAGCAAAGAAGAATTGATGTGAAATTGCACTGAAGTACAAGCAGAGTTTTGCTAGAGATGAACTAAAATGAATATCAAGTGAATTTGAAGTGATATTGAAGTAAAATTAAAGTGCGTTGAAATCGGTAAATTTAAAATAATGCCGAAATGGATTCCATGATATAAAGCCGAAGCGAAGCGATGCTAAAGTTAAAATGAAATCAAGGTGAATCGAAGCATGAGTGAACTTAAAGTGAAGTTAAGTGAGGTTAAAGTATGGCGAATCTAGATCTTCACGAGATAAAATTTAAGAGCAATTCAAAATAATTCAGTTTAAGTAAAACGATCATAGGCATAATTGAACTCACTTTAAGTAAAACTTAAATTTAGTGAATACGGTATTATGGTGCAGCAAGAATTAAGCTAAGCAAAATTAATTTCCGTTAGGTTAAATAGTCCTATTGTACTTGAGAGTTGTTATTCTTATCATCTGGCAACCAACATGACCACTTATTTTCAATGAATATATCTGTGTGTGCGTTTTCATTTGCGCCGTTACTGTATATGTATGTATGTTAGTGGATTTTTCTTATCTCTGTTTTGCATGCGGTTAACGACCGTGCGCATACGGCAATAGCGGTAGGAGCTTTCAATTTTTATGCGCGAAGAAAAAGCGTTTAAATTGTTTTCTGTTTTTCTTTTAATTTGCTTGTGCTGAGCAACTCGCGAAGCATAGCTGAAACTTTCCACTTTAAAACATCAAGTCGATTTTTTTGTTATGGGTAGTACATTTTTTTTTTTTTATAAAATGCAACTTGGCACTGTCTACCTCGAAGTCATGCTGTTATACGTAGAATAAAAGCAGCCAATTTGGTTTGTGTCTTAAATCAATTTAATTTTATGCTTTGTGGCTGACGTTCAAGCCCATTTAATTTTTCTTCGATTTAAACTTTTTTATGTCCCATATTTTGGTGAATGTGCGCTTTTTCGGTTGAATGGTGGCGTTTCAGTTAAATTTAACGTTGAAGTATTTTTTGGAGCAGAAGAGCCGACTTTTGAAGCAAAATACATATAGCTATTGTTGTGTATGGAAATTATATTAATTGAAATTTTTCAAAAAACGTGCCAAATTCATGTAAATAAACAAATAAATCAGTAAAGAAATTTAACTTAAAAAAAATAAAATATTTGCCTCGATATTAATGGGTTTAATATAGAGTTAATTTCATTTATTTATTTGAAGAAATCCCGAAAAAACTTTAAAAAGGGTACAACACAACACTTTAAGAACTCTTAAGAACTTAGTGTAATAAATTACACTCAATTGCTTGGTAAAATTTAATAAATTTACCAGAAAAAGAAAAACTTAAAACTAAAATACACATGGGGTTACAAAAATTTTGCAAACTAAGGCGAAATAGAAAAGAAAAACCTTAAAAAATTATTTCAGGTGAATCAACTAAGCTGTGGGAATTTGTGTTGAGCACGTTTACAACTTAGGCAGGATTTCGTACAGAGCTTCAATTTTATTTCATGACCACACAGAAGAAAAATTAAAACAAACAAAAATGCTTGGAATGTTGAAGTAGGGACGTAGGAGAATGTAGACGAAAAGCTAAAAAGAACAACAGCTTCAGCGAGTTGCAAGTTCAAGCAGAAGATGAGGAAATAAAAATAAATGGACTCGCTTGCCCCATAGACAAGATGTGGCAGGTTACGCTGCTATTGCTGACAAACGTAGTCGAGCGCATCCTTGGAGAGTAAATGAAGCGAAGCACAAAATATATTACATGGCAAACAGACACACATGCACACCATTACAAACATAAACAAAACAGAGAAAAATGAAATGTAGAAGACAAATAAGACAACAACAGGTACTAAAAACTGAACAGTGTCTTAAATATTTGATGAAATCCTATGCGAGGATATAAAAATAAAAATATATACCATAAAAAATCTAAAAAAAAAATGTAGTAAATAGAAGGAAACCTGCACGAAACCACAATGCTATGCTGTGGAGGAAGAGCAAACAAAAACAATAACAACAAAATTATATACGTAGTGTATGAGGGCAATATCACAGATGACATACGCAACATATGTATATAAAGGTGAAAGCGAATATATTTTAAAGAAATGATTCGTTTACTAATTTTAAACTCAAATTTTTTGTGGATTTTGAAGTTTTGGAAAATTGAGTAAACTCCGCTTGAATTTTTTTATATCATATATTTTCGTACCACTCTAACCATGTTATAGTAATTTTCTTCACTTATAAAATGACCCATTAAAAAGTAAATTAAAAAGAAAAGCATAAAAATAAAAATAGAAATAAGAACGAAACCAAACATTGTGGCAAAGGTGATGGCCAGGAGTGATGCCAAAAGGCTGCGGCTGTTAACCAGCACTTACAACAACTGAAACAACAGTAGCTGCTACAGCAGCGCTACAATGTGTACAAGAGTTGTTTTAGGGAATAGTTGTAAAAAATGACAAAAATAAAAGAAAGTACTCTTAGATATGGAAAATGCAACATGATGAACTGTAGCTGTAAAGAGAATTTAAGGTTGCAGCAACAAAAACATAAAAACCAATCCCACAAATGTTCTTTGAATGCTCTGTAGTGAAAAAAAAGAGCTGCATATTTTTATGAGTTTGTTTTGGATTCTTTGAGAATTTTCGTTTGTCAGTGTCATGTCATTTTGCCATTTAAAATTCCTAAAATAATTGTTAGAAAGGAAGTTAATTGTACTTAGGGTAGATTACATTTTGATTAAACTTATACAAAGACAATCAATGAATCAATAAAATTTCATCATACTAAATAGAGTTAAAATACGATGTGCAGTACGATATTTTTTTCTTTACAGATGGCTACGAACATGAACAAAATTTTAAATAATCCAAAACATTTGATGGCAATCCTCAAAATCCGGACAATGAGGCCTTTGAGGACATGTCAGGACAAAGCCTATTGAACAAATCTTAAGTCAAAATGTCAAAAAGTGGCGTATAGAGCAAAAGAGAACTCGGGCGACAATATGTGTTTTTTTTGTCTTTGTGCTATTAAAAAGTAATATATAAAAACTGATAATACCAAAATCTGAATTTAAGAAGATAAAATGTTAATAAAATTAACTTAGTTTTAGCATTTTATGTGCGAACATCGTTTTTTGTAGAGTCGCTATTATCAAAGTTAAATAAAATTTTTAAAATTGAATTTTTTATTTTTCAAGTTTTTTTAAATTATATCACAACTATAGAATGGTTCATACCGGAATAATATACAGTTCATTATGCATTATTCATATCTCACTCAAAAATATAAAGTCAGTCAGATCGTTGATCTCAAGGTTCAACTCCTTTCGTTTTGGCAAAGAACACAGCAAGATTGTGATCGTGAACGAATCTCTTTGTTCTTTTCTATCAGAAACAAATTGTACATAGTATAGTTTCCTAGTTAAATTTTTCTTGATAACTAATTTTCTTTTAAACTTAAATAAAATTGGCATTAATTCGCAAATGTTTACATAGCCGTAATAGTAAACCTTCGGAGTCCTTTTTTTTTTAATTCAGTAAAATGAAAATGAAGCAAATTCAATTATTTCGTCAATTTGTAAACTAATTTATTTTTGCTCCTTATACTTTGTTTCGTACTTAATTTACTTAGCCACTCACTATAGCGTCGCCTTTTGCTGCATCCTTAACTACCAAGGACATAGTGGAAAGTGTAGTTGTATTTTCAATGCTAAGGCGCAATAAATTCAACGCATTCGCGCACATACTCTTTCACATCAGAGTGTTAATGTAAATAGAATCAAGTCTAATTTAATTTGTTGAATACAAAATTCTCCAAAAGGACATTTTATTTGCAGGACACAAGCGCGCAAACGAGCATTCAAAGTCAACAGTTAAGCGCACTTAAATTAAGCGCAAAAAAAAAAGTTTCAATGCAAATAGCAAAAAATATGCTGACACAAATGACAAAAAAACGAAAAGTTTCACAAATTTACTTAAAAATAAAAAATAATTCAATTTCATTTTAAATTATAAGCAGCCATTGTCCTGCAGGATTTGCAAGAATAATGTAACATAAGTAGAGCAGCAACCAACAAATTTACTTAAGTCAACGTTCTACAATTTTTTGCTTTTTTCTTATTATGCTTTCTTTAATTTTCTCTAATGACCCCGTTTGTCAAATGTCAACAAGAAGAGAAATGTCAAAAAATTGTAGAGAGTGAATAAAAAAAAAAATGTGTTCAACTCCTGTGCGTTTTGCGCTTTTATATGTGCATTAGAGTATAATATGAACTCAACACGTGTCGCTAAAGTTGGCAGTAAATTTTTGTCGTTTTCTTTCATTACTAAAACTGCTACTCATGTCAGAAGACAAGCAGAAAAAAGCAAAAGCAAAAAAAAAAAAATGAAAAAAATTGTCTCAGCAAAAAACGACAGTTCACAAAGAGAGAGAAAATAAATCAAAATCAAACAAAATTAGAAATGCGTGAAAGTGACAGCAACTGACAGTTGAAGATTTTTGCGCTGTTTTTCTGTACGCTGTGCGGTGTTGCTTTGTCCCTTGGCGCTGAGTTGCAGCAACACTGGCAGCGTAATGCTATGGTACTAATGCTGAGTGAGAGAGTAAATTGGGCGCGTATTGTTTTCACCTGCAGCTTTAGTTGTTATATTTTCATCTCAACATTTTTACACTTAAAAAATAACATTAAAAATTGTATTTTTAGTATCTTCTTCTTGTGGTGCCACGCCCACATGTCAAAGACCTGAAATTTTTATATGTTGTGATTGCTCGTATCACCTAACAGTTTCATCAAAGTTTCTTTAAAATAATAATATCTAACTTCAAATGACAGTAAAATATTGAAACTTTTCCCCAGCACACCCATACTGCCGTCAGAAGCGAAAAGGGCGTATCTCAAAAAAATTGATATTCGAGACTCTTATGGCATCGGATAGCTTAAGAAATTACGCATCTAATGAACTGCTTCTAATGCCGGTATCTTAGTTCAAACCTATAAAAAACCTAAGAAAATTAACTATTTCTCAATTTTACAGGTATTTCAACAAATTGACATAAACAAAATATCAATTATCTCGAAACGAGTTTTTTTTAGATACACCCTCTTCGCTTCTGACGGCAGTATACTACTTATGTGAAATTGTAATTTCAGTTGCAAAGCATTTGAGCGGTACTGTATGTAAATCGTTTGTAACGCTTTGGCGCATAATATATCGATTTAAATAATTTATTTTTAGGTCAACATATTTGTGCTTAGAATACTTATTTTTTTTAAGTTAAATCTAATTTTTTTAAGTTTCAGATTTTGAGAATACCTCACACAAAAATTTTCGTTTGATTTATCGTTTCTTATGATGCTTCTTGAGTTCTGTGTTGTTTTTTTTTTATTTTTCTACTCATTTGTACGGTTTACATTTGGCTTTAAATTTCAAACTCCCTTTCAATTGATTTTATTGTTTCTGATACTTTTGAATACAGATACCTCTCGAGGTATCAAAATAAATTTATTTATTCAAAAAAGTCACGAAGCTAAATACGACTTTACGGTTTATCTTAGTCGATAAGATGTTGAATGACTGGTGGAACCGCAGCTATTATTATCAACATCCTATTGACATATAAAGATTCCAAACACGAAAACTGCAAAATCCATGAAATTAGATGAACCCTCTCTATACAGAAAATGTAGACAAAATATCTGAAAGGTCAGAAACTTTCAGAAGTACACTGTTCTAATCTTTGGCGTTGCAGACTTTTTATATTCATCATTTCTGGGACTTCTGTCCTAGCATTACAAACATAAAAAAGTGTTACGTTTTAGTAATTATTCAGCCAAACTTCATTAAATTTGAAATTATTTCGAGCCACTATCTGACAACTCCATTTGAACCTTAAACAAAAATGTAACGTGAAAGACTTAAGTCTAAGAAAAATGAGAGAGATATGTCCACAACTTTAACGACTAGCTGCTATATTGAAAAGTAAGCCATTACTGCAAATCTCACAAAGCTCTCAATAGTCTTTAGAGCAGTCTGCAAGTGCAAACTCCTTTGAAGTTTCCACACCATTTATTCTCTACAATCCAGCAACTGACGTCAATAATTAGACCAAATTCGTGTTATATTGAGGAATTAGATGATCAAAACTGCCTTCCAAAGAACTCTTGATTGTCGGTTCAGATCATCTGTTCTAGCACTATTGAATTTCATCCTTATACATTTCTTAAATTTTTCTGATGTTTTGTAGCGTTCTTTTACATCTTTATCAGTTTTTTTTTTTTTTCGATTGCAAATTGCAATTGCTTAATTCCCCATTTTCCAATACTGTTCTCTTCTTCTCTAATTGCTTATACAGCTGATTGATTATATGTCTGTCTCTAAGGTTAAAAATATAAAGAAAAAATCCAAGTGTAGCTTTTATTTCCCTTGTTATTTCCTTAGATGTTGCTTACCATTTGTCTTAATAAAGTTGGAAACTTTTTTTTTTTTGTTGAAATATTCACTCTTTTTCATTTTTCTATTCATTTTTTTTTTTTTTGTTCTACTGTCAACATTTGTTTTCATTTCATTTATGCTGAGATTCTAACATCCTTAAATGTCATTGTTTTGCCAAGTGTTAGGGTAGAGTGTGCTCACTAAAAAACAGCTGCATTCGTCCTTGTCTTTGCGCTCTACTTGCTTATTAGATTTTCATTGTCACCTGCCGCTTTTATTTGAATTCTACGTATTTTCTTTTTTCTGTTTGCACAGTCTTATGCGATTCAGTTAAGCCAATGGGAATTGTTTACATATATTCTGTTGGAAGTTCTGAATTGGCACTGAAGTGTTTTTTTCTTGAAATTAGTTTAAATAAAGACTTTAACGCAGCTGCTTGAATCCATGACCGAGCTTCTAAAATTATGTATTCATTAAGTTTAAATTCCATTATTTCTTGCTCTACTTTTGCAGCTTGAAAATTTTTGACAATTTCTTATGGCATTCTTTAGTATCTTACTCACACAAAAGGTATCTGCTCCAAGCAGATAATGTTACCGTTAGGACTTCTTATCCCATTTTTCTTCGAAACATACGTATGTTTGCTTTCTTTCTCTATCTTATTTCTACACTTTGTTTCATACCGTCTTCAATCACCTAAACAAAGTGTTGGAAAGCTCGAAAAAAATTTTATCGCATGAGTAAAATTCAACTCACTTGGTTGCTAAATATCAGACATTCATTTTAGGATAAAGTCAGCTCAACGTGGGCGAAAAAAAATAGCACAAAAACAGTGAAAAAAAGAAACAAAAAAAATAAAACCAAAATCAGTAAACAAAACGAAGAAAATTAAGAAAAAAGAATCAAAAAAAAATATGCAGCAAAGATATATCCATGAGGATAACTAGCAAACAGCATGCGGCATTTTGGCAAAAAGATATGTGAGTGTGTCCTTTTTTTTGTGTCCATTTCCATGTGTCCATGTGTTTGTGGGGCATCGTTCATATATCACATGGAATTCCACATGGAGCATACATTAGAAAGGATCAAGTCGAATGCCTGCTATGAGGTAGAGGTAGATAGGTTGCGCCAACTGAGGCAAAGTTTGTTAAGCTTACAAAATATTTGCAAGACATAAAAAGAGAAAGCAGTAGCAAGAAAGTAGGTACTGCATTGAGCATTTGTTAGCAGCAATATGAGGAAGTCAAAAAAGTTTCAGTCAGTTTAATGTTGTGAAGTGAACTTTTCTATTTTCTTGAAAGAAAATTGTGTCACTAAGAATTTTTCGGCAACTTAAATTTCAATTTCAATTTCATAGAACTAGAGAATTTTGTGGTAAATAACTTAATATTTAGTATTCACAAAAATGTTGACTTTCTTTTGTTATTTATTCAGATTTAGTATCTTGAACGCATAACCTGGAAATGCTTCACTTCAACTATTCAAAAATTGAGTTCACTTTAAATTTAAACTAACCTTCCCAACCAGTTATGACTTTTAAAGTTAAAGATAAAGAAAAATAAAAGTTTCGAAAAAAAATTTATGTTTTGACTTTATAATTATTTGAAAAATAGTTTCAGGAAAATGCGGACATTTATTTTTTCAGTCAACTATAAATTTGCGATCTCTCGAAATCTAGACCAATGAACTTCAAATTGACTAATGCGTTGAACAGAATTGGGACGGAGTCGGAAAAGTGGCAACGGTAAGTCGCTGTCAAAAACTATAACACACTTGATGCTATGAAATTGAACAGAATTGCGGATTTCCGTTGCCGGTTTTCCGACCCCGTCCCAATTCTGTTAACATATAACTCGGTTTATTTGTTGGTGGATGAAGCCTTTTATTTTTGCCAAAAAAAAATATTTAGTTTAACTGTTATCATTTGACAGAAAAACTAAAAGTCAGCATTTACCAGTTAATATTAGACTTTTATAAAAAGAGTTGGAAAAATAAAAAGGATAACCGCCTCTTATAGAGGATGTCCTGAGGATTACAAGAACATCAAAAATGTTCCTCTGCGAAATCATTTTGACCTTGAATTTCATTTTTGATTGATATCATAACTATTATTTCGGTCCCTGATAATTACTATGAATTTATTAAAGAGATCCTCCTTGTGACTATATCATCTCCACTAGTCTAATCTTTCTGAGAAAAGTAGCTAAGACAAATAACATGCACCATAAAAAAAGTACTTTATCAGCACCCTGCTGAATCTTTGTATTACAACCTGAACTGAGGTGATGCGTGGATTAGGTGGAAAGTTTTTGATCTAGCACTTGGATGGCGTTACAGCAGTGACACGGAATTGGTGATTCTTTTGAAGGGAATGTTATAGCAGTACTTTTTGGGATAATATCTGGCTAAGCGGTTTAAGTTTTGGAGTCACTCATACACAGATCATAATTCGACTACGTATAGGATTGTATGTAACACACATAATCGAGAGTACCAAAAAAACACTTGACTGAACAACTTGCATATAAGCCTAAAAGTTCCTATGCTAATAAGGAGCAATACCATTAGATTTCCAGAAGGTTAAACCACAAACACAATCAGCTACCATCTACTAAAAAAACATAAAACCACTAGTACTTTGCAGAATGCTCACAGATTATAGCACTATCCGACGTAGTACACTAGCACGTAGAATGCCCTACGAAATTTTCGATATATTGACGCTATATGCAAGAAGGCGTGTAGCGCGATCATTCCATACCAATTTTTTTTTTTATTTCCTTATACCCTTAAGTATATACTTGATACAAAACTCCCAAAAAAAACATGTTAATTTCTCACGCTTACAGTGACTTAATATCTTAAATTCAGTTTTTCTTACTCGCCATTCAATCCCAATTCTATTCAAGTTTCTATTAAGTAGCTTCAAAGCATTACAAATAAATTTAGAAGAAATTTTACCTTAAGTTCAGTTTCAGATAATTCTCATTTCACTTTGCATACGTTTTTATAACTCTATTCGAAATTAAGAAGCCACAACAAAATTGTCATTTTGGCCAATCAATGATGGTAAACTAAAAATTCCTCTCTCTAAGTACGTAAATCCTTTTAGCACTTTCAATTTTTGATGCGTTTACTGCTAGTATTTTATGACTTCATTTGCAACACACACATACACATTCGCATTTTACACACAAACAAACAAAACCAACTTCAAAGTTCGCAATGCTTTTAAGACGTGCAATAAAGAAGATGAACACAGTAGACAAGAACCAAAGAAGCGAAAAATTTTGAAGGAAACATTAGTCTGTCTAGACACCTTCGTCATGCAATTCTCGTTGAAGCAAAATATAAAAAAAATGCCAATTTCTTTTTAAAAGCGGAAAAAAATTGCACTAGATTCTTATAAGAAACTACTTTGAGTATCCCGACAGTACTCGACAGTAGTGACAGCCACAGTTACATAACCAATGATCTTTGGTAATGCGCTTCCTGGTTGTTGTTGTTGTCGCTATCGCATTTCTTTTGCATAATATATCTGCATTTAATTTTGACTCATGCAAAAATGTCTCCAAAGCCACAGACAAGCAAGACAGCAGTTTCACAGTGAATGATGACTGACGCATTAAACAGAAGCTACAATATACTGAAATAACTTACAAGTTGTCACCATAATATGAATTTCTTTGACTGTTCCAAATGGAAATCGTATGAGTTTCCTTGCATAAATAATACAACCAGCACAGCGCTCTTCTTTAAAGAATACATAATTTGCTAATAAGAAGAGGTTCTTGCACACCCCAATGTAACAAAACAATTTATCAAATATTTGAAACAGTCAGTCAAAAATCATGATGTTCATACAAATCAAAATAGAATACAGCATTTTCAAATGAAATTGCCTTACCAGGCTTAAAACTTTTGTTGAAGTAAATACTTTACAATGCCATGTAACGTTTTTTTGCAAATGTCAAAACGATAGCTCAAGATGGCGTCCACAACGGAAATGGTCACGTAAAATTTTTATAAAATATTGAAAAAAAAAGTGCGAAGAAAATCGAAATGTATTTTTTGAATTTATAATTTGGATAATTTAAAATATCTTTGATTATCAAAAATTATCGGAAAATGTTTGCATATTGCAATACATTTGTTCAAAATTTCATCAGTTTCTACTTTTTTCTTCTTAGCTATAAATTTTCAGTAAAAATCACAATGAGTTAAAAGTTCTTAAAATTAGTCAAAATATTCAGAAGAATATTTTTTTTTTATTTTCGCCCAATGAAGTCATACATTTTTTTTGTAATTTTTAATGACAAGAAATTTATTTAACATATTTCAATTTCAAAATTTAATATTCATAGTTAAGGTCAAATGTTAGAAAAGCACACGCCCATTAAACATCAACCCACCCCCAGCAATTAAAAATTTTCATTAAAAAGAGTGTCCATATAAGAGGGCGTAATATTTTCATAGTTTTAACCAACCCTCTAATAAATGTCATACAATTTGATTATAATATTCCAAGTGTATCTGTGAAGTGAATGCCCTCTCTATCAAAATCAACAACAACTCAAGTTACACAAAAAAAATAATAAGAAACATTATAACAAGCAGAAGGAAGGAGCGATAACCAAACACACATTTTTTAATGCTCATAAAAATATGCAACATAGTAAAATTATTTATGCGCTGCATTTCATTGACTCTACTTTATTGCTGTTGTTCACTTTTTCTTTTCCTAGCTACATGTGAGCGTGTGTGTGCATATGTCTTTCTATAAGTTTGTATGTGTTTAATTGCGTGCGTGTACACAAACAACGAAGTAATTAACTTTTAAATTAATTTATCTAACTGACTGTCTGCCAAGAGTGTCTTCGCACTGTGTCTTCACTGCGTCCATTTGTGGTAGCTGATACACTCTTCCCTCACCACCATATGTAAGTGCTTTGCATGTTTCAACATTTAATATTTTAAGATAACATTCTGTTTCCCCTTCATTTCTGGAAGCATTAAAACCAAAATTAACAAAAACAAATGTCAATGGCAGCACTGTGAGGAATACCAAATAAAGTAGTGTTAAGTATCTACTAAGTTAGTAAAACATTTTTTGAAATAAAGTCTAAAATTTTTGAAAAATTTTTCTCAGTGTACGCGCTTCTCATTGCTGCTCATTGTTCAACTGATTTATGTGATTTTGAAGTTTTGCTATTTAATTAATGACAGCAAGAAGTTTATATGCAGGACCTTTGACAGTTGTACTGATAGTTGTAGTTTCACTGCTTTCTGTTGCTTATAATTTTACTTTAGTGTTGTTGTTTTTGTATACTAAACTTTTTTTTTATTTAAGCAATATGCAACTGGAAGATTAATTAGTTGTTGTAACGCAAGCAAGAAGTCGTTAAAAGCAAGTTAAACAAATCATAGACAGGATAACGCACAAAACATTTATCCCTAAGGAGTTGTTGTTCACTGAGCTTCGTGCATATGGAAAAAGAAATCATTTTTTGTACACGCATGCCAGAAATATTTGTAAAAAAAAATTAGTGAGAATAAAGACACATTTATATAAATAAAACAACATATGGAGGATCATCAAGAAAACCGACAGAAATCGCCAAATATTGAATTGCAGCTGTGAAGTCAGATTGTAAGGATGAATATTAAAGAACTTTTAAAATGCTTATAAACTTAATTCGGTAAATATTTAAAAAAAAAAAAATCAAGAAATCGATATAAGTGATTTGGTAATCAATAATGCCGAACTAGTCGATAAAAGTCGGAAAACATCGAAAAAGTCGAGAAAAGTAGTTGATATTGAAAAAAGTAGTTAAAATTAGCAGTATTGGATAACATCGAAAAACCAAAAAAAAAAAAACTGAATCGAGCTTTTTGTGATATATCAAAACTCAATCAAAAATTCGGAAAAAATCAAAGAACTCGAATTGTATCGGAAAATATTAAGCTATTCGATAAAAGTCAAAAAGTATTAAATAGTAAAAAAAAAACAACGAAATTGAAGTCCATTTACCAAATCCAATAATGAATTTCAGAGATTCCAAATCATAATTTCTGCATATCCTTAACATCCTCGAATTAATTTTCTTGGCTCGAATCGGCATTAGATTTACGGAAATATGATTAAGCAAATCATTGCTATTTCTTGTTTTGACAAAATAATGAAAAATACAATGAATTTTTTATTTTGACGTTAATAGCTCTAAAATTAGCAATATTTCAATTTGCATTTATTTATTGCAATAATTTATCTTAAACTTTGCAATACTTATGTATGCATTTTCAACAGCAACTTAAAGACATTTTTCTATTCAAACTTGCATTTTTTGCGCTTCATTAGAAATTTCAGTGACACATTTTTGTGTCACGCCAACAACGAATAAATGAGAATATAAAAAATGCCAAAACAGCAAAATATTAGCACAAATCTGCAATGAAAAATCAAAGCAAAAAAAGCACTGAGCGAAAAGCACTGACGGCGAAATATCGAAGACGACAGAAAAAAATTGGTACCTTACACGTTATCGCAGTTTGTGTTTTGTCAATGTCACGTTCCCGTTTAACATTTTGCTTGTTTGTATGCAACGTTCTTCTTTTCCTGCTAAATATTTTCAACTTTTATTTTCTCTTTTACTGTTACACTTTTCCCATGATGTTGGCAATACTGATGTGCAAAAGATTGAGCATCAATGGTGCGCCATTGCATAACAATTGCTGCATGCAAAATTTTGTTGCATACTTTTAAGTAAATACTCGTAGTTTCGATTTTTTTTATAGATATTGACAAAAGAGCGACGAAAGCAAAATATTTATGAGGCTGAAGAAAATGTTTATGAAATTTTGATATCATTTTAGATTATGCAAAGCAAAACCGTTTTAAAAGGTTGCAATTTCCAATAAGTATGCATAGATTTTTGTTATTTTTGTATGCAAATTCATTATTTCGTTATTTCCACATGCTGCTTCAATAAATGTTGTCTTATATAACATAAACAAGAAATAAGTGCACATTTGCTCTTTCCCAACCGTTCTAAAACAACGCTTATTATATCAAAAGTTTTAATTAACCAAATTTAGGTATAAATAAAATATAATCAAATAAAATTCATATAAACACTTTTCTGCTTTAAAATTTTACCACAGTTATATGTGGAAAACGCACTCTGACAGTGTTGTTCTTGTTAGCATATATAATCACTTTAAATGTAACTGTGATACAAACGTACACATACGAGTAAATCGCACTATATGAGTTTCTTATAATGACAGATGATAAATAATACAAACAAAACAACAACATTTATACCATCATTAAAACACTAATTAAGTTATGCTTATCTCAAATTACGCTAATGCACACAGACAAATACACACATAAGAGTGGAACATACATGTAAGTACATTAACACTCATATTAAATAGGCGCGCTCAGGCTCTTCAAAGAGTTCATTCAGTGGGAAAAAATATGAAAGTAAAAACACGAACAGTTTTGTTTTACTATCTTTTTATATGCATTCTTACAAGTATTTAAAACAACACACACATGTATAAATTTAATTACCCTCATAAATGTAAGAATATAAAAATTCAATTAAAATGAAGGAAAACAAAATAAAATTATAAAATTTCTCATAATAATTGTAAAACAAATTTACAAAGAAAGTTTGCTACGTATTATTGTTATATAGAAATAACAATAATGTGTACATAGTATATTTAACTTTATGTTAAGCAAAGTTAATTTTATAAACTGCTGAAAAGTAGGCTAACATATTCACATAAAACATCTTTTTATTGGTGGCAGTTAACTTTAAATTTTAATTGATGAGTTCATATACAAGTGTGTGTGACTGTTTGCTTGCTACCTTAAAAACCACTTGATAGCTTGTTTTTCCGTGTACTTCCTACCTAAGGCTGATGAAAGTAAATGGCACACAGAGCCTTAAAATTATGCAAAAAAAAAATATTTGCCCTTTTTTGTGCAGTTCATGTAAAAGGAAAAACAAATTTTACTTCTTATATGTTTTTATCATTGTAAAATTACCCAAAAATATAATTCGGAGTTATCACAAAAACATTGCACAAAATTAGAGCTTAAAATATTATGTAGAATTACTAAATAGTAAAAAACTGATTTTCACAAAAAAACTAAAAAATCTTTCTTGATAGGATATGGATATGGGCGCAATCGCACGCATTACTGTCATCAAAACAAAAAAAAACAATATATTTGTAAAAAAAAGTGGAAAAAATTGAGAGCTAAAATTATATAAAAAACTGCCAGTAGTCATAAGAACTTTGTTTAATTAAAATTGGAGAAATTGTTTTTAAGATTACTAAAAAATGGCAAGCAAACTTTTCTCTAAAGATATATCACATAAGGTGTTATTTTTTAATGAAAAATTAACTAAAAATATACCTTTTTGAGTGGCTTTATTGCAAGTTTTTTCCCATTTCAATTTTAAAATTAAATTTGCTTCCATAGAATTAAACGTGGTTAATTACTTTCCGCAACTCATTGAAATTAATTTTCGCAAATATTGTGGAATTTTTGTAACAATTTTCACCCTCAAATGTTTTGCTGATTGGTAGGGAAGCTCTATTTGCCATTGACATTGGTAGCGTGGCACCAACATAACCAACGTGTAAATATTTCTATACATTTTTGCGTAACGACATTGTAAATTCTCTAAATATTTTCTATAATAAATTATTTCACGCAATATATCAGTTACAAAATACAACAACAATAATAATAAAAGCAACAAGGATATAGCAACTCGTAAATATTAATAAAATCATAAGAAAGAAAAAAAAAATGCTTTAAAAATAAGGGGGGAAAAAAATTTCTGGAGTTAATTTATTAAAAGAAAAATTGCGTGAGAAATCTTAATATAATGCAGAAAAATTTTTTAAGATTTATTTTAACGGGAATGAAAAACGCTGCTAAATAAATAATTATTTCAAAAATATTTGACAAAATCCAATATATTTTCGAATTTGTATTGTTATTAAAAATATTTCATAAAAGTTTACCCAAATAAATTACATACATACATATGTAAGTATTTATATAAAACAAATTTTTCTAACTTAAGAAAATCACTGTTCTTAGATTTTTTAAGAAATATTAATTAAAAATCAGTTGAAATCAAAATGTTCATCTAAAGATAATGAAAAACTGTTCCAAAAGGGAAAAATTGCCTAACCTTTACAGCTTTGGCAAATTTTTTGATCAAAGTTCTGAGCCATTTTTAAAACGAAAATATTAATTCAAAAATCTTGACAACCTTGATTTTCTTGAAAAAAAACTGATAATGAGCGCATTTTCCCTTGAGTTTTGAATCGCTATGCGAATAAACAAAAAAGTGGGTTCTGGGCAATATAAAACCTATAAATTATTCATGATTCTCCTTTATAGACCTTAAGAGGGTCGTGAGGAGTCATTGGAACTTCCTACTTTGAAAACGAAAATGACTTACTATTTAGTTACTGTCATTATGTACAAAACGATATCTTAACATGATTGGGAATTTTTAGACACCAGAGCTGCATACTTGGAGTTTGTTATACAGGTGTTCAAAGAAGACGGTGCCGCATCGCATACTGCCAGAATTAAAATGGAATTTCTGCGAGCCTTCTTGATGTAAATTGGGCTACACGGTCGCCAAATTTAATTGCTCTGGACATTTCTTTTGAAGGATAGCAGAGGCAAATATTTGTCTGATATTGTATTCCATAAATTATTGCCAACATTAAATAAACAATTTATCAACATAAGATCCATTCTCTTTCATTTAAACAAAATTTATAATGAAACAAAGAAGTATACCTCTCAGGCAGACACACTGTACTTAAGAAATGGTGTTTTCGTCTGATTTGAAAGATATATACATATAGGTTTCCAAAATTTCTGCAGCCTATTTTTTAAAAAAATTTTATTTAGTGTTCTGTTCTCTTTAAAATGAGCTTCTAAATGGTCGTCTATAATATTTCTTTATAAAATAAAAGCCATTTTATTATGACATGAATTTGAAACCCACATTGCCTAGAACCCAATAATCTTGGCCAAACGAATAAAGTTTTTTTATGAAAACTCGGTGCCTTGAAGACAGAATTATATAAGCAAAAAACTGTTTTTATCTAACTAAGTGTTGTTTTCTTTAAAAAAAAAATTTAGTACAACGTTTTAATTAGCTATTTTTCATTTACGTAGATATGTCTTTTCTCGACTTTATTAGGCTTAAATAAAATACGGTAAATAAATTCAGTTTTGATCATACAAAACAACTACAATTTTCTGACCTAATTTCAATCCTTTTAAGCTATATTCTGGCACTGTTGAAGTTGTTGTTTTTGTTAACACACTCATTGCCTGTATACAACTACATATGAACATTATAGCAGCTTATTAAAAACTTAGCATTGCATGTTGCTACATATCTTGTGGCCGACGCTGTCGTCGTGTTGTGTTGCGTTGATCCTCCCTAATGTCAAAATTAGGGTCGATTTTGATTTCTTTTAAATTGCCCACATTTTCACCTGATTCAAGTTACGTTATACCATGGACGTGTGTCTGTGTATTTTAAGCATGTATGAAAGCAAATTTCTAATTGCGTAGCCATGTTACTGAGGTTACTTGTATGTGTTTGTTGCTTTTATGTTCTTCTATTTTTTATGTTACGTTTCAGACACCACAGGGAGGCTCGTCTACATTTTGCACCTGGGGAGTTGATTTAATTTTTATGTTTTTCTCTGAATTTTAATGAAATATAGGTTCATTCACACAAAACACGCTATTTAACATTTCACGTTGTTTACGTTAGGTTTTTTTTTAGTCAGACATATTTTTGTATAGCATACTATTAGGCGTAATCATTAGCTTTGGCTTTTTTTTAGTTGCATGCAGACAGTGCTATGTTGCCGCATTACATACATACATATACTATAACAATATCGAAGAAATCCAAGGAGTGTTTAAAAATGATTATTCCCAGTTTCGGTTAAGTTGGATGTGTGGGTTTTGTGCATGATATAAGATGTCTGGAATTCAGACTTGTCTGAAGTGCAGACATATCTACAATTAATTTTGAAGTATTAAAATAAATAGAACATTGGATATCAAAATATAATTTTTATTATTTTCATACGGCTAAAAATTTGTGTGAAAAGCACAGACCATGGTGTTAACTGACTGACCGTGCAGCATGAATGAAAAAAAATTATATTGCAGAATTTAGTTTAAAAATTCTTCACAATAATAATAAAAAAATTTTACTTATCGCAGTGCGCGTAGGATACACTGAAATTTTTTATTCTCAAGTGTTTTTACAGACATTTCGATGCTGGGAAAAATGTTTAATAATCGTTCCCAATAATTTGTTTGTTTCCACTCGTATTTCTGATGCTCGTTTGCTCTTGGAGAGGCATCATTGGAAAAAAGGATGTACTTAATTCTCAATTGATTTATTTGTGTGCTTAAAAAGTAGTTACATACATTTTATTAATTTACCCAATTCATTGCCATAAGTCCACCACCACTGACCAGATCTTCACAGTACGTCAAAACCTGGAAAAAACCCACGAAGAACAGATCGATACCCATATTTTGATAGCCCTATACGAGATTGCTTGTACACCACCATGTCGGAGTTTGGTATACATGCGAAGCTAGTGCGGCTTTGCAGAATGACGTTGAGCAATACATCCAGCTCCGTCAGAGTAGGAAAGGACCTCTCCGAACCATTTGATACCATACGAGGTTTCAAATAAGGCGATACACTATTCTGCAACCTCTTCAACTTGGTGATGGAAGGGATGTTACGAAAATACAGTGTACATCGTAATGGCACTACTTTCTACAAAAGTGTCTAGCTACTTGCATAAGCCGATGATATTGATATCATTGGGCGTTGTAAGCGAGATGTAACTGCTACGTTTTCTACTATCGGAAAAGAGTGAAGGTGAATTTGACGGTGAACGAAGGCAAAATAAAATATATGCTGTCCCCTAACAGACGCGGCGAATAGGATCCTACATTACGGCGGACAGCTATACTCGAAGTTGCCAAGGAATACACCTATCTTGGCACTATTGCTAATAGGTGTTACTATAGTCTCAGTAAGCAATTGAGTAGCAGAGACCTCTCTCGCCCGACAAGAGTGATACTCTATAAGACGCTCATCTTACGCGTGCTTCTATACGGTGGGGAAGCATGGGTTGTGTCGCAGACTGTTGCAGCCGCGCTTGGGTTGTTTGATAGAAAAATTCTTCGCCAAATCTGCGGCCCTATTTTCGTCGGCGACGACTACCGTATTCGAATGAACCACAAACTGTAAGAGCTCTACGCTGACATTAAAATAGTCAAGCGCATCACTATCCAACATCTGCTCTGGCTGGGACATGTTGCGTCTATGGACGAAGTAGCTCCAACGAAAAAGGTGTTTGCTGTGGAGGCCGCTGGGTGACGATGAAGAGGAAGACCATGCCCCCGATGGAAAGACCAGGCTAAGGAAACCCTATTCACGATTGGTGTGACTGATTGAAAAAGGCGCGTGCTAAGCAGATGCGCTTTTAAGAGAGCATTTGAGGTCGGCCGTAACCAGGTAATGGGTTGTTATGGCCACCCAAGTACGTAATACATTACAATAAGATTTTCTAAAAGTATATGCTTCGATGCTGCAATTTCCAGGCTTATGCAAAACGGATAGCTAAACCTTTATTTTGAGCATTCGTATTATTACAGCCGCGACGGTTCTATTAAGTTGGTTTTAAATTAAGTCTTAAAATTATGAAGCGAGATTTTCCAAGAAAGTTGAGTTTGGGTAGAGTGGAAATGAACCAAATCACCAAATGTACGACAAGCTGCTGTTTAGTTCCTTTTTCAAAATTCACTAATAATGGCTATGCTTGATGATAAATGTACATATATGTTACCAGCCGAAGAAGTTTTTAGCGAAAGCTAAGTTTTCCTAAACCACGAACTAGTTTTTCCTGATAAAAAATTTATCATTTCAGGTAAAATTACTTTATTCTTTAAGTAACCAAGTAGTTCCTTATAAATCAAATATTTTCTATCATTGCAGAAAATCTATTGCCAAATCTAACAAACAAATACACTCCTCATTCCACAACGAATAATTTCTAGCTGGAAAGATTAAAATTGTCAAAGATGATCATAAACAGACCCCCTGAAGACCCATTTATGAACCCATCTAAAATGGAATATTAGTACCTCACTTTCTTATCAACATTTTAAGATAAAAAAAGAGAGAAACTTTGCAATATAACTTAGAATCGTTAGCAATAATTTAATATTGGACATATTTGACAAAACCATATTTGAAAAGAATTCAAACTTATTTTTATCTGGCAAGAAGTAGCTCCGTGAGATAAGGTAACAAATAAAATTACGGATATCCGAAATATTTGTTCCGAAAAACATTATTTTCTTAATGATTTCCAGTTTCTTATTTTAATATCAACTTCAGAATTTTTTTACTTCCTTCTTTGTGCTTCTTCTTAACTTAACTTTAGAATTTTTTCTATGTGAACTTTTCTTTAAATACTATACCATATAATACTGACAAAAACATGACTTAAACAGCAACTTATAATTTTCTCGTATATTTTCTTATAGTATTTGTTTCTGATTACCTCTTCCAACTTTATCACGTACTCATATTTCTTGCATTTGCTTTCGTATTATTTGATTATACCCCATTTGAACTTCTTCTTTCAACAAATAAATGTTGCATAAAACTTTCATATGATTTTGCGTGACAAAAGTTAACTTTAATTCAGCTCATTTCATATGTAGTTTTACCTGCTGTGTATTTATTATTTTTTCTGCTTTATTTCTTTATATCCTGAATACAACTTTAACAACAAAAGCTGAGAATGTATTTACACCTAAAAGTATGCTAACGTTTTGTTGCACGCATCTAATACTATGCTACCGAGTGATGTGTGTGAGTGTGCGTGTTAGTTTGTGTTTGATGTGTTTGTGTAACCCACAGGCGTGATTCGCCGCGCCGCAGTCTGCGTAACTTTACGTAAATTTTTGCACCTAAAAACAACAGCAAACAAAAGCAAAGAGAAATGAAACTAAAAATAGATTTTTCGTTTTCTTTCACTTCTTCGAACATATTTTGGTAATCCTTTTTGGTTGGCATATTTTCAAACTTGTACTTGTGTTTTTGTAAATATTGGGGTGGAACAAAAATATTATGTATGAATAATAGACACAGGCATGACTAATGCTCATAACTAACTTGCGACTCTCTCTGACATAAAGAGAGTGTGGATTTTGTGCAGATCGGAGTAAAATCAAGTCACATTAAAAAAAAGCACTGCTTATAATCGTTTCTTTTTTCGCTCTTTATTTTTGTATTATCAATTCACTACTATTTTCTCTAAAATGCAACGTGTCCATCAAAAAAAGTAAATTTGATTGCAAATTTTGTTGCTCTCACTATAGAAGGAGGTCTTTGTTTTCAATGAATACACATTTTAAACGTTTTTCAATACCGAGGGCGCTTTCAGTAATGCAGCAATAAGCAGCTGCCAATAATGACCAATCATCAGTATATAGTATTGAGGCAATGTTATGTGAACTTGAAGAATATTATCGCGTCTGCCATTTGTATTAAAATATTTGTCCATACACAAAAACAGATAAATACAAAAGGCAGACGTCTTCTTTTTTTTGCTACGTTTTAGAGTACATAGTTACATTTTGTTCAAAATTTTATACAACACACAAGCCAAAAGGATTTTATCGTCAGGCAGATTGCGATTATTATAAAGATTATTTCATAAGCAACGAGAAAAACAATATCAGTCACATTATTATTGAGGCATTTAAAAAATTGCAATAGTACAAACATATAAATAAAAAATTGAGTACTAATTCATTATATCGCGTCTGCCTTCTGGCTGACTAATTCCCTTACTTATAAAAAAACATAGAGATTTCATGGCAGGCAATTCCAGCGTTGTGTTTTTAAGGCAGACGTTTTTGAGCACTTAAGGTGTATACTGTTAAGGATATATCTATATATATGTAAGACTAATTACTATGCAAATTATATAAATCGAAATTTACTAGTCTATTTTTTCGTTTCATTGAATTATTTTTGTTTATTTTTCCGGCATGACTATATGGGGCCTTCTACGCCAAATCAGACACCATTTTACTATTGCATTTCAGATTTTTTTTTTTTTGTTCTGGTAGAGACTAGCGTAGCTAGCAGACGCTTTTTATGTTCGTTGTCTATACTATGTGCCTAACACAATATATAATAGTCAGACGTAATTACTTAAAACAAATTTATCTTTTCTAAAAAGATTTATCTTTTCTAAACAGATTTATCTTTCCTAATGAATGTTTTCAAATGCTAATAGAGGAATTAAAAAATCGCTGAAAAGTTTTAAGAACTTAAACAGATAAGTCCTTAGTATTTTGACTAGATTTTCTAGATTTGAAATTAAAACCAATCTGCGATTCTTATGCCAAAACTGAGCTACTATATTGAGCATCTAATAGTACTGAAAAACATTTGCTAAAATAGACTCTTAAGCAAGTTTTCTTACCGTGTATTATGGCTGAAAAAAATTTTCTTTTCAGGACATTTATATAGACTAAAAGAGGTCATAGATTATTCCGTCTGTTGTAAATACATATGTATGTATAAACAAAATACATGCAATTAAATTAAATTTAAACTTTCTCGCACACATTAAAAATGTACGCACTTCAAGAAAATAACATTCTAAGATCTGCAAATGTGTATAAGTGCGTATGTATGAGTGTTATGGCGCAAGGTGCATGCGTGTCATATCTCTTGGCGGAAATCGTCAGACGGCATAACCAACTAAAATAAACTGCCAACTTAAATAACTTTAATGAACAAGATAAAAGGCGCTGCCACAACAACAGGAGGTAAGAACGTTAGAAAGCAACAACAACAACTAGGCAATACCAACAAAGACAAGTCAAGTGAAAGCAGCTCCAAAGAAAGCAAGCTGGCAAGAGAAAAAAATAAAAAAATTGCGTGTTGCTGCTTCTGCTTCTGCTTAACTTAACATGAAGACTTTCGTTAAACACAACTGAAATGAATGAATGTCGACTGTCAACACAAACAGTTTTATATCAAATCAACACGAATGCGTAGCTGCCTATGTATTAAATATATGCCATACTAACTAAACTTTGTACTGTGTGTTTGTTGTGTGTTTGCGTTCATTTCGTGCTAATGTGTGCGCTGCTGCCAGTGCGTGTATGTGAATTGAATTTGATTAAATTAAAGTTGTCAAAGGAGGAAAGAACGAACGCCATTAGATTTTGGAATCCTTTGGTAGATTAGAAAAATATTTGTCTTAGTTATGAAGTTTTTTCATACATTAAAGCTAAGTAAATATTTGAAAAATTTTACTCAAATGATGTTTTGGTTGCAGGAAATGTTTAAGAATTTTCATTTTAATTTAATATCTTATAATAAATTAACAGAAAAAGTATTAAAGAAAGAAGTTTACGCAAGCTATCATAGCTACTTACATTATTAAGAATTTTATGTAAATGTATTAAATTTTTCAAGCATTATTATTTTCATATGAGATATTAATGCTACTAAAAACTTTCATAATATCTATACAGAGGAGACTATTTATTTGTTTATGTCCAGATTTGATAATTATAAAATATTAATTTGATATAAGTTAGTATGCCGCAAATTCCACCAAATCGAATAATATTTTTGAATATCTCATATATTTGGATAATTATACTAAGTCAATCAAATATTTGATAACAATTACCAAATAGGAACAGTTCGCAAGAAAGCCAGAGTTCTGTTATATCAAAGTGCAGGACTCCACATTTTTTAACTGATTGTTAAGTAAAGAAGTAGGCTTAACATAAATAAAGTTTTTGTGCTTTCAAAATATTCAAACGAATTCTTTTGATTATTGAAGAAAAATTCGGTTAAATTATCAATCATGTTTTTTGACGACTTGTGGCATATATGTATATGTCCCGTTTTTAAGCTTCCTGTTCCGTTGTCCCGAAAGAAGACAGAATCGTCCAATTTTCAGAAAATGTTTTAACGAATTTTACTTAAAATCTATGTAGTCCTATAGCTCTATTGCACGCTTAAAACAAAGCGTCACGTCGATGTTTGAAATCTGTGATTGGTTACCCGAGCCGAGTCGAATAACTGTGGCTACCCGTCAAGCGTTGAAATATTAATAAAAATATGAAGATTTTTTTTTTATTTTCCGAAAAATAATTAAATAGAAATTTCCCTCTAAGATAAATGCTATACTTTGGAATTGATTAGAAAATCACGAAGCTGTAAATAAAGGGTGTTTTTTTTAGAGGTATACAACTTCGAATTGAAATAAAACACAAGAAAATCGTTTTAATGTCCATCAATTTGGCTTTATTGGAAGGATAATTTTATGCCATTAATGTTTAAATATGATTTCGGGCATGTGGCCGCCGCGGCTGGCTCGAATAAAGCCAATTCTAGAGGTCCAATTTTCAACCACTTTTTCGAGCATATGGGGCCGTATGTCGGCAATAACGCCACGAATGTTGGCTTCCAAGTCCCCTAACGTTTCTGGTTTGTTGGCGTAGACGAGCGACTTCACATATCCCCAAAGAAAATAATCCAATGGTGTCAAATCACACGATCTTGGTGGCCAATTGACAGGTCCATTCCGCGAAATTATGCGCTCATCGAATGTTTCCTTCAATAAATCGATTGTGACGCGCGCTGTGTGGCATGTAGCGCCGTCTTGTTGGAACCACAACTCATCCACATTCATGCCATCCAATTCGGGAACAAAATAGTCGGTTATCATGGCTCTATACCGGTCTCCATTAACGGTAACTGACTCTCCAGCATTATTTCGGAAGAAGTATGGCCCAATGACTCCACCAGCCCATAGAGCACACCAAACAGTCAGTTTTTGTGGATGTAATGGCGTCTCAAGGGTCTCATGTGGATTCTCTTCACTCCAAATGCGGCAATTTTGCTTGTTGACGTAGCCATTCAACCAAAAATGAGCCTCATCACTGAACAAAATTTTGCGATGAAAATCAGCATTGAGATCAATCTCATTTTCGGCCCATACACCAAAATCACGACGCATTGCATGGTCTCGCGGCTTTAATTCTTGCACAAGCTGGATCTTGTAAGGTCGGAAGCCAAGATCTTTGCGCAAAATCTTCCATAAAGTTGATGGACAAAGCTCCAATTGCTGTGCACGGTGGCGAATCGATTCATTCGGGTCCTCTTCAACATTTTGCTCTACAGCGGCAATTGTTTCTTCGGTGCGCACTGTTCGACGTCTCTGCGGATGCGTATTATCACATAGAGTAAACGTAGTGCGAAAACGATCCATGGTTAACCGAATTAATTGCTCTGATGGACGATTATGTCGACCATAAAATGGACGGAGCTTGCGGTAAACTTCGCGAACTGAACCATTATTTTCGAAATAAATTTGCACGATTTGCAAACGTTGTTCTTTTGTCAACCTGTTCATGATGAAATGGCAAACCAAACTGAATATAAATGACATTAGAGTTGCCAGATTTGACCACAAAATCCCAGTTTTATCTCTATTCGAAAAACAAACCTCTAAAAAAAACACCCTGTATTATAAAAAATAAAAAAGAACATAATAAAAAATGTTGGTATTTTGGTCTTTATTTTTAAAACTATTTAATAAAATCAAAAAATTTCACTACATTTCTTTTCAAATGTCTATTTCAGATATATTTTAATAATCATTTGTTTACCTTTACAAAAGTTAATACTAAATTAATGGTGCTAAAAAGTGAACCCACTTCTAAAATATCAAATTAAGCCATAAATTATATTTAAGTGATAAAAACAATTCATATTGCACTACCAAATGTGTAAAACATAATGAGGGCACACAAATATCAAATGATATGTCCACCCTTTACAAAATGTTAAAGCTGCACACTTAAGCAGCCATAAGAAATGCAAAAATATAGAAATAACGCCACATGTTAACCGCACATTAAATTGCAATAATGCTGAAAAGTATGCAATGGTAATAAAAAAAAGTATCCAAACATACATACAGTGTAATATGTTGCATAAAATACTTGTAACTGTTTTTAATACTAATGTTGTTGTTGTTGTTGTTGTTGTTGTTACTACTGATGCATACAACAGCTGTAATACAAACCACAATTACGTAGCACGTCTAGCTAACGCGCTCGTACTCATTCGTACCGTTGTCGGCTGCCAACAACAAGGGCACAAGGAACATAATCGTTTCAAAATTGCATATAAAACCGCTAATTTGAAAATAAAATTTTTCTGCGCCTAAAACTATGCACGTACATTTTTTCAAACCACACACACACACACATACCGACTGCAATTGTGGGTGATACAATGAAAAGTGAAAGCCACAATTTGCGCGCTTTTAAAATGTTTTTTTTTTTTTGAAGCATAACTTTAGGGTGCACAATAAATGATTTGGGGTTGCACCATAAAAATATGAGTTACTTTGGTGGCTAGCAACTGACTCCTTGGCAATGAAATGTGGGGTAACCGAAAATTTAAGGGGTGTCCCACTACATTACCTTAAAATATGCAATGTGCACAAATTATAAAGGCAACTGACATCAATTCAAATATATCTACCATGTAAAATGATAATTTAGTTGAAATGATGGTGAAGGCTATTGCAATATCCGAATCTTTTTAGCTTGAAAATTGTTATACATATATCTCTGTTATCTTAGAACGCTGAAAAAAAAAACACATACTCATTTCTTACCGGGCTCATGCTATGACACAGGATGCGTCATCTGCATAATCTGTGGGGACAGATTGTGTTTCCTTAATGCCGGTAGTATGATGTGCGTGAAAAAATTTAGCAGCAAAAAAAAATTATTTATATATACGAATGCAATAAAAACAAAGTAAGTCACCTTATGGCACCTTTCCACCATCAGCTAGCAAACTTCTATCTAACTTCCTTTTCCGAGGAAAGAGGGTTTAAAAGGAAATATCCTTAATTTATGCACCCTTTTTTTTCTTTAGCATTGCGCTAAAATCAAGTAAAGAAACAATAAGCAAAACGTTGCTGACGCCTTATGAAATTTTGTGGAGTGGTTTACTTTGTGCCCCAGCCGCCTTTGAGGGAAGGCGGAAATGTGCTGCCGGAAATAGCTGAAGGCAAATATGTGCTCAAGTTGACGTGCTCAGGAATTAGCTGGATTGTAGCTGATATAATAAATATATGAAATAAAAATGAAAAATTAAAAGAAATTGTCAACAAAAAAGTGCGCCAATTGGAAAATGAGTTGTGTCGCAATTTAATTTACCCAGCTGGCCTAATAAAAGTTATCGCTAGAGCAAATGCTATTTAGTATCTTATTTCTTTTCAAAATTTTGTTTTTCAAATTTATTGAAAAAACTTATCAATACTATAAGCGATAAATATAGTGTGATGCCTAATGTATAAAGCTTGAACACCTTGAAGGTGATTTTGCTAAGGAAATCGTTTGAAAATAACCCAATTGTAAATCAGGCTTGGCTCTTTTCCCCTGAAATTGATAAAAAGTATTTATTCTTAACTCGGAGTGAATGCAGTTTAGTGCCCAGATTTGTGACTGGTAGCTAGCTGTATCATACTTTTAAGCTAGGCATAGTATGCAATTACTTTTTTGCATAAAGGAACTAACTTGGTTCCACCGAAGTGAAATCAAAAGATTCGCTTTAACAATAGGCACTTCATATTGCACGAGTATCACAATTAAATGACCGAAATTTAGTTACAAGATTGAAGCAAAGAAATTATGGTAACACTATGGATTCCTATGATCTATGTGAGGCTTTGCGGTCGCCAACCAAATCTAGCAGCATACCTTAAAACTAAAATAATTGATCTTATACAATCTTGATAATACAGATTTGATATTAAATAACTGAGCCCATTCGCTTACCAAACTCTTTCAAATAAAATATTAATTTATTTTTTCATACCTGCAAAGAAGAAAAGAAAAATAGAAAACTAATTTAGCAAATATTCTCATAGTATGTAAAAGTTTTACTTTATATTAAATAAACATGAAAATAAAGAAATTTGATTCACAATATGCTGTAATACTCGCATTTATATGTAAATTCCATAACTATACAATATATGAATTCTTTATTTACAATAACAGAACAATTTTTATTATGTATGTATGTACGTTATGATATGGAGTACTATAACTATGAATGAAATTACAAAAGCCAGAAAAATGTATAAACAAAAACATAAACAATAGGTAAATATTATTTACATATGAATATGAAAATATTCATAGTAACATAATAAAATTTGCAATATTTTGCAGTAACTAAACCAAAGTTAGATCAATACAAAACAATACAATGTAACGCACTTCAATTTTACCCCAATACAATTGCAAAACAAGAAATGTGATTGCGCACACAAATATACTCACAATATGAATATACTATATCGTATATGGATGTGTGTATATGTTTATTGCATACTTCGTATACAAAAAGTAAGCAATAATATTAAAATACCATTTAAACGTAAATTATTACACCACGCTATGTTAGTACGATTATGCCCTAAGGAATCGCAAAATAATACAAACAGACATACTATGATAAACATATACAGCAACACCATTGTATTGTTAATGTATGTATGCGCCCAGCGGGAAATGATCTACTGCATAAGAAATTTAAGAACTCATTATTAAATAGGGAATCTATTATTAAATATTGTAAATCAAAAATCATTAAATATTAAATTCTTCTTACACCGAAAAAAAAACTTACTCCGTTTCTGGAAAAATGCCTAAATGTAAGGAAAAATTGTCCTTCAATACGAGCTAAAGCCATGGGCTCCTCAAAATAAGTAAGTTGGATTCCTTAGTGTTGCTGCTTTGAAATAAGGAAAAGTTTACTCAATGTGAGGACAAGGTTATAAAACTGAGGAAAATTTTACTTTTTCTAAGGATGAAGGTATCCTTAAATGAAATAAATTTACTTAAAATAAATTCGTTGATTTCAAAAAAAAATTGTTAATTTTCCATTTCCTCTATTTTCTTATTTGTTGGCTACTTATTGTCAGTCATTCTTATTTTAATTTTAATACGTTTTTAAAACTTCAAAGGAAAACTTAAATTTTTTTTTACCTGTCACCCGATCAGAGAATTGAACCCAACTCAGCCACCGACAGCATTTTTAAGACATACTAAAATGATGTTGTGCGCATGTAACAACCATTGTCTGATCAGGGAAGCTTCGGTTCAAATCCCGGCGACGACACAATTTTTTTTTTTTTTTTAAGTTTTTTATTTAAAAAATAAAAAAAAACAAGTAGAGAACTATAAATATATAGACAAAAACAGAATACTTACAAGAAGAATAGATATTTATTTCAGCGAGTAAAGCAGTGAGTGTTGCCACTCATTTATTAAGGAAAATTTTCCTACGTTATAGTAAATTTTTTGAAGAAACCAACTAAAACTGAGTACGATTTTCCTTAAACAAAACATTCCATTAGATTGAGGAAATTTTTACTCAAATGAGGAACAAGTTGTCCTCAAAAATTCTTCCCAAAGAAAAATTTACTATTTCAAAGGAAAGTTTTACTAAAACCACAAACTCTATATTTGAGGAAGAGCTTTGACTTGCTTTAATAAAACATGAACTCATTTCAAAGGACTCAATTACTAAATGAAACGATATTTTCATCAATATGAGGAAAAATAACTTAGATTAAGGAAAAGTTTTACATTAAACAGGAGGTAGGCAGTTCTTCAAATTTAGTACGGTCTTTTTTTTCGGTGTACAAGGAAGAGAATGTTTTTCACTATCATTCCAAAAATTTTCAGCAAAATTAAGATTGAGTTTTGGAGAAATTGAACTTTCCTTTTTTAAGATAAAATCCAAAATTATGGAATGAAAAGGTTTATTGTTTTTTAAGAGTTATATGTTATATACCATACATATCAATTATGTCGACACATTATTGAAGTTTTCTAAGATTTGCACCTTTAAACATTAAATTCCATTCTGTTGTTAATGTAATTTTTAACATACGAATTCATTCACGACTGGGTAAACAAAAATATACGCGAAAAGGCCTAAAATTATTGGTTTATCATATTTGTAAGAGCACGCATAGTATGTACGATTATTGATGTGTATATAATATACTGTTTTGATATTGAAATAACAAGAATAGAAAATAAAAACCAATAAATTTTATCAGTTGGTAACAAAATAATTTGACACAGTTATAAAAAGGACCTTACGTAGGCATTGTACTCTTCCCTTTAAAATAATTAATGATATTAAAGTTAATGAACTGATAAATTTTTTTCTTAAATATCGCCAACCCTATGGATAGAAATAATATAGAAAAACTGAATTTTAAGTACTGAATTGCGCTGAAACTTTGAATATTTGGATTGACCCAGCAACACTGTTTCTAACAATACATGAAATTTTTCGCTCTTAAAAGAAAAAAATAAAAACTATTTTTTCTTCATTTCATAAACATTAAAATAATAAGCTTTTGAATAACTTTATTTCAACACTAAAAATTAAGGCTATTTTTGAATAATCAGATATGGCGAAAACTTGAAAGTCTACATTAATTTAGTTTCCATTCGTTGGCATCAAGAAATAATATTTGAAACATTTGCCAAATAAAAGTCAATTCGTTTGACTTATATTACTAAGGACCTGTATGAGCTATTCGATTCAGTCTGGCAGAGTGAGAAAATGTGCTAGAAATTTATTCTAGGCTTTGTGCCAAGTAAAGGTGGTAAAGCCTCCAAGATGACCTCAAGGTTTACTAATAGGAATCAGTGATGGCACTTGGGTTTTGTGGGGCAAGAAACTTCACCTTAAAATTGAAAAATGCATATTAGCACTGCATAAAAGCACTGTGGCCAGTGGAGAATAATATTTATCAATTTCATTGAATGCTTGCGAACTGGTACGTGAGGGTAACTGGACGGTCTTTGGCCAAGGCTCAGAATTTACATCCGCCAATATGTCTAATATCGGTTTTGCGGTGGCTTTCAGCCGCGGTTCAGTCAATAAGTGCAACATTGTCTTCGCTATTTACAGTGCTTTTGCGTTAAAATTAAATTGCACACTTTCAGGCATACCAATCAACTAGTTTGGCCAAGGAAAAGTAGTTTATCCTAAAAATTAGTTTGGCCGGTAACATATATCAGTTTAAAATTAAATATTTTTGAATACTTAAGAACTCATTTGAACATCTATGAAAGGTTTACTATAGTTGACTAAACTATTCTTTTAATTCATGAATGAATTTATACATTCTTAAACTTTAAACTACTGAATATTAAATGAGTGCCGTCATAATTCTACATGACATTTACGTCTCCCTTTCATAGAAATATTCCAACCAAAACTTTCGTATGATTATTTTCCACTTGTCTACTTTCTGATTCATATGTACTTTTAGGTAAAATAATTTGCCAATGTTGTTTTTGTTTTTATTTCAGCCAATGCTGTTGTTTTGCTTGTGCTCATATTCATAACCACGTATTTGTGTTCATTGACCGTACACTGTACATGTTTATATATGTAGGTAAAAGTATAGGAGAATGTTGGAAAAAATTAACAGAAATTTTCTAGCAAGTTCTTTCATTTTGAAATATTATTCAACGATTAAAAAAAATTAGATATAATAGACATTATGGTTAGCTGTTTCTAATTTAAACACATTTTCTCTTCAGTAGCTCGTACTTAGAGATAAAAAAAAACTTCATTTTATATTTTATATCTAAAACAAATCGACACTGCCTTCAAAATAATATTTTGCTTGAAGTTTTTTCTTCAGTAGCTATTTCCTAACTTTCTCCTATGTGCATATACTAAGTGATTTCAGTTCACATATGAATATTGTACGTATGGTATGTAGCTCTAAGAATTATAAATGAATGAATGCCAAATTTAGAACCACTCAACATTTGCCCAATAATAGCGGCAAGAAGCACTCAACCGACTGCATATTAGTTTGGCAAATTCTTAGCGGTTTTTGTTTTTGTTTTTTCTATGATGCATAATATGAAATATTCATCTATGAAATGGTAGACGTTATGGTTTTTGGGATACCTCATCATTGTGCGCCAACATGGTTTAAAAATTATTACTTTATTGGAAATTATTCTGTAGAATTACGGTTGAAATTAAAATCTTTTTAAAAGAGTACTTAGGGTAAATAAATTTCGTGTAAAATTTACTAGTAACTTAAATGGATTGATTCTGGGAAATAGACTTTTGAATAAGCGATATAAACATAAGTAGAGGGAGAAATTAAAGATTCTTAAAAGATTTTTTTGAATGCAATAATTTCAAAACGAAAATTAGTTATACTGCTAAAACTAGGATAGCTAATTATCTAGTAAAAACTACTATTTTTTTAAGCTCAATGGCTTAGAAGGTTATAGCATAATTTTCATTTGAAAGTACTGCTCTAGAGGAACTTTGGTAAACACCTTTGAAATGAAAGATCGAACACCCCTTCTTTATAATTTCTTACTAATATCAAAACAGGGAATCGTATCGCTGTATTTTGAGAGTTGTTTGGTGCGAACAATTTGCATCTATTCATTAAACTGCTTAAGTGCTGGGCAGGTGCTAAAATATTTTGATTTCTGAGCACTTTGATTATTTAGCTCAGCATATGAATTCAAGGATGGAAAATAAAGTTCCGAATTTTTTCGCTTTTCATCTCTTTGTGGGTAGCTTTCACATAGCTTCATTCAATCTTGATAACAATGTTGATAAATATTCTTGTATACCAATTACGTTTTATAGCTTCATCTGGTTTTTATACTTAATTGAAAACTTTTTACTTAAAAGAAAAATTGATTTGCGACATATGCGACACTTGGATTTTAGTCACTTTTAATTTAAAAAAGGATGCGTACTCAATTTGTACACTATTTAAGTGCTATAGTATTCATTATTTACAATAACATTTAAAAAGTATTATTTAAGTCCTGATTTAAGGACATTAACACATAAGCTATGGTCCCATGTCTCTTATCATATATTCAATTTATTTAATGGATTCGCATAAATATAAAACTACAACACATTCACCGCAATTAACTGCACGCTTATCTTCATCATTACCATCTCATTTACTATAGAGCATACAATTTTCAGCAGTTTCCTGTTAATTCATATAATACCAAGAAATATACATAGCGGCGACCAACACCACATTGAACGCAACGCAACGCAATCACCACCAATACCAATGAAATGCACTAATAAACTGTTCATTAATTCGTTCACCTCTGGTCTGGTAGTCGTTGCTGTCGTATACCCTTAATTCAATTATCAGTTAATATTTCATTATTACATTTTTCCCTTTAGCAAAGTAAAAAGAAAAACGCTACTGGGCAGCTTGCTTACGGTATTTGCTAAGCTTAGAGCTTGAAGCTCTCATTCGCTTAGGATATCATTTATTACAAATACATTTATAAATTGTCGCCGTGTCGTCGTAAACATATTAACTGAACACCAACCGAGAAAAAAAAATAAAAAGGAAAAAAGAAAGCAAAATAAAATAAGCTAAATGTCCGATAAACAATCCACCCATTTTGAGTTACTCCAACCCAAATGACCCCTACCCTTTTAACGTCGTCCCCAAAATACCAACACCCTGCATATATATTCCATAATCAGAGCAGTCAAAATATTGTTGAGCAGCTGAAACACCCACACTATAACCCCAAACGGAGCACCCTGCCGCCGCTATGCCAAGGCCAAAATAAGGATATAAAAAAATGTTCGTAAAAAGAAAAATACTTTAACGAAATTAAAGAAAAACTTTGGGACTTTGGGGTTTTTTTTCATTTCATTTCATTTCATTTCGTTTCGTTTCATTTTCTTTGCTTTTGCTGTTGAAGCGTGTGACATGAAAATATGTTCAATGTTATTCAACTATTTTGAGCAAAATATGGTCGAATAAAAGGGGACAAACGTAAATTTAGTCGAACAACAAAATTACAATTAGTTTTTATTTTTTCAACATTCTGTGAGCGCGCGAGCGAGTCGAAGAGGGTTATCGTCCACACGAACACGCAAAAGAATTTATATGGAATTTCTTGAAAATTTTTGAAATTGTTTTGTTAAGAGTTTCAAAAGGGTGGTGGCGCAATGGTGGGGGATGGCTCTATTGGCTTGGCTGAGTGGGCGGCAGTTGGTCAGTTAAATTATTTGCAGCAGATTTTCGCAAGCATTTCGTTTGTTGGCTGAGTTGAGTGGGGTGATCTAGTGTCAGTGCAATATCGCAATATTTACAGAAACTTTTATTTGGAAGCAAGAGCATTAAAATTCGTATGGTCTTGCATAGAAATGAACTACTAACAATAAGTTAAGAAATTAAATGAAGAATTTATTATCGGGAACTGGAGAAATTTCATAAGATTTATTGAACTTTTAAGTGAAACAGCAAAGGGAAGAGTTCTTAATTTTTTAAATAAACATTTGAAACTTTTTAAAATTACAATATTTTTAAATATAAAAATTTTCATTAGAAAAACTGAACTCACAATTCCTGTTTAAAATAAAACACATTTTTCTAGGCTTTTGTTTCTAAATACAAAAGTATCGATGACATAGATAAGTTTGAACTAAGGAAGCATGTGGTTAAAGCAGCTGCATTTGTTTGGAGGACTATTTGTTCTTCAAAGTTATGGAATTTCATAAAAACTGTATTGGTTGTTTTTAAGAAATCTAAACCACTTAAGGATCTATAAACGAAAAGCGCTATGTTAGTTTAAAGAACTATGTAGAGAAATACCAATGGAATGGGTAATAGATGTAGTTAGTGTCAGTGAAAATTTTTCTTTAGTTTATTAAAGCTGCTGGGTAAAACATTTGTGGGCAGTTTGCTTTATAACAGTATTATGCGACAAAAAACTCCTGGATCCTTCGTCTCAAAGAAAAGAACTAACACAACCTCAGGTTCAAAGTGAGTGAGTCTTAGATAGGACAGAACCATGTGGAATTCTTGCGTTGATATAGTGTTCATTGGTTGTAACACGGTATCAAAGAGCAAACTCCGCGTACACCGAATTGATTGATTCATAAGGTGAACGTTTTTACGCTATTTTTAATTTTGGAGATCGCGCCGCATATCACAATGAGGCAGTAATTCTTGGCGTTGATGACCTTGGCTTTTTAGAAGCTGGCTGAACATTAGCAACTTTTCAAGCTTATGGAATGATCTTAATTGCCACGAGCCACTGTTGAGGCGCACTTTTTCACCATCAGCTCTTGAAGATATTTTTGTGCTGAGGTTTGCAAGGACTCCTTTCACTACTTTTGTTTGAAAGTAAATGCTCAGCGTTAGAAGATATGCGTTCGACTTAGAACTAACTTAGAGTGTAGAATTGTATGCAAAAATGCCTAGTTTAAATACGCATACCTAAGTGTTTAAACTAAAACGCCAGTTCAAAGCCCTAGCTCTTTGGACCTAACTGCGACTCTCAATTAGCCAATAAATATCATTTGTTTTATATCTGACTCTCTAATACATCCTTCTTATTTATCCCTCTCGTTAACACTACGGCCTTTTCAGACTTTTTCAACTTTAATTGCACATTTTACAAAGTTTTTATGTTCTTTACGTATTTAATTGAATAATTTTGTCAATTTTGAATTTCAGAAATAAACATATGTATATTAATAACTATATGAAAAATAATATAGTGATTTCAACTGAAATAAAAAATATTTAGAGGTCTGTGCAGATCCTGATGAAACCAATGTTATAAACAAAGTTATTAAAAATAATTGTGATAGCACAAAATATTGGCGTTTAATTTTTTTTTTGTGTTAATGAAAATTGAATTATACTACCACCATATATTTTAAGGCCGCTGTATCTAAATTACACAAGCAATAAATTGAGTAGTAGTAAATGGTTGTTCCATTTGATTTCTACTGCTACCAAACTTTTGGTGGTAATGCAGCTCATTATTAATTACCAGTACGAGCTTATTGGTGAGAGGGTTAGGTTTTCACTATGCATTTAGTAGAAGTTGGGCTCAATATTATCTTTTATACCTTAACTGGTAGTGCATTTTTATCCCATTAACAATAAAAACAATTGACTAAAAAATTAAGTGCACTTATTCCCACGCTATTGATTGCATACTTCTGTGATTATTGTATAGTTTTTATACTATTAATATCTCTCGTTTTTCACATAAGTAGATAACATCTATATAACAGCAATTTTTCCTCAACTTTTCATCACCTTTTTTATTTAATATAATTTAACTTGTATAGCTACGTATGACACATTTTTCATTCTGTGGTTAATTTTATTGCTGTTGAGTTAATGAGTTTTTTTTTGCTGCGTTTTTTGTTGTTGTGTTTATTGTTGTCATTGTTGTTGGTGGGCGGTTTGGATTATTGGCATTGTCTGGAAATTGTTTGTGGTTATAATGTTTAATTAAATACTGAAAGGTTTTAAATTGCATAAGAGTATGCTGAGTATTTTGATTAAATTAATTACTTTTGAAAAATAAAAATAAATAAATATTTTTTTTGTGAAAAAAATTAAAAATTTCAGGCAATTAAAGAGCCAACAGAGAAAAATACAAAGCGATTTTATTATATAGCTAATTTTGTCACAAACTTAAAATGTTAACTAAAGCATTTGAGCACAAGTCAATATCTAGCAAATCACTTCCTTTATTACTTTCATAAAATCCAAATAAAAATCTCTGATTAAATCGTTGTGCATTTGTTCGTTTACCCATTTAATGTGAGAAACATTATCACATAATTTTTGCCATGAAAGCAACAACAACAAAAAGAAGTCGAGAATCCAAAACATAAACTTATTAGTAATCAACAATCAGGGCGCACCCAACCCATTCAAAAAAAAAAAAATCCCCAATACGGAGCAAATAATAATAACAATACAACTATAGTGAGCAAGGGCGGCGACCATACAGACATAATTTCTTTGGTTTTTTTCTTCCCTCTATTATTTTCTTCATTTAATTTCGCATTCCGCATACCATCGCTCTGAATATTCAAAGCTCTGCGACGACCATCAGTAGCAGTATAGGCTACAACTATCGCTCTATCGATTGACCCGATTCCCTAGAAGCAACGTCAAATGATAAAAAAAAACAAAATAAAAATAATAGAAAATAATAAAATGAAAATAGAACAAAAGCAATACGAGCAATAATATTAATAATGAAAATAGTCAAAGGAAGTCATGGACACAAGCACACAGGACACGAAGGATACTCCACTCGCATGTATTATGTGTTGAACACATAAGACTCTATAGGTGGAAAGTATAGGGGGATTGTGTGTGGCGATTTGAGTGGTACGAAAATTCATTTATAATAAATATTAATGAAAACACAAAGAACTGAAGCAACAGCAACTGCAGCAGCAGTAAGGAAACATACTATGTATATATGTAGGTACGTGTACCAACAAGAATAATAGTATTAAGATAAAAAAAGTAGCGGAAATAGGTACGTGCAGAAATAAAACAAAAGCATTGAACAAGATATTGGAATTTTGTTTTATTTTTCCCTCGGCAAAATAAGTCGATGACTTTAAGACTATAACTTAAATGAAAAAAAAAAAAAATATTGCCGAAATTGTTGCTCCATACAGAGCTGTTCTTTTATAATGGCTCTATCACGAGGTTTACATATGAACAATAAATTACAAGAAATATTAGATAGTGAAGTCTTAATTCAGCATGAACACTTTAGGACTCATTGTAAGAGCCCTTGTCCCATAGTCAAGCACACTATGAAAATATCGAACAAACAAAATAATTCGAAAAAATATCGTAATTTGACACAAAATTCAGAAATATTTTTTAAAAAAGTTGCCCAAAAAAATTTGTGCAAAACAAAGTATAAGCTGTCCACAAACAAGGAGACGCGGCGGATAGGATCCTACGTTACTGCGGACAACTATACTTTCGAAGTTGTCAAGGAATTCACCGGCGTAAACTCTCAAAACGATGTCAGCCTGGAGATAAAGCAATGGCTAACTCTTGCTAATAGGTGGGTGTTCTTATGGTTTCAGTAAGCAATTAATATGTATTTTTAAAACTCATAATAGGCTGATTATAAAGACATTAGTATTTCGTGTGCGTTTTTATAATATATGTACATAATTAATTGCCTATAAGGACGTGAGACCCCATGTCTCGTGTGTGTCTTTATACTGTAGACATAAAAGTCACTTGAAAGACATTCCACCTCAAGTCTTTATATTGTCCATTTTTTTGTCTTTTTAAGGACCTATACCAAGACCTATGTGGGATTCGCCTTCAACGTATAATATTATACACTTGTGTTCACATGATTAAGTCATTCGTATGCTACGTACCATTTTTGTTAAAATTAACGTATTAATTTTTTTTTCTGATTCTTATATTATTAGTTTCTATAATCCTGCTATGTAAGCATCAATTTACTGCAAAAAAAAAAATCGAAATAAATATGGTTCTATACTTTTTATTCTGTTCCTTTTAAATAAAACATTAAAATATTATGAATTTCCAGGCCAAAACCGTATGTGTCCTCGAAAAACATCAAAACAAAGTCGTCGGCTCGCAAACGCAGCACTTTTTCAAAGGCCTGAATATTGGGAGTATGATTATTTAAAGCAATGAATCCAATTTCAACGTACTTGGGAACGATATTAGTCTCTTTGTGTGACATACTGCACTCAAAGAATAAATCATATTCTAAAAGGCAGTCCTTTGAAAAAGTGTTCCGTTTGCGAACCGACGACTTTTTTTTGATGTTTTTCGAGGTTTAAATTTTTTTATACAGGAATATACTAAGGGAACATTTGGCCACCGATTACACCAAAAATTTTCCGCTGAGATGGATTTTCCAGCTTTATAATGGCCCAAAACATTGATCTCCACTTGTCAAATCTAGGGCAGCATGCGAAACCGATTCTCAACATTTATGAAACAAAAAGGTCCTTCTACTCATTATTAAGCTAAACCAATAAAAAAAATAGGACTCAATCGAAATAAAATTTTTTATTCTTATTACAAGTAATAACGAGAGATTGTAGCGAAAATAGTTGGTAACATACCATTATTGTCACTTACATAACACCACAAGCATAACTAACCCCAAATTTACTTTAAAAGCAAAAGAGGAAACTTTCAATGCGATACTTTACAATGCAAAAAAGTAAAACGCTTAAAAAACTTCGAAGTAACAACAGCAGCAACAATGTTTTATGCGACTTTTCATTGCAATTATAGCTTAAATTGTTGGTTAATTACATTTTTTATGATGGCGTCCAACACCAACAGTATGAAAGCGACTACAACCTCATTTTGAATTCTCCTTTTTTTATTTTGTTTTGTTTTTTTTAAGTAGAAAGTAGTAACAGGTATGTACCCTGTATTTTTCAAAGCGCTAATTGCTACCGTTATACACGCCATACTGCCGTAAAAATAGGTAACTAAGGGTTAAATACCAACACGCAGCATACTGCGGAAAATGTGAAAGAAGAAGATGAAGGAAACAGTAAAAGTTTTGTGAGCAAATTCACGTAAAACGACTTTCATAGAAATATAGATGATTGTCTTTAAAATTGCAAGAAAAATATATAAAACTACAAATATTTCCCAAATGTTAGTGAAGCATCATAGACATTTGATTTTGTCAAAAATCTAAACCTAAATCGATATCTCTTTTTTTCTCCGAGATATCGAAAATAGAAATTTACTATACAGGTGTTTCTTTATGCAAATCTGCCCTAGTTTCAGTACGGTAGGATACTGAAGAAACAAAAAAAAAGTATCGATATAATTCAAAGTGCTATTTGAAGAGAAGAATATTACTATCACACGCACTAAAGAGTTTTGATGAGAAAACTAATTCGCTGTGTAATAAATATACTCCCGAATAAACCAAAAAACCTGATTTTTCACATTTTTGAAATAAGGATTTCCCAAAAACCTGACATGATGTGTCAAGTTTGAGGTTGGAATCACATTCAGTAGCATTAAGAACATATAATAAATATCATCTGATCAGATCAGAGAACAAAATTATTACCAACATACTTTTTTTCAATATGTTTATGTAAGCAGCTAGCTGAACATATGAAAACGCCAGAGAAAACAACAACAAAAAACCGAAAATATAAATACACATTATTTATAATTACGTTTGAATGTGACGCCATATAGCCATATTCCCCTACAAATACCCGTAAATGTTTAGGGGTCGTGCCGGACTACATCCGTCCGTCCGTGGTTGTAATAAATGTATATCCTTTTAGTTATCATTGCGTATATTTTTTGTCCTGATTTTTTTATTGTTAGATAGCCATTAAAATTTTAAGCAAAGTCAACGAATTTCAAGTTATTGGCTCAATTGGAAATATATTTAAAATACAATTGAAATCAAATAAGGTCTGGCCAGTACCATCTGTCTGACGGAGGGTTAGAGATAGAAGAATTTTTTGAAAACTTTTGAGTAATTTATTTTATATCTCGTTATTTTGCCAAAAATTATATTATGAACCATTTTTTATTACATTATGTAACTTAGTTCAAATTAAAAAAACTGAATTTATTGATTTCATATAAAATTTGTTTCTAGTTATTTTAAATTTTTGTTTTATTTACTGATAAAGAAAAAAGTCACCAACTTTTTAAGAAAAATTGCCTAATGTCTAATATTTAATTTTAGTGTACCAATATTATAGCATCAAAATTATCTTATATCTTAAACTATAAATATGCATCAACAATTTTTCGAAAAAACAATAGTTTCTGAAAAGATTTTGGAAACATCCAGAAATCTAGAAAACTGTGAGAATGATTTTAAAGTTAAATTTGATTAAAATTTAATAACCATGGTTTCCCAACTCATAACGATTTACAGAAATCATATATCCGGAAATTTTTTTTAACTTTTGATTTTATATTCCTCCAAGCATCAGATCCATGTCAAAAAAATGGAGTCTGATAACATAAGAAAACGAGTACACTAAGCAAACCTTAATCAACGGTGGATGTGGAGCCAAAAACGTAATCAGTAGGTACTTCGAAATATGCTAACGAGCATGAACGTTTCATCGTTATATCACATGGAAATTGAAAAAAAAAAACATTTTTATGACCCACCCTACTACTGGCAGATGTGGAAAAAATCTACTTTAAAGTGAATTGGCGGAGAACTATCGCGATTGTTCGTGTACTTAGCTATAGTATTTTCTATTTTAAATATTTTGTTTCACAACTACTAATGCCAAATTAATTGTAGTTAATTTGTGGAAGTGCCCTTCACCAATTTTTTTTTGTTCTTTTTGACGCTTTTTAATGGAAACTATTTCGCCGCTTTTTCTACAGCTTCTATTTTTCCTCAAACTTCTATTTAACATGTACCTACCACATTTTGGTAACTTTTTTCATTGCAGCTCTGGTGAAGAAAAATAACGCGATCCAACGCAAAAGGGTTGGAAAAAACCCCCACCAATGTAGTGAAGCGCACAAAAATTCCTTAAAGTTTTAAGACAAAAATTTTCGGTAAAGTTTTTGACGTTAAACAAGCAAAAAAAAAAAATAGCTCATAGGCTACCCTAAAAACAAAGTTATTTTTGTACACCCTTTATCTTTAGGTTGAATCATCTCTTTTTTATATTTTTCTTCATTTCATCTTTGCATGTCTGTTATGTTATGTTGTTATTTGTTCGCGTGTTTCTTATTTAAACTAAAAATATTATTATTTTGGGTTGGTAAATAGGGTCGCGCGTTGCTTGATAGGGTGTACGAAACCACCAAGCTCATAATGTTCGCTATTAAGCTTTTGCTTGTTTTTCTTTAATTAACAGTGTAAACATTTAATTTTTTTTAAACCAAAAAAAAAAAATGTTTCAGTTAATTTTGCGTTGTTTCGGTTGTTTTTTTTTTTTTTTTTTGCTCGCTGCTTTGGGGTTTTTTTGTATGCTAAGATAATTTTTGTGGGGACTGGTCTCTGTTTTGTAATTTAGTTTTGTATTTTCATGGTTTCGTCTTTAGCTGTCAGCGTGTGGTTTTAAAATCTTCTACAAATGTGTTTTTTCTTTTTTTGTTCAAAGGTCTATGTTTTTTTTCTTTTTTTTTTTGTTTCTTTCTCTTCCTCACTTTCTATTTGGTAATCATTACACATCATGGGAGCAATTTGGTTTTGTTTTTATTTAAATTAATTGTTCGTGGAAATACTTTGTCAATTAGATTGTTGAATGCTTTGATGATATTATGACTAAGAGATTTTCAAAGATAATCTGTCATTTATTTTGGTATAATTTATTCGACAGGTTGGGGGTTACCCCAAGAAAATTTACATTTCTTGTGGTAAGTATACTGTACAAAGAATAAAAGATAAAAGTAAGCTCAAGATATATAGAGTTCAAAACGTATCAGACCGTTCAGATGAAAAGCAGTAGATGGCTCAGATGCGAACCCGAAAATTGTATGAAAGGTACCTGACTAAATTCGATTGCTATGTTATGGACAACGAAACTTACGTTAAAGCAGATTTTAAGCAGCTACTTGGGTACGAATATTAAACGTCACCGAAGATGTGCTAAGTAAATTCAAAGAAAAAGAAAATTCGAAAATTCTGAAGCAATATATGGTTTGGCAGGTCATAAGTGGCCTCAAAAGCAGCTTCTTAATTACGCAAGGCACAATCAATTCCAAAGTTTATATAGACTAGTTCCTCGAAAAACGTCTTCTACCATTTATTCGTGCACATGAGGGTACAGTAATGCTCTGGCCTAATTTAGCAACCTCTCATTACTCCAAAGCTACGATGGCACGGTATCAAAGTAAAAAAAAAAAATTTTGTACCAAAAATAGCAAATTCGCTCAACTGCCCAGAGCTTCGCCCAATTGAGAGGGCTCAAATGAAAAGGGATCAACGAAACAATGGTAAGACTGCAAAAAAATTTACTGACTTAAGTGGAAAAGATTGTACCGTACTGTCGATGAAACAACTGTGCAAATTTTAATGAAGGGCCTTAAAAAAAAGTAAGAAATTTTTATAGAAAAAAAAATTCTTAATTAGATTTTAGTATTTATATCCTAAGCACTAGTCATTATTAAGAAAAAATCCAAAAATTTTTTGGGTAGGGGAAGTGCGTGTAACTTGGACCAATTTTGAGCAAATCGTTTGACGCCTCTATATTTTAAACTGATATTTTAGCTATAATGGCATGTATACAAAAAGCCGCAGTCTTTTTTCGAAACTCACGTAAAAGACGTTTTTCTTTAGAATGCCAAAGTGATCCAAGGTACAATCAGGCATTGTACCTTGGACTACGAGACTAAATTTACCAACATTTTTCTTTCCTCTGTACTAAATAGTTTTTTATGATCAATTTTGGACTGATATGTCAATATAGTGCTTCCAGATAATCAAAGTTTAGCTAAATGGCGAATTAAATTTGCTTTTCCGATCTTGTCCTGTCCGATCCAGCAGATCTACCACTTAAACAATTTTAAATTGCCTACTTTACGGTTTTGTTGAAGCCTCAAAACTATTTACAACCACAACCACCAAGCTATTAGTACAAGCGTTTTTCAACAAAATAGGAAGTTCTCACGAAAATCTATAAAAAAAACTTTTATTTTCATACAACAGATTCTATATGTCGCGTATAATTTGTCACAATAAAAGCACCATCGGATGCTTGCTGTACACACATCGATAGATTTGTGTGTGTTTCCTCAGAAAAGAATTGTCAATGTGTTATCAATGTGCGATTGTGTGCCTTTATTGCTCTGTTTGTAAGCGCTATTTGTGTGTTTGTGTACGGAAGCCTAAACGTTAAATATGAACCTGCCAAGTTATTCAGGGTTTTCTCTTTTTTCTTTTTATATCTTTTTGTTTGTTGTATTTAAAAGACCATATTAAAAAAAAAAGAAAAAAATAACATGAAAATGAAATGACAAATCGAATACCGGCGACACCAACTGCGCGACAAACAACAAGTTGGCGTTGAAGAGGCACCCAACCGAACCTCACCTGAAATATCTAATTTTTTTTCTTCTTTTTTTGAACAGAAGGAAAATAAAGAACCTCACGAAACGTTTTTATATTAAGGTTTCAAGCTTTTTTCTTTTTTTTCCTTTTTTTTGAGCACCTTTGTATTGCGTGTCATTTTGTGTTTTCATTGTCAGCTTAAATGTATTTTGAATGTCAGTGTGTAAATTTTTCCATATGTGAATGTTAGTGGATGAGTGATGTGTTTTTTTTTTCTTTTTGTTTGAACGGATTTAGCTTGAATAAAACATGAATAATTTGTTATTAAATAATTGAATTTAATGTGAGGGTTACATTGTTTATTTTTGTTTTGGAACAATAGCTGAAAATTTGGTTAAATTAAATTTAGGATTATTTGTGGGGAGTTATTTAAATAATACAAGGATTGTGGAAAAGTTTAAGGGTTTTTTTTTTGGGTTTGCTTAGTACTCTGGCCATTAATTAAAAATAAGGAAATTTTTACATTCATATGCATATATATGTATTTGTCGTAAGCTAATATTCGTTTGCAGTTAATTTTTGTTAAAAAATAAAAACAAAAAAAAAAATTAAAAAATAAGAGCCAAATATTTAGAACAAAATCTATCAGTATATTTGATACAAATCTTGTATTGTTTGTGAAAAGCATTTAACTCTTTTTAAGGCAAAGGGAATATTTTTCCCATCATCTTTTTTAAAAATTTTTGTTCAATAAATTTTTAGAAAAGTTTTTTTTCCTTATGACAAAATTTTTATGGACATTTATAAACTATGGTAATAAGCCGCGATTTTAGTTTTTACACTGTGGCGTTTGGAAGCTTGAAATCGGGTGATTTTCAGTACGACTGGAAAAATATTTATATACCTTTTGAAATCTGAGACTCATGAACGGTAAAGTATTATTATTTTTTAAGCTTATTGTATATTTCATTGAAATTCATGAATATTTTCTATTTTTTATTTCACAAATTTCGATAGAGTGGATTTTTTGTGGTGGTTAAAATATTACCTTTTCCCGTAGAACTATGACAGTATTAATTGTTTGTTACAGATTTATATTTTGAAAATTAGTATAAAGGTCTGAATGTAAAAAAAGTAAAAAAGTTTTGTTAAACACTTACAATAAAAATATTTTCAGAACAACAACAGTTTTACCTACATATTTACCCCAATATGATTATGCCTTATAAAGGGTTAAGTATTTTCAAATTATAACTTCCTATGTAACCAGTTCCTACATGAATAAAATGTTTACACCTTACACTCAAAATATAATTATTTTATCATTTCTTTTTGTAATGTATAGACGAGGGCATTGCAGATATAAAAAAATATACATTGTCTTTATCATCATCATGGCTTTCCGCCAGAAAAGCTCTGAATTGGACGTATTTTGACTGGAGGCCATGCCACCTCTAATACCAGCAAAAGCTTGAAAACGTTTTGCTGACAGAGTAATTTCAGATGGTGCACCAAATTTCACAATAGTAATAAAAGTGGTTGGGACTAGCGCTAGAATTTCAGATAAAAATCTCCATACTTATAAATTTTATCTTTATAATTTCTTATTAGGATTTCCGTCATGAGTCTTCCACCGATATGACTTCAGCCTTACAAATTTCAATTTATTACAAAAGGAAAAGTTTCTGTTCTAGGCAAGTAAATGTAATACCTAAGTAAGGACTTTAATGGATTTCAGTTTGTAAAGAAGACTTTCACACCAAGTGATTTTTTGCAAGTGCACTTTTTTCTGCATTCGATATCGACTGGAGTGTCATGTATATGACATTTAAAATCAGTCACTGACTGTAAGAAATATTTGTAGGAGTTAACAGAAATCAGTGGGAAAGAATACATAAGAAAAGTAACCTATTATCAATGAAACATTTTTATTGTAAGCTAATGTAATTTATATATATATATGTAGACATTTTATATCATCAGCGGCCATCATTCATAATTTCGTTAGAAGAAAATTATCGATTAAGCACTTTTCGAAATCGTGCAGCTCAGTTTTTTCTAATTAAATACGTAAGTGAATACATTTTGCTGCACACAAGTACATACTCCTTTTGTATTCAAGCCTCTTCTTCCTACCTTATCCAATTTTTTCACTGCAATAAAAATTTTCTAGTATAATTTTTTAGTGAACTATTTTCAAATATCACTGTTTTACTTGTCTTTTATATTTTGTCTACTATTTTTTAAAAATTTCTTTACATATCTATTTTCTTTGCTTCTTCAGATGGGCCAATGTTCTTCACTACGCTTAGAGCAAACATTTTTCAATTATGAGTTGTTTTACCTATACCATTACAACCAAAACAAAAAAACAACAACCTGAATAGCTTTAATTTTCTCTAAGGCAAGCTCAACCTACATATATACACTGATGCATAGTTATATGTTATTTTTATATAAAACACATCATTCTATATTTATGCTTGTGTATATGAAAAAATATTTTATTTTAACAGAAAGTTTAAAAAATTGCTACAATATATAAAGCTAAATTCTGTTTTCTATGTGCAATTGAAAGCACATTGCGCATTTATTCTCAATTCCAATTACAGGGCGCTATTAAATATTTCATTAAGTTTAAATAAATAACATTTAAAAAGTTAAGCAAACAAACTTTAACTTCTTAAAATAGCAACGAATTGGCATTTATAAAAACAAATACTTGATGTACATACGTCTACTTGAAGATAAAATTTTAAAGTACCCTTACCTGCCTACTTATTTATAAGTGTTAGTAGGTATCTCTATTTTACGCGAACTTGAACTTATGGCTGAATCAACTTTCAGTTCGTACAAGGAAGGGAATATGTTTTTTTAAGTCCAAGTCAAATTCGTGTTCCTTTAGGACTCCTGACAGCAAAGAATTTGACTTACATAATTAATTACAATTTTTGCAATTATATAAATTAATTCAAATTAGACCTCAAGCTTTAACCTCTCCAATTTAAAATTACACTTTAATGGGATATACCTGAACCAGAATTTCAATTAGTATAAAGGTGCTTATTAACTTACAGTGGGCGGGTCGGAAAAAGATGGCGTATCAGTTCACAACTTCTGTTGTGAGCATAATCTTGGATTGATAAAAAAATTGTAAGGATAAAAAATACTTGAACAAGTTCTAATAGACCTCAAATTTCCAAATTTATGAACTTTTGTGGCAGTTATTGTATAACAGCAGAAGATGAGTATTTTGAGACTTCTTCGCATCTTACTTTAGGGTGGAACTGAAACTATTTTTTGATAAATATATGAATGTATTATTTTAATTCAAAAGGAATTTTTAAATTTTGTCTCAAAATATCTATCATTATAAAGATGATAAGGCTGTGACAAATGTCCACGGTAAATTTGCGATTCAGACGTGGTGATACTCGCTTTCCATATTTCCTAATTTTCTTTTCTATCTTTTCAACCAGCTATTTTCTTGTAACCTTAGTTTTTGAAGGTATGTATATTTAAATTAAGTACAAATTTGCACCTCATTGATTTTATCTATGTACTATTTGAGCAATTAAGGAATAATTGTAGTATTATAAAATTCAAGAGCAACATTGGTCATTATTGTTGCACCCGAATAACTAAGGTACATACATAGGAAACATGCTGCTTTATAGTTCGACCTTAAAATTTCAGTTTTAAGTAAAATTGAGTATGAGGTAAGGTCTCCTAGAGTTTACCATCGCAGCATTTATCACTCAGAAATGATAACTATTAGTAATATTTTTGATATTCTGATATTAAGTCTTATGTTCTGCATGGAAAACTATCACCCTGTTATCATAGATAAAAATAATTCAAGTAAGAAATAACTACAAAAACACTGACCATTGAAGTTTTTTTGTTGTTGTTATTTCTTTCCTACTATATGTACTGTAGGAGAGATTTATATTTTCAAAATTCTTTTTACACTGGGATGCAGCAAGTTTTTTTAAGAAAAAACTGTTTCTGTTTCGCATGCGAAATAAATAAATGTATTGTTTGAGAAAACGGCAGACAAAAAAGAAAAACTTAAGGTACTAAAGTTATTACTATTAATGTGGCTATTTTTATTGTCGTTGTTGCTACTGCACGTAGCAGCAATTTGGCTTGTAAGTTTAGTTATTGTGTGTGCGAGCAAATGTGAGTATGTGAAGAATTGCGGCAATTTTCTTATGCTACGCTTCCTAGCAAATATGTTTAGTCGCGAAAGAGTCGGGTATTTCAATCGCCACACAAATAATTTTTAGCCACACTTACTCATATTCTAAAGTCAAATATATTTTAACTAAAACAAATTAGTTTTTACATCACAGAAACAATTGAAATTTATACCATCTGTTTTGCATTCCTCTTCCAAATTACTATATTCTTTTTTACTCTAGGATGTGCAGTTGCGGCTTTTCGAGGACCATTTTGATAAGGTCGTCGGCAAAATTCTTTCTTAGGTCTGAGCACCGAATGGTCTCTTGCCAACTACCGCTCTTAGTTTCTGAACGCAATGAAATCGAAAACGGGTCGTTTTCGCTGACTTCGCAGAAAAAATCTTTTATGTTTATATGGTAACATCATAAGTGTACCTACTGGGCCTCGCGAGTCTCTCAAGAAGAGATGGCATTTGTTAAAATTCAACCAGTATATCATCTACTTAAAATTGTTATTTTTAAAGAGTTATTTGTTAAATTTTAAAGCCTTAAATTCTTTTGAACACTTTAAGTAGCATAAAATTAAAATAAAATTAAACGATGGGTATGTGGGTAAATGCACTTCCCTGCTGCAAAAGGAAAAAAATTACCCACAATAATTTAATTGCCAAGTTAACTAAAAGTCAGTAAATAACAACTCTATCGACGACAAGAACAACAAAAGCCATTGGTAACAATTTGTTACCAACGCATATTGTGAAAACAACAACAGCAATAACTAGCATGAAAAAGCAACAGTAATATGCGATACAAGGACACCAGGACGATTTATTTCACACCAGTGTGTTTGGCAATAATATAAATTGATACACTTTACAATAAATTCAAAAGTTTATACCGACATATTCACTTGTAAATATGTACATATGTATGATTGCATCAGTTTATAAATTTATTAATTTGTTATACATATACATATGTATGTATGTGTATGTATGTACGTATTGGAGTATCGATATACAAATAAGGCGATTTTTCATTGAAATTATGGAAATTGTCACTCACAGATGTTAAGACAATGACTATAACGTTGAGTTTGAATAACAATTGAGCTTAACCCTATATAGCTAACCTTCGTCATTTTGACGAACATCAGATATTCACTTCTCTCGCTCTAACAACGCGCTTGTGCGTTTGTGTCAAAAAAAATTATTGCTAAGCTATTGCTCAGATGTAAACTTATCTATATACAAATTAAAATAATTTCTAAAATTTTATATCAAAATTGGCACTATAAATGTATCAACTATTTAATTAAAATAAACTACAAAAATGTATATGTGAGCAGTATTAAATTAGATAAGCTATCTAGAACTAAAACTCATCGCTCGGAAGGATATAAAATGTATCAAACTGAAGTTTTCCAGATAAGCATGCATGCTGAAAAATGGTGAACAAACGAATCATAATTACTTATGGGGCATGACACTTAATGTTTCAAGAGCAGGTTTCGATGCGGAATCGCCGTTAACGTTAGCAATTTGCATAACAACGCACCGTGGCGCGATTTCAAAGAAATTGAGAAAAAGAAATTGCTGAAATCGAAGTGTAATCAGCAACGAATTTTAGTACAAAGGTCTATTTGGTTAAAAAAAAAAAACAAAATTTATAAAGATAGGCGTGCTGCAAGATCAACTGCGGTCCCATGTGGAGAATGATTAAAATACTAAAGAACTAAAAGAAAAAAGTTAACTAAATGTCACTGATTTCGATGCTTACTTCAACTATAAGAAAAACTTATCAAAAAATTTAAGGTAAGCTTAAAACTATGCAATAAATAAAACTAAGCTATATTTGACCTAAGGCGCTTTTTTCTTAATCAATTTCGCATACACTAAACAACTATTACTTTTAAATGGTTGCTCAATAATTATTTATTTTTTTTCTTACAAAAACTTTTAAAATAAATCTTATCACATAAAACTTTCTGCAGAAATTTTTTCGAAAATCTTTTGCTGATTTTTTACGAAACAGTACACTATTGACCCATAATAATTAAGATGACGGGATAGAACAAACTTCAGAAAAGATTTCGCAGCTGAACACAAAATAAGATTAACAAAGTAACAACAACAACAACAACAACAACTACAATTTACGCGACTTAACTGCTAAAAAAGATTTCCCATTTTTTTTTTCTCTTTCTTAACAAAAAAGTAAAAAAAAAACAACCCATAAGGATACTAGGAAACTAAGAAGTGCAAGTTGGGGTGGGCAAAAAAGTTGAGTCTATAAAAACAACACTTGAAAACTAATTAAACCCTAAAAGCAAAAACTTCAAAGTCCAATTAAAAAAAGAACAAACAAAAAAACTTTTTAATATTATAGCAAAAAAAAAAAATGGAAGAAATAGCGACAGTAGAAGTAAGAAAAAATCTATAGACTCTGCTTGAAGGACTCAATAAAGACTGCTAACAGGATAAACAAAAAAAAAATATAAAAAATCAAAAGAAAACTTTTACTAAAGCGAAATAGCAACAAAGAAAAAACAACAAATCGATTGAATATGAGCGTAAAAAGAACAAAATATTGGAGAAAACGAAAAATCATAGAAGATCGAAAAAAAGTTTGTTAAAGCGTTGCTAAAAGCCAACAGCAGTAATACAAAAAAAAATGTACAAGCAAAAGAAAATCCGCTTAAAGAAAATTATTTTGCTCAAAGATTTTCTACGTTGCGCCCAAACAAAAGCCAACGTAAATTGCGTACAAAAACTAAAGAAATTTTAAAGGACACACAAAATAAAAGGACAACAGTAGCAGAAGTGGTAAAAAAAAACTTTGTCTCTTCTTTGCAGTGTTATATTTTATAGAATGCTGTGGTGGTGCGCGATGGCTGGTTGACTCCTTAATGCGGCTTAAAGGCAATGAAAGGATAACAAGAAAATATACAAGAAAAATTATCAAAACAAAATACCTAGAAAATTCGGATATATATGGCAACGGAAAAAAAATCGCGGGTTGCCAACATTATTCGTCAATTAAGATTTTGGCTTTGACACGTCTAGTTATTCTTAAAAAAATTGCAATTGGTTGATTTTTTGAAAGCGTTTAAAAAAAGATTCAATGTTTTGAATTCAGGATAGCCTAATTTGTAATTTTAGCACATTAATGCTGTAACATTAATTGAAGCATTTTCAGGTTACTTGCATCGAGAGTAGTGCTTTCCCCTTCAAAACCCATTTTGAATGAGATCGATATTTTCCTTTCTCCGAAATTCGAGCCCAAACATAGACAAGCAAGCTTGACTGTTTGATTTTCTTTAGATTTCTGGAGAGTTATTGGGTTGACAGAGAGTTTCACATCAATACTTGTTATCAGAGGTTATCCTATAAAAAATTAAATAAGATCTATATTTATTATTGTTTTCTGTGCTTTCGCAAATGGTACTAGCATTAGTTTTTATGTTCATGAAAACAAAGACCATTGAGTTGTTTCGAAGTCTTTTAGTGCAGATATACGCATACCTACATAGAAACTCTGGTCCTCAATGCTAATTTTAGGCCAACAAATGTGATTCATTAGCTCCTTATGTATGTTATATATATAGTGGGGATTAACATTATCTTAAAGCCTTCACAGGCATGATTTATCATACCAAGAAAATCACTAAATAGATGATTATCGCAGTTGGTTATAAGCGTATGTTGATAGAAAATGATCTGAAATGGCTTGAATTGATCAAGAGATCAGATATAAAATAATAACATAACTATTACACATGACACTGTCAGTAAATCTCATCTCATCAGGAGAGTATTTTTCACATTTTTTTGCAAGCGCCTATTTGTGATTGCCTCATCAGTGGCTCTATTATCTTTACTCCGCTTTAAGTCTTACCTTGGACTATGGCTGTGATATTACTTATGACCATGACTATTATTTTCAAATTTAGCATCTCTAACCACTCGCAAGAAAAAGTTCTAGCTTTGGAAAGTTGTGAAGATACCAGAAAAGCAACATAGAAGGCGTTTCATGTTATTGCCCAACCCTGCGCTTAAGTGTACAAAAGCATTTTTATTGTTACTCCTATTATACTAACTATTATTATTATCACCAACAAATGGCACAAAGCTAAAAAGTCTTAAACAACCGAGATACATATAGACAAAAAAAAAATATGAAAAACAGAAAGTAAGACATAAAATTATCAAACTTCAGCTGGTTATAACTGCAAAATTCAGTACTCTTATGACCAAGATGCTCTGAGCACATGAACGCCGCAAAGAAAAAGTAAAAATGTTAAGAAACAAAAACAGAAAGACGATTTTAAAACAGTAGTTGTAGTTTGTAAAAATAAGACCAAATAGCAAAATCCCAAGAAAAATCACAAGTAAAACAAATAAATGCTATGACATAAGCTAGGGAGCTACAGAAATAAAATCCAAAGACAATAGAGACAAATGGTCAATGGTGCAAAGTTAAGTGCTCTACTCGCACTTCTTCTATATTTGGTAAGCAGGCTCGTATCTAGATGCTTATTTTCTAAAATACATACATACATATGTATGTGTGTCTGGAGTTGTGAGCTGTGGCCAGCAGTTTAACTGAGTTTTTTTCAGATTACTTGTTTGTGCTATTTATTACATAATATAAGTTACATGTATACATATATAGAAATCCATGCCAAATCAGACATGATTTGATTTAGCATCTTGGTTTCTTCTTTCGAAGTTTTTGTTTTTTTTTTTTTCTGTGTTGGTTGGGAGTATTCTCCATAATTTTTTTTAATTTGTTTTATCAAGCTTTTTAAAAGATATGCATTTTTGAAAAGTTACGTTTTTGAAGATTTTTTTCAAATGCTCTCCGAATGATCAGTCAAATTTAACTAAGATATTTCTAAATTTTAAAAACAAGTCTTCATTTTTACAATGTACTTACATATATGTATACTGATCGATTTTCTGCAACATATTTTGTGAGAAATTGTTATTTTTTTTTCAAATTTTGAGTAAAGTCTGACCGAATATATTTTTTTCCAAATTTTCAATGCTCATTTTTTTAGTTATTCGTGCTGAAAAATATCTATGTAGATGAGGCATTTTGAATTACAAGGGCATAATTTCTTAAAAAATAAAATATTATTAAAAGAATATTGAAAAATTATGCCTTCGCTATTCAAATTGCGGCATCTTGATATTTTTCAACACAGATAACCATAAATTGTGGCGAATATTCTCAGCCATTACTTATAAAAAATTTTCAAAAAAATCAGAGCTGCAAAAGCAAAATGATATCCGATTTGGCGTGGAATGCTCCATATATTTTATTCATTTTCTTATTTTTTCTTTAAATTTAACGTAAATTGCTTAAGCAATATAATAAAGTTGTCCACTTTAGATATTTGTGTTAAATTATTAGGTAGTCTATATTGTTCTTTAAGTGCACTTTGTACAATGGACGAATTTTCAGCGCACTTTCAGTAGGTACATTTGGAGTGTTTTTATTATTAAACCGAATGACCCCTTTTTTTTATTAAATTTGAGAAATAAATGTTGGTTTTCATGAAAAAACCAATATACATGTCAAGTCTCGATTCAATAAATTTTCACAAAACCCACAATTCACTTTATCCTTAAATATAGCTCATTTCCGTCCAGGCCCGGATATAGAAATCTGCCGCCCTTAGGCCAGTCAGAAATTGCCGTCCCCCATACAATCGCAGTATTTGCAATTTTTTTCCCCCTGTGTAAATAAATTTAAAAAATTTAAAAAAAAATTTCAAAGTTCCCAATATTTGCCGCCCATAAAATCGTGCCGACCTAGTGTGCCTCTAAGGTAAATCCGGCCCTGCTTCCGTTATCCGAAACATCATGGGTGCAAGTCTCAGTAAAAACTGTCTTCATAAAATTTGATGTAGAGGTGTTGGTTACTATATGCTTTGAAATTAAATGAAATTCGACGGGATTGCATCAGTGGGCGTGGCACCTCCAATAATAACAAAAGGTTGTAAGCGCTATTTTCAGTGAAAACTATTGTAGCAGTTTTTATGAAGTTTAATGTAGGTAGTTTACTTGGTAAAAAGTATATCGGAATCAAAAATGGGCGAAATAGCATCAGTCGGCGTGGCACTTCCCATATAATTTGAATGCTTTTAGTGGCATATCTATCGAAATATGTGTGCGCAAGAACACTAAAATTTGGTGCAAGAATGTTGTTTATGAAAAGCTATTGCTGACTCAAAATCATGCTCGATTGTAACAGTGGGTGTGTCACCGCACTAGATCTTAAAACTTATTATATATCTCAAGCTATACAAGATATTGTGATATAATTTGGTATGTGGATGTTGATCACGAACATAATTTATTAAAGAAAAAGTGGGCGGGATTGGAAAAGTGGTTGTGTTATATTTCAACTTCTTAACTTTTTTTCGATATTTTTCAACATTTTCCAAATTCTTTTGACCTTCTGTAGCATTTTTCGACATTTCCAACTTCTTTCAACTTTATTCGAAATTTTTCATATAGATACATAAGTCAATATTTGTCATATTTTTTCGACTCGTTCAGCCCTATTCAACGAATTTTTTTGACGGTTGTTCGTTTTTTTTCAATATTTTCTGGACTTCATCAATTTACATATTCTGACTTTCTAAACAATTTTTTATTATAAAGTAAATGCTGGCTTTATAATTAAACTCCTACAATCTTTCTATTAGTTTACATATTCTATCAATTATCAACCTTAATCAACTTTATTCGAGTTTTTCAACCTCTTCTAACTTTTTTCAACATTTTCAATATTTTTTTGACTTTTCAGTTCTTTTCAAGTGTTCAACATTTTTTAACTTCTCTCATTTTTTTCAAACATTTTTATTTTTTTTTTTTTGACTTTTTCGATACATTTTAATTTTTTTTCGGCTAATTCAATACCTTTTCAAGTTTTCTGAATTTTCCAAAATATTTTAACTCCTATCAACCTCATTTCTTTTCAACGTTGTTCAATCGTTTCAACTTTTTTCCACTTTTTCCAGTTTTTAAATTTTTTTCGATATAATCAATCTTTCAGATTTTCATCACAATTTTCTACATCATGGGATTGAAACAGAAAACCGATAATGGTCGATCATCTGGTACTCTAACGCAATGGAACCAAATTTCACACAAATACAAAAAATGATATGACCAATCATTACACCAATAGTTGGCGAATTTCAATTTTTTTTTTTTTCATGAATTTCCAAGTTGTTGTAAGGAAAATATGAAAAATGGTTTATTTGTCAGCATGTTTTTTAACTAATTTTTTTTTAGAATTTGAACTGATCAAATAATAGATCAATGAACTAATTACGAAAAATTTAAAAAAAGTGATAGCAAATACCAATTGTCATCATGTGATTGAAAATATTACAATATTTAAGCTCATAAAAATAAAAATCTAAAACAATAAATACATAAATTACACGCACTTTTCTACAAAACAGATTAAAGCAACGATGAAAATTGAATTAATTTTAAGTTAATTTTTTTGTTTTTTTGTTGTTTGAATCGTACTTTGAGAAACATGCATATTTACATAAAACAATTAAATATTCAATTGTTTGCTACTGCATGGTTGTGTTTTCAATGAAATAAAAATAATTATTAATTAAATTTATTCAACAATTATTTTGTAATGAAATTGTCATACATCATGATTGGAGCTGCATGATTAAGTGGTTTGAGTGTTTGTTTCCTGAAATCGCTGAAGCGTTATACATTTCCAGGGAAGGTTTTTTTGATAAGTAAGCATCTTTGGCGTCTTTTTTATTCTCCAACTTTTCGAAATATTTTTTTTACATATCTAATTATTTTTTAATAGTACTTATTTGACTTCTTCAACATTTCTCAAGACGTGTTAATTTTTTCAACATTTTTGAAATATTTACTAACTTTTCGATATTTTCAACATGATTTGACTTTTTAACATAATATGTTACATAATATACAAAATTCAGATTTCTTCGATTCGTGCAAAATTTTCCGAATTGTTTTACGCTTTTAATTGTTTGACTTTTTTAATTTGGTTAACATAAAGGTTTCTACCGAATCGGACACAAACTCTGTTCGAGCCACAAAACTTTCAATATAATCAACCTGGTATTATTAATTTTGTACTTCAGTTTGTATTGCATAGAAAAAGGTGAGGATAGAAATGAGTTAGTAGTTAATTTTTTTGCCAAAACAAAAGGAGTTGAACTTTGAGGTCCCGATTTTGCAGATTTTCTTTTTGTCTGGGTTATATAACCATACATCGAACCATTTTAAAAGGGGGCATGACAGAAGTAAATTTATTCTTGATCAGCGTCACTACTACATAGTCGAATTAGTCATGCATGTCTGTCTTTCCATGGAAATCAGGATTACGAAAACACTAAGCAAGTGGCATTCCCCATGCTAGCGTAAACTTCATAATACTAAATTGAGAGAAATATTTTAGATAATAGACCCATACATCACACAAATAGAAAGAATGATTCGGAAAAGCTATGGAAAACAAAACTTTTAAATGCAACGCTGAGAGAAATATTTAAATATTGTCAAATTCAATATGGGAACGTTTAGTCAATCCAACCAGCATGCCCTTTTAATAAAAATATTTGCAATTAATAGTTTAAATAAAACAATGCTTTAAATTATTTTCTCTTGGCCTCCGTACTGTAATATTTTCGACTGATTTATTTATCATTTATTTCATAAAGTTTATTTTCATATCTCGCAATCATTGCTAAATTATAGGTCTTATTGCCATATGAGCATATTTAACTGTATCCATCGTACTATTTGCATTCATCATTTTATTTGGATCCTTGCCACCGTAAAACTTACGATACAAATTGCTAAAATGTAAAAATTTTAATAATACCATCAAAAGCACTGTGTTTTCAAATTTTGAAAATTATAGAAATTTATCTAACCTGGTAGTACAATCCTTGTGCCACCACGCGCCCAAATAAAAGAGAGCACAATTTAATTCAGCACTCTTATCATTGTCTCTATCTATTGTTGTAAATTTTTGGTCAACGTTGTCACTCAGGGAATCTCCTGCATTACCAGTATAGGATCCAAGAATTTTTATAGGATAATCCTCACTTTCACCAGCAATGGCAAAAGTACTGTACTTGGCCCAACGTGTTCTTCCCCGGAAGTCTTCCACTTGTATCCAAAGTTCATGCAGAGTGGATTGTGTTAGATAATTAATTATATCTAATCCAAGAAAAAAATCACCCTCTAAGTTACCGAAACCTTGCTGATATTCTACCCAGTTACGCTTAAAATCGATGCTGTCACCACTTCTGCGCTGCATGATCGTCCATGGATTTGTAGCATTAGCTCGTATACTTCCATCAATGCCACTTTGATTCGCATTGTGTGTAAAACAATAAACATAAAATGATTCCGATTTCGGACTGAGAAGTTTAATTTTATGCACACCATCTTTTCGACCACTTTTTTTTAGTGCTTCAGCACAGTTAGTTGGCAAGAGACCAAATTCAATTGACTGTGCTTCGTGCTCAAAATTGTGACCATTGAAAACGTCGGTCCTGAAAGGTTGCTTGACTTTAGCTAATGTTGAAAGCTTATTAAAACTGGATTCAAAATCATGTTTTTGTTTAGTCAACTGCTGTTGAATGCTAAAAATAGGAAAACCATTATCAGAAAGTATCAAAATTATGTATGCTAATCGTTCGCACCTTAAACTCACCAGATCTATTTTTTGTTGCAAGATTTCCAATTGCTCGGATATATCTCTCAGTGAATTATCGTTTATAGATGACTACAGATTTTAATTTCTTTAATTTTGTTTTAAAATAATTATTTATAAATTACTTTACCCCATTGTCAATTGAATCAGAAGAATTAATGGTGCCTTGTGTGCCAATTAGTTGAATTATTGTTAACAGCGCTATGATCTTCACTAACATTGTAACTGTTGCGCAGTACGTTTATGACTATGTTTTGAAAAAGATTTGCTTTGTTTTGCTGATGCTTTTGCAACAATAATTATGCAATATTCAAGGTAAGTAACTCCAACAGTGAAAGGCTAGAACACTAGTTAACAAATTCTAAAGTTACGTTGTTAGTTCGAACAAACTGAATATAAAATAACACTTAATAACAGAAAAAACTTTGCCAAAGTTTATTCATAAAATTTAAATGGAGAGGTCAAAGATCTGAAGAATTAATAATCTTATCATTGCACCTAACCCTAGGAGGTTCAACGAGGTCTGTGCAGACCTTTTGCATATAAATGTGTGTATAACTTATTTCTTTGCGTGTTAGAGACGAGTCCGTCCATGACTTCTTAAAAGCTGCTACGGAGAACCCAATGATCACAAAATCGGACTGCTTATCTGTTTGTGTTCGGTTTTATTCATGTTTACAAACGAAATGGTTCATACGTACCAACCAGGTCTGTGCAGACCTATGTATATAAATGCGTGTATAACTTTTTTGTTCTGCTCGTAAGAGCAGAATCCGTCCATGAATTCCTAGAAAAGGATACGGAGAACCTAAAGAACACAAAAACAGACCGCTTATGTGCTTATTTTCGATTTTATTAGTGTTTACAAACGAAGTGGGTCATGTTTAAAAAATAAATGGTTCATACGTACCAACCAGATCTGTACAGACCTTTATATATAAATGTGTGCATAACTTTTTTGTTTCGCGTGTTAGAGACGAATCCGTTCATGACTTCCTATAAGCGGCGACGGAGAACATATTTTTCTGAGCTTTTAGCACATTTACCCATACTTTCAGTATACCTGCCTATACAAATCCCACATAGGTCTGCACAGAAATAGTTGTACCTGTTAGCACCATAAAATCCCTGAACCTCCTAGAGTTAAAACATAGGTATGTACACTTTTTTCTTAGAAGACCCGGGAACCTGGCTTGCATGTCTTGTATATAATTGATACAGTATCATTACAGTAACATTGATGTTCTATTTACTCAAATGTAGAAACGATTAAGATTTATTAAATCAAAATGAAATACAACAATTCCATTGCATCGTGAACTTTACATGACATAAGGTTCTATTTTTTAGAACAGCTTTCATGTAAACCAGTGTCCACCGCGTGCTGTTTGTTCTATAATAGGGCCTTGGTTGCCGCCGGATAGCTAATTCTCACTAAATTAAAAGTGTATGAGACTACAGCTACAATATATGATAAATGATAGAGCTGAAAGAATCTAAATAGAGATTATAATATTGGGTTGTCGAATCCTGTCCCAAACATAGATTGCCATTTTGCTTAAGAAAAATTTACACAAAAAAGGGGTTTAAGACAGGCTTCCATTTTAAGCTATAATCATATACACTTTAATTTAAAAAGAAAAATTTAGGAAAATTCTGATATTTTCGGGCACCCGAACGAGCTTTGGCAAGGCAATAATAATGGATGGTGATTTTAACAAAATATTCCTGTAATATTATACACCCGACTTTTCTACAGTGGCCTTGGGCCAGAAGAGATATTACTAACTTTCTCAAACTAAATTAATTGAGTTAAGAGTAAAATTTTGTTGACATACTGAATTGCAATGGCTTTCAAACAAGCAGAACAATTTTGAAAATTAAACTGTACTCAGTGCATAAAGATTAGAGAAAATTATTTATTTTAACTGTGCGGCAAAAGTATTTCATTTTGATCCCTAGTGTAAGTGAATGAATTATTTTCTATCAAAAGATAAACACGTTTGGTAATTGATTAAAATAAATTCCACAACAAAAATAAAAAAGCTGCTAAAAATTCTCTGAAGCAAGATCGGTTTTATTAACGCCTATCCCATGTGCATTGTAAAGAAAAAGTTCAAAGATGAAATAAAAACTTCATCTACTCATAAGAAAATGCAAACATTGTGTCTTCCGATTATTCAATAACTTAAATTTGATACAAAATACACAGCCTATGAGTGAAATTAAATCAAACTTATTCCGAGTAATGTAACCGTAAGCAAATCTATACTATAATTTTGATATCAACAATAAAAATGCAGTCTTTACTCCAGAGAATTGGGTCCATGTACAAAATTTCACATTTTGGTATAAGAACAAAGAATAGTAATGTAAGTGTTTTTGTTGTATGTGAGGAAGCATGCCCCATTATCCAGTGCCGTTAAAATTATTCTAATCTATACAAGCTAGTACCAATAATATAAAATTTTCAAAAAAAATTTGCACAATTTCTTAGCATTGAATATTAAAGCATACCTTCAGGCATTCAAATGATATACATATAATATACCTGCTCATGCTACTTCCAATGCTAAGAATAAACTCTATCACTTAAACTTAATTACCTCTGTGATGTCTTATGTGATGACCATTGAAGCTACCACCGCAACATGGTTGTTCATAGTACAAATTCCAAGTGTTTTCATAATCCGAATGAACTGTATCAACGCCGAGCAGCAGCACTGCTAACAAGAGAGGCAGCAGCAGCTGCTGAATTGTGGTCAATGCAAGGACACATAAATGCTGCATTGTCGCTGCAGATTTGCTTTGCATTTTAGGTATAATTTATTTAATTATTTTAATTTTTGTTTTAATAATTAATATAAACTTTTAACACTAATTTTCTTAATATTTTTTCAAACATTGAATTTCTTATTTAAAACACGGTAGTATTAATTTTTTTTTTTTTTGAGCACAATACGTTAAATAAATTGAGCCTTCATGGATAATTTTTTGATTACAATTTTTTTTTTTTAATTATGTTGTTTTTAATATTTTTGAAAATTTGTGCAATATTTCATACCCGGAGTTTGTGAAAACTATAACAAAAATTCTCACTTTACGCGTATAGGGGTTTTTTTTCAAAAATTTAACCGTTCATAATAACCGCACGCTTTCGAATTCAGCAACGAACTGACTTTAAAGACGACAGCGATTTGTTTTAAATAACCAACGAGAGATCACGTGAAATTCAATGCCAAAGGAGAGCGTGAAAAGTACAGCAGTTTTCAAGCAGTTGGATTTTACTCTCAATATATCACTCCAAAATATGCTTTCAAAGTCCAGACACAGGTGTTTTCATACAGCTAAAGTCCTGCAAGAAAATTGAGAGAAAGAGCGTTAATTCATGAATGTTGGAGTAATAAAATTTTAATGCGCATGCGTATTAAACATACGCAAAAATTCCCACTTTAAAACTTCGAGCGAAAAAATATATTTCAAAAATTTCCTTTTTATGCTGAATTCTAATGGTATATTGAACTTGTTTCCTATACAGAATTTTTTTTTTCGTAATGATTTCTTTTGCTGCATCGTTATTTGCACTCTTTTGTTTTACTGTTGTTGTTGTTATTGTTTTTGCTGGGAAAAATTTTCAAGGGTAGCCGTTGTCGTTGTCGTTGTCGTCGTTGTCGTCGTTGTCGTCGTCGTCGTCGTCGTTAAGTCCTAACTGTGGCGGCGATTGCATACACTCCCACTTACAGGCATATCCTTATGCTAGAAATTATTTATGCATGTACGTGTAATTGTATATGTAATGCAACAACCCTTTTCAATGTTGTTGTTGTTGTTTGCATTTTTTGCCTTTGTATTTGCTAAAAATATCAACAACAGCAACAACAAAAAACATAACAACACGAGCAGTAACAATTTTTAGAATTTCACTTAATTCCTGTAAGTTTGCTTGCCGTACCTATAGTAATATTTGTCGTTCGTTCTTGTTCATCTTGTTCTTTTGTTATATTTCCGTTTTGTTGAGACGTCTAGCAGACGCAACAAACACGTACACATACACAAACACATGAACACGTCGAAAGTTTTCTTTACAAAATATACATTTTTTTGTTGGTTGACCACAAGTTTGTGTTTTTGCTGTTGATGCGATGCAAAGGCATTTTTTTCCATTTCTCAGGGATTATTTAGTGGTCGAAGTTTTTTTTTTACATAAAAGAGTTTTAAAAATTGCCCAATTAATTAGAAAGAACTTAAAAAGTTCTGCAAGATTATTGGACTAATTTGGGACGAAGTTGAATACAGCGAGAATTTATAAAGTTGCGTACTTTGGAACGGTTACAAGACTATAAATAACTATAGTTCGAGACTGAAAAAAGCAGATGCCTTGCAATCAGAGCTAGCCTATTAAGTTTGCTGCTAAACAGAGGTTTGAAGAAGTAGGTCTAGTCGTTATCTGAGTTAAGTTCAATCATCTCTCATTTTAACGAAACGTAATTAAACGTAATTGAGAGAAGCAGCTTACATAAAGTTGAAAATTTTTTTCGGTTTTATGGAAGTGTGTGCTGAGGGTAGTATGTTGTGCTTTGAGGAGTAGCGTCAAATATTTGTTACATTCAGTATTTTATTGAATTATCACCTATATATTTGCAATTCGACAAAAAAAAGATGCTTTTAAACTTTGTTTGTATAAAAACGTCACACCCAATATTCTAAAAAAGACATTTTTTCCTAAGCAAGCTTTTAACTTTTTTCAAACCAACGGAAAATCTGCAAGCAGCTTCCAAGTGAGGTACGTCAGGTATGCTTCTTCGAGAGCATTTAATTCGAAATTCTATTTATTTAAAAAAAAAAATTTTTTACTTCGCATTCACTGGGGTTTGGACCTGGTCAATCTTTGTTGTTACATGCACAGTTTAACGACATGAGCTAATCCTATTGATATTTTTTGGGTGGCATAAAGTTTGTTATATGAATTATCAAATCGCAACTACAGAAATCAAAAATTCAAAACTTCAGACAGAAAACTAGTGGAGTTTTGTTTTGAGTGTAAGACTAAGTTGTTTCAATTTGTATATTGAAAGGAAGAACGGTTCCTTTGGTCAAAATTTTAGTCTCAATGAAATTAATAATAAGAGTAGCTCAGCTGGCTAAAATGTGCGCATCTCAGAACACTGACAGAAGGCCTAGGTTCGAATCTGATCGGTGATATAAATAACAAATTATTTAATTTTTCTTTCCAGTATTAAGCTTTCTTGAATATATCAAGCGTATTTTTGAAATGTTTCCATGCTGCTACGCAACATCCAAACAACCATATTTTATATGCAACCAAAGATGTGCTTCTACTTAGCATTCAAGAAAGCGCATTTCATGTGCTTCCAAAGATGAAAATTCTCTAAATGACATTCTATTTTAAAAAAGATAAGAAGTGAAAAGTGCATTGGAAGCAGCTTCCTGATTCCCTTGAAGCACATTCGAAGCGCTTTGTACGCGCTTTCATTTTCCGTTGCCTAGAGTATTTTTAAGTTTTCGAATGTATGGGATGCAAAACACTATTTTGTTATTTATCGAAAACATTCATATTTGTACAACATTTGGTGCATTACTCTAAAAAACTTTATCAGTAATGCATTTTCAAGTATTAGCTTGCGTGGGATCTGTCACTTCATTTTGTTCTATTGCAGATTTGGTTTACATTTCATATATAAAGGCCTTAAAGTGTCACGCCTTCTAGTGCTTGCTGGAACCAATTCTAGTATTTTTAAGATATTCTAAGATTTATAAATTTTTGTCTGTGATGCTTCTGACAGAAAATTGTCTAATTTAAATGGTTTTGCATAATATCAAATATATAGCAATGTTATGTAAATTCTGACAGTAATCTGAAATAAGTATGTTGGATATAAATAACATTTAATAGCCGTGTTTTTTTGACGCAGTTAACCGCTAAAAAAATTGTTTGTATGAGAATGACAGTTCATTTAGTCGGTGATACTTATCGTGAAGAATAAATAATATCAATATATATACCTAACGAGGCATTGAGAAAAACAAATCATTTATATCCTAGACTTTTTTATTTAAGTGTGGGCCTAACTTGATATATATTTAACATAAGACATTCCAGGTACACGTGGCTATAATGCCAAAGTATTCAACAAAGTTAAATATTGAATATCATCAGTTTATGACATGCAACCTTTGCTTTACTTAGCAAAAGCACATGGGCAATTTCATATCCGCTTCCCGTCATTAAATGCAATCGAAATTGAAATTAAATTGAAAAATCATGTACTTGCAAACACAGCCATCTTATATTGGCAAAAAAAAATAAAGAATCAGGCAGATTTTCAAATTTTATTAAGAAATATCTTGCAAAAATCGAACAAAGTAAACTTTTTATTGCTGCTTCAATTAATCAGCAGCGTTACTGCACTCTGACCTTATGCACATGCACCCTCCATCCACGCAACAGCAGCGGCCAGCAACAACCACCCGATAAGGGTGAACCAACCACTTTCACTTAATTTCTATGGCCATCGGTGTTTTATTTTTCGTGAGGAACTTGCGCGTTTGTTTGTTTTTCCCATGGTGATGTGCATTCAAGTAACCAACTCCAAGGAAATAGTCGAAATAATTAAGGGTCGCGCGGTAACACTCGTGCCGGTGCCGTGCTCTTTCAACTATGCCTGCCTGACTTGCTGTCTGTCTGTCTGTTTTTCTTTTGATTACGTGTAGCTACAATTCACTCCTTCCTTCCCTTGTCACCCACTAAATTTTATTTGCTTTACAACGTATTTTACTTGTTTGCAAGGATTAACAACAAAAACAAACAAAACAAGACGGCAACATTTTTTATAATTTCTAAAAAGGATATAAAAAGGAACTGTTATCGTTGATACTGCAGCAGCAGCAACCCCATACCGTGCAGCATCAGTCACACACTTACCAACACTGTTACAATTGCAAAAATTTAGTTGCTACTTTTTGAGGATATTTTTTTTTCAGTTGCTTCTTTGTTGTTGGCATCATGCAGCGCTTGGCCGCCGCCGCCGCCGCCAACATTAAATGCAGCGAATTACAGTTTTCTATTAACTGTGGTGCAGGTTGTTTTTTGGTTTCATTTTTCGGAAGTTTCATCTACTTTGCTTGTCCATTTATGCAACGTTTTTATGTTGCATACTTTTTAACGGCAATGTACTTTCGCTCCCAACTGAAATCGCTTTGTGGCTGACCTCTCGCGTTTTACCCAGTGCTTTTTCACGAATTGCGGCTACAGCATTAAAATACAGTGGTTTGCTTTGGGTAATATTTAAGATAAATTATTTGAGTCAAATTGATATTTCATATGGAACTCAAGTGAATTATAACTTAACAATATCGATTAGGTCAGTGCATTCGCGAAAAGTTCAAATGCCATCTTTGCAAGAATATTTTATTTACTTAACTAAAAAATAACAGCTTATCCGCCGCAGTTGCTAGCGTAACCCGATCCCGTATACTACAAATTTAATTAATATTTTATCATTTTTGTTCAATTCCAAGGCACTGTGCAGCACAAAGCTGGTTTTTAGTTTCAACTTTTTTGTTCGAAGAAATTCTTTATGCTGCAGTTAACCTTGGATGTCTTTTATTTAGTTTGTTTTTTTTACATTTCTTTCAACAAAATTAAAGTTTTTTTTAAAAATATTACTGTAGTTTTTTAAGCCAAGGAGAAAAATGCGGCTGCAAACTTCCACAAGGAAAAAGTTATTTCTTTTTTCACATGTAAAATTTAAAGAAAATTTTATTACATAGATATTTCCAAAAAAGAAGTTGCTTTAAAATTAAATTAACTCTTGTGAATATAAATGCAATTTAAGATATGCCACCATTCATATATGTCGGTGTTCGTGCAGCTACAATTGGATTTGATAATGAATGTTCAAATTTATTTGCTGATGTTGCTGCATTGATAAGACCCAACAAGCACTTCTTATATATTGTTGTTATTTTGATTGTTGTTGTTGTCGTAGTCGTTCTATCATTTGCTGACGTTTGCACAAAAGTCACTCACAAGCGTGCGTTTATCCTTCCGTCGTCCATCCGTATGTCCTCGATGTCGTTGTAGTCGTCGACCGAAATCTACTTTAATCCACGCTGTCAAGATAAGGGATGCAACAATACCAGCAACGGCAACAGGAGGGGTTTTGATATCAGCGACTACGTCGGCAGCAGCAGCGACGGTTATTTCTAGTTTATTTGTTAATGGTTTATTTATTAATTCCTGCGGATTATCACATCAGACAACATCAACAGCATACAGCGTGCAACATTTGCTTAAATGTTGGTTGAAGGAAGTATCCTAGAGGCTTTTGAATTGTCCTATTCATTTATATTACACAAAATTTAATATAAATTAAATATTCGGATTTTAAGGCTTATCATATAAATCGCCCAATAATTAAAAGAAAAATTAACAAAATGAAATCAATACGGAAATGAGCTTAATTTTACGTGAAAAATAAGGGCATTACCCAAAAATGTTTATACAATTTCTTTAAAGGAAAAAGTTTCCTATTTTTTAATAGAGATGACAACATTTTGGTCTCAATTATTTCTTTCAAAGAATAATTAACATAAAGTTAAATTATAAAAAAAAAACAAACGAAAAACAAATTGAAAATTTCGCCCAAAATTGGGCAAATAGTTAAAATTACATAAGTAAAGTGTATCACCCAAAATATTGTGCTTATTGTCACTCTCAGATAGAAAAGCCATAACTCATGTTTTTGAAATGATACAAGAGGAAAAATTTTTGAAAGATCAAATAAAAAAGTTTTTCAATAAGATTCGCAAAATTCCTACTTGGTGAGTAAGGAGAGTTCATAATGTAAGCATTAATAGGGGGGAAATTCCACAATTGTCATTTCCATTAATGATTTTTTGACATTTGAACTATTATCGACAATAATTGCCATTTTTGAAAATATGGCAGCATTTTGTGGATCATAATTATATTCTCTGTAAATATCTTTAATATATCTTAATCTTTGTTGAAATTGACAAAGCCGTTACAGAATTCTTGTCAGAAATGTAAAAATGGATTTGCCACTTCCTTTATTTATATTACCTATATACCCCTCGTACTTACTAGAATATTTGTACTAGTTTTTGTACTGCTTTTCGTGTTCAAACAAAGAATGTGCCATACATGGAATTCTCTCAAATCATCGAATTTGTTTTATGTTCGCCTGGAAAATCTTCCCTGTTGAAAGTATTTTGCTGCCACTGAAAGGTGTGGACACTATAAAGTTCCAAACTCCACATATCGACACTGAAGTCAATTCTTAAAGGCACAACCATAGCTTCTTCGCTAAATCGCTAGTGAAGAAAAATATTTGTTAATGCGACCAACCAGTATTGGCGCAATATCTATCAATGAATCGAATAACTAGATATTTGATTATTTTTTTTTGGTCTGATTTAAAATAAAATAGTTTACATAAGATTAATTGCACTCCATATCGTTAAGATCTCCTTTTTTTAGGTATTTCACAGATAAATGTACTGCTTTTTGTCGCAGTTGTTGTACGCAGTGTACTTTTTTTTGCTGGTCCAGATTTAGCAGCATTATCCATATACAGGCCCGGATTTACCTTAGAGGCACACTAGGCTGTGATTAGGGCGGCACGATTTTAGGGGCGACAAATATTGGGAACTTTGAAATTTTTTTTTGTAATTGATTTACATATTGTGTGCCTAATTTCCTAAAAATGTTAACCCAAAAATAATAAAAAAAAAAAGATATATACATATATATATATAAATAGATATATAAAGATATTTGATATTACAAAAATTTTTTTCTATATTTACTAGTGAAGAAGGGCGGCAGATTTATTAATCCGGGCCTGTCCATATGCATAACTAAAGAAAACTTAACCTAGAAAATAAAGCATGCTAATTCGTCAAATGGTCGTCGTGGCCCTCCCATGCCAGGTTAGTTTCAAAACACTGAGAGAATTATTTGGGATAAGGGAGTCAAATTTCATACAAATAGTAGGAATGATTCGGAAAAGCTCTGGACAAAAATTTGGCAAACTTGGTGGGTGTATCACCCTCCCTAGATACAAAAACTATAAAACGGTACACTGACAGAATTATTTGAAGTAATGAAACTAAATTTCACATAAATATTTAAATACTGGATCGGCCAAGCATCAGACAAAAAGGTTGGCGAATTTCAAAAAGAAGGCATGACACCTCCCACACAAGCATAGGCCTCAAAGCACTAGATCTATTTAGATAAGTATTTTCAATTTCAATCCAGTGTGTCGGAAGAATACCGTTGTAATAAAAATTTCAGACTTACTTTTTATGTTAAAGCGCTGCAGGAATTCCCAAAATTTTGAAATTCTGAACAATTTAAGTTGCAGTGTTCAATTTTTTCTCAAGAAACACGCCATCCTTTTTCGAGTTATCAACAGTCTAATTGTATTTTTCCGAGTTTTTTATAACTATGCTGCCTCTCAAAAAAATTGATATTCGAGATTCTTATGGCATCGGATAGCTTAAGAAATTATACATCTAATGAACTGCGTCTAATGCCATTATCTTAGTTCAAACCTATAAAAAATCCTAAGAAAATTACCTATTTCTCAATTTTACATGTATTTCAATAAATTGACATAAACAAAACATAAATTATCCCGAAACGAGTTTTTTTGAGATACGCCAATTTCGCTTCTGACGGCAGTATGGATATAAAAAATTTTATTTTCTCACTAGACCCAATTTCTTTAGGTGATTTTTTTTTTTCGGTTTCACCTTCATTCTAGAATATTTTTGATTAGCTTGCGCTATTTGTAGCAATCATGTTTATTATTAAATTTTTCATTTTATAAGCGCTTTCGAAGCACAATTTTTTAAATTTTCAGAATATATCAAAATGTTCAACCTTAACCCAGGATAACTCCTTCATCAGATATTTACACACACTGACAGTTAGAATTTGTGATTTGATTTCAATCGCATGTGTTTCATTCTGTTGCGTGTCTGCCAGCGGTTGTGTGCGATTCCATTTTAGTAGATTTTTTTTTCTTGTTTTGCATGTATTTGTGTTTCGATTCGTGTCAGTGTATGTGTTTAAATGGCTTTTCAAAACGGATATGCAAAAGTCAGATCAAAATCGCTTTTCATTGTTGGTATTGTTGTTGTTGCTGCTGCTTAATTTGTTATTGTATTGCTGTGAAATTTGATTTTATTTCCGTTTCATGTCATTGTCAATGATTATGTTGTGGTTGTTGTTGTTGTTGTTGATATGGCTTTTTCACAGGGCAAAAGGTCAATGTTGTGCTTAGCGTAAGAAGGTCCAGTTGAATTGCGTCCCCCCTAGTGTTATGTGCTGCATTGGCAATTTTAGTAAATTATTCTAAATTGATTTTTGATAATTGTAAATGTGTTTTGATTTAATCTTTATAACTTTATTTAGATTTGCATTTTAAAGCTGCAAAGTTTATTTCATTCAGACTTAACAATGTTATGCAAAATTAATTTTCACATAAATAGTTTAAAAAAATTAAATTTAATATATGAACAAAACTTAAGAAAATAAAATTCAAAAATATTTTTGAGATCAATTGGCAATTGAAGTGTAGTGTCTTAATAAATTTATTTATTTTTATTATTATTTATTATTTTAATAATAAAAATGCAACTTTTTTTTAAGACTAGTGGTGCCTGCGGCTACGCACGCGCACGTTCCGCTTTTTTTTCATAGTAAAATTACTCACTTAACATCTCAAAAGAAATAAAAAAAGAGAGTTTGTTCAAATGGTACCAATGAGAAAAAAAAAGCAACAATAACAATACAGAATTCATGAAGCAACGAAAAATTAAACAACAATTTTTGTGTGAAGTTTTGCATAAAAATAATTCTAAAAAAAAATATTTTACTTCAAAAATAAATAAAATAAGTATGCAATAATCATCTTTAACACTTAAATATTGTTTTAAAAAAGAAATTATTAAAATTTGTTCAGTATATTTTGCGCCAAAGCGTTACAAACCATTTCCATATAACCAATTTTATATTAATGCTTAGTATAGATTCAGAACGAATCATAAATGTGTAACTACTCATCCAACCAATCAGACCAAAGAAGACATTTAATCCACTAAAATTATTTCCTTCGAATTAGCTGAAATCCATCCTTCAGTTACTAAATATAAAAGGACATTTATTGTTTTGAAGTAATTTCCGACACATGCTACTCGAAATCCTAAGCTTTGAAACTTTTTTCATATGAAATTTCTGGGTAGTCTTGGCATTTAAGAGACTTGCTATGATTACATAGCAACTATAATTTTACTCGTTAAGTTTGCGTTTTTGGTTTTGCTTTTCCATACAATTATAGTTGCTAGCTATTGATAACTAGCAGCTTATGGCTAATAAAACGCAGCTAATAACTCATTCAATAAAACATAAAAATTTGAAATCAAGTAATGTAACTTTTAAATCAAAGTTCTTACTGAATTTCCAAAAAAACGAATAAATTTCCTTCATACTTTTCTATAGCAAGTTATAAATAGTAAATATCACTGTATAGCTTTTTTATATGCCCTAACGCCACGTTACACCAAATGGATAATTAATCTAATGCCTTAACTAGTTTTTACTTTATTGATTTATACAAAGAAAATGAATTGTATTTAATAATTAACGACCAAATTAATTAAGACTTTGAACCTTATACCTCACAATTAGATAACATACAAGTGGATTGGTTTGTGTGTAAGGTGTTTAAGGTGGTATTCAATACATGGGCGAATAAAATATTACATGTTGCCATTGCGGAAACTGAAGCTGAGCAAGAGGTTACTACAGTTTTAAATATGTTGAAATAAGTCAGATATTTACAGACTTTTAATTGTTGTGCAAAAACATTTTGGGATTCCGATGTGTTATATATCGTTTGAAAGGGCTTTCTCAGCTCTAAATATTTTACCATGATTCCGATGAGCGACTCCACGCATTGTTCTAGAGGGGTTTTAAAGAGCATAATGTAAACCAAAACCTTACTTATATAACATTCAAAATATTTCCCTTCGTTACAACGTGTGCTTAGAAACTAGTTCCGTCAATGGCATATGAGGCACAAAGCTCATCAAAATATTATAATATGGAAACATTTGTACGTACAAATTGGTATTACAATTTTGGTATTACGGGAACAATTTTTGACCTTTTCTGCCAGAACGATAAAGACCTATTGTTTCTAAACTTTTATACAGATTTTTTTGACAAATAAAGTTAATTTGTTTTAGCAATTATAAGGTACGGTGATATCAAAGTTTTAAGAATTTTCCTATTGTGGGCACCTGAAACAAACCAACTATTTGCAATTGGCTTTATCCGTTTTAAAAATATAATTTAAAAAATTAATCATTCTATTCGGCAAAAGCGCTTAAGGTATAACCTTTCGTAAATTGAAAAAATGTTAAATATTTATGGTTTTGTAGCTTTTAAAATGAATAAAAACTAAATTTAACAACTCTTCAAACTGATATTTTTTTTAGCAGTTAATCATGTGAATTAACATATGTTGATAATACATAGTATTGAACTTAATTACACATTACTATAGGTATTAAACACACATTCATGCATCATCACATCATATACATCATCTGTATGTATGTTTGTGTAAATAACATTTGTGTCACATTCAATAACACTTAAGAAACTCCGCTATATTCGTTGACAGCATTTCGCAATTATATTAAAATCAAAATTTATAACATGTTTCCTTTTACCGTCTCCACTCTTTAAATACATTTCAATCAAACCCCAAAAAAGCGACCCCACTTGAAGAGTGCAAAAGGTTTTTGACATAGCAGACACAATTTCTAATACCTTGTGAAGCTTTAAATTTCGTCATCTAGACGCTCTTAGCTTTCATCTTTGTCAGTCATACTCAACTTTTGTTGGAGAAACTTTATGAACATCCTTAGAGCTGACACTTTATTCCGAATGATGGACATTTGATGAAATTTAATTTCTAATGTTTGAAATAAAATTTTAAAACTCAAATTCCATTTTTTATTCATATTCTTTTGTTTCAATTACGTTAAGCTTCTTAACCAATATCGACTCAAATACTACACCCTTAAGATCTTTGTATGTACGTATGTATGTAGAAAATGTTATTTGCTTGTCCTATAGATTAGAAGGTTTTGAAAACTTGCTTGACATTCATGAATTATGTCACCAGCAAAGGGTTTATTTGACAAGTATGAAGCAAAGGTTCTTATAATACTCTAAATTGCATTAAAGTATATTATGGAATTGAATATATTTGCGGGTGTAGCTATATTTTGTGACAAAAAATTAGGATTATTAGATATTACGATATACACTGAAAAAAATAGTTCTGTATTATAGAAACTTTAATACATACTCTGAACAGTAAATAAAAAAAGACAACAAAGACAGAACTATAGCAGTGTAAATTAGGGCTGAAATCGGTATACCGCCTATACTGACGGACAACCTCTTCCAATACCATGGCAAAATGATACATTAAAAATTATTAATGTTTTAATAAAATAAAGGGGCGTGAATATTGTTTCAAAACTGTGCGCAATGGCATTCCAGAAATTAACGCAAAATAAAGAAAAAAAATTCAAATTCGAGCTGGACACTTGAATGCAAATGTCAAATAAAGTCTAAATCATAAAATGGTTTGAAAATTCTACTGACCTGCTTCAGCGTGTCAACGGAATTAGTTTAATCAGTTAAAGTAATTGACACATGGAATGAACATCGAAGTGCAGTAATGTGATAAATCAGGTTATTTTATTAAAAAACACTTTTCTTACAGCACAATCCAGTAACAGGACATGTCGAAAATTAAAGTCGTTAATTTAAAAACAAAATTTCTATTATTAGAAATATGCCAAGGGATTAGAAGCGATCAGAATATGTGGAATAGTTTTTCATAAAAACTAGAAAAAAACCTTCATAAAAAATATATTCTCTCGTACAGGAGTATTAAGAGAAGTTACTTTTTTTAGTTGCAAGACAAATAACCCAAGCTTCAACAACCTTCCTACATTTTATTCCTTAATTGCTATATTAACTCGGCCACAAAAAGCCTATGGATTGATAGATATTACAGCATAAGATAACAAAAATAATATATATGATGAGAAGCGTATAAATTACATTTATTTATTCGAAAGAAAATCGACAGATGTAGTCAAATTTTTTTGACAAGAATAGGAACACGCAATCAGACATAAGTGACATGGATATAAAACAGATCTTGGAAGCTTGTTTCTACGCATTTAAACTGATTGATATTTAATAGAAGGATGTAAAATAATATTCCTCAAACAATCATCATTTTCCGCTCACAGATACAAATATTTTCGTTGACCTTATGCAAGGTTTCAGGTCCTATACGTCAGATTTTAGCTTGATTGATTTCAATAAGTTCTGGACTTCTTCAAGATTTATATATACTTTAATTTAAGTAATCTCACAAGCAAATGGTGCCTGTTATATTATTCATTACCGAAAAATTTTGCTCAAGAGGCTTATCGTCACACTGGTAATGGGCGCAGTAGTTCACAATTGTTGCAACCATGCCTCCTTATTGCTGGTCGAAAAAACTTTTCTTCTCAAGCGATGTTTCAGCGATAGCTATCCAAAGTGACATGGTAGATGCAGTAGTGTACCCAGAGTTTTTGAATGTAAAAAGGACCTTTTTTTTGGTACTTAGGTGACGGCATTCGAAGTGTTCGCCCCAGGCGCACGGTACGCCTTTGTGTGGATGCAAATTAACTCTAACTGATACTCTGCCATACAGTTTCAATCGCTGCGTCAGTGTGCTTAGGACTGCTTTCATGAAAATAGCCAACAAATCCACTTTGTTCAAATAGGGCGATAAAGTTTTGATTCATGCTATCGCTGCTCATTAAAATGTTTCTGGTATTTATTTTCTCAGAATTTCTGTAATTTATCTTTCACTGGAATAGAAAAACTCAATGACTCTTACATATCTGATGCACCTTGTATGCAGGAATAGAATACTCTATGACCAAGTTGATGACCTTCTTTTTCATTACAAACAATTTAATTTTTGTGTGAGAAACACTTGATGACTTTTTTTTTGGTCATTAAAAAATTTTCAGACCGAACTTTAATAAAAAAATATAGACATAAACATCCGATTATAAAGCAAGTTTCTTGACTCGTTAACATATCAACGGTACGAAATGGATAAGGACTCAAAATAAAAGATATTTTTCACTATAGCAAGAAATACCATATACCTACTCGGTTAACGATTCAAAAACGATTTGTTGTGTACTTGTGAACTTAATAAAAAATTTCCCATATTCGAACTAGTTTTCACAGGAACATTTTATAACGTTTTCGAAGACGCTTTCTAGCGTGAAAATGATGACAAGTGAAAATACTTCAAATAAAATCTCTCGAAAGTTAATCAAATTGATAGTAACTCTCCCAGTTTCATACTCATGAGTGAAAATTGGCAAGGCAATGCAAATTGGCATTTTGATTCACAGGTTATTTTCCTTACAGTGTATTTACACTGAATGCACATTTACACATCAATAAACAATGGAAACACACTCTATCCTTTTATGCAAAGGTAAGAGACCCCTTTTAAGAGTATTTCATAAAACATTCACTTGTTTTTCTCCTCACTCCCTTCCTCATACTTGTACCTACTTTTTCCATATGTACGAATTATAACAAACAAAAAGGAAGACGATTATGATGATGAGCCTGATGAGCTCAACAAATAATGCGAGTGGGTCGTCGCTGAATGGTTGGGTTTTGTGTTGCTAAATAAATGGGTGTGAGAGTGAACAACGCAACGCATGAGCCGTTCTCAATGGGTGGTTGATCTGTCTAACTGTCAGTTTTTATGGTTTTGTCTGTCTGCTTGTCTAACTGTGTCTTTGTTGTAAATGTTTGAACGTTTGAGCTTAAAACCGTTTATGCCAACAGAAAGGAAAAGCATATCCTGATGCGCGTTGATGATTAAACGTAAAGGATATAAAGAGAAATCCATTTATTTCGGACTAACACGCTGAAAATACTTTTGCGAAAATTTTGTATTTTATTTGAATTTTTGAAGTTTTAATTTTGAAAAAAAAAATAAGGATTTATGCTACCTCTGTGAAACCCTTAAACCATTTTGAACATTTTTATATATACTATAAATAAGTTTCTAAAAATATACAATAAAATACATTTGGAATTTTCTCATGGGATGCAAAATATTTTAAGTGCAAATTTAGCTATTTTAATGCATACCTTCAGGCTAAAAAAAAAATTATTTTCAACTTTTGTTCCTTTAAAGCAACATTTGTATAAAAATGGCTAAGTTGAAGATACATGGCGCTTTAAACAAGTACAAAAGATAAACAAAATATACGCAACAATTGAAAGGACAAGTAACAACAATAACAAAAATGAACGAAGGCGCTGCATTTCCTGCGGCAGCTTTTGTGGGTGAATTAATCAGAAGTGTTTTCTTTAGCGGGGTAGTATTTTAGGTTTGTGGTTAGAGTAGTTAGGTGTGGTGGGGTAGCTTAGTTGAATGCTAAACAACGCCTGCAGTTTGAGGTGAGTAGGTTTATTTCAGTTTTCCCTTTTGTTAGCATTTATTTGACAATGCAAAACAAATTGCAATGATTTCTTCTCATTTCCTTTTCAATAGAAATGTTAGCCTTTGCTTGGCTTAGAGGGGTTGTAAGCATCTCGCATTTAGAGTTTATATCTTTTATTTGTCACTTTTGTTGTGAAGTATGTAAGTGAATTAATTTACGTTTAAGAAGATTAGTCTTTGGGTTCGTTGTTTTTCCTTAAAGACTCTATTGCTGCCACCTTTATTTGGAAAATTGTGACGATACACAATTTTTAAACCTTTATAGATTCTTCGTCAAGAAAAGCTAAAAATTCTGGAAAAAATATAACAGATTTAGTGCACAAAAGTATGGTCTAAATAAAAAATAAATAGAATTGGAAATGAGAACTGAATCGGAGTTTACAGTGACAATCTACGGCATCAGAAATATGTTCATCTCACTATCTTGCCAGCTATAAATTTTCAATGTGAATCAGCTGTTTTCTAAGCGTTGTGAATTAAAAAAAATACTAAGTGCGGTCGGTCTATTTGTGGAAGAAGTTTAAAAACTAATAAAAGCCTTCTTCCAAAAAGGACTGTATTGTACAAAAATTGCTCTAAGTGAAGACTTTTGCTGCCATATTTTATACAGCAAAATTGAATTTTATTTGTTGCAAGAAGTAAAAATTTAGGCAGAATTAACTTTTGTAAATTTCTTTAGAGGAACCCCCCCCCGAACAGGAAATAAACTAATCAATGCTGCAAACAAACCAATTTTTATTTGACATAACATTTTTCAGTCACATTAAAAAGTTATGCAAAACTGGGGAGCCATGAAAACATCGGTACAACAGAGATACTACATTTTTAAGGACTTAAAAAAAGGAATATAAAAAAAATAAAAATTCTCGATTGATACTTTAACAAAATATTTGCCAAGTATGTGGAAGCAGAGTAAGCGGGACTGCAGACGTCGTTTGACTGCAAAACGATTGGAAATACAAGCATTTATTTTTCTTTCGAAAAGGCTTAGAAATTGTAACATGGGGCTTTATTTTTTATTCATATCGAAGGGAGAATGGGGACTTCAATGTTTTCACTTTGTTCCACAATCGTTTGCTTGGTTGGCTGGTAACGCTTACTTTTACTTTTATGTGCTTACATCAAAACGAAAAGAAACATAACGAACAAATGTAAACAAATTTGAAAAAACATGCAAAATACTCGTAAAAGCGAAATCAAAACGGAAATCATGAAAAGAAATTTCGTTTTCTGGCATATCGGCAATTGATTTTGAGCGGTGGAAGGAAAAGCGAGCAAGAGGACGACAGGCTTGACGGTGTAGCGAGAATGAAAATTTAAGTATTTTGTGTAGCATATGCGTAGGCGAGTTAAAGCTTGCAGCAAATTTTTTGTTTGTATTTAATTATGTTAAAATAAATTGCCAATCAAAATATACAACAGTGTGGCAATTTTAAATCAAGAGTTTATATCTCTCTACTAAACGCATACCACCATCCGTTGAAGGTATGCATATATAGATGAGAAGGTGCTATTTTCTTCTTTTCAACTTACTCTAATGATTGAGTTGTGACATTCCGCGTAATAGCCCAAAAAAACTTGTGTCGACAAATAAAAATTAAACAACGTAGAATTATAAAATTCAAGTTTAAATAAGGCCTAATAATATGTATATCATTTATGAATGAATAACTTTCTCAAATCATTTATTTGTTGTTTTTGCATTTGCAAAGGGTGTAATTTGTTCAATTAATTGCTAAAAATATTGAATTGCGTTAAGTTACAATTTTGAAATTGGCTTTAATTACAAATTTTGTACACTGGCAACGAAAAAAGTATGTCATGTTATTGGATATTCACTGACTGCCAAGCTGGTTAATTCTTTTGGGAAAGTATCTTCATATAAAATTAAATTTTGTATTATTGACAAGCAATTCGATATACATATTTCAAACAAATTAGAAATGGATTGCACTCATTTAATAGAAAAGCATTCCTAAATAAAATTTCTAAATAAAATTTATTATTGAACATCTCGCAAACGCGGTTATATCCCTCCATCACTGTTTTATATCTTGCACCTACCTACTTCAAAAATAAATATATATGATATGTATTTAAAACAAAAAATTTTAATTAAAACTTTATTGAAGGTATTATATACAATAAACTTTTTAACAGCATAAAGATCCCCAACTATAAAAATCTTTTTTAAGAAAGTAGTAATATGACATTAAAACCGTTACTTAACTGCTGCAGAAGCCAAAAAAAGATGCCATGCAAGCAGTGAAAGGATTGACAAGGATATCAAAAAATGTGGAGAGAAAAGCTGAGCAGACACAAATCATCCACCGTGAACAATGAGCGCGCGGTTGGACGAATGTATCATCAAATAGTCGGAGCATATGTGACCACACGGTAAGAAATTGTATACTAGCGGACTCTAAGATGATAATGAATCAATTTGTTGACTCAACTAAATTTAGAAAAATAATTTACTTTTAAGAAATCATGTTTAATGATTTAATATTCCAATACTAGAGTAAATTAGTTGAAAAGAAACGCGACATGACGAAGTAATACATTTTAGACTTCTATCGCTCTTGTGTCTTTTATCTCCTCATGGAGCATAGGACCTCCACAAAACTCTTCCAACGTGCACGGTCAACAGCTAGTACTTTCACTTTTCTTATTTCCTGTCTAGCGAACATTTCTTCGGCGATTTGGGACAGCTGTGAATTTCTGCTACTCATAAGGTTCCACTCCAATGTTTGAAAATGGACTTCAATTGGTTATTTCCGCAAGCTGTGACCAATCCATTTTCACTAACGCGGTTTTATCCAAATGAAAATTGGATCTTCAGAGAATTCGACATTGCAATGGTCCTAGGCCATTGGCGCTTTGCCTCCGGTCTCTTGTTCTTGCTTCATATCTCGCGCATTACGCAGCTCTACTTTATATATGGTTTCTCAGGAAGTGTCAATTATCGAGAGTTTTCTGTTTCGTGAGGTAAAGCCAAATAGGAAACATAAATGGCGACTTGATATTTTGTGCTTTGGATTTAATTGAGCTGCAGTGGTTGGTAATATCGCTGAGTCTTTTTCCTTCGTAGGTGAGTTTCCACGAAGATAAGAATCCTCGAGTTTATGTTTTGCGATCTTTTTGGTTGTTATGCGGGTCTGTGTAATGTATATTATCTTGAGTCGATGAGAAACTTCTAGGAAATGTTAATTAATGCCAACGTCGGTGCTTCGCCTTACTCTCACGTCAAGAGGGCTATTCATTATCTCTTCATACAGACTTGGTCCATTTAGTTTTCTACATGGTGATCAGGTAAAAGCCACGTATTTTTATGCTTAAATAGTCCTCTTATCATAAGATTTTTGTCATTCCAGAGCTCCATTCAAGTTTGCATTTATGGTACCGAAGCTGTGTTAAATTCTTCAATATTTTTTATTTTTGATTTTCAATGATTTTTATAATAACACAACGAGTCATCACTAAGTCACCTGATTTTGCATTCCATCTCAAATAGTTGCTCAAACCTTTGCAAATATTCTTTAAGAACATTTCTTAATGTCTCAAATGAAATATATATTTTCTTTAAATTTGCCAGCTTTCTAAAAAAAATTTTATTTTGAGTGTATGTATGTATGCCTATTATACAAGGACTCACAAAATGGCGGTAAAGCAAAGGAGCGCGCATCGATAAAGTAATCACAGGATATTATTTTGCCATCTAGATGTTAAACTGCATTCGCCATAGTCAAACCATCACTATCTATTATATCACACAACGTCATGTGTGTTTGGTATTATATAGATTGCCTTGGTGAAACTGAGTCGTCGCTAGGCTGAACTGACCAACCACAAAACGTTCAATCGTTTAGTTTAAATCGATTATCGATCCAATGAAGAACTTTACTCAACTTCACCTACTGTTTTCCTTTTTCAAACATAAAAGCATTTGTTGCACATAGTAATGGCCATTCATCTTTCGATTTGTGTAGGTAGGAAGGTATATTGTGTATTTGTTTGTTTGTTTATGTGTCTTTATGGTGTTAACCAACTTATTTGCTATATCAAATGATTATTTATAAATCAGCTTAATATATTAAGAGCGATTTTGCTAAAGATTAAAACTTTAGACCTTTGAACTTGTGAATTAAAGCACTTTTGTTTTTGAATCGAAAGCTTTATTGAAATTATTTGTTAAAGAGACCTTTTCTTATCTCAACGTGAATCTCAACAAAAATAACTATTAAATTTTTAATTTTTAAAACTCAAGCATCATTATACTATAAAGCTTCTTCATGAGTCACTTTGATTCTTTCATATTCAATCTGTTGAGCAATAAGAAATTATCAGATTTAACATACTGTTAATCTCTCAACGACCCTTGTGATTCCATCACATACAGTAAAAAAAAAAACGGTCATCAATTTCTAATCAGAAAATCCTTTAAAACAGTTAAAAAAAAATAAGTTACTTTTATGTCGCCACATTAAATCTTATGAGCAGGTGGACGTGACAAAATCATTGATAAAAAGAAGAGTTCTTACCACTGAGAAAAAAATTTTCATTAAAAGTATCAGACAATGATTTTTTATTTGATTTAAATTACAATTGAAAAGTATCTACCTATGTAAATGAATGTAATGTAAACACAAACAATATTCATATGGTTTTTTTAGAAAGTTTTCTTAATTAAGTTTTTCGACTTTAAACTCAACTTTTTTCTTCGTTGCCAATTACGAACTGACACCCAAAACAGACAGAGTTTTTTTTTGTTCCTTGCAATTCAAACCCGGTGAGAACAAAATCAGATTCTGAGAAAAATTTTTAGGAAAAGGGCCCACTTGAATCATTAGCCGAGTCATAAAAAGTAACGTCATGCTTAGATAAAGTCGCAGCGTTTTCGAGAAAACCGGGCTTTTTCATATTTTCCAAAAAATGCGAGCTTTGGTCAGTCGCTTTTGTAACACAGCCACAAATGAAAGATTTTTATAACTATTCATAATATTTTTAAATAGCTATGTTATCAGATGTGTGTTAAAATTAAACCGTAGATACAGTGGTTCTTAAAAAAAAAAATAGATGTTGAACTTAACATTTTGGTTTTGCTTCATATTTTCTTCAAACTTTAAGTTGGTGTGGTGTAAAAAAAATGTAAAACAAGCTTGGTGGCCAACTTGTTAGCAAATTACGTCTTCAATGCAAATTCTAAAATGGTAAAAACATAAGCTATAGATTTTATAGTTACAAAGATATTGACAAAGGGGCGGTTTGCATGAAACTTTAATTTCAAACCTAATTTTATTTTTATTGAGAAGGTAATGTTTGCGAAATCTAACCGTAAGTAATATAATTTTATAATCTTGTGCGCCACCTCATTTTATCGTTTACTTGTAGTATAGGCACAGAATGTGGCACGCGCCTCAAAATATTGTCATATCTTAAATCGAAGAAGATATTTTGAGAAACATTTTTATATGTAAAAAGATTAATGTTAAAATAAATTTATTTAAATTTTTATTATATATATTTTTTTAATAAAATTAAAAATGATTTTTAGTTTTTTTATCCTATTCCTATAGTTAAAAAGATATTTAATTTAAAAAAAATTTTCAATAAAGGCCAAAAATTACTGATTTATAATGCTTAGAAGCTCCCAGCAGTTTCATCAAGCTTTATTCTTTCTTATGCTTGACAAACTAAGCTTTCAACACAGAAACTTTCACCCTTTCTCCCCTAAGTATACAATAATTGCCTTAAAAATTCTTTACCATCATTATAAAAAGTAGAACAATGTGATGAAAAACCTTTAACGAAAATTGCAGTTAATGCTTTTTTAATTGTTTCGTTAATTGCTAAAGTCTTATATATTAAATTGCCACAAGTAAAACGACGTTGATGTTGCATGTACAAGGAATTTTTGACCCCAACTAAATACAAAAGCAACAACATTAATGCTCTTTCTAAATAATTGCAAATAAAGTTTCTCGCACTGAATGGAAAAGAAAAACATTTTTTGTACATTTCCGGTAATTTGAGTACCAAGCCACAGAAAAAAAAGATGCTGTCTATAAATTTATGTGAACAAAAGATGAACTTCTTTGCCTTTATATTCTGACTTTTTAACCTTGAAATTGTTGTATGATTTACACAGGCAATTCATCATTTTTGTGGCTTTATCCGTGCTAGGAGTATATTGTATATCCTAACATAAGTTAATTCCAGATTCCATTTATAGACATGCTTTTTGCACAATATTATTTTCCATATGACTTTTATGCTTTTGTTTTTACTGCTCGTGAACACAAGTATACAAAATTTGCGTTTTAGCCGTATAAGCTGGAAACTTTAACTACATAAACTGCTTTAAATCATTTGTTTATGCATGGTAGGTAGGGCCAGATTACGAAAATTGCCGCCCCTTATAAGGCAGAATTATCGTTATAATTACCAAATAAAACAAATTTTCACAAAAAAAAAAAATAGGTCCTCATGAGGTTCAAAAACCCTAGCAAATTAAGATATATTTCGATTTGCTGCCGCCCCTATGGCACGGCCTTATTAGCGTAGGCGGTAATCTGGCCCTGATGGTAGGAATTTTTTTTTTTCTGAAGAATAAAGATAAACAAAAAGTTGATTATTGAAAAACCCTTGAAAATACTGCTTCTTTCTCATTACTTCATAATTACTGACAATTCCTGTTGACCAGTGTTATATTATTACCATCATTATTATCATCATTTTGCTAATTTTTTTGTATGTAGCTTGTTGCGTTTTTCCTTCACATTTTTAGTACAATTCACTATCTCTTTTCAACAAATCTCTTATTGTACTATCTCAACAAACCATTTGTACTATCCGCTTCAACCCTACATATTGTAGCGCCCCTACTTTATTCTCATAGAATCACCATTGACTTAAGTTTCTTTTTTTCATTACAAAAGCAGAGTTTGAGTTGCTCTGTTTTGTTGGTGTGCTCGTAATTTGCACATTTGGTCAGTTCAGTCGTTTGTTCGTTCTTTCGTCAATGTACCCCTCTGTCTTTTTTTTCCAGCAAAGGTCACTTATACAACAGAAAATTTCAGTGCTACAGCGTTATGTTCGATGTTTTTGTGCTGCTTCTGTTGCCGCAACCTTCTAAAGTGGCAATTTGTCTAGTTTTGTAAGCGCCTCTTTTAATGGTAATGATGATTGCTCTTTGTTGCGTTTTTCATTTTCTGTTTCTCCCTAAGGTCATTCCTTAGTACGTCGTCGTCCTCGCCATCATAATGGTCATGAGGTGATGTGGTTGAAGTTTGCTCTATATACGAGCAGTAAAATCATGCATAATAGAGCGATTCAAAAAATAATCTATAGTTTTTCATAGCTACTAATATTAAAGTAGGTACATAAATGAAGAAAATTATTTGTAAAAGCAGACTGTTTCAAAAAGAGTTATATGGTATTAAAATTAAATATCCTATAACTCCTAATTAGGACCACAGTTTCTATAGTTTTTCAATCCCTGACAAGTCGTGGCATTTAAGTTTTTCTGAAATGTACAGGACTTATAGTCTGAATGTATTTTTAGCCATCTATCCAGAATAATTCAATCTCATAAAAGAAATAAAAATTTACTAACAAAAAAGAAAATGGTAGCTTAACTCTTAGCGAAGAAACACTTCAATTTTATAACAATCTGGCACATTGTGATCTTTCATGTCCCCGCGTGGAAAAAAAAGTTATAAAAAAACGATTTTTCAATTTTCAACTACATAACATACGGTTATTTTTCAAAAACTTTTTGTGCTACCTGAGGCTAGACTTGGGCTTATTTTAATAATTGCATTTTTTCAAAAATGTCGTTGGGTCGTTCACGACCACATGGTGTCGCTAAGGATTAAAGAAAATCCTTTTTTTGCGTGTGCTATTATGAATTGTCAAAATATACGAATAAGTTTATTGTACAGAATATATCAAAAATGAGTTCAGTGTACTTTTATTTTCCACAACGCGAATTTACTGGAAAAAAACACTATCTATCCTTCGTTCGGCGTCGCGATATTTTGGGTCTTCGTCTACATAAAAACGAAACCACGGGATAGCACTCGGATCATTTAAGCATAGAAGCTAGTCAGACTGAAACAGTTTCAGACATTCAATCTGATTGGAAAATTAAAGCAAAATCTTAAGTTCAAGGCAATAAATTCTCTAAACTCATTCATCTGTCAGGCAGTCCCGACAAAAGGAGGGTAATGGTAGGATTCCTACATGGCACAAAGCTACCCAAGCTATTACTACATTTGCAAAAGTATTTTAATATTTTTTTTTTTTTCAAAAAAAAAGGTTATCGCTATGTAGCTATTTTAGAAATTGATTCCTGAAAAATAAGTTTAATTTTGATATCACACGTCACACGTTTCTTGGTTTCTAAAGCGTATCGCAAGCCTCAGTGAAATTTCATCCAAAATAATTTATATATTTTTTTACTTTTTTGTAACAGTCTAACCTATAATTTTCTACTTTTGGTGGTTTTTATGCTCAGCACCCTATCTCTCTTTTCTTTTTATTTAACTTCATATTATTTTTATGTCTCTAGCTGTGTTGTTTGCTCCGCTTTCTATTTTAACCATACCATACCTTAGTGTTTAAGAGCATAGGTATGTCGGTCGTACAGTGTTTATAAGCGTATGTTATTGTGTATGTTTGTTTCTGTAGGGTCCTTTAGTCCGTCATCCATAGTTCTCTATGAATAGCACGCGTATTCGCGCGTCGTCTACAAGCGTCTACGTGGTGCTTTTAATTTTTATTTGCACTTGTGCTTCTACAATTGAGTGTCTAGACTTCTCTGTTGTTACTAATACCAGATTTGTTAGTAATATGACTATTGATATTTATTCCTTTTTCTCACTTTTTAGTCATGCTTTTTCCCCTATTTCACTTTTTTTCTATTTTTGTTTTATGGTCCTTTATTGCATTGCATTAAGTTGACTTTTGTGGCAGTTTTGTTTAGGATTATTTCTTTTAATTTCTTTTGTTCCAAGAGCATGTTATTTGTATTTGATTTGTTTTTAATGTTTTTGCCACAATAAAAAAAATGTTCATGAAAATTAGAATTCACAACATTATTAGATGGGATGTTATGATAAGATTTTTTTGTTTTTGTTTGTGAATGGGTTGCAAATTTTTTAAGGAAATATATAAATTTAATTATAGAAATTTTAACAAGCGAGATTTTCCGTTTAAATATAATGTTTTGTTTTGTAATTTAGAAATTTCTAAGCTTTCAACGATTTAAGTATAAGGTAATTTATTAAAGAGGTTTACCATAGATGCCAAAGCTTACACAAAATTATTTTCATTGAAAATTACATAATAATACTATTTTCATGTCCTTGAGAAAAAATTACACCCATTATACGTAACTTGTAATTTTCAATAAAAGCAAAGTCAAACAGAGCAACACAGCAGAAGGACTTTATCTAACTTTCTTTGGCATTACATTTCTGCTGTGGTGTTGTTGTTGTTAATGTTAGTCTTTCATGTTAGATAATTTAAAAATAATGACCAAATTACTTAATTTCATATAATTTTCATTTTGGGTTTATTTTTATTTCTGGAAATAGTTATATACGTTGGCTTATAACTATGTAGTTCAAATTGTTGCACAGAAACATGCTTGTAGTTAAGATAATGGAATACATTGGTTTCTCACGCATTGGCATAGAATAAACTTTAAGGTCCCCCATTTATTACACGTTAGGTAGCCCTATATATTTACTAAAGGATATTAAAAATTGAGGATATTTTTCTTATGAAGCAGACTACGCATTATGGTATTTCTTGTCCACGGCAAGTAAGAATATTTTTTCTGCTTATCAAACTTAAATAAGAACGTGACAAAGCGTTACATATAAAGTCATCTCTTGGCCCCCCACTAGTGCTCTTATAATAACGGTAATAAAAAAAGATAAGTTTAAATGTATTGTATCCAGGACTGCAAGAAACTAAAAATTGTACCAGTTAGTCACTTCTTTTTGGGGCCCTTGTGTTCTGACCGGGGAAATAATATTTCTAAAGACTTTTAAGATTATTAATAATAGCATTTTTTAATTTACATTCTACTCTCGAAATAAGATTTTTTTCCTCATCAAACTTTCACTTTCAAGACCTTATTTTATTTCTAGTACTCTTTTGCCCTTGAAAATATAAATTTTTTAAAATAGTTGTGCTTTCAAAAATGCATAGAGAATGCAAATCTTGTCGGAAATGAACAATTATAAAATCAAAGCTTGCCAATGTTCGAATCCTTGTAGTCAAAATTTTTAAAAAAAATTCCGATTTAAGTTAAAGGCCGAAAAATTTTTTTTTAACTTTAAAAAGAAGTTACAAAAAAATGTTTTTTTTCAAAATTCGGGTTTTAACGAAATATTAACATTTTGTTTTTTTTTTATTTAAAAAAAACCAAATTGTTCAAAATTTAGCGCCCTCTTTTTTTATGTTTATACTTTTTTATTTAAAAAAAAGAACGGCTGCAAAAAAAATCAGGTAAGCGCCTTTTTGGTATACTCTAAGAAAACAATATGTTTGAATATAATGAACGCATATTAGTCTTAGTCAAAAAATCATAGCAGTGTTTGGGTCTTAATATTACAAATTGATTTTGCACAGAACTTGGCCCCCGCTCGTACTATTGGAGTCAAGATGAATGCCATTATTCCCAACTAACATGAAATAATATTGGAAGCAGATCTTAAGTCTTTGGCATCCAAAAATCTTAGCCGCAGGTCCTGTATAATTCAACAAGATTCAGAACTTTTGCAGAAAGTTCAAGTGAACCAGGAATAACTCAAATTTTCAGCTCCTAATTTCATATGTGCTCAACAAGGGCTGTGATATTCTCCTTATAGATCCGATGAAAAGAAATTCTATAACGTCAGAGTATATTTCCTTTTTTTTCGTGCCTAAAGGTATTTAAAAAAAGGATATAGCCTTAAATGATATTTAGAGATGGAGTGAGAAAGAGCCATTGTAGCAAGAAATATCGCCTTGGGGTTAAAGTTATTTAGATTGCTCCTAGCGAAAAATTTTTATATTTTATTTGTCCAGCTGTAAGGAAAAGATGGTCTTTATAAAAAAGGAGTCGGTTGTCTAATTTAAAGAAGACATTTTCGTTATGAAATTTAAAAAAGACAACAATGAAAAAAAAAAGATACGTGATGATTAAAAAGGATCAAAAATCATTATTGACATAGGTCGTTTATACATCGCTGCTTTTTCGGTCTCTTAAACTGTATGGTTAAACGATCTAGTTATCAAAACTTTATCTATTCTTTCAGTAATTGATAGCTTACCGTGAATACCATGCAAAACAGTAGTTAATTATATATATTCAATTTTCTCAAACATTTCAGAAAATTTTATAAGAAACCAATGTGAACAAAATTGAAAAAAATCCAAATTTAATTTTGTGCAAACAATAAATGATCAAAGCCAGCTCAGCCTTAAAAAAAAAGAGAAGAAAATCCTTTGTCAAAATTTCAGCAAGAAAAAATTAAGAAAAACCTGATTTTGCAACTTTTGCTTTTATTGCACGAAATCGAGCAAAGCGAGCTAGTAGCTAACGCAAAAAAGGCAGCTGCCAACAAGATGCAAAGTTCTCAGTCGGACAGTAGTTGAGTGCCTTGCAGTCAAAAACAGCAGTAGCGCGCAAAAGCATTTTAATCCGGTTTTTTTTTTTTAGCTGCAGCTAATTTTTTTCTTGTCAGCCCAGTTATGGCTGCACTAACAAATGAAAGAAACAAAAAAAAAAGAACAAGAAGTAAAACACGCCAACGCTAACGCTAACAAAGTGGCAGGATGACTAAAAACCACATTAAAGAAAGAGCCTTTATGCAGGGAACCAGCCAGCCAGTGAACGACTTAAAAAGTAATAAAAAATATCATTGGAGTAAAAAACATCAAAAATGTCGAAAATTAAGACTGACAAAAGCGAGAGAGCAAAAAGACAGAAAAAAAACGCAAGGTCCTACAAGCCGCTGATTTTTGCGAGTCATCGCCACTGTTATCGCCACCGTCGGTCGGTAGCTCTTTTACTTTCTTATAATGGCCAAAAAATTCTTTTGACTTTTTTTTTTTGTGTCGTGTACTGCATTGTGTCGAAAAAACACAGCCAAAGCAGCAGTAGCGTCAGCCAGGTTATAACCGATTTTGAATAGAAAATTCAGTGAAGTTTTAATAAAAACAAAATCTTTGAGGTATTGTAGTGAAACCTAACTCTTATCTAAGAAACATAAAGACTAAGAAAAATCAATTTTGTCCAAGGAGTTTCTTTAAAAAAAAAAACATCCTTATAACACCACTCCAAGAAGTTCATCTGCATAAAAGTCTCTTGACCAAACAGCTCGAGAAAGGTTAAGCAGTAGGTCTTTTTACTGCTATCATCAAAGCCGTAGATCATATAAGCAGCAGAATTAAAAAACTTAGTGTCTAAAGACAGTTAAATAAAGCAGCGAAACTCATGCAAAAAAGTGCAATAATGGCACAGAACATCATAACACGCAAGAGAAGAGTAGACATTTTTAGCTGTAGTTGAAAGAAGTGGCAAACATGTGAACGATAAAAAATTTCGAAATATGCTATAAAAAGTAAGACAAAAGACTAATTCCAACAAAGCGTGGTTTTACTGTTTATTCTTTAGTGCCCTCAAAAGAAAACAGGTGCTCTTCTTTATAGATTCAAGGATTATACCAAACCGTGAGGTTCATTGACATTTAATTACCAGCGTCAACTGATTTTAATTGCTAACTTTTATAAATGTTGTGAAAAACTTGCTTGCATGACTGACTTGTACGACTATGGAAAATAAAATTCTTGTATAAGAATTGCTTCTAATATTTCTTATTAACCCTTTGACGTCCGCTCCTGAACCGTGGGGAAATTTTATAATCCGACACCGGATTCGTGTTCAGCGACCCTAAATTACTAAACAAAAGTGTTGCGAAAAAAAAAGTATTTTACCTGCAAAGGTGTGAAAAATCGTGGGACCTATATGTCCCAATGGTCGTCAACGGTAAAAATGTATGCGACAGAACTGAAACGTATTATATTACGCATGAACTTTTATTTATTTACTTAAATTCATGAAAAGGGCCGTCTATTAATTACGTGAGTCAAAATAGGGGGGAGGGGGTCCGGCAAAATCTCACCAAGGGGGAGGAGGGGGTTAAGAAAAACCGAACAGATTGTATAATATTAATTCGGTTTGTTTGGAATGTCGACAATTAGTGTTGAACACAATAACATCGATTTAGAAGCTAAACACTACTGGGACGTGCGATTTAGCTTCTGTGTCATATCGGACCAAAAAATAGATTATGTTCTATTTCTCTGCGATAAATTTTGTAGTGTCAATTTTGTACTAACTATTAACGTATAGGAAATAACTGGACGATATCACACGTCCCAGTTGTGTTTAGCTTCTTATGGGTTGCAGATGGGATGAAACTCCCTGAATGATATTTGACACTTGTAGGGCGCATGTTTCAAATCGAGGAATCCCGGGCATAGGAAATATATGATATATAATATGCCTGCGTGTCAGTCAGAATTAGCGACAAAAAATTGATTATTTATGGATTATATAATCCAGGATTTATTTTAAAATTTATAATAATCTGAAAGAATATTAAAAAAGCTTTGAAATCCACTGTTTTACAAATTTTTTAGTTCAAAAGTACATTTACATCTCACCAAGGGGAGAGAGGGGTCCGAATTTTCACTAAAAAATACTTCACGTAATTAATGGACGGCCCCTAAATAAATGTTCAATGTAAAGATCAAAAAGGTAAACAACTTTTCTTTTGTTCCAAATAAATAACTTCGAATTTGATTTTTACCGTTGACGACCAATGGGACACAGAGGTCCCAACAGATTGGGTATTCGCGTGGGTGGCCAAAGTGAACTATCTTTTTTATTTTGTTTTTGTTGGAAAGAAGAAGGTTGCCCGCAACGTGTCCAAAGATTTTAGAGCTTTAGCTCCACCCACCTTTAAAATATTCCAGCATGAAAATGGGGAAGAAAAAGTTAAGATATTTCGACTTCCGAGTGGTCTGGTAAGTAAGTGGACGAATATTCCTTTAAAAATTATATTTTTTCTGAAAGCCACATTCATTCTCTGATGAATAGTACCTTTTTGACGAAAATCGATCCCATAGTTCTGCCAGGAAAAATACGAACGTAAAAGGGTCACCGGTGTCCCAATGGTCATCAAAGGATTAATGTTAAAAATTACATATTCAAAGCGTAGTACAAACATGTTAGTAGAATTCGATTTGAACTTCTACGAGAGCAAAAGGGTTTAATAAAGACTACGATTGACAACACTAAGCGCAATGAAATTCGTGGAAAATTAACTGATTTTAATTTAGGGTAATTTGAAGTTGCTTTTTTTAACTAATTTATACAGACTTTAAACTTCGTTTAGAAGGGCATTGAATTCTAAATCGCTCAGATTCCAAATTCCCTAAAACAAAGAATGTCTTTTATAATCTTACGAATACGTTGCTTCATTTAAAATTTTAAGGTCGGTCAATATGGAGATCACAAAGCTTAGGTACAGTAAGTGATCTAAGGACGGTAGAAATTTTAAAATCAACTCAACAAGAAAAACTATTTACCCTTTTCTTTCGATTTCGACGTAAACTTGTGACAATACAACTTTTCTGAAATAACTATAGCCTTGATGAATTATGAATACCGAACAGTAACCCGAATTTACACTATGCACAATATTTCACGGAGGAATGGAAAAACAGGACATGGCATACTATTAACAAAACCTCAACACCTGGTAAATTTTACTGTTAGAAATAAAGAATTTTTTGAAGTACAGATATAAACAATTATTTAACATAATTTTTTATTTCATATTAAAAATAATCAAGAAAGGATTTGTCATTAAATGAATACCCGTATATAACACAGGCCTGAAAATTTTGAAAATTTTGTCCGTTTGGATTATGAAGAGTTGTGTCCGATGTCATATTTGTCACTGAAATCGAATTCGAAGTCAACATCTGAAAGTTTATTAATCGAATGTGGTTACAATGCATTTTTTTTTATGTCCAATAAAAGGACAATGACAACTTAGACTTATCTACTCAATCAATTGAGAGCTCATCTTGAGTCCAATTAAAAAAAAAGTGTTTTTTAAAGTTGTTGAATACAAGAATGTTTATGGATAAGGACTAGCTGTAAAATTAATAACGCTCTTGAAATTTTTTAATAAAGATTCACGTAAAGTTTGGTATTGCTTACACATTTCCCAAAAACATTTTCTTAATAATTAATTAAAAGAAGGGCCTATAATTTATTAATGGAATTGTTTCTTTATTTTAAGAATTATTTTTTTATTTGTGTTTTTTAGTTTTTCGAAAACTACAAAAAAGTCAACCAAAATCAGTTTATCAACACGATAAACTGTAACGATGAGTTAGAAAAAATCACTCATACAAGCAGTGATGTTTTCAATATTTTTTTTTTAACAACGACGTTAAGGAATAATTACAAGAATTTATTTTTAAACAATTATAAGGAAAAAAATCATCAATTTGCATCATTTGTTAAAGAGTTAGTTTCGTTATTTAGTTCCGAAATCGATATATTTTTTATTGGCTTAAAAAATGCCTTAGCATTTTAAAAATGACATACTAAAAGAGTGGAAATAAATACCTTAGAACTCATATTTTTAATTTTGGCTGTCGATTGTTGCCAACACTACAGAAAATCTTAAACGCATTTTTCTCGAAACAACATTTTTTAAGTTCGCCGTTTTTTTGGGTAAGCAATTGTCTGACGATTTCTGTTTTGAAGGTGTACCGCTAAAAAAATAGGCCTTTTCGGGGAAAGACTGTACAGCCGGAGTTTTGTGTCATACGGCTTCGAAAATATTATCTTCTAACGTTCAAATGTTATACTATTAAGTATTTTTTCCAGAATTTTGATTAGTTTTGTTGTCACAAGGAAAAATATTCATAAAATTTACTTCGAGTTTACACTGTGGCCTAACCTTTAAAGGATTTTTTTTGTAAAATGAACCTTAAAAGTAATTACATATGTATGTACCTCGTAAAAAGGATATGGAAATATATTGCATTGTCATGAACAAATTGTTAGACCTATAAAAAAGAGCTGGGGTCTTCAAACAATATATTCAACAGCTTTTGAGATATAGAGGCTGGAAGTGAATTTTGGTGTCAAAAACTTACAATCAGATGCAACATGTCGTTATGGATTCTTTTAACAAAAGTAATATGCACTATATGATATTTAAGCTATTTGTGATTTGTAGCTTGGCACCAAATTAACTGCAATTTGATGTCTAGTTGAGAGACATAAGCTTGATAGCAACTTGTGATTAAGTTAAAGATCAAGAATTAATGAAGTAGATATTACTTAACTCATAGCGAATAAGCGAAAACTGTTAATAATAGAAAGATATCAATGTTGCACATCGGGGTTTGAGGAGTAAAGCGCGAACTTTTGTTTAGTAGACTATTTTCACATTTCATATTTGGTATGAGTTGATATCAATTTTACATCAATTTCAGTTTCGAACATATGTATGTACTTAGATATCTTTATGTTCTTTAGAATTTTGGTATAAGGTTCCTTAAAAAAAATGTATCAAGTTTATGCAACGCTCCTGTTTTCAGCGCTGTTAACAAAAAAGCGATATTAAAAAGAAATCATCTTGTAAAGGAAGCATAAGTCAACTGAGACATAAAAAATCTTCACTTTCCTTTAGACTACGAAAAAAAAGAAGAAATGCAAGAAAGTGAAAAATGACAAAGAATATGGCAACACTAAGGAAAGGTAATCTTTGCATAAAAAGGACATAAAAAAAATGTTTAAGAAAGTAACACAGACAACTGCAAATGTAAAGTAACAAAAAAAAGTGCTGACGCGTCTCAACTGAAGCTGTACATACCATATGTATGTCTACAGACTCTTAGAAAATATACATATAGCCAAATTTTAGAAAAATTAGATTTAAATTTTTATAAAATTGTTAACCTGTTTTTTGCGGATTTTATAGATGAACTGTGATTTTTAATGTTGCAGCTAATTTTTATTTCACATAATTTTTATTTTTCAAATTCACATTAAAATTTTCAAAACCTTTGGGTTTCATTTCACATCAGCATTTTGTTTTTCTTTTTTATTTGAGCTCCTCACACTGCGTTTCAATGCATATGCCACACTTTCGGGCTTTAAATCTATTTATGAGATTTCTTTTTTTCAATCACCAATTTTTTTCTATTGCTGCACACGCATTTTTAATTAAATGCAAATTGCAAGAACAATTTTTTCTCATCACAAAATATTGCGTATTTAATACGCACTAAAACCGTTTAAACGAACCGTTCACTATGCACTTGCCGCGTCAACTGTTTGTTGTTTTAGCAACTAGGCGGCTTCGAGGTGCCTCCAATTCGTTACCGTCGCCAAACTCGTTTTTCTTCATATCCTCACTCGTCGCCACCATTCACCATTCACTTTGCAACGTTTAAACGATGAATCGAGTTGGAGCTTCGGCACCACAACGCATACGAATGAATGTTGTTTATTTTGCTCTCGGCCATCGGCTCTCGACTCACGACTCGTTTCCATATTATTTTACTCCTATAAGCGCTCTGCTGTAGGGAGTGTTTATCGCAGTTGTTCTTGTAGTGAGTATTTGTTCTAAAATTGATTGCTACGTGGCAATGCTGTTGCAAACTAATTTTTGTAACAGTAAAAAAAAATACAATAAGAGCCAAAACACTGGGAACAGTTTGACCGGCGGAATTTTACGCTCTGTTTTGATTTTAAAACGCATGTGCCGTAAATTTTCTGCAATAACAGCTGTTAGAGTTATGTTTAACTTTAACAGAGAGTTATGTTTAACTTTAACAGAGATTGATTTTATAACAGAGAAACTTATGGAAACGAAAACAGTGAAATAAAAATAATAAAATTGGAAAATATTAAAACTCATAGGTTGGTAATTACACTGTGTTATAAATAATTTTTTTTTATAACAGAGTAACTAATAAACCGGGTGTCCCATTTTAACTTACACAGCTCAATAAGTCAAAAAATTGCAAGTCATTCAAAAATTGTTTTAAATAAAAGTTGGTGGGTATCAAAGGGCTGATCCAGCCATGATCTCAACCATGCCCTTGACCTACATTTTCAAGGTAATTTGAAGGTCAACTTTAGTTTATCAAATCGAAACTCCTATTTTTGACCACGGATTCCGGAAGAGCACAAAATTCTACGTGCAGATCAGTGATGGCATTTTCGGTACATTTGTACTTTTTTCGGTACATTTTAAGTCTCGATTCAGTACATTTTCGCGAAACCCAAATGCCATCACTGGTGCAGATAGGTATTCATGTTAGAGGTCAAAGTGACCCCTGAAGGTCATTTCAAGGTCGAATTCCCGCTTGGTGCAGAAAAGCTGCAGCCAGTTAAGGCAAGATTGTGCAGCGGTCCAGCCAATGAATACTAGCTTTTCTGCACCAAGCGGGAATTCCACCTTGAAATGACCTTCAGGGGTCACTTTGACCTCTAACTTGACTTTTGATTTATTCATCTGTGTAAGTTAAAATGCGACGCCCTGTATAGTAGAGTAACCGAATAAAGATTAATAACATTTATTTTTTTTTTTCATTTTTAGGTTAGAACATCTCAAAAATCTGACATTGATGGGTTCTGACGTTGTTTGGCAAAATTAATCAGCACAGAAAAAAAAATAGAAAAATAATGCCTCACAGTATTATTAAACCAATTGTGACAAGTGAAGCATTGCTTTCGTTGCATCACAAAGCAGATGTGGGACACTTAAGCTTCGAAAATTTAAATATGCGATTTACATAAGTAAAATTTTTTCTTAATGTTTGCTAAGCCAAAACTTCTAATTTATTTGTTAATTTTATAAAATGCTAAGTCATTACCAATATGATTAAGGGTGGCTGGTTGTCAAGGGTAACGATCTACTAAGCAAATGTATACGTTCTGAGCCCCACGGCTGCCATCTGAAAACCATTTTCATTTCCGACACCTATCCACACAAATTACTGTCAATATATCAATGGTATAATTTACCATGAAGAGTATTCCGAAAAATTAGGGGAAGTGCGTGTACCTTGGACCAATTTTGAGCAAATCGTTTGCTGGCTCCAAACTACAGCTGGTTTTTTTTTTTGACGCCTCTATATTGTAAACTGATATTTTAGCTATAATGTCATGAATTCAAAAATCCGCAGTCTTTTTTCCAAACCCACGTAAAATACTTTTTTTTTAAGAATGCCAAAGTGGTCCAAGGTACAATGCCACGAAACTAAATTTACCAAAATTTTTCTTTCCTCTGTACTAAATAGTTTTTTATGATCAATTTTGGACTGATATATCAATATAGTGCTTCCAGATAATCAAAGTTTAGCTAAATGGCGAATTAAATTTGCTTTTCCGATCTTGTCCTTTTTAGCAGCAGATCTACCCCTTAAACGATTTTAAATTGCCTACTTTGCCTTTACCTTTACCGTAATTTTTGCTCCGAGGAATATTTTCTGAATTATATTCGTAATACATTTCACGACACAGAAAAACTTTGCAATTTGGACCGGTTCAAGGTACATTCCATGCATTGGTCCAAGGTACACGCCAAGCACGGATGCCGTTATTTTGTCATTGATTCCCAACACGACAAAATTACACAACTCATAAGTCGACCTTGAAAATAAGCACAAAATTTACAAATCACGTGAAAATTTCGTCTTCCTCAGTTGACGAAAGATCGTAAATTAAAATAGATCTTGTGCAGCGTTGCTGAAATCGGTTACATAAATGGAGAAAATTGTAGTGTTACAATTTTTAGCTATATGCTGGCAAACATGAAATATCGCTGTTGATCCAAGGTACAATCGGTTCAAGGTACATGCTCTTAACCTACATATCGCATCGTTTGCACATTAACAGATTAGATTTAGAGTTTGTTATATAAATAACATGTCGATCGTTTCATACATCATACATACATTTCATAGCAAAATTGTTATAAAATTTTTTCGTTATTCTTGATGAAAAGGAGGTACGTTTTAAAAAGAAAGTTTTGAAAAAAAAATTAAAATTCAATTTGGCTGATTATTTGATAATATTCTTACTATACACAGCGATGGAAAGTAATTTAACTAAAAATTATTTATGTAAATTTTCTTAATATTCGAAAGTAAATAAAATTTATTTTTATATCTGTGAATACAATTTTTGCGAAAAAAATACGATGACATTAAATGTTAAGAGATTAAATGGTATTTTAAAAACAATATGTAACAATTGTAGAGTAAATGATACTCTTAATATATACTTGAAAAGTTAGCTCCCATTTTAATTTTAATAGACCATTCTCTCTAAATTGATACCGACTTCAATAAAAAAATTAGAAATAACATTATTTGAGTTTTAACCAATTTTCAGAGTTTCATTCTCAATTAACTTTTTTGTAGCATTAATATGTTATATGTATGCAGAAAATAAAAATATTTTAGGAAATATTTCTATTATGATGCATAAAACTTTAAAAACTCAAGCGCAACAATGGCTTCACGCAAATGATTTATGTCAAGTAATCAATTTGTCAAATATTAACAAAAACAAAAAGGCCGAAAATCTCAAGGTCTAAGATCTTTGGTTTTGGCAAAGAATCTGCCATATACACATAACATGATGAACAAAATGTTTCCGGAAAGCAACATTTATTTTGTCTTTGAATTGACACAGTTACATTGTAATCTACTCAAAAACCTACTTTGTCTATACTCTTTTAAATAATGATGACGTTAACAAATGTCTTACAATTACTCTAAGTAATTTGCAAATTCATGCGATGGTTCTAAATGGCAACAGAAAATATCTTCGTTCTATAACATTAGTAAATGATGCATAATCGCAGGTGAAAGAAATCAATTGGAAACCTATTATATAAGTCAAATCTATCATTTAATCCTGAATGTGGTGCAACAAAAACAACCAGTGATTACGAAGTTGTGCGTTTGGGACCAAACTGAAATGAAATGCTATACAGTTACTAGCAAATAATAAATTAAAGTCATTTCAATATAATACCAAGAAGAAGAAAAAAATATAAAACCGAAAAAAAAACGTTAATAAGAATAAGAAAGGAAATAGAAAAAAGCTCCACACTCGCACACGCATTTGCAGATTAATATGCATGTGATGCCGTTGCGTATATCACTGGCTTTTGTATGTGTGTGCGCACTATTTGTATAGCTAAATCACCAAAATTCCCAACGACTAGCAGCGTATGTTTCAAGGAATATTTGTTCTTCCTCTCGTCGACTGCACCACGCCTACTTACTTGGCCAAAGAACAAAGGCCAATCGTGCATCATTTTATTTTTCCGTTTGAAGAAGAGTGTGGAATTCACGTTTTTTTTACCCTGGTCCCATTGCAATATTTTACCTGTAGAAGCTGCGAAAGTACACGCACATATTAATACCACTATTTGTCTATAGATAATACATAGGAAGCAACACGCTGGACGTATAGATTCGCTTTGAATTTTAGCTGTCAGCACTCTACGCTTTTTGTAATAAGCGAAGAATAGAACAATCTTACCATTGAAAACTTTAACCCATTTTGTACTATCAACTTTTTAAGACAAACCTGTTTTGAAATCAGAACACAGCACTAGTTGCTATCGCCGCTCAGCAAAAAACGAATAAATATTTAAAATCATCCAGTAATTGGGGGCCTATTTCAATCCGACGTATGTTACTCAAATTTTGTTTGAAGAACACTACCATTTTGATCCCTTGAATATTTTTTGCTCAGATTTTTAAGTTTAAAGTCTGAAAGAATTCTAAAAATTATTTTGCTTTGCGAAATAATCAATTTTTACTTATATGTAGGAGGACATATCCTTTGTGAATACTCGGCGCGATGCTGAATATTTTTATGCAGATATCGTTTCACTGGAGTCCACTAAAGTTACTTTATATAAGTGCAATACATATACATGGTTTCATTAAATTTCTTTGTAGAGAGAGTCTTCAAAACAACAGGCGTCGTCAAACATTTTGTTTCGAAATTGCTTTAAAATCAATTATTTATTAGATCAATCAGAGAATTTATCCAACATAGGAAATGTTGCACTAAAGCAATCAAAGTAGAAAAAGGTTAAAACGTAGCAGCAGCAGCAGCAGCATCAAACATTACCACATCGTCTTATTGGCGTCCAAGCATCTCAATGACACTGCACAAATATTGGCGAAATTGGCGTTACTTTTGGGTTGCTGCCAGGTGCGCTATGGCAGAAGCAACAACAACAACAGCTCTGGTTTCCTTGTAAAATTTTTTTTTTTTTGAATTCGCTTTAATCCAACAGAGACGACAAGCTATGCTATGATCTGGGCGTTAGGGAGTTACTTCACAAGCGATGACTTTCTAAAATTATCTCATTGTTGGCTTCAAAAGAAAATTGTTGGGTTTGCTATGGCAAGGTGAAATTTACAATGGGATAAGATTTTGAAATATATGGAAAAAAAATTTCGATTTTTGGAAATGACTGGGGACTTGGATCACAAGTACCGAGGAGGACCATGTTCGAGCACGCTAAGCCACTGCGCCCAAGGCGACGGCCTCTTTCGTACCCACTCGTTTCCCTCTAGCTATAGAACTGATTTTGCTTGGATTTCTTTTTTTGGACATTTTATTGCTGGTAGCTTATTTTGATTAACAATTAACAATAGTGCTAATATGGATGAATTGTCAGATTTCAACTTTTATGTTTATTTGCATACATATATATTTTTTTTTTTTGTCACCAATTCTTATAAATTTGAGCCACTGTAATGCCAATAAAAATCTCAAAGAATATAGAGAAAAAAATCAAACGATGCCAATATAATGACGCGTGGATTTTCTTTCAACTCTTGCCAAACGAAACGAACTGACTTGTAATACAAAACCATAAGTAAAATGCACTGCGCCAAGCCACCAAATTGCCAGGGATCCACTTCAAATGATGCGAAACAATACACAATAAGACCATGGCGCAGAATAAAAAAAAAAACAACGAAGGCAAAAAAATTATAAACGATTTCGTAAACGTCGTTTACTATTACAATATATTTTCGTGTGTGTGTGTGTGTGTGTTTGTGTGCTATGACCAAGGATCAAGATTATTGTAGATGAAGGATGTAAACGAAGATGTAGCTGACGACAAAGACGATGGAAGTAAAGTAGATGATACCATCAGTTTAATGCCAAATCATTGAAAATTTATTTGCAAGATGTGCAGGAATTGCTTGCAGGACAACAACAACAACAAAAATAAAAAGGAAAACTCAAAAAAAAATATCTAAAATATCAGAAGAAGGTATCGATATATGTATGTACTTTGATAATGTTCAATGTTTATGCTCGACATTTGTTGTTGTTTAAATATGTTTACCTCACGTGTTGTACTTCAAAAAAAAAAAAAAAAAAAACTCAAGTTATTCAGACAATCATCCCCTGCAATTTTGCTATCCAAGTTTTTGGTTTTTTTCGTTGCTTTCCTATGCTGGAATTTTATTTCATTTTCTATTAAATACAAGCCCTATTGTTTAGTCGTCATCGAATACGTGTTGGCCGTCGTTCTTACTTTAGGGGTAACCAGTCAGTGTTTTTTCTCTTTAGTGATTTGCAAAGTGTTTTCTTTCTTGACTTTATACATCAGTTTAATTTGGATATATAATATATATAAGCATTGAAATGTAGTAACATCAAACAAATAAGTTATCAATTAAATGATATATCGAATTACTGATACTATCGAAATCATCTGCAAAATAGGGTTGAGTGCGTATTTTCAAAGACTGAATTCCAATGATAGAATTCTAAATTCCAAATATCAAAGACAAATTTCCAAAGACAAAATTTGAAACATCGAAATAATGCGTCAAAAAATTTTTGTGAAATGCTTTATTTGTTCTTAGTTAATTAATTGATTAATTTTAATATAACTGACGAAAAATAAACCCTCCATTTTACCATTGAAAAAATATTTTTATTTTTTTTTAGACGGCCGAGAAGAAGAAGAAGCAATTATTGCTTCTGTAAGACTTGAATCTGCTTTAGAGGGTCATTTTTTAATAGCTGTTATATGTCAAAAATATTCTGCTTTCGCAGATTTTCATCGAAACGCTCAACATTACATAAAGTTTCAGCCCAAATAGATTTATTTTGGTTGAGTTAGAAGCAGTAGCGAACCTAGGGAGGGGAAAGAAAAGGTGCGGTCACCCCGGGCGCAAGGCTTGGGGGCGGCAAAGTGGTCGTGAAATATACCTTCTTTTGCTAGAGTTTTGGAATGGCAAAAGTGAAGATAATTTTTTTGGTAAGGTAGAATGCACGAAAATTTCTTTCGGTAGGGGCGACAAAAAAGTTCTTAGCCCCGGGCGCCTAATGTGAACGGTACGCCTCTGGTTATATGCTAAGAAACTAATAAATACCAAAATGTGCGTATTTAAATACACACAATACTCAATGGCAGTTTTCCACTTGAGTTTTTAGAGCACTACCAACTATTGCGTTAGGTTTTCAAATCTACAATGATGTTTAATATTTCAGAATCCGAAAAACCTTAAAAATGGGTCGAACGAATTTTGATTTTATTGAAATAGTTGGCCATTAAGTGGCAAAACTGTTAAAATAAAGTAAGAGCAAAAATTGGGGCTACAATTATAAAAGGTGACGAATTTCATAAAATAGCTCGAGCTAAATACAAAGAGTTATGGCCTTAAATAATAGTGGGAAGGGAGGACTAAAGACACTCCGAAATATTTTGACTTACACTAAAAGTAAAATCAATTGTTGTAAGGAATCACATCAAAAATCCAGAAAGAGAAGTTTTAATGTACAATATCATACCAACCATTGGGAAAAAATTTGTTAATTTTTTGGTCTTCATAAGGAAAATCCTGAAAAAGGCTTATCTTCTAGTACTATGAATATTACGAATTCTTCCTTGTTTTCTCCAAGAACTCTACGCGCTCCAAAGAAATTAAAAAAAAAAACAAGTAAGAGCTCTTTTGGTAAAGCATTCTGAGTGTTGCTTAATATTCGGATATTCTCATCTCTCTTGAAAAAATAATTTGGAAATGGCACTGATGACAGTATCAAATTTAGTGATGACTCAAAAACAACAATTCTCATTTAATTTCTGCCCATTATTTAATGTCAATTGTGGCATTTTTGAATGAGCTATTCTTGTCGACCCAGAACTTTCTCGATCCTTATCTTAACTTTGCTATTCATGATTTATTTTAGCCGTACAAATTTAAGTACAATGTATCGATATTTTATCAATGTGTGATGCCACCAATAGGAAACTCAACATATCAATACTTGCCAATAATTTTGTTCGCCTCTCTTTTTTTGGCCATTAATTTAGCTTTCATTTTATTTGTTACACCAAAGAATGTTCACATTGCAGCTAAAGCTAATTAAATTTAATCTGTTCGCCGTGTTACTACGAGATTATTTCTACCTTACCAAAAAACTTTTATTTAATGCTTTATACACATCTACACGCGTCTCGAACGCTAGATATTCTTTGAAGTAATCAGGTATGATGCCTTTTAAAATATTCATGCCTTCATGCTATCGACGTGATTAATTCATACGCTGGATTTTCATTTGGAAATTAATTGATTTGCTAAAGACGACTGATTACTCGTATATATTTGTATATATAAAAAAAACTATTTGGCTCGATTAAAAAAGATTAATACCGAATAGAATTTATTTGATTGAATTATTTATACGCTGCATAAGTAAAAGCATCATTAATAGAGGCTGAATTTTATGTGAAATCATTTAGGAAGGGATTATCTTTTGATGGGAAAGTGAAACTGATACTGATAAGAAGTAAGTATGTATAGAGTCGGCTGATATTTCTTATCAATAATATTAATTAATTGCAATCCCTTTTTATGCCTTAAGGTGAGTATACTCGTTGCTGTTAAAATTTTCTAGAAAAATTTAATTTATTCATGAGTTATGTGAAATCCACCTCAGAAGCATTGGGCAGGGTCGTCGATAAAGAAAATTAAGGTTCATTCAAAGTGCGAGAACTTTTAAAACTCAGATCTAAACTAAAAATCAACCGTTTTCGCAACATAGGGTTTTGCACTGGAGGGTCTATATATCTATTTGCTTGCAAAGCGGTCGAGCTAAAGCTCATCTACAATCTATTAGTATTCGCCCCACTTCCCTAAGATACGTGGAGTCATCTGTGTTAAACATCAAACGCTACTGCAAGCTGACAATATCAATGGAGCTCAAAACGAATTATAAGATTGTAATTATATTGCTATCTGGGCGTTACTTTTAGTAAATTTCAAAATCCTTGAAATAGAGTACATATATTTTTCCTAAAATATATACTAATTAAATTGCAACCAATGACCCCATGTCACACCACGTTCACACACCACTTTACTTATTATCACAGCAGCTACCAAATTAACTAATGAACTCTACCGCACTGTCATTACAACTAAATTAAGCGGTAATGCAGTAAAAATGCTCTACTCGCGCTGCATGGAAAATATGCAGCATTTCCTCAACTTCAATGAACATTTGCACGTACTTTTAAACTCCCACGGGGTGGTTGCAATTTTTATTTCAATAACTTTCTACAACAATTTTAGTCGCCAGTAAAGCAAAGAAATTTCCGACAGAGAAACACAGCAGTTTTTATTTGTTTTTTTTTTTTTGTACCCGGCCATGCTGTCTTCTAATGCCACTGCAAATTTAATGCGATAATCTTGATGTTAATAAATCTTGAAAGTGTTGCCACTTTTTCATTTTTGCAACGACCACTAACTACTACTACTACTACATGTAGCGAAGACGCACGCATAGTTATGGAAAAAAGGGTTAAAAATATGACACCCTTCTCTCTTTGGAGGCACTCAGCTGCAGCTTAAGCCAATTTGTTGCAGAAGAAAACTAGAAAAAAAAAAAAAACTTAGCCCTATTTACCACTGTTGGGGAGTGTAGCTAAAAAATTAAGGCAAAGTTTTATATCAACTTCCGGAAATGAGTTCATGAAAAATTATTTCGTGTTTGTATATTGTGACAGACGGAGTAACAAGCAACAGACGCACGCTACATTGGATTTCAACAGACGGACGGGAAGACGATAATTAAACCTGACGTTTGTGTAGCTCCTTAGCGCATTTGAGGTAAGAAGTTGGTTTGGTTGTTGGTGAATTGGATTGGGAATTGTTATATTGTGTGAAAGTGGTAAAAGTTCTTAGACGTTATAAGCTAATTTTTGCACTGGCTGTTAAAGTTTCGGAGGGAGTATGAGAATCTAACTATTGTTTTCTAAGTAAAACTCATGAAGAAATTACTTTATTTTGCTGGAATTGAATTTTTCTTAAAATTTCAGCGTATGTACCTATTGATACTTTAAGCATTTGAAGAAGATACTCGTAAAAGGACATGCTTGATTTATTGTTGTTTTTAAGGAAACACCTTTTCTCATCAGCAGCTATTAACACTGCGTTACTTTCTCAGCTTTCACTTTTTATATAATATTTGTACAGTTCTTAATCCAGGGCAATACACAAGATTTGCTCGTAGAGTGGATTTTTACAAAATTTCATTAAAAAAGAAAAGAACTATGCAAAGAAAACTTTTAATAAATGGATATTATAAAAAATACTTATCAGAAATATATTATCTATACTATTTATATAAAATTGCTTACATAAAAATTGTTTGTAACGCTTTGGCGCAAAATATATTGCATCGATTTCAAAAATTTCTTTTTTAAAATAATATATTTATTTTAAAGAAGATTATTGCACACTTATTATTTTATTTTTTAAATTTAAATATCATTTTTTTAGGATTTAGTTTTTGCAAAACCTAACACAAATATTTACGTTTGATTTTTCGTTTTTGATGTTTATGCTGCTTCTTGGGCTCTGTGTTGTATTTGTGGGTCTGTGTAATCATCGCTCAATGGAAGATTTCAATCAGTTTTACCCTACTCACCAATGAAAAAAAGACGCACTTTTTAACGTGACAATACTGCAACTGAACAAAGCACTGATGACGAATCAAGATGAATCAAGATTAATCATGATAATTTAAACTTTTAAATTTTTGTTAATCAGGAAATTCAGAAAACTAAAGAAATTGTGGCTTAAAACCTTCCGGTGTGGAGTTTATATCCCAAAAACAATCCAGTGAGCATGTTGGACACAGTATTTAATACAGTCTGACTGTATGCATAAATATTTCGAAAGCCTTATTGTTGAAGAAACTTTAAGAAGTTCTTGCTTAGCAGAACAGTGAAGTTTAATATTCAGACAGCTGAGGAGAAATGTGGTTGCTTAAATTTTATTTGATTTATATTTTCTGTCTTGGAAGCTTAGCTTTAAAATTCATGTTTCATTTACATTTAAAAACCCTACAATTTACCAATTTGTGCTGCGGAAAAATGTTTCACCACTTTCTTTGCTGCCTTGTGGTTTACTTGCTGTCTACCTTTTTCGCTACACTTAATATTAACTCAAATTTATTGCATACCATTAGGCGTTGGAAATTAATCAAATTTTTATATAATATAATTTGCTTGTACTTTTGCGTTATTATACTTGTCGTTGTTGTTTTTATTGCTTTTGTTGTAAATTTATATATGCTGCGCATTATTTCAAGTGCAAAATTTTATTATTACGCGTACAAATTTCCAACAGCAACTTTTTCATTTTACCAGTATTATTTTCCAGGTAGTTGATGTACCACAACCATTGCCACCCCTATCACGGACGTTATGCGATGACAAACCATCAGTTGTTGGAAAAGTATTCTGAGTTTGCAACATAAATTTGTATTTAACCAACAGTCTAAATGCATTGCGAGAAAAAGATATTATATTTTCAAATATGGTAGATGACATTTTGAAAGGATAGGTCAGAAACGAAAAACGCGTAGATATCAGCACTAAATAAATTATTAGTAATTATCACAAAAACTATTTTTTATTTTTTTGAGGAAAAATTCGTTTTTGTTAAAAAAAACTATAGATTTGACTTCCAGACTGAAATAACAAAGAACCTCAATAGTTTTTATTTTTTCTCAAACAGATAAAACTTTATTTCCGTGTACAGATAGCAATCAGTAAAAGTATTCTTTACCTTGGTAAATGATTATTTTTTTTTACCCTACTGAATATGAAAGAAGAGAGACCAACCTGAAAAAACCAAAATAAAAAAATTAACTTAATGTAAAATTTTTTGACGCGTCAGGTTTTAAATGAGCATCATTTTTCTTTCTACCCAAATTGGTAAATTTCTCATTTTTGTTGATGAAAAAAATTATGAAGAAATTTGTCATTACATAATGACAGCAGATTGCGCTTTTTCTTTTGTTAGCTACCGCGTCATTTTTATTTCCCGCTTTTGACTTATTTTTTTTTTCTTTTTTGTTTTATGGTAAAAGTGCAAAATTATGCTTTTCTTTGTTTTTTTGGAACATTCATTTCAGAAAAGAGTTCATAAAAATTCCTTTAATTTTTCACGAAATGTTGGTATTTTTATGCTCAATTTGTTTCAATTTAATGGCAACTGAAATGTTGTGACTTTATCTCTCCCGAAAATATAGCAACAGCAATAAAGTTAAGTTAATGGAATTTTTAATGTTTCCAAAGGTAAGAGTTATCTATGCGCAATATGCTTGAGAGCAATTAAGAAATAGGGCCTTAAAAGAAATGTTTCAACAGAAAATGTATAGCACCAATGAGGTTTGTCAGAGATTAAATCTAAGTACTCTTTTATAAATTTAATACGCCTATATATCTTTTTTTTAGAAAACTTTGTTGTTCAGGGTTGGCTCAAGCGATTGAGGCCATAATTTTCGATTTCCAATTGACGCCACTTTTGCCACATTCCGGTATAAATACCCGTTAATACATTAGGGTCTAGCCAGACCACATGCGACCGTCCAATATAGTAACAATTATATATCCTTATAATTATCCTTATGTATATTTTTTCATCTTGATTTTTTATTGACAGATAGCCAATTAAAGTTTAGACAAAGTCGAGGAACCTCATGTCGCCAGCTCTATTGGAAATACATTTTGAATACAATTGAAATCAAAAAAGGTCTGCGCAGAGCCATCTGACCGACTGATCTAACTAGCTAATCAACCATATATGATGAATCCACTGGTTTTTGACGGTTTCTGCAAACATCATTCTGCATAAGATTCGCAACTAAAAGATGATCTGGACTATTAAAAAAATATTGTTCCCAAGTAGGAACTTCCTTCAAAAACTTACTTTAAGTTTACAATGTAATTTTTAACATAATACTCCAATGCTCTCAGAAAATATTAATGCCATAACTTGATATTGACACTTTTATTTACCTATAAAAAAACACACACACCATCTGAAGTCACCATTTAAAACGTTTTGAACTCCCAAACCCCAATTCTTACTGAAGGTGTTTTTAATTTGTGACATGTTAGACCCATTCAAACTCATTCTTTGTTGTTTTGGATAATAACAAACGCAACAGCAACAACAAAAAGTGGTTTTCTATTAAAATATATAACAGCAGCAAGAAAACAATGACAACAACAACAACAACACAAGTGTCAAATTTTGTCAAGCAGGAAGCAACGAGAACTCGTGACAAAAACGAAAAAAAAAAACAGAAAAAAAGCTGAGCAAAAAAGAGGGTTCAAAGTGTTGGTTGCTGTTGCTTCCTTGGCAGACACAGACAGACTCAGTTACACGCGCATATTAAATTGAATAAAAAAAAAACAACAACAGACAAATCGTCCCGGTAGAAAAGAAGTAACATAACGACATTATGGTATAGTTTAAACTCTGTGCAGATTATGTTATCTCACGAGCTCGATTAATTACATATGGCTTTGCGAGTAGCATTGATTTTGACGTACTTTTCGACTTGTTCGATATTTTCTTTCTGGCGGCAAAAAGTCAATTAACCTATGTCGGACATGATTTTCTTCCTCCTTACACAATGACCTTTTTTCGCCATAGATTTTGAGCAGCTCAATCCCTAGTCGATGTTCGTTATAGATGTCGGGAAAGCCACCCCCCCCCCACGATTTGCAAAACTTAATGAATCAAAGTTTCTTTAATATTGTTTCATTATCAATTTCAAATGCTGCCTTCAAACGTTTTTTGCGTCAACTAAGTAGTTAATTAATAAGACAATTTATTCAAATGCGCGCAATTGTATTTTTAACTGACGAAAAAACTTCATGCTACCAAAAATTGCTAGAAAGTTTGAAAAAAATGCCTTAAATATTGGACTCTTACTCATTCTCACACTTACACTGAAAGTGCACGAAAGAATTAATATTTTTTTGAAAAATCTGTATTGTCTCATTATCTTGTGCCTAATTTTACTAAATTTTGGATAATGTAACCTTTTTGGTTATAATGATAACGTGAACGTTATTGCATATTTAACAGACAATGTTTTTGGAAGTTAATTTATTTTTATATTATTATATGCTGCGTATTGTGTCCTTCTGAGATTTTGAATAGATTTCATCAGAAATTTGTTTATATTTCTTTTCCGGCTACATTTCCATGGGCTGCTATTTCAGACAACCGATTCTACCTATCCCTGGAAAGAAAGCTGCAAAAATTACTTGATTGTCTAAAAGGGCTTATTTGCTATTACCACTTAAGAAGGCAAACTTAAAAATTTAACCATAGTAAGATATGAAAAACAAATTCACCCAAAATGAACAGTTTTTTTCAAATTTTTGTATATTTTTCCTTACTTTCCGTTGGCTTAGAAGGACCTTATTAACATAAGAATATAGTAATCATGCTTCTTTATAAATTTCTCGCCGGGACGATTTTTAGCCGCACACACGCAGACACTTCAATTTTCACACCTCTGTAGGGTTTCACATGCTCTATGTGTATTGATGCTTTTGTTCCTATCTTTGCCGTTACCTTATTTTGTCACCAGCAATAAGAAAGCCCCCAGACTACTTGGTCTCGCAGTGCACTGTTGCTGTTGTTGTTTTCCTTTTTATGAAGGTGTTAAATTTTTGTACACTTCATTTTTTATTTTGTCCTTACAAATTTTATTGCAGTTTTTTGTTCATTGCTTTGCATTTGTCGTGTCGCAAAAATAAAAATTAATTTTTTAAAAGCAATGAAAAACACAGCAAACTACTTGTTTGTTTACGTGCGCTTTTAAACATTCACACACACACACATACACATATGCACAATTATGTGCTTTTCCTGGCATTGCGTCACTTGTACATTTATACGCAGAGAGGGAGATGGGTCGATTAAGTATCTAGGAAAAAAAAAAACAAAAATGTCCATAGGGTTAAAAATGAATTCGAATTTCACTTGATTGCGCTTTTTGTTTTTTTATAATTGGTGTGAAAAAATTTTTTTGTTAACACTTTTAAATTGTGTTGAATGGTTTAGTGTTTTTGCAGTTGATAAATTGTTATTGTATTTTTTTGTTTTGCACTTTCATTTATTCATTTGATTCATTTTCAATTTGTTTTTTTTTTTTTGTTCTTTGAAGCACTTACTCGGTTTGCTATTTTTTTAATGATTTTGATAGTACCATTCCATTCCAGAGCGTGTTGAAGATTTTCCTTAGCTTCATAGATTTGGTGAATTTGATAAGCTCAAAGAATTTTATTTACATATCTATGACATAATTTTGCTGGATATGATGATATTCGTAAATTTAGGTTTTAATTTTAAAAAAATGTTAAGCAAGAGCTCAGTACCTTACCAATAAAAGTTGATTTAAATCCAATATAAATTCCATCAGTGTCATATTCAAACTTTCACTTTCTGAAAAAAGTTCGCTTATTCTCCTTTAACCCTTTTCACATTTTTAACCTAAAACATCATGCTACACTTCAATAACGGGTGCGCACTTAAATTTCCAACACCTTGCAACTGCAACCGAGGTGTCAAATGTAATTGACAAACAAACCGCAAAATTTACCCCATGAGGAAATGCAAATAGACAGCAACAACGAAACCAACACGCATATACTTTTACGTGTAAACAGGCTGTTCTAAGCCACAAACACTATGCAAATGTTGTGTTTGCCTGGTATGAAAGACGGACAAAAAATGCAGGCAAATTCCATTATGTAAAACGTTGAACATAACCAGCACAAAAGAAGTAAAAATCAATACCAATAAAAACTAGCAATGGTGTTGTGATAGCCTGGCCAAATATTAAAAAGATAAAATTGCTAAAAAGGTCCGCTTTCTTGTTAAATTTTTGTAAATGGCATTAGAAGCAAAATTAATATTAATATTACTGTTTAAACTTTAAAGTTAGTATATAGAGCGAACGCCATAGGATACGAAATTAAAAGAAATGTTACGATGGTATCAGTGTAATGTTCAAACGAAAAGGAACCAAATCTGAACCTGAAGAAGTTTTCATTTGAGCATTCGGAAAGGAAAATTCGTGTATGGCTTATCGTCAAATGTTCACTGAAGGAAAAGACAATAGATTTTTTTAAATAGCCGGGCTGGTTAATTTATTTTTAGTTGACTTTTTTGAGTTTCAATATTTTTAACAGGAAATAACTACAACGCTGGTAAACATTGAGTTTTTTATAGAAATGTATCTAAATATGATGTCGTATATATAAAATTCTGAAAGCAAAGAAGTAATAACGAATCATAAAACTTTTTTTTGATTTCATTGTAATTAAAATGTTGCATATTTTTCGGCGTATGTATTGAATGAAATCTAAATGATGTTTTATGATTCGTTATTACTATTTTGCTTTCAGAATTGTATATACATATACGACATCAAATGTAGATATATAGTAGAGATCTGTGAATGTTGACAGGCTGGCTCTCTGGCGCCTGTGTGTGACGCACTAGCGCAGGCTGATAAAAGAATTTACGGCAAATATGGAAATATGTTATAATAAAGTTTTGGTCCAAGTGGTGTCAATCCGTTGATGGGTCCTGAAACGGGGCCAATAATTAAAATGAGTAACCTCGGACGGGCTTTGATTTCCGAACTGTCCAAGAAAAAGTGAATACTCCATATGAAAAAGCGCTTATATGTGGAAACTAAAGTTGGTCCGATCTGGACAAGAGAGGTTGTCAATCGATGGGCCCTAGGTAGACTTTGTTTAATTTTGAATTGAGTTTACAAACATTTGAAAGTATTTTTTTTAAAAAAAAATCTATGCATGTACAAAAAACATTAAAATTAAAATGAAAAATACTAACATTTAATTCAAGCCAAATTTTTCCAGTACACGGCAACAAATTTCAGAACTTTGCCGAACTAAAGGCGAATTAAAAGTTAATAATAAAACCAAATATTGTGAGTGCAAATTCAAAAAATATTTTGCACATAAATTTGAATTAAGTTTTTTTTTTTTTGTTTTCAGAAAAACCCTAAACATTTTTATTACCATGCAAAACGTCTAACGCCCTCAAAAAACATTTTAGTATAACCTAACTTTTTGTATATTGTTTTACTTGACATTTACGCAAAAGTAACGACAAAATCATAAATTTAAATATGATGTTGGCAAGCATTTGACTTAAAAGCGTATCAGAGAGCAAACTTTCAGCAAATGTTACCCAATCGTGTTATGTGTAGAAGAATTTAGGGAATGCGAGACGACAGACTGCGTTGACAGTAGACCTTAATGTCCTTTATTTAATGTATTTATGCATTTTTTTTACAGAATATTTTTTCACATATCTTAAATGAAAAAATAAAAAAAAGCATAAGAATGTCCAAAAGTGTCAGTGCTAATGTTGCTCAAACTTATGTACGTTAGAGTGGAACTGTTTAAAAAAGAGAAACTTATCACTATTGGCTAGAGTTTATGACACATATTTTTTTATGTGAAAATTGTAATTTTACTGGAGACATTTTTGTAGTTCCACCTTTCCACCTAGTATATTTTACTTATAGTGAAATGTTTTTTTTTTTTTGCCTTATATTTTCAACTCCGCTTGAATATATAAATCAAATTTAAGAACCCATTATCCTAAAAAGAAAAAATAGTAAATATCAACTTGCATATAGTTTTCATTACCATCTTATGCGCTGCCCACTGCTTTGGACAGCTTTTGTCTTCTTTACAAGGATATTCCATTCCCGAAATTTTAACCTTTCCGGCAACTGAAGTGTATATTCATGTAGGAATGTATGTTTGCATATGCGCTGCCAACAAAATTTTGTCTACTTTTCTTTGATATGAGTACATATGCATATGTATTTTTTGTATATAACCCTATTTTGAATTTTTTTTTATACTCTTTTAAATGGACATCTCTCAACAACATCATGTTCATCTTCACCATGATAGCTGACGGCATGTCTGACCAACTTTGGTTACGTCTGAAATATGTTTGCAATGTATTTCCATTTTAACAACAATAAAAAAAGTTAAAGTTGTATGAAAGTTTACATTTTGTATATAAAAATAAAGAAACATCTACATATCCGCTTTACAACTTTTTTTTAATGGCTGTTTTGGGGTAACGTAACATTGAAAACTTTTTTTCAGTGTTTAGTTGATTTAAATGGATTTTGGTGATGTATCAAAAAATAAACTTTTTTGTATTCTTTGTGTTGATAGATAAGTGTCAGATAGTGTAATGGGGACATTTCATTAAAAAATTATTTTTAAAAAAGAAAAATTTGCTTTCCGAAATTTATTTCTGATCATCTCCCGTAAATAACGAAATCTAATATAACTGAACCTCTTTTTATGCCTGCCACGCCCATTATATGCATTACAAATGAAATGACATAATACACTCTGTGTAGGGCATAAAAAGTGAAAAAAAATTAATGTTTTGCACAATTTTTGTATTATAGGAATGATACATTAAAGGTTAACTTGCAACATTTTGTATATCCGCCCAAAAAAGTTTGGCCAATGGAAGGGGAGTAGCGAAAACAAACATCTGAGGAAGATATAACTAAACACATGTAAAGTTGTCGCATAGACAACAGTAATAAAAATACACTGTATATTGCTGATGTCATGTTGTCCGCCGATGACTAAGGCTTAAACAACGTGCTTCCGTTACGAATTCTTATGTTGTTTTGGGGAAAAAAATGTCATGAAATGAGGGCTTTAAATGTTGTATAAACAGTTTTTATAACATTCTTCAAATTTTTTCGCAAATGTAAAGAGTTGTATTTTTTTTATATGTTATATAGTATACCCATAGAAATACAAAAGGAAAAAACAAAATGGCAAGAAAAAAAAAAGTCAATTGTAAAAGAATAAAGGGTGAAGTAAACTTGCACCCTTAAAGAAACGATATTTTAATATGAAGATGAGGTCATCTCATAAGACAAGGTTACTTTTGATGACATCAGCAAATAAAGAAATAACAATAAAATAAGATATACCTAGTGGGAATTCAAAAAAAATAAAAAAAAAAATAAATAAAATAATCACGAAGGGTTAATCTCGTTATGTTCTAAAATAATACCTACGTACGTGAATTTTTACATTTATAACATTCCATGAATTTTTTACAAAATTCTGAGAATATAACAAACGATGTTTAACTTTGATTTTTTGTTTTTTTTTCAGTAAAGTTTATTGAATTTATTTGCTTGCCGGAAAAATAGCTCTTCGGAAATAAGCAAACAAAATCATATTTCCGTAATTTAAATATTTTTTTCTTTCTTCAAATAGACTTAAAGTATCCAGTTTAAAGCTTCTGTCATGTGCTTCATGTGTGAATTTCGTTTAAAACTCAGCAGTAAATCCCTGCTGCGTCTTCAATTAAACCTAATCTCTAATGCTTAAGTTGACGCACTCCAAGTTTTGTATGTGGTATTGGCTCGACGTCGACGTTATCTTTGAAATTCACCTAATAACAAATTGCATTTTAAACTCGGCATGCAAAATCTTTACCCTCAAAAAAGGATTTCCTATGACAAACTCATCGCATGAGGATGTCTGCCACCTGCACAAACACCAAAGTAAACGTTGCACAGTGGACATTTTAAGGCCACTAGCTGGTCAAAAATCGTTGATTTTATTGTAACAGAATTTTCGATTTGAGTTTTATGCAAAATTTCATTGGCTTTTAAGGTAAGGATTAAAAAAATTTCGCTTACAATCGTAAATTTTAAAAATGAAAAATGATTTAGCAAATCATATCAGACCTTAAAAGGGATATATTGGACAGCACTACCTCATACCTTGTTTGTATTTCCTTAAAGTTCTTCGTTTCGAACTATCTGTATTGAGAATAGATAACTTACACGACTTTCAAAGAAACAACTCATGCCCTGAGTTCGCTTAGAGTTTTAATAATTTTTGAGCAGTCGGCAACTTCATTAAATGCACTGTGCATCGTTTGCTGTGAAATTCGTTCCTACTATTCATTCCTCTCTCTATCTCTCCCTCCATCACCATCGCTTTGGTTTCAAAGTATTAAGTCTGCCGTGTAGCCAAAAGCATTCAAACAAAAGTCGGTGCTGGCTCAACCGCAAATATTTTAGTAGTAGATGCAACTGGCGCTATTGCTGGAACAGAAGTTGCAGCTGTAGTAGCATCAGTCGCTGAAGAAAATTGTCTTCCTGTATGAATTTCATAATTTCCTCAGTTTCGAATTATGGAAAAGAAGCCAATTTCCTGACATAGATTGTTACTAAAGGATAATCAACTCAGAGTGAACGAGAAAGAGAGAGAGAGAGAGTGAGAATATGCGTATCTAGTAGTTTTACTGATAACTTAACTCTGTTCTCCTGTTCTTCTTAGTTTTGTGCTTAAAGTTTTCAACAAAACTTCATGTCAATTTTAAATTTTCATGACATTTGCCAAGGTAATCCAGAGCTTTTGTTTCCTTTTGTAGACAACTACTGTTGTTGAAGTTTCCTTAAGCCTCTCTCTCTCTCTCTTTCCCTAGTAGTTTAAGCGTAAAGAGTTTATAAAGTTATTGGGTATTTAAAAATGCACATTGCATGCGGTAGCAACACACAGAAGTTGTGGATGCAGTTTATTGTAAATAAAAGGATTTACATCAGTTTAGTATAAGAAAATTGTTTTTATTAAAGAGATTTACATTAAATACAAGATATATTAATATACAATTCAAAATGATAGATAGAAACAATTTCGAAGTTTCAGAGATACCAACTGAAGCATATTGTTTGAAAGAATATTTTTGTGGTGCTAGGGAACAACTCCATGTAACAAAAAAAAAAGATTTTTCATTTAAATTGCAACATGATAAAAATTTAGTTAAGAATACCTTGTCAAAAGCCAATATGGCAGACTGTTTCTTTAAAATAGTGTAGATCAACACTAAAGAATCCAACCAAGACTTAAACTTGCCGTAATCTCACTCCTACAGTTATTCTCCCAAATTTATGTTTGAATAAAAAAATAAAAGAAGATCAGAATGTGGGACAAACTTTAGACTTAACCTTTTCTCTACTTTATACGGGTACCAATTTATTTAGGGTCACTGCTTGCTTAAATAAGCCTTCACTTTTTTTCTATATCAAACAAATTCTTTGAAATTTTCTAGCCCGTGAGATCTAGCGTCGACGACCACCCAATGTCTGATAATTCTAACAGCTAGAACACTGTCTTCCATTCGCTCAATGCATTGAATGTTACTTGCGATCAGAGTAATGCAGTTGCAGTTTCTACATTTACGCTTACATTTACAGGAGGAATGATATCTACAACTTGAACATTTTTCGATAGTTCTTGCTGAACATACGGTTTTCTCATTTTTGGTTCAGGGGCAAAATAGAGCTGATACCTCATTAGTTAGGCAAGCATTTGCCACTCCAAATTTGAGTAGTGACCTGCCTTGAAAAGTTTCGATAATATTCTTCTATAACCGGCAGCCGTGTTTAACTGTAGCTTCTTTACTGCTAGACCTCTTCCTCTAATCTTAATGTCGGGATGTTATCGCTGATTGGAAAAGGAGTTCTTGGTGCTCGTTAAGAAGTTGTGAAATATGTTCCATAAATTCACCAATGGCCTCTGTGAGTCTGTGACCAAATTTCTTAAGTTATACCTTAAGTTCTGTGGTCTTAACGAGCGGCTCTTTAACCTCGGCTGTTTTGCTCGTCTTCCAACTTTTTAAAGCCAGCACATTAAACGATAAAGTTGGGATAAAAAACGAACCTTAGAAGTACTTATTTCTTGAAAATAAACGCCATAAACTGTGCGTACTAGGTTTCCTCTGCTTGTCTCCAGTGTGTTTTTCGTTCCAAGAGTAAATTTCTTTGCTTGGGAAGGATCAAGCATAAATTAGTTAGTACTCGAAGCAGACATTTGTACCCCTAATTGCACACATATCAAGGATGTTAAATGACTATAACGCAAATAACTGCCAACTTTAATGATATAGTTATGTTCATCTATTTTCTTGAAAAATTTTTAAAATCAAAATAGAAAAAAAAAATCAGGTGTGTAACTAAAATTACATAAGGGATTAAGGGACTTTCTTGTTTTGTTATTTTTAACTATAACTGTCTGTAGAGTTGCCTGCTGTTCAATTTGTATGTTGTTCTGTTTGAATATTTTTCTGTCTATTTACTATTTCATCTTAGTCGCAACAAATGTTTGTCTCTATGTAATTTCCTGTAGTTCAACATTATTTGTTTACGTTGTAACTAAGATTCTACGATCCCCATATTCCCAGAGCAATAAGTTAAAAACGAAGACACTACAGCCAGCCAGGCAGCCAATCCGCCACGGTCGGCTTAATAAATGCCAGCAGCACCTTCGGTATGAAATTCTTACAACACCAGCAATAATAACAACAACAAATTCAAAAGAAGCAAACAAATATAAAGAATGTCGGAAATGCCGCCATGTTTGGGGCATAATTTAACATTGGACTTTGCTCATTTCTATGCGACGCAACAGTACCGAACCCCAAACTGCCACGTATCTAAAACAACAAGAATACAAAATAGTAATAGTTTTTCTAGTTATTGACAACATAATCAAATGGAACCAAGAACTGAAACACCGAGAACAAGACTGAACACCTAAAACAATAGTTATCAGAGCTATGTACATGTGGAGGGTGACATTGTTAGCAAAGGCAAAAAATTTATTGCAAAATATAAAAACAAAAATTATATTCATTATTTTATCGATAGCATAAGTTTAGAAACAGATGAGACTAGAGTTTGAGTGATGTGATAATATGAGTAACGGGTTTGTGGTAGAATATATAGGGTTTTTAGCGGAGCTAATGATAATGTACCAAAAGTTCGTAAAAATGAAATGTGTGGAAAGTGACAACCAAGAACTATTTACTTCTATGAATTCAGTATTCACAAAGTCACTTGATTGATTTATATTTGTACGTTTGAATGATGTCTAACGTGGTAAAAAAAGAAGCTAGAAGCTAAACCGATAATTTACGAAAAATTACAGAAATTAACAAGTGGACTTAAATATTTTCATGATCTTATGAAGGGCCCCCAAAGTAACTACTATTGGCTTTTTTTTATTGAACAATTGTCCAATTTTAAGGACTAATATCAAAAGTTGTTTTATAGTAATTCTTGGTAAGATTCCTAAAAGTTCCTTATTTCAGCATAATTTCGAAGAATTTATTTTTCCAGAAATCGGTGAAAAGATTTCGAAACTGGATTATGGCCATCAGCAACAGTGGTCCCGGGTCCCAAAAGTGCTCGATTTCAGTCCATGTTCAAATTTTTTTTTTTCAACCAATCGATGGAAAGTGGAGTTTCGGGTCCCAAAAGTACTTAAAATTTTGTTTCAGAAATGTACCGAAATCGGGTACTTTTTGAAAACGAGAGCATCTCTGATGATGGCGGAAATATATTTTCGACCTCTCCTCATCGATTGGCACAAAAAATAAAAAACCCAAAATGGGAGATTCATTAAACCTTTTTTCAAAACAACGTCAACAAGTATTTTTTTCAATATAATAGTTATTTGGCTAACCGAATAGCCAAAGAATAACATGCCATTTGACATTCAATCCTGATCCAACTGCAAATTGTCTATACATTTACAATTATGTATCAGAAATATGGTATTCACATACCGGTTAATTTTCCTTTCGAAACCAAGCACTGGCTTACGTTATGAGTAACAAAAAAACTTCCAACAAGTTATTCGGTTTCTGCTAAGCCCAACCAATATTTTCCACATCACTTTAACAAATGCAATAAATTCAAAATTCAAATACTTTGGGGAAATTCCGGAACAGGCAGAAATGCCATACGAAACTAACAAAGTGACCGACTGAAAATAAAAAAAAAAACACACAGAGAAAACCTACCTACCTACAGCAATAAATGTTGCACACGAAAATTATTGATAAAGTTTGGTAAGTTTATGTTTGAAAACAGGAAGTCCACAAAACATGGGGCGCCAATCAAACCAGCAACTATACTTTGTGAAACATACAAACTATATGACTCCTTAATGGGAAATATGCACACCCATAGCAAGGCAAACAAAACGATACGACAAAACTTTTCTCATTTTCAGCGTAAATTTAATTTTTATTAAACTTGCTATTCGGAAGTTTCATTTTTTCCACAAAATATGAATAAAAAATACGCGCAAAATTGAATATAACAATTTGCAGCAGAAAATTTTAACAGCCTCATATTAAGTAAAAAAATATGTAAATTTTTAAATATGTCATTTATGTATAAAAAGTTTTTTAAATACAAGTTTATAAAAAAAAGGTTTAAAAATATATTAAAATGAAAATTACTAAAATTGTTCAAATTTTTATTTAAACCTTAAGCTAATAAAAAATACTTTATTTATTTTTTTCTTCCTTTTTATCGCACAAATTGTTACCATGTGGTCTCATTGACCTGACAATAAAATGCTTCACCGCCACTTGGCGCAAGTTTTGCCAAATTCTTACAAAAATAACAAGTTTTTTGGCTGCTGCTTTCTTCTTCTCAATTTTGTTGCTTCCTCTACTGTTGCTCTTGCACTGGTCTCAAAAGGACCAAATTGAATATCATCAAGGCTTAAATTAATGTTCTCAAAAAAGTTTCGTTTTACTTTTGGGGATTTTTTTCTTTTTTTTCATATTTTTATTTCTCACTTGAAACATTTATGCGAATTTTCATTTTTTTTAGCGACAATTTTTTACATGTTTTTTTGTTCTAGTTCAACCTCATACTGCTCATATACTTTAGCGCTTCTTTAGTTTGGATAAACTTTTTACTTTTACAAATGTTGAACACATTAATCTGTTGACTGACATCCAGTTGAAAGAAGTTAAATTGAAACTGAATGCAATTTTAAGTGGGTAGGTAGCTGGAGCGAATAACTTATGTTTTTACAAAATATTCGCGTTATTACCAAACTAAATCAAGTTCATAAAAATTATGTACATATATCAATTCCTATCGAAATCAGTGCTAAGCTGAAGTATTTTTAAGACTTTAGAGACTTGGAAAACATATTGGCGATGAAAATCGCAGCGACTACTTAGGCTCAATTTTAATTTGAAGAGATTTTGCTTTGCCATTTTTTTACCTTTATGAAGGCAGTTGTATTAAAAGTGGCAGGCAATATCCATCCCGAAAATTTTCCGACTTTTCAAGGAACCTACTCACAAAGTTACATTAAAATTGGCTTTTTTGTGCTTCATTAAAAAGAATACAGTATAAGGCAATGCGTCAAGGATTAAAGTATTAATAGAACATTTGTTCCGACACTATACTCCTGTAGTTTACTTGAAGCCAACATATTCAAATTTAAGACTTCAAATTTAAGACTATAGACTTAAACGCCAGAGCCCGTTAAAGTGTCTTCTGGACTGATAAGTCTCAGAAGTGTCCAAATTTCACTAAATCAAAGGAATTTTTGTGTTCTCCAGTCTTGTATAACATATATGTAGTATAGGTACACAAAGCTTCATCTGCCTTAACTATTTCAAACATTTTAGTACGGAAAGTAATAACACAAACAAAACCATCAGAATCAACATGAATCTCATTTATTTTTCAAAGCTTTCAATAGATAAGAGAATTCTCTAAGATAAAATCTCATAATTTTTATTGACTTTTGGCTTTGAATTATAAAATTGCTGGCTCCATTTTGAAGACACTCTACTGGCTATGCATACTTTGATCAAAAACTTTAAGAAAGCAGCTGTAGAAATATTTTAATGGCAACTAAATTGATTAAGTATCAAACAAAACCACCTCCCGCCAAAAGAGGTCCCTTTACCCAGTCAAAAAAAAAAAATTCAGTGCTAATAAGCCAAAGAACTCAACTGCATTGAATGATGTAATTTGTCGTTGAAACTTCTCGAGGCACAGTCTTGATATTTTTTTTAATTTCAAGAGACTTTGTGTAAACAATCATAAAGAAGTACTCCAAAAATAGCTTAGAACAATTATTTATGATCATTATTAAAACTAAAATGTATGTAATCTGTTTCAAATTTTATTATAAAAATTAATATACATACTTTCCATAAATAAAATTTTTTTGACAAACATCTCCAATATTAGTGCTGAAGAATTTAATTACCAAAAAAATTATGCCAATATATTAAAAAATATTCCCACCCTTTGGTCGCTTTGAGCTGTCAAACACAAACAACATTTGTCATCAGCTACTTAAGAATGATATAAATAAAATTCCTAAGGGTCTTATTACATTGTCAAATATGTAGTCAAAATATAAATACAAGTACACGTATCTGAGGGTATATATAATAAAAAAAAAACATTAGATAAATATCAACAACAACCCCATCTCTCCAATGTTTTTGTTTTTTTTTTGTTTTTTCGTTAAAAGGAGTGGTAGTTAAGAAAACCGAAACCTGGTTGATATTTTTATAGAGCGTCAAAATGATAAATTCTTCAATACGACTAAGGACATAAAGCGAAAAAAAACTCTTAGAAAAACAACGGGGTGACTGCATTTAAATAAAGTGTGAGCAAAGTGTGTTGTATTACGTATGTATGTATGTGTGTGTCAAATCAAAGTACTCAAAATTCAAATACTTGCAGACAAGCGGTATAAGAAAATACCCTTAAAGGATAAAAAAACCATACCAAGTTTAGTTTATTCCGATTCTAACAATCAGTCGTCGCGTGCTTTATATTTTGCCGTATGGTAAAATATTTACGTATAATAGAAATGCGATTATACTCGTATTGCTGTGTGTGTCTATGACACATAAGGGTATTATTTTTTTGTAGGTAGTACCCAATAAAGCAACTATACACATATACATATTTGCTAAGGTGTTTCGCAAAAGAAGAAATAGGAAACTATATTGATAAATAAAAGGAGGCAGTTGATGTTTGCAGAAATTAAGCAGCCTGAAACTTTTGTGAAAAAAGTAAACAATAGGCTGTTGACTCCACGACTAAGCTTTTGCTTCTTAAAAAAAAATTTAAATATTATTAATTTTTATATTTTCGATATTGAAACGTAGTTCAATGGCGTTGATGACAATATTCTGGCGATTAAATAGCTGAAGGTGGTATAGGTAAGGATTCGTTGGATATTATCTACCTCGCCAATGTTCACCCTGGCTTCAAGGAATAGGTCAAACAACTTATGAGACTTCGAGGGGCTAATTTTTTGATGTTAACAATAACCATATAAGCAGCAACGGTGATGACACCAAGACTAGCGATTTTTGTCAGTCACTGCAACTACTACCGATTTTAGCAACTTCATTTTACCTGGCATGAGTCTTACCTCTGGATATATGGTTACTCTGACCACTATAATGACGTTCCTTCAGAAAGGCAAGGATGCTTTATGTACAAATGTTATTTGGCGGGAAATTAACACACTGAGAGAAATAACATACATACGTCTATCGGTCCAGATCAAACAGGATCAAATTCAACTATGGCTCAGTGAACTCGGATTGGTGTGATATATTATATTTCTAGCGAAAAGTCATTTCATAATATATGTCACCGGCCAAACTACAATAGTTTTTAGGATAAACTAGTTTTTCCTAGACCAAACTAGTTAATTTGAAGGCCTGAAAGTATGTTATTTAATTTTAATGTAAAAGCACTGTGAATAGTGAAGCCAGTGTTACACACATTATAGACTGACCGCGATCCGCTGTTGGACATATTTGAGGATGTAAATCCTGAATCGCGGCCGTAGGCTGCCCAATTACCACCACTTACCACTTGCCAAGTATACCACACAATGAAGCTAACGAATTTTGTCATCTGACTTGGCTACTGTCGTCGACTTCACTAACCACAGTGCTTTTGCATTAAAATTTCATTGCACATCTTTAGGCTTAACTAGGGTTACTAGTTTGGCCTAAAAACTAGTCTGAAAATTTAAGTTCTGCGTGAGGTCATGATACTAGAAAAGGAATGAATAAATTACGGAGAATAAAGATATTTCGAGTACAAGGGTTTTGAAGAAATAGAAAACTAAACTTTCTTGAATACTAATTTAATTTTTCCTACAGTTGCTACAATTGCTATACACAAAATGCATCTTTGGACAACTTCCCAAACTCTTTGGGCATATTGTTGCTGCTTTCTTTACCCTTTACTACTTTACCCTAATTTAGAGGAGTAATTCGTGATCTCATTATATCCACTCTTATTTGAATATCCTTTCTGGCTTTTGATTTCACTAAAATTTATTTATATATTTATTGTGCTTTAACTCTTAATAACTTTTAGACAAGAGTCAAAACAAAACTATAGTTACTACATTTATGAAAACACCCTAATGCACATCCAAAGATAATAGATCAAGTTATTTTTCAACAATAACCATGAAATTGTTTTTCGGTTTTATGTCCTTTGTACCGCTATTCATATGGCAAGCCGGTGCTCAATAGCTGTTGGGCATATGAGCCAACCATCATCATCTTCCTTTATTTTTTTCGTTTTTTTGAAGTTCACAAACGCGAGACCCTTTTTTCACTTTTCAAGTTTAGAATGAAATTGCGAAAGTTTTTTAACTTTGCCGCCTAAGGTGATGGTTGTGGCGGCAACAACCTACAGAACGGAACTTGCTATTTAAATATATAAATATTAATAAGCATAATGTGAAAATAAAAGGGTTTTTAACTAAGCATATGAGGGTTGATGCATAGCGTCGGCAATGGTGGTTGTCATAGTTTTATGACTGGGTTTATAGTGGTTTTCACTTTTTACTTTTATACCTCACCATGATTATGAAATTTTCTACATTTTGTGGGTTTTTCATTTTACCGTAGTCTTTTTGGAAATTCCTTTAGAGCTTTTTATTGATTATTATGCTATAGTGAGTTTAGTTTGTTGCCTGTTTGAAGCCCTAGTGGTAGACTGGGATATTGAAAAACAATGCAGACATTGAAGTTGAATTATGATCAAGAATAACAATTTCTTCGGATTGTAAAAGAATTTTTTTTGTGTGTTGCTACATAAACTTTTGATAGCTCTTCATCTGGCCATGAAAGTAATAAAATAGGCAAAAGAAAAACATTTAAAATTCTTTTTCACATAAAATTCTTTAAGTAACTTAAAAACAATTCACTCAAAAATATTTATACCCTCAAGCGAGGTATGCAAAAATTAGTTATTATTTGTAGAAAAAGCTGAAATTAAATTAGTGTTGATGGTTTTCGATGCCGTCATTTTTCCCTCTTGGCACTGCACATATTGAAATTCAAAAAATTATGACAGATGCGTCCTTTTCTTGATTGTAATCTTTGGAAGGAGTGCCTTTTTAGAAATAATAAAGAAATTTCAATTTACTCTTCAATTATATTAGAGCTGCTGTTTTCAGCCTTTTGACTATTTGTAGAAAATTTCCAGAATTTCGAAACCTTTGGCTATAAAAGTTTAAAAAGAATTTTTGTTTTTTTTTTAAGAAAAGAGCTTAGCTACGACAGCTTTGAGTCTTCTTAGCCATTAAATTTTAAGCTGTAAGCCAAGTATAATAAAAAAAGGTTACTATTTTGTTGTTTTTTTATAATATTTTTTATTTCAATACAAGCATAAGCAACAAAAAATTAATAGACAATTTTTGTTAGAGGTTTTCCAGCCTAAAAATTAATCCTAAAGAAAGGGATATACAACTTTAAAAAATGAAAATATAAGTATGCAATAAGCTTCATTAATACAAATATATTATTCTAAGTAATAAATTATTAAAATCGCTTTAGTAAATTTTGCGCCAAAGCGTTACAAACCATTTTCGTATGAGCAATTTTATATAAATAGTATAGATATCAAGATTTTAAAATAGTTCACAAATGTTATATTCAATTTGAGTGAAATAAGTACATAATATTAGTTAGCAGACATATATATTTTCTGGAATATACTTATGTATATACTATATACAAAATACTGCTGTTCTCCAAAACGGGACAAGTTACATTATAACTAAAATGTTTATCTGATCTCTTTTAAATTGTCACTTGCGACTCACTTATGGAATCATAATCAGGAAGGAACACAATATCCAACGCCATTTACTAATTGAAACTTCAATGTTAAATGAGAGCAGCAGGCAATAAGGCCACAAGTCACGTGTTGTAAACTTCACTCCAAAGACACTATTTTAACCGGAAATGCATTATACATAAACCAAAAAACGCATATTCGTATATGCCGCAGATTTATTTATAACTTCAATTGGTTCAGTAATGCATCCCCAGAGAACTGAAAGACGCAACGTAGCATTCAGCCACCAATGTAATAACAAACACCAAATTTAACAGAGATCTTCTGCTCTCACTACGTTCTCCCTAATTGTGGTGATGCAACTTACCTTTTGTTATTCATGACAAGCGCCCTCGTAAATTTTGAGCCAATCTATTAAAAATTTGCTCAAGCTACGCATAAGATTCAAAAAAAGAAAAATCAACTTGACTGCAGTCAAAACCTGGTAGCGATCCCGTTTTGGCATTAAATGTCATCCCAAGAGACAGCACGCAGCGTTTGATGTCGTTCTTATTCGTTTTACCCCTCAACGTATTATGTACTGCGAACGAATTTACCAAAGTTACCAAAATAAAAGTTACTTTGTCTAAAGTTCACTTCAAATGCATTCAAACTTTGGCAGTGTGTCGGGAAAGAAAGAAAAAGATAGTGATGCATTATTTAGTAGTTTGCGTAGTCGCAGTCACATTAAAATTGGGTTCTTAGAAGCTAAGCGCTGTGTGGGCTGTGTGTGGTGTCTTCTATAATTGTTTCTCTGAAGGTACGTGGTGTGCTTTTATTTTGACATTTTATGGCTTAGATTTTTTCCCACCTTTTTTGCTGTTGTCTGATATGACGCATTGAAATATTCATGAGTATAGTTTTTTTTTGAGGGTCACAATTTTTTGGCCTAAAATGTGGTTTTGAGTTCGTTAAGCATGGAACTTTTATTTTGTTTGCGTGTAAAACCTTTAGGTTTCTCGATTTTTTGTTTCCTTTTCTTTTAAATTAGTGCACCCATGATACATAAATTTAGCAACTGGAAGTGAAAAATTATGCGAATGAATTTGTGTCTAATTGTTGGAGGTGAGTGTTTCGCACAGTGGAACAAATTTTTATGTTAACAGATTTTGTTCTAGTATTGGTTCTATTTGTATGCCCTAATAGGGCCCCATTTCTTTTATATAATTTAAAATTTTTTAATTTTGATTTCAATTTTTTTTGTTAACGGAATTGGTAATGCATTGAGTTTAAATTTAGTTTTGGAAAAATAAGTTCATTTCAATAAAATTGATTTTTTCGGGCTTAAGAAAAAATGTGCTATTTATTTGACCACGGCTAGGTTGGGATATCTCAAAAAACTGACGAGATAGAATCTAATTTTGTTCATCAAAATTTATCAGAACATCGTGAAAAATATGAGAAAAAATGAGCTAATCAAATATTTTGAGTTAATTTTCAATATATCAGATTTCGGCGAATTTTACTTTTAAAGTTACATTCAAAATATTATAAGACAAAATGTTTTTTCGTGAACTTTTTTCCCTTATTTATTGTAGATTTTGCTTTTCGTTCTTTCAAGTATTTTTTTCAAATTCCTTTTGTTTTCGATTCAATTATTTTTTCTAACATTATTGCAAACAACTAGTATGCCTAAATAATTTTTTGAGGGTTTTTTTAAAACTTTTTTACGATCACAAAGTTTTAGTTAAGAAGTTCTGTGGCATATGAAATTTGACATCCTGTTTAAGTTGATCTTCGTGGCGAATTTTTTTCTTCTGATTGAAGATGGTCTGAACAGTAATCTGAAGCAAATACTTTGGTATTTTATTTAAACTCAATGAATCTTTGCTTCTGATTTTTTTTTACACGAAATGTTGATATGTAGTAAAAACTGTTCATCAAGAATGCTTTGAGCTTTAATTTGGACACATCAAGCATTAAATACGTGTGGTCTAAAGAGACATAAATACAAATTAATAAATGTTCGTTTGTTTGAATTGGAAAGCTGAAAATATCTGTCTCGCAACCAATACGGAGAGATTCTGGGTGCGGCTAACGTTCTATATTTTTTGATGTAAAACGATATTGTGGCGCACCAGATAACAATAAAATATTGAACAAAATCAATGCCAAATTATTTTATATATTTAGATTTTACAATATTTTCTGAACTTATTTGCGTTTAAATAGTAGAAAATAATATGTTGATGTCAATATCATTTTGCCCCACAATGCCCTTCAATCATGAATCTCATTTATACTTTTTTCTTGCTTTTTTTCTATCAAAAAAACTTCAAAACCACAACAGCAGCATCAAGAGTACCTAATAAATGATTCATGTGAATTTCACTGTCTGCTCATAGTAAATCTCTTACCATACCATAAATGTTTGTTACTTAGTAACTAAATTTCAACCACCTCTATTAAAGCAAAAACTCTTTGTTACGCTTTTACACCTCAGTCGTAATAAACTTGCAGCCCACTCATGCTGCATAAACTAAAATGAAAATACATTTTACTATATCAAATGTATCTGTATGTGTAGGTATATGTATGTATGTATATTATACGCCAAAATGTATGCAATCAAAACGCAAAGCTGCATGCACGAGTGAATAAAGTTTTTTGGGAAAAACTGTAAACGAAATCAAAAATTTTCGCTATGTTATATAGGTACGAGTAGATACTACATATACAATTTGTCTATTTGGTTTCTCATTTTTATTTTTTTTTTTAATTCTCTTGAGATTGTCTGTCCAATTTGTTCAGTTTATCCAAATTCAAATTCAGCATGAATGGAATGAGGATTATGTTTCAAAAGTTGATATGGAAATTTTAATTTAAATGTCCGAACTTAAAGAAAAAAATTCAACAATTTTTTACTACTTAAATCGTGGCATAAGCAATTAAGATCGTATAGTACCATTAAGTAAACTTTTCTCACTTAAATCCAACGAGATATTTTGCAGGAATATTTTTCTCATAATGGAACGTGAGATGGTTTTAATTGCTACGAAAAGTCTTAAAGAATTTTTTTGAGCACAACCCAACTCACTTAATACATGTTTATTGTTTATGTTTGGTATATTAGCAACTCTTCAAAGCTTAGTTGAGCATTTTCGTACTTTTATATATATTTTTCTCACTTCAATTCATATAACTTCACTTGAATAATTCACAATATTTAATATTTCCTTTATAATAAATCCATCAGCATTTTCATCACTTAATAAAATCTGAATGCCTCAGTCATCGTAACTGCATTTACAAACTGCAATCGTCACACAGTACGAGCCAGTCTCTCAGTCACTAACGTAATTTAAAAATTTAATAAAATTCACAATAACACAAAGAATGCAATTTCATTAAATCAGCATCGTTTTTTCGCATAAATAATTATTTACGATGATTTTATTATTGCCAACTTTACCTTGTACCGTTCTACCGGTGAGCAATTTATAAGTCCATGCGCAGGAACAAACAACTTTCATCGTTGTCCTTTGTGTTTTGGTAGTTCCCAACAAAATATTTACATCGCAATAAATACGTAATAAATGTTTTGGTATTTATTTAATATTTTTTTCTTTTTGATGAAAATGACAATATTTGAAAATTACATTTCATCAGTTGTCGTCTCATTTCAATCTCTTTTTTTCTGAGTTCCTTCTCAGACTGTTCGCAGTCTTATTATTGCGAAAGGATGAATTTTCACTTCAAATTGAAATAGTCAGTTATTAAATGTAGTAAAGTGGAATTGACTGCAGTCACATTGTAAGTTAACTGCTGAACAGTGTTACCAGATATGTATGAATATAAGGTATTGAAGTATTATTTTTTACGAAAAAGATTCATTTGAAAAACTCTTCAGTTCTTCTCGTAACTGCTGAAAGTTAAGTTTTTTGCACCTTATTCATAGCTTGGTTGATCTTTTAGCTTTCTTAAATTGCAGCGTTAGGTGAGAGAAGAGTTTGACAAAAAATTTAGTTTTGAAATATTTCTTCTTGAAGTTATCAAATTGTTATTACCCCATATGTGAAAATAAATGTAAATAAATTCTTTTCCGCTGAAATGCGAATATTTGAATATAACCATAAAACGTTCAAACTTCACATCTCGATATCTTCGATAATAAAAAAATTTCCGATACATGTGTTCACTCATAGTTATAATGACTAGAATATGTAAAAAAAAATTTGGAGTAATATAAAAATGAAATGAAATGTAAAATAATATCTCCTTTCGGGAAGAAAACGCATATTAATTTTTGGTCTATGAGACCTCAGTAAAGTTATTTTAGACTATGTTTTCTTTTTTGAATTTAATATGTTATATTATTTTTATTTATTATTTATTTATTTTTATGTGAGTTTAGACGATGTTCAAACCGCACACAATTCAAAAAATCTTTTAAATACAATATATTTTTAGTCTGGTAACTCTGATATGATTAGTATATAGCAATTGCGTCTACTATTGAATCCGCTTGCTACAAGCGTTGTACATTAGTCTAAAATTTATGATGAATTTTCCGAGAAGCTAAATATTTGTTAGTAAACAAATACAAACTACCTTAGCCAAAAGACGTCATTTACTTTCACTTTATAACATTTTCATTAAGTCGAAGATGCACATTAGGCTGCTTTTTTCTCAAATTCACATGATGTTTTTAATACGTACACTTCAATATTTAGATTATTTTTCATGTAATAATAATTCATGAGAACATAGCCTTTTTAACTTAAAATAAGGAAAATGGAGCCGAATTTGTAATTCATAAAGCCACAGTAATTTCTTAGAAAATATATGGGGGACGTTCTTTTACAGACCGAACGAATTTTGACAAAAATTGACCGACACATTTTTGATTTAGTTGAAATTTTTTTTATGAATTCTGTATCGAAAGAGAAGGAATACGTATTCGACAATTTTATTGAAAAAAATTTTTTTTTTCAAAATAGAGCAAATTTAATTTTTGAGAATTTCGTGATTTTTGGCTTGAAGACTCACTTTCAAAAATTCATAACTACGTTTCTGTTAAAGTTAGAAAATTGAAATTATTTTCATTTTAAAGCCAAGAAAAAAAACTTTGATGAAAAAATTATTTCTTAAAAAGTTATTAACAAATTAATATTGATATAAGAAATTTAAATGTTTAAATCGATTTTTAACAACTGTCCCTACACTGTATCACATTTTTAATGTCACCATCGTAAATTTCCTATGGCAAATTTTTTTTTTTTATTTAATGGGGAAACTATTAGAACTCCCCCCTTAATTCCTACGCAACGTAAATTGTTATTTTTCACATGCTGACCGCTCTCCTCCTTCTCCCCCTAAATGCATAGCATAAATATTTTAATGCTTCTAAGATATACAAAGATAAATTTGCACCGACTGCATTAGACGAATTAAAATTATTTATGTTAAGAATAATTAATATAACTTATGATTTTCTTAAAATATATTATATTAGTAATTTATTAAACCACAGCTTTCATTTCTTATAATAGTTACATATCAATAATTTTGTTTGTGTGAGGAATGTAATTTATATTCATTGATTCACTTTAAAACTGTTCATGTTCAGTTTAATTTCAACTTAAATAATTTAATCTAAGAAAGACTTTTGTAGACGTGAAAATGACTTTTAAGCCATCTGAATAATTTAATTTGTTACATTAGCACTTTTGTCTAATGATCCTTATTAATTAGCCCTTATCCATGCATAAATCAATATTGTATGTTTATTAGTTATACCAAAACTAAATTAATACATGCATTATTAGCTTCTTAACCAAACCCAAAAATAAATTTCATAGATAATACCAAACCCATTTGATCTCATATACCCAACAGCCTAAAGAGTTCATTAAATTTGATTATATATATGTATTGTATATGCGTTCATACAGTTCTTGTGGTGAAGAGTATCCCTTTATGACACCACTGTTTATGTGTGCCATATCATACACAGAAAAGTAGTCCACTAATTACAACAGACACTTCAAAAGACGAAGGCAAACACTTACTTCAACTTTTAGTCATAACTGTTGTGGAGTTATAGAGTAAAAGGACATCGCACGTTGCAAGGGAGTGATGAGTGGTGGTTCAATTTAGGAATTTTAGATATTTTGCCTGCGCTGGTAAAGAAATTTTTAATTAAAGAAATTATTAGCAACTGAAATGAGCTTAGGGAGAGCATAATTCAAATCAAATTGTTGTATAAAATTATACATATTTATCTAATAATAAGTCAAAAAAAAATTTAAAAACACTGTCAGCAATAATATATAAAGTAATGGGAGTGGCAAAATGTGCATATCTGAGTTGATTGCTCACCTTAGTTACATAAGCATGCAGCTAGAACAATGCTATGAAATTATATAGTTTTTGCTTCGAAAATAAAATAAATTATTTTATATATTTAGCTGCATACTCTTAGGCATTTACTTGAAATAAATATGCAAGAATTTACAAAATTTTTTCAGCGAGAATATGAACTTTTTTTTTGAAAATTGCATACAGTTCACAAATCTAATTTCAAACTTTAATCCACAATAAGGGTTGCAAGTATCACTGTACGTTACACTTACAAAAATACCACCCAAAATAAAGTTACCCTTAAAATATGTTTTTGTAAAAGTAACAACAACTGTCATTGTTTACGACTCAATTTCAAGTTTACGAAAATGAAATATTGCAGCTGCCGCGAAAATTTTCTGGAAAAGGGGGGGGGGGGGTACATGAAAAATGTTGCAAATAGTTTATTACAACCAATTTTGCAAAAGGGAAGAAATTTTTAACTGCGTAGCTTATATTGTTATTAAAAGAAGCAAGACAAAAAAAAACTCCCCTTTTTGACTTGACCCTGTGTTTATAGTCTATGATGTAATTTCGTTAAAGGAAATTAAATGATGCATAGTTTGACATATGATTTTTAGTGCAATACATTGATTTTCTTTTGTAGTTAGTTTTTTATTGAATTGTTATATATAAAGCTTTGCAGATTAAAGAGTAAGTTTTATTTATATGGAGTTCAAAGCAATCAAATGCGATAAGAATGTGTCAAACTCTAATATACATTATGTTATTGGCAAAAAAATCCTTAATAGAGAATGTGCGAATATTTTGGCCAACAAACAAACTACAACAAATTTGGGTGTTATCATTTTCCACGGCAAAAATTAAGAGTTGACATGTGTAGAAAATTCCAAATACGTTTCCTTTGTGTTTAGGGATAAATCAAACTCTTTATGTATTACGATTCGTCTCGTTTCGTCTCTAATTTTCAAGCTTAAAAGTATGCTAGTACAATTCTTATACTTGTGATTAACTATTCATTGAGCACAGGCCATATTTTTTTGTTTTCATTTATGTCAAATACAATCGCATATTTTCAGGCTTCAAAATTACAGACGAAGCGAAACGAATCGTGATACATAAAGAAGCTCTAAATTGAATGAAAACTTATATTGCCAAAAATCGTAGAAATAAGAGATGAAGAGGAAAGAAAACTCATCCAGTGGCCTTCTTAAAACTTTTTTTTATGTTCTTTTAAGGAATTTATTCAACTTTGTCAAAATCACTTAAACTTCAATTTCAGTTTCACTTGCATAAGACTTCAAAGTCTAAATGACTTTAAAAAGTACATACTTATCGATTAAGTACTCGTATTTCCAAACAAAATATACAAAAGAAGATAATTTACGTAGCGTACATTTTTTTTTATTCCCTAAAAGTACTTCACAGCCTGTGTTCTTATTAAGCTTATTTCGCCAAAATACCCAAAAATGGTCGCATTTAGAAAATATTTTCTTCCGGAGCACAAGTACATACGTACTTATAACCACATATGGATGGTTCACTTTCATCACTTGTAGTACCATAATCGTTTTATTGAACAATTTTCTTTTTTCTTTTTCTTACCCTATCAATTCAAAGTGTATTTGTACGTGAAAACTTGCAACTTTGACTCTTTTGTTGTAAGATACCTTCATCTATTTGTTTTGTTGTCGTAGTTGTTGTTGAGTTTTGATTACATATTTATCTTAAGTATGTCATAAAAATATCTATAGCCCATCATATATGAGCATCAACATATTTGGTGACATTGTGAATCGTTTTTTTTTTTTTGCAATTGTTGTCAATTATTGTCCTTGCCATCGATAAATTGGTTACTGATGACATTTTAGTATCAATTTTCTTGATTTTGCTGTTGAACGGAATATTTTGCTGATTGAGAGTTTTTTGTTGGCTTGAAAAGTTAAAATCTTTTCTTTTATTTTTTTTTTTTTAGAATGGATAAATTCAATTTGGATAAGTTGCAGAAAATAGAAAAGAAGAGGAAACGTTAAGCGAAGGAGTACACTATAAACATCACCGTAGTCAGTCTAGCTGCGAGAAATACTCTGGTGATATACATATATACGGAAAAGGAGGAAGAGAAAGCTAAATAAGTCTTTATCAGGACTTTGTGGTACATACGTATATCAAAATCTATAGTTCGACTTATGTTAAGGTTATTTGTCTTCGTTCTAGATATTGAAAAGTAAAGATATTTTGTTTTCGCTTTTAATTTTGCGAGAGATGAAAAAGAAAATAGGTTTGTCTCTTGCTCATCCTATAATTGGGGACGGTAACGACAAATAAGTTTGCATGAAATATAGCCTCACTTCCTCTCCTAAGCTCCGATATATGCTTTGGAATTGGATTGGGTATACGGACACAAGAAATATTACAACGGAAGGATGGATAACTAAGGACTGTCCCAGAAAATACTTACGGTTTTGTTTTTTAAGATTATACTCTACCTGATAATCCTTTAGGTCTAAAAACACACAATATTTGTTCCATATAAAGTGACGTTTAATATGATGTATAACACTTGAAGATAGCACTTCTAACAAGAAAGATGTCTAGCAAGCATCAAAAAGTCAGTGAACTGATTTTGTCCACATAAGTGCAAAATCTAGAGTTAAAATATTCAGCTATAGCAAAAATTGTTGGTGCATCAGATAAAATTGTATGTACGGTTGTTTCTAAATATAAGAAGGGTCTACCTGTGGCCTCAGAAGCAGCTTCTTTGTTACGCAAGGCACAATCAATTCCAAAGTTTATGTAGACGAGTGCCTCGAAAAATGTGTTCCACCATTTATTCGTGCAGATGAGGGTACAGTGATGCTCTGGCCTGATTTAGCAACCTCTCATTACTCTAAAGCTACGGCACGGTATCAAAGTAAAAATATCAATTTTGTACCAAAAATAGCAAATTCGTTCAACTGCTCAGAGCTTCGCCCAATTGAGAGATATTGGGCTCAAATGAAAAGAGATCTTCGAAAGAGTGGTAAGACTGTAAAAAATTACAAGACTTCAGATTTAAGTGGAAAAGATCTTACCGTATTCTCGATGAAACGACTGTGCAAAATTTAATGAAGGGCCTTAAGAAAAAAGTAAGAAGTTTTTATAGAAAAAACAAATTGTTAATTAGTTTTTAGTTATTTATATTCTGAACACTACCTATTATTAACAAAAAGGAGAAAAAAACAAAAGAGTTTCTGGGTATTTTTTTATAACTAAAAAACAAACCGTAAGTTTTTTCTGGGACAGTCCTTATTTAGTAGGATATAACAAAATTAAGACAGCAGATAATTTTTCAGGAAGTACATCACTCAAAGTTTTTAGACTTATAACAAACTTCCGAAATATACTTATGAATAATCCTTAGGCACACTGACCAACAAATGCAAACTTAAGGTATTAACACGAATATATCCCGTGTATGTTGCTTTAAAACGAAGAATTTTTCGAACATACCCGTGAAAATTGTGCAGTATTTTCGTGTATCCAAATGCAGCTTTTGGGTAAAAACTATTTAAAACCAACAAATTTTTGTACGTATGTACATTGCTTAGAAATCAAGCTCATTTAAAATTCTTGAATAGTCCTGAAATACTCAGCTATTTATATCTGAGAAAAAAAGAGTTACTGTGTTTGGGTTTCAGCGAAACTTATACCTATCTTAAAATAACAATAATAAAGTTGAAACTGTATTCTAAAGATCGTCTTAAAATAAATTCTATTTGTTGGCTTTGGGGATGTATTTTATCAGGGATAAGAAAAAATAGCATACATAGAGAAATAGCATACATAAAGTTTGCGATGGCAAAAGGTCTAGGAGTTATCCTACCTTAAACCCAGGGCCTGATTTAGACCTCTGACGAAAAGAAAGTACGAAAAGAAAAATTTTGACGAGCAAAAAAAAATAAATTTCCTCTCCTTTAAAAAAAATTCATTCAAAATAGCTTCGATTTCAAACGAATAAAAGTTGTACCTTTTCGGTCTCTTGTTCTCACCTTCAAAAAAAATCAATTGTATTTGTGCAATCCTTTCCTTATAAAATATTTTTCAGCACTTAATTTCTTTTCACTTGTTGAAACAGAAAATCTTAATCAACGTTAATTTTCAGCGCCCCCTTGGACCTTGCGCCCTAAGCTTAAGCGTAAATAGCCTGTGGTTAAATCAGGCCCTGCTTAAACCTGACCATTTTCGGCGGACATTCTTACAAAAGTTTCAATTTTACCAGAAACCATTTCCAAATGCAATTTTTGCAGTTTCATAAATTTTATGTTAATATTTTATTCAAGCAAAATTTATGCATTCTTTCATTAGCACATAACGCAAAAATTCTGAAATCTTTAAAAGAGGATATTGCCAACCTGGTCAATCAGAGCGCAATATAAGAATGGAGAGTGAACAAGAAATTCTTCAGCATCAATAGAACTTTATATAATTTTCGATAATTTAATAAAATATAGTTATGTAAATAACTTATATAAGTGTATTTAGTTCAAGAGCCTTCTGCTATAAAAAATAAAATAAAAGGAAATGTCGAGCTTTGATGCTTTTCATATGGTATAAGAAGATTAATTAAATTCATTCGATGAGTTTGATTGATTCATGTATGGCTTATTCGATTTTGCTGCACTTGAGCATACAATGTTTTTTTTTCTGTCTTAGGTCATTTCCATAAAAAATATAATCTACACAGTAACATTTATTACGTAAATATTTCTATTTCATTCACTACTTAAACTATTTTTTTTCTACAAAAATGTAATACAACATAGATTATAAGGCTCCTTATGTAAAAGCTTGGTCAATTTGTAAGATTTTTCCAATTAAATGATTTTCAAAACATTTTCAAAATATTGCAACATTTCGATACTCTATGCCCTAACAAAGCAAACTACATTGAATTGGTTTTAATTTTTGATTCACACACACTAGAAATCGGCCTAAATAACTGAAAGTCAAATAAAAAAAAAAATAAAAGTTATAACATAAGATTACGTAAGGTTGCACATTAAATGGAGCTGCTGAGCAAAAAAAATCACACAGAAAATGGTAACATGCATATGGAAAAATTTGGTAAGTTTTCACAAGGTTAGGGTTATATAATGTATTTAGGATTTAGAACATACAAGCATAGACACATTGTGCTTTTTAGGTCATTCAAGTTTTTGAGAGAGAAAGGATGTAAGGCAAATAAATGCAAGAACACGAAACAAAAAAATGTTTTATGTTTTACTACATATCTGCTTCAAATGTGGTTTATCTTTGAGTAAATACTGAGTTTTATATAGATTTTCATCTTTCTCTCAGTTTTCTATTTACTTTCAGTCCTTGATAATTTTTTAATACAAAAAAGTGCTTTGAAATTTTACTTTTTTCAAAAAGTATAAAGTTTTTAATTTTTTTTTTAATTGAGGTAAATTTTATTATCCTACGATGCCAGTTGTTCTTATATCATTTTATGTCGTGTCATTTAGTAATTTTCAACAGCCAACTATGCACTATTTCACCAACGCATTCTGTTGTTACCCAATTGTGCGCTTTTGTGCGCTGAACCATTGAATTCCTTAACCAATGTTTTGTTCATGACAAGTCAGTGTGAAAATAAAAAAAAAACACTCATCATTGCGAAAACACGTCAAGTCATCGTTTGACAAATCACTATATTATGGTGAATAGTGCGGTACTTATGACACTTGTTAGATTTAAATTGTATATACGAGAAATCAGAAGATTATAGATTGTAATGAAATGTGAGTAACGCAAATAATATTAGTTTTCTTACAAAAAAAGATTTCAGAGTTCTAAGTTAACTGTCTTCTGAAATTTTGGCCCACAGGTTCTTGAATTGACCATCATTTTATTAATTTGAGATATTTCAAAAATTAAAAAAACCGAATACTTTATTATCGTTTTAAATTTTGTTTTAATAATTTTTACAGAACCCGAAAAAAATCAAGAAATGGAAAAACCACAGAAGTTAAAAAAATTTAAAGTTTGGACAAAAGCACGATTTTTTATACGGAATTTCAAGTGGATGGATTTCTATGGAATGGTAGCCAGTTAAAAAATAAGATCCGTCCACGGACACGTCTCTCTTCTACAGTTTTTCTTCAAAATAGGTATCAATTTTCATAAGTTTGGCAATGCTGATTTCAAAAATATTAAATTTTAATAGTTTTTTTGTTATTAGACAAAAACCATAACAAGGCTTACAGTGAGTCAAAAAAATGTTGATGTTTTTTAATAACTTACAAATTATGCACTTTGGAAGCTAAAAAAATTAATTTTTTCGCCGCCATTATTTTCTTTGGAATACATATACAATATATATTCCAAATCAATAACAAAAGTTAAAATAAAAAACACTCCCGTTAGAGTAAAAAAGAAAGAAGACTGAGAACTTACAAAAAAAAGTTTGGAAACGTAATACCTAGAGCAGTGTCTACCGTAGTTGTAAGTCCCGAAAATCTTTTAAATATGCTTCATAGGAACTGGGTATAACAGAAGAGTGACACGTAAAAAGCCCTTAATCCTCAAAAGAATCGTTGGAAAACGCAAAGAAATTAATACTCTCGGTGAGCGTTTTTGGAAAAAACAAAACAAAAAAATTACTCTCGGTGAGCTCACTGATATTTACATATAACACTTGCAACTTCATAGAATAAGAAATTGATACTTTATTTTTCTTCTGAAATACCTTTCCTGTAACTAGTGCTTCACCGAGAACCGATAAATATCGTTCTCGTTATCGTTATCGGGACCGAGAACGAGAACGATAACGAGGCGATATTAAAAAAATTATTTCTCGTAGGACCGAGGCCGAGAACGAAAAAGGTCTGACCGATATCTCGTTCTCGACGATAATGTAGTGTTTATCGTACGATAAACACTTGATTATCGTCCGATAACCATTTAGAACGTTGAACGCGCACATACCATACACGTTTGCGTAATTTGCACCATATTTTTAATAAGCACATGTATGTGCATACACCGACGTTAATATTTTTTTTCTGAAAACGAACAAAAAAGTTCGTAAAAATATAAAAACAAAATTTGAGGGTTCACATCACATTTGACCGTGGTAGCAAATAATACTTCAAATAATACTACTTCGACTTCATTTTTGAGTTACCTAAATGTAAAAACAAGCATGTTTTATTCTTGTTATGTTATTCGATTGAGCCACTTTTACGGCGTTGGATAATGGGTCTTTCCTTCGCCAATACAAGCAAACCCTTTATTCTTGGAACTTATACCATTTTAGAAATTCGATCCATGGACCCAATTGTCTGCAGTAAGGACTGCGTAAAGTGTAAGAGGGGTGGAAAAACGGGTAGTGCGCAGGTAAAGCCACTGGTCCAGCTAGTATTAAGTGTATAAATGTAAACGATATTAACCGAGAAATATCGGCGATAACGAGACGAGAACGATACGATAAAGATAACGATACAGGTCAAAAAATTATTGAACGAGAACGAGTACGAGACGATAAGCTCCACTACGAGGACGATACGATAATTCAAAAATTATCGTATCGTTCTCGTCTCGGTGAAGCACTACCTGTAACTTTTTCGATTAAAGGCATAATTTTCGAAACAATAACAAAAAATTTTCTTGCGACTTTCTTAAAAGGCCACCGGTACGTGTATTCCACAGAAGTAACCTCAACGAACTTAATTTCTAAACATTTAATTAATTTAGCCGAAATTTTTGTGGTGTGAAAAAGGAAATTGGAACTTTTTCTTATTTTTAACCAGGGACCGTAAATAATCGTTATTTTCTATGATTGAATTCAAAAAAATCACAATGAAGGAAAAGTGAAAATGTGAGTTTGAGTATACAGATGAATTTCTTTTAACGAGTAGCTAAGATATATGACATGAATTTTAATCATGCGATTTATATTTTAAAAATCAAAAATAATTGTTATATCGGATGTCTATTTATTTTGATCATAAATATTAAATAAAAAATAGAAATTAAAAATAACGATTATTTTTGGTCGAAAAAATTAAAATCCAACATAACGATTATTTTTGATCGAAAAATTAAAAATCCAAAATAACGATTGTTTTTGATCGAAAAAAATAGAAATTGAAAATAACGATTATTTTTGATCGAAAAATTTAAAATCCAAAATAACGATTATTTTTGATCAAAAAATTAAAAATCCAAAATAACGATTATTTTTGATCGAAAAAAATTTAAATCCAGAATAACGATTATTTTTGATCGAAAAAAAATAAATCTAAAATAACGATTATTTTTAATCGAAAAAAATATAAATCCAGAATAACGATTATGCAGTGATTTCTATCATAAAATTCATAATCGTTACGGTCCCTGTTTTTAACCATAATTTCGGTTGCTGCACTTGAAAATTCATAAAAGACAAACTCTTTTATTCCACTGTACGTGTAAGTTATTTATTTCTTAATAACAACTCTCATGAATAACATAAGGGAAAGATATTCTAAGTAGCATTTGATTGCTTTTCAATTGTTTTAAAATCATTCAGTTAAATCTAACCAAGTGCTGTCAAAAATTTAATTTACCAAAAGGTTATCATTTTCAGAGTTGTCAAAAAGTCTATAACGCTTTAGACATATGCACATATGTAAATATGTCAAGCTCGATTCCTACCCAGCAAACGCTTTTAATCACCGAGATCTTATTCTGATGTCAAGCGATAAACATGTACGTAAAAAGCGTTCCCGTTATAGCTACTCGCCATAGCGAATCGCGTTTGAATCATAAGAAAGAGTTACAAACTAATTATTTTGTATGTAAATACATATATCAAACTATAATGCATTGAAACATATGAATTAAGGAAGTGCCTAAAAACAATTTATTTCCATTCAACTCTCTTAATAGAGTTATAAGTTCCTGGCCTGAATGATTCCAATATTTTTCAAATGCTGACTGGGTAACTCCAGCTATGTCGCGATATCTCCCCATTCTTCTTCATGACAGTAAATCTACCGCTGTCAAAGTTAAATCTCATGCAAATCGTGTATAAACATGCAAATGTCAATGCGTGATTTTTTGACATTTTTTTTTTTTTGTTTTTACGCTCTGTTTTTTTTTGGTTTTCATGAGTTGATTGTCACTTGATTTGCTATTCAAAAATCATTTCAATTTCATTTGTTGTATGTCACTATGTCGCTATGAGTATGTGACTATCTCTACTACGACTACAATGCTGCTGTATGTGGTTGTGATACGTGATTTACTTTCACATCATATCATCAAAAATGGCAACTGTCAGCATTATTACGATTATATCAGCATAAGTGGCAGTGGGCTGAAAATGTGCCAGTGCGGGAGTATAGAAGTTAGCGAAAGGACGCAGTCTGTATGAGTAAGTGAAATTTTCCAACTTTGACATTTAAATAGATTCTCGCTTTAATAGAGTCAATAGCTTGCAAATCATTCGCTATTTTGCATGTGGTTTTTGAATATAATGGCATGCGGAGGAGTAGGAACGGTAGAAAATTATTTGTTACTCTGCATCGATGTTGTGGCTTGTGGTAGTGTCATTTTTAGATAAACGTTTTGACATTGAAAAGTTGAATTTCGTTAGCAACAACTGCGAGTGACATTGAATGTCACAGATTTTTTTTTATAGATGTCGCCTTTGATTTAAATACAAAATTAAATTCACATTATAGTTCGTTTTACCAACAAATTGTGGAAGAAAGCCCAAGTTTAGGCAATCTACGAAGTCAATATTCGAAGAAAGAACATTGAATAGTTGTAACCAGAGGATTTCCGTATGAAGGACATTACGTTTTGTTTTTGAAATTTTTCTTCTCTAGAACTTATTATGATGTAGTTTCTAATGTGATATTATTTGCCTCAGAGGAAGCCATCTCATACATATTAAATAACTTTAGGTCATGGCTTGAGAAATAATTTTCGAAAGTAAAGTCTTTTAAAAGATATTTACATGGTAAAATTTAAAATTTCACTTCGGCTAGGGCCATCATTATATTTTGAAATTAGCAATTAGTTACATTTTAACATACTCTCAATTTAACAATTATCAATTAAATCTCACAATCCAGTAGATTTTAATCTACTCTCGAAGTAGAGTCTTCAAAATTAAAATAATCACGACAGACTGTGTAGTCAAATGAATAAAACTTTTCATGCTGACATTCATAATAAACTTTGCAGACATAAAAAATTTCATGAAGCGAGGAAACGAAGAAAGAAGAACCAAATCAAACTTATTTTAATTTAATTTCCATTTCCCACGCTTTTTGTGGCGTAAATCATATTATTTTTGCCTCCAACTTCGTTCAGTTCATTCGCCGATTCGATTTTATTGAACTTTTCCTTGCTACTGATTTTAATAAACCATCAAAAAATTAATAACTTCATAAAAAACTTTGCACTTTACGAACTTATGGTAAGATGAGAGAAAAAATTTTACACATTTGCTATGTCGAAGAAAATTTTTGTATTGCATTGATTGACAGAGTTGCCAACTTTGAAACAAAATTTCTTTCTGAAACTTGAACGTAAGCTATAATCAAAGCATAAATCCAAACAAAAAAAAACGAATGGTTCGGTAAATTGATGAGCGGTATGGATATCATCAAAAATATCGAACTGTGCCGAAAAATTTCGCAAAACCATCAATATGCAACAATTGGAATAGAACAATCGGTAAACAACTAACATAGAAGAACTTGACAAGGCTGAATTTGTCGAACAGAACGAAGAGAATCTAAATACATCGAAAAGTTCGCTACAAATGGAATATATCAAAAAACTCAAAGAGTATCGAATTGTATCGAAAAAGTTTATCAAAGTATCAAAAGTCTCGAAAAAAAAAATCTTAAAAATGTCGAAAAACTCGATTGCATCGAATACCATCGAAAGACACCGATGTGCTCGATATAAGTCGCAAAGTAACGAAAAGTCGGGAAAACATTAAAGAGTGGGTTGTGGTCGAATAATACCGAAAAGCACGGAAAAAACTCAAAAACTATCAGAAATATCGAAAGTTCAATCTAAGTTAATCAGAGAAGCAAAAAACCGAAGAGTTTCGAAAGGTTATTAAGTAACGAATAAGTCGATAAAAGACAAAAAGAAGAAAAAGAAATCGATAAAAGTTAAAAAATATTGAAAAGCATTGACAATATTCAATATAAGTCGAAAACATAGAAGAACATGAAAAGGCTGAATCTATCGAACAGAACGAAGAGAATCGAACAATGCGATATATTTATATATTTCCGATAACCAAAACTTTCAAAATGCGCTTATAAAAGTTTATCTCAAATCTTAAACATTGGCAATACTGCCAACATCAAAATCTCAACTTTTTGCATTTCGCCAAGTTAGCAGGGAGCTGTTGATTTGAAACTTCCTTCCAGCAAAAGACAAAAAAAAAAAATATAAAATTCAGAAAATTTATGAACTTTCAATTATTTGACAGAATGCGCGCATAAAATTATGATTAATCGTCCGGAAATTTCAAATGGTCACAAGTAGAGCGCATGCATTAGAAGGAGACACAATTAACAAAATTCAAAAGAGACAGAGCATCAAAAGTTAAATGGCTAATTTTAACGTTGTTTAAATCTAATCATATCTCGTTAACTCAACTTTTTTTATGACGCACAAAGCAAAAAGTTTTCTCCCTTTTATATAGAAGATAAGATAAATTGCTTAAGTTAAAGAGTCGTGGACTATTAGAAAATGTTAATATATTGGTTGCATCCGTTTTCTATCTCTTACATTATATAGAATGAGAACTCACTCATTCACTCATTGTTTGTTCGCATGTGAATTTATGAGTTTCATCCAAAATGACGTTGAAGTAAATTTTAATGGAGACAAAACAATATGGCCAATACTGAATCATTCGTTGAAAGCTATGATAAATGGCTTATGTGTGGCGCACATTTATATGCCAGTCGTCTTTCTATTGAAGTTTAGGGCGTTATTGTTTTCTTGTTTTATGGTCTTAAAACTTTTTTTTTTTTTTGTTTCCTTAATTTACTTCTGAACTTCTTTTTATTTTTGTATGTTTTAATGATGGCTTATTAATTTTATTGCCTTCTTTGCATAATGCGTAGCAAATTGTGCAAAAAATATTCATAAAATTGTTATATGGTTCAAGAAATGTTAAATTTTTTATTATGACTTTTTCACATAAAATAACCACTTTTGGAGTTAAATTACCATGGAAATATTTAAAGCACCTAAGTCAAATTTTTCAGTTCGAGCTTAATGTCGAAGACTTCTACTTTTTCACTTTGGAAAATATTGTGAAAATTTTTAAAAGTATTGTTCTCCATTTGAACAAGCTTTGCATTTCTTTTACGATTTAAGAATTTAATAAATATTTAGTAGAAGAACGCAGAAAATCTAATTTATTAATGAAAATATCAAGGGACTACATACAATTTTATGCAAGAAAACATAATTCAATAAAGATACTGCAAGCTTGGCAAAATCCTTTATAAAGTACACCTAAGTTTATTGTTCATCAAAATATCAGACAAACATGAACGGAGAAAACACAAGAAACACTAGAGATTTTAGTTTGCACTAGCTATCCAGCCAGTAAATATAGTACATGAAGATATTTTCTTAAAAGCTTTTTAATAACACTGAAATCACTTGCACAAACCTTGCCTTTCTTAAAATAGATATTTCAAAATATTTCTCATTTTGTTGAATGAAAATTATAATAATTTCAACCACATCGTAAGCAAAGCAAAACTTATAAAACCCGAGATACTCTCAAAAGCAAAGTATTCTCATATACAAAACCTCCAATGTTTCAGTCTTCAAACAGCAGCAGCAATCAGTGTCAGCGAAAAGGACAACGCGTTACATTCTCTACTAGCAGCATGTAAATAAATAAATCAATGTCTTGACAGTTACTTTTACGGTTCAAGTCCAAACAAGGACCATGCCGACAGGCAAAAGTAACGACAACAGCCAGCAACAGTGTCAGTAACAACAACAGCAACAGCAACAGCAACTGACCCTACTACCAAGTGAGTTGCCGACAACGCTGCGAACGAAGTGTCAACCACTGGTTTTAAATGAATTAAAATGCTTTGCGCCTTAAAGCAGGCAACAAGCACAGAATTATTTCCACAAGTGGATGGAATGTCTATGAAATATTGGAGCGAATGCTGCAAAATAGTATGGCAGCTTATTTATAAATGAACTCCTCGAACGAAAGGAAGCATGCTGCTGCAGAAGTGTCAAGTGAATGAGTTTATGTGTGTGTATGGTTGATTGGATGGAAAAATTTTCCGGTTATGACACCTTGTAAAATACATGAATCTTTCGTTACGATTTAATTGAGCAAAGATAAATTATGGTCATTGCTTGTGAAAATATTTTCTCAAATTATTTATGCGGTTTTCGCTTTAAAGAGACTTAAACAAAAAAATGTAAATCAAAACTTTCAACCATAACATGACATACATCAACCGATCATCATCTATCCTTCCCCGTTTTCTGCTATAAGATAAATGAACTACGTTGACACTTGTCTGACGTTTGTCTGCAGCGATTTAAACAATATAGTGAGTAATAAAAAATAAAAAAAAAACTACTTAAAATGTAAATGTCCTTTCAAGACCCTGTTCCTCTTTGACTTGATGCCACTGTTTTGCTGCGTGGTTTCTGCTGACTTTGAATAAAAATGTAAATTCTTTTATATTGCGAAAATACGCAGCAGTAGAGGAGTAGCATTTTAGTCAGCATAGTGTCATGGGGAACGTGTAAATACTGCAAGTTTTTAAAATGACAGCTGACTGATGACAAGTCATCAACCAACACAGCAACCAGTGCAGTAATACTTGTATTTGTTAAACATTTTTCATGTATTCAACAACGACAACAACAACAACAACAACGTATTAGACAGCGAAAGTATTCAATGTGCAATGAACCCTAGCTGTTACTTTAAGTATGGGAAAGGTCTTTTATATTTAAAGTTGCTATCAAAAGTTGGTCGTAAAACTTGGGTATTGATCTTAAATTAATTAGAAACAGTGATGGCATTTTCGGTACATTTGTACTTTTTTCGGTACATTTGCGTCCTGAAAAATCGTTGTCAGTACATTCGAAAAGTTTTCAGTACATTCGGTACATTTGGGGCATTTTCAGTACATTCGCCGAATTCTTAGCACATTTTCAGTACATTTTCGGTACATTTGGACAATTTATAATATTTACCTTTTTTTTTGTTTTTTAGTGAATGAAAATAACCGCAATGAGTAGATTTATATATAATATAATTACCCTATTATATTAATTACGTTTTTTTTTTAGTAAATCAAAATAATCGCGCAATATGTAGATTTTGTAATTAATTTAATATGAAATATATCTAATTTTGCTAGGGTTTTTGAGATGGGAAAAGTAAGGACCTTTTTTTTTTTTTTTTATAGTAAATTGTAGAACAATTTCGTGCATTTTAGGAAAATTGAGTGTTCAAGACAAAAAAGTACATTCGGGCTCTAAAAAGTACATTTGAAGTCTCGATTCAGTACATTTTCACAAAACCCAAATGCCATCACTGATTAGAAATTACATTTACAAAACAACGTTCAGTTTAGTGTCGATGTCACGTATTCATTAAAAATATGATATAAAGACAGAATTCGTTACAGCATGAAGTTTTTCTTTTAGAAAACAATTTTTACCAAATTTGTTACGAAATCTTTTAACAGTTGTATTTTTTTCACATATGACACAATTAATTTAATAAGGTATTAAAATTAACAGGCTTTGCGCTCCCATGCGTTACCTGTAAAGTAATATTCCGAAAATTCATACCGGACATGGAAGTCCCTACCTTCCGCGCCGATTTTTCATAAATAAATATCGAGAAAAAAAAATTATATTTTATCGTGTCTGCCTCTGATATATTGTGTTATTATTACATCCTATAGCTGAAAAGCTTAACCTTTTCCCTACAAAACGCACTGTCAATTATATAGATAATTCTCTTATCTCCAAGATATCGATTTAAATTTTTTAGCTATTCTGCCGTACGGAAACTTTCAATCAACGATATTTCGACGGAAAAAAAATTTTAAATTTATAGAAGTTAGTCTCAATCAGTACTAAAAGAAAAAAAAATGTACACAAAAATCAGAGATGCAAAAGCAATATGATGTCCAATTTGGCGTGGAATGCCTCAAATACACAGCCAGAAAAATAAAAATAAATTAATATAAATGACCGAAAAATAAAATAGTAAGTTTTGGATAACACAATTTGCACAGCATATATCTTTAAGAATATACAAAAACGTCTGCCTTCAAAAAATCAGCGCTGGAATCGTCTGCCTTTTCTATTTTTATGATTTTATAAGTAAAGGAACCAATCAGCCAGGAGGCAGATGCGATAAAATGATTAAGTGCATACTCAATTAATTTTTTTGAATTTTTTGAAATATTGAAATTTTTCAATGCAGCAATAAGTGACAGACGTTGTTTCTATTGTTTCTTATGACATTATCTTTATAATAATCGTAATCTGCCTGACGATAAAATCTCGTCAAACTAAAATATTAAAAATTAATTACTCCCAAAGGCATCAACAGAAAACGTCAGCCTCTTGCATTTATCTGTTTTTGTGTGTAAATACACTGTTTAATATAAAAGGCAGACGCGATGGAACCTATTTTAAAATTTCAAAAGGCTCCCAATTAATAACGCAGAAAGAATGCAGTGGCAGAGACTGTCGATATTATTCATATATATTGCTTAGACTTCATGATTTTCAACTTCTGTTGCACTATAAAGACATATAGGAATTTAAGCTACCGGCTCCTTAAGACATTAAAACGAAGATTTTTGTTTATTTTTAAATTTATTTTATTTATATATTTACTAAGCCATCTCGTGTTTTAAAATTGATAAAATTATTCTTAAGCTTATATAAAATCCTTCCTTCAAATTTTGCAATTGAAAAAAGTTCTTTGAAAAAAATGTAAGAAGAGGCAGCTGAAACATTTGATACTACAAATAAAGTTAGAGAAAACTTTGTTATCATGGCTCAATTGCTAGAACATATTAAGGTCGGATACCTTCCAAACTCACATAACTTAATATCACAGTGCTGTATTTTTCAACATATTATATAATGCAAGGTTGCAGCAATCTAAATTTACATTAATAACAATGTTGCACTCAATTTTATCCATAAATTAACGCCAATTCTATTTTGGCTGTGCACTATATCATGCGCTATTTTTTAAAACAAAAACCTGACCATCAGCTTTCATTATGCTAAAAAGTTATAATAAAGTTGCTTAGCAGCCGGGCTAAATGTAACAGCTAGTTGATAGAAAGTATTAATTTTACAAAAATAATTTTTAACAAAACGAATATAAACTATGCAGCAAAAGCACTACAAAGCAAAGAAAATACCCGCTTAACTGAAACTTTCTATAACTCCTCACTAAATGAAAAACTCAAGCAATATTTTGCACTTGCCTTCATCATAATCAGCATCATTGTCATCAAAAACAGCAGTAACTGCAACTCGCGACTACAGCGAGTCAAGTCTACTTGCATGTCTGCAAAGTTCTATGCACCAGAGGTTCCAACATTTTCAGTTAAAGGCATCATCCCCAATACCGCCTTCTTTAACAGCGTGAAAAATTCAACAAAAACAACTACTACTTTTGCGATAACAACAACAACAACAATTACATTCACATGCTAAACTTCAAAATGCAGCCCATTTTAAGCAGCACTGCATGTAACCGCATGCTGGCATAAAATGAAATAAAAAACAACGAAATTATTCCAGGAAAAAATCCAACGAACTGAAAAACTCAGAGAGTAAAAACAACGTTTAGGAGCGTTATTGTGTTGATGAAATTCCTGTAAAAACAGCACCAAACGAAGCATACTGAAGGATGCCAAATAGACTTGGTAACACACACACACAGATGCAAACAAACAAACGATGCAACAACGCACACCAGCACACAAAGTAAGCAGCAACAAAACACTTTGATTATTTGAGTTGAATAGAAAGGACTCCATTTATGGAGCGGAAAAAAACGCAAACAATGTTCGGGTAATGTGCTCCGTTAAGCGTTTGATGATGGTGACAAGTGCTCTCGTTCGGTTTTCTTTACTGCTACAGTCACTTTTTAGACACACATATAACATGCACATGTATCATGTGCATATTGGTTAGGGTGTAACTTATTTAGACCCAATTCAGTACTTGCTTGAATATATTCGTAAACTGGGTTCCTGGAATTATAGAAATCCGCAGAGACATCCAGGGCAACAAAAAAAAAGTTAGTTTTGTTGAGCTGTGTAAGACGAATTTTTTTGAATTTCAAATTACGACGAACTTTCACCAAATTTAATTGACAACTTCTGCAACTACAAAAATTTGACTGAGAGATATATTTTTTTTAATTTTATTATTATGTAAAAAATAATATCGGGCACTGCGGCTTTCAGTCCTAAGAACTTCATAAAATCTCGTTCTAATACCCTAATACTTACTCCTTGTTAGCTTTTTAAAAAAGGTATACATACTAGCTGACCATTATTCACTGAAGTCATTATTTACTTTTTTTTGAATTTGCAAGTAATGAGCGGATTTCGAAGAAATTTATAATGATCTCTCTCTCAGGTTACCATATATGTATCTCTGATCCTTTAATTTCATATTTTAAATTTGAAGTCTCTTGAAAAGTAGACATAATATTTTATCACAAATATGTTTGTGCTACTGCGACTTGTGATTCAAACTCTGACTGAAAAAGAGCTATGCATTAGATTTAAAAATATTATTTTAAAAATGTTAGAGTACACCCTATACTTAGTAGCATTACGTTTGTATGTACATAGTGCGTACATTAATGTGTTGTCATTGTTGGCTGCATAAGCGGTGTACAAATGAAGATGCAAATGGCAAGGTTGCAAATAGTTGGCTTGCGTTGATTTGTTAGCGCGACATAAACAAATATCGTTTTTTATACCTCAAACAATTAAGTATATGAAATATTTAATGAGATTCATTAAGAAAATGCATCTTTGCTTAAAAATGGTTTTTTTGCTTTGGTATCGAAAAATCTAAATATTTTTCAAACACTTGTTCTTCAAATTCGCTAACTATCCTATACGAGTGTCTCTAATATACAAATCATACACATCTTTATGAGTGACATATGACTCATGTGAATTATCACACAACTGACAGCCGCCTAATTGACTTCTTAAAAGCAACAGTAGCTTTAAATAAACTTCCCAGTTATTGATTGCAATCAAAATGCGACATTTGGTCGCCTTCTTCAATGGCAAACTTCTGGGAGAAAACGCCTACTTCTAAACAATTTAGCTCGAATGAAAAAAGACTGACAGCATAAGATAAGTTATAATGAATATCCCCCGCATCTTGCCCTGACAAGCCTACTAAATCTTTTGATATGACATACGCTCGATTGGTTGCAAAAAAAAAAAAAAACTTAAGAAACAATTTATTGATAATCTAGTTCGAAAATAAAGCTAACCTAAAAAAAAAAACTTAAGAAACAATTTATTGATAATCTAGTTCGAAAATAAAGCTAACCTAAAAAAAAAGACTCATATGATGTCTTATCTGAACCCAAAAAAAAAAAACAATTTGTGTACGTTGTCAAACAGCAATAAGCACAAATGTCACACGCTGACATGTTACCACACCTCTTACTTGCACGATTGCTCTCATATTCACTCCTGACTTATGCAGCATGGTATGGATGTGGTGACGTAGATTGACTCATTTAACAACAACAATAACAACAGTAGCAGCTCTGTACCGGCAACAACCTAAACAACTTACTGATGTTTATCTTTGAAACTTGTTACCAAATGACTCACAACCACCAGCATTTTGATTCTCTTACTCAGAGTATCGTGAAGACTTTATTTTCATTTGACCTACGACCGGTATGAGTTACAAGCGAAAATGATGATGTAATGTTGACATTTGTATTGTCACGTGATTGGGACTTTTCGTTCTGACATAAAGAGTGCGAGTGAGTAAATGAGAGTAGCGTGTTGCGTATGGAGTTTATGTTTCTGCTTGTGGTTTTCCGATTCATTACAACCCATTCGGCACAAAAATCGGTTTCGATAACGAAAACGATAGAAGAAACGGTGGCTTAGCGAATGAAACTATCGTTAAAGACTACCGAAACATTCGTCGATCAAACCAAAAACGATGGAAGAAACGATGGTTTAGCGAATGTAACGGCTACCGAAACGTTCGTCGACCAAACCAAATTCGTTTCCCAGCTCAATAATGACAGCTCATCGAATAGTTTTTTACATAATTTTAGAATAAATATTCTTTTAAAACTTTAAATTTGAACTATCGTAAAAAGTGAGCCTTCGTTTATTTTAGACTTTCTGTCGAGTGGGTTCGTTCATAATTTTCAACTTAAGAATCTTGCACGAGTATATTTATTTTCAACTTAACTCATAAGCTGGCGTTTATTGCGTTCAACTTCCTTAAACTTCCGGTCGCCAATGATTTGTATTTTCGATACCGTCTAATAGAAAATCGTCATCCCCATTGCGTATGCTACGCACGCATGTTCTTTCGCTCTCTCTCTCTCTCTCTTTCTACGTTGCTATAGTCAATTTCAATTAATCAAATGTCAAATACTTGACAGGAATTTATAAGTTATTTGTCGCGTCATTTGTGGCAGAAGCTGAATAACAGTACAGGATTTGGTAATGGATAACTTTGTGTGCAAATATTGTGGTATATTTTTTAGAAAAGTTTTTTAGAATGACGAATTATATGTCAGTCCCTCAAGATGTTTCCCTTTGAAGAAATTTTCATTTTTGAATTAAAAAAAAAAATATTTTCTTTAATAAAAAGTCACATCAGAATTGACTTTTTGACTGATGCGTGATTTCTTAAACTTGATGTAACATACGAGTATTGAATTTCAGTTGTTTATCATTAATCATATGAATTTCTAAGCTGAAACCAGAAAATATAAAATAATAGTATCGAAACATTTTACGCCTTCTAGAAGCTATAACATCCAGAGTTCATAGGAGCCGATTTTAATACAATGGCCGAAAAATAACTCAATATATTTTATATATAAATTGCGGTATAATTTATCTCTCGGACTTGTTTGGTGCCACTCTCTTGGATGACTTGTTAAGGTTTTTGAGCAATTGTTTCAACAGTCTCATTCATATTCAAGATTTAAGTTTAGGTGAGGTAAGATAGGGATGATGTCAGTTTAAAAAACAAGTCACTTGGTTCAAATGATGTCCCGTTTTGATATCATTGGAAATCTAATTAAGTCCTCTCGTGAAACCAACCAGATGTCGTAATAAAATTGAGTAGCTGAAGCATACTACAATGTCTAGGATCATCTAGTTTTACATACAAATAAGAGCGAACGAAGTCGAAGTCGTTCAGGATATGCGCAAGGAAAATGTAAACGCTTATTTTTTACAAGTACTAGATTACACCGATGTGTTTTCAAGTATAAAGTAAATATATTACGGTAAGATAAAATCTATCGCTACATGAGTGAACAGCATGTTTTCATTGTTAAAATATTGGCAATTCGTTAATTAGGCCATAGAAAAACCAAAAGAAGATGAGAATTTTTTCAAGGAAATAATTGGAATCGTCCACCAAGATCAAGCAAGATCAAGGTCACTTCAGCAATTTCTTTTTTTTATTATTACTAACCGAAACCAATGTACTTTAATTTTCAATAAAAATAAATAAAGACTTCATACAATTTATTTTCTTTATTTAAAATTTTTAAAGATACCTCAAATTAGAACACCATATGCAAACAAGCGTGGAAAATCCTTCAATATTTTTTAACTTTGGGCAATTTTTTGTTTTTCTGCTCCAGCTCTTTAGCAGCTAATTCAAATACATACTTCCAAACATTTTGTTACCCAATCAGAAGGGATAACATATCTCTCGATTGTGAAGGTTTGTAGCGTCTTTTGCGAATCTGGAATTATTAGAAAAGAAGGAAAGAAACTATGTTTTAGAGCAGACATAATGCGACTATGTTCGTCAAACTAAAAAGATCGATATTGAAGAGGATGCAACTTATACAAAAGTCAACTACAATACTTTAGCACCAATATATTTCATATAACTTTCGCCTCATTTTGATTACTCTTTTCATACCCACACTTGAAATTAAACACAAACCAAACCATCCCAGTAAACTTTCTTAAGATAACATTTCCTCTAAATGTTGATGCCATAAATTTATAAAATCAACCTTTTCCCCTAACCATTTACAAAGTGTATGCAATTAATCACTGCAAACTAATTTTTGCAAAAAAAAAAAACAAGTTCAAAAACTGCCCACTTTCTTAATTTGAAGTCCAGGAAAAAAGAGAAATCAGTAAAAATAAATTACATTCCAAACTGACGTTTCAATTATTTATAAACCACAATAGTAGCAAAAATTTTTCTATCAATTGTGTCGATTTGCACATTCATTCTATGACCCAACTACAAACTATTGAGCAGAACATTTTAGTTTAACCCTTGACAACCTCGGATGAACAAATATTGTACGCACAATTGCAAATGATGAAACAGCTTTTGCTTATCGATGAAATGCCGACCACAGTCCTTAGCATCCTTTTCGTTACTCTTCCTCTTACAGAAATGTTGGTCAACCGAAACTCGTTTTACTTTGCGGTGTGGAAAGTGAAAATTCAGACTCTTGACCAAAAAACAAACACCAAGTCAGAAAGCGTGCAGAAAACAAAACAACAACCAAAAAATCAAAATAAAACTTTATATCAACTTGTAACAAAACTTGAAGAAAACAAGCAAACAAACAAATATGTAGCAGTTATAAAAAAAAAAAAAAAACAGTACACACTCCTCTAAAAACTTTGCTTGCAAAAATAATCAATTTCTGATTTTCAACAGATAATTTTTCGAGTGCCAAAACTATTCTAGAAGTAGCTACATAGGTACTATGATGAGTGGTCAGTCCTTTAAGAACATAAAACAGACATCGTCGTCGTCATTTTGGCACACGATAATTCTCGCTTCATTAAATGTAACCCCATAATCTGAGAATTGTATCAAAGAGAAAGAAAGACACAGTGTTGGATTTATCAAATTATGAATGATAGTACATAAGATAAGATTACTACTGTGTTTATCTGGAAAGAGTCCATGTAAAGATGGTTGTGTTCGTTATATGATATGATGCACTAATACAAAACGTACTAGACATAGTGCTACCATTACTGTTTACTTTTTCAGAACTTCATATTCTGCTCATTAAAAAAATGTATATTCTCGAAACGGAACCATAATTTGGCAAAGCATAATTACACAGATAGATAAAAAGAATTAAACAGTTAAAAGTAACATTTCTAATGGACTAGTGTAGTTAATGCCTGATTTTGCAACAGATTGAAAGAAATGCGATGTATTAACTTATTTGAATTGATGAAGAAAATAATAATTTTTACAATTTCCAAAATGAATCCTTTCGTCCTTTCTAAACTTGCGAAATTGAACAGTTTTCACTGGACCAGCAACATAAAGTGCCTGAAAGTACTGAAGCTTGACACAGGGTACTAAAGTTTGAAAGTAAACTTTTATATTGTTGTTGTTGTTCTTAGTGTTAAAAACATAGTTTCTTCTACTTCATCTTCACTGCTCCTAGTATTTTATTAAAATGTAAATATAAATCACAATAAACCGTGCGGAAAAAATTGAAATAAATTTTCTTAGGCCAAAAAAAAAGGGAAGTTGAAAAATTGATTCAGCATATTTTAAGTTAACCTAACCTTTTGAGGTTAGGCTAAGGATAACTACCACGCACACTCTAGCAACAAGGCAAAGTTTACTTGAAGTGCATAGTTGAAAGCAGTAGTGTAGCCAAAAGGGAATCATGGCGATAGATCTTCCTTAGGGCTAGGATTAATAAAATTTAATTTATAAAGTTTTCTTTAAAGATCTAATCCATCTCCAAAAATGATGCTTATAAACAACGTAGTGAATTTGTTGTCTTAAATTATAAAAAAAGTAAATAAATTTACAACTTTTTTATAGGTCGTCTGAGTCAAAAAGAAAAAATCGTCGTCCGCAGAATTCAAATAATCAAAAGTGAGGACCTTTACTCTCATTCGCGAGTGTTCCGGTTTTTGAACTAAAAAAGTTTTCATCCCCTTGCTGAAATTCTGCCTACGCCGCTGTTTGAAAGGATTAGTAGCTTGCTTTTTTTTTTGGTCGCTTTTTGTCTACAACATCCATTGAATTTTACTATTCTCTTTTTTTTGTTTCCAAAGTACTAGTTATTTTACAAGTACAACATAATCATAACAATAAGGATATTGATAGCGTAACTGACAAAAGAGGTTCAAAATGTCACACCGTATATTCTGGGATATGAGAAATATTTTTTCCTATAAAGAGCAACATACATACACATGTAGGTACGGTATGCTGTGTGGTAAGTGTGTAGAGTTTATTGAAAGTACATGTACTTATTTTTGCTTGAACAGAACATTTTTGGATTAAGGTCATGTCATAAGGTTAAGGATATTAAAGTTAACAAGAGAATCAAAAGGTTTGAGAGCGTTTTGATATTTTTGCATACAAAAATTAAAAAATATGGACTTGAAAGTGAGATATAGAAAAAATGCTTTAATATTTAGAGATTTATAAAAAATATCTAGCAAATATGGAAAATATGTAATGCTCTTAGTTTCTCTTCAGCGCATTGGTGATATTTTGGTGTGAGCAAATTTGTCCAAAAGTAATAATTACCCAAAAACAAAGCGAAAAATCGCACAAAAAGAAGGCTAAGATTCCAAAAGCAATTTCAATATAAAAAAAGAACATATATTGCACAAGCAAATTTAGAAACAGGTCTACAAAATCAAAATTTCTACGAAATACTTTTATTTTGAGTACAAAAACAATTTCGCTCAATAGCTTGAAAATTAAGCCACCAGTTGGAAAATATATTTTGATCAATGCCAGAAAAATCTCCGTGAGACAAGATATGACCCACATTTCATAGTCTTAAAATTACTAAAAACTTTTGCTATTTTCAAAAATATACGATTCTTATTGAAAGTTTTAAATTAACATTACTCGTTCATATCTGAAGACTGCAGTTTTCGCCAAAAATAATTATATCTGATCCAAATTACATTATTTATTGGAAATTTAAAAAGGTGAAAGGTGGGTTAAATTTTGTAGTATGGAGATTTTTTGAACATGAAATCGATGTGTTTTCATCTCTTCTACAACATTGCTCCAAATATGGTTTTCTAATTGTGACTTAATATCCGAGCTATGGAGCGAATTTTTTTATCGGTCTTTTACAAACAGCCCTAGCTACCACTATTCTGCTGACTGACGCTTACTTCGATAAAGCTGGGAAAAATTACTATAAAAATGTTCCTTCGAACTAATAAAAATTTTCAAATTTTTCGAAGCATTTGTTGTTTACGATTATCCGCTTAGAATTCGAGTCAAATAGCTCGATTCAATTTATCACGACTTATTTGAAGTTTTGAAATAAAAAGTAAATTTTCTTATTATACTCTCTTTTTGAAAATGTACTCATTAGCTTAATGCTGTCGTACTGGATAATCTGCTGGCGTGCTCTAAATAAATGTGTTTCATTAACATCATCTTCAAGTGGAGCTGTCATGCTGCAATGACTACTACACAGCTGTCTTATTTCAAGACTCATCTCTACTCCACTTGTTCTTCATTATTTCTACGCTAATATTTTTTTATTTTATTAACATTATCTCTTTACTTTTTTTGTTTAACATAACATTTCGTGTCATATTTTGTTGTCATTGTAGTTTTATCCTTGTTCATTGTCTACATTGTTGGCAGTGTTGGCTTCATATTATGTTGGCAACCTTAAGATCCTGTTTTTGGTTTCATTTTTGTTGTTGTTGTGCGTTGACAATTTTGTAACCAAAGTGCTAATTGCTTCCAGGGGCGAAAATGTCTCTACAATTTTAAAATGCACTTTTACACAGAGAGGACTAGGTAGAGAAAGGGTAAGGTAAAAGCAACGGAGAAATAAGCAAAATGTGTTAGTCAAATTGCGATAAAGAAATTATGGCTTAGAGAATGCGCATACGAGACGAGAAATGTTGTAAGATATTTGTATCAAGGATCGCAGTGGATATCACAGGATAAGACATTAACAGATTTAGACATATATCTAATAAGACAACGTCTTAGATGTATTGGCGAACTTCGTTTACATATTTATATATTAAACTTATACCATCGGAATTGTTTTTAGACGTACTTTTCATAAATAATATCGAACAAATTTTAAAACAATATTACCTACTCGTACTATGACATTTTGAAGCAAAAAAAAAATTAATTTTACATTTCAAAAAAAAGCCTCAGTTTCCAAAACTTTATATAAATAGCTTAAATAGCTTGATAAATGGATTTGAAAAAATTATGGAGAATACTTTCAACAAATTCTATAAGAAAAAATTTTTTTTTAAAAATATCAGAGATGCCAAAGCGAAATTAAACTAAGACCATTGTTAGATCATTAAGGCTTATAACCGAAGCAAAAACGGGAAATAAAGCCCAGAAGCGATTATGAGCGGATAACACGTATTAAAGGCATAAAATTGAAAAGTCTGTTGCTTTATCGCACACAACACATAATACGATACTTTTAATGAGTCGTGTACAGTAGCCCTTGCAGTTGAAAACAACGATGCGCTGCTCTTGTAAGGATTCACTTTAGGGAATATTCGCTGTCAGTCGTCGTTGAAAATAGGAAAATATTTTGGTGTTGCATTTGTTGTTGTTGCTTTGCAACTGCGGTTTTACTTTGTTGGCTGGCAGCCATTTTATTATTTGTTTTACAAGCTTTTAGCCAATATCCTTTTCCTGCCACACTAAACTTAATTTTTTTTTTCTCTTTCATTCCTGTCAACCGCTTCTTTTGACTTGGTGGCTGTTGTTGGCATTTTTGTTTTCAGGACATTTGTTATTCCTTATAGTGGTCTAAAATTGTTGCAACAGTTGCAAGTTCTATTTGAATAGAACTCAAGTTGATGTTTATACACTTATTTGAAATGACTACTTAGAGTTTTATTTTTCACTCAGAAAAATTGTCAGATTTTGCTGACCCCTACAAATATTGAAAAAAAAGAAGATTAATATTAAACTCAATAACGTGAAGCATTTCCAAATAGTACAAGGGAAGTATCAAAATTTAGAAAGGAAACACCATCCTATTATACAAATACATGTTTTCAATAGCATCTGGAATATAAGGCACTAGTGCGAAAAAAATATAACTTCAGAAATATATAAGTTGTGAGACCAGATATTTTTATTTCCAAAAGAATTTTGGAGGTATTGCGGGGATCCTTCTTTTCTCCTTTATTTTTTTTTTTTTGTTTTTGAAAATATGGATTCTGTGATTATCTAGAATAATGCGTCATCATTTTCGAAATCGATACAGCCGTTACAGAAGAATGAACAAAAATGTAAGCATGGATTTGCCCCTTCCATTTTTTTCCTTATATACATATATGTAAGTTACGTACTCGTTTTCCTGGGGCATTAGGGAAGAGATTTTGCATTCGTTTTTTAGTTTAGACCTTTACCTAACTATTGATAAAATATAGCGGGGGTTATTGATTTATCGACTAAAAATCAATTTCAAGAAAAAAACTATTTTGGGCCGTTCCACCCGAGAGCGACGATATACACTACCTCGTTTTGGAATTTTTTCCAATGTTGTTTTAATGTTTTTAAATTGTCGTCAGGGAATTGACATAGAATTTATCTTAATTATGACCTGAGAAAGCGAGTGAACTTTTAGTGAATATTCACTTTTTTAATATTTTTCTCAAGAGTACTGACCTGTGAGTCATATAGAAAAAAGAAATAAAACCTCTCAATGTAATGGCGTATAGAAATGGTTAATATGTAATTACATATTCTTAACTTATGTAACTATTCAAATTAACTTAAATCAAATTTTCTAAACTAATTAGACTTAATATTCCTAACATACCATAATAATATACTTGAAAATGGCTTAATTCACACGCACACATTTGTATACACTTTCACAATTTTGTGTACGTACATATATTAAGTTTATTCATTGGTACTTATTATGTTTTGGATCCTTGTAATTACCTATAGGGTGATTTGCTAATTTAATTCGCTTGTGCAACACGATATTGTTGTAGGAAATCAAATCAAAGCAAATCAAGAACCAATTTGCAATTGGAATAAATAACTAAATGTTTAGCATTAAGGCCTAATATTAATTCAATTACGCGCAAACCACACACTTTAATTTTAATTGACCCAGTGAGAACTCATAGCTAAGCATTTAAAGATTCTCCACTTTATGCAAAAACTGGATATCAGATCTTAAAATTATAAAGAAGAAACTGTTTTAATGAAAGCAACTAACAAAAATTTATAAATACACTTTATACAATTCATTTTCACTTTGTTATACGGTTACTATATTTTTCAATCATTGTCATGATCTTTGGATTCTTTTCAATAACTTCCCTCAAAGTTAATGAGAGGGACGGCATCTGATTCCCATCAGTTCAAGACAGTGCTGTTTTGAGGCTAAAATATATCAAAATTCGAAACCCATGTATCAGAAAAATTTTGGTGCTTTAATTACAAGATCTAGACAAAATTTTTCCACTATATATTTTTTACCAAAGAGAACCCAAAGGATATTCAGGCTCGTCTGAAGGCATGAGCACAGCAGGCATTGGCCGATGGCCTACAGCCCGCGCTGTACTAAGTTATTTGCTAGGGGTAAAAGAAGGTTTAGAACCCCCTAACATAACAAGATATTGTGTGGACTTATCAGTTTTTCGATGTCGTCAATACTTAGTATACTCTACGAAACCCATAAATTATTTATCTAGGCGCTGAGAGGAATGATTAGATGATTATGATGACTGGGATCTGATTAAAGCCTTTTAGGCAAATGCTCTAACTTTTTACTTTGACATCTTTGCTAACTGGGTTCGTTGTTCACACATATGCTTTTAAATAACGCCATTTAATCTGCTAAATTTATTTCAATGAAAAATTCCACGAATTTTTGTGTGTCATTTGTATGTCCTACCAATTAATCCTTTCATAAAAACAAAATAAAACATCACCATGACAAGTGACCAACACGAAACGCGAAAAAATGTCTAACAAACTTTCATGAAAAGTGCAACAAACGAACATTTTAACAACACGCTAGCGCGATATGGTAATGCCTGCTACGGTTGTTGCTATTGCTGCTGGTGGGCAAGCTAACTGAATTTTATCTGCCATTTACGACTGTAAATTATACACAATTTTTACGCTTAATTTGTGGAAAAACGGATCGCACGATTTTTCCTGGAAAATGTAAGGAGTACAAAAAAATAATAAGTATAAATGATTACAGTTGTATTGCACCGCATGGCATAGATTTCGCGTTGGCAATAAAGGAGAGGTAACGATATTCTGGGAAAAATGGTCCCAAAATAAATCAGTGATTTTTTTTTTTAATTTTAGATTTAAAAATCAGATTAAATTTTAAATGCCAGTAACATCATAACATAAAATAACATGAACATATTGTGAATTTGACTAGTCAGGTTTGTCTGAATTACCTTTAAGAAAAATATCATTATAAATTATTGTAAAATAAAATCGGAAATCGAATTTTTATTGTTCAAGTATCACTCATACCTACTATAAACTTCGTTGGACCAAAAATATTTTCTTTGCAACACTCCTGAATTTTTGCAAAGTTTTTGTCGCAAATTTACTAATTTTCAAAAATTAGTAAATCACTGTACAATTAGTAGCCGCTATTGTAGAGTGTGATATATAAAATTGTCACATTTGAGATTTTCGTAATTTCATTGACATTATGGCAAGGGCTAATTATTTAAATAAAAACGCTGGTGGAGTCATTTCCTTCGTTGCTTTTAGAGGAACAGATTGCTATTGAAACCAGTTAAAAAAAAGTTATATCCTGAAACTTTTTGACTTCTAGAGATTTTTTCTTATGGGTTGTCATGAAATGTTTTATATACATATATGTATGAGGGTCGATTTGCCTAGTATTACCATCATTTCACCTTTAATGAGTTCAAATTTTTCTCAATTTACTTTTACAAACACAGCATACCATTGTTTACGCGGATTTCTTTTTGTTTTATTCTGCCTATTCCAACATATAAGTTACATACACGGTTCCTTTTTATCTGAAAAAAGTTGATGAAAAGACCAATTTTTTTTTTAATTTATATTATTAAATTAATTGTTCTACGATTTTATATTACCTAAAAACATGTTTATTCGAATAATTGAATATCGTAAATAAAGAAAATCGAGTGCTGCCAGCGCATTTTTGAAACATTACTGAGATATGACCGCTTAAAGATTTCGAAACGGGTTTTTACTCAATTTCTCGATTTCATGCTTAAATAGAATGCGACTTAGCTCATCTTTTGTCATTTTAAAATTAACGATAAAAGTCACATTTTTCAAGCATTTAACTTAACTTAAATCACTAGAATTTTAAAGAAAAACTAGGTTTTCAGATTTGACCAATTCAAAACTATTTAACCACTTAAAGTATTCAATAAAAAATCAAACAACTTTTCATTTTCTTCAAGTTTGTTATAGGAATTTTTATCGTAGAAACATCTGAGTAAGACTCAGGAACTTATTATGACCTATAATTTCCCTCTGACATGAATCAGGTCAATTAAACCTATTGAAAATGGGTCTCTTGTATTGGACTTTTGCATTTAATTTCCAAATAAAAGCTGACGGGTAAAAACTTCCCTTAAAATGAGATACCTCTCATTGGTGTAGACCATTTTTGAACTTTTTGTCAAAAGATGGTTTTTGCATAACCCATGTTTTTGCTTTAAGTCGTTTTGCAATATAGAAACTGAAATTCAAAAAAAAAATACAAAGAAAATTCAATTGGTCCTTTCATCAACATTATTTCGTTAAAATCGTACCGTGTACAAAGTTAGCATGAGTTGAACGGGGTTACGTTCTGGTTAAGTGATATGCTACAATTCAGCTTCTGCAATGGCGGCGGCAGTACTAAAAGGAATTCGCCTCAATCTGACATGCAATGCGGCAGCAGACGTGTAATTGCTGACTGCAATTGCTCTATTTGTATTTATGATATGATATTTTGTAAAAAGAAATCATGTAAGAAAAAGTCATTTCGTTAATTTTAGCACGAAATATTCAATTGAAATGCATTAAAGAGCAAATTTTTAAATGTACAAAGTAAATTTTAAATTACTGAGTAGATATAGAAAAAAGAAACTGGCTATGACACATTGTTGCAAATATTATCAAACGATAAGAAGTTAGTTAACACCTCAGATTTAATTATTCGGAACAACGAATTCAAATGTTTCTTATCAAAATGTTGGAACTTCCAAATACAAAAAGGACTCTCATAGTGATGCCTTGAACTCCAAAATTGTTCTTTGAAAACTTAAATTTATATTGCAATCTACGACGGTCATACAGACAATAATTTTCATTAATTGTTTCGCCTACTTCTTTGAGTTTCAAAAATCGGAATGAAGTGAATATAGAACGTATGTATATCGACAGTAATAGTATCGATACAACATACTTTCTTCCTTCCCAGACTATGACTCCCACTGCGCACAAAGTGCTGACAAATTCATAAGGATAATTAAAGGATTAAAATGTCATTCATTGCCATTTGATTTACAGATATACGACTTAGGTAACCAACAACTGAAGTAATCAAGAACAACAACAACAATGTTTACAACAACTAATATGCTGCACTTATATTTACAAACATACATATAATGCAAGTTTGTTCATTGCATTTTTGTGTAATTGTCATTGCATGCAATCAGCCAACCGACTGAGGGCGCTTCCTTGCTCACATACACGCAAAACACGATGCGTCTTTAGCGTGTTCGCTGTCAACAATTGGCGCCAAGACTATAAAATTTCATAAAATTGAGTTCTAGGAAATGTTCATGGAAATGCGATTTCATGATTTTTGTAGCTAATTAGTATAAGTTTCACTAATAAATTAATAGTTGGAGTATATTGTTCTAAGCTTGTCACACAAATATTTATGTTGTACTTTTTGGTGCATTACCTTTAGTTAAGCACTAAACTATATATAAAAATCGAAAATATTGGGAAAAAAAAGTCAAAAAAGTGTGCAATTATTTATGAAATGAACGACTTATATTCGAATGATAAGGAAAAGTCAAAAGTTTTATTTAAATTTTTGTTTTTTATTTTTCAAAAATTCTGAAACAGATTAATAAGTCTTGATGTATAGGTCAATCTTTTACTTTTTAATATTCATTTAAGTTCAACATATCTGCAGATCATTCCAAATATCAGACTTCTAGATTATGTTGGAACTAAGATATAACCTTTTAAACGACCGAAGTTTTAGCAGTTTGTAGTATTTTGATCTAAATCCTCCAAATATTTAAATTCCAGTCCTGTTTAGGTCTGAAAAAGGAGACTTTCTTGTCTTGCCAAGAGCCTTTCAGCGATTAATACAAATGTGTAGTAATATATACATTAAAGAACTACCATTTTCCAGTATTTATCAATTCTAAAAAGAACCCTCATATGTTTTAAAAAACACCTTCAAAATTTTTTCAACCTTTAAAAAAGTTTTCTTTGAAATAACAGAATATGTATGGTTCAAATTTTCGAAAATTAAAATTCTTGCCCATAATCAACTTTTTTTTTTTTAATTTCTCTGTAGGCATTCCTTTAGCTGTTATTTATACACAATAAAAGTGTTCTTTTATTCTTCATTCTGACGATTGAATTCTATTTTGTATTTTGTGTTACTTCAGTCACTTTTAACACGCCCATTACCAGGAAACAAGGAAAGACTATAAACTTAAAATACCATTGGCCATTTGTTAACAGTATATTGACGGAATTTTTATTTATTATTTATAACAACTTTTTGAATACAAATAAAAATTCACTTAAAAAGCAATTTAACCCTTCTGGCTGTCATACTTTTGTCTAAGAAAGGCGTTGTGTAACAATTGCTTGAAGAAATGTCACTATGAGTTTATTAAATTTTTTATTTTCTTGTTAGTACTTACCACTTCTTTTCAAAAATATTGTTGTTGTTGTTGTTGTTTTTTTGCTGTATTTGTTATTATGTTATTGTAAAATGCGATTTATTGCGTTAAAAAAAAAACTCTGTTCAACAACGAAGGTAGCATAGGTATTTTCAGAGTGAGAGAAGTTTAACCCATTATTAACGACGACTTTATCGAAAAATTAAAAACTTTCTGATATACAATAACATATGATTGGACGGTTGAAAAATTAATGGCCATATGACTGAACAATACATAATGGCATCGGAAAACAAAAGATCTTCTTAAATAAATTTGACTAGTAACTTTTCTCAACGGACTTGGACTCCTTATGGCTTTGATTAACGACGGCATTTTTTTTTTCAAATATGTAGAAAAAAATAATTTATATGAAAAATTTTTTATTACCAAACGATTATCTGAAGTCCATTTCATATCTGCCTCAGAAAAATTTTTAGAGCTATTGAGTTCTAATGTATGTATGTGAGTGCTCTATGTAAAGTGAGGCAATATAAATTTAGTACAATTTCAACTATCTGATGATATACAACGACAAAACGCACTGATATAGTGGTGGTTTCCATTAATAGTTATCGCTCAGTTGTATAAACTCAGCGTGCATATCGTCGAAAATATTGTGATCGACATATACTGGCTACCAAGATATCCTGATTTGACTTCACTGGACTTCCTTATGTGGGGATTTTTCAAGAATAAAGCAACAAGTCAAAGACCCTAGAAGAGCTCACAGATAACATACGAGCAGAAATGACTGCGGTATCGCCCGAGATATTGGCCAATGTGATGAAAAATGCCAGAATGCTTTGTCTCACCAATAACGGTGGTCACTTACTAATTTTTATAAGAATTACAACAGTGAAAATCAGTCGGTAAAGGAAAACCTTCAAATTAAAATAAAGATAAATTGGTGGACCCAATGCACAGATCCTCTAATCCTGGTGACCCTATGCAAATTTTTGCAGAATTTCTATTTGTACAGTATTTTCTACATAGTGACAGATGTCCTGTATAAAATGGGGTTTCAGTTTGTAAACAATGATACAAAAACTAACAAATTATTTTGAATTGTTACTAGTGCATTTATCTTTAAAAATTTAAAGTGTTTCTTATTAAAATCCATCTATTAAACTCATAACAATTGATGGTCAAACATTTTTTTTAATAATTTGTACGACAATATCTATAGGATTCCTGAAAAAAAAACACTTGCGAAAACGTGTTAATTTTACATTATATGACACAACATTTTATTAGCCAATATCGATAATGTCTTAGCAGCGGTCATCGTCTTCGTCAACAATTTCATCGACGTCTTGTTCTCGTCTACGTCGTCATTTCTAGTTGCCGTCCGTCAACGATTGTAAACATATAATGACATTTTTAAGTACCGTTATTGTAGAAACATGAAATTGATATCCTTTTGCTTTGTCATGTCATTTGGTGGCCCTTCTTTATGCTACGGCATGTGTGCTTGTAGTAGCGAGCACTTGTGCTTTTGTTGTTTGGTCTTCTCTGTCATTAGGCGTTGATGTGCTGACCATTATCCTTCAATTATGGACACGACATTTTAGCGCTTAAAAACAATGAATTGTAAAAAAAAAACGAAACAACAAAATTGCAGTTAAAGGACCTGCCATCACACCACACCACGCCAATAAACATGCAATGGCAATCATGCCCTAAGCGCTTATGCGTTAGAAATCGACGTCAAATACTCGTAGGGAAGGAAAAAAAGATTATGTGCAATAAAATTTTAAGTAGAAAATTTAAAGAAAATTTACAAATAATGTGTGCAATAATGCAAAATTATAGAGTTATAAAAATCAAATTGCTGTGCAAAGTGGGGACGCGTCAAATTAATAGATAATAAGAAATGAAATGAGGGCGTTGCATTTTTCATTATTGGCAAAATGTAATTACTTTTTTCAAATGAGGTCATTTACACTGTGTAAATTATAGTGCATGGAAATGGAAACAAAACTATGATGAGGCTTTGCCAGGATAATTAAGTGTGATTTTAAAAATACCATTTGATGACAAAAACTAAAAAAGAGCATAGCTTCTACGAATTTCTGCCTATTGGAATATAAGAGAAATTTTGTTCTGGTAAATTTGGCAACATTCCATGAAGTCGGTTACGAATTAGTACCTCGGTGGAAAGAGATTGAGCTCCAACGATTAAAGTAATTGCTCAAACAAATGCCTATTTGGATGACCTCGAGAAATCCTATTTTTAGGAAGGAATAAAAAAATTGTAGAAACGTTGGACTAAATGTATTGAGCTAAAAGGAGTCTATGTTGAAAAATATAAACTTTTCTTATATTTATACTATGTGATAGTTTCCATTAATTTTTCGTATTTTGCCTAGTCATGTTCTCTTAAACTGCGAACAATTTGATTCAACAGAATTTAAGAAAGTGTGTGTTTCTTTTGTAGTTTAAAATATTTTTGGCTTCACTAAATTTCACCCTTTATAGCATGTCCTTGCAATTTTGATTTGGTCTGTTAAGTGTATCTTGCTTTGTTTATATTTCTACTTAATCCCATTCCGTGGATTTTATGACACGTGTAATTCAAAGCAAAATATATAATTAAACAACGAATGCAAGAATGTACATCTTAGAGGAAGACAACACAATAAAAATGTAAATTTTTGGTTTGTAAACTTTATTTCCTTCATCCTCATTATCATTGTCAGTTTGTCGTACACAAGTCTCTGACGAAATCTTCAAATTCATTAAGCTTAACTCAATTGTTGGCATAAGCTCTGTATCTACCATCAGCATGACACCGTGAATAAGAGATGGAGCTACAAAAATTTAAAAAAAACGAAGCTAACTTAAGTCCTTAATTTTCAACAAAATTTGAATATTTGTTTGTTAAATGGTTGGAAGACTTATAGGGTAGACTTATTGATTTTATGTAAATTAATTTATTTTTGGCATAATGATATGTCTAAAGGTTTAAGAAATTTCAATTCCTTACTTATTTCTAGGTATGAAGTTAAAAAAAAACATAGCCACGAAAAAATCTCAAATTCAAAAATACTCAAAGTCTGTAGATCAGGTACCCTGGAGAAGTATCGAGTGGCGAAGTGAGTAGAATGTTTCATTTGAAACAAATGCTTCAGGCCATGAATCAGAATAAGATAGTTTGCATGGTGATAAATCACAACATAATAACAGTCGAGGTGTTCGGAGATAATAGATGGGCAGAAATAGATCAGAAAATGGAGACGTTTCGAATGGAAATTAGCCACTTTAATTTCTACTGCCTTTTATAAGAAATTTTATGAGCTCAAAAACTATTTTAAAAGCGTCAATCAAAAGGTAAAATATGACGATAAAAACATAAATGAAAGATTTCAAATTCTATAGATATTGGAATTAGATAGCATACTGACATGGCAAGAATTTCTTATTAATTTATATTTTGGTTTTATCTGCTGGTTAGCCTCTATAATTTCCCATATGACTTATATCCTTATAACTAATTTACACAAATTGGAGTTATTAAATCTCCAACTTTCATTTGACAATCGCCTAGAATATCAGAGTGTGAAAATTTGTGTTGTGGGATTACTTCTGTAAATAAATTAAATGTAATATTAATGCACCACAATCCAGAGATCGAACTATTAGAAATGCGAAAATGATTATTTAGAAACTAAATTTTCTAATAATTTACTACAGTGCTTAAGTCAACAACAATTTAATGCGAAAATCGATTGTTTGAGCGATTGCAAATAAAACAAAAAATAGTAACAAAACTTTCACAAACTTAATGAGTACAATATATGTATGTATTATATGTAACTCAAAATTTGTGTTATTGTTGCAACGTATGTGTGTTGGCTTAAAACATCCGAAATTTTGTGTGAATATAGGCAAACATTTCGTTTAATAAAACAACAAAATCATATACCAAAAAGTGCCCAAAATAATGTGTGGATGCCAGCTGGGTGCTGACAAAAGTAGAGGCCATGCGGTAGCGTAACCATATTACATTTTGTGGCCTCATGTGTTTTGTTGTTGTTATGTGTTGTGTGCCACATAATGAGTTTTACGCGGTTTCTACAAAACTAATCACATAGATTTTTAAAAAAAAAATTATTTTTTGGGTTGAGTGCCGACGAGCTTGAGTTAAAAAAAAAACTCTGGGTAAAAAGCTGCATATACATAGATACTTCTGTAGAATAGCTGCTGCAAAATTATCGTGTATAAATAACGAACTCATTCAGAGTAATAGTTTTATTCATAGCAACATACATAGTTATCGTTATTCAGGTTTATCTAGAGTATTCGAATTTTTCTAAAAGGAGCTAATTAGATATTGAAAAACCATTTTTGCTATGACTGATATGATCTTAAAGGAACGATTCTTTTCAAAATTTAGGTGCACATTGAATGTAATGTAAAATGATATGTAAAATTTATGCCGATTGGCCCAATTCATCTATAAAAACGTTGCAAGTTTAACTTTTTTTACAATATAAAAAAGATAATTTTACATATTAGAACACTGATTTGCAAGCATGGTTTATTTACAAACTGAAGATGTTTGTTATTCGTCACGGCTCGCCGGTATGCAATTTAATTCACCCCCGATTTAGAAACCAAAAGCACCTGCCCAAAATTTTTTCTATTAAACCATTGTTTTCTTACAAGGCATTTAATACTGACAACGAAATGAAATCAGAAATCGCATTAAGATTCGGAGATATAGATTATAGATATAGAAAAATTCATTATAAGTTGAGAACCCTTAAATCGATTCATCAAAGTAAGGATGTCATATGAAAGATAATTTAATAAGATATAAAATTGGTTCATGAAAGTTTTAAATTTGTGCGATAGTTTTCGAGATATGACGATTTTTCAAAATTTCTGGCCAACTTTCTTTTAAAAAATCTGATTAATGATGTGTTCAATTTTGGTTTTGCCTTACCTATCGAATCTTTTAAGGGTATCAAATAAAAAATAAGAAGAAGAACAAGAACAACAGAAATGAAAAAAAACAACAATAAAATAGGCGGCTTTCAACAAGTTTCAAGAAAATTTCTGGAGTTCCTTAAAAAATTGGGTTAACAAAGAAAAACTAACACTGAATAGTATATCATTTAAAAGGACATAGATAATGTTTTCTTAGTATAATAATAAAATTTTATGTTATTCAAAAAGGCTTAATAGCTCTCGGGGGATTTTTTTTTTTGATCGCTCCACCCTATTATAAAATTGATTTATTTTTCCAAATCATTTTTAGAAAAATTCAAGTTTTCTAAAAAAATTTTCTCTCTTTAAACTCAAGATTTTTTAAGCCAGATATCAATTATTGGTGGAAGAAATTAAATCTATTTTTGTTAGAGCTCAGAATATACCACTAAAAAACAAATAATTTTGATTATTAAAACTATGTTTTATTTCACTAGGCGCCAGTGTTTCAATTAACTTAAATAAAATTTGATATTCTGTTGGCTTGTGTAATAAAAATATAAACTACAACACTAAGAATAGTAATAAAATTTCACATGTGCATACATACTACAGAAATTATTTGCTATTCATGATTGTATTGGTTTTAGATCTGCTTTTGTTGTTGTTGTTGTTGATTTTCATTTTGACCAAAATAATGACTTTAATTAGGTTAACACAACGCGGCGTGTTCAGCCTCTATACAATGGACTTACATACGTATTATTGTTGTAACAGTATAGTTCAGTATATGTTAAAGCGTTGCTTTATTTTTGTGTAAATGTTTGTGTTCATTGTATGTGTTGCCATTCAATTTAACTGCAATTATATCGTCGTTTAAACTAATTTCATGAGAAACTTTGGTATTCGCTAGATAGGGCTTATCGATTTTTAAGTGAAAGCATTTTTAGTTATTTTGCTTTAATTTGTATTTAGTTAGCTAAATTTTTGGACGAAATTCAACGTGAAACTTAGTCACATTCTTTTAATTTTATTTATATTTTTCATATACAGGAAATGGTACAAAAACCATGGTGCATGTATATCGAGAAATTGTTCGAATTCGAAAACCTTCAAGCTTAAAGCTTCCGTTTCAAAAGACTAGTTTGTGCCGCGTAGGTATGTTGCAAAATTTGTAATTTATATCTGGAAATCCATGAAACCTTTGACTTTTTTGATACCGGTTGTCTACGCATGAAAAACGAATTAAAAGCATGTACCAAGCCTGTAGATCTTTAGTTCGCCTACACGACTTCCCTAATCGGTAAGACAGACGGATATGGCTAATTTGACTCAAATGGTAAAACTGATCATTAATAGTACCACACAAGAGTACCACACCCTCTTCCATGCATTATAAACAGATGAATTAACCCTGTGTGAAAGTATAAAATTTATCGTAATATACTTAAAGTTACCCAACAATTCTGGCTTCAAAAACCAAAATCAGTTCAAACATAGCCTAATGATAAAAAAAACCACCCAATAATATTTATTTAAAGGTATCGTTGCACAAAAGATAATATTTAAAATAAATTTACTACTACTTGTAAAAAATACAAGTACATACACTGATAGAGTGCGTACTATTTTGCAATATGCTGACAACCACTAGCATCCACTTCTCTTAACAGAGGTAATGCAGAAATTTTATTGATTTTCAATAAAAATGCAAATTTGCAACAGGAATGCGGTTTGTGTATTGGTGTTAATACACTGGCAAAAAAGTGTTAGAAGAGTTCGCAAGAATGTGTTTGTGGGAGTGCGCGAATTTGAAAATCAACACAAAACGGAAACGGAAATGTATACCTACGCTACTGACCAGAGTGCGGTGTGCCAGTGCAAAATTTTAATTTTAAATATCTTGGGCTATAGAGTTTTGACTAAGCAAAGGGCGAAATGCAACTGAAAAGTAGGCATTTTGATATGTGAAAGGAACGGAAATCAGTGAAGAGTGCCCGTGACTTGGTCACTTAGGTGCTGCTGAGGTAAATTCCATTGTGCGGGTGCATATAGTATGTATGCTACGTAGATGCAACAGGAAAATTACAAATGTGCGGAAAATATCATGTACATAGGTCGTTGTCTGTGTTAGTCCGCTGCTCATGTATTGGTTTTGTGGTTGAACCAAGGGAACATTGTTTATGCAAAATATCTTGCAGAATAATTTTGCTTGTAAATGTTGGTCATTGCAAATTGATTATGCGTGTTCACATTACCTATTCACCTACTCATACGCACATGTATGTATGTATGTACCTACTAGGTTCTAACTGCACTTCTATATTCACATGTGTCTACAGGTCTTAAAGTTCATATGTATGTTAATAAAATATTCATAATTCTGAATAAGGATATCTGATTTTTTTAACAAGGTATGCGGGCAATAGCCAACTTTTTGGAGTGAGCCTTATTTTGTAAAGAGCGAATATTTAAAAAAAAAATAGCTTTAGTTTTAATAAAAATTTTGTCATCAATTTGCAATGATGGTCATCAGTAGGAATAAGTTGCTATACAAGTACTCAAAACATAATCGACGAAATCAGCGTATAATATATTTTTCACATAACACATGTCATATATGTTTGTATATAAGTAAAAATTAAGACACTTACCCCACTGTATATTTCTTGACATAATTAAAAATGCACTGGCGAAACATTTTGAAGCGACTGCAAAATACTTTTGACGAAACAGCATCTTTTCACTGACTTACCGAACTGCCTTCATATTTCACAATTTTCAATGACCGTTTTTTCATAAATAATCTCATGAAATTTTGGAAACATTATATTTTATATTTTGTTCAAATTCTAGCAACTCGTCCCCGGCATCTCCAAAGTAGGATGCCGTCTTATACCGCAAATATCCGCTAGGGCAAAAAACTTTGGCAATCCTATAAAATCCTTACAACTTGAGAAAATTCCCCACAGTCTTTCATATTTAAAGAATACAAGCTCAACCCTTGGCACCTCTCTGATTGCCGCCTTAGATCGTTATCAGCGTTCTATGTAGTTAGCGGTGGTCACAGCTACTCTGTCGGCATCAATACGTGAAATTTGCGGTCCTCTTTGACTTACACCAATTACAGCTTGCGGGGGCATAGGTACCGTCATACATTTTTCCATGAAAACTTAAAATAAAAGTTTTGTAATCTAAGCTGTGCCTTTTAATATAAAATCTACGTGGTGTAAATTCAATGTGAATAATTCCAATGGTATTTTAAAAATATTTTGTATAAGGGTCACCCTTAATATGCACTCTAAATAAAATTTTATGGACTTAGCCATGCCTCTAAATATAAAAGACACGTGGTGTAAGTTCCATGTGAATAGGTTTAATGCTGTTTTCAAAATACATATTTTCGTATGAGGGCCACCCTAAATATGCACCCAAGACAAAAGTTCTGTAGCCTAAGCCATGCTTCTAAATATAAAAGTTACGTGGTGTAAATTTGGTGTAAATCAATTAATCGGTCTTTGTGCAAATGGTATTTTAAAAATAATTTTGTATTATAGCCACCCTAAATATGGAACCTACCTAAGTCATGCTTCTTAATATAGAAGACACGTGGTGTAAATTCCAAGTGAATCGATTGATCGGACTTCGGCAAAATGATATTTTAAAAATATTTTTGTATGAGGACCTCCCTAAATATGCACCCTAAGCAAAAGTTTTATAACCTTAATATAAAAGACACTTGTTGTAAATACCATGTGAATCAATTGACCGTTCTTCGTGGAAATGATATTTTAAAGATTAGGGTCACCCTAAATAGTCACCTTAAATAAAAGTTTTATAGCCTTAGCTATTTCGCTTAATATAATAGAAACGTGGTGCAATTCCATGTGAATCGAGTAAGTGGTCTTTGTGAAAATGCTACATATGTATTTAAAAATATGTTTATGTGAGGGCCACCCTAAATAAAAGTTTTTAATTTTTAGCTAGTTTCCTACACATAAAAGCCACGTGGTATAAATTCCATGTAAATCGACTAACCGGTCTTTGTGAAAATGCTTTTTTAAAAGTATGTTTGCAAGAGGACCACCCTAAAAATGCACCCTAAATAAAAGTTTTATTGCCTTACCTATACCACTTAACATAAAAGATACGTGGTGTAAATTTGGTGTGAGTCGATTTATCGGTCTGAGTGAAAATTATATTTTAAAAATATTTTTGTTTGAGGGCCACCCTAAATAAAAGTTTTATATTCTATGACACCCGACTGATCGATACTAATATATAAAAAATAGACAGATAGACAGACAGACAAAAACGGAATTTTATAAAAACAACAAAATGCAATTTAACTGTAAAACTGTCTTATCATCGTACTCTCTCATCAAAAATAAAAATACCTGAAGGAGAGCTCTTCTGTGAACTTCGAAGCAAAATACAAACGGTACAAATGAAAACAACAACAACAACCCAGAATTCAAGAAGCACCATAAGCATAAACAACGAAAAATCAGATGACAATTTTTGTATGAGGTTTTGCAAAAACTTAATCCTAAAAAAAAGCATATTTAACTTATGAAAATCTGTTTTTTGTTTTTTTACTTTCGACGACATTAAAATGGTTGTTCTACATATTTGCCAAGACTTTATTTTTGAGCATCCATCCATACCTCTGGAACTAAGAATCGTTGGAGAAAACTGTAATACATTTTTGTAAGATTTGTATGACCATGCAAAATGTGAACAAAATCTGAGCAGGTGTTTTCCCAAAATATTCGATTTTGTAAATTTTAGTTTTTGATAGTTCACATCATCAAATTTATTATTTTTCCATTTATAAGAATAAAAAAAATTTCTGTTTTCGTTAAATTTTTCAGTAGAAGAAATATACAGAATTTCTAGTGACTTAAAATAAAAACACAATCTTTAGATCTTGAGATATTTAAGACCGATTGGGAACGGGTCGTATTGCCATATGAACATATTTCAGTGAATAAAGCCTTCCACGCCAATGATTCCAAATGACACCCTTAGATCTATAGTTCTCCGAAACGGGTCCTTTTAAGTATTGGCCATTTAAGTTGCTTAAAAAAATAACTATGTTTGTCTTATTACAAAAAAAAATATTACATTATACCTATGATGACAGCTACCATACCACCACGCACCAGTAGCCCACTTAGCACAGTAATCCCCAAGCCCATGATCCTTCGTATCCCATTTCTGATATCTATGATAGTCCAGCGAATCACCAGCATCGCCCGAAAAATTTCCCAGGACATTTAATCTATAGCCATCACTTTCATCACTAATAGCAAAGGTACTATACTTGGCCCAGCGTCTCCCGCCTTCAAAATCTTCCATTTGTATCCAGAGCTCATGAATCCTTGATGATGTGATAGCATGTAGCTTATCCAGTCCAATAAAGAATTCTCCCTCTAAATTACCGAAACCACGGTTGTAATCAACCCAGTTCCGGTAAAAATCGACGCTACCATCCTGTCTACGTTGGATAACCGTCCAAGGGTTGGCAGTTGAGCCAGAACCATTATTGTCTTCATTTCTTTTGCTCAACTCAATAGAATTATTTTTTAAGCAGTAGACAGGGAACGGTGGGAGCCCAGAGTTTGGAGCTTCAATTCTATAAATGCCATTGCGACCACTTGTTTTCATTGCTTCAGCGCAATTTTTTGGGATATTTGGCATATGTTCACATTCATCTTTGGTACTTGGAATAGTTTCTACTGACACCTCTTTTGTGCTTGTTTCATCATCGTTTAAATAGAAATCTTCTGGGTCATTTGACTCTACTGTCCTTAATAGTTGTTTTGTGTTTAAAGTCTCTTTAGTAACAATTGTCCTTAATAGTTGTTTTGTGCCAGCAAGCGCTGCTTTCAACTCTTCCAAGTCATCTTTCATTTCATTTCTTTGTTTCGTTAGAAGGTTATTAAGCCTTAAAAGATTTAAAGTCTCTTTAGTTACTAGTTATGGGAAATCAGAAATCATAAAATAAAAACAAAATACTTCCAGCATGGAAAAATGATGCACTTACAATGTTTTGTGGTTAATATTACAAGGAGGCTAGATTTTTGGAATATCTACTACTTGCAATTAATGAAACAATGGACATTTTTCAATATCTTCATTGGGGTTGTAACGGAGCTTCGCATTTGCATCCGCAAGTACGGAACTTCCGCTCTAGATCGCACCTCCAACTACGTTCCCGCCTCCGCAAATTTTAATACGCTAAAATGGAGGTAGAACGGAAGTTATAAAGTTCACATATAAGGCCTAAGAGAAAGGAGTGGTCTCTTGTTTAGGCTAAGTTACATTTTATTGCTTTGATAATCCTGGTAATGTGGATGAAAACGGATTATCTTTCACTTTGTCATTCCGGTTGTAACACGTAGAAGGGAGCGTGGCAGGTATAGAAAAAGGTATATGGGGAGAAACACGTGAAATGTCCTAACGCGGAGCGCGAGAGCTAAACTATGTTGTTTTAAACTCATATTGGTGGTACATAAATGTACCTTAAAAAATTTCCCGACACGTCATTCGATGTACTTTTTCTTGTTTGTCAGATTTTCCGAAATTTTCCATTTTCCTGGTGAAAAATCACAAAACGTGTTATATCTCACAAACGTATTTTTAATATTTTTTTTAATGATTTTAATCGAAAGCTGAGGTTTTTTTACTTTAAAAAAGTTATTTTCCAAAGAGTGCTTCAGCAGTGAATTAAATAGCTTCAAAATTTTTTAACCACTTGCAACTTTTTTTTAGTTTTTTAATCACTTTCAACATTTTCCACATTTTTTCGACTTTTTAAATCTTTTTCAACTTTCTTCAATGGTTTCTATATTTTTTAGACTTCTTTATTTTTTTTCAATTTTTTTATGTCTTCAACCTTTTCAACGTCTTTTTAACATGATCGCAGATAACACTTTTACTAGTTATTTTATTCAGTTAGTTTCGTAAGGAATGCTTAGGTTTATTTATTGCTAAAATTTCAATAAAAAAATTTAATTTCAAATATATTCAAATTATTTTTACACCTCCCCTTCCATTCTCCTGAAGCTCCATATCCACATCTGCCCCCGCGTAGATGACCTCCATTACAACCCTATACCTTAACCACACAGTATAGTCTTTAAGTTACCGGACGGGATTGGAAAAAAATTTCTGTATATTTTTACAAAAATAGTTAAATTTAATGAAAATATGTTCTTTCTGCGCCGATACAACGCTGGGTGCGGTCCTTGGACTGGTCCACCATGGACTTTTCATCTTGGGGAACATGCAATAGTCGCATGGCTATAGATCAGGCGAATACGGCAGATAATTATCAAGGGAATATGTGTTTTTGCCAGAAACTCACGAACGGTGACATTTTGCAGTGAATATTTGCTCTCTGTTTCATCGTGTTTTTGTGAAGACGTATACGAACACATTGACACTGAAAACGTTATATCTTCCAAACTAAACGGTTTTCTTAAGATTGTGAAAGCAGGTAGCTGATGTGCTACCCTATCACTATCAGTCCCATCCGTTTATTTAAAGGACATACTGTGTATATTTATATATAATATTTTGACACATTTTAATATAACTATTTGACAATTTCATGATCGTCTGAAGTAAATGACGTTCCTCTACTGCTTAATTAATGAAACGAGCCCACAGTTGGAACGAATTGAGTAGCCTTAAACAAGCTTGCGTATAGCTGCAAAGGGCTTCAACCTCTTTGATCTTTTTTCGAGTTTTTCAATCCCTTTCAAATTATTTCAAGATTTTCCATATGTCATCATGACTTGTTCAGTCTCTTTCATCCGTTTCAACGTTACTCAACCCCTTGCAATTTTTTTCAACATTTTTTTAACTTCTTGAACGTTTTCACACGTACCCAACTTTTTGCTACGCTACAATTTACGAAACTACAATTTCTTTAGCCAATCGAACGACGATGATTGACTTAATCAACTGCTAGATCCAGAAAACGAGAACGTCATCGCATATAATCTGCATAATTCGATTATATACTGACTAAACTCATTTATTATTGGATACCGGGTGTCCCATTTTAACTTACACAGCAGAAAAGCTGCAACCAGTTAACGCAAGATTGTGCAGCGGTCCAGCCAATGATTACTAGCTTTTCTACATCAAGCGGGAATTCGACCTTGAAATAACCTTCAGGGGTCGCTTTGACCGCTAACTTGACTTTTGACTTATTCAGCTGTGTTAGTTAAAATGAGATACCCTGTATATTATGATGAAATGAAGCAATTATTATAATCATCATAAACTTACGCTAATCCCAGGGAAGTCATTTCTCCGCTTAAATTCTGATTCATTGTCTGCAGCAGTTCCAATTGATCTTGTATATTTTTAAACTTCATATCATCAGAAATATTTTCAGTTAAGTTCTTAGAAAAAGAAGTTTCTTAGATATTTGATTTTTTTCAATTCCAAAAATGTATAGAATTTTTGATTTTCTTACCTCACTGTTTGAAAACAACAGATTCGTAGAGACTCCTGCACAGATACATTGAAAAATTGATAATAATGCTGCGATTTCGATAAACATCTTAGCTACTCTGTACTGACTTTGCTATTAATCAATAGTTAGTGAAAGAATGCGTTTATATAGTAGTAGATTCCTGTTTTTTTTTTATTTTTCATTATAAAAAATTTAAGACACGTGGACCATTCAGAGAACAGAGTGATAAGCTTTTTAATTTATTTTGTTTTTATTTTATTTTTAAATTGGTCACGAGCGTAAACAAAGGAAACAATATATTAACCCTTTGTGGAACCTAAAGTGCTAAATCTGAACATTTATGTATTTTAGCGGTCATCAGCTCCGGTATTCTAAGAGGAACTCAACAGACCTACATAAATCATATTCATGCATAGTACATTTTAACTTTATCTAAAAATATGCAACGAAATATGGGTGAAGTAAACTTTGCTGTAATTTTTTATTTTTTTAGTAAAAAAACAAAAATTGTTAAATTTTTAAATTACACAGAACTTCAACTTACAAGGGCATACAAAAAAAATAGAAAATACAAATTCAAATTCAAAACGGAAGGTCGGCAATTATAAAGTATAAACCATCCATATTGTTGGAGCGTGACATTTGGGAGTGACTGGTTTCTAAATTGCTTAGGTTTGGTTCAAAAAAAGGAAGGATCGTATGCTATCAATATCGCTAAGGTCAGTTTAGCCGTTTTTAAAAAATCAGTGCCCACGCCCGTATACTTTCACTTTTTAAGTGTCTACTTTAGGCGCTTGAAATCTTTTATAGCCTGTAATGAACAAGAAGTCATAGGTACCTACATTTTCTTTAATAACATGATCCAACTTTTAAGTTTTCAAGGAAAAATATATGATTGTACCTATGCCCCCGCAAGCATGTAAAGGTTAAGTGCAAGCTTACTTAATAGCTGTAATTGGTCTGAGTCAAAGAGTACCGCAAATTTCACGTATTGATGCCGACAGAGTAGCTGTGACCGCTAACTAGAACGCTGATAACGAGCTAAGGCGGCAATCAGAGAGGTGCCAAGGGTTGAGCTTGTATTCTTTAAATATGAAAAATTGTGGGGAATTTTCTCAAGTTGTAAGGATTTTATAGGATTGCCAAAGTTTTTTGCCGTAGCGGATATTTACGAAATAAGACGGCATCCTACTTTGGAGATGCCGGGGACGAGCTGCTAGAGTTTGAACAAAATATAAAATATAATGTTTCCAAAATTTCATGAGATTATTTAGAAAAAACGGCCATTGAAAATAGTGAAATACGAAGGCAGTTCGGCAAGTCCGTGAAAAGTTAAAGAGGAAGTGTTAGTTTAGGTGCACTACAGTTGCTGCTAAACTACAACATCCGCCGCTGCTTTTTAAAAAGTAAATTTGCAGTGGACTCAAAATGTTTCGCTCTAGGCCAGTGCATTTATAATGATGTCATGAAATCCACCGTGGGGTAAGTGTCTTAAATTTTACTTAAATACATACATTTACTTACATGTACATACCATATGACATACATTTATTAAATGCAAAATATATTATTCGGTGATGTCTTTGATTATGGCCTTTCGCATCGTTTTGTGTCACTTTGAAAGTGACCATACCAAGTACCCGTGCGCAAAGTTCGATCTCATTGTGATATGTATTTTTTTTAAGAATGGAACACCTCGTGGACTCGGTTCACTCAAATTGTTTTCCCTGAGTCTTCTTTTCACGCTTTTTGAACTCACTGCTACATTATGCACTTTTTGTATTTCCGACGCAGGCAAAAACGGATTATGCTTTGAAACCCATATTGCACGTTTCAAGCCCCGGTGAGGACATGGAAGAATTTCGTCTTCATGTTTTTGTCTTTTTGTGTATCTCATCGCATTCGAAACCATTTTCTAAGGACATAAAATTTTGAATTTCCTTAAAAAATTTCATCTTGCGAAATGAAACTTTTAATAATTAGAGGTTGCTCTGGCGTACAATGCTTTTCACGGCCTACTAAAACACAAAAGCTTGAAAAGATTAGTGCAATATTATACAACAATAATAAAACAAATTTTTTAAATAAAAGTTTAAAAGGAAACTTAGAAAGTACCGTTATTTTTCTGCAACAAAATGTCATGTGCTTATTTTGTGTACTTATCAAATATGTAACTGTATTTTAAAAGAGTAAAAGCAAAAAAGACTTCATTTGTTCGAAATATTTACTATGAATTCAAAAATTGCGATGCCATTTTTTTGACCGTAGCTATTTGTACATTAGGGTGATTCAAAAAAATTTTGTTTTGCTCCAAACAGGTTTAATAGTAGCAGGTACACGAAAGAAGAATTCTGGTGCAATTTGAACCAGAGCGCCACTCCAGAGATAAGCGTAAATTTGTTCAACAAATTCAATAAAATTTATTTGTTCCTCTCCCATAAGCGGACATCTCCCATAACCGGACAAAAATACTGCGAAAGTGGGTGTCCGGTTATGGGGAATTTCACTGTACATAAATCGTATGGAAAATTAAAAGTTCGGTGAGCCACCAGTAAATATTAATATTATGAGCTCTCCTTTAAAGTTATAAGTAGAAAATTTTATGCTATCGAGTAAACCATTTCTTCCCATACAAATCTTAGAGAAAACTAAAAAGCTCGATGAGCCACCAGCAAATATTATGAGCTCAAATTATGTCAGCATTCTTGTTTTGTGTACATTGTACTATTAAACCTCTTTGGAGCAAAAAAAAAAAATTTGAATCACCCTAATCTACATATCGGTACACTTTACAACATTCCAAACAATTTAATTGAATCGAAGACTACGACTAAAATCGTGCGTAATAATTTGTGAAATTACCGTAAATAACCCTAAATAAACCGCTTCCTTGATAGAGCCATCTTACACAATTAATGTTTTTGTTTTAAGCATATAAGCGCGACGTCTACTGGTAAAGCAGTGTATTACTAAAGCTTTAAAAGCACTGTGGTTAATGAATTGGCTAACAATTTGAGCATTTGCGGTATAACAGTTTGTACAGTGCTCTAGCCTAGTACTAAAGTGTTGAAGAACACCGTTGTCTTGACTAAAAAGGGTGTGTCGGTGAGACGATTTTATGATTGTTAACGTCATAATAAATTCAAAAATGAATTTGCTCGATGGTAACTGTTTCAATGGGTAGAGATAAAGTTGTTCTTAATGTTAAAAAAATGTTGGCAATTGTTATTTTCTTTTAACATTGAATTAAAAAAATTGCCAGCATTGGAAAAATTTTTTTTGTATTCAAAAAAACATGACCAAGGCCCAATGTGCAAGTCTACGACCAAGATTTTCTCTACAAAATCAAGACCAAAACTCAATTTCGAAACTCAACATGAAACTGAAATAATTCTAATTGCTAACATTTTTAAATCATTTGAGGACATTATATCCAGTAAAATTACTATACATTTTCTGAACGAAATACCTCTATATATTTTCGTTTGTCCTTTGTAAATTTCCAGAATTTTTAGTCTAATCCCACACCTATCAATCCACGTTCATTCATGGGTCTTCAGAGGAAATCAGAAGCAAAAGAGCAGGGTTGGACAAAGGAGAGTGGGTTCTTCTATGCAACAAAAAGGATACATCTTGGTAACTATTGTGGCTACAGTTGTGAAATTTGATGAACAATCTCTTAAAGATGGTACCTGCGGCCGATGACTTATTATGTATTATATACATATTTCAAATTCAAAATTAAATTTTTCAAATATAATCAACATTTCATTTAAATTTTGAATTTAAAAATAACTAAATAGGTTTTTAAAAGAAAACTAAAACTTACAATATGTATACCATACATTAAATATTAGAAAGGCACGCATTTACAGTTAAAAACTTAATCTATTATTTTATAATATTAAACGGCTGTATAACTCAATAAACATACAGAAAACTGTGCTATCAAAATTTTCAATATGCATATATGTATGTAATACATGTTTTTGTCCCACTGTGTGGTCAATTAAAGTGTTCTAATTCAAGGGGAGAAAGTTCAATTTTGAATGTGATCATTGATTGCAATACAAAAATGAAAATATTGTTTCTCACAGAAGATTGAAAAATTTCTATTTAGACAACACCACCCAGCGAATATTTGGAAAATTTTTAAAATTTCAACATTTATGGCGATCAACTAATAACTTTTCCAAAAAACATTACGCTATAAAACTTCAGCTCATCAAAATTTCAATTTTCGAAAAAAGTGGACTTGGCACTTTTCACTCTAAGCTATTGTTTTATAAATCGATATATTACTTTTTTGTTATCTGAATTGTATATATATGATATCAAACACACATGAATGGTTAGCAGTAAAGAACAGTATGCATTTTGTGTTGTCAGTGTCAATTATAAATTTAGAAACGTTACAAACAATAACTATCAAACATCATCTGTAGATGACATATGTAAATATTAAAATATTAGTGCAAGTGATGAAATAATACATTTTTGTTATTCCCCATCAATCACTTGAAACGCTTCTTCATGTTTCATAAGCGAATCGCTTTGGCAAGTCCCTGACCCCGGTCAGTTTCTCGCGAACAAAATATCGCTTGGCATCAGAATATGAACTCAAACCCGATTAAAATTATCGTCTCAGCAATTGAAATATGACTCTCCGCTATTAAAAATCATCGCTGGGTAGTAAATGTTCTCTCATATTCTCTAACTTAATATAATCTGAAACTTAAATCTCCGTATTCTTATCAGAATTGACTTCCTCCTCATTTGGTACAGTTTCCATTTCTGTTTTTTTAACTTCCTCATTAAAGATCTTCAAATCTTTTACAAGGTACCATACGCCCACATCTAAAAAGGAACCAATGGTGACAAAAATGGATGCCGTCAAATTTAGAATGTAGCTAAAGGAGTTGTAAAAATAAAGTTTTTTTTCTTATAAAATATAAATTAAAAAATCTAACCATACTCACCGCAACGATTCGGGGTCATAAAGCCAACAGTTACCTTTGTTGGTACACGTTTTACCCCATACCAAACACATACGATCGATGACCCAACCAAAGAATATAGGACTTGGTATGAAAGCAAACATTGACATCATCATCATGTCGAAACCCATGGAGGCGGTTTTATCTTTTTCCGCCACACAACGCACTGATACCAAGAAATTCGACGCACGTCCTGCTGCTCCAATAAATTTGAGAAAACACATTACCGCCAGAAAGGAGACAAACTGCGCAAAACAATTGACAGGACAGGCACCGGGTATTGCTTGGTTGCCTAGTAGCACCTAAAGAAATGAAAAGAATTTTTTTATTAATTTAGTAGTTTATTGTTTTTTGTCCTTTTCAATTTTTAATATTAAGAAAAAATAAAAACTTCTAGTCTGGTTTTAGTAAGATTTTTCCTAACGAAAATCTTATCTAAAAAATCGTCCTAAATACAATAGATTTTCTTTAAAAGGAATATATGTAAGATGTTAGGTAACTTTACATAAAAACGTGCAATTCAAAATCTATTATTCTTTTGAAAAATATAATTTAACGTCGTGATTTCCATTTTAACTTTTTACCTCTACGATAATCTTTAAAAAGATAAGATAATTTAATAATTTTAAACTCCAGGAGTGTTATATATTAAACCATTTTATGTCTATTATTTTACTTACATCAGAATAAGCTGAAGTCATTGATGTCGGAAACGTTGTTGCCATTGTTTCCTCAAGAGGACTCTTATTTCGTTCACTCTCAATTAAATCAGCTGCCATCAAGTCCATTGCTGTTAAACGCTCAAATACTGGAGTATAGTTACCACTAGGTATACAGGAACAATCGTAAAAAGTCTGTCAAATGAAACTCAAATAAATGGGAGGTTATTTTATAAATTATAGCATAGTTTACATACCCTTTTACCTTTCGACGAATTATGTAACTTCTTGCAACCTGCATGACATGGTGAAATATAAGTCATACTATTCTCACCACACACTGGGGCATAACGTACATAATCGCAATTACAATCTGAGTTACAAGTAGGTGCTGCTGTCAAAGCATTGCTTCTAAAGTTAAATGGAACAAATTAATTTAAACTGCTGTGATCTTAAACCCTCTAATAAATTCCAACTCACCTATCGTGTATATTGACAATCACAGATTTTTCATTTCCGGGACAACCGATAAATGCATAGGCCACCATACCAGCTACTGTAAGAAAACCAACAATAACATTCCCAGCAGCCATGTAGCGTGCACGTGGCTTATACTTTGATATAACAAATCCGGAAAGCAAGACACCAACGGCTGAAAACACCAAGGCAACTGTACCAGTTACCATGCTATATAAAGAAAATTAAAGTTTATAATTGTGAAATCTAAAATATCAAGAAATATACAACGAGAATAACTTACCTTGATGTTGCTGCCGATTGCCTGTATTGTATTTCAATATATTTCGGTGTAAAAATCCAATATGGTGCATAACCAAAGAAATAAAATACTGATGATAGATTATTACACATTAATGTCTTATTGGTGATCAATCGCTTGAATGTCTTCAACATATCCTCAAACGATGCTTTTGGTTCTACAACTGCTGTATTCCTATCACGTGTTGATTTACGCTGCTTACAACGACTCTCTTCGACCGTACGTCTTGCTCGAGCACGTGGTAACTCTCTAGGAAACATTGTAATAAAGATGCCAGATACAAAAAGCATGCCACCAATTATAAGCCATCCTATCCACCAAGCACCAAGCCAACGTGGATCTTTGTTATTGATGACGGGATGCAATTGTGGCGCAATATAGACACGCAAACAGAAGGACGCGAGTGCATAACCGATGGCGGGGCCCAACATACGTAGAAAATAGGATAAACCTAGGGAAATAATCAATAAACAATATTATATTAATTGATAGGCAAATAACCATGTTGATGGTATGCAAATCTATTTCATTTCAAAATCTAATTCGAATTTTTTATCTAAATTTTATATTAATAAATGTTGCTAAGACACTTTGTCTACTACGGATTTAAGACTTAGTATCTTATCAAAGTTTTATCACCGAAAGATGTTTTAGCTTTATTACGGGTGTTATGTTACGCCTGTTTCTTATAAAATTAATTTCTTAATTGCAAAAAAAATCTCAAATAAATTGTGTACTGCATCAGTACTTATTTAAAAAAAAAATCACAAATATCAGAGAAACAAAATTCAAATGGTATCTGATTTGGCGTGAAGGGCCCCAAAATGTGGGCTTCTTGAGAAAATCCACTTTGTTTATTTCTATAAGAAACGCCATAATTCCCTCAATTATTAACCATTTTCAAAATTGTTTAAAGATTCTGAATAAGAAGTTATATAAGAATCAAGAGAGGAAAATTAATTTTTAGGCTATTTTATTTTCTAAGCTAGCTTCCAGCTTTTAAGCTGGAATCTTGCTTGAAGCCCAATATTATACTAACTTAATAATACAGGTGTCTTTGACTTTTTTGTATTATCATCCAAATATGTTACACCCAACGCAAAGTATAATGAACCACCAATTCCAGCTATAAATTGCGCTATGAATAGCAGCACCTGTGGTGTTAAATTGCTCTCACTAATTTGGCACTCAGCACCAGCACCTTTCAGGCGGCACAATGTTTTTGTACGTTCTTCTTCAAATGCTTCCACAGTTGTATTTTCATTGGGTGTTGCACCAAATTCTGATGCCAGTGAGAGAGCATCTTCACCGGGACCATATAGAAAATGCGGTGCTGCTGTCAGTATACAGAAGGCAATGATTGTCAGTATACCTATAGAAAATATCAAATTGAAGGGTAAAGAAATCAAAAAATACGAACATATGTACATATGTCAGAAGATCAGATCTGTAAGAGCTTTTTTATCTTGCCAATGGGAAAAATTTAGAGAAAGCCGCATTCATGTCGAAAACAGTACAATAAAAAAACCAAGAAATCATAAACCAAATAACATGATCTTTAAACCGTTTTGAACACTTTTACATCGAAGTCCTTGACAGCTGTAGCCTTGGAATTTAGTACTTAGAAAAATGTGGATGGGATTGAATGACGCGACATGGCACCTCGATTTGTATATTTTTTTCGTTCATCAAAATTTTTCTTGGTAAATTTTCCGATTTTTTTGGGAACAGGTTTTTTTGGTTAAATATCACTCATTTTGTGTAATTCTTTCAGTTCGGCTTGACCGTATTTTAGCTCCGAGATAGTGGGTCAATTTAAGGATACACAAGATAAAAATTCAGCAAAATCTAAAAATTTTGCCCCAACAAGATCAGGAAACTTTTAACAGATCAGATCAGATATTAATGCTAATTCAAATCAAATATACCGAAACCAATCCATCTAGGGCGATGACATTTTCCAGCATAGAAACTTAAAACTGCTGATACCATAATTTGACTGATATCATAACCTACTGATATAATGCCAGTATTTTTTGATGGTATTTTGAAACGTTTCTCTATTGTTGTTATTGTACCATTAAAGTAGCCGGAAATCATTGAGAAGACACAACCGACAAGACCGTACAGTACAACGTAGGCAGTTTGATTTGCGAATCTGTTGAGGAAAAAAGTTATAATTAAATTATGTATGAAATTTTAGACTTAAGATACGATCATCTGAACATTTTTTTTTAAAATAAAGTAAGGTACCACACGTGCTGATGCAGTTGGAATATAAATACATATATCTTTCACTGAAACACTTACAGCATAAGTAACAACAGTGACGGGCTTAGAAAAAGTAAACGAAGATAGCCATTTGCCATGGAAAGTTCAAGATGAAAAAGAAAGTTGAAATATTGGATTTTATTTTTCGCGAACAAAATTATTTGCCCAATATCGATCAAGGCACTAGCCATAGTCAATATTTTACTAAAAACTATCACTAAAAACTATCTGTCTTAAAATCCCATTATAACATATTGTTAGTTGACGAAACTTTAAACTCACCTTTGAAAAAAAGATCCTTTGAGAAACCAAAAACCACATGTCGTATCATTTGTTGACGGCATCTCACGTAAAAGTTTATTAATATCTTCCGTCATCGTACGATCTTGCTCAGATCTTTCACAAGATTTGCCAAGAACAGGCTTTGTTGTCGTGGAATCTGTAGAATTATCTAGCAATTTGGATTCAAGATCGATTTGATCACGTTCATCATCACAAACTTTTTCATCCTCTGTTTTTTCTCGCTCATGATCGGTTCGCTGTTCAACGTTTGGCTCCATCACATTTTCAACAACACGATTGTGTTCATCCTCTTGATGATTTTCTCTGATGCTTATATCCTGTTTAGGCTCCAGTTGTGGATCAACCATTTTATACTTTTTTTAAGTACTGATCTTCGCGTTAACAATTACAGAGAATGAAGACTTTAAACTTGAGGTAATCACGTGACATACAATATTTCCAGTGACCAGCGTTATGTTCTTGATGCGATGAACTAACTATACTTTTAATCACTTGAAATATTTTCACAATTATTTCAATTACAAGTATTTAAAATTTCACTTCATTTAGAAATATTTTGGAGTATTAATTAAGAAAAAAATAGTTAGCACAACAATCTAATTATTCACCTACACGATCTTCATTCACTGCTCACTGTCTTCTGATCGAATGGCACATATACAAGCTGTGTACGTTGAACACAAATTTGAGCATTTCATTATTGTTATTGTTATTCTTCTTCATAATTTGCTGTCTATCCATATTGTCATTGGCTTTATTTATAATATCGCTACTACATAAGTACTTTGTTGTATTGTAAATTACAGACGATATTATCTTAGTACGATATATTCTGCATTCAAATATTATCTCACGAAATAGTTATCACTGAACTTAATCGCAATTTCTGCGAGCACATCCATTGTTTTTGTAACATTTAATGCGTGTTATTTTTAATTTTTCATATCTATAAAGTTTATAATTTGTTTGCAGAAGTGAAAATTTTTGAAATTTTAATTTTCCTGAATGTATTCAAAATCAAAAAAAAAAATCATAGAAATAGAAACGCTAGATTTTCAGATATAACTTGCTAAGAGCCAAATAAACTACACACACAGACCGTCTGCGCAAACACCTCGTTTTTCTTATCGTATCGATCGAAAATCAAAATGTTTTGCCCAAACCTAGAAACAGCCCTATAAACTGTATGCCCGTTTGCGCAGATAGTTTGAGAAGTGTATTTGGCCCTTAATGACTTAATTTTCATTGCATGTAATGTCATGATGGACATTTGAATGTACATAATTTCCTCGTGCTGGTTTAAAGTAATTTTGACGGTTTTTTTTATCTTCTGCTGACATTTTTCAATAATGCCAATAGTAATAAAAAAATCGACGAAAAGTAGCTGACAATTTCAAACGTTTTCGACTGCATAACCAGGCCCGGATTGAGAAATCTGCCGTCCTTAGGCCAGTCAGAAATTGCCGACCCTCTTCACTAGTAAATATAGAAAAAAATTTTTGTAATATCAAAAGTGAGAACCTTTTTTTTAACATTTTTAGGTAATTTAGTGCACACAATCCCAGTATTTGTACTTTTTCCCCCTGTGTAAATAAATTACAAAAAAAAATTCAAAGCTCCCAATATTTGCCGCCCCTAAAATCGTGCCTGTGCATAACTCAAGTGTTTTTGACAGTGAAGATGAACACTATGAAAGTATTCGCCTCTTAAAACTATTTATGAGTTGGCAAATTTAAGAAAAAAAACATTCTCAGAAATGAAAGATATGAATATATTCTTGACAATCACGGCGCACATCACAGTCGACAAGCCTTAGCTCCTAACTTGAGCTTTTAGAGGTGCAAAAGCACAAAAACTAATTTAAATATCATTGATAAAAAGATTTGATTAGTACCTAACTTTCTTTAGAATTTTTTTTATTATTCATTTCGTTTTTTTACAAATTAAAGTTAGCCTACGAAAATAACGTTGTTTTTTTGGCGGTGGGGTGGTATAGTATTTGTACTATGCTGCTGCTGTTTATTCTTATTTATCAAATCGTTTTTTATGGCACACACCATCTAATTTACTTTTCTCAAAGATAAAAATTACACTGCACAACAAAACTGCAACTTTTGTCTGATGAATAACTTGCCGAAATTGCCTAATACAATGTCTTTGTCATAAAATAAAAAAAATGTGTTATTTCAAAACTGATTAATATTTATGCTCTCAATTCAGTGGCGTCAATTCGGTAGGGCATTGGCCCCCCCAAGGATCTGATACTAGGTATTATTCAATACAACAATGCAATAAAACCATCTAATAGTGGTGGAATTATAGTTCTTGCTCCCCCCCCCCAAGGTTTTGGTGAAGTGACGCTTCTGTCTCAATGTAATTGTTTTATATATTAATTAATATATCGTAAGACTTATATTTTCAATCCATTTGTCGGGAACAATAAGCAATTAACTATTTCACAAAAAAATTATAATGAAAGCTTAAAAAAAATTATAATGGAAGCTTAAAACTGTATATCTTTACATATCATTTTTAATTGTTTAACATAATATGATGTTTTATTATTTCACGGTATTACATTAATAGTTCTATATCCTTATTCTTTTTTTTTTTGAGTCAGGTATTTAAGGTTTGAATCATTGCAATGACGTTTTATCCTTTGATATTTAGAATTTTTTCGATTATTTTATTTTACGTAATTATTTATATAAATTTAGTAACTGTTTAAATATTTTTCACTCTCGCTCCAAGCTTATTTGTTTTTTTTTTTTAATTTTTATTATATTAAATTTTTATAGTTCTTACATATTTTAAATAATATTAACGTATTTATTTAGTGTTTTTTTTAGTATATTTTTTAGTATATGTTTTTATTTATTCGTAATTCCAACTCAACTAAACCACGTTTAACAGCTTACTTAACTGTAGTGATTCTCTTTACTTCATTCTACAAAAATACAAATCTACTCATTCTGACTAAATGTATTTTTAATCATATTATGTACATATAATTTTTTTTTATCCTATATTGCTTTATCTTTTCATTTTGTAAGATGAACCTTCAACGCTAATTCGTAGACAACACTGTTGTCTGATTGTAACCGTTCCATTGTGTATTGAAATCATCTGAAAATTTTTTTTTTTTTTGTTTGAATCATATTAAGGTGGACAATGGTACTCAGTACATAAACGAAGTTTTCTAAAACGCAATTAAAATCTAAAGAAATTCTAAAAGATTTAAGGATTACAAAAATTATAATTTAAGAGCCATTCACGTTAAATATGTTGCTTTTAGAAGTAAACTGAAATTTTCTTTAGATATCAATATGTACATTTTTAACTTAGAATTGTGTAATATTTCACAAAATACTGTATGCATTTAAAACAGGGATGCAGGGAGGGCCGTATATAGCCCTCAGGGATGCATCTTACGGCTTGCAACTCACCAAATACCATTTCACACACATCTGCGATTGCATTAAAAGAGTAAAAGTACTCAACATTTTATTATTACTTGCGCGATAGAAACTATGGTCTTGGCAATTAAAATATGACTCGTTTGCAATTAAAATTGTTTGCTGAGTATTCAATATAATCTACAAACAAAATTTTTACAACTTCAATATTAAATCTCCGGTTTCTTTTCAGAATTCACTTTGTTTTCTTGCAGTGCAATTTCCATTTCAGTTTCTTTGACTTCGTCATCGAAAATCTTCAAATCTTTTACAAGGTACCATACGCCCACATCGAAAAAGGAACCAATTATGATAAATACGGATGTCGACAAATTTAGTATGTAGCTAGAGGAGTAAAAGATATTAAAATAAAGTTTAGTTTTTTCAAAATAAAAATTAAAAAATATTTCAATACTCACCGCAATGATTCGGGATCATAAAGCCAACAGTTACCTTGGTTGGTACACGTTTTACCCCATACCAAACATAAACGATCGATGACCCAACCAAAGACTATAGGACTTGGTATGAAAGCAAACATTGACATCATCATCATACCGAAACCCATGGAGGCGGTTTTATCTTTTTCCGGTACACAACGCACTGATACCAAGAAATTCGACGCACGTCCTGCTGCTCCAATAAATTTGAGAAAACACATTACCGACAGAAAGGTGACAAACTCGGCAAAACAATTTACGGGACAGGCACCGGGAATAGCTTGGCCACCGAGCAGCACCTAAGGAGGCGAAAAGAATTGTTATTTACTTGGGATTACTTTTTTTTTTTAATTTTTAGTACTAAGGAAATATAAAAATTTATATTATGACTTTAAAAAGATTTTTCTTAAAGAAAAATTACCAAAACTTCAACTGCTATACAGACCTTTAAAAGGAACATTAACTTTGGGCTAAATTTTCATTAAAAAGTGCAATACAAAATCTGTTCTCTATGATGAAGGCAACTATGTTAGGACTTTTAAGGTGGGGCAAATGTAACTTCATAATGTGAATGTGTCATAATTTTTGCAAAATGTCAATGTCCTTCAAATAAAGTTTCCGTGTAAACAGAATCTCATCTTTTTCATTTCTAACAAACTGACAACCAATTCACATTATGACCTGACAATACTTAAGCTCCATCTTGTAAAAATCGACGAGGCTGTGAATTCTCTCTGCCACGGCTATTTTTTTTAGTTGAAGTCTGAGAGATAACGTGTATGAGACAAAGTTGTTTCCCATGAAAAGACAAAAACAACAACTGTTCACCCAATTCATGACAAAATGTTCGGAATGAAAAGAGACCCAACTTACATCGGGGTGAAGATTAATCTCTTACTCACATCTAGATAAGCTGAAGTCATAGATGTCGGTAACGTTGTTAGCATTGTTGATTTAAGAAGACTATTGTTGTGTACATTCTCAAAGAAATCAGCTGCTGTTAAGTCCATTGCTGTTAAACGTTCAAATACTGGACCAACATCTGTAGTATAGTTACCACTAGGTATACAGGAACAATCGTAAAAAGTCTGTCAAATAAAACTTCAATAAATAAAAGGTTACTTTATAACTAACAGCATGTATACATACCCTTTTGCCATTCGACGAATTATGTAATTTCTTGCAACCTGCATGACATGGTGAAATATAAGTCATACTATTTTCACCACACACTGGAGCATAACGCACATAATCGCAATTACAATCTGAATTACAAGTAGGTGCTGCTGTCAAAGCATTGCTGCTATCGTTAAACGGAAAAAATTAATTGAGGCTGGTGTGATCTCAAACTCTGTAACAAGTTCCAACTCACCTATCGTGTATATTGACAATCACAGATTGTTCATTTCCGGGACAACCGATAAAAGCATAAGCCACCATACCAGCTACTGTAAGAAAACCAACAATAACATTCCAAGCAGCCATATAGCGTGCACGTGGCTTGTACTTTGATAACACAAGCCCGGAAAGCAAAACACCAACGGCTGAAAACACCAAGGCAACTGTACCAGTTACCAAACTATATAGGGCAAAATGTAGTTTATAATTGTGAAATCAGAAATTTAAAGAAATATACAACGACAACAACTAACCTTGATGTTGCTGCCGATTGTCTGTATTGTATTTCAATATATTTCGGTGTAAAAACCCAATATGGTAAATAACCAAATAAATAAAATACTGACGATAGATTATTACACATTAATATCTTATTGCTGATCAAGCGCTTGAATGTCTTCAGCATATCCTTAAACGATGCCTTTGTTTCCTCCATCGAATCGGAAGACCTATCCTCTAAGGCTTCAGTCAAACGTTCTTTCTCCGATTTATTCCTATCACGTGTTAATTGAAGCTGTATACGACGACTCTCCTCGACCATACGTCTTGCTCGAGCACGTGGCAACTCTTTGGGAAATATTGCAATAAAGATACCGGATACAGATAGCATACCACCACCTATAAGCCAACCTATCCACCAGGCACCAAGCCAACGTGGATCTTTGTTATCAATGACGGGATGCAATTCTGGCGCAATATAGATACGCAAACAGAAGGAAGCGAGTGAATAACCGATGGCGGGACCCAACATGCGTAGGAAATAGGATATACCTAGGGAAATAATCAAGTGTATTATAAACATTCAGCTAATATATCAATAGAAACGCAAACAACCTTGATGATGGTGTGCAAAACTAATCCATTTCAAAAGCTTATTCTAATTCTTTTATCTAAATTTTATATTCATATTCATATTCACTTTGTCTGCTACGGATACCTATTAGACTCTGTATACTATCTTATCAACGTTTTATCATCTAAAGATCTTTTAACTTTATGACGGGTGTTATGCAGTAAGTTATTTTTATAGGCGTTACAATGATGTATTGCAAGTCTACTATTTCATTATGGATATAAATTAACTTCAAGATCCTTTGTAGAGCTTTAGAGCACCAGTTTTTTTCGGTTGAAGAATTTTTTTCCGTAATACAATATTCAGGTAATGGCTTAGCTGAGGGCTTGGGATCTTGTATGCTTATAGTCAATTTAGTTCTCATTCGAAGAGATCTAGGCTTTGAATTTGATAGAGACACCCAAAATAATCGCTGCGAATATTTTCGAAGATTCCAAATGAAAAAATAAAAGAAATTAATGATCAGTAATATATTTTGGCGTGGATTGTAGAAAAATAAATTATGGACTGGGACTTATCAGCAATGACTACAGGCTCTTTTAAGTTGTGGTGTTGGCACATTTTCGAAACAAGTGGTTAAAGTAAATCCAAATGAATTTGAAAACTGATTTTAGAAAATATATCGCAAAATTGCTTCAAAATTGAAGGCCTTAAGTACCATTAAACATATTACCCCGATGACAAAGCGAGAAGAGGTACAAGATTTATCATTAAAAACTTAAGACTACACTACAAAATTGAGAAGTATTATTTTAATTATGTATTGAGTAAAATCGGAATGACAACATTCCACAGTGCAATTTGAACAATGTTTAGTTCACTTCTAGTGAAGTTCCTAGCTGCTGGTGACCACATTACCAGGCATAGCAATTAGAGAGTTTTCATCTCACCTGTTAAGATTTGATTGAAAAAAGAAAAAAGTACTTCTCAAGCTTCTAGTTCATCTCAAAATATATTTTTATCGAGAGTTTGCAGTTTTTTAGCTAAGATCGTGCTTGAAAATTGTACTTACTTAATAATGCAGGTGTCTGTGACTTCTTTGTATTATCATCCATGTATGATAGACCCAACGAAAAGTATAATGAACCTCCAATCCCAGATATAAGTTGCGCTAAGAGCAGTATCATCTGTGGTATTAAATTACCCTCGCTAATTTGACACTCAGCACCAGCACCTTTCGGGCGACACAATGTTTTTGCGCGTTCTTCTTCAAAAGCTTCCGCTGTTGTATTTTCATCGGACGTTGCACCATACTCTAACGTCAGTGAGAGAGCATCTGCACCGGGACCATATATGAAATGCGGTGCTACTGTCAGTGCACAGAAGGCAATGAAGGTCAGCAGACCTGTGGAAAATATCAAATGGAATAGTAATTAAAACAATAAATACCAATACTATATATGTCAGAGGATTAGATCTGTAAAAGTTTATTTATCTTGCCAGTGGTAAGAACTTTGAATGACTTGAAATGTACTTTTTAAAGACCGAATGTACTTTTTTTTTGTCTTGAACACCCAATTTTACTTAAATGTACGAAATTTTTCCAAACAAATTACTGACAAAAAAAGGTCCCAACTTTTGGTACTTCAAAAACCCTAGCAAAATCAGATATATTTCACATTAAATTGCAAAATCTACACAGCAACTATTTTAGTTTTTTCATTTACTTAAAAAAAAGACTTTTATCATAATAAATCTGCACATTGCGATTAGTTTTATTTTTACATTTACTTAAGAAAAAAGGTCATTATTATAAATTGTCCAAATGTACCGAAAATGTACCTAAGATTTGACAAATTTACCAAAAATGCGGCAAATGTAGCGAATGTACTGAAAACTTGTCGAATGTACTGACGATAATTTTTCAGGATGTTCCGAAAAAGCCATCACTGATGCCTGTTTCGAATTTTTTTAAAAAATTTCAAAAAAAATTTGATAAATAAAAGATTTTTTGAAACCAGTCCCATCGTGAGCACAAAAATTTTCTTTTCAAATTCCGTATTCCGACATAATTTGACCATTAAATATTTATAAAAAAGTGGCATTTTCAACCAAATCAAAATAATTCATTTTTTTATTTTGATTCTAATAGAATTTCTTACCTTTTGTCAGAATTTTTAAGAAATTTTAAAAACTGTTGAAAATTGGCGCAGTTATAGCGCTTTTTATGAAAATTAATTTACTAAAATAAAAGCTCATCACTTTTAACATTCGAAAACCAAGGACCATATTGTCGCTCCAAGCAGTTGCCCACAGAACTACCGTCCCCTCTTGCCCCAGCAAGATTAAGTAACTTTTAATATATCACATTCCATAATAATGCCATTTAAAACCTACTGAAACCAATCCATCTGGGTCGATGACATTTACCAGCATAGTAACTTAAGACACCTGATACCAGCATTTGACTCATATCATAGCCTACTACTATAATACCAGTATTTCTTGATGGTATTTTGAAACGTTTCTCTATTGTTGTTATTGTACCATTAAAGTAGCCATCAGTCATTGTGATAACACAACCGACAAGTCCGTAAAGTACAACATAGGCAGTTTGATTGGCGAATCTGTTGAGGAAGAAAGTTATAATTTAATAATATACTAAATTTTGAACTTAAGAAATGATCATCTGAATTCTAATGTCTACCCGTACATTAACTTTAATGCTTATCCTGTATTGAAAAATAAAACTCACCATATTAACTTGCAGCTCAATTTATTCCAATGCAATATACTGAGTTATACATTTATTCAGTGCAATTTTGAAAGGTTATTTCTACATTTGAATAGACTTTGCAAATAAAATAAGCATAAGGAGAGCATTTGATGTAACGTCCTCTTTTGGAGCTTTCCGCCGAATATGGGCTTTTATGAATGCGCATGCTTTAGATCTCGATTGGCGAGATAGTTCTGACTGGATAAGACTTGGTGTTCCTCTAAAAATATACGTCACTTGCAATGTTTACCTTTGTTCAGTGCTTATGGAATTGTATGGTATTGTGGAAGTTTTTTCTTGTGTAAAATTATTATTTGAATTTTTTTTTTTTTTCATTTTCATGTTTTTATTTTACAAGTGTCGGAAAAATCTTACTGCCTAAGCATAGGCATAGTTGTTGCTGTAGTAATAGGCTACAGTCTGATCGATAAACATGCGAATAGGCTATAACTACCGCCCCGCACTTGCTAGAAGTCGACAAGAAACACTTGACTTGTTCTCATTTGATAAAATGGATGACTTTAAACATATTTTACTTAAATAAATATTAAAAAAGTAGTTTTATTACAAAATCCGGATACTTCACTGAAAAGTCTTTACAAAATATGTGCGATACCATAGTGGATCATTAAATTTGATAAAAGAGTTCGCTCCTTAGATGACTGTCACTAGATACCTAACCTAACCCTTATTTGCGTGACGAATTCTTGAGAAAGTTTTGGGTTCACTTCCTAAAGTCTCTTCCAGCAAATTTAACATTGGTGAGGTCAGTGCCGGATGTAGATTTTTTTTAAAATATTGTTAGTTTTTAAATTTTGTAAACTGTATCAATGTTCACTATTTTTTTTTTTTTCAATTGGATCTGAAATTTATCACCCCATAAAATCTGGCGCACTAGGCACACGTCTTTACAGCAGTACCCACTAAGCGCATCTTTGATGAAGGTACTAGCCACAGTCAATTTCTTGTTAAAAACTATATATCTTGAAATTCTATCATAACATATTACTAGCTTACAAAACTATAAACTCACCTCTGAAAAAAAGGTCCTTTCAGAAACCAAAAACCACATGTCGTATCATCTGTTAACGGCATCTCACGTAGAAGTTTATTAATATCTTCTGTCATCGTGCGATCTTGCTCAGACTTTTCCCTAAATTTGCCATTTCGTATTGGCTTTGATATCGCATAGTCTGTAGAACTATTTAGCAATTTGGCTTCAACATCATATTGATCACGTTCATCGTCATTAACTTGCTCATCCTGAGGACTTTCTCGCTCATGATCGGTTCGCTGTTCAACGTTTGGCTGCGTCACTGTCTCAACAACACGATTGTGTTCATCCGCTACTTGCGCATCTTGATGGTTTTCTCTGACGGATATATCCTGTTTTGGCTCCAGTTGTGGACCATCGACCATTTTATCCTTTTTCAACTACTGATATGCGCGTTAATAAATTCAGAGAAAATCAGTGGTCAGCGTTATGTGATGAGCTAACTATACTTTTATGTATTGTATTTTAAATTTTTTCACACTTATCTTAATTACGGGCAGAAATCTTTTGCCATTTTTAATTAAAATGTAGTTATTAGTTGCACAAAAATTTAAATATTCACCTCCGCGATCTTCACACTGCCCTATCACTGTATCACTGTTAACCGCTCACTATTCTCCGACCGAATGACACATATCCCAGCTGTGCACGTTGATCTTAACTAAGCTGCCAAACACTGATTTTTGCATTTCATCGTTGTTCAATGTCTAGAATCTCGCTACCGTTGACATCTTATTCTTTTCCTTCGTTTTCATAATTGCCTGTCTCGTCATATTGTCGTTTAAAATGTCGCTTCTACTTTGATGTACTGTAAAATACAGACGATTTTATATTAGTACGATATATTCTGTACTCAAATATTATCTCACGAAAAAGTTATCACTGAACTTAATCTAATCTTAATCTATTGTTTTTGTAATTTACTTAATGTGAGTTATTTTTAATTCTTTTGATATCGGTAAAATTTATTATTTGTTTGCTACTGTTGCAAATCAGAGATACGCAACGAATAGCTCGTGTTTATTTAACCCTTCGTTTAGTGAAGAATTTTTAATCGGTCGTTATAGTATTAGTCACCCGGGTGACTAAGTGGAAAATGTACATAAGGAGTATGACCCGCAAGTGAATAGGCATAAGATTAATACGCAAAATGCACGTTGGATATTGCCGATAGCCTAATCGACTATTTCCGACGAACTATTAGATTTTTTGTTGTTGTTTTGTCTATTATAACGAATGTTGAGTGAGATCGTTATGAAAGATCCGACATCAGAGAAGCAGTTCAGGTACCGCTTTGGAAATCATTTATGAATATATACGAGCAGGATACAATTTACACATCCAAAGATGGTATAAACTGCTCTAAAACTACATTATCTAATGCTGCTAGTGTACGGTCACAAAATATCATGTGCTTCAGCGGCGTGCATAATTCGTTATCTCTGTCAAATATCGGTGATAAATATGGGTTAGCCATTTTCTTTTCATATTTACAAGCGATACTGTTAACACAAATCTTTTTTCGATTTCAATTTGATATTGACCGAATGCAGTTTGCTGCAAAAACCAAACAAGTGCAAAATATGCAGCAGAATACTACAGAATAAACCCAAATTTTGCATTGCGACGTGCACAATACTATCGAGCGGTCGATTTGTGGAACCAGCGTGGGCATCTTCGTTACCGAATGTCAATGCCAATGCTTAGTTTTTTTGTCAGCTTGAAGACTATTCTTTTTAACGATTCCAGGACTCGGGAAAAAGGAAGACTAACCGATAAGGCAGCGCCAATTTGTGAAATGTATTCTTTCATCAATTTCAATTTATGAAATTATTAACGGCCTTATGAGTACATAACAATTGATAAACAACTTTTTGGATTTCGAGGGTGTTGTCTTTTTCATCAGAAAAGTACATTCCATCTAAGCCAACCACATACGGTGATACAGTTGTTCTGTGATTGGTAAAATATTAGGAATATTCCGGGCGAAACAGCACAATCATTGGAATCATATGTGACAAAAAAAAAATAAATCAGTAGTCTTGCTTTCAACGAAGCCCACAAAACTATAATTATATAGGATAATAAGAATAACAAAAAATAAAGGAGGTTTGCACAGTTTATTTTCACAAACACCAGCAGTGCATTCAATGAATCTAATCGTTGTTTTGTTCAATATTTTGAAGGCGTCGATACAATGGACCAAATGGCCTCAAACTATTCGTGTAAACGTGGAACCAGACGCTGGCCCTTGGCTATGGTTTATAATTTGGTCGAAATCGCTGCCCTTGCCGCCTACATTGTTCACACTGTGGACAAGCAGCTAAAAACATTGCCAGCCAATTTGACGCGCCGTCAATTCCTCATACAATTGTCATTGACATGTTATAGGGAACCGGCATCTCAGGTCCGAAATATGCGACATGCTTGGTTATGAATTGCCTCTAAAAACACAATATGAGTCTAAGAGGCCACAATTGGATGCTAGCAGTCGAAATAAAATTCAGAGCAAGTGGCATCTATGCTCGGATGATAAGCGTCAGAAAAATTCTCGAAAGCGCTGCAGAACATGCAAAAAACCCAATATGTGATCATCACATCAAAAAGGAAATATCCTGCCTCGCGTGGTTTTTTACTATTATTTCTCGTATTTTTGAATGTATTATTTCTTCTCAATGTATTTATAGTCTTTCATTCAGTAAAATTTGTTAAAAAATTAACATCTTTCTTACATCTTTTGGCTTTTGCAGTATATGTTGCGTGCATTCTGTACGTAGTCACCGGGGTGACTAATACAACAACAAGAGATCAGATTTGAACTTTCAAATACATACGCCCTTAGGTAAGGGCTAAAAATTTGAAATATGGCTTAAAATGGTCCTAACTCAAATCGTAGAAAAGTCAGTAACGCTTTCCATCCTAGGTAAATTTGAACATGGATAAATATAGGAAAATATCTGCAAAAGTCACCCGGGTGACTAATACTATAACGGAGGGTTAATATTCATAATTCGTTGCCTTTCATGTGCATTCTTTGACAACAAGTTCTGCGTATACAGTACTCACTCACTACTGCGAATCATCAAAAAGGCAATGAAAAAGCAGCGCGAATGGTTAGCATGCATTGCCAATCAATTCAAAAGGGTACAGATCATAATTTCACAGGGGCATGGCACCGCCATAAATTTTAATTTTTTGACGTTATACATATCTCGAAAACCAAGCGAGATATTGTGATGAAATTCGATTATCGGATGCAGATAATACAAATCTTGAATTGTATTAAAAGTGGGTGGAGGTAGAAAGTGAACGTGGTACTTTCATCCAGATAAAAGTTTGATTTTGTATTACTCTAATTTAGCACCTTCGATTTTCATTAACATTTTAGAGATGATATCATTGCAAGCAGTCCACATTAAAAGCTTAGTCAGTATACTGTAAAAACTCGATGAAGGGCGTTGCACAGCCCACAATATTTGTGAACTTTATAATGCGAAAAATAATAACATAATCGTTATGGATTTTAATAGGGCAGATATTCAGGCTAAAAGGTATCTCATAAATAAAAGTGGGCAGAGCATCTATATCTGTATCTGTGGGCGTGTCATATCCCAAACAAGAAAAATGATAAGTGTTATTATTAAGGAATCGGTTGCAAATTTGGAAGAAAAAATAAAAAATCATGCTACATATTGGATTTGCTGATTGCCTGTAATAAATTTTCTCAAATGCAGGTTTCAATGTTAACTTAAGTTAATTTAAGAAAATAAGTAAATTAGAAAATTCAAATAAAATATTACAAAATGACTGAACAGAGGGATTTTTTGCTTCATTGTTAAAGCAATCAAGAAATAAATTAATACAGGGAAGAGAAAAAAGAGTAAGCAGTGGAAGATGTTAATTAGGGAAGTTCTAGCAGCTATTTACAGGACCGCCGAGGGAAAATCCGGGCCCGTTGATCTATGAGCTATGTACAGATCATCTTCCCAACAATAAAAAAATTGCAAAAAATCGTTATCGAAACTTCATTCATATGTAATTTTATCAATAAACAATTTATACCTATCTGGTCGAAGCATGGACGACTCCACTCAAATTCAATTTATTCGTCAATTCCGATTTAGTTTTAGTTTTCTTTTTTTGAATTTGGCCTAAAGCCTAATTTAAATAAAAAGAAAGTCTCAGTTTCTTAAGAATACTCAACGTTTAATCTTTACTTTCGAAATCGAAACAATCGACTCGGCAATTTAAATATGACGCGTTCGTGATTAAAAATGTATAGTAGTAGTATGTATAGTAGTATGTATAGTAGTAGTATCATACATATACACAAACTTTATACAATTTCAAAATTAAATCTCTGGATTCTTTTTAGAATTATTTTCCTTTTCATGCAGTGCAATTTCCATTTCAGTTTCTTTGACTTCCTCATCGAAGATCTTCAAGTCCTTTACAAGGTACCATACGCCTACATCGAAAACGGAACCAATTATAATAAATATGGATGTCGTCAAATTTAGTATGTAGCTGAAGGAGTTAAAGATATTAAAATAAAGTTTAGTGTTTTTAAATTAAATATTAAAAAATATTTCAATGCTCACCGCAAAGATTTGGGATCATAAAGCCAACAGTTACCTTGGGTGGTACACGTTTTACCCCATACCAAACATAAACGATCGATGACCCAACCAAAAAATATAGGACTTGGTATGAAAGCAAACATTGCCATCATCATCATGCCGAAACCCACGGAGGCGGTTTTATCTTTTTCCGGCACACAACGCACTGATACCAAAAAATTCGACGCACGTCCTGCTGCTCCAATAAATTTGAGAAAACACATTACCGCCAGAAAGGTGATAAACTGCGCAAAACAATTGACAGGACAGGTACCGGGTATAGCTTGACCGCCAAGCAGCACCTAAAGTGGCGAAAAAAATTGTTATTAATTTGAGAATTTATTAGCGGTTCCCACGATCGAGAGCAGTTCAGTTTTTAGACCTAAGCAAAAATTCAGGTTTAAGTAGGAGTTTTCCTTAAAAAAAACTGCCAAAACTTCAACGACAAAAAATTGTGCTATACAGATCTTTAAATGGATAATGCATTTTTGGGTAACTTTTCAAAAAAAAAATTACAATCCAAAATCTGTTGTATATATGATGTGGGCAACTATATATAAGCTTTAAAATAAATTCAATAATGCTTGACAACAAGTAGGTACGAAGGAGATTTTGAAACACCAATTTCCGACTCGCCAGATCTGAAGGCGCCGAAGTCTTTTGGGGCTTTTTGAAATCTCACTTTTGTAATCAATTTTTCACCTTTAAATAAACTTTCCGTTTGAACAGAGCCCAATTTTTTCATTTCTAACAAACTGACAACTAATTCACATTATGACCTGACAATACTTAAATTCTGTAGAAATCGACGAGATTGTGAATGTTTTTTAAGTGGATTATTGCAGCGATTGTTATGAAATTTAATATACACTTGTGCTAACATGATTAAGTCATTCGTATGCTACGTACTATTTTTGTTAAAATTTATTTATACATTTTTCTTCTGATTCTTATATTATTAGTTTTTGTAATCCTGCTATGTAAGCATCAATTTACGGTAAAAAAAATAAAAAAAATGTTCTGGGTTTTTCGCGAAAAATGCAAAAACGTCAATAAAGGTAATATATACTGTGCTCATATAATTAAGTCATCTGAAAGAAAGTAATTGAAATTGTTAAATTTTCGGTGTGAGTCCTATTTTTTTTATTATCTTAGCTCAATAATGAGTAGGAGAACCTTTTTGTTTCATAAATGTTGAGAATCGGTTTGCCATGCTGCCTACCAGGCGTGCACATTTGTCTGGAGTAATTTTATGCCAATTCTATTGATTAACTTGCCACAAGCTGCTTTACTCGCGGGGTTTCGTGCTGCTACGACTCGTTGGACTATGCCTCATAAGTTCTCTATAGAATTTAAGTTGGAATTTTGAGGTGGCCACTTCAGAATCTTGGTGGATTGTGTGTCCAGCCAAAGTTTGACAGTAGAGATTAATGTATTGGGCCATTATCAAGCTGGAAAATCCATCTCAGTGGAAACTTTTTGGTGTAATCAGTGGCCAAATGTTCCCTTAGTATATTCCTTTATAAAAAATTTGAATGTATGGGTTGGCAGGGCAACCGTTGATATCGTCAAAAAAAAAACATCAAAAAAAGTCGTCGGTTCGCAAAAGGAACACTTTTTCAAAAGCCTGAATTTTTAGTTGAAGTCTGAGAGATTAGGTGTATGAGACAAAGTTGTTTTTCATGAAAAGACAAAAAAAAACAACTGTTCACCAAATTCATAACAAAATGTACGGAATGAAAAGAGACCCAACTTATATCGGAGTGAAGATTAATGTCTCACTTACATCTGAATAAGCTGAAGTCATAGATGTCGGTAACGTTCCTGCCATTGTTGATTTAAGAAAACTCCTGTTACGTGAATTCTCAAAGAAATCAGCTGCTGTTAAGTCCATTGCTGTTAAACGTTCAAATACTGGACCAACATCTGTAGTATAGTTACCACTAGGTATACAGGAACAATCGTAAAAAGTCTGTCAAATAAAACTCAAATAAATGGGATATTATTTTATAAATTACAGCATAGTTTACACACCCTTTTGCCTTTTGACGAATTATGTAATTTTGTGCAACCTGCATGGCATGGTGAAATATAAGTCATACTATTTTCACCACACACTGGAGCATAACGCACATAATCGCAATTACAATCTGAATTACAAGTAGGTGCTGCTGTCAAAGCATTGCTTCTAAAGTTAAATGGAAGAAATTAATTTAAACTGGTGTGATCTCAACCTTTGTCTTAAATTCCAACTCACCTATCGTGTACATTGACAATTACAGATTTTTCATTTTCGGGACAACCGATAAAAGCATAAGCCACCATACCAGCTACTGTAAGAAAACCAACAATAACATTCCAAGCAGCCATATAACGTGCACGTGGCTTATACTTTGATATTACAACCCCGGAAAACAAAACACCAACGGCTGAAAACACTAAGGCAACTGTACCAGTTACCATGCTACATAAAGAAAATTATAGTTAAGAATTGTAAAATCAGAAATATATGATGACAATAACTAACTTTGCTGTCGCTGCCGATTGTCTGTATTGTATTTCAATATATTTCGGTGTAAAAATAAAATATGGTACATAGCCAAATACGTAAAATACTGATGATAAATTATTACACATCAATGTTTTATTGGTAGCCAAGCGCTTAAATGTTATCAGCATATCCTTAAAAGATGCTTTTGGTTCTACCACCACATCGGCGGACTTTTCCTCAAAGGCGCCAGTCAAACGTTCTTTCTCCGATTTATTTCCATCATGTTTTGATTCACGCTGCTTACGACGATTCTCTTCGACCATACGTCTTGCTCGAGCACGTGGTAACTCTTTAGGAAACGTTATAATAAAGATACCGGATACAAATAGCACACCAGCATTTATAAGCCAACCCATCCACCAAGCACCAAGCCAACGTGGGTCTTGGTTATTTATGACAGGATGCAATTCTGGTGCAATATAGATACGCAAACAGAAAGAAGCGAGTGCATAACCGATGGCGGGACCCAACATGCGTAGGAAATAGGCAACACCTAGGGAAATAATCAAGTGTATTAAAAATATTCAAATACTTTATCAAATAAAACGCAAATCACCTTGCTGACGATGTGCAAGACTAATCCATTTCAAAATCTAATTCGAATTTTTTTTATCTAAATATTATATTTATAAATATTTGCTTAGACGCGTTTTATCAACTAAAGTTCATTTAACTTTATTACTAGTCTTATGCAGTTAGTTATTTTAATAGGCATCAGAATGATATATTAAGACAAGCCTACTATTGTATTATGGTTATAAATCCACTTGATGAACCTTTGTCAAACTTTATGGCAACACTTTCTTTTGGTTGAAGATATTTTTGTTCAAACTTTCAAAGTTCTTTGCTGAGACAATTGATATTATCTTAAAATGATGTAATACAATATTGAGGTAATGAGTGACAAAAAAAATCTTTTTAATGAGTTAGCTGAGGGCTTGCGATCTTGTAAGCCTATAGTCAATTTGGTTCTCATTCGAAAAGATCTAGGCTTTGAATTTGATAGAAATACCTAAAATAATCGCCGCGAGAATTTTCCAAGAATGCAAATGAAACAGTAAAAGAAACGATTATTCAAAAATATTTTCTGGCATAGATAGTAGAAAAATGGATGCCCTCTGGCTCTTTTAAGTTGTGGTTCTGGTACATTTTCGAAACAAATGGTGAAAAGATGACCAAATGAAAGTGAAAATGAATTTTGGAAAATATATCGCAAAATTTATGTGCAATAATTTTGAAAGTGTCAGAAATCTGTGCATTTCACAAATAATATCCCTCATGCTACTTCCGTTAGATTAAAAATCTCTTGAGGACCTATCCAATCTTTTTTTTTACTTACTTAATAATATAGGTGTCTGTGACTTCTTTGTATTATCATCCATATATGTTACACCCAACGAAAAGTATAATGAACCACCAATTCCAGCTATAAATTGGGCTATGAACAGCACCACTTGTGGTGTTAAATTACCCTCGCTAATTTGACACTCAGCACCGGCACCTTTCAGGCGACACAATGTTTTTGTACGTTCTTCTTCAAATGCTTCCACAGTTGAATTTTCATTGGGCGTTGCACCAAACTCTGATGTCAGTGAGAGAGCATCTTCACCGGGACCATATAGAAAATGCGGTGTTGCTGTCACCAAACAGAAAGTAATAAGTGCCATTAGACCTGTGGAAAACATCAAACGGAATAGTAAAACAAAACAACAAATACTTAATTATATCAGGAGGGGATCGGATCTGTATAAACTTTTTTATCTTGCCAGTGCACATTAGATCAAAATACTACTTTTAACCGTTAACCTTTTCACCATCGCTTACGTTATCTAAAAATTTTGCTCCAGCAAGATTAAGTAACTTTTAACAGATCACATCTCATTTGAATGTCATTTGAAACCTACCAAAACCAAGCCACCTGGGGCGATGACATTTTCCAGCATAGTAACTTAAGACTGCTGATACCATTAATTGACTAATATCACAGCCTATTGCTATGATACCAGTATTTCTTGATGGTATTTTGAAACGTTTCTCTATTGTTGTTATTGTACCATTAAAGTAGCCATCTGTTATTGTGAGACCACAACCGACAATACCGTACAGTACAACATAGGCAGTTTGATTGGCGAATCTGTTGAGGAAGAAAGTAAAAATTATATTGTGTACGAAATGGGAAGCGATCATCTGAACTGTTAAGTGCACCCGCATATTAACTTTAACACTTATCCTGTATTGAAATATAACACTCACCTTATAGCCTAGCGGGTTAATTTTGTTCACTGATATCTTTATTTATTCAGTGCAATTTTTACAGGTTATTTATACATTTGAATAGACTTTGCAAATTAAATTATAGTAGCAAAAGAAGAACATTTTGATGAATATTTGGTGAATGTGACCGACTTTGGCATATATAGCAACGTCCTCTTTTGGATTTCGTAGACGCGCTTGCGCTCAGCTCTCTGCTTCATAAAAATTTGCTGATTTTACGCTAGGATGCGTCAATCAGCGAGATAGTTTTGACTGGATTAGAGACATACCAAGTTCCTCCAAAAATATACGTTGCTTGAAATGTTTACCTTTGTTCCAGTCAGTGTTTATGGAGTTACATACAACAAAGCCTTTGTAAGCTGATATATCCAAGGCATTGATGAACATAGCTTGCGTTGAAGTATGACACCACACTTGGTATGATTGTAGAAATCAATTAATTTTGGCTCCAATTTTACTTGTATTGTATAATTAGAACGGTGCCCACCAAAGCGAGTTTCTTTTCCGTAGCACAATTCCCAACTCATGTATAAATGAGCAAGATTTGCATTTCATACTTTCAAGTTTTCGAATATGCCGCTTGTATGGGCATCGTCCTCAATATGTTAATTTTTACTTATCTATGTATCTATAGTAACGTTATCACCTGGCTTTTATATTTTACTTAGATTGATTCTCATATATCCCAAATATCTCTGATTATTGAAAATTTATTACGAGTACAGTTCTGTCACTTCTCATATCGATCCGTTGAACTCATTATACCATATATTCTCAAATCTCTCTCAGATAGGTATTCATTTCATAAGCTCTCCAAAGCCTTATCTCGTGTATAATATACCCCTGCCAATAGAATAGAATAGACCGGATAATTATGTGTGCAATATGCTCGAAGTGGATATAAAAAGCAGCACAGAAGCACAGTGCGTATAAAGTTTCAAAGAATTGAAGAAGAATGGTTTAGAATAGCTAGATTTTGAAGCAGTGTCCTGTATGTACTTTATTAAATTTTGGACCAAAAATTAGTTTATTTTTTTGTTTTGTCATTTAGTTTTTTAAAAGATATTCATGTAGTGGTATTGAAAATTTCAAATAATAGCATATCAAGGTCTATATAAGGCATGGCCAAGTCGAACAAAATTTAATTATTCCTGCTTATTCCCAAAAATGTCATTTGTGGATTCTACAAAAGGTAAAAAATACTAAACACAAGCAAACAACTATAAGAATTAAATATCGTGGCATTTAGCGTTATTCGAGTTGCTCATTATCAGTTCCATAGATTTTCTTTTGTTTTTCAATTTGATCTGAAATTTGTCACCTCATAAAATCTGCCGCATTGGTCACACGCCTTTACAGCAGTACCCAGTATTGATTAAGGTACTAGGCACAGTTGACTTCTTGTTAAAAACTATCTGTTTTGAAATACCATTTTTAGTATGACAAAACTATAAACTCACCTCTGAAAAAAAGATCCTTTGATAAACCAAAAACCACATCTCGTATCATCTGTTAACGGCATCTCACGTAAAAGTTTATTGATATCTTCTGTAATCGTACGTTCTTGCTCAGACTTTTCATTAGATTTGCCATTCAGTATAGGCTTTGTTGTCGCATAATCTAGCAATTTGGCTTCAACATCAATTTGATCACGTTCATCGTCATTAACTTGCTCATCCTGTGAACTTTCTCGCTCATGATCGGTTCGCTGTGCTACCTTTGGCAGCGTTACTGTCTCAACAACACGATTGTGTTCATCCACTACTTGCGCATCTTGATGAGTTTCTCTGACGGAGATATCCTGTTTTGGCTTCAGTTGTGGATCGACCATTTTATCCTTTTTTTAACTACTGATTTGCGTGTTAATTAATTCAGAGAAAAGCTGGATGACTTTAGGTAGTCACGTCAAATACAGTGATCAGCGTTATGCTCTTGATGTGATGAACTAACTATACTTTTGAATATTTTAAATTTTTTCACACTTATCTTTATTACGGGTATTTAAAATTTGACTTAATTTAGAAATCTTTTTTCCATTTTTAATTAAGAAGTAGTTATTACAAAAATTTAGATATTCATCTCCGCGATCTTCACTGCCCTATTATCACTGTTCACCGCTCACTACTATCGTTGTTGTTTGATGTCTAGGATTGCGCTACCATTGGATATCTTATTCTTCTTTTTCATAACTTGCTGTCTCTCCAAATTGTCGTTTATAATATCGCTAATACTTTGATGTATTGTAAAATATGGACTTTATTCTGTTAGTGCGATATATTCTGTACTCAAATATTATCTCACGAAAGAGTAATCACTGAACTTAATCACATTTTCTGTGCGCGCATCTATTGTTTTTGTAGATTCAAGTTAAGTTTTTAATTTTTTTGATATCTGTAAAATTTATAATTTGTTTGCTACTCTTGCAGATACAACAGAAATGACGAATGTTGGAGCGCAGTATCGTAGCTAGCAGGGGCAGGCGAAGGGGGTTGTAAAATTTTCCTCGTATTATTAAACTAAAGTTTGGCTTTGATAGACAACTTCCGAGTTTAATTTTATGGACCTTTTTTTTAGTAATTTGTTAAATTAGTTTAAAACAGAAGTGATTCAGTTTTGTTAGTGTTTTTATTAAAAAAAGTAATGACCTTTTCTTTAGTAAAAATAAATATTTTGGTTGAAGAAATTTCTGACCTAAGCCCCATGCGTCAAATGTTCACACTACGCCAGTGGTGAAGCGTTGATATATTTATCTTATATTAAGTAAATGTAAGCGATATATAAAGATTTTCAGACATAACATGCTTAATTTATTTTAATGACCTAATTTTGAATTTGCATTATTTGTTTGGGCTGGTTCGAAGTAGTTGTGATGCTTTTTTCTTTCTCTGCTAACATTTTTTCAATGATGCCAATGAACAATAAAACAATCGAGGGAAAATTAAAATTGACAATTTAAATTTTTTTGAGGCATATTTCTTATATGGGATGTAATTGCATTTCCTTGAATAAATTTCTCAGTATGTCATTTTATTTAAGAATAAGGGAGGGGCCTCTTGCCGAAATTGCCCAATAGTGCTTAAGCATAGGCTATATAGACTGCAGACTATAAAAAAAAATTCCAGATTTTCAATATTATGACAAAAGTAATGATTTTTTCGTCGATTACATTCCTCCAATCAAAATTTGGATTTGAAAAATGTTGATTCTATGCCATGTAATTGTAAAAGGAGTTTGATACCATAAGAATTAATAAAAGAATTTCATACCTTTTTTTTACTTATCTAATGATATAAAATTTATAAAGTTAATTTCTAATAAAAACAGAAGAGTTATATTCTTCGGGTAGCAGAAAAAGTAATATGAAAAATGGGCGCAATCCTTTTACTATTGAATATACCTTCCTATTACCTTACATAAAAACGTTTACTTATATATGGTATTTTTTATTGCCATTTTTCTGAATTTCATCTTTAATTTCGCCATTTATTTCATCCTTACCTTTTTTCTGCAAAGCCCAAACAAAAACAGAATCCTGTTTTAAAATATAAAGATTTTGAAAAAATTTTTTTGCGAAATTGGGTTAAAAACGATGCATTCCAAGGTCCGATGCCACTCTAAGTGACGTCCAAAATAATTTTTCGAGCTTTCTCTATCGATTGGAACAAAAAAAAAGTTTTTCCGCAAATGGGTCAAACGGTCTTTTTCGTGGTACTGGGATACTCCAAGTGACGTCGAAAACCAATTTTCGACCTTTCCCCATCAATTGGAGGAAAAAACAGTATTTCTATACTATATGTACTTCGACTCAAGTGGCTCGAGCCATTCACTGCTTTATGAATGCTGAATACATGTGAGTGTGAGCTTCTTCACACGCATTCGCATTCATGAGACCCGAGCTACTTACACGCTCACATTCATGAACAGCATGTTATTTTCGCATTCGCTATCAGTGGGCGCTACTCAGATTCGTGCTCAATGTGCACACTCACGTTTCATATTTTTGGTAGTGGCTCAAAACGAGTGTTGCTCACTACCACAATCAAAAGCCTTCACGATAAGCATGTATTGATGATTTGTTTATCAATTCTGTATACGTGCACGCTTTTTACGCACTTTTGAGCGCTAGCTTGTTCTCTGGGCAGCACCGCTCAAAACCCTCAGTGAGCCACTCAATGCCGTTTTGTGGTCTACAACATATCAAAAATTCAATAGATAGGAAGACTATGACTAAAAACGATTACATTTACGTACATATTTGTAAAATATCGAAAACAACCCCGAAAAAAACTGCTTGTGATTTAGAGCAGCGATGGGCACGTAGTGGCACTTTCCGCCCTCCTGACCCGAACTGTTATTCGACGCACAAGCAACAAAAAACAATTGGCAGAATTTCAACGCTATCGACGCAAAGCGTTGACTTGAGTTCAAATAATAACAAAAACAACTCACAAAAGCATTACAGATTATTATGCCGCATTGTGGCACGACAAATGTAGTAGTTGTTTTTGTTTGTAGTGCAAATTGATTTTTTTTTGTGCTGTTGGCAAATTTAGAAATGAAAGCAAAAAAACTTTAAAATTTTTGTTGCGTGATTTTGTTGTTGCGCCCTTTTGCTAGATTTCCATGCCCACCGCTGTTTTAGAGCCATATATCATGGTAATGTTTAAGTTAAACCAATAACACGCGACATCTACCGGTAAAGCAAGGCATTAACTTGCGTTATAAAAGCACTGTGGTTTATATATTGGCTAACAGTTTGAGCAATAACTTAGTATTAAATTGTTGAAGAACACCGCGTTGTCTTGACTAAAAATAACATGAAAAAAATTAGAGAATTCGGTGTTTGAGTGTTTTTGTTACAACCGCCCAATAGATGAAACAAACAGTCGAGCATTAATGGAACGTCTTCGAGTTCGGTGGTTTTTTATAACAACAACAACAACAACCCCAACAAAAAATTTAACAGTTTGACTGAATGAGAGAGCAAAAAAAAGACTAAGCAATGCAAGGTGCTAACTAGGGAACAACAAACAACTCCTGTTCTAGCAGCTATTTCCAGGACCGTCGAGAGGAACTCCAGGCCCGGTGGTAAACATGTACGGAGCTCCCTCCCAGCATTTAAAAATTGTAAAAAATCTTTAACGAAACTTTAGTTATATGCAATTTTATTTTATCAATAAACAATTTATATCAATAATAATATCTGTGCAATATATGTATGTTTTTTCTTGCTTTGATCGAAATATGGATGATCTCACTCAAATCAAATTTCCTCGCCAATTCCGATTCCAGACAAAGAATTGCTAGATAATAATCTTGCCATTCTTGTTTGAGCCGAGCAGGAACTATTAAAGTATTTTATCTTTGCGAAAGAAAGTTACTTTAAGAATGTACTTTATAAAAATTATAAGCACGGTAGGACTCCTCCCGTTATCCCCATGAACTATGTATTGAAAATCGCTCAACATGTTAAGTCATCAACCTCTCTGCTTCCGCTTGAAACTAAGTTTTGCGACAAATTATAAGTTAAAGTAAAGCATAATTTGCATGACTTTTTGTGTAGTCTGCATTAATTTCATCGACGGAGATGAATTGAAGAGAGAGAAAGGATCGCAATGTGAAAAGAGTTATCAGGACATTGTGTTTATATATCGGATGCCTTTCTCTTAAAAATTGTAACCTGAGGCCGATGGCAATGACGATATATGTATGTACAATGTACACATTTAAATTGAAAATATAATTATTTACATACATATAATCAATAATTTATTTTCATTTTGATATTTGAATTTAAAAATAACTAAATACATATCGCTCATTTACTTCAAGAGTGGCATAACTCAAAAAACACAAAGTGGGAGAAAACGCATTTAAAGTTTTCAACAAGTTACTTTTTATATGAGAATTCAAAAAAGTATGTTTACATAAATTCTTATCACAAGGCGAGTTTATAAAATATCTTTCTGAGTTTTTGACACAAATTAAAACATGAAATGGCAAATATTTCTGCATCATTAACTCAAAAATCACGTTTTTTGAGTTATGCCACTCTTGAAGTAAATGAGCGATATGTTTTTTTTTAGAGGTAAATTAAAAATTTGCAATATATATTTGTAACTTAGAGTTAAAATTCTTAAAAAATAAAATTATGAGATTATTTATTTCAAAAAAATTTTATGTAACATTTTACAAAATACTGTAGTTAAAATAACAACATTTAACAGGAAATAATATTTAAACTTAACAATAAGCTAATGATTTTAATAGCTTATCCTTAAAAACCTCACAGTGACAAAAATTAGTACGGCACGTATTTATAGTAAAAAATTTAATTTGACATCTAAGTAATAACATTAAACAGCTGTATAACTTAATAAAACAAAATAAAAAAACAGAAAACTGTGCCCTTAAAAATTTACAATATTTATTTGATACAATTTTTTTTTTGTCCCACTGTGTGGTCAATTAACAAGATTTCTTATGCGAGGGAAGGAAATTCAATTTGCAATGTGAACATTGACCGCAACACAAAGGATATAAAAAGAAAATGACGTTTTTCACAGAAGAATGAAAAATTTCTCTATACACAATACAGGCATACACATGACAGAACACATACATACATACATTATTAACAAACACATGCACACATTAGCAAGCACACTCATATGCTCTTAGCAAATGTAGTCTCATATACACACTAACGTAATACAATCTCAAAATTAAATTTCCGTATTCTTTTCAGAATTCACTTCCTCCTCATGCTGCACAATTTCCATTTCAGTTTCTTTAACTTCCTCATCGAAGATCTTTAAATCTTTTACAAAGTACCATACGCCCACATCGAATAAGGAACCAATGATGACAAAAATGGATGCTGTCAAATTTAGAATGTAGCTAAAGGAGTTAAGGACATAAAAATAAAGTTGTCAAAGTATATATTGAAAAATCTTTTTATACTCACCGCAGCGATTCGGGATCGTAAAGCCAACAGTTACCTTTGTTGGTACACGTTTTACCCCATACCAAACATAAACGATCGATGACCCAACCAAAGAATATTGGACTTGGTATAAAAGCAAACATTGACATCATCATCATACCAAAACCCATGGCGGCGGTTTTATCTTTTTCCGGCACACAACGCACTGATACCAAGAAATTCGACGCACGACCTGTTGCACCAATAAATTTGAGACAACACATTACCGCCAGAAAGGTGACAAATTGTGCAAAACAATTGACAGGACAGGCACCGGGTATGGCTTGACCGCCGAGTAGCACCTAAAGAGGCGGAAATAAATTCTTGTTATTGATTTGGGAATTTTTGGTCATTGTTAATTTTTAGTACAAGCAAAATTTAAAACATCTATTCTGGTAAGACACTTTCTCAAAAAAAAAAATACCAAAATTTCTTTCTTCTTTATAAAAGAGTACAATCGAAATATCTAATCATCTTTTGAAATATATAGTTTTACGTCTTTATTTCTTTTATACTTTTTTTTAATATTTTCCATCAATGTTTTTGCGAAAATTCAGTTATTCAGCTAATATTTCGTCGATTAAGTAATTCTGTCGTTGGGACTTCTTTGATTGGATATAATCGCTTACAATTTTTGAGTTAATGTTCATCATTTGATTTTCAATTCTGCGATTACTTTCACAGCCGTAGCTGTTATCGTTGTGAGGATAATGGTATCGAAAAGCGTTCTCCCCTCATGCAAAAACAATGGTGAGTACCACCATTATAACTTACTTTCTGTTATTTTCTAATTGCCTCACTAAGTTCTGTGAAGATTAATGTCTCACTTACATCTGGATAAGCTGAAGTCATAGATGTCGGTAACGTTGTTGCCATTGTTGATTCAAGTAGACTATTGTTGCGTTCATTCTCAAAGAAAGTTAAGTCCATTGCTGTTAAACGCTGAAATACTGGACCAACATCTGTAGTGTAGTTACCACTAGGTATACAGGAACAATCGTAAAACGTCTGTCAAATAAAACTTCAATAAATGAGAGGTTATTTTATAAATTATAGCATAGTTTACATACCCTTTTACCTTTCGACGAATTATGTAATTTCTTGCAACCTGCATGACATGGTGAAATATAAGTCATACTATTTTCACCACACACTGGAGCATAACGCACATAATCGCAATTACAATCTGAATTACAAGTAGGTGCTGTTGTCAGAGCATTGCTTCTAAAGTTAAACGAAAAAAATTAATTGAAACTAGTGTGATCTCAAACCCTCTAATAAATTACAACTCACCTATCGTGTATATTGACAATCACAGATTTTTCATTTCCGGGACAACCGATAAAAGCATAAGCCACCATACCAGCTACTGTAAGAAAACCAACAATAACATTCCAAGCAGCCATATAGCGTGCACGTGGCTTATACTTTGATATTACAAAACCAGAAAGCAAAACACCAACGGCTGAAAATGCCAATGCAACTGTACCAGTAACCATGCTTTATGAAGAAAAATATAGTTTATTATTGATAAATCAGGAATTTCAAGAAATATATAACGACAGTAACCAACCTTGATGTCGCTGCCGATTGTCTGTATTGTATTTCAATATATTTCGGTGTAAAAATCCAATATGGTGTATATCCAAATAAATAAAATACTGACGACAGATTATTACACATCAATGTCTTATTGGTGGTCAAGCGCTTGAATGTCTTCAGCATATCCTTAAACGATGCTTTTGGTTCCACCACCGCATCGACAGGCTTATCTTCTAAAGCTTCAGTTAAACGTTCTTTCTCCGATTTATTCTTATCACGTGTTGATTCACGCTGCTTTCGACGACTCTCCTCAACCATACGTCTTGCTCGAGCACGTGGTAACTCTTTGGGAAACATTGTGATAAATATACCGGACACAAATAGCATACCACCAACTATAAGCCAACCCATCCACCAAGCACCAAGCCAACGTGGATCTTTATTATTGATGACGGGATGCAATTGCGGCGCAATATAGACACGCAAACAGAAGGAAGCGAGTGCATAACCGATGGCAGGACCCAACATACGCAGGAAATAGGATAAACCTAGGGAAATAATCAAGTGCATTATAAACATTCAGCTAATATATCAATAGAAACGCAAACAACCTTGATGATGGTGTGCGAAACTAATCCATTTCAAAAGCTTATTCTAATTATTTTATCTAAATTTTATATTCATAAATATTTGCTTAGACACTGTGGATATAAGACTCTGTATGCTATCTTATCAACGTTTTATCACCTAAAGATCATTTAACTTTATTACGAGTCTTATGCAGTTAGTTTTTTTCATAGGTGTCAAAATGATATATTGTGACAAGCCTACTATTATAATACGGTTATAAATCATCTTGAAAAACCTTTGTAGAACTTTAAGGCAACAGTTTTTTTCGGTTGAAGAAATTCTTGTCTGACCTTTCGAAATTTGTTTGCTTAAGACGATTGATGTTATTTGAAAATGTTGTTGGACAATATTGACATAATGAGTGAAAATAGTTTTCCCTATGTGAACTTAGTGGAAGAGTTGAAATTTTATGAAACTATAATTATATAGGCTATGTTCAAGTCCTCACTCAAAATTATCTAAGCTTTGAATTTAATAGAAGCACCTAAAATAATCGCTACGAGTTATTTTGAAGGATCCAAATGGAAGGAAGTTCTTCTAGCGTAGTTTGTAAAAAAAATGTTATGAATATAAATTTCGTAATCGTTAGTTTTGAAAAATAAGTTTTCGGTCAAGCTGGAAATGGATGTCAAACAGGAACTTATCAATAATGCCCCAGGCCCGTTAAAGATCTGGTTTGGGCACGTTTAAAACAAATATATTTTTACAATATATATAACTCATAAACTTATTGTTTTAGTGGATTGACAATGAACATCTCAACAGGGCAATTTAAATAACTAGTTTCCAGCTTATAAGCTAAGATCATGCTTAAAGCCCATACTTACTTAATAATGCAGGTGTCTTTGACTTCTTTGTATTATCATCCATATACGATACACCCAATGTATAGTACAATGAACCACCAATGCCAGATATAAATTGTGCTATGAACAGCACCACCTGTGGTGCTAAATTTCCCTCGCTAACTTGACACTCAGCACCACCACCTTTCAGGCGACACAATGTTTTTGTACGTTGTTCTTCAAATGCTTCCACAGTTGCATTTTCATCGGGAGTTGCACCAAATTCTAATGTCAGTGAGAGAGCATCTTCACCGGGGCCATATAGGAAATGAGGTGCTGCTGTCAGTATACAGAAGACAATGATTGTCAGTAGACCTGAGGAAGATATCAAATGGATTGGTAAACAAAACAAAAAATACCAATATATATCAGAAGAACAGATCAGACATTAATATAGCATATCAGTTAAATATTGATATTATTTAAACCTACCAAAACCAATCCATCTGGGGCGATGACCTTTTCCAGCGTAGTAACTTAAAACTGCTGATACCATCATTTGACTGATATCATTGCCTACTGATATAATTCCCGTATTTTTTGATGGTATTTTGAAACGTTTCTCTATTGTTGTTATTGTACCATTAAAATAGGCATAAGTCATTGAGAAGACACAACCGACAAGACCGTATAGTACAACATAGGCAGTTTGATTTGCGAATCTGTTGAGGAGGAAGTTTATAGTTAAATTATGCATAATATTTTTTTTTTGACATAAGAAACGATTATCTGAATTCTATTTGGTATACATATATTATATGCATTCTAAAATTAGTTTTAGCTAAATATGCCGTGATATTATAATGGATCATTGTTTGGTCTAGCTGATTGCCACTACATTCCTAACCTAACCCTCGGATAGTGCTAATTTGCGCGAAATGTTGTTAGGAAAATACAACTTGGCGTGGAAAAAGTCATAAGTTCATTACACAAAGCCTCTTCCAGGCAAATTTAGCCATGTTGAGGTCATTACCGGATGTTAATTTTTTTTAAATGCATCATAAAAAAGATTGCTATTTGTTAGATTTCAAAAACTCCAGCAAATTGAAAAAAAAAACTTTTTTGTATTTCAGTTTCATACGAATTTTGTCATCTGCTAACATTCTGCAGCGTTAGGCCCAGACCTTGTCAGCAATAACCTAAGCTCAGTATTGCTTTTTAAAAATACCATTATAACATATTGTTAGTTGATAAAATGATAAACTCACCTTTGAAAAAAAGATCCTTTGAGAAACCAAAAACCACATGTCATATCATCAGTTAAGGGCATTTCACGCAGAAGTTTATTGATATCTTCTGTCATCGTACGATCTTGCTCAGACCTTTCATTAGATTTGCCATTCTGTATAGGCTTTGTTGTCGTATAATCTGTGGAATTATCTAGCAATTTGGCTTCAACATCAATTTGATCACGTTCATCGTCATTAACTTGCTCATCCTGTAAATTTTCATGCTCACGATCGGTTCGCTGTTCAACGTTTGGATGCGTCACTGTCTCAACAACACGATTGTGCTCATCCGCTACTTGCGCATCTTGATGATTTTCTCTGACGGCTATATCCTCTTTTGACTCCAGTTGTGGATCGACCATTTTATCTTTTTTTTAACAACTGATCTTCGCGTTAATAATTACAGAGAATGAAGACTTTAAACTTGAGGCAGTCACGTGACATACAATATCTCCAGTGGGAAGACGTTATGTTCTTGATATGATGAACTAACTATACTTTTAATCACTTGAAATATTTTCACATTTATTTTAATTACGGGTATTTAAAATTTCACTTCGTTTAAATTTTTTTTTTTTAGCATTTTTAATTATGAAGTAGTTAGCACAACAATCTAACTATTCACCTCCGCTATCTACATTCACTGTCCTATCACACTGTTCACTGCTCACTATCCTCTGATCGAATGGCACATATCCCAGCTGTGTACGTTGATCTTAACTGTGCTGTGAAACACTGATTTTTGCATTTCATCGTTGTCATTCGATGTCTAGGATCGCGCTACCGTTGACATCTTATTCTTCTTCTTCATAATTTGCTGTCTATCCATATTATCATTGTCTTTGTTTATAATAGCGCTACTAAGTACGTTGATGTATTGTCAAATACAGATGATATTTTGTTAGTACGTTAAATTCTGTATTCAAATATTATCTCACGAAAGAGTTATCACTGAACTTAATCGCATTTTCTGTGTGCGCGCATCTATTGTTTTTGTAACATTTAATGCGAGTTATTTTTAATTTTTTTCATATCTGCAAAATTTATAATTTGTTTGCTACTGTTATACAATATATACAATATGTTGTATATATTATCCTTCACTGACAGTAGCTGTCAGTGTGACAGATTGACAAGCAGCCAGTATTAACGAGAAGTGAGTGAGATATGAGAAGCAGGAAAAGTACGTATGTAAATACAATGATGAAGGGAATTCGCATTTAGCATAAACTGGGCAAATTACTGAGAGACATGATAAAAATTTATAACCAAAATGACAGTTGAGATACATGGATAAGATAATAATTCTATATTACACTTACAAAGAGGATCAGAGAGGACGTTTAGGTTAAATAAACTGCTTATTGCCAGTCTGTACTTATTTTGCATGACTGAAATTTACTTTTACCAAAGTCACTTGATGAGTTTATTGCCTACCAGGTCACAGCAGCAGATTTTAGGAGGCAGTACATTTTTTAAACAAATGACTGTCCTTTTATTTTGTGCACATCGATTTTTATTTGAAAGGATTTTTTTTTCTTGCTTCTTACTATTAGATGCACAAGTTTCAAGAAAATACTTCTCAGTTGAGAACTCAACTTGTAGTTGAGTTTTATTTATTCCATGAAGGTCTTGCATCAGTAATTGTTAAAAAAGTTTTATGTACATATATATTTCAGATAACTAATGAAAATTATTTTAGCTGCTAAATCTATGGTAACGATGATAATGCATTTTAGTAGTCCTAATAATAAAACAAACATACGTATTGTCTTGAATTTCTTATAAAAATCTTGAAATCATCTTATTTACATTAGCTTAGGTTAAATAAAATATAGTTTCATTAATTGCCTGAGTGTTTTATTTACTCAATAGATTAAATTAAATGAAACATCAAAATTGTTCAAAAAAAGATAACGCCAAATAGCAACTACAATATAATCTGTATAATTGTCATATTTACTAAAATGATAAAAGTATTTACACGTTTTTCCTAGAATTTGACTGCATTTTGATCATTATATGTAATTAAATGCAATTTATATGGATTACGAAAACATTAATAATGGGTATCGAGCTACAGTTCAAAAAATGTCCCTAATAAATTTTTCTAAAAGACTATTGACCAAATGCAGGATGGTACAAAAGTTTGAATCAAATATTATATATAAACTTTCAACTAAGATTTGCCATTATTTGTTGCAAATAAAATATGTATGCTTAGAGCGGCGCCGGAGACTTAGTAATCGAAACATATTTCTTAATGTGGCGAGCAGAAATGAAACTAAATTGAAAAGTTTAGGAGATGTAATAGATTTTTTACAGAAACATCTATGGTATAAGAACTTCAATCCAGAATATGTTTGATGTTTTAAATCGTTAATGACTATGCCAGAATTTTTTCGACTCTTACGTTAGGTTGGGTTAAAAGGGTTGCTTGCAATAGCAATATTCACTCGGAGGCAGTTTGCCCATTGTGATACCCTACATATATATAAAAATGTTCACCTCCCCCCTTCTCCTTAAAAAGTCCTATTGAATGGTGGCGAACCACCCAGAAGCCTTGGTGAAGTTGAGGATACTGGTGAGTTCCAGCTCTGCTAGTTCCTCAAGACCAACAAAGAACGCAGAACCAAAATATTTGATTCGTCTCCTCATTAGCCAGCCCGGGGCATTCGCAGAGCAGGTATTTAACCGTCTCATCCTCTTCTTCATCTCCGCAGCTCCTGCAGAAATCTCTGAAAGGAACACCATATCTGGCGGCCATAGGGCCAATAACACAGTGCTCCGTCAGTATTCCTACCACAGTTCTAAGCTCTCCTCTTCTGAAGGAGACTCTTAAGACGCTGAAATTGTATGTGCGTTCAACAATGGGTTAAAAACGTTTAAGTCATGTTCCGATTTTACACATGTACCCAGGCCCGGATTTAGAAATTTGCCGTACCTAGCAGTTGAAAAATTGACACCCCCCCCCCCCTCAAATTTCTTCAATGGTGAAATAATTTTTTACGAAAAGTTTTTTAATCAATAAAAAGCACCTTTTATTGATTTCCTACTTATGTTTCTAGAGCACAATACAATATTTTTGGCGTAAGAGCTAGATATATATTTCATTGCAATATATATTTTTTATTATAAATTTATGATCATTTTGATAAAACGCCAATCTATACGAATAAAAAAATGTTTCATAGTTTCCGCCAATATTTGCCGCCCTAGGCACGTGCCTACCCTGCCTGTATGGTAAATCCGGGCCTGCATGTACCTCGAGTTGGCTGATAGAATAGATAAGGAAAAAATTAAGAATTTCTGACGAAATAAATGTTTTTTTTATTTACACAATAATCACTGACAACTTTATTGTAGATATATCACACTATCTCTTCTACTTTAGGAAATTTACACATTTTTTGTGTACCCAAAATGCTGCAGAAATATTGGTGTCCTTGGGACCAGTTACTACTAGAAAATCGGTGTTCCTGAAACATTTGGTCCCATTTATCCAATATGCCAGACACGATAGAAACAAATTAGTACCAACAGATTTAGCGCCAAAAATTTAATAAAATTTTATCAGAAATTTGATCGTATTTTTAAAAAAAATGCGTTATTGGAATTATACAAATGATAAGATTTAAATTTTACTCTATCTCGATTTGAAAGTTATTTTTAGCATCTTAAATGTAAAAATTTATTTTTATTTGAAAAGTTATTTATTTTACTAATCCTTTTATAGATATCTTAAGCTTGTATCTAGATAACACACCAAAAATCTTCCATAAATCAAATTTACAACGCGTTTAAAATATTTTTCGCTTTACTTTTAATTTATACTCGTACACGCGTATTTGTAATGCCACGAGTAAATACATATGTACATTGTACACATACTTAGATACATGTATGCTGCTATTATTTTTTTCTGTAACAATTATTGATGGCTTGGATTTTCTCACATTTCGTATTCAGCTTTTCAATTGTTTTTGGCAACTCATATGTACATATGTACTATGTGTGCAAAACATAAACACAGATAAATGAACCAACTCTCCACTAAAATTTAAATAATTGAAATTTAGGTTTTTTTCTTTTTTATTTACGTAGAATAAATTCTTGACGATCACAGTCGACACGTTTTATCGTTGATGCTGTACATGTGCCTCGCGTTTATAACTTGAACTTTGAAAGATGCAAAAGCACAAAAACTAATTTAAATATCGTTGATAACAAAATTTGATTATGTACTTAACTTTCTTTAGAACTTTTTTGTTTATTTTTTTTTTCTCAAATTAAAGTTAGCCTGCGAAAAGTATACGTTATTTTCTTTTTGCATAAGTGTTCAAATCCCATTTATGTCTACAGGGTGGTGTAGTATTTACACTAAAAGAAAAATAATACATTCCATGTCATTTTTATTTTGTTTTTTTTGTACATATTTATCAAAATCGTTGTACTATGTACAAACTTTTTTATGCCACATTGCACCTAATTTACCTCTCTCAAAGCCAGGGTTGCAAACATTTAACAACAATGCCCGTTTACACATATTTACGCTTAATATGCATATGTATGCATATGAATATATATATTGTTACATCTATTATATAACTAAGAAATGAAAATATTTTAAAAACTAGCAATTGTTGCAATAATTATTAAAGAAGGGAAATATTAATGAAAGTATTACAAGAATTTTTTTCTTTTTGTACTATGTGCACTAAGCTTCTGATAACAGATATGTACTTATGAACATATATTTTATTTAAAAAGAAAATTATTATTAAAAAGTCACTGTGGCGAAAAAAGTTTGCCTACGCTAACGAAAGATTCGGCTCATGGAAATCGTCTGCTGGACGCTATTTTAATGAAAAATCGCCGAGAATCATATCCTAGAAGATCGCCTGATTTTGTTTTTGTAAAATTCTATATTTTTCGTGGAAACATATTGAAAAAAAAGTTCTTTTTGGCTTAAAAACTAGTAAAAATAACTTAATTTTTTTTTTGGGGACTCTGTCTAGTAAAAAGTAATTTAAAAACCCACAAAACAAAAAAAAAACAAATACCATGGAGCATTGCTTGCAAGTTGTGTGCATTATTTTATTTAAGTTTGTCCATTTTGTTTTTGTTGTATGGGCCCACGATATATTGAAAAAAAAGTTTTTCGGATTAAAGTCTAGTGAGAAATTAAATTCGTTTCGGCCAAAAATTATTGAAAATTTTTATTTTCTTTAATGAGTTTTAAAAGTATTTTTGAAAATAAATCCACAAAGAAAAAAAAAATATTTTTCACAAATTTTTTTTTTTGATTTTATCCCATGCAAAATGGCAAATAACTTAAAAAAAAATATTTAACTAAATTTGTGGTTCCATCATATTCAGCGACTCAAAGTACAATTTTGCAGAGCATATTTTAAAAGCAAATCGTGTTAGCAGCATTTGATGGAGGTGAGGTTAAAATTTTGTCGAACTTAAACTTTTGACACCCTAAATAATACAAAAGCTGGAAACTGAAGCAAATTTATTAAATATTTCATTTTATGTGCTGCAAGACTTTTATTTTCAATTCATTTGTCGGGATTAAGAAATTAACTATAGCACAGGAGACTTATAGTGAAAATTAAAGAAATTATTTCTTTAGATATCATTTATTAATTGAATACTAGGATTTATTATTTCACGATATTACACTGATAGTTCCTGTGTCATTATCCTTTCTATTTGAGTCATATATTTTAGGTTTAAGTCATTACGATGGCGTTTTATCCTTTGATATTTCGCGTTTTTGGATTATTGTATATTATAATGTTATTTATATGAATTTAGCTATTTTCATATACATATTTATTTTTCACTCTTTTTAAACTAATTATTTTTTAATTCATATTGCATACAATACATTTTGAGAATTTTCGCACATTTTAAATTATATTAACGTATGAATATTCAGTGTTTTTCCTTTGCTATTTCTTTATTTATTCGTAATTCCAACTCAACTAAACCGCGTTTAACGACTAACTTAACTGTAACGATTCTTTTCAATTCAATCTACAGAAATACAAATTTACTCGTTCTGACTAAATGTATTTTTACTCGTATTATGTATTTAATTTTTTTTTTTCATCTTCCTAAATTTTTCTATCTTTTCACTTTGTAAGATGAGCCTTCAACGCCAATTCGTAGACATCAACGTTGTTGTTTATACATATCACTTGTTTGATTGTAACCGCTTCATTGTGTATTTGAATCATCTGGAGAATTTTTTAGTTTTTTTTTTATCTTTTCTTTGAATCATACTGAGGTGGGCAATGTGATCGCAGTAATGGAAATTTTCTGAAATACAATTGATATTTGCTATACTATAGTGCTGAATATAATTCCTAAAAGATGTAAGGATTACAAAAATTACAATTTAAGAGCTTCGTATTTGTTTTGAAAATATGATAATAATTTGATATTATAATACTAATAATACTAAGAGTTACCTCGGGGAGGAGGGGCCGAGGGGGCGGCAAAATACTCGTGAAATTTATCTCAATTTGCTAGGGTTTTTGGACGTCAAAAATTAGGATATTTTTTTTAGTGAGTATGAGACTATAATACCTCGCATGTGTCGTACCATAAACTTAACAAAATATAATGCTGTGATACTACGATAATATATGCATTATTATTTATACTAAAAACCTACCCTTAATATGAAAAACTTTCTCCCAAACTTTGTGTTTGACTTAAACTATTTGTCGCAATTTCTAATCTTGTGGTATTTTCTGCAATAAATAAAAAAATCTACATAAAATACTCATGTATATTATGTCTACAAAATTCTTAATTTATTTTTTACTAAACTTGAACATACCTTATATACAGCTAAGATATATCAATTCAAAAAGATTACTATCATTCCAGCGAAAGATGCAAGATCAAGTCAAGCATTTAAATTATGAACAAACATAATATGACAACGACTTATGTAGATATAGAACATACATATATAACTAGAGAGTTTATATTCATGACTTAATATTCAAGCTCAAGTAGCTTTGCTTCGTTAAGCTTAGTCTAACTTACATATCTATATACCTACTTACGTACATACTTGTACTAAGCAATAAAATTTGCCATACACGTAAGTATGTAGACATAACACATCCCCATGCTAAGTCATGTACCCACATTACGTGAGAGAGATCGTACACTTAAATTCAATCAACCCCAACCAACCACTTAATGGAAATACAACCCGTACATCAAGCTACCGCGACTATTGTGGGTTTCCATTTCATTCGAAAGTTTGTTTGCATTCAGCTAGGAAAAATATAACAAAAGAAAACTAAAACATCGCATGCTCTGTAAAAAATAGATTGTGAGAAATATTTAGATTTGATTTAATCTCTGGCTCTCGGCTTATAGCAAAAAACAATTTTTTGGTATGCGAAACTATTTTCTGTTATACTGGGTGTGATTAAACATCATCTGAACTGATATACATATATATAAAATAAAGCCAATTACAGTCAACCTTTCCGATTTCCCTTCCATTTTTATGTTCATGTCGAAATATCGAAGAAATCGATCTGTTTCGAAAAATGCTTCAAACATTGTTTTGAAATCGATAAGTTCAAATATGAAGAAGTTTCGAAAAATTTTTAAAAAATGTCAAAATATGTTGAAAATATCGAAATATGTATGTACATATGTCAGGAAAGTTGAAAACTACTCAAGTTCAAATACATATGTTGAGCATGTTAAAAAAGTTTGCATGAGTCGAAAAAGATGGAAAAATTTAATTTTCGAAAAACTTGAACTTTGAAAAAAAAAATAAAAGTGTTGAAAAAATCGAAAAATTTTGACAAAGTCGAAAATATTGAAATGTTGATAAATGTTTCAGAAAGCTGAAGAGTCGAAAAATGTTGGAAAAGTTGAAAAATTTTTATGAATTCGAAAAATGTCGAAGTTCAAAAATTATGAGAAATTTCATTAATTGGAATAGTCAAAAATGTTGAAAAGTCAGTAAAAGTTCAAGTCGAAAAATATTGAAAAGGTCAAAAAGATAAGATAAATGAAAAAATATTTATATAATCTAAATAAAACTCCATGTTTCTAAAAAAAAAATTTGTTGCAAAAATGTTACAAAATATTGGAAAATGTTGTAACTCCGAAAAATGGCGAAATGTTGGAAAATATAGGAAGTGTTGGAAATGTCGATAGATGCCCAATATGATCGTAAAAGTCGTAAGCTTGAGTAAAATATTGCATATGAAATATGGCCAATGATAAACTTATATGGGTATTTAAACCCCCCCCCCCTCTTTCAGTTATTATCAACACCATTCATAACAAAAACGAACGCATTTCGATAAAAACCAAATCAAAAAGTCTTTTGATGACTTTTCCACCCAACCGCAAATTCTGCTACTTTTTAATATTCATTGCTATTTTATTTCGTAAACTTAATTTATTGCCAACGTGTGCGATGCTCATATAACTCCACAACATATGCAACAGAATCTATTTCGAACAAAACGTTGCAAACAAATTTATTTGCCAAATAAATGAAATAAAAATACACAAAACAATACATGCAAATAACCACAATAAAAGTATTTGTATATGTATGTATTTGGTATTTTTAAGTTAGTGTGTGTATCAGGCGGAAGCGTACGTTGCAAAAGAAAGGCGAAAAAAAGATATTAATAATGTGGCACAAAAACACCAGCAAGGCTAAAAGGTGAAAAAAGTTACGAATTCAAAATATTTCTTTCATATTGTTGCCTGATACGAGTAGCCCTGATACTCGCACGCCTGTCTATTTGTTTCAGAGGTGATAAGGAAAATAGCATAAAGTGGTAGCGTATAATTTTTTAAAAAATATGTGGAGTGGTCGATGTTTATAGAGATGTGGAAATATCAAGAAATATTGATATTGTATCAATTGGAAGTACATAATAATATGCTTAAAAGACAGAAAATCTATCTAATAAATTATAGAATTTTTGCTCTGTGTTTTCTTAAGTTTTTTCTCCAACAGTACTCTAATTTGTTAGATATAAAATAATGCAATTAAATTTATTTTATATTTTGATCAAAAACTAGATTCCGCATAATAAATTTTCATTTTTAAATGGAAAACTCAAAATGCTTTGTAAACTTTGGGTTGGTTTGCTTTGTAAACATTGTACTGCAGCAACTGTTCAGTGCACCCCAGATGCAATTAAGGTCGATGCAATCCAATTTTGGGAATGGTTAGCTAATGTAATTGTTGATACATTCATGATATACTTTCGAGATTAATATTAGCTGTTTCTGGCAATCGTGAGCTCACCAGTTTTTAACTTAACGACTTTTCAATTCATACAGCAATACTTTTTTATATCGTATATTTATCGTCATATTTATTTAAGTTATCCATCCCTAAGAGTGTGTGGGTTTTTTTTTTATTATTATGCTATTATATGTAGAAGCACAGCATGCAAATTTTCAACAACTGTTGGCGAAATGCGCAAACATTTCCGTATGTATTGCCTGTAATTCAAAAAAAAAATAAAAAAGGAGAAATTTTCTTCAAGCAAATTATAAGACTTAGAGAGTGGCAAATATAGAAAATTCAAAATTTTTTATTGTGATAACTTAATTTTTGGGAATTTCTTTAAGACTTGTGGCGTGGCACTGCTATGGTTTACCTTAAGAACCCCTTATTATTTATGCCAGTGATATAGAAAAGCTACCCAAATGTATGCAATGAAAATTGCTGTCAATTGTTAGCTGTTTTCTTTACGTCCTATGAACGTGCCCGCTTGTGTAACTTTATTAAGGAGAGGCGCATGTGTATTTTTATTTAAATTGAGTTGTTATTATTGTGGTATTCACTGTTGCTGTTGCTGTTGTTGTTGTCACTTATATGAAAACAAATAAAGCAAAAGATACTTAAAATCAATAAAGCTGTATGTTATTGTAATAAAGATCATAGAATTACGATTTTGATTTCACTGTATGCTTGTCAAACATATGATGCTCAAATTCACAATAAGTAGGCAGCGCAATTTTGGGGTAGAATAGCTAATAACCAACTAAATAGTGCTATGATATCAAATGATGGCAGAGGGTGCGTGCACTTTATGTGGACTATTATGTATGCATGGTTACTTTTTGACAATATATTTAAAAATTGGCCTAATTTGTGTTGATTTATGTGGCTTTTGGGGGTCTTAAGAAAAGCAGTTTTAGATATTGGAATATTAGCGGTTATGAATTATATGCAGTATGATATTCCTAAATCACTAATTTTCTTTTCCTTTTAGCATAGCAACTTGTAATAGCTGAAGAGTCGCACTTTCTGGAAATTAGATGATTTTAATATTTGTGCACAAATAAAAAAAGGTAAGTAAAATGAACCAAAAAATAAAATTTTGAGTCTATATTTTTCTATATGCATGAAAATTTCATATATGGGACGATGGCGGATCCAAGATGGTGGACGTATTTTGTCAAATTCAATAGATTTGTACCAAATTTGTTATACGAGAGTTTTTTGGGTCGTCGGTTACGAATCTGAGACTAGATTTGGAAAATTTTCAAATTCAAAATGGCGGATCCAATATGACTGACGTATTGCTTAAAAATCAACCGATTAGAACCAAATTTGGTATACGAGGGTTTTTGGGCTCGCTGAATTCGAATCCAAGGCCAAAAATTTATGCTTCAAAATGACGGACCCAATGGGGTGCTTTAGGTTATTGAGTTTCCGCCATATTGGGTTTACCGTCTTAAACTTTAAATGTTTGACCTTAGATTCATATTCACTGACCCCGAAAACCCTCGTATACCAAATTTGGTGTTAATCGGTTGAATTTTAAACAATACGTCCAACATATTGATACGAAAATTTTAAATTTTAGAAATATAGTCTCATATTCTTAATTGGCGACCCAAAAAACCCCCGCATAACAAATTTGGTACAAATCAGTTGATTTTTAAAAAATGTATCCCCCATCAAATTTTTTTTTAATTCTGACCATGGATTCGTGATTATTGACCCTCAAATCCACGTATACCAAATTTGGTGCAAATCAGTTGACTTTTAAAAATTCAGCCACCATATAGCATTACTGATTTAGAAATTCGGTTTTTTGAGTGTGCATCTTTTCTTGAAATATCTCCGAAACCGCATCTGATTGAAAAAAAAGCTGGAAATTTTCGATTTCATTGGGCCAAAATTACATACATATATGTAGTAGCACACCAAAATTTTTTTGCTTACTTTTTTTGAGCACTGTAATCATCGCATTGAGAAATTAACAAATAAAGGAATCGTAAGATGTAAGTTGGTGAAATACATCAAAATGACAAGAACACTTCGCGAGTGCGCATCATTAATAATAAGTTTGTTTTATTTACGCCCACATAAGTCCATTTCTGGTTTTCTTTTTTTTTTACTCTCAACAATACAAACCCATAAAAAATCGCTGGAAAATCCATTAAAATCTTCGAAGTGTGTGAGTGAATGAGCGCAGAAAATGAGTAGCATTAAAAGGGTTTAATGCAAGCAACCAGAAAGAGTTAAAAACCCGTCAAGTATTGAAACCCAAGAAAATGTTGCAGTAAAAACAGAATAGACAAAGCATGATGGCATTACAACTGCAATTGTTGGTTGGATTCATAAGAAAAGGGGTAAAAAAAGCATGGCTTTTCTTGAGTTTTATGGTAGGATTTTTGAAAATGTTTTATGGTTACGAGCTTGCAATTGTTATTGCTTGAAAGTTTTTCTCAAAGACAGTTAGATTATGTGGTATTAAATTTTTAATTGATTTTTTAAAGAAATTTACTTCGGCTGTGGCAGTGAATATTTTTATCTGCATTGAGAAGGTAAAACGTTATGGCGCATATTCATAGTTATTTTTATATTTAGCAACAGCTTTTGGTTATGTGATGTATGTGCGCAAAAGCTTTTTTGATTCTAAAAATAACTATGAATATTCACCTACATCAAATATTTTTGGGAAATGATATTAAAATACTTCACTTTCACAGCGGTTGATTTTTAAAAAATTCCAAGTTCGTTTAATTGTTTAATGCTGAAGCATGCCCTTTCCTTAGGATGGAAATCTGACAACATGAAAACTTTTAACAACATACAAAATTTATTAAAACGAAATTAATAAATCCTATTAAAATAAGCCTAGCTTCTCGAAAATTTTCGCGTTCACATGCCTTTAAAATGTTGCTTTCGTAGAAAAAACTTTTCTCAGAGAAATAAAGATATAAGCGTACAAAGTCTTAAAACCGATGTTTCTTTCAGCGAATTATGTCAAAATTAATCTGTCAACAAACTCACTGAAGTATATAAAAAAAAATGTGAAAAAACAAAAATTTATACCGCGGTTAAAAAGGTGAAAAATCTTGAATGAAGACATAAAAATTATTTATCCCAAAAAAAGGGGTTGATGTTTAACAAAACCAAACAAATTAACCCTAATTTGTCACAGCATGATAAGTGTGAGTTCAGCGTGTATGTGAATATCCCCATGATAAAACTTACATTGCACAACAAAAAACTCCGAATCAGCTTATTTTTTAATAAGACCAGATAAAATAAACACCACGAAAAGGAAGTCGTTAACATACCCCAGTACTACATACAACAAGAAAATAAAGAAAGCAAATCGGCGTCAAACTGTCGACATATGTTGTGTGGCATTTGAAAGCATCAATACACTTTAGAAACTTGAACACTCATGCTGTTTCAGGAAACTCAAAGTTGGTGGGAGTTTGCATATGACAGCGGTTTCTCGAGGTATTAAGAAAATCTAGTAACTCAAGGGTGCTCTGAAAATTTCTCAATTCTTTTTATAATTAGGAAAACGAGTGAAGTGACACTTTCAAAAGGAAATGACAATTACGAAAGATGACTAATTGTCATTTTAACAACCTATCAAATTTCCTCGTCTTAAGGTTGACTTAGACTTGACTTAGACTTGACTTAGACTTGACTTAGACTTGACTTAGACTTGACTTAGACTTGACTTAGACTTGACTTAGACTTGACTTAGACTTGACTTAGACTTGACTTAGACTTGACTTAGACTTGACTTAGACTTGACTTAGACTTGACTTAGACTTGACTTAGACTTGACTTAGACTTGACTTAGACTTGACTTAGACTTGACTTAGACTTGACTTAGACTTGACTTAGACTTGACTTAGACTTGACTTAGACTTGACTTAGACTTGACTTAGACTTGACTTAGACTTGACTTAGACTTGACTTAGACTTGACTTAGACTTGACTTAGACTTGACTTAGACTTGACTTAGACTTGACTTAGACTTGACTTAGACTTGACTTAGACTTGACTTAGACTTGACTTAGACTTGACTTAGACTTGACTTAGACTTGACTTAGACTTGACTTAGACTTGACTTAGACTTGACTTAGACTTGACTTAGACTTGACTTAGACTTGACTTAGACTTGACTTAGACTTGACTTGACTTGACTTAGACTTGACTTAGATTGACATAGACTTGACTGGGTGTAACTTAAAATTTACAAAAACTTAACTTAAATTGCGTCAAAAATCGAAAACTTCTCTATCAAGTCTCATGGAATCCAATAGAATCGGTCAAAATTTGGTTTTTTATATCTCGCGCTAGAGTCATGGTTTACACCCTATGACCGGATTTTCCAATTAAACTGAATGGTAACGAAAGATTTGATCCTATGGTTAAATATGTTGAAAAATCTGTTTTTCTATAAGACTTTTTGAATCACCCTTAACACTCCGCATATATACATATATATGTGCTGATTTCCGTTTCGAAAAGGAAACGGAAATGCCATTGCAAAGTGTCGACATGAACGCGTGTTAGGTAAACATTTTCTCAATTCGCATTCCTCTGCTTTATTACCGTTACTTTTGCTACTTTTGCTTCACACACGCACACAGCATGTCAATTTTAATGAAGCGCTTGAGTAGCATTAACTTGCTTTCATTCATCTTCATCTTCTTTCTTTTTTTGCTATTCAAAGGGTTATAATTTGGTGTTGAATTTGTTGCATGATTTTAGGCGCTTTGTATATGTTCGTGCATATTTATTGTTGCGTGCGTGTATATTTTAAATATATGGTGTCAATAATCTGTTTGTGGTATTATACCGTGAAATGTACTTAAGATTTATGCTTAGGATTTATTTACTCGTACGCATTGGTTAGGTTGAATAGGGTGCAAAATATTGCATTCTTACTTCATTTCGGGAACTTTGGAAAATGCCGTAAATAATAATATATTATGTGGTCTTTCTCACTCAGTAGCTAGGATAAAATATTCGCAGTACGCAAAACGATTTGCAGGTAAATGCGTATGATACAGCGAAATGGGTCGTTTAGTCGGTTTATTTTAACAACTTTAATACTTCACATCAAGCTCCTTCATTTGTGTATGTGATATCTTTCAGGAACCCTTTCCACTTACTACAAACGCTTTAATTTATATTCAGTATGCACTTCCTACGCTCTGTAACTAATTTCGCTGTCAATTTAACAAGCTAATTAAGCTGCCATTTTTGTGGCTAAACACGATTTCGATTATTTTTTTAAAGCACTTGAAAAAATTTCACCTTTAGCGATGTTAGCCATATTTTAAAAGTCATTTTGTTAGCGCGAAAGGAGATGCCCGCCAAGCACGTGATTTCATTAAGCAGAGCGAGTGTAATTTTTTTCCAATTTTTTATTTCTTTTTTTTAAGACATGAAATATTAAGCAAAATAAATGGAGCATTACAGCGATGGCAAGGGAAAGAGATGAAAATGGTTTTTGACCGTTCTCGGCATTTGCTGTGAATCATCGCTGTGGCGAATTTAGAGAAAAAATAAGAAGTTTTTTTTTATATTTTTCCTTTTTCAACAAAACAATAATGATGTTTCTAAGTTTCAACCAAATCTGTGCAGACAATATGAGGATTATGGCAGCACTTGATTTTGAAATTCCCTTTGCAATAATATTTTTCACAATTAATCATTATCCTTGTTGGTGAAGCTCATTAAAAATATGCAAATAATGAGCTCGAGTTTTTCCCTCATTTACATTGCGTGTACATACAGATATAGTAGCTACTTATACTTTTGGGATACTTCAAAACGGTGTCCTTCAGAATTTTTCTTAAGTATATTTTTCTCTTTGTTCAGAAAAAAAGTAAAAAGTCCGCTCAACCAAAGCTAAAGGGATTAGTTAAAGAAAAGAAGGATGTTAACTTTTTTTCTCACTGAAGCTTATTATTTATTTTATTTAAATGCCACATTTAACAATGGCTATAGTATTGCAACCCCTCAGAATCTCAGTTAAATTTTTTTAAACATTTTTCCATTTTTTTTTTTTTTTTTTTGTGAAAAATATCCATTGTCCGTGATTATTTAAATTTCTTTCGTGCTACTCAATTACAAAGTCCTCTTTCGTTCGCATACTGCTTACACCCTTTTGTTGATTGCAAACGGGTAACAACACTTTCCGGGTCACGTTCATTTAATTCGCTTGTAGTATCTTACTTTTTTTCGTATTTTCTTTATAAATTGCCTGCTTAGGAATTTTGATTTTCATAGCTTATTTTTTGGAGAAAAACGAGAAAATCCTTTTCGCGGCCACTTAAAAATGTTAAGCTCAATTTAATCCCCGATGTTTCCGTTGCTTTTTCAATGTTTTTTTTTTCTTTTTTTTTTTGAGTTCACGTGATCACAAATCAAAAGTAATGATTTCTTTTCTCAACTCCACCCATTTTCTAAGACCTACATTTAATTTTTATGCATTTGTATTTTTCTTTCGTTTTTTTTTCGTCCATATCCTTTTAAGCAGCTAATTTAAAAACCAATTTCAAACTTAATTTTTCAGCGATTATGTTAGCAAACAATAAAGGGAGGCAGTGTCCTCATCTTCATCCTACGCTATCGTTTCTCATTGCCACCCACTCCACACTTAACATTATTTTCGTTGTTTTTCCGCTTTTATTTTTATATTTGTTTTTTTTTATATTTGAGTTTTTTTTCCTACAAACAGCATTGTTGCGTATTATTTCCGGCTTATTTTTTCATGGTTTTTCATATTTTTCTACTTTTTGTGCGTCTTGTTTCGTTTTTTAACCGTCCTGCATAAGTCCTGTAAAGTGACCCTTTTAATTTCCGTATGCGGTTTGTTGTTCAATCCTCCCCCCAACACTTGAATTTGGTTGGAAAATTCGGTGTTTTTGTAGTATTCTTTTGTTTTGAATTTTCATATTGTTTTCATAATTTTTTTTTGTTTTTTTTTTGCTCGGATTAATCCTTTGTTGATTTAATTTATGTCCTTTGACACGCTTGTTATCTTATAATATTTGATGTTGTTAAAATATTTAGAAGAAGAAAAATTGGCCTACGCAGTGCGATGTTTTGGTCGCTAAGTTTTCGCTAGTATGTAGTTTTTACATGGTTTGTACGAAATTGAACTCGGAGTTGAACTTCATGAAAATATGTTCATTAACCTCTTAGGTGGAACAATATGCCCTTTATTTTTTTTTTCCAAGATATGCTACATTTGGACACTCCGGTAACTTTTACGGTGATCAACTATAAAATACTTTTTGTAAACTTTCGAAAATACATAAAAATCTCAATTCAATTTTCATAATTTTTGAGCACTACACATTTTTAGGAATATGTTGGCACATTTGGGTAGCTTTCATCCAAAATCGAATATAATATTTTTTTCAAAAATAATTTTTATGTTGTCATAATTATTTTCTTAAATAAACACTAATTAATGAAATTTCGCATCAAATGAGAATGGAATTAAAAAACTTTTCCATAGATCAATAAAATACAATAATGAATAAAAACAAATATGCAAGCACAGAAATAATTGATCAAATAAATTATTGAATAAAAAACATCAAAGACAAAAATTAAAAGACAGATTAAAAGTGATAAAAAGAAGGCAAAACAAATAACGAAAAAAGTTTGTAATTTTCAAAGCATAATTAAATAAATAAGTAAACATAAAAATGTGCTACACAAAAAACAAAAAAAAATCTATCAACCCCACACAAAGTAAAAAATGCGCAACTGTTTTAATCGTCTCTCAAAACAAATTTTTTTTTCGCTCAGATTTTAAGACTCATTAGGGGCACAGCTAAAAAAAAAAATTTCATGACATGTCCTTTCAATAAACAAAAAAAAAAAGAACTAAGCTTAAAAGACAAACCTTATGCCTTGGGAATTGTGAAAAATCAAAATAACGCGAGGGAACAAAAATAAAATTAATTCGATGAAAAACCACACATACCATAATTACAAATATATTAAGGGGAATGAGAAAGCATTAGATATTTTTTAGAAAAGTTCTTAAGAAAAAAATGGCAGTATCTACCTAAACAATTTTGCATTCGGTACAGACCTTGTTGTAACAATAATTGTCTAAAATAGCGTAGCATTTTATGCTTTGTTTTTTCCTTTCCTTGACAAAGTTTAACCCTTCCTTATTGCCTTTCATGCGCTGCTCCACATATTTTCAGCGATTTTCAATTTAATGCGCTAAAGCCATCTTCCGCCGTGATTCTTATTATGCATTTGGCGTGAGCGCTTGGTGGTTAAATAAGCGAAAGAAAAAGGATTCGTGACGGTCATTTCATTTATGGTCTTAAGACAATTTCGGTACTAAACCATAAGATGTTAAGCAGTGAGTCGTTTAAGTTGCGAAAGTAGAGCAGTAAAGGATTTCGTTGCAAAACAAAAAAATCAGGATTCAAACCAGATTTTTCTATGTCAGTATTTTTTACATGGGGGTCTGTAGACAAATGCTTGGGGAACGATTAACATAATGAAAAAACGCCGCTAATGTCAAAAAGTAAAATTTTGATAAAAACTGTTTTTATCACTTTGGCAAAAACTAAAAATTTTCAAAAATTTTCTATAATCCAAAATTATTCTAATTTCATTTCAATATTTTATAAAAATTTTATGTGACCTCTTTCATTGTGGACGACATGTTAAGACGCCATATTGTTTTTTAAATTTGCCTAACGGGTTTTGAAAGCTTGGCACTGTATAAGATACTAAAGGTCTGCGTGAGTGCACTCGCTCTGTCAACCATTCAGTGTACTTGCCGTCGAGTACAATTGTTCTATTGACATTGTGCGAGTCATCACTAGACTCGCACAAAACAGAACTATTGAACGACATGACTTGTGCTTCGTTTGCACTCTGACTCATTCTGACTCGTATTTCAATGTCAATGTTCTTCAGGCCGAACAAAAACATTTACAACACCGAACATGAGAAAAAGCAATGAATTTACATTTACAACAAACTGATAAGGGACTTGAAAAATTTTGATCCACATATATATGGGACTCAAAAGTTGGTCCGATTTGGACGAAAGTGTTGTCAATCACTAAAAAATTAGTATAGCTTGGATTCCGAGCTCTCAAAGAAAAAGTGATTATGTCATATGAAAAATCGCTTATATATTGGTGGAAACTAAATTTGGTCCGGACAAGAGAGATGTTAATCGATCGGCCAATAAAATGAGTGACCTCTGGCTTGGATTCCGAGCTATCCAAGAAAAAGCAAACGCGGTAAAAGACAACAAGTCAATCCTTGTCGATTGCAATAAACTACGAGTGCTTCAAATCGCTTTAACTCTCAGATTATTTTATTTGTGATTGCAGCATTCACCTCGCTTGCTTGGTCTTTTGTTTTGATTTGATTCGTTATTTGCGTTCGTAAGAGCACTATAGACACGCAATCGTGCCGAGTGGCTTGATGATCGTTTCAAGCGCACTCATGCAGACCTCTAATGCATACATATATTATATGTGCAAATAAGTTTTATTATTTGTTGATTTATTCAAAATTCAATTACAGCAGTCTTTTTTATTAAATAATCAAAGTTTACGTTTAAAAAAAAACTTTAAACTGCAGTTTTGCATAGCACTCCACACCTCACAAGAAATCTTCTCTGGCACTTTGTCTAAAATTTGACTATTTCCACATAATTCTTTTTGTTTTGCTATTGCTATTGCTACTCTGCTATAAGTTAATTTCTTGCACTAAAGTGTCTTTGAAGAAATGATCTTTCTATAAAAGTGTTTTTTTTTTTTCTCTTTACTACTACTGTCGTTCGCTTCATTCAGTTTATCTTTGCAGACTTCGGACAAGATGTCAGTTCACCCACAATTTCCAACCCACAAGAAGTTTCTTGCCATTTTTTTTTCTTTCTCTTCTAGTCATTTATTTTTAACTACTGTACAATATTCTTTGGCGATAACTAATTCTATCGCAAAAATATCAAAGTAAAAAAGTTTAATGAAAGTAAAGTACAAATGGCTACTTGCAAGTAAATTGTTACCAAGAGCCATTGCTGCTCGCATAGTTTCATCGATGCTGCCAATCATTTGTTGAGCAAGAAAGGAAAAAAATGTCATAGTCCAACGTTGGAGAAGTGGTAATTGCCATCAGTTTAATGCAGTTATAGCCAACTATTGAACAAAACTTATTTTCTTTGTAAGATGAAGAAACACAAAACTAATAACGTTGAAGTCCCTTAAAGCTAGCAAGAAGCCCTTACGTTCTTTTAAAAGAGCAGCATTTTCTTCTTTTAATGTCATTTGAGAAAACTTTTGATTTAAGTTCTTTTACAAAATTTATGATGTTTTTATGCTAATTCGGTTATGCATTGGGTTACATCATTTTTTTTTAGAAAGCCTTAAACTCTGCTAAATAATTTTAAAGGATTAAAGCTGTAGCATTTGAATTTTTATAGTTTCATTTATGAAAATACACTTAAAAATGAATTGAATTATAAAACTGTTACAAATAAGCGATCATTGTGTCTGCCTAGTTAATAATATTTAATTTTTGGCGAACACTGATTTATTGATTGCTAAAATTTAATTTGAGACCTTTTAAAACATATATCGATTTTGTTTACAAACTTCGACTTTTATTCACTGCTGAGAACAATCACCTGATGATATTGGAAATCTTTTTCGAAACACTTCTGCCTAAGAGTTCTCTTATGCCTCGACTTCTGAGTTAGTACTTTTAAAATGATGTAGACATGTCATTGAGGCTGATCTTAACCTTTTGGGACCTTATTTCCAACATTGCACAATCAAAAACTCTATATATCACTGGTCTTGAAATTTACGGTATGATGAGCTTATTCGAGAAGTTTGACCCATTTGCTATTTTTTCCCCCTAAAAGAAACATTTTTTGATAATTTTCATTCACAGTTATACCAATGAAATGACGTCGTTATTTCTCAGCATTTATTCCGCTAATTTTAGTTCATATTCTTACGTGTATTAATCCTCGCAATTACACAGAGATTCAATGGACGTAAATTGTGTATTACAAGAAAAGCAATGCATCAATAAACTTGCCATTACAAAAGACTTAATGGAAATGAAAATACAATATACAATATAATTGAAATTATATTTGCGCAATGCCAGGATTTGTTGACGCTAATTTATGATGTCCTGCGCGCTAAGTGTAGCATAGTGTACGCGACATCAGAAGCCTAATGCAAGGGCTTGGCAAAAGACAAAGTATGTACTTGGGGTAGATTCAGTGAAGTTTTGCTTTTAATTGCCAAGAAATAATTTCTGTTATTTTAAGCCCATGTTTATTTTTACAAAAATTACATTTGCTCTTTGTTATTAGATACATTTTGCAAAAATTTTAGTTTCATTTTATGAATCAGAGAAAACTGAAATATTTGAAGTTACACACTAAACTATTACTTGGAGAGCAATAAATTTCAAATAAATTGACATATCTGAGTAAGATTATAAATGCTTATGAAGGACTTATTTTACATAAATAAATGAACTATGAAGGATAATAACCATTAAAAATGATGTGCTTTATTCGAGAGGCTCAAAAAAGTTAAAAATACGAAAAGACGGCAAAAAAACTCATCCAAAGCAGCCAATTACTTATTCACATACATATACTATAAGGCATTAAAATACCCAACAGGAAATTGTTTTTTTTTTTTTTGGAGTTTCCATGTGTATGTCATATTTGATTTTATAATAAAACAGTACCAGGAGACCGACCAAAGTTAGGTTCTTCGTTTTGAGGTTGAAAAAGTCGAAATGTTGAAAAAAGTTGAATGCGGTCGAAAAATATGTGAAATACTTATTTAAGAAGTTGAAAGATGTTGAAAGTATTGAAAAAGATAAAAACTGTAAGAGCGTCTGCGAAATGTTAAAAAATATGGAAAATGTTGCAAAACGTCGAAAGAGGTTAAAAAAGTCATAAAAATATGGAAAACTTTGATTGAAATGCCGAAAAATTTTGGGAAATTTCGAAAAAGAGTGGATAAAATTGATAAAAGTTCAATAAAGTTGAAAAAATTTTGAAATAGGTGAAAAAGATTTAAAGAGTCGAAAAAATGTACAATAATAAAAGATGGCGCAAATTACTCCTTGACAAAAGTTTCCTTCAGGCACAATGTACTTTTAAAAAAACCAACATGACTATCCTACTATGGTGGCTACTACCTCAAGAAAAAATGTTTTCTTTCTTCTTGTGGTTTGCAAGGGACTAACACCTCCAACAACCTTCCTTATACCTTCCAACGATGTGCTCACCTTGCTTGGTGGTTGATCAGAGTCTGTGAAAGCAATACCAGTGATTAATAAAACAGGCTTGGTTTTTTTCAGGAATTTTTATACAAATTTTCATAAAAATTTCCTAACAGGTCTAATAAGGGTCATCGTAAAAAATGAACACGTACATATACAACACTGATGATAAGCTACTTGAGTCCGAGCAACAACAATAACAACAACTGCAAAGCGAAAAAATAGAGCAGAGTCTTCTTAAAATATTTATATGCGCATCAAGAGCACTTAAGCGCATATAAAAATATATGTATATAAAAAAAAAACTGTTGACAGGATACTACTCATACGTGCGTTGCCAGGAGAGAGAAGAACACTTTGCGATTTCTGCCCCACATCAATGTACACACCACATTCTGCCAATCTCCTTAAGTCTTATCTCCATTGCAGTTGTAACTTTATTTGTACACATATACCGATATGTAACTAGAAACGTTAAACGCTTGACCGTTTAAGGTCCTCCATACTGCTACTTTCAACCGTTTTTTTTGCTGGTCAAAGAATATTTTAGAAATAAACAAAAAACAAAAACCGTATAAATAGAATTGGTACGAGTCATCATAAATAATAAATCATGGTTTGCAAAAAAAAAAAAAATATATAATCGAATTTTTATTGATACAAGCAGCTTATAGAAAAACATCCTTGCCAGGCTTACAGCAGCAGTATTGGGCAGCTTGAGTTACAAAAGAAATAGGAAATATTTTGCTTTTGGCGACAAAGCAAAAGTCATAAAGTTCACATCTCAATTTGGACAAAGTAGGGTTTTAGCATATCATGTACATAATACGATAGATGTGTACGAGTTACCATGTTGCAGATATTTTTTTATCAGAAAATAATTTTCTACACATGCGGCATTAGTGATTGAACTGATTGGGGTTTGGGATGCCTAAGTTGCTGCTTATCATCAAGCATAAAAAATGTATCGGCTACTTAAAAAACAAGCAAGATTTTAAGTATTCATGGCATTTTATTATGTTTCGACATAAATTGGACATCATTTGATGGTCTCTTATGATTTGTACAAATTGCTCTATGAATATGTTAGTCAGGGCAATAAGCAATTTACTTTAAGACTTATTTATTGCGATAAGTATTTGCTGTTATTTAAGAGACTTAACGAAGAGGCTTCTTTGATATTTAATATTAAACTATTATTAAAAAATATATGTAGCTTGTAATAATTAGTTTGTCCAAACAGATCTGTTCAAAAAGATTGACTACTGAAGTAGGTGCAGGCTGTATAATAGCCACAGAAAACAGCGCAGCATCATTACGTCCAATGTCAAAGCATCAAAACATGATTTTGTTGTAACGTCTTTGTTAAAATATATCGCTTTAAGCATAATTATATTTATATCAGAAACGTGCCAAATGAAATCAAAGCAGAAAGCTTTCTGAAATGAAAATGAAACGTTACTGAAACTTTGTAAGATTTCATATGAAAGATTTCTGAAAAGCTTACGAAACGTCACATACCGAGTGGGCAATATGTTTCCCTTGCAAAAATGTATCCGAAAACATTTTGTTTTACATATAGTAATTACTCGATGTACTACACAAAAATATTTTTTTTATTTTTGGGCAATGATATACATATATGGACTTTTTCTACGTTTTTTACATTATGTTCATGCGTTGCGACATAATTGCGTCAAAAAATGTTTTAAGTGAAAACATATGTTGTAAAAAAATTATGTTTTGATGTTTGACATAGGACGGTATAATACAGCACCACAAGAAAAGTGCAGAGCCACTGAAATATTCTACATATGATGTCAAAACAAATTATGAAGTAACTATTCCCGCAGAGACCAGAAATCGCCCATCATTCGTCTTCAGTTAAAGCTAAGGTCTACAATTAAAGCTGGAATTTTTGTTACCTGTGGAAAGATAAGCCATACTAAAGCACTATCAACTATTGATATTTTCAACAAAACGGTCAGGTTGATTTTCAAAAGACCAGATATTTTAAAGTTTGGTCAAATCGTCTGCAGGAATGAGCTTCTTTTGATCAAGTGGAATTTGAGAACAGTTTATCACCAAAATAAATAAGTCGTTGCGCAGAATGAATACTTTATGATACATTCTTTAAATAATGAAGAACTTATTCAGCAATTTCAGCCTAAAGTTATCGTTGCGAAACATCTGCAACTACGTCTGCGTAATACTGGAAAATCGCTTCGATCGCCAACTAAACTCTTTGTTGTGTTAATAAGAAATGTGCAAAATATTCTTAATCTACGCTAAAAGTTTAAATTTCCTGACTATTTGAATTAATATATGTAGTTCGGATATCATTAACAAAGTTAAGAATACTCAATAAACTTTATTCAGTAAAAGTACATTGAAGTAGTATATAATTCTGTGATTCAGCAAAATCATCTTATTTGCTGAAGTTGGCCTTACTGACCGGATGTAGATATAAAATAATTGAATAAATTAACTTCATAAAGTTATGTTCCTTCTCATATATTTCCATTTATCGGCAAATCGTGAATAGTTTCCTGTCATCATACTGACAATGAGCTAAAAATACATCTCAAGCCGCCTACGTCATATTTCTTATCGACTTCACTTTCAAAATGAAGCACTCATATCCTTCTTGATTTTAAGCTTCAAGCATTAGCTCCTTTTTCTTAAAAGCAAAAAACGCCCACCTACAAATTCAATTATTATAGGTTATGTAAACTTACATAACCCTTTGACAAGTAACATTATTACAAAGGACAATAAAAGAAGATACAACAACGATAATTCATTCAAGGCGCCTCAGACAAGAAGTTGCCATAAGATGAGTGTTTTTCACTTGTGCTTGTGCTGCTGGTGTTATGTTCCTGTTGACAGCTGCTGTTGATGCCGAGACAACCCTTCCGTATTTTCAATTGCATTGGGCGTGCGGTGGTGGTGGTGCAAAAAGACGTCATCATTATGATAAGATTAATCAAATTTTCATAAAATTCACAATAAAGTAACAACTCTTTTGAGTGATGGAGTAGAAAAAGTCGTAACTACAAGCTAAGGAAAGTACAATGAAAAAATGAAGCGATGTTTTTTAGTGTTTTCAATATTGACAAGTGATGCGTCAAAAATAATATTTTTTGCAGTTTAAGATAAGTGTTGAGCTGTTGCTATTAATAAGTTAGCTAGCTTCTCTAACGAAAAATCCATGCACTGGATACACATTTATCAGATAAGTTTAATGCAAGATTTCATATATTTCACAAATAACACTTCGCGAATACCACGCTAACGCTTTGTTTTAACGATTGCTAAACATGTCCTTTGCCACAATATACTTCCTGAAATAAAACTCCACTATAATGTTCAAAATTTATTACATTCCTATAATTGAATTAAATCGAATATCGATATATTTTTCTCGTCATTACATCGCTAAGCAATACATTGTCGCGTATCCTTTAATAGGAATTATGCATAATTACATAAGAATAGCGTAAGAATCCAAAATTCACTAAGTTCATAAAGAAAACGTAGCTAGGTATGAAGAGAAAGAGATGTTAAATGAAAAATTGACATTTAATACCATAAATTCAAAGTAAAATCCTTTTCTATTCCTCTCCACAAAAATCTTCTAATAAGGCATATTTTAATCGAAGGAAGGGTTAATATTTTTGGCAGCACTTTCACTAATAGCTGTGGTATTAATATCCTTTGTTCTTGATGATTTTCTAATGGATGATGGAGGTACGTCGCACTCTTAACGTTAAAAAACACTATAAAGTAAAGCATATTTTTAGGCTGTACGCTTAATTAGCGAAACTATAAAAATCTCTACATTAAAATTAAATTTTAATCACAAAAGTTACATTATATCTTTTACATTTCTATTTTCATATTTTCCATCTTCTGTATAACTTTTTTTAAGACTTCGTTGCTGTAGTTGCCAATGGTGGTAGTTGGGAAGCAAATTGTGTGAAATTAGTTCTGTCAGTAGTTTTCATTTGTATACGCTTCTAACCAAACCGCAAAATAAATCCTTTCAAATTGCATGTGTCTTCATTTAATTCGGTTTCTTTTGCTTTAATGTTTATTCTTTTCATTTTATTTTTGCACTATAAGACATGCAAAAGATCTTGAATTTACATTAAAAATTGAAACAAATAAAGTTGGCACATCTTTCCTACAATCGCGGTGATATATATTGGAACTAACTTAATAAAATTTAAGAGAAATTTATTTTCAATATAATATACATATTATGGCCAGGCCATTTTTTATGGAATATAGCTTATTGTTCTTTTGCTTTAATTTGGGGTATTTTGGCATGGGATATTTTTAAAGGGAGTTTTGAGCAGGTTTGGATAATACGTCTCAGGCCATGGGGTCCGATGGGGCTGGAATTCAAACTTATTGTTGTCCTGTTAGATGGTACTTCTCATGTCAAAAAGTTATTTATTTGGACTTATATGAAGGAGAGTACAATTTTTTAACTTGTCTTGCATATCCTTATTTTCAAACGTTTCTACCGGATACATAAAAAAATTTTACGTTTTCAGTAGAGTTATATTTATTTAATAAAAAATGTTGAGTTCCAATTTTAAAGATCAAAAATTAACTGAATTATTTTTTCAAAATTGGTAAATTTTATTTTTTTAAATAACTTTAAAAGCAAGATGATTTTTTTTCTATAAGATCACCAATTTTCAGATTAGCAAAGTCACTAGAGTTTGAACAATTGATCGACGACTAACCCAATGCGCCAAATTTCAACTTTTTTTCTCCATCAATTTTCAAAAAAAATCGCACTGGATAAAACGTTTGGTCAAAGTATTCACAAAAATTATTTGATTTATATTGTAAGAATTTTTTTTTTTTAATGATTTAGGGTTGTCCAATTACCAACTGGTTCAAATTTTAATTCTCTACACTACTTCCAACCACATACCGTAAACATGGTTTTTTCACTCCCTTACAAGGGGGACATTCGAAATGTGTATGGACTTTTAGGCAGCCAATTTGAAGAGTATCATATGTTTGGTTGAAAAGCTTAAGACGCACAACATATAAAAAAACAAATTCATATGCATTTTTGTCAGAGTCGAAAAAATTAAATTATTCCCTCTCCCTCGTAATTCAACGTAAATTTCTGCCGAACGACACTTAATGGCAGGAACCTTTAAGAAAGACATTTAGCTTCTGGACAACTTTTTAGAAAGCCATACGGATCATTATTTCGCGCTAAGATGAGTGAGTAGCTTGACTGTTTTCGAAATAGTAGAGTGCCTAAAACTATGCAACACGTAAATAAATATTTTAATCGTATATATTGAGTTGGCCATAACTGTTGTTGCTAACATACTGCTACATACGTATGTATATAGCAAAGATTTTCAAAAGCAAATGTGAAACTTAATTTGTAAATCACACAAAGAATGACAGGTGAATCAAAATGAAAGAGACAAAAGAAGCAAATTCTTTAAAAGTATATGTTGAAAGACTTTGCCTACATGCTAAGACAAATAAAATGTGGCAATGAGGCAAACAACCAAAAGACACTTTTTCCCCCAGCTTTCACTTATTCCTTTTCTTCATTCTATGCTGCAACTTTTACTGCACCAAAAATAAAAATCAAGAAAACATACACTTTGCAAAATAGTTAAGCCAACGAAATAAATACATACAAGAAATAAAAATCAGGACTTACAAATCTTGACAACTAGTAGTTTCCGCATGACGTACAATTTATCCAAGAACCGACAAATCTGAGACAATAAACCCAGTGAGAAAAGGAATTTTCAATTGACTATATTAGAAAAAACAGCATATACAAAATTTTCACATAAAATCTGCTGTGAAAGTTAATTTTTTGTAGTTAAAAATTTTTTAACTACGCCTATCTGAAAACTCTGCTTGCGGCTGCATTTTCAAAATTTGACATGTCATGTTAACAAACCAACCGTTTTGAGTTCATGCACTCTCCAAAAACATTTAATATCAACAATAAATTTTTGCATCAGTTTCATTCTCATCTTTGAACGGAAGTTCACCCAAAATGATAAAATCCCAATTTGAAAGGATTCGCTTGTTTCTTTCTTTCGCTTCTACTTAAATTAAAAGCAAAAAACGACAATTCATTTTTACGCTCAAAGAGCGTTTCGTGTGATTCACCCAAAAACCAACATAAGCGTTTGTGTGCAGATAAATATCATCCTTTTCAATCACAGCGTAATGTGTTTCATGGTTCAGGCACAGTGTAGTACGAATAAAATTAAGAGGACAATATAGGTATAATTCAGTATGTGAATTTTTTTTAATTGTTGACAATTAATTTTTATTTAAAGATTGATAATTTTAAACTTATGTTAAATTTTATGTTTATTATTCTTCTGATTTGTCTTCTCCGATATGTCCAAATATGTAATCGAAAAAGCTGGAAATATATATGAATTTAGGAAAAAAAAATCTCTATAGTAATTTACAAACTCAGTGAAGTTTTTCAATGCCTGCAAATATTTTTTTCTCCAAACTCATATTTCATATTCAGTTTTAATTAAATTTTTGGAGAATTTGTAATATACCAAAAAGTTTTACATAAAAATAAATACAATGCAAAATTTCATTACTTCTTCTGACCCCAAAATCATTACATAATATATTATTGTTTTCATTCTTCTGCAAAATGTCCTTCACTAAAAATGTGTGCGCAACACTGTAATCATGCAATTTTTGCATTGAAAAATCAAAGCATATTTTTGTGCTGCTTTCCCTTTTGCTGCTTGCACGTAATCAAGTACGTCAGTCGTCCCTACGATAAATGCAATAAGATGACAACGAAAGACAGCGACAAACATTGGTACGTTGAACAAATTGAGTGCTTTTGCGGTAAAAGTGATGAATGCATGAATGAGCAAATGACAGCCAGCCAGAAAGCGCAGGATTCGTGCATTTTGCTGAAAAGGACAAAATACTTAAACGGAAAGTAAAATGTTTGTTGTTTGTACTACAAACGCACACATAGTCCATAGTACATACAAATAAAACTAAACTAAAACTATGATAACTTTAGTTGTTTCTGTCCAAAAGCATTAATTTCCTTGACATTTTCATTAGCGCCCGTTGTATGAGAACTTAAGCTAAAGATATAAGAAGTTGTTGTATATCAAATACAATACTTTTTTTGATACTTTTCATAAATCGAAGTAAATACTATAGATACGTACGTGCCGCACTTGCCGTGGTACATGTCCCTTGCTTAAATTCTTCAATTCATAATAAGCTCATGTTAATACATATCATATTGAAGTTTTTGGCATATTATATTTATATTCTAAAATTAAAATAAAAATATAAAAGAGTCCGAAATTGTTGAATTTCTGATTGAAAAGAATAGTAAATTGTAAAAACTGCTTCCGAACTTAATTCAATTCTTGGGAAGGTCATAATAGGGTCTGTACGAGCTGGATTTTGTGGTAAAAAATGAAAAGTGTCAAATTGCGATTTCGAGAGAGTAAAAGCTGAAATTTCTCTGACTAGTCTCACCACCACAATTTTCGGCTCGTACGGAAAAATAGATAAAAGATGAAGACTGTCAAAAATTTGCCTGTATTTTTGTAAACAAACAACGACAGGGTTCAGGAAGTAAAACCTGCGTCGTAGTTGCATAACCGTTTGGTTAATACTTTCTGAATGCAAGCCAAGTGAAATCTTTTTGAGAATATTAATAATAAATATGACGATTGTTCAAACAAAAATTTATTTTCGATGGAATTGTACAAAATAATGAAAAATGGGGTAATTTTGATCTAGCTACATTTTCAATTTCTTATTTTATAACTCTGCGCATCGAAAAACAACATTTTAGAAATAATTATCTGATCAAACAATCATTCAACTCTTCGATTCCTTTTCAATCAAAAATCGCTCATCTATTTAATTGAATAAATGAGCATTTACCAAAAAATGTTGTGATTTCAAGCTTTTTGTTATGTTGCTCCTTCTCAACACAACCTATCAACAAATGAAAAAAAAATGAAGTACTGAAAAATATTTTATAAGGCAAGTATTGGACAGATAAAATTGAGACATGAAATTTTCTTTCCCTCGCTTGTCAAAAGTGAGTTTCTAGTCTCATTGCTTACGATTTTGACAGTCTTCAATTTTTAGCCACAAGAAATTTGTTGTGGTAAAAAATTAAACTCTTTCTTGGAGGGGAAGTGATCAGCTGTTTCCTTACTCTCATATTTATAAATATTTACCTATTTTTTCCGGCTCGTACAGACCTAATTTGAGAACTAATCCTCATACAAAATAAATAGTGTTTTCATTTACCCGAATGTGAACGAATTTTAGAATGTCACATTTTTCCTTGTCCGCTTCATATGAAATGCCTGATATATCGGATATCACTATCGGATGCAATCACTATATACAAATGTATCACAAATACTGATTGACAAATACTGACTTGCTCAGAAAAACTCCATAAATATCATTTTCCGAATAACTTCCAAAGTTTTGTTAATAATCGCGTGAGCGAAAATCGCCCCAAATTGACATACTTTTTTGGGCAATCACTCACTATGAAAGGTTGCCCAAATGAAGAAATTACCAAAACATTTTTTGGCGTTTGTTCATTTTTAAATTTGGACGATTATGGGTATACATACATTCGTTGTAGATTTACTTTATGAGGTCGCTTAAGCTCTATGAGATAGAGCTTTCGATTCGAAAAATTGATAGACTTAGATATCAATAGTGTGTTTGATTCATTCACAAATTGATTTATATGTAATTGATAGTTTTTATATCTATATTTTAAACTTTGACAAATATCGATACCTACTTTTAAATTGCTGTTCAACAGTCATATACAACTTCCATAGTTAAGCATTTTGTCCTTCCTACAAGCACATACATAAATAAATGAAGGATTTTGTTGTAGAAAGCAGAAAAAACGCCCTAAGCAAGGACACTTCAGGTTTATTGCCTAAGGGAGGATTTTCTGCAGTAACATCTTTAACGAACTGCACAGGCAATCTAACTTTTGCACAGAGATGGTGGTGAAATTCAACAAAAAAAAAAAAAAAAGGAATAGCAAGAGTGCGTGAATCTTGATTTTCAGACTGCTTATGGTCGAATGTGTCTAATGTTGTGGGAAATTGCATTAATTATTCTATTAGCAGCTTAATTCGTTCTTAATTGCATGATAAACTTTATTGCGCCCGCTTGTCATTTGGTACGTTCTGGATATATAATAAGAGGGGAAACTTTAATAATGATATACGTAGAAATCATAATGCAGCACGCTTTCGAAATAGCTAGAGCTTAACTACTACGATTAATAAATATTTTATATGAAAAATATAATATAACGTATCTGGTTTATAAAACGTGACAATAAAGGATATTGTTATAATGTTGACTTAATTTTTGAAAGTAAATCTTTGGAGAATCAGTATATTTATACTGGATATACAGGATATAGGTAAAGTATTATGAATGTTTTTTTTTTGTGAGCTGCGAAAAATAATAGATGAAGGAAAATCAATACCACCATAAAAGTTTATATCTCAACTGTCCCACTTGACTTTGTTGACTGATACAATACTTATTGCGTTCAGATCTATTTGAAGTTTCGTTCAATCTATTTGCTTTTGCAGTAGATACAAATTTTGCAGCAATCTTTTTTTCAAACAAACAAATATTTTCAAAAATTCTTCAAACGTAGAAATTAAATAATAAAAAACTAAATCAGAATTTTGAACAGCTATCATGCAAGCAGTTTGACCAAAGGCTATTTACTCTACGCGAGCACTACAGGGATGGTTTGTTGACCACATTGTTGACTTTCATAACCTGCCACGTGCTCATCGCTTTCTACTTTGCAGAGCTTTGTATGTGTATTAGAATGGGTCGAAAAAATATTTTTTGAATTTCAATTTTTAATAGATTTTAATGTTCTAATCGGTAACTTAAAAATTTGAAATAAGTGTGTTATGGCTCGCATGCATTGCTGTTAAACAATTTTTAAACAATTAAATTTAAAAAAAGAAAACAAATTTTGGGATAAACTAGTTTTTCCTAGGCCAAACTAGTTATTTTGAAGGCCTGAAAATATGCAATTTAATTTTAATGTAAAAGCACTGTCAATAGCGAAGTCAGTGTTGCACATATTATTGACTGAACCGCAGCCAAAGGCCGCCGCGAAACCACTGTTGGACATATTAAAAGATGTAAGTCCTGAACAGCGGCCGTAGGCCTCCCAATTTACGTCACTTACACCTTGCCAAGTATACAACGTAACTGATTAATTTTGTTGTCTAACTTTGCTATTGCCGTCGACTTCACTAACCACAGTGCATCGGTCAAATTATGGAACAGAATTATTTTACTGAGCCTACTGTTCCGTACAGTGTTTTCTAAATTTTTCAAAAATTTTTCACTGAAATTTGCATAAAAACTTAAAAAAAAATATTTCTAAATTCGAAAACTCAAGAAATGCCTCATACGGTATATGATATGTCGGTTTTAGCCGCTTTACTTTCTGTGTGTTACAAAAGGAAGGATAAAGTGAATGCACACCTTGTGTGTTGGGTATAAGGTAGATATTTTTGAAGCCATCCTAACGTGTAATCACTTGTTACTGGACGTACAAAATTAAAACGACTGAAAACTTTAACCGTTTTCCGGTCAAGTATCATTTTTAATAAACATAATTAAATTACAAGTACATTGTACGTCGGATGGATAAAGCATCCATATGCATAAAGAGTTTGAAAAATTTTGATGAAACCCAACAGTATGGACTATTTCATGAAAGATGCATGGTATAAATATTTTATACATTCTGTTTAAAAGAACTCAGAATTCAGCTATAGACATTAACCATTCGGCAAACATTTCTATAACACGCCGTCTACTGTGACGTCAAATTATGCCTTTACCTACTAACTTGCTTATGATTTTCGAAAAATTAACTTCATTACTCTAACTAGATGGCACTACGTGCGTCAAAGCATAGTTAACAATCAGCCTTAAACATAAAAATGAGTCTACGAGTATTGCGCGTCCACAAAAACGAACCCTATCATCCAAATTAATTTAACTAGCAAACTTCAGGAAATAGTCCTCTGTAAGGCTTTTGAATCCATGCAACATTTACTCCATGACGCATAATTAATTAAATTTTCCGCAAAATTTTGGTCGCACTCATAAAAAGTAGCTTAACCAAACAAAACTTTGGCATTACGAAAAATAAATATTAACGTTTTCTCTCATACATCGGCGGGTAAAAGTTTTTAGCTACTGAAAGGCCACTTTAACGTTAAGCGTTCGGTTGGCAGAGCTAAAAATTAAAAACAAAAAACGTCAATGGATTGAGTTAAAAAAAAAAACAAAAACAATATTATTGAAGTCATCATCATATCTCTATATAACAACAAAGTTATTGAAGAACTGTTACGCCGCTGTAGTGACAAATAGTCGAACCACCTCAAAATCCAACATGCACCAGAGGCAGCAGGCACCTTAGAAAATGCGTTCAAGTACACACAATTTTTAATTGACGTGGATTTCTTATCGCGTATTCTCTAACTCAAGTGGCAAATAGCGGCGATCCTTTTTATGATCGACAACAACAACAATGAAAAACAAATAGATCTAACACGTACTTTGGTTTATCGATAAGTTCACGATTGAATTTCTTACTTTGGTTTTGATTAATATTGACTTAAATTTGATTTGATTTGATTCAGTTGTTTGCTCAACCATTGTCCCAACTTGTTTTTGCTGATTTCTATCGATCGTGCGATTGTCAATTGATACGAGAACAGATAAACCGCCAGCAATTAATTAGATTTTAAAGTTAAACAAATTACATACATATGTTAGGTATACATACTTGTACATATAGAGTTAGGGTGTTTTCCAGATAACTGCTATTGAGTGTGAAACAAAAAAAAAAAAAGAATTCACAAGAATATAAAAAAATTACATTTAATCAATTAGATACCAAGAAAGACGACAAAGTGTCTGTTGTTGCTAGTAAGAGTGTCATCTTTGGTCTCATCAAGAATTAAATGCCCTACATTTTTTTCCTGACTTATAAGAAAAGCGCGTTAGACTTTCAGTCGCCAACTTTTGAGGTCCTTCTTTTTCAAATTTGTTTGCTCTTTTATTATTAAAAAACACTACAAAAAAATTAAATGTCTCAAAAATTCGCACAACAGGCTCAGGGTCTCACTTGAGAATAATTTTTGGAGATGGGCTATAGATAGAGATTTTTAAAAATAATCTATGTACATACATTATTTTATTATTTGTTTAGTCATCATCTGAATTACAAAAGGAAAAACAGGTTCTGAGAAAATTGGAAAGCTTTTAGGAACTCGGAGAAATGATGAGCTAGGTCCTCTAGGACTCTTTGTATGGGACTTCAGATATATATTTATGAGCGTACCTGAGTACAGTAGCATACATAGGAGAAGAGGGGAGGAGGGGATAGCCAACCCGGGCGCACTCGTTCGAGGGGCGTAATATGAATCTGTGTGTATGAATATGTTAGTAGCATAACTACGAAATTTTGGAAATGTGAAACTTTTTTTTATTATTATATGAAACTAATTACAGAATATGTGTAAGTGATTTTGTAATTCAAAGAAAAATATATCTCATTTTGCTAGTGTTTTCGAGATGTGAAAACTGAGGTTCTTTTATTTTTAGTAAGCAAAATGTTTCCAATTTGAATAAACTCAATATTTTCTGTTAGTAGGTAGCGACAAATTTAGGACGCCTAATCTCCACGGTACGCCACTAACTGAGCACCTTTTAAATGAGATAGATACATATCATTAGTGTCTAAAACAGGGACTTTAATATATTTCCTTCAATCTATTGGCAATTTTTTGACATTTCTCAAAAATGTGCGCTACAGAAGATCAAATTATAAAAAATTTAATAAGTTTTATCATCAACTTTTGCCAGCAAATCTTTTCAAAAAAGTTTTATGCGGTTGCTAACAAATTCTAAATATATGTATGGATTTCGCAATAAAAGATGGATAAGACCATCTTTGGATAAAAATTCTTGCCTAAAAGATTGAGATGCTCTCAGTCATAGATTCAAGAGCATTACAGCTAGTTCGAAATTTTCGGGATGGTCGAAACGATGAATGATTAATTTCGTTCCCAGTTATAATCGACTGTTCAAAAAGACAAAAATTTGATTAACATCCAAGCTTTATAAATATTTATAGTGCCAATAAGTGGAAATTTTCCAATATTATTATTTTAGTGCTTGCTACCGATGACATATTTAATGACTTTTCTTTCTCAGGACAATATTTGCAGGTATGTAGGCATTGTCTATAATTACACCTTTTTTTTAAGCTGGTACCTTAATTTTCAGTGGCCTGCCAGTATGCCTACAATTATGCTTAAGTTATTCCCTACGAGTTTGATCCACATATTGAATCTTTCTGTGTTATAATTGCCTAAAACCTTTAACAGACTTAGTTTTAGTAATTTCTGCATTTCGCTATATTCTTCTTAAGTAACGAACCATAAACCTTATCAGGTCTAATATAGAAGTCAAGGAGCGATATTGAAGCTACTTTTTTTGCAAGTTTTTCAACTATTTTGATACTAACCACATTTGTGTGTCCGAGAATCCATTATACTTTAACTTATTTTGGTTATATTTCCCTCGAGATTTGTAGTATGTACTAATACTGAAAATAAAGACTGCATCATCCATTCATCGACCTATGTGAGACCTATCAGACAACCATATTATTGCGTTGCTGCAGTGGTTGTAGCTTGTCTCTATGCTCTAGAATTGTCCTCTGCGTTATTATCATTAAATCATTTTTAATGCCTCAAGACTTCAATTAAATGTGAGGTGGAGTCAGATCCAGAAAGACTTCCTTAAACACCGTGGGACATACATAAGTATTTTCAGGCCCAGATTTACCTTACAAGCACACTAGGTCAGTGCCTAGGGCGGGAAGAATTTAGGGGCGGCAAAAATGGGAACTTTGAAAATTTTTTTAACTGTGGTAATGCATTGGTGATGGTGAGAGTTACACAGGGGAAAAAAAATGAGAATACTTGGAATGTCGCCCCCTAAACTACCTAAAAAAATGTTGCCAAGCAAACAAAAAAAAAAGGAAAAAGGTCCTCACTTTTCATATTAAATAATTTTTTTGTCCATATTCACCAGCGAAAACGGGCGGCAATTTGTGAACGGCCTAAGGACGGCAAGTTTCTAAATCCGGGCCTGGGTATTTTTATTACTCCTGTAATACAGACGATAGCGATTCTCCGAACTTTTTCCAAGTTGCTTCTGATTGCAGAAAAACTTAGTCTTTTTTTCTATGCGAAAACCCCATAGGCAATAATTTGGGCGGAGCATCATCAGATACATCCATCATATTATAAGAGAGCGTTTGCTCTAAAGAAATTAATTAAAATCTATTTTCATATGTTTTTTAGAAATTTTGATACTGTATTTTAAAAGGATTATTTTTGTAAAGAGCGTGCAAAAAAGTTATACATACAAAACTGCTAATTACTTGTATATGCATATGTGTATGGTGTAATTGTGTCCACTTCTTCATCAAGTTGTAAGACTTCAAGCTTTATTACAGTAAAAAATGCAGCACTTTAGGGAGTATCAGATGTAGGTGTTGTACAATATACTATGTAATTGTATTTCATTTTCATTTCCCGACTGTTGATGTCTGTATTTGTAGGGAGTTTCTTTCATAAAATGGTAAAGTTTTTGTTGTATACTTTACGGCGCAAGCGCTGGATTTAGCAATTCAAGCGAAAAGTTTGCTGTAAAATATTTTATAAATTTGATTTCTTCATATAACTAGTATATTTTTTTAGGTACATATGAGAAATGTGCTAAAACATAATATTAAAATGAGTTTTTAAGTTAAGCAAGCTGTGGTTTGACGGTTTTATACCCAAAATCAGAAATGACTCCATTAAACCAACTATATCGCCATGTCTCTTTAGAAAATTATATTAACCACGTCGGCATTTCATCAAAAGTTGATGTTGAATTGTATTCTATGTGAAGCGTTTCAATTGTTGTTCTCTTTAATATTTTAAGGTTTCAAATATTTTTCTCGCTATTACCGCGCTGGCATAGTGGTGCTGCTTATCTATCTGTAGCGTCTCAACCTTAACCGCTATCTTTCTTTTCTTCTTTTTTTTGTATTTTAGATTTCTACCAACAATTTTGTGTCATATTTTAATTTTTGTTATTTTTTATGTTTTCCCATTTTTATCTATTTTATCATCAATAATTTACAAATCGATATCTTGTTCGTTGTGTGTATTTTTTAAAAAGGTCTTTTTGTTGTTGTCGTTCCAGTGTACTTTGTTTTCCTTGGCTCGTGTTGCGATTTGACATTTAGCAACTACAAGATAAAGATAGAAATGGAGTTATACAAACATAGATATATGTATGTATGTATGTATGTATGTAAATGTACAAATATACATGTTTATGCATAAAGTCGAGGAGAAAACAATGCCAAACATGAGTACAAAAACTTATTAGATTCTTGAGTGCTTTTCTTGTTCGTATTCGATAAATCAATTAAAAATCTTAAAGTAAAAACTCACATTATTTGATTGAAGAATCTAGGAATTTGTCGGCAGATTTTAAAAAAAATTAGTGCAAATTGATATATGCTAGAATGCTTCTTACTTAATTAGTTTTCGAATAAAAGTACACTAGCATTTTTGATCTTACGAATATTGGCAAAAGTAGTATGGTCGAAAATATTAAAATTCTCTTAAACAAATTTTTTATTATTATTATTGTATCTTATTTCAAATAAGAAATAGTGCGTTAGGTGCTAAGTATAGTTTTTTTTTTTGGTCATTTGAGAGTAATTTCTTTGTTTGCGTTTTTGGAACAGATTATAATTTAATATATTTTTTTGGCTGAGTTTTCTATTCAGTACTTTTTAGTGCAAAAAATTTTAATCTGTTCGAAAAACGCAACGGTGAAAAACAAGGAAAAAATTAAAATTTTGGCTCACTGTGTTTATATTTTGTTATGATTCTTAACTGGTCAATGCAAAAAGTAAAACATAGTATGGTTGAAAGTTCTTAAACGTCGACTTACAAAGCTTATTCTGATGATACCGTCTAGCAGCAGGTGAAACTAGTTTAATGTGCAGCTAGTTTCCCGTTTTCATCTTTTATGCATATTGCAATTGTAATTTTTTTGTGTTTTTTTGCACTAAAAAGTAATGACTAGGAAGCTCAGCAAAAAATTACAAATTAATAAGTTTTCTGGTTCATTTTAAACATTTTATTACTGCTATTGTATATGTGGCTTATAGTTCATAACATCTTTTATATATAAAGAAAAAATTATCGGTAACAGTACTGTAAGACTTAATACAAATGTTTTTACTTTGTGCAAAAACATATAGTTTTATTTTTCAATTCGAATACAAATATATTAAATGAAACGATACATAATTTATTTATTCATTTAAATTTATTATGCCGCCTTTAAAGGATGCCCCACCTGCTGCAATACAACTACGCCAGTGCTTGATAATGTCATCCATACATTTTTTTATAGGCTGATTGAGAGCTAGCTTTCAGCTCAGAAATTATAAATCTAAAATTTGCTTTTATAACATCAACCGTCTCAAAACGCCTTCATAGAAGTGGTAGTACTAGGTGCGGCAACAGTAACAAGTAAGAGGGAATCATATCAGATGATGATATTCGTTGATTAGTTGAAAAACTGACTAGAGATGAACTTTCAACTCATTCCTAGAAACATTTTTATAATGGCACTTAATGATTATTTTTTTGTTTAATTAAATACTAATTAATGCAATTACTTTAACAAAAAAAACCGTTGAAACTTCCTTTCCTTGCTATTATATAAAATAGTTTTTGGTGTCAGTAAATTTGCGAATAATGAAAGAAGAAAGATATAAAGCAAATAAAACGAATAAAAGAGAAATTTAAAAATTCTATTGCATACTTTTAGTAGTCAAAGAAAGCTAAAATTCCATTGCATTATTTATCTATTCTTTTGAATCCTACGATCTTTAGATTGAAAAATAAATAGTTTTACTTTAAATATAACTACATTAGTTTTCATTTTCTTTATTTTATTAATTTTACTTACTTATATGTATAGTATGATAATTTTTTTCCTTTAGGTTCAACCGAAAATCAATTTCCTAATTCAATTTTACTTTTCAATTATATTCCTTTATCATACCATATTTCTATGGCTTTTTGTGTCAACATTTCCGGAACATTGATTGACACAAATCGTTTCACCTTCTAAATTGTATATCTACAATATATTCGAAAATGTTCTTTAACATCTTTGCCGCTTTCATGTCTCGAGTTTTACTTATTTATACTATACTGCATTGTTGTTTTTCTAATCAAAAGTTAAGCATTTCGAATAACATGTCAAACCCCCACATGTACTGATTGTCAACAAACCTTTGTTATACATCAAATGTGCATCAAATCGAGTGTTGATTAAATTTTTTTTTTTTTTTTTGTATCTTTATTTTCCGCTACACCTTGACAAAACTAATAAACAATTCTGATAGCTACATATATCTCAATACCAAGAATCATCTGAACTGTATACAAAACGCTATTCATTGATGATATCATGTCATATGTGATATAACTTTATATGCGACTGATATTCTTTTGATTTCACTTTGCTTTATGTACCGAATATGAAAAAAAAAACAAAAACAAAAATCAAAATGTTTATATGGAAACATTAATTAGTTGTGTTTAACTAATTAATTACAGCTCATGTTCGTCGCTCTCTTTGTGTAAAGATTGTGCTAAATTCAAACGATACGAAATTTAGCAATTACCTAATTGAAAGCAAAACTATGGTATCGATTGGAAAGGCTATACAATATATATAAGAAAATTAAGTAATGAAAAAAATGTTTTTCAAAACGAATAAAAAAGGTGGAGTTTCTTTTAGTTCCTTTTCTAAAGCGTCTGTAATTTAGATAACATTATGGAGAAAGGAATGTTTAGTTTGGAAAAACTTTGTGCACAATCGAAAAAATACGTTAAAGACAAGCGTTTCAAGAATTTTTACATCGCTGAACATTTTAGGAATAGTTAGTAGGTAGGTAGGTGGTACTGATAGTGAGTTTTTTTCTTATAAAAAAACCCATTTTTTATTTTGGACTTTGATCTCTTATAACTCCATCAAATCTTATTCGATGATCTTTAACAGCAAATCCTTAGGAAGAAGACAATGTTACCTTTTGTACAGTGTCCAACTAATTTAGGTCGAAGAAAAACTGATAGAAATATAAGCAAATAAATTGAATAATTTAAGAAAACGGGTTTTTTGGAGGGTATCTCGAAAACTACTCTTAAGAAAGAAAAACGGTTGGCATTTTTGAAATCTACGCCCCAAAATACATTGAAAAAAGTATATGAGAAATCTGGTCTTTTTTTTGTGTAAACTAATGTTATTGACCTTTTTTTAAATAAATAAAAACTAAAATGTTTTGTTGGGAAAACAATTAGTTTTTTGGGACGGGGTGTCATTAATATCTAATATATGTTGGAAATATATAATAACATATCAAATAACTCTATCTGAAAAAAGGAGACCTAAATTTTGGAGAAAAATCGACTGATATCAGCTGAGGGTAATTTAGGGTCGCTGAGCTAGAATCTGCCATTCAGCGTTTCGAGATTACAGGGAACTATCCGGTAATTGACACGGCTACTCTTCTTTGACTTTTTCTATTTCAAGTCTGAGAATTTTTAGTGTCTGAGGAAAAGTTGTGCCTCATGATAATACAAACATTTTACACTACTCCTAGAGTATTACTCCTTAAACCTCTTATGGAGTATTTTATTCAAATTAACTGAAAAAATTGTAAAACTTAAATTAACGTATGTATCTCTCTATAAGGTCAAGAGTAATAATTTTTACTTTTTTTAAATTGCAAATAAATTATGTCTAAGTAAAAAGAAAACTTTATTTTACAGAAAACTGAAAGGAAAGTAATATAAGGTGAAAACGGTGGAAGACCTATCCGCGGTATAGAGTACATGACACCCGTACATTTTGGGGGTATTGAATATATATCCTCACGAATGTTATAAAAAGCTCAATCATTATTTCTGTATGCCATTTAGTTGATTTAAAATTATCGCTTTTATAAATACAGTGCAGTCGCGGTAACGTGAACTAATTAAAACCAAGGTTGTTCACGGTAGCGAAATTGTTCACGATACCGAATATGAAAATTTAAACCAAAATTTATGCACCGCAGTCGCTGTAACGTATTTTGTATCAAATTTTTATTCTTTATACCATTTGTAACAACAAAAACTTAAAAAGAAACAAAAAACTTCTTCATAAACTAAAAAAAAATTAAAATAAAATTACATAAACAGCCTTTTGCGTATTGCATGGTTGAGTTATATCTTGCTACAAGATAATGCAAAATTTATTTCGTTCACGTTACCGCGTTGTTCATGCTAGACGGTGGTCACGTTACCGCGACTGCACTGTATATCAATTTTTAAAGGATCATGGCAATTTAAACTGAATATAAATATGAATTTGAATATCAAGCAGCGCACGACCGCCAGGCGACCAAACTTCGATATACCATTAATTTCTGCCAAAGAGGCCAGCCACGTGTTCTCCAATTTTTCGGGTTACGAGCCCAAGCGGCCAGATTACGTTGAGATACGAGCCATCAGTAAAATCCGTGCGATTCCAAGCCATCAAATTGCAATCGTTGTAAGTTTTTTTTATTATTTAGAGGAACCTCCCTTAGACTACCGGCGTCCTTCGAGCTCAGAGTTTTATAAGTTTTGCCAGCACTGCTTGACACTGAGTCTGAAGCTGGTGTTCTTGTCATGATTGATTTTCTTGCTAAGCAGGAGCGAAAGTGTCAAAAGCACCGACCAATTCTTTTGAAATATTTTCAGCAAATTCATTGAAAATCCATTTTAATTCGTCTTATTATGTTGTTCTCTTTGAAACAAGAATTTAAAGAATTTAGCTATGCTTAGAGTTATCTACATTTCTTTACTGGCTATATAATTTTCTATGCTGAATCCGAATATGATTTTCGTTTTATAAAATCATGTTTGGTTTTTGAGCTTAAGAGTTCGAAATGACAAAAGTGGTAATTTTTGCCATATTCTATCTGTTTTTACTTAAAGAGGCTTCCTCAAAATTTGACATTCTCATAATTTTTTTTTTTTTGCAATTCGATAACATATAATAAAATAAATGTCCTTCCTTCATTATTTTTATCTTCAAAAAATGCGATTTTTTTGAAAATTTAAATATTTGTGTAATATACATAAGGGAGATTCATCGCATAAACAAATGCAAAAATCTTGAATTGCCTTTGTCTATTGCTTTTGTTGAGTTTGCAGCTGATATTATTCATACGAAAAATTACCCAAATTAACTTATTTTAATATTCCATTTACTAAAAATAATCATCGACTTCAACAATTTTTAATACAAAATAAATGGGGAACTTGCAAATGTTCGCAACAAAACACCTTAAACCGGATACAGTAACTTGACAGTTGCTTAACTGCCTACACCGGAAGTTCAATGAGTATTCTTTTCATCCTTTTTCATTTTGCAAAACTGCTTGCCTGCATTTTTATATGAAAAGATAACTTTAATAACAAAATCAGAAATCAAAAACTTAATGAATGTCCTTTTGTCATTATTATGTTGATGATGACGATGATGCTGCTGCCGTTGATGTTGCTGATACTGTTGTCAATGTTCTTTATGTTGCTATTGCAGCTGTTGTTGTTTTTGATGATGACGTACCCGACAAAAGCGTACAACCAACCCCCCAAGTTGTTTTCAATGCGTCGTTCAATGTCCCACGTTTTAAATATTTTTAAACATTTTTACGCATATTGAAAAACATCGTCAGTTAAATATGTAAAAATTTGTCCTTCGTAGAAAAAACCCAAAGTTAAAACTCTATGCAAAAACTTTAATAAAATTATTGATTTTTCTTCTGCTGGTTGAATATGGGAGCATAACGCATCGCTTTCCCGCTGACTTTAAGTGTGGGAAGAATAAAAAGTTGTGTTTAGTGCAATTTTGTTTATTTAAGATATCTACCTTTTTTATAAAATTTAAGAAAACTTATTTTGAAGTTGCAATGGGATTGTTTGTAAGTTGGCGTAGCCTTGCTCTCAAAAAAAAGCTGCAAAATAAGAAATCAGTTGATCAAGGAGACCAAGCAAAAGTAGAGTTTTTAAAAAAATACAATCACCAAGTATGTGTAGGAAAGTCTCCATCCTATTGGAACTAGAGCCTTAACTAAGACCTCTGAGTATATTATAGTCCTCAAGTAGGAATTTGATATTTTTGCTCATCAAATCTGTACTGGTATATTTTATTTTATGGGCACTAAAAGGCCTGTATGAGTACTGGACAAACTTTTATTTTGTCGTCTTAGTTTAATTCATAACTTCATCAGCAACAACAAATGAATCCATTTGTTACCCTGGGGCTCAGCCCAGTAGCGATTTATGAACATTCATCTTGCCGTAAATATAAAAAATTTACCCAGTGCATTATTCAGAGTACCCTAAATTTTCCAGTTGAATAATTTTCAAATGAAAAATAAATGAACCCTCTTTCTCACCAAAAATTGAAATTTTGCGCCCAGTGCGGTCGTCCCTTTTGCTTTTTCCTCACTAGCTACGCCACTGGCTCTAGTATATCAGCTCTTTAACAGATTACAGTTCAGAAATCGTTATTTGATGGTACAAATTTTGTACATTGCAGAAACATTTAATAAATATACAGCTAGCTTAAATTTAATTTAAGCAAAAATAATTTTGACAAATATCAAACAAATTTTGAAACTCAAAATGCATAAGCAATACATGGGTAGGATGGAATTTTCACTGTTTCCAAAACTATCAGAAAATATTGAACATAAAAGAATGGCAATGTACCTACTACAGCTGCTGAAGCCCATTGTGAGACAACGGATTTTTTTCCGAACGTTAAAGTGCTATCTATTACAGATATTGGCTACTATTCCTGTGGTGACATGCACAGTGGAAAGAAGCTTCTCTTCTTTAAAATTAATCAAATCATACACAGAAAAAACAAATCCAGTCAACCAATTTATTTTCAACAAAAACTTTAGGAAAATTAACAAATGTTTTTTGAAATCATTATTTTAAGTTTCAACAAATCTTTTATCTTATATCAGCGAAACTGTTTCGCTGACTGAAAATCATACCCACATTTGTTGAAATCGGAATTGTTTGATTTGAGCGAATCTTTTTTTTCTGTGTATGTAAAAGCTATAGGTTAATATTGGTCGATCCCGAGAAAGTCTTAGAAGAATATGGAAAGAAATACCCACTCCGATTGGAGTTGATCTATGAAAAAAAAGAAGACTAATTTATGCAGTTGAATTTTTTATTTTTTTTACTTTATACCCTTTTCTTAATAAGAAATAGGTACAATATGAAACACTTACTCTGCCGCAAGTTTTTGTTAATTCCTTTTAGTTATGTCATACGTTAAGTTGGAAAGTGTGTGATAAAAAAAGTCTTAGCCAACCCCCCCGCCCCTCTCCCTAAAACCAATTTCTGGGTCCGCCCCTTCCACTCTTTATTTATTTTTTGTATCTCTTTAAATCAAAGACTAACAATAAGTTATAGGCTCTTATTTCTAATAAAAACTATAACAAATTATAAATTATATACAAATTGATATATGTATTATAATAAGTAACTAAAAGTGCAGTGGGACTCCAAAAATTTTAGCTGGTCCGAAAGTAGATTTTACAAACATCACTTCTGTTTACTGAAATTGCGGTAGATGAGAATGGGATAACCCGTTGGAGCAGTGTAGGGTTGTCAGATTTTTGAAACCCAAAATCAGTGCATTCAAATATATTCAGCGCAAAAAATCAGTACACAATTTTTTACCTCATTAATTGTTTTTATTTACTAAAAAAAACAGTCAGAACTTTTCGGATTGCATAATGCCCTAGCAAAATAACAAAATGAATTAAATATACTACAAAACAAGGACCCTTTTACAGATTCCTAGGCACGCCACTGGTAATAATTAAATATTAAATGTAAAAACTATTTAGTAATTCAAGTAAAAACTTAAAATCAGTACCAATTGCTAAAAATCAGTACAATTGCGTACTGATTTCAGAATCTTGAAAAATCAATATTTTGAAAGAAAATTAGTAAAAATCAGTACATGTACTGATAGAATCAGTACGTATGACAACCCTAGAGCAGTGGCGTGGCGAAAGGTTCATGACAACTCATCTATAGTGCAGTTCACGACTATTGCGTCTCTTCTGATCCATTTACATCCGAGACGAGCGAGGTCCCGGTCTGTAGTGGCGTGGTAGCAGAGACGAGCTAGGTCCCTGTCTACCACCATGGATGTAACAAGTACCTTGATAACAATTGTGCAGTGATAGCCGAGACGAGCTAGGTCCCGGTCCATCACGATGGGGAGAACTAGTGCCACAAAAACAACTTCAAGGCGGTAGCCGAGATGGGCTGGATCTCGGTCTAGCACCCAAAAGCGGTCTAAGAGCACGCTGCTACAACGTTTCTGTTGCCGCACTCGCCACTCAACGGGCTGCAGCCGAGACGAGCTAGGTCCCGGTCCGCGCCAAACTGCTGGTGGTAATGGGTTGACGCGGTTGGTTTTCTTTTTGTTTTTATTTATTATGATTAGAAGACAGTGCCCGAGACGATCTAGGTCCCGGTACAGAGTCCCCATCTGATCAAAATGTATTTCGATGAACCAGCTGAATTTGGGTTATGATATTACAGGACTCATCTGGGGTGTCTATTTTCAACACCCGCTCTGTCAGCTCTCTTTAGTCGCGAAAAAGGCAATGTGTTACAGAGAGTCCTGGCCAATTGACTAACATGACCTTGTAATTTTAATATGAATTTATGTTTTAGCCTTTCAAACTCGACTTTTACCATTGGGATGTGCAGATCTCTGTGAATGCATTCATTTCTCATAAACCAAGGAGCTCCTGTAATAGTTCTTAATATTTTAGATTGAGCCCTTTGTAGAATTTGAATGTTTGATGCACTTGCATTACCATACAATTGTATGCCATATATCCAAATTGGCTTTATAACTTGGTTGTAAAGGAGAACTCTAAACTTAAAGGGGAGAGGGGTTTTTCGCATAGCTACCAAACTTTAATTAATTTAATGGATTTTTTCTTGAAGTAAATTAAAATTGGAAATAATAAAATACAATGGCAGGATTTTTTAATTTGATGTGAAATATATCTCATTTTGATATAGGCAAAACAATTTCTTGGTTTACGTAAAAGGTAAATTACCTCTTTGGCCCGGGTGCCAAAAGTCCACGGCACGCCACTGGCCCTAACTTATTCCAGCGCTCAGAAAATGTACTTCCTTGTACCTACTTCATTTAACTTCTTTAAATGCAATCGAAATCAGTCAGTAGATAAAATTTGTATATACAATATTGCCGTCAAATGCGAAATAGGCGTATCTCAAAAAAACTCGTTTCGAGATAATTGATGTTTTGCTTATGTCAATTTGTTGAAATACATGTAAAATTGAGAATCAGGCCATTTTCTTAGGCGATGATTTTTATAGGTTTGAACTAAGATCGGCATTAGACGCAGTTCATTAGATGCGTAATTTCTTAAGCTATCCGATGCCATAAGAATCTCGAATATCAATTTTTTTGAGATACGCCTATTTCACTTCTGACGGCAGAGTAGCATACCTAGGGGCGGGGAGGGCGAGGGGCTGCCGCGTGAAATATATCTCATTTTCCTAGGGTTTTTGAAAGTCAAAAGTGGGGACTTAATTTTTATTTTTTAGTAGATATAAAAATAAAATTAAATAACAAATAAATTCATCGCCCCTTGAATATATTATGTATTTCTTGGCAAAAAATGTCCGTATAAAATACCTCTTTTTGTTCCAAAATAGTTGGAGACGTCACACATACGACATGGACCTTAACCAATGCGTTGATTTACTTTCTATAGAAATTACATACATATACCTACTTCCTTGGAGGAGCAACTTTAACAGCTAGAAATTTTGCTTTGCAATAAATCGGAGATTTTTAGTTTCTACGTTAAAAATTTCTATTTTCTATACAAAGTAAAGAAAATGGGAAAAGCGAAATTTAATTAAATGAAAATCTCTTTTTAATGCCAGATAAATGGAAAACTTCATTGCACTCGCACATTGTGCTCGCCGCCGCCTAAAATGAAGGGTATTAAAAATTTCAAAAATTAATGCTTCACTAATAAAACGACGACGATGCCGACGTCAAGGAGTAAGAAATAAAAGAGAGATGGAATTACGAAAAAGGAAAAGAAACAGCATAAAAGCTTCATAATCACGCTAAAGAAGCTTCCATTTCATTGGCAATAAACCAATGGAAGCAGAAAATTAGAGAAACCCGCCAAATACCGTGCTGGCATCATCAAAGCTGCAATAGTACCCCTACTACGAATAACGAAGGACACCAGGATAGGAGCTGTTGTAGTATAGGATGACGGAGGAAAACCACTCATTTCGCAAAAACCACTTAAGATAAACGAAAAAATAAATAGACAACGATGAAAGCAAAAGCAACAAAAAAAAAATGGAAGCATCCCACAAAGCAGAAAAACAAAAACAAAAAACATGAAACCATCTACAATTTGGCACCGAAAATGGAAAATCTACATTTGGAGATAAAACGAGCGCGCCTTGCCTCAAACCCTGGCGAACAAATCGCTGGTGTAAAGAAGAAGAAGAAGAACCAACAACGAAAAAGCCGTTGCTAAGCCAATCAGCGCACAGCGAGGGCGGAGTTAAGTGAAAACAGGTTTTTTTCCATTTCTCGATTGTTGTTGCTCTCATTTTTTTGTTGTGTTTTTATTTTTAGCCAAGTAAACCAAGCAGAGGAGTGGGTTATCTCACATGCCTTCTCGTTCTGTCGTAGCGGCTTCCCATGCGTCCGAGCGAGTGCGAGTGTATAACGGATGGAGCGTGTGTGAGTGGGAGGTGGATAAGCGCACAAAGCGACGACGCTGAAGCCGAAGTCGGCAACGAAGTTAAAACGAGCAAAGCGTGTTGATAAATAAAAATTGAAAAAAAAAAGAAAAATCATGTCGAGTGATAATCTACGCCAATACAAAGAAGTAACACATACGAGTATACACGTGCAACAACAAGAGCAGAATATTTACGTTTGTGGGGATATACTATAGAAAGAGAGAATGACAGCATATAGTGAGAGAGAGAACCCTGAAAATAGTAGCCAAAACTAAGGCACCAAAGAAATAAGGTAGGAAGGATTTTGTTAGAAAATATCTCATGGGAGAAATCTTGGAATTCTTTTTTTGTTTTGGGTTCCAGAATCTAGCTCATATTAAAAAAAAATCGATGAAAACCATTTGTCGGAATTAAAAATGAACTACAAAATTATGTAATACCTAATATTCGATAAACTGCACTTTTCTCAATCGCTTAGAACGTATAATCTGGTTTTGCCCAGCTATAAATACATTACTCTCCTCCATGTGCTATAAAATGCCGTGCAGATTCTGAAATATTCAATAATCCAAAGAATTGTTCTTGGTCAACTATTCTTGCTCAAAGTACACAAGTACACATATGATTTCACACATATATGTATCTTCTTTCAGACTTAGCTATGCTTTCCACGTCCAGACCAACTGGCTCTGAATGAATAATACAATTCCATATTGATATTAGCACACCTCTGCCAAGTTATATTAGACTCAAATCTAGCTCTCATTATTATAACTAAATAAGAGAAAATCACTGATGACCCTAGATTGTGTCATTCTGGGTTTGTTAGATCGGGACCCAGCTCGTCTCAGCTATTATTTATACATATACCGTACATATAATGCTGCTGATGTTTCTAGACTGGGACCAAGCTAGTCTTAACCAGGAAAGCTTGAACTGAGACCTAGCTCGCCCCAGCTTTCATTCTTTTAAATAAAAATAGTACATAAGTACTATCAAAAGATGTAAGCTCATCTTTGCTAATACACATTTTGAAAAATAATATAAATTCACAAAGGATCCTATTTCGTCTAACCTGGCAATTTTAGACTGGGTCCTAGCTCGTCTCTGTCGTGCTGGAAAACAAAGTCCGAATTTCGTCGCTGAAGATTTAAACTTTTTTTGTTAAATCCAAACAGTGTCCACCCAGTCATCCTCCATTTGATATGGAAACAAATGTCCTACTCCAGCCCAGTTAAAACATCCCCACATCATAATTTAGCTGCCTTCATGCTAATGCAGACCTTAATGTGCCTTTCTCCACACTTTTTTATGTTTTTTTTTTTTGCCAATCCAAATCCAATTCAAATTTGCATTCGGCTAACCTAATTACATTCTTGCAAAATTCCAGAGTTATCGAACAATACCTTTTGCAAAAGTCTTAGTCTTATTTTTCTTTGGCTTGTGGCTTTTTCTTCACCAAATTATTTTAAAACCCAGCATTATTCAAACGTCGTTTTATTGTGGACGCTGAAAAACTTAAGTCTAATGTTTCCTTAATATCGTCAGCTATTACTGATGGGTTTTTAACAGCTTCACATAATATTCGAGCATCTTCTCTAGGTTATGTGGAACTTTTTCTGCCCTGCCCGGACTGTTGCTTAACTAGATTTGTTGCAGTAACTTTGCCAAACATTTTTTTTGTGCCCATTGTTTGATAAATTATATTTCTCTGCCAACTCACGGTAGGACATATAATTTTTTTGGTTGGTTGCGGTTGCTAACTTTACAAATTCCAATCTATGAAACATATTTTTGCACCACCTTGTATAAAGCAATACAAATCAATTTATTCACAATACACAAACACAGCTTTTATATTAATAAAATATTAACAACCTCCAATTATTTTTGAGTAAGACGTCAACAATATACCCGTATACTTAATTTTAAACGCTTACCTTATTTTAACACTTCAACAACTTGTCGGCGCAACAGATACTAATTGTTGCATCATTCAAACGTACAGCTTATGTTTGTATTGCGTTATATACGCGACTCCCAATTCAAACAAGAATCGATTTGGCTGTTGTGGTCTGACCGACCACAACCCTAAACAACGTTTAAATTTTGCTCGGACGTATTTTTGTTCCACGGAACATGTCCTATAATTTTAAAATACATCGCAGTCGAATCGTTGCAGCGAGTTTGACAAAGTCAAGGAACCATTAGCGGAAATATTTTTAGAAAAAAAAAACTACGACAAAAAAAGTTTCAAAATGGTCTGACAGACCACAACACTAATCGGAGGGTTAAGTTATAACTAATTTTCTGTATTTTAGTAAATATAGGTGATGTACTTGAAAGATAACAAGTCTTATGTACAACTTATGCTTATGTATTATATATACCTATACATAAAATAAATAAATTAAGCGAAATAAAATACCTGCTTTGCTTACTAGGGCGTAATCTCTTCAGTAATTTGGTAAGTTATAAGGAATGCTCTCTAGGGTAATTGCATAATTACCTTCTAACTTGTATCGATTTTTAAAAAAGCCATATCTGTAACTTCCCATGAATAAACAGAAAATTTTATTAATTTTAAAATTACATATTCTAATTTGAAACAAGAAAAAACAAACAATCGACGATAAAGTCCTTAAAAAGGAGGTTGTCATTTTTCCCAGCAATGAATTAAGTTAAGTTAAGTCCAGCATGCCCTGGTTTTTAAGGTTAAGAAATGTCTACTAAGCTGCAAAATGGGATCTCCAGCAGTTTAGACACTGAAGGTTTTTTTGAGGTTTTTCTTTTCGCTGCAAAATATAACTGTTCGTACAAAGTGTTGAATGATTTTGAAAAAAAAACCTCTTAGCCTCTTATGACCTCTTACACGCAGATGAAAAATACCAGGTTGTCTGGCAAAATTGATCGGGAAACGTCCATTTTCGGGCCATGTCTACTCTGTTGCATAAATACTCACAGCTATCTAGAACATCATATGTACTATATCATAAGTAATGGCTTACTTCTTATAGATATATATACCATTCGAATAATTGCATTATCTTCATGTCGTATGAGTGAGGAAGAGTAAGCCTTAGTTGCAACTCATATGCTTAAAAGTCGAGTGTATAAGATAACAGCTTGAAATGTATATCAAATGATAGAGCTCGACGAGCCTAAACACAATATATAGGGTTGCCTTACCAAATCTTGTCCTAAATATGGGTTGCCACCCGTTCATAGAGAACATGTGGAAAACTCCAAACGGGCGATCGCGAAAGGATTGATTACCACCACGCGGAAGTTGATTGAAATACTCACCAGAGAATGACATCACAACACCGAACTCCTACAACACCAAAAAAAAAATGTATACAGAGCATACCCCGAGGCATATAAGCCGTAATTGTAGCTAAGGGTGGTATCAACAAATATTAATGTTATTTGCATAAAATTTTCTAAGGATATGAATACTACCATTACGAAAAAATAAATGAGTGTACACTACGTATTACGTTGTTTTTATTATCTAAACAGAATATTATAAAAAAAATTGTTACTAAGCCTAGCACCAATTATTTGCTCAAAAAAATCATTTAAACTAGAAAATACAAAACTTTGAGCACTGTCTCTAATAATTTGGCCACCTACTGAGCCCCAATCTCTCCATAGTTACGCCCATCGGTCTAATTCAGTTATATTTATGTTCTCTTTCCGTTAAAGCTCTATTTGTTTTTGTATTTGTTTTGATCGGTTCCATATCTGTACTACGTATTTGATAGTCTAAGGACTATCTAGTTCAGATTATGTCTGATATTGTTCTATTTGGCTTTAGTTCTTTTCTACTTTTCAACTACTTAGGTTAAAACTTTTTTATTCCTTATCTGTTCTAGTCCTGTTCTATCTCTGTTCGCTTTCAATTTGACTTTCAATCTAGTTCTAGTACCTATGACTTCTTGTTCATTACAGGCTATAAAGAATTCCAAGCGCCTAAAGTAGACACTTAAAAAGTGAAAATATACGGGCGTGGGCACTGATTTTTTAAAAACGGCTAAACTGACCTTAGCGATATTGATAGCATACGATTTTTTTTTTTTTTTTGAAACAAACCAAAGCAATTTAGAACCAGTCACTCCCAAATGTCACGCTCCTACAACATGGATGGTTTATACTTTATAATTGCCGACCTTCCGTTTTGAATTGTATTTTGTTTTTTGCCCTAGTAAGTTGAAGTTCTGTGTCATTTAAAAATTTAACAATCTTTCGCTTTTTTACTTAAAAAATAAAAAATTACAGCAAAGTTTACTTCACCCATATTTCGTTGCATATTTTTAGATAAAGTTAAAATGTACTATGCATGAATATGATTTATGTAGGTCTGTTGAGTTTCTCTTAGAATACCGGAGGTCATGAACGCTAAAATACATAAATGTTCAGATTTAGCACTTAAGGTTCTACAAAGGGTTAATATATTGTTTCCATTGTTTACGCTCGTGACCAATTTAAAAATAAAATAAAAACAAAATAAATTAAAAAGCTTATCACTTTGTTCTTAGAATGGTCCACGTGTCTTAAATTTTTTATAATGAAAAAAAAAAAAAAAACAGGAATCTACTACTATATAAATGCATTATTTCACTAACTATTAATTAATAGCAAAGTCAGTGCAGAGTAGCTAAGATGTTTATTGAAATCGCAGCATTATTATCAATTTTTCAATTGATCTGTGCAGGAGTCTCTACGAATCTGTTGTTTTCAAACAGTGAGGTAAGAAAATCAAAAATTCTATACATTTTTGGAATTGAAAAAAATCAAATATCTAAGAAACTTCTTTTTCTAAGAACTTAACTGAAAATATTTCTGATGATATGAAGTTTAAAAATATACAAGATCAATTGGAACTGCTGCAGACAATGAATCAGAATTTAAGCGGAGAAATGACTTCCCTGGGATTAGCGTAAGTTTATGTTGATTATAATAATTGCTTCATTTCATCATAATATACAGGGTGTCTCATTTTAACTAACACAGCTGAATAAGTCAAAAGTCAAGTTAGCGGTCAAAGTGACCCCTGAAGGTTATTTCAAGGTCGAATTCCCGCTTGATGCAGAAAAGCTAGTAATCATTGGCTGGACCGCTGCACAATCTTGCCTTAACTGGCTGCAGCTTTTCTGCTGTGTAAGTTAAAATGGGACACCCGGTATCCAATAATAAATGAGTTTAGTCAGTATATAATCGAATTATGCAGATTATGTGCGATGACGTCCTCGTTTTCTGGATCTTTCAGTTGATTAAGTCAATCATCGTCGTTCGATTGGCTAAAGAAATTGTAGTTTCGTAAATTGTAGCGTAGCAAAAAGTTGGGTACGTGTGAAAACGTTCAAGAAGTTAAAAAAATGTTGAAAAAAATTGCAAGGGGTTGAGTAACGTTGAAACGGATGAAAGAGACTGAACAAGTCATGATGACATATGGAAAATCTTGAAATAATTTGAAAGGGATTGAAAAACTCGAAAAAAGATCAAAGAGGTTGAAGCCCTTTGCAGCTATACGCAAGCTTGTTTAAGGCTACTCAATTCGTTCCAACTGTGGGCTCGTTTCATTAATTAAGCAGTAGAGGGACGTCATTTACTTCAGACGATCATGAAATTGTCAAATAGTTATATTAAAATGTGTCAAAATATTATATATAAATATACACAGTATGTCCTTTAAATAAACGGATGGGACTGATAGTGATAGGGTAGCACATCAGCTACCTGCTTTCACAATCTCAAGAAAACCGTTTAGTTTGGAAGATATAACGTTTTCAGTGTCAATGTGTTCGTATACGTCTTCACAAAAACACGATGAAACAGAGAGCGAATATTCACTGCAAAATGTCACCGTTCGTGAGTTTCTGGCAAAAACACATATTCTCTTGATAATTATCTGCCGTATTCGCCTGATCTATAGCCATGCGACTATTGCATGTTCCCCAAGATGAAAAGTCCATGGTGGACCAGTCCAAGGACCGCACCCAGCGTTGTATCGACGCAGAAAGAACTTATTCTCATTAAATTTAACTATTTTTGTAAAAATATACAGAAATTTTTTTCCAATCCCGTCCGGTAACTTAAAGACACTACTGTGTGGTTAAGGTATAGGATTGTAATGGAGGTCATCTACGCGGGGGCAGATGTGGATATGGAGCTTCAGGAGAACGGAAGGGGAGGTGTAAAAATAATTTGAATATATTTGAAATTAAATTTTTTTATTGAAATTTTAGCAATAAATAAACCTAAGCATTCCTTACGAAACTAACTGAATAAAATAACTAGTAAAAGTGTTATCTGCGATCATGTTAAAAAGACGTTGAAAAGGTTGAAGACATAAAAAAATTGAAAAAAAATAAAGAAGTCTAAAAAATATAGAAACCATTGAAGAAAGTTGAAAAAGATTTAAAAAGTCGAAAAAATGTGGAAAATGTTGAAAGTGATTAAAAAAATCAAAAAAAGTTGCAAGGGGTTAAAAAATTTTGAAGCTATTTAATTCACTGCTGAAGCACTCTTTGGAAAATAACTTTTTTAAAGTAAAAAAACCTCAGCTTTCGATTAAAATCATTAAAAAAATATTAAAAATACGTTTTTGAGATATAACACGTTTTGTGATTTTTCACCAGGAAAATCGAAAATTTCGGAAAATCTGACAAACAAGAAAAAGTACATCGAATGACGTGTCGGGAAATTTTTTTAGGTACATTTATGTACAACCAATACGAGTTTAAAACAACATAGTTTAGCTCTCGCGCTCCGCGTTAGGACATTTCACGTGTTTCTCCCCATATACCTTTTTCTATACCTGCCACGCTCCCTTCTACGTGTTACAACCGGAATGACAAAGTGAAAGATAATCCGTTTTCATCCACATTACCAGGATTATCAAAGCAATAAAATGTAAGCCTAAACAAGAGACCTCTCCTTTCTCTTAGGCCTTATGTGTGGACTTTATGACTTCCGTTCTACCTCCATTTTAGCGTATTAAAATTTGCGGAGGCGGGAACGTAGTTGGAGGTGCGATCTAGAGCGGAAGTTCCGTACTTGCGGATGCAAATGCGAAGCTCCGTTACAACCCGAATGAAGATATTGAAAAATGTCCATTGTTTCATTAATTGCAAAAATCTAGCCTCCTTGTAATATTAACCACAAAACATTGTAAGTGCATCATTTTTTCATGCTGGAAGTATTTTGTTTTTATTTTATGATTTCTGATTTCCCATAACTAGTAACTAAAGAGACTTTAAATCTTTTAAGGCTTAATAACCTTCTAACGAAACAAAGAAATGAAATGAAAGATGACTTGGAAGAGTTGAAAGCAGCGCTTACTTATGTGCCAAAAAATTGCGCTGAAGCAATGAAAACAAGTGGTCGCAATGGCATTTATAGAATTGAAGTTCCAGACTCTGGGCTCCCACCGTTTCCTGTCTACTGCTTAAAAAATAATTCTATTGAGTTGAGTAAAGAAAATGAAGACAATAATGGTTCTGGCTCAACTGCCGACCCTTGGATGGTTATCCAACGTAGACAGGATGGTAGCGTCGATTTTTTCCGGAACTGGGTTGATTACAAGCTTGGTTTCGGTAATTTAGAGGGAGAATTCTTTATTGGATTGGATAAGCTACATGCTATCACAGGATCAATAATGCATGAGCTCTGGGTACACATGGAAGATTTTGGAGGCTGGAGACGCTGGGCCAAGTATAGTACTTTTGCTATTGGTGATGAAAGTCAGAGCTATGCCTTAAATGTCCTTGGAAATTTTTCGGGCAATGATAGAGATTCGCTGCGCACTCATCAATCTCAGAAATGGGCTACGAGGGATAAGGATACTTTAGGCTGTGCTAATTTATATACTGGTGCGTGGTGGTATAGGAGCTGTTATGAAAGGTATGAGGAATATTTTTTTTTGTAATAAGACAAACATAGTTATTTTTTTAGCAACTTAAATGGCGTATACTCAGAGGGATCACATTATGACGAAATAAAAAAGACTATAACTTGGAAGCCATTGGAAGGATATTATCAGTCACAGAAATATGTTCATATGGCAATACGACCCGTTCCCAATCGGTGTTAAATATCTCAAGAAGTAAAGATTGTGTTTTTATTTAAAGTCACTAGAAATTCTGTATATTTCTTCTACTAAAAAATTTAACGAAAACAGATATATTTTTTATTCTTATAAATGGAAAAATAATAAATTTGATGAAAATTTACAAAATCGACTATTTTTGGGAAAAGACCTGCTCAGATTTGGTTCACATTTTGCATGGTCATACAAATCTTACAAAAATGTATTACAGTTTTCTCCAACGATTCTTAGTTCCAGAGGTATGGATGGATGCTCAAATATAAAGTCTTGGCAAATATGTACTTAGAACAACCATTTTAAAAAAACAAAAAACAGATTTTCATAAAGGTAGGACCCAATAAAAAATATAATTTCTGTAAGCCACTTAACTGTGTTATCTTTTCATATTGCGTCCCATTTGATTTCTTTGTTAGTTTTCAATCTAAGATTTGATGACGAGCAATCATATCTATACTATTTATATATGGAAACGGTTTGCAACGCCGAACTGCAAAATATACTGAACCGATTTTAATAATTTTTTTTTGACAACAACATATTTTACTTAACATGGTTATTGCATACTTATTTGTTTAATTTTTTAAAGTTAAATATGCTTTTTTTTAGGATTAAGTTTTTGCAAAACCTCACACAAAAATTGTCGTCTGATTTTTCGTTGTTTATGCTTATGCTGCTTCTTGAATTCTGTGTTGTTATTGTTGTTTTCATTTGTACCGTTTGTATTTTGTTCGAAGTTCACAGAAGAACTCTCCTTCAGGTATTTTTATTTTTGATGAGAGAGTACGATGATGAGAGAGTTTTGCAGTTAAACTGCAGTTTGTTGTTTTTATAAAATTCGTCACCTTTCTTATGTACACTCAAAAAAAGTTGTACTCAAAAATTTGAATATATTTAAAAAGGTGAAATTTTTAATTTTTTTTTCAATAGTTTCTTTAACTTATTTTGTAGAAAAAATTATTTTTTTCCCAATATAAAAATCATTTCGATAGAAAATTTAATTCCCTACAATAAATCTTTCAATGTGTTTCTATCAAAAATGTATAGTTTTTGAGTTATAATTAAAAATATAAAAAATGAACAAATTCGACCCGTTCTGAAAAGTCCAGGCCAAAATTTAGTAGCTCTTTTGGCTATATAATTTTTAGGGTTCAATTGAACATATAAGACAATAAAATACCTTTAACGAATTAGTTCCTTTTACCCCTATTTTTTGCGACATAGTCAATAGCCTATTAAAACTAGCTATTTTTGACTATTTTTCATCTTAAGCAGGCCTACTAGTATGTTTTTTTTTTTTTGCCAATCCAAATCCAATTCAAATTTGCATTCGGCTAACCTAATTACATTCTTGCAAAATTCCAGAGTTATCGAACAATACCTTTTGCAAAAGTCTTAGTGTTATTTTTCTTTGGCTTGTGGCTTTTTCTTCACCAAATTATTTTAAAACCCAGCATTATTCAAACGTCGTTTTATTGTGGACGCTGAAAAACTTAAGTCTAATGTTTCCTTAATATCGTCAGCTATTACTGATGGGTTTTTAACAGCTTCACATAATATTCGAGCATCTTCTCTAGGTTATGTGGAACTTTTTCTGCCCTGCCCGGACTGTTGCTTAACTAGATTTGTTGCAGTAACTTTACCTTATATTTCTCTGCCAACTCACGGTAGGACATATAATTTGTTTGGTTGGTTGCGGTTGCTAACTTTACAAATTCCAATCTATGAAACATATTTTTGCACCACCTTGTATAAAGCAATACAAATCAATTTATTCACAATACACAAACACAGCTTTTATATTAATAAAATATTAACAACCTCCAATTATTTTTGAGTAAGACGTCAACAATATACCCGTATACTTAATTTTAAACGCTTACCTTATTTTAACACTTCAACAACTTGTCGGCGCAACAGATACTAATTGTTGCATCATTCAAACGTACAGCTTATGTTTGTATTGCGTTATATACGCGACTCCCAATTCAAACAAGAATCGATTTGGCTGTTGTGGTCTGACCGACCACAACCCTAAACAACGTTTAAATTTTGCTCGGACGTATTTTTGTTCCACGGAACATGTCCTATAATTTTAAAATACATCGCAGTCGAATCGTTGCAGCGAGTTTGACAAAGTCAAAAAAAACTACGACAAAAAAAGTTTCAAAATGGTCTGACAGACCACAACACTAATCGGAGGGTTAAGTTATAACTAATTTTCTGTATTTTAGTAAATATAGGTGATGTACTTGAAAGATAACAAGTCTTATGTACAACGATGCTTATGTATTATATATACATAAAATAAATAAATTAAGCGAAATAAAGTACCTGCTTTGCTTACTAGGGCGTAATCTCATCAGTAATTTGGTAAGTTATAAGGAATGCTCTCTAGGGTAATTGCATAATTGCCTTCTAACTTGTATCGATTTTTAAAAAAGCCATATCTGTAACTTCCCATGAATAAACAGAAAATTTTATTAATTTTAAAATTACATATTCTAATTTGAAACAAGAAAAAACAAACAATCGACGATAAAGTCCTTAAAAAGGAGGTTGTCATTTTTCCCAGCAATGAATTAAGTTAAGTTAAGTCCAGCATGCCCTGGTTTTTAAGGTTAAGAAATGTCTACTAAGCTGCAAAATGGGATCTCCAGCAGTTTAGACACTGAAGGTTTTTTTGAGGTTTTTCTTTTCGCTGCAAAATATAACTGTTCGTACAAAGTGTTGAATGATTTTGAAAAAAAAACCTCTTAGCCTCTTATGACCTCTTACACGCAGATGAAAAATACCAGGTTGTCTGGCAAAATTGATCGGGAAACGTCCATTTTCGGGCCATGTCTACTCTGTTGCATAAATACTCACAGCTATCTAGAACATCATATGTACTATATCATAAGTAATGGCTTACTTCTTATAGATATATATACCATTCGAATAATTGCATTATCTTCATGTCGTATGAGTGAGGAAGAGTAAGCCTTAGTTGCAACTCATATGCTTAAAAGTCGAGTGTATAAGATAACAGCTTGAAATGTATATCAAATGATAGAGCTCGACGAGCCTAAACACAATATATAGGGTTGCCTTACCAAATCTTGTCCTAAATATGGGTTGCCACCCGTTCATAGAGAACATGTGGAAAACTCCAAACGGGCGATCGCGAAAGGATTGATTACCACCACGCGGAAGTTGATTGAAACACTCACCAGAGAATGACATCACAACACCGAACTCCTACAACACCAAAAAAAAAATGTATACAGAGCATACCCCGAGGCATATAAGCCGTAATTGTAGCTAAGGGTGGTATCAACAAATATTAATGTTATTTGCATAAAATTTTCTAAGGATATGAATACTACCATTACGAAAAAATAAATGAGTGTACACTACGTTTTTATTATCTAAACAGAATATTATAAAAAAAATTGTTGCTAAACCAATTATTTGCTCAAAAAAATCATTTAAACTAGAAAATACAAAACTTTGAGCACTGTCCCTAATAATTTGGCCACCTACTGAGCCCCAATCTCTCCATAGTTACGCCCATCGGTCTAATTCAGTTATATTTATGTTCTTTTTCCGTTAAAGCTCTATTTGTTTTTGTATTTGTTTTGATCGGTTCCATATCTGTACTACGTATTTGCTAGTCTAAGGACTATCTAGTTCAGATTATGTCTGATATTGTTCTATTTGGCTTTAGTTCTTTTCTACTTTTCAACTACTTAGGTTAAAACTTTTTTATTCCTTATCTGTTCTAGTCCTGTTCTATCTCTGTTCGCTTTCAATTTGACTTTCAATCTAGTTCTAGTACCTATGACTTCTTGTTCATTACAGGCTATAAAGAATTCCAAGCGCCTAAAGTAGACACTTAAAAAGTGAAAATATACGGGCGTGGGCACTGATTTTTTAAAAACGGCTAAACTGACCTTAGCGATATTGATAGCATACGATTTTTTTTTTTTTTTGAAACAAACCAAAGCAATTTAGAACCAGTCACTCCCAAATGTCACGCTCCTACAACATGGATGGTTTATACTTTATAATTGCCGACCTTCCGTTTTGAATTGTATTTTGTTTTTTGCCCTAGTAAGTTGAAGTTCTGTGTCATTTAAAAATTTAACAATCTTTCGCTTTTTTACTAAAAAAATAAAAAATTACAGCAAAGTTTACTTCACCCATATTTCGTTGCATATCTTAAGATGATTTATGTAGGTCTGTTGAGTTCCTCTTAGAATACCGGAGGTCATGACCGCTAAAATACATAAATGTTCAGATTTAGCACTTATGGTTCTACAAAGGGTTAATATATTGTTTCCATTGTTTACGCTCGTGACCAATTTAAAAATAAAATAAAAACAAAATAAATTAAAAAGCTTATCACTCTGTTCTCAGAATGGTCCACGTGTCTTAAATTTTTTATAATGAAAAATAAAAAAAAAACAGGAATCTACTACTATATAAATGCATTATTTCACTAACTATTAATTAATAGCAAAGTCAGTGCAGAGTAGCTAAGATGTTTATTGAAATCGCAGCATTATTATCAATTTTTCAATTGATCTGTGCAGGAGTCTCTACGAATCTGTTGTTTTCAAACAGTGAGGTAAGAAAATCAAAAATTCTATACATTTTTGGAATTGAAAAAAGTCAAATATCTAAGAAACTTCTTTTTCTAAGAATTTAACTGAAAATATTTCTGATGATATGAAGTTTAAAAATATACAAGATCAATTGGAACTGCTGCAGACAATGAATCAGAATTTAAGCGGAGAAATGACTTCCCTGGGATTAGCGTAAGTTTATGATGATTATAATAATTGCTTCATTTCATCATATAATACAGGGTGTCTCATTTTAACTAACACAGCTGAATAAGTCAAAAGCCAAGTTAGAGGTCATAGTGACCCCTGAAGGTTATTTCAAGGTCGAATTCCCGCTTGGTGCAGAAAAGTTAGTAATCATTGGCTGAACCGCTGCACAATCTTGCGTTAACTGGTTGCAGCTTTTCTGCTGTGTAAGTTAAAATGGGACACCCGGTATCCAATAATAAATGAGTTTAGTCAGTATATAATCGAATTATGCAGATTATATGCGATGACGTTCTCGTTTTCTGGATCTATCAGTTGATTAAGTCAATCATCGTCGTTCGATTGGCTAAAGAAATTGTAGTTTCGTAAATTGTAGCGTAGCAAAAAGTTGGGTACGTGTGAAAACGTTCAAGAAGTTAAAAAAATGTTGAAAAAAATTGCAAGGGGTTGAGTAACGTTGAAACGGATGAAAGAGACTGAACAAGTCATGATGACATATGGAAAATCTTGAAATAATTTGAAAGGGATTGAAAAACTCGAAAAAAGATCAAAGAGGTTGAAGCCCTTTGCAGCTATACGCAAGCTTGTTTAAGGCTACTCAATTCGTTCCAACTGTGGGCTCGTTTCATTAATTAAGCAGTAGAGGGACGTCATTTACTTCAGACGATCATGAAATTGTCAAATAGTTATATTAAAATGTGTCAAAATATTATGTGATGTTATCTTCCGGAATATAAATATACACAGTATGTCCTTTAAATAAACGGATGGGACTGATAGTGATAGGGTAGCACATCAGCTACCTGCTTTCACAATCTTAAGAAAACCGTTTAGTTTGGAAGATATAACGTTTTCAGTGTCAATGTGTTCGTATACGTCTTCACAAAAACACGGTGGAACAGAGACCGAATATTCACTGCAAAATGTCACCGTTCGTGAGTTTCTGGCAAAAACACATATTCCCTTGTTAATTATCTGCCGTATTCGCCTGATCTATAGCCATGCGACTATTGCATATTCCCCAAGATGAAAAGTCCATGGTGGACCAGTCCAAGGACCGCACCCAGCGTTGTATCGGCGCAGAAAGAACATATTTTCATTAAATTTAACTATTTTTGTAAAAATAAACAGAAATTTTTCTCCAATCCCGTCCGGTAACTTAAAGACTATACTGTGTGGTTAAGGTATAGGGTTGTAACGGAGGTCATCTACGCGGGGGCAGATGTGGATATTTAGCTTCAGGAGAACGGAAGGGGAGGTGTAAAAATAATTTGAATATATTTGAAATTAAATTTTTTTATTGAAATTTTAGCAATAAATAAACCTAAGCATTCCTTACGAAACTAACTGAATAAAATAACTAGTAAAAGTGTTATCTGCGATCATGTTAAAAAGACGTTGAAAAGGTTGAAGACATAAAAAAATTGAAAAAAAATAGAGAAGTCTAAAAAATATAGAAACCATTGAAGAAAGTTGAAAAAAATTTAAAAAGTCGAAAAAATGTGGAAAATGTTGAAAGTGATTAAAAAACTAAAAAAAAGTTGCAAGTGGTTAAAAAATTTTGAAGCTATTTAATTCACTGCTGAAGCACTCTTTGTAAAATAACTTTTTTAAAGTAAAAAAACCTCAGCTTTCGATTAAAATCATTAAAAAAATATTAAAAATACGTTTTTGAAATATAACACGTTTTGTGATTTTTCACCAGGAAAATGGAAATTAGTTTAGCTCTCGCGCTCCGCGCTAGGACATTTCACGTGTTTCTCCCCATATACACTTTTCTATACCTGCCACGCTCCCTTCTACGTGTTACAACCGGAATGACAAAGTGAAAGATAATCCGTTTTCATCCACATTACCAGGATTATCAAAGCAATAAAATGTAAGCCTAAACAAGAGACCTCTCCTTTCTCTTAGGCCTTATGTGTGGACTTTATGACTTCCGTTCTACCTCCATTTTAGCGTATTAAAATTTGCGGAGGCGGGAACGTAGTTGGAGGTGCGATCTAGAGCGGAAGTTCCGTACTTGCGGATGCAAATGCGAAGCTCCGTTACAACCCGAATGAAGATATTGAAAAATGTCCATTGTTTCATTAATTGCAAGTAGTAGATATTCCAAAAATCTAGCCTCCTTGTAATATTAACCACAAAACATTGTAAGTGCATCATTTTTTCATGCTGGAAGTATTTTGTTTTTATTTTATGATTTCTGATTTCCCATAACTAGTAACTAAAGAGACTTTAAATCTTTTAAGGCTTAATAACCTTCTAACGAAACAAAGAAATGAAATGAAAGATGACTTGGAAGAGTTGAAAGCAGCGCTTACTTATGTGCCAAAAAATTGCGCTGAAGCAATGAAAACAAGTGGTCGCAATGGCATTTATAGAATTGAAGTTCCAGACTCTGGGCTCCCACCGTTTCCTGTCTACTGCTTAAAAAATAATTCTATTGAGTTGAGTAAAGAAAATGAAGACAATAATGGTTCTGGCTCAACTGCCGACCCTTGGATGGTTATCCAACGTAGACAGGATGGTAGCGTCGATTTTTTCCGGAACTGGGTTGATTACAAGCTTGGTTTCGGTAATTTAGAGGGAGAATTCTTTATTGGATTGGATAAGCTACGTGCTATCACATCATCAAGGATTCATGAGCTCTGGATACAAATGGAAGATTTTGAAGGCGGGAGACGCTGGGCCAAGTATAGTACCTTTGCTATTGGTGATGAAAGTGATGGCTATAGATTAAATGTCCTGGGAAATTATTCGGGCGATGCTGGTGATTCGCTGGCCATTCATAAAGCTCAGAAATGGACTACGAAGGATCATGGAAATAGTTACTGTGCTCAGCAATTTATTGGTGCGTGGTGGTATAAAAACTGTTATGATAGGTATAATGTAATATTTTTTTTTTGTAATAAGACAAACATAGTTATTTTTTTAAGCAACTTAAATGGCCAATACATAAAAGGAGGATACGTTGAGTCTAACAGTTATTCTAGGGGTGTCAATTGGAAGTCATGGCGTGGACATCTTTATTCACTGAAATATGTTCATATGGCAATACGACCCGTTCCCAATCGGTGTTAAATATCTCAAGAACTAAAGATTGTGTTTTTATTTTAAGTCACTAGAAATTCTGTATATTTCTTCTACTGAAAAATTTAACGAAAACAGAAATTTTTTTTATTCTTATAAATGGAAAAATAATAAATTTGATGATGTGAACTATCAAAAACGAAAATTTGCAAAATCGACTATTTTTGGGAAAAGACCTGCTCAGATTTGGGTCACATTTTGCATGGTCATACAAATCTTACAAAAATGTATTACAGTTTCCTCCAACGATTCTTAGTTCCAGAGGTATGGATGGATGCTCAAAAATAAAGTCTTGGCAAATATGTACTTAGAACAACCATTTTAATGTCGTCGAAAGTAAAAAAACAAAAAACAGATTTTCATAAAGGTAGGACCCAATAAAAAAAATCCTTTCTGTAAGCCACTTAACTGTGTTATCTTTTCATATTGCGTCCCATTTGATTTCTTTGTTAGTTTTCAATCTAAGATTGATCTATACTATTTATATATGGAAACGGTTTGCAACGCCGAACTGCAAAATATACTGAACCGATTTTAATAATTTTTTTTTGACAACAACATATTTTACTTAACATGGTTATTGCATACTTATTTGTTTAATTTTTTAAAGTTAAATATGCTTTTTTTTAGGATTAAGTTTTTGCAAAACCTCACACAAAAATTGTCGTCTGATTTTTCGTTGTTTATGCTTATGCTGCTTCTTGAATTCTGTGTTGTTATTGTTGTTTTCATTTGTACCGTTTGTATTTTGCTTCGAAGTTCACAGAAGAACTCTCCTTCAGGTATTTTTATTTTTGATGAGAGAGTACGATGATAAGAGAGTTTTGCAGTTAAACTGCAGTTTGTTGTTTTTATAAAATTCGTCACCTTTCTTATGTACACTCAAAAAAAGTTGTACTCAAAAATTTGAATATATTTAAAAAGGTGAAATTTTTCATTAGTTTCATAGTTTCTTTAACTTATTTTGTAGAAAAAATTATTTTTTTCCCAATATAAAAATCATTTCGACAGAAAATTTAATTCCCTACAATAAATCTTTCAATGTGTTTCTATCAAAAATGTATAGTTTTTGAGTTATAATTAAAAATATAAAAAATGAACAAATTCGACCCGTTCTGAAAAATCCAGGCCAAAATTAAGTAGCTCTTTTGGCTATATAATTTTTAGGGTTCAATTGAACATATAAGACAATAAAATACCTTTAACGAATTAGTTCCTTTTACCCCTATTTTTTGCGACATAGTCAATAGCCTATTAAAACTAGCTATTTTTGACTATTTTTCATCTTAAGCAGGTCAGTCAGAAATTGCCGCCCCCCTTCACTAGTATGTATGTATAAAAAATACAAATATATATTTGTAATATCAAAAGTGAAGACTTTTTTTTTCTTTTTGCTTATTGACATTTTTAGGTAATTTAGTGCATACAATCCCAGTATTTGTACTTTTTTTCCCCTTGTGTAATAAAATTCAAAAATAAATAAATTTATAAAATTCAAAAAAAAAATTTCACAGTTCCCAATATTTGCCGCCCCTAAAATCGTGCCGCCCTAGGCACTGGCCTGATCTTAAGACTTTTATAGAATATGCCTTATAAAAAGTTCGTACCTATTTCATGTGTAAAAAAAAAATTAATAAATGTAGAATACCTTTGAATAAATTGAATATATAATCAAAAGATGTAATTTTTCGATTAACACAACTACTTCTTATTATATCCACTAGTAGACAGAACTTGATGAGCATAAAAATGAAACATTTAGACTTTTTGCTACTTCTACCACCCAAATTACTTTATGTTTTCCAAGAGGATAACTCTTTGCACCCATGTACAGATGTATGTGTGAACATATTTATTCACAGCTTTTGCTTCCTACTCACACACATAAAAAACACGCTCACAAAATACATAACAGTATATGGTTGAGCACATATCAAATAACGTTGCCTTTCGTCCTTTATGTCGGTTGGTTAAATCCTTCGAACGGCACCTAATCGCATGTAATGCGCGCGCATTATCTGCGCTCTTATCTCGGTGGTGCCTCGACCACCTCCACCATCTCATCCAACATATAAAGCAGTTATATACAGCCGAGCCGCAGCAGTACATATATAAAATATACAATGGCACAAACACAGAAACAAACACGAAGGTGTTAAACTTCAAGTGGGTGTAACCCCCACCAACAAAAACTAACAGTGGCCAATTTTAACTTAATCGGCATCGTGCTGCGCCTTAATTCGGCTTCTTCGTCACTCTCTTGTTCATATAATGGAAGTTGCGTCGGTTTCTTCACACTCGTTTCTTGTTGTTGCTGTTGCTAATAAATGCCGTCGGCAGATACAGCCCACTTGGAATGTGAGGAACAATAGCAACAAAAAAAAAAACATGGTTCACATGAATTCCTCCCGAAATCGAAGTAAATCCAAATTTTTGCACCACGAACGCACGCAAGCACCATAAGTGAAGAGAGAAAGAAGATCCAAAGCTGTAATAGTAGACCTCGTTATTGTACGGATGTCTCCCCAGATCCATGGCAGCACAGGTGTATTGGTGTAAAGGGGGTTCCTCCAATAACCATGTTCTTAATTGCAATTGATGATAAAACAGGTTTTGCTGATTTTCTGTTACTTGCAACTCTTGTAGTTTTAATACTATTTTCAAAGAAAATACTACTTTTTACTATGCCAGAGCAGTGCTCTCTTATCTGTTTCTTGCTCTTTCTGTTGTTAACTCTCTTTTTTTTAGTCTCTCCGAATTTCGCTTGTATGTGTTTTGTTTTGGTTGCACACTATTGCAATTTTAAAAGTACCGGCATTTTTGACCAGCTCGTGAGAATTTAGTAGTAACGGCATTTTTCGCTGCCATTTTTTACTTTGGCATATCTCCTTGAAGACGATAGGCATATGAAGGTATGTAAATATATATTTGTTTTAATGGCTGTCATTTTTGGAAGGTGTCTTTGCTTATTTTCAATTTATTGTTGTTATTTTTTTGCCTGGTTAATATGGAAAATAATAAGAATTAGCAAACTCTTACGTTACTGATGAAGTCGGTATATAATGTATAATAAGTACTGTCCTCACTTTGAAGTATTTCTATCTAGTAGAGTAGCTACGGGGCGAAGGAGTCCGCCCCGGCCGCAAACGCATCGTGCAGAAAAATGGTCCTCGTACGTACTATTAAATTAAAATTTGCTTTTGATAAATAATTCCAAATTTAATTAAAAACAAATAAACTTACAATAGTAATTTAAGCTTATTTTGTTAAAAAACACAGCGTTCGAATTAATTTGGAATTGAAAAATATTATATTTTGCTAGGGTGATTTTGTGATGTAAAAAGTGATGATCTTTTGTTTTCTTTTTTTACTAAAAATTGATTTTTAGTTAAAGGATTTTGTTTTTTTAAGGCAGGTGGCGGCAACTTGGTTCTTTGCTTCGGGCGGCTAATGTTAACGCTGCGCGACTGTTCCTAACTGCGGTGACAGATAGGATAACAGCAAAATTGTTATTTTTTAATATTATTGCAATTTAAATTTGTATGTACATACATTAGGATGGTTCTTAAGAAAAAAAAAATTAGGAACGCTCCCCAATCGGTTCAAACCAGGAAAAAACATTTAAAAAATTTATTTAAAATTTTTATCTTTAACCCTTAACCTATTTCAATGTGAAATTTGACTTAAGCAGCCATTTTTTTAAACTAACTTTTCTCAATTGGCTTTTAATTTTAAGAAAGAATATATTCATAAAAAGTATCGTACGGATCTAGTTTTCGAGATATAGGTAGTCATGTGAAGTTGCGGATATTGCTTTCCTAAAAATCATGATAAGTTGGGAACTCTTAAATAGATTTTACATATATTAATGTCATATGAAAGGTAATTTAACAGTCTATAAGATTGGTAAATTAAAATTTGAAGTTAGTTCCATATGCTTTGAGATATTGAGGTTTTTCAAAAACGTTTTTTTTTTACTATAATGCAATGAGACGAAAATGTTTTATTAAAATGATAAAAGTTGATGGAAGCGTTTGATTGAGTAGGCCAAGCCAATATTCAGAACACCTGCATAAAATCAAAATTCAAAGCTCTAGCACGATTTCCGATCGGTATTCGGTAATATGAACTGAGATGCCGTATAAACGTAATAATAGAAAGCAAGCAAAGTAATTCTCTTCGCTATGGCAAGGCTTTGGTAGTTGATCAGTGCTCGCAGCTGATAATTTCCGTACCCTCTGCTCGATGACTACTTTAATTTGAATATAATTTATTGCTATAGCTATTTTAGGGTTCGTATTTGATTTTCACTTAAGTCAAATTTCATTTTGAAATAGGCCGAGTAAGGGTTAAAGATAAAAATTTTAAATAAATTTTTTAAATTTGTTCATCCTGTTTCGAACCGATTGGGAAGGCGTCGCATTTGATTTTTTTAAAATAAAATTTCACATTGAAATAGGCCGAGTAAGGGTTAAAGACAAACATTTTAAATAAATTTTTTAAATGTTTTTATCCTGTGTCGAACCGATTAAAGCGGCGTCGCACATGATTTTCGCAAAAAAAAAACAAATAAGAACCACCCTAATGTACATCGTACTTTATTTTTTTAGTGCTTCCTAATATTCTATATTAATGATGTCTATATTGATGATGTCTTTAGTCGGTTTTGTCAAAGTTTTTCACACTTATAAACATATGTTCGTAAAACATAAAATTTGAACTAACCTATCTGGACATTCTGATTTGAAATAACATTAAATTATCTTCATTTACCTCCGAATTTTTGCACAAATTTTTTTAGTTAGGTACATATATAGAAACGTCTTTTAACTATTCGAAAAAGGTTTTATGGAAAGTCTTTAATTAGAATTAGCTTTATTTTTAATGATCTACTCTTTCAACTTTAACCCTTTCAATACGGATATATTTTTTACAGATACAATTTTTTTTTTTTGATTTTTATTGGTTGATAATGTGCCATCGGGTGGATTTAAGAAAAGGATCAACAATCAAAGGTCGTGGGACAGGGATGTCCCATCACACATATTGTGGGACACATACAGTGTTGTGCAAAACAATAGCAACAAAATCAATGCGCTGCTAAAAAATCGTGTATCTCTCTTAATATTAAGGGCACACAAAAAAATGTTATAAAGGAATCAAAGGATATATTCATTAATCATATAAAAATAAAATAATATTCAAATTAGTTTTGATAATTTTTCAAAAAAATTTGAAATTATCTGTCCCAATAGTATCAAAATAAAACAGTTAATTGCAAAACTAAAGCTTGTTTGTGTAATGATTCAAGAAATATCGGAATCAAAGCATTCGGAATCAATGAATTCGTAAATTATCACAGTGCATTTGAAAAACTGATGGTATGAAAATATATAGCAATAGATGTGAATAATTGTGTTTTAGTTAAATGAGAACACTCAATGGGATACATGTGCTCCGTCAGTACTGAAAGGACTAATGTTTTTTTTTTCGATCGAGATTTTTTAGTTTAACTTTTTTCATAATACATATTGGTAAATTCGAAATTTTGTTATTCGAGCTTAAATACGATCGCATTAGCCCTCTCCATCAGTCGCTGTAAGGAAGGGCAGCTACCTCATTGTACCGCACTTTTCTTCGCGTATGCTGAAGTATAGTATTAAACTATTGAAGTAAATGTTACAAATCTCGATATGACATTAGGAAATTCAAACTAGCATAAGAAATAGGTAGGCAGGCTTGGAATTTTTGGAGCCTTGCGTCGAGGTGAATGTAAGCAACTACCGTGAAACATCCACTTTAGCCGCATGCCTTCAAATAAGACTAAGTATCATAAAAAACTTGAATGAATCAATGAATCTGCATAAAAATAAGCCCGCAAAGCCAGGGTCATCACTAAAAACTATGAAAGGTTGGACGCTTTCAAGTTAGTGATTGTTCTGAAATCGGATAGAGAGCTATTCTTTTTTACAGTCTTTTTAAAAGTTTTTGGGCTTAAGAGCCGGTTTGGAGGCAGACCCGGACTTAGAGGCGCAGGGCCCGTAGGTACTTTGCATTTGAGACCAACTCTCCCATCTCGAAATCATTCCATTTTGGTTTAGCATAGGCACTAGTAGAGAACAAATAATTTTCAAACGACTTTATTTACTTTAATAAACATCAGAATTACGCTGTCTATGTCACTATAATATGTTAATCCATTTTATTGAATCATACGGTGAGCTTTTTTCTGAGTAAAATAACGAATGACGTCATCAAAGTCAATTGACTGCATTATTTCTGAGTCTATGTACATCAGGGGTCGGCAAAATTGTACATTTTACATTAAGGAGAGTGAATTTAGCCTGTTCTCTTCTATTGTAGATCTTAAGTAATTCCTTGCTCTTTTTAGCGCTGAAAATGGAGCGCAATTCCTACGTTTGGATAAATATCCAAAAAGCCTTTTTCAATTAATTATTTGTACAGCTTTAGTGATGATGAAATGAGCTCGCAAGTGCAGACACTCGTTTTCCAAAGTTGTATCCAAATCTTTTTAAGCAGATCCGCGTCTCTGTAGCTCTGCAATAAATTCATCTACATATAATGATATTTCAAACGCTAAATCTGAATCTGTCCTTGCCAGAGAGTTCGGAATTTACGGTTACGTTTCCTCTGCATTTCATATGAATAGTTATTTTCACCTGATTTGTCAACAGCTTTCGACTCATAAAGATCAAAGGTACTGGGGTTCCCTTAACTTAAGAGCCATAAGCTTCTATATACGTTACCAAAGATTGATACAGTTCAGCGATATATCCAAGTGAATATTGGCAGATTGAAGAGAACACCTTTTTTCCCCTAGAAAGTTACAATTCAGACAGACGGATGTGGATGTGGACGTGTGTTGAACCTTTCCAAATGTCATTCCAGAGAAAAGTCAAAAAGCAAGTTTCCATCGAGTCTAATGAATTCAGAAGGCCTGATGCTTCAGATCGCGCAGATCGTTTTTCATTTGAATCATTGGCAATTTTCTGAAGAGCTGTCATGATCTCATCCCAGCAAGAACATAGACTTTAGCAGGCGTCAGCTCGAGCAAAAACGTTTAGCATAAGAAAGACTCTTAAAGACTGTTGAATTTGGTTTCAGTTTCGATGACAAAATTTCCCATTTGTGTGTTGATGCCGAAAAAATAATTTACAATGATTGCAAAATTGACTGGGACTGGGACCCCAAGGCCGGCGCCTTGTAGGCCTAGGCGGAAATCCGGCACTGTTTGGAGGATGCAAATCCTTAGCAGCGGCCGTAAGTCGCCAATTCATATTCGTGATTCTTATGGCATCGGATAGCTTGAAATATTACGCGTCTAATGAACTGCGGCATATGCCGGTATCTTAGTTCAAACCTATAGAAAATCTCCGAAGAGTATTTCCTCTATCTCAATTTTACATGTTTTTCAACAAATTGACATAAACAAAATATCAATTATCTCGAAACGTATTTTTTTTAGATACGTTTATTTCGCTTCTGAGGGCAGAATTGTGATCAAAACTAAATTTGTAGATATTTCTAAATTCAATAGATCTCTTATTATCTATTGACCAATGTTAGATAAGAGTCTCTCATATTAGTTTCCACAATTTTTTGCATATACCGGCGCTAAAACGCAATCTACTACCTTTTTTTACACAGCTACTACCATTTAACGTGTCTATGTAAATCCTAAACACCACACCTCCCAAGCCAACGCGCACCCACCTGCTTTTAGCTAATATTAATACAATTTAAAACTGATATTAAAACGAACAGCAGCAATAACAACAACACCGCTTGCGACATTTTTGGGGAGGGTTAAAAGCGACCGAGCAAAACGTAGCAAAACCCAACGTAGCGTAGTTGATTAAGCCAAAACCGTTTTGCTGAGAGTGTATTAAAAGAGAGTGTATAAAAGCGCCTGAGAAAAAACAAACAAAGAAATACCATTGAATTTGTGAGCGCACACTTTGATGTGAGAATCAGTTGTGCGACAACAGCGGTTACGACTGGATGTAGTAGCGTGCGCTATAAACTAAATTCGAAAGAAATAAAAAAACAATTTTTAGTAAGAACAAAGATTTAATTGATATACAAAGATTACATGCAAGAAATCCAATTGACAATAAATAAAAATTGTTGCAAAAGTGTGGCAACATCACCACACAGCACTCGAACATGGCTGTTGACTGGCAGAAAGAAGTCGTCATTCAACAGTGGCGCCCCGCGTTGTGTGTCGGTGGTTATCAAAGTGACAAGTGACAGTGATAAATAAAAAAGAAATTAAACATCTTAAACTTAAAATTAATGTAAATAAAAATATTCGAGTCGGTCTTAAGCGCGATTTCCGGTTATTTGCGGGCAAAGAAAATTTAAAAAAAAAACATGGATTTTCAACACGGAAAGGACAACAAAAAGGACATCGCGTTGTAAGCAATTTTTTCCTACATTGACAATTTTCACAAAACAACGCACCTGTCGCCTACACTTACTGCGTTTGATATTTTTCCCCCGCGTCCAATAATGTTATTGCTGCAGTTGTTATTATCCTTGCAAGGATAAGGTTATAGCGACTTCAAAACTACCTGCTGCAGTTGTTTGGAAAAACAAAAAACTAAGTGATTGTGATTTTTTTCTTTTAATTAAAAAAATATTTAATATTTTTTTTCTGTCCCTACCACTCACTACTCGTTAGTGACTTTAGTCACGCTCTTTTTTTGCACCACACATTTGCGTTGTTCCTCCTTATTATAACGCACAGCTTCGCAGTTTGTTGCAGTTCGCTCTAATGATGTCGCGTCGTTGCGCGTTACGCCATTTTTAATATGCATATCCAGGCGTTATTGTTGTTGTTTTTGTATTTTCTATTCTGTTGTTGTTATTGTTATTATTGAAATTCCAATGTGTGTGTCCAATTAAGAAAACTAAACTGAAAAAGTCAACCAAAACAAAAGGTGATTAAAAAAAAGAAACAATTAATCAGAGTTCTCTCCATATTTTCTGATCCGATTCGCCTATTATCCATACCGATCAGGTTTTTTTGTCAGGTGTTGAACTACACAAATTAACTCGTCGTCTAATACCGTTAAATTTTAAATTCTACGCTTAAAGTTAAGTGCAGATAACGTGCTACTGTTGCTGTATGCAAAGATTTCTGGTGCCAGATTGTCAATTCAATAGGAGCAGCAGCATGGATTTTCAAAGTGCAATGGAAACTTTTGCCGAGGCGTGGGTCGCCGCCAATGCTGGGCAACAGGTGAGTTTTAAAAAAATGTCATAATTAGAAAGCCTACTTCCATTTTAGAAATTGATTCCCTCCATGAAGATACTTTTACTTTTTGGCTTGGAATTGAAACAAATTCGTCATCCGGTGAGGATTTAGGTCTGACGACGTATTAATATCTTTTAAATATTTAGTTTTCCAGGAATGCTATCAAAATTCAAATTTAGTGATGACGGAAATTCTTTTTCTGTAAAAATCTTCTGCAATACACTGAGAAAACGAGTTGTTTGAATATAACGTACGTTTGATATAGAGTAATAAAATTTTAATTTGAGTCAAACATATTGCATTTGGATCAAATAGTGGTAAATGTTGGTTGAAGCATTTTATGTTTGACTTAATCAAATCAGTGGCCCCCTAACAACAGAAAATATTGTGTTTTTTCAAATTGGAAACATTTTGTATTCCTACTAAAAAAAAGAACATCACCGTTCACATCTCGAAATCCCTATCAAAATGAGATATACAGTCGTATCTGGATATAGTGAACACCCTATATAGTGAACGCTAAAATTTTTACATTGAGTAGTCTAAATAGTGATCACCAAAATGTTAACATTGAGTTTTGTTCACTATTTCGAGTAATAGTGAACAAAATTTTGAAAGCCTCTTCAAGCATAAAGCAATAAAATAACACAAAAAAGCTGAGGCCAACACTACAGATTATGCTGGCATACTAGCATTGAGAAATATACGCGGAAAAGCGATTCAAAAGTCAACTTGTGAACGCAAAAAGCAAACATTCGCGAATTCTTTCAATAAACATACATATGTACATTTCTATTTTCCTACAAATTTATTCTAAGTAATTAACTCATTTACATATACAAATGTGTGTTTTGAGCAAATAAAACGAGTTTTTGAACAAGAATGTCAACCTTGACATAGTGAACAACCTGGATACTGTGAACAGGCCTTGCAAAAATTAGTTCACTGTAGGACATTTCCAAAATTTCGTAGTTATGCTACAAACAAAATTTTAGTTTCATATTACGAGGGACCATTTTTCCGCCCCCGCCTAGGTACGCCACTGAATCCAATATTTAATTGCTTTATCTCACATATAATTTGTTACATTCAAACATATCGTTTTCTCAGTGTAGTAATCAAAGTATTGATTATTTAATTGAAGTATTGATGCAGTACCTTTACTGCTTTGTTCCGAGTCGACCGCACATTAGATTTTGCAAAAAGTTTAATTTTTTTTATTTTGTCTCTGAGAAAACAGTATGTTTCCTTTACAAAAAATATATTTATTTGATAGATTTTTAATAAGAGAAGTTAAAGTGCCGTTTATTGAGCCTAACATAATACCTGTTTGAGTCGATTGAATTGATTTAATTGAGTCGAATATATTTTGGCAATCCTATTTTTATTTAATATCACTACAGATTTATATGAATACTATACCATTCTGAACATATTAAAGTAAAACACTAGTTACCTTCTACTTGATACGCAATTAAATTATTTATGATTGTGTGAATATCAACGGCGTTCTATGTAAGATATTGGTTCTTGGGTCATCGGTTTTTACTTAAATCGATATCGAAAAAATGATAATTCTTCCGCCAAATACATAATTTGGTAATTATTAACATGCAAATGTTTGCAACAAATAAATATTTGTTCCAACCGAAATATTATTTGGTAATTAATATCAAATATATAATTGATCTAGTATTGTTATCCAATTATAATTATGTATGTAATTATTAATTACTATATGATTGATCCAATAGTTGGTATTAATAGATTCGGCGGAGTTTGCGACATTTATGTCAAATACTTATTTCGCCTATATAAAAAAGATTTGCTCAGCATATACAAATTATAGACGTAAATAAATTCCTTGCGAATTATTACAAATGAATTCGACATTTGATAGCATTCATATAAGAAACATGAGAGCAGATAAAATTGCATCTATCCATCTTTGGTTTTGTGCCCACGGTTTCCAGCATAAAGCATTACAAGTTAGACAGGTGCATCAATTTTTTTTACATTTTTGATGAATCTAGAGAGCTGTTGAACATGCCATATATTAAGTGTAGAGCCCCTAAGATCATTGTATTGACTTCCTCAATTTCAATGGCTAAAATTTATTCTGCAACAAGTTGAATAAATTCTTTGTAAGTATGTAGTCGTTTGTAAACTGTAAATTACTGCGATGCGCAGTTACGCGCGTGTAATATTTGCAGTTTTTCAGATTTTTTTCAAAGATAATCGTAAACTAATTTGATACTATACATACAGTATATTGAGCGCGATATTGTCAAAAAGTACCGAAAGTGTTCGAAATGCACGTTTTTAGAATGCGCCATTTAACATATCTATCAATTTATTTTTGCTAAACTATCCTAACAAATTAGACTTACGAGATATCTTGACTTTCAAAAAGCAAAGCATATCAAATGTTTCGAATTTCTTAATGATCAAATTAATTTAGTTTCGCTACTTATTATTGGTTCAGTCAGCAAAGATTTTGCTTTGCAAACGGTGGGGAAAAAGTGATTTCATTCGGAATATTAATAACTAAATCCTAATTCTTTACGAGTTTCGGAGTGATTCGCTATATTGAAAAAAGAAAGTGGTTGAAAATAAAGATTTTGTCGGTTTTTAATTGAAATCTAAATGCCAGAATATTTATAAATAATAATTTTTATCCCACTATTTGTGAGACAAAATTTATTAATTAAACTTTGATATTTAAAAATTTCTTATGCTTTGTTTGTGAAAATAAGGTCAGGCCCGGATTTACCTTACAGGTACACTAGGCCAGTGCCTAGGGCGACGAGAATTCAGGGGCGGCAAATATTGGGAACTTTTTATTTAAAATTTTTTTAACTGTGGTAATTGGTAATAATGCATTATAATACATTGTGATGGTGAGAGTTACACAGGGGGAAAAAAAATTAAAATAATTGGAATGTCGCCCCCTAAACTACCTAAAAAAATGTTGACGAGCAAAAGAAAAAAAAAGGTCCTCACTTTTCCTCACAAATTTCGGCAAATTTCTAAATCTGAACCTGGATAAGGTAACCTATCTCGTAAGACTAATTTGTTAAAATAGTTTTGCTAAAATTTTTTTGTGTAATTTTGTGCTAATATTGCGGCGCACCGTATATTACGCTTGAAAATAAATGCATTGGTACTAAAAGCAAATCGAATTGTGGATAATTTAATTTGCTATTATCGATTTGCATTGTTATTTTGAATTCGTTCAGTAATATAAATGTGAATAAATTAATTATATATTTTTTTTGAATAGCTTTTGCAAAAACTTAGCTAATTTGTTAATAAAAAAACATATTATAATGTATTCGGATTCGCAGTATTCTGTTGCCATATGCAGTAAAAAAATGAAAAATTTAAAAAACTACCACAAAAAAATGTTTCTTGATCTTTTACTCGTAGTGTTATAATGTGGCATTAAACCTCCGTTGTACGCCGCGTCGCTATTTTGTGTATTTCACAAACCTTTATATAACCCACCAGACTTTTGAAGCATTTTAATACTTTGTTGGATTGAAAATCCAAGTCTTTGTAAAGAAAAACCTTTTCGAAATCGATGGTTATTTTTATTTTGATAGCAGAACTTTCATATGGTATGTGTTCTGCTGTTTTAACGTCCATGTCAGCATCTTTGCCAGATAAATTAGTTCTTTTAGTGGCTTACATTCGCTTGTTAAAATGCAATAATCCTCGTTTTCATGATGTAGCCGTTGCTGGTGCTAAGAATATTTTTCCATACCTCAACTGTAATTTTAGTGTAAGGTGTATTTTAGATTATAGCTTGCTTTTCTTTTCTTTTGACTAGTCAGTCCTCCTTCTCGTTGCCTAATTATCTTTTATATTCTTTCGCTGATTTCAATAATATAATTATTCCTTGAAAAAAATGTAAACATTGCTCTGGTGTAAACTTGTTTAGAAAATGATCAAGCACTTACTTACAGACGAGCGTTGGATTAAGCTTTTGCGTGGTCCGTGGCTAACGACTGGAAAGCAGTCCTTTATAAATAAAAATAAAAAATTTAAATTTCAAAATTTACAAAGTATAAATTCTATATTGATGACAAAAAAAAACCAAGCTCTCCAGGTTTCATTGATCACAAAATATCCTGAACAATCTCTTGTCAAGTACGGGGAGCCTTACGGTGGGGGTCCTTACCCTAACCTATACCCCTAGAAAATACCTTAACACAACGCTGGTTGGGACTCACTTGAGCTTGTGGCCCTGCGATATAGCTCTCTCTAGGCCTATCTTAGTTCAGCGTTGCCTACCCTAATTTTAAACACTGCCACGCCTTTGTTATCAATGCCTAGTGTTGTATTGCAAAATGAGTTGGCTCTCTACACACCTCTGTCAAATATTTTTGGATAAACATTTAAAAAAACTGAAAGTCCAGCTCTACTCCTCCCATGCAACCAACTAAGTTAAATTGCCATAACTTCGAAATGAACTTCACAGTGAAAGCTCTTACTGACACAATTAAAATAAACTAATTTTCAACAAAACGTTTTGAGAATAGCGCAGGAATACAGTAAGAGGCTAAAGTGGGCCACAGCTCCGGACCGTGACCTTAAGGTCATCAGCAAGACCTTCAAAGTGTTTTTTGAATGGAACAAATCGAGATCTTCGAGTAACTTAGATGCAGTGGATACAAATTTTTATTACTTGTTTATCAAGTTTCATAAATTTTTGCACACCCAACACATGAGATGAACATGAAATATTTTTTGAGTTAAAAATTTCAATAAGAAATTATAAAAACGACTAAAGCTATACAGATAACTCTAGTTTACACAAAAACACACACAAATGGCAGTTTATAAAATCAAAAATCTTATTTTTTCAACAAAATAATCTTAAGAAACTGATCTAAGAAATCCGAAAAATATAAATTTTTTTAAGATTTTTTCATGTCTAAGATCATATATTTTATATCGAAATTTTGAATAAGTACCTTCATCATTATCATTGAACTGAAAATTATTTTTTTAATCAATAAAATATATTTTTGTGTATAAAAACTGAAACTAGCATGGTGTAAAGGTAAAAATTTGTAAAATCATACAAAAGTAGGCAAATTTGAACGTCTATATCTCAGCCAATTTTCATCAGAAACTAATTTTATTAGACAACATTTTGACGAAAATAACGTCAGCTTTCTTTTTTATGCTAAAATACCCCTAGTTCAATTCAAAACAAAAATTATTCCCAAAAACCAAAAAAAATTAAATTTTCCGTTTTTTTTTAAATAGTTTTTTTAAGTTATTTTGGTGAAAAAATATATTGTTTGACTTTATAAAGTGTCATTTCGATAGCAAATTTTATTCCCTACAAAAAATCAGTATTCTATTTACCCAAAATGTTTAGTTTCTGCGTTATAATTAAAAAAATAAAATTGGGACAAATATGCACCGTCCTCAAAAGTCCAAGCTTAAATTTAATAGTACTTTTGGATTTCTCTTTTATAGGGTACAATTGAACATATAAGACAATACAATATCTTCAACAAATCAGTTCGTTATTTATTTACGAACTGCCACATTATCTCTTTTCAAAAAATGTTCTGAATACATTTCCAAATCATTGTTTTAGTGTATTCAGTCCAATCGTCAAATAAATTTCACCTCGTATTGGAAATGGAGAAATTCCGTAATCGGAAACCCTTTTTGGGTTTCATTTGATTACTGGAACACTCTGGGTTAAAATGAAATGATGAAAAGCAAGGAGTTTTGAAATTTTTGATGAACCTACATCATTACTTTTTAGAAGACCTTTCAACTTTATGTTACCTGCCCTTTAGATTCTTAAATCAGTTATTATATCCCGTCATTACAAAAATTTCCAGCTACTGTCGAGGTTTTTTGCTTACTTCAAAAATTACTCAACTTTGACTAGGTCTACAAATCAAAGTATTTATTTAAATTAAGTTCACTGTCCTTAGCTTCAAATATATTTCCTTCCAACAAATTTATCAGATTCACTTAACTCACCTAACTAAGACTTAATTTCTGTCAATAGTGCGCCGCGAATTTGTAGCAAAGAGTTTATTTTTGTATTGGATTTTATCTACTATTTATTGATCAAAATCGAATTTAAATAAAATTGGCTTAAATTGCATTGCTTCCTTAAGATTCCTTCATTAAAATTATAAAACTAACAAGTTGTTATCAATCCCAATAGTGTGCTCGGAAAAATAGGACCAAGTTAATTAATTTATTAAAGTCAATGTAATTTACTCATAGTAAAAACGTAGCCCTATGAAAATGTTCTACGTTTCACTCGTAACTATCATAATTACCAAATTGATTAAGTGTAAGCGCCATAAAATCGCCTTCAAAGCTAAAAAAAATATTTACTAAAATTATGTATAATAAGCTATTTTGTAACTAAACGCAATATAAAAGATACTCGTAATTGAATTTTTTAAATGATTATTTTCTTTAACAATTTCGCGCTTGAGTGAACTTCAATTTACCTTTAATGAAATTAAATAATTATTGTGAAAATTGAATAAACCTTATGATTAGTTTTTTAAAAGTGAATAGCCTTTGTAGGGTTAACTGCTATCAGCACCTTAAACTATGCAATTACAATAGTTAAATTATGCTAAGCGTTATCAAGCGAAAACATCAGTTAAATGTAATGCCTATTATCAGGCATGCCAAACCATTAATGTAATTAATTTTCCCGAATAATACATAAATTTTAATTTTTCAAAATTATGAAGCATTGGAAAACAAAAAAATTATTTTTTATACAAAAATTCTTGCAATGATTTGTCAGATTACTAAAAAAATTCTTTCAAAATTAATTTCATCCAGTTCGCATATCAATTGTCTACGTAGATAGTGAGACCAAGATAAAAAAAAGTTTTCGGCTTTTTCAATAAAATTAGTCTTTTTTCTATCTTTTATTTTCTCTACTGTTATACTATATTGCGATTATAATCCATAACCTCATGGTCATCGTCGACCGTTAAACTATATTATATATTTACATGGCCTGCATAACGTAAATTCCTCTTTTAAAACAAACAAACAGATTAGCAATAATTTTGATTGTTATTATTGTCACTAATTTTATATTGTTTTTTTTTTTTATTTTTAATACAAAACTTATGAATTTCATTATCTATTTTTGAGATAAAAATAATAAATACAAACTTCGATCGCACTGCTGTGCTGCATGAAAAGTTTAAACGTGCGTTAAATCAAAATCCAAAACCCAAGCATATTATCACAACAATAAAATTAAATTTTATTTTTGTAACTTAACAAATAGAAAGAAACATTTTACACTAAAAATAAAATTAAAATTTTTTTTTAAGAGAGAAGAAAATTAATTATGGAAATTTAACGAAAAATCTAAGGAAACTTAAATGGTGTATTGGAAATGATGAATTTTTTTATTTGTTTTCTAAATACTAGCGGGCTCCGTTTCGCTCACTTGAAAAACTTATTACGAATCATAATAAATATGATTTTTCTGAGTGAAAATATCTTAAATTTATTTACATACTTTAGATTGCCTATGGATTTTCTCGTAGTGCATTTATTTAAGCTGGTTTTTGTTGATTTCTATTTCATTTTTATTTTAAATTGTTTTTATTAAAAACTTTTATCTTAATCTCTTTCTTATGAAAAGTTCAACTTAAATAAAACTGTCAACAACGGATTTACTAAAATTTTACTTTTGTATTGCTGTTGTTGTTGTGCATGCTTTGTTATATTTTGCTATACGATTGTTTTTTTTTTTTCTTCTACTATCCGCATTATCAGGCACGTATCTTTTAGCTGCGTATCTGCAGCTACAATGTCTATCTATCTTCTATACGTACCCATGTATAAGCCAAGTTAATATTTTAGGTAGTCTAGTATCTATGCATGTATTGGTTTCACTTTAGCTGCATAATACTAAATGTTTTTACGAAATATCAACGCAGTTATGAGCGACAACATCGAGTGACATCAGCACTGAAGCTTAACGCATTAATACTTCGATTTATTTATTAGGTTTAACGCTGAAATATATTAATTTCATTCGTTTTGATTTTTTTGTGATTTTATACAATACTAAAATCGAAAATCAAAAAAATGGAATGAAATTAACACACACAAAAACAACAAACATTCCTTTTGCGATAAAGCGCTAAAGTCGCGTAAATCCCGCGATAAATTAAAAATTAACGCTAAAGAGACAATAATTTTCGTAGATACTACGTGTATACATATATAGTATATTGGAGTGTACGTGTGCGACTTGATACATATGTATGTATAATTTTTTTTTATTTTTGTTATAGCAATACTTGTACGCTTTGTGCTAATTGACATATTTCTGATAAAAATTAATCCTTTGTAAAAGTTTAATACTCTGCGGTAGTAAAGTCAATACGACGTAGATTTCAAGAATTATTGCTGGGGGTCATGACCTCCATGATGACGATAATAGTTTGCAATTGTTTTTATTAAATTAAAAATCAATTTGCGATATTTTAAATCTAGTGAATAAGCTAGTTGTTTTTGCAGATTTTAAATACTGTACTTTTTTCTAAAGAATTTTGAAATTTTGTTTTTCCAATATTTTTAATGAAATGATTTGTAATTATGTACATATAATGAAACAGTCGACATTACATGCATGAAACAGATAAGTTTTTCTTTTTGATACTTTTACAAAGATTTGATTAAAAAAAGTTTCATAATATATATTCTGAAATACTTATAGAAATTTTCGTTCTGAAAATGAACATACATATGTCTGTATATGTATGTGTAGGTGGTTAAGCGCTCGATCATTTTTGCCATTACTTAAATATAAACTTAGTCTGTTGTGTTGGGATTAGCATGAACAACTGTTCTTTAAAATTTTTTACTAAATCTTATTTTGAGCAATAAGTTGGCAATGATTGTTGTGCAGTGCCCGACTAGTAAATGTCGTTAAGCGTAATTTGAGCTCAGCTAGCTAGAATTTTTGAACTGTAACGGTTTGCCTCAAATACAAATGCCAAATGTCGCCACATTAAAAACATCATCAAAGCCTAAAGGAGCTACTCAGAGTTTTCCACAACTTAGGCTTACCTTTTACTACTCGTAGCAAGGCCTAATCAGCCAGTTGACAGGCAAACCTATTTAGACATTCTTCAGTATTATGCAGCTGGTATTTAATTCTTATTATTTCCAAGTTAGGGCCTTTTTAAGTATGGCGCAGAAAGATTTTAGTTGGGTATTTTCTGCCTAAGATTGGCGGTCCGATCCATCTGCAGAAATATGCAAAACTGAAAGTTTGCAAGCAGTTTTCCGCCATTTCGAGTAACTCAGTGATTTCGCGCCCTTCTGTTTGCAATACATACATACATACATACATACATACATTTGTAAGTGTCATAAAAATGTCAGAGGTTAGGAAAACATCTATGCTTAAAATTAAGTATATGAAATTTCAATTCGCACACATTAAGTTGAATTATGGATTAAAATCAAACATTTTTTGTGCACATTCTGCACACATGAACTTTTAATGTAAACAGCTTATGAGTAAATTACTGCTTATGTATTAAATTATATTAAATTATATTTTTCCACATATTAGTTTTGGAATTAATACGTGTGTAAAATTGCGATCATTAAGCGAGGTAACTAATATCCATACTTAATGATCGCAAATTTACACGATTATTTTTTAGTGTGTAGTATGTGATGTTTACGCTTCCTTTGGTTCCAAATAAAGGCACATATCTTCAATATTTGACGGTTGAACCAACATGTTTCTTTATGTTCTATATAAATTCACATATTTTAACTTTAATTTTGCTATTACGTCGATTCAATATAAAATAGTTAAAAATAAATATATTTCATTTGCATGCAGTATGTTTTTCGTTCTTAAAAAAATCTGAAATAAAGCTTAGATATTTTATATATTTATAGGAAATCTACCCACAGCGCGAAATATTGCTTAACACCAAATGTCGCACTGAAAATAAAGCCATGAGATAAAATAATTACGTCCGACTAACATAATCAATTATACTGATTCTGATAATTTTTTTTCTTTTTTTTTTATAAAAAGACATATGCTTGTTAACAAAAAAACCACTCACACTTACATGATAATGGCACTCAAATCAAATTTACACGCAATTTCATACCCACACACACTAGTAAACGGTTTATCGCTATTCTTACCCTTTCGTTTTTGTTAAAGTTATATCTTTTTTATTGAGTTCAAATTAATCCCAAATTTTCCCCAAACTTCCCCCAAGTAACATTTTGTTCTCTCTTATTTCGTTTTTTTTTTTTGCCATACACAAGCTTTAGATAAAATATAAATAAAATTCGTCGCAAGGCTTAGCGACAACGTGACGCACAGTAGTGCAGATGTGTCGAGAAATAAGTTAAAATATTTTAGCTCATCAAAAAAAGTGATTTGTTAGAAGGTGAACAGAATAGTTAGACATTATGCTCCTTTTTTTGCTCTCAGAGGGAGGGCATCGATTTGAATGCATACTTTGGTGGAGCAAATGTGGTAAGCAATGACCAGAACTGACTTAAATTCAACAAAAATATTTTACTTGAAATCCACATGCTCATGACAGCATAAATAATCTAAAAATATTACAATTATTTGAAAAAAAAAAGATTTATGATATGCTCCTTTTTTGCTTCTCGAGAGAGAGTGCCTTCATTTCCATGTGAATCACTGTGTAGCCGATGCGAACAAAACCACCAACGCTTATCGGAAAGTTCGAAGCATATAAAATTAAACTGCTGTTTATGTGCTCCACTCATTCTCCTAAAGGTAGCTCTTCAATTTCGTTTGGAAAGTTGACTTCAGGGGCTTTTTAATAATAAATTTTGTCGCCCGGAGCTCTAAGAGAGCACAAATTCAGTTCTGAGGTTATTTCTCATACCTAATTCGTTCGCTTATCGGTTAAACGGTTGGAAGAAGTTTTATTGATTTTATCTTTAAATTGTAGGTACATAATATTTTTGTCCCCTATTTTGCACAGAACTACTCCACTGTGCAACGTCTGTTTGCATGCGACAGTGAGTAGGTCGCTGGATTATCTTATCTATTGGCTAAATGCTTATAAAAATATGAGCTTATAAAACCACAAAAAAAAAAGATACTACAAAACGTTGTGGAAACGCGCAACCCAAATCTGCCGCAATTTTCAAAATGAGTCAAAATTTATTTTTATACAAATTATGTTATTGTAGTTGTTAGTGTGTTGTTTTGTTGTATAATTTTCACGGTATCTTCTTGTACAAAATATTTTTTGTTAAATTACATTAGCGCGCAATTTTCTATAATTACATGATAGAAAAAAAAAAACTCAACGGTTGTACTCTGCGTATATCCATGAGTACACACACGATGAGTAGTTACGATATCTGACTGCAGCAGCGACTGTCTGATAAGGATTATCTTAATCTGAGCAAACAGAAGAAGAATATTTAGTCATAATTTGTTGTAGAGTGTTTACCCTGCTTGATTTTGTTGTCGTAGTTTATCTAAAAAAGCAAATAAATAAATATTACAAACAGACGAAACGAAAAAAAAGGCGACAACAAAAATCCAAAACGCTAATGAACTGACGCACTGTTTTGTGTTAAACTCTTGGGGGGTATGGTAACCCACTACAAGCTTTTAACTTTTGTTTGTTTGCTTCGATATGCGCTAAAAAAATGTGTGTCAAATATTAAATGTTGAGAAAATAAAAAATTTACATAATAAGGGTGGCTCTTATTTTGATAAGCTATATATGTACATACATATGTACAATATATATGATTCATTCAAAAAATATTTTAAATTTTACTATAAAATTGCATAGTTCTTAGGTGTATGATTTGAAATATTATGAAAAGTATCTTAGCTATCTTATGATTTATTAAGAATACGAAAATACAGCGATTTTGTTTTTGTTAGTAAACTTCATTATAAGAATTAAAGATTTTAAAATATATTTTAAGCAATATAGGGATCATCTCTCCGTTTTACGGAAATTCGCTTGATTTTTTGTATAAAATTTATGTATATGTATGAATGTAGTTAAGAAAAAAATCACAAAACAAAATGAAAAGATAATCCAAAAAAATCATAAATAATATGCTAAAACCAGAGGCGTACCGCGCATATTCTGCAACCGGGGCGAACAGTTGCAATGCCACCCTCTATCAACATTTTCGAAAATTTTTGCCGAGCAAAAAAACAACATTCAAAAACTCTAGCAAAATGAGACTTTCTTTTGACTTTCAATAACCTTAGCAAAATACTATAAGACATATTTCACGATCATTTTGCCGCCCCCTCGCCCTCCCCTATGACAAATTCAAATGCTTGAGATATTCTCATAAATCAAAATTATATAAAAAAAAATTAAATCAATGAAAAATTATAATTTAGAATATTTAAGCAATATTATATAAAACTGGTAAGATTAGCGCAATAATTTTATTAATGTTGGTTTAAAAATTTTTCTCAAGCAAATTAAAACTAGTTTTTTATAAAACGATTTTAATTCGACAACATCCGCTGATTACAAACAAAAGCTTATACGCTTGTTACCAAAAATCAAATTAGAACAAGTAAGTAGTTTCTGAAATAGCTGCGCACCAACTAAGACAAGTTACTTCATTTTTTTTATCAACGTTGTTACTTTCTGTCAACATAACACATACTCGTAATAGCTGGAAAAAAACCTTTTAAATAGCTTATTTTGATTATCGTTGGCGGTTTACTTAAAAGTCATACATATTTCAGAAGTACATGCGAGTATCTGTGTTTCTCATATGTATCATATCTATATTTTGTATTAATTTTACTTAAAAGGTTTTTCTAGTTGAGATTCTTTTTGTTCCAAGCAGAACACGTAGTATGTATTTACTACACTCTTGAGGGTAGACTTTATCAACATGTTTAATTTTGATATTGACGAGTTTCTATTTTGCAAATAACATAACTTTTCAGTAGATAATTATTTTCACATCAGAGTTAAAATAACTGCGGTTTTTCAAGTTATTAAAAAATAAAAGAAGTAGTTTAAAAAAATATTTATAGGTAAAATTTAATATAATTTAATTATATATTAACACGGTAGCTACAATGGAACTGTTCAGAACATAACCATTTTAACTTATCGAAATGTATTTACTATATGCCGGAAAAAATATCGGTGTAATATAGTGCTTGTAGCAACATGGCGGTAAATTTAAAAATATATATTCAAATTTAAACATTCTTTACCATAATGATTTCTATAATAAAGTGATAATTTTCCTAATAAGCAGGATATTACGAGTATTATCTGCTTAGTAATTTTAAATGAAATATATGTAAAAGTGATGAATTTTGTTAAAATCGTGCAATTAATACTCTGTGTTTTTTTTTGAAGTAAGGTGGAAAAAAGAACATCAAATTTGCCTATTCACTTCGTAACAGCTTTTTCAGAATAAGCTTAATTTTGTAAATGAGCGTGATCTTTTAATCCTTTATGCAATTTAATCCTCACTTCCCTTTTTTACACATTAATTTCTTTGATATTTTTTTTTTTTCATCTTAATTTTTTATCGGCTTCAAAATACCTTTTCTTTATTCTTTTTCTTGTCTTTGTTATATTTCATTAACGCGTATTTCCCATCATTTTTTATTTTTTTTATTATCATTTTTTCTAATGCAAGACACAAGCCGCTCTCAATGAACTTGACAGTCGTTTTTTTTTTGGACTTTTTGTTAATATTTTTTTTCTCTTCATGCCACCTTATAGGTACCAACTACTACGTGTTCGTTCTTTAATAAATGAGAAATTTTAAATTCCAGTAGTCAAATGTGCATTTAATCGTTGCCATAATGTGTCCAAACTTATTGTTAAATGTGTTTTTGATCATCTTTAGTATGGCTGCGCCTTTTCGTTTTTACTACCAAATGTAGTTTTTTTTCACCTTCATTGTCTGCCATTCTATTGATATTCGTTTAACTTAACACCCTTTTATATATAAATTTGCCGTTTCAATATTGGAGATTTTTTTTGTGTATGTAGGTACTTTTTGTTTGATTTTCACTTTGATTTGCTACTACTTAACTCAGATTCCGATAGCATATTATAATACTTAATCTTTAGCAACAGTGTTGCCACATAGACATAAACAAAAACATATACATACATATATATATTTATTAGATATGTATTTACATTTGTATTAGCTACTTAAAATTTCTATTAGACATAGAGCTGAGACAGACAATAAATTAAGGAAATTAACATGATTTGGATTTATAAAAATTTTTCAAAAAAATATTACTTAGAAATTTCTTTAAGCCCAAATAGTATGCAGCTCATTTGAATGATATTTCTCTCATATTCTTCTTTGACACGCAGCTCGAAGTATTTCGAATTTTTGCCTTTAAATCTCAAAAAATTTTTATTGTTACCTACATCCATATTAAATAAAAATGATATATGTACATATAATCGAATATGGGTGACGTCACTTAACGAAATATGATATGATTAGTTTTTTATTTATTTATTATTTTAAAAATAACAATTCTGCATCCAATAGTTCGTAATAAACTAGAACTCATGATATCGAAATATGCTTTCGTAATTTGAATTGCAAACAAAATTATTTTCACCAGCTGAATCGGAAAATTGTTTTAAAGCGATTCACATTGGCATCGCAACCAGCCGGATTTTCATTTATCTCGATTTGGAGATAAAATCAAGATGAGATCAGCTGTTTTTTTATACAAATTAAACTCCACACCAAAATTCTCTCGAATGTCGATTTCATTTAAATCTGCTCTGATTTGCTTTGAAATAATGTACTATTTTAAATGAATTGTCAGGACTGTTCAATTTTCGCACTTATGTCAAACTTTGCTATGGTAATCGTATAGCAAAAATCAAAATATTGAAATATCAATAAAATTTTTGTACATTTCGTCAGAGGCGTACCGTGCATATCGGGCGCCCGGGGAAAAAAATTATTTGCCTCCTCTACCGGAAAAAAAATTTCGTGGTTTTCAACAAAAATTTTACCATCCTTACCAAACAAAAAAATAGATAAAAGGTCCTCACTTTTCACGTACAAAAACTCTAGCAAAATGAGATATATTTTACCAATACTGTGAAAATTTCGACCTACACGTTCAAATTCATTACATCGATTTAGTTTCATTCACTAATAAAAAAGGTCCTCATTTTTCACTTTCAAAAACCCTAGCAAATTGTGATATATTTCACAACCATTTTGCCGCCCCCGCAACCCTTGTGACCGCACCCTCGGCACCTCCTTAGGTACGCTACTGCATCGTGTTGGGGCTTAAAAAATCTACTTCGCGAGAATGATAACTTATACTCGCTGGTGTTCTGCAGCGAATTTGACAGATTCCCTTTCATTTTTTGAAAAAAAAAAAATTTATTGTTATGTAAACTTCAACTACAACTGACCCCTGAAAACACACGAGCAAAAAATTTAAAAAGCTCTCTCAGGAAAATTATAAATGGAGAATACTTCAAGCAAAAGGATAAAGCCGTGTTTCATATTGAAAACTGTATCTTGAGGACCTATTTTGCATTCCTAAGCCATAGCGCCTGGTGGGTCGGCTCCCTTCGCCTCCCCCTAGCTTCACTATTGCTATGTATTACCAGAAAAAACTGTAATTCTTTGGAGAAGTGCTATTATCATTCAAGTTCATTAATTATTCAAAATTTTTTCAAAACTCTGCAAGTCCATTAAAAAACTTAAACTGGCAACCCTCATTCATCCATTTTTTGCCCGATTATTGCGACTTTTTTATACACGTTCTTCTGCTTCGTATCTTATTGTATTAACTACCTCATATTTTCAACAAAAAAAAAAGTATAAAAATCTTTCTTCTTTGTCAGCTTTAGAATGCGGTTTTAAAAATTTATTAATTATTCAAATCCGATTGGATTAAAATAATTTATAATGATTAAGTTTGTCGCATTACTTAACAGTCGATAATATTACTCTGATATTTTGTCTTGTGGTTATTAGTACTGCTGCTGCTGCTGCTGCTTTTGCTGTCGTTGCTGTTGTTGTTGTTGTTCTTACGAGCAGTTGCTATCTCATTAAATATTCAGCCTAATCCGTTGATATTTATTGACATATTTACATTTTTTCGCTAAGTGTTTTAAGTTCAATGCATGCGTAGTATCTGTTTAAATAAATTTTGTTAATACGAGTATATATGTATGTATACTTGATATGATATGAAATGGAATGGAATTATTCACTTTCATGCTGAAGATGTGTAGTACCTTAACAATATTTACTACTTAACCTTGAAATGAATAAGTTGGGATTTTTTTTTATTAAATCTATGGAGATAATTCTCTCATTTATGGAACGTCTAAAGATCACTTGAACTTTACCAGGGTTACATATTCATATGTGTATGTTGCTTACGGTATTGAATTTTGTTGGACGATATAAGTCTTAAGTTTCCTAATGCAATGGAAAATCCCGTCGGCATAGTAATGCATTTGCGCCCAACCAAACCAAAGTCAATAGACTACGATATTGTACTTAGTGTATTTAGAAAAACCATAGAAACTCAAACAACAAATACATAGTTTGATAAAAATGCTATAGAATTTGTTTGCTTATTTAAGGGGCTTGCTTAAAAGGCTTTGTTTGAGGCAAATTATGTCAAGTAATCTTTTGGAATGGAGATAGTTAGTAGATACATAATATTTTAAAATCATGAGCTGGCCCAAAACATCCCATAGCAGATCATAAGAATCAAATTAAAATTTCAGTTATTTCGATTTGTCAACATTAATTAGCCATTTTTGGCTTCACCATTTTTTGACTTGTCATCGTTTTTGAATTTTTCCACTTGTTTCGTTATTTTTTAAAATATTTTGACTTTTACAATGTTATACGGCTTTGCCAAAATTTTTTGTAACTTTTAACATTACTCGGCACTTTATTTTGCGGCTTAAATCGATGTGAAAGTGAAAAAAATATTGCAAAAACTATCTTTGGAAATGTATTTATTAAAGAGTTTTAGAAACTGATTTTGAGCACGATTGTATATGTATATATTTTTCCAGTGACTTTTTTCAAACCTTTCTTTTTGGTGTTCCAAAAAAGTCGGGCTAAGCTAAAATTTCTGATATTTCAACATTTTTGTTAATGAATTTTGTAAAGCTTGTAGCGTCAGAACTCTGAGTGAGCGGGTAATGATTTCCATTTATATGACAGCAGCAACATTCTGTTCACAAGTAAAATATAAAAACTATAATTTCTACTAATACGAATAATTAATATTCATTGTTATATTATTGAAGTATATTGCAAAATGGATAATACTCAAATCTAAGCAAACAGAAAAAGAAGTCCCTTAATCTCTCTTTGCTGACTGAAAAAAAAAATTGCAACAAATTTAATTTGTACATTTCTCACCTACATATACTATGCATTGATCCATGATACACCTAATCATTAAAATTTTCTTAGGGGAAATTTTTAATCTTCCCAAATGCCTGTCTGTCCCCACATTTTTTTTTTTTTTTGTTATTGTCACCTGCGTTTCATCTGCTAATAACGATACGAACAGTTTAATTAAGCATAAAAATAGACAAGACATCGAACGAGATATCGAGATCGAATTCATAACACCAAAATGATGTGAAGATACCGCGTAGAGCACCAGCAGCAACATCTGATCGGGAATAAGAAAAAGCGTATGATATTTGGATTTGATGTAAGAAGTGTTGAAAAAAAATAAATTAACACGCCTAATCATTTCGTAATCACCGCAAACCCATACCTACATACATGACTCAGTACATGCACACACATACATATAGCACATTGAGCTTATTAACTGTGAGAAAGATTAAAAAATATTAGAGAAATACTTTTATGAAATATACGTAATGTTCGGATTGGGGAGAAAAAAAAGAAAACCATAATTTAATGAACGAAAACATTTAATGATTGTGCACAGATATTAGACAAATCAGTAGAAAAAGTGACTGACAGACAGACAGACAGAAAGCCCAACATAAGATGAGTCTGTGAAAAAATAAAACAAACAAAATCGAAATCAAAAAACTGATGGTAAATTGTGACAGTCAAATGACTGTTGAGTTATTTGACAAAAAAAAAAACTTTATTTCTACGCAGCCGAAAGGAAGCAGAGGTGTAAATTTTCCCCTTCTCAAATCAGCCGGATTTGCTTATTTTTGGCTTGTCATAATTTTCTTAATTTTGTTTTTAATACATAAAATTTATTAGATGGCTTATTTTTTCTAAAATAACACCTGCTTTTTAAAGATTTTTTTTTTGAACATCTGGATAATAATATAAAACTTACAAGTTGACACATTTTTATAAGTGGGACAATTTTAATTGATGATCTAATTAGGTCTTCACTAAAGAATTTTGTTAGGAAGAACTTTAAAGAATTCCATACAAAGGACTGTATTGCATTTAAAAAATACATTTGATATAAATTATTTTATGTTTCACTTTTCTAATAAGTATGTTGTTGAATTGTTTCTCTAAAATAAAATAGACAAAAAAAAAAAAAAATAAGTAAAGTGCAAGCAACGTTAAACTTAATTCAAATTAATAGCGAAATTATTTAAATTTGATATGCCACTAAATACGTAAGCGTTAATGCTGACGCATGTCGCACTCGACATGTAACGTTTCAGAATGTTTCAGAAACAGAACATAATGTACCAGAAATCTTTCATTTGAATTATTGCAAACGGAAAATTACAGAAATCTTTCTTATATATTTCAAATGTAATACTTCAGATGTAATCATTCTGCAACGTTTCGAAAGGATTCCAGATTTAATTTTAACTGAATTTTTCTAATGAAATCTAAGTGAAGTTTTTTAATTCTCTGTTTGATGTGATGCTAAGTATAGTTTATTGTCAATTATAAATAAAGAAACTTCACAAAAAATAACTCCATATTAAGCATCAACACAAGTGATGATTCGGATAAAATGAATTGATACTTCAGAGTCCCGATGACGTAATAAAATAACAGCGCAGAATAATTCCTCAACCTTACAAAATTCCTGTTGCGTTTCAGAAATGTTTATGAAAGGTTTACTAAACGTTACACATTGCGTGGGTATGTACTAATTTTTTTCTGTTAAATGAGAAAAGATACACTGTAATAAATTAAATTAAGTTTATGAAGTAAAAACTAGGCTGCTACACCACTTTCTACTCACTTCATTGGCATCCATTGTAATGAGTGGACACATGGCATCCATGATTGTGGGTAGTATAGGAAGGCAGTCATTAGATATATGTATGTACCATACATAAAAGGTTTTTGTTGACTCCTCGCTCCTCTTTGGTGAGATTTGGCTGGACTCCCTCCACCCCACATTTCGAATCACGTAATTAATGGATGCTCCTTTACGTCAATTTTGTGAAACTTGTAATTTTTTGCAAACATTTTTTGGATTCACACCCAATTTATATGGATTTTAATTCAATTTCAAGTTCCATTACTCTAAGAAATCATCCTTTGAAGCAAATATCAAAAACACAATCCCACATATAAACACACATATTACTATATGCCTTATCATTTCCTTTTCGCTCAGCCATGTAATGAACCAAACAAATCCATCAACATCAATTTAATTCAGTTTTAATACCAAACATATCGACAACTTCAGCGGATTTCTCTAGCAAAACTCTGATCATGCTTGTGTGTAACAAGAGGATCATTTTGATAAACTAGCAAGCGCTATCTTTCATTAATTTACGTTCTATCTCTTTTACGCCAAAGCGCTACAGTTGTGATCCAATTTGTTTTCTAATTTTCTAAGCTGCTCACAGCTTAAGTTGCGACGCTTCGGGTGGCTCTGTACATCATCAGAAAAAGCAAAAGCAGCAGTCAGGTTTCAATTTTTAAATCTGCAGAAAATTTCATCACACACACACACACTACACATTTCCGTCTGTACGCTAGCGTTGTGATCCTCGTTATACTCGCACATGATCTTGTATCTTCCATATGAGTTTATGTGTATGTTGTATTGCTAATGTGTGACTTTTGCTGTTTGTCATACTCATGTTTTAAAGCAAAAAAAAAAAAGAAAAAAAAACGAAAATAATTTTAAGCCGGATTTAGTTAAGCAGATCAACGTTATACCAACGACAGCAACAACAACAAGGAGAAATCACTGTAATAGCTGTATGAGCATTTCCTCTGCTTTTACATTTTCATTTTATTTATTGTTGGTTGTTTGTTTTTTTTTATTTTTTTTGCTTTTTATTCTCCTCCTCATCACCGTGATCATTTATTTCCTCTGTTTATAATTTTTAATCGCTAAATATACTCCGGCTGTTATATGAGATGTGATCGTGAATGATCACTCTTTAGGGATCAGCTGTTTATGAGCACAGTGTTGTCAGTGAATTTGTGCGGAAATGTGTACATTAGACATGTGCACATTTCAAAAAAAAAAAAAATTTGTTTTCAATCTTAAAAATTCTTTACTATCTTTCTTTCTGGGGATAATTTTTATTTTTTAACTAAATTTTCCTGCATACTGGTATTATTTGGAAATTTTATTGTGAAGTCTACCTTAAAATTTCATTCTTGGAGGTCGCGACTAAAGTAAAGTCGTCTTATCAAACTTTATGTTTCTCATTGTGTACATTTACATACATATACAGATTTCCACGATTGATACCAAATTTCATATATAGATACGGTTAAACTTATGATCCTCGTTTCTGATTTACTGCTCCGCTTAGTCCGCGGTTTCATTGCAAATAATAAATCTCCTTTTGCTGGGGTTTTCGGTGAAAGTGAGGCTCATTTTTTTTAGTACACAACATTTTTTGCAGTTAAAATAAACGAATCTCTAAAAATGCTTCATGGACTTTTTCCTGCTCCGCGTTTTGGTAAAAATATCTGGTCACGCCGGTTTAAATATTATGTTTCTTAAAACTTTCAAACCCACCAAGCTCTGCAGTGTCTCATTGACAGGAGCGTCACTTCACCAAAACCTTGGGGGGGGGGAATTATAATTCCACCACTATTAGACGGTATTATTGAATTTTATTTCTGAATAATACCTTGGGGGACGCCAATGCCCTCCGCAGCCCTACCGAATTGACGCCGCTGCTCATTGACGAAAATTTGATAGTCAGAAAAGTATCGAAATGATCGAAAGTTGGTAAGACTCGAGAAGGAAATTTGATAACCATTAAATAGCACCCAAAAAGTATCGATTAGCAATTAAAATTTTCGAATAAATCGACAAAACTTTAAAAAGTTTTGAAAACTATCGAAGAACTCGATAAAATTCAAAAAATCAAAGTTGAACAGCAACAAAATGTAATCGAAAAGCCGGTAAAAACTAAAATAAATGAATAGTTTCCAAAGTGTTAAAATATAGTTCATGTTACCACAAGAGTCGATAAAACCAAAAAAACTCGAATAGTATCGAAACATTTCATGAGTCTCGAACTAACGAAAATAATTGAGTCGAAAAAAATTAAGTAGTAACAATTATTGAAGTATGGAACAAGTGATAAATTTAGAAAAACGACGAGTAATAATGAAAAAGTCGAGAGATTTGAATGGTATCGTGACGTATAAAAAAAATTCGATATCCATTCTACTTAGCAAGCAAAGAATTTTAAAATTGGAAAATATTTAAATGGAATGTAGTGTCCGCCATATGCGTACCTAGGGAGCGGTCGTTCCGGGCGCAAAGGCTTGGGGCCTGGAAAAATATGAAATTGTATTTTTGTTTCTAAAATTACTAGCATTTTTTTTTTAATCTGATGGATTGTTGTTTTAAGGATGTAAAAAAGGGTTGACATTTACTTTGTTTTCTTTTGTTGTTAGTAAATAAAATAAGATGTGTTAATGTACGGGAAAAAAACATTTCTTGATAGGAAGGGGGCTGCAAACTAAATTTTTGACCTGATGGTAATAGGAGTAATGTTGCACTAAACGTTTAGTGCCATTTGGTTTGCTTTCCAATACTACTTCTTTCAAATATTTGAAGAAAATACTATCTTTAAAATCAGTAAACTACGGAGAAATACTATTTCGGTGACATATGTAGCTTCTGATATCATAACAATAACGTATTCGCTCGTATTTTAACGAGCATTCTAGCTTTATCTCTTTCTTTATTAGCTCTCTTGATGCTACCTATCTTTGTTTGTTTATTTATTTATTTGCCACGATCCACATTCATCCGTGTCCAACGCGTTGGTTTGTTTGGCTGTTGCGTGCAATCCATCTTACTGGCTGTTGCTGACTTTTGGTGGAGTTTTTTGTTTATACGCTCAGCGTTTGCATGATCATGTCTTGAAATTAAGCTGGAGTTTAAAAAAGTTTTTACGATATGCCTGAGTGTATTTGAGACTGTTGTAGTTAATGCGTTTAAGTCGAGGTTACAGATTTAACAACTACGAACATACATTCATATGTATGTATACATACATACATACCTATATATTCTTTAAGTATTATATGAAATAACAGCGTTGAAGAGACTATATGTATGTGCATATGTATACAACTAACTTAATTCGTTGAAAGCTTTACGGCTTAAAGTTAAGCAAATTTAATAGTTCAACTCTGTGAAAAGATTAAATCCGATTAAGAAAATGACTTGTGAAAAAGAGTTGAAAAAATGCTGTTTCCCTTTAAAAAGTGCGGTAGTAAATTTCTCAAGCTTATAAATGTACTTGAAGCTATTGCTGGTGCCAAAATAAATTAATTTAAATGTTCACTGCTCTTCAGATCAGCGATCGTTGGGTTTGATCTAAACATATTTATTTTTTGCTGCGTTATTATTAATTATACAAAAAGTTCTTAATAAGATACTTAGTTCTAATCATAAAATATATTTCAAAGCATTTAATTTTTAATCGTTCACACACATTCCATTAGAATAAATTTAATGCTGGTAATAAAACTGTACTTGCCTTTCGTTATAAATTCAATGAAGTTGAAAATCCCACCAATGAAAACAATTAAAAGTGCTTAATTACAAATTTATTTGATACATTTCTAATGCCGCAGATCGTAAACAGTAAGCAGCAACAGCAGCAAGAGCAACCGTGTAAGCAACACGAACATTATTGCTGTTGTACCCCGTCAGCTTCACTTTCATGATGAGTTACATTTATGATTATGGCACGCGATTGTCATAGCAAATTGTCAACAACAAAGCTGACAATAACAACAACAACAACAACAACAACTACACTGATAGGGAGCATAACAGCAATAGCATAACAGCAGCAGTAGCATTGCATTGCTTTATAGCAATTGCGCACCACAATAGCAATGTGCAACGCATTGCCAACATTTTTCACATTACACTCAATCAGCAGCAGTACAAACCATATAATGATGACGACAAGACCGACGGATCCGTGGACAGACAGACACTCAATAAAATAGGCGACAACGCGTGCTTAAGAATGTAAGCAATAAAAATTGCGTATACTTAGAAGGAAATAACAGCAACAGCAGAAAAATTGCTGCGCGCGAAAACAGAAAACTTTTACATATTCTAAGCGTTAAGCTATGATTTTAAATTCAAAAATTTGCTAATTATGTTCGAAAACAAAAATATTGTAATATATTCAGTGTTACCATTCTAATGTTATAAAAAGGTGAGTGCAAGCATTCGCGGCGTAATGTGTTAGCGCAAAGAGGTTACAAATTTCGATCCGTAAAATTAAGTGCATAGTTGAAAGATATCGTATGAAGTCGAAAAGCATTGAAAAGAATCGAAAGCTTATGAAACTATCGTATATATCATGAAGTGTCGATATAAGCAACTAGTCTAAGAGCTGGCAGCCACTTTTAGCAACCTACTAGATACTAAGCTAAAATTTTGTCTGTGCTTGATTTAGTACTAGTAAAATAAGAAAATCAAAATCTGGAAGGTATACACTAAAATTTTCGAAGGTACACCTTAAAATTTTGAAAATTTTGTGAACAAATATTATAGCTTATTAAATTATCCTTCATTTGACATATATATTTTGGAAATCCCTTCAGCCGTTCTCCAGTTATAATGATTTTTTCAAAAATATTTTGCATTTCGAAACGTTTAGGGTGTACCTTCGCGATCGCCCCAATTCTGCCAGATATTAATTTTCTTATCTTACTAGTACTAAATTACATATATGTAAACAAAGTTTTAGCTGTGCGTGTATGTTTTTTAATGAATAGTTTGCATTTTGAAAATTTTAGGATGTACCTTCGCGACCGCGCCAATGCTGCCAGATATTGAGTTTCTTATTTAGCTAGTGCTAAATCAATCATAGACAACATTTTAGCTTTGTACCTAGTACGTTACTCAAAGTGGCTGCCAGCTCTAAAACAACTTTCGAGAATTATTCAAAAGTCCCGAATGGTCATAAAAAGTATGAATGTATCAAAAGAGACGTCAAAAGATATGAATATCAAGGTGAAAAATTTTTGGAAACAAAAAGATTATTGAATAGTATCGAAAACTATCGACGAGTGATAACTAAAAGAAACTATCAAATCTGTAATATTAAAATGTATCAATAAGATGAAAAGATTAATATCGTACAATTGGAGAGTAAATACATTTTGGAAAAGTCGTTAATAGATAAATACTATGGAATAAGGCTTAACGCAATTGCTTAAAGCCAATTCGTACCTTTTCGATTTTCCTACAAATACATTAGTTTTTCTTAAAATTATAAGATTGCATGATTTCATATTTTATAAATACTTCCTTAAGTATCTGGAAATTTCACACTTTTTGCTGACAGCAATTTAAGTATTATGAGTGCGAATTTATTTTATTACTCTGCTGTTGTCTACTACGAAAATACAACACGTGTTGTATGGACTATTTCATAAACACAAAATACGCACATCTTGTCCCTTCGAAAAACTGCTGCGCTATGCTTACCTCTAACTACACCACGCAAGTCTATAAATTTTTGTATTGCCAACTTGATATTTTACCATATTTGACATATTGTTACCATTAAACGTTTGTTAACCCAAAGGGGAAATTCGAAGCAGTACATGGGCGCTGGTCTTAAAAACTGTCAACATTTTTTTTATGGCAAACTAATTCAAAACTATGTATTTTATGACTTAAAAGTCTGTGAAAAAACACTATAAAAATTTTGTTCATATTAACGACTGTTTTTTTTTTTTTTGTTCTTGGTTTTTCAACATGGAACAAAAACGAGTATATATGCATTTTTAAATCTCCTAGTTTTCTAAGCAAAAATTAATTTTAATTGCTTCATTTTAAACGCAATGTTTAAAATTATTTAAATTTTAAATACTTAACTTGTATGTCATACATATATTATGCAAAAATACTTTTTCACCCGAAAAATTCAAGGCTATAAATATAGTTTTTTACTGGGAAGTAATGCTCTTCGCATCAGGAAAATGTGAACTATTAGAAAACAAAACGCGTCAGCCAGGGCTTTTTTTTTATCTTGCGAGTCATGCTATTTAAGTTGCAAAAATCTTAAATACATTTATTTATGTACTCATGATGACATGACTTTGCTTTTAGAATATACTGTTTGATTGTTATGAACTAACAAGTAGCTAAGATAAAAAATCAAAATTCATAAATGTATTCATTCCCGGATTAGTTAAAGCTTAGGTACTCTAAATTGGTGTGCTCCTTGAGCAGTCAAGGGTCTTGCTGTTGATTAAAACATGTTCTACATGGTGAGCAGATATTGGTTGCTGTGTCCTTACGTCAACACGTATTTTTTCGTTTTTAGACTAGTAGGTATATCAGATGGCATTTATTTTTATAATGGCATTGGGCTCACTCTTATCCGAAGTTTTACATAGCTTCCACATAGCATTTTATTGAACAGTAGGGACAGAAGCCGTACAAAAAAAAGCCACAATTTGTAAGGCAAGTGAAAAAAGAAAACTGCAACAAAATTAGAATTAAGGATCGATTTTTCAATAACACGTCAATGGGACTAAATTCATTCTCGATTCCATTCAAAGAATCAAAATAGAAGACTCCGATGTAAGGAGTAATAAATTTCTTGTCGCGTATACTTAAAAGAATGTTCGAAGTAAAGCAAAAAAATGTATAGGCCTCATGTGTCCCATGACCCATCTGCATAATGGGTTAAATATTTGAATTGTTCACATGACCAGTCAGTGCGGCATTAATACTTAGTTCAATCACTTAAGGTATAAAACTCAAAAAAAAGTGGAGCTGTCTCCTTTTTGCAACAACGTTGTTCTCAATTTTTATATGAAGTTTGATTTTTTAAGGAATTGGGGAAACAAATTCAATTGCAGATATTTATAAAGCAAATGGCCACACCATTAGCCAAGAAAGTTCGAAATGAATTCTGAACATCACTGCAGGCGTTTTTGCAATAATCGATGTAGAATGATTGTAAATGCTTTATACACATCACCAAAAGCATCCCGGATACCGTTCGTTAAATTTTTCAAAAGTTTTTTTTTACCGCAATCTACATATGTATGTACTATGTGGAAACACCCATGATCGAAGCATGCTGAATTGATGTCCGAAATCCATTTTAAACCTCTCCCTATCGATTGTTGCAAATAGTTTTATTCTGAGAAATGATCTGAAGTCGGTCATTTTGACAAACCCATTACTGCCTCTGATCGTTTTCAAAATCCATTTTCGAGCTTTTTCTATTAAGAAAAAATTGCAAAATTTTAGTCTTTTAATAAAAGAGTTTTTTGAATATATTTATCAAATTTCTTAATACAATTCTTTAGAAAGAAGTAAAAGTTGTTCAGCTCTTATTATGATTCCTTGAATTCAAGGGATGCAAAGGTCGAATGAAAAATTGATTACTAAATTCAACTCCCGTGAATAGATCAAACATTTTTCAAATGCAAACTCTGATACCTTTAATGGAATCGGTTAATGAATACATCACTTTTACCATGAAATTGAAAAGTCGATTTCTAATTACAATTCGCTGGAATGGCATTAAAATTTTTCAATTCAAAGTTCGATAACTGGAAGAGCAACGGCAAATGAGTCGTTTCGTTTTGCCATTGGTATATGTATATCAAATATAGGTTCGAAAATGACTAATTTATATCAAAATATTTATTTCACATTTAAATAATACAAATTTTTAATAGTCACATCGATGTGTTAACATTTGGTTTATAACGACAATGGGATGTCAACAATATCATGGGCAGATTTCCGCAAACGTCTGCTTAATGTCAATAACACAGAAATAAAAAAAAAGAAGAAATTTAACAAAAAAACTTTAAGAAAAAATAGCGGAAAACCGGCTGCCACTCTTAGCGAATATATGTGTACGTACAGTGATAAAGAAATTAATGGAACACAGAGGAAGTAGAGGAAGTCATATGTATGTGCGACAGTCACTTCCAGTTTTGTGACGCGACCTACGTTTTGTCGCACAGACGTTGACTACGAGACGCAAACGCACTTGCGACAACGAGTATGCAAACTATTTGTGCACAAATAAAAGCGAAAGGTGGTCCCGACAATCGGCAATAGCGTCAGCAGCAACAGCAGCAGCGATATCATCAACAGCGGCACAATGTTACAGGTTACATTCGTATAATGCGGCTTCGAAGACTTACAAATAAATTTTAATGTGGAAAGAGTTTCTTTCAGAAAATATAGTGAAATTGATGCATACTACGAATAACCCACATTATGTTGTAATTATTTGCGTATTTAAAATCACTTTTTATGGAGATTTACCTGTATGTAATCATCAGCTATAGCGCACTCTATTGCAATTGACACACGTTGTATTGCATTCACATTACGACGTTTAATTTTGCCTTAAGTTACATTGTTTTTGCTGCCGTTGTTGATTACATCTTTGGCGTTTTTTCACTCGATTTTTCCTTCTTTTACCTCTATTACATATTTTTCTTCTTTACAAAACATTTCACACATATGCCAACATGCGGACATATGTATGTATGTATGTATGTACGTATTCAGGTACCCAAGTCCACATAGCCTAAAAACTAGCAGCGGCAGCGGAACGTCTTTGGCAGTGTAAACAGGTGAATTATTTTTTTTTCCTTTAATTTTTTGACTTTTGTTTTTTTTTCATCTTCTTCTCTCTTTTACGTGTAATTGCATTTACAACTGTTTGTTGGTCTGACCCTCTGATGTATCGTTTCTTCTGTTAAACGGAAGGTTTTATTTTGTTTTTGTTCTCAACCTACTCACGCGGATAAAATTTTCATTCTACCTACTTCTATTTTGTGTTTCCTCACATTTTCCTTTTAGGTTTTTTGTTAGTTTTACTTTTACGTTCTTATAGTTTCTTCCGGTTTTATAGGGTTTTTATTTCTATTTCTAGTCATTTGAAAATTTTCTTGCGTGACACAATTTTTGTCATCATAGAATATTGTGCCGCATCCTTCCGTCTTAATGTTTCGCTTGTCGTCTATTGTTGCCTAATGATATCTCATATAAAGAAAAAAAACCTATTAATTAAACCGCTTAAGGCTGATCATGAGCTATTCATAAATTATCAGCTAATCTGGCATAAGCATACGTCCGTCATGATCCTGAAGGCTAATGATATCTTTTTTGTATGTTTTTTGTTTTTGAAACGGAAGTTTTGAAGTTTATGGGACTTTCTATGTTTTGTGAGAGCTATCAACAACAAAATATTTATTCGACAAAAAATATTCAAATCCTGGCATAGGATATATATAAAAGATATTGCACAACTTGCAAAATTTTTGAAATCAGCCTTGCCAAAATAATGGATATAAATTCCCATTTTAAGGAATATCGGGCCGATTTTTTTTTGACCTTTACAAATTTTTGTTGTTTCAAACTTAAAAGAATCTGTTCCAATTTTCAAGAGTCTAGCGAAATTATTGCTATGTATTTACATGGGACGGCAATAATGTGGTTGCCGAATGGGCGTCAAAAAAGTTATGTGGCTCTGATCACAGCGGGAAAGCTCAATGTGTTGCTTATATGCATATATGGTAGTTCGATCAAATCTTCAGAATATTGAAGAGATGGTTAGGGAATAGTTGGAAAAAAGGAAAATTACCCTCCGAAAATAGTCGGAATAGTCGGAGGAAAAGCAAATTGTTGTTGTCAAGTTTTGATATATTTTAGATTTTCAAAACTAAGCACAACATACATATATGATCACACAATCTTGGAAGCTAGTTTCAATATAAAATCCTCCCGGAGATCTTCATATTTTAATTGTGCGCTAAAAAAATGGTCTGAGGTCCTAGAATTCCAGGATTGCAGTCCTACAAGGCTTTTGGCAATGTGAGTTAAGAAGTTGAGGCCACAATTAAAGAAAATATTTGTCTATGATTTCAAAAAAAACCAAGCCCAGTAACAGAAAAATCGGACAACCAGAACAGAGGCGTACCGTGCATATCGGCAAACAAATTATTTACCGCCCCTAACGAAAAAAACTGTCGTGTTTTTTAACAAAAATGTTATTTACCTCAAAAAAAAAAGTGGTCACCCTCTGCTTCCTCCCGCTAGCTACGCAACTGAAACAGAAGCAATGTTTCACAAAACGAAGTTTAAATCCAAATATTTGGTTTAACATACAAACAAAATATTATTGAAAACACCATATTTTCCGAAACGTTTTACAACACTGCTACTATCAAAGATATTGAGTAGGTACTTAGTATAACTTTTTAATAAATTCATAAAGCTGGAAGTTTTATCGTTTTTAATTTTATATTGTTGTTAGCAATAAAAAGCTTAAAATTGGTCACTATGAACTACGAACAAAATTCAAATATCATTACAAGTTGTCAAATTGTGTGTTCTCTAATCAATCATATAACAGTGTGTTACTCGCTTTCAAAGGCAGCCCATGCTCGCACATTTCATAAAGATAAAAATTAATTTATCGTTTTTTTTTCTCGTACTTTCAGTTTTGGGACGCTTTACCTAATTATTTGGTGTTACTGTTGTTGTTCTGGTTTTTTGTCATTTGTTGCATACAGAAATATCATATAACGCTGGTTTAATTTGTTAAAACGCATGTTAAGAGATTAGATTAGCTTGGCTTTCAATAAATAAAAGCTTTTTTATCTACCGCCTCATAGGAAACAAAGAAAAAAAAAAAGATAGAACAAACCCCGTCCCGAGGTCTTGAATTTTTGTTAACACAAAATGAAGCCGTCAAATGAGCACTTAATGAGATTTTGATAAAATACAAATCAACCAAAAAAAAAAAGAAAAAACTTCAAGTATAAATCTAAATCGATTTATTTTAAGCGATTTATTATATGGTTGGTTTTTATTACTGTTCGGGAGGGGATAGTTAAGTAAATATGGGGCACTTATGTAGTCAGATAATTGCTTACTGTGCCATACGTTTTGTGTACAAAGTTTTGTGTTCTTGGGATATCTTATGAGTTTTGTATTCTGAATATAGGTAAGTAGATTAAAATTTTAATAAATTTTATTTTTTTTTATCAAATTAGTTAAAGTTTATGTCAGTGATAAAAAAATTCTGATAAATTTATTACTAAAGCTGATTCATTATTATTGTAGTTTTCAATTTTGCTTAAAGTTGCGAAATTAACTTTTGTGCTAAAAAGATTTTTTTTTAACGCTGAGTAGCTGAGTGAAAAAATAAATTGTTCTCATGAGCTCCACGGAGAAGTTGGAATCTGGATCAAGCCAGCCATGTGCTCATGGAGTTGTGGACGAAATAGCCTTTCAATAGAAATTTAAGCCTTTTTAATGTGGTGTATCCAGGCCCGGATTTAGAAATTTGCCGCCCTTCTTCACTGGTGAATATGGGAAAAAAAAATTTTTAATATGAAAAGTTAGGACCCTTTTTTTTTTTGCTTCTCAACATTTTTTAGGTAGTTCAGGGGGCGACCATTCCAAGGTCTACGCACTTTTTCCCCATGTGTAACTCTCACCATCACAAATGCATTATAATGCATTACCACACTTAAAAAAATTATCAAAGTTCCCATTATTTGCCGCCCTTAAATACTTGCCGCCTTAGGCACTGGCCTATTGTGCCTGTAAGGTAAATGCGGGCCTGGGTGTAAGGTATTTCATTTTTGGCGAGACTTAAGACAGCACTCTTCCTTAGTTTTTGTGGGTTGAGCTACGTTCGAAAGTGGTGTGAACTCTTGTTCTGCGCACTTATTTAATTTTAAATAATCGTTGGCTTTTACGATAATCTGCCAAATATGTCCACAGAATACTTTCTTTACAGTCCATCGTGGATAATTTTTTTAGAGGTAGCTTAATTATAATATAACTTTTTCTACCCATATTATCAACTTTCAGAACAAACTTAACTATTTTCTTTAATACAGGTAACGGTTTCCACATTGACACGTACTTTTGAAAGAATCGTACTTCAAGTGTTAACCACTATGCGTGATTAAGTGATCCTGGGAAAGACTTCATAAGAGAGCTCCCAGAAGACTGTTTTTGTTTATGATTTTGGTTATCTTAGATAAGTCTTGCGCAATTTATTTTTGTACATAACTTTCTTATTGATCAGATGCTTCGAGTTTTTCATGAAAATGTTTCCGGGTTTATTTAGTTTGAATCAATACTATTTGGACCTTCATCATATGTGGATATTTTTTCTTTTAATGAATTAGTGCCTCAAGCTTTTAAACATCAGTTGGGTTTACTGTACATTCACTTTATCATCTGGATATGTCCTTAGCGATAGACCTTTTCCTATTTCTATTTTTTTTTGTTAATTTTTCGTAGCTAAGCCGATCGATTTCTTAATTTTCGATTCATTTAAGTAAAGAATTTCAAACTTTCTTAGATTGTTTTGTTTTAAAAAATAATATTAATTCCTAAATATTACATTTCGAAATATATTTTTTTCTAAATCTTATCACTTTTGCTGTTTGTTTGTTTATCACAATTGCGTGTTTTTTTCATTTAATTGAAAGTAAATTTTGTACATTTACACTAAAGTACAACAAGTTCGAGGAGAAAACAAAAAATGTATTCAAATTTGCAAAAAACAAAAAAAGTGCAAAAAAAAAAAATAAATTTCTACCCAACACGGAGCTTATCTTAATTCTATTGACATAGTGAGTGTAGACATACCCGTACAACACATGCGAATTGCGAATGTGCTCGTGTAAATGTACATTTGCTATTTTGTCGCTAGCACCCTTGCGTGTTATCTCTGACTTAATCCAGTTCCGTTTTTTATGCTTTTTTTTTTTTTTTGTTGAACAAAAAGAATTTTTGTATATTTTGCATTTTTTTTTATTGAAACTACATACATTGTATTTTAATACAATTGTTAATTAAAGCATTTTATGTATTGTTTTTCAACACGTTACTACAAGTACTTTTAATTTAATTAAAAATAGTTTCAAAAGAAACGATTAAATGCAATTTTAAAATGAAAACATTTTAATAAACATGCATTGATTTTAGTTAAGTCATTAGTAAATTTTTCAAAAAATAAACTTATTCACATAACTTTTGATATTTGAGATAAAATAAAAAAATATTTACTTAAATGCTCAGCATAGCTCATAAGCTTTAATTAGATACCCATATTGTAATAGTTTACGTACAAGCATTTTCAACTGCCACGCCCATTAGAAAAAATTAATTTATGAAAATTTAAAAATTTTTAAATTATTAACGTCTAGTTTTACTATGCGCACTTTAAATTTAAATTTTAGCACTTTTTCCATGTAGATTTTTTACAATTATTTGCTTTTTATCACCCCATATGGCGGCTTATCTGGCGCCTTTTATTAGACTTTGTCTAAATAAATGCAGTCATCCTCAATTGACATCGTGTGGCATGAATCAAACATTTAATTGATTCTAGACATTCTTCGGCGGCCGCGGCGTGCGGCTTTAGACATAATCGTAAAGCCGCAAAATATTGGATAATATATAAAAGAATAAACTTTGAGTACAGATAACCTCGCTATCGTTGGCAAATAATTAAGTGAGAAATAATGAAAAATAAAACATAAAAAACGAACATTGTAAATTTTATTGTTTTTAATTTGTACAAAAGCTGTTTCGGCGATAAACAAATGAATGGAAAATTATTTTATGGGGGTGGATAAATACGTGTATGAGCGTATTATTCGATAATACGCTGATTACTCCCAATGATGGGTAATTAAAAGAGTTATCGTTAATACCATTTGGATGGCATATAAAGTTAAGTGTAAGTTAATAATTAGGATTTGATGTTTTCAAATAGATAATGGCAAAAACGCTTAAAAAACTTTTACAAGAATTGGAAAAAATCTTACAAAATCGCACAAATATTCATTTGACAGTAGAAAACATCATATGTGTCAGAAAAATATACTGAAAATCGAACCAAGACTTCGAACGACTATTTCAGTTTTCTTGAGTTATTTGCTATTTAGGTTTTAGAAAATTTTACCTAAGGAAAACTTAACCAAAAATCATCGGCTAAAATGATTTTATGTAGAAGACTGAACTCATTGAAAGATTTTGTCTAAATCTGATATCTTTTTCAGAGAATAATATATATCTTATTCAATTCTGGTACCATTTATAAACTAGTTTTACTGAAAATCTGCATTTTGGTTTTTGGAAGAATTAGTTGACTTAAATTGGAATGTCAACTGGTTTTTGTTTTTAATTTGCTATAAATAAAACGTTTGGATGGATCATTAAAATGCTTTTTTTCGAAATCCACTTTAACTCAATTTTTTTGGATGGATCATTAAAATGCTTTTTTTCGAAATCCACTTTAACTCAATTTTTCTGACGTGCAGTTTCATGTTTAGAGCATACTTTGAATCTGGATATAGGAAAGGCATCTAATATCGTAGATACACATTTTGTAAATATCATAAGTAGAGAGGTACCTCAAACAAGATCCACGCAAATCGACTCGTATACTTTATTAAAAAAACGTATTATATATAACAGGTGTTATCATTATCAAAAATAGCATACGCTAGTTTTCCTCTATATTCGTTTAACTGCTCGTTTAATTTTTACATTGTCAATGAAACAAAAAAAAAAAAAAAAATCCAACAGTTTGATGTGGTAGGTCATTACTTAAAGGAATTCCGTTTTCACTTTTTATATTATAATACGCATTGGCGTACAAACTGCTTCTGCTGTTGACGCTTCGAATTCCCGCTGTTGTCAGATCTATATGCGTAGATAAGCCGTACACTCAAAAGTCGTTAAAACTCCGTATGCCAAATGACGATTTACCCCCAATAATAAATACAGGAATTAACCCTTAATTTTTTCATCCTTCTTTCTACATCATTATCCTAGACAGGAAGTACTCCAGAAAACAGCATTGCCAAAGTAGTGGGTTACGCAAAATAAAATAAAAAGAACTTAAGCGAAAATTAGGTGCGAGTTTTCGATTTTGTAGATTAGCCGCGATAGTCGAAAATGAAAAGGAGTTGAGTAGAGTCTGCCCGTCCGTCTGTTCCAATGATGTCTGTATGTCTTGTAGTTGTCTGTTTTAGTTACAATAAAAATTCGTGATGTTATCTTGGTTATCTTTATAGCTGTGGAACAGCATGTTAAAAGGGTTGTTTAGTATGCATTTTGTTGTTGTTGGCATCTTTGTTTTTTTTTTGTTTTTGGCGCTGAACACCCTCAACATTTTGTTGCTGCTCATTCTGAGTTATTGTTGTCTGTCGGTTTCAGAATGTGGCCTACTTAATTTGTGTTATTTTGCAAGGGATAAGAAATTTTTTTTTCTTCATGAACACTTTTGTCTGCAGTCTGAAAGTGAAATTGATGCAGCACGTGTTAATTTTGAATAGAAAGAAAGTTGTTTTTTTCCTTGTAAGAATCATTTTGATATAATGTAATTATTGTAGATGATTTCAATATTTTTAACTTACTCATCAGACTGCGTTTTGTTTTCGGCATGAGAATATTAGTTTTATCTACCTATCTATCATATTAAATATGTTGCAAATATTTAAGCCGATAAGTTTATGTGCTATACATTTGTGTACGTATAGATGTGCATTAATGAATCAAAAATATGTGAAAAATAATTTGATACACTTATGGAGAGTTATTATAGCTCATGGATTTCTCACTGTCTAATTTAAATTCGTTCCCAGAAATCATCTAGTGCACACAATTTCAAGATCAAGGTAATTTTCAGTAGCTTTAGGCTTAATATCCGTTGAACTTGAAATGATTTGCAAAAAAAAAATTTTTTCATTATCGAATAATTTTGTCGAACACAAAGAAAATGAAATCCTCACTTTTGACATTGAAAAAGTCTAGTAAAATCAGATATCTTTCGCTTTAAATTCGCCAAAATATCCACCTACACATGAAAACTTAATACATCGAACTATTTTCATCAACTAAAAAAAGGTCGTCACTTTTGACTTTCAAAAACCATAGGAAAATGAGATATTTTTCACGAACATTTTGCCATAATGTAATTATTCGTTTTGCAGTCGAGCAATGAAATAGACCAAGATTATCAAGACCTGGCTTCAGCAAAAGAAAATAAGCGTTTTGTACTGGCCAGATCAAAGTCCGGACCTTAAATGCAAAATGGGATGATGTAGAGGCTAAACTATGAAATAATAATTTCAAAAATTATGATGATTTGTGGATTGCAGCCCAAGAAATTTGGTGTTCATTCCTAAGAAGAGATGTCAAAGGCTTGTGGAGAGCTTGAGCTGAAGACGCGAAGCGGTAATGCAAAATAAGGGATTGAGTACAAAATATTAAATATCCTCAATCATTTATGTACATTCAGATGTTGTTAAATTCTAATATTGAAAATAAAAAATTTTCGATATTCCAGTATTTGTGCTATTTATGTGAATAGCTCATTATGGCTATATGAGTCATTTCTTTTAAATAACTCAAAATTCTATAATTTGGATTTACATTTTTTTTTTTGTTAACTTAATTGGTAATAGATTAAGTTAAATTTATGTTCCTCATTAGTTCTAAAAAAAAGTTGCTTGAATAAAATTAATTTTTTTAAACTTAAGATAAAATGTGCTACGGCTGTATGTATATAAGGAAATCATACCAGAAATTACACATTACACATTACAAAATAGTTATCTATCTCTTCTAAACCTTGAACTTTTCTGAAAGTGCTGTTTGCATATAAAAATATAAAGATATTTAAGGTTGTGCTACTGTATATCTGTGGCGAAAAGGAGTAACAGCTAAAGTCTATATGTGTTGACAAAATAAATCAGCACAAGTTACATGCTCATACACAGCATTTATGTTCCATTGCATTGTGATCGCTGATCGGCTGTAGCTGTTATTTCTTGTGGCCACAGATATATCCATTTGTGAAATTTTCTTATTCAAATCAATTGCTTGAAGATCTCTGATGTTATTTAGTGGTAGATTAAGAAGCTGTTTTTTCATGTACACGGTGGGGCAAAAGTAATGCCATAATGTAAATGTGTCATTACTTTTTCAAATGGCGTCAAATGTCATTTTGTTTTGACATTTCTGTTGTAGAGAGATAGAGAATTAGTTGACAACAAGCAATGGAGCTCACACAGCTCAGGTAGTGATGGACATTTTGAAACACCGATTTCTGGGCCGTGTAAGCTCCTGTTTTGGCAATTTGAATGGCTGGCCGAGTAACAATGTGCCTCAACTCGGGAGGTCGTAATTTTATCGATATAATTTTTTCAACTTAATGTCATCAATTTTACAACTTTAAATAAACATTCCGTGAAAACAGAGCCTACTTTTTTTCATTTTTAACAAAATGGTAGCCAAGTCACAATATGACAAGACATTACTTTTACCTCTTTATGTATATGGATGTAATGAATTCAAATATCGCATCAGGATTTAGTGGTGAACGAAAATGCCATTTTGAGCTTTCTTTTTTTTGCACTTACGAGTTTAGGATAGAATATCCAATATCTATTAGAAATTATATATTTTATTAAAATTATCAATGAGCATTGTTAACTTATCAAGAACAAAAATTACACTTTCGGCATGTAAGTGTTAAATATCTCAAAATATCGTCTGTTCAATAGGAAAAGGACTTAAAAGATAATGTTCTTAAAATCCGTATAAACTGTATAAAATGAAAACAGCATGTTTTATATAAATATAAATAACGTACCGAAAAAAAAAAAATGGGCTTATGAACACCCTAATATAATTATGTGCGAGAATGTTTACCTTAAAAACTGAAGATTTTCGAGAAAAATATCATACTATAAAGTAGACAGATTGATGTTTAAAAAAAATATGTTTTCTGACCAGTTTCATTCAATAATAAATCCTACGAAATTATATAAACGGACTGGGATTTTATAACCGAATATTTTTGAGCTATATAATACACAATAAAAAATATATCTATTGATTTTAAAAATAATCTACAAACATATACATTTTTTTTATTTTCAGGTCAGTTAAAATTTGCGCACATTCATGAAGTTCAAAAACAAAGGGTTAAGTATATTAATAGAAAATTTATCATGCTTTCGCTTAATAAAATCATCAATTTCGCTTTCAGCCAGACAAACACTATAAACATTTGATGTTTCGTTTTGCTTTTATTTTATTGTTTCTTTATCAAAGGTCAATGCAATTCGCACATGTGTCATGAATTTTTAGAAGGTTAGAATCCTTTTTTTTTGTATTCATTTCGGCCACAACAGACAATTTAGCAATATCCGGTCTACTTGAAAATAGCAAATTAATAAGGACATCCGGTTCATGTTAAGCGAAAAAGTGAAACCACATAAAAATTGTCAAAAGCTGGACGGTAGTTAAAAAAGGAACTTTATAAGAATTTAGGATAAAATATAAAGCGCCAATTTTTTAAGTTTCTTACGTATTTGTAGGAATTTGTTTCACAGTATTTGTAGGATTACACATAAATTTTGTCTTTTTCATTAACTTATGCTTTTTTTTAACTAATTTTTCATATTGTTATTACGATTCTTCAGAAATACATATATAGAGTGTCATCTGCTTGTCGCATTTCTGTTGCGACAAAACTCAAACTCTTTTGCATTTTGTCCCTGCGCTGTATTTCCGCTAATCCAAATAAATTCTATTATTTCCAACAAAGGGTAATAAATTTGACTTTTGCTCACTTATGCATAACAAATTTTGTCCCTTAAGTTCTTTTTTTCGTTTTTCATTCCCGATGAAATTTCAGAATTAATTGACTTATAATTGGACACTCAACTCATCCTACGAGCATCTGTGCACCTAATAATTTTCTGTTTTTTTTTGGTTTATTTTGTTGCCACATTTGATGCAACAGCTCAAGCGCAACGAAAAATTAGAGAAGCGAAAAAAAGTGTATGCAAAAAATGCCCTTTTTTCTTGGCTTTTTATTTTGTCCCATTTTTTACGATTATGCGCTTTTATGTGACAGACATGTGAAAACTCAACTTATGAAGAAGATGAAAATTCGAATACAAAGTTTTACAGTTGAGCGATTTTCAGGTCTAGTCTCTGCTGCAAGGGTATGGTTAAATGTATGAGGGTTTTAATTTAAGCCGCCTGCCGCCAGCGCTTGTGTTGAACTTGAAACAGTGGCAAGGGCACCTAAATACATACCAATGTACGAATACTCGTATGTATGTACTATGTATAATCAAATGCACAAGTTGACAACATTATAGGCAAAACTTGTGCTGTCAGCTGTTCTTTGAGGTCAGTAGTCAAAATGCAGTTAAGTAGTAATGCAATGCTGTTTAAGTTTTATAGTACAGTGAATTTATAAAATTGAAGTTGATTTTATACCTAATTCAAATTGAGACTTTTCTGGAAGTCATTCCCTTTAAATAACTAATACTATAGTCTTTGTAGATATACAAAGTATTTCTAAAAAATAATTTTTTCGCATAATACCAAAAAATCCATAATGTTATTATTCACAATATTAAGGCATTATAAATACATAGCAATATTGTTACAGTTTGCGGCATGTTTTGCTTAAAACAAAAATTTGCTTTACTTTTATTAAATAACAATGTTAAAAACACTAAAACAATGTTAAGAGTCAATTTCTTTGAACAGTTGGCATTTTATTAAAATTTATTTGAAAAAAAATTTATTATAAACAAAAATTTATTATAAACAAAAATGTATGATACCAACTTTAATATTGTTATAGTTTTTTTTATCATAACCTATATGAAATGAAACCAAAATATAAACAATTTATACTTAGAGTTTTTGTATTTAAATTTACTACAAGATAGAATAGCTAGCTTTTTGAGTTCAATAGACTTTTTTCGAGTTATAAGGTGCCAAAGTTGAAAATTTTTTGAATAATTGCAAAAAAAATTTAATATTTGTTAAACTGTTTTTAGGCATAGCGACCAAACAAGTGGTGCTATTGTGACATACATACATATATTACTTTAAAATTTTTATCGTGATCTCTTCTTTTAGGAAACAAAACAATTTGGTATAAGTATCATGTTAAATAACATTTTTAATGGAGCCTATATGGCGTTACCGAAACCGTGCATGTTATTGGTTTATCTCAAAAACCAGACCTGATCCAGCAAAACTACTATGATTTTCGGATTCAGCGGGAAATTTCATTATAGAAACGGTGGTTTTGATTCGCCGCAAATTTTCTTGTAGAATAGTGCAATTATCGCTTTGCCTAAGCGCTTTTTGATTAACTAATTATCCTGAATTTAATGCAAAAATATTGTAGTTGGCTAAGTCGGTATTTAACATACTATAACATGTGCATTCATAGCTCCGATCGAAGGTCCTGACTTAACTTTAAAAGTACTGCGTATGTATGTATTAATTAGTTTGGCTAAACACGTTTACTACAGAAGAAATTTGGCCTAGGCAAAACTAGTATTTACAATCTTCTCAAATATTCCGCTTGTCCTAGAATTTCCCTAAGAAACTGTCGTATCTTCTATTAAAGTAAAATTAAAAAATATATATAAAAAATCAACGGATTAGTTGATAAAAAAAAAAAAAAAAACTACAACCACCTACTTTTTTTTTGGGTGATTTTTTATAAACTTTCTTTTTACTTGTGGCCAGGCCCGGACTTATCTTAGAGGCACACTAGGCTAGTGCCTAGGGCGGCACGATTTTAGGGGCGGCAAATATTGGTAACTTTGAAATTTTTTTTTGTTTTTTTTTAATTCATTTACACAGGGGGGGGGGGGAAAAGTGCAAATACTGGGATTGTGTGCTCTAAATTACCTAAAAATTTTAACAAGCAAAAAAAAAAAGGCGGCAATTTCTGACTGGCCTAAGGGCCGCAGATTTCTAAATCCGGGCCTGCTTGTGGCCGATATTTAGTTTTTATATATTCAGGAAAAAAAGGCATTGCAAATTTGAAAATATAATTTTTGATTTAAAATAGTAAAAATAACATTTTTCCCTTTATTTTAAGCACAAGCAACTTTAAATTTCTTTTGAATTTGAAAAGCATTAAGAATATCATATTTTCACTATACACAATATATCATAATTTTTTCTGTTTTTTACTTAAATTTTTGCAAATCGGAGATTTGAACTCAACGTATCATAATCGTTTAAAAATAAATGCACACTTTTGGTTTTTTGAAAACATTTCCAAAAAAATCTACAATATCAAGCTTAAAAAAAAGTTGATGGTATAGAATTTTGTATAAAAGATCCAATGCTTATAAGAAAAAAATGTGACAAAAGTATAGTTTGATACACAAACATAGTTTAAGGCTCAAAATTACTTTCCAAAACTTTTTATATCTCCAACAAAATTTTGCATAATACATAAGGAAAAATTCTTTCTCCACCCATTTATTATTTCATTAAATATTCTCTTCCCTACTAGCCCTCTTCACTCAACACCTCATATGCAACACAAAAATTTAATATCACAACCAATTAATTTGGTATTCGTGATTCTACTTAACATCGATTGACCCCAACAGATTAGTGAATGCGGCGCATTGTGCTGTGCCAGTTTATTGCGCGATCCATGGCACTACTGAACTGAAGCCAGAAAACAGAAGACTAAAGACTTTGTTCGATACGTTCGATGTGAATTTCTAATGTCTTTTCTCTATTAAAAATTAGTATGTAGTACATGAAAATTAAAGTATGCAAGTATGCCGTCGTTGTCTCTAATGCGTAGTTTTATAGCTGTATATCACAATTTATAGATTGATCTTCATATGCGGTTGGTTTCAGTCACTGGGTCACTTTTGTGACGTCAATGGCCTATTTGCTTATTAGAAAAAGTAGCATTTTGTTTCAAGATTCATTCTCTGTTTTTAATACATATATCACTACTAATAATTTGTATGAATATAAAATAAAATATAGCGATCATCAACGCCATCACCATCACCATCATCATCATCAGCCACAATCGTTGAAGATCGTTTTCATTTAATTGGTGCGATTTAATTAAAATCATTTTGTGGCATTTATTTTTACGCTTTAGTTAAGTTTAGTTTAGATAAATGTGCTTGGTTTGATATTGGTGTTGATTACTTATGTAGTTCTGTATGATTTCTACTCGCTACTGCTGTACAGTAGAGATCATTTAAGTCATTGAAATGATTGATCAACTTGATCATCATACAATGGTGATTGTGACTCGTTGAATTTCTATATTGGAATTATTTCAATATTTGCATATTCTAATTGTTAGCTGCTTGAGATTGTCGCAGCAAGAAAGTCGCATGGATTGTAAATTAAAATAAAAAATCAATGTTTGTTTATTAAGTGATACTTTTTTTGTTTTTTATTGATAAGATATTGCGCTTTTGATTGATGGAAAGAAATTATTGTGCCTTTGTTGCATAACATCAAACACATTTGCGAGCTAAAATTATATGCAATATATTCTTGAATAAAACCTATAAATTTTAAGAATATGAAGCTAATTTTAAGAATTAATAAATAATTATTCATGCTTAGCAATAAGGACATTAGCTCATTCTTTCAGTAAATACAGACGAACAATATCAAATGAAGTAATTTATACTACCAAAAGTGATACATAATAACAACTACCTACACAAAAGTTGCATTTAAAAAAAATGGAAATGTCCTTAGGCGACGTCGCACATACATACATACTTATACACTACTGTACTCCTATATAAAGTAGGCAATTTGTCGAATTAACCATGTATGACAGAAAAAAATAAAAAATAAGCAGCAAACAATTACAAAAACAAAATGCCATAATAATTACTACAATATAGAAATGTATAAAGGACATTTAATCAAATAAAACGCAATAATGCATTTAATAATTTCCGTTAAAAAACAATGCTATTTTAATATAATGCAATATTGCTGTTGACAGAAATATACTTGTGAGAAATTTTTATCATTTACTTATTGTTGGTAACAAAAAGGATTTCAAAAAATAAATATTATTTCCATGTCACCCTAATTAGATTTCACATGATGAGCATTGTTGTTAAGTTAAAAGGATTGCTTGCATATAACAAGATACACTCGGAGGCAGTTTGCCCATTGTGATACATACTACATACATATATAAAAATATTCCTCTACTTCTTCTTAAATTGTCTTATTGAATGGGAGCAAATCACCCAGAAGCCTTGGTTAAGTTGAGAATGCTGTTGAGTCCCTCAAGACCAAAAAAAGACGTAGAGCTAAAACTTTGATTCGTTTCCTCATTAGCCCCGGGCATTCGCAAAGCTGGTATTTAACCGTCTCTTCCTCTTCTTCATCTCCGCATTTCATGCAGAAATCTCTGAAAGGGCAAATAACATACTGCCTCGTCAGTACTCCTATAACAATCTTCCTCTTCGGAATCTTAAGAGAGTTTGCGTCCTTCCCATATTCAATTTAGTCCACATGTTTCGAGACGTGCTGCATTCGGCCGTAAGATTCCACCTTCTGTTAGTTTGTTTCTTTATTATGCCCCACATCCGATAGTGTAGTTCTGCCAGCCTTGTTAATTTTACGGTTGTTCTGATCCTATTCTGGTACATTCGTCAGCTTTCTAATTTCCGGGAATACCCTTATGATCGGGCACCCAACAGAGCTCTATAGTATGCTGTCGGATTGAACGTAGTGATTCCCTGCAGTGTTCTACACACCTAGACTTCACGATTTTGGCATTCAGTGCTTTGATCGTTGCCTGACAGTCCACACATATGGTTATGATGGTGGGAGTAAGCTCCCTGTTCCGTATCACCTGTGCGGCTTGATATAGATTTCAGCTTGAAAAACGCTGCAATAATTAGGTAGTCTGAAAGACATCTTCATACTCATATTATCGAAGTAAGCACCCACTCCTGCGCCGAACTCCATCTTTGGATCTATCCGTGAAGATGGTTAGCTCCTTTTCTTCCATTATTGTTAGTGTCAGCTTGAAGGTTTTTTATTACATGGTGAGCACTGAAAGGCTGAATGGTATTAAGTAAAACAAATTTGTTTTTAATTTTATTAAGAAAGTATGAACATTTCTAAATAATGGAGATATACTTTCTGAGTTGGTATAAGCTTCTTATTGATGATTTCTAGACTGGAAACATGTTCGTGCAAACTCAGACCACAGTCTATGGTTATGCCCAGGAACTTAAAGTTCTCAATTTTTACAATTTTGAAGCAAATATTATCACAATTGATATTATTGTAAAAAAAATTTAGCAGTTTTCATGCTTTTCTTTCTTAGTGGTAACTATGATATCTGTCACTAGATCTATTAGAACGTTCCACAATTAATTTAACATAAAAGCACAAAAAATAGCATCTCATCAAGTGTTATAGCCTAGTTAGTGTCTACACTTGTACTTTAGCGCTAAATTGTTTGTAACAAGTAGTTAACACTTGGGGCCAATTAAAACAACTACTACTTGTAAGGCACCAACAACAACAACAACGTCAACAATAACCACAATCTTAGCTTCCATTAACCAGCAACAGTCGGGTTAGCTTCTATTACCAAGTAAAAAACTTGGTAACGTTGCCTGTGAAGACGAATTACAAACAACAGCAGCCAGCATACCGGCAATTAATGCAAAAATGCCCCAACTATGCAAAAAATGCCCTTACATGATTTCATTAAACCCTTTGCTGTTTTGCACACAGAACAATGCAATAACGTAAGATATCATCAGCAACAACAAGCAAACAGCAGTGGCAGCTTTAGCGCCAATAGGTATGCAACACAAATACAAATATAAAAAGGGTATTGTGTGTGAAAGTATGTTTGTATGTAAACGTACAAAATAGGGCTAATATAATAAAAATTCCCTTCAAAAAATGGAGAAACTCTATTGTACAATACATAATACGCATCAGCCTGCGTCCAACGGCAAGGTAAGAAATGACATAGCACAGTGGGCTTTTTTAGACAAATGTATTGATATATGTACCTAGGCAAAATAAGTTCAATCGCAGAAAAAAGAGACTCAAAAATTTTAGGTCAAAATTGGAATTTAAATTATCCCAAAAACGAATAGGAATTAGGAAACTCTCGCGCTGCAAAAGATTTTTACAATTTTTCTGAGGAAAATAGAATTCCGTGCAATTTTTTGCTAAATATGTACTTTTGTTTTTTGTAAATTTTTTTATTCAATAAATTTTGTTAAAATTTCACTGTTCGCTAGAGCCCAAGGAAATTTACAATTGCTTTTATAAGTTGAGTACGTATGTATGTAAGTAAGTGACGCAGGAAATAAACCTGGAAGAGAGGTTTTGCTGGCTGACTGGCTGGCTGGCTGGCTGCTTCTCTGAATAAATGTTTTCACTTTGACATTTGTTTGACTGGCAATTGGCAAGTGCAAGTGTTTACATGCCATACAGACAGATAGACAGACAAACAAACACACGAAAGAAGTCAAGAGACATACATAGTATTACATTGTTCCCAACGAGCGAGGGACTTTAACATTGTACTCTGTCTACGACAGGAAGCCAAGGAAATATGCAATTGTGCGCGGGAGAAAAATTGAGTTAGGGTTTCGGTTGATAGCCGAGAGGCCTACTTAGATAACAATTACTTGTACTTCCACTTCCACTCGCTAGTAATTGAGAGTTGGCGTCAGCAATAGTGGCTGAATTTGGCCGTATATACAATATGTTGAACGAGTTAGTGCAAATTGCAATTGTCAGTTGAATTTGGCGAGGAACACTAGGCAGGATGTACTGGGAATGTACGTATGTTTTGTTAGTAAGGGTAGAAATTATAGGTCAAGGACGATTAAGTAAAAACAGACAAGAAGAAAGTGTTTGGTTTTGTTTTTTTGTGGTAACAACAGTTTGAGAGCTTAAAGTGAAGTTATGTCAACAAGCTATCTTTGGGCGTATGTTTTCAAATCGATATAATTATTTGAGTTTGAAAAGTGATTGATGCATTTAATTATAATTTTATCTATCTACTATTTTGTATAACTTCCAAACTACCCTTTCTTTTTTTCAACAACATCAATCGCTAAAGTTTATTTCAACTAAATATTCCTGGGAATCTGTGGTCTCTCTGTTCTATAGGTTTAGTTGATTCGATGCTACGATTGTTATTGTTGTAATTTGCGCTTTACCTTTGAGTAAATATGTAAATGTTTCCCTTCTCAATCATTGTACTTTCTCCGATGCTTAGTTTTCGATAGCCCGAAGGTACTTATTTCTGTTGATTGGCTTTGGCTTATCCCATGCTACGTTTTTCTGTTGCCTGGCTTTGGCTAGCCCGTTGTATCGGCTCTCTGTTGCTTGGCTTTCGTTAGCCTAATGCTATGTTATGTTGTGGTATCTCTATGATACATTTCCCAGAAGCTGTAGTTGTTCTGTTCTGCCTATGATTTTGTTTAAACCTAAGCTTCCTTCCTGAGTCAGTAAAGTTCCTTTTCGACTTACCATGACGCTATGTTTCTCGGTTATCTAGCCTTCACTAGGGATCCTTTCATAAAAATGTATAAGCCTACATATTGATGACGAAAATATATGTTTTTCTAAAAATTTGGCTTATGTTAATGTTGTGAATAATATTCCGAAATAAAAATTATAATTACGAATAAGAGTTTACTGATTTAGTTTATTGATTTTAAAATACAATTACCGAATTTAGAAATAAATTTTTTAATGAATGCACTTAAAGTAAAATTTTTGCTAATAAAAATCAATAAAAATTCTTTTAAATTATTCCTAAGGCTTCCATATCCCATTCCAAATCTCGAACATTTTCACATGCTTTCCATTAAATTATTTGCACTGCAATCACGACTGCTGATCATTTTAATCGTATAACGATCAAGCGCAAACAGCAGGCCCACAACGATCGCCTCAAGGCAATAGTATAAGAACCACTAATATAAATAATGTCAGCATACCATAGCCAGCAGCAACAACAATAACAAAAACACCATCAACGACAGCAACAATTACAGCAATAATAATAATAACAACAAGAAGCAATGCAACGCAGAGACAAAACCTTAAATTATTTATTTTTTGGGATATACCAAACAAAACAGAAGATGCAACAACCAAAGATGAAGATCACCAATTTCTGGCGACAATGCAAAAAACAAAAAAGAAACAGGAATTCCATTAAGCGCATAAATAATTGCAAGAATAACATACATAAGTAGAATGAAGATGACGACGACGATGACGATGACGAAAACGACTGACGAATACGCAAAAATTTGCTCAAAAACTGAGCTGATCGCTCAAACACGATCAGCAGAGATATTTTGTAAAAATGAATCTGATGGTGGCAACAGCACCAGCGCATACCTTGAGGCGTTTCATAGCTCTACTCCACATGTAATCATTTTAAATTTCTCATCCAATCGATCCTTCACTTGGATGCTCCCCGATCATTGCTACAACAATGCGTCAATATGATACGATCGTACGAGTCAAGCAGGCAGTCAATATTTAGTCAAAAAATACCAATTCACGCGATCAGCTACTGTTTGTCACAATAAACTATACATGCGGGTATAAGCGATCATACGATATTGCGATCAACGCGATCAGTAGTGGTTGAAATGAGAGATGATGTTGGTTGCGAAAAAAATAAAAAAATGTATTTATTGCTTTTTTCTGACTGCCATTTTTGGTATGTTGTCGATAGTTTGTCGCCAATTTTTGGCAAGAGATCGTTTTTACCTGAACTGGCTGGCATACCACACTACAGGAAAGAGCAAAAAATCAAAGTTTTCTAGACGCGTAGCTTAACATGAGCTTTGTTTGTTCAACTGTCAACAGTGAGGCAGACAAGTGTCAACGATGGCGATCTCTATCGAAAAATTAAGTTCATTTGTAATAGGTAGCTTGGCGTTGATTGAGATTACACGTTTTATTTTTCTTATACTTCTTTAAGAGGATCATTGAAGATCACTAATTACATTATGTCTACAATTGTGAATCGCTGATTGGCATAAGTTTTTTGTTTTTTTCTTCTGCGACTTGAACGTGTAGATTATATGAATTTTTAGTATTTTAATATGTTCGTATAAAAATACATAAATTTTTTCGTATTTTTATGGCATAAATTACGCTTGAGTAAGAAAAAAAAAATTCTCTTAAATCAAATAATTTGCAAGATCCAGACATCAAACTTGTACGCATCGAGAAAAAAAAGGAACGCAGTTCAGTCAACGACATTAAGGACATCAACATGTCGCCTGCACCACGATTTATAACCACAGCTAAGCAACATTTCATCATCACGATCATCATCGATCGACATGCACGATCAGTGAGTGGTACGTATGCGTATGCGTTTGCGCAAAGAGCATATTAAAATCATGTCGCTCATCATGATGATCGCGACGTTTCTTTTATGTAGTACGCAAAAACAATTATAGGTTTACAGACGTTCATACGTGTATGTGTGTTGCAAACAGTGGCTGCAGGATGGTTACTTAAGTTGCTGCAGACCTACTAAGATTCCTATTGATTAAAACACTTTAAAAATCCAGTAGCCAAAGATGATCGCAAGCACATGATCTGTAAAAAAAAAGAGAAAAGTTCTTGACCAACATAAAATCGAACAGGACGCGTTGCTAAATAAGAAAAACAAAAGTTGCAAAAAAACAAGAATCAAGCGACGACGCCATGCGTTCCAAGTGCGTAACGTAAGCTAAAATATAGGTTGAGCGTAGAGGGGCACTCAAAAATGTGTGAATCAACCCAAAGTATCGGGTCAATTTATTTGGAATCGATACTAGAGAGAGTAAAGACACAATAAAATAACAAAGTATTAAAGTATCGTTGCACTATAGTACTAATTTATGAATTAAAGTACGACAGTGGATCAATAGGTCCATGCCTTTTTGAATGAAACACAGTCTTTTTGAGCAAAAAAGTTCTTATTTTTCAACATAGTCTCCTTTTTAGCTCAATACGCTTAGATTGGATTTCTCGAGATTCTCAAAATAGGAATTTGTTTGATTAATAAGTTCATCATTGCAGCTAAATCTCTTTCCACCGAGCCATTTCATTTCATTTAGGTTTGGAAATAGGAAATAATCATTGGGTGCTAAATCTGGAGAATATGGCTTCCATCTACCTTGGGACTGCGATAGCATTGCTTCGGAGTAGGAGCTATGATTTTTCCTCAAATCTTATACCTGCGTTTAGATCCCACTTCTTTTTTCTGAGAACGTCCTCAGTGAAACCTGCAATTTTATTCCAGTTTTCTTCGCTCTGCTGCATCCTCTCGATCACGTTGTCAGCGGAGCACAGACCAAATGATGAAACTGTAAGGATGTGCGCTCATTGTTCCATCGAATGTAGTTGAAGAAGGTGTGCTCTGCGTCATCTTAATCAGCATCTCCAGAAAGGCTATTCTGTTTTGCCCATACGGTGTTGATACTTTTGGAAGTATCGATGGCCCGATAAAAACTGAGTGAGATATAATTTACCTCGTCAAAGTCTCTCTCGAACCATCTTCTTATCCAAGGGATCAGTCTTTTTGCCTACCTGCCGCTGACTTCCGAGCGATACCTGTCCTGCCATTTAGAGAGGGTTTGCTGGCCATTGAGACTACACACGGCTCACCAGGCCCGGACTGACCTTAGAAATACACTAGGCTAGTGCCTAGGGCGGCAAATATTGGGAACTTTGAACATTTTTTTTAGTTGATAATGGTGAGAGTTACACAGAGGCAAAAAGTGGGAATATATTTAACAAAATGTGGACAAAAAAAAAGGTTCTCACTTTTGATATTAAAATTTGTTTTCCATATTCATCAGTGAAGATAGGCGGCGATTTATGAACGGCCTAAGGGCGGTCCGGGCCTGCGTCTCACTATTGCGTTTATGGTCAATTGCGAGTAAACGCGCCACCCATCTTGCGGATAGCTTCTAAAATCCGCTCCGATCGGTCAACGCCATATCATGAATTTTTTCAACATTTTCGGTTGCATTGATCTCAATACCAATGTCTTCATATGTCAAAGTATCGATCTTTTTATGTACATTTTTCTTTAAGTCTTTTTCAAAAATATATCTCTACACCATTGCCATGTCAAACACTAACTACGAAGTAAAATCAAACTAAAACTAATTTCATATTTCTTGTACAATTGCTCAAATTCTTGGCTCAGACGATCAGTAAGAACAAGCAACCCTCTGTGTTGAGTACCAGCATCTTAGCAACATCAATTCATACGTCATTTTTGCACGTACCCGTAGGAACCTCCAAAAAAAAATATTTAAAATTCAAAAAAAAAAAAACATCAAATTTTTTGGTACCAAATTTTTGGTTTGATATCCAAGACTACCTGTTGTGATGTGCATTATTAGCGGGACGCATTGACGACATGACGACAACGTCAACTCAAAATCAAAAATCTCTTGCATTTTTCACTTCCCTTTCCACACTCTTTCCAGCTGCTGCTGCTGATCTTCAATCTACACATCTTGTATTTTTTGATGATCCTTTCATCATCATCAGTAGCTTCAATTTGCGCTGATCAACAGCAGAAGCTTGATCAATCGTTTGTTGTGTTGGCTACTGATGTTGGTGTGGAGTTATTATTATTATTGTTGTTGCTGCTGCTGTTTTGGCCACTAATTGATGCGATGCGATGTGATGTGATGTGTTGTGTTCTGGCCTCTATCCATCGATGTTGTTGTTTTTGTTTTTGGCCCCATCATGGTAAATATTTTATACAAGTTATTTGTCAGTTGTTTTACACACGATACGCGATGAGTTCGAATTGAATTGATTTAATTCGTAATTCGTGAATATGATGATGTTGGACATAAATTGAACAGTTTGATAGGAAGAGACTTTTATAATGTAGCATTTTGGATGATGAAAATATTTAATTTGAGTTAATGAAAGTAATAAAAATTGTTGGTAGTTTATGCTATCAAAGGTTTCATTTGTTGTGGACATACAGAAAAAAAAAGAAAATTTACAAAAATTAATTGGGATTTAAGCATTTATACTATAATATTATGTAACTCGCGGCGGTGTTGGAATTTTGTGTGAAATTTGTTCCGAAATTTGACCTTACTATCAGTAGTACATAGTTGAGAAGTTGAGCTCAGTCTATATTTTTAGTTGAACATTACACGCGTCAATAGAGTCAGAGAGAAGTTTTTTTTTGTAGACACCATAAGGTGCTATAGAGAAAGCTTTTGAAACAAAGATATGAAGATGCATTGCACTCGAAATGTCGGGAAGTGCAGTAAGGCAATTAAAAATATATACTGTACTATATATCGTGATAGAGAAAATATATCTTGCAAAAGAGCAAGCTGGTTAAAGTAAACAAAAATTGTTAAAACTAAGCGAAAACTAGCCAAACTTTAAATAGAAAAATTTGTGCGAAAGTGCTGGAATAGCGTTAAGATACACAAAAATGGTTAAACCGCAATGTGCACAATCATGCTTCACAATTTCTGAAGATGGGCACAAATGATGACATCGGAAAACAACAGATGATATCAAGAATTTCCGAAAGGCATCGTTAAGTACCGAATGAACAAAAGGTGTCTGAGGAAATCACATGTTAGGTATAGAGTGAGGAAATTGAAGATGAAATTCCGTGAAAATTGCAAAATAAATATAAATAAAAGAGAAGAAACTCGCTAAAATTTCCAAAAATGTGGGACTAAATAAACGCCAATGCGACAACTGTAGTCACTGAGGAATATCGTATGATATCTATACTGAGAAAACGATTTATTTGAATATAATAAAAGCATATTTCATATACTGTAGAGCAGTTAAATATTTGATTGAGTCAAACATAAAATGCTTCAACCAACATTTGATCCAAATACAACAGGTTTGACTCAAATAAATATTTGATTATTCTAACTATATGAAATATGCATTTATTATATTCAAAAAAATCGTTTTTTCAGTGTATGTATAGGTATCGGAAGCCATCAGGATGTTACGTTTGATGTCGGAAGGTAACAGGTAGTATCAGAGGACATAAGATCATCTTATGGGTCGAATAACATTAGAAAGCAACGAAAAATATTGATTGCTATCGAACCAGAGCCTGTCTCAGAGAATATTTTGGTCCTCTCGTTGGTTAAATCCTAAACAAATGCCAAAAACATAAAAGCAATTGGATTGCGTTACCGAACTTGTTTTCTTCGTGCAGAGTTAAAATAAAAAGATTTTTAAAAATTAAAAAAGACTTTCATGCTACTCAAAAAACTTCTTAAAAATTCTTATTTTTTTGCTTTAAGAAGAAAATTAATTTTCTTCCTTTGTTCTTTCTGATCACAGAAAATTTCTACACCAGCGTTTTTAAATCAGTGATGGCATTCGGGTTTTGTGAAAATGTACTAAATCGAGACTTGAAATGTTCTTTTTAGAAGCCGAATGTACTTTTTGTTTTGTCTTAAACGCTCAATTTTACGAAAATGTACGAAATTTATCCAAACAAAAACTAACAAAAAAAAAGGTCCTCACTTTTCCCATCTCAAGAACCCAAATGTACTGACGACAATTTTCAGGAAGCAAATATACCGAAAAAAGTACAAATGTACCGTAAATGCCATCACTGTTTTAAAGACTCGTTTTTGCTTTGATTCGAAGATTCGAATAAACATGTTATAGCCGAGCTAGCTAGCTTTTCTTTGAAGAAGGAAAAGGAGTGAAGAAGAAATATGCTTGAGTTATTGGTTAAAAGATATAAAGTTTTACTGTTTATTATTGTGAGTAACAGCCACATGGATTGCAAAATGTGTAGTTAAATATGCAGTTGACTTATGCAAAAGTATTTATATATTATCCACATTGCAAAAGACTTTCCATACCTCATTAAAAACAAAGATTTACATCCTCAAAATTTCAATTCTGTTCTCGCTTACAACCTACAATCGGAATATAATCAAAATCCCGTGTCCCGTGCCTGCCATCAACCGAGAAACCATTACCAATGCCATTAGCATTTGAATTTCCTGTCTGCAGCGTATTTTGGTCAAATTAAATGCATCCAATCTTTTTGACAATAGCGCCGAAAATCTTATGCTAAATAAAGCGTACGCACGTTGCACGTTGCGGTAGCATTAAAACATAATCATCAGCAACAGCAACTTCAACAACACCAACATTTTCATCATCAACACTACAATTACTACAACCACCAAACTGCAAAGCAACACACAAAAAAAAAACAACAAAAAAAAAAGTGATTTCCTCAAAACTTCGATCACTTTTTGGAAGATCAATTCAATCATAACTGCAGGGCGATCAATTAAAATTTTGATCGAATTTTCGTCAATTTTTTGACATGTGCTTTTCAGTGCAGCAGCAGCAGCTTTATTAAAATAACAACAACAACGATATGCCTAGGTACATTTAATATAATGAAGCAGCAAGGCAAGATCAATGTAAATTTAGTGCTTCCAGCAAGAGTTGCTCCCCCCCCCCCCTCCCAACTCGCTTTGCTTTGATTATTGAGACCAAGTAAAAGCACAAAAAATGATTAACGCGTAAATGAATTTTTTCAATCCCTCCCTAAAGAGCAGAACAGAAAATGATGACGCTTCATCATACGCTTGGTTTGACTTGAAGTCTTCTTCGGTTTTTAGGACATGATTATAACTTTAAGATCGATCACTCTGTCGTTGATCGCTAACTTGATGAAGCTACTGTGGAGTGTGCGTAGACTTAAACGGTGTGTGTATTGTAGTTATAAGAATGTCGAGTTCAGCAAAAAAAGTATGAAACGATCAAGAATGCTGGCGTTATTAAATTTCAGCTAAGCGCAGACTGTTTTTTCTTCTCAACGCGCTCTCTTGACTCTTTTTTTTAATTTTTGCAATTTTTGACAAGTCTGCCCAAGGCTATTAAGACTTGAACTTAAGCTTCGGCTTTATCCATGCGATCACTGAGGATCATCAGTTAGCAGTTTTTTGTGCAGCGTAAAAATGACTTAAATTCCTTTTGTGCTTTGAGCATAAATGCGTTAATCGGTTTTTGCTGCTTAAATTCCTTATATTTGGTGGTGCATTTTTTTTTTTTTGTTCATTTGGGAAACATATTTTGGGAACGTTCGATATTTCACTGAGAAACAATATAAACTTTTGTTATGTGAGAAAAGAAATGGTTTAAGGATTTTGAAATAATCTAGATATATTCAATTGCGCATTCTTATAGGGAAATATATATTTCGCACTTCCTGAAAATATTTGTGTCAGTTTGTTGTTGTCATCATTCATAACGTCATAATTTTTTTTTTTTATATTCAAGAAATTTCTATAACAGTTACTAATTTCCTACAATTGTCGCCATAAACTTTGCATCATTTCCATATGTCAGCAATAAATTTGTACTCAATTAAATATCAATATCAATGAAAAATTGATTTTGACTGGTGATGTTGTTGATGATCGCCTGCGTTGTTATTTTGTTCAATTTGATCAATGCGACATAACTCGAAATGTTTGGTTTCTTGTGGTCGCATGCAAAGTGGGGAGCTTACCCCAATCTTACGTAAGTAAAATTGTCAAACATCAAAATAATAAATGAAAATAAATTTGTTTTCATTTAATTCATTTGGGAGATATAATTTCCGACCATACATTTATGATAATCTTTTGGTTAAATGAAGAAAAAATATGTACCAGGCATTAATTAATATTAGCAAAATCCAATGCTCTTGGGATTATATCAGTCGAATTAACATAAAATTCAGTTTGCGGCGATTTTCTTGATATGTATTATAAAAACCTCCTTAAACTTATGGTTACATATCGTTTCTAAAGCGTGCTGATAGAATATCCGCAAAAACTAGCACCCTCAAAAAATATTTTCGAGAAAGATAGGAACAAAATATGTTTGAAAGACATCACTATTTCTCCAATACATATATATGAAAGGCAAAATAGTCTCAAAATATTAACAGGATATCAGGCTTTTTCGTTTCACTAAGGAATATTCCACAAAATTTGAGGTTATTTTACGATACGGTAAAGTGTGGTATGATATGATTTAATTTATTATGGTGTTACGTATGTGTTGTATTCTAAAATATTTCCATAAGTACTATTCGATACTTTTTGACTTAATCGATTTGTTTTCGAGTCCATTAATACTGTCGAGCTTTATCGACTTTTTCAATGCTTTATTACTTTTATCGACGTTTTTAATTACTATTCGACTACTACGACTGTTTGAAGTTATTCGAATCTATTCAATACTTTGCGACTTTTAAAACTTTTTCGATGCTCTCTGCTACTAAGTATTAGATACTATTCGACTTGTTTGATATATAACGATTTAATTTGATACGTTTCGACATCTATGAACTTTTTCGATAATTTTTGATATATTTAGAGTTCAATTTTTTTCGATATTTTTCGATACTATGTAGTCGACACTTATCAACTTTTATCGACTATTTCAATATTTTTGGTATATGACATAATTTTGTATAGATTAAAAGGTATTGTATTCTAAATTTGTTCCTTAATATAGGAACGTTTTGATTTATGTTTTTTTTTTGAACTGTTGAATTTTATCGACTTTTTCAATACTTCTTTACTTTTATAGAAGTTTTTCGTTACTATTCATTTCTTTTCAATTGCTATCTTTGTCCACATTTTTCAATACTATGCGTATTTTTACAATTCTGTTCGACTCTCATGGATGTTTTCCATCTGGTATTCACTTTTTCGATGTTTTCTGATATATGCAGATTTTTTTTGACATACATATTTTAATAAATACATTTTTTGAAGTTTTTGATGTTGTCCGATACCATACGAAACTTATCGGTTTCCCGGTCCCTTATCGACAGTACCGATGTTTCTCAATACCATTCCATGCTTTGTGACTTTTGAAACTTTTTCGATATTTTTTGATTTAATTCTATACGTTTTGACTTCTTTAGAATTTTTTGATGTATTTCGACTATTTTCCACTTAATCGGTATTGTTAAATTTGTGCGATATTTCTGATATAATTCGACATTTATCAACTCTTTCGATATTTTCTGACACTATACAATGATTTTCGAATTTCCTTAACGTTTTCAATATTTTTCGATACTCCTAGATTTTATCGAAATCTTTGATATCCACAATATAATTTTTTATGTGTATAACAAATGCTGCTTAATGCATAAATAAAAAAAATATATGATGCATGATGTTCATTTGCATATAATCAAATAACTCAAAGAGAAATTTCTATCAAATCAAATAAAATTATACTAATTCTATGGCGATTATAAAATTAAATTAACACAAAATCTATTTTGCATTAAGTCGATAAACCCAGAGCATTATAATCGAATTTCATGATATATATCTATTATAGAAGCCTCCAGTAAAGCTAACCATTCATAGCAAAATGTAGGATGTAACTAAAATATCTCGAAAAAAGTTAAAAATGGTCCGTAACATGCAAAAATCTGTTTCCTGACATTGAAAGCAGAATGGTTTTAAAATAAAAGAAAGAAGCGCAAAGGACATCATTTTGTAAGGTTTAGTTTGGTTTCATTTTTAGATATTTGTGTCGTCAAGCCGATGATGTCCATTAATTTGAATACTACCTTAATAAAACCATAATTATGTATATATAAAGCTGTTCAGAAGTTAGAAATTATATGAATAATTTCATATGAAGATACATGCTAAAAGTCGTATATTGTGTTTTGCATTCCTTTACCATTAACATCAAATGAACTCATCCATTGCCTTAAACTACAAATCAAGTGATTAAGTGTTTCATCAATATGTGACGAAAGTTGACAATCAACATGAAAGCTCTACGCTACTGCTTGTCAAAATGATGAGACAAAAAATCAATCAAGAAATATTGACGACGAGATACACTGTGCTACCGCAAGCGACGTTTTCGCAACGTCATTTTCAGTCTCATCCTCCTAATGATCATAATCATGATGATGATGATGATGATGATGACAATCATGATCATATTCATCTCAGTTTCCATTACGTTAAATAATTAAAAATCCAAAGAACCTCGAACTAACCCTGCGACTTGCAATGGCCAACAAAATTATTGAAGACCTAGTGGATTGTAGTGCGAAAAGTGACCATTTAGAGGTTCGAGACAAAATACTGGATAAAAACAGGTACTCGTCAACAACGACGCAACTCCCTATGCATACTCGTACTCGGATCAGCGTGCAACAAGAATGTGCCGCCGCCATTCTTGGGCTCACAAAAAAAAATGCACATTTTAGCCAAAAACCAGTAGTAAACATGGAATGAAAACCAATGAACGTTTAAATATTTTGCAAAAACATAAAAAAATGAACTTAAAAAGGCTTATTGAAGAATTAATTTTTTGAAGAATTGCTGGACATAATTTGACGTGCGTTTCACTAAATGAGAAACTGTGCTACAATTCGATTTAAGGAGGATATGTATCAAGAAAAACTTTAACACATGAACAAAATTAACCATCACTTACTGCACTTCGAAACAAAATAAAAGTAATAATCATAGAGTCAAACTTAAGGTGAAGATTGCACTTAAACCCATTGCTCACTGACGTTGCCTGAAAGCACATGCCATTTTTATTAAACTTATCAACTAAAAGTTTTTACCACATATAATGGGTTATTTTATGCGCTCTGCTCCCCTAAATTGGTGCTCTCCTTTTTTTTCTTTCGCTGTTGTTATTGCACACACCTTAATTACAATTACTGTCACTTTTCTGTGCAGCACCCTGTATTTTACTTTTGCTTGGCGTGCGGTAATTGTAAGATCCCAGCAAACATTTTTGCTTATCGAAATCGAACTATTGAATTCGATAATTGCCAGCAATATAAAAGCGAGAATAGCTGAGAAGAGTCGCTAACAATATACTAGGAAGAATCGCCAGCAATTTTATTCTAGAGATTTGAAAATGTTCCGCCCAATCTTCTTCTACAATTACTTAAAGAATTGAAAACAATTTACAAATCGTAATCATTTAATTTGAGAAGTAACGATTCCTTAGAAAATATTAAGAAGGTTTCGAAAATAAAAAAAAATTGTATTTGGGGTATGTACGGAAATATCAGGTAAGAAGTTATTGTCTAGGAGACAAAAGAAAGAATAAAGTCGAACGCATAAAAATAAGTTAAAAATTATGATTGCCCGCAAGATTTTCAAAAGGAAGAAATTTATATATTTATTGTCCCGATAACTTAAAGAAGTATCATAGTTTAATCAGGCTAGTAACCAGGGATGTTGCGGAGACAGATTTTTCAAGATTCACATCTGCGGTTGCGGATCTTAAGATTTTTTATAATTTTATAAGAAATTTTTATTTATGGACTACATTATATGGATGCAAAAATTAAGTAAAAGAAGTAAATTTTAATAATTTTATTAAATATTTATTGTTTAGTAAGAAAAGTTAAAAATTAGAGCATTAAATTTAATAAATAGAAAAATTGCCGCTTTTTCGGGGTACATCTGTATCTGCATAAACATCCATATTGATTTTTCTTGATGCGGATGCAGATGTCTAAATCAATGCGGAAGCTCCGCAATTGCGGATTCGCAATATCCCTGCAACTATTGCAAATTTCTCTTCCAAACATCATCTAAATGTTTGCTGGGATACTACACTGTTGTGTTGATTTTCCTCTATGGTTGTGTGTGTATGTGTGCATTCGTTAAATTTTAAACATGCGCGTGCACGCATGCAGTTTTGTTGTTGTTGTTGTTGTTGCTGCTGCACTTTAAGTATTAAATTAAAACGTACGCATGCGCACAATCGCGCTTTTAGCTTTATTGCGCGTATTTTTCTTATTCAACTTCATTTTGTAAAAAAAACTTTGTACAAAAACAGAAACAGAAAAAAACAAAATTAATAATAAAAATTTTCAAAAGGTGTTGTAGCATGAATGTTTTATTGTTGCTGCTACTGGTCGTTGTTGTTGTTGGCAGGCATTTATTAATTAAATATGAAACTCTTTTGTGCATTGATGGGATTCCATTTCATTATACATAGTTGGAGGTGAATGCAACAATTTGCAACATTTAACACATTTTAACAATTTTTCATACCTGTGATACATGAGTGTTGACTGTTTTATTAATTTAATTTTATTTTAATATCTGCGTAAGTTGGCAAGCGCTATTTCCACCCTGAACATTATTTTTTATAATTTGTTAAATATTTTTGATATCATTAATATAAATTATCAGTATTTTTATCATTAATAAGACAGGTTTAGTATAGGTATACAACTGCTAATCCTTTCACCACTAGCTATTTATGCCGATTTGCGTAAAACATACAAGTATAGGACAAAGCAAAATTATCTGTGTTCTATTTATTTATTTCAGTCTTCATTCATCATTTTATCCTCATTTATGAATTCAGCGGAAAAATGTACATTAGAAAAGTAACCTCTCATCAAAGGAGCAAACAAAAAATTATTTTGTAAGCTAGTGTAAATAAAGCTTTATTAGTTAAAGCCTTTTTAATTTTAAAACTTTCTTTCAAATCTTTCGATCCGATTTAAGTGGTTAGCATAGAAAGGGCTTCAAATAATAGAACAATATAGGATAATGCTACTAACTAGTGATCTTATCACCTGCAGTTATTTAAAATTTTGAGCATTTTTCTTATAGATATTTCAAACGAGCTAATCAGTTGTAGATATAACTGAAAACTAACTAAGTAAGCTTCAAAAATAAATTACGCATTTAAAGTGTCGCAAAGAAAACTTTTACATAAAAAATAAAAAATTATTTCATTTCAAAATTTTTTGTATTAAACAATCGAAACAAGAATTTAACAAATAAACGTGCCAGTGAATTCTACAAAATAATGAAGAGCAGGCAGCCAAATGACCTCAAAGATCTTTCGCCCGGCCAAATGCGCTAAAGCGAGGACAATTCAAAACGACATAAATTGAACAAAACGAATCAAAATCGAAAGCAGCCTAAGACAGAGTAGTTAAGTAAAGCAGCTTTTTTCTTTGCGAAAGCGTAGAAAATTTAATTTATATATTTAATAAAAATTATTATTAGAAGAATTTAAAGCATTCATACTGCTCAATTGACAAATTGACTAAAGAGCGACACAAAAAAAAAAAAAGATCACACAAACGTGATCAACAAAATGTACGACTTTGATTTCGTATTAGTCTGAAGAACAAATTAAAGACTTTGATTTTCAATAAAATCAAGTGACAAACAAAAGCAAAACGGCTGCGAAGACAAAAAAACTGAAAGATAGCAAAAAATGATCTTCAACGATCTGCGTTGAGACATAAAGCCCTCACCAAAGAAATCAATGAGAATCAAATGATGACAAAAAGTCAAATCAATGCGTGGTATTAAAGTCATCAGCAACTACAAATTTTTTTTCTATATATCAATAATGACAATAACAATAAAACTAATAGAAGAAAACATAATAAAATTAATAAAGCAAAAAAAAACAGCAGAGAAAATTTGGGTTATTTTATATTTAGGCTTTTAATTCGGTAGCACAATGACAGTTAAAATTTTGATCTCTTATGGTTTTTGTGCTGTAAAGCTATTAAGTAGATTTCTATTGATCGTGATTTTTATGACACTATCTACAATACGATTGCTTATATGTACATGTGTGTGTGGACGATACAGTGTGCTTGTATATGTTGGATTCTTTCAATCAGCTTATTTTCTCAGTCATGGTGAAATTTTGTACATTTTATTACAAATATTTTTATACTCTTTCAATTATTTATTTATCTTGTTAAATAGTTCGTTTAGTTGTTTAAATATTTTCCTTTATGTTTAATTGTTTAAAATGTATGAAATTTTTATTTCTTTGTTACTTAAGCGTGTGGAGAAGCAGCGAGTGTTGGAAATTTTTGTCGCTTGAGTTAATTTAATTATTTGTTAATTTATTTATATCATTTGGCATGGCGCCCAATATGGCGGTTAACATTTGGTTTTAATTTTTTAATTTAATGTTTACTCGTAAAACGACAGATATATTATTTTTCAATTTTTCAATACATACTTAGATATAAAGCTACTGTGTTTAAAAAAATTTCCTTATCGAATATACGTCCAGTATTCCGTGCATTTCTTATACAAACGCTTTTCATTGTTTGTCCTTTGTCTATTTAGGGAGCATAGAGCCTTCACGAAACTCTGCCATGTTCAAAATAACCCCATGCTCTCCATGCATTCCTCGGGAACGCTTAAAATTCGACAAACTACTTCTTTTCGAGTACCTACATACATACTCAATCAATAAAAAAAATAGCTTTTTCAGAACAGTTCAATTTCTTAAATAATTTAAATAATTTTTTTTTTCTTTTACTTACAGACACAAGCGTTAGCACTCACACGTGGTGGCCCTGGCGCTGCCCTAGCTGCTGCCATCAAATCACCAACAGCTGCAGCTGCACTTGCTGATATTGCCGTTAAGAAAGAACATTCCCTATCACCGTCGCACAATCCCAACGCAAATACACAAAGCAACCAGAGTTCCTCCAATATAGTAGCAGCCGTCGTTGCTGCTGCTGCTGCTGCTACTGCTACTACTGCCACCCCCGATGATTGCAACACTAACGCATCAACGTCATCGTCATTACATCGACGCTCCTCCCTGCAGGGCGTCACACATGAAAAATTCGCACAACTGCAGCGTGAACATCATCAGCAACAGCAACAACAGCAACAACAACAACAGCAGCAGCAACATCAGCAGCAACACAGTCATAGTCATAGCCTTGCACTCAGTCTAAGTCAGCAGCAATCGCAATTACAACTGCAGCAACAGCAACAGCAGCAACAACAACAACTACTACAGCAGCAGGCTGTAACACAGGATGAAGCGCGTAGTCCACGATATTCAATTACAGGCGGTGGTGGTGGTGGTGGTGGTGGTGGTGGCGGTAGTGGACGACATTCATCGGAAACATCACCAGTACCCACAGAAGAACGCAATTTGTCATCAACAGCATCTAGTCAGAATCCTTCATTGGCAGCAACTCCTAAATTGAGCGAACGTGACACCGGCAGCATATTGGGTGCACAGTCAATTGGTATTGGACCAAATGTCGGTAGCATAAGCTGTCTACCGCCTTCGGCGTTAAATGCTGCTGCTAGCATTGCAGCTGCTGGACAGCATCAGCAGCAGACACAAAATGAACGTGTGTTACCATCGTCAATGGAATCGCGACGCGACTTTGATGTTGCGAAAGTTAATGGTGAGTGAAATGAATGATCTTTCTAATCCTACTGAAACCATAGTTAATTTTTTGCCGAATTTTTCTATATCGAAACTTTGAATCTTAAGATCTTAGCTAGACAGAAAATTTCTAAAATAAGCCACTCCAAATCCAACTCGAATTGTTATGCTTTAGGTGCGAATAGCAAGTTATCATGTTTTTTTTTTCCAAAATTGTGGACATAAAGATATTCTTGAAAATTTTCAGTTCGTACTTTGCTTTAATACAATTAATGTCCTTCATTTTAGTAATTTTCTCTCATATTAAAGAAAATTTCCTTGCATTAAGCCAATAAATAAGTTCATGTTTTATTAAAACAAACACTTCCTCAAAGCAAGGAGAAGCTTCCAAATTTATGTCTACGATTTCAATTTGGAAGCAGATACCATCTTTCAATTAATTGCAGAATTACATATAAAAAGTAAGAAAAAAAGATATTATATCGAAGATATTTTGAGCTACATACATATTTATGAATAAGAAAATTAATATATAAAAACAATTTCATTTAATTATTTTTTTTTTTTTAATTTTTTTAAATTGAACCATTTTTTATAGTTTTTGAGCGTCAAAAAATGTTCAAGTAGTGTAAGAAAATAGTGCAAATTTTGAAGGAGTGACTGACTTATTGTTAATTAAACTTAAAAGAAATATGTAATATCATACATACTTACTAATAAGTATTAACAAGTAACATTTTCTAGGCATTTATTGGCCATTTTTAATAGTGACATATTTAATGACCAGTTTTAGAGCATTTTTCCGGCATTTCTTGGGCATTAAATGGTGATTTCCTATTTTCGTTTTACTGGCCATTAAATGCTCGAAAAAGCTTAGAAAAACCGTTTCATAAATGCCATAAAACTGGCCAGTTTTAATGGTCATTTCTTGGCCAGTGGACATTTTTAATGCCCAGTTTTTGGTCAATAAATGCTTATGATTTCTACCAGGGTTGTTAGAAAAATTATAAAACGTGCATCAATAGAATATTTAACGAACAAATTTGCAGAACATAAAAATCGTAATGAAGTTAAAGTTGTAAAAATATAATCTTTCTACTTTAGCGTACAAAAGCGTTATTGAAAATCTATAGGTTTGTTGCCTTAAAATATGCAACAGGTTGCTCGTGCGAATAGCATAAAGAGCGTGTAGTAACAAACAAACAACGTATCTTCACTATACATCAACACATTTACATACATATGTTCTTTTTTAATCCCTACGTTGGCATTTGAAAAAATTTTACATTTTTATTGAATCATGAAAACTATGGATTACCATAGCGTTTTTACGTTGCAAAAAAAAAATTTGTTTGTACTTTTTTTGTAACACAATGTTTGCTCTTAAATACAAAAAAAAAGGGACTAATTTTGACATTGGCAAAGCACTGTGGTATAAAATGACAACTTTACCAAAAATTCGAGCAATGGGCTTACTGATTTAAACAGTAAGAGCTAATTTGAAAAAAAAAACTAAATTTTTTATCAAAAAAGCGCTTTGTTTGGAAAATTTTAAAATTTGAGCGAATATAAGCTCCAATAAAAATGATCCACTTTGGAGTTTTGAAAAGACTTTTCTTTCTATTTCAATTTTGATTATGTTTGAAATTTTAAAAGCAGCGCTTATTTCCTACTGTAAGCAAAGAGTATAAATAATAAAAAGAGATTTCATGGATGCGTCTAAACATAAAATGTTGCGGTGTGGTTTTCATTTGGTCTAAAACTTCGCCGTGAAATCAAGATCCACAGGAGAATTTTTACTCAAAAAAGTGGTCGAACGCGTCATAGAAAAGCAAAATTAAAAAAGGAGAAATTAACTGAACTCGTTTGTTTGCAATCGTTTTTCATTTTCGTTCGTATTGTATTTTGTTTACATTTTTTCTTTCGTATGCTGCATAGAAATTTCATTTTATATGCAATTCATATTAATGGATTTCATATGAAAATAAATTTGGTAGGTCATTATGGGAATTTGGCAACAATGCTAAATGAATGAAACGAAGTGTTTTATTCTAATTAACTTATGTTATTTTATTTTATTTTTGGTTCATATCTTTCGTTTTTTTTTTTTTTTTTTTGCAATTTAAGTTAAATGACAAATTATGAAAAATATAAAATATATCATAAACCCATAAAAAATTTTATTTTTACTTAAGTAGGATTTTCATTGCAGCATAAGCGAAGCAAAAACCTGCACACACACACACATATGTATGCATGCGCTTGTTTGGTTTTTGCTGATCGTATTTGCTTTTGTGCATGAATACAAAATCATCCCTTATTTTGAAAAGCTTCGTCGCATATGCGAAGTCATTTTCTGAATTCTATTTGAATTTATATACATATGTAATTAATTATGTTTTATTATTATTGAAATTATTTATACTATTTGCATTGTATTTTGTATTATATTTCGCAGGCTGCATAGAAATTTCATTTTATATGCAATTCATATCGAAATTTTTTATTTAATTTAATTTTATATGCAATTAATATTAAAAATTTGTATTTGATTAATAGAGATTGAATAAATTATAAAAATCTTCGTCTCATATGCGAAGTCATTTTCTGAATTCGGCATTAATATTGAAATTTATATTTGACTTTATATATGTAATTAATTATTTATTATTATTATTAATCAAAACAAATTTTACTAAATGAAAGTACTTTAGTAATTAGTTATTGATTTAAATTTTTCATGGAACTATTAAAATTATTAAAAAATCCAAAAATTCAAAACAAATTCGGTTGAATTATAGTGTTTAGGAAATTTTGTTTTCCTCGAGTTGAGCAAGGACAATTTTTAGTTTGATGCTGCTACGCCTTCCGTTGTGCGCCTTAATAGGTATATTTTGATTATTGATTGAGCTGTAAATAGGTATATAAATTAAGTAATGAAAAAAGTAAATTTGTACTGCGACTTACGATCAATGACAGGTGTTTAAATATAGCTTCAGTCAATTAGTGATCATTTATTTCCCAAAAAAGCAGTCTTGAAAAAGCGATCAAAAAGTTAGTAATTGATCTGAAATTTCATAACATTATGAGATGCAAATTTTATTTAATTTTTTTTTAACTTACGGACGAGTTCAATGTTGAAGAATTTTATTTATTGTTTGAAATGACTTTGGGCATAATATGAAGCACTTCTTGAGCGATAACAGGAAAAATTAAAAAATCCATAACATAAAGAACTAGATTTTTTAGCATTGAAAAATGCTATTTATGTGAAAAACAATCATTGATCATTGATTGAATTTTATTTTTTATGACTTGCGACTTTGATGATAGAAAAAAGTCAATCATTGGTGGAAATTGCCTTCCAGCACAATGTTGACATATACCGTTCACGAAGTAACATTTTTCGCCAAAGATATGAACCAAAAATAAAATAAAATAACATAAGTTAATTAGAATAAAACACTTCGTTTCATTCATTTAGCATTGTTGCCAAATTCCCATAATGACCTACCAAATTTATTTTCATATGAAATCCATTAATATGAATTGCATATAAAATGAAATTTCTATGCAGCATACGAAAGAAAAAATGTAAACAAAATACAATACGAACGAAAATGAAAAACGATTGCAAACAAACGAGTTCAGTTAATTTCTCCTTTTTTAATTTTGCTTTTCTATGACGCGTTCGACCACTTTTTTGAGTAAAAATTCTCCTGTGGATCTTGATTTCACGGCGAAGTTTTAGACCAAATGAAAACCACACCGCACAATCGCAACATTTTATGTTTAGACGCATCCATGAAATCTCTTTTTATTATTTATACTCTTTGTGTTGTTATTATTATTATTATCACAACAGCAGCATTGTAACGTATTTATGCATGTGAATTTTGATACATACATATGTATGTGTGTATGTATGCATATGTTTGTTTATTTGTATATTTGTTTAGTTTAGGAATATTGTACAATGACTACATATGTATCTACATTGTTGTTGCCGCTGCTCTTGTTGTAGTATTTGTTATAAATGTTTAGAGAAAGCTTCAAAATCTTTAATCCTCTTCTCGTATAAATTTCTATCCAAAAAGCAGCCTTCAAATACTCACTTCTCCCATACAAACACACACACACATTTGTGTTGATTCGAATACCTACTCACACAAATACTAATGCATAACATACACTATTGATGATGCTGATCAAATAGAGGACTTTCACAAAAATTAACACAAAAAGCTACCCGCCGCCACCATGCTATCTACCCACATTTAACCCAACCCAACTACTCAACATATGCTAAGGATTTCCGTAGCAAAAACAACGTCATCATCCGTTTCGTTTGGTTTCATTTTGTTTCATTTGTTGTTTTCATTTATATATGCATATCAGTTAAAATACACTGTGAGAAAATTCTTTATATAAATAAATGTTTTTCGTCTAAGGCAAATTACATACATAAAATACTTCGAAATGCACAAAATATTGAATAAGAACTTTTAAGCAACGTTTGACATCTCTCATTTCTTGTATATTGGGATAGCTGGGCTTTGCAATTTTCTTGCTAGATAAATATTTATTTTCACAGACTTGAAAGATTAAGTTATAAGTAGGTAGTTTCTAGATTTCTATATTAACCAGGTACAGACTAGCTATCGTTATATCCAACCATTGCTGCGGTTGCTTTAGATAACATAATGATTATGAAGATCACAAAGTAATGCGTTCTTTTATTGGACAATTTTAGGAACAAGCCAGTTACCATTTTTAAGTTATTCAAGATATATTGGTGTATATGTTACCGGCCAAACTAGTTTTTAGGATAAACTAGTTTTTCCTAGGCCAAACTAGTTTATCCGATGCGTGTTAGGATAAACTAGTTTAGCCTAGGACGAACCAGTCTGTCCTGATAAAAAAATTTACCATTTCAGGACAAACTAGTTTGGCCTAGGATTAACTAGTTTTTTCTAAATCAAATGTTTTGAGAGTAATTATGTTCTTTTTGACTCACTGTCACAAGAGTGGGGGTTGCGGGGGTAGTTCACAAGAGAACTTTAGTCGTCGGTTACCCCTTCAAAAATTTTTATGCAATATCCAACACCTAGTTTGCTCCCTACTCTTATGTAAAATTACTGTGGCTAGCAAAGTAGGTGTTGGAAATATCATAAAAATTTTTCAAGGGGTGACCACGGGCTAAATCCAACGGAATTATGTTCAGAGTACCCCTTGTAAAATACCCCCGCAACCCCCACTCCCTGTGAAAATGGGTCAAAAAGTACATAATTACCCTCAAAGCATTTGATTTACAAAATCACTAGTTAATCCTAGGCCAAACTAGTTTGTCCTGAAATGCTATCTAAGGAGATTCACTATCTAAGGAAATTAACTTAATTTTCGATGAAGGGTATACATATTCTCAAAAAAAAAAATTCCTATTTAAATATGGAAAGATGATCCAAAACTCCTGCATAGCGAAATGAAAATTCTCAAAATAAAATTGCTTTTAGAGAAGGTTTTCAATCTTTTTAATCTATATTGATTTTCGGCCAATTTAGTGACGCTTATTCACTTTCTTTTCACTACGAGTTCCCACATTTCATTTCAGTATTGTACTAAATTGTTAGTTGTTTTGAAAAAGAAATTAAGTATGAAACTTTTTAAACGAACAGTCTGCCTTTTCCAAAAATTTTGAGCAATTTGTCGCTGTATTCGCCACTAAGTCAATGGTACTTTTTGCTCATTTTAAGTATTCTGATTATACTGTGTACATTTTCTCTTTCGTTTTTTTGTCGGTGTATTACTGTTTGTATGTAAAAGTGTCAATACATGTATGCATGTATGTATGTCTACCAGTGCTTATAACATTGGAATAAGCCTCTGAATGAGGTGCTACGCAACAATGTTTATCTCGTAACACATTCGATTCGAAATTCCATGCTCTGGGTTAAAAACAGTCAACAGCATTTTGGACAGAGAGGTTGAGTTAAAGATGGGGCTGGATTGATGCCAACAACATAAGCAGGATTCATACAGAAAGTACTGCGCTCTACCAGACGACACGTTTGTGGATCAACTCAATGTTGAGCTTTTGTTTGGTATTGAATATTTTTTTGTTGCTGTTGTTGTTGTTGTTGTTTCAATCCTCACTGTTCAATAACAGTACTATAGTCAGACAGACAAACGTGCAGACAGACATTTGGCTGAATGAACGAACGGATTGCTCGATAGACGAGTTTGAGGATCAAAATTGCAGTTATTTGGTTTAATATTTGTTAGTGTAGTTTGGCTGCTAGTTTAACGCAGTGTTGGTTCGAGGATTTTGTGATATGAGATAATAAATATTAAAAACTTAATGCACAATGTTTTTTTGGATAAGTAATAAAATGAAACCAGTGTTGGAGAAAAACAGAAGCTCTTGCTTTTGCTTCTTTCATTGAAGAATTATAAAAGTAAATCCAAGCAAAAGCTCAAAAATGCTACCTGACTAAATTAGATGAGCGATAATACCACCGCAATTTCTTAATCCGGCGCTGGGCATCTCCAACTACAACTGATCTTCTCGTTTTGCGAACACAAGAGTGAAAGCTCTTTTTTGTTAGCATATGAACTAGCCATCACTGATCAAATTAAATTCGCTTTAAATTCCTAGTGTTCAAGTTCAGTTTCTGGTAGAAGCTCTTAAGCTCCCTCTTTCATAGAATACCTAACGGTTTATAAAAAAAAAAATGCTCACCACTGTTCTATTCGATATAGTATCATATCGAAATGAAATAGTTTTCATTTACGATTTCACCTAAATGTTCTCAATGGCACCTAATACCAACACGTCAACCACCCACGATGATGACTGCGACAACGACAACGACGACGACGATGCATGGTAGCACAGTTATAAATAGGGCAACCAAACGCATGCAAAGTATAAAATATTGTAGCAGATCTAACCGATAGATGAATGACGAAAAGGAATTGCGAACGAGCAAACTTCGATAAAAGAACGCTGACAACGAATGAACCAAAAACGTTTGATGAGCTGATAACTTGATGATGAGCAACAGCCATGGCGGGGGAATATAGAAAAGTTGAAAGGGGACGGACAAGTTGCAGCTGTAGAGCTTAGGACTTAAGTGTTAAGCGTTATACAAACCCATATGCGACGAGATTTGCACAAAATTTTAAGTCGTACTCGAGGGATTTACTAGAACGTACAAACGTACATATGTATTGTGTGTGTGTGTGTGTGTGTGTGTGTGTGTGGAGATGTGAGAGCAACCTGCTGCTGTTGTTGTCGGGATTGTACACCTTTCCGCTCCTACTTCTTAGTTATGTGACCTACAGCAATGTTGATAAAGCTATGCTCTAAGCGTATGTGTGTGAAGTTTTATAGGTGGGTGTGAGTATTAGTAAGAGAGTGTGTGCGTGTGTGTGTGTATTATAGTTTAGCAGAAGCAACAGGAAGAAATCGGTACGAACGTATTGTGTAGCAAAAAAGGATTTACAGTGACAAAAAGCTTTTCACTCACACATAGACATATGACACTGAACAGAAACAAACACGTAGCAGCATATGTACATATGTGAGCCAAATAAACAAATACAACTAGACACAACCAAACAAACTATCACTGAAAAAAAAATTTTTCTTTTATTCGTACTATATATATATAAATAGGCGAAGGCAAAACAATTCATTTCCTTTTTAACTGCTATAACATAACGCAATCGCTGTGAAGAGAGGCAATGCTGAATGTAATTTTTCTTTCTATAGTAGGTGGTACGACGCCTTTAAGAGGAAAATACGTTTCCATGGCAGAACTAATGGAGCAATTTTTATGAAATTTGGTTGAGCTCATGTAATTCTCTGATTTAAGCAAATATGCATGTTCTTTTATTTAATAATTTTCTTGTGCAGTGTACAAACATATGATAACTCTTCGTTACTCTTTATTTTATGGCTAAAGTTCTCTGGTTTTTTTTTCTGAGTGTATAAGCTCTTTGTATGTAGATAAATCTAAAATTGCTTAAACATATTGAATTGGGACAAATTTTGAGAATTCAAATGTTTGCATCACAAAGATTCACACATTCGCAAAAACTTACACACATGCATCTAATATTGCTACTATTTTGGTAGCACAAATCTATAATCCCTCTGCCTGGTATCTCTTCATACAAACATATTACGTAGTACGATTCAGTTGCAGTAAAATCATCCAAGTATTCATCCAGTCTATGCCAAGCTTTTGTCGATCGGGCCAAGGTATCACCTTTTGTGTTTTGCATACACTTAAATGTGCGTATTATAAACGGATTAAAATTTCTAATAGTATTGGGGTTATAACGATTCCTTACTCCTTCACAGGCGGAGAGACAAACAGACAGACATTAGGTATGATGAGTATGTAGGCAGTGCGTTTTCCAAGTTGTGTTAGATAGCTACATATTCGTATTAAAATCGCTTACTTTAATACGCAACAGTTTTTGGTAACAAACTATTTATAAGCAGTTTCTTCTGCATCATAGGTGCGCTCAGACTCTAAGCGAGCTTTGATACTTGTAAGTGCTTGCAAGGATACAAATGCGCACTCATGTGTTGAAATATTGCATTTTACTTATAATAATACATACTCGTATAACTAACCAAGAGTTAAGTGTTAAGATGCAACAAAACTGGTAAAATGGTGCAGAAGCAACAACTTCCTTCGGCTTTGGCGATGCAATGAGACTTTAATGCTGCAATTTTTTTTTATATATTTTAAGTATTGGGTGACTTTGCTCAATTGCAGTTTTACTGATGAGTTTACATAAGCTATGCAATAGAAAACAGTACGCATAGGTAAAGAATACGAAAAATAGTAGTTATAGAACTATGTTGAAATGCTGATTCAATTATAGTATGCATGAGTAAAAATTTAGTGCAACAAAAGCATAAGTATTTCAAAGAATACGCATTTTGAAGACTACGTAGAAGTAACTGACTTTTGCTCAACTCATATATAAATTGTAATATGAATAAAAATCGTTGAATAATCAAATATATAGTATGTATTTTGAAGAGTACGCAGTTTAAATAATTTGCACACTTTTAACAATTTTGATAGAAAAATAGTGCATGATCAAAGAGTACGCATTTGTGTAAAGTAGTAAAATAAGCGATAGCTCCAAAAAGCTTTTAGAATAAAAAAAAAATTGCTTTGATAATATTCTTTGAATAAAATGTCCCACTCGGCATGTAAAGTTTCCGAAAGTTTCAGAAACAGTGTGATACTTACCAAAAATATTTCATTTAAAGTACATATTACAAACCGTACGTTACAGGATTTTTTTTCGTCAACAAATTTATTTTTTGTAGAAAAACTTCATGACGTAATAGCAGATTTTATTTAATTTTTCCCTTAATCTTACAAGGTTTCTGTAACGATTTTGAAACGTTTCAAATGAAATCAAAAGGTGGACATTGACACATTCAGAAAGCTTACTGAAATCGAAATGGAAGATTTCTGAAACATAACTGAAACTTTGTAAGGTTTCATGTGAAATATTTTTGAAAGGCTTACGATACGTTACACGTTGAGTGAGGTGCACATTTAAAAATATTATATTACATAAGCAGGATGAAAAACTACACACTTTCAAAGAGTACGCGCAGTAAAATTATTAAACGAAGCTATGAGTTAGCACAAAAATAAAAATGCAAAGAGTGCGCATGTACAGGTGCATGGAATGGCTGATTGTGCGCAAAAGTTAAAAGCACGCAGTAGAGTGTAGCTTGAGTCATTTATTGATACTGTTGATCTTTTTATTGTTAATTTAAGTATTTGCGCTTAAAAAAAAGATAATATGAGCAAAGAGTACGCACAAGCAAATTACAAGTATTTTCAAAGGGCACACATTTTTCAAGAGCCAAAACTGAGTGAGAAGAAGTGAATACGAAGTATACGTAGAAGCAAACAATTTTAATATTTTGAGAGCAGGTGCTTACCAAAATTGTGACATAAGCTAAGAAGCATAAAGCGCGCATATAATACGCATACTTTAATATCTAAAACGCTGTATGTTAATAGTACGCATGGATAAAAAGTACGCAGAAAACACAGTTCGCATATGTGAATTGCAGACATGATCAAGGATCAGTCAACAGTGCGAGATATCAGCAAATATCATAAGCAAAGATTTGAAGAAAGGAAGGCCTTATATTTTTTTCCAATTTCTGTTCACTGAAAAAATATCACATTCTGAATGGCTTAATCCCTACATTTATGATAAATTGAAATCATTTGCATAACTAAAGAATTAAAGGATTACAAAAGAGAAGTTGCGCTAAATGGGCTGAACTGAGAAAAATAGTAGCAAAGCTACGAACGATAAAAAATACAAAACAAACACACGCTTTATGTAACTCCCCTTTCACTTTTTCTTCTCTTTTCTATATTATTCCACCCATAATCCTTTCAAGTATTTTATCCACGTTTATCCCAGCACGCACACATATGGCAACGGGATTAATAACAAAACCACATCGATGAGCACTAATGCTCAAGGACACCCAGTAATACATACACACAAAGGCAAATACAAAAGTACTATATATAAATTATATAAAACAGGATAATAAAAAGGATACAGTATGAACCTAACAAACAAACATAGACACATACATACATACACACAGATGAATGAATGAATGGATGGATAAAATAAGAAAACAACGTATAAAAGATTTACGCAGTCGAGTGCTAAACTCTAGAAAAAAAAAACTAAATCCCTTGCGTGATACAAAAGGATATAAAATTAAATCGACATTTATAACAACAACAACACTCAATAAAGATAACACGTGATGTGATATAAAGTAAGCTGAATACATATATGTGGCTATGTATGTATGTATGCTGTGCGACAGGATATGCGTACGGATTTCAATAAGGATTTAGATTTCATTTCGTTGATAAGCGCGCGCGCTGGCATGCATGTCTTTGGTGATAAATCTACATATAGTCGGGGAAATACTTTAGTTTAAATTTTCTCGTTTCACGCGCTATTCATATCTCATATCTTTATTGAAGATTGTTACTTCAAGCTGTAATATGCTCATGTAAAAATTAAACCATTATTTTCTTTCTGCCATTGTTCTTCTAAAAGTTGTAAGAAAATCACTAAAACTGTAGAAATTTCAACTGGGGAAATCGGATTGAAGAGATAAAAAAGTTAATTTCAAAAGTGCAAAAAACATGTGAAGTTCCCTGTTCAGTAAAATATTAAATATTTTAAATTTAGGACTCGACTACGATAGGATGAAAGTCAAGGAAAACCTTTGAGTGTTGACCTCATTAATTTTTGGTAATAGCTCATTCGTTACTGGTGATATCGTCATACTTTTTTTTTAGCAAAATTGTAACAAGGGGTAAAATTAATAAATAACCATACCAAAATATCCTATTTAGTGTTTTGGAGAAAATTTGTGGGTTTTTAGCAGTTTTTCGATTATACCATACATAGCACAGTTCATATTAAGTTTAATTGGTTCCGTATTTATCAAAATTTAAGCTTAAGTAAAATTTAACAATTTGCCTAAGCTCATTGACCCTGAAAAAATTTAAACTCAATCCAATTTATGGATGCAATATCATTTTCTTGTACTAAAAATTTGCCATTTGCTTCAGATTTTTGGGCCTTACCTACACATTGTTTTTTCACGCAAGTATATAAATTCTTGATCACCGTTATCACATGAGTCGATTACTTAGTCATATCCATCTGTCAGTCCGTCTGTGTGTCTCTCCGTCTGTCTATCTTTCTGTGGAAATCACGATTACGGGAAAACAAATCAAGTTAATTGAATACAATTCGGCACACAGGTTCTTGGGATTGATAATGGGCTTCGGGGTACATGGGAAAATCGGTTCACAAACACGCCTACCGCTCAAACACATTTAGCACGCTATATAAGGGGAGAGTTGTTTGAAGTAGTGCAACCAAATTCTGAAAAAATAGTAAAAATAACTTGGACAAGCTCTGAAGAAAATATTTGTGAATTTCCTCAAGCGCGAGTTGCACCTCCCATACGAAGAAAACTTTCAAAACGCTATATTTGAGAGAAGGTAGTGGAAATAAATTTCACACGAATGGTAAAAATGATACGGAATAGCTCTGGGAAAGAATTTGGCGTGGCACATCCCGAAGTGATGCGTTTTCGATAGGAAATTTGACGTTGAATACGATGGTGATGGTGATATTGAAAAATTGATAGAGGGTAGGGGCAATTGTTAGGAATCGATTTAAATATTTAAATTGCTTATAACAATATTAATTTGCTAATAATTTTTTAAGTTATAATTTTAATTAAAGTTTATTTTCTTAGCTTTAAAATGAAAATAATTTCATTATTCTAGCTTAAACAGAACCGGAGTTATGAATTAAAAGTGAGTCTTCAAGCCAAAAAACACGATATTCTCAAAATTTAAATTCATTTGCAATTAGAATTTGAAAAAAAAAAATTTTTTTTTAATAAAATTCTCAAATCGTCTCTTCTTCTTGGATACAGAACCCCTAAAAAAAGTTTCAGCCAAATCAAAAATGCGTCGTCAGAAAAGTGTTTGATTTGTAAAAGAACGTCCCTTCTATTTTTACTCACCAAAAATCAATATTCCAACTCTATTGCTTTCTTTTTATTACCAATTATCTTTCTCTCTCCCCCTTAGTCTTATTAATGATAGCAAAAAAAGTTTTTATTTTCGCGCCTACCATTTTCAATCCATGGGCATACAACAAAAATTTTAAGTCCTTTTTAACCAGGACATGTTCTGCGATTATGTGTACGCAAGGATTTTGTACAAATGCACGATTTTGCATGCTGCACCTACACCTGCATATAATGCGTTATCTATTGTTTTTGCTGCTGCTGCTGACTGACTCTTTGGTTGTTGTAATATTTTTCGTCCGAACAACATTTATTTGCCGGCCATGCTTTGGGGTTAAGCTCTTAATTTTTCATTTGATTATTTTGTAATTTTTGAGGTTGGAAATAAAATTTGTTGAGAGAAATAGGGCTAAAATAAAAATTTAAAATTTCAATATCAAAACAAAAGCACGATTTTAAGATTAGTAGTCATTTTTTTGCATTTGTTTTCGGAGGCATAAGTTTTAAAAGCTTTTATGGCCTGCTTGCTTTGTGAAAAAGGATAATTTTATTATAATTAATCAAATCATAAGCTAAAGCTAAAGTTGAACCTTTTTGCGGATTGAGTTGACGAACGAACAAAAAAAAAATATGCGTTTAATATGACTAATTAAGTCAATGAAAAGGTTATAAGACTCTTAGTCAATTTTTGAAGAGGCAGTGCGTATAGTTGATTGTCTACGTGGGGAGAAAATCGAATACAGAAAATTTTAAGGCTGGGATTATGGTGAAGCTGAACTGAATATCACTAGTAAGGAAACCTATTACCATAACTATAATGAATTTCCTATATGAACGCCAACCTCAGCTTTAAATTTCTCTAAAATCCCATAAGCACAATTGCTTTTCGCGAGATATATTGATCTCTCGAGATTGTCAAGTCACTTCCGAATTTATTATCTCTTAAACTTCATAAATGATCACTAATGATACGAATATTTCGACTCGAATTAGTCGAGTCAGATTGATTTTTTCTGCTGATATTGAACTTTTTCTCCACAACATAATCCAGTGGCTGCGCTATGCCAATATAATCCGTCTACCGCAAATGGGCCGCGTACATAAAATATTTAATATCGCTAATGTTTTTTGCTTCTTTAAAATTTTTTTATTAAGTTTAATCCAATTTGCAATTTCGTCTCAAACTTTTTTCACGCTGTACAATTTTTTCTTCTCTAAGAAAACTGATTACCTCTCTGGCTACTTGATGACAGAGTTTGAATATTTTAAGAAAATCCTTAAAATTTTTTAAAGCGTACAACCAAAACAACGTGAAATACTTAAACTACGTGAATGATGCTGTCGGGTTATGGAAAGAGTTCGACGGTCATATTAAGCAAATGGCAAAAAGGATAGAGGATAACGTAGTGCTTTATAAAATAATAACGGATTAAATCGGGAGCATTAATAGGAAAGGACAAGAACAATAACAGCAGCAGCAGCGACGACAACAATAACAACAGCATAATACAACTCATTATAGAAATCCATAGCAACAATCCGTCGTCCATCCATAGCTCCATAATTTCTGTTCTGTTTTATTTTTTCGCTGCTCAATGGCAAAGCTTTTAAATTTACAACAACAGCAGCGATTGCCATATAAAGATTCAACGCAGATACGCTATAGCCAGCGTGCGCGCTACATTGCGTATCCCACAGATATTCATTATTATCATTAAAATAATCGCGTATAATAAGCGCGCGCGAATACTGAATGAACGCATTTCCTTAATGCTAAATGAATGAGCATAAATGTGTTTGTATGTGTGTCAGTGTACGTGCATATCACCCCAGTAGCCAAAAAGCAAGCGTAAATATTATTGGGTAGAAGCAGCCTTCTCAAACCACTTCAAAATGATTTATATTTGTTTGGGAAGTGACTAGGCTTAATAGACCTTCACCGCTCGTTTTTAAGTGAAATATAGAAATATAGGCCTATCGCATCCGCTTACAAATAGAGAGGAAAAATTGTGTCCGTTTTCGACCAGAAGGACCTGACAGCTTGTGCTTTTTTTTTCTTGTATTTTACCGAACGATTACACAGTAAATCAAAACTTAGAGTGCATTTGGACATGAACATTGCTTAGATAAGTTGATCAGCTCAAAAGTACCTTTCAGAAGTTACATATATATTTTGTCTGTGTCATTTAACATTAAATATTTTAAAGTTGTGCTTCAGTGAAATCAATGTATGTAATTGTAAAATAATATTTAATTGTATCGGCTCTCATAAGCCACGATCGATATTCTTGCATTTTTCTACCTTCTTGAGCCTTTTTGACCACCACACTGCTGCTCGTGCTCGTTGAGGCCGGCTGATAGGGCAAGACTTAAGAGATGCTTCTCTGAGGACGGATTTTGTGTAGGCTTACGCATGAAGTAAAACTGTCATGTTCATCGCAGATCCTAGCAGTCTTTCCTTAAGAGAAACTTTGTTCAATTGCCAACTGAGGTTTTTCTAGTGGAAAGTATTGTATTGTTGCTGCTTTTCCTATTGTTGTTGTTGCAACATACATTTTGCTGCTGCGGCAGTATGAGGATAAAACAAAGTTCAAATTTTAATCCCAAAATCGATATGAATGAAAGTTTTTTTCAGCAACAACAACAATATAAGAAATATGCATGCACTTAAAAGACACTCAGAAAAATATTTTGATGATAAAAATAACAATTTACTCTTAACTGGGTGAAGGCAAAATTTCAAGGATATTTACAAAAAAAAAAATAAAAATTTAAAAGAAAAACATTCCCAATAATAATAATATCGAACAAAAACAAATAAGAAAAATCCACAAAGTTTTGGGCTTTATTTCATATGACAGAAAACTTCGTATAAAAATGATCTTTCTAAGCCATTTTTCATTTTGGTGTTTGGGCGATTTTGTTTGGGAAAGGGATAAAAATGTTCGATGATTTTGCCTCAGGAAATTAAACCCATAACTAAATTTATTTTAAAATTATTTATTTCTAAAAATTTAAATTTATTAATTACACTTTACCTGGTGAAGACAAAATCTTGCAAGGATTTTCCAAAAACTTAAAATCCCTAAAAACTTGGCGCCCAAAAGAAAATGAAAAAAATCCTTCAAATTGGACCTAATTCTTATTAAGTTACTTTGAAAATAAAAATAAAAGTTTTGGATAGTTTTAGCACCGAAGATTTTTTTGGGTAATTTTTCTTCTATTTTATCTTTTAACCTTAAAAAGATCATATGCAGTAAGATATGAGTTTCGGCATAATTGCACATAGCTTTCTCTCAGTGCATTAAAATAAAATCACATATAATTTTTAAAACAATAACAGCAATTAAAACGGTCATTTTAAAAAGGGATCAACTCCAAGTTTTTCATAAAACGACATTTGGGCAGTATCAGTCTCTCAAGGCCTCGAAACGAACATTGTACGTAAAAATAATAATTTTCCCAATTTATCAGGTATTTCGAATTTTCAATTAAAGATAACTTTAGAAAATTTATATAAAATCAACAATAGCATTTCCCATCCTGGCTCCAGTTATAGTAATGCAAAAAAACAAAATGGCCTGTGCTTACAATGAAAACTGGTGATCTATCTAACAGAAGCACATTTTTCTGGGGCATCCTTACTATCTAAAAAGTGTTGGTAAAAAAAATTCCTGCAACTAACACTGAATTTATGTTCATGTGGTTATGATTTCTGTTATTTTTTGTAATATTTAACAAATTGTAGTTAATCTCTTTTAAAAATGTCCGATTCAGTTATGTCCTAAAGAATATTTACAAGTAATGAAAAGCGGCAGCGATATTAAGCTGCATAATGAAATACATAAAAGTTTTTTTCCAATTGTTGTTGCTGCTATTTAATTTATATACGCGTAAGGATATATGCTCCATACGCACACATACATACATACATACATATACACATTAACAAATGTGCGCAAATAAATCCGTCATTGCTTCCGCTTCGACAGCAGCAGCAGCAAGATAAGCTTTTGCGGATTTAACAGTAGTAGGTTGCCGTCTGGATCTCTGACATTGACTCTGCCTCCAATTGAATGCGAAAGCGCTGCCAAGTTTATTGTAGCATAGCTTGAGTGATGTTGTCGACGTCGTTGAGGTCGAGGTTGACTGCGGGATAGGCTGCACATAAGCTCAAGCGCTAGCAATGTTTTTTCAATCAGAAAATAAATATTAAACTTAAAATGTAATAGAAAATACAGTAAGTTATGTGGAAAAATTTTAAAGGACTTTTTAAAAAGAATAAAATTTTAAGTAAAACTAAAATATTTTGAGTTTTGGCATAAATTTCGATCAATAACAGTTAAAAGTTGAATAGTAAGATTGAGGCGATATAATCGGAAAAGTACTAATCGATAAATCGATCGAAAACTTCTGAAGAGATTTTTAAAATTTTAAGAAGAATTGAGTTCTATCGAAAAGTGAAAGGGTAGCAAAAAGGTTTCATACAATAATTTGAAAGTATCAAAATACACAGCCCATAAATATCATAAAGTGTTGAAAGATATCGAAAATATTTTGAAGAGCTTAAAAGTATCGAAAGTCCATAAAATAACGTATAGTATCAAAAATATTCAAAACCTTCGAAAAGTTATAATGTTCCAAGTGTTTCAGAGAGTAGCTTAAAGTGTGAGACTATTCTCCGGCATGAGATTAAGGAACAGAGAAGAAGTTTTAAAAATTCAATAAAAATTAAAACGTATCGACAAATCGAAAATCCCTTATAGCTACTGAGTTACAAAACTAATTTTACTAATGATGTATCGTTATTGCTGTATCAGTAAGCAAATTGTCACGGAGATAACAAAATTCTTAAAATCTATTCAGAAGAGTAGTTATGAGCAAAACAATAACTTATAATTTGCTGAACCTTAGCTCTTGAGCTAGTGAACTGACTTTGAAGCTTCAAAAATTTATTCATAGGTGGCGCTGTATAATAAATCTTTTTTCAATATATCTGCAATTAAATATAAGATTTCAAGGAACTTTGTAGTATGGTTGCCTTTTCTTACCATTCGATATTTTTCAATATTTTCTGATATGTTTTTTGTATTTTTCGATTTTTTCATCCTCTATTGATTTTTTCGATATTTTAAATACTTTTCGACTTTTTCGATGTATTTTCATGTCATTCGATACATTTCGACTGTTTCAACTTATATCGACTTGTTCGATATTATTCGATACTGTGCAAATCCTTAGATAATGGATATGCAATTTTTTTTGACAGTTTCCGAAATTCGTCGGTTGACTTCGATATCATTCAGCTTTTTCGATACCATTCGATATTTTTTATTTGTGCTTCGTTTTTTTTGAAATTGTTAAGTGTTCAAATATTTTTTGTGACAAGTATAAGGTATTCAATTATAACAAATATTATTGAATTTTATTGCAAACTTAAAACCTGATTGAGAGAAAAGATGGGCTCCCTATCAACATCAGCTAATAAAGCCTAAATTGACGAAAATTGCATCTAAATTATTTATGAATTGTGTATGAGTTTCTTTAAAGCTATAGTTGTTTCGCTTAGTTATCCTTTATAGTATTAATTTTCAGCTTAATCGCTATCAACTCACACTTGCAGCGCTGGTAAATTTTCTTTGAAATTTTAGCAGCGCGCTAAATCTTTTATCTCAGTAAACCACCATCAGCAGCTACGGTTTTTGTTCTCATACCCGTGTTTATCCTCAACTACCATAACAGTTGCAGAGCCTTCAAACAATCGTAGTCAAAGAAAGAATACTTCCTGGCACAAGCTCTGACTCAATTGCTGGCATACAGCATGGCGTTACCCCCACTTTGATGTCACAGTGCAGTTTCAATATCGCCACCACCACTTTCACATTCAACTTCCAACATTTGCTTATTTTTCTGAAGCGAAGCTCACGGGGGATATCGTACCTCATATTCATCCTCGCCACACTTACTATATATGGTGCGCTCCACTCACTCACTCACTCTACTGCTGTTTGGAATTCTCTTCATTTTAGCTGATGGGATTAGAGTTAAATCCAGATAAAGGGATAAAGGATTTAGCGTAATGCTTTTTGCTTGCTATTGTTGTTGTTGTTGTTGGCGCTTCTTTTATACGCTTTAGCAGTAAAATGTATCAAGGATATACAAACTCAAACACACATACAAATGTACGATACTATAGCAGGATATAAAATTTACCCTCTTTATTTGTAGGTCGGGAAAATATTTTTTTTGTTGGATTTTTTTTCTGGATTTCGCATGCTTTTTTCTTTTGCTCGAAGGATACGCTTGTTGTCGTCGTCGTCGTCGTTGTTGATACTTTCGTCCTTGAATATACTATAGATGTCTCTGTGCAGTTAAAGTGTGTCTAAGGATTTTGTTTGGTGTATTTGTGTGTGTTCAAAATCCTTATGTTGTATTCGAGTTCGGGGTTAAACTTTATTTGTTTGTTTGTGGATGGATCAGATCCTGTTTTTTCTGTTGCTTTTTGCTGGTTTATTTTATTGAGCACTGCATTTGTTTCTCTGTTTATTTGTTTGTTTGTTTGTTTATTTTTGTGTCCTTAAGTAAGTGGCTAATACTGCTTAAAAAAAGGAGAGTCTGTGAAAAGAGTGTATATTGAGCAAGAGAGATATGAAGAGAGCGAGTACAATTCAATATTACTAGAGGCTGTGTGAGCAAAAGTAAGCCGGATTAACCCTTTAATGTATGTGCTTTATTGCTGTTTCAAAAAAGCAAAACAATAAAAAATTGAGCAGACACATAAAAAATGCAAAATTCATAATTTTGTGAATTTTTTTTTGATTTTCGAACAGGGGCTATTCAAAAACTGTTTTCATACTTACTCCAGCTTGCTTAAAAGCTTACGATAACGTTTGAACCAAAATTTGGAACCAATCGGATATCTCGAGATGGTGCCGGAAAGCCATTGAATAATGAAAAGCCAAGTGGTAGAAGAAAATACACTTTTTATTAATTTTATTTGAAATAAAGTCAATTAAAAATACTAATCTAATTAGTATCGCATCAGTTTTAAATTGAATGAACTTTCCAACGAAATGCTGCAGAGTGAAATCGGATGAAAAATAAAAGTTTTTCTTCCACAATACTGGCCATTTTCAACGAACATTTTTACGCAAGCGCCTAAGACGCCTATTTGTTCAACTGATTTTTTTATTGTAAAAATCATACCAATATGTAAAAGTTACAATTACAAAAGTTCTGTCGTCAAAGGGTTAAGCTGATAACTAATTTACAATATTTAAAAAAAAATTGTGGACAGCATAAAATGTTTTTATTTTCTTGGAAAGTAATAACTTTAAGAAGATATTTAAGAAATTCCGTTACCGTGGCTTCAATTTTGATAAATCCACTACCCTCTACAATTAACTTCAAACGGAAAACCACATATATATCCCACACATTATTGTTCGAAGCATAATCCTTAAACATTTTACTCGTATTGTAGCGAAACAACGCACTCACTCATTTATGGCATGCGAAATCGTGGGTAAAATGAAAAAAATTTTCATATCAACTGAACGTCGTAATGTAGAAATTCACAACAGCGATGGTCAAATTCAACCATAATAATCCATCTACAGTAACGGACAGCTAAATGAGTCGATACGGCCCCGTCGGAACTTACTCTAGTTATATTCATACAATCACCAACGTACCTATCCCACACCCTATTCTTCATTTTGGGTTATAAATTGAAATCGTTCATGACAAGTTTTTCCCTTTGTGTGGATTTAACTGACACGCTTGCCGTCGCTCCAACTTTGTCCTTATTATGAGGATACATTTGTATCCAGCGCTCATCTCGTATACAACTCGGTGGCATATTCAAGAGTAGGGTACCAACGTGATTCATCTGTTTGGCATCATTTGGATTTTGCCAACCATCCCAACAGCGTTGAAGTCAAAACAGCAGCAACAGCAGCAGCAGCGATATAATCCCAAGCCAAATTATTTGGGCGAAGTGGGACAGTTGTATGTGCACTGCAAACCGTCCTCCACCCCCAAAAAAAAAAATTCAACAGCAGCATCACTGAAACATATTTTTCAACATACTAAGCCAGATCCCATATTAATCCCAATGATTTTGTTCGCTGGCCGTTTGTATGCATTTGTGTTTGTTAATCCTTAAACCGGCGGGCGCAAAGCAACAGCGCCAGCCGCAGCAGCAGCTGCTGTTGTCAGCTTGTTGAAGATGAAGGCAAAGCAAAGTGTATTGCTGATAGCGCAGCAGCAGACAGCAGTGGAGGTGTATGGTGGAACTCGTTTATATGTCTGTCTGTTTCTTCGTTCGTCTGCATGTCTGTCTGCCCGACAGTGCCATATCGCTGGGGTTTGTGTGGGCGAGTTGGGATTTAATTTCGTGCGGGATTATTATTATGGATTTAACTCTTCGTTTTATGGATCGAATAGTATTACAAACAGTGGTGGCACAAAAATTCATGAAATTTATTTAAATTCTTGCACTTGGTAGAAATTTTAAGAATGTTGTTATAGTGTATATAAAACCTGTCTTAGGCGTAAATACACAGAAAAAAAAAGATTCTATGATATCAAACAATTCCGAGTCCGATTTCAACGAATGTTTTGTATGATCATAGAAACAGTTTCTCTGAAATAACAAAAGATGATTTAAAGAAAAACATTTGTTAATTTTCTTAAAGTTTTTGTTGAAACTTAAAATAAATTCGTTGATTTCAAAAAAAAATTGTTAATTTTCCTAAAGTTTTTGTTGAAACTTAGAATAAATTCGCAAAAAACATTTTTCTTTTTTGATTTTTTTTTTACTTTCCATCTATTTCTCTTCTCTAATGCTGTTGTTTTTTGTTGGTACTACTTATTGTCAAATCTTTTAATTTGTAATACGATTTTAAAACTTCAAAAGAGAACTTACATTTTTTTTTACCTGTCACCCACCCGATCACAGAATTGAACCTGTGTCCTGCGCTATGCCACTGTTCAAAGATGCTCATCTTACCCAACTCAGCTACCGACATCATTTTTAAGACATACTAAAATGATGTCGTTAAACTGCGTAACAACCATTGTCTAATCAGGAAAGCTCCTGGTTCAAATTCCGACGACGACATAATTTTTTTTTTATATTTTAATTTTTTTATTTTTTAATTTAAAAGTATTTAAAAAACAAAAAAACAAGTAGAGAACTATATATGTATATATTGAAAATATCTTGAAAACTGCCTTTTATATTAAAAAATAACGGACTCGTTTTTATTATTAACATAAAAGGCAGTTTTCAAAATATTTTCAATTTATACAAATACAGTTCTCTTCTTCTTCTTGTTTTTTAAATACTTTTAAAATAAAAAATTAAAAAAATAAAAAAAAATTATGTCGTCGCCGGGATTTGAACCAGGAGCTTCCCTGATTAGACAACGGAAGTTTTTTATTTGCAATATCAGTGAAACATTTTGCTGATTAAGCTGAAATATTTTGTTATATAATCAGATAATTTGAATTTGCAAATAACGGGTTTTGATTTTGCAAATTTTTTCTTTGATTCAAGGAAATGAATAGTTGAATTCCAGAAATTTTAATCAAAGAATTGCAATTCTTTGATTTTACCAATCTTGTTTTTTCTGTGTAAATAAAAAGCAATTTATAGATAAAACTTCATAGTTACAACAATTGTGACAATGTGGTGACTGCGATTCTTTCTTCATCCTAGTTTATCTTGAAACATGGGTGGCCGATATATGAACTATTTTTTTACCCAAGAAAATTGAATGGTGAGACCTATTTGTCCTCGTCCAACTGATCTTAAAATGGTACATGCTTTATTGATGCTTATCACATTTAACAACAAATGTGACTTGAGACAGACATGTATTTCATAGTCGGGGAACGATCCGCACATTTGCTACGCTGGCATTTTGAAAAATATAAATTCCGTACTTTCTGGAAATTCTGGCAGAATTCTTTAAAAATTTAAAGAACCTGGATGGGAAGCTTTGTTGCATCCTTGTTTTTTCCTTGTATTGTTTGATATTTGTTCCCGTAGATGTGGGCTTTTGACGATTGTGTTTATGAGAAACGGCGCCATTTGCTTGTCTGTTTGTTATATTGGCCACGTTAAATTCACTGTTTGCAGGATATGCAATCATAAGGAATTTGGGTTTATAAAAAAATAATTCATAAGCTCGCCTATTTGTTGTATGTTGTTTATCTGTGTTCCGCCGGTGTGTGATTTTGAAGCAACTAGGCTTATAAGAGAAACTCTTTTTTAGGGAGAAAGATATCCGCTTCCATAGGAGCTTCCTAATACCCGTACTGGTGTTGATTCAAGTTTTTGTTGATTTTAACATATTTTATTTCTTTGGAAAAAACAATGACATGCAGCATATACCATTGTTTTAGTAAAGCAACCTAGCACTTTGGCTCATAGAACATTCAGGCTGTGGAATGAAACTCGGATTTTCAGCTATGATTGAAACTGAGCTCTCTTTACCTACGAAATTCAAACTAACGTATTCTGTCTCCATGCAGCTTACTTTTAAGACATTTGACTCAAACAATCACGTCCAGATTGAAAATTTACTGGACTATCTAAGGTGAGTGCCTTTTGTTTGATAACTAATTAATAAGACACTCATGTTGTTCTTGTCTGATTCTTGGAATTGGCTTTTGGTTAATTGCAGAATTTTTTTTTGGCTATCGAGATCGATTTTATGGTGGGGATTTTCTTACAAATTGTTACGAGCTCAAAGTCTGAAAAAATTCCAATACAGCAGATATTTCAATAAACCATAATTTTTACTACCGTCACTGCATCATCTTTCCATTACGAATGTTTTTAATTTTTCATAAACACACACACACGTACACTTGCAGTGACAGCGAAGCACACGCACGCTAACACCAACACACACACACGCACACAGCACACAGAGACGAATGCCGTGATTCACTCGAGCATAAAATACAAAACAGAATTATCCCGTCTAAATGACATCCCTTCGAAATTAATCCTTAATTCCATTCATTTCGCATAATCCTCAGCAGTGCCAACGCGTACGTACGAAGCGGCTTATGGGGAAGCGAAGACGGCTGACGACGACGGATGGTGGTTTATTTTTGGTAGAGCGATGGGTGAATGTACGGGTGGAGTAGGATAAAGCACGCACAACAAGAGAGTGCTAAAACGAAATCACATTTCAATTTTTGGGGAGAGAACCGCGTACACTTGACGCAAGAGTGTAACAATGAGTAAATTATAATAACAGTGTGTGAGTGTTGTTATGAAAACAAAAAAAAATGCTCCACTAACGTTTAAAATTATGAGAGAGCGCCAAAGCCGCCAACGCTACGACGAATGCAATGGCAACACTGCTGTGTGACAACAAACACATGTTGCTTCCTCCCTTTTCTGTTGTTGGTGCTTTTTATGTTTTTTCTTTGTTTTTTTTTTGTGACTGCAGAATTCTGGTTCTTTATTCAACGATGCAGCGAATGGATTGATTCAGTTGCGTGTGAAACATGTTGGACGAAGGTTAGTGAGCGGTTAAACAATTTTTTTTTGTTTTAATTTTGCATGCGTGATTATTTTAATTTAAAAGTGATAAACGAAGAAATTAATTTTAAAATTGTTAAATAAGAAAACTTGTTAAGCTATTAGTTTAAAATGTTTGTGTGTGACTTAGATTCTGTTGATGATTTAAGAGTTGATTTTGAGTGGTGTAACCCTGTATTATGAGTGCGAAAACATTGTGCTTTACTTAACCGAGTGTTTAACTTACAAAATTCTTGGATAAAGATAGTTCATTCATTATAAGCCCTAATCAGCAAAATTGTAATCAATCTGTCTATTAGCTTTAAAATTCAAGGTGTGTATGTTTTTATCTTACCGCGAATTTCAAATGTTTACAAATTGAAATGACTCAACAATGTGCTCATAATTACCGGTAATACATTATCGGATTAGTAATCAAAAATGCTTGTAAAAAGGTTATCTCTTCTATGACTGCATTTATCAATGTTATATAAAACAATCCGTTAAATAACATATTTTTAATGAGTGTCGAAATGCATAATTTTAGTGGTTAATTTTAATATCTATTTTGTAGAAAGATCCATTTAACATCTTTTCCTATATGAGTCAATTATATCCTTTTGAATTAACGTAGAGCATTGAATTCCTATAGAATCTACCTCTCTTATCGAAAACGACAGAATTTTTTCAGTCACAACAATTGGAAATAACATATTCGTTATTTCAGTAAGACTACCGAAATTTATATGCTGTATGATAACGAATAATTTGAGTATCAAGTAATACCCATGATATCACAAACACACAATAATCACTAATCACTTCAAAAAGTGTCACTTTAAACGCAGATAACAGCTTAAATTTCTATCCGAAATAATGAAAGATTATATGTACAGATTGTCATAATTCTCATGTCAGACAGTGATATCATCCCAATCCTAGCACCTACTATTCAAATTTTTGAAAAATCTAAGTTTCGTGTTTAAAAGGACAACAGTCGTCAATAGGTCACACCAAACAAATGAGCAGCAAATAGTATTTTGCATGAAGTATGACTTTATAAAATTAAACAATTAATTCCTGCAAATAGGCACTAAGTCTTTGGATCATAATTTCTATCATTTAAGCAAGCGTAACTTATAGCAACGCGCCTGTATCTTTCCTGCGCTTCATTTTCAAAACAGATCTGAGTGCCGACGGGAAATGCACATCAACATGACACTGCGATCATCAGCTCCATCGATAGAATAAAAACAATGTCCGAATCCTAAGTAGACATCTCTGAAAAAAAAAAAAAATAGTACTTAGTTGTATATTATTAAACTAACTACAAACGCAACCTAATGTAATCAAATATCTGTGTGTTCAACATAAATAGCCGTCTTATAAGTAAAAAAGACTCTTCTAGAATTCTAAAGAAATAGAAAGCGATAGATACTGTGGCTATTATAAAAAACTTAAATCAATTAGTAAGCCTATACGAATCTTCGGTACTTCTTCGAACTACGATTCCGCTTGCACTTCCAATATTCAGGAAATTACTCAAAATTCCTTCTGATGAATCTTTTTTTTTTTAATTATAAAACTAAAAATTAAATTAAACCACACTTTATTTTAGTTTGAATCCAAATTCTTGCTCTATCTTGAGGATTATTTTTTGACATGTTTTGTTGAAAACTAATTTCCTGCATACTTTCACAACGACTGGCTGTAATTAGCCTAATTGTAGATAGAGTTAGTTCGAGTAGTGTGGACACCTTTTTAGTTAGTTTTTGCCAAAGTAATGATTGTAAGTTAATACGGTTAATTTATTTATATACATAAGTTATTCTACTGATTTTACTTTTTATTGATAATAAACTAAATTACTTAAAGTCTTAACTGTAACTACTATAAAAACAGTTGAAAGGAAAAAAATTATGATCCAATTGCTTTCGCGTGAATTAGATCAACACTTAGAGGACAATTGTAGAATATATGTATGGTCATTATTCATTATTTATCGCTTAAACTTTTGATTTATTATTAATTTATTAGAAACGCTCTGAGCAACAAATTCAGAACTATTCCCAGATTTTTCAATAACGGTGATTTATGTATATACTCTCAATTTTGCTTTCGGCAATCAACAATGAATTTATTTTATCTATTCTCTTCTTTATAGATATTATCTCTATTGATAAAGGTATATACCCTCAGAAGCGAAATGAGCGTATCTCAAAAAAATTCATATTTGTGATTCTTATGGTATCGGATAGCTTAAGACATTATGCATCTAATGAACTGCGCCAAATATCTTAGTTGAAATTTATAAAAAAATCTTCGAAGAGAATTTCCTCTATCTCAATTTTACATTTATTTCAACAAATTGACATAAACAAAACATCAATTATCTTGAAACGCGTTTTTTTTAGATACGCTTATTTCGCTTCTGAGGGCAGTATATTGCTGAAGGTATTGAAGGTTTTCATAGAACATGGGCTATACGCAATATAATTAGTTATCCTGAGTTTACCAGTATTTTTGTGAAATTCGGTAGCACTATCTTAAATTTCTGTCTCAGTACAACGTTTCAAAATGGTGCCATGAAGCATAAAATTTGCTGGACACTTAGCTAAAATTTTACTTACGACGTTATCACTCATAACTCGTTATTGCTCAAAACTCATTAGGTCAATATTTAGAAAATCTGTTGAATTAAAAAAACTTACTACGTGGTCGATAAAGTTTGCTGGGTTGCCTTTGTGAAAATCAGCGAGGGTCTTACGCGCCTATGACAGAACTTTCAACCCATCATAGCCAAGCCTTAAACCGGCAACTAGTAAGAAGTATTCCCTAATAATATTAAAATGTTAAAATTAAAAAAACTTGAGAAATTGCATGATTTTAGTGAACTTCATTATCCTTTTGTGCCTTTCGCCCGTCAATTATAACAGCGCTCTCGTGCTTCTTGTTACAAAAATTAAGCTGACTTTTCTTTGCTGTAACCCTTGCCAGCATAGTTGAGCCATGATTTTTACACTACAGTCAAGTAGTATTTGTCAGTACACAACAGCAACAGCAACAACAACAACAACATTATCATCAACAACAGCTGAAATGAACTTAAAAAGCAAAGAAAAGCTTTTAAATCTGATGCTTTCGTGCAGGCTAATCCCTATGAAGTTTTTTTTTTTGCCTGTTCTTTCCTAACTGTTGTTGTTTTATCTGCTATATAACGAGACTATTGTTGTTGCTGTCAGTATTATTGTAGCACTAGCTGAGCTCACACTAACAAGACAAGCGTAAAGCTGGCACGAGAAATACAGGCGGTAGCAGTACGTGAAAAAAAAAAATCATCACAAAATTAAAAAGACTTAAAAAATCATAAAATACTAAAATAAAAAAAACACAAGCAACTGACACCACGAAGCACTGCTAGCAACTATAAAAATAATTACAAAAAAATAATGCAGCTACTGAGGAGTGAGAAAGGTTTAGATGCAGTAAGGATCTTAAATCGGCTATGAGCAATATTAACCAGCGCAAACATACATCTAAGTATGCACAGAAAACCTTTTGTTTTTACCGAATCTATAATTTATGGGTATGAAATTAATTTTAATTATGAAATTAGAACTGTTGACATTCACCACCGACTATTTAGATGTATTGGTATCTACCAATTACAGCCCGAAAAAACTATGTTATTGTGGTCAATATTTGCCCAACTATTTAGCTGTATGTATGCGTAATTGAATGTTAATCTTAGAGCACACCTTACGTAGGTCGAATTACATTTGAAATGAAAATTAAAATTTAAGAAAAAAAAAATATTTTGAAAGTTAATTCGTGTAACTTAATATAAAGTGATATTTAAAAACAAAATCCTAAAGATACGAGTTTAAATATCATTGATCCACGACCAAGACGTTCTTATAACCATTTTCCAAAACAAATATGATTTTGTTTCTTCCTCCATTTGAACACCGTGTTTAAGGATGAACCTGAGTACGAGCTTGATCTAGTTTTCTTAGAAAAGGATTCCACCTACATATTCAAATTTACTACATCGATTTAGTTTCATTCATTTAAAAAAAAGGTCCTCATTTTTCACTTTCAAAAACCCTAGTAAATAAATTTCTTCTAAGAATCACAAATTACTTACTGCAAGCATAAACTGTAAAAGAAACAAAAATCGTATCAGTACTAGCGTAAATAGTTCGCACACAATTCGCGTTCCAAAATGAAATCACAAAAAATTAGCAGCTAATCCTTTTAAACTGAATCCCACACATGTTGAAAAAAAAAAAATAAAAAAAATCAGAAACAAAATAAACTTCATGAATTAAATACAAAAAAAAAAAAATATATAAAAACAAAGCAGAAAATTTTACACCAACAGCAAGAACACTTGAATTATTTGGATTAGTGATGTTATTTCGATGAGCGATTTCAAGAGTAGTTGTAAGCAAATACAAATATTACTAGAGAATATTCGTGCATACAGACTTGGTCAATTTAAACCGCTCAGTAAGAATAAAAATAAGAAATTTTTAATACCGTTTTTCATAAAAATTTATGTTTTTTTTTTGAAAACTTAACCAAAAAAAAAAATAGTCGAGAAATAAGAATTAATTTTTGATTTCGATATGTTCGAAAGTGAAAATTTCAAAATTGTAAAATCTTTATTGAAAAAATTTATGCAATTTAAACGGCTTTTTTCAAAATTTTTTTAATTAAATACCCCCGAGTAAAAATTTTTATGTGATTTCGTTCAATAGATTCAAGACAAAAGTTGATATTAAACACGAAGGGTTTTTGTGCATGAAAAGTGAGTCGGAGGGTTAAGCAAATTGTAATGAATTTGTTATTTAAAAAAATTTATCACATCTGCGAATATTTGCTTGTTTTGAGGAAGTTTGTCTGTTGAAAATTTTCACTAAGGTACACAGAATTGCCAAAAATGGCAAAGTCCTTAAAAAACCTATCCAATTTATTTAAATAAAAGATTCCCAAAATTTAATTTTTCTACAATTTGATTTTAGAGGTTGATTAAATTAATCTGATACTTGATTTTCGTTTCATAAACTCTTAAAATTGCGATGATAAAGCTTTTCTCGCGAGTGTAATCACAGGTGTTAGCCGTAAGCTACTCAGCAAAAACCATTTTCCCATGAGGTGTGCTTTTCAAGGAAAGAAAATATTTGAAATATAGATTTACAATAAATTTTTGCATAAATATCGGTTTTATATTGAAAATACTCAAAAGCTGCGAAGCCGATTTGAAACTTTTTAAAATGTTTTCTAACTATTTTATATGTTCCCAATTTATGCCGATTATTATTTTTAGATATAGCCACACGTTTTAATGAAATATTCTTTTTTGAAAAAAGAACAAGAATTGTGCCTAAAAAATAAATGTAGACCTTTAAGAACATATAGGCCTCGAAAAAAAATATTACGGACTACCAAAAAAAAAAGTACTTCGACACCTTTGATTACTACTCAAAAGTAACCTTCATGCTTATTCCTACCTGTTGCAAATTTGATTAAACTTTTCTTTTGGAATTAGGGCTTCCATGAGAAAATCACAAATATTCGCATATTTCATACGAATAAGCGCAGCATAATTTGCAACATCACTAACACCAAACAGCCAAGAATTGTAGAGAGAAAAAAAAAATAAAAAAAAAGTTACCCATTTAAGCTAAAAGCAGCAGCGCAAGAATGGCACAAATTAATGCAAGACGGCAATTAGCCAGTGTTGCCACATAATACGCATGGATAAATGTTAAGATTTTAAGTTGAGTTACGGATTGTACAGCATTTGCGAATTGTTTTTATTTTTATTTAATGGTTTCGTTTTCTGCTGCATTTTCTTAGTTTTATTTCAGTGATTTTTTTTTTGATTTTTAACTAATGATTGGCAGCACTGCTGTAAGTAGGAATTAAAATGGATTAGGTTAGTTGGATATATTGTGGGTGGTGGTGGCAGCAAGGGGACAAATAGACTTTAGTGGGACTTATGTCGTGTGTGGTTTTGGAATTTATTTTTAACTGGTGAATGTGGTGGATTATGCGGTGTCTTAATTTTATTAAGTGCTGCTAGTATGGTTTAAATAAAAAAAAAGTTTGTGTCACTTGACATTACATCTGTCTTTCTATTTGATTATTTCTTTGGGAAACTAGAAAACTCTATTATAATTCTCATTGTCTATCTGTTACAATTTCTTAGAGTTTCTATTGTGATTTATTTCATATTTTTAATTTCTAACTTTTACTTTAAAAACAAAGTGCAAAAACCTTTCAATAGCCTGTAAACAAAGCTTTTTACTTTGATGTCATTAAGTGTAACCTTAATCCTGCGCTTTATTAATATTAATACTTTCTGTGTTGCTTTTTTTTTTCTTAAATTTTTTTTTGCTGTGGCTTTTCAGCCTACATTTTTGAGCTCAAATTCCGTTAAAACCTTCCTGCTTAGCAGGCGAATTATAATTCTCACTCGCATTCATTGATTTCACAGTATTTGCGCACAGTTCTTTGGATGTAGTTTTTATACCCTACAATTGCTGGACGGCAGTAGTAGAAAATCTTTAGACTGTATTGAGCAGATATTTAGTATAGCAATATATCGTAAAACAGAAATTTTTATCCGCGATATATGGTATTTAAGCCTAAATTACTTCAATAATAATGAAACATTCTTTTATGTGGTTAAAGGCCCCGTCTATTCAGAGGACTTTTCCGTAGATAGAGCTCTGTTAACAGCAAGATTAAAGTATGACTTTTTGTGCTAATTTTAACTTATTCTTCTTGATTAGTTATTCTCCTAACATGCTCTGTAGGTTTTTCAGACATAAGGGTGTTCGCCAATAGTTTTCTTGTATTATTTTTCATTTCAATTGGGCAGATTTTAAAATGTTTGAAACCTCTTCTCAAAAAAAGGAAATTTGTCATAAGAAAATCAATGAAATTTGAGCTTAGTTTTCCAAAAGTAAACTACAATTTTCTTTGTTAACTAACTTTAAAAAGTTTTCGCAATTTTTTCCATACAAATTTTCTCAAAATTTTGCTCGCTTTTCATTTACTAAGAAAGAAATTTTGTGTCCGTATCTCATTTTGCTGTACAATTTTCAAATTTAATTTATTTTGATAAAACTTTTCTAGCTAATATGAAAAGCTCTTACTGCATTTTAAGTAGCGCTCTAAGGTTGTCTTGTTGACTGTCAGCTAGCATTTTTTGAGCTCTCAACTTTAAAGCAAGAAATAAATCCCGCTTGGGTGGTTAAGCATACGATGACGAGACGTCAACGGCATGGTGCTGCTGCTGTTAAGTTAACAAGCGAGTAACCGAGAAGGTGTAGCGTGTCAAGAAAATAGCATTGACAGGTTGCGACTTATAAGGCAACGAACAGAGTGTCAGAAATTTTACAAACAACTGCGTATAATTTTACTTCTTAACTATTTTGAAAAAAAGTATTTTTAGGATGCGAAGTTCCAGGTTATTCTTCTATAAATTTGAAACCATTATTCGTTTGTTAAGATCGTCTAGTTATCAAAATTGTAAAATGACTAAAATAAATAATTATCAAACATTTTTGGGAATGGATTTAAAGTTATACGAATAAGTCTTGTAAGCGAAAACGTTCAAGGAATAATAATAATGATAAATCAGCCACAAACGACAATGTTATACCTTACAAAGAAAGTACAGGAAAACCATTTTCACCACAAAAAAATAAAAAAAAAAATATCCAAAAATGTACTGAATAAAATGTTGGCCTTTAATCACCTAGAATTGAAATTTTTGCATAAGGCTAAAGTAAAATGACCCAAAGAACCAAAATGGAAATATTGCACAAAAAAACTGTCATGTAAATTTATTCAAAATTCCATTACTCTTCTATGTACTTAAGATTTTTCGTTGCTAATTTTGGATCCATACTCTCATACGAAAAATCTTCCATGATCCAATGTTTAAAAATATGTGGAAAAAGCCTTAAGTGTGGGGCTTTTTGGCTATAAGATTACACTAAATTAGCTGTGTTTCTGTAAAAGTTAAATTTCTCACGGACTTCTAAATTTATTTTTGCCATATTAACTCTGTTCGCTTCCTAAAAGAAAAAAGTAAGCAATCGGCTGTTGCGACAACAGTAATGTAGACGGCTAAAACTCGAAAAGAGAAATAGAAGAAAATCTTAAGGAAATGGCATGTCGGTATAAATCGCAGTTGTTGCTGCTGCTGCGACAGTTGCTTTCCGTAAGCACCAACATTGATTAATATAATCCGCTTGAAGACGTTCCACCAATTCAGTTGTGAGTTAAGTTGAGAGTTCAGTTTGGTTCATAATGATTTAAATATTCATTTGAAATGTCGTTGGTGTTTGTTGTTGTTGTTGTTGTCATCAGTAACTACAAGAGCGCAGCACACAACTTAAGTATAAGTTAATAATGCTTATGAATATTTTGCCTTACCAACCCTCTTACCATGCCACTACTACCCAACCTCCCTTCCCTTTGCTTTTTTAGCCCGATTACATTGTGCTGCTGTGTTTCTCTTATTCTTGTGCTTGATTTCTTGCTGCATTATGCTTCTTTTTTGCCGTATTCATCTTTATATTTTAAATCGATCCGTCGCAGCGGCTTTCAATGTCGCTTAATCCGCCACCAATGAACTGCAAATTTTTTTTTTGTATTGTATTGTCAATTGTTGTTTAACCCATTTTATACCAAATGCTTGCATTGTCCTTTGAAGTGATAGCTTGTGCTCTTGAGTTACGTCTGTTTAGTTAATGAACATTTTTCCTAAAATTACCCAATTTGTTTTAAGATAGTCTGGATTCGGAGCCGAATTTTGTCTGAATTTAAAGTTGAAGTTTTAGTGAATTTAGTAAATTTTCACAATTTGCATGCGTTGCTCTGCTGCTGGAACGTTTCCATGATGTTTTGCCAGAGTATACTGAATATAAAAAAAAATTATATACTGAATAAATTTGATATTAGAAGTACGCAAACTGACAGTTCACTTACGAGCTAACCTTATTAGAACTTTGCACACTCCAAAAACTCACCCGTTGTAAGCTAGGATGAGATAAAAATTTCTTAATTTTGTAACAGTTAACGACAACAAAAATCATGCTCTCAGAATGGGTTAAAATATTATCTGTGTGCGTTTGTGAGGGAACTTTTGTTGCTTGTACGCATTTGATATGCGGTCTACGGTATTCGATTGTATATTCGGTCGCTAACGAATCAACGAATTGTCGTCGTCGTCGTTCTGAAGTCAAGTTCGGTTTTGGATTTAACATAAATAGCTGTTATACAATCCATCCATCCATTCAGCCAGCCAAAGCGCTCTACGTGTATTGGGGATGAAATGTGATCCTCAAGACGCACGAGTGTATTTATGCTGCAATACAACCTTTTCAGCAGAGGAATGAACCTTAGCGCAAACAAATGAATTGAAGGAGTCAGAACAATATGAATGAGTTGTTCGATTGAAAGGGCACAGAACGTAAATGGAACGGGTGTTATCAAGAAGATTAATTTAAAGAGGGATTTTCTCAAGAGGAATTATATTTTTGCACAGGGATTAAGCGAATTTTTTAAGAGATTTTAAGATTTCACATTTTGCGTCAAAGCTTTGTCTGTGTAGATTTTTAAAGTTAAAGCACAATCAAGTTTACGTGAACGTGAAAGGGATTATATTACAATTCAACGACTGAAAATGCAATGAACTCGAGAAAATTTGCTTGAATATTATAAAAATGTTTGCAAATTTAAAGTGTTTTTGGTTTCTGCAACAATTTTTGCTAGAATTTTTTGGAAAATTTGCATAGATACTAGAGATTGCTAATTTAATTGTTGATTGAAAAATAAAAACTGATATATATATAGCTTTTAATTGGTATCCTGAATTTGATTATGAAAAAAATCAACATATTAAAAGAACTGCAAACTCTTTTTAGAATAATTAGTCCACGATGAGTAAGGTTGGCGTAAAAACAGTAAGCTCTGTACGTGTTAAACTATCCAAATATTCATTTCTATGCTCCATGTGACCACTTAGGGGTCAAAGAAGCTTGGCTTAAGTTTGAGCACCATTTACTCTTAAAGAGTTATTGTTTATTTGGGATCATTAACTTATCAGTACGTAGATATTTTATCATATACCAATTAAGTGCTTTTTTAAGCTAATTTATTGCATACTTACGGTCTACTATCCAACTACCGAAAAAGCACTTTTTAAGAAAATTTTTCACAGCATCGGAAACTCTCCGTGAAAATTTTTATTTTCCCAAACTTTTATTACAAGTTTTTATAGTATAAGAGCTAGCAACGTTTTCGACCAATCATTTCAGAATGGCTGGTTTTTTGATATCCTCTCTCTTTCATTATATCGATAGGATATAATGCTAGCCAGACTGCCCCCATGCCTATCGATATAATGAAAGAGAGAGGATATCAAAAAACCAGCAATTCTGAAATTATTGTTTTTTCGATGTTGCTAGCTCTCGTACTATTAGAATTAATAGAGAATAATATTCATTCTTAAGAAAATTTACGAAATCAAATATGTAGAGGTAGATTTTCATATAAAAATGTATGGCGAAACATAACGGGTCACGGCAATATCTAAAACGGAGCCGAGTTTTCAGCTAAATAGCTGCGGTTTGAATAATGCTGTACCTACTTATTGGGAGTTTTATGACTAATGTAAGTCAAAACTTACCATATGAAGGATTCTAGGATAGAAATCGATGTGTAGCCGCAAACTCGGCTACCGAAAATCTAGCCGAAAATCTACCAAAAATCTCTCCACGAAAGTATACGAGCTCTTGTTCTCATTAATATGAAACTTCAAAAGGTGGTTTTTGGGGCGCTTGGAGACATCGGTGTCTTTACGCGGGCGACGACATGAGCGATTGCCGCACCGCAATCATTTCTATGGTCAGTAATGCATGTGGAAGTGTAAGTTTCAGCTTAATTCCATTTTTGTACTTTGTAAATTAAACTAACTACCTTCATAAATCAATATTTCTTCAGTTTTGTTTAAAGAAATAATTTTATTTCCTATTAAACTTTACACTTTCGCTTACAAATCGTTTAAGTGGAATAAGTACCGCCACAAAAAAGAAAAAAAAAAGAAAGCAAATCATTATTTGTTCTAACTTAGGAAAAATCAGAATGAAAATAATACCCCCCTATTACTTACCTTCATTTACAGTGTGTACACAAAAGCGTAAAATCCTGCAGCTTTAATCCTGTGTAAAATCATTTCAAGGACTGACTATATTGTTCTTTTCACATACTCGTCGTATGTACGTGCACAATGTAGATATGTAAATTCAATGTCAAATATGCATTTTGAAGTGATTTTTATATAAGATTTAGTTTGATTGTTTTCATACATTTTTGTTGATTATTGATTTGCCTTTGAGTGGTTTAAATGATGCTTGAACTTTTTGTGCTGCTTTTGCCAGTCATTGACTGCACAACAGTGCATTTAAATAAAGCATTTTAAATATCAGTAATTCCATTTCATTTTATGTTCATAATTTGTACAGAATGGTTGACTGTTCTGGCTGCCTTTCATAATTTAATCCTTTTTGTGCGCCGGCATTTCTTAAAGTCGTTTTCTTAATACTTTCCGACATAAAGTAAAATCAACCCCAAGCATTCACAACAGTTTGCATATACATATGTGTGTGTGTGTGTGTGTATAGATTTTGGTACAAACAATGCTTTTTTAATCCTTAATATATTATTTTAATCCTTTTGCTGCTACTGCTGTTTTTCTTTCATCCCATTCTCGTTTTTTAGGCAGCTTTCAGCTATTTGTAGTTATGTATATTCACGTATTTGCATGCTTGTCAATTCATTGCCGAAATTCCGTCTTATAAAATACACTATTAGACAAATACATTAGAGAAGGTGTTAGTTATTAGTTAGATATTCGAGAAATTATCATCTCTAGAAGTCGTATTCTTCACTAGATTAGATCTTTTTAATTCACTTTATAAGAAAAAATGTACGCTGGAAGTTAGAAGGCAATCATTTCACCGGACTGCATCTCATTTCAACTAACTACAAACTATGTTTCTTAAGGTTTTATTGCATTAGGATTTTTGTAGTTTAATTTTTGTTAATTTATTGTATTTCTTAAGCTATAGGCATTTTAGATTAAACGAGAGTTCGCCCACTGGCTGAAACTCAACTATGATAATGGCAATACAAATCATTTTAGTAGCGTTTTTCCTGTTTAAATGTTATGGCTCTAAAAAATAAAAATCAAGGTAGCATTTTTTTCTATCCTTATATATATTCCCTCCTCAAAGTGGTTAGGTGTGTGGCACCGCCCATCAAAAACAAATATCTTTCCTCAGAGTTCCATCTGTGTACCAAATTTCATCAAAATAAATTCATTAGTTTAGCTGTGAAAACAAATTTCTGGTTAGGGGCGTGGTACCGCCCATTAAAAAAAATCTTTTCTGAGAGCTCATTCGATCTCTGTACCGAACTTCTTCAAAAACGATGTAGTGGCTCAGCCGTGACAGCGTTTTTTCCCACTATGGGCGGCGCCACGCCCTCTTAAAGAACATAATATCCTTAATATTTTTTTATTTTATCCAAACAATACTTCTTTTTTATGTTAAAATCTATCTCCATATCAAAAGGAAACGTATTTTCCAGTTAGAGGCGTGGCACCGCCTACTATTAGAACAACATTCGCCACTGCTCGTCTTCACAATCTTTCCATATATTATTTTCTTTATATTTTCTTTTCATTATATCTATTGTGTTATGGCAGTTAAAAATGGAACAGTTCAATTTTGTTCAAATTAAAAACTTTGTCCACTGGCGTCGTTTTCCACATCCTATTAAAATAATACATGCATGCATATATAGAGTATATGTGCCTCCTTTTGTGGCAACACATTTTAATCTTTCTTTGCTTCATAGCAGAAAACATTGCCACCCCTTTTTACGAAATCATTTTACCATGAACTTTACGCAGATTTAGGTTTTTGGCTTTGGATTTCTTACACAATCTTGTCTCTGTTACGTATGCATCCATGGTTTGCTAACAAATACATATACCAAATAGTAGTACATACTCATGCTTATGAGCGATTTTATCAACTAAGCATTCTAAGAAACTACTACTTATAGTCTTTTGGTTTTACTGCTACTACTTCAACCAACAGTTCATATCTCTAATTCTACGCCTCATGGACTACGTACCCTATGATTTTGGTTACATTTATCTGGTAATTTGGTTTGCTTTGTCACATGTGTTCCTCCAGCATTCTCACTCCTCTATAGCATACTTTCAACATGATGTCCTTTGAGTTTTCTATTTGAAATCACTTGCCAATAATTGTAATAATTGTTGCTCCTCATTTGGTTGTAACAACATGTTTGTCTCTTCTCATATATATCCTTGTTATAAGGATTAGTTTAGTACATCAACATGTAATTTTGTGGCATAGTTACTGAAGCTTGGCTTGGCTTTTGTTTTTGTAGATTTGTTTACTTCAGCATTTATGGTATATTTATTTTTTTGGCAACAAAACTGCATTAAATTGGATTTTGAAAAATGTACTCTACAAAAGAAAACTTATACAATAAATGAAAACTCTTATATGAAATTTAAATCCCTTCTCTCTCACATTGAGTTCTTTATACCCATTATTAATAGTATTCTTATTGGATTATATATTTTGCAGCCTATACCAGTCAACTAACCAACTAACAAACTTAAATACCCAGTAGATATATGTGGTATGTCGAAAATCGAATGCATATTTTTCTACCTGATTTTGAAAAACTCTGCTACTTATTGTTGTTGTTGTCATTGCAATTTAAGTCGCTTACTACACAAATGATTGGTTTAAATGTTAAATTCCGCTGTAGGTTTTATCATAAGTAGCTGGCTGCAGTATGGGCCAGGTAGTAGTCATATTCATTCGTATATCTAGTTATGATTTCTGTTTCTTTTGTAACATTTTTTCTGTGATTAGGAACACAAATGTCTTTAGTCTCTTGGCTTGTGTGTCCATTTGTCTGTTGGATTTTATTTGTGTCTGTTTGCCAAAGTGGGTGGCGGCTGTCTGTATGGTTAGTTTGTGTTAATACCCTTAAGCTAATAATGAAGAATTGTTGTCTTTGTACTGACTGACTAACTGAATGACTGGTGGGTGGAAGGGGTTAAGGCAGGTGTGGGATTCGCTAGTTGATTTAAAACAAAGTCTTGTGGTATTTAAAGACTACGAATAGCAAAATATTTTTTACAATATACATAGTACTTATTGAAAAAAGGTGTACATTTGTATCATTAAATGAATTATAATAAAATTAATTTTAAAACACAAAAAGTGAGGAATGTTCAGACTTATATTGTTATTTAAAATCATTAGAGTCTTATTTGCCTCTCAAATCAAGTTAAAATTATTCAAAACTGTGCAAATTAACTTTAAATGCCAAAATAGATTGAAAATGGATGATAAAATATCGGCCTTTTGAGTTGTGAGAAAAAATTAAATATGAATTTTGATCTTGATCCTTCAATTTCAATTTTTCTTTGACAGACTTAGATTTTTCATTAGATTATTTCACCTCACTTTTGTCAAAAGGTGAGAGTTGAGTTTCCTTAATGTTAAGTCTGCTGTAAGTTGTCTTGAATCATGCTCAATTCATATGTATCCTATGAAAGCTCAGGTGGTTTGTAAAGAAACAATGCAAAAGTACTGCATTCGAGTGTGTGAACCATCGTTAAGCTGATTCTATAGCACTATATGAAAATGTGTCAACTCTTTTTGATTCCAGTTTTCCTATACAATAATGTTACAACTTAAATTACCAAGAATAGATTCATCATCTTTCAATTGACTTTAATTCCAAAATGATGAACTTTCGCAATAATTTATACTTTAAATTTCTCATTAGACTGACAATAGTTCGGTTGCTATGTACATTGTGACTCCAATTACTTCAGTAGACCTGATATACCTATGTATAACTCATAATTGAGGTGAAAAGGGCAACAATTATACTATCTCTTATGATGAAATGTAGCTTCTAAAGATAAGACGTTCATTTTACAATTTAGAGGCAAGCATTTCGGAAGTATTTCGTACTATGCTATGAGATCTTTTTAAGTTAACATAGAAAAATTCAATGAGAAAAGTGAGGGCTGGAGGTAGTTTTCATAAAGTTAAGTTCACTATCATTTGTCTCTCGGTATGGTTCGGAAATTTTCTGTATTCTTTGCAAGATTTTATCGTACCTTTTGTTAAGAAACTGCTCAAGTACATCGTTCTAACGCGGGGGAAATAGTTGTGCTAACTCAATATTAGAATGTTTCGACTATTATGTTTTATTTTATTTCCATGCTTTAATCGTGAGAACAAATTTGAAAAAAAAAGTTTTTGGATCACAGTTTTTGAAAATTGACGTCAGACGAAAACTACAAAATACTTGACCATTTGTCTCAAAAACCAGATTAAATGAAAAAAAATTCTACCCGATTTATCGTCAAAAAATACATAGATGATAAAAAAATATATAGTTTCGAAAAATAATGTTTAAAAGCGAATTCATGTTCTTAGGAAAAAATTTTTAAAAGTGCCAATAGATAGATCCTTAATCATGACGTGATTGCCAATATTTTCCAAAAAAAATTATATAGCAAATTTTTTTTATATTCGTCATCCATTTGATTGAGGTGCTATAAGTCATATGACTAAGTTTTGCTATATATCCAATATTTCTTTTCACTCAATCATAATTTCTAAGGGTTGTTGACTGTTCTTAACTACAATTAATTGTAAATATTTAACTTACATCATGACTACATACAAATATAACAACACATATAATTATCATTATATTTCCCAGTAGTCAGCTGAGCAAGTCCTCTTCCGTAGAAGGTCTGCTGGCAGCAGCAGTAATACACTTGCAAACATTGTTGTACGCGTAAATGCTGCCTTATTTGAGAACTTTTACACATGCTATAGAATCATAAGCCTGACCAAAACTAAAAGCTACAGAGTCTGTTTTCAATTTTTATTTTTATGATTTATTTATTTTTATAGTTCTCAATTAGTTTAAGAGAAATTTGTCACGAATATGATTGGAGCTGAATGATTCCACACCACACAAATTGTTCGGAACAACGTTGCAAACAATGTTACCAAGTCGTACTATTTTGGTTTTACTGCAACTCCTTCCCAATGAAGGCCTTCTTATAGCGTTACTTACAACTGATTTTTCTGCTGCTTCTTCCCAAGTAAGGCCTTCTCATATCGTTTTTTACATCAGCTAATGTTTACTGGGATTATTCGTAGTGTGGTATTAAAAGAAATTGTCAAACACTTACATATAATATAGGTGACGAATTCTTAAGAACTATTAATAATAAGCTTTAAAAATTTTAACATGTTTTTGAGCGTAATGCAGGGGAAAAAATAAACGAGGGTAAATATTTTAATCTATAGAAAACAAAGTGTAAAAAATTGTAGCTATAATGATAGATATAAGCCTGCAAAATAAATATATAAATACACACATACCTATGTAGGCTTATATGTACGTATGCATGTATGTATATATTCTATGGGTTTCAAAATGAACCTAATTAATAGCAAATAGTTTAAAGCAGCTTATTTGTATTGCTGACGCAGGGTTAGTTACCTTGGTTTAAGTGTTGAGACTTTGTAAAAAATTTATAATTAAACTATTTATGTAAGTTCAAACAAATAGATAACTCATTTGTAATAGAATGTCACATTTCCCAATAAGTATTATATTGCAGCTTTTCAATTAAGAACTCACTTATAAATCAAAAACTTAAGTTTTTAAAGAAAATCAAAGATAGTTAAAATTTTGGCTGTCAATGCAGTTTTGCTTCGAATAGTAAAATCATAGAAAAATCTTTCTGCCAAATTTTTAAATTTTTTTTTTTCAAATTTACATGATAATTTCATAGTGCATATGGCAAGGGTGAGAACAAAGGTGTTCCTCACCAGACAATCACCTTTTATTCAAAACGAACGTAATTGCATAAGACCGTCTCTGTTATTAACCTCCGCATATGCAAAAAATAGCTCACTCATAGGAAATTTTCAAAGGCGAATATTTTGAGGACTATATTTAAAAAAAAAAAACGATTTTTTTAATATCGCCGTATCTATTTACTTATACAGGGAAGATAAGGAAAGTGTTCTGAAATATAATTTTGAAAGCACAAAATTGGGGAATTGGCTGCTTTTGAAAAAAAAGAAACAATATTTGTTTTATATCTTAAATTGAGCTATTGCGCGCACGAAATTTTCCGCGTTTAATTCAAATCCATCATTAATTTTGAGTCGTTTAAACTTTGTTTCAGAACACCTTCCACAATACAACTCTACGTGTTACTTAAATGTTTGACAACTCGCCGCGTATTGCTAAAATGATATTAACAAAAAAAAAAAAAAACTAAGAAACATGGAACAAATTGCGTTTAAAAAAATATAAGCTTCTTCGACTTAAAATGAACTTTGGAAAAATATTTGCTTGACCCAACCCATAAGTGAATTTCAGATCATTGAAGCATAAGTTTTTAACCTGTTCAACAAGAAGTCAATTACTGCTTCTTTGTCTCTTCATCTTATTGTTGTTGCTGCTGATAATTTTGCTGACCAACAATAGATGAGCAGTAACAATCCTTTGAGTGCTTTACATTTTTTTTTCGAAGCATCAAAAAAAAACAAACACAAATCCTGTATCTCTCTAACAACTTCTTAGGCTACCATGTGCGCCACAACTAATACCACTACGATTTAAGAATGTTTGTTATTTTTGTTTTTATTGTTGTGTTTTTTTTCTATGCATGTCTCTTAGTGCTATTAGCAATGTTCAAGTAGATTAGGGTGGATCCAATTTGAAAATAAATTTTTAAGCAAAGTTTCACTGCAGCTGCAAGGATATAAATTTCGTTTAATGCAAAGAAAAATGTTTCTAAATTTACTACCCAATACTATAACCATATAAATGAATGCACCCTAAGGCCTGCATTAGTATGTCCGTGTGTAACAACAATTCCTTGGTTATGCTGGACATACATAAGTAAGCTTAAAACAAGTTAAGAAAATCTCTGCTGCTGTTGTGGAATTAAGTTAAGAGTTTTCTTGCATTTTCACAAGCTTTACCATTAATTTTTCTATACTTTTGCTGCTGACTGGGTATAGTTATTTTCTTCTTGCTGTCATCTATCTTCTCAAGCGCTTTTTTGTTTTTCTCCATTACTCATGTGAGTCATAAGTTCACCTGATGATAGTCCCAACTCAACATTTAGCATTAAAGATTTTGTTGTTATTGTTGTTGTTGTTGTTGAAAATTTTTGAAATGGGGACTTGAGCAAATTTCATGCATAGTAGTAATATTTATTACGCAAATAAGTTGAGACAATTTAAATGCTTTTCTTAATACCATGAGTTTAAGCAGTAAAGAATGTCCTTTTTTTCCCCCTTAAGGAGCAACTCGTTTAGCTAAAGGGTATTTTTTGAAATATTTTATTACCTACTGGAAGATATTTTGCTGTGGAAAGAAAGTGACAAAAAGCAGAATGGCAGCTACATAATACTTTACTTGCATATGTATGTAGATGAAGAATGTCTAAGAACAGCTTAGAGGAAAGGTAAAAGGATAATGTTTTTAAGAAATTTGAAAAATTAAGTCAATACGTTAAGATTGCAATAATATTTTGATTGTTTTAATTGACATAACTAAATACATTTTTAATTAATTGCCATATGTGTTGTGAAGATGTTCTACAAAAATTAAATGGGATTTTTCATATGATTTATGTCAGCTAAATGTCTGTGCCGGAACGTAAAACATCTTAAGTTAACTACAGAAATCGAACAAATTAAATATTCAAAATTTCAGTGCAACAACAAGTTTAATTATTGGATACTTCGAGGGAAGCATGAAAAAAATGAAATCATGGTGATGTGTCGTGTGTTGCATTTTGAGCTGAAATCTGGAACCTGATACCTCCTTGCCAAAAGGCTCCCTACGCCACTGATCTCGCCTTAAAAACTAAACCGATTTAAATAAATACCTTTTCAAAACAATTGCGTTCAGCTCGAACAGTTTTCAATGGAAGAGTCAACGTTATAGTTAATGCGTCAACGAGTACAATAATGTAGTATCAGGACCATAGTCAGGCGGTGGTGGCGGGGTTAATTGGTTACGGAAGGATTCCTCCTGGACCCGTAGTTCTTTGAAGAGGTCTGCACATTTTCAGAAGTAATTTGTTTTTTTTTTTTTTTAATTTGTTTTCTTTCGTAGAAATAAAGTACGATGGAATTATTCGGGCGTTCGAGCTTTCAACTTCAAAAGTTAAGTTTTGAAAATGAAACTATGAAATGAAAAATAAATTTTGTAGCACGAAAGTTTTTAAGAATGCAACTTCAGAAATGAAATTGCAAATTTGTTTAAATGAGCTATAAGCCATGTATTTTTCTAGAATATTCTGAAGCACAACAAAAAAATTAGAAAATAAGAGTATATTTCTTGATAGATAATAGAAATTTTCATTTCTTAAACATGTGTAAAACAACATTTTCTTATACCTATATACTAAGCTATTAGACACGTCACGTATGTTTTATGTCAAATATTTTCATGTAAATAATAAACATTAAGTTTTTCTCAGAACATGAAAAATGAAAAAAAAACATTAACAAGTGCAACCTAAAAACTGCTCTAACAACAATGATGCAGGACTAAGTTTAATACCAAGGATTCTTCATTAAATAGCTGCTATAAGGCATCAAGTATGAAGAATGAAAAAACCAGTTAACTGCAGTATAAGTTAGTTGAAGTGATTAAAAGATGCTTGTCAGTGCTATGTAGTTAACGCTTGCAAGTATGCAACGTTTAACATAAATTTTGTGAAAATGGGGTGTAGAAGGGACTTTGTATGTAGTAACTATAGCAGCTTATAAATTTAAATTCATGCATTAAAAACTGCAAGACTTTTTCTTTTCTGTTTTCCAAAGATGTACAAAGTTTTTATGATGAAGGGTTTACAAAATATAAAGTAGCAATAGACAAGTGAAAGAGTAAAGAAGAGTGCAATGACGAGTTGTGGGGTGTCAAAAAGGAAAACAAAGATTTATCAAGTTTAAGCGTTGTTTTTGAAGAATGACAAAAGAAAAAAAAAACGTAATGTTTTTAAAAGTATTTAAGTTTATTAGTAGTTAAATTTATGCAGCTTAATTGTGGCAAGGATTAAGTGTCAAATTATTGTTTAATTCTTATTGCTGCAAAATTCTATACGGCATGAGCATTTTGCTTTAGGTAAAATGTTTTTAAAATTCTTTAGTATAAGGCGGTAATCCACAAAATTTTAATTTTAAATTAACGAGCTTAACCGAAAATAGACTGTTTGTGATTGCTTTCATCTCAAAAATTTTTATTCCATCAATGCTTTGATATGCTTTGAGCATCTTGGCAGAGCAATTTTCTTTTAGTTCTTCAGTTCTATTCTGAAATGATGTTCGTGGTTTTATTATTTTTATATTTCTATAAAAAGTTTAATCAGTTTAATATGAATGTTTTTAAAACTACCCTTTCACTATTAGGCAGGGCCGTATTACCGCATACGCCACCGACGCCATGGCGTATGGGCGGCAAGGCTACGGAGGCGGCAAAATTTTGAAAAAAGTTTTTTTTTTTTTTTAAATCCAAAAATTAACACCAAGTATGAAGTGGTAGAAAGAAATGAAAGTCTATATGAATATTTTCTTTAGAATGGATAAGGCAATGCAATGGATAAAAACAGATGCAACATATAAAAACTCAGGTCACGATAAAAAAAGTTTCAGTTCTTAGGTTGATAAAACTTGCGATCGCTTGTGAAGCGTATATGTAACTCCTGTCACAAAGTTAGCAGACAATTGCATATCACGAGTCTGTAGAGCGGTAAACCGCGAAAATTTTGTATTTTGGGTTGATAATTGGCGGCAGTGCACATCAGCCATCGGTTGGCACGAAAAGTCTGAACATTCAAATTTGAATTTGCAAAACGTACGAACTGATTATAAAAAAATTAATATTCTCTTTTTTTTTTAAATAAATTGTGTATCCGTTTCGTATAAGGGTTTGATCAGAATATACGTTTTATTTATGATAAGGCGTAAAAATACAGCGTTGCTAGTCGCGGCGATTTATCGCCAAATTGACGATTTTTTTACCTTTAACCAAATCGACCTGGCTGGTGCAGTTTTTATTGATTTTTCAACTTCCAATATTGTAAAGTTGAAAGAGACGGTTCGCGCCAAAAAATTGTACCAGAAACCAAAAAATTGCACGCGCTGGGTCGTTTCGGTTACTTTCGTTTGCAGTTTCAAAGTTCAAAAAAATAGCTTAAGGTTATTGAGGTTACTGGGGTTACTTGAGGTTACTTGGGGTACACTCGAATGGCATATAACTAATAAATTCTTAAGGTTGCTTTTGTTGTCAGGCGTTTGTACTACTAAAAATTTACTTATAATTTTTTTTTTAATTTTGGGGGCGGCAAAATTTTATTGGCGTACGGGCGGCCCTGCTATTAGGCCTAATGTCACCAGCGGAGTTTCTTAATGTAAGAATAATTCAAAAACAAAAAAAACATACTCAACTTCAATGTTAGACTCTTTGCTATCTCATAATGAGCCTTAGGATTGGATCATATTACGTGGTATACTTGTGTTTTCTCCGGTTAGATGAGATGTTTTAGATAATTTTCTTGGAAATATTTTGTAAACTTTTTATTATTCCTTGCTAAGCACTTCTTTACTAAATACACTAATTGCAAATACAGAACAGCTGAAAAATTAATAATATTTACTATAATTATACATATATATGATGTGAGCTTAAATTATGTATTATTAGATATTTGGCGTGTAAATACCGCTAATCGCTGCTAATGTACTCCTGCATATAATTAGCGCGAATTAAAGTTGTATTAATTAGTATTAGTGTAGTTAGTTAACGTACATATATATATGTGTGTGTGTGTGATTTGTGTGCCTTCTAGCATATTGTGCGTACTTACGTCGCATTGTATAGCGTTTATGTTTAGTTAATTTGTAAATTGAATTTAATTTATCGTTATTTAATTGAAAATTGTATGGTACACTCACGAGCCTTAGTGATAAAAATATTTGTGGTGTGACTAATTATACAATTACTTTTGCAAATAGATATACATATGTATAATCGGTTAATGTCATGATTAAGAAATTATCAACAAGTCACACGAAAAATATTGAGGGTATTCCTCTAAGCGCGAACACTCGAAAAGCATGCAAAAATCGAAAGTTTACGAGCTTGTTGGGTTCAGAGAAAAGATTGAAGTTTTAAAATGAACCTCTCAAATAAGCTATGTATGTATCAAATTTCTCTAGCATCTATCTTAAAGTTGTTTCGAGAATACTACATACACACATCGTGTTGAATAGAAAATATTTTGGCGTGTTGTGGCAGTTTTTTTTTTTTTTTTTGAAAAATAAAATCGCTGATCTAGAGTTCTGTTATGGGGAAGGGTGTAGTTTGAAATATTGAAGAATCCAGGGGAATAATATATTCCATCCGACAATATATAATGTAAAATTACTGGCCATACGGGAAGTTTTAGACTTTTCTAAGTCCGCCACTGAGTATAAGGAAAATACTAAAAAGATAAAGATATACGTTGTGCATATTCTTGATGTCAATATTATGCTTGAAATTGTTTTTTCTTTTGCTGAGAATTGTAAGTGAATTTTTGAGTTTTTGTCTATTAAAACTGCACTTTTTTTAACTTTAATTGCCACTGAAATAAAAAATAGATCGATCAACATTTATTATAAAATATTTCAAAAACAACAGAAAATATCAGCTGCGCCAATATTATTTAATACTGCAACAAAAAGATGCTGAACACAATTTTGTTGTTTTTTTTTTAACCAATAAATCCGCTTTTGTTTTAACCTCAAATCATTGGCAAGGATAATAGATTTAATACGTTTATTAGTATAGTACGTATGTATGTGATTGAGTACATGTTTGGGGTATAAAATGGTCTGTATGTATGTAGCTGCTTGTATAAGCATAAAATAATGCATATTGATGCCAACTACGCAACGAGACAGACAGACTAGAGAATAATGAGTGGGTCGGATTAAGCTGAAAAATGTAAATTCAAACAATGACAAAAATAACGCCAAATACATCATAAGCGAATTGCATGCTTTTGTTGTGAAGCCGCTAAATACTCAAATTAGGGGTCATACTAATAACTTAAATTGAAAGGTATAAAGATACGTGGTAATGGGTCTATTGTGAAATTTGCTCATACTATATAGATTGAATATTAAGGCGTTACTGCGCTACTCAGTTCGTTGATGATGTTCAAAACCAAAAGTACAAACCGATGGGTTGATAAATTAATAAATGATGCTTTAGGGTGGCTATAAAAATCATTGAATATATACTTATTTTAACAAGTCTATAAAGCTTTTCCTTTGAAAATTGAAAGTGAAAAATGAGCTCAATAACTTAAACTTAATAATGATTCTGCGTTAGGATGACAATTTGACCTTAGGGTATTCCTTAAAAAACAACTTTGAAAAATGTGCTTATTCGACAAATTTCGAACTGCGGCCTTGCTCGGTGGTATAAACGTGCGTTGAAGAAACTGAATGGGTTTGACAAGTAGACGTGGCATTATCCATAGAAGATACAATTTAGAGTTATCATATCTAGAGAGTTTCTCAACGGAAACAGAGACACAATCTGGTGGGCTAAAACAAGTGGGTGCAGCATATAAAGCGAACGGCATAAGTCTTTGAAGTCAAAAGATTATTCGAAGAATATGTAATTTAGTACGAAGGCTCTTCTTGAAACGAATATCGTCACTAAAAAAACTGGGTGACATATCAATTTATAAGATATTCGAAAATTTTTGTGTACACAATTTAATATTATTTTAGTTCCAGCATAATTTTCACACCACCCTTATAATAATTTAACTCTTATTTTTGTTGTTTGCCCTAAAGTGATTGTGATTTTTGCCACTATTGATGCATTGGTGTTTGTCTAACCAGAGAATTTAAACCAAAAAATAATGCGTTTCGCCCGAAAGTATGCAGTGGTGGAAATGCGTATAAAAAATCTACTTCATTTGATGTGCTTTGCGAAAAGCGCCTAAAGTTTTTAAATTGTATTGATAATACTATCGCTGGTACTGCATGCAAAGCTAAGTGCATACGCACATATAGTACATGCATGTATTAGTAAGTGCGTGCGCATGTGCTTGTGTATTATTGAGGTTTTCAAAATTTTAAATACGGATTTTGTGGTCGCCATTATAGTTCTAATGTAGCTGTGCAGCGAAGAGTGTTGGTCAGCTCTGTTGTATGTTTCATATGTTTAATGAGTAGTCACAGTGGTTGTTGCACTCATTGCAGAGTAGTAGTAGCAGTTGGTGTTCGTGGTGCTTAATGCATAATTTGGCAACACTGAATATTTTCTGTTCTGCGTGCAAAAAAACCGCTAAAGCGCAAAAGTAATTTGTAAATTGGCTGATAATCAGCAACGATGACAATTTAATTTACCACACTAACAGAAAAAAACATACACAGTTACACGCTTGCAAATATTGTATGAACTATATATGTATGTATTGGAGCAACGATAAAACAATACTTATGCAAAAAAATTCACATATCCACTTAAATTATTTTATTAAATGCTTCAAAATCCTCATTATCAACCAAAATATTGTGAGTTGTGTTTGTTCAATTTTTATTCAATCATTTGAAAATGTGGCTTTGGTACCTGTGTGTGTGTGTGTTTGCGTGTGTGAGTCCACGCGTTTGTGTTGTTGTTTAAACCTATAAAGCCTCTTTTGATTTTTTTAATACCAATGAATTTAATAATTGGAATAATTAATAATAATTTTACCACTGCATTAAGCGCATTTTCATATTTTCTGTGCACCAATACCCCGATTTTTATAGCAGTTCGCAAAAGAATACGCTTTACGCATTCGTAATACGTGACATTGTGCGTAACAACAGCATCATGCAGCATTTGAATATATACTTCATTCATTCATTTTATAGCGTTCATCAAGTACTTTGGAAATTTCACTCCAGGAAACAAAAATTTAAGAACAGCGCTTATGTTTGAAAATTTATTTGGAAATATATTTAGTAACTCGATTTAGAAAAAAAGAAATTTCGATAAAGTTATTTTCTGCTTAAGGTAAAGCCTGTACTAGGCGGTTTTTGATATTTTTTGGGTGATTTGGCTATTATCCAATTCCGCTCCTGAAAATTTTGCATCTATGGCAAGATAAGGGGCTTCAAGGCAGTTCACATCACTTATATTTGCTAGAAAGGCAAGAGCTCATCATAACAGTGATGGTAGACACAAGCTTATCTGATGACAATATTTTGCTCTCACCACCAAAATACCACTTTCGAATTAAACTTTCACTTCAGTTTCCAATGATACCGACTACACTCATTCAAATCAAACTCCGTGCAGCTCATTATTATCAACGATATTTTTTTTTATTTCAATTTCTTATTGCTAAGTAAATCCAACGTGCAGCAGCAACAACATCGTGCTTTCCGTAAGATAATAAATCTTGCGATAAAAAAAACCTACTACTTTCTTTTTAAGGATACGCAGGATACGTTTATTAAAAAAAAATTTTTTTGTTAAATAAATGCTATCGCATTTAAGCTCTTTTGTGCTTTGAAGATTTGTATTTGCAGTGCACATTGAGTTGGAACTTCATAAATCGCCATTAATACGAGTAGATGATGATATTTCTTATACGGTTTACGAGTATCTTATGAATTCAATTAAATTTCATTTGCTGTGCGTGCGATTGTAATTTTTCTTTTTGAGGAACGCGTGTTATTTTCATTTTTTATTCAATTTTTTTTTTTCTTTGACTTGGCTTAATGATGATAAGCCTGCTGCGGATAAATACAAGTACAAGTAGATACTTGCGTTTGTGGCGCGTTATTTTAAATGTTTTCATATCGCAACTAGGGGTATGTTGCTTAATGGATAAGAGTTTACGTGAGGGTGATTTTTGTAAATGCTGTCAATTCAATTTTTGCTGCTACTGTGTCATTTGCTTATCACTGATTATGAATTTTTATTGATTTATCTTTAGTCTTTTCGAAATTTAATAAAATATTTGCATCATTTATTAAATTTCTATTTATTCATTAAATTCAATTCAAACCATTATACAATTATATATAGTTTAAATTCTTATTAAACATTTACCAGCTCATCATGTTTTCTTCTAAATCTCTCAATTGGGCAATATAGCATGTGCCAGGTAATCTGTACCTTTCCTTTTCATAGAATATTTATGCAAAACTTATTAAAATTAAGTAACAACATTTCTTAATAATATTTCAAACGACCGACATTGATCAGTGTTCGTCCTTCTTCAAATTCTGTACAAAAACTTACTATCAAATCTTAATGACTTGAGATTAAATCTATGAAAATTTTAATAACTAACCCTCATTCAAAAATTTGACCACACTTGGCAGCCGTACACTTAACATACAAAATGATTGTGGAACTTACACTTTACTCAAATCAACTTATTCGTTCATGCTTTGTGCAAATCCTTAATAAGGACAATAACAAGAAACAACATCTAAGAATTGTAGCAAAAACAGAGCAATGAACAACTTCAAAACCTAACATAATCCTTAATGAAAATACTCACATGAAAATAAACACAAACAAACCAAAAGGATTTTAAGTTTGTATCAAGAAGGATTAAAAAAGGAAGCAAGTTGAAATTAGTAGTGGTCAAGTTATTGGAACTGTAGAAGTGTTGTAGTAATAAAGTGCTAGTTGCTGCTTGTCCAAATAATTAAATTGTTTATATAATAATTTGAAGAAAACTTTCTTGGGTTAGAAATTAAAAATTTATTTATTATTATTAGCATAGTTTTAGTTGGTTGTGGTATCAAGCTCATATAAAAGGCGCATAGCGTCTTATCAGCACTTGACCATTTTGAGAATTTCAATTTCATGTAAATTTTCGGCGAAATTTCTTATGACCGGATATTAAATCTTTGGCCGAAAAGCTACTTTAGTTTTACTTAGAAAATACATTGTTTTATAAGTAAATAAGAAAATGTAGGAAATTCTATATTTTTAGGATTATAAGCATTTAGAAAGGGTGATTACAGTTGGTAGGTACCATAAAATCCATATACTTTAAGATCTTAGGTCTACGCAGTAATGTTTTAACATGTGAGGCATACGCTGAAAATACTTTCAACCTCAAATGTTAAACAACAGAATACATTGAAATATATCACGGTTGGATGGAAAAGGTCTTAGCAATAAAGTTACTTCCATCCAAAATTTCATGTTGCTACATTTTCGAGGTACCTCTTTGACCATTTTTGTGAAAATAAAAATAACAAAACTCTGAGTTTTTTTTCCAACATATAACGTTTCTAGTATTCGGAGTATATTACATAGCGAATAATTTTTTTTTTTCATCAAAATTCATTACTATATGTGAAAGTACTACTCTTCCCTTTAAAAACCACACTATGAATTATATCGATATCTTGTTTGGGCCCACGAAATATCATAAATTGAAGCTTACCACATACAAAGGTCTACATATATGCGACAATTTTAATTTATGTTATCTCGGAGCAGAAAAAAAGATAATGATATAATTGAATAAGGGATTTTGAAGCAGAAAAAAGTAGGAACTTTCACATTCCATAATAAATTTTGTTGAGAAAAAAAATTTTGTTAGAAAAAAGCGCTCAAAGTATTTTTATGATTCGATTATATTGTTTTCCGGTGCCATAGTTAAAACCTTCATTAACTGCACTTATGTACAATCACCTACTTTAGATTTTATTAAAATAAAATTTTAATCAAAAATAAATAAAAATCTTTTTTTTTAAACTAATTTGGATTTTGAAAATCTATCACATAAGCTTTGACAAATCTTGTCAAAAAGTAAATCGAAAAATTTTCAATCTAATCTGAAAACACAATTAATACTCAAAATGAATTGTTCCTACTTTGGTTAGAGAAAAAATAATAACACGTTTCACTAAAAAAATTAATACAATTTTTATTTTTTTCATTGCAGCAAAATCGCTTCCTCTACACTGCGTTGTTGAATCCGTGCACTCACTGCAGGCCTCACTCACAATTGATACACGAAATCCATGGAAACGACGACCGAACATAGAAACTGATAGTTATGTCATTGTGGCAGCGGCAACACCATGGTCAGAAATTGTGCAAACTGCATTACAGCGTTTGGGTTACTCGCAGGAGACTTCAAGCACGGCAAGAGGTAAAATATAACTCATCCCCTTTTTCCTTTCTTCCATCAACAATAATTTCATATAAAATTAATTGTTAATAAAATTTTTCCAATTCAACAGGTTCCCTCATTATTAAAAACTGGAAGCCAATACCATTGGAACAAATTTCCGATAATCCTTTGGTACCCGTTTGTGATATAATTGGTGAATTAACTTCTGTGGTGACATTACGCATTGTTATTTTACGCGCGAAAACTTCACCTTTTGGTGAGATTAAGGATAAATTATTGAAATTGTTAGTGCTGCAATCGCATGCACTGCTTCGTTCTACGGGCTGCCCATTGGATGAGGTGAGTTTATTTAAGTAAGCATTGATATTTGTTTTATAGTAATTGAGAAATGAGGTTAACTCAGAAAAAAAGACTTCAAGACTTCCCTCCCAAAAAAAAAACATCATTCGATTTAGTTCGGTGCAAAGATCAAACCCATTCCCCATTATCTTAAGCGCTTTTTTAATTGAAATTTCTCTTTCCGCTGAATGAACATTTCATTAATCTTGCAAGGCTTTATTTTTAATTGACAGTTTTTTGACGGTAAATTTCATGAAACAATAAATTTTAATCTACGTACATCTATAGTTCTTAAAATTTCGAGTATAGAAAAGAAAAATTGCTAAAATTATTACAGAAAATTTTCCCAAAATAATTAAACAAAAATAACACAGAAATTTGCTGATTGGCTTAATATTCTTTACGTTTTAATTATTAAAATTACAAGTAACTTGATAGAACTACCTTATTTGTATGACTTAAGAAAGTATAGTCTCAATACATTATTTCTCCATTTTAATTGAAGGTTTTACTTTCAACTATTCTGTACCAATTAATTGTCGTCACTAGGCATATAAACTTAATCCAGCTAAGGAGTAACACAATACTATTCTCAACTAGACGACAACAAGACTATCTAAGTATATAACTTCATTCATATTTTAAATACGCTTTTGTTTTAATTTAAATCCTTTTTCTCTGACTCCATACCCCAAGCCCATGAAAACCGCATAAATCCTACATCAATGATATATGCACGAGCACATGTGAGAAATCAACAATGTGTGACATTAATGTCTGACGAAAAAGTCTTAAAGTACAATTATAATTGAAATGATTTAATGTTTTTGTAATTATAAGCAAGTAAGTTCAAAAATCAGTACGGATTAAAATACGTGAAGCATGATTTAAAATTATAAAGTTCAAAAATGCTTTGTTTAAAAAATTTGAGGTGAGTGTTATGAACTAAATGCATATGTATTTACTTATATATATAGAGAATCAGTTTAACGCAAATGTGTTTTCATGGCGCCAAAAATAAAGGGATTATTTATTTTATTTGACTCACTTTACTAATTTCCATTAGTTGCAGGAAATATTAAGACTACGAAGGCTCTTTTAAAATAAAAAAGTATTAGGTTTGCTTTATATTGTGGCCCACGAAATCTTTATCTCGAAAAGTCTATGAATTTTTTTGAAAACATCCACTAAAAAATCACAAAATTTTTCTCAGAATAAATAAAAAAATATATGATTTCTCATATGTTTTTAGAATAAGAAAAGACTTAACCAATCTAAATTGTTCTTGCATCTTTCTTATTTATGAATTTCATAGTTCGCTTACGAGTGTTTGACATTATCAGGAAGTGTTGTTTCGGACCTAATGATTTTTTTTCATAAGCTAATTTTTAGTAAGCTCGCCGCGCGTCTTATAAGAATAGTAGTTTTTAACACTTCAGTATAGTTCTAGTGTGCTTGTTTTCTAGACATATTTGGGAGGACCTTGAGTTAGTATTCGCCACAAAATACAAATGCATTTTTAACATTACTAAATAGCTATAACATGGGTAGGCACTATTTGCTATATATATTAACTGAATTGTAATCGATTGTTACAAGACTACATAGTCTAGACCTATTTTAATATCAGCCGCCAACCAATCAACACTTTTAACCACCATAAACTTGTCGCCAAACAAAATCCATCAATAATTCCCTGTCGAAGCTTATAAAAAAAAAATATCTACTAACTAAAAACCTTTTGATAAATCTTTTAATTCCCCGATATTTTACCAAACGTAATTTCAAATACAATACCACACCACAGTACAGCACCAAGACAAGATAAGCCAAACAATATACAAGTACTGAGTAAGTAATGATGAGTGCTCATTTACTGAATAACAAAAACAAAAATACATACTACAAACAGACCATAAAAATCACAGTTCCCAACATTCAAGTGCATAGGATTCACTTAGCCATAAAATGCAAGCGTGATTGCAAAACGTTAAATCAAAATTTGTCATGATTTTTATTTATATAAACTTGGGCTAAATGGATGGGTTGGGTTGGGTTGGGTTGACTAGTTTGTATAAATACTTATGTATGTAGATGTAGGTATGTGTAATATCATGTTGGTAATGCGGTAGCAACTCAAAGATTAGTTTAGTTAATATAACAAGTGTTTACCTAAATAGATATACTTGGATAGATAATGAATAGTTAGTTATCAAACTGACGACAAAAGCGATGATGATAATGATAATGATGATGATGATGATGGGTAACGTAATCACCTGGTTTAATTGGTAAAGCTAGGTGATGGTGGTGGTTGGCAGGCGATTACAAATCACTTAAGCCAATTTTCATATGACAAAAATATCAGTTGATACCATGTTACTCGTATTATACACACGTATCTATACTTACGTTTAATACTTAAGATTATAGTATTAAAATTGTGTGGAATTGAAATTTTTCTTATCACATGATTATTGATGATTACTAAAATATCGCGTAGTAAAATAAAATATAGCAAATATGAAATGCATTGAAGGGCATATTTTTGAGCATTAATGCATTAGTTGGCACGTCTGATTTATAATGGGCTCCATAAACACAATTGAGCTTTATGACATGATTAGCAAATTATTGAATATTGAAAAAGTGTGATTTTTTTGTAATAAAAAACAATTAAATCAATTGACGTAGATTGTAATATGAATTACTGCATTGATTGATTGGAAAATACCAGCATAACGTTGGAAAGTTTATAGTTTTAAGGAGTGCGCCTGGAGTTATCAAAAAAAAATTAATATTTGTAATGAGAAGTATTGCAATTTAAAAATTACCATCGATAAAGGATAGCTTGAGTGCATTCAATGAGCTCACAATTGTTGTCTTTATACTCAGTAGATATCTGTGTATAACAACAGATGGAACAACTGCAAGACAACAAATACCAAAGATCGTTATTACAACTACAAGAAAATGAATTACAAAGAGTATTACTTTTAATCCTTTGAAACTCCAAGATAAGACCTCGATCGAGCTCCTCAACAGCTTCAAAAGAATAACTGACGGAGATATACATTCCATTAAAATAGATTGCGGAGATCTTCACAACTTCAAAGAATAAATCACATAGACCTTTTTTCATGCCTTTTTGCAACTCCAAGAAGATTAATTACAGAGAATGCTTTTGCTTCCAAAGAATGAATAAAATAATAATTTTCACTTTTTCCTCGAGTAAAAGCATTTCGAAAATTTCCCCTTTTTTAACTTAAAGGTTTGAGATGTTGTTAAAAGTGCCCAAGTGATAAATTGACAAGAGAATTTAATATTAACTGAATAGTCTTTAAGTTTATTTTAATCCAAACTGCTAACACCTCATTTCTTATTCTCTTGTTTTGTTTTTTTTTTTTTTGTAGATCACACTTTCACAAATCTGCCGTAGTTCTTATCAGAACACATACGCTTTTCCCGGTGGCGAAATACCCGAAGATATACGCCGCAAATTCGATCAATGGTGGTCGAATCAACTATCGCCTCAAGCAAGCATGACACCAAAAATGTTACCCTTTATGACAGCACCGCAGGCAGTACCAAATGATATGGACTTTCCAGTGGGTACAGCAGCAGTAGCTGCAGCCGCCGCTGCTGCTGCTGCCGCACAAGCAGGACTACATGCAGCCACAGCAGGCGGAAATACAGTTGTACCTGGTAGCATACCTGGTTTGGGAGTGGCCGCCAGCATAAATGCAAGTCGTGAATCACTACTGCTTAACGATAGTAGCTCACATCATGGTGGTACTGTGGCCGGTAGCACTGCACCACATCCCAATATGATGGTGCATCCTGCAATGCATGCATCAATGCATCATCACCATCATCATGCCGGACATCATTCACAGTATCCAAATCAGAAGACACGTATGCGCACTAGTTTTGATCCTGAAATGGAGTTGCCCAAACTGCAGAAATGGTTCCAAGAGAATCCACATCCATCACGTCAACAGATACAGACTTATGTTGTTCAATTGAATTCGCTTGAGTCGCGGCGCGGACGCAAGCCGCTAGACGTTAACAATGTTGTCTATTGGTTTAAGAATGCGCGTGCAGCTCAAAAACGCGCTGAAATGCGTGGTGGTTTGGGCGCAGTTGGTGCGATGGGGCATGTTTCTATGAATGGTTATTTGAGTCAACATGCACAACTAAGTCAAAGTGGTGCTGGTGGCGTGAGTGCCATGGGCGTTGGCCCCTCTTTGGGGGGTGGCACCGGTAATATGATGATTCCTCATGATTATCTCAAAAGTCCATTGAGTTTGAAGTCCGAAGATATTGACACTATGTCACAACACTCAGACGATATGGATGATGATCAGAGTCGTCCATGCTCACCGCAATTGCCGCTCTCGCTTACTACACACGAACGCAACCGAACATCGCCGGCCGATGACGAAGAGCGTAGTCAGAGTCGTCGTGGTTCCTCGTTGAAAGATGATGAAAGTGATGCCCACGATTTGCTTAATGGTTCCAGAAGTCGTGCGGAACGTTCACATGCTGGTAGCTGCTATAATGAAGATGAGAGTGGTGCGGTAGTTGGAGGCGGTAGTAACAGCGGTGTAAAAGTTGCGCGTGGTGAAGAAGATGAAGATGATGATGGTGTTCGCAATATTCACAGTGAAAATTCAAATGATCACTTGAATTCAGCTGCACAAAATGGTGGCGGTATTGATGCAAATAATAAAAATTCCGGCAATAATAACAGTAGTAATCAAGATTCCCAAAATCTGCAGCATCAGCAGGAGCAACAACAACGGGAGCAGCTACAGCAACATGATGCTTCTAAACATAGTTCTCCTAAACAGGAAGATGATGAGGATCTTGATATGGATGACGATGATGAGGATAATGAGAACGACACTATACAAATGGATGACTATCGTTCACCTTCACCATCCGATATGGCCGCTGCTGTTGCGGCACGCAAAGATTTGCATTTTCCTATGGTACCCAATTCGATGTTTTCACAGTCGTTTATGTATATGAGTCATTATATGCCTGGATTTGGTCAAGCTGCTGCAGGTCATCCGCATGCACATCACGCTGCGGCAGCCGCTGCTGCTGCTGCAGCTGGAATGCAACAAAATCCGCTAATGGGTTCGGCTGGCTTGAATCTCGCCAACCTGTCGAGTGAGGAACGTCGCAAGCGTAATCGTACATTCATTGATCCTGTCACTGAGGTGCCGAAATTAGAGCAGTGGTTTGCTATGAATACGCATCCGTCACATAATTTAATATTGAAATATACGGAGGATTTAAATACAATGCCATATAGGTGAGTAAAGATAAAGAATAATGTTACAGTTCGACAAACCTCAGTATCTGAAACCCAAGTACACTTTTCCAAAGTATACTCTCTGAATTCGAATCCGAGGTCAGAATTTCTCGGGTGGTACGGTTTTTGAGATATTAACAAACATTTATTCACCATCTCAAATCATATAAAAATACAAAATCTAACAAAATATTTCTGCCTTTTATCATTACAGACAAAAGTTTCCACGTCTCGAGAGCAAAAATGTACAATTTTGGTTTAAGAATCGACGCGCCAAATGCAAACGACTCAAAATGTCACTTTACGATTCTACACAATGTTCGCAAATGTCAGCGCTCAATTCGTTCGTGCATAAATACGAAGAGCGCGATTAGAGCGGTGAAGCACAAAGTTTGAAAAGCGCTGTATTCTTTAGAAATTTTATTCATTTAAGATAAGTAGAATAAAAAAGAAACGGTTAAATTAGTTTTCTAAGTCTTAGAATTAACACAAAATAGTATAAATCATTTAGGCAATAAATTAATAAAACAAAACTAAATATATAAATCCAGCCAAATTCTTTTTATTATTTGGTTTATTCAATGTAAATTAGTTCATTTCGGTTAACAGCTAGTAAAAACATTTTAAAAATGACAAATTTGGTCTTTAAAAACTACATAATGTGTAATCATAAATTACGAACCCATGTTTCCAATCCCAGTAAATTTATGCTAATATATATAATTAAATTAAATAAATACATAGCTATTTAATAGACTTAATGATAAAATATAATATATCATATAATATCATAAACTTGCTATCAATTATTATGCATAGTTTAGATACAAACCTACGGAAGCCAAAGATGACAATTCCACGCAATTTTCAGAAATACGAGTTGATGAAACATTTTATAATAAATTATTTGAATAGTTTTATTTAAAGATTGAAAAGAAAAACATTTAACTAAAAGTATATACTTACACATAGAAAAGCAATAAAACTTTTAAAATTTAAAATGACTACGAATTATATTACAAAAAAGAAAGAAAAGAAAACTAAACGCATGTACATAGTATTCTAATAAATTTACACTTTAGTTTAAATTTTAACAGACATTTGCCTTATTTTTCTTTTTAAGTCACATTTTCATGCAAATATTGTTTGGATAAAAATACAACATATCTTTATAAAATTTTGTTTTTGATTTGCATAAAAAAGTGTTTGTTTTGGTATCAAATACCAAAAAAAAACTTAGTTTAATTAATTTTATTTCGACCAAAATATGACTATAATATATAAAAAATTTACATTCTGTAAATGCAATTTTTGCTCTATTCAATGAAAACATATAAAAATTAAATTCAATATACATATTTATTATTAGGTAAAAATATTAATAATTGAAGTATTAATATGATATAAATAAAATAGCATGTAGCATCTAGAATTTTTCGTTTATTCTTAATTTATTAAAAATATCCATTAATAAATTATTAATATTCCATATTGTAAAATAAACATTTCGTTGGTTTCTACGAAATACCCTATAAAATTTAATTAAAAAAATTTCTTTGAAATAAACAAAAAAAAATCAACAATAAAATTAATAAAAACTTTTAAATGTCAAATTATGGTTTTTTATTTACAATAATTGATGTGTTGGTCCAGTGGTTAGCGCATCCGCATTTTATGCGGGTGGTTTGATCCCAAAAATGGTTGCTTTTATTTCTAGGTGAGTAAATATGCTGACTATTAAAATGAAATACATTTTTTTTATAAATTTACGAGTTAAATATTTGATCCACCACAGTCTTGGTATTACACATTTTATTTAAAAGAGTAGTGTTACATTAGACCGGTGGAAAAAAAAAAGTCTCTGAAGTTTAGAGTCAACGGCAGATTCCTATTCCCATAAGAGTCCCGAGTGGGCTGTGTAAAAAATATTTTATAAATATTGCGCTCCTGATTAGCGATTTCAATATTACTCTTGAAACTTTCGCACAAAAAAAAAAAGTTCACCAACAACCTAAAAACGATGATGGTTATCGCTGAGGTGAACTTTTTTTTTTAATTGAGTCTCACATTCGGGGTAGTTTTGAATGGAGAATTCGAATTTCTCATTATTTTTTAATTATGTTTTTGCCTTCAGTGGTAAAAACTGAAAATAATCATGAAATTTTTTATTTAAAATGAAAAATCAGGTCTAAATTTTTGGATTTTTTTTGCTTTTATTATTTTGAATAATTTATTTTTTCCTCCTCTATCTGATGGTGTTAACCGCAAATTTTTATTATTTTTGTATTTAAAAATATAAACATAAATATAATTGAACAAACGATGTTTTTCATATTGAAGCTATGTTTTAACAGGGAATATAAATTTTAATATACACTTGGGTTGGTTCAAGTAAACTAGATTTCATAATACTACACGTACAAATTATATTCAGTTTAAAAACGTGTCCATCGGCCCAACTTTAAGCGAACCATATGCATGGAAATTCTTTATGTGAGTAACATAGAAAACTACACTTTTGAATGAAAACCCTCTTCCACCCCTCGCAAGTCTCGTTCTGGAAATTGTTATGAAATCAAAAATTTTATTCATTTTAATAAAAATTTTTAGTTTGGAAAAATTCTTCCTGAACATCATGCAGAGGTCACTCTGTACCTCGACGGAATACTTTTTTGTGCCTGTTTAAATAAAATCCGCTTTTCAGATTCCTGTAAAATTTCTTGGAGGAAAATAATATCGATTTCTGGCTCAACAAATTTGCATAAGGTTTCACCAGAATATTGTGCCATGAAGTTGATACGTTTTGGTAAATATTTCGTTTAGTATAAGCTGTTGAATGTACAATATCATTTGTACAATAAGATGTGAACAGAATCAAACTTTAATACTTTTTGCAAAAAAAGTTCAACCATTTTATTGCGCCCTGTAAAGGGGTTGCCGCCCTGAACCCTCAAAGGTTTTTACGGCAACTTCAGCCCCTTATGCAATTATCAGGAAGAGCAGCTGCTAGACAAAATAGTGTGTAATCTGATCATATATGACGGAAACGTTTCTTTTGGACAGAAAATCAAATAGTTAACCATTATGATTGTTTTGATCACAGCGTACCGCATAAACATTTTTTTAAGACTTTAGTAGCACAATGTTGTCCGTCTCTATAAGACAAAAAAAATGACACCTCATTTGTTAAAATCGGTTCAAATGGTTTCTTTTTTACCAACATTATTATTATTTGCAATATGTAAAATTTACAAAACACCAGGCGATCATAAACCAACAGCAAGTAACGGTTTTTTTTTTGCTTTACTTTAAAACGCCATTGCTCGGCTATTAATGAACCGATTTTATCAAATGAAGTGTCATTGTTTTTGTTAGGTAATCTAGTTTTTTGGTAATACAAAAATAATAACACAAATTGCACATAGAGGGCGCTGTAATCAAAAGAGTTTTTAAAATGCCTGTAACTTGATAACGGCTAAGCCAATTTTAATTAAATTCAACCATCTATGTTTGTGAAACAATTCTATCATATAACATTGTGTAAAACACCTGTGATATAGGTGATAGTCGATAGTTGATTACCAACTGTCGCACTTTTGCTCTCTGTAAGGTGATTGTCAACTTGCTTATCGCTTGCTTTCATGTGATAGCTATTTAGATGTCGATTTCAAACACGATAATCAAAAAAGCGACAGTCAACTATTTCCTTACAGAATACTACTCCTGGTAGGTGATCAGAAACCAGCAGAAAGTAACACGAAGTGGTTGCTCTTCTTTAAAATGATATTACTCAACTATTACTGAACCGATTTTAATAAATACGGTGTCATTTTTGCGATAAGTTTTCTAGTTTGTGGTTCTATCAAATATAAGATTTTTAATTTATGTATAGAGAGCGCTTTAATCAAAACAAGTTTTCTAATGCCAATTACTTCTTTCCGAAAAATGAATACATAGTCGTACTCCGACTTTTCGTTTTCCAGGTACCTACATAAACTTTGGGGTGAAAATTCGTGAAACGGAACACCTATGACCCGGCTACATGGAAATGAGTGTCGAAGGGAACCCACTCTGTTACGCAGAGTACATCTGCATACTCAAGATATCAATCTCTCTTCAAGAAGACATTGAGGACCTTTGAAAAGTTGACATTATTTTCTAAAAATTTATAATGGGTGCTGCAGTCTAAATAGATAGCCGTGGGCCTTGTTGCAATTGAAAATGGGAAACAAACGCCGTTGCAAATTCGATCTTGGACGCTAAAATTTTGGGAGAATTTTCTTCAAACCCGATTCTATATTATAGGCATATAGGGCCGCAAATTTAAAAAAAACCCACTTTGGGTGTATTTTTTCCGCATTTTCAACCACATGAAAAATTTTGAAGTGGTTTGACAACAGTCAACTAAATACAACTAAAATACCTAAACCGCTATATCTTGGCACATTAGGCATATTTTTTCTACATTTTAGAAAGTCGGTTTTTTCGTAAAATTTTAACGAAATCGGACATAAACTGTGTTCGCGCAGCATACAGGTTTGAGGTTTGAGCTAGGATGCTCAAATTTTAGGACCATTATTTTTAAACCTCAAGCTAAAATATAGGTACAAAATAAAATAAAATACATCTACAAAAGTTTGAAACAACACACTCTAATATATTAACGTACATAAGTACTAATTTTACTTACATAGTTACTTGGAATTGATTTTATTCAGACATAAAATTTTATTTTTTAAAGAGAGTGCCCCAAAAATTATTGCCAAGCAAAAGCAGAGATATACATACATAGAACTTCAGGGGCTATCTGATATATCTTTATATATTGAGCGATTGTCAATAATTTAGAAGTTATTATTTCTCTAAAAGTTGTTTCTTATTTGTTTGCTTTACTCCAATTCCATTTTTTTTACTACAAAATGTCTGTATCTATTTCAATCAACAACTCACCAAATCTCCATCATGCATTTCAAACAGGAATTTACAAAATATTTGTATTTGTATTGGTGCCGTCTTTAGTAGTGAAAACGCATCTAAGGTAACACAACGATGGATTGATATTTTCGCAAAGTTAATACGTAGTCCAACAGTAGTTGTGTGGCCACAGAGTCGTGTTAAGTTGATTTAAATATCCATGACCCATTTAATCGCATGATTCTTTTTAAAAGTGCGGCTTAGCTTGCTGATCTTTTGAAGGATGTGTGGATCTATAAGTTTAATTGTAACATATCTTCTTTCCAGTGCAATCCAAATTGACTCTGTATAAATCATATCGAAGCCGTAGTAAAGTCAACGAAACTTAAATGCGCACTCGTTGACCATTCACATATTTAATATATCAAAATTCGAAGGATGACGACATGATCCGTGCAGGATAATTTTAGTCTGTAACTTTCACAATGTGTAAATTTAGAAAATTAAGTCTTCCAAAAATTTTGAAAAGATGCTGCTGACTTTTTCATATAATTCCTTCGTTAAAATATTCTTAAAAAAGTGTGAGAATGAAATCTTTAATCATTTCGTGCTAGCCTTCCAAGGTATTCGAGTTGGAAGGACAAGAATAGAAATTTTTTGTAAAACACTTCTCACTTCTACAGTAATTTAAACTTTCAAAAGATATATATCTTTTGAAAGTTTAGTTATCTATTAAATTATTGGAGCGTAAAAGTTTACCAATGGAATACATGATAATCTTATGATCAAATATTGGCTAATATGTACTCTGAAATCAACTTGACATTCATATTAACGAGAAAAACTTAAAAGCGAAAATTTTTCTTGAAGAAAACTATGTTTTTGGCAGTTTGATGTCAATTTTAAGAAAGTGCAGAGCTTTTTCAGAACAGGGGACTTATCGGATCGTTGTCTTTACGCAATCTATATTATATTCTAAACAGTTAAGATTTATTCTTTCATCTGATATTTATTAGTTCAATTTCTTAATTTTATTTTAACATTGTAATTCTAGATCACCCAGTGTGCACATATGCATATTTTGAGCTATGCCTAAAAATATGCAATATATTTTTTTTAAAGTTATTCCAAGAGTAATACATACAAACAAACATACATAGGTGTTCTGAAAAGCTTAATTTTGCAACTAATTTAAGTCAACAAACATTCTTGCAAGTGCATTTATCTCTTCCCATTAACTCCACCACTCACTTCTCCGTCCATACATTTTTATCTTTTGCAGTCAAGGTAGGTGGGTAGCGTATTTGCAAAATTCATATGCCAATGAATTATGTTTTCCCATAAATGTTCATCTAAAAGAAAGCGGAAACGGAAACAAACGAGTACAACCCACAGCATTGTGGTTTTTCCCCCCTTCTACTACACAATCAACATACTGCAGTACATTTACCTCAAACGGTGCTTTCCGTGCATGTGTTTCGTTGGTCCTGCTAATGTGTTTCGCTATTTATGTGTGACTTCTTCGCGGGACTTCATTCTTTATTTTAAATTTCTTTTCTTCTGCATTTTTTTTTTTTATTTCGAAAACTGATAAGCAAACCACGAAATAAATATTCGTAAAATGCAAAATGAGTTTTTATTTCATTTCAGTACCCAGAGTGATTTTTCTTAAACAACTTTATGAGTTATCTGCATTAGCATGTGAGTTTTTGAACTCAGTGGTGGGATGGAATCAGCGCAAGTTATTATATGCCTGCAAAGCAATTTTCTTTTGCTGAAACAAAATATTTTTTTTTAAAAGAATATACTCGTACTCTTTTATATAAAACAGTGGTAAATCAGCATCAGCAGCAGATGAGACAGGCAACTTTTACTTAGCCAGTGGGCGCAATTTATTATCTTAACTTTTTCATTCAAATGAAGTTTTTTACGTGGCGCGCTGGCACAAATTGGCATACATATTATCTTTGTTTTAATATATAAGACAGTTAATTTTTTTTAAAATTAGAAAATATTTAAAGTTTAGTGTTTTGCACTGCGGTCCTTTTTTTCGTTCTGAACTTATTTTTATTTTATTATTACTTGAGGTCATTGAGTTTATACATAAGAAATACAAATTTAAAAACTTTTACATAAATGACGAACTTAAAACCAAAGGATTAAAAATGTATCCTAAGTTCTTTCGGTAAAAAAGGTTAAAAATTTTCTATTTAGTAGTGGCAGTACATGATAGTTAGTTTTTTTATAAAGTTCTAGCGTTATTGATGAGTTATTAATGGCATTTTCAATTCACAATTCAACCAGTTTTTCCAAAAATTGAATTTCTGCAATTGCATCCCTCAATAAATTTTATTCGAAATTCTTCTGACAATAAAAATTTGACTAATTCTAAAGAGACTTCATTTGTACATAAGTTCGTAAATAATTCAATCACTCAAATAAAGTCATTAAGGATAATGAAAAATTATGCGCTTATTATTAAGAAGGTACTAGTTCTCTGGAAAAACAAATAAACTAAAACTAACTATTCAAGCACAAAATTCTATTCAATTAGAGATAAAAAAAATCCCTCACAAACTAATGCCAACAAGTTACCAAAACAAATTGCAGCCCAAGAAAGCAAGCCGTAGTATTGATGGAAAAGGAAATGTCATGCACTGAGTCCTGAGACCGGTATACAAACATACAGTCAACCAAAAAAACTTCTGGACAGTAGCTTTGTTTATTCATTTACTTAAATATATTGAAAACCTTTAGTGCTATCAATGAAAAGAGTAGAGTAGATAATATAATATTTGCAGTCAAAAGTATACGTTAAAGTCCTGTTTTTTTTATCTTTTACTCTTTTTAGATATACCTACATACATTTTCGTATTTGCCATATACTATATTTCCCTTTTCTGAAATATATTTGAGTCATTTTACTCCTGCGGCAAATTACTAGAATCAAATCTATTTTTATTGGTCAAGTCAAAACTTTTGTGATATCCTAACTAATTCAAGTTCTCCGTCCAAAAGTGCTAACGAATTTGATCCCACTTTTTTTTTGATTCACTGTAAAATCGAAATAAATAAAAAGGATATGTGGCAATTTATTAAAAGGAAATAAGAAGCGACTTAAGACAGCGAAAATGCAACCACTAACAAAGTCTTCAAAGGAAAAATCTTCATTTGGTCAGAAGTTAAAAGGACTAACTTTTAAGTTGTCCGTCCTTCCCATTCATAAGCACATACAGAAATTGCTAAGGAATTTTGGCAATTAAAAGCAATAGGCGAAAATAAAAGACAACAAAATATATAAAAATCACTACTGCAAGGACACGTCGTCTCAATGCATTCTGCAAAAGCAGCACAACCAGTGGTAATTTTGTCGCTTTGTGGCTTTGACTGATATGCCGCAGCAATAAAACTAATGAGCATGAGTTTTGGTAAAGGACTTCAGGCATGCAAGAAGTCACAAGCAATATTTGGTGGAAAATTGTGGGATTTAACGGCGCTTGTAGTTACTTGTGTAAATGTGTGTGTATGTGTGTACGTATTATATTTTTATTTGTCTTGTTATATTTTGTATGTGTTGCTATTTGTTTGTTTGCTGTAATTTGCTAAATTGAGTGCAAACATATAAATGAATAAATATCCAATTAAATGGTCATAAGTAAAATTAATTCCACTTTGATTTGTGATATCATAGATGCAGCACGTAGGTAACTGTTAGGACTGTGGAGTTACCTTAAGTAGACAATACTCGTAATAAAAAGAAAAATAACTCAATATCAAAATTAAGTCAAACTTCAATTGATTTGAGCAAATGATACTCCACGGTTTTGGGAAATCTTAGTTGTACTGAGGAATAAGCTCTTCAGTGAATCTTTTTATCGTAATTGAAGTAGATTTCATGCTAATGAATGATTGTTTATGTAAGTGAGGAGATATTTTTTAGTTCGTGCATTCAGAAAATATTATTTTCTTATAAAAAATGATTAAGAAATGTAAGATCACATGTGGTACAGTATAAAAATAAGAACGTTATAAAGTTAAATCTGAGTGGGCTTTCATTTGGGATTGTTCATTTACTCAATATATACCTCAGGAAGAGGAAGTCCTTTGTTCGATTACATTTGATTAACGAAGTAATTCAGTAAGACATAACACATCGATCGGACGCCTTAAAGTGCAAAACGATGTCACTTGATTAAATCAAGCAAAGATTTTTTTTCGGGCATCAGATCGATTTAGGTTTTCCTTCTCTATAATTTCGTACTACGATTTTTTTTTTGTATTTCAGCCATAGTTTTATTGTTATGGGTTCTAGGAAATATGAAAAATATTTTTGGGTATATTGGACCTCGTGTAGGGACTGATCTCTTTTACGAATATGAATTTATTTCATTATATCTTGTTTTTTATAATTATTATAATTACTAGTGTGCCCGGCAAATGATGTTCTGCCTTTCCTGTCTCTGTCCTATCTTCAATTTTTTTGTTTATATATAACGATTACTCCAAACCGAAGGAAATTTTCGAATTCATAAGATATTTGGTGATTGCAAAAGGACTGTGAAGTCTTAACATATAGAAATGTGGAGGAATCTCAATTTTTGCTTAAGCTTATTTAATCTGAGCATAATTTTCACATATGTATAAGGCCACTTGGTATAATTTTTTTTAGATACTTTACTGTTCTCTCAAAATTTCACTAAAAAAATTGCCCCAAATCAAATACTAAGTAGTTAATATGACCGCTTAATCCATTAAATGTTGATTTATAGCGAAAAATTTACTTTAAAATTCTTTATTTTTGATAATATTTGAGTTTAAGCAATTCGTGTCGTGTCATTTTCAAAGAACAATAAATTATCGAAAAAAAAAATTATTCCAAATAGCCTTATTTTTATATGAAACTTTGTCTCCGATTTCCTCATTTTGAGCAAAAATGAGGCTACATCAGCCTTAGGTGACCACTAACTATTGAAACCAAAAAGTTTCCGTTTGCGGTAAATTTTTCTAATAAAAAATATTCATAGAATTTAAAAAAAAAGATGAAATTTTCGTTAATGGTCGAATTGTAAGCACACTTAAAAATGTTGCTCCAAATTTCCTCTTCGGCTTACTGCGCTGGCACTTAATTTAGTAAAATAATATAAATTCCTCTTTGAGAAATGTTCAAGATATAACAAAGTAAATGAAAATTAAAAAGTTACAGAAAACCATATATCAAAAGAATAACACAACAACTGTAAAAAAATGTATGCTTTCCGTGAGAAAATATTTTACTTGGTATCTTCTAAGAAGGTGAAAAATAAATTTTATGCAAATAAAATTATGATACTTAATACCAAAACTCGAAAACTTCATGGAATGTAAGAAATGTAAAATATAAGGCAATGCAAAAAAAAAATCGCATTTGAGAAAGACCAAAGTACAAGTAGTTAGAATATTTTAATTAATGGATGAAGTTGTTGAGAATTTTGTTGTGAGCTCAACAAAATTCAAGACATGAAAAACATTTCGAGAATTTATGGTGAAAAAGAATTACATACACTCCTGCATTACATTCTATAGGATGCGTACTGAAAGCTTTCATTTAACCAAAGATAGCAAAAAAAAAAGAAATAAAGTTCTGAAAAATACTCGTTATTTGCTTAGGAGTAAATGTAAGAAAGCGAATAGTAGTAGAGCATAAAGTAGTGGAGTCAAGAAAATGTGGAAATCTTTACAGAATTTGAACGTTTTGTTTGGATTTTTCACGTTGAAAAAATTATTTTAATGTTTGCTGTTTGTGGGTGGATGGTCGATGTATGAGAGTTGTACTCATTGTTGGCTGAAGCTGTAGTAAATAAATACGAGTTACTCGTACATCGTTCAGATTGGAGTTGTTTTGTTTTTTATTTATTTTTTGAGGGGCGTATACACTGTACAGTTGAAGTGCGATTGCGGTTTGTGTTTTTTTTTTTGTTGTTTTTGTGTAGATTTTGGGGTGTTTTAGGGAGTGTTCAACTTGGATTTCGGGTTTTTTTTTTCTTTTGTGAGGTTTGTTTATATATTTGTGATTTTATTTTAAGAGCTGAATTAATTGTGTATGGGGATAGAATAAGTCGTAAGTCATAAGTGTAGAGATTAAGGAGTCCTTTTAGATATCGTAACATCGTTTGAGCGGGTGCTACTCATAGAAATACTAGAGGCCGTTTCCAACGTAAAAAAGATTATTAAATTTTAACAAAAAATTTTTCAATTTCGTTAAAGGAAAATCATATATTTTGGTGTGAGTGTCTAGTTTTTAATAACATATATAGGATTTATGACCATACACTTGAAACAGCAATTCACTTACTAATGTTTGGCGTAAAAATGAATGGTGCTAGTTACTGAATAACAAGTTTTCTCAAATTTTAAAACCTTTACGGCTAGAAAATCAGCTTTAAACTGTAATTTTTATTCAATAGTAATTCAGATTCTAATGCAGATACTTAAGATATTTAACGCCATCGACTTGAGAATTCTATTTCGGAATTTTCAAAGGTTGTCATAAGGTTGGGTCCTCCGAATTTCAGCCTCTTTTCCTTAGTTTTTCTTGTCTAAAGTGGATTTGTTGACCTTTATTTTAGTAAATGAAAATAGTAATCTGGAATATATATGGGCCACAGGTCAAAAATTGACAGATAGTATATGAAGGTATCGAAAATATCGGTAAAAACATCATATAGCAACGGAAAATGTCATAAAGTATGTTTTTTATATATAGCCAAATGGAATAAAAACATTTCAAAAATTACATAAAAACAAAGCGATGGATTAGCTCAAACGCCAGTAAAGTTAGTGATACTTCAAAAATCATAATCTTTCTTTTCTAAAAACTTCTCTTATATGATATCAGTGTAATATTTAGGAGAAATATAATATCTAAAAATAACAAAACAAACAACAATAAAATCTCTAAGACCCCACCTACAAAATAGCGCGTAATTTTTCCAAATACCTTACATAGCAATAAATTTTGATTTTGCCAACTTAAATGCTTTATGAATTTATTTGATTATACAGCAGTGGTGCTTACAATGGAAGGGGTAGGGTGCTTACCGATTCAATGGCTCACCCTTTCAGTTAAACAGTAACAAGAGATGGGGTTAAATTGTCTTAAGATTTTTAACATGCCATAGTGTAACTTCGTTACACAGCGACACAAGAGACCAAAGATAGCAAAGGATGTTTGAATATTTTGAAACATCTCCTACAACCAGACCAGGTTGAAATGAATCGAGTTGAGCCTGTGCCTGTGCCAGCATAGATTTAAAATATTAAGACATCGCTTTAGATTCCATAAAGCGACAACAAGCAAAAAGCCTTGAGCCAGAGCTAAATGGGGGAAGACCTATGGGGGTAGTCATTGTGGGCAAACAAAAAAAAAAAAACGAAAAAAGGGTAATAAATCAATTCGTATTAGTTTTTCGAAAATTTATTCCTGCGGCGAAGCAACACAACGCACCTTGGTGTGTAAGATTTTTACGTCTATTTGCTGGCGTCTATTTCTGACAAAGGGGAGAGCAGTGTCTAATGAGAAAATCTACACTGTTGGCTCAGATTCATTTTTATCATATCAGTAGACAACGTCACTTGAAAAACTTTCAAAGACGTTGCTAAAAAATCAAAAAACAAAAAAAATCATAAGATTTTTAAACTCAACCCTACTACAATGATTTGCACCTTGCTTTGTGGTCTTTATGTATGTGCGTGTGTGTGTGTGGGATGGCAACACTGGCTATGTGTTATATGGAATTAAGTCCTTGCAATAATTCATTTTAAATGATAACTCCTTGCTGAGCTGCTGCTTCGTCGTCGACGGCTCATAAAACTTGAAGAATATTCATATTCATTATTTTGCATTTCTTTTAACGTTCCAGTAGAAATTTCTTTGCATACTTTATGGCGTTTTTGCATAAATATTCAAAATTCTTAGGTTTTTTGGCGGTGATTTCAATGAACTTAACAACTTGTTGGATTTTCATTGCTTTTTGTGTGGTTTTTCACTGCATTTTTCTTTTGGTAAGTCTATAAAATTTATCATTGCCTTAATAAAGCAGACCATACTTTATCATCTACTTCCCTTTTTCACTTTCAAATAAATGGTGTTTTGCTATGTGCCTCATTTATGAATTATCGCTTTTGACAATTGGATTATCATTTTTACATTAGACCAACTCTTACTGTGCTGAGGTTTTTCCTTCTTTGAGGTAAACGTCTTTAACGTTGAAAGCAGTTCGCATTAGCATCTATGCGTCTTAGGCAAACCTCTTGGGGGTAATTTTGTATTACATAATTATCATCGTAAATTATTTTTTTTAGCTTTTTTGGTTTCTTTGGCAGCTTATTAATATGAATTGTAATGCGTTTAAATCAAATTGAATTTAATGATTATTTTCACAGCAACTTTGTTAAAGTTTTGTTTAAAATAACCATGGGATGGAATTCAAATTTAAGATTGCACAAGTAGTGAGATTGATAAGTCTGTACAACAACTACATAAAGAAGAATGATTTGAATCCTTAACGGCACTTAGACTTTTTGCACAGGATTAGTTTTATTGGTTTTTTAGTACAGGAAAATATGGACCTGTAAAAATACATATAATGGGATAAATATAATAAATATGACACATAAGATATTGAAAAATATACAGAATTCAGTTTTTATAAATAGAAAAAAACAACATGCTTGAAAAAAACTGCAAAAATATATTATTAAGTGTAAGAAAATAATGATCCCTTTGGATTAATGCAGTAAAATTTATCGCATTTTCGCATATGATGTGATGTAAGTTCTAAACCTAACAAAATATGAAGTTGCCAAAACATCCGCTTTTAATTATTATTGGCAACAGCATCAGCAGCTCGTAGCAACCCAAAATCTTGATAGACCTTAAGGAAAATGAATAGAAATGCGAGAAACCGACTTAAGTATCGTAGAAGACAGGACACAAGTGAAGTGCTATAAATAATAATTAAAGAACTCGCGCTGTTAAATATTTTCATTAAGGGCACAGCAACAGCAACAGCAACAACAACAACAAGTGCTAAATGCAGTAGAATTACAGTATGGGGTCCCAATACAAGACACAACAACAACAACATCGCAGCAGCTGCAGGATAAGGTGAAAGTAAAACTTTGTTAGCGTGCGCATCAAGTTTGAACGGCTTAAAGAGGCTGATGCTGCCACCTAAGGAAAAGCGGAACCATGTGTGTCCTGCAAGCGCTAGGGTATATTGAAAAATATGATTCATAAATTAGATTAAAGACACTATCAAGGAGGTAGACCGTCGAATTTTTCAATTCCACAAAAGATTTTTAAAAGCTCTTAACACCATGCGATCAAACTGTAAAAAGTTAAAAATCATTTGTATAAAACTAAAAAAATATAGAAGTTACTACGTTTGAATATTAGGCTAGAAAAGTTGTACACCCTTCTCCTTAGTCCATATTTGTCTACATGAAGTAATATTTGATGTGAGAAGTACCATCCAATAGAACAATAATCAGAGTTTCCAAGTGGCCGGAGTTTCATGTCATATCATGCTCTACAGAAAAATGTTTAGCGACTTTATCAGCTCCTGCTCTAAATGTAATACACATTTGGAAAATACTCGCCAACTACTTTACTCATTCAAATTACAATTCAAGTTTTTCCGCAACACCCTAGCATGCAAGTGCCAACATACGAGAAACAAAAATTAGGTAAGGATAGGACACAAAATATTTTCAAAAAACAACAAAAAAAAAAAAAAACGAAGAATCTCCGAAGAAAATAAATATATTATGCAAAAGGATTTGCCGAAAGACTTTAGAAGAAAACTTCTTTCTATACTATGTCTGTTTAAGATGTTAGACAAGGAATAATTAAGAAAATAAATAATAATCGCCTAACGCCCACTAAATGGGTTGAGTTGTTACAATTTAGTCCCATCCATAATTGTTGCTTTCTGCAGGACCTCCGCTATAAAGATGCAATAAAAGAAGAGCTGTGGCGTGGTGGCTGTTTACTTAAGCCTTTGTTGTTATATACATATACAGTATAGCATTCTTGGTATATCGAGTGTAATACGCTCTGTATAAAATAACAATAACAACAAATACTCTAACAACATCGATGTCATAATTTTACGCTGTTAAATCTTAAACGTCCTTCGAACAAGGCGTAGCGTTGTCCCTAATAAGAATTATTATCTTTTGATGACACTTTGTGCGTCTGTGTGTGTGTGTGTGTGTGTGAACGTCCTCGACATTTATGTGCTGCCTGGAATTAATAATAATACATACATAATATGATACTATAGTATAGTCGTATTTTTACCCTGGATTTAATGCCTGCGCAACACGCAAGAAAATGCTGAGGAAAACACAAGCCGCTTTTCTTATGCTGCATACACCCCCCTCAATAAAGGATACTTTCAATGGTCGCATGTGATTAGTACTTATAGGAAACGCCGCTTTACTTAACTGTTTAGAGGAATGAGCTTTGTATTTCAAGAATCGGGGCTGGCGTGGAGAATGTAAAGGCACGTGTTTTATTTTCCTAATTAATGATATGATTTATATGTGTTATGATTTAATTTTTTTTTTAGTATTTGTTAGTCCTTAGGTTGAAGAGTAATGCCAATTAGCAAGAACAAATATTTGAAGCATTTACTTAGAAAGTTTTGTAATTTTGCCACTTCTTTCCAAAAGAAGCGGGCATAGTTAGTTCGTGTATAATCTGCAGATTTAATTCTTCTGAAAAAACCAAGAGGTACAGTTCCGACTTTGAAATAATGAAGTTTGGTAATTTTATTGGCATTAAAAAATTCATTAAGATATGATCACAAATATCGGGTAGAATAGAAGATACTAAACTGTTTTGTATTGTTAATATGTACTAGTATAATGGTTGAATTTCAACCACTGGGCGAATTCTAGTTAATTTTATTTAATAAACTTGTTGTTTCATTTCACTTGCAAAGTAATTACACAAATAAATTTCTCAAGAACCTGGACGAACAACACAAATTTGTTTTGTTTTTTTTTTTTTTTCATTTTATAAAGAAACATTCCAAGTAACATTAATGTACAGGAAAAAATGACAAACGATAGCAAGCGACTGCAATAACAACCTTTTCACAGGAAATGAGTTATGTAAGTTTGGGTAACATGGGGTATTTTGGCTGCTGCAACTACTCCTGCACCAGTTAATGTTGTAAATATTTATGCAAACAGTTAGTTATTGTGAATTGCAGTTAGTAATGAGAAAAAAGTATAAGAATGCAAGTGCACAGGTATTTATGATGAATCTCAAAGTACACAGTGCATAAATTTTCAAGATAATGAAATAGGTACCAGCAAAATAATATAGCACGAGTAGCAGCGCAAGTATGAAAGTGGAAATTATGGTTCTACTAGCAGGACAAATTCGCATATCTTGTATTTGGTAGTAATTTTTGAAATAAATTGACTCAAAGATTATTCCATAGGCCAGGGCCGTAGTTAAGATGTCAAAGAGCCTGGGCCAAAAGTAAAATTTACTTGAATTAATATTTTAACTGTACTAACTTATATTAATGCTCCGGTATCACTAGTTACACTACTTATTCTCCTCGAAAATTTCAATAGAATCGGGCCAACAAAAGTCGTATGTCAATGGTATCAAAACGATCGATTCTTTTGTAGAGTACCATAAAACGCTCACCTGATCAGTTGATCCAATGAAACTATACTTTTTCCAGTAGGATAGCTAAAGAAGAAGGTCAACATCAACTGGCAACAGACTTTACGGGTAGTGTGGTTACATTCGAGCAGAAGCTGCGCACACCAGTCACATTGATTGGAAGTGATGAAAAGAGGCGCGATACGTGCAAGAACTCTACTGGTGGAAATTTAACTGCAGTACCAGTATAAGTTAGGAGCTAGTATGAACTATTGTCCCTGATAATGTTTTCTACAGAAAGAACTTCATAAAATACAATTTTTTCAGTAATCAATTTGAGCATGGCTGTAACAAAACCAAAACGATATAACGGCTTTGAGACCCTGGAGAACTAATGGAATTGAGGCTACACTCTACGCTGTTTTGCGTTCAAAGCTCGAACGAAATATCAATATTCGAATTCTCTTTTTGGTCACTTTGGCACTTCATTTTATTTTTCCAACAATAAAACCTAAACATGATTTCGCCTACACCCGATTGGTCTTCGGATAATTTTTCTTGTACTATTACTCATAACCATTTTTGTATTTTGTAAAATATGACATAGTACAATTTTTAAAGAACATCAGAATCATAATGACTACAGTGATAAGCAAATGTCTACGTTACGCTTCCGGCGTATGCATATGAATGTGTATCTCAGAGTGCGCGCTGATACAAATGTCCTTAAATCAGCAATACAAGTAAAAGAACCCAAAATATAAAGCAATAAAAAAATGAAAATAAGCACAAATTATAGAATTGAAATTATTGTTGGAAATAGAGAGCAAAAAAAAGTGCTATCCAACAGGCATACCACACAGCAAGTACTCTTACCACCAACAAACAAGGACATTATTTAAATTTCATTTTTGACGAATCACATGCGAGATAAGCGTAAATTGTTTTTGCATAATAATAAAAGCGTTTCTATTAATGTTTGCGTTTGCAAGTGCTATTTATTATATATAGTCTACTTTAAGGCGTAACGCCAATTTCTTTTATTTCTGCGGTTGCTTTATTTGCGAAGTTGGGGAATTTGTGATTTCTGACAAGCGTAGTTGATTTTCTTATTCTTTTATATGCAACAATATAAATGGTTTATCTTTATGACATCTCTAACGATTTATATACGACGAATATTCTCTAAAGCGCACGCTATAAAGTAGGCAACATTTTTTTTTGCTGTCGTTGCAGCATTTCTGTTTTTTTTTTTATTTGTTGCTGCTTACTGCCAAAAAATATTGTTACTTTAATTGAATCACATCATCATCAGTATCATCATCATTGCAACATTTTCTTATCTGGCTTTTTAGTGCTACTGAAGCGTCACTTCCGCTACTGAGCAGTCATTTAATTCTATCAGCTGCCTCAGTTTTTGGCTTTGCTTTCATTCTTCTAAAGCTTGTCCGTCCATTTTGCCTGACATTTGATTTTTTGACATTTGCTGTTTGCAGCAACACCTTCATCAAGAGCGTATTGCCGCAAATTATCTGCTTTCTGCTATCCTGTTGCAGGACGTTTCATGATATCTTTTGCTGTAGCTTCCGTTATGTCATTTTAGAAATCATTTAATATTATAACTTTTTTTTTTATCGAGGAAGGTGACAACTATTCACAACTTACCACTGTTAATTAAATTTTTTTCAATTTAATTCTATACCATAACAATCAAAGTTTTCTAATCCTTATTAGCGCTGGCTCTTAAGGGGAGCCTGAGTTAATGCCGCTTTAGTGTTTTATGGTTTCGAACTGAGTAGGAATGTTATGGGCATAATATCAGCTGGAGTGTGGGGAAATATTCTTAGTTTTATATATGTATAATACACATACATATACCAATGGGTACGCCAAGAAAGTTTTTCTTTTTGAACCTTTGGACCTAAGAACTACGTAGCAAAATTATATGACCCAAACAATCCTTTTTTTACTTGCTGCACGTTTTCTAAATATTTTAAGCTCCCAGCAGGTTTTAACTAAATCTAAATTTTTGGAGTGGATACTGCTTTTGTATACATAGTCACTTTATTTTTAGAATTCAATGTATGAAATCAATTCAGACAAAAAATCTTACATATAAAAAACGTGAATGAACTGAGCAGCTAATTCTAAAAAATTCTTATTTAAATTTTGTACATTAAACAACAATAATTTTTTCTTTAAATCAATAAATTTTCATGTGTAAAATGAAACCATGCAAAGATAATAAATCTTTTCGTCGCTTAAGAGCACACGCTTTTACCTATGCTGACAGGACCTTAGAGTCATATTCCTATTTCTTACTTCTTAAAAACCAATCCACTGAAATTTTTTAAATAAATGTTCTTAACATTAAGTTAAACGTCTGCGAACATTATTTTGAAGAAAATAAATAAAAAGCAAAAACAACAAATGAAGTGCATTTGTCAATTGCATTTATTTTGTTGTCATACATGGTGATTGAACTACGATGTGCAAGAACAGTGGCGGCTCTCGACACAGTAAACCAACTTTTTTACTTTTAGGAATTGTAGAAATTTTAAATTTTGTAGCTCAATGAACTTTTTATCGTAAACAACATATTGCATTTGTGTTACTTGCAACGATTGATAGAGGTTGTTTCTGAATTCATATAATGCAATCTTGCAGCTACAAAGTTAGGCACTATGCCATGAGCATGAAAAATTACTCTAAAATTTACAAAAAGTGGTTTCTTCTCCAAAAAATATATTAAGCCAATCAAGAAGTGCTTTGGCACAACTATTAATCCTCGCAGCATCGACTTAAGATCAGGCATGGCTGGAGCTTCGATCAGCGAGGTTCTTTCCTAAGTTGGATGGAATTAGAACTTATACAAGCCTATTCCTAAACACATACTCTTTGTACATAGGATATTTACAATCCAAAGATATTAAAATAATGCACGCATCTGGCTGTAATAGTCACTTCACAACAAACTGATGAATTTTAATCTTACCGTTGCGTTTTTTTTTTTTCAACTTTTCGCTACAAAAAATCTGTTATTTTTTCCAAAAAAATAAAATACGTTCACATTGAGAAGCATTAAAAACTACCAAAACCTTAAGAAGAAAACACCACCCACTTTTACAAAACAGCGCATTATAAAATGCTTAATAATGTCCTTGCACCACAAGGATACTCGTCGTACTTGCTGATATTGTAGTAGGTAGTTGTTTTTGTTATTGCTGACAGTGACTGTCGCTAGGAGTGTTGACAGTTGTGTCGTATCTTGGAATTATTGTAATGAAGCGTAGACGAATTGAAAATGACATATAAATAAACAAATAAACAAACGAACTGTAGAGCAAGTCTGCGAACAAGGATTTAATACAGCAGAGCAAAGATATAGCAACAAATCAAACGTCAAAGTGCGTAAGGTTAAAAATTCGTTCACATTAAGCTCGCACGTTTTGTCTACGCTAAGAATACTTGGATGTGGTAGGAAAAGCGGGGAATATAATATGGAGAATATTATATGAACAGGAATGCATCAAAATAAAGGGAAGCGTTGAAACAGAAACGTCGACATGAAGTTTATTTATTTGGAATTTTAGAAAACTAACCATGATCGATATGTTATAAAAAAAAGGCAAATTATCAAATTCACATTGAAGCCTCAATATCACAAACCAAAAAGCTCTGAAATCAACAACAGAAACAACATGAATTTAAAACTACAATCTACTTCGTAAGATATGCTATGGAAACAATCGTTGTTAACAGTTTTTTTCATCCTTTTGTCAACTGCGTTAAGCCCATCGATAATGAGACGTATTACGCTGATTCGCTGTTGGTTGAGTAGCAACATAACGCGGTTTTCTCTTTCTCTGTCGTTCAGTCTTTTAATGACATCGCTATCGTCGCCGCCTATCTGAAGCCATTGACTTTACCACTGAAGCGTACAAGGATAATTAACTGTGTTCTGTAAATGCTAATACATTTCATCTTTTGTCATCGTCGTCATCGCCTATGTACATCATTATCGTAGCCAAGCGATGTGAATTTCAACAGTTGAAATCACAAGTTAATGTAAGCAAGCGCGCAAATAAGTCCTATTGTCCTTTGGTCTCTTGATAATGGATTGATTTTCACTGATTTTAATCCTTAAAACGCGCACTTTTAAGGATTTTCTTTTCCACAGTTTTTCAATAAAATTTTGTTGTCTTATTTTTTAAGAGAGTATCGTGGTGTTTCTTAAAGAATTTTTAATTTCTTTCAAGAAATTTAAAATTCTGTTTTATGCTATTAAATTTGTTTTCGATATTTTAGTGGAGTTTTTGATGTTATTTTTAGCTATTTTTCTAAGGACTTTTTTTTTAATCTCAATGTTGTGGTGGTATTCTTTAAAAAAAAAGCTTGATTTATATTGCTAAGAAGTTCTTGTTGTTATGCATAAAAAATATTTTTGGTTAGAAAATCAATATTCTACATTAAAAAGTTGGAGGAGCTCTACAAGATTTTTTTTTTTCATACAATAAACAATTTCTTAGCCTGAGCTGATCAAATTGTTCTTTAGACATAACCAGTTACCAGGAAATAAAATGAGATGTTTCGCAAAAAAATTTGCGGATATAATCCATTTGGAGATACCTCTGTGGAAAGGCTTCATGTACTGTCGCCAGATAATATATGAGGAGAATATCAATATATGAATATATGAAAAACTTCAATAAGTGGTCGTTTTAATTTTTAGGTTGATATAAAAGTTTGGTAATAACTTCTCAAATTTTTCTCAGCCGCATACCTTGAGAACTATTGGTCTTACGGGAATTTTGTGAAAGACCTTCCTTATGTAAAATTATCTAAAGATCAAAATTTAACTAGCTTAAATCGCCGTAATACCCATAGCTTACGAGGCATTTGAGAAAAATACAGATTTTTGTAACCTTTGACCGTAATCGATGCGGACTTTTTACACGTTAATTTTGAAGCCAAACTAAAGGTCCATACAAAGATTCAGTTTGGAGAAAATTATTCCGCAAACATCTCCTTATTGCCCTATGGGCTATGTGGCAAATCCGCGTGAATATATTCTGTAACTTGTCCAAATGATACTATTTAATATTTTGCGAAGAGTCCAGGGTGTTTGATAAGAGGCAATACGCTGAATTTTTTTATCAAAAAGTTTTTACTACAGAATACTTGATATTGGACAACGGAAGGAAGATGACGGCTTTGGTTCAAGCAGTATTTTATAGAAAAAAAGAAATTAGCTAATGAGTTTTTTGACATTGCTAAAATTTTTTTTCAGATATTCGAAAATGTTTTTCAATTTTTTCAACATTTATTATCTTATTCCACTTCCTTAATATATTTTGACTTTTTTCAGATATATCTGACTTTTTTAATATTTTTCGAATTTTAAACTTTTCAACCTTCTCAACACTTTTCGACTGTTATCAAAATTAATCGTATTTCTCAACATTTGTTGAGAATTTAAACAATTTTCGACTTTTTCAAATTTATCGACTTTTTTATAATTCTTCAACATTTTTGACTTCTTCAATCTTGTCAAAATTTTTTTCAAATTTTCAACTTTTTCAATATTTTTTTTTTGTCTTGATGTCGTTTTTTTCCCCTTTTCAGTATTATTTGAATCTAACATTATACGAATTTTTCAACATTTCTCGACTAATTCAACATTTGACTACTTAAAAATTTTTTGACTTCAGCCTTTATCATTTTCAGTAAAACTGCGGTGTCTACTTAAAAGTCTTAAATAACCGAATCTTCACTAAAAAAAACGGCATCACTACATTACAACATATTACAATATGCATTTCACTTAAATGAAAGCAAAAAGACTTAGCAAAAAAGTAACCGGTAATTTTTATAGGCGCTTGAAAAAGCTTATCTTATCACAGCTATACATACGTAAAGGCTCAACAATACTGATAAGAAATCTAAATAGATAACGGGCTTGCTAACTGCTACAATTTAGTCTCAAACCATAACAGGTGAGTAACGCAAAATAGTTGAGAAAAGATTGTGGAACAAAACGAGTAACCAGCGGAAGTTTAACAAAAAAATTACAAAATCGAAATAAATATTTAATCCAGCTTAAACGGGCGTGGCTGTTACGGAAAATTCATAGAAAAAAAAAATATATCGACTTATAAGAAATATATAAAGTGAAAGTATATAAAATTTATAATATATTTAAATATATATATATTATTTAAATTGAAAAGTGTATAAAAAATAGTGTAAAATGTGAAAAAATAACGAAAAGCTCACAAATACATAAGAAAAAATTACAATAAAAAACCTTATCATACTAAATCGAAGTCAGCTGCATGCTCCAATTTTTCTCTGTTTTATATACACGTACCAGTGATAAGAAAGTATGAATACCTACGTTATATTTGTTTGAGAGAAAATTTTTATAAATAATTGTTAGGATTATAAGTTTTTATTTTTAGCTTATAACTTATTTTTCGTTTTATTTATTATGCCAACAACATACAACTAATTTTGACAATTGATGATATCACTTCTTCGGAATTTGACGTTAAATTTTTGAATCTTCTTAAAATAATTTGTTTTAGCTGTTTTTGTTACTCTATAACAGAGGAGGCCACTTCCATTGAGAGACACATTTCAGTAAGAAATATTTGAAATAGCTATAACGATACATAACTTATTTTGATTCCACGAAGACTAACGAATGAAACCGATATTTGAGTAGTGATTCCAAAAAAAAAAATAAATTACAAGAAACTAGACCTTTTTACATACATTAGAGGCCACACTCCTGACGGCATAATCTGGTCTGGTATTTTTTTTTTTTTTTTTGTGCAACGTTGTATTTCCTAATATCCGTAAAATTTCTTAATTATTCGACATTGAAGATGTATTACAAGAGCTAGGTAAATTTAAAAAAATATTTTTTTTAAATTGTCTTGTGTAAAATTTAAGACCTTTTTATTAGAGCAGCAGTTTTCCAGAAAATTGCAGAGCAACTAAGTATATAAAGGTTTTAAATTTAGTGATATATAAACACGGTTAGTTTTAGTTACATCTTGTAGTCAAGATATGGCTACCTTTTCATATTTTATATAAGAATTTAAACCCTTGCTGCATTACTATTAACTTTGATAACAAATGAAACAAACAATAATAACTTTTAGACATTAATCGGTTTTTATGGCGCAAGCCGCGCTATGGCCATTTCCGTTCTACTCGCATAACATATACTGGACTCTTTCTTTGTTTGCATTGATTATATTAAAAGAATTAATATTTTTTTTTCAATATTTGCTTATTACTACATTCTGCTAATAAATGCCTGATAAAAAAAAACAAAAAAGAAATACGTTGGATGATGACTCAATATAACTCAAACAATATTACCACAGTTTTATCAGAAATTAAGGTTACTATAAAAACTTTTCTTAATATTAGTAATTTTTTTTTTTTTCAAAATAAGGAAATTTTCCTTAGAGTAACTCATTGCTGTGAATATATTTAAAGCTAAAAATTTAGAAAAAATTTCTTAGGTTGAACTAAATTTCTGCGTTGAAATAAAAAGTACAAATTGAAATATTAAGCACGTATTTTCTTTTGAGGACGTTTAAACATTACGTGAGGTGTTGTTTTTAAAAATTTGGAGCCCTGCTTCCCATTCCCTTGGTGAGATTTGGTGAGATCTGGCGGGATCCCTCCCCTCCCTCCCGTGAGACTTAAATGATAATTTTTAATGTAAATTCTATGCATTAAAAAGTTGACGTCTTCCCCCCTTGGTGAGATTTTGCCGCTCCACCCTATTTTAACTCACGTAATTAATGGACGTCCCCTTTATCTAAAGCAGTGTGTTTTCTACAGCAGAGATGCACACAAACATTTTTTCGACAGCTGGTTACAACAACATCAATTCTGGAAAAAAAACTCAAAAATATTTTGGGAAAAATTTCCTAGTATTGAAAACTATTTTGCAAAAAAATTTCTAGTGTTGATGAAAATTTTTAAATAGCTGCGGCAAGCTAATTGCAAGGAAACAATAACAAAAATCTCAAGCTCAAGGAGCAAATGAATTGAAAACAAAATCTCAAAAACAATAAATAAAGTGCGTTGAAGACAAAACTACAAAAACAAAATTCAATTGCAAATAACTAAGCATTAATTGTGAGATGAGGAGCCGTAAAAATAGGCACATTTCACTTGCAAAAAATTGAAGACCCAAAATTTTTACGATATGTTCAAAAAACATAAAGAAAAATATTCTTTTAAGAAACAATTATTATCTTATTATGCTTATGATGCTTGCATCAATTTCAAGTGCAAAGGGTTCAATGTAGGCAATCATCAGGAGAGGGTAATATGGATTTTTCAAAGTATTATATTTTAAAAGCTCCACAATCACTTCGAATGCATAGTATATTGTTATCGTATGCAAAGTTTAAACGAATTCAATATCCAGAAAAAAATTCTGAGAAATACCCTCCCTAGTCAGTGACTAACTAGAACTATTCGGAGGAAGCAATCAAGCATTTTACAGAACAGATATTGTATTGACTATTTTGGAGCAGAGTGACGGGCAAATGCCTGGCCATATCTGTCTTGGGATTCTTCTTGTTGGTTTAAATTTCAACTTGGTTTAAATTTCATGACTCAGGTCTTGTCTTTGTTGTAGAAATATTAGTACTGCAAGTTAGGTCTGAAGGGAGCCTGAAGAAAAGGAAGAATCTTAATTTTCTTGAGGAACCTCTTTCTTTGAGAAATTTACTCAAATTTAAATAACTTTTGTGCTCATAATGCTTTCAATCGTTAGGCGAACTGCACTAACAATCTCTATAAGGCTCTTTTATTGTATTATTTCTTATGTTTTCTTTTTCTTCGGTCAACTAAATTATGTACGTCTTAATCAAACCATTTTAGGGCTCATTACGATTGTTGACACTTTAATTTGCTTATCCATAAGATTTGTTTATTGCGGATAACAGAGGAGTGTACAAACCGGATATATCGCAAGTTTTGCGAAGTCATCCAAAAAAAAATTTAAAGCTTTTGCGTTGTTTTACAAATAGAAATTGCGCAATACTCTGAAAGCAAAATGAATTTATGTCGTTGTACTTTTATCGGTCAATAGCATATGTACATACAAACATAATATAGACTTATAAATTTAAAAATTCATTTCTTTTACAATATAAATTAATAATGTTATAAACTCAGTTTTTTTTTTTAATTTAATATTGACATCATTAACTATGCAATTAAATCTACTATAATAAGCCAGAGAATCTTAAATTTTTGCATTACCTAATTGCGTTTCGTATTTGAATTTGTGCAGTGTTGAAAGCTTCATTCATATTTATATTTCTTGTCTACATTAATTACTAATTTGTTGTTTATAGCTAATAATATTTTGTTTAATCTTATCGCAATGTTATTATCTCTTTTATCAGCTGTGCGCTGAAAGTTCGTGAAATGCACTTTTTATCAACATTTGTGGTGCCTTTTTTTGACATCAATAAAATGACAGAGCTAAACGTCTGATGAAATGTCAAAATTTGCTATTATTAGAGTAATGAATGCAAGTACATATGTATACTGAAATATATTGGGGATTTTCCTGATATATTTTATAAATTACAACGTATTTTAAAAAAGTAATTTAGAAATTGTCCCAATATGTGCCATAGTAATCATACCCGTACGCCGATCTCTTCCATATTAAATCTCAATCATAGTGTTCATTATTTTATATGAACCTTTTATAATCTATTATTTTTCTTATTTATTAAACTTAACAGAACTAAATAAATAAATAAATAATGTAGACTTTAACTTAATGAAATTTTAACATATTTATTACCTATTATTTCAGCTCCCTTAACGTACTGCAAATAAATGTTTTATCAAAATGTCGTACCTTGGAAAATTAAGCATCGTCCATTTGCTATTAGCAGTCATAACACTAACTACAACTTCAGCGGCTGTCAAATGTCCCATCAATTGTAAATGCTCCTGGGTACTAGATAGCCTAGAGGTTGACTGTTCACGTAGTGGGCTTACAGACTATCCTGACTTTGAGGATATGCCAATTGAACACTTGGACTTATCCGGAAACTATTTCATTGAATTTCCCATACAATTGTCCAGGATCGATGCGCTCATATATCTGGATCTTTCAAATAACAAAATTGAGTACATCGACAACGATGCACTGTTGGGATTTCTATCACTGCGCACACTAGTATTGGCCAATAACAATATTACAAGTTGGCAGAATCTATCTCCAAATATTGTCTTTACACACGCGGTGAGCCTTGAGCGCCTAATTTTGTCGGGAAATCAATTAGGTACCTTCACCTATGCAAATCCAACGCATATACTCATAAGTGAATCGCTAATTCACTTAGAAATGAAGGGTTGTGGCATAACTGAGGCCAGTGGAGATCTCATACTGAATGGACTACCCAACTTAGATCATTTAATACTCTCCGATAATGCATTAACGGCGATGTCAACTTTGCCATCACGTACGCTGCGTACACTTGAGTTAAGTAACTGCGACTTGCAGCGTATCAGCACATTCTTTCTTGAGGGTCTACCCAATTTGAAGACTCTAAATCTTTCATGGAATTATGCACTACAGTTTGGTTCGAAGCTTGGGGATATCATTTATTCGAATTCTTTAAGCGAGTTAGATGTTTCCTTTTGCAATTTGGATGCCATCGATCTAAGTGGTTTTCCAACGTTGACTATACTGCGTTTGCGTGGCAATATGTTACGCTCAGTGACACCGAAAACATTTGAGAATACCACACAGCTTGAGATACTTGATCTGGCCAAAAATTCACTCAGACTTGTAGAAAGTGAATCGTTTAGTAAATTGAAGCGATTGACTAAACTTGATCTTTCCTACAATGAGATAGCGCGTTTGGATCGTAATCTTTTTCGCGCTAACGATGGCTTGGTTTTCGTAAATCTGAGTCGCAATGTTATTGAGCGATTTACAAAACTCGTGTCTAACTCGCTGCGTGACATTAATCTCAGCTGGTGTGAAATCATTGCTATTGATCCTACCGCTTTTACGGGGCTATCAGCGATACAACGTTTGGATTTATCGAACAATCTGTTGCGCGAATTTCCGGCGAATATGCGGTCGGAGACGTTGCAGAAGTTGAATTTAAGTAACTGCAAGTAAGTAGTAAGCATTAAGCAATATTTTTAAGAGGCGTATGTAAATAAAAAATTATTTAAAAAATCCAGTTGATGATAATGTCAAAGCAAAAAAAGGGAGAAACCCTTTTACTACACATCCTACTATTTATACTCTTTCTATTACAGATTATCCCATATTCGCAACACTACGTTCCGCGACTTTCCCGAACTTGCGAGCCTGTGGTTGAATGGTAACCGCTTTACCAATCCATTTCCAGCGCAATATTTTCGTACAAACAAATTTCTGGATCAGATTTGGATCGGTGATAATCCTTGGGTTTGCAATTGTCAAGACGCAACGTTCATTGATTTCTATGATTTTTTAACAGCAAGTCCACAAAAGGTTACCTATAAATTTTTAATACTCGACTTCAGATAATCGGTAACATGTGTATCTTTCAACAGCTCTATGATAAAAATAATGTACGTTGCGCTTCACCAACTGTGTATTATGGCAAGACGTGGGAAACCGCTTGTATTGGCATCTGGGTACCCAATGCAGATTCAACAGGTGCGGCGAAGGTCTGGACTACCATAATGTTAAGCCTTTTTGTGATCGGCATATTGCTCTTCTTCTACAGTTGTTTTAAGCGATACATGTCTAGTCGAAAACAAAGAAACGATCAAGATGAGTACCAGCGTAATCAGGATGAAATGCGTCAAATGTAAGTTGTGGCCAACGATAAAATAACATTAACTTTAAATACATCTGTTTCTCTACAGTCGACGACAAAATGCGCTTATGTTAGAACAAGATGGTACCCCAAATGCTCCACATCCGCACGAGACAAATCTTCCGTCATATGAAGATGCGCTACTTATGCCTAAATTAGAACGTCCAGCCAAATCAATGCTTGATCTCACAGCGTCAGCACGTGCACGAAAGAAACTTCAACGTATGCGCACACATCCTGAAGAAGATATACAGGAGTTTGAAGAAGATCTCATAGTTGATAATCGTCATCGTTTTCGTAGCGAAGAAATGCTGTCGAATCGTGATAAAGAACGCACTGCGCCGTTGGGTCCATTTCGGCGCACTGGTAATGTGGAACACAATAACTCGGGTACTCGCCGCTTTAGCATAGAAGATTCACGTTTTCCACCTGCAATTTTGAAATCACAAAATCTACAGAGTGCCGAAAAAATTAGTAATTTCCAAAGTTACGAAAACAGTCCATATACGAAGCGAAAATCAAAGATTGCTGAAATTCCGCCATTCAAGCGTGCAAATTTCCGCGCCGATAGCGTTGAATTTCTCACCGATCCCGAATTCGATGCAAATAGTAAGCCGAGCAGTCCATTTGCACGGCGCAAGCCAAAGGGTCTCACTCCACAGGTTTCGCGCATTTCCAACTCATCCAAGTCTTCACGCCAGGGTTCAACGGCGAATATACTGCAAGATGGTGGTGGTGGACGCTTGGATCCTGCAATTGAAGATTATTTTGGCAAATCGAAATCACGCGGCAACTCAACTGATGGTAGTGATTTTCAAGTAGTAATTGAACCTGATCAAGATTCGTTGCCTGATATTGAGTATTCATCAACAGATGGTGAAATAGATATGGAGTTGAGTAAACGTAAGAAGCGTAAAAATTCCATAAGCAGACGTGCTAGTGGTAATTTCAATGCAGCAGCGGCGGCTGCTGCAGGTGATACCTCATCGTCGGATCGTGAACCGATTGTGGTGGTGCATAAGCCTATGAAAGAGACTTTGTTTTAAGATCATCAGCTAGAAATGTTCGTGAAGTTTTCTGTTTGTTGTCCAAAACAACTGTGCTGTTAGATCTTCACATATACTTAACTTTTATTTTTTAAATAGGTTTAATTTAATTTTATATATTTTAAAAGAAATTATTTTCATTCTACTGCTCTAAAACATGATAAGTTATAAAATTATTTGTATAAAATAAAGTATGCTGCTTATGATACAAACTTTAGGACACAAAACTTATGCATTACGTGAGCACAATGTCGATATTGCATCAACTGATTTGTATTAAGATATTGGCGCCTATTGGGGCTGTCGATTAACAATCAGATCGATTACAGTCAATTGTGTCGATTAAATTTGTTGTGAATACAGAAAATACTATTAGACTGGAGTCCTCACCCTACTTTTCACCGACTGCTGACTTTTTTTGTTCTTAATCCAATGAAAATAATATTTTGTTGGCGGCAGAGTTACTTCATTATTTTTCACATAAAAAATTAATAAATTTTCAGAGAAATCGCATCCCGTTTCGATGTACGCAATAATCAATAGGTCCAACCACATCCATCCGTTCTAGTGCACAGTTGTGTTCAGTTATGCATAAAAAACTAAATTTTTAACATGTGTGAATTATGTAAATCGTAAATAAATCAATTTCTGATGCTGCCTTCTACAGCTTTCTCTTCAAAAACTAGATCGGAATAAACTAAATATGTACGTTATTTAAGAAAATATTTTCCTTTAATTTACAGACCTGGATGCCTCAATTTTTTTTTCACTTTCGCCTTAGAGGGACGCTATTAAAATTCATTTTTTAGGGACCCCTTATTAAGACATGAATACAATACAACTAGTTTTTCCTCTACATGCCCAATGTCTGGGCATTTAGAGTCGGCTTATAAACAGCAGTTCGTCATGATAGGATTCTCTTGCAAAAATTTTAGTTTGCCGTTGGTATTTTGTCACCTTATGAACAACATATTCTTAATAATTTATAATATATTTTTAACGAATATTAATTTTAAAATTGTAGCGTTTTTATATTCATTAATAAAATAAGGTTTTTCAGACTTCCAAAACTAAATTTCGGTGGATTTGTTTTCCCATCCGAACGATTCTGTCTCATCTTGTTATCTTACTTTTTTTCCATATTTTCTCATCCCTATCGTTTTCACCTTTTCATCACATATCTTTATCACTCAATGAAAACAAAATTAAAAATTTGTAGCTTGTATGGCACAAAAAGTGTTACTTATTGAACACACTGTTTTTATAGCAGCATTATATATTTATGGCAACAATTATTGAAAAAATTTTAAGAGCACAACAGATTTTTTCCTATTGCGCACACTGTTTTAACGGCTGAATTAAGTAAACACTTCAACCATGTAAGCTTTTTATGGTTTCCAGCAGATGGTGTGCAATTTAATAGGAATAAATTTATGTTTCCCAAATTTAATCCATAATAATATTTTTATAGCACAAGACAATTTTCATAGTACAATTTGTACACTACGGCAAGTTAGTATGAGCTCTCTGCTATATGGTCTTTTTATCATGTGTACACTACAAAATAATATTTTTGGCAGCAGAAAAAACAAATATAATAAATAAACTTATTAATAACGTTTTGAATGATATACAATTGAAAAAATTTTATTTAATTGATTTATTATATGGCTTTTAACATTATGCACGGTACCAAAATAAATCAATTCGGGCAAGGCTAACCAAAAATTCTTAAAAATATAGAGTTCCCAACTCTTTTGTAGGGAAGTGCAGCGAGGGAGTGCTTTTCCTATCTATTTGGGTGCATTTTTATTGAAATTTGTGTATGTGGTCAAGAAATGGTGTGTATCGCAATTTCTGTGGGCTATTAAAGCATCCATAAAGCTTTGTAAGATGGATTTGATATATTGCAGTTCATTAAATTAAAAAGCTTAGATGTTTTTTATGAGATCCCTATACTTGCAAAACCAATTTCCTTACAGGAGCACTCAAATAGAAATGTTTGTCATCAATTTTTTCACTTGCAAATGGTTACAGTTCTCGTCATTACTTTAGACATCACATGGACTTTATATAATAATATTTTTTTAATCTAAATTATGTAATATAAGACTGCAGCATTTTACGAATAGAATGATACCTAATTTGTCCCAATCGGTGCACTAGAAGCGTCACAATTCCATTTAAGCACTCGTGGTGTCAGTGCACCAGCAGAAAAGTTGCCCCCAAAAGATGCAATCGTTTTTATCAATTTGCGATATCATGCAATGCGGCAAAAAAATATGCAGCATACTTTTGGGGACATGTAAATTTACGGTATGCTGCTGCTAGTTCATGATCGCCTGGTGTTTGGTTGATTTTGGCTAGTGCGTTTCAACAAAAATTTTTGCTACGAGGACAACAAGAAGCAGCAAGCAGCAAGTTTTATTAGTTAATTGAACTATTTTACATTATAACTCGGCTTCTACTGCATCGATTTTAATAAATTAGGTGTCATTCGCTTTACAAGAAATTGCAATTTTTTTTTGGAAGGCATAACGGTTTCAATGTTGTTTTTTTTAAAGTAAATTTTCAAAAACTTTTGTAAATTTTAGTGAAATAGTTGTAAAAAATGATGAGGTCGTTGTTTTTTTAGAAAATGTTTCCTGAAATATACATAATAAAATGGAATGACCTTTTTAGGTTTTTTTTTAGGTAAACTTGGCTGCAGTATGCGAAGAAAAAATCGAATATCCTTTTTATTTTGTAGTATCTAAATATCAAATTCTTCTTTCAAAGCTTTATAGATGCTTTTATAGCGCACAAATAATGTCGATACAAACCATTCTTTGGTCACATACACAAATTTCAATAGAATTGCACTCAATATAAATAGGAGAAGCGCAGCGGGTAAACTTCCCAACAAAAGAGTTGTGAGCACGACTGTTATTCGACATTTGTACTGCAATGATCCAAACAATGAATGAAACAAAACTGTATAATAAATGCTTCAAGAATACTTCTCAAAAAAAATTAGGTGGCAGTAGTACACATTAGTCCTAGTTAGATAGGTTTTTTTCTACAGAGCTGCAATAGTACATTTAAGAACTTGTTGTTGACATTTTCAATTATTTAATCAGTTTTTAGTAAAAATTTGAGTTCTGCACTTGTACCCCTATGGTTCTAGGTCCGTCATTTGCTAAGTAAGGAAATCGATGAAACTTTCTGCTGTATCAGGTAAGGGAGGGTTGCCAAGTTCAAAAGAATGAATTTCCGATCTTTTCTAAATAAAATAATTTTTCCTTGAAATTGTAAATTTTTTTTTATTGGGGTAAGCCCTTCTTTATTTCTGATCTTTAAAAAATAATGAATATAATCGTACAAAATTCAATTATTATTGTCGGCAATATTGAAAATTTAAACATTTTTGTATGGGAAAATCTTGGCGACAAACAAAAATCATTCAACTCCCGGGTTTTTCAGAAGCTTTTCTACAAAGACTCTGGCTTTGAACTGAAATTACGCGCTTGGCCGTGTCAAAATTGGCCATTTGGCAACTCTGGGTAAAGTGATCGCACCAGAGAACTACATACATGAAAAATATTAATAAGATTTAGTACGAGGAATTTGCTTGATGCAAGCTTTCACTGGATCAAAATGGGACGATCTTGCATCAATAAGCGTGACAGGATACAAGCACAAAATTCTTAGCATTGGTTTTGCAATCGGTAATGATTCCATCATAAACAAAGGTCGATCTACTAGCAGATAACATATATATTTGTTAAATGAGAAACGCATTCTTATATTTATAAAATACATATTTTATTACATTAAGTTAATTGAAATAAACTTATGACAATTTTACAATGGAACAAATTTTTAATTTACAATAACATTATAGGACATTATTTTTATTTAGTTATATTTTTTTAAAATGAAGTACTACAAACATTTTATATTTTTACATTAATAACATAGCAATAACTTAAATTAAGAAAATTTAAATATTTACGTTTTTAGACACATAAATCATTGTATATATTATAGTGACCATAAAACGTGGATTACAATTAACTCAAAAATATAGTTGCGGGCAGCTTTAATGTTGTACGGATTACAACGAGTTAAAGGGTTAAAAAAAAAAAATTAAAAAATACATATGTACATATACATACATATGTATACATTTTTTTTAAATAGAACAAAAAAAGTACAAGCGATTTGTAAATTTATTGACTTTGGTATTACGCTAAAATTAACTTATGTTTAAATGTAAACTTTAAGATATAATTTTTTTTTTTTTTTTGGATTTGAAAAATAAGTCTAAATATCATTTAGAATTTCGTGGTGTATTATTTCAAGTGCGTTATTTTACAAAAATTAATTTTTAAAATTTATTTTAATTTATAAAAATATTATTTATTATAACTTTTAAAAATTTCTATGAAAATAGTATAGTAGCTTATGTTTTAAATTTTTTTTAACCTATCACATTTTTTCTGCTTAAAAACTGTGCGTTGAGATGTTTTTCTTTTTATTTTTAAATTGTTTTTCGATTCAAAAATTATACTATAAAAACCATAACTATTCCTGGAATAGTCAACATCTCTTTGTTTGCTTTTTTATGCCTAAAGTAGGGGTCAGGCTTCAGTGAGAAGCCCTCAGCACTTTGATTACTTAATATGGTATGTATTGTAAAGGTGGCCATCTTCAAGAATTTTGATCAACTTAACACAAATAATAGGGGTTGGGGTGATACGTATTGTCCAAACTCAGGCATTTCGAAAAAATATGTTTCATAGAAAATTTACTTATTTTTCCTTGCTTTTAAAGCATGAATTTTGAATGTTTTTGGCCACTATTGAATATCGTGGTCAGAATACTAAAACTTTTCCTACAATTTTTTTCTCGGAAATCTATAATTCTTGGTATATTTGAGCATCAACCCTACCTCTTCAACTAAAAACTGATATTATGTATTATGCCCTAAGGGTATACTTTATTTTCGGAACTTAAATATTGATATATCGTTTAAAAGTACAATTAATTATCTTTTAAGTGATATAACAGTTTATGCATCCGAAACTATATTTTTTATGGTGTATTGATTTTCCTAAAACATTTTTATTTCAGAGAACTATGTACATGTGAATGTCAAATGGGATGATGTTTACGTATATAAACGACAGAGTTTGGAAAAAAGAGACCAACAAGTCAATAGTTACCATATATTTTCGTTAATTAAGTTATGAATCACTTGGTCATAGTAATAATTGCGTTGGCTGTATAGAACAAAAATGTGCATTTATAGGAAGCTCTAAAGTTAGGGCACACATCGTTGGCACATTTTAAAGTTATGTTATTATACGGAAAATAAACTAAAAAGTTCCATAGCTGTAGATGAAATACATTTGTCGAATCAAATTCAGTAAAAAAGTATAAGAAATATGATACAGTATGTCTCAATTTCAAATAATTATCAATTGACTGTCTGTATGACGCTAAGACACAATAGTCACTATTCACTTTTATACTATTTTACTATGTAAAACATTTTTGAATCGAGTCCAATGAAAAAAAAATTAAAGAAATTAAATGTAGTGCGTGTCAATGTCGAAAATTGTCGTGTCGTTGTCTGTAAAAGTGTAATATGTATTACGCGTTAAAACTGTACTACAGTCAACACTACCACCTAGTGACTTTTAAACTCTTCCCTAACCAACCCCTCATAATGTTTACGCTTAAGCTATATATATTTTTTTGTTTATAATGCGGTGTCCCCAATAGACCCTTGTCTTTTTCAATGCTCTATGTGACCATTTGCAGCACCACCACCAACATGCACTGCGGCGGTGGCGGGCACATCCAGATTTGCTACATGCACCGGTGTTGTAATGATTTCACCAGCGTTCGACTTACTGCGTGTCACTAGCATTGGTGTTTTCGGTCTTGGTGTTTCGGTCAACCTAATCTTTACACGTCCAGTCTCTGGCGAGTATACTGGCGAATAACGTCCCGATTGCGGTGAAGATGGCAGATAAGTATCGTCATTATTATTATTTGTTTCATTTTGAGGATGTTGTGCATACTTTGAGGCACGTGGTGATTTTGGTGGTGGGTAGATGGGTGTAATTGGATAGTACTGATGTGGTGCCGCCTCTGTTGTGGGCTCTTCAATCTTTGGCACTTGTTCGCTGTGAGCTGGCGCCTGACCATTTGTTGTGCCATTGCCATTCAGCAGCGGTTGTTGTTGGTTGGGACCATCTTTTACATCGTTTGCGTCGTATGGTTTCTTACCGGCACCATTAATGGGTTTCGCCAAATCTGCTTTCGATTTTTCAGGAATCAACGGTATATGTTCGATACCATTATTAGGCAGTGGTTTACCTGGATTTTTCTTATCCATATCCAGCAACTCAGTTGAGCGTGGGTTTTCAGCATCGTGCGCAGAGTTGTGCTGATTCTTCCAACGTTTAATGCCCACAAAAAGTATCAAACCGACGACAATAAGCGTTATGACACCTAACAGCAAGTATGTAGCATTGCTATCATCTTTGGGACCAACTTCAGCATGCATAACAGCTGGTCCATTAATACCACCCTCGAGCACTTCAGCATCTGAGCCTTCAGTTGTTGGGTCACCACCACCAGCAGCAGCGTTATTATCATGAAATACAGCTGGTACAATAGCCTCCTCAACGGCAGGTTTTTGTTCATCACCATCAAAGATACCCATGGTATTGGCAAAAATATCCGGTGATAGTGTAGGTTGTGCAGCAGGTTCAGGCACTAGCTTATTATCCAAATCATCTTTGACTTCTGTAGAGTCGGGTGCATCAAAATCATCATCGCGTACAATGGTAGCTTCGTGCAGTGCAGGCAATATTAAAATTCCACCACCGCTGCCAGAGCCTTCCTCTTCCTCTTCATGAGGAATTTCGGTAGTACCATCCTCATATGAACGTGCCAGTAGTATTGGTGGTTCAGCGGTGGTCGCTGTCAATGCAGCAAGCGGCAGACTCATCTCACTTAAGTCACCGGAACCCTCAACATCATCAAATTGTGCTAACTCGCCTGATTTTGGTGTTTTCTTATGCAGTGGCATGAAGTCTTTGCCCAATTCCTCGTCTTCCTGATCATGCTCAGCAGAGCCTTCAATGGGTTGGTCACCCATCATGAGCTCATTGTCATCGGAATTATTGTACCAGCCACTTTTCTCTTTTTCACAAATGTCGGATTGCTTGACCTGTAACCAGGATTTACCCTTAGTCTCTGCGGGGTATGTACACTTGACGGGATGTTCCATGAAGACCGGCTTCTCTTGCAGCCAATTGCGCACCTCCAGGGTTTCACATGAGCAGTTTATTTGATTATGACTCAATTCGAGTGACTGTAAGTGTATCAGCTTAGTCATTTCCAAAGGCAGATACGTGATGTCATTATGTTGCAGATTCAGCACTTGCACATGTTGTGGCAGTTTGGTCAATTTGGCGGAGGTGAGACGATTGTGTTTGAGATTGAGTTTCTTGATGCGACGTCCCAAGTGACCGACCTCATGTAGCTCATTATGCGATAGATCTACCGATGTGACATCGTGCAGTTTCTCCAATGAATGCGAAAGACGCGATAGGTCCAAATATGAAAGATCTATTGAATGTATGGGCAATGTTGCGTGGAGTGGTGTCTCCGAGCGCAAATCATCAATGCTCGAACATTTGGCATGCAACAGTGGTTTGTGCGTATTAGTGATCAATGTGCAATTACAATCGATAGGACAGTTATAGTTGGGTGGAGCGTTTATAGCTGGGGATGTGACGTTGGAAGGTGGTAAAACTTCGGGAGCACCCGTTACGTATGTGAGACAATATAGTGAGCAAAGTATGATAGCTGTAAACTGTGACTTCCGCAAATGTGGTAACATTTTGAAGCTGTGCGAAAGTTCACTTTATGGCGGCAGGTACGGTAGTGTAAAAGCGTTCAGCGTTGAACTTGGTTATTCAAAAGCAAACACACACACACACGCAGACGGTTTGTTGTTGACTCAGCGATCGGATACGAAATGTTAGCTGCAAAGAGATAAGAAACAAAAAAAGCGTTAATATTGTACAGGAGGATTTTTTTTGGTAATGTAGAAAAATTCAAAAGTAAGTTTCTAGAAATTTGTGAGATTAAATCATCTGCAGCAGACTGAAGAGGTCAAAAACCTTTGAAACTTTCCGATTGTGCCGAAATTAAATTTCACTGTTCCATTGGAAGAGGATTATACAAACAAACTTTTAGTTATAATAAGCACTTTTCTATAGAATCTAGTGTCACTTTATGAACTTTCCCAAAAATGAAGAAAACCACACCTCAATTTCACTCAATTTTTGCAAACTAACTCCTTGTAATCGTTGTGACTGACTGAGTAGTTACTCCAGCAATAACATTTTTATTTTCAACAAAATTTGCTTTTGCCAGAGCTTTCGTTTTCTAGGAATTACGTCATGTCTTTGGTTTACTATCTCAGATATACAAACATGATTCGGTTATCATAGATACGCTACCAAAAAAAAGACAAGCACAAATCGTTATCTTAACATAAATAATTAATATTTTTGCTATTTTAAGCCCCATGTTTGCAATACTTAGTATTTTGAGTGAGTGCCTTTAAAATGGTCTTTTGAGTTATAATCAGAATTTTGCAATTCAAATAAAGCTCAACACTAACGACATTGGTAATTATTTATTTTTATTCTTAACTGATCAGTTAAAGTTATGACATCAGCGGATTGATTATCAGTATTCTATTGTTTTGTTTTGTTCTTCTTTAAAATGCCGGCAAGGATTTGACGCAATAACTTCAACAAATCAGTGATCTGCTGACTCAATACTTTGAAGAATCAATCAATTTGAAGTATTTCGGCAGTTTACGCAAATAAATGACCTCGAACTAGACATGATATATACACGTATGGTTGCAAGTGATATAGTGCATACGAAATTCTGCTCAAGAACTTAAAGTAGAATTTGGTTTTATTATTTAAACATTTAAGAAGAAACTAATAAGTTCAAACAATTGATCTAGAACCTCAAAACGCACGAAAATTATAAACAAAAAGTGCAAAATTACATCGACGTCAATAATGCACTACATTTTGGTCAGCTCTCTACTGAAAAATATTAAGGAAGCTTGCACAATGTTAAAGCAAACCCAGCACATTAGCACATTGTAAGGTGCCTGAACATTGAGAAAAAAAGGTTCAACTAAAAAACGCTGTTTATTAATTGAATTTCCCAAGATGCTGAATAATCTGATGATAGAAAATTTGATTGACAGTATCTCTATTTGCAGAGCGTTCCTAAAACTGAATAATTGTACAAATTATCTGATTACAGGTGATGCCAAGTTGGCCATAAAAATAATGTACGAAAATGCTGACACAGTGCACAAAGTGTGTGGAGAATTGAATAATTGAACATGGCATTGATAAACTACTCACCTAAGCAAAACATACTTGGCGGGGGTATGTGTGAGTTCAACGGTATTACCCCTATCCTTGTCGTTTTCCTACTTTGGGAAGATACTTATACAATCTGAAGACTGGCTCAGAAAAATAGGGGTATCATGACATTATGCATGATATCTATCAAAATTTGAGGGTGTACAAGATTTCATATATTATGGATCATTTTAATTTAAATTTCGAGAATCGATGAAAATACTGTTAAAATTATATTTTAGGCTTGATAATGTTTTAGATACGATTAAAAGAAATATGACTTTTACAAAGAAAAATGTTAATATGAAAATTTTTTTTTTTTAATTTTGAATTTCACACCCTTCACATAACTTCATTCCCACCATATGCTGCCTTTCCAAGTACACTGTCGCATAAGTGTTTTAATAAGCATATCAATATCACAAAAAATATTGAATTCAAAATATATGATTCTATGGCTCACAACTTTTAAAAGTTGCTTCATATTATTTGTATTTCTAATAAATAAAATAAAACGCTTTTTACTAAAAAGCGAAAACAGGAAGCCACCACAAGTTATAACAAAATCCACAAAGTATTATAGGTATACCTTTCATAGAAAACTAGAAAGAAAATATTACAATAAAGTTTTATTTACTGATTTTGATTACCTCCGTCTAGCAAGTGCAATTTACAATAAATTGTAAGGAATCATCTCGATTGCACTCTAATTTACTGCAAAAAAACAACAACAAAAAAAAAAATAAATGAGAAACCGCAACGAAAAGATTAAAATAAACCGAACTGAACAATACCTATTAAACAGGGCTGCATTAACACTTTCTGAAAGTGAAGGCCCAAAAATATTTACCGCACTCTACTAAGAAAACGATTAACCTGATGAGCAATTATCCAACAAACAAAAAAAATAGGTAATTAATGTTTGAAATACAAAAGATTGATTTTCCTGGAAGGATAAGCATAAAAGGTTGCTGAATTTCACTGGCGGCAGACCCAGAATTTCAAATTTTCCAGTTTTTTCATATGACTAACTTTTTACAATCATCAGTTTTGAGCCATTTTTTCATTATGATTTGGAGAAGCACCGTAGAAGAATATTTTTCTTTAAACAAAATGAGATTTCGAGAAAAAATTCATACTTTCACGTAACAAATAACAAAGGATTCAATAAGTAGTCTGAAGAGTTTTTCGTTTTTAAGCATTGAACCTTTCAAAAGTTTCGATAAGAAATGAGATTGGCATATAACATTTACTGTAGTAATTTTTATAAAATTTTTTTCCATCTCAATCCAAGGGAATGACAAAATTTTCTTTCCTTCCACCTGGTCACGAATTTTCGGAACACAGAGAGCTATCAGAGGGCATGAATTGACGATAAAAGCTCAGTATACAGAAAAGCTAGTGAGCATTTATAGTATTAGTCTCAAGCGACAGTCGAAAAGTTCTGAGTTTTTCCAGAAGCAAACTATGTTTTTAGAATACACAATAATATGTATGTACCTCATATGGGAAATTATTTGTGGTGCTAAAACTTTTCTCAAAATTTTCGAGTTTGACAAATATTAAGCTGCATATATGAATGGGGGGTAGTAAGCCATTATTAAATCAAGCGAATCAATGAGAATTCATGAAATATTTTTATATGTTCGCTACTGTAATTTATAATTCGGGAATATATAACATGCTGTTGTACATATACATATACATTAAACCCATAAAAAGCCAGTTACCAAAAATTGTGAATTCTATCTAATCCATACAAAATTTGCCGGGCCTTTTTGGTTGTACCTTAAATCCGACCCTGCCTATAAGCTACTCGTAGATGATATAGGAAAACTAAACTGCATCGATTATGAAGCAAAAACTGAAAACAAATCAGAGATTTCCATTTTACATCATAAAATTTAGCACGCGTCAATTTAACAATGAGACAAAATGCGCTAAATAAACAAACAAACTGACAGACACGACAACATTTCCAATACTTTAATACAGCGTTGGATTAAAATGGACAATTGCGGTGCTAAAAATGTATATACATACATACATACACTATATAAATACTTCCATACATTATTGAAATCATACATACAAACATATGTACATATAACTTACATTCGAAATAAAAGTCATATAAACGAACTTGCGTCCATAAATGCAATTCCATTCCATTGACTATTCAACAACTATGGCAACTTAACAAGGTACGACTTTTGTAAAGATCACGAATTAAGAGATCAACTGCAACTGCACAATCGGCAGCAGTAGGCATTTGTGACTTTAAATATATTGTATATGTACGTATGTATGTATGTATTTGAAAATATTAGAGATATAATGAAGCAATAGGCTGAAATAGACAAATGCAAATTGATTGTGAATGAATCGTATGTTTGTATGTATTTTACGAATACATAGAAGTAACAGGCTTTAGACACACAAGTAGTCTAATCAAAAATTTAAATTAGCACAGTAGAGCACTTGAACGATCAGTTAGCTCTATCGTTTTGATATTTATCAGCTGTTTTTGAAGTGACAGTTGAAAGGGCATTTAAGTAAACAGGGAAAACAAGTTACATACATATGTACAGATATTTCCCAGTATTATATATATTTATATCCATATATCGGTCATACTTTTACAAACCGTACAGCATTTTGGACTTGGTATTTTAGAATCGTCCGAAATTTTTTTTACAGCTTATTTACATAAAATAACTTGACCCATGTTTTTTGATTTTGCTAAAAAAAATTTTTTTTCGAAAATATCCACATATAAATTTTTGGTAATTGGCTGGATTTTGTCAAATCTTCTCATACTTGAAGTCTATTATCTCCAGTTCTACTGATCCCATCAATGTCGGATTTTTTTTATTTAGTAGTTCATATCGTTTGCTTTTGCAGTAAATTAAAAAAAATTTTTGTATTGTCAACAAATGAAAAATAATAACAATTTAATTGCTTAAATAGTTTTAACATTATGTCCTCCCACCTGGAATACATTTAAAAAATAACATTTTGTCCTTTATTCTTTTAACCCATTTCACAAAAAAGTGGAGTTTAATTAATTTATTTAATTACTTAAATAGTTTTAACATTATGTCCTCCCACCTGGAATACATTTAAAAAATAACATTTTGTCCTTTATTCTTTTAACCCATTTCACAAAAAAGTGGAGTCTCTGTTAGATCGGAAGTTATTAAATATTTTCGAGCGCAAGTCATGAATTCCAGAAAAATCCGACATTGTTCGGATTAGTAGAACTGAAGATAATAGACTTCAAGTATGAAAAGATTTGACAAAATCCAGCCAATTACCAAAAATTCATAAGTGGATAAAAAAATTTTTTTTCAGCAAAATCAAAAAACATGGGTCAGCTAAATTTTTTAGAAGACGCAGAAAAAACATTTTCATCGCATTTGGAGAAGTCGAAGTTTTTTTTCCTGAATTTTGAGCGGTTTGTAAAAGAACGACCGATATGTATATTTATTAGGGTGTTAAGTTTTTAATTATTTTCAATAAGGTTTTATAGTTTCAGTTACACAGAATTATCATGAGACCAGGATTAACCCATCTCAAGGCCGGGTAGGAATTCAAACATCTCTGAAAAATCTAGGAATTTGACGATATTTTTGTGAAAGGAACTTCATGTTTTTTTAACGCACGCAAAAAAAGAAAGAAATCTAAATAATCAATAGACCAATTTTGGTCTATGATAATTTGCCGAACATGTTAAATCCTTTCACAGAAAAAAATGTAAGGCATCTTATTGCTAGTTATAAAGGACAAACAAGAGAGAAGCAACGAAAATTGAAATATAGGGCGACGTTTTTTAGAACGCAGTTTTTAATAGGTGAAATAATTAATGCGTTTATTAGGAATCATTGTGAAAAATAAGTCTAAACAATTTCCGTTTAAAATATGTAACTAATTACATAAGTTTTTCTTTTATTTTTTAGTATAAAAAACAAAACAAATAAAACTAAAATAAATACTAAGCGAAATAACACTCCTTCAGACTTTGTGTCTGTTCACACACTTATTCATTCATTCGATTCCATGCGATTTAACGCTACTTATTATGCACACGCATGACTGCAAACGACGCCACGCATGCGTAAAACAGTTTTCATTTATTTCTTTATTGTTGTTGTTGTCGCGTTATTGTTGCTACATCATTTAACAGCAACATTCGCATATAAATCTGTGCCCATTTAACGTCATTTTGACAGGCAAAGTGCTTCCACTGTTACAGTGCGCATCACAAATTGGACGACAATGTGCGACGTTAACCCTCGAATAATTTTGGGCCGCATTTTAAGTTGCCAAATTGCGCCGTCTTTTTCTTTTTAATTTCTATTCTAAGTTTTGTAACTGGCGCTACTTTTTGAATTTTCTTATACAATATGCTTGGGCAATTCCATAAGCTACTTTTATTATAGTTTATTAAATGTTTGTGAAAATACGTTTTGTAAATAAACTAAACGATATGCATTTAAAAAGTCTTTTACGAACGATTTTTAAAATAATTTCTATAACTTTCGTTGAAACTGTTCATGGAAAAGCTCTATATATTATTTTGCTTTTCTGTAACTTCTTTTTTTTTACACTTTTTGCAAAAAGTCTTTTCAATTTTTCTGCGAAATCTTTGAGCGCTTCGTTTAAGCAGCAAATTCATTAAAACCAATTTTTTCTTTTCACTTTTAAGCTGCTTCTTCCGCTGTTTTTCAATTCAAATTCAAGCGCGTCATTAAAAAAAAAAAAAAAAAAAAAAATTTAAATCTCGTTTTTACGCGCCACAGAAATTTTACATACCCATCGCCATCGCAGTTGTTGCTGCTGTCGATTTTTGCATTCTATGGTAAACGATCTTGAAAGTTTAGAAATTTTTGTGTTGATTTTTTGCTGGAGCCGGTTTTATTTATATTTTTTCTTTTATTAATAGAATACATTTATTAATAATGTGTTTTTGTGTCAAAATTAATGAGCATAATTTAAAGCTTAAATTAAGTTAAAAATTGGCTACGTTGTCGTTATTTCGCAAAGAAAGTAAAACTTGTGAAACTCTTAAGTTTTTTTTAATAAAACTGCGTCTGAGCGGTTTTTTTGAAAAAAGGTTCGTAGGAATCACTTTTTTGATAGTTTGCGTTTCATTTGATTTCAAAAAAAAGATATTTGAAGTAATTTCTCATTTATATTGGATGTAAAGTCAGGAAGAATTCAAAACAGACACTGCCAGTTATATTCGGACATATGGTAGAAGCTCGCTAATCCGGATCAAGTAAAACAGGCCCCAATCCGGATTATGCGGAGATTCGAATTACCAAAGACATTTAATTTTTGTTTGTTAAGAAAATTTTATTTTATTTATGAAAATTTTTCTAAAATGTGTTATTTAGTCCAATGCGAATGTCCAGCTACATTTAGCCATAACATGATTTGGAATCTAGTCGCCCGGATTGAAAGTGGATCATACGGAATGAGATCCTTTTCCAAAAATCCGTTGCTTGGTGCAGTGTTATGACTTTAAGATTTATTTGCACCTATTTCCTTGAAAATGAAGAAGCTTTGCAAGAAAGAATAAACGGGGTCTTACATAGAATAATGCTTTTCCACCCAGTAGTCGACGATAACAGTGGTCTGCAAAACTCTTTTTTTTGTGTTCTTTAAATAGATTTGATGTCATCTTACTAATTCGAGGTCGCTGAACCCGCATATGTAAACCAAATTTTTACATAGGTCTAATTTTCAAGATACATTGTGGTCAATTTCGTATACACGACTGTATATAGTTAAATATATTCGAAAAAATTCGGTGTTCCTAAAATAAAAGTCGAAGATTTCAACATAAGCAACCTCATATATCTTGAAAATTAGATCTGATGTGAAATTTTGCTTTACATATTCGTGTTCAGCGGCCTCGGATTCGCTTAGTACGGTATGATTTATTTAAAGAACAAAAACGTTGCAGACCAGTGTAATCGGAAAGTAAATTTCCAACACAATTGAGAAATATTTTGTGAAATGAAAAATATTAATTTTTTTTCAATAAAGTGCTTTCGAACAGATTTCGCACAAGGGAAATATTTCGAGAAATGGATGGATTACTGAGGCTGGATACTATTTTGTGGCGCTCAATTTATACTTTACTCTACACCAGTTCACTTTTCTCTTCTAATTATAGCTTTACTCAACTCTTTTATACTTTAGTCAAATGTATTCTATTTACTACACTATGTTCTACTCTACACTAATCTACTCTACTATGCTCTATTCTGCTCTATACTACTTTATAAAACTGTATTGTGTTTATTATATTGTGCTTAATTGTAATTTTTTTTTAGCCAAACCTTGCCCTGTTCTAATGCGCTTTACTCAATTAAGGTCTTATTTGTTAAGGGATCTCTAATCCTTCGAATTTGCTTCAACGAATGAAGTCAACAATTCAACCCAAATATGCACATATTCAAGGCTAGATAAATTTTTATCAAACTAATATCTCGATCGATCAATATCAGCTTCATTGATCGTGCATATGCAGATAGATATCAACACAAATTTCATTGATGAATGCTGTCTATAAAGTTATGGTTTTTTCATACCGGCGCCCCAGTTTTTCTACAATCATCCCGATGTCGATCACAATAATGTTGATCTTTATTTAAATTTACCATTTAAAGACAATTAGTAGTATGTAGAAAATTAAATGAATTTCGAACGACAACAAATTGGATTGAGCGATAACGTTGCCGCAGAGTTGCCAACCTGTTGAACAAGTTGGCAAATTGGTTCAGTCTGTAACTGAATACCACATGTTGCACCTAACGTTAATTGCCCCTGTTATCTATTGGTGGTAATGATGATGTCGCTTAAGTTGATCGCAGAAATGGCATTAGGAATAGTTTTTTTGTTTTTAATGGATATTTTCGTAAGTGAATGAAAGTGAAAGTCATTCGATTTGTTAATTTGCAAATAAATTGCACTGAACCAACAGAAAAAAAAAACAATAATTTTTCTCCTACTCTAATTGTTGCGCGGATATTTTTAATTGATTTCTCTCCATTTATGTGCCTTTATCTCAATCATTGTAAGTCACCAGCCGCTGAAATCTCTACTTTAATCTTAATCGCATAGCCTTTCATGTGCTCTCGCCTGTCAGCTGTCAAACTATTAATTGTCAACTATCATCCAACGCCGACGCCATATTTGTAACAGAGCGCACTCGCTCGATCGCTCGCTCATTTGACATTCACATGACAGTTATTTTTTGTTTCAATTCAAATGTCAACTATCAACCTATCAATTTGGCTTTGCAGCACCGGCAAAATGCCATGGAAATTAAAATTGAATGGCGACAAAAAAAATATAAAAATAAATCAACATAAAAATTCATAACTCGCATGAAAGTAAAAGTGAATTTTATTTTTTGCGTTTTTATTACTTTTATTTTTGATTTGATTTGATTTGTTTTTGATTTCATTTAAATGGCTGTGAGAATGCGCTCGCCGCAACGGTTTGCAGTTGTTGTTGCTAAAAGACAACCCGCGCGAGTCCGCTGCGCCCACAGTCTGAACCAATTTGATGTCATTAACACCTCGTGCTGCGGTGGTGCTAGTGCTGGCTGGTTTGCGTTCGTCTTTCATTGCTGAATATTGAATGTGTTTTATATGTGTGAAATTAAAATTAAGTAAACGAATAATTTATTTATTTTTTTCATTATTTTTTATAACTTACTTAGGTAGTTTTATGACGTTAAGTATTACATTACTTTATTATGAGCCACACAGTTTTTTATTGTGAGTTTTAATGAGATTTTTGGTGCTGAAGATATACTGATCATATACTGTCTTCAAACCCCTGAAGTTATATATTTTTGAAAAACATATGTAGTTTCATATACAAACACATCTTTAAAGCAATAATGAAAAATCTCCCAAGATAACTGAAAAACTGATTCAAAAGTAAAACGAAAGATGACTGAAAAACCTTTCAGTAAAATGGATAATATTTTCTGATTAAAAATTTGTAAGAAAGAATTTGATATTCTTTTTACTGAAAAATTTTTCACGATTTAAATTTTTGATTGAGTTCTTGTAGTCACCCATAGTTAACGTAGAAAATACCTAAAATATCTAAAATAGCCAACGAAAATGTTTGACCTTTTATATACATAATTAGTTTTATAAAATGAGCACCCTTTATTAATTATAAATTCGATCACTGTGTTGTGTTGCAATCAAAATACACATTTTTTAATGTTTCAAATTAAACAACCTTACTTATTGTTCACAATAATTCACAAGCTTCAATTAAATTGGTTGCAAAAATTAAGATTTACTCAAGTCAATGTTCAAAAAATTGCACATTTCCCGATGTGCACTAAAATATTTAAATTTATATGTCATCATTTGAAATACAGGGTATCGAAATTAAAGTGAAAACATTATTTTTTTTTTTGAAAATTGAAAAATTGTTGTTTAACCATATCTCAAAAACATGTAAAAAATTTAGTTTTAATTGCGATTTTCAAAATCAGCGTATAATTTTACACAGGAAACGTTTATATTTTGAACATTTTGATATATTTTAGTTCTTTTAAATATATAATTTTATTTAAAATATAAATCCACCCTAATATACCTACAAATAAACGTTGAAAATGTAAGCTATAAGTCATGGTGTCTACCACATTGCGAAAACGAAGAAACCCAAAGAAATTGAACAAAAACAAAACAGTAAAATACGCAGGTAACATATCACCTGATTTTAAGCGGTTTTTTTTTTTGCTGCTTTAGTCATTTAGGCAAAATGTTGACCCTTAAGTTTCTGTAAGAAAAAAAAATTCACAAAGTAAAATACCAAAATGAAAGCAAAAACAGAATTATTTTTTTTTTGTGTTGTTTCCAACGGCCCCAAAAAATTTAATTTGCACTATTGCTTAGGCCATTATTTCTACTGCTACATAATTTATGTGAATCACCCTGTAAATAGTTTCGGAAAAGGTCAATAAACTATTTTTGTTTTTGTTTATTCAGCATTGCCATGTAAAACTATGCAAAAGCACAAAAAAAATATTAATTAAGTTACGTACTCGTGTATTACTTTTAAGTACTACTGTGGAATAATTAAAAAACAGTCCAGCTCTTAAGTCATTTTTTCTATTTAATTCACTTAGGCTTTTGTCTTGATTTAAAATAAAATTCAGACCAGATAATAAACCAGATTTTGAAATAAAATAAAAATTCGAAATTTTAAAAAATAAATCTATAAAAATTTCATCAAAATTGTGTCAGTAGTTTTTGAAATTTTCTCACACAATTTACCAAATCAAAAATTACAAAGTCTTTACTCTAAAAATAGTTTCTGCATTTTTAATTTATTAACAATAACTACAATTGACATTACTTGTTAAGCTATTTTTGCAAAACTACTGAACTGTCAATTTGACAATTGTCTTAAGTGACGCTCACTTGTCACTCATGTGCACATAATAACAATTGACAGCTGCGTGAGTATGCTAAAAAACAGATATTTGTCAAAATCAAAATAGAGTGTGTATTGCAAATGTTGTTAATAAAAATAAACTTAATTCAAATGAATTTAAATTGGAAAAAATTTGCAAGAATACAAATAAAGCAGCAAAAATTGTCAAGTAGTAAAAAAATTTAAAAATTTTAATAAAAAAATTGTTGCTTCTATCAAATTGAGTAGATGTTTCTTTTTGTATTTATTTTTTTGTGCAACAATAATGACGTGACATGCTTCCACACGCCAACGTTGAGTTCAATCTCGGTTGTGGTTTGTGATTATTTATTTATTTTTTTGAATTTTTATTATTTATTGTTTTTTTTTTTATTAAATTTGAGTTTATTTAACTCACTCAGTCAAGGTTATTTAGTTGTCTTTGTTTGACAGCTGTGATTTGGCAAATCTTTTCCATTAGTCTTGGCCATTTTATTTTTAAATTAAAATTAAATTTTTTAGCATCAAGCGAATAAATATTTTTGCAAAATATTTTGAGCATTTAATTTCTGGAATTACATATAACATATAGATTTTATTCAGGTTCAAAATAATGTTTTACCAAAACCATTTTTGCGTTATAACAGCTGTATTTATAACCATTACTTGTGCCAGTTTTTGGAACTTATGCTTTTTTTTAAGCTCTTAAAAATGTTTCACGTCTAAATTACTAGAAGCAATATACTATTTTCATAAAGCGATCGCTGAAGAAATCTTGAGCAGCCAGTAATAAGCTTGGAAATTACTGTAGACAATCTTATAGCTATTAGCATAGCAGCTACAGATTGCTGCTAGAGTGCATCGGAGCTCAACTATCAGCATTTTAAATTCAAGTAATGAGATTTTGCCTTAATATGTTGCTATACTGTGAATGTTTATCATTAAAGTTTTTGTTTGATTTGCAGTGATTTAACGCAACATGACATTTTCTTAAATATCTTCCTAGAAACATTTTCTTTTGAATTCCAATAACATTAGTTTATAGCATTTAGGTTCAAGGTCTAATAAGCAATTGATTCTTATGTAAAATAGTGATTCGGAAAAAATTACTTTGGCTTTTGAGATATGTTAATATAATTTCATTTTCGTTTTCAAAAAAGATGAATAATTCGAAAGAAATTGAGTTCCTGTCTATTTGATTTTTTAATTGTTAATTGCAGATCAAACTGAAGGTATTAAAGTTTCCTATCGACTAAGGTAAGTATAACAAACAAATTATCTTTTTCATCGGAAAATTTAAGAAAATTATAAACATCTGTTTGCTTTCTCATCTTATTTTCAAAGCATAAATGCCACAACAAAGCTAAAAAGAAGTTAATAGAAAATTAAATAAGCTAAAGAGATTATATGTGAATATAAAGGATTGAAAGTAACATTTTATATCACCAATCGATAAAACAAATTGAAAATGAATCTTAGGCATCAAAAAGGCCACTGTTGACTCTGTACGAAAAATAATTCACCCAAAAAACGTTTCATTGGGTCTATTCCATAAGTGCAATTCAAAAATGTTCTTAAATATATTTTGGGCATCAACAGGGGCGCCCTTTGCCTCTTAATGTGATGTTTTGGACATTTTATTCAATTCTTTTTTTATCTCAATCGATTCGAAAAGGTTTAAAACGATCTCCTTCTGCCTCCTAATGTGATGTTTTAAGCGTTTTATTCAAATTTAATTTACTGCGATCGATTCGGGAAGATCTAAAATAAATTCTTTAAATGCTCGTTGGAGGTTTGTGTACCTTATCTGCCTTGAATGATTGGGGTGTCTTAGCTATTGTAAAGTACATTGCACAGGTCAAAATTTGTAGACTGCCTTAAGGCGGGCATATGCAGTTGTTCATAATATACTTATTTATTTTTTAATTTATTTTATTTTTGAACTTATGAAAAATGTTTGTAATGAAGAGAACTAAATGAAAAAATATATATATTTATTGTAAGTCACATTGATGGAATATGGGAAACCAATTTTTGATGGCCGAATCATTCACAAATTTTTTTGCAAACTACCCTTTTGTGCTACATTACATACATATATACCTTTGAAATATTATAAGAAACTAAAAAGAGTATTGTTTTGTTTTCACTTAATTTCAACTAAATTTATAATTTTCATAAATGGTGTGTAATTTGGTCACTTCGCCCGAAGATTACCCAACACTAATTCAAAACGATACGAAATTTTAATATCTTAAATTTTTTGCGCAATTTATAAAGAATTCGAATAGAAGAATCGCATCCATCTTTTTTTAAAAGCAGAAAACGACGTTATTTGCATATTAATGAAAAACTGGACTGGAGTAAAATGTGTTTTTTTTAAACATATTTTAAATGATTATAAATAAAAATGACAGACTTAACTTCCATGCCAAAATAATTTTAAATTAAATAAAAATATTGCCCCAATAATCTGAACACCAATAATCAATAAAAGCTTAAATGTTTTCCAAGATTGTAACTTTTTAAGGATAATTTTAGTTGCTTATGTCTCACTTCCGATAGAAGCTAGACACTACAATAGTTTTCGCTTATTTTTTAACATTTTATAATAATAAGTAGATTTGATGACTGGCCGCTTTAATATATATAGCTTACAAGTCTCATAAAGCAAACAAAACTATAGTTGCAATTTGCATTATTTAAACATTTAATTAGTCAAACAAATTTCACCGCAATATTTTTTTGTATCAGAACTTTTCGGTTGATTTCTTTCACGTGTCAATAGATATACAATTTCCAGTAGGTAAGTAAATATTTTAACAACAAATAGAATAAAAAAAAAAATAGAAATCAATTGATTTGAGCCGAACACCTATTTTTAGTTTTAAATAGGAAATATGAAATCAGCAAAATTAGCGCAACAGTTGAATATGCACGACCGGATGAAGAAAAAAAAAATAGAATTTTGAAAATTATTTAATATTTAACAACTGCACACTTTTGTTGTTTTTTTTTTACAAGCTGATGAACCATTGGCATTTATAGTTTCTTCGATTTTTGCCGGTACGTCATAGACTCATTTGCTGTACTTAGTAAACCGTCCAATCCGTCGGTATACAATACATATATGTATGCATAAATATATATTTGCTTTCTATTCTGTTAAGTAGGTGCCTAATTCTTATGAATTTAGTCATTTATTCTTTGAGCAAAAAAATTGTGTGGATCGTAAATATTAGTAAAGCTTAATTTGCAGAAAGCAAAATATCATTACGTCAATTTGTTTTTTTTTATATATGAATGTGTACATACATATGTATATGAAAAGCATATTCAAAACCAATGTATTTACTTATGTACCTGTTCTATGGTATCTTGTAGGCCTGCCACTGTAGGTGTAACACTACGCCTCATTCGATATGTTCAATTTTCTTGCTGAATCGCAAGTGTGAGTTTCATTTTACAGTTAAATAATAAATAATAAAATATTAATTTTATTGATATGCAAATTGCGAACGTGGTACGGTATTGAATTTGATTCAAGTTTTTGCCGGTACATTCAACTTATAATTTAGAAAGGAAATGGCAAAAAGTGAAACTTAAAAAAAAAATACATTCAATAGCTGAAATATGTAGACTTTTCTGAATATTTTGGGGGGAATCATTAAATATCTCCGCGGAAGAAACTAAGTGAACGTAAGTGGAACGTTCAACTTAATCTGCCCAATATTCGATGACTAACGTATCTGATAAAAAAATTTAACATATCGATGTCATATAGAAACTAACAGAATCTTTATATATTACTCAAATAAGCACCGCAACGCATTTGCGGCACATTCGCAGGATCAATTTATGTTTGAAAAGTTTGCTATAGTCCAAAGGACTTGAATCATACATATGTATTGTATATATGGAGCATAATTTGCCAAGAGTGCAAGGCCAAAAAAGAAGGATGTTCGTTTGGGCTGAAAATTGGGCTTATTGTAGTAGTCCAATTGGATTATAACCCACTGAAACTCAGCAGAAAACTCTATTGGAAACGTTAGAGGTGAATTTATTTTATGCATCCGCAAAAAAGTAAGTAAGCGCACCGTCAAGCGAGCGAAACTTTCCGATGGAAATTTGTATGGAATGGCTATGGCACAGTCGTATCAGAGAGTTCACATATTTCACAAAACGATATCTCGTTAAACGACACATTAGCTGGAATGGAACACTTAATAAAAAATGTCACCATGCAATAATTAGTTGACGTTTACTAAAAAAAATATCGTAAAAAAGTGGCAACACCTTACAGAATGACATTACAATATATTGCGATTCAAGTATGTAATTTTTCAATGTTAATTTTTTTTTTTTTTTTGAATTAAATTAAAAATCAAATACTTAAACCACCGATCATCTTTTTCAATGATTAATTTTTTTTTCTATAAATAATTTGTTAAAATCTTATCAATATTTTTTAATTTTTTAATAAAAAAAACCCATTTTTAATTCTTCATTAATAAGTTGTTGATTCAATCCTAAAGCAGTTCATAGAAAACTCAAAGAAAATTTTATAAGCTTTAATTTGATATAAAAAAGTATCAGAGTACTACCCTATTTATTTGCTATAAATAGCAGTCATCATTGTTAAAGAATTTCACGGTATCTGAAAAACAATACGCGTTAAATTTTTTCAAGCAGTTTTTTCGGAATTAACGCAATATTTTGCATACAAAAAGATTCAGATCAAAACTTTCTTTTGAAATTTGTTAACTAGTGTAGTCATAAAACTAAAAAGTGATAATTATTATTCAACACATTATGAGTTTTAAGAGATTTTAAAAGAATGACCTCTAAAAATTCTTGGAATATTTTGAATATGAGTCAAAATTCTATAAATGAGATTAGCTTAGATACTTAAATAAATATCATTTCATGTCATTGTTATTATTAAATTTTACTATATATTTTGTACATTTCGTTGTTAACTCATTAGCTGCATGCTAATTATTGGACTCGTTTTACATATCACGTTGTATTTACATACATACATATGTACATACGTACGGTACAAACAGCGCGATATTTATTTATTTTTTATTATACTGATTCATTCTTTATAACACGTACGTACATAGATATTATTAGCTTATGTAATACTAACTATAATAAGAAGCTATGATAACATGACTTTATATATAAATTTTTTTCTTTCTTAAGACGACTTGTAAACATTTAATTTAAAAGATAAAATTTAGCTTTTTTTTGTTTTTTTTTCGCTAAAGAAAACGCATAAATTATATTGTTATCTGTGGATTTGATTTATTTTAATGATGGCAGCGCACACGCTCTAGAATTTTAAAAACGCCCATATCTTAATGAATTGCGCCTAACACATATGTACATATCACGTATTGCATTGGTGATATTTTATGTCTAACACCTTAGCAGATTTTTTGATTATCTTTATATTGAACTTGAACTGCTGTCTAAATAATAAATTTAATTCAAATATATTACTATATATAGATACATACGATTCTGTATTATATATATTGCCCCAGACATAACATCGCTAGCCACAAAATAATGCTAGACAAATTTATTGTGTGATTTGCTATAATAATAAAATTAAATAGAAAAAACTAAATAGAAAAATTACATATCAAAAGTCAAAATCAAGTTCAAGTTGAGACAAATACACTGTACACAGTGATGGCACGTCATGGTGGCTGCAATATAAATACGAGTAGACTATTTATAGATAAAAATAACAAAAGAAATCTGGCATTATATATAATAGTTTTTGGGTACGAGGAGAAAATTCTATGAATTATTTGCTGTAATTGTGTTATGATTAATATACAAAATCGTTCGCGTTTTGATATTGTGAAGTATACAAAGTCAAACAAATAAAAATTTAAGACGCCTTTAATGAAAATTTATAAAAATATTCTCCAAAATGTAAAGAAGTCATAAAAGCTTTTAGTCTTTCTAGGCTATGAGGTCCGAAAAACCGATTTTTTTTTAAATTGCTTTAATCAATACCAATAGCATTCAAGAACATGTATGTAAAGTTACAGAGACCAAGCGTTTTTCAAGCTGAAATCTATGCCATAGACCAAGCCGCATATGTGAAACGGAACAGAAAGCTTACTCTCTCCATCATTACCATATGTGTGGACAGCCAAGCAGCGATCAAAGCACTGAAAGCCAAAATCGTGAAGTCTTGGTGTGTAGAACACTGCAGGGAATCTCTACGTTCAATCCGACAGCATACCATAGAGCTCTGCTGCGTGCCCGGTCATAAGTGTAGTTTCAGAAATGAGAAAGCTGACGAATGTGCCAAACATTTGGGTTCTGCGTTCTTTGTTGGTCTTGAGGAACTAGCCGAGTTGGAACTCACTAGCATCCTCAACTTCACCAAGGCTTCTGGGTGGTTCGCTCCTATTCAGTAAGGCAATTTAAGGAGAAGGAAGGTAATATTTTTATACACAATAGTATATGTAGGGTAACTAAGCTAAACTACACAGGCCAATTCAAAGTATTTCGGCCGGAGTCGAGCGTATGCCTCACTACAGATCTTTGTATTGAAAAGTTTTCCTATCGAATACTTCGAATTGACGGGCGTGATTGAAAAAAAACAGAACTTGTTTTATGTCGTAGAAATTTTTTTTAAGTTCAAATACACATACCTACATAAAATATAAATCAAAATGTTCGTCAGGCTCAATTGGTTTTTTCCCTTCCAAAAACGTTTCGCGAAAACCGGACCTCACAATTCAGGATTTTCCCTAAAGAAAATTTCTTTTCGCTTTCAGGCCATTTCTTAATGAGAAATCATAAAAAAGGATAATGGTCTTTGACGTTGTAATTTTCCAACGAATTGAGCTAACATAGTTCTAAAAACACCTGAACTAAATTTCTACTAAATACTACAAGGTTAAAATTTGATTGACAATTGAATAACAGAAATTGCTATAAAGTTTATTAATAAAAATGTTTTCAAGAAAATGCTGATGCTTTCTATTTTTAACAAGTAAAAGGAATTGCAAGAATTTCTTTCTACAAATACATTTTGTCTCAGCGTAAATATTTCTTTTTTTTTTTTTTTTTACAAAACAAAAACAATTTCTGTTAAATTCACCGGATATATACTAAGTACAAGCATAAAAATGTCTTCAATGCAGCATTTTATACGACAAGTGGGCGCTTTCTTTTCGGCGATAAATTGCAAAGGATATAGTATATTTTTCGTGAGAATGTTAGAAACAAAAATAATTTAATAGCGGTCCGTTTTCAAATTGAACCAAACTTAAGATTTGAGATTCTATAGACTTATTTAAATATATATTTAGCTCGCTAGACATAAAACAGGAACACATTTTTTTACAATCAGCTCTTGTTTTCGACACATATGATTTGAGATGTATCAAAAATCCTACTACCATTTATCCATAACTTATTTAATACAAAATGATTTCTTAAGACTTTAGTCCTTAGAGTTTAAGTTATAAAGTTACTAAATTTATTTCACTCTCAAAAAGATTCCAAAGAATTCAACCAACAACTATGTAATTCTTAGTCGCATCAATTTCACTTCCATGTCAATTATGAACTCTGAAGGTGTTGCTACTTTAGTAATTTAAAAAATCGATTTTATAATCACTGCTTAAGAGTTATTAGCTTGACATTTTCATTGAACTTGCAATTAACGTAAGATAATGTAATGACATCAAGCATAAGTCAAGTAACAATTCTAACATATTGATATCGTACCATATAGATTTGTAGTTCTTCAATAATCAACACAAAACAAATCATTTTTAAATTCAATTAAATATTTTCTATATAATTCCAAGTAATTTGTTAGCAAGCGCTGATTTATGCAGTTAGAAATCAATTGCAAATTAATGTAATTATTTAATTGCCACCATAATTTAAAAATGTATGAAGGATCACTAGCTTTATTGGAATATACTATATATGTATGTGTATAGTGGCATGTGCGGCACGATTTACTTATAGATTTATTAGCTATTGAATTAGCTATTCCTTATATTGGTTTATAAGCTATAAGTTTCCCAATTTCCGAATTGATCATAAATGTGACGAACAAAGTCATAAAAATTAAAGCAAGTGGGGAAGAGGACCGCCGCCCCAGGCGTCAAAATGGTCATCGGTATGCATTGCAATTTACAAATAATATAAAAAATTTTTATTGATCACAATTTTATTCAATTTTATCTGAATAACCATTTTTTAATATATTTTTTGCAAAAATGTCAAGTTTTTTGTGGGTACATGGCCAAAAAATAGCAGGTGGTAGATTATTCTTCGCCGCAGGCGAAAATTGTCCACGCTACGTTATTGCTGATGAGAAAGTTTGCCAACATATGTGCTCTCTGTTTTGGTAATTTCATCATTTAGCCTGAGGGACCATTTTTATTTTTATTTTATTAGCGGTATTCACGATCCAGGGCAAGCACTGTAGTAAAGCAGCAAGTTAGCAATGAACTTCCTGAACATAATTTTTTAAGGTACATACCACGACAGAACGATAGCACAACTAATTTTTCGATGTTTTAAAGGATTTACAATAATTTTTAAATATTTATTTTCATGGTATGGATATTTTCAAAGTTAAGAAAATAAATAACTTATAAGCAACTTGTCAAAACAATTAATGTATTTTTGAATTAAGCTAAAAACTCAATTTTAAGGTGCGATACCACAAAATTTTACATTAAGAGAGGAACCACGCCTTGCTAGTTCATCAGCCCTTTCATTTCCCTCAATGTTCCTGTGACCTGGAACCCATATGACAGTAATGTCAAATCGATGTCCTAGTCTGACAAGTTCTTTATTGCATTGTTCTACTAGCTTCGATTTTATATGTGCCAAGCTCAAAGCTTTCGGAGAGAAATGCTTCTTCTTTTCTGAACTAATACAGCCCACTAAATTGAAGGCTACATTAATGGCAAAAACTTCAGCCTGGGTCTTTTGAGTAGACTCCTGCGCCTACTCCATAGACTCATACTGACGGTTTACTGCTTACACCAAACAACCCCAGCAGTTTTTAGAAATATTTAGGTCAGGAGAAAAAGCTGGCCATTCTTGAAGATTTGTGTTGTTGTTCCTGGAAAAACTCTTTTATTATTTTGCTGAATGAATTCTGCACTATCCTGCTGAAATATCATGGTACTGCCGGTTAATTACTGCCCACGTAGAGCTACTTCATCATTGATTAAGTTTAAGTAGTCGACGATTTTAATTTCAATATATTGACACTATCATGAGATGAGCTGGAATCGGATTCCAGGGAAAAACCGAAATAGAAATTGTGCCCCCAAAAATGTTGACAGACATTAAATGTGTCGTGAATACCGCTGGTATGTTTTTTTTTTTTTTTTTTTTTAAGGGCTGTGTTAAGAACAGTAACGTTATGGTTATACGAATATACGAGAACATGACGAGACACTTTACAGGTAGTTATTAAATATAAAGTCAAGTTACAATAAAAGTTAATAAGACTCTGTTAATTTAAAAGCAATTGATGCTGAGATAAACGTAATTTCAATTTTTAATTACGAGGAAATCGAAATTAAATTAAAATGTTTGCAAACGAAAATAGCATTTTTAACAGACAATAAATTTTTAAAAATAATGAACAATAAATTGTTTTTTAAATGAATCACAAAAAATCTTCAATGAAAAAAATGAAGTACATTAATCATTATGATTAGTCAATAAGTTCTATAAGGAAAGAGGTTTTATTTTCGGTATAAAGATTTACGTATAGCTATGTGTTCCGTTTACTTTGAAAACTAAACTGTTTCTTAAAAAAAACAAAAAATTTTATGTAAAAATTTATAACATTAATTTATTTTAATTTAATTCTAATTTATTTTAATTTTTCATTTAAATTTATTTTTAAGAGCTATCTACTTAATTCTGAGCAATGTTTTTCCATAACAAAATTTAATATGACGACAAATCAATCACACTAAAATATTTGAATGACTGCAAGAAACTTGCATTTATGTATAATAACTCATCAAGGCGACGTATACCTAATAAAAGCGGAATACTCCCCATGACACATTTCATCTAAAATTTCTGACATGTGAAAGAGCTATTATAAAAACCGTTTTTAAACAAAATATTAATAACTTTTAACATTGGTCACATTTTAGTCACCGCACCCTGTAGAAATGAGTGTTATTAGAAAATATAATGATGGTTTTTCTTAAATCATAGCCTCTTACCCTATCCAAAGATTTATGTATCAACAAGTGTGAATGTTATACGAACAACTAAAACGTTTAATTTAAGTGAATAACACAGCGTTATTGTTTTAAAAAATTGAAAACAATTTTCAGCTTAGTGAAATTATTTTCATACAAAATATTTTTATTGTTTTATCCATAGTTGTGAAGTGAAAACTATGCCACATAATTATATTACATTTATAAAATATATATATATATAAATATGCGTATTTTTTGTATTTGATTGCGTGCTTCACTTGAAAATCGCATATTATAATTTTTAAGTTATTGCATTTATATCATGTCTCGTCTAAATTGCGGATCTATGCGTCCACTTAGCTGTCACCAATGTCGTTTTATTTAAAAAAAATAAAATTTAAAAAAAATAAGATTTAAAAAAAATAAATAAAATTTAAAAAAGAAAGAAATAAAATAATTAAAAGTAAGCACCATTTTGACATTTAACTTGTGGTGTGCTGTGGGCGTAAGTTAGACAAATGCATACTGTTTGCTAACAAATTTTTATCACAAATTGTTATCGTTTGGTTTGCATTCCCGATGATGATGATGATGAGGCTATGTTGATGACAAACTAGTGATATAATCTGTTTTTCTTAATACAAACATTAAATTTAGTATACGAAGAAAACAAATATTTTTTTTTGGGTCAAAACAATAATCAGCTGAGATTTTCAAATAAATAACATTTTTTGCTTGAAAATATTCCAAGCAAACAAAAGAAAATTAAACTTATGTATAATAAAAATTAATTAATGCATTTGATTTTGTGGTTTAATGTTTGACTAATATATTAGTTTTTTTTTTTAAATTATAAATATGTATTTGATTTTAATTTTGTTTCATTCAATTTAAAATGTTAAATAAATCATAGACAAAGATTTTTCAATACATATATTACAGCTTTAATGCAATTTAAAACACAAAGTTTGTAGTAAGAACCTTAAAGCAAAAATTAAATTTCTCATAAGAAATTATTATTATATATGTATGTATATAAACTATATAATGTATATTTTTTTCTATCTACAAATACTTTGAGCATAAATTTGCATTGCATCGTAATTTTATTATGATAAATTGCGTGTGAACATATTTCTACAGTGACTTGTCAGCAAGTGTCACTATTATGATATAAAATATTTTTAATTGATTAAAATCAGGAAAAATTGAATCATGAAAAACTTTGCAATGATATAATTTATATACAAATTGACTTAATCTTTTTATAAAATTTGTATAATTGTATCTAATTTTTATTAGCTTTGTAAATTAAGTAGCAATTTAATTGCAATTAAAATATTTGTTCTTTGACAAATCAAAAGAGAAGAGTTGCTGGCAATGGCTATAAAAAATTTAAATATATTATTGCCTAATTAAAAATAATTTGAATACTTGAGTTTTTTTTTTTAATCACAGTTTACGAAATGTCTAATAATGCGTCATTACTATGCTGGATGCTGTAGCAAAAAAAAATTAATCTATGGTTACTGAAATCATTCCACAATGCGCAAATTGCGTTTATTTATACTGTCTGTACAGGGTAAAAATATTTCCGGATTTATATTGAATTCCCTATCTGTACTTAAAAAGGGTGATTTTTTTATAGTGATAAAACTTTAGCTAGAAATATAACTCATAGAAATTAAGTTTAAGTCCAACTTTTGTTTTTTTTTTGACCTTTCTGAAAAAAGATAATTTCCGGCTTATCTCCACCGCCTTATGTTGTAACCAGTCACTGAAAAATAAGATGAAAAACTGTACGTACAAAAAAAAATATCAGAGGCTTAAGTGAATTGATTGATTATTTAAATGTATATCTATGAAATCACGGATCCACGAATTTGTTTCATGACCAAAATTGTCTATCAGCGGCTGCTAAAATGGACACTTTTATAATCAATGTGTTATTTTGAAAATAAGACTTCAAGTGCTCTAAAATTGGTCAAATCGAATGCAATTTGTAATAGCTTGTCGTAAAGGACATATGCTTGAAATTATTTTTAAGCAATTATGCTATAAAATAATCTTTCAATCAAAAATCAAAATATGGATTCAAACTTTTAATTAACATCAGTTTTATTTCTATTTAAGATTCTATTGCTATAAAAAATCAACCTTTATTTGTACTTGTATTTGAAAATAAATAAAACCTTTAATTTCTCATCGCGGTAACATATTTTTTATCACTTCACTATTGAGTTTAGTCACAATATTATTCAGACGTGCAATATTTGTTTAAGATTTTGCTCAACACTGTCGACACGTCGATTTTTTCTACAATTTTGTAATAATTTGTTTGCCATTTGACAGTTATAACATTTTTTTATTAATTTACTATTTGCCATTGCATAGGAAAAAAATTAAGCTTAAGGCGAAGAAATTGCACTTGGTTTTGGATTAACGTGGTAAAATTTGTTCATGAATTTGTTGCATGAGTAACATCGTCTATCAGCGTCAACTGCGTGCTGTATAAAGTGAACAAGAGCATAGTCTCGGTCAGTTTAAAAGCTCAACATGTCGTTTACTGCAATGGCACCCACGCAATATTGCAGACACAGTCTGGAGAAATGTTTTGTTGAAACTGCTGCACGCCATTATGGAAGGGGTGCTATGTATTTGCAATTATTTGGAACTAAAAGAAAATCAGTTCAAGTGAAATTTTGAATAATATATGTATATGGCTGCATTAATTGTTGGCTTTTATTTAAGGAAAAAATTGATTTATTACATAGCTCTAAGGTAGAAAGAGCACAATTACTCAAAGTTACTTATTTTACTTTCAAAAATGTTGTAGTGGTTTTATAACAGACGGAAAGAAGAAAAGTAGATACACACAATAGCTACATATACTTAGTATGTCTATTGTCACCTCTTTCAAGCTTCTGAGGATAGAGCTCAAGCTTTAGGACAAGAAATATTGAAATTTTGTTCATTGAGTCTTCGATTCAGAGATATTGAAGTTCAAAAACTGAAATTTTGACCAAAATTTGCCAAAGTGAATTTGGCAAATGCCAACGTTTTCGCCACATGTTGTTTGATCAACAATGAAACTTCTGGCGAATAACTTGACTTTGATTAGACGTCTTCTGATTGTAACTGTAATTACAGAAAAGTTAAGGTCATTCCTGCTTTCTCAAGAGCTGACAGTAGGTTTTTTTATGTCGTACTGAATGATTTAACAGTCAGTTCGTCGATCCATTGTCCGTTTTAAATTACGTGTTTTGGTCTTATTTCCCCATTTTAATGCTTTAAAAGTCGTTCTGGCTGAACATCCGATGATATTTTCCATTTCACGGTCATTTTAATTGTTTTTATCGAAGGTTTTTATTAAGTTTCGTTGCTCGATTGAGCCATGTTTCGATCGAACCGTTTTGTTAAAAAAAAATTGTATATATGTAGTTGGTTTAGAATATTTATGTGAACTTTAATAAATTTAGAAAAAACCTTATGTTAAAATATCGGTTTTGAGGCTCTATTCTCTATATCGGTGGAATTAAGACTCATAGCTAAAGACTGTTATACTACTTTCTAAGGGTTGTTTATTCTAAGGTGTCCTTGGAAAAATTTTAAAAAAATAATTTTTAAGAAAAATTAAAAGTTTCAAAAAACAAAATACACACCGTTAATTTTTTCGACCTTTTTCAGCAGGCATTAACGTTTCTTTGCATGAAACAATTGAAACTCTTTAAATCATCATTATAGAAATCACAAGATCATATTAAATTATTGTGGATTTTTTTCGCAGTTTGTTATTTTTTTTTGTCTAACTAGGAATTGTATTTGTATTGATTTAAAATTTGGCAAAAAAAAAGAACTTTAGTAAATTTACATAAAAAAGTAATTAGGTCATATACTGATGATAAGAAAACAACATTGTCGTGTACATAAAACAAAAGCATGTAAAATATGTGATTTCCATGGTTTCTTTAAAATATCACAATTTCGCTTAATTACTCTGGCATTATAACGTCTGTCATTAAAATTTTATTGAGCTGTCACAAACAAAAAATACGGCAATAAATATTCTCCAAATTTATAGCTTAATATCGCTAAATAAAACAATGCACTCAATTTTTATATATTTTGTGCGTAATGTTTTTAAAATAAATTATTGTTGTTTATGTTTTTAATTATTTTGTATTTTTTGCGTCATTTTACAAAGACAATTTCTTGCGAAATTCATAGCTCACGTCATTTTGCCATTTGTGGTTTTTGTATCACTTTTGTATTTTTAATCTTAAATTGCAGTACAACTAAATTTACCCACTAACCTTTTGAACGGGTTTTTTTTTTTTAATAAGTTTTGCTCATTTCAATGACTTTTCGTTGGAATTGTTGTGTAATTTTTTTTTTGTTGGTATCCAAGGTTTTTTATGTATTTTCATTAAGTATTTTTAAAGTTTTCTGATTTTAGAGATAAAAGTTTCAGCAATCTTTTCATGCATTACAACACTTAAGATTACATATAAAGCGTAATATAATGTCAAAATAAGTTTTTATAAAGACTAATATATAAAAATATCCCTTCAACACTTTTTTTTAAAAATGATCTCATTCAACTCACTTTTACATCCTACAAAAAAAAAACTCCTACACAAACTTAAATTTTATCAATAAAATTTGCAATTTAAATTAAGCTGTTTTTACAGAATTCATGTTTGTGCTATAAGAAGCGACTCTTTTCAAGTGGTGATTTTATGTTTAAACAGAAATACCTGGATTGTATGAAACATAAATCATTTCACCACAATAACATTTTACAAAAAAAAAAACAATATTCACAAATTCTAGTTATTCTTTCATACAGATAAGATAAAATTTTGCCATAGGTCCATAACTTGAGCTTAGCAAAAAAAAATATATATTAATTTATTCTGAATATTTTAACCTAAAAAGCTTTGTTTTAAAAATAAAATTTCTTCATTTTAAAAGAAAAAAACAATAAATAAAAAAACTTTTTTTTATATGAATTAACAGTCAGAAAAAAAATTCAGAATATTTTTGCAAACTTTACATAAATAAACAGACAAAATAGTCACAAATAAAAATGCATTCTAATGAAAATTGAACTTTGCGCCAAATTGCATTTCCTGTTTTATAGCATCTGGCGGCAGTGCCGCCATCATTTCCGGTGAAATCATAAATCATAACGAAAAACTAAAACAAACCAAACGGCGACAAACGATACGCGAAATTGAGCCAACAAAGCAAAAGTGTTACATTTCATGTTTACTGTATGGCGAACTTTTCTATTTTTTTTTTTCTCAATTTTTGCTGAATTTTTTTTAGTAGTCAACAGAATAAAAAGAACTAAATATTTCAATTTCAAAACCAGTGTCAGTTGCTCTACGCTCAAATACAAATATACAGTACGAATATCTTTTAGTAGTTACATACATATACACTAACGTTAGTTAAGCGCGAATTTAAACGCTAACCTGCAGTTTGCTTAAACGGTGTCTAGTTCAAGTTCAGCAGTATAGCAGTCGGCTACGTACGCTTACATTTTTATTTTTAGTTACTGAACTTTGAATTAAGTACGTACATACTTACGTATGTACATATGTATATATGTACATATATTGAGAATAACTGCGTTAAAAATCTGATCTATGACTGCTTTCCTGCTGTTAGCGACTGCGAAAGTTGATTTTATGATTTAGATACCACTGACTTGCGTTGCTGTCAAAAGTATATATAAAGCGTGTTTGAACTGAATTATAGTTAATAAACAGCAATAATAAACGTTTACTTAATATCAAGTTTTAAAAAAAAACAATTTATATACTTTTTATTTAGATTTAAAATGTTAAATGATGGCTAAATTATTACTGAACAGATAGCTAGCATAGTCAGGTGAAGTAATTTTTATAGTCAGATGACCAAACCAACACTCCTTACTTTCTGGAAAGTTTAATAAAGAAATAATCACAGGGAAAAAATCAATGATTTTATGTTTGATTCATCCATAAACGCTAATAATTTGGCGCAAAAGCCAGAAAAATGGATTCAAAATGCAATTTACATTAACTTAAAACAGTTTCATCTACATATGACTCATAGTCCAGTAAATAAGCCGAAAAATACTGTCAAATGTGGATAAGTGTCAAACAAGCACCGATTTTAAAAATTTTTTTTGATACGTGTGCCTTAGACCTCCTAGAACATTCGTCCGGTCTAACCTTTGCCTCATAATCATAAATGAATTAATGGGGGTGGTTTTACGCCCCCAAACCACACTAAAAAGTAGAAGTCGTGTAAAAATTAAAAAAATTTGAATTTTGCTTTGGAAATGTGCTCTGGAAGGTTTTTTGGATCGCTGATCACGAATCCGACAACCAAATGGGGGTAGTTCCACCCACTACCCACCAAACCACCCCAAAACGTAGCTATTGCTTAAAAATTAAAAAAGTTAGCATTTTGCTTTGAAAATGAGCTCTATTAGGTTTTTTGAGTCGCTGATCACGAATCCGACGTCCAAATGGGGGTAGTTCCATCCCCTACCCCCCCAATCACGCAAATTTTTTTTTTTTTTTTTACGAAAGAGGAGTATGAGGCAAATAGAGTGTCTAGCTTAGAATGCGGGCCTTTGTGTGGTAAAAAATCAACTGCTTTATATAGAGTGTTTCGAAATTCCCTCTATTTTATGCGACCTTTTCTACCCCTACAAGTAGTTAGAGTGCCTGTACATGGAGTTTGAGTATTGAAAGTCGGGAAGTCTCACGACCGCGAGATAATTTTACTTTCTCATTTTTTAATACTTCTACTTACATACCTACCTACTTACATAGCACAAAATCAGACCACTTGCGTTAACGGTATTATTCCAATAATATTCCGATTATAGTCGGATTCGTGATCAGCGACCCAAAAAACCTAATAGAGCACATTTCCAAACATTTTTTACGCAATAGCTACGTTTTGGGGTGGTTTGGGGGGATCAATCTACTCCCATCAAATTTAAAATATGCAACTTTAATTTAAAAATAAAATTTTCAAGTTTTTAATGCCATTTTTCGCTGAATGTACGACAGTCGCAATCCAACCATCAAAGCCGCGTCTGGAATAGGTTTTAGGGCTCTCAAGCATACTTAATAATTTGGTGTTTATAATATATATAAATAATTGCCGTTTTCTACTCTGGCAGCACTATCTTTGCTGACTGATAACGAGAAAATAAAATTTCCGTCACTGAAAGACAGGGATCTACAGCAGACATCAAGTCCCAGTGCATCGGCAGGGCATATGCTAAATAGCAGCCATTTCGTTTATACTGAGGGCACAGTGCCGTGTTACAAAAATTTATTCAGATTTCCTAAGAAATTCAGTGCTCTCGAAAAAAAGTGATCGAAGGGGAAACATTCCTACATCCTACATCGCTCGAAGGCTATCAGCAAAGAATTGTTGATTTTTCTCATCATGATAGCAATTCCCTAGAACAAAATTATTTTCCACGGCAAATATGAGACGAAGTTGAAATTTGGTATTTTTTTATAGAGGCCCAATAAACGGAGAATACAAAAGAGCTGCAAATTTTAATATTTAAAAAATTACACTCACTCTAATACGGCCAAGTCTCAAATACGTGTTCAGTTTCAGCTGAATTTTTCTCACGTGTGTATCCTTATACTGTAAACATAAAAGTCACTATCAAGAACATGTGCCATTATTGTCCATTTGAAGACGCTTTACCAATACAATTGTGAGAAAAATAAGATAGCATAGTGAATAACGTGCACGACTATGAATCTTTAGGACATGGGTTCGAGACCATCGTAAAAAAGAACGATTTTAAAATAAAAGTCTAAATTTATTATAGAAATTCTACAATACCACTTCCGCGGTAAAATTCTTTTTTGTTTAAAGAAGGTGGGAGCTAAATTATAATTAAGTAATTATACTACAGCGCTTTGGACTCAAGCGAATTCTTAAATCAACGTGAAATTGCCACGTTAAAAATTAAGGTACCTTATTGAACGCAAAAGCGAATCAGGTTCCTTAATTATTGTACAAAGCTAGATATGTATTTGAGCAATATGGTTAAGACAAAGATTGAAAAAAAAATTTCAATATCATATTTATAATTATGAAATGTAATTGCGGAAATAACAGACTTGACTTAACTCCTTGCGTTTCGAAATTGAAAGATGCTTCCCAAGAAAAAATATTTAAATACATAAATGAAAATATTTTTTCCAAACAAAATTCAAAATGTGCTAGAAATTGATAGCGACTACTGAATAGAAGTTTAATGTGTATTCGCCAACATAGATCAAATTTAGCCCGTACAGACTTCTTGATTAAGAATTTTAATTAAATTAATTCAGAAATATTTAATGATATTATTTGCTAAAAGTCTTAGAAATCTTAGAAGCAATGTTTTTGTTTATTATTGAGATCAAAGGCGGCTGGATCAAGTTGCGCTTATTGGATGATACCCGCACTTTGTCTTCGTTTTGTCAGACTTCATTTAGAAATATGCAAATAGTTTTTTTGCTGCTCAATGCTTTTAATTAATTCTTCATTTTAATTTTAATAATTTGTCTGATGCGGTTACTTACTTGACGAGCAGCATTTTTTTTTTGCAATTAATTAATAAAAATTATTTATGTGACGATTTAGTAAACAGTGTACATACATCGACATCAACAATAATATGAGCAATTTATGAATGAAATTAATTATTCAAATTGTAATATTAAGTTAAAATCTTGCTGTTTTATGTACAATATTAAGTCATCAATCAAAACTGGTACAAGTACGTGTACTTAAGTGTTGATCAATGAAAATGTTTTGATTTGATTTCTCGCTGGTATTTAGTTATTGAAAGGTTAAATAAGAGAACTAACAGAAGACTGCGAGTGTTGGAAAAATCGTCCTAACTAAGTATAAGTATTATCAAAAAAAAAAAAAAAAATACAACCAAGAATAGAAATATGGGCTGAATATACTCGTATAATTGTTCAAACGTTCAAGCTTTTTGGGTCACTTTTTTTTAATTATTTTGCACCAACATTTTTTTTTTTTTGATGAATTGGTGTGAGATAAATTCAGAAAAAAAAAACAAAAATCGTCCAAAAAAAATGAGTCTTAGTAATTAAATGATCACTTAAGTACGAAGATAAATTTGCTCGAAAAATTAATTGAAACATCATCCCGAGAAGTCCTGGCTAAATGGAATATCATTATCATCTCAGAGAAATCGGAAAATCACCACAAAAAAAAAAAAAAATATTTCAAAATTAAAGAAATTTATACGCAAATAAAAAACCAATTGCCGACAATTGATTTTAGTTTTAACATTTTCTTTTAATTTGCATTAATAAAATCATAATAAACTAAAATATGATTATTGCAACCAACACCTGCCAAATCAAAAGAAAATGTAATCTTATATTTGCGAGCATAAAATTTTTTCTTTATTTTATTACTTTAATGTTTTATCATTAATTTGACGCAAGTAGCTATTAACCAAATGCTTTACAACACTTTCAAACACAATAACAACAAAACTTCCAAGCAACAAATATTTGCCATGCAGTTTGTAAGTAATTACCTGGTGCATTAGTTGAAAAAATGCGTGTAAAGATAAGCAGAAAAATAGCAAATGCAGAAACTGTGACAAGCAATATGACAGAACGAAAAAACAAAAAACAAAGAGTTTTATTAAGTAAATTGCAGGCAGCTGTGCGCCACTTCACTAGACGTAATCACAAATACACTTACATATAATATACAATAATATACAATATAGTGCTATCAATGTGTGTGATTGTGTCATGTCGCTTTATAATTGCAGGTAATTTAAAGTGACCAAGATTGACTTGGCAAGTCAGATTTTGAAATGATTCTTAAATATTAAAATGAAAACTTCAAAAGACCAATTTACTATCCATTCAATATTGGCATGCTGCTTGACCTCAATCGTTTACTTAACTCATCATTATCATCGACAATCTACATGACTCTGATGCCTAACTGCCAGGGGGTAGTTACCGTAAAAAAAATCTTGTTTAAAGAGTTGCCAGGCACTTGGGCGCACGTGTTGGTGCCACACAGCGTGACAAAACAGTTGAAAACAGACAGTACAACAAACAAGCAAACATACAGACAGACAGCCAGACAAAGTGGCAAGCATAAAAATGCTACATATTTTAGCCGCAGGTTAAGCAACAATAATAACAACAACATTTAGAGATTAAATAGCATAGATATGAAAGAAGTCAAAATCAGCTCTCGTTTAAAATCAGTTAACAGCTAATTCTGCTGAAAAGGAAGTTGCCATCTTTAATTAAATTTTCGTGCATTTGGGAATTTAGGCAACAACAAATTTGTAAGCCAATGTGTTAATATAAGCCAATGTGTTAATATAGTTCAATGTTTAAATTCATTTGCGACCTTTTTTTATCGATGAAAGCAATAAAACATTTTTTGAAAAAATCTCCCAAAAATGTCACAAAACTTAATCTAAAATAACTCTCAAGATTGGACGAGACACTGTTGATTATGTTAAAAATCCAGTGCTCATTGATTCATTAAAAAAAAAAATCTGAAGAAACTATTCATCGCTTTCTTTATAAATGACCTGTATCTAAAAACGGCTCAAAAGAAACTTTTTTGAAAAAACAGCATATAAATTCATGTGATGTGATTTCGTTTGAATTTCACTCGAAAGTCAAATGTAGAACATGCCCAATTGAGGAGACAAACTTAAAATTTATTTTAGGATGTTCTATAGTTTTATTCCATTTGGCATTTTCAAACAGTTAGCTAAACTATATACTGAAGCTTGCGATGCTAAATGCGCCGAGTATACTATATGAGATATTCCTCTTTAGCTACTTCGAATTTAATAAAGTGTCCTACATTTCTTTTAGAAAAATTATAATTTTATGCAGCAGAATCGCTAAAAAAAATCAGACAATCTAATTGCACTAGAAGTCAAGTGGGGCGGTATACATTTCACACCAGCATTTATTGCCGATTTTTTACCATAGTTTTCATGTATTTTTCTTTTTAAAATTTTAATTTAACGATCTTGACGCACGATCACAAACGTTCATAAGTAAGTAACATATTTCTTTTTAAGCGACTTTTGCTCACAATCAATAAGACAACTATTGGGTGCAGTAACAGCTGCTGCTGCTGCTAAAGCTGATTCGCTTTACCTTGGCGATATGTGGCGCTCAAAATGAACAAAACAGAAAGAAGAAGAAAATCACAGCAACATGCGATCATTTCATTGCTATACTTTGATAAGCGATCAAGTTTTTGGCCAAAAGTGCCGGCCGGCTCTCTATCAAGTTGTTTTTACTTTGCGTGTAAAATTTTCTATTTTTGTTTTTTTTTTCTTTCATATGATGCTACAGGTTTGTGCGCTATTTTAAATAGCATTTATAAAGATATATGTGACAGCGGCTAAGATGATCACAACTGATCGTGCAAGTATGTAAAAAAGAAAAGAAAAATATTGACGTGCATTAAATGACTGGGCAAATTCAGTGTACCAACTTTATCACCGTTTCTATAGAAATAGATCAAAAACACTTTAGAGGCATTAGAATTTCGGTACGTATAAAATGATCGCGGAATACTTAAATTAAAAACAAAATAAAATTTTAGTGTGTGATAGATATACGCATAGTTTTTGAACTTCTATTTACCTTTTAGAAAGCATATATCCAATTTTAGTTATTTAATGCAGATTCGTCATAAAAATCACGATCACTTGTTAGTTGCCTGCAATCTGTAAATAAAAATAAAATATCGAACGTTAGTTTTGTTTTTTTTTTAATTCAAAATCTTAATTATTCAAGGCTTTCTTTTATAATTTTCAGTAAATCATATTTATTATCTTTCTTGTTGTGCGCAATAATCACTAATCTTTTCGCATATTTTAAATTTTCTTTTACTTTATTTTTATGTGAGAGCTTGTGAAAGTTCGTTGATCAAGCGTTAAAATTTCAAAAACATTCAATTTAGTGCTAAAATGACAATTAAACGTTAGATAAAAATTTTAGTTCGAATTTTAGCCTCGTGTTTAATGATGCTTTTGCTGCTGAGTAGCAACATTTCATTAAAATCAACAGGTAACGTCTCAAGTGTCAAGGTTTTTGTAGTTGAACAAAATAGCAAGACTTTTTAATTGTCGAATTATTGAATGACATTAAAGTAATGTTTAAAAAAAAATTAAGTTCAGTAAAAAAAACAATTTAAATTAAAATCTTTCAAAGACAATCTAAGGAAAATTGGAAGAAAGGATAAAGGAAAGTTTTAAGTGGCCTAGTTATAGTAAAAAGTCTGTCAAGAAATCTTTTGTAAAGTGAACCCCAGGAACTGTTTTTCGACATATTTTACAGCCCCCCTTCTGTGTCACAACCTGTCATAAAAGCACGAATACAAACTTTTACATTTCCTGAAATTCCCTTTTAGGGACGATATTTTCTTATTCAACTTAAGTATGTTTTTTATAAGAAACCGCCCGAAAATAAATATAAATATAATATATTCAAATAAATTTGAGCTAATATTTCATACGAAATATTACCCTTCGCATAAAACTTATTGGCGTTGTCATATATTTTGCACTTTAAAGGTTATTTAAATTAGTTATTTAGCAACTGAAAAATTTAAGCAAATTTTTAATCATAAAATTATATTCTATAGATATATTAATATGTATATAAAAATAAATTTCATTTATTAGCAACTTAGATGGCATTGAAAATACTGCATTAATAATTATAATTATTATAGATAACTCTATTTTGATTAAATAAAGTTTATTCATAGAAATTTTTGCAAATGATAAAATTTTTTGTTTTTAATGACGCAATTTGCAAAATTTTTTATTATCTTTTTCTTTTAATTGAACTAGCTAGCTAAGTTGTACAAAATTTTTAATTGTTAAAAAACAAAAATTTCCAGTTATTGTATACATTAGGGTCATGAAGAAATTTTCTCTTTTTCTATATTTTTTATTTAGTTTTTTTGGGAGAACATCTTTTCTTTCCCATGATATCCGAAATGAGAAGTACATAAGGAAAAGTGTTCACTTTTCAATACCAGCTAGTATTCCCGATGCTCTCAATTGTTCGGGGAATAATTACTTCAAGAGACTGGAGGCGCGGAGACTTTCTAAAAGTACGAGTCTTCCTTAGGACAATCTGCACTTTGGTAAGGTTCTTATTAAGGTGCCCTCCGAAACAAAGGGGTAAAAAATGAATGTTTCAATGGCAGAAAAAAAAAGATGTAAAAAAGCAAGAAAACAGTAAAAAAAAGTGTAATATCAAATGAGTTACAATAACATAAAAACGAATTTTTGCTTTGCTTTTTTTCACTCGTTACTTAAGAGGGCTTAAAACTCACTGATGATTCCGCTTAGCAACGGATGAAACTATGTAGGTAGTATGACTAGCCTTAGCCTTTTTCTTTTCTTGAATTTAACTTTTTTTAGAGTAATTTTTTGGTGTTGTCATACTGAACATCTACTGAACAGTAAGCTCAGAAAAATGATTTTAAAAAAAAACTTCTTGCTTTTCAGTCGGTGGCTCAAAAATATTAAGAGCCCTATAAATAAAAGAAAAGCGCTGTGAAAATGTTCAATTTGGGTCAGGAAGTTAAGGCCTTTAATTTATTATTTCTGTATTGCTGTGAAGCAGTGTTTTTTTCAAAACCTTTTACTTATGTATATCAAACAATTTTTTTCTGAGATTAATAAAAACTTTTTCTTAAAAAGGAAAAAAAAATAAAAGCATAAGAATGATCAAAGTAGCCATATCTATGGTAATTTATCATATAATATATAATGTTATCAACATTCTAATTTTGTAATTAGCACGTTTTGCATCATTTGCAGATTTTCGAACAAATTAAACTTTTGAGTCATATTTTTTACCAATATTAACTATATTTAGCTTCTGTTAAACAATTTAATAGAATGTTAAAAACTTGTCAATTTAAACATTTCTAAACAAGAAATAACACGATATTTTCGCTTTTTATTAAATTTGTTAATGAGCAGCTACGGACGCTTAACAATTGTTATTTAACCCATTTATTTATGTTTTCCATTTAAGGCCACAAATCTACACAGTTGAGTGGGGTCCTGATCATTATCACAATTTCTATCAAAAATTTTTGTTAAATTAAGCAACACTACTGCAATCACTGGTAGCAAACTTATTTTCTTTTTACGTCGTCAAGCGTCATAGCTATCAAGGTTAAGGCGTGAAATTGACGACAATGTCAAGTTGTCGTTGCTCTATACATACGAAAAATTGCGCAATTTTTAGTTTGATAAGAAAACAATTGCTTATTCACATAACTAATCATGTGTTTTAAATAATTACGTACTTGTTCATATATTTAAAAATAGAGCAGTAAAGGTCGCTGAAATTTCATTGTTGCTTGTACATTAGAGTGGTTGCAAATCGTATAGAAAAAGAAAACAAGAATTTTTTGTACCCTTTAGACTACCAGGTGTATAACTAAGTAATGTCGTTTTTTTCTAAAAAAAAAAACAAGTTTATTTCAAGAGTTAAAGGAAGAATCGTTTATTCAAAGAATGCTCCTTCGCTTTTCACACATTTTCCCCATCTTTCAGGCAATTTGTGAATTCCACGCCAATAGTATTCCTTGGGTTTTTCGGAAAACCAATAATCAAGCCAAATTTACACATTTTCGTAGGAATCGAATGCTCAGCGAATGCGTGTCCCATCGATGCGAACAAGTGGTAATCGGACGGGGCCAGGTCTGGTGAGTAGGCCGCATGCGCGAGCACTTCCCAATTGAGTGCTTCCAACGTATCGCGAACCGGTCTTGCCGTATGTGATGGAGCGTTGTCATGGAGGAAAATTACTTTGTGTTGTCTTTTTTTGATATTGCGGCCGTTCTCTCTGCAGCGGATAGTTCAAATCGGTCAATTGTTGTTGGTAGCGTGCCGTATTAACCGTTTCACCGGGCTTTAAAAGCTCATAATACACAATGCCCTCTTGGTCCCACCAAACACAGAGCACAGTCTTCCTGCCGAAGCGATTCGATGTTGACGGTTGTCCAGTGTTTACCCAGGATCTCTTGCGCTTAGGATTCTCGAAAAAGATCCATTTTTCATCGCCAGTGACAATTCGATGCAAAAACGACTTTCTTTTGAACCGTGCGAGCAAAATTTCACATGTGTTTTGGCGCCTTTCCATCTGCCTCTCGTTCAAGTCATGTGGCACCACCCATCAACCGACCTTTTGAATCTTTCCCATGCCTCGTAAACACTTGGTAACGGCAGACTGGCTCACATTCAACTGCTCGGCGAGTTTTTTTTGCGTTTGGGAATCGTCGTCGTCCAATAACGCTTGAATTTCGGCGTCTTCGTACCTTTTCGGAGCTCCAGAGCGTTCTTTGTCATTGACATCGAAATCACCACTTTCGAATCTTTGAAACTATCTTTCACTCATTTTAACAGTTGTCGATTGTTCTCCGAAGGCTTCAACAAGCATTCGGTGCGATTCCGCGGCTGTTTTATTCAAATGAAAACACAGAATTAACATTGTCCGCAATTGCTCTTTATTCGGCATGAAACTCGACATGTTGACTGCGCTGAGATAACACGATAATAACGCTCGATTGGCGCGAAACTTTGGCGGTATGATAGTTAAGTTTGACGCTTCACACTGTCAAAGTTTCATGACATTCGATAAATATTCAGGCTTGGGCGACATCTAAATGTTCGCACCGACATTACTTAGTTATACACCTGTATTAAATTTTTATGTCACCGACTACCCGCCTAATATTCGTTCTAACATAACAAAACATCATTAAGTTCTCATATTGCGCTGCAAAAACTTGTATTCACCGGCTTTTTTTTTGTGTAGCTTAAAGAACTTTTTATTAGTTTTGAAAATTTGCGATCAACTTAATATTTTAATACTTTCATATTTTGAATCACTCTATTTTACATACTTGGGAATAGGCCATTAGACGCCTTATGAACATAAAAAATAACGCATTTTAAGTATTGTAATATAAAATTTAATTAGTAACACGTTTTTAGCGAAATTGTAATCAAAGTTCAAAAGGACCGATCTTTCCGGATAACATTAAACTTTTCATAATATTTCATTCTATTTCTGTAGAAAAGCTGTGAAATTTTTATTTTTTATTTTAATGACTTAACAACGAGTTTGTTATGTCAATCAAATTGCAAGTAGTGGGGTTCTTTAATTGATTGTATGAAGTATAGTCACCCAAAATTATTTCATTCAATAAACACTTCCAAAGCTTTATCTTTAACTTATGTCATGTGTAGGCTCGTACAGAGCTTTCTACATTTTTTTCGAAATTTCATATTAATACGACCATATTGTTTATAAATTTCATTTCCTATTTCAAGGTCTCGGTCAAATTTCAGTGTTAAAACCTGTTCAAACTTTCTTACCTTTGTGTTGTTGCTATGTATTATATGTACATAATACTCACATTCTCTGAGTACTTAAACATTCATTTTGTTTTATCACAACGACTTCATTTTCACTTGTTTATTTAGAAGTAATTTAAGAAATTTATTATTATTAAATATCATACTTTTCAATTAAAAATGACTCTTTATAAATATAAACGAATATCACGGGGTTGCTATCAGCTTATAAACTGTGCATTATAGTGACTTTTTGATTGTGTGTGTTTTGTTATTATATTTGAGGTTATTTGTTTAAAGCCACCATTAGTTTAGTTTTAAAGTGATTCAAATGAAATGACTGACCGAATTTTAAGACTTTAATAAAAACATAAAGAAAACAATGTTAAAATATTAAGCTATAAAAACAGCTATATATCGTTTGATTTTTATTTTTTTCTGGATCAAAAATAACCATTTGATTTATTGATCTTTCAGTCAAAAATACCAAGTTGTCCTGAACTAATTTTTTCTTTAAATTGACGGGAAAAGTTCGAAAATTTATTTTAATCATAACTAGCGGCCAGTTTCACGAACAAAAATTATTCAATTCAATCGCGGAAGAAAGGTCACAAATGAATTTTTGACACCATAAGATCGTAAAAGCATCTTAGAAAAGCATATTAAAAATTGATTTTGTGGAACATGAACACAACTATCTCAAACATACCTGCAAACTCCGTAGGAAGTTCCTTGAATGAAAACAAGTCAAAGAAATCATGGAAAACTTAACTTGGCCGCCATATTTTATTGACTTTTAATCTATTAAAGTCATGTGATACTAGCCTGACTAAGGTGGGACGGGATGGAGCAGTCTACTTCAGGTGACACAATTAAGAGAAAAACATTTTGGTAGAGCTTTTTGAAGCCGGGGGCAAGACTTGCTGATTGAGAGGAGTGATACTTACCCTACGGACTCCACTGTTCCAGGAAGAGCTAATTTAGAAAAAATACCAAAATATAGAGGTATATTTTATAATGAAAAGACAGTTGGAACATTTGATAGAGTAACCATGTTTGAGGCAATTAGTGCTGGTCTTAAACTAATTCCGGTAGTATATTTATGTGAAAAAATCATCGTTCCTAAGATATTTTTGAGAATCTCTGGCGATAAATTTAATAATATCTGATGAACTTCGTCTTTTCTTAATTACAATCCAAAATTTCTAAATTAAAGATTATTTTCTAGAAGCAGCGAAGTAGAGATATGCAAATGTATACTTAAAAGTACTTCTGTTTCATATTTATTTTGTATAAGTTAGAACAATTAGCCTTTTGAGTTGATCACATAAAATACTTTGTATAATTGATTGCCGAATAGTGAAGAGATAACTTTCCAGCTATGTACACAATATTGAAATTCTCATTGAAACATAGTTATGATAACCTTGCTCCAATTTTTTTTCCACTTCAATAAAAAAAACACTTATAAAAATCTAATTTAATCAATCTAAAATCCAATTAAAAGATTATGTATGTTTTTGGTTGCCTTATACTCCATCCCCTGTTGTCAACACTGATTATTTTCAGTTCTAAGAAGCAAACACATGTTAACATTTACCATGGTGTCACAACAATAATAACAAAAACTTTTGTAAAATAACAAAAAAATATCATAAACATACACTCATTATTTACATAACATTGTAAAAAAGAGGGCTTTAAAAATTTAAAAAAAAAACTTTCATGTAATAAAAACAAAAAAAAAGTTGTAAAAACAACAAACTCCCCTATAAAATCTGAAAAATATAATGCATTTGAACAAACGACAACCACAACAAATACAACTTATGTTGTCAAAATGAAATGTGGTGGCTTTGCTGCATACGACGCGACGCACAGAGAGAAATACATACACGCACACATTGACACTTTATAATTAGCACATGTTAAGCTGCAACATTAGAGATTAGATACAATGGAACAAATTAAACAACAATAAAAAAAAAACATTGTTGTTTTAATTTATATTGTTTTCCTTACGTTATTTTTTTTTTTTTTTTCATAACAATTGTTTTTCTAAAGTGTCGCACTGCACTTGAAAAGTAAAGCTGCTTTGAAGAAGATAAACTTTCAACATACCCTCGGAAATCTATGGAGGAAGCAAGAAGAGCGAGAGGTTCGTCACTTAAAGTTAGATGCTTTAGCGACGAAGTCTTCGATCAACTGAAGGAAAATAATTTTTCACAGCTGTTTATAATTTTCTAATTGTTAACGAATCCATAAGACTTAAAAAAATTTTGCCCACAGATCAAACACTCAAAGTAAACGTTGGTTGGCAAATGACAAAACAGCTATAAAAAATGAGAAAAACCTTAAGAATTTTGATCTAAAGACAACTGATGTTCAAATATGGATGTGAGTGATTACGTCAATTTTAGATGAAATGAAATTTTCACATCATTGCAAAATGTTTACTCATGCTTGTTAGAAAATTATATTTTAAGGATATTTTTCTGGGGAAAGAAATGAAACATTTAAAAATTTAAGAACAACCGGCATGCGACCTTCTCCAATTTGGTATAAATTTTGCATGAGTATACCTTAGGAAATAGTAGGTATTACAGTTTTGTTTAATGAGTCTTATTTAATCACGAGTTATCAAAGCCCAAAAACTCAATTTTCAAATGGTATATTTTAGAAAATTCGTATAAACTAAAAAACTTGAAATTTATAAAGATTTAAGCTGAAATATTAAAAAAGATTTGCAAGGACATTAAGGAGAGCCATTAAGCTTTTTTATTCTTTTTGCCTCAATGTTAATCGTTTTTGATTTCCGCTATTTTTTGACATGTTAATCAATACTATTTACATAAAATTGCTTAAATGAAAATGGTTTGTAATGCTTTGACGCAAAATATACTGAACCAATATTAATAATTTATTTTTTATAACAACATATATGTGCTAAAGAAGGTTATTGTATACTTTTTTTTCATTTTTTAAAGTGAAAGATCCTTTTTTTTTGAGTTTAAGTTTTTGCAAAATCACACACAAAAAATTGTCTTCTCATTTGCTTAAACTCTCTTCTAATTTTTTTTTTTGTTGTAACTTTTAAAGAGAGAAGATAAAATAAGCAGTAGCATACCTAGGGTGGGGCCGAGGGGGCGGTAAAATGAACGTGAAATATATTTGCTAGAGGTTTTTGAATAGGGGCGGCAAATAATTTTTTCGTTCCGCGCGCCTGATATGCATGGTACGCCTCTGAGAATGAGATGTTAAGAAAGTAATTTTATTATGAAAAAATATGCATATGATATATTGGTCACTTTTGTTGAAATTTCAGCCTGGTACCTGAACATCTACAATTTTTTTAACAATATTTGAACAAAGTATTCGCAGTTCTATACATTGAAATAAACATATTAGTACATACTGGAGGAATATGGATAGTAAGGACAAAATAATTTACTGTCTTAGCTTATAAGACAATTCTGTAATAAGGTTTTTCAGAGTATTGTCCTAAGGCAGACGATTGAGCTAAAACGGAGTAATTCAGTTATACGGATGTCTGACGTGAATATTTTTGATAGAAGTTTTTTTCGAATAAAAAATTTAGCGCACAGCGAAAATATAAATAAAGTTTTCAATTTAATTAAATCACTAAACTTCTGATGAAAATCGACAAAAATTTCCAATGATGCTATAATGAAAACAAAATGCAATTAAAAAATTGTATAATTAAATCAGTTACGATACTTTTTGCTAAATTTCACTGAAATGAATTTATTTATGCAATAAAATAATGAGTACAAAAATTAAAAACTGAAATGATTGCAAAACTTCAAGCAGAGTTTTTTGTTTTAACTCTTCATTGCGGACGCGCTAATTGCGATGATATAAAGTGTGTTAACGATTTTCGCTTTTTGTTTTTTTCTTCGCTGCCACTACATTTTTAGCTGCTGTCAATTGAAAGATGTTTCAATTAGTCAGCAGCAACATGCGCATCCGCGCATGCGCAGCATTCACTAAAAGTCAGTCAGATAGACAGAGTAGCGGAGTTGAAGATGAAATGCAGCAAGTGACTGCGATTTTCGATTTCAACACATTGGCGTTGCTTTTGTTATGCTCACTTACTTACGTATTTTGTTGTAGTTGTTGTTGTAGTTGTGCGAATGCTAAACATTTTGCGCATGCGCAATTTGCACTAATTACATGCATTTTTTTTTGCAGCTTGTGAGTTTTGCAATAATTTAAGTTTTTTTCTTTAATTTTTTTTTAACAATTTATGTGCAGCTGAATACAAAATTTAAAATCGATAACGCACATTCAATGAAGGAAGTTATCAGAATTTTTTTGTACACCTTGGAATGTGTTGTTAAAGTGAGTATTCAATTGAGTTTTTTTCTAATATATTTATGATTTTTAATTATGCTCGACACGTTCATTTCTGCTGTTAAAAATGTTTATAGTAACTTTTCAAAAGAATCGTGCGTTGAGTGTCTTTTGAAAGACGCTTCGGCTGTCATTTACTATCAGCGGGTAATTTATGTTTGATTTTTTTCTCTCTTATTATTTGTTTACGTATTTTTATTGCTATGCATATTAAATTTTATTTAATATAAAAATACGATTGCAATGAAATTTTTCTATTTTTCCAATAAAATTAACTGCATTTTGATAAGAAATACTCTTGTGCATTCGTAATCAATGGGAAATTCCATGAGTCACTTAGTTTTAAGCTGCGGCATTGCAAACAATCATCAGCATGTTCAGATTTAAATATTTTGTTGATTGATTGACTGACGATTAGTATTCCTCAAAAGAAAAAGCCAGAAGATAAATTGCACCCCTCCCTTCTTCCTTAGAAGATGAATCCTGTAATTTTTTTTTTTTTTTTCATTTACTTTGCAACATTACAAATTTTTGAGTCTACATATAAAATGTAATTCCGGCACGAAAGGGAAGAGATATTCTCTTAAAATTAATTAGGGGAGGGGAGGGGGAACTTCTACGGATAACCAAGCAATTTAAATCAGAATAAGATAAGCAACAAAATTATTCAGAAAATTTTTATTATACTGAGTAAGAAAACATGTGCTTTAACTACGTATTTTACAATTATATTTTCAAGCGGCAAGACCGCTTATTTTTAATTTTCATAATATCTCTCTCTTTCATTGATATCTCAGTTTTAAGAATTTACTGGCAGGCCCGGATTTAGAAATTTGCCGCCCCATCCCCCTTCAAAACTTCTGCAATGGTGAAATAATTTTGCACGAAAAGTTTTTCAATCAATAAACTGCACCTTTTACGAATTTCCAAGTAAGCACATAGGTTTCTAGAGCACAATACAATATTTTTGGTATTTTTGAGATTTTTTTAATGATTTCTGCGTAAGAGCTAAATTTGTATTTCAATGCCATATATATTTTTTATTATGATCATTTTGATAAGACGCCAATCTATACGATTAAAAAAAAAATTTAAAAATTTTCGCCAATATATGCCGCCCTAGGCACGTGCCAACTCTGCCTGTATGGTAAATCTGGTCCTGTTTACTGGCGTATAGTCATAGTCCCTATTAAAAACCCACTTTATTTAGTAAAAGACTATAAATATAGAGCACATGTTTCTACAAGCAATGCCTCTATAGAGCAAAAAAAAAACGAAGGTGTCAGCTCTGTAAAAAGTAGCATTGAGGAATAGAAATTTTGGAAGTAAGGAGGGTGACTATGGATACTAAGAATGTTGAGCCTATTTCAAAATTTGATGAATTTGACGAAGTATTTGTTGTACCTATTGAGCTAAAATTGGCTCATTTTTACTATTTTGCCCATCGCTGATTTAGATAGTCTTAGTATGTAAAGCTATGTTACTTGGTATAGTAATGCTTAGTTACCCAAACGATAGTTTCAGAAATAGTGACGAGATTATGCAAGTGGGTTCGGTGCTTTATCATCCTTAAGGACAGTACACAACGTTATATCTAAATTAACATGGAAATAAAATCAAACTTGTTTCAGAGACGCAGCACAATACTGGATGGTCGAGCTTAGCTAAGTTTATAAATATATTTTTGAATGATTTTTTTTTTTAAATTGTTGGTAATTCTATCCAAAGTTTTCTTTAGTTTGAACGAAGTTTTATTTTCTTTTTTAGACAATCTGTATCAAAAGTGAATTATATATTTTTTTTTTTGGATTATCAGTCGATTTTGTTTGTAATCGAGTATATGTATTCATTCTACATAGGCAAATGAAAAAGTGAGTTTCTATTTTAATTTTTTTTATCAAAATCCATTACTTTCAATGACTCTACTTGATGCTATGCAAGGCTAATAAATGTTTACTTATACTCTAACTTATGAATATGATGATAAGTAGATGACGCAAAAAGTGCATTCAGCTAAGGATATTTAACACGATAAATTAAAATTCTAGATATCTGAACATAAACAATATAGTTATACATTTTTGAAACTCACAACATTTATTTTAATGTTTTTAGCTAAAAAATTAACGATTTGTTTCTTTAATATGGCAAAACTTATTACCTGCTAAATTTTATTAGCGCAACACATATTCGCGCATCAGTTAAATTATTTTTGTTTCTATTTCTCTTTATATTTTTGACAACCCATAGTAACGACAACAGCAACAGCAATTAAATTGACAAATTTTCTATATTTATTGATGAGTTAACGTAGTAAATTGAACAATTTATATGCATACAATTGATGAAAAAACTATACGACTCATAATTGATATTAAAACTTAAACACAAAGTAAAAGTAAAAAAAAAATGTAAATAAAGTAAAATATTTTTTGCTCAAACAATACGAGTAGCCAAAATAAAAATTAAAAAGAAATCTGAAATTATTTAACATTTTTTACATATATAAAAATACTTTAAGTGGCTACTGTTTCCCAGTGGCGGATCTAGCATTTGCAATTGCGGAGGGATGACATTATTTTAAAAATTCTATGACTATGTGCAAAGTATAAGCCAAATTAATTCTATTGCAATTACTTTAAAAATAATATTCGACGGAAATTCAATGACTTGTACTAAAATTAATATTATACATGACGAATAAAAATTTTAAATTTTATTAAAAATTGTAATAATAATTTTTTGAAATATCACACAATGATTTCTACTTTACCACAAACAGTTGAAGACAACAACAATAAATGGAAAGTTGTTTAATTAATGTTTATTGCCATGGTTCTGGGGGTCATGACTCCAATGAATCCCTTTCTAACCTGCCGTTAATTGCTTGTGTAAATTTACATGTGCATGCAACACGCAAATAAATAAAAAAATCATAAAATTTGTGGAATTTTTTTTTCGCAAAATTTATAGCAACTTTTTATTGCCCTAAAGTGATTTTTTTTCTCGCTATTTTATCACCACTAAACTAACACCATATGTTTGGTTTTTCCTAGCGACTCTCTATGGCGGGAAATATGTTAGGAATGTCATGTTGTTTTTATTATCATTAAAATTGGTCGTAGTAAGTCAGTTTTTATGCTGTAAACAAATATTTTGGGTGTTTACATTTTGATATTTACGCTTGAATTCTTATAAATATTTAGCTCAAATATAGTAATTGCTTATATCAACTTAATTATTGTAGTGGTGAATGTTTTTAAACTAACGCATATGGTACACGGAAGTGATTATTAAAAACCTAGTAGGAATTAATCGCAAAAAGTCTGCATAACCCCATTCTATATAGTAGAGAAATGATATATGAATATGTAAGATATTGGAAAAATCTTAAAACTGCCTTTGGCAACAGTTATTCATAGATCTCTCGCATGATCTATGGACTTTGTAGTAAAGTGAAAGTTATGTTTAAGCAAAAATCTCTTAAATTAACATTTAATCAGCTGTTCGTTTTGTTTACATTCATTCCTAAAGCATGACGTCAAAGTTGAGTACATTTACCGCTAATTTCCTGACGTAGGCATAAACAAAAAATTTACTGAGGAGATTTTAAGAATCGAAACATATGTCTATATTCTAGAGTTGTTGTTTTTTCCCATTGTTTTTCTCAAAGTTTGTTTAATAAATAAAGCATTGTATCAACTTGTAAAATTTTACATGAATGTTGATCGCTACTAAATTGGCTGCAGTTCAATTTTATTAATATTATAAATTAACATAAGTAATATAATTATTTTTAAAACTTTGTTGCAATTATGAGTATACTATAGAATACATTATAAAGATTGTACATTATGGTATATAGTATACATTCCATAAATAATTTTATTAATTACCCAAATGGAAAGTCTGTACGAGTCCTGCTATACTTCCGTTAGTGTTCAGTTTTAGTGTTATTCTAGTTTTATTTTTTTTTGTATCTCTTTTTGAGCTTAGTTTCTATTTATTCAAATATCCACTACACCCGAAAACTTGGGGAATTCTACGAAATCCTCACAACTTGGGATACCCCCCAAAAGTCTATCATTACTGGAAAACACAACCCCAAGCCCTGGCACCCACTTGCTGACTCTCATTTCTCTCTGGTTGCCGCCAAAGCTGTGTAATCAGCACGCTATTTGGCGGTCACAGCTACTTTGTCGGCAACAACACCTGCGACTTGCGGTTCCCTTTGACTCAGAAAAAATTTTCTAAGCTTGGACCTTAAAATATTTTATAATATATATATATATATACATATATATTTTTTGTGTCCCAAAACACACTCACAAACACACACTATACATACTATTTACAAGTATTAAGTGAGGTTGCGCTTTTAACCCTTGTACGAATAATTGGTATAATTTTTCATTGCTCGCAGGCGACATATTGTACCTTCATATGAAGGTATTGAGATCAATACAAGCCCCCTACGGGAACGCCGGTTTTTTAAGAACAGGTAAATATATCTTAACGATATTGATATCATATGAATTTTTTTTATTACTGCTCCAAACACAAGGAATCGTAGCTCTCAAGTATTACGCCCATATTAAGTTTACAATATGTAAAAAATGAATACACTATAGCTGCAAACTTTCCTATTCAATGTACGAATTTTTTTTGTAAGCCCTAGTGACTTGAAATGCTGAGTCATCTAATGTGTTTTAATTTTAAAATAAGTTTAATTTCATAGAAATATCTTCATCTTCCTTTGAGATTTACAATTGAGTAGATAAAATTATTCCTATTCAGTTCTTAAAAACGATTGGAAATTTTTTGTTTTACATAGTTCATTGTTTTTTCGCACAAATATTGCGTGGTTTTTCATTGGTCCCACATAATTCTAGCAGTTTTCAACAGCATAAAAGGCTTACCATGATATACTTAAGTCCTAACTCGTACCTCCGCTATTTTCACTATTTTTCAGCCGAATACTATTCCTATAGCTGCTCGAACATAATAGTTGCTCATTGCGACTGAATTCGCTTGATTAGTGACATGCTTATCTTATTTGCTATGTCCTCCACAAAGCTCTTGTAGCATATTTGTCCTAAACCGTTGTGCTCCAACGTCTGCTTCCATATTGAAGCAGAATGCCAAAGCTTAGCGTAGTGTTCGTCATTGCACTGTTAACTCACCTAACATTTTGTCCATAACGTCGACTCCGTTTTTGGTTTGTTGTAAAAATTTTTGTGTCATGGACTTCTCCCTTCAATTGTAGCACCTTGTAAACTTTAAGGAATATAATACCAGCCTACTTAAAAGCTTTCAAAAAATCGAGAGCAACATTCGTCAACATGAGCATGGGATTTTAAAATTTGAAAATACGATTTCAGTAGTAGTAACGCCTTGAAGTCAATTTTCTGGGCATTATATTTAGCAGCGTCAAGTCCTACAACGTGTTTTAGTCTAATATATAGTAGCATAAAAGTGTATGTTATGAATATAATTTAATACCGGTGTTCATAACCGCTAAAATACATAGATTTTCACATAGCGCACTGTATGTCCTACACTATAAAAGTTGTTGCAATTTGAAAATACTCAAGATACAACTGTACCTATACCGTCGGATAGAGGTTAATAACATTGTTGCTTTTGTTAGCGCTCGTGACCAATTTACAAATAATATTAAAATAAAATAAGTTAAAAAGCTTATCACCCTGTTCTCAGAATGGTCCACGTGTCTTAAATATTTTATATTGAAAAAAATAAAAATCAACTGCTGTAAAATATAACAGCTATAAAATAACTATTTCAGTAAGTGTTAAATAGTTGCAAAATTAATGCTGAGTAGCTAAGATGTTTATCCAAATCACAGCATTGTTATCAATTTTTCAATTGATCTTTGCAGTAGGGTCCACGAATCTGCTGCTAACAGGCAGTGAGGTAAAAAAATATATATTTTCTTAAGTAAAAAAAAAAAAAAACAAAATATTAAAGAAATTATATTTTAAGAACTTGTCTGAAAAAAGTATTTCTGATGATGTTGCGATAAAAAATATACAAGAGCGATTCGAACTGCTGCAGACAATGAATGAGAACGTACGCGCAAAGATGACTTCGCTGAGTGTTTAGTAAGTTTATGATGATTATAGTTGCTCTTTAACACAATATATTCTTTTATGTCGAAATAGTTTTGTGAGCATTTAACTGAATTGTGCGGAGTATAGCGATGACGTTCTTACTCTCTGGATCTGCCAGTTTGTTAAGTCAATCATCGTCGTGCGATTGTCTAGGTAAACATATAGACTCGCAATGATATCCTTATGATCCGTTTTTATTCCGTGAGGTTGCGTAGCAAAAAAATTAGTACGAGTGAGAACCCTTCTGGTATTCCTATGTAGTTAATGTAGCGATCTTTGGTCACAATGCCGTCCGTTTGCTACCCAAATTCCGTTTCACCCAAATTGAACTTAATTCATTTACCAGCTCAAAGTCCAATATATATAATTAGCTCAAATTAGGGACTCCAAAAACTTTTTACACTAAAGTCTACATTGAGCCAGTCAAATTCAGGTCTTGAGAGGTGAAGTTTAATGTCATCAGCGTAGACGTGAACAGTGAGAAGATTACAAATGAAATAAATATCATCTTTGAAAATGGAATATACGAGTAGCAGCGGTCCCAATGTAGAATTTTGTGTAGAACTTCGCAAATCGTTGCAGTCTTGATTCTAAATAATACGCTACAATAAAATACCGATGCTTAGTCACGGAATATATTTTAGTTTCATACAGAGTTAGGAGTGATTGATTGAGCGATTCGAAACATATTCTTCAGACGATCATGAAATAATTAAAAAGGCACATTAAAATTAGCGGAAATGTTTTGTCCCGGGCTACATATATACACGGTATGTCTTTTAAATAACCGAACGGGATTTTTCACGTCGATCACGCTGGCGGCATAAACGCCCAGTGTTCTTTCGATGCAAAACGAACATATTTTGAATAAACGAACCTAATTTTGTAAATATAAACAGACATTTTTTTTTTACAAACCCGTCTGGCAATCGGACATCGAAACTGCATTATTTTTGTCATGCTGAAAGTAATTTGTTCTTTATTAATTTCGATTTTCCTAAAACAAGTAACTAAACAAACATTAAATCTTTCAAGCTTTAATGAACATCTTACAAAACAAAAAAAAGAAATAAAAGAAGACTTAGAAGAGTTGAAGGCAGCACTAATTGGCACAAAAAAACTATCAGACTCAGAGAAAACGGAAGATTCCAATACAATGTATAGAAGTAGTGATTTACGAAATGAAAATTCAGAAACAAATCATACCTGTCAAATTCTGCCAACGAATTGCGCTGAAGCATTTAAAGAAACTGGTCGCTATGGCATTCATAAAATTAAAGTTCCAGGCTCTAAGCAGAAACCGTTTTATGTCACCTGCTTAGGGGATGGGTCGGACAACACCGACCCTTGGACGCTTATTCATCGTAGAGTGGATGGTAGAATTAATTTTTTTCTGAAATATGTTGAATACCAGCATGGCTTCGGTAATTTAGAAAGAGAGTTCTTTATTGGATTAGATAATCTACATGCAATCACAAAATCAGCGATACATGAGCTCTGGATAGAAATGGAAGATTTTGAAGGCGAGAAACGCTCGGCCAAGTATAGTACCTTTTCTATTGGGGATGGAAGTCAGAACTATATCTTACATGTCCTCGGAAATTATTCAGGCGATGCTGGTGATTCACTGACCTATCATGCAGGTGAAGAATGGAGTACGAAGGATGTGGATAATGATAGTTCTAAAGGCAGAGACTGTGCATCTACTTATTCTGGCGCGTGGTGGTATAATGATTGTTTAAATAGGTAAGATGCAATGCTTCTTTTTCGTAATAAAACATATATATATATATATATATAAATATATAAAAGATAACAAATGGACAATATTAACCTGCTAATTGGTGAAATGTTTCGGCTATTACCAATAGCCTAATCAGACCAGTTTGGTTAATTCTTTACATGGACTCGAACCCCTGACCGTTCATGCATTGCAAATATATATATATATATATATATAAAATATTCAATTGCAATGCATGAACGGTCAGGGGTTCGAGTCCATGTACAGAATTAACCAAACTGGTCTGATTAGGCTATTGGTAATAGCCGAAACATGTCACCAATTAGCAGGTTAATATTGTTCCATTTGTCATGTTTGTTGAAAAATAGCATTGATCAATATGTAAAAATTTACAATATTATTGGTCTTTGCTTAATGACTGTAAGTTCGATTAAATAATGTTTAATTATTTTTTTTAGTAACTTGAATGGTCGCTATTTAAAAGGAAAACTCAATAAAAAGGATAAAGGTGAAGGGGTCGTGTGGGAAGCCTGGCATGGACAAGATTATTCATTGAAATATGTTCATATGGCCATACGACCCATTACCGATTAATTCTAAATATCATAAAAGTGGCTAGCAAAAATTATAAATTTTGTATATAAAGCTATAATATTACAGAGGAAATATACTTAATATATAATTGGGCCATATCATGGTCAAATTGTTGTTATATTGAAGTTTTTGAGAGAAGGATATTTTAGAAGAAGTAGCTATGCAAAAGGATATAACATCCAATGGTGGCAGCATTAATCTCGCTATGTGTAGATTAGAGCAACTAAATATTGTGTGGTCACAGTTTTGGATATAGCCAAATAGCTGAAACAATTGAGATAATTGTTTAATATAAGAATTCTTTATTAATACAATTGCCCTGTAATCTGTATGAACATTAAAAATTTTAAGGTCAGCTGGATGCTGTTTTAAAGTGAGCTTAACCCACTCTAGCTACCCGTCTTTTTGCAGCCAATGAGTACAGGCAAGAAAACCTAAAAGGAAATCTCCTAAGAAACAAAATTACTAACAAAAATTAAATCTTAACTCGCACGAAATATAGTTATTATAAAAACAAATGTTAAATTGGGCATTTGCTTACTGCAGACAAAGTCTTTCCAAGTTAAAAGAAAATGAATCAAGCATTCAAAAGCACACAATACCTTATAAATAACCTTAATAACCGATTTTTGGTAGCCATTTGAACTTAAAAAAAAAGTTAAGTGGCCGACTACTAATGCCATCGCCCTATCAACTTGTAAAAAATTTTACTTGAATTTTGATCGCTACTAATTTGGCTTAATTTCAATTATCTAATTATTGCTATTATTAAAAAGCCAACAAACAACCAAAAAATATATCTAAAATACCTATTGCTTGCCTCCTCGAGGACAGTACTTAGGAGCCAAATCGAAACATTTTAAGAGATTGAAACCGAACGACCCAGACAAATCCTGGTAAAATAGAAAATTCTCACAATATGAAAATTTCCAAAGGTCACTTAAAATATGCTGGGATTTTTATCTTTAAAAACTTAGCAAGAACTTTTGTTCTGAAATAAATCAACCTAAAATTATGACCAATATTCAAATAACCACAATATGATGAAAACATTTTCTGTTAAAATGAACAACATTTCGTTACTCTCATTAAGCAACAAGAACGCACCTAAGCTTTTGCACCCATTTTTCAAAGATTTCGCAACAACTGACAATATCGATAATTTCTACACATATGGCTGCAAAAATAACACAAGTTTGATTTCCTCATTGATCATATCAGTTATTTCATATATCAGCAGTCATATATCTAACATATCTACCTTTTTGATCTGATAATAAACATAGGTCTTTGTTTTATATCAGTCAGGTGGCAATATAAGATAAAAAAGTAAATGAACCATTTGTTGAATTGCGTAAACATTGCAAATGGAGGCAGTATATTGTGGAGAGTATGGAACTTAAACTTTCAAAAGCAGACTTTAGTAGATAACCATATATATATATAGTTTCGCTCGTAAAGTTTGTTTAACAAATAACGCAACAGACTTTTGATAGCGTTTTGTAGCACATAACGCTTGTTAGCAACTGCTTGCAATTGTTTAAGGTAATAACAAAAGATTTATATCTGCTATAACACAAAGCGAGTAAAAAGTAAATACTTTGCTCAGAAATTACTAGAATTAATAGTTTAGAATTTAACAAATTGTTGCTACCAGATATGGTAAATTGTTAGGAAGACTTAATGAGTTTCAATTATTTCTCTAAAAGTTATATATGAAAACATTTCTTGATTCAATTTTGATCATAATTTCGACCAAATTGCTCCAAAATTTCTGATTTAGATATATCAGTTGCCAGTTGCAATTATCTGTAAAATATTTTGTCCATATCAGATTTTGTATGTTATTTCTTTTGAAAATATGGTCCAAAATATAGTATCTATTTTACAGAAGATATTTTAGAGATTTTTTTTTAGAAAAATGGATTATCAAATTACCAAAAACTAGATAACTAAAAACAGAGAAGTTTTCAAAATTAATAAAACAAAAAAAAAATTTAAAGCATTATTTTCCGAAAAAAAATGCATCCTTTAACAGAAAACTTTGGTCCGAGGGTAGAGCAAGACACTCAACTATCCTTCATAGCTTGAGGTCTGGACCCTCCAAATTGGACTATATTGTTTCAGTAATCTCATTACGTAACTCATATTCCATCTAGGTGAGAAAGGGCCATAGTATTTTTTACACGGATGGCTCCAAGCAAATAAATAACCAGGTGGGTTATGGTGTTTACTCTAAGAAACTGAAGATAAGAATTGCTGCAAAGTTGCCAGACTATTGTAGCGTTTTTCAGGCAGAGGTTATAGCGATAGATGAGGTAGCAAATATCCAAAAAGGATATAAACATTTATTCAGGAGGAAAAAATTAAACAATTTCTCTGCTCCTGCCCCGCACTTGCTAGAAAACGCCAAAAAACACTTGGATTGTTTTTATTTGATGACCTGAATGACATTAGACATTTTAGTATAGGTTCAGCTATTTAGTTTTATTACGAAATCTGGTTGGTTCAACGAGAGGGTATAGTCAGAAAACCTGTTGTATCACAACGGATCACATTTGGTCTATGTGAGTCGGTTCGTAGCTGACTGCCACTCCTACCTAACCTAACAGAAAGCTTTTTGATCTATTTTTTTTTTTTGAACATTTTAGCATTTTTTCAATATCAATGGCAACTGTGCCTACAGACTTAACTTTCGAACGATTTTTCTTTACGTTCATTTAGCGAGGTTTAGAACGAAGAGGCAGCTTAGCGAAATATGCTAAAGTACCTCAGTACCAGTAATTGCGCCTATAGACCGAATTCTCTACAGAACATACAAATTTTTTATATTTTTTTCGAGTTCCGTAATTGCATATGTAACAAAACTTTAACTATCAAATATATATGTATATATAATTATAATAACCAATTCAAAATTATTTTCCATGAAATAAGATAGGATGAATGATTGACTGTGTTTTTTCTATAGGAAGCAAGTATTACTCGTACGAATTATTTTCCTCAAATGAATTGGGATATGAATCAACTTAATATGTTGTTTTATCAAGAACTGTATGACTTTGACACACAAAAAAAAGTCAAGAGAGGTAAACTGTGTGCCTTGCTTCGAAAAATTGCATTTAAAATTCTTTAAAAAATTAAAATGACTGCAATTGTACATTGCTCAACTTTTATCGAAAAGTAAACTTAAGTATGACAAAATTGTTTATAATATTTCTCTTTATCACTTTAAAAAAGAACACAAATAATGATAAGAACAGAGTCGCCAACTCACCACATGTTATGAGGGAAAGGCCACACAACCAATTTGAGTAGTAAAAAATCGCAGAAAAATTACGGTCTCTTCAAAAGCAAAGTACAAAGTTAATAATACAACATTTTTTTCTGGGAAACTTATTGCGAAATCATTTACGGTCATGACACAAAGAATAATAACAACAACAGAAAATGACAGCAACAAGTAGATAATGTTATTACATACTCACTACACAAAAAAAATGTGGTAATTATTGGAAACATGCAGTTGACTAATGTTATATAGACAATAGGGCGTTTTTTTTTTTAAATTTCTTCAAATTATAAGTAAGTACTGGGACATATATATCGAAGAAATTCCACATTACGTGATGTTTTTGAATTTCAATATTTAGAGCTTGATGAAGTTTTTGCATTTAAAAACTTTTGCAATGCAAATTCGGCAACCAGAGCCGAATTTTCAGATATTTTCAGAGTTTTTGAAAGTGTCAATAAACAAATAAAATCAACCCAACTCAAATATTATCAAAGTTATGGACCATCAAATTCAACTATTGGTGATAAATTGGCGTTAATAGATATATGAGACCATAGGGTCGATCAAATGGGAAAACAAAATCTTAATAACCATTTGAAAGGAAAACCTATTCTCTGAAAAGAAGTTCTCGGAGTAGAATGTGTTAGATCAATGAACCGCAAGATGAAGAGGCTTAAACGTGAAAAATGAGTTGCTTAGTGAGAAAACGAGCAGGCACTCAAAGAGCATAAAAATAAGAACGAAAAGGCGCTTAAAGAATGTAAAAAAGCGTTGAAGGGAGCCTAAAAAAGCGTGCACGTATATAAAATGAAAAATACATGCTTATCGATGGTTATGGTGATAGTGGACATCACCGAAATTTTCCACTTCCACACTGTTCTGTTAAGATTAAGACGATAAAAACAGTAACTTCTTTTTTGAGAAATTCGAGGAATAACCTCGATATTGAGTATAAGAAAGATTTGATTATTTGGATTTTTAAGAATGAAAAAACCTTTTTTCTAAAAATACAAATTTGCTTACATTTTTTATTTTGTTTTTTTCTTTTCATGCCTAATATTTAATTTTTTTTAAATATAATAATTGATTGCTAACATTTTTTTTGTATATGACATACTTAAGTATAACGTGTTAAAAATATTTTAACAAATAATTCTTTTATATTTCACTAACTTTAAGGAACGCAACAACGGTATCATGTGACTTGAAAAGAAAACACCCTGATTTGCATAGTTGCTATGTACCCAGTATTGTCGGTATGTTTTTTTTTTTTTTTGTCGAGGTAATTGCATTCTACCCATAGCAACTTAAACAATTCATAAAAACAAAAACAATGTATAAAATTAATAGAAATTACTAACAACAAACACGAAACATTTCGAAAGCAACTTAATTATATTTTCAGATAGAACTACAAATAACCAGAGTACGAGTAGGTAGTATTAGAATCGTAATACAAAGTGTACAATTTATGATATCTATTTTTGAGTTATGAGCAACCAATTAGCACACTAAGCCTATTAAAACAGATAAGAACTCAATATTGATTCTTATGAGGTTTCTTCTTACTAAGCTTTACACCACTAAAGCTTTTGTATAAAAACGCAAAAAAAAACAAATAAATTTCATGTTCAAAAAAAATAAAAACAAATTATAATTTGGATTATGTATCAGTTCAATTTCTTCTTCACTTTTATTTTAGAATTTTTAAGCCAACTCACCTTTGAATGAGTATTGCAGTTGTTTTTGTTGTCGTAACACTTCATCAATTTCCCAATGAGCTGTGAATGTTGTTTTTTTTTTAAATGTGTGTGATTTTTTTCTGTTTTTTTTTTTTTGGGGTCTAATATATTTAAATTTTTTTTTTTTAATTAAACTTTCGTTGTTTTTACATAAAAACCTTATTTCTTTATTGGTTGTTTGAAATATATAAATCTCTATTTTATTCCTTTTTTATGATTCAATTAATGTAATTGACGTTTTAAGGCCACTTTTATGTTTATTTTTGGGATTAATTTACTTTTTATTTGACATAGAAATGTTTTTTTTTTTCCTAAAAAACAATTTAAAGTAAATATATTAAATTTCAGACAAGACAACTTTTAAGGAATCATTAAAAATAAAAACAGGAGATAATAAATTTGAAAGGTGAAAAATCTGCATTAAAAATTTAATAGAGTTACATTTTAAGTTTCCCACCCAAAGAATGATATTATAGATACATATGATGTATATATATATATGATTACATTTTAAGCTAACCTTTTTGTAATGAGTAGTTGCAGAGATTTGCAAAAAACTTTCAAATTTTTCCTAAAAGCCTAGGACTATAGGCGAAATAATATAAAAAAATGAAGAACAAAAAAATCCCAAAACAATCACTATACTTCAAAATTTCAAGTAGACAAAATCAGCTAAGAAAAGGAATTTCAACCATATTTTTATATGAATAAAAAGGATACAAATTTTGAATGAATTTTTAAAAATTTCGTTTTTTTTTTTTCTTAAATATAGCCTGTTGCTGAAATTTTTTTTTATTGTAATTAGAATGTCGGAGAACTTTGTGCCCATAATGAATCTCAAATAAAAAATACTTTTTACTAGCCGAATTAGAATTATACGAAAGTGTTAATAGAAATATATGGAGGAAAGTTCTGTACAAATGAAACAGTTTTTGCCGGGAAAATTTGAAGCTATGATGTGTAGAACATGGCGAATTTAGTTCGAAAGAACTAGAAAACTTCGTGGACATCCGACATTCGAGCTCCGACTTTAATTAAAAAAATTTTTTTTTTTTTTTTTTTGGAACATGTCGTTCACATACCAAAGTTATATGTATATAAATCTATGTGAGTATATGAATAAGATACTGAAGTAGAGTTTACATCGAGAAATGTCCAATAATTTTAGAGCAACATTATATCAAATAGACCTGATCTCCGAATAAAAACAACGTGTTTTAAGTGGCTAAGTGATTGCCTGTCTGCTACTTCTACAACATCAGCATATGTGCCCATATTCCTATCGAAGACAACAAAGAAGTTTTATGATTTAGTAATGATATACAGATTCCACAACACAGCATCAGAAAACTCAACACGATCAAAATAAGCCCTTAATTTCTGAACGATAGCATTTACATAGCAACTTTGATATCACCAAGTGGCCAAATTGCAAGTCAAATCGATGCCAGGGATTGGGCACAATAACTGGTTGGCGACCGATTTAGAACCAGAGGCGTAGCATATCGGGCGCCCCCTACCCAAAAAAAAAAATGTATTTACCTCACCCAAAAAAAAAGGTCGTCACTTTAGCAAAATGATTTATACATATTTCACTGAACTGTAAAAATTTCCACCTACACATTTAAATTTACTACATCGATTTAGTTTCGTTCACTCAAAGAAAAAAAAAAGGTCCTCATTTTTGAGTTTCAAAAACCTTACCAAATTGAGATATTTGAGATTTCACGACTATTTTGCCGTCCCCTCAGCCCCACTCCCCTAGGTACGCTACTGTTTAGAGCTTGTCTCCTCAATAACGTAAGACTTGAGAACATCGGAGATATACAGAGACCTGTATAAGTCACAAATATGACTGCAGATTTCAATGCTATTGAATTATGGGTGCAATGTCCTACAGTGTGTAAAGAAAAACCAATGGTATAGCAAAGAAGGCGCCAGCTCAAGGCAAAGGAGGCTTATAAACGAAAGATAAAACCAAAAGCTTTTCATAAATAGTTTAGATCCAGAAAAAGGGATAAAAGAAAACTCTGCGCAGAAAATATGGTTGCCTAAGAAGTCCCACATCTAACATAAGACATTGAAGCATCACGCAAATGTAATGACGAGCGCTTTAAAAAAAAAAACTATTATCTAGCAGCAAGCACGAGATACGAGCTTTTCGAAATCTCGTCGCAATAACACAGTGAATTGCAGATGTCTAAAAGGCAGCAAAATGTAAGTAGATCAGCCACCACATCCAGTTAAGGAGAAAGTCTCGAAACTGAATCTCAAAGGAGTACATTCAACAATTTTCGTCCGGGGCAAAGAACAAGCTGCTACCTCTGTTTTTAAATTGAAGCTTTCGTAAAAAAAATCGTCCGAGGCGATAACCCCCTTCGGCCCCCTAGTTACGCCACAACCTAATCTAGCAGTAAAGAGCTACAAAACTAAACAGCCCGCCAGATCATAATCGTGAATGTATGAAATCTTTTTGCACCAATCTGATCCAACTGTGTTAATGTAGCTTCCACCCGAACAGATCGATTATGGGCCAAATATTTTCTTTTAGGTGAATCATGGAAAAACCATTGAGTTCTAAATCGATACCAACTAATTTTTCAGTGATTTTACTCCCAAACACGATAGTTTCAACGAGGTTGAATTTATACAGAGTTATGGTGGGGTTTGGAATATCGACAAAATTATTAAAGTTATGCAACGCAACTTTGGGAAATTTGTGCAGTATAGTGATAATTCAACCATTTTTTTCTTCAATTTATCTAATGTTCACAATTTTGTTGTGAAAAAAATAACATATATGAGATCTATTTTTGGCTTATGTAAAATGGATACATATTCCAAATTTTGATTTATAACTAAAAGGTGCGCAGCATTTTCGTATAACACAATAAATTTTCTAATAAACTAAAAGAAAAATGTACGGAAAATGTATTGTGTTCAAAAGAAAAACAGCATAAAGTATTTTGTTCATTAATATGAAAAGAAAAGAAATTTTTCAAAAAATTATTTCGCAATTTAATGTTATGTATGGTATGAGTACCATGATTTGCACATGCAACATTTGCTGTAAGACTTAGTTGTAGTTTATAATAGTTTTTTTTTTTTGTTGCAATTTAGTTTTATGACTTCAATTTGTTGTTGGAAACTTGGTGAATTTACAAACTCATTTTGTTTACACTTGTGTTTATTTTTTGTGTTTTTTTTTTGGTTTTTTTTCACTTTACCGTTTATTTTTATTTTTTTCGTATATGTTACTTTATGATGTTTATTACTTAATTTTATTGCTTTTTTATGATCGCTTTTGTACTCTCTGTACAACTTTTTTTATTTCTTTCAGTGTAATTTTAAGTAATTTTAATGCGTTTTTTAATGATTTTTCACTCACTTTATTTCACTTTCATTAAAATGTTTTTGCTTTCAAAATTTTGCGGCAACACTGTGGTTTTTACATTTGTCTTTTTCGGTTTATGGCTTCTTGTTGTTATTGTTGTTGTTTGTTGCTTGCTGATTTTGGCAACAACGTGTTGCATGTACCGAAATAAGGTCAAGTTTACATAAGGCTCTAGACGGTTATTCTCACTGTTGTCGTTGCTGTTGCTGTTGCTCTTGTTGTTGTCTAGGCCAATGCTTTTGTTTGTATGATCTTGACTGCAAAAATATTGCGATCACAATTTTGGTTTTGTTTTTGTTTAATTAGCTAAAAACGCTTAACTTCGTGCTTTTTTGAATTAAGATTCATAGCACAATCAATTTACCTTAATACCTTTAGTTCTATGAGATGTAGGATATCAATATTGTCGGTATTCTAAATGCAAAAAATTAGCAACGCCGGATTAAGATTTTGCGGGAAATAAAACTATCAACGGGTGTTTCATTGCACTGGTGATCAAAAAAGAAAAAATTCATTCAATGAACATTTTTGCTTATCCTAAATACGTTTTGCTATTGAAAATCAGCGAAGACTTTTGTGACGTATTGCGGTGACCTAATATTAAAAACTTAATTTTTCGTTTCCACAAAACAAGATAAGGCCCCCATGAGCTCGGGGCCCAGCAGTAGCGTAGCCAAGAGAAGAAATAAAAAAAATCTGATTGATCTTTTTGTTTTTTGGGTTCGAATTTATTTCTAATTGAAAAATATTTAATTTTGCTAGGGTTTTTGTGATGTAAAAGGTGATGAACTTTTTTTTCGTTAGATGTATTTCTTTTTTTTAAATGCAGGGGGCGACTGCCTCGGGCTCTTAGGCTTGGCGGCGGCAAAATGGTCCTGGTATTAGAAAATTTAAATTTAGTTTTTAGCAGATTCTAATCAATTTTATGGCCTTATTTTGTTTTAATAAATTAAAATTATAAATAATAAAATACAATGTGAAATATATTTCATTTTGCTAGGGTTTTTGAAAGTCAAAAATGAGGAGCTTGATAGATGGTAGATGGAAATTTTAACAGTTTTAGTAAAATATATCTCATTTTGTAAGGGTTTTTGGGATGTACAAAGTGATGACCTTTTTTTTAGAAAATAAAATTTATTGGTGAACGCGGAAAAACAAAGTCTTGATAGGTAGAAGGCGGCATCTAACCTCACGGCCGCTGCCGCCAAATGTCCACGTCTATCAAAACTTAATACGATAAAAAATTTATTTTAAAGATTTCATAATCAATTTGAAATAGAATTTATTATATGCATATCAGATATTAATATATAGTCAGTCAAAAAAGTTTACAGACACTAAAGTTTTTTTTTTTAAATAACACGAAAACGATATATTGAATGTCAAACAGTTCGGTGGGCACACACATTTTTGAGAACCAACAAAATCTGAGGTCTTTAGAAACAGAATTTCATGATGTACACAAATTTTTCACCTCGACATATAACAAAGTTCAAAGGTCACAAAAAAAAGTTTACAGCTTTTAGCTCAATTTCATTAATCAGACAAAGTTTCAGTCAAAACAGAAATTATATACATATGTATATAACATATTATAAATTAACATTCCATAAGAAAAGAGATGTACTATTCATGTTAATTCAACCGATTTTCAAGGTCAAAGTTTATAAATAGTTTTCATTAATTTTGTCAGTTATGATTATCCATAGACAGAAAAAATTTTGACAACATCATAAACAGCTTTCTTCGGACATAATTTAGTGGCTAACCTAGCGAGTAGTAGCGAGTTGTTAACAAAAACCATTTATAAACTTTGACCTTAATTATCAAGAAAATAGTTTATAAGCTCACTACTTTTTGTGGTAAACTGAATATTTTATAACTGAATTTGTGTCTGTTTTTTGTTACCTTGAATATCAATATACGTCTAGGTGGAAGATCTATGTATGTACATCATAAGGTTCTGTTTTTAGAAACCTCAGGGCACATATTGACGTTGGTTCAAGAGGTATATTTTCTGGAACGCTTAACTCGAGTTCTTTTTCGGAATTCGACACATATTATGTATGCGCAGTCGTTCTGATTAAGTATATATACAAAAGCAAAAGTTAAAAACGTGACTTTTCAGATATGAAAGTACATAAATCGTTTTTCACAATTTGGGATAATGTTAGAAATTATGGATTATAATTCATGAATTGAAAAGTTTACAATTTCTAGGTTACATTTGTGATGTCTTTAGTCATTTTTCTTCATTTCTATTATGTATTTTTATTGAAACGGGTTATGTGAATTATTAGCTTTTAAAAAATATATATATATATGTATACATATGCACATACTTATAATACGTTAATATTCAGGTGCAGTATTGTGTCTTTTAAACTATTTAAGATGTTTGGCTTACATAATTTCAAACTGAGCACAATTTGACATATGTTTTTGAGATATATGAGGCTTAAAAATTCGAAATCCAAGAAAACTTGTTTTTTTGTGCAGGATTTTTACATCCAATTAAAGAACTTTTGCAATTTCAATGTTATATAGGATGCTACACAAGCATGATTACTCTTCCATTATCATATTCTCAAACTTATGAGGAATTTGTTTTCAACACTTTTTTCGTGGACTTACCGGAATTAACTTAAATATATTTCTGAACAAATATTCAGTACAATATAAAAAACTCTGCACTTCACAAAATTTATTCAGAACAAAAAATTTTGAAAAACCTTACTTTTATACTTTTGATCAAACACAATTTTCGAGAGAATTTTCCAAGTTTTTCAAAATCTCTACACTTCGTAGATTTTATTTATTTTTTGTCTTTAAGTTTTTTTCTGCAATTTAATTTCTTACTTTTTTAAAAATTTAAATTTTTCTTCTTTTTTTTTCCAAGTCACTTTAAAACTGCTATTTTTTTTTGCATTGTCGTCGACCGAACTGTTGCACGTTGAAAAAGCGGCAAACGACTGAGAAACAGTGACAGGCGGCAGTTTCTGAATTGGCAGCCAAAACGGGAAAGCAGCAAAAGACAACAAAAACAACAAGCACAATCACTACAACAACAACAAAAGAGGCGACAAATTCTTCTTTTTATACGGCGAGTAAATTTTATTCTAGAATTTTATTTCTTTTTGAATTTTATTGCGATCGTTTCCAATTTTCACCAACAACGAAGAGTTAATTTGCAAGCAAGAAGAGCATAAGAAAAATCTTCAATCGTCACAAATTAATTGAATTTAGCCGGTGACACAGTGGAACAAATGTAGCAGAAAAAAAAATATATATAAATTTTATTTAACATTAATATAATTAATACATAAAAAACTAATTAATTTTTTACCTAAAACTTTTAAGACACCGTGCTTTTGTGCAAAAAAAAAACGAAAAGTTTCAGTTTAACAATAGAAGAAATTTACAATTTAAATGTAAAATTTTTTTGTTTTTATCAAAAAAAACATGAAACTCAACCGATCACTGCGCGAGAACCGAACCAACCGCTCAATACGAAAGCTTTTCGTCAAATAACCTCAACGTTGCCGCCAAGTGTTAAAAACCTTTGAAATCGAATAAAAACAACAACAACAACAACAGCATAAAATCACACAATCATCATTATCGTTCGTTTAGTTGCCGTCTACTAAAATGTAGTGGAAAAAACACGATACGTCGAAAAAAAAACCTATAAATGTGTGTGGAAAAAGACTGAACAAATGGAAAGAGAAAGAGGAAAAAACCCCAACCAAAAACTGAAACGAAAGCAATCATGCGATAAACGATAATGTGTAAAATTGAGAGTGTAGAAAAGCAAAAAAAATACGCACAAGTCTCCAAAGAAATTAAAAGATACGCCACTTTAGTTTTGATATTTGAGAGATACACGCACACCGACGACGAGCTTGAGTTAACTTCATAGGTGAGACATATAGTAGTAGGTAGGTATAACCTTATGGTGAAGGTAAAGCTCCAGTAGTGTAGAGTTTTCACGTTATTCGCAAAACAGCTGTTTACTGTCACGCGTTATAGCTTTGCTCGCAATAGTTGCTATAAAACATGTTGCCATAAAATATGAGAAATATTATCAATCGCTCTTGGCCTAAGAGCACACAAAGTTTGTTTAGACTGCTCTCGCATTTTTTGTTAAAAGTTTTGCATTCGTTACCTATAGTTCTCCACTTGCTTGCCTCCAAAAGTTTATTTTATTTCCCTCTTTCAATAGGTTTAGTGAATAGTTGAGCACAATAAATTATTTTCCCTCTCTTGTTATCAAGTGACAGTGTTATCAGCAGTGTCTCTCAGTGTTTGTGTCTATTTATTTTAGCATTTTAGCTCATGAATTGATAAGATGAGTTCGTAGATAAGTAACCATTGTTAATTTAATTTGAATATTTACTAACTGAATTTTTTTCTATAGTACGTAACCTCAAAAAATAAATATTTTTAGTGTCTAAAAGTAATTAAAAAAAACTTTAAAAGAAAAATAAAAATTTAAAAACTTTTATATCTACATATATTAGAGGTCTGCATGATTGTACTCGAAACGATCATTATATAAACTTTCGAATGCAATCTTCTTCGAGTAATTGATCTTGTAGAGTATTTTATTTGCGATTAAGTGCAGCACTTACCTCTGCTGGTTGGCTTTGCGATTTCTTTTGATTTGATTTGTAATTTTTATGTACAAGTTTTCGGTGAACTCGCAACGTGGCGAGTCTGATGGTCTGATGGTCTTTTTGAGTGCAATCTCTAGACCTTTAGTCTGTATAGGTCCAGAAGAGATTCAACATTATTCTTAAATTGAAAGTGGATTTTTTATCACCCTGAAAATAATCAAAAAAAGGTTTTGCCAGTTTTTATATATTTAATACAATTTGAATCAATGCCGTTCTAAAAAAGCAATCACTGAAAAAAAGGACCTTTGTAGTAAAAAATATTCAAAGGAGTTCATTTCCCATTTGAACAAGTAAAAACTTTTAATGTAGATTAGGCCATTTTATAATTTTTTTGTCATATAAAAGACAGAAAGTCAAAATATTTTTTTTTTTGTAGGAAAACTTTTACTTAAATCAAGTAAATACCTTCTAATTCAAGAGAATGTTTTTTTTTGTTTTTTCTTTTCTGTATATGTATGAGCAACATAGGGCTGCGTGGGTGTGCTTATTTTTATCTACAAGCCACTCACTATTCAATGAGTAGTAATGTGATTCATATTAACAAGCAACAAGCGATTGGGAATAACCCCCCCTCAAGCACGAATGTCAGCAAAGCACGACATTCGCAATTGGTAGTGCGTACGAAGCTTGGTTCGTCAAGAAATGTGTTATATCAAAAGAGTTATATAAACAATTGCATATAAAGGGAGAAAATGTAGAGTTTTGACACACATTGTTGATTTTTTGCTATGATTCTAAACTGGTCAATGCAAAAAATAAATATAGTATGCTTGTGAAGTCTTAAACGTCAGCTAACAAAGCTTGCTGATGATACAATGTAGCGATGATTGAAACTAGTATAAGTAGCTAGTTGCCCATTTTTACCCCACTTAAAGCATTTCGCGCTGTAATATTTTTGTGCTTTTTTCACTTACAGTACTGAACAGGAGTCTCAGTAAAAAAAAATAGAAAAAAACATTATTTTTAGTAAAATTTCTATTAATGCAAAAATTGGGTTGGCAAAGAAAACCCTACATTGAATAGCACATCATTAGAGAGGACATAAATGGTCAGAAATTCTGAAAATCCGCATATAGCGAAAACTATAGCAAGGATTTTAAACTCTTTTTTTATAACTATGCCATGAAAATTTGTATAGTTTTTGCTATTAAGAAAACAAATTCAATTGGTTTTCTTCTAATTAATAAGCACACATTAGCTGCGCTAAGGAATCGTCATGTCAAAATGCATTTCCTTCAATGCAGTAATTCATCTTTGTCAGCAGCAAAAAAAACAAAAACAAAAAATTCAATAATTATCAGATAGACTTTTCTGCATCCCTATACCATATACAACTATACCATATATCAATCGGTTTGTCTATCAATCAACATATCTATTAAATTACTTAAAATTCCCTTCATGTTGAACATTTTTACAATTCCAATAAATTGTGTTGATAAATGTCCCCGGCAAAAGACAAAAAAAAAAAAACAAAATCAGTAAAATCAAAATCTTTATTTCCAAAAAAGAGACAAAATCCATAAATTACCATTTGATCTCATGTAGTTTTTTATTTTTATTTTAATTTTATTTATAATTTTTATTTTTTTTTTGTTGTTGATGTCAGTAAAGAGCAATTTTCACAGCATATCACACGGTGTCATGTTCGCATGTGCTACTGAGCACGTTTCGAACATTTTTAGCTACCAAAGTGTACACAATTTTCCTCTTTGGAAATAAATGATTTAATCGTTTTTTTCTATTTTTTCTTTTTTTTTTTCAAAACAGCAGCAGCGATCACACAAAGAATCCATGAATGAATTTGTAAATATAGTAAATTTGGTTTTTTTTTTGTTTGCTTTTGTATTTTTAGTTTTGTTTATGTAGGTATGTATAAGATGCTTTTTTTAATTCTTTAATTAATAGTATTTTAATGAGTGGCAGCTGTTTTAGATAAGCTTAAAATTCGAAATTTCGAGAATATACAATTAATGTCAATTTAAAAACATTTTTAATTACACAGACTCACAAATTTTTTACCCAGATATTAGATGAAATAGTAACGAAAGATTTTTGTGTTCTTAAAAATATCTCACTAACGTATATTTGCAAATTTTACCAGCCAATCAATTTAGTAACATTTTTCGATCACAAGATATCTATTGCAATAAAGGCTTCTACAAGTGGCGTGTTATATGTTGGATTGAAAGCAGCTTTTTGAAAAGGACAAAACGTAAAATTTATAGAGAAAGTGTATTTATTTTTAACAAATATGCCAAAAATATGACAAAGGAAATCTCAAAACTCTGACGCTGAAAATGAGGTTTTTTTAAGCAAACAAATATGTTTTAAAAACACCTTGTCTGATCTCTGGGTATAACCAAAAAAAAGGTAATTTTGTTGAGCTGTGTAATCATCAGATATCGCAGATTTTTAACGAAAATATCTAAATCGTAGAAATTGGTAGCACTGCTTTAAGTATTCCACAGTCAATTTTACTGCGGTGCAGTGCAAAATTGAACAATCAAAAATTGAGCCAAGAAATTTTATTTTGTAAGTTTTATTACTTTTAGATATCATCCATAGCAACAAGAAATGCACTTAATCGAGTCTTAAAATATTTAAACTAACAATAAGTAAAGGTTCCAGCCAACTCAAGCTATTTGTTTTGGCTTACCATATATGTTTTGGAAACGCTGTTCTAAAGAAAGAAATTCTCATTTAGATTGCAACTCTTAAATATTATGTGCTGCCTAGCTTTTATCTGAGAAAATAAATTTTAAGATAAGATAAGATAACAAAAAATGAAAATAAATAAGTATAAGAAGGTTTATCTCTTTAGAAAATAAAAGGTTACAAGCAAAAAGTTGGCAATTGTTAAAAAATTAATATATGTATTAATAGATGAAAACTATTAATGAAATTGCATTAATTTAAAAATGATGCAGACTTACAAATAATGCTTCTTGATATAAAAGGCACGCAGGGTAAATTTCATGTGAATCGATTGTGTGGTATTTGTGAAAATGTTATTTTAAAAATATTTTTGTATAAGAACCACCTTAAATATGCACCCCAAATAAAAGTTTTATAGACTAAGCTGTGCCACTTGATATAAGAGCTACGTGGTGTAAATTCCGTGTGAATCGATTACGTGGTCTTTGTGAAAATGCTATTTTAAAAATATGTTTGTATAAGGGCCACCCTAAATATGCACTTAAGACAAAAATTTTTATAACCTATGTCATTTTCGGGGCGGAGACAAATCCAAAAAATTAGAGATTATTAAAATCGGTCCAGCGGTTCTTGAGTTATACTGAGTGTAACTAACCCGACTTTGCTTTATTTATATATAGATAAATCCATCAATATCTTAAAAACTACAGCCAATTCAGTACTTTCATGAATATATTCGTAAACTGGGTACCTGAAACTATAGAAATCAGCAGAGACATCCAGGGCAACAAAACCACTATTGACCAATGTTATTCATACAGCTCACGATTTGAAGTTATAATTTTAACATGACAGACTAAAAATTACAGTGGCCTAATTTACCTTTTTTGGTAAAAAATACTATGAGCGATAGATCGGATCAAAATTTAGATTCAGCCTGACGGGCTCTGAAAATTAAAATAGAAGGACTCCAGAACACGATATCTGAATATTTTTTTCTCGATCGGAGAAAATTTAATGAAGCAGTTTTGGTTCTCTTGAAGGCGTTCTTTTCTCAAAAAAAAAAAAACAAGGTTTTTGCGTGTACTTTTTCTTATTTTTTCAAAGAAATAAAGAAAATAAAGGTTAAGAGTTTTGGTTTAAATAAAATTACAAGATTAATTATTATTATAATTCTTGGCGGTTTATCGTACATAATAATGTACTATATATCGTGAGCTTTGTGATAATATTATTCCGTTCTGAATTTCTTTTATGTGTGAAAATCTTAATATTTTAAAAATCTTGCAATTTCATATTATTATGGTTAACTACACCCACCTATTTCATATGAAATGTAAAACTTTTGCTTTGCAATTTTTTTTTTTCAGCAAAACTTTTACAGGAGTAAGCAAAAACAGTGCAACAGTCAAGAAATTGGGGTAAACACAATATTATTCAACATAGTATAAAAGTACGAATATATAGAATTTTGCAATATGTGCTTGACAACAGACTGTAATTTTAGCAATAAATTCACTAGTATGTATATAGTGGCTTAACTTTATTTGCTATTTTTTATTGTAATCAAAAAATTTGTATAGCGGATTTCATGAATAATATCCCAATTGAAAAATAAAGTTTCCCCATATAAGTACCATATGTTAAGATTGGTAATTAATCAAACAAATATTTTAGAATTTCCTCAAATATTGGCGAAATGGAAGGAAGTGAAAGTTAGGAATTTGATGAATAAGTGGATAAATAGATTAAAAAAATGTACTAGACATGATTTCTAAAGGCTTTCGGTTGCTGAACCCTTGCTGCACTACTGCAAGTTAAAAGCTAACAATTAAAAAGAAAATCTCGAAATTTTTTGTTTCAATAACTTTTAGGTTAATGCACGGGTATTTATCTCAAGCAACGCTAATTAAAAATTAAATAATTTATTTTTTTATAAATTTAAGATTCAATAAAGCACCAACTTGAAACAAAGTTTGACCTAAAAACTTAACAATACGTAACTATGATTCCCACGCAAATGATGATGAATGATGATGCTATTGTTCTTCGTTTTTTTTTTCTCTGTTCTCTTGAGGCTGTATTCTTTAGTATTCTTACTCATATAACTTTTGTATCAAAGTTAAGTAAGGTTCAGTTGTGTCTATACTTGAAATTTAATTATAGACTGAAAAAAATGTCCACAAAATGAATGATCGCACGCAATAAACATTATACGTACAAGAGAGAATTTTACAAATTATAAATAATATAAAATTGTTACAACAATCTCAAATAGATATATAGTATAGCATACACGCATTTTGCAAAAAAAGCTTTAAAAAAACACTAAAATCAGGTTTAACCCCACTGCCGGATGAAGGCCCAAAGAAATCTGCCGCCTCTTTGGGAAGTTGATACAAAAATACCCTTTTTTCAATGTCTTGAAAATCATTTTGAGTTATACCTTAAGGAATGCTTTTAGATTTAGACATTTTTTAAGTAGAAACCTTATTTAAATTGCGAATTCAGAAAGTAAGCATGGAAGAATATATCATTTACCTATTAATTAAAAGGTCTTGTGTCGCCCAACGCAAAATGATATTCCTCTGGTTTTAACAATCTTAGCGCTTATTTTGAGATTAAGGAGACTTGGCTTGAGAAAGCTTAATTTTTAAGCTTTTGAAGACAATATATTACATATTTTATCGTCGAATTATTCATTGTCACCAATCAGAAATTGGGAATTCGAATTGTTTCGTTGTAGCAATTGAATTAAATAAACAAACGCTTGTTGATACTAGTCATGTGTGATCTATTAAATGAATTATCTGAATGGGCGCCATTCATAACCACATGTAGCATGGGATATCCTTCAGTAGCTTGGTAAAAGAACCATAGGTACAATCATACTTTTACCTCACTTTTTAAAGTATTCTAAACAACACTGTCGGACGATGGTGCACCTTCCAATGGAATATAATCCTTATTAAATACATTTATAAGAATTCAGTACTCCAATCATGTCTGAGTGAGGAGAATATTCCGGAATATTTCATTTTGGATTATTAAGCCGTTTTCAGAAGCAGAATTAAGGTTAAAGCTTTGGATGAAATATTTCACGAAGAGATACAAATGTAGTTTCATCAAATAGATAAGTATGTACTCTACAATGGGCACTCTCCCTATTAAAAATGCATTTGCACTGTCTTAACCACATATTACTAACAATAAGTAAAATTTCTAAATATATTTACTGCAATATTTTTAATAAAAGCATTAGTTTCAAGACTCATTGTACAGATGGCGCTTTATCCAAACAGTACAATATAAAATACCAGTAAACAAAAAGTAGTAGCATCAATGTTTTACCATCAACAGTCAACATTGTTACCAAGTAGTTTTTATTATTATTGTTTTTGTTGTTGGTAAATTTTCCCTGACTCTTTTAAACGAAACTTTGTATAAAAACAAAATAAAAATTACTCACGTGTCAAAAGCAAACTTTTAATTTGAATACCGTAGCTGTAATGGAATGGAAGGGAATGGAATGTAATACCAAACAGCCGACCGATACTTCAGCGGTTTATTTAAACTGAGTACATTTTTTTCAAACTATGCGCTGAGTTAATTAGGTCTGATTGTAAGTGTCAGACGGTAGATTAGAATGAGCGGAATATTTGTGTGTGTGTTTTTTTAATGGATTGGTGTGTGAATGAGATGCATTTTTAAGATATACAGAAGTTTCAAGTTTCTATGTAGCGCCATCTAAAGCAGAACACAAGATCAATTTTATAGCAAGCAGATTATGAGAAAAAAGTTTTAATGTCGGAGAAGAATTAACAAAAAAGCGGAAATTCTGCAATTTCGGTCATACCACAGAGCATAATTCAATATTTATTTATTTCACTGTAGATATCGATTTTTTAAAATTTTTCATATTTGGTAAAAAAACAGAATCTGAAAAATATTTTTAAAAGCAAAGTTATAACAGTATCTAAAACTTAACTCGAAGTCTTGTGAAGTTACGAAGATGCACACAAAAATCTGCTTCGGGAGCTACTTACAACAATATCAGTTTGGGTAAAAAACTCAAAAATATTTTGCGAAATGAAACTAGTGTTGCAAAACATTTTTTAAATAGTTATATATTTAACTAATTCTAATATTTTTATCATTGCTAGTCGTGTTTTCAGTTCAGAAATATTGCTTATAAAAAAAAAATTTGAGAGCCTTTTGAAACTGAAAAAAAAAATGATTTACACAAACTTAACTAGTTTTATCGTCAGGCAGATTGCAATTATTATAAATATTATGTCATAAGAAGACAGAGAAACAACTTCTGCCACTTAGTTATTGCCGCAATTAAAAATTGTAATATTACATACATATAAAAGAAATAGAGTACTAAAGCATTTTAACGGCGTCTGCCTCTTGGCTGACTGGTTTCTTTCCTTATAAAAAAAGAAAATTAGAGAAAGCAGACGATTTCTGAGCTGCCTTTTCGAAGGCAGACGTTTTCGAGCACTTAAAGTACATGCTAATAAAATTATATCTATATGAAACAATAATTTTTAACCAAAATTTATTTTTTCGGTCATTTATCTTTTTTTTTCACTTTTTTTTTTATTTTTCTGGCTGGGTATATGGGGCATTTCACGCCAAATCGGACACTATTGTGATTTTGCATCTCTGAACTTAGTGGAAATTTTTTTTTTGTTTAGTACTGGCCTTCATAATATTATTCAATTTTTAATATTTTTTCTCTGAAATATCGTTAATTGAAATTGAATTGAAATCTATTACACACGTCTGCATACAGATCTACATAATTTTAGTATGCCAGGACAACTGTTTTCCATATTCGAAGATAAAAAAAGATATCGATATAATTTAAAGTGGGTTTTGGAGAGAAAAGGTTAAGCATTTCAACTATATAATTAAATATATTCGGAAAAATCTAAAAAAAAAAACATATAAGACCCCATATATTTTGAAAAAGCAGAGACCTACACGTCTGCCTCTTACATTTTCAACTTCTAGGAGATATACTGAAGACAACGAAGTTCTAGAAAAAACCGATAAAGTTATTTAAAAGAAGTTTTTTTTACATATTAAAAATTGCTTGTTTTAAAAATGCAGCTGCGTGAAATTCTGCCAATTATAATTTCGTTATCTATTTCCTTAACATTATATATCAGAGGCAGACGCGATAATATAAATTAGTATTTTTTTGCGACTTTAAAATGCATTTAAATGTGAGCCACATTGCATATCAATATCAACGACGTTACCTTCACCGGCTTCCAAACTATGAGCTTAAGGACATAAGCCATTTTTGATTAAATTTTTTTCAGAATAATTTAAATATCTTTAAAAATGCATTCTCTATACTCCAATTAAGTCAAACGATATTATAACTTAATTTTAGATAGTAATAACACACAATCACAAAACCTGCTGCCAACTTATGATAACAATTTATACAATCACTTCGAAAATACCATGTCACCATATACAAAACTTTATAATTTCTCAATGAAATAATAACGAAGAGTAATTTTTATTCCGGAAATTTTGGGTAATTCATTGAAGCAAATATGACCAAACGAATTTCGTGCACGAGTATCCGTTTTTGACTACTGCTGACGTACTTACTGTACTCGTAATCGGCCAGGTTGGCTGTTAGGTTTCAACAAAAACCAATTTAAAAATAAACAAAAGTCGTATGTATTATTTGCTCTTCCGATATAAGATTTTCTTTTTTTTTTCTTTTCGTTTTTTTTGTTGGTTTCTTTTAATTCAAATTGTTTATCTAAAGAATTATTTTTAAAAGAAAAATAAATAATATCGATATTTTTTTCAAGTTTTTGCAAATTGAAACGCAACCTGATAACCAAAGAAACCAATATATTTAGTTAAAAAAAAAACAACGTCAACAAGCCCGACAATTAATGAGGTGACATTGGAAATTTAAGGAGAAGAAATAAATAAATGAAAACGTAGTACAAGAACAATGCAAAATAGCAGAGATGAAGATAACAACGCCAGTACGTGATTCTTTCTGGGGAAATAATCAGCTGGTTTTTTCCAAGGGATTTTATTAAATGAATTTTATATCTTTTATCATGTTTACTTATAAGAAATATTAAGATATATTATGTACATACGCCTTTAAAGTCAATAAACGTTCAGGCGTTCAATTAATGCTGATTTTGGCTAAACGTACACATCGATATCGAATTTTCAGTTTTTCAGCGTATTTTTATCGTGAACGCTAAAATTCTATGTGCACCTACATTTGCTGGAAATCAGATATGCTGATGTAACCATCACCAGACTGACATACAATACATATGTATATGTAGTACTCGTATAACACATAAATATGAGTATAGATATATACATACGGATGACTTTTTAAGGTTGGTCATTGACTTTTTCAATAAAATTTTAAATTAAATTGGAAACTTAAAATTAAATATTGCTTATATGTGCGACGTATTCGTATATTGGTTTCAGTTAGCAATTAATTTTGGCAACGTTTCGATTTTCAATTATTTTGATTTATATTCGTTTATAAGTGAGATTTGCATTTTTAAGCATTTATTGAAAAAAAGCTTCATGTTTTACTATAGAAAATGTTTTCTTTATTCTGTAATATCCCTATATGCGAGTATTTTACGTATATGTACTAGGGTTTCACACTTTGCGTAAAGTTCAAATTCCGAGACAAAAATTATAATGTTCCCGGAATTTCTTGGAATTCGTTAGAAGGCACGAATTTGTCCAGTTTTTTCAGGTTGTGTTGTTGAGAGTACGAAATTTTTTCCAATTCAAAGTAATTTTAAAAAATCATTATAAATTTAAAATAAAAATACAAAATTTTTAATGAGAAAAACTAAATACAAAGTAATTTATTAGAAAAAAAAAAAAAAAAACAAAGATGAAATTCATAATATTGTCACTTTGTGTAAAATTGTTGAAAAATTCACGGATTTTACGTTGACATATTCTTCGAATTAGGCAGTTAATAACACCTGATGGCGGTACCACTCAAAACAACCAAGCTAGAATAAAGCAAGCGCTCAACATCGTAATGTCTGGAAATCTTTGTTCTTGTCAACGACCACGAAGCTCAAAAGCTTTCAGTCATACTTCAAATCAGTTCTTTTGTAAGACAGTGAATTCTGAACATTTAGCGGCATAGGGCCATCAAAATGAGATTTCCATTCAAATCAAATGAATTGGACACACCAACTGAGGTCTGCCGGTAAGCATTAGAATGAAACCCTCAGGGTAACGGCAAATGCGACCGCCCGAAATCATCGTGGAAATGATCGCTAGAACAGGAAATACGTGAATTAGGGGTTAGCTGAAGGGATCTGATGGCACTAGCTATTGATTGTGCTAATTGGAAAAATTTTGTAAAAGCTCTATGCTCCGTGAGGAGATAAAGGACACAATAAAAATGAAAACTGTTGTCCGAGATATTTAAAACTGAGAGAGATGATTTGTCATGATAAACAAAAGGACATCCGACTACAATCACAAATTAAGCAGCAGCTTTCACACTAAGATAATCGCAATTTTGTAAACATTAACTTTCTGTTTGAACATACTTGACACTTTTTGTGATATTGATTGATTTTTGCTGACGAAAAGTTCACGTATCTGCATCTAATTTCAAAAATCTAAGGCTAAGGATTACAAACCTTTCAAGCTAAAGACCTTATACATTATTTTACTGAGGTTACTGCTCAATACAGTGTGTGATGACACAAAAAAAAAAAACAATAACAACAAAAAACAACATAAAAATCACGCCACAGTTAGTCATACTCGTTTCATTCATTGCTAAACGGAATCATCAGTGCCCTTTGAGCCATATAAAGACCATATAAATGACAGAATATAATGACCGAATTTTGAGAACTAGTTTTGGTAGGCTACATAGATCAAAATATGCTCTATTTCACTTTACTTTGCAAAAGGTTCATCTCATGGGAGAAAATATATTTTGTTAGTTAAATTGTTATCAACTTTAATTGCTACTTGAAATTATGCCTTACAAAATTACGTCGAAAAAATGGAAAATTTTTTGTTTGGACAAAGCTTCAATTTTTAATTAATTTGTCAGACAAAAATAGTCATTTTGTGTGGCAAAAGTGACTTCTCTTCTGCAGAAACTCCTTTCTTTCCTTACGCCTTATTATTTGAATAACAAAAAATTCTCCTTAGTAGATATTGAATATGAAAACTACAGACAATGGATTATAAAAGCCAAATTTATTCTTTTTGAAGCAAACAATTCAGCCGGTCAGAATTTTCACATTCCCCGCGCAAAAAAATTACTTCTGGAAAATATTTTCGTAATTGTTATGCCGAACAGATTTATAACCAATTACTATCCACATAAGAAATTCAGCAAAATGGAAGGCCTACTTCGTTTTGGCAAAAAAAAAAACCCAATATGGAAGAAGATGAGGCTCTACATTGACAGTGTCTGAGAATTAATATTTTAATCGCTTGTTGCTATGACCGTTTTTATATTGCAATTGCAGATTGGTTTCTGAAAAATGTTTATTAGGACTAGTGCAAAAAACAAAAATTTATATTATTTCGGATAAAAGCAGAAAACCAGTGATCTGTCATGTTCGCAGGTAATCAAGGGTAAATGTTTATTAGGATCTAGATATGTTAATATGTGGCATTCAAGCTGCATCTACAAAATGAAACAGGTAGACAGTTTTCTTAGCTCAGTCTGCCAGGTGCCAAAGTAAGTTAATTTTATATGGAATTGTCTGATAAAATAGTTTGGAGTACTAAAAAAAGTTAATTTATAAACGATACACAAGTCTTATCGATTGCTTAAAATAAAAAATATGGAACTTCCAGAATGCATAAAAATACCTCGCAATACTGAAAAAGAAACAAGTTATCGAAATTATATGAAAATATGAACAAATTACATTGGCCTGCAACGTTCTTGTCCTTTATATAAATCATACCTTACCTCGAGTTCGCTGAACACGATTATGTGAACCAAATTTTCACATCAAGTCTAATCTTTATGATGTATGTATAGGATTGTATACCATATGTCAAAATGTCGATTTTCATCAACTTCATGTATTTATTTTAGTGGCAGAAAGTTTTTTGGGAATATATTTAACTGTATACTTGAAAAGTTTAATCTCATCTCATCAAAACTCATTTTGAATTAATTTATATAATTTTTTTTCGAATTATCGTACATTAAGCTAAGTTTTGTCTCTTACATAAAATAATAGTATTCTCCTGATTCAATTTTTCCTTTTTTAAAAATTCTTATATGCTGTTCTTAATCTATTGCTCATTAAACTTAAGATTTTGAAGAAAAATGTCAGACGAAATCCGTAGGTAGATATATGTATTAAAAATATCTAAGTACCTAAGTCAGTAATTTATGGTATACATCATCAGCTTAAAAATGTTTACCTGCACTTATGTGATGTGTATGTGGAATAAATGCATATATAAGAAGTCTATTTCACTTTGAATGGCAGTTTGAAGCTACATTCCCTAAACGCAATACGTTTATATTGGTGAATAATGGCAAATTGTTATCAAGTACCAAATGTTATTGAAGCCGTGGAAGCGTTATTTGTAAGTGATGTCAACTTCGAAAGTTTAAGAGGATTCGGATACTCTATTTTGGGATTTAATAGAGAACTAAAAGCTTTTAAAGCAGAACAAATTGGAGAAGATGATATAAGTAATTGGGTAGAATCGATTGCACAAAAAAACATAGAGGTTATGCCTAAATTTTCTGATAAACCCAATACTCGCATTGCTATTTACAAAATTTATGATATGGTTATAGATGAATACTATACTATACTGAGGGAAAATCGAGAAAAGACACAAACAAAATGCAACTGTCAGATTAATACATCCGAGCAAAATGCAACTCTTTTAAGCGATGTATCCGAACAATTGAAAAACTTGTTAAAAGAACGAAATGATGTATCAGAAGAGCTCAGAAATATATCAAACGAAAGGAATGATATATTGAAAGAACTTAAAGATATATCCAAAGAAAGAAATGATTTGTCAAAACAACTGCTGAATATGTCTAACGAAAAACAAGACGTAACAGAACAATTGAAAAATACATGAGAACAACTGGAAAATTTGTTAAAGGAAATAAACTTTAGTTCAGATCAGTTTAAGAATATAATGAAAGATGTGAATGATATTTCGGAACAACTCAAGTATATGTTAGCGGTGGCAAACTATCGATAGTCCTGACCATCGATAGTGGACGATAGTTTCTGGAAACTATCGATAGACTATCGATAGTTAGATTACTTTAAAGAACAAAAAAAAATTTAATATTGTTACTGCAGTAGTGACATTAGAAAAGGTCTAGACTTTTTTTCAACTACTACCAATTATTTTTATTTAAAAAACATATTGCATCGACATTTTTAGTCCAGTAGATTTAGTCGTAAAAATGAGAAAAAAAATACTATATGTCAAACGAAAGAGTCAATGTGTCAAAACAACTTCAAAAAATTTCAAAAAAATTTACTTCTTATCAGAAAAACATTCAACAGCCAGATGAATTTGCTGTCTCAAAAGAGCAACAGAAATCAAAAATTGCAGAAACGACACCAAAAATTTTTCCAACTCACGCCACAACGACCACAGCAAAGAGTATGTGTGCTCTTGAAATGACCAGATGATATTTTAAGTCAGCGCTGTAATGAAACAAACATTAACATAACATCCAATAAAATATCTTCTAATATAGAATGCACCGCAATACAGAAAATATATACTGACTCAGAGCAACAAATCTCAGGTGGAATTGGTACAGTTGTGAAGTCTATGTCTTCTTTACCACTGTCCATACTCAATGCATGCTACGATATATTCACCGAATGGATATCTTATTATCCTCAAACTAAATTGGCTACATTCTTCATAAATGACTTGTACACTTTAAGTTCCAATCTCATGTTCGAGTGTGCAACGGAGCTATACCGAGTCAAAACAGCTGAGTTTAGTGTAATAGATGATAAATGGACGCTTATACTATCGGGAGCACTAAAACAAATGAAAAATGAATAATTCATAATCAGCACTTTCGTGGTCTTTTGGTTTTAAAGTTTTCACGCTTTTAAATCAAAAGTATCAGCTGTTAAGTGCGAATTTTTAATCTTATATTTGAGAATATTAAAAATGCATTTTAGAATAAATAAAGTTCAAAAATTGAAAATTCAATTAGTTCTTATTTCTTCAAAACCTATGGTAAAACTGAGAAAATAAAGGTAAAAGACTGACTGAATGAAAAAAAAAAGATTGGAAAATTAAATGCTAAAAATTACAAAAGTCGGAAGCGAGAGCATTGGTTCCTCAGTTAATAAATTCGCTTTATTCGGTGATTTTGAAACACTGCATCAAAAAATGATCACCAACAAATAGATCTGGCTTTCGAGTTATTTAAAAAAAACTTATTTTCAAACACATACAAAGACCTTTTTTTGTATTCATCGTGAAAAATTTTGGTAGATAATTTAAACAAAGTTCAAACACGCCCAGAAAACTCACATATTTCGCAAGAAATATGCCGAGCGTTCAAAATCCTAAATTTTTTAGCAAAACTTCCGTTCAAAGTGTCGATAAATAAATAATTTTTACACAGTTTTCATGAAATACATTACCTCTGAAGCAGCGATGGGCATAACAGGAAAAAAAGTTCCACTTATGGCACGTGCTATGCAAAGGATTTGCATTATTGTTATTGTTGCATCATTCAGAAAATAAACAAAAAAACCGAAGTAAACGAAGAAGGAAACAACATTTCACACATTGAGGACAGCTTCTGTAGATTTGTTTGATCAGTGTACTTTTGTTTCAACACACATGTTGTTTTTGCTTGATTCTTGGAATTGACTTTTGGTTTATTGCCATAAAGTAACAAGTTTAGGAGTGTAGAAGCATCGAATAGTATTTATATGAATAGAATAGAATAGAATTTATATGAATTCAAGGAATATTGAAATGTCAATAAAGTCGAAAAAATATACCCAAAACTGTCCAAATATATTGAAAAGTATTAAAAATCAGTATAGGTTGAAAAATCAATAAGGTTGAAGTTTTAAATGGTATGTAAGAGTTGAACAGTTAAAGAAAAAGTGCGATGTAACTACGGAAACTATCCACAAGATAAAAGTCTAAAGTTTTCGATAAGTTCAAAAGCATTAAATAACACTCCAATGTATTTAGAAGTCGACATGTATCAAAGAGAATAAAAAAGTCGAAGAGCAACATCAAAATTAAGAAAAAATTTTAAAAACCAAAAAAGAAATATAGTAGTCATAGATGGCAAATGCAAAGAGCAAACAAAATTTTAAAATAACTTAAAAATTTAAATTTAATTGTTCATTGTTTCATGTTACTTTCAAAAACGTATCGATCTAACTTATCTAAGATAATTCTCAAATCGCATTGACCTCACTGATGAAAAGAGCATATATTATCTACAAATACATAAGTTTTATGTGGTTCCAATGCCAACTAACCAAAAATTAACCCAATAAAAAGTACAATCGAATACTTCTTCGAACTCTACCACCATCGCTGTGAAGTGCACATTGCGGTTGTTCTTTGGTTTTTTTTTTTTTTGTTGCTGTACGACTGACTGTCAATGACATCAAATGTCAAATGCGGTCAACTTGGTGCAGTGACATACACCACCACAAATATGGTCGCATGTGACAATTTGAAATTCAACAATAAAGAAGTGAAAACAATAAAATAATCGAAAAAAAAGCTTTTATATGTAAATATATTTTTTTATTGAAATGGAGGATGATTGCATTGGGCGCCGGATATACAACAGCTTACTGTATTTTATTTGTTTCGATTGTCGCAATCCGAAAAAAGTTTATGTTAATTCTTTAAAACGGTAACGCCGTAACTGCTGCACAATTAAAATCGCGTATTATTTTGCGTTTACAGAAAAGCACAAAAAAAAAGATGACTGACAGTTACTTTCTTCACCAAATTTGGCTTACAAATGCATAAGGTGGGCAAAAAAAAATATTTATAACTTCAAAATTAATTGATGTGTGTATGTATACATTCGATAGGTAAAATAAAGTTTATGGGTCAGTTTATAAATTTTGTTTATGCTTTTGTGAGTACATATGTACGTATACTCGTATGTACATATTTATGTGTAATCGAAGTAGGCAAAAGAATCTATCACTTAAAAATAAAACAGTAAAATCACCAAAGGAATAATGAAAAATTATTCGAAAGCGAAAATTAATTTTTACTCAAAATAAATGAAATAATGTACCAAAATTAAAATTACTCAAAAAATTACATACAGTAAATGCAATAAAGGAATTTGCTATTTTTCGCATTAAAATTACAATAGGTACTCACAAAATAATAATAATAATTATGGAAATCTTTATCTGAAGCATTTGCACATAGCCAATTTCAATACTTCGACATTTTGAACTGCCTTTCAGTACAGCATTTTAATAAACTTTCATGCTATGATACAAAATAATAAAATAAGCAATGCATTTGAAGTTGTTTACTTTTTTGCGGCAATGAAATTTAAGATAATGTACAATTAATTTGCAGTTGTTTACTTTTTTGTGACGTTGAAAAATAGTAAAAAACTACGATGAGTTGGAGTATGTTTTATTTTTACTTTCATGCGATGATGGAAAATATGGGAACAGGCAATACATTTCAATTTTTACGTCTAATGCGCAATTGTTTACTTTTTTGCGACGGTGAGAAATACTCATTGCAGTTTGATGTTTTTTAGAAGTTGCAGGCGTTGAGTGAGTTGATTAGCGCGTCGTTTGGAAGTTCTGAATTTAGCAATTCACTTATAGCTAGTAACGTGTGTACCAATATTTGAGTTTTAGCCAATTTTCAAGTTTGATTCAAAATATAGAGATAATAAATTAAAAAATTCTAATAACTTTTTTCAAAAATTTTATGGCTTCCTCTTTATTTTGATGATAAATGACTTAAAATTTTGTATCGTACAAAGCCAAAATTTATTTAGATCCTTTGGACAATTTTCCAGATTTAATTTCAATTAAAATTTACGAAAATCTAAAAAAAAACAATCTATATATATTCTTATATATATTTTATGTATATTTACATATATGCAAGTTGTTTATTTCTCGCATGCTTTCATTTTCTTTGTTTTCCACATTGTTACAGCATTATCTACAATTCTGAACAATTTCATGTAAAAAAACGTAAACAATTGATGCCCATACTCAGGGGAGAGCAGCCGACAGCTTCGAAATTTTTTTAAGGAAACAACTAACAGTTGTTGTTTTGACAACAAATAATATGTTTTGTAACCTTACTTTTTCTACGCGCTGTATCCGTACGTATCTGTTTTTTATTCAATTCTCGTCATTGCTGATACCATATTGCAACAAGTGGTACTTGAATCTAATTCCATTGCAACTACGTTATAAATTTTAGTGCATGCTTAATTATTTCAAAATTCAATCCAAATAAAAATGGGTTTGATATAATATCGAAATAGAATAGAATATCGAAATCAACACTTGAAATTTATGTAGATAAAAAAATTTAATTGTGGCGCTAGAATGTTATTGAGTTACATGAGAGAATATTTTTGTTGTTGTTTATATTGGTGGAAATTGAAGTAAACTGAAGTTGATCAATCAGATAAGAGCAAGTTTTTATGAAGAGTGTATCAAATATACTTTTAGATGTTATTGGTAAACAATAAAATGTTTTTGTGAGATAAGCTTTTGAGTTATTTATTAAATCAAGTAATTTGTCTCATGACAATTGTGAGTGATAAATAATATTGGCCAAAAGTTTGCGGCACAACTTCAACGTTTGTCTAAGTATTTATTGATGCTCTATCCTACCAATACGCCTTATTATCTCATCGACAATCTGTGAAATTCTTACTGGCTTTTCGACATAGATTTAACTTTAAAGATAGCGCCAGAAATAGACAATTCGATCTTAGAAAAGTGTGTTCGATAGAGCAATTATGTACTTCAGGTCATAAACCGTTTGTTATCATGGCATGATAAGTTCACCGTAACAGAATTAAGGGTCCCATATTTAAAAAATTAGGCACATTGGAACCAAAAATTTATGCCAAGCAGTAACTTTTTGAGAATGCATCATCTTCTCGACAATCTCTCTTTGATTTTCATCAGCCTACAAGAGCGGCAATTTCGTTTATTAAAGAAGCTACTATAGTGAAAATACACCCTGAAGGTGTGTTTCCTTAAAATGTCATTAATTTTATTAATAGGCTTTAATAGACTTACGTCCTTATTCATTCAAATCACGCAAGAATTGAAGTCTACTAACCATCGAATGCGCAGAAGATAATGATGATTTTTGGGGAGAAAAAATGTCTTTGGCGATATGGTTGGCTATATATGGTTTTAACAAAAGACGGCGCCACTAGCTAAACAATGGGATTAATTTTGACAATGCGATCAGTTGACGTCATTATCTTAGACAATCATGCGATTTGAAGTCGTTGGACTTTTCCTGTGTTATTACGAAAACAACCGCCTAACGCTAGAGCAATTAAGCTATGCCCAAGACGAGTAGAAAAAGTTACCGAAAAGTACCTTAAAATAATTGAGTTCTGCAGTAGGTCTCGAGGCGTATATTTTAATGATATTGTATTTCATACATAAGCAATATCATGAAATAAAAATTTTATCAAACTCTAAATTTAAAGTAATTTGCTTTCCGAACCACAAATTGGCACAAACTACTATAGCTGCCTTAGATAATTCTTCACAAAAATGTTTTGCCATATCTGAGTGTGGGATCTTCAAATCGTAGTGACCAGCTTCAAAGCAGAAAAAAATCAAAGATTGGTTAGAATAGCTCAACAAAAGGATGATATATTCTTCCAGGCACGTTAACAGAAAAGATCGACTAAAATGCACAGCGTTTAAAAGCAAAAGTTATCGCTATCTGATGGAACAATTTTAAGAGGAGCTTATCAAAATTATTCAAAACTTGGGCGGTTTCGATTATTTCAGGAGGAAGGCGTTTGCCACATTTTCGGGTATTATAGTAGGGCTTTAAGGCTAACTAATTTTCTTACATGGTACAAAAAAGTTTGCATCAGTTACACAGATATAAGTTATAAGAATGTGCAGATTTAAAATAGTGACCGTCATAGAGAAGACGTAGCCGCCAAGAGGTTTTTTTGAGGTATACATGAACTTTTCTAATAGATATTTTTTTCAATACTAATGATGTGTGAAAGGTATTTTTATAAACTACAATTTTTGTTCAAAGATTGAGGTTATAAATATTCAAAACGGATTTTGAACATTACAAAATCTCATTGAATGGAGAACTTTTACCCCACTGATGCAAGAAACATTTATTTGATTATGAAATACATAAGCACAATTTCAGAGTGCTCATCTAACTATAAATAAATTAAATTATTTAAAATTTTAGTTTCTATACTAAAAAAATATATTTCGATCATATGACAAAGCACATGATAGCAGGCCATATGGAAAGGTTTAAAATAATCTTAACTTTCGATAATTTAATTCTTAACTTGACTTCACTTTACTTTTTAAATATTTACACGAAATATCTGTACAATAAATTAAATAAATAAAACTTATCGAATGTTGCAAAATTTCGGTTGATATAAATAAATTGTGTCAACTGATATGTACACATATGTACATATGTATATCAGAATTAAGCATTATATTTTAATTTTGTAGAATAAATATTGATTTATTTCATACTCGTATTTATTGCAAATAAGTCACTATTTGCATAATTTTGCGCAAAAAATAAAATTAATAAAACTGACAAGTTCTCTTTTACATACCTAAGTAAGTATATTTCCAAGTAATGGACTTACCCATTTTTTACTTTAAGAAAACTTAAAACATTGAAAATTAACCAAAAATATAATTGGCTACAAAATGAAAATTGAGACTCTTTTTTGTTGGAAGAAGGGCGTTGATCAAGCTTTTCTAGGAATACAAGAATATTAATTTTCATACCTATGCGCATATAGGTCAGAATTTGTATGCGCACGCAATATTTTCATTTCAAAAATATTCATGTTTATTGATGTAAAATATAAAGCACGTACCACAGTAATGGTAATAAACTCTAACCAACTGAAGCTAGACAGACGGCAGACACTCCAGCACAAACTCCACTATGTTATATCTACCGGTGCGCGTAATCAGTGTTCCATAACATAAAAGAATGACTGTGCCTAACCCCAGTTATCAAGAAAACATAATAAAAAATATTAATTATGAGGCTCAGCCATATGCATATGTACAGCTACGACAATTTAAATTGTCGCTTAAGATCGCTGGTTATTGATAAAATATTGAGGCGTCTTTGTTAAATATTAAATTATTTATGATCGCGTTGATTGTTTATTGTGATCGTAGCGAACCTTGTAAGCAACTAATTAATTGTTTTAGAGGAAATCGTCATAATCAGTTTTGATTTATATGCTCCACGATAATGTTCGATATAAAATTTTAAAAAATTTTAGTGAGCGAGTGAAAGAGATAATTGTGTGAAAGAAAATGTTGATGTTTTTAAGTCAAAGAAGCAAAAAGAAAACTTGACAACCTTACGATGTCGCCTGGAATGTATTCTATGCTAGAATGCATTATTTATGGTATTAACCAAATTCAGTATGACTTCAACTTTGTATCATTGCGACCCCCCTTACTAAATCCTTTCATAATAATCGTATTAAATTGAGAACCTCTGTATTCAATTCAAATTTCTCCGCTTATTTTTGTCACTATTAAAGAATGTCGTTGGTGGGTCACATCTCAATATTTAATATTTGAGAAGCAATTTAGTCATAGACAATGATTAAGTTTATTTTGTTATTGTTTACCGGAAGTTTCTATGCATGATATAACTTCAAACTCGTCGTTTACGGTTCAATAGTTATAAACTTGGGCATCACAATAATCATTTTTAAATAAGAAATGGGATTTTTTTAGAGGATTTGTTTTAAAATAGAATATTTTAATAGGTAATCACTAATTAATATTGTATTTAACGGATTAATTGAATTTGCTGCTCACTATTTTGATAAAAATATATATTTTACTTTTGCTACACAATAAGTTAGCTTGAGAGTAAATAGGGTTAAAACTTGTGCCGCTGAGTGTTTTTTTGTCAGCGTTCTCCAGCTTTTAGAGCTCACAAAAAGAAAGGTAACTTCCCGATGTTGCTTACGTTGTGTAAGGAAATTTGCAACTGAAATCTGTGCGAAATATCTAAGTTAACACACAATATTCCAAAAGCACAGTCGTCTGGTTTTTCTAGCCATATTCTTGTATCATTTGCAATTGCTTTGTTTACTACTACAAAAAATGTACCTTGATTAAATTTTTTATCGGAATTTTTAAAGTAAAGTTTTTTCTTTCATTAATTCCGTGGAAAGCTCTATAATTTTAAAAAGTGTGGAAACTGACGTAAAAATATTTAACAAAGTTACGACAAAAGACGGAATGAAAATATTTTTTTTGACATAAATTAAAGAAAGAATTTTAAGTGATTTTTTTTTTGTTACTTAACATTACCATATATATTTACAGCCACGGACATATAAATAGCACATTTTTGTTAAGGATCGTTTGCCAGCTATATTATCGTAAATGCATATTATTAGCAAACAACAAGTTTTTGGTTTTTTGCAATAGGTTTATTCATCATATTTAATAATAGCTATAAATTCGTTAATAGAAAGTCAAAATTGATTAAAATAAAAATTAACTGATGAAATGAGCTGGACACATAAATGGCACAATCTGGGAAAGAATTGCAGATATCGTGATAAAATTGCATTTGTTGATATTTTGGTATGCACAAACATTTATATCATTCATATTTTGTGCTGTAGCCTCTGTTTTTAATGACAGCTTCACACCTACGACCCATAACCTCCACGATCTTTTGGCATTTTGTTTTTAAAATGGCATACCAAGTTTTCTGTGCGGCAGACCAAAGATTGTCCATATTTCTATGGTTTCTCTTTGGTATTTCAACCTTGACTCCGTTCCACAGGTTGTCTATTGGATCTTTATTTCTTTGGTGGAGTCTTTGGGGTCATTATCGTGCATAAATGTCTACTCAATTGGCATGGAATGGAGAGCATATGGTTCCAAATGGTTTTTGAATGTGTCCAAATTTTGAAACTTGACCGTTTTTTCATTAATTTTTATAAACTGGCCTACAGTGCCTTTCTTTCACTGTGTATATTTACTTTTGTTTTTTTTTTCTAATTTCTTAGTTTTTTATTCTTTTTACACTTTTCAGAGTCGCTATTTGTAACGATGGATTATTTCCTTACTGAGGGTCGCTACATCTACTTTTCATACAGTACTTAAATATATTTTCCTTCTTGTCCTCATTTTTCTGGACATTTGGTTGTATTACCTTAAATAATTCTATCAGTACAGCGATTTAAAGTTCCTGTTTCTTTGGAAGGTATCAACGTCGACTTGCAAAAATTCGCTAAGTTCTAGTTCTAGTTCAGAGCTTTTCCAAATCATTCCTACTGCTTGTGTAATATTTGGTTTCATTACCTTAAAAATGCTCTCATAGGGTTTTCAAGTGTCTCCTTATAGAGTTTGTCCTAGTTATTCGTAGTATTTTGGAGAAGTTTGGATACAGTACATCAAAAAACTTTCTCAATATGGCGTTTTAAATGGTTTTTTTGAGTAGGCGGTAGGCGTGTCCGTAAACCAATTTTATCCATTTTCAATCTCCGGAACCCTATCTGAAGGTGTAGCTTTTGCACCAAACTTCATTCACTAAACTTGCTTGGTTTTTCCGTAATGGTGATTTCTACAGACAGAAAGACGGACATGGCTAAATCGAGTTAGATCGTGACGCTGATAAAAAATGTGTCTTCTTTTTCTTACCCGCTACACCTCCTTTTTTTTACAAAAGATCAATCAATTTTTGGTAGAGTTGATAGTAGCACATATAAAATATATTTTTATAAAATTAATTTTACAATTTCCATAAATTTTGAAAAATTGTAGCGTAACAGTAGTTCGGCTTATACTGAAATGGTAAATGATCAAATAGTCAAATACTACCTACAAAAACAAAAAAAAAAATCAGCAAAATCGGAAACCTCAATACTTAGCATAGAATGAACATTTTTATTTTTAACGACATTATTAATGATCGGACATTGCCCTTAAGAGAAATTATCACACTATATTATAAAAAAAACAGTTTGAAAAACAGTCATTTTCGGCTTTAAGAAATCATTAAATTTTACTGCAAATACCCATTTATAATTGTTTTTGTTTCTTAACTTTCAGCAAGTAGTAAAAACTTTTAAAACGTTAAACGTTAAAAGTTCAAGTTCACCCATATCTACAGAAATACTTTTCACAAATCAGTGTAAGTTTTTTGAACAAAAAATTGTATTATTGTTGACACTAACATGAGTTCATTTCTCAATTAAGGCACTGAAGAAAAAGGCGAAAATTTAAGTCGCAATTTGTTTAAAAAGTATATGTATTTTCGCTTTCAGACTGCAATGATAATAATAACAACAAAGATAGCTCTGTACAGTAACAGACAGACATACAAACGTAAAGACACGTATGCGAAGCCAGTCAGTTTGTGTATTATGTCAACGTCAGTTTGTTACGCCGTGTTTGAACATACATTTTAGGCCGTAACACTTTAAAAACAAACTCTCAAGCAGAAGCTAATGAAATGGTGAGAAAATTTTATATGTAATGAAATGGAAATTTATTTATGGTTTTCCTTTCATTTTTTGACGATATAGCATTAAAACATTCAATTTCGGTCAGACAATAGACATTTGTTTTAAATAAACTTATTATCGAAAAGATCTTAGTATCCAAATTCTGCAATTATTTCATAATATAAGACAGTTTTCTGAAGAAATTGTTTTGGACTTTATGAAAAATGTAATAAAGGATAATCACTTGAAAAGTCAATAATTGAAAAAGAGAGTTTACTTTGTTTATGGAAAAATTCCTTAATCCTTAATTGCCTGAGAACACCAATTTTGATAAAACAAATATGTATGTTGTAGATTCTGCGATTCTGGACAACTTTAGTTCCATATTTTTTTTGCAAGTGGCAGACACGCCCTCTACCTACAAATTACCTGGCTAGTCGTCACCAGGACTCTGAACTTCAAAATCAATTTTGAAAGAGAAAATATATTTAATTTTATTTTATTGAATATATTGAAGACACAATAGCAATTTCAAATATTTTTTTTCGCGTTCAGGATCACAAAATTTACCGAGAAACTAATACTTTCAAAATGTGTAATTTTACATAAGATACCTATTGGCGAGCTGCTATCACTGAACTGAAGAAAACACGTGATATACGAAGGAAATAAAATGCGAAAACCAAACTGATCTTCGGCGCTTGAAGTCGAGCGCATACGTCTGTAGCGCGAAAATTAAAAATTGTACGTTAAATAATTTTAATTTTTTTTTAATACTTAGGAATAACTACTAGCATTAGGATTATCAATGAAAGCCTTTGTTTTTAAACGAAGCAAGCAACTCCCTTAAATCGTCTTTCTTATCGGTATATTAGTAACAGTTAACGTTTTCGGAGTAAGAAAGTGTATTATTATAAATTCAGCTAGAAAGTTAAAATAAAACTCTATCTCCATTGCAAATCCAAAGTTTTACTTAACGCACTCCTATACAATGCTTATACTCAGCCTCAAGCGCAATCGTTAAATGATTTTCCCGCACAATTTTCCGCATCATGCAATATCGTTGTATTCAATTAAAAAAGCGTCACTTAAATGGTGTGAAAACTTATGTACGACCATGTATACCTGATGTTTTTAATCATGTTCAGGAAACGCCCAATTGCATGACAGATACGCGACATGATATATGTCGGTATATATACAACAAATAAAACCATGCACATTAACTACGCAAAAAATCAAACAAAGGAATAAATATAACCATTTTATAAAAGAAAAATTACCTATGAAAAGAAAGTACCCAACTTCATTTTAATAAATGCAAATGCTTACATAAAAATTTTTAAAATTAGATTAAGCACGATCATCTCAAATAGATACACATAGAAAAGAAAAAAAAATTGTGATCAAAATAATTGTACATTTCAAAAGCTAAATAAACCAACTCGTTAGCCACAGACAAGACTTCTAAGCTCTATAAAAAAATAGCATTAATTTTAATAAAAATTCTATTAAATGGGTCTTTCTTTTGTGCATAACGCGATCATAAGTGAACTCAAGATCATTTCAAAGATCAGTGCTGCCCAAGCCAACACCCACTCACTTTAAAAGCTATTAATATTTTTTAACTCATTGGCGCTGATTTGTCTGGCGCACTAACAGACACAATTGGGAGATGCACGATGATGATCATGAATGAGATACTGATATGATTGTGAAATGTGTTGCCAGATGATGAATTTTTATTTATCAGGATCTTAAGGTTTTTAAACAAAATGGCTTAGATGAGGGGAATTGAAAAAAGAAAATTGCTACAGAAAATCTTAGTAAGAGATGGGTGTAGACAAAATCGCCCACATACAAAAGTACACGTTTTTTTGTATGAGAAAAGGGGGACCAATAATATTGGCTGGGATTTTAATTCGATTTTTTTCTCATTTTGAGCATTCTGATAACACAGGCTGCCAAATTTTTTACCCAAAATATACATTTCCGAAGATTTTTGAAGCGAATTCGAGGTCAAAATTTTCCTGATGGCGTGCAAAAATCACAATTTTTCGAAATATTTGAGGTTAAGTTACATTGAAAATTAATTTCTCTTTATTAAACCATTAATGGGGTCTGAACAAACTACTTGTCTTCTTCAGAACCCAACTTGAATTATATCGATATCTTTTTTTATTAGTTATTCTGCGCGTAGACCTGAGTTATAATTTGAAATTTTGTTTTTTTATGTCTACCAACAAACATTTAAAGAGCATATTAATATATATAATAAGTATAAATATTTGAAAATTACAATCAAAAATATCACTAAAAATTGCGATTCAAGCACAAGTTTTGCTGCTTTAGCTAATTGAGTTCTAGAGAAGATATTAAATAGATTGAATAACTACAATAGAATTTAATAGCAAGATAGATGATAATTCAAAAGAGATGTTGTTATATACAGCGTGGAAACCTGAAATTATCTTACAACTCTAATTCCTAAAGTTGGGCGAAATTTCTACTAAACATATGGTATCTCGACGGCAAACAGATGCAGATCATGCAATTGATAAAAATCAACCTTTACGCTCACCCCCTTGTCTGATGTGCATAGTTTAAGTGTCTTTTCTTTAATGAATTCTGCAAATTCGCATGCATAAGCGCTTGTCCATCTTAGCAGCTTATATCTGTATCTTTTGCATGTAACTAGTTTTTTTCGCTTGGCATCTGCGCGCTTCTCTCGTTTCTCATTTAAAGTAATTTCATTATCATTACAAAATTGCGTTATTGCGTGCCTTGCGCTCGCTTTTTAATCAAAACTTTTCTTTTTTCCCCGCATTGTCAATTTAATTTTTTCTGCTTGTTTACTTGTTACTTTCTTGTAATTTGTAATTTATGACAAACAAGTTGTATGCTGCCACTCATCACAAGCAGATGGTGGTGTACCCCCACGCCCGTTTTTTGTTTTTTCTCGTTATGACCGTTGCTTATGTGAGTTATTAATTTGTTGAAATTGTTAAACGAAACGACCGAAAGGCTGAATGACTAGCAGAGAGGCTGCTAAACGAACCATACGCTATCATCAATTCTTTGGTATTGGGATAGTGATATGTCGAAATTTCCAATACTTCAGGTACTGTACAAAACTTGCATAGGAGAAACGACACCTACTGGTGCTTACTTTTGGTCTAGAGTTATCTAGAATTGACTAAAATTAGCGTTAAAAATTTTTCTTGTAAATATATTTATATACTAGTAGTACCCGCTGCTTAACACGCCTACCTTCCATTGCTGTTTTTTTACAATGATATTACTTCCTTAATATCACCTTCTATATTCTCTCTTTAAAAGTAATAAAAAAAAACAATTGATAGAGCGTTTGTTCTTCGAAATTCGAAGCCAAAAACAATACAGAACTCAAGAAGTAACATAAAAATTAGCAGCGAAAAATCAAACGTCAATTTTTGCATGAGGTTTTAAAAAAATTCAGTCCTAAAAAAGGATATTGCACTTACAGAAAGATAGAAGAAATAAATATGCAATATTCTTCTTTAGCACAAATATATTATTTTAAAAAAGAAATTATTAAAATGGGTTCAGTATATTTTGCGCCAAAGCGTTACAAACTATTTTCATATAAGCCATTTTATATAAGTAGTATAGAAATATAGATATAACCAAGATTAGTTCACTTAGATCATTTTATTTATTATTAAAGGCTTTTTGCTTGAATGGGAGTCGTTAGAGCTACTATTGCTGCATTGCACAATTTTAGTTTAAATATACCTCATAGAAAGTAAGCCCAAACTTATTGGCTATCATAACACTTATTAAAAAATTGTATGGGCAGTGTCATGGTCTTTACTAAGCTTTCACAATGTGAGGACATCAGTCCTCACAAACTTTCCACAAAACTCGGCATCGTTCGTTTGTTGCTGATAAAGTCACTAAATCGCTTCTCTAAGATTTTTCCTTGGCTTTAACACTTTTCAATCTGCATAGTTGGGAAAAATAAAGCAACATTTTCTGGAAGATCGATGCTGCTTTTTTAAATACGACAAAGTGGTGTGGAATAAATAAGAATACAACCAACCCGTATTGACGAGCATATACGCACACGAGCAATCGCACAATACTATTTCGTACCCCATTTCCATCTTGCGGTTCTAAAGACGATTGTAATGGCATCGGACGCGTTAAAGCATTGAATTATCAGATAAAGCAATAAACTACAAATATCAGCAATAAATATATAAAGGCCACATTGTTGAATAGAAATTAACTCCCGATATTGATGCAAATTCTTCAGTGGCCTTGGAGAAATTTTCCCGTGCAAAGGATATTGCTCACTTGCTAAACATCGACTGTAAAAGTTGCATAAAATCGAATACCATCCGAGTTAATGACAATACCACGTTTGTACATTATGTTAATACCTCACCAAAACTGTTCATCAGTGCAAATGTAATATATCAATCTAAATCTTGCCTTAAGCGGATAAAAATCGACTGCACTTGAAAACAGGCGATAATTGTCTGCTACAGTCGTTGTAGCAGACGTTTAATCTTCTCCTAGTTGCCGCCACCTCTTCTGACTCAATAGGACTCATTTGAAGCTCATAAATTTTAGTGCACCCAAAAAGACCGAAAAATAACGCGAATAGCTATCGACTTAGATGCATTAAAAATATGCGCATTGAAGTCAACGACAGTGCAGGTGGTCTATTCGCATACATTCACGCATATTTACAAGTAAACATATTGGTGGCGGGAATTAGTTACAAGTTAAGCAAGCAGCCAGTCCAGCAGCTAGAGCAACAGATCACCGGACAGACATTATCATTTTTTGTGCAAAATCATGAACGGACAAATAGCTTAGCTGGGCAATAGCAGGGAATGGAGAAAAGCTTCAAGCGTGACGATTACATTGGTTAACATCAAACATTTGTACATTTATAGAGCTCATGAAAAAAACGTTATTGTTCCCTATTACAAATTAACTTTGACGAATCTTTAGGTACATATTTTGTTGCTCAATGTAATTTTGATACCTTCATTTATAATATTGACTAATTTGACTCAATCAGGTCCAATGGTAAATGGACATAAGCGAAATAACGTAAACGGCTTAATAAATTAACGGAACTTTCCTTGCTAGATGTTTCGATTTGTGGTTTTCGCGCTCAAGCGATCGATGGACTCGCAATCGTGGCGAGTGGCTTGAAGGTCGTTTCAAGTGCACTTGTGCAGACTTCTAATATGCCGCTTATGTTACCTAATGTCCATGTATCAAGCTTCAGTGCAATCTGTTCGATAGCTTTAAAATAAAAGTTAATAAAAAATCTTCTGGATAACACTAACCTCTGAAAATTGGAATTTTGAAAGATCATTTATTGAATGACACCCACATTATGTCAGGTTTCTGTACTCCAATTTTTATGTTTGTGCGAATATTAATTTAGTAATTTTTTTTTTGGATAATCAAGCAGGGAAATTGAAATTTTTTATAGAAAAAGTTAAAATTTTTGTAAAGGTGGCCTTTCCTCTTAAGCGCCGAATTTCGAGTAATCCTTTCTTCAATTACGCCTCAGACAAAATTTTATTCTAATTATTATGTCACTAGGATAAACAAACTGACAATGCTACTTTGTTGCACAGTGTAATTGACAACAATGAAGGAGTCACAAATGAAATCCATAAGGCCAATGTACAGTGGGTCGTAAAAGTAAAGAAAAAAATGAATAAAAGAAAGGACAAACGAAATTCATTTTATGCAGGTTTTTTTTCTTTTCTTTTTTTTTTTTGAATTGCATTTGCAAACAAATACAAATTTGTGTTGAAAGCCGGCTTTACCGTTGTCATGATGGCGCAAGGTCAAGACGATTTTGTGTTGTCGTCGTCGTCGACGTTGTTGCTGTTGCATTTGTTATGTCTGCATTGTCTGCACAAATGATGTGTGAAGACAGCAGAAAGTGGGTTGTAACCACAAACAAACATACGGAGATTTTTCTTGTTCCTAACTGTGTACTGTTACCGTAAATTACGAAAATAAAGAAAGGCTTAGAAGATACGAGGATTTTTTTTTTTATTATACTCAAACATATATATCTGTACATACGAAGTGGGCGTTCTTGAAGCCAGTAATTACTGACAGCAAGTGGGAAAGTTTAAAAAAAAATATACCTATGTATTTGTTATAACTACTTACATACATGGCCACCAAAAAAAAACGGCAAGGAGTCTCTCCAATGTCAAAGCCTTGGCGAGACATTGCTGTAATAAATTCACCACTAGATGGCAGCCTATGATTTGAATTAAGAAAACAATAATTACTTGACATGTTGCTGCACCTTGCATGTGTATATATGTGGTTACCTTGCAACACTAAATTAACAATCATTGCTAAACGTAGCAATTAGATTGGAATTTTTTTTCGCAAAGTCACCTCCTTGTGCAAAAATTCCAGAATTGTCACGCTATTTTCAAATACTTCTAACAGTAGCACTTTGAAAGAAATTACGAAGCTGAAGATGCGGAGTCAAGTAGATATCATGCGAAAATATTTGTGGGACGTGCAAAAAAAAGTCATCACAAGAATGAGGTATTTGGTAATTTGCACTGAAACTAAGTCTAGTAGGCTAAAAGGATTCGCTCATAATATTGGCAAGAAAGAAATTTCATATAATAATCAGTAAGGAAATTCACAAAATAACAAGTCATAAGCTGTAAGCCATATTTTGAGGAAAAAAAAAATCATATCGTATGTGATTGCCGTATCACTGTCCTACATATATTTACGACTTTATTAGAAAAAATTTGTTTTGTATATTAATATTTAAATGGAGTGGAACAAGGCCAACATCATATTTATTTCTAAAGCAAAAATCTATATCACGTGAAAGCAAAACACTTGGGACTTAGAAATAAAAGCGTGAGGTCTTGCGATAACAGTGCCATTTCGCAGGATACCATAAGCAGATTTAGAAACGACACTCACACATATTACAGTAGTAGATGTCTACAAAAAAAGATCGACTACAAAAAGTGCAGCTAGACTTCAGGCCACAAATATATTCGAACGATTTACTAGCAAACTTTGATAAGACTTCCCATGTTAAATTTCCTTCAAGACAAAAATTGTGAAGTAGCCGCATTAAGAAACAACAATTTTTTTTTCGTGGCGAAAAAATGTGGAAAATGCATTACATTGCAAATATAACGCAATGCACTAACCTAAAGCTACCGTCAAAAGCTTCAGAGTGTTTCAATTCACTAAGAACCGCAACCTTTTTTCAGGCCTCCATCTACCCTGAGACTGCGTTAGCATTGCTTCGGGGTAGGGCCCATGATTTGTCTTGCGTCTACATCCAACTTCTTTTTTCTGATAACGTCCTCAGTAAATTCTGCCACTGCATTTCAGTTTTCTTCGCTCTGCAGCATCCTTTCTATCACGTTGTCAGCGGAGCAATGACCGACTAATTCCTGTAAGAATGCGCGTTCGTTGTTCCAAGTACTAACAATAAAGACAAATTAATCTTGACAGATAATCATAACTGGACAATGGCTCGAAAGCATGAATTCACTTGAATAATTTTTTATGGCTGAAAGATATGACGTAAGATAAACAGCTGAAATAATTAGACTGCAGGAATTATCCCTTTCATATCTGACTATTTTGTTCTATACCATGAAACCATCAAAATTTTACAATAATAAAAACAAACTCATTTAAATCCATGACAAGAAAGTCTCCTAAGTTGCAGGTACTGTGATGTCTAGGGAAATGAGCAAGCGGACAAATGTGCTAAAATAGTAACAGAAATGGAGGCACGACTGGCATTCCATTCCAAGTCTTTTCATATAGGCTCATGGCCTGAAATAAGAAGCCTTCCTTTCAACTTTTTAGAACATTGAGTGATTGGGCGTCTGTGATCACCTGGTTTCAGAAACACAGCTTCTGACTTTTCTTCTGAAACTTTTAGTCTACGAGTATTTGAACTTCTTTTACAGAATTGCATTACGATTCCCTAAGGTTTATCTTTATAAGATCACCACTAAGCTGTCGTTTGTGGAGTTGACTTCAACACCTAGATAGGTAAGTGCCTTGACTAAGTACCTTAGAAGTTATAGCTTTCAATGGCAACATTTTGTCTCGTACAGTGGACATACCTATGCTAGTTTGTCAGTAAACAATATACAATCCTTGGCCTAAGTTTGATAGCAACATGGCGTCTCCAGCAGGTACCTTAAACACTGTTCGCCAATCATAATGGCAATTCATTTCTAAAGAAATTCCTGATCATTAAAGTGTACCAAGTCAATTATGAGCCATTTGCAATTCACCTGCTATAAGCTAACCTTGCAGAAGTTTTAATTTTTATGCAAAACCTAGCTTATGCAGCCAAGACTCGAGAGTTCTATGCAAAAGCATTTTTAATTGTGAATTGTGAACTGCGTATGCAAACAATTTGCTCGTACCTACTGCAAAATATAATAAGCTCTAGCAATATCTAACCTCCAATTATTTACAAGTTAACCACAACTAGAAATCACAAACAGATCAATGATCTACAATGATAAATAACCACCTTCCAAAAGGCTGTTCATCACTACCAACGACATTGCCAATGCCATGCAGCTACTGATATCATTAGCCAACTTCATACAAATCGATTTCAATTTCTCCAATGTGCTGGAATCTTCCCCAATAAGACCAAATCACTTGTCTGCGATCAACAACATCAACGTTTTAAAGCAAAAGTTTTACAAACGGTACTGCCAAAAACCGGCCGGCAAAACAGTACACAACGAAATAGACACTTAAATGCTACGGAAATGACAGTACTTAGTATGATCGTAGCAAATAGCATACGAGGATGAAGTGAAGCTGCATTTGAATACAACATTTTGTGGTTGAATTGGGTACAATGATTGGGGCTTGGTTCGTTTGCAAGTCAAATATGCAAATAGATTTATTCTTTAAATTCTTGCTTAGTAATGATGACACAACTTGTTTGCATAGATTTGTGCAAGTTGCTAGAATTCAGTTTCAAAAGAGTTCATTAATCAAAAGTGGCGTTCTTATCAAGTTAACTTAAATTGGCAACGGTCATAGTTCATTCAAGATATTAGGAGAATTTGTGATTAATGAAAGGTTAGGCAAAGCACTAGCGACAAAATCTACTCGTAATGGATGAGCAAAAATGTTGATAATATATTTATGTCTGGAAACTTTTAGAGACTCTCTTCAACAAAATATGGGCACTAGAAACATTTCAAGTGGATGAATAACTTGGATGACTGACAACCTTTAAAAAATAGCATTTAAAAGATTATAATAATTGAAGAGGCAACAATCTGAAATTATTCAATAGAAACGGCCTTAAAAAATGGTTGACCACATTGATAAACTTTTGCGACCGAAACAGGCTAGTTGTAAAGCCATGCGATCTTGTACTGATAAGATTAATTCCTTGAGGATTATAATCGGATGAAATGCGATATCTGTTTGCTATTCTTGGATAGCGAAAAGATCTGTAGATTTCACCCAACGCAATTAATTTGAGACGAGCTGAAAAGTATTGGCATGACATAAAAAACTACGCTATTATCAGCTTCGTATACTTCCAGTATTCGGTCTTATACTGTAGTAAGATGTACGGACCTTTCAATACGATCTTCAACGTTCGATTTTGGAATTCTCTATTGCATTTGATGGTAGTAATGGGATGCAGTGCCCGGAACAAAACAAGTCAAGAGGTATTAACTGAAATCTTTTTTATTTTGAGAACTTGACTACGCTTAATGGTAGCACATTGATATGCCTACGGATGTTTTGTACCCCCGTCATTCTTTAAATGATTTCCCTGAATTCCCTTTAGGTTTTCCCAGCAAAATCACAGAAAAATGTGGAAAAACTCCCGCTGTTTTAACTAAGCAATATATGGCCATCATTTATCACAATCGCACTTTTTTTCAAATGTGAGTTCAGTTCGCCTATTTTTTGCAAACAACTAATAAATAATTTATTTCTCACAAAAAAAAAAAATTGTTTTTCTTCTTTTTTTTGTTGAAAAATAAAACAGCTTTTCAATTATTTATAAGAGCAACAACAATATTGGCTCAAGTACCTACACTTACACAACATATCAATCAATTCTTCGTAGTTTATACGAGGAGTTGTTGCCATTGAATGTCAGCAGCACCCGCTGTTGTAATTCAATGACTCATTGGGGAGCTTTAACGGCAACAAGTAAATAATTTAACCAAATTTGGCAGCACTGTCATCAGTAAAGTGCAGTGCTTACGTATGTATGTACGAGAAAAAGGAAAAAAAATGTGAAGAAAAATTTCATTTAATTCATGGCAGATAAACTGCAAAACTTGAGGGAAAACAACAAAAAACAAAATATTCAAGTAAATTTTTGACGCTTCATACTGTTGACGTTTAACACAATAAATATTTCACCGGTTTTGGTAGCAAGTTACCAAATTTAGTAAAATACTTTCATTTATTTTTTATGAATGCGCGCGCGGCATATTTGGTTTGATGACAGCGCTTTATGAGAGACTTTATGCCAGTTTTAGGTCTAGGTTTTATTATTGCTGATGAAAATTCTCAGATTAAATGTGTGATGATGAGTTTTTTTAAGATACACATCAGTCATCATTACTATAATTAGAAATTTACGTACGTTTTGGAGAAATATTTATTAAATCTTTTTATCAGTTCGCATTTAGCAATTAATTGAAGTTTTAGGAGTGACCTTTTTGCAATTAAGCAAAGATTTTATAAAAATTTCACTTTTTGAAAAAATACATGGCTAACACAAACCAAAGAGAGCCTTCAAAATTTCAAAAAATACATTACATGCCCTAGCAGCAAACGGGGAGTTATCAAGACAAAAATGCATCTAACAAAGTAGTGCTGTCTTTGAAATAGATTGGTTTCGTAATTAAAAAGATTTTTGATTTGTATAATATCTTGATAGAGCAAGATAGAAAAACATTATAAAGAGATACGTAAAAATGTTTTTAGTACGTAATTTTAAAGCTCATATAAAGACATGAAAGCTGATTATAAAGACATGAGGCGGCATGTCTCGTGTATGCTTTCATATTGCAGGCATAAAAATTATTTTTTTTTATTTTTTTAAGGCGCTTTACCAAGAAACATGTGAGAAAAAATTATACGTCTTTAACGTATGTATACCTCACAGAAAGCCTAGTGGTTATGGTTCAAGTACACAACTTAATTAAAAAATAATTTCGATAATAAAATAAATTTAAATATAATAAAAAAGATTTCTAATTAACATATGAAGTCTTTAATACATCTTTAAAGTCTCTAAGCAATACTCTTTTGTAAGCCTTTGTAAGGTGTATTTTAAAGACTTCTAAAATATAGTTTACCAAGTCGCTTCAAAGATAAGAAAGATGGGGAACATGTATTTATACTTCACATGGCAAATAGCTCTTATAAGCCTACATAAAGAATTTATAAATAGAATATGTTGTCTTTCTACTTGCCTTTAAAAGTTCTTTAGAAGACCTTAAAAAAAAGCTATTAAAGCTACTAAGTCACCCCTATTACTTTAAACAGAGTCATGAGAATACATATAATTCAATAAAATGTCTTGCAGAGTAATCCGGTTATTCAATGACTGAAATACCCGTCTAAAGTTGCAGCTCGAGTTTAATATAGGGATTGCTTTAAGATTAAAAAGTACGGTTTTAAATAACCACCTTGAGTTTTCACCGCCCTAAAAGACTGAGAAATAATTTGCCAACATTCTTAAAAATATTACAGCTATCAAAAAAAAATTTTTTATGTAATTTTTTTTTTTGAGTAATCCTTTCTCTTTTATGGGATTAGATTGCAAATTTATGCAAAAAGTCACAAAAAGTTTTTTTATTAAAAAAAAAAATTTATTGAGAAGGTAGCTAAAAAGTCACTTTGGTATTAATAAAGACAAATTTATAGCTGGAAAAATGTACAACACAGAGCAAAATTTTGTATGGTAAACTTGTAGGTAGTATTATGGTGCTTTTAAATATGTATAAAAAAATTATATTTTATTAAGGTATTTTTTCAAAAAAATTACAATTTAAATAAAATTATAAAAGAAATATTGCAAAAAAATTTTTTTTTTTACTTTAACAAGCGATATTTCTAAACTGAATACACGCGTGTATGTAACAGTTTTATTAAAAAATATTTAAGTTAATTACCTAAGTAAACACACTAATTTTATCACGCTGCTAGCTCTCAAGGAACTTTGTTAAACGCCCTGAGCTCATAGGGTGTTTAAGATAGACCCTTCTCTTATATATAGTTTTTTACTCGAAATAAACCAGGCTATCTAATTTTTTCGGATGGTCAACCCTAACAGGTCAAACCTGTATAATAGCTGATGAACTCAAAAGTCATATTTATGTATTTAAGTAACTATATGTTATTGTTTTACAGTATATTCAAATTAATCGGAACTTTTTTTTTTCAATGCAAGCAAGGGGCAGCAAATTAAGTTTTTACGCCCGATATACATACATATAACAGATCTTCAATCTTCCATTGTTTTTCAATATAATCATTTGAGCATTACTAATCAAATTGTGATCAATATTAAGAGTTTACCGGTAATTTCTAATAAAAAAGCGATAGCAAATAAAAAGTATCAATTAAATTAACTACTCAATTTTATTTTGCCAAAAGTTTCTAAAATTTGTTTGCAATTACATACTGTATACTATTGTTACCTTTTAAGTATTAAAGAGTCAACGCAAAAAAAAACTGATGGTGTCACAAGTCGCAGCTGTCACAAATGATTTTGGTCACTCAAGGTCGCGTCAAACCTCATGGGTGACATATGCAGTAGAAACTTCAATATTGTAGGCACAAATATTTATTCAGTTGTAGCAGAATACAGCTGATATATCAAAAAAAAAAAAAAAACACAAGCATCTGCGCTTTCATAGGCATTTAGTTCTTACGCAAAATATGAGATCAGTACAGCACAAATTCAGCGCAAAACAATTGAAATAATTTTTAATATTTGGAAATTTTTAAATTCAATTGAAAATCTTTGGCAATTGAAATGCTACAATAGATATATAATTATATACACTAAAAAAATGAGAACAATTTTTGTTTTTGTAAGCAGTACTTGTGGCTTGTAGTTGCAGCATTCATTTGATAGCTTCAGACTGAGTTCCACTTGATAAACTGGTTCTGCACAAATATTTTTAAGCAGTTTTGAAAATTTTTTTTTTTGCTCAAATGTCTGCCACGAATTCTATTCTTTTTTTTTTGGCCAACGACAAAGAATTGTTTATGTTATGCGTGCAAGTACTTTGACAACGACGAACAGCAACAGGAAACTACGAGTAACATGCAGTAAGAATTTTATTTGAGGATTTTTTACTTATCATTAGCTTCATGCCTTAGTTAATCGGCATTATAAATGTGTTGTCCCTTGAGAATAAGATGTGACGGTTTAATAAAAATTTATTATTATTGAGAGATTTTTTTTTTTTTTTTTTTCAATTTGCGAATATGAATGAATGTGATTGTAGCACATGTCCATTTTTTTTCAAGTTATTAAAAAATTAATCACTACTACTTCGTAAATGGTTCGTACATATTTCTTAAACTCTTTAGTTTTGATAAAATTTTTTAAATTCCGATAACTTCAAACTTATGTCAACTTGCGTCGCACGTTGTCGTCTGTGCTAAATACTGAAGCACTCATAAGATACGCGTAACTGCTTTTGCCAAAAGCCGAATTTTGAGCATAAACATTGCTTGCTATACAATAACGATGTAGTGTGGCATGCCGCAAGCGAACGCGAATTCAGCTGCTTTTAATTTCTATATCAATTATTTCTGAGTGCCATTCGGTACTTTTTTGTTTGTATGCTTTTTGAACTTTTTTTTAGTTTTCATTGTTCACATTGAACGTTGAGTAACAGCAGCGATAATTCGCATTTCGATTTTCACATACAAGTTTTTCACTCATTCTTCTTTTTTTGTCAGATTATCATATATTTATCTGGTTTAATATGTATAAGCTCTGAAATTATATTCTTAGATCTGGAGGCGAAGGGAAAAATAAAATCGCCAATAAATTGAAGGCATGAAACTAGATGAAATATCTAGGAGCAGATTATCTAAAAAACACAAAAAGTATCAGTGTCTGTGCGTATTTTGTCTAAACGCCTTTCAAGATATTCCACTTCCGTTGTACTTTTTTCGATCTAGTTGAAAGGAACAAAATAGTGATTTGAACTAAGTGTATGTCATTTGAAAGGTAATTAAATAGACGATTAGTTTATTAAGTCAAACTAATTTTTAAAAATTTTTAACAATATTTTTAGTACCTATTAAGATTTTTTGATCTAAAATTCATCCTAAATTTGTATTTTTATTAGCGAATTGGAACAGTCTCATTTAATTGCTATAAAATGTATTATTGTTACACTATCTTAGAGTATTTTTTTTAATTAGATTAATTTGTGTTACATATTTGCGATAGCTTTGTTGTCGGCAAATTTTCTTGCGATCGTTTTCCTAATTATCTGTACGTGATTTTAAAATTCTTCTAAAAATTATTAAGATTTTGATTGACTTGTTATTTTTAATGAATTAGTGACCAGTGTTACTGGAAATTTTCTTCAGGCTCATTATACGTTTTGAGAGCTCGTAATGTTTTAGCGCCCCAGAAATTATCTTTGAGAGCATTTTTTTTTTTCATTGAACCCCATTTTGGTAATACTATTTGCTGAGTGTTATTTGTTCATTTCATCAAAAACTGGGGCTCTGATTTAGTTTCGGAAATATGGCCAGTTGATAAATATAATATAGGAAAAATACAGCTATAAGAAACACAGGGTGGTCAGTTTCTGAATATCTACGCTCTAGGATTCGAATCCCTGGTTCATTGTGAGTAAAAATTACATGGAAGGGAGAGGTCTATCTTAAACACCATATGAGTTACAGGGTGTTTAACAAAGCTATTTTATTATTATTATTAACGAACCGAGATTATCTGTTAGCTTTCTAAGTAATACAGCTAGAGCAATAACTCTGCATCAACTTGCAATCCGATCACATAACAGAGAAAGGATTTGTCATATAAATTTTTTATAATAAACAATAAAATCATGGAGTGGACTATGTAGCTTAAAAGTCACTTTGGGTCAGCTATGGGCAAAATATTAAAAATGAGCCATTTGTGGCTCATTACAGCTAACAAGTCTTTAAGAAAAATATGTAACCAGAACAACAAAAATATGCACTCATCACAGCTACGCACATTTTTAACGTTGTATTTTTTTGTGCATGTGATTCGTATTTATTTTATTGTTGCATCATTCAGAAAAGCACAAAAAACCGAAGCGAGCGAACAAGGAAACAACAATGCGAACATTGAGAGCAGCTTCTCTTGTGTACTACACTCATGTTGTTCTTGTTTGATTTTTGGTTCATTATTATAACACTTATCATATGAAATATGTTAGTGAAAAAAATTTAATGAAAACTACACGATTTTCAATAAGTTTTTTACAATTCAAAAATTTTATTTTAGCTCCAAGACTTTGATGCTTTTTAAAGTTATTATACTGCACGTTAAATTATTTTTTTATTATGTTAATCGGTATTAAGGTTTTATTGAAGGTCTTATCCGAGTTTTTAGATAGCGAGAAAAAAGTAAGAACGCTTTTTGGCTACTTACGGTTTCTAGCGCTGCACTTCCAGTGCGACCTCGGCTAACTCAACTGTCGATAAATGCAACTCCTCAATTATCGCAACTCAACTATGCAATACGCAAAAGGCTGTTTATGTATTTTTATTATTATGTATTATTATTGGTTTAAATGTTTATATTCGCTAACGTGAACAATTTCGCTACCGTGAACAACCTTGGTTTTAATTAGTTCACGTTACCGCGACTGCACTGTATTAAATATCTACACCCGTGTACCTAAGATTATTCGACTCTATAATTGCAACTACCGCGGTTATTGCAACAGACTTGGTTTTTATTAGTTACGTTGATCGAGGCCGCACTGTATATGCATTACTCATACGACATGATTTCCTATAAGACAGGATTATTGGGCGCCGAAAAGTGAACAATAAATAAATGAAGAGGAAATTTTTCCATACATTTGGTAAAAATGTTCGTATGAAAACGTTGAAAAAAAAAGTTGCATACACTTAGGCTGTTTGATTTTTCGAATTTAGCGTACAATAAATGCAGAACACAAACCACATTTACTTTTTAGTGCTTTTCAAACTACAAACGGAAACAACAGTTCGAAAGTAACATGTTAAAATTTGTATTTCTCAAACTGCAACAAAGTTCAATGAATCTCTCTGTTCTCTTCGGCTGTAGTAGGCACACGGCGCTACCTGTGATCTTTGTAATTTCTCAACACAACATTCGTCGTGGGCGTACGTTCAATGCGCTTCCCAATGCAATGTCTTGATAGCTTGGCGTCTGCGTGTGTGTAAGCTATTTACTGAGCATGGTGGAGCGTAACTGCGCAAACGGAGAGCAACACTACGTTATTCACCACATTGGAAATTAAATGGCTTAGAAGTCGCCATTGTCGGTTATCGATGTTGTCGGTTAATATTCGAGTAACAAATTTTGTTGAGCTCAGTTGAGTTTAACATCAACAGGTGTTAAAAACGCGCTAAAAGCATAAACGAACTGCTGCTAACATAATAATTAAAAACGGCAGAACATTTTATACTAACCAATTCTTGGAAGATTTTACATAATCAAAGATATTATTTTTTAAAAAAAAAGGTGAATTATTTTAATAAGAAATTATAAAACTTTTGTGAAAAAGTTACTACTGATTTCGGAAAAAATCAAAGAAACTGTAAATTTGCATTGAATTGGGTGAAATTTTACTTTTTTTTCGAATCTTGTGACTTTTTAGTTAAAAAATTTTTTTTCAGCTGCAGCTAATTTTGTGGATTAATTGCGATTTTAACTAGGATTTAAAGGATTTTCGTTAAATAAAAAATAGCATACCCAAGGTGAGTTTTGAAATGTACAATTTTTTTAAGTAGATTAAGCAAAATTTTTCCACAATCTTAAAAAAAAAAAATTATTACAAAAAAAACCTTCAACCAACTCGTCGATGTATCTATCTACAGCTGAATTCTTCGCTGTATTTCAAGCGACACTTTGACAAAACCAAAAACAACAACAACTAAAAAAAAAGGTTTCATATTTCAAACTTCACTACACTAGTTGCCTCACTTTGGTACACAGTCGTACCTTTTGTTACCTACTCTTTCGATATCGAGTAGTAAAGTAGTAACTCGTATTTTGTAGCGCGTACTCCACATACCGATAACTTTGTAGCTGTATCTGTGTAAGTATCGTAGATACCAAAATAACTCACCGTTGGTGACGACGTTTTCGTATTCACCAAAAGTGCAGAAAACGTAAAAAGTAAAAAACACAACAGAAATGGAAAATTTAATTTAAGTCGCAATTTTCAGACTTCTTTTTATTTTTCTATTCCAATTTTTTTGTATTATTATTGCAGCTTTAACAGCGGGTTAAAGTTTTAGCATAAACATGGGTTAAACACGAGATCATTCAGCCAGGCGCGTAGCTTTCGTAACAAATCTGTCTGTATGTTATTTTTTTTCATTTTCCTGCGTTACTATCTTGATATTTTTGTCATCGTTGTCGCCATGATCGATTGTACTTGTACAACAACACAACTTAAATTGTCGCCAGTTCGCTCATTTTTGGTGCGCCCAGTACTGTTAGAATTTTCTTGTATTTCACATGCACGCAGTTGGGTTATTCCACTGAGTTTTGATTTTTTTTTTGACTTTTAATTTATTTTTAATTTTCAAGCCCGCTAAATGTTATCGCTTTGACTTTTGTTTGGAAAATTTTTTACATGAGTCTCAATTACTTAATAGGCCAGGCAAAATCTATTGAAACTTATTGTTTTTAAAGCATGCGACTATGTAAACAACGAATTTGTTTATGTCTAATCAAAATATTAGATTTATTGAATTTTTTTTGGAATTTTAATCATAATGATCTTTTGACTTCAGTATTTTCGATGACAAGGTCGAGGGTCTTTACTGTATTCATAATATCAAATCTTACGTTTAAGTTTTTCTACAGAACGTTAATTAAAGTAATGTAACATTTATAAAAAATAATATAAAAAGAATTCTGAAATGGACAAATGCAAGTCAAAGAACTAATAATTTGTTTAAGGATTAAAAAATGAATGGCCTGGCAATAAAAACAGTATTTTACTTAAAAAGTATTATGAATCATCAACTACAGTGAAACCTGGTTAAGCGGGACCTGGATAAGTGGGAAACCTCTACTAATGAGACTCACATCAAAGTCCCAGCATTTTCGCATCAAAATACCTCTATTACTGGGATTATTAAACCTCCATAACTGGGATTTGATTTTCGAAGTTTTTGTGCGTTTTCGCCTCTAGAGTATGGGCTTTTCCCTCTATAACTGAGACCGTTTTGAAATAACCTCTATAAGTGGGAAATAATATTTATGGGTGTATAATTTGTTATTTTAAATTTGAATATTCATGTTTTATCGATCTGAGTAAATGGGAAACCTCTTTGAGACAAAAATTTTGGTTCCTTGGAGATCCCAGTTGTCCAGGTTTCACTGTATTGCAAAAACTTTTTCATTGGTCGAAAACTTCGTTAACCAAGGAGTTTTTATACCCTGAGCCCAGTGTATATTCACATGGTCATTCCGTTTTTAACGCATAGAAGGAGGCGTGGCAGATATAGAAAAGTGTATATATTATTGATCAGCGTCAAGTTAAGTTCATCCTTCTGCTGTGTGTCGAATAGTCTGTCTATCTATCTGTCTGTCTGTCTGTCTATCTGACTGACTGGAAATCTCGATTGCCGGAAACCAAGCAATAGAGAATGAAATTAGGTATACGGGCTACAACTGCAAAAAAGTTCCTTGGATTAAAAATGGGCGAAAATTCAACGGACACGCCTACCGCTCACACAAATATAACATTCAAATAACTTGCTCAGGCTCGGACAAAAGCTTGACGGATTTCTATATGAGAGCGTGGCATCTCCCATACAAGCAAATATTTGAAAACGAATGTCATATGAAATCTAATGAGATATAAGTAGTTGGCCTTGAAGTTCAAAACTTAGATACACCATAGTTGTCATAAAATATAGGGTTATGTTTTCTGCACTTAGCACGTTATACGTATATAAAGATCGTCGGTATGAATTCGATTCAGAGATATGTACTTAGCTTATAACGATTTTAAGCAAAACTATTCTCGTGGTTTCCGATGACTATAACAAATTTAAGAGATAAAAAAAATATATAAAAATCATTTTCAAACATATGCCAAAGTAAGAAATATTATTAACGAAAGGTAAAACTAACAAAACAGATTAACATGTTAGAAAAACACAAATTTGGAACAAAGATATATAAATGGAAGAAAAACAAAACATCACAGTTACATGTTAAAATCATTTAAATGAAAAATAAAAGTGCATTTCACCAAATTTTAGCGAGAACAAAAAAAAAAAAAACAGAGAAACAAAAAAAAAAAAGAGAAATGTAAAACGTAAACTCGCATACGTACTTTTTTTTTTGTTGTGACTGAGCTACGGACTAATAGCCGCAAGAAGCCAGTTTTTCAACAACTCAAAAAAAAATTTAACTCCAGCTCCAGCAACAACAACAACAACAACAACAATAATAACAAAAACAACCATGAGATATACAAATACAGACAGTCAACCTACGCTAAATACAGAACAACCAGATAAGACTCACAAATGCATTTGTATTGGTAGTGTGTGTGGTGTGCATTGAGTGTGCACTAACAAAAAAAAAAAGAAAAGAAAAAATAATCACAAAAATAAATAAAGCCTTAAGTCATTATTTGTTGTTTTGGTGAAATGAAAAAACCTGTATTGCATTTGCAGTAATCTATAGCACTGAGCTGAACTGCTGTTGAACGCGAAAAAAGTCACCTTCAAGTAACAGATTGCGTACACAATCCCACCACTTTTTGAAACTCCCCACACTTAAATGGAAATTAATACCACAGTTTCAGGTTTGAGCGATCGAATCACAATTGATTTTAACTTTTGTGTTCAATAGATTTTTCATCAATTCAAGTCATTTTGTTGTTGTTTCTGTCATAGTTAAATGTAAATTTCGTTTTGTTGCGTTTAAAGGTTTTCTATAGACAAAATTTTCTCTTCAAGATTTGTTATTGATTTTTGAATTTGTTTTTTTATATCAGTCGAGTGGATTTTTGATTACCAAATATGAATAGAAATTTATACGGCTTAAGTTTTTTTCAACTTTTCAAATGACTTTTTTTCAAACAAAATTTGTTGATTACTATGTCAAAACCAGCCAAGTCCAGGTTCAATGGATCCGCCAAGTCCAAAATTGTTTTGTCAAAAACATAGGCAGATGAAACTCGAAAAGTCTGATCTGACGCATTTTGAGTAAGAAATTTTATGGGCTTGGCCGGTTTTGCAACTGGACGCCTTATATATAAATCTATTTTTCATTGGAACTACTGAAAAAAATCAACTTCATAATGCAATCACGAATTGTAAATTGATTGCGAACTACATATTATTTTATTCTATTTCTTAGTAATAAGTAAATTGTTTTTTAGTAATTTCTTTGTTTAATAATAAACTCTTTCAAAAATAGTCGATAGAGAAATTATGAAATACATTTTTCAAGCATGCACACAAGCATAGGAGCCAATCCAATAGTTTGTCACAGTATGTTCTTGGAAACTAAAATATATAATACGGTTTAATCGAATCTGACTTATTTTTCCCGCTTTATCTTATCAGTTAAGAATTAATAAACATGTACGTATATGCACACATACGTCTAACTGCATTATAAGAAAAACAAAATTACTAGATAAATTTTTACTGATAAAACAAACAAATCATTTTCCAAAAAGTTACATTTTTTATCTATATAAATAAAATGATAGTTAGGTCTTTCGATGTGCGCGTATCACGTAAAAAACTACTGGATAGATTTTGATAAAAATTTTTGGTTTTATACCTTCAACATCTGATTTTAATTTTTCATATAAAAGAGATGCAGCTATATATCATATATGTACACAGGCCCGGAGTTAGAAATTTGCCGCCCTTAGGCCATTCACAAATTGCCGCCGTTCTTCACTAATGAATATGGGAAAAAAATTTTCTAATATCAAAAGTGAGGACTTTTTTTTTTTTTTTTGTGCTTGCCAACATTTTTGAGGTAATGTAGAGAGCAACATTCAAGTATTTCCACTTTTTTCCCCTTTGGAAATAAATTTAAAAATATTTCAAATTCCTAATATTTGCCGCCCCTGAAATCGTGCCGCCCTAGGCACTGGCCTAGTGTGTCTCTAAGGTAAATCCGGGCCTGTATGTACATACATAGTGGTAGTTATCGAGATACAGATAGAAATAGTAAGAAAGAAAGAGAAACAAAGGAATAGATATAGAGTGAGGAATCAATATTATAATATAAGAACCTCGAAAACAGGCTATATGTACAGAGTCATGGGCAACAGTTTGTAGGATGTATGAATTCAATTTTTTGATCTAAATGTGAAATACAGTGAAGTAAAAAAATAATTAATTTTATTTTAATTACTTATATAGATTTTAATTTGATTTTTGAGTACACTAACTTTGTCAATTCGTTTGTAACGCATAGAAATGGGAATGGCAGGCATTTAAAAGTACATACATACATATATGCAGTCTATTCATATATTACAGACTAAACTAGTTTTTAGGATAAACTAGTTTTTCCTAGACTAAACTAGTCTACGGCAACGGTTCAGCTTATATTCCGCATATATCCTTGATCAGCGTTACTACAGTCTGTCTGTAGAAATCACGATTACGGGATAACCAAGCAAGATAATTGAATGAAATTCGACACACAGGCTACACATTCAAACAAAATTGATTGGGATTGAAAATAGGTGTGGCACTTCCCATGTAAGCGAAAACACGCTTTCACACAAATAGATTGGTCTAGTATCAGACTAAAATTTGGCAAATTTTATAAGTGGGCGTGGCACCTCCCATACAAAGCATAAGCTTTAAAATGCTACACAGAAAGCTATTTGAGTAAATGTTCGTTGTGGTTCGTTTATTCAAACCAGTCAGCACGAAGTGTGGTGCACAAAATATCCTTTTTTAGGCTGACGCGCAATTTTGCTGTTAACGCGGTGTAGGATAATAAATTTTTGGCGAGACCAAAGATGTTTTCCTTTAAGACGTGTAAATTGGTTTTAAGTCAAAAATTGCATAACGATCTAACTTCTAACGACAACTGATATTGAACTACACTACAAAATACGCGAAGCACAAAATAAAAGGCATATATAGAGCACTGATGAGCAGAGCAACTCTTTCTTGTATGAGCAACTCAATGCCTGTATGGTTTTTTTTTTTGCAATATCACTCGACTATAAAAAAAGTAATAAAAAAATTTGTCATTGAATTTCGCTGTCATTTGTGAAATGACACAGATGAATGAATTTGCTCAGGGTTAAGGTAAAAATCGCAATTTAAATTGCGATTATTTGAAAAATTGCATTTGAGATTTAACGCACAATTAAACAGCGGCAAATCTACACAAAGAACAAAGACTACAATTAAATATGTACAAATAATATGTAGGTATGTATGCATATAAAAATAACTTTTATATTTTTAGCCACTCAACTAGGTAGATAGATTTTAGCGAAAAAAGAAATTAAATGCGTTTTTGGAAAACTTTTTAATGCGTTTTTGAAAATATGCTGTGTTGTGTCAATTCATAACTTGCTTATATTTTCACTTTCTCCTTCGCACCTTTCCTATCTTTTTTTTCCTCTCTACATACCTACATATGAGCGTTACATTTTTAACGCAAACTTTAATTAAAAATTCTACTAAAAAGTAGACAAAAATAGATATGAACAGCGATGGCTTAAAGGTCGCCTCGCAGCGCCGCGATTTGTAGGCGCCGAGATATAAGGGCGCCGAACTGAGATCAATGTTATTTATGCATAGCAAAAAATCAACAAATACAGTGGCACCAAAATGCATATTGCCCTGATGCAAAATATACCACAGATCGCTCCTGGAAATGTACATATATTTCAAGTTGACATAAAATTTAACGACAAATTGAAATAATAAAATATTTAATATTTTGTAGGAAATGTAAAATGAATTAAAAAAATAATTTCTACCTTATATGAAAAAAAAAAATTTAAATTTTAATTAAAAACCTAACCTCTTTTGGCTTAGTTTAACCCAATAGTGTGACGCATGCGTAACGTTATTGCTTCTGTTGCTTACTCTACTACCATACAATACCATTTTTATTGGCCACGCTGACACTCTTGGCCGTGTTAACAAAAATATTTTTATGACATCATAACCAGTCGTCATTATACGTTAGCATGCACGTGCTTTTCGTGGTAGCGTTTTCTCAATTTACATACTTAAGCTTAATTTAATTTTCTACTACGGTAGAGGAGTAACATTAAGTTGTTAACAAATTTAATGCTTTTTAATTATTATTTCTTAGCCAAATAGGTCGACATGCTACATTTTTATTTTGTTAGATTAGCATTTTTTAACACATTTACGCACTTAATTTTATTTTAAATTTTTATGGCTTTTGGCGAAATCTTCCTAAAATTATGAGTTACACAAGTAGGAGTGTAAATAGTTTAGTAAGAGGAAGTACGAGTTGGTATATGTAGCTTATAACAATAATTTTTATTTTTACTTTTTGTTATTTGCAAGTTCGCTTTGAAGGGAGACTTTGATTTTCAGATTTTAATAAAAGTCGATGACAAATTTTTCGTTATCTCGATTGGCTAACGAGATATTGATTGTTAAACTTTTTGTTAAACTCAATGAATTTGGAAAGAAATTTTTGTTGCTTTTCGAGACATTCGTTGTTACACTAGAGGTACAATAGAGGTATTCAAAATGATCTCATGTTCTAGAATTCTTCGAGAACGCTTAAATTTTGAAAATTTACTTCTTTTCGTGTATAACCTCAATCAAAAAACAAACAAAAATAAACAAAATTTTCATTCTTCGAAAAAATTTTTTTTTTTTTTGTGGGCCTTATTTAAAAATTTATTTTTTAAAGTGTAAGGGGCGTCCATTAATTAGGTGTTTTTTTTTTGAAAATTCTGTCCCCCCCTCAACGTAGTGAGATTTGATGAGACCACCTCTCTCCCTCGCGTGAGATTTACCTTATAATTATTTGCTATAATAATGTAAATTTTCGGCACTAAAAAAGTTGGCGTGAGATTTTTCTTGACCCCCTCCTCCCTCTCGGTGAGATTTGGCGAGATTTTGCCAGACCCCTCCCCCCTATTTTGGCTCACGTAATTAATGACGGCCCCTAAGTCAGAGAATGAAAAAAAAACTCTATCGTATGGTTCGATTTTGTTCTGTTCTATGAACGTATCACTCATTGATTGAAACGCTAACACAAACCATAACATGAGAGAGCGCAGTCGCTTTGTTTCGATTTGTAGATTGCTACCCGAACCAGTACCAAATATAGTGATCGTTTTAGTCATTGACCCGAAAATGGGTGAATAATGGGTACTATAGTTTGGGGGATTTCGCGTCTAGGGTCCCGAGTATTTAGGGGCGGCAAATATTGGGAACTTTGAAACTTTTTTTAAGTGTGGTAACACTTGGGGGAAAAATATGCGAATACTGGGAACTTAACTACCTAAAAAATGTTGAGAAGCACAAAAAAAAAGGTCCTCACTTTTCATATTTCAAATTTCTAAATCCGGGCCTGCTTAGGAATGTCCAAAACTATTTTTCGATCTTTCGTTTGAAAAAAAAAAATTTTTTGTCCCGCATATGGGTGAACAACGGGTACCATAGCGCGGAGACCCATTTTCGCGTCAAGAAAGGTTCTCTCCAGGGTCCCGAGCTTCAAAACTACTTTTCGAGCTATCTTTCGTTTGAAAAACATTTTATGTTTCCCGAAAATGGGTGAAAAACAAGGACCCACTTCCACGTCAAAAACAATTCTTTCCAGGGTCCCGAGCTCCCCTTAGTGATGTTCGAAACTATTTTTCGAGCTTTCTTTCGTTTGAAAAGTACAACATTTTTTCCCTAATACGAATCTAATGACAAAAACGAGCACGACATTTGGTACGGGTTCGGGTAGCAATCGCGAGTCAAAACCACAACATAGCGAATAGAGACGTAGAGCAGAACGTTACCATTCTGTTGCGCTCTTTTATTTCTGCTTGCTATAATACGGGTTGCCGTTTGAATCAAAGAGCGAAGCAGAGAATGTAAGAAATAATAAAGTTTGCGAGGGCGGTTTTTTTTTCATTCCCTGGTATAGGTACTAAAAGTAGGACAATTAAAATAAAACTAAATTGTTTTTCACTGAACTGTTTCGATATTTGATTAATAGTCACTTTCGATAATTTATTGAGCTAATGAAATCTTACCTGTTGATGTCACCAAGCATTTTTCTACTCTACATCTGAGTAAGTGCTTAATGATGTCAGAACTAAAAATTATCATACTTCTTGGTATCACAAATGCTGCATTATTTCTCGCTAGTTATGCAAATATCCTGTAAGCTAAAATAGACAAATAACTTATTTTATTATCTTTGATATTTTTATGACTTGAGAACATTAAAAAAGTACATTTGTATTGACGTTAAAAATAACATTTAATTAAATTGATTCACGTCAATAGGTTTTGTGTTGGGTTAGGATTTTTTTTATAGGTTGATGCTCATTTAGTTTTCATATGGAAATTTAATTTAATGAAAATAAATTACCTACAACTTAATTGCTGTATTGATGAATAAATTTAAAAGGTGGCATTTTTTGCTTGGCGACGCGTATATCAGACTTTGAATTCATTAATTTAAGATTGTTCGTGCTGTTGTGATTTGTAATATGTATATTATAGTATATATTTTGTTGATTGCATAAAAGTGAAATGAAGCCCTAGGCAAAAACAATAGTTTATATATGATATAATAGCATCAACAGCACAGCTTAGTAATTTCTTACAAGATAAAATTTGCAAAGTCATGGATGAATTTAATTTTGTCAAGCTCAGATATAGCAGCATACTACTTTATTTCATGTGAACATCTTTTATGTGTTGTAACTACTTACAGATGATGATGCTATAAAATATCGCTCAAATGTTTATGTCCATTTCCATGTTTTTCCCACCTGTATCTTAAAAATACAAAATAAATACGGCAACAATTTACTCGGCAACAATGTTTCTTCATCTCTGTATTTTCTATTTTTACGCACTTTTTCTAACACTTCAGTGATCGTTAAGCTGCGCACTATTGCTACTCACTTCCTGCATACATTTTTTTTTTTTTTTCTTCTTTTTTGTCATTAACTTTTCAATTCGTTGCAAAAGTGCGATCTGGCTGATTCTACCCTCCTGTTGGCTATGTCTACAACTGCATTGCACTTGGAACCTGTCTCATATCGAATGGCAAGAATCTTTGTAGTGAAAAACAGAAAATTCTTGAAGAATTTCCACGCGAATTTTTTTTTATGCAGCCTTTTCTTTGTTTGGTTTAACATACCAGTTTTTTTTTTATTTTGTAAACTTCAACTTTTTATTGGTACTACTAACCGTATAGGGGAGATGAGTTCAATTAAGTTAGGGAGTTTATGTCCATTTTTGAAAAGAACATATTTTTCTAAATATTAAGAGCAATTTTAAAAACTTTTTATGCAGTGCGATTTTTACTGAAAATTTAAAGTTTAGAAGAAAAATGATACAACCAAAACTTTTTTTTATCAGTCACACAAAAGTTAAAAATCCTAGAACAAAAACAACATAAGCAAAAAATATCTAATTTTTCGCATAAAATGCAAATCTGCAACAAAAAATTTAGGTTTGCATTTAAAAAACCTAAGTTGACTTCGATTTGATCATAAAAAATCTAAGCCGGCCAAAGTTTAAGTTATAAGAATGCCGAGAAAATATTCTTCCAAAAACGGCACATCCCATCATAATGTTTTTAGAAAGGGTTTATATACTCAACGGCGCTAAAGAGAGCCAATGCTAAAGATGACATTCGATTCCCCTATTAATTTTATCAGACGTCGTTAAACTCGAACCAGCAAAGCCAAAACAGTTCTAGTTTCGCGTTAGTATTAGCCCCAGTTAACTCTACATATGTACTTATACGAAATGTTTTTGCTTATTTATCCAACATTCTAGACATATTTAAAATGCAATAACGCCATGGCTATAATTTGTACTAGCTGGCATTCTTTCACCGCATACCATTTACGTGGTTTTACTTTATATCGTAAGAGGCAGTTTTAATGAATGCTAATTTCACAGCTTTTAACTCGAGATAAAGGGTACCTACTCCGTACGGTGTAAATGCTGAAAGCAAATGCATTTCATTAGCCTTTTTTTCTGCTAAGTTTGGCTTAATGATTGCTTTAAGCCAAGCCAAAACATTTACAAAAAAAAAAAAGGTTTATACGCATAATAAACGAAACGTTGAACATTTTGGTTCACATTATCTGTGAATTTTTTCTGGCGTAGGCGCACAACGATTTTATTTAGGCGGCGGTGCTATCTTTTATTCCATCCATGACGAGTGACGTTACCGCCACACGTTGTATGAATCATTTGTGTGACACCAAAAAAGACCACAAGTGTGGAGAACATGTTGTTCGACACTTAGCTTCATTCAAAAAGCGTAGTTTGACGTATTGGAAATATAGAAAGAGATGACAAAAAAAAAATGATAAAGTAATAGAAAGGTATCTTGGGGGCTAAAGTGATAAATGGTTTAATACTTTATCTTTTAAGGTTAATATAATTTAACGCAATTCATTAAATTAGATACAAAATGCATATCCACCATTGTTGATTTTTATAAATGTGGCTACAAGGCAAAATAGCATAAGGCGATCCGTTATAAAATGCGACTTCAGTCGCTTTATTTTGTCATATTATATCAACTTTATCTTGTGCCACAGTTATAATCGAAAAGAAGTTAGGTTTCTAATAGGAGCCAGTAGTGGCCTAAATTTCTATATGATTTTATCGTGTGGCAGAAGTTGAAAATTATATTGATAAATGCAAGAGGCAGACGTGTTTGTTGCTGCGTTTAAGAGTAATTGAATTTTTTTTTTAATTCTATGAAGTATACAAATTTAAGTGATTTTATCGTCAGGCAGATTGCAATTATTATAAAGATTATTTCATGAGAAACGAAAAAGACAACCTCTGCCACTTAATTACTGCCGCATTTAAAAATTGTTATATTACAAACATGTAAGATTGAGTTTTGAATCATTTTATTGCGTCTGCCACATGACTAATTGGTTTCTTTACTTATAAAAAATATATATATAGAGAAGACAGACGATATCAGCGTTGCTTTTTCCTAGGCAGACATTTTTGAGCACTTAAGGTGCATATTATTAAGAATACATCTATATAAAGCTTGTGCCGTGCAAATTTTGTTATTCAAAATTTACTACTCCATTTTTTCGGTCATATGATTTTCATTTATTTTTCTGACTGTGTATGTGAGGTATTCTACCCCAAGTGGGACAGTATTTTGCTTTAGCAGCTATGACTTTTGTAAAATTTTTTTCTTTTGTTTTTAATATTGGTTGAGACTAGTCTTCTTAATTTTTATTTTTTTTTTTTTTTTGCGAAATATCGATAATTGAAATTTATTACACAGAACTCTTTGCAGATTTACATAAGTTCCAGTACATAGGTTAACTGGGATATATTAAATTTACGATATCTCGGAGTAAAATATAGATCGATATCATTCAAATTGGTTTTTGAAGAGAAAAGGTTTGACATGGTAACAATTACTTTTATGAAAAATGCCTTTTAAATTTTCGTTATCTATACTATGCCTTTAAGTTTTTACTTTACAAAGCGCTTATAAACATTCATTTTACACAATGAATTGTGCTATTTTTCATAATTTTCAAAATTATTCTCGAGACAATTTCACCTTTACCCTTACATTACTCAAACTATTCACTACACATTCAAATAATGTTGGTCAAGATCGACCAGAACAATTGCAAAATAAGAAGAAAAATAAACTAAATTAAAGTTGTAAATATTTTAACAACAAAATAAATAACTGAAAAATAAAAAATGCCGCCTGACAGCGTCAGAGCTATTAAGAAGAAGAAACAAAATATAAAAAAAAAAAACACAAAACCGAACTCATATGCATAAAAATGTAAATTGAGCACGCAAAGTAATGATCACGCTGTGACAACTGACATGTGCGATCACACGCACGCAGTCAAACTCAACGGAAAAGATGAAAACATACTGCCAGAGTACCTATACTGTACTATATGATCTATCTTTATCACATACTATATGCTAAGCTCATTGGCGGACTTAAACGCGCCAGCGGCAAAGTAATGGCGCTTTGACGTCAGCATTGTGTGCATCCATCGAAAAGAGCGTACGTACGGACGCACCATTTTCATATGCTAAGCTGAGGTGAATTTTGTGGTGAATCAGTACAACAACACAAAAGGCAAGCAAAGTTTTAATAAGAAATTGTATTCATTATAATAAACAATGGTTTGCTACAACAAAAAAAGTAACAACATAACAGCGTATTAAGCTTATGCCAATATATACCAATACATACAAATGCATAACTGTAGCAACAACAAAAGCATAATAAAAGTGACAGTTGACATGTGAAAATTACAACAAAAATGTATTAAACATTTCTTTAAAAATCATTTTTCTTTGAATGGAAAGTTATTTACAATTTATCATATTTGTTTGTTATCATTCAAGCCCATGTGTCTTAGCTGTAAAAATAAATTACATTTTGTTTATAGAGTTTTGTCCAACAAATTACTGCATTACAGTAAAAAAGCAAAGTTTGGCATATGAAAAAGTTTTGTAACAAAATAGAGCGGTGAAAGTTGAAGAAGTTGAAAAATTACCAATATATGAAAAATCCATTGCCAATATTGCCCGAGAAAAACATAATACGGGCAGTAATTAATAGACTGCATAGAGTATTTTAACGCATCATTTAGTGTTTTTGTTTTATTTTTGCATTTCCAGTTAGCAGCTGTTCAATTAATTAAAATTTTATAGGATATAAACAAAACTTTAAAATTTGTGCCTCAAACTGCATCGAAGCTGAGAAATCGAGTTTCACGTTATAGAACTAATAATAATGCTGCTAAGATTGTAATCTAACGAATCATTTTATTTCTTTTCCTTACAAGATAGCAAGAAAAAACCGCTCAGAACTTAATTAGCATTGAAAATATTTTACTTTTATTTCATTCCATATGACTTTGCTTATTAAACAAAACAACAAAAAATTTTTCAAACTTGAATGTTAATTAAGTTCTTAGCTGTTTTTTTTTTGCTCTTCAAAAAAAAAAATTAAAAACAAAATAATGTTTACGTTAAATTAACAATATTGCGACAATGCGTAAATCATACGACATGGTGTTCAAAAATAGCTGAATAAATTTTACGGTCATTTTTTAATTTGGGCATAAAAATAGCAAAAGCTAAGCCCAAAGAATGGCATTTTTTAGCAGTCGTAAAATTTACTTTTCCAATAAACAAATCGTAAAGTTTTGTCGCTGTAAATTGGCGGTCCTTTGAATTTGCAAAGTGTTACGACGGCAAATATGCGGCACATTTACAAAGCCAATTATTTACTTTACACTGTAGCGTTATTGAATTACATCACTTTTTATCAATTTCTGTATGAAGTTTATTTTCAAAAATATTGCTAAGTTAAAGCAGTAAGAAAATTTTAAATAAATTTAAAATTTAACCATAACGATATGTTAAAATGCAACATCCAATACGATAAAAAGACTTCCAATTATGGCTGAGAAAGTTCCATATTACTTCATCACACTTACATAAGCGTTCTGGGTGCCCAGTCATAAGGGTATTTCCGGACATGAGAAAGCTGATGAGTATGCCAGAATAGGATCAGAACAACCGAAGAATTAACAAGACCTTAAGATACCGCTGGCGGAAGTACACTATCGTATAGAGAGCATAATCAAGAAACAAACGAACAGAAGAACTTATCGCCCGATGCAGAAAGTCTCGAAACATGTGGCCTAAATCTAAATCTAAAAAGGACGCAAACTCTCTTAAGATTCAGAAGAGGAGAGCTAAGGACTCTTGTAGGAGTACTGACGAGGCAATGTGTTATCGGCCCTACGGCCGCCAAATATGGTGTTCCATTCAGAGATTTCTGCAGAAGTTGCGAAGATGAAGAAGAGGATGAGACGGTCAAACCACTGCTGTGCAAATGCCCGGGGTTAATGAGGAGAAGAACCAAATATTTTGATTCTGCGTTCTTTTTTGTACTTGAGGAACTAGCCGAGTTGGAACTCACTAGCATCCCATTCAATCAGACATCCGTGGGGCAGAGCGGTATAAACGTACCTTTTTTTTCATCGTAATAATAAACATCTTCTGTTCAGAAAATAATTATCTTAATAGATTCAATATAGATCAAACTAATAACTTACAAGTTTAATTGTGCGAAAAAAATTTTCTTTTTTTATGAAAACTTCGTTTACCCGTTAGGCATACAACTTTTCCCCTCCTTCCCCTATGTATGTAATGCATTTCAAATATTTAAATGTTACTCATACGCCATGTTGAGTAAAATTGACTAATTAAAATAATTAAAATTATGTGTCATGGATGATTTTCTCTATTGCTCTGCCTTGCAACTTGATTTGCTAAGCAATGTTCAAATATATTTTTTGTACGGTTATTCGGCTTCCACAACTTTAAGTACATATCATCTCTGAACACTCGGGCAGCCCATAAAGCCCACTTCTTTTGCTTTATCAGGAACTTCAAAAATATGGTTTATTGACAAACAGAAAATGGTTTTGGATGTATGTATTTAAAGCAATAAGATTGCGGATCAGCGAGCTGAATATCTCTACAGTAGAATCTTGATTATCCGAATTAATTAAAGCCAGGGGTATTCCGTATAATCGAAAATCCGAATAATCGATTTCAGAGTCAAATCAAACAATAATTATATTTTAATATTTTACCACTTTTTTTTTGAAATTTCTTCACCTCTGGAATAAACGTATTTTCATAGCAAATAAGAAAAATATCTGTGTTCCATCCATGCATTTTGTTGGTTAGCGTAAGTTAAGAGGATTTTGACATTTTTGCAACAATGAAACACTATTCAATATTTTGTAAAAATTGCAGGTTTATTGAAAAGAGCAAAAGTGAAAGAAAAATGGCACGATACTAGTTAAAAGGGAAAATTGACCAAAAAAATGCTCTAAAATGAGATAAAGCTCAAATTATTAAAAATTGAGATTTATTGGACTCATCTCCTTTTTTTGTTGATATTTCGTATTTGTGATAAATTTACTGATTGACATGTGATAAGTTGTTGATGCAATATATTTCATTGCAATTGGCACACTTCACCAATGTTTTCATTTAAAATTGAGTGCAAAATTTCTGATGACATTAAAAGAACTGTCATTCACAAACAAAAGATAGAGACAGAAAAAAAAATGAGTATTAACATATTTTATCAAAAAAAAAAGGGGTATTACAATGTATTACTGCGCACAATAAACCCCTAAATGATATTTGAGATAACAGACATTATGACAGCTATATAAGTATGTAAGTGTCAATGCTCCAGAGTGCAAGCAAAACAATGAAATCAATAGAAATTCGGACAGACGCAAATAGCAATAAACAAAAGAAATTCCAGAATAATAAAATATAGAATTTAATTAATGCACTAATTTCAATAAAACGAAAAGCTCAAACTAAATGTCAATAAATATTTTGTTCAATTTAATTAAGCTTATTTTGCTGTCACTCATGTCACAGAGTAAAGCTCTCATGTAGATAACTTAAATGTACGTGCCTATGGACACTTAACGTGCAAAATTCAATTTTTCGTCAATTTTTATAAAAATATGTACATGTGTTTTGTTGGCAAATTAACTAAATATATCAATATTTTTTGCATGAAGTTATAAATAAATACACTCAGAAAAAAAACATTGTTATCTGAAGAATTTTTTCATTCTTGAAAAATTGTGAGCTAAAAATTGTTGACTTAACAAAAATTTCTTCCAGCAAAAACTCATTCTTGATTTTTTAAGAATCAAACTATCAATTTCAAAATAAAGTTCCTATAAAAACTATTTTAATTTTCTTAAATATTTTTAAAAACGGAAAATTGTTGGCCCAATAATAAAATTTTTGTGCTAAGTATTTTTGTGATCGTATTGGCCTTTAAAAATGCAATTGTTAATTCAACAATAAGTTCTTCAGCTTACAATTATTATCAAGAATAAAAATAGTTGGCATAACAATGAAAAATGTTAATAATTTTTATTTCAAAAACTAATTCTCGGGCTAAGAAATAAAATTCTTGCAACAACAATTTATTCTTAAAGTTGTGAAAACTGAAAACTGTAAATCTGTCACTTTAGTAAAAATTAATGCAAAAAATTCTTATTGCGTAGTTAGCTCTGATCGTCTTGTTTTTTTTATAAATTGAAAAAAAAGTGAAATGTTCTTTGATAATATTTTGTCAAGATGGTAAAATGTACCGAAACAACGACGCATTTTCTGCAAAAAATGCAAGGTCCACAAGCTCCATAAAGTGACACAGTACAAGAAATCCAAGGAGCATAAGAATGCTCAGGGCAGAATGCGTTACGACAGGAAACAACAAGGTTTTGGTGGACAAACAAAACCCATCTTCAGAAAGAAGGCCGGATTTAATCAAAATTTAACATGACTAATTTGAAGTCAATAATCACGAAAAAAGAAATTGACACTAGGTATTTTATTTATATTTGGATATTTAATGTAATGTACCATACATTGGGAATAGATTTATATAAAGGTGCTGTTTTTAGTAAGTAAGTGTGGAAAATGTGGTCAATTTTTGGTATTTTTTTTTTTCAATTTTGATTGACATTCATGAAAAATTGTATAAAATTTTAGATTTTTTAACTTTAGATTTTTAAATGCGGGTAAGCGAATCGAATCTAAAAATGATTTGCTTATTTCTATTTTTGCGGGGTTTGACTAAGAAAATGTAGCTCAAGATATTAAAAAAACTGCACATTAAAAGTAAGTAAGGTGTAAATTTAGCTAGAATTAAATAAAAAATTGTTTCAGAATAAAAACAAATTGATTTCAAAATAAACAAAATAATATGTATATACTACAACTACGAACAATTAGTGGTGAAGAGACATATAACTTCACGTACTCCAATTGTGAAACGAGAAAGCGTCTGAAGGTTGGCGGCTACCTGACCCACAATAGGCGGCTGTGTAATTACGTCCACAACAATCACTTATGCTTGTCTCGTGGGTTGTACGTAGCACTGAAAACCGAATTCGAAATTATCTTTTTTAAAGGTAGCAGCCCCCTTATTTAATCCCGTCTATATTTTGCGACGTGTTGGGCATAGACCATTTATTTGCGTCTTATCACCAAATTTTAAGACTCTAGCTATCATAAGTACGAAGATATAGATTTTTAGGTATTTTTGTTGCATGGAAGGTGCCACGCCTTTTATTTTTATCAAAATAAAATATAGCTTATGTCACTCAGAATTTTTAGAATCGGAACAGTAGTTCCAGAGATTACCCTTTACATACAAAAAAAACAAACAAAAAAAGAAACTGTACCTCTTTATATAATAGTATATGTAGACAACAAAAATACATAAATCAGACGATTAGCGATTTTCCCAAAGAAACATGATCAACCATGAAAATCGATAAGTTGGCCACTTTGTTAATTTTTTTCAAAATTTTTGAACCTACACTCAGGGTATATCCACTTTGTCATTCCGTTTGTAACGCATAAAAGGGGATGTGGCAGGTATAGCATATGCATACCTGATCAGCATCACCACCTGAATCGATTTTGTCATACCGCGAATTAGCGTCAGAAAACACATTCTGGACAGAGGGGCACCTATCATGCAAGTTAAAACCTAAACGTTAAACTGAAGGAATTATTTAACGTAGTGCCACCAAGTTCTACAGTAATAGTGGGAATGCTTCGGACAAGCTCTGGACGAAAATGAATTTCGACAACGGAGTGTGGCTCCTCACAAACAATTCCAAACTTTATAAGAAAAAGTCATATACTTCGGTCTAGCTTCAGACAAAAAGTGGGCGCAAGAGAGCTTTTTAAGTAAATGTTGCCAAATTCAATGCGAGTCAACCAGCCAGCACGCAGCGTGATGGAAAAAATACCCTTTTAATAAAAAAAATGTAAGGATTACGTGCATTTTTACTGTTAATGCGGTCTGGAGTATTCAAAGATAACACCCTCACTAATTTATATTGTTTTTGACAGTTTTACTTTGGGTAATTTCGCTACAAACTCCTTTTACTATCGAACTTATTTCTTTCATTATTATTTTTAGTTCATATTTGTTTGTCTACTGACGCCTATAATGATGAAAAATTTCCATAAATACGCAAATATTTACGTTGCGCGTAGTGTTAGCCGCAATTTTTATTGGTCTTAGCTTAAAATTAAACATTGAATGCCCATTCAGCAAATAAAAATACAGCATTATCTATGCTACGTAATCATAAAATGTAAAATTGTAGCGCAAGCATTTTAATTTCCTTAGGCTATATATTGCTTATTTTAAATTTGGTTTTATTAGCTTGGCCTAAAAACACAGTAGACACATTGCACTTTGGTTTGTTAAAATAAAACAGTAAAATCAACTTACATAGGTGTTAATAATGTACACCCACCATATGCGATTGCAATTGCAACTTGCAGACGATAAAAAACGTCGACTTAAATTACCGACATTCCAAAAATGGCTAGAAAAAGAACAATGCTAATTAAGTTCGTATTTTTTGTGTTGTCAGACATGTTAACTTGCCACTGTGTGTAGTGATATAATAAGCAATAACGTTGCAAAACTTGGTCGATATATGGTTTAAAAGGAGCAGCTTAACGTTGGAAAATTCTATTGCTTACGCACAGTATATCCTTTTTTCTGTTATTTTATTTTTCTTTTACAACTCGTAGAGGCTTAAAAAGTTTAATAGTTGTCATAAACTTCAAAGGGTCATATAGACAGAGGTCATAAATTCAGGATTCAGGATTTTATTATGAAGAGTGTGAAGAGCCTTGATATTATTATCTCCGTGTAGTGCCTTGAGAAGGGAACAAAAAATAAATAAACAAATTTGTTTAAGAGCTTTAAATGCTCGATTTTCTAGTTTATTGAAAAAATATAAAATTTCTTTAGTTTTATTCATAACGAACAATAGAGTTTTTCACAAGAAATTAGCTACTTAACGTTAATTAATGTAGTAAAATGCGATTATTGTTTAAAAATATGACATGTGAACCGATGTTTTCATAATTGAAATAAAATAAAATACAGCGTCTTTGTTTTTAAATGTATACCTACTCTCGGATAAAAACAAAGCTGAACTAATTCTTCAAATATTGCTAATAAATACGCGAAACATTGAGTCATTAGCAGCTTTTGTAAACAACTTTGTTAGTATTTGATTTTGTTTTTGTTTTATATTTATAATATTTTTTTTTTTTTGTTTACTTTTTTTGTGTATTTCATTTTGTTTTCACCTTATTAGTATGAAATATAAAAACAATATATATAAAAATAGAAACCATTTAAAAAAAGAGAAAAAAAAACATTAAATTATTAATTTATGCAGTATTTCCTGATTTGCGTTGTATTTTATTTTTTAGATTAACCTTCAAGATTTTTTTTTTGCTGAATTTGTAATAAAAAATAGTCAATTCAATTTCATTTTGATTTTCTTTGAAAATTTTATAAAATTAATTTGCTTAGAAACAGATTTGTTTCAGTGGATTCCCTAGAATATTTGGTTCTCTAAAATGAAATGCCTAACTCACAATAGTAGCAATGCAAAAATGATTATTTTGTGGGAATAGCATATCGATTTATGTATATGGATATCACATCCTAAGAGTATTCTCAAAAATCTCTAAGTTTCTCCGTTTTCAGATTATTTTTCTGTAAATGGCTTCGATTTGAGATTATTTTTGAAAATTTCATTTGATTTGTTTGCTCATCAATTTGAAAACGTACGAGGATATATGTTCTCCAGAACTATGATTCAAAAAAAAGACGTAAGCTCAGTAAACTATGCTTTGGTATAAGTAAGTAACAAAAGTAAAACGTTTAATATTTGCAAACATTTATTTTTAAACTATATATAAAGATCGTCGGACTTCCTAAACGTCTATAAACAATGTAATAATGCGGTAAAAATACGGCAACGTAAACTTTGCAACAATGTTGACATTAAGGAACGTTTATTTACTTTGCATCACTGACTTTTGACATAAACAATGACATGGTAAAATTTTCATGGCAGCAACGATGCTAAATGATGCTTCATGCTCTCAATTTTTAGAGCTACTTTATTTGTCAAAATCAGCTGGTCTTGCTTTACTTGACAGTAATGGAGTTTTACAAGATAATTGTAATCTATCGGTAATTACTATCTTGTGAATGCAAATGGCAAGTTCAAGAGATACTAAAAATAAATGATAAAAAAACTTGCTTGCGATAATTGTAAAATGCTTCAGGAAATACAATTAAAAGCTCATAAATAATTAATTAATTGAATTTTTATTAATTATTTAATTGAATCAGTTATAAATAAATGACAGAGTATGAATACATGTTAACATATTGTATCAGAATTGTTAATGATGCGTTGGTTGCTTTTTTCTGCGCATAACTTAACATTGGATTCGCCTTTAGGAGCAGAACGCATTGTCAAAGTTTGCGTTTAAGAACAAGTAACTTTGTTTAACTGCAAAAACAACATGTGTTTAGATAGTCAGCAATCTTTCTACCATTAACTTTGCGGACTGCAAATGTTGTTTGTTTTTTTTTTTTCAATTTATCTATGTTAAATCTAAGCTTTTTAGTGATTTAAAAAAAAAAACAAAAGAAAGTGACATAACAGTTTTGGAAAGGTTATCAGCACAAAATAGTCTCTTCAAAAATATATATATTTCATCTTATTTAGTTAAAATTATTCAAAAATTTAAAACACGACTGGTTGAGTTGAGTGGGAAAAAATAAAATTTTACAGTTATGAGCTTCATCTTTTCTACATTTACTTAGGAGCATTACATGCGCAATTATTGCGCAATTTTTTCATTTATTTTAAAAATGAAATTGCGCGGTTTGAAAATTTTTTGAGGTGCTCGTGTACATTACGTCTACATTTGTGTTATACAAAACAAGTTCTGAAAAATTTAACATAAAACCTCTATCAGTCTTTAATTGTTCCACTGTGTTATCATTTTTAACTTTTTGTAACATTAACTCTGAGAAATTTAAACCAATTCGCTTGCCAAAGGGTTAATTTTTATCTGTTTCGAAGTGGTATTTTTTCCATAAATTTTGCACAACAAAGCAAACAATTGTAAAATATTTTTAAATGGAAAATGATTTGTCGTTACTCTGGCAGCTGTCAAACAAGTTGTATCTTAATAAGTTTCTAAATAACTTTTGAGCGTAATAAATTGTGTTCGAAGTTTAAGTGCGTCTATTTTAAAATAAAATTATAAATTTGAAAAATTAAAAAATGGAAACAAACAAATAATTAATTACACAACTCGACAAGAAAAGTTGCGGCAAATAAAAACCACTATTCCTTTATGGAAATTTCCCGCTGAATCCCAAAGTCATTGTGGTTTTGCTGGATCAGGTCTGGTTTTCGAGATAAAGGTTATAATAATTTTTTTTTTCAAATAAATTTTAATAAAATGCCAAATGTTTAAACAAAAATGTATGAAATTGACTCTTACATTGTTTTAGTTTTTTTAAAATAACTTTTATGAATTGAAGCCAAAATATAAACATATTATACTTAAAATTTTTATATTTCAACATACAAAAGATAGGATAGCTAACGTTTTGAGTTCAATAGATTTTTTTCGAGTTATAAGGTGCCAAAGTTGAAATTTTTTTGAAAAATTACAAAAAATTGCATTTATGTTGACCTGTTTTTAGCCGTAGCAACCAAACTAGTGGTACTGTTGTGACATATTTTACTCCAAAATTTTTGTTGTGATCTGTACTTTTAGGACACAAAAATGTTTGGAATGAGTATCATGTAAAATCGAACCTATATAGCGTTACCTCACGGTACAGTGCATTTTTTTGCCCTTTATCTCAAACACCAGACCTGATCCAGCAAAACCACTATGTTTTTCGGATTCAGCGGGAAATTTTCCTATAGGAATAGTGGTTTTTATCTGCCGCAATAATATTTTGCAAAAATTTGTCGAGTAGTGTTATTAATCAATTAAAAAAGCTCTGTGAATTTTTAAGTAAAGAGAAGCAATTTAAAAGTGGAATTTTATTTCGACTTTTAAGAAAATATTTTCATTTGATATTTTTAACAAAACTCATGTTTTCACAAAACATTGCGTAGTGAACTCGACGAAGTAATCAAACAAACTGCTGTATATAACCATTGCCTTAGTAATTTTAGTTTTTGACATCAAATCAAATTCCAGGGCAAATATATCAAAAACTAAAATATTTACGACCTTGAGTAGTTAACAGCAATGGGCACGTAGTGGCACTTTCCACCCTTATGGCCTGAAAAGTTAGTGAACGCACAAGAAACCAAAAAACAATTCGCAGAATTACAACGGTATCGACGCACAGCGTTGACTTGAGTTCAAATGAAAACAAAAATTGTTTTTGTTTGTAGTGTAGTGTGGTTTCTTTGTCTTGTTGGCGAATTTGGAAATGAAAGCAAAAAAGCTTTAAAATTTCGATTTTTGTTGCTTAATTTTGTTGTTACACTTTTTTGCTGGATTTCCATGCCCACCGCTGCTTTTAAGGAATAAACTTTTGTTTATGAATCTGCAATGCACTGCTGGCTTCTTCTATTGATTTTTGTCCCTTTTCAGATTTAATCCATAAAATCTTAATAACTTATGTTGATGAATGAGATTCATGCTAAAATTTTTCGACAAAAATTATGTTTAGAGTTATTCCATAATTTAGCTTTCAGGCACAAACAGCGTCAAGAAAACCGCTGAAAAAGTTCAAAGATTCTTTCAAAGTTCTTTATTTTGAAACCCAGTTTTTCTCATGAATCCTTAAATAATAATAAGAAAGTTTAGCTATTATGGTTATTAGTCTTCTTAGCTATTTAGCTTGAAGCTTTAAATTAAGTAAAAAACAAAAATTTACTATAGGTATTATGGATTAATGAAACCATAAAAAAATCTTCGCCACTTAAAACGAGTCATTTAATGGCTGCACTGCTTATTCAATGACATCTCTTATAGAGGAAGTGGGCATCGCAACCACTTGAATATTCTCCCTTTTGTTTGAGAAAATCCCTCACTATATGAGCCGGAAATTGGGAAATATTTCCTATAAAACATTTATTGTACATATAAAATTATATCATATTAAACAAAATCCAACATAAACAAGCACCTCATATATCACATGTATTATTTAGACCACCTATGTATATTCTGAAATATGACAACAAGCAAAAATAAGAAAAAAAAGAGAACAAATTTTATATCATCATAATTTAGTTAACGTTACCCCCACAGCACCCTCATCATATACCACATCATAATCGTTGCATGTAGTCGCTGTAGCTGTCAAACCATCTCATGCATCGTTGGTTCTAAATTTTTTATAGCTTGACGGTTAGGTAACCCATAGTTTGCTGTCAGTTTGTCGAACAGAGCAATTTCAATGCTAACGTATGAGTTGTTGTCTCTCTACCTAACTGTTGCATGTATAAAACACGATTGATGCTTTTGAAATCAATCGCCTAACTTTAGTTTATTCGATTTCAATTTATAACTTAATACAATTTGTGTAGGTTTTTTTTTTTGGGGGGGGGTTTCTACAAACCAGCAGGCGACAAAACTTTTCTTTTAAATCATCGACTTAGATTTTCTTAAATTTTGTTTTCAGTTATCTTTATTTCATTATGAAAATTAATAACTTTGACAATTTTTTTATACCAAATTGCCTGTCATGTTTGTTTTGGCGTTTGTCAATGTTTTTGTCGTGATTATTAACTCGTGATTTCTATGATAATTGGACGTAATGGCATAATACACGTTCTATGAGAGAATTTTCACCATATGGTTACATTTTAAAAAAAAAATAAATAAATAAGTGGCAGTATTAAATAAAGCTGAAACTTTTAGTTGCAGAAAGTTTTAACTCCTAAAAAATTAAAATTTTTTTAGACTAAGTTTTTTTGAGGTTTCTCTAAACTACTGTAGATAAGTTAACTCAAAAAAAAATTATTTGTGTAAAAATGTGTTCATGTAACCAAAACTGGATATAATAAACTTAAACTCTTTGCTCATCCATGCTCTTTTTTAAGAGTATTTTCCAAAAATATAAATTTTTAATCACACAGAGTTACCAAAAATATTGTAGTTTTATGTGTCATGACTTCGAAAAAAAAAGCATTATAAACCTAACTCTAAGTTTCATTTCTGTTAAATTTCAGTTTTTGAACATATGCTTTAATAGTATACAACAAAAAAAACATAAATTTAAACAAGTGCTACCGTAAAAGAGAAAAAAAGACCATATAAAAAAATCCTTAGAAACAGCGGCAAATTCCAGAAGTTCACTTTAAACTGTTCTTTAAGGGACGCTTCCTTATTTAAGAAGAAACTGCACAAGAAAATAAAACGAAAAATTAAAATTCCAAGCAAACCAAATGCGGTGAAGATAGCCAACAGACATTTGACCACATTTTGCCGGTGAGCATGTCTGGTTTGCGTTGCAAAAACACAAAGTATTCCTCAAAGCAAGCATGTACACTACACTCGGTCATGTGAGAATAACTATCAATAAAACCTTGATGTATGTAAAGGGAAATTCCTTTAGAGGTACTTTCTTCAAAAATTAATTAAATGAAATTTTATCGGGAAATTTTTATTATCATAGTGGAGGATCATTGTTTACATTTATATTTTAAAGATAATTTCTTTCAACATGGTACATTCTGCATTTCGAGTGAACTGAACTTCAAACCGTCACTACTCGTCATGACAAATATGAAATAATGAAAATGTGAGCCAAAAGATTAACAAATCAAGGACAATTTTATTCGAGTCAACTTTTAAAAGTATAGCTTGTACAGGATGAAATACGAGTGATATTTCTTAGAAAGTTAAGTATATTCTTTGAACTTAGCATACCTCATTTTTAAAGGTGTAGGGTATGCAAAGAAAACAAAAACGCACGACAGCTGCAAATGAACTTAAAATTGAGGTTACTTGAGTGAAAAAAAAAACTAAATTGTGAAAAATTTAAAAAAGGAATGAAAAAAATTCTAAAGCAAAGGCAAAGTGTCAGACATGAAATTCAAAAAATAAAAAGCTACTTAAAAATCTGAACTATTAACCCTAATAAAAAAAAAAAACTTCAAAGTACAACGTTTCAAGTTAATTGTCTGTTATGGTGTTATCTCCTAAGATATGAGTAACCGTATGGTGTTTATGAAAATAAATAACATTTTTTTTTTCAACTATGTTACTCAATTTAGATATACCATATATAAAGATTTTAAATTTGTAGTTTAAATTTATGCAACATACTTATTTCTTACACGCTAATTTTTGCTTTGTTGACAAATAAACATTTTTCATAATATTTTCCGTATTGAAAATCTTAATAACAACCCCCGAGATTTTTTTAGGATTTGATTTTACAAAAAAAAACATCGATTGTGAATACTACTGAATGAAAAATTAAATGAACAGACGCTGCAGTTGATAAGCTTTAAATAATATTTTGTAGAACGTATGTGCTCGTATTCAAATAAAGAGGAGCAACTGCATCACTAAATAATGCTTTGAAAATGTGTAAATGGCTTACCCTTAATGGCTGATTTATTTTGCTTATAATCGATAAATTATTTTCTGTGGTTGAACATAGCCCGATAGTCCGATTAAAAATTACGATAATTTTTTTTTAAATTGTTCTCTTCCTTTTGCCAGGGTGCCAGGGTTAAAATTTAAGAATTTGGAGATTATTCTCGTAAACTTTTTCTATCAGATAATCCTGCAGGAAAAAGTTTGGGGCTATTAAGTTCGGGTAACGAGTCACCCAATCAATGCTGTCACTTTTTAAGATAATTCACATAGACAACATTTCTCGAGGGATAGTTATCGTATCTTTGGATGTATAGGCAGTAACGCCATCTCATAGGCGACCCAGCTGCGAATGTGAAAACTTTTCGAGCATTACTCTTTACTTTTTTTTCCATTTACGTCTTTAAATAAATAGAATTCTGTAGCTCTTATGACTTTAAATTAATACTGGTCACATTCACGGAAATATCGATTTTTTCATACATTGATTTTTAAAAAATACCGTTTTTGGTCACCGATTTTTAGCACAAATCGTTATTGACCAATTTATGCATTTACGAAAACAAAATATTTCTTCACTTATATGCCAATACATGATTTAGTGATAATTAACAAGCGAATATTTACTACAAAGAAATATTTGTTTCAATCAAAATATGATTAGTTAAGTCTAACCAAATATATAATTGATGCAATAATATGATTCAATTTAGCGGAATGGAAGATATGTTAGCTCATATCAAATATTTATTGCACCGATATTAAATATATAATTTGATTTGAATATTTGTTGTAAATTTATTTTATAATATATAAATAATAATAATAAAATATATAATTTTATTTTGAAGCATTTCTTTGTGCTGCGTTCGATATAGAAATAAAAGGCTTATCGTTGCACGATTCCCTGGTGATTAATTATTTTAGTTTAAGATTTCAATTACAAAAATAAAAACATACTGTGTGTGTCCGCATATTTCGCTGCTTGTATGTCACAGAATGCAGATAAAGCATTTTGGTGGCGCACTATAGACTCTGATATCAGGTTCCGTTGAATTGTATTTCGAAATTTTGAAATGCAATAAATTTCAACAATGACAATAAATCGATAGTGACACAAAAAAAAAGCATTATAAGTCAAAAATATCATATTTGAAAAAAAAAAATGCTGCACATAGCTTTTACTAGTCTTTGAAGATCTTTTATGAGTTAAGGGATAATTTATTCTGTTTTCATGAAATGATTTATTGAATGAGCTCTTTAAATTTAAATTTTTTTACATTGATAAGATTGCTTTTAAAAAGCGTAATTTATTTAGAGGTATTTTTTTAGTAGGGATTTTATGACAGATCACGCTTGAGTCGTGTCAAAACTATCATAATATTTTTGTTTAGTATTGTTTGACAATTTATCATGGAAAGACTCAGTTCGGCACAGCGTTTACAAATTATTCAGCTATGTATATTACGAAATTTGTGTTCTACGAGGAATGTGTTAGAGCAATTTTTTGGGCCACATAATCGACCAAGTCGAACACACAATTAACTATATCATCAAAAAATTTGAAGCTCAATTTTCATTACTGTATGTATAATACGCCACCAAATAGCGAAGATGAAATCGGTAGCTGAGGGTGTACACAAAATAGATGAGTGGCTCGTTTTAATTTACCATTCGTTTATTCATTGCTATTGCCGTGCTTTCATTCGACAACATAAAAAACGAATGCTGCAGTGCAATGCCTTTTAATTTTATTGCCATTGCTTGTCTTTGCTTTCTTTGAACATACACGAAAGACAAGCACTATTCACTCGAAGCTCAATCATTCGTTTCTATTTCTATGCAACGAATTATATGGCTATGCAACGAATGCTATGGCTATGCAACGAATGTTATTGCGTAGCATTGAATGCTATTACGCATCATTGAATGCTATTACGCAGCATCGAATACCTCATATAATTCGCTAATTTGCTTCCTATGCAATGAATGATTTGAGCTCGTGCATCCATTTTTATTGCTCTCAAGTAGTGTAGTACTTTTCTTGGTATTATTTGTCTTATAAAAAAGTAGTGAAACTAAAATCAATAGCAAAAGCATTCAATGCTGCGCAATAACATTCGTTGCATAGCAATCGCATTCGTTGCATAGCCATATAATTCGTTGCATAGAAATAGAAATGAATGATTGATGTTTGAGTGAATAGTGCTTGTCTTTGTAGTGTGTTCGTTGCCTTCAAGGAAAACAAAGACAAGCAACAGCAATGCGAGAAAAAGTACAGCACGGCAGCATTCGCATTCGCTTTGAGTGAGCAGTGTTTTCATTCGTTTCATACGTTTGATGCTAAGTGTTGATTCACAATTCGTATTGTGTGAGTGTTTCACAATTGTGTTTGAATGCATTCGTGCACATCTCTGGTATACAATGACCGTGATTAATCGATTCAGCGTCGCACTCAACATCTTGGCGTATTTTACGTATGGATCCTAGTTTAAAAGCAAACAAAATAAAACTCTTGCATGAATTGAAGGCGGCGGCCAAACTTTCCCAAACGTTACAGTTTCAGTCTTTGGGCTCTTGAAAAGCTTGAGAAAGATCCACTGATTTCGACCAAAATTTTGTTGAGAGATGAGGCTTAATGGCTATGCCAATATCCAAAATTCCTGTACCATTACAACCAGACAAAGCAACGCTTTGGTATGGGGGCTGGTGGAATCATGAGCTCATATTTTTTAAAAAAGATGCAGGAAGAACGTTATTGCGTAACGATAACGGACTCTTTGATGCCTTAAATTAAAGACCGTAATCTCGACAACTTTTGGTTGCAACAAGACGGCGCTACTTGCCACACAGTCTATGAAAACATGTCTTAGTTGCGAGAACAATTCGGTGTGCAGTTAATTTCATGCTTCGAACTGGTGAATTATTTGCCAAGATGATGCGATATCACAATTCCCGACTTTTTCCTTTAAGGATACGTAAAGTTCAATGTCGACATGGATAAGCAGGCTACGATTGAGGAATAAGGAACGCTAATCGAAATGCTCGAACGCGTCATCGAAAATTGGAACTTTATAATGAATCATGTTAGCCGCAGTTATGGCCAATATTTGAAAGAAATTATCTGATAAAATAATAAAAAAGTACCCGATAAAATTGAATTTTTTTGAATTGTTTTATATTTGAAAAAAGTACCTCTAAATTAATCACCCATTACATACATACTACATATGTATGTACATCAGTTCAGATATCAATTTGAGAGAATTAATTTAATTAAAGTGTTATCTTTTTTATCATGTATACTGTGCCGAAATTCAACATCTGGAAAGTACGTTAAATTGCTTATCTTGACATCTTTAATATTCTCTTTAATGTTATCGAACATGTAAGGCAGGCAGCAACCTTTTTCCAATAACTTAAAATATTTATGAGATGCGGCATTTTCTGTTTGTGCTGTTGCAGGCATTGAAATATTTATATAAAAACTTTAAATGAAAGCCATGATCAAATATATCGATGGCACTGTAACAAGATTACAAATTTTACCAATGTGAATAACGGAAAAATAAATAAAACTATAAAAACAAAAAAAAAAAAGATCAGCTGATGATGACGGTGGGACTGAGTACAAGAAAATTAAAACAGAGTTGAATAAATTAAAATTATTTTTTCTCGAAAAATGTTGTGTTTTTGCGGTTCAATTGTTTTGTTGATTTTAAAATGGGGAAGTTTTTCTGATGCTAATTTATCTAGTGAATTCATTTGGAAAATGACTGCATTTGCAGTTAAAAGTTTGTAACTGCCGTTGCCCGTAATAAATTGTTGTCTTCATAATTTGAAGTAAAAAAAAATCAAAATAAAGGATCACAGCGTGATATTTCAAATGTAAAGATACAATTTTTTCGATGCTTTCTCATATGTGTCAGAAAAAAGATGCAATAAATTTTAAAAAAGAAAAATTTGAAAAAAAACAACAAATTAATTTTTTAACAAAAAATTTAAAAAAATATCAAAACAATTTTTTTTTTTTTTTTTGACTCTCACTCGAACACCGCACTTTAAATTATTAAGCAATCTTTTCTGTGCATTATGCAATATTTAAGAGGCAGTATGACGAGTTTAATAAAAAGAATTAATTTTTGATAATGAATAAACAACAAAAATTAATACGCTAATATTGCCCAGCCTTCAAATGGTCATCGATCTCTTTTAATAAGATATTTTAAGACAAAAACACTTAACTTGAGTAAATTAGATACCAAGGAAAAAGCAAAAAGATCAAATAACAGAAAATAAGTTAAGAAATAAACAAAAACATATGTGAGCTCTTTACCGAAAGCAATGCTGGTAGTATACCCACCATTCACTGCTGGATAGTCAGACATCTCAACTGCAAGATCAGTAAGATCAACAAAAAACGTAATAAAAAAAGCTATGAATTCGGATTTCTCTCTCAGTACCAAATACATACGTTAAAAACTCTACAGCAGTTTAACGTGTTGTGAGACAAATCATGATATATGTATTTATATACATATGTATCTACTCATACCTACAGTTTGGACCAATAGCCGCAAATGCATGGTAGAATGGACAGCTGGTGAGATCACACTCATATGGATTTCATTATGATCAAACCAAAGTAAAACAGCCGGAGGCAACTGAGTAAATTAAATGACAATTTCTATAAATGATTTTCGTCACTATCAGTCGCTCACCCACAAATTAAGGTGTGTTTACAGCTGAATATATTTTTTTTTAAGAGATCCACAGTATGACTTTTATTTTTTTTTTTTATTTTCTAAGGGATAACCCGTATAATAACTTAGTTTTTATTTTTTTTGGTCTTCAATGTTGTCATTTCGATTTATTTTGTTTTATTGAAAACAAGGTCATAGCATCATGTCACTCATTTTGAATCAGAGCATGTAGTGATTTTAATATTTGAACTGTAATGAATGTTAAATTAGCAGAAAAGCTGCAGGTAAAATAAGATGGGTAAATATGGAAACATAAGACAGCTAGCGGTTTTACCTTATGGTGAGAATACAAATGGGAATTTTGGTATCGGGATTTTTTTGTTGTTGTCTCTGTTTTATGAGTTTATTGACAGGAAATTACTAAATTGGTCTTAGTGTGCCAAAAAGGATGTTTTTCCTGTTGTGTTTAATTTTTTTTTTTTAACTTATGAGTAATTATTTTTTTGTTATGCAAGTTATGTTGGCTTACCTGCAATAAGGAAATTAGAAAAATAAAAATCCTTGTAGGTAGAATCATTAGTTTTAACTATGATATTCAAGGTCGAAAATCCGAGGCTTTTTTAGTTTTCATTGGATTCTTTTTTTTACGTGGCGGGTACCAAACCCTGCGCACAACCCATTTTACTTCCAGGGAGGACGCGCTGCACACATTCGCTCACTATCTCAGCGGATGCAGAGATAGCTACCCAGATGGAGCCAGCGGGGAGGCTGTGTGTCAACTTGCTAATGGTTGGCTCAGAGATCGCTCTGGCAATCCCCAGGTGGAAAGCAGTCAGAAACTTTACTCTGATCAACCAAAAGCCAATCCATCCATGATATTGATATCATTGGACGTTGTAAGCGAGATGTTACTGCTGCATTTTCTGCTATCGAAAAAGAATCAGCGAAGGTGGGTTTGACGGTGAACGAGGGCAAAACAAAGTATATGCTGTCCACAAGCAGGGAGACGCGGCGCATTGGATCCAACATTGCTGCGAACAGCTATACTTTCGAAGTTGTCAAGGAATTCACCTACCTTGGCACCGCCGTGAATACTCAAAACGATATCAGCTTGGAGATAAAGCGAAGACTCACTCTTGCTAATAGGTGTTACTACGGTCTCAGTAAGCAATTGAGTAGTAGAGACCTCTCTCGCCCGACAAAACTGACACTCTACAAGACGCTCATCTTACCCGTGCTACTCTACGGTGCAGAAGCATGGGTTGTGTCGCAGACCGATGCAGCCACACTTGGGGTGTTTGAGAGAAAAATTCTTCGCAAAATCTTCGGTCCTGTTCGCGTCGGCGACGACTACCGTATTCGAATGAACCATGAACTGTACGAGCTCTACAATGACATCGACATAGTCAAGCGCATCACTATCCTACGTCTGCGCTGGCTGGGACATGTTGTGCGTATGGACGAAGAAGCTCCGGCGAAAAAGGTGTTTGATGCGGAAGCCGCTGGGCGACGACGGAGAGGAAGACCATGCCTCCGATGGAAAGACCAAGCCGAAGAAACCCTATCCACGCTTGGTGTGCCTGATTGGAGAAGGCGCGCGCGAAGCAGAGGCGCCTGGAGAGAGCTTTTGAGGTCGGCCGTAACCCGGTAACGGGTTGTTATGGCCACCCAAGTAAGTAAGTAAGTATTCAAGGTCGAAAGTCAAAAAACTTTAATAATTCTTTTAATTTTGTTATTTTTATTCTTCGGGCAGGATAGTAAATTAATACTGTAGACCAGACAATTCTTTACAAAAGGACAGGTATATTTTTACGAATGCAGATATACCCCGTTTAAAGTCATTTGAGTATTTCGGAGAAATGAAACGTTGAGTAAACCCACGTTATTATAAGCAAAGCAATTAATTTTTGTCTGTTTCTTTACCTAAATGAAACGACTAGTTGATGATTTGTCATAAATCATTTCGGCATTATGTTAAAATTTTTGAAAATTTGTGAAAAATAAAAGAATTAACATTTTAAATATTTTTTATCTCTGTACATATTGATTCATTATACGAAAAAACTTGCCAGAACATAAAGTGCATAATAGAAATCACAGTTGGTCTTTGGAAAAAAAGTTTTAATTTTTATACCCTGCTCTCTTGTGTCTTGTATCTTGTCCTCGGAGTATATGGCCTCCTCTTTCAACATGCATGATTTGTAGCGAGTGCCTTCAATTCTCTCCAACATTTCCTCGATTCACAATACCGTACACTCAGAGTATATTCACTTTGTCATTCCGTTTTTAAACGAATAGAAGGGGACGTTGCAGATATAAAAGAGTTGATTTAGCTATGTCCGTTTGTCTGTCCGTAGAAATCACGATTACAAGCGATATAACCTTCAGACAAGGTTTTTGGGATTGAAAATGGACAAAATCGGTTTACGAACAAATACAGCATTTAAAACGCTGTGTTGAGAGAGTTTAAGCATCGGCTAATTTGTCTCGATTTGTATTCATTGAAGAAAAACTACGCACAATTCCAAAATGACTGGAGATAATGTTTTCAACATTTTTGTTTTTACTTGGCGGCATTCATTTCATGGTCCGACAAAATCAAACTTTTGGTTTCACCAATGAGAAATTTCAATATATTCTGAAAATGGACACAAAAAAATATACGTGTCTTGTGGTTTTGCTCCAGCACGTCAGATTTTTTTTTTAACTTAAGCCTACTCTAATGAACCTGCCATTCCATAGAGTATGTATTGCCACAAATTTCCATTTCCTGTTATCAATAAAATTCTTATCCGTTTTGGGTATTTTAAGCTAAAATTTTAATGAATATTATAATATTTGCCATAAAACAAAAAACCTTGACATTTTTTTTTTAATCAAATTTATTGCCTTTTTTATTTCATCAGGTAGCATAAAATTTTAAGCCTTTTTCGTCTCTCATATTTGCAGAAGCTTTCATGCTGTCATTCTTTTCTTAGCTCAAACAAATATAGCCCCCAGCTGTCACAGACAGGTTTTTTAGTTCATATTGTGAAATTTATCAGAAAAAGTCAAAAGGAAAGTTCAAGAATCATGAACTGAATTCTGTTTTTATCACGTGATAATAATTTTTAAATGTAGCAGCTGTGCAGGAGTTTATTTTCGATTGAAAATACTTTCTTGGAGATTTACATATGATGTATTCAACTTGTGCTGATCGGTGTTTTTTTTTTTTTTTAAGTAGGATAAAGCCTTCGCATATACGCTCAATAATGGAAAATGTTACAAGTCAGCTTCTCCCACTCTTATCTTTAATTATATGCGGAAAAGTATCTACTTTTTTAAAAAACATAAGATTGCACATCTTTGCTGACTTAGATAGCACAAATTGATAACAGCGTAATAATAAATCATGATCAAAGACGAAAATGGAAGTGACTTTGATCCGAATTTTTTAGTAAGCTATTTGTAATGCGTGAAATTTTGGTTTACAAATATTCGCAACCTTATAGATTCTAAGGAATCTTCTGAATGTTGGTTTATTAAGACTACGTAAAAGTTTCAAAGAAAACTTGTTACTCCAGTTATGAATGATCACAGAGAAGAAAAACTGTTCATTTATAGAACTACTTAAAAGTTATTACATTAAAATTTAGCCTACAAAGTAAAACTTGACTGACCTAAAAATGAAAACATATCGATAAAATGTACCTACTTAAGGGAAATTCCATCATAAAAGTGAAATCATTATATGAATATTCGAAGTATTTATTGATAAATTATACCAAATGACCTCCATAATAAAATTAAAACAATAACAATTTCAAAAATTGATTCTATCGAATGGATTTTTCCTTTTAAGTGCGACTTATAAGAACTCATTTACCATATTCCACGTGGTGGGGATATCAAGCGTCATCATTTATTAATCGTGCTTTTAATATTATACGTAACATAAAAATCCACTTAGGTTTCGGTTTTTATTTTGTTATTTATTTTTTCCAAATGATAAAACAAAATGTAGGTATATTCATTTAAATAACGAGATTTTAGTTAAAATGCAAATATTATCAATGTAAAGATTCAAACGATGAACGCTCACACTAGCGACGACTGCTAGAGCTAACCTAACAAAAAAGTGAATAATTCAGCAGCCTCTAAACAATTGTAGCTCCATATTTGTAGCTTGATAACTTGGTTAACTGCTAGGTTAGTTGGAGAAAAATCACAAGATCAAAGTACAGTCGAAAAAACCTCATCAAACCGTGATAAATTGTATGACTTTGATGTAGCGCAATGTTGAACTTAACTTATTTCAGGCGTAAACGTTAAAACAGTCGTATGCAGGGGCGGATTAACTATTTTTGCGCCATAGGCTGCATGGCTTAATGAAGTAAATATGACTTGAGAATGCCCGTCTGCCTTGCAAAAATTTCATACCAAAAACAAATTAAAATTTACTAAAGAATAAAAAAGGTTATTACTTTTCCGCACAGCAATTTCAGCAAATATTGAAACAACTGCTGTATCATCACATATTAAAATTTCGTTTAAAAAAAGCTCCAAAAAAATCAATAATACTATTTGAAAGTTATACTCAATACAAATTTTTAATTTCACATTACGGTCACCATTTTGTCAACCCCAAGAATTTGCGCGCTAAGCTACAGCCTACTCAGCCTATACGTAAATTCGCAATGGGTCGTCAACTGATATAAACGTTTTTTCTCTGTTTTTCTAACGTTTTCATATCAGACTTAAATAAAACTGGATAAAATAAGTGAGATAATTATAGTGGGACAAGCACGATTTTATATTATATACTATAACTCATACTGTATGAGCGTCATAACTTCTAAAAGGATTCATTTATTCTTCTTATCGACATTTTTAAGATTGTAGTGGACAGTATAATCTTTTGTACAATCTTTTATAAAGTTCTGTCCTCCAGAATAACAGCCACTGACGCAACTGCGCTCTAAGGTGCACAAGGCTTTTAGGTCAGATGCGATCAAATTTTAGTTTTTTAAGGCCGCAAGGGGAAATGACAAGCTTCAATTTGAAACATTTTGAAAGATTCTATCTAGACTCCGGGTTTAGTACCCATGGTTATCCAAAAAAGCCTTAAGTGGGAGGTTTCAACCCCTATTTTCTCAAAGACTATACGTGATGGACATTTTTTGAGCCCAAATTTGTATTAAGCGTGGAAAAATCTATCAAAAACACTCATTCACTTCCCATTAGCAGATCGAAAGTTGAAATTTGCAGAGCAGTGTTAGTAAAAAATTGCTTAAAATATTTTTAAAAGCAGGACCGAATTAAAAAAATTTCACGAAACAGGTAAAATTTTGAGGAGCCGAAAGAAAGGATAAAATAAAACCATGTGTAGTAAATAAGGCTGAAAGATGCACAAAAAAAAAACAAATAAATTTGCAGCTGGCCTGAATGAAAATACAAAGCTTTCAAGATAACTTAAGAAATATTGTCAGTCGAACAGGTCGAACACAAAACTTCGTTCGTTGTAGATGTTCGCAAACAGCAGTTCTTTTTGTCTACATAAATGAAAAAACTCGCCCTAGCTCAAAGAAGATTGTAGGCTAATTGTGAGCCATTTAAGTAAGAATTGCTGATAAAAAGTAAGAACCGCAGGGTTTCTAGAATTATTTCCGTTTTTTTTTTTAACCGATATCGTTAGGAATATATATTTGTCTTCGATACTTTAAGAGCTAATGTGGAAACTTTTCAGGAATTTTTTTTTTTTTCATGTCGAAACATTCTTACAAGATGTGGAAATATTCCTGTAAGTTTCATTGAGCAGCTATGGTGAAAATTTTATATAGTTTTTTTTTTTCTCCAGCCTTCTTAAGCCTCTTAAAAAAATTTACATTAAATTTGTTTTTTATTAGGGTTTATTAACAATATTTTTACTTAAGTTAAGAGGTAACTACTCAAGTTATACAAACAGAAGCCGATTATAATAAATAGAAGGCTTAATTTTTTTAAAAAAATGTAATTTTTTTAAAAAAATGTAATTTTTTTAAGCGCTATAGATTAAAAGCTCAATTAAACGATATGATTAATTAAAACTAAAAGCTTTCAATTACATATTATTGATTATAAGTAGTTTTAAATCTATTTTTTTTTTTCTCTAACCACATGTAATTTTAAGAGCTAAGTGGTTAGCGTGCCCGCTTATTATGCAGGTATTCGTGGTTCAAATTCTCCATTGAAAAATAAGAGCCGAGACCGTTTGTGAGCTTTTGTGCTTAGATATAATTTTAATTAGATATATTTTATAATATTTTAATTATTTTTATTGTAATATTTTAATTATTGTTAATTGTTTAACTTTGATGTTTGACATTCTAGCATTCATACCTACATATTCTAAAAGAAATTTAGCAATACTATATAAATTTAGACTTCGCAATAGCGTTTCTTCGTCACAATGTAAAAATGTTACCCCGCAGTAATTTCAGGAATTAGCTTCACTATATTACTTATTCAATTTAAATCGATTGTAAACATCCAGAACCAAACATTAGATTTTCTAAAAGTGGGTTCACCTAAAAAATTTAAGATTGAGGCCAAAACAAATAAAGGTAAATTGTAGACTTTTGTTTAGTAAAAAAAAGTCAAAAATTTTTGGCGACAATTTGGGTGTAAGAAAAACCGACCTAAAAGTTAAAGAATAAAAAAAATTTGAAATTCTCTTAAGACCAAAGATAAAATGTCTTAAAAATAATAGGAAAATTTTTCCGAAAAATGTTTTTGAAAAGTGTGATCTGATTTTTAAAAATTCTTAAAATGTGAGGGCATGAATATTTGTAAGTAAGTTTTTTGTTTTTTGTATATCCAAAGTACGTTCATTATTTTTTATTAAGTATTTATTGATATGTTAATTTCGTAACTAATGTGACGACTTTTATTTTTATTTCTTTGCAGATAAATTGGGTGACAACGCGAAAGATTTTTTTTATAATTAATTCAGGAAAAGGTAAGTTTTACATTAGAGATTGTCAAAAAAAAGCCTCCTATTCTTCAATTCTAAGGGAATTTATATCTTCAGAAGAAAATTAGAGTTGCTTTAGCGTTTTTTATCAACAACAGAAGAAAAATTATTTTGTTTAACTTTTAAAATTTAATTCTTAAGTTTTATTACAGCTTTTCAGTTTGCTGTCTACACAAAAAAAATATCTATGTATATATAATGCAAAAATGCTGAATTAAATGACGAACTAAATGTTATTAAATTATCTACAAATCTTAACCGACTCTGTTTATTGGCTCAGTAGTTTAGGCGATATGAAAAAATAGTTATAAAAAATAACTTAAAGTGATAAAGAATAACCAAAAACCCATAAGAAAAGCTTATTATATTTCTTATTTCAAAAAGGAAAATAAATTATAAAACTGAAAATTTTCCATGTACTCACATTAGTCTGTGTTTCTTATATAGATTTTGGGTCGCTGAATTCGATGCTTGCTTGTTCCGTCTTATCACATCTAGCTAAAATAAAAAAAAATATTTCAATTTTAATTATCCTGAATTCATTTATTATGTATATATCTCAGTATATATCTAATTTTATTATTATAAAAGGATTTAGTATCAAAAGCACTTAATTCGATACCCGGGTAATATTGAGAATAATTAAGACAATACATTAAAAGAAAATTCATTAGTTTTTCTAATTTTTTGACGAAAAGTTGAGGCTTAAAAACGCTGATATCAACAGTACATTTTTAATTCAGGAATATTGTTCCAGGAATTAAGAGCACAAAGTTTTTTTTAACAAAGTATACTATGGATATTAATATTTTATGAAAAAAGTTATTTTGAACTACAGCTTAGTAACCAAAAAATATATAAAATAACGTTTGAGACCATATGGGAAACAATTTGACATCGAAATACAACTGCGATGAAGTCAAGGTTAGATAAAATAGGTTATTGCCTAAAAATAAATAATGTAGTTCCAAGTTACGAGTATATTAATAACAGTTTCAAAAAAAAAAAAAAGTAGCAATCATAATTAATGCCGACTTCGAATACGAAATTTTTTAAGCATAATTTTTTTTAGAAGTGTCCTTTTTCCAGTTTCTGATTTCGAAAATTATTAATTTTTTCAAAAATCAACCACCAATTTCGCATAAAATCGAAGTTAAATTACAAAATTTAAAAACTAAAAAAACCTTAGCTGATAAAGAGTTGTATCAACCTTTTTCCAAATCGTTGTTTGAGTGTCATGAGCGCTTTATTAATGACATTGATCGAAAAAAATTTCTCCACTTTCATTGCCTTTTTTTTATCGGCCCATAGCTTTGCACACAAACAAAAGAAAGAGAAATTGTTAAAACTTTAACTAATTAACTTCCGACATTTGTCAATTTGTAAATCAAATGATCTGTCTGTTTGTCTTACTTTGAATGCAAGCGCATTAATTCAACAAAAAAAAAAATCATAAAAATCCATAGATATGCAGCTCACTCTTGCATTAAGTGAGACATGCAACACCCACGTAAGTCAACTTGCAATGCCTTTAGGCCTTAAAAAAAAACTTAAGGCAAAGTGAAGTGAATAGTGGGAGCGTCACCTTAGCGACGATGACGATGCGCATGCGCAGTTAAAATTTTTTATCTCTATATATTAAATTTTTTCATCTACTTCAAATTCTTAAGAGACTCTTTTCTTTAAAACTTACGTGAACGCAAATAATGCGCTCATTTGTATTTACAAATAATTAAATGAAATTGAAGAAAATTTAAAAAAAAAAAAAAAATTCAATTGACGCAAGAATTTGTTTAGCATATGGCTTGTAATTGAAGTTTGTATGCATTTTTTATTTGCTAACCAAATATTTGTTTTTAATATTTATTGAGATTATTAGCAAAATAGGCGAGATTTTTTCGTCTATCGTGTATACTGATCATGGATTTCGCCAAGACCAACAAGTGAAGACTGTAAGCTATTATCTCTTACTCTCTCGAAATTTTGGAAATTTTTTGTTCCAATTGGGCCAAATCGAGCTCTAATTTGTGCTTAAAAATCATTACATTTACATTGGTCGTTATAGCTCATGGTTTATGTGGGGAATGGTACTGAATTGAGTTACACCGAAAAGAAAGACCGTACTAAATTTGAAGAACTGCCTTCCTCCGATTTAGTGTAAAAATTTTCCTTAATCTAAGTTATTTTTCCTCATATTGATGAAAATATCGTCTCATTTAGTAATTGAGTCCTTTGAAATGAGTTCAGGTTTCATTAAACAAATGACAACGCTCTTCCTCAAATATAGAGTTTGTGGTTTTAGTAAAACTTTCCTTTGAAGTAGTAAATTTTTCTTTGGGAAGAATTTTTGAGGACAACTTGTTCCTCATTTGAGTAAAAGCTTCCTCAATCTAATGAAATGTTTTGTTTAAGGAAAATCGTACTCAGTTTTAGTTAGTTTCTTCAAAAAATTTACTATAACGTAGGAAAATTTTCCTTAATAAATGAGTGGCAACACTCGCTGCTTTACTCGCTGAAATTAATATCTATTCTTCTCGTAAGTATTCTGTTTTTGCCCATATATTTATAGTTCTCTACTTGTTTTTTAAATAAAAAAAATAAAAAAATTAAAAAAAAAAAAATTATGTCGTCGCCGGGATTTGAACCGAAGCTTTTCTGATCAGACAATGGTTGTTACATGCGCAGTTTAACAACATCATTTTAGTGTGTCTTAAAAATGCTGTCGGTGGCTGAGTTGGGTAAGATGAGCATCTTTGAACAGTGGCATGGCGCAGAACACTGGTTCAATTCTCTGATCGGGTGACGAAAGGTAAAAAAAAGTTTAAGTTCTTCTTTGAAGTTTTAAAAACGTATTACAATTAAAATAAGAACGACTGACAATAAGTAACCAACAAATAAGAAAATAGAGGAAATAGAAAATTAACAAATTTTTTTTCATTTCATCCTTAGAAAAGGTAAAATTTTCTTCAGTTTTATAACCTTGTCCTCCGATTGAGTAAACTTTTCCTTATTTCAAAGCAGCAACATTTACTTGTACTAAGGAATCCAACTTACTTATTTTGAGGAACCCATGGCTTTAGCTCGTATTGAAGGACATTTTTTCCTTACATTTAGGCATTTTTCCTTAAACGGAGTAAGTTTTTTTTTCGGTGTATTCAAATAAAAAATTTAAATGCGAAAAAATTACTACTGGCACCGTCGAAAAGTGTTGTTGGTACCGATTTTTTTGTTTAATAGACATAAATTTCGTTGTTTTAAAAGTGCTTAATACTCGTTTAACCCTTAAAGCAAGCATATGTATATATTTGACAGTCGGTTAAAAATTTACAAGCCATGAATTTTCTAAAGAACGGAAGTCTGGTTCTATTATGCCTACCTTTTCTACAGTAGCGTAGCTAGGGGGGAGGGCGAAGGGAGTCCCGGAGAGTCGCCCCAGGCTCTAAGGCTTGGAAGGCGAAAAAGTGGTCCTCTTAATTTCAATTTTGATCAATAACTTAAAAAACTTATTCAATTCGATGTTGGACCTTTATTTTTTTTAGTAATTCTGGTGAAAATTTATATCGAATTTATTTTATGCAGGGGGCAGCATATTGCTTCTTTAGTTGCTTACTTAATACATGACCTACACCAGATTTTACATATAAAATTTGCAAATACTTAAATTTTAAAAGCCTATTCAAGTTTTTCACAATACATTTAGTTTACACAACTCCTCATTTGTACTTTAATTTAATTGAATGTGTGAAAATCTACTACGTCTTTTAATTTATTGAAAATTCCTAATTGATAAACAATGTTTTCCAAAGAGCACACTCACCACATCCGTATGAAGATAGATATACTGGCGCTGTATGCATTTATTTTTAGAATATGCGTTTAAAAATATTAACGTTGAGTTTTCAAAATACATATTCGAATTTATTCTTTAATTTTTAATATAAATTTTTTACTTCCTCATATCCACCAACTGCATGTGTTTATTTTTCAAGTGCATACGCAAGAAATTAATGAGTTTAATCAACTTCTTATTGTTTTCATTAAATATTTCAGTGCAGATTTTTTTTAATTTTTATCATACGTTACATTGCAATTTGAGTACAAAAAAAAAAAAAATTACGCTGCGGAAAGAAAACATTGTGCAATTTAACACAAGTTGCATTGTTATACAAACGAAATTCTTGAAATTAATTTGATTCTTTACGTTTCGGGTAGTAATCGTTAATAACACACATATTTATAATTATATGCAATAATTTTTAATATTGCGGTTGTGGCATTTTATTGCTGAATGCAATTGCATTCAATTAAAGAATGCAATTTGTAAGAAAATATAAAAAAAAACTGTATTCGGTAAACTCTGGCATTTAAGAAATTTTATTTTCAAATAAAATGAAAATTAGCGCACCAATCAAAGAGTAAAAATGGATTGCAGGCAATATCATAAGAAAAAATCCATTAAGGAATGCACGAGATGTCATAGGATTATAAATCGTAAGTCCTATTTCTAAGAGAATACGACAATTTATTAGGTAGTTCACAAGGTGCCATATGTCGGTGTCGTTACATAAGCACCAAGGATATAATCCATGTTCGCAAATTATTTGGACGTAATCCTAATGGAGGCAATGTCAAAAAAAAATAATTAGGGGGTACCCGGTCCGGTCATAACCCAAATGGTCATAATCCCAAAAACAATTTTGGGCCTTATGCCCGCTTTCTTTCGGTTATCGGTTATCATTCTCATTTCTTTTTGCGCTTATGACCATTTCTAAGAACATTCATGAAGCCGGTGTTGAACATATTAGAGGATGTAAGCCCCATTTACGAAGTTGGGATTATGTCCGTTAGGATTATGCCCTGTAACCCCATATGTCTTAATTGTTGTATGTCCTAAAATTTTACAGTAACTAGTTGTAAAAATATAAACGACGGCGGATAAATAAGTTCGTGACAACAATGCTCCCGTCAAGCACCATTAATAGACTACTGTCAAACACTTCTTGATACACTTTTGTCATTAACTTGACGCTTATCAGGTGTTAATAGCATACAATTCGAGGATTTTTTTAAAAATGGAAAAAAACTGAATTTCGAGTGCTCATAAAAAATAATTTTTTGCGAATAAAAAACGTCACTGAAACCAAAGAAAATCTTGATCTGCACCATCAACTTCAGTAGTAAAAAAGTGGTTTACTGAGTTTCGTTGTGGTCGCACAAGCACTAGTGTCGCTAAACGTTCTGGACGGCCAATTCGAAAATGTCGAAAAAATTCACGATATGGTGTTGGCTGATCAGAGAGAGAGAGAGATTGTTGATGCCATAGGCATTTCATATGGCACTGTGGTTTCAATTTTAAATGATCAGTTGGGTTTTAGAAGCTATCCGCAAGATGGGTGCCGCATTTGCTCTTAATTGACCATTAATCGTGAGACGTGCTTGGTCTAAATGGCGAAATTCCATGAATTTGGCTCATCCGCCATATTCTCCGGAATATTTTCTACTACCAAACTTCAAGAAACGGCTCGGTGGAATGAGGATCTAGCTCCAACGATGAATTTATTGCTCACACAAATGCCTAATGAAAAGGAGTTGAAAAATAAAAACTTTTTTTACTAAAAAAACTGTATTTCATTCAAAAAGGCACGGACTTACATATTTATTAGGGTTGTTCAGAAAAAAAATTTTTTTCGAATTTCTTGATGATACTTTGGAATCACGTTCTACATCATGGAAGAACATCACATGAATTTTTTCAGATTTATAAATGCATTTTTTAAGGTGTCTCAAAGCAAAAATATATTTTTATTATTATTATTGTTAGCATTAATTATAAAATGTGATGTTCTTCCATGATGTAGAACGTGATTCCAAAATATCATCAAGAAATTTTAAAAAAAAAAATTTTCTGAACAACCCTAATATTGATACACCCTCTTACAATGGTCGGGTCAAGTATTTTGACATGCAAAAAGAAATCAGATGTTTGTGTTTTACTACAAATTTATGAGAATGAAAATTATGAAAAAATGTGTGTATCAACTTTATAATAATGCCGAAACAAAAACAACAAAATTAAACTTAATATAAAAAATTAAAATTCAACTTCGTTTGTAATAAATATTTGTTGTATAAAATAATATTATTAAAATATAAAAATTTTTACTGAGATAGTAAAAAGTATTTAGACATTTTTTATGGCATAAGTTTACTTCAAGGCCGCCTCTCACTCAAAAGGTGAAATTACTTTTACAGAAAGTTTTTTATATAATTTTCCTTATAAGCTCTGAGCAACTTTTCTTCACTTCTTTAATATATAGTTTTGGGTAATGTTTAACTTTTTTACTGCATTTAGAGGGGGGGTGGGAAAAAACAAGTTAACACTGGTTAGGTTTTGTAACAGCTTCCCTTTGACTACTTATATACGAATAAGACTTCAACATATGCAGTCTTAAATAAAAATAACGGAGACACTCACATTATATTTAATATTTTCAAAGTACATAATATAATCATTTTATATATGACAGCTTTTTAGGAAAAAATGGCTTAGAATTTTCTTTTTGTATACTTGTAGGAATTTATTTTAAATGTCTGGCAAAGTTATCTCTGTCTGTCCCAAAATTTTTGACAATTTATGCGCTTGTCATTGACACTTATTGATCGATGACGATGATCTCGCGTTGTAATAACGTTAAATAATTTACATATGCGAACTGTGTTGCACCTATGTTGATATTACGTATTATTAGCTTGCTATGTTTGAAATTTAAAATTGTTAGTCGATACTAAAAATTCAGTTTTTAGGGAGTGCCACATATGTATGTTGTTGTATATGTCTGCCGGTCGTGCATACATACATACATACATCATCTTCCGTAATCGAGTGTAATATTTTATTTATTATTAAATAAGTATCAAAACTTCATACGTACATATGAAAATGTGTCAGAATTGCTTATTTTTCAAACACTTTAACAGATTTAAAGAACATGCTAATTATTTTGATATTTTTTGAAATTGTTTGTTTTTAAAATTTGTTTAACCCACGTATTACCCAGATATAAGTACTTTTACATATGATAAAGATATTTTAAAGCAGAGTTAAAGTTTTATTTTGTACAAAAATTTGATGTCAAGATTTTTTTGTGCTGAGAATTAACAGTGCCGAATAAAACTTTAAAGTCAGTTTTATAAAATAAAGTAAAAAAATATTTTTTTTTATAAGTAAATATGTTTCGGGCATTCAAACAAAGGGTGTCCATCGATCGGAAAGGCGGCAAGCGTTAGAACTTAAATCAATTTTAGCATTTCTTGTTCTTTAAAGTTGCAAGTATCAGTCTTTCTCCAAAATGCAAGTGTTTAATAGCGCTACTCTGAAACATGATTTTGTAATGTTCTACTGTAAAAATAGATTATCTTTTATACTGATTCGGAGTTGAAGTACTGCTGATGCATTTTTCTTACTTTGAAGGATTAAAACGTAATACTTAAGTTCTTCTTAGCTGTATTTTTTTTTTACTTTTAAGAAATATCAATAAAATAACGTATTACTTACTATTCAAGTAAATCAATATTTTTTAACCTTTTCGATATACAACATTCAATGATATCAACTTTTTATTTATACATTTTTTCAAGCAAGTAATTTTAGGGAATTTTCGCTGTTAATATACTTTGTAAATTAGTCACGTTCAAGGAATAGATAGCGCGAATCATGTACTAAAATTGTTGAAATGTTTAAAATACTAATGACAATTGGTTTCGATAATCTTTATTTTACATTTTTATTTTACGGTACCTGATGTCATTGCTGTGCAGCAAAATCGTAAGAAAATAAGAATTCGTTGATGTTTAACTTAAATTAATTAAATTAATTTAAAATAATTTAAGTTATAAAAAAGTTACAATTGTCAATAATTAGGTTGAAACAAAGTTCACATGTAACAATTTTTTGTATTAAACATGTCGTGAATTTATGCGCTCTGAACGAGTCATTAAACTTTGACTTAAAAATCGGGAAGTCCCGCCAAAAACGTGACATCTGGCAACGCTGACGCCTAGATATGATGAATTAAAAAGTTAAAAAGCGTATCAAAAGAAACTGGATTAAGAAGATGTATTTCCGTAATTTGAATTAGAAAAACACGTTGAAAGTTTTAGAAAAACCATAACTCTTGCCACAAAAAATTTTTCTTAGCTTTAAAGCATATTTCATTTTTATACCTTATCTTCTATTCTTATCTTCTAACAATTTTTTTCATTCTTTCTTTTTCACCTCTTTCTATGGATATTTACTTTTTGATAACTTCATTTATCTATATTATAAGACAGAGTAAGCATAATTTTATAGTTTTTGTGAGTAGAAAATAACTATAAATTTTGCCCTACTTAAGCGACAAAACAACAAATTAAGTACAATAAAAATTCTTCATTATCATAAGGTGTTGTTGGTTGGCGCATGAAATCATAGAAATGAAGTTTTTCATAAACAGTAAAAAATAATATCCCCTTTTTTTTTGAATTGTTGACACAAACAATTAACACTTTTATACGTAATTATTTTGCCTGTTAAATTTAGCAAGCACAGGAGAAAATGTCTTATCTAAAGTTTCTTCCAATTGCGGATATTTAACGACGTTACCAATTATTTGCCTTGTTTTTATTTGAAATTTGTCATAGTTCTGCAAAATTTTGCTAAAAGCTGATGCAATTTATAAAATTAAACTATCAGCGTCGTCAAAGTAGTCCAATATATAAAGGTGTTGAAAATCTTAATTTATTCCAGTAAATAACCTTAGTATTGGTTTTGCAAATATTTACATACTATAGCAGCTGTTCGAAGCTCTTTTTTATTTTAAATTTACATTTTGCATTTTGCATTTAAAGTGAAGCATATATTATTAATAAGTTATATTTTTAGAGACATGCGTTAAGAAAAAGTACTTACAAAAATATTTAATTCAGCTGACTTCATCAGTTATATGCACGATTTTTTTTATGCCCAGTTTATTTTGAGATAACAAAATATTTATAATTACAATTGTAACATTATTTAATGAAACTTACACTCATTAGCAAGCACCGATATTCATATAAATGTACAAAATGTTCGATGATTTTTTCTTAAACAACCGAAGCCAAGAAACAGATGGATCAATTTAACCTGGTGATTGGTGTAATTTTTTCGGCCACTATCACATAAATACATATTCATATGTACATAACCTAATCAGATCAGTCGAAACCCAATAAACATTTCTAAGATTTTAAAATTACATTTAAGCGATGAGTTTATAACTCTTCAAGAAGGGTTTGATGCGATCAACTTTAGTACCCATCTTATGAATCTTGAACGATTGATCAATACAAATTTTGCAAGATTTTATAGAATTCTCAGGCGATCCACTGTCTTTGGCGCAGTTTAAAAAAAAGTTTCATTCAGAAATGGCCTTAATTTTGCTTATCTGATGTTATTTCTGTGATATGAAAGGTTATTAACGGCAGGAACTCCGTTTTTGACCAACTTCATTCCATTATTTTAGACACAACAATTTATTTTGAATATGAGGAGTAAACGACCAAAATTTGGCCGCAAAATGAATAATTTAAAACTATTTTTTTACAAAATGTTTTATATTAAATCGCGCAGTAATCCGCATGAAAATTAATATATGTGGGCTTTTGAAGAAAGGAGCACGAATTAAATTTGCATAGAGAACTCGCTATACATAGTAAAAAAAACTTTTAAGAAAATATGGTCACTACTCAAAATAATTTTTCACTGAAGTTACAGTCACATAAAAGTTCCTTTCCATGAAAGGACAGATAGACATGACTTGATGGATTCAGGTGATACGCCGATGAAGAATATATTTGAAATTTTTTGCCAAGACAACCAATTTTTTGTGCTAACCTATTTTGATTTGCGAATTATTAAAGTTCGACCAAGGTTGATGAAGTATTTTCACAATAAAATGTATGGGAAATTATACTTAAAATGAGGAAATCAGAACCATATTTTCAGACATAAGACTGGTTGGTATTATTATTTATTATTATGCCTCCAAACAAATTGTTTTAACTCCGATATTATCAAAGTTAGGTTAGGTTAGGTTAGGTTAGTGCGGGAGATGACAATTGTCATCATAACTTAGGCCGCAGTTGGGCCCATTGTATACCCTGTTTATAACTTCGTTTTCAACCAATGCAAACCATTTCGAAATATTTATAAACTTCAGAATGGATTTTGGACACTTTTGAGTGATGTTTCTAAGAGAGTCATAGAAGTGGAATCCGAATACTTTATAACGCCGCTGGGCATTCACAAAGATCATGAAAGACAGACTCTTCGACGTCAGGATCTTTACAGCTTCTACAAAAATCCCCTACGTCAGAAAGTCCTAGTCTTGAGGCATACTTGCTTATAAAATAGTGTCCGATAATAACACCGACAAAGATTCTCAGATTCCTTTCGCGTTCTATTCTATTCATGTTGTCATGTTGGACCATCTCATATTAGCTCATTTTATACATTTTGAATCAATTTTGGCCCTAATAAAGGCTATTGGTTTCATGATATTAGTTTCAGAAACAGACTGCTCATCTGCAGTTTCGTTGCCAATGAAGTCGCTTGTCCAGGCACCCAACACACGGTAAAGTTGCATTTTCCGTCTATTTAACATAGCGATTTCTTGCAATCTAGAACCGACATTCACTACGTTCAAAAATTTTAGATTTTATATCAAAGTTACAAGCTTTCAAAGTCTATGTTTAGTTTCCAATCAGCATCAACTGATTTATGTGGCCATACGCTTAATCGAATCGTATACCAAACAGTCGTTAACCATTTGAAAGAAAATTAAGTTTTCTATAGAAGGTTCCATCGTGTGAGAACAATGTTTAAAAACTTTTTGGACTGTGAATACATAATTTTTAACTAGTACCATTAAATAAAAATAGGTTTTATTAAAATCGCACTCAACGTTACCGATATACTATGTATATAAAAATGATGAATTTGGCAAATGAGCACTTTCATACAACAATAGAGTTTAATTGTTTTGTATACTCGTTTTTATTACAAAACGAGGGGGTTTCACGCGTAGTCGTTTATTTTTTTGTGGTAAAGTGATAATTTACCACATTAAAACACTCCTTATCAAATGTGTAATGTACAATATTCTGCGTTTACTGTGCAATTAACACTTTAACACAAAAACAAGACTACTTGGATAAACTAATTCTGAAGGTGCTAATATGCCAAATTATTTATTCTGTTATAGTGTGTCTCAACAAGATCACCGGTTTTGTGTTTCGCGTCATTTTTCTATTAGATTGGCAGTTTTTAAAATTTCGTGACATTTATCAATAGGGGCGTTCACATTATCCTTCAGGCTGTCCATCATGCTTGACAAACCTCGATGTTTGATAATGTTAACGCTCGATACAGCTGCTTGACACTCATGTTGGATGGATTTCAAGATATTTTGATTTCTCTGCTGACGTCAACTACAACAACAAGAAATTTTTTATTTCAAATAAGATTTCATAGAGTGCACATCGGTGGGTTTCATGAATAATAAAAAGTTTTGGCATGATTTAGGTTTTTTAGGGACACATCCTCGTTGTAGGGAGTTGAAAACAATTTTTTTATTATTACACCTCCGAAAAATAAAAAACAAAGAATTGAAGTGAGTAATGCGAGAGATGTGTACACCTCGAAAATTTTCTGCAAATGATGTTTGACAAGCATGTTTGATAATGTGAACGCAAAACGAAATTTACAGTTAGTCGGTTTGTCAAGCCCTAATGTTGCGTTTAGTAAATGTGTTGCCTTGCACGAGAGAACAACGCGTTATCATTGTTAAAACTTACTATAAAAGTGTAGAAATTTAGATAGAATTTTCGGGCAAGCAGTGTCGTGAAGCGCATTTGCCTGCATTTTTCTACGCTGGAACGCAAAGTTTGTGCTTCACAATGAAATAATAATATATTCATTTTTACAAATAAATAATAAATAAATCCGGCGCTTTTATTAAGACACGCTATATATCTTGATAACGGTGAGTCTGATTACAAAGAAACGTTTTTAGTTTAATATTATTGAACAACTTAATTCTACGTTTCTATGTAAATAACTCCGATCTCTCCGATAACTCAATCATTACTCAATCAAACTCAATTAAAATGGTTCGTGTCTAAAATTGGTTGTTTTTGCAAATAATTTCCCCATATGTAATTTTTTATACTTGCTACGCTTTCCTCTATGCATTATAAACGGAATGACACAATTATTATACCCAGTGTGTAGTGTATTGAAAGAAAAATTTTAAACTACCTACTATATAAAAATAAAATATATTTTATTGTTAAAATATCTGTAATATCAATATATTACCCATATAGAAAGTTTATCCCAATACGAAATAAATGTCCCATATAGATTAAAATAATAAAAAAAAAAATCAATGAGTTTAACACTAGCCTTAGAAACTATTAATATTTCAAAACATGTTCTATTCTAAACACGTCCTTTGATTTATGTTGCTAGAACTCGATGTGTACATAGTATATTCATTACAAACATTTTTTAATAAGATAATCATACAACATGAAAAAATTCAACCATGTCAACAAATGCTATAAAATCAATGCGAGTCAAAAACGTGTTTAGTTTAATTTATTGTATACTTATGCGATAGAAAATTTATCTATAGATTATATAAATATATACATAAAAAGACGCCCTCAAATAATTAGCATGATTTACGTTACGTTACATGTGATAAGCTGAAAGCGAAAGAATTTTTCAATGAAAATTAAATATATTAAAAAAAAAATCCAAGATATTTTATGATGATATTTCAAAGTGATAGTTTGAAACGAAGATTAGTTGCTTATACTGCAATATTCAGTTAAAAGTATGCAGTGATATTTAAAAGTTCTCAAAAATTAACCATGTACATACATATATTATATAAGTAAATTGAATTATGAATTTATTAAAATTAAGATTTTCATCTTTTTTTTACAGTTCCCGCACAATAATGGGTCGCCAGCCTAGACTGGTGCTACTGTTACTGCTGGCACTGGCCGCCATACAAGTAACATTATCCAGCACACCACATTCATTAAATATCATACACGATGACATCAGCGACAATCAATTAGATAGCGTTGAGGAATCCGACACCGTGCACATACTAAGTAGTAGTGGTATTAAAATTTCAACTCCCAAAATTAAGGAATTACCACCAGTGGTGGTAACAACAAGCACAACAAGTGACAAAAAGACGGCCAGCGGCTCAACAACGCACAAACCATTGAGCGATGAAATTTTAAATGATCTAATTGAGGCTTCCAAACATAACCAGGCGTTAGCCGATGATTTGAGGTAAGTGCAGAAATTATAGCAACACAATTAAATTATATATTTAACAGATATCCATCTTATAGACATAGCAAAATACTACCTAACCCCGTGAAAGAAGCTAAGAATGCCACAACCACAAAGGGTGATGATAGCTATGATGAGGATGAGGAAGATTATTATTATGATGATGATGATGATGATTACAATTACGATGATAACGCAAGTACTGAGACAACAAAAGACAAGAAGTCCAAATCATCTGGTGGTAAAACAATGAGCACAACTAATAACCCGAAAGTAAAAAAAGAGGGAAAACCTCTTGGACAATTGAAACCAATTAAGGGAATAGAAAAAGTAATATACGAGTTAAATTGATTTGTATTAAAAAAACTAAAATGTTTTATTAATAGGCGAGCCTTAAGAACGAATTAACTCTCGATGAGCATAAAGTTAAGGACGATAAGCATACCAGTGATGAAGCAAATAACTTGAATAACAACACTGATAATCTTGATGATGAAGATGATTATGACGAAGAGGATGGTGATAGTGATAATGATGATATCGCTGACGAGGAAGAAGTTGTTTTCAATGAAAATGTTCCTTGTCCAAGAGATTGTGTTTGTGCGCGCAATATTAATAGCTATTTGGTGGCAACTTGCAGCAGGTAAACAAAAAGTTGAAAGTTAATAAGTTTAGGTTTGAGGAAGTTATAATCTTATTAGAAAATAATACTTTGCCAGTTTTTTTTTTCAGGCCCAAAATTAATATGGAATTTAAATAATTCATTACAAGCTATATATAAATATATATATACATGGGCTATTATATATTAGACAATATATGTATATAGAAAGTTTACATACGTTTTTCACGTTGACTTTAAATCATTTTTCATGACAGCAGTAAACGTTTCGGCAACATATTATTCTTATAAGAAAGGGATATGTATTGCGACCAAAGAATTCATTGTCTTTCACATTAATAGAGCTGTTATCAGTTTCAGAATACTAGGTGTTCCAGTAGTAGTCAGGCAGTAACATAAATTAGTAAGGTCATAAGCAATTTGCCTGAATAGACTGAGGTATTCTCTGTAAAAACTGTAGTCAGGCAGTAGAAATACGTAAGGTCACAAGCAATTTGCCTGAATAGACCGAGGTATTCTCGGTAAAGGCTGAGTGTTCCAGCATACTTCAGGGAATCTAAGATTAGCCCAAATCCGGGTCAAAAGTTTCAGTTTCAGTCAAAGATTTTCGGAAGCAGAAACTGAAAAGTACAAACAAGGTTGAGCTATTGAGCAGCGTGCTTTTTTGAGTTATTTTACATTATGCTGGCGTCACGATGAGAATGTTAATAGTCTGAAGCAAGTCTTACCCTTTGAATGTCAGACCATTGTAATTATTCATCTATTGCGGAAAAAATTTATTTTTTTATGACAGCTGGAAAGTTTAATGTGATGCTAGCTTAGATAAAGCTAAAAAACTCAATAAAATTTAGGAAAGAAGAAAGAAATTATTAATAAGAAAGGAAAATTAGAAAATAATGGAATATGGTTCAAAATCGAAAATTTTCCAGCGATCAACTTATTTTCCTTTAACTAGGGAACAAGAACATTTGACGCTTTTGAAGAATTATTTTACGACAATTTTAGGTTCAAGGGCAAACCCAGATACCGACGCACTCTGTGTGTTAACGATAAATTACTCTAGCCTGGTAACCAACTCACTCGATGTATTAACGATAAATTGATTCAGCCTATTCTAAATTAATTGTTTAGATAATATTTAAGGACAACATTAAATTTAATAATAATAAATAACATTTTTTAACAGACTTGATCCTGGCAAACAGAAATTCGGCTCAGACATCACTGATCTGGTTGTAACCGATGTTGGTCCTAAATACCCAATCTTGTTGGGACCAGATTTCTTTGCTAAAATTGGCCTAAAACGTGTTTCCTCAATTAAAATTGCCAACTGCACTATTGAATATCTACATCAGTCAGCCTTCCATGGTTTAGATGAACTGTATGCTGTGAATTTGACCAATGTAGGATTGGCAATTATCAATCCAGACACTTTTGCAAACAACAAGAAGCTGCGTATGTTAGCTATTACAGGCAATGATTTAAGCGTTATGTCGAGTGTACACTATTTGCTAAAAGTGAGTATAATGGTCTTCAATTCATTGCTATTATTTCATGTTATTATTTTTCAAATCGATATATCTCAAACATTTTAAATTTTCATTCGCTTAACAATTGAATTGAATATTTTTGTAGCATTGGTTTTCAATTTTATTTTCAACTACATATGTTTAGATTAAAATCAAATTCAATCTAAATTTTTACTAGTACATGATTATTGTAAATATTATTTTGAAATATTTGATTTGTATAGCAATGTACCCAAATCTCGTTCATATAATATATACAAGCACCGTATTGACTATTTTTTGCATAAATTTCACTGTGAGTTAAATAAACTATATTTAATTGCATTCTTTTTATCTTTATAGTCCTCAAGTATTGAAGAATTGGATTTGTCTCGCAATAATCTAATGGAATTAAATCCAAATGCCTTTTCGCATCTTTCCAATATTGTGTTCATAAACCTACAGCAGAATAACTTGCAAAAGATACCCGAAAAAGTGTTTGATAATCTTGTAACCATTGAGGAACTCGATCTTTCCTACAATATGTTGAAGACACTTCCAGCAGCGATTTTCAATCGTACCGCATTGGCTATACTTCGTCTTAAAGGAAATAATATCAGTGGGGATTTGCATTTTGGTACTGAATATCTGCAACAGCTTGATTTGTCGCATAATAATATCAAACACATACACCATGGCATGTTTGACAAAATGCAAGGTCTTACAAACTTAGTACTTAAGGCCAATGTTATTACCAAAATTCAACCGGATTCTTTCTTGACACTGAAAAATCTGCGCAATATTGATTTATCCGTCAATGAAATCGATCAGGTCTCGTCGTTGTTGTTCTACAAAAACTCTGAGCTCGATGTTATACGTTTGAATGATAACCCACGTCTGACTCAACTACCCACTGATGGTTTCCAGAGTTATAATGGCTATTTTACTGTCTACTATCTTGACATCTCGAACTGTGCTATAGGCGCTTTAGGTCACAAGACCTTCGCGACCATGCCCCGTTTAGCCACACTTAAATTAGCCTGGAATAATATCAATAACTTGGAGCGCGATACATTTGCTGCATTGACAATGCTTAATGACTTGGATTTGAGCAACAATTTAATTGTAAAGCTGGACGAACTGATGTTTATGCGTAACAACGATTTAACCAAGCTGAATCTTGCTGGTAATCCAATACGTAAACTTTCGGTCAGACTTTTCTTGCCCATGGATAAGCTGCGCGAGTTGGATGTAAGCGAGTGTGAATTGCATTCCTTGTTGACCGATAATCAGTACGGTGTTGGAAGTAAATATAAATTCTACGAAACATTACGCAGTTTCAACGCATCAGCCAATCAAATCAAGAAGATCTCTTCGACGGATATTAAGAATTTCAAGAACTTGCGCACCCTGGATATATCGCATAATCCACTCAAATGCAATGAAGACTTCCAAGATTTCATGAGTTATGTGACATCGAATAGAAAATTGGTGGCAAGCAAAATTCCAACACTGGCTAATTTAGAAAGCGCTACAAGCTTTGAAGAGTTCCAGCCACAAACCGGTTGGACTGAATTGGCACGTGAAGTATGCAAGCACCATGAGACGGTTTCAAAGTACAAATACGATAGACGTATTGAAGAGGTATCTGAAGATCTTGATGAAGACTCAAAGAATTTGTTAAATATCATGGAGAGCAACAAGTTAAAGAAAATGCAGACAATATTGAAGGATTCACGCAAGAAAGAAGTAGTGATCGATAATGATGAACTATTGAGCGAGGAAGATCTCAATGATGAAGATGATTTGAACCACGCGGCCGAAGATAAGGATGCAGCAGATGATGATGAGGAAGAAAACGAAAGTGATTACGACGATGACGAAGAGAATGAAGATGAAGATGATTACGACACGTTCGATAAGAAGAAGGCAGAGAAAGTAGATTTACCTAAATTAAATCCAAATCAAATCGATGAGGGTATATTCAAAAAGGACGAATTTTCGCTAAGTAAGTTTAAAAAAACTAATATGAACTATTTGAACTTTCAAAGGGAAGGGAAGGGGAGGGAAAAATATAACCAATTTACTTCAAGTTTATTTGTTTATATAAATTTTTAATTAACAAGTCGGAGTTGTTGTTTTACTGGCATCAGTGAACATTGAAATAACACAAATTATTGTAGATAAGAAACTCAAATATTCGCTTTATTTACAGACAAATTTATAATTGACGGCGAAGACTCCGAAAAGGACTCCAATGAAGATTCAGAAGAGATCATAATTGAACGTGGACGTATCTACTATAGCGGATATAAATTCCTTATTCCAGTAATCATAATAGTACTATGCACACTGGTCCTATTGCTGACAATTGCCAAAATGGTTGCATTGATAATGCGAAAACGTGGTGAACGCTATCGTATGGCACTATTAGCAGCATCCAATAATTCGATTGTGTATCAACAACTTACGGAAGAGATTAAGAAACCAATAGCTAAAGAACCAAAACAGCCAAAGGTACATCGATATGCGCCGATTGATCAGGTTTAAAATGCTGCTTCAAAATCATGAGTAATTTTATGAGGCATTTTTATACAAAAACAAAAAAGTGAAACGGAGGGAGTATAGTAGAAAGTGCAGCTAAATTAAAAACAAGAGAAGGAAAACATACAAAAGTAACAAACGTTTATTTTAATTGTTAAGTAAAGAGAAAATGTTATTTTATCTGAAGAAGAGGATGAAAAAAATATATTATAATACTTAGTTTGTCAGATCTACTCTATAAACACGCACATTTTATATGTATTTTAAAGTATAACACAAAAGTTATTAAATTCGAATGCATATAAAACAAAATAATTAAGTTTATAAAGAATGAAATAACATGTAAAATTTGATAAATGCAAATTAAAAGTATTAAGTATGAAACAATAGATAAAAATACAATTCCAAATTAAAATAGTACTTAATTTTTTTTTTTTTTAATTCTAACACATGCAAAAAGTTATGGGGATAATTAAAAGCTCCACATATATTCCGATTTTATACCTAATACTATAAACAAAATTATACAGCAGGTTTTGTTAAAATAAACAGACTTACACTTAGAGCTGGGTAGGTAGTATCAATTATTTAGCAATTCCAATCCAGAAAATACAATTTTTGAAACATGCTAAAAAATTGGGGAAGTTACAACCAAACTGAAATTGAACTTTAATAACTACCATTTGAAAGGAGATTTATTTGTTAATATTTAAGGAAAAGGAAATGAAGTACAAACAATGTTGAATATACCACAAAATTTATAAAAGCACACTTAGGCTGGAGTAGTCTGCTATAGTAATTTTTCTTTGTTTTATGTTTAATTTAGCAACTGTTTGTTTTTGATCGATTCCCATTATTCCTTTTACCATGAAATTGAAAAACTTGGCTTCAAATTTCAATGCCACAGAATGGTTTTAAAAATAATTTGATTTGAGATTTGATTAATTAATTGAAATCAAAAAGGCTTAATAAAATCTGTGGAATTGTGATTTTAAAAAAACTTGATTCCGAAAATAATGCTTCCTACCCAGCTATTCTTATTTATGTAAGCGCATAAAACTCAATATTTATACAATACTTTATATGTATTTTGTAACAAAATATACCACAAATGCATTTTACACTGTAATTTTTAGTGCCATGTTCGGAAAACATAAATTTCAAACAGTCTAATACTACTTTTTCCAAAATTCTTTAATTTTGCAGTCAAATACTAAAGTGATTTAAGAAGTTTCTTCTGTAATATATATAAGAAAACCATAATATGAAAGCTTATATTTACTAAAATAAATTTATACAATATTTACCTTATACAACAAAAAGAAAAATTCAAGTATAACAACCTGTACTATAATAAACTAAACTAAAACTTTATACATAATTTTTTTTCTATTTTTTTGAATAATAAATTTTAGTTAACTTCTTTGGGTTTTAATTTTCAAATTACATCTTTTAACCTTGTATTTTTGTACTTGGGTGTTTTATTAAACAATTTTAAAACATACTATTTCTTATTAAACTATTTTTAAATTATTAAAAGCTTAAATTAAAGCAATTTAAAATAAAATAAGTTTAATGTAAAGTACTACATTAAAAATATAAAATAAAATTAAATTTTCTGGTAGTTAAGAATGTTTACTGTTGTTCAAAATTGACATTTCTAAAAAGTAAAGTAAACTATTTAACTTCCGGAAGAAAAACAAACATAGCAAATCGTTTTTTTCTTTTATATAGTATGAAGATTTTTGAGATTAGTAGAAAGATCTTTGAAAAGTTGATTATAGAAGGCGCTGTATGCAAAACAATTACATATATGTTATTTTTTTAATCAGATTTTGACCATTTAAACGGTTTCCTCGCTATTCGATACACCTGAACTTTTGCCAACATTTTCGACGTTTCATCATTTACGACTTGTTGATCTTTTTGATATTTTTCGATATTATTTTCCCAATAATATCCACTTTTTTGATTCTCTCTGAAATTTTCGGTAATATGTATTCAACTTCTATCGATTTCTTCGAGCACTTTTAATATTTTTCGGCTAATATCCATGTTTTTCGATACTATTCGGTTCGTTTGAACTTTAGTCGAATTCGATGCAATTTGATACCTTTAAATTTAAACTTTATTGACAATATTTCATGATTTTGATCTTTTAATGACTTTTTCGAAACTTTCAGTCAAGCATTTCAAGCATTCGGAATTTGTAAACATTGCTAAATATTTTTCTATACTAATATAACAAAACAATATTAAGTTGACATGACGTCACGAGTTCTTGCATTCACCCAACTATTTCAAACTCACTAAGGTAATAAATTTTATGATTTCTTAGTAGCCTGTTAACATTACGTGAGATCTGAGTAAGCAACGATCTGCAACCTTATGTTCTTTAAGGCACTATATATTTTTCGCATAATGTTGGTTTTTATCAGAATTTAAAACCCAATTTTAAGTTTCGATATGAGTTGTCCAAGATGGTCATAAATTGAAAACAAAGTAAGGAATTTCGAAAGCTCGTAAATTGGTAACTATAAAATTCATCTGATTATAGGGTACACATTAAAGCGACGTTCAACATCAGCACATTAAAGCATATGATTAAGAGAAGCCTTAGAAGTCTTTATTACGTTCGTAACAAATGGATATTATAACTCATTGCTAATGTTCTTCAACTCAAATAATGATCAGCTCTCTCTGAAGAAACATGAGACATGAAAGTTTTTCGATTTGATGAAACAGAACTTCAACAATAATTTCAGATTCAGATAACTTCGAAGGGAGAGATCTATTTATTTTGGAAAAACTGTGAGAGGTGCCCAGTTTTCTTATCCCTTTCATATTTTGTGAGGTACTTAGCATAGACAATATACTTCGTAGCACCAAATTTCAAAACTTCTGCTACAATAGGTGAAAATATAGAGCGTTTTAAATGTTTTCGTTCAGGGACTAACCCTACATATAAACAAACTAACAAACCTCTTTGAATAATATAGATAAATTTAAAAAATCGAAAATCCGTTGCCAATTGTTTTAAGAATTGGTGCACCTTATTTGGTACCAAGACAAAATCGAAACTAACTTCTACGTAAAATCACTAGCATCACAATATGGGTGAGATAACAAATTTAAGTGTCAACCTTGAAGAATGCCCAAATTTTTAAATTTGATAGTTCTGAAATTTGAAATATGCCTTAGAAAAATTATTACAAACCTCGATCGGGTACTTTCCAGAAAATTTTTATTAAGGACAGCCCACATCTTCCGCCCCAGACTCGATACTCTACTTGTTAAAGTGAATTAACGTCACATTTTAATATACAATTAAAATTAATTGAGAATTCTTTTGAAAGTGTACCACATGTCTTAATGACATGATTTATATTTACGTAACAAATCTTTGGAAGGACACTGGTTACTTAAAAAACAGTTCTTCATCAATTGTTTTGTTTTTAATAGTATGTAGTATGTACTTTGTAGCACTTTTTTGGTGGATAACACTATTTTCATCACAAATATTTGAAAATAAATTGAACAGAGTAAACATATTCCCTCCCAAGCTTTGAGGATTTTATTTTTGAAGTTTATTTCGTTTTTAATTGATATTATATCAGAATCTGAAAATCCATTAATGAACATATTGTCTTTATAGAACAAAAACTCACTATCTATGTACATTTTTAAGTTATTAGGCTTTTTGTATGCTTTTTATCAGCACTTTGATAATAAAGAACTTGTATGATTCAAAAAGTTTGTTTGGGTCATATTAAGTTTTTAATGATAAAATGTATATTAAAATTAGCGCAACTTGAAAGCAATGTAGACTGTAATGACTGTAATGACTTTTTGTTCTACATAGACGATACATATATGCCTTAAACACAATATTAATATCTTTGTCGTTAACAAATATACTGTCTTGTTTGATGTCAAAAGTGTTTAAATTATTTTCGTCAATAAATTCTTTTTTAACAAAATTGTGCATTACTATTAGTAAATATCTTTTGAAAACAGGCAGCTTAAGTGGTCTCACTGTTCTAAAATTCGAAAAAAAAAATGGATGTCAACATAAATTTTTGAAGGTGCCAAAGACCAAAAAAAAATTTATAAGTACCTATTTGGCACCGAAAACCAAATCGTTTCGGAAGCGCTAATATGAAGCTTAATATTTTTGTATCCTACGCACATATTTAATTATTTTTAATTCATCTGGCATTTCGTTTGCAACGCATACGAAGAGATGTGGAAGGTATAGAAAAGTGAATATATGTATTCTTGATCAGCTTCACTTCCTGAGTGGAGTAAGCCATGTCTGTCTGTCTATCTTTCTGTGGAAATCACGATTACGAGAAAATCAAGCAAGACAATTAATGAATGAATGACAATGAATGGGAATGGAATCAAATATCACACAAAAAATGGTTCGGTATAGAAGCAGGAAAAGCAACATTCGAAATATCAATTCAGAGTGCATACTTGGGACTTGAATCCTCTATCATTCTGATTATTAAGTATGTACTTTCAAACCAAAAAAAAAGCAAACAAAATAAATAATAAGTTATTGTTACAATTTAGATCACAGCTGGCTAAGTTCAATCACTTTAAAAAGGAAAAACAACATTTTCTTTAATTTTAAAAAAAGACTTGCAATATATTTGCTAAACCGGTTTAAGTATTAAAAGTTCTATATAATCGTATAAAATCGAAGTCTTTTATCATTGATAAAAACAAACTGAAGTTATTAAGATTAAAAAATTAAAAAAGCAAAAAGTATCAAATACAATTATGTTATATTAAATAAAACAATATCTAAATTATAAGATATAACAATTTCATCACTTGATTTGTGTTATCTGTATACAAAAAAATACGAATCGAACATATTTCTCATATAAATACAATCATTAACGAACATTAACGATTCTTATATTAAAATAAAACAAAATAAATAAAAATTTAAAATAACGAAAGTTAATTACAAGTTTAAAATTTGTACAACAAATTTTTCAAATACATACTTAAAATACACGAATTCTAGCAATTGTTAAGTTAAATAGAAAACCTAACAGGTTTTTATTTGCGACATTTTGACACAAGCGCATGTGATTTGGTCTCGGTGACCCTGCCGTAAAGGCGCTTTACTTTACTTTAGTAATAAAAAAAAAAGTATTAGAGATTAACACTCAGAGTTCGACAAAATGCTTTGAGAATACGAATAAAAATTATTATTTAAAAAAATAATTCAAATTAAAATTTTGATTGAAATTTAGGGTTGATGTCACTATTTCTAGTTAAAAAATTTTAATCATTGTCAACATTAAATTGAAACTGACGAGATATAAGCAAAAAGTTGTCTTAACACAATCATTTTTTCCAGCTCAAAATTAACTGGCCGTTTGAATGGATTTTGTTTTTTTTATTGAATTTTTTTTTTTGTTCACAAATTTTTTGAACAGAATCAATTTTTGATTGGAAAAATTCACAATAAATAGTAAGAATGTAAGAAATACCATCCACGTTAAGAAAACTTGTTGTTGGTTGTTGTTATAGTAGAAAATACCGCCAATGAACATTTTGAAATCGGCCTTATTCAAATCCGTTTCTTCGAGAAATTTTAAAAAATTTAGTTTTCATTCAAAAAATTTCTTTGCATAATTATTATTATTCGTTATTCGCGAACAAGTTTTTCGCAATTCTGCTTAAACTTAACAAGTGCTTGATGAATCGACAAACTATGAAATAAAATTAAGATTTAAGAAAATAACAAAATTAAATAATAGATATTAGTTACAGAGTGTAATAAATTAAATATCACATTTTTGAATGTTCTTAAAATACACAATAAAATATAAAATCAATTTAAAATCGAGTCGTAGAAAGTTTGCGCTGAAATTTAATCCTATATTTTAAGTACATGCATTCGTTTTAGTTGAACTAAAATTTAAATCATACGTTCGTCTTCCTCATAGCATTGTATTTTTAATTTTTTTACAAAAGATTGTTCAAGTTTTTTATTGGCCTCTTCTTCTTGAAATTCTTGTTCATATTCTTTCCACATAATTTCAAAATCAAATTTATCGCCAGAAAAATCATACTCATATGCATCATCATCAAATGTAAAAGAGAGCTCTGCACCATCATATTCAGCCATTTTTTTGTAATTTTAATTGTATTGTAGATTTACTGCGAAAAAAAAATTTTCTTATTTAAATAATAAAAATTAAAATATATAAGCTGATAGCCATAGTAGCTAATGCTCGTGTCGCAAAATAAAATTTTTTCTATTAGTAACTTAATGTTATAATAATAAAATATATAAATTAAAGACTCCGACCGCTCTATCTGTTTGTGCGGAATATCTCAAAAACTATTGAATATGTTGTTTTCCGCGGAAAGTTGTAGTAAATTAAATTTTCCAATATACACAAGTGAACTTTTTATCGCTATACGGAGGTGGCGATAGAAGCTAATGTAACGAATCGGGTTTGAATAAATGAGGCACCTCCAAGATCTTGAAAAAAGTGAACGGATCTCTTGATGTGAGCGTAGTAGTGTAAATACAAGCAAAATATCTTAAGCGATCAACTCAGAGCTCACAAGAAAAAAGTGGATGGGTTTAAATAAATGGGAGTGACATATCACACACAAACAAAGTATTCAAAACGGTATATAAAGTTTGAGCTACTAAGTAAATGTTACAAATTCCAGTTCCTTAAACTTTGGTGCACTGAGCAAAAAATTGGTAGATTTGGAGTGGTGAGCATGTACCTTCTATAGAAGACAAGATAAATCCTCTACTAAGAATTCAAAATCACGTGCTACACAAAAAAGGGAGTGGTTCCTACATGGCAAAAATCAACGCTACACTGCGATAGCTATTGTATTTTAAGTAAATACAGCTAAATTCTACAAGTATATTTTAACATTTACGATCCGGACAGAGCAGGCCTGGATTTACCTTAAAGGCACACTAGGCCAGTGCCTAGGGCGGCAAGAATTTAGTGGCGGCAAATATTGGGAACTTTAAAAATTTTTTTAACTGGGTAATGCATTATAATGCATTTGTGATGGTGAGAGTTACACGGTGGAAAAAAAATTCGAATATGTACTTGGAATGTCGCCCTAAAAAAAATGATGACAAGCAAAAAAAAAAAGTCCTCACTTTTCATATTAAACAGGGTTTTTTGTCCATATTGACCAGTGAAGAAAGGCGATAAATTTCTAAATCCGGGCCTGGAGCAGAGGCCCAAGCGTGAAACAAAGTAAGCAATACTTCGGAAATGTTTATAGAAAATATTTAGCATATCCAACCAAAAAACTATATACAAATCAAATGATTTTCAAAATTTTACGATTTTCGTCTTGAACTGAAGTTAATCTAACCAGTGGCGTAGGAAATGGATCATCATTGTATTGATCAGAAATTTTTTCTACTTAATCCCAATGATTTTTTTTTATAAATTTGAATGAAAAGTTTTTAAAGAAAATCAATTGGTTCTTCGCCCTGCGCGCCAAATGTTGACCTGTTGAATAAAACATTGGGTAAAATATAAAATTCTATTAAATTTTGTTAACATAAGATTTTATAAAAAAAATTTCAAAAGCATTAGTACTAAAATGTTTAAGTATTCTAAACGTAATTGTCAAGAAGCTAAGAGACACAATAGGAGAACGTTAAATTTAAAGATAGATAATACAAAAGAGCAACCAAGTTAATTGAGCAACGATTGCTTTACCAGCATGTAAGCTACTTACTCTCAAGCAAGAAAATAAAGAGAAAATTTTTAAATAAAAAATATTCTTAACACCAACATAAACAAAATTGACAGATACTTCGTAACCACCATAGGAATTAGTAAACAGCTGATTTACGAAAATGTCGCGCAAGAACGTAGTAAACTTAATTAATACAATTGTAAATAATTCGTAAGTTAGAAAATAAATATATAATATTCATAGAAATTTAATATTTTCTACACTTTCAGCTGCAAATGTCCAGCACATTCGCATAACTATGGATCCACAACAGCAGCGGCAGAACAAACTGGCAAAATGGAATACGCATTTGAGGCAAGATTACGCACATCCACATGTGCAAATGGATCAAAGTTCATTTATAAGTATTTTTTTATCTATCCAACAGATGTCATCTTCAACTGTGCGTTTTGGACCAGGCGTAACAGCAGAACTTGGTGCTGACCTACGTAATTGGGGTGCACGTTCTGTTTGTGTTGTAACAGATCCGAACGTGGCCAAATTGGCCAGCGTTGCTACAGCATTTGATTCGCTTAGCAAATATTGTATTGATTTCGAAGTTTACGATCGAACTCGCGTTGAACCAACAGACGAAAGCCTTTGGGAAGCAGCAACATTTGCTCGGTCAAAAGATTTTGATGCATTTGTTGCAATTGGTGGTGGTTCAGTGATCGACACATGCAAAGCAGCTAATTTATTTGCAAGCGATAAACAAGCAGAACTTTTGGATTATGTCAATAAACCAATTGGCAAGGGTAAAGAGGTAGTGTAAAAGATTCAATAACAAACAAACAAATATAATGAATGTTAATTGCACGCCATTAGATTTCGGTAAAATTGAAACCTACGATCGCCGTGCCAACAACCTCAGGTACTGGATCTGAAGCAACAGGAGTTGCGATTTTCGACTATAAGAAACTACATGCTAAAACGGGAATTTCAAGCAAGTACTTGAAGCCGCAACTTGGTAAGTGCCTAAGATTTTTGAAATATAAAAGGATTTCAAAAGAAGAAAATATTTCTTCAAAAGTTATTTTCAAAACTAGAACTAGTTTGGCAAAACTGGTTTGACAGAACTAGTTTGATCAAGCTGTTTGCAATCGTGGATAATTTGGAAGAGGGTAAAAAAACTCTCTGGTAGTTAAGATCTCGGCAACAATTTAACGAGGAAAATCTTTGAATATTTTTCGCTAACTTTTAAGCTTGTAAAAAATATTTAAACATATTTTTAGCATCTAAAACTACAATTAAAAAACAGTCCAATTTAGATATCGCTAAAAACTACACAAAAAGTAACATTGCAACAATTGTTTAGAGACTGAATACGAACAGCACTTATTGTTAATAAATACTTGTTCTTTTTTAATTGAAGGCCACATTAAAACCAGAACGGCCAAATTTACCAAGCTTTTCCCAGTTTTCAACGTGGTAGCTTTATTTTTCCGCTAACTTCACGTTATGCATATTATGATACTATTTAAGAAATAGAAAAAAGCAACTTATGCATCTACATTACGTAATTACGTTTTTGATAAACAGCGAAGCTTTAGCATATTTAATTGTATTGTAGTAAGTACGCATTGATCAAAAATTTTTACTTGAGAATAATCCAATATATTGGATATTTTAACAATTTCATACAATGAATGTGCTACCGTCAAATTTATCACTGGATAGTGGTGTTCTTTTCCCCGAATGAACCCAACCAATATCCGCTAAGAGTTTGCACAATTTCTAGAGCATGTGGATAGGTCTTTGCGCAAAAACAAATGTTTAAAACCGTTATCAGATTGCAGGATTTTTTTTATTATGTTCTAAGAAATTAAGATGTATTTCCCTTCAAAACTATGAAAGCAATCGCCTAATCCCATATTCTCTACTTTTAAACAGGCTTGATTGATCCACTACACGCATTAAGTCAACCCGAACGTGTCGCCGCCTATGCCGGTTTTGATGTCTTTTGTCATGCGATCGAAAGCTTTACAGCAGTTGATTACCGAGAGCGTGATTTGGCACCTAGTGATCCAAGTTTGCGTCCGCCATATCAGGGACGTAACCCCATCTCAGACGTGTGGGCACGTTATGCACTTCGGACAATACGATATAATTTGCTCAATGCTATCTATCAGCCAGATAATGCAGAGGCGCGTTCTCAAATGCATCTTGCCTCGACTATGGCAGGAGTAGGATTTGGTAACGCTGGAGTGCACCTATGCCATGGTCTTTCCTATCCAATATCAGGTAATGTACGTACCCACCAACCACAAGGTTACGATCGTACGCATCCCATTATACCACACGGTCTATCTGTGGTGATTACAGCGCCCGCAGTCTTTCAATTTACTGCATTAGCCTGCCCAGAACGCCACTTAGAAGTAGCGGAGCTGTTAGGTCGAGATATAACGAATGACAAACGTATAGATGCTGGTGGCATTCTTGCGGATGTTCTCCGCGATTATATGCAGAAAGCAGGCATTGAAAACGGACTGCATGCATTGGGTTTTACAAGTGCGGATATACCAACGCTGGTCGAGGGTACACTGCCACAAAAGCGCATAACAAAGATGGCACCACGACAACAAAATCGAGAGGACTTGGCCAAAATGTTTGAGAATTCTTTGGAAAACTATTAATTGACAATAAACAAAGTTCCTTGGACTTACCTTTAAAATATTTTAAGCTGGATTTTAATTAATATTTTAGACTTTGAAGATTTTTGTATTTATGGATTCAATTTTATAATTTTTATAACGGTATACCCACAACATGCACTGCCGTGATACAAAGGCTAATGCAAACTGTTACACTCATCCCTGAAAGTTATATTTTTTGAATCCGCAAATGTCAAAATAATCGCTTCTTGTTTCGGTTTAAGTGCTAATTTCAACATTTGATTACCAAAAAAGAAACGTTATGCGCTGAACATAATTGGGACGGGGTCGGGAAAGAGGAAACGATTACTCGCTGATGTCAAGCCATGTTGGACAGCATGAAGGATGATGGGGACTCCCCAAATAGATTGGCGTCTTATCAAAATGATCATAAACTTATAATAAAAAATATATATTGCATTGAAATATCTCTTACGCAGAAATCATTAAAAACATCTCAAAAATACCAAAAATATTGTATTGTGCTCTAGAAACCTATGTGCTTAGTTGGAAATTCATAAAAGGTGCATTTTATTGATTGAGAAACTTCTCCTCATTATTGAAGAAGGATAGGGGGCGGCATTTTTTGCAACTGCCTAGGGGAGGCAAATATCTAAATTCGGGCCTGATTACATTAACAATGAGCTTTTTTTAAAACAGAAAATGATGTGCACCTACTTAATTCGTATAGTGTGTAGCAGCACTTTGCTTAACCTAATCGGCAAAAAAAAGTTACATGTCTAGTTCAGCTGTCATTTCATTTGCAAAGTACGCCTTTTATTTCTACCGTTAAATTTTGCAATAATTTAATAATATATTAATAATTAAATTATATACATATATACTTAAAAGTATCCAGTGATAAAGCCATAAAATATTTTAATGAATTTATGTGAAAATGAAAAATTGCATTTAAAACGGTGCCGTCGGCAGAGTATCCAATGAGAGTGCAGTGTTTAGTTGTTTTTGTTGCTAAAAAGAAAGTGGTTTTATTAAAAAATTTTTCAATTGCTCACAAATTATGCGACAAATGATAAAATTAAATTTGTTCTTTCAAAATGTTTGGAATCTTTGTTTTATTTATAGAAAAATAATTTCTTACAAATGCTTATTGGTTGCCGCTAAAATGCATTGCAGTTGCTGCCTAAGCGCGGATCCGCACTATTCAGAGCTATATTTCAGTGCTTCCAAAATGTTTCGCAAATTATTTTTTAGCAGTGGTCTTTCGATTGTGCAAGTCATTAGGGCGCAGTCGGTAAGTGTTTCGCTTATCTATAATTTATTTAAAAAAGTACATTCGTCTTCTAAAGTACATTTTCACAATAGTCAAATGCCATCACTTAGCAAATTTTTTTGTTAGTTGAAGTTGATGAGAGGTTGAACCACAGTCGGATGTTGTTTGAAAGTGCATATAAGGGAAACCCTTAAATCTGCTCTTTTTTTAAGCGAAAGTTTTTTTTTAAGCAAATATATAATTTTCAACAGATATCGGTGAAAAAACATGTACCAACATTGGGCTAGCAAGTTTCAGAATATCTTCTTTATTTCTTAAGTTTGTTCTAAGCAGCCGAATATTGTTAATTTGTATCTTTTTTCGAATCTGACTCCGCTATAGATATTCTCGAATGAAGTAAACATTGTTCTCTACAGTAGCGTCAATTCGGTTGGGCTGGAGAGAATTGGCCCGCTCCCCAAGGATATGATACTAGTTATAATTCAATACATCAATTCAATAAAGCCATCAAATAGTGGTGGAACTATAATTCTCGCGCTCCTTCCCCCCAAGGTTTTGGTGAAGTGACGCCACTGGTTCTCTATGAACTTTACTTAAATTTATTTTACTATATTGTGGAAAAAAATGATACATAAGTATGAAAATGACACCTTAACAGATGTAACATGAAAAGTATTGCGAAAAAGCAATAACAAGCTTGCAATCACCTTACATATAGCAAAATAACAATAGTTGTTTGTCACTATTGACTATCCCTTTAAGAGATACCATTCCAGAATTCTTCAGCTTTCTTCTAAATTTTTCTTAAACTATTCTTTCAATCATATCTATCGCATTATGAACTCTTTTTTTATTATCCGCACTCCGACCAAAAGCCTGGATCACATTAAGAATACAACTGGCCTCTAATATGTTTGGTGTATGCCGTAAGAAACCATGTGTTGAATTGGTACAGTACATAAAGCCTTTTTATTTCGAAAAATCTTTCTTATAGCTACATGAAATATGATTTTTGTTGTTTTCGCCATGCCTATTATAGGTACGGTGACCCGGGTTTTCCAGAGTTTCCGAGACAGTCCTGTATTTCAGTATGCAGTTCTGGCTTTTTAATTTTTTTTTTGAAGATATACGGGGTACAGATATCCCGTAATTAATCTTTAATACCTTTTATTAACAGTTTCTTCATCTGAATTTTTATATCACACTGTTATTCATATCTTTTTGATGTCAATATCCGCGATACTAACACTGCCAAAAATAATGAATTTTTTCACAATATTTAGAAGTGTTAAAAAAAGTCATTGCAAAATTAGATATATAAAAATGGTCAAAAAACCGGCAAAAGTCATTAAATGTGCAAGTGAACATATACGGTTATCTTATGTAAGCCAATTTTGACAGCATCACTAATGTCATGTTGTGATACCTACAAAAGTCATTTTACTAGATAGCTGGCAATGTTTAGTTTTGTTTTGCATATTTGACATTTCGTTATTTGGGCACCGCGTGCGTTTGTTATTGTCTTAAATTTTCGGTAAATTTTACTTTAAAAATTTTACGCCGACTTTATTCAACCTCAATAAAGACATCAAAATGGTTTTTTTTACTTGCAACCACTGCGGTGAATCAGTGAAAAAACCTTCAGTTGAGAAACACTACAACCAAAAGTGTCGTGGAGCACCAATAAATGTCTCTTGTATGGATTGCCTAAAAGATTTTCATGGCGAGGACTATGTGGCTCACACAAAATGCATTACAGAAGCGCAAAAATACTCAGGCAAAGATTATGTGCACAAAGTATCACAAAATAGTGGTGCAAAAAAACAAGAGTCATGGATGGATATCATTCGTTCCATACTCGACACCGCTGAATACAATTTAAGTGCACAGGCACGCGTTGCATTCCAACGTCTACAAAGTGTTGACAATGTGCCACGCAAAAAAGCAAAGTTTCAAAATTTCGTTTCGAATTGTATGCGTATGCCACCAGCGCGAGCGGAAGAAGTATGGACTGTGTTGGAGCGCGAGCTAGAGAAGATTAAATTGGCAAAGCAAGAGGTGGCAGCAACAAAAACGGCACAAGTGGCAGCAAAAAAGTTGCCAATTACACAATTAACGAATGGCGATGCGCCAAATACGTTGGAAAATGGGGATGCATTAAAGAAAAATTCTAAAAAACGAAAAGCCACCTTGGAGGCAAATAGTATGGAAAACGTTGAGCAGACAGCCACGAAACTAAAAAAACAAAAGACTGAAAATGATACTTTAGTAACGGAAGAAAAGCAGGCAGAAACGTCGGAAACCGAAGAGTTTTCTTGGAGTGAAACGCTGCAGAAAATTGTGGCGAAAACTACGGATGGCATTGCATTAGAGAAACTTAAAAAGAAGGTACTCAAAAAGTATGTGAAGAAATTAGGACTTGACGGTGAAATGACAGAAAAGCAGAAGAAAAAATTTGACAAAAAATTCACAAAGAACTTCAAGAAATGTGCGGATGTTCGTTTGGAATTAAACGTAGTCAAGTGCTGCTGACTCTGGCTCTTCGGGTTGAAAATTTTTAAATTAAGTATTGTAATTTTTATTTGATAAGTAAAGTTATTTTTATTAGAAAAAAAGTACTTGCTTTTATTTAAGTGAATTTTAATAAAAATTTCGTAACAATTAAATATGCTAAGTCAATAATTAAACTCCAAAACTGATTAAGGGGTTGCATTTCATAGCACAGGCCTGTGAGTAAAGAGTTCACGCATTGGGCAGCTGAGTGTCATTTCCAAAGTATTTTTTCGCGCTGTATCCGAATCTGACCTCATAATTGGTCCATCAAGACAAGATTTTTAAATATTTGAAACTAAGTAATTCAAAAAAGGCTTTGTTTTTATTTACCATTGAGGTTATGTGTAGGATCTAATCCTTCTGAATTATTTCCAATAAATTTATTCTATTAAAAATTAGCTTACAAATGGTCATCTATGAAGTTTCCAAAACGCTAAACAATTTATGCAAGATGCGAGTGCATGATTTTTCCTATACGTTAGAGCTTTTTTAAGCAGAATTGTAAGTGTCACTTACAAAAGTTTTCGCAGTGCGATTAAAACATTCTATTTTTGATGCGATTTTTTGGTAAGAAGAAGGAGACAACACAAATATATGACAGCCACCTGTTGTCAGTTTTTGTATTGTTATTTGTGCCAAAAGCATTCAATGTCGATTAAAATTTAAAATAAACAATTTGTTCCCAGTAAAAGTGATAGTGCTACACAACCACAGATGGTCACAGTATTCCAACGCCGATCTCAGTAACTCTACATAAAAGTATGGGTAAGTGGGAGGCCGCGTCTCAGAGTTTTCATCCTATAGTACATATATGAAACACCGGTTTCTCTAGCTTGCTCAGGTTTTACATATGTCCTGTAGGAGCATTCCATACCAAATAGGCCACTTTTTTCGATCACCAGATTTTTTTCAAAATTTTAAGTTTTTGAGACTGATAGGAAACTCAAAAATTTTAGCCTTCAAAAAAACGTGTAACAGGTTTACTTTAGCTGACTCTCAAATTTTAAAATTTTTTTAATGGTAAAAGAGGGTTAAAAATAAATAAAAAATATGAACAAAAATTTTCGCTCGGATCTAGTTTCGGAGATATAGCCATCGGAAGTTACGGATATAGCTTTTGTAAAAACTACCATAAGTTGGGAACCCCTGCATGGATATCAAAAAAATTGGAAATCATAAGAAAGATAATTCAATGGCCTTCAATAATGATATGTAAAGTTTTAAAATTAAAACTATAATATTGGAAATATGACGATTTTTTCTGAAATTTTGACCAATTTTTTTTAAAAAACTTTCTTTTTTTTTAAAAAAATGTGTCAACGACCTATAATTTTTTTTCGTATGTTAAGATAGCTTAGTTTATTCCCTTTAAAATGGTATAAAGTTTGTTCTAAGTTTTAAATTATTTACCCCTTTCTTTATTTGTTTAAAAAAAAAATTTATATAAAAAAAATGGTCCAAAAATATAGGTTGAATTTCAAATCTTTACTCACCATTATTGAAGGCCATTAAATTATCTTTCTTAAATCACCCATATTTTTGATATCCATATAGAGGTTCCCAACTTATGATTGTCCGGAAATTCCGATGGCTATATCTCCGAAACTAGATCCGAGCGACACTTTTTTTTACAAATTTCTTATTTATTTTTAACCTTCTTTTACCCCTAAAAAAATAAATAAAATTGGAGAATGTCAGCTAAACTAAACTTAAGCTAAAAACTTGATTTCCGAAATGTATGCTCAAAACAAATTTGATAATTAAGTTCTTGAGACCGTTTCGATCGCCTCAATTATCACAAGAAAATTAAAGGCTTTTAATAGTCGCTGTCTGCGATGCTCCTATAAATTTCTTGGTCGCAAATTATATCCAACAAGTGATTCTGATGTAAAACGAGTAAAAAGCCTGTTGGATGTAGTCTGGGTTACGAAGTCGTACAGAAACAATATTCGGGCTTCTCAAAAAAAAAATTTTTTTTCCTGAAATGGTTAAAAGTAAAATATTTTTGGGATAAACTTGACCTTTAAAACTTATTGTGTGCGAAAAACTTGACTTGACTTTTTTTTGCTCATTAAACAAAATTTTCATATCCATGCAACAAAAATCGTCCAATTCGCGACTACTTCAGAAATTTTTGAATTCATGCCTGGCCCCCGGCTTTGACATGATATTCCGGACACTAACGAAGCCAAATGACAACAAGGCGAAGCAGTTCTTCGAATAAAATCCTCAGGGTGCGTTGCGAGTTAAAAGACCAACAGTCTTAGCAAAGGCAGCGACACTGTGAAAAACGTGGCAACAACTGAAATATTTAGCTGCAGACCAGGAAAATTAAAGAGATTTGTTGAAAAAATTATGATAAGCACCCAAAGCCTTGTCGTTCATAACACAGCCTAGAGTAGGCTTTTTCAGCATGCTAGGTTTAATAATACCGCGGATAGATAGAGTGCTACATTGGCTTCAGGCTTTTAACAAAACACAGACTAAAAAGATGTTCGTTTACATTAGTTATTTCGATTTCCAGAGTATGGAACAGAGAAAGTTAATCCACACATCGGTTTAGGTGCGTGAGTAAGGAAGATTAATATCGTGTGTGGCCAGGTAACGCCTTCGCAACTGAACTATTTTTATGAATTAATGTTCAAGCAGGCAGCTTATCAACAGCAGTAACTTAAACTTAAATCCAGCACAGCTCACTCCTCCTGGTATGGCGCTGTGATCAGTTAGAGAACATCCAAGTTGGTTGCACCGAAGGTGAAATACTTGAACAATTTCCGCATTGATTGGTGTTATATTAAATTTTCCACCATAGATTGGTGCAACAATAAAGTTTTTAATAAATTTTTGGAAAAAAAAACTTCATCCTCTGATCTACTATTCCATTCTGCCCATTTTGAAAATGTTGCTGCGGTTTTGATGAAACTTGGTGATTTGGTGAACATGTGAACAAAATTAAGATTAGGTTAGGTTTTAAATTTGCAAAGGCTCTTAAAGGGGCGTGGCACAGCCCTAATTTTTAACTTTTATAACGCCATAACAGTGCAAGATATTATGATGAAATTTGGTACACGGATACAGATCATATATATCTTGAATTGTGTTTAAAGTGGGCTGAATTGGAAAAGTGGGCATGGCACTTTTAACAATTAAAAATTATGATTTCGTATAATTCAAAATTGGCACATTTGATTTTCATAAAAATTTTAGGGATGATACTACTAAGAGCAGTCATCAATACAAGCTTCGTCAGTTTACTGGACGGACACGTTGAAGGGCGTGGCACAGCCCACATTATTTATAAATGTTATAATTAGAGAACTAACAACATAATCGTTATGAAATTTAGTATGGCAGATATACTTGCTAAAAGGTATCTTTTTACGAAAATTTGGCACAATAGAACCGGTGGACGTGGCACCTCCGATATAAGCAAAATACGATTAATGCTATAGATAGTGTGCAATGAAAGTAATCTTCATAATTTTTGTTGCATAGATGTCAATTATTATAAGCTATAAAATTAAATTGATTTCGACGGGACTTCATCAGTGGGCGTGGCACCTCTCATATTAACATAAAGTTGGAAGTGATATTTTAAGAAAACTATTACTGCAGTTGGCATGAAATTTGATGTAGGTGGTTTACTTGATATAAGGTATGTCAGCATCTGAAGCGGGCGAAATAGCACCACTGAGCGTGGCATCTCCCATATAAGTAAAATACCTTAAGTGGCATATCTATCGAAATATGCGAGCAATCATACTGAAATTTGGTATAAGAGGTTTGTTTATGGAAAGCTATTTCTTGATCAAAATCAGTATCGATTGTATCAGTGGGTGTGTCACCGTCCTAAATTTTAAGGTTAATTAATGCATACTATATCGAAAACTATACAAGCTATTTGCTAAAATTTAGTATGCATGTAGATGTCAATGATGAATATAATTTATTCAACCAAAAGTAGGCGGAATTAAAGAAGTGAGCGTATCAGATTTGATTTTCTGCATTCCTATTGTATTATTTTCAACATTTTCCACATTCTTTTGACTTTTGCAACTTTTTAACTTTTCCCAATATATTCCACATGTATATTTTCCACTTTTTCAACCTTTTTCAAGTTGATTCAACATTTTCTTTATTTTTTCGACTTTTTCATGAATTTAGAAATGTTTCAACATTTTTCAATTTCTTTTTGAGTTTTTTGACCACCTTCAACATTTTCCACATTTTTTCGACTTTTTTAATTTCTTTTAACTTTCTGCAATGGTTTCCATAAATTTTAGACTTTTTGAATTTTTTTCAACTGTTTCAACACTTTTCAGCCTCTTTGGACCTTGTTACATTATTTTCGACTTCTTCAACCTTTTCAATGTCTTTTTAACACTTATTTGAAAAGTACTTTCAGTGCCAGTGTACGGTATGTGAGTTTCGGCCTGGCAGAAGATAACACCTTTTCTAGTTCTGATTCTGACCACCATGTTGTTGTGATAGTGATTTTTATGAAAATTAATAAAAAGGTTTTACGTTAATTATGTACATATAATGTTCTTTGTTTATCCTCTAAAAATATTCTGACCATTGTATAATTATATATAATGGTAATTTACACCATAATTTTTACTTCAAAACACGGTATTTCAACCCTAGCAACACTGTAATCTAAAATTTTCAGTTGGAGTCTTAATACTTAGATTTTATATCAAAAGCCATAACTTTGATTCTAACAAGTAATATACAAAAATTATTTAATGTTATCAACTACGTAAGGTCAAGATAGCAAAACCTCAAACTCGCATGCATTTCATGAGTACTAACGGTATTTAATTTTTGTTTATTTTGCAGCTTTTCTAAACCACAATTATTTATTTTAGCCAATTTACTTGAATAAATTGTATTCAAGGTTATAATTTGAAATTGCCAAGAAAATGTATGCACATATTGAGAAAATTTTTGATATTGCAGCCAAAAGGCATTTATATAAAAGTTATAGCGTTTAAAGATTCATTAGTTTTTCCACGTTCAGACTTTAAAGGCATTACAAAACTTAATAGTGCTAAAAAAATAATGAATTTTTCAAGAGGAATCTTCGCCATAGTAGCAGCATTTTGCATTTTATTTTCTTGTATGAAAGCAGCACCAGCTCCATCACCAGGACATTTGCATCATGATCATCATCATCATCATCATAAACATCCAGTTATTTTGGTTGCACATCCTGTTATAGTTCATAAGCCAGTTGTAGTTCATAAGCCAGTAGTTGTACACCATCCAGTTATCGTCGTTGGACATGATCACCATCATCATGATCATGGACATCATCATCATGTACATGTTTTGGGCCATACGCATCATTTGCATGGACATCATCATTGAGGCGATGCGAACTCAATGCTAAATTTTTTTTCACATTTTTAAGAACAATAACTAACAATTTTATTTTTAATAAATTCATACTATGGATGTGGGTAAAACACGATTTTAAGGCTTTTCGATTGTGTCTAGAGTTGCGAGGGACCAAAACAGAATGTTTGAATACAGTTGAATATTAAAAATCTCAATCGACCACCTCTTACAAAATAAATTTGACACATGATCCATATGGCATTTCTGTTATAAATACTCGATTGCCATATACCTATTTTAAGAAGTTTACCACCAGGAATCACTGAACACTGAACACTTCAAGCTTTGACTGGTGGTAGTTTAATTTATTTAATCTATTCGTATAGGTTCGGGTCAAAAACTTTTCGAAAATTACCGCTTGAGCGGAATGAGATTGAAGAGTTAATTCAATATCATTTTATATGACAGAACATTAATCATTAAGTCCTTGAAAACTTCAAATTTGGCACATTTATTGAATAAACTGTAGACCAAGTCCATCTCAAACCATGCAGTCGGAGTGACTTCAAATTGCGGAATTGGTTGCCGATTGAATATGTTGTTTTTCAAAGTAATTAAGGGGATATACCGTCCCCCGATTTGATTGAAAATTATTTTTTACGAAGTTATGCCCATTTAAAGTTTTAGTGTCAGAGCTTGAAAAACCGCTAAAAATTGGTTCAAAATAGTCGCATTTTCATCCAAATCAAAATAATTTATTTTTGTCTTTTGATTCTAAAAGACCTTCTGATTCTCTGTCCGAATCTTTGAGAAATTTTGAAAATTGTTGAAAATTGGCGGAGGCTTTTTATGAAAAAAAAACTCCAATTTTTTTTCGCTTATAATTTTACTGTGGATTTTTATTAATATGATAAAGAATTGACATGAGTTTAATGCCTGTTAACCCACATTTGAAGTCAGGAGATTTTTTTTCCGCAAATCGAAATGTCAATCTTTTTTTCATCATTGCCAAGCCACTCTACGTTATTTTCGTAATAACATTTTATCATAGGAAATATATAAAGACATTGTAAGCACATATAGTTTTTTCGCTGACAAAGTCAAGCAAACAAAACATTTCAAACCCACAGGAGTACAGTCAGTGAAATAGCTATATTTGCGTACAATGTTTTTATATATTTCATATAGTAAAATGTTATTACGAAAATAACGGTGAAAAAAAAGTATGCAGAATGCAAGCAAGATTTGCAGAAAGTAATTTGGAATGTTACTGTTGTTATTTGCTTTGAAATAGTACCGTAGAGTGGCTTGAATGTGATGGAAAAAAAAGCTGAATAAGTCAAAATTCAAGTTAGAGATCAAAGTGAAAATGTAGGTCAAGGTCATGGTAAAGGTTATGGCTGGATCAGCCCTTTGACACCCGCCAACTTTTATTTGAATCATTTTTTGAATGACTTGCAATTTTTTTTATTTATTCAGCTGTGTAAGCTAAAATGGGACACCCGGCATAACTATCATTCAGATTGTAAATACTTGTGTTAACAAGACAATTAGCCAGCTTAATGTGATTAATGTTTCCACTATAAGAACAATAGTAATAAATCTATTCGTTGTGTTTTTAGACAACAAAATTACAATAATTTTTTACTATGCAATTACATACAAATATGTATGTTTGTATGCACCGTTTCATATAGATTGATTTAAAATTTATACAAAATTCAAAATTTCCTTCAAATATTTTGTGAGGTTCTTTTATTTCGCGAGTTATGTCACGTTTATTTTGGTACATAATATATTTGATGATAATTAGACCCAATTGATTTTTGAATTATACTTTAGGATTAAGTTTTGACAAGCCAAATTTTTTTAAAAATATCTAAAAAGCTGGTTATAGGTATTATCTTGCATACCAATAATATGCATCTCGTTTGAAAGGAAATGTTAAGTTAGATAGTTATATACATAATATGTATAGATACTATTCAGCAGAAGCTGAAATTTACATATAGAACTAACAAGCTTCGGAGCCACCTTTTAAAGTTGAGATACAAAGCTGCGTTGGAGTGAAAATTTTCTTCATATCATAAACTTAATTTTTCCGCAACAGCTCCTTAAAAAAAAACATAAAATTTTTTTATCACCCTAATATAAATATTACAACAAATGTGTCTAAACTAGATAGGCTAATTTTAACCTCAGGGGCGTCGGAAGTACCCTTCTCCAGTAAGGAATATATTGCTGGGAAATTTAATTTATAGGAGAGTGGTTTCGAACAGTTTTGAAAACTTAGTTCTTCTATCCTTTGGTAAATATTTATCAGTGGGTTATTGCATGATTGTTGTAAAGAAATTATAAATTATGCATTTCTGTATATGATTTTAATTTTTTTTTTGATATTAAAACTTTTCGAATTATAGGGAACATTCCTTAGTTTTGTATATTGGTACATATAGAAAACTTTCTAACGTAGAATAAAATCGATCTTCTTTCGGGTAACAAGAAATGTTCAGATCTTGATAGCTGAATGATGTCAGTATCGTTGAAAAACCCTAATATATATTCAAAACCAACTAGCTATAGTAGCAAAACTCTGTTATATAAACAATTGTGCACTTCAGGAAACAATAGATTAATGACGAACTATTTTCATAAACGTTTGCTTGCACCCAGCGTCATGTAAACATCATTATAAGCGTTGAATATTATACTGTTGAAACAATTTCTACGATAGTTCGTAACATCAAATCCAAATTGCTCTTGACAGATTTTCAGAACATTAAGTTTTTATCTTTTGACTTCAAAGCGAACGTATAAGAAATTAGAAAGATTTTTATCTGTAAAATAAAATTTAGATGCACTCATTCGCTAAATGCATGCGATGAGCAAAAAATAAAATTCTATAAAAACCCTGTTTGATTGTTAAATTTGTTGTCAGTAGCAACTAAGCGATACATCAACTTGGAATATATCCAAATAAAAATAAAAAAATGAAATTTTTAAGTGTCTTCTTCATTTTTTCACTATTTGCTATTCTTTGCAATATGGGTTTATTGAAGCCAACAGCAGCTGAACCATATCCGAGTCCACGTGGACGTCCTGCCACCACAACAACTAGACGTCCTGACAACATGGCTGAAGATAGGCGTTAGCTAATTGCTGTAACATCTAATCATCCAATGGTCAAGTGTACGAAACCCAGTAGGAATGGAGCTTTAATAATTGTACAGTGTTTTGGCAAAGAATTAAATTCGATTGAAGTTATTTTTCTGTAAATCTTTGTTAAGTTAAAAAATAAAAATTTTGTTTCTTGCCATTTATTGAAAAATAATCTAGTAGATTTAATTTTCAGGATCATCTTGATGCGGTGCTTGAACTCTCCTCTAGCAAAGGTCCGCTGCTGAGCTGTTCAAGTTGATCACTTCAAAACACATTTTGCTAAGGAAATCGACTTAAGGACTTTGTTTTTAGTGAATGAAACTAAATCGATGTAGTAAATTTGAATATGTAGAGGTGGAAACTTTCACAGTATTAGTGAAATATTTCTCATTTTGGTAGAGTTTTTGGTGAAGTAAATAAAATGTTTGTTAAAAATCCCGATAATTTTTTTCGGTAGGAGAGGCAAATAATTTTTTATCCCGGTCCCCACGATATGCACGGCACACCTCTGACTGACAGAAGTGAAGTTATTCACACTAAAAAGTGAATTTTCTAAAATCCAGACCAATTGGGTACTTCTTACGTTTTCATTAAATTGCGACGGACAGTCTATTCGTTTGATGAGGTTTCACCCGTAGATTCGCATCTGCTTCTAGGAAGATTAGGTTACATGAGGTTAATTTGGGTTAAGTTGGGCTATGTCGTAGGATATCCACATTTGAGTAGTCATTGCAGAAGCACATGCTTTCAATGTGTATAATCCTCTGCAAAGACCGTACATGTTTCTAAGATCGACGTTTAGGAAATCGTTTTGACGAAGCTGAAAAAATTCGATTTATATTTAAAGATAGATTTAAAAATCTTATTAACGGACTCAGAAAATGAAATGAAGATAAATGCATTAATTGATGCAATGCGTGAAACGCATTGGTTTAATTTCAAAACTCGACATATGGGTTCTACAGAAAGAACGCCTGTGAAACTGATATTCAAAACATATGAATGAAAATGATATAAAAAATGGTGACGCTGTCTGTTTGGTGGGAATTCAAGAAGCTTCTATCGAAAAAAACCACGACCTATTGCGGCATGATCAAGTAATTTTCAATGATTCAATAAGACCGAAAAATAAATAGCATGTTATAAAGTTAATTTTTAAAATGTAATATCGGTGGTCGGTGCCTTTTTAAAAGCAATTTAACAAAAAAAAAAAAAAAAACAAAATTACTTTGCGCCAATTTACTTGTGATTCGCTTCCCTCTGAAATTGATCGAATTAATAATATTTTTTTTTACGCCGGCCATTGTACAGTACACGGTACTAGAGATGAACAAAACTGTTACTTTCACTCGCTGCTATTAACAGTAAGTACTGCACTTTTCATCATATTTCAAATATGATGATCCAGTTTCACGATCTCACTTATATGAAAGATAGGCGTAGCAATACTTAAATTATTGCTATTTTTGTTGATTGTGCTTTCATCGTCTAAATACATTAATTTTTAATGTGTATAACTTATTCATTCTCTCAAGGCATCACCAGTGGTTCACAAGTGGGATTATCCACGATGTTGCTAAAATACTTTTGCTTTCACAGAGATTAAGGAAGTCTTTCATACTTCGGGACTATCTCAATTATTTTGTTAATTGAGTTTACGTAAAGCAATGACTATAAATACTTAAACTTGTGGTGTAATATAATTGTGTTTGTACCGTGAAAACTCAAACACACATGTACGATTCTTGCAAGAAAATCCTTAGACAACTTGTTTATCCTTCAGAGGTTATGACCAGTGACCAATGTAAAGAAAAAATATCTTTGCGAATCAAAAATGATGAACCCATTTTGGCCATCGCTTTAACAGGCCATATTGAAGGTATTAAGTAGTTGAGAAAATAAAAGAAAAAAGCAGCAAATGGAAAGACTTTGCCGCAAAGCATGACGAATTCGTTATTGAAATTCACTTTGGAAGGCCCCAATATAAACCTAATTTCTTAAAATATTGCTTATTTTAATAACAATTTTTTTATTATGTGATAAGTTTTCATTTCTTTTAAAAAAATCGCTGCAAAAGTTTTTCTGAAAAAATTTTAATCCAGTAGAAGCTTAATTTTCGGTCCCTTTGAAATTTTTCACACTACCTTGTAAAGAGTTGTTTTATCACGCCGCCGCTATTAGTCGATTTTTATATAAAAAGGCTTACAGTGAACTAAGAAGTTATAGTTAAAGAAATATAGCTAAGCTTTGAGTACGATTTAAGATGAAATACTTATATTTGGTGGTAATCTTAGTTGTGGCTTTTGCTGTTCTAACTCGTGATACGGTAGAGGCCAGATCAGTACAACCAGTCAAGGTCAAGGAACAATTCCAACTACATAACAACGATGTAACACCTGAACAGCCTGGGAATGATTTAACACTTGAGGATAACAATGATGCAACACTTGAAGATCAAGTAAAGCCTAAGAATAATGCAACACTTGAAGATAACAATGATAGAACACTTGAAGATAACAATGATAGAACACTTGAAGATAACAATGACAGAACACTTGAAGATAATAATGATAGAACACTTGAAGATAACAATGATAGAACACTTGAAGATAACAATGATAGAACACTTGAAGATAATAATGATAGAACACTTGAAGATAATAATGATGTAACACTTGAAGATCAAGTGCGATGGCCTGTTAAGCCTAAGAATGATGCAACACTTGAAGATAACAATGATGTAACACTTGAAGATAATAATGATAGAACACTTGAAGATAACAATGATAGAACACTCGAAGATAATAATGATAGAACACTTGAAGATAATAATGATAGAACACTTGAAGATAATAATGATAGAACACTTGAAGATAATAATGATGAAACACTTGAAGATCAAGTGCGATGGCCTGTTAAGCCTAAGAATGATGCAACACTTGAAGATAACAATGATGTAACACTTGAAGATAATAATGATAGAACACTTGAAGATAACAATGATAGAACACTCGAAGATAATAATGATAGAACACTTGAAGATAATAATGATAGAACACTTGAAGATAATAATGATAGAACACTTGAAGATAATAATGATGAAACACTTGAAGATCAAGTGCGATGGCCTGTTAAGCCTAAGAATGATGCAACACTTGAAGATAACAATGATGTAACACTTGAAGATAATAATGATAGAACACTTGAAGATAACAATGATAGAACACTCGAAGATAATAATGATAGAACACTTGAAGATAATAATGATAGAACACTTGAAGATAATAATGATAGAACACTTGAAGATAATAATGATGAAACACTTGAAGATCAAGTGCGATGGCCTGTTAAGCCTAAGAATGATGTAACACTTGAAGATAACAATGACAGAACACTTGAAGATAACAATGATAGAACACTTGAAGATAACAATGATAGAACACTTGAAGATAACAATGATAGAACACTTGAAGATAATAATGATAGAACACTTGAAGATAACAATGATAGAACACTTGAAGATAATAATGATGAAACACTTGAAGATCAAGTGCGATGGCCTGTTAAGCCTAAGAATGATGTAACACTTGAAGATAACAATGACAGAACACTTGAAGATAATAATGATAGAACACTTGAAGATAATAATGATAGAACACTTGAAGATAATAATGATGTAACACTTGAAGATCAAGTGCGATGGCCTGTTAAGCCTAAGAATGATGCAACACTTGAAGATAACAATGATGTAACACTTGAAGATAATAATGATAGAACACTTGAAGATAACAATGATAGAACACTCGAAGATAATAATGATAGAACACTTGAAGATAATAATGATAGAACACTTGAAGATAATAATGATAGAACACTTGAAGATAATAATGATGAAACACTTGAAGATCAAGTGCGATGGCCTGTTAAGCCTAAGAATGATGTAACACTTGAAGATAACAATGACAGAACACTTGAAGATAACAATGATAGAACACTTGAAGATAACAATGATAGAACACTTGAAGATAACAATGATAGAACACTTGAAGATAATAATGATAGAACACTTGAAGATAACAATGATAGAACACTTGAAGATAACAATGATAGAACACTTGAAGATAATAATGATAGAACACTTGAAGATAATAATGATAGAACACTTGAAGATAACAATGATAGAACACTTGAAGATAACAATGATAGAACACTTGAAGATAACAATGACAAAACACTTGAAGATAATAATGATAGAACACTTGAAGATAACAATGATAGAACACTTGAAGATAATAATGATAGAGCACTTGAAGATAATAATGATAGAACACTTGAAGATAACAATGATAGAACACTTGAAGATAACAATGATAGAACACTTGAAGATAATAATGATAGAACACTTGAAGATAATAATGATAGAACACTTGAAGATAACAATGATAGAACACTTGAAGATAATAATGATAGAACACTTGAAGATAATAATGATCGAACACTTGAAGATAATAATGATAGAACACTTGAAGATAATAATGATAGAACACTTGAAGATAATAATGATGTAACACTTGAAGATCAAGTGCGATGGCCTGTTAAGCCTAAGAATGATGTAACACTTGAAGATAACAATGATGTAACACTTGAAGATAAGATGTAGCACTTGAAGACAACAACGATGTAACACTTGAAGAAAACAATGATGTAACACTTGAAGATACCAATGATAGAACACTTGAAGATAATTATGATGTAATACTTGAAGATCTTAAATAAATAAATAAATAAATAAATGCATTTTGTAACTTACTTTTTGTTTGAATTACTGTTTTAAAGTTCGTTGTTCCTTTTTATCTGTTTTAAACAAATGTTTTTATGGTAATAAAGGATTTCGTATAGCAAAGTAATAGTTACAGTGTCATTAATGCCTTTTAGTCGTATATATTTCTCTTCTCAGGAACGTAGCCCCCTAAATTACATGAAGTTCTCACTTCACTTTACGCGGTCGCTTTGCGCGACACTTTTCATTCCTCTAACCCCGCGTTTTCCCGTAAACGTGACTTCAACATTCAGACAGACGGACATAAATCGACACAGGTGGTGACGCTGATCAAGAATATAAACACTTTTATATACCTGCCATGCCTCCTTCTATGCGTTACAAACGATATGACGGGACGGGTTTTGGAAAGTCAATCCTGGTTGGTTAGTTTCAATAAAATGCATTACTATCTTTCGTGTTCATCTTATTCTGTAACTGTTACTCTCTACAGCGGGTTCAGGGTCTATAAGCATCGGGCACGTATCTTTTATAGCTGTTAGCGCAGGCTTGTTATTGGCTTCAGTAACGCCGAAGCCTCAGCATAGCGTTCTTCAGTGTACACCTCTGGAATTTCTAGATCAGGCTCTTCAATTGGTGAAATATTTTCCTCCACGCTATCACACAAGTATCCTTCTGTCACTTTGAGTCCATCTTTGTGGTCAGTCTTATTATCAGCTTCAGCGTTGCCATCAGGCCTTAATCCATCTGAAGTATTAAGCCCAAGCTATGTACCAGAAAGTGATGCCTCTTACTCCTCCTTGTACTCTTTTATCACTTTTATCACTTTTATTCTATTTTCGAGGTCAATTTTGTTTTCAGCGTTGCCATCAGGCTTAAATTCGCCTGAAGTTTTGAGCTCAAGCTTAAAGTTTTTGTTGACACAATTACTTTACAATGCCGTCGTTCAAGATGGCTTCCAAAATAGAAAAGGTCACTTGTAATTTTTGTAAAATATTTTTGCTTTATGTACTATACGTGTTCAATATGTATGTTAAAAAAAAGTTACATACTTTTAGTCAAATCTAAAATTTTTGATATTAATCATGAATTGTAAACACCCTGTTTGATCTGTTAGAAACATAAAGTAAGCGTTTTGTAGTCTGGTTTTTCTGAGATAACCTATCTATGTTCATATGTATATATCATGTAGAAGGTGCTAGTCTCGATGGTTGCATTGCTGTAAACCACTTGGATGAATTGATGAAAAACTATGGGATAAGAGGAGAGGAAGAGGAAAAAAAAAATCAATAAGAAGAAAATATGGAGTAAAATGTTTGGGATAAGAAAACTATCAGACAGAAAACTTTTAATTCATCGTTTTCAATCGATATAGTTCCATAGCCACTCATTGACCTTTAATGCGCGAATACTAAACGATGACTAACCATATGCTATTGCAACTCGTTGCACAACCACTAACTCCGATCACAACAAACCACATTAAATAGATGATCATCGGAACCGTTGGACCAAAACAAAATTTAGCTGTACAACGATGCAAAAAACAATATAAAGCGTTGTGCATATGCAATAAGGCTTGGTTGTACAACAGATTGGAGCATCTCCATCTGTAGCTTGCGTAAGAGCTTATAAATACTTTAATATTTATTACAATTAAACTTATAATGGCTGAAATCGACAAGGACCTGTCAACGCTATTATTCAAATTCCAACATATCGACAAACTTTTGAATGACTTCAATCAATCAAGTTCCATAACAAAAAAAGCAAGTCCTAAAAAAAACCACTTAGATGACTCTTCAGACTTCTGTTTAAAGTAAAAAAGAAAAAAACCCATTGCAGTTAGATTACTATACTACATTCCACCAGCTTTTAGGAGTATTTTAAAAATCTCTAAACTCATAATGATAGAAACTTAAAATGATAAAAAATGGATAACTTTTTAAAAATAATTAGTGTAAGAGAATTATTTGTTTAAAATTTTTGTTACAAATAAAACTTGTAGTTTTGAATTCGTCTAAGTCATTTATTTGTCATTCGGTTGATTTTGGAAATGGTCTAAGTCAATTCAGACTTTAAAAACAACATTTTCATATGAGGTTCACTCATAATTTCACAATCATAATTAATTTCCATTAATCAAGACAAATACAATTCTAAATTATAATTTTACATAATTTAAAAATAAACAAAACAAAAAGGTTTAAGTATATATGTATCTGGAAACAAGATATGTACATAAATGTGCCCCAAATCACTTTCATAATTGTCAACAAAGAACTCAAAAGGTAAATTTTTCCATTACCCCGGAAAACCTATAAATATCCTAAAGTATAACAGTCTAGAAGACACTCGAAAACTATAAAGGTTTAGCCAAGCTTACGAATTTCGTTTTGTCGGATGTTTCCTTAATCTAAAAATCTTTTGAATTTCATAACTTCATTTCCCAATATTACGAAATTTAGTAAATGAGCTTTTCATTTTGTTAATTGTGGTACGGATGTCTTTACTGATTCCAACATCAGGTGCTATGACACTGTCAAATTAGTTAATTATTACCTGAAACTAACGCTGACACTGGTTGGATGAATGAATGGATGGATGTAGATGATAATTTTGATTTATTAATGTTGACTTTTAGTGAGTTTTGTTTGCATTCGAACTGCTTGGAAATATCATCAATAATGTATGTGTAAGAAATGTTATCAAACTCAAAATACTTGAATCGAATATTATCTTAATGTAACAAATCAATTGGTATATAAATTTGTCATTTAAAAAGTAAGGATGTTAAAACTATACATTTACTTGTACACTAAATACGGTCTTAAGCTGATGCACACGTATAAGTGTAGGTATCCTTGTTAAAATCGCACAAACATCTGGTTCTCATTTTATTGTAAGCGGTATTTGACTGATCTTCATTCTGAGCATCGGGCACGTATCCTTCAATAGCTGTAAGCTCAGGCTCGTTATTGGCTTCAGTTACGTTGAAGGCCTCAGCATAGCTTGCTTCAGTGTATCCCTCTGGAATTTCTAGTACAGGCTCTTCAACAGGTAAATCCTTTTCCTTCATGCTATCACATACTGGAACTTTGTGATCAGGCTCTTTCGTAGTTGAACCTTCGTGCTCTCTACTACCACACCAGTATCCATCTGTCACTTCGTTTTCAGGCTTTTCCGTAGCACACCAGAATGATTCTGTCACTTCAAGTTTATCTTTGTTAGTCGTATGAGTTTCAGTGTTGCCATCAGGTGTAGCTTCACCTGTAGTTTTGTTATCAGGACCTATTGTATTGGTTTTACTGTTGCCATCAGGTGTAACTTCATCTGTAGTTTTTTTATCAGGCACTATTGTATTGGTTTTAGTGTTGCCATAAGGTGTAACTTCACCTGTAGTTTTGTTATCAGGCACTATTGTATTGGTTTTAGTCCTGCCATCAGGTGTAACTTCATCCGTAGTTTTGTTATCAGGCACTATTGTATTGGTTTTAGTGTTGCCATCAGGTGTAACTTCATCTGTAGTTTTTTTATCAGGCACTATTGTATTGGTTTTAGTGTTGCCATAAGGTGTAACTTCACCTGTAGTTTTGTTATCAGGCACTATTGTATTGGTTTTAGTGCTGCCATCAGGTGTAACTTCATCCGTAGTTTTGTTATCAGACACTATTGTATTAGTTTTAGTGCTGCCATCAGGTGTAACTTCATCTGTAGTTTTTTTATCAGGCACTATTGTATTGGTTTTAGTGTTGCCATCAGGTGTAACATCAACTGTAGATTTGTTATCAGGCACTTCCGTAACTACTCCCTCTTGTTCTTTGCCACCACACCAGTATCCTTCTGTCACTTCGAGTTCATCATTGTTTTCAGGTTGGAGCTCAGGCTTTTCCGTAGCACACCAGTATGCTTCTGTTACTTCAAGTCCATCTTTGTTAGTCGTTTTGGTTTTAGTGTTGTCATCAGGTTTAACTTCACCTGTAGTTTTGTTATCAGGCACTATTGTATTGGTTTTAGTGTTGCCATCAGGTGTAACTTCACCTGTAGTTTTGTTATCAGGCACTATTGTATTGGTTTTAGTGTTGCCATCAGGTGTAACTTCACCTGTAGTTTTGTTATCAGGCACTATTGTATTGGTTTTAGTGTTGCCATCAGGTGTAACTTCACCTGTAGTTTTGTTATCAGGCACTATTGTTTTGGTTTTAGTGTTGTCATCAGGTGTAACATCAACTGTAGTTTTGTTATCAGGCACTGCCGTAATTACTCCCTCTTGTTCTTTGCCACCACACCAGTATCCTTCTGTCACTTCGAGTTCATCATTGTTTTCAGGTTGGAGCTCAGGCTTTTCCGTAGCACACCAGTATGCTTCTGTTACTTCAAGTCCATCTTTGTTAGTCGTTTTGGTTTTAGTGTTGTCATCAGGTTTAAATTCACCTGTAGTTTTGTTATCAGGCACTATTGTATTGGTTTTAGTGTTGCCATCAGGTTTAACTTCACCTGTAGTTTTGTTATCAGGCACTATTGTATTGGTTTTAGTGTTGCCATCAGGTGTAACTTCACCTGTAGTTTTGTTATCAGGCACTATTGTATTGGTTTTAGTGTTGCCATCAGGTGTAACATCAACTGTAGTTTTGTTATCAGGCACTGCCGTAATTACTCCCTCTTGTTCTTTTCCACCACACCAGTATCCTTCTGTCACTTCGAGTTCATCATTGTTTTCAGGTTGGAGCTCAGGCTTTTCCGTAGCACACCAGTATGCTTCTGTTACTTCAAGTCCATCTTTGTTAGTCGTTTTGGTTTTAGTGTTGTCATCAGGTTTAACTTCACCTGTAGTTTTGTTATCAGGCACTATTGTATTGGTTTTAGTGTTGCCATCAGGTGTAACTTCACCTGTAGTTTTGTTATCAGGCACTATTGTATTGGTTTTAGTGTTGCCATCAGGTGTAACATCAACTGTAGTTTTGTTATCAGGCACTGCCGTAATTACTCCCTCTTGTTCTTTGCCACCACACCAGTATCCTTCTGTCACTTCGAGTTCATCATTGTTTTCAGGTTGGAGCTCAGGCTTTTCCGTAGCACACCAGTATGCTTCTGTTACTTCAAGTCCATCTTTGTTAGTCGTTTTGGTTTTAGTGTTGTCATCAGGTTTAAATTCACCTGTAGTTTTGTTATCAGTCACTATTGTATTGGTTTTAGTGTTGTCATCAGGTGTAACTTCACCTGTAGATTTGTTATCAGGCACTATTGTATTGGTTTTAGTGTTGCCATCAGGTGTAACTTCACCTGTAGTTTTGTTATCAGGCACTATTGTATTGGTTTTAGTGTTGCCATCAGGTGTAACTTCACCTGTAGTTTTGTTATCAGGCACTATTGTTTTGGTTTTAGTGTTGTCATCAGGTGTAACATCAACTGTAGTTTTGTTATCAGGCACTGCCGTAATTACTCCCTCTTGTTCTTTGCCACCACACCAGTATCCTTCTGTCACTTCGAGTTCATCATTGTTTTCAGGTTGGAGCTCAGGCTTTTCCGTAGCACACCAGTATGCTTCTGTTACTTCAAGTCCATCTTTGTTAGTCGTTTTGGTTTTAGTGTTGTCATCAGGTTTAACTTCACCTGTAGTTTTGTTATCAGGCACTATTGTATTGGTTTTAGTGTTGCCATCAGGTGTAACTTCACCTATAGTTTTGTTATCAGGCACTATTGTATTGGTTTTAGTGTTGCCATCAGGTGTAACATCAACTGTAGTTTTGTTATCAGGCACTGCCGTAATTACTCCCTCTTGTTCTTTGCCACCACACCAGTATCCTTCTGTCACTTTGAGTTCATCATTGTTTTCAGGTTGGAGCTCAGGCTTTTCCGTAGCACACCAGTATGCTTCTGTTACTTCAAGTCCATCTTTGTTAGTCGTTTTGGTTTTAGTGTTGTCATCAGGTTTAAATTCACCTGTAGTTTTGTTATCAGTCACTATTGTATTGGTTTTAGTGTTGTCATCAGGTGTAACTTCACCTGTAGATTTGTTATCAGGCACTATTGTATTGGTTTTAGTGTTGCCATCAGGTGTTACATCAACTGTATTTTTGTTATCAGGCACTTCCGTAATTACTTCCTCTTGTTCTTTGTCACCACACCAGTATCCTTCTGTCACTTCGAGTTCATCATTGTTTTCAGGTTGGAGCTCAGGCTTTTCCGTTGCACACCAGTATGCTGCTGTCACTTCAAGTCCATCTTTGTTAGTAGTTTTGGTTTTAGTTTTATCATCAGGTGTAACTTCACCTGTAGTTTTGTTATCAGGCACTATTGTATTGGTTTTAGTGTTGCCATCAGGTGTAACTTCACCTGTAGTTTTGTTATCGGGCACTTCCGTAAGTACTTCCTCTTGCTCATTGCTATCACACCAGTATGCTTCTGTCACTTCTTCTGCAGACTCGTCAGCGAGCCTAGGCACGTTTTCATCGTGAGCTTCGCCTTCATATTGAGTTTTGTCTTTAGCTTTTGCATTGTCATCAGCATCGTTACCAAATGCAATATCATCCTTAGCTAGAGGGCGTTCAATTATTCCATCCTCTGTAAAATTACTCTCAGAATTATCAACTGTATTTTCGTTTTTATCGTTCTCCATTTGATAATGCTGGGTATAACTTATGTATTTACCATCTGCTGCAACACAGGTTGTAATGATCAACAACTCTAACAAGATTACCAGTGAATATATGAATTTCATTTTGAATGATACTCAAAGAAAAAATTTTCTCCAAAAGCTAGTGAAATATTAACACAAAACGTTGAAAGCCTTTTTATATGAAAATTCAACTATAACGGGCGGCTTTTTAAAATAACTCTTTGCACGGTTGCGTAAAATTGTATTAACTTAGTGTATAAAATCTCAAATAGACCGAAAACGTTAATGCATATGATCCAAAAAAAAAGCGTGAAAATAATTGAGTTGTTTAGCTAGAAAGAAATAGAAACTTACTTATAAACACTATATAATCCCCAATATTTTGCAAAATCAAATTTAGTTTGGGGCCTTCATATGTGACCGTCCATGCAAAAAGTGACCTTATGTTCGCGAGGATAATTTCTTAGGAGGACCAAAATTCAAAAATATATCGATCGGTGTGATCATCGTTGTCAGCATGTTTTCTGCTATACGAATAAAATAATTTTGAGAATCAAGAAGATGCGGTGCCTTCTCCATGGATGATCACATATGTTGATGTGAATAAGAAATTAGTTTTGCTTAAAAGCAATTAGTTTTTCTTAATAATCCAGCAACCTTAGATTTCTGCTTCAAAAAAAATTAGCAACTGGTGGTAGGTGCTTTGACTTCAATAAAAATTGGTAGGGGAGAGAGAACTTTCTAAAAATAAGAAATGTTTCGTGTTTGTTTCTCAGGTCTCGGCAGGAAGAAGAAAATCGCTTGAATCTTTGCACCTACATCACTTCAACTACCATCACTAACAGCATTGCTGTTTGCAGTCAAAACCTAATCGTAGAAGGTCGAAAGGCCCGGAAATTTAGCTGCATATCGTTGTAAAACTAAAAACGTGACAATTATGTTTGCAGAAATATCTGTTGATTAATACCGATTTCGGGGAAAGTTCACATCTGGAATGCAATGAGCTGTCAGACACGTACGTGGCCTATTACTTAATGCAAGCAACATAAGTCTAAGTCAAACCTTAATTGCAGCGATAGCGCTACCGCCTATCGGATGATGTGCTGATGCATTAAAAAAAAAGTTTTTTCAAATTTAAAAAAGCTTCAAAATTTCTTTTTCTAATGAGCAGCAGTCGAAATCATATAGGAATTTGAACGGAGCTTAAGCGTACAAAATTGTCCATTTGAACTTGGTTTGTAAATCAATGAAAATTTACTGATAAACTCGAAGGAGATTTTAACCAAATACTGTGTTGAACGTTGACTTGTCATTATAAACCGGAACTTAACATAGCTGAAGAAAAGTGGGTTTTCACTAACGTGTACTCTATTATTTCCAAAAAAAAGTCAAGCTTTTTGGAAAGTCTACAATAACAGTTTGAATCTGTCAAAAGTAGTACCTACTGATGATTTTTTTCTCGTAAATGAGCCGAGGTCAGAATGGCAATCAGACGTAGTACAACGCTGTATGATTCAGATAATAGATATGTTAATCTCCTTAAATCTGGTCACCTAGCTTTGAATGCAAGCAATGTATGAAAGTCCTGTCACCACAAAATCAAATCTTTATTGAACTGCTTAGGAACAAGAAATGAAAAATGGGTACTAAAAATAGGTCTGTCAATAAGGTATTTTTCAACCATAAGCTGTAGCCCACCCCAAAAAAGGGACGTGACCAATAATTTTTTTTTCTGAAAGTCTATTTAATTTACTATAATACGCTGTACCATATAGCTTCTTTTATGCCTCTACATAGAACAAAAATTCGGTGAAAATGAGCAAATTTGCTTTTCGAAAACTCGAACAGCGGCAGAAAATGGGTTAAGATTATATTCGCTGAAAAAACAGGAATAGAAAATACAGGATAAATGGCATGGTTACTCATACCGCAAATCCAAAAATGAAAAAATTGCAGACATAGAAAAATGTTGGCTGCAGTTTTCTTGGACCTTCATAGAAGTGTTTACTGAATTTTGTATGCATTAGGAAAACACTCTGAATCAGACAGTTGCATACAACAGAAGCGGACGATTAAAAGTTGCCCGCTACATAGTTTCGCATGAGATATCAAGCTCTAATTTTACAGTGCAATCTTTTGTTACTTTTGCAAGGCATCTAGGGGCGCCTGCCTTAGCATTCGTTAAACGTTTTCTGGGAACCATTATAATTTATATATAGGTTCTAATTACGTACAAGATTTTATATACCTCATTAAAATTTAGCAAAGAAGAAAAACAGCTGCAGTAATTGGGAAAACATATTAATAATTATTTAATTCGATATGGAAATCATTGTGCTATGGTTATTATTTATATTTTTAATTAAGATAATTAGACAAAAATTAATTTATAAACTTGTAAATAGTTGGATATAAAAGAGAGTACAATATCAAAACGTTTCATTATCAAACAATCGAGCAACATGAGTTGGTTTTACACCTTGGTGCTGATATTGGTTGCGTTTAATTTATTTGTACTGAGGCCAAATCAAGTTGTGGCTCCAGTACCGCTTGGTTACCAGTGAACATTATATAAATTGTAAAAAATATATATTAATGTTATAATTAATATATTCGATATAATAATGTAAATCCAAAATTTCATATTAATGTTATAAATATATATGTATATTATATAAAATAAGCAAAATTGAGTTTTATGTTAATATTATGTAATTTTTGTTATTAAATTATACGGCTACGCATTCATGCGGGGCGATGATCCGTAGGAGTTCTTATTTTTCGGTCCAGGAGTAGTTCCTTTTAGATTTCTCTGCCGAACATCTGGTTACTGCGATATACTGGTATCTGAAATGAGAGCTTTGCCTAATTTTTCCTCATGTCTATGATGGCTGTGAAAAGAATGAATCTTTAATTCCATTCCTAGGAACTGTAATATGGAATTAGATTTTTTAATGTCTTCAACAATTTTCTATTACTTTTAAAAATTCCATAATTTTCAACTTATTTGTCTTTTTCCAAATTATTCGACCTCAATCGCCTTTTTTGAACATTTTGTGACATTATTTCACGTTATACATCGACACATTCGATATTAGTATCCTCAGACTATATCGATAGTTTTCAATTCTATTCGATATTTTTTCATACAGCTTGATAGTATTTTATACTCACACTAGCTGTTCCCGCGGCTTTGCTCGCTCACTTCCCGTTGTACAATCTTGCTCACATTTATGGTACATTACATTGGATTCATGCACCGAATTTCACAACTTGACATAAGTACCAATAATGACAATTTAAGTGTTTTCGTGTAGCTTGGCACAATCAATGTAGGTACATCCATGTATCAAGTTTCACAGCTGTAGCTGTCATATATGCCAAGATATAGCGCTTAAAGTGTTTTTGTTGTGAGGAAGGTTCCACGTCCCGTTGGCTAACCGCGTCCACGTTACATAAGGTTCTTAGAACAGACAATTTTGCATCCTTTTTCCAAATTTTAAAACTCTTACTACCATAAGTTATCATAGTTGCTAACTTGGGAGCGAAGATATAGCGTTTTAAGTGTTTTATCGTATGAAAAGTGCCACGCTCCGTTGCGTATTCCCATCCATATTTCATGAGGTGTTTAGCATAAACTAAAAACATTACAACACCGGCCGTGTTTTGCGAGGTGCTTACCATTTGCATTTTTTTTTTACCAAATTTTAAGACAAGCTATCATAGGTACGAGGATATAGCATTTTCAGTGTTTTCGTTATACGATAAGTGTCACGCCGCCTTATCTAATCCCGTCCATATTTTGCAAAGTGCTTGGCGTAGACCATTTGCATCCTTTCACTGAATTTTGAGGCTCTAGCCATCATACTTAGGTACGAAGATGTAGCATTTAATTGTTTTTGTTGTATGGAAAGTGCCACGCCTCTTATTTTTATCAAAATAAAATATAATCTAAGCTACTCAGGGATAGTGTAGCTATCCTATCTGCTAATAGAAATTAGCAGAAAAATTTTTTGAATAGAAGAAGTAGGTCCAGAGTTTACCCTCTACATACAAAAAAAAAAAACAAACTTTACATCTTTATACATATAATACATAGAATATGCAGATATGTATGTATGCAGATCATGTTTAATTTGTGATTAAAAAATTGTATAGGCGGCGTGGTGGGGGTCTGTCTTTAACATCCTATAAGTTACTGAATGCTGAACCCTTAGCGGTACCACTTTAATTTTATAACAATCTGCCACATTTTGGTCTTTCACGACCCCACGTTGAAAAAAAAGTTAAAATAAGTAAACTTTCATGACTGTTAACCGAGTGTTTGAAATGACTCTATAGTACTCTATGAAATTTAATGATTATAAAGCTTATCTTTGAAAAACTTTTTGTGCTACATGTGCCCAAACTTGGGATTATTCGAAACATTGCATATTTTCAAAAATGCCGTGGGGTGCGGTTCACGACCCTATGGTGCCGCTAAGGGTTAATAAAGTTCCTTTAAATTATGTAATACTAACAAACAAAGATAATCTCACAACTTTCTAAGTAATAAAGCTAGAGTAATATAATAAATAAGATTCATTCGGCAATTAAGTCACATAACTTTTAAAGGTCTCAGTATTGCTAGCCCTGTTTCTATTTCAGATATTTTGCTAGTTAAACTAAAAAAAAATTGTTTAAACAGAATGTAATTTTCCTACTTGTATTTTAATGTAACATAAAACTACTTACATGTTTACTAACTATACAAAGTTTTAGTCTGGGCAATGTAATTTTTCAGCAATAAATTTATTTTAGCTCATTGATAAGCTTTTTTTTTTGAAAACATACTATTTTCATGGTAATTTTTGCCAAATGTGTCTTGTTTTAAAAGGGAAGAATACAAAAACAAATACGTTTGTTATAGAATATTATATAAGATGTTTACGAGTTAGCATATTCCTTAGCTATTGATGCACTCGATAGCTAAGTGCAGACTCTTAGAAATTATTTTTATCTATTGTTTGTATTGTATAGGTTCCATTGTTAATTTTCAGCTGCAAAAAAGGTGTAGAGAATATTATGCCAACACACGTTTCCTTAGAATCACTCGCAGAAAATTTACTATAAATTGGGTTCGAATTTTAGTATCGCAAAAGTGTTCTTTTTTTCTGACGCGAACAATGAATTATTCAATCAGGAATTTGTTATTACTGGCCATCGTTGGTATTATACTTGTGGCGGGTGCACCTCCAGGACATCCTTCAACAAGTCCACCTTTTTTTCCGGAAGGGAAAAAATAATATCCATAAATAATAAATCCAGCATGAGAAAATTGTAAAAATTTCCAAAGAAATAAATGCATATTCAATAAATAAATCTATTTTGTTTCAATCGTTAGTTAATTTTATTATTGTGATGATCTTCTCCGGAACGTTTCTACGCTGTAAAGCAATCCAGAGCCAATGGTTGTGAGTGCTGTCAAAAATTTTTTCGGAATCGGCATATGCCCTATTGTACATGTGCTTTAATTATACACCGCCTTAATTATATTCACAGCAACAATGAATCTTGTATCATATAGAATATCTCCGATCAGTAGCTTTGGTGCTATGAATTATGACCAAAATATTTTCTAAAATCATCAGATCTGATTTTGGAATTTGTTTTTTGTGGATTAATATTGTTAAATATGAATTTTTGGAAAATAATATCTTTTTCGAGAGGTTTTGTGCTTTCGTATAGTACAATATATCAAACGATCATTTGAGCATACTTGGTTCCTCAATTTTATTTCAGCTTTTACTCTGTGGACTTGGATATAACAAGCGATATTTGCAAAAGAATAGTCTTTCATTTTTAACCTTAAAAAAAATTTAAGCTAATTTTTTTGTATTCAAACGGAGCAATTGAAATTTTGTGGCTTTTAAAAAAGACCAAAAAAGTTACTTTTTTTGAACTTTAATCGCTTGTAACTCCGAAAAATCTTATTCGATTTACTCAAACAGCATATCTACTATTATTAAACGAGCAATAATTGTATGTATTTATATACATATATATATTTTCAGACTTTATTTCCAAAACGGGTGCAGCGATTTTGATGAAACTTGGGGATTAGCTACATATGTGAACAAAATTAGGATTGGGCTGGGTTTTAACTTATCAAAGACTCCTGGAGGGGCGTGGCACTGCCCTAAACTTTTATTTTCATAACATCATATCTCGAAAACTATTCAAGATATTGTGATGAAATTTGGTACACAGATGCAGATCATAAATGTCTTAAATTTTGCCAAAAGTGGGCGGAATCGGAAAAGTGGGCGTGGCACTTTTCAATAATTGAAAATTTTGATTCAATATTACTCAAAAACGGCACTGAGGATTTTCATAAAAATTTTATAGATAATACCGCTAAAAGCAGTCATCATAACATGCTATGTCACTATACTGGCAAAATTCGTTTAAGGGCGTGGCACAGCCCACAATATTTATAAACATTATAATAAGAGAATTAACAACACAATCGTTCTGAAATTTCATATGGTGGATATACTTGCTATAAGGTACCTCAAGACGAAAAATGGGTGCAATAGTACCAGTGGGCGTGGCACTTCCCATACAAGCAAAACAAGTTAAATGTTATATTTATTGTACTATGAGAGTAATCTTCTTAAAATTTGGTGAGGAGTTGTCGGTTACTATAAGCTTTGAAATAAAATGCCTTTCGACGGGATTGCTTCAGTGGGCGTGGCACCTCCCATACAAACAAAAACCGTTAAATGTTATATTGAGTGCACTATGGTAGTAATCTCAATAAAATTTTGTACAGAGATGTCGGTTACCAAAAATTTTTAAGTTAAATGGATTTCGACGAGATTTCGTTAGTGGGCGTGGCACGTCCCATATATACGAAAATCGTTGAATGTTGTATTTAGTGCACTATGGGAGGTATTTTCTTTAAATTTGGTGTAGAGGTGTCGATTACTATAAGCTTTGAAATTATATGGATTTCAACGGGATTGCGTAAATGGGCGTGGCACCTCCCATACGTACGAAAAACGTTAAGTGTTATTTAGTGTACTATGGGAGTAATTTTTTTAAATTTTTTGTTCCAATCGAAAGAGAAAGCACGAAAAATAAAAAAAATTTTTTGTTCCGATAGACTTTTAATTACAGTGGTGTAGTGTTAATATTGTAGTGGTCATTTTTAATACTTGACCACTTAGTGCGTCCTGAGCAATTTGCGGAATTTGTTGCTGTAATGATATTTTCCTTGTCCTTTGGAGTATCCCGGAAATAGTCACTCCATAAGTGACTACTCATCGAGGCGGTTCACTCCGAGTCACTTTGGGTCACTTGGAGTCACCGAGATGAGAGAATATCGCGATTTTGTGGTTTGCGTTCGATTTTTGTAGAATTGGTCTATAACACCTTTAGGCCACGTTGGTGCAAACTCTTATCGCACCTAATTATGTTTTGCGATGCGTGCGATTTTTGATAATTATTGCTGCAAGTACATATATTTTCCTTGTCCTTTGGAGTATCCCGGAAGTAGTCGATCCATAAGTGACTACTTATCGAGGCGGTTCACTCCGAGTCACTTTGGGTCACTTGGAGTCACCGAGGTGAGTGAAAATCGCAATTTTGTGGTTTGCGTGCGATTTTGGTAGAATTGGTCTATAACACCTATGGGTCACGTTGGTACAAACTCTTAGCGCATCTAATTATGTTTTGCGGTGCGTGCGATTTTTTGATTTTATTACTGTAAGGATATTTTCCTTGTTCTTCGGATTATCCCGGAGGTAATCACTCCATAAGTGACTACTCATCGAGGTGGTTCACCCCGAGTCACTTTGGGTCACTTGGAGTCACCGAGATGAGTGAAAATCGCGATATTGCGGTTTGCGTGCGATTTTTGAAGAATTGCTCTGTAAACCTATAGGCAACGTTGGTGTTAAAACTTTGCGCACCTAATAACGTTTTGCGGTGCGTGCGATTTTTTGGATTTTATTGCTGTAAGGATATTTTTCTTGTTCTTCGGATTATCCCTGAGGTAATTACTCCATAACTACCTACTCATCGAGGCGGTTCACCCCGAGTCACTTGCACTATAACACCTTTAGGCCACCTTGTTGCAAAAACGTTGCGCACCTTTTTACGTTTTGCGGTGCGTGGAATTTTTTTTTTTTATTGGATTTTTACGAATTTCGTGAACCAAAGTGACTTTAAGTGACCCAACGTTACTCGGGGTGAACCGCCTCGATGAGTTGTCACTTATGGAGTGATTACCTCCTGGATAAGCCGAAGAACAAGGAAAATATCCTTACAGCAATAAAAATTAAAAAATAGCACCAACCGAAAAAGGTAATAAGGTGCGATAAGTTTTTGTACCAAAGTGGCTTATAGGTTTTACCCCTCGTACTAACTGTACAATCGGTTGCGGTCTTTTATATAAATGCTGCGATATCTCAGTCGATTTAGTGCCCAATTTAAATGAAATCGAGCCATTTTGAATTATCCTTTTCATTTCTATTCACTATTGGTCCTAATCCACTCTTTTTATAAAAACTTTTGCATCAGACAACAATTTGACGAAACTAAAAGCGAAGCAAAATTGTTGAAAAAAATGGAACAGAAAAAAGAAAAGAAAAATTGAAGCGTGAAAGTGAAAAGTCAACTTTTTTCAACAAATTCCATATTTTTTCGATTTTTTCAACCTCAAAACGAAAAACCGAACAGTGGTCGGTCTCCAGGTACTCATTATAAAGAAAACAAAAAAAAAGTGCCAAAAAACGGTTTTTTTTGGGGATATCTCAAAAACGGTTCTTAAGAAAATAAAATGGTTGGCAGTTTTAGATTCTACTCCTCAAAATACATCGTAAAAGTTTTATGAGAAACCAGATCTCGAGATGAAGCCCAAATTTGTAAATTAGTGTAATCGATCTCCTTGTACCGTATTATAATCATGTGAAAACAAAGCGACCTTACCATGAAATTGTGCAAATGCATCCAATCGATCAATGCCAGTATAATTAACAATCTTTTTCACTCAAATTAGTGTTGAAATTTTCACAAATGTGTAGATAATTTTTATGACCAAGCGATTAGTTCGAACCACGTTTGGTTAAGTTTTGAACTTACATTAGGTTAAATTTTAAATTTTTGCCAGTATGAGTGAGCGCCTTTCTTGAGTTTTCCACAGTTTTGTAAAGTTTCAAGATAAACTTCGTGGATTTGCTGGTCGTTACCTGCTTGATAGCTATCATGGCTATGTTAAGTCCAACTGTGGAAGCCGCACCAAGTACAACGGAGTTGATTGTAGGACACGATACGTCAACATCATTTACTAAAATCTTTGCTGTTCCTGTTAATCATTAATAAAGATAATGATAATTAATTATGTAATAGAGATAATTAATGAAAAAAAATGATTAAAAAAATGTTGCAAAAAATTAATTTTTAATAAAAATTAGGTGATTGTTGAAATTAAGACAGCTCCATTTCCTGGGGAATCCTTCTTAATTAGGAGGAAAAATCTCAGACTATGAAGGATAGTCGAAAATCCTGTTCTCAGTACGTCTTTCGGACTAACGAAAACTTTTCCTTGGTATAAGCGCAAAACAAGCTGAATAATCAAGGTGATAACATTATCCCCGTCTTCCAACAGCAGTTTTTTTTTATAGGAATATACCGCTACAGTGGCTTGTCTAGCCCTCTTTCCAACATTAAGTTACCTAGCCAATATAGAACCACGATACCATGTACTGTCTTTTAAGGCAAGACAAGGCAAGTCTAGTACCATTAAGGAAAGTGGAAGTTAATTACACCTAGTAACAAGAATTTCTTAGTCTAGTTTTGTTTAGCATTACATTTGAACCAGCCTCATTTGACTAGGCTTCGAGTTCAGGAATTTGGTAAACTTTTCAAATATATAGTTAGTGATACATCATCTACGTAGGTGATAACCATAATAACCATCTCTTCAGTGAGTAGTGAATGTAATGGCAGTCTCTGAAAATACCTACCAATGTATTTTTGCTGTATAAATTTTGCAGTTAATCCAGAGTCACACCATCAGGTTCAGGATGATATGCATGGTTTGATTAGCCCATCGAATTTTGATTTCTTAGGCAATGTCTCCATGGTTATTTGAAGAAGTAGAGTTTGGATACCCAGATCTACTGGTTCACGTAAGAAATAATCAGTGAAATTTCTACAGCTTTTTATGTAGAAGATAAAATATGAAGCCTCCTCTATATATCCGCAGAAGTTTCTTCATGAATTGCGTAAAGCCTTCTTTAAGGAACTATTGTAGATCTCGAGACAAGATTAATATTCGTATCGGTCCAAATTATTATCTGTACCTAACTTTTTGGGTTTGTTAAATAAAATCCTACTACTTCGTTCAATTATTTGAATTCCAGATGACTACAATGGTGGTTTGTCTATTTACTGGATAGGATACCTCCAAGGATTTATTTATTCATCCTATTGAGCTTTGAACCAGCTTGTCGATTTTATAGAAAATGCTGTAGTTGAGATCGATAGCATTGCTGTAAGTTCCCAGTTTGTTTTTTTTTTTTAACATTTCATTGAACGAATGGATCGGAGCTGTTAATAATGAGAACAAGTTCTATACAAATTAATATAGAGAACTTTTTAAAGGCAATCCAATGGAAGTAATTTTATTAAAATACATTTAGCCCTTTTTCTGTTAAAGATAACTTAATTGATGCCAAACCAAAATAAAAATGAGATGTCCCCAAAAAAATACTAATTTCAGTTAGAACTTTTGAAAATTAATTATGCATGGGATTCATGCAAATATTCAGTTATTAAAATTATTTTCCTTGATAATAATGTACTTTTTGTACGAAATATTTTTTTTAATTTCCTGCAGAGCTGATTCTGCTCTTTCAGGCATTTGACTCTAGCTAAAGCCTTTTGTTACCTTTGTTTTTTATAGTACCTATCTACATTCATATGTCTAAGAAAAAAAGATTCAAAATTTTGATTATGTTTTACATTTATTCTGCAATTTGAATACATACATACATTTGTTGTCATGCTTTTCTTACAAAATATAAATATTTATACAATTTCAATATTAATTTCTCAAGAATGTAATTTATTTATTTTATATATATAAAACTATATATTAACAAAAAGTGTTTAGTTTTTAAATTTAATTTTTGGTATAGTAGCTGTATAGACGTTTCATTTTCATTATACAAAAGTCCCGTAATTAAATTTATATTAAATTTTATATATTTATTTGCTTTAATATTAAATACACGAATTCAAATAACCTAAAATTAAATATATAACTTAACTACTTAATATTAAAATTTAATTTCAAGCTTAAATTAACTTGAATTATTTTAACTATGAGTCAATTATTTCAGTTAATTATAATTTGGTATAAATATGTATGATACTTTTTAATGAAACATTTTTATTTTATATAATATATTGTTATTTTTTATTTATTTTACAATTTTTTTTTTGATGTACTCTAAATTAACTGCTTATGTCAATAATTTTATAGATTTGCCAGAACATTAAATATTTTAATTTTATGAATGACACCGTTTTACAAATGAATTTTATTTATATATATCTGAAGAATTCCATGACAAAAATAATCAGATATTTAACATTTTTCAAAAAACCAAGAAAAAGATCGAAAATTAAGATTTTCTTTCCACGAATTAACGCGTCAAAGAACTTTCAAAAATTATAACTTTGAGTATTTTCTTCGCGAAGAACCTAAAAAAAACTTTGGGTTTTTCAACAAGTACTCCTGAACTTTGCGCCAATTTTTGATTTAAAAATTTTGTCAAATAAAAAAAATGGAAAAAATTGGTGAAATAATTTTAGAAAAATTTAGAAGTATTTCTAGTTCAAAAACCAGACTTTTTGGTCTAGTTATCAGAATTGCGATTTTTGAAAGTTTTTTGATGTATTTCGTGTCAATGAAATCTAAAAAAAACGGGTGAAATAATAGGCTTCGTTTTTTAAAGTAAAAAATAAAACAATTTTTTTGGACTTTAATAGACATATTTCTTGCATGTAAATAGGTATCCGTTCGGACACCATGATTTCTCTGGCACATTAGATTGTACAAAGCTCTAAAATAAATAAATTGAAACTTATAAATTTGATCCAGGACAAGGCCCACTTTTGATTTGAATTTGAATTTTGTGATATGAAGTCTTATTGTTTTGCGATGGAATGCTTCATATACATAGTTATGTATAAGTATGTACACAACTATACGATTATACATATAAAAAAAAACTGGTTTTGATTTTGACTATATTGCAAATGTTTGTAATTCAAGTTAAGTTTCAATGATTTTGTTTATAAATACCATGGCTTACAATTGATTTCCGACCGAAGGTCGATGAAATCGTCCAGAAATTTTTTCACATAAAAATAAAATTTTAGGTAGATATACAATCTCTCACAAAATAGCTTAGTAATGTTACGCAGATGTTAAAAAGGAATCTATTTTTGGCATATCTTTGCGTTGTAAGCTGTTTGCATAGATATTGCAAACAGAATAATTTTCAGACAACTTGTTCCAAGGAAACAAAATTCCCAAAAAATAAGAAATGAAATAAGCATACATAATATGTTCCTTTTCCTGAAGTGCTAAAGGACAAAATGAAAATTTTTTCATTTATTTTGTTGTACGGGAGGTTAATCTTTATATCTAAAGGATCATTGATATAACATGTTTTAATTTCATATAAGTAAGTTGATGTTGAATTGTGAACATAATTTGGGGCTGTAACTTTATTCACAACTGAGTGAAAGCAATTTGTTTCGCAGCTTTGGTTAGGTAGGATTAGCATTTAATTAAAATACCGACTCACTTAGACTAAATGTTGATTCATTGTGAAACCACAGATTACTTAACTATACACTCTCATTGAACCATCAGCAGCTGAGCTATACTAACATGTCTAAGATCATCAAGGTCGTCAAATAAAAATGAACCAAATGAGTTTTGTGTCGATTTTTAAGAGTAGCAAGTTCGGGGAAAGAGCTATGAAAATGTTTTTCTCATCCTCCATATTCCTAAAACTTCTACAGAAGTCAAAAAACACTGAATACCCGATCACTCCGCATGCCTGCCGATGAGGCAGTGGCCAGTTATGGCAGCAACAATTGGCAAAACACTATGCCGAGTGAAGAATATCAGTTCCAAAGAGTGCTTAATAACCCATTTCGGGCAGATTTGCCTAGTTATGTTGCAAGTTGCCCTTTGTTTCGTAACATTTTTAAAGAACAGTATTTGCTCTGATGCTGTCAAGATTTTTTTGTATAAAAAAAAGCTTCAGCGATCTCTTAATATTCGAGTTCAGAAATTACCCTTCTTAAAAAAAAGTTTCCACAAAATAAACATCCTTATATTCGTATGTTTGTGTATGCAGTAATAGCAAAAACATAAGTCACCCACCAATCACCAGGTTTAGACCCATTTGTAGTGTTATCAAGTTTGTTTAAGAAAACGCATTGATCGTTTGTCAATTTACAAGAATATTGATCTTTGATAATGATTAAGTTCAATTAGTATGTATAATTATCAATTGTCATATATAATTACTATTTTCATTTAAATTATGAAGAGAGTTTAAGTTTTACAGATAATGGGCAAAAATTTGTTTATTTTGACATCAAAATCTTAAAGTAAATTTTTAAATTTGTTGTAAGATTTAAGTTCAACACACGCAATGTGTGAAATATGCTTCTTTACTTGATTAGTATTTGCATTATAAATGCTAACAAATGAGCCACCCTTTTCGTAAATGAATACGTTTTGTATTAATTACCCAAGGGAATAATTAAACTTGGCAACACTGCTAACAACAACTGTTGCGAAAATGTAGTGTAACAAAATTAAACTGCAATGATTTGAATTTGTAAGTGAATTTAAATTTAACGTATGCAATTAGCAGCAGATTTACTTATTTACCCAGTTGGAATTATAATATCAGTAAATAAAAAATAATTAAAAAATGATATAATTAATAACATTAATCAAATAATAAAATTAAGTAATGAAGAATTTTCATTTAAACATTACCTAGTTCTTAATGAATATTACCACATTTAAATACAGCACAATGTATTATTCCTACTGGGTACATACTAACTAAATCAACATGTGTAATTTTAGTGCCATGTCATATATAGCTATATCTATTCAAAAGTATGTATTATGTTTCATTGGTAATGAATTTCAATTTTCGCTACCACAATAATAATTGGATTACATTATAATTGATTCTCATACTGGTGAACCGGCAGCTGGCGATGCTGCTGCCAGGCCAATATCACTGATGCTCTTCACACGTCGATGTTGACCGTAAAGTAAATTCATTTGTGGATCTGATATTGATTCGCTGGTACCAACGCCACTGCTATTGGCGGAAGGTGGTGCGCTCACTCGATGACCGGGTGGTGGTCCATAATTGATGGGCGGCGGTGGTGGTGCTGTATTTGGTGGTGGATAGTGTGGTAGCATGGGTGGACCTACTGTGGCATAAATTCCACCGTTGCCGCCTTCACTACTGCTGTACGAAGGGGTTGGGGAAGTGGAATTACCATAGGAAGTGCGATCGCCAGCGCTGCGGGGTTTTGTATTAAAGCGGAATGCCTTGGAGAGTGAACTCTACGTGAGGTCAGCGAGCGATTCAATCAATTAGCGAGCAATGAAATTAAATAGGAAGCACTAATTAGTTTAATAAAATTTTTAATAATTTTGTATTACACCCAGCACAGGAAGTATTGCAAACTATGAGCGTTAAAATTTGATGAATGATTTGTAAACATGCGATTTTAATGTAGAAACACGCAGATTGTTGACAATTCGAATTACTAAATCTTAAGCCACATAATTAGCATACACACATCCTTTTAGCTAAAGGTCTAGTAGCAAAGTAATTATCTGGTCTTAATCTGGTATTAAGGAACTTAATTTTTTTTAATATAAATTTAAAAGTTTACAGCAAAATGCATTGGAAGCAAAGCAAAAACTGAAAATGAGTTCTAATATGAATTTAAAACTAAAAAAATTTTTTTCCAATATAGGATTTAACTGAGCTAATTTTAGGAAAACAACTAATATGAGTCAATTTAAAAAAAATTTAAAAGTTAAAAATATTATCAAAAGTAATTAAAAATTATTGCATAATTACAATTAATATATGAATTTTTCAATAAAGCATTTGAAACAAAACTCACCTGTGATCCTTTCCATGCCGATATCTGCATAGAGAAAAAACTTTGTGTAAATAGAAAGTGTTTAAATTTGTTTATAAAAAATATGATATAAATTTTTTTAAATATATTTTTGTCCAAGGTTTTTTTCGTATTATATTCAGTTCAGTTAATTTGTGTCAATAATTTTGTGCATTATGCTCTTCTGCTTTGCGGTCATTGTTTTATAAAATTTAGTTAAATTAATATTTATAATGCATAAAATTACAAATTGACTGTTGTAGTTTTTCTATATCAATAATATATCTGTCACTTGTCTTGCTGCTGTTAACACAAAAACCTGTAATTCAAAAAAAAAAGAACAGAATATTAACTTAAATTTTTTGTTCAATAAATATATCAATAATTTTACATTACTTTTAATCCTTGAGAATAAAAAAGAAAAGATTTAAAAAATAGTACACCGCTGTGAAAAATATTTTTATGCTCGAAGTTGATACTTTACAAAATAATTCCTTGATTTTAAATTAGCAAAGAAATTATTTTTTCTTATTTAGTTCTCTTTAATATGCGTCGTATGTAAAAGGTGCTATGATAAGATGCTTTTATAATTAAGGAAGAATACACTTAGTAAAGTGTGTACCAATAAGAGCGCCGGTGATAGCTTCTAAGCTGAACACGTTATTTATTCGAAAAGTAATAATATTTTTAAAGTCAGAAGTTGCAATTAAGTATTAAAATCTTCCCGAAATTCTTCCACTTTTAAAGTCAGTCCTAACAATGACAATGCGTTGTTCTCTCATGTAATGTTTCCTATTTATAAATTGCAACATTGACTGATAAATTAGAACACATGAAGAAATCGTAAAAATTTTTGTGGCTAACCATAATTTTCCATCAGATATTTAAAAAAAAAAGAACGAAGTAGTTTTAAATTTCTTAATATATTTTTCATTCAAAAATAGATACTTGGATTTTTATAGACCGCTTTTACTTTTTAGGTTGGGTAAAAATTTTCATAATATAAAGTTATTTAAAATGAAAAAATGTCTAAAAACTTCTTCTTTCTAAAGTTTGTGCAATTTCATTGAAATTTGTGTATGTGGTCAAGAAATGATATGTATCGACATTATCTGCATTCATAAAGCTTTGTAAGAAGGATTTGATATATTGCTGTTCATTTAATTAAAAACAAGTTATAAGAAGGTAAGGTGTTTTTTTATGAGCTCCTCTTTAATAGCAAAACCAATTTCCGTACAGAAGCAATCAAATAGAAATGTTTGTCATCGATTTTTGCTCTTTCAAATGGTAACAATTCTTGTCATTACTTTAGAGATCACCGTGACTATATATAATAATTTTTTTCAATAAAAATTATTTATTATAAAACTGCAACATTTAACAAATAAAATGATACCTAATGATACCCAATGTGCACAAAAACGGATTCGGCTCCGTTACGGACCCGGAACGGACTTCATAAATGGATCCGTTACGGAGTTTTTTTAAAACTAAAACGGATCCGTTACGAACTCGTTTTTTTAAATAAAACGGATGCGAGCCGGACTCGTTTTTCTTAACTAAAACGGATCCGATACAGACCCGGAATGGACTTCATAAATGGATCCGTTACGGAATCGTTTTTTTTAACTAAAACGGATCCGTTACGGACTCCTTTTTTTAAATAAAACGGATGCGAGCAGGACTCGTTTTTCTTAACTAAAACGGATCCGTTACGGATTCGTTTTTTAAAATAAAACGGATGCGAGCCGCACTCATTTTTTTAAACTAAATCGGATCCGTTACGGACTCGGAACAGACTTCTTATAGAGACCGGTTCCGGACTCCTTTATGGTGAACAAAATGGTTCCGTTCCGAAGTCGGTTTTTGTAAATAAAATGGATCCGTTCCAGATTCCGATTCTGATACGATTCGGATGCGAAATCGTAGGTGATTCGCCTCCAAACAGCGGGAAGGAACGTCCGCGTTGTCGGATCCGTTTCGAACTCGGAATTCGGATTCAATTCGGATTGGTTTTTTTGTTAATAAAACGTTTTCGTATGAAACTCCTCTCGAAAAATTGGAATCCGTTTTGTCGGATCCGTTCTGAAGTCGTTTTTTGTAAATAAAACGGATACGTTACGGACTCTTTTTAAGACATACTAAAATGATGTCGTTAAACTGCGCATGTAACAACCATTGTCTAATCAGGGAAGCTTCGGTTCAAATCCCGGCGACGACATACATTTTTTTTTATTTTTAATTTTTTTATTTTTTAATTTAAAAGTATTTAAAATACAAAAAAAGACCCCCTCCCCCCCAAGGGGGGAGGGGGTCATGGAAAACCTCACTTCAACTTTTGAATGCATAGAATTTACATTAAAAATTATAATTTAATTCTCATGGGATGGAGAGGGGGGGCCTACCATCAGATCTCACCAAGAAGAGAGGGGGTCCAAATTTTCAAAAAAAAAACATCTCACGTAATTAATGGACGTCCCCTTACAACTCGGCTTCCACTGCACCGATTTTGATAAATGAGGTGTCATTCGTTTTGTAATAATTTGTAGACTTTTTGTAAATCATAATGGCTTCGATTATTTGTTTTCCTTTAGTAAATTGTAAAAAACTTTTGTAAATTTTGGTGAAATATGAAAAAATGTAATGACCTGTTTTTTAAATGTTGGAAAGTTTTGGTGTCCATAAGAAAAAAAGTACATTCCAAGCCTCAATTTAGCACTTTTTCACAAAACCCGAATGCCATCACTGGTTAAAGCTTAGTCAAAGAGCAACAAATTTTAACACAGATCCTTTTTCAGTCTGGCACATCCACCGTCCGTACGAATAAAGTTTGTAAAAGGTTAAAATGATCACTGAGCACATGATGTCTTTAGGATAGACAATATACGCCCTTGTTACAAATTTTAAAACTCTTGCTACCATAAGTTACCATATAGCGTTTTAATTGTGTTTATCGCATGGAAAGTGCCACGCTACGTTGCATATTCTCGTCCATATTTCGTAAGCTATATACACCATAACATAAAAGTTCAAAACTATCAATAGCATAGAAGTCCAGATATACTGTTTTAAGTGTTTTTGTTGCATGGAAGGTGCCATGTCCTGTTGTCTAATCCCGTCCGTACTTTGCGAGGTGTTTGGCATAGACCACTTGAATCCTATCGCAAAATTTTATGACTCTAGGTATCACAGGTACGAAGATATAGCATTTTAAGTGGTTTTGTTGTATGGAAGGTGCCATGCCCCTTATATTTATCAAAATAAAATATAGCCTATGTTACTCAAGGATAGTGTAGATTTCTATTGGTAGAAGAATTTTTAGAATCGGAGCAGTAGTTCCAGAGATTACCCTCTACGTACAAAAAATAAACAAAAAATAAACTTTACCTCTTTATATAATAAATAGTATAGATTTAGTGATCTAAGATTTTTAAGGCGAGCATTTATATTTTGAAAGACTAAATAAACTGACATATTTTATTTTTTAAAAAATTGTATCTATTAAAATGATTAAATTCCTATATGTTGTAGCTGTTATCATTGGAATTGCTAGCACAGGTGAGTACATACATATGTAGTTACTATGCATCAGTTTGTATTTTGTAATAGAAAACTCAATTTTTTATAAATATACATACATATATGTATATATGAGCATAAGATCGTACCACCTTACAGGCAAAAAAATAAAGTGCACCGTACACCATCGAATCCATAACATTTTTGCAAGGGTCGCGTCATATCTTCGGCATTTATAGTCCCATCTTAAAGTTACTTAATCGTTTGTTTTCTGGCATATTTTTTAATAGGTCGCGGTGGAAATCATTCCATTTCGTATATTCCTTGAAGCTTTAAACATATTTATTGGCACAGCCCAGGAGCTGTATACCATGGGACTACACTGGAGCTTGGACTTATTTATAAATCCCAAGTTTTAATGCTTAGGGTCAAAGCCAGTATAATTGTCGGGAACTTTCCACCTGAGACTTGCATCTAAGTTTATGCAGAGGTATTGCACTATTTGAATATGGTATTTAATTTTTAAGTATTCAAACGGTTGAGATTTGTTCTCCATCTTTTTGTCAATTGTTATCTGCCCTTTTTCAGTTGACTTAATAACATTTTCACTTGTTGTCAGAACTACCATGTCGTCAGCAAATGTAGCTAATGCACAATTTAGTAAATGTGGTACATCACTCTTATAAAGCAAATAAAGGGATTTTTCAATTGTGTCACAGTTTCTATGAACTTGCTGTTTCATTAGGACAAATTGTTAATTTTGAACTATTTTTCTTTTTTTTTTGATTCAATCATAATTTATATTCGGCTTTGTAGGTGAAGTAGATGAATCATCAGTGGTATGCTTGAAAGGTTCTGAAATCATTATAGTTTCAGGAACTTTTCAAAAGCTTGGAGAATGATTTTTCTCTCCTGAGCAATTTTTAATGACAATTTATTTCATGTTAGGTCATATCTTCATATGCTATCGAAGGTACTTATGAAATGAGATGAGCATACATGATATTTCCACATATTCAATGACTATCAGGATTTAACTATAGTTTTTACATGATTTTTTTCATGATCAAGATTGTGTTCCAAATTCGACTTTCTAAAACTCAGTTTTTTGGATTTTTCTTTATTCATGCACGGTTACAAATTTTGGATTAAATTGTAATACTTTTGGGCTTACATATAGTATATGACTACACCAGAATTGAATTAAAATTTAATACAGCCTAAATATTAAAATTCATTTTTAATACAAATTTGTATTAAAATTAAAAAAAAAAAAAAAATTCATTTCGAATGGGATTCGAGCCGGGTTCGCTTTTAATACAATGGTTGTATGCGCAGCTTAACGACATCAGCCAACGAAGTGTTATTTATTGGTTGACTAAAAGTTTATTTATATTGACAACAACGTAAAATGAAAGTTCAATATTGAAGTACATATTAAAATGTAACACAGCATGGTTTAAAATCAAATATAGTACTTATAAATTAAAATTTAATACAAAATTTATTACAACATAATCTATTCAAAAGTAATCAATTTAATCAAAATTGTATTAAAAATCCTTGTGATATTTCGCTTGTATTAAAACTTAATCCAAGATTTCTAACCGTGTAATAAAACAACGCCGCCTACAATACCTTTAAAATATGATAAGAAGTATACATACATAGGTTACCATATAATCAACAGGCGTGTCAGAAACATACAAGAAATATGCCCTTACTCGAGGACATATACAGAGAAGTAACCTCAGATCGATGAAATTTACAGGTTTTCGATCCTATAACAGAATATTTACTCAAAATCGAAATCGAGGACGTCTGATATAACTATTTTCAAAAACAAATTGTTGACGTTTGTTATGTATTGTGGATATATGTACATTAGGGTGGTTCAAAATGCAATACATGTTTCGATTTTTGTAGCTCAGGCCCGAAAATATATTTTTAGCCCATGGAGCTATTGTACCAAAATTTCAAACGAATCGAACCACGGGAAGTCGTGTCAGTGGGTCGATTTCTTTGAATTTTGTGCATTTTCGAGACGATTTTTTAGTATTATTTCTTTAAATTAAAAAAAATATCAACTTTGAGGTATATTCGTGGCTATCATTTTGTATGGACTCAGTATGAAGTAAAATATGTCCGAAAATTATAAATCAGAAAATCGCCGCAAATTTGAGTATTGATTCATTGATACGAATGTGAAAAATGCTAAAAAATCTAACATACTTCCACTCTGCCCGTTCGAAACCAAACCTATTTTATATTTTTCGGCCACGGCACTATGCGCAATCGATTGGGAATCTTTTTTCACACAGAAAACGATATGTCAAAGATTTTTTGTACCAAAAATGCGATCTGGAAAAATATTTGATTGAGAAAAGCAAGCATATTCGTCAAAAGAAAATAAAGAATTTTAGTTAATTTTTGTTCAAGAAACGCTAATATTTCACATTTGTTCATTTTGTAGATTTTTTCCGGTTTTCGGCGGCCACTTTAAGTAATTTTTTAAACTGATCTTCGTCCTTCATTATCCGTTTGTTGAAATTTTGCAAAGACCAATAACTCTTTTCGCGGTGTCACGGTGACACGCCTTCCCGTGGTCCGATTCGGGTCAAATTTTGCTACAAGGGCTTCATAGACTCAATGCAAGTTTTCAGGCCTGAGCACCAGAAATTTGACGGCATTTAATTTTTCCATACGATTTTGAACCAGCCTAATGTACATATATACAAACCCTTTATATAGTATCTATTGTTTCAAGTTCTTATTTAAAATTATAATACTAGAAAAGAGCTTTCGGACGTATTTAGACGATTTTCTTAATATAAGTTCTTTGAAAAATAGACAGTTTTTAACTTCAATTATTTGTTTTACAAAATGAAGGCAATGATAATAGTAAAAAACGCGCCAGTGAACGCACTTGAGAAAGAAAAAAATTCGTCTAACACAATTTTCTTTCTTATAATTTTGTACAGCATATGCCAGATTGAAATGTTACAGATGTGGTTTATATACGGAAATAGGTTGTGGTGATCCTTTCATAGCCAGAACTTATCAAGAATGTGATGTGGATAAAGATGATAGAGAACCCACTAGTTGCGCTAAACTTATATACGACTTGAAAGGTTCACAATGAAATTTTTTTAATTTATATACATTGTCGACTCTCTCTATATATGTTATATTCTCTTATATTTTTTTCCATTTTCTCCCTTTTTTAATATATTTAGGTGAAATAAAAACAATTCGTGAATGCTATACTGGCGATTTTTATGCAAACGAGGAAGGTGAAGATGATTGCGCAAAATGGTATGCTGAAGGTAATGAAACAGGGTATGATAAATGCTTGATGTGCAACACAGATCTATGCAACAGTTCAATATCTACTGGAGTATTTGCAGCAACTATTGCGTTCCTCGTTGTTATAGTTCGCTTGATATCATAATTGGCAGAAATATTAAGTCATTAGCATAAATCAGCAGATTTAAATTCAATTGTTATTTTTCTAAATTGTATTGTACGAAATATACATATAGCGTAATATATTATTGAATTTGCTTATTAGATATGCATTTTCTAATTGTCATGTTGTTAATACACTTTTAAGAACTTATTACACACTGCGATTTTTACCGAAAATTATTAGTGTAGGAGAAAAGATTATAAAAGGTGAAATTTAGAACAAAACTGTTTTTATCAATGACGCAAAAACTAAAAATCCTAAAGAACAAAAACAGCACATGCAAAACATCTGTTTAGATCACTTTTTAACTGCCATAACGCATAATAATCGCTTAACTTTGTTTTATTGGAAAGGTTTTGAAGAGGGGCAATGCAGAATGTTTTTTTTTCCAAAAGTAGGCGGCGCCACGCCCCTAGCAAAAAAACCGTTCCACGGCTAAATAAATAGTCCGATTTCATTGAAGTTTGGTTTAGAGCTAGATTGGCAGATTGGAAACGCAAAGTTTTTAAAGTGAGCGTGGCACCGTCTTTAATGGTAAAAAAGGCTGCCACAGCTGAGTCGCTGCACCGATTGTGATGAAATTTTTTATGGAGATAGACTGCCATTTCACGCCCCTTAAAAAAACTTTTCATTGCAAAACTTATGAGCCGTTTTTGAAGAAATTTGGACATTGAAAAATATATTTGTTTTTTAGTGGGCGGTATTGCGACGCCAATCAGAAAATATGATTTCGTATCTAAGCTAATGGATCCATTATCATGAAATTTGGTATATACTTTTTGCATTATTTTCTTGACCACAAAAAAACTAAATTCTATAAATAAAACTGCAATGCTTTACAAAATCCGTCGATTATTTTCCCATATAGTTTCGTAATTTTTCAATGGACACAGGAAATATTGATGCCATAAATATGTTAGCGTCTAAATGGATATCACCTTGATTTGTATCACTAGAATCTTGATTTCACCTGATTAGTCACAATAATTTTTGCGATCACTTCACGTTAACTACACCATATGGCATACATGCAATTGTTAGAGCTGTCAGCCTTATGGGAAAAATGTGGCGCGAAATTCAAGTACAGCGCTCTTAAGTGACCAGTTTGGATATACCACACTTAACAGAAAAAGTCTGCGTGGATAAAATAAAATTTGTTTCTTTTCACAAAACATCAATTAATAAATCAGTTACTAGCTGAACATATGTACATACATACAGTAATTTTTTTATATTATATTAAACATAAAGTTTATAACTAAAAATCCATAAAAAAATTCATTAAAAGTAATTATATCAAGCCGTAACAACGACTTGTCGTAGGCTATAATTTGAACGGTGAAATGTCGTCTTTCAACGATTTGGCCTATTTTGCAATAAGTTTTTCCCTTTTCTCATAAGCCTAATATGATTTTTCCTACCTTTGGTCACCATGATTTAATCAAACATTTTCCAATCAGGAATACACCTTATCAGTCATTTTATTACGAGCTACTGATGCTACCGAAAAAGTAATCAACTTAAAGTTTAGCGGTCTGATAATCGAAGATTCTTTGTTTGTCTTTGACGCAGACTTGATTTTTTGCCTTTAATTTTTAGAGTTTTTTTGTTAAAATGTAATTTCAGAAATTTATCTTAAAAAAAATAATAATCTAAATACTACAAATAAAATTAAGTGAGAAATTTATTTCTCAGAAGAAACAAAGTTTTTTCAATTGTGTACGCATACTTATTCTGACAAGTGTAAGTGCGGCACCATCTGTTACATCGGCAGAAACTAAATTTTTGTATACGGTTAGCCCCTCATTTTTACATAATTGAAATTTACGTATAATTATTTTGTAATGATTTAATTTTCGTACAAAATGTCAAACATTGATTTTTTTTTGTAAAATCTTACTTACGCGCTGTTGCAATATTTGGTCAGCAATACAGCAATCGTGTGTCTGCTACATTACACTAAAGTTAATTTAGTTCAGTGTTTGTTTATGTATTGATATTTTTTAAATTTTCATTGACCACCCTAATTTCAATTAAGTGCAAAACTTTTTTTTCACATTCGTTTATTTTTTTGTTCTTAATGATTTATTTACTATTTTGACACTTTTTCGCTGATTTCATTAACTTTTTTATTTTAAATAAATTTAATTTTTTTTTTGTAATAATATTACATATTTATTTGACATTTGCCATAATTTAAGCTGCTTTACTATATAAAGTTTGCAATAATTTTCTTTCTTTTGAGTTTGTATATTTTTTCACTTATATTATTAATACATTTAGGTTTTTAAGCATTGACTTCATATCTGGGACAGTGATGGCATTTTCGGTACATTTGTACTTTTTTCGGTACATTTACGTCCTGAAAAATCGTTGTCAGTACATTCGACAAGTTTTCAGTACATTCGGTACATTTGGGGCATTTTCAGTACATTCGCCAAATTTTTAGCACATTTTCAGTACATTTTCGGTACATTTGGACAATTTATAATATTTACCATTTTTTTGTTTTTTAGTAAATGAGTAGATTTATAGTAATTAACTGTATATAATATCATTACCCTATTATATTAGTTACGTTTTTTTTCTTAGTAAATGAAAATAATCGCGCAATGTGTAGATTTTGTAATTAATTTAATGTGAAACATGTCTATTTTTGAGATGGGAAAAGTGAGGACCTTTTTTTTTTTTTTTGATAGTCAATTTTAGAACAATTTCGTGCAAAATTGGGTGCTCAAGACAAAAAAGTACATTCGGGATCTAAAAAGTACATTTGAAGTCTCGATTCAGTACATTTTCACAAAACCCAAATGCCATCACTGATCTGGGATATTCAACAAAAAACAACAAAATTTATTAATTTTTTTTTAAAATTTTTTTGTTTTTAATTTGCTACAACTACATCCTTAGTATACGGTAATTGGTTTAAATTTGCATATAAATATTTATTGTTGTATTTTTGTTTCTTAATTAATTATTATTTACAAAATTTTGTAATGCTGCATACTTTGGTTCTTTTTGTGGTTTTGTTGTAGTATCTTTTGAAAATTATTTCTACATTTATTTTTAAGTAATCGTATAATTCAGATTTGTTACTGTATTTTATGTACTAAAGTAAAACTGTGCGATTTTTAGTGTTTTTCGTTTTAATTTGTTGCATAAATTTGTAAGCTTCTATTACTAATCGTGGACTGTTTTGTTTAATATCTTTGGATCTGTTGCAATGGCTATATGTTTATTAAATGTGTTGTTGATTTTTTTTTTTGTGAGAATATGGATAGACCCCTAAAAATTATGATGCACATTTTGGAGCAGTGCTGTTAGTTGCTTTGCGACGCGCACTTTGAAGGGTTACTGTGCTATGCATTTTATAAGGTAAAAACTTGATATTCGCAACAATTTTGTTTTATTCCGAGGACCGATAATAATGATTCAAGGGGGACCGTTCCTCAACTAATTTTGTCTCAGAACCGATTTTTGTTTCTCGCCGTGTTTAAATGCTAATTTTGGTTTAGTCTCGATACATGCATTTTAATTTCTAGCCTCTACTTTAAACCGGTGCTGAATATGTAGTGTACCAAAGTACATGATACCTAAATAAATTAGCCATTTAATTAATATTTGAGCTTTCCTATTAATAAAACTGTATAAAACTTGGACTTTTGTCAAAATGAACTTTTGATCAATTTGAACAAAGAAGATTTTTTAAAGAATATCGTTGAGGGCTTCTTTTGTTATGATGTAGCTTATAATCCGGAAGTTAGCGTCGCATTTTTCGAAATCATTTCCACCCACTTAGTTTTTTATTGTGGTGATAATTTAAGTATAGCTGATAATCGAAATAAGCGTCAGTCGCCAGAATAGTGGTGCGCCTGGTTGTGACAGGCAGACACAAAAAACTCGGAAAGTAAGCGACAAGTAGAAAAATATGTTAAGACCAATGTTGTAGAAGATAGAAAAAAAAAAACACATCGATTTCATGTCAGAAAAATTCCTAAACGACAATATTTAATCTTCTTTTCATCGTTTTAAAGTTTCCAATAAATACTGTAATTTTGAGCAAAAATAGTTATTTTGGGCGAAAAATGCGGTTTTCAGATTCAAACGAGTAAAATGTTAATTTAAAACTTTCAATAAAAATAGCATTTTTTTCGAAAATGAAGATAGTCATTAGTAATTTTAAAACTATCAAAAGTGGGTCAAATCTTGTCATGCGAAAAATTTTTAGGCATGAACTCGATGTGTTTTTATTTCTTTTAAAACTTTAGTTCTAATATATTTTTCTTCATGTGGCTTACTTTCCGAGTTATTCCGCAAAGTTTTTTTTCTCATAACCAGGCCCACCACTATTCTGGTGACTGACGCTTCTTTCGATTATCAGCTACATATACTACTTAAACTATCATTTGCTAAAAAAAAATTAAATGATAGGAAACGACTGCAAAAAATGTAACGCCACCTCCCGGACTATTATGGCATGCGCAAAAATCTAAGTCATGATTATTTTTGAGATATGAACAATCGGAATTTTATATACGGCTAAATTTTATGGGTTTCATTGAAATTTGATTCCTAATTTTTCAACAAATGAGAACCGATTCGCATAAGTTTGATATACCGTATTTTATTTCTTGGGCTATAGAGAATTAAAAAATAATTTGTTCATGAAAATTGTGAGTGGCGAAAAAATTAAGGAATTGAACATCGTCCTTCCGATCTGACTTGATATTTTGCTTTTTTCAAAAAGTAGGTTTTAAATAATTATTTATTTTATTATAAGGCTTAACATTGGGTAGACTTGCCGTAACACAAAAAAAAAAAAAAAATAAATTCAACAGAGCCGTGCCTAGCTCTCCCGGTACTGTAGTTTAGATTAATAAATACAGAATTTTCCTTTATTATGAAGGTGTTTTTCTTAGCCAATTTTTTTGCATACTTGATTTCTCTTTTGTAGCCGTCTCATACATACCAATCAAACATTTTAAATCATAGCTCGTAAAATAATTTTAAGCGTTATTACTATTCATAACATTGTGTGTGACACCTCTGGAGTATTGGAGATCATTATGTTTACTACTTATATATAAAAATGCACCCAAAACATTATACCGCATGTGAAAAATAATAATTAAATAAGTAAATTCTTCATCAATGTATTTTAACTACAAACTTATTTAAATAAATAACTTTTCGGGAAAAAACTAAAATATCGCTTAATTTAGGTTTGTATATATTTTACAGTAACCTCCGGGAGCGCCACTAATCCATACACATATGTATTTGCGATCAGGAGCGTCACTTCACCAAAACCTTGGGGAGGGGGGCAAGAATTATAATTCCACCACTATTAAATGGTTTTATTGAATTGTTGTATTGAATAATACCTAGTATCAGAGCCAATGATACCCAATGGAATGCCCTCCCCAGCCCTGCCGAATTGACGCCACTGTTTGCGATACTAAGCCAATCTAGTCAATTTGTTATCAGTGGAGGAATGGCATATCGGATCATAGCTCTGCTTATGCGGTTGGGTAGTCTATGCTTTTGAAAATATATATTGGGTACGCTGTCGGAACATTTGATACTTAGAAGATGAGCTTATTCTGGATACCAATTTTGATTTCAGAATATGAAAGTACGAACTGGTAAGCCACACTCATACAATAACCTATGGAATCATTGTAGCGGTATTTGAAAAATGTATCAAAAATGTGCTGTAAATGTAACTAAGAGAAGAGAGCTAACATTTTTGTTGTGTTTAAAATATTTAAAAACTCTAGAAACAAACAAATAAATACTGTGAGGAAATTCTTATCGAAAACCTAACAGAATTTCTTGATTTCATTCTATATTACCTGTTATTTCGATCAGACAATCTTTTTTTTTAGCTAATTATTTATTGTTCTTTTGAAATATGACAAACATGCAACTTCACCAAAAAAAGTTTTGTTTTGTTTTCAATAAATAATATATAATAATTTTATTTTAGTTTTTATAAAAATTAAAGAACATTGCATTGAAAGAAAGAAAGTAACTGAAACTTTCAAGACACTATTTGAAATAAATAAATGAAAAATCTAAAAGTTAATACAAAACAATTTAGCTGTGCACAGATTTTTAGACATTGAACTTTTCTGCATATTTTTTTTATAAACCTTATTGTTAGAAATAGATTAAAAATATAGAAATATTGAATTCATATAATAAATTAAAAATATTTAAAACAACGAAAGCTTCACACTGCAATACAAGCTAACAAAGTGACAGAGATATACGCGTTTCGACTATTTTGTTTTCGGCTAATTCAGATGAGTTAATTGTAGAATTTTTATTTTTCTTTTGAAATTTTAGTTAAGTGTAAGTTTTCCCAAAACATACCACGTGCCATTTCTTAATGTGCTTTGAAAGTTTTAATGACTACAAAATCAGCATCAATGGATTTAACTTCCAAAAATAAAGCAATCGTAGATCAAGTGTATCAATAGGATTTATTTTTTAGTATCATACGCATCGAATTGCACAAATCAACTGTTTTGTTTTTATTTGCAAAAGGTCGCTGATGATTCCATTTAGCAATGAATAAAACTAGTATGACCTTAGCTCTTCTTTATTTGTCGTTTTGCACTTTGTTTTGTATAATTTTTTTTTGGTATGACACACGTGTGCTCTTTTAAAATCAAATACTGTTGATTAATTTTTTTGAAATACAAATTTTTCATTTCAGAAACTGAATACAAGGTAAATAATGCTCGTTTTGGCATCATTGAAACTTATCAAACACATAAGGAAATACTTCAAGTTTTCAGAAAAACTTAACACTTAACTTATAAATAAATCATACTAAGAACACAAAAGAGCATAATTTCTTTTATCTTCAAATTGATCTTACAATTCGTTCAAGTAAAGGAAAAGAGTTAGAACTATTATGACAAAAGAAATATTTAAATAAAAATCTAACATATAAATCGCTTTAGTGTGTATATAGTTGAATAGAAAGAGATAGCAATACTTACTCTTAAGCTGCTATTCGATCGCCGATCGGCTGTGGCATAGTGTTGTAATCCACCTGGTCCAGTTATTGGCACTATGCCGCAACCGGAGCGTATGCCTTGACCCAGAGTTGACCTAAGTGCAAAACACACACACACACGCACATACAAATAACAAAGTTGCATACATTTATTTTTGATTTTTTTCAAAGTAGTTTTTTGTTGTATGTTATATTGTTGTTTTTTTTAGCAGCACAGATCATAGCCAGGCACATTAAGTTGCAAAATATTTATGTGGATACATGTGTGTGTGTGTGTGTGTGTGAGTGAGTGATAGAAAAATTTGTTGTATTGGTTGTTGTAATATTGATTTTGGTGTTGTTTGTCGTTTTAGCATTTTTATTATTTTGTTGTTGTAGCATTGAAAGTTGTTGGTTTTGTTGTTGTTGTTGTTGTTGTGGTTTTAATTGTTGACAATACATACACATTAGATAGAGAGACAAGGCAAGACCAAATGATAAATCAAGTTCAATAAAAGTTTTATAAGAAAGAAAGAGAAAAAGAAAGAAAGAAGACAGAAAAACATTGAACATTAATAATTTTGTTATAAAACACTTAACTACTTGCAGTTCAAAATAATTATTAAAAAAGAACATTGACATACGTAAGCTTATAAATATGTAATAAGTGGTTAAAAATTGTAAATTTTATTGGTAACAGAGTTTCAAAAAATGGTAACAAGCGGCACTAACTTGCACGCAGGAATAAATATCATAATGTTCGCATAAAATTTATTTTTTTTTGGTCACTTGGTACCTACGTTGTCCGGTTTTGATTATTCAAAAAAAAACTTGAATTCATTATATAACTACACTGAGAAAAAAGTTTGCTTAAAGGATAGAAAGTATATTGAGTCCATAACAAATACACATTTGCTTGTATTAACCCTTTCACGTCCAATATTGCCTATAGGCAACATTGTCTTCTCATGCCAAAATCACCGTTATGTTATTTTTTTTAGCGATCGGTTTTGCTCTTGTCTTATCAGCTGTTCTGTTTTGTGCATTCAGGTGTATACACAATTTAATTAGCTGCAATGGGTTTTTAGTATTGGCGTCACTTACGTCGTAACGTCGTTAAAAAAACATGTGCCGAAAAATTTAAGAAAAAAGGTCCTTGTACTTTTAATTAAATTATGTGAAAAAAATTACTCGGACTTACAAAAAAAGTACTTCTATTGGTTGTGTGCCAGGAACTTTCCGAAGGAAATGCTGTCTACAGGCCGAAAGGACGAACAAGGACACGTATGACTTTGAAATTGATGTCATTTAGTCTTTATAGTCGTATTAATAAAAATGTGAGCTCAAATATTTTTTAATTCCTCACACTTTAATTCGGGCATGAAAGGGTTAAACATATTTCGTTTGAAATATGGGGTAAAACTTACGTAAACTCCAGGTGAAAAAAATAATGGCACCGATTTGGCTGAAATTTCGCATTGTTGTAGTATCAATGTCCAGCAATAAAACTACGTAGGGATTTTACAGTATTTTTTGTTGTCGAAAATAAGGTGGTATGAAGTTCACGATTTTTGTACTTTTCCAGAAAAAGTGTTTTTTTCGAAAATTCATAGTTTACGTCAAACTTAATCAATTAATAATTTTTATACCAACACTTTATCTCAAAAACAAGAGCAGATTCAGCAAAACCACTATGATTTTTGGATTCAGCGGGAAATTTTACTATAGGAGCGGTGGTTTTTATTTGCCGCAATATTATTTTGGAAAAATTTGTAGACTAGAAAAGCAATCTCAACATGCTGTACAGCACGCGTTTAACGGTTCAAAAATTTTAATTAGCTACTTACCCCAATGTCTGTGGGATATCATTTTGAAGCTTGAGAATCGAGCTTTAATCTGAACTTCACTAAAAAATTATTAAGAAATTAGTTTTCCAAAAAAACTCAAAAATATATTTCAATTTGCAAAATTTTAGCTTTTTATTTTTTTTAAAATTAAAAAAAATATCTAAATAATTTTTTTCCTATGAATAAATTTGCAGTATTAAGCGCAGAATAAAACAGAGTTTTTTTTTAAGAAAAAACAAAAAATTATTAAAATATAGATTTTTCAAAAAAAATGCAAAAATATTTTTCAATTCGTAAAATTTTGCGAAAAATTTGTTTTTTGGAAAAGTTGTATTTTTTTTCTAAAAGTACACATAAAAACCTATAAGTGTTGGTATAACAATTATTAATTAATAAAGTTTGACGTAAACTATGATTTTTCGAAAAAATACTTTTTCTGGAAAAGTGCAAAATCCTTACGCAGTTTTATTGTTGGATATTGATACTACTTACAATAATGCGAAATTTCAGCCAAATCGGTGCCATAATTTTTTTCACCTGGAGTTTTCGTATGTTTTATACCATATAGGTTTTTGTAAAAATGTTGTTGTTGTCTACCATACAAAAATAAAATAATACAATACCTTATGTTTTTGATTGTTGTATAATTTTTTTACTGAGAGAATCGTTTAGAAAAAGAGCTTGATGTAAAAGTCTTGCAAGCTAAAAGCTTTAACTGAGAGAGTCCTATTGCCAGAACTGTTATAGCGTGCTCACACATGTCATATTTTTTTCCATAATAGAATTTACGACTTTTAACTTTACAACACCTTATAAGTTTTTAGATTTATGCACAATTATATCAAACAGATGTTTTTCAAAGTTTAGCTTCTATGTGTTGGCAAGAACTAATATTTTATTTGAATTATCTAGCTGGAAAATCATATGCTCATATGCTTATCTGAAGCACAGAGTTGTTTTTTCGAACGGCAATAGATGTATATTTTTTTATTTCTTTAAATTACAACACATATATTTTAATTGCATGGTGTGCATAAATAGAGCACTTGTATCGGCGCAAAGTTTATGAGATATTTGACTTCCGTAAACTAATATATAACGCAATAATTTCTTAATATTGATTTTAAATATAAAAATAACAATTATTGGCAGTGTCCATGAAAGGGGCCTATATGTTAATTATAGAGTAATGTTTTATATTATCAAATTAAATAAATTAAGAAAATCTTTAAAATGTTTTAAAACTATGCTTCGAAAATTTCACAGATGTTAGGTTAGGCTCAATATACATTCTTGTATTTTAGACGCTTTATAAATGAAAATATTATTTTTGTAAATATAAAATATAACACATAACTCTCTTGTTTTTTGCTTAAAAAGAAAATAACTATTAACTATTTATATGCTCCAAAAGTTTATGTTTATGACGTGGTGAAAATAACAGTATGATGCAACTAAACCTTTCTTCAGGTAAAAAAAAATAGCACAGATTTTGTCAAATTATCAGATCTAACTAGCGATAAGTTCGGGGAATTTTCATTTGCTTATTGCAAAATTTTCAATATCTCAATGATTTTTCAAGTGATTTGTGTATTTACTATTTACTGCTATAAATGATGTGTGTATTTATAGCAATGTATGAATGTTTTAAGAAATTCCCTATTTTAAATTACTTTTAAAGTCTTCTGTTTTCTATGTTTAATACTTCATTGTGTGTGTTGAATAATTGTGCTTTTGATATATGTTTCTATTTAACATAATTTCGTTATTCTTCTTTTAATAAACTAAGTAGATAATTAAAGCAATAAAAGCCTTTTAATATTCGTTATTTGAATTTCGATTATTTTCTACTATGCTATAGAGATTTTCTCATACAAATTAATATTTACTTATGGTAAGTAAACACATTTTGTCATCAAAAAAGCGAGAAGTGGAACAAAAATAAGACTTTTTTTTTCAATTTCAATAAATAATGCATGGAGAATGCTTAATATATCTATGGGACGTTCTACATCAAGCAAATCACTTACCTACACAAAAATTTGGTTTGACCGATCAAGACGTACGACGTCTTAAATCGATTTATATTCTGACAATAATTTTTGCTATTTCGACGCCAACAACCAATTGCTAATACAACAATTAAAATAAACATACATATATAAGAAGCACTCTTTTAATTATATATTAATATATATAAATTAATTTTCAAACATAATTTTTCAGAAACGAAAAAAAAATGCTTATTCTCCAATCAAGTTCCTAGCTTATTTTTTTTTTTAGTTGAATTTAATTAAAAGCAAAAAACGTGTATTGAAAACATTAGTTTATTTTCTTCAAATAAATTTTTGTATGAGAAAGAAATTAAAATATTTCAAAACTATCTAAATTTTTGTTACACATTTAAATGCATTTTTGATTAACTTGAGAAAATTAAAATTTTTATTATTTAATTTTTTTTTTTGAATTTTCTTGCTTCAATTCAAATAGAAAGATTTTTGGAATTTTCTTGCTTTAATTAATTCAATTAGAAGTGTTGAATTTCCTCAATAAAATATTGTTTTTTTTTTTTTGTAAAAGAAAATGCAATCTCAGTTACATATGTTTTTAACATACATCACACTTTTTTCCAACTATTTTTTTTTATATACTTTACTTAACTTTGCTATAACACATATGTACTTTATATCCACTAAATAATTATTGTTTCCTTTAACGGTTTTCTTAAGCCACCTTCAGCTGTGTGAATCATTATGAATTCTAATTTTAAAGTTTTAAAATCTAAACTTAATTTATCTTCCTAAAGGTTTTGGATTCATCGAAAGGCTTCGTGTGTTTGAATCCATTTGAAATTCCTCCATTTGGCAGAATACGAGATATCTGCTCGTGAGTATGCAATTGTGAGATATAGTTATGAGAGTTATTTTTTTTTATGAATTTCTTTTTTTACTTTAATAAATTAATGACTACATGTTATGTTTCTGTTTCGATTTTGTAAAAATGCGGTGTCATTCGGAAGAGTTTCTTACGATGCGAGTAACAAAAACAAATGAACTATAAATTTTATGACGTTGATAAGATGATTTTTTTGAAAATAAAAACTTAATTGAAACGCATATGATGGGGGCTTAATTTTATTCTACGAAAAATATGTAATTATTCTATTTCAAGTAACATTTTGCGATTAAGTCTTGGAAGGTTAAGGATACTTACTACAAACAGTAGCAAGTCCATATATATTTTAAAGGCTCTTAGCGTAAAATATCAGATTTCAGTGTTTAAGTTTGTACGTGAGAAATCGCTCATGATCGTTCGTCTGACCTTTAGACTGCGCTAAAATTTGGATAGTCATGGCGTTAATGTGTCCAAAATCATATTGGAATCCTATTTCGCATTATTGAATCGTCGGAAAATAAAAGCCGTAAGCAAACCGTTCGACGGGCAGCTTCTTATTATTTTTTTTTTTAATTGAAACCCCAGATAATTCTTACACAGAACATATTTTTACTTATGACTATGCAAAAGCGGCAATTGTGGAAGTTCATAACTGTTCCGTACAACATAATTTAACTTTATCGGATGAAAGAAAAAATCTGTAAAAATTCTCAAATTGAAAAAGAAAAACGTAGACAAGAAAAAGTTTTTATACGATTTCTGTAAGAAAGGCGAAAATATCCATAAGATTATATCTTACGTGCAAATCAACGCAATGCCAAATACCTATTCGGAGTCGCCGAAGTTTTAGTCCAAACAAATATTTTGTCTCAGTTTTAACTTTGATTAGCTCCTTTTTTATCGAACTTGCTTTTACATTAAGGTTGTTGCTGATAATACAGTAGTTGTACAAAAGTACCAATTGCGATCAAATAGTACTGTAATTAAGAAGGTCTTACTTAGAAATATTCATAATAATTTTTTTTTAAGATAATGGTTAAGTAATTCTAATCCATACACATGTTGAGATGTGAGATTATATATGTAGATCTCCCTGAGTAGATGAAAATACAAAGTTATGCAGAATTATTCGTGAGTCTTTAACAAGATGCACACATAATAGTTCTCGGGCAATGCACGTTACCTTGGTATGAGCTACTGTTAGCTTTTCAATCTCTTTTCTTTAGAAATCAAACTACAGTACAGTCGCGGTAACGTGAACAAAATAAATTTTGTATTGACTACCTTGTAGCAAGACATGTAACTCAATGACGCAATTCGCAAAAGGCTGTTTATTTTTATGTATTTTTTTTTTTAGTTTATGAAGAAGTTTTTTGTTTCTTTTAAAGAAGTTTTTGTTGTTACAAATGATATGAAGAATAAAAATTTGATGCAATTAAGTTACAGAAACTGCGCTGTATAAATTTTGGTTTAAATTACATATTTGCTGACGTGAACAATTTCACGCTACCTGTATTTCGATTTTATGATTACTTTAGTGATTGATTTAAGTTAACTAGAAATCGTGTAAGTTCAGTTTTTGTGGCAAATTGTAGGAATCCCACATATACAGCAATGTGCATACTAAAATGTTATGGTCAGTACAGCAAATTAAAAGCAGGTAATTTACCTGGAGGTTGTCAAAGGAACTTTTGAGTATATTTTTAATACATTAAAGTTAGTTTATGACAAACAAGTAATATAATTACATATATGCATATAAAATAACATTTTTTAAATGAGCGGCAAAAAAAAAAAAATATTGAGCAGTGACCATTACCGATGAAAAATTCAACTAGAGAACAAAAAATTATTTGAAAATTTCTTATTAAATTTTTTTAATCTGTAAATTAAAAAAAGTGGCTAGTCACCACAAAATAAAATATCTTTTTGGAAATAATTTTTATACACCATGCTTATAAAATGAATTTCTGTAAATATTAATCGAAATCATATAAAAAATTAAACTATTTCTGCAACCAAGTTGGCTATACCAAGTCATCTGTAGAAATAATTTTTCTTCGATTTAACCAATTTGAAAGTTGAAAACAACATTACCAAAGAATCAAGTTTAAATATTCTGTTGCAATACAGAAACTTTAACATTAGCGCAAGTGATGTGTGCATATGTTGAGCATTCCACATATAATCACTGCTCAAAATGGCCATAATCTACCGCTCATTTAATTGCAAGTCAAAAATGTATGTTAAGTTTATTATAACATAAAATAACAAAGGAAATGAAAATATGATATGAGTTAATTTAATGTGATTTCAACAGATGCAATAATGAACAAAAGGATTTAGGACTTATACCAAAAATATTTGGTATATTAAATTAAAGAAATTTAATGATGACTAAAACAGTAAGATATAGAAAACAAAACCAAATGCATTTCAAAATAATAGGTCAGATGAATATGTCAATTGCTTGGGAATTGTTCACATGAGTGTTGTAGTATAAGTAAATATTAGAGAGAGAGTTCCTTAAGTATATTGTTATTTTAAAAATTCGATAAACGAACTAAGTTATTAATCAATCAAAATAATATAGAATGTTTTAAATATGCAAGGATGACGATACATCTTTTGATAAAGCTCACTGAATGAAATTTCTGTTACATGAGCATGCATTCTTTGAAAACATTTAATTGCTAAAATAGTCAATACACTTTTTTTTTTTAATATTTAAATTCAAGTTCTCAAAGATCAGATATATCTGGAATTTATTTTCATGTTAGTAACTACTTGCTGAAGAAAAAGTTGAAGGCAGCCACACTGTACTCCGTGCGAAATGGGTTAAGATTCATGATATAAAATATTTTGATAAAGTGATTCATGGATATAATAAGTCCAGTCACACAACTTGAATTGAGATTGAAACTGGAATATGCTCCTGAAAATTTTCGTAGATATCTATTTAAAGCTATAAATGTGTTTCGCTTGATGAATTCGTTTCAAATCAATTCAAATTCTAATAAAAGGTCTGGTTTATTTAGATTAACTTCTTTACTTATTGCGGTAACCTGAAACGGATATTGCGGTATTGAAAGGGCACACTCTAAATATGATTTTAATAAGGAACACTCTAGCATTTGAATATATGTATGTATAAATTGTGTGTATGTTGGTAGTCAAACCTGTTGCGAAGATTCGTATAAAATTTCACACTATGAAATTAATATTTGGGAATAATTTTAAATGTAATTAAATAAAATTATAACATATGCAAATACATACATATAATCCTTTAGATACACAACTGTACATGATGGTATGATACAAAAACTTACGCCCAATTTTACTAAAATACCTGACGTTTTATGAGGGGGACTTGGATGGGTGATTGCTTTGGGCACAAAAGTGTCAGTGTGTAAGTAAATATTTGTTTAATTTTGTGTGAAATTGTGTATCTGTGTGTGTGTGTGTTCGAGTGTCTGTGAGCGTGTGTGTGTGTGTGTGTGTTTTTGATGCAATGCTAATCAACTTACCTTGCAGGCAAAATCAACGCATCAAATTCAGTAGCCAAATGACGTCGTATAATATTCTTGGATGGTGGGATACCAAGTGCGGTTGCCATTGTGTCACCCGAGAACGATGGCTCCAACACAACAAGTCCACCATGTACGCCGCTATCTGTAAATGAATGAATGTATGAATGAATGATGTATGTACGTACGCATGTATATAACAGTATATAGTAGTTAAAATAGAGATAGAATGTAAAGTGGAAATGAGAGACAAATATGTACATAAATTGCTATTTATTAGGGATGAGATTTGTGGTGTGGTTTAGGGCTCATCATGGCACGTAGGTAATTAATTTCAATTGATTTAGATTGAAACAACCAAAACATAGACTATGAGTCATTATTGTTGTAATGCAGATTAAAGTTAATTGATTTGTGCATGGGAGAAAGCCATTTGTTAGCTTTATTATAATTAATTAACAAACGGTAGCTGTTAGTCAGGTTTAATGTAATATTTCTTTACTGTTCTGTTTGCAGGATAGTACGGACATAGATGGCTCTAAAAAATTATGCAGTTAAACTTCGTACTCACTAACTTTAAAGTCGTTAACATATGTATAGCCTAATGGAAATTTGGGACACTTTCTGTTCTGCCACTATATTTTACGATATTTTTATGTGATAGTAAAATTAAATGGTAGTAAAGCTGCATATATACATAGCTAATCGTGTTTGTCTTACAGAAAAATTAAAATAAATAAATTTATATTCAAAATAATATATGAGCAAAATAATTATATGAGCAAAATAAGTTTTTTTTTATTGATAACGCATCGTCAATAGCCCGAAACTCTTATTTTTTATGGAGAAATTGAAATAAAAAAATATACCATTAAGACAAATCCTCAAATCCTATAGAAATATATACAGTAATATTTATACGGCAAAATAATGCACGCTGAAGTTCATGAAGACTTTCTATGTTTCTCCTTAGTCTGTATGTTCTGTCACTAGGTGGTTCATGAAATACTACTTCCTTAACTACAAAAAATGTTCACTCTCTGAAAAAAAATATTTATAAATATCTAGCAGAAATATCTAGAAAAGCAAACATTAAATAGCGTTAATGATTATACTCCCTTTACATTTGAAAATATTCTTTCTATTAAGATAGGGGTCAGAGATCACATGCAGTATTATTGAACAGTACAAACATTAAGAGACAGAATTTTTTTTTTGGATTTTTTTTATGTGCTTACTTACCCTTTAAATTGTCCGAATATTCACCCAAGTCAATCGATCTGGCCCAACGTATAAAACGTTGATTAGTCCAAACAATAGGATCTGTATCTACAGTCTCAGATTGCACACGACGCATTGCCAAAGTTTGTCGATCATATTTAACAATGCGCAGCACATGAATACCTAGAAAGAAGCAAACGATATGAATAAGCAAATGACAGATCCTAATCCTTTACTCTTACCATGAACTATACTCGCTTGATGGAATTTACGCGTAACGCCCAAAAACTTTTCCAACTCCTTTTTAGACAGTGTATCCAACATGCGTGCATCGACCAGCGAATGCAAAAACGATTCTGCATATTGTGGCAAACCGATATCGGGTAACCATTCTGATGCCACCCATGTGTGTCCCAATTGTGTTATCATCGGATAACGTACCATTTCTGGACGACGTTGTTCTTCAATGGCCAATCGTAATTTCTTACGATGCATTGGATGTATGAGTCCCAAGCCAGCTTCCAGCTCTCCATCGTTTAGTTCGAGTAAAACTTTACCACTTTTAACATTTTCAGCACAACGTGTGCTATATTGCGGCATACCAAGTGCCACTTCAAGCCAGGCGACCACTTGCGATGCACGCCATCGTTCCATTGGTACTTGTGATGCCTCACGTAGTAGACGTAATTTTTCTGCATATCCCTCTTCCGATAGCGGACTCCAGGAGTAGTCAGAGTCTGTTATGAGTATGTAAATGAGAGTGTTAGAGTGTTAACCGTAAGATAAATTTGATTTTAACGATTACTTACATTCCCCAGCTGCATCTGCTGAAAGTGCTTTATTTTTATTACGTGATCGTGCAAATACTCTCGATATGCTGCCCCATGTACCGCCACGTCCATTGCGTGGTCCTAGTGCGCCTGGTTTTGGTGCGAATTTTCGTGTCACTGCTGCGCCGACTGGTCCCTCGGGATCAACTGGTGATCCAAGTTGTTCAACAGATCTGCGTTGAATAAAATTTTTGTTATTTAAATTTTTATTTTTTGTTAATAAAACTGTCGGCTTTATTTGGGCACGAAACAAAGGAAAAGTGGATAGCATTCAGCTGAAAATTTCAAAATGACAAAACGCCGATAGTTTGCAGTCTTACAGAAAGCACTTTTTTGGAGTCTGATCCTCAGTCTTTAAAAGAAAGAGTAAAACCAACGTAAAGGCAAAATAACTTACCTTGAATAAGCTGCCGAATTCAATGGCGATAAGGTGGGGCTGCGTTCTTTGGGAGTACCAACTGAAAGAAATAGAAATAAAAAGTGATTGTCAAATAAATGTTTTTTTTTAAAAACAAATGAACTATTTCACTTACATTGATAGACATTTTGACCTGAAACCAATGATATGCTGTCAGGATCCACCGAAATACACGGACCATTTTCGCAAGTACCATCACTAAAGTTCAAATCTCCACCGGTACTTTCTCGATCGCTGCTACAACGAAGACCACCAGAGTCTGCTGAACACGAGCCGCGATCACCAGCTGTTGCAGCGGAAGCACCACTTAAACTGCTGCTAAATGCTGATAGTGAATTTGAATTACCACGCCCGCTATCATCGCTGCGCATACCAGCACCACCACCGCTAATGACACCACTTGCACCTACCGCACCGCCCATGTGATTCAGTAATCCCGATGCTGCTGATGGTGGTGTGAGCGGTGCAAACGATAGCAAACTTTCCTGATCCGAAAGACAACCGGAAAGTTGCCGTCGTGCTTCTTGCAACTGCTCTTGCAAGCGCTGCAATTGCATATCACGCGCATTCAGCTGCTGCGCCAGCGCTAGCGAACGTTCGGCTTCATCACGCGCCTGCTTAAGCAGCTGCCAACGTTCACGTTCACGATCACCCGTTAATTTGGCATTATTTGATTCAGTTTCTCGTACGCGGTCTTGGAAATTTCGTATGAAATCACGCAACTCCTTCTCTTTGTCCTGCAGCGACGAGCAGAGTTGGCTCACTTGAGCCAAAAGTTCAGTTTTATCCGCACGCAATTTCTTGCGTTCGATTCGTAAAGTTATAATTTGATTTTTGGCAGCACGCAATTCGGTTTCAAGACGTTCAGCGCGATGCTGCGAAGCGCTGCCACTCCCATCGGTGGATTGTGCGTCACCACAACTGTTTGAATCGGAGAGATCGATGCCACCAACAGCGCCATCTGGTGAATTTTCGAGTAGTTTACGTAAACGCAATATTTCGGCGTTGAGACGTTCGTTTTCTTGATGTAGTTTTGTAGGAGATTCTAAAAAGAAGAAAAAATTTACATATGAAAGCATCGTTATATGCAAATAGTATAATGAATTCAAAGAAAAAAAAAATGAAAAAAAGAAACAAGGACCGCTATTAAAGCGATCTTAAGAAGTCAAAGCATATAATTCGTGAATGCTCAGTTCCTTAGCAAGTACTCCTCGATTAAAGAAACTTTGCAAATATTTGCGAATAAAATCTGGTTGATATTCAAAAATTAAAGTGACAATACAAAACAGTTTATTATCATGTTACTTGATTAAATATCATCACTCGCAAACAAAAAAAGCATGGTATTATGTTGCCCAATCCCAAGCTCTATCTCTTCCTTTGGGTTCGATATATCCCCATAATAAGCTACATCAAAATCGATTCTTTAGTTTAGCTGTGAAAAAAAAAAAATTACTCTGTTTGAGGCGCTACACTGCCCACTTAAAATTTAAAACCTTTCTTCAGGGTTCAATCCACCTGCAAACCAAATTTTATTAAAATTAGTCTCTTAAGTATAGCTGTGAAACATGGCGTGGCACCTCCCATTAAAAACAAATATTTTTCCTCAGTGTTCAGTCTATTTCTGTACCAAATTACATCGAATTCAATCCGTAAGTTAAGCAGTGAAAACGTATTTTCCTTTTAGAGGCGTGGTGCTTCCTACTAATAACAAATATTGTTACTCAGAAATCATTCTGTCATTTGCAAGAACACATCGCAGATCACCACTTGAAAGCTCATTTTAAAGGGCATGGACAGTACTAAATGATGCTTTTGTTAAAAATAAGCGGAGCAACTTTTTTTGAATCGTATACATAGCCTCGAAAGTAGACAAAAAAACATTATGTTTTAGGTACTTAACCTCAAATATTTCAGAATTCTGATATGATGGGTCAATTCTGAGCCAGATTCGGATGCAGCGCAAAAAATTACTTCGAAAAACGACCCTCTTCAGCCCAAAAACATTAATCAACTATTCATTTAGATATCTTTTTAGTAAAAAAGAATTTTTCCGACCAATTTACATGTAAAACTAACAGGCTTCGGCGCCACCTTATAAAATTGAGCTACAGAGCTGGTCTTTTTGGTAGCTTTTGATTAGGAACTTTCGTATTTCTTCGTTTTTTCACATTTGTACTTTGTAAGCTGTTTGCAATTTAATTTATTAAAAAAATTTTTTGCTGTTAACCTTTAACAATTTTTCAAAAGTAAAGTTCCGCTGATGATGATGCTAAGTACACCGAAATGTATATACGGAAAATATGAATGTAGAGTGTTTTATTCAACAGTCTACTATTTTCTTCACAAATAGGCGAATTAAAAGGAAAAGGCGGTTTTATTCCAACTTAATTATCGTATGATAATTTTTATACAGAGCTGAATTTTCGTGAACTTTTTCTTCATATTATAAACTTACTTTTTAAGCAACAGCACTTTTAAAAAAACAAATAGAAAAAAAATTGAATCACCCTAGTGCAGATATGTAGACATGTGTGGCTCAGACCTTATTCATATATTTTTTTAGCTTGCATTCTATAGTACATCCAGCCACGTCCGTGATACTGCCTGAAATATGCCCATCACCGGATTCGCTAGCCAATGTAATTATAATAAAAGTTTAACTTAACGGACATAAGGCCTAAATGTGGTTTGGGTATTATGACAATGGTGGTTAGGATCAAATACCATAAAATCTTATAGAAATCAGTTAGGATCAGTTAAAAAAGTTTACCTTATTGGGACTTGCGCTAAATTTCGTTCTTTGTTTTATATGAGTATACTATTAAGATATATTTTTAACTAAAACTTGAATTATTTGACCTACTTTGGTAATATGTGTCAATAGATTAACTTTACATAATTGTATAATTTTTCTAAAAAACGTAAAAGAAATATTTAGAAATTCAGTTCCTGAGTGTTCTAAACTTAAATATGCTCTCCTTTAAAGTTACATTTTTGTAGTAATTTGATTTTGCGTTGAATATTCGGTAAGTCCTAGGCAACTTAGTGTCTCTCTGAATACGGAAATATCATACTATCAAAGAGCATTCATGTACTTATCAACTTTTAGATTGAAATTTATCACAGTTTTATATAAATTCAAATTGGTATCATATGTTCCTTAGTGATTTCTAATTTTTTAAGTCATTAACAACTCAATTGTTAAAGTCTCCAAATTTAAGTGCAAAACTGCTTCTTTAACTAAAAAATCATTGAATTATTTTAAAGCTTAAAAAAATTCCACATAAAACAATAAAACTTTCTTGCAAAATCAGAAAAGAGTTACGAAATAAAATCATGCTTTATCACAGCTAACCATCACAAACTTGAAAGTATTTAACAAGCAAGCAAATAAATCAATAAAATATAGATAGAGCTAAAACTTATTGTGTAAGAGGACCACCAGTTTGTTTTTTTTCGGAATTTTCAAACTACGCAAAGCTTAATTGCAACATAAACTTTTTGAAAGCAATTAAATTCAAATAACTTATTATTTTTTTCTATTGCGCTACAATTACGAGTATATCCTTAGTATATCATGATTAGCTGTAGAGATTATTTGAGATGATTGAGAGCATAATAATGATACCATGAGGATATGTATGATAATTGGGATGATGATGAGGTCTAAGGCTCCTTAGAAAGAGGATTATGAAAATAAAAATAACTGGATGAAACCAAAAAAAAAAAAGTAATGATGCTGTCTGAGCTTACCTTTGCCATTGGGATAATTAAACTTGTTGGAAGCAATGCAATCGGTATTACGATTGCCATCGCAACTGTTGCTAATGCTGTTGTTCGAGTTATTCATGTTGTTGCTATTGCTTGCTGTAGTCATTTCCAGTTTGTTTTCAGTTGTTGCTGTTATGTTGCTGCCGCCTGCGGTTGTTATGTTGGTCATTGATGCTGCTGCTGCCGCTGCTACTGCTGCTACTTCTGTTGCTAAGGGCAATATCATTGCTGTACCTGTTGCTATTGTTGTAGCAGCTGTTGCAGTAGTTGTTGTTGCTGCCACTAAATCCATTAATTTAGCTATTGAACAGACATCATTCGCGTTTTTCTTATCAACTGGGTTATTTTTTGAATTGCGTTTCATTTCAATAGCATGGATTGACAACAACGCAGTGATTTCAGTGAATAATAAGCCCGCCAGGGGAATTACAACAAAGTAGATTATTTCAGCAATAGCAACGGAAAATTTCGGAAGAGTTCCAAGAAGTGAACGTGCACAGCAAGTACAAGTGTTTGGTTGTACGATTGAATGAATGAATGAATGAATGTACGAGTGATGAATTATAAGTTGATGACGATGTTCATGATTGAAGTTGTTGAAGACTCCATCATGTTTTAGATGTTGTTGTAGATGTGGTGTATGGTTTTGTGTTATGATTGATTGAGTATGCGAACGAACGAACGAACGTGCAATCAGCAATAATTGAAAATATTACGTAACAATTGTAAAGAAAGTTGAGAGAAAAGAAATGTAAAAAAGAAAATGAAACCGATTAGAAATAGAAAAAAACATAGAATATAAATTCACTTAAAATACAAAAAAGAAAATTTTAGTATAAAATTCAAAACATTTGCTAACATGCACAGAGTATTGTTAAAAATTGGCACATAAATTAAGAAAAAAAAAAAATTACCTAGACAATTAAAACAAATTTCAATGATAAATTCAACACGAAAACAATATTTTATTCAAAGTTCAAAAAAAAAAATATATATATTTTGGCAAAAATTTTATAAGACATTAATTTTTAGCATTATTCGCTTAAGTTTTGACATCATTTTTAAGTGACATTTCTTTTTTTTTTTGGTATTCTATCTTTTTCACCAAAAATCCAATACGAAAATATTACCTTAAGAAAGCTTTTAATTTGAGTAATATTTTTAGCAATATAACTATTTTTGAAAGAAAAGGTGCAAGGTCAATAGCTCTCCTTACTCTAATGGTCAGGTGGTTTGCTATGGAATTCGCTTGAACAGTTCCGATAATTTGACGTATTTTCCTATTTTGTTTGATGAAACATTTGATTTGAAATAAACTTTAAATTTCAAATTCGTTTCCGAAGCAAATCCGTTGTGGAATCAGAGCAGGCCAGATTATTTTTCAAAAAATACCACAATTTCATAAGAAATCCAAAATATCCAAATAAGTTTTTTAGGTACACAAAGATGCCAAATTACGTTTTCTAGGAGAAATTTTATTTCCCAGCCGAATATAAAATGTAGCTATTTAAAATTTGCTATAAGAAAGGTTTAATGTTAGCGGAACATAAATTTCTAGTGGTTGTTGATATGAGTAAAGCTCGGCTTAGAAATTATTAATTTGTGTCTATATACTCGTACTTTAAAACTAAACCCAAAATCAAACTAAAAATTGCAGAAGACAACAAAAATCATAAATTTTCAGTAAAAAAAAAAAATCTTGAAACAAATTTCTGTGTCTTTTTCCATTTTTCAGCTCAATATGAGATTTAAGTAGAAGAAATGTGGTTTCATAAATCTAACGCTAAAGATTAGGCTAAGAAAAAAAAAGTCAAAGCTTTTGGTGATAATTCTGAAAAGACAACTTGGCTTTTCGCCTCTCAAGAATTATGTCAAATTTCCAACATAGATTTGTTTCTGATCGCTCTACCATTTAAAATTTGGACGTTTTCACTGACTACTGATTTTCAGCTTTTGAGAAAAGAAGTTTGGTATACATCATAAATACTGATTTCTCAAAAGATTTTGACAAATTTTCAAATTGTATTCTTTGTTTTATATGAGTATATTATTAAGATATATTTTTAACTAAAACTTGAATTATTTGACCTACTTTGGTAATATGTGTCAATAGATTAACTTTACATAATCGTATAATTTTTCTAAAAAACGTAAAAGAAATATTTAGAAATTCAGTCCCTGAGTGTTCTAAACTTAAATATGCTCTCCTTTAAAGTTACATTTTTGTAGTAATTTGATTTTGCGTTGAATATTCGGTAAGTCCTAGGCAACTTAGTGTCTCTCTGAATACGGAAATATCATACTATCAAAGAGCATTCATGTACTTATCAACTTTTAGATTGAAATTAGGAAATTAGGTTTTTATTCTACTATTTTGAAATTGATTAAGTTATATTTATGCGATAGACTTTTCTATGTTTTTGTGGACGGCATTAAGTCGAAGTTCTTTGTTTCTATCACTGGTGTTCCGCAAGGAAGTATCCTGGAACCGTTACTTTTGATATATAAATATATAAACAATATATGGATTATGTCACTTAAATGTTGGACTTTGGTGTCTTACTTGAATCCAAATTAATATTTTAATTGCATTATACCTAAACCATATACCATGTTGGTCTATGTGGTTCGTAATATTTCCGAATTTCGGAACCTTTATACGTACCATATAGGCATTTACTATATATATATATAGCGTTTGTAAGGTCCAGTTTGGAATATGCTGGATTCATTTGGAATCCATTTCATGCTATTCATATAAATTGTCTTTAAACAGTTCAGGAAAAGTTGCTGAAATTGGTTATTTTTGTTAAGGGGACAGGTCAAAGGCGTGACAAATTTTCAATAATTTTTTTGGTATTAATTTAATTTATTTAATAAAAGTGATAACATAACATCATTACATTATGTTTCAACTTGACTTGACGAAAGCTAAAAAAAAAAAAATTAAAAATAAAAAAAGTTATAGCTGGTTGTGTTGGACCCTGTCCCATACAACAAAATGGCGGTCTCAGAAATTTTACCTCCAGATTTTCGGGAAAATATCAACAATTAATTGTTCATAAAAAGTTGATATTTAAAAAAAAATCCTTCGATGAGGGACTAGCTTTTTATGTTTTTCAAAAACTTTGTAAATTTTATTGAAATCTATTGAACGGTTTTCGAGTTCCAGAGTTCGAGTTTCCAGTTCCGAAAACATAGTTTTGACAAACACATGAATTTCTGTACTCTTACTACCGAGAGCCTTTTGGTTATTGCCGAATAACTCCAAAAGTAGTCGTCGGATTGACTTTAAATTTTCAGGATATATTTTTAACATATTATACTTTAAGAAAATGCAAAAAAAGAATCGATTTTTTTAAAATTGTGACTGTGGCAGGGGCCTCCTTATATTTCGATTTGAAATTTAATTTAAAAGTAGACATTTAATAAATTCGTTAGTGTTTGTATATTATATGTATCATGGTTATTAAGAAATATAGAGGTTTTATATTTGGTACCGAACAGAACTATTCGTCAGAACAAGTTGTTTTTATAAAATGTCATAAAACTAATTATGCTTTAAGTTAACTTATCATAAGATCACTTAATTAAATGAATTAATTAGCATCGGAAAATTAAATAGACTTTTGTTGTATAGAAATATTTAAAAAAATAGTTAATAATGCTAATTTTTAATATTTAGTTTTAATTAATTTGGTATAACCATTTTATTTTTATGTCTAACCAGTAGAACTAAGTTTTGCTTGGCTTAAATAAATAAAAACCTCACTAAATGTAAGTGCCAATTTAAGCTGTAATTTTCCATACAAACAACTAATTTTAATTGCACACCAATCTGATTTTTTTCAACATTTTCACAGTTGTCACTTAATTAAAAACTGTTTTAAATTTCATCAAAAACTCTTCTTTAACTTTTCAACGACGAATTAAATGTCGCTAATACGCTATGTTGAACAAAAATTAAAATCATCTAAGAAAGCAGCAACAACTTTTGAAAAATTTATGAAAGCCTAAGACTAAATAATTAGGCAACAAAGTATCATAAGAAATTTGGTAAAACTTCATGGTTTTAATAATAATTTCGGGTGAAATGTGGTTTCAATCTACACTAAAAAACTCAAAAAAAAAAAATTTGCTAGAAAAATTTTAAAAGTTTTCATATTAATGTTGCAAATTAAATGGAAGCAACTATGCCAACTACTGCTTCGATAGCAACAATTGTAGCAGCAGCCTCTTGTGAACCAGAGGAGGCGAAAAATAATAGCCAAAAATTGTAATAACAACAACTTCCTATGCAAGCATCCAGCACAACAACGTATAAGGATTTTTCCTTTTTTTTTTTTAGGTCAAAAGCAACCGGCATCATAATTTAGCAAATGGTGCTGCACAACACACAATGAAGATTTAAGGATATTGCAGAGAGTTTATGGGAGCAGCACTCTAGTGAAAAAGCATTGCAGTAGTATGGCGTTTCCTTTAAAATTTCCATTTTTTCCTACTTCGTTTGTCCAGTGTCTTTCGAGTGCATCCATTAACGTGATTTTGGCAGTTTTCATTCATATACTTTGTAGAAACTTCATTTTTTGGCATGGCAGTGCTTGATAATGCTGAGATGCACAGTGTTACGTGTATAGATAAATATAGATAAAAATTATGTTGGTCTAGGTTGTTTGCATTGAACAAAGTTGTACACAGATTTTCACGCATCTTTAGCATATAAATATATGCCATATTCCATCTTATGGAGCGCAAAATATAAGACTAGTTGATTGATTTAATTTTCCTTAAATACGATATGAGAGCAATGAAACTCATTTTAATTTATTGCCTTCAAAATAAAATTTCACAGTTCAAAACTTTTGATCACTTCGATATTTTTACTTGACACTGTACTATGATGCATTCCCATAGACGTCACTTCATTCCATTTTATATCTCTGTTATATGAAATGAAATGGAATTGGCTTCAAGTGTTTAACTACTGCTGCAAAGCAGAAATGTTGTTTGCATTTTCACAATAAAAAAAAAAAAGGAATTTCCTTTTCCATCTAATGCTGGTTGGTTAGTTGGTGGGTTTGATTCTGTCTGCTTGCCTAGTCGTTTGGTCCGTTGGTTGCTTTTTTGGTTGGCCTCTTTGATGATTGCTATGGCTGGATATTGAATTTTCGATGCTGCTACTGGTTTTTGCTTTATGTTGTTGTGCCATAAGACTTGAGGTTATTTCTTTTGTAGCAGTGAAAAATCCAACAAACGAACGAAAAATGAATGTCTAAGCAACAACGTCGAAATAAATGCATTTTGTCGTTGTTGTTTAAAGTAGCGGCAAAATTCAATTCAAGCGTGGTTGCTTGAGTTGCTGGCATCTATCTTGTATTCGCCTAAATTTATGCAATGGAAAATTGCATATAAAGTGGTTATGCTGCATGCTAAAGTGCAGCAAGAATTTCCTACATCATTTCTTAGTGAAAGTTTTGTCAATGTGTGGTATATTGGAGGCGAAGGCGAAGGCGAAAAAAAATTTAGCTGTCACAAAGTAAGATCTTAATTCTTGAACGAACATTATAAAGGACACAGCCAATTTGGAATATGTAGTTGGTCACGTTTTCGTGGTATACGATTTAACTTTTGAAATTGTTTTTCTTTGAATTATGCGTGCTAATTAGTACAATAAGATCAATCTTCGCAATACTTTTTCGATAGTTTTTATTGCTATTCGATACTTTGAGTTTTTCCATACTTTCCGAAAGTACCATATTCGAAGTTTATCAACACATTCAATAAATTGGTTCCGAATCTATCGATTTTTTCATATTTATGTATATTTTATAGCATACTTTTTTACTTTTACAGACTTCTTTAATTTTTTTGTTGACTATATTTAAGTACTATTATTGAATTTTCGATATTATTCATTATCTTTCGATATTTAAGATAGGATATTGTTTTAGTTATTCGATTTCTTGCTTATACATATGGGACGATCCATGTCAACCGGATCAGTGCTGTGTCCAAAATTTGGAGTGACGAAAAAAATCGCGCGAGGGCTCATTTTGAAGCTTAGGACATCTACTTTCGTACGTGCCTTTGCAAAATTTAAAGTGACGGATCCAATATGGCGGCTGGAAGCCGGATAAAAATCGAGTATCCAGGAATAAGAGCTTGTAAAAAGAAAAATTCACAGCCGATCGGGTCGTTTCTTGGCTCAAGTTGTAGTTCCTAAAAAGCTTTCATGGTAGGTTGACAGAATCCAAGATGGCGGATCTAATATGGCGGTCAAATATTCAAAAAGGTGGAAAAATTTGGAAAGTCAATCGATCCGGTTGACATGGATCAAAACCATTTGAATTTTTCAAATAAATCTCTATATTCAATTGTATAATACTTTCGATATTATTCGATACTCAGATATTTTTCGATATTTATGTATGTACTTATTCGCTTTTTCTGTCACCTACACAAAGTGTGTACTAATTTTCTCATCATCATTTCTTGACTTGATGCTGCCATGTCCGCCTGTCTTTCGTATACCATTTCTGGGGTTTTCTGAAAGTTTCATTGCATTGACTTAACCAACTCTATCAGTATAGCTTTCCACGTGCCTAACTATCCCTTTGTAGCAAAAAAGGTTTTATAGCTTCTTTTACAAGCCTTTTAAAGGCAAGTAGAATGACAGCATACATATTATATTTATATGAAGTATAATGACATTTTCTCCTCTTTGTTATCTTTCAAGAGACTCTGTAAAGTATTTTTCTGCGCTATTTAAAAGACGCTTTGAAAACACATAAAAAAGATTTCCGGATTTTCTGTCTTAGAGATTTTATTTTGTTGACTTTATTTATGTTTTATTTATTATGCTAATTGTATAACTTTATTGTATTTAATTTTGTTTATTATCAAATTTAATTTTTACATACTTTGCAAATTTGCAAAGTTGGTCTCGAACCCATGTCCATACGATTGATAGTCCTGCGCGCTATCTACTGGGCTACCTGTCATGTATTCTATTATATGTATGTTAAAGGCGAAACATATCTTTCTCACGTTTGTTTTGGTAAAGCGATGAAGAGCGACCTATCTCTCTCTCTGAAAACAAGAGACGTCATGTCTTTCAAGTAACTTAAATATATGGCTACAGTATTAAGACATAAGAGACATGCGGTCTCTATATCATAATTTGATAGCACCTAATGCTTCCTGGATCTGTCTGTCTTTCTGTCACTCTATCTGTCTTTCCGTCTGCCTTTCTGTCTGTCTGTTTTTCTGTCTGCCGATCAGTCTTTCGGCCTCTGTCGGTCTGCCAGTTTTTCGGCATGTCTGTCTGTCTGTCCGTCTATTTATCTGTCTGTCTGCCTCTCTGCTGTCAGCCTGTTTGTCTGACAGACAGTTTGTATTTCGTTGACTATCTTTTTGTTAAAATCACGATTATTTGTGAAAAAAAATTGGTAAACGGACACACCTACCGTCTATATAGAGAAAATATTGCAAACGTTATATAATTTTAATTTAGAAAATACATATACCAAAAAGCAACACTTTAAAATCCAAATGTTGTGTTTCTTATATTAATGTAATCGAATTTGAGAAATATGCTATACGAATAAGCACTCATTTCAAAATTAAGATATTTCCGTAATTAAGCATGGCACCTCGCATAAAAATAATGGCCTGAAATTTCTAAATTCTACACTGTTTTTGGTAAATGTTGTCAAATTCATTTGGCATCACAGCTTTCATTAAAATAAAATAATAAGAGCGCTATATTAAGAATGCAATAAAGTTAATGTAAACAAACTTTTACATTACCGTAAATTATTTACTAAATTGGGGTATTTTGTGGCACAAACAAATGGTGAATGCTTTTACATATGCGGATCATAGCAAAGCACCTCTACCGCGACTATCCCACAATACCGCACAAAAAACCCTTTTAAGAATTTTATGTGCACTTTTGCTGTTAGTGTAGAGTATTTTGTATTTAACAAGGATGAAAATAACACCCTAATTAGTTTTAATTAGATATGAATATTTACTTTAGTTACTGGTAGTTAATAAACAACTAAAAATACTGGGAAACGATTCTGGTAGTGTGAATGAAACAGAAATTTGAAACGTTTTTAAATTTTTTCATTTTAAATTTGTGCTGTGAAAAAACTAAAAATTTTTTAATCGATAGCCAATTGCATATCAATTGAAATTTTTTTTTTTCACTTTCAATTTAGAAAGGATCCAAATAATCTTGCGAGTATAGCATGAGTATCGAAAATATACATTTCAGCTGCTAATGCTCATGATTTTATTGTGTGTGTTTTTTCAACCTTTTTTTGCAATCGAAACAGTTACGACTTCGTGGCTATCTGTTTGTTATTTTTTAAGTTTTTAACTTAAAAACAGCACACTCATACTTTACTATCAGCTATAAAAAAAAAGTTAAGCTCCTTAAGTATACCCGCGAGAAGCACAAAAGTCTGGGAGCTAAAACATGCCAACGCTACATTACAAGCAAAAACACTTGCCCCAGATTTCTACCTATGTAAATTTTATTTTAATGAGTCTTAACTATGATAACGCGTTGCTCTCACACGTAATGTTCCACATTTACTAAAAGCTCTTAATGGAACACCCTAAAGTAACATTCATTTAATTGTTACCATGTACATATTTTGTTTATCATTTAAAGTTTTCAATTAATATCACTCATACGTCCTGTTATATTAATTTTTAATAATCAGCTTAATTCACTCGCTTGTGTTGTAAATTTTTTTTGTTCATTTTCACTTGCATTAAAGTTTTATAGATTTCATTGCATGGAGCATATCACAACAATTAAATTACAATATGGCAAACAGAGCACATGAGTAATGTAAATTAATTATAACAAATTGTACGCAAATTGAGTTGTTTATTAATAAGGCGTGTCTCCATAATTGAAATAAAAACATCACACGCATGGAAGCGTATTTTTTGATTGTCATTAAATATAAATTTGTATTAATAAAATATGAAACAGATGTTTTGATTTCCTTTAACAGATATTTGTAATATTTAAATTTGTCGCAATATTAAATTTATGAAATGAAATTTATTGGATGAAATTTCATGAAAACTTTAATTGGTTAAACTTCAAGCAATTATTTAAACTGAGATGAAATTTTTCCTTGATTTTTCTTACATTTCAGATATGTACTGTGCTAGTATTAAGTCAATACTAAACCATCAATTTTCGAAAATTCCCATAAGGAAGGAGAGTTATTCGTGACTTTTATGCTAAGTCAAAACCATCACTTCATTAACCGACTTTTCTTTTCACTAAATAAAAAACTATTACTTCGAGATATGTCATTTCTATCATTTGCCAGTGAACTAAACAACACACACACACACACACACTCAATATATAACATACATTTCCGTTTCCTTTTCGTATTTGTTTTCGGTTTCCTTTGTGTTTGTTAGAGGCGTTTTTTGTTAGATGGCGCACATACACACGCCTCTAAACCATTTGCTAGAGATTTGTTCATTCATGTAATTCGTTGGTTTTTTTTTTGAGGAAAACCTCACCCTTCTGGTTCTAATCTTTTCTTTTACTGTGACCTAATACCGGACACATTTGCAAACAGTTGTCGTAGCAAGTGTCAGTTACTGACAAATATCAGCTGCTGCTGCTGCTGTTCATTTTGAGTTTTTCAACCCATACCTCACGATTTTTTTTTGGATTTTTTGGTTTTTGCTCTTTCGGGTTAGGTCATAGCGGTTATCAATGGTTTTTTACTTGCATGTAGTCAACTATGTATGTAGTTATAGCAAAGTTTATGTACTCGAACTCACAAAATGGTGAGGTTTAACGTTTGAAAGAACTTTTTTCATATTGAAGCTTAAGAGGATTAACGAAAGTAAGACTGATAGTGGGTCACTTCAGCTGAACTGCGCATAGCACAAAAAAAGCTTATTAAGACTAATACACAGCAACTTAAGTAAAGTGTTGCAGAACATAATTATTTACTTTAATTATAAATACTTAATTAAATACTGCCAAAAGTGTCATAAGTATTTCGTATATTAACTAAAAGGATTTTAGGTCAAAAAAAAAACAAAAATAAAAAAAACGCTCAAGGTTTAACCCACTATATGTTTATTCCGAAAATGCCCTGACTGACTTAAAAATATATTCGTACATTTTGTATATTAACTATAAGGATTTTATAGTAAAAATCTGTCCAAATCTCGTCCAATTTGATTTTCAGTAAAAGTTTTATTAGATTTTGGGCGTTATATCTAAAAAAAACTTCTCAAAATCTGATGCCATTTTAAGAAAATACTTTCTTTTGCAATACTTCCTTTGAAGTTCTTATATTTTGTAACGAAAGTTTACGCAAAAGTCAAAATAAATCATTAAAGCTAAATATAAACCATAAATATGAAAACATTCTCTTGAAGAAACAATACTCAATTTTGTACATAACTTTTGGAGCATTATGCGGAAAAAAATATTGTTTAAATCTGTCGAACAATTCAAGCAAAAAGTTTTAAGATGCCGTAAGATATACCAATTGTAAAAAAAGTTTATTAGTTTCAATGAAAACTTTGTGTTTGAAAAAACAAAGCCAAAGTCGTCAAAGTACAAAAAAAAAATGTTGTAAGTAATTTTTTCACATTTTTTATAGCTAAATCAGTATTCCTATCATATTCTGTATAAAAATTGCGAACTGCAGCTGCCAAGCCTTCAATATTTTAAAAACCTGAGGAAGCCTAAAATCCATTGGCGAAACGTTGGGTAAAAGGATGGAATAAAATTTGTTTTATTTGAATCATTAATATATTGACCTTAAGCCCCGAAATCAAAGCATTCATACTACATAAAACATATTGGTCATACAAATACATACTGCTTTTAAAAATATTGTTCAACGATGAAAACGCGTAGTTTTTTCGTGTAGCGCTGCTGCGTTCACGCTGTTTTTTTTTCAACAATAGCAGTTTGCCGCACTAGTGGCGCAAAGTTAAAATCTTGCGTGTATTATGGGACACCCTTTTGTATTAAAAATATTATATTCACTCTATAGATAGAATTTAAAAAAAAAAACAAATAAAATCACAAAATGTCAATAATAAATGTAAGCAATTAATAATGTGCTAATTAACAAAATGAATACTTAATAAAAATAAAAAATTCACAATAAACAGTAAAAACTGTAGTAAGGAAATTGTAACATAAACGATTGTGAAAAATCACAGATAAACAGTACTATGTATGTATATGATGCTCATTACATTATTAAATGAACAGTTTTTCTTCAAGAGAATAGAATTGAAAGGATTAGTCAATGGGCGAACGTGGGGCTAGCTTTAATGAGGTAAGTCTTAACATTCAAATCCTGACAAGACTACATAAGCCAGACAAAATTATTTTCCCCCGGTTCAGTGGCTTAACGTGTAGTTTATCCTTCGACGTTGTATCGGTATGGGTTATATGAACATAGAATCTTTCTTGGGCGTATAATCTTATTTTGAGATGGATACAATTACTTTCATTGATTTCCTAATGAAATTATTTTATACAAACACAATTTTCATTGGTTAAATATTTAGTTGTAACACTCAAGGGGTACCAAATAACCCAAACGAAAAATTGGTATTTTCTTTGCTTTTACTGAGTGTGTGTAGTTTATTCCCTGACGGTAAAGTTGTGTGTTTTGTCTAGAGGCTAGTAACCTTACACCAAAACATTGCGCTTAAATTAACACCAAACATTTCTCACTTGTCACCTTTAACTTCTTTCCTCACTTTGCATTGGCTGACTAAGTGTAGTTAATAATCTGAGCTTGTGTGAGAAGGCAAGCGAGCGAGTCATTATTATTTTTGGATATAAAAACAGAAACATGAATATAAAAATGAAATAGAAAGATAAATATATAGACAAAAAAATTATTGGTTCAGGCATAAACATTTTTTCGAAAAATAAAATGCTCAGGAATTTTGGATAGCTTGCATTTCAGGGCCAATTTGCTTATTAAACCGATTTCATAATATATCTATTTTAAAATTTCTGCAAGATAAAGCTCACCAGATAAGTATTTGCGAATATTGCGAACTATATTGCATGTACACTCATGGTCATGCAGATAGCACAATTTTACCAAAAAAATTAAACATAGGTATATATTTTTCATAAAAAAAGTAATAAAATAAAATAAATAAAACTCATTTTACAATTTATTCAGTAATTAATAAAAATTATTAAAAAAAATCTGAAATAAAGTTTCTCGAAATTATTGGTGAACTTAAGATCGCCTCTAATAATCATATTAGGGCACGCAAATAGCACCATTCGAGAAATCTGTTGAAAAAAAACATATCGCCTTGAAAATGATACTCGTCACAAAGACATTAAAACACATACGTGTTGATGTTAAAGAATCACTACGAATTAGTACTACAAGACTAACTAATGCTGAAGGGTTCGACTCCCTTCTGTAATGTATATTTTGATAATGAGTCATTGACGTACAGGTCCTAGAATGTTTTGGCAGGAAAAAATTCGAACAAACTATTTGAAAAATTTCAAAAATAACTTAATTAACCCTCATTCGGCCGAACAGTCACCCGGGTGACTATTTCAACTTTTTCGACCAAAAAAATTTATTTTTTTATTTTTTTTTTATCTTCCTTCCAAAATACTTGAAATTGTTACCTGCTGAAATTTTTTATTCTCATTTAGGCCGAAGCAGCCATATGGCCAATCCGAACGAATTTTGACAAAAATTGACCGACACATTTTTGATATGGTTGAAACTTTTTTTATGAGTTCTGTATCGAAAAAAAAGAGATACGTGTTCAAGGATTTTTTTAATAAAAATTTGTTTTTTCAAAATAAAGCGAATATAAGTTTTGAGAATTTTGTGATTTTTGGCTTGGAGACTCACTTTCAAAAATTCATAACCCCGGTTCTGTTAAAGCTAGCAAACTGAAATTATGTTAATTGTAAAACTAAGAAAATGAACCTTAATAAAAAAATAATTTCTTAAAAAATTATTCCTCTATATCCAAAGTATATCATATTTTCAAATATAGTCACCCGGGTGACTGCTTCGGCCGAAATGAGTTACAAAAATTTTCGGCCGAACTAGGGTTAAACATAAAAAAAACTGTTCTAAGTTTCGTTGAAATAATATTCTTCAACAGGAATTTCTCATGGCTAAAAATTGATAGCTGCCAAAATCAGATTATTCACTTCCTACTTACTCGGGCACATACTAGGATACAGCTAGTGTCAAATAAGAAAGTATTGATATTATGGAATTATTTATGCTCAGTAAAACTTGCTTTTTTATAATAGGATAATTGATATCGCAACAACGTTTAAAAATTGTGGAAACTAACTGAATTGTAACTCAACTTGGCCTTGTATGACAGCAAAGACTAAAATTTCATATAAAATATACAATAAACATACCCAGTTTTAACGCAAAAAAATCTATTACAATTATTTACAAAAAATGTAGCCATACGAGTATCAAAAAATTAAGGATATCAATAAGGACGTATTCTGAGATTCTTGATGTCTTTGCATATCTTTTTTTAATGTTTTGGCTCAAATAGAAATAAATTTGAGGTTTTTCGCTTTATATGACATTATAGTAAAATGGTTGTGTTGTGATGTTTGTGTGAGTTTTAATGTATTTTAGAAAACTAGTCCATTTGGTGAAATTCCAGTTTTCGAGCTTCGATATCTCATGAACAATGTACTATCTGGCTAAAAGTACGATTCTAAGGTATACTCATGTAAAGTTTGAGCTTTGAGTTTAATGTTCTCCTCTGCCCTCTATTTATTTAAGAATTCAGTTGAATTTTATACAAACTCCATGTTTACTTAAGGAAACTTAATATTGAAAAAATCGCCAAGAAAATTTCGTAAAAGAAATATCAATTTTTAACGATAATACTCAAAATTTTATACCCCTTTTAATAACACTTTTTTTTATTTTTCGATAACATTTTTTTTTCAAATATTTTTTTTCGTTGTTTAGAATAATAGAGGATGATGATATATGATGATATATTATGTTTCATTTTGTGCGATTTTACTTCTTATCACTTCTTAAGAATATTGGCGACTTAACGCATGGAACGAGCAATTATTTTAATGAATTTGTGACATACCTGCCGTTTGTGCGTTATTATGATTTGTTGTTGTTGCTGCTGCTACAATACTGCTGGCATTAATACCATTACTGTTGCTGCTGCCATTAATCAATTGTTCCACCAACATACGTGATGTACTGCCATTTTGTTGTAGTTGCTGCTGTTGATACATCAGATGATTATTTGAATCACTTTTATTTATATTTGTATAACGTGGTGGCAAGTGTTGCAACTGCTGTTGTTGCTGTTGCTGTTGCTGCTGCTGCAAATGATTATCGATCGTCATTGGCGATGTAAGCGTATGATTACTGCTACTCCCATTCGAACTGATGGGTGAACTACTACCACTCGCTCCTGTTAAATTGATATCGAGGCCGATACCGATGCGTTTATTGAAAAGAAATGCCGATGGTGAATGCGCCGTTGCAGTTGCAGTTGCAGCTGTTGTTGCTGTAGCTATTGCAGACGTAGTAGTGGTATGTTTTTGTGTTGCTAGCGTTGATGTTGCTGTCGCTGTTGCAATAATATTATTGTCCAGTGATAGTATGGGTTTTAATGGTTTATTGTTGTGCACAAGAACTTTGTCGTTAATTGTGTTGCTGACGCTTCCACTGCTGCTGAAGTCGAGAGATTTCGTCGTTTTCTGTAATGAATTGAGAAATGCAGTTGCATTTAGTAAAAGCTGCAATTAAGTTTACAGTTTATGAGTTATGGTGTAAATTAAGGCAGCTTGGAAAGATTTATGACATTCCAGGAATATTGTAAAATTTGTAAAAGAACGAAATTCATTAAAAGCTTGGGAAATTTATGTAACGATATTTTGTTCAACGCGGTGCGTTCTGGAGAAATTTTTTTTTATTTTTTTGGAAGATTTTTCCAATATATATTTTTATATAGTAATTTTTTTAAATATCAAGTAAGAACACAAAATAAGTTTTTTACACGGAAATTTCAGTATATGTTCTAGGAATATTCTTAGACACTCATAAATTTTTTTGGTATTTTTTAAAAATGGCATATTTTTCACACAAAAACTGCGCCGAACTACGCTGTTAATGTAAAGAAGCTCTCTATTATTTTTGGAAGGATTCTCTTTGTTATTTTCTAATAAAGTTTGTTAAAAATTTCTGAGCCGAAAAGTTTACTTCCTGTGGGGACCTTTTCTGAGCCAAATCTTTTGGCTCCATATTCAGAAACTTTCTGGAAAAGAGGGGACCACCAGAAACATTTTTTCTTGGGAAAGGCTATTTGACCTAATGAGCTGAAACTTTGAAAATAAGTGGGTTTCGTGATGCTGTTCAAAAATCACGACGGATTCTTATTACAATTTACAGGCAAAATATCAACTTTTCATTTTTTTTTAAATATTTTTTTGTTCCAAACAAATTTTTTGTGATTAATTCTTTCTTTTTCAGGAATCGGCGTTTCCAAAAGAGTATTTTAAGGTAACAATTAGTAGTTAATTTAGGATTGCCTTACGTCTATGTTTTTGAAGACATACAGCGAACTGCACTGACTGAGTGAGCTATACTGAAGGTTTTGAGCCATTTCCAAAAATATGAGACGTGAGTGTGCATATTGCATGCAATAATGAGCGTGAATCTGAGTTGCGCTCACTAATAGTGAATGCGTAGATACTGCTCATGAATGATGAGCGTGTAAATGGCTCTGGTCTCATGAACACGAATGCTTGTGAAGTTCACATTCACATGCATTCATGAAGTAGTTAATTGCTTGAGCCACTTGTGTTGAGCTGTTCTAAAGAAAAACTGCTTTTTTTTTCAATCGATGGGGCATTCGGGGTGGCTCCAGACCCTGAAAACGACCGTTTTCGACACATTTTCGGAAATTTTTTTTTCTGCTCCAATCGATGGGGAAAGGTCGAAAATGGCTTTTGGAAATCACGTAGGGTGGCTCCGAACTCTGGAAACGACTGCTTTCGACCCATTTTCGGAAACATTTTTTTTTGCTCCAATAGATGGGAATAGAATATTCAACATCAGTTCGGTTGCCTCCGGACCCTGGAAAGGATCGTTAAAAAGTGTTGTTCAAAATCCTTTTTTGAGCTTTCCTAATTTTTTGGGTCGTAATATTTTATAACTGTTTTTGTTAAACGTGAAAAAATTAAACGTCCTTAATTTCTCATTTGACAGCTGGTGCGCAATTGAACTAGAATTTTAAAAAATATAGAAATTTTGACATACGCAAAGGTTATGATTTTTCAGAGGATACCAAAGCGTTGGCCTCCAAAGTTTTAAGATTGCTTAAATGTGACACTTATAGCTTTTGCCATAAGCTGCTCATATGTAGATCCATTGATCTAAGGCTTGATTCCTCCGTATATAAAAATTTCAATACAATTTTGTTGAACAAAATAAATCTATGCTATCTGTATTATATATATTAAATGGCTTAAGTGAAAATGGTTTGTAACGCTTTGGCGCAAAGTATACCGAACTGATTTCAATAACTGTTTTCTTAAAACAACGTATTTGTGCTAAAGAAGGTTACTGCATACTTATTTTTTTATTCGTTTAAAGTTTAATATCCTTTTTTTAGGATTAAGTTTATGAAAAATTGCACACAAAAATTGTCCTTTGATTTTTCGTTGCTTACGTTACTTTTGGAATGCTGTGCTGTAATTGTAGATTTTTTTTGTTACTTTTGAAGAAAGAATAAGATGATAAGAGAGTAATTTCATTATCAAAAAAACAATCGGACGTGCAACTGCACCACTACTGTTATATGGAATTATTCCAAATTAGCGCCTGAATTAGTGTCATACCTAAAAATTGTAATACACAAAATTCTACTGCACCAAAATTATTTTTTTATAATGCTTAAGTCATAAAGCACGTTTAGCTATAAAAATTTTGAACTCAACAAAAAATTTTCCGGTGCCGACTCTTTGACAATACACTTAGACATAATGCTGTTGAAATTGTAATATAATAAGTCAAAAAATTAAGGTCAAAGACATGCATAGAATTCACAATAGATTATAACACTGAGAACAATGGGCAGAAAAAAAAAGTAATAATTTTTAAGCATTAAGCCAATATGTCGAAAAAGGAATCGAGAAGATGAAAAAAAGTTTAAGAAAGGCCAAAAAAATGCTTAAAGTAGCAATGAAAGATGCATGATTGTGAGAGCGGTGGATAGAGGGTACGATAGAAATGAAAAATGTAGTGAAAAATGCGAGAGCATGCAACAAAAGTAATTGGTGGGAGTAGGTTGGAAAAAACTTGTGCTATTTTTTTTACTTACAGATTCACTAAGTTTATGCAACGAAGCATTTATACGATCCGGATTGCGTGGCGGTGGCTCTGGTGGCTCTGAAGCAGCCATAGTTGGTCCAGAAGATGTGCCGTTTATTTGCATAATTTATTAAGCGTAAAATTACACGCGCCGCCGTGCGCACTACAAAAAGACGACGAGAAAAAATGTGGATTTGTTTGAAAAGAAATGAAGAAGATACCCGCCGAATATTTGAAATTGGTCAAAAGGATAATAGACATAGGAAAACAGCGCTAGCAAAGTATTGAAAACTTTATTGCTTGACTGAGTTTTAAGTTCAATGCTGTTGTATGTTTGTAGTTTAGTGAAGCATTTTCTTTTAAGTTTTTTCAAGTTATGTGTACGCTCTAGCTCTCCACCGTATACGCATTTGAAATGCTCGATTAGTTCGGCGTTTGTTTTTTTTTTTTCAATTCTCTGCTCCCAACTTGTGCTTTAGTGCTTTTCGTACTAAATTTGAAAAATTTTTTTACGAATACTTTGCATTTCTTTGATAGCGCTCAGAGCGTTCGTTTCATTTGTTTTTTCTAGCTCCCTCATAACTATTTTGCACATTTTTGTGCTCTCATCAGAATTTGTTTGTTTGGTTTTCCCCCAGTTTTGTGTTCTTTTCATTTTATCCATATTTTTCTATATTTTTTGCATATCGATTGTTCGTTATTTGTTGCATGTGGGGGGTAGTAGGTATCAAAAAAGCATCTGTAAATACATAGATGAAAATTTATCTTGTTAACAAACATAGCGTACTTTTAAGTAAAAAATTTTAAATTTGTGCAAAATAATAAAACCTCAAAAAATTGTTTTAAACTGCATTCATTTCTACTATCAGCGGCTGTCTGCCAACAATTTGGACTGCCATGGTTTTTTTTTCAAATTTCCAACTACATACCTAATTTTAATAGTTTTTTTTTCTTTGCGAGAGATGTTACTTTTATTATTTAATTTCCCCATTTGCAATGTGCATTGGTGCACAAACTTTTCCATGCGCATTTTATTTGGGTTACTCGTTTGTTTTTGACTTATTTTGGTATTTTTTTGTTGCTTTTTGTCCCATCATGGTTTTTTACTTTTTCGTGTTGGTTTAGTTTTGCTCCCAATTGGGGGCAAGTTTTTTATGTATTTTGCCTCAGTGCAATCATATAACGTTTTTTAATGCACGAGCAATAGACACTGGCACACATTTTCAACCACTCTTGCAACTTTTGTGTCGTTTTTCATTTTTGCCATTAATGTTATCCCTGTTGACAAGTCTATTTTTGACCATAATTTTGGCAGAGTACTCTTTGGAACAGTAATAAATTGTGGTGTCAAAGAGACGAGAAAAACTGTATAAAAGTTTCAAGTTATTTTCTTACTTTATTAGAGTAAATATTATTTGAAAAAATTTGAAAATAAAAAACATTATTACTTATATACAACAACATAACATATTTTTGAAGAGATCTTTCTTTAAGAAGAAATCTAAAGAATAATTAACAAAAAATGCCTTTAAGCTGATATAAAAAAAAAAACTTGTAAAGCTTCGAAGTTACATTAAACTTCACTTTATTTGAAAGTTAATTACATTCCATGTTGCCATGAACAGGTTCTTTTGCAAAGATTAGCGTTAGAATCTTAGTAGCTTAAATTTTTGCACAATGCCTAATTTCAGTTCATTTTCATTTCATTAAAATATTCAACTGTATCCTGTTTCATATCTTTGATAATTTATGTAATTACTGAAGCATTGAATTGCTTTACTGCTCAAAAACATGAATAGTTTACCAAACTGTGCAAATTATTTGAAAATGCACACGTTATATTAATCAACGTTGATTTATTCCTTTGAAATTCAATGCATTTTATTATAAGTTTTGGGCTTGTGTGTTTGCTTGGATGCAATTGCAACACTTGCATAATATGCCTGTACCACATATTAAAAAACCCATTTGGAAAGCACGAATATAGTGACAAAGTCGATATGAAACTTCATACTTAAATTGCTGCATAGAGCGCTGGATAATGAGCAAAATGTAGGAATGGACTTTTGTATGTTTTTTAATAAGAGATTTTGAGTTAAAACTTTGCTTTTGTAAGCAAAAATTACCTCAAATCAAAATTCTTCGGAGTAAAAATTAAATTTTCAGTTTATAGAAATTTGATAAAAATTCACATAAATTGAAAGAATACATGAGTGCAATACATGAGGTCAATTTAGTACATAGAAGAGAAGAATAAAGTTGTAAAGTTTTTGATCCCAAAATATCTAACGCTATCGTCTTCAGCACTAAAGCAAAAAAGACTGTGCTGCTCACAATATATATCGGTCATTCTTTTAATAAACGCACACTTCGTTTTTTTTGACGTTTCTGAACATTTTTTGAAACGAAATATCTCAAAAACTATAAGAGATAGGATGAAAAACCACATAATCATTTTTGTAAAAAAATTTAAATAAATTTAATAAAACATTAATTTTTTTAATTAAAAAATTTTTTCTCAAATTATTTTGGATATAACACCTTTTGTTTTTTTTTTATTTTTTTATATGTTATTCCTCAATCAATCCTAAGAATGCATGTGCTTTCATATCGAAATTCCCGCTATAACTTTGGAAACTACAATTTTTTTACTGATGACGCGCACCATGTTTTTGCAACATAAAATTCGACAAAAAATTTTTTTTTTTTTGTAATGTTATTTTCAATCAATCCTAAGAATGAATCGTCGTGAAGACTTCGTGTATTAATTAATTTATGCAGGAACATACAATTTCTTGCCATGATATAGTTTTCGATGGAACATCCTAAAATCATCCTACTCATAACCGAGACATGGTCAAACCTACGTAAGCCATACACATAGCGTGCAGCGTTATTGAAAGCAACTTGCAGCTTATGAAAGGAACTAGAGTCCAATTTACTATACACAACAACAAATTAATTTCTGTAGGGAAGTATTAATTGTATTACTAGTCTACGCTTTATTTCAACTGGTGTGTATTCAGCAGACATCCTTATCCCATAGCGTCTGAGAGAAAAGCTTTCGAAGAAATCTTTCTTCAAGTCACTAGTGGCCTTTAAAAGCAGCTCGTCTCTTAATCAGATGGCTAAACATTTTAGCAATCACCTAATTTTAAAAAAAAAAAATTTTCCAACACTTATATAGTAATTTTTATTTGAATGAATTATCTCTACTACATGATTAATTATCATTATCTTTATTAACCTTTAAGAGAAGCAGCTTGTGTGGGTTGTGTTGAAGTATCTACTCCAGTATTTACTCCAATGGGAGTACGCGTATAGTCGGCTGTTGTAAGCCGTGAGGCTTCCACCGTTGAACTCAAAAGAGCCGTAATAGCTATCAAGCAAGTAACGACCAGCAAATACACGAACTTCATCTTGAAACTTTACAAAACTGTGCAGAACTCAAGAAGGGTGCTTGCTATTTATACTTTTTCTTTTCAACCCATATTGACAAAAATTTGAAATTTAACCTAATGTAAGTTTAAAACTTAACCAAACGTGGTTAGAACTAATTACTTGGTCATAAAAATTATCTACATATTTGTGAAAAATGCAACACTAATTTGAGTGAAAAAGATTTTTATTATACTGGCGTTGATCGATTGGATACATTTTCACAATTTCGTGATAAGGTCGCATTGTTTACACATGATTATAATACGGTACCAGGAGATCGATTACACGTCAAGATGAAGGTCATTTCAAGGTCAAATTGAGAATAATGCAATATGTACAACCGAGAAGTTTATATACGTTTTTAGGGTCACTCAATCCGAACCCGTGGTTTATTACAGCAGTTGTAGATGCCTTTAACCCAAATTACAGATTTGAAAGTCGTAACCATTATACTGGGACAACAAAGTTGTTTTACAAAATTTCCATGTTTCTTATGCGAATGGGACAGTAGGGCACGTGAGGAGCATTATGATTAAAATCTTGACGTGATAGAGCTATGTAGACCTCAAATTCTAGTTCAGGGCATCAAATAACATCAAAATATGGTCTGGTCAAATGGACAGCAACTTTTTTTTTTGTAAACCTGTGTTATTGTTTGACTTTTCGTTATGATCCTAACATTGAGATTGGAACTCAAATTAAAAAATTGATGTGTGTCACGTCTACTTTTACGATCGCATTTAGTTTTGGTTCAGTGAATTATTTTTACAACCTTAGTCGTAACACAAAATTTACATAATTTTAATTTCGCTACGCTTATGTACTTGTGCTTATTGTTGTAGGCGAAATAAACATTTTTTACTGAAATAATCTTTAATAATTTTTACCACGAAAATTACGTCGATATATAAAAGCTGTTGGTTTTATAGTACTAATTGAGCAAAATTTCTGAAATTTTACTTTTGAATCTTAAAAGTCAAGGACCTGCATGGCAGCATTGATATCATGCTTTGCTGATGCCTAAAAAAATGTGCCACACTTATTATTAGCAAAATCTATGTAGAATAGTGTCATTTGTAATTTAAGGGCCTCGAAAAATATCCTAGCACAGTTTTTATATTTCTTAATCCATTTAACGCAGGTTAGATATTTTTGTTTTCATTTGAAATATAATAGCATATTTTCAGGCTTGAAAATTAGAGACGAAACGAGACAAATCGTGATACATAAAGAGGCGCTAAGTCCATTTTGTACTTAAGAAATTATCGGGCACAGGAAAAATCGCTCAAAAGATGCTAACAAGAGGCAGTAAGTTTCGGGTTATGCTTCATTTTTATTTAACTTACAATTACATTTTTTTAGAATTTTTCTTATACAATTACCCAGTCCTAACTATGTACATTGTTTTTATTTTTTTTTTAAATTTTAATTATTAAAAATCTTGATTATTATTAAGAAAAGAAAATTTCAATTGGACACATGATGAAATTTATTGTTTTTTTGTTTGCTAAGAAGTTTTTACACCATTTTTAGCTTATTACAAAAACAGCACTCGTTAGTTGAGTTAACTGATGTTAATTTTCTACTGGGGGTGCATATGAAAATTAGGCTTCACACAACCAGTTTGATAAATAATTTAATTAAATTATACGCAATGAAAATCAGCATAATAATATTAGCAACAAACTACAGTTACATACATGTTAGGGTATATGTGATTTAAATATCAATGTACAAACATACGCAAATATACGAGTTCATCTAAACAGTTTATACAAACAAACGACTTGCTCGAAACTAATCACGAGAATGCAAGCGCTTTTGTCGTTAAACTAAATTGAGTTTTGTGCAAAATACAGAGAGTTTCAGCAATAAATTTAACATTCATTGATTTTGTATGTTAAAATTGTAAGGAATTCGAAAAAATATATGCACCTACATATGTATGTATGTATGTATACCCAAAGGGAAAATGTAGGAGCGATACAAAGGACTACGCACTATTTGTATGGGAAATTGGTTTTTATTAAATGCTCTCATTTTTTGCAGAGATCTAATTTTTGGCATTCTGAACAAAAGTTTCAATGAAAACGATAAATTCATATGACAGAATTTTGATTTATTTTCCAAATTCATTTAACGTATACTGGCTTATTATGTTATCATTTTCGAGAATAGCTATATCAAAACTCTCTAATATCAAGCAGAGTAGTCAAATGGTGAATCTGTTGGTTTCTTAGTTTAAAGTGCGTTAGCTCGCTATTCGGTTGGGAGAAATGTTCTTTCGACCATTTTACTAGGCAGATAGATATCTCTCAATAAATTTGTTTCTATGGTGGATTTCAAGTTAAATAGTACTTTTTGGAATTAAATAAACAATAAATACCCGGTTAAAATAGACATTTAAGTCTGCAAAAATTCGCAAAGAGCTGAAAATTCGTACAGGTCACTATTATAAATGAAATATCAAAAGTTCCCACCAATCCTACTTCAATAATCACGATATCTTAGGAGTAGTGATTCGTAAGAAAGAAATATCTGAGCATGATCTGCAACTCTTTCTAACCGAATTGTTCAATAACCCTTACTTTTTATACGAAGAAAACCGATATATTTCATTTGTATGTAATAGACAATAAGACCTTTACCGATTTTAAGCTCTATGCGAATTATTGCAACAAAAAAAAAAAAACGTCGCTTGTAGTAAAATCTACTCACAAATCCCTGGACGTTTCCTTAGATATTTGTATCTCTGGTAGACCTTCTATTTCACTCTCACCAAATGCACATACATTTACAATTAATGCATTTAAGTGCTAGACGAGATCAACAAGGACAAGATTCAGGTCAAGTATGCAAATTTGACTTAGAAACTCAAACACACAAAGTATGTACTCATATGCAGATGAAGGTTGCACGCAGGAAACATACACAGCAGCAGAAATTGCACACATCCACGCACACTTTTAATGTGTTTGTGTATGCATCGTTAAATTTTCTTTGAATATTCTCGAATGTTAAAGTCTTGCATATGAACACTTTGATAATAAATCCTTACATACGTATATATGTATGTATGTATGTATGTACGTGAAAGCCCAGCATATAATTGTAAGTCTTCTAGGAGAGCAAAATTAATATGAATATTTTTGACGTATGATTTTAGATATCTAATGTAAATATATGGCTAGCAGAAAATCACGATATCAATGCTGTCATGCAGGTCCTTGATTTTCGAGATTCAAAAGTAAAATTTCTGAAATTTTGCTCAATTAGTACTATAAAACCAACAGCTTTTATATATGATATATGATTCTTCTGTGAATACAGTTGGACTGTTTCTTCCAAAAAATTATCACTTGACATCAGACTACAATCTCGCACTAAATAAAGTTATCGTCGCAACGAATCGAATATGGAATATTCGCGTTCAAAAATGTTTACTGGGTAACAATCTCCTTGATTTTTACTCGCCTTTATTTGTATGCATGCGTATGTGCATGCAGTATGCAGAGGGTGAGTGAACAGGACTTAGGATGCAGTCAAGTGTTATGAATAAAGGTTTCTTTTTATGAGTTCAATGTTTGTGATTTTGCAATTTCTAAAAAGCTTGCGTCCAGTAGCAAAATTATTTCCCCTATCTTGAGATGTTATCTAAAAGTATGTAGCAATATTTAGTTTTTTATTTTACACCGACCTTAGTTGGTGCTACCAGATCATGTTATATATGAGAAATTGGAATATAGTAAGCAAAGCTTCCGTCATTGAAATAATAAATAAGTTTTCCTATTAATTGTACAAAAATGAATTAAATAAATAAGAATTCTTTTAACATTTTGGTTATCGAATGAAGATAATTTTTTGTCCGTGCTAGCAATTTTTTTTGAGCCTTGTCTAGAATTTTGCAAGGTTTTGAAGGTCTAAAGTGGTAGGATATTTTTTCTACATCAACACTCATGGTAAAACCGGCATTGATGTGTTGATATATTACATATATAATGAGATACTTATAGGTGGCATATAAAAACTATCATTAATATAACTTCATGAAATCAATTATATATACTTCTCAAACTACTGTATAAGGTATGAAGATACATACTTATAGACCAAAATATGTTTTACCATTTCTTCTAAGAAAGGTGGAAGCCGCAAGATCATAACATAGCGAGAAGGTCATCAGTGAAAAGGAGATTAGCGATAAATTGAATATATAAAAAAAGAGCCCTGCAGAATATTTGCGTTCATATCGGAAAAATCAGTTGCATTTTCAATTTTTTTTACAAAAAAGTGTTAGTTTCTTGATATGAATCTACAAATATGTAAAATTTATTTTGGCTTAACCAAACATTTATAACTTTGCATTATAAGCAAAAATTCACATGAAAGTCATAAGTTTAAAAAAATATATTTTTGTTTTGTTTTGCTAGATGTTGATTGTACAGTAATTTAAACCTTGTTTTTCTATAAAAAAAAAAGCCCAACCTACAAGTCATTAAATATCTTTTTTTTTCTATTGCCACATGTTGTCGTTTTGACTTTGGTAACATGTACTTCCATAACTTAGTCAATATCACATTTAAATTTCGATATTGGCTTGAATAAGTCTAGGCGGAAGGCATGTCCATTAACCGAGTTCAGCCATTTTCAAAACAACGATGTAAAATTATAGAAGTAATAAGGTTATAAAATTTTATCGATTTATTCCGCTTTGCATGATTTTCACAGACAGAAATGCATGACTAAATCAACAGAGAAAGTAACAATGATAACTAATATACACACTTTTCTATATTAGCCAAGATCCCTTCTATGTATTAGTGGTACAAAACTAAAATTCCAACTGGGAATTTGATGTGACACTAATTGCATATGAAAAGTTTTCAAAATTCCTAGACTTGTCTCCTGTGCATATGAGGCTGGTTGAACTGTAATGCTAACTAAAACTAAATCAAGTAGTTATTTTTACTAGGCGCTATAAACTTCCACTTTCCCTTATGGTACTAGACGTGTCTTAAAAGACTGTGCATGGTATATTGGTTCTATATAGGATAAGAAACTAAATGTTGAAAAGCGGCCTAGCAAAACCACTGTAGCTGTATACTCTTGTAAAAAAGCTGCTACTAAAAAACGGGGATAAGTTATCACCTCGTATTATTAAGTTTGTTCAGAGCTTAGACAAACGGAAACTTTAAGCTATTCCGGAAGAGGACAAGACTTTCAACTATCTTTCATAGTCTTAAGATTTTACACTCTAATTTATGAGGATTCCCAAGCAGATGGAACTATTTTGATTTCTGATTCCAAGCTATATATGTTATCAAGTTTGTTATAGTATTTACTTTAAGCAAATGAAATCAAAAATTGCTGCGAGGTTACCAGACTTATGCTGCGCATTTCAGACGTAGATAATAGCTACAAATAAAATGCACCCCGTCTGAGAGAAAGGCTTTCCAAAAAGTCATTCTTCAAGTCACTAGTGGCCTTTAAAAGCAGCTCGTCTCTTAATCAGATGGCTCAACATTTTAGCCTAGTTCACCTAATTTTTAAAAAAAAAAATTTTTGCAACATTTATATAGTAATTTTTATTTGAATGAATTATTTATTAGAAGTAAAATGTGTGGTGTGTGTTGAATAAAAGTATTCTGCTCCAACGACCGTTGTAAGGGATGTTGGAAGTGGTGAGGCTTCCACCGTTGAACTCAAAAGAGCCATAATAGCTATCAAGGAAGTAACGACGAGCAAATACACGAACTTCATCTTGAAACTTTACAAAACTGTGCAGAACTCAAGAAGGGTCCTTGCTATTTATACTTTTTCTTTTCAACCCATATTGACAAAAATTTGAAATTTAACCTAATGTAAGTTCAAAACTTAACCAAACGTGGTTAGAACTAATTACTTGGTCATAAAAATTATCTAAATATTTGTGAAAAATGCAACACTAATTTGAGTGAAAAAGATTTTTATTATACTGGCGTTGATCGATTGGATACATTTTCGCAATTTCGTGATAAGGTCGCAATGTTTACACATGATTATAATACGGTACCAGGAGATCGATTACACAGGTTTACAAAAAAAAACCTTGCTGTCTATTTGACCAGACCATTTTTTTCCTAGGTGATTTGATGCCCTGAACTCGAATTTAAGGTCTACATACCTCTATCACGTCAAGATGAAGGTCATTTCAAGGTCAAATTGAGAATAATGCAATATGTACAACCGAAAAGTTTATATACGTTTTTAGGGTCACTCAATCCGAACCCGTGGTTTATTACAGCAGTTGTAGATGTCTTTAACCCAAATTACAGATTTGAAAGTCGTAACCATTATACTGGGACAAAAAAGTGGTTTTACAAAATTTCCATGTTTCTTATGCGAATGGGACAGTAGGGCTCGTAAGGCCTCAAATTCTAGTTCAGGGCATCAAATAACCTAGGAAAAATATGGTCTGGTCAAATGGACAGCAACTTTTTTTTTTGTAAACCTGTGTTATTGTTTGACTTTTCGCTATGATCCTGACATTGAGATTGGAACTCAAATTAAAAAATTGAAGTGTGTCACGCTTACTTTTATGATCCCGTTTAGTTTTGGTTCAGTGAATTATTTTTACAACCTTAGTCGTAACACAAAATTTACATAATTTTAATTTCGCTACGCTTACTTGAGCAATTAGACTTAGTTTAGTAAGCAAAAACTTTAAGTTATCATATCCACAGAATCGTCCATTACAAAATCACGGAAGCACCAGTCAGACTAATAGTAAAAGAAATTGAACCAATGCTCATGGTATTATCCCATAGCAGTTAACATGTCATCCAATGCAATATAGCGATACTTTGTGCAAGCGCACAAAATGACAAAACCACCAGTCAGACGAAAAAAAAAAAATAGATAGAATTGGACTAGGGAGCGTGGTATAATATATTATTTTTATAGAGATAGTAATGAAACTCTGTAGCTAGGTGCAAGATGATAGTGATACTATTTAGAGGAAAAGTCAGTGGAAAATGGCGAGTGTCTGTGTGGCTCCTAAATGTTAGAGAAGCAAAAATTTTAAAGTTCTCATATCAAGAGAGCCTTCCAAAGGAATGGAATACATTTTATTTTGTCTTTATTTTGGCTTTGGTTGAGTTTTTGTCGCACATTTAGTAGAGGTCTGCGTAAGTGCACTCGCTCTGTTAACCGATCAGTGTACTTTCTGTCCAGTACAATGGTTCTATCGACATTGTGTGAGTCATCAGTTGATTAGCTTAGAACGGAACTATTGAACGACATGATTTGTGTTTTGCTCGCACTCTGACTTGTTCTGACTCACTTCTTCGCTGTCAACGTTTTTCAAGCCGAACAAAACATTTACAACACCGAACATGAGTAGAAGCAATCAATGCGGAGAATATGAGATGCATTCTGTGAAAGATATGCATTTGCTCTGTTGCCTATCGTGCTCTAATGTATAGAAAAAAAGTTGAGCTTTTACACCAAAACTCTACCTGCGCAAATATTATAAATTTTTTTCATATATAGGCTTAAAAAAATAGCAGTAAATTTTTTTTCCGATACTATTTTATGTGTATATAAGAAAAATCGAAAAAAATATAAAACAAAATTTATATAAAAAAATAAATGCGAATTTTTTCATTTTTTTACTCAACTTCCGAAAAATTAAAGTTTTGCAGCTCTGGTAGCATTATTTTTTTAAATGAAAATATACTCAAATATGAATAAATTAACAGATTTCGAGTGTTTCGAAAAAATTTTAGAACATGAGATTGTTTTGAACAGGTCTAGTATGCACTGTTTTCAAAAATATTTAGATATATAACTAAAAGATTAACTTCATCTGTCCGATGCAAAAAGTATAAATTTTTAAGGAATTTTTCATTTCTGAAAAATAAATTTTGTCCATTTTTATTTAAAACTTCAAAAAACTTTAAGCACTAAGCTGCTTACTTTACTCTCCTGAAAAACGATGATTTGATTTAGCCACCACTTCTTCACAGTCAAAACAAAGCAAAACAAAAACAAAAAAATTAATGCCGGTTTGCTTAAATTAACTTTACAAGAAACATAAATGATTGGTGATCTTTTATATAAAATGTTTTTCAGCTAATTGAAGTAGTACAAGAATTTTCTTTATTATCTGACACCTAAGAGTATGCTTTGATTATTTTTGCTTTCAACTCTAAACTTCACTCTTGCCTTGTGACTATGTGTTTTTATTGAAAGCCTTACATTTTTACTCCTTTTTTTATGCACACTATTTTGACATCTTGTGGTTTTCATCTGTCAAACCACAAACTTCGTCAAGAGTATTTGTTGTGTGTTTGTATCCGTTTGTATGTAACATCAACTAATTCAGTTTCTATGAACCATAGTTTATTTGTGTGTATATTTGTTTGTATTTGTAAGAGCTTTTGTCAAAATGCATTTGTATGTATGCGTTTTATTTGTTCACAAAATGGTTTCAAGTTCTTAATGTTTGTATTATTTGGCTATGTGTTTTTGACTTTCATATACTGACGCACTGACTGTCATACTAAAACGCAAACACACACATATGCATACACATACACTTTACAATATATTTTAGCTCATTGTTTGTAAATGGTAACTGACTAACTCACTCACAGTGTTGTTGTGGTTGACTTAATAAATCTTCTTATTTTTGTAAATCATAGGTTTATGTTTTTATTGTATTAAAAGGGAATAGTAAATAAACTCAAGCATAGGAATGTCTATAAACATATTTAATAAATTAAACGCAAACAAGCATTATTAATCAAATGGTTTAAAGTTCTTTTGTTTTTCTAATATCGTATAACTGCGCCAGAGTGGCCAGTTGCAATAAAAATTAAAGTCGATATCTGAAAGAATTGCAGCCCATAGTTTTCACAAATCGCAGGAAAAAATTTTAGTATTAGGCGTTCGCTTAAAGCTCAAAGTTTCAAAGAAATATGTCCTAATATTTAAACTTTAAAGTAATAAATTAAAAAATATTTTAAATTAAACACGAAATGAGTGGTGTTTAACCAAATATTCCAAGCCAAATCAAAATCGAATCTTTACATTGTTATATTCCAAGCCTTTAAGTTTTACTGGTTTTCATTTTCTTAACATATTTTGATCTGGTTTAAAAATTTGTTGGAAACGGTTAGAAATATAAAAATTTTAAAATCTGAATGCTTTCTAGCATAAATTGTGATTTTTTTTATGAATTTTGTTTTTTTGTCTAAAAGAAGGTTTCTAACCAACTTTTTACTTTTCTATGGCGATGCACTCTTTAAAATGTGAAACTTGAAATGCATGAGCCACTCCAATTAGTTCATGTGGCTATACACACTCTGGTCAGAAGAACATTTTTAAGAAGAAGACAATGGGTACCAGTGATGGCATTTAGGTTTTGTGAAAATGTACTGAATCGAGACTTCAAATGTACTTTTTACAGCCCGAATGTACTTTTTTGTCTTGAACACCCAATTTTCCTAAAATGCACGAAATTGTTCTAAACTTTAGAAAATGTACTGAGAATGTGCTAAAAATTTGACGAATGTTCAGGACGCAAATGTACCGAAAATGTCATCACTGATGGGTACTACATTGTTTTTTGCAAAATGGTTACTTTTGAAGAAATATTTTTTATGTAGGATTTCAGGCAGTTAAAACAATTTTGTTTTTTTTTAAATGTGAATTTACTTGATGAAGGAGTTTTAAATTTCTTTTTAAAATTATGCTTTTATATTTACAAAGGCCCATAATTCTTCTTTGGAGCAGAGTTTTTCTTTTTATCAAAAAAAAAAATAGGGGACACTCTCTGACTACAATCAAAGCAATGTTCTTATTTACCATTGTGTACATAAAAGTCATGCTTGTAATAATAATTTATCCTTATACAATACAATTTACTGCAATCTGTTGAAGATTTATGTTGAATATTTATCCAAACATACATATATACACTTTGAATAAAATATGTTGAGGTAAAACATAAATTTGGAAATTTAGCTCATAATATTTTCAACATAAAATTTTGACAGGCTATATTCGTAAATATGCCTTTAAATATGCAATAAATATTTTAAGGTTAAGATGTTTCTAAATCAAACAAAACTTATACAAAAAATTTTTCGAATAAATTGTGCTTGAATAAATATCAAGTTGAAACCTATCACCACCCACTAAAGGTAAAATAAAAGTAAATTAAAGTTAAAGTTAAAGTAAAGTTAAGGTAAAGTAAAGGTAAAGTAAAGGAGAAGGTAATGTTAAGGAGTAAAGTAATGAAGTAAAGTAAAGGCTTATTTTGAGGAGTTCTGCTTTTTAAGAAAACAACCTTTATTTTAGTGAAGCAACATTAATTTTCAGAAAGCGAACCAACTTAATAACTTCAAGGAAAACATGACATAAAAACATATCACGGATACTAGGTATTTACTTAAATTAAGGAACTTTTCCTTAAACGCATAAAATTGTATAAAGTATTGCATGAAAATTGCAGAAAAACATTCATGAATAATTATTTAAAATTTAATTTGTAATTAATTTCATTGTGTTTTTTGTTTATTTTTTTTTAAATTTAATTTTGTTCAAGTTCACCATTAGGAGAATTTACCTCAACAATAACTGCTAATTTTTTAAGCAAAATTTTGCTCGTGGTCTATTTTGTAGGCAATTTAAGGATACTTTCTAATAGAAAGTTTCTATGGCTAATCATTTAACTTAACTTTTTTGACATATTTTTGTACTTCAACATTGACATCTGATTCCCAGTGACATTAATAATTAAAAAAAATGTTGTTTAACATACACCTTTGAAGAGTGCCATCAGACCTTAGAAAGCAACCATTTTGGTCAGAGAAAAACATGAATATTGTGGTAAAAAGTGACTATGGGTGAAAAAATGCAATATCTGCTTAGTATTAATATTTTTTTTTTTTTTTTTTCTTAAGACATATTTGTTACAGAACATTGCTATGAGCAATTTTTTCTACAACTTATTTCAGTTATAAGCTTTACAGTATGACCTTAATACCCGGCTTTACTGTGAATACTTTTTATAAAATAGAAATATTTTACATTTGCATTTCCACACTGCCCCAATGGACATGCACTGACAAATAAACATGCTATCATAGTCAGACATACAATCCTTATGCTTATTTTAACTTATGTAACGTAAAACATGCACAGAATTTTATTTTATTTTTTCTTTTTTGTTACGCTTTTGTTTTCCTCTTCAAAAACTGACCACAAAAATGCATATTTCACATTCAAACCAACACAAATACGATTATGCACATATACGCAAAACTACTCCGACATGTTTTCGGGTGAAAATTTCACACACACATACATAGTACACACATGCAAATATTTCAACATCCGCTGATACTATAACTGTTACCATGCGTTCGTTTATGTATGAAGATAAAAACTTTTCAACATTTCCGTCAAAACATTTTTGTAATTCCTTATTTTATGTTGCGTAAAAAATTGTTACCAACATTTTCCAAATTTCATGTTTTTGTATTGTACTTAAATTTTACTTTTTTTTCGGTATTTTTTTTTTACATAAATGCTGTCAATATAACAACGTACACATGTAAGAGTAATTGTTTTCTGTTGTAAAATAAAACAATATTATTTTGTTCCGAAAATTCTCATGAATCATGTTTTATAATATTTGGTTTATTAAGCTTTTAAGAGCATTTGTAATGGTTTTAAATTGCAGGTCGTTTTAAATGTGAAATATTTATGTTATTATATAGAAAATGTTGCTTATATAAGAATTTTATTAACTTTAAATTTTGCTATATTTCTGGCAAAAATGATTTTAAGCTGTTCAATTTTTCATAAACCAAGTTTTATCTGCTTATTTAAGTGTTTTTTGATAAACTCTTTCTATAAGGCACATATGTATCACTTAAAATTTAAAAAATTATTTTAATTAGTTACTTTGTGTGTAGTTTATTTTTAGTACTTTATTTGTTATATTCATGGAGTTAGTTGTATTATTTGTGGAGTACAAAGCACTTGTTGAATCGCAACTGTTTTTATTGGACGTTCATAAATTACGCAGGGCGTTTTTTTGAAAATTCAGACGCCCGCTTCCCACTTTGTGATATTTGTTGAGATCTGACGAGAACACTGCCCCCTATGTTTAGTGTGGTTCATGGGCTTGTGGAATCGTCAGTCCATTTTTTTTTTTTTTAAATGAGGCCGAACAGAATATAACCGTCAATGGCGAGTTTCAGCAAGACGGTGCTACGGCACACACACAGCGCGCGAAACAATGGCTTCATTGAGAAATCATTTTGGACCTATCAACTGGCCACCTAGATCTTATGATATCACATCTCTGAATTTTTTTTTTTTGGGATCAAGTGAACTGAAAAGTCCTCATCGATAAGCCAGCTACGATTCAATACTTGGAAGCCAATATTACTCGCGTAGTTTGCGATATACAGGTAGCAATTCAAGCAAAAATGATCAAAAATTGGACCTTCCAAATGGAACACCTATGGCGTAGTTGCTGCCAACATTTGAATGAAATTATCTCTAAGAAGTAAATATCAGAAATTGTTTTTTTGGGTCATAAAAACGATTCCGACATCAAATTCTATTTTAAGTGTTTTATTTAAAATAAAAAAAAAGTTCTAAATGAATCACCCGTTATATGGTGACATATGCAATTAAGTTTCTAACGTGTGTTGCACACAATTCATGAAAGTTCTCAGGCAATTTAGAGTAGGTACTTAAATATATCTTTCAAAAAGTCAATGTCGTTGTGGTCAAAAATATGGTTTATTTTGGAAGGGATTCTTACCAAATGTTGGGCTTTTCATTGAAGAATAAAGTAATTGAACTCAAAGGAAAAACTTAATAATAATTATATCTATGGGACGTTCTTTTACAAACCGAACGAATCTTGACAAAAATTGACCGAAGCATTTTTGATTTGGCTGAGGATTTTTAAAAATTTTTTTTTTTTTCAAAATAGTGCGAATTCAAATTTTGCAAATTTTGTGATTTTTTTGTTTAAGTTCATTTTCTTAGCTTTACAATGAAATTAATCTCAACTTTCTAACCTTAACAGAACCGGAGTTATGAATTTTTGAAATTGAGCCTCCAAGCCAAAAATCACGATATTCTCAAAATTTAATTCGCTCTATTTTGAATAAAAAATTTTTTTAAAAAATCCTCGAATAAGTATTTCTTCTTTTTCAATACAGAGCCCATAAAAAAATTTCAGCCAAATCAAAAATGCGTCTTCCGAAAAAGTTTGTAAAATAGCTTATTTCTAGCTATTTATTTCGATTTTACAGAGCAGGTAGAACCTTCACTTCAATGCCGGTTTAATTTAATCCGAATTATTGCCGTTTGAAGTTCAGAAAATATTACAAAATCGATAATCTCGAAAAATAGCTAGTCATTTGCACTTATAGTCTAAGAGCTGGCTACATAAAACTGCACTGATCGACTATAGTCGTGATTTTTGTTTTATAAGTTCTCAATGACATTGTCAAAACAAGCGTCCATTTTGCAGAAGTCTCATTGGAGGCGGAGAGCGTGGGTGGACGGTCAAATGTGTCAAATTTTCTTTAAAAAAATGATAAGATATAGTTCTGAAAATTGGTATAGTATTAGCCTTTGAGTATACAAATGACAAAACAATATTCCCAGAAGTGCAAGTGGGGGCCTAACCGCTCCCAGAAGCGATAAAGTGGTAAGGTATAAGTTGAACATGTACTCATAAGATATAGTTTTGCAAATCTGTTTGCTGTAAGTTCACAATATAATTAGACAAATTAGAAATTTACAGATGTTAAAAGTGAGGCTAATTGGAAAAAAGCGTATTTTTCACCGGACGCAGCGGGTGGTTCAAAATATTAAGGTTGCTCCGATCTTCGCTCCCCGGGCACCAAAAGTTTCGTATTGATGCCAATAAGAACTACGTAAAATTTGGTCCATTTCAGAAAATATTTGATGGACTCGCTACCGTTTTGAAAACAGGAAAATGGTCCTTAATCTATCGAAAATCATTAATATCTCCCCGAAGCTACCTCGTAGAGGGATAAAATATATGACAAGGTCCTATTATTTTTTCTCGTCCAACACTTTTTCCGAACATAATTACCCCCTAGTACCACCCTTTAGGAGGGTTCCTCTGCAAAAATGACATTCTTGTGAAATTATGAAATTGGCTCCTCTCTTTTCTCAGACGCCTCTGGAGCGGTAAAATGTTAGACCATTTTCTATTATTTTTACTCTCCCAAACTTTTCTCTTGGCTCAGCTACCTCCTATCTGCCACCCTTTTGGAGGTCCCCCTACAGAAACACAAAAAATTTCGAAAAATAGTTCATAGCTCCCCCGAAGTGTCCCGTACAGAGTTTATATGTAGCACCAGGTCCTATTATATTTTCTTTTCTAATATTTTTCTCGAAGATACCTACCCTCTATCTATCACCCTTTTGAGGGTCTCCTTACTAAAAATAGAAAATTAAGAAAATTTCTTCATTTTTTCAAAGGGATCGGGAAAAATGTAGGGAGGACCTGGTAAAACATTTGACACCTCTACGGGTCAATCCGGGAAAGCTATGAATTTTTTTGTATTTTTGTAGGGGGACCCCCAAAAGTGTGGCAGATAGGGGGTAGGTATCTTCGAGAAAAATATTGGAAAAGAAATTAAAATAGGACCTAGTGATACATATGACGCTTGTTTTGACGATGTCATTGTGAACTTATAAAACAAAAATCACGACTATAGTCCATCAGTGCAGTTTTATGTAGCCAGCTCTCCGTCTATTAGTTGAGAGCAGTGGAATTTGAGCAACGACCACCCGTCTAAAAGGCACATACGCTTATCAGTATGTTACGGTGCTTTTTATTAAATACTTTAGCTCTAAAAAGACACTTCACAGAAGATATATATATGTATAAATGTAGTTTTTGACATATGTATGCGTGTAAATAAGAATCAATTTTGACAAATTAATCTAAGTCCATATATTTGTATGTGACCTTAGCTTCCAAGTTGAAATTATCGAATTGCAAGGGTACATATCGTTGCAAACTTTTTTAGAATTCTTAATGTGCTTTTACTCTAATCACGCTCAATATCATTTTAAAATTCAGGGCCTTCAGCCACTGACCCTACTTTTTCTTATTTGCCTGCAAACCATTTGGAGAAAATAATTGCAGAACCTTCGTGTGGGCTTGAATTTAAGAGATATAAATTTGAATGATTTTATTTTCATAGCAAATTTTTCGCACGTATCTGTAGAAGCAAACATACGTACAAACATACATATGTATACTTTCGCTGTTGCAACGTGGTCATATGAGTGACAAATGCATTTGTGTCTACGCAAATGTGATGAAATAAATGCATATGCACAGTGTAGAAATTGATGCACGATATTTCATTATTTAAATTATGACGTAGCGTGTTTTATACGCAGGACATGCCTAGAATATTTCCATATATTCTATAGAATAAGTACAGTCTTTTAAGTTAAAGTGTGTGTGACTTAATTTGTGGAAGAATTTATTTGTAAAAAATATTCCAATAAAATAAACATGATTCAAATTTAAATTAAATTTTTGGTCTAAATTATGGCAAAGAATATATTATTCTTTAGCATGGTATCGAGAAAACTTATGAATAATTCATCTATGAAATCAATAAGTAATGTCATACACGCTCTAACTTGACAGACTGTGCGCGTTAGTGATATGAATGCAAAAATTATGTCTATGGCGCGCGTTAATGCAAAGCATACGGTCGAACTCATTTCTGAGTGGCAATATTATCAAATTATGACAAACAGACAAACACGAAATCGGCAACAGAAACAACTAGTAATAATCAAAATCACATTCAATTATGTTAAATAAATTTTGGTGACCGCGTGCGTATTCTGTTTGATTTATGTGCATTGCAAATAACAAACGCGGCAGCAGCAGCATTCCTTTTTTTTTGGAGTTGTGATAATTTTATTCCAAAAATTTATTTTCATTTTATTTTTCACGTAAATTTATTTCATTGCAAAGCAGAAAGTTTAAATTTTGATAAAATCAAAACTTTTCATGGAATTTTAGGTACAGTGTAGTGTTAATATTAACTGCGTTCGAAAAATAAGAGCCAATTTTTTTGAGGGAACCTTTTTTGTATTTTTGAAGTACGGGAATTATTTCTTTACTTTCTTTTCTTTTTCTATAAATATTAAACATTTACAATTTTGAATAATTTCAAAAATTTGAAAATGTTGCGAAGGGAGTCCTTTAAAAAACTATTAAAATAAAAAAAAAAAAAATTTTAAAATTTCCAAAAATGAAAAGTTTGAAAAATTTGAGAAAGAAGAATTATAAAAATTTTAAAAATTGAAAAAATATTGTGGGGAGGGGCTTTAAAAATTATAAAATTCAAAAAATTTTAAAAATTCAATAATTTTCCAAATTTCAAAAAATGAAAAAAAATTGGAAGGGGGGAGGAGGCCTTTAAGAATTAAAAACAAATTCAAAATATATAAAGTTACTATTTTGCTGAAAACTGCTCTCAAATTCTGTCATTAATTAGAACATTTTTCATTAGGTCCTTTGCCATTCTAATGCTACTAACACAACACTTAATACAGTGAGTTGTTTTACTATGGTACTCAAAAAATAATAGATAATGCTGCTGTCAATGTTCCGAGAGCTGACTGGCGCGTTGTGTTGTCTGTGGTGATTTTCTCCTTTTCTTGAGCTAAATTGCTTTTGGTTAAATAAAATGATTTTCTCTATTATAGTCCGGACTGTTTGGCGCTGTTAAATATTTAGTAACTGAATTCACCAACAAAAGACAACGGAATTAATATCCAACATTAAATTCGAAATGCGTTACTACGATATTCACATTATAGCTTTCATCTATATACTCGTATTCTATTGATAATTTTTGAATTAAAACTAGTGGTATTGACGATTTCAAATAATAGTGTACTACTTAATAGAGTAGACTTTCAAGAAAGTCTTTTCTACAGCAGCGAAGATTTCATGATGATGTCAGAGCTCAAAGAGAACAAAAAACTTAGCTATGTACCAAAACAGCTGCTCACGCTAAGGACAGCAGTGCAAAACAATAAAAAAAATGTTCTCTCAGGCATGGATTCAAAATACGAGTCATGGACCATTTCATAGTTAAACATGCTGTATGGTGGTTGATTTTAGTTGAATGTGAAAGTATTAAAAGTTAAATTACTTACAGCTTGTAGTTTATATATAAAGTGGATTCAAATTTGTTGCATAAAAGTAATACTTATGGTTGTTAATTCTTCAAGAAAGGTCAACTAATACTTAACTAAAAAAACAACATGCCATCGCAATCGGAAACAAAACGTCAAGTTAAATTGTCGCTTGGTCTTTGCAATATCTTAATGATTGTAAGTAAAATTTTGTATTTAGTTTAAGACATTAAAAAAAAAAAACACTTTATCATACAAAATATTTAGTTGAATTCGCATAAGATAACGTCCTTAAAATTTCCAAGTTTTTTGTTATTTATGTAAAGGAATTTAAAATGATATCATCGTGCGTATACGCAAAAGCGTTTCTCTACTACACAGTTCTACATTTTTACATACATACATATGATGCACGTGTCAGATATACATACATACATACAGATGATGCCGCTAAAATAAAATATAAATAAACAAATTTATGAGCATTGACGTTAATGTCAATTAAGTTTATTTAAAATCAGGAACTATTTTGAAGGCTTCAATGGGCAACATAGAAAAAAGGAGTCAATTTTAGCTCTTTACAACAAAAACATAATTTTTCTTAAAAATAATAAACAATTCAACAAACACATGCACTCACCACTGCTATGAATATTTTTATCGTTGTGGTTTTGTTTTGCGCGCTATGCACTTGAATTGTATTATTGTTATTGTTGTTCATTCAGAAAACAAAAACAAAAAACCAAAGCGAGCGACCAAGGATACAACAATGGGCACATTGAGGGCAGCTTCTTTAGTTTCGTTTGATCAGTGCATTTTTCTTTCTACACTCATGTTGTTGCTTGATTCTTGGAATTGGCTTATGGTTTATTGCAGAATTTTTTTTTTTTTTGCTATAGAGATCTAATTTATGGTGGGATTTTTTTATGTTGTTATAGGTGTTGTTTTTGTTGTAAGTGACTCCTGCTTCCAAAATTTTGCTTATCTATGTTCTAATACATACACTATCTCTCTACCAAGTTTCATCTAAATCCGTTGACCCGCGGATGATAGAGTTGGTATGATTCAAATGAATCAATTCTCAAAAAATATTGACTTTCAGTTATCTTTAAACTACTCACGGAGCAGAGGGCCTTCACAAAACTCTTCCAACGTTCTCGATCAGTAACGAATGCTTTCAATTGTCTCCAAAAATTTCCTCGATTTACGAATTTCCTGTGCTTGCGGTCGTTTCCACGATGATCCGCTTTTACTGCTTCTCTGAGGGTTCTACTCCAAATGCTAACAGCATTGGTGATTTCCGCAATCATTTCCATTTTTTCCGTATATTTGAATGGAAGTCAGGTCTTGACGGCATCTGGTGAGCAATTCGACATTGGATATGATTTCATCCAAACTTCCATTCAAACAAACTTTTAGAATTAGGCGAAGACAATTGTTGTTGAATACTAGTGAGTTTTGGGTAAGCCAAGTTTCACAACTGGAACATAAAATATGCCCTGTAATAATAATACTAACATGCAATCAAATTCCGAAGTCGGCTTAATTTTTTAATATTTTCATTGCAGTGTGTAGGTGTTCTCATAACTTGTGAAGCATTCGAATACATCAGTGTTTTCCCTGCCACCTACATCAGTTTTACGATTATTATGGGTGCCACAATGGCCGTATGTGGTGTTTTAGGCTTTGCGGCCATATTTAGTGAAAACCTTCGCATAATCATAGCGGTGAGACTTTTTCAAAAACGTTTAATCATTTATTAAAGTTGAGTTTCTTCCAGTATGCTATCATTTGGTTGGTCGCAATCTTCGTTCAAATGACTGGTATATGCTTTGCTCACAGGTTTGATGATTTAATCAAAGAAAACGCCAGAAATTTAGTGCAAAAACAGTGGCATGAGGAACTTGTACATCCAGGTGCAATGGATAATTTTCAAATTGAGGTATTTATCATATGTTTAATAAGGGAAAATGAATTTACTATTTCATTCCGTTCAGTTTCAATGCTGTGGCAATGATTCATCCCATGATTATACAAAAATTTTACATCGTGTTGAAATTCCAAGCAGTTGTTACAACCATTCTAATGCTACAGGCACAACACTCTATACAGAAGGTTGTTTTACAGCTGCTGAAAAAACAATATACTATTCTTATGCTGTTTTTTCGAGAGCATGCTGGGCCAGCGTAATACTAACGGTCAGTATCTTCTTTTCTTGGGCTAAATTGTTTCCAGTTAAATGAAATGAATTTTTTCAATACAGTTCATGCAGATTTCCGGTATTGGATATTTAATAATTATACTCAGTAACAACAAACGATGGGATTACCTTCAACCTTAAAATCGAATGCGATGCAGCTTTCTTCAGATAGTGCACGAAAAATGTCTACCTCAATTATATATTCTTTTTAACAATAATTTAAAGTTATAATTGAATTGTATTTGTAAAATAATCAATGTTCTTAATGAATTTATTTCTCAGGTGTGGAAAAATTTTAACATTTTTATGTTTAAGCAAAATTGATTTTGATTAAAAGATTCTAAGAAATGTTATATAAGTTAGTAAGAAGTATCCATTAGTATTTATAACATAGCAAACGTTGAAAACCAATAAAAATGATCGAAGAAAATTATTGAAAAAGTCAATCAAAGGCAAAAACTATCAAATGGCATCGACAACATCTAAAATCAAATATTATTGAAAATTATTAAAAAATCGTATGATATTATAAATACAAAACAATTCGATGCAACTCGAATAATATCAAATGAGTCTATTAAATTCAAAAAGTATCAAAATGGTACAAAAATTAAATTAATGTTCACGAATTGACCTTTTGAAAACAGAAATACAATAAAAGTGTTCGTGTTTTGCAAATAGAAAAGGTGTCAGCTTTTATTAGGGAAAAACTTGTTTACATTTGGCTAAGAAGATTTTTCAAAAACTGAGAGGGCATGGATTAGAAAATTTGCTTTCATCCTCTTTACTATTACGACTACTCGTTTTACCTTAAGGAGCGAAGGGACTGAACAAAATTTTTTTGGCATTCTATGAGCAAATGACATCAAATTTTGTATTTGCTAAGTTTTCTAAGCACGTTTCACTTTTTGCAGCAGTTTGTTTAATATTGCATAATTTCAGGCATCGCTTATTAAAAGAACAGCTGAGCGCTTTATTTGCATTTGTAAGTATGTATTGCTGTCATACCAGGCAGCTTTTGAAAGATCGTTGAATCTTCAAGCGACAAATTTATGATTCATCTAAAAGAGTTAAAAATACCTTTTTATTGCATTATTTTGAGATATTTTTTAAACTTTTAGTATATTAATGCATAACGATTTGTATGTATATGGTTTCCACATTTCTGTCCACAAGATGATAGTAACGTGATGAGTACAAGGCTTTTTAAAATTTGAATCACAGCGCACAGTAAAGCCCGATTTCCGTAATTTTATAAGTTAATAGATGCATTATGCTTAAGCCGATCGCCAAGTCAGGGTATTTGTTCTGAAGGCAATTTTATACGCTCTTAAAATAATTTTATTACAGTTATGGAAGTGTTAAAAACTTTTATTTAATTGGCCAAAATTGAGTCTAACTTTATTATAGAAAGCAAGAGGAATCATCACATTGGTCGTCATATCTCGGGTATGGCTAGCGTAATAGCGTAATGAATGCTGTCCCTAACATTGGTTTTCACTGGTTTTTTTGGGTCAATTTTCATTAATGAACATAGCAGTTTGAAAAGTGTGCCAAATGATAGAAATCGAAGAGTCTAAACAGAATATATAGGGTTGCCTTGTCAAATCATGTCCGAAACGTGTGCTGTCACTCATTTAAGATAAATTGGCCTTAAAAACGGGTGGCAACCCATGTTAAGGATATGATTCGACAAGGCAACTCTATATATTCTGTTTAGGCTCATCAAGCTCTATCATTTGACACAAATTTCAAGCTTTTATCTTTGTTAATAAAAATTGACCTAAAAAACCAGTGAAAACACATGTTTGGGGCAGGATTCAACATTGCAAGCCCATATATTAAATTTAGGTGTCTTCGAATTGTATCATTAGGCATATATTTCGAGCTGTAATATACTGCAGTTTTAATTAAAACAACAAAATTGGTTTTAAAGGCTGAATGACTCCATAGGAACCGCCAGTTGAACTAACGAATCGTCATCTCATGTACGGCATGTACATATAAGAGAGTTGATGAAAAAAATATTTGGTTTTACAAAATACCATAAGTCTGCCGGCCACTGGCTCTTAGACTATAAGCAAACAATATTATATATCATTTGAAAGGTATTTGCATGAGCCTTTTATATGTGTGATAATATACTAATTTGTACTTTGAGAATATGTCCTAATAGTTTTTTCTATGCGTTCTCAAATTTTGCAAAGATAAAGTGGAAAAAATGAAAAAAGCGGTTTTTCTTATCATTCCTCAAAGCAAGTCTGGGAAGAAAACTCAGCAAAAAATAGACATAAAGAGCCGGGTGGACTTTCATTTTGGTATTCAATAAGCAATATATGTAATGTATATATTTTATGAGTTTTAATTTTTGTATACCAGTTTTCGGAAAACTGTTTTCCGAAATGATGAACTTTCCAAACTACAATTTTTTTGGTATAATAATTTCTGCAGTAAGATCTATAACTTAAAAGTTTATAGTGCCTATTTGCAGAAATAATTTCATAATTTCTAAAATACATCTATATCAAAACTGACAATTGATTACTTATAACCTAAATAACATCAAGTTGAAATGCTTTGAATATTAAAGTTATGTATCAAAAAATTTAATTTTATAAAATAAAGTCAAATGGTATAAAATTAGTCAAAATAAAAGCTTAAAAATTTATACAAATATTTATTGAGTTTTTTGATAAGCCGACTTAAGCTTAACATTTTACCCATTGTATAAATATCAAATGTTTACAAATGACGCAAAACTAATGCAAATACATATAACAAAAAATCCAATGGAATAAATTCGAACTGCTAAAATGATGGATGCATAGCTGGTGGAATTAAATGCAACAAAATTTACATTTTATTTGCATTTTTATCGTGTTGTAGTGTTGCATTATACTCTCACATTCAATTTTAAAATATTATGTGGGAAATTTAGTTTTAAATTTAAAACTGAAAACAAGTCCATCAAAGAAAATATTTAATTAAAATAATGGATTTGGCTTCCTTGCTTTAATTACAAAAAAAAAAATATTCTGAATATATAAATTCTTTTCTCGCATGAGTTGTTTCTCCTAACAATTTTGAAATAAATTATTATTCGAATAAAACAAATTTAAAGGTTTAATTAACGATTTTTGTAAAATGTTTCTTCGGTGCAATAGTTTTGCCTTAAAAAAAAACAATAGTTCTTTATTTTGTTAAAAGCAATTTTCTTTATAGAACTTCCATAACTTAAATATAATTTTTATGTCAATGGTTACCCGCTATATTTTTTTCTTTTTGTTTCGCTTGACCTGTAATGTCCCATATAACTACATATAAATTCATAAAATAGTTTTTAAAACTCTTTACTTTATTATATTATTACTTTATCTTAGTTTTTCATTGGTTTAATAGCCATTTATTAATTATTTCCCATTTAATTTAAGTGATACGGGGCGTATGAGCAACAATTAGGTTATAAGTTAATATATGGTAATTATTATGTATTTAAATGGCTATAACCCAAGATCAAGATTTCAAGAAAACGGAAACAAAACGACAGATGAAATTTAATGCATAGGCATTTCCAGTAATCATAGTTGGTGTAGAATCGGTTTATCAGAACGCTTATCGCGCACATAACTCTTAATCTGCTCCAACATTTTACCCTTATAAACGAGTTTGCTAAGTGTTATCTTAGGAACCGCTGACCAAATTTTCAATATTTTTATACCGCCAGAAAACGTACACCGCTTGAAGTAAACACTTTCAATTAGCATTTTTAAGGTACGGAGTAACTCTCCTATTAGAAAATCATTTAAAACGTTATATTAGATGTACTATTTAAGTAAAATGTAACAAGTTTAACACATGCTATACAAATGAATTGAGAAAGTACCTAAGAAAAAGTAAAATGTAACAAAAACTTTTGCTTATAGAAACTTATTATAGGTAACAGAATCGAATTGCACACTAGGTAGAAAGTGAACTGATTTTGACAAGAAAGCGTGGCGCTTTCCAGATGATCAAGAACTTAAAAATTCTACATTGACAGAGTTTTGTAAGGTAATGCAACCATAAATGGCAGGTAGAAAATTTACTCAAAACTGTGTGAATTTGGACAACAATGCGTGGCGTTGTACTCAGGTCACTAAGGTCATGTAACAAAGTGGTTAAGACAAACACAATATAAAAAAATGGGAGTAGCACTTCCAATGAAAGCGTTGCTTAAGATCGCTTTACTGAGAACAATTTGAGTCAATGTTGCTGGGCGAGCCCATTAAGCAATGGATAAAGAGTGATACTGTTTGGACAAATGGAAGTGATACCTTCCAAACAAACGAAACTTCTATGAAGCTTTGGAAGTAAATGCTACAGAATTAGGTTTGACAACTTTTAGTGACGCAAACTGGCATTTGACATACTACTTTTACAAGTTATGTTTTGAATCTTTGCATTTGGAGTATTACGTAAAGATGGAAAAGACTCAAAAAGATACGGCATGTTGTCATGAAGAGTACGTTCCGTGACCAAAACCAGACAAAATTCCAATTTAAAAATAATTAGTTTCTCTGACTTTTACGCACACTTTTAATGTCCGAGCATTGTTGACCTTATATGGTATGTACTTTTTGGTGCTGAGAACGATACTCGTATCACTGTTACTAATTTTTTAAAAATTTTGCTTAATTAAAAAATATCAAGCAAAATGCGATAAGAATCGTTTCGTAAGTGACAAGTTTACGCTACCGTATATTAACTTATTAGTGAAAACAAATACTGATAACAATATTTATAATTATTTCACCATCAATAATTGAGGCTTGGGGGTATCAGCAAAACAAACAACAGCATTTTAACCATATTGCACCTTAAATAATTAGAAACAAATATAAGAAGATATAATTTTTTAAAAAATTGTCAATTCTACTAGACCATTTCACCTAACCTAGTTAACTGACAAAATATATCAAATACCTAATACTTTTGAAAATTTTGTTTGAAACTTAGAATTTAATTTTAAAATGTTTGCTTTGAGATTAAACTCACAGGTTCTACGCTGTTATACCTATAACTCTTAGGTAGAGCGAAAAGATTGTTTTTATAACACTTTTGCATTAATTATCTTTTGATAGATATTCCCTACTTTTATGGCTATATGTATTTGAAAGACCTTACCGATCAAATTGAGTACTCATACTATCTTATACACATAATATTTGATAAATAAAAGCTAGATGCTTAATTGTTATCATCATATTTTGAACCATTTGAAATGTCTTTATAATTTATACTATTATATGTATAAAGAGGTAAAGTTTGTTTATTAATATATAGAGGGTAATCTCTGGAACTATTGAACTAATTAAAAAAAAATGCTTCCAATAAATGATAAAAATAAGGGCCGTGGCAAACCCAAACCCAGACTTCAGACTTACAGTAGCAAAAGTTTTAATATTAGGTGCCAGGATTTATGTTGTCTATACTAAGCATCTAATGTAATGGGGCGTGGCTTCCCTTATACAACAAGAATAGAAATTGTTGTTCTTGGTGCTGAAATTTGTTAGATTGACCCAAAAGTCTGCAGCAATGTTTGCGAGAAATATTCCGGGATTGAAATACGAGGAGTAAGGGGTTGTGTAATGGAGAGACGCAATATAGATAGTTTCTAATGACTTTAACGTTTTAGTTCTTAGAAATACCTTTTACAACAACATATGTTTATAGTATAAGCTTTATACACAATTGACTGTCAGTACAACTCTTCAGTACAGTGTGTGTCAAAAACCAAAAAAAAACTTTCTTTAAACAAAGATTAATTAAGAAAAAAAAGGGCTAAAACTAGTTCGTTTATTGCTAAAAGGAATCATCAGTGACCTTAAGACTGAAAGAAATGTATGTATAATATAAAACGAGTTACAAAAAGAGAGCACACACAACAGAAAAAATGGTTTTTGCTTGGCTTTGTTCTTCTTTTTACTTGCGTTCTCAAGAAATCTATGCAGAAAAGGATCATCTTTAAGGTTACTGAAGATTCCATACAGCCATGCATGAAACTAGTATCGCTTACTTCGTACCATTTTTTGTTGTATTGATCTTTGTAATTTGTAAACTGGTACTGAACAGTTAGCTCGGTAAAATAATTATAAATTATTTTCTGTTCCAATGCATCACAAAGGGAGCCGTTTCTTTTAATTGAAAAATTTGTATTTTTGGGATCTAAAGGGACCGTAAGGGCTTTTCATGTATTTCTAATGATATCAAATACCACATAAAACTTTTGGTGTTAAGAAAGTTTTCTCAAGTTTAACGTAACATATTGGTATGTACTTCTAAAACTTTAAGCCTACATTTGCGCATAGTTTTGGATATTGGACAAAATTATTAGACTACCTATCTATCCGGAGTACTATTTTACGCAATTTGCTATATTAGAAACAGCCACTTCTTCAAGCAAAAACTTTTTCCCAAAATAAGTTCCTTAAAATTTCGCCTAACAGTCTGTTGCTCAACTACTTTTTATATTTTAAAGCTTCATAACTTCTTCCTAAGTAGCACAATACGTTATCTCTTAGAAAGAAACTTATTTTTTTGTCACTTTACATATAAAGTAATACATTTTTAATTGGTAGCTCAAATTCTTATTATCAACATTTGTTTTCTTCACCCTTTTGTTGCATGCGACATAAGCTGCAGGCTAATCTGAACATGATATGTCTCATTTTTTCTTTGTTTTTGTTTTGTTAAACGGCAAAATGTTTTTGCACCAAAGTACCAATGAATTAACGCGCATAAATCTGTTCTTATTTTCAAAATCTTTTTTTTTTATTATTTAGTTTTTATAACGACTAACCTGCACCTCGTTGCTTATCCGCAACAGTTATAGTTTTTACGTGGCTTTGGTTGGCTACCTTAGTGTACTTACAATTTTCTCCCATGCAATTTTTAGATTTTATGTTTTCCTATTTCTCTTTTGAGTTCGTGTTATGATAAGTAACGCTAGAATTTTTTTTTTTTAATGTCAGCAGCAGGTTTTTTCATTTAATTTTTATTTTATAAAAAACTTTTTAACTTTTCCTCCATTTTTCTGCAGTTTTCGCTTTTATTTTTTATATTCTTACTGCGGCTCAGCGCTGAGGAGGTTTCCGTGTTGTACGTATGTATGCTAACTAGCAAAACAGCAAAAAGTGGAAATGAATGAAACAGAGAACATGTTTTGGTCATAATGTTGGGTGGATTTTTGTTTTTATTATTGTTGTTGTAGAATTTACAACATTTGCCATCATGGTTTCTGGCGCCATTGCTATTATTTTTCATACCTAAAGCTTTTAAGTGCAATTTGTTTATTCCCTATTTTTGTTGTTTGTTTCGTATTTATGAATATTCAGAGAAAGTATGCGCGTGCAAGAATTTTAAGGGCGCACTGTGGTCTAAAAATTAAAAGTAGGTTGAAGTTTTTCGCATTTGTTGAGCTGTCATTTAGTGTAGATATAGAAAGCAAAAGAAGCTACATAGGGAATGGAAAAGTTTAAAACATTTTAAAAAAGTCAAATATTATGGAGAAGTATTATAAATTATCGAAAAATATAAAAGAGTTCAATTATCTCCAAAATGTCAACAAAAGTAAAACAAATTTGAAAAATATCGAAAATAATCAAATATTATTTATTGAAAGGTCAAACAAAAAAATCAAATTAGACTCGTCTAAGGTTTAATATCATATTGAAAGATTTTGCGTTACTTAGCCAACAAGCTTATTTCTGCGCTTCACATAAACAAATTTGCACCTTTTGACCACCGTTTATTTATGTAGTACTGATGCCATAGTTTAATGCGTCTATATTGCTGTATACTGATAGAGCCGAATATCTGTGTTTATACCTAAACCCTCAGTCGTTAGCGTAAAGCACAGTTGTGACTAATACAATGTAAAAAGTTTGCTTTGTTGCTGTGCTGCCAACTTTAATGCTTGGCTTTCCGCTGCATCCTACCTGTCGGTCTCTCGCTTTGCTGCCTGCATTTTTATTGCGCAAAATAAAGCTACGACTTTAGCATCCGATTACATGGCTATCGTTAAAAGTTACAGCAGCTTAGCTGTAGATAAGGAACAAAACTTAACTTTGCACCTCTTGAGCATTATGCTAACAATTCTGAAATGCACATCACAAATTGTTTTGAAGGCGTTTAAAATTCTAAAAATAATGCAATTTGAAAAGACGTTAAGAATAAGCTAAAAAATATCTTAAGCAAAATATTATTTTCTTAACGTAAATTTGAAAAAAAAAACTTCCTAGAGCAATGATTTCGTTTGTACGACTACAACGAGAACGTATGTATGGGTGAACTTATGCTCATAATCGTACCGTTATTCTAAAATATGCTTACAAATTTTTAAATCGGTGACTTAAATTGAGCGTTATTTCAATCAATAATCATGCGAGTGCTTGCGCACTGTTTCAGCAAAATTTTTCTCTATTTTGAAAGCGAATTTTCACAATGACAATGTGGAATTCAATTTTCAATACTCATTTTTATTCTTACTAATTAAAATTTATTCGATAACTTTCGAAATTTTGCATAATATGTGAATTCATCATCATTGTCATGAGTCTACTTCTAGTATTCTTGGCCCAAAACTTATCACCTATATGATGTATATGGCAAAAGTCGCATTTAAAGGGTTAAATAAATGTTTTAGCTTTTTAAGAGAGCCTCCCCAACGCTCAGACACACATATGCATTAGATTTTATTCTCCTTTAAACATATTTGCATAGTAAATAACTGTCGCTGTCACTTGTCACAGGCATGTACATATTCACATATTAAATATACATACGTTCAGATCGAGACTTTCTAATACACATCTTAAGATTGTATTTAAATCGTCTTGGGAAAAAATTACCATACATTTGAATTTCTTTTGTGTTAAGTTTGAGAAAATAAAAATTTGTTTATAACATTCGTATTAAATTTTAATGAAATTTTTTCCATAGTTGTAACTATGGAGAAAGTTTTTGTTTTGAATATAAATATATTTAAAGTTCTTAAAAACATAGTTAAGAAATCACTGTAGTAAAAAAAAAATAGTTTTAATATTGAGTTCAAGTAACAAACTTCACCTTTTTGAAGTTATTGCTAAATATATTTCAAAAATAAATTAGTGATTTTTTGACATACGCTATATCAAAGTCCAACAGCACTATCACCAAAAAATTTTAGCTCTAATACATCCTTTGAAGCAATTAAAAATCTAATCTTTTAACCCAAAAATATGTAGCTAAATTAAAAGGTCAGATATATTGTCTTAACATTCAAAGACTTTAAGAAGAGACCGTATAGACTAAAATATATAATTCTTTTGTGGTGCATCGGAACAGAAAATAATATATAATTGTTTCACTGTGATAACTGTTTAGTACAGTGTGTGTCAATACTAAAAAAAAAATGGAATTAAACAGAGATAAATTACGCAAAAAAAATGGTTAAAGCTAGTCATATTAGTTTCATCCGCTGCTAAGCGGAATCATCAGTGACTTTTAAAAAAAAAAGTCAATTGAAAAATAAAGGCATGCAATTGCAAGATAAGTTATAAAAATAGATACCATAAAACAGTTTTTGTCCTCCTTTGTTACGTTTTTGGCTTGGGCTCTCAACAGAAAGGAAAAAATATCAGGCTCAGAAATTACTAGTCGGGTTAGAGGTCACTGATGATTCTGTTTAGCAACAAATGAAGTTGATATGACTACTTGGAGCATTTTTTTATTTTCTTAACTTATCTTTGTTTATTGTAATTTTTTTGGTATTGACAATTTTTGATATTTCAATTTTTCCAATGCAAATTTAATTAGTTCCAAAATATTAAATGAGCTTGATTCTAGCAGCTAAACCAATATGACTTATCTACTAAGTATAAAAAAGTTCAAGAAATTATGCCCAAAAAATAAGCATAAATTGTACAAAATGGGTTAATATTTCTTTGTCAACTAACTTTAATCATGTTAAGCTTACAAAGTCCTGAATTGTTCACATGTGCACATTGCTTCACTCTCAATTTGCGCTCATTTCCTTTATGCTGGTGTGTGTGTGTGTGTATGCTAATTTTCTCTACCGCTTCATTTACTTCTATATTTAATGATAATTTATGCAGCAATGCTGCTGCAGTGATAAAAAAAATGTCACGCCAATAGCAGCTGGCAACCCATATTATATAGAAAAAGTTAAAAGATCCTTCAACTAAAATGCAGCCTTTGCAATCTTTTCTATTGCTCCTAAAATTCTTTCATTTATCTTTTCTCCTTTTAATTTATATAGTACAGGTGGGGTTGTTGTTTTCATGTTTGTAATTAAGTGCATATTGTCAGGACCTAAAGGACACTTTGTCTGCTTTAATAAGAAAGTAAAAAATTTTTTTTAGTTTGCAATTTAATTTATGCAAACCATGTCCTTAATAATATAAGAGTGTAAAGGAGTTTCTATTGCTTTTTTTGTTATGTCGTATTTATGTCTTAAGTTTTAATGGTCAAATAAGAGGCAAGTTGCTTTTAACTACATTTTAATTTGTCAATTGCTTTTATGAGACAATTTATTGCAATTTGCTTAAATGGCACACATTTTTCATTTCCTATGATTATTGGGATCAAATAAAAGATTTCCATTCAGTTTGGATATTTTTAGTCATTTTTAAATTAGTCAAATGCAGCAGAAAGAAATTTAAAGTGCTACCTTCTCAAAAAAATCTAAAATAATAATATAAAAAGGAACTTTTTTTTTCAAAATACAGGCAAAATTGGGCTCAAAAAAAAAAAGACTTTCGCACTTTAGCAAAAAACTCGATTTGGAACGGTACAAAATTGGGACCGTGGATGTAATAATTTTAAGGTAGTATTGCCCAAAGAATATTTAAAAAACAAAAAAAATTCAATAAAGAATCGGTCAAAATAAAAATTCTAAATCGGCTTAACCTGAAAAAGAAAAAATTTCGTCTATATCTTTTATAAAAATGACATAAAGGTTAGGTTAGGTAGGAGTGACAGTCAGTTGCAAACTGACTCACTTAGACCAAATGTGATCCATTGTGATACCACAGGGTGTCCGACTATACTCTCTCGTTGAACCAACCGGATTTCATAATAAAATTAGATAGTAAAAAAAAAAAAAAAAAAAAAAAATGACATAAAAACCCAAAACTCTCAAATTGAAATAAATAACACAGTCCTTCAAATTCGAATTTTTTTCTCCCCATTTTTGACTTCAGTGCAGATTCATTGGGTTTTGGGATAGCCTGAAATCGAATCCGTGTCAGCATTGTTCTATAACGTCAGGTTATTGAGATATTCTAAACTAAATGTGCAAAAAGGACTATTTTTTTTGACATACGCAGTGAATATTTTTTTTCAAAAAGCTATGCTTGGGATCTTAAAGAACAAGTTGATTATTTTCGAAAATTTTTATGCCAAATTTGGATAAGTAAGGTCACAAAGATCTTTTTGATATTTAAAATTTGCGCAAGTTGTTCTACGATAATATCGGATCCAATTTAATTCATTTTAATAATAGTAATGGTATACACTATTTAACTCGTAAGCATAATATTCTATAAGTTCTCTTTTTGCTTACTCATGTTGGTGCTTTTATCTAATTGGTAGTAAGTTTTCTCATTTTGCAAACAGTTGCAAAACTGTCAACTGTCACTTTAAAATCCAACTCAATTCTCCTTGACTTTATTATAAAGTTGTCAAAAGGAATACACTTGATTGCATGGTGTTGACTATAGTGTACTATATCAGCAAAAAGTTAACAACTAGCAGTTACTGTCATCATACATGCATGACTTCACATATGTATGTATGTATACACACAGGCATGTGTAAATGAACAATACACGTAAGCAAAAAACAAAAATAAAACGCCTATAAACTTATTTTTGAAGTATTTTTTTGTTGCTTAATTTATATGTAACAATGGTCTATCTTTCTTTAAAATAATTGTCACTCATGTAACTCGTAACAGTATAGCTACCTTGTGGTACACCAGAAACGTTATATATAAGCATATGGAGAAATTAATCCCTATTCTTTCCGATTAAATGAAACTCCAAAATTTTGAGTATTTTTAGTAAAACGGGACGCTTGACTCTATCAAAAGCTTTAGCAAGATCTGTGAAAATTGCAGCAATTTGATCACCAACATATTTATGGGGTTTTTGAGAAAACCAATTTTGCAAATTTCACCATAACTCCCCCAATTTTCACTCAGTTTCAAAACTTATTAAAGATTCTGAGAGAAGAAAGTAAGTTCTATTAGAATCAAAAAACAAATCTGAATTATTATTGTTAGGATGGAAATGCCGATTTTTTTTAAAAAACCTTAAGCAGTTTTTTGATTTGTAACACATAAAATTGAAATGCGCATAGTTCCGTTAAAAATTTTATTCAATCAAATCGAAGTAATAATTGCCTTCTTATGTCCTCTGAAAAATAACATATTTTATCGGTAACCAATTCCGCAATTTGAAGTCAGTCAGCCTGCATGTTTTGAAATGTATTCGGTCTGGGAAACTAGAGAAATATTTTGGTATATATAAATACTTATGTACATATGTATGTCGAAATTTATGTTGAAAAAAAAAAAAACATGGTGCGCGTCATCAGTAAAAAATTCACAGTTTCCAAAGTTATGGCGGGAATTTCGATATGAAAACAAATGCATTCTTAGGATTGATTGAGGAATAACATATAAAAAAATCAAAAAAAAAACAAAAGGTGTTATATTGAAAATATTTTGAGAAAAATTTTTTAATTAAAATAATTAATGTTTAAGCAAATTTATATAAATTTTTTTAATTTTTTTTAGAAAGTTATAGTATTTCTAAACAAAAATGATTAAATGGTTTTTCATCCTATCTCCTATAGTTTTTGAGATATTTGGTTTCAAAAAATGTTCAAAAACGTCAAAAAAAACAAAGTGTGCGTTTATTAAAAGAATGGCCGATCTCTATATTAGAGTGATTCAAAATATACTTTTTTATTTCCAAAAGATCTAATAGTTGCAGGTACATGAAAAAAATGCTGGTGCAAGGAGAGCTGATAATATTAATATTTACTGGTGACTCATTGAACTTTTAATTTCCGACAGGAAAAGAATGTTTAACTAGACAGTTTCGTCTATATCTCGTTAAAGAAAAATCTTACGCGAACGGGACCAAGCCCATAGAAAAGAGCATAATATTTTTTAGCTGCCTGTTCCGGCTTTGCACGTTTGGTGATAGAGAGATAAGATATTATTTATTAGCCTTATGAGATAAATGATTTTGTATGGAACGCATCACGCTTAGCTTTTGATCAAAAGTTTCCGCACCAACTTTGTTAGCTCTGCTTGAATTATTGCTTGTGGTGCTGGTCTAACGTTCACCTGCAAGTCCCCGATCACATTTTGGCTTTTACTTGTAAGTATCATTAAATATTGCCTTACCAAGTTTGGTGAAATTTGCTTGAACATATTTTTACACATAGTGATCAAGGTGGCACGCCTACTCATCAAACGCTACTAACTTTTTGTTGAGGGGCTGATTGTGCCACCAAATATTCCAATACCAAACCAAATTTGCTAATATAAGTAGTTCTTGGTGTATAGACTTTTAAAGTTTTTTACTTGTACGTGACGTGTCAAGCCCACCCGTCAAACACCGCCCATATTCTATGCAGTTTTTGTGTTATATATATATATATATTACTATTTTAGTCACAGAACAAATTGCATAGCTAAATATTCCATAGTAATCGAATTATAGTCTCTGTAACTAAATTTTAGGTCATTATGATTGCTATTGAAAGAAATATTATACGAGAGAAATAACATGTCGTGACCTTCAATTTATGCAATTACTTCTTTCTGGAATAGATATTCGATATGCAATTACTTCTTTCTGGTATAGATATTCCAGAAAGCAGTAATTGCATAAATTGCATGGCGTTATATTTTTCGATATACGGACTAAGTCTTGCATAATTCTACCCACTTGCATAGCTTTTTATTTTCTTTAAATATAATATACATATATACATTCTTCCATAAAGTTTTTCATCCATATATCATGTTTGAATTTTTAAATGAATAATCCCATACGCTATATACTATAGTATATACAATGTATCTAGATGCATGTCTTAAAAAATCATTTTGTTTGCTCTTATAACAGCAATATTTTTGTTTGTTATCTAACGTGACTAAATTAGATGCTTATCCAATTATTTTTGGAAATGACATAAGCCTTGCAAATAATTTAGTGAAATTCTTAAAATTTTACACACCAATTTGTTACAATCTTTCTAATTGCCAGCGTAAATTGTCTGTATTATTTGTGTAGGCCATTTTTCATATAAAAGGCTGACCAATTTTTGAGAGCTTATAGTTAATTTTCAAAAGTCAAAAATTACATTTCACTTATAACCTTTCAACATGAAATTCGTGTGCTTACTCGTTATTATTGCTGCAGTGGCTGGTATAGTAGAGTCTAAAATAAAATTACTAAAACCATCTGCAGCGCCAGCAGTTAAAATTGATGATAATAACATTATTGTCAACGATAATAACAACAATAGTAGCAGTATTGTTAACGATAATAACAACAATAGTAGCAGTATTGTCAACGATAATAACAACAATAGTAGCAGTATTGTCTACGATAATAACAGCAATAGTAGCAGTATTGTCTACGATAATAACAACAATAGTAGCAGTATTGTCTACAATAATAACAACATTAATAACAACGATGATGTCGAAGATGATATCGATGATGATGTCGATGAAGATCTCGATGATGATATCGATGAAGATGAAGACGATAGTCTCGACGATGATGACCACAATGATATTGACGATATCGATGATATTAACGATGATAACAGTGTTAGGAGTGCTGTAAATACTGATCAGGATGAAGAAGACGATGATGACGAGAGTGACTTAGATGACGATGACGATGTCGATAATGATGACAAAAAGAAATAACTAAAAATTGCTTAAAATGTAATCTGCAAATAATATATTAACTATAACTATATTAAGTATATTTCAATAAAGCATAAAGCATATATACCTGCCAGAGCTGATCTTGTCGATTGCTCTCTCAGCGTTCAAAAATCTAACCATAAATCATTATCTTTTATTGCTTTAAGCTTAAGTGAAGTGTATAGGGAGCTGTACTTATAAGTACTAAGGGACAGCTTACTAGGTAATGCCTGGATAAGCAATCATCTAGCGGATGAAGTAGCAATAATACGCAAAAAAATTGTATGGCCAATAAAGTTCATGATTCTTTCTGAGTTAATAGACGATCGAAGTTGTCGAGTTAGCAAAACTGAACATCTGCCATTTCTTAGATCCCTTGCTCTGATATGTAGTTTTGTATAGGAGATTCGCTGTGGCATACGCATAATCGTCACTTTTTGCTATTCTTATATTAACTTCCTAATCGCGTTTTAAAACCTGGTAGAACCGCTAACGACTTATGGAGAGCATCACCAAAAAAAAAAGTTTTAAGCATTTGAATTTATATCCGTCCTGGTTTAATCGGGGAACAGGAAAAAGGTTCTAACTTTCTATTTGAAAACGCTCACCTTTCACATACAATATATATGAGATGATCCATGTCAACCGGATCAGTGCTGTGTCCGAAATTTGGAGTAACCAAAAAAAAAATCGCCGGAGAGCTTCTTTTGAAGCTTAGGAAATCTACTTTCAAATTCCGTGAGCGGCATTGCAAAATCCAATTTGGCAGTTTCAATATGGTGGACGGAAGCCGTTGGAAAATCGAGTGTCCAGCAAAAAAAGCTTGTAAAATTAAAAATTCTCAACCGATCGGATCGTTTTTTTGCTCAAATTGTAGCTCTTAAAAAGTTGGCGTGGAAGATTGCAATAATTCATCATGGCGGGTCCAATATGGTGGCCGAATTTTTGAAAGTCAATCGATTTGCACAAAATTCGGTATACAGGGATCTTGGGGGTCACTGATCACGAACCCGAAGCTAGGTTTTACAAAATCAAGATGGCGGATCCACGATGGCGGTCGTGTTTTTTAAAAATTAACCGAATTGTACCAAATTTGTTACACAGGAGTTTTTAGGGTCGCCAATTACGAATCGAAGGCTATATTTTAAAAATTTTCAAATTCAAAATGGCGAATTCAATATGGTGAACGAATTGTTTAAAAATCAACCGATTAGCACCAAATTTGGTATACGTTGATTTCTGGGGTTGCTGAATACGAATCCAAGGTCAGAAATTTAAAATTCAAGATGGCGAACCCAATATGGAGGATTTTTTGCAAAATGCCGAAAATCTGGGCATGCAGAGAAATTTACAATTTTACCAAGATAAAGACCCAAAACACAAAACGGGTATAGTTCAATCCTGGTTAATATGCAAGTGCCCGCATATGATTGAAAAGTCCCGGGCCTAACAAAGTAAATTATTCTTCAATCTCCTTTTAGCTCAAGTACCTGGAGACCGACCACTGTTCGGTTTTTCGTTTTGAGGTTGAAAAAATCGAAAAAATATGGAATTTGTTGAAAAAAGTTGACTTTTCACTTTCACGCTTCAACTTCTCTTTACTTTTTTCTGTTCCATTTTTTTCAACAATTTTGCTTCGTTTTTAGTTTCGTCAAATTGTGGTCTGATGCAAAAGTGTTTATAAAAAGAGTGGATTGGGACCAAGAGTGAATAGAAATGAAAAGGATAATGCAAAATGGCTCGATTTCATTTAAATTGGACACTAAATCGACTGAGATATCGCAGCATTTATATAGAAGAACGCAACCGATTGTACAGTTAGTACGAGGGGTAAAACCTATTAGCCACTTTGGTACAAAAACTTATCGCACCTTATTACGTTTTGCGGTTGGTGCTATTTTTTAAATTTTATTGCTGTAAGGATATTTTCCTTGTTCTTCGGCTTATCCCGGAGGTAATCACTCCATAAGTGACAACTCATCGAGGCGGTTCACCCCGAGTGACGTTGGGTCACTTAAAGTCACTTTGGTTCACGAAATTCGTAAAAATCCAAAAAAAAAAAACTCCACGCACCGCAAAACGTTATTAGGTGCGCAAAGTTTTTACACCAACGTTGCCAATAGGTGTTATAGAGCAATTCTACAAAAATCGCACGCAAACCGCAATATCGCGATTTTCACTCATCTCGGTGATTCCAAGTAACCCAAAGTGACTCGTGGTGAACCACCTCGATGAGTAGTCACTTATGGAGTGATTACCTCCGGGATAATCCGAAGTACAAGGAAAATATCCTTACAGTAATAAAATCAAAAAATCGCACGCACCGCAAGACATAATTAGATGCGCTAAGAGTTTGTACCAACGTGGCCCATAGGTGTTATAGACCAATTCTACAAAAATCGCACGCAAACCACAAAATCGCGACTTTCACTCACCTCGGTGACTCCAAGTGACACATAGTGACTCGGAGTGAACCGCCTCGATAAGTAGACACTTATGGAGTGACTATCTCCGGGATACTCCAAAGAACAAGGAAAATATACTTGCAGCAATAATTATCAAAAAATCGCACGCATCGCAAAATATAATTAGGTGCGATAAGAGTTTGCACCAACGTGGCTTATAGATGTTATAGACCAATTCTACCAAAATCGCACGCAAACCACAAAATTGCAATTTTCACTCACCTCGGTGACTCCAAGTGACCCAAAGTGACTCGGAGTGAACCGCCTCGATAAGTAGTCACTTATGGAGTGACTACTTCCGGGATACTCCAAAGGACAAGGAAAATATCCTTACAGCAATAATATCCAAAAAATCGCACGCATCGCAAAACATAATTAGGTGCGATAAGAGTTTGCACCAACGTGGCCTATAGGTGTTATAGACCAATTCTACCAAAATCGCACGCAAACCACAAAATTGCGATTTTCACTCACCTCGGTGACTCCAAGTGACCCAAAGTGACTCGGAGTGAACCGCCTCGATAAGTAGTCACTTATGGTGTGACTACTTCCGGGATACTCCAAAGGACAAGGAAAATATCCTTACAGCAACAAATTCCGCAAATCGCTCAGGACGCACTAAGTGGTCAAATATTAAAAATGACCACTACAATATTAACACTACACCACTGTAATTAAAAGTCTATTGGAACAAAAAATTTTTTTTTATTTTTCGTGCTTTCTCTATCGATTGGAACAAAAAATTTAAAAAAATTACTCCCATAGTACACTAAATAACATTTAACGTTTTTCGTTCGTATGGGAGGTGCCACGCCCACTTACGCAATCCCGTTGAAATCCATATAATTTCAAACCTTATAGTAATCGACACCTCTACACCAAATTTAAAGAAAATACCTCCCATAGTGCACTAAATACAACATTCACTAACGAAATCTCGTCGAAATCCATTTAACTTAAAAATTTTTGGTAACCGACATCTCTGTACCAAATTTTAATGAGATTACTCCCATAGTGCACTTAATATAACATTTAACGGTTTTTGTTTGTATGGGAGGTGCCATGCCCACTGAAGCAATCCCGCCGAAATGCATTTAATTTCAAAGCTTATAGTAACCGACAACTCTTCACCAAATTTTAATAAGATTACTCATAGTACAATAAATATAACATTTAACTTGTTTTGCTTGTATGGGAAGTGCCACGCCCACTGGTACTATTGCACCCATTTTTCGTCTTGAGGTACCTTATAGCAAGTATATCCACCATATGAAATTTCAGAACGATTGTGTTTTTAATTCTCTTATTATAATGTTTATAAATATTGTGGGCTGTGCCACGCCCTTAAACGAATTTTGCCAGTATAGTGACATACCATGTTATGATGACTGCTTTTAGTGGTATTATCTATAAAATTTTTATGAAAATCCTCAGTGCCGTTTTTGAGTAATATTGAATCAAAATTTTCAATTATTGAAAAGTGCCACGCCCACTTTTCCGATTCCGCCCACTTTTGGCAAAATTTAAGACATTTATGATCTGCATCTGTGTACCAAATTTCATCACAATATCTTAAATAGTTTTCGAGATATGACGTTATGAAAATAAAAGTTTAGGGCTGTGCCACGCCCCTCCAGGAGCCTTTGATAAGTTAAAACCCAGCCCAATCCTAATTTTGTTCACATATGTACCTAACTCCCAAGTTTCATCAAAATCGCTGCACCCGTTTTGGAAATAAAGTCTGAAAATATATATATATATATATATACATACAATTATTGCTCGTTTAATAATAGTAGATACAACGAGTATAGCGGTCCTCGAGCATTTTGATGCCTTTCTTGTAGTAGTCGTCATCAAGTTCCTCAAAATAGGCGTCCGTCTCGGCAATGACCTCTTCATTCGAGTGAAAGCGCTTATTAGCGAGCCATCTTTTCAAGTTTGGAAAAAGATAATAGTCGCTGGAGGCCAAGTCTGGAGAATACGGTGGGTGGGGCAGCAATTCGTATTGCAATTCGTTCAATTTTGCCATTGCTTTGAATCACCGACACGATGTTGCTTTTGACCAATTGTCAGCAAACGTGGCACCCATCGCGCGCACATCTTTTTCATTTCGAAATGCTCATGCAAAATATTGAAAATACTACCGATCGATAACTTCATTATGTCTGCTAGCTCTCTCCCTTTCACTTTGGGGTCTTTCAAAATAATCAGATGGATTTTCTTGATCTTTTCTGAAGTGGTAGCCTCATTTGGCCGGCCCGAACGTGGTGCATCACTGGTGCTCGTACGACAAATTTTAAATTCAGCAAACTATCTGTAAACAGTTGTTGTTGTGACGGAGCAGATGTGCTGTGATGTTTTTCGAGCCATTTGAATGTTCGTTTCTCGTTTTTTCCGATCACTTGACAGATGTTAATAAAATTTCACTTGTAGCCTTTTGAAGGATAGGTACTGTCAAAAATAATATGGATTCGATATTTCTGGCGCCCCCTCTGTGTCAGGCCCGGAACTTTTCAATCAGCCAAGTAAGTAATTTTGCTAGAGTTTCTGAAAGTGAAGGGTGAGTACCTTTTTTTTTTGTTTGGTACTTAGGAAGCGGCATTCCAATTGTTCGCACCACTCCCCAAAAATGCTTTTTACGCCACTGCTCATATCTTCACAAAACAAGCTGTGACATGAAATTTAGTAGTATATTTTGATTTTCTAATTTTTAAAATTTTAGATAAAATTTTGTAACAATAAATAAACTTTTTTAAACTAAAATTTTTCCACTTCCAAATGATATCAAAATTATTTTCACATTCCATTTAGTTTCAAAATGATAGAGCGTTGAAGTTAAAAGTATACACTGCATAAAATAAGCTGAGAGATACGGTACATATAACATTTGCGTTATGAAACAAAACAAAAAAGTTCTAAAAGATAAAGAAAATTTGTCTTGATATTAAAGTAGCAATCAACTTGTTTTTAAAAGTCACGGCATCAGTGCATATAATTTTTATATTTGATTTAAGCATTTTTCCTAAAACATACATGGCATTTTTTAGAAACTTCGACACTTTTAAAGTTTTACAAGTAAATTTGAAAAATGTATTTATTTCTAACGTAATCAACATATGTTTTACACAATCATGAACGTATTCAAATATATACGTTTCGTTATTAAGTCCTTGCTACCGAATCGCGACTAAGTTGATCCCTAAGTCACCATTAGTCTCATTGAATATTTCAAAAGCTGTCGTATTTGCTGCCGCCTGTTAAAACAAAGAAATGGACAAGAAACTCCTTAGAGAGTTCCATTTCGAAACTCACATAACCGGGCAAACGATGAACAGGACATTTGTGTTGCTCGCATAGCATTCAGTTTGATGTTATTGACACGTTATACAAAATTACTGAGGGACAAGAACCAACACAAAAAAATAAATCCTTTAGAATGGACAAGCAATTAAGAAAATGATGAAGATGATGATGATGATGGTTGTAAAAGCAATGGATGTGATAACCTTATAGAAACACACAGATTTCATTAAAATTGTCTGATATTGTCTCATAGTAAATAATTCGAAGACAATTCTGTTCGGTTTTAACATTTTCCTATGGATTTTTAAAAATTGTACTAACCAAAATCTCTTGCAGATCTTGTGGGATCAAAAATGGTAAGATATTGGGAACCGTTCACTTTACCTTGAAAAAGATATGAGATTTTTAGTATTTTTTAAAAAATTTTTATTATTTGAACTTTATTATATATGTATGTAGGTTTCAAAAAAGTTTCTTTACGATAAAAGTTCAAATTCCTCGCATAAAAACATTGATCGCTCATAATTCAAACATTAGTTGATGATTGGAACATGGAGTGATTATAGATTAAGTGTTTTCGAGCCTGTAATTTCATGTCAGAGCTGAAGGCCTGATATAAAATACAAATTTTTTGAAATTTTCGGGATATTTTGTTTAACGACCAAAAAACATAGCGACAAGTTTTTCCCACACCAAAATTAAAGATTTTGCCATTTTATGAATTAGTTTTTTAATAGTGCTGACTTCATCCTAGAAAAATTTTTACTTTTTACCATTCGAAGAGACAATAAATTTGTTTTTGAGAAGACCCTTCCCCAAAGTTTCAGATGCAAAATGAAATCACATTCTCTACAGTCCAAAAACAGAGATAATATGAACATGAATGAATGATGGGAACCGTATCAAATGTTCTCGTTTCTTGTAAACTTGACACGTTTTCTTTTGTATTTCTCCTGGTATGAGATTTAAGTTGTACGTGGCGTTGTTTCTGTTGTTATGTCTGGAAATGTATTTCTAGAGTCATTTTTAAATATAACGAAGTCTTAACTCTAACGAACTAAATAATCAAGTCTGAGAACTAAGATATTGTAATTGGTTGACGACAGCAAACTGGAAGAGCTTGATATGATAGTTAACCTATTATTAAAGTAATGTATCAATTTCATCAGTGACCATCGTACCATGTGACTTCAAGTTTCTGGAGTGTGCAGCTATTTGATCTGTTAGCTGTCTCCTTATTCAGACATAACCTGCATTAAATTATCTAAACTGAAAAATCAATAAAACCAACTCCTTATAAATTTAACTTAAGATTTCACAAATGAAAGAAAACAATCAATGAATTGATTTTTGAACGCTGAGAGAGCTATCGATAAAATAAGCTCTGACGCGTATAAATATGCTTCCTTTATTAATATATATATAAATGATAATTATATGCAACAGATTGCATTTTTGACAACTCTTAATTACTTGTCATCGTTGTCATTGTTGTTATTGTTGTAATTGTTGTCATTGTTGTCATTATTCAATGCTGACCTGACGTCATTGTTATTGTCATTGTTATAGTTGTTGTTGTTATCATCCGCTGCTCGCACAACGTTCACGTCGTTGTTGTCGTAGTTGTTGTTGTTGTTGTTGTTATCATCCGCTGCTCGCACAACGTTCACATCGTTGTTATCGTAGTTGTTGTTGTTGTTGTTGTCGTCGTCAGCTGCAGACACTGCCATAACAGCCATAGCAGCAAAAACAACGAGTAAGCACACGAATTTCATCTTAAAAGTTGGTAAGTGAAACTTTAACTTTGACTTTGCAAAATTAACTATTCCTTTCGAATGTTGATCTGCCTTTTTATATAAAAATTGACCCTTACATTCATTTAAAGCAACTTATTTTCGTAACGCTTAATTATATTTTCAAGTGAGTATCTTATAATTTTGCACACTAATTTAATACAGTCAAGAGACTGGATATAATAAATATATAGTAAACATCACGTTGATACCTTTAACCTTAAATATGAAATTAGTGTTTACAAAACATATATTCATATATAATATAAGGCAGGTATTAAACAGGTAAGTGAAATGATGGAGGTAGGCGTGATAACTTCAAAAAATTTAAAATTTTCTTTGAAAAGCGTTATTGAAAGTTTCAAACAGACATAATGATTTTAATAAAATACATTTTTGTTATAAACTTTGCCTACGTAATTTATTAGCAAAATATCGAATCACTTTTTTTTCTGTATAAATGCAGATTTTATTGATTGCTTCACAAATTGAAATATTTAGTGGAAAAAATTATATTTTTGATAAAAAAAAGTCATATGGATAAGCTTTTTTTGCTATTTGTTTCAAATTGAAAAGTTTTTCAGAAGTGATTTTCAAAGAAAAAATTCAATCGTTTATAGCGCCGCAAAACAAAACGACGCAAATCGGGGCTCATAGTTAATTGTATTTATTACAACGCCTCCTAAGGATAAGTTTAAGAAGCCCACATATCACGGTTCGAATATTTTGTCCTAATTTGTTTATTGGCACTTTCATTAAATACATGAGGTGCTTTTAGGAAAATTCGGAGCCTATTCCTCCTTGCTTAGATTTGCTGAGGTCTGGTGCGACCGCCCCCTAAAAAAGTTTTATCTGCTACAATGACTGAATTAAATAGTTGAAGTGAGCCTAACATGCCATAAGCCATCTTTGAGATCCTATTCTTATATATTTCTTATGGAAAGCAATCCATCAATGTTCAGGATAGGACACGCATCTTATTCACTTTTTGTAATTGAAACACAAACGGATTTGCCCAGGTTTTATTATAACGATTTTTGGATAGGACAGCGTTGATATGCCGGCCTCTTCTTTAACGTCTAGCTCTAGAATTTTAACAATTTTATTGCATTACAGGTAAAATAGAATAATGCTTCAGCTTGATGAATATAAAAATTACCTTGTCGAACTTGTGCTCAAGTAGTGGTGTTAGGCCTAGACAAAGCTGATATGGCAGCATCTTAAGCTGATATGGCAGCATCTTAAAAGCGTTTTTTAGATAACCTTGATGGTTACGATTAAATTGAGACTAACTTTAATTTTGATGAATTTGCTTTAAGCCGATGGCAACAAATATTTTTACAATTTACGTAATATAAATCTTGGCCACAGTTAGATCATTTGCAAAAAAACTTAACTTTCGTTGACCTTTTACCGGTCTTTAGTACAATTTCTTATCAGTGAACTTTGGTTAGCAGACAGTGAAATTAGTGATATTGGATATGGCAAGCGTAACTTATTAATTTTTTCTTTCTATCTGTGAATCGTAGAAAATACGTTGACGGTAACGGGATAATGCATAACCATATTGCATAAGTTGCAAAATAAGTTTCAAATTTACAACACAAATATCATATAATGCAAAATTGTATGCAAAATTTTACGCAGCAATTCGTTACTATTTTCATCAGTGATGGCATTTTCGGTACATTTGTACTTTTTTCGGTACATTTGCGTCCTGAAAATTCATTGTCAGTACATTCGACAAGTTTTCAGTACATTCGGTACATTTGGGATATTTTCAGTACATTCGCCAAATTTTTAACACATATTCAGTACATTTTCGGTACATTTGGACAATTTATAATATTTACGTTTTTTTTTGTCTTTTAGTAAATGAAAATAACCGCAATGAATAGATTTATAGTAATTACCTGTATATAATATTATATTAATTACGTTTTTTTTTTCGTTTTTTTTTAGTAAATGAAAATAATCGCGCAATGTGTAGATTTTATAATTAATTTAATGTGAAATATATCTCATTTTGCTAGGGTTTTTGAGATGGGAAAAGTGAGAACCTTTTTTTTTTTTTTTTTGATAGTAAATTTTAGAACAAATTGGTGCATTGTAGGAAAATTGGGTGTTCAAGACAAAAAAGTACATTCGGGCTCTAAAAAGTACATTTGAAGTCTCGATTCAGTACATTTTCACAAAACCCAAATGCCATCACTGATTTTCATACACATATGGGTAATTTCACCCGTGATGAAAAAGATAAGTATATGATATACTTTTCAAAAAACATTGTTAATATATACATTATATAAAACATACATATACATTATATAAAAATAAACTAATAAATATCACTAGAGTAGTCAGCGGTAGAAACTGACGTCAGCTCGGTAAGCGGAGGTAGAGTTCGCAAACTATCGATAGTCGTGACCATCAATAGTGGACGATAGTATGTTCGCTAACCATCGATAATATCGATAGTATGCTGGAACAAGTTTATTTTAGCGAAAATATTCGATAAATTTTTTTTTAGGCTATAAGAATAAAAAAAAAATTTGCAAAGAAAGTGTTGGTTGGATCTTGCTTCAGAGGTATACTGTTCTCAGAATGGGCGTATCTCAAAAAATGGGCGTATCTCAAAAAAAATTCATACTCTTGATTTTTATGGCATCGGATAGCTTAAGAAATTACTCATCTAATGAGCTACGCCGAATGCCAGTATCTATTGAAACCTATAAAAAATTTCCTAAGAAAATGTCCTCTATCCCAATTTTGCACGTACTTCAACAAATTGACAGAAACAAAATTATCAATTATCCCGAAACGCGATTTTTTTTAGATACGCCTTTTTCACTTCTGAGGGCAGTATAGTTATCGTAAGTTGCGGGTATAGCTTTTATAAAACGAAGTATAAGTTGGGAACCCCTAAATATATTTTCAAAATCAACACATAAATATAAGAAATTCAGTGTACAGTTTTCGAGATATAACTATTTTTGTAAAATTTTGACATTTTTTTAATAACAACCATTTTTTTCCAAAAAATTTATGACTAACGTATAATTTTTTTAGCATCACAAGTACTCTCAATTATGTTGCTTTAAAATGGTGTATCATTTGTACATACCAATTTTTGTTATATTAACCCATTTTTTACCGGAATGTAAAAAAATTAATTCATTTTAAAACTACATACATACTTATGTATATTCAATTCAATTAAATTTTTTTAAAAACTATATATTTATGGACGACTACAACTACAGCGACGTAAAAAACAACAACAGCCGAGCAGGTTGAAGGTCGCCCACTTACCTTTCCTCTTATGTTAAATTAAAACAAACGCGTTTGAATAAAAGACAATTACACTGAAACAGTGGTGTTGTCGAAAGTGCGAAAACAATTCTAAGGTGAAAAATTAATACTGTCGATAGTCTGTAATTAACCATCGATAGTTGCGATAGTGCGAGACTATCGATTATATCGATAGTGCCATCGATAGTTTGCGAACTCTAAGCGAAGGTGCTACATTTTATAACAATATTGTAGTGAACTTGCATAGTTACTACGTTTTTGTTACCTTTAAAGAAATTCCATACCAAGGGAATAAGTTCTTAATTTTTATTTTTGATTTACGGAAACCAAAAATAAACCAAATAGAATCAAATGACACTTTTGGACAAGCAATAAAAACCTAAATTAATAACGTAAACTGCAAGTCAAATTCATTTTTACTCTTTTCTTTTTTTTTTGTGCTTGTGTCGCTATCCGTTGAAGCCACTAGCACAAACAAAAACAACAACAAATAAATGCAGACATTAGGTAACTCCTATATGCCAATGACTTGTGCATACAAGGCTACGTCATTGACCAACGTAACAGACTGCACAACCGAGTGACAGTCACACTGAAATTTCACCCTTGCATTTTTCAACGGTAACGCCGAAATAAAATTCTAACTCAGCTAAAATTTAGAGTCAAGACAAAGTAACTGAACGGAGGGTGAAGATTGGAAATACTGGTAAAACTAATATTAAGTTTTCAATTAATAAAATCAGAATTAAGATTTATCCAAAATAGAGCGTTTACGCTTTGGCCTTTTTAATTTTCACTGAAAGTGTGGCTTGTGCCATTTTACTTGTGCATGGTGCGCCTTAATATACCAACTTTTTTTTTTATTAGGGACTATAGTAAGATCCCTATTTCCGAAGTTGTAAACTCACCACAATATACATACTTGACATCTGGCCGAATTTTAAGGAAGCAAGCCAACTCTTGGTGATTTGCGATAGTGCAGGAAAGTCTCCCACTCGGCACGTCACGTTTTGTAAGCCTTTAAGAAATCTCTCTTAGGAAATCTTTCATAGTTTCAGTTACGTTTCAGACATCGTTCATTTTCATTTCAGCAGACCTTGAAACTTTTATAATTTTATTCAAAAAGACATGAAAATAAAAGTTTCTAAAAACTTTTATGTTACAAAAGTTTTTAAAAACTTTCTTTAAACGGAAGCACAAGAGCCGATGCTTTGATTTGAATATTAGGATTTAGAGGTAAACCGATAAAGAAGTGAGCCATTTTGCTTTGAGAAACGCTCATCGTTCCGTTGATGCCAGACACTTGAGCTGTGACTGAATTCGTGGAAAGCTTCAAAACTTGTTTGAGACCTATCGGTTAGTAAACTATCAAGATCACTTCATTTTGGGACTTCTGCCTTACAAGTGATAGACTGTTCCCATAACGCAAATGTATTTGGAGGAAGCCTAGATGAACAGAGAAACACAAAAATGGACATTGATTTTATAAAGTTGCAAAGCCGAAATACAATTATTGATGTCCCGTTGAAGTGTTTTGATTGAAGCACCTGTTTCATTCGGACACTGTGACAAATTAAATAAAAGCTTTAACTGATTGTCAATTAAAACCTGTTTGTTCTCATATTGCATACGAAGATTTTCCCAGGCAATAGTGAACCCATCGTTTGTGAGTGGGATTTTCTTAACTCTTTTCGCTTCACCTATACTTATATTTTCATTAAGGATGAAATTACCAATATGTGTACGAAAATTGTAACGAATTGCTGCGTTAAATTTTGCATACAGTTTTACATTATATGATATTTGTGTTGAAAATTTTAAACTCATTTTGCAACTTATGCAATATGGCTATGCATTGTCTCGTTAATTAAAATTACCGTCAACGTGTTTTCTGCGATTCACAGATAAAAAAAAAAAAATAAAATAAGTTACGCTTGCCATATCCAATATCACTAATTTCACTATCTGCTAACCAAAGTTCACTGATAAGAAATGTACTAAAGACCGGTAAAAGGTCAACGAAAGTTAAGTTTTTTTGCAAATGATCTAACTGTGGCCAAGATTTATATTACGTAAATTGTAAAAATATTTGTTGCCATTGGCTTTAAGCAAATTCATCAAAATTAAAGTTAGTCTCAATTTAATCGTAACCATCAAGGTTATCTAAAAAACGCTTTTAAGATGCTGCCATATCAGCTTTGTCTAGGCCTTACACCACTACTTGAGCACAAGGTCGACACAGTAAATTTTATATTCATCAAGCTGAGGCATTATTCAATTTTACCTGTAATGAGAAAATTGTAATGCAATAAAATTGATCAAATTCTAGAGCTAGACGTTAAAGAAGAGGCCGGCATTTCAACGCTGTCCCATCCAAAAGTTTTTATAATATAACCTGGGCAAATCCGTTTGTGTTTCAATTACAAAAACTGAATCAGATGCGTGTCCTCTCCTGAACATGGATGGATTGCTTTCCATAAGAAATATATAAAAATAAGATCTCAAAGATGGCTTATGGCATGTTAGGCTCACTTCAACTTTTTAATTCAGATAATATAAGTCATTGTAGCAGATAAAACTCTTTGGGGGGCGGTTGCACCAGACCTTAGCAAATCTAAGCAAAGAGGAATAGGCTCCGAATTTTCCTAAAAGCACCTCATGTATTTAATGAAAGTGCCAATCAGCAAATTGAGACAAAATATTCGAACCGTGATATATGGGCTTCTTAAACTTATCCTTACAATACAATTAACTATGATCTTCTCGCTGACAGCGCATAAATTACTGAAGCAATACTTTCGATTCTATATACACCGGAGCCCCGATTTGCAAAAAATTGGTGAAACTTTTTTAAAGATTCTTTTGTTTTAACTGAAAAAAATGTTATGTAAGTTAATGGAGCAGCAAGCGCAGCTTTAATTAAGATACAATTTCATTATTGCGCCCTGATCGTACCTGCTTAATGTTATAACCTTCAAGTTCTTGCAAGGCAACAACATAATTGCAAGAATTGCACTATTTTGGTGTCGTGTGCAAATCTTTAACGGAGAGCTACAGCCGCTAATGCTAAGCCAAACTTTGCTATTAAAAACAACAACAACAAAACTAACCGTCCCTTTGCTGCATAGTTACGAAGGAATAGTATGATAAACGCACAATATTAAAGCAAAATCATTGCAATTAGTCAGTAAGGAATTGCCAGCAAATAAAGCGAGTTGTTTCGCATTGAAGTAGAAACATAAAGCTGTTTCTTTAACTTGTACTAAAAAAAAGTTCCTCACTTTCACATCCCGAAAACCGCAGCAAATTAGATATTTCCTATTATTTTTAAGGAAAATTATATATTGACTATTTCCAATTATTTTTATTTACTAAAAAAAAAGGTCCTCACTTATCGAAAACCCTAGCAAATTGAGATTTATTATTTCCTATAAAAACACTGACCGCGCGTATCATATGGTCACGTTACTTTAGACTCTATATTTTTTATTTAAAGTTAGTTTTTTTTTTTTTTGAAATGCTATAAATGTTAAATAATTTGTCTTAGATCAACCTAAACAAAGATATTCAGGAGCAAAAGAAGAGAAGAAGTGTTATAGTGAAAAATGAAGTAATTACGCAAACTATGGGTGCTTTCATGAACAATATTTTATATTTTTATAGAAACGAGTACTGAGGCAATGCCTACATGAAACATCTCTCCCTTTCTTTTCACAAGAAACTTCATTCTTGTCTTCAACCAGTTAATTCCATATAAAAGTATTGATCTTGCCTTTAATTACATCTCATGTTTTTTATTCATACAGAATAGAGATGCCATCCAAATCAATTTCACAATCGCTAATGCCATGAAAACATCTTCCTATCAACTCCTTTACTTTAGTGAGAATCGTTGGTAGAAATATAACAAGAATGGTTAATATTATTATGAGAATGTTTCTATTTTCTTAACTGGAATAACGATTAACGAACTTGGGAAAATTTAACTGAATGTCCTGTTCATCGTTTTCCTGGTTATGTGAGTTTCGAAACGGAAAGTATAATTTTTGAGTATGGTATACCCTTTTCTGATGTCTGATTTCTGTTTTCGTTGCCCTGCTTTTATAGTCGCGCGCATCAGCGTCGAACTAGTTCTGCCACTATGTGTGTGTCGTGTGTCTAAGCGTTGGTTTGCTCGTTGCCTATTGTTGTTGTTGTTGTTTTGAAATCACGTGTTTGTCTTATGTTCTGTAGTTCTTGTGTTGTTGCTTTCCTTATATTATTTATTTATTTATTGGGGGTTTTTACTTGTAATTTTTATTTAACATATATATAAATTGTAACGTTACTCGGGACGTTACAGTCCCCTCCTACTTCGGAGACGGGAACCTTCTCGTCAAAAAAAATGAACATTCCGCCAAATTTAATTTCATATGTTAATTTTCTGTGTCTTTAAAAATTTAAAACGAAACCTTACACGACTGAACTAAATATTAGAACTTGAATAAACTAAGTAGCAAAATTAGAAAAACTTTTTTTTCTTTAACCGAAATAATTTTGCTAAAGTATTTTTTTGGTTTGGGTTTTTTCCTCCGCTTCCAAAGTATTATTTCTTTTTTATTTCCTCCAAATTTGTAAATTAAACTTTACGTTTGCACCAGTGGATGAAATATTCTTTTCAGACTGTTTCGATGCTCCTTAAATCTTTTTCCTTGAGTTATTATGTCGTTCAAATTGGTAACCGCATGCGGTACTATTTCAGGGTCACGTTTACCGACTAACTTTTGTTGATACGTAGATGCAACTGAATGTAAGCTAATTGGCATAACAGTTCCTTCGTATAATGCTCGACTCTGCTTGATAAATACTAAAGATTGTTTTAGGTCACCTTCTAACAGAACCAGTTTGATGTTATTGACACGTTATACAAAATAACTGAGGGACAAGAATCAACCCAACAAAATAAATTCTTTGGAATTGACAAGCAATTAAGAAAAAGATGAAAATGATGATGATGATGGTTGCAAAAGCAATGGATGTGATAACCTCATAGAAACACAGAACAATAACCATTTGCACAGATTTAATCAAATCAATCTGTCAGAAAGGCTGTAAAATATTTTAATAATTCGCTATCCAAAAACGAAATGTACGTAAATTTATGTATGTATGTATATCGGTCATTCTTTTGCAAACCGCACGAATTTCAGAAAAAAAACATCGACTCCTCCAAATGCGATGAAATTTTTTTTCTGCATCTTCTAACAAATTCAGTTGACACATATAAAGGGTGTTTTTTTTAGAGGTTTGTTTTTCGAATAGAGATAAAACTGGGATTTTGTGGTCAAATCTGGCAACTCTAATGTCATTTATATTCAGTTTGGTTTGCCATTTCATCATGAACAGGTTGACGCATGTACAACGCGTCCAAATTGTGCAAATTTATTATAGTCACTAAAATTTCAACTTTATTTTCACTCAAAATTCACATGATTTTTGCAATTATGAAGTCAAGAAGGCCGCCTAGATCTTGTGATATCACACCTTCATTTTTTTTTTTGGGGTTATGTGAAGCCAAAAGTATGCGTCGATAAGCCAGCTACGATTCAATACTTCGAAGCCAACATTACTCGCGTAATTCGCGATATACCTTGAAAATTGGACCTCCATTTTAGACTACGTCCGAGCTAGCCGTGGCGTTCATATGCCAGAAGTCATATTTAAATTATAATGCCAGAAGATTATCTTTCGAATAAAGTAATTTTCATGTCTATTTAAAAAATTCATCTTTGTTTTATTCCATTTTAAAGTTCTATACCTCTAAAAAAAACACCCTATACATATAAGGATTTTGCTAAAAAATTTTTTTTTCGAAAATATCCACTTATCAATTTTCGATAATTAGCTGGATTTTGTTAAAACTACTCATACTTGAAGTCTATTATCTCCAGTTATACTGATCCGATCATTGTCAATTTTTTTTTATATAATACTTTATAACGTTGGCTTTAAAACAAAATTTTATATTGTCACCAAATAAAAAAAATAATAACTAATTAGATATTTAAATAGTTTATACATGTTGTGCCCCCAACTAGAGTACATTTAGAAAATAACTTTTTGTTCCTTTTTATTTTATCTTCCAAATCCATTTTACAAAAAAATTGGAGTCTTTGTTAGATCGGAAGTTATTAAATATTTTCGACCGCAAGTCATGACTTCCAGAAGGAATTTAAGTGTGCAGCGTGCGACGAATCAAAATTTAATAACGAGTGTCAGATACTCGTTTCTTTGTTGTGACTTCCGAAGTTTAAGTTGTACATATGTGGCGTTGTTTCTGTTGCTCTGTTTGGAAATGTATTTTTAGTGTCATTTTGAAATATATCGAACTCTGCTGCCTGCCTTGCTATTGAGGCATAAAGAACAATAAACGAAACGATAAAGTCGCTTCGATAGAAACAAATGTTGACGAATGTATGATACATATGTATAACTGCAAAACTTATACTCATACGAAACTAAATAATCAAGTCTGAGAACTAAGATATTGTAATTGGTTGACGACAGCAAACTGGAAGAGCTTGATATGATAGTTATTAAAGTAATCTATCAGATTCATCAGAAGCTAAGTGACCATCGTACCATGTGACTTCAAGTTTCTGGAGTGTTCAGCTATTTGATTTGTTAGTTGTCTCCTTATTCACACATAACCAACATAGCTGGCCTGGAGTAACGCTATAAGCTGCATCAAATTATCTAAACTGAAAAATCAATAAAACCAACTCCTTATAAATTTAACTTAAGATTTCACAAATGAAAGAAAACAATCAATGAATTGAATTTTGAACGCTGAGAGAGCTATCGATAAAATAAGCTCTGACGCGTATAAATATGCTTCCTTTATTAATATATATATAAATGATAATTATATGCAACAGATTGCATTTTTGACAACTCTTAATTACTTGTCATCGTTGTCATTGTTGTTATTGTTGTAATTGTTGTCATTGTTGTCATTATTCAATGCTGACCTGACGTCATTGTTATTGTCATTGTTATAGTTGTTGTTGTTATCATCCGCTGCTCGCACAACGTTCACGTCGTTGTTGTCGTAGTTGTTGTTGTTGTTGTTGTTATCATCCGCTGCTCGCACAACGTTCACATCGTTGTTATCGTAGTTGTTGTTGTTGTTGTTGTCGTCGTCAGCTGCAGACACTGCCATAACAGCCATAGCAGCAAAAACAACGAGTAAGCACACGAATTTCATCTTAAAAGTTGGTAAGTGAAACTTTAACTTTGACTTTGCAAAATTAACTATTCCTTTCGAATGTTGATCTGCCTTTTTATATAAAAATTGACCCTTACATTCATTTAAAGCAACTTATTTTCGTAACGCTTAATTATATTTTCAAGTGAGTATCTTATAATTTTGCACACTAATTTAATACAGTCAAGAGACTGGATATAATAAATATATAGTAAACATCACGTTGATACCTTTAACCTTAAATATGAAATTAGTGTTTACAAAACATATATTCATATATAATATAAGGCAGGTATTAATCAGGTAAGCGAAATGATGGAGGTATGCGTGATAACTTCAAAAAATTTAAAATTTCCTTTGAAAAGCGTTATTGAAAGTTTCAAACAGACATAATGATTTTAATAAAATACATTTTTGTTATAAACTTTGCCTACGTAATTTATTAGCAAAATATCGAATCACTTTTTTTTCTGTATAAATGCAGATTTTATTGATTGCTTCACAAATTGAAATATTTAGTGGAAAAAATTATATTTTTTGATAAAAAAAAGTCATATGGATAAGCTTTTTTTGCTATTTATTTCAAATTGAAAAGTTTTTCAGAAGTGATTTTCAAAGAAAAAATTCAATCGTTTATAGCGACGCAAAACAAAACGACGCAAATCGGGGCTCCGGTGTATATAGAATCGAAAGTATTGCTTCAGTAATTTATGCGCTGTCAGCGAGAAGATCATAGTTAATTGTATTGTAAGGATAAGTTTAAGAAGCCCACATATCACGGTTCGAATATTTTGTCCCAATGTGCTTATTGGCACTTTCATTAAATACTTGAGGTGCTTTTAGGAAATTTGGAGCCTATTCCTCCTTGCTTAGATTTGCTGAGGTCTGGTGATAATGACTTATATTATCTGAATTAAAAAGTTGAAGTGAGCCTAACATGCCATATGCCATCTTTGAGATCTTATTTTTATATATTTCTTATGGAAAGCAATCCATCAATGTTCAGGATAGGACACGCATCTTATTCAGTTTTCGTAATTGAAACACAAACGGATTTGCCCAGGTTTTACTATAAGGACTTTTGGATAGGACAGCGTTGAAATGCCGGCCTCTTCTTTAACGTCTAGCTCTAGAATTTGATCAATTTTATTGCATTACAATTTTTTCATTACAGGTAAAATAGAATAATGCTTCAGCTTGATGAATATAAAATTTACTGTGTCGACCTTGTGCTCAAGTAGTGGTGTTAGGCCTAGACAAAGCTGATATGGCAGCATCTTAAATGATTGAATTGAGACTAACTATAATTTTGATGAATTAGCTTAAAACCAATGGCAACAAATACTTTTACAATTTACGTAAAATAAATCTGGGCCACAGTTAGATCATTTGCAAAAAAAAAACTTAACTTTCGTTGACCGGTCTTTAGTACAATTTCTTATCAGTGAACTTTTGTTAGCAGACAGTGAAATTAGTGATATTGGATATGGCAAGCGTAACTTATTAAATTTTTTTCTATCTGTGAATCGTAGACTGGTTAGATTAACACATGGCGTACCCTGTTGGAGGCCTTTGAGACATCCATGGGCACATAAAATAGTTCTAGTGAACACCTCTTTTTGATAGCAACAAATTTTTTCATTGATCTGTAAGGATCTGATTAAACGCTTTAGTTTTTTTGTGATTTTTACAAAAGTGACTTATGTAGTGTTGGAATAACCAGGCCCAGATTTACCTTACAGGCACACTAGGCCAGTGCCTAGGTTGGTAAGAAATTTAAGGGCGGCAAATATTGGGAACTTTGAAAATTTTTTTAACTGTGGTAGTGCATTAAATGCATTGGTGATGTTGAGAGTTACACAGGGAGAAAAAATGCGAATACTTGGAATGTCGCCTCCTAAACTACCTAAAAAAATGTTGACAAGCAAAAAAAAAAAAGGTCCTCACTTTCCATATCAAAGAACTTTTTTGTCCATATTCACCAGTGAAGAAGAACGGCAATTTGTGAATGTCCTAAGGGCGGCAAATTTCAAAATCCAGGCCTAGGAATAACTAATGGTGTATTTCGGTTGTAGAATAAAGGTGTTTTTTCCACCAAATATATATTAGGAATTTCCATACATAAGGTTTGATTGACAAGTGCCCAGATGTGTTTAACGTTTGTGTCAGATATCTCAGCTTCAGCTTATGGATCTTTATCTTTCTATATATATGTACTGTAAGCATTTGATTCATAACCACGAAGTTGGTATGCTCTTCAGATTTTCTCGGGCCATGGATTTTTTTTTGATACAGAACTTTTACGCCAAACAAAAAATTCGAAAAGGGATTCTATCGTAAGCCAGAAAATCCATGAGCTATTTTTGTAGCTCTGTTGGACATAAGCTAATAAAAATTGCTTACCAATTCAATTAACATTTGCGCTATCCGTTTGAACTTTGAGCTACTTATGTTTGATTTGACGTGTGAGGGCAGGATGATTTTTTAAAATCTCAATTTGGGTTAGGTAATTAGGTATTTGCTGAAGAGCTCATTATTTTTTTTTTTTAAATTGTATATTTGAGTCTATTTCTGAATTTTTAATTTTGGTGTACCATAAACTGATAAAATATATTTCTTAAGCTAACGTAGTATTTCTAAAAGAAATTATATTTCACCGACTTATGTTCAGTGAACATTTACAAATAATAATTATTTTTCATATTTCATGAAATAATTTTGTTTATAACTTTCTCAAGCAAAACTAATTTGACAGCTATTCAAACTAATATTCTGAAAGTTTGTTGTTAATGAAAGAAATATACAGTTTTCTTAATGGCAAATTATTCAGTGTATATTCCTCTAACAGTCGAAGTTATTTATAGAACTTCTTCCTCAATCATCCCGTTCGTAGTCCTCCTCATAATAATAGTCTTCCCTTAATTTTTACTTCAATTTATGTACGCAGTATAACAAAGTTAAAGCAAGGAGAAAATAAGTTAATGTGGAAGGCATTGTTTTTGTAGAAATGGGGAAGGGGGGAATAAACGTCAAACTTTTGAGATGAGCAGAACTAGCACAACTTTAGGCAAACACTTAATGAAAACAAATTTCATGTCAATTCAGCGCAAATAAAATACTAAATAAATATTAACAGTGCTGGCAGGCAAGTTTAAATGGTGGTTTATTGCCACTTCCATTTTGCTGTGATTTCTGAATTCAATGAGACATGATAAAAGAAGTACAAATATTTATTTATGTTAAAGTTGAGGAGTTTTGATATAAGAGTGATTGAAAATATGTAACAGTTTTGTTGGGGAAAGTTTCTTATTAAAATTTACAATTAAATTTAATGCATGAAATGTTTTGATTAATTAAATGTTTGAATTCGTATCATTTAACAATATTTTATTAAATTGAGATTGTAAAACTCCTTACCATACTTACTACGAGAAACAAAATTCTTTGGAAAGGGCATATTAGGCCTTTGGTAGTATTTATAGCTTTATGAAATATATTGATTTTGTCAATTTTTTGTATGTATTAATGACAACCAAATCCGTCATTTTACGAAGAATTCTTAGGGTTCCATATCTTTGGAATCATGGCAGACAGAGGAGTCATAGTCATAGTGTACATTGATCATACAATTCATTAAATTGGGAGACGAGATTTGATATTTTGTTTATGCATTAAGCAATGCTTCAATGTTATCGAAAACATGAAAATTTCACTTCATTAGCTGCCATTTGCAAGGGAGATTTTTTGTTTTTCGAAATACGACAAAAAAATAATTATTTATAAAATAGTACAATTTTAGCATCGCCTGAGGTTTCACAACTTATTCAAAATCATTTTTATTTGTTTTTTTTTTCTCGTTAGAATTCTGTATATAATTTTTTATACATTATTGTGCACAACAATCGCTTTACTTTTTTGAATGTTTTTTTTTTTTAATCGATTATGTAAATTCAGTGCAATTGGATTATTGCTGCGCCTAAAACAATATTATGAGTTTTAATTTTAGCAACAGCGTTTCTTTAAGCCACAAAAAAGCAAACATTGATGTTCACAGATACAAACGCATACAAAAAACAAAAATCAAGATCACGCAAATAAAATTTGAGCACACATTTAAACACATCAAAAATACATCAAGGTTAAAGTTCATGACAGAAAAACAACTGCAGCGACCCACAGTAAAAAACAACAAAAACAAACATTAACGTTCTTAGAATAGGAAGTTACGTGTGTGTTAGTGTGATGTCAACTACATAAATGATGACGACAACAACAACAATGCGAACAGCCACAAAAAAACAACGCAACATTAAGCGCGCGACAACATTTTATTACCAGAAATTACAATTATTATTGCTCATACGCCCCGTAGAGCATGGTGTAATAAATTTTAAACTGAAGCAAGAGCAACGAAACAATGAAAAAAATAAACGAACAATATTAAGACAAATTCAAGAGTACAAAAAAAAAAACAAAAACAAAAACCAAAACAAAAATGGCGGAAAAATATTTTAGCGTAAATTGTCAAAAGACGAATTCATAGTTTTCACACACACACACATAAGTACATACATACACAGCAGCAGTAGCTGCTTGCGTTTTATTTTTGAGCTACAGTAAACCAATGATAAAAGAAGAAAAACATATAAGGCAAGCAACGATGACGATGATGAAGATGAAGAAAAACGTAAAGTGAAAAATTGTAGCATATCTTAAGGGGGCAGAAAAAAAAATGACAGAAACGGCAGTGCCAACAGGCAATAACAACAACACTTAATTCTTCAAGGCTACAGCTGCTCTACTGAAGTACGCATTTGTATGTAATCGTGTATTTTTGTTGTACAACTGCCACTTGACATATTCTTAATAAGTAAACAAGTACAATGACAACAACAACAACAACAAAAACAACAACAACTGTTACATGTAGCTGTTGTTGTTCATTGCCTTAAGCCAGGAGTGCAGAATTGTGTTACTTTTGGTCTAAATTTTTATTTTAAAATGTTATAAAACAAAGTTCTCACTTTACCATAAAACTAGGTAGCCTAAAAATATACAACAAGTTTATTTTCGATGCTATTAAGCGAAGTAAGCAAAACTGCGTAGTTATTGCTTAGGTTTATGTAGCTGTATAAAAATATACAAAGTTGAAACAAAGGATTTTTGAGTAAGTCCAAGTAACACTGACCATCGATTTTGAAAGTTAAGACTTGCATGTACTAAAGAAACAAAAGAAAAATTTTGTATTTAAATTATAAACCAATGCTACTCATACGTCATGTTACGCTTTAAGTTTTAGTTATTTAAATTGTTGCTGCTGCAAAGTGATAAATGACCATAAAGCTTACATGTTACCATAGCTAATCAAACTTTAAATTTCTAAAAATATTCAAAACGATTTAACACTAGCAGTTATATTATGTACAGAATAATAAATAAGGGGCAAACATCTAAGAGCAAAAAGCATTATTAATAGAAAATTGTTTTTAATCATAGGTCAAAAACCTATTCCAAGCGGTCAGACCCAACTTTACATTCTATTCGTACTTGCCTAGAAAGTAAAATATATTTTTCCTTAAGAATAATCTACTATATGGCGGAAAAATTTTGTGGAATTAATCTCTTGAAAAGCTTCCCAAAAATGTAAAATTTTATGTTTTACATATTTAAAGAAAATTATTTTACAGTGATTAAATGGAATAAAGTATTCATGGCAATATGACAAAATTAACGACACTTCCAAAAAAAAAAAATATTAATGAAACTCGTTACAAGGAAATCAAATGATGTAGATATTGTCTGAGAAGAGAACGCACTTAGGCAAGCCCTGCAGCATGATAGTTTTTCAAAGCTATAAAGTGAATAAAAGCATCAGGATCTCAGATCATCATGGAAGCGAAATATGGGTGAGTTTTGAAAGTGAAGTGAAGTGAACTTTTACAATCAATTAATTTTGATGCAGTTTGGCTTAATTATTTAATAAAAAATATTTAGTGAAAAAAGTAATTTAAATCAAACATTTATTAAAGTCAGAGATTTATTAAATTCATTTTTTCTATAACAAACTTAGCTTAGTACATAGCAATGTGTGACGTTACAATGATAAAATGAAGGGGTTCTCATTCTGTGATATAGTTTGTCAAGTAGGGGTGTTAAAACCGCTATACATCTTATGTGAGTGACCTCATGTAACCTTTATTATTATAATATTCTTTTCGTTTATTTTTTTCCATTTAATGCCTTGCACTTATTTGCATTTGCTGATGCATTTTTTCCGTTTCCTGTTTGTATCATCTACACTATTTTGCATTATGTCCTTATTTGTTTTTTGTTCACACCCTTGCCGACTCAGTGTTGTTTATATACCTATGGTATATTCAATAAAAGCTTCAGTTTTATTTTCAAGCCAAAATTTAAATGAATAAACTTCATTTATTACATTTTAATGAGATTTTGTGCAATTTGTAAATAGGCTAAAATGTTATTACAATGAAAAAAATTGTTATTATTTATTTACTTCAAAGTAGGGGAGTTTTGAAAAATTTGCGCTTCACGTACCAAAAGAAACAAAATAATTTATGAGTTTGCGGAAAATTTTACTCAATGCAAATTTTAGTAACACCTAAAAATAGACATAAAAAAATTTCTGACAAAATGCTTAAGGCTCTTTTGTTCTACGGCAAGTGAACTTGAATAAAATTTTTTTTGATTTAAAAATTTGAGCAATTTTTGCTTCAGCTATAAAAGTTACGAACATTCTTCCAAGAAATATAAAATCGTACAGATTTAAACCAAACTTTCTTGGCACTTTAAAAATTTCAGAAGTGAAAAAAAAACTCTAAGCGGTAGTATGCAAATTAACCTTTTTTTGTTTGGTACCCACTTGAAACAAAAAAGTATTCATTACAATATAAACGAACAGAATTTTAGCATAAATAAACAACACTTGAGAATTTTTATTATCTTTTTCATTACGTTCAATATTTCGGTGAAACGCTTTTCTTTTCAAATGTCTCGCTAATAAGTAGCTTAAAAACGGAAAAGAAAGCCAATAACAAAGTGTAGCAATAAAAAACTTTTACTTCAATATTGACATCAAAACGAAAGAAAAATCCATAAAACACAAGAAAATTTCAGCAAAAATTTTCATTAACAGCGAGTCGGTAAATATTTACGCTACATATTGACGAGGGTTGCCATTTATTATTTAATTATTTTGTTATAAAAAATGGAATTTCAGCATAATGCTTCTAAATTCTACGCAGGAAAGTGTGTATTATGATAGGTCAATTTAATATATTTACATAAAAGTTGCATGTTAATCATACGTCATGTTTAACTCAGCGATCTGAATAATACATTTGTTTTAATTTTTTTCGAAATCAAAAGCGAGCATATCTTTGTTTCAAGAAAACTTATAGGAATTGTTTTCATTTTAATTTGTCAAAATTATGATTTGCGGTTATAAAACTTGAGAGGAGATAAAATTAAATTTTTATCACATTCAAAGATAGTTTCCTAAATCTAAAATGCTAAATGTCAGTAATCAATAATTTTTCGATTTAATTGTTTTAATTAGCTACACATTTAAATAAGTTTTTCACTTTAAACAGGATATTTCTAAAATGAGCTAATCCGAGCACTAGTTATGGGTAAAGCTACATATCGTTACCTTAATATAGAAAGGCCCTAACTAACATTTTTTTCAAAATTGAGTTTTTTTTTTAGATTTCGGTAGTCCACCCAAAAATACACTATTGCTAAAAATTTGTGTGCTACGATTGAAAATAAAACATTTACAAGCGAATAAAAAAAAAAACAAACTCACTTCAATACTAAAAAACATAAATGTAAATTAAATTTTTTCGTTCTCCTGTAAAGAAACAAAAATGTTAGTTAGAGCCTTTCTATATTAAGGTAACGATATGTAGATATGTACATATTATGTAAACCAAAGAATAGTTTTCTTTTACAGCGGAAAATAAAATCTATCTTTGCTTTGCTAAGCAATTGGAAGAGTATATCACAAACATATTTTATTTGAAGAATGATTAACATCCAAGGTACATTTCCACGTACAATGTTAAAGTGCTTTATGCCTTTTAGTCGCAAGAAATAGTTCCGCAGCTACTACTACTAGTACTACTTTAGAGGAGTTTTTAGCAATGCCAACAATTAGGAGATATTACCAGAAGTAAGCCCGCAATGCAAACTGATCGAATAAACGACAGATAACACGCTCTGCAGTGCGACAATTTTGCTATTAGTTTTTTCTTTTACAAATAAGTGACAGTTTTTGTTCTGAGTATCTTAAAACACTAAAATTATGGCATCAATTGAAACAAAAACTTAAAAATTGTATTCAATCTTTTATTTTTTGTTCTATACCTTAGCCAATGTTATATTATCTCTAAATTTTAAAATTATTTTCAAAAATTCCAAAGTTTCTGCTTTGAAATGTTTTTTTAAAAAATTAATTTTTCATTATTTTTATAGTAATTGTTACGGCTTAGAAATCATCTTTCATACGTTTCATAAAAGCATTACATGTCGTATACGTAACATTTAATTAAAATTTTATCACCGTCAGTCACATTGCGAAAATTGTGTTATTTTAGAATTTGAATTTATGTATAGAAAATATTTTAAAATGACTTAGAGGTAAAAAAAGCATATAAGAAGTCGATTGAATACATTTCGGATATTGCGGTAACTTCTTCGCGTCGCTGATTAGCGTTTATAAATGGAAATGTTTAGTTTTGGTGTATGTAATCTTCTTAAGATTTATTCAAACGCTTACGTTTGAAACACAGCACTAATATCACATTTATATTATTGAAAATTCTCAAAATAAATTTGTTTCACTCTGATTGCCGTTTGGACGGTCACTAATAGAAAGAGACAAAATTCGCACTTTCAGCTAAGCGTAGATCAAAATTGATGGGTTTTTAATTTAAAATAATTTTTGGACGTAGACGCTGAAATATAAAAGATGCATAAGACAAAAAACTTCTATTGGTATCATCAGTTAACAGCACAGTCTTTTGAATCGCAGAGCTAACGCTAAGAGAATATATGATTTTTTTCGTGAAATGAAAATGTTTAATTATGGCAACCCTGCAAACTCAACGCAAAGAGCAAACAATATGGCAGAAAAGTCACAAAAAATTCCATACTTTTAGGCACATCAAATAAGTACAAACCTTGGACGAGATGAAACCTTCAATTTCTGAATGAAAATCACAAGCACATGAAGCTTTTGCTGTCGTTTTTATTTTTCTGTTTTCTGTTGTTAAAGCTATTTAGCTTGTTGTTGACCGAATTTTATCTTTTTCTGCATTTTTATTACTTTATTTTTTATTTTTTCTTATTGTAAATATTTTCTTTTTTCTTTTTCTTTTGTTGTCTCAACAAAAAGAGATTTGCACAAGTCGCAAAAAAATCGCCTACGCAGTATTTTTAAACAGACACACACCAACACACTGCACGTATATGTACAGATTTTTGCACACTTCTTGTCGGTCGCTGGCACACACACACACACACACAGACACACTGAGATATATATGTATATGAAACGCGTGCACTTACACACAGACACAAGGTAAACAGAGCTTACAAGAAACAGAAGCAATAAGAAACAGAAGACGATAACGATAACGATGACGACGACGATGTGGATGACGCTGATGATGAAAGACACGTGGAGCGGTAATATTTTTTCTACACGATGCTGTTATTTTTCCCACTGTATTCTTTATTCGATTATTTTAACAGCAACAACTTTACAAATACACCAACTAACACTTACACGTACATATAAGCGACCACCAAGCGTTTACTACAAATGCGACTCTCTACGTGCAACGTCAAATCAGGACTACATTTGGCTTAAAAGCCGCATTGTATGCCGCCTCAGCGTTTTCTACTGCAAAAAAAAAAAAAACGGAACACCTTCTGCGTTTTAGCCAAAAGCAATGAGAGTCCTTGGCAATCGTGTTGAGTGCAGGAAATTGTTTTTGCGTCATCAGAATGAAATGACAGCAAAAAGCTTTTAATCTTTGCAGAAATTGTCGGAGCGAAAATGAAGTAGAAATATGAGAGAGAGAGAGAGAGGCAGAGAGAGAGTAAATGGTGGTTGAAGATGCATCGAAAAAAGAATTGAACGGTATAGAAGATTTGAAAGAAGCAAACAGAAATTGTGAGTGTTGGAAAACGCAGCAAAATTTAAGAAAAAAATAGTTTGTGCAGATTTAGCATTCATTCAGCGCTGCTTACGGCTTTCTAACAGTAAATTTGTTAACTTTTAGTTTGACACTTTCATAGCAGTGAGCAAGGCAACTCTGTTCTTTCACATTTTTCATTTCTCAAGTGTTTGTTTACGTTTTTTTGCATATCCAACAGGCGCATGTTTGCTGTTACGAGTGAGAGCGTTGCAATTTCGTAGTAAATAAGTACTTAAATAAGTGCTGCCTTTTTCATCCTAAATTCTAGCATTTTGTTATGCTTTATTTTATGCATTGAAATTTAATTATTCACGCTTGTTGCCAGCTGAGGTCATATGATTTTGCATAATTTTTTCATTTCAGTCATGTCAATTTTAATTTAATCTTTAGATTAATTTTTTTCTACATAATAAATAATTTAATGTATACTCACTTATTTGATCGCTTTTCGCATTTACTTTGTATGGGAAGTTTCTTTAAAAGAATCTGAAACAAAATATATAAGCGATTAGATAAAATTAAATATAAGCAAATATATTAATTGAATATAACAAAAATATGTTATATGAAAATATGTTTTTTACAAGTTATTGGAAACTTATCTGAAGAAAAGAAAATTCGGTGTAAAATTCAAAAACTACAACATTAGAGACTCTAAAACATATTACCGACATGCCATCTATTAATTTCAAATTATTTAAATCACAAAACAAAAACAGAGCAGAGCATTGACCAAGTTTTTACCATTTTGACCGAAATTCGCGAACTTTTTGCTGTCAAAGTTACAACAAATGACTCTCTCAAAGTAGCGTTTTAAAGGTTTTATTTGCATGAGCGGAAGTCGTGTCCGTTAACCAATTTCGCCCATTTTTAATCATACGAAGCTTGCAAAAAGTTGCAGCCTGTGTGCAGTGTTAAATTGAATTATCTTGCTCGATTTGCAGTAATTCGTAATTTCCACAGACGGACAGATAGACGGAAAAGGTTGAATCGACTCAGGTAGTGATGCTGATAAAGAGCATATACACTTCTCTCTACCCGCCACGCCTCCTTCACTGCATTACAAACGGTAAAACAAAGTGAATATACCCCTCCGCGTGGACTATAAAAAGCTGAGCCACCTTGCATTTCTGGGCCACTAGTGAGTTAAGGAATAAAGATTCTAGTGTTTTAATAGCAACCTAACTATTTGAGTAAATTTTAATGAAAATTTTGAACACGAAATTTAATATCAGTCAGCATTATACCGCTTCTATAGCTCACCTGAAAAAATGTTTGTCTTTTCATGAGATTTAACTTTGCTTCAGAACCCAAGCATCTCAGACTTGATATAAAAAAAGAGTCGTAGAAGAGCTTTAGTAACCATATAAATTACCGGTTAATTAACCATTATATCAAAACACTGAACGTCAAAATCTGATGACAGAACCGACCCCAAGTTATCCTAAATTAGCAATAGTCGATTTTCCTCAAAACTCTACACCTTAAAATTGAGACATTTAAAATTTAATAGAGTAAACATTGATTTTGATTGCATGAAGTGCTTTTGAAACACGATTTAACTTAGTTTATCCAGTTTATTTATAGTTTATCCAATAGGTCAAACTAACTGAATTTGAAATCAGCGAAATCTGCCAATATGCCAGCAGTATGTTGTTTAGCATTGAATTTAGTTGATGTATCCATTTTATTTAAAATTTTCAATGTTGTAACTAAATTTTGTCGCAATGTGTCGTTTCTGCTGGATCAGCGTATGGCGCTTATTGATTTCGGTGTAAGAACTTTAATAGCCAAGTATTTTGTGACGAGTTTCCAATGATTTTCTGATCCTATTGAAAATGTGAACAATTCTGTATATTTTCGTAAAATGCTTTGATTTTATTGGATGCAGATGCGGTATCATTGACGACCAAATTTAAAGAATGTGTTGCACATACATGTAACTATTCCAATATATGTATATTCCAGTTTAGAGAAAAACTCAAATTTAATTTAATTTTTTAAGAAGTATACTTTTAAGCGATTTCCACTAGCGCCAACGTCATCTATGATACTTTGGTGACTGATCTCAAAGTAAGATATGAAAACTTTGTCGTCCATAGAATGCCTTATATAACTATGTTCAAATTGTCCTTCGTGTCAGTGTATTTTGCATTTTAAATGCAACTACTTTTTATCTGCTTGCATTTTATGTAGCAATTTTTCTTCACGTACATTTTACACACAGCGTAACTTTGTTGCACAATTTGCTGTTATTGCTCTTGTTAAAGCATTAAAAGAGTAGAGCATAGTGATAGCAAATGCATTAAGGAAATTACATTTTTTGTTTGCCTTTATTGTAATAAGGATGTTAGAGTAACTCTTTTAAGAATACACTTTCTTTTCTTTTTTTATTCCTCTGTTGCTTCAGGTGTCAGATTTATACGATTTTATATCCAAAATAACAAAATATTTATGAAATAACAAAAAACTTCATTTGAAAAATAAAAAGTATAAAAAAAATATTAATATTAAAAACTAATAAAGAGCTAAACAACTTTTTATCAAAAAATTGCAGCAAAGTTCTACCTGTTGCAGCTGTTGTTGCTACTACCTGAGGCAAATTTCATATCTTGACAACCAGCAGCAGCAGTAACTGTCAGCAACAATTTCACAAGAACATCCACAACTTTGTGCTTGCAATATTCAAAAGCTGCTGACTTCTTCTTGCACAATTGATAAACGTTATACTGTTTTAATAATTGTGTCTATGTATGAGTGTATGCGTGTACGTATACGGCACACTATACAATCACTCATACAGAGCTACGTAACAAATATTTTTGTGCGCCGCTTGCTTATTTAGATTTATTTTTCTTCACAAACTTTCCTGAATTTTCCTGAAGAAGCTAGAGAATTTTCGATGAAAAGTTTTTGCATATGTGCAATGGATATGATTTCGGTAGGAATATGTTGTTTCATTTCAGTTTAGTTTTAAAAAAACCCTTTGTTCGTACATGGTTTTAAATTTTTTAAAAGATTTCCTTTTTTGATTGATTTCGTTTACCTGGAGAGTTTCGGTTGAAAAAAACATGTTGACTCCCTTACCATTTTGGACAGAAATCGGATCTAATGGGATCTAATGAGCAATTGGACATTTGAGCTGGTCTCTGCCTTCTATGCTTTGTCATTTACTGTACACTTAGTGTCTTGAACTATTCTGAATATATCTTCCAAAACTATCAAAATTAGATACAGCAGACACATAGACTCAAAAGGCTCTGAATGTTCCCAGTTATATAGGATTCTCATTTGAAAACGTAGCTTTGATGAGCTTTATAATCGTGAGTCATATTTTTAACATATATTTCAAATTCCACTAAAAGCAGTACGTTTAAAAAGGATTCAACCTAAATGATTCAAAAGGTCAAAACACGATTTGTTTTGTTAAAAATTTAGCTTGTTTCTCGCTGATGCTATTGAGAAGAGTTTTTGTCCCGGACTTTGATATTATTGAGAATATTTTGTTGCTTGACATAGCGATAAGTTAACTTTTATTGTTTAATTATAATTATCTCTAAAGTACAAGAGGATACCAAATCATAATCTAGTTTTTTTGTTGCTGAAACTAATCCAGCCTCATCCTTTTTCTCTATTGGGCATTTTACGTTTTCGCCTACATGCACATCTGTGTATGTCAAAAATATTCATATAAATTTGGCTGTCAACATCCTCGTTTCTCATCCGAAAGGGTAAAGCATGCTTGCCTGCCATGTTCGTATGTCGTTTGTCTGACTGTCTTTCGGCATGATTGTGAAACTGTCTTCATATCTCTGCTGTTTTCAACTGCTTGTTTACAAATTTCCTTACATTTTTTTTTGTTATTGTTTTTGTGTTGCAAGCATTTGAAACGTGTGCTTCTTGTTGTTGATAAAGTTTTATTAGTTTTGTGTTACCTGAAAAGTATGGAAATTTGAGTAGAAAAAACCCAGTATCTGCATTCTCACATAAAACTTCAACTTATTGAAGTTGCTTTAATTTCACTTTAATGCATTAGTATATGTCAGCTGGTAGATTTATTTAATTTAAATTGATTTTCATTCTATTTAAATTACATTAAATGCATAAAAATTAGGCATAAAATCAATCGTTTTTAGATTTTTGGAAACAATGTCGTTACCTCTACATTCCTAGTATATGGTGACATAACTTTAGTTACCGTACTTGTTATCAAAATCAAAAACATTTATACAAAGAAATCTTCGCATTTATTTTATATTTGTTGAATTTCTGGTTCAGGATCAAGCTAAATATTTTCTTATGTGATTTTGAATTCGAAGAATGAATATGGAATCAAAAAGTGACGCTCTGATCTGGTTTCAGAGATATAGCCATCGGAAGTTGCGAATATAGCTTTTCTAAAAATCAATATAAGTCAAAAATGGCTGCATTGATTTCCAAAATAGGGGTGTCCAATGAAAGTTAATATAATAAGCTACAATATTAATTTGAAAATTTTTGAAATCCGGCTCGTAGTTTTCGAGATATTACGACTTTTCCGGAATTTGGACCAATTTTTTTTCAAAAAACCGTATTTTTCCAATTTTTCGTCATTAGTCTACAGTCTTATTATCATTTTTATAAAGTTCAGTTTATTCCCTTTAAAATGATATAACATTTAAACAAAAATGTTACTTTGTTTAAGAATTTTGACTTTAACTTGCCGAAAATGCATCCAAAGGATCTAATGGGTTGGTAAAAGTTGTAGATATTGAAGAGATGATCAAAACCCAGTCTGCTTTCGAGATATATCGAAAAATCCACATGAATCTAAGTAGGTGCAAAAATTCAAATGTTCATTTCTCGATAATTTGAGCCAACTTGAACAAACTGAGCCAAAAGGTTTCTTGTTTTCGCCTATATTTTCAACCCGCAGCGTCAGATCCGAGTAGACTTTTGCAAAAAAAATTCTTTTCTATAGTGTTATCGTAAAGCAGATAATTAAGTGACAAGCTTAGTTTCACAATTACATCTGGAATGCATTGAAAGAGCAACACGCGTGATAATAGACCTCATCAAGGCTCAATACGAGTAGAGTATTACATACATAGAAAAAAGTTTTCTGATCCGTTTTCTGGTCTGTGCCGTGTATGCGCCAAGGTTGTCTGCGGTCACCAATCTTGTATCTGGTACTTTCAGCGAAAATCAGCATTGATGAAACATAAAGTACTTATGTCTATCCGCTCAACCAGCATAAGTAGTTGTTTCATAGCTGATATGTATGTAATGACGCTCTCAGTTATATGTCATTATATTCTAAGCTTTTATAGATATGTATATGTAGCTGTAAGCTCTTCTTTAGTTTAAGTCTTGCTATTATCATATATAAATAAAGTGAGTCAAATATAAACCTTCCAAGAGTGTTCTTATTACGCAAGCTTATGTACATATTAATGGCAAGCGAATTCATTATAGCAAAGAAAAATAGGTTTACATGTTTGAGCAGCAACGCAACACCTAATAGCAGCGCCAATAAGGACATTCACACTATAAACGACAAAGTCATAATTGGCAGTCTTTGTTGATGTCAACAAATATAAAGTCCAATACGAAGATAGTTCCTGTGCAGGGCTGTGAAAACAGGTTAATTTAAAGCACTCTGCTACTGACATTACAAGTGTTCAGTGACAATTGCCTTTGCCGTAACCTAAAAATATTGTGGCCTTAGCCTAACTCCAATGTTAAATTGCTCACCAGATAACAAGAAGGTTTCATTTTCATTCAAAGCTGTGAATATAGAAATAGAAATCACCAACCGTAGTCTGCCGGTAAACACTGTGGTAAAACCTTCAGGGTAGCAGCAAACACGGCCTTCCAAAATTATTGTGAAAACGGTTGCTAGATTTGCGTGATTTGGAATAATGCAAAAGACCATTGAAAATACAAGCTATTGATAGTAGATGTTGAAAGAATTTTGTGGAAGCGTTATGCTCCATAAGGAGACAAGAAGCAAAAAAATAGTCTGTCGCCTTTTTGTGCAAATGTTCTTTAACTGTCTACTGCAATATTGGTTCCAAAGTTTTATTATAAAGCCAATTAAATAACAAAAGATAAATAATTGAAATATAACACTTAAGAACCAGAATCCAGTTTATCAGAGATAGTTTTAAAAATGAAAAACATAAGAAACTATAAGCACAAAGCTACTCAACATCGATGCTTATTATAAGAAAAACAAACATTCACACAGCACAAGCCATTCACATACACACCTACACAAAATAAGCCAAACAAAAGCTCGCACAGGCAAACAAACGGACAGAGTATTGAACCCACAAGAAAGAAAGAGCTCAAAAGCGGAAACATACAAACTGACAGTCATGTCAGTGTGAAACGTCATAATAGTTTCCGTTATAGACGGAAATTTTCTTCTACGTCATTTTCCCACAAGTTGTTGTTGTTCTTTCTGCTCTTATTGTCAATGTTCTTTTCCGTTCAACCGTTCACAGCTTTATTTCGTTTTCTTTTTTCTTTTTTTTTTGCTCACAATATCTACGTTTCTGTAGATATTACTTTTGACAGCGAAGACTGTTCGACGCCATTTGTGCTGCTGCTGTTTTGCTTTCACATCTACGTCTTCGTCTGTGCCATTGCGCTGAAGTTTAATTGAAAGCGATCATCTTGTATTCAATATTCAGCATTAAATTCAATAAAGATTTCTTAATAGAAATTTGAAATGCAATTTAACTCTTTTCTCTTTTTGTGCTTTTGGGAAGATACATTTTAATGCGTAGAGTTTAGTTGAAGCATAAAAATAAGAGAAACTTTTAAAATTGTAATTTGAAAAGTAGTACGCAAATAGGATAAGTCAATCAAGATGAAGAGATATGGGCTAATATGTACATTATTCATAACGGTCATTCTTTTACAAGCTGCACGAATTTGAGCAAAAAAAAAAATCGACTTCTTCAAATGCAATAAAAGAAAATATTTCTATGCATCTTTCAACAAATTTAGTTTCATGATTTTGCTGAAAATATTTTTTCCCAAAATATTCATTTATGAATTTTCAATAATTTGCTATAAAATCAAAGAATTCCTTAAGGGTCTGACAATTTCGTTCAGATGCGACATAATTTAATTTCTGTCATTCTCCTTTGATTTCCTTAACGTTTTGTATTTAATTTGTTTGATTAGCTAGAAATAACATATTGACATTTCAATATTGTGCTTCATATTCAATGTATCGTCCATTGAATTACTAACTTCTATAATTCTACCACTTTTTCACAGACTTCGCTATGTGAATAATAACAAGAATTTCAACTAATAAAATGATGAATTATTTCAAAACCATTACTTTTTGAGCTCTCTATCATTACTATGACATGACAACGTCATCATCAATTTTACAACAAGCCAACTCCAATAAACACTTGAAAATTGGACAATAAATCGTAGTCAATCAAAAGCAAAGTCAAATTAAAAAAGAAAATAACTCAACAGAGTTCAATAGCCATGGATTTTGCCCAACGACTTAAGTTAAAAGGAAAAAAAAATCAATGCAACTAAAGCAGCAATTGCGGATAAACTATCAAATGACAAATACAAAAAAATAACAGCAAAATCATCATATCATGAAATGTCGAACATGGAAACGCAAATAAATAGAATTAATAGAAAACGTGAACAATAAATTTGCAGAAAAAAAGAGACAAAAAACAAATTGTATATGTATATATTTAAGAATTAAAAAAAAATCCAAAAAAATAGGTCAATTGAAATTGGCTTCAGTAATAACAAAGCACATAAAGCAGAGCACAACACAGCGATGTGCATTTTCCAGACAGACGCCGTTCGTAAAACTTCTCTGATGCAAGGGATAACGAGCAGTGCTGCCAAGCAAAATGTCAGGCGATATCAATCCAATTGTTATGCAATGCATTGAATATGTCATATTTAATCCGATTTTGTAACGTAACGCAACGCAATACAGCACTGCACAGCACAGCACAGCACAACACAGTGCAGCACAACACTATGCAATGCTATACATACAACGAAACACAAGCAAAGTGCTGAGGGCAATACATAGCATTTTATGCCGTTGTTGTAAAGTAAAATGGCCTTAAATACAAAAGAGGGTTAACTTTATGCGTACACAAAAATATTGTAGAAACATGATTTAAGATTTTCCTATACATATTTTATGTTTGGATTTAGTAATTTTAAGATACTACTTATACATACCTATATAGTTAGAGATTTTAAATGAATTGGAGCAGCCGACATACACATGCTTAAAAAGTCGAAAAAGTGCATGATGCAACATAGCATTGCGTGAGCATTAGCGTTACTTTTCCCCCCATTCATGCAATATAGTATAGACTTTATTCCATTAAAAATGTTCATACTTCATATATGGGACGGTCTTTTACAAACCGAACGAATTTTGACAAAAATTGACCGACATATTTTTGATTTGGCTGAAATTTTTTTTATGGGTTCTGTATTGAAAAAGAAGAGATACGTATTCGAGGATTTTTTAAAAAATTTTTTTTTTTTTTTTCAAAATAGAGCGAATTTAAATTTTGAGAATATCGTGATTTTTGGCTTGGAGGGTCACTTTCAAAAATTCTTAACTCCGGTTCTGTTAAAGTTAGAAAATTGATTTTATTGTCATTTAAAAACGTTTACGATAAGAAATTTGACGTAGAACATGATTCTGACATTAAAAATTTGATACAGTGTGGGAGAAATTGTTAAAAATTGATTCATACATTTAAATTGTTTATAACAATATTAATTTGTTCATAATATTTTAAAAAATTATTTTTTTATTTAAGTTCGTATTTTTAGCATTACAATGAAATTAATTTCAATTTTATAGTTTTAACACAACCGGAGTTATGAATTTTTGAAAGTGAGTCTCCAAGCCAAATATCGCGAAATTCTCAAAATTTAAGAGAAATAATAGTTTGCCCATTAAAAAAAAAATACGTTTTAAAAGATAATAATAGAGCAGACAGACGATTCTAGCGCTGCTTTTGCGAAACAGACGTTTTTATACAATACTTCTACCATAAAAATTTTGTAATCCAAAAATTTACTATGCTATTGCTTTGGTCATTTATATATTTTTTTATTTTTCTGGCTGTGCATATGAGACATCCAACGTCAAACACCAAGAAACCATTTTGTTTTCATATCTCTGCTTTTGGTGTAATTCGTTTTTCTTTTTCTTTCAGTAGGTTTTTTTACTTTTGTTTTCTCTGGAATAACATAAATTGAAGTTTATTACAGGATACATAGTTATATGGCAGTTTAACTGAAAAATTTAAATTTACGATATCTCGGAAAACAATAAAGATATCTATATCTTGGAGTTTGAAAGGAAAATGTTAAGCTTTTCAGCTACACAAATAAATATACTAATTGTAAGAAAAATCTGCTATGCCCAAACTTATTATACGAATTGAACCGAAATTGATGATTTTGATATATACAACCCAATACATTTTGAAAAAGCAGATACCTACACGTCTGCCTGTTGCATTATCAGCTTTTAAGGGCACTACTGAAGACAACAAAATTCTGGAAGAAAACGATAAAATTATTTATAGGGTTTCTTTTACATATTAACAATAATTGAAATTATTAAAAATACGGCAGTGTGGACGTCTGCCATTTATATTTTCGTTATCTCTACTATGTCTTTAACACAATACATAGGCAGACGCGGTAAAATAATTTAATGCAGTTTTTTTTGTGCAACTTCAAAACTAATCAAAAAAAAAAGTGGCGCTATCTTTACTTAATTCATAGTTTTTCTAATTTGCATAAATGTGAACTACATTGCATAACAATACCAACGACGGTGTAATCATATGCCGAAAATGTTCACCAGCTCCTTAACTATAAAGCAGCGATCGGCACGGTCTCATACACACTCATTAGATTGTTGTTTTTGAGATGAAATTCAGAAACACCTAAAATTATGTTTAAAAAATTTGTATTTTACGGCGCGTATGAAAAATTAAATTTTTATTTTCTTTCATTACACTTTGATAAGAATTTAGCGCTCTACTCCAATGGACACATGTGCACTCGAAATAACAATGCATTTATTTCTTATCAATATGTAAAAGTACATATGTCCTATAGCCTTATATCACATATTCACATACATAGATAAAACCAATATTTTGTAAAACCTTTCAAATGATTCCACAAAAAGATACAAATTTCACAAAAACTTTATACAGCTGTTCGTCGTCTATTGATGATTTGTTGAGAAAAGTTTTTACAGAACATTGACAACAACAGAAGTAACAAACCAGCAGGAAATAAAACACGTATAATTCAAACGAAACCAGAAGACTACTTTACAGACAACAGCCAACACACAGCCATACATACTAGCACACATACATACATACGTTCATAGTTACAATCAGATGTACGAGAATTTGATATACGGATATCCTCGTACCGTGCGAACGAACGAACGCATTGAAGAAAACTTTTCAAATCGAATTCTATTGAAGCGAACGCATTTGCAACAACAACAACAATAAAAAAGTACATTCACACTTGTACGCAGCCACATATACACACACACATACATACGTACTAATAAACACATAGTGAAAAAGTTTCAACTCACCGCTATTGAGGCACAAATACTCGTACATGGAAAAACTTGTTACTGATAAATACAAATTGATAAGAAATGTTGATGCCACAAAAAGGTGTTGCCACCTCTTATACAACAACAGTAACAGCAACAGCAACAATAATAGTATTGGTGATATAGCAACATCCATACAATCAAAAGCATTCACATATCTGCTCAATTGCAAAGTCCCATGTGCTTTTACTAAATATCACATACATATACTTGAACGTTTATTTCTTTATCACAACAAAAGTTGTCGATACATTTTTATTTAACTTTTTTTTTTCTTTTCACACACAACACACGTTCAACTGTTTGTGTGTTTCCTGTATTTGTCACTGTGTAGGTTGATTGACCTCTATTTTTATAACTTCTACTAACATTATTTTATTATGTTGTAGCACCATATCTTGGTAGGAAACGTTCATAAATTTCAAGAATATATTGCTTTTAGTGTTTTAATTTATATTACAATAGCTGCGCAGTGTAGAAAAACTGTCACATGTTTTCTTTATAAATAAATATTTTTAAAAAACTACACTAAATTTTAAAAATTCATTTTCGATCTTTTGGTTTTTCACCGATTGGTGGAAAAATATGTTAGACTTTTACGAAAAACGTTAGCGTGTTCAAAATTCACTTCCACGCTGTCACAGAATGATATACAATATTCATTTTAATGTTTTAGTGTTTTCAGATGAGCTGAGGAAAAGAGCTGGCAATCGCTATTCACTTGATTAAAATAACTAATGCGTTTGCGAACCCAAATTGCAAAATTGAAACTTTGTTCGAAGAACAAAATGCGTTGGAAGCGTTCGCAACCACAATAACGTACATTACATTTTGCCGCGGCGCTAGTTTGTTTTTTCCGTTTTCTTGTTATTGTTTTATATTACTTATGCAAAATAGAAAATTACAAATACAAAAACAATGGAACTGATAATGAGCAAAGGACTATATATAAAGTACTATAACGCAACGGCACCGGTCGCATACCGGGTTCATGTATCCCACCGCTTTAAAAAACTCTATAAAAGTGCATCAATTTCCCGCGCTAGGTTTACGAAAGTGAACGCATTTCATTCCTTCAATATAGATACGTCAACTGTAAAAAAATCGATTTAAAATTTTGACAGATTTTTTGTCAATTGATCAAAACTACGCAACGGTGCGATTCAACGGTTTCGCGAGTGTAAAAAAGATAAAAAAGGAGTTGCAAAATTATAGAGTTAATAAAAAGAAATATTGGTCTTTTCTCTTAATGACTGTAAGTTCGATTAAATAATGTTTAGAAATAAACTAAGCTTTAAGTATTTTAATATTTTATTGCATGCTTATATAAATATTTATTATTTTCAACAAGTAATTACTACTTTTTTATTTAATTTAAAAGACTTATGAGGTAAATTGAAGCGGTCGGAATTTGGTTACGTAAAAATTTCTCACGTTCCTCATTCCGACCGACTTGTCCGGTAACAGAATTTTTACGCCTCGTAAAACAAGATAGTTTTTGTGTTTAGTTAACCTAAACACGAATAATTTTTGTTAGATTATTCAATCTACACATAATTCTACGATGGCGAACCTGTTGTATACTAACTAGTTTAAATCAAACAGATAATTCGGTTCAAAACTGTTACGTTTTTAACTTATTTTTCTGTTTACACATATAATTGCTGTTTTTATTGAGGCTTTAAATTTACATAAATGTGCCTAACGACCACAACCAAATTATTTTGGACATCAATATTGATGAGCAATTTTGTCTAATAATGGTTGTGCAATTGAAACTACTGCTTTTGTTTTCTAAAAACTGAAAAGATTTTAATCAAAATCTTAAAATGCATTTTCTTTTAAACAAATATAAATTTAGTGATTTTTATTTTTATCATTGCGATATTAGCGGTCGGAGTCAGGTACTTCAGTGGACGGAAACAGGCAAAACCTTCACAGGCCGGTCGGTAAATGGTGCACCTTGTGTTTTTTGTATCTATTTTTTAAAACCAAATTTAGAAATAAAAAATATCATTGAAACTATTGTTAACTTATTATTTCCGCGGTAAACATCTAAAACTATAAAAATGTTAATTTTAATGAAATTACATATCATATTTATATATCTTCTACGAGGTTCAAACTGACGTGCCGATAAGTGGTCGGTACATGGTGCCTTTACGTTACTCTCAGTTTGGAACCTATTGAATGGTGTTCTTATTTTTAGAAAAGTAAGAACAACAGTTCACGATTTCTATTTCATTATAGGATAATTTTTTAAAACTGTATTTGAGAAAATGTATTTTTATTGCAACCAGCAAATCGAATAGCATGATTTTTTATTCTGACTTCTTCAAAACTAACTTATTTGTAACCGATATTATGTTATTTGCTTTGCAGATGTTTTTTTTTTTTCTTCGGAAAAATTTAGTTGAAAAAATCTTAAAAAATGATGCATGTTTTTTTCATAGGTCACAACCTATTGTTGGTTTTTTCCGCAGAAAAATTCAGTTGAAAAAATGATAAAAAGTTAGCAGGGGCGAAAAGAACGACACATGTCCAAAGTTGGTCGTTTTGAGTTTTTGTTAGAATTATGTTCTTTACACTAAACTTCAAGTAATAATAATTTCAGACACTTCAAGAAGTTTCTATATTTTCCTCTATTAAATGTAATAACTACTTAGTTTCCTTTTTAACATGCGGAAGAAAATGCCATTTTGGTCATGGCAAGTATAAAAAATACTGTAATGGTGTGCTTGAAAGCTATCGTTTATAACATAAAATAGCTCCTCAAACTAAAGACAAGATTTTTCCTATTGGGTACGAGCATGCCTTCTATATGTTTGTACATTGAACATTTTGTATTCCGAGCGTGTGACTTGCTCGTGTTTGCTAAAAGTCATTTTTCTTTTCCTAAATTTGATTAGTTCTAGGATGTCATTTTTTTCTTACAATGTGCTTTATTTATTTATTCTTTTATTTTTTTTTTTGCTAATGAAATGTCTTCTTTTCTGGTCGGTTGACATTGCTATTGATTATCTTGTTGTGGTTACTGTTTATGGTTGCTGTTGTTATAAAGTGGCTTTCAAACCAAAACATTTCGGTTAATTTATGAGCAAGATATTAAATTGACATTTTGTGACATTTGACTTGAATTGTCTGTGTGTTTGCGTATGTGGTTAGCACATGTCAACGTAAATGTCAATTTAGTCGCTTCGTAACTTTTTAGAACTTTTCGATGTTTTGCATTGTCATTAAAGCTTATAAATAAACGTATTGAATTGAACTTTATTGAAGATGCTTGCTTATTCTCAGTATGTTGATGACTTGTTTTTAAAAGAGTTTGAAAAATGTTGAATGTGTTAACATTATTATTGTGAATAGAAATGGTTCACTAAAGTGTGTCGTTTTGACCTTTGAACTAAAAAATTAGTTTTTACAAATAAAGTATTGGTTACTTAGAAAGTTAATGCTGAGCTGTTGTGGCTTTAAAAACTTGACTGTATGACAAGACAGAAAGAAAGAAATGTATTATTTTTTTTGTTACTATGTAAAAAAGGAATGCAAAACACTAAAAAAGAACGAAAAAAACCGACCAAAAGTAACTTTTAACGTGATGTCAAATTTTCTCCTGCAAACATTTTTTATTGAGTTGTGCCCACAGAAATCAAAAATTCAGCCTTATTACTTTTATGAATTCCCTCTTAACATTTTTTTTTAAAGGGTTTTTTAAATCTTTTTTAACCCAAAATCCTGAAAAGTTTTTTCTATAGACTCATACGGAACCACTTATACGCTGTTTTGAAAGGAAAAGCTATCTAAACTAAAAAAATTTCGAAGTTGGCGAGATAGGAATTGGCGTCCGATATCAGTGGATGTTGGCAAACTTTGTATTACCGCTGATTCTTGGTAAAGGTCTGGAAGACTTCTGATTCCATACTGTTTCATTGACCAGATTAAGATGAGGCGCCCGTTGAATTTGTAAGTTTTAAACGAACTTTAAAAATTTGAGTTTTATAATTCAGGCAAACAGTACAAATATATAAGTATACTCCACAAATTGGAAATCGTTAAAATGATTTATGAAGTCATTTCTTCACGTAGTATATATAAACATCATATATTGCATAATGAAAGAAACTTCAAAAGAGCTGGTAAATGCTACGACCATGACCAAAGCCAACGATAAAACTATTAACAATTAACATACAGCGCAAAAAATGAGAAAATCGTTACTCATACGACATGTTGTACATTACTTTATAAAAGCATATTGCAACAAGTAAAGATTCAAACATAAAAACTCAAATGTATAGCTTACAATATAACCACAAGTGTAAGGGGTTAAAAGAAACTGCTGCTTACTGCAAAACAAATGTAAAGTTTATGAAAAGTAGAGTAAAACATAACAACTATCGCTGAAATATGCTACGCTACCTACAACAACCGCAGGCATTAAGGGTTATACAATATATTAAAAAGAAGCAACAGTGCATATTCTGTGATGTGCAAAAGTGAAAAGATGCATATAAGTATGTTTGTATGTATGCACAAGTATTATGTGTTTTACATAAACTCTACCTTACCTACTTGAGTAAAGCGAAAGGTAACTTTTATGCTAACCAGCTTAAAAGTATGCAACAAATAAACACAAGCTTGCCACCAGGCATCAAAACAGAAGAAAAAATCTAGGCTAAGAAAAATTAAAAAAAAAGAAAAACATCTACCTATATAAATATTCATGTAAATAACGTTGAAATGAAAGTTGCAGTTACAGCGTACATTTCTGAAGACATGTCCTTGTGCTACTACTGCGCATAAGCAAGTTAGGGTAAATGCAATAGAATACTCGCAGTTCAAATACGTCTGCTTAGATTTGAAATTTTTACTTCAAAGATCTATCAAGCGAAAATGAAATTAGTGGGTGTTTTCTTTGGCCTTAACAAAAACTAAATGCTCTACCGTTGTAATAAGGAATGGGTCAAAGCCAAATACTCCTCCATTTTTGTTTAGTGATATTCCAAACCAGTGATGACATTTCGATTTTGTGAAACTGTATTGAATCGAAACTTGAAATGTAGTTTTTGGAGCTCGAATGTACTTTTTTGTCTTGAACACCCAATTTTCTTAAAATGTACAGTAAGATTAACTGGTAACGAGACTAATTTTGGCATTTTATTTGCTTATTTGTTTTGCTATTTTCTTTCGTTGCTTACGAAAGTTTTCGCTTTCTTTGCTAACTCTTAGCGCTGATAAATCGGCGTTTCAAGGTATTCAAATGCCATTTTTTCGACTCTCTTGAAAAAATCCAAAACTAATTTTATTAATTTTTTTATGCCACGCAGCTGTGGTAGCTTTTCCTGTCACAGCTTCAAAGCACGGTTACCTTATCTGAGGACCACGTGGAACCGGTTTTTACAAAAAAAAAAGTAAAATTATATAAATATACAAATATTTATAACAGAAAAAAATAACTACTCTCTTATCTTTGTTGCCATCCATTTTTGTTTCGGTTGATTTCGACGTTTATTTTTTCTTTGTAGCACCAAAGTCTACATGGATAGTCTACCCAGGTAGACTTTGGATAGTCTATCCAGGTAGACTTTGATCCTATGGGAGGAATTAGAAGCCAACTTTACTCGCGATATTCGCCAAATACCACTGAAAATGCTCGAACGAGTCGATAAAAAAAATATGTAAACGTTAATTATTCTATAAATTACAGTATCGGAACTGCTCTGTTCAAACTTGAGAATTAGTTTGAATGGTAAATAAAACTTTGTTTCAGGGCACTGAAACTGTGTTTTTGATTAGAAGACAATTCAGTAGTTGACGTCAAATTACTTATAGGTCGATAATTATAAAAAATATATTCTTAACAACGTTTGGTATATATATGGTACTTAATAGAAGGATATACTACAACGAAAAGTATTGCAAATTTCTATTTACTAGAGTGCATATATACAAACGACTTTATCAATAATTTACTTTAATATTCTCAAATTTATGCACCTAAAATTGTATGTGCATAGCAATAAAATTACGTTCCAAATTGTTTTTTTTTTTAAAAAAAACTTTAATAATACTGAAAAACATTTTTAAACAAAAGTTGAATACGCGTATTAATTGAGATGAGTAATAAAAACTAAAAATTTAATGAGAAAAAAAAGATGCTCAAATCCATATTCAAAACTTTGCTCCACCAACAGAGTACAGAAATATAGTAGCCAAGAAAACCGTCGAAAACCATTTGCTAAAACAAAATAGAAAAATAACTTAACTTACGAAAATTAAATTAAGAATTTACTGGTATTGGTTGAAGAACAAAAATTTGCACGCACACTTACACAACGAAGTCCATTTTAACCGCATACATACGACTATGCTACTCAACTCATTTATTTTTTTCGAAAATTTTTTTACTAAAACGAATGGCAGTCAGAGTTTATATTCATCTATTTGTTGCTAGTGGAACAAGAATATCTTTGCTCCTTTTTGTTGCTTTTTTTTTTGCGTTTCCGTTATCGCTCTCTAAGGATAACACGCTCACTTCCGTTTATTATCTATATTTCGAATACAACAACACGTTTGCGTTTCGTGACTTTTTGCAATAAAAACTTATTAGACATCATAAAAAAGCAAAATATTAAAGGAAGAAAAAAAACGAAGTGGGAAAACCATTTCATTTCGGACAACAACAAAACCAAAAAGAATCTAATTTTGTGACGCGCTCAAGGACAACAACGACAGCGACTCTTGCACCACAATAATAAGCAAGGATAATGCAGTAGAATCTATAGCGCGCTACAATAAAATCAAAGTAATAAGCAACAACAGTTAGAGCAATAACGAAAAATTCGTATCGTATTGAAATATTCTAGTGCCGTCTTCATTTTCAAGGCGAAAGCAAAAATATTAAAGGAGTCATTAATAAAATTTTGGCGTCCGTTTGATACCAGCAACATTTTTACACTTGAAAAATTATTTTGCAGACAGGGACATAAAATTATATTTTATTTCGACGGGTGAAAACAAAATGAATCATACTATTGTCGCTTGTGAGACCTTATATTCTTAGTCAGAGATTAGCACATATGTACCTATAACGTTTCCAGATCTTTTAAAATTCTGAAGCGCATTATCAAAAACTCTTTAAAGTGAGTAGCACCCAAGCAACCTTCGAAACCAAAAATATTTTGAACTTAACCACAATTAATTCTAAGCAAATTTTTTCTCCGAGTGTACCCATTTTTGCGTTCCAATTGCCCAAATAAAATTTTCGTTCTATTTTGGGTTATTAAAATTGATAATAATCGTTGGAGCACCAGCGCGTGTTGACAAAAATTATGTGTGGCAAAAAGTGTTAAAAACCATTTAGCAAAGGACGACGTTTCGTGCAAGGATAATGTGGGGAGATGTTTCGGCAATGTTTTTTTTTTTTTCTTTATTGGCTTGGGGTTATATTTTTTCTAGTTGGCAACAGTGAGAAATTTCGATTTTTCACATAGTATTAAAAAGAAAATTAAAATGTTTTGGCACCCACAAATAAGATGGCTTATCGATTGAGCGCTTAAAACTAACAGTCATGCAAAGAAAACTGAAGCTGATGGTATATTAAAATTTAAGAAACTAAAAATAACTTGGAGCAGTGAAATTTTTAAACAACACGTATAAGTTTTTGACATTAACTGCATTTAAAATAGGTGCCTACAACTAAGCAACACAAATTTGTAAATATTTTCTCAGACCTTGTGCTGTTAGTTTCAACTATTATACATTTCATGTTTTTAAGCGCTTCCATTGCCATTGTTGATGGCTGATGAAATAATATATTTCTCGTAAAAATGTAAAAACTTCATAAATTTTTAATAACTTAATTTATACTGCAATTTCTACATGTTTTTTATATCTACATTTTTTTCAGCTTGACTTGTCTCTCTCTCACACTATTTGTTATTCAACGTTCATATTAACCTTTGACATTGAAGAAATTTACAATGTTTGTCCAGGTAGCAAACTGATCAGGTATAAAAAGTTTTAAGCTTACAACTTTATTGACCACATTGCTACCTGCTGCCTGCACAGACATTTTAAAAAAATCTTAGCTTAACATTTTTATTTTTACTTTCACATTTTATTTTATAGTTGTGCTTAAATTACTACAGGATGTTGTTGTTTTTTTTAGTGTTTTTCCTGCCAGCAATTGCTATTGTCTTTCTCATATACACTACACGCTGCAGCATCTTAAGATGTGCTGAGAAGCAGCTTCCTCTCATATACCATAGGTAAAAAGCACTTGTTTCCTTCACATGCCAGATGAAACAAATGCACCCATAACCAGATCTCAGAGCTGTGGACTTTTCTACTTTTATGTCAGTCATTGAATTTTGTATTTTGTTGTTTCTTTTATTTTGCCATTTTGTTCTTTTTTCTATTTTTTTTTTTTTTTTTTTGTTATTTTCATTAACATCTACACCACATTTTGCGCGCCAGAATAAAGAATAGCAGGCATCTGCATTCCTTGCTCCATTTTATTTGTCTTATTCTACAGCATTGCTCTTGTACTCTGACTGACATCCTTACAATGTTTTTTTTTCTCTTTTTGCTATAATAAATGGTTTATATTACATACTTTTAGTTGCTACTTCGCGTGCTAAGGATATTGTTATTGCGGTTCGGTGAAGCATCCTTAAAGCTTGTTGCTTCTTAAAGTGAGCGCTTCAGTGGTGGTTTGTTTGTACAACATTAAGTGCTTAAATAATTTATAAAAAAAAAAATTTTGTATTATAAATACCATTTTATTGAGTAAAAATAGCTTTACTGTTGTAAAAGTGGAAATATTTGACGTTTCTCAAAATAGTCCAGTAAATATAGTTAAGCACTGTGAGCTTGAGTTTACAACAAAAGTCGAAAAAAAGCATAAAGGGGATTTTTATAATTTTAATTTTTGTTTTTTAAATACTTTAAAATTAAAAAATAAAAAAATTTAAAAATAAAAAAAAAATTATGTCGTCGCCGGGATTTGAACCGAAGCTTCCCTGATTAGACAATGGTTGTTGCATGCGCAGTTTAACGACATCATTTTAGTAGGTCTTAAAAATGCTGTCGGTAGCTGAGTTGGGTAAGATGAGCATCTTTGAACAGTGGCATGACGCAGGACGCGCAGGTTCAATTCTGTGATCGGGTGACAGGTAAAAAAAAAATTGAATTTCTCCTTTGATGTTTTAAAAATGTATTAATTACATTAATAAACAATAAGTACCAACAAAACAGCATTAGAAAAATAGATGGAAAGAGTAAATAATCAAAAAAGAAAATGTTTTTTTAATTTCGTTTATTTGATACAGTAAAATCCGTTTTATTTAGAAAAACGAGTCCGAAACGGAATTCGAAACGGATCCGTTTTATTATCAAAAAATGAATCCGAAACGGATCCTTATATGATGTCCGGTTCCGAGTTCGAAACGGATCCGACAACGCGGACGATCCTTCCCGCTGTTTGGAGGCGAATCACCCACGTTTTCGCATCCGAATCGTATCAGAATCGGAATCCGTTTCGGATAAATAATACGAAGAAGCGGATCCTAAACGAATCCGAAACGGATCCGTGTGGCACACTGGGAAGTTATAATATGAAACAATACACCACAGTGTAGTGAACGAAAGTTATCTCAATATTTTTAGAAAACTGTCAATCTGTAATTTTCATTTAATACTGGCAGTTTTATGGAATTCAGAATGTTTTCTAAAGCTCAACAGATTTCATTTTAAACGATCAACCGAAAACATTCAGCTCAACTTATCTGTTGTTGCAGATAGCATTGAAACATCAAGACTACGTAGATCAACGCAGTTTTTTTAATCCAAATGGTTCAACATTTTTTCTGGGAAATGAAATTATATTCACAAAGGCGCACTGTCTCGTTTCCATCAATGTTGATTACACTGGCACAATCTTGCATAGGATTTATGGACTGTACATATCACTGCAAGGATAACGATCAAAATAGATCATCACAGAACTTTGCTCCAGCCTGCTTTATCCAGTTATATTTTATTTGTTGCAAACATTCAAAGTGGCGCAAAACTATGTGCAAAGACGAATTTAGGAAAAAACCACTTAAGGCTATGGGGATGAAGGATAGCACAAAATTATGGCTCGTAAACATTCGCATGTACATAACTTTTAGTGGAAATCACATTTTATATAAACATTTACGAAATTAATATTGATCAGCTATTTTTCAAACTTTCAAAATTCGGTATACAGTTGAGATCAAAAGTTTCCTACCACATCAAAGATAAATTTTTTGACTTTTTTCTTTAATATTCGCAACTTTTAAGCTTAAATCTACAACTCCACATTATCATTAGCGTTCAGTCCTTCCTACTTCCAGGTGCAATTTTACATGACTCGATTTCTTGATAACAGCGTTGACAACGTTAGACCGTCATCGGTAAGGAACGCACAAAAATATGTGAATTATGTGAGCATTATTAGTTTCATTTTCACCATCTACGTACGCTGGCTGCATCGTATGACAACGGGGAATTTTCATTTTTGAACCAGACGATGCGCGTCGTCTCATTTCGCAAAAGAACCTTAAGGATATTTGAGCGTACGCTATTTTATTCCATTCGCTTGCTGACGTCTCATATGACGTTACGAGTGAGTAAATGTTATCCTTAGGTTAATGCGCGTGCAACGGCAGCTTGCGACAAACATATCCTTTGGGGCGGCCACAATTGCAGACAGATTCAGTCGCGCGCTTACAAACTGACACACGTTTGCGATATACCAACACAAAAGTATAGTTATACGTGTGATTACACAACTACACTGACTCCTTTGTCTTGTCGCTAGTTTTAAATGAATTTTCCTTTGTATGTATGTACATACATTTTTTTAAATTCATTTGAAATGTACTTTATTTTCGTTTGCTGTCAAAGTTTTCTTACATTTACGTACTTGTGTTTTCTTCGTAGGAATTATTAGAAAAAAAAACCGTCTTAAATCCACGGATATCACCGAATATCTGGTATTCGCTGTTAAGAAAAAATGTTTTTTTTAGAAAATGCTAGGATTTTAAGGCTACGTTCATCATTTTAAGATAATTTAGACCCAAATATGATGAAAAGCAGAATTTTAGGAACTTCTTTGATAATAGGTCCTGGCACATACTCACCCTTCTGTCAATATTTTCCATGACTATGGATGAATCATATGCCATAGGTGCTTAAAACGATGTTTCATTTCTCGGAAACATTGCCGTGATCCTGTATTTCTAGTGGAAATATCTGCCTGCTGTAGTAATGGGAAGGGAACTTTTCAAGTGTAAAAAAAACAAAAAGACGATGATTTAAAATCGAAGGACATCATAAATTTTTGGAAAAACAGATATATTGGCCTGTATTAATTTGAATACTATAGTACTATTACGCCAAACTTTTCCATTAGTTTCTTTTACATTAAGCCAGTGTAAACTGGCTCTCATGAGGCATTTCAATTTACTTTGATATCACTTAAAATTTGCTTGTCGGAGTGTTTTGTGGCAAGAAATCGATGCTATATGTACCAAGTCTCATTCATCTGCTTCAAAAAGTTGATGAAATATAAAAATTTTGGTTTTTTCTTATATTATAGGCGTGGTACCACCGATTTTTTCATTAAAACTTTTTTTACTCGATCCTTATATATAGAGAGTCTGCGTAAAATAATTGATAAGATATCGTGAATTTAATTTTGAGGAGCCTGCTATCGCCCATTTTTTTTAGATGAAACATTACTAAGGATCATCCACAGACTATAAGAATCATAAGAAAAGATTCATAAATATCCATTGAGTAGCTCATGAGCTTAAAAAATGCGTCGGCACCACCCATTTTCTTTATTGAAACTTTATTTTGCTTATACGTTTTATACATGTATCAAGGCTCATTCATTTGCGGCATATACATATGCAGTTAATGAGATATGTTGAATTTGTTTTTTCTTTTTAAATCGAGGGCGTGTTATCGCCCAACTTTTTCCGAAAAAAACTATGCCGTAGCGTGCGAAAAAAAATTAAGAACAAATGTTAATACAGAAAAAAATGGTTTCATGCATTGCTAAATGAAATCCTCAGTAATTTTTGGTCTAAAAGGATTATAAAAATTGTTTGAAGAGCAAATAAAAATAAATGTTTAAACAGCCAATAAACTAATTGAGAGACCAAAAAAAATTTGAGAAAAATTAAACTTGTCAGTAAATATTAAGTGAATAGCAAACAGTTTAATTGCTTTGCAAACAATTAAACAAAACCATGGATTGATTATCCAATACAATGATTTAGCGTAAAAAATAAATTTTTTAAAACCAAAGCTTTATTTCTCACTGGGATATTTTTAGAGTTGCATCTTGCCGGAAAATAAACACGTTACTTCATTTATGGTACAGCTCGGAGGAAAGCAATAAATATATTCCATGGCAAATTGCACTGAAAATATATCATTAAAAACATTTCAACTCAGCATTGCGAAATTTTGCTGTTCTGCGGAGAATTACAAAAATGTTGGCAATATAAATTTTGCAAATATCTAAATTAAAATGAAGAAAACTTAACTATTTTTCCGACAGTTATTTCTGGAATTCGTCACAGCAGTTGAAAATTAAAATAATTTTAGTAAAAAAATTAGAAGAAATTTTTATTTGTTTTTATCGACTGATGGTAATTATAATTAATTGAAATTGAACATTATTTCATCAAACTAAAAACAAATCAATCAAGGTTTTTTTTTTCAGAAAACATGCTTGTCAACAGATGGAACAATTCAAACTGATATTTGGTGACATATTTTTCAGCTATTACCATTAGAGACATCATCAGACCAGTTCTGGTTAATTTTTTACTTGGATTTGAATTCTAACGTTTCTTGCATTATATTTGGACAACCGCTCTAACACTTGAGCTATTGAAATTCTGATCCTGAGCTATACAAATTGCGCTTATTTATTTCATTATGACCTTAAACTGATGGTTTAAAAGCTATGCCAACAAGCGAAAAATGTCAATTTTGAATTATAGATGGCGCATTGTGTTTGCGAAATGAAATAATTAAGTGCACTTGCACTTGATAAATTGCATCACATAGTTGTAGGCAAATTCGCAAAGATTTATCACAGCTTGGTTTTTAACTAACTCATTAAAATATGCGTACATCGTACATCGTATATATCAACTTTAACTAATTTTCCCATAAATTTTCATAATTTAAGATGATATTTGAAGATTTTCTACTTTCGTGCGTATTTTGCAAAATTTTGAAAATTCAATTTATTAATATGCCTTTGGCGAAAGACATGATTTTATAGCATATCAGACTTGCCATCAAATACAGTGACTATACCAACAAATGTAAAATGTCAAAAGATTTGAATTGTGGCATGATTCTTTATGTGTGTGTGTGTGTGTGGTTCTACTACTGTGCTACTTGGCTTAAGTCTTTGTGTGGTCTTTGGCTACAAAAAGAACAACAGCAAGAACAACAAAACTTTGAGTTGTTTGTATGCATGAGCTCTGCTGGCTTAAGATATTTCTATTTCTACTTAAGTCGTATAAGAAATCTCACAAAACCTACGCAAATATGTAGCTTCTGCACAAGGACATAAGCATCTGTATAGCATTAATATAAACATTTTTGTTTTTACAATTTGCAAGAGAAACAAAAAAAAAAATAAATATAAAGATTCCACACAAGGCAACAGAGTTTAATATTCCATTTTATTTTAGCAAAATTTTTTGAAGCACTGTTTTAGGTGAAAGTGAAATATATAATAGAGCTTTTAAATAATTTGGGACTGCTTTCAGCTACATATTTTTAATTCTGGCGTCACAAAATATAAATTTAGTTTGGGTACTTAATAACAAAAAAACGAAAAGTCTTGCAAACTTGAACTCAATGAACCACCGACCAATTGTTCAATAGGATCTGGTCCATTCTGAGGGTTGTCCTGTAGTTTTTTCAAACAATTTCTTCATTTGTAATTAAAATCTACCTAAATATCAGGCTACCTAAATACCAGGCAAGCAACACTTTCATGTAAAATTATTTTGCAGGAGTAACTACAGTAAATTTTCTAAAAAAAAAAAACTTGATACATACAGTCAAAGATTTTCTAAAATGGTACTGACGGTTAAGAAACCCTTTTTAAAATGGTATTGTTATGTTACCAAGAAGAGAAAACAGCAGAAGATATCTGGAGCCATTGTGTTAAAGTTTGTGAATCACATTTGTCCCACTTCAGGAGAGCATAAGAAATAGTTTCATAATAGAAACATTGCTTATTAGAAAATAAAGTAATATAATTTTTCCAATTTTTGATAGAAACTTAGTTCAAAACATGTCTTTATGCTATCGAGAAAAACGATAAATATGACTTACACTTATGCACAATATATGATAATGACATCAAAGACTTCATTTTGTTACTCAGGCAATGCAATAAGAAATTATAGACAGTTTAGTAAAAAACATCGGCTTATATCTTTTGTTCATAAAGCTCATGAATGAATTGAAATTAATCAAGACTTGGTATAATAGGCCACTCAATGAAGCCACTATATGTAATGAAAAATTTTTTCCAGTCTCTTAGTGAAACAAATCCAGTTATAAAAATTAACGAATCTTAACTGATGCTTGAGCTTAATTCTTGCATTCTGTCGACCATTAACATGTGCAATAGTACATCTATGACAGAAGTAGCCTTGAGAGCTTCCATAGCATAAGGACGTCCCAACATTTAAGCTTTGGCAAAATCCTTACACATAATTTTCTTCCCCAGAGCTATATGTTAAATCAATGAACTGTAGAACAAAAACTGCTTTGATTATAGATTCATTGAACTTAAGCAGATCTTCGGGTTGAAGGCCCCAACATTTGCTAATGACAGTTTTGTAGCAGTTTTCAGTCTTTGATGTCCAAAATTTTTGTCGAGAATTACACATAGGAACTCAACATTGCTTGCGAACAATAGCCTAACTCCATCGAATGTGGGAGGATAAAAATTTTTGTATATTCTGCTTAAGAGAATGAATTCATTCTGTCCTATGTAGACTAACCTGCAATGTGCACTTACGAATGCAATTGAGAGTTAGAAAAAGCCTTAATTTTAGGCGCACTTTGAGTGTAGATAGGCATTTAGCACATACCATGATGCTCATATCATCAATGAAGGCAATTATCTTGAAACCTTCCAGATTACGTAAGCATTTCATTATAAAATCTCCCTTAATATTGCTAAGGCTACTCTCTATTTCCAGAAAATGGCGATGATGTACTTCTTGAGACTGTAAAGTTTTTCTGCAAAGCTTTTATTTGTAATATATTTTGAAGCCCTAATGAAATTACTCAAGCACTTTTATTGCAATACTCTTTTCGGTCACAAGGTGACAAGGTTTTACGCCACATTTAAAATTTTTGAAAAGTCAAAAGAAAAATAAATCTGAGTATCTTCAAGCCTAGGCGAAATAATCTGAAACAATTTCGAATTAAAAATTTTTTAGTTCAATAGTTGCTCTTTTTGTTTACAACTTAAACTACGCTTTAACTAGGGAAATCTATCGTTATAGATTTGCGACATAAAAGTATTAGTCTTGTCCATACACTTTTTTAATTAGTTATACTTTATATTGCACATTTGAGTCCCGATTATTTGTACAATTTCTTCTTCGAAATATGTTCACAAATTCGAAATGTGTATGTTGAAAAATTGCCAAGAATTCTTAAAATAGTGAAAAAGTTAAAAATATTGAAAAAATCCAAAATATTGAAAAGTATAAAATGTCGGGATATATTGAGAAAATTGATAATGTTGAAAGATTTTAATTATTATGGAAAAATTGAAGTTATTAAAACAGTCAAATTTGTTGAAAATATCGAAAAATATTGAAAAATTCGAAAATGTTGAAAATGTTATACATATAGTATTGAGAGAGTCGAAAATGTGTAAAAAAGTTAGAAAATCCTGTAAGGGTCACGTCAAAAATTTTTAAGAAACGGAAAATATTAACAATGTCGAAAACTTTGGAAAAGTCGAAAAATGTCAAAACGTAATAGTAATCGCTAGCGTTTTTGTATTTCTGTATAACAAATTCTCATTTCTAACGTATTTTTATTACTACTACCACTTCATGCACACACGCTAGTGAAGTTGTGCATACATCGGCAAAAAAATCTGATATTCCTTGTTCTAAATATATGGTAGATGTCACCATACACAGTATTACATTCAACAAATATTCAAGAATTTTGTTTTCCTGTGTTGCTGCCAAAAAAGTCTTCAGAATCATATGTATATATGTTAAGTGCTTGAAAAAGTTTTTCAAACATATACCTACACACATATGCAAATTTATAGAAACAGAATCATATAATCATACAAGTCAACTCACTATACGCATACAAACATACATAGATATATGTATGTTTGTATATGATAATAATAATATAGTAAAAAACACCGCAAGTGTTTTTTGTGCGCTTTAGTTTTCACCAAATGACTCTCATGTATTTAGTTAAATATAAGCGTATGCATATGGCTCCACCGCCACTTCACATACCAAAGCACACACAAGCACACACATGCCGACACACTTCACATATCCTGTTCTTGCGGTTTCACTTGAGTGTAAAAGTTTATTTTCATCTTTACAGCATGAAATTGGAAACGCAAAAAAAAAGAACAAACATAAAATTCGATATACTCGCCAAAGTCGGCTTAAATTTTGATCTTTAAGAACTTCAAAAATTAAACGTTTTCTGGTAAAGTTTTTTTGCTTGACTTAACTTAAGTGCTCTCCTTTGCTCTATTTAGCTTGGCTTGGCTTTGCTTTGGTTTACTAATGTCCTTTTTAGTTGGTTTTTTCATATTTGCTTGTTGTTATTGTTGTTTTGTGTGCAATTTTGTTTAATCTCAAAGGAGTGGATAGCTCGTTCCTTCAACTGACTCAACTAAATCTGTGTCAGTTTATGGTAGTGTGCAATTGGTTTTAATATCCTTTGCAGTTTGTGCTTATAATATTTTTAACTTTGTTTTTAACTATGATAGCGGGTAAGTAAGAGGAAGTGATTTCCTTGGAGAATACTTTTTTTTCAAACTTAAAAAAAAATTTTATTTGTTACCTTATTTAATGGATTTTTGTACTGGTATTAGTGGCGTCACTTCACCAAAATATTGGGGGGAGCGAAAATTTTCATTCCACCACTATTACATGTTTTTATTGAATTGATGTATTGAATAATAACTAGTATCAGATCCTTGAGGGGGGCCAATGCCCTCCCCAGCCCTACCGAATTGACGCCACTGACTGGTATGTAAATAGGTAAGGTTATCCGCTTAACCTTAGACTCATTTTTTTCAAATATATATTACTGAAAGCGTATTCTTTAAGAAGATATTTTTAGTTTTGACTTTTTTCACAGTTGTGTCCATCTTTCTTCATCTTTTTGAAGAGTTGCACAGTTTCTGAACGTTCGAGTTCTGATGCTGAACTTATTATAAAAAAAATATTTTCAAGAAATCAGTACTTAATTTATGACCACCTGTCTTTTACAATCACACGTAAATAGATCCTTTAAAAGAAATAGAAAATGGCAAAAAAAATTTCCAACATTTCAATTGCAAAACTCTTCGTACGCAAATTGAATTCATTTCCGTTTAAATGAAAAATTCAATTGAAACCACCATTAGCATACAAATGCGTGCCGCGTAAAAACATCATTTACTTCCTTAAGGAATTTAAAAAATAGAAAACACCTTTAGATGGCGAATGTATAAAAATGAGATGTTTCTTGGAGAGCTAAAGAACAAGTAGAAAAAAAATACATAATTCACTGAAACAATTTTTTTTTTCTACTGAGAACATGCGACAGCAACAACAGCTGCGGAATCAGGAACATTTTTATGCTGGTCGTCAATTCTAAAGCTGAACGTGATTTCATTTCTTTTCATACAAATTTTACGACCTATTTTTGAGTCCACAATGTTGTTGCTACCACTGCTAAGAATATCTGATTGCACTTTATTTCTACATTTCATTGCTATTAAAGTTGCTGCTGGTCAGGTTGTACATATATGTATTATCTTGAAATATATATGTAGTAAAAGTTGTAAATTTCGTCACAACTAACATATTTTGAAAACCGAGTTTTAAGTAACATCTTTTGAGTCCATTATGTATAGGTTTTTATGTGAAAATAAATATCACTTGAACAATTTAGCAAAAAAATTATAAAAGTTCAAAAACTGGACCTATATTTCAAAGAAATGCTTGAATGAAAAGAAAATTTTCGCCCATAATGATGAAATAATTTCTAGTGCTATTAAATCTTGGCCATTATTCAATGACAGAAATGGCTTAATCAACTATATTGATATTGGTATTGAAGTAAGAATATTTAAAAAATTCTTATAATAATTACGAAATTATTTATTTGAAATACATATTTCGATAAATCCATCTTATCAATTTCGTATAGAAGTTTAAGAATAAAAATTCGATAAAAAATTTGTATTTCGGATAACGTTCATAGCTGACATTCACAGAAGGGAGAACGGGGAATGGTTTGTAAAAACGAACAAAAGTAGACAAGCAGCGGTGAGGGGTCGAGGTCTTTTTGGGCGTCCATTTCTTTAATTGTCACTTTTGCACTTTTTCGTGTCAAAGGACAAAGGTGTATCATAACAATATCTACTATGATATAAAAGCTTCCAGTTTTGTTACTATGACTTTGGCACATTTTTCGATAAGCGACTCAACTCACAAGCCTCCATTTGAACACTTTATGGAATACGCCCGTGATTGTTGACTACAAATAAATAATTACAAATTCAACAATAAACGAATGCATTTTGAACACTTTTAAAAAATGAAAGTTTTATGCCGCAGATATTAAACTTTAATATACATATATATATGTCAATATCTTATTTAATTACAATATGACACTAAAATTTGAAATTCGATGCAACTTGTAAAAATTTTTTGAAAAGCTGTATCCACGAACTCTAGTGTCCATACATCAAATAATACCAACTTCCCCTAATAAAAGCATTGTAAGAAAACTAGGATTTAATAAGGAAAGATAGGTGCTAAAGAAATTACTGGTTAGTTAGATCACATTTACTGAATGAAATCTTTATAACTATAAATATACGGTGGCAAAACCTTTCCATTTTTTTTAACTGCCATAACTACGGGGACTATATTTTTAAAGCTAAGCTCGGGTCAAAAAAAAAATTCGTTTATCCAACTGCGGGACTAAAAATTAAATGCGCGACATCTGTATGTCCTGTATTTTTTTACAAAAACAAACCGGAACAGCATACTGAAATACAGGACTGTCCCGGGAAATACGTGACGGATGGTCACCGTAGCCATAACAAAACATAATCGCTTTATTTTTTTTTTTTTGTTGAAAAGATTGTAATATGGGGTAACAAGAAAAGTAATAAAAGGCGGTGCCACGCCTGTAACAGGAAAATATAATTTCACTGCTCAACTTATGAACCGATTTGGAAGAAATCTTGTGTATAGACAGAATAAATCGTAAGGAAGGCTATTAAAAAATCGGTGCTCATTTAGTGGGCACTGCCTACAATGGGACAAAAAGACGGTCATAGCTAAGCCGCGATAACGATGTGTAATTTCTAAGAAAAAATATTTGCGTTTAGTAGATGGTGCCACGCGTCTGACACGAAAATAAGTTTTACTGCTAAACTAAGGAATGAATTTCAATTTTTATACAGAGATAGATTAAATCTTGAGGAAAGATATTTGTTTTTAAATGGGTGGTGCTACGTCCCTAAATGTTTTCACAGCTGTATTAATAAACCGATTTTAATGAAATTTGGTATAGAAATGAATTGATCCATAAACGATATATACATATGTAGAGATATGGGCTGGGATAACGCAACATAATTTTTTATTTAGCTTAAATCAAGTAAAATGATACTGAACTGTTTTCTACTGTAACAAAAATGGTTAAATTTCAACCAATGAGCGAACTCTAGTATAAGTAAATTACCAAAAAGTTATAAAACATATAAATCCTTACTCATCTCCATGGTGTTTCTTAAATTTGAAAGTTTTTATTAAAACGAAAGATATGAATTTGAGCTTACTTTCTTCTTAAAGCAGATATCGGTCGGTATTCAGTATTTTTCCACATATTTTTTAATAATTTTCTGTTTTACCTACAACTTTTGTCACAAGAAAAAATAAACAAAATTTAAAATCACAAATAAAATTTCCAGATTGGGAACGCATTTTATTTCTAATTCTTACAATGAACTGTCAGATAATATGTGATTTTGGCAAGCCGGTCAGGTCCTCAAAGCTCGATTTTAATTCAGAGTTTGACAAGTGAATCCAACCTATATGTTGAATGAAAATAAATACCGTTTTAAAATATTTTTTTTTTTTTTACAAAAGAAAGTTTTGAAAAGTTTGCAAATTTAATGGTCATACAGAAATTCAGTTTTTTTTTTTGTGTTGAAATTACCAAGCCGTTTGTAATACTGATCAATAGAATTATTGGTAAGTAAAGAATTGGATCACGTGATACATAATGCTGTCATATATTTTCAGCTGTATCTAATAAAAACCCGGTATTTCATTTCACCCAGCAATTGGCACACTAATGTGAAACCGTATTGTACCATGGGAAAAGTACAATTGTCTACACACAAATGCCAATGAAAAGAGGCTAAAAGCAATAGCACAAAAATAAACAACAACAATAAAAACAAGCACTTTATCGAAAACAGAGAATTCTAATGAATAATTTTTGTTCATTGCAAAACTAGACCATATACTATGGTTCATGAGCAAATGCCATTTTATTGTTATTGTACTATTTGGTATGGGAAGGACAATTTAAATATGCATGACAACGGTAATAGCGGGCGCACGTTTCAATTAAAGGAAGACAAAATTTGTTGAGTAAAACAATATAAAAAAAGCATCAATATGTATATATAAAAACAAAAAGAAGAGTATGACAGAAGATGTGCTAAAAGCGAATCGAGAGAAAAAAAAAGAGAGAAGTTTATTTGTCTGTACAGCAAATTGCGCAAATATATGAAATTCCCAATCAATGTCAGCTTAATTCAATACGAATTTCAAAAAAAAACATATAATAAAAAAACTCCAGAATCGATGACAACAACGACAATATTGCGCAATTTTAAATTGAATTTCGCCAGCGAGTAAAAATTAAATTGAAATGCGTCAGAGCAAATGAAAGAAAATTTGTGATGTATTCAAGTGAATTTTTGATATTCGAACACGACCAGAATATTGAGGTTTTCATGGTTTTATATGCAGATGCAAAATGTTTTTCACCATAAAAATTATTATATTTTTGTCTTGTGTATAGACACTAATAATTATTTGGTATTGGTTAGAGAAAGTAGAATTTAATTAAATTTGTCTTTTATCACAGCTCGTGTGATGGTGTGCCGATGCAGGTGGAAGGTATACATTTTTTTATGATCGAAGAAGAGAACTAATATCTAATTAAGTACAATGGTCTGTTATCATGGCTGTAATCAAAAACAATATGAAAATAAACTTAAGGTAAAACAAATTCCAAGGTATTACAACTACAACAACTAAAATGGATATTGGTTAAAGATTGCAGGTGACGCTAATATGAAGCAAGAAATTGAAAACTTATAAATGGATAAATACAACACGATGCTTAGTTTGAAATCAAAAAAGAGTCATTAACTGATTTAACTAAGCAAAATTTTAAAGTTATTCAAAAATATAACGATAAACATGTAGGGGAAGGCGGGGCAAAGCGGTACACGGGGCAAAGCAGTACAAAGGGCAATTATAAGGAATTTGTGTTGGAGTGGTGCTCTTGTAACTACCAGGTTATAGCGACATTTCGAACTTCCGTTTTCGAGTACTACGAGGTTCATCAAAATAAGTGCGATCGATATAAAATTCGAGTTTTTTCGACTTAAGTAAATTCATTTCATATGAATCATTTAATAAAAGGCAAAGGAGCACGTCGTAGTATATATTAGTGAAATTCATTTCTGTTGACAATAATTTGTTTATGTTGATAAGTTTTTGTTCACGACTCTGCATGTTTACAAAGATTATGGGGGCAAAGTGGTAGGGGCAAAACGGTAGTGTTTAGTACTTGGTTCCATGGTTTTATTCAATTTTCAGGAGTTTCGAAAAACGAAAAGTCCTGTCACTTTTGGACGGCAATTCATCGCACACAAAAAACACGATTTAAAAAGTGCAAGTGCAGTTACCCCACCCGAAGGGCAAAGCTTACTTTTTTTTGCATCGTAACAATAAACATCTTCTGTTGAGAAAATAATGAGCCTAATGACCTTAATAGATTCAATATAGATCGAACTTACATGTTTAATTGTGCGAAAAAAAAATTTTTTTTTTTTAGTTAACTTCGTTTCCCCGTTAGGCATACCACTTTGCCCCACATTCCCCTACATATGTTACTATTTATGTATACGGACACACGAAGAGAAACAAATAGTAAAGTATAATAATAAAAATGGCCTTATTTTCTTTTAAGTATTCTTCGCGACACTTTCGAGAAATAGAATCTCCAAAGTAATCACTTTTTCTGACGTCGAAAATCGCTGACCACGTGGTTTATTTTTGACGATTGGAAATAAAAAGTAGTCATTTGGTAACTGAGCGCTCACGTTGTCATAATGAAGGATGTCACTGGTTGATTTTCTTTATTTCATTGAAGTCTTCTGCCAAGTAATTGGTTTTCTGCCTTTCAGAATTGACTGTTGAACGAGTTCCTAAGTAGCAGAACTGTAATCATATACCCAATAATACCAAAAACAGGCCACCGTTTGCTCCAAAGTTTAGCATTTTTTCCCTACTTGGTCCATTATCATCTGAACAAAACATTGCATAGTCTGTCACTAAGCTGGTGAGCCAACTTTGCATAATGGGTTTAAGCGAGATACCCAAACTTTTTATGTTGGCATTTGATTCAGGAATAATGCTTTTAAGTTAGGATTCTTTTCATAGGAAGTAACCAGCAATTTTTTTTTATGTTACTTGAATCGTAACACGTTTTTTATATATCTTGTTTCGCTGATTTCAAATCCGTTACCTATATTGTCAATATTTTTTTATAATTTAAAACCATCAAGACGTTATAAATTCATGGCATCTTAACTCAATCAAATCTCAAGGTTTATTTGCTCCGCAAAAGTACCAACTTTATGTGAAAAATAAGAAACTCGTCAATCCATATGGATTTAGATTTTTCCAAGAATTTTAATATTTATTTCGATTACAATTTAGATCGCAAAAAAATTACTAGTTTCATATATTTCCAACTATTGAGTCTGAAGTTCTATAGTGATCTGAAAATTTTGGAAACCGATTTTGTTACCGATTTAATTTTCTTTAATTTGACATAAATTTTGTGCGAATCGGTAAATATTATGTCGAAATTTGCTCGAAAATTTTAGACGACCACCAGAAAAAAATAAAAAATTCTTATATCGAAAACCTTTATATAAAAAAATGTTTAAAAGTGATTTTCAAGTTCAGCGGTCTACTTTGCATAAGAAATAAATAATGAAAACTACAAAACATTTTTTGTGTTATTAAGTGTTATTTACTGCACACTAAACAAAAAATGTTGTGAAATAAATGCTTTCTTGAATAGCGACGAAAAATTACTTACAGATCTTTCAAATTTATATAAACTAGTCACGACTACCAAACTTAATTGTGTCAGTCTAAGCTGGTTCCCATGCTAATCTATTGCTGATGTATATTTAATTGGAAAAATAACAAATTAATTCTCATCATTTTGTTTTTTGGTTAAACATCTACTCCTTTAATTATCACACAAGAAGTCAACTTCTCTAACATTTTGCCAGACTTTTCTTAAATCAAAAATTCATGAAATTCATTTAAAATTCGCAATCTACATTTATGGTAAATCCCAACTGCAACTGCCAATAATTCTTATAATCAACATGAGTCACTTCACAAAATATTCAGCTGTCAAAGTATGTACACGACCACACGTCCGTAATGTTTCTGCCATCCCTTAATCTCTCTGCACAATCATAACCCACCCATTTGGCTAATTTATATTCTTGCTATGCAACGAACGAAAGACGCCACATTTCTTCAGAGCACGGAAGTGTATTATAAAGTCTTAGAAAATGCTTTATGACCCACAAAATACAGCACGTACTTACTACGTAGCAGAACAACGACCAATTCAAAAATATATTAGAATTCATGCCGTAAAGGCTGTTGCTTCAAACAGGACCTAAGATTCAACCCATATAAAGTCAACTCTACCGGCATTAAACCCATAAAGTTTATTTACGATGATCTATACGAATATGTATGTATGAGTATGTTTTTATGTATGTGAAAATTGTATTACTATATTACGCATACTACGGTAGATAAATATGTATGCGTGTATGTAATCAAAATGAAATTTTTATATGCAACACATTAATATGAAGCCTACTTTTTGGCGTGCGCACACATAACCAAATTGGAATTATCTTTTATGCATACTTAATGTGCCGTAGTTCAATGTTAAAGTAACGAAGATAGGATAATTTTTTTGCTGTTTCTACTTCTTTCTCTTTCTATTTATGTTCAACTGTTTCTCTTATTTTTTACGTCACATGTTTTTGTAATTAATTTATTCTAAAAATTTAACTTTTCTCAGCGTGTGCGCGCTTGTTTTGTTTATTATTACGCCTAAAAGTTTGCAGCAATATATTTATATTCCGTTGCGTTAGCTAAAACTTTGTAGTCACGGCGTGTGTGTGTGTGTGTGCGTGTGTGACTACGAAATTGAAATGAATACGTGTGAAAATGAAAATGCGAAATAAATAAACATGTTATCCTTAGCAAAAAGGTAATCTATGAGATAGATTTAGCGCACAAACAGACGGTAGTATAAGGATGATTCAGCAAAAAATGTAGATGTTGAGATTTAACTGCATTAGGAGAACTTTTACGCAGATGATTAAATAGGCCATGACAATGATTGATTATAAGAATCGTTTTAATTAGAAAAAAATTTCAATAATTTGTCTTTGAGGAATGTTGATAATTAATTGCTATATCAGTTCTCTCGAAAAAATAGAGAAAGAAAAAAACACTTGTTGAAATAAATGAATTCACACACAAAAAATAATGCAACATTTTCAAAAGAATTAGAAAGACAAAACCCTTAAATAAACTTCGTGTACAAAAGATAATAAATTTTTGGGTGTTTTCTTGGGTCAGACTTTGGAGCCCTATGTCAAAATTTGGGTGAAATATTTTTAGCGGCTCTTCTTTTGCTTACACTATCTGCTGGGCAGCTTAGATTTCCATAGATAATAGGAAGTCTAAGGTTAGCCCAAGGACCTGAGGACATGTGCCCATTACTACAATATTTAAAGTAAAGTGTTTCTGTTTGATAGGTTTATGATTGAACTGTCACTTTTTATATAAAAATTGTTTGCCTGAGTTTAGATTTTTGCTTTCTTCAAGTTTTTTTATTATTTTCTTTCAATATCTTAAGTACTTGAATGTATTTCATCATAACGCATATAAAAATATATAACTTGAGAAAAGGAGAACTGGCCTTTTTGTTTTTAAAAATGCTGGGGAAACTGTTCTTAAAATTAAAAAACTGACCAAAATGTAATTATTTTTCAGAACAAAAAAATCTTGGGTCATTTAAGACCCCATTGAAGATTAAAAAAAACTTCTGAAATACAAGCGGCTGTTTTCAAACTGCTACATCAATGAATCTAACAAGCTGTTTTACTGTATAGTAATGAGAATATATTTATTGAAGTCACACCTATTAGTAGCCAAGTCATCAAGTTAATTAGTGCATATTTATAACTTTGAAATCAAATCAAATCGAACAAACAAACATTTTTATTTAATTAAAATTTGCACAAGCAGAAAATCAAAACATAAACGATAAGCTCGAATTAGTATGCAATGGTGAACTCAAAAAACCCAAAGAGCTGCAAAATCGTATCAACATTCCAGCGCTAACGCTTTTGCTTATACATACGTTGAAATTATTAAGGGCTAGGTATTTGGTCGTCATTATTGAATTCCACCCCATACTTATCACTCAATCACAGAACGTAACGACTAATGAGTTTGATTAATCAATAGAAATCCATTCGAATTTTTTTCCTACAATCAAGCTAAACGAAAAAATTCATTCAATTACGAATTGTGTTGCTCAATGGGACGTATAAAAAGGTATCAAACACATAACTATGCACACAAGTTCAAACGGTCCACTATTATGTACATACATACATACGTTAGACTGTCCCTTATTTTTTTGTGTTGAAAATTTTTATTTTGGCTAAGTATAGTGTGTAAGTTTAATTCATTTTTTACTCGGCTAACGGCCCGATTTTTAATTAATTCAAATATTTCTGTTTCAAGCGTATGTAATGTCAAAAAAAAACAATTCGGACTTCATTTGCTATAAAAATTAATCTCGTTTTACGAAAAAAATGATGCTATCGTAAATGATTCAAGCATAATTATGTTAAAGCATAGTTTTATTTAATCAAATGTATTTAATTTATAGATTAATTTTTGAGGCAGGATTTAACATAATCACAACTAGCACAAGAGTTCTTTTGTAAAGGTAATTGAAAAACTTATGCAGCTGACGTCAAACAAAAACCAGTCAGCAAAAACGTGATATTGCCAATGTGAAAGCGTATTTTAAAAATGTGATAGAAAACGTGTCATTTTAAATACCAATGTGACACAATGCTTTACTCGAAAACTATCTTACTTACTTACTTGGGTGGCCATAACAACCCGTTACCGGGTTACGGCCGACCTCAAAAGCTCTCTCCAGGCGCCTCTGCTTCGCGCGCGCCTTCTCCAATCAGGCACACCAAGCGTGGATAGGGTTTCTTCGGCTTGGTCTTTCCATCGGAGGCATGGTCTTCCTCTCCGTCGTCGCCCAGCGGCTTCCGCATCAAACACCTTTTTCGCCGGAGCTTCTTCGTCCATACGCACAACATGTCCCAGCCAGCGCAGACGTAGGATAGTGATGCGCTTGACTATGTCGATGTCATTGTAGAGCTCGTACAGTTCATGGTTCATTCGAATACGGTAGTCGTCGCCGACGCGAACAGGACCGAAGATTTTGCGAAGAATTTTTCTCTCAAACACCCCAAGTGTGGCTGCATCGGTCTGCGACACAACCCATGCTTCTGCACCGTAGAGTAGCACGGGCAAGATGAGCGTCTTGTAGAGAGTCAGTTTTGTCGGGCGAGAGAGGTCTCTACTACTCAATTGCTTACTGAGACCGTAGTAACACCTATTAGCAAGAGTGAGTCTTCGCTTTATCTCCAAGCTGATATCGTTTTGAGTGTTCACGGCGGTGCCAAGATAGGTGAATTCCTTGACAACTTCGAAAGTATAGCTGTTCGCAGCAATGTTGGATCCAATGCGCCGCGTCTCCCTGCTTGTGGACAGCATATACTTTGTTTTGCCCTCGTTCACCGTCAAACCCACCTTCGCTGATTCTTTTTCGATAGCAGAAAATGCAGCAGTAACATCTCGCTTACAACGTCCAATGATATCAATATCATCGGCATATGCAAGGAGCTGGACACTTTTGTAGAAAATAGTGCCATTACGATGTACACTGGCTTTTCGCAACACCCCTTCTATCAAAAAGTTGAAGAGGTTGCAGGATAGTGGATCGCCTTGTCTGAAACCTCGTTCGGTATCAAATGGTTCGGAGAGGTCCGTTCCTACCCTGACGGAGCTGGATGTGTTGCTCAACGTCATTCTGCAAAGCCGCACTAGCTTCGCAGGTATACCGAACTCAGACATGGTGGCATACAGGCAATCCCGTATCGGGCTATCGAAAGCAGCCTTAAAATCGATAAAAAGATGATGGGTATCGATCTGTTTTTCGTGGGTTTTTTCCAGGATTTGACGTAGTGTGAAGATCTGGTCTATGGTGGACTTACCAGGTCTAAAGCCGCACTGATAAGGCCCAATCAGTGTGTTGGCGAACGGCTTAAGTCTTTCACACAGTACGGTCGACAGGACCTTGTATGAGATGGCAAGAAGACTGATTCCCCGGTAGTTCACGCAAATTGTAGGGTCACCTTTCTTCAGTATAGGACAAAGGACACTGAGATTCCAATCGTCGGGTATGCTTTCTGCTAGCCATATTTTGCAGATGAGTTGATGCATGCACCCTATCAGCTCATCGCCACCGGTCTTGAACAATTCAGCAGGCAGGCCGTCAGCACCGGCCGCTTTGTTGTTCTTAAGTCGCTGTATCACAACTCGTACCGCGTCATGGCTAGGTGGTGGTACGTCCACACCATCGTCGTTGATTGGTGGCATCGGGTTAGTTTCTCCAAAGGCGGGATTGGTGGAGTCATCGCCAGCAAGCAGCTTGGAAAAGTGTTCCCTCCATAATCTCAGTGTACCTTGCGTATCCGTAACCAGATTTCCGTGTTCTTTACAGGCAGATGCTCCGGGCTTGAAACCTTGAGTCAGACGCTTGACTTGTTGGTAAAATTTTCGAGCATCATTCCTGCCTCGTAGCACTTCGAGTTTCTCATGCTCACGCCTTTCCTGCTCTCGTTTCTTGCGTCTGAAAAGGCGCCTCTCTTCCTTTCTCTTTTCCCGGTAGTTTTCGCGTACGGCTCGCGTTGCGGCTGACTGCAGTGTTCTTTTGTATGCGGCGTTTTTCACTGCAGTAGCTTCGCGACACTCCTGGTCATACCATTGATTTCGCGGAGGTGGGCGTCGGAAACCAATTACTTCCTCAGCGGCAGAGCGCATGGAGCGGGAAATGTGCGCCCAAAGTCCACCGGCATCATCGGGTAGAGAGTCAGGTTGAAGGAGCAGTTCTGAGAGGTGAGCGGAATAGGCTTCGGCCGTCCGATGTGATTGCAGTTTAGCGACGTCCAGCTTTCGTTGCATACCAGAGCGTACATCCTTTGCATTGCACAGCCGCATGCGTATCTTGGCTGCAACAAGATAGTGATCGGAGTCAATATTGACTCCACGGAACGTACGAACGTCTAGCACGCTGGAAGCATGCCTTCCGTCGATCACAACATGATCGATTTGGTTTTGTGTTTTCTGATCAGGGGACAGCCAAGTGGCCTTGTGGATGTCGAGGTGTTGAAATCTGGTGCTACTTACTACCATGTTTCGCGCCGCGGCGAAGTCAATCAGCCGTAGACCGTTGTTTGAGGTGGTCTCATGGAGGCTGAACTGACCGACAGTGGGGCCAAATATACCTTCTCTTCCGACCTTTCCGTTGAAATCCCCGAGTACAATCTTAACATCGTGGGCCGGGCAGCGGTCATATACTTCCTCGAGTCTCGCGTAGAAGGCATCTTTGACAACATCGTCCTTTTCCTCCGTCGGGGCGTGCGCGCAAATCAAGCTGATGTTAAAGAATCGAGCTTTGACGCGGATCGTAGCCAACCTTTCGTTCACAGGTGTAAACCTGGAGATATGGTGGCGAAGTCTCTTGCTTACAACGAATCCGCATCCTAATTCGCGCCTCTCCGCATGGCAGCTGTAGTAGATATCGCAACTTGTTTGGTAAGAGCAACCTTGTCCTATCCATCTTATTTCCTGGATGGCGGTGATATCAGCCTTAATTTTTTTGAGGGCATCCGCCAATTCGATAGAGGCACCTTCCCTATTGAGGGTCCGGATATTCCAGGTGCATATCCTTAAATCATAGTCCTTTTTTCGTTTGCAGTGGTCGTCAACATTGAGGGGTTCTTTATCCGAGGCTTTTTTAGTTTTCATTGGATTCCTTTTTTTTACGTGGCGGGTACCAAATCCTGCGCACAACCCATTTTATTTCCAGGGAGGACGCGCTGCACACATTCGCTCACTATCTCAGCGGATGCAGAGATAGCTACCCAGATGGAGCCAGCGGGGAGGCTGTGTGTCAACTTGCTAATGGTTGGCTCAGAGATCGCTCTGGCAATCCCCAGGTGGAAAGCAGTCAGAAACTTTACTCTGATCTACCAAAAGCCAATCCATCCTAAAACTATCAGAATTATAAATTATATATTCAGTTCCTATCAGTGCCATCTATAGACTTTGCCGTGCTCGGGGACAAAAACTGTAAAGGAATCACTTCTAAAAAATTATATGATCAAAAAAATTTTACTGGTGACCACAAAAAAATTAGAAGATAATAACTTCATCTGTTCTCATGGGTCCCAGCCTCTCGATGTTTTGGAGCGCCACGCACGTGCCAATAAAATTTGTTATTTTTCTTTTTGAGATTTATATTCCAAATTTCAGTTGATTGATCCCACATCGAATTTTTGTTTTCAAATCATACTTCTGAAACTATTCTTTAAATATATAAGGATACAACGAGAATCTAGCAGTCGCTTCAATGTTGCTCCTTTCGACAAGAAAACACTTTGATCAATAATATAAAAAATGGAAGACTTACGTACAACATGAACCTCGATTTTGGCATTTGATGACCAACGAGTACTCTTCAACTCTGGCCAAGCCAAATATCTCAAGGACGAGCTTCCAGAACATTTTGAGAAGAGATTTTCCTTTCAATGGCATCGTCAGTTTACAAAAATCGCATATCTTGGGTGCGAGAAATTTTCGAATAACTTAGGAGTAGCAGACAAAATGATTTTTAAATGTCCACTGACCGAATAATAACAAAAAATTAGTACATCACGAGCCAGCAGTTCTTCACACTTATCAGCTGCAGACTTTTTCCTTTGGGATACCTAAAATGAAAAGCTTAAACGAATAATCTTCGATTTCTTGCAGACATAAGAAGGAATATATTTGCCTTAACAGCACAGACTTTGAATAAAGTTATGGAGATTGGATCGTATTCCGAAAAATATAATGGCGGTCACTTAATGAATAATACTTTTCATTCTTAATATTATAAAATATTAACATGACTAAGTCAAAATATTCTTCTGGTTATGTTAAAAATTGGAAGCAAAAAAAAAATTTATTCAAATTTACAGTCCACTTTCGGGCCACCCTATACAATTCACACACGCACATACGGATGTGTTAAAAGAAAAAAAACTTAGAAACTGAGATTCAATTTCCATGAATTAAATTGAAATAACTCTCAGGAAATGCAAGGATTTGTATTTAATGAACAAGGAAAAAGGAATACTAACAAAAATTAAGTTTGTGCCATATGTGCGTGTATTTGTGTCACCCTACACATAGCGCATATATATGTAAATATTGTTTATTATGAAATTTTAGGAAAAATTCTTTTGCATGAAATATGAGAAGGTATTTTCATATATGTAGCAATACGTTTCCTGAATTCGTTATTTTATTCAGCTCTGACTTAATGGAGAAGCGGGAACACAGTGGGGCGTAGTTTTGATTTACAATGTCTCGGCCACATAAGGAGTACTGTTACATTTTATTCGAATTTGCTATGTTGCAGTTAAATTGTGTCATTTTGAATGCGTTAAAAAATGCGGCAAAAAAGTTATGCTAAATATTTTTACATTTATATTAGGCTAAAGAGCACTTACCGCTTAGGTTAACTCTTAATATACACTTAGTTCAGTTGGGAAAAGTAACTGTAAGAAAAAAGGAAACAAATCTATTAGAAAAATTTTGAAAATCACTTATAATTTGATAGCTATAAAGAAAAAGAGGAAAGCTTAAAATTAAAACTATCCTCAAAATTTATTTGAAAGAAGTATAAATTGTAATTTTATTACTGTGTTTATTTTTCCAAAATTGATCATATTTTGCCCAAGCTCAATCATTGGATTGTGTTCCCATCAAAAACACATTTTTCAACGTCTCAAAAATATATGCTTAGTTTAATGCTCAAAGTAGTTCACAGATCTTAACAAAATTGTTCACAGATTTTAACTTTACTTTGCATCGGCTAATTTTCAATAACATACACATAAAGTTTGGTATAACTACACATGTTAAAGACATAAATTGCTTATATGTATGATCGTACAGAAAAGTCTGTTGATAAAAAAATGTTGAAGTCTTGGAGACCAATGGCAACTTTGGTTATCAATTGATTCGTGTACGTTTCATTTGTATTTTGCTTGAAGCTTGGTTGTTTGATACGCTATTTTTTTTTTTAATGCGTAGTCTTGGTGTCCCATTTATCTTTCGATCAACGTTTCCAAAAATAAACTCTTAACCATTTTTAACAAAAATATTAAAGTTTTAATAAATGTAACTTTCAAGGTCACTTGGGGGTTAATACGGAAAAAAATTTGGCTTTTCATGTGTTTGCAACTTGAACAATTTTGGCCCAAATTTGACTTTTTAAAAAAGGTTTTATTCTCAGTTATTCGAATTCGTTAATAAAAATAAAGATTCCCTATTAAAAAAGGAAAGTTAACCCCAAATGACCTAGAAAAGTATCTATCACAAAATGTCTAATAGCGCCATCTGGTCGGTTTTTAAAAGCGATCAAATTTTTTGTTAAATAATTTTTTTTTTTTCTAGTTAATACTAAGTTTCAAAAAATAAAGCACTCAATACATTCGCTCTAAGTTAAGCCACATCCACGGTAATTTTCTAGAATGAAATAAAAAATTCCAAATCGGTCATATTTATAATATTTTTTTTTTTTTTTTTGAATCAGCTTCCAAATTTTTTTTGTATTGAAAAACAAACTGATTTTTTTTTATTTTGAAAGACGACAAATTTCCAGACCATAATAGTCTAGGATTTATGAAATTACTTACTGTATGGCAAAAGGATTCAAAAATACCCGGTTAATTAAAGGTTAATGGCCACTTACTGTAAACAGCAGTTGATGGAGAACAGCAACGTTAGGGTAGGTAAGATTTCGCTAGGTTAACTAGGTTTAGAAAAAGCCTAAAAATCATTTTTTATATTTTTTTAAATTTAGATCTTTAACATAATAATAAAATTTAAAGAAACTTTAAACCTTCTAACCATTCTTCAAAATGATGCACAAGCAAGTAGCTTCAATTTAAAAATTCAACATAATCATCGACTGCGCACTATCACCAGAAGCACGCTTTCGGCGATAACTGAGCTGGTGTGAAAGTATATGGAACTAAGCTCGATAGTTAGAGCAAGAGAGGTGTATATCTGACTTATGCTACTCAAAATGGCGAAGGTTAGCATCGATGTAAAACTTTACTTTGCTTAGCTTTGTTAAGCTTTATCAAACTTTAAAGTTTTTTAGCTTTGCCAAACTCTACTTAGCTTCGCTTAGCTTAGGCTTGGTCAAGATAAATTAGATTGGGCTGGCGTATATAGACCAGGCCGGATTAAATGGAAGTATATTTAGTAAAGTCATACTCAAGTTGATTTGTTTAAAATAATTTAAGTAAATTTCTATCAGTATATTTTATTTTCTCTCAAAAAAAATTGCTCAATTTTTTTCTAAAAGCCAACTTTGTTAATACAATAAGTACGCATAACGAAAAGTAAACATCATCATTGCCAATTTTATAATTTCACAAGCAAAAAATGCAAATTGCAACTGCAGCTAGTGGAAAAAAATTATATAAAATCTACAAAAAAAAAAAATGCAAGTAACATTAAAAATGGCGTTGGCTGCAGTTGTGCTTTAACGTAAGATACGCCTGGTGATGGCATAAAATAAATAATAAAGAACACAAAATATCTTCTTTTTTTTTGTACTCGAGAATTTTTTTTTTTTTTTCTTTTATTGCGAGTTTTTCCTTACTTGCTTTTACTGCTATTAATAAGTTTCACCAAAGCGAATTATACGCTTAGATTAAATTAAAAACTGCTCGTGAGAGAGCTGTAAAAGCAGAGAAAAAAAATACGAAGGAGAAAGAAAATTAAAATTGCAACTTATTGTGCAAATTGTAATTGAGTTGCTGCAGGACTTAGAATTCAGTAAATGATACGGAATGCAGCAAGAACGAAAAAAGAAAACTGAGAATATAATGGATAACAACAGATAACAGTCAAGCTCAAAATGTAGAGACGGACATCAGATAAGAGTGCAATCATGTATAAACAGCTAAAAGTTGCATTTAGCTAATTGATTCAGTTGACTGCAATTAATAAATGTATGTTCTTAAAAATGCTGCATACTTTTAGGAAGAGCAATAAAAATCATTATTTGAACTAAACCCGCAAGTATTTGGAATATTTTGAAATTAATCTTTAGATTAATCTTTCACATTTATGGTGATAAATTTATAGCTCTTCTAGAAGACTTTTGCCTGATCAAACTGCACCGCGATTAATAAGTGAAGCCCTTAACACTGTTTTGGTAGATAAATAACGATGAATTTTAAACTAACATAGATGAGTTAAATTAGCTTTTTATTTTTTTTTTTTAAATTATTATATTCCCATTAATCATGATTTCATGTTACATTTTTGTTATTTGCATTGTACATACATATATGACATTTAATGTAGATATGTATTTGGCTAAAGGCCACGAACGGTGACAATGTTATTAGTCTGGTCCTCCTGGTGTTATATTATGCTAATTATAGTTTTGCATTAATATTTTCAATTATAAATTATAAAATGCCACATGAAATAACTATTAAATATCGACGCAAGTGATGCGCATAAAATGAAACAATAATTCAGAATCCGATGACGCACAGTGGGAAATCGCTGCCATAAATAAAAAAAAAACAATGTGAAAGTGCTGGTGATAAAAAATTGTTTTACGATAATCGTCAGTTAATACTTAGGGAAGGAAAAAAAAACTATAAAAAATTTAATTTTTTTTTTTTTGGGTTCAGTGACACAGCGTGCTCTAAGTTGAACTTTGAACACTAAAAATGTTCTATGGAACTTTTTATATAAGCAAAGTAAATTATTTCCACTTCATGAAAATCAATTTATTTTTTTATCACTTTTATATGAATTGCATGGAAAATTAAAATGAAAAATGGTTTAAGTGGGCAATTTGGAAATTTTGACAGTAAAAAAAATATATACATGTTTCTCCAGATAATAAAACATTTATTTATATACATGTTTTGTTGGAAAGTATGGTTAGATAAAATCGAAAGCTTAAGCTGCATGTTCTTTCAACTTTTCTATAAATTTTTTCCTACTGTAACATTTGAAGTTACAAAATATATTGACTTTTATGAAATGCTTTTAAAAATTTATTTGTATCAGAATTTACTAAAAACTCAATAATGTACAATGATTTGTTAAATTTTAAAATAGTCATAATTGAGAAATGCTTTTCAAAAACAGATGAGACAAGCCTTCAAAACTTTTCTCTAATAAATTGAAATCTATAATAGATATCGCATAGTTTTTAAAATTTTTGAAATAAGCTTTGGCCAATTAATAAAAATTGATACCCATTTTGAAGGAAAAGCCTCAACCACATCCATCCTTTGTATGGGAGGTAGGCGTGTACGCTAGTTAGGATATTTTTCATATTCACAAATTTTTGTTGTTTTAACCAAAAAAACATCTTTACCATATTTGAAGAGCTTAGCGCTAGTATTACTATTAATGGCTGTCGTAAGTGACGTAATAAATTTTTTTATTTCTCCTTCAAAAATAATCGCTTTAAACTCTTCTCGTGCTTTAGACACGCATCGCTTTGTCGAGTCGCTAACCTCAAATGACTTTTCCCAAAAACGAACTATCGCCTGACTCTATTGCGATTGAAAATGTTTGCTCGGAAATTATAATCTGAATGTGTGCCTTAATTGAATACTCAATTGGTTAAGGACGTGCTTTTAGTTTCTACCAACCAATAATGACATCTAGTGGATCCTATTAAGGGCAGGCATAAGTGAATCCTTTTTACCAGATGCAATCAAAATTCAATTTCCATTCAAATCAAATGACGAAAGTGGAAATGGATTGGGCACACGTTGTAGAAATCACCAATTACCGGCAAGCATTAGAGTGGAACCCACAGTGTAGCAGAAAACACGGCCGCCTTATACCTAGTCCTGCCATATATATTGATACAAGATTTTTCAACCACAAAAACTAAACTACTTGTTGGATTTAAATAATTTCGTTATATTTTATTGGGGCAATAGAAAGCAACATAATAAAAAAAAAATTATTCAAAATGGCCGCCATTTGCCTTAATACAGCGCCGAAGTCTGTCAGGCCACTCATCGATCGCTGTACGGACGATATCCATGGGGAAATTGTCAACTGCTACTACCAACGCCCGCTTCAATGAGTCCAGGTTGTGGTGACGTCTTCTACAGACCATACCCTCCAAAACTGACCACAACTTGTAGTCAAGCGGATTTAGATCTGGGCTGGCTGCTGGCCAAGAGTCAGTGCTAATAAACTCAGGCACATGATTTTCGAGCCACTGTTGAGTTGTTTTGGCCTTATGAGCAGGAGCAGAGTCTTGTTGAAATATCCACGGTTTGTTTTGGAACATGTTTTGGTTTAAGGGCTCCACAACGTTTGTTAAAATGTCTCGCTGATAGTTTTTTGCCGCTGTTTTAACACCTTTTTCACAAAAATGTAAAGAAGTGACACCGCCACGTCGATTAATTCTCGACCTCACAGTATTGACGGCCTGTGGCGTACGAACCGAGCGAGGCCGACCAGATCTTTTACGGGCATTAACATTTCCAGTATCAGCAAACAACTTGACGGCACGATACACAAAAACACGCGTAATGTTTAACGGTTTTAATAATTCAAAAATACGGGCTCTTTCTATTCCACACTTATGAAGAGCAATAACGGCAATACGGTTTTCTTTGTCCGACCATTCCATTGTAACAACTCAAGTTATTGTGAATTGGTTTGGTGCGATTATAGAGTACATATAAACTGTCAAAACTGCTAATATAACATTTGACTGTATTTAGGTTATCAGCCGCAAATGCCGCGTTTACACTTGTATCAATATTTATGGCACGACTAGGTATAATCATGGAAACGTTGAGGAAATTCATGATTGGGTGAAATATTGGAGGGAATTGAAGGCATTCGCCAATGATCGTGTGTCTTGGAAGAGTTTTAAGAATGCCCTATGCTCCGTGAGGGGATAAAGGACACAAGAAGATATGTGAATCTCATCAATACCTTAAAGGTGAAAACCTATTAAGGAATTCTGGATCATGTATGGGAAAGATTAGCCATACTGCAGTCTTATAAAATTTCGTACAATCCTGATTAGTTTGCCAAATAATTAACAGACCGATTCTTGTAAGAACCAGAGCTGGCTAGCTTAACTTTATGGAGAGCCCGATAAGTATACTACGTATTTGAATTATTTTTTGGCAATTTTAGATTTTGACCGTAAAATAATGCAGTGGTATTGAGCAGGGTGACCTAGGTTCATATGTAATAACAATAAGTTCTAATTAATAAGAAGCAATCGAGAAGATATGATATAAAATACTAATAACAAATTCGTTTACGTTACGCGTACCTCGAAGAATAAAATTCAATGAGATTTTGATGGAAATCATTTCGGAATTCTATTTCAGCTTTAGCTTACATTGGGTTTGATTTGATTCGATTACATTTGAATTGTAAATATAAGGATTAAAAGGTAATAAATCATTAATTTTTATCCAATTTCATTTTATAAAATTTCAATCAGTTTGAGAAAACACCAAAAATTCCTATGTCATCATGAACTTTTAACTTAAATTCTTTCAACTTTTCTCGAAATACCTTTATAAAAACTTTATAAGTTGTTTAGAGCAAAAAAAAAAAAAAACGCGCTAACTTCAATAAGCTCTTGCACAAATTATACTGAAAATTAACATAAAAGTTAAATAACCTACTAAGACCCGACTTGCCAGATGTTTTCAACTGTTTGCATATCAATTCGAGGGCAAACTTTTGCCAAACGGAATTCTGTGATACCTGCGCGGCACTTTTGTAATTAATTAAACTTTAACGACTTTGTGATTTCTTCTTTGCCTTCACATTTTGTATAAACTTGTTTTTTTAACATTTTTGCATTTTAATTAACTCGAAAATAATTGAATTGTTGAAGTAGTACGCAAGAAATTTATCACTACCTGCATATTTGCATAGCAGACTTTTAGGCTAGTGCAAAAGAATTACAAAGAAAAAAATAAAGTAAATTTTAATGTTTTTTATTACCAAGGCTCAAAACAAGTTAATATTGCTTTACCAATTAAAGCCAATTGGGTAAGTATGCGGCAACAAGTGAAGCCTTTCATCGGATGCTATTTCAATTTCTACTTTCACTTTAAGTCCTTTATTTGCCTTTTTATGCAAATTACAAACAATTTTCTGCTTCTTTTGACTGAAATTTGGCAAAAAATTAAGCACACAGAATGAAGCAAGTCAATGGGAAAAAACTTAAAAGCAAAAGAAGACCAAATAGGCTCCAATGCAAATATCATGTCTGCAGATGAAGTATCGATATTTTAAAAAGAAAAGTTTTGTTATTTATACAACGAATATTAAGTGTTAGTAATGTCCTGGAAAAACTCTCTGAAAGAAATTCATGCCAGAAGCCATTGTTAAGTTAAGCTTGTGGCATATAAATATACTGACCAGCAGCACTGAATAAAATTTTCAAAGTTATCTTGTGATCATCTCTCGTCATTCTGCAACTCAGCCAATATATTTTGCAGGCGAAAGTAACTTTCGAGAACAAGTTCCATCAACGCAGCGGTGAAGTACATTAGGAAATTTGTTCTAAAATCAGCTTTAAGCTCAACTTGCTCCATAATTCAAAAAGCCTAAGTCACTTCTCCAAATAAAATTGAAGAATTCGAATTAAATGAATGAATTAAATCTTTCCAGATCTAGCGCTGTTTTCTTTGCGAGCCGAGAGCCGAATTTGGCTCTTGATTGCAAGCCAAGAGCCTCAGCTCTTTTCGAAAAATTTTTGGTGCTGAATTCAGCTCTGGAATGTGAGCCAAGTACGAACCGCAAGTACGAACCGAAAGCTAAAAAAGATCTAGCGAGCCCAACGACATAGGAACGCTCGCGAACTTAAAGAGCTCATCAGAATCATGGGTCCATTCGACCCCAAATTTGGTAGAAAAAATTTTTTTCCTACAATCGAGAGAAAAGGGTGAAATCAGATATTAAGCATCACTTGAAATGGAAGAAGCTGTTTTTGACCCATTTCCGGAAAAAAATGTTTTTTCCCAATCGATGCGGTAATGTCGAAAATTAATTTTGGATATTACTTGTGCTGGTCTTACTCCCTGGAAGGTCCTGATTTTGAACCATTTCCTGGAAAAAAAATTGTTTCGTTCAAACAGCCAAATGGCATTAGCGTGCCAACGTATAGCTCTCAGCATTCGCCCGTGAGCCGAGATCGTTTGGAAGGAGCACGCGCGAGATTTTCTTAACTCAGTTTTTTTGCCTCTGGTATACTTTTACGTCTTCTGCAGTACTAGATGTAGGTAACCGAATGATTTATTGTTCCCTTATATGTAAAAGTTTAAGGGAAGCGTTATTTTTAATGTAACTTAAAATTTTGCGCTGCGTTGTAGCTGAGTCCTGTAAGGTTGGTTTGTATATCAGACAATTTTAATGACAACAGGGTGATTTCATCATCACAAGCCAGCTCTTTCAGATTACTCCAAAATTTCTATTGAATACCATGACTCCTGGTAAGCGCGTGATTTAATGCATTGTTCAGCAACATTTTAAACTCTCTTCTAATAGCAACATTTATTGTTTCCAGCACGTTTCAAATTGACTCTATATACATATATGCTATCAAAAGCAATAGTAAATTCATCGAAGCATATATGAAGACTCGTTGTCCATTCGATGGTGACTAAGTGAGCGATTTATACAAAATCCAGCTTGTTGCCTGAGCAGTGATCTGGAGCTTGCTTTAAAAGTAATTGGGGATAAATTAAGTCAATTGTGTAGAGCATGAGCTCTGGATTTTGACTCCTCAGCAGTTCTTACAAAAAGTGGTGTCACCTTTGATTTTCGACAAATGCATATCATTTTCCATATGTAAATGTGGCACTCAATTTTTCATAAACAGATTCTCTCACAATCACTGTCAAGTCATTTTCTTGAAAAGTTCTTTAGATGAGCAGATATTAGAATTAAACTCAAAAAATACTTCTCCAAAGTCATTTCATTACAGAATACACTTGAGTTTAACTAGAGATCATATTTGTTTTTGGAGTAAAATTATTTTATAAACTTTAAAGCTAAATAAATTTTTCGTTTCCCATCCTATCTCCCCTTGGCTTGAAACTTACAACTTCAGTACGATAAGTACATCAATTTCGAGTTCATTCTTTACAACTTACAAAATTTTTTGAAGAAATATTCATCCTCTGTTGCATATTCAACAGAGTGTACATATATATATCTTTCGTTTGTGTTCTTAGCTATTGTATCTTTCATCGACTTTTATTAAAAAGCTTTTCAATTTACATACGCTGAGATCTTTCTTATCTCAGCACTTTAACAACACGAATGAAATTTGCTTGTACATTTTTTTTACTTGCAATAGTTTTTCCTCTATCTCTTTTCTTCACTGCACATTTTTGCATATCCTTTAGTACATTTTTTATAAGGAAATGTTCACCCTTTACATTGACAAAGTAAAGGAAATCTACTTTCAATTTGTCCGGTTGACTAGCACTTATTTTATCTGCACCACTCACAGTGCTGCTGTCCATTTTTGCATTTGCATGACGCCAGATATACAACTTTGTAGTTTTCAATTTTTTTTTTTTCCAGATATGGTTAATTTTTTGCAAGTTATTGTTACTACAAGGTGGCGCAAAATTATTTTTATGATTTTATTCGTTATGACTTTTTATTTCAAAATAAATTATTTATAATATTTTCAGTGACTTAAACGTAAAATACTACGTCGTACATATGGTGAAATTTTTCTCAGAGAGGGATTTAATTACAAATAGCACGAGAAGAAGATTTAGTAAAAAATTTGGTTAACTGATTAAAGTGTCGAAATTAAGTTACAAAACTATGAATTGCTTTTTTAACATTTTGGAAAATTTTCTTTTAATCTTTAATCTGCAACTCCAAAAGAATTATGATATCTCTTTCTAGACTCTCCATTATTTCATAGTTTTCTTTTTTTTTTACTGTTAACTGTCATTTTTGACACTTAAAAAATTTCCATCGAAATGACACGACACAAACAGGCTGTGCAAGTTATTTTAACGATCACCCAGACAAAGTTTGCGCAAACCGAATTTTTAATTCGTTTTTTATGTTACGATGTGTACATACATATCCTGACTATGTTGCTACTATATTACCTCACGTTGCATTGAAACGGAAAAAAGAAAATGAAGAAAATCGTTAGCAAGAAAGTGAGAAAATAAGATTTGGTGCATAGAGTGATAAAAGAAAACAGAGCTTCTTAGACAGAGTTCACATTAGATTCTGATTTCATGAACTATGCTTGTATGGGCAAAGCCACGCTTGAAGACCTTTTGAAACGAAACATAACACCCATGATGCTTCTGGTGACATCCGGGAATGCATCCTTCGAAAATTAAGCATTTTTGATTTTACGCAAAAGGTCTGCGCAATCACGAAAACAGTACATCATACGGCAGAGCAAACTACGCAAACACATATTTGAGCAAAAAGTTTGTGTCGTATAGGGACTCCTTAAAGAAATTCATTGTTTTAAATTTGGCAACTATTTTATGGAGTGCAAGTTATCAGCTACTTTATGCAATCATTTTTGCACTCTGATTTGACGAAGTTTTATGGTACGAGCAGTAGCGTACCTAGGGTTGGGGGGGGGGGGGGTTGCAGCACCTTTTGCTTTTAGTGAATGAAAGTAAATCTATGTATCTATGTAGGAAATTTGAATGTGTAGATGAAAATTTTCAAAGTTTTAGTGAAATATATCTAATTTCCTAGAGTTTTTGAAGGTGAAAAGTGAGGACCTTATTTTTGTGGCTCGTCAAAAATTTTTTGTAGTACTTAGGGGTCGGCATTCCACGTGTTCGCACCAGGCGCCAAAAATGAACGGTACGGCCCTTTTATCATTCGTGGTGGCTTCATCCTGTTGAAATCTTAGTACTGAATATTTTTGTACAGTTGGCCTCAAACAACCTTCCATCATCGTCCGTCCGATACTGAGTGCCATTATTGAAAATAGGGGCCAGTAATCTTTTCGGACGATACACTGCACAGTACACTTATGGTTAATGTCGCTAATGAACTGCTCTCGTATTCTTCGCAGTTTTAATCCTGAAATTTTTTCTTTTTATAAGCCGAACGTCTTCTTTTTGATGTTTCTAGAGCTCTTTTTGATGTATTCGACTTTTCAATACATTTAACATGTATGCGGCCTACTTGGTCTTTCGGTAACCGTAAAGTTTCTTAATGAAAATGTGCAATCAGATGATTAATTGTTGGCACTGTGCTTTCGATTCGCTTATTAAAATATCTGCAATATGCGCGCTATATCAAAACCAACGACTCTTGATTTTTCAAATAAAATTCAAAAATTTTTGTTAGTTATTATATTCTGTATCGTTTCATATAACATTTTCAAAGGCTTGCTTACAAAAGTTTGCAAAAAGATATAAAAATTAGAAATATAAAGTTCAAACCATTAATGTTATTTTACGCCACCCTGTATATCTTCTGACATTTTATTCAGAATCAAACTATGTACTTCAACTGTTAGTGTTTTTTTGTTTTATGAGTACATACGAGTATGTTGTTAATGTGAAAACTTTGCCTTGCACTGCTACTATGTCCTTTTACAACTTTCACATTTTGTCTTATGACGCACTTATTAGCCAAACTCTTCTTCAACTTAGCAATTTTTATCATATTTTCTTCTTTTTCAAACAATACATATATTAGTTACAATAACAGCAAAAAAGTTATTGTAGTATTTGATAATAATAATCAACAACTAGCAGCAGTATCAGCAGCAGGACCAACAAGAACTTCAACTTTAACATTCAGTAAGTTTGTAGCTCCTGTAACTGTGAGTCCTGCCATTTACTTTTAAAAACTTTTTGCTTAACTTCTTTCGTGAGCAAGATGATGTAGTACTACAATGTAGTCAGCGCAAAATACTATTAAAAATGTAGAAAAAAAATGAAAAATATATATAAGAAAAATCAAATTTACGGCACCGGAAATGACACAAAAGTGTAGTGCTTAGTAATAAACTAAGCAATAGCAGGATGTAATAAGAGAAAGATCATAAATATTGATAATTAGATTAAGAGGATATATAAATAGTGGTATGGAAATATAGAGAAAAAATCGATAGAAAAATTTGTAGATGAAGACAGAAATGGATAGAGAGATATAAAAATTAAGGATTAAATTGATAGTGATGGAAATTCCGAACAGTTAGTAGAAATTCAATATCCAGTTAAAACTTATTTTAGGCTTATAGTATTGCAAATGATATACGTAGGCCTTGCTGATGAAAATAAATGTCTTTTGAAGTAAAATCTCCAAAAATGACCTTTCAATCATCTGCTGATCTGCTGATGCAAAAAATGGCCGTAAAATGTCCAATTTCTAAAAAAAAAACCTTTTTAAATTAAGCTCTAGCTATAAAAATACGAATACTTTTGAAAACTGTAACTTGCTTCAGAGTAAACCGAACGAGCCAAATAATTCTATTTTTTTGTTTTGTTTTTTTTTTAAATTTGTCAAATATCAAAATCAAAATAAAAATTCCATTGTAATTTGTATACAGAATAAAAATAAAAAAACGGCTAGTAAATTTTAATAAAATAACATGAACTAATTTAAAAGAAGAAGTTTCATGTAACGCCAAATATAAAAGACGTAATTGAAAATTAAATTTTTTGTTTGCAGCACTTATAAACGGCTAAAAAAAAAGAAAAAAGAGTCTAAATAAATAAGTGTCTAAATTTCAAATTGGAAAAAATAATTAACCCAAGTCATTTTTTCAACACATTTATCGATTGCTTGAAGCTTAAAATGCCTTTTATCAAAATTTTTGGCAAGGACGAAGTAATTTTTGCAACAAAAGAAGATCATTCAAAGCCTAGCACAGTGCAATTATTACCAATTGAGCCAGATGAAGATATTATCATTCGTAATGTTACTGAAACAACAGTCAGTGTGATATCAATGCAAGATGCATAACAGAAGACTGTGAAATTTCATATTTTATACAATTTACATAATGGATTGAAATAATTATTTATTTTTCGAAAATTAAAATCAAAATAAGTCGAGAGGCGAAATTGTAAGTATACGGTTTAGTTTCTTTTGATTTGTAGTGTAAAACTTTTCGATTTTTAAAAATTCGTCATTTTGTGTTATATTTTTTTTTCGAACAATTTTATAGTACACCGAAAAAAAAACTTACTCCGTTTAAGGAAAAATGCCTAAATGTAAGGAAAAAATGTCCTTCAATACGAGCTTAAGCCATGGGTTCCTCAAAATAAGTAAGTTGGATTCCTTAGTACAAGTAAATGTTGCTGCTTTGAAATAAGGAAAAGTATACTCAATGTGAGGGCAAGGTTATTAAACTGAGGAAAATTTTACTTTTTCTAAGGATGAAGGTATCCTTAAATGAAAGAAATTTACTTAAAATAAATTCGTTGATTCCAAAAAAAAATTTGTTAATTTTCTTATTTGTTGGTTACTTATTGTCAGTCATTCTTATTTTAATTGTATAATACGTTTTTAATTTTTTTTTTACTTGTCACCCGATCAGAGAATTGAACCTGTGTTCTGGGCCATGCCACTGTTCAAAGATGCTCATCTTACCCAACTCAGCCACCGACAGCATTTTTAAGACATACTAAAATGATGTTGTTAAACTGCGCATGTAACAACCATTGTCTGATCAGGGAAGCTTCGGTTCAAATCCCGGTGACGACATAATTTTTTTTTTTAGTTTTTTTATTTTTTTATTTAAAAAACAAGTAAAGAACTAGAAATATATAGACAAAAACAGAATACTTACGAGAAGAATAGATATTAATTTCAGCGAGTAAAACAGCGAGTGTTGCCACTCATTTATTAAGGAAAAGTTTCCTACGTTATAGTAAATTTTTTGAAGAAACTAACTAAAACTGAGTACGATTTTCCTTAAACAAAACATTCCTTTAGATTGAGGAAATTTTTACTCAAATGAGGAATAAGTTGTCCTCAAAAATTGTTCCCGAAGAAAAATTTACTATTTCAAAGGAAAATTTTACTAAAACCACAAAATCTATGTTTGAGGAAGGGCTTTGACTTGCTTTAATGAAACATGAACTCATTTCAAAGGACTCAATTACTAAATGAAACGATATTTTCAAAAATATGAGGAAAATTTTTACACTAAACCGGAGGAAGGCAGTTCTTCAAATTTAGTACGGTCTTTTTTTTCGGTGTACCTATATGTACGTCATTTTCAAGACATATCGGAGAGTGTGTTTTGGGACACTTAAATTTTTACTATATTTTTTCGCACCAATCTATTACGAAATGTAGCACATTTATAGCCTTTTTTGTATCTCTATTCGTCTCTAATTTTGAAGCCCGAAAATATGCTATAATAAAATAAAAATATTTAGTCAGTGCTAAATAAATATTTAATTGCATATATAAAAATTGAGCTAGCATGTTTTCAGGCTTGCAAATTAGAGACGAAAGGAAACAAGTTGAGATACATAAAGAGGCTCTTAGTTTTCTATATTATTCTATACTTTGCAATATTTTACGATAAGTTACAGCTTATTTGATGTTTCCACATAGCTTTCGGCTGCTAAAATTTTAATGTTTAGATAAATTTTATATAAGTATTATAAACTTCTACGATTGTTTTCGACTTTTATCGAACTTTCATTGTTTTTTGGTAGTTTTTGCTTTTGATCGGTTTTTTCGAAAAGTTCGAATAATATAATTTTTTCGATATGTTTTGTCTTTAAATTGTCGATATCTGCACAACTTGTGTCAAAAAATCATTAAAAACTTCCACACTTCTACAGCTTTGAAAAATTGATAGTAGTCGAAAGCTATCGAAATACACGAAACTTATTGGAAACTTAAAAAAAATCGATATAAATCGAAAAAATTAAGACTTATCGAATGATATTGAAAAAATCGATTAAGGTGAATGCTATCGAAAAAAAATTCAAATAACTAAAGCTTTATTTAAAAGCTTGAAAGTTATCGAAAAATTAAAAATTAGCTAACGAAAGTCATCCAAAATTCGAATTTAATCGAAAAACATCAAAAAAGTTGTAGTTGATGGGAGTCGAAACTTGTCGTAAAAGTCAAAACTTACGGATGAATATTTTACATCGAAAATAATGCAATTTGAATATAAGTTGTTTTTTATCTAACTGAATATACATAAATCAAATATGACGATATAAAGCAACTTCATTCTTCTAATTAATACAATTTTTATTTTAATAGATTTCGTAACGTTATAAGGCATAAAAATCGCAAGTAAAAAGAAAAGCTGCTCTAACGTGTGCGCTGCAAGAGCTCGTAAATTTCTGTAGACCATCGCTTAATGAATCCACGGACAACTTCTGCTTTGTTCATAATGGGAATTATATGAACATTAAGTCGAATTCTTTTATACAAAGTGACACCTAAGTCTACAAAATGTTCGACTTTTTTCAATAATAAACCATTTATTGAAAAAAAAATTTAAATCTTTTATTTCGTTGTAATTTAGGGGGCCTGAGATCATCAGGTTTGTATCACACCATTCGACAAGTTAATTCAAGAAAAAAAAGTTATGCAAACACGCGTTTAATGATTTAACGCAGTGCTTTATATCAGTCAACTGACCAGTCATTTTACAGGGAATTCCGTATGGCATAAGTTGTGCCTTGAAAGTAATGACATTACACCTGAGATCTTTCTCGGTTTGCAGATTTCAATATTATTATTAAATTGTAATAAATATTAAAACAAAACTCCAAAAGTAACTACCAATTCATCAAGCTGCGCATTTGTTAGTCATCGGGTAATTCACTGTCTTTTTAGATTACACAGTCTAAAAGTGTTTTGCAACAGAGTAACCACGGCATAGTTCTGGAAGAGACCGTCTCTCGAGCAAAGTTATAGTCCAGCACGTCTTCGTTTTTTTATACCCTTTTTCATTCCGTTTATGACGCAGGTATAAATGAAAAGTCTTCGACTTTTTCAATTTCTATCAAAGTTTCTTCAAAGCTTCCATATATTTTAGACCTTTTCAGTTTTTTTAAACTGTTTCAACACTTTTCGCCCCTTTGAACCTTTTTGCAATATTTTCGACTTATTCAACCTTTTCAACGTGTTTTTAAGATTTATTATTAAAGTACTTTCAATGCTATATAGGGTATGTGAGTTTCGACCTGGCCGAAGATAACACCTTTATCAATTTTTACTTGCATAAAAGGGTTAAAAATTTCATAAGATGTTAAAGAAGATATTTTTTTTTCAAATATCCAAATTTCATAATGGGATGACCAGCAGCTTAACTTATGTAGATATGTTTGGTGGCCTGTGCATAAATTTTTATTTACAATATTTTGAAATTATTATCTAAAAGATTATTTTACTTCTGATTTGAGTTATTTTAAAGCAACAGCATTATTTTACTATTTTTTTTTTCTTGCACTCAAGAGCTTATAGAATTATAAATTTTCTTGCGAGAAAATATTTCATTTAATGCATTTCAAAGTAAAATTTGTTAAAACTGCATAATCCATTTAAATAAGAAATTAAAGTGATTTTCAACAAAATGGATTTTTCTTTTAATTACAAGAAGTTTATCTTCAGTTTCTGAGCACAGAGCGATAGCAAAATTTGCATTTAAATGTTGGCAATAGTTTCAAAGGATATACTCGTATTACCATATCCCTATAGCAACGGAAACAGCAGACACTTGTTTACTACTAGTACGGGAAAACTAGATAAAGGAAAAACAAAACTAAATCTTAGCGAAGGCTTAAAGTAAAACACAAACCACTTCAACCATGAAACTATAGTATTTTTCCAAAATAATCACAAAACAACACGAATACGAATTAAAATGGAAAAACTTAAGTCTCCAGTGAGAAAAATACAAAAAAGTAGAAAAGAGAATAGCAAACAAACGAAGCACAGGCACTGAAAAAGGGGAAAATAATTTAGTTGATGAAAGTAAATGCGAAGCAAATCAAGTCAGTGAAAACGTGACAAAGCAACGGAACGAACTGCGCGTTAAAGTTTGGGCTTTAGCGGGTGTTTCGAGTCGAATACGAGCGATAATCAGGATGCACAAGGATACACGATGTATAAGCATGAGAATGATGAAAAACTTATTTAGCAGCCACAAGTGCAGTGCAGTGCAGTGCTGTGTTTTTTTCTTTGTACCTCTTTTGGAATAGTGAGGCTGCACAGTTGGTAAAAACTTAACAATATAGGGTATTATTTTATATGTAGTAGACGGAATGTTAAGTGATATACCCGAACGTCGAAAATATCATATACATATTTGGGAAAAATTTAGTATACATATCAGAATATGTATATTTTTTTTATTCATGAATGTAAATTTTTTTTTTGTAAAAATTTTTTTCTTTCAAAATGATAATCTTTCTATGTAAATTCAGTTTTTTGATTGCGTTGGTAGTTGTTGTTGTGGTTATTGTTCATATTGTCAAGGCTTATTTAAAAAATTATAATAAAAAAATTTTATCATTTTCAAGATAATAAATTTAGCTTTTTATATTTAATAAACCTTAACGCATTTTTTTTTTGTAAAAATTAACTTTTTTTGGAAAAAAATCGGTCAAAATTTCTATTAAGTTGTAATATGTATTTTGAAAACTATGAAAACGATTTCAAAAGTTTATGTATAAATATTGTAGATATTAAATTTGCTTTCATATGAAACCTATTTTTATAAAAGATATAACTGATAATTTCGATGGCTTCGGAACTAGATCCGGTCAACGATTTTTTTTTTATTTAAAAGCACTATTTACCTTGCAAAATAAAAAATAAAAATTGGTGAACGGGAGCTAAAGTTAATCTGTACCAAAGTGTTACCTTTAAAGTTAGAGAAAAACCAAAAAATTCCATTTTAGCGCCCTCTGGCGGTTACTTTAGCAAAAAAATTAATATCAAAAGTAGAATTCTCGTTTCAAAAACAACTCTCTATGACAACTTTTTATTATAAAATTAATAATTTCTAATCGCATTTGCATGAGAATGTATGTGGGTACTATTTTATAACGTTTTTCTGGCTTCAAACATCAACGATATTTATTTTAGACCCATAGTTCCTTGAGTAAAGTTTCTAAGAATTGCCCGTAGATTATTTTTTTGCTATACCCTATTGCCGCCTAAAAAATTTGATCCGCCCTAGTAAACATATATACAAAACTATGTCCACCCCTATGGAAGTTTCACAATTCTAATATTTAGAGGTCGCCGAAAGCTTTTTTATATAAAAAGTTTTTGGATCATCATAATTTTTGCTTAAAATGAAATAATTCGAGTCAACTTTGAGTTGTTGAAGGAGTTGCCAGTATACGTGTACATAATGGCTACAGTGGTGGTAAGTCTTGTCTCTTTAGTCGAGATGTATTCGATGTTAGAAGTAGATTCCTAGCCAGTAGATTCCGTGTATTTGGATGTTGCTGCAGTATTAGTTGATATGATCGCTTTTTGATTTCCTGTAGCTGCTTAATAAAAGGTATACCAAGGTCTTGATGTATGTTTATATTTTTGAGATACCAAGGTGCGCCGGAAATTGTTCGAAGTATTTTTGGCTGAGACCTCTGCAATAGTTCTATATTTGATAAGCTTGCCTTGTCCCACAGTTGGATTCCGTACGACCAAATAGGTATTATAATAGCTTTATACAAAAGTACTTTATATTCAAGATTTAGTTTTGAGTGTTTATGTAGAAGCCAATTAATGCTTGATACTTTTAACTTCATTTGAATTTTTTTCTTTTCAATATAAGCTTTCCAAGTAAGTTGTCTATCAAGGTGCATACCTAAGCATTTGACTTCAGCGCTCTGAAGTATTGCATTGTTATTTAGGTGAACTGTGGGGCAAGTCTTTTTATTAAGTGTAAAAGTTACTTTTTAGTTGAAGTGACAGCTACTGTCCAGGCGAGACCGGATTGTAAAATAGTTAGTTGGTCAGCTTTCATGGACATCATGTTCCAAATACAAAATCCAAAACACAGTTCCTAAAATAAATATGCACTTACATATCAAATTTTTAAAATTATTTGAAAATATTCTAATGCATCGAACAGTTTTTTTATTTCGTTAAGTATTTTTTGTCTCTTGTCGCTGCCAACTATTTTTGTGGTAATCTCAGCTTGACTTAGCATAGTTCAAAAGACAATGTTGAATCCAAAAAAAAATATAATCAATTAGAGATTATTTAATTGATATTGAAACCGACCCTCATTCAACTAAAGCTATTTCAATTTTAATTTTATTATCACATATGAAACGCAAATGTTCACTGTGCGCTGCAATTTGACAGCTCGACGTAGAAAAACGAAAAGAGGATGAATAGAAGATGGAGAAGATGAGTTGACAAATTTATTTTCTAGTCAACTTGAGTTGCTGAAAATATATAACATAATAAAAATGCAACTTTATTTTCGTTGCTTTACATTCTGTTGCTTTATATTCATTTTTTATTTATTTTTCATTTTATTTCTTCTTAAAAGACGAGAAGATGTGCAATGCATGCGCAGGACGTCTACCAACTATGCAATATATGTATGAAATACATTTTTTTTTTTTTTTTTACAATGCACGAATAACATTTTTTGTCAATATATTGCAAAAGAAAATAACTTCATTTGATATTGCTGAATATATTTTTATTTTACATATAAAAATTGACACGTTTTTAATGTTTTCACATTACAGCACAAAATAAATCATTTTTAAATAAAAAGCTATTTAAGAAAATATTTAAATAATATTGCACAAAAATCCTTTAGAGAAGCTTGCAATTTTTTGCTAAATTAATATTCCGCGCGTAACATATACATATAAACTCTACATCGAAAGCGAGTTATAAGAATACGAAAACTGTCGGAAGTCACAATGCTGCTGCCGCCATCTTTATTTTATCATACGCCAGGGCATGTTCGGTGAAGTGCATTAATGCTGTGTGCCAAAACTTTACACGCCACTTTAACTTACTACAAAAGATGTCGCTGCCTGTCAGTTTTGTAGAATAGAAAAAGTTTAGAAAAGACGAGCGCACATGAATTTTTAGCATGAAAAACGGCTGCGAAAAGTTGTGGTATGCAAAAAAAAAAAAAACCTAGTTGTTGAAAAAATGTTTCAACAGATTGAATTAATTTCTCCCCGTTGTTTGCTGTCTCTTTTAATAGGAATAACAATTTAATGCTTCTTTCTCACTTAAATGTCTTTAAGCTTTTATTCATAATTTTTTAATAAACATTTTCAATTATAATTTTATTATATAGTTATTAACAGTTCATGTCGAACGTAAAATATATGGATATACCCCCGCATATAACACTTTGATTTTCTTCTTAAAAAAAAATTCCGTAGAAAAATCTTCACAAAATTTTGTAACTTCATATTAAAAACTTAAAAAGTTATGAAGCTTTGGAACGAATTTTTCACTTTCTTCTTAAAAGCCCCAAAATGGCTAATAGCGAGCTCTGAAGTCATTTTCAATGACTTTGATGTTCTAAAGCTCAAATTCAATCTTTCTATAGTATGTAGAGTGCAATTTCGACCGGTACTTGCAATAATTCAGTACTATATGAAACACCCTAATATATGTACATCGAAACAATTTCGAAAATTTTTAGCTACATTTTTGATCTTATAACAATATTTTATTAAATCATTGTTCAAATTATATAAATTTTAAAAACTGGATAATATTTTTTGTATATTATGAAAGTTGTGATCTAATCGGCATGTGATAAGAATGAATGAGGTTTGTTATTAAGTTCAAAATTTTTCAGCACACAATACTACTCATCTTAAGTCTTCAAAATAGCAATTAATGGCATCTAATAAATCTTTTTGCAGCTTGTTGATACCCATTTTTATATGCTTCTCTTCGATATCTTTCAAAAACCCAATTATAGTATCAGTGACCGTTGATTGAACATTTTCGAAGCCCTCTTTGGTCTCATCATTATCCTCGAAATAACATTGAACACATTCTGTTACTTTCTTTTTTAAATCTGCATCTGCATCTTTACTGAGATATTTCTTACAACTATCACAACTTCTGTATATGGCATCGGTCACTTCTTTCTGTAATTTTTCAATGATCTGTTGAAATTCTGTATCTTCCGAGATTGTAGAGCAACTATTGTAAAAGGCAGCCAGTACATCCTCTTTAAGTTTATTACATTTTTCTGGGAAACTCTGCAAAGTTATATCCTTTACATATCGTTTGATAGTTTCTTCAATGCTCTCTTCTAACTTTTCGATTTCATCGAACAGTAGCGTTTCCTCAAGATCATCAAAATATTTGCTAATAGCTTGTGAGATTTCGGCTTCAAGTGAATTTGTTTCCATTAAATCATTTTTCTTAAGATCATCGAAGCGCTCGTTTACAACTTCTCCGACTTCTTTTTGTATGACCTCAATGTCGATACTTATTGCTGAGCCACGAGATGATGACTGACTGACGTTTGTCATATTAGCACGATTTAGTTAACCTCAAGAACTTAATTTGGTGACCGTTTATCGGAATTTCTTGCACTACTCCCCTAGATTAACATCATGTTTTAGGTTTAAACAATTGATTTTATAAAATTGAAGATCTTATTTTTAGTCCAAAGTTTTTGTTGACATTTTATTGTTTCGAATTTAAAATTTAAATGTTTGAATTTTCAAATATTGCCAAGATTTCTTTTATTTTTTTTTTTACTTTTATCAAAATGTTGCTAGACTTTCTTTCATATCAAGTTTTAGCTAGAGAGGCCATTGGTAAAACCAATATAGTAATTGCGTGACGAATGAATTTGAATTTTTTAGAAACATTTTAACTGTGACTGAAATTTTTTTTACAAAAACAAAAACTACATGAAGAAGCTTTACTTTGATGATAATTCTTCTTTTATTAGTATTTCTGCAATTAATATTGTGGAAACATCATTAAAACTTTAAATAGTCCCTTCTTTGAACTGTTTTGAAACAATAATTACATAAGATTTTATTACCAACTACTAGCAGTGTCTTTTTAATGTCAACATGTTTATGTGAAACCAATAGCACAAACACATTGTGGCACCATCATCACCACGTCACTTAATATCCTTTTATATATCCTTTGCTTTCATCCATTATTAAAACATCTAATTTGCTCGTAGCTATAGTTTGAATCAACCGCAACTTTAAGCTCTAAAGTCGTTCATTATTCTACGAATTCGATGTCTCCAATTTCGGAAATACTATTCGAATACAAATATTGAGAAAGAAGTTTATTGAACATCGGACAACACCTAACCTCTCGGAAATATAGTAATATATATATTGATTTGATAACATCGTATAACGCGAGTTAGAATGCTCATAGTACGTCTAAAAGAAACGATGCAGAAAACAATCTATTATAATAAAAGTATTCGATTTCCAACCGGTCAATGACATTTCACCCGACCATAAATGTTTATATACAGTAGATACCATGAAAAATATTATATTAATATTATTTGCCTGATTTTGAAGCTTAGCACCCATACAGAGGTTAACAAGTTGAAAATAAGAAATAAACTATACCAAATCGAAAATGACGATTTTATGATCAACCTTAGTGTATTGGCACTAGTTATATACAAAGACTATATCTTCTATCGTAACTTAAAACTTTTTGATGCATTATATCCGGTTATATTTTTCAATAAAGTTATTGACTATTGTAATTAATATAATTGCACACTTAGTCCTTAGTAATGCAACACGCTGATTCGCATTCGCATAAAATCCCTTAGAAAGCACCAGCATCGTAAAATGTGCCAGCAACTACGCAAAATTCCTTTTGTTTTTGAAATAGCTTTAACAAACAGGTAATGGTAACTCTCCCATGGCAACCTTAACAACTACGAACAGCAGCAACTAAAACTCTAAACAATTTAAATGAAACATTTTTAAATCAAATTAAAACCTGATATTCAATCAGCAACGATGTTGCTGCTTTAATTTTGATGCAAATGATATCCTTTTTGCTGCCACGTGCAGTTATATCCAACTGCAAGGTACCTAAAAGTTTATCCCATCCTTGCGTATATAGTATATATACTATATACAATAGAATAGAGTACAATGAATGAGTGAAAGAGATAGTTGATGAATTTATTTAACAATTTGTAATACATATATTGAGTGAATGAATGAATGCTTCAGCATCAACTTTGCTTTTAAGCTGATACACGAAATCGCATTACGTTACTTTCATTACATTTTACATGAGCGTTAAAATAGTTACCGTAGCATTGTTAGGGGTATTTATAAATTATTGAAAATACATAAATTATATAGACAATAAACTGAAATCAATTTAAATTTTTTGAAATTTTTTAAAATCAGAGATTATTCTGAAATGAAGCTTTGAGAAATTATTTTCAATTGCATTTTGCAGCGACCGTAACGGATGTGCATTTTTAGAACTGTAATTAAACCATTGTGATCCTGGGGTCGATATGGTCGTATTCAATTTAATTCAATTCATTACTACTTATTCCTCGGTGCAAACAATCTACATTTGAAAAGAATATTCAAATATTTTATTACGAAAACTTTGAAAAATTTCATAAATGGAGTGTTGCTGCTCCAGGCCCACAAAGGCGTTGCTACGCCTCAAAAACAAATATTAAGTATAAGCTCTTATAACTAACAAATAAAATGAAAATCAAATTTTGAGGATGGCAATGTGTAGGACTACCTGCAGTTTCACTTAAGAAAAATTAACAATTAACAATCCTTGTACTTTTCATTTTCAATCTTCTTCTATAAAAATATTTCGTTTTGATCGCCCTAATAGCCAGGCCCGGATTTACCTTAGAGGCACACTGTGCCTAGGGCGGCAAGAATTTAGGGGTAGCAAATATTGGGAACTTTGAAATTTTTTTCAAAATTTTTATAAGTGGTGAAGGTAAGAGTGCGAATACTTGGAATGTAGCCCCCTAAACTACCTAAAAAAATAAAGAAATGTTGACAGTTGACAGTTGACAAGCAAAAAAAAAATGAGCAACCTAAGGGCGGCCAATTTCTAAATCCGGACAAAACAAGCCAGAAGAGCTAAGATACTGAGCTTAAGTTCATGAAGTTCATCGTTTTTTTGTTTCAAATTTAACAATTTATTAAGATCCAGAAGGAAATTAACGTGATGTCTCCAGGCTGCCCGTTGGCCAATAAAATTATCATAGCCAACCCAACAAACGACAGAAGAGGGTGACTTGAATACCTCATTGTTCTCATACAAAACACACTTATGGAATATTTTACGATCTAGCCAATTGCTCAATATATACCATTTTTCGTGAATAATGAAACAATAAAACTTACATTTACACAAATAAAATTTTTTTGTGCAATGAAAAAACCTGGCTTGGATTATGCCATGACCTCTACTCGGATCGCTAATTGGGACCGATGAAGATGCCGCAATTTCAAAACGACACAAATGGAAATAATTTTTCCGCTGTACACATACCATCAAGATGTTGTAACTTTTTTAAACTTTACTGCACTAATTCATGTCTTTACACTTTTCGAATATCAAAAAAACTTTTTACCGCAGCAACTATGTGCCAAAACTTATTTTTCACATGAAAACTTTTTTTTTTAATTTCCACAAAGTTTTTGTTAGATCTTATGTTTTGTGGAAGAGTGTTCCAAAAGCGTAGTGCATAAGCGATAGATTGTCGTTCTGAGGTTAAACAAGAAATGCGTAAGTGACCACGTCTCTCAACAAGCTAAACGTCTCTTCAGTATGACACTAAAAAATCTATTAATCTTTCGAACTCTACTACTCTTGTGTAAATCAATCTCTCCAATACAACCATGATAACTTTTTAAAAAGGTATGAATGATGATCGCAGTTCGCAAAAATTTTACATCCATACATTAGGATGAGAATAATATAACACTTTGCAAGAAGCTTCCTTCTCTTCAGATGTGAAGAGATAAGAGTAATTCATAAAATATCGTGCATCCTACGTAATTGTTTAAATCGTTAATCGATAAGACGTGCCGCACTACATAAATTAATTTATTTCCAATAGTAATAATAGTTTCCCATATTAAAAAAAATTCGTTTTCGATAGGAAATTTGACGTAGAAATCGATAGTGACATTAAAAATTTGATACAAAGTGGGAGAAATTGTTAAAACTTGATATAAACATTTAAATTATTTATAACAATATTATTAATTTTTTAATAATTTTAACATAAAATAAGTTTTTTATTTAAGTTAATTTTCTTAGCTTCAAAATGAAAATAAAATCAATTTTATAGCCTTAACAGAAACAGAGTTATGAATTTTTGAAAGTGAGCCTCCAAGCCAAAAATCACGAAATTCTCAAAATTTGAACTCGCTCTTTTTCAATACAGAACCCATAAAAAAAATTTCAGCCAAATCAAAAATGTGTCGGTTAGATTTTGTCAAAATTCGTTCGGTTTTTAAAAGAACGTCCCATATGTATGTGTTTTCGACACGTAAGAGAATTAAAACTTATATATGAAACTCAACGGGCTACGAAAGTCTCAGTGCACTGCCGAATTGTCAATACATGAGAACTTGGGTACGTTCCGGTACATGGCATAAAATCTAACAAAACTCATCGAACGCAGAAGTTGGAATGTGTTTCTTACTAAGAAGAATAGTTTTCTTGATCTTTGTTTTAATGTTCTGGCTCATTACTTCGTTGAATTAGAAACAAAACATGGTATTAATTTCGACAATACAATTAATTAAACGATTTAATTAAACCTGCTGATTGATTATATTTGCCTTTATCCAAATCTGCACCTTTCTATTTTTGAGGCTTCAGATAAGTTGTATAAAAAGTTGTTAAATTTATTAAAGTAATACACGAATTTCGCTACACCACATGCGACATTTTTGTTTGGAAATTTCTCAGTCATACATCAAAGTCTCACTATAATGATGATAAACAAAAAAAAAAAAGTTAAAAAACAACAAACACACAGGAATAAAATAATGAAAAATTCCTAACCTATCGGCTGACATACGACGATGGTGATGATGTCGCTGTCGACGTCGATGTCGGTGATGATGCTCTGACATTGCAGAGGTGGCATCGAAAAGTGCGCCGTCATATATGTACTACGTATGCATGTATTCGATACACAAAGTAGGGTAAAAGAATCTTACCATTTTCGGAGTTGGGTTTTTCAACAATTTTCTTTTTGCTATGGCATCAAATTATTTCCGTCTAATGGAATTGCGTTGAAGTGAACTTTTATCGATGTGTGGGTTTTCTTCAATGATTTTGTTGTTTTTTTTACCATATTTTATTAAATTTTGAAGTGTAAGAGGAATCGGTTACTTTGAACAAAATTTGTGTAACCGATTCTTATAAAAGCCCTTTTCATTCAGACTTATTACTTTATCAGCGATGATTTATTTACTATTGAGCGGCATTATATATCAAGCTTTTCTCAATTTATTAGACATTCTTCAATTAGGAGCGACAAAGACGACCAAAACGTACACCCACAGATGAAAACATTAAGAGAGTATTGGATAAATGTATAGGTATTTTGAAGACCTTACAGAATTGTAGAATCCACTTGTTAGTTAAGCGCTTTGCGCCTTGAATCAGAGGGATACTGCGTAGAAAAATTAATGAATTTTTTAATTGAAAAAGTTATTTACTGCTAGGCCAAGAAATTTTTATTTTTCTCCTTTAACTCTTAAGTACATAGGAGCACATGGGGGTTTTCCTGCTACCGCCCCCTTGATGGTCTAAATTCAAATTGGCATACAAAGTTGAAATGGATGTGCATTTCCACGTTTCTTCGCATGCTAAAACCGAAAATGATAACAAAAAATAAGTTCGACCCTTCCATCACCCCCTAGTGCCCCCTTACTACTCTTAGAAAGGGGGTCAAACTTCAATTTTCATGCAAAACTGAGATCGGTTACTAAATATTCCCATTCAGTTTTTATCCACACTAGTTCGTTAGACTCATAAATTGTCGCTTTGTTGGGCCTTTGTTTATGTAAGTTGTTTTATTTTCGTTTCTTTCCTTTTTTTTTATTAATGGAATTTTATGCGTGTGTACTCATATACATTTGCGTTAACAGGAGTTGCCTACATAGAACCAACAATAAAGGAGCTCAAAAAAATTTACGTTATATTCAATTTGTGGTGAATTATTTTTGGGTTGTTTTTGTTCATGTTTTATGATTATTTGTCAATAATAATAAACTCGTGTCTATTGGAGTATGAGACGGATATTGCAGGATATTTTATCAGCAGTATATTTACGCATTATATCCTTGTAATATTTGCCTGCGTCTATCTATGTAACTGGGCTTGAGCATTAAAATTGAAATCCAATTTAATGTGTTTTTTGTTATTTTATGTGTATTACAAAGCAGTAGATTATTTTTGCTTACGAGTATATGAAAAATTTAACATAAAATCCAAGCTAATTTTTTATATATGATTTTTAGTATCTTGCGAACCACACAAATCTTTTAAGCCAATTATGTATCTCAAGCTTTCAACATCATTAAACTTTTTTTATATCAAAATAAACATCTTAAATGGGAAATTTTTGAATTTATGATGCCATTGAGTGTATTTAAATTGATGCTCGAACAGAATATATGTTGAGAAACAATATATTATTTTGGTCTTAAATTTTCGTTTTAAGACGCGTTCTCTCTCAGGTTAAAAAATATGGCATATGAAGGATATATTTTTTGGCAATTTAAGCTACATATACTACTAACCCTTAAAGCTGCTTTCAAATTGGTCTTCATTATTGCTAACTAAAATCGTTATTTAAGATTTTTGCGAATTGAGTTCATTGCACTTATATGGCAAACTTAACGTGGTTTTCACAGGTGTCCCCCTACAACCATTCCACGTTTTTTTTTTAGTCGGCGGCTTCAAATACGTAAATATGCCGAAAACACGCAAACATGTACATTTACAAGGTATGAACTTAATTTATGTGTAGTTACTTGTTTCTTTGTTGTCAAAATTGCCTACCAAATTGTTCAAATAATTTATTAATTGTTTGATTCATTCTACTCTTGGGACGTGTTCCACCATTGCGTCGCCACCGTCCCCTCAATACACAAAGTATAAAAGGAAGAACCATCGTATTTACGATATACTTCACATATTCGTTCCCGCAACCGCCTCATAAATTTTACTCATTGCAATGCAGGTCTTTCATTACGACAAGGCGGCGGCTTAGGCTTCACCTTTACGTTTATTGAGTCATTTATTTTTATCTTTGGTTATTATTTCCCAAGGTTTCTACAATTTTTCACTTTATATCTGCACTTAAAAAAAAATAAAAAATTGTTAAAAATTTTTAGAAATTAGAAATTGATTTTGAGTCTAAATGAAAAATCGTCTTAATGCAATAAGCCAATTTTGGACAAAGTTGGATTTTTTTTTTTTGAATGGTCTAAAGAAAGTCTGAAATAAAAATTCAACCTAACCTAGCCTAACCTAACCTAACATAATCTAACTTAACCTCAATCTTACCTTAGGGGTTGTTCATAAATTACGTAAGACAATTTCATGACATTTTTGACCCCCCCCCCCTCCTCTCTCCCAAGTAAGATTTCGTAAGATTCTCACAACTCCCCTCCCCCTCCCGAAATCTTATGTAAGATTTGTGGGTCGGCGTTCAAATGTCAAAAGTACTTGAGTTCATATTTAAGCAAAATAAATGTTTAAATTAGCATTCAGTTAAAATTAATGTTAAAATTTAACATAAATAAATTTTAAAGTAAAAATATATAAGGGAAATAAGAGAAAACATCTATTATTTTTAATTTTTCTTCATAATATTAGACCATGCCGTAGCAATTTATTTTTTTTTATGTTTTGACAACAACAACATTTCAACGTTTACGTATATGTGTGAAAATGCCTGAATAATAGCGAACTTGTGAGACGGTGTTACAAGTCGACCCTGCGTGTAAACAACATACATATACATATGTATGTCATTACATAAACAGAAGAGAAGTTGTCCCGTTCAGACTCGATTACTTAAATCGATTGTTAGCGATTTTTCTTAATCTTTCGTGACTGTCGAAAATTCAAATATATTTCATTACTGTCACAAATGACGATGCGTTAATACAACTTTTATATATCAATACGCATTTTAAATCTTACGTAAGATGATCATTGACCACCCCCCCCTCCCTCTCGTAAGATTTAGTAAGAATCCGCTGACCCTCTACCCCCAAAAACGTCTTACGTAATTTATGAACGGCCCCTTAGCAAAAGAGCCATTCGCTACAGGCAACCCTGAGAGAATTCCATGTGGCGAAAACTAAGGCCTAAGCCAAAATACATGTGACGAGACTTAATGAATAAACCAATGTTCATTACCAAAATGAACGTACCTAGCTAACCAAAAGTGAACGAAAAATTTTGACGAACGAAACATTTTGGTTCGTAAGGACGGAACTTCAAACCGTCACTCCTCGTCATAAAAGCTGTTTGGCCAGTACTATGCTAACGTAGCATTTAGTTGCTTTCGTCTCGTCACGCTTATTTTGGTTTAGGCTTAACGAGTGAATACGTACAGTTGATGGCTTCTGAAACATTTATTTCCCAACTTATAGCCGCAAAACATAAAATCCTTAACTTTCATAAAAAAAATATTAAATTTGCAGCAGGAGAAAATTTTCCTTAAATATTTCATCAACATTTGAATTTAACTCTATGCTTTAATTCTCTCGAATTTTGTTTTTCTAAGTGTCTACGTATTTGTTTAATTTTTTTCATTTAATTTATTTACTTTGTATGGAAGTGCGCTCGTCAACCTCAGTCTGTGTGGGCTTATGGGTTGTGGGTTAATGGAAAAAAAATAACCTAAGGGGGTAGAGAGTAGAAATAAGGAAATACGAGAAAACGGCAGAACTATTCGTAATTACATTTTTAATCAAATTGTAGTAGTTCGAGCTTCGAAAACTTTTGTATGTCATGATTTCCTTACATACTTTCTGTGGGCATGGCTGATGTATGGGCTAAGTATGAACAAAATTGATGGCTGAAGGGGTGTTGTGCTTTTAACAGTGTCTGCACGAATTGTTATTGTAAGCATCATTCAACGCGCTTTTCAACGATTGTGAGTTAGTTTCTATGTATTTTTTTTTCGTTTTTCCCATTTTTTTTTTTTTTTTTTTGTTTCAACAAAAGTGTTGAAAACTTTTTTAGTTTGCGTGTTAATTGCTTTTTCTGCATGTGTGTAGGTAAGTTGCTATATCTAGTCGGTATGGGTGAGTCAAGGTGTTAGTTTGTTGATTGAACTGACTAAACATGTGGAAAAGTTTTGTTTCCGCAGCGGTTACTGTATTTTTTGTTGTTTTTACTGTCAGCGCATTCCATTTTAATTTATTAAGTTATTAATTAAGGTAACTGCTTTCAAAACGTAAATGAACACAACTTTTTATTCATTTGCTGAAATCATGAAGTTTGCCAGTACACCACAGCCACCGAGTTAAGGATCGAAAAGTTGATTGAGTTGGTAAAAAACAAACATCCTGAAGCTATGTTTACCCTTTTAATTAAATTGTACAATTTTCAGTTGAAAACCAAATATTGAAATAAGTTTTATCATTTGTATAATACATATTCACGAAAACTCAAGGGCTCATTAAATTTTAGATTTTACCTTTTTTAAATTTCTAAATAAATTTAAATTATAGAATGAGTTCATAGTTCAATTGGTTCTTTTTATTTGATGCATAGTATTAATAGAAATAAGTTTTTACGGTACGAGGTCGAATAAAAAACGTATGAGAGGTGTGACGTGTGGACACACTTTTAACTATTTAGAATGTTTATGGGTGCAAAGTGTTCGTCCATATTTTGTTGAAAGTTAAATGGATTATGTGGGGCATTGGAAATTCAATTAAAGACGTAAGTTTCTAAAAGCCAATAAAACTTGAAATTTATGAAAAAGTATCGGAGAAATATCGAGAACGATATATTCAAGTAGAAAAGTTTTGACAACTTCGATAAAAGTCAAATAGCATTGATAGAAGTTTGCAACTATGGAAAAAACATTAAAAATGTGAAAACTCGAATAAAAACGCTGAGAGTTGATTTTTTTAAAAAAAAAAGCTAACGTGAATTTCAATGCATACTTTTAGGGCCAAGGAATTTTTGGTAACATCAATTATAACAACAAACTTTTAACATTATTTATTGACACCAAATCGAAAGAAGCGCATAGAAACTTATCAAACAAGGCCATACACGGAGAAAAATTAATATCGTAATTTTTAGAAATGAAAACTAAATTTTTAATATGTAGTAGTAATTTTTAGATTAAGAATATACATACGTGGCACATTTTTTATTTATTGTTGTGATTTTGGATTCTACACAAGTGTTTTGAGTGCCTATATAATTCGAAGGAATAAATTGTTTGTTTTTTACGAAAAAAAAAATTATAATTATTATAATAAAATACTAGGCATAATAGCTCCTTACAAAGTTCATGCGAAAATAGCACTAAACCATAAATACCAACCCATAAAGCCATTTTATCAAAGTTTTAGTTAAACCACATTAAGCAAAATTATATGTTTTGCTTCTTAAATAAATATTTATTCATTTGACTGCGCTTAATTACCTAGCAGTTAATCTCAAATATATCCAGAATAAAATATCAAATTTCCAACAAAAAAAATACGATAATTCCACAAAGAAAAAATAAACATACATAACTAAAATCACTGAAAGCACAAAGGCAGAAAAAATGGTAACTGAATAAGGTTAACTTAACCCCCTTAACCACAACAACAACAACGAAAACAACAACAACAAAAACAGCAACAAGAACAACAAAAACAATCATTTTCCAACTTATATGCCCTTTTATACAGCCACCCACCCACATACCCAACAGTATGTTTGTTTGCCTCTTTTATTTACAACATGTCATTTAATGGCACCCTTTTGCAATTGTTTCCTTATCCTTTATATCCTCATCCAAGCAAAACGAAACCAAAAAGAAAATTAAAGCATAAATAAGCAACAAGGACACATGATTGAAGCAACAGGACAACCGGTATCATATAATGTTTTTGTTTTTACTTCTTCCAGAATGTTGCATGCAACCAAAAGCAGTCGGCCTCCCCTGTGGAGTTTATACCTCACGCCTGCACATTTTGACACGTGCGGCTCACGTCAAGTACGATAACTATGCGAGACATTTTACTTTGAAGCAACACCGCGCTGGATTGCAAAAAATTTGGATATTTTCAGTGTTATTCATTGCATTGTTCTTGGGTAAAAACTCTTTTCTGATGGGTGTTGCGGGAGGTAAAATGAGTCATAAAGCTGCTTTGTGTTCAGTGTAGTTACTTTAATATTTTTAAAATTGTTTATATGTTTTTGACAAGTAAAGCAGTGTTATTGAGGTACGTTAAAGGACCTTTTGTTTTTAAGTTTAAGGCTTATCACCTACATTCCGAAAATTTTTGAAATTTAGTCAAATATGAGCGAGATATCTTTCTGTTCTACAGGGTATGTTTTTTTGCCATGACTTCAATGTAGAATTTATTGGCTAGTGTACAGATTAAAGAACCAGGTACACTCGTAAGGTAGGTTCTCAATGTCATCTGATGGGTGATTAAACTCGTGTATGGTCAATCATTTTCGAAACGTATCACTACTATGTTCAAAGAGCTCTATGCTTAATTGTCGACATTCGTTTGTTCGAATTCATTATTTGACTCCTTGGTAAAATTTTGTGGAACATAATGCATTTGAAATCACCTGACCACATTGATGGTATGTTATTCCTTTAGTACGTAAACCACCTGTTATTATTCGATTTGAAAATAATATCGGTTTTCTCTTGTCCACTGAGTACTATCCTGATGTTTACACGAGCAGTCGAAATAACTCTATTGAGTTTAAAAGGAAGCCAAATATCGAGCTTGATTACATATCTCATCATCATCAAGTGGTGATAAAGTTTGATGCATGATCAGTAGCTCAGTGGATTTGCAAGCCTTCATGCTATGTAATATGTATGGTAAGTTATGTTAGGTTACTTTCGAGATATGGCAAATTGCTTCCATAATTTAAGCCACGGGTGGTCGATCGACTAACTAAAAGATTTTGAAATTTTAATTACGTACAAATTTTATTTAAGATACTTTGGTTATAATGAACCCTAAAAAAAGAGGAAATATCTGTTGAAGACTTGAAACGTCCTTGTACTAACGTAAGGCATTCGTAGGTAGTAAAAAAGGAAAAAAAAGTTTCAATTTCTCTACGGCTCTTTCAAAAATTTGAGAACACTGAACTTGGTAGAGTGCTTGCTAATAAATTTATGCCTAGCTATTAAACCAGTTAGAGTTCTCAGATAAATTATATCTATTCTTAACTAATCTATGCATGTACATACATATATATATTTCGATGGCAAAATAGTTTCATCCCTTTTAAACTGCCACAACACAACATAGTCACTTGATTTTTTTTTTTTTATTGGATAGGGCTGTGAAGAGGGACAGTGCGAAATGTAATTTTTTAATTAATAGTAGGTGCAACCACGCCTTTAACAAGAAAATATGTTTCCACGGCTAAGCGAATACACTGATTGTGATGAAATTTGTTATGGGGATAAATTGAACCCTGAGCAAATATATTTGTTTTAATGAGCGGTGTTACGCTCCTAGCTATAAAAAATATGTTTCAACAGCTAAACTAATGAATCGACTTTGGTGAAATTTTGTATAGAGATAGATTAAACCTATGAGAAAGGTATGAAAATTCTGAATTCATGATGCAAATCTGCTGTTTTATTTGTATTAAGCATCAAAAAACTTACAAAAGATTACATATAATAAAAGTTTATTTTAAAGGCTTTTTCACTTGCTATTAAGCACAATATTTCTAATCATAGCGATAGCGCTTTCAAGTACAAATTCTGCTACTATCCATTCTACTTTATTTTAAGTTTATCATCAGAACTTTAGGTAATTGGCAAAACTTTAACTTTTGATGAGAAAACTGGCAAGAATTAAATTTTCAATTATAATTAAACATTATTTAATCGAACTTACAGTCATTAAGCAAAGACCAATATTGTAAATTTTTACTTATTGATCAATGCTATTTTTCAACAAACATGACAAAGATAACAAATGGAACAATTTTAACCTGGTAATTGGTGACATGTTTCGGCTATTACCAATAGCCTCATCAGACCAGTTTGGTTAATTCTGTACATGGACTCGAACCCCTGACCGTTCATGCATTGCAATTGCATATTTTGCGACGGCCGCTCTAATACTTGAGCTACTGAGGGACTTGTCATGAGGTGTACAGAGTGCGCATATTCCATTTGTCATCTTTTGTCACTTTCTCGCTTTCAATTATATATAAAATTTTATGTGAAATATTTTATTTTAACTAGTTTTCTTTTCATCTGAAAATAGTCTTCATTAATATTGAAAAAAAAAAGTTCCTAAGCAAATAAAAAATTGACAAAATTAAAATTGATTTTCTTATAAATAACAATTTACTGCTATGGCGTAACTCAATAAAAATTCTTAACAAAAATACATTAAATTGAACATCCCCCTACCACAGCGAACTTTCAATGTGCTTCCATTCGACGTATTGTTTTATCCATAACGCCTTTACGTTCAATCTTTATTGCATTCCTTGAAGCATAAATATTACTTAACATAAACTTAACAGCGCTGAACTCAAGTTGCGTTAAACTCAAACTAAAAATAGCTACCATATAAACGCCATATTGGCAACATGGCGTCCGCGTTAATCTCAGCCATCAACGACGTTTGGCTTTGGTTAGCTCAGTGTTGCATTTAATTTAAAAGCTTTCTATGCTTTTATTACCCTAAGTTGTGGTTTAAGTTTTATATTACGCCCACTTTTACATTGCGTTGCCCATCTCGATAAATAAGTTCCCCGCCCCTCAAGTATGTTGCCGTTAAACACGAAAACAAAACAAATTATCGATCAACAGGAAATAGACGAAAAATCGCATAGTTATTTCGTTCTGTGAGGAGTGATGGCAAGAGTATCAGTGAGGAAAGTGGTTGGGTAAGCGTTAGACAAGGAATGGTATAGTTTAAAGTACTAAGTGCTGATTTGGGGCAACGAAGAGCAAAAGGTGGCAGTGTTGAACATAAATTGCAATTTAACGTCGTTCTTAGCACAAGAATCCTGATGATTGAATCCAGCAAAAGTTTATCCTTGCTATTTTGCTACTCCATTCATGTCATCATCTCTTCTTGTTCGTTTTTCTTTGCTTCTGCTGTGGTACTATTACTGCGTGTAAGGAAAATTTGCAGAAAATTTTAACAAATGAAAAGAAAATTATTTAAAGTTTTAATTGTTGTTGTCTCGTTGTTGATGTACACTTAAATGGCGCATTACGAAAATGTTGTTGGAGCAAAGTTTTATTTCTGTCTCTACTGCCGTTCAACTCAACTTGGTTCATTCGCAAATAAATAGTTTTTATTTATTTTTTATTTTGAACAACAAATTGCAGTTTAAACGAAAACATCAATTATAGAGTTGCCAGATATTTACAATTAAAGAAGACTTCAAATTGCTCAATGTTTAAATAGTGCAATATTTTGTCTATATTATTTTTTTAATGTCCAAGATCTGAACAACTTTTGAGTGTTCTATTTGAAAAAATTAATTTCTTTTTTTTCAGAAAATTTTTAATTCCCAATGTTTTCTCGACTTTGCCGATAACTCAACGGATGACTTTATGTTTGTCCAATGAAATTTCGTCTTAATTTTCTTAGTTGTTTCCCCTAGAAAGTTTTTCATTTTCTGAATGTTTTTTTATTGTGATTTCTAGTTTTTTGCTTGTCCAAGTTGTTCATGTGTTCACAAAATGACTCATGTTTCGATATGGCTTTTAATTTGTCTAGAGGTCTAATGCTTTTCAATGTTATAGTTAGAAAGACAATCATTACGTACATCCATCGCAAATATGGCTTACGCCTCAAGGTCTTTTTTTAAACGGATTCACAGATTATAGTTGCTTGTTTTGGAAGGATAAATATTTATAAAAACTAAGCACGCAATATCTAGGTTATATTTACACCTTTTTTAAATGTTTTGTCAAAAATTAGATAGAACTCCTCCTTGACTACATTTACTACTTTAGTTAGCGTCGCAGTACTATTCCCTAATAATGCATTTAATGTCCTGTATTCTAGCATATTGCTTATCCAGTTAGTTAAGGTGTTGCTTATTACATTTGAAACAATATCGTTGCTTACATGTGTTGGCAAAAGCTACTCCCGTTAAAACGGAGAGATATGGGAATGTTTCCTTAATATGGACTGAGCCCTTAAACAGTTGATAATAAACACTTTCGGTAACAGCTCTGTAGGCAAATTGGTTAAAGTGTACTGGATTAATATCCTTTTAAGAGAAAATTATAATGAACATATTGTCCCAAATGCATTAGAATAATTTGAATCCTTCTCACTCACTTTTAGCATAAAAATTACCCTTGATCTCATTCAGCGCTGTAGAATACAGCTTATTGGTTTGTTCTTTTGATATCTTCTTTTTAAGTAGTACAGATAATATGATATCCATTCCGACGGATTCAAAGATTTTCGTATCGTGCTCGTATTAGCGCTAAGCTTATTATTCGAGCAATATTTTCTCGGTTTTAAGAATTTTCTTAATGATATTTGTTTTGAAAAGCGAAAATTGAAATTATATACAGATGAACTTGAACAAACGTTAAGTTAATATTTGTGGATATGAAGTAAACAGCCCACGAAGTTTAAATTTAGCGTCAAGTAGGCGGCAACCCTATTCTACAGTTTATTTTTTGCATATTTGGTTTTGTAAAGTAAAACTTTTTTAATTGAGCATGCAACGAAAAAAGAAACAACACAGAAACCTCATTAGTTATTTTGCGGAGCAAGTGATTAGGAGTTAAAGTGCTTGTAATTTGCATTTGTATCTGTTGATAGGAATTGATTTTTACAGCGTCCGAAAAACAAACAATAAAACGACCAAAAACCGATTACAGCAGTTAAAATTAATGGAAAATTTGTATTTAAACAAAAAGTGATTATAATATACATAGTATTTAAGTTAAATTGCTCATTAGAAATGGGCGAAAATGAAAAAGGGTTTAAGCAGTAACGTACCTAGAGGGAGGCCGTCCCGGGCGCAAGGCTTGAGGGGGTGTTTGAAAGTGAAAAATGATGACTTTTTTTCTGTTTTTAGTGGATGAAACTAAATCGAATTTGGTTTAATGTTCTGATACCCATGCCCAGTTTACAGCAAATCCCTATAAAACGGAAGGCCCTTTCATTCTAACAAAAAAAATCTCTAACACGAAATCATATGAAATTGGAGTCGTTGATCTACAAATTCAAAAACCAAATTTAAATGCAGACATTAAATTTTATCATCTCTACAAAAAGAAAGATAGATATGAACTTGATTTTAATGTAACTGAAACAATTTTATTTATTTGAATGCCATTATTTGATATGTCGATTCATGTGCACAAGACTATATATATGTATATAGTATCTGCTGCTCATTCAACCATTAATTTGTTTGACGCTTTTTGCTTTTCCTTTTTATAAATCGATCTATTTTCAAATGGTTTTCAAGGTGAGCGCACAAAGTTACATACAAAAAAAAAATGATATATATAAAATTCGACCGTTGTCATTGTGAGTTTTTTTTTACTGGAATCGACATAGTGTCACCATGGTCGTCAACATCATCATTACTGCGAAATTCAACACTTCTCTAACCATACTGCCCACAACGCCTACATACATCTCGTTTAATTAATTAAATTGTTACGCTGCTCTGAGCAAATTTTTACAAACAATACAAAATTAAACAAGAACAAAAGCAAAGTTGCAAAAGTAAAATACAAAAAAAAAAAACAGTAAATTAAATGCGAAAAATATAAAAACAATAAGGTATAGGTGCATAAATGACACGATGCTTACCCAGACAATGTAAATAAAATGAAATTTAATTTAACAACAACAATAAAAAGTACAATAAAAATTCATCACAATAAAGTTACGCGGAAAATTTGGCATGAGTTATGTTGAGGTTTTCGAAGAGTAATAGTAGACCGGCAGATTTTGTCAGTGATGGATGAATGCGAAATTTAGGAATTTTTTTTTTTCATCTTCTTAAATTGTAGTGGAATCATGGATTAACATAAGAGAAAAGCTTATGAGATTTTCAGATAAGACAATAATGTGGTTTATGATAACAAATTGTGATACAGATAAATAAAATAATTACGCGGATTGCGTACGAAAATGTGTTTCACTAAGGGTTCTTAATAAACGTAGGGAACTTAAAGCCCTTGAGAATTAATGATGATAGTAAAATAAAGCTCAACCTTTACAATTCAATAAAGGGATGAGAATGTTATAGAGATATTTTTAGTCTCAAAATCTACCCGATAGAAACAAAAAATCCGCATGCTTAATGGTACTAGCTGTTCATTTTAGCTTCACATGGTTGGTACTTATAAAGAGCAGCTTCACAAGATATTGCATTATATGGGCGATGGAACGCCCTTTTTTTCTAATGCGTTGTTGTATATTCAAAGTTTCCACATCAAGTTTAGTAAATTTTATAGAATGCTTTAAGGTAAGTAGGTAAGATAGAACGTTTTAAAATTAGCTCTTTTTATGTGATGTACCACACTCATTATCCTACTCTTACCCAGTGTTTTTATATTATAATGTCACCAAATATTGCCGTACCAAGTATGTATAATCAAATTTGATATAATGGCTTCCCTAGCATATATGTAGTTGGAAAGTTTTTACTTGTATGGGACGTTTCATACCGCACTAAGTTTGATAAAATTTTATAGAATAGTTTTCTAAGCATAGCGTATTACAGTCTTTGGGGAATGCAACGCCTAGTTCTCCCAGCTCACTTTCATGATAGTCCTATCTTGTATGTATAACCAAGTAATTCAATTCAATTCTTTATAACTTATAACTTGCTATCAAGTTTGGTAAAAATTTTGCATTGAAGATTTTAAAAATGTACCTCGTTTGAGGCTCCCACTCATTCAACACCACATATTGCTGGTCAATGCTTGCTTGTATCTTTAAACCAAGTTTAGTTACATTGGCTTTTATACCTCACTTAGTACAGAATCTAATGACAAAAATATTTCTCATATCCTTTTAGTCACTAACATTTTATCAACTGACCTTCAACCCCATTCAGCTGAATCTTTTGAAATTAAAGTTATTGTACCTTTGTGCATTCTTCTCCAAGACTCACTGGCCGCTTTAAAACATTTCCGTTGGTAACTAACTGATTTCATTTCATGACTTTATCAATCTTTTTTGCGCAAAATTTGGTATGTTGTGCGATAAGCTAAGTTTTTACTTTCCTGTGCAGCTCCTTGTTTACTATTGTCTTAGATCAAGATATTCGGACTATATTCATTAGTTTATGAATATCTGATTACCTGGTTATCGCTGTAGCATTTTCAACGAACAGAAGAATACTTATCAATATAAAATTTCTCCTACATAAGTGGGTACATACTGAATCTTCTATTCTGGAAAGGTATATATATTAAAAAAGCTGTTATAATATTGCTGAGTTCCGCCGCTGATTTGACTTTCTTTCTCACACTTATGTCAGCGTTAACAAATGATTCAGTAAAAGTATCCCTAAAACTATGCATATAGTTAATGGAGAAAACAAATAGGTAGACGAAAAAGTTGTAAAAGGCAGTAAAAACTGAATAGTTTAAAATTTAACAACATAATGTACTACAAATTCAAATTCTATAGAGAATCAGAAAAGGGTTTTTCCTACTTAACAGCAAAAAAAAAACAAAATTAATTCATATACATGATGAAGGTGGCAGAGTTGCCATGACGGTGATGGTGTCGGCTGGCACCCAAAGAGCATTTTAAAAACTGACAGCAAGTTTAAGGGTTTTAGCAGCCGCTATTTTTTTATTTTTTTTTATTTGTAGTTGCCGCTGCTGCTGTTGCACGCCACTTTCTCAGCGAATGCCACGTACATAGTTTGTTATTTGCAGCTCAAGGATATGCACCAGCAATAAAAAAGAAAATCAGAAAACAACAAAAACATTTTATCCTTGCACAACATGAGGGGGGTTGTTTTTGTTTGTATGTACGCCTTCTGGCAGGCAGCGTGTTAAAGTAGTAGTTACTTGTTGTTGTTACCGTTTTGCATTGTTGTTCATTTTGCTGTCGTTGTTTTTATTTTTGGACTTCTCCACTCGATTTCTTGGTTTTTTTCTGTGCATTTCATTCTCGTCATCCTTGTTCTACGTATGAAACAAACATTTACACTCACTTGCATATATGCTCACACTTGCACAAAAGCACACATACACATACGAATAAGCGCACTTAAGTGTGTGTGCTTCATATTCTTCACGTCCTTCGTTGATTCATTCTTTGTTTTTTGCATTACGTTATCTCGACGCAAACATTAATGTTGACAAAACGCATTTTAAGCACTTCAATTTGGCTTTGTTTTCTTCGTTCGTTCGTTCGTTTGTTTGTTAGCTCTTTCGCTTTTTTTGTGTCTGTGTATGTTTTTTGGTTGCTCGTTTGTTGCTTGACACTTTTTTCGTCATTAAATTTTATTTTATTCTTTTTTTTTATTATTTTATTTTAAAACGTGCTTCAGTTTTTATGAAACGTGCGAACTTTTCTTTACTCATGAAAATTACCCGACACTCAAGCGATGTTATGAAGGATTTAAGGTTTTACCGAGAAAATGCGATAAAAATCTTTATTAAGTTTTATATATAAAATACGGTTGCTTAGTAGGAAACATCTAATGATACAAAGCCTTGGACAGTTAACGGCTTAAGGTATATAGAATCTCGGAGGGTCCACAAGCAAAACCGAACTGACAAATAAGTTGTTGTTGGGAGCTGCAACTTCCTTACGCACACTGCTCAGAAATCTTTCTTTAAGCTCTACGACCTAACAAATAAGAAATCATATGACTTCCTGGACAAAGCGTGAGAAGGCTCTTTGAAGTATGACATAAAGAGCTGGCTCGAGATACCGAATTTAAAATAAGAAAGAAACGCAACTGTTACAGGTTAGCAGGGAAAGCATTGTTTCAACAATTTAACGTTAGACTAGTCGACTAAACTTCTCTAGTAGAGAATATACATTTTATGTTGGAAAGAGAGCTGCAATTGAGCACTACGATGACAACTTTCGTAAGGACTCTAGAGCATACAAACATGCAAACTTTTTAGGGGATAGATCCTTTTCCAAGTAACTTCATATGCATATGTTGCAGATATATTATTTTAAAGCAATTATAAATAGGGAACCTTTCATTTAAATTAAACAAAACTGTTGTTATGGTGTGAAACTTTAAAATTGTCCAGTAGTTTTTAGATGATAAAAAGTTTTTTTTTAACTTTGATTTTTTAACTTAATTATTTATTAAACTATTGTATGTATATCGAAAATTGTCTTTATAAAGCTATGCTTTTATTAAAGAATTTTAAATCTTATTTTATTTCCTCCGCCAAGATGTATGTATTACTTGATATATTTTTAATTAAATAAATTCGTGTGTGTTCATGGTAATTTTTTATAATCTGATACGTTTGTAAAATTATTTGAAAAGTTACTTCTCTATATCAAATACATAATATGGTAGGGACACCATTTTAGAGAAAGTGAATTAGGCTTTCAAAATTTTTTAAGAAAAATATATATAAAAATCGATTTCTCAAAAAAAAAAATACCAAAATTTCAAAGAATTTATTTTAGCTCAAAAACTGAAGCAATGAACTTTAAGTTTTTAATAATATTCTAATAGGATTTTGAAGTACCTAACAATTAATTCGAGATTGTGGATGTATTTTCGACTTTTAAAAAATATAATGCGTAACTTCCCATGGCTATATTTCTGCAAATTGCGACTTTCGCTTCCAAAAGCTGTTCATAAAATTATTCAGGAGGATATACTTATGAGAATTTTTCAAACACTCTTTGACTTAAAAGCTCCATAAGAGGGATAAGAAGTGGTACTGAAAAGGTAGTGTAAATGGAATGAAATACCTTTTCATGAGAAACAACTTTGCCTTGGACATCAAATTTCTCTAACTTGAAATAAAAACAAAGTCGTAGAAGAACATCATTTGTAACCTTGTCAAAACCAAGTTAATTTACCGATATCTCAAAACGCAGACGTGTTAGTTAAATTCTGACAGATTTCAACTCAGCGATCTCAAATCTCTCTAAGTGACATCAGTCCACCTTCCTACAAATCATTGCACACAGCGTAATTAAGACAGGCATATTTTTCTATCTTCCACGGAAGGTATACTTTTATTCCTTCTCCCTCTCATGGTAAGCTTATATTTTTGGTTGGTTCACATAAACGGAAAAAAAGTAAATTTGTAATGAGTTATGAAGGCCTACTTAATTCCAAGACAAGCAAGCGCTCCTTATTCCTGCTCTTTTTGCCTACTGAAAATCATAATCTACATCAAGATGTTAGCAGCATAGTTTTATTACTTACCAAGATGTTCTGATCCCTTCAACCACCAACAACTGCATTAAAGTATTTTAACGGTTTTTTCTGCACTTTAGTTTGTGACAATTGATATTTGCAAACTCACACTTTGACACAACTTATGCACACACCGATGAATTGAAACAGCCAACAGATTGCAAATGCGAATTCTTACTGCTAACAAATTTGTTAACCCTCTGTACACTTTTACATTGCTTTTCACTTTTTTTTTGCAACACTGTGCAACTTTTGTAATTTGGCTTAGAGCGATAGGAAAAAATCGGAAAATTTATAACTTTGCACTTGACATCGAACCAGCATTCAATTAGAAAACTTTTTTAATTAATTAAATGCTCGAACATTGCAAGGTTTTTTCCTTCAAGTTGGTGGTGCTGCCAATTCAAAACTTTTGCTTTGATTTTTCACACAGACTTTTTTCAGAAGTTACCAGGAAAAATGTGTGGAAAAGCTCGCACAAACTTTTGCAATAAATTTTTTTAGTTCTTTTAATGAATTTTTTTCATAAATATCGCATTTATTTTTTATCAAACTAAATGTAGCACACTTATGCACAAATTACCACTATTTGTTATCTATTTTAACTGCACCAATTTCCGGCAACTTATGATTTGTATTTCACCACCGTCAAATTATTGAAATAAATTTCAGTTACCGTTATTTTCATTAACCGCAGCACACACGTCGTCGTCGTTTTTATGTTCTGAACTTTCGAACGTCTCTCGTTAAACTGTCGTTCTGTTCGCCTGACTGTCTGAAATTTTAGCATGAGCCATTTCTAATAAGAAATACAATTCAATTGAGCCTCAGCTGGTTGCTGCTGCTGCTGCTGTCGTCGCTGCAAATCTGAATTGAAAACTTCCGCTGGTACTCTCTTTGGTATTTCTCGCTGTTTGTCGCTCTGTCATTCAGTCTCATTCGTTCAGTCCATAAAATTAACCACCCAAAAATGGCAGCTTCCATTTTTGCAGGGAATTATTTAAATTTTATTGTTGTTTTCCTGACATTTTCAATATCAGACGCATGAACGCACGCAAAAAAAAAAAGCTTTTTACAGTGACCCAGCAAGGAATATGTGAGAGAGCTTGGCTTCGCTCAAAGAAAAATGGACATACAGTGATCGGCATAAATATTTTGACATACATATGTATGTACATACATACATATATGTGCCTTTGTGTTTTCTTTCCGCAATTGTAAACTGTTAATGCTAACGGTACTATATAGTTATCTACTTATTAAAATCCAATTTTTGCCTGTCAGTCTATCTTTTATGGACGCGAAAACTAACTGCCGATTTTGTTGAAATTCTTAGAGTATATAAATAGTCCGGGATGTAGCGCTGCATTTTTCGGAGCAATTTCTTTCCACTTAATTTTTTTTGGCAGATGATAATTTAAGTATAGCTGATGCTTGAAATAAACGTCAGTCGCCAGAATCGTGGTGGGCCTGGTTGTGAGAAACCGACAAAAAAAAATTTGCGCAATAACTCGGAAAATAAGCCGAAAGTTATAAAATACATTATGACCAATGTTGTAGACAAGAAAAAATCACATCGATTTCATGTCCGGAAAATCCCCAAACGCCAATATTTGACTCACTTTCACTTTTAAAGTTTCCAATAGCAAAAATAATTATTAGTTATGAGCCAAAAATATGGTTTTCAGATTTGAACGAATAATAATAGTTTAAGACTTTCAATGAAAACCGTATTGTTTCGAAAATTTCGATGGTCATTAATTATATTAAAACTATGAAAAATGGGTCAAATATAGTTGTTTGCGGATTTTTCGAATATGAAACCGATGTGGTTTTTTCTTTCCGAATTATTGCGCAAAATTTTTTTTTGTCGGCCTCTCACAACCAGGCCCATTACGATTCTGGCGACTGAATTGCTTCGAAAAATGCAACGCTATCTCACTTACTATAATATCGATCAGGCGGGTGTCATAGACTATAAAACTTTTATTTAGGGTGCATATATTTTCACGAAGAGCGGTTAATCAATTCACACCGAATTTACAACACGTAGCTTTTACATTAAGAGGCATAGCTAAGGCAACAAAACTTTTATTTAGGGTGGCCCTCAAACAAACATATTTTTTAAATATCAATATTTAGACTCCGATTTTCATGGAATTTGCATCACTTTATATTATTACTTTATATATTTTATTAATGGTGCATACTTAGTTAGGGTGACCCTCACACAAAAGTATTTTTAAATAGAATTTTCAAGAAGATTTCATAATTGTTTTTTAAATGCTTCTTATGGCCGATGGAAGGTTTTTGCAAAGTTAGTTGACAGAACTTTGAAACGATACCATGTAGGGCAGAAATACCATATAAAATATTTTATCATTTTTTTCAAGAATTTCCCAATAAAGTTTATAAGTTATTTGACTATCAGTCTTTGCTGGGTCATTGTCAAACAACAGCACAAATAACTGTCGTCAATGTTGTTGTTGTTGTTGTTGTTGTTGTTGTTGGTGTGCGCACACTCTTGGCATACGTAATGTGAGCTTGTGAATACTTGCGTGCTGAATGAATGCGCAATCAAACGCATACTCGCATTCTCATTTTTTCGCTCTCCATCTCTTTCGATTCCTCTCATACGTTTCAATTGCACCAACAACACAGACTCTAACTGCAGGTTTTGTTTGTCATGCGCAGCGTCAAGTGCAACAATTGGAAAAGGAAAATTAATTGCATTGAGATAAGGGTAGGCTTTCGAATTTGGTGTTTTTTTTTATGGCTGCTGATGTTGTTGCTGCAGCAGAGAGTGCCTTTGCAGCAAAATTTTGTTTGTGAAATTGTATTGTTGGATAAACTGAAATTAATGCACAAGAAGTGGGAAATTATGATATTTATGCAAACAATTTTTTTTTAAAAAGCGCTCAGTATTATTTATTGAAAGCATTATCCTTTATTTATCATTTTGTATCGATAATTCTAAAATTGATAGTCGAAGAGGTTTTTCAGCACATGGATGATCCCGTAGATAGTCCACAATAAAATTTTGAAGCAAAATCTGTTAATGCAGACTTGTTGACAATCCTTAAGAAACATTTGTTAGATGGTAAATAGTACAATCGAACCAGAGAGCGAAAGGTTAAAAAATAACACATCATACATACATTAATTTTAAATTTGTTACTATACTAAGTATGGATTATAATCATACAATTTTTTTTGTGAATACATATTGCGATAGTATGGTTTTGCTCCAATTTTCACACCTATTTTTGTATAGTGCATCGCAAAAAACTTCAACCTATTAAGGCATCTAAGTCATTTTTATGGGACTCATATTTTTAGTTTCTAAGTAAACGAAAGTTATGCTCAAAGTACAAAAAAAAAACATTTAAAATAAGGTCATATTATTGGTGTCAAGAGTCCAATTAAAAACTTTTTTCATTTCATCAGTTCGTACCACTATACTATACTACAGTGAAACCTCCCGCAGGCGGACATCTCTCGTGGCCGGACGAATTTCTTGGTCTCAAGTTTTTAGTTATGTATGTTTTTAGAACAAAACACATTCCGGTGGGCGGACGCTCCCTTAGCCGGCCGATTTCACTGGGACCGTTGGTGTCCGCCCACAGCAGCTTTCACTGTATATATCTACTATATAAAATTCAGTCTGTCTGTCTCTTATGGATTGGGCCGATTTTGATGAAATTTTTACTGTATGTTAGTATCGCTCAGTAGGGTAACAGATGCTATAAAACTTTTATTTTATTTAAGGTGGCCCTCATACAAAAATATTTTTAAAATATCATTTTCACAAAGGTCGGCTAATCGATGCTCATGGAATTTACTCCACGTGGCTTTTATAATAAAAGACACAGCTTAAGCCGTAAAAATTTTATTGAAGGTGCATACTTAGGGTGGCTCTCACACAAAAGTATTATGTTCTATGGAAGAATATCTCAACTACTAGACTCAGATGGTTCATACATAAAAGGTACAGGTAAAAGTAAGTTTCAATGGAAAAATGGGCGGTAATACGCCTCCCACATGCGAATAAAATAACATTTTGAATATATCAGCTACTATTTGATGCAGATGCATGAGACTTGGTACATATAAAAGACAATAACTTAACAAATTAATCTCATCGCCCCACCTACCAGTAACGGCATATCAACGTCTGCCAGGCCTGCTTTGTATATGAATATAAAAGAGAACGGACGAAAGATAGTTTCACTGAAAAAATGGGCTGTTTCGCTTATATATTCCATCGCATGAGTTCACACAACATCGCGCCACCTACCGGAAAGGGCAAAATGGCGACTGATGGGTCAGCATGTAAGTAATATACATATATAAGAAAAATCCGATTAGATAGACATAGTACATAGTAAGTAGGATATTAAATTTCAAACTTTATGCTAACCCAAGATAAAACTCATGCTAGTTTCCAATTCCTTTTTAATATCCCAATTTTTATGACATTAATTTTCAAGATTAAATCCATTTAAGTTTTCAACTTTTTTGGACGTGGCTATAACATAAAATGTGCTCTACTTTTTGTTGAATTTTGCAAATATTCTATTCCCTGCAGAAACTATGCAAAAAAGTATAAAAACTAGCAATAAACAAGCAACAGCAAAATATTCCCCGCGCTTATACACAATACAGCGCGTTGTAGCCCGGTGTTGAACCTATGCAATGCATTTTAAATGTGATAACAACTTTTTCATCATATTATGCCTAAAAACTTTAGAGAACATAAAGATATTTTTATTCATGATGACATTGAGAACTTTTTTCACTGACCATATAGCCTGTACGTTTTGGGCCAGAGGAAAATAAAAAAAATTCAAATTCACAACTGCGAGAAACGACCGGAAGCATTTACCACCCAACCAATACAACCCGCTTAAAATGCTGTTCGAAGGGTTGTATAAATTTGTTGAAATAAAAATAGCGAATTTACAAAACACGCTCACAAAATATTGAAAGAAAATAAATTTAAAAGTAGCAGAGCATGAGGAATAAAAGAACGCACGTTTTACAACATTCAGAAACTCCCCGTTTGCAGAGTTTGAGCTGACAGCAACTATGACGGCAATAAGAAACAGCAGCGGTAAATGTAGTACGTGTTGCCCGTGGAAAACTGCGTTGTATTTTATATCTTTAAATTTTTTATTAAACAAGATGTGTTTCGCTTAAAATGTCTTTACTCGGCTTCAACTATTGTAGTTTTAATCAGAGACCACCCAAACGCCTGCTTGTTAATATGATTTTGCAGTTATTTTTTAAGGATTTTCGTGAAACACTTTTTTCCAAATTTTTAAGTCTTTTTTTTTTGTGTTCCTGCTTTTAATTGAAATAAAAGGTCTGAGTCTCATTCAGAAAAAATCACATTTTTCACCAAAATAAATCGAAAAATTATTTCCTCTTACTTTTCTCCACGTGATAACTTTTCTTATGCCGTTGTAATATAATGTACTTTAGATATTAATAATACGTTCCAAAAGTTTAATCCTGTCAGTTACTTAAGTGTTTTATCACAATACTCGAAAGTTTCTGTATTTACTCTACACAACACACCATTATTCTCGAACCAACAGCATCAGAGTATTAACTGTTTACATCCCCAGATGCAGACAAACGTTTTAGACAACACGTCCTTCGTCGTTGCTATTAAACAGAGTTTAATGCATCAAAGGAAATTTATAAATTTTTAAGTATTTTTGTACATTATGTATGAGAGGAAGTTTACAAGAAAGCAGTTGAGGAAAAAACAAAAACCAAGGATTAAAAAGAAATACCTCATTAAAATGTCAATTTATTTACAATACAAAACAGCAGGATCTGAAGTGTTGCGACAAGAAATTAAATTCTAGGATATTGCAAGGTTGCTTGGACAAAATTTTAAATTCCGTTATAAAAGAGATTGAGTTGTGACTGTGTGAAACATAACAGAGAATTTGACCCATTATCGTGGAGTACAGATGCTAGCCTAAGTAGAAACCCACTCAAAATATATATTTTTTTAATTTCATACGCTTACTTACATATTTTATGGTAACGAAAAACTTTGTTCCATAATAAATTGAATTTATTTACGACTCTAAAAATAAATCTCTACTATTGACGTTTTGAGGCCCATTCACGTCAATTGCTTAAAACTAAAATCTCTGCTTATTGAAAAGAGTGTCAAATTATGGAATATATTCACGCAGGAGCATGACAAATGAATCTTAAAAGCAGGCAATTTTTCTCAGTGCAATGGGCTGTTTTTTAATTAAATTCCAATAGCGGCTGCTTGAATTCCTTTTTTATCACAATTTTCATTGGAATTTATTTTCCACAGACCTGAAGTTCTTAAAGTAAATTTCCCCAAATATCTATTCATCTGCTATTGTTGTGTAATAAATCATAAGAGCTGTAGAACAAAGCTTTTTAAATCGCATGCTAAACGCTCGTATTCTTTATTTTGACTAACAAAATTTACGCAAAAACAAAATACGAAAAACGTAAAGAATAAAAATTAAAAATTTAACCCCATCAGAAGTGCAGTATTGTACTGACCCCTTTTTTGTTGTTGTTGTTGTTTCTATTGTAGTAGGCAACAACGCCATCTACAGGCAATTTGTAAAATAAATCAATGGAAAAGGCGCACGCTTACCGAATGGCACCATATCATGATATCTACCCAGTTTATATGCAACGATTCTGTATGTTCTCCATATGGGGCTGAGTCCTTGCAACCGCGCCACTAATTGGCATTGGCAACAGAAGCAGCAGCTGTTGGTTTTCTTGCTTGCTATTGCTGTTGCAGTTGTGGCTCCTGTTGTATTTCTACCACTCTGAACTGGCTGTAACAGACAGAAAACAGCTTACAGCCACAAAATCTGTGCGAGTCGGTTGATATATAACAACAACGACAACAACACCAACAATTACAACAACAAGAATAGTAACAATTACAAAAACAACAACAACGAAGTAAAAACTAAGAAAATAAACAAGCCAACAAAATTCAATTTACTACAAATGGAGTAAACAGCAACAATAACAACAACAACAGAAAGGCCTAACACAGCAGCCGCTTTTCTGACGTATTACCAGCCTCTAAGCATTGAATTCAATTTTAAAAAAATGAATGAATTGAACCGATTCAAATGGAACAGAGCCAAACCAATAACGTTTCAGCAAAAAAGTCTATATGTTGCAAAGAAGTCCAGACTAATTCTATACTGGAAAATTTGCTTAGTTTTATTCTGGATCCAATTAGTTTTTTTTTCGATTTTATCTCAAATAATAGTAGAATTCTCAAGAGATTTGTAAATTTTTCCCAAGCTCGATGGATTTGAGCGAATTCTGGACTTCTTTAGTTATATTAACATTCTTTGGTTTAAGTTAGACGGAAAATCTACTGCAAGTAATTTTTTGTTCTTGTGCATATGAATTTATGCCTCGAGGCGTCAAAACATAAAACAGTATTGTGGAAAGTATAGCATTACACTGGAAAAAAAAACCCATTGAAAAAATTTCGTATCTTAGAATATATCAAAAGCTAGGCAATTCTATTTATTTTATTGAGTTTCGGTTTGAAAATCAATTTACTCACACGCTCTCAAAATAGCTGCGATTTCAGCACACAGAACTCTCCGTAATGGATTCACTTTGTATATTTACACCATCGGTAAAACAAAAACAAAACGCATACACACAAACACACTTGCCATTCAATGGTTTGTTATGTTTGCATGTTAATTTGCGCAATTAATTTTTTTTTTACCAATTTTAAAACTTTAATAACTTTAAGTAATAGGAATATTGTTAACAACTCAAATGCAGGAAGGCAAGCCCTGAAGACGCTCCATAAATGTACTTGAGAAGAATGATTTCAATCTCACATCCTTCAGTGTCTCCATAGAAATGCAAAAATGTTTATAACGATTTCAAACGCGGCAAATCTACGATGATTTCATTTCATAGTTCGATTTACTCTCTACTTTGGATGTTGATAATTAGAATGTCCCGAATATTTTCATCGTACTTGTTTTCTACGAAAATAAGTTTTTAAAAACTAAGTAACAGTGATAGGAAGCTAGCGCAATATCTATATATTTCTTATCTAGAGTAATCCTAGTGGTAGCCATCTGCCTTGCTAGTCCGTTTGTCTTACAGTTTTCACCCAAGTCCCTTGATCTCTGTACCCATGTAAGGTCAATATATAAATGCTGCGCTATCTCGTCAAGGGACATAATGCATTTAAGAACAGCGTAAGAATTGGCAGCTTGACTGTCAGAATATATGTTGACTGCAAGCCAAGCTACTTCCTCACTATGACGTCATTTCTCTTATCGCTAAGTGTCCATTGAAAGTCTCTAGTGATATGGTAGACTAGCAGCAATAGATTTCGTCTTCCCACCAGTTCACCCATTTATTCATTTCTAGATAGAATACAATTCTTGAGGCACTTGTAAGAGAAATTACTGGAGTAGCTTGGGAGGTTGAAAATTAAGGTCTTTTCGAATGGTTCAGTTCCCTCTCACTGTAGGAGACCAAACAAAGATTGCGTCAGTCTCACCATGATAGCGAACTTTCACACTTAAGGCTCTATCGGTGATCCGTAAGAATGCGGAAGGGCACCAATAACTTAATTGAATGGATTGCTCACAGATTGCCCATTTGTATTTTAATTCAGAGAAGATAACATCAAAAATACTTAAAAAAGCCTGTCTATTTGAAGATGTGGGCAGAACTCTTGAAGAAAAGTAATATGATAAAGTTCATATCAACACGCTTAAAAATTGGGTAAAAGCCATCTTATCAATTCAGAACTACAAAAGTATTTTTAAAACAGAAAACTCCGAAGTTCAAATATTACAGTTTGGAAAGCATTCACACAGCGAGCCAGTTTTTCGCAGTGCCGTACACCAGCTGCTTCTGCTTCAGCTAGCTGAAAGCCCCATAAGAGTTAAACTCATTTACTTTCCTTGTCGCTTGTTGGCAAAGGTTTTTTTTACGTTGTTCTGTAGGCTGTGAAAATTTAAAATTGCAAAAGGGGAGCAAATGGAGACGACGGAATATTTAAAAAACATAATCCATAAAGCAAAAAAATAAAAATCATACACTCACTCGTTCAATCAACCTCTTTGTGTTCTTTTTTAAATTTTCCAGTCAATCGAACTTACTGGATTTTTTCGTCCGACATTAGTGCTGTTGTTTTTGCACATTTTGTTGCTGTTATTGTTGTTGTTGTTGTTTTGGCATGTTGCATTTGTTGTTGACAACTCCCACTAGCACATTACTGCTATCCATCCCAGACCGACAGTCCATCCAGCCAAACAGCTATCAATGTCTCGTTTTATGTCTAGTGCTGTTTATGGTTTTACACGACGAAGACGATGATTATTCCAACCAAAGTCATCATTTGTTTGGCACTAGCTCACATTATAATGTGTCGTTCTAAGTCGAGTCTTCAAAGTTAGACAAACAGTATGGCTGGTCTCGAAATTGGAGTTCAACTTAAGTTGAAGCATAAGTACGATATTATGTGGTGTGGGCTTGATATGCGTTGCAGCAGTTTGTTGCCACCAATCAATATCTACACACTCTATTAGTGTGGTCTCAAGTGAATTTTATTTTATTGTTTTTCTACTTCCTTTTTCAACATGTTTTGACAGTGTGCTTCCTTTATTTCACCGTAATAGCAGCAGGTTGCTGTTTCAATATTGCAACTTAATAGATCGACAGCCATTATTTTTATGGTTTTTATTCGTTAGTTTTGTCATGTTTTGTAGACAATGTCATATCGACACCTGATACGATTAAAGAGACATTTCAATATTTTTACACGAATTATGAAACATTTAATATTTTTTGTTACATAAAGTCAATATTTCAATATAATTCAGTGAATCAGATATTCGCGATGATAAAATTCGTATTTTATTATCCAGACCTTTTTTAAAACTTGCAGTCAAATGCATAAGAGAGATGAAGAAAAAGTGAAACTTATTTAGTTAGGGGTCATTTGAAAAATTAGGTGTGAATATTGAAACGTAAAACATGAAACGCTTTTTTAAATTGTGATCTAGATTAGCTACAGCAATAAATGATATATCCAATTAAAGTTCTCATCGAGCACTAAAACTATCAGCTTTTTTTAGTGTAATTATTCAAGAGTGAAAAATATAACCTACAATCATACAATACTAATGAAAAATTTAATATAATTTTGTTGACCTCCTTATTGCTTATCAAAGTTAATTGAAAAAAAAAAAACTAATTAAGTACCCCTTCCCAACTACCAATCAGTAGTAACAAGTAAATCAACATCCTTTTACCCAAATGCGCGAGTTAACTTTATATTAATTACTATTTATTTTTATTTATTTTTTTATTTTTAAACTAATTTTACAAGCTAAATTTAAAACAAAACTTAACTCTACTGAAGTTAGATTGAATCTGTTCTTTTTGAAGAATATATTGAGTGACTTTTAATAATTTTCTTTTTGTTTTATTTTCTTTGTTTTTTTTTTATTCGTACCATATCAAAGTGATATGATACTCAAAGCAAATCGTACTACGGATGTGTAGCAGACGCTTGGTCAGCATTTTGCTGCTGTAAATTCTGAAGAAATATAATATTTTTGTTTATTGCGACACCGAAATGTGTGGTGCCAGCTCGGTAGGAATCGTTAACATCTGTTTCGTTAACTCTTCCCCCTTTAAATGTGGACGTCCTCGTTCACCTTTGGAATTCTCCGTTAGTATTTCTTGAAATCTTTCCTTATGATCATTTTCTGTAGATTTTAAATTTACTGTTTTTGATATATTGCATAATTTTCGCTTTATAAGGAGGCATCCCAGAATTATGATAACCACTGTTATGAGCGATGAATTTGTATAAAACTTCCACTCTATATCTTCGTTTATCAATTCTATTTTTTCTGTGTTGTTCATATTTAACTCCTTCATGAGTTCGAGGGACAGTATTTCTTGAGTTGATGAGTAGATTTCTTTTGTTTGAACAACGGCTGGCATTGGTTCGAGCATCACTTTATTGGAGGAGATGTATTCTTCATTGTTTACAATTACTGTGAGATTTTCATATTGTATGATGAATGTTCCGGTCAGATTAATGCTTTCGTTGTCAATTTTAATTGATCCATTAAAATTATTTAAAAGAAGAGTACCGGGGCTAAGTTCCTCTATCATTGGAATATGCTGGTTATTCGTTATCGAACATGAAGTCGTTTTTCCTTGTAAAAGTTGTACGGTGCAGCTATCTTTATTTAATGTAACAATACTATTCTTGTTGCAAATAGATAAATTATTAAAAGTCTTACAATTTTGTGTTATTCCGTAAATTTCATTATTACATCTTATGATATTTTCATATGGTATTTTCATAATGATTTTATTTCTTTTTATTGGTTTTAATTTTATTACCTTACAATTTTCTTTATTTGTAATAGGCAAATTAATAAGAAACATTATATTGGTTGTATTTGATGCAACCTTTACTTCGGCAAATTGAAGTGATTCTTCTATATTTATAATGGGTATTTTATCATTTTCAATAACTTTTTCCAATTCAAAGATTTCCTTATTTGATAACAAAAATGAGTTTATAATGTTGGCCTTTGCCCAATTAATTCCATTTTCAATGTTTGTTATTTCATTTCTTAACATTTGTAACTTAAATTTCAAATTCATTCCTATAACTAATTGTGCAGTATCACTGCTCTTAAAAAATGATATAATTCTATTATTACTTTTTGTTATGTTATTCATTCTTTCAATTAAATTTTTATTAATAACAACTTGTTCGTTATTATTGTCTAACAACTTGTTTATATAACTTTGAATAACGATAAGGTCATGGTGGTCAGGACTTCCTGCCAACCATTTCCATGCCTTTCCTAGTTCATCTAGGGCTCTTTTATTGGTTTTTGTTGGTCGGATGCGATTAATACAGGATTCAATTTGAGTTATTTCTTGCTGGATGAAAGGAAGGAAGGGATTGTTGATGTGGATATCGGTGTTGACAAAACTTGTTAAATTTTTTAAACTTTCTTCGTAGGTTGCCATTTCTATAACGTGGATTAATTTAAAAGTTCCCTTTTGGATCTTAGAAATTCCGATTTCGAAGGTTACTATTGGAGAATTCGTATAATCCAAAATCCGATATTCAGCTCTGCATAGAGCGAACAAAAATCTGAAATGTGTAAATTCAATTCCGAATTAAACTTTTGTGAATTATGTTCCCTTTCATTGTTAAAACTGTGCTTGGATTGTTTTCTTTAACTATTTCTTTTCTATATCTCGCTGAACCTTTATTTCTCGGTTTTTTATCTCTTCTCACATAAATGACTTGTCCTTCAATATAATCTTTATATGAATCCCGATCTCTGTTGTGGTAGTTTAAATCTGCTTCTTGTTTTTTCGTTAGGTTCCCTATATTGTTTTGTCTAAATTGCTCTAAAAGTTCCTGGTCAGTTGTTACTCTTGTGCCAAAAAATGCTTCTATAGGTCTTGCATGCGTCGTAGAGTGAATGGAATTGTTATATTTATAGAGTGTTTGGTGTAAAAGGTCAGAAAATGAGGAAAATGTTTTTTCCGCCTTGACGCATCGTAACATTTCGCTAAGGGTAGAATGAAACCTTTCCACTTGTCCATTGACAGTGCTTACATATGGAGGGGCTCTAAAGATCTCTATTCCAAATTGGTCTTCTAGCATAAATTTTATCGGGGCTGCTGCTAATGATTTCTCGTTGTCAATAACAATACTTTTTGGGAAACCAAATGCTGTAACTAATTCTCTTAGAGGTTCTTTAATATCTTCCACCGCTCGTGAATTTACTATTTTTGCCATTGCATATTTTGAAAACTTGTCGATAGCTGTTAATATCTTTTTATTGTCCATATAGTATAAATCTATATGCACTATCTGTCCTGGGAATTGAGGGATTGGAGTAGCTTTAAGTATTGGCTTATTCGGGTGTCTTTCGTACTTTTGCTCTTTGCAGATACTACATTGCATTACTAGTCTATTAATTTTTGTTTGCATATTGGGGAAATAAAATTTCTTTAAGAGTTGTACTTTGTTTTCTCTACTATTCCTATGGGCTCGTTTATGTTCCTTTAATATTTCAGTCTCCTGTGCTGTTTCGTCAGTGAGATCAATAATTTTATCTCGTGCATATCTGATTTTGTAATTCCTAAAATAAGTTGGATAAATTTCCTGGATTTTTCCCAAAGTTCTATCGTCAGTGTAGATTCCATTAACTACAGATGGGTTCAAGGATTTTTTTAGAACACTAATAAGATCTTGTTGTGAATATTCTGTTTGGGTTATAGTGTGCCTATGATATGTAGGAAAAACAATTTCAAATTTGTAAGTAGGATCATTGTCTAAGTTCAAAAATATTTGGTTTTTGAAAACGTTTATAGGTGCGTTTGCAAATTGAATTAGATTATGTGATGAACTCTCATCACTATGTTGGGTAGCTGTCAAAGAATTAATTTGCGGTGGTCTGGAAAGGGCGTCAGCAACAACATTTGTTTTGCCTGGTTTGTATTGAAGAACATAATTATATTCTTCCAATGTCGCTTTCCACCTTTTCATTTTGCTATTATTGTTTTTATTGCTAAGAGCATATGTCAATGGTTGGTGATCTGTTACTATTTTGACTCTAGCTGAACCATATAAATAATTTCTTAAGTTATTCAAAGCCCAAATTATCGCGAGCATTTCTTTTTCATTCGTCGCATAATTTTCTTCGGCTTTATTTAATGTTCTTGAAATAAAAGCTATTGGTCGGTCGTCTTGGGATAAGACAGCACCAATTGCATAGTTTGATGCGTCCGTGGTCAAAGTAAATTCTTTGCGAAAATCGGGATAAGCTAGTATAATATCTTGACTGATTAATGAGTTTTTTATTTTATCAAATGATTCAATGGCAACATCATCGAGAAAGATTTCTTTTTTCTTTGATTGATTCTTAGGCATATTGCCATCTTCCCCCCTTAAAAGGGCTGTCAGGGGTTTTGCTATTTTTGAATAATCTTGTATAAACCGACGGTAATAACCGGACAGACCTAAAAATGATCTAAGATCTCTGACGGTTTTTGGTTTCGGGAAATTAAGTATAGCTTCTATTTTTTTCGGATTTGTCTTAATACCGTTATCTGATATAATAAAACCTAAGAATTCAACTTGTGTTTTGAGAAATTCACATTTGTCTAGTTGAACTTTCATATTTGATTCCTCCAAAGTTCGAAATACTTTCGCTACATTTTGAAGATGTTCCTCTTCATTCTTTCCGAAAATGAGTATGTCGTCTATATAGACGTAACATATTTTCCCTATATGCTCTCGTAAAATATCGTCTAGAGTTCGTTGAAAAATGGAGGGAGCATTTTTGAGTCCGAATGGGAGTCTAGTGAATTCGTATTTTCCATTACACACGGAAAATGAAGTTTTTTCAACGTCCTTCTCTTTTAATGGTATTTGGTGGAATCCACTCTTGAGGTCGATGACCGAAAATAGTTTATTGTTCCCAAGTTGTGTCAAAACATCATTAATCTCGGGTATGGGATATCTATCTGCTATCGTTACTTGATTTAGTTTCCGATAGTCTATCACGAGCCTAAATTTCCTTATTCCGGAAGAATCTATTTTTTTGGGTACAACCCAAACTGGAGAGTTATATGGCGACCGAGAAGGTCGTATAATGCCATTAGAGAGTAATTCATTGATTTGTTTCTCTACCTCGTCTTTGAGGGCAACTGGGTAAGGGTAACTTTTCGAATAAACGGGATCTTCCGTTGAAGTTCTAATTTCACCTTTTACTCTGGTTGTGTACGTCAGTTTTTCATCTGGTTCTAAAAATAATTTACGGAATCTTCTTGTGAGTTCCTTAATTGATTCTTTTTGTTTTTCCGTCATATGATCCGTTTTGATAGAAATATTATTAACATCTTGTGAAATCTGTTGATGTATTTTAATTTTTCTACCATTTTTAATAAGCATATAATTATATTCGGTGTATATAATTGCGGATAATTGCTTAAGGCTGTCATTTCCTATTATTGCATGGAAGGATTTAAGTGTTGGGAGTAAAAAGAATTTAATTGGAGTGCTAGGTTCACCGAAAAGATTTGCATAAACATGATGTGAGATTTGAATTGGCCCTCCTATTGAGTTGGCAAAAAATATTTCATCATTTTCCTTTGGGTTTTTTATTAAATTTGTCTGAATGTAGTTCTTGTTGGAACCTGTGTCTATTAGTATCTTTATAATATTTCCGTTATCTAGCTTGCATTTTATAAAGGGTAATGATGATTGGTTTAACCTAAAAAATGTATATCTGTATATTCTTCTGTTTGCAATTGTTGGACTTCCTGAACTTGTTGCACAACTTGCTCTGGAATTTCTCTCATATAACTTTCTAAATTTTGTTCATAAAAATTATTGGTATTTGCCAATTGCGGTGGATATTCTGAATTTGTTTCGACATGATGAATTTGATCGTTGTTATTATCCACCAGATTTGATGGATGCTGTTGTTGAGTTTGAAAGTTATTTTGTGTGGTTTGTTCATAAATGTAATTGTTTGGAATTGGGAGTGGATGTTGTGGATAAACATGGAAATTCCTTTGCAACTTCGGTTGTTGCTGAAAATGTTGCGTAGGTTGTAAAGGCCTTTTCCCTTGAAATTGATTAGGTCTTGGATTGTTCATATAGTTAACATTTCGGGTTTTAATAGTTTGGTCAATTTCCATAGGTTCGGGTCTAGGTAGAGGTTTGGGTGCAAAAGGACGTGGTGGTGGTTGGTTATAAGCATAATTTTGTCTTATTTGTTGTGGTATAAAATTGGGATAATGGTATTGTTGGATTGGGTTAACTGGATAACGTTGGTTTGGAATAGAATTTTGTGGGAAATATGTGAGTTGTGGATAAAATGGTGTGCGTTGGATTTGGTTAACTGGATAATGTTGGTTTGGAATAGAATTTTGTGGGAAATATGTGAGTTGTGGGTAGAATGGTGTGCGTTGGATTTGGTGGCTACGTCGTGGGGGTAATGGTGGTTGAGAAGGTGTGTTGTATTTCTTTGTGTTAGTGTTTACATTGTGGGCGTAATTCGCTCTAAAATCTTGATTTTCTAATTTTTGGCACAAATAAAGAGCTTGAGGTAAATCTGCAGGCTCTCTCATTCCTAAAAGTCTGGGCATGTCTCCGTTGAGACCTCTAATGAAAGTGTCGAGGGCTTTGTCTCTATAAGTCTTTGATAAAATATTCATAGCTTCGGTACCTACTTCAAGGGACGCGAGTTTATTTAAAATAAGAGATAGGCATGAATAAACTTGCTGGTAGAATTCCTGCACAGTTTGCCTATTTTGGACAAGAGATGTCATTTGATATTCCAAAGTTGTGACGTCTCTCTTGTCTGCGTAGTGGGTAATCAAACATCTTATAATACAGTTCCAATTTAATGGAGTGTTATACGATTCTAGCACATTGTCTGCCTGTCCTGTGATTTTGTTTCTAATTTCGTTCAGTATTCCATAGTATTTATTTGTCCCCCTAATTGGTTCATATAGTTGTAGAACTCGTTCAACGCTTTTTTTCCATGAGGTGAATTCACCTTCATTTCCTGCGAATCCCCTAAGGCCTCGGACAATGTCTGGTATTTTGTCTAAGTCTCCCATATTTCCTCTATGCTCTACATCAATAATTTGATCAACGCCGCTAAATTGGTCTGCGTTTGGGTTTATTATTGACGAAACTAATTGTCTACCTTCTCTTTGTAAGGTTGCAAATGCTATACTTGCTATAGCTTGTTGTAATTCTTGAGACATTATTAAAGGTTGTGGTTGTTGATTTTGAGGTGGTTGATCTTGGGGTTGTTGAGGATTTCCTACAGGCGGATTAGGGTTTTGCTGAGGAACAGGAGGATTGGGGTTTAGGATGGGTGGCCGCAATAAATTGTTTTGATTAGCCATATTGCTCTTTGTTCTTTTTAACTAAATTCAAAACTTTGATTCCGATTCGATTTAAACCAGATGATCACTAGGGCAATTCTATATTTGAAAAATTTAATCAAGGACGTTTAATTTAAGTTCAGTTGTTAAACAATTCACATTGCTAAAATCACTTAAAAATTTATTGCTATTTGAAGCACTTTTACTCAATTTAAAAATTTAATTAAATTTAACTCTAGCTTTTAGTTTTAAAAAAAAATTAACCAAGGAAATTTAATTTAATTTCAGTTGTTAGATAATTCACTTTGATGAAATCACTAAAAAATTTGGTGCTGTCTGAAGCACTTTTATTCAACTTAAAAAATTTTAATTAATTTTAACTCTAGTTTTTAGTTTCACTTAAAAATTCTTAATTATTCTTTTTCATTTGGATAGTTCACTTAAATTCAAATTTTTCTTATATTTTTTTTATTGAAATTACTTAAATTCTAAATTTTCACTCTTAAGAAATAAAAAATTGTATTTTTCCTTACATTAGAAGTAACATTCTTTGTTGGACTCCACACCGATTCCTTCGAATAATCCTTTTTGTCCGCTGGTTGACGGTGACTCAGGTTCGTTGAAAATCGTTAATGCTGTGGCTCCTAAGGGCTGATAAGCTCCAAAAGATTTTGTGTCCTTTTTGTTTTAGTTGGGCGCCAGTTAACTTTATATTAATTACTATTTATTTTTATTTATTTTTTTATTTTTAAACTAATTTTACAAGCTAAATTTAAAACAAAACTTAACTCTACTGAAGTTAGATTGAATCTGTTCTTTTTGAAGAATATATTGAGTGACTTTTAATAATTTTCTTTTTGTTTTATTTTCTTTGTTTTTTTTTTATTCGTACCATATCAAAGTGATATGATACTCAAAGCAAATCGTACTACGGATGTGTAGCAGACGCTTGGTCAGCATTTTGCTGCTGTAAATTCTGAAGAAATATAATATTTTTGTTTATTGCGACACCGAAATGTGTGGTGCCAGCTCGGTAGGAATCGTTAACATCTGTTTCGTTAACTCGCGCAATTAGATTCTTACATGTACACTAAAGCTATGTATATTAAGTTACATACCAATACTTACATAGTAATATAGAAATACAAATATGTACATTGAAATTTCGGGTGGTAGCTATATGTCGGTTTTCATGAAAAAATTTTACACCGGTCTGTTTAGACCGATGAAGAAGTAAGAATATGTTTATGTCCCAAAAAAAAAAACTTTTCCCGATATGATAAATCATTGTCCAAAGTAGTAGGTGTATTTTTGAATAATATAAAGAGCTAAGGTCATCAAATCTGTATTATATGTATATGTCCTTAGGATAAACTAGTTTTTCCTAGGCCAAACTAGTTTATTTGAAAGCCTAAAAGTATACAATTTAATTTTAATTTATTATAAAATTATTATAAAATGCGCATATTGTAGACTGAGCGCCGCAAAGCCGCTGTTTAGAGGATGTGATTCCAGAGCCGCGGCCTTAGGCCGACCAATTACCTTCACTTACCACTTGCCAAGTATATAATGAAATTGACAAATTTTGTTGTCTGGCTTTGCTAGTGTCGTCCACTTCACTAACCACAGTGCTTTTGCATTAAAATTTCATTGCACATCTTTAGGCTTAACTAGTAACTAGTTTGGCCTAAAAACTAGTTCGGCCGGTAACATATATATGACGCGCTCAGAGCAAAAGTGTTCCATTTTATTAGCTAGAGAAAAAACGCACCAAGAAATTCCAAAGAACAAAAACGAACCTTCATTCTGCTTTGTTTGTCTAAACCTAAATTTAATAGCTTTTTGGATTTATCATGTTTAGGGTATAATTGAATTTATAAGATAATAAAATACTTCTAAAAAATTTGTTCCTTATTCAATTACATTGTCAATATCCTAATAAGTAAAAATATGGTATCAAATAATATTTATTTTTTATAGATACATATATGATATTTAATTTCTTTACGTTCCACCCTTGCATACACACCTACATCCATTTGCATCCATATGTAAATATGCCCGAGCACATACGCCAAATTCAATATTTACTATCACAATCGTAGCATTGCATTTTTTTTTTTTGTTGTACTTTGCATGTGTCGTGGTTTGCGAATGGGTTGCAAAAAACGGTATTGTAAAAATTTATTTTGTGGTTTCCATCTGAGTACCCTGCCATTTCCAGCGTATCCTGTTGTGCTACTGAACTGAAGCTTTTACCACACCTATCTTGAATATTTTGCTGCTTTTTAACATTGCATTGTCCCTTGGCATAATTTTTTTCTAATTCTTATTTCTTTTTCCAATTTTATTTTGTATTGGTTTTTCTGTATTTTATATTGAAATTTTTTGAATGCTACAGATACATACACACAAACGCTTGCATGCCAGCATAAAATTAATAAATTTTATGTATTAATATTTTATTATTTACTACACATGAAAGATCAGAAATGCAGTATTGTGCAAAGGTGTTTCTTCTACCTTATATACGGTATATGCTGGCTAATATGATTATTTTCGCAAAGAAATACTTAAGTTTTCTGCTGGTGTTTCTGAATATGATGGTATTTTAAAATGTCGTAAGCAAACAAAACCTTTTAGTTAACTTCAAATATAAACGAAATTGCCATTTTTTTTTCAAACAAGGATATCTGAGCCTGATGTTGTGAAGAAAAACTGTCAACATATTCATGTTTTATACATGGAAATCATTTGGACACACATATTTAGTCGGGAATATGGATTAGGCCGAAAGTTAGTATTGTGTGCCTCAGTAATCAATATCTGGACCAAACCAGACGTTCGAGACTATGAATTAAGTTTGTCGAATTTGTTATAAATATGTGGTACATGTATGAACATGTGAGTTCTGAGGAGGTGTGGCATTTTTCATACATAAGCAAAATAACTATTTCTTTATAAAAAAAGTAACATTTTCCATGGCTGGTTGAATAGAAAATGTCCAGACATATTGAATAAGTATCATTATACTTTAGAACAGAAAAAACATTATAGGCAAAAAACATGCTTTTTTGACAAAAGGTGCCTTCAAGAGAATCAAAACTCTCATCGAAAAAAGAAAAATATGCTGAAATTGTTTTCAAAAGTCACTCTAACTCTTAAGACTTTGACGGCCTGAGGCTAAATTGCGATGCGGCTTATGAATAAGCCCTATAATGACCTTAATGTTTGCAGTATGATAACGATTTGTCAAAAAAGTCCACCAGAGCGCAAAAAATAGTACTTGCATCCTAAGTATTAGGTAAAAATACGGGACATATTACCAAATATCTATATCTGTGGGCACAAGCAAGCTAAAACGTTTGGTTATGTCATTGTGTTTTGTATCATTTCAAAAACCTCTTCTTTGCGCTATATATTGTACTATGAGACTCCGAACTTTGTACAGTAAGGTCCCATAGGGAAAATATGTTCCTACACTAGCAAACACGCATAACAGTGGGTCAGCTAAAAGTGTTTTAGATACAAAAGATCTTCTTAAGTTTTAAAACTTTTACTTAAAATTTTGTTCCATCAATAGTATATAAAAGACACAACAAATCTGTATTAGATAGTCCAGAAGCATATTTTGATTTGTGTTAGAAAATAATGAAAAAATCGAGTAAAGTCGAACAATCCGAAACAAATAAATATAAGGTTGAAAAAGTCAAAATATGTTAAATGAGGTCGATGAAAACGAAAATATTTGGAAATATTTGGAAAAGATTGAAATTGTCGATAGAAGTTGAAGAATTCGAAAAAAAGTTGAAAAGTTGATTTCAGATTTTGAGCTTAAAATTGTCTATACAAAAAAGAAAATGTAATCACATGCAAATTATTTCAGTCCAGCAAAAAGTTGTTACCAAATACTTAAATATGTTGTCCGAGATGTGATCATATATTAAGTAGCAAAATGATCCAGCTGTAGTAGAATTTATTGACAAAATTATGGGTGAACTTATCAACATCTTACCATAGTATTCACTGTATAAAAAGCTGTCAGAACCATTAAAATTTATGTATCACAGTAATGCCGATTGTCTATAGTTCAGTCATTTCCATGAAGACACTTTCATATTGTCACGCTGTATCTTGCTTAACATGTATCTCTGCCAAAAAAAAAAACTATGGGAAAAGAAGAAGTGCAAGCTTCATTCATTCAAAAAGTGGCTCCTTGATGCGTTTCCAAAAATTGTAAATTTATTTTCTATTAAAATGTTTAGCGCTACAGAAACTGTAAAGATATTCTACATTTATGTAACAAAAACTTGCTTAGGAGCTAGTTTTATTATTGTAGAATTCAAAAATCTTTGCATATCTCTAGGCATAAAATTACACTTAATTGCACCCGCTACAGGTAGATCGAATTGGTAAGTACTTAGAACGATATGTGAATACTGTGGCTAATTAACTAAAATTCAACTGAGAAACAAATGTCCAATCGATTACCTATGTCAGTCGTGTAATATTTGCACTTAACACGATAGTCAATGAAACAACTGTATATCTCTACTAAAAATATTGACTGGAATTATGGCTTTAGCCCATTTTCTGCCGCTGTTCCAGTTTTCGAACAGCAAATTTGCTCATTTTCACCGAATTTTTGTTCTATGTCGAGGCATAAAAGAAGCTAATTGGTATAAAGCGTATTATAGTAAATTAAATTGGCTTTCAGAAAAAAAATTTATTGGCCACTCCCCTTTTCCGTGGTGGGCTACAGCTAATGACTGAAAAATACCTTATTGGCAGATCTATTTTTAGTGAGTTAAGTAATATATAATTAAAAATAATTAGTTTCCAAAAGTAAATTTTTTCTGTAGATAAAGGTCGAATATAGTCAAAAAAAAGGGACTTTACACCAGATCTGTTTCTACTAGGAAGCATTGGTGGACTCGCAAAAGTGACTGTTCGAAAAGTCGAACAATGGCGGTTGATGGAAACACAGCTCACAACAAAATGTGTGTTTGTAAGCGATCTGTTAGATTTTTCACTCAGAAACAATTCTGCTTTACTTCGTGGGTTGGCAAAGTACGAATGTGATTATATTATGATATTTTCTGCCAAAAAATTTTTTTTTCAAAAAAATGATACAACATTTTGAACAACGGATTCGAGTTTTTTGGATCCTAATTAGTCTAGAAATATCATGCAGCGCGGCAGATAATGGGTTAAGGTTTAATCTAAGCAAATGTAATCTAATTCAATAAAAAATGAAAAATGAAGTTGGTATGATTCGGGTCATTGTGTTGCTGAATGTACCAACCTGTAGAAGGACCCAGCTTCGTTGCTGATGCCTTGAGATTGCTACGTAAGATATTCGAGTACCTGAAACGATCACATATAGTGTAAATAAATAAAATTTCCAATTTTTAATACTACCTCATAATGTTCAATCACTATCGTTTCTTTTGCTTTATAATTTGGTTTACAATTTTATTTCAGCTTAAGATCAAGTTTCCCAACGGATTTGTTTTCGGATTACACATTTTCTTTTTTTTTAAGCAAATTATCTGAAAAATTTAATATTTTATTTACTTTTCGGCTGACACTTCCTTTCACTCTGAGCAGAAATTTATTTTCGTTCAATTTTTGGCCAATCTGTATGCTCATTTTTCTCTTACTTAGTATTAGTATTTTCTTACAAGGTTATTTCGATACGACGCGTCGTAGGGACTCACTTTGCAAAGTTCAGAAGTTTAAAGAATTTTGTTATTTTCTTGAAGTTACCACGTCTACTTGCATAACTCCACCCATATGTATAAATTCTTACATTCTTTATATATTAAACGATATTCTTCTATAAAGTTTCATAGCATTTTTCACAAAATGGTTGGCTTGATTTTATACAAGAAATGATGTCATATGCTGCATTTCGAACGTTGTAAAGTTGACCATACTATTTGTTATACAACGTAACTAAATTTCGTGCTAATTGAATTGTATCTTTAAATTAAAATGACCCATCAATTAGGTAAGCAAGTATCTTATAGCTTTACACACTAATTCGTTACAATCTCTGTAATTGGTGGGGTTAAAGGTGTATATTATCAGTATGGCTCAATTTTCATATAAAAAGGCTGACTAAACTACGAATGGTTTAGTTAAATTTGCAAAGTCAAAGTCAAAATTTCATTTTAGACCTTTCAAGATGAAATTCGTGGACTTGCTCGTAGTTTTTTCTGTAATGGCTATTATAGTAGAGTCTAAAGCTATCAAAAAGAAAAATAAAGTCGTAAGGGACGCTGACGCCAACAATAATAGTAGTGGTATTGAATTCCGAAGCCAGCCATTTATGTTTGACGAAAGCACTTTAATAAATCCGGTCACAGCAGCGGCGGACAATGACATTGTTGATAGTGACTTACCAAGCCGTCCAAATATGCTTAATGCCGAAAGCAACAACTACAACAATAATAATGACAACAACAACTTAGTGTTTTTGGATAATGATGACAATGCCAATAATAATGAAAACAACAATCAGGTCAGAACAGCAGCGGATAATGACAATGATGACAATATTGACAATGACAACAATCAGGTCAGAGCAGCAGCGGATAATGACAATGATGACAATAATGACAATGACAACAATCAGGTCAGAGCAGCAGTGGATAATGACAATGATAGCAATGATGACAATAACAACAATCAGGTCAGGGTAGCGGTGGATAATGACAATGATGATCATAATGAAAATGACAACAATCAGGTCAGAGCAGCGGTGGATAGTGACAATGATGACAATAACAACAATCAGGTCAGAGCAGCAGTGGATAGTGACAATGATGACAATAATGACGATGACAACGACAACAATCAGGTCAGAGTAGCAGTGGATAGTGACACTGATGACAATAAGGATAATGACAACAATCAGGTCAGAGCTGCAGCGGATAGTGACAATGATTGCAATGATGACAATGACAACAATCGGGTCAGGATAGCGGTGGATAGTGACAATGAGGATCATAATGACAATGACAACAGTCAGGTCAGAGCAGCGGTGGATAGTGACAGTAACAACAATCAGGTCAGAGCAGCAGTGGATAGTGACAATGATGACAATAATGACAATGACAATAATCAGGTCAGAGCAGCAGTGGATGGTGACAATGTAGACAATAATGACAATGACAACAATCAGGTCAGAGCAGCAGTGGATAATGACAATGATGACAATGATAGCAATGATGACAATAACAACAATCAGGTCAGAGCAGCAGTGGATAGTGACAATGATGTCAATAATGACAATGACAACAATCAGGTCAGAGCAGCAGCGGATAATGACAATGATAGCAATGATGACAATAACAAAAATCAGGTCAGGGCAGCGGTGGATAATGAAAATGATGACAATAATGATAATGACAACGACAACAATCAGGTCAGAGCAGCAGTGGATAGTGGCAATGATGACAGTAATGATAATGACAACAATCAGGTCAGAGCGGCAGTGGATAGTGACAATGAAAGCAATGATGACAATAACAACAATCAGGTCAGGGCAGCGGTGGATAATGAAAATGATGACAATAACGACAAAAAGAAGTAATTTAGAGTTGTCGGAAATATTATTTCCAATATATTATTATTATTAAATATATTTAAATAAGGAAAGGGCTAGGTATACGTGTCCTTCATTTCTGCAAAGTTGAAGGCGAACTTTAATTTATTTTAATTTATGTATGTAATCTATGTACTTATCTATAATTAAATATATCTCGACAAGTGAACGACCCACTTCAAAAATGAAGGCAAAAGCTTAAATGTTCATGTCGAAATAGTTTTCCAAGAAAATTAAATGAAACTCAGATACAAATGTCGTTAATACAAAAACTGCTACGCTTTGATGTCGATAGAGGCTTCAAATTGCAGATAGAGATACTAGTCAAAAAGGAAGCAAAGGAATAATATACATACATATATTTATAGGTAGCAGCTGAGATCTAGCACCAGTTATGAAGATAACAAAATTTTGGCTTTCCATTTATCTGCAAACAAGTATACTCAATTTTCAGTACATACGCTTGATGTAATCCTTAGACATTGATCCTTTTTACAGCCTGGTAGATCACTGTGCGATGGTCTTCTATTCGACCGAAGTATATTTCAGAGCAAAATTCCATATCATTTTCTGCGAAGTTTGATTTGTTCCAATAAATGGTGTCATATGCTACATAGCATGTCTTTAAAGTTCGAATTTGTTTTCGTACAATGTGAAGTTATAAACGTGTTTTTTACTATTTCTTATACAACGTGACTTGACTTGGTACTAATTGAATTATTTTAAAATGAAATGAAACAATTAATTGTTATGCAAGTATCTAATAATTTTGTACACTAATTCGTTGCAGTCTCTGTAAATGGTAAGTTTAAATATTTACATTATCAGTATGGGTCAATTTTCATATAAAAGGGCTGACTAAAATTCAAAAGGTATAGTTAGTTTTGCAAACTCAAAGTCAAAGTATTACTTACGACCTTTTAAGATGAATCTCGTGTACTTACTCGTTGTCCTTGCTGTAATTGCTGTTATGGTAGAGTCTAAAGTTATCAAAAAGAAATACAAGTTGCCAGTGGATGACATAGCTGAAGTCAACAATGCTGATGTCAAAGACAATGTTGACCTTGACGCTCCGGTCAATGACAATATTGACATTGTTGACAATGTTGACAATGTTGACAATCTTGTCAATTATGACAATGTAAAACGCATCGATGACAAAGTTGTCCCTGATGACATTGTTGGCAATGTTGCCAAAGTTGACATTGTTGACAATCTTGAGTATGCTGGCGATGGTGACATTGTTGGCAATGGTAACAATGGCGATGGCGATGGTGACATTAATGGCAATGGTGACATCAACCATCGAGTAAACGGTCTTGAGTATGCTGGCGATGGTGACATTGTAGGCAATGGTAACAATGGCGATGGCAATGGTGACATTAATGGCAATGGTGACATCCACCATCGAGTAAACTGGCTTGAGTATGCTGGCGATGGTGACGTTGTTGGCAATGGTAACAATGGCGATGGCGATGGTGACATTAATAACAATGGTGACATCAAGCATAAAATAAACATGTAAAATGATGATAATGTCAACAATTATTACATTAATGGCACTTACAACAAATGGCAGTAATGTAGAGTTGTCGGAAATATTATATTATTATTATTACTATTATTATTATTATTATAAACTACATATATTTTAATAAAGCACATTTATACGTGTTAGAACTTATCTTATCGATGGCTCTCGCAACGTTCAAAAATCCATTCATTGATTGTTTTCTTTTATTACTGTATCCTTAAGTTAAGTTTATGAGAAACTGTTTTTATCGATTTTTCAGTCCAAGTGACTCTGAAAAATCGGATGCACGAGAATGGTTACGATTTTTATTGAGATATTGGATGCTCGAAATACACATAAAGCTCTTCTGTTGAATCTGACGCACTAGCCACTATTCTTCCAGTTTACTGTTTACTGTCATCCACCTGCAATTTCTTAGACCCCTTGGTTGGGTATTTAATTTGGTAGGTACAGATACACGTTTTGGAAAAAGTTAATCTTTTGTTTTTTATGGTTAATTGTTTGTTATAACATTATTTTATATACAACTATAACTAGCTTTTTGGCCAGAATGATTATTGTTAATTAACATTTAAAAAGGTGACTATAGATAGGAGTTTGTGCTGAGTTACATACGTGCTGCACCAACGATAGTCGAAGTATATGATTTCGATATATTGGGTGTATTATTTTACTATCTTATCAAGAAATTTTCTCCAAAGTATTTAAATGAAGGATATATAATCTGATCAGATAATCTGTAAATTAGGTTCGTGTGTCTTAAAATTATTTTCACCTCAGGAGCGGAAACACTATAAAGTCCTGCACCTCACTGTTGATGCCTTTGACCAGGTCAAAATCTAAATATCGTACACTGCATCAATATAGAAACGCAAATCGCAGAGTGAGATTTATTTGAAAATGATATCACCAAAAGGTGATTAGAGTTGGAACTTGATATATGCCGTTTTTGAACGCCCTGGAATGCAGTTCCGTTCCACTATATGAATATATGTAATTTTATAATATTTTATGAGGAACTAACTTGTGTTATTATTGTTTCCCATATAAGTCCAAACTATGTATCTCTAGTCGAAACATTTGAACATCCCCATTCCCCTTCCTGGAACTGTGGAGCAATATGTACACAGATCTTTTTCGCTCATAATCTGAATTAAACTTTTTTTCAAATTATTTTTCTTTTTGCAAACCAAAATTAAGACGTCAAAAAAGGCGCGCTCACAATTTTATGATTTGACACCAGGGTTGCCATTCTCAAAACAAAAAAACTTCCCTCAAGCGGTAAATTTTTTGGACAAAAAATTGATAGCTTTTTTTATTTTCGTCAGTATTAAAAAATTAATTCATAAAAAGGTAAAAACTTAAATTATGTAATGGGAAAAGCTTGAAAAAAAAGCTGATGCTCTTTTTTTAGGAAATAAAAATGTTTCACGGTAAAAGTTTTTTTAGGTAGGGGGTGGCGAATTGCATCTTCGCCCAGGGCGCTAAATTTGCACGCCCACTTGCATAACTTCGCCCACGTGTAAAATTTCTTAATTTCTCTATATATTCAACCACATTATTCTATAAAGTTTGATAGCATTTTCCACGACGTGGGACGGTTTGAGTTTTTTCAATGACTGGTGTCATATGCTACATATGTACATATCTATTATGCATGTTTTTAAAATACAAATTTGTTTCGTACGTTGAAAAGAAGACAACGTTATCTTTACTATTTATTATAGAACGTGACTAAATTTGCTCAATTATCAGCATTATCTTTAAAATGAAATGACCCTTGAATTAGATAAGGGAGTATCTTCTAATTTTACACACTAATTTGTTACATTATCAATAATTGGTGAGGTTAAATATATGTATTATCAGTATGGATCAATTTTCATATAAAAAAGGGTAACCAAAAATTTAAGAGGTATAGTTAATTTTGTAAAGTCAATAACAAAGTTTCATTTACCATCTTTCAAGATGAAATTTGTATACTTACTCGTTGTTTTAGCTACAATGACTGTTATAGTAGAATCAATACCACTATTTTCATTAATCGACTTCGATGAAATAAATGACGCCGACAACGCAGTCCAGTCCAGGTTGGATGACTACAATAACGTTAACGATTACCTATTTGGCCATTATTGAAATAATGACAGTGCTGATGATGACGACAAAAGAAGTTATTTGGAATGATCAAAAATTTAATTTTCAACATGAAACTATCATTAAGTATATTTAAATAAAACAAGTGTGCATATAAAAATTAATCTTTACGCTGGCTCTCTCGACGTTCAAACATGCACATCACTCCTTTATTGCAAGACCGTCATAATTCAATAAATTAAAATTTTGAATTAATTGTGCAGAAATATCCACCATTTCATGTTTTATTTTGTGTGAAATCAAATCAAAAAGGTTTCCAATGTGAGAAGAGTTTATGCAAACATACTTTTTTGAATTTGCATATGAAAAGTTATTTATCAAAAACTTTAAATGCGTTTTTCTTCAGCTTAAGTTTTTTTGAGTTATGAAGGTTTTACAGTAAAGGAGCAATATATCCATTGGTCGTTTTTTTAAATTAAGGTTACAATGTGAAACTACTTTTGTTGATTTTTCATAAGCTTTCAAGTTATAGTCCGGGAGTTAGCTTTGCATTTTCCATAGTCATTTCCTCCCGCTCAAGCATTTAAATTAGATTGCGCCATTCCTTGCGTCAAATCATATATGCATATTTTTTGGAACAATATTTTGAGTGGGATCTGATGGTTTGTCCCAATATTTTCAACGATTTTCAACAAGAGTTTCCAATTCTCTATTTTTTTTTCGTATGTAAATTTCCTATACTACACGGTGGTATTGAACGCGAAAAAAATTTTGCTAACGCAATGGCTTTATTTTATCATTAGAGCATTCAGGAAACGAGTCCCATAAACTGAATCTTTTGTTTAGTGAAGACAAACTTTTTTCGCATTAAAGACTACCATGATTTACTTTACAGTTGGACTATAAACTCCTTTTTTTCTAAAAAAAAAAAGAGCAAACGAAGAAGAACTATAGTTTTTTTACGCAAAATAAAGTAAACAATTCTGACCTTTTGCAAGAAACTTTCCCTTCTTCCGTCTTTTTCACACCTCAACTAATCACAACGCACCAGACGAAAGCATAGAACTTTGTTAAAACTTTTGATTAATGACCGCTATAAAAACATCTAATATGGAGTTGTGTGGATTTGGCCAACAGCACACAGGAGCAGTCAGAGTAACGTGACTTGTATACGTAGCACTGACAATAACAACAACAAAAACTGTACGTTACCATCCATAAAATGTTAAAAATATGGTTTGTTAATTGTCAACGTGACGTATTCATTAGTTACTCTAGTTGTATATGTATTGTTATATGTGTGTCTGTGTTTGTTTGTATGTATAAATGTGTGTTTGTGTATTTGTATGGATAGCATTACATTTTCCATAAACTTAGATTGCTGTACATATTTCTGTGAATTTTCTTCAATGCTGCCATTTTTACTGTAATTGCAATTTGGTCACAACTCTACAACATCCCGTTGACCTAATAAGCTAACAAAGAGCTTTCTAGGGAAATTTAAATAAAACTTTGTAATAAGACAAGGTATGAAGGTATGTTGTACTCATGAACTGCTTTTTTAATTATGTACGGGTGCATTATTGTTGTTGTTATAATAATTTAAATTAGTCTGCCTAATTAATAAATTTTATAATTCAAATTGACTAATAGTTTAATAAGCTAAATAAGAATAGGCAAATAGCTTGCCGATCGAATGACAAAAGTACTCGAACACGCCTATTGTAATGCCTGAAAGTGTGGTAAGTCCCCACTAACTGGAATGTTTAAGACCGCTCAGAACTTTGAATTAATCTTGATAGTTCCTACGATAGTACATTAGCTCCCATGCCCAAATCTTCAAACGTTTTGCAATCGAATTGGCGGTGACGATTGGCTTGAAGCGCAGAAAGTGTTGCACCGCTTTTACTTCTGCTTCGTCTATGCAGCGCCTACAACAGTCGCAGTAGGGTAAGCCCAGCTTTCTATCTAGGGTGTCAATTGCGAATTGCCTCGAAAGAACCGATGTAAGATTGGGGATCATCATTATGTTCAACCGTTAAAGATTGCTAGCCTTTTTCTGGTTCCAAGTTGGCCATAACAATTTAAAGACCCTGCATCAAGACGTGACAAATTACCTCCGATTGATTAGAACTCTTGTTCTGTTATCTAATTCAGTATAGAGTTCTTGTAACGACGTACTTACATTCCGCAGCATATACTCTGGTGGCATCTCTAATCCTCTTCGAACAACAATGCCAAAATATCCAGGCATCCAGCAGAGCCTAATGTTATGCTCACAAAATCGGTTTAGGAATTTCCTGCAGTTCATTATACATTTAAGCTCGATACAATGCTAACCTAGGGCCTTGATTGAGGCTTAACTGTCGATTCATATGATTCCCTACAATCATCATATGTGTGGCCCATTCCATAACATAAATTTTTCACCGGAAATACGCCGTAGTGCTTGGCAGTATCTACATTTTCAAGTAGATCCCTACTACATATGTAGGTATACTTGGCTGTACTCTGTATATGTTCCATGAGGTTTGGTAAGCAGATCTGCAAGTTTGACATACCGTAATATTGGGGGTTTGATTTGGTGTCAGTCTTATCTGGCCGCTTGATCAAGAAAAGCTCCATGAGGGAGGACCTCGCCCGACTATGATGACGAGCGCTTTAGTAGTAGTTTCTATAATCGTTAATTTCGGTACTTTGTATATGAAATTATTCGCTCTCTCAAGATAAAGTCACTTTAAGCAGATCACATCACATCCATATTGCTAAGTAAATCAAATAATTTCACTTTTGTATTTTAATCTCACTTAGAAGCGAAAGTTTTTTATTGTTGCTGTGTCATATCAAAGAAAGAATTTATGAAATTTAATTGAATTTATTATGAAAATACTTGAAGCAATTAAGCGTGACCACAGATAGAATACTTTAACGTTATGTACATAGAGACAGACAGTGTAGCGTAGTAGTCCGGTGACCTACGTAGACAGCATACGAGTAGGATGACTTAAAAGAAAGTGCAATCACGTATGTCAAACCAATAAAAACAGAATGCAAACAAACGCATTCTTTACATAATAAACAGCAGGGCATCGGATACCATGCACCCATTTGAAATATACAACATAGCAGTAACTTAAATAACAACAACAACAACACTAACTTTAGTTATACCATTTATGGATACTACATATATGCATATGGGCAACAGTAAAGAGATTACAAATAACAAATTACAGTTGAAACAACTGTAATCACGGTTATATTTTAATCATATTATCACTTATTTTCATAATCAAATAAAGTGTGTCGGGTCATTGATTGAAATTTTTTAAATCCATTTCATTTTTTTTAAGTTCCAATGTTATTGCAATAAAGGGTGTTTTTTAGAGATTTAGCTTTTAAATTCTCAATACTGTTTTTATTAACAGTCAATTTGACAGATGATTTGAGGAGTGGGCGAACAGAACGGCACATTTCCATGGTCAGTCGTTTTGTGTTTTTTGATAAAATCGTGTCTATTATACTAAGCTTTAAGTAATTTCAATCTCAGCCAATTCAAAAAAGCAATAGATGTCATATTTTTTTGATAGCAAAGTGAAGACGTTCTTGCAAAAAGGCACATGTCCTTCATATATTTATATTTTTTAGCCAGTCGTGAGTGTGGATTTTCAAAAGAGCAAAAGATTTAAAAAAAGCTTATGGTCGAACAAAAGGGCACATATTTCATATAAAAAAGTGTAAAGGGTCGAACAAAAAAGGGCATGTTCAGTTTGTCCCAGCAAAAGTGCACATCTCCATTTTTTCCCACCGTTTTCTGTTAAGGTATTCAACATTTTTAAAATATTTTTTTTTTTGGGTCTGAATGAGTAAAAATAGTAGCGCGAATTGGCATAATCGTTTTTTGCGATTGCTGAACATTTTTAACAATTGGACATGTACCGTTTTGTTCGTCCACTCCTCATTTGTGCTCAACATATTTTTGGAAATTCACTAAAATTTCAACTTTAAATGCGCTCACATGATTTTTTTGCAATTATGAATTCAATTGAACGCCAAGGTAGCGAGATTTGAAACCACTGGATTATTTCTCGTGGCACTGTCTATAGTTTCTGACTTATGCTAATAAATCATCAATAATTGACACTTTAAAAATCCACAGCGGAGCGGAGGAGGCCGTTAAGCCGTTAATTGAAGGCGAAAGCCGTTAATGGCCGTTAATTTAAGATAATTATAATAATTTTTATCGAGCTAAAAAAAAAGTTCCAGATATTTTGGAATGTAGATTGTCGTAAATGTGAAAACGATAATGTTTTTGTTAGTGGTAAGGAAGGAGAGCAAAGAATTTTAATATTGATGAGCAAAAACAAAATGTCAGGAAAAAGGAAAATTAAAATAATTTTTTTTTTTTTTTTGACAGGCCGTTAATTCTTCGATTTTAACCATAGCTCGTGTTGTTTCCGAAATATTCAAGTGGTCAATAGCTCGAAAAAATTATTGAAAGTTTCAACTTCAGACTGAGCTAAATATTGGCCAGCTCGAAAATCATATTTAAAGCCTAAATGGCATAAAATTGTCTAGTCAATAGAGCCAAATATCTGGTCGTTTCGATAGCTTTTTGTCTATTATTTAACTCGAAACTAAGAGAGTCTAAAAAATCATTCTTTATTTTAACATTGTGAAGATGTAAGTCGGATTTGGGTGTTAGCGCTATGAGTATGTAACAGAAACATATCAACACGCTACATAAAAAAGAGACTACAGGTAGAAAGCAAACGAACAAAGACAACACTGCGATAGATGAACGTCTGATCACAATGCTCGACGCTTTAAGCACTTCAGTTAAAGACTTCAGCAACTTAGTGTAAAATATGTAAATAAAATAAAATTATTGAATTACTATAGTTTCTTGGGAGTTACTCCTGCTCATTTCCAAAATTTACTTATGAACTTTCCCCATTAATTGGTGCACTATAACTTTTTTCGAGAAATTGACCAAACTGGAACATGTCTAAAACAAATTTTCAACCTTACCCTTTCGAGAGTTTAGAGACGCCTCTGGTTATGTTCAAATTTAATTTTCGACCCATACTCAACAATTGGTGCAGCCAACACTTTGGCTTAAAACTTTGCCCAAAATTCCTCTTCTTGCTTTTCTATCCGTGGTGTCATCATCGTATTACAACACGTTGATGTGGTATGATGATATCCAGCAACACTTGTCTTATACTGGTCCCATGCAGTTAGCAATACTGTCAGGATTCTGACAGTTTCTGCTGAAGCTCAGCAGTTGATTTAATTTCTTCGTTAAAATTTCATTCATTAAAAATTTAGCTTGTATTTTGCATTTGTTTTCTCCTTCTCCTTATTTCAGGCCTTTTTCTAGACTGAGCATTATTTAGAATTTTAATATAATCAGAAATTAGTTTTGATATCACCTGAGTTAATTATAGCATATATTTGGCATATGCCCAAAATAATATTACACAACTAGCCAAACTTCTTCTCTAACGTTTACATAAAATTTAATAATTCCAAAAAAACGAGTTTAAATAAATGTATTTTAACTCAAGATATCTAAGTTTGTAATATTTCACTTCAAACACACAAGCAATATCTCTTTAGAAAATAAAGTTTTCAGAATGAAATCCATAACGGAAGTTTCCACATAACTTTCGTCGAACCACAATTAATTTATAATCGCTGGAAGCGCATTGTGGGGTCATATGGAAGAGCCATAATAGCATATGGATTGGGAAACCAAGAAAATATTGACACCCACAATGGAGGGGCCATTTAACAACAACAAAAACAACAAACCAACAAACATACGTACGAACGCGCAGTAGTAGCAAAAAATTTAAATTTCAAATAAAACTGAGGCGCTAAATTAATGCAAAGTGATTCAAGTGACCAAAATTGTCCGAATGTTCAATGTCGATGGTAATGGCAAATTGCGAATTTCGAATGAATGAATAAATGAACGCATGAATAACTGGATAGATGGTGGGATTTCAGTGAATCTGATGCTGATTGATGTAACGATAAAGACGATGATGATGTTCATGGTGATTACGTTCACGTTGTTGCTACTGATAATAATTATGGCGCGGAAAGTGAACGCATTCGTAGCGAAGTGTGGAAAATATCTCTCTTTCAATGAACCAGTATTACCCTTGAGCATAATGATGAGTAGGAAGTTGAAAAGGTAATGTGAGATATTCAGATGTATGTTTGGGTTTGGTCTGAAATCACCGCGCATTTATCCAACTGACCGGAGACACCCTTATAGCTTTGACAATGACCAGCCAACACATTCTACTTTGGTTAAGTTTGCCTGCATGGAAATCGCTTTGCGTTGCAAACGCGTGGCTCATTTATGGTTTGAATAATGAAGCAAAATCTACCTATACTGAAATCAATATCCAGAGGAATTTGCATTTGAATGCTTTTGTTTTCTGAAATCACTAACCAAAGCATTTACTTTCTCAAATTTTTTAAACTCCACACAGTGGCAAACAATCATAATAGGGATGGCCTAACTATGATTTGAAGTGGTTTGAGGCTAGGTTTGGTTGGATTTTTTTTTTTAACGTGAAATGGATGAAGAGTTACATATATAAAACTGTTACAGCTATTGTCTGGAGCAAACATTTTGATAGAACTACTTTGATTTTTGAAAAAATTAAGAAGAAAGTAAACTAGAAATATGAAAAGATACGTCAACCTATTTCCTTAGTTGAGGAGAATATAAGTAGCAAGAAAATCAAGGTCGATATAGTTATGTATGCTATGTACCAAACTGAAAAATTTCATAAAAATTTAGCGGTTATATTATGTGGAAAGCTTTGCATTGTCATCTTAAAGAAATAATTACAACCCGTGGATGGAAATGGAGTATAAGCTTGTGAAGCCCTTCAAGGCATTTAAAAATGAAACTCTCTTGAGCACAGTTTTCTGTGCAAAATTCGTTTTGGTAATGACAGTGCAATTCTGAAAAGTCCCTGATTAAGTACCTGTTAAAAAAAGCCTCAACTATATGTTTGATCGAAATTGATTGTACCAAGTCTTATTATAGCAGCTTTATGGCCTCACGGCGGACGAAAACTACCATCTCATCTTCACTTTCTGTTCTCCAAGTTGCATGCATTAATTATCATGCACATCAAAGCAACTCAATTAGATATTTGAGCACTTCCGGTCATTCTTTTGCCATTTTTCATTTTATGAAATAATACATTATATACGACTACATATTTATACGACTCCACCCTCCTATCATATCCTTACCAACTATATATCTTCCTCATTTATTTTTAGTGTTTGTTTGTTTGACGGCATATTGCGAGAGATGCTCATTTAGTTGCAATATAAAGTTCTTTCAATATTTGTTTTCGCAGTTTATTTTGCTCTGTGTATTTGCTTAAGGTCAACAGAGTGTTGGTTTTTGTGAGCTTGTGTGTATGGGTAAATATTTTATAAGAACATTGATAAAATATAGCATACACTAAATTTAATTTTTGCTCCAAATTCAACCCAGAAGAAAATGCAGTGTAAAAAATATTATGTTTACATTACAGTGAGATAACATAACATAGAAATTAAAAGCGATAGGACATAACCGAGAATTTAAGTATTCTGTTAATACAAATATAATCTAATCAAACAAAAGACAATTTAAAAACATAGATAAATACTCCATAGTTACTCCATAATATGGTATACTGGCAGCTTTCTTACCGATAATGGAACAGTCGCTGCTGGCTTAAGTCCAAACACTACGTATCTCTAGGAAAACACCCGAGCTCTTCAAAAACCTCTAAAATATAAGAACAGATAAACTAATATATTTTGAAACTGCCTTAAAAGCCTTATCGCCACGAACAATAAAGATTTTCTCGTAGAAGTTATAACACATAGTTTTGAATGGTAGCAAAACGTCTGATAAGAAGGCGTTTGTTCATATCTCTGTTTTGGATTCGAGAAAATATATCTGCAGATAATTGTTTGACCCATTTTACGTCAAAAAAAAGTCGGCCGGGGACGAAATTTTTGATTACGTGGAATTTTGTCTGTTGGTCCTTTTAGGTCAAAAATATAATTTTGAGCAGTTTTTTTTTCACTTAGATCAAAAAGAGATGGTACAGTAGAGCTTTACTTTCGAAATTTCAAGCATGTAAAGCTCCATCTTTTGAACAAAAACTCAGTCAAAATGTGCACTTCAATTTTCGAAGGGTTGCGGTGCAATGTTTGATACCATTTTACACATTTTAATTTTTTCACTTACGAAGTAAAATTATGTCACATTTGCATTAGGTTTTTTTAGTGCATTTATCACACAATTTATTAAAGCTTTTGTAACCAAGTTTTTTTCATCAAACAGTTTCAACTACATTCTTTTTCTACTTTTAATTAACCTTCTGCTTCCTGCTTTTTAACATGAACATTTTACATTCACTGCCCAAAATATCCAACAGTAGCTTGAAGTTCACTTAATTACACTTATTTGCATGATTATAGCAATTTAAAACCGTCTACACCCTTAATTTTACAAACACGTCTACGCCATGGTGCATCAATGTGTGCATATACAAATAGATATGTATGTTAGACTGTCCGTTATTTGCAGCAGTTTCTTTAATCGTGGAGATTGGTATCAATCAGTGCTTTTGTTAGGAATATATAATATTTTTAATCTACAACAATTTTTCTTTCAGCCAAGTTTTTTTAAGATATGGGCATTTCGATCGCCTTGGTTTTTTGCAATAATCTTGAAAACGAAAAATTTCCCAAAATGAACCTTAGCACTAATTATAGAGCTAATTAGGCGCTATAAGTTAAGTCTATTGTAAAAATAAAAATCCTTTTTATTTTAACTTTTTTTTTTACTTTAAATGTGCTTGACGGTCGAACGGGAACCATGGAAATGCCCATATGGCTTTACTCGAAAACTAGTGGGCCCACATATTGTTATTTTAATCATATTTAGTATATGTATACATTTTAGTGTTTATTATTTTATTCTCAAAAGCTCATAAGACGAAGGACTAAAAACTGATAACATTATTTTGTAAGTCCAAAAGTTTTCGAATAAAAAAGAAAATTTTAAGTGCTCGGTAGCGAAACTACACAGCGCTAAAATAACATTTTTATGCTAAAAATTTAAGATTTCTAACATAAACATTGAGTCACTATGAGAACATCGGAAAGAATTTTGGCAGATAACGTACAGTCCAGTACATACATATGTATGTATGTACATGAAACATGTGAGAAACATTTGTCTATGTATTTATGGTTTATATTTGCTATCTCTTAACTTACAGATTTTTCAACACAAATCGACTTCAAAAGCGCATTTTAAAGTGGACATGCATTCACTAACATGAATAACTTCAACAACACCAATATCACAATTATTAACACACAAACAACAATTGCATGTAACACTAGGTTACAAAAATTACTATGTCAAAACCAGCCATGTCCAAAATGGTTTTCTCAAAAATATAGGCAGATGAAACTGGAAAAGTCTGAGCTCTGATTCGCAACTTGATACATAAAAATAAGAAAGGGGAACTCCCAAATTTTGATAAAACGAAGTAAGCGAAGACGTGCATACATTTTGAAAATTAGGTATAATTTAAAGTAAATCATGATTAATAGAGGTATAAGATCAAACACACAGCATCCCGGCTCAAGGAGGTCCGTATAATCGAGGCTCAACTGCATATAGAATTCATACTTGTAACAAAAGAAAGAAAAATTCAAAATTTGTTAACATGTGTTGCCTCTAACTATGTGAGTGTATATAGCTTTTGTAATTTTACTGTTGTTGCTGTTGCTGGCTGCGTCAGTTGTTTGCGTTTTGTGTTGAACTTTGGCACTCACAATTCTGACTGACAATTTAATTCAGTGTACATTTTGTTTCGCTAACTCCGTGTACATCAACACAAATTTCAACACTCAATAAATACGCAAACAGCGTACAATACATGCTAACATATGTACACACTATATACCTATACAAACACACACTTTTGAAAATTTTGGGCCGCTCTTTAATCCTTTAACCATTTGCCATCGATGAACAAATGTTTAATGCGAACATTCATTGGAAGTTTACATTTAACTTGGTAACTTTTGTTGTTGCTAAGTATTGTGGTTTGTTCCCGCAATCGGGATCATCATTTTCAAGGTGCTGCTGCTGGCGATTTATTTTTCCACGTGAATTTAACAAGAGTGGTTTACCAAAGAACATGTTGAATACTTTTGCGTCGTGACATTTGGTATACCCCCACATTTGTAGCTTTGGGGTATTATATTATTTGCAGGAAGAGAACAATGATAACCATAAAAAAAACAATTCAATATAACGAATTTTAGATTGAGAATTGCGAGTCAAAGTCACATAATACATAAAACGTTATCAGTCATCTCTTCATAATATCTAGGTAAGTATACGGTTTTTGCCAGAATGGTTTTTATACCCTAAGTGCTCGAATGGAACTGCCCTTAACCAATTTGTATCAATAAAAAGAATAAAATTTAATTAAATTATAGAAAAACAAAACAGAAATCACTTACCGATTGCGGCCTAGCGGCATATACAGTTGATAGACCACTGCTAAAAATTATTTCTACAAAACATTTGGAAGCACTGAAATATAGCTTTGGATAGAACCATTGCGGATGCCGCTCATGGGCAGCAACTGCAATATATTTTTGCAACAACCAATACACTCACACCACTTAAGTATTTTTTAATAAATTATTTTCTATATATTAAAGAAATATTTGAAGATTTTCGAAAGAATTACATTTAATTGAAGCACTTGTTGCATTTTTATGAGCAAATGAAAAGATTTTTCTTTTGAACTAACAACAAAAACAACTAAGCACGGCACTCTCTCACTGGCTGCACTGCCGACGGACGGCACCGTTTTAAATGCGATTTTCATTTTAATGTAAATTTATTAAAACATTTTATGCTGAAAACACTCAAAACTTTTTAATAAATAAATACAATCACTATTCATTATTTTATTATTAATGCATTATAGCAAAATATACAAAATTTAGCGGAGCAAATAAAACGCGAACTTTGCAAATTAAATGGCAGCTAAAGCACTAACTAGATCTGTCAACTTGTTTGCCGATTTAATTAACCAACCAAAGTGTTGCTACACACTATACGATCAGAATACTTTGTAGTATATCGATTTTGATAGATGAAGTATTATTCATTATGTATTAAATAGGTACTAACAGTGATAGCTTTAAGGTACTATGAGCGAGTCAAAGAAAACTTTTTTCGACTTCTTTCATTTGCATAAAAGGGTCTATAAATGTGCCTGGAGTATGTTTTTAAAATTTCAAGCCAAAATTCAAAATAGAAAAACCAGTTATACCGATTTTTTTTTAGTCATGTCAAGCGTTTTTCTCGTAATGAAATTTTTCAAATTTGCGCAAATTCCAGCTCAACTTTTTATACGATTTAACCCTATTAGTACTACCTTGAGTCTTTGAGACTCATTTTGACTTTGTGCTGTTTTCTTGGCGTGAATTTTTTTATTTCAAAATTGAGGTTTCTTGTATTTTAAACTGCAGATGTTCTAAACAGAATTACGATAAAAAAATTGTATAAATATTTTTCTTTCTATTTTTTAAAAAAATTAATTTATAAAGCTAACGCAAAGTACTGAAATGAGTCTTAGAGACTCATATAGTTCGAGTGCAGCAGAGAACAATCTTAACAAATCCAAAGCATGCTATGTTTTTTTAAAATTTGAATTGTTTGATTTTGTGTCATTGCTTCCGCGTCGGCTGTAGTAATTATGCTCTGCACATATGTAATTACAGTGAAACCTGGTTAAGCGGTACCTGGATAAGTGGGAAACCTCTACTAGTGAGACGCACTTCAAGGTCCCACCACTTTCGCATCAAAATACTGCTATTACTGGGATTATTAAACCTCTATGTCTGGGAATTAATTTTTGAAGTTTTTGTGCGTTTTCGCCTGTATAACATGGGCATTTCCCTCTATAACTGGGACCGTTTAGAAATAACCTCTATAAGTGGGAAATAATATTTATGTGTGTATAATTTGTTATTTAAAATTTGAATATGCACGTTTTATCGGTCTGAGTATGTCTATTTGGGAAACTGTGTAAATGAGAAACCTCTTAATTGAGACAAAAATGTTGGTCCCTTGGAGATCCCAGTTATCTAGATTTCACTGTAGTTCTTTTCTTGTAGTGTTCAGTTGTGCACATATTTTGAAATATTTGGATATTAGTTGGTGAGTTTTGCGATTATCGGGTTATCAGAATACAAGTTTTTTCATTATTTTTGTGTTGTGTTTATGGAGGCGTGACACCGCCTATTTTTTAATTAAATCTTACTTTTCTACATACACACCAAGTTTCATTTATCTGCGTCACATAGTTGATAAGATATGATGAATTTAATTTTTGTCTTATATGGGAGGGCGTGGCATTGTCCACTTTTCCAAACCAAACTATGCTAAGAACATTATACAAACTATAATAAACATATGTTCCAAATCTTACTCATCTGCGTCAAATAGTTGCTGAGATGTAAAAAAGTAGACTTTTTTCTCATGTGGAGGCGTGGCACCGCCCATTTTTCAGTAAATCTTACTTTTGAATCTCTTTTGTATATACACACCATAACTATACTTATAAACTTAAAATTATTGTTGTTTTTCATACAGAATGTATGTGAGTCCGAAAGACTCACTTCAGTACTTTGTGTTCGTAATTTCACCCAGTATTAATAGGGTTAAATAAATTTGGCTCAATTGGTTTATTATTATGGCCATTAAACATCCCCTAACGGAAATTGTGATTTTTTTCTTTTTCTTTCGTTTGCAGACTTAAGTAAAAGCACAGGAAAATGAGGAAGTTTTGAAATACGCGCCATATTTCGAAAAAACACTAGTTTTGGTGGGGGGATACATAACTTAATATGATTTGGCCGCTTTTTTGTTTGCGTCAAGTTCAACGCCTTCTGTACTAGAGGGCGTAAAAAATATTATTAAAAATAAATTTTTTTAAATAAAATGTCGATCTTAAGATTTTTCACTTAGAAAAAAAAAATATTTAAAAAGGATCTTTTTTAACTTCTATCGCTAATTGTACCTTAAGGTTTTGTGAAAATATACTAAATCGAGGCTTTTGAAGAGCGAATGTACTTTTTTTGTCATTGACTCCAAAATTTTCTAAAATTCACAAAAATTTTGGAAAAATTACTAAAATAAACGTCATTCAATTTTCGTTACGCACATTTTGGCAAAGTTTACTAAAAAACGGAGTTATTTTCAAGCTTGTTTGAACAAAGCTTGCCAAAAAAAAACAGATAATTATTAGAAATAGTCCTAGTGGGCCGAAAATTTACTGAAAATGCACCAAATGTACTGAAAATTTGTCCTTTGTACCGAATGTACAAACGACAAACAAATATCAGCGATATCAACTGCTGGCGCCACAGATATCGTAATCGCGCCAGTTAAGCACTTACATGAGCTGCTATACATAATTCTATGTAATGCATTATTCAGAGATCGATACCATCTTGCATATCGAGCCTTGGTACAACGGAACTTTTAGTTGGCGTACTTACCCTATTAAATGGTCTGTACACTGAACACATCCAAATACAATTATTAGCGGTATACAGAAATGTCAGCTACTCTGACATTCCTCCATTGCCTGAGCATATGACCTTCATTGCTTTCATTTGAAACTTTGCTACAACCGACGCGCATCTTCAGTTGATTTTTGTCATTTGCCGCGTTAAGTTGTACAATAAAAAATTCTTGGTGTTAACGCGTGTTGAAATATAATCGAATAAAAATTTCTATACTATTGGACTTTTTTCTTTTGGTTAACAAATGCAGTGCAAAATATAACAACAAAACGTAGGAGACAAAATTTTGCTCTAAACTAAATTGAGAAGTAGTTAAAAAAAGGAAGCAAAGCATAGAAAAAGTAAAATATTGCCAACGCGACGCGAATTTAAATTTGCGTAAATTTTAAGCTGTAAAATAATAATTTAATAAAAATGCTAAATTAATGAAAGAAAAGTGCAACTAACAATAATTATATTAAAAATTATTAAGAAATAAACTTCGTAAAAACTTTTTGCTACGAAAACGAAACATTGTTATTTGACATTTTCCTTTGGCACTCATTTTCGCGTTAGCAAAATAAATAGAGGTATTTTGCAGTTGAAACTTTTTTTAAGAAATTTGCGCGTGAATGTCTTCCAAATCGCAAACAGCAATAGCAACAGCAAATCGGCCATCACCGTATGAAGGTTATAATCCTATACCAACAACAAATATGGATAATCCTGGCCTCAATACAACATTAGCACCAGCAGTATTGGGTACACCTACCATAATTGTTGAAGATGGCGATCGGAGTTCAGTCGAAGGTGGTCTCCCATCAACATATTCATCACAACAATTGATGCCACCATCCGATACTGATAGTGTGCTGGATGAAATTGGTCGCGGAGGTGGTGTTGGCGGTGGCACAAGGCGTGGTCGCGTCTCGTGTGTCACACGCAGTCAATGGTTCACCGTAGCGGTACTATGCTTTGTCAATCTAATCAACTATATGGATCGTTTTACTATAGCTGGTAAGTTTGAAAAGGAATGGGCGGACACATTGAATTCAATGTGTGTAATTTAGCTGCCTTTAGCAAATTTTTAGTTTTTTTTTGGGAAGTTAATTGGAAAAAAATTAAAGCGTGTTATATGGATCTGTCTTCGGAGATGTTACAATCGGAAGTTGAGTTGTGAATTACTTCATCGATTTCAAAAATATGTGTGTTTTATGAAAGATAAATGAGTTCTGCGAAATATAACCTTTTTCCCTTTATATAAGTGTGTCTTTTTGAGGTATTTCGGCATGAACTAAAATATAGCACTAGTTTTTTCATGGAAGAGTTTGCGTCCGATTTCGTTGAAACTTTACGAAAAAACTGACTTACTTACTTACTGATTTTAGTTGTATGGGAGGTATTACCCCCTCCCCCTATGTCAAACCACGCCTATGTTATAGAATGGGGTTGAAGGAGTACAATTCGAAGCAAAACTCTGGTTCCTGGGCGCTATGACTAAATTTGCAAAACACGATGAATCGGTTCAATAGTTTAGCTGTAAAACATATTTTCCTGTTAGGCGCGTGGCATCACCCACTTAAAAGCAAATATTTTTCCTCTGGATTCAATCTATTTCCATATAAAATTTCGTAAAAAGTGGTTTATTAGTTTAGCTGTGAAAGCAAATATTCTGATTAGGAACATGGCATCGCCCAAGGGTTCAATCTATTTTTGCATCAAATTTCTTCAAAATCGGTCCATTAGCAGTGAAAACATTTTACCTGTTAGGCGCATGGTATCGCCTAGACAAAACATATCTCTTTACTCAGGATTCAATCTATTTAATCAAAATCGATGTAGCGGCTCAGCTGTGACAGCATTTTATCCCATTAAAGTAGGTGCCACACCTCCTTAAAGAACTTAAAGATTTGGATAATCTTTCAAAGGGTTCTGTCTATCTCTAAACCAAATTTCATCAGTCCATTAGTTTAACCGTGAAAAAATTTTTAGAGGCATAGCACCGCCTACTATTAGAAAAAAAAACATTGTGCACTGTCCCTCTTCACAACCTTTCCAACAAAAAAGAAAATTCAGCGGTAATGTTGTGCGATGGCAGTTAAAAAGGGATGGAACTATCATTTTTAACTATAACTAGTAAAATTTTTCTGAGATAGATATAGCAAGTCTATGACTAATTAAATATTTAAACATATTAAAATAAGGTTCAGCAATTAGTTTCTATAACTTTTTTTTTAATATCGTAGGTATTATTTATATTAAACATTTTCTTTAAATTTTTATTGACTTTCTCACTTCTAAAATATAGTAGTTTGTTTTTTTTTAAATTGCTACAATGTTTACTAAATAACAAAAAAATATGGTCAAATCGTAGTCTTATCAGCGCACAATTAAATTTTAAACCTTTTAATCTCTCTTTGTCTGGAACAGACGATTGGCCTCATAAAACAATGCTAGGCAAGATTTTTTTGCTTGTCTCAGTACAATTTTGATAACAACTCATCGCACTTCAATATCGCTAATTTTAGATTATAAACCAAGTTTAAAACATATATTATGTTTGTAAATAAACCGTGCTCTATAAACAAACCCACTAAAATTAATCAACTATAAAAAATTAAAGCTTTCTGAGCACCATGTGCCATGTGTACCACAGCTTAATGATAAGCAATAACTTTAAGGTAGTTGATACTGCAAAAAAAAAAAATATTTTTCACCTTTGTTTTATTTTATATTTTGTTTTTGTTGTAAAAAGATATCGCAACTAACTAGTTATCTAAATGGCATGATTTTTAAATTATATTTTTTGGCCATTGTCCGTCCTTCAATATCAATATAATTTATATTTTGCTATTATGTATGTGGTAACGTTTGTATTTATAAATGAATATACATATATTTTTTAATTGTTGATGAAGTATTTAAAAATATTTAAAGCTTTTTTTTTCGCCAAAAAGGTGGCGTGACAAGCACGCGATAAACTAGCAAGTTTATTTTTAATGGCACCATATTCCAAGTAACTAAGCTTTGCTTTTGCATTTTAAAGTGAACGGAAGCGGAAGTATTGCATTGCTTGACTTTGTTGTATTGAAATTTGAACTTTTAAATGCAATTGACATCGTCGCATATTAAAGACAAAGTTTACGGAAAAAATTTAAGCAACTGAAAAAAAGCACAAAAAATTACTTGACCCACTCACAGTCGTACAAATGTTTGGCTTTTCTGTTTTGTCTATGTTTGTTTTTTAATATTTTGTTCAGCTGCTTCTGTCGATATTTAAGTTTCAAATATTTACTTTTTTTCTTTGTTATTTGTTCTTTCCTATGTATTCTGTTTTTTTTAACTTTGGCCCCAAAATTTGACATCCGACACTACGTCATCAAAACATAAATTATGTGTCTTAAATGTAAAAAAATTACTTCATTATTTAATAGCATGTTCCCTTATTTTTTCCACTCTTTGTTGAAATTTGTTAAACAGAAGCAATTGTCTGTTGTATACATCTACATGCGGGCCACTGACACGCGTGCTTCAATTTATATTTGAGTTAACTTACATCGTTAGGAAGCATTTAATTTATGAATTAAGTATTTCTATTTATATTATTGAGATGTATTTTTTTTACTGCATCCTTAGAAAACTTTACTGCTACTGTCTTGGCTAGTTTTAGTTTTTTTTAATAATCTATCACATGCCTTTAAAATTTCATAAAAATGTTTTTTTTAATTAAAATAATTAATGGCGGTGAATACCAAATTTATAAAAGAAGCATTTTTAAATTTGCTCTTCAAAAAATGTTATACTCAGCCATTGCTATTTTTGCATCACAATTTCAAAATAAAAATGATGACTTGTTTTGCTCCACACATTGTTTATGTTATTTTTTCTATTGATAATTGTTTCAAAAAATAAAGGGTGTATCATAAGAGTTTAGAATTTTAATATTATGTAAATAACTAAAGGAAAGTTTTTGTAAGAACAGTTTGTGAGTTCTTTAGTGAACTTTGTTACTCGATACATAGCAATTTCGTTTGATGTTCTGCTGCAGAACATCACCCGCTTATCCTCTATTCTATTAATATGCTTTATTATTACGTCTTTTAGCTCTAGAATTATTACTTGTTTCTTCGCTTATATCAATGTTAAGCTTACTATTGAGATAGTTCCAAAGATGTCAAATAGCATGATCTTGGCGGTATGATCTTATTGACAAAAACCAAAACTTTTTTTCATAATAGGCTTTATATAGATTTACAATGAGTCAACACGACAAATTACAAAAAAAATTATTTCATTCATAATAAATATTGGTTATTAAAATATTTTCTATATTTATACTATTTACAACACGCCACTCGTTTAAATAAACAAGTTTTCACTTATTTTTTATACGTGGATAATGATTCACACCACATAGCGCCATACGCTATGATAAATCGAGTTAGTTTAATTACACATGGCTTTATTCCTTTTAATCTCATATAAATTTATTTGTTGTTTTTGTTCGTATCTCTACTATATCGTATTTACGTATCTCTACCGTCACACGTGCGTCAGACGATCCTCAGTTCATATAAAATTTTAAGTTAATTTCTTTTAATAAAACTCTGCTTGGTAACGATGATAATACAATAATATGCTATAAGTAACAACGTGCTTTGTTGGGGTTAATTCAATAACACAACCATTTGTGAGCGACCCTTTCTGACTTTTATTCTTTATTTATAGCATGTAACCAGTAGTTTTTATTAAAAACAACTTGTAACTATTTGTATTTACAATTAATTAGATTTACTATTTGCGTATTCATTTGTTTTATTTGTTTTTAATTTAATTTGCACTTATCAGTAATGTTTGCTGTCTTTCTCTATATGCTTTTCTTTTTCTCACCCTTTACAAAATTTCAAACATCAATTTAATATCACGAGACATTTTTTTATGCTATATCCGTCAGATACTACGTCGTATGTATGTAAATTCTTTCGCTGCTAATTAATGGCGTGATGTTTGTATCAGTCGCGTCCAACTGTTATCGCTGTTGGCACAAAATTTCATTATAGTTACAATCATTTCGTTTGTAAGTTAATTTCTTTTTTTTTATGTCTGAAGTTAGGAAGAGTAATTAAATTTTTTTTTCCTCATAAATGGTGAAATTATATCGTATCCACTTTTAAAAACTTTTATAACTATGGCAAAAGACAAATTTATATTTCATATTTATGTAAAATATTGATACCAATTCAATTTTTTCTTTTCTCTAAAAAGTGTTAACAATGCTGTTAAGTTTTTATTTTATTGCTGTTGTATTTTCTTCAGAGGCTTTATACAACTTCAGAGTAAATGAAAAATTTGGCTCAAGATTCGTAGTCAATGCTGTCGAAAACACATTCGTACAAAATAAAGATTCGGTCGTTTTCTTTATTAATTAACTAAATTCGATCAGCAAACTAAAACTCACGTTAATACCACCCTTCTTAAAATGTCGACCATTTTTTTAAAAATCAGTTGTTAATTTTAAAGTCAACATTTTGTTTTTTTAAAAGTTTGGAAACAGACTTGCTATAAGCATTATTCAAAAATTTTTCATGGATCGATTAGCTTTTTGAAGCCGCCACTTCTTTTTTTATCGAAAATTGGTTTTAGATTCGTAATCAGTTATTTCGAAAGCACTGAGTAATATGACTCATTAAAAAAACCATTTGTTTTTGAAAAATTTTTGGGATGCCTTCAATTTTTTTTTTATTTGAAAAAAAAAAGAATTTTAGAATTTATGTAGCTTAATCATTTTATCAATCTTTTATCTCAATCTACATTTGATTTTCTAAATATCCTTTTCTAAGTAATTTTTGTTTTTTTGCGAGTATAAGTTACGATTCCAAATTATAAGTTGTATCCCCAAAATGTTTTTTTTTTTGTATTTTAATTTTAAAATAAAATATGTAAAATAATACAGCACATACATACATACATATGTATATGTACGTATGTGCTTGCTAAGAAATCAAGAGTCACACCACACGATTTTGTTATCAGTAACGTTTTTGTCGGCGTTTCGCCTCAACTTATGAGCACATCATATCAATGGGTGTGTCAAGCCTTGTAAAAAACATAAAAAAATCAAAATTTAATCTAAATACATATTTATAATTGAATCATTATTTCAAAAACAACATAATTCAAATTTTTCAAAACTCTTTGTTTTACAATTTTGATATATTGAACGATAGTCTCATTTCCATTATAAAATATACAGTCGGCAAATAATTTCTTGACGCTTAACTGTACGTTTTTAATTAATTTTTTTTTTTAAATTTGTCATTAAGTAAAATTACAAATAACAATTTGAGCACTTGGAAGAGCTATGATTTTAAAAGGTCCGGTTGATTGGCGCAATTTTTAATAAAACATATTTCGTAAAATATACGACACTTTGGTGTTTATTTGTCAAAACAACATAAATCCTAAAACTTTCCAGCATTTAATTGAAAAATAATAGAACTGAAACGAGTATAATTAGCAGCTGCCTGTCAATAACCAAAAAATCTTAAAATTCCATATCATTTCGAATTTTTGTTGATTTCTGAAAAATGTTATTTGTTTGACTTGTTTGTTTTTAATATAACTGATTCAATTGCAAATGAACTGAAAAAATGATAAACAATTTTTATTTTTGGCATTTATGAAACGAATGACAAATATTGCTGAATTTTAAAATTCATTCATAAAAATTTGCAGTTACAATTATTCATTGCGAATTGATGTAAATTATAGCAAAAAAATATAGATATGCTCTGTATTGTGTGTGGGCGGTGTACTAAAAATGGGTCAAAACAAAAACCCAAACATCAATGAAAGTCAAAAATGTTGTCGTCATTTTAAATTTTTTGTTGTTTTTTTAACAAATGTTTTTAAATTTTTCAGCAAAGAAAAACAAAAAGACGCATTTTCAGGGTCAACAAAAATGTAGTTTGCATAAATACATAATACAGTTGTATTTTATTGACTTTTTGACTTTGAGATCATAAAAAAAAAAAATTTTATAAATGAAACATTATTTTTTATTTTACTTTTGTTTAGTTATTTCCGAAAACATTAAACTTTTCATTAGAATTTAAAAATTTCTGTACGTCCTTTAAATTCCGTACGTTTTTAAATTAAAAATTTTCCCGATGATATAACTTTTTTGTGTATCATATTATTTACTATAATAGCCAATGTAAATATTGCTAATGTAAATTTTATCGAATGTTGAAGTTAATCTATATAGCTTTTTTTTACACTGTTGATTACTCAAAGTATTTAGTTTTCATTTTTATTTTCAAGGGCATCTCCATTTTCACAAATATTCGTTTTGGCAAATTTCCTATAATATATTTTTAAAGAATTGCGTAAAAAGCACGTACGTAAGAGTTCTTACGTTTGGAGCACGTCTTTATCTTTTCAAAATATGTTATCTAACATTTAAAAAAAAATATTTGTTTATTTTGTTATGCGTCTATTCAACATTATTATGAAATTTTTCTGGTGGCTAAATTAGTTTATACTGATGTATTATACGGTTATCTAGGAATAAGTTTGTTAGCATTATTAGTAATCACTTAATAATTTTATTATCTATTAAGACTTCTGCGAATTCATTTGCAATTTTTTTATTATCTCACTGTGAACTATTCAGATAAAAATTTTAATTCATTTTGAGTTTTCTTATTCATACACAACTGTTTTAACTTTCCATCGTCGCTATTAATGCTTTAATTAAAAAAAAAGATAATAAAATAAATGACTATAGTAAACTCAACTGATTTTTTGATTCTTTAGGAACAATCTGCTATTTTCATTTCGTTTATTTTTATATTTAATTCACTATTGTTAAAATTGCTATAGAGCAAAGCAATCAATTTGTTAATGTATTAATATTGGTATAAGTAATTATAATAAATTAAAAGCAGGTGACTTCAAGCACGCACTGTGTGATAACTTACTTAACTTAATGATGTTTTGTTATGTTAGCATTAAAAATATTGTAAAAGTAGTAAAATGTTTTAAGAGTCGACAAATATGGAGAAAGTTGTTAAAAATCTAAAATCAAGAAATAAATATTTTCTTTCATAACCGTTTTTTTTTTAAATCCGCCAATATAGATGTCCAAAAATCAAAAAAATACATATGAACTCCAAAAAGTACATTCCGACACTAAATTCAGTATATTCGGGAAATTTCCAAATGCCTTTAAAGCTCCGGTCATATCAAACTGTTCTTTTTCATTCTTTTCCACTGATTGATGCAACATAAATATTTTACATAAATGTGATTAAACATTACTTTACTGTGGTTTAGGGCGCCCCAGTCATGTCCGAAATTTTTTTTAACTTTCGCCAATAAATGAGGATGAAACGCCCAAGACCATTACATTTGCGACAATTTCCTACAGTATATATTCTTTTATACTTGTCATTTAAAAAGTTTAGACATCCAAAAATCTATAACTAACCAGCTCCTAAAATTGTTTGTTCCTTGACTGTTTAACGTCTTTGGTTATTGATTATTATTTAATTTCTTTACATCTATTTATTTCAACTCGCATTTCTTCACTAGAATTCAAACATTTTTGTTTAGTAAAATAATTTCTAATATTTCTGCTATTCAAATAATGTATGTGTAAATTAAGAATTTGCAATCTAATTCTAGAAAAAAATATCTTAGATAAATATTAACATAAATAACTTAACGCTTTTTAATTTGTTTTATATAACTAATGGGTCGTCTATCATTGAATATGGCGTGTGTGCAATATTTATTATTTATTTTTTGTACAATTAAGTCCAGTCTCTAACTGCTTGTGTATTTAATAATCGATATAAGTGGTTATTATTTATAGTAGAAACCTTAACGTTGTAAAAAGTACTCATACTACATTTTTTAAATAAAATTTATAGTTAATTCGTATACATACTTGCATTAAAAGAAAATTAGATGTTTATTTTTTTTTGTGAATAAATCAAATAAATGTTGTTTCTTTAATTACTTTTCCATAGCTTAAACTTTGGTTTATTTTATTAACCTTTTAGCTTTTTGAAATGTTGTTTAATTGCTTGTTTAAATGAAATAATTCTAATTAAAATAATTTATTTATCAATTGCGATGTTTTTTTTATTAAAATGCATTGTAGTATTTATTTTTTTGGTTTTAACCTTAAATGGTATATATATATAGTTATATATGACTGACGTAAATATTTTTAAATTATTTAAAACAAAAAATATTTCATTCATGTTATCATTGTATAATGCTGATACAGACGAAGCTTGGATTCCTTTATTTAATTTTTGTCGAAACCAACTTTAATAATTGAAAGTAAAATTTGGCTTTTATTAACGCTTACTAAAATATTCTTCGTATGCCAAATTATTTTAGATATCGAGCAAACGAACAAAGGCATACTTTCCAAATAAACAAAAGTTAAAAATTTCAAAATCTTTATTTGAATAGATAAAACATTTGATTTACAAACAAGCAACCGCAAGTTAAATATCAGCAAGCGTAATAAAGCTGTAAACTTGAAGTGAATGTTAACGAAAATTTTTTTTATTTTTTATGTAAGACAACAATAGCAAAAACGAAAAACAAACAAAAACTATGATATTTAACTTGGTCAAAAAGAAAAATTTAAAACATTTTAACGAAAAATCATAAAAAAGTTGGGTAAACGAACTTTCACTTTGTCTATGCTGCAACTTGCAGAAAATAAATTTTTTTTGCAGACTTTTACTGTTTTAGCACAGATATCAACTACGATAGAGATACATTTTTTTTTCGTAGTTAGGTGCACTTTCAACAATTTCAATTTAATTGCAACATATTTGTATACGCAGAACTTTACAGGCAACATATGCCTGAGAAAGTAGAGTTCATTAAACTTAAAAGTAAACTTGCCCATATAAAAGAAACAGTTTGTTAGCAAGTAGTTCTCAAGTAGCAGCTTAACCCGATTTTTGGTCATAAGCGTTGTGGTGCTTTAGTTTTTGCGTAATATTGGTAGAATAGGTAAATATTTGTTTGTACTTTGAAAGCCAAGAATTTATTATTTTACTTAAGTTCAAATGTTTTGTTATTTTTGTCGGCAATTGTTTTTGTTTATTAAATTTTGTATGGGAAAATTTAAAAATAAACATAGCAAATTTATGCATTTAATTCTAGAAAAACAATTTGTTAAAAACAACATTAAAGGTTCTAATTATTTGCATTAAAAATACGTTTTAATTTAATTTAAAATCAAATTAGTAATTTTGTTATTTTGACAATTGTTTTGTTTTTATTTTTACTGAATGTTAATTTACTTAAATATCAAAGAATTTCATTAAATTAAAAAAAAAATAAATAAAAGGGAAAACAAAATTTAAAAAGCAATAAATTGTGATTAATTCATTAAATTTAAATGCAAAGACTGTTTTTTTAAGTATTTTTTAAGTTGAATGACATCATTATACAACTTTGGAGACAAATCAAAGATGACACATTATTTGAAATAAAAAAAAGAGTTGGTACATGACTGGATACTTTTTTAATATTTATGGCACTTGTCACCTGCACAAAAATGTCTAAAAATTAAGGAAATTATACATACAATTTCTTTTGTTTATTGCAAAAAATCATGTTTGCTGGTAATTTTGTACATAAACTTATAACTAGATTAGAAATGTATGAGATTTCATAAACTTTCTTAATGCGCTGAGAGTTTATCTAAAAGCTTTTTGCAATAAATTTAGATTTGGAAAAAAAAAATATTGAAAAATGTTTTCCGCTACGTCTGATAACAATAAGTACGAATTTTTCTTAAGTTTTTGTTGTATTTTGTGCACAAATAGTTGTTGTTTATTTTCTATTTGTTCTACACATCCATTTCGTTGTTGTAAATTACTTGCATCAGCAATGTAAGTTTTTAGCTTGGCTTCAAGTTGAAAACATATGCCCACCGCTGGTTTGAAACAGTTGTGATTTGATGTAGTTTGTTAGCTTAAATTTGTTGAAAAACACGCAAATTAATCTCTTAAAAACAAGCTAAAATCATATACATACCTTTCATAAAACATTTTATTTAATATTTTTTCATTCCATTAGAAACATTTGTTTAAATTGCACTTTGGTCACAACGAAAAGCTATTTTTCATTAAAAGAAAATACAAATAAAAATAAAATGTCAACAACTTGTTGTTGAGCGAAATTCTCCTAAGAAAATGTGCATAGATGCAAAAGCCATAGGCTACATAAATAAAATTTGGCAAATGTTCAACCAAATGATAGCAAAAAAAAAATTATAATAAAAAAAACTTTTTGCTACAGAAAAATCTTTGACAATTTTTGCAAGTCAATTTCTAAAATTGCTTTTTTTTTAACAAGAAGGAAAATAGCAGTAGTAGGAAGATTAATGATAGCTGTGGGAGCTGCACTTATAAAAAAAATTTTACGGCAGGGTGGTTCAAGCTTCAATACAAAAAAACAAAAAAAAAATGTGCAAGGGAAAGATGATGCATCAGTTCGTACAAATATTATAAAACATGACATAAGAAACTTTAGTTACTTATAATCATTTTAATCAATACCTAATTTGAAGAGTAATTTAGGGAGTTCTTAATTTATTTGTACTCGTTCAGCATCACCTTCTCCTATCACTAAGAAGCTAAAAGTATTGCACGTTTTTTTTAAAGTTTGAGAATAAGCATCTACGACTACTTTCACTTTTGTGGTCCACCTTAATGTTTCTGCTTTAAAAAATATTGTAAAAGCTAAAGTAAGTGGGTTGACATATTAAAACGCAAAAGACCAATCAATTTTTTTATTCGTATGACCATGTAAGGCCAATTTTCTGAACCCAGTTCATTTAATAAATTTGCAAGTTTGGTTAATTTAAAATACGTAGTGATTTGATTGAACTTAAAAAATTAACATTTGTGTCAAAAAGGTAGTTAGTTTTATTATTAAAATCAACTTTAAAGTTGCTGTGAAGGCTTTAATGAATGTGTTAAAATTAAATATCAAAAAATATTCCACTCATTTTTAATCGTAAATTACACAGGGATGACAGATTTAACATAACAGTCAAGATTTGATGGACATTGACATGAGAGCTTAAAAATCATATCCTGATTTATGTTGACACATATTGCAGTGTACTTACATATATATTGCAGTATGTATTTATTTTAATCGCAGTATTTTGATTTTTAATTTTTTTGCAAAGCAGAGAACCTATGACCATTTCGATTCAAATATTGATTCGCCGGATTTTTATAAAAATTATTTTGTACAATTTTATTGTTCAAAATTTCCAAAAAAAAAACTTTTTGCTGCTCAGTAAAAGGCACTTGAGGTTAAACACTCAACGAAAAAGTTACATTATTTTATAGGGCATAGTATTTAATATAAAGATAATCAGTTGCAAAACAAAAAAACTAAAATTTGAATGTTTATGCATTCATTTTTATTTTTAAAATCATAACCTTTCCGCTCTCTGCTTTATGCAACTTAAAAATTAAATTTAAAATTTTGATTTGAAGTTTTTCAATTTCCTTTAATAAAATTTCAATTGAAAATAATAAATATTTTTTTTATAAATTATTTCCTTTTTTAAATTATTTTTTTTTTTAAATAAAAGTAAATCAAAATTGAAATAAATTTTCTTTTAACATCGTAAATTAAAATTTTTCCATTTAAGCTAAAAGTCATCAATTTAAATTTTGATTTTCAGCGGTTTTTTTCCAGCGTTTATTTTTATTGTTTTCATGTACGACATATGCTATATGTAAATTTTTTGCAAATGCGAAAAAAGTCAACCCAAATACTCATTAAGTAAAATTCCATTTATCACAAAGAGTGGCATTCATTCATTAAATACGTAATGAATCATTCGAAAGCAAACAAAAATCATACGATAAAATTTGTAAGTGTTGATAAATATAAATAAAAAAAAATAAAATTATCATACGATTATAATTAGTACCTTGCTAAAACTCTTTAAATATTACGTGTTTTCATTAAATAGAAATGAATTTTGTTGGTTTGCCAATTTGTTGATTTTTATCCTACATGCGCATATCGCACTTTACCTACATTTTTTAAAAGTACAGCAAAACTATTGTTGAATTATATGTATACATATGTAAAAATAAAACCTAAAGTAAAAACTCATGTTTTATTTCACATAAACATTTTAAATTAAAAATTTTCATTTGCATATATATTTATTTTTTTGGCAAAATATTTCAAATGAGCTGATTTTAAATGTGTACCAAATTCAAAGCAAATTACGTGATAGGCGCTCGAATTGAACGCCATATAAATCATACGATTTAGATATGAAAGATAGATGGCAGTCAATAATTTTTAAATGGAAAAATTTTCGTAATTTTTATATGGGAAAAACTAATAGTTAATAATGGAATAGTTTTTTTTAAATACAAAAATATTTACGCAATAATTTTGTTTCTAAACAAAAATAACTTTCGTTGACAAACAAAAATTTTGGATTTACTTCTTCATTGACGTAGGCAAAAGTAAGTGCTGACGAGATGAGCACAAAATGTACGCCCACATGAAACTAAATTTTCGTTTTTGTTTTTTGTTTTTTTTTTTTTTAATTACACTGGGCTACAGCATTTATTATTGGGAATGCTATATATATTTGTAAGCTTATATATATTTTATTTCGTAATTGGGTTTTTCTAGCTACTAAGTACTAAATCTCAGCATTTGAATTGCAAAAATTGCTTAAGCTTTTATAAAGTAAACAGTATCTCTTTCTGCAAAACTCTGCCGTGGGATCTTATACCATTTGCTTATTCCAACTATTTCCTTGTAATTATTTTATTTACAATAAATATCATTGAAATGTTTGTTTTTTCATAAATTGTGCAAATTACAATTAATTACTTCTTCTGTTGCAATGAAAATCTGAAATTTATTTTAGTTTTAAATGGTAAATAATAAACAAAATGTCATATATCAGAAATTTGCATTGTTAAATAAATAAACGTTATGTGACTTGCAATGAAAAAATAATATTTTGCAAGCCAACAATGTATGTAAGCTGACACAAGAGATAATAATGTAAAATAAATTTTAATAAACATTAAAAACCGATATGGTTTTGATTCCAGCTATAATAGACAAATGATAAATGATTTTAAAGACCCTTAAATCACTGTAAAGCTTTAAAAAGACATTTACCGTTTTAAAACACACTAATTACATTTTGATTTTTCGTAGTTATATCATGTGATATATTTTATCTACCGTTGATTCATTTTGTTACCCTTGTGATAAGGTACTATGATTTAGCTTTTCAAAGTATTTCCAAGTTTTTATAAATATAATAAATATTCGCAACAATGACTTTTTTTTATATTTTTAATAGCTATCACACCTCTAAAACTCCCCTTAAAACTTTTGTTATCAGGTGATTCCTAACTAATATTATTGAGTCATACTTAGTCATTTCAATAGCATTATTATTCGCTTTTATTATCAATTCAGCTCAGCGGCTTTTATACTTTCAAAGAAATTTGCTTATTATATGTACTCCCCACTATAATTTCTATATATTGCTCTAAATGCTAACTATATACGAGTACTTCTTATTGTACTCAATTTGCTTCTCAATGACGTTGGTATAGTTTTCTATGTCAATGACCCAATACTACTTAGTGCCTAGACATGAGTTCTATAGTACTATTTTACTCTTTTTCTGTTTTGTATTTGACAGCCTTTATTTCCCATTTTTTTTTCTTTTCAATGCATTTCTATACTGATTTTTTTAGTCATTTTTCCTTTGCGAAAATCACACAAATGCAATTCGCAAATTTGTTTTACTATCGTTTTCTATCACCGGCACTACCTTTATGTAGTTGTCATCTATCAAATGTCCCTGTTGTAAATATAATTTATGGCTTTGTCATTCCGTTTTATAACGCATAAAAGAGGGTGTGGCTGTTACAGAAAACTATATTTATTTTTGATCAACTACACCAAATGTCCGTTTGTCTGTCTGTGGAAATCACAATTACGATAAAACCGAGCGAAATTATTAAATGTAATTTAGTACACAGGCTATACCTTCAAACATAGCTCAACGGAATGATCCGTTCATACGAATAAAACATTTAAGTCGCTATGTTGAGAGAGTCAGTTGATAAAGTGTAATGAAATTTCTCACAAATAGTAGACATAACTCGGACAAGCTCTGAACAAAAAATTGACGAATTTTCGGCAAGAATGCTCTTCCATTCATAGCAGTATGTCACAAAACTACAACCAACATAGTTAACGCAACGTTTTTATAAATTTTTGCGACCGTACAATTCCGAAGCGACGAACGAATATATTGATTTTTTAATAGGCCTATAATCTGACATATTTCCTATTGGGTTATATTGTTGCAACATTTTTCTCACCGTCAATACTTGCATTTGTTTTTAGTTGCGGTTGCTTAATCGGCGGTTGCTGTTTGTGTGGCAACACTTTGGTTTTATGTACATATGTAGGTACATATACAATTTCCATACATTGAACCCTACAATTGCATGACTTTTGTAAAGATAAAATAATTTCCACTAATTTACAATTATTTTTTAATAATTTTTCATTACATTAAATATCCATTACGGTGTTTTTTTTTTTTTTGCTTTTCACTTTTTACTTTCTATAATTAATTTTTTATATTTTTCACATCATGTGTTTTAAATTTGCATTTAAGCACGTTGCACATTGTGATCATTAAGAAACGTCAAGTTTCGCTTCATTTCATGATCACTTTTCTCACATTTTAGCTTAGAGAACCAGTTTTGAAGTCATCATCAACATTTATTTTGATATGTCTGACTAATTTACCAAATTGGGTTTTTTTTACTTTTTGAATCGAGTCGTCTTGTATAAATTAATTACAAATTTATTTTTTTTACTATTAGTGCCGAATTTTGTCACTTGTATAGCAACAAGCTATTTAATTTTAATTTTTTTTTTTATTTTAAACCGATTTTTATAAACATTCGTTTTTGAATATATGTATGTAGTTATATAATTAACTAATTTGTACTGCTAAAAATTAGCTATGCAATTTTACGTAAAAATTATAATTTTATAGTAAATCTACAGTAAAAAAAATGAACTCAAAATGCCACAGACGGCTTGAAATTGATTATTGAGAAATATTTTATGGAATAACCTTATCTTAAAGAACATAACGATTGCCCACTATTTGAAAAAAAGTTGTTTGATTGAGAAAGTTTTTGTTAAAAAATAAATTAAGAGGGTAAGATGCAGTCCATTAGGTTTTTTTTATATTTTGTTTTATATGTTTCACACACACCTATACAATATCACAAAACCTTAAAAAGTTTTGGCTTTCGCAACATAATCAAAGGTCAAAAAAAAGTTGACAACCAAACTTGTCAGATGGTGCTAAATTTTAAAAATGCATGTATTCGCACCAAAAGCAATGACATAAAAAAACCAAATATTTCAATTTTGCCAGATACAACGTAACTACGCAAGAAACGACTTCCAAGATACCTATGAACGTTAAAAGAATAATAATTGATAAAATACACTTTTAACCGCTTGAATTACCAGGGGCATTACTGTGTCAATGAATAGTCAAACCATACAAATATTAAGACAATTTTTTATAAAAATGAATTTTGTTTTTTTTTAACCAAAAATGTTAAAAATTTGTCGTAAGAAAAAAAAATCATAGCCAGCCAGCGTATTCTTGTTTTGTGCATTCGCTGCTGATTGATCGTATGTGAAGGCACATACCATCAGAGTTGTAAAGATGTAATAATTTTAAAAACAACTTGCAATAATCATGCAATTATAAATAACTACATTAGGTTTAAACATTTTGCAGAAATTATTTGTGGAATCAGTTATCCGGGCCTCGCTTAATTGATGATTAATTAGAAAAATGCGACTGTTTTGTTTGGTATGACCTACTCTATCTTTTTAAACTAGACGATTTTTTGAAACATGAAAAAAATCTTATATTTTGATAACACATTTTTTAAGAGATTCTCAGACTAATTAAAATATTTATTTTGTGAAAGATTCCATTTTTCCATTTTAGACGGGCTGTAAATTATTATTGATTTCATTTAGATTATGTAAAAGATGAAAATTCTCCATCTTGACCACAACATTCCGGATCAAAACCGATTTTTAACATTTTTTCTTTTCAATGAGAGTAACATTGAACTATATTTTCTAAAAATGTTAATTAAATGATCTTAAAATTGGCGTAACATCAGCTTATTTATATTCATTTTTTTTCTGGAAAGCTTAATGACTGATTTTCTTAAAATTCTCGATACACTTTCATTATAAAATTGTCTTAGTCTCCGTTGTAAGCATTTTTTGTTTAACATTTTTTCTTTAAATCAACGAACTTTGTGTGTAAATTGAAGCTCTAACAATTAGCATCTTTCTGCGAATGAAGAAGGTCTTATTATTGCTCATGAGCACACTTTAGTAGCATTTCGAGCCCCTGATATAAATCCGTCGAAATTGTGGATTTTTTTTTTCGATCGGCTTACCACACACCTTATGGCACATGCTTCGTCAATATCACATTCCATAAAAATACTTTTTAACTGTCATGAAGTCAAACAAAAATGCATTACCAAGGCGTATGCGTTTTCTTGATACATCAAATCAATCACCCCACCTGAAAACACAGTTTTGCTGCTCTGCCAGATACAACCCACTTTCTATGAGCATACCACCGTCATGCGACCGAACAGCTCGTAAGTATGAAATTCCGAATGCCAAAGTCTGATTCACGCTCTCCACGTTGCTGCTGTTCAACGGTTTAGGCACGCTGGTCGCGCAAAAATATCGTACGATATTTTCAACCAATCAGCTGCATTGGTTTTAAAAAAAGTGACGTAACGAAGCCGTCGTATTTAAACGTAAATAAAGTAAAGAGCTCATGTACTAGATACGGCCACAGCCACAACATGAGCAACAACAATAACTACCAAAACAAAATGTAAAAAAAAAAGAAATATGAAATTTCCAAAGCTAAATAAACAAAACAGAAAAAGACGGTATTTTGTATGCGATAAAAATGTTTGCACTTGCGAAGGCTTGGCGGCCGGGAACCGTAGCGACCATGTGAGCATTTTGTAGATAAATTTAAAAATAAAAAAGATTAAGATATGTATTGCCAACACAGCACGAGAAATCAAAATGTGGAGAGTGATTATTTATTCGAGAGTAACAGAAACCAATCCCTAGGAGAGAGAGATCTTGTTCTACTCAAAACCAGGAACGCCAGATGGATGATGGCGTTGTGATCCAAATGTTGATTGAAAGTAGTGGCAAAAAAACCCTTTTAACCCTTTAACGGGCAAGACAGAAATAGCTGGATTTTTATTTTGGGAGTTATGGTTTCCGAATGATTTTGGTGCAGAAACTCAAATTTAAAGTCCGTTTTACAAAATTTAAAACTTAACTAACGCGCACTTTTAGTGTTAATGTAATGTAATATCCTAATTATTTTCGCAATAGGTCTGACCACTATGCCTATGATATAAATAAATTGTATTTCCTTATAATGACAAAATATTGAAGTTAAAAGGTGACCAGATTTTTATGTGTACATGCCTTAAAATATAAATTTTGATATAATACTTTATTAGATTTTTCAGTGTGAAAAACATTTCGTAATCTTATAGGTGTTATTCTATTCAATCATGGTTCAAAAACAAAAACAATGAAACACTTTAATAAAATCTTTGACAAAATTATATATTATTTTAAAATAGAGTTGATGATTTAATTTATTTTTTCTGGCAACCCTGTTCAAAACATGTTCCTAAAGGTGAAACCACTTTTTAAGATGCACGAACAATGACTTGATTTCGTTATAGCCGGCTGATTTAATGATTTTGACGTCAGTTAAGCGGATACGGACAAAAAAATTCGAGTCATATGTACCAATAAAAAATCATTTGCTTTTTGGGTCTTAAAAGCCGGTTAACGTAAAACATTCGAGTAGAATGGATTGCAAGACGAGTACGAATTATGAATGAAAAGAGAATGCAAAGAATGAGAAGAAATCTATATTCTCTGCTAACGTGTTCTGTTCTTAAATTGTATTTTAGTATTTTTATTATTTTTCAGATAAAAGAAGCGACCAGACATTTTTTTTGAATGTATGTAGTAGAGCTGCTTTGAGAAAAGCAATTACCAGCCCTTTTTAACAAGGTCAGGAGCAGATTATTTTAAAAATTACAGCACTTTCAGAAAATGGGAGTAGTTAGTCTGTGAAGAGGCAATAAAAATAACTGCAAATTATATAAGATACATATTAACATGATTAAAAGCTCTAAATGACGCTGCTATGTTACTATCCTTCTCTTTAAGCAAAACATTAAGCCGCATAACCATAGTTAAATTTGAACTCAAGTCTAAAGTTAGAATGATCGTCAGACGTATGCTGGACATAACCAAAATGACAAATTTTTTTAATTAAGCCTTTCTGCTTGAAACAATTTTTTGTTGCAAGTCTTCGTGTAATTAATTTTTGTTTACTTTAAATTTTTAATATGTATTGCTCAAATTCCTTCATTTTCTATCTTGCTCAAATTTTGATCTTCGTTTATTCTTTAAGAGACATTCGTTTTATGTCTTTCGTTCTAAATTTTATTCACTTTTTTTTATTTTTAATTTTATTTTGATTCAAACCATTTGGGAGCTACACAAATTTTCTTCCAATTTCTTGTACGTTGCTATGGTATTTTTTATTAGTATAATATAATTCCTGTTCTAATATTTAATTATCATATGTTTATCAAATGAATTCAGCTTTCTAAGCTTTTCGCGCAAATTTTAAGTACTCATTAATATTCTCTTAAAAAATTTACTTTGTATACTTGATAGATACAGAGGATGCTAAGTTTTTGGTCTTTAAAATTATGACTAAATTTTGTAAATGCGGTATAAACTTTATTCAAGAACACTGTGGAACAAAAAAAAAGATTAATAGAGTTAAAGTTAAGTTTTAAGTATCAAAGCTATGCTTTACGAAACTAGATCGACGATTTTTTTAAATTGATTTTTGTACCAAAACAAAAGTACAAACCTATTGAAAATATTTTCAAGTATTTATATATCTCGAGATATTCTCAATTTCTTTTCAACTGCACTTCAAGTTAAAAATTTTATACACCTTTTGATTCGGTTATTTAAAAAAGTTGACATAACAGAGCAAATTTGTGGTAAGATACGAGTTCAGCGCATCAAATTTCTTTAGATACGCACATTACTTTATTTCTAAAACTTTTTATTTCATTTTGTTTGGTGTTTGGAACTTATAGTGAGCTCTCTCCGAACGTTACTACCAAAAAAGTTAAAAAACCACATGACCATCTTTAGAAAGTCATATGTGGCTTTACTTGAGAATTCCATTATAGGAACTAATTTTAACACTTATTTATTAAAAGTTATTTTTCATTTATGAACTCTTAAATATTTAAGTCTTATTTTTCTATATAATTAGCACCCGAATCATATCCGGCAAATCTTTAAAAAAAAATTATTCGCCAAATTCTTATACCTTTTCTTTACAAATATTTTGCTTATGCGTGGCTTCATTTGTTTATTGCTAAATAAATAAATAAATAATAATGTTAAAACTACTTTAGTGCAGTTTATCCGAAGCTCTACGTCTCTTGATTGTTTTAGATATTTTCTAAAAGACTCAAACAACTTAATTTTTGGTGCTATGTTCATGTCCTCTGTTTTAGTGGTGAAAGTAAAATAAGTTTATTGCTAGAGTTGTTTTGCATAAAACTTAGCCTGATTGTGTCATATTAATAAGTTTGGACCACTAAATAAAAACTTCTTGTATTTGTTACTATAATTTGTCAGTGGTGCCGCTAGGCACCCGAGCAAGAGCCTGTTTCCGAATATGATTTTTTCATCTCTTTATTTTTTAAACAATTTCCTACCAATCTTTTATTGGTTCGTTTGATAAGCCCGCTTGCGCCTCACGACTTGCACACCCGCTTATGGCGGCCCTGTGTTGCTATAATTCTCTATATAACTTGATTAATAATTAAGCTTGAACATATACTTTTTTTTCATTAAGAATCGTACATACATGTGTTACCATAATCATTTTATAAATATTGTATTTTCTTACTTTGCTGCGTACCAATTCTACGACAAACTCTCTGTTTTCTTCGTTTTGCTTAGGCTCACAATCTGAGAAGTTTGGCAAATTTTTACGTAGGTTATTGTCCTCATTTTTTTTATTGTTTATGTTTTGCTATATTTATTCGAATATATTTAAATTTGTTTGACTTAAAGTTTTTTTCTTAGATTCTATCGTGTCAGTAATTCTCTAAGTCAATTGAATGGTCACTTGAAAGTTTGCAATTTAAATATGAAAAATGCAAAAAAATTACAAGTCTTCACATATAAACCGCCAAAAACTAAGTCATTTAGATTCTTTAGCCACTTGTCGAAGTTGTTAAAATTTCAATTTCTAGGCATTTATTTTTCCTCGAACTCTACATTTTTGGTAGTTCCTATATGCTCGGCTTGTTTCAAGCCATATCAATAACTAGGGCTAAAATAAAATTTTCAAAATCTTACCAAGTTTGATTAACTCACGTCATAGAACCTCAATGTTTTTCCTGAGAGACATAATATTGGTGAATCCAAGGCAATATTTTCAACCTTATAATGTATTCTTTTAACTCCAGAAGAATTAATTATTTTCCAATATGATGAGTTAAAATGGTTCATATAATAAAAATTATACTTCTTTAAAGGTTTTTTAGTGATCATGTGACGTAAGTGGTGTTGTATTTAGATCATCTAGCTCTTTTGTTGAAGCTGAGAGTTTAAGATTGAAACAGCTTCCAAGAAAAATTTTTATGAATGATTTTTTTCGCAAGCAAATTTTATGTATCAAAGTTATGCTTTACGAAACTAGATCGACGATTTTTTTAAATTGATTTTTGTACCAAAACTAAAGTACAAACCTATTGAAAATATTTTCAAGTGTAAATATTAAATTTGAGAAAAAATTAAATTAAACAAATTTTAGTATAAATGTTATTTTAGCATAGCTAATTGCAATTATTTTTTCAAGCATCAGTAGTATAATCAAAAATAAAATTTATTTTAGCAAGCAACAAATTAATTGTAATAAAAATTAAGCTATCATGACAGAATTAACATATCATTTGACAAAAATCAACAAAACTATTAAACTTGGCCCGGACATGTAGACCACATGTGCTAATTTACTTGTGTGGGCATATTCTCACATATAGAATTTACAGGTAATTAATTATCATTGCACAAACATTAAGCACTTTTCCCAAACTAGGAAAAGGAACTAAAATCTTAGTAAGAATTAAATTAATTGGCAGTATGTTGTAAGCAACATTTGCAAAAATTAGCATACTTTTTTTTGCCAAAAATACCATTTCCGATTTTGATATCTTTTTGACAAGCAATGCCGTTTCGTCACAGTGGCTCTTACCGCCCAGTCGCAGCACCGCCTTGCGCAGTATTTTTGAGTAACGCGCATTTTAAAACCAACCATCCCGATTATCCGTAACGATTATCTGAAATATTTTTGACGAAAATCAACAAAAACTAAAAGCAAAAAAATTCGCTATTGGCAATTGTTTACAAAATATGTATCATGATAAAAAGCTTATCGTATAGAGGTCTATTCTCATTTTAATCTTAATCAAAATTTCTAAATACTGACTTAAGAGAAACTGTATCTTTTAAATGATCCCATGACCTATTTAACGCAAATATATAATTTTATCTTTTCACTTTTTTTTTGCAGGTGTACTAACAGATATACAAGATGATTTCAAAATCGGCGATGATAATGGTGGTCTATTACAAACAGCTTTTGTCTTATCCTACATGATATGTGCGCCGATCTTTGGTTATTTAGGTGATCGTTATTCACGCCGTTGGATTATGGCTGTTGGTGTATTACTTTGGTCAACTACAACATTACTTGGTTCATTTATGTCAAATTTCGGTTGGTTTATTACATTCCGTGCCTTGGTCGGTATTGGTGAGGCATCTTATAGTACCATAGCGCCAACAATTATATCGGATTTGTTTGTACATGATATGCGCTCAAAAATGCTAGCAATGTTTTATTTTGCAATTCCAGTTGGTTCAGGTTTTGGGTAAGTCTACAATACAAATAATGAATAGTTATAACACGTGCAAACAACATATGTCAATAGGGAAATTCCACTGACGCGAGTTAATTTTTCTTTGATTTATTATCTTTTATTATTATCATTAGTTATATGAATTCAAAAGATATTAGTGGTGATTAAACATGAGTTTTATTATTATATTCAAGTGATTAGTTTTAGTTCTTAATTATTATTTTATGACTGGGAATACAGAAGACTGTTAAGTTCTATTATGCAAGTGTGTGCATTGCACGTTTTTATATAGTTTTGAATAACTGATATCTTTAATACAGTTACCGCACTTTTGAAGCATTAACAAAAAAGTGTCCTTATATTTATTGCTTCTAAAACAAACATCTTCAAAAATACTATAACAATGTATAAAATTTTACCTACAAATAATTAAAGGTAATATGATTCAAAATCAAAATTTTACAAAAATTAACTTTTAAAGCTTTATCTTTCATACATTTACTATAGAAAGTAATATTTTGGTGCGTTTATTTCTTCAATTTTTTGCACAGTTTTGGCATTTCCTGAGGTTTTCATAGACATTACGTCATTTGAGAAAATTTACCTTCACCCACTTATGTCTTCAATTCCATTTGTTATTGCCAATAGCTTGTTTCAACACGACTTCTACACTCACTCCAGTATCGTACGCATACGTCTTTAACTAGACGTTTTACTTTGAGTTTCATAACATTTTTCTGAATTCATAATCTTGCTATGAAGTTGTATCTAAAAAAGGTAAGGTTTCGATGTAATTTTTTTCGATTTTTCAGTACTTTTCCACATTCCACTCATGCAAATTACTTTAGTTGCAAGCAAGTTTGTTGCTTAAGTCTTACATAAAATCCGTTCCCTCATAAATGACAGTAAAAAATAACACTAGTTTACAGGATTTTGGTTCAAGAGCAATAAGAAACCGGTTCTTATGTATGTAAAAAAAAAATTCAAAATTTTCGCACGTTTAGTTTTTAAGATATTGTGAAACACGTTCTTCAAAATATTCCATACGCCTAATTGTAAAGAAACCGACTTTTACTCTACTTCTCATCATTATTGTATAAACTTTTAAAAAGAGGTTTAGCATTTTAAGCGCAATTTATAAAAAAAAACGAACCTTTTTGTATTAATGAAAATTTACTTTGAATATTATGTGTAATTCATAAAAACTTATTAACCAATACTTGGTTAAAAAAAAAAGTGTTTTAACAATACTTCTCAAAAACTAAACTTAATAACTTTCTTAGATTATATCAGAATTAGCGTATCGTTTTATATTTGAAATGATTATCAAAAAATTCTGAACAAAACTTTTTTGCTAAATTTGTATACCAGTGTAATTATTTATTTAATATACATATGTGTCTCTTTCATAATTGATTATTATTATTTGCTGCAAAAAAGTAGTTTCCATAAAAATCTCACTCTGCAACACTTTAACGACATTTTTATGGCTGCTTGCAGCTCTTTTCATGTTGAACTTTATAGCGAACTAGACCGCAAATAACATTATTTAAAAAAGTGTCATTATATAAAAAATAAAATTCAAGAAAAAAAAAACATTAAAACAACTAACGTTTATATACCATCATGACCTTCACGGTATGAGAATTAGGATTTTCATTGTAAATTAAAAACCAATTACACTGCAAACTTAATTGAAACTGCAAAATATATTATATAACGACTAGATCTTACGAAATTTTCTTCAATGAGTGCCAATTTAAACATTTGATTTAATTATAAAGTTGACTTTTTGAACCCGCTAAATTACATTTGAGATCAATTAATTGATGTGTTTCATGTGAAGAATATAGCACGCAATTTATTAATAGGATTGATAAATACCTCAAAAATGTTTTCTTTTCTATTTTGTAAACTTAATGTTTTGAAATTAGCGATGAAAAATTCGATAAATAATATTGTCATTTTGTGATCTTTAATGTCACTGAAATACTAAAAACAACTGCTTAAATACGTAATTATTTCTTATGTATTTGTAAGCCTTTTTTTGAGAATAGATTTGTTCCTTGTTAGAGAACTTTCTACGTCAAAACTCTGCAATTCCTTATTATGCATAGCAATATTATACGATAATAATGTTTTGGTAATTATCCAGATTGAGAATGAGTTTTTCGGAACTTTCATTGGAATGTACCTAAATATGAAATAGGCTCCTCGTTTAGAATAGCGCCACCTATCTCATTCACCGATTTGTCCAGACGAGTGAACCTTAGTAGTTAGTAGTAGTTAGGCAGTACTGCTTGAAAATATCTATCTGTTTCAATTAAGACTTTTTTCAATTTCATGCAAACATATATGGGCATTTCCACGAAAATTTATGTTTTTGTCCAGTGCGAACGCCTTGGTTTTTTTACAATTATCTTGAAAACGAAAAATTTCCCAAAATCAACCTTAGCACCAATTATAGAGCTAGTTAGGAGCTATAAGTTAAGCCTATTGTCAAAATAAAAATCCGTTTTATTTTGACTTTTTTTACTTTAAATGTGTTCGACGGTGTATTTTGTCTATAATTTTGAAGCTTCTAAATGTGCTATTAATGAAACAAAATATCCTCCCTGTACTTAAGATACATTAACAAAAATAGTATAGACATTAGCATATATTTTAAGTTCATAAAATATTATCCACATATCATATCAAGCCGAACTAAGATTAAACAAAAAACTAATTATTATTTTCTTACAGCTATATTGTTGGGTCTGAAACAGCACGCTTGGCTGGAAACTGGCGTTGGGCGTTACGTGTTACACCAATACTTGGCATTATTGCTGTTGTATTGATTATGCTGATCAAAGATCCCGAACGTGGTGAAAGTGAAGGTTCACACAATTTGGCTACAACCACTTACACTGAAGATATCAAGGATCTAATGAAGAATCGTTCATTCATGCTGTCAACAGCAGGGTTTACATGTGTTGCTTTCGTTGCTGGTGCTTTGGCCTGGTGGGGACCAAAATTCATATATCTTGGCCTAAGAATGCAACCGGGCAATGAAAATCTCACCTTGAATGAGTAAGTATAAAGCTATTATTGTTTTTAGGTATTCTCATAAGATTGTAGCATGAGTGACGCTGCCAATGATAGTTTTCATATTCAAATTTTATTAATACTTTGTGTTTCAGAATAAAAATTAAATTAATGATAAATATTTATATTAATATTATATATACATATTAATATAATACATATATACGAATGTAAATTAAATAAACTATATTAAATTTTTAGCATCACTCATGTTTCAAATTTGTGAAAAATGCCTTTAAACCTAAAAAATTTCTATAAATTTATTTGTGTATAAAAACAAAAATAGCGTGTCGTACAAGTTCGGCATCATTGCTATGGTAGCGGGCTTGATTGGTGTACCATTCGGCTCATTTTTGGCTCAACGTTTACGTCCTACAATCGGAAATTGTGATCCTTATATTTGCGCTGTTGGTCTACTTATTTCTGCACCAATGGTTTTTCTTGCATTGATTATGCCACAAAGAAGCGGCTTACTGTGTTTCCTGTTCGTTTTTATGGCGCAATTATCACTGAATTTATGCTGGTCTATTGTTGCCGATATACTGCTGGTAAGAAAATACAGAAATGAAAAATATAATAATAAAACTCAAAATGTAAGATGGTCAGTGATGATCAACGATTGCAGAAAATGCATTTATAACCACATAACCATGTTAAGATACATTTAACATTGGCTGAGTTATGTACTCGTATACACTTTGTTACATTTTGCAATATGATAACCATAAAACTACGATTGCTACCACTACGATTTGTGTTGCTGTTGCTGTTGCTGCTGTTTTCTTAAGGAAATCACTGCTTGTACGAACGCTTAATATGATCAACATTCCAAATTTGAATTTTTGGTTTAAATTTTTTTCTATTACCCGCCAGTATTTAACTTTTGTTTTTCAATATCTTTTTCTCTCTTCTCTTTTTCAAAATTATTTACTTGCATCAAAACAATTTTCAACATCATACAGCGTTGCATTCAAATTTGGCGCTCTTACAATGGTTGCCGGCATTATTGGTGTCCCAATGGGGTCATATCTCTCACAGTCATTAGTCAAACGTTTGCCTAATGCCGATCCATTGTTATGCGCTTTTGGACTCTTTATCAGTGTTCCATTAATGGCTGCTGCCATGATTATTGTTTCCAAAGATACAATCGCCGCATATGTTCTGGTATTTTTCGGTCAAGTAGCTTTAAATATAAATTGGGCAATTGTTGCGGATATTTTGTTGGTAAGCATTTAAAATAAAATGTTTCTATTTTTTTCTACTGTTATAATTAACTTAAAGCTCTATTTAGTAACTTTGGTGCTTTGTATTAAATGTGTGTAACCTTAAATTTTATGTTCCTTTTCCAAACAATCCGTAAATATCATTTTATCCTAATTTTCTCCACACCGCTCAAAAATAAAAACTAAATTATTAGGTATCTACATTTTAGAGACTTCTCAATTTCGCCTCAAAACTCATCCACGTAAAGATATGCTGCCTATTGAAAATTTTACTCAAAAATTGTATGTGATTTGGCGGAGGTGAAACGGGAACTCTGTAAAATGTATATATCTCTGGTGTAACGTAGTTATTTTGATTATATTCATTACATTAATAGCCAAAAAAAAAATGTAGGATATAAAAATAAATAAGAACTTGATAGAAGATGTGTAATTTTCCAAACTCTTTTGACTTAGAGCGCAATAAACTTTATTCAAAACTTTTATGTCCTCTATTCTTAAAACTTGTAGACACTCTGTATATCCATTTGTACTATGACCAATTCTTTTAGAATTGAGTAACCAGATTTTCAAGTATTTAAATGTAAACTAAATTTTTTTTGGAGGAAAATCTCAGAAGAACTTTAAAAAAATAAATTTTGCTGACTTGAATTTTGTATCTTGCTTCATTTTATCGATTCTTCCTTTCCTAAAACTTTTTTCAAAACTAGTAAGTGTATCTATTATATCATTTATGATTTGCTTATATTATCTTCTGTATATGTATAAAAAGTAAGCGTACGTTAGATAAAAATTGAAATTTTTGGTGATGGTTATGTTTAAAACTTTTAATTAAATCAATAAAACACGACACTTAAACAAAAAATACACAAACACACCCACATAAAAATGCACTTTTGCATGTATCATTTTATAAGTTACTGCACTTTAAGAAAACGTTTTTACAATTCGTTGCAAACACACCCTTTTTCTGAACCAAACCCTTAGAAAATTGTGTTTTCTTTTCTTATTCATATTGTACTGAAATTACAATTTAATATTCAATCGATGTTGACTTGACGCCTTTTGGACGAGTACATGGGGATAGAGATCCAATACCAAATACTGTTCATCCCTTACTTATCACTGTTGACACGAGGGTTAGTCACGTGCCAGCTAAGTTAATAAATTGCTTTTCATTCTTCTTATTTTCTTCATTAACACCCTCTTTTAAAAATATTTGGCAACTTTTTTTTATTTTTGGTTATTAAAACAGATAGATAGATCCCCAAGGATTTGTAATACATAGCTGCATATATACATTTTAATGAGGTTTTTGTAGCAAAAGATGATCATTGATCAAAAGAGTAAGAAGCAGCTTCTTAAATCCTTATAGTCAAAAAAAAAATATTGATTTTTATTTTCAAATTGTTTGGTTTTCATTGTGTTTTTCTAATAAAATTTGCTTATCTTAAATCTACAAAATTCACTTCATTCATAAATCTGCACCTGAACCACTTGAGATTTGTTTAATACGAAAACGTTTTTCTATTTTTAAATCAAAAAATTATCTACGTACTAAAGAAAATGATCATAGCCGAGACCTTTGAAAGTACGTCGTATGCTGGTTTTTTGTGTTATCACGAATAGTATTTTTTATCAAAATCGGATGTTTTTTGACTATTTTTACTTGAAGCTTCTTTTTAACGGCGTAGTCGTCCGCCTAATCAATTTTATGTTGCATTCTTTAATCTCTTTCTATTATAAAATACTATTGTATATTTATACATACATACACACTTAAGTATCAGTTGGCTGAAAATAAAAAGTTGTGTCTGTTTTTAATCTTTTCTTTAAAATATTGCTTTTTGCCGAGGTGCCAAATATTATCTAATATTTTTATATAGAAAAGATAATATTTAATGTTCATTTTGGACATTTAACAGTTGGAATACAAATCATTTTTCGAAAATTTTGACTGACACTTGGCGCATATTTTGAGCAGTTTGCTCTACCAAATTGCAGTCAAATCCATCTATGAGCTATTAAATCACAAGACTATTTTTCTAAAGCCTTTTCCTTGTTGTTTTAAGTCTAAAGTATGTAGGTTAGATTAGGTTAGAGTGGTTGCTTAGCAAACATGCTAGAAGCCCTAAGTAGCACTAATTGTTCCGTTTAAATATCACATACCACAGACCCTACAAAACTGGTAAAGAAGATTGTCAAAAGAATTAGAAAGATAAAACCTTATTAATGTTAAAAGCAATATCCAGTTAGTCCTGTTGAGGCATTTAAGTAGTGATCCGATTTCATTTCCGGCCAATTCAAAGTGGTTTTTAAAGAAAGCTTGTCCTAGAATTCTGAGCCTGGTTCTGGCAAGGGCCAGACATTTGCAGAGAAAGTGCTCAATAGATTATTTTTCGTCTACATTCAGACAACGACCACAAAAAAATTTTGAATAGAATACCTAATTTTTCAGCATGCTTTCCGAAGGAAGTAGTACTTCGGGAGCTGAATTTTTATAGGACGACCATATTGCTCTGGTCCTCCAGTCCTTTGCTGCTTCGGAAAGAAAAAGCAAGAATACCTTTTTCTTATTTATACCGATTGAAGTTATCATGCGTCCCGAGGCTTCGGTTTCATCAAGATAAGAATCGTAAGTTGCTAATTCATAAACCTTTTCATCACCCTCAACATTCCTGTGGCCCTGGAAGTTCCTAGTTCCTTTCTTTATTGCTTTACTAATTTAGAATTTGTCGTCGCCTAGATCAGAGTTTTGATGACAACCTGGCTATTCGAGAAAATTGCTATCGTTCTCATGTTAGAATTGTCCACTTACCTGCAGGCCTCTAGAATAGCAAAGACAATCTAAGTTAGGTAAGCGAAAAGATTGTAAAATGTCTGAGTCTTTTGGATATTAGCGTATCCAAGGACTGGACCTAAAAATATTTTCAAAAAAAAAAAAAAAACAAAGTATTAATATTTTTTTGACCTACTCAAACATAAAAAAAGCACAGAATTTTGTAAGGTTTATTAACATCGGTTGATCGGTTCGCTCGAAATAATTTGAACCATTTTAAAAACCCAGCGGAAGTTTTTTAGAAAATTTTTTAGTTCCAATAACTATAGCCCCGAGTATAGAAACGAATTGCGATAAAAATCTTGATGCATTCTAATCTATCGATAAAGTCGAAAAGATAAGTCTAAAATCGATTTTTCGACTCCAAAAACCAGAATAAAAAATTTGTACAAATTTAAGTCTTCAAATTTGTACAAATTTAAGTCTTCAAATTTGTACAAATTTAAGTCTTCAAATTTGAAATGTCAAGTCATTTTTGCTGGTCACGAATTTTATAACTCTCAATGCTATTCATCGCCATGAAAATTAAAGCAATTTTAAGTCTTGACCCATTCCCGACATTCTACCTTAGGATATCCATTATTTGCTTCTTATTTAAAATCTTATTTCCTTTCATACTTGAATTTATTTTCTAAAGTCTACACTTTGGTAATTAGTTTTTGTAGATTAGTTAAATGAAATGCTGTGTATATAAATAATAAACATACTTTTTCTAACGTAGAAGCAATTTTAATTTACAGGGACCGATAGCCTTAATTGCTAGTTTCTTAGTAAATGCAATTATTTATAATTTTTCTTCAATGAATATTAATAATAGTTTTTATACCTTAAAAAATCTAACGTACGCTGCACTTTTTTTAAACATTACAGATTAGTGGATCTACTATAAAGTGTAGTTTGTTATAACAGTATAAAAAAATCGAGAACATAAATAAAATAAAAATTATTTTAAATACCAGCACAACAACAACAACGTTGCAAAATATTCCATTCCATTTTTCGAATAACTTTTTGATGCACTCTTCCTTTTCATAAATTTTTTTTTTCTTTTAATAATTGGCCTAAAATCATGCAACAAATATAAGCCACTTAACTATCAGTAGCAGCGATAAATGAACAACGGCGGCAGCAATGGCATCAGAAACAACTGTCGGTCGTCGTTGAGACAAAAATAGCAATTTGTATTTTTGCGTGCGTTTAAATTCATTATTTCTACAGTTTTCATTAAATACTTATTTATTCTCCTTTTTGTTTTGATTATTTTTTAATCTGCTGCTTCTTAATCCAATCATTGCCATTATTTGAAATTCTGCTTTCTTTTTATTTTGTGTAGCTCCATCTGTTAACAGCTTTCGGTAGCAATTACTTTAATCTCATACCGCTATGGGTTTTTTTGGTGCTGTAGTGTTTGGTTCTTTCTTTCTTTCACTTTGTATCTGACGAATACATTTCGACATATTTTATATGCCTTATGTTCTTACCTTATTCGTATTTTTTTAAGGTTTTTTCATTGCACTCATTTCGCTTGTAACTTTTTTTTTGCATTTAAATAGTGGTTTTAGTTGAATATAATTTTTGTTTTATGTTTTGAGGTATTAACTTTTCAGTTGTTTGTCAGGATAATAAGAAACTAAATAATGTTATTAGGCGTAGAGCCCGCTGTAGAAAAGTATAATGTATAAGATGGCAGGATGGAATTTACGGGAAAGATAGAAATATATTTTGTTGAAACTAACCATACAGGGTTACCTTGCCAAAGCCAGTCGCGATGCCTGAAAATACCCGAATTTCGGCAAACTTAGTTATTTTAATTAAAATGGTATAAGATTACAGCTTGAAATTTATGCCAAATGATAGAAATCGAAGAGTCTAAATAGAATATATAAAGTTGCATTGTTGAATCTTGTCCCAAACATGGGTTACCACCGGTTTTTAGGTCCATTAATTTATATGTCAGAGAATTTCATACAAATACATATCACTTGGGATAAATTTCTTCTGAAAAATATACACCTTTACAACACAACAGGCAAATTAATCAGCACACGGCACACAGTTATTTTTATTTTATTATTGTTTAGTTTGCTAAGTATGTATTATGTGTTTTATTAAAAGATTATAACATTCTAATTCTAACACCGCTTTAATTCTAATTAGGAATTTTTAATGTCTGAATTACATCGCTAATCGTAAAAATTTCTTATATTCTTTCCCCCACAGTATGTTGTTATACCCACAAGGAGATCCACAGCTGAAGCTTTCCAAATTTTAATATCACATGCTTTGGGAGATGCTGGTAGTCCCTATTTAGTCGGAGTGGTAAGTTTAAATATATTTTTATAAAGTTAAAAACAAATATATATTTATAATTGTTCATTACTTACAGCTATCTGAAACTATTAAAAAGCATCTACGCTTCACTGTGCATGCTACTGCTGAAATTGCTACCTCACAATTTGAGAGTCTCTCCTTAACATTAGAAGCTGCACAGCTAAATGCTACAACAACATTGACAACAACGACGTTGCCAACACTAGAGTCAATGTCAAGATTGTATGTCGCTCATGTAAGTTCGAAGTACAGATTTGGTTTGATGCATTAAGTCTTAACACTTTTTTTATATCATAATTAGGATACAAATTTGACTAAATTTGAAGCTTTACAATACGCACTCTTCTCTACAAGTTTTGTTGAAGTGCTAGGTGGTATTTTCTTCCTTATCACAGCTGCCTTCATATTGAAAGATAAACATAAAGCTAGTCAAGCTATCCACGGTAAGTCAAAAACTATTATAAATTTCCTGAAAACATAAAATTAATTTTAATATCAAAACAACTCTAGAAAATTTGCAAAAAACGTCTTCGAACCAGTTTCACAATGTTCAGTAAAACTTTAACTGGAAATCTAATTAGAAGTTTGACATAATAGTTCAATCACTAAAGATTTTTGTCGGGATGAAACCAGTTCAGATCAAAGCCCATATTAAAATTCTAAATTTTTGACCTTGTAGAATGTCTGTATTTTTGCCCACTTCAGTTGAAATGTTCCCGAAACTTTATTTTCAATATTACTTACAAGCTTAGTTGCTTGCCAGTCCGATTAAGGGTTCACAAATTATGCCCTCCTGAACACATTTCACGAGGTTCAGGATAAAAAATGTTTCAGCTGTTTCTAAGATAAAATTTTTTTTACCCCAAAATGGTCAAAGAAAATTTATTTTATATATAAGTTTATTTCTTCGTACTTATGTACATAAGTACTAAAGAGGGTCTCCAAATCATTCATTAAATCTCGATCCTCATATTTTATGCACTCAAATACCTCCAGCGGATGCACTATTTAAAATTATATTTTAACTGAACATTGTGAAACGCTTTCGCGTTTTTATGAATATATACCAGTCAATATTGGTCAATTTGTCTATAGTTCCAATTTGTTTCCTAAGTTTAATTTTAAAAATTTTCGGATTGTATTTTTTGGTTCAATATTATTTTTGTTATTGTTATATTTCGTAGATATAAAATTAGTTGGTGATGAGGAAAAAGAAACAGATTCAAATGATTCGGACTGTTTAGTCATGTGTACTGATATATCTTTAACTGAACGTGTGTGATTTCTGTGCTTTACCTCTCCTTACTTCATTTCATTGAGTTGGCACTTTTTTATAAGTGTCCAAATTCTTTGAAAATTGTGAATACATCGAAAATAACCTTTAGGTTGGTCTTAGTGATTTTTTTTCTTTCTATATATCTGTTGATCTTTATATGGCTTGGCTTTTAAGTTGTATTCTTCCATTGCTAATTGGCTTTTTAGTTTACATCTTTTTTTTTCTTTTTTTTTGATTGCACAGCATTTTAATATCGAAAAATCGCATGCATTTTAATAGTTAAAAAAAAGAAAGTATATATGTTTATATTCAAAATATGTTAATTTTGTGAAAAATATAACAAATATGCAATCTTCAATCATTATCAAATCATTGAATGAAAGATGGAAGAAAAAGTAGGTGATAGCAAAACGGGTAACCCAAACAAGTTGAATAACGGAACTGATAAAAAGACATCAAATAAACCAATTATTGGATACGCAGATGCTAATTGGGCAAGTGGCACGGTAGAGCGAAGGTCTGTAAGCGGAGTGTATGGGTGCACGGTTTCTTGGTCAAGCAAGAAACAGATCACTGTATGAACTTCTTCAAGCGCAGCAACAACTAAGAGGTTTTTTACAAGACTTAAAACAAATAAGTGATGAATCAGTAAAAATTTTTTAAGACAACAGAGGTAGCATTGGAATGGCTAAATCCTTAGGATCGAAGCGTGCAAAACACATTGATACTAAACACCATTTTATAAGAGATTAGAAGACCAGTTGACAGATATTTTCACAAAATTAATTAATGTAAAAATAAAGAAAAGCTAGCAATCGTCTTTTTTAAATGTTAGTCGAAATTAACCTCAACGATACAGCGTGTAATGAATTTTTATTTTAGTAAAAATAAACTTCTTACTTTCGATTATTTCCAAAGGACAACTATCATTCTAAAACAAACTTTACGGTTGCCAATGTGAAGCGACTTTGCAGTTGAGAGAATGTCACAGTTTTCAAATAATATTTTTGAGAATAGTTTATTCTCAAAAAATTATATATTCAAGATTTAATCGATGTCTAAAATATAATCTTAGGTGAATTGTTTGAAAAGATGATGAGCGAGTATTATTTGTATGGATTTGAGTGAGCAACTATGGCACAAAAAAATATTCTCGCATAATTAAAAAAAAACTGTATTGTGATTGAACCTTGGGTGTCCTGCAGAATTAAAAAAATAACGATATTACTACAATTTAAAGAAATTTATTTGGAAAGTTCAAATTAACATTAGCATAGATCTTGCAAAATACTAACAAGTGTTGTCTCAAATATTCTTTTGAACTTTCAACCGCATGTACGAAATTTTTATTTTTTATTAATTAATAGTGCCAATTCAAAAAAAAAAAAAATTCAAATAAATTTTGTATTTGCAGAAGGACATCAGGCTGTGCCAAATAATCGACCCGTCGACATTGATAATATTTCATAAATATTAAGGGCTACATTACAAAAATGATGATAAGAACTGCGACTGAAAAATATTTCAAAAGTGATAGGACATATCTGCTGTTTTCTATCATTTTAATTTATGTATTCTATTATTGAAATATTGAAATTCCAGCAAAATGTACCCATTGCTTTTGAAATTATTATTTTAAAGATTAATAATAAACATTATTTTAAGAAACTTAAGTGAAAAGCATGTGTGCCTAATACATGTTCCTAACTAATGTAAAAGTAAATAATGATTAACTGCGTAAAACTCACATATGATAAAGTTTCAACAAAATAACTGAAAAGAAACATTTAAAAAATAAATTTAAAACTGAATCATATTCTAGGCAATCTTAGCAACATAAGCCATAGCTTAAAAAAATGAACTATTGAAGCGCTTATTTTTTAAACATGATAACACACTAATTAAAAAAAATTTAAATAAAATAGCGTTTACAGTCTTAAAAATATAAATAAAATGCATGCAAAAATGTATTCAAGTTCAATGCACTTTTGTGTGGTGACAACAATTTTCGAATAATAGCAAAACCCTTATCAGTATGGATATAATAATATCTGTTTTCAGAAAATGTGTGGCCCTTCATGTTTTTAACATAAGCCTTTCAATTTCAGAATTTACATAATCGTACTGTACAGATTGTTATAAAATATTTTCTTTTGCAATACAATTTTAAAAATACCTTGTATTTATTAAAAAAAAATCACATTCATTTTCATTTAAAAGGGAATTAATTTGTAAATATTAATTATATTGTTAGCATATTATAAGTTCTCACACACATAAATACATACATTTATTTTGTATAAGCTTATTACTAAGTAGTTAGTGTAGAAATTGTTAAAATTTTCTAAAAGCTAAAATATTGTAAAGTATGGATTGTTTCTTTAAATATACTAAGGGAAGTTAAACATAACACTGAAATAAATGAATTTTAATATTAAAACTAAAACCGAATTTCTTAATTAATCTTGCTGTAAATGACATTAACTTGTTACATAATATGAATATGGTATGAAAAATCAAAATTTCTTTTTGTGTAAAGCTATAAAGCTTTATTTGTGTTCTATCTTCAGTAAACTTTAGTTGCAGTAGAACAAGGTGTTTGAGGAAAAGTGTTAAAAAAAGTGTGCTCGCGAACAAAAAAACAAAAATTGTTTTTTGACGGGTTCTCATAGGGTGTTATGATTCTTTATACGTCTGCTTGTTGTCGTTGAAGTCATTTATGTATTCTTTCCCCCCCCTTCCTCCTACTACTCCGAACGAAAGCTCATGGTATGCTCTGTGAACCGCAAAATATCAAATACCGTATTTTAACCACAATATGCATTTAGGCGATTTACAAGGTCTTCTAACGTGTCATTTTGTTGTTGTCTTCCATATAAAAATAAAATAACAACAAAACAACAAGACAACAAATTTCTGCGTCCTATGTTTTTTGAAAGTTATATTTGTTTTTGTATTTTAATACATTGACTTATGACACATGTCTTTAAGAGGGTCGTTTTTCGAAGAAATTTTTTCCGCCGAATCCGAATCTGGCCTCAGAATTGACCCATCCTTACAAAGTTACAGCCATTTCACGGTGACATGCATTTTAAACCCGTTGGTTAATATTGTTGGGTTGCAACCCTTTGTAGGGGATCAAATGCATATCACCTTGAAATGGCTGTAACTTTGCAAGGAAACATCACAGAATACAGTACTAAATAATGCTTTTTTACAAATAAGCTGATCAACTTCCATTGAATCCTATACATAGCCTCGAAAGTAGACAAAAAACATCATGTTTTAGGTACTTAACCTCAAATATTTCAGAACTCTGACATGATGGGTCAGATTCGGATTCAGCGCACTAAATTACTTCGAAAAACGACCCTCTTCAGCCCAACAATATTAACCTTCTAATGTATACTGAAATTCTCTTGTTTTAAATGTACTCAGAGTTTGTGATTTTACACATCTTCCAATGTATGTATCTCAAAAACTAAACATAGCAAAGCAAAATGATACCAGATTTCAATTGAGCGAATCAAATTCCTTTACGAACGCACATTTTTGAATCTTAAAAACTAGTTTTGTTATTTTAAACTCTTTTGATTAATTGATTGATTGATTGATTGATTTGATATTAGCTAGAAAAAATGTAGTTTTCTCAAATTTTTGTATGAAAAATTCGTAGATGCGATGGACATAAACATTGTTTAAGAAAGTTCATTACCTCAAAATTACCTTTCGAAAAGTATACATTTCATCTCTGTTAACCAATTTTTTGTTGATAATTGTTTTCAGCAGTAGTAGTTGTTAATAATCAAATTAAATACAACTCTAAGAACTAGAATTAATTTGCACTCTATGTTTACAATTATACAGCTCAGTTTGTTCAGTTTCTTATCAGCCAGTTCATGTTCTTATAGACAACCGATATATCACATCTCGTGTTAATTGACCGGCCCTACAATAAGTTCACATACCACGTTATATTTAATATTAGCGCGGTATTATGCGGTTATGAGAACGAACTTCCAAATAACCTTGAAAGCTGAGGGGTACTACATCTGCGGTCATTGATCTTTTGTGTACATTTAATTATTGTGCTACATTAGAATGTAATAGGCAATAGTAATGAGCTTATTGAAATTATCTCAAGCCTTGATTGTGGTGAAATTGTACTATGAGGATTTCTATTTTCTTTGCTTTCCTTAACTTTTAATAATTCTGTTTTTATTTTTCTGTTATCTTATTAAACATTTCTCAATGTAATCTTTAATCTTTATTTTTTTTTCTGTTCTCTATATACTCTAAAGTATATGTTCTATTCGGAGATTTATTTTATTAGAATATAAATCTTCTATTTCTTTTAATTACATTTGCGTCAGAACGAAATTGTATCTTGTTGGCATTCAAGCTTCATTATTTAGGTTGATAATTTTTAGCAAATTTTTTTAACATTGTTCTTGTAATGTCTATTAATACAATAAATTATAGCTATTATAAAAAAAATAGAAATACAACTTATTATGCTATATAAAAAAATATTGCTACTGTTCTTGTTATTATTGTTGTTTATCACTTCGTCGGTGCCTCTGATCCAAGTCATTATTTTGTTTGTGTGTAAGCTGCGTTATTTTTTGAATTGTTAGTAATATGTCTTTAATGATATTTTTGTCCGTAGTTCTTCCGTCCTTAACTTGATTAAATAACATGTTCTTTTGTTATGGATCTGCTGGGATGGCTATAAGGTGTCGGTTTCTCTTCAAGGAGCTTTTTTTCCTCGTCCTTGTATTTCTGTTGCCTCCCTTTGTGTTCCTTTATAGATAGACGCTTTGGACCATCCATCAACCTACTAGTCACCTACATTGGCGCTACTATCGTTTGTGACACTGGTTGAAAAATGTACTATCCATATGTCACAGATAATTTCCTATTTTGTTAAAGGTATTGTCAAACTCTTCCTATGTTGTTATTTGAAATTGTGTTTTTCTCAACATGAAAAAATTTGATTTATATACTAACATATATAAAAACATGAAAAGGTACTCACTTTCCACATCTGGAAAACCCTAGAAAAATCAGATGAATTTCAGAAAGTGTTGAAAACAAAATTATCATTTCATATGACGAGGACCATTTTGCCACCGGGAGATTGAGAAATGGCGCGAAAACAACGCAATTTTTCCGGAACCAACATTTTATGTTTGTTGGACTTATATATAAGCATTCATATGACTTATTATAACGGCGAGTGGGTAAGTGCATTCTCATTATCGTGGGATTTGTATATTAAACTTTATTGCAAGATTGTAACCAATGCTTATGGGATGTTTATCCCAACGGAAGTGCTGACTCTACAACACACTTTGTAGTCAACTGATATCAAATATCATTTGTACTTTTCTAATTGCAAGCTTTATTCGGACTTAACGATATCCGTTACATTGGTATTTGTGCTTTACAGAAACACTGTTTGCATCGATACAATTAATCTTACACACAACTGCATTAAGATACGTCAGCACTAAATCTACACACATTGTTGCTCTATTTAAAGCTACGGAAGTTAGGTTTTATTATTAAATGGAAACTTAATGACTGACTGACTGAATTCGTCATAATAATCCAACAGCTACTGTATAGTTTACATTAATTATGCGGCTGCAAGAAGAATATCCTGCATAATCAATAAATTGTGAAATCTTTAGTTATCTGAATGAAAATTTAACTGAAGCATATTTATTTCGATTTATTTTTATGTGTTTATGTTATCGCCAAAGGCAAATCGCCCACATCGGGTACGTTATATACATATAACTCGAGTGTACATAAAACTAAAACTGACTATGAAGCACTATGAGCTCAAAGCCCAAACCATTTGGCCATGCTGTCTGCACTGGCGTACCGTGGACATTTGGCAAACTAGGCGTTACGTACCAAAATTTTCCAGAGCACCAACAAATTTTATTTACTAAAAAAAACAGATCACCACTTTTGATATCCCAAAAACCCTAGTAAAATGTAATAGTATATATATGCAAATATTGCACATCAAGCTACAAAGCGCGAAAACGCCTCCTTCATGTTTTTTTTTTGATTTTGAAAACCGCTTACATCTTATAGTATATCCAACACCGGCTTCTCTAGCCATAGTAATGCTAAATAAAAGTAAGGGTAGATAGGCGGCACTCGGCCGTGGCTTCAGATTTACGTACCTCCTCCAATATTTCCAAAACCGACCTTCGGCAACAGTACAGGTACGCTAGCACCAGTGTTGGAGATACTACGGTGAACCTCAGTCGAAGGCGGTCGCGAAGCTGGTATTGGAGGATGTAAATCTAAGTTTCAAGCTCAAAAAAAAATTTAATGGATGCATTTCCGCGCCCAACACATACATAAATATATTCTTGATCAGCATGCTGAACTCCATAACATATGTACTTAAATTTCAAGAAAATCAGAGAGTTGTCCCTAAACTAAACAATTACCAAAAAAAAAAAAAACATTTTCTTCAAAAAAAATCATCTATGTATTTTTAATTTATGACTGAAAAAAATTTGCTAAAAAGACGATCAGATGGCGAGTGTTATATGACAGAGATGCTCGTCTTGTGGAAAAATTAGTCAAAGTAGAACTTGTTGATTTTCTTATTATAAATTGAAATTGCTAAACTCATAAATACAACAATACAGACTGCTGAACTTCGATCGCACACAAAACCAACAAACATAATAATATTGTCGGGCGTCAAACATTTAATGTTTATTTATTTTGTGGAACGCTACTTACAAAAATTCCAAGAACTGTATTTTTTATGATTTTTTTATGCATGCAATATGAATCTGTCGCTTTTTGAATGTCTGATTGTTTGTTTACCAGCCGTAATTTATTTTGTTTATATTATGTTGTTGCAGTTGCTTTTGTCGGACATCAATTTGCTAAGTGGTATTTAATTTCGAGCACCCATGTTATATGATAACACCTACTTTGTGCAGTCCTTGATGTATCTGATTAAAAATTACAAGTATCCCAAATTTGTTGTAAAGGAATACATTTCTATTGCAGTATTCGAAAGAACTACATATTTTAGACTGATTTGGCGTCACAAAATGCATTTTTTTTTGTCCATTTGTTTTTTTAAATATCTGAGATTAAACATGGCAATACTCAATTTTTTTGCAAATTTCACATTTCTTTTAGACACATTAAGCTTATTTTTAACGTTTTGTCTACATAATCTTAGATTGCCAGACTTTCCTTCTAAGGCTCATTTCAAATCGCCTCCGCAAGTTTTTATTTACCAAAGCAAATTTGGGAAAAAGTTCACAACCAAATTTCTTTTGCTGCAAAAAGTTGATGATTTTTTGTTTTTTTTAGGAACTTAGTATAAAAATAGTTTACCCCTTCCATATTGAAAAAACTCATTTCAACCTGACAGCAAAACATTAATATCCATGTACGGGATTAAAAATTAAATACGGGACATCTGCCAGCATACTGAAATACAGCACTGTCTCGGGAAATACGGGACGGATGGATATATAGTATGTTAAAGACTAAAAGTTCAGACGCATGTGTAAGAGCAATGCCAATTAATTATTTCGTTGTTAAGTTATTAAAAAAATAACGAAGATAAAAACCCAAAATACATAGCGGGTATAGTTCAATTCTGGTTAATATATAAGTGCCCTTATTTGATGGCACCGACAGCATAGTCACCTGACCTAAATGTGCTTTATGGGCGATTTTGGAAAAAAAATATCCGAATACACAATATTTCAAACAAAAACGACCTAAAAAAGGCACTTAAAATTGAGTGGTGCTATTATTCGCCAGATACCAATAAAAAATTTGCAGCTTCGATGCCAAACCATCTTTAAGCTGTAGTTGACCAAAGAAGCTACCACACTTCAGATTTAAAATTACAAAATCATTATTTTAAACAATGTTTTTTTCAATTTATACATGACTGCATCAAATAAGCTGTGACATGAAATTTAGTAGTTTATTTCGTTTTTCTATTATAAAATTTCCAGGTAACATTTTTTACAATAAATAAACATTTTTTTTTAAACTACAATGTTTGTTCTTTCAAATGATATCAACATTTTTTTCATATTCCACTTAGTTTCAAAGTTACAGAGCATTGAAGTTAAAAGTATGCACTGCATCAAATAAGCTGTTAGCCACTGTATTTAGTTACTCAATCTACAAAAACAATCACATATAAATCACAAAACGCTTAGATACTGGATGTCGAAAATTACATCAGCGACCGCGAAAACAGAAAAAAACGCCTATCTCCGAAAAGAGTTGAAGAAGAACTGTCAAAGACTCCATCTGCATTTAAACTTTTTGGCTCTTAAGCCGTCTTCACACTGAAATTAGCAAAGTCAAATGTGCCCCAGTGTCAAATGTTCCCCACTTTACCCTAAACAGTGTTGGTTCGCTCTAGCCGAGTTAATTTGGCTGCTTTTTTTTCATTGTCTTGAGCACTCTAGTGGTGCCGGTGTTTATTCATTTTTTTTTTTTTTTATGCCCGTGGCCTGGAGCGTCACTTCACCAAAACCTTGGGGGGGCAAGATTTATAATTCCACCACTATTAGATGGTTTTATTGAATTATTGTATTGAATAATACCTAGTATTAGATCCTTGGGGGGGGGGCAATGCCCTCCCCAGCCCTACCGAGTTGACGCCACTGCCCGTGGCACTTCAAAGCGTCAGCAACTAATTTTAGGCAGATTCTAATCAAAAACAAAAACTTTTTTTTGTATAATATGTACTATATAAATATGTACCACGATTACAAGACGATCCCGCTAACATTAAAATTGTTTACCATAAATATTCGTTTGCTAGCACATACGATCAGGTCAACATCTTACTTTCTTGGTACCTTGCGTAAACCAAAGTAGACCAATAAATTAACTATGTGCAATTAGAGCTGTCATGAGCTACGTTTTTATAGCTCACTGAATCACTTTTTGATGAATATTTCTTCAAAAGTTTCGCAGCTGAAGTAGATTAAACTTTTAATTTTTTGCTACATAATCCAAATTTCTATGTTCAGCTGAGTTTCATATTAAGAAAGTGAAACGAATTAGCTTGTGCCTGCAGCCAACGTTGGTTGACCTTAACCTTTTTAATTGTTATGTTTTGTGTGTAGTATTGGAGTTTATCAGTCCACAAAAGTACTAACAATAAGTAATCTGCGGAATAATCGCCTAATTCTTAAAAATTAATATTATTATTTTTGTATCTACACTAAGCGCAGGCACTAAAATAACACTGGCTTACAAATTAAATAAAAAAGTCTGTGCACTGGGTGCCACTATATTTTTCTTATGTACTTTGGGCTGCTAAGCTCGAAAATTGCACTACAATTTTTTTTCTTTTGTGTCATTAAGAATATTAGATTAAAGTTAATTTTATCGTTAAAAATTATTACTTACATATGTATATTGTTTTCCAATAGGCAACATGTTTGAACATGAATTATTTTTAATTGAGGACTCATACATCTGGTTTAGATAAGAAATGCAACATGTTTGAACATGAATTATTTTTAATTGATGACTCATACATCTGGTTTAGATAAGAAATGCAACATGTTTGAACATGACCAATTTTTAATTGATGACTCATACATCCGGTTTAGATAAGAAATGTAACATGTTTCAGCATGAATTATTTTTAAGGAATAAAGTATGTTTAAATATGAATGTGAATTGTTGACCGCAGGCGGCGGCTGACGCGACATACATCCGGTTTAGATAACGTTTTAACGTTAGTACATAAATGAACTTTGAAGACGTTATATCATATTGATTAAATGAATATGGAGAGGATTATAGTATAGACGTGTAAGGATTTTTTATTGATAAATTCATTTCAAAAGAAGTTAGTATTTCAGGAGTTGTGAAAACTCTCATTGTGCTCGTCAGTATTGGTAAAATATAAAAATTTAAAGGCGTATAACCGAAAATGAAATGAAATTGCAGTACTTATTCCATTCTAATTTTTACATATCTAAGCATATCTTCAAAAATAATCTGGAAAATCGAGCTTGCATTGTTTCCAAGGAAATCATTAACGATCAATTTGAACCAAACAGAGTAATGTTTGATCGAGAGTTATCAGGCCTTTGGTTTTTGTCCGTGCGGATTGAAATTCGAATTTTACTTCAGCTGAAATTCAAAGTTCGAAAAAATTCCACAACAAATTCGGACCATTGGATTTAAAAGAGCTATTGACATTCAACTTCGGACTTCAATTCCACTTCCGAACCATATTGGAATCAGAACATTCCTTAATATTTTGTTTCTTGATGAGAGGCATATATTTGTCTTCGCATACATACATATGTGTGAAATATTTCACACAGTTTTATTTAGAGTGTACCTTTGGAAAGAAAATCAATGATTCACATTCGAAAGACGTAATTTTTAATTTAACATAAGAAAAATATAGTGGCAACAGTTCACAAAATGACCGTAAGCCGGAGTAGTTATTTTGAAATTTTAAAATTTGTTTTACTTTGCTGAGGTCACCTTTCAGTGTCAAAAACGTTAAGTCTTTTTAAAAAAAATGGGTATACATTATACATTCAGTGAAGGCAATATTGGAGAAAAGTTTGTAGTAACAAGGTACAGGTATAAAGACTACAGATATAGTCTTGAAGAATATAATGTTTTTCAATCTAGTTTTTCTTTGCCTTAACTCTGTCCAATTTTGAGTGAATATTAGATGTAGGTATGCGATATACATATATCCAACATACTATAAGTGTTGTTCGAATGAGACTTTGAGAAAAAGTTTGACTTAGTGCCATGAAGTAAAACCAAAAGAGTTTACTTCTGTAGCTGATACAAGTTTTCTATGGTGGCCGCTTAAAGAGAACAATAATAAAACGGTTTTTACTAATTTACTGATATAGAATGTATGCCTCAAATAGAATAATTTGTTATAAAATTATAGAGGAACAAAAAAAAACCTATTGCATGTCCAAAAGTCTTATGTATGATTACATTAGATTAAGGGAACGTCCATTAATTACGTGAGCTAAAATAGGGGGAAAAGGGGGTCCGGCAAAATCTCACCAAGGGGGGAGGGAGTCAAGGAAAAACCTCACGTCAACTTTTTAATGCATAGAATTTACATTAAAAATTATATTTTAAATCTCACGGGAGAGGGGGGGGCTCCAGATCTCATCAAATCTCACCAAGGGGAGAGGAGGGGATGTCCGAATTTTCAAAAACACACCTCACATAATTAATGGACGTCCCCTAAGTTACACTGTTTTGAAATTTACCATAAGAATGAATCAATTGAAATAATGGTTAATTAATAACAAATTAACTTATATTTATATCTTTTGCGGTCGGCAATCGCTGTTTTTTTTTTCAGAGTTGCCGTTTTGGTTTTTTTTTTTGCTCTACAGAGTCGTTTCTGTGTAGAAGCATGTACTAAATTGACTATGGGAAATGCAGAATTAAAGTAGGCTCTATCTTTTAGTATTTTGCCGGCTTTTAAGTGGGACTATAACTAAATTTTAAAATAAAAAATATTTAAAAAAAAAAATTAAAAGTTTAGTTTGATTAGCGGTTTTTTGCTTTCTAATCCTCATTTTCCGACCCCTTTAAGCGGCCAGCACAGAAAAGTCTCACGAGATACAGGGGTAATCTCTCTAAAGAGTTTACTTTCTGGCATCAAAACAAAAATTTCCAACAAGTCCTTGAAAGAATTTTGTTGACTTAAAACCTTTTGTTTATTAGACTGTAGGTACTCAAACTTAAGTGCTTCTCCTTGTGACCACAGGGAAACTACTTTGTGTTTGCCTTTTTAATTCTTTATTTTTAAGTACAAATGGATATTCGTTTTGAAACAAGCGCTTAAACTGAACACGCAAAAGTAATAAAATTATGAATTGACTTTAAATTTGAGGCTCTTATGTATGTATGTATGTATATAGAGCAAAGCAGGTACATACTTACATATATATATTCGGAACAACTTATCAAAGTATGAGTATAAAAGATATGATGGCGCATAGAAACATAAATAAATGAAACAAAATATGAGACTAAGCAAATTTCGTTACATGATGGAAATTTAGTTTCATTTTATACGTTACCCTTAAACAACGTACTTTTTGAAAGTACGACTTAATACTTTTGTTCTAAGACTGAGTTTGTCACGAAATATACATACAAACAACATGAAAAAAACTGTGGATCTAAGCAAAACGTTAATGCAAGTATTCTTTATTTTATTGTCCACTCGTGTATTATAACGGCAAAAAATCTATATGTGTAGTTAATGATTTAGCATTTCGAAATAAATCAAAGCTGGCGTTGAAGTTATTAATTTTTTATTAAAAAAAAAAAGTAAAATAAATAAATATTCGTACATACATACATATTCATATGTGTAAAAGAAAATTATAGGAAAAACTATTCAATTCAAGTTTAAAAGAAAAAATAATGGACTTTTTTGAAAAGGTTGAGAATTATCTTACAAATAGTGAAATGACCAATACATATAGCAACAATCAAAACAACAACAACAACAACAGCAACAACAACAATGTAATTGAAACAACACAAGACTGCCAAAAATGTGGTGAAATCTTTTTAACACCAAAACTTAAGCGTATATACAAGTGTTTAATGTGTTCTGAAATCGATATTCGAGAAAATTCCAATCCAAATTCTTTTGTTACCAGCGATGTTGATGTGTTCTGGAAACATGTTGAACATTTGCACTGCAGGGAAGTGATAAAATTTGCGGTTCGAACTACTGTCATGGAAAATGTTCTTAAAAGTCATTTAGTGCCAAAAGCAAAAAATGTTAAAGTTCAAAATGTAATTGTCATTGATGATGATGATGATGATGATTTTGATGATAAAGCCCACTATAGTGAAACAAAAGTTGACACGAGGAATAAACAAAATGATAATATTAATGTACCTGAGAAATTAAATAAAAAGGTAAATAACATACACTTAGTCCAGCAAAAATGAAACTGGCCGGCAGAATGCTGTTGCGAAACAAATGTAAAAGATTATTTTGTCTTGACGTATTTAACAAACAGAAATTGATTTTATTATATTTAAGTGATTATTATTTAAGTGATTATGTACATTGGGAGAGTAAACATTCATCTTATCGCGCAGAAATCTGAAGCTGAAAAAGTATTAAAAATCGAATGTTATTAATGTGGCGGCCAAACGTCCCGTTATCTGCAAAAGCTATTGCAATCGCGCATTTTAATGCAGTTCCGAAAAGTCACATACAAGCACTACTAAGTTCCGAAAGTCACACTGTTGCATTTTAAAATCACATTTCATTTTACTAGAGCTTCTCCAAATGAATGAAAACTTGTCCTGATGAAATTGAATAAACCTACGGTGCCTACACAAATTTTGGAAATAAATAGGAGTCCTCAAATATTGATGAAATTCTATATTCAAGAGAATTTGAGGTTGTTGATTTTAAATATTTAATTAGATTTTAATTTGGTTTAATTTTTTTTAAGAAAATCGCTTCCAAAGTTAAATAAAAAGATATAAGAATGCTATGTTGTTATAGCCTTTTTCTATATAAAGAAAGTCTGCCGGAATTAAAACTGAAGTAAAGTTTAACCAAAAATTTTTATTTATTTTAAAAAATCATTTCGGAAGTTGACGTTCATGTCTCAATGAGTTGCAAAAATGTGGGTATTAAAATAAATAGTTTTTCGATTTTTAATTAAGTCAATCCATTTTTTAAACAAAAAATTATAAATTAAAAAATGCTTTTGATAAGGTGTCGCACGAAGGACTTTTATACAAAAAAAAAAAATTACTTTCTAAAAATACACACGCTGTACTAGGGTCCTAACTCACAGAGCAAAAGTTCCGAGTATAATGCAAAAATTATATTTCAGATGATGTGGAAATTTTCGCAGGCGTGCCACAAGGTAGTGTTCTTGACCCAATCTTTACCTTTTATACACTTATGACTTGCCAACAAACAACTCTATTTTTACATCTACTTTTGCTGATGACACTGCAATTTGGTCTTGTCACGCAGACCCTAATATGGGAGGTATTTGACAACAGAGTGTAGCACCTCCCATACAACAAAAACACTTGAAACGCTATATCTTAGCACCTATGGCAGCTACAGTTGTGAAATTTGATGCAAAGAAGTATGTACCTACATATCGTTCATTTACTTCAAGACTGGCATAACTCAAAAAACATAAAGTGGGAGAAATACGCATTTAATGTTTTCAATAAGTTACTTTTTATATGAAAACGATGAAAAGTATGTCTACATAAACTCTTCTCACAAGGCAAGTTTATGAGATACTTTTATGATTTTTTCACAGAAAATAAAACATGAAATGGCGGATATTTCTGCATTATTAACTAAAAAATCACGTTTTTTGAGTTACGCATGTCTTGAAGTAAATAAGCGATATATATGTATGTAAATTGTTTTAATAACTGGGCGTGGTGCGTGCACATAAAGTTGCGGGGCAACAGTATGTTACAAAGTATATTTACATGTGTTGAAACAACTATGACAAAACTACTGACCAGAAAAGCAGGACATAAATTAAGAGACAAATCATTTAAACCGAATTCTGCACTTTGGCACCAATTTTGACGACATTAAAATATTTCAAGAAGAAAGAAATTACACGCGCAGACTTACACTCGAAATGTTACACATATGTATGTATGCATATACATACACATACATATATGTATGTAGTTAATACACACAACAACGACTCAACTCAGAGAGAGTGTACATACATATGCATGCATGTATATAGCAATGATCACCAAATTCTATACATACTACCGCATTTGCTTATGTATTTATATATGTATAAAAGCCTTTTCGAAAGCTTTGTACTAAAAAAAAAAATTGTATGTAATTGCAGCAACAATACAGTCAAGTCCTGCTTGAAATCATAACAGAGCAGTGAAATTTTCAAGAGAGCAAAGATCAACTTTAGTGATGCACACTAAGGAAATTTTCATACATACATATTCATTTCCGGCTTGTCCGTTTTGGGATTTCTTCTTCTTGGGTCAATTTTATTACCGTCGAAATTTCGGACCCTTACATTGAAGTGCCGCCCCCAAAATAATCTAAAATAGTCAGTGTGTGGCCTAAAATCAACGTACTTACTAATTAATATTTTAGTGATTGATCTATGTACATATTTTAATCATCGATGGGCACAAGTTCTTCTGTTAGTTCTAAGGAGAGCGTAATTCAGAGTAACGAGAGAGTATTTGTGTATAAGTATACAAATGCAAGCGCACAACAACGATTCAGTTCCACTTCAGCAGATTTAGAACTTGTGCCCATCGATGATTTTGATGTTACAAATAAAATTTTATTAATGACAATTTATACAGAATTTGTGTTAAAAGTTATTTAAAAAATATTTCATAAATTTTTAGAACAAATTTCATTAAATTTCTATTGAAAATTTTATTAATAGCCATAAAAAAAAAAATATTTCCCAGTTGCTTATAGGTATTTTATCTATGCAAAAAGTCTATAAAAGAGAGACCTCCCTATATATCAGGGGTCGGCAAAGCAATACTATTTACTCTTTCTCTCTTGTTGTATACGTATACAAGAAAATAATTCTGCCGCTCATGTGCGAATGCCCATAACTACTATATATACTTATTCTCTCACTATATGCATATCCTCTCACTATATACATATGTACATATGTATACTCCCACTATATAAATATGCTCCCTTTGACCTCTCTATCTATATACATATGTACATTGTACATACACTCTCTGTGCTTTGCTTGAAATTTTTTTCAAGAAATAGTAAGCAACAACAAAAACTATTGCTGTTAGATAGTTCGCTTATCATAAACTTGCTGTGTATTTATTGTTAAAGCCCAGCGTGAACACAAGTAAAAATTATTGAAAGCAGGATGTAGTCAAGGTTAACAAAAACTATATAGTATATACATATGTTGTTATTTATACAGGGGCGTACTGTGCATATCGGGTGCCAGGGGCCAAAATTATTTGGCGCCCCTACCGTAAAAAAATGTTCGTGTTATATAACAAAAATACCGCACCAAAAAAAAAAGGTCCTCATTTTTGACTTTGAAAAACCATAGCAAATTTAGACATATTTTACGACCATTTTTCCGCCCCCTCAAGCCTTGCGCCTGCGACGGCCGCCCTCTCCTCACCCCCCTAAGTACGCTACTGTGTTTACGTACTACGCAATTGTGAGTTTTATAATAAAATATATACATATGTGCATATATATTTTATTTTATGATTTTTTTATGAGACTTCTCTATATATCTGTGGATGCAAGGAATAACAGCTAAAGTCGATCTTTGATCTCAAGGCCAAGGAACATAAGTTCTCTGTATGAGTATATAACTTGTACTGAGCTGTTATGTATACCTTATTGCCACAGATAGACTCTCACTATATACATAGACTCTCTGGCTTCTCTATATACATACAATACATACACTCTCTGCGCTTTGCTGTGCTGTTTGAAACTTTTTCCAAGAAATAGTAAGTCGGCGTTTACACACACAAATTCTTGCCGAAAAGTTTCCTCGTTTGTGGGCAAGAGGGGGATAAACCAAAGAGACGAGATACAAAATTTGTCGTATGTTGCAAATGCCAAACAAAAACCACAAAAGAGAATAGACAAGAATTTGTTTCACCGACTGACTGTTTGACTGTGTAAACGCCGAGTAAGCAACAACAAAAACTATTGCGATTAGTTCGCTTAACTTGAACTTGCTATGTATTTATGTATACATGTACATATGTATATAATATAGTATCCTCAAAATAATTTTATATAAGTCTGATCATTTATAAAAATAAATAGAACAGCAAAGTTTTTGGTATAAATAACGAATCAGCAGAGCTTATGATTTCAGTGCTACACTTACGACAGTAAGGTAAAGAACATCAGCAATGGAACATAAAATTAAATGGCTCTCTCCGGCTGAAGACTTTAGTGGAAGAAATGATAAGTTATTTCTCTCCTTTAATAATATGGTGGAAAATTTCAACTATCCAATATTAAAAGTGAATAGATCGGAGACACAATTCGGTGAGAGAGTCCAAATAGAATTGTATGACTACATCGTCTTTGCACCAAAATCATACAACAATAATATTACCGATGATGAAATTAAAGAATACAGCAATGGCCACTATTACTTAAAAAAAGTGATGAACACTAATGGATATTACGATTTAGAATTTGAAAAAGTTAAATTCGTAAGTGGTTACAAAAAAATACTACGTATCGCTGATATGCTGGATCACATAAGCTATCAAATATTCGAAATGCAGAGAAAGCATACGATATATGGTAAAACGATAATGGTGGATACCTTAGAAAACAAAATCTTTCTACCGAAAAGATTTAATGGAATTACTGATGAAACAATCAACGAAGTCAACAGTGGAAACTACTGTATTAAAAAAATTCCAGTAAATTCGACAGGATTCTTTCGTTTGGAAATTCAAGTAAATATTCTTATGCATATTTAAGAAAACATCATCGTTAAGAAATTATTTTTTTTTAAATTACTGTATTACTGCGGAAAACGTATTTTAATTAAATAGACAAGTCTATTTGGCATACTTAAAGTTCTTTCGTTTACGTGACGTGACATTAAAAGTGAAGTGTTACAAATGTTTGTGGGTATGTCGTTTTGTGGGTTCGACCCTACCGCAAAATAAATAAATTTATGAAAGTCGTAGTAGCCCAACAAGCAAGAAAACAAAAATTTTTCAAAGTAATCATTTCCCAACGAAATACATACATGTGGATAAATTTTGACAAAAATATTGTGAAATATTTGTTATTTAATATGAAACAATTGTAATGCTTTCTGTGATCTGTGAAATCGAAAATATGTATATGAAAATACAATTTATTTGTTAACAAATTTTATTTTCAAAAACTTATGAGTATGTGTATCAAAATTTGACTCAAAAATACTTTGTAACGGATTTTCTAAAAACTTTGTGTTTACAAAATATAGATAAATAAAAAGATAAAATCTTTTTTGTTTAAAAATGCTTTAATTTTAAAAAAAATATAATTTGCTTTAAATAAATTTTCTTAAATATTAATTTTTTTATTTATAAAATTAATTTGCTTATTTATATAAATTTTTCTAAAAATATTTTTGACATAACATCTTTTTGTTTTTATTTTTTTTATACATACATATGTTAATTTTCAATCAAACCTAAGAATATATCTGCTTTCAAATCGAAATTCCCGACATACATTAGGAAAATACGAAATTTTTGTTGAATTTTTGTTGATCTTTTCCAAGGCTATGTACGTCGGAAATTTCGATTTGATAGCATACATTTTTAAGATTGAAGAATAACATGAACAAGAAACTTAAAAAAAAAACAACAAAAGATGTTATGCTGAAGATATTTTGAGAAACATTTTGAAAAATAAAAAAATTAATGTTTAAGCAAATTTATTTAAATTTTTCGGAAAACGCAAATTTTAATATCCTTGATTTTTCAGACGGTACCTATAAACGTCCACCAACATGATGTCTCCTTACCAGAAACCGAAAAATCTGAAGATACACAACTCACTCAAAAGCGAACAATCGAATGTCAAGAAAAAATCAATGAAGAATCCACAGCATGGATAAGGGTAACAAACGAGCAACTTAGTTATGATTTAAATATTGAGATGCAACAAGATATTGAAGGCAGTAATAAAATCACAATGGAAACACCAATTGAAAATCAGAACGAAAGCTATATAAACAACTCGATAAGTGAAGAAAATGTTGATTTGAATTTGGTTTTAAAAAAAGAAACAAACACAAAAGCTCCAGATGATTACAGTCCAATCAAAAATTTAAATTCATGTTTTGATAAAAATAAAATTGAGAAATATCTGTGCTATTTTGACAACAACACTATATTACTATCCGATGATGAAGAAGAAGATGAAATCGATGACGACGATGATGTGTCTGCAAGTACCACTGAACCTGGCGCTATGGCATCACCTTCAAACGACACTAATGAAGTACAACCCAAAATCATAACTAAAATCAAGTGCTTACTATGTCCTCGCAAACATGTTACTAAAACGGAGAAAACCATGTTAAAGCATATGCGAAAATTTCATAGTTTAGATAATATCAATTATAGCCAAAAAATTATTTCTGATCAAAAGAAAGTTTCATGTAAATATTGTGAATTTAAATATAATCGCGGTTATATCAATCAACATATGCGAAAAAAACACCCAACTGATTTTGTGGCTAGAGGTCGAGCAGCAAGTAAAGTACATGCAGCAACTGGAAGTCCAACAAATCGCCGTCCCTTCATAAACTTTTCACCGTGTAGTCCGATGCCACCAATGCCAGACTTTTTGCAAAATATGCTAGTCACAAGAGCGGAACACGAAGCTATTTGTTATCATCTTTATATGAGAAGGCTACAGAGGTATGTGTGTACATATGTATGTTAGTAACACTAGGAGTTTTAAACATAATCATTTCGGTCGTAACGACTGAAATGACGTAAATAAAGTTAGCTTTATATAATACATTTAGACTGCTGTAAAATTTTTTAAGATATGTACGTACATGCATACATAAATTTGCAACAGTCGATTTGATTTGATATGTACTTCTATTTTATATTAAAAAACATATCTATAGTTCCTAGTTTAAAAGTTATGCAAGCAAGTATACAAAAAAGTTATCCTTAAATAATTTTTCTCTGCTTACAGTAATGCTGCTTTGGATGAAACTTCAGCTTTAAGATCACCCGATACTAGTTTTTACGAAAACGGAACAGAAGTTGAAACTTATGGCACTTTAGTTCCACAGGAATGTAAGATGGAGTTATAAATTTTATATTTCTAAGGCAAAATGAAACCCATATTTTCCAAATTGAAATAATTTTATGTTTAGCATTTATTGCATTTATGTACTCGTATGAACTCATTGTTTTAAAAAATTATTCAACATAAGTCACAAAAGTTGTTTAATTATTTGTTTATGTTGCTAGTTTCGAATACTCTATTCTAATAATTTCGTTTAAGGTAAGGTCATTTTAAAATTACTTATTACAAAATGCTTCGCTCGATCCACTATATTAAGGAAAGTATCTTAATTTCGTTTCATTTTATTTAATTATCATTAGGATATTATGTATATCATAGTATATTCAGTACAATCACGTTTTTACCGATTTATAAAACATTTTAAATGAATAAAAGTGTATCCATAAAAACCATTTGGCAGTGAGTTTTTATTTATTCAATTAATTATATGTGATATGGGCTTTCTAATATCAGCATATGAACCAAGTGTTTAAAGTGTAACATTTTCTCTCTTTTATGCGAAAGGTTTTTCTTTATAAGCATCTGTGGGATATTTTACCATTTTATAAGGCACGAGTTTATTGTTATATCTGTGTATATTGCCCACTATACAAATGAAAGGCATTACTTACACTAGTGTGAATTGCAATTCACAACATGTATCCTTAACATCATATATTTCTACTAATAAAAATACTGTGATGTTTCTGACTCTTATTTTTTGTTTGATTTTAACATATGGTAGCTACATTATTTTATGATCGGATTTTCCGCTCTTCGTTTCGTTAGAACTTACCACATATTAATTATTTTATAACTTTTTTTTATACTTATTATATGAAATAGTTTAAAGTGTCAGAAAATTTGCATAAAATAAGAGAAGAAATATAAAAGAACAAAGGAAATATAAGGTGTACCAAAATTCAAATAAATCTAGCGTACGTTTCGGGACACCCTATATACAAAAAAAGAAACATCAAAGAAAATGTAATATCGCACGAGGCGAGAGTCTACGAGCTAAGCAAACTGTGCGGATTCGGTAGGTTAGTGAACGAATCGAGTAGGGGGCACATCCCTCAAATTTATTTTTTAAATAGTAAGCTTTATAGTTTCTAAGTTTAGATTAGTACTACAGTAATTTTGAAAATTATATCAACAGTGTAAAAATATACTAAGCTTGTCTACACCGAGTAAAAAAACGCAATCTAAAATCAAAATTAAATTTTTTTATATCTATATATATATATTTTCAATTAAATAAAATAAAATTGGATATGCAATTGGAACAACGATATCAAATTGAGATTTTTCGATTTTAGCGGCAAATCAGTAATGAAAAATCTCAATTCAAGATGCAAAATTTAGATAATCGACTGGCTTTACTTACAATTTATTTGCTATTGATCTTCTTCTAAATTTTTTAGAGTAATTGAAAATAAAAAAAATACAAAAAACTTAAAAAATTCGTTATGACTTGAAAACTACTGTACCGATTTAAGACTTTTGTGTACCATTTTAATGGCTTAAAAAATTATTTATGACTTGAAAAATGTTAATTCAATTTATGGCTTTTTAAATTACCTCTCAAACGAAACCAATTTAAATGAAATTTAATCTGGGTTTCAAGACAGAGGACCAAAAATTTGAGCACTTAAGAGTTAAATATATGGCTTCACAAAAATCTTACTTCCACAAGAGTAAAATTTCTTCAACTTTAAATTACTATTATTGAGAAAATATTTAACACATCGATATATTGGAAAATATTTAAAATATATTTTATTGCATTTTTATTTATACATAGCTACAATTCTATATTTTTATATCTAAGCAAATTTAACACTAAAAACAATTGCATAGAAAATCGCTGCCACAGTGTCCATTTCCATGTCCCAGACTCTTACAATTGAGCATGCAATTTAAATTATTACCAATTTGATCACAAAACTGAAAGACAGGTTTTGATTTTCCTTGATTTTTGGAATTGTCTTCAAATTCGGTCTGTTCTCCTGTAAAGTTGAAAATATTTGTTCAACTGTTCAAAACACAAAATTAGTTACATAAGAAAGTTGAAATACCAAGTATTGGAATTCCATTACACAATGAAACTAACAGAACAACCACAAGAAGTCCAGAAATAGTTTTTATATAAAACATTTTTCTTTTAATTTTTATATATATATTTTTTTATATAAACAAACTGTTACTGCCTTTAAAAAATGAGTTCCGTACACATTGAATACTAGCATCAAACTAATTGTAAAAATAAATTGAACAAAAATTAGAAATTCAAATTTAAAAAGAGAATTCGATCAATCAATTTATAGAAGAACTACTACACAATGCACTGTGGGGCCAAAACCACTTTTGACTGATCAAAAATCCTGAACTTTGCATATAAGTAGTACATACTATGTCAATATTATGTTAAAAATTATAGTAATACAATCAATGCCCCGCTTATCCACCATGCCAGAGAGGCAATTCGAAGGCGAATAACAATGACTTGAAAGGAGCACTACAAAATTGAAAATTCACCAAATTGCAGTCGAATACATGAGAGGTGCCAATAAAAAAATAGCGAACGTATTTGCTTTTGAATGACATGATCCAAATACACATTCACTATATAAATAGTGGTGTTCGCAACGTAACATTTCTTGAATGTAAGTAGTTTAAGCAATTATTATACGATTAGCAATCTTTTAAATTGTAACTCAGTATTTCCATTCCTGCTTACAAGACTATATTTTTTTAATTTTAGCACTGATGTTCCTTAGTTGATGAAGACACACAATACCCCAGTGGGTACCAAAAGGTATCAAATTTTTAATCTCCAATCTATTTTCCTATTAGTTTTAAGACAAGAAAATTCACTCCTTGGGAAAGTGGTATCAACTACTGCAGACAGTTTTAACACCTTGGGGTTAAAACCATCCTCTCTAGTCAATTTACACATATTTTCTCTAAAATACTTGATCCCGCAACCGTAGCTCTAAAAACTACAAAAAGGTAGTGTTTTTTTCAATTAAAGGGGTATATGTATGTATTTATATATTTTATTAAATTTAATATCACAATTAACTTTGAAAACAAAATAAAGTGATAGGTATCAACCGCGAAATAGTTTTTGACTCGGGGGATGCAACCAACCTCTTTTTAGTCAAAGGGAAGTCAATTTAACCATAATAAATATAAAATTGCGTTTGAATAAAAGTTTATAGTTTTCAGTTAGTGACGTTTTTATACCCTACACACAGAGTTCAGAGTGTTTATACATTTGCCAGTAAAGCATAGAAGGGGCTGACATAGAACATTACATACTACATATATTATTCATAAGCTTCACCTCCTCAGTCGATTCTTAAAACAAAACAGGCTATCTCCATTTAATCCATTGAAATGTTAAAAGTTTTGGATGAAACTTGCATTTTGGGTTAGACAAGAATTTATTTTTTTCTTGTGTATCCCCCTCGGTGTAAATATAAAAACCAGTTTTCGGGGTTGAAAGCCCCATTTGACCACCATCTCGAAAAATGAATGTAAATAGTTTTTCCGCGATATATAGAAAGCCATAAGTCTCACAATATTTTTTGCAGAAAATTGAACTCCCTACAATCTTTATCGAAATACTTTTTACTGTAAAATTGAAAATGAAAAATGTGCTACAGCTACAACTTTTTTCTATCGATTTTATTGCAAAATACGTTTTTTGTAGACCATTTAATTTAAAATTCCTTTTGTTTGGAGTTGTGTTAGGATATTTCAAAAGGATCAAACCAAGAGGTAAATTGTACGTTAGAGTGATTCAAAAACAAAGAAAAATTCACAAATATCTTTCTTCATATATTGCTCTGTATGTTCTATGAAATTAGCTTGAAATTATTCAGAATTTAAGTAAATTCTAGAGGTTAGTCAAACCACCACAAACATTCAAGACTATTGAAAACGTAATGGTGGGTGTCGGAGATGATACGGTTATAGACTAATTTTAATACCTATATATATATACATATATCCTTTGGGATATATTGAAGAATTGAGGTCTCAAAATCGTAAGATTATTGCAACACCCTCAAAAAAACAGCCCTTATAAAAGTTTATTTTTGCGATAATTTTAAAAATAATCAAACAAAATCTAAAGAAATTCAATTTTTTTAAATTAATTTGCAAATTTGGTTCGTTTATGCCAGACCAAACCAAATTTTATGGTAAGAGAAAATCTTTGAGAAACAAATTTGCCAACATTCTTAGGAATACTTAATCAAAAATAAATAGAATTATAGTAATATGGTAAAAAACAAAAATTATCAAATTTTACTTCCATTTAGGGGAAGGACTATAGATAGTGGGTAGATTGATCACCCCTTAAGGATTGAGAATTATTTAGTTTTACCTGACATACCCACTCAATAAAATTTTCAGCAAAAAGTAGAAGGAAAAAAACTGTTATTTTAGCTAGTTTGTTCCTATGTCTGCCCTATAGTACAATGTAGTTATTTTAATTTATTATTTTTACGTAATATTGTGTAACGGTCATATGTACGTATATGTATCAGAACCAGTGTTGACATGTCACAAATGTCGCGCAACATTTGCGACTTTTACGACATTTACGACCGTAATTTGTCTTTATAAATTTTTGTCTGACATTAAAACAGCAGAACGACATGTTCTAAATGTTTATAAAATTTTTATTGTAACCTATATAATTTTTCCTTGTATGACGTTTCAGTAAATATGAAAACGAGATTTATCTGAAGATTGCAACGTTTGTGACATTTGTGACTTCTGCTACAGTTTACGACGTGTGACTGTCGCAAATCTTAAAACCCTTGTGACATGCCAACACTGATCACAACTATTGAGGGAAAAAAATATTAATAATAAACAAAAATAAACAGATTTATTTTGTTTTTGCAATCAATTAAAAAATAATTTTTAATTAATATGACTGCTGTTTCAAGTACATGTGTAATAGAGTATAAACACCTTAACCATTATTATATTATATTTTTCTTAAAGTTTTTTTTAATATTCTAAACAAAACTTAGTTTTTCATTTTTTTTTTGTAACACGTCAGGATTCTGAATTTTCTTGCTTGAATGTGTAAAAATCATGTTTTGGGATATATGTATATGAAGTTATCTTACGTTAATTAGAAAGAATTAAACTCATTTTTGTTTATGTCGTCAGACTGTGCAAGTTTTGCCTTCCAAACATGGTATTTTGTCAAAGTCGCTTAAGTCGGTCTACAATCGCATCGCAATACAGCATAAGAAACAGAAATGTCACAGAGTCAAAGTCATTCAATTTGGACAGCAGGCACTTTTTTTGACAATACTTTCTGTACATACCATAATTGTACAATATCATTTGAACCGTGATCATTGTCTTTCAGAATAAAAATATATAATTCCAACTTGTTGTTAGCAGATTATTATTCCGATTTATTATTTCTATTTACAATCTTATCAAAATAGAAATACTTAATTAAAATTAAAGCTTTGTAAACAAATAATGCCTGATGAACAATCGATGACACGCAGTGATATTGCAAGCAGCATTAAATTGAATATAGCCGATCAATGTCATGGGAACAAAACTAATAATTTACTTTAACGAATTCCAGCATGTACGGAACCTTACACTCACAATGAAACCGAATTCGGTTTCAAGTTACCTAAGCGCGCTTAGCGCAACCGAATACAGCAATTCAAAATAATGGGAAGAAACAAAAAGAAATAAAATATTCATGTGAGTAGTTTAAGTTTGTATTTGAATAGAAGCTTCTTAAAAATAAAAGTCCTAGTCCTGAAATTTTTTATAGATACAAAAATTATCTGATTCACTTTTTGTAAACTGTTTCAGAGAAGTTGGTGAAATACCCATGAGGCCCATATGCGGGGCGGACTTACAGATTTGCCACTCTAGGCGCATAAGAAAATGCTTCGACTTTTGTGGCGAATCATTGAATTTTATGTTTTCATTCTCAACGTTTTCAAATTGATAAGCATAAAAAAGAAAAATGTCTTCTTCTATCTAAGAACACTGTTTTCATTCTCAACTTTTTCAAATGATGAAAAAAGTCCTCACTTTTGAAAACTGACAGACAAGCTAAAAATTCACTAAGCGCAAAAAAAATCTATCGAACAAAAACTTCCCGCACCTAAAATCAGTCGTTCATATGAAATGAAAATTTGTATGGGTAATATTTCTGGAAAAAAACGAAAAAAAGAATATATAAGATTTTAAATGGAAGATATAAATTAGCTAAACGATACTCTTTTGGTGTAAGATACACATAGATTATTCAAAATCGTAACGTGATGCAAAAAAAAAGTCGACACAGATATGTTTAGAAAATGAAATGATTCGAAAAAAAGGTCTGATCTCATCCACTAAAAATTCGTGTACTTTTGCAGGGAAGTGTTATTATAACCGTAGCCAATAAATAAGTCATATTGTTCGGAGTAGTCCATCAGTCAAGGTTTCTCATATACATATGCTCAATCCATACTTTTCGATTGGATTATTTAGTAATAAATAGTAAGAAATAGATAAGATCTCAAAACAACATGCCACACTGTCTCTGTACAAAATATCAATATCACAACTACTTCACTTGTCCAAAAAATAATTTAAAGTGAGTTACAATCAAGTTGTAAAATTTTCTAAAATAATCACTAAAGCTAAATTTAAAAGGTATCATAAGGCGCAAATTGAGTGCAAAAATACAAATGAAAATAATAAGAATAAAAGCTACTTAAGTAGTGCCCGAACAGAGCCCACCTAAAATCCTTTGGCAAGTTTCCTGTGATATTCAGGGTAAAATAACCTTAACTGCGATGTCGATTACTCGACAGAAAATTCGAATTTGGTCACAGTTAGTATTCGATTCGTGTGATAGTGGCACCTATAGAGGTTGGTGCGCTGTCAGGAATCACTTGGCTGCACCCATGCGAACATGATCAACATTCTAGCCTCTGCCACATCTCAACATACCCATAAGAACATGTTGGGGAAAATGAAGAATGAATACCGTTGCGAAGCAAGTCGTGCCTTAGTAGGTTGCTTCCATTTATTAATGGTAGATAGCAAAAACGATAACAAGATTGTAAAACAACTTAGAAGTTATACTATTCCCGTAAGATAACAGCTATTTACTAATCTCATTTTTAACTTTTCAGAACCAGATATTCCAATGCAGAACAAAATTTTATGGTAATTTTTAAAGTGAAAAATTTTTGAACAAAAACTGCGATCTAATAATGATTTAGAAACATATGTATATATGTTGAAAAATTAATCATTTAGGATTAAAACTTTGTTCCTACCCCTAAAAAATTTTTTAGAAAATAAAACTCAGTGCTGGAAAAATAATAGATTAAAAATTAATCATTTAAGATTAAAATTCTGTAAAGAGTTTGCAAAAAAGAGAAAACTAAGAAAAGGCAGCCAAAGTTATGTTCGTGCCCTCATTAAGAGAATTAATTAGTGTGCCTGCCATAAGTAGTGTGACCATATTTTTAGGAGCTAAGCCCGAGACAAAAAAAAATATGTACCTTGGATTTGCGAAAAAGTTCACAATCAAATTTCTTTTGCTGCAGATACTTAGGTGATGACCTTTTTTTTAGGAACTTTGTATAAAAATAGTTTACCTGTTCTTTATGATGACAAAAACTCAATTTCAACCTGAAAGCAAAACATTTAATACCCAAATACGGGACTAAAAATTAAATACGGGACACCTGAACGTCCTGAATTTCTTCAAAGCAAAACCAAAAAAAACCGGCCATAAGTAGTGTGACCATATTTTTAGGAGCTAAGCCCGAGACAAAAAAAAATATGTACCTTGGATTTGCGAAAAAGTTCACAATCAAATTTCTTTTGCTGCAGATACTTAGGTGATGACCTTTTTTTTAGGAACTTTGTATAAAAATAGTTTACCTGTTCTTTATGATGACAAAAACTCAATTTCAACCTGAAAGCAAAACATTTAATACCCAAATACGGAACTAAAAATTAAATACGGGACACCTGAACGTCCTGAATTTCTTCAAAGCAAAACCAAAAAAAACCGGGGTAGCCAACTGAGATACAGGACTGTCCCGAGAAATACGGAACGGATGGTCACCGTAACCATAAGTAAAAAAAGGCATTTTTTTAAGCAGCCCAAATATGATAAAACAAAATTCTTGTGTCCTGAAAATTATCAGTCCCAACCCGATAGGCGTGCAGTGAAAAGTGGTAATGTAAATACATATGTACATACTATATGTATGCGGATACGTGAATAAGCATCGCTTCTAAACCAATGAAAAATTCGCGTTTAATGGTGGGGCGTTTGCGGAGGAAAGGTAATTAGGCTCATATTTTCCAAGAATGGCGTCGGCAACACTGTTACTGTGACTGGTAACTCACCAATGGTGTTAATTTTAAAATATACATCCACAAAAAGTTATTATAACACATACACATAAAAATATCACATAATTACGTAGTACATAAACAACAACAATACGCATATATACATCGGTCATTCTTTTATTAAACGCACACTTTGAATTTTTTGACGTTTTTGAACATTTTTTGAAACCAAATGTCTCAAAAACTATAGGAGATAGGATGAAAAACCATTTAATCATTTTTGTTTAGAAATACTATAACTTTATTAAAGAAAATTAAAAAAATTTAAATAAATTTGTTTAAACATTAATTTTTTAAATTAAAAAAATTTTCTCAAAATATTTTCAATATAACTTACACCTTTTGTTTTTTTTGATTTTTTTATATGTTATTCCTCAATCAATCGTAAGAATGCATGTGCTTTCATATCGAAATTCCCGCCATAACTTCGAAAACTAGGATTTTTTTTACTGATAACGCGCATCATGTTTTTTCAACTTAAAATTCGACATAAATTTTTTTCTTTTTTTGTAATGTTATTCTTAATCAATCCTAAGAATAAATCTGCATTCAAATCAAAATTCTCTCCATAGCTTCGGAAAATATGATAGTCTAAGAGCTGGCAGCCACTTTGAGAAGCCTACTAGATACAAAGCTAAAATTTTGTCTGTGCTTGATTTAGTACTAGTATAATAAGAAAATCAAAATCTGGCAGCCTTGGCGCGGTCGCGAACGTACACCCTAAAATTTTCGAAGGTACACCCTAAAATCTTCAAAATTTTGTGAACAAATATTATAGCTTATTAAATTATCTTTCATATGACATCTATATTTAGAAATGCTCAATTTAATCGTTTTTGGTACCAAATTAAAGGCATTCAAATGACGAACAAACATATATGAGTGAAATTTTCAGCTAGTGTTATTTCTTGGAAAAATTTCAACACTCACAATAGCGTAGTACATAAAGTACTTTGAAGCTGCTTCCAGATTTCCCGTTGGGAGTGTTTCCCACTACCACAAGCACATTCTCTCACGATAAGCATGTGTTGATGATTTGCTTATCAATTCTGTATACGTGCACGTTTTTTATGCTCGTTCTCTGGCCAGCACCGGAGTATAAAGAAGTCAGAGTATAGGTATGTATATACCATATAGTGAGAGAATATATGTATGTATAGTTGTGTCAAAAAGTGTATACATATGTATACTTTTTGCGCTTTGCTGCACTGCTTGAAATATTTTCCAAGAAATAATTAGCAATAACGATAACTATTGCAGTTGTATTGCTTATCTTAAGGGGGCAGGTCCAGTCATGATTTTTGAGAAATCGAAATTTTTTTTGCATTTTCTTAAAGTATGCTATCTTAAAAATATATCCTGAGAATTTGAAGTCAATCCAACAATTATTTGTGGAGTTGTTCGGCAAAAACCAAAGGGCTCTCGGTGGTAAGAGTACCGAGCGTAAAACTTTAAATTCGTTTTTCTCAAAACTATGTTTTCGGAAGCGGTGACCACTGTAACTCGAAAACCGCTCGATAGATTTCAATGAAATTTACACTGTTTTTGAAAAACATAAAAATGTAGTGCCTGATCGAAGGATTTTGTTTTTTTTTAAATCGATTTTTTATGAATAATTATTCATATAAAACTGTTGGTTTTTAACCGAAAATCTGGAGGTAAATGTTACTGAAGCCGCCATTTTGTTGATTTAAAAAAAAAACCTTCGATCAGGCACTAGATTATTTATTTAACTAACTAATTTTTCTTATCCGATTGATTTTAGATGATTTTCCCAGGATTTGTGATGGTCACCGCAAGACACTATGTATGGGACAGGGTCCAACACAACTAGCTATAACTTTTTTTATTTTTAATATTTTTTTTTTAAACTTTCGTCAAGTCAATTTTAAACATTATGTAATAATTCCACATTATTACTTTTATTAAATAAATTAAATTAATACCAAAAAAAATTATTGAAAATGCCCTAATTTTCACTGCCATGTTATGTTATGTATTTATTATCAACGCCCACTGTGAACACTTATGTATTTAAATACTATTGAAAGCAGGATGTAGTCAAGGCCTTGGTTAACCAAAGCTATCTACATACACATATACATATGTATGTATACATTCCCGCAAAAACTTTAGAAACTACGAATTTTTTACTGATGACATACCATGTTTTTTTTTTTTCAACATAAAATTCGACATAAAATTTTGTTTTGTTTTTTTTTTTTGTTTTTTTTTTGTAATTTTATTTGGAATCAATCCTAAGAATGCATCTGTATTCAAAATGAAATTCCCGACAAAACTTTGGAAAATATGATACAATTCATACAATTAGACTGATGCGCGCCTTTTTGAAAAACTCATAGTAGGAGAGCTGGCAGCCAATTTGAGCAACCTACTAGATACAAAGTTAAAATTTTGTCTGTGCTTGATTTAGTACTAGTAAAATAAGAAAATCAAAATTTGGTAGCCTTGGCGCGGTCGCGAAGGTACACCCTAAAATTTTCAAAATGCAAACTATTCATAAAAAAACATACACTCAAAACTAAAATTTTGTATATATTTAATTTTGTACTAGTAAGATAAGAAAATCAATATCTGGTAGAATTGGCGCGATCGCGAAGGTACACCCTAAACGTTTCGAAATGCAAAATAGTTTTGAAAAAATCATTATAACTAGCGAACGGCTGAAGGGATTTCCAAAATGCTTGTGGTAGTGGGAAACACTCCCAACGGGAAATCTGGAAGCAGCTTCAAAGTACTTTATGTACTACGCTATTGTGAGTGTTGAAATTTTTCCAAGAAATAACACTAGCTGAAAATTTCACTCATATATGTTTGTTCGTCATTTGAATGCCTTTAATTTGGTACCAAAAACGATTAAATTGAGCATTTCTAGCTCGAGATATGAATTTTGAAGTAAAAAGAGGTCGAACAAATTAAAAAACCACAATATCTCAAAAACTGTTCCATAAAAAAAAAATAATTTTCATTTCCGAATTCAGCGCAAAAAAACACATAAGATAAGTAACCTCTCTTCAAAGGAACAAAGACAAAAAATTTTTTTGTATCGATTGTTCTCAACAAATCGTCGAAAAAAATTAATATATTCAGAAAATGTTACATTGAATTCTCTCATTCAATCGCTTCTAACGTGGTCATTTTATGGTTGATTTTCTTTTGGTATATCTTAATTTTTGCGTAAGTAAGTATCAGCTCTACGAGCATGAAGGGTAATTATTTTTGTTTATTTTATTTCTATTTTTCCGTGGCCATAGAATCAAATGTAAAATTTTATTTTATTTAAAATCTGGCCTGTTTTCATCGATATGAAACCACATACTCGATTGAATATGTAATTATGCATGTTTATTTGTCATTTTAATACCTTTAATTCGGTGTTAAGCACGATGAAATTGGAGATTTATAGCTCAAGATATGAATTTTAAAGTGGAAGAAGATCGAAAAAATTAAAAAACCACAATATCTCGAAAACTGTGCCATTCAAAAAATTTGTATTTTCATTTCCGAACTCAGCAGGAAAAACTACATAAGAAAAGTAACTTTTTATCAATGGAACATTTTGAGTGTAAACTAGTGTAATAACCAACAACAAAAAACTATTGCGGTTAGTTAGCTTATCTTAAACTTGCTATGTATATATGTATGTATTAAATTGTATAATATGGTGTCCTCAAAGAACTTTTATATAAATCTGATAACTTATGAAAATTAACTTTACAACAAAGTTCTGGGTATAAATATCGAATTCGCAAATTTGATGACTTCAGTACTATACTTAAAACAGCTAGGTATAGAACATCAGCAATGGAACATCAAAGTGAATCGGTCTCGCCGGCTGAAGACTTTAGTAGAATGAGTCATAAGTATATTCTCCACATTCATGAAATGGAGGAAAATTTTAACTATCCAATATTTAAAGTGAATAGAACGGAGACAGAGTTCGGTGAGCAAGTGCGAATAGAATTGTATGACTACATCGCTTTTGCACCAATATCATACAACAATAAAATTACCGATGCTGAAATTAAAGAATACAACACTGGTTTTTATTACTTAAAAAAAGTGATGAACACTAATGAAAATTACGATTTGGAATTTGAAAGAGTTAAATTCGTAAGTGGCTACAAAAAAATACTAAATGTCGCTGATATGCTGGATCACATAAGCTATCAAATATTCGAAATGCAGCGAAAGCATACGAAATATGGTGAAAATATACAGGTGGATACCTTAGAACACAAAATATTCCTACAAAAAAAATTTAATGGAATTTCTGATAAAATAATCACCGAAGTCAACCGTGGAAACTACTGTATTAAGAAAATTCCACTAAATTCGACAGGATTCTATCGCTTGGAAATTCAAGTAAATATTCTTATTCACATTTCAAAAAAAAAAAACATGGCAAAGAATTTCTTTTTAAATTCCTGTATAAACGCATTTTAAATAGACAAGTCAATTTGACTCTCGAGAACATCGAATCGATATTATATATAGAAAAAACTTTTTGTTGGGTGAAAAAAACAAAAATCTCCAATACCTACATATGGGCCTTTCTCATGAGACTTATCTGAAAACTCCAATTTTAACTTCCCTTATTTTTCAGACTGTACCTATAAACTTTCACCAAGGTGATGTGTCGTTATCAGAAACGGAAATATATCAAGAAATGGAACAAGAGACGGAACAAAATACTGAAAGCGCCAATGAAGTCACAATGGAAACATCAGTTGCAAATCCGAACGAACGCAACTCAACAAGTGAAGGAAATGTCGATTTGAATATGATTATCAAAGAAGAAGCAAACACAAATGATACAGTTGATTATAGTCTAATTAAAAACTTAACGTCATATTCTGATGCAAATAAGACAATAGAAGATGACGAAGAGGGTGAGGTCGATAAAGAAGGTGATGTATCTGCAAGTATCACCGATATGGTATCACCTCCAAACAACGCTAATGAAACAGAACCCAAAAACATAAATAAATTCAGGTGTTTATTATTTCCTTGCAAACATGTTACTAATACGGAGAAAACGGATATATCTCAAGAAATGGAACAAGAGTCAGAACAAAATATTGAAAGCGCCAATGAAGTCACAATGGAAACACCAGTTGCAAATCAGAACGAAAGCTATATAAACAACACTATAACCGATGATGAAGAAGAAGAAGAAGTCGACGACGACGGTGTTGTGGCTGCAAGTACCCCTGAACGTGGTGCTATGGCACTAATGAAGTACACTAATGAAGTACAACCCAAAAGCATAATTGAATTCAAGTGCTTACTATGTCCTCGCAAACATGTTACTAAAACGGAGAAAACCATGTTAAAGCATATGCGAAAATTTCATGGTTTAGATAACATTGATAATAGTGAAAAAATTATTCGTGACCAGGAGAAAGTTACATGTAAATATTGTGACTTGAAATATGGTCTTAGCTATATTTATCAACATGTGCGAAATCAACACTCAACTGAACGTGTGACTAAAGCTCGAACAACAAGTAAAGAACATGCAGCAGCAGAAAATTCTTTAAGTACAAGTTTCAGTCGCTACATATGCTTATTATTTATTTGTTTATTTATTATTTTCTTAATAGAAAATGAATTACAAAAAAGAAAAATAGAATAAAGCAATAGCGACTAAGGCCTTCCGCTTCTGGCTCAATTTTTAAATTTCGTAAGTTAGCCTAAGCTTTTTGATCAATGTTTAAAAATCTGTTGTCAGTTTCGGATGCTGTTTTTAGTAGTTCCATTCTGTTTTTTTTTTATTGATTTGGCTGGCTTGGAGGTTTTGTTGAATTGTATTGATTACAGTGCAGTTTGTTAAAAAATGTGTCATTGTGAGTTCCTCGGTGCTACAGTATGGACAGATTGGTTGTGGGGCTCTGTAAAGTAAAGCCCAGCAGTTTGTAGGTACATATTAAGTTTTTAAAGTCAAATCAAAATCGTAATCAAAAAAGGCCGTCACAAAAACTCTTATAAATAGATTGATTGCTATATGTAAGGGCATTCCCATGCGAGCTCCGAAATAGGTACATTTGTATTAAAATATAATCTCCAGGAGCTGAATTTTTAAAAGAAATTGCTATAATGGTGTGAAACTCACCATCAAAAATAATTTTTAGTCTGAAATTTATATAAATTGAACTTAAGTCGCTCCCCGTAGGGAGGACCAAAAAAATTAATAATGGAAGCTGGCCACTGGCTCCTTATTCTAACTTGTAAAATGATTAAACATAGAGAAATTAGTTTTAATAAATTTATTATCTCTCCTGTTGAAGGTGGAATTAAAAGTGATTCTAACAAAACTCATTTTTAAACTCTAAACCTTAACTAACTACTAACTACCCTAAACTTGCTGAGTCTGCGCTTCCCATAAAGTTGTGCGGCAGCAGCGACTGGCATGACGTGGCTCTCACAGCGGATGTACTCGCGAATCATGTTACCATTGGCAGACGCAACATCAGCAAATTATCGTTGTGAAATAATATTGAAGTTATATACTACAGTGATTAAGGTGATTTCCATAAGAAAAATAAACAATAAAAAATTAACATAAATAAATTTTTATTTTAATCATGCAGATTAAAATATTATTTAAATTTTTTTATTCATACAGTGCAGTCGCGGTAACGTGAACTAATTAAAACCAAGGTTGTTCACGGTAAGGAAATTGTTCACGGTAGCAAAATTGTTCACATTAGCGAATATGAAAATTTAAACCAAAATTTATGCAGCGCAGTCGCTGTAACGTATTTTGCATCAAATTTTTATTCTTCATATCATTTGTAACAACAAAAACTTTAGAAGAAACAAAAAACTTCTTCAAAAACTAAACAAAATTAAAATAAAAATACATAAACAGCCTTTTGCTATTGCATCGTTGAGTTATGTCTTGCTACAAGGTAGTCAATGCAAAATTTTTTTCGTTCACTTTACCGCGTTGTTCACGTTAATCGGTGGTCACGTTACCGCGACTGCACTGTATATTTAAAAAAGGCTGCGCACTAAGGTTTTTATTTGCTGTTAAATCGTGTGCCCCCGAGAGTTAATAAAAAATATTTTCACCTTCTTATGTAGATTCACCACAGCTACAGCACACAACATAAAAATTTAAAAAAGAAATATCCAAACCACTGTATCAAAAGGTTTGTATCTTCACTAAGTAAATAAAATTCAAACGCGTCTCATTGCGGTAATTATAGAAGCACACTAAAAGCTTATTAGCAAAGTTTTACTTTAATAGTGTTGCCACACTGGATGAAAACAATCCTATCCAGGCGACACTATCGCCATAAAAATGTCGAAAAAAAAAACTCAAATTCCATTTCCGGTCCACGATATAACCATATTCCTTTGATAAAAGTTCACTGATATACTCATTCACCACTTCCAGAACCAGCAAATACAATCGCAAGACTTATCCAATGCTTTGAAATAAAATGTATCTTAAATACCTAATTCATAAAAAATTTCTTTCGGATTTATAATTCATCAAAAGCCGCTTTAACTTTGCTTTTGCTATTGGAAAGAAAAATGGCAAGTGGCGTAAAATGCATATCCATACATACCTGTTTTTTTTCTTATTGAAAGCTTTTGCTCTGAAATTAACAAAACAATCCAAGTATTAATACATAACTTTGTTTTAAAATAGATTTTTTTTAAATTGCCAAAGGACAAAGAAATAAAAATTTATTGACGAAAAAACGCATTCATAGTCCACAAATCGTTGTCCACAATACAAAAGTTAACAACACTGTGCAACATAATTTTTGGCCATAAACTTTTTAGTATGGAATAAAAATGACTTTTGCTCAGAATCAACGCAACGCTATTTACGGGATTTTTCTGGTTTAGCGAAGATTATTTCTCTTGGGTTAAAGTTAACGATTACCATTTAAAAAAATTGTACAAATCATCACTCCCTCCTAATAGGCAGTTTTTGATAATTTATTGGTGGGTAGAAAATGAATTTTTAACTTCACCAGTACCGAAACCAAAATTTTAATTGGATGCTTTCGACCCTTCTTTTGAAAATTTTCTTTACTACGAATACGGTTGGAAATTATTTTTGAAAATGATGAACAATTTCTCACCAATGTGTCAATATCGATTTTCTGTGCCAAGAAAATACAAATATTTCATAATTTTATATTATTTTATTTATTCAAAAATTATACTTTTGACCACAATAAAGTATATGCATAAAGGTTATGTTTCAATATATTCATATATAGAGCTAAATAAAACAAATACAATTATAATATGCTAATTAATTAATATGTATTATATATCTCACACGCTGTTGTATGTTTAGCCGCAAATAGCAAACAGGATACTTTCATTTCTTACAACATTCTATTTATTTTTGTTTTTTTTTAATTGCAAATGGTACCATAGCTTAACAAGGTAAAAGCAAAAAAAACTACAATTTTTAACATTTACTAAACAAATAATGATATGATAATAAATTATGGGTAAAATGTAGTAATAAATTTATATTATTTGGGTTTTTAATTTGTGTAGTTTTATTTTAATATCGTTTGACAACAGCCTTTGAATAATATGATTGGTTGTGACAATATAGAGTTTAAAACTTTATGCGAAATAAATTTTGTTACTATTGCAGTATCCGAGTGAAAATCAATTCCAAAATAAAGTTTGTAAAAAAATTATAAATTTTAATATGAATATGTTTGTCTATATTTATGAAAATTATATAATTCTGTTGCATAATTTTAAGAAATGGTGTACACATTATAGCAGCTGATGTTATAAAAAGACTATTTATTATAAGGTCTTCTTGCATAAAATGTACACTCCATGTGCCACAAAAAAACAATTTGGATAAATATGCAAACAAAACTGCAAGCAAATAAAATTTATCATGACTATTTAAAGTTTTTTTTTTTTGTTTAAAAACGTTTTTATTTTAAACATCGGGAAAAAAATTATTTAAAAAAAAAAATGGAACAACTTAATCATATAGTAAACAAAAACAAATGCCAAAAAGCTGTACAGTATAGTATTTAGGAATTCTAAGCTGTTTAACATATTAAAAGAAAACAAAATTTTAAACATATCAGATAAAAATGGGCTTTTTAAACCAAATCAATCAAAAGTGAAGTGCTTTTATTTAAATGACTAAACACACAGGCACAATCACCGCAGTCTGCCCGGCTTAAGCTAACGTTTTTATTTTACAAAAGAAAAAAAATGGTTTTTATATATATGTATAATTTTAAAACGATTTTTATATATTATTTTAACATTCATTTTTTCCTTCTTGAACGTTTTAAATATAGGTCTATTTTAAAGTTTTTATAACTAGACACCACATACGGATTCGTCGTACTATTTATTAATGAATTAATGCATAGTATTTTGTTATATTTTTAATAATTTCTGGGAAACTGCCCACTACTAGAAATTTAAAATGTTGTATTTTGAATTCATCATTTTTCATGTTCGTATAATTTTATTACATTTTAGATTTTTTTTTCTTCACATTACTTTTCCGTTAAATTTAATTCTGTATTTTTCTTAAATATTTTTAAACGCGAATATTTTAATTTTTTTTTGTATTCTTATTCTTTTAAACAGTTTTTTTATTTATAATTTACTTTTAGGTTCCACTCACCTTTTACTTTTGCCTGACTATAGAATTTCATTTTATTTAGAATTATATATTATTTTTATATTTAGTATTAATTTTAATTTTAACTTATAAAGTACTATTTAACCTGAGTCCGTATGTGTTGCAAAAATTCATAATATGATAAACTAGATTCACTTCGATCATCGACTAATTTTTCCATAAATTGTTGTTTAGCTGTACTTGTATCCCTGAAAAAAGGAAAAAATAAAAGTTAGAATTGAAAATATTATAAAAAGAATTAAGATTAGATAGTAGCGATTATATTTATACCGATATTGATTTGGGGATCACATGATTCACTCTTTTACGAATAATTATACTTGATAGGATTTATGCAATTTATTAACACTATTTTTCTTGTACTAACAGGATATATAGGCTAAATATGTTGGAGTAGAGAACAGCAGATTTTAGAGGACCTTCGCAAAGATTTAAGTTCGACTCTGTGCACAAGTTGCTTAATAATTTTTAGTTTTTTGTATGAAATCATTACGGCATCTTATTTATTTTAACATCAGAAAGATTAACAGATCAATAAAATTTGTATTATAAAAAGTCAGAGTTACCTAGGAAATAAAATATTTCGAAACTGGAGACAAACTGCATAGAGGGGCTAACATTCGTAAATAAATTTAATAATTTTTTTATCAGCGTAATTTCATTCGAAAATTTTTGAACACTGTACTCTGATAACAAGAGTTGAGGAAAATTATATGGAATCACACCAATTTCAGTAATAAGTTAAGCTTACCGTATAATTTGTACAATTGGCGGATACGGCTTATCATCATTTAATTTCATGATAAAACGTTTCAATACATCATTTTCACTACTATTTACTGTAGGTATACCATAGTAATAGTCTGGTAATTCAGCTGTTGATTTGATACCTGTATAGATTAATGTGTTTTGGTTTATAAAATATTACAAAGGTAAAAAAATCGCTGCCAATACTAACCCAGAACACTTTCTAAAATATTAGTTGGCACATTGAGACCAACATAGATGATCATTATTGTGCCACAATCCAATAGAAACATAGAACGTGAGTCCAAGCTAAGGAGTATAATCAAATTTTATATATATGTACATTTAAAAAAACAACAATAAAAAAATCAACTTTCAAACTTACTATTCCGCTGACAATTGTAAACGTGGCAAATCAGGCAACTCTTCATCTTCATCATCATCCGCTGCATTGTTAGAATTTTGCGTATTATAGAAAAGTGCATCAATTTGGTAAAATTCTGGGTATAGAAATTTTAGCAGTTGATCTAGTGGTAAAGTCTTCATGCAGTCCATTGCGTGAACGCGATCATCTAATCGTGTGCTGGTGCCAACACGAAAAGCGGGCTGAAGTAAAAACAAAGCATTTTTTTTAAATAAACGATCAATTTGAAATATAACAATTCGGTGTCTTACATGCTTCAATAAGGCTAGAATATACATTGGCATCAATGCCAAACTTCTCGGCGCAACTAATTGTCCCGTTTGACCAGTTGGTAAATTTTGTGCAATTCTAAATGCACTTAATATATCCACTGTTGCATTAATAAACGCTTCGCGTGCATCAGCAACATTCGATGTGATAGACCGATCAACAGCCATTTTCGATAGCAAACCAATTATCGCTTCCGTATCGGCTGCATGCATAACTTCTGATAATGAAGAAGTCACAGGCAGACATAGTGTATGTACTCGTATGCGTCGCTCACCTTCGCTATTGGTGTAGAGTAATGCTGCTTGGAAACATATAGTTTTCACATCGCTTAGGGATTCTTCATATGAAATCTTTACAAGGGAATATAAAAAAAAAATGTTTCTTTAATGCATGTACTTGGCACATACATACATACACATGAGTATGTATTCTTAAAGTTTCGGCAAACTTAAATCATTAAAATTCAATTATGAATAAAATAACACTAACTTGCATGCCATAGCCAGCATCTGGATTTACATTTGGCAGCGACAACAAATCCGTTGAACGTACAAAGAAATTACCATGGAATGTATGTACTTGTAGACCACGTGTGCATCGTATGCGCATCACAGCTTCAAAGCCAATCTTACGAATAAGATAACGTTTAAAGCACTGCTTCAAAGAGTCCACATTATGAGGTTTTGTTTTCTGATATAGTGGAAAGTGATGAACGCAGCCACCGCTATGTTTGCTAATGCCAGCTGCATGAAATAAGAAAAAACATCGAATAAGTTAAATATGTACTCTGATTGATTGAAGTTTTAAAAAAACCTACAAATTGTCGCCAAATCACTGTATTGCTGATTGAGTAAAAACAAATCAACTGCAATTTGATATCCTGAACATTCTAAAGCAAAACGTTTATAAAAATCAGTTGCTGGATTTAAATGCGCCACATCTTTGGCCGAACGATTGTTTGGATCTTCACGTGGTTCTAGTGAACCGGGTCCTTTATTAGGAAGGCACGTTTGGAAAACGGTTACACGTCCACCAGAAGCTTGCTGTATTTATTTATATGATGGGAATAGATATTATAAATTTTGTAAAAAAATAAATAAATAAAAAAGGCTCCTACCATTAGTTTATACGCAACTTGCAATGCAGCACCAAGAGCTGAGCCTGGATCATGCGTATCTGCAAACCTTTTTGGCAATTGCGTCAATAAATCCTTAACCAGTTCCTTGCATTCCTTCAAATTAACTAGCAAATTATCCGGACGTGGTAAAAATGGATCTAAAAATAGTAAATTCGTTTAGAAAATTAATTTTAATTATTTGTTAAGTTTCTGCTTACCATCAATGTCTATCAATGTCATCTCGTGTGGTTGATTGTAACCCTCAGCCATGCTATAGAAATGCACCTGACTATTATAACCAATAAATCCAACTTGAGCTCTTGCATCACCAGGCATATCATCCAAATGTTTTGACAAAACGGCACAAACATTTTCCAGATATCCACTTTGTTGCGCAATTATAGAAACGTCGAATAAAAAGAGATATATGGCTGGTTGTGGTGGACGTAACTAAAAAATTTAAATTTACAAAGGATTAATATTCACAGGAAAAGACAGTAATTTTAGTCTAGCAAAATGATGCTTAAAACTGAATAACTGCTCATAATTTAAAGCTTAATTGATTTAATCACTTTAGGTAAAGCATAGCACAAAATCGAATAAAACGCCATACACAATTAAACGCATACGAGAATTAAATTTAAGCCAATCCTTTTCCTTTCAATGCAAGTCGGACAATCACCCTTATTGCCTGCCGCAACATAGAGCCTCTACAATACTATTCCACTTTGGATTAACTTGTTTTCAAATTTGGATGAAATTATAGTGGAATTGGAAGTTAGCAAAAACTTTTTAAATTATCAAAATAAAAAATATTTTTTTCTTTTGGCCACTGGCCGCGATCAAGTTCGTATGAGTAAGATTTTTTTTTCAAATGGCTCCGTTGAATAATATTTTCTCCTTGCGATGAAACGTTAACTTTTTTTAACCATACTTAAAATGTTTTAGATTAATTTCCTTCATTCATATCACTATAGCTAATATACGACTTAGTTAACTTCATATTACACCAACTATCTATCATATTTCATATATTTTATTTACCATATACTCCGAAGGTGCAATAAATTCTATGGTGCTTGATCGTACTTCGGGACGTCGTGTTACATCGCCATAAGTTTTCGTCGCTGGATCAAATTGAAAATCATCAGGCACTGCAGAGGTAGTTGATAGAATTTTTTTTTAGTATAATTTTCGAATTAAATTGTATATATGTATATACTTTAATAAAACTTACGCTCATTCACTCTATAGCATAGATTGCATTTCCACATTTTACTATCAACAAAGTACACAAATGGATTTATGTATGTACGACAAAGACGACAGCGTACAATATTTGGACATTGAATTACTGGTAGACTCTGAAATAACATAATTTAATTAAAAACTATACAAATATTAATTTCAACTTATTTTCAGTACAATGTCCGCATTTAGATTATGCTATGATTACACTGTTCGACAGTGTTATAAGTTGTCATTATTTTTACAAAAAATTCCAGCTATTTAAAAATTACTTATTATGCTGTATTTTGTATGGAATATGAGTTAATATCGCTCATATGCCATGTTTTACGAGAGCATACATAAATGTTTCATTAATAACATGGGAGAGAAATTTTTAATCAAGGAAAAAGTTCGTGTCGAATGAAGTTTTTAAACTAAATATGAGCCGGTTTGATCGATAACCCTTTGTCATTTTTCTAGTAAAACCATTATGTCATCACTGTAAAACGTCTGAGATTTTTGGGCGAAAAACTGGATCAAGGGATTTTCACAGTCCTCATTTGAGGTAAGCTTGCCATTATTAAGAGTTCGGCAGAGAGTGATACAAATGGTAGTCGGACGAGGCAAGGTCCGGGCTACACGGTGGATGTATCAAAACTTTACAACCAAACTCTTTCAAATTGCACCGAGCCATTGAAGATTCATTATCTTACGTGGCGTCAATCCGTACTTTGCCTCCATTTGTGCAGTTTCATCCATATTGGACCAGGATCTTTTTTTCACATTATTGTCGTATGTGACCTACTTTTCATCGAACGTTATCAATCTTTTCAAAAATGGATCGATTTCGGGTCGCTTCAGTAATGATTCACAGATTCGTATATGCAAATTCGGTCCAGTAACTTTTTCACAGTTAATTCATGAGGTACCCAAGTTTCGAGTATACTTTTGTGTCCAACATTATGCAAATGGTTCAAAACTTTTTTTCGGTCAATGTTTAGTTCAGCAGCGATGTCATAAGATGGAATGTGCTGGTCTTCCCCAATTTTTTTGGATAATTTCATCAACTTCTTCAACGATTGGTCACTCAGAGTGCATCGTGTCTTTAACATTAAAATTTCAAGAGCGGAATCGAGCAAACCATTTGCATGCTGCTGATTTTGATAAAATATCTTCACCATAAACCCTTCGAATTTTTTCAAATCATAGAATTCACATTTAGAAAGTTTACGTTATATATAATTTCCAAAATCAGCAGGTGGGTATTTTTATTGAGCCCTTAAATGGTAGATTAATAATAAGTACCAGGACACCGACCGTTGTTCGATTTTTCGATTTGATCGAATAATTAAAATTGAACTGTTATTTATTCATATTACTTATTTTACTTATGTGTAAAAAGTATTATTAAATAAAACGAAACAAAATTATTTATTCGTCAAAATCTATTTGTTGCCATCACTGCTTGTCCTCCATGCAGTTTTCGTAGATTTATTGAGGAATAACCTTCAGCAAGTTTGTTTTTATGGTTTCAACTGAATAAAACGCCATTCTCGAAGTTGTTCTTCCACGTCTTCCACGGCTGTTTTCAGCGGACATTCTCACGCAAATACTTAAATAACATTCCTTATTTACCGTTTCGCCTTTTGGGAGGAATTCAGAGTGTACCACACCGCAGCAATCGAAGAAAATTCAATTTCGGATACTTTTCACACCGTATCATCCCTAAATTTTGTATTTAAATCGTTGACGGCTCAAAAGAGCAATATTGAATAAAATTTTGCGATTGTAGTGAAGATCCACACCTACTTTTCGAACCTTGCCAGACTGGTGACTGAACAAATTATAGTAAAGCCATGTAGAAAATTATAATTTTTTTCGCGTTATATTCTTAAGCGATATATCTTAAATAACAATTTTAAATTTAACTTACATTGACATCACGGAATGGATGAATTAAAATACCCAATGGTAGTCTAGACTTTTGCAACAATGAATTACTTTCGGGAATTTTAGCGATAGTGCAACGCATGATACTGAAAATAATAGAACATATATTTAATTACTGTACAATTACCACTGAAATTCAAAAACTTACTTGGGATTGCAATTAATAGATTCATGAAATTGATTATGCAAAACAATTTTAGGTGTAGGTATAGTTCCCGGATTTAAAATGTGACGATTTTGCATTAAATCCACAGTATCTTGACCCCAGAGCCTATTAAAACCTTGCTGTGTAACACTCATCTGTGGATTATAATTTGGAGCGGCAGGATAGAGATGTTGTTGTTGTTGCTGTTGAATTGGCTGATATTGCAATGGACCAGTACTGCTTTGTCCATTAAACGTAGCAGCGGTATGTGGTGGCCCCGGTTGCTGTTGCGACTGTTGTTGATGGTAAGCTTGCGAATATGGCTGTTGTTGTGGTTGTTGTTGTGGCTGTTGTTGCATTGACATGGGAGGAAGTTGTGTATTTGATGGATACATAGGTTTTCGCGCAGGAGGTTGTTGTTGCTGCTGTAGCTGCTGCTGTTGTTGCAATTGATTATTATTTAGTTTATTTTGCTGTAAAGCAGCATTCGTTGGCGGTACGATATTTTGCTGAGTTGGATTTTGAATTGACTGCTGTGGAGGCACAGGAAAATTACGTACCATTAACGGTGCTGTATTGGTGCCATAAACGCTGGAAGCATGCGACGAAAGTGCTGATGGTGCCGATGAAACTGTTGGTAGTGGTTTTGGTGGAAATTGTTGTTGAGACTGAGATTGAAATTGATTGTAAGGTAGCATTTGTGGGGGCCTATTTGTATTTTGAGCAGGCAAAGCTGATGCTACCGAGGATGTTGGAACTTGTTGGTGATGTTGCTGTTGTGCTGTTTGTGGTAACTGCAACGGTGAATTTGCATTCAAAGCAGTCGTTTTGAAATGTCCCTAAAAAAAGTAAAAGATTTAATGAAAAATCAAGCGCTTCTCAAGATATGTGCCTTTGTGAAACGTGAGTGACGACGTATATAGATATCCTACTTTGTTAGTTCAACTGAAATTCAGCCTAAATCTTCATTTCCGTATAAATGCCTAATAAATTTGTTTATTAGAGATTATTACCTGTAAATTGCTAGGAAAGTTGCTACTTGTTGGCGGCAGCTGTTGACTTGATAATGTATTCGTGCGATTCAAGGACAAATTCTGTGTGCTGTTTGTCAGAACAGAGCCAGCATTGAATGAAGTTATAGGTGGCGGTGCAACCATTGATTGACTAACATTAGGAGACGATACTCCACCACCGGGTGTAAATTGATGATTCGGTGAATTTTGTAAAGCTGGCGAACCCGTTCGTGATGAATTAGCACTGAAATTTCCAACGTTACCACTACCACCACCGCCATTGGTGAGTGGTGATTCACCAGCGACGGCTGCGTTAGTAGGACCATTCATACCACCAGTTGATCTTAAATGGAGTGGTAAATTGGCGTGAGTCACTTGAGGTGGCATTGAACGTGTTGGTGGACCGTTCATTAAATTTGGAGGAGTTGCATTTGAAGCTGTTGTTATTGGAGGTGGTGGTCCCGTCGCTGCTAGGGATGCTGCTGTTGAAGTTACTGACGTTGATGATGGTGGCATAAATTTGCTCATGTTACTAATTGCCGCTGGAGCACCAGGAAACTGTTGTAGTAATTGTGGTTGTTGTTTTTGTTGCAATATTTGTTGCTGCTGCTGTTGAAATTGTAACCCTACCATATGTTGCTGTTGTGGTGCTGTCTGTTGCGTTGTTTGCTGTTGTGGTATTCCATTTACTAAATTCATTTGGCCCATCGAGGGTGCAGAAGGTGCAAAATTTGTATTCGAAAAAGTAGACATTTTTTTAAATTTATTTCCGTTCGTTCTTAATTCATACGATTAACAACTGAAAAGAAAAGAAAAAAAATATGAATATTTTTAATTTAGTAGCAAGGAACTAAAGTAAAAGTGCTAAGGAAATAAACGCAAAAAATTATTACCTATTTGGAGTCATGATTTTACAATCTAAGGGTAAAACAAAGAGAGTTTTGGTTCCACCTTTTTACATACCTGTTACTTTAAGCGCAAGCTTACAACTTATTGTATATATATTTATACTATTTATATAAAATTGCATATTCTATATTATTTATGCAATATTACTTATTTAGAAATGGTTTGTAACGCTTTGGCGCAAAATATACTGAACCAATTTGAATAATTTGTTTTTTAAAACAGCATATATAAGTTAAAGAAGGTTATTGCATGCTTCTTTTTTTATTTTTTAAAATTGAATATCCTTGAAGTTTTGGCAATTCGCTCATTTTTAGTAACTAGTTGTTTTGGTTGTTCGTTCTATGTTAAATAAAATATATTGAAATCAAAAGGTAATTTGAAACAAAAAATCCAACATTTGCAGCTTATTTGATTTAATGCGAGCATCAAAAAATGAACTGAGAAATTTAAATTTCAAGCAAATTTTCATTGCAGCAAACACTCCAATTGATTGTAAAACCCCGCGAATTTTTTTGCATCAGTAAATATAATACGAAGGAATAAAAAATTAAAAATTGCCTCCACATTTCAATTTATTAAATTCTTAAGTTTTTGATTACCCGATCTATGTATGTCTGAGCTCACCGTAACTACTTAATTTCATTGCAATATTTTTTATGGTTCTAGAGATAACTATACTAAATGTTTTAGAGATATACTTAAGGTTTGGGTCCTAACTATATAAGGCCAAGCATAATTCGAACTCTCCAAGTCTCATTATTTTCTTACAAATATACAATATTTTGAAGTTTCATCAAAGTCGGCTAAGTCGTTACGAAAATAAATTTTTTTCTGGAGAACGTGATATTTAAGAAAATTAAAAGCGGTAAATAAAATGGATAAACAGTTTATTATTTAACATCTCAAATGTTATGTGCAAAGTACAATTTAACATGAAAGCGAACATTATAAAAAAAAACTGATAAAAGTTTTTATAGAACGCGTGTATTTTGATTGAATTTTCGTGAATTGTCAATGACAAAATTTTGTTGTTTTTGTTTAAAGAAAATTCTCAAACAGCGGAAATGCTTTTATAATATTTTTGCTACAATTGTATCGCACGTATTAAAAACAACTACAGTTATTGATTAGATAAGCAATAACATGCAAAAGCTATACAAGAACTATAATTTAAAATGTAGACACTTAAAGTAAATGTAATTTTAGTTCATTAGGTGAAAACTAAAATTAAATTGAGCTTTGGAATTTATTATATGGCGTCAGCGTAACATTAGTTGCCAGTTTGATAAGTGCAGTAGACAGTGTTATATTATTTACAATGATTTTGAATTTTTCGCAAGAATGGACATCCATTTCATGTCAAAGAAAAAGTCGGGCTGGCTCATCATGTCAGAGTTTAGTTTACTTTTGTCTACAGACTTTTTTTGGGAATAAATCGATAGCTTTGTCATTTTCAGCCAGTTGCCAAGTAAAACAGTGTCAGTTTTTCACATTTTAATTATTCTTTTATATATCCCATTAGTAACAATAACTTTTGAAAAATATAGTATGTACATACATACATACATACATACATAGCAATAACATGTTGAATCTCTGCCTTGAGCTTAGCAATTGTGAGTGGCTTGTTGGTATAGACTTGTGATTTCAAATCAGACGATCTAGATGGCCTATTCTGATCGGAATTTCTTTAGATTAAATGAACTGCAACTTACACTGACACTATTGTCAACTGATTTGTTTCGCGAGGAGATTAAGCCTTTTCGATGGAACCACATGTATTAAACATCCAAATCAACCAATTCCGACCAAAAAAACTTTGTTAACTATCATCGTTTTGTAACGCAAACACATTTCCCGCCCGCATTTATTTCTTTAGGTACCCATTGGTTGAAAATGTGCCTCATCCTGAAGACGACTTTCTTAGAAGAATTGATATTCACTAGCTGCTGTCTCATCAACCAATTAACATATTCTTATTCCTTGAGAATTTGCTGTTTATTGAAAAACCTAATTATTGTGAAACGATGATGAATTGAGGTCATTGGGCTTTTAGTAACACTCTGACTCACTGCGGCATTGTTGAGAATTTAACGTCCGCTACGAGGACGAATAGAACCTACTATTCATAATCGAACTAGTTTCTCCAAATTGTTTGATTATTCTTCGAACTGAGCAATATTACGAACGAAAATTCTACGAAGTTTGCAAAACTTTCTGCTCTTTTTAGGATACCCTTTATTTACAACCAAATAATTTGATACTTCAACAACCTATAATGAGAAATGACAAATTATGGGAAAATTCACGCAAATGTTCAAGTCATATAACGCATAGCTTTATAACCTCATGAATGAATTGTCAAATTTAGTATGAAAAAATTATATTGTACAAACCAAATAATTTTCTTTTAGTAAAATGAACGAGGTTAGGGAGCGCCTCCCATAAGCCACGTGGTTCAATTTTGAATCTATTAACCTCTCCTTACGTAGTCTAAAGTGAATATCTTCTTTTACCCCCTTCCGTCGTAGTTTTTTTTGACCCAGATTAATGATAAATTCAAGCATTTAGGTTATAGTAGACGACTGACTTCAAATACGTCATACGATTGAATGAAATATTTGCGGCACCTATCACGCACATTCGTGTGAATTTTTTTCAGCTTAAATGTTGGTGAAAAAATAAAAAACTACGAAGCACCTGCTTGGACCCCCTACCAACCCCTACGTAGTTCAACGCAATTTTTATCCTAATAGTGGAGTGCCTAGGGAGTTCGACCTCGGTATCTTATTATGTATTTTGAATGTGTTAATGTGAAACCTTCTGAATAACTTTTTATAATGATATAGTATTAAAATGTTTACGTATTTTTTTTGGTTTCCTTTTTTTTGCAGTAAATTTTCAATTATTTCATGTATTTCACTCTTTTGTTATCAGAAATAATTTTAAACGATAAAAAAAGTAATATTTTAAGAATTAAATCACAATTACTTAATATTTTTTATTTTGTAAAATGCTAAACACTTTTTTAGCTTAACTATGCAATAATCTTTCGAATTACATCGATTTGTTGAAATCGGTTGAGCGATTTTTGGAAAAGATACATACAACGTACACTGTAATCAAATACGATCGATAATTGATAGATATTCGTTTTTAACTTAAAAATCATCCCCTATTACGGAAAAAAAATCTCCCAAACTTGTTTTGAAATTTTGAATATAAACATTTTATAATATTAAATTAATGCGCAAATTGGAATTCAAAGTCACATTTATTCCTTTGTATGAGATGCAAATGATAAATTCATAATCTCTCAACGTGTTCGTTTTGCTTTACAATTTTTCTGCATTTTTTCTTTGTTTTTTTTTTTTTGAATATTTTATTTATCAATTCTGTCTTTCTCTTTGTTTCTGTGAATTTTAAAAAAACATCTTCACTATGATGTAGCAGAGTTTAATTGTTTTAGTTGCTGTATCTTCCAACGCATACAATTTCTAGGTCAATATCACTTGCTACCTCAGGGTAATTCAGGTTAAGTTAAGACAAGTCATATAGCTACTTACATAAACCAATCGAGATAAGACATAATTTCAAGGGCTTGTACATTAAGTTTGTATTTGCATGTTAAAACGAAAGCTTATCTTCTTACTTTAATGTTGTTTTTTAGGTGCTTTGGAACTTGAAATCCTTGATAGGTTTGCACTTTACTTCACATTATTATGTACGTACTCATCGTACGGAAGCCCTCTATACAATTTTTATTTTCTTCTCTAACTATAAATTTTGAAATAAATAAGCGCAATCCCTTAACTCGAAATAAACGTTACTTGGAAAGCAAGAAAACAGATATCAACGGTGAGAAAAATAGTAAAAGTTTTGAGAGATGGGCTTCTCGTTTAAAAAGAAGAAAATAGCTACGATAAAAATACCGTATTTAATTTAATTTGTTATAAAAAATCTCTTCTTTTTCTTAATTGAACACCTAGATACTACACCGAACTAAAAATTAAAGCCTAATACTATGCACAAAATACACAATATCTTTAATCATAACAAATGATAAACGACAAACTTATTCAAAAAAAAAGTTGCCAAATTGCTGTATTAACGACAAACTTATTAAAAAAAAAGAAGTTGCCAAATTGCTGTAACTATTAATAAATAATGAATTACTCCTCTTTGATTGATTACTCTATGAATCATTCTCTTTCCCACTGGGTGCATTCATTAAATTAAGTTAGCATTTTTATATTTATTTCAATGTCAATTTATTTAATTTCCGCTTATCGGAAATGGATGAAGCAAAGTTAATTAGTTACAATGCATTTTGCTTCTTTAATAGCTAACGAATTAACTTAATCATCATTGTACCATTAATGATCATTAACTAATGCAACTGGTCGAAGTATGTAATGCGCTGCATTCATTGTCAATAGAAATAGTGTGTAGAAAACATGGAACAAAATCAAAAGATAATCAATAAACAATTTAAATAACTATTTTAACCCTTATTTTAACCGTTTTTTTTTGTCACTGAAAATTTTGTATATCGTTAATATTTTGCACTTAGTTATAAACTTTCCTTTTTCTGATCAATCGAAAAATGTCACATTGTATTTGTTTTTTACCAAAAATTTTATTTTAGTCAAAGTGCATTGTTATTGTGACAGCGCTAATTCGAAAGCATTAAGTATTAAGCTTTAATTCTCTGATCTTTCAAACTGACTTTAACTCCAGCGTAATATAGTTTATATCGTCCATGCTAAAAGGATGAAATAAGCTACATCATACCGAAATTTAATTCGATTTGATCTAGATTTTTTTGATGTACAGATTCTACAGGCTATTTTTTTTTTTTTTTATCGGAAATTGCCGCAGCTAAAAACGAAAATGAGCTTTGCTGTTCTATTATTATTATTGCCACGTTTTGCAACGTTTTCTTTTAATAGTGATGATAATGACAATATAACGGCAAAGTTACTTTTAATATTAAAATGTGTGTATCAAGGTTGTTCGAGTATGAATATGCGTGTATAAATGACCTACTAACCAACTTAGAAAAGAAAATAAGAAATAGGTCAATTACCTTACATAGGCATAAATGTTGCGTCGAAGAATTATTTAAAAAAGCATGTTTTAAAAAACGTTGATTGAAAAAATATGGATTTTTCGTGGTTACAAGACTTAAATTATTTTTTATTATAAATACATACATGCATACATACATACATACGTCAATGAATTTGTAAGATGCTTTTTTTATTTATTTTAAAAGTTAGTGAGCGTGTTTAAAGCAATAACTTTCGCTTTTTGCTTTCACGTAGTTGTTTTGTTCATTTTTTTATAAAACTTTTGCAATTATGTATATCAAATAATTTTTTTATTTTCAATTGCTCGTATATTAAAGTATGTACACATTTATGTATTTACAAAGCATCAAATGAAATGGGACGCCGGATTAAAATGAAAAATTAGTCAACGATACGATTACCGATATATCGGAATATGTATTCGGAATATACCGTCAAATTAATGCAGACGTTGATGAATCCACAACAAGCAAAGAATAAATAAAGAAAAAAAAAACTGGAAAATTACGATACTTTAAACAAAAAACGATTAGTTATGCAAAAATAGTTTTCATAAAAATCGGTATCGGCAATACATTTTTATAGATATCGAGCCTAAACGTCTATTGTGTCACCTGCAGTTAAAAGTTGGTTTTATTTTTATTTTCAATGTTACAATATTGACCCGGGTATCGAAAAAACAAACAATAAATAGTTCAATCACAAAACGCCTCGCAAAATATACGATATTATACTTATGTATAGCATGTATTATAGTGAAGTGGAATTTTGTTGAAAAATTATATTACATAGTAAGTAGTTAGTTTGTATTTTTAAATATATGTACAGAGCTAGTTATGTATGAATTAGTTGACTATCAAGATAATGTTTGGTATCAAAAAAAAAAAAAAAAAAAACAAATTGTTTTAACTTATATAATTTTTTATTTTAATTTTTTTGTGTGCTTATCAGTTTAATGACTTGCAGTTGTTTTTATTCATTGTTTCTTACTCGATTCCAGATATAAGTAGTAACTATGTACATATATGAACGTTTTCTTCACTTAATTTCGCAGTTTATTTATTTACTATTTCTTTGAATTAAGACAGTTATAGAAGTGAAAAACAAGTATTTTATTTTACTTTTGTTGTAAGCACACAATTCATGAAATGTTTTTTTCAGTTTTGCCCATATATAGAAATACGTTTCTCTTACCCTTCGTAGAATGCGAAGTTTTATCCAAAATGAACTTCGAACGATTGAACTGCGATAATTATGATGAATTTGATGTAATATCGATAGTATTTAGTAGGTAGTGTACATCACTTAGCGATAAAATATATTGCGCATTAAAGTTAATTAAAAATTTTAATGCATTAATATGTAGTTAATACAGGCACTTGTATGTATAGCTTTGTATTTTTTTATTTGATATATATGTAATAGATTTCAGGTACTACAGCTTCTTAGCTATTAAGGTTGAAATCAAATATTTACCATCTTTGTATTTAAAAAAAATAAAAACATTAATATGTAGCCATTTCAACTCATTGTATGAAATTTGATACAAGAAGGAATGAAAATAATTTTTTGGGGATTGTTTTTAATACTTGTGATTTAAAAAAGATTCGTAGAAATTAGCATACAGTCTATTGGACTGACACTATTAAGTTTCAGACAAAAATTATAGATTACATAATTTTACAGTTTGAACCTGCATCCACCTAAATTCATAATATAAATTCAAATATCCGATCAAACAAATCAATTTTTTTAAGAAAATTAAGTAACATACATAAAAATCCAAATGGAAAAAGTGGATGCCAGTTTGCACGCCGGTGAAAAATTCACGAACCACGTGCTTGGACCCCTACCCACCCCACGTTTCCCAACATATTCTTTTGCTGAATATTATCGACATTTTTTGGTAAAAAATTGTTAATGATACCCATATTTTAGATCTCTATCCAGGAGTTCCCAAGGGTGTCGCTCGGATTTAGTTTCGGAGATATAGCCATCGGAAATTGCAAAAAGTTGTTAAAAAAATGCTATAAGATAGTAACTCCGGTTAGACATTATCTACCAGCTTCGATAGCCACAGTAATTCTACATAAATGTTAGTATGCGATTTTCAAGCTCAAAAAACAAAACATGAAGGAAGTCCCAGTGCGTCTTATATATGTATGTATATGTATCTTGCTCAGATTAACTCCTAAAATAACATATTTCAAGGTCACGGTTAATGGTGACGCGCACCTTTTTTTGAATAATTTCCAAATTTTGAAATTATTTTTATTTGTTTTTTTTTGTGTTTGTTATTAAGCATTAAGTATGTATTAGTTAGTTGTTGTTGTTGCAATATTTATAGTTGAAATCGTTACTGTTGCATCAAGTTCCAAAGGTTTGGGCCTAGGATAGACCTTTGCGTTGGGTTAACCTTTGACCCTTGGCCCACGACGGGACTCTCTGAATAGAAATGCAGGACAACACACATCTGATGGGGTACACAGATGACATTGCAGCTGTAATAACGGCTCGCAATACCGACGAGGTCAAGATGAAATTAAATCAGGTTATGCTAAGGAAAATTTGAGCTTAATTACAACACGCAGCAACAAAAGCAGGAAAGATCACAGGTTTGCTTTGTAAGCGAAGATCGGTGGAGCAAGGCAAAGTAAACTTGTAATGGCGACAACAAACTCGATACTGCTCTATGGCAGCGAAAAGTCGGCAAAAGATGCTAATGCGCTCAGAGTTGCATGTGCGTATCGTATAGTTTTCAAAGCGGCTGTGCTAGTAATAAATGGGGTTATCCCCATTGACCTGCTAGCCCGTGAGCGTAAAATGATCGGGGAGGCAAAAAAGGAAGGAAACCTAACCATAAGTTCTGAAGACACAAGGCAGGAAACCCTCTGAAACTATATCCGGCCGACACTTTTTTTGGCAATATATTTTTTAACCCTAAAACGCTGTTTCCGTTTAAAAAAAATTCTCGCAAAAATAAACCTGTGGTCCACCTTTTGAATATTAAATTTCGTTATTTCTCCTCCATATTCTATATTTATATATGTCCAATACAATTTTAATTTCCTTATGTTTGTTTTTTTTTCACACAAGTTTTACGTCAAAAGTTAAAAATTGCCCAATTCCATCCATTGCGTTGACGGATAAGTTGCGATTTGGCCGCACTTCATCAAAGTGTGTACATTTCATATCAGCTGTAAGTTGTATACTTTGACGCAACGGACTTGACGGACTCCATGGGTTGAGGCGTTAAGCTAAATTTGTTATTTATTATTTTTATCAGTTCATTTTAGTTTTTCCACACAAAAAAAATCACATTAATGCGAAGGCATGGGCCGATCCTCATTGTTAGACCCTGGCTCACCCCACATTCAAACCTGATATTTTAAAAAAATCTTGGTATCTTCGGTAATTGATGGCAACTATGAATCATATCGCTAATTTTTTTATTTTTGCATTCTCGACTAGTTTTGTTTGCTTTTTATGTGACGTTTTCTCGGTTTTTCTTTGCGTTTTTCTTCCACTCATGTCTTCTAGCTGGTTGGCTGTCTGCCGAATCCATTGACGCTGTCAATTTTTTATTCTTGCTTTGCGGCAGCAGCGCAACGCCCCAGCTGTCAAATGACGTTCTATATTTTGACATTTTATACAATAGAATTTTTTTTATTTTGCAACAAATATTCAAGAAAAATAGGAAATAAACGAATAGAAAGAGATATGTGCGATAATTTTTAAAGCAATGGCAAATGAGACGTAGATCATTCATTACAAGAAAGAAATTTTAAATGCGAAAAAGATGAAAAACTTTACCTTCAATGTAAATAAATGTAAATGCAAAAGTTACAATTGCACTCGTTTCTAATGTTGATGCTGACGTAAAATAAAAATGCGAAATTTCGAAAATAGAAAATTCAGAACTGTTGGCGTTTTTGGTGCTGTTTTATTAATTTTAATTAATAAGGGTGGGGAGCTGCGCCTTAATTTTTTACATTCACTGATTTCATACAAAATTTTTCAACTCGCGCACCAAATTGATGTTTCAACTTTTCACACTAATGAAAATTTATAACTTTTTTATTTTATTCATTCACATACGTTTTTTTTTTCAATTTTTTTTCTGCAATGACAAAAAATCGGAATTTGGAATTTTTGTGCTTTCTTTCTTTCGCTTTTGGCAGCAACGATTTTTTTCTAGATGCGTTTCGTAAAAGATAACACACACACACACACGCATGCACGTTTATTTATTCAATACTTTTATGTATTTTCAGAATTTATTTAATCTTCGCACAAATTCACATTAAAATTTTAATTTCTGGATCGTTTTCTTTGATTTAACTATATTTTTTCAGCAAATTTTTGGCGACGACAGCTACGCGACTCACTCAACCACTCAAGGAACTTTTTTTCATCCGAATTTCATAAAACGACGTCAACGAATACGACGAACACGAACGAACGGCGAATAAAAGAGAAATGAAAATAATTATAAGGCTAAAATTGACGTGGCCGTGTATTTAGGTGCGTTTGTATGCGTCTGTCAAATGCTAGTGACATCTATATTTGACAATCGAAGTCTGAAGAATTGAGAAATTACAATTTTGTGTGTTCATAATTTTATTCTTCTTCACTATGAGTTCACGGTTGCAAGTTTTTATTGTTATGTAGTAGTCAGTACTAAAAATTATTTTCTTGATTACTTTTTAGTTATTACGATTCGACAATGTATGGCGCTCTTGTACAGCGATACTACTACGATCGGATGAAAAGCAAAGTTGTTTTTTGCAGATCATATAATGTAAGGGTTCTTTGACAGACTACACTTTGTTAGTTGTGTAGAAATCAGTGTTAAAACGCGCGTTGAAAAAACGCTTGTGTAAACCGAGTCTACTGCGTTCAACAGAACTGGGACGGGGTCGGGAAATCAGCAACGATTACTCGCTGTCAAAAAAAAAACGGAAAATAGTTTGAGTAAACACAATTGCGGCGAACGAAGAAAAATTCAGCTGCCATTTTCACAAATGTAAACAGAAAAATTGACACAAGCCTTCCGACGGTGAAAATATAATTGAAATTTAATTATTAAATTTAAATGGACGGTTACCCGTCGACAGGTTTTCAGCCGTACGACGCAATTCTGTACCAATTCATACGATCAAGTGTGCTCAAATTATTGGCAGCGAGTAATCGTTGACGATTTCCCGACCCCGTTCTAATTATGTTTAACGAAAAGTAATTACCGGCCTTCTCAAAATAAAATAGTTTTCAAGAAAGTTGATTTTTGCGACTGATTATTTTATACCGTTTATGTAAACTCGCGATTTACGATTATGGTCTGTGGAAGGTTCTTAGCAAAATTAGGTTTAGAAAAATGGGCGATGATGCACTAAAATCAAATTTATCAACTATATGGTACCTATGTATACGGTGACCATCCGTCCCGTATTTCCCGGGACAATCCTGTATTTCAGTACTCTGTCACGGCTTTTTTATAGAAATAAGGGACGTACAGATGTCCCGTATCTAATTTTTAGTCCTGTATTTGTCCCGTATTTGAATATTAATGTTCTGCTGCCAGTAGGGTTGTCAGATTTATGAAACGCAAAATCAGTACATTCAAGTATATTCAGCGCAAAAAATCAGTACAAAATTTTTTACCTCATTTATTTGTTTTTGTTTACTAAAAAAAAAAGTCAGAACTTTTCAGATTGCACAATGCGCTAGCAAAATAACAAAATATGCTACAAAACAAGGACCATTTTACAGACTCCTAGTTACACTACTGGTTAATTAAATATCAAATGTAAATATTATTTAGTATTTCAAATAAAATCTTAAAATCAGTACAAACCAGTACCAATTGCTAAAAATCAGTACATTTGCGTACTGATTTCAGAATCTTGAAAAATCAGTATTTTTAAAGAAAATTAGTAAAAATCAGTACATGTACTGACAGAATCAGTACGTATGACAACCCCAGCTGCCAGGTTGAAATGAGTCTTTTCAATAAGGAACTTTTGTACAAAGTTCTTAAAAGAAAAAACTATTTGCAACAAAAGAAATTTGGTTATGAGCTTTTTCGCAAAGTTATCGAAACTATTTTATTCCTAAAAATAAAGATCAGCAAATATTTACAAAAAAAGGAATTTGGTTGTGAGTTTTTTCGCATGTTCAAGAAATTTTTTTTTTGTTCCGGGTTTAGCTCTTAAAAATATGGTCACCGACCTACAGACCACAAAACGATAGCACAACTTATTTTTCGGTGTTTTAAAGGATTTACAACAATAAAATTAATTTTCACGGTACATATTCTTAGATCTAAGAAAATAAATAACTTGTAAATGATTTATTAAAAAAATTAATGCATTTTTGAAATAAACCAAAAAACTTAATTTCAAGGTGCGACAAAACGATAGCACTTAAATTCGTTCTGGGTGTTATTAAAAAAATAAGAGTAAATCATTACTTTAATAATGGGTAAGTAAGTATTTAAATAGCTTTTTAACGTATTTTCGAAGAAGAGCCTCCCAGTGTGCTAAGATGCTGTTTTGAGCTCGTGAATAGACTCTTACTGCCGGTTTTCTGAACACACCTGTCAAGTCAAACAACTCCAGCAGTTTTCAATAATATTTAGGTCAGGATGACGAGCTGGACCGGAAAAACTCTTTTTCTATTTTGGCTGTATGAACAGGCGCATTATTCTGCTGAAATATCATAGTACATCCGGTTATTTGCTGCCCACGTAGAACTACTTCATTTCCGATTAAATTTAAGTAGTCCACGCTTTTCAGTTTTAGGACACAAGCTTCATTCCCTGTGTTTTTAAATAGTGATTCCATTATCCGGGATGAGTTCGGCCCTAACCATCACGGATAATCGAAGCTCAACTGTACTACATTCCACTAAAGAAATAATGTAATTTCTGTGGGCCTTACTGTTCGGGAAATGAAATTCAATAGATAAATAAATCATTACTTTTTGATTACTCTTTGTATTATCGTTTTACATACAAAATAAGGCAACATTTTATAAAATTCAAAGAAAAAGCTAAATATGTTTTACGTTTGCAGACAAATTATTTGTTGCGTATTCCAACAGCAAACAAACAATTCAATGGCGTTTATTTATTTTTTTTTCTTCTATAAATACAGTTATAAATACATTTGTATATTTAATAGTTCATATATAATTTTTAATGCATACAAAAGTTTGCAATAAGTTGCGTATATAAAAAAAAAATTAAAAGATTTTAATTCAGTTTAAGGATTTACTTAAATAAAGAACTTCACTTAGACAAAATCTAAAGGAAAAGCAATATACTCGTAAACTGACAAATTTCACGTAAAATGAAACACGAGTGAGGCACTTATGCATTTTCATGTGTCACTTATATTTCACAACCGTGAAAATGACTATTACGTATAAAGATCCCATTTACTATAACATCACATTGGTATAAATCTAATTATTTTCGTTTCGTTTCTATTTTCTTTAATATTATAAGATAAGGTATAATAGTAATCAGTTAATGTAATTTGTGCTTTATTATTTTGAAATTACTTCTTGGATAAAAAAAAACTTTAATTTCAAACATTTCTTTGGGACACAAGAGGTAACATACGATACAGCATTAAAGTAAGAATTCAAAAAGTATATTGACACAAAACCAATTCAATGATTAAATAAAAAATTTGTTTGTTTTTTGTTTTAAGAATCATGCATTGGAACGTGAACCAAATTGATTGGTTGGAAATATCATCGTATATAATGTAGGCTTTTTAAGTCGCCAAGACAGTTCATCAAGCAATACTTTTTTAATGCGATGCATAAGTCGGATTGTAGGGTGACTGTTTTTCATAACCTGCATAATTAGGCTGCTGCGCTGGTCCACCAGAAACAGCCATGTCATAAGATGGAGGATTCATGTTACTACCTGTAGCAGCAGCTGGCATAGGCATTTGCATTGGTGGAGGATATGGTGTAGCATGTTGCTGCACACTATAATAAAAACATAAAAAAATTTATGAGTGAAATGGTATCTAATAACATATAATAAAGTATTAACATACCCAGCAACTGGTGGCATTCCAGGCATTGGCATTGGCATTTGCATCATTTGAGGTTGCCTAAAAGAATTGGAAAACAATATGTTAATACAAAATGAAAGTAACTTTAGAAAATATTCGCTGCTTAATAGGAATCTAAATAAATTAAACTAATAATTCGTTTTATTTTATTATTCTTTAAAATTATATCTTTAATACTTACATCTGCGCTGGATAATGGTATGCATTCGTCTGATAGGGGCTAGATCCCACAGGCATTTGTGTCGTCACTGCATAACCACCGGGCGCGGTATGTGTGGCAGAGGTAACAACAACGGGTGCTGTAAGAAAAAAAAAAGAAAATTTAGTATATTTCATGGTAAATTAAAAACAATTTTTGCTATTAATTTAAAGTTCCAAACAGAGAGGTTTCATGTAAAGGCGTTCAGTTCAAGACATGTAGATTTAAAAATCTCAGAATTATTTATATACTTATTAATCTCTGTACATAGTTCTATGTTTCCGACGTAGCTATGGAAATTAAATATGTTTATGTCAATCACTAACCCCTGAGGACACGCCCCTCACATTGCTTTTTGCGACGCCCACGTGTTGCGAATACTAAAAAGCAGATGAGTATAAAAAATCCAATAGTAAAAGTGAGGGCAAAAGCTAATCCTGCATTCATCTTTCAGGCAGCCGCGATATACAAATATGCCGTAAGAGTTAATGAGCAAACTAAACAACTGAGGTGAAAATATGAAATATATATTGTGCATAGTAGATATTTTTAATACACATTGTTTTTGTTAAATTAAATATTTTATTATTGTCGTTTTAGCGATAATAGTAATATGTGATAAGACAAAATAAAACCAATAAAGTCAATGCAGATAAAATGTACAAAGTTGCAAGTAATAAGCACTGGTAATTTAGATTGTGGTGAGAAAATTCTTTATATACTTGGGCATACATTTTGCTAATATGTATGTATGTTAATTATGGAATTAGGAAAAAACGATTGACTCGTCCGAAAAAAAAGAAAGTTGGTGTATTCCTTATATGTATGTATGTTAATTATAAACTTTTTTTTGAAATTCGGGCTCCGACGATTTATTGACATTTTGGCTAGCTTTTATTTAAAAAGCCTATTGTTCATTTTTGATAAAACTAACACCCTCAAGTATTTTTTGAACTCAAAAATATTTAAAAAAAAAAATTGTCCCCTTAATTTAAAAAACGAAACTTTTTTGCTTAAAGGATGCTTAACCCATTTTAATAGGTACGAGTATTATAATGAAATAAAATTCATGAAATGGTTCTATCAGTTTGGTTCATAGCACTCGGACGTCCCATTGTTTTTGCGTCGTGATAGTTCATTATTTGACCGCAATTTAAAGCTGTGCTGTGATATTGGTAGGTTCAAGAAAAATATACACCGATGTTACGCCCCTTTTACCCTTTTGCTTTAAGCCACATATGTATCTCCTCTTATTACATATCAACATGGTGTATTGCAATTATAGTGGTTATACCATGAGTGTTGGTTTGAGTAATGAAAAAACGCTCAAAAACTATCCAGAGCTCATATCGAGATATTTTAAATGTATCAACAACTAACTTACATTCAGTATCTGGATTAAGCTTGACAGCCCTTCGACGTTTACGCCACATAATGTAACCACAAACAATCATAGTAATTGTATAGAAGAAAAGCTTAAACAGAAATGGGAATAAAAAGCGCCAAGCAATAAACTGAAACTGATCGGTCTGCGATTGCGAATCAAAGTTGTACTGTTCTTGAACATTTGATTGCAGTGTTAGTGTTTCAAATTGCTCTTCAATTTCTAGGCTCATGTCTTATGAAAAGTTCTAACTTAGTCAAAGCTTAATATATGACTGGTCAAAAAAAACGAGGATTGTCATAATTTTTTTGTTTAAGTAATTACAACAATTAGTTAATGAAAATAATTATTTCAATAAATAAAACTAATGTTATACTTAAGGCAATTGAATTAAACGAAATGAAAAAAACCAAAAAAAAAGTTATTTACAACAAATTGTATTATACATATAGCTTTTTAGTGTCAAAAAGTAATCAATTTTTATGAGGAACCACTAAATTAAGCTAAAACAATTGAGCCCAGTAATTTGAAAAAGATAACAAATTCAAAAATAAAATTGTTGGCAAATCAACAAAAAAAAAGAAACTTAATTTAATTTATATTTAAATGCATTTAACATAAAGTTTATATCAGTGGCGATGATAATTAGTTGCTAAATTTTTAAAATTAGGTATCGCTACCTTTTACTGTTAATTAATTAATAAAAAAAAATTCTGTGGATTTATTGCCGTCTTTATATTTACTAACACTGTCTAAGCAACAGAATGGATAGATTGAACTATCAAAAAGTGCGATTGGACGGGAACGCTTAAAGTCGTAGTTATTTTGACTTAATATTTTTTATAGCAAATCTGGTCGAGTTTTCCCATAGTTGAAAGAAATCGATGCAAGTTCATTCTATGTACCATTTGAATTGCAAAATCGAATTTAGAGTGCAGATATGAAATACGGACGACTTCTGCTTACAGCTTTTTCACTTTCATCGAATACGCGCTCGATCGGAGAAGATGGCCGAGACCAAGTAAGTCTTTTATAGTAAAAACTTTATTAAATCATTTTAAATTAACCTCGGTGGCTACTTACTGATCGACCTAAGTTAACAAAATAATTACTACAAATGCGTTATTCAAACTTGAAGTAGCGATTTCTGAAAACAATTTTATATCGAATTCATATACATAAATTCTTTCAAATATGTATATTAATCTTGCTGTTAATCAAAATTATTTTGTGTTTCCTATTAAATTAATGGGCTACACATAGTTGTATTTTGAAAAATGGCGTATGCCTATTTTCAAAAATTTTTGAAGTAATTTCGTCTTAATTTAGTAATATTTTTAATTTTATTAAATTTTTTTATTAGAAAAAAGTTATTTTTATTGGGATAACAAACTTTAGACTTTGCACCTCCGCCATATTGAAGTCAAATACAATTTCATAAAATCGACTGTGAAAAGCAAGATGTTTTAAGGTAATTTTTAAAAAAAAAAAATTTAATTGAAAGAGCATGAAACCGGGCAAGTTTTTGCTATAAACTGTATTTAGATAAAGAAGCCAACAAATAAATACTAAATTTGTTTACTTCACATTCAGATTGTTGTGTTTGGCGCAAAAAAAAAAACGCAATTAAAAACAATTTTTTATTTTAGCCTTTGTTGACTTTATCATTTATTTGTTTTAATTATTAAGAAAATTAATTTTCAGCCCACGCCATAGATAGAATGAAATTTTAGGTTCCTACCTCTATGTTAAAAGTGTGAAAATATTCATTTGAATTTTACTTCAATGGAATTTTTGACTTTCGTTAACTTAGGAATAAAAGGCAAAAATTAAAGCACATGTATATAATTTAATATATGTATTTTGTACATATGTATGTATGTATATTGTAAACTATAAAATATTTTTGCACGAGGCACAGTGAAGGTTGAAAATTGTCTAAATGTGGGAAAATCTACATATAACATAGCCAAAATTAGCATATCGCATTATAGAGCGTAGAGGGGCACCATCAATACCTGGAAATCTGTCTATGAAGAAATCTATCATTTCAATGTGAAAAAATTGTGTTTTTAAGGTGAAATTAAATACCTTAAATACTCTCTCCCCATAGCGCTTTAAAATTTTTCGATCAATTAATTGCTAGTCCTACGTTCTCTTGACAAAATACGCCCACTTTTTTCATTTTTAGTATTAGTTTGCAATTTGGATGCATTTATATAACCGTTTTGAAGTATTTGTCATGTAGGTGCCACGCACTTTTGTTGAAAAGCTTTAAATGTTTTTTTTTTGTATGGACGGTAGGCGTGTCCTTCAATTGATTTTATCTATTTTCAGTCCCACAAGATATGTTTGAAGGTGTCGCCTGTCTGCTAAATTTCATTTGATAATTTCGCTTGGTTTTTCGTAATCATGACTACAGACATTGTATGTACACATTTTTGTATACCTGTCACGCCCTCATCAGTACATTACAAAATGAATGACAAAATTAATATTGGTTTAGTATTGGTTTTGTCTATCAATGAGTTTTTGCATGTACTCTATTATTTTTTTCGAAATTTTTTACTATTAACAAATGAAATTAAAGTTGACAACAAAAGAGGCTATAAAACTTAATTTAAAAAAATTACTTTGAATTATAGATAAATACACAAAGAGTTATTCAGTTTTGTATTTCAAAAACAACGATTAGATAAGATACGTCAGGTGCTACTAGATTATTATTAGATTGCTATTTCTTAAGTCCGCGATATGACACAATGAATCAAAGAGCTCGCACTAGAAATGCATTAATTTTTCAACCGCAGTACACGTATAGTCTGATTCATAAGCATTTAATTTTTAAGTTCAAAGCTAATATTTATATAAAAAAAGTTTGCTAAGTACATTTTACACGTACTCTTATATCTTAATTGACTTTTTAAAATCTTAGTGACATGGGAACCCCATGCCAACAAATGCCTCGCAGAAACAGTATTTTTGTAAAAATGAGGTGAGATATTAATCTTCAACAAGATAAATTTTCTCGAATAATCCTTTATTTTATTATTCTATGTAAAATCTAAGAAAATCGGAGAAAAAATATATCGATATAATTCAAAGTGCGTTTCCATATAAAAGTGGAATGTAGTTGAGGCTTTTCCTTTAAAATGGGTATCAATTTCCATTAATTTGGCAAAGCTCATTTCAAAAATGCGGAAAATTGTGCAATATCTTTTATAGTTTTCAAGTTATTAGAGAAAAACCATTTTGAAGGCCAATCGTTTTTCGTTTGTTTCATCCCAAGGGGAAGAAAAAGCGAAAAATACCCATCCCTTTAAGGGAACTTCTTTCCCTTTAAGCACCACCCCATCACACTTTTACAATTTTTACAATTATTGTAAAGCATTGAAAAATGTGATAAATAAGAAATATTTTGTCCTTCAAATATTGCAATAGAAACAAATCATAAAAAAAAGTTGTGAAATTCTAATGCTAAAACTTTGAATTTTGGTTAACCACACTCTCCCACTTAATATATGGAAATTTCTCAATTATGACTTTTTAAGATTTAATTTTAAAAAAAATCAGCATAATTCACATATAAATAATATAAACTCAAACAAACATTTTTTCAAAAGTATTATGTATGAACTGTTTGCCAACATTAGTAAATTCGTTATTTTAGTAAATTTCGACACAAATAAATTTATGGGATCATTTCATAAAAGTCAATATATTATGCTCCTTCGAAGGCTACAATAGGAAAAAATTGATAAGAAAAAATTGGATTTTAATTAATCATATTTTCCCACGAAATATATAAAAAAATTAGGGCAATCTGGGAATATTATTTTTTTTTGCTGTCAAAGTTTGTAAATCTATCACTTTTACTATCTTTTATTTTAATTTTTGAAAAATCTGTGTAATTCATATAAAAGCGATAGAAGCAAAATAAATTGGTTTTTATAAAGTGGAATTAATGTACTTTTTGTCGAAATGCTACATTAGTGCATATTGCTTCAAACAAATTAACTAGAGCGTTTTATCCAACAGTTTCTAACATTCAAATTTCCATAGAACATTATTGGTGTTTAAAATTCAACTTTGAGCCCACTGTAATATTAGACCCAAAGAAAATTTAGAACTTTTATAGTTTTTTTTCTTCCCCTGAGTATTATCTGATTATTGTCGTAAAAAATTTCTAAGTCACTTGCAATTTAATTTCTTTTTGTATTTATACCACGATTTTCCACTGTACATCAGCACTTTAGAATAAAAAAAAGTTGCTGGCGTCCATGTTTTTTAATTCAAATTCATTTGCTTTTTTGGACTGTTTCCTTCTACCCTGTTTTCACTAATTTGCGCGACGTGTGCCGAATTAATTATTCTCTTTCCGATACAAAAAAAGTCGTAGTTTTTGTTTGAATAAATTTTTTGTTTTATGGTATAGCTAATATTTTGAATAATACTAACATGAATTTGATACCCGTCGATTTAAATGTTTTTTATTATAGTGTGATGCAAAAATCATCGAAGCACAACCAAATAAAGTTACGAATAAAAAAAAACAGATGGCTAATATTATTACTAATAACATCACAGTAAATTTTTTTTTTAAATATCACGAATCAATATAGAAAAAATATCAGTATGTCACCGACTGTGTTTCGCGCACAACTTAATTTATTTTGATTGAAAAAATGTAATATTACCACTTACTCATTTATATTGAAATTCAATTATTACTACATATATATATTTCTTATGAGAGAAGATAAGACAACACTTATTGATTTAATGTAATAAACTCGTAATTTTTTTATAATCCAAGTTGGAGTGTTTTCGCAAATACCACTATTTTTACTCACTGATTCATAAAAAAAACAACTATAAAACCCCCATATAGAAATCAACCTATTTTATAACAGCAGTAAGCAATATCTAGTATATTATTGGAAAGAACTTGAATCGCTTGTTCACAAACTAGCCAATCAAATTTGGTTAAGGGCCACCTTGTATCAAGTAAGATATTGAATAAAGCATGAAAAAAGTACAAAAATAATGTGGTTATTAAAATTTATTTATTTATTTAATATACATAATTAGTAAAGTAATAAATTACAAATACTAAAAAGGAAGAGTATTAAAAGTCGTCTGCATTTCGTCAGATAATAAAGAATCAAAAATATTTTAATCAAACATTATATTCAGTGAAACATTAGTTAATTATTAGTATGTATTTGCAAAAAATAGTTCGAGATAATTAAAGTTAAATTCAGCATAAAAAATTAACTCAAAGAAATCAAATTCTAAGAGTTACCCCATAACTGAGTTTATTTTTTTTTTTTATTAATAAGTTTTAGCTTAGAGGAGCTTATTTTGAGTGAATAAAGCTATCACATGAAGTTTTTTTTTTATTAATAGCAACAACAAATCATTCGACAATTTTTATGTGAAGTTTTGTAAAAACATGTTCCTAAAAAAAGGATATTTAACTTTAAAAATTAAAAAAATAAGTATGCAATAACCTTCTTTAGCACAAATGTGTTGTTTTAAAAAAGAAAGTATTAAAAGTGGTTCAGCATATTTTGCGCCAAAGCGTTACAAACCATTTCCATGTTTCCATATACAAATACTGTTTCCTTCTACCCTGTTTTCACTAATTTGCGCGACGTGTGCCGAATTAATTATTCTCTTTCCAATACAAACAAAAATCGTAGTTTTTGTTTGAATACATTTTTTTTTTATGGTATAGCTAATATTTTGAATAATACTAACATGAATTTGCTACCCGTCGATTTAAATGTTTTTTATTATAGTGATATGCAAAAATCATCGAAGCACAACCAAATAAAGTTACGAATGAAAAACAGATGGCTAATATTATTACTAATAACATCACAGTTAATTTTTTTTTTAAATATCACAGCGAATCAATATAGAAAAAACATCAGTATGTCACCGACTGTGTTTCGCGCACAACTTAATTTATTTTGATTGAAGTAATGTAGTATTACCACTTACTCATTTATATTGAAATTCAATTATTACTACATATATGTATTTCTCATGAGAGAAGATAAGACAACATTTATTGATTTAATGTAAAAAACTCGTCATTTTTTTATAATCCAAGTTGGAGTGTTTTCGCAAATACCACTATTTTTACTCACTGATTCATAAAAAAAAAACTATAAAACCTCCATATTTTACAAATGCAGTAACCAATATCTAGTATATTATGGGAAAGAACTTGAATCGCTTGTTCACAAACTAGCCAATCAAATTTGGTTAAGCGCCACCTTGTAACAAGTAAGATAATGAATAAAATGCATGAAAAAAGTACAAAAATAATGCGGTTATTAAAAGTAATCTGCATTCTGCCAGATAATAAAGAATCAAAAATTTTTTAATCAAACATTATATTCAGTGAAACATGAGTTAATTTTTAGTATTTGCAAAAAATCAACTCAAAGAAATAAATGCAAATTCTAAGAGTTTACTCATAACTGAGTTTATTTTTATTATTAATAAGTTTTAGCTTATAGGAACTTGTTTTGAGTGAATAAAGCTATCACATGAAGTTTTTTTTTTTATTAATAGCAACGAAAAATCATTCGACAATTTTTGTGTGAGGTTTTGCAAAAACATAATCCTAAAAAAAAGGATATTTAACTTTAAAAATTAATAAAAATAAGTATGCAATAAACTTCTTTAGCACAAATATGTTGTTTAAACAAATAAATTATTAAAATTGGTTCAGCATATTTTGCGCCAAAGCGTTACAAACCATTTCCATGTAAGCAGTTTTATATAAATAGTATAGATAAAACATTAATGCTGAAAAGTTAATTCTAGATCACTTAATGCAAATAACACTCTCTATACTTGTTACCAAAAACAAAAAACAAATTTTTTATTATTTTTAACAAGAGTGAAACATGAGTGACGCCTACAAATTTAGCTTTAATTTTAAAGTGTTACTTTTTTATTGTTAATAAGTCATTTTGTGAGAAAAAAAACGTAACTTTAATCACATTTCAATGTGTCACTCTCGTTTCATTTTTGTGAAATTATTCATAGTGTTATAAAATACCAACATGTTTGATGTAGCATAATATTTTCATGCATTTTATTTTTAAAATTAAGACGACAACAAAAATAAGTTATAACCCAGAGCGTTAATAAAACAGAGGTACACGATATGGATAAAAGATAGACCCTTTCATACATTTGATATTCATAGCTCATTTCGATCACTTTTTTATCTCACAAAATTTTATAAATATTATTTTCTTTTTTATTTAATTTTAAACTATTTTCTGAACAAAATGTTTTTAATGATTGCAATTGTACAATGAAAGAAGCAATATGAGCCAAGACATTTGCATGAAAATTTTACTTTTTAATTGATTTCTTAATGACTAAATGCCAAAGTAACTGTTGAATTTAGCGTATGAAAATTAATTAATAAACACTAAAAAAAATTTATATATAAAGAGTGTACCAAAAGATTTGAGGGGTGGATAAAATATGCAAAAAAAACGGTAAAATGTATGATAGCGAGAATCAATTCTCAACCCACTTCGAAATTAATTATAAAGTTGATACTTTCATTGACTGCATTAAATAAATGAGAATTTTTTATCGTAAAATTTAATTTGAAAATTGTTCTCAAATTTTTTTATAAAGTAGGTACCTCTTAAGTAGGAGCAAAGCCTATGTAATTAATTCGTAAGATTTTTTGCGGTTAACTTCTTACGAAAACAATCGAATTCTAGAAAATCGAAAACATCAACTGAAATTTCATGAAATTTTCATGTGGAACGAATTAAATATGTTAAGCTTTAGATTTTTTATCAGATTTTCTGATTGAACCAAAGAAAAAAAAATAATTATAAAAAAAACTACGTTTTAAAATGTTACTTGTTTGTTTGAGTCTCATTTTGCGTAATTCTTTTAAAACGACACATAAAATATCAATACAATACTAACTTCGATCAAATTTCGCACGACTTTTTTTTTGCAGATAATAACGGCATAATGCAGAAATTATAATAAAAATAGTTAGAAATAAACAGATACCGATAAAGGATAATCTTATTATATCTTTTTTTTTTAAATCCATTTTGTATATTTTTTTTTATTGCACAGATTTTTATATCACAGCCTTATTTTATTTAACACGGATTATTTAAAAACAATCGAACAACGAAATGAATTTTTTCTTTAGTTAAATGAAAAATTTACAGACGTATCCAACGTTTAAAAATCAACTGCAACATGAAAACACAAAACTTGAACTTAAGTTTTACTTATAATTCACATAAAAGCAGTTTTAGAAAATCCAAAGCTTTACATTGTAACTGGCTTTAGAAGCAATGACGTTAATTATTGCAAAGTCAGCTAGCTGTTGCTATTGACGGATTCAGAACCAGTGAAGAGTGCAAATGCAGAATTCTAATTTTTCTTCTAAAAACTGGTTAAAATGTAAATTGAAAATTCCACTAACAAGTTATCAATAACACTAGACCAAGTGCTATATCTGTAAAAAAATAATTTTACTTCCTCAAGCGATTCTGAAGATATACAGGTGTTGTGTATATCTACATAAATGGGCTGTGATGGCGCTACTGGGAAAAGCCAATATAAGAAAATCTTTTTACAGTAATCTTATAGTGACGCTCGATATGATGATTCATTCTTTTCCGAAATTTCAGATATGGAAAGGTATACAAATCATTTTGAAACCATAAAATAACAATAAAATACTAACTTCCATCAAATTTCGCAGGACTTGTTTTTTGCAAATAATAACGGCAACATGCAGAAATTATACCGAATACGAATAGAACGGCAATAAGACAGAAAAAGCCCATTTTTATTTTTTCCATAGTTTCGAAATCCATTTTGGATTATTATATTATTTATTGCACAGATTTTTAAATCACGAGACTATTAACAGATTATTTAAAAAAACAACCGCACGTATGTATGTATAAATATTAACTGAATAATTCTTTATGTAATGAATTTTTTCCTTAGTTAAAAGAAAAAGTTACAGCTGTATCCAACGTATAAAAATAAACTGCAGCATGCAAATAAAAATTTAAAGATAAGCTAAATTAGTGTTGTAGAAAATCCAAAGCTTTTCATCATAACTGGCTTGATGACTAATGACGTCAATTTTTTTTAACTTGGCTAGCTAGCTGTTTTTGTTTGACAATTCAAAGTGGGGTTTTTTCGTTTCGAGAGTCACTGCTTTGATGTCTTGTTGGAGAAATGCAACTAAGCGCTTATTATAATTAGATAGAATCTTAGACTATTGTTAGATGAGTGCAATGTTTTAGCTATTAATTATTTATGTGTATTTAATTTTGAGTTAAAATACATTGAAAACAAATATGTGAAACGTGAGTGACACATGTACATACTTGATTTTTGTAATGTACAAAATTAATTTTCAATAATGATCAAATAAATCATTAACCTCAGGTTTATCAGCAACGGAAAGATAAGTCTTTCTAGTAAAACACTAATTTTCAAGTAAAAAAACATTTTATTTGAAATGCAAAATTATTAATAAAATCGCCAACGACAAATTTAATCTATGCACTTTTAAAATTAAATGTCAAAATATTGTACGGTCATTATTTGTGCCAGCGAAATTGTAAATTTTAGTGAATATGTGTAAAAACAGTGTAAAAATTTACTCACCAAATTTTCACCACAATTTGCTAAGGTAAAAAAAAACATTATCCATTGGAATATTACTAAGCAAAAACAAAATCGAATCTCAAACCAATATATGTATTATAAAGGAGTCGGCGAAAATTCAATAGTGTCAGTATGAAAACTATTTTTGAAAACGCGATAACTGCTGTTTTTAATACCAGTGCGCAAGCTCTATACAACTGAAAGATGAATAAACGATTTATAGGCGCAGTAATATATTCTGTGTTTGCTATTTTTATATGAAGCGTTTCCACGAGCAGATAAGAAATGAATGCTTCCCATCAAATCAGATGACATACTCGATTCTTCATAATTTTTAGGCTTTTTTTTACAACAACAAGTTGAATCACACATAGTTTCGCAGATAGCTTTACATAAAAGTTCACAACAAAAACAAACAGTAGTACAATCACAATTTCTATTCATTTTGTCAGCTTTTTTTTTTTTTGTTTGTTTTAAGCGCCGAGTTGTAGATAATTTGTGTTTTAAGGTTACAGCAACATTCAGAGGTTTAGAAGTAACTAAAACACTTGAACTTAAGCTTTACCAATATAATACATAAAATTTTGGAAATTTCGGCGAAACTGGTTTCAAGACATCAAGTTTTATTGAGCTTTTTTTCAGCTTTTTTTTTTGAGAAATTAGAGATGCGGCTTTGATTAATATGCAAATGGAATCTTTATATGCGTTAGTGAAAAAAATTATCATAGAAAGCTAATGCGAACTCTGAGAAAAAAAAGGTACAGAGAACAACGTCGTAAAAATTGGGCCAACTGGATCAACTCTAACGAGAAAATATATATTTTATCATGGTCGATCAAAATTTTTTGAACACTTCAGTGTAATTAAAGGCTTTAGAATCAAAAATATTAATAAAACTCTTAGAGCATAAGTGTATAAAAAAATTCGGAATTCCAATAATACAGTCATCTTAAGAATTTTGAGCTGCCGAACCTGAGTTTAGGATTTTTTCCATCATATCATGGTTTGGAAATACATACATATTTAACACCTTGATGACCCCTTTGACAATCGTAATAAAACTTAGCAGTTTTTATATATATTTTTTTTAATGCTGAATCGAAATTTAACAATAGAAAGTTTTTGGCACATAAGAAGTTTGATGTATTCCAACATGCAACAACAACTAAAAATTTTGGACTTGTGTTTTGACGTCAAACATAAAGGTGTCGGCAAAAATGCAATAGTGTCAGTGTGAAAACTATTTTTAAAAACGTGATACAAAAACGAGATGAGTGCTGTGTTTGCTATTTTTTATATGAAGCGTTTCAACGAGTAGATAATAATTGATGCTTTTTTCAAAGACGACAATAAAATACTTACTAAAGTCTCCATTATTTTTAGGTTTTTTGCTACAACAACAAGTTGAAACACAGCAATAATCAATTATCATACCACACATAGTTTCACAGATAGCTTTACATAAAAGTTCACAACAAAAATGAGCAATAGATTCTGTACAATCACAATCACTATTCATTTTGTATACTTTTTCCTTATTTTTTTCGTTTATTTAAGTGCCGAATTGTAGATAACTTGTGTTATAAGGTTACAGCAATATTCAGAGGTTAAGAAGCAACTAAAACACTTGGACTTAAGCTTTACCAATATAATAAACAAAATTTTTAAAATTTCAGCATAACTGGTTTAAAGACATCAAGTTTCATTCAGCATTTTTTTTTTTTTGGGGTATCTTGTGAGAAAATAGAGATGCTGCTTTGATTAATATGCAAATGAAACCATTATATACGTTAGTTAAAAAATTATCATATAAAGCTAATGAGAACTTTGAGAAAAAAAGGCAACGTCGTAAAAAATTACTCAAAAATTTGGCCAATTGAATCAACTCTAATGAGAAAATATACATATTTTGAACACTTCAGTGTATTTAAAGGCTTCAGGGTCAAAATTGTTAATAAAGCATTTAAAAGTTTATAAAACAAAATAAATTCGGAATTGCAATAATACATTTTGAACTGCCGAACCTGAAGTCAGAATTTTTTCCATCATTTGGGTTTGGAAATACATATTTAACACTTGAGTGCGAAAATTGTTATTTTTATCCATGAAGACAATCTGAATAAAACTTAGCATTTTTTATATATTTTTTTTAATGCTGAATCAAAATTTGGCACAGAATTTTCATGTATTTCAATTTCAAATCGCCAGTTTAAAAAATGCAAAAATGCCAATTGTGGTACATATCAAGCCATTCGATACGATTGCGAGCCTAACGAACCTTTACGAACGCAAATCATGAATCAAATCAAAACAAAAGACCAAGCAAGCGCGGTGAGTGCTGCACCCACAAATAAAATGTTCTGCGAGTTGAAGCATTCGTAGTTTATTGCATTCGACACTGAGCGACTTGTTGTCTTTTGTGTTTGATTTTTTTTGAACAGCTTGGAATCCAAGCCCGAGGTCACTCAGTTTATTGGCCATTTCTATGAACATCCCTAGAACCCATCGATTGACACCACTTTTGTCGAAATCGAACCAAGTTTAGTTTCTCATATATATTTGGCCCAAAATTTTTCCAAGTTCCTTATCAGTTTGTTGTTAATGTTTTGTATGTATGTAGATCTGCATTCATTCTTTTTTCTCATGTTCGATGTTGTAAATGTTTTTGTTCAGCTTGAACATCATAGACACAAGTCATGTCGTTCCAAAGCTTTTTTTTTAACAAGTCCACTGATGACTCGAACAATGTCAATAAAACCATTGTACTCAACAGCAAGTACACTGATCGGTTGACAGAGCGAGTGCACTCACGCAGACCTCTAGTATATATCCTTTAAATATTTCAAAATTCAGATGTGGTAAATTAAAAAAAAATATGATTTTGAGTATGTGGTGAATTCAAATACGGACCCAAAACTATTGTATGAAGTCATCATTTTGATTCAAACCATATGTACCAAATATAGCATTATGTATTTTTTCCACTAATGACCTTAGAATGGAATACATGGAAATACACATCTGTAGCAATGGGGAAGAGCGAAATATTTAATGATCATGAAGAAAAATGGCACTTCCGACACTTAACGGTTAAATATACATATCAAAGTTACTTCGGTCTAAAATGAGTAATCTGTAAATAATAATGTTTTTCAAAGCTGTATGAATTTGTGTGCAAAATAGGAACAACGCGGTTGTGCCAAAGAAGTAGATACAAAGAACGATATTCCGTGTTTGGAGCGTAATGAATCGTAAAGCTTTTTATGCCAACAAATAAAACCTACCAAATTGGTTTCTATTTTCTGGCGAAATTAGAAGATCTTTGTTAGAAAACACATTTCATAATTAAAATTTAAAAATTCAATTGCTGAAAGTTAGAATTAAAACTGAAATATTTAACAAAATTCATTACAGTTGTGAAACATAAGTGACGCAGTTTTTGACTTAAGCAATAATTTACTTGGAGATTTTTGTACAATTCACGCTACGTAGATTGAAACAAGTCTTAATAAATGTAACACTATTTGACACGTCACTCACGTTTCACATTTATAGAAATGGAAAATACTAACTGTATCGCTTAGGATGCTCATATTTTTCGATACGATAGCAAATATAACAACATGGAAAAAATACAAGAAAGAAAATTGTAAAAAACACTATAAAGGATACAAGAAATTCGACGAAGTAGTACGTCATTGTATGTTTCAATTAATTTCACAAAAGTTAAAATCACTGATAAATTTTTTTCGAATATTCAAATTTTTGCCAAGCGACTGATGACGTAATGATTTATAAATTTATTAACCGGAGAAATTTTTTATTGTAAAAACATTCGCGTTCAGCGTAAAAAAAGCAACTAAAATTAAAAATGCCGCGTATCGAAATACGCTCTTTTTGTTTACACATAAAAAATGAGCTTTAAAAGTATGTAATACGAACGTTGAACAAAACTGGATTTGTGACGGCATCACATTCATAAAAGCATTTAATTGATAATGAATTGAAATACAAATTTTTTTTTTTCTTGTGTTTTTCGTTTGCCAACTCGTTTTGAGAGAATACATTTTGTTTAAAGTTGATATTTATCAGTTTCTCTTTTTTTTTTTGTTTTTTGTGCAGTGTAAGCAAAAATTTTTGGAAGCGCGTGTATTAAAAGATCGTCTTTTATGCATATGTATGTATGTATCTCAGTCTGAGTACTCTGGAATGGTGATAATAGAAGATTCATATTTGAACACACTTTCCGTAATTTTTTTTTTTACTTAATCGAAACGTTTCATATAATATTGTAGCAAACAGAATTTTAAAAATTGACAACATAGGTACTTGTTGACTTAGAGTTAAAACTGAAATATTAAACATAATTTTTTATAGAAGTTATATATGTATAATGAAGCAGATTTGCTCAATTGGAAATGTGCCAATGTGTCCAAATATTGAAACTTGTTCATTTAGTCATTGATTTTTATAAGCGGGCCTACACCATGCCAAGAAAATACACTGCAGACCATAATGTTTTCACACCAGCGTCTTACCATCTTCTGGGTGGACCTACTATCTGATCTCATGCTATTGATATTCGCTTTGTCACTCCTCAACAGATTTTTCCAAAAATATATACTTTTTCTTGGCGATAAAACACCGGTGTGAAAACATTATGGTCTGCAGTGTATTTTCTTGGCATGGTGTAGGCCCGCTTATAAAAATCAATGACTAAATGGACAAGTTTCAATATTTGGACACATTGACAAACCATATGGAACCATATGCACTCCATTTTATGCCAATTAAGTGGACATATTTGCAGTACAATGACACTAAACACTCCTCCAAAGTAGTAACGGGTTTTGTGCGGAAAAGATCGACATTTTGGATTGGCCCTGACTTAAATCCAATAGAGAACCTGTAGAACAAAGTCAAGGTTGAAATCGGTAAAAAAAATTATACAAATATGGACGATCTTTGGTCTGCCGCACAGAAAGATTGGTTAGCCATATCCAAAACAAAATGCGGAGAAGTGTGGAGAGTGTTGGTCGCACGTGTGAAGCTGTCATCAAAAAAAAGAGGCTACAGCACAAGATCTCAATGACCTAAATGTTTTTGCATACCAAAAAGTCAACAAATGCAATTTTAACACGATATTTCTCACTTTTTTTTCCAGATTGTGCCATTTATGTGTTCAGCTCATTTCATCGGTTTTTTACATTTTGATATTTTTTGTTAATGAATTATAGCTGAAGTTCGTATTACTTATTATTAGATATGAAGGATATATCTTTGCAAAAAACAAAACACTTGTTTGTTAATATTATTTACGATACTGTAGCATAAGAAAGAAAATATAAAAAAATGTGCCATTTATATATCCATAGTTGTAGATGTAAGCCAGTGTGCGCCACTCTCATTTCAGTTTTGATGAACAACTAATAAAATATTTAAAAATAACAAAATGAGAAAACCACAACAAACAAAATACATAATATGAACCGCACAAATTAAGGAACAGTTTGACAGTCCCTATAATAAAACATTTTCTGCTTTTATTTAGGCAACACAATTATTATTTCAGTTCATAAATCACAAATTTATTTTAAGCAGACATTTTAAGTTTAAGTTGAATTTTAAATCGGTAAAGAATCAATTTCATCACAAAATTATTTAAAAAAAAATGCTCCAAATATTTCAAGTTAATTAAATTAGAGATAAAAATCAAATTTTTTTTTAATAAACATTGCAACGCGAAATGGTGCAAAAACTCATTAATTTATAAAAAGATAAACAATGTTTTGATGCGTCACACACGTTTCATATTTAAAGTAATGGAAAATACTAACTATTTCCAAGTATCGGCCGGTGAAGCTGATGATATCTCTTGATACGAAAACAGGCATAAACAAATACAAAACATGCAAGCAAGAATATTAGAGAAAACACTATGAAGAATAAAGTAAGTCCTATTTTTTCAGCAATTGAGACCGACATTATATTTTTTAATTTCACAAAAGTTAAAGTTCCCGATTTATTTTTTCGAATAAGCTAATTTTTGCCAAACGACTAATGACGTAATGATTTTTAAATGTTAACCGAATATTGATTAAAAAAAACACTTGCGTTCAGCGTAAATGTTGCAACTAAAACAAAAAATTCGCGCATTGAAATACGCTCTTTTTGTATGCACATAAAAAAAAAAATGTTTGTGGTTTCTCGTTTGCCAACTTGTTTTGAGAGAATACACATTGTTAAAGAGAAATGTAGCCGGTGTCAGTGATTTTGCAGCAATGAGTTGTCTGAAACACAAGAACCAAAAAAAAATAAGGTTCAATATGATAGTGGTTATCGTCTGAACCACGATTATTAAATTCTATGTAAAAATGCTGGAAAAAGCAAAAGTGTTCGAAAAATTTGCTTTTTTATTGAGTGATGTGTCGTTTTAAAAAAATAGAAAAAATAAAATTCTTTGATTTTGGTTTATGAGATTCACATACATGTGACGAATATGTGATTAAAATTTCATACGGATCGGCTCAGTAGTCTCGGAGAATAAAAGTGATTTCGAGAGAAACGCGTTAAAAGTTTTTTTTTATTGAGCCGGAGAGCGCGCTCAAATAAAGTTGAAAAACATACTTAGAGAGCTCGGATCGTTATGAAATTTTAACACAATGTTTTTGAAGTAGTCTACTTTTGAAATCCGTAAAAAAATCAAAAAGTCAAATTAGATTGGCACCTTAAAGATAAACCAATCACGCTTCACATTTAAAGAAATGAAAAATACAAACTGTTTCCAACTGTTTGAAATTGCTGAAGATGCTGATATCTTTTGCTACGATAACAAGCATAATAACAAAATACAAAAGATGTACAAAAGAAAATTAATAAAAACACGAACAAGATTAAAATAACTGCTGTTGATTCAGCTCTTGAGAACGACATTATATTTTTAAATTTCACAAAAGTTAAAATTACAGATTAATTTTTTGAATATTCAAATTTTTGCCAAACGAACAATGAGCGTTTGATTATTAAATGTTAGCCGAACGTTTATTAAAAAACATTTGCGTTCAGCTTAAAAATAGCAACTAAAACAAAAAATATCGTGTATCGAAATATGCTCTTCTTGTATACACATAAAATGAGCTTTAAAAATAATGGAAATGTTCAACAAAACTTGATATGTGACGTCATCACATTCATGGAAGCATTTTATTAATGATTTAAAAAAAAAATGTTTGTGGTTTCTCGTTTGCCAATTTGCTTTGAGAGAATACACATTGTTAAAAGTTGATATTTTGAAAGCAAAAAAATTTGGGTTTTTTGGGCAATGTGAGCAAAAATTTTAAGAAGCGCGTGTGTAAGAAATCATCTCTCACTTCTCAGTCTTATAAAAACTTTGCTCGCTACGAGTACTTAACAATAAATCGTAATGATACGTCACTGCATTCTCTCTATCGCTTCAACAGAGAGTGGAGTTTCATCTTTAAACTACCCAGCGGCAAATATGTTATAAGCAACACCGATAAATTTTAATAATTTAAAAAGTTTTTGGAATAATAATCAGCGTTTCCGAAACGTGCACTTTGATTTTTCCAATTATAGAAACTCAGCTTAGCTGTTGTATTTATATTTTTGTTTACTGGAATGGCGAAATTAGAAGATCTTTGTTAGAAAACACTTTCCATAATTAAAATTTTTCTTTAACTTTATCAAAACTCTTTATCTAATATTGGAGCGTACACGGTTTTATAAATTGCAAACATAAAATTTTAAAATACATTTGCTGTAAGTTAGAATTAAAACTGAAATATTTAACAAAGTTCTTTACAGTTGTGAAACATAAATGACGTATATTAGTTAGTTTTTGATTTAAGCAATAATTTACTTGCGAGATTTTTGGTGCATTTCACGCTAAATGTGATATATATATATGTATATATTGAGACAAGCCTTAAAAGATGTAACAAAAACCACTACATATTTGAAACGTCACTCACGTTTCACATTTATAGAAATGGAATATACTAACTGTATCTGTGTAAAGGCTTCTGACGCGCACATCTTTTGATACGATAACAAGTAAAACAACATGCAAAACATATAAGAAAGAAAATTATAAAACACACTGTAAAGGTTAACCTATCGGCATGGTACATTGTATGTTTCAATTAATTTCACAAAAGTTAAAATCACTGATTCATTTTTTCGAATGTTCAAATTTTTGCCAAACGACGCGTTACGCGTTCAGCGTAAAAAAAGCAACTAAAACAAAAAGTGCCGCGTATCGAAAAGCGCTTTTTTTGCTTCTGTAAGTCGAACTTGAAGGGAGACGCCAAAAATTCGAGTTATAGAGTTTTCGACTTATGGAGAACTTGTAGGCTTTTACATTGATTTCTAAGAAACAATGAAGTACTACATACATTGTCGGCATATTCTTAAAGTCGGTATCTTATTTTTCTTCAAATAATCGAGTTGTAAAGGTTGTAAAATCAAACATTGCTACACACAAAAAAAAGGTGGGTAAAATGAACCAAAAATCTGGTTAGCTTACTATTTCTCTAAATATATGAAAACTTCAAATATATAAACCGATTTTGTTAGGTAGAATATACCGAGAAAATTTAATTAAAATAAAATCTGAGCAGCAAAAAACGGTTCATATAACCGAAAATGTTGTTACCGTTACAAAATTTATAGGTATTTATACCGCAGTTGTTGGTTAAATTTACCAAAAATAACAATTCAATATTTTCTCAAAAATTAATTACAGAATTTGTTACGTAACCGTAATAAATAGCAAAAAACTTGTTAGATATTCAACTTATGATTCTTACATAGTTAACGCAAGAAATAAAATATAGTATGCTTGCAGACTCTAAAACGTCGGCTAACAAAGCTAAGTGATAATATCACGATATACCTACCTTGTCTGTAAAATTTATCTCCTTTGTTCGGAAAATTTATCTACCTTGTCCGTAAAATTTATCTAAATTGTCTTTAAAGTTTACCTACCTTGTCCGTAAAATTTACCTACCTTGCCTGTAAAATGTACCTACTTCCTCCGTAAAATTTATCTACCCTTTAATTAAAATTTACCTACCTTGTCCGTAATATTTACCTACCTTGTCCGTAAACTTTACCTACTTTCTCCGTTAAATTTACATACCTCGTCCGTAAAATTTATCTACTTTGTATGTAAAATTTACCTATCTTGTCTGTAAAATTTACCTACCTTGTCTGTAAAATTTACCTACCTTGTCAATAAGTTTACCTACAAAATAGTTGGTTAACAACTTTTTCAATAATTTTTTTTTTTAAGTTCACTACTTCGTATCGGTTTGATTTACTATTTTGAAGGGTTGGAGCGATTTTTACTGTCGTTTTTGGTTAAATTTACCTACGTTTTTTTTGTGTGTATGTTCGAGATGCAGAGGTTACATTTTTTTTCGAGCTATAGAGGAAAAATATGTATGTACTATGTATTTACTTGTAGGGACTCACTAATTATTTCGACTTATAGAGAGGTCAGACTTCGAGCAATGGAGGTTTTGGGGCTTGAAGGGAAAGAAACACAACATTTTTTCGAGTTTGGGAGGTTTTCGACTTATCGAGGTTCGACTTAAAGAGGTTCCACTGTAATATTGTAGTATACAGAGCTTTAAAAATTGACAACATAAGGTTTAGAAATACAACTTGCTAAAACTTAAGAGCTAAAACTGAAATATTGAACAGCATTTCTTTTATAGAAGTGATATATGTAGGTATAATGAAGCAGATTTGCTCAATTGGAAACGCATTTTTTTTAAAGACAAATAATTTAGTTTGCGAAAGTCGCCAAAAAATAACATATATCGTCGCTCGTTCGTTGGAAGACCGTCATAGCAGAATTAACCTCCGTTTCATGTTCTATTTTGTGTGCAAAAATCGTATTGGTATCTAATGAACTTGCCTTGTGAGAATAGTATATGTTGATTGGCATACTTTTATTTATTTACACGTAAAAAGTAATTTATTGAAAACTTTATTTGCGCTTTTCTCCAAATATAAATTTTTTTTTTCCAAAAAACGAACGTTATGTCATTTTAAGCAGAGAATGACTGTCTTGCGGCAATGACCGGTTCTTTTCTTAAAAACTTAAAAAAAAGGTGTGGAGTGAGTCCAGTTTTGTCCAATGAATGTTTTATGAGTAAAAAAGTAAAAAGGTTTATAGAAAAAAATAGATTTTTGCACATATTTATGAAAATTTGTAGAATACCTTAAGGCTCTTGGGTCAATATAGCAAACATAATTAATGAAAATGCAACATACTGCATTAAACTACGCATAAAATTATACACTGGCTATTTGAAAAGACCCCACAAAATTTCTTAAAGCTGTTTTAGACGCTATATAATGAGAAAATTGTAATTTGTGAAAACTAAAATATGAGAAAACTTTTTTTTAAGGTATGAAAAATAATTTCAAAATCGGTTCAATACGAAGAAAACCATTAAAATTTTGTTTGTTTTGTTTTATATAATTAATAAGAACTCATAGGTATACCAAATTTTATTGCACTACGATTTATATTTTGTAATATATTTTATGTCGATGTAAGTCACTCTGATTTCAGATTTGATGAAGTACTAAAAAAATGTGTAAAAAATAACATTCACAAACAACCATAGTAACCAAAATACATCATAAGAACAGCACAAATTAAGGAAAAATACATTCGATAGTTCCTTTAATAAAACATTTTCTGCATTTATTTAGGCAACACAATTATTATTTCGGTTCTAAAATCACAAATTTTTTTAAGCAGATAAATTTAAGTTGAATTTTAATTATTAAATGTTAAAGTAAAATACGTATGTTCTTATTTAGAATAAGACTTCGGTAAAGAATCAATTTCATCAGAAAATGAACAAAAAAAAAAATTTACCAAAAATTTCAATTTATAACAAAATGCTAATTAAATTAGAGGTAAATATCAAATTTCTCTTTTATGAATATTAAAACGCGAGACGGTACAAGAAATTTTCAATTTATTAAAACGTTTCACATTTAAAATAATGGAAAATACTAACTAGGTCCAAGTATCGGCCGGTGATGCTGATATCTTTTGTAACGAAAACAAGCATAGCAAAATGCAAAACATGTAAGCAATAATATTAGAGAACAAACTATGAAAAATAAAATAAGTCCTATTGTTTCAGCAACTAAGATCGACATTATATTTTTTAATTTCACAAAAGTTAAAATTCCCGATCGAATATTCAAAATTTGCCAAAACAACTAATGACGTAGTAATTTTAAAATGTTAACCGAATATTTATTAAAAAAACATTTGCGTTCAGCGTAAAAGTAGCAACTAAAATAAATAATACCACGTATAGAAATACACTCTATCTTGTATGCACATAAAATGAGCTTTCAAAATAATGAAAATGTTTGACGCCATCACATTCATGAAAGCATTTTATTTATGATTCTAAAAAACAAAAAATTTGTAGTTGCTCGCTTGCCAACTTGTTTTGAGAGAATAAACATTGTTAAAGAGATATGTATATAGCCGGTGCGGGTGATTTTACAGCAATGAATCGTCTGAAACACAAAAACTCAAAAAATGTAGGTTCAGTATGATAGTGGCTCGAAAAACGAGGTTTTTCAGAAGATTTGTCGTTTTAAAAAAATTGAAAATATAAAAATTTTTGACTTGATTTTTGTTCATGCGATTCACATATGTACATACATGTGACGAATATGTGATTAAAATTTCATAAGAATCGGCTCAGTAGTCTCGGAGAAAAGACTTGCACCGTAAGATAAAAGTGATTGCGAGAGAATTTTTTTTTTATTGAGCCGGAGAGCGCGCTCAAATAAAGTTCAATAAATATACTTAGAGAGCTCGGATCTTTATAAAATTTTACCACAATGTTTTTAAAGCGGTCTACTTTCGTAATCCGTTAAAAAAATCGAAAAGCCAAATTAGGTTGGCACCTTAGAGATAAACCATATTTTGATGCGTCACTCACGCTTCACATTTAAGCAAATGAAAAATACTGTTTCCAACTGTTTGCAATGGCTGATGATGCTGATATCTTTTGCTACGATAACAAGCATAATAACAAAATACAAAAGATGTATAAAAGAAAATTAATAAAAACACGAACAAGATTAAAATAATTTCTGTTGATTCAGCTCTTGAGTACGACATATTTTTTAATTTCACAAAAGTTAAAATTACAGATTAAATTTTTTCGAATATTCGAATTTTTGCCAAACGAATAATGACGTAATGATTTTTAAATGTTAGCCGAATATTTATTAAAAAAAATTTGCGTTCAGCTTAAAAATAGCAACTAAAACAAAAAATACTGCGTATCGAAATACACTCTTCTTGTATACACATAAAATGAGCTTTCAAAATAATGAAAATGTTCAACAAAACTTGATATGTGACGCCCATCACATTCATGGAAGCATTTTATTAATGATTTAAAAAAAAATGTTTGAGTTTTCTCGTTTGCCAATTTACTTTGAGAGAATACACATTGTTAAAAGTTGATATTTTGAAAGCAAAAAAAAATTTGTGTTTTTTGGGCAATGTGAGCAAAAATTTTAAGAAGCGCGTGTGTAAGAAATCCTCTCTCATTTCTCAGGCTTATAAAAACTTTGCTCGCTACGAGTACTTAACAATAAATCGTAACGATACATCACTGCATTCTCTCTATCTCTTCAACAGAGAGTGCAGTTTGATCTTAAAACTACCCAGCGGCAAATATGTTATAAGCAACACCGATAAATTTTAATAATTTAAAAAGTTTTTGGAATAATAATCAGCGTTTCCGAAACGTGCACTTTGATTTTTCCAATTATAGAAACTCAGCTTAGCTGTTGTATTTATATTTTTGTTTACTGGAATGGCGAAATTAGAAGATCTTTGTTAGAAAACACTTTCCATAATTAAAATTGTTCTTTAACTTTATCAAAACTCTTTATCTAATAATGGAGCGTACACGGTTTTATAAATTGCAAACATAAAATTTAAAAATAAAATTGCTGAAAGTTAGAATTAAAACTGAAATATTTAACATAATTCTTTACAATTGTGAAACATAAGTGACGCAGATTAGTTAGTTTTTGATTTAACCAATAATATACTTGGAGATTTTTGGTACATTTCACGCTAAATGTGATTAACTATATTGAGACAAGCCTTAAAAGATGTAACAAAAACCACTACATATTTGAAACGTCACTCACGTTTCACATTTATAGAAATGGAATACACTAACTGTATCTGTGTAAAGGCTTCTGACGCGCACATCTTTTAATACGATAACAAGTAAAACAACATGCAAAACATATAAGAAAGAAAATTATACACCACACCTAACCTATCGACATGGTACATTGTATGTTTCAATTCATTCATTGTTTCAATTAATTTCACAAAAGTTAAATTCACTGATTAATTTTTTCGAATATTCAAATTATTGCCAAACGACGCGTTACGCGTCCAGCGTAAAAAAAGCAGCTAAAACAAAAAATGTCGCGTATCGAAATACGCTCTTTCTGTTTACACATAAAAAATGAGCTTTAAAAATATGTAATAGGAACGTTGAATAAAACTTGATTTGTGACGGCATCACATTCATAAAAGCATTTATTTGATAATGATATTAAAACAAAAAAAATGTTTGTGGTTTCTCGTTTGCCAATTTGCTTTGAGAGAATACACATTGTTAAACGTTGATATTTTGTAAGCAAACAGTTTATCTCGATTTGTGTTTTTTGGGCAATGTAAGCAAAAATTTTAAGAAGCGCATGTGTTAGAAATCGTCTCTCATTTCTCAGGCTTATAAAAAACTTATTAACAATAAATCGTAACGATAGGTCACTATATTCTCACTATCTCACCAACAGAGGGTGCAGTTTGACCTTAAAACTACCCAGCGGCAAATAAGTCGTAAGCAACACCAATAAATTTTAATAATTTAAAACGTTTTTGGAATAATAATCAGTGTTTCCGAAACGGGCACTATTGTGATGCTAGTGATTTTACCTAGAAGCTAGTTTCGATTTTACCTCGGCACCGTTTGGCACTAATTTTTAAAATAATTGGCACATGATTTTTTTTTATTTCAACAGCGCTGATAATAATGTATTCGCAAGGCGATCATTTTTTAACTTCGAGAAATGCGCGTATTAGATGAAAAATATGCCGGGTGATTAAATAAGTTTTTTTTATATAGTAATTTATAGCTAATTTCTTTCAAAGTTTGCATGTAACATTTTTCATACAACATTAAAAGGTTACTGAGACACACATAATTAAAATATATATTTTTATAAATTGAGCACATTGGAATGAACAAAAATCGTCCAATTTAAATAAAAGGAGAACCGCATTATTATGCGTCATTTTCGTTTTATTTTCATAAAATTAAAAAATACTAACTATAAAATTGCGCGTTCGTTTTTTTTTTAGCACAAAGAAAATAAACTAAAAAAGCAACAATCGAAAATCCGATTAATAAAATTAAGACTCCTGATTTACTCATTTTATATCTTTTATTTAACAGAAGTAAATATGTATCACTTATTATCACAGAACTAACGAATCTATGAATTTTAACATTTTTAAGACGTATGTATATCTACTAAAATAATTAACACAATTCCTTCTATTTATTTATTATCTATTGTAAAAGAAACATTTTGGTTCAACGTGCAATAATCAACTGAAACAAAAAAGCACGCCCCTCTTGTTCTCATTTTATGAATTGTATATCACATATTAGAGAAATAAACAAAATTTGAGATATGACGATAGCTCATAAAGAAAAAGGATTTTCAACGATCAAAATCAATTCGTTTGCCAGTTGATATTTTGTGGAGTAAACAGTTTGACTTTGCTCATATCAAATGTAATTGAAGCCATGCAGTTTTCTTTCTTTGAAGTATGGGCCATATTGTAGTGTTCTTACAGGAAATTGTTTGGAGAACTTAATTTTATGAAATATGTGTAAAATATTGCGGAGGTGGCTGTGGGCGGATTTAATTTTTTTTTGTTTTGTTTTATATAATCAATAACAACAATTTTAACAATGCTCTACGATGAACATTTTTATTTTTTAACATATTTTATATGGATGTAAGCCAATGTGTGCCACTCTCGTTTCAGTTTTGATCAAGTACTAACAAAATATTTAAAAATAACATACATAAAAAAACACAGCAAATAAAAATTATCATATAAACAGCACAAATTAAGGAAAAATACATTCGATAGTACCTTTGATAAAACATTTTCTATTTTTATTTAAGCAAAGCAATTATTATTTCTGTTTTTAAATCAAAAATTTATTTTAAGCAGAAATTTTTATTAAATTTGAATTTTAATTACAGTAAGAATTACTTTATTTAGCGTAAAACTTCGGTAAAGATCAATTTCATCAGAAAATGATCAAAAAAAATTTTCCAAATATTTCAATTTATAGAAAGACATTTTAATTAAATTAGAGGTAAAAATTAAATTTTTCTTTGAATAAACATTGAAACGCGAGACGAAGCAAGAAATCTTTAATTTATTAAAAAATTAACCATATTTTGTTACGTCACTCAAGTTTCACATTTAAAGGAAATATGGAAAATACTAACTGTGTCCAAGTAACGGCCGATGAAGCTGATATCTTTTGCTATGAAAACATGCATAACAAAATGCAAAACATACAAGAAAGAACATTATAAAACACACTATAATGAATAAAATAAGTCCAGCTCTTTCAGCACTTGAGAACGACATTTTCAAAAAAAAATTTCACAAAAGTTAAAATTACAGTTTTATTTTTTCGAATATTCAAATTTTTGCCAAACGACTAATGACGTAATGATTTACATATATATGAACATATTTATTAACCAAGAAATTTTTTATTGTACAAACATTTGTGTTCAGCGTAAAAATAGCAACTAAAACAAAAAATATTGCGTATCCAAATACGCTCTTCTTGTTTACACATAAAATAAGCTTTAAAAATAATACAATAATTTAAAAAAAAAAAAAAAATTTTGTTTGTGGCACATATCTCTTTTGCCAACTTGTTTTGAGAGAATACACATTGTTTATAGTTGATATTTTGAGAGCATACAGTTTATCTCAATTTTGGTTTTTTGGGCAATGTAAGTAAAAATTTTAAGAAGCGAATGTATTAAGAAATCGCTATTAGCTATGGCTCAGTCACATAAAAACTTAAAAGCTCGCTAAGCACTTAACAATAAATCGTAACAGTACGTAATTGTATTCTCTTCAAGTTTGATCTTAGAACTATCCACAGTATCATATTATTACACAATAAAGGCATATTGTCGACATCGTCGCTTGATAAACGACTGTATAGTATGACGAACTGCCTAAATGTCCTTATACAAAGTTAGCAGATAGCAGACATACTGCCTACATTTCTACATGCAAAATATGCAAAAAATTGGGTTAACAAAAAATTGTTCCAAAAATTTTCTCAACAAAAAAATAAATCGAAATGGATTTTATATTTAATTCTGAACTAACTGAGCTACTCTTAATATTATTAAACTAAAATAATATTAGTAATGCGCATGTAACAACACAAAATGCTCAGGTTCAGTGACTTCAATTCGGTAGGGCTTGGGAGGGCATTGCCCCCCCACCCCAAAGAATCTGATACTAATTATATTTAATACATCAATTTAATAAAACAATCTAAAAGTGGTGGAATTATAATTCTCGCCACCCAAGGTTTTGGTGAAGGCACGCCACTGCTCAGGGTCGAACCCCACTGGATGCAAGAAACAAATGCTTTTTTTTTAATTAAATAGAATTCAAAGTTCAGAATTCCATTTCAACTCTAAGGTGTTGGAGTTGACTTGGATAAACAGGTTGGAGTGGAGTGGAGGTTGAATCATATTTCTTACATGTTGGAGAAAAAACTTTCTCGTGCTATTTAGGTTGTAATATTTATTTTCGCCTATTTCTAACAACTTTACTTAAAATTTTAGTAATACATTAAACCCGGTCAGGCCGAAAAAAATAATCAAAATTTCATTTTCAAATAGAATAAGGATAGTTATACTAACCTTTTTGATATTCGACAAACGCACGAATCGGATACTTTGCTTTACAAAAACCATAACGACAAAGGTAATAAAAAAATACAAAGAGGAGGATTACCATTATAACAAAAACTATCCAAAAAGTCACTTCTACTGTTACTGCCATTTTAAGCTTATTATATTTTATACAACTCACTAAATATTCTTCATGAAATTAGATTAGGAATAGTGACGTATCGATTTATATCTGTTAGCCGAAAAATTGTACAGAGCTTTTTTTGTTGTTGTTTATTTATGCCACAGTAACATTTACGTTCAACGTTCAAAACTCAACTAAAAGAAATAAAAATAACTAATACCAATATACGCTTACACATATAAGATTTTTTCAAGCATGTGTTAAAAATTGCCATTAACTACATGAAGGTCTCTGACATCTCATTCTCATAAGAAATTTTCTATATGTATATATGTTTTTTGAGAATAAAATTCCCAAAAAAAATAACATCATTTTGATTTTTTTAAATTTTATTGATTAGGTTCGAAACAAAGGTTACCTAGTGAGCGTGTTATCTTTGGCCTCACCCATAATTAAATACCCTACCACCCTAGAGAATATACATAAATTATAATAACAGATAACATTTTGAATCACAAAAACAATCGTTGCTGGCACGTTTTTTTCACCTTGTCTTTATGCCGCTCAACATACCTACGTATGGTAAAGCTACGTTTGATACTACGTTTAAGGTTTATTTCAGGCAAAAACGGGAAGTACATACCTACGTGACATGTAACGTTTCGTAAACATTTCAGAAATACTATATATGTATATTCAGAATCGAAAGTAATAAAAAAAATTTATAAAAAAAGGCGGAATTCCTTGATCTGCGTGAAGTTAAAACTAAGTTAAAATGGTTAATTAAACATGGACTTGTGTATGAAGTATCGAATTAAGCTAGCGATGTCCAATTCAGCACATATGGGAAAAAAGCACGTATGATTTCAGCTCAGCACGCATGGCTTGACGAGGTGGGTTTTTATGTGCAGAGGAAAATGGTAAGAAGCTTTTAGTGTATCAATGTGTTTGTGTGTGATATTTAAACGAAAGAAAAAATGCCCAACCAGCAAAAAGTTCAAGTGTATATATTACTTATATTTTAAATTTATCAATAATAATATTATTTTTCTGAGCGGGTACTAAGTAGCAAGAGCAAGCATCGGAATACTGAAGAGCGTAAGATGTAAAATGTTAATAACCTGAACAAAAAATACGGGGTGTAGTGGCTGCTTGCGGCGAATTAATCGTTGATTGGTTTTGTTCTCTCTTTATTATTAACTTAAAAATAATTTCATTGTTTGATACATATATAAGATAAGGCTTTCTGCTCTTATATTAAGTTCACGTTCTCAATTCATTGCATGTGCTATTTGAGTGTACTATGACAGCAGTGGTACCCGGTCATAATTCCCAAAACAATTTTAGGCCAATTATTTCCGTTTTGTTTCAGTCATATCCCCAAAAATAAGAGAACATAACACCAAATAATTTTGGGCGTTACATTTCGCTCTCAGATCAACAATGACAATAGACCTTAGAAGAAAAGTGGAAAAGGTATATCCAGGGATAATTTTGGCCTCATTTAAAGATAAAACATTTCTGGCATCAATAGATACAATGAATTTTAAAAATAAAAAGGGTCTCTTTTTCCATGTGTTTAGGACTCATTTCAGTGAAAGCAAAGTTACAACCGCGCAGCTGCGATTTTTCTTCGTTGTGGTTGTATCATTTTTGGGGAGCCGTTAAAGACAGCTGCTACGCTCCTCAAGCAACGATGGAGACTCTAAAGGATGAGATACATAGGTGCAGCCATTGGTTAAATAGAGCTCCTTACATTCGTAAATGCACTGAACAATTGGGTTCATCGTATGGGCTACTCCAAGATCCAAATAGTATTTCAAAGAATATATATAAATATATATATTTCGATCAATGGTGCAAGGTATTTTGTTCCAAACCCAGCACAACATTAAAAAGTGGTTTGAAAAGTACACTTTTTTCCAAAACGCAACCTGAACAGGGTTGTCTAGTTGAAAAGAAGCAATACCCGGTTTTCTATGAGTAAAATAATGCCTCAAATGATAAAAATTTGACAATCTTTTTTTTGTTTTTTTTTGTGTCACGAATATTAAAAAAAAAATTAATTCATAAATTGCTGAAAACTTCACTTGTGGTGTACGAAAAACTTGATGACCTTTAAACAAAATATGTTTTACAAAAACAGTTGAATTCCAGGCTATTCTAGAAATTTTTCAATTCATACCAAGCAACCGGTTTTGACATGAAATTGCGGGCTTGGCCGGGTCAATCCCAGCCACTTGGCAACTCTGACAAATATGTCAAAATGTTTCGGGCGCGTTTGAAATAAAAATGTGTTCGCTAGGCGATTATTTTTTAACACCGAGATATGCGACTATTAAACGAAAAATTTAAATTTAACTTTTTCAAAGTTCAAAGTTAATATTTTTTATACAACACTGTAAGTTACACACATAAACATGTTATTTAATTTGATGATAATTAAAATATATTTTTATAAATAGAGAACATTGATATGGACAAAAAAAAACGTTCAATTATTTAATAGGAAAACCGCATATTATGCGGAATTTTCGTTTTATTTTCTTTCATAAGAGTAAAAACTACTAACAATTTTCCATTAGCAGAGGAGGATTAGAAGGATTAAGACGCGCTTCCTTCCTTCTATTTCTAATACGCAAGCAAAGAATTATTGTAACAATCGTAATTCCGATGGCATAAAGTAACAATTCTGTGGTAAGTGAGAGCCTTGACATTTTATGTCTTAAATTTCAGTAGTAAACAGCACTTAAGGTTTTTATCACAGAACTAACTAATATACGAAATTTTGTCAATTTTTAAATATTTTTATGACGTATACTAAGATAATTTACACAATTCTTTATTTATTATCTATTGGAAAACAAACATTTAGGTTCAGCGTAAAAAAATCAACTAAAACAAAAATCAATCTCTTTTTGTTCGCATTTTATGAATTGTGTACATAGGTATATATGTATAATAGAGAAGTAAACAAAATTTGAAATATGACGTCACCTCATATGGGAAGAGAATTTACAATTATATATATATATACGATAGGTCTTTTCGTTTGCCACAATGTTTCGATAGTTTATATTTTGTGTAGTAAAGCTCACATTTTTTGTACAAAGTGAACAAAATAATTTGCGGCACGTGTTGGAGAAATATTATTGAAGCCATGCATTTTCCTCTCTTTGAGGTACGAAAGACTCTCTTTGGGCCATATTTGAAGTGTTCTCATACACGAAGTTTTTTGGCTAACTTAATTTTATGATATTAGATATCATTTTAATTTTAAACAAGTCGTAGGCTTATGTTGTGTTTTAACTTATAGTTAGTATATGAAAAAATAATTTTTTCACTTGAAACTTGTGAGGCTTAGACGAAACCGATCCCCAGGAAGTGTCTCCAAATGAAATTTCGAAACAGGGAAGTTTGTCATTGTACGTGAGGTGTTTTATTGAAAATTCGGAACCCCCTCCACTTTGTGAGATCTGACGGGATCCCTCCACCTCCCCCCCTTCCGTGAGATTTACATTATAATTTTTAATGTAAATTTTATGCATTAAAAAGTTGAGGTGAGGTTTTCCTTGACCCCTTCCACCCCCCCCCCCCCTCTCCCTTGGTGAGATTTTGCCGGACCCCCTCCCCCCTGTTTTAGCTCACGTAGTTAATGGACGTCCCCTAAGGGCAGAAAGTCGAAGGCGGCTTGTTGTGTTTTTCAAAAGCATAATGTTTGTGTTTTAGACACAGATGTGAAATCTGCCGAAATTGCGAAAAAAATATATTTAAAAAATAATTTTTTTATGCAAACTAATACTTATTATTTGATGGATGTATTTTCATAAAAATAAGCAAACTTCAATCTCAATCCTCGTTAATTACGAATGTTTTTAATTTACAGAAATTATTTTTAATATAAAACATTTTTTTTATATTCACTATTTATTTTAGTAACGGCTTTAAATTGATGCCATATTAATTTTTTTATCCAGAAATTAGTTAAAAATAAACCACTTTTTAATAAACTATTTGAAAAGTATCGAAAATATAATTTTTTGTTCTTCTGCGCAGGGAAGAAGTGCGTGGGGTGCGGCAGACCCCTAAGGGATTAATGCAACAAAAAACCGGGCAGGGATTGTAGGGTTATTTAAAAATTACTGAAATTGTAATAAATTCTCGGAGCCTGAAGATTTGTTAACAGAAAAAAGTCAAAATACAGAATTAATATTTTTTGGCTACTTTTACTCAATTACAAGAGGATAGAATTCAATTGTCTATTTGACAGTTGATTTTGTTTCACTTTATTTTCTAATTAAAGTAACTATTTTTGGCTGGAAAACATTAACTATAGGCAATACGTCAGTAAATGTCTATACTAAATTTGGCTTTAAATTTTGATTTAGTGATATTAGAAATACTCGAGTTAACACTTTCAGCTTCAAGGACTCGATATTTTTTTTCATGTATATATTATATCAAAAATTATTTAAAAATATGTACATTTTTTGGCGGTTAACTTAAAATAATAACAAGGAAAGGAAAAATGTTTTGTTTTTCAAAATTCGGGCACTGAGGACCATCTGGAATTTTAGTAGACTTTAATTTAATAACGAAATGTTCATTTCCGAACACTCGTGCGCTCTGCTTTCTAGTCAATTTTTAACCAAAAATCTCGATTTGGGACTACTGTTCACTGGTCCAAATATTCGATAGATGTTTTGAAATAATCCATGATTGCATCCAATTAATTAATAGAAAAACCGCATATTATACGTCATTTTCCTTTTATTTTCTTTAAGAATAAGGATATACTAACAAGTTTCAATTAGCGGCGGACGATTAAGATACGCGTACTTTTTTTTATAACAATAATAATAAAGTATCATAACAGCCGAAAATGTGAAGACAATAATTATTATTTGTGTAGTAAGTGAGAGTCTCATTTTAGGTCTTTTATTTAACAGGAGTAAATGTCACAAAACTAACGAATCTTTAAATATTATCTATTGCAGAAGAAACCTTTGGGTTCAGCGTAAAAAAATCAACTGAAGCACAAAATGCCGCATATCAAAAAACGCTGTTCATGTTTGCATTTACAGAAATTAACAAAACTTGGGATATGATGACGTCAGCTCACAAAGAAAGGACATTTTCAACGATAGGCATTTTCGTTTGTTATATTATTTTGAGAGTTGATATTTTCCAAAGTAAACATTTTGTCTTTGCTCATATTTTTTGTGCAAAGTGAATGAAATACAGTAGACCCTCTCATAAAAGTTAAGTTGCGATAAAGTAAAGACTATGAGACTTGTCGCCCGATTATCGCTATTTATGTACATTAGGGTGGTTCTTATTTGGATTTTTTACGAAAATCAAGTGCGACGCCCCCCAAATCGGTTCGAAACAGGATAAAAAAATTTAAAAAGTTTATTCAAACTTTTTATCTTTAACCCTTACTGACCCTATTTCAAAATGAAATTTAACTTCAGCGAAAATCAAATGCAACGCCCTCCCAATCGGTTTGAAACAGGATAAAAAATTGTAAAAACTTATTTAAAATTTTTATCTTTAACCCTTACTGACCCTATTTCAATGTGAAATTTTGCCGAAGACACCAGTTTGTATATAATACGCTTAGAAAGGAAAAAATTAGTAACAAATAACATATTGAATTAAAAGCTTTCTTTATACTGTAAAAAAATTACAAATTATTAATATAACTTTTAAGGAAAATAACGGCTATTTGAAAAATAATGGTAAAATTTGTTTAGAAACAGCCTTATCACAAAATATATGGAACTAATTTCAAACTGTTATGCACCAATTTCAAATATTTAAAATCTATTAAGGAATTCCCAACTTATAATGATTTTTAGAATAGCTATATCCGCAACTTTCAATGATTATATGCAGGCCCGGATTTAGAAATTTGTCGCCCTTAGGCCGTTCACAAATTGTCGCCCTTCTTCACTGGTGAATATGGGATTGTTACGAACGAATATTAACTGACTTTGTTGATTATTTATCTAAACATTCAGTCTTTAGTTTTCCAAAATAAACTGCTAAACTGCTATTGTATATTCTAAATTTCATTTTTTTACAGAATTAGAACAGTTACACTTACTTGTTCCAAAAAGCACACGATTCAAATGAAATTTTTTACAAAAACAAGAACGGCACAAGGGATAAAATAGTACAGAGATGATGACTAAGAATATAAGAAGAAATACAAGTTCAATTCCTCCCATTTCACGATTATTATATTTAACGGAGTTCACTCATACGAATCACCAAATATTTTTCACGTTATTAGATTTGTGATTGTCGATTTTTTTATAGTTTGTTTACGCACAAAATAACATTTACGCTCAACGCTTAAAAACAAACTAAAAGAAATTAAAATAAAGCAAAAGATAACAAAACAAGAGATGTATAGAAATAAAAAAAAAATTTAACAAAACAAGTTTAGTGATGTCATAATTTTACTCTAGCTAATTTTTGGATAGCTTTTTCATTTGCCAACTTATTTTGAGAGCGGTTGATATTCTGCGACTTTGTTTCTCAGCAACATTTTTTCCAAGCGTGTGTTAAAAGTTGTCATTGAATATAAACGTCTCTTATAAGTTATAACTCAATCTCAAAAGAAATTTGCTTTAGTGTTGAATGAAGCATTGAAATATTTTTATACATGTGTGTACGTTTTTTTTTTTCAGAAATAAATTCCAAAAATAACTTGATGTATTTTGACATCTTTTAAATTTTATTTAATAGGTTAACTTTGGCATCGCCAATAATTAAATGCCCTATACTGCCTTCAGAAGCGGAAAGGGCGCATCTAAAAAAAAAAAATCATATTCGTGATATGGCATCGGAGCTCAAGAAATTACACAAACTTATATAAAATCTCCTCAGAGAATTTGTTTTGTCTCAATATTACATGTATTTCAACAAATTGACATAAACAAAACATCAATTATCTCGAAACGCATTTTTTTAAGATACGCTCTTTTCGCTTCTGAGGGCATTAGACTGCATTAACCGTGCGCGTGAAAATATTAAATTTTTATTCAAATGGTGTTCTCGCCCTTTTTGTGGGAACGCCCCCTAAAAGTACTTTTTTGTGCATTCACTACTGTTTTATTGCATTAAATGACATTTTTTAAGTCTAATTACTGGCCATACTAAACTTCCCGAACAAAAACATTGCTTGTAGAAAAAAAATTCTTATTTGCATTTTGCTATGGCAATAAAACCATTACTTTTAGCTGAGCAAAATCGATCACTATGAAAAGTGGGTAAATTTTGCTATACCGAAATTTCGATTTGTTTTTATCTGCTCTACAACTTTGATCTTAACATAATTTTCTATTTGTGGCTTATTTTCCGAGTTATTGAGTGAAACCTCTCACAACCAGACCCACTACGATTCTGGCAACTGACGCTCATTTACATTATCAGCCTTGCTTGCAAATAAAGTTAAGCAGGAGGAAATGACCTTGAAAAATGCAACTCTGCCCCCCCGACCAAATAATTAGTCTCAAAACTTAGAGCGGTGACATACCCACTGGTACAATACAGCCCGTTTTTAATCCAGAAATGGCTTTTTATAAATAACAGTCTTACACCAAACTTTAATATGATTGTTCACATATGTATGTACATATGTAGTTTACAAGATATGTATGTCGTTTAAGGTATTTTACTTGTATAGGAAGTGCCACGTTCATTGGTACTATTTCGCCCACTTTTGATTCCAATATATAAGTTAAAGCAAGCACCTACATTAAATTTCGTAGCTATTGCTGCAATATTTCACTTAAAATAACGCTCGCAACTTTTTGTCAACATGGGAAGTAACACACCCACTGATGCAATCCCGTCAAACTCCAAAGCATATCATAATCAACACCTCTACACGAAATTTTATGAAGCTTACTCACATACATAGCACACTAAATACATATAACATTAATCGTTTTTGCTTATATGGGAGGTGCCACGCACACATATACTGTTTGGTTATGTGGCACGTAGATCTACCTTTTTAAATTTCATGTCGATTACGTTAGTAGTTGCCTTATTATAGCATTTATAAATATTGTAGGCGGTGCTACGCCTTTCAACAAATTTTGCCAGTATCTCAGTATTTTTATTAAAATCGTAGGTGCCGTTTTCGAGTAATATTGAAATCAAAGTTTTCGATTCTATAAAAGTGTCATGCCACTTTTTGAATTCGGCCTACTTTTGCAACAATTCAAGAAATTTTCAATCTCCAGCCGGTAAGTAAATTTCATAATCTTATATGGTTAACGAGATATGATAAAATAAAAATTGAAGTTTAGGGCACGCACCAAATCTTCAAGTTTCATTTAAATCACTGCAGCCGTGTAAAAACAAACATAAGTTTTGTTAACAATAACAGATAAAAGAAAATTATACTAACAATTTCCAATTATCTGGTGACGATTAAGAGACGCGTACTTTCTTTTATCAATACAAAAATAATAAAATAATATAGCAGTCGCAAATGTGCAGACAGAAAGTAAAATTTGTGTAGTAACTGAGAGCGTCATTTCATGTATTTTATTGAACAAAAATAAATATTATTTTTTATTAATCAGAAGTAAATATTGTTTATTTTCACAGAATTAACAAATCTTTGAACTTTGCAAACCTTTAAGAGTTTTTTTTTAAATGCTGTATATTAAAATTCTTTAGTTGTTATCTATTGCTAAAGAAACATTTAGGTTCAGCGTAAAAAAATCAACTAAAACAAAAACTGCCGCATGTCAAAATACGCTCTCTTCTTGTTAGCATTTTATGAATTGTATATGTACTGATATATGTTAGAGAAATAAACAAAACTTGGGATATGATGACGTCAGCTCATAAAAGAAGAGAATTTACAATTATAGATATAATATATATCTTTTCTTTTCTGTAATGTTTTGAGAGTTGATATTCTGCGAAGTAAACAAAACTGTATTCGCTCATATTTTTTGTGCAAAGTGCATAAAATTATTTTAAGTGCTTGTTAGCAAAATATAATTGAAACCACTTCTTCTCACTTTAGGGTGTGAAGAGCGATGTTTTCTGTCACATTTGAAGTGTTCTCAGACAGCAATAACTTTCCTTTTTAAATGATACATTTTGAAGTTTTCAATGCCGATTCAGTTGTTTTAATAATTTCAGTTGTTTTTTGTATGACAATATATGGGCGATGTATCCGAACGAACGCATTTAAATGAAATATTCAATATATGAAGATGAAGATTATTACTGTCTGATTTAAGAAGAAACAATTTGCGGTAAAACTTTCTGTCAGTGTAAGATATCATTTAATATATGTATGTACGTCGAAAGTGATTTGATTTTGATAATAAGATTAAAAATTATGCTATGTTAAACACACAAAAATCTAACTAACCAAAATCCATTTTTACTTAATTTTGGTGACATTTTGAGCCGCACAGAAACATAAATTGGAAACTCAAAATTTAATCGCTACAAACGATAAATGTTAACTGATTTTTTTCTTAATATTCATTATTTAATTTTCTCAAAAACTGTAAGAACAAATAAATTTATATTTTTACTAGATGACCCGGTGAACTTTGTACCACCTAAAATTGATCCCTATCCCTAATCCAGCCGTTTAGTAGCAGTATAGATAAATAACCTAGATACCGACTGCAGCGCTTTGTGAAAATTATATTTTGTTTGTATGAGGGCCACCCTAAATATGTATCGTACATAAAATAGCTTAATATAAAAGACACCTGGTGTAAATTCCATGTGAATCGATTTAGTGGTCTTTGTGAAAAGGCTATTTTAAAAATATTTTTGTATAAGGGCCACCCTAAATAAAAGTCTTATAACCTAAGCCATGCCTCTTAATATAAAAGATACGTGGTGTACTTTCCATGTGAATCGTTTGACCGGTCTCTGTGAAAATGCTATTTTTAAAATATTTTTGTATGAGGGCCACCCTAAATATGCATCTTAAATTAAAGTTTTATAACCTTAGCTATTCCACTTAATATAAAAGACACGTGGTGTAAATTTCATGTGAATCGATTTAGTAGTCTTTGTAAAAATGCCATTTTTAAAATATTTTTGTATGAGGGCCACCCTAAATTGCCCATATAGGGGTATGATTTGTAAATCTAAACCATCCAGGGCGCCACCCAAACGCATACGAAAAAATTCATTCAAATCGGTCCAACCGTTTAGGAGGAGTTCAGTTACATACACACGTACAGTAGAATTATATATGTATATAAAGATAGCAACTGAAATTTAAAAAAAAAAAACATTTAAAGATTTTTTTTTAAATTGTCATGGCAGTTTGAAAATTATATTCTAAATTTCATTTTTTAACAGAATTAGAATAGTTACACTTACTAGTTCCAAAAATCACCCGATTTGAATGCAATTTGTCATAAAAACAAGAACGGCAACAGGAATAAAATATTACAAAGAGGATGACTAAGAATATAAGAAGAAATACAAGAAAAACCCCTTGTTCAGTTCCTGCCATTTAACGATTATTATATTTGACAGAGTTCACTCGCACGGATCACCAAATATTCTTCACGTAATTAGATTTGTAATTGTGATTGTCGATTTATATCTGTTAGCCGAAAAATTGTACTTTTTTTTTTTATATTTTGTTTACGACTAAAATAACATTTACGTTCAACGTTTAAAAATCAACTAAAAGAAATTAAAATAACACATTCTAACAAAACAAAAGATGTATAGAAATAAAAAAAAATTCACAAAACAAGATTAGTGATGTCATAATGTAACTCTAGCTAATTTTTGGATAGCTTTTTTCTTTTGCCAACATATTTTGAGAGCGGTTGATATTCTGCGACTTTGTCTCTCAGCAACATTTTTTCCAAGCGTGTGTTAAAAGTTGTCATTGAATATAAACGTCTCTTCTAACTCATTCTCAAAAGAAATTTGCTTAAGTGTTAAATGAAGCATTGAAATACTTTTATATAAGTAGGTTTTTTTGAGAATAAAATTTCCAAAATAACTTGATGTATTTTGACATCTTTTAAATTTTGTTTAATTGGTTCAAAACGAGGGTAACTAGTTGAGCTTATTATCTTTGGCATAGCCAATAATTAAATGCCCTTTACTGCATTAACAGTAGAAGTGCGTGTAAAATTTTTAAATTTTTATTCAAATGGTGTTCTTGCCGTTTTTTTTAGAAGGGCGCGCTAAAAGTACTTTGCTGTGCATTCACTACTTTTTTACTGTAGTGAATAACTATTTTTTTTTGATTGATTTTAAATGGCATTTTTTTTTATTTAATTACTGAATCAGAAAACTAGTGTTATCAATAAAAAGATACCTCACACGCCTGTGCTAGTTAAATCAACTTTTTTTTTTATTTTAATCAGATAATTAATCATTTTTTAAGTTTGAGATCTTGAGGTAGTACAAGTCTAAAAGGAAAGAGATGAACCTTGAGGTCTCTGTAAATATGAACTCTGAAAAAATTGTTATGACGAAATTATTTATGGTACATTATCAAATAGTAAAGTACTAATTACAAGATAAATCAATAGGTGCGCTTCAACCTCCAACCGGCCGCCGTGAAGCCGGTGTTGGACATATTGGAGCATGTACATAAACCCTCAGCCGCAGCCGAAGGCCGCCCACTTGACCCTAAAAACGTCCAATTTAATAAAAGGAGAATCTCATTTTATGCGTCTCGTTGAGGTTGAAAAACTCGAAAAAATATGTAAAATATTTAAGGTTGAAAAAAATCGAAATTGTCGAGAAAAGTTTAAAATGTTGATAGAAGTCGAAAAAGTTAAAAAAAACTCGAAAAGACATAAAAAATGTGAAACGAGGTGAGGTGAGGTGAATGAGGTCCAATAACTCGAAAAAAAGTTTAAAAATTTTGAATAAGTCGAAAAAATATATGGAAAAAGGTGAGGTTGATATTGAAAAAGTTGAAAGTATTCGGAAAATGTTGAAAAAACTTAAATAAGTGGACAAAATATATAAAATATTATTAATTTTGTTCAAATGAGCACCAAATAGCAAAGTTTCAATCAAATCGCTGATGCCGTTTTCAAACTTAAGATTGGCTATAAATATATATTTATTTTTTTATTTCTGTACACATAGTACATACATATGTATTATATAAAAACAAACATACAGTTTTGGCTCGTTCAATAATAGTAGATAAGAGCATAAAATACTAACAATTTCCAATTAGCGGGTGACTATTATTATACGCGTACTTCTTTTTAGGAATACATAAATAATAAGCCAAAATAGCAGCTGCAAATGTGAAGACAGAAAGTAAAATTTGTGTAGTAACTGAGAGCGTCATTTTATATATTTTATTTAATAGAAATAAATATTTTAAATATTATTTATTGTTTTTTTTTCACAGAATTAACCAATTTTTGAACTTTGCAAGCCTTTTATGTCGTATATTAAAATAATTTACACAATTCCGCTGAAGAAACATTTAGGTACAGCGTAAAAAAATCAACTGAAACACAAACTACCGCATATCAAAATACGCTCTCTTCTTGTTCGCATTTTATAACAAAATTTGAGATATGACGTCAGCTCATATGGGAAGAGAATTTACATTTATAGATACGTTTGCCATAATTTTTTGAGAGTTGATATTTTGTGAAGTAAACAGCTCAAATATAAATATAAATAATTAAATAAAGAACACATTTAAATAAAAAGTTTCATGGGTAATATATGAAGATGAAGATTATTGCTGTCTGATTAAATAAGAAAAATTTTGCGAAAAAACCTCCTGTAAGTGTGGGATCACATTTAACATATGTACGTCGAAAGCGTTTTTGTTCTTGATAATTAAACCGAAACCAAAAATCTATTTAGTGTGATCCGATAGTACCGAGAGCTGTTTTTGCCTCTGTCGTTACTAAATGACATCAATTTTATGTAGTGTTTTATGTTGTAACATTTATTTATTTTCGTCTATTTTTGTCAACTTTACTTAAAATTTTAATAATGTATTGAATTCGTTTTGTGTTTTATCTGAATCAATAACAATATGCTTTTGATGTGCTACTTAAACAAAATTTTCATTGAGACTTGAAGGCACGGAATTGTTCATTTGCAAAGAATTATTTAATTTAAGCGAAACTTTGATTCGCGCAGAAGAAGTGGAAACTGATTTTGTTGATAATTTTTCTAAATATTCATTGTTAAATTTTTCAAAAATCATTGGGAATATATAAATTTTTCTTTTATTTTTTAACAGAATTAGAATAGTTAAACTTACTTGTTCCAAAAAGCACACGATTCGAATGTAATTTGTTACAAAAACAAGAACGGCAACAGGTATAAAATATTACAAAGAGGATAAGTAATAATACAACAAAAAATATAAGAAAAGCCACTTGCTCTGTTCCAGACATTTTTAGCTGATTATATTTGATAGAATTTACTTTTACGGATCACCGAATATTCTTCACGAAATTAGATAAATTAAACACATTTTTTTTTTTTTTTGCTTAATTAAGCCACAGTGACATTTACGTTCAACATTTAAAAATCTACTAAACGAAATAAAAATTACGCATACCAAAATACGCCTATGTTCACCTACATAAATACATACATACATACATATGTATAAGACGTTATAGGAATAAAAACATTTTAACAAAACCAGTTTAGTGACGTCGCTAATTTTTAGATAGCTTTTTCATTTGCCGACCTATTTTGTGAGCGGTTGATATTCTGCGAGTTAAGAGTTTGTCTTTTCTACATTTTTTTCGTGCGATGAAAGCAGCTTTTTTTCAAGCGCGTGTTATAAAATATGAGCGTCGCTCAATCTCATTCCCATATGAAATTTGTTCCAGTGTTAAACGAAGAATTGAAATATATTTATATACTTACATATGCTTTTTTGAGAATAAAATTCCAAAAATAACATTATTTTGATTTTCCAAAATTTTATTGAATAGATTCAAAAGAAAGGTTAAATATTTAATTAATACCGAGTACCGAGTAACAACTTGAGTTGATCTTATTATCGTCATGGGAGTCAGTCGATTGCTCTGATAGTGGTGCTCCATGACACACATTGGAGAGCATTGGTTCCAACGACAGAATAACCCAATGGATTGAAAACATTTTGAGCTGAAAAGCCATTATCATCACTTTCTAATTGTTTACAATTCACATTACAAATAATCAGCGATCAGTACTATTTTCACTAATAAATCTATTTAATTTGCCAAAATCCGACGGATATGAAGCAGAAAATATTAAGCTCTGTTAAGAGAAGAAACAAACCAAAGCAGCGAGAACTCTGTTTGCACCAAAGTAAAAGCACTACTTCAATTAAAAGGTTTAGTGATTAAATTATATGAAATTTAATACTGAATTTTTTATTATAATTGTAGGATTCATTTCGCACACAGTCTTTTAAGTCAATAAAACATTTTTTCTGTCCATAAATTTTCGAAAGCAAAGCTTTTAAAAACTTTCACTTTTTAATTTCATGAGTCAAATGCAAACAATATTATGTATATATAATGTATGAAATTGATTGCAAAATATATTTGAAACTAACGTGATCCATAACGCACTTGTCGCTGGTAGTTTTTACGTCTATATAATGCATAGCCCATGCAACCGCAAACAATCAAAAACATTAACGATGATACTGTAGCACCAACAATGATGCCTGTCCTTTGAGCACTTTCAACTGACATTTTAAGTTATTATTTTAAATATTTATTTTAATACAACATAAATTAAAGTACATGCACAGTAATCCATTCAATAAACGAGACTAAATGGTGTAGTTAGCTATAACCAATTTTTATAATGATAGATAACTGTTATCAAAACTTTTAAACCAAATTCATATGGGTGGATGAATATGAGTCACTACTGTGGTGAATATTATTTTTTTTGAAATTGCTGTATAAACGTTAGATATGCATGTATGTATGCATTTATTATTAAAACTTTTTTGGGTAATTTTTTCTTTTTGAGTTTTGGGCTATTGTTCATCATGTTAAGTCGCTTAAGCTTAAAAACTAAAATTGAAAAATTAACTAAAAAATTTTTAATGATCGCGCTGGGATATACCCAAATTTAATTGTACATATGCGCTAAAGTTTGGTAATGGAATTCATTTTATGAGTCCAAACTAATAAAAAGAAGGATCGTTAAACAATATACTAAATATATACCTATTTTATATCTCTCACTTTTTATTTTTTGTACAACCGTGAAGAAAAAAAAGGTGAATAGAAAAAGTAATATTTTTTCCAAGTTTTTCGAAATATTTGAGAGCAAATTGTAAACATAACATCCTGAAAACCTTTTAAAAACTTTCACTTTTAATTTTATCAGTCAAATGCAAATGATATTATATGATTACATATGAAATTAATTGCAAAATATGTTTGAAACTAACTTGATCCAGATCCATAGTGCACTTGTTGCCGGTAGTTTCTTATTTTTTTCTTTCTATATATCGCGTAGCTAATGGAAATGATAGCAATCAAAATTACAACTGATGCTAATGTAGCACCAATAATAATGCCTGTTCTATTAGAACTCGTATAAGTCATTCTAAGTAAATTACTTTAAAACTTTAGCACAATATAAAATTAAATTCAGTGCTTGCACAGTTTAGCATTTAATAAAGAGACTAAACGGTCGCTTTCACATTATATAAGCAATACCAAATTTTTATAACGTTAGATAACTGTTATCAAAATTTTTAACCAAAATTTATAGCGGAGAGGAAAATGTGTCATTGCTGTGGTGAATACTAAATATTTTGCCATCGTTGTCAAAATCTTAGATAATGCAAAGTACATTTTTGGGCCTAATCAATAATTATAATTGATCTCACAAAAATCTTTTCAAAAAGCCATAACAGCGTTATTTCCTTGCAAAAATAATTCACAATTATTTCTTTTTTTTTTTACATCTTTTTGGGTGATTTATGTATGTTTCTAAGTTTTGGGTTTTTTTTTTTTTCATCAAGTAAATTCGTAAAACTTGTATAGAAAACTTACGTAAAAATTTGAGCAATCGGGTTGAATATTGAAATATATACATAGAGAAAATAATTTAATTGCATAAGCCAGAATTTGGAAATATGTACAGTGAAACTCCTCTATAGCGAGATTCTGTAAAACGAAATTCTCTTTATTAAGAATTTATTTCATAAACACTGCACTTTCGTTCTAATTTAGTATGTTTTAGTTTCTATAGAATTCATTTTCTTATAAAGAATACATAATTTTTTTTTTTACACTCGTAACTCGAATACTCTCGCGTTTTGGTCTCTATAAAAGAGTTTTTTGAAAAATTTTTTCTAACGCTTTCTAACAACAACAATTTTAAGATTTAAAGTTCGAAATAATAAAATGGGCAGTAAAAATCGAGAAACAATATGCTATCACGAATATCCGATGGTTAGACCTTGTGGTTAACATGCGCTTAAGACTTAATCGAAACTTTAACCGGCAGTTTCACATAAAATCTCATACAGAATATGTCAGTTAAAGTTCTGGGTAAGTTAAACTAAACATTGTGAAAATGGCCCCTAATGTGTTAGAAGTTTTTATTAAGGAAAAGTGAAACTCAAACGAAAATTAACTAATTGTAAGACTAAAAAGTGGTGTTTGTCTTATAATAAATCAGCAAAACTCAAGTTTTATAGCGATAGCAGTTATCAAAATATTTAATTAATATTTTAATATGAATAATGGTTTTGGTGAAATACTAAGATTTTTATCGTGGTGAAATTGTTATAAGAATAAGATATTTATTATCATTGATCTTCAATTTTATAAATGTTACGCTGAGTCAGCAGTTCGTAAAATGCGAACATTTCAATAGAAAAAAAAACAGTATGAAACAAATAATAACAACACTGTGTGTAGTAAAATTAGAGGAACATCGACTGATGTCAACGTAAGATAATTTGGGAACGTTGAGCTCGAGTCTGCCATCATATTTTGGTCTACACGTTCTATTGTTATCTCGAAACGCTGACCCCTAATTACCCTAAGTTGATAACAGTCGATGTATCTCCAGCATTTAGGTCTCATTTTTGAACACAATGTAATTGTTTGAATATTTGAAATAATTTTTAAAGATTTGATAGCTTAAATGGTTCGAATTTATTTGATATCCTGCTGTTTTACATCTCATATCCTTATTTTCTTATTTATTTGAATAAATCAGCTTTTTTTACTATTTACGTTAAGAATTTTTAGTAGTTATGATTCAGTTATTACCAGGGTTGCCAAGTGGCCGTTCGTTAATTGAATGCCAAAGCCGTTTCTTTTCAAAAATAATCATTTAATATTGCTGACCAAAAAAAAAAAAGGTGATCCACTTTTTTCGAAAAATATGTAGGCCCCTTAATTATTCATATTCAACTTGGCAACCCTGGTTATTACATATTAATGTTCGATATGAACTTAGTTCAAAATTTTTTGCTACATGCAACATGCTGCGATCCATCGATCAATAGCATCCAACATGGTGTATCATGCAATAAACGGTTTGATCATACTATAATACGGTTTTCCAGAAACACATTTTTTTTACTTAAACCAGAAACTTTCAGTTTAGATATCAAATTCCCCCCATAAATAATCAATCATTACGATATTTGAAGAAATAGCACCGTAATTGGAATTAACGCTTTTGCTTTTTTCGCTGAGCACATCGTTTTTCGCGTTTAGATCATTTGGAAAAACTCTTAAGATCTGAAATTGACGAGTCTGAGTTACAATACCTAGCTAAACGGTAAAAATATATCAAAGACCAAAGACAATTATACAGGTATACAAATAATGGTTATTTTTTATACCACAAGCGAGCTATAGTGTTTCCGAAAGATTTTGGTGAACTGAATCCGAATCGGGCCTCAGAATTGCTTTACCACGTCAGATTTTTGAGATATCTTTAACTAAAAGTGAAAAAAACGCGTTTTTGGTCTATATGTATTTGAGGCTATGTAGCATCGCGAAACTATTTTCTCAAATAACTCTAAACGTCATCTTAAAATACAAGTACAAGTTGAGTTTGCTCAAATATCTCTTTTTTTCGCTAAGATATGTTTGTATGGTTTATAAGGTTTGTATGGCATTACAAACTTTAATGGGTTAAAAGCACTATTTCAAGTATGGGTGCGACAAAAAACTCAATTCAACATATGTATCTCAGCGAAAAAAACAGATATAAGGATTGGCTCCAGAGACTTCAGAAACTCCAAAATTTTGTTAATGGATTTGGATTTCTTAGGCTTTTGATATGTATATAGAGACATTTTTTTCAGATTTTTAAAAAAATCGGGTAGTCCGAATTTAAAAAAAAATAATCTAATCCTAGATTGTTTCGAGATATTTTGGCGGAGTAAAACGAGCAGAACAAATCGTAAATCGATATCTTCGACTCCGAGTTCAAAGTTTGTCAAATCTCGTAGAGAAAAAAATGGAATATTTCGAAAGCGCAAAATAATAATATTTGTTTCTGATCGAAAAGTCTAAACCAATATTTTTGAAAGCTATAAGTTTGTCTTTTTTAATTAAATCAATGGGCACAATGTTGGAAGATGCATTTAAAATTATCTTTTTGATAATGTTATGACTTTTCTTCATTGATTTCAATTCAGACTCCGTGACTTTTCAAAAAGTGGTTACCCAGAATAAATCTTTTTTCGCAATAAGACTGAAGAGCTTGTTACCGCCAATGCGGTACGTTACACGATCAATGATTTTTTGTTTCTGAATTTGCATGGTCTTGAGCTCAGGGAAATATTGTTTCAACGCAATTGCTACACACAAAAACACCGATTTATTAAAGCAACACTTTGAACACAAAGTTATTTCTAAAACCGTAAAATATCTGAAAGACAACAAAGTAGTGGGCGCCGATCGCATTGAGCAGATGAGGTGTAGCACACAAGATCGTACCCTTCGGAGTTTGTCTCAGGTGTGCGCCAAAGTTATTTGCTGTCACCAACATTGTTTTTGATAGTACTTGACGATGCTCTTAGCAGAGATCTTGACTCCACAAATTGTGGCCTTCAACGAACTTTCAGTGCGCTTCTGGAAGACCTCGCTTTTGCCGATATTCATGAACGGCGAGTGTGGAAATGAATTGGGCACACATTGCGGAAACCAACAAATGAAGTCTGTCGGCAAACATTGGAGTGGAACCCTCTGGGTAGGAGAAAACGTAGCCGTTCTAGATCATCGTGAAAACGTTCGCTAGACGAGAAAAGACGTGAAACGGAGAAATGTTGGAGAAAATTGAAAGCACTCGCATCTGATCATGCACGTTGGAAGATTTTTATGTAATCCCAATGATCAGTGAGGAGATGAAACAAGAGACAAGAAGAAACTTTATTGAGTGATCCGGAATGTATAAATGATTTTTTCAATTAAAAGTTCTACGCTTAAAAATAAGCACAAAAAGCCTCGACCTAGCATTTCAATTTTACGATATTTGAATACAGCTATAAATGAAGAGCTCATGAGCCCTGTCAAAACCCCTAACCATCCCATGAACGAACTTTCTCATTTAAAATAAAAAAAGAAAATATAGTAAACACTGGAGCAAAGTACTCTTTTTGAATAAAGAAAGGTTACAGAATGAAATCAATATTAATTCAAAGCATATCATTTATAAGTAAAAGCTGTCCCGCCGGTAAAGTTGGCGATTAAATGCCCAAAGCGCACTTTGTTCAGTTTTTTCCTCAATCAAACAACTTACTACTCAAATGAAAATGGGAAATATTGAATCTTAAATTTTTTTTTAAGATTTCCATACATAATTTGAGAGGGAAGAAAGTAAATTTTTTCGATTAATTCTTTTATAAAGTTTTTTTAATCGAATTTCTTAAAGAGCAGATAAGTGCAGTATGAAAAAATATCACTTTAAAATAAAACAAACAAATCGCAAACAAAGCATTTATGAAATGGATATAATGTTTAACTATTTTCGGCAATAAGGTTCTCTAAAAAGACAAACAAAAAATTGGTAAACATTAGACTTTTGATAACATTTTATAAACACAACAAAAAAATAATGTTTATTCATTCAATACGCACCATTTGGAAAGAGAAATTTCTTATTCCTTCTAGCACGTCGTCTTCTGATTGCAAATGAAATCATCACAAGTAAGAATACCAAAAATATGCCAACAAGAAGGCATCCCAAAATTATGCCCATTGTACCACTGGAAACATCATCAGGATTGTGCACGGGTAGTGAAAAGTGTTCAATAGACACTACGTCGATATCTTTGTTAGTTTGTAACATTTTTGTTTGTTGAATTAGTGCAATATAAAAATCAAAATTTAATAAATATCACAGGAAATGTTAGAATTGAGCTACTGAACTGAATCAAATCAAAATAACGTTTGCTAGCACCCCACAGTTTCAAACTGAACTATAAGTAGCGAAAAATTTTATCGATGATACATTTTTCAGAAATTTAACGTGCAAAAAAAACAATGAAAACATAATCAAAATCTAATTCACTTAGGTTTTATTTATGATTACACTGATAAGATTACCTCAAGGCATGCGAAATAATTAATTAATTTGGTTTAGTTGAAAGATTCGGCATGGAGTTTTATTACAGAAACACTCGACGTAAAATCGCTAAAAAAAAAAAAATAAGTGAAGGGAGTGTGTGTAATACAAATATACACCAGAAATGAGATTTGATCTTAAGCTATAATAAATTTATAAGTCAGAACAAAATAAGTAACTACTTAAGTCAAAAAAAATTCGAAAATTATGAATAGTATGGAGAATCATTAGAGAAGTCGAAAATTGTATCAAAAAACATCGAGAAAAAGACAGAGGCCGAAAAGTATCGGAAATCGCCAGAAAACGGATAGAAGAATAATAGTACCAAAAATTATCAAATAGGTCGAAAGGTCGTGTCAAAAAAACAAACATCAGCAAATAGATTAGGTTCATTGACAATTAAAAACTTTGAAGGAGATAGTACACACATACATACATATGTATGGGTGTGTCGAAAAGTTTCGTGAAACATAAAAATCGAAAAATATTCAACGGATTCGAAAAAGTCGGAAAGTATTTCAATACTTTGATACAGAAAAAATCGATAAGAATCGATGAATATCGAAATACGTTCAAAAAATATCGAAATAAATATAACAAGTCAAAAAAAGTCGAAAAATATCAGATTAAAATTAAAAATTATCGAAATATGCACCTCAAAAAAACCATCTAAAATTGAAATCTTTCAAAATAAATCGTAAAGTCGAAAATATTTTCAAAAGTCTAATGAAGTTGAAAAAATTGATAATAAACGACAAAAGTCGTGTAAAGTTAAGTACAAAAAATTTTGATGAGTATCTAAAAACAAAAAGAAAGAAAATATAGCAAATAAAACCAGCCCTTTTTTGACAAAAAAAAAAACAGAATTTAAAAAATTATTAGCTTTTAGGAAATGGAGAAATCGAATATAGATTTTGAGTAGATCGAGTTAGAAATTTTCATACATTAGAGATAAATTTTGCCTTGTCATTCAAAATCGAATATAACGCAGACTTGAGCGCGAGTTTTGAACTAAAACCGACAGATAGTTTGTCAGGATAGCAAGCGTCGAAATCCAGCTATCAATGTCCTCAGTTTTGACACCAAACGAAATTCGAAGGTTTTGCTTTGGCAAGGCAAGGTCTCTTTTTGCAAAAAAAAAAAAATAATTTGACGCTTTTTGTTCATTATTTTATGGACCATACGAAAAAAATCACTCAAAAAACTCTTTGAGAAAAATTGTGCAAAAAATGTTATTTAATTTTTTTTAAATGCTCATTAAATAATGAAAAATTCGTTAAAGTTTAAAATTTGGATCTTAAAAATTTTTTGCCGGATCGATTATTTGTGACCAATATTTTTTTTCTTACCAATTACGGTTAGATTTATTTCAGGAAAATATACTTTTGTCTCAGTGTATATATATATATGACTTTTAAAACCAAAAAAAAAAATGTTTATCATAAAAACAATTACAATTGCAGAGTTTCCAAACAGAAGTAGTAAAAAGCATTTATATTTTGATTTGATCGATTTACATACGTCAATAGCTACTTTACAGATTATTTTCGACACATTAATCTATGATTTATGATGGTTAAATATATGAAGTAGGTTAAGCAATTTTTGCACTTAGATGCTGATAATCCGTTTAAAATCAGAACGAAATTTAAGCAATAGAAATAAAAATTTACAATACCCAATGAGAAAAATGGCAGCATTTATGATTTTATTTTTTGGGCTTGGTCTGGCCTTTAGGCTCACAAATTCATATATCTGTTACCGACTAAACTAGTTTTCAGGCCAAACTAGTTACGTTAAGCCTAAAGATTTACAATGAAATTTTAATGCAAAAGCACTGTGGTTAGTGAAGTCTACGGCAGTAGCAAAGTCAGACAACAAAATTTGTCAATTTTATTGTATACTTGGCTAAGTGAGGGTAATTGGGCGGCAGTTATAAATACGAGTTACAGTTATGTCAAAGTAGTCATTTCAGCCAAAAATGATCCGTCAATTGTGATGACTAAAATTTCAGAATGAAGTAACTAACTTATGCCGTCCTGCATAAAGTCTATATGGTCACCAGCCTGAGTTTAAAATATGTGGAGGATCAAATTCAGTAAATTTAAATTTCATTAATTTTTGATTTACATACAAGGTGCTTGGTACAATTAATGTACATTCACATACTCAAATTCACAACTATAGCTGCTATTAAAGTCAAGACAGGTTTAAAGAAACACCTCTTTGCTAAATTTTGTTAAAATCTGTAGAGTGGAAAGGTAACGACAGACAGACAAACACACTTGCGCATTTATAATATTAGTTAGGATTTGTAAAACCAAAACAATAAAGGAGGCTTAGTAGTCGAAGACCGATAACACACACCGGTTATCATTAACAACTGTTTAAGACAAATCAATAATGCCTGGGAATTCTTGGCACCAGTTTATTGATAAGATAGAATGTATTTACTACGTCAGAAAGTGACTTTGCCGAAAACGGATTTGTTTCTTTTGTACTATATTATTTTATTTTTTGGGTTTTAATATTTTTTTTTAGAGTGTGCACTAGTAAAAAGCGTGAACAAAATAAACCATGGAAAAACAAACTTGAACATTCGAAAGGTCTAGGAAAACCCCGATGGGTATATTTAGCGCCATTGCTAACAAGACTGATTTTATAATTTGAATATGGTGGTTAGTAAAATATGTAGATAAGGAATATTTTTTCAAATGTACAATAAATATATGATAATTATATTGCGTCAAAGCACAATCATGAGTTTATATCCTGTAAGATAAGGTTTATTCTACATATTCATTATCTTTTATAAACAGCAACGCCTAAAAGTATGCAATGTAACTGCTGTTATTTTCATTGGTTGTTTGTTGTACACTGCTAATAGGAGTATAAAAAGATTTTAATATATATAATAAGTTTTTTATGGAAACTTTAATTGTTCGTTTAAGCTTCAATATTAATTGAGTGATTACAATAAACTTTCAGTCAGTAGCAACGATCGATATTCATGTAAATTTTAAAATCGATTCAATGGTTTTTATTTAACAAAAAGAATAAAAAATAAATAAAAACATGGTAAACGTTCCATCTCGTGAAGGTTCTCAGAATATTTTGGTTTCTGCTCCGTCTGCATTGAAAATTATGTTCTAAATCAACAAAAGAAACATATTGAATAGCTAATTTTTAATCAAAATGGCTATTTCAAAACAACCAAAACCCGAAATAGTTTTCAATAATTAGTGACTGCACATAAGGTGTTTTTGTTTGTTTACTTTTATTTCTGAAATTTACATGATATTCTTTTCAGTATGTATGTATATATAAAAAATGAAGTCCAATCCCACGAAAGTTTCTGAATTCAAATATTTAGCGATTCCCAAGGCCGATGTAGTGTGTTTTATGGGTCGTTGAGTTTTATGATATTCATAAACAGCACCGAAACCTATAATCAGATTGTAGAGTGCAGTTTTCACGACGGTAAATAGAAAGATTTAATTTCAAACATAGAAAATGTTTTGCAATCGGTTAACTAAATCTCGTGATGTTTCCAATTAAATAAAAACAAAAACTTTTTCTCATAATTAAAAATACGAAAACTCGAAAAGCTGTTCCCTCATAATTTTTAACTTTATTTTCAGATTCAGCGCACGATTTTCAATAAGAAATAACTGTGACATGTCATATTTCAAAGGAGCACACACACCATAGGATCGAATAAAAAAATTTCGAAAGAAAAGTTTCTTGAACGTGGTGTTTTCGTATACGAGAGTTCTGATAGTTTCGTTGATATTTAAAATATTGAGCATATTTTATTTTTTTATGAATGTTAAATATTACATTTGAAAAACTCAATTATTTTTTTGCTAAAAATGACTCTCAAACTAAGAATTTTAAGTAGTTCAGTAGCGTATAATAAACTTGTACACACCCGCTCTAGCAGTAGCCAACATTATAACTCTTTTATTACGTAAACGACGACCTCGTCGATGTAAACAAATTGCAGATGAAACCAAAATACCACTTAACACAACAACGGCCACGCAAATAAGAATTATTTCCACATAAAATTGCATTATTACAAAAAAAAAAACAATGGCACAAAAATACGGGTAATAAATATAGCCGCACACCGAATTCAAAGCAATTCACTACACAACTAAAATTTCACTTTTATTTCACACTTTAGACAAATATTATGAAAAAAATTCGCATATCTTTGTTGCTTTAAAGCAGTTTAAAAAGGATAAAATGATAAATTGCTTTGATAAGGTAAAATAATCATTTATAAATATATATTTGTACTTAATTAGTAACACTTTAAACATTTTAGTTTTGGAATTATTTAACAAATAAATTCGTACTTTCGAGATGTTTTATTGTTTTACCTGTAGAAACAACTATACGATTTGCACGTGCCCTATGCAATCGTCTAAGGCGTATAGACCATAAAATTATTAAAACGATCAATAATACCATAAGTATCGGAAACCAAATATCAAAATATATATAAACCATTTTATTTGATTTCAATTGATTTCTTTAGACAATCAAGAATAATGCTACTCTTTGACAACAGCGGAGTTAACTAAATTCAAAAGACAATATTAATTGAAAATGTGTTGCGAAATTACGGAATCAAAGTTGCTCATAATTCATAATATAAATTTATCTATTCTCATGTTTACTTCTTTTTTGGGTATTTTACATTTTCTACATACATATCTATCAATCGGTTGCTAGTTAAGCAATTGATAAGATATATCGATAAAAAATATAAGTGTAGGTATAAAAATTAATAATTTGTATTTTGGTTCGAAACATTTATTTAGATAAAATGGCACCAACACAAATATTGCTTTATCTATGGCTCAGAGTATGTGTTATTTATGTATTTTGGGTTCGGCGTAAGTAATGAAAAGAGAAATCTCACACTGAAAATGTTCTAGTGGGTCTAAGGGACATATATAATTGAAGGAATTCGTAAAAATATAATTAAAAGATTGATTGGGCAAAATAGGCATTATATTCGGATTCAACGAAATTAATTAATTTAATTTGTTCATGATGAGCTAATGCTTTTTTTCACACAACACACAACCTAGCTAGAAAATCGTAAAACAATATATCTGATGTGTAATTTTTTTCTGAGTAGCCATACTATAGCCTGTAAGGTTACTAGGTAACTATGAACCTGGAGCTTGGCAGATAACTGTTCGTAAAGGTGCGTAAAACTGGTAAGCTAAAACTATCACATCTGATTTTTTAATATGTTCAAGGGAATTCGTTTCCACCTTTGCCAGAAGCTTTTCACTGCTCATAACGTCCACCAGACGCTTCAACGCTCTGTAAAAATCATGATATTTACGTTATACTTAGTATCAAGTCTGAATTTTATATGTTGTCAGGTAACTATTTAACAATATTTTACGAGCAGCTTGACCTATGTGAAGGCTCTAAGATCCACCAGACACGATAAAAGGTTCGCTTTCGTTATTCCAAATTACATATTTATCATTATTTTAGTGACTAATATAGTTAATTATACTTTAATAAATATCGTTTAACAAAATTGACTTATAGTATTTAAATTTAAATATTTTATTAAGTCTCTATTACAGTGCAACTTCGACAATTCGGACACATATAGTTTTAGGCTCGTTCGGATTATCGAGATGTCCGGACTATAGAAGTGAAAATTTTTTAAAAAATCTAAGTGAATTCAAACTTGAATTGACTCTTTTGTTGCAAATATATTTATTCAAAAACGAAAATAATATTAAATAGAATCCGTATTTTTATGTATATCGGCCATTCTTTTAATAACTGTACACACTAATTTTTTTAATTAAAAAAATTTTTCTCAAAATATTTTCAATAAAATATCTTAATTTTTTTTTTTATATTTTTTATATGTTATTCCTCAATCAATCCTAAAATACATGTCGAAAGCTCTGGCAGCTAGTACTCTTACTTTTTAGTATTTGTAATTTATTACTTTACTAATTATATTAAATAAATAAATAACATGTGCTTTCATATCGAAATTCCCGCCATAACTTTTGTAACTACGAATTTTTTACTGATGACACGCAAAAACATGGTGCGTAAAATTCGACATGACAAACACGCTTACGAGGGAAAGAACCGAAACTGATGTAGTGACAGTGTAAAATGTAAATCAATGTGCGAATAACAAAATATGTGATGTAAAAACGGTAAAACAACGGTATTTAATTTTTTTTTTTTTGCATAAAAAATAATTTGTGCGGATCGTGGAGGTAAAAATTTTAAATTGTCCGAAATGCAATAGCGTCCGAATTGTTGGAGGGTCCGGACTATCGCATGTGCGGACTATCGAAGTTGCACTGTATTTTTTTATGAACAGTACAGAAAAAGTATTAACAATTATAAATTTAATGGAAAAGTAAATAACTTTTCAAAAGTATAAGATTTATAAAAACTATATTTAAAAAAATATTTATAGATCGCCATCATCGTTATTGTCATCGTTATTGTCATCGTCATTTTCAGTATTTTCGATCACATCATTACTATTACTCCAGTCAAAACAACCTATATTCTGAGAGTTATCATCTTCTTCAATGTTGTCTGCTTGTTCTGTATAAATATAAACAAGCTAATTAAACTGCAAATAGTAATATAAATACGTATTAATGTATATATAATAATGGTACTGTCGACTGCCAAGCACTTTTAATATATATATATTTTTTTTGGTTAGTAAATATACTTTGTTATTAAAATCTACTTTACATACATTATGGCAATATATTCCGGTTTAGAAGCACCATGCGGAACAATTAGATTCCCTGGTTCATTGTGAGTAAAAAATTGTAAGGAGGGGGTCTATATTAAACATCCTATTCTGATCCAGGATACCCTTCTCGATTTTTTTCTATTCATATTATGTTAAAAATTTTGATTTATCGGTTTCATGAAGTGACAGCATTTTTAAATATTTTGTTTTCTTCTTTTGTCATACATAATAATTATCAATACTTGCATTACTTTCAGTATGAATATTAGTTTCAAAACTTGAATCATTATTTTGAATCGTTTTTTAAATAGTTCACATTTCCTTGTTACTTGTGATATTGTAGCTGCCTCAGGTACAGGTAGCTGGCCATAATGTCAATTCAGGTATCAATGATGTGGCTGAAAATGGATGTCCTGTTGATGAACTAGTCAATTTTATTTCTGGAATATTTTTTTCAGTAGCCGTAGATTTGGATGGTAAATATTTTCTTATAACATTCTCTATGATACCCATTTTCTAGCATTTCAAACCGATAAAATAATGCTTTGAGAGTTGAGTTTTTGTAATATTAAAATTTGTTTACACTTGTTCAATATATGCTTTTTATATACATATATACATATTTATATTATTTTTCTAATAGCCGCTTTACAAAAAATTCAATTTAATTCATCTGCCATGACGGTACGTTAATTTCACAAAATTGTATAGACATCTGCCTTTAACGATACGTCACAAAAGACTATGGTAAACCCAACTAAATATCTTACTCGCTTCCGCAGATAATACTATCACATTCACACTTAAACTCCGGATACGTCTGGCTGCTCGAAAAATATTGTTAAATAATTACCAGACTAACATACATAAAATTCAGATTTGATACTATAACGTACATATGTATATCCCATGATTATTTATAGAGTTTTAAAACGTCTGGCAATGGTTAATATGAGATTAGAATAATATCTCATTGAGCATTTTAAAAAATTAGATTTAAATCTTTTACGTTTTGTTTTATTTTCACACTGGCAAATTTTTATGTAAACGTACTGCAACTTGAGACAAACTACAAAAAAGGGCATTAGAAATGCTCCATATTATTAACATCCCACAAGAGCAAAGAATTAACTACAAAACTGACACCCAGAGCGTTGCACATAATTATAGGTATCTTATAAGAAATTGTATGACATTATTTCTGGACGTATAGATTGTCCATACTTGCTTGAGCTTATTAAATTTATGGTTCTTTCTAGATTACTAAGAAATTATCAATTGTTTTATTTGCCAATTTGTAGAACAAATTATTCATTAAATGCACCAATAACTAGAGCACTTAATGAGTTTAATAATATTAGTACTAGTTTTGAAATTGATTTTTCTGTATCTAGAAATGTATTTAAAAATCTCCTGTTTGCTTTTTATTCTTAATGTAATTATTTACATTGTAAAAAATGTTTTTCTACATAATTTTAGTTTTCATTATATTTAATATGTAAATTTTGTTAGTCTGTTAGTAATTTTTCATAGACTGAATTTTTGAAAATAAACGAAATTGTAATCAATAAAATTAGTTGATGTTTGAATGTTGTGTCATGCTAAAGATGTTATATGTTGTGATAAATGTTATTTATAAAAAAATTTCTATTATGATCGTTTTTATGTAACTTTTTCATATATATATATATATATATATATATGTCTGTGGACATTTGACAAAACAACCTCTTTCGATCTACGGTAATAATTCAATACAGCATAAACTCTTTGCTTCAACGCGAGACTTACGCTATATTGAATTATTACCGTAGATCGAAAGATGTTGTTTTGTCAAATGTCCACAGATATGTAAGCATATTTTTCCGACCATTGTATAAAATATAATAACTGCTGTGCATTCTTTATTTGCAGTTTCCTGAAGATGACTTTAAACTAAAGTCGAAATATTGAAAATAATAAAAATTTATATAAAAATCTTAAAATCTTTTATATATTGACCTACAGCCAGAAAAAAAAACGAAAATTTAATTCGGAACTTATATTAAATTAAAATTTTATTGTTTAGTCCCTGAAGATGCCGACTAAAAGGAGGCGAAATATTGGGCATAAAAATCAATAAAACAATTTTATAAAATACAAACTGTTTGTATTTTGATCCAAAAGTATTGACCTTAAGCTCGCAGCTCATAAATAAATAAATAAAAACCCTTTTATTTAATGCGTGTTAAATGCAACTAGCAACGCTAGCCAATACTTATTAATCAGATTTTTGTCCAGTCAGTCGTTAAAATACTGATCAAATTTAGGTGCTAGCTAATCATTGTTTATTAATACGGCTGCTTAAGATTGAAATTGCATTCTGACATCAAAAGAGTGAACCAGCTCGTTTTCTAGTTCATTTGATTGAAGCAAATATTAAAAAAGTCACATAATAAAAACAAAAACACTGATGAAACAACAGACATCGCTGCTTCGGATCTGCTTTCATTTTTCATTTTTAATATGACATCAAATAGTTATGTTTATCACCTTCTATCATCGATTTTTTGTATGCACGGAAATACAAAAAACTGGTTTTAGCGTCTACAGCGCCCCGTGCAACCGCTCGAGTTTGACAGCCCTAAAGCCAGCTCTGATTTTAAAACAGAAGTTCTGCCAAATACTGTCAAGCCTCCAAGTGGTCAGCAGCAGAATTATAAAAGATTAAGCTTATGCGTTTTATTCACTTTTAGGTTAGCTTTATTGACCTGATCGAGATTTGCATCTCAAAGCTGGGGGCCTGGTAAGAATTTAAAAATCTCTGAAATAGCCGGGAATTTGACGTTATATTTTTGTGAAATTAACTTTTTCTTAAATGTTATTAACAAGCAAAAAGTCTTAAGCTTTTTTCCACAAAAAATTTTTCTTTTTCCCATTTTACGAATTAATTTTAATATTGCTGGCCAATATTGTAATTTTTTTTTAATGATTATCACTAATATAACATTTTCTTTTGTGTTGATACATTTGTACGAAATAATGAGTTGACAAGAGGTCAGGAATTGCTTCTGTAAGGCATGGTAACACTAATCATAGATGATGAAATGTCTCTAATTGGCTGGAAGTTAAGTAACTAAATATATATATTCAGTCTTATCGTGAGCTATTATTTAGCCTGGAAATGTTCGCTTTTCACTTTCCCTATATCACGAGTTTCAGGCAAAAATTTGTCATATTGGAGCACTATTTAACTATATTTAATTTAAAGAGGTAATTTTCTTAAATTTGCTACGTTATTGCATATATTTGGACAGTCTTCAAAATTCAAAACTGTTCGGATTATCACAGCTCTTTTGAATAAAATTTCATTCGGGTGAAACTCTCCATAGCTACATATTTTAATTTCGTACGAACAAAAACATCCGAGGAAAAATTTTACTTTGAGGAAATTATTTAATTTAATTTACTTCAATGAGCTTAATATTTAGAATGGTATGTATGTATGTAATACACCAAAAACAAAACAATCATGTCTCCTAATTTTTGTAGCAATTTTACTCTAAAGTCTATTACTTCGGTCAAAATTTAATTTGACACTGATAAGGAAATTGCAGAAGAGAACACCGAAAAAGAGCTTGAATAAAGCCCTCACCTTAAGTGTAATTATACATATACATATGAATGTACATATGTAGGCACGTTTCAGTAACAAATGAATGCGTCATCATTGATAGATAACAATTTTACAAACACTTGCTGTGTGTGCATGTGATTTGGATATAAAAACGCAGACAACATCCGAGAGGGCGGATGAGTAATAAAAGAAAACGCTACCTAAGCACAAATTTAGAAGAAGACGAATAAACAAAAACAATAATTGGGCATTTAGCAAAATATTAATAATTCGACAAACAAAAGTATTTTTTGTTCTTTTTCGATTTTAATGTAGTACATATATAAAAAAGCGCCATGGTGAGACGTAGAAGTTTATGGCAAACGGAAACTTTGCAGAATATTAAGTTTACGCACACGTATAGTATTTTACCAATGACGTTGTTTTTAAATAAACTTGATCAATTATTTAGCAAATGTGACGATCAATAAATTAATTAAAATTTGATTAATAGCTTTATACTTTAAATGTAAATAGTACCGAATGAACTTACTTGAGAGCACAGCACCACGTCGTTTGGTACTACAACAGTAACCACAACAGCTCATTATTAGGAAAGCCAAAAAGAAGAACATCAATATACCCCAGAAATCCATTATTCACGAAAGTACAATTACTAGTTATTAAATGTAATAAATATAAATGTTTTTTTACAATATACAAATCATATTCAAAATACTCACATTTGTTATTGTTCTTGGAATTTGTTATGCGAGTGCACTTTTTATTTTAATTACAACTTGTTGCAGTTTTTTAACTGTAATGGATGTAGTGAACGAAATCCGTAGAAGTTCCTCCGATTACTGGGTGAATTTATTTTTTGTTCGTGTTATTTCGTTTATCGTCGTAAATTATTATCAATTATTTAATGATCAATATCTCTTGTTTCTTTTTTGCTTACTATAATCTTTTATTACTTTTAGCTCCTCTTATCTATATTGTTTAGCACTACTCTGGTAGGAAGCTCAAATGTTGTTTTTTATGAAATATTAAAATTGCGAATTCTTGATTTGACGTTTCTTTGACAATTACCGGACGTTGGGGAAAATAAAAAGTGCTGCCAAATTAAATTATAGTTCAATTTTGACAAAAGTGTGTTTCTTGGCCTATCACTATTTTTTTTAAGATTTCAACATCATCATCACGGCGGGTAGCCGTGTAAAAAAAAACACGGCTAATAGTAAGTACAAAATTGGCACTACATAATTATGGCACAGAAGCTAAGTCACACGTCCCAGTTGTGTTAAGTTCCTGTGTAGTGATCGCTTTGACAGAGTTACTGAAACAGATATTAAAGCAAACATAAAGCACGATATCGAGTATGGATGCAGAAAAATTTAAAAATTTTATTTGAGTATGTATACAGTATTATGGAGTACCAAAAACAAAAATAATAAAAATAAAATTGTGTGACGCAAAGGCTACGAGAAACTCCCAGTCAAATTTAAAAAAATGTAAAAAAGTGCAAGAGTAGATTCGCCAAAAAAGCCACGTCCTTTCGCATAAGATCTTTAAAATCTAATTGCTGGTTTTGCTTTAGGTCCTTTAAAAATTTTTCATTTAAATATACATCTTTTTTTTTGTAACCACTCCTTTGCCCACATCATTTTTTGATTGGACATCTTCATCAATTATTTCAATCAAGATGTGTATCTGTATCACTTGCGTGGCGTTGACGATGAGAATACAAGTACGCAAGCAAGAAAATTGGACGACAGTCGTATGTTGCTTCTTGACCTGTATGGCATTACGTTTGATCTGTGACGTTGCGTCGTACGAAAGACAGTACAGTGCACGGGCTCTATAAAAAGGTAGAAGAAAAATGTGAAAATTTGAAAAGCCAACCCTGGAAGAGCTTCATCCTCAATTGTCAAAATCATAATTACTACAAAACATGAAAAAAATCTGACATAATGTGTTAAACAGATTACGGACGGGAACGGGAAATCGGCAACGATTACCCGCTGTCAAAAAAAAAACTCTGTCGGAAAATCGTTGAAGCGATCACAATTGTGTCAGACGACAGAAAATTTAGCAGTCATTTTATTTTCACTGACATTCCACACGTAAATAAAAAAAAAGATTGAAGCTGATTCGAAATTAGACGATTAAAACAATATTTAATCTAAATCGGCGGGTATCCGTCGGCAGGTTGACAGTTGTACGCCGCAATTCTATTCCATTTTATACAATATCAAATGTGTAATAATTTTGAGAGCGGGCAATCGTTGACGTTAGCTGCTAAAGCCAATGCAAAGTTGTCAAAATTATGTCAAATTTATGTTAACGATTTTGTTTACAACTTTGATATATTCGAAGCCAGGTGTCGTTCACATATTTTAATTTGATAATTTAATATAAGCTCTATTGTTAAGTCATACATAAGACTTACCTCTTTTTAATGCTTTTATACTATTTTAAACGAAAATTGGATTGAATTTATGGCAACGTGTAGTTTTAATTAAGTGTTTGTAAATCATCTTCTGCCACGGCGGACATTTCGGCTCGTCGCTGTTTCAAACGACGAGAATGACGAACACAAGTTACTGTTAGTACTATTACAAAACTTAATAGTAGAACAGCCATCCCAATCATGAAAATAATTATGTACATTTCCATATTTATTTAAATATAACTTAAAATATAAACTGGTAGTCAACTGATAGTAGGCTTGGTAGTCAACTGATACTAAAAGGTTTCGTTTAAACTAGTTTATTGCATCTACAATTATATTTAAAGGATACATGAATGATGAATTGAAAAGATAAGGTAGAACTAAACCGCGTAGTTAGTTCGAACTATTTACTTTGTTATCTTTTTTTGTTTATGTTTTCATTCGCTCATTCTCTAAGAAAAGTATTGTAAACATAAAGCTACTTTAATGATAAAGTATTTAAATCTATTAATGCTTTGTTATAAATGTTGATTAAAGGTAGTTTTATACATTCACAAATCAATAAATAAAGCAAGTTAACTGATTATATTAGAGTTTTTTTCATTTCACAGTAAAAAGCTTACAGCGAATAGTTTCGTGTCATTATTAATCACGTTACTAACTCAGTTTTATCTATGAGCTCATAATATGAGCCTCATATGAAAGCGTACACATATCATAGAAGTTATATTTTCAAGAGCAAAACTTGGGCCATTTTATTTGGTCTACAACTTCGACATGAAATTTATATTTGGTCTAAGAATTCGCCGCATTAAAATGGATGTTCCGACATTTCGACCTTTTTCTTGGTTACTTCAAATAAAGTTTCATCATCTGTCTTTTAAAATTCTGTTTTCGTGTTTGTATTATATTAAAATTTATTTTCCCTATTAAATTCAATAGATTTTTCGAAAAACTGCCGTCGCTTTTCCTTCAAGTCATTTTTATTTAATTTATTTAAGTATTAAGTTTTACTGAAAGCGCGCTTTGTCAGTATATCCATCCACTCCAGTTTTGTTTATTTTCTTGACAGCAATGGAGTCACCTGTACGGATGTAAGAATTTGAGTCTGAGAAGGTAACTCTACCATGTTGATTATACCATGGATGTCATTTGCGTGAATAATGCTCTTGATTTTGACAGTAGCAAACTTCGCGCTAATTAAAAATAGTTCGTTCATTCAGAAATTACCAAAATTATATATTTTTGAATTTGCTGTCAGTAAATTGTTTTATCTGTACAGATAAATTGAAGTTAATGCTAAATTTAAATAGCAGTTTTGAAAATGCCAAGTAACCGTCTAAAACCGCGTCAGCAGCGCCGCGGGAAGAAGCACTCAATCAACTCTTCGACTTCAGGGACACCTAACAATTTCAGATCAAGAGCTGGTGGTAGACCGCATAATCAAAAGAAAGGTTCATTAAAAAAGTCTCAAAAAAATAAAAAGAAGAATGGTTGGAGATTTTTTCAGTCTGATCTGTTAAAGCATTTGAATGACAGTGACAGGCAGGAATCGAGACTGGCAGAGCAGGAATCCACACTGGAAGACCAGGAATCCACAGTTGTAGAGCAGGAGCGCACAGCTATTTCAAAGAAAACGACACAGGTACGCAGTACTTCATTGCATAGCTTTGTAATGGTTTCTTCTATCTGTCTATCTTGGCGATTTATTTATCTATTGATTTTAAAGTCATTTTATATCTTTTTATTTAGGGTTTAACTTACTCTACGCTAACCTAACCTACTCTACGCTACCCACCATTGTGGATAGAATTAGTGATTTATTTGGCAGAACTCGTAGGGTTTATAACGCCATCACCAATTAATATTTGTTCTATTTAAATATGTATGTGTTTTTAATTCAATTTAGGTTTTGTTCAATAACTAGTTTTGGAATTTAACATTTCACAACTAAAGAAAAAGCATATATGAAACGACTCAAACGCTAAGAACCATTCGAACGACTACACCCGAAAATACGTATGTATTCATCAATGAACAAAACGGACGAGGAAAGTCACTTAAGTTAAAGTTTTTTAAATACACACAAGAAGAAGAAAATGTAGAGTAACTAAATCAAAAAGAAATTAAAGTAAAAAAACTATTTTTTCCCAAAAAGGAAATTAAAACAGGGCTCGATACGATGGTTATCCACAACGATTATTAAGATAATTACATTATAAAAATTTTCAAAAAATTTCAAGTTCACAATGAAAAAATGGTAATAGTTTAAGAGACAGCTCTCCGAATTTCTTGAAATTGTAGTATGTTGTAGAGTTCAGCATTCTTCATTACGGACAGCCCCCTTAACCGGGCAGCTCCCATAACCGGACACATTTCGGTGACACTCACTTTTCATTAACTTCTCTATACAAAATTAATTTCGATAACAGGATGTTCCAATAACCGGACGAGGGCTCTATATTTTATATCATTTTGTACAAAATATCTCTTTTTAAACGGATAAAATTAAATAAGAATTGTATTAAATTTTTACTACTTCCCCTACTTACCAATTGTAATTCGTTTTTGTTTTGAAAGCAACGATCTTGGTGGTTCCTCTTAGGGGCCGTCGAAGTATTACGTAACGCACTTAGAGTGGAGGGGGGAGGGGGGCTCGAACGTGTTACGCTGCGAGTTAAAAATCTCTTGTCTTATTTATTACTATCGCAAACGCGACTAAAACATATCAAAAGTAGCTAATATGACTTTCCGGTACATTGCGCAACATAAATGTGACTTTTAGGCAAACATGATCACTTGGACGATACCTTAACGCTTAAAAAGAGGGAGGGGGGGGGGGGTAAAAATCTTCAAAAATTCCGTTACGTAATACTTGAACGGCCCTTATAATGTGAATGTCAAAAGCTTTGAGTAGAGTTGGACTTTCTCGTTCATTCTGGTTCACTGGTTTTGACCAATTTTCGACAATATTGAAATTGTTGAATATTGAAAAACAACTTGAAAATCAAAACGCCACTCCAGAGTTAAACGAGTCTGAAGACGAAGCTGATGAAGAAATTATTGACTCCATAACTTCATATGATGAGGCATTGAAGCAAGTAGCCCGTTTGAAGCGTTTTGCCAGAGGTGATTTTGTAGCATTTCATGTAGATTCATTTTGAAACCCAATATTTTAAGTTGTACCAATTGAAGTTAAAACAATCTACTCTCACTAGATCTTTTCAACCAAATTAGTATGCTTTAGTTTTATGTCTATTACTCTTAAATCTCACACCTCTCCTGCTTAGTGTTTCGATTTGTTTTGATTTGATGGTCGTTTCGAGTACACTCATGCAGACCTCTAATAGGGGCCTACTTGTGCTATGTGCGCAGTGAAATACAATTTTTATTTTTTCAAGAATTCTGAAAGTTAATTTTTGCGTTTGTATCGTATCTGGTGAAATTTGAAATATATAAATACAGTGTTGTGCAAAATAATAGCAACAAAATCAATGCGGCGCAACTTCTACAGACGTAACTTCTCAAACTATTTTAAATGGCTCGTTTGCGAACAGTGATTGGGTAGACATCTTAATTAAGTGTCCGAACAACCTCTTTGGATTTGAGAAATAAATTTTGTTTGAACACGCCACCAATTTTTCTGTCATCACGCTGCAATTTTGTCTGCGGCCGCCCACAGTAATGTATCGTTATTGAGTGTTTTGTGAATTATACTTGTTTTTAGAATACAAATTATTTATCGGTTAATATTAAACAGTTTTGCAAGAGGTGATTTTGTAGCATTTCATGTAGATTCATTTTGAAACCCAATATTTTAAGTTGTACCAATTGAAGTTAAAACAATCTACTCTCACTAGATCTTTTCAACCAAATTAGTATGCTTTAGTTTTATGTCTATTACTCTTAAATCTCACACCTCTCCTGCTTAGTGTTTCGATTTGTTTTGATTTGATGGTCGTTTCGAGTACACTCATGCAGACCTCTAATAGGGGCCTACTTGTGCTATGTGCGCAGTGAAATACAATTTTTATTTTTTCAAGAATTCTGAAAGTTAATTTTTGCGTTTGTATCGTATCTGGTGAAATTTGAAATATATAAATACAGTGTTGTGCAAAACAATAGCAACAAAATCAATGCGGCGCAACTTCTACAGACGTAACTTCTCAAACTATTTTAAATGGCTCGTTTGCGAACAGTGATTGGGTAGACATCTTAATTAAGTGTCCGAACAACCTCTTTGGATTTGAGAAATAAATTTTGTTTGAACACGCCACCAATTTTTCTGTCATCACGCTGCAATTTTGTCTGCGGCCGCCCACAGTAATGTATCGTTATTGAGTGTTTTGTGAATTATACTTGTTTTTAGAATACAAATTATTTATCGGTTAATATTAAACAGTTTTGCAAGAGATATTTGCGATTTTCTTTTTTCATATCCAGAAATAAATGAAATTTTAGAGGATTAGAGCATTTATCACGGACCATTATAAACTGAACAGCCAATGTCGCAGCTAGTGCAAAAACTAAACTAAACTTAAACTGATATGACTCAGAGAGAACTTATACTTTACAATAACGGTACTTTTAGCGATAATTTTTAGGAAGTTCTGCTCTATTTTTCATTTTTCATGTTTTGTTGCTTTTGTTTTGCACACAGACAAATTGAATGTATTAATTAATTTTAAATTTTTTTGAAAAAATAAAAAAACTAATTTGAATATTATTTTACTTTTATATGATTAATGAATATATCCTTTGATTCCTATAACATTTTTTGTGTGCCTTTAATATTAAAAGAGATACACGATTTTTTAGCAGCGCATTGATTTTGTTGCTATTGTTTTGCACAACACTGTATGTCCAAAACTTATTTCTAAATTTAATTTTGTTTTTTTTTGTTTTTCTTCTATAGCGGCAGCGGGTAGTATTAGCACAAAAAGTAATCCGTGTAGATGTTTATGCCATTACGTTCGATTTTAAAATAAAGTTTGAACAGTTTTACTGTTATATGTAGCGTAAAAGCAGCCAGAAGTCCATATTTCCGTCTGAAATAAATATTGAAATAATGAAAAAATTAAGTGTCCAATTGATAAACAATTTCTCATTGCAACGCTTTTCCAATATTTGTTATTCTTTTAACGAATGATAATTTCAAACAACATCGATTCTTATTCCTCAGGGATTACATCAAGACCTTTTTAGTCCTTGCATCAAGCACGAAGTTTGTTTTACATTTTTTTTTTTCTTTAATACTGTGACAAAATATTGCAAATATCCTTGTCAAAATCATATGGTATGTTTTTGACAATTACTCAAGCCTAAGCAGGTAACCACCTAAAAACCACCCTCAAAGTCACAACTCAAACATTCAGGTCTATGAGAAAAGAACAGCAACAAAGGGAAAGAAATTACATAGTTTTTCTTATATGTTGATTCATACACACTAAAAAATTGCTACACATTAGAAGCAGTGAAATAAATTTTGCTTTCATAACTTTTAATTATATTATTCAGTGCAAATTCATTAGTGCTTTAAACAAAAATCAAAAAATTGTTATAAATCAAAAAAAAAAAAAAAAAAAATTTCGCAAAGCCAAGATCAACCACCGTATAAATACAAAGGATGGAAGACGTATGGAATAAAGCCTGTAGACATTATGAAATTCCCGATGATGTGGCCAGCACCTGGTATAAACGCATACAGCATAGATTAAGCGAAGATACACCAGAGCGATTTTATCACAATTGGCAGGAACTGCTACTAAATAAGCAGGAACTGTTGCGCGAATGTCCATCAAGCGTGGTGCTGGCCGCATTTTTTCAATATTTTGCTTTCGATGGCAAACGTACATGTGTCGCAGAAAATTGTGAGGCTTTTAATGAATTCTGTCGTGATGCGAATTTTGAAAATGCAAGTTAAAAATTTTATATATTGGTTCTTAATTGCGGTACTTTATAACTTCTAGAATTATTTTTTTAGGAGGACACTAAAATATTAATACGTAAATTGTTGGGTGATAAATCAATTGAGCTGGTGAATTCTTTTGATGATGAGGCAAATTTATTACAGGATATGGACTTGGTAATTTTAGGGTTTGTACAACAATATTGTGCTTGTTGCTTTTTTTAACTAGCTAAAGTAATTATCTTTTCTGACTATAGTTCAACGCCAGAAGAATATAAGCGATATACACAATTGTTGCGCCAAGAGTATGCACATATGGATGATGTAATTTTCAAGCAAATGCGATTAAAGGTTTTAAACAGATTGCAACTTATTCAATACTTTCACAACCTAATTTATTTTGAATTTTTTCTAGGTCCTTCAGGCGCTTCTTATGATTCCAAATATTTTTTCAACAACAGAGTTTCAATCAAAATACGAGCAATTAGCCCGCACAAATATTAAGCAAGAAATTGAGGAATTAAAGCAATAATGTTTTTGTATTTGCAAAAATTATACATTTTATAATTGCAAAATAATTAGTTAGCTATATTTATTATTCAAAAGTTATACATTTTTGTGTTTTAAATACCTGCTGCTTTTGGTGCTTAATTTTGTGGGCTTCTAAGTTGCTTTACTTATGCGTTAATTAAAATCAAAATTATTTGTTAAATTCTTTGTGATGTTTGTAACTATATACCATGTACAAGTATACAAAATAAAATGAATTGAAAAAAAAACTGCATTTTTATTTCGTAAACCACAAATGTAAATTAATGCTGTCAGGTAAGTATGAGTAAAGCAAGTTGACTTCATTAGCGTTTATTTGTTTGTATATCACCAATTGCTACTTTTGTCTAGATGTTTCTTGAAATTAAATAAAGTCCTCCCAATGAACTTTTATGAAAAATGTTAAGTTAATGGTCCACATTGACGAAAATCAATTTCAAAATAATTTTAGTTTTCCAAAACAACACCCGTTTTCCAAATAGAATTAACAGTACACCAGCAATTGTTTGAACAGCGTGTAAGAAACAAAATGTTAAATATTAAATTCTGAGTATGAAATATTAACAAACTGTTAGCTTCACCAAGTTTATACAATACACTTTCATAGTCGAGTAGATTAGAATGCCAAAATACGTAGCCTGTATCTCGTAAGATATTTAAGGGATTGTCGGAAAAATTGGCGGAATCGTGTCTGAAGACGTGTTTTGTACATCCTCAGACCGTTTTTGTGCAACAAGAAAAACCTCGTTCTTAGGCGATTATTCTTTAATTTTGCGTATGTTTCGGTAGTCTTCCTGAAGTCAAAGGAAATTAATTTAAATTATATATTTGATCTGCAATATGGCTATGAAATTAACAAATTAAATTGTTAAAAGTCTGATTTGACTTATAAACAGATCGATTTAATATTAATTTGACTTATAAAAAGGTTGATATGGCAATGGTTAGGTAAAAATATTGGTTAAATTTTTTGCAGTCTTATAAATGGTTCTTTTTGTAAAATTAATTTCCGGTAAATTCCTTTGTTCGCTATGAAAGTTACTGTATTTTGATCACAGCAATAACGAAGAGCTAGCCACACCAGAATGATCTGCAAAACTTTTGCATTAAGTTTTTGCTTACAATTGCTTGGTGGAGATTAGCATTAGCTGATGGAAATCTATCTAAATTTAAAATAACTATTCAATGTAGTCCGATATAACCTTTAATATAAAATGAACAATCAAAAGTGGACTTTATTTTCATTGCTACATTAGTTTGTAATAAAAATGTTTTGTTATACAATATGGGACACAAAAATGAAGTTAACTTGTTTTCTTTGACGGTAAGTATTTTTTATACAGAACAATGTCTTATGTTTTAGAAAATGTTTCAGGATAAATAAAAATTCTAATAAATTTTATTTTTCTATCATGAGAAGTCAACTAATGCTGAAGATTTACCCACCACGAGTGCTAAAGCTGCCGCGAGAGCTACGAAATTTAAAAAGTTTTTAGATAATTCGAAAAGGGTTGAGTTTTTTAATTTGTTTATTCTCCTTTGCTATATGCTTATTCATTTAATTTTTTATAATTTATAGAAAACAAGCCAACACATCAGAATGCAAGCGCTTAAGCGTTTAAACACAAACGCTGCAGCAAATAGAGTAGTGGTGAACAAACTCTTACATTCTATAAAGAGACGTCAACAGCAACATCTAAATAAAAGTACTTCAACTCAAAAAACTCCTTGTAAAGACTTGCGTCGCAAGCTTAATTTTCCAACTGTAAAAAATACTCAACCCATAATCACTAGCACTATTCAAAGCAACGCTAATGAAAGAAAAGCAATAGTTGAAAAAGTAAAATCAGCAGTTACCTTAGAGGAAGGTGAAATTATTTCTAGCGATGACGATGATGATTGCATTTTTATTGAACCAAAAGTCGAGCTTATAACAATCGAAGATGAAAATTATGGCGTAGAAGCAGCAAAAGTTACCTCACAATGTATAGAAATTGCAGCACTTAAACAGAGTGAAAATATAAAAAATATTAAGGCAATAACGTCGACACCTCTGGAAAAAAATAAACCTAAAACTTTGCATTCATCAGCACCTAACTCGCCTTCGCCAGCATCAGCTAAAAAATCAAACAAAGAAATTGCAAAAATTGAAACAAACTCAGACGATGTTGTTCTCTTCTTTGAAGATGTCTCACGTGTAAATTGGTTGGAGACAATAACATCAGAAGATACTTTTGCCAACTATAACAAAACAACTATGACACTTGGTAGCGACGAAAAACCTGCTAGGCGATCTAGACGCCTTAGAGGGAAAGATGCAGAAATAACCGTAGATGATATTATTTTAATAGATGATTGTACGTTGAAACCTGAAGCATCGTATGAAACATTTAAAGGGAAATGCGCATCAGATGATTCTGTGGTATTCGTTAATGAGCAAACTCCAAATGAGTTTATACCTTTAGAAGCAGATAATGTACCTAACGTAAGTTTAAAAAAGAGCTCTAATTTAAAATCTAAACGTATGGTATTTCAGCCCATTAAATTTGTTCCAAACCCATTGACACCAAATCGAAAGCATACGCGTGATATTTCACTCTTTACCCAGAGTGAAAAGAAACAGTTGACCAAATACAATGAAAATGCGTACAATCCAGCTGCCGGTGTGAAACAACCAAAGGGTAAACGTATGGTAATCATAGATGGTAGTAATGTTGCTTATAAGTAAGTTGAATTTTGCTTAAATAACATTTATTTTATATCATACATTTAAGGAAAATTGTTTTCGTGCCTCAAATCAAAACATTCCAGAAAAACTTTAATACAACCCTTGATACCAAATTGAAAACTTTAGTTATCGACGTCGGAATAAGCGCAAATTATAAATGTAGACCAGTGGATTGGTTCATTATAATGACTTATATCAATTAAGCTTTTACTCATTGCTAGCCAAGAAATAGCTTTGATTTTTTCGAGGTCCATTAATCTTTCTTTCAAATGTAAAGTTCTGTAATAGGCTTTACAGAAGAATCTTTATTGCTTCAACCGACCTTGGGCTTTTTGCAATTTAATTTAAAAAAATCCTTGAAAACCATCCTTGATGGTAAGAATGCCATTCATTTAGGACGTTATAAAAAGAGCTTGTTTTGAATCGTTTTCGAATATACGAGATTTGAGATTACTCCTTAAAGTAATTGGAACTAATTTAAATACTGTTTTGTTGTAAATTCATTTATAACATATTTAAAAACTGTAATATTGCTTATTTATTATTGTCAATTTATTTTTCAGCCATGGATTAAATAGAGAATTTTCTGTTAAAGGATTAAAAATTTGTTTGGATTACTTTGAAAAAATGGGTCATGAAGTTAAAGCCATTGTACCACAATTTCGACTTTGTAAATATAAATCATCGGCGCCAGAGGAATTGGAAGCCTTACATCGTGCTGGAAAAATTGTTTTTACACCATGTAAAAACTTACCTGGCGCGAAGAGCAGTAGCTATGATGACAGGTAAAATGATTACACATAAAGTGAAACTAAAGAATTTGTGTTTTACAAATTCAGTCTCTGAATGTCTTCCACTGAAATGTTTATTTTGAATAATTCTCTGTAGATTCGTCTTGCAAATAGCTTGTGAACTTGATGCGGCTGTAGTTTCGAATGATAATTATCGAGATTTAATTCATGAAACTCCGGCAATGAAAAAAATCATCGAAAATCGTGTTATTGGATATATTTGGTGTAATGATATTTTTATGTTACCTAAAGACCCATATGGAAGATTTGGTCCAACATTGCACTCTATTTTAAATCGTTAGTGCTAAAAAGCAGATTTGTGTGGAATACATGTAATATTTGTTTTCAGTTTTTTTTTATTTCTTTTTCACATGAAATTAAATGTGAGTGGTATTTGTAGAAATATATTTAATAATACTTATTTGCAATTTGAATTTAACTTTTTTTTAACTTTGTAATACACCACTCATGTTTCATTTCCATTAAAATTCCCTTTTTTTGTGTGTAATCAGTTTATATTACTTACCCAGTGTTTATAAATGTACATAAATATTTAAAGTACGCTTCTGGTGAAACCTGAAATGTAATTACATACCTATTCTAATATTTATACTTTAATGAAAATAAATTATATTTTAAATTAATTTCCTGTGCGCTATTTAAAAAGCGTAATTTATATCACTGATATTTTTATTAGATTTTTTTGAAAATGCATGTTTTCAAGTTACTGAATTTCTTTAGCTAAAAGACGCAGTGAACGGCGTTTGTCTACAATAAATTGATCATTTTTCTTAGAACTTAACGGTTGTTTCTCTTGAGGAGGAGTCTTAGAAATCCGTCGTTTACTTTTATTAGATTTACGTGTTTTCTTCTTTTGCATGTCTATATCCACTTCAATAACTTCAATGTTCGGTTCCACTATGATACAATCATCATCGCCTTCTTTGGTTATTTTTCGGTTTGGCTTTTTATGATTTCCTTTGATGCGTTTAATTTGGACACTTTTATTTGTGAGTTTATTTTTTTTATTTGACATCTTGCGAGATTTTTTCTTCGATTTGAACAGCCTTTTAATAATGTTCCCTATTTTTATAGATTATATGACGCGCTTCAATTGGTGTATAAATCCCGGTTTTTTTGTATAAAAAAAAAATTTGACAAAATAATGTTTAGTAGATTGAAGAAACCAGAATTTTTTTAAGTACAGTGGATTTTTTTTTCGATAAAACAATTTCTTAAAACTAAAAATTAACCTGCAATAATATTTGAATCTATATTTAAAATTAGGAATTGTATCTAAAGTTTAGTTTGAACTTGAAGTACTTGACCATAAGCCTCTGTCCTACAAAGCAGGAAAATATCTAGGTATAGCGGGTCAACAGCTGAATATTTAATTATTTTATTGACTGTCTTGTAGAATGTAGCCAAAAAGAAACTTGGTTTAAGATTTTCGGCGACACAACATCTCCCTTATAGCCTAAAACCGAATCACTTCACGTCTGGAAGTGGGCATGGTACTTCCCATAACGGCAAATATATTGACATATAGCTTATATGGATTTTTCTCAGACTAAGATCTTTCTTGAAACATGTATTGTCAGAGACACTTACATCACGGAATTGAAGTTTCCATTTGCTAAAACGGCACTTGCCGGAAATATTAGCCTTGTCAAATCACATATGTATGTACATTTCTTAAGTAAAACTTAAAACATCTATGTAGTTGGAGGGTTGATGTGCGGCGAGCAGAGTAATTGAAAAGTCTATGGCTCTGGTATTAGTTATGTCCCGCATTTCCGTATATAAATTTTTATTAATCAATTAAGATATGACGTGTTACGCTCCTTGCTAGTGTGGGTAGGAATTATTCTTTTGGAAACCACAAATCTCAAAAATTATAATTTCAAAGAATTGGAATTTCAAATAAAACTTTTCGATTCCATGTCGAATTTACTACAGAAGAAATCGAAATTTAGAATTGGGAAATTTCGATCTATTTCCAAGGAATTGGTGTTCGGAATTGACTTATTAAATTTTTTCAATTCCAAAATTTTGATTCTTGTCATGGATCGACAAAGAAATCATTTCTTTTGCCATTAAATTGTTCAATAGCTTATTGTATCATACAAAATCTTTTGCATCAAGTTTTATTGCGATGGAAATATTCTCCTTGCCATATCAATAAGATTTGTATTAAATTTTTTATCCTCTATACATCTAGTCAACTGAAAGAAGTTTACTGAAAGTTAAATTCAGGATTATATGAACTATAAATTTGTGTCAAACTGGATGGAACTTACTTGACACATATTTTGAATCTCATAAAATTTGGACTCCTACTTAAAGAGTGGACTATATTAGAAAACTTGGAACTAGATTAAAAATTATAAAATTGTAAAATCAAAATTCTTAATTTTTTTATTTATTTATTAATTTTGTTCGTTTTTAAAGAAAAAGAAAAAAAAAACACCAGGGAATTACATATTAGATTATTTAAAAAATATCACACTTCAAGGGCAACTTCTTTTATTGGAAGTAATTGAAATAATTTTTATTAATGCGTTTTTAATATTTCTTTCAAGTATTTGCAAAATCCTTAATCACTATACAATGCTGTCTCTTGTATTGCTTATGTTGCTACTGCTGAAAGTACTTTCATATGATGGTGGTTCTTGACATGTTGCAGTCGCTGTTGTCATTGTTGTCGCTGGTGCGCCGGCGGCTATCGTCGTTGATAAGTCGATTGTACTTGTCATGGTATCTAATTCTGTTTCGATTGTAGCGCTTGATATCGCTGCTGTCATACCGCCCACAGCGCCTTCTTCTTCAGTATGTAGTTGTAATTTAGCATTTAAATAAGTTTTCATTACTTCATCATATGCTGGTGGTAGATCGGAAGTTTTTGGCACTCCAACAATATTTCCATCTTCATTACTTAGTTGTGCGGTACTAATGGTCGAAACTGTTGCATTTTGTTGACGTGCTGAAAAAGATGTAAAAGTTAAATAAATTTGTTATTCAAGTTTTGCGTAAGAAAACTGTGCGTGACATAAAAAGTTCTGAACTAAACAGTCACATTATTTAAACATTTTATTATTTATATTTAAGTATATTTAAAAAGACTTACACATATTACATTGTAGTCTTTAAGCAAACAGACCAAACTGTTCGCGCTGGAATCATTAAATTTGAAATATGTATATGCATATGTATGTACTTTCAGAATTCAGGTATAATTTAAGGATAAATGTTTTAAAAACTGTCGTGCCATCCCACAGAAACCTTAAATTTACCCATAAAAATATTTGTTCACCATGACTGATTGAATAGGATTAATCCTCCAAGCCAAATAGTTCGTTTTAAAAACTTAGCTCAAAGAATTCTCACTCGATGAAAATTTAATTTAAGTGCAAAATCATAAGCAAGTTATTTAGACTATATTTTTATAATGAGGCTTCGCAGGTCAAAATACGTAAACCCAGAAGCCAAATTAAAAATTAGAGGGAAATCAATTTGTTCAATATTGTTTGAACGATCTTGTTTTAGGGCTATTTTATTTAAAGACCGGTTCTGTAAAATGTACATGAGATGACGCACAGGTTAAAATATGTACTATATTGTGACCAATTATTTTGGAGTAAAAAGAAGTACCTATAAACCGAACTGAGAAGAAATACACAAAATGTCTTACATTTACAAAGAAAAAATATTAATGACTAAAAGAAAAAGTCCTTCATATAAAAAATCCGATCTGGAATGCTGTACAACATACATATATAGAAAATATTGGAAATTTTATCAACAAAAAATATTGACCATAAAGAGGTTATTCAATCTACATAGCATAAATGTTTTACTGATTACTTCTCAACTAAGTTAAAAAAAGGTGCAACAGGCCAAAAGGAACTCGCAAAAGAAATTCGGATATTTGGAATCTCCGGACATTATATTATAGTTGTGCATTGTCAGATTTGGTTGACAATTTTATCAATCTTGATCTTACTAAAGCGACCCGTGTACAACTTTATATCCATAACTTTGAAAAATTACAAATTACAAATTTTGGGCCAATTGGTTGCATGTACAATTAGTGTATTTACTTTCAAAATTTTGTAGATCGTTTTTATTTTATTTTTGTCTATGTTTCAGCATTGGGCTTAAAAATAATTGTCACAAAATGTGAGCTTCCTTCAACCCTGTAAACAGCGCGGTCAGAGTTTGAGTCCGATTTCGATGAAATTTTACAAAAAAATCGACTTAATAAAATGTAGAAAAAATTTGCCTTAAGTGTCAAACCACACCCACATTTTTCGTGTTTCTGGAAATACGAACAATATGCATAGGAAGGGCTTTTTTTTGTTTGTGGTCCCATTAGCTTATATTATGGAATTGGGTTTAAAGAAAATTATCCTAAAATTTTAGATTCTAATTCAAACTTGTGAAAGGCACAAACAGTTTGTTTCCCATTACAATTCATTAATGTCAGCTGCATGATCCATTTCTTTATCTAATTTTTAGGCATAGTCATTAAGTTTTCCTATCTTTAATTATTTTGGCAATCTATTAAGTATTTCATACCTCGTGCAATAGAAGGATTTTCTATAGTTTTTTCTTAAAAATTGGTGCTATACATGTGTATGTGTGCATTTACTCATATAGCGTGAAAAATTTCCTTTTTGATCCAAATAACAAAATTTTACAAAAGAAATTACATGTTTTTGTACCTTACTTTCAACACTTAACTGTTCCCTTATATTTGACTAGAACAGTACAGGAACACAGTAAGGGCTTGGTATCCTTTGTTTTTCTATCACGTCTGATGTTTCATATAAATGGGGTCAAATGTTCCGAACACTTAGATTTTGATAATTTTCGGGCACTTGTACCAGGGAACCAACTCATTTTCGTGTTTAGCAACCTCGAAAACACGATATCATTTATCTCAAATTGCCCGATATAACTGTTTTGAGAATAATGAACAGACATGGGGGTAATGCATTAAATATTTAATGCAAATTGAGTTTAATGGTAATGAAAATTTTTCAATTACATATCATTAAAGCTTAATTTAAATGTTCAATTACCATTCAACTTGAATGATAATTGAAAAATTTCCCTTACCATTAAATGATTTTAATGGTAATGGAATTTTCAATTACCATTAAATTGAGTTTAATTTTCTTTGAGATTAGTTTTCTATTAATGATGTTATGAACATTTTTCAGTTTTTAATTTTATATACATATAAAGCATTCCAAATTTTTCGTTTAATACTTATAAAAGTAAAACTAGATAAGATAAATTTACGGGACTTTACACTTCTGTGGCCACAAGAAACAACAGCTAAAATTGATCCGCGATCACAAGACAAAGCAGTTAATAAGTACTGTGCGTAAGCATATGACTTATACTGTTGTGCCTTGACTGCACAGATCGATTTTGCTGTTATTCCTTGTTGCCACAGATTTTTTGTTTTGCCACACATTTTTATTAAGATTGCAAAACTTCCTAAACTTATTGTTTTTTTGTGGAACAACGTATAAAACATTACCTCGAATTCGTTGTCGAGCTGCAGCTCTAGCCAATGCGTGGCGACGTTGCATAGCCAACTAAGAGTATAAAGTAAAAGTTACGTACACAAATAAAGTCAATGGATTCTGTCATTTTACCTTAGCGACAAGTGCAGCCATTACTATGACTGCTAACACAATTACATAGGAATATAAACTTATGGAGTAATATGTGGTACCATTATCTACAACTGCAGGTGGTGGTATAAAAATAGTTGGCGGAAAGGTGGGTATGACCCAGGTAAAATTATAAACTCCATCAGGATATGTGGTTGTAGATTGATTTAAATTGTTCACGATGGTAGTAAAGAGGCTGCTGCTTGGAGTGCTGTCGTTAGTGATACTTGTTATAGTGGTGCTGGTTAATGAGTTTAACCCAATTGTTGTATTTTGTGACATTTTAAAATGAATTTTTTTGTAACGAAATTGAGAAGAAAGCTTTCGGGTACCAAGACTTTTTACGACATTTATAGACAAATGCGCGAATATCGACTGGCAATAAATTTTTCGTGGGAGTTGAGCTGTGCTCTTTTGTTCTTTTGTAATCAGTTCAAAAACTGATAAAACTAAGCTCAAATTAGTTGCTACTGTGCAAAAAAATACTGCATTTAGATAAAAAATATTGGAAAATCAAATTTATCATAGGCTTTCTGGTTTTCGTTAATTTCGCTTGTTCACTAATAGATAACAGTAACGTAATCAGTAACGCATGTTTCATTATTGTAAGTCTATTTGAAACTAACCATTTCTGTTTCTGATTTATAATTAATGTACTTAGTACCCTTATTAATATCGTGTTACGTAGTATAGTGAAATTCCATTTTAGAAAGAGATCGTCAAGTATGCAAAGTTTTAAGATAATATCAGGGATATGTATCTGCATTGGTGAAACTAGAAATTTATCCTGTGGGGTTAAGCTTAAGCTCCCCAGATGTTAATTTTATGGGTATAAATTATTGTGAACTTTTTTTTTTTTGGGATATATCATACGAGTATATGTACATATGTATAATAGGGTGTTTATTTTGAAAAGTTTGTAATTTTTTTAAAATTTTTATTTGCCTATGTTTTAGCATGGGGCTTAAAAATTATTTTCACAAAATTTTAGCTTCCCAGCTCAAACCTGAAACGGCGCGGACGATTTCGTTGAAATTTTATGAAAAAACCGACTTATTAAAACATATGACAAATCTACCTTAGTTACATAGATATAGCGTTTTAAGTATGTATTTAAATTGTATGGGAGGTGCCACTTCCTGTTGTCTTACCACACCCACATTTTTCGTGTGGCTGAAAACATGAACAATATACATCCGAAGAGGCCTTCATATTATATAATAGGGTTTGAAAAAAATTCTCCCAAAACTTCAGCTTCCTAGATCAAGTCTGTGAACGGCGCAAACAGTTCGTTTCCTATTATAATTTATATGGAAAAAATGACTTATTTACTAAAGCCCAAAATAAAAAAATCTGCCATTCGATTTTTTGCTTCTACGTTTTTTGTTAATTGTAATAGTAATCAAATTGTTTGCGCCGATGTAGCTGTTAGAGTTATGCGTATTACTGCCTACAAAGACTGTTATTGTTCATATTGTTTATAAGATATTTGCCGCTAGGACACTTACACTGAAAGAACACAAAAGAGTGAACACTATTAATATAACATTGGAAAATGAAAAAAAAAAAATGAAAAGGTAATATTTATGTTATAATTTCCATAGAATGACCATCAAAAAGCAAGGAAAATTGGAATCATTTAAATCATTGAATACTTTTTATCTGTACTAAACAATTTATATAAATTGCTTACAAGGAAATGTTTCGTAACGTTGTAACGTTTGTAATGTTTTTTAGAAATAACTTTTTGTAAAACCTCACGCTTCGAAGTTCAAAGGACAAACTACACTTTGAATTGATTTTTTTTTTTTAATTTTTGAAGAGAATATAGAATGTGATGTTAAAAGAATAATTTCATTATGAAAAAAAAAACAACAGGGCATGCGCGTGCGAAGCTGGTACCTTTAGTTTTAAATAAAATTTTAAGAGTAATTTTTCATTTCTGTTTTTTCACTTTAAACGTATAGAGAATATGTGTATAGTGACGCATTCATTGAGTTAATATAAAACTTCTTGTCTTCCTTATCTCGAAACAGAGCATAGGGCCTCCACGAAATTCTTCCAAACTGAAGGATCGAGTGCCTGTAATTCTCTCCAAGATTTTCACGATTCACGTATTTCCTGTTCCACCGATCATTTCCACGATGATTCAGGACGACTGCGTTTTCTGCTATTCTGAGGCTTCGAATCCAATGCCTGTCGGCAGACTTCATGGTGATTTACATAACGTGGACGCTGCCTAAATAAGTGAAATTATTCATTTCTTCTATCATTAAACTACTGCTGGCACTAGTTGGACGAAAATCAAATATACCTCTTCCGAAATAGAGCTGACATCGGGGAGATTTACTAGCGTTTCTTCGATCTTCCATATATTCGCTGAAGGTACATTGAATGGCAAGATTAATGGAATTAAGAGCTCTGCAGCGTTTATCATCCAGTAGTACTGGACGGGACCAGTACTATCAACAACCAGAGTAATGACAGCAGACAAAAGTTTCCCATTATGTTAGACTTTACATTTTAAGCTTTCTTATTTTGAACTTTGATGAGGATAATGATCTTGGGTGTTGCACCTCATTTGTTCATTGCATTTTAGATGCGATTGTGGTCAATGCTATCAAAATCGGTACTGTAGTCAATGAAAGTTAAATGCAACGAAGCGTGCCACTCATTTATCTGCTTTACGATAGTGCACAGACTATTTATTTAATCGATACACGATCTTTTCGGATGAAAGCCTGTCTGCTGTGTCCAGATACGTGGCTAAAGTTCCTTGCTGACTTTGATGAGGATTTTAGTCAAAATCCTCCAGTCGATGATCTCCGAAATATGTTCTCTCCAAAGAAGAATTACCTGGCCATCTGCCCTAGTTAATAGGTTTCCGTTTATGCTTTTGATTGGCCGTTTGTTTCATTATAAAATTATGAGACATGGTTTTGGTGAATATCATTGTAATTTGAACAGAACTGGGCGTAGTCCGAAACTCTATGCGGTTTTCCTTTTGCTGACAATTCGAGACTGATTATTTAGGACTGTTCATATCCGTTTCCAAACTTTTTATATCTAAAGGTATTTGAAAACGGTTTCTGTTAGGTAATATTTTTAAAGATGTGGTAGCGTTGTTTTACATACGGATGATGTGTAATTTAATTTACACGTGAATAACCTCTGTATTGGTACTGCATATAACCCGAGATAATCAACAAATTGTACTCACCTTCCTGCTGCTGTCCCTCACGTTTTATCTGACGGTTAAGTACAACATTGCGCCACGATAAAAGAATTATCTACAAACAAAAACAGCATTTTACTTTTATAAATTCAAAGGCCAAAGCTGTCCAGAATAGAGTCCCATGCGAAAGTGTTCCTAGTAATATGTGATTCTCAAAAATTATAAAATGTTCAAATTCGACTGCGAAATTTTTGAAAAAAATGTACATAATAAATGTGCATAAATTAATGTTTGCTCAGATATACATATATATATGATAGCAATGAGTTGTATATTGTAGGATCCAAATGTCGACATTTTTCCACACTTTTTTGAAAAGTAAAGAGCCGATTCTCAAAACTTAATGGTTTTCAAGAATCACATATTACCAGAAAAACGTTGGCAAAAGACTCGTTTGTGGGCAGCTTTGTCGCAAAAATGTCCAATCTCCTTTGAGGAGCAGAAAATACTCACTCGCAACATGAACAAAATAAATGGCAAAAGAGCCAGAATCAAGACACCGGCGCTGATTTCATCCATTCAAAAAGCAATTATTGTTATAGCCTCATAGATTAAAATTAATTTCCACATCACTATGTACATACATATGTATTTTTTGCAATTATTTTCGATTTGTTTTACGTATAAACTTTTAAAAACTTATCATCATATGCGCTGAACTTAGTTCGAAAAACTTCACAACACTAAAGTTTAAATTATTTTTACCATATTATAGATAACATTTATATTATTTGCATTTAAAAAACGAACGAAGTAGATAAATATGATTGATTGTTACTTGTTAATTTTATCACAATATTTAAATATATGAAATATGCACTGTGTGTCTTTTCATGCTGATATTTAAAGTACCAATGACTGAATCTCGAAACTCAAAACTCTGAAATATCCCCGTTTTAGCGGTGTGAATGCCGATACGAAATTTGATATCATAAAATAAATTAACATAATATTATAATATTTAATGCAATACAGCAGATTATAGAATACATAGATAAAATAGGGGAAAAAAAGAGATAAGGTTAAATTATATTTATGATACATTAAAATGTTTGTAAACAAAAATGTTGGTTTTTACTTTTATTGTGTGTCTTAAAAGCGTTGAACTTCGAATCTTTTTTTTTTTGTGTGATGCGTTTAGGATTTTATAAGATTACAAATTTTTCACTCTTATGAAAGCCAATCCACAAATTGTGTTCAAGTCGCTTATAACTCTTTTTTGAACATTCCATTCGAATACTTCGAAGACGTCCGATGGAAACTTGTACAAAAAGTGTCCAATACATTTCGATTTTCGAGGTTTGATTTGGATGTAAATAGAATATTGTCATTATCTGATGAGCATTTATAGTATATTGGAGATGTTCCTGGGTCAGAAAATTTTCAGAATTCGGCAAAGAGAACTGTTGATAAACACATGCAACTTGCGTAACAAAGCGCTTTTGGTTAATCGTACAGTAGAACTGGCTCCATAACTATTTGACTCAAATGTTTTGGGTAATTGACAAAAACAAAGAGTGGCAGATATTACGAAGCTGACCAATAATGCTCTTTGCTTCGTTAATTCCAGCGTGACTTCAATTGTTCCATTTCAAAAGTATTTATGCAGGACATGTTTAGTCTAGAGCTCGAAGCTTCGAAGTCTTTATTATGAGCCCTGATAAGGTTAAAGATCTTGAGTGCAACACCTCCTCTATTTAATAAATGCGAGGTTAAATTGCAGTCAATGTCATCTTAAGCACCGCGTTAATCGATGAAAAACAAATTAATCTGTTAATCTTTTGTCTGCTCCATTATAATGCGAAAGATGTTTATTTTATAAATACACGATGTGATTGGGCAAAGCCAACCTGTTGTTTTCAGATAAAATGGCTCTAGCTTCTCAGTGACTCTGGTGAGAAGGTTTTCCATGAGATTCTTAGATGAAGCCCCACAATATGTCACCCTTTTCTAATATTTCTACCAAAATTGGTTAAAACTAAAAAAAAGTCACAGTCATGACACAACTTCAGACTGAGTCTGATATTCATTTTTGATTTATGTATATTCAGAACAACGTTTTAAATATGGACACATGCAAATATTGATTTTCGCTTTTAGCTTGATATAAGATTGACTGATCAAAAAGGTTCTTACCCTTGAGTTTTTTTTTTTTTAATTTGAATGATAAGTAGTGAAATAGAAATACATATGTATATGCTAACTCACCACGACTTCTTTGCCGTTGCTCCAATTGTCGAATTTGTAAAACAAGATTTATCTGTTATCAAATTGAAAAAAAAAAAAAATTATTTTAAAGGCTTTATAAACAAACAAAATGATTTTTCCGTACCACAAAGAAAAATATTACCAGCAACAATATCACTACAATTATTGAAATTATTTCAATATAATCCATTTTGTGTGATGCATAAAAACTTAAAAAAATTTTTGTAAATTGTCTCAATAAATTTATTTAACGAATGATTTGTTTGTTCCCTTCTTGTAATAAGCCGTTTTTAGAAAATTTTATCTCATTAAATACGTTCCCTTCTAACACCAAATGTAAGTAAGTTGTAAGTTTCTGATTTAACTGTTCAACAAGATTTTATCAAACGTATTTTTTTTCTTATTGAAAAGATTAGATAGCATGATAATAGAAACTTAACGTTTTGTTTTAGTTGTAATAATAACAATAGTTTACAAATAATTAAAAAATTTAAGACTTTTAGGTGCCACCATTCATTGCTTATGTAAAATTGGCTGCTAATTCTGAAAATCACATTAGTTTTTTTTTCTTTTACGTCGTTTTCGAGATATCGGTCATTTTCGGTTTTTGGACCAAAAAACGTACTATATTTTTTTTAGAAATCAATTTATTTCATCGAAACTAACAATTCAACCCAAAAGTAATGTGAATATCATTTAAATGAAATTTAATTACCTTTAATTTGACATTTAATACATTTAAATATAAATATTGATTTGTGAGATATTTGTAATTAAGTGGAACCACCTTTTTTTAGTCCAAAAACCGAAAATGATCTATGTTCGAAAACGACGTGAAAAAAAATAATGCGATTTTCGGAATCAGCATATAAAATGAATAATGGTATTCAAAAGTCATTTTGGCTGTAAACTAGTGTAATTAGGGCATCGATAGAGGGTTAAGGAAGATGTGGAGTGATACAGAAGTCTAACAAGCAACAATGTTACATTTGTTTACGAGTACCTTGTACCTTGTTTACCGTCTGTAAATACGAGATAAAGTTGTAGACAATATTTTTTTAAAGAATTTAAAATTCTTTTGAATTATGTAATACTTCTACATTGCTACTAACCTACCTGCTCAGTATGTTTGAAATTCGTCATGAATGTTCACATATGTAATTCAAACTATATCAAATAAAGTCCAATTTTTAAAAGATATCTCTCCAAAAATGGCAATATTTACCCTCGAAAATCGACAACCAAAACGAAACATTTTCATTTCATATAATTCTTTCAAAAAATATCAATACGGGACATTTTCATCCATCAATACGAAACACTTCGGTTTTATAAACGGTATAGTATCTCAAATATTATAAAATAAATAATTCAAGATGAATGATCACCGATACTACTTCATCTATCTCCCTTCTCTCTAACTTTTCTTGGAGCCACCACAGTGCAATGCATTTAGAGGGGGCATTCACTGAGCGGTGGTCTATACTTAAAAAAAAAGCATTTCAGGAACCCAACCGAAATGAATCAAAAATTTATTTACATATTTATTAAGTATTTATCATCGCCTGTAAAAAGTGAAAAAGTGGAAATGTTCCATTTTAATAGGGCATCTTCAATTAACTGTTCCTCACACGAAACAAGTGGTCGTGGGGCAACTGTAAGCAAACTTGATTTACATCAAAGTAAAGTTCATTGTACAATGCACTTCTTCATACTTCTGAGAGATTTAAGACGACAGCAGCTACATAGAAAGACTTTAAAATGATTTCCATATAAAGCCGCTCATAAAAAGCTACAATAAAAATTATTCTTAAGTATGAGGTTAGATTAGCGATATATAGAACGTTGTATCAGAAACGCCACAGCTTTGATGACTTAACAAAAATTAAATATCCAGCAGCTATGCAGTACTCACCAGAGCTTGTGCTTAAGAGCTGACACCTTTTTTGGTTCTTTACAACAATTTTATAGACTCAGCTTTAGTTTGGCGAACAATATCCAAAAATAATTTGTCGAATTGCCCCAATTGGTTTTCTTGAAAGTAGCAACATCATAAATCACAGTTAGGATACAAGTTCAGACTGAGTCTGATATTAATTTTTGACTTAAATTCAGAACGTTTTACATATGATCACATGCAAATATAGATTTACCCTAGGTTACAAATGCTTTTAGCTTGATTAAAGATTGACTGATCAAAAAGGTTTTTACACTGGTTTTTTTTTTTAATTTGAATGATAAGATATGGTGAAATAGAAATATATGCTAACTCACCACGACTTCTTTGTCGTCGATCCATTTGTCGAATTTTTAAAGCAAGCCTCATAAAACGATAATTTATCTGTTATCAAATTGGAAAAAAAATATTTTAAAGGCTTTATTATAAACAAACAAAATGATTTTTCCGTACCACAAAGAAAAATATTACCAGGGGCAATATCACTACAATTATTAAAATTATACCAACATAATCCATTTTGTGTGGTTCATAAAAACTTAAAAAAGTATTTGTATTGCAAAAAATTTACTCAATAAATTTATTTAACGAATGATTTGTTTGTTCCCTTCTACACCAAATACGTTATAGCTAAGTTTCTGAATTAACTGGTCAACAACAATTTATCAACCGTATTTTTTCTTATTGAAAAGATAAGATAATAATTTAACGATTCCTTAGCATGATAATTGCAACTTAACGTTTGTTTTAATTTTTGTTCCTTTTTTAGTTGTAATAATAATTAGGGCATCGTTAGAGGGTTAAGGAAGATGTGGAGTGATACAAAAGTCTAACAAGCAAAAACGTTACATTCGTTTACCTTGTGAAATATATGTATGTAAATACGATATACGAGCGAAAATATGAATAACACACGTTGCGAAATTCACCAACTGAAGACTGATGGCAAGCACTAGAGTGAGCTATCCTCAGGGTAGCAGAAAACACGGCTTCCCTAAATCATCGTGGAAACGTTTGCTAGAATAGAAAATACATACATGAATTGCGTCAATGTTGAAGAGAATTGAAGGCACTCACTACTGATCGTGCACGTTTGAAGAATTCTGTGAAGGCCCTATGCTTTTTTTAGGAGATAAATGACACTAGAGAGAGCAGTGTACAGTATAACATCAACACTTCATAGTTTTACTTCTATAATAAGTGTAAAAAAGCTACTAGTAACAGAAATCCCACTGCTTTGATATACACATATCGTCCCCTCAAAGTGTAATCAAAAACATGAAACGGAGAAGACAGCATTTTAAAGTTATTTAGTCTGCGGTTTGTGATTTAAGGAATATTAATGTTTTTTTTTTGTCGATTCAATGCAACTGCTGCACATTTTTAAATTTAATTTAGAGTTAAGGAACTCAATCAAAGGGAGCGCTGTATCCCATGCAAAAAAATCAAAAAATTTCAACGGGTGTGAACTGCTCACATGTTTTTTTTTTATTCCAATGATAATGTAAATGGTAAAATCAAAATGTAAGCCAACTCACCACGACCTCCTTGATGTCGATCCATATGTTGAATTTTTAAAGCAAATCTTATGAATCGATAAGTTACCTGAAGTCAAATAATAATTTAAGGGGCTTTTTAAATAAACAGCATAATTTTTTCATACCACAAAGAAAAATACCAACAGCGGTAATATCGCAATAGTTATTGTAATTATGCCAGCATATAAAAATATATTCATTTTGTTTAATTGGTAGACTTAAAAAATATGTTGCGTAAAAAATTTATTTAATAAAGTTTAAACGGTTGATATGTTTGCTCCTTTCTACACAATAGCGTTATAATTTTGTTTTTGAAATAACTGATCAACAGCATTTTATCAAACGTATTTTTTTCTAATTGAAAAGATAAGGTAATCATTTATTGATTCTCTAGCATGATATCGCAATGTTTGCCCATGATTAAAAAGTTTAATTGTCATTCTATGGTCAGTTGCTTAATTCTCTCATTTTGAGCTCTCATTTAGCTACGTTTTGGGGCAAGCAGACAAGATTTAGTAAATGGTAAGGCAATAGGTCAAAAATGTTTATATTCTCTATTTTGAGTAATTGTAATAATAACAGCAACTATTTTGGAGAGTTCTTGTGTATAAAGAAATTAAGAAAATGCCCATTTTTTATTTTCTGTGTACTCAGTGATGCTCTACAAAATTGATATCTCTGGTACAAGCGCCCATAAATGATCAAAATTGGTTATTTTTTTCTTCGCACTATCACTAAGGCCACCAATTTTTTTTGAAGCATTTCTGAATACACAGAAGTTCATGTTTGTGCATTTTATATGTTATTGGCCAAACTAGTTTTTCCTAGGACAAACTAGTTCATCCGAACTGTACTAAATTGAAGTTTAGTTTTTGCTCTTCTATTAGAGTTTAGAACAGAAAAAGTGTCTGTAGAAGACATAAAAATCTTTCGCATAGAAAGTTTAGAACTCAAAATTTTGAGTGCTTTTGGCAACTTCATTACTGTGGAAACTTCTCTTGAGCCGCATCGGAAAATAATTTATGTACGCGACATCGAAGATTCTAAATTAGCTAGTAAGGTGGCAAATTTACAAAGCACAGAAGTAAATAAATTAGAACATGCGGCTTATAAATTGCAAAATTGTATCAAGAATATCAACGTCGAAAAGCTTCCTGAGGAATTGGCAGCTGATGACGTGATTCAAGGAGACAGTGAAGTCCGAGGAAAGCTATTTGATTTCATGTGTGACCTTATTCAAGGGCCAGATATTAAAGTGTGAGGAAGATTTTATCAAGATTAAGTCATTAAGCAATGACATTATCTACACTATAACGAAGGGCAGAGTTAAACCATAATTTTTATCTGCGAGCTAACAACCTAAGAAGGATCAGTACTTTCACGATAGGCATAGATATTTTTTGCAAAGAGAGACTTTATGCAAATTTATCAATTTTTTTTCTTAATACATATCTATGTGTGATCTTAAAATAACATTTCCAAATAAATTTGTTTAGTTGAATACTTTAATATGGTACGAAAATTTGCCAAAAAACGTAGGGTTAAAGACGTAGTCAGCTGATCTACAAATACAAATGATTCAAAAAAAAAATCTATAATACTTTTTAATGGTTTAAAAATGCTCGTGAATTAATGCATACGGAGCACTATTCAAAGCTGCCTTTTGGATGATAAGAATTCAATCAACCAATACACGTTATTCATACGACATAAAAAATGTGTATGTATTTGTTTTTAGTGGACTGATATTATTCCATAATTGAAATTTGATCGAATTTCTGATTTTGCAACTGAGGGCGGCGAGCCTCTGGTATCAAAATATCTTTACCGGATTCTGAGGGTACCCTCACAAAAAAATTTGTACAACCCTTAACATATTTATCAATTTTTGTTATGACATTCTCATTCTTTGTCAACAAGATGAAAAGATATTCCGGCTTAAGTTTACTTTAGCTCACGTTCGCAAACCTTTTTAAAACCAAACTTATTTATGTGCTTTTTAATTTTAAGAAGAAATATGTAATCAAAAAAAGTCGCTCGGATCTGGTTTCGGAGATATAGCCATCGGAAGCTGCGGATATAGCTTTTGGAAAATCATTATAAGTTCGGAACCGCTGCATGGATATGGGTATCCAAAGAAAGATAATTTAATGGCCTATAATAATGGTGAGCAAGCCTAAGAAAATTAACCCATAATTTTTTTTAAAAAACCGTTATTTTTTCCAAAAAAAGTCCCTGAATGACCTATAACTTTTTTAGCTTCATAAGAAAGCTTAATTTATTCCCCTTAAAATTGTGTATCGTTTGTTCAAAATGTTTGCATATTTACCCCTTTTTTGACCCAAAAACCAACAACAACAACAATTATTATAAGGCAATTCTCATTATTAAATTTAAAATTTTTTTTTTCGCGTGCGCGATTTTTAATAAAAATTTTTCGCCTGCGACGTTTTTTTTTTTCATTGCGACAAATTATCAAACACAAAGATTTTATTAAAAAGAAAGAATCGTCTTATAATCCGTTAAAAGACGCGCGCGATTTTTAATAAAAATTTTTAAGTTTTATAATGAGAATCGTCTTATAATAATTGTTGTTGTTGTTCTTGAGAATCGTCTTAAAATAATTGTTGTTGTTGTTGGTTTTTTATTGTTTTTTTTCCATAAATACATAGTTTTCATAAGAATTCATTGAATAAATTCTTTTGTTTTTCAGTCAAAAAGGGGGTAAATATGCAAAAATTTTGAACAAACGATACACCATTTTAAGGGGGATAATTAAGCTTTCTTAAGAAGCTAAAAAAGTTATAGTTATACATTAAATTATCTTTCATTTGACACCCATATTTTTGATATCCATTCAAGGGTTCCCAACTTATGTTGATTTTTCCAAAAGCTATATCCCTTTTACCCCAAAAAAAAAAAATTGAAGAATGTGAGCTAAAGTAAACCTGTTCCGAGATTCCTTTGTGTATAGGAATAGAAAATAATTATAATTATTATTTATTTAACTGAGTTTATTTTTCAGTACAGTGTGTGAAAAAATATTACACTAAACAGAGATAAATGAACAAAAAAAAGAGGCTTAAGCTAGTCATGCTAGTTTCATCCGTTGCTAAACGGAATCATCAGTGACTTTGAAGCCGTTTTCTAAGAATTTTTAAGTCTGATGCTTCCCTTTTCGCATAGATAAGCTGAGCCCAAGCAAAAAGTGAAACAAAGCAAAGCGCCTGCAAGAAAAGTGTAATCTCAAATGAGTTACAAAAATAAAGATAAGCTACACAAAAACGAATTTTTGACCAAACAACGCGTTCTTTTAAAGCCGAGCTCCGTGACAATCCACTTACCTTGTTACGTTCTCCTTCCTCATAAATTTTTTTGTAACCACCGATGGGAAATGAGCATCTTTGCGTATCACCTACCCATATACCACAGTATTAAGGGGTGCTTTATCCCTTAATGCTGTTAGTTTTCAAGATGGCTCATTAACTTTGTTTATATTTACGAATTTTCGACACGGTTTCATCTCTATTCATATAAATAAAACAAAAAAGACCGAACGAATTAGGGCTGGTGAAACATCGGTAACTATCGATAATTGGCTATATCGTTAACTATCGATAGTTTTTTATTGTTATTGATAAGGGGACGCCAATTAATTACGGTAGTTAATTTAAATCTCACGGGAGGGAGGGAGGTGTCCCGCCAGATCTCACCAAATCTCACCAAGGGGAGGCTGGACTCCGAATTTTCAAAAAAACACCTCACGTAATTAATGGACGTCTCCTAACATCGGTAACGACAGCTTCCTTTTTTTGTGAGTTTTTTGCTGACTATCGTTAAGTATCGATAGTTTTCCTTGCCGATTTTCACCAGCCCTAGCAAAAAAGATCGAAAATATATAAGAAGTTTTTGATTTTGACAGGATGTGGTGGAGGCTATGGTACAATCAGCGTGGTTGAATTATCTTGTCAAAATTAAATTGCTGCAACTGCTGTCAAGAATAAACTAAACAAGAGAAGACAAAAATTCTGATAAAGCGCTCTTTTAGTTATGATCATGGTTTAACGTTTATGATTAGACAATTTGTAAACAATAAGTCGATGGACTTGATCATATGAAATCGAACAGAACTTTGGTGGACGACGGGAAATCTGCTGACAGATAAACGTCGATTTTCCGTCACCTGTCCGTATTCTATGTATATAACACACAAGAGTTTATTACTCATCTCTAGTGTCAACTGTGTGACGACCAGCTGATTTGTTTGGCGGCAATTGGTTTAAATTTGGCTTTAAATGGATATTGAAATTGGCGATAACTTTAGATTTATTTATAAAGTAAAGTTTTAGTTGTATTTATTAAAATAATACGTTAACTAACTTACATTTTACCTCACTATAGCAAGTTCTGCGAAGATGTGAAATGAAGCATCAAGGATATCGATTCGAATTTACTCGACTGTTGATGGGCTTGGACGCAATAGAAAAAGTAATAGTTCATACAAAAAATAATAAATTCTTGTTAAATTTTATTTTTTATAGTTTATTCTTGCGAAACGTTTTTGTAAACAGAGTTGGAATGTTGGAAACTTGCACGTCCTGGGAGTATTGCAGGAGCTGCGTATCCTCACAGCAACTGAGTTCATCCTAAGGTAATGGGTAGGGATAAAATATTGCATAGAAAATAAGACTTGATAGTGTGGTGGGTGGACTCCATTTACGCCTTATGACACGAATTGAGGGAACTACTGGATTTCTTCTATTACATACAGTATCCTTTTATAAACAGCGCCATGTATTTTCTTTAAAGCTTGAAGTTCGATGGGCATATTTTTTATATGACGATTTCTTCAAAAGGGGAGTAGGGGTTAAATAATTTTATCAATAAAAGTCAGGATTGGGCGAACGGAACTGCACATGTACAGTTTCTAGAGATATTTAGAAATAGCAAAAAAACTGAAACCCCTTATGGTACAGCATGAAAATACATATTAAGATATTACGTAGTTCGATGCAACTCTATTTTAATTTTCTTAGCCAAACGGATACTGAGCAAATTCAATTGATGCTGAACGATTTCTTGGAGACAGAGTTTCAATTGCTTGCAAATATATTTATAACGAGCTATTACGGTAACGTTAAATTCAATTCTACAATTTTGTTTTTAATGCTTCTAATTAAACTTGAAAAAATCAGATTCAGAAAACAGTGTAAAATTATCAGCGCTTTTAGATGAGTGTCTATCACGCCTCTTTAGGGACTTACTGCAAAACTCTAACTTAAATAATTTGGATTACCTAAATACTTTGCGAAACATCATGCCTGGTAAGTAAATTAAAATTAACATAGAAAATTGACAATTTAATTTTTTGAATCTTCAGCTGAATTAGTTTTAAGACTTTCTCAAAAACACATCAACATCCTGTTAGACCTGCACAGCAGTAGTGTAAAAATAGCGTATCGTAATTTTTCAAACTGGATCAATGAAGGTGTAGATAATATTAAACTTACAAAAGACTTATATGATAAGGTAAAACATATATTTTAAAACTTGCGATGAATTTCCAAATCAAAATTTCAGCTACTTTGCAGTAACGAGCATGAGATATTATCTCATTTATTTAAGCTATCAACAGTAGAACACTTTAAAGAATGGAAGTTTTACTTAATAATACTACAAACAATAGCTAGTAGGTGCACACACGAGAGTGCTTCCTTCATACGAAGTAAGCTGACCCCGAATACATTTCTTCAAACTATTTATTGAATCTATTTTTTTTTTGTTTGCTTTTAATTTTACTAAGAGTACCTTAGGACACGTATGCGCCAAATAGCTACATTTCCTACTTTAAATGCTATGTTGCATCTATTGCTGACAGCTCGCGCTGCTCATGCTACTTCTTTGGATGTGCATAAAAACATCGATGCGTATGCAAGTTGGTATAAACAAATCTTTGGCGATATGAAATTTGTTCTTACAACGGATGAATTTCAAACGACGCTTAAATTATTGGAGGAGAGTCTTACATATGAAGCAGAAGAAGATTATGTAGAGGTGGAAAATTATAGATATTTATTTTTTTTGACTTTTTTACTTTTATCTTTACTTTATTAAAAGGTTCATAAGGCAATATCAATATCCCCACCGGTGCTTTGTGGTAAATTGGTGCAGGTGTATAAAAGTCAATGTAGAATTAGGCTGTCACAACTGAGGGGCGGCACAAAGCCAACACAGGCTAATGAAAGTATTGTAATTGATGACAGCGATTAGTCTAGCTTAACTGATTTTGTTAAAATGCATTTATTATGCAATTTTATTTAATTTAAAGTAAAGAATAAAAATAAAGAAATTCATAGTCACAACCGAAAAAAAGTGCTATACGTACATACAGTATGTTACTTCCAATATCATATTTATATTTATATTTAGTTCTTTAAACAATTGGGCTGGACTGGACTGATGCTTTTATCGTGCGACATGCTCCATTAATATTTATTTATTTTGTATCCAAATATTTACTACAACGAAACCATTTATGAAAGAAGTACTCACGATGATCCAAGTTGGAACAAGACTTGCATATAAGACTTACATATAATAGTTTGAAACAGGTAAAATAGTTTGAATGAACGTGCAAAAGTTAAAGAAATTGCACGCGGTAGCTATTCAGAAAAAAATATTACAGAGGCAGTTTTGGAATTTTGTATAAATTTTTTAAAAATGGATCTTACGTGCCCTTCCTTCATAATCAAGTAAGGTACTACGCATACATGCGACTAAATAGTTGTGCGATTGGGTTCTACTTAGTAAATTTTAGCTATTAGAAGGATTTTAGCGCGTTCTATAGTGGCCACAGTGACACTCAGTTGCGAACCTATTTTGTCGCATGCATGAGCATGTGCTAATATTTATGACAGTTAAATTTAGTAAAAACCCAACAATTTCGGAGTCTGCCTTGTCAGAATTGTCAAATTGCAGTTTATAAATTTATATTGAGATTGAGGAAAAAATGATTTTCATTACATGTTAATGTCCATTACACTTTTGATTTCATATCTTCAGTTTTGTGACTGTAAGAAATTTGATTTTTTCAAAAGCATTATTTAATTTTAAATCGCAGTGTGTATTATGTACTATGTTTCATATTATTAAAAAAAAAATGCGTAAGGCTTTGCTTTAAAAATACTACATATATATCCGTTTTAAGTAAAAGGCCGTAATTTTCTTTTTAGCATTTAATATTTAACTTTTCCCAACATTTAAATTTCCAAAAATACCTTATGCAAAAATATCACTTTTCCCTTATATATATGTAAATTAAAATGATCTGAATTCAAAGTTTTTGTGAGCGACTTCCGCCGGCCAATGGCTTATTGCGTTCATCCCAAAGTGTTACACCATCGCACGCGCAAATCTTTTTGAAATTCTCCAAAATACCCGCAGAACGTGCGATTATTCCACAAGCAAGGCTAAAAAGCATGAGATTAAGGTAAGTTAAATTTTATTTTGTATTGCAGAGATGAGTAGGATTTATTGCTTTAAGAAACAATTTCCTCAAAAATCAGAACTCCAGCGAATTGTAATTTGGAACTAGTATTCGAATTTTATGTTATGTTAATTTTCTGTCTTTCAGTAATTTAATTTGGAACTAAGTTATCTTTAATTCGCTTCCAAGAGAGTAAGCAGTTTATTTTTCTTTGGTTCTTAGGGAGTTGGAAAGATGAATTTAATGTTAGTCAAAAAGTTCTAGAAATATTTATCTTATTTGTTAACAAAAACAAACAAAATCACATGTATTTCTTTAATTCCTTTGAGTCATACAAAATTTTACAAATTCTTAAATTCCTTGGAATTCAAATAAGTAAATCAATTTAAAGTTTGACCCTTAGAGAATATACATATAAACATTCGTTTTTTATGGAATTGGGATTTTCGATTCGATTGCAAAAGTAATTAATAATACCCAGCTGTTATATTGTTTGAACATACCGTTTGCCAGCATTTCCATCAATACGACTCTGCTCACTAGAACCACGTCCAAAATCGTCTGCATTCTCTGTTATCACCACTGAGCGTCCAATAATGTCCCAAACTTCTAGCACAGGATCAATAAAACGAAACGTTGCTCTTCCACTTTCATCGGCACGAACGTTACCTAAATCACCAGCATGACGCTGTATTGCATCATCTGTTGGTGCACCATGTGGAGAGCCGCGTGGATTGTAGTGTTCACCTAGTGATGTACAACCCTGTGAGACGTCACCTGTTTCATGGACATGTAGACCATGCAAACCAGGCGTTAAGCCATCAATTACACCATCGACCACGACACCAGCTTGGTCTTGTGTAATTGCGCTGAAACGCACTACACCCTGTATAGGTGTGGGTGACGTTTTAAGAAAGCTGCTAACCCCAGAAGTGTTAATCATAGCCACTGCAGATTGTCCTAAAAATTTAAATATTTTAATAAAAGCTAACGCTTTAGACAGGGATGAGGAACAATAATCAGCGATTAGGTGAAAGAATTTTCCCATATTCTGAAAATTTAGCCAACTTGACTGAAATAATTTAATGAATATTACCGCCGAATCCTACTAACACTGCCTTGCGGCCAGTGCTCTCTATACGATCTTGTATATCTCCCCATGGTAGCTGTGTTTCCACAATAACACGTCCCTGCTGTGTATCAATTTCCAGTTTGCCAGGTAAATCCTCCAGCGCTAGTCTCACAGCAGATGCACATGGTTCACCACGCATTTGCACGGCAAATTCAATCTAATAATGTAAATTGAAATTGTCTGCTTGAAAAATAAAAAACAATTAATTAACTTGCCTTGATTTCACGCATTTTACGACTTTAAAATTATTCTTGAAAGTGAGCAAGAATGTTGTCACTGTTCGCTTCACAGTTTATCAACAGCTGATTATGTTTATTGGGTATTAAATACTAAGCCGCTGTATCGGTATAGCGATGTTTAATGGAAACGTTAATATTAGGTTCGTTCCTGTAATAATCAGGAATGGCATTTTTTGGGGTGATAGTTCACTGTCCCTTTTTTGAATGACGTTTTTGAATGCGACACAGAATTGGGACGTGCGATTTATCTTATGTGCCAAATCGCACCAAAAAATAGAATTTGTTCTATTTCTCTGCGATAAATTTTGCTAGTGACAATTTTTTACTCACTACAAACGTATAGGAAAAATCTGGACGATATTGCACGTTCTGCTCAACGCATTAGTAGTTAAATAATGGTTAACTTTCAAAATAGATAACCGTGGGTCTTAAAGGAATTTTTTAAGTTAGTTCCTTGTTTTCACCTTGGTAACTCTATGCAGAATTTAGGTCTCAATTTGAAACACTGCTATCAAACGGATTCGCAGGAGGTTGCAGTAAAAATATTAGGTTTTTAAACAAAATCATCTGATAAATAAAAATCAACTGCTCTTATTTTCAAAATTTACATAATTCCTGAAAATTTAAATCAACGTATTCAATTCCATGGCAAAAGGAATGATTCCATTGCAGGACTCCAATTTCATGGCATCGAACTGAATTTCCATGCTTCATGTCTTTAATTCTTTCAATTCCTTGGAATAGAATCCAAAAATTTGAATCCGAATTCTAATTTCTTTAAATTAAAAACTTGATTTCCTGCCAGCACTTGGTCTAAAATTATTTCAACCATACTACGTTTGTTAATTTACGTCACTTATTCTATAAGTTTTATTGCAAATATTTAAAATTTATACATGAAATCTTTATGTACATTGATCGAAATAAATATAGTTTTAAGGAAAAAATAAAATCACACTTTCATAAAAATTATTACCTACATTAAAATTTCGTTACTAAAAAAGAAAAAATCAAAATGCTTATAAACTATACGGAAATAAAAGTCCTTAACAAGCGCTTATAAAATAAATATCTTTGTTATTGTTTTTCCACATTGCTCAACTACACCCTGTATGTATTTATTATAGCGCAAGTACAGCAATAGCAACAACAAGTTGAACAACGTCATACGTTCGTTGATGTTGTTGTTGTTATTGTGTTAGGAACAATCACAGATGCTGCAGCACGTGATGTCGATGGCGTTCCAGCAATTGCAGATGATGCCGCTGCTGCAGTCGCTGCTGTAAATGTTGCATTAAAATCCACCTCTGAATATGGTGGCGCTGGTATAGAAATATCTGTTGCTGCTGTTGCAATTGATGTTGTTGACGCACCCATTGTCGCCGTACCCGATTCCATTGCTAATGGACTCTGTGGCAAAGTGGCCATACGCATGACTTCATCATAAGAGGGTAGTTCTTTTTCATCTTTTTCGAGTTGAGCTCTTATGCGTGTTGCTTCCTCGCTGCCCGGTTCCAAATAAAAGAAGTCCGCAAAGCGTGGCGGTCCAGCATTATTTAATGCATTATCATCAGAGATTGTGTAGATGTTCCCTTGACGATCTGAAAAATTAAGAAAAGCTTATATGAGATTTTTCCAATAATTATATTGATTAAAAATGATATATTGTGTAAACCATACACAAAAACGATCGGGCTAATTTATTTTTCATTTTTGGTGCACCCTGTATGTATTCCGCTGGGTTATTTTTGAAATATTTTTAGCGTTAATTTTTAAAAATTATTTCAGGCACATGTTACATACTTAACAGAATCTGTCTCGTTTGAATTTCTAAATTTCATAAATCTCTTGACAAAAAGAGTAACTTTATTCGTCTGGGAATATACCAACAAAACCAAAACGTTGGAGAATCTAAAACCATCATCCGTTAAGTAATAATCGAGATATCAGTTATGGGATATGATAATCAAAAAATTAACTCGACAGAATCGAAGGTTCGGAAGCAGCAACTTGGTAAATATTATTTTTCATAAGTGATGAACTGAACACACTGTTTTTTCAAAATATGCCTACCACGTTCTGTACGCTGTCTACGCAAACGTCTTTTTTTATGCATACGTATTCCAAGCTAAAATAGAAAGATGTTAACACGATGTGCTCTTAATAAGAGTTCATTATTCTTCAGAATAAGAAACATACGTATATCGCTTGGATTAACACAAAAACCGCTATCACACCGAGCAGATAAAAATAAAAATTATTTTCTGTAGACATTTTTTAATTTGAAAATGTTTAAGAACATTTTGAACCTATTTCCAGTTGAGAGCAAAAATATTAATTTAATTCACACGTAAAGTTTATGCTAGTGAATACGCAACGAAACTAAGATCCCATAATCTTTAGCTACGATATACATATCAGATACGAGTACTATTGGTTGTTTATCTGAATACGAGTTAAGCAATTTAATATAATTTTAGCCATTTTTTTTTTTATTTTTATTATTTCAACCGATAGGTATGTTATGATTATTAAATTGTAATTCTTTATTTCGATTAGATAAAATAAATTTTATATGAGAAAATTTGTGCAAATAACGTCAGTCATCAACTTTTTGCATTTCGTGCACTGTGCGAACCTACCAGCCAATTGTCTGGCAGTCTCTCTGCGACAACGATTACACTCTTCCACTTCTTGTTGTCGTTGTTCTCGTCTACGACGATTTCGATATCTAGGCGGACATATTTTCGATAAAGTTTTACTTTCAATGCGCACACAAAAACAAATAGTTGGCAACACCAGAAATAAAAAGAGAAAACAGCCAATGAAAATTCCAATCGATATCATCATATTGTTTCACTATTAGTTTTTAACCGTTATTTATTACTGTGTGGTAGTTCTTTTATGCAGAATCGCATTTTTTTTAGCAACTGTTGTTTCTTTCGTTTTGCGTGTTTTTTTCCTACTGATGTCAGACTAAACATTGAAGTACTTTTAGTAAAAAAATTACCAAGTCATTGGCCATATATTTATTTGTGGTAAAAAATTTTTATTTTTCCTTTTTATTTTGATATTTTCCTTAGTTTTTCTCATTTTGTTATATGGTCACAATAATGAAATTCATATCGAAAGATAAGATTAAACAAAATGTTAGTCATTCGCACTTGTTTTTGGCGATTGGTTAACGCACTCAAGCAAAAATGTTAGTATAAATAGCCTAGCTCCTGTATGATCCGTCAAATTACAGTCATTGCCCAGACCAAACAGTTCTTACCAAATATTTAATATTTGGAATACATACATATTTTTTTTGTAGGCGTCATTTAAGAAAGAGGACTTTTTGAAACTCCAATCCTTTAGAGATATGCCACACAAGGGTGCCGGAAGACATGTTGTGTGTGTTTAGAACTCAACACGCGTGAACTTCCCCATGTGGAAATCAACACTGGAAATTTTAGATCATCACGGGACTTTTTCGCGGATTTTTTCATCGTACACTCGATGTCGATTCAGTTCCGAATTTGGGGTTCTCATTCGATACATTTATCATTATATCGTTATCGTCGGGGCTATCCTGATTGAATTCGACGTTTTTATTGGCTCTTGCAATCAGGGCTGCCACGACGACAACCAATATGACAACTGGACAAAAAAATGTATTAAATATGGACGCTAAATTCGAAACAGAATTGATGCAAGTGAGTGTAAGTTAAAGACTTCCTCAACTCAACGAATTCCACACCCGCTTTTAGAACGTTATGGCGATCCTGATGCCACAACACAGAAATTTCAAATTTTTTCTTTTTTTATACCAAAAACGTTTTTTTCTGACTGTTTAGCTTTGTGCAAGCGCCCAGACCTAACTGACAGTCGCAAAAAAAAGAAACTTTTAACAAAGGATCTCAACGTAATTTAGATGTCATTCAAGAAATTATTTTCTGAAATTCGAATCTTGTTAAAAAACAATCCAGTCGATTGTAATGAAACCTGGTATGTGGTTGTCTAGAAACATGTGTACTTGCAATAATAACAAGGAAGGATTTGGCCTAAGGGAGTGGTAGCTCTTATAGCAGCAAAAACTTCAAGTTATCATCTCTAATGGGTTTCCCAATGAAATATAACAAAACTTTGAACGAAGGCATAGAATACAAAAGCACTAGTCTGACGATAAGTGAGCAGAATTGGAAAAATGGGAAGGCAATTAAAATTAAAACTTTAAAATATCATATCTATGTTATTTTCCAAAATAATTTGATAAAACTTTCTACAAAGGACTAAGTCCTTCTATTAGAACAAAAACAAATCAAAACACTCGAGTATCGTCCCAAAAAGTGGTCAGCAGTCGCAAACGAGAGCTTTACTACTTAACTGAGTCGTTCACATAAGAACGCATAAAATCATTTTAAGCAAGCAAAAATCTTCGTATACAGCCAGGGCTGTATCGTAAGAGTGTGAAGCCTGTGGCCTGAAAAGAAAATATTTTCTTTAACTTTTTGGTAAACCTATTTTTCTTACAAAACGATTTTAAATTGATAAGCAAACAAAGGCTTAATTTTTTAAAGCCTAATTGATAGATCTATGTATATTCAAATAATTTATCAAGCTCAGAGCCCTTACTATACAGTATCTCTTTTTTCACCACGTTTTCAAATTGATGACCAAAAAAACATCCCTTGAACAGTGTAACAAGCGTGGTGTCTTAAGCTATTCGCCTCACTGGCTTCACCCGCACTATACAGGCTAGCACAGGTTAAAATTTTTTTTAAAAAGTGCTATATTTAGATTTATGGCTAAAGAGTATATGATTTTTTTATTATTTTTTTAAGGCAGTTGATATAATGTCGATCATTAATATTTTAACACCTACCATTAACTCGACGTCTTTGTCGATTATTTCTATTGCGTCGATTAGTTTGAAATTGCTCGCTTCCCAAACCGCAATAATCCAGTAAGAACCACAATATAAACTACAAAATATAATATACAAACAACTCAATGTACTCATGTTCATAAATAGAATTATCCACTAAAAAATCAATCAGGTGATTTATAAGAGCCTGATATAAATATTTTGTTATTTAATAAAATTTCAAAAGAAAAATGGCGGCAATTTTTTTAAATTTCAGCGAAATGTTTTATTAAAATGCAGAAATATTATAGAATTATAGAATTTAAAATTTAAATAAATATAATTTTTTCTACACCATATTTACGTATGAACGTTAAAACAATAAAATTGCTGTTTATATGGCAAAAGTTTCAGTGGGATACATAATACGTTCGCAAGACATAAAGATGTGATTGATTTAGTTTTGTGACAATTCGATATTAATACTTTTTTTTCAAACTTAATTATATGACAAAATATTGAAAATAGTGAAAATTCTTGATATTTTTACATTTATTTACCCTGGCCAAAAAATATACTGTTGGCATTATTAGAAAAATGCAAAAGAACATGAGAATATATATTGAGTAGATATCCATTTTGAAATGATATTATCTTGATAATACTGCACAAACAATTTCACTTTGTATTAAAATTCAGCCTTTAAGTATTTCTATGAGTATTATAAATTTCTCCACCGCATTTATTGATTGATCACTTTAGAACGCACTTTAATTGAAGTAATAAAAACTTTTTAAAATTAGTTTTTAATTCAATTGGAATAAACTCTTTCCATATTCATCTATTTACATAGTATCAATAACAATAAAGTACTCGTACTTTATTCACTTGTATTTGCAAACGTCAAACGCGTTTTGAAGTGAGTTTATTGAAAGAGTATTGGGAAAATGGCAAAAAAAATCGTTGGCAATCAAGATAACGTCACAATCTTTTGGTACTGCTGTACTGATAAGATTACCACCACCGCTTGTAATTTGTGTGCGTTACCAATATTACTGTTTGCCTTAGTATTTGAAACTTTGCGAGAAGGCTATTTTCGCTACTGATAAGATATCGTTTTTTTTTCTACTTTTGTGTAGAGTAATGGTAACAAATTTATGATGAGTAAATTTTGTATAGTCAGGGCAATGGTAAAAATGGGTTAAGATTTGTTTTAAGAAAAAAAATAAATTATTGTTGCGAGAGACAAGCTGTCATTGGAGGTTATTCCACTCTTTGATATAACCGGTGTAAGACAATTTTGTTTGTACTGAAAAATTTGTTTGACATTTTTTTTAATATTTGTTCCTTGATCGGTCGCTGACACCGCTGACATTTCAGGCAGGCTAAGTTTTAATTTTGCTACCCTAATTAGTAATCTATAATAGGTTCGTAAAGTATTTTATGGAATATTTGAAATAAATATAAATAATGTTTTAAGTTTAAAGAAAATTTTCAAACATAATTTTCGAAAACATGCTTTGTCTATAACTTGACGTAATGTGCAAAAATTAAAGAGGGGTCAAATTATTAAATGGTAATACAGGTCTTCGAGGATTTGTTGTTGGGCAGATGGGTATCATTTCCAAAAATAAATTTTTACACTGAATTTGGTCAAAGGATTGGCTTATCACGTCAGAATTTTGAAATTCTTGGGATTAAATACATAAAAAATAGCATTTGTCTCTACTTTTGAGGTTATGTATAGAATCCAAAAATGTTATAAGCTTATTTCTTATAAAAAATAATCATTTAACCAAAATGAAAATGGTCATGTATGAAGTTTTATCGTGAACTTTTTCTTACAATCTTAATGAAATTAAAAACTATTTTATGTTTGTGTAATTTTGTTTTCGAAATTTCATAAGAAATCTAGATTCATTTGGTTAAGATTCTTGGGTTGTAGGACCAACTAAACAAAATATTTTCATTTTGCATATAAATGTTTATATGCAATTATGTATAACGATTGATACTCAATTTTTGAGAGATTCTAATATGACTAAAACTATTGCATCAAAAAAGTTGCCAAAATTTATATATATACGTACATAGTTGCCCGAATTTGTATGTGTTCTTCTTAGCTGTAATAGCTACTGTAATATATTTTTCAAATTTAAGTTTATTCTCTAAAATTTCAAAGCTTCGTGCATAAAAAATTGCGCGTCCAATCAACTACGCCATATGCTGGTATCTTACAATTAGTTCAAACATATAAAAAATCTTCTAAGGGAACTTCCTCTCAATTTTGGAGGTCCATCAAAAATACGACATTAACAAAACATTATTTTTCTCGAAAACTCACTTCTATTGAGATGCCGCTTTTGTGCTTTTCACATATTTCATTTTGACATCACACGTCGTATACTTAACATTAAATTAATAAATTTAATGAATAACATCGACAAAAAGATAGGGTCACCGTCTTTAATAACATAAAATTATTAATTTTGTTATTAAAGCAAACATTGTGAGTATTGTTTTAATTAATTTCAATTATATATTTTTGATTTTTTCTATGCATATAAGTCAGCATCAGCCACATATAAGGCACGCTACGTTTTTTTGTGTTAATACCACATTGTATTTCTCTTTGCTAAATTTCTACGCTACTACAGAACAGATGCCGCACATAGCAAGTAGATTAGACAAAAACCTAAAATTAAAATTTGCTTCAATTTGCAGAGGCGGCTTTAGGTCCCGTGCATTCAATAGGTGCGAGGCCCAAATATTAAATAAGGTCACATAATAAAAACAAAAACAGTGTTGAAGCAACTGACATTGATCGCTGATTTGGCTTTGCTTTAATTTTTCGATTTTAATAAAACGTTAAATACCTAGTTCTTTCTTTTATGCACGAAAAACTCTGTTGTTAGCATTTACGACGCTATAAAAACAGTTCGAAAACGTTTTATAGCAAATTATAAAAATAAAAAAAGTTATATGGTGGCTCGCGAAGTTCCTTACCGCGCTAAACCTCGTGCAACCGCCGGCTCTGATTTTAATACAGACGTTCAAAAACTGTCATGCCTCCAAGTGGACAGTAGTAGAATAAAGCACGCTGTTCTACTTGTGACAGCGTGTCCCCGGTGACGGATTTTACGTCATCCGTTGCAATTGTGGTTTCATGGAAGGCTTTATTTTCTCCCTTACACTAATGGCCTATATTATTCGGCCACTTTATAATGTGTGATTCATTTTAATTTCCCCAGGCCAATATCTCGAGAACAAAATAAGATAGTGTCAAATGTTATAAGGATTCTATGAGGTATATAACAGTAAGCTTGCCCTTGACCTTGAAACCAATTTTCTTCAAGGTCGATTCAAAGTTAACTGTCAACTTTTTTAAAAACAAATCTATAGTTTTTTTGTAGATTTGTATTCTATGAGAAAAAAATATAGAAATGTTTTTTATGAAAAATTGCGTCGTTAGTTTTGGCCAAAATTTCATCTTTTATCTCCTAAACTATCAACTTTCAGTAAAAATCGCACGAAGTAAAAAGTTCTTAAAATTTAACAAAATATTCAGAAAAATATTTTTTTATTTCATTATAGTAATTTTTTTTCTATGACGTCATAGATTTTGTATTAAAAACAAAAATGTCACAAAAATTTTACTTTTAAATTTGAGATATTAATTTTTTCTTTCGTTTTATGAAAATGAAACACAATCACGACAATTTTATAAAATTTCTTAAAATATTATTTTGAGAAATTTTGTTCTTAAGAAATCGATACCATGTGCTCTTTCAGTGTACATCACTTAAAAGAAACGGCTCAAATATGCATTGTACAATGGTCGTAAGAGAGTTAACGTATAAAATCTTAGGTTCTTATCGAGCGTAAGCGTTTCGGTTAACTCAACGTGTTAGTTATTTTTTAATTTTTTTTTGCTCTTAGCCACCATAAAAAAACCTATACTCGTACATACCGCGTTCACGTACAGCTCTTCTTCTGCGTCTCTCTTCATAGCCGCGTGTGCCCGGACGTGGACACCAATATTCAATATAGACCCAAATAAAAACGCGTATACAAAAGCACAAAACGGCCAGCGATAAAAACACCATAAAAAACGATGATATATACATAAGAAATTCATGCATATCAGATGTCATTTTATTGTTAAATGTCTGTATGTATTTTAATTAATTTATTTTAATTTTTTTTTTGCTACAATGCTCTACTTTATTTAAATTAAAACAACTGATCTGCGTGTTCAGTACGAACTGTTGTTACCAATTTTACGCTCAAAACGGAGAACTTTGAAAATTTTTTTTATGTTTCTTCAACTGTTTGCTTTGACGTTCATTGTTATTTACAATTAACAATTTATCACTGACAAAAACAACACAAATATTAAAACATAAGGGGAAAAGTAAGTAAAAAGCTTGACAAAAAACGAGAGATTAATAAAAAAGGAAAAAATAAGCAAACAATAAAAACGCACACTTTCGTATTGAGAAAAGAGTTTTTTTTTTAATGTTGAAATTGATGAATGTTGTTGCGTTTTGACTACGTTGTTTCTACTGTTAGCGCTGATAATTGATAAGATAAATGATAAGACAAAACACAGAAAATAAAAAATTGCAACTCTATTTTGATATACCCTACACATTAAAAGAGAGTCTATTGAATTTGTCACAACAACATTGTGGAATTATTTAAGAAATAGTTTTGTCGTTAGGATAGGTCAAAAAAAAATACACATATATTTTTTAAAATTCATTTGGTAGTAGCACATTTGGTCTTAGGTGGAAAAAATTAAAAGAAAATATTAAAGTTTAATATGGATTTCAAACCCATTATTTTGAAAGTGCCTCTTCGTTGAGAAGAAATAATTAATTAAATTGAAATAACAGTTCATAAAATTTATTTAATTTTTTCTTCTCAACAAGAGGGGCTTCCACCACTTTCTAAATAATGGGCTCATATGTAGATATCAAGAAATTACCTGCAGAGAATTCTTAAATTCTCGCAATTTTAAAAATTGTTCTTGTTTTCTAAAGATGTTTCTTACTACTATAATTTTTTGATTGGGAACTAAAGTTATAAGCACCATATAACAGGCTATAGAGCAGTGTCGACAAGCTTATACAGATACATGTTAGCAAACCATGTCAATGTGTGCGTGATATACAATATAATATACAATATAATAGCCGAACGCAATCGAGTCGTGCCGAATCGTATTTCGCAGCGTATACGACGAGAATCAAGCAACTGATTGATTTCTGCCGCAATTGCTCGCGGGCTGCAGAATGCCTGAAACTGCTCTAGAGGTTGAAATATAACAATTGTTTGAAATTTATTTTCTGGTGTTTTAAGGTTTTTTAAAAGCTTGGTTTATTGACCCATATCGTCAAAGCACGTGGCCCAGTTTCTTTTAAGGGTCTTATTTGCGACTTGCAAGCACAACGCCTTTCACGTAGAATTTACGGGTTTAATCTGTTATAAAAAAGCTTTCAAACTATATATAAAAATTTGTAAAACTCGTTTGTTTTTACGCTTTGTAAATGAACTTTTTCGGTATATTTCGATATCTTTCGATATTTCATTAAAAAAAACGAGTTCAACGTATTGTATTTTTTTTTTAATAGTAGGCGGTGCCACACCTCTAACAGGAAAATGCGTTTCCACTGTTAAACTATTGGACAAGTAGGTGGTGTCATGCCCCTAACAGTTAATAAAAGTTTTCACTGCTAAACTAATGGATCGATTTTAATGAAATTTTGTATATATAGAAATTGATTGAACACTGAGAAAAGATAATTGTTTTAAATTGAACGATGCCACGTCTCCAATAGGAAATTATGTTTTCATAGCTAAGCTAATGGATGAAATTTGGCATGGAGATAGATTAAACTTTTTGAAAAGGCATTTGGCTGGAGCCTTAACAGGAAAACAAGTTTTCTTAGCTAAGCTAATCAACTGATAATTGGTAAAAAGATATGTATATGGAACCCTAAGGAAGGGATAGAGATAGGAATAGGGCAACATATTACCATGATTTTTGAACAAAAAGCAGCTACTTTTTATGTCACTTTTTTAATACCAAAAAGTATATTTTGTTTTTTTTTTTGTCACTACAGTACAGTAGGTAAAGGATATAAGCACAATTCATATAAGAAAGGAACGCTTATAAGAAACATTTTCGAAAGCACCGCGTTTTTTCCCAATGTTTTGAGGTAAAAAACAATCTATATAAGAAACTTCTTATAAGAAAAAAACGCATAAAAGAAAGCTTTTTCCAAGCACCAATATGAAAAATTTTAAGAAAAAAATAACGCTTATAAGAATTTTTTCAAATCGAAATTTTCGTTCTTTGGTCAAAATTGAAAATACGCGCCCTCTTTATGTCATCATTCTTCGATCAAAATTGAACGAACATGTGTAACGATTGCAATTGCTGAACGCACTTATTACTCACTGCTGATTTTTGTGCGACTCGGATATAAGAAATAAAGTTTCTTATATCAGTAGTACGTATATAGGAAATTTTTTTCTTATATACGTAGTACTTCTATAAGAAAAAACTGATATAAGAAAGAAATTTGCGGGATTTTTTGACTTTCTTATATCCGTTACCTACTGTATAATGGTTGAACTTCACTACAGTGTATGATAATACCAAAATCTCACTCATCGGCTCAAAGGTCACTGATGATTCCATTTAGCAATGAATGAAAATAGCTTTAGCCGTTTTTTGTGGTTTTTCTTTTCTTCTATTTTTATAAATTTTTTTGGTATTATCATACACTGTACTGAACTGTAAGCTTAGTAAAATAATTTTTAATTCATTCTCGTTCAGAATCCATTCTCAATTTAACGACATATATAACGTAGAGCTATTTCGTTATTTTCGTAATGGTGAAAGTTTTTGCAATTTTTCAATTGGTGATCGATTTTTTTGTTCTGTCTTTTGTTCAATGTATTTTTTTAGAAAAATTAAAAGAAATGTTCTATAAAATTTTGGGACTTAATGTTAAATTGTGTACTCTCTATTATTTGATCACTGACTGGCTATAGCGTTTTATCTATCGTAGTTTCGAGCTTCAACCTATAGAGTAGTAAGTAGTTTAGTGCTGTGTGTGTGATCACAAACCGATAATAAATTTCCCACTTAAGTATATTATGTGTGTCATTTTATTACTACAAATGTTAACAATTTCCAATTTTTTTTCTAATAAATTTAATTTTATTGTAAATAAGTTGTACGCTTTTTTTAAAGTTACTTAGATAACTTTTCATAACAGTTATATCACTTTGTTATGATGAAGATAAATAATACTTCCCACATGTTTCGGTATAATATCTTCTATTTGTTATTAGTTAGCAAAGCATTTGACGCGTATAAATTTCTGTGAAAGATAACTTATTTATAAGCAAATAAAACTACAACACAAGTTGTAAACAATCTATTGATATACAAGACAATGTTTTTCGTTTTTATATCAATCCCAGTTAATTTATAAGAATAAATATTGGGAAAAATAAAACAAGTAATTTTAAATAAAATTAATAATTAAAAAAAAACACGATTCCATGTGAAAGTTGAATGCTCCTGAATATTTAAACCTAAGTGTAAGAGAGTTAAGACTGTCGTGCTGTTGTTATAAAATTCAAGGTTGTTTGCATTAAAAATGTGTTCATTTCACTTGAAATAAAATTGCTTAAAATATTCAATGTAAATAAAAATAAAAATTATAACACATTTCAGTTCAACGTTAATATCTTATCTGTTAACAGTTGTAAACTTTGTAAACTTGTCCTTGAAAGTTTTAACAAATCTAATTGGTAAGATATGAAAAACAGGCGAAAATAAAACAATGATTATCAAATGTAGGAAATACAAGAAAATAACCCAACCTTTTTCAGTTAAATAAAATTAAATTAATTTCAATGTGTAGTCAACAACATATTCTTGTTATTGTTATTACGCTAATCATTAAATTACGTTAGTGTGAAAAGCTAATTCGTTGCTAACTTATTATAATTAATATATATTTTGCTCTGGAAAACAAAACGTTACCCATTGTTTCTGATTCTTTTGTGATTTCTACTATGCTTAACGTATAGTAAACAATTAAAAAGCTCTTGGGTACTAAAGCCCGTTAGCTTTAAGCATTTTTTTATTTATTTTTATTGCATAATACGTAAAACTACACTTACGCAAGTCATTTAATCTGAGTGATTTTTCGTTTTCTTATTTGAAACTTTTCTTAAGATGTTTTTAATTCTATACGCCATGGGGAGCCGCCGCCACTTTAACTCAACTATTTTTTGGCAATATTTCGAAAACAATGCGCTATCATTTTGTTGTTGAATTGGCGGGAAGTTCTCAAGGATTTCAAGTTCAGTTAAATCTGTGAGTGTGATTTCGTTCAATGATTTGTATTAAACAAATTGTTTGGGTAAATAGTTAATGCCACAAGCTGAGATATTGCAACTTATTTTTGCAATTAAAATTTGTTTCTGTGTGTGTAGTCGTAGTCCATAAAAAATCGTTATATAAATTTAGAAAAGTTGAACATTTTTTTAATAGATTGTTATTTTTTCTAATTTTGAATTTGTTTCGGCTGCTTAATAAACTCCTAATCACATAATTTTATAATTTTCGATAGCTTTTCGATATTCGGTACCACCTTGAAATATTTTTTTATTTCGCAGAAAATAAAAATTTTCATAATAGCTCCAAAATATTGCTAGATATAATGCTTTTTATATTCGATTTTTAATTTTGAATTCAAAATTATACAAGTTTTTTATTTGAAAATAATTCAAAACCGGAAATGTTATTCTTTATTATTGCACGGAACATACATATTTACTCAGCGGCCTGGAATCAAGCCTTAAATAATACAACAAAAACGTCAAAGGAAAACGGAGTACGCTTTAAGTTGTTTTGGAAGGCGTTTCGTTCATAAACTTTAAATGTTGTCAGTACGTTCGTCTGATATGCAAACCAACTTTAGCCGGTACTGGACTATTTGTTAATACAGCGAAAGCTAAAGCAAATTCAACAAAAATGCTCCAACAAAATTTTAAAATATACGGGAAAAACATAAGCATCAATACATCACTCTCAATGCTAAGGCGGTATCGCAGAAGACATATGTAGCAGAAAACTTATGCCATGCTTCCGAATAATGGTATATGAAACACTTAAAAGACGAATACAAGCTTTTGTATACTCCTGCTTGAGACGGATATTTAGGTCGATCACGATCTCGTATTACGAACATCTTTTGGCTACCAACCATAACTCTTATCTCAATTGAGATTAAGAAAAGATGCTGACAATGAATAGGCCATACGATCAGGAAATATATCACCAGAACTTTGGCAGAACCAACAGGCTGAGAAAGATTAAGAGCATCGTGATGCCAAAGGATAGATAGTAATATATTAAAAATCGGAATGAACTGGCACAATATAAAACAACGATCATTGACTAAATTTAGGTATCTCACCTCCATCACAAAACATCTGCATGAAATTCACATGAAATATTAAGAAATAAGTCATTTCATCATATATTGGTCTGCTTTACCCTACTATGCTCCAACTGCACCGCAAACAGCTTTTATAGGGATGATTGCACTAAACAAAAAGTTGACATACCTTCGATTTTCTCTAATGTTTTGTTTATAATGGACACACTATCGAGCAATTTCTTAAGCATATGTTGGACATGGCAACTGTTAATAAATGATTCATTCATAACATATCGTTAGAAAAGATTTTTTGAGAACATCAATAGTTACAAATAGAAAAGACAACAAATTTTTATTGGATTTTCTGTAGAAAAAAAAAGTGTTAATCATTAGAAGCGCTGTGTTTAGGAATCTTTTCAAAAATTAATAAAAAGATAATACTTGAAATGAGTTATACAGTTTGTTGACTAATATAATTGGACACAAAACAAACCTGTGACTGCAGGTTCAATTAATCGGTATTCACCAATTCCCGGTAAAGGGGGTCCTTCAGAACGACATTTTTTTACAATCCACAAAATAAACTGTAAATATTCAATTTCATTAAGTAAAATGCAAATTCAAAATAAGTTACCCACTTGTAAGAAGCATAAAAAACTTATAAAACCAAATATAAGAACAAAGCCTGCTATCACAGCGGTTGTACCTTCGTTCATTTAGGCAATTGTTCTTTTGTGCATATAAATTGAAAAAATTTTATTTCGAATTAAATTTTTAACTTGAAATCGACAAAATCGTAACGTACATAAGGCACTGAAGCAACAAAACTAAATATAATTAGAAAACAATATTTTCATTTGATTCGTCGATTATAACTTGCAAAATTATTAAATAGCATTCTTTGATAAAAAAATAATCCTTATCATCATAATATTATATATAATGATTAGAGAAAGCATTGAAAGAACGTGTACTCGTTAGAGAACATGCGAAGTTAATGATATTTTAGTTGCGTTTCATACGCCAAACACTGCAAGCTATCTATAGCTAGCAACGATAATTGTATGGGAAAGCAAAAGAAAATTTCAAACTTAACGATTAAAATCATTAATGAGTATAAATAGCAAGTTGCTTAAGTGCCAGTGCTACCCAGTAGATTTGTATTTTGTTTATTGTATATTTTAAAATGAAAAGAAGTATGGCCCTTTGGCGAAAAACAAAATTGTTTAAAAATAAGTAATTTGCAATAAAAAAAATAGAAAGAAAAACAACGAGTACTCGCATAAACAACAAGTACTCGTTTAAACAACAAAAGGAAAAAGTTAATCAATGAAAGCGAACTTAAGCTGTTTTTAGAAATCTCTTGAAAAATTAATAAAAAGATTAAACGGTGAATGAGTCATACAAGTTGCTGACTAAAGTAATTGGACACAAAAAAACCTGTAACTGTAGGTTCAGTTATTTGGTATTCACCAATTCCCGATATAGAAGGTCCTGCTGAACAGCATTTTTTTACTATACTATTACGTAGATTAAGTCAAATGCAAATGCAAAACAAGATACGTACTCTTAAGATGCCTAAAACAATTAGAAAACCAACTAGACCAAGAATAAAGCTTGCAATGAGATCCGTTATATTTGTGGTCATTTAGGCAAATACTTTTTTGCATACAAATTGAAAAATTTTTATTTTAAATTTAATGTTGAACTTGAAATTGACAAAATCGTAACGCACATAAGGAAACAAGCAACCAAACTAAATATTTTTGTTTCATTTGATTCATTGATTATAACTTGCAAAATCGCAAGTGCTTTGATAAAAGCAATCCTTATTATCATAATACTATATGGCATAACGATTAGAAAAAGCATTGAAAACAGCGAGTAAAAGAACTCGCTGCGTAATGTGCGAATGATATTTTGTTGTGGTTCATTCATGGTTTGTTAGTACACCACCTTTATACGGTCGTTATATCGAAAAATATCCAGAAGTTGGAACTTCACAAACTTTGTTGTTTCGATAAAACTCAAAATGTATACAAAAGTATCGAATATATAAAGTATGAAATAGTATCAATAGTATCACAGTACGAGAGAATAATAATTGATATATTATCGAATATTGAAAATTTAAAATTTATATATTGGAAAGTATCGAAAAGCCTATATCACTGAACGCAAATTGAAATGTAATAAAAGTTATTGGAACTCGGATAGCAACAAAGAAAGTTGAAAGGTATTGATAAAAGTCGTGTGGTGAAATATTTCGAATAGTCGATAAGTGGGCTGTATACAAGTACCATCGAAAAATATTCGAAAACATTGAGACTATGTATGTAGTCAAAAAGAAGAAGATGAAAAGAAATTAGCACATTTTAAAAGGTTTTGATAAAACGTTTGTAAAAAGACAAAAAAAAATTATAAAAATCTTTTTTATTTGGATTGATATTTAAATACTGACGCTAACAAACCTGCGCCTGTAGGCTCACTCAAATCTTCCTGGACAGAATTTTTTTGCAATAGCACGGCATAAAATAGTCTAAAAACATTGAAATTACTTGATTTATTTTACACTGCGAGAAAAAAATTAACTTACTATCACAATGACGAACAAAATAATTACAGGACCAGCCACTATTATTACAATTTCTTTTACAATTTCATTCATTTTATTCACTAAGAAGTTTGCATATGAATACACTGAAATAATTTACTTCGAATTTTAACTAAAGCTTCAGGTAAACAAAATCGTAATGCACGTGAAGAACTGCAGCAATAAAATGCAAGCAATATATAAAAAAATTATATTTTCACATTACTTAGTTTTTATTGTATGTAAGTCAGACAAAGTTTGATAAACAGTCGTTATCATTCTATAACGAGTATTGATTATATGCCATGTACTTTCCCGTACCAGAATTTCACAATAACTTCCCAAAAAAAGACACTCTTGAAATAAAATTGATTTTGATTGACAAAGGTACTTCCGGTACCGATTAGAATAAACCAAAACGTGTAACATAAACTGGACCAAATGAATTCAATAAACTCCCTGATACTTTGAAAACTTATATAGTTTTTTTTAAAAAATCGCATAAAATCGAATTGAGACTACGTATGTAGTGAAAAAATCAACAAAAGGTGATAAGAAAAAAGCATATTTTAAAATGTTTTGGTAAAACGTTTGTAAAAAGACAAAACTGTATAAAACTTTTGGATTGGAACTGGATTGATATTTAAATACTGACGCTAACAAACCTGCGCTTGTAGGCTCCCTTGCTCGATTCACAACACTTTCTGGACAGAATTTTTTTATTGCGTAAGCACAGCAAAAACTTATCTATAAACATTGAAATTGCTTTAGGTATTTTACACTGTGTGAAATAAGTTAACTTACTAATATCATGATGATGAAAACAATTATTCCAATTTCAAACATTTCGTTAATTTTATTCACTAAGAAGCTTGCACATGAATACACTGAAATAAATTTATTTTGAATTTTATCTAAAGCTGCAGGTTAACGAAATCGTTATGCACATGAAGAACTGTAGCAACAAAATGCAAGCAAAATATAAAAAAATTTTTTTTTGGCATTACTTATTTTTTATTGTTAGTCGGACAAAGTGCGATAAACAATCGTTATCACTCCATAAGAAGTATTGATTAAGTATATACGTTAAGCTTATTCCGTACCAGAATTTAACAAATAGTTAGACTGATTCGGAAAAATTATGGGCAAAAACTTGATGAATTCGAAAAGTGGGCGTGGCAGCCTTCAAGGCAACAAAAACTTTAACCCATTAAGTAAAAAATTACTCAAGAAAATAGTAAAATTGAGATTATGTATGTAGTCAAAAAGTCAACAAAAGATGATAAGAAAAAAGCATATTTTAAAATGTTTAGGTGAAACGTTTGTAAAAAGACAAAAATGTATAAAACTTTCTTGTTTGGATTGATATTGAAATACTGAGGCTAACAAACCTGCGCTTGTCGGCTCACTTGGGCGATTCTCAACACTTCCGGGACACATCTTTTTTGATATGTAAGAACAGCATAAAATAGTCTAAAAACATTGAAATTACTTGAGTTATTTTACACTGCGAGAAAAAAATTAACTTACTATTACAATAATGAAAAAACTAATTATAAGACCAGCCACTATTATTGCAATTCCATTTACATTTTCATTCATTTTATTCACTAAGAAGTTTGCATATGAATACACTGAAATAAATTTACTTCGAATTTTAATTAAAGCTGCAGGTAAACGAAATCGTAATGCACGTGAAGAACTGCAGCAATAAAATGCAAGCAAAATATAAAAAAATTATATTTTCACATTACTTAGTTTTTCAAAGTTTGATAAACAATCGTTATCATTCTATAACGAGTATTGATTATATGCCATGTACTTTCCCGTACCTGAATTTCACAATAACTTCCGAAAAAAAGTTATAAGACACTCTTGAAATAAAATTGATTTTGATTAACAAAGGTACTTCCGGTACCGATTAGAAACGTGTAAAATACACTGGACCAAATGCATTCAATAGACTCCCTGTACTTTGAAAACTTATATAGTTTTTTTTAAAAAATCGCATAAAATCGAATTGAAACTATGTATGTAGTGAAAAAGTCAACAAAAGATGATAAGAAAAAAACATATTTTAAAATATTTTCGTGAAACGTTTGTAAAAAGACAAAAATTTATAAAACTTTCTTATTTGGATTGATATTGAAATACTGACGCTAACAAACCTGCGCTTGTCGGCTCACTTGGTCGATTCTCAACACTTCCGGGACACATTTTTTTTGATATGTAAGAACAGCATAAAATAGTCTAAAAACATTGAAATTACTTGAGTTATTTTACACTGTGAGAAAAAAATTAACTTACTATTACAATAATGAAAAAACTAATTATAGGACCAGCCACTATTATTACAATTCCATTCATTTTATTCACTAAGAAGTTTGCATATTAATACACTGAAATAAATTTACTTCGAATTTTAACTAAAGCTGCAGGTTAACAAAATCGTTATGCACATGAAGAACTGTAGCAACAAAATGCCAGCAAAATATAAAAAGATTATATTTTCGCATTACTTATTTTTTATTGTTAGTCGGACAAACTTCAATAAACAATCGTTATCATTCCATAAGAAGTACTGATTATATTCGTTGGACTTATTCCGTATCACAATAATTTCCGAAAAAAAGGGATAAGTCGCAGAGAATTAAAATCAGCAGAGTTCATGTTTTCATTGATTTTGATCAAATCTTAACACTAGACTAGAGCATTGCAGATCTTTTATTCTTCTAGTTTTCTTACAATATCGAGTTTAATTACAATAGTCAACACAAACTTCGTACCGAGATTCAGAGTGATAATACCGATTTGGTGATTTTGACAGTCTATCGTCAGAATTTAGTGATACATTTTTATTAGGTGAACTAATTTTTCAGATATTTTTTAGATTATTAAAGTTAGCAAGAGCTCACGAGTTCATTGAGCCGAAAAACAGTTTATTTAAAAAAGTTATTGTACATTTAGCATAATTCTTTGACGACGCAGTGTTGGTAAACGTATAAGCTTAAGGCAGCTTTCATATAAAGGTAAATTCGAATGCGAATTCTAAGGTAGCCAAGTGCAAACAATAGAAATTGTTACTGCATTGACTTCAGCATATAAATGTATATATTGTAATATGGATTCCATGAGCGGATCCATATTACAATATGGGTCAAACAAGTGAAGAAAAAAAAAAATAACTAAGCCGTTTTGGGGTCATCATATTCTATAGACCAGCGTTTAATAAATTCAAAAACACCTTTTGATTTATTCATCTTAGACCAAAATGAACGCAATTTTTTTTACCAATAATGACGCCTAAGTCTATATCAACCTCATATAGATTCCTTCTCAGATCCTACAAACACGAAATTTTTATTTTAAGTTTTGTTAACAATGTTTAAATGAATTGGCACTTTATGCTGAAATATGAATGGAAAGTTTTTAGAAGCTTTCATTAGCAAAAAGTCAAATTTTTTATAAGCTTTTCTGTTGAAATTGACAAAAAATGTTAATCAATAGAAGCGAACTTAATCTGTTTTTAGGAATCTCTTGAAAAAGTAATAAAGAGATTAAACGGTCATGAGTCCATGAGTCATACAATTTGCTGACTACTTTAATTGGACACAAACAACTTGTCAGTGTAGTTTCAGTTATTTGCTATTCACCAATACCCGTTAAAGTAGAGCCTCTTGAACGACATTTTTTTACTATCCACAGTATTAACTGAAAATATTCAATTACAATAAGTAAAATACAAATGCAAAATAACTTACGTACTTTTAAGAAAGCATAAAATATTATAAAAACAATTAGAAGACCAAGGCTTGCAAAGAGATCGTTTATATCATTGTTCATTTAGGCAATTTTTTTTTTTTTTGCATATAAATTGAAAAATTTTTATTTATGTAAAATATAATTTTTTACTTGAAATTGACAAAATCATAACGCACATATGCAAGACACTGAAGCAACAAAACTAGATATAATTAGCAAAAAATATTTTCATTTGTTGTGTTGGTTATAACTTGCAAAATCATTAAATAAAATGTTTTGATAAAAAAATAATCCTTATCATCATAATACTTTATAGTATAACGATTAGAAAAAGCATTGAAAACAGCGAGTAAAAGAACTCGCTGCATAATGTGTGAATGATATTTTGTTGTGTTTCATTCATTGTTTGTTGGTACATCGTCTATATACGGTCTTTGTATCGAAAAAATCAAGAAATTGATGAAACGTCAAAAATATCGAATATGTAAAGTATCAAATGGTAATGAAAAAGCAAATAACATCGACAAGAGTATAAAATTGGATAAAAGTGGACTGAAAACAAAAGCCATATATGGAATAGCATTGAGACTATGTAGTCAAAAAGTCAATAAAAGATGTTTGTAATATATATATAAATATTTTGTTGAAACGTTCATAAAAAGATAAAAACCTGAATGTATATTAAATTTTTTTTTAAATTGGATTGATCTTAAAATACTGACGCTAACAAACCTGTGTTTGCACCATTTTGATTTTCACCATTTCCTGGATACAATTTTTTTGACAAACAAGCACAGCAAAAAATAATCTAAAAGCATTGAAATTACTTGCGTTATTTTACACTGCGAGAAAAAAAAATTAGCTTACTATTACAATGATGGAAAAAATAGCTACAGGAGCAATCACATCTGCATCCATAATTTCTTGCTTTTTATTACACATAAATACACTGAAATAAATTTATTTCGAAATTTATTTAAAGCTTCAACTTAACAAAATCGCAACGCACATGAAGAACTGCAGCCACAAAACTAAGCATAATTTAAAAAAAATATATTTTCTTATGGTTTTAATTTTTATTGCAAAGCACGATAAACAATCCTTATCATCCCGTAGAAAATACTGATTATATACTTCCCGTAGAAAATACTGATATTATACTTATTCCGCAGCAGAATATCGCAATAATTTGCAAAAAACTGGGATTAAGCAATCCTTCAACAAAATACAAGCAGCGATGAAAATTGAAATCAACACAGTTTGTGTCCTAATTGATTTTGATAAAATCTTAACAACAGATTAGCGCGTTGTTAACCTTTAATTCTTCAAGTTTCCTTTAATGCTGAAACGTAAATTATAGGTAGTTGAAGGGCGAATTTGGACATTGGAATATTAGACATGAAAAAATTTCTTCGATAGGAAAGATATGATGATACATTATTTTCTAGTGATCGCAGTATGTTGCAATTCATAACAGTAGAGTTTTAACAACTTAAGACATGCTGGATTTTGTGATATCAAGGTTGTTCAAATTTGAGATAGTTTTTTAAATTACCTGCCATTTTTTACAAGGACTAGATTACACTAATACTTCTTCAAATATGAAGTAAATACATTCTGGTTTTCATTATTAAAACTCATTTTAAATATGGTGAAAGTTATTTAGAAGTTGAAAGAAAATTTCATTCAAAATACGGTAGAGAAAATCCTCTGACAAACCGTGCTATTAAACTTATCATTGATAAATTTGAACAAACTGGTTCAGTTCAAGGTCAGAGCAGCAAAATTTATCACCGTACTGGTCGTTCAAGTGAAAATATTGCAGCTGTTAGCGCAAGTGTTACTGAAGAGCCAAGGACATCAATTCGTCGTCGTTCACAGCAATTAAGCCTCAAACTAACAACTTTGTTCAATATTTTACACAAAGATATTCATTCTGTTAATACAACAGAACGCTGCAACATGCTACACAACAACGGATTGAATCGAACTTTTTAAAGTGAAGTTTAATAACCGAGTAATTTCTTGAAGTACAGACGTGATTTGGCCATCATTTGATCATGCAATTTAACACTATTGGATTTCTTCTTATGGAGTTTCTTGAAGGGTAAAGCTTATGCGGATCAACTCAAACTGTTCAACCTTCACAAAGACAACATCATCGAGCAAATATGACTAATTGAACCATCATTATGTGAAAAAATTATTTAAAATTTTGCTAAAAGATAGACAGTATGCCCAGCTAGCAGAGGAGGTCACTTGAAGAACATTCTTTTTCAATATTAATTGAAATCAATGTAAATTAATTTCCAATAAAAATAATTAAAGCTTTCATACAATTTATGTTTTTTATTTAAAATTTAAAAAGATACCGCTAAATTAACATCCTAAAGTTCTCTCAGAGATGTGCTAAGTTGACTCTTTCAAGGTAAACTATGATATCCAATTGTACTCGATATCAATGTTTGTGCAGTAGATGAATCAGATAAATTTTGGCAATCGATTTTCATTGATTTCTTAAACTTTAAACTTTCACGTAAGTGAAGTAATTTTAGAAGCCCTAGCTTCAACCGCATTTAAAAATTAAGAGTTGAATTTGGTAAGCCCAGTAGTCTTTTAAAATATGTTGTATGAAATATTTGAAGTTGTTCCTTGTATCGTCTCCCCAGGTCCCCAAGCTTGAACTGCAATTAAAAGTTAAGTAGAAAAACACTATTTAACAAATTTGTCATATCTGCACATGGGTCAACTTTACATCTACATATGCATAAAGTTTGCATAACAGAGCCTTATGCAATGTTCCTTTCTTTTATTTGCTGCTTTAGACGCACATTTATCAAGAAAAACAATCGAGAATGTTACTCTTCAATAGGTGCGCATAAAATTTTTCGCAAAATGACAAGGAATTTAGCAAGTCCCATTATTGCGCCATCTGCCAATAACGATAAAAAGTGGTAAAAGGTTAACACCCTCCGTTTTTTCTTTCTGCAACTCCATTTGAAGTACCGTTTACAAATCACCACTTGAAATAACTCATTAATATAATATTTAATTAAAAAATACGCTCTGTCATACATAGACTTAATTGCATAAATAAATCTTGCACCAATGCTTAAGGAGAAAAGTTTTTGCCAATGAATATTATGATCGATTGAGTCAAATGCTAGACAGAAGCTTTTTGGAATCTGAGTTGAAAGTTTATAGCCGATTGTAGGACAAATATATTGTCAAGATAACATAATCTCACTGCTAAATTCGAGCAAAACACTCATATCACACATTCACGGTCTTAATCCATTGACCTGTATTTATGTGAATATTTATGATAAAAGTCGAACTGCACAGAAGAGTATCGCATGTATAAAGTATCAAATAGTATCGAAAAATTAAAAAAAAAAAACAACAAACAGTCAGTAAAAATGGAATAGAATAAAATTGAAAATTTATAATGTAGTATTGAATATCAGATTCAATAAAAAATAACAAGTAGTATTGAAAACTATCGGAAATGCTATATAGCTGGATGCAAATTGAATTATAACGAAGCTCAAAGAGCAACAAAAAAAGTTGAGAGGTATTGACAAAAGTCGTATGGTATCGTATATATTCAAATAGTCGATACAAGTGGGCAAGCACCATCAAAAAAAAAACTCAATAAAAGATGAAAAAAGAAAATGAAACGTTTAGAAAAAGACAAATGATTGCATGCATAATAAACTTTTTTAGTTGGATTGGACTTAAAATACTGATGCTAACAAACCTCTGCTTGTAGGCTCACTTGATCGATTTGCAACAAATCCTGGACAGATTTTTTTTGATGCGTAAGCACAGCAAAAACTTATCTAAAAACATTGAAATTGCTTGAGTTATTTTACACTGTGAGAAAAAAGTTAACTTACTATTATCATGATGAGAATTATTCCAATTATTATCATGTCGTTTATTTTATTCACTAAGAAGTTTGCATATGAATACACTGAAATAAATTTATTTTGAATTTTATCTAAGGCTGCAGGCTAACAAAATCGTTATGCGCATGAAGAACTGCAGCAACAAAATGCAAGCAAAATTTAAAGAAAATATATTTTCAAAAGATTTCTTTTTATGGTAAATCGTACAAAGTGAGATAAACAATCGTTATCATCCCATAGCAAGTACTGATTATATGCATATGGAATAAGACTTTTCTGCAACAAGACATAAGCAGCAATGAGAATTGAAATCAACACAGTTCGTGTCTTCATTGACTAAGACACACACGAATTTCATACCTAGTAAGTTATATTATTTATATAAAGTAACATTCATCAAAGTTTGCATTTTTAGTTTTAAGAGTGATAATATCGAATTAATGATATCGACAGTACGTTGTCAGAAATCTATGAAACGTTATTTAAAGCCGAGTAAAAGCACGCTGACTCCAAAAATGAATCACCGATTTTTCAGAATTTTTTGGCTTATTTCTTATACATCTTAGGCTGATAACTGAGTTGTGCACTCAGCAAAAAATAGTGTTTCTTATTCCCAAAACATTTTAATGTTAATATTTTTCATTGTGTCAGTTAAATATGAATGTAATTTTTTAAATAAAAACAAAAATGGACTTATGCCATGGTACATATCATATTTTCAATTGGTTATACTGCTAAGCTCATTGACTACTGAACTCATTTATTTTTGTAGAAAAATAATTTAAATTTTATTAGCAACCAGACGCAGATCGGCCTACATTAAAACCAAGTTAAATGCACACAGAAATTAAATAATAAAATAAAATAATAAAAAATTTATTATTTTGACAATCAACGACATGTGAGATTTGTCCATCTCGACTTACAGCATCGATCTCTTTACTAACTAACTAACTCTAACTAGTAATGTACTCAAACTTACCTACCTATTGATATATTTAGATATCATTGGTAACTTTTTTTGTTTGTTTTTCGACTGATAATTATTAATTATATTTGAATATTATTTGATCGAATTTCAAAGTCATTAGTAAAACAACGATATTCATGTGAACTTGCACAAATCGGTCAAATGCTTTTTCTTAAACAATGGAAAACAGCTGACCGGTGTTGCAAACAAAAAGTAGAAGAAGATTACATATTTTGTTTTGGTTGTGGCAAATGAATGATTGATTGATATGTATAGACGCAGTGACGTTGTTTGTTATTACAACAACCACACTGCTTTTGACACTTAAGCTCATTACAGTCGATGAAAATTTGATTTTGCACGAGTTTGAAAAGCTTTTCGTTCAAAAGAGAGCAAAGTGCAAAAATCACCGCTATTTTGGAGGTAACGTTACACCTCGAATTGATTTTTCACAGCAAAACTACAGCAGCAGTACTGAAATTACTAGTCTTTCTCTTCAAAATTCATTTTCGATTGTTCCGAATCGAATTTTGGTTCTCGATATATACATATCTATTTCAATCTGTAGTATTTCGTAATTACTAGGCAACCTAGTCCAAATGACCCGTGTTAAATTTGGCTAAAAAAATTCTTCTAGCGTTTCCTGATGATATCGAAAAACCGATTAAATTGGATATCCAAAGGCTCCAGAATAAGCACTTTCAATCGGTTTTTTGACATCATCAGGAAACGCTAGAAGTTGCTAGTAATTTGTTTGGAAAAAGTCGTACATTTTAGTAAAATTGGGTGTTCAAGACAAAAAAAAGTACATTCGGCCTCTAAAAAGTACATTTCAAATCTCAGTTCAGTACATATTCACAAAACCCAAATACCATCACTGTGGAGGATATATTGTAATAAATAATTAAAACTAATAGAAACTAGTTTAGAACTATCAAATGAAACGAAATGGGAAAGCAGATTTTGTAGGTTTTACTTGAGACTCTGCCAGCAGATTTGCTGTTAGTATCTACAAAATATTGTTAAAATGATCTTAAATAAGCTAAGTTGCTGAGAGGGTTGCCAAGTGTTATTCATCATCGAACTTGTAATTTTTTAGAATTTTGTTTAAGTTGTTTCTTCAAAAGATATAAGTACCTGAACCTTGAAGATATCAAAATGCAAAAATTAATTCTTAGAATAAATTTAAGGTAAACTGTTGTTTTCTTCAAAAACAAATAGAATACGACAAAACTTTTATTCACATCTAATACTGAATAATTTTTTCTTTGGACAAAATTAATACATTACACATTGGCTTGTGAAAAGTGCCGCCTTTAGGCAAGGGTCCACAGAGGCCAGACAGCATGGGAACAGAAAGGCCTTGTTATTTGTATGCATTTTTAATGTAACGACCTTTTTTATTTTGATTATAAAATTTTTTTTTAGAAGCGATCCTTTCCAGTTGTTGGCCCTGAACCCCGCAAACTCTTAAGAGGACCCTGCATGTGAATTATGTTATTAACATGAAAATTGTCGAAAAACTGAAATTTTAAATGAAAACTAAGGGAAAAGTTTTGGAAACATCACAATACTCGTAAGTATATATTATGGGTCTTAAGTAAGTTTAGAGTAAATGTTTTCAGGAACAGTTATCTAACCATAATTGGCATAAACAAACCTGCATTTGGTGTGGGCCCTGTTGCTGGTACACAAACAATTGTACGTAGTACTCGTCGCTGTTCTCGACTATTTCCATTACTCGTAGCATTTGATTGTCTTGTAGCACGGTTTCTGCACATACAAATTGAAATCTAAAAATCAAATATCAGCGGCTACAAATCAAAATCACCATATCAATTTACCCTTAGAATGCTTATGAATATGAAAAGACAAATCAATGTGTAATAGACTGCTTCCAAACTTTCGTCACTAGCCATTTCAGAATGATTTCAATACACTTGTTTTATATTTAATTATTTAATGCGTATACGCTTAAAACTACACTTAAAAAAAGATTTGATAATTTAATATCTAAAATCTAGAGCTAAATATAAAGAAAACCGCAACGCACACAAACAGTTGCAGTTAAATTACTGAATAGAATTAAATAAAATATTTTAGTATATATGGTTATAATTGGCAAAATCAATGGAAAAACTGATAAATTGAAGTGAAAAAAATACAACAAATACAACAATTATTTATCAGCATATGTATGTATGTATGTATGTATAGCCCAAAATTTAATAGGAAAGAGGGTGGGATATCCTTATCTTTCTATTGCGATTAATGATTAGGTACACTGTAGAACAATTTTGGAAAAACATTTTAATTGACAGCTATAAAATATATATTTTATGAAAGGTGATTTTCAGCTGATCAGCTTTTAGAAGCAATATTTTTGTCCATGTGTTATCTAGTTTTTAATTTTTAATGGATTCAAAGTTTCGACTTTCCTACAGATATCTAAATTACTCTGACTAATTAATGTGAATTTGATTGTAGAAAGTCTAAAAATAAGTTTTTAAAAACTTTAAAGAATCTCGAAGCTTCGAATTCAAATCTGCTGTATTGTCTAGTATAAGATATTTGTATTGTAAGATGTGTTAAATACTAAAGCTTAAGTGCATTTAAAAAAAATTTAATGAAAAAAATTAAAAGTTAAGTGAAGATAGGCGCCACTTTTTTTTAATGAATTTTGAAGTTGCAAAAAAAACGATGTTAAATTATTTTATCACGTCTGCCTCTGATATATTGTGTTAAGGGCATTATTGATATTGAAAATATAAAAGGCAGAAGTCCACATTACCGTATTTTTAGAATGCATATTAAGTGCTCTAAAATGTCTGCCTTTGAAAAAGGAGCGCTAGAGTTGACTGCCTTCTCCATATTTATGTTTTTTATAAGTAAAGGAACCAGTCAGTCAAGAGGCAGACGAGATAAAATGATTATGATATTCAATTTCTTACGTTAAAACAAAATTTTAAATTGGAAATCATTTTAAGATCAATATGTTGTCTGGAGGCTTTTCATATAAAAAAAAAAATGCATTTCTCGAACAGTTTTTTTTTTTGTATTGCACGTGATTCGCAAGCAAGGTACTCTGACCTAGTCTACGATATCATTTTATGTGGCCAAAAATATGTACGTTTGTATAAGTATGTACGTCATGTGATACCACAAATCTTAACAAAGCTATATTGTCATTTATGTCTGTTATTCACTGAATAAGATTGTAACGAAAAAACAAAATTAAATAGATAGCAGATAAGGATAATTTATTCGTCTTATACGAGTACGTGTATGGGAAAGTCACATGTAGGAGGGTTTGATTTGCTAAGCGACCTTCCCTGTTAGTTACAGCACTTTGCAATCTTCAGGACGACACCCATACGCTTAGAAAATTTTTTTTTTTTTTCGAAAACACCCAAAATAAACTAAGTCAACTTTTCTCATCTAAAACTATTCAGTTATCCACCGTTGGCATTATTTTTGGATGAGTACATCTTGATTAACACGAAAAAAAAATTTCGGAAGGTTTAAGCATTTCTTTGCTTCCGATTGACTTTGCTCATCAAAAAACATTTTTCCGGAAGGATTATCATATTGTAGATAATTCCAGTTACCCCAATACTATTCGTGATTTCAACGGTAAAAAATGTATTATAAGCAAGTATAGAGGATTTTTAAGAATCACGTCAAAAAGTGATGTTAAACGGGTCCACCATCTTTCATTTACCTACTTGGCATATTCATTAACATAGAAAAAACTGCTACAAAATAATATCCCTTTATATTCAAATGTTACTTTTCTGTTACTTTGGAAAAAACCATCTGACTATATGTTTTGTAAACACTAACCTTCGTGAAATAAACTTATATTACTTTGTAGAAGTTGACGGGCAAATAGATTACGTTGCTGTACTACATGTTGTTGCCGTATAACATTACGTTGCTCATAGTATAAATGTGTTGTACAGTAGTAGTGCAGTATCCACTAATAAATAAAATATTCCTTTAGAACTAAATATAATCAACAAAAAACAAAAATTCGCTTACTTTTAATGCACAGATTATAAACAATAGCGCAATATAGGCCCAGACATTTGAAGCTGATTCCATACAAAGAGATTTTTTTGTTGTTTTTGTTTGTAATTAAGTAAACGAAAAAAAAAAATTTACTTCAGATGAAATTTTGAATTTAAAATTTTATATGTCAATTGTGGAGATGGCGTTTTTAAACTGATTTTAAAAGCAAAATTAATAATAAATCTTTCGTCCACTTCAAGTTGCTTTGATGAGAAAATTCAAAGAACATTTAAAAAGCAATAATTCAATTACGAAAATATTCCAAATTTTTTAGGAGTAATAAATGACCATTTCAATTTAATAGCGTGGAAAGAAATTTAAAGTTTCAAATTTCTAAATTAACACGTTCGAAACTCTGTTCAAAGATATATTTTCTAAAAAAAAGTATAACACCTTAAGGAGGAAGCGAAGAGAAGTCCACCCCAATGCCAAACTATGTTTAAAAGGATGAGAAAAAATATGGAGCTCTAATACATTAGTCCTACAGGATGTCTCCAAGAATACTTCAGGTATAATCGTGGGGTGTTGAATCTCTGTTCAAACATATGCCAAAGTACAGTTAAAAGGAATACAAATACATATAGTTCGGAGACATATGGAATATTCCATTACTCCTCTAGGATGTTTTCAAGGCTACTGCAGGTACATTCCTAGGATATTGGAATCTCTGTTGAAACAAATATTTTTTTTTATAAGACTTGAGCACTGCGCTCCAACGTCAGACTATGGATAAAAGGAATACAAATACATGGATCTCGGAGACATAAGGAATTATACATTACTTCTTTAGGATGGCTCAAGAATACTCCAGAGATTATGTTTTTTTTTTGAAGAAAAAAAGTTTTCTTATAAAAATTAAGTACAGCCCTTTGATAAAGTATAAGGAACGGAGCGGTCAAAGACTACTCCTCACAAAATACCTACAATATAGAACAGAGTACAAAATACATATCGCTCGAAGAGCTGTGAGAAGTAATCGCTAACTTAAGGGATCATTTATTTTCCAACTAACTGTAAGAAGCTACCTAAATCAAACTACGTATATCCTTAAGAATAATTTATTGCTAAAAAATCAAGGAAGCAATATACCTATGCTTGAATTTACTCCATCAATTGCATTTCGATCAATATGCTCATCTCAACATGGCATATACAAGTACAACTCACTAACCTTGTATATTGTCAATATTCATGCTACGTTGTATTTGTAATTCTTGAAAATGCAATCGTATCCTCTGTTGTTCATAGTTAATAGTCCACTGTTGGTAAAAATTTGAAATAACCTGATTTTACGTGATTGTATTTTCTGTAAAGTTCTATGTAAGCATACTTTTAGCACAAATATCACTAGTAAAATAAGCACCATATAATAAAGCCAAATAATGTTTTCCATAATAAAATCGTTCTTTCTGTAGAATATTTGAGTGGTATTTTCAAGAACCAAAATATAAAATATTTTCGAATAAACACATTTTAATTTTTATTATGATTTATTTTTTAATTATTCCCGACATACTGACATTTAAAGCAAGGAAACTCTACCCAATGGGAAAATATGTAAGCGCTGAATTTTAGTAAGAACATCCCGTAGGCGCTCTGTTTGCGTTTCATCGATTTCATTAATTTTTGTTATTATGAATTTTCCAATTTTACCTTAACTATTCATATAGTGATACCCGCAGTTTTAACACGCACGCGCCATGTTTTTTTTATAATGAAATTAATCTTTTAACATCATATTCTATATTTTTTCTTCAAAAATAATAAAAAAAAAAATTGAAAGAGAGTTTGTTCTTTGAACTTCGAAGTCAAACGCTACAAATGAGGAGAAAAAAAGCCAACAATAACAACAGAGAATTGAATAAGCAGCATAAGCATAACTACAACTTTTGTGTGAGGTTCTGCAAAAACTTTATTATAAAACAAAGCATATTTAACTTTAAAAAAAAAATAAGTAAGCGATAACCTTCTTTAGCACAAATATGTTGTCTTAAAAAAGAAATTATTAAAATCGGTTCAGTATACTTTGCGCCAAAGCGTTACAAACCATTTGCATTTAAGCAATTTTATATAAATAGTATAGATATATCACATCAGCACTCTGAGTCAGCAAAAAAGCGTGATCCACTCATGCTTTACCAATCAGGTACATATTTTAATCAAATCAAATATTTATTTCTTAATTCTTTTTTAAACGTAAATTGTTAATAAATTCAAGTTTAAGATAAGGATATGTACCACTTCAATAACTCATATATTTCTCAATTATAGATTACCGGTTTTTCCAGCGATAATCAAGAAGTCTACACCCTTTACCCAAAAGGATTTCGGTAAAGGGTGTACTAGATAATTTTTTATGTGCTCTTTGCGAGGGTGCCATGTGTTCTGGCTCGAACCCTATGTTTGATGGTGAAAAATGAGTTTGAATTTCAGAACGTTTCTCTGAAATTCGCCACAATTATTAAAATAAAAAACTCTTCAGCGAAACCTCTATAAATTTTTGAGTCGGATAGCAAGAAATGCGTAAATGAAAAGCAAATAAAGCATCTAATTTATGCATGTATTCGACACGCTTCTCAAAGCTCGTCATTTTGTGAAAACTCGCGCGTGCCGAGTACTAACAATAAATTAGATGCCGGCGTCTTTATTTGCTTGTCACTTACGCGTTTCTTGCTATCCCATGCTATGAAAATTTATGTAGGTGTTGCTGAAGAGTTGTTCTTTTGATTCGTATAAGCTTTATTTAAAAAAAATGTTGTTGATTTCAAAGAAACGTCCTGAACTTCAAACTTATTTTATATCACAAAAAAAAAGGATTCTGAGCAAAAACTGTATATATAATATGTTCTAATATTAAATTTATGCTTTTATGGAATCTGTATTGAAGATGGTGATGGACACCATACTTTACGGATATAGTACTCTAATCGAAGAGTCAAATCCATGAAACCTACACTCTTGAGTTACGTGTTTATGTATTTTCATATATTTGTCGCGCAACACAATTGACATATTCCACTCAGAAGCTTATGAAAAAGAACACTAAAACCCATGGAAAAAAAATAACTTGCAAACTAATTGCGTTTCACTTGAAACTAGCCTGGTTGTAGTTAAATTTCTACACTCAAATTTACTATACATTTTGGTTTCGCTTATCTTAATGATCACATTTTTATAGAAAACTATAAGTTCACTTAGTGAAAGGTTCAAGAATTATTGTAATTATCATATATGTATGCTGTAAAGAGCGAAATTACATCTATAACTACATATTTGGAAATAAAAACAAACCTTGTGTTACGACGACAACTGGGTGCCTAGCATTCTCGTCATTATTTTCATTTTCATCGCTGCTATTTGAAAAACATGTAGAACGTATCATCTAAAATTTAATTTTAAATGAAAAAAACTAAATGATTTCATTGAAAAAATTACAGAAATTCAGAGCAACTTACGTAGGCAAAGTATAAAATTAAAAATGCTGCATAAACAAAGTCCACAAACTCCATTTAAAAAAAAAAAAGTACAAATTTATAAAATTAACTTAAATATAAACTCCCAATTAAGTATTAATACTAAACTCATTAGCTGCAGGTTTTTAACTGAAATTTCTACCCATAAGTTGCCGTCAGTAATACAGTAGTAGTAGCTTTAGGAATTTTATCTATTTATCTTTCTGTGTTTTCTTTAACTTGACTTGTTGTTGTTTTCTTTTTGTCTTTTTTTAAACAACAGCTACAATATATTGTTTCTTTGAAAATGTTTACTTAATGAGAAAGACGCACCTGTGCTGCTTCCGCCTCGTGTCACATTATCATTATGAGATGATTCTTCTGGCACTTGATTGAGTTTCTTTTTGAATCCTTTATAAATGATCTTGAAATGATATATTTATGAATTTTTAAGATGAATTTGCACATTTCAGAAATGGTATATAATTCAGGTAGTTACACTTACGGCAAAAAGTAATAGCAGCAAAAAAGCCAAATAGATGAAATCGACAATAAACATTTTGTATTTATTTAAGTAATTTTTACCAATTTATTTATAATAAAATTTCGAAAAATTCAAATTGCACACTCTTGGGTAAACAAATTAAAGTTTCAGAATGAATTCTGCAATATGGGATATTGGAAGGTACTGCTTAAAAGGTGATACTGTAGTGCTCAACTTATCTAATCATTGAGATAAGAACGCAAAAAAAAGCTTTAGTGAGCTTTTGCTTTTTTTAATAAGTTGTTCTTTTCTCTTATGATTGTTTGAGTTAATCTCATGGCTGTTTTTTATTTCAAACTACATTATATTATCTTAAGAGCAAATAAAGCTCGATTTAGTCTAATCAATCTTAATAATTTTGACGCTGTTTTAAAAGTCATATTGTGTTTCGAATAGCGAGTATTTTTTGATTTATTTGTAAGCAGATAAAGATCTTGAGATCAGTTATAATAAATGTCAAAAAATCAAAATGTTGTTTGATTTGTTTCATACTGATTTTAATTAAATTTTTAAAATGTTTTGATTAAAAATTATGTAGAACAAAAGTTTTTTGAGAAAACAATTTTTTTTTTTTGTAGCTACGACACCTGGCTCACAATCGATTCATCGAAATCAGTTACGACTTTGTAGTCTATGTAAAAGCTTTATATAAAAATTGTAAAATTAATATACATCTTTCTTATGTCCTATTTTCTTTATTCTTAATAACAACTGAATAGTCCTTATCGAAGCACTAAAAATAGCCTGTATTTTATTTATCTCGTTTTTGTGTCACGTTTTCAAAAAGAACAAAATGGTATTATTTTTTTTACTTTTTGATTGATGTCAGATAATTTGCGTATAATTAAAGGAGGAAGATATAAGAACAAAACAAAACAAAATATAAGAAGAAAACAAAAATTCCATTGCATACTTTAAGTTGTTAAAGAAAGGTTAAAGTGCATAGAACTACCCGAGTAGAAATTTTCATCCGGATCGCATACGGCTGGCCCTAGAGATCCAGTCCGAACGTGGGCAATCGGATCAAGCCCGGATAGGTTTGATAACACATGGAGCCAGGCTAACCGGACACTGATCAGTTTGCCTGATGCGGCACTGATGAACTGATTAACCTGAATTGTTCTTGATTTGGCTGAGCTGATCAGGGTTGTATAAGTTGTTATAGTGTTGTAGGGCTGCAATATGGCTAGTCTTTCACATATCTAGTCTGGAATTCCTTAATACGTTTCCACCTTTTAGATCCTGATAAAATTCACACATGGCGCCCTGTAATAGGGTCCGCCATTTCTAGCCTGATCCGTAGCAGCATTATGGCAGGGCATGTTTGATAGAAATTCCTACCCGGGTTGTTTGTTAATTACATCTTTTTCTTTATTTCAACAGATGTTTGATGGTAAATTTTTTACGTTGTTACGTGAAATTGAATATCCCTGGCAATTCATTGATAATAGCAGAGGTTTTTGTGAGAAAGGGGCATGTTTTTGTAGAAAACGAGGTCCGAAATGTTTTTGTTTGATATGTATGGATGGTATGGTTTTTGGCTCAAGAACGAGATAAAAGAATAGCGATGATAAGCAAAAGTCATAAAATTTCATGGCTCATAAGCTCAACTATTTTCATACTATTCATCGTCAAAGCTAAAGATTTCTGTTGAAAAATTGTGTGATAGTGTTCATTCCTATCACCGACAATGATGCTTAAGGCCTTCAAGGCAATTGGCATCGCTGAATTCTGAAAATTTGTTGGCTCAATATAGCATTTTCAGTACAAATGTACTTTATCAGTACTTTTTTGTTCAGAGATCCCAAGATTATGGACTAGGGATGTTATGGATATCCGTATCCGTAACCAAAACCACCAGGTATCCGAAAAAAAACATTATCCGTAACCGTAACCAAAACCGAAATAAAGATTTTTTAGTAGCCGTATCCGTAACTGTAACCGAAATATTATATCCAGATATAAACAGTAGTGCAATCATATTTGTAACAAATTCGCTAGAGCACAACTCTTCTGAGTTTACCCAATAATCGATTTTGTAAATCAATAAAATGTCATATTTTGTAAAATCAAAATTCGCATTTTCTCTTTATTCCTTTCAAAATTAAAAGTAAAGCCTGCGTTTACTTTACTACGGTTTAATATTTAATTGTTTCATATAATTGATGTGAAACCTAAAACGAGCAAGGTATGGAAATATTTCACTGAAATTTATAGTGATTTAGCAAAGTGCAAGCAGTATGAAAAAAATTTTTCACGTAAAGGTGGCGAGACCAATTCAATAGTGGGACCACTACCACTTCCTTTAAGTCCACCAAAATATCCGTATCCGAAACCGAAACCGAAATAAAATTATATCCTTATCCGTATCCGAAACCGATACAAAAATGTTTAAATATCCGTATCCGTAACCGAATCCGAAATTTCATATCCATAACATCCCTACTATGGACTATGGAGTTATTGTTTTTGGGGGTGAGAAATTCGGTTCCATCAGAGGTTTCACCATCTTGAATCCGATTTTCACGCCCCTCACCTCTTTTCCCATACATGAGAAAAATCACATGCATCATATCTCATCAACTATTTGATTCAGATGAATGAGACTTGGTACATACATATATATGTACATAAGAGTTACAGACAAAACTAAGTTTCAATGAAAAAATGGGCGATGTCATGCCTTTCATATGAGAAAAAACCGAAACTTTTCATACCTCAGCAATTATTTTACAATTTTTTCCGAGGTACTGGACGCCAAAATGGTTCTTCTACCGCATGGCAGTTGTTCAATGCACGCCACTGAGCTCGCCGTATAAATTTCACGTGGACAGATTTAAGCGTCACCAATATGAAACGAAAATTACTCTTCTTCTTGAGGAGGAAAAATCATGTACTCTGCTATGTGCTGATATACTCAGAGTGATATTTAGGTAAGCGCTATCAAAAAAAATCAAGGAGAGTTTAATGAGCCACAGGACAAAGAATGAACAAGTTTGGACAAATGGATGTGGCAGCTCCCTGTCAATTAAAATCTTAAGAAACTTTTTTGAGAATGCTTTTTTGAAAATGTTACAAAACTCTGTACAACATTTGGTGACATTAAATAGCATTACAAAAAAGAAGCGGCTTTAGACCTGTGGTATGTTGATTTTGATAAAAGCAAAAATTTAAACTGTGTGTTCTGGGTGCATTTGGTAAAAGACTAAACACTATTTTGAATTTCTTAGATTATAAAAATGTATCCTAAATGACGAACCTATTGTGTTCAGCAATTCCAGCCTTGTTCGTTCTGCATTTTCTGTCGCTCTTCTCTGTTTTTGATTCATCTTTACAATGAGAAACTAAAATTTCGAAATATCAAAAGTTGTATGCCAATGATATTGTATTACATATGTTAAAACTTACAACGAAAAGAATCAATAGGATTGGACCCCAAACTAATAAGCTATAAAAGACAAAAACCATTTTGCAACTTTGAAAATTTTCACAAACTTTAGTTATTTTTTAAATTAAATTTTACTTTATTGTTGTTAACATATTAACGAAAAATATAGACTGCACGATATTTGTGCCATTTAGAAATTGCTCAGATATGCAGAAATCAATGTTGCTGAGATTTTACTATCAAAGTTGTTATCAGTGACTTTAGTAAAAGCTTTAACCCATTAACAACCGAAATAATTGAATTTTTCAATGCGTCACATGGGAGACTGTATAAAGACAAAAGCTTAAAAAGAAAATAATGTTTCCACCCACCACTTGAGGTTAGGATAACCATTTTCAAATAATCTTTCCACAAAATTCTAATATTTATCTCCTTTAGTAACGTCATAAGAATAGATCAATATATGATCAAATTCATATAGATCCTTTTATGCTATAATTTACTTTAAGCCCTCAACACAAAGTTTGAAATAGGCCTGGGTGCCAGCTTGGCGTTGAGGGCAACAAAACGGTCGATTCGGAACGAACTGGCAGAATAAAAAAGATCGATAAACGAAACAATTTAGTTATAGACTTTTTGTTCAGGTTTTACGCTCCTTATGGAGTCATAAGATTTGTAGGACATTAGTACCTTAGATTGTAACTAACAAACAGATAAATTACAAAAAAATGAAGTAAATTCTTTTTAAAATTTAACGTCAGAGTCGCATTTCAAAATTTTGTTAAATTCAACGAATTATTGATATGGCTGCTTTATCATTTGGCAACTATTAGCGATAATGGGTTAATGTCTTTTTACTTTGTCTTTCGAAAAGTTTTACAAAGTTTGCACGAATTGGCTTATCCAATTATTAATCGTAAATCATAAGCAACGAGTGATATGTCTTTCATACAAATAAAATTATTTGAAGTTTCGAGGGTTTTGACTTCTAATCAGCAATATTTTTTATTTATAAACAAGCTTTATAATTTGAAGACGATATCTACAACAAAATAGAACAAATCGCTTTGTTCCTTACATACATAGTTGATATATTAAATTTTTATGACAGAATATGCCATTTCATCAGATAGGGGTCAGAACTCAGCAGCACGAATAAAATGGCAATCTTGACTTTTTATCGAAGTGTTGAATAAGTGATACTACTTATTAGAAAAAAAAAAATATCTTGACCACATGGTAACATAATTTCTTTTGCCAAGTAATTGAAAATTAAGTTGTTAACAAATCAACCAAAATTTAAATTATCAAAAGGAATGTAATGGACTTTAGTTAGTCGCTTAGAAAGTTCGAAAAGTTATTTGACTATAAACGCAATGTGAGGCGTGTGTAGCTTAACTCATTCGCCATATTCTCCGGACTTAGCCACCAGTGAATATTTTCTATTTCCAAACATAAAGGAATGTCTCGGTGGAAAAAGATTTAGCTCCAAAGATGAAATTATTGCTCAAACAAACGCTGAGTCTGTATCTGAATTTCGGTGTGCTCTGTTCCATCTCCCTTCTAAGACATTTGCGATGTGATTGAAGATTAAATTGTTTGGAATAGTGGATCAACACAAAATGAACTTTTCAAAAAAATATATATAACTAGCTAATCCCGCAGACGTTGTCCTGCCCTTTCCGGTAGGTATTCTGGATGTTGTATGAACTAATGCTATGGAATGTATAAGCGAAACAGCCCATTTTAGCAGTGAAACTTATTTTGCCCATACTTTTTATATAAAGTCCTATTCATCAGTGTCCAGTACTTGACGAGATATGATTAATTTGATTTTGGAGGGCTTGTCACTGCCCATTTTTCTAAATCGAACTTTGCAAAAACCTTCTATAGACCATTAGAAACATTTAAAAAACAATTATGAAATCTTCGTGAAAATTCTATTTAAAAAATACTTTTGTATGTATGTATGTATACCCTAAGTATGTGCCTCTAAATATAACAGCCACGTGGTGTAAGTTCCATGGGAATCGATTAAGCGGTCTTCGAGAAAATTCTATTTTAAAAATATGTTTGTATGAGGGCCACCCTAAATAAAAATTTTATTGCCTAAGCTATTATTTTTAATACAGAAGCCATGTGGTGTAAGTTCCATGTGAGTCGAGTAAGTGGTCCTTGTGAAAATGCTATTTTAAAAATATGTTTGTATGAGTGCCACCCTAAATTGCCCATATAGGGGTATGAAAAATAGTTTAAAGCCTATTCTCAGACCTACTGAATATACACACAAAATTTCATAGGAATCGTTCCAGCCGTTTCGGAGAAGTTTGGGAACAAACACTGTGACACGAGAATTTTATATATTAGATATCTGTTAACTTTTTTTTATACTATTTATTTCGGAGTAATTATTACAAAGCAATTAAAAAAAAATATTCCTTAACATTAGGGACACAAAATCAATAATATGTAATTAATTTAGTTCCCTGGTTTTGAATGAAAATAGAATGAAACTTGGTTAACGAATGAAAAGTGACTCAATAACTTATATAATAGTGGACGTATCTAAGAAAGTGGGCGTGAAATTTCTCTTACTAGCAGAATATAGCACTCCTTGCTCTTTGCTATAGCCATACAAACTCTAAAAATGTGAATGTGGAGCTGTTTTATTGATGCAATGCCAAGTTTCCAAAGCCCTCACATTTTCAATATCAATTTACATTATAAGGGGACGTCCATTAATTACGTGAGGTGCTTTTTTTAAAAATTCGATGAAATTTGGTGAAATCTGGCGGGACCTCTCCTCTTTCTCACGTAAGATTTAAATTATAATTTTTAATGTAAATTCTAAGCGTTAAGAAGTTGACGTGAGGTTTTCCTTGATCCCCTCCTCTCCCTTGGTGAGATTTTTTCGGACCCCTTGCCCCCTCTATTAAGACTCACGTAATTAATGGACGTCCTCTAATACCACACATTCTTGTGTCAAGTTTCATTAACATTGACATTAAAAGAAACACTTTTAATATGGCGTTAAGTGCTTTTTGTTGCAAAGTTAGGTGCGACGCCCATGTTCAATGGCTTAAAATGTCGCTCTCTATACCAAGTTAAGTTAAATTATTTGTTATAGCTATATTTATTAGCAATGTAATAAAATTTTGAGCTCCAATGTCTACTTTGGCTTATTATTCAAAGCGCATTAATCATAATTTTCCGAGTATAAAACTATGTTTTATTATTATTATTAATTAACAAACCTTCAACGGGTCGACGCCAACAGAGAGCTCTGATAAGAATCTAAAAGAAATTAATATCAATACTTTGTTGAAATACTGAATATCGTTGACAATCAAACTTACGCGTAATAAAAGCGATAAACCAAACAATATAAGCAGATAGTATATCCAACTAGCAAAACTCATTTTAGAAGAAACAAATAAAAAAAACACTTTGTTTTTATTTTTCAAAAATTAATCAATACACTACCAATTTGGAATCTTCTTGAGAAATATTCTTGAAAACTTCTTGAAACACCTTAGAGCAAAGAAAATCGCAAATGAAAACAAATGAATTTAATACAAAATCGGACCATAGCTAAGAGTACAACACCACAGGAATGGGTCTTATCTTATCAATCATTTTTTTAATAAAGAGCTTTCTCTAAAACTCATAAATAAGCTCAATCATACTTTGGCGTATATCTATAAAACACTATGCAATTTCTGATATATTAAGTTCTTATTTGTATATGTCAAAAAAAAAATTACCTATATTACTCGAATTTCTTCGGATACTGCGTATATACTTTTTTCATTGAGGTATACAAAGACAAGAGAGAGTGACATTTCTATATTATCTTGTTTCGAATGCTGAACTAACTAATATTGACCAGTTTCAAAACATAATGTTCAGTTAATAACAACAGCTGAAATGATAAAATGCCCAGGCCCGGATTCACCTTAGAGGCACACTAGGCCTGTGCCTAGGGCGGCCAATATTGGCAACTTTGAAAATTTTTTTACACAGAGGGGAAAAAGTGCAAATACTTGGAATGTCGCCCCCTAAATTACCTACAAAATGTTGACAAGCAAAAAAAAGATCCTCACTTTTGATATTAAAAAACATTTTTTCCATATTCACCAGTGAAGAAGGGTGGCAATTTATGAATGGCCTGAGTGCGGCAATTTTCTAAATCCGGGCCTGAAAATGTCAACAACCATTCTTCCAAGAACGAATATCATGAATAACTTAATAACGACACAGCGAATTTCGACAAGTGTTAAAGCCTTTTAAAATGCTGTTTTTGGAATTTTAACAAACGTTTTAGTAATCCAATTTACTGTGAAAGTTTCCTGTAACAAAATTTTATTTAAAAAATGACTGTAATCTGACACGAACAGATCTCGGCCTTTCATTAGTATGAACGTCTTCTTTTTAAAAATAGATATTTTGGTTATAAATTATGTATCAGAGCCTCTAGACGACGTAATATAAAAAAATAGGTAATAGCCTAAGAACCCGCTGTAGAAAAGTCGAGTTTTGCGTTGCCAAAGCCCGTCCCAATTCCCGAAAATGCCCGAATTTTGATCTATTAATTTAATTAAAAGTGTATAAGAAATTTGAAGTGTATGCCACACGATAGAGCTCGAAGAGCCTAAATAGAATATGTAAGATTGCATTGTTGATTCCTGTCCCAAATATAGTAGGTTGGAAAGGGTATTGTGGGTCAATTTTTGTTGATACAGATTACAGCTTGAAATATATGCCAAACGATAGAGCTCAAAGAGCCTAAACAGAAACAATTCCTGCTCTAAACATGAGTTGTCACCCATTTAAGAAAAATTGGCCCGGTTGGCAACCCATGTTTAAGGCGGGATTTGACAAGGCAACTCAAAATTTTCTATCTAAGCTCTTCTGGCTCCATCATTTGGCACATATTTGAAGCTGTTATCTTTATTAATAAAAATTTAACCAAAAATCGGTGGCAACCCATGTTTGGAACAGGATTCAACAATGCTAATTCATATATTCCCTTTACGCTCTTTGAGTGCTTTCATTTGGCATACATTTCAACAAAACGTTTCGCACTTAAAAGAGTTTATTAGTAGACTATTTGTAAATAAAAACCTTTGACATAATACATACCTCCACACAGATCCCAAAATTTATATTTGAAAAAGAGCTGAAAGAAATTATATATTTATAGCTTCGAGAAAATTTTGAATGAAGCAGACAATCAGACTTACGTATATTAATAACAATAGACCTAAGTATGAAAATAGCATATACAGCCACTCATTAAAAGTCATTTTATTTTTTAGATTAGAACGAAAAACGTCGCTATAAAACAACACACTTTGACTAAAAACTTTGAAGAATTCGTGAAAAATTGTTTTGCGAAATTTTAAGTAACACGTTAGAGCAAAAGAAATGAAGTTAATGCAAAATCTGGACCGTAACTAAATCAAAACAAAGTTAATAAATATTCTTATCTAATCAAAAAATCTTTTATAAGTAAAATTAGAATATGTGACGTTTTTACTTATAAAACTTTAATAAACTTCAGATTTCGCATATCAATTAGAGTGGCACTTATTTAGGAGAATAATTTTTGTTTTGGCTATATTTGTATTATACTTAATTGAAATTTTTCATTTAATGAATGATGTGTGATATATTTTTTTTTTCTTCAAACACTTGTATCTTAGCAAATATTTAACAGAAACTTTATTTTTTTTTTAAGCTGATAGCTTTTAATTTTACAAATACAAAGACATTATCAGCATTAGCTTAAAAATATTTTATCTAAATAGAATTTATAATTTTCTCAGACAAAAAAAAAACAAAAATCTTTCGCATATTTCTATGTAGGAAATCTAAACACATTGTTGACTGGCAATTTTACACAGAAACTATCTCATGTCACCAGATGACAATCAGATAAAGCAACTGCGTATAATTCATTGAAAATTTCTATCTTATTGAAATTTCGATAATTTACTATTAAAATTTTTATTACAATTTTAGTTTAAATACCGAGAATAATATTTTCTTAATAATAAAGTTGGCGCGACTAAACAGAATTAACAACGTTTTTGAAATATCCTATAATGCCCTGAGTTTCATAAATTGAAATATATATGTAATGCAAGTGCAAACCCGAATTAACTCGTGAGCGGTCAACAACGTTTGGGCATGAAAACACGAGTTAACTTGTGACCGGTCGACAATGTGTTAATTGTTAATCTAGCAAAGAATAACTTAGCAAAAATCTTTCAAAATGCACAATACTTTTTGATTCTTTCCTTAATGAAAAATATTATTAAAAAAATTTAAGTTCATCATATTAACGGCCACTCTATTGTGGAATGCATTTTATCAACAAAATATTATTCATTAAACGAGAATTTGCAAAAAAAAATTATCTCAAATTATCTTAAAATTCTAAAGACAAGCGTATGTAAGTAAGTCACATGGTTTTTATGTTCTGGGCTGGGTTGCTTTGCAATAAGTTTTGGTCGCTTCAATTTCGCCAATAACTTTCGCATAAGATTGATATTTCTTTTCCTGGAATATCTTTTTGAAAGCCAGCGAACAGCCAGTACTTGATTTGAAATGTCAGTCCTTTGTCAAGACACGGTATTCCTTTTTTTTCACGGTATCAAAACTAGAGCTTGAAATAAACTTTTAGAAAAGTTTTTTTTTTTGCAAAAATTAACTTTTAACTAAAATAAAAGTAAAAGTTTTCTTAAGATTTTTTCATTACAAAATAAAAGCTTTTTTGACTTACATTTCAAAAAGTCAAACAAAACTTTTAAAATAAACTTGTATTGATAAAAGTCAAAACAAACTTTTAAAAAACTTTTATTAATAAAACTATTATTAATAGAAGTTTTCTTAACTTATATGTATTTTTAAAAGTCACATGCAAAAAGTTTTTTTTAACTTTTATTTTCAAAAGTCGAAAATAAGTTTTTTCTGCTTGAATAAACGAGGAAAATTCTAAAATATGGATTTTGAAAGTGACAGGGGAGGCCCTCGTTCTTCCTAAAGGAATGTTTTGGACCCATTTTTCAAAAAAAAATGTTGTTGCTCGAATCGATGGGAAAAGGCCGAATATAGATTTTGCTAGTGACAGGGGAGGTCCTCAATCCTCCTAAAAGGGTGTTTTGGACCTATTTTTCGAAAAAAATAAAAAAAAATTTTTTTTTGTTGCACGAATCGATGGGAAAAGGCTGAAAATGGACTTTGAAAGTGACAGGGAAGGTCCTCGATCCTCCTAAACGGATGTTTTGGATCCATTTTTCGAAAAAAATGTTATTTCTCGATGGGAAAAGGCCGAAAATGGACTTTGAAAGTACCAGGGGTAGACCCCGATCCTCTCAACACATTGAGGACGAAGCCGATTTTGCTTATGTTTCCCCAGGGACCACGTTTTTTTCACTATAAAACACTTTGAGTAGTCCAATTTTATGCTTAAAATTTTCTTCCAAAAAATAAGGCTACTAGGCAAAGCTTTTTACTTCATTCTCTGATATAAAAAAAAATGTATAGCGTAGCACATAAAGTTGTGATAAAAAAAACAAAAAGTTGGTACTAAAGTCATATTTATTTCGTGTTGCACGAGTCGATGGGAAAAGGTGGAAAATGGATTTTAAAAGTGAAAGGGGTGGTCTCCGACCCTCATAAAGGGGTGTTTTGGACCAATTTTTCGAAAAAAAAAATTCTCTGGATTCACTTTTCTTATATGAATAACGATATCACTTCACTGTTTCGGAAAAAATTTTTCTTTTCTTCTTTTTATAACTTCAGCTATGCGTAGTAGGAGTTAGGAGAAAGTAAAAATTTTTAACTTTCTTAATAAGCTTTTTGGTACTTTTTTATAGTTTTTATTAAAACCTTTTTTTAATTAAAAGTAAAAATTTTTGAGGACACCTTCTTTAATTCTAGTAAATATTTCCTTAACCTAAGTGAATTTTTGAGTTTTGAATTGCTGAATCCGAATGTTCCAGTTTTGTGTGATTTCATTAAATTAGAATATATTTTGAAATTAGCTGCATTTTTTTTGCAGAATTTTTATTTTCTATTGTTATTATTTTTACCAAAGAAAGCTTTCGCAAAGCCTCAATAGTAATTAATGCTATTTATATTTTATTACTATTTTCAAAGATAAGAATGGAAAAAATCTTGTTATACAATTATTAAGTTCTCATTCATGAAATCAAAACACTGACCTGTATTACTTGTGTCTGTTAGACCACTACGTGCAAGCTGTCTGTCTTGACGTATTCGATGCGTTTCTTCTATAATTATCGTATCAGGGTTCCAAAAAAGTATGTGATATATGTACTGTATATAAAATTGAATCATCAGTAATGAGGTGAAACGTTTCGTTAAAATTAACTCACTCTGGAATAAAGTATCACTGCTAACAATAGCAAGACCAAAAATAACCAAAATAGTATGCTCATTATACAATGTTTGTGTTGAATATATCACACAGAAAAATTGCAGCAGTTTAATGATTTGTTTACATCTACTGAAATTTTGATAAGTGACTTTAAGTCAAATAATTAAAATTTGCAAAGAAAAAGCTCATTTTAATCTTATCACAATTTTAAAGGGCAAACATGGTAATAATTTGACGATATATTTAATATTTTTATTAAAGCTGCGTAGTGCCCTAATTTTTAAATTCTTAGAAAGTAAGACATAGTAAATTATTGATTTTTAATTCCCAGTCTGCTATCATTAAATTAATTTTGATAGTAATTATAATAATGATAAGCTAGCTAGTTAAAAATCTCAATGTGGAATATGTCTGAATATTTAAAAAATTAATTAGTTCATCGCCTCTTCCATACTATTGTCTAATACAGCGATGGGCAAAATACGAAAAATGAGCCAATTGTGGCTCTTTACAACAAATACGTCGATTTTCTTAAGAAAAATAACTCAAAGACAAGCACCTACTACGCACATTTTTATTGTTGTAGCATTTTTTTTAAACGCGCTATATTCACATTGAATTTACATTATCATTTGCATTATTGTTGCATCATTCAGAAAAAAAGAAGCGGGCACATACTGTTATTTCAACACTCATGTTGTTCTTGCTTGATTCTTGATCGAATTTATGATGGTGTTTTGTTGTTATAATTGTTGCTTTTGTTGTAAGTGGCTCTTGCTTTCAAAATTTTGCCCATCCATGGTCTCTTACATAGATGGTTTTGCAACACGTAATTACATATTACATTTTTTTTTTTGCAAATGAATAAATTTCAACGGAAAAATTATTGCTGGGTATTTCAGAATAAATATTATTTCAATATCTTGCAAATTTTGATAATTGTCTGGACTTTTCCATGTAAGAACGAACCAACAAACTGCACAGATGATGGGCAGGTGTGTGAAATTAAAATCACCATTTATGTATAACTACCAGGTACTTGAATATCAAGTATCCATTGAAATTCACTTTTTATTTTAATTACGTTTAATTGTGAACTGATATCACTTGTAGCATATAGCACACTTGTTATAAATAGAAAGCATTTACCTGTATTTTCAGAAATTGCAGGCTGAGCCTGACTTCCACATTGACCCGGAATCACGTTATCGATAGAACTATCCAATCTATCACATAAAGCACGTTGTAAAAACTGTATACGAATATTGAGAATTTAATTTAATTGTTTCAATGGAAAGTTTCAGATTTGTTTTGATTGATTTACTTACGCGTATCAATATTATGATAGCTATGAATAGCAGAAAATAAAAGACCCAAGGCATTATATCAATGGTAGTTGACGAAAATATACTTTGATATTAATGAATTGAAGTTTCTGTTTGCACGCAATTTTTACAATATAATTCGATTACAAATAAAAGAACGGAGAAACAATATTTCAGAAAAAAAAGCTCACTTATCTTATCTGGTGATACCATTGCTAAGGATCAAATGCTAAATAAACAACTTATTAAATGGATTAATTACAAATTCATAGAACTTATGAGCTTTCTAGGTAATGTAACCTATGATGGAATAAATACGCCCACAAAAATAAAAATAGAGACCTTTCAAGAATATTTGGTGAGAGTAATTTGTTTGCAATGAAAATGAGTTTGTTTTCGGAAATGTTATACAGCTCTCAAAAAAAAAATCCAAAAAAGTTTACGAAGGTTGTAAATCTTATCATTGGCCATATTAACAGCAAAAGTGCGCCTGTTTTGTGGGGACTGACCCTTTTTCATTTCAATGACTCAATTAACTTAATACTGCTGCTCGAATGCATAGTTTTAATATATCCATACCCTCTTTTCTCTAATGTCAATTTATATCACCAAACTTTGTCGTATAGAGTATTGTAACATTTAATTCAATTCCTCAAATTAGGATTACTAGGTTTTTTTGTATAGAACGCCATTATAAAATTATAAATTATTATTTGAATTTCACACAGGGTTGCCAAGTAGAAAATAAGCAATATCGGCGTTCCAAAAATAATTTTACTCTGAAGGGAAAAAAGTCAAATATCTTTTCAAGTATTTGATTTGGTTATTGGAAACTTCAATCTTAACTTCAAGTGCTCTCGAAAAAACGGAAAAAAAACTTTTTTAAGAGAAAATCCTATTCATTTCTGTCCAAAAAATATATTCTTATGGACATATAAACAAAAATCTCATATAAAAAGAGAATATATAAATCCACACGTTTTATTTTAATAAAGCTAACTGTTTTACATAGCCAAATTTTGCAATTTTATTTTTCTACATAACAATGACTTTACATGTTAACACCTTAGCACACCCAGCAAAAAGAAAAAAAAAAATAAAGCAAAAATTTACTTTTGACCCAATTATTAGATTAGAAACAATTACCGTTACACTTCGCATAAATAAAAGTAATTACATATTTAACACAAACAGTTAAAACACAACAATAACAATCGCCAGTCAAGTAACTAAAACAAAAAGTTGTTGAAATGAACTAATTATAAGGTTAAAATTTGTTGAACTTGCAAAGAAGAACGTAAAGCAAAAACGACCGAGCCTGGTCAAAAAATGTGCGCTAACAAAAACATCAAAAAACTTTAAAGTAGTACGTACGAAGCCGTCACAAGTCTGTGAAAACCTTGAAATGAAATTAATGAGTGATGTAAAATTCCACAGGTAACGCACCTAGGAAAAAAATAAAAGACCATCCGCAACAGTTGAGCATACGTTGAGTAGTTAGTTATAGTATATGCGTTGTACTTATAAATGGAACTATGTGTATCACATTGAATGCGATAGTTTAGCGTGAATATGAATAGAAAAAAAAAAAAATAGAGCACATGCAAAGAAAAATTAAATATTATTTAATGCATTGAAAACTTAACAAAAATTTTTATGTCGTGATAACAAACTGAATTTCCCATAGATCACCCTTATTAAGATTTTGATCACTCTTTTGAAAGATATCGAAAAGATTTCCACTGAAAATATTGTATACATCCCGATAATTCGGTCATCTGTAACACTATCGATTTGGAAATTTCATATAGCAACATCATTTTTAGTGATTCTGTGGAGTAATTTAAATTTCAGACTTATGTCAACATTTTTTATTTTTCAATATTTTTCCACTTTTTTAACAATTGTCAACTATTTTCATCTAATCAACATTTTTCCACATCGCTCCATTTTTTCGATATTTTTGGACTTCTTCAATATTTCTTGACATTTATCGACTTCTTAAACAATTTTCAACTGTTCGACATAGTCAAGTTTTAATATTTATCGGCAAAAGTTTTTCGACTTTTCAATATTTATCGACATACTTATTAGGTGTCCCATTTATCTTGAGACTAGGTAATAACTTGAAATAAATTGATTTATGAAAAAAAAGTTTCTAACAAAAATTTGGCCGTTAATCTATCTTATAGAGCAAGAGCCAGCGACGAACAGACCTTCGTCATTTTATAAAAGCTGAAAGTTTCTCTGTGTATGTCACTAATGGAGGTAACAACGATCCCCGACTATGAAGTTTGGATAACGGTTATTTTGGCAGATAACAGGTAGCAAAGGTGTTAAAAATTGCATGTAACTTTCGTCATTTTATAAAAGCTGAATTTTATATATGTTACTTGAGGAGCTATCAAAAGATATTTTTTTCAGTTGGCAGACACTTCCGATGGTTACTATAGTCTGCCAGACACCTTAAAGGTCTACAGTAGTACAGTATAGTTATATGGTAGAAAGTGTTCTACAATAAATATCGGTTTGAAACTTAGGTCATGAGTTCCAGGAGATATGAATATGATATCACGTAAAAATGGGCGTGGTCTGACGTCTCCTACGCCCACCTCTTATATAAAAAATTATTAAAAATATGGTATAAGGCTATTATATAAATGAAAAATAAATCAGCATTACGGCATCACTAGCCAACCAGGGTTGCCTTGCCAAAGCCTGTCCCGATGCCCGAAAATGCCCGAATTTTAGCGAATTTTGTTGTTTTAATTAAAATTGTAGTATATTGCAGCTCGAAATGCATGCCAAGTGATAGAACTGGAAGAGGCCTAAATATAATGTATGATGTTGCATTGTTGAATCCTGTCCTAAACATGGGTGCCACTCATTTAAAAAAAATTTAGCCTAAAAACTTCTCCGAAGTGTCCTTTGTTTTCAGTTGGCTGAAAAAATTAAGAGGCGACGTTAAAGAATAACTTTTTACTTAATTTTTTCTTGTATAATGGCATTCATTTCAGTGGCGTCAATTCGGTAGGGCTGGGGAGGGCATTGGCCAAGGATCTGAAACTAGGTATTTTTCAATACAACAATTCAATAAAACCATCTAATAGTGGTGGAATATTAATTCTTGCCCCCCAAGGTTTTGGTGAAGTGACGCTCCTGATTCATTTATAAGTTTTTTACATCCGAAACAAATAAAGTAAGAGACTTTCAAACTTTAGAAAAGATAAACGAGAATTAAGTGAATCAAACGATATCGTCGAATAGTATCGTTTGAACGTTGATCGTTTTAAAGTTACGTGATGAAAGTGCTGAACAAAAATTAAGCGAATTTAAACACGTGGTTGTGGCAACTCTTATACGGGAAAAAACTTCAAAACTCAGTCAAGGCAATGCTACCAAATTTCACGCAAAAAAGGCTTAGGTTAGGTTATTTCCTGGAGATGACATGTCATCATAACTTAGGCCACGGATGGTCCCATTGTATACCCGATTTGTATGTAGTTATTCAACATAATTGAACCATTCTGATATTTTTATAAATATCACAATGGATTTGAGATCTTTTGATGCTAGTTCATCTAAAGAGTCGAAGAAGTAACTGCCGAAAGCTTTAAAGCGTCCTCGAGGAAATGGAAAATAGTTTCTTCAACATCTGGATCTCTGCAGCCCCCCGTTGCAAAGATCTCCGATGTTGAGCAGACCGAGCTTGGCGGAGTGTTTGCCAATAAAATAATGTCCAGTTATAACACCAGTCTGGACTCTCAGATGAGTTATGTCTAGTGAAGTTGCAGTGTAGGTTCGTTTAGCATCATAAAATGGCAAAATTGATTTTGATGTAATATACGTCGACAATTGAGACCATCTAGAATTAGCTTCGCGAGGACACTGCAAATTTGTTTTCATTTTAACTGTGTTTATTGGTCGTTTTATGGACTGATCAATAATTCAAAAAAAGGCCTAAACAAAAAGATTTTGGATTTTGGACAAGAGCCGCTGTCATATAAGTAAAAACTATAAAATGCTATTCGGAGAGATTTATTTAAAGTAAGTAATACAAAAAAACGAACTCCTGGAATAATTTACACTATCGTTATACAAAAAAGGAAGAGCATTTTGAATTCCAAGCGCACATACTGTTAAGCAGCATATAAGGTTTGGCAATGTCAGAGATAACAGCCATACTAGCTATAATAAAATTTATAAAACTTAAGTGCCAACAAATTTATTGTTCATATATGTAAATTCAAAAATTTTAATTAATGACTATATTAATGTTTCCTGATTTACTGAACCAAAACGAAAAGTTGAACGTCTAACAAATTCCAATCTTTCCTATTTTTATTTTTCCAAAATTCCACTAATTTTGTACGCATAGTTAATAAAGAATTGGTCAATTTTTATATAATCAAACATTTGTTGAAATCAAATTAAAATGTTCACTATCTTGAGTATCTAACTGCCCATATGCGAGTATGTGACAGCATCACGTGTACGAGTGCAAACATAACATGGGAAAATCCACCGAATTAAGAGCTAAAAATTTGAAGAAATGAATTTTAATGCGCACAGTCAATTAGACGTAATGCTCCAGTTAACGTCTCATACAATTATTATATGTAGTATATGCTATGTTTGTTGTTATTACCAGTGATCTTACGTCATTTGATTACTTTGTGGACTCTACTTAATGCCAAATTTGAGTGAACTTTCTAAATTTTGTTTATAATTAATTAACAATTTTGTAAGAATTCCATTAAATAAATGAAAGTAAATTGAAATGAAAATTCACTACTCAGCAGTTCTGATTGAGAGAAGTTCAAGGTTAAGCTTTTGTTATAGCTTATGTTGGCCTGTTTGTTCCGCATTATATGCGATAATGAGTCTCATTTGTGCAAATTCTATAAATGAAATCACTGAATTATCATTAAAAATATATTTAATGATCAGGTGTTATTATATATAGCACACATTGGGTTCATTTAAAATACACTATTTTATGTGGAAAAGAAAAAATAAAATCCTCTTAAGCTCTGCTTGTTGTACTATTCACAACAATAACAAAAGTCTACATTACTTTTAATTTGACAGTTATTTTGTAAGTTTGTATTTTTAATTTCAACATGACTATTGAAATACATTGACCCTCAATTTTATATGCAGACAACAGTGAGTGAACAATGGTCTTAAAAGATTTATTTTTTTTCTACGTTTGTTAACCGGAACCAAGACTTTTCCGGCAATGTTATTCTACAGGTACTTTTCACAACGTTTATCATTTGAATGATTTTTTCTTAAGTCAAATGTATAACTTTTGTACATTTTGAATTTTGTATTAAAATAGAGCAATACATTAACAAGCGCTTGTATTTGTTCAGAGGAAGTTCTTTTCAGATCAACAACACTTTTAAAGTTCACATGAAATGTTTGTTGCAAGCGCAATAAAACAACAAATGAGTGTTTGATATGATATTGAACGAATTTTATTTTCAATGCCAAGTGTCAATTACATGTCTATCAACAGATATGAATAGTTTTAAATGCACTATACTTAAGCATGTATACACTACTTTGTCCATTGAAATCTATTAAAACTTAAAAAGTTTCAAATCAAAAAATTGTCCAAACTAGCACATATTTTATGCTGATTGAACAGAATCGGTTAATTTGAAAAGTGTTCACCTCAATGGACATTTCTCATCATGGAAAAATAATAGTGAATACTTTTTTGAGTATATATATAGTACTATACATGAATTGAGTTTCCTTCGATTACAGTGGTGTGCTGTACTTTGAATTACTTCCAGTAGAACAAACGAATGTCAACGACCAAGCACTGCGTTCAACCGATATGGCCTCGATTGACTTTTTCCTTTTCTCGAAACTAAAACTACCCCTTCGAGAAAGTCACTTGAAGCGTTAAACGCAAATTCAATAAAGAAACTGAAGGCTAATCCTCACTCAGCCCACCAAAATTGTATGGAGGATCGGATCAAGCACTGGCCTTCTTTGAAGGCGATAAAATAAATTTAAATGAATAAATTATTTTGTTTCGTTTTATTTAACAATTCCGAATAGCACATCATTTGAAAGTACATAAATAGTATGTACTTTCATAATACATTTATCAGAAATTTAGAATTGTCGTCATCTCTCTAAAACTGTAGCACGAATTAAAAAAACTTTCATGAACCAATTTTATATCTTATTAAATTAGCTTTCATATGGCATTAATGTTTTGAAAATCTATTTAGGGGTTCCCAACTTACACCTACATAATTATATATGTAAATCTATCCCCAACTTCCGATGACTTTATCTCCAAAATTAGATTCGTCCCCCAATTTCTGATTCCGTTTCGTTGTTAGTAATAAAAGTCTCGTAAGAAAACAATGGTTTCGGAAAAAATAAGGAGAGGAGCTCTTAAAATAAACTTATGCCCTGATTTTTCAACTACATATTATCAATTGTGACCGTTTTAAGAGGTGGGGCACGTTTTTTCTATTAGAATAAATTTGGAATGTTCTTATTTCAGCCCAGATAACACAGGCCCAGTGCTCTGAGTCTTAGATGCCAATATGTTATTTCCATGTATTTTTCCCGCTGACACTGAATTCGCAACCCTTTTTACCCTTATACGTCAGAGTTTTGAGATATTCTAAACTTAATGTGCAAAAAACACTGTTTTTTGACATATTTGAGAATAACTCAAAAAGGATGCATTTGCCATTACTGAGCTATTCAAAGATTTTAAGTATCCAAGTAATGCAACTTTTATTTATTAATGAAGGCATTGAAGTGAAAATGGGCTTCTCCTTACGTAATCAATTTCTACAAAAAAAATATTTCTCCAGTGGATATTTTTCCAATAATTATTAACGTTTCTTATAGCCATTTAAAAGCATTTTCTATATTCGGGGGAAATTAAAAATTTCAATACAAAACAATTGTGTTTCTTATAATAAAAAACTCAATATAAAACTAAAATTTATTTAATGCCAATCGATTGTGTACCCCGGATTTTCTTATCAACAATTTTTTTTTATGAAAAGCTTTCACAAATATTAATAAATAGTGAATAAATACACTGACCTGCACTACTTAAGTGTTCGCTCAGTTCTAACCTTCTTCCTCTGCGTATTCTACGTGCTTCGTCCGCTATAACAGTATCTGGATTTGAAAAAAGCACAGCATAGACACGAGTAAACTGTGAATAAATGTAAATAATAAATCAAAATTTGGATAAACTCTGCACGATAAGTAATATACCCTAAAAACAAATATTATGCCTGCCAGTATCAGTAACACAAAACACCAAACCAGCACATTCATTTTATTTGTGTAAAATACTCTACAAAAAAAATGGGACTGTAGTTGAATTGTTTGTATAAACTGCTTAGAATTTTTATTATTGGCTTAAGAGCAAATTATTAAACTTCTACTCGAACAACTACAGGAAAGCTCATTGTAATCTTATCGAAGTTTTTAAGATTAAACATGGTAATAATGTGACAAATTATACTACATATATTTCATAGTGAAGTTTCACTGGCAACGGCAAGCGTGTCAAGAAAATCGAAATGAGGTTTTATAAGGCAGCAGAGAACAAAAAAAAAAAAAAAAGAATTTAAAAAAGAAGAAAAGATGAAATCGGACAGTGGTCAATTGATAGCAATAGAAAAAAAAAAGAATTTAAAAAAGAAGAAAAGATGAAATCGGACAGTGGTCAATTGATAGCAATAGAAATTATAGAAAATTTGTGGACGATATCATAATCCGGTAGGTAGCATTACAAAAAACTCACTGATTTGTGCGCTTTTTTTCTAATATGTATGCCTATTTAGTTAGTGACTGTCTCTGAGTTGGTGGGAAATTACAGCTCAAAATGGAATATAACTAGCTAAAACTTAGAACTCCAAAACTTTTTTCATCGCTGAACATGAATTCACTGTAAGTTTCTGGATGAAAGGAGGCCGCTTGACATCTTCCCAAATGCAGTAAAATTCAATTAAAAATCGTTAATATGATTACATATTTTAATAAAATCTTAAATTTCTTCTAGGGACGGAAGAAAGCGGAGGTAGGAGCTACATCAAAGCACATGAACTCATACCCCTTTCATTTGTAAAAAGAAATGCAGTGGGCGCTAAATAAAATAAAAAGCAGGGGAAAATATCAAAATTTTCCAAGACTTTCAGCCCTCATATCTCCAAAACTAGAATTGATAGAGAAACAATTAAATTGGGTATGCAAAAAAACAAACAGTTGATCGATCAGTGGCTACAAAAATTGATTGCACTGTGCGCCGTGTTAGATGTGAAATCACAAAACATCCAGTGATATCCGATAGTATCAGGTAGTATCAGATACCGAGAAGTATCGAAAGAATTATATGATATCCGAAGACATCGAACAGAATGAGATTGTTTTGGATGAAATCGGATGCAAGTAGTCAATCGAAGGTCTCATAAGATATTGGGTGGTATCAGACAGTCATATGACATAGAAAGTCAAAGAACATCGCTTAGTATGAGAATACATCTGATGGAATCGAATAGTGTTGTCCAAAGTATGGTATTCAGTGTTGGCATGTGACATGGATTTTTAAGTTTACGACAGTCACACGTCGTAAACTGTCGTAAATGTCACAAATGTCGCAAACTCCAGATCAGCCTCGTTTTCACAACACTGAAATTGTTTGTTAAACAATTTGACCATCAAAACAATATACTATGGAACTTGGAAATGTTCGAAAAACAATTTTATGATCTGAAACCTCCTTACTGGTAATTGTGAAATGTCATTGAAAATTCAAATGCAAGAAATTCCGTTTATTTATCGTAAACTCAATTTTTGTCTCAAAGGTTCGAAGGTTTACGACGTTTACGACTGTAGGTTCAGATCCCGGCGCCTTCGCAGAGGAGGTCCTGTACCTATTATTCTACATCTTTTTCATCTTTGTAGTTATTATAATAATCCCAGTGAGCCAGTAGGGTAAATCGAAATTTCCAGCTGGTGCCCCCATAATCCATTAAAATCCCCAGTAAGAATGAAGATCATCATTTTCTGAAACCATGCATGCTTAGTCCTTTTTTCCTGATTCAAAATCAGCAATAACGATTTGGACACGTGGCGGATCGCCCCTGATTGTCCTTGTCCTGTTATCTTGTTCTGTATAGAATTCTGTTGTGACGTATGTACTTACATACTTGATCCATTTAGAGTAAATTTGTCAGCTCATTGGTTCGGTATGAAAATGTCTAATGGCAACATATGAAGTATTGTTTCAAGATCAGCTAGAGATAAGGATTTTAAGTACTTTATATTCCCAAGTAGGCTTCTCCATACCAGTGCTCTATAAGTAAGTATAGGATAAACAATCACTATATTCATAATGTGAGATTACAAGTCTGAGTTTTTCATAAAGAAACCTGAATTACTCAGCATCAGAGAGAAATGTAAGATAACGAATGGTAATTCAAGTTAGGGAACAATGTTGAATGGCTGCTTCGTAACGAATAGGATGATATCTGTTGGAATTGTGAAACAACGTGTATTATTGGATGGCATTAGTTTGATGCTGCACCACTAAGACCATAATTTTTCGATCAATTTTAACTTTATTTATTTTTTTTAACACTTTTTCGATATTTATGAGTATTTATATACCTTACGTTACTGTTGGATACTTTTGATACTTTTTGACTTTAACCGACTTTCATATAGTTTTCAATACTTTTTGATTTTAATCTATATATTTTTCTACGTATTCCGAAATTTTTTCATTAGATCTTGAGTTATATAGATTTTTTCGAAAATCTTTCGATTTTTTTTTTTTTTTATGTTATTCGATATTTTTCAAGCTTTTATTGACTTTCCCATTTCTTTCAATTTCTTGAAGTGTTGCAAAAATTTCTTAAAAATTTATACTCCAAATAGAAGAGCTAACTTTCAAAAATAATCTGCTGACTGCTAAAAATATTCTTCAATTCTTTACCAAATTTTCAACTGCAGCTGCAAAATGCAACTAAATTTGCATTTTTATTTCTAAAGTCATATTTCTTAAGTAGATACAATGAATTCCTTCTTTGACGTTATCAGGTACCATAGTAACCCAAAGTGGAAAGAAACTCTATTCAACGTAATTAACAATAAGTGAATATGCGTATTGAATACGTAATCGATTGTAAAAGTTAAAAAAAAATAGTTTTTTTTAACGATTGATAATTTTTAACAGAAATATATTAAACAAATGCAACAACAACAACAACAATTAATAACAATATATATGCAATGCAATATGGGTACTCGTATTCGAATGTATTTAGGAAGGTAGTGTATGTAGGATAGGTAGCATTTATTCATTCATGACTTTTCCTACATTTGTCTTTACTTACGTACATACGTATGTACGTACACTTATAGCTACGTAAATCTAATTAGCAATGTTCGGTCGAACAGTCAATCCAGCAAACGTTCGTTCCATTCCATCACTCATTCAGTTGGTTCGTAATGTTCAAATTTTTGAATTATAACGGATTACGCCTGGCATTACGTACGAGTGTCAAGTATGGGCGATAGTTTCCTATGCTGCTAATTTGTTGTTGTCGATAAGAGTTTTTATTTGAGTGACACGAAATTGGTTGCTATTTAGTGACTCTTATAAATGAAAGCATAAGATTGCTGTAATTGTGTTGGTAAACAATTTAATTGCACACGTTTATGAATTCCATTTGGCTAAATTAAATGCTCTTTGTACAGAACTTGTTTATGAATTGCGATGATCTTCGTTTTAAATTGTTATTGAAATATGCAAGCTCGATTTTACTTTCAAATATGACTTGTAATAAAATTAATCATTCTACTATATAATGAATGAATCATTTATTTTGATTCGTTGTTATCGTGGGAATATTAAAATAACATTTTATTTTAATTCAATATAAATTTTTATATTACACCCTACTTTAAATAATATTGGGTGTTGTTCGTTTCTGTTGTCATGTCACATCACGCAAATACTGCTTGATCGATTTTGAACAAATTAATTAATATTTATTCCTTAAGAGCTTGGTCTCAATCTCCAATAAAATTTTTAAGATATTCTTATTTAATATCAAGTTATTAAAGTTTTGCGAAGTTGAAAGAAAAAAAAAAATGCTTGCGCAAATAGAAACAAGCATGCAAGCACAGCAAACCGTTTTATGGCAAGTTTTGGTAGTGTGTGTGTGCGGTTTGTTTTTGTTTTATCCATGCTGTAATTTTACAAGGTGATGTCATTAGGGAAAGAAAATTGAAACCAATTTGAGAGCGTGAGAGAAAACCGATATTCAAAATAAACTCAATAAAATGTGAATGGAGTGGAGAATGGAGGAATTGCCGATGAGAGAGAAAATTTTCTTATGACGTCAGCTTTATGGTTTTTTTCTGAGAATTTGGGTTTTGTTTGTTTGAAAAAACCAAATACAGAAGAAAAGCAGAGCTGCAAATATTTAATATGGATTTGGGATAAATATGATAATTTTTGAAGAAGGAAATAGGCTACGCGTTCAAAGTCGCTAGTAGAATATATTGTATAGGTGCATTTAGATGCATTTAGAGGTACTTTTTTCAGCAGGGATTTTATGTTCAGTCATGGTATTTTTATTCAGTATTCGCTCTTAAATTGTGGAAATTAATTCGATCACCCCTAGATCATATGATATCACACCTCAAGACTTTTTCATTTGGGGTTACGTAAAATCCAAAGTCTACATGGATAAGCTGACTACGGTTGAGGAAATGGAAGCCAACATTATTCGCCGGAAATTGGAACTTTAAAATGGATCAAATTAGCCGAAATTACGGCTAATATTTGTAAGAAATTATATATAAAAAATGAATTTAAAAAGTAGTTCTTTGGTATGCTAATAAAGATTATCTGATAAAATTTTATTCTTAACTTTTTTCTTTAATTTTGAAAGAAGTACCTCTAAATGAATCACTGTATACATGCAATAGAGTCAATGTAAAAACAATTTTTGTTTGATTTTTCTACTTTCATATGAACAAAGGTTAACACTAATTGAGTTACCATCTCTTAAAAACTGCAAAACTAAATGCTAAATGCTTCTTTCATTATAAAGCTGCTCAATGTAAAAGTAAACATCACATGGTTATTAAGTCAAGTAAACTTGTATATATCTGAACTTCCAATGAGACGATTCGATTCACTACATTTGAATATCTTCATAGCCAATTACATGCGCTTCCGTTGTGCTTTTAACAAAGTTTATGTGGTTATTAGTTTCATTGAAACACATTAAACAACAAAACATAATATTCACGTTTTATTGATAATTTGCAATTATAACTTATAAACATTTTAGCTGATCATGTTTCATGCTTCTCATCTTTAGCAGTTTATATATATGAAGTTGAAAATCAGGATCAAAATGATTCTGCAAGACCACAACTTTTATCAGCATCGGATCAAGTATGAAGACAGCTTGCAGCTAAATTGTACATGCAGCTTATATTTATAACTGCCCAATTGGATGACGTCAACCACTATGGCAGAAACATTTCATGTTTTGTCACATTTCCATCTGTGCAAATTTATTATGTTTCTTCTCTGCTGTTCTGTTAACATCTAAGCAACTAGATGAAATCAGCCATGCTGTAAGGATCTACATTTACCTACAATTTCTATTTTATGAATAGTGTCATATTTTGGCCATGCGCAGGATTTTTTTGTTCTGAATAGAAATCTGTGGTCAAATATTACTCATCACGTTACGTTTTTATGGAAAATGGGAAGAAATCGCAACAGCACCTACAACGTTGTAAAAGCGTCACTAGCATTACAAATTGGGGTTTAATTCACCCTTTTAAATTAGCTCTAGAAAAATTCAAATGCTTGAAGGCGCCAAAATGGTTGCCGGTAGGAAATTATAATGTGACTAGCTGTCCCGGGAGACGTTGTCTTGCCTTTTCCTGTGCCTCTTAATATAAAAGACACGTGGTGTAAATTGCATGTGAATCGAGTAGATGGCCTTTGTGAAAATGCTATTTTAAAAATATGTTTGTATGAGTGCCACCCTAAATAAAAGTTTGACGGCCTAAGCTGTGCCTCTTAATATAAAAGCCATGTGATGTAAGTTCCATGAGAATCGATTAAGCAACCTTCGAGAAGTTGATATTTTACAAATGTGATTGTATAAGGGACACCTTAAATATACACCCTAAATAAAAGTTTTATAGCCTTAGTTATTTCCCTTAATATAACAGAAACGTGGTGCGAATTCCATATGAATCGAGTAAGTGGCATTTGTGAAAATGCTATTTTAAAAATATGTTTGTATGATGGCCACCCTAAATATCCACTTAATCGAAACAAAAACTATTCTATGTCCTAAGTTAGACCAAATTACAGACATAAGCGAAATTTCATAAAAATCGGTGGAACAGTTCCAGAGTTTATCCCGGACAAACATCGTGATCTTATATATTAAGATGATTGACTTTTTTTAATATGTGATAAAGATTCCGAATGACCTTTTTTTAGTTTTTACTAAATATTTTAAAATTTTTTTCAAAGTTGGATGCGTACGGAATACTTTTCAACAGTTTTTTAATGTTTCAACTTTTACTTTACTTTAGAAACTTTTTGACTTTTAACTACTTATAAGTAGGGGCTTCTTTCTTTGGGAAAGCTTAAAATTTAATTTAGTAGCAAACTACTAATAATAATAATAATAACTTGATTTGAAAATATTTTTAAAGGGTTAAAAAGTTATACACAAATCTAGAATATCTACAAAACTTAAAACGAATTTCTTATAACAAATCATTAAGCCAACATCATAAATAAAACTGTTGTCAGCTGCTGCAATTGACCTTCAAAAACCTTCCGTAATTTGCTTGATGTCTTGCATATTATATAAGGCTTTAACAATGCTTAATCTGTGCAAAAATTGAGCAAATTTTGTATAAAAGCAAAATAAAAAAAAAACTTTCTTTACGTTACGGTATATGAATTGCTGATTTATATTGCGTTATGTATTTGAATTATTTTTTTTTTTTTTTAACATTAAGTTACAACAAACGGTCAGTGTACGGTTTTTCCAAAAAAAAAAACAATAAAGTTTGCAATAAACTGCATTCAATAGCAGACAGTAGCAACTGCAACAGCATCAGCTGCAAGATCTACAAGATTTACAGTGTCGATCATGCTTGAATGAGATCGAGAGTCAAACGTAATGTAATCGAATGGAATGGAATGAAAATCGTTCAAATGTTGTTAAATTACTGTTGTTTTTGATGTTGCTGTTGTTGCTGCTGCTGCATACTATATTACAGCATGAAAAACGCAAAGTTCAACATACAATGGAAAATACTTGTTTTTGTGCAATAAAACTAAAACAATAAAAATTAAAACTTTTTTATTATTTATAATCGTTATTTATATTTTTGCAAATCTCCACCTCTAATATAAAATTGATGCGGCGAATGCAAGCAATTGGTTTTGGAAGCAATAATAAGCTGAATGAAATTTTCATGGCAACATACATACAAATGATATTGATTTTTTCGGAATATTATAAAATAACAATGTAGTGAAAAATTTAGGAATATTCACTCTATATATAAAAACGACAGAAAATAAGTAATATATTACAGGCTTTCCTTGTGCGCTTTTCCATACATTTGTTAGCAACATATTTTTTAGGCTCAAGCGTTAGTTACATTTTTGCTGCCAGCAACTTGTTGCTGATGCCTCAAATCTTGCAACTAGTTGCTGATTATTTTTAGTTAAAGAATTTACTCGACAGCAACAATTTTATGCACAAATAAATAATGCAAATAAAAAACTTAGAGCACCACATCAAATGCAAAAAAACAAAAAACAAAACAACAACAGAAATTAATTGAAGGCTGAGAAAATCACTGAGTACGAAATGAAAAAGCTGAGCAACAAAATAATTGCATTGCAGTTGTTGTCATTGTTTTTCTCATTGCGGTGATGTGGTTATAAAATATTTAAAGTTTAATTATGAGTACAAAATATTTGCATATTTTATTTCAATTTGTTTAAATTTTAAGAAATACAAATGCTTTCATAGCTACATTTATTTGTATTTGTATTTTGTATTAAATTAAAACAATTAAATTAAAGCAGTTTTGTCGAATGCTTTTAGAGAACTTTAAATATAATTTAAGGCTTATTTTGAAGAAAACAAAATAAATTTATAAAATTTTACATGAATATTGATCGCTGCTAACTGGATGTAGCGGAAGGTGGGGCAAAGTGGTATGCCTAACGGAACAAAAAAAAATTTTTCGCACATTTAAACATGTAAGTTATTACTTAGTTCTATTTATATTGAATCTATTAAGGTGATTAGGGACATTATTTTCTCAAGAGAAGATGTTTAATATTACGATGCAAAAAAAAAAGTACGTTTCTACCGCTTTGCCTCTCGGGTGGGTAACGAAGTGCAATACATAAGAAATGATATTTATGCATTTGTTTTAAATCGTGTTTTTTGTGTGTGATAAATAGCCGCCCAAAAGTAGTAGGACTTCTCTGTTTTTTGAAATACCTGAAAATTGGATAAAATGACGGAACCAAGTGATAAACACTACCGTTTTGCCCCTACCACTCTGTCCCCATGACCTATATAAACATACAGACTCGTGAAACAAAAGCTTATCAACATAAACAAAGTACAATTATCATAGAAATTATTATTATTAAAAACTGCAAAAAAAAAAATAACAAAAAATTCTTACACTTCCCAATTCCTTTATTAAAGCAGCTGCTGCGTGCAGTGCGATTAGGCTCAGGGAAGCCGGTAATTGGTTTTCGAAGCAATATGTTCATTGCTCTATACTCGACACCTTACCAATCGAGCTATCAAACTCCCCAACGGACCTGAAAAATTTTCAGGTGAAAATTCCGGAGCGAGTTCAGTGGGAAGAGGGCACTCTCAACTTAAATTTTGAAACTACTATATTCACCGATGGGTCCAAGATGGACTGTAGAGTAGGCGTAGGAGTCTACTCAAAAGATCCAGAAATCTCTCAATATTTTCATTTACCTAATTCAGCTAGCGTTTTTCAGGCTGAAGTTTTTGCCATTCTTGTAGCCTGCAGACTAGTGGGCTGTATTAGTTCAGAAAAAAAGATACCAATTCTCTCCGATTCTCGCATTTTTTATCTGTAGCCAAAAACCACTAGAAGCCCTTACATACCTGTAAAACAGCCAGATCAATCTGGCCCTCTTATAATAAACTGAGAACCACCAACTTACTGTCTAGGAGACGGTCTGACATCGCAAGAATCACAACGACCTGCACTGGACACTGGGCAATTGGCAAGCACGCTGAAAGATTCAATTCTTCCTGCCGCAGCTGCTTGAACGCAAGTGAGATTGAATCACTCGAGCACTTTCTTTGCAGCTGTCCAGCTTTAGCAAGAATCAGGCTAAGATGTCTTAGCAAACCTTTTTTCAATGAACCTAGCGAATTTCCTGAAGTTGAAATCGGATCTCTGTTCCACTACCTTAATAAAGCTAACTGGATATAGCTATTTTAACATACATCAATTCGCCGGGTCACGAAATGTGGTATTAAAACGGCAAAATTAGTGCTACGTAAGGCTTCAAGCTTGTTTGCTAAGCCACCACTCTAACCTAACCTTACCTTAACAGAAGAAGGGAAACCTTAAAAAATTATACTCACAATCAATGAATAAAAAAAGCACTCAAATCGAATACCATTCATCGAATTTATTTATTGAAATAATTAAAAAACATGGTCCCAAGAAATATGCTGTAAATTGAGGATCAGACTTGTAATTTTTCTCTAGCAAAAACCACCTTAGTACTTAAGTGAACACTAACTAACTAAGGATAACAAAACATTTGCGTCATTTTTCATAAGATTTAAAACGCATATAATACATATGAAGAATGTATAAAATATTTCGGCAACCTTCAAATTGTTCGCTCTTATTTTTAACTGTATCTTAAAATACTAATAAATGCATTGATCTAAAGTCAATACCATTCAAACAATTTAGTTCTATGCCCTACAGACCTTCTATGAAAAAATTATTGGTGCAAAGTTTTAAATAAAAGAAAATCAAAAAGACTAATTTTAAATCGATATCATTATTTTTAAAATCAATGTTATTTCATTGTTTGATTATCAAAAAATTGTTAAAGCGATTCGCAAATAATTGCAATACACATATTATTTAAAAATGTTCAGTTAAATATTTAAAGATAAAGTTCGTTGCTTATGTCTTTCGTCTATGTTTACATTCAGGTTCACATGTTCATAATACAACAATACATTTTACAACAATGAAAAAAATCTCAACCACAATAAAAATGTACCGAATTTTCTTTGAGTCACTCAAAAAACTCAAATTTATTTATATGCACTGAGAGCGTATGAGCATTAATGCTGATAGATAAAACTCAACAGCAGTAGCAGCGAGAGAGCAACATTGAATTCACCACAATCATAAGGTTGCATAGAATAGCCCACCACCAATCAACAACTAATGCAAAATATATGATATTTATGCGTTTTGTGCGGTTTTTTGGTATAAATTATAAAAGTTTCAAAGAAAGTTATTCACTTTGATACTTGAGCTCGCGCATTACCCAACAAAAAAAGCTTGACGAAAAAAGAACTGAAAATACCCTCGAGATAGATTTAACACAAAAAAAAACTATTTTTAAGTTGTGCAAAACTTAAGCAATTTTATTAAGTGCAAAAAAAAAAGATTTTTTGAGTGCAGTTGAAAAAATTTAAAACTTTTAAAGAACATTCTACAAAAGAAAAAGACTTCAAGAGTGTTTTTGTGAACTTTGTGAAAAAAAAGAACATTGTGAATAAATCGCTTCTGCAGCAATCACAACAGCAACAAGAGCCATGCAGTAAGTGTGATTTAGTATTTTTTTTCTCTGTTGCTACCAACTCCTATTGTATTTTGAATAAACACTTTTGCCTAAAAAAATAAACAACTCTTAATTAAGCGCATATTCTGGAGCCAAGAGTCATTTTCGCCATAAGTCAATCCGTGATTCATATTCCTTAAAGCTATCCATTCATCTGTTTGAAGTTGTGCATTTTTTTTAATTGTCGGTTATGGCTATTTGCATAAAGGTGGAACATATTATAAAAATTTTAAATTGAGGTGTACTATAAACAAAGTTCAATTGCCAAAGAAAAACCTTAAATTGACCCCAAAAAAATTGTGGCGAAAAAAAATTACTTAATTTTTCTGAAAAATATCCACTTGTTTGTATCAAAAACCTATAACGTTTGTGATAAAAAATTATGAATTTAGCTAAGATTTTGGAAAAACTGGCACATAAGCTTAGTTTTATTTAATTTTTGAAAATTCTATATCAAAAACATGAAATTAAGATTTAAAAAAGACATTAATAGTTTGCTTTACATGCAGTCTAAAGTTCGCCATTATAAGGAAAAAATTACCCAAAATTTGGTTTTAAACAGAATTAATTTTTTAGCCCTAAAGAAGAATCAAAAAAAGTTTTTTAAATAAAATATAAACTACATACAAAAAATCGCTCATACAAAAATTTACACAAAAACTGGTAAAATCCTACTTATTCTAGCAGAGCTAAGCTAATTTATCGACTTTTAAAAAAAAAACATTAAAAATCATTTTCTGCAATGAAAACATAGAATTATTATCGAAACAAATAATCCGGTGAAATTATTTTCTTTATATACAAAAAAGATTTAAAGTTGATCATGGCATCAATGGCATTATTTGCTAATATTTACTTAGCATTTTTCCAGCTATAATTTTTGTTTATCTTATTATGAGGAACAATTTTGTCTCAGGCATTATAAGTCGCAGAATTGGAACAAAAAAATTCTTAAAAAAGCGTTTATAACCGGTTAATATATGTACCTCTATATCGATACGCTGACGCATAGCCCAAATTCTGATGGCAAACTCAAGCTAAGTGACCATTAATTACCCTGCGTTGATATCAGTTGATGTTCCTTCAGTATTTAGGTCTCATGTATGCACACAGTGTAATGGAGTGGAGAGTGGGGTGGTTAATGACTTAATTTTTGTCTCATTTCATTAAAATCACTCCCTTATGCATAGTATATACACAGTACGCTAGTTTTCACCCAGACTTTATATCTCCCGCTTCTGCCGACATACATATATCGTTGAAAAGGTTGTCAAATGGCAGAGCTATGATATTCTGCGTGACAGCCCAAATAAAAATTTGTTGGCAAATCAAAATGGAGCAGCGCACTATCATAAAATTCCAACATAGATCAGACGTAAGGGCCATAAAAACGTATAAATCGTTGCTTAAGTCGAACAGCAATTTGCCCTAAGAACCGAAAACTCAAAAAACAAGTCAAATACCATCAATTTGAATTATTTGGGACTTAGGAGGAAAGTCTGGGTAGAAAATTATCGCACTGTGTATAATTTATTATTAGTGAAATTCTTTTATTTTATTTATAAATTGAGTAAATTGTTGCCTTTATAAATATATAAAATTGAGATTTTGATTTGATTCATTTTTTATAAAGGAGTCATTTAAAAAAATTTATACTTTTTTTCAATGTCTTTTCAAAATCCTTTTTTTTTAATTAAAGACCATATAATAACATACTTTTATAAAAATATATGAAACAGTCAAAACACATGATATTACATGAAAAATATATTATTTTCTCAATCATGAGGAAATTTTGAATCATATTTTGGTTACAGTCTGATATGGCTATATGATGTATAGTTCAATATATCGGTAGCTCAATTATATCAATCATAATGCATCACCCCAAAAAACAAAAAAAAATTCAGATCTCACGAAAGGGATTCATAGATTTGTTTATTGATATATATACATACTATATTGACTGTACAGCTTGTAGATTTGCTCAACGCTATCTCCTTTTGTTGTTCGAAAAATCTTATATAAGAGAGAAATAAAATATTTTACTATCTCTTTTAAGAAGGCAATGCCCAAAATGTGATATGATCAAAAATATGCTCATCCTATATACATATATTCCATAAGCATATGTGTGAGCATTTTATCCCTTTAACATTTGACCCATTTTACTTTTAGTTTTGGATAACAGATTTTCACTTTTCGAAAAGTTGATGTTTTTTCGCAATATTCTTGGAAAATTTTATCTACACAAACTTTTTGAAAAATGAAATAAAAGGAATCAAGCAGAGGGACAGAAATTTGCCTATTATACAAATCAGACCGTATAATAGCACAATGACTTATTGTACAAAATGTTCTACCATCATAAATTTTTGCACTAGAACTCATTGAAACCAAAGCAACCCTTAAAGCTTAGTAATATAATTAATATGATCCACCCTGAACTGTAACGTCAAATTGTTGACTTTGTAGTGCACTCGCAGCGTTGAGTGTTGCTGTCACAGATTGCATCTAAGCTGCAAGAGAAAAAAAAGTCCGAAAAACAAACACTTGAATTGCATTCAACTTTACATAGAGTGTAAATTATTTGTCGTTGTTGTTGTTGTTGCTATTAGTCACTACACTAGCAATTCAAATAGATTATATTTTAAATTCGTGGGAGTTTCTTATGTTTTACTATTTATTATTATTTTTTTTTTTTTTTACGTCGCGATAAACATATTTTGATGCCATATTATTGCTGTAGACATTTATCTATGAACATACAAACAGACATGCACATATACATACATATGAGAGAATATATTCAAAATTTGTCTATAAACAAGCGTGTTGATATTGATGCCTTACAATTGTTTATGCCATAATTTTGAGATAGAATTAACAAATTCATGCCATATACGTTACACGTACTTAGGCCATATGTGGGTGTACTGATAATGTCATGTTGTATATGAGGATATGTCAATCATTAGTTATTAGAAGTTGTAATGTTAACAGTTCTCAATACAAAGGCTAATTCTATAATCACACATAATGCATATAAAACTGCTGTAAACCAAATCAAAGTTCGTTGCCTAAGTCTTTTGTTTTTTATATAAAAAATAATTATGTTGTGTTTTTAAAATTGCATTAAAATGGCTGAAGCGTTGCTAAGAAAAAAGGAAAATGTTATAAATGAACTTACTTGCACTTTATAAGAAAAAAAAATATTTATATAATCATTTTCAAGCATTGAACTTTGCACAAGTTGATAATCTCAAATAGATTATAATTCGTTACCCTTTCATTTAAAATGATTGCAATAAATTATGCGAATGCGCACAAAAAAAATTAAATAGCAAAAATGCTGTAATTACAGCAATGCCAAAGCCCTTTAAATTATGTTTAGGCACAAAAAATAAAAACAAAATAAAAACAGACAAGCAAAATATGAACCATAAATTAAATGAGTACAACTGCAATTCGAGCTGCAACAAATCATAATTGAAAGAAACGACATAACAATATTTATTATAAAAAATAATTGGATTGAAAATAACAACAAAAAGTACGGCAAAATATTTTTTGTGACCTTCAGCGCAAAATTAAAAAAACCATTGTTATAAATGGCATCATTTCGGCTTGGAAAATTTTTTACAAAAAAAAAAATACAAAAATTGTGTTAAAATAATAAACTATAAGTAAAAGAAATATGAAGTCAAAATAATATTTTTTTTGTATATTGATTGCTCTTATTTTTAAGATAATAAATTTGTTTATAGGAACTTTTTCAAATATTGACAACGCAATTATGTTATATCAAGTTTGTTGTTTGAGTCTTTTGTTTTCATTTTTACGATGGCAGCTTGTAAATTGTTAAAATTTTGATTTGTTGATAAGCACTCAGTAAAACGTTTTTACCGTTTAAGCAAGTTTGTTAGTTTTGTTTCGCGAGCATAAACAAAATATTGATTTATCTGAAGTATTAATTTATTTTAAATTGCATATCATTTGATACAATTTTAAGCTCCTATAAATTTTAGTATTTTTTATGTGTGCAATGTTTACTTGCGAGTATGGAAGAATATCTGTGCTTGGAATAAAGTGAAAAGCTCACCCTAGTGCTACACTTTAGAATTTTTTGTTTTTTTTTAAAGTTTCCAACATTTATCAGCTGACCAATATTTTTCAACTTTAACAATACATTTCGATTTATCAATATTTTTCGAGTTGTTCAATACCTTTTGCATATTTTTCATCTTTTTTAATAATTTTTGAGCATTTCCATATTAACGTTAATTGCCATTTTCAACATATTTTTACCTAAGGGTCTTAAATTAATTACGCAAAGTTTTTTCTGATTATTTTAATAAGAAATCGTAGTGGTATCAATGGTATGGCTCAGCATAAAAAAATTATTGATTTTAAGTCGAAGCAAAACAAACAGCAAATTACAAATGTTTAATCGATGCAGTTGAATATAAGCAGACAACTTAACAAATTATTTAGAGAGACTTTTACCAAACGTTTCTTATGACGCGTAATGATCAATCCACATCAAAAATTTCAAGCGAAGAAATCAATGCAAATGGCAATGACACAAATGAGATATGCGCTTAGATAAAGACTTCAAGAAAATATACGATGAGCTCATGAGATGTGTGCAATTGGCTTTAGGGGTAAAATTAATATGATATGAATTCAGTTGAGATATATTTTAAGAGCTATTGGGTCCACTGTCAGGTTAAGTTTAGAGAGAGTAACGTTGGTTAGTAAATCCTATCAGATAACAACTTAATTTTAATTCATCATACGTATGATACAGGAAGTTTCGACTGAATCCCAAACTGTCCCATAGAAAGAAAACAGAAAATATCACCCAAAAAAAAAGGTTTAGGCCTTACTTCAAATGTTATATGCTATATTATTTGCGGGGATATTGTTTCAGGTAGGTTTTTGAAAACCTTAAAAAAATTCGTCTAAAGTTGTATCAAACATTAAGAAGTTTTTTCTTAGAGATATATTTTTACAAAAGACCTAGAACCTTCCAAAATATATCAAATTGGAGCTTGTGTTCCACCTTCTAGAAGATTTATCCATTGCAAAATCATCAAACTATACATTTTCAAATCTCACGTTCTTCAGTGAGATCATTTGAATTAGTGAAAATGCCATAGAGAAATCGGTACCATGGGAGGCGAATTTAGTTACCAAAGAAAATAATGGGTACATAATCGTCACTTTATATTTGGCATTATGTCCGTGGACTTTACTTAAACAAAAGTTACAGCCTTCATGGTGAATGAGAGGCTCACGATATATTATCAGAGAGCTGAATGGCTTGCCCTTACGATTTCCACGTTTTCCATTGGCTAAATGTCACATCATGCCAATTTTTTTCACTGATTCCGATATATCATGGCTGTATTTTTTTTTTTTTGTGGCACATTTTCCACAAATGTAACAAAATTTACCAGGGTGATTAATGCATACGTGAACGAGAGTAATTCTTTTATAGAAATAGGAAAAGAGATTGCCGATGGCAATTTTGAGTGCATATGGGTTAAGATTATGGCTTAGATTCAGCGCACTCAAAAATAAATTAAAAATATTTTTTCATCTACAATGAACGAACTTCTTTCCACTGTTAGCTTTGAGATGAAATTTTAGTGAGAAAAAATGCGCCATGTATCTGACGATTATATTAGTGAAATAATTTAAGCCCTATTTCACTATGTGTTTTCATTTTAAAACTAATATGTAATATATAAAAATGAATTTCATTAATAAAAACGAAAGACTTAAGCAACAAACTTCATCATTTTTTATTTCAGTATAATCTTAAAAGAATGAATAGATATGTTAAGTACTGGTAAAATAAGCAGCCCGCTGCTAGTTATGACAAATAATTACACGAATCGCAACTTCTTTAACATGAATTGACCAAATAAAGTAACTTACATACATAAAATTACGTACAACGTATATTACGTAATATTAAACCATATCAAGTGACAACTAGTGTGGACATAACAACAACATCAAATGCATTTGATAAGACACATTGCAAAAAAAAGAAGAAAAAAAATAGAGCAGCAAAAATAACTACATATAGTTGCTGCAGAAAATTGCAAAAAGAATAAATAAAAAGAAAAGGAATGTAAATAAAACCAAAAAAAAAATAACAAAAATAATGTTCGAGTTTTTCAGCAAAACACAAAAAAAAAAACACAAATAGAAATAAACAACGCCTTTTGTGTGATTGTTGTATTGTAGATTTCTTTTGTTGTTGGATTGCTGTTGGCATTTCAATGCTGCATTTTGTCACTTCTCTACTCTGACAATACATTGATGCGATGCTTTTGTGTCTTTGTTGCTTTGGTGTGACATAGTGATGTTATTTCATATGACTTGCAGTAAAAGTGCGTTCCACAATTCATGTTATTATCGTAAATATGAAAAATTGAGCTCATAAATGATTGCGCATTTTTATGCGTATTAAATACCATTCGTGTAACTGCAATTTTAGAGCAACAACAACTCTATGCGTTATTACGCCCCACAATTTTGAATGGATGCAATGCTGCCGTTGGTCAACAGTGAATACATATAAGCTGAAGACTGAAATTACTGAGATTAGCGCAGCGTTCAGTAATAGTTTTTTTTTTCGTAAATTTATAGCAATATTTTCGGGTTTTTTGGTGTGAAACAAAAATATTGCTTGTGGCATATTTTATGTTTTTAATTTCAAAATTGATTTTAAAAATAAAATAAAATTTATGAAATTATGAATGCTATACAAAATCGTCAATAGTATTATCTCTCGAATAAAAATAAATAAAAAATTCTTTAACGGCACTTGGCTCATTATTTTGAGGGATTAAGCAAGCTCTTTTTTGATTCGTTTTTCTGTAGAAAAAAATTAACCTACAGTTGAGAATGTCAGACTTTAAGCTACTTTTCCTTTCGTTTACATTCATTATTCGAAACATTAAGTTTTGATAAGATTTTCTTCAACTATTTGTCATAAAGGTAATATGAAATTTCTCCAAGTTACGCGTTAGTACGACCTTTTCTGATTTGATTTAAATTGTGTAATATTGCACCTACATACATATATTAGGATGGTTCTTATTTGGATTTTTTGCAAAAATCAAATGCGACGCCCCCCAATCGGTTCGAAACAGAATAAAAAAATTAATAAAATTTATTAAGGAATTTCCAACTCTTACTGATTTTTAGAAAAGCTATACCCGCAACTTTCCATGACTATATTTCGGAAACTAGATGCGAGCGACATTTACTTATTTTTTAAAATTAAAAAACTCGTAAGAAAAAGTGGTTCAAAAAAATGGCGGCTTAGGCCAAACTTTACACTGAAATAGGGTCTGTATGGGATAAAGATAAAAATTTGAAAAAATTCATAAAATTTTTTTTATCCTATTTCGAACCAATTAAAGGGGCGTTCCCAACTCTTTTTTTAAGGAACACCCTAATTTATATACAAAAATATGAAAATAGTATGTATTTCAGTTCTTCTCAGAGTATTTTCGTCTTATTAGTTGTCATCATACTTTTAAATAATTAAATTTCGCATAAAACTTTCATGAAATCATTCAAGAAAGTTTGATATTAAGAAGAAAAATAGCCAAAAAATCTGCTTCTAAATACCAACTCTGGTGTCCTAGTACCTTAGGAAAAGTCACTCAAAATAGCAATTCCTTTACACTGATTAGTTTTGAAAAATTTTCGCAACATCATGAGTCCTTGAATAATCACCTTTGATGATTTTCGTATGTTATGAATCATTCTGCCACTCCATTACAATTACGTTATTTCCAGCTCTAATGCAAAATTAGCAAATGAATAAAAGGTTTTGAACAATTAAAAAAATTATATTAAAATGCAGGGCTTGAAAGCAAATTAATATCAAAGCTTAGCTAATTACAAAAATATTCAATAGATTTTTAATGACAATCCAAGAATTTCTTACAAAAGAAAAAAAAATGTTACGAATTATACTTAGCTGCGCATTAAATTCGCTGTGTCCACTAAATTAATGAATATTTGTTAAATATTTTTCATAAAAAATTCAAATCAAAAGAAAACAAAAGATTTCAGCAATGAACTTTATTGCGCAATAGCAATACAATTGCGCACACACACGTCTTATTCTTTTTCACATAATGCAAACAAAAGTAAATTTATTTTCAATTTAGACAACACGCCCATCATTAATTAAGTTATAATAATAAAATTAGAGCAAAATCATCAAGAAGTTCAAATTCAATTAAATGCGGTTAAGAAAATAACAATTTCGGTTATTTCACTTCAATTGAATTTTCGTGTGTTGTCTTATTCCACACCCTCGTCAATGCTGTAGACAACCAGCCGGCTTGCGTGTTAAAAGTCAGGGTCAAAGCTATTTTTTTTTTTTTTGCTTTGTAATTTTATTTTGCTAAGCGTAGCGCTTAGAAAAATTACTTCACAGTAAAATAGCAATTTTTGCTAAACAATGAATTGAATTTTTTCTACTTCTATTTTAATTTACGTTTTCATAACAGTTTGAAATGAAGTTCCATTTAATTTATTATTTTGCAAACAATTAAAATGTTTTAAGAAAAACTATTTAATGCTGCATTTTTTTTTAAGTCATTTTCAAGGCGTTGTGTTAACAGTTAATCCAATTTAATTTACCTCGTAACAACGCATGAGGGAAATCGCGTAGAGTTTTCTACGTGTGGTGATTAAATGAGATCTGCGTAATAATGAAAATGTTGTTGTGGCAGACAGTATGTTTGCTAACAGCACATAAACAGCTGTAATTATTGTAATCACTGTTAAGAGATATCTGATTTAAAAACAAAAGACTTGGGAAAGGAACTTGATGTATATACGACAATAGTTTAAGGTAAAATTTAATTAAAAATATTATTTTAGAACATCAACTAAGTTTAAAAAATTTACTATGATTTGTTAATAAAAGAAAAAACTGCAGGCACAACTTACAGTGGAACTTGAAATTATTATCAGGTGTACCTAAGCAAAATTCTCCAAAAAGTCAGAGCGTGGAATAAAATGCCTAAAATATAATTGACAAGAAAAATAGAAAAACATAAAAAATGGATTTAAATATATGTAAAAAATAACTGAATAACAAAACAAAAGGATATATATTTGAAAAAAATTAAAAAATATTTCAAAAATATAAGCGCGAATCGCCCAAAATCTATCGTAGAAAGTCTAGACTTTGTGCATTCTTTATGAAAATTCAATATAAAAAAAATTTGAGGTTTTTGTGAAAGAAAAATTTCAACAGGATTTTCTTTAAAAATTTTTATACAGTGATTTTAAAAATTTGCAAAAAAACTACAATAGTTTGAAAATAAAGAAATTTCTCCTTTAAAGATCAAAAATGTTACTGAAACAGTAAAAAACTTAAATATCACCCAAAAAACTTGAAGAAGAAGATTTTAAACTTTACCAACGTTTTTGAGGATCTTTATCTGTACCATAAAGCATGTGTGCATCTAAAATATTATCGGTACAAGAGCAACTTTTAAGGTATTATCTACGACCTCGCCAAAAATTGAATACCCTACACTGAATTAAAGTTAAAAGGAATTTTTTCTACAACATTACGTATTAACTGGTTCGACTTAATGTACGTACAATGAATTTGACAACATTTACTTAAATAGTTCCTTCTGTAGCGTTTTGAATATTTGCTTGTATGGGAAGTTGCACGGCCTCTTTTCGAAATTTGCCAACTTTTTTCTGCCGCTAGACCGAACCATTTCTTGTATTGGTATGAAAGTTATTTTCATTACTTTATATATTTCCCTCAATAAAGCATTTTAAATTTCCTGTTTCTATGCAGGGTGGCACGCCTACTTGTAGAAACTCATCAAGTTCTTTTTAGAGCTTATCGAGTCATTCCTACTATGTGTGTGAAATTTGGTTCCATTACCTTAAATAATTCTCTCAGTACAGCGTTTTGAAGTTTTTGATGTATGGGAAATGCCACGCCCTTTTGTCGAAATTTACTAACTATTTTCTCAGAGTTTGTTTAAGTTATTTTTAGTATTTGGTTACACTACCTACATCAAATAACTCTCTCAGAAAAGAATTTTAAATGTGATTTTTGTATGGTAGGTGGGCGTGTTCGTAAGCCGATTTCATACATTTTCAATCCCAAGAACCATGTTTGAAGGTGTAATTTTCATTCAATTATCTGCCTAGTTTTCCTCTTATCATAATTTCCATGGTAACGTTGATCAAAAGTATATATACTTTTCAAAACTTTCCACGCCCCGTTATGCACGCTTTAAACGAAATGACAAAATGAATACATCCTGAGTGTAGAGTATAACAAAAGATTAAGATATTTAAGTTCAGAAGAAAGTATCGATGCCTGAAGTGTAAATATTGCTTAAAAAATTATCTTCTACAAGAATATTTAAGACACTGACTTATGCTGATAAACCAGCAACAATTGCAGCAGTAGCCTTAGAAATTAATAAGACTTAAATATAGAGTTTTTCTTAAATGTTCCAAAATTTGGCTAATCGAATGCGATGTAGTTTAAGTTGATCATGGTAGACATACGCCGAAAATTATTTTTAAACAACAAATTTCTCATAATAACATTAAAAATAAAAATATTTTAGATTTAAACTTAATGTTTTTGTGTTTTATTTCAATTTAAAGTTCTATTACTCTGAAAAAATCACCCTTTATCTTCATCTATATTTGTAAACATTTGGTATCTTTGAATTTGGTCATGGAATTTGATATCATGAATTTGGTCAAATATGTGGTTTTTAACATTTCTGTTTGAGAAAAATAGAGGTCATTCGGAATCAACGGGGTAAAATCACGCTAGAATAGGTTATCCCTGCCTCTCCCCTATAGACATTTTTTTATGGAACTGAAGCTATTGTCCAAAATTTTACGCAATTTTTTTACGAATAAGAGGAAAGATTTGTTTTTAGTTTTTTTTGGCACAAGAAACTTGATTTACTAGTCCCCAGATTACGCACAGTAATGCGGAACTCTAAGTCAATAAGACACTATTTGATAAAACCACGCATTAATTACAAATCAATAATCGAAAATTTGAGATATTTGCTAATACAATCTAAATTAAATAATATAAAAAAATTGCACGTATATCGTAAATCAAAAATCATACAAACGCACCAACCCAACTGCTATCGAATTTATGTAAATAAAAATACGGCGCACGAGTATAAAGAAAAGCATTTTGGTTTTTTTTTTCCAAAACACAATATCAGCGCACATGCCCAATGATGTAATTTCTTAGTTGCATAGTGTAACCACGAATTATTGCAATTTATAAATGTTCATTTATGGCATTTTGCCACCTAGCTAACGTCAGACGCATTTTATTTGGTTCACTAGGAAATGTTTGCTGTTACTCTACGTTGTTGTTGTTGCTACTTTTGGTGTAATCACTTTACTTTCTTTGGCTCAAATTTCGTATTTTCAGCACATGCAGCCAAACTGTCGACATCATTAACAGTTGTAGACCATTCTTCGTTCGCTGGCTTACTTTGCAATGTGAGAAAATGTTATGAAAATTATGCAGTTAAAATATTCGCTTGTACTTATGAAAAATTGATCAAACTCGTTGTGCTCGTTTTCATGGGTGGATAACAGTTTTACGTCATCGCGCAGGAGTCTGGTAAAAGCGATCAAACAACCACGCAAAAATAGTGCACTTTATTACATCTGTGCACCTGTCAATTATCTAAGTTGACGATAAAAGTGGTTGGTTGGCAAGTGAAGAGTGGGCTTTCTTTTATATGTAATAACATATCAGTGACTGACTATAGTTTTTGGAACTTTTGCTTAAATCAGAATAACTAAGGATTAGTGCAACAAACTTAAAAAGTAAGACAATGAAAAATCAAAGCCTGCCGGACATTCTCTAACATAATATTAGAAATTATTATATTATGAACATTACTACTGCAGTATAAGCTTTAACCCTTAGAAACTTGTTAGCTAAAAAATCAATATGTTTTCTTAGGACTACACTAAGGACAAAGTAATGGCGCCTTGTTAATGAATTCTTCGAATACCTTTCGCAGGTAAAATTTCCGACAAGGAAATTGTGAAATCATAGCGAAAAAATTTTAAATTAACTCGGGATGTAGTTAAATGAAATAATTCCACCTTCTCTTTGCTTTTCAATAGTTTTCCAAATTTGCATTTTAAGTTGAAAGGATTTAAAAAACTATCATGATCTGTCCTTTACTTCTATGACGCAGTCGAAATCTTCTGAGTTCGATCCTCAGCATGACCCAATATTTTTATTTTTTTATTTCAATTTATAATTGGATTTCTACTGGTGTTTTGAATAAAACCAGATCCTTATTAATTTTTATTCTTTTATAAATTTTTTGTACCCTACACTTTTTCATTCCGTTTGTAACGCATAGAAGAGGGCATGGCAGATGTAGAAAAGTAAACATATATGTATATTCTTGATCAGCGTCACCATCTGAGTTGATGTAGCCATGCCCGTCAGTCTCTCTATGTGTCTGTGGGAATCACGATTACGAGAAAATCAAGCAAGCTAATTGAATAGAATTTGACACACAGGCCATACCTTCAAATAAATTTCTTGGGATTGCAATCCCAATCGTTTCATAGACATGCCTACCTCCCATATAAATGAAATATTCAAAATGTTATATTGAGAAAGTTATTTGATGTGGTGTTACCAAATTCCTCAAATATAATAGATAAAACTTTCGAAAAATGTTGGCGAATTTTGACAAGAGGGCGTGGTACTTTCCATACAAGCAAAAACTTTAATATTCTATACTGAGAGAATCGTTAAAGGCAATAGAATGAAATTTCACACAAACAGTAGGAATGGTTCGAAAAAGCTCTGAACAAGACCTAGAAGAATTTCGACCAGAGGGCGTGGCACTTCCCATGCAAGCGAAAACTTTAAAATGCTATGCAGAGAGAATTTTGTAATGTAATGGAACGAAATATCACACAGATACAAAAAATGATACGGTCTAATTAAAATCAGACAAAAAGTTGACGAATTTCAACAAGAGGGCGTGGAACCTCCCATACCAGAATAAGCTTCAAAAAGCTAGATAGAGAGCTATTTAAGTAAATGTTGCCAAATTCAATGTGCGTACGTTCAGTTAAACCAGTCAGCGCGTAGCGATGTGGAAGATATACCCTAACGCAATGTAGGATATTGAATTTTTGACATGGTTAAAGATAACACTCTTACTAGTTAATTTTATTTATAATCTTATTAATTTTTTTGAAATATTTTTGTTTCATGGTTTCCAAAATTTTTCAAAATATTTACATAAAGCTCTTCAAGATTGTGTTATAAAAGTGTAACATAGATACATACATATATGTACTTGTATAGATGAAGAGCATATGAATTGCAAAAGTAAAGCGCATATTTCCGCTAGGTATGTAATACAAATGTTCCTCATAAAATTAGACTCGTAAGGGTCTCAAAATTCACTTTTAAACAAAATTTTCTAAATATTTGTTTGAATTTTTCAATCTAAAGGTTAAAATTTATTCACCAATTATTTAGAAAAGATTTAATTCCATTGATGATAAAATAATTTTTTTTATTCATTATTTTTCATTTCACATACATACCTAAGTAAATAATTTCAAATTTCTTTCTCAGGCATTACATATACATATATGAAATTCATATATGATATTTTGAAATTATTTTAAAATTTTTTAATATGCCACAAGCATTTAAAGCCGCAAAAAGTTAAAACTACCAAATCATATCGCATAGTTATAATGAAAAAAAATAAATACTGCTACTGTTCAAGCGCATCGATAATCGCTAACGCCAGTCAGTTAGTAATAATAACTGCAACAAAAAAAAACAACTGCTGCAACAACAACATAAAACAACAAAATAAACAACCTGCAGCTACATAAATTGAGCTCGTTTATATTTAAAAGCCAAACAAATGTTATTTGCAACGCCGCTAGCCAATTAAGCATGTTACGTTTAGAAATTTTTTTTTTATAATATTTTTAAAATATTAACTTTTTTTCTTTTAATTTTAAGACCCATAAAGAAAGTAACACGCAAACTTTTACTTTCATTTCGAATTGTAGAAAGAAAAAAATCACTAAAACGTTTCAAATATTATAACGATTGGCGTGCGAGTAATTTTAAAATTTGCTATAACAAGAAAAAAAACTACAACAAGTGCATTAACACTTTTATTAATTGATATTCGAAATGTTATGTAAAAAAACAACGACCAACAAGAAATTAATTATTTCATCATTTCAAAAAGAATCGCATGTGAATGCAAAAATTATGCATAATTAATTTTATATTTCAAGTTTGTTGCTTAAGTCTTTCGTTTTAATCATACAAAATGTTGATGTGCCATCGCAAATGAAATTCTCACGCATTGCCAATATGTTCATCTGACTATTTTAGTTTTGCCTTCATGTAATAAATTTCAGTTAGCAATTTATAACAACAACAACTTTTATACGACAACAAATACACACAAACAATTCATATATCAAGTACTAGCGTACATTCACTGTAAATTTTATTTATTTTATTTTATCTTTATTTTTGTTACTTACCTTTGAACTTAAAGCTTTTGTAAGGGAAAAAAAATTTTTTTACATTTAATACTCCCCTCTTCAATCTCCAACTACTCCTTCCTACCTACAACTGAATTTGTTCGCTTGCTCCCCCGCAAAAAATCCCGCTTGCACGCTTAACTAATTACAAAGAGTCATGGTAGATAGCGACAAAAAAGAAGAAGCTCCTTGACAGCTTCTCTTAGCGAAGCATAGCAGCAACAGCAATAAAAGTAGCTACAAAATATATGCTGTCGACAAAACTATTAAATGAAGATGCGCGCTCAAAAGTTGTTTTTATTATTGCCGGTTTGTCTGTCTGTCCACTGATAGTTTGCTAGAGCAGTTAAAGTTGTTCATAATGGTACGTAGGAAAGGTGTTGTTGACGTTGGAAGGGAAGCTACAGCTAAGTAGCGTTTTAACTTCAAACTTGTAACGCAGTTAGTTGTCATATGAAAAGGTCACATGAATAAAATTACTATCAGCTGTAAAGTAAAAATAAGAAGATAACTATGCAAGATATTGGAAAATAATTTGTTTCCTTGTAGGAATTATACATATGTACTCGTATATAGTAGTAGGTCTTTCAATAACTCGTAGCAGCTGATAAAAAAGAAACAATACAAAATATTTTATTTTTACTTGTGAAAAATGTTTCGTTTGTAACACAATAAACCCTAAAAATTAACTTCTTTGAAGAAGGTCGGTCTCATTCCTAGAAGGTCAAAGAAAATTTATTTCTGTAACCTTTGATCTTCAATCTCAAAAATGTGAATATTTACAACAAGAAAGCAAAACGACAATTTTTGTGTGTGGTGTTGCTAAAACTTAATTCTAAAAAAAAGAAAATTTAACTTTACAAAAATAAAAAATAAGTACACAATAACCTTCTTTAGCACAAATATGTTGTTTTAAAAGTGAAATTATTAAAATCGTTTCAATATATTTTGCTCCAAAAAGTTACAAACCATTTAGTATAGATGTAGATAATAGTGAATACTTAGATGAATATTCTATTTATTATTTATCATAATATATAGTATAAAATTATTGATCATATGGTGAGCTTCAGCTCGCTAAATTCGCTACTACTGGCATAGCATATAACCATAAAAGTGACTGTTGATGAAATTACTTAATAATCCAAAAAAGTGCAGCTTATTTAACTATCTCGTTAATTTAACAGCGTTAATTACTGTAACCATTTAAAGTAATGTAACATGCTATAGCTTTAAATAGCAATGAATTTAAACGATGTGAACAATTTACACGCAAGAAAAATAAATCATGAAAATTGTAAATGTTGGCCAAAAAGAAAACAAAGAAATTGGCAGCTAACACCGATGTAAATGCTAAACAAAACTTAGTATGTAGTAAAAATTTATACAAATTAAATTGATTTTTTGTTTTTTCTTTTGCCAAAAAAAAATTTATTAATAAATTGTGAAAGTGTAAAGGGTATAAAATTTCCTTTCATTTTGATGCTTTGCATGATAAATTTTGCAATTTATGGAAAATTATGAAAATGTTTATGCATTTTAATGACTTTAGCAACTACATATTGAGGAACAGCCCATTAGAGTGCTTATATGTTGCTTAAACTGATTTTATTGCCTTTAATTTCTTACTTGACCTATATAGTTTTTAAATTCCAAACTTCCACTACTGTAATAGAATTGAGAAAGGAATCATTTCTTTGATATAGAATCAAAAAAAAAATTGATTTCAAATTCCAATTCTTTGGAATTGCAATATTTTAGGTATTTGATTCCTAAAAGAACGATTCCTAGCAATCTGCCTTTGTAGCCTTCGTACTGGTAATGTTCTGGGGAGCACCCACCACCGCCTAAAGTATATTCAGCCCAACAAAAATTAATTGTATCAATCGATAGGGAAAAATGGAAAAAGATTTGGGAAAGACAAGGAGCGCCTTCGACCTCTCAAAGAAGTCGTTTTGATGTCATTTATTTAAAACAAATTATTACACTAATCAATGGAGAAATGTGAAAATATTTTGCTGGAAATGGCCTGGTACTTGGACATTTTTAGAATGTATTAAATTTATGGTCGAAATGTACTTTTTGATGGACGACCGTATTGTTTTATGTTTGAATATCAAAAACGTTCAACTTTTCAACATTTCTCTAATTTTTTAAAATTTTTTAACATTTAAACATTCTAGTTGAAAAAAACAACTTGCAAAATAAATCAGTAAACATTTCATTATTCACCCACATAAATATTATCTAGTAGTTTTTCTTAAATTTATGAATGTTGACAGAATTCCGTAGGAAACTGCTATAGACACTGAGGATCACTACTTGAGCGGCAATCCACTAACATTGATTAAGTTTTTACAATTTCCTTGAACAAAATAATTTAAAAGCATAAATTTATCATTTATATCAATCATCACATTTTCTATATGCAAAATTTATTAGGTTTGTTGCTTAAGTCTTTCGTTTTGTGTCATTCATAACAGCACATCACCACTAAATTACAATTATAAACAAATAATTCACACCACAAAATTCCCAAAGAAACATTTACAATGACAGAAGCACCAATACGCTAACAGTACACCAACACACATACAAACAGACATAAATGATGAATACTCAATACAGATTAAGTATGAATTTAGGAAAATAGCGACACAAATGAATGAAAATTTACTGGCCACAAATACAAATGCAAAAAAATATGCTGTTACAAACAAAACTAAAAACACAAATAATTTATAAAGCAAACTACAACAAACAACGAAAAATTAAAAAAAAAAAAAAAAAAAGAAGATGCGACCACGTTTTACACTGTAACTGAAGACTTGACTTAACACAAGTCAGTAGAAAACTCTCAAAAGTTGTATTTGAAAGAGCAGCAGCAGCAGAATCAGCCGTTCTTTGGTTTTGGACTTTTTATTATTTGCTCTTTTTTTCTGTGTTTTTGCAACTTGCTTAACTTGCAAACTGCAACAACAACAACAAAAACAATAAAATACAACATGCTTAATATTACATAATACGTTTGGTCTGAGATTTTGTGACTGACTCTTCTATATTGTCTGATTTTTTCATTTGACGTCTCTTTCGCATTTTGTATAGTAGATCTGAGCGATGAATAAAAAAACTCATCAAAATTTTTCCCGCGAACCTTTTTGTTTTGATTTGCTTTTACTTGATTTTGTTTTTTTTTTTGCTATGAATTTTACAGATTTTCCCATATCATAAAGCTGTGTTTCATTGATTGCACAAATTTAGAGATAGTCCGAAAGACAGTTGAAAAGACAAACAGCGAAACAGCTATGAAAACAATAAGTTAGACAGACAGACAGGTGAATATCATGCGGTTTGTTAGGGTCTATTGAGTCACGTAGTCAACCATGATAATTTACAATATGAAGGTTTTGGTTTTTGTTACAGTTAACTACCAGTTAAAATGCAAAAAAAAAATATTAAGGAAAACAAAGTGTTAGTTCCATGCAAATTTTTACTTTCATACTTAAGAAGCACAAACATTTTTTTCCCAGTTTGCTGGATTAAGCGATTTGGTATCAGACAAAAATTTGAATAACCTTGTTTTTAAAGTACTTAAATTTTAAAAAATTGTTTTAAACTTTGTTGCGTTATGATGTTCATGATAAAGAAAAAAGTACGCGCTCTTTAAAAAGTATATTCGAAGTTTCGATTCAGTACATTTCCAAAAAACACAAACGCCATCACTGTCCCCACCGTCACTTAAAATTTAGTAGTAATGGAAATTAAATGTCACTAAATGTTAAGATGGAAGTCTTATGTCATTACCATTAAACATAAGTGATAATTAAATTGAGAAAAATGCACTACCCTTAAGCATTAAATTTTGTTGAAAGTTTTTCACTAGCACTAAATAATTTAGTGGAGAGTTTTATTTAAAATTATTTACACATGAAATTTTTTTAATGACAATTTAAAATTGTTCAGATTAACTTTTTTTATTAAGATATTTTAAAAATGTTAAATTTAATAGAGTTAACAAAAAATTAAATTTCATGAAAGAAAATTTTAGTTAAAGAGTTTTTTTTGGAATTTTTCCCAGGTATGAAGGAGTGTAGGGAATAAAAAGAATGATGAGGAATTGTTACGCAACTATAAAAGCATTGAAAGTTTTTTTTTATTAAAAAATATTACAAAATGGCTGCTCTACGTGCCTTCTTCCGAGCCCTGCTTCCGCGACACGCACTGTAACGACAGTAATTTAAATAAAAAAAAAAACAATAAGCCGAATTTGTTATGCGGGAGTTTCTGGTCGCGGAGGCAGAAACTTAATAACCCAATCCACTATATTGGGTCCGCCATCTCGGGTTTTGAAAATCTGACCTCAGATTCATATTCAGCGATCCCAAAAACCCCCGTAAACCAAATTTGGTGCAAGTCGGTTGATTTTTAATAAATTCACCCGCCAAGTTGAATTTGAAAATTTTAGAAATATAACCTCAGATTCGTAATCGGCGACCGCAAAAAACCCTGTACAACAAATTTGGTACAAATCGATGGATTTATAAAAAAACGTCCGCCATATCTGGATATAGTTTGACAAATCTGACCTCGAATTCGAAATCAGTGACCCATATTGGATTTTTGACCGCCGTATTGAAAAAAAGTACGTTTCTACCGCCTTGCTTTAACAGAACCGGAGTTATGAATTTTTGAAAGTGAGTCTTCAAGTCAAAAATTACGAAATTCTCAAAATTTAAATTCGCTCTATTTTGAAAAAAAATTTTTCAAAAAAATCCTCGGACATGTATCTCTTCTTTTTCGATAAAGAACGCTTAAAAAAATGTCAGCCAAATTAAAAATGTGTCGGTAAATTTTTTTTAAAATTCGTTCGGTTTGTAAAGAACGTACTTTTCTAAATATTTGTCACGTGAAGCAGATATAATTTTTTTAGTGTTAAATTGAACTGATGTTGCAAGACCCTCAACAATTTTAACTACAGGGAAAGTGTATTCGTACTTTAAGGTACAGTCATATACATATGATAGTCGAATTCAATATCTACTTAATAGGAAATCAAGTGTCACTAACTAATTTGATATCATTATTATCTATTTAAATATTTTTTTTTCTTATGCTGTAAATATTTTTTTGTTTAATTTTAATCAAAGCCTGTTGTCAAACAATTTCATTGGACAATGAATAATAATAAAGCAATTGTTATTATAAAAAAATAATTTAATTTTTTCAATAACTCGTAATCAGGCATACTTGCAAAGCAAAGGAAGTAAAATTGAAAATAAAAAAAAATTTGCTCGTAATGAAGGAGTAACAATATCAACCCAAATCTATCAACAGTGCGGCGTTGCAGACGATGTGATTACCATTTTTCGTTGTGTCACTTCCTAACAACAATGGCGACAAACAATGACGTGACATAAAACATATATTGGCAAGGTTGTTGGCATTCAATCTACATATTGCACGAGTATTTACAATTGTTACAGCATACAAACACACACACACAAACAAACACATATCTATACAGACATTTGCATCTTGTGGTAATATCGCTTGAATTTTGCGGTATAATTGACGCTCTTGTAGCAAGTTGTTGTGGTTCATTTGTTTTATATTGTAAACGAGATTTCATGTTGAAGTGTTGATGTGTTGCAGCTTATAATTTTTCTATTGTTGTTATTATTGTTATTTGTTAATAGATGACATGAAGAATATAAATTCATTCGCCTATTGTATGGAATACAAAGAGATATATGATAAGCTTAAATACTCATAGATTGTTAGCATTAAAGGAGTTTACTCTACAGCTGCTATTTAAAATCTTTGCAGAATAATCGACAGATGTTCCATATGCCTAAAAAACGTTTTAAAAAAAAATGTAATTCAAAATTGTATTAATAATAAGCAAAGGCAGAAACTGATAGTTTTTACAATTTCTGTGATAATGCCACTGACATATCCATCACTCGTGGATTGAGAAAATGTAACTGTATAATTAATTGCAGCACCATGCTCAAAACCAATTTTATTAGAATATATTCCAAAAACTTTTTAACATACTATTTTAAACGATTATTTCCTCTCGATTTCAGTTTACGCCTCATTTTACTAGTCTCTGCGAGTTGCCTCATCGGCACCGCAATCTCAGCGACCACAAATGTTGGTGCAGCTGCTGCTGCAGCTACCACTGCAAAACCACAAGGATTTGCAGCACGTTCTGTGGAAGTAGATGAAAATGAAGAAGATGAATTTGAGCCACAAGCACAAACGCATCTAGCCTATCGGCAACGCCCCCAATATACAGATTATAGTCAAGAAGAGGATCAGGAAGAAGCACCACGTCAAGTCTATCAAAGTCGCAATGTACAACAGCAGCAACAGAACAATTACTTAAAGAATAATAACAACAACAAGAAAAAGTCAAGTGAGGAAGAATCCGAAGAAGAAGAAGAGGAACCTGATAGATTATCACTGCTATTGGCAAAATCCACTTTTAATTGTGATGCAAAAAATTCAGGGTAGGATATAGCAGCAATTGAAATCTTATCCAGTAAATATTCATTAAAATTATTTTCTATTTCAGCTATTATGCCGATGAATCGCTTAACTGTGAAGTATTCCATTATTGTCAAGAAAGTCAAAGACATTCATGGATCTGCCCAGAGGGTTTCACTTTCCATCAGATTCATTTAATTTGTATGCCACCTTCAAATGAAAACATTTGTCAACAATCATCCAAATATCATATCGTGAATGATTATCTCTATAAGCCAATAAATTTGCAAGAGCATCAATCGAAACCCAATGTAACACTGCGTTATTCAGATCGTTATTATCCTGAAAGCTATTATGAAAATGATCGTTATGAAGATGAAGAGGAGGCACCACGTCAAAGGATACATCATCATCAGCGACAACCGGTGAGTGTTGAAATTTACTAAAATCGAAGTGTTGCATTGTAGACATAAGCTCTTGTCTTTAGAAACTGTGTTGGCGTACTTATTTAAGATTAATGCCTAACATTAACTTACAGTTAATACTAAAATGTTAAGCAAAATTATGTAGCATAATTTTTGGCAATTAGATCAGCGATGGGCAAAACACGTAAAATGAGTCATAGGTGGAGAAGACAACAAACTCATCGTTGTCCTTCAGAAAAAAACCAAATCAACAAACTCAAGCAGTTTACCCTGCAATGCACATTTTTATTGTTGTTGTTTTTTTATACGCGCTATATTAACATTGAATTTACATTTGGATTTGCATTGTTGTTGCATCATTCAGAAAAAATGAAACGAACGAACAAGCAAACAACAATGCGCACATTGAGAACAGCAGGGCCGTGTCTAGGACATGCGGATCCCTAGAAACATGTGGTGTGTAGGGAAAAAATATGCAAAAACTCTTTATATTCGAAGGCCCATTATTGTCCATGGCTTCCTCAAATCGACCACAAAAAAACTAAAATGGTCCAATTACGAAATAAATGCCACATTCGTCTGTTTGCTTTCTAGCTCGTACCTTAATACAGTTCAGTTGGTGTGCCCTCAGGATAGTAATCTGATTTTGTCTGTAACCGAAAAATGTGAAATACACACCACATTGGGAATTAATTCTATTAATTCATCTACTACAAGCACTTCTACATAGCTCTACCTACTCTCAGAATATTAAGTTCTGGAAAACCTTGCTCCAAATAAGTTTGGAAATCTTCGCTAGATATTTTTAAATTGTGTACGGTAGCTTCTAGCATAACAAGTGGGACTTGACTAACTTGCCTATCGTGAGACCGTGACTCCAAAATTTTGCTTCTCAACTCCCTTGGGCAATATTAATATTGTAAAAATTTATATATTTTTTAAATTTTTATTCAAACTAATATTATTCTTTTAATAAACACAGGTTCAAGTCGGTTTCAATACTCAGCAGCAACAGCAACAACAACAACAACCGATATACCAACAACAGCCTCAACCACAACAACAAACACAACGACAACAGCCACAACAGCAAGTCCAGCGTCATCAGCCGGTAGTACAACAAACAACCGTTTATCGTAAACCCGTTCCTGTCGTCACAACAATTCAACCACAATTGACACCTCAAATTCAACAACATCGTCCACAGACCATTGCACCCTCAGCAACACCGTCACCATACAGATTCTATACCACTTCACCGTTGCAGCAATTGCAACAGCAACAACATCAGGTCTATCGCTCCCCAGAGGAGATTAATATATCGTTACAACAACGTCGTCCCCAGCTGTTTGTTGCATCGACGACACCGCGCTATTACGAGGACGAGTATTTGTACGAGCGGAGAAAGTAACTCAAAAATCATATGCGCGTAATTTAGTTTAAATACAAAATGTGAAATATTTAACGGATACAATAAATAAAGCAGTTTTTTGATTGCATTTCAATTTGTAATTGAAGAAGTAAAAAAAATTAAAGATAAATTACTACTATCATATTTTCCATTGCCAAGTTTTTTATGTAATAATTTAAATGAAATGTTCATTGTCATTTAGTTATGTAATGATAGTTTTTCATTACACTCGTACTACTCGTATGTATGTATGTATATTTTATTTGAAATCATAGTCCCAAACATAATGTAACTTTTTAATTTGTAATTTAGTGTACATTTTTATGTTTTAATTTTACATTTTTTTATTTTCAATTTAACTTTATTATTTTGTGTACTATTTTATTTTATTTTATTCTTAAAAATTATTTTTTTTTTTGTAAAGAAAGCAGATTTAACCATGTTAAATATTAAATAAAACAAAAAAAAATCCTGAAATATAAATACATATTGTTTTGAATATTTTCCCCAAATGAGTGTAGGAGAAATCGCACAGGGAATAATCGACAAATATAACGTCATAAGTTACGTATTATTTGCTGTATGTATGTTGTTGTGTAAATAATATTACATTTGACTACACTACTCCACAAGAAAATTTGCGACAAATAAAAACCACCGTTCCTATAGTAAAATTTCCCGCTGAATCCTGGTTTTTGCGATAAACGGCAAAAACCAAAAACATGCACTGTTCCGGGAGATAACGCCAGATAGGTTTCATTGAAAATGTTACTTTACATGATACTCAATTCTCTATTTTTTCCTAAAAGTAGAGATCACGACAAAAATTTTAAAGCAATATACATATGTCACAATAGCACTACTAATTTGGTCGTTACGGCTAAAAACGGTTTAACAAAAATTTAATTTTTCAAAAAATGTTCAACTTTGGCACCTTATAACTCGAAAAAAATCAATGGAACTCGAAAAGTTAGTTACACACCCTATCTTGATGTATATTTAAATAAATATTAAAATTAGTCCCTTGTACTCCATACTCTATTTAAATTATTCAGTTGTACGTACAATTGTGTACTTTTCCAAACGGTAATGTACTAAAAATTAAATATACAATTCATGGTACCTACAATTGTACCATGTGTACAATTCATCTTAAAATGCCATCACTGCACTTCAACGATATTTAACTGCAGAGATGGCAGTCAAACACACAACGTCAAATTAAACAGCTGATATTGACAATTTTAAATTATTTTCTAACAAAACACGTATTTCGTGCAAAACGCGTATTCTTGCATAAATTTTAGTTTTTTAAATATTAATTAAAATTTAACATTTCAATATTATCAAATGGTTTTTCAAGAATTTCAAGCTGTAGTACTAGCTGCTGGACGTGGTACACGCTTGCCTGAAGTAATCGGTGATTCGCCCAAATGTCTGTTACCCATCGGACCCTATCCGCTGCTATGGTATCCGCTTAACATGCTGCAACATCATAACTTTCCAGGTAACTGAGAAAAAGTCCGACATCTTGGAAGTTAACCTTTGTTTTAATACATATTTTATAGATGCTATAGTCGTAGTGTTGGAAAATGAAAGGTCCGAAATACAGCAAGCGCTTGAACGCACACCACTTAAATTAAAACTGGATTTAGTGGCCATACCGGCAGACAGCGATTTTGGTACAGCGGATAGTTTACGTTTCATACATGATAAGTAAGTCTGAAAATTCATATGGTAAGGACCCCTTTTATATCTCTTTGGCTTGTGCTTTCATGAACTACCGGCTACTGAACGCCACAATGAAGAAAGTACAAAACAAAATCATATTTTAGAAAAGGACGCAAAAAGGAAAAATGTTAGTCTCTTTTTTTAGCTCTGACTTGGAAATATTTCTATTAATTCCTAACGTTAAAACTTAACTATTGGTTTCACCTTTAAAGTACAAACATTTAATTTTATTTGCAGAATAAAATCCGATTTTATAATTGTGTCCTGTGACATTATAACCAACGTCAGCCTCTACCCGCTGTTTAATAAATTTCGTCAACATGACGCTTCCATGGCCGCATTGTTATTTAAGAGTGGCTTTGAAAGTGATTACACTTTGCCAGGACCCAAAACGAAACAAAAGCTGGAACGTGATTTGATTGGGATACATCCAGATTCACAGCGTTTGTTATTCCTTGCCGCTATAAGTGATTTTGAAGAACTAATGTCAATTAACGCGCATTTACTTCGTAAAAATGGTAAAATGACTGTTAATAGTCGCTTAACAGATTCACATATTTATGTTATGAAGAAATGGGTACTGGACTTTTTAAAAAAGGTTTGAGTTAATAAAAGATGTAATTTTGTCGTGTTTTTTTAATTTTTTTTAAATTTTCAGAAAGAGCACTTTTCTACTTTAAAGGGAGAATTTTTACCTTACATCATTAAAAAGCAAATGTTTAAAAACTCTACAACAATACAGGAGAGTTCCAATTCTGATACTGCTGTAAACTTAAAACCGGAGGATAATATTTTGAATGTAAACTTTTATATTGCTTACAGGCGTAGTTATTATTAAATCATTTTATTTTTATCTAGTATGTTGGACAAACCCCTTTGGAACAACAAATTATAAAAACTTCACTTTTTAACGATTCACGTACTACAGAGCCCTATCACGGTGATCTAATACGTTGTTATGCTATTCAGGCACCTAAAAACACAATTGGCGTACGCGTGAATACGACGCTAAGTTTCTTTGCCGTAAATCAAAAGGTTCGTTACTGGTTTTTAATACACAGCATAATAAAATTAAATATTTAAATAAGTACGTATATTTCTAATTCACAATTGTGTCATTTGATTGTGTTAAAATGAAAACTAAATTTAAAAAATGAAATCTCAATTTGAAAAATTGAAAAAGATCCAACTCTTTTGTAAGCTCAATTTTGCTGCACACGTTGATTATTTTTTAAATCGGGAATTTAGAAGGAAATGTGTAGTTCCGTCGGGTTTTAGCCTGAATACGTACTTCTCTAAATAAGAAATTCAATAGTATAAATACTATTAACTAAAACTTATGGTCATTTTCTCTATATCTAGTAAAACCGTTAACCGCTTATTCAATTCAATCGAATTTTTGTGAAATTACAAATTAAAGTAACTTTTAAAACTTAACTGGATATATAGAAAACGGTCTTTTGTAGGAAATTCTTTATTTATTCTATATCTTCCTTTTAATTAGCTATCTACAATCTGGTCTCAAATATGCGATGAACAGTTACATTCGCTTATATCGCCAAGCGCTGTCGTGAACTCTACACAAATCAAAGAAATAGTTGCTGCAGATAATGCTAAATTGTCGGAAAAAACTTCACTTAACTTTAGTGTTTTTGGCCCAAGTTGCACTGTTAATCCGAAAAACATTATTAACAAGACGATTATTATGTCTAATGCCATCATAGAGGAAGGGTACGCTGCTTGTCTATTTTAAACTTTACTACATAATTTTTATTTTAATATTTTTTTTTAGCTGTAATATTGAAAACTGTATTGTTGGTAGCAAAGCGATCGTGAAAAAAGGTTCTATTCTTAAAAGCTGCATAATTGGTCCTAATTTTATTGTAGAAGAAGGCTCGAAGAAACAAATGCAGCATCTGACAAATGCAGATGGCTTTATGGAAATTGATATCCAATAATAAAAATTTAATAAAATCTAAATCAAATTAAAAACATGCATTATATATGTAGTGTGTATAAAGGATTTTTTCTAGATACGGAATTCAAGGTTAGAAATAAAGCATAAGACAAATTACCAGTAGAAACCTCCCAAGAAACGAAGTCCCCAGATAAACTCAAGTCATAGAAATCAAATTGATTGCTTAGTGAGGACTCAAGGTTAAAGTCCTAGAAATGCATATATGTATTAGGTTTCAGGAAAAGCTCCATCGTATTTTTTCACGGAGCTCAAACGTCCTTTACTTTGCAGGGCATTCCTGCAATAGCTAATTTGTCCCGTGCTCGTTTTCTACTAAAATAAATAATTTATTTTGCTAGGACTTGCAGATGAGGGGACAGACTTCGCGCACCACGCGATATTTCGAGAGGAGTTAGACAAAATATCACTCTAAGCAACGTATGGGGAGAAGAGGATCAAGGAAAATCACTTAAATACGTATATTGTTTTAATAACATAATTAAACCATTTGGTGAATGACATAGTTTTTACATACCTGTAAGCCAGTATCCGGTTGAAAAATTTCAATTATTAATTAACAATTATTGTAAAATCCACCGACACAACTTGCTGTGGTAAAATTCGGAGTTCGATTTTTCTTTAACACTTCCCATGACATGCTTACGCTATTATTATTAATCGTTTCTATACGAAGAGGTAGCCAATTGCCGTATGATCTCTTTTTCTTTCTAATATATAACATGTAAATTTTATTAATTATTCCAAAAACAGTTACGGCTGAAAATATTAAAGCTTTTTTTAAATACTAGGGATGCAACCGATACAAATACGATTACCGATATATCGGTATATTCCGATATATCGATATCGGCGATATTTATTTGCCGATACACCGATATATTAAAAAAAATGGTTCCTGTGCCCCAAAGAGTCAACATCAATTAAAAACATTTGTCAACACCATGTACCATTCAAATTAATGCAGAAGTTGATAATTCCTCAACAAACAAATAATAAATAAAGAAAAAAAGGAAAATTTCTAATGTTAGCTACTTAAAACATAAAACACGATTCAACAACAATTATAACAAAGAAAAAAACGACACAACAAAGATAAAGGAAAGTGAAGAATGTTATTATTTAGAAACGGCCCTTGATCCTCGATATAAACTACGAACATTCCAATTGAAGTCTACTATTTCTACGGCAAATAAGCGGCTTGCAGATTTAATTAATTTACCACTATATTCCGAAACCTCTTCACCTAGTACATACAAGAATTACAAGACGCGGTATATGGAGTGTTTGTGAAAATATTATTAAGGAATCTGAAGAATTTTTTATTTCCCAATATTACAACAGATGCAGATCCTCTCAGTTTTTGGCGTAATGAGGTTCTGTACCCAAATTTAAAAAAATTGCTCAAATGTATTTCAGTTTTCAAATTATTTCTATCGCTATCCATACAGAGTTGCGAAATCGAATTTCACCGCATAACTTGAGGATTGTGCTTCCTGAATAAAAACCTAGTTAGTGTTAATTTTAATTATTAACTTTTATACTTAAAAAAAAAATAAAATTAATAAAAAAATAAAATTAAAAAATATATAAAAATTTTAATTCTTCTTTACTTATGGCTGTTGAATTATTTATAATGATTTTATAACTTTGCGTCATAGTCAATCCTTCTTTTTAATGCAATATCTATGTCAGTCTCTGTGACAACTTTTTATATCGTATCGGTATCGGCGAAAAATTTTTATGAATATCGGTATCCGTATCGTATCGGCCACAACGCGTATCGTTGCATCCCTATTAAATACACTTCAATGTCATTGAACTTACTATTTTACTTTGCTCGCAATGGGGATCAGATTTCCTCTAGTAAGCTCTTTGACCTTCAAAACAACCGAAGTCAACGAAGTCAAGTCATTTTTATTATTACAGAGAGAGAAATACACCTCTCCCTCGTTTTACACGCTACTTTTTTAACACGATTTCGACCTTATACGGTTTTTAAAATCAAAAATTCCACAAAAAAAAACTTTAATTTAACCTTTTTTATTTATGTATTCATAATCACTTATAATATAATATTGCAATTATTTTAAATCATTTTTAATCTATTCTATTGTGAACAAATATGATATATATGTATATGTTTAAAGATAAAACACTGGTACCATATCTATAATAATGGAGATTTTTATAATTTTCTGTATGGACAAAAACATTATTAGGTACATATATCATTATTTTTTCTTGTAAATTAATTTTTTATATTATTTGATATAGCAAATTGAAAGACATTTCGAATAATTTTTTGATCAAATCGCTCTTGAGAAAAATGATATCAAAGTGGTAGACTGTGATTTTTATTTTTAGCTAAATTTCTGAGCTACAGAAAACATATTTTAAATGTAGTTTCACTGTCTAAAATCTCAAAGCTTATCACTAAACCATTGCTATTTCTTTTTAAATGACTAAGACTTCTATAAAAAATATTGGTAAATAAACAATTTTAAAACCGATTTAAAATTCAAGCTAAACTAAGTTTTTGAAATCTGCAATAGTGGTGCTCAGCAATTTTCTTTAAATCGGCAAAAAATGATACTATACATAATTTTGAACTTAACTTTTGAGGTTAAATCATAATGTGATTATTATTTCTTCATGGAACAACATTTCAACTTTCATGTTTCATTTTAATCATGCTTTTATGTGTCTTATATCAGGGACGATCCACGAAGTAGATAAATAATAGTAAATTCGTAGCAAGTAAAAATGGTTAGCGTGTATGTTTTATCATAATTTATGTGTATGCACATATTTTTTTAGTTTCTATGAAATAAATTATGCTATTTTTTAAAAATATTATGTTTTTCTATGAATTAAATAGTTATTTTATATTTTTCTAAGTGTGTTGCTTTTAGTTTATGTGAATTCTTAAACTATACTTTAAATTCCCTACAAGAACAGCTAGTGATATATGTATCTACTAAGTAACGCAACATAAAAGTTGACGCCAATTGACTATTTTTAAGCATAAATATTTAGCAACACGTGTTTTTATAAAATAATTTCTGTAGACCGACGTTCCTGCCCAAAAATCAATGGATCACAGCTGAAACTCTCTGCAGCTACTGGTGAAAATTTAGATGTACGTTTCACACGGCCACTATTAGGTGTTGACGCTGTAGTGCATAGTGAAGGTCCCATAACAATTGAAGTACCGACTGTACCCTTGATGCCGCAAATAGAAGTAACTGTCAAGGCAGTGGGCAGCGATGTTAATGATGACAATTGCTGCAGTGACGAATTTGATGATTGCGTCGTCGAATTATTGAATGTGGATGGCGGTGGAAATTTAGCAATTGTAGTTATGGAGGGCGTAAGCGTATCAGTAGAGCTGTCGTTACTGCCACAGCGGTTTTGTTGTACTTGCAACTGTTGTGGATTTTGCAAATGTTGTGGATTTTGCAACTGCTGCACAACTGAGAGTGTATCGTGCAGTAAAGCCGATTTTCGTATAGTTTGCTGCAGTAGTGAATTCACATCGATCGCTGGCCACGCGACCAGCGAAACACTACGTCATAAATAGTTGCTTACCGGCGAGTCGAGTTTGTGCCGATGGTGTTTGCTGTAGTGCTTGCATTGCTTGCGAGCTGTCGTTACCACAGGTGAAGCAGTAATGGCCGGAGTGGGTGATATTAGAAGCTGCTGCTGCAGTGAAGGTTGGTTAGAAGAAAGCGAAAAATATTCCGCCGACTGACTTAGCGATGCTGAATCTTCTCCTATACCAGTGCTTACGCTGCGCAACGTTATTGCATCTTCAGCGAGTGGTGTCGAAATGATAGAAGATGGATTAGTTATAGGTGTTAGTGTGTTAGAGTGCTGGTCTTCCATATCTGCAGCATCCACTTGCACTAGAGGCGTTTGAATTTTCATCTGACTAGTATCACAACCATCACAGCTACAATAGCAGCAGCTGGTTGAATTGCATGAACAAAAACTTTCCCGACTGCTTCGTTGACTGGCACACGACTCTATTTCAGTCATTTCTTGAAACCGCTGTGCTATACGATCTGCATCTTCTTCATTACCGTCCTCAACACTTGAATTCGTAGATTGACGTTGAATATTGCAACGGTGACAATCAACAGAGACGGTCATTTCATGATCTTCCTCAAAATCATCAATGCTGCTGCAGCTGCTGGTGTGCATGTGACAGCTACAACTAGAACAACTGCTACAATGGTGTAGAGATATGAAACGTTTGCGTTTTATTTTAACACATTCGTTATGCGCCTCAGTAGTACCAGGTGCAATAAGAGCTGCAACAACTCGGCAACACTTGGGATCATCACAGCAAATGGCAGAAGTGGTGGAAGATTCTGCAGCAGTTCCAGTCTCACCAACGTTGGAACGCCTTTTAGGTTTAGATTTTTGTTTGCGCAAGTGTGTTGCATACACTTCGCTATCGCTGTCGCTCTCTGCTGCTGTTAGCTCTGGTGTCTCAATCGTCGTATTTGAATTTATTGAGGAGCATCTCTGCCTACGATCACTATCATTTTTTTCGTGCACAGGTGCCATGAATATTGGATCCTGATCATTGCTCTTAGCCAATTTAAAAGAGAAGTCAGAAGTGCCAGTGCTTGAGTTGCAGCGGCTATTTTTTTCCGTCAACGATGAGGCTGCATCAATCTCAATAGCGACGTCCTGCATAAGTAAAGAATTCTTCGTATTTCGCAGCGAACAATTGCGATCTAGATCCAGGTTTTGCTCATTCAGTTTTTCATCACTTGAAAGGGAAGACTTTGTTATTGATGATGGAAGATGCCGATGTTGGTGCTGAGGCTGCTGCTTATTTTCTTGTAGCCTGTGTTTGCTACAGTGTTTGCGACGTCGGTTGTGCTGACGCTGCTGTAGTACATGATTTTGACTGCCCTTGAAATCACCACAAGGAAAATAATGTGGGTGGCAATGGTGTGTAATGTGACAGTGGCATGTGACATCGGTACCAGTATTATTATTACCCATGCAATGACCGTGACATTTACGTGGTTGCAGACTCCGAAAGCAATCAGTGTGCGTTGCTGTGTTTCCTAATTGAAAACATTTAAAACTGTTGCTGCTGTAGCAGTGAAAACACACCGTCGCAGTTTGTGGACAATTATAACGATGACATTTATAAGAACGCGTCGCTGATTCCGGTGTTTGTGTTGCATTGTGACGCTGTCGTGTTTTTTCTAAGTTTCCCTTTAAGTTTTGGTGGCGTAGACATGTTGCGCGCACTCCACCACCGCTACCAACAAAGCTTGCAGCGACGTCTATACCAGTGATGCTTCTTGGAAAACCCGATGTAGTTTTGTTGTTACCCTGGTGCCGGCTTTGTTGTTGTATGATCACCACATTTACTTCGCCTTTGTCATCGTGTTTACCATTAATCAGTGTGTTATTGTTATGGTACTGAAACGCTTGATTATCGTGATAGTTATTGAGTCGTTTAAAATGAAGATCATCTACGTCGGCCGTCAGGAGATGATCATCGCCACTGCTTGTATTTGGGAGCGATTGATTGTTGTCAGAGTTTATTTGTGGATGTTGTTGTTGTTGGGGTTGTTGCTGTTCATCGGGGGCAAACTGCTAATCTCCGCGATGAACATTACGTGGTCCAGAGTTCTTTCTATATATCCAAACTTGCAGAAGGATGGCGATATCCAAACTTACCTGTAATGTTCCACAGATCCAGAACTGTGATGGTGCTTTTCTTACAATAAAGTATCCAGTCTTGAACATATCACCAAGCGTCCACATAATAACCATGTGTATGCTCATTCCATATGTTGATTTATTTTTATAGTTGCGTATAAATTGTGGGGCTCCCAACATAGCTTCTGTAAAAACAGCGAAAAATCCGACTGTTTCCATAAACCATTCTACTGGTAGCATTAGATATGTAATTGCTGCACCAACTGCCCAAACAACGAGCATGAAATCTAAATACGATTGAAAATCAGTCCAATTCCAAAAAAAATTCATGTCGAGATCGCTTAAATAGTGCCTGGAACGAGTATGCTTCAGAACGTCAACTTCTGTGGATATGGAACCAACAGTATCTGTGTCAGCGACTACTTTTGGAAGACGAAGATCGTCACCTGAAAATGTTCGCTCGCGGCCAGTGGCATTCATGCGTTTGACCTTTACACATAGATGAATCATAAGAAACATGGTTATATTCATCACCACACTCTGAACAAGTAAAGGAAGTTCAAAGCGTTTAGAAAACCAAAAAAAAATTCTCAATGAGTTCGCTATAAGTAGAGCGAAGCAAACGTGAAGCGAAAAACCTTCAGCATCCTGGGTTTTTTTAATTTCGCGGTACTGTGGTACATAGGGTATAACACCCCCGATGACCATGGCCGACGCAGCGGCCCAACCGAGCACGTCGCTTACGGTGAGGCCCATTTCGTCGTTAATAATCCAGTCCATGGTAAAGTTGGATAGACGTTCTTTAAGCTAAATCCTCGTATTCAGTGCGTTCGCGAGAAAAATAAAAAATCACAAGATTGCGATGCAGACGGAATTGGCACCGAAAACGATTGCTCTTCAATAGATATGTGTTGTTGTCGTGGTAGTATTTGTCGTCGTGGAAGCGTGCGTTTCGCTCCAGCTACGCGGGAACGTGTGACTGCTGGCAGATGCTGGATAGAGCAGGTGGAAGCGTTGTTTGTATGTGCAAATGCGTGTAGACGGATAATCCACTGCGAATTCGCATAGTTTATTAGATTTTTATATTCTGATTTATCGAAGACCACTGGAGCGATTCTATGTGAGGATCGCTGCAGGGAAGCAACAACTACTTATAATAAAACAGTTTTACACACACACACACGACATTTAGTAAAAATTTATTTTTTATCAAAACTGTGATGGAAAATTTAACGTTTTTGTTTTTGTAAAGTTGTGTATCTACAGAGATTTCGTGTCCTACGTCTGTGGACTGCTGGAAGCGATGCGTAGTGGAAGGAGACAGGGGAGAATATTTATTTGCTCGAGAACACGAACACTTTATTTAATTTAATATTTACTTAAATTTAATCTTTTCTTTTAATCAGCTGCACTCAAAACCAAAGAGTATCTCTTTGACTAGTACAAAGCATGGTGCATGATTTAATTATTAAGGATCTCGCAAGCTTGAGTGTCAAAATTGACATTCAATGCAAAAAAATCTAATACAATTTGACACTAGACCTACTTTTGAAAGAAGCAGCATTTTTTCGCAGTGACTTTATATAGTAAAGTTTTGGTACTTAGTGGTCGCGCGGGGGACATGAATGCGTGAAAGAGTCAAATTCTTGTGTCTAAGTTTGCAAGGACGTAAAAATTGTGTTACTTCAGTAAAAGCTGTTCATCTGCATCAGATTTATCTTATACAAAATACAAAAGGAGGAGAATATCATGCTGAGGATGAACGCTATGATGAAAAACAAGTTGAGATATAAGATGAAGTCAAAACCACAACCAAAAAAAAATAGAATAAAATCTAAATATGCGAGTACCCTTCGGCATGTTACCAGTCAATTCTGTTCAATTTCATGAGATCAAGTGTGTTACCCCGTCCCAGTTCAACGCATTAGAGAAAAATAGAAGCCGTTCTGTATTCTCTACGGAGCCAAAGCAGGAAAATACATACATTTTTAATTATTCTCTTTTTATTTTAGACTGTGACGTAAGAAATTATGTTATTTTGTTTGTCTTGACAACTATGAATGACACTTGAACGCCCACATATTTGCGTGTATTATTATTTGTACTGCTCACACATTATGACGGTGTTGAACATCTCTGATATAATTGTAGTAGTAACAAATTGTAAACTATCACCTACTTCACTTTTGTTTACATCGTCAATTTCCAAATTCAGACGGACGATTATTCAGATTTCTTTACATACGTTCTATAAAAGCAATTTTTATGTCCTCTCCAAAGAAAAGCGATAGCTATGAAACAACACCGAAAGGAACTCAAAACAACACTACCGAAACTGAATCGGAAGAAGTCGGTGCGGGAAGTCCCACGACAGAGCCGGCCTCTGAAAGTTCTCCCACGGCCTGTTATAATCCTAGCGTTTCTGATGATGAAGACAACATCGGTGAATTAACCCGTATCAAGGGAGATGCTATTGGTGATACACTATACAGTGAACGTTTTGTACTCTCCGCGCTACTAAAGTTGACTAAACTTGAAAGCGATTCCGCAGTGGACGAAGCATTTGAAAAGGATCTGTGCGCCCTGTGGGATATGACGATTGAAGAGGATGTAGTACAGATGCTGTTAGAGCATAATGTGCTAGAATTATTTGCTCAATGTATTGAAGCAACGCAGGATAAGCGTTTGACCGAAATACTTGTGGGTATTATGGGCAACATGTGTAATGTAACACGCACACGTAATGAACTTTGTGCTCGTACTGAAATTATTGCGACACTGTTGCAACTCATCTCTTGCAGCGATTCACTGACTTTGGTACAGCTAATGCGCCTATTAGCGGTGGTGCACGTTTATGATGATTCTGCTGCGGCTGAGTTGTGGTATAAACAAATTCACTTAATACCCACATTTGTAGAGCAGTTTGCTTTTATACTACAGAATTCTGTAAATGTCACCTTGCTCACGCATGCATTAGAAGCGTTAAATGCCATTCTTGCTAAATTTGCTGTAATTGATACTGTGGCGGATTCATCGCTTACTTTTGCAGATATATTTGTATGCGAACCAATCGTTGGTGGTACTCTGGAAGCATTCAAGCTTTTAGTACCGAAAAGTGCAAAAAATCAACACTCTGATTCCACTAACCAAACCGTTGAGTCTGTGTTGCCTCCGCAAGCAACAAGAAAGACAATGCAAACCTTTTTGAACATACATGTTATACTGGTACAATTTAAGGAAGCTGCGAAAGAGGCATATGGCCCTCATCTTACGCAACTTTTAGGTATTTTGACCCAAATATTGGCACCGCTTTGCTTATCAGACTACTTGCTTCCAATAAACAGCAACGAGCAAGATGTGGTCGATAATGTGAACGAAATATTTTTGGTAAGAAAAAATTAATATATATTGCCGTTTATAGCTTTTGGTTTCCGTATTCCGAAAATAAAATATATTTTCAAAAAAAAACCTTAGTTTATCTACCTATTCAAGCAATCAATAACCGCACAACCTATAATATCAGATTCTGACTGGCATTTATAGCACTCTTGTGTCATACAGTTTTAGGAATACCATTTGCAGTGTCACTTTCAGATGAGCATTCTGCGATGCAATCTATATTTCTTTCGACGACTGATGACTTTTAGTGATGTGAAAATCTCTATCAATACAAATCAAAATTTTCGAAATGTCCAGTAACTTGGTTAAACTTGACGATATAAGTCGTTATTGCTATCTCATAAATTTTAAAAAATTTTTCTCAAATATTTTAAAAATTTATGGTTTGCATATCGTCACCTAAGATCCAAAAAGCCGTAACCATACTTTTTAGTTTTATACAGAAGAAAAAAACGGAAAAATATATTGTTATGAATTTCTTATGTAAAAGATTGAAGAGTCAAAGTATAATTAGTTATCTAAAGAATTTAAATATTGTATTTAATTTTTTTATACTAGTGTGCTTCGTCTCTTTGCTATATGAAACTGAAAAACTTGTTACGGCCTTTTGAACTTCGTTAGTAACATCTTTATTATTAGACACATGACTTAAAAATTTTATGGTGATATGTAGTTTAGTGAAATGCATCATAATCAATCGAAAAATAGATTTTGAATTTGTTGTGGCTACGGCTTTTTGGATGATAGGTGACGATATACAGCGTGTACAATGAGAAAAGATACGGCAGATTTAAGGACCCCTGTTTAACACCTCCCTATGTATATAATATTCTTATCATATTTCTTGGCTACACTACATTATCTGAACAAAAAAAACTGTGAACTATCCAGTCGGTTCAGTGTTAGTAACATTAGTTTATAGCAACAAATCAAAAGAAACAAATATTATTTAGTAGAAAAAAGTAGTTTGCCTAAAATACCTAATATGTTTTCTTATCTCGTATATTATTTTATGTAGGCTCTAGACGATCCTTTCGATGACAATTGCCTAACTCAAATGATAACTATCTGGGAGTTAGTACAAGATTGGCTTGAAGAATCTGAAAAGCGGCCACCAGCAGCAAATGATTTCGAAGCCGATGAAGACGATACAGAAGCTATAAATGAAGCTGTCTCATTTGCAGAGGATACGTGCATGTCGATTTTATACTTTATTACACGTATAGTGCGTAAGGCGACAGATAACCAGTTAGATGAAACGCTACATAAGCAAAGTCCACACACAATAGTAAAATTGATTGATGCGCTCAATGCAAACGACACTGAAGAAGATATTAAAGAATGCTGCCAAAAATTAAATGAAACATTTGAACGTCTTAATAGAGTGGCAAACGAGGAAAATGGTTTAGTTGTGACCCAATGAAAGACAACTCTAAAATTCAAATACGTGTTTATTAGAAGCACATTGTGTATTCTAAATATGCTTAGGTTAAACGTTATTTTTAGCTCTACATTTCTTTTAATACCAACAAATTAAAACACATCTCTGAATACATAAAATGCAAATACAAGATCCTACTTTTCATTTATGCCCATAGCTTGTTTCATACTATCAGCCCATGAAAGTTTTCCTAATTTAACTTTGCCTTTTGTACAAATCATTAATTTATTAAAATTTTCCGGTTTAGTTGACATGCGAAATACTCCGCGCTCTTCTGTTAATCCGTCAGATAAATGTGAAAGTGGATCATCTAACGTTATTTCTGTTGCTGTAATCTCAATGTAAGACTTTTCTTCAATCGTATCCGATATATTTACTATTGCCATTGGTACTTTATCGGCCATAATAATATTTTCACCCGTGATTTCAGAAAGTTGCAAATTGATGTTGCCGCCATTGCTGTGCACATAAAGATTGCCATTAAATCCACCTGCAGAATAAAAATGTATTTCAAAATTTAAATGAACTTTTAGTTAGAACCACGTGACAAAAGTTTCGTAGAAGAATTTTAGCAAAAAAAAAAGATAGCTAACATTTTTTTCGTATGTATTTCCATTTTGATGTAAAATTGTAAAATTTTAAATTCGTATAACTACTTTGTGTATGTTGTATCGTAGTAACTTTTACTTTCGTATTTATATTGTATATACATACATATGTATATATTTATATATATTTTTTTCTCTAGTTAAATAACTACAACATATTTAAGGTGTATTAAATGAACAACTTACGTTGTACATAAGAAAATTCTCGCTAAAGTATGCCTTTGCATTACCTAAAACCTTAACTTGGGGTTTTTGTTACATATTATGAAAAAAAAAACAACTTATTTTCAGTCTCAGTTGAACTTTCTTAGATACATCAACACAGATTTTTTTCACGAAATCAACAAACAAACTATTAGAAACAATAAGCAAACAACCAAAATCATTAAAAAAACTAAAATAAATTTTTATGAAAACTGATTTTATTGCTTAAGTTTGGGACTCTGAACACACGGGTTCAAATATGGAACAGACAGTATTTTCTAATTTAAACTTATTTATATTTATAAGAATATTTATTTCACTCATGCACGAAAATTCGTTGACGAAATTTTTCCCAACTGGGAACTTAAGTTTTAAAATAAAGAAAATAATTATCTACTTACTCATATTTATATTACCGGTTTTATTAACAATAACTTGTGTATTTTTATGGACATTCTTTAAGTCTAGAGTACCACTATCTGTACTAAATTTGGATGAATCTGCGTAGCAAGAGGCAGTTTTGATGCCACCAATTGTAGTTTTACATTCCAACAGAGAACCTTGTGGTTTGTCCAAAAACACACTCTAAAAAATATAAAATGTAATTTATTAAACTACAATGAAATAATTAAATTTTTATATCAAGAGAGCATTGCCCAACGAAAGGTCATAAGTACGGTTCACAATTTCAGAGTTAAAGTCGTACAATTCTCATATAGCCAAGTTAAGTGATGAATATCTGTTGTTTTCAGAAACAAAAAATTATTAATTGAAAGAAAACTATAAGTTAAAATTAGCTAAAAATATTATTTTAAGCCATCAGTAGATCTGTTTTAAATCATAATTTTTTTGTGAAAACGACGTTTTTGATCCGTGTTGTAAATTTATTATAAATGTATATTCATACCGTTATTATTGACAGACATAAATTTTAAAAATTCAGCGTCTCATAAATAAAACGTTTTTATCAAACATTTGAAGCCAAAAAAATTAACGGACAAAACTAAAGCATCCCCTTTTTTATGGTAAATAAAAATTTTTAAAATTAGTACTTAGTTGCAAACCCTTTATTCTGGACGACACACGCATATCTTTTTGGTATAGAGGAAACTACATTATTAATGATATCGTGCGATATTCCTTCCCAGAATATTTTCAAGGATTGAAACAAATCCGCTGTGGTTTTGCAATTTTCTCTCTTGATTTTCATTTCAACGATCTCCCACAAGTTCTCAATAGGATTCAGGTGAGGGCAGGCCAGCTAAGAAATTTAATTCTATTGCTCTTGAGCCACGCCTTAAAAATCTAAGGGGCGATTTTGGATCGTTGTCCTGTTGGAACCTCCACTTAAGTGGCATCTCTTCATCGGTTTATGGTAGCATCACATCTTTTAGTATGTCAACGTACATGGAGCGATCCATAATTTCATCAATCCTATGAATTGGTCCAATCCCATGACCAAAGAAAAAACCGCAGATCATTACATTTCCACCACCGTTCTTTACAGTGGCTTTGCAATACGTAGGATTCAATCCTTCTCCTTTTAGTATGCGTACACGCCTCATTCCATCCGAATCTTTCAGGTTCTACTTGAATTTATCAGAAAACAACATAGTCTTCCATTTTTGGACACTCAAGTTGAGGTGAACGTGGAATAAGGCTTATATGCAAAGGAAAAGGCGATAGAAAATGGCGGTGAAATGTAAAAAAAAAGTTGTTACAAAATTATAAATTTCTTAACTTTTTGGCGACAACTAAAAGCTGACGGTGTTACGTCAGAGCACTTTAACGACGTATATCTGGAAACTGTTTTGTAACCGATAGCAAAAGAAAACTAAAACATTGGGTTAACTTCTCCTATTGATCTATAATTTAAATTTGACTTACGCCAGCTCCTTTGGTTTCAATTGATGTAGTTTCCGCCAGCAGCACGCCATCACAGGTAATATCCCCTTCATCGCTTTTCAATGAAATTTCCGTGCACTTAATATCCTTTGTTTTGATATTTTTCTGAGCCCGCACATTTATCATCTGGCTGTACATATTATGTACACTTACCGAATCCTTTGTTTCAATATCCAAATCAGCCTGTATTGGTACGGCAAGCACACAATAGAAATCGCTATCATCTGATAGTTTCTTGCAGATGATCTCCACATTATGCTCATTTTCATCTACGTTGATCTTCATATCTGCTGTACAATTCTTCACAGGGCCTCCGTAAAGCTCTGCCAGTAGTGCGTTACCATCTGGATATTGGTGCACATCAGCGGCAGTAATCTTCATGCTAATATCAGAGCGTATAGTAATTTTTGCATTTCGATCCACATAACGCAGTTGTTCCTTATGCACTTGCTTCATTGTAATGGTACCAGCAGCTGTACGTTTTATTTTCGTCGTTGGATTTTTGTGTGCATAGAAACGCTGGGTAAATCTTGTAAGCTTTGGCGGCGTGAACTGACGTAGTAGTAGCATTATACGAAGAGCCTTGTGACTTTTAAATGAAAAGCCACCGTTGTTGATTATTGGCTTCTTTTCCAATTTTTTAGATTTCAAAAACAGCTGTTTTGACTCTTGAAAGTTCAGGGCTGACTCAAAAACTTTTCTGCTTTTTCTAACCACAAATTTGCTTTTGGCAATACCCTTCATCTGCTCATTGTACGTCGGCGTTCAAATGGCAAAAATTTTTATATCAAAATATATTTTAAAAATTAAACATAAATAAATCTGAAAATAAAAATTAAAATTATTATTATTAATTTATTTTTTCCAATTTTAGACTATGTCGTAGCAACTTATTCTGTTTTGTTTGTTTTGAAAACTATGAACAACATTTGAACGCCGACATATGCGTGTAAGTGCCTGAATAACACCAAACTTGCGAGTCGTCGTTACAAGCCCACACTGCGTGTTAAAGCAGCAAACACGATGTGGAACAAAATAAAAGCAGCAGCCAGAAAATCTGTCAAAAAATTGTTAACAAACAAACTAGCCAAAATAAAAAGTTGCGCTATATATAATAAGAAAATTTTTGATATAAACTTCATTATTAGTGATGGATATATTAAAGAAATTAATAAAGGCAGATATTTTCATTATATAGAAGCTAGAATGCAACACTGATATTTTGCTACTTTTCTGCCACGACTCTTCTTTTTCTTTATAATCTTCCTGGTGACAAATTTTGCTGCTTTGCAAATTTGTTGCTGTTGTCCCAATTGTGCTTAAAGCATTAATTGTGTTGATCACAATAAAGCACAAGCAAACATTTAACAGCTGAACACAGGTACCGCAGTCATCCTATAAATTTGTTGATGTGAACGAAGTTAACAAGATATGCTGTCCAACATGTTGGAGCGTGTGAACTGGCCTCGCAAATTGAACGCGACGTCAAAGAAATTATTTTTAATAATTTTTTAGCATTTAACATCGAAATAAAATGTCATTTGAAACAATACCAAAAGATTTGAGAGGATTGCGAGCCTGCCTGGTGTGTTCTTTAGTTAAGGTGAGTAAGTCTACATTTCTAACTATTAATTTTATATCAAACTTACTAATCGATAGACTTTTGATCAATTCGAATACGATGGCTGCGACAATTGCGATGAATTTCTTCGCATGAAAAATAATAAGGACAATGTTTACGATCATACCAGTAACAACTTTGATGGATTAATTGCACTAATGAGTCCTGAAGATAGCTGGGTGGCGAAATGGCAAAGAATTGGTAAGAAAGTTTGCTTGTTATTTTTGTGATTATGCTCCTGAATGCATTCAGGAGTGGTATTCTGTAAGGTGATGCAGTGCGACCTCGGTCAACGCAATCCTCGATAAATGCAACCTGTAGATTTCTTTCATTAAAGACTCAGTAAGCGCAACTTTTGAAACAAATTCTCTAGCGTTTCCGTAATTAAACCGAGTTCGTGAGTACCCCAAGATGGTGGTAAATCTAAACAATTTGTTTCTTCAGCAAATAAATGACTTTTTAAACCAAATATTATTACGTATTAAATATCTACACCCAGGTATCTAAAATTTTTTGACTCCATCATTGCAACTTCCGCGATTATTGCAATAGGCTTGGTTCTTATAACTTGCGTTGACAGAGGCCGCACTGTAGTTGATAGTTGATTATCAACTATCGCATTTTTGTCTCGCTTGCTTTTATGTGATAGCTATTTAGGTGTCGCTTTCAAAAACGACAATCAAAAAAGCGACAGTCAACAGTCACCTTACAGAATACCACTCCAGGTCAAAAATTACTGTGATCTCTTTTAATGCCACTTATAAGGGGCAAAATAAAATCTTTTGCTACATATTGAGGAACTTGGTCTCAAAGAAATGGAGATTTATTAATTTTCTATCCTCTTATAAATTTTAACCCACCCAATTGACAATTCTGTTTACTTATAAATCATCTCAAGTAGCAGTTATCGTATGTAATTTGTTAAGTTTAGGTGTTTGGTAATGTCAATGTCAAATGTTGTTTCGGACATGAAATCGATGTGGTTTTTACTGCTCTACAACTTGGGTCCTAACATATTTTTCTACTTGTGGATTATTTTCCGAGTTATTGCGCTAAATTTTTTTTGTCGGCCTCACAACCAGGCCCACAACAATTCTGGCGACTGACGCTTATTTTGAGTTTCAGCTATACTTAAACTTCATTTACAAAAGAAATTAAGTGGGAGGAAATTGCTTCAAAAATGCAACGCTACCTCCCGGACTATATGGTTGGTATCTTCCGATATTTATTAAAAATATAAAAACTTGACAACTATGTTTAATTAATTCAAAAAAAATGTTTTAAATTGGGTAACGGGTGTGACGTTAAAAAAATCGGTTTTTTTCAATATTTTGAGTTTGAGCTCAAATTGCCTAAAATTTTGCAGGAATAAGTGATAAATTGATATAATTTTAGAAAGACTTCATATGTTCTTTATTAGATCCATGAGTACTTTTAGACATTGGATACAAAGTAACTCCAGAAATGTAACGGGTGTGACATTGTAATAATAAAATAAAATAAACTTTTATTAAAAAAATAGAAAAAGGACATTCAATATTTGATGAAGATTTTTTATCACAACTATTTTTAAAGCTGCGTAGGTACACGAAATGCATCGATTAATTTACAAAATTTTCTGTGTCCACAATTTTTATTTTCGAAAAGTGGTCAGATAAGCTGGAAGTGTCGATAATTAATAACTGCTTTAAAGAAATTAAATTAATAAATTTCAAAACTCTAAAATAATAATTACATAGTGAGAACGCTATGCAAATTTTACCACACACACATACATAAATGTTTTTTGGATACTCTTCAGATAGAATTAAAATGTTTTAAATATTCTGCAAGTCTAAATTTTGTCACTTATATTTCAAAAACTTTGCAAGCGTGTGTATGTACATTAGACAGGAATGTAATCGCATAAAATATTTTTTTTATTTGTTTAAGTATTGTATATAGATTACTTTTAAATGAATTGTTCAAGGTTTGCAAATACATAAAAACTTAAATACATATATTAATATGCAAGCCTCTTTATTTTCACTTTTCATTCAATTAATCAATCAACTTTACAACGCTTATTAAATTCAGTATATTTAACATAGCTAAAATAAAAATCTGTGATTTAAATTAACCATAGTTAGCATACCCTTTTGGAAAAATTATATACAAAAGACAATTCGTTACATTTCATCAAACAATTGCGAGAGGTAGTCGTATAAAGCAATGTATTATAGAAATACACCAACAATAATGCATCGTGTACTGCATACCACTTTAGATTCTATTTTTATCTAAAGTACACAACGCATCATAGTTGGTTTTTATAATACATTGAGATTTATTTGAACTTTATCGAATCTACATTTATGTAAATAGAAAGTGAATATAAATGTTTACCCCATCAATAAATAGCGCAGTTTTCTGACAAGCATAAACTTATATATGTATATGGCGAAATACTGTGTCAAAACATTAGCATATTGTTGTAGTTCTTTGTTGTAAAGCCTGTTTATTAAAAACATATCTATTCCTTTGTTTCAATTTCTATTTGTACTTCTACAGTCACTAGTATTTCTATCTGGATCTCTTTTTGAGCCTTTGAATTATTTTATTCATGTGATTGTCCAATAAATGAAATACAACTTATTAATAATCCTACAAGTGCTAGAAAGAAAGAGTAATATCTTCGTGCAATATTTTTATGCCCTTTTTGCTTTATGACTTTGTTCCTAGAAATATGTTTAAACGTGTGTCACATTTCAGTGCACTACATAAGGCCACACAGTAAACTTATACATCAATTTTTATCCAACCCAATCAATATCAAACTTACGAGTTTAAGTAAAGAATGCCATAAAAGTAATTATTTTTATTTTGCGACTAGAGATTATTTTGAGAAAGTGTTTTTTTTTTTTTGTTTTGTGCTTTAAATTTAGCTTGCATATCCTATTTGTTGCGTCAGAACTAATACATTGGTAATGAAACTTATTTTAAAAGCTCAACCCAAAATGTAATGCTTTTTGTGATAAGGCAGCACTTCAAAATCTATTAGTAATACTCCAAAAGAATTCAAGGAAATTAAAAAAAAACTAGGTTAAGACAGGTTTGACGGGCTGTTCAGTAAAATAATTTACGGACACAAATAGACAAGTCAGCTCCGCGACCCCATATTTCATATTTTAAGTGCTTACTAAGTAATCTAGCTTGAATAAGTACCCACAACCATCTAAATCTACTCCAACAAGAAGCATGACAGTTAAAGGGGAATTGTTCAACACTTTCCTCCTCTTTCTTCGCAGCTACATAAGTCATTGCAAGGAACACATAAACGCCTAGCATATTTTCCAAAAAGATTGAAATCCATTTTATCTCCAGATTCATTATTGCTATGAGATCCTTTGATATGTATATATCAAACTAAGTAGATGCGTAAATTTTCACTTGCTACCGATTCATTATTTTTATAGGATTTTCATTCCTATATAAAATTCTAGTAAGCAATGGGAACAAATAAACCACCGAGAATTGACTTCCAGGATTTTTTGTTTGCTAATCTATATGTATGAACAATGTCATATAACGACTTAATTAGTACATGTGAATTCAAGGTTAATCTTTAGCAATAGTCATAAAAAAATTGGTAAACAAACACCATTGTGATTAAAAGACCTATGGCCTGTTTAAGTGACACAAATGCTAAAGTAAAACTTACTTTTTTAAAAAAAGAAAACTCAAAATTAAAATGCCGATGCAAAACCTCAGGGAGATGTGCATTATTTATTTTTGACAAAAATACTACTTTAGTATAAGCTTATACTACTGACCTAGGTAGGCATATGCACACACATTTCGATAAGGTAATAATGAAATTCGTCACGAAGAGTTTTATTATTAACTTTCACTGGAGCAGAACTGGGTTGTTAACTTGCACGTCATGCCCACGAGGGTCAAATTTTCTCTCTCCATATTAAAAAAATAATGTGCACAACTGTAAACGGAAAAAATTTTTGTAAACAAGCCTACATGCTCTAAATTGTAAAAAAAAATTTCCCTTCAGAAACTTTTGATTGCAATAATTTGTGATAAGTACTTTTTATCAAAACCCACCAAGTTCAATTTTTCATTAAAAATGATTCGGCTTTCATAAATACAAATTACTATTATTATTTTTCAAAATCCGCCAAGTCCCGAGGTTTCACTTTCAAAACCCTCCTTGTCTACATTTTTTGTTTCAAAACCCGCCAAGTCCAAACGTTTTTTTATAATAGTTTTTATAGATTAGGTCATAAAATGTAATGAAAAATCAGAATTTTAATAACTTTTCCCAACGATTTCAATGGATCAATCAGATTTTACTATGGTTAAATTCAGTTAAATATATTTTTTCTCTAAACGCAAAATATGGGCTTAGCGGGTTTTGCATCTCAGCTCTTCATATATTGTCAAAAAAAGCAAACAAAACAAAACTCTATTTAAAAGAAAATATAGTTTTAAAATTATAACTTTCGATTCTTTTGATTTCAGGACGCTTCACACGCGGCATTTATGCAATCTCAGTCTCAGGAAGTCTGCCACAGACAACTGTTCGGGAAATGAAAAACCGCGGTATACCGTACAGGCCTAGAGACACCAGCCAACGTTAATACATTTTTTTTTGTTATAAAAGACCAACTTTTTAATTTAGTAAAAAGTAAATTAACTTTATTAAATACAAACGCCAACAAAATACGGTGAATACTAATAAAAAACATAAAATAAAAATACTTTATATACATAATGTATTTAAATAAAAATTTTCATTTTAAATTTTATCATCACTATTCCAATCGCTCCAAACGCAAGCCAGCGCCACCAGCAGTGGTGGGATGTACGCCAAATCCAGCTGACTCCAATTCCTCTTTTAATTTACCATAAACTTCATTGCTTTCATAATTCTCAGGCAGCAGAACGATAGCATAACCACCCGCACCAGCTCCAGTCAGTTTACTAAAGAATCCACGTTTGAATGCAATTGCAAAAATTTGCTCCAACTTTGGATGGGTAACGCCAATAGCCTTCATCAAATCATTGTTGATTTGAAAGAGACGCTCAAGTTTTTCAAATTTCTCACTATCATCTTGACCATTGCCGAAACTTTCATATAGCGGTATGGCATCATGCACCAACTCTTCGCATGCTTTCCATATGGAGTCCAAAATCCTAGGAAATGTTTCGCAAAGATGGCGCACATTAGCCACAATATCTGCAGTGCTCCGGTTTACATGACTATCAACGAGTAAAATACTCAACGGACGCTGAATGTTCAACGGCTGGAAACCTTGACCTTTAACAAAACGTATCATGCCACCATAGGTGCAAACTGTGTTGTCGATACCTGACGGAGTGCCATGCATAACACGTTCCGATTCAAAAGCCCAATGCGAAATGAGCGCTTGATTTTCAGGCTCTAAATAGCTGTCACAATCAAAATGTCCTGCAATTATTAGAAAAGTTGTTGCAAGAGCTGCGCCAAAAGCTCCTGACGAACCAAGACCAGCGCCCACATTCAAGTCTGAATCAATGTGCACTTGGAATCCATGTTCTAGAGTGCGTTCGGGTTCTGAAGCTGAGAGAAAAGCGCCTGCAAGCAAATAATAAGTTGAAATAAAGGCTTTATGGGTATGCTGCTGCTGTCTCGATGAGCTGATTGCATGTCCCATTTCTAGTTGACGAGCAACTTCTAGACGAGCTTCCTCCAAAATTTTAGCAGTGCTATCCAACCTTTCCACTGGATACTTGCTACGAAAATCTGCAAGGAAGTTATTGAACTCTTGTATTTGTATTTCTAGCGTGCAGTTGAGTACTTCAAGATGAAAACTGGCTACTTTAGTGTCGGGTTGAGCGCGATATTTCAATGTAGTAGCGAGTCCTATAACAGTAGCAATAGCAGGTTTTTGATAGACCACAGCATGTTCGCCATGAAGTATAACTTTACCCGGAGATTTAATTTGGAAATTTGACATTATAAAGGAAGATTTGAAGATTTTGATTTACAATTACCGGAAACAAAATTAGCACGTTAATTGGTGTTAACTAAATTTGACTTCAATTAAAAAAAAAAATGGTTGTTTTTTATATTTGCATTGATTTCCTTTCACTTTCTTTGTTTCAACTTTTGCTGACTGTGTCTGTTCAGCTGACTGCGCAATGAACTACTGCTCCCAGAGTTAATATCGTTATAGTTGTTGTTACTGTTGTTGCTGCACTTTCTCCCACTCTTCGGGCGTGTATGCTTTTTGTGAGAAAGCATGTATCTCCTTTAGTTCTTCAGCGAGAGCAGTATTTACCAAACGATGTTTCTGAAGCAAAGTTTTTCCCCTGAATGCCTCTGCTACAATCACAACACTAAATTTGCCGCCACAACCATCAGATTCGTCACAAGCTTGAACGTAACTGGCAGAGAGTTTCTCTGTGAGTTTGTCTTCCAGTTGTTTGGTGTTATACTTGCTCATTTCACGTTGACAATACAAATGTTGGGATTATGTGATTTGATCAAATTTTCTGTCTGGAAGTTGCGAAACTGGTAATTCTTATGCAAATATTATTTTAATTTGTTTGACCGTATTGCTCAGTTCATGCAAATTTCTGTTCTCTTTATTTTCTTAGCCTAAAAGAAAATTTAAACTAAATCACTATTGAAAAATAAAGGTAGCCTATCCGGTTTTTTTTGCCCGTTCAGACAGTATTAGCGATTTGACAAATTGCTTGCATATAATTCTGAACGTGTTTCTGCAAATGTTGCGCTAACTTAATATCTATAAAATTTCGTAGTTTTATTTTTCTTTAGCTCCCGCCATTGTGGATGAAGTTACAAATAAAATGACTGTTCTGGTTGTCTACTCTGACAACGCGGAACTGTCGGTAACTCAAAACAAAGGAGGGGAATCGTCCCCCCAAGAAACTGATACTAGGTATTATTCAATACAACAATTCAATAAAACCATCTAATGCTGGAAACAAATGTGCAGATTTTCTGCATGCAGAATAGAAAGATGTCTGCAGCAGTGCTGCAGGCAAAGTAGACGTGCAGATCTCTTTTGATGGTAGGCTTCATACCGATTGACATAAGAAATTTATTTGACAGTATTTGATTTGATATTGTTTCCAGCATAATAGCGGTGGAATTATAATTCTTCCCACCCCAAGGTTTTGATGAAGTGACGCTCCTGAACGGGCCACACGATAAACTCGCGTTCGTTTTAATAACGCCGTAATTATGTTTAAACCATGTAGAGTGGACTTAGCCTCAGTGTCAAAATAAAGCATCATAGAATTTATTTATAAGTGCATATCTTGAGTCAAAGTTTGACAAAAGTTATTGTTAATTGTTGCTTCTAAAGTCTTAGAAGTATAATTTTCAAAATATGTCTATACATAACTCCAATAGAAGTAAATATCTATTGGTACAAAAATTTTTTAGCTAACGCGCGTTGAAACAACGCTCGTGTGAGCCATGCCAAAAGTTTTTATTTAAAAAACTCATGTGCAACCGCCACGCCACTTCGTTTCTTCTGTTCGCAATTAATGTTGTGACATTTGACAGTTCACCACTTCTGAAAAAAATATAAAGCGTTTTATTTTGCTCTTCAGACCGCCAGTTTTTTTATTTCATTAATATTTTAAAGTAAATATGATGACAAAAATTATAGTGTTAAAGTGCAAATTAAAATAAATATTAAGTTATCGAGGAAAAATTGGAAAAGTGAAAATACAATATAATAAAAATAATTGCACAACCTTTGGAAAATTGACCAAAAATGTCATTTTTCGGCAGTAACACATCGATGGGAGGAACCAGCACACCAGCTAAACGTAAGTAAATTAATATGATATTTCATTAAATAAATTTTTGTTTGTCAAACATTTAAATTAATCTTATTTATCGCTTAAGTTATTCGCTATGCCATCTTCGACAGATAATTTTGTGGGCTGCTGGCGTTCGGTAACTTTAGGAGCTTCAATGCATCTTCCACACTACATACTCTAATGTCCTTAATGTGAATTCTGTTAATGAAATTTTAGGAAATTGCAAAATAGAGAAACAATATTGTTTTAGCAAGACGTTTAACAAACTAATCAAATTAAGTGGACCCAATATCCATTTCACAATTCAACATAATTCACTTACTTCTTCTTGTGCATTACAAACCCTACATAACTAATAGCTGCCAGCGCTGTGATTCCAAGTAATATAATAATTGCGCTCATTTTTATCGATTTGTTTCTGATTTCTATTTTACACAAACACGCTTTATGAATCAGCAAACCAAACTAAAACTATTTTTCCATATTTTTCTCGGCACAGCTTCTGTGTTGTAGCATAGATTCAAAAATGCTAAATTATGAGATAAGACATCAGAAGTTTATGTTTCTTAAGCCTAAGTTTCAACCCTAACTCAGTTATTAATCATGCCTTTAAGTAAATTCTATAAATAAGAGATTTTAATAGATAAAAGTACAGTTTATAATGAACCAATTGTAAATTAATTGCGATGTATGGTGCAATAATGAATAATTTACATTACTTAAATTATCTAATGCTAACAATATGTTTATCTTGTTAGTTTTTCTGAAACAGCTTTCTATTATTAAATAAAAAAGTGTGCTCACCAAATTCATCAGAAATTACTGGCATAACTTTAGAGGGCACTCTTTTACTTTTCATTGATTGAATGAAATGAATTATATATTTCACAATACACCTTTGAAAATATTTTTCTAAAAATTAAAATCTATAAGACACCCGACGTATGCATGTAAAAGTAAAAAACCTACCCACTAGGCAAAGGCAGGAGCTAGCAGTGCTTCTAGCAGGCCTTCCTTGATAAGATTAAGGCCTTGCCACCTATTTTCAAACTTACTTTCTTTTTTATATGAAATGTCCCGAAAAAACAGGCCTTCTTAAGCAGGCCTTCTAAGAGCGCTTGCCGTAGTAGGGGTGATAGAAGTACTTAGAAAAAAATAAATTTTAATATGCAGTGGGACTCTGAGTTAATTTTTTTTTATCCGCGTCACCTCACTTGCACTTGCGTTAATATTTTTAGTGTTTATTTGTTGTGACGTTTTCTTGCTTTATTCAGACACTCAATGGAGTGTAACTATTCTGCTAATTAAAATTTAACTACTAAACAAAAACAAAAATCATAATAAAAACATGAGTAACTATACATATTTTTATTTGCATAAAAATTTTGTTTTCAGAAGGCATCTTACAATCGCAGCAGTGCTAGCAGGCCTTCTCCGAGGAAGGCCTTGCTCTATTGCCTGCTGGGTAATAAATTGTATAAACATATTATGCACTCTCGAGTTATATTTTAAAAAAGATGTAGTTATGCAATTTATACGGTTTATAAGGGATTCTTACTTTTGCTAAAATTATTCATTTTCACCAATTTGTTTGAAAACACATAATTTCTCATTTAATTTTTGTACACCATGCTGCATGAGCAACATTACTTTGTTTTGCGATGGGCGAAAGAATTTAAAAGCCCCTTAGTAACGGTTATTTTATATAGGGTGATTCATTTGTAGCTACTTTTTTCAGTAGGTATAGGAAAAAAAATGTACTAAGGGAGTGCTTAAGTTTTAGCCAATACTGTATATGAGCCAAATACCACTCAAACCAACTCTTGGCGGGCAAATATCAGTTTCTCCGCCAAAAAAATCAGTATATATGTATATTGTTCTCTATATTAAATCGATAAAAATGGTTTTTATTTTATAAAATAAATGGAATATTCTTATACAATATGCGGAACATCGTACATGTAATGTAATTCGGTTAGATTTCGATATACAAAAGGAAAAATTCCGTCATCGTCCACAGTGGAATTAAAATCAATCAACCTGGAAATAACGTTGCTGCTAATAGCTGTGCCAGTTGGTTGCTTGAATGAATATTTATCCTGGTTAGTCCGGGGAATAAAGGCATAGATTTTGGCTTTTACCTCCAATTATCTGCTTAACGGTCTTCTACGCAGCCTACGGCATTTGCATGCAATTGAGGGCCTGGCCGCGCCAAAAGCGGCCACTTGCCAAGCCTGCTAGAAGGTTAAGGTCGTTGCCAAGCCATACTTACAATTGTATCATATCTGATTTTCAGACACAGCTACTGGGCTTTGATACTGATTTTCGGCATAAAGAATAGAAGGACAAGAAAATGTCTACAGAAAATCGTTCAAGCGTTTCGACGCCCAAAATGTGTCATTTATTCACAGTGAGTGGAGTGACTCTTTAAACCTTCCTCTTTCCGAGGATCGTTTTAAGTTATTACATCTGCAGCATTTGAGCTCTTGCAAAAATATTGCGGATATAATTTATCTACATCAACTTGTAACTCTTATCAATTATTTTGACAACGGGTTAGTATAAATAATTATATGGCTACAGCTCTATTTAATCGCATGACAGCTCTAATTAACAATTCCAAGATTTGTAACGTTAGCTCGGAAAAAAGTCAACTCAAGCTTAAATATAGTGCCCGCAGACGACTTGACTGCTGGTACGGTCGTATGAAAATCTCGAGTTTGGTTTTTACTTCCGACTTGGCCTCAGACGCTGCGATTTTTTATACGCTATTACAACAGGTTTTTTGTTTTTCTTTAATTAAAAAAAAAACTTTTAAAAACAGAGAAAAACACGCAATAGTGCAAAATGACTGCTGGATTCGAATTTGGAAAAATTTATTTCTATTTTTGCTTAAAACGACATCTTAATTAATAATAAATTAATTTACTTTTAGCTGGTGGTCTTTTTTCGACATTCGGCACAGGTGCAGCTACATCGGCACCTGCATTTGGAACTCAAACAGCTACATCTGCGGCTCCTGCTTTTAGTAATACACCTGCGTTTGGTACCGCACCTGCATTTGGCACCAACAGTAAGTACAATTCTACTTTTCAATAAAATAATCTAAAACATTAATTTAATCCTTTGACCTAAGCTTTTGGTACGCCCGCCGCAACGTCAGCACCAACATTAGGTGGATTTGGTCCATTTGGTGCACAAGCTACAACCGCTGCTCCTACTCTTGGCGGTTTTGGTGGTTTTGGAACAAATACGGCAACATCGGCTGCACCAAGTCTATTTGGAACTGCTATGCAGGCAACAACAAACTTTGGTGGCTTTGGTACAGGACAAGGACAGGGACAAGGGCAGCCCATGGCAGCACCTGCTTTTGGTGGGTTTGGTACAACCGTTGCAAGTAGCGCTGGTGGATTTGGTGGCTTCGGCACAACAGCGACTATTTCAACAGCTCCAGCTTTTGGCGGATTTGGAACACAAAATACGGGACTTAATGCCTTTAATTCTTCTGGTTTTAACACTGGAATGGGTAAATAGCATTGCTTTGATTTATTTTTTTTCTTGATTATAGTTTTTAAGCTTGTATATATATGTATTTGAAGGTTTTGGGAAACAAGCTGTAAATACAACTACACCAGGTTTCGGTGGCTTCGGTGGTAATACTAATTTTATGCTTGGACAGCCTCAACAGCAGGCTCCACAGATTTCACCTGATGAAGCTTTTGCTCAATCGATTTTCAATGTTTCAATTTATGGAGATGAACGCGATACAATTATTGCTAAATGGAACTATTTGCAAGCAATGTGGGGCACTGGAAAATCGTTCTATTCACAAAATGCTGCACCTGTTGAAATAACACCACAAAATTATTTGTGTCGTTTTAAGGCAATGGGATATAGTCGACTGCCTGGAAAAGATAATAAGATGGGTCTGGTAGCGCTAAATTTAAATAAACCTCTTTCGGTTGTAAAGTAAGTTTGAATATAAGCAGAAACTGAATAATTTGTTTTGCTTAGATATTTATTTGTTTTTGTAGAGGTCAACAACAACAAATACTTAACACACTCAATGCCGTGTTTGGCAACAAACCAAATTTCATTATTAACATTGAATGGAGTAAAGAACATGAGGATAAAAAGTCACAACTTGTCATTTATGTTGCAGAGAAATCACAATTCGTTCCTAATGAAACAAAACGCATACTAGCAACAGATCTAGCCAATTATTTAAACCAAGCTAATGTAAAACCTCAGCTTGGAAATCTTGGTGTCTATGAAGTTTTGGCGCTTGTTTTACCAGATGAAGATCAGCTTAAAGAATACTTGGAAAATCCTCCAAAAGGTATTGATCCTAGAATGTGGCGTCAAGCAAAATTAGACAATCCTGACCCAACAAAGTTTATACCTGTTCCAATGATTGGTTTTAACGATCTTAAATGGCGCATCAAATGCCAAGAACAAGAAACTGAAACCCATTCGCTTTATCTGCATAAAGTTGCGCGCGACTTAGCTGAATTAAGGCAGCGACATGCATCTGCAACGGCCAAAATAATGGAACATAAACGCAAATTGGCTGAATTAAGTCATAAAATTTTAAAGGTAAGCAAATTATTTGTAACAATCATAAAAGTTATAAAACCGAAATGTTTTTTTTCTGTAGGTTATTGTCAAACAAGAATGTACGCGTAAAGTTGGCTTGGCATTGACGCCAGAAGAAGAGGCGCTTCGTAGCAAGTTGGAAAATATGCAAGCTTTAGTTTCAGCACCAACGCAATTCAAGGTAATATAACAAAAATTATAATTCCTCAAAAAAACTTTCTAGTTAATGTTGTTTCGCATTATAGGGTCGCCTCAGTGAGTTACTTTCACAAATGCGTATGCAACGTAACCAATATGCCTTGACAGGTGGTAGCGAATATACGATTGACAAAGATTGTGAAGATGAAATGAAAACATTTTTAGGAATGCAACAAAAAGCTATGGAAGTTCTTACCGATACTGTCACAAAAGATTTTAAAGCTTTGCAAATTATTATCGAAGGCATGCCAGAATTAATGCGAGGTTAAACTGTCGTTTGTGTTTAAAAATTTTTGTATTACAATTTTCAAAGTTAAATGAAATGAAGTGTTTTATTTATAATTCTGTGAAACAATATTGTTTTACTGCGAAAGAAATAAAGTTAAAGTCGAAAAATATATGTATGTAACTAAGTATAAAATATGGTACTTGGGTTCCAATATAGTACTTCGGTTCCAATTTGGTACTTGTGTTCCAATTTGGTACTTGTGTTCCAATTTAGTACGTAAGTACCGATACTTAAGGTATTGGTACTTAAAGGTACAAGTATCAAATTTTTCAAGAACCAGTTCGCACGTACTTATATTGATTATTTCAAACACTTAAGTGCTTAAAATTCTAATTAAAAGCCATGCCAAATCAATCGAAAAAGATGTTTTAGTTATTGTTCAACGAGAAAAAAATTCAAATCAACAAATTATTGTGATACACGAGTTATAAACAGGGTATACAATGGGCCCAACTGCGGCCTAAGTTATGATGACAATTGTCATCTCCCGTGCTAATCTAACTTTACCATTGGACTCAGAAGAAACTAAAAATTATGAAATCAAATCCCTTTATCTCTGAACCTAATTTTGAAATTAATTTCAAAAATTATGAAAATAATACATATGTATGTAGCTTTAAAAGTTCAATAGGTATGTGACTAAAGTATCCTAAATATTAACGAAATTTAAAAAAGTTGCATATTTTAAAATTTAAAATATAAAGCGTATGTATTTTAAACTTGTAACAATCAAAATGACTTCCCACCAATGACATGTCATTGCACTAGATGTAGCAATTTTTTTTTATTGCAATTTCACTTTCTTTTAAAACAAGATAACCGTTTTTTTTTGTCGGAAAATATTTTACTCTGCTTGTGTCGTTAAGTGCTCTCGTTAAAGTTGGAAAAAAAAAACATAACAGCGATGAAAGAGCGCACACTTTGCAAACGTGTTTCTGCAGTGCTCTTCCTTGAGACACTAACTTCTTCAAGACTACCAAATGAAAATGAGAGTAAAATGCAGGCATATATTAATTCCTGTTTTTTATAACTTAAAGATGATGTGTTGCGCATTTATCTTATGATGAAGACAAGTTTTCTTTTCTGTTACATTAACATTACAATGATGTTAGTGTTGCTGTCGTTGACGACTTAATGTTGTTGCGCACAAAAATAATAGCTTTAAGATGTACTGATTTTGTATTTCAACAACCATGTTATGATTGTATTTTGGTGGCCATAACAAAATCTAGTTTGATACAACGTATTTAATTGTTTTGACTTTTTTTTGTGTGGATTTCCGCGCTTCCGTTTTAGGTGGTAGGAAATCTATATTTTGTTGGTAGTGTATAAATGGCTGAGTTTGAATTAATGGTGCTTACTCTTTGACCAAACGTTGCATGTGGATTACGCGATTAAAAATAAGTCAGTTAATATTTTGTATAAAAATTTTTATTAGTAAAAATGTGTAAAGTGTTAATTGTGAGTATGGAAAAATACCATATAAATTAAAATTTATTATCGGTTACTGGGTAGCGCAATTTTTTTGTTTAAAGATTTAAATAATAAAAGTGAATAATTAAAGCCTTTAAAATTGCATAATTTGAGATGGTGCAAAATCGCTCATAGAATTATATAAAAACCACATAAATAAATAAAACCGCAATATGAAAAGTATTGCATCAAATGGAATGCGAACTAATTCAATAATAAATTGTATTTATTATACGCGATTTTCGATTTCTTCTGTGAAATTCTGCGTACAAGTCAGATGAGAGCTACTGATTGACTTTAAGCGTTATTTGTAAAGAAATAAATCACGAAAACTTTGAAGTTCCCTAACACAAATATTTTTAAATCTTGTGGAAAATTCTTTCCTGTAAAATAAAAAATTTTATATAATTGTGCAGTATATGTATTTTGAAATTTTTTTCCGAATCCGAATCTTAGTAAAAAATTTGCCCACACTTGGTATTTGGGAACTTATTAGTATTAAATGCATCACGATTCAGCCTTACATTTATTAACATCTTGTTATCTAACAAAAGAAATATTTCTGATTAAAATTATAAATTATTTCAGTTTTTTTGCCTTACCTATGCAAACTACATTGTGGCATTACCAGCAAATACAAAACCTTCGTCAGCAACAGGTCTCAACACAGCCACACCAATAATGCAACCAATTGGAGCTGATGTGCAATACTTTAATCCGCAAGTTATATCAATTGAATATTTTGAGAGTCTCTTAAAGCGTGCGGGTGAAATTTTTAATCCTGCCAATTTTCAACTAGTCGATGCAAAAGCTGTTGAAACAACGGATCCACAGGAGCAACAGCAACAAGAGCAACAGCAACAAAAGCAACAACAACAAGAGCAACAAACACAACAGCAACAACAAGAAAGCATACCGTATCAACAAATGCAAGCACCTGCGGAGCAACTGTATAACTTTTATTTGCCCGTTTTCCAATATGATGATATAAATATGGGTAAACTCGATGCAAAAAGTCGCAAGTTGGAGAATTTAGCACCACCACCAGAGCCTACTAAGGCCCAACAAAGTATTGACTATTATGCGGCAAAACCAAAGAAACTGCCAAAGAAATTTAATGCAGACACTAAACAATTGAATTTAAATTGGATTATCGATTTAGACAAACAAGCCTTAGCCGATAAAAATGGAGAGCTACCGAAAGCTGTGTATTTAGTTAATGATGAACGAAATCGTATTAATTTTGATGATACCTTTTTTGGCGTTGACATGCATGTTGCAATGCCAGACAATGAACCATTCAAAAAATTAAGATCACATAAAATAAAAGAAAGCGGTGACTTTTTAAATCAAGGTGAAGAAATTAGCGTAGAGGATGATTTGATGGCAGCGCCAACAGCGCAATTACCACAAATAAACTTCGGTTATAGTGGGAATAAAGAAAATGGAGGATTAGCTTAACTAGTTTATATGCAAAAGTTTATAAAACTAATATCAATGTGGTGAACATTTTCAACAAAAATATAAAAAATTAAATTTATACTTTTATTTCATTTTCAGGCTATTTTTAAATAGTTTTTAATGATTTTTTTAGGAAAATGTTCGTAAATAGAAAAATATAAAAGTTTAATTATAAAAAAATAATTTTAAAACATGAATACCATTTTAATCTCTTTAAAAATATAAATGCAAAAGTAACAGGAACATTGTGTTTACGGTATTAATAAGCAGCAATAGGCCCATCTGCAACTTCTTGGCCTGCCAAACCTTTGCGTACCACCTTCTCAATGTCATCTAGTAGGCCAGAGGCACCAAAACGAAACAGTTTGGGTTGCAACCAGCAAACACCCAATGTTTCTTTCACCAAAGTCATCCATGTGATTGCTTCACGTACTGTACGCACACCACCAGCAGGTTTCAAACCAATTTCTTTACCAGTTTTGCGAAAAAAGTCTTGTATTGCATAAATCATCACCAAACCAACTGGAATAGTAGCATTTACAGCTTCTTTGCCAGTGGAAGTTTTGATAAAATCAGCACCAGCTAACATGCAAACCATGGACGCTTTATAGACCTAAAAATACAAGAAAATTTTTAAGTTACAACAACATAACAACATAACAAAATAAATTACATGAAGTACATATATGTATGGACCATGGATATCCTATAAATTGACTCCCGCTATAAGTCAAAAAACTGGGGTACTTTGCTTAACGTATTAATTTATCAGCAATTTTAGCCATTTAAAAATTAATTTTGTAATTTAAGTACACGGTGACGAATGGGTGATTTATTACCTTACATGGTATACAAATAGAGGTTACTCATACGTCATGTTGCACATAAATTTAATCAACGAAATTAGTGACAAGACCATTCACAAGAACACAGCTTTAATGTATGTAGTATGCTGCTTGAGTGGTGTAGATACGATTTGTTACTCTGGTTTGGGATAGAAAACTCAACATAAGGAAGACTTTTAACGCTACTGAAAGGCAAAATGATTCAAACAGCGAAACAAAGCTACATCCGGCTAGTCAGTCTTATCAACTATAGGATTAAAAAACCGTTTTGAATGGTGGGACTCATATAGGAAGCAGTAGTGCAGATTGTGTGATTAAGAAATAATAATATGAGAGCAACATTCAGTTCTGGCATGAGCCAGACTTCGTTTCCTTCTAACTTTGGTGGAAGTCTCGTCATCCTCTGTAATTTCTAAATAAATACAAAACTCAATAGCAGGTTCTCCTTTAAAAAGCGAAAAAGTAAATTCTAGCCTTACTTAAATTTTATCTACTTACGTTTTCCATTGAGCCTAATTCTCCAATGGTTAAAATAGTTTTAAGATGGGCACGATTACCACAGGCTTTGCGCATTTCGCATGTCTCCTCATAAACACCTCGCCAGTCTTCTAGCAAAGCTAATTGACGATTGATCACAATATCAATTTCCCGTGCGCCGCTTTCGATGGCATAGTGAATCTCTTGTAGACGTGATTTTAAAGAATATTGGCCAGAAGGGAAACCAGTGGCAACGGAAGCTATTGGGATACAATTTGATTTCTTAAGCTGTGTGAAGGTTTCATGTGCATCAGCTACACGTGCTGGATAGACGCAAACAGCGCCAGTGTGTATTTGAGAGTGCAACTTAGGATCGATAGCATCAAGTAGTGACAGTGGTAAAGGGTAGGCTGCGCGATGACATAAGCGATTTACATTTGATTTTGTATCATCACCCGCGAGAGTGGTCAAATCCGTAAGAGTCAAAGCTTTGAGAGCCCAAGCAACTTCATTAAGTTCGGTCACTTGGCCACGTGTTGAAATCTCTTTAGAAATTTCTTCTAATTGACGCAGTGATATGGACACTTTAAGCAGGTCACTATCTGATAATTTGAAAGGGAGAAAAGTTAATTTAACAAACGAAAAATGTAATAATGAACTACTCACCAAAGGGTAAGATCGTGTTAACTTCCATTTTTCGCTTTATTTTTGCTATAGATAATTTTGGAAATTTAACTCAATTAACTAATTAACCTGCGATAGTTAATCTAATTTGTGTGTGTCAAAATCTGTTCCCGATCGTTGTCAAGTTTTGTTAAAAATAACCCACTGTAATCTCTAGTAAACATAATGAACAGCTGTTTTTGATAAACGTTATCTACAGTTTGTCTGACAGTTTGTATTTACAGTGATGGCTAAAAGTAAAATTTTTTTCGTACCACATAAACAAATTTGTTTCTAGAGGCTTTCCGTAAGCTAATAGCTACGTGGATCAATTTTGGCCTCTTGAAGTCCGTAGAAGCTTGAGTTGCGCTATTGGGAATATTATGGTCGCAACTGCATATTGCTCTTTCTTGTCTAACCTATTGGTTACCTTCCCTTTAATACGTGTTAGTTTAGAAATTAATTTATAGTATTTTCGCAGTGTGTACGTCGGTGAAAAAAAATACGGCCTTGTGCCACATTGATATTAGCTTTAATTTTTAACTTTGTGCATCAAAGAATATTCTTTGCTGTGCATTATCGCGAATAAAGCGTTTGAAATCAGAGCAAGTTAACTGACAATAAATTCATTCGAAAAAAAAGGAGCCAACTTCACTTCATGACGCCTTGTCAAAATTTGAAATTTAATTTTATAAATTAATTTTTTTTAGAAGGCCGAGGACTTGGCAACCCTGTTGTAGGCAAATAGAGCTTTAATCCTACTCACATTTTTTTTATCGGGGAAGAGTCTTATATTAATCGTCGAGGCAGTTAGTTTAAATCGCGCGAGAATTGATAATCTAATGTTAAGCGATAGTTCGTTCGGGAGAAACTCTCCTGCTGCCGCGACTAGTGAAAGTGATTCGTGGTTTCGTATGGTTTCGGAATTATTGTTACATTTTAGTGTATAACGTAACACTCTTTTCGGAAAATGTGAAGGGGGGAGGGGTCGTTCGAAAACGTAACGTAACGGTGTTTCTCGCGGCAATGTCTTCGGTTTCGATTTTCAGTCCGAAAAATTGCGCACACCAAACAACGCGTACTGCCATCTGTGTTTTCTATAGCTGAACTCGAACCGTGTACTACTCCTTTTCTAAATAGCTGTTACTAAACAAAATAATAGACACCACCAACTCACAAGAATGAACCATCGCATATTATCAACGATAGAAGAAGGTAAGTTTAATGAAAATAATACCACCTAGTAAAAATAGAATATCAAATCAAATCACGTTTCTTTTTGTCACAATAAATCTTGGCCTATATCTCAAAGAAACTTATAGTCACACACTTCAACCAAACATCACGTGCCTGGGATTTGGTGACCGTTTCTTTTAAACTTCAAATAATACCCATCCGAAAATTGCATTAAAAAGATTTTTGAAAAACCAAATTGAGAAGCAAGGTAGCTAAAAGCAATGAAAGGCCCTATTATGTAGGGTGGTTTTTGAGAATATTATTACACCCGCGATATTTAAGTATCTCATCTACAAAGACATAGAACATTATGAATAAATCGATAATAATAACACAATATTTTCCTTTTTTTTTAAAATAATTTAAAATATATTTTGACTATTTGTAAAATTAGCATTTTATTGTATCATTGCAACATTAGTTACGTTCAAGTTTTAAGTGATATTTTATTCGTTCCAAATAAGTAATACCTATCTATTGCTTTCTGTGAATATGTATTCGGCTAAAAGTTTGCTACATAGATATGTACATCAGTTGTAAAATAATACTTTAATTTGAACCTGCGAGTTTTTGAAATAAATAAATTAAGAGGTAATATTTACAGTAACTTTAAAATAATAAAACAACTACAACATTAAAACAAAGCTACGCGAGCAGACCTCTATTATCTTATAGTTATACACCAATCCTTTTTACTAATTGTAAGTTAAAAGATTTTGTAACGAATTTTAAGCATCATTTCAAGTTAAGCTTAATTTTGTAACAATTTATTTTTCCAGATTATCATTTTTTATGAAAAAAACCGAAAAGTCACACAGAAAAGTTATAAAATAAAATTTAAAAAATATCGTTTATAAAAAATATAATTTGTACTTTAAGTACTTTTGCACCATGCCTTTTACTAACGATGTGTTGCCCATTTTTCCCAGTAGTCTTTATTTTGCATTTCGTATAGACGTGAAATTGTGCGGTCAAAAGCAAATAGTTCTTCTTCACCAGTAAATACGCTAGATGAAGCATTTTCCTGAATACAAAAATTGTTTAATAAGCTTTTCTTCTAAAAAACACCAAAAATTATTTATTCTGTAATAAACTGACCGAACCATGTGTAATTTTTAAATCATCCATCAATATGCGATGCTCATCTGCTATATCCTTTTGTTTATCGCTGAAATTAAATAAACGATCCAGTGGTACATCCGCAGATATAACGACGCGTATGCGGTTATCGTACAAGGTGTCAATAAGGTTAATAAAGCGACGCATTTGTGATTTTTTCTGCAGAGTTAATTGAGGCACATCGTGTATAAGTACCGTGTGGAAAAATTGCGCTATTTGTAAATAGTCACTTCCGGCAAGCGGCTACAGAAATAAATTTAAATTACTTATTTCGTGTTTAAACAAAAAATATCAATAAAATCGTTACCCTATCGCATAACTCATCGAATGAACTGTTTAGCACTTGTCCACAGGTCTTTTGAAATGTAAGATCACGTCCCAAATGTGTAACAGTGCGTGGACGTATGATATCATTCTCTTGTGAACAAAGAATTTTGAACATGCGCTCCATTGATGCATTTGCATCTGTACTTTGAGATTTCCTAAAAGTCAAGGAAATCGATAAGAAAAAGAATTGTAAAAAAACCATTTTCCAAAACATACACAAAATAGTTTGTATCACCCGATTGAGCAATGCGTCGATAATCAATGCCACTGTTAAGTGCAACTACATTGCATCTCTTTAGCAACAATCCAATAAAAGGCACAAAATTACTACGTTGCAGACCATTTTTATACAAGTCGTTCGGATGACGATTACTAGTAGCGACCACAATAACGCCATCATCAAAAAGATGTGTAAACAGACGCTTCAGAATCATTGCATCTGCGATATCAGTTACTTGAAATTCATCAAAGCAAACAAGCCAAGATTCACGAAATATAATATCAGCCACAGGACGTGTTGGATCAAACGGCGCTGGCTTTTCTGTATTAAAAGCGCGATCGCGTGGACCTAGTTCTTGTTTTACATCGTGAACACGGGAGTGTACTTTTGTCATAAAAGAGTTGAAGTGCACACGCTGTTTCCTATCGATCTGATAAGAAAATTGAATTGCATTAAAATTTGTATTAGATAATTAGGACGGTTGGTGCTCGCTTATATTATGCAAGTAATCTTGTCATGGTATAAAATTTGTAACGTTATGTAACGAATTTATGAACAACTCACCGAGGTGCAACAATCGAAGAACAAATCCATCAGTGTTGTTTTGCCTCCGCCTACAGCACCGTACAAGTAGACACCATGTGGTGCATTACTGCCGCTACCACCGCCGCTTCCAAATAATTTGCTTAAAAATCCACCACCACCATTGCTGCCGCTACTGCTTTGTGACGGAGTGTAGTTTTGTATTTTTTGATACAGCTGCTCCAACTTTTGCATAGTCTTCTCTTGTTCTTTATCCGGAAGCAGTTCACCCGATTGGACTTTGCGTTTGTAAACAGCCATTGGACTAACATAACGACGTGATCCTATCCCATGTTGTAGTGAAACCGCTTTCAGTACCAACTGGCGTTCTGTAAGGAGCGTTAAACGTGCAACTACTTTCTTGCACAGCATGATGAAACGTTGCCCAATAGACTGCTTAACCTCGCGCTTTCACCCGCTTTTTCTATTGTGGCCACTAATGTGTGTGGCGTAATTTTTGTTGCTTTGGTATATTATCACTATTTACTTTAAATTTCGTTTTAGTTTTTCTAATTTTTTTGTTCGATTTTAGTGTTTTTTGGTCAACTTATTCCCGCTGACATGTTACGTAAACACAAAAGCTACCTTCATTTCCTGAAACGCGATGTTTCGACCTTCTGTCAGCCCGCTGACCGTGAATTTATTTCCCAAAATTGATTGACGCAAAAATTTTGACGTTCCCATGCTATTTTTTTTTTGAGTTGACAATAAGCAGCTGATCAATCAGCTGTTTTTGCTTCGCACAGGGATGTAATATTTAATAACAATAGCTTTGTTTCTTGAACTATTTTTTGAAGCGTTTGTTCACAAATAGTTGTAATTTAGCCAACGCACATCAGAACTTAAAACGCCTTTATCAAAAAGATTAAAATTTTACTCGGAACAACCTCTTTTCGATGACCTTATTGTATATATGTATATACAATAGCACGTTTCCAATATTATGTAAGTTTTTGAATTTAGCGACCACCTCGAAACTTAAAAACATTCATAAAATTATGCTCTCGGAAATTATTATTTTTGAAAGCTGATAAAGATCAGATATAAGTACCTAAGACTTCTTTATAAGCCTTTACCACCTCGAATAGAAAATGCAATTTGTAAGGATGTTATCTTTGGCCTTGCTGTAAAAGTGAACATAGAAATTATAGTGCGCTTCCTTTTTGTGAAGTGATTAACCATTGCTAGTAGGTGCGTTCCTGTACAATAATGCATTAATCTAATTAACAGATTTAGTCATTTTTTTTTGTATAGATTTATACAGTACATGAACTCTATTCGAACTAAATCTGACTAAATCCTGTAAATCTGACTAATTCTGACTCCCGCAGGAACAGACCTAGTATATGTATTTATGTGTGAATTATGTATTATGTATTACCAAATGTCTAGTTTTTTTTTTAAATTTAATACACAGACTTGTCTTAGGGATGGATAAAATAAGGCTATTTTTTTTTTGTTTCTATCGACATTATATTTACAAAATTGCAAAAGTACATAACTTAGGCCAAAATTTTATCATTTCTTTGCATATCAATTTTTTATTTGAATAGCTCATTTCAATACCCTACAATTATATACAAGATAGTTACAGATATTCGCTTACAGTTTTGAGCAATGTTGTTAGTTTTGGTGAGATCAATAATCGGTGCAAAGAGGCAATCAGTTACAAAAAAATTGAGGTATGCATTTTTGAATTTATGGAAATATGCAATATTGTGGGGCGCACCCCACACTTTAAAAAACACTGGTCTAGAGTTGTTACAATTAATATTCGTTATATTTCATAAGTTGTTAAAGCAAATGTAGCTAGTCCACCTAATTTCATTAAATGATCACGGTTGGTTTGCTTGTGTAAAGTATAAAAACCTTCAAAATTTATAATAAATTTACTAAAATTCAAAACAAAAGCTTGAAAAATCAGCTAAAGTTTGAATCGCTCTACTTTACAGCTCGTCTTTTCCGGGCATAAGAACAAAAAGCTTTATAATAATCGCAAATGATAATTACAATAAGAAAAAATTTCTGTCCATGTAACTCTACGGAAGTTCTATTATTTTTAATTTGATTTTTTTTTTTACCAACATATTTATGAGGAATTGAGTTTTGTCTAAATTGTTGCTTTAACAAAGCCAATACCATGCACGTAGCGAAACATTAGCTTAACATTTCAGACATTCATTCAACAGTCAAAAATCTTAAGGCGCATGCGTGACGTCAACAATATAATTTCTTTAACCATATGTTGTGGACATATCAATCTACGAGTACTAAGAGCGTAATGGCTTACATCGGGTCCATACCTCATAAAAACAAAAAAAAAAAAAACGTGCAGTATGTTGTGATGGCAAAGCGAAAATAAAGATAGCCAGTAAATTGTGTAATAATTGAACAATGATCAAAAATAAAAGAACTGCAAAAATACGAAATGAATGAAAATTTTCGCTATTACATCGCAATATGGAAAGCAAAAGTAAAATTAAAAGCGATCTCAATGAAGAGAAATGGGGGCAATAAACTGAAATGCTCCAATTTTATGAAAACAAAAGTTGTTCGAACACTATAAAATCATTTGAAGATATTGATGTTATAGAAGAAAAATTTTAAAAGCACAGTAAAAATAACTCAGGAGCGTCTTTAAACTTTACGGGGTCAATAACTGGAAAGAGGCTCCTAAAATAAAATTTATTATCAAAATAAAAACGTTAGTTACATTAAAAATACATTAAAATAACGCTGGTTGGGGCAGTTTTGAAGGTAGGGGCAATTCGGAAGGTAGTGTTCAGAGACCTGTTAAACTTTCGCAATATGCTTTATCTTAATATTAGATTAATATCTCAAAATTCGGGTGAAGAAAACCTTCTAGAGGTTTAGTGTCCGAGGCCAAGTTGTTTCTAATGAAAAGACAAACTATTTACATTTACATTACCCTTACAGCAATATCGCTTAATCCCACAATAAAGCATTTTAGCCTCAGACCGTATAAAAAAATTTTCAGTCGTTTGTCCCGTATGTAATTTTTTTCAGAAAATTTTACTAAAATGCCCCATAGTAGGGTTAAGCAGCTGCCAGTTGTTAGACTCGAACTCAGTGTGGTAATTGGGAACTGAACGATTTTTGTGACATGGAAGGTTTACATAAACTTTTTTCCTACCCCAAAATTTAAGTTTTTACCCATCTTATGAATTAATTTTTAAATATTGCTGACCAAAAAAAAAGAGTTAATTTAAGAGAAAAATAATTTCATTTTTTGAGAATGCTGGGGCTTCTTTGGCAATTCCATCCAGTCTCTGCATAGTGCTATTTTTCTGTCACTAAACGTTTTTTTACAGAGTTTGGTAAAATTTGCTGAAATGGTTCTCTCACCATAACATTTCAAAGTTTTTTCTTATGTAGAAAGTTTCACGCCCACTTGTGAAATTTTTGAAAATATATTTGCAATAAATATGTATGTCGTTGAAGTATTCCATGTAGACATGAAAAATATTATTTTGTAATTACAAAAGGTGTACAAATTTCTCTGTGGGCAAAAAGATTTTGTATGGGAAAAGTCAGATTTGTAGAAGAACTAAATATATTCATATTTGTATTGACCGTTCCATCAGACCTACCAAAACTTTGTACTTTGGCAGGAATTAACATTTTTGACAAATTTTCAAATTTGAATTATCAAACCAAGCCTAACAATTTTAGTTACAGTGAAGTTTCTCTAACATTTTTGAATTCATAAAAAATTGATATGAAATGGAATTCTCAACTTCGAATCCACTAAGAATTGAGAATAATGCTTGATAACTGCTCAAATACTCCAGCAAAAATGAGGTTAAAACCTTTTGAAAATCGACTCACATGACAGTGTGCAAAATAAAATAGTTTTCAAATCAGAGTTCAATAATTTTTGAATACATTTTTTATGTAAAAATCTTTTGTTTTTTTATATTTTCACTTTTGTTTTTTTATTTATTTATTTATTTTTTTTCAAATATACAATACTTTGTTAGTTACTGATAGTTCATTTGTAAATAAACTTGTTATTTTTAATTCGTTCGAACAAATTTTCACTTTCGTTTTCACTAATTAGAAAATACCAGTTGTTTGTTTCGCTCCAAATTTGATGTTTTTACAAAATTTATTGCAAATCACAGTCTTTGTTTCATTTTCATTTAATTCCATCATGTTGCATGTTACTGTTGCTGCTTTTGTTGCCTCCTACCTCACACTCTTTTAAGAAATACATTTACTTAGTGTTAGTTATTAAAACAATGGATCCTTTTGAATACCAGCTTCAAGCTTAAGGATTCTCCAGTAAGCCCACATATTGACCATTTTGATTTGCATGACGACGCTCCTCCAATCGCTTAGCAAATTCAGGATCGCTCTTAGCACGTTGTTCAAGACGCTCCTGTTGCAATTTTATACCTGCGTATATTTGATCCAATCCTTTTTGTATTTCCTCAGGTATTGCAGGTGGCGTAGGAATATGATCACCAGTAGCACGGAAACCATTCTCATCGGCGGTATATTGTACATTAACGGTATCACCTTCAGGTGACTGATACGAGTATTGGCCGTGTTGAACGAGTACACCATTTGGATTAGCTTCGGAAAAGTCCTTAAGGAAGCCTGTCTCCTCATGGATAATATTATTGCCCGTTTCATATTCGGTCTTATAGCTACCATCTTCACTTTGTTCCTTATTGTATTTAAGTATTGGTATCCATGTGGTGGTATCACGATGCTGTTCACGATTATCGGTTTTTTCATCACGTGGTATATTATTCGCGCTCGCATGCGTATTGTGATGATGATGATTTTGCGCATGGCAGGATAATGAGAGCACAAGCATCGCGGCACAAACTGACAACTAAATGAAAGTGAAAAGGGTGAGACAATGGGAGAGAGAGAGAGAGAGAGATAGAGACGAAATTAGGTGGAATATGAAGACCGTTTTTTAAGCTGTGATGAATTTTACTTACAAACACTTTCATTTTTAAATGTAAATAGTTAGCGTATAATAAACAATAAATCTTAATTCAAGGATCAAAGTTTTGGTAACGAACTTGACGTAGCGCGTATTCCTTCTGGGTTTCGAGTGAAAGCAGGTTTGACCGAATACTGTTCACTAACGAGCCCTATTTAAGCTATTTATAGTATCTTAACTGCGCCTCCAGAAGCCACTCATTTATGCGGTTAAACGCTCTCGTTTACTCGCCGAAATGTGCTCTCGCTCGCACATATCCATTGCATAGTTCATTCATTTGCCTGTTTTGTTCAATTTCAAGCTACCAATATTTCTTAGCCAATTTGTGTTTGTGTGAGTTCGTGTACTGCTGCTGCATTTGAACCTGTGGTAACTGTTAATGCACTCATTGGTAATTGTTGGCGGTTGTTGTTTGTTTTTTGATGGCATCGGCACATAAAAGAGCAAAACAACTATCACTCGCAGTCTTAGGTCTTAAATATAGATATTTGAGAAAATTGACTTTTGGCATTTAAAATTGTTTTATTTAAGAATAATATAAGAGAAGTCGTAAGAAAAGACAAAGCAAAGAGTGGGAGCAGGAAAAAAACATAAGAAAAAGAAACGGAGAGGAAGAGAAAGCCAAAAACGTAGAACCTAGCTTATAGTAATATTTTACTCCTCAGACAACATCCAAGTAGATCTCCGCAAAAGGTTAACCTTAGGGAAACTATTAAGTTTTAAGTTAAGACTTTTGCATCTTGTTTTGTATAAAGCTGAGTGTTGGACAAGTGGAAAAGCTCTATAAAAAAATCCTAGCGTCTTTCGCGAAGAAATTCTTACGTTGTATATTTGGCACATAAAGACGTCGTAAGGTGATTTAAATCTATCCGAGCTATCTACGCTGTAGATGTTGCTCAAAATACGAACTCAACCGCCTTAGCTCGGACAAGTCCAATCAAATCCAATCTCCAACTAAGAGAATTTCCAGTTCCCAGCCACCTGGCTCAAGAAGAAAAGTAGGCCAGATATTCATTTTATAGACCAGCTAGTCGCTAACTTTAAATCACTCAATCTTAGTTGGATTGCTAGCCGTATAACATGGGTTAACAAGTTCCTAGATTGCCGTTTGATGGCGTTATCAACCAAATATCTAGAAATTGACTTAAACAGTTTATTCTCTTTTTCACAGATATATTGATGAAACTCGAGTAAAAAGTGGTTTGAACTTTCTGGTTGGCTTTCGTGGTAAAAAAAGTCTTTATCCTTGTCTGACCTTAGCACACTCAACTCATTTTCATAGCATTGCTGCTTAAGATCCTCTTTATACCAAATTCATTAAAAATCTATAGCAGTCACTTAAATTTTGCAATTGAGTGCTACTACGTTGAAGTACTCGACGGTATAATTGCTGCCTCTTAGCCGCCATACGATGCCGTTATTTTAGGAAAAAATTACAAAAACTCGTATTTTGCGCGTGAGTGAGTTGAACCAATTTGATAGTTTCTTCTCGATGAGGAGATGTTTTTGAAAACAAGACAAACGCGATGTTGTTGAGGCCGTTTCTGATAATGATGATGATGCATAGTTACTGCAATGTAAATGTCGCGATAATTTTATACAAAAAAAATGAAGCTTTGAATTAAAATTTTTATAAAAATAACAGACAGATTAAGGTTCCAAGAGACAAATACTGTGAAAAACTTGTAACAAAACATCTTTCAAGTTCTTGTTTTTATTTTATTTTAACATCAAATAACGGAAATAAAAAATTGGTTTTTTAGTAACGAATTGAAATGAGTCGGTACAATTAACTGTCATACATAAATCATAATTACAAAACTTCTTCATAACAAACTAAAGGTTTTCGTGTCAACTTATACGACAAGTCAAGTGTTTTTTTTTTTTTTGTTCATGTACAATTGGTGTCTCTCAAATTACAGCATATCCAAAATGTTGTAACTCACTGGAGGCCCCAGTCGCAATATATATGTATGCCATGCCTCTTAACAAATGATTGATATATTGAGGAAACGTTTTTGTGCTCTTCATGTTGAACTCATTTTAAAATCGAACACATTTCAACTTTGACTTTTGCATAATACCCAGACGAATGTGGCATTTTTTGTAATATGTATATGTTTTCTTTGAAACGTGACTTTTGTTAAGCCATAGAAAAATATTTAATCTTTTGGTTGCTTCAATTTGACAAGATTTTTTTTTTTTACAATAAACATAGTTTTCTTTGTGTAGGAATTTGCTTTTGCTTAACAATTCGCCTTCCGAATTTTAAAATTAAAATTTTGCTTTTGAGACAGAAGTCAGACAAAATTAACTCAACTTATATCGAAGTAGAATCACTGATTTGTAATAGCCGATATTTGAACGTAAGACACACAGAAAAAACAAGATTGGTAAAATCAAAGAATTGCAATTCTATGATTAAAATTTGTGGAATTCAACAATTCATTTCTTTGAATCAAAGAAAAAATTTGCAAAATCAAAACCCTTTGTTCTTTGGATTTGTAAATTCAAATTATCTGATTTTACAACAAAATATTTTAGCGTAATCAGCAAAATGTTTCACTGATATTGCAATTAAAAAACTTCCATTGTCTGATCAGTGAAGCTTCGGTTCAAACCCCGGCGACGACATCATTTTTTTTTGTATTTTATTATTTTTTTAATTTAAAGGTATTTAGAAAACAAAAAGAAGTAGAGAACTGTATTTGTATAAATTGAAAATATCTTGAAATCTGCCTTTTGTGTTAATAGTAAAAAACGAGTCCGTTATTTTTTAATATAAAAGGCAGTTTTCAAGATATTTTCAATATATTTATAGTTCTCTGCTTGTTTTTGTGTTTTTTAAATTAAAAAATAAAAAAATTAAAAAAAAAAAATTATGTCGTCGCCGGGATTTGAAGTAGGAGCTCCCCTGATTAGACAATGGTTGTTACATGCGCAGTTTAACAACATGATTTTAGTATATCTGAAAAATGATGTCGGTGGCTAGGTTGGGTAAGATGAGCATCTTTCAACAGTGGCATGGCGCAGAACACAGGTTCGATTCTCTGACAGGTAAAAAAAAATTTGATTTCTCCTTTGAAGTTATAAAAATTACAATTAAAATACGAATGACTGACAATAAGTAAGTAACCAACCAACAAATAAGAAAATGAAGGAAATAGAGGAAAAAAAAGAAATAGAGGAAATTAAAAAATCAAATAAGAAACATTTTTTTTGCGAATTTATTCTAAATTTCAACAAAACTTTAGGAAAATTAACAAATTTTTTTTTGAAATCAACGAATTATTTTAAGTTTCAACAAAAACTTTAGGAAAATTAACAAATGTTGTTTTGAAATCAACTAATTTATTTTAAGTTTCAACAAATCATCCTTTGTTATATCAGATAAACTGTTTCTCTGACTGAAAATCATACACAACATTCGTTAAAATCGGACCCGAAATTGTTTGATATCAGCGAATCTTTTTGTCTGTGCAAGAGCAGGACAAGAGAAAATTTATTTTTTGTATTTAGATTTTTTAGGACTATCTTTAAAGATCTTATTCATTCAACATTCTGCAGAAAGTCTCCTTTGAATACTTATCTCGAGGAAGGTTTTCACTGAAAATGAAAAAGTTAACTGCCATCAGTTAGGTAAGCTACTTTAACCTCAATAATCTAATATCGATTTGGATACAGATGATAACAGGAGTTAAGTTAAGATTCGGTTAGATAGGAGTGGCAGTTAGTTTAAGATCTGACTAATTAAGCCCAAATGATGTGCTTCGATTTAACATCTCAAATAATATTAAAATTATTACTGCGAAAAACTGCATAAAATGTGTGTAGACCAGACATTCATTTTCTAGATTGAAAAATAGTGATATCATAATGGAATGATGTTTCCTCAACATAATATGCTTCAACTTTCATTTCTTCTTTTTATGTGTCTCTTGTAAGTTACTATGCGACTTGGACAAAGTAATAAAATCAAAACAAAGTGCACTGATTAAACTTTTTTGATATTTTTTAAGAAAATTTCAGAGTTAGCCTTATCGTAATGTGTTCAACCAAATTAAAAACGAATTTGTGAGATTTGCACAGATTTTTAAACATTTTTTTTCAGTTTAAAAGATGACCCTCCATCAAGAGTTTTTTACTTTGCTTTTATGTAGAAAATAAAATAATTGTTATTTGTTCATAAAAAAAATATAATGTTTTTTGAGATGTCTTAACAAATTATCTTCATTCACCAACTAACAAAGAAAATTAAAAAAAAAAAACAACAAAAATCTCATTTAAAAGTTGAACAACCGTTTACCGGTTGCAATTAGAAATAACAACAACGAAACAACTTTTCGCACAACATTATGGCCCCAAAAAATATTTTTAACCAATGCAGAAAATGTTGATCCCTCAAAGCATAAAAGCAAAAAGAAAAAAAAAAAAACTTGTCAAACAACGTCATCTGCAACAATTCAAGCGGTTTTACATTTTCCACACCCACCAACTCACCAAGTTGTTGTTGTTGATTTTTGCAGCCGTTGTCGTTGTCGCTTAAAGGAGTTCCCATCTCATTGCTGACTCAGGTCTACTTAATAATAATGCGCCGATTTAATTTTTTTTCTTCTTTTCATTTTGAGGTGAGAGGGTCTAACAGATACTTGCTGTTGATTGCATAATCATTTTGAGAGAAAAAAAGCGTTGGTAAATGCAAGTCAATCGCATTATATATATGTATATGTACATACATATGTGATTATTTGTACATACTATAGCTAGAGGATCAAGAAAAAATAATGAGAGCAATCAATGTAGTGATTTGCTTTTCTTAGTGTTTAAGTTATGAGTGACCAGGTTTACTTGTTTATGGAAATAGTTGACATATTTGCTTCAGCTAAAACGCTAATTTTGTGCTGTGCTCTAATATAACCTTAACATAAACTTGACTTGCTCACAAATTTTTACAAACTTCTGAATAATATGATCGATTTGTAAGCTTACAAGAATATCGAGTTTTGCTTATGAATATTGAGTTTTTCTTATGACTGTATGCATCAATTAAAACTTTGTTTTAAATTCTTATGTTCCATTGATTGCTGCTTTTAACATTAAACCACATTTTGATCTACTACATACTCTCAGTACTTAAGTTATTCGTATAAGCTTTATGAAGGAAATTAAAAATCATATAGACCCCACTGTAAAAAAATATATTTGCCACACTTACTTTCATTTAAGTTCAAGGCTTTTAAAAAACTCTTCCACGGGTGTTCTAAAACTTAGTGTCAATCATTAAAAAAAAACATCAAAAAATTACAAGAAACAAAAAAACAACAAAACAATAAAACCGGGCTAAAGCTAGTTCGTCCATTGCTAAATCAAATCATCAGTGACCTTTAAGCCGATGAGTGAGAATTTATTGTTTTACTTTTTTGTGCGATAAAACACAAATAAATTACATATTTAGAGAAGAAAAGAGATATCAACATAAGTCAAGTGATTTTTGAAGAGAAAGAACAGTAGGTACTTTCAAACGCTTCCCGAATATAAGAAACGGTACTTGTTAGAAAAAAAAGGCACGAGGGATTTTTTTTTACCTCGAATACGTAGAGCCAAGAATTTAGGAGGGATGTAACTTTAGCGTAAAAATCTTTTCCAGTCAACCTTGATTAAGTTTATCGATGTTTTTCGATACGTTTCGAATTTTCCGATGTTTTTCAATTCCATAAATTTCAAATACTTTAAACATTTTTGATGTTTTTCGGTAGCTTTTTGACTTTCATCGATTTTTATTAATGACATTTAATAAAGGTTTTTGATACTTAAAATTTATCGGTTCCTTCGTATGGGACACATTTCGACTATATTTTCAATGTTTTTCGTTACGTCACGACTTTTTCAATATATAGTGGCTTCTATCGACTTTTTCGTTGCTATTCAATGCTGTTAAACTTTTTCAATATTTTTCGAGTTTTATCTACACAGAAAAAAAAAGATTCGCTGATATCAAACAATTTCGGGTTTGATTTCAACGAATGTTGTGTATGATTTTCAGTCAGAGAAACAGTTTCTCTGATATAACAAAAGATGATTTGTTGAAACTTCAAATAAATTAGTTGATTTCAAAAAAAAATTTATTAATTTTCCTAAAGTTTTTGTTGAAAATTAGAATAAATTCGCAAAAAACATTTCTATTTCTTTTTTTTTTCCCCCTATTTCCTCCATTTTCTTATTTGTTGGTTGGTTACTTACTTATTGTCAGTCATTCTTATTTTAATTGTAATTTTTAAAACATCAAAGGAGAAATTAAATTTTTTTTACCTGTCACCCGATCAGAGAATTGAACCTGTGTTCTGCGCCATGCCACTGTTGAAAGATGCTCATCATATACTCAGATATACTAAAATCATGTTGTTAAACTGCGCATGTAACAACCATTGTCTAATCAGGGGAGCTCCTGGTTCAAATCCCGGCGACGACATAATTTTTTTTTTTTTTAATTTAAAAAACAAAAAAACGAGCAGAGAACTATAAATATATTGAAAATATCTTGAAAACTGCCTTTTATATTAAAAAATAACGGACTCGTTTTTTACTATTAACACAAAAGGCAGATTTCAAGATATTTTCAATTTATACAAATACGGTTCTCTACTTCTTTTTGTTTTTTAAATACCTTTAAATTAAAAAAATAATAAAATAAAAAAAAAATTATGTCGTCGCCGGGGTTTGAACCGAAGCTTCGCTGATCAGAAAATGGAAGTTTTTTATTTGCAATATCAGTGAAACATTTTGGTGATTACGATAAAATACACAATTTTTAGACCATTTTTATCACTTTCAATATTAGTCGTTAGTCTACTGCCAATATTTCCCTCTAACAATTTTTTCCCGTTTTTATTAAATTTTTTGTCCATTTCGCGAAACTTTTTTCACGTTTTCCATATAATATTTCTACGAATTTCAGTACATTATTTTACTAGTTTTTCGTCCATTTTTCTATTCTCAATTTACACTTCTTCTTCTCTTATCTGTTGTCCATTTTTCGAATGTTTTTCGAAATTTTCTCTTGTGGTTTTTAGTTTTCTTTTTTATCTATAGTTTGATAGGCTGCATTGCAGCGCGAAATCATATGAATAATTTTCAACTAACAAAAGTTACTAAACAGACGCGTTTAAACTATTATGACCTTTGGCATTCCAAATGTACTTACATTTAATATACAACAGTTTATTCCAATTTGGTCAGCTTAATTGGCCAATGTGCATCACTATTCCGCACCGTACATTCACGTCTACTCGTAGTGTACTCCTTTTCAATGAAACTGAGAGTTTTCTGGTTTGTTCGCAAATTGACTGACTGAGTGACCTACTTGCTGGCAGTAAACAAAAAACAAAGTTGCAGACAAAATAACAAAACATGTCGTGCTGGTAAAAAACCAAAGTAGCGACCACGGCAAAGTTTCCAGCAGAGAATTTGAGACGACGAAGTTTTTGATCTTCACATTATTTTTGGTTTGCTTCATTGAATGATGTTGCGTTGTTTCAAGTTGGTTGTTGGGAATCGCAAGTCGGAATATGGATGGTTATGGTATGAATGTTGTTATGCGTATGGCTCATCAAAACAAACAAAAACATTCTTTTCTTATGAAATTGATTGTCGTTTTTACTGCACAAAGACCTTCAAGATTTTATTTTTTTCTTCGTTGTTATTTGTCATTATTTTTTTTTATACATTTCTTGATTTCTAATGTCAACGTAATTTATTTGTTTTTTACTTCATATGTCAATAACTTTTTGTTGCTCGAATGCATTTTCAACAGCAGCATGGGTGTAGATATGGATGTTAAAGCATCCGTGGTAATGTCATCAATTTTTTAATAACTTGACGATGATTTCAAATTATTATTGATGAGTTCATCTTTATTGGTGCAATACACAATGAATATCATTTAAATAGTAATTTAGATTAAGTAATTTTAGTTTCTGATAACTTTGTTGTAATTTGTCAGTGAATTGTTTTATGTATGGTTACTTGTAAAAAATCACCGGTTAAGTTGACGTCGGAATTGGTCGTCGACACTAAAAATTTTTATTGTGAAATTTATATTTCAAATGAGGAACGCATTGTTATATAAAAAAAATATTTTATTTTATCAAGCTTTATTTTATTGATCAATTTTGAAATCCCTTCATATGAGAGTTGCTCTAAATAAGTTTTTAATTTATGATTCTTACTCAATTTCAAATTAGCAATATTCAGCAAGACAAGACCTTCCATAAAAGAACGTAAACGTAGCAAAATTTTTTTCAAAAGTGATAAATTCGAACAAAAACATCAACGAATGGAAATTGCTCAAGAGTCGCTGAAGCAAGTTCAAAACGATACAGATCTATTAAAACGTATCATAATAGGTGACGAAACATGTGTTTAATGTTATGATGTCGAAACTAAGGTGCAATTGTCCCAGTGGAGGCATTCTGGATCGCTGGATCTGATACATTATTTATAAAATTGAAAAATCGCCAACAGTACTAAAACAGATGTTATTCTTTCAACAGCTGACAAAACAGTATATAGCTAATATGGCTGAAAATTTCTAGATACTTTCTAGACATGCTTGCAAATACAACAAAATAAATATCGTGCCAATCAGACAAACGCTTCACGCGCAACGCGTTACTTTCTGAATACACCAAATTTTATGAAGATAACTCTCATTGCAAACAATCTATAACATTAAACGTTTTTTGCTCATATGGGAGGTCCCACGCCCACAGGTACTATTATACAAAATCTTTGTAATAAAATACCTTTTAGCAAGTATATCTACCATATTAAATTTCATAAAGATTACGTTGTTAGTTCCCTTATTATCACGTTTATAAATATTGTGGGCTGTGCCATGCCCTTCAACGAGTTTTTCCAGCATACTGACGAAGTTTGTAGTTATGATTACTTTCCGTGGTATCACCTCTGAAATTTTTATGAAAATCGTATGTGCCAACTTTGAGCTATACGGAATCAAAATTTTAAATTTCTGAGTGCCTCGCCTACTTTTCCATTTTCGCCTACTCTAATTACAATTCAGGATCTGCATCCGTGCACCAAATTTCATTACAATATCTTGCACGGCTTACGAGTTATGGCGTTATAAAAGCTTAAGTTAAGGTCTGTGACACGCCCCTTTAAGAGCCTTTAAAAACTTAAAATTTAACCCAATCCTAATTTCGTTTACATTTGCACCAAATCACCATGGTTCATCAAAATCGTTGAAGCATTTTTAGAAATAGGCTTGGCCTTTTTATACCTGTAGTATAGGCAGTAGGCATGTCCGTAAACCGATTTCGTCCATTTTTATATGCTAGCAGCTTGTAAAAAAGTGTGACCTGTGACCTGTTTTTGTAATTCATTTGATATTATACTTTGTACTATCTGAAAAGCAGAATTTTACAAAATAAGAAAAAAAGTATTCTTCATTTCAATATTCTTCTATTCATCACTGAATTGGATTTACTATTTTCTAATGACATAGAAAGGTGTACTTTTTTAAACCGATTCGAAAACGCTTTAAAAAAAGCATTTAAAAAAATTAGAATAAGAGCCTTTTAACTTATCAGAGCAGCACTGTGGTGAACAGTGAACAGAAAGCTCAGTAAAATAATTATAAATTATTTTCTATTCTAACACATCACAAAGCATTTGAATATTTTATTTGAAAAAAGTTAAGAACGTTTTACACATACTAAGAGCTGCTACTTAGACTATAACTCTTGCATATTTTGACATTTGAAAAATATTTATTGCCATCATAAGATCGTTAAAGTAGAAATATCAATACTCATAAAACTACATTGTGACTAAAAGCAATAAGTACTGAGTTTATTCCATTTAATTTAAGTGCATAACATGCCTACAATGCAAGCTAAATCATAAAAATCCAAGCGCATTATTCAGCAGGTATGAATGGGTGTAAGCACTGCTATAAAGCTGCTCATAAATAGCAAGCATTAATTAAGAGTGGTTAAGCAGCCTACCATTTGGGTAGGTTAAGTTTTGCCATTTGTTTTAAATGTAAATCACCAAATAAACCTCACACATTCGTCTCTTTTATAAGAATGTTTGGTACATCTTTTCCATGCAAAAGTCTTTGCTACCTTTGTTACTTAAAAATTCCGAACATGCCTTGATTTCGTAATTTAGTTCTTGCTGTGCAAAAATTCAACAATACCGCCTTTGCGATTATATCGTTGTCGTGTTGAAAGCTTCTTAGAATTTTACATGCTGTGTCTTTGGCGTTGCCTGCAGATTCCATTATCTTAAGCTTCATCCGACCAACCTTAAAGAAAGATCTTTTGCACATGGTGTCACTCAATCACCTGTAATTAATTCACATTTTGTAGACATTTGTCTAGCTTCCTTTGTTACCGGGGAGTTTCGATTGGTTTTCAGCCTTTTTGAATTTCCCATCACGTGCTGCAATAAAAATTGTTGTTCACATCATCATAAAAAGCGTTAAAATTTGTCTCAATTGCGCATGCGCAACTTGATAAATTTAATTCTATCCCTACCACCACCACCGGTCGTCGCTCTTTTTATTGATACCACACGGTTTTTTTTTCTTTTTTCTGCGATTGCTCGATAATTCTTATATGTTGGCTCTAGTTTAAGACTGGTTAACAGTTTTTGGTAATCAAATAAATTTGGCAATTGGTTTTGTATTTCGTCATCCATTAAAATTGAAGAGTTCATTAGCTTTTAAATTTTGTTTTAATGCTTTTTGTGTGTTAACCCAGCAGCGGAAATTGTAGATTTCTCTTTAGTGATGCATACTTTTAGGCTTAATTGTAATAACATTTTATGAGGAAAAAGCTTTTTTTTTGTATGTATATATTTTTAAAATTAAATTTAATTAATAATTAAATTAAATTTAAGCTAATTTTTTTCTGAAATAATGATTTCTCCAAAGTTTATTTTTCCTTATAAAGATGTCAACAACTAATTGCGAGAATATCTGTACAGAAAAATATATATTCCAAAATATATTACAAATACATGCTGCCTCGTTGTGGGAGGAATTGTAGGTTATATTGCCTCATGTAGAAAAAGACTTACAGAGAGCATATATGCAAAGTTGTCAATCAATATAATTCCACAATACAACAACTGACTGATTTATTTCAAAAAATTATTCAAAAGTAACAAAATTATGATTAGAAACAGGAAAATTAATTTGAATAGAATACAATATCTTGATATTTCAAAGGAGTGTGACACCTCCTTTAAAGGGAAAAACTTTAAAACTTTACACAAGTACTGTAAATGATTAAGGCAAGTAAAAAATTGAGTGGCACCTACTTACAAAAACTTAAAAAAAAATTATGGTAGTATAACCGGAAATCCTGCAAACACTGGGAATAGTTTAGACAAACTATTACCACTTAAAAACAAATACCTTCCTTCATGGTTCAGTCTATTTCCATACCAAATTTCATCAAAATCCGCTCATTAATAAAGCTGTGGAAACATATCTGGTTAAAGGCGTTGTACTGCCCATTAAAAACAAATATAATTTTTCAGAGTTTAATCTATCTCTGTACAAAATTTCAACAAAATTGGTTTATCAGTTTAGTAGCTAAAACGTATTTTCCTGTTAGGGACATGGCACCGCCTAGTGAAAACAAATGTCTTTATATCCGTACCAAATTTCATTAAAATCGGTGTAGCTGCTCAGCCGTGACAGCATTTTTCGCCATTTGAGGCGGTGCCACGCCTACCATAAAAAATAACACAGCGATTATGTCATGTTATGGCAGTTAAAAACTGATGGCACCGATGGTTTTTAGTGGTCCATTAAATGAAAGAGCTTCCCCACACCAACTGCGAGGGGTCTTATTAACATCGCAACATATTTTCAGTTACTGTTGATTTATGTGCCGATAGTAACAACCTATTTAGTCCTGATTCAAGTGCCGGGATTGTTTTAGTGCGATGTCACTCGACTGGCATTTGACAGCGTTGAAATAATAATTTTTTACTCTCTTATTTTTTGAGTGGAGGCCAGTCACATGAAAATCAAATGAGTGCCGGTCAATTTTTGACACTTATAATTTTTCTTGATAATTTATTTATTTGTCTACTCCGTTTTTTAATCCTTTTTTAAAAAAGGTGTTGTGATTTACGCTTTTTTTATATTTATACGCTATTTAAAATAAGTATTTTCTAAGGTACTTTTTTCGCTACTTAATACAATACATTTTTTATTACTCTATTGTGAGCGGTGACTGCTGTATGCGATGTGACACGGCGGGCATTTGACAGCGCTCAAACAATACTTTTTTACTCTCTTGCACTTTTTGAGTGGAGGCCAGTCACACGAAAGTAAAATGAGTGCCGGTCAACTTCTGACGTTTATAGTTTTTCTTGATAATGCACAAAATTTTTCTACTCCGTTTCTAAATGGGTTTTTGGAAAAGGTGTTGTGTTTTACTCTTTTTCTTGATGCTAATTAAAATAAGTATTTTTTAAGGTATTTTTTTCGTTACTTAATACAATACTTTTTTATATACTACTTCGCAACACTATTTTGAGCGGTGACTGCTGTCATGTTCGCCACTCAAAAATTAAATATTTTGCTCGTCGTACAAAAAGTTCATTCTCTCTCGCTGTCAATATTTTTTTTTTTAATTTCATAAATTAAGCAACGACAAATTTTGCTTGATTGCAGTCAAATGCCTGCCGTGTGACATTGCACTTAGTGTTAGGGGCAAGAATATTTGACACCACCACCAGCGGTAAGTCGCTTTGTTAAATAGAAAAACCTTCCTTCACCAGCGGTAAGAGCTTTAAAAGAATTTATTTTAGTAAAATATGGGATAACAGCAAGAGTTGGACAAATAGGCAGTCGCATCTTCCATAAAAACATAAAATTGTAAGTGCTACTTTGATGAAGCTATTGAAGTAAATGTTACAAAAGTCGATACGATAACATTTGCTGACGCAAAATAGCATTAGAAATATATGGGCTGGATTGAATCACAAAATATCTAAAAATTTTGTCATGTCTGTAAACGATAGTTTATTTAATTTTCAACATAATAACTGCAAACATTATGTGGCGTTGAAAGGAAAATTGTTGTAGGTCATTTTTTTTTATATTGAGTTAAGTTCATATGTATCTAAATTCAAAATTTTCAAAAGAGTTTATAAAATAGATTTCTATCAAAATTTCTTGAATATTGTCTAATAACACAGTGAAATTACTTCATCTTACATATTAAATTTTTGCCGACCAGTTGACTTAATACAAAAAAGTTATTAAATTCTTTAAGTCATTCAATAAATAAATAGAAATAAATCACTGACTTTTAGTTTATGTAAACTAAAAAAAAAAAAAAAAAAGAAAAGTTTATATCAAAAATTATTACTACTTCTTATTTTTATTGTAAACTCCTGCTTGGTCCCAAGTATTCAAACAATACAATAAACATCAATTATATATTACCTAACCTCAGCAATCGTTGTATTAACCTTGATATATTCAAAGAAAAGACAACATTGAAATTGAGGTAAAAATTACAAAATGCAAACAAATTAAAAAATGTGGTTAACACAAAAAAAACAAAAACAAAAAAAAAATGCACTTTAAGTAGGCACTCGTAGATATCATGAGCCAAAACCAAAATTACGCATCACCTTAATGACACTAATTTTTGGAAAAAACTAAATGCATAAAAATAATGTAAATATGAAATCATGGAAAAAAAAACCCAGCAAGTAAACCACTAAATGCACCCATTTAATGAAAACCGCAATCCGACGTGAATGAATATCATCAGCACAACATGAGATGCGTTAACGCAGCTGAAATCTTATACAAAAGTCAATGTAAAAAATAACATTTAATTACTTCAAGTACTTCAAGTAAATATGTGTCTTACAACACATTCGATTTATTTCATTTAATACGCACTTTTAACAATAGGTAATTAACATACAAATTTAAAAAAATAAGCTTAAATTTAATCCATTTTTTTTTTGTTAAAATTAAATTAAATGGCAACTTTGCATTTTTTTCATATTTTTTAACTTCAATACTAAAACAAAAATTTTCGTAAATATTAAGAAACATAAGTCCATTTGTGGATTAAAAGTTAAATTTTTTTAATAACTTTGACTTCGTACCAGCCGCAGTATACATTAAATATTTCTGTTATTTTCAATTGAGAATGGTAGAAAAATTATATTGGTGGCTGTGGCAGATGATCACCCTGTGGTTGAAAACCATTTTCATCAGCAACATAGCGTAGTGTTATTATATTTCCTTCAGGATCTGTATAGCTGTATGAGCCAGTTTGCACTAAGATTAACTCTTCATGTTCATCATAAGCTTGGCCATCAGTTGTTTCACCTTTTGGTATAACAACTTTCTTCATGTAGCCAGCATTTTCCACTTTAATGCCATTAGATGTTTCATAACTAAAAAGAGGGAATATGTAAATTTATATTTTATTTATTATGCAATACAGATTTTTTTTATTTACATAATACTTGAAAGAACTCTATAATAAAAAACTATTGGTGAAGCATTTTTTCTACAAAATATTTATTATGTTAGATTTTTTGAAATCAGAAACACACCGGAGATCGGTTCGTTTTCTCCATTTTGCTCAGGAACCACATTTAACGTAAAAAGGGGTTCTTAGAATAAAATATTCCAAAAGTCTGCAAAAAAATGTTGTAAAAACAAAAATAGCCGGTTTTTCCATCAGCTATAGAACAGTGTTAAAATCGCGGTTTTTCGAGATATTTGAGTTTATATTTCGATTCGATGTAATCGTCAAAAGGTTATCTTTTTTATGAAACCATTAATGAGGCCCAGAAGAAATACTCTTTAAAAATACTTCGAATTACATCGATATCTTTTCTTTTTTCGGAAATATCATAAATTGAAATTTAGTATACAGGTTTCCATACAAATCTATGTGCTTGAGTTTCAGTAAGCCAGAATAAAAAATATATCGATATAATTTAAAATAGGTTTTGAAGAGGAGGAGTAGTTCTTTTGAACCACATTAAGAATTTCATCTAAAAAATTAGCTTTCGATGCAATATGGTATAATCTCAAATAACTCGAAAGCCGTGATTTTCGCAGTTTCAAATTGCAATATCTTGAAATCCAGAACCATCAGAGAGATTCTGACCTTGAATTAAATTGGGGTCGAAAAAACCCAAGCAAGAGGATATAGAGAAACAATTATGAAGTTGCTTTCATTTGGTTTTTATGTAAAAAACTTAAAGAATAATTTCAGAAAATTTATTTAAAAATAGATCTTTGGGGTATTACTATCCGTAATGTCCTTAAATGTTTTATTTTGATGTGGACTATTTTTTGTTGTTAAAATCGATGATTTCTGTTATTAATTGCATTAAAATTATTTCTCTACATTCTCACGCTGACATTTTTTTGGAATTTTATATCAAAGGACTATTTGTCAAAAACTCTGTTTTTGTATGGCATATATGTATCATCAAAAAATTTTCGTTTGTGATATATAATTTTTATTATCTTATCGATCAATTTAAACCAAATTGGAGAAGATCTTATTCGAAGATCCTAGGTCGAAAAATTTTAAAAATATTCAATTTCACCACATTTGAGAAATAGTTTTCAAATGAAATGGGACAAACTAGGAAAGTGCCGTTTTAAGCATTCTATCTTTAATTTTAAGTTTAAAACTTGAATACATTATCAGCTGACATTGATTTGATATTGAAAAGTTTGCTGCAAGAACTTTATACTTTTAAGTCCATAGATAAAAAAGGCTTTCGAGAAACAATTAATTCTGCTTTAAAGGAGCGCTTCTACATACATATCGCTCATTTACTTCAAGACTGGCATAACTCAAAAAACGTGATTTTTGAGTTAATGATGCTATTTCATGTTTTATTTTGTGTAAAAAAATCGAAAAGTTATCTTATAAACTTGCCTTGTCAGAGAAGTTTATGTAGACTTACTTTTCTTCATTTTCATATAAAAAGTAACTTATTGAAAACTTTAAATGCGTTTTTCTTTCACTTTAAATTTTTTGAGTTATGCCAGTCTTGAAGTAAATGAGCTGCATTTCACTTTTTGTGCCAGTTTACAAAATATACTACACAACACAATTAACACACCTGCTGTTATAGCTGCCATCAGGATTACTGACATCCACTTGGCTTATAATCGATGCCGGAGTTGTTGCTGGTCCAGCATTAGAGGACGCTGGTGCAACAATATTTTCTGCAGGACGCGCCAGAACAAATGCAAACAGCAGCGCCGACGCAAGAACAAAGCAAAACTTATACATTTCTGTTGAGTTACTGTTTTTTTTTTATATTTCTTTTAACAAAATATAATTTAAATTCAATAAAAAATTTATTTAATTCTCACGTGCGAACTTTAATACACTTAACTAAAGTATTTGGAAAGAATTTTCGTTTTATTTTTGTAGTTTCGTTTTTATCGCTAAATTAAATTTTTGTCACTTAACTAAAAAGCACTTCATCGAACAATGCTGTCAAATCCCAACAGAACGCGCCTATTTATAGGTGCCAAATGGATTTTTGTTTCTGTTGAAAACTAAAAAAAAAAAGCAAAGCTCAGCTTTACTTTTATTGTTAACGAGGGTAGTTAACGCGTCCGTTGCATGGACGTATGGTTGGTTGGTTGGTTTGTTCGTTCGCTGGATGGATGGATGGATGATTCGACGGAAGGTTAAAAGAAACGTAGGATAGATAGTTTTGTAGATAAGACCACAACACAGCACAGCACAACAATAACAAAATGTGCAAATAAAAAAAATTAGATTTGCAATTTTTTTTCGCATTACGAATTTCAGTTTTTTTTTTATTACTTTTGGTGATGATGAGCTCTGAGTTGAGCTTAGCCCTGCTTTTGACAGGTGTGATATGAAATACATACAAACGCATCTACATTAGACTGTACGTTATTTTCGAAGTGGAGCTTGGTATATCTTCTATATGTTTATGTTAAAAACTGAGAATATTTTGGATATTAAAAACATTTTTATTTTACCCCAGTAAACAGTGTTATCATTTAACTTCTTTATTTTATTCATTATTTTTAAATCGAATACTAGCGTACTTGTAAAACAAAAAACCCTAAACAATAGGTGGGCAAAATGTTAGCAAGCAGGAGCTTCTTACAACTAAATCAACAAAACCAACAATTAAAACAACAGAAAAATACCCAACATAATTCCATCCGATCTCAATAGCAAAAAAAAAAAAATTGTGCAATAAACCAAAAGCCAATTCCAAGTATCAAGCAAGAACCACATGAGTGTAGAAATAAAAGTACACTGATTAAACGAAACGCAAGAAAAAGTCCTCAATGTTTGCATTGTTGTTTCCTTGTACGCTCGCTTCCGTTTTTTTTTTGTTTTTTTCTTCATGATGTAACAATAACAATAATGAAAATTTTGTGCATAGTGCGTATAAAAAAAACCACAACGACAAAAATGTGCTTTGCAGTGGTGAGTGCATGTGTTTGTTGTTTTGGTTAGTATTCTTAAAAAAATCATGTGTTTGTTGTAAAGAGTTAAAATTGACTCATTTTTCCTATTTTGCCCATCGCTGTCTTAAATCATTCTTTCAGCAAGTTGAATAGTTTTCGAGTAAAAAAATAACTGAAAATGAACGTTAAGTACACGCTAAACTGAGCTCAAAATCAAATATGTAGTTCAGCGTCAAAAATTTCTTCAATTATAGAGACTTGCAAAATAACGTACAGTCTAAGCTACATACTCGTAAATTATCACTTCACTCGCACGCACATCTAGAGATATGTTTATGGTACATACATATGCGCGAAGTTGCTTTGGTATTCTGTACAAGAGCTGCTGCGGTGATAACTGATTGTCGCACATTGATTTGATTTAGGGTGGTGAGTAAGTGAGCTTTTTCGCGGTGAACGGTTTTGATTTAAATAATGTTTGTGCTATCTGTTAGTACAAGCTTGAGGAAATGTTTTTTTTTGTTTTTTGTTAAAAGTTACTCAATTCTTTTAAAATATTCATTTAAAACAAACAAAACCGTAGAGGTGCATTTGTTACAGCAGACCTTTAAGAAAACCATGCGGGGCTAGTGATATTTACATGGGTGATCACTAAAAGATTGCGTGATTAGAAGCAAAAATGCCTTTTACAAATACTGGAATAAAAAAGTTTTTTTTTTTTTTTGCTTAACAAGTGATAATACTGAACTGAAAGCACGGCAAGCTATGGTGATACCACTTAAAAGTATTGAGTTAATTAGCTAACGAAACTCATTTATTTTAACTAACTAATAGAGTGTTTAAAATAGAGCCCCCCTTGCCTTACAATTTTTTACTGAAAATGAACCAAATAATTAAATTTTTCTGCATGGTGCTTCTAATGCGGACCACTCCAGATCAATATTGCGAGAACTAAGTAAGATAGTGTTGAATGTTTAAGGCAAAAGTTATTAGGTTTTAAGAGGTCAAATAACAGTTAAAACAAGGTAAACAATGCGGCCTAAGTTATGATGACAATTGTCAACTCCCATGCTAACCTAACCTAACCTATCTCATTTTATTAGAATTTTTGAATGTGAAAAGTGAGGACCTTTTTTTCTTTGGTGAGGTAAATAAAATGTTTGCTAAAAAACACGAACATTTTTTTCGGTAAGGGCGGCAAATAATTTTTTTGCCCCGGGCGCCCAATATGCACGGTACGCCTCTGCTGCTGCCGTCAGATCACGTAAACGTGAAAATCAGGACCATGCCTCTTTTTTCCGCTTACTTTCTACCGCTAAGCGCATAAACGAAAGGAGTTAGACCTTGAGGTCTTTGAGTGGGCGTGGCATCTCCCACAAACGCTAAAAACGTGATATGTTATATTAAGTCTACGGTGGGTGTGATATTAAATTTTTAAGAAAAGTGTGATTGGACGGGATTTCATCAGCAGGCATGGCACCTTTCATTAATAAAATAAATTTAACGTGATATTAAATTAACTATTACCAAAAGTTAGGAAATTTAATATGAAATATATGCGTGTGAGCAGAATGTACAAATTTTTTGCTCCAGCTGATCGTATATGGCTTCGAGCATTCTGCATGACCAGCTTATATAAGCCTTTTCTTTTTCTATCTATATCTATTCTATTTATATGAAATTACTAATAAGGAAATGGTTTGTAACGCTTTGGCGCAAAATATACTGAACCAATTTTAATAATTTCATCTTTAAAACAACATATTTGTGCTGAAGAAGTTTATTGCATACCTAGTTTTTCATTTTTTAATGTAAAATACATATCTTTTTTTTTAGGATTAAGTTTTTGAAAAACAAATTTCAAATTCTTAGAATTAACTCTCTTTCAATTGTTTTTTTCTTTGTTACTTTTAAAGAGAGCAGATAGTATCTAATAAAATCAATTGCACAAGTGAAACGAAAAAGAATAAACTCCTTTCCGCATGCTTGCAAAAAAGTTGCTAATTGAATAATAACTTTTATTTTCTGGCTATAATATATATTCTTTTCAGAAACATATAAAATAAAGTCGTGCATATTTCCGCTTAATTTTACCAGATAATTTGCATCAATTTCTTAAAGCGTCAGCTTTACAAATTTAGAACATACCAACTTCCTTTATTGCGCTTAATCAAACATTGCTAAATTTTCTTGACTTTAAGTTAATATTTTATTAACATATGTTTTTTTAGTATTATTTTCTAATCGCTGATGCATTCAATTCAAAAATTAGCACCTTTTAATAGTTAACTTAAATATGCAAATTAAATAAATTAAACCAACATGCTACTCGTTCGTTGGTAGGTTAGTCGTCGTCTAGTAGCTACTATGATTTTTCAATTTGTTGGCTGACTATCTATTTATTTGGTATTTCATAACTTCTTTTTCTTATTTGTTTTTGTTATTTCGTATATCTATTTGCTGCATTTTTAATAAAAACGGCCTAGAGATTGAAAAAAAGACCAATTTTTTTTAATGAGAGATGAACAAATTGTCAAAATAATGATGAAAATTTTAAATTGTTGCAAGAAATGAGAGTTGTTTAATTGAAATATTGACCTACGTAAATTATTTGCACAAGTCGATATATTTTACTATGCTAAATAATTTATACAATAATGCAATAAAAACTCGCTACATAGCAAAATTAAGCGTTAACTAGATTGGGTAACTTAGAAATGACATGCTTAGCCAAAACTCACGAAATAACCGGCGCAAAAAATATTTTTACAGAGAGCTCGAAAAGAGCATGCAAAATTTCGACGTGAAATGATCCATTGATCTGGAAAGAGATAATAACCAAAAACTGTGTACCAAAAAAAGCAGTAAAACTGTTAGGAAGCCGGGGAAGATTTAAGGTATATGATTTTATCATCTTTGGTGTTCATACGCTATGCAAATTAGAAAAAACTAAGAGTAAAGTGATGATAGCGCTGCTTTTTTTTTAAAAAAGAAAAGCTCAATTAATTATTTTATCGCGTCTGCCTCTGATATATTGTGTTGAGGGCATCGTATAGATAACGAAAATGTAAAAGACAGACGTCTACACTGCCGCATTTGTAATAATAGCAATAGAAAGGTATTTTTTTGTTTTTTAAAATAAATATGTTAATTAATTCTATTGTTTCCTTCCAGAATTGTCTTCAGTATTGTTGGATACCAAAATTTGCATGGTGCTAGTTTTATATAGATTTATCTTTAAAAACATGCACCTGAAGTGCTCAAAAACGTCTGTGTTCAAAAAAGCAGCGTCTGCCTTCTCTATATTTATGTTTTTTTTATGAGTAAAGTAAACAGCCAGCTAAGAGGCAGCCGCGATAAAATGAATAACTTTTTTTACATGTTTGTAACATTGCAATTTTTAAATGTGCCAATAACCAAGTGGCACAGGTTGTTTCTCTCGTTGCTTCTGACATAATCTTTATAATAAACGCAATCTGCCTGACGATGAAATCACTTAAGCTTATATATAAAATAAAATTTTGAAAAAACAATTTCGTTACTTTTAAAAGCTTTGAAAAAACAAAACGTCTGCCTCTTGCATTTATTTGTTAAGACACAGTTTTTGTAATATAAAAGTCAGACGCAATAAAATTGTTTAGGATGCCTTCTTTTAACAGTTTCAAAGAGCTTTCAATTAATAACATAATTACATCGCAATGGCAAAGTTTATTGGTACTATTTATATTACTTAGAATTTTATAATTTTTAACCTCTGCCGCACGATCAAATCAAATGGAGATTTAGGCCACCTGCTTCCTCACTAAAACACTTATGTATGTATATTAAAAATAATTTGAACAAGCTCTGAACAACACTAGATAAATTTTGACAAGAGGGCGTGTCACCTCCAATTCAAGCATAAGTTTCGCAACGCTATACAGAGAGGTATTTAAGTAAATGTTGCCGAATTCGATGTGGGTACATCATATAGTCAAACCAGCTTGGTGGAAAAAATACACGTTTTTGTATGGAACAGAATTTTTCGGGATATACGGTAGCTAATCTAGTACATAGGACGTTCTCTTACAAACCGAACTCTTTTCTGACGACGCATTTTTGATTTGGCTGAAATTTTTTTATGGGTTCTGTATCGAAAAAGAAGAGATACGAGTTCGAGAAGTTTTTTTGAAAAATTTTTTTTTTTTTGAAAATAGAGCAATAGAGCGAATTTAAATTTTGAAAAATTTCGTGATTTTTTGGATTGAAGACTCACTTTCAAAAATTCATAACTCCGGTTCTGCTAAAGCTAAAAAATTGAAATTATTTTCATTTCAAAGCTAAGAAAATGACCTTTAATAAAAAAATTATTTCTTAAAAATTATTAACTAATTAATTTTCTTATAAACAATTTAAATGTTTATTTTGATTTTTAACAACTGCCGCCATCTTGTATCAAAATTTTATTGTCACCATCGTATTCTATGTCAAAATTCCTATCGAAAACATAATAGAATCCGCGTGCCGATAACGCGTGCCGCACTACATAAATTAATTTATTTCTAATAGTAATAGTAGTTTCCCTATTAAATAAAAAGCGTTGTCGATAGGAAATTTGATGTAGAAATAATTTTTTTATTAATGTTAATTTTCTTAGCTTTAAAAGAAAATAATTTAAATTTTCTAGCCTTAACGGAACCGGAGCTATGCATTTTTGAAAGTGAGTCTCCAAGCCAAAAATTACGAAATTCACAAAATTTAAATTCGCTCTTTTTGAAAAAAAATTTTTTTTCAAAAATATCCTCGAACACGTATCTCATATTTTTCGATACAGAACTCATAAAAAAATTTCTAACAAATCAAAAATGTGTTGGTCAGTTTTTGACAAAATTCGTCCGGTTTGTAAAAGAACGTCCTACAGAATATCTCTCCCCAAAGTTTTATCCAAGTCCGTTTAGCCGCTGTTTGCGTAACAAATTTCCTACTACTTCATTTGTAATATGAATGATTTTGAATAAATGTTTTGCATAACTAAACAATCTAGGTCCATTAAATATTAAATGATATTAAAAATTTATGCATCACAATAATAGATGTTCTAATAAAAGTAGTGAAAAATCTAACTAATTGTGAATTCTCAGCACTTGCAATAAATGTATTGTTTATGAACATTTTGGCAATAATAATTAATTTATTTCATAACTGCTCAACGGTAGCACATACTCTAACGGCAAATAAAATAATAACAGACCACTCGTCAATTTTTTTTAAAGTTCTATTATGAGGCATACATATCAAATTTTTGTTTTACCTGACATTGCTCAATAAGGTGAATACCCCTGAATGAATGACAGGTGTGTTATATAATTTTTGACACACCTACTTTCTAACAAACAATTCGTCATATTTCAAAGTGTTTGTTGTAATTTAAAAAAATTATTATTATTTCTTATTTTCATTTTAAAATCTAGAGGTAACATTTAACAATAGTAAAATTTTCAGTCAATTTTTATGATATCGTTCGTACACGTCCATTTTTGTTGCCTTCTATCACAAAATGTTTTTATTTTTTTTTTATTTTGCTCAATAGTTTCGGCCTTCTGGTTGATGATACGGGTGATCTTTTAGATATTGTAATGTTCTTAGTACCGACAAAGGTACTGGTGGTGGTGTTGGTAAATGTGCACCAATTGGTTGATAACCATTCTCATCAGCTATATAAGAGATTGCATACTCTTTACCATCATCAGCGATAAAAGCGAATTTACCTTCGATTGATTCACCAGCATGTTCGGAGTCGATTTGTTTTTGTTCACCGTTCTGTATCACTTTGGAGCCATCACCAAGTTCATAGCTGAGGAAAGAGCAAATAGAAAAGAAAAACTTTTAATACGAATTTTCAATTGAATTATTCTAAATTTATTAGTGATATAAGAACTGTTTTGAACAGTGACAATTTTGTACCTTAGAAGTACGTGTAATTTCCGAGGTACTTGTATGCGAAACAAAAAATTTACCAGCAATCGATACTCGTTATATGCCAAGCACAACATACTTCAGCTGTATATACTGCGTACATACAATATATAATGAAATTTGTTCGCCATTTAAACTCATTAGTGCTATAATATTTTATATATATATATATATATTATATATTTTATATAATATTTTACTAGCATTTGAGAAGGCAACAAACAACGAGTATAAATCAAATTATTTAGTTGATTTTTTTACATCATTAGTGTAACCGGTTTTTTAAAATTTCGATGGATTTTTCCAGCTATGAGGAACTAGCAGACGCGTATTTCCAGTACAAAAATTCGGTAGACGTTTTTCATTACATAAAGAAGCAATTTCCGTTCAACTTCAGCAGCTCAGGAAAACAGCCAGTGATTGAGATTAAAATCAAAAACTACGAATCTGGGTTGGGAAAACCTCTTAAGACAACTGTCTCTTCAACTAAAAGCAAGCTCTAAAAAAATTTTGAAGACTAGTTAAAGGGTGAACTTATTAAAGAAAAATTTTTGAGAGCATCGCAATATCGAAACACCTGACATCGTAGCACAAGATCATAGATGCTCAAAAAAAGTTTTTCTCCTTCAAAGGAAATCATTACTATAACGTTAACTTCAGCAAAAGTACAACTACAATCTCTTCCTGACCATACTGCAGAAAAAATAGCAAAAATCTTTTAAAGAAAACAAATAATGAAAATTTCACACTAACCTTTTTTCACTAAATGGGGCTGTGATACCAAAAATATTATATACAACCCTTGGATGGAAAAAACAGCAGATTCACATTCATGTGTGAAAACAGGCTACAGTTCCATAGATAATATGTAAACCCAATATAGAAGGCGTGCGGGTCGACCGAAAATTACAAGGCGCAGAACATTTGAGGTGTAGTCACGAAAACTGGGAAAGAATTGGACTTGACGCGTGAGCGTAGTAGAGGCACCCTGACCAACAAAGGAAAACAGGACATAAGTAAAAGAAACTTAACATTTAATGTTTTTTGAAAAAACTTTTTAATCAATATTTTCCATTAATGTCATAATGATACAGAAAAGTTGAACTAAAATTTCAATATAACGAATAAACCGATTTGCTGCTGCTGTACACGTCTTCAAACCTTACAATGACAACTCACCAGCACATTATATTAGAACCCTTGAAGCGATGTTCATCTTTTAATAAATGTCAAGAACAACAGAAACTTAGATGGAAATCTGCATGAGTGCGTTTTCTAAGTCAACAGATTATTGTACTCGCTGTCGAGTACAATGGTTCTATTGAAATTTTGCGAGTCATCACACGACATGAATTAACTTCCTTTGTACTCTGGCTCGTATTTCGCCGTCAACATTGTTCAAGCCGAACAAAACATTTACATTTTATTTGCGAGTGCAACACTCAGCTCTCTTGCTTGATGTTTCGATTTGTTTTGATTTTATTTGTGATTTTCGTGCACAAGAACTCAATGGACTCGCAATCGTGGCGAGTGGCTTAATGGTCATTTAAGCTGCACTGGGTGAATTAGCCCAATAAAATTTGACGATGGCAATACTTCGTTGCCTTTTTCATATCCTTTCCAACTACGAAGTCCTGAACCCAAAACCTGAAAGAATAACATTTAAGTATGTGATGTCGCTTACTTAAGTTCAACAAAGTGAGATATACTCATGATTATTCCGAAAATCATTCTCGAACATGAGATCACTTCTTTTGTACGGTTGTGAAAGCTGGTTAGCAAAAAGTATTTTGCTACAGAATTTACAACTGCTCATCAACTAATTGTCTTCTCCGATTTCTGAAAATTTCGTGGCCCAGGATAATTTCCAATATCGAACTACTCACCAGATGCCGACAAAATCAGATTTCCATTCAAATTAAATGACGAAAATGTAAATGGATTGGACACACGTTGCGGAAACCACAAAGTCTGCCGGCTAGAATTGAAGTGGAACCTTTAGGGTAGTAGAAAACGCGGCTGTTCAAGATGATCATGAAAACGTTCGCTAGAGCAAGTAATACGTGAATCAGGGAAATAGTGAGAATTGCCGGCACTTGCTATAGAGTTGGAAGAGTTTTGTGAAGACCCTATGCTCCGTGAGAAGATAAAGGACTCAAGAAGAAGGGGAGCTTTTTTAAAGGACATTCTGATATGTTTTCGTCTTGATGTCAAAATAAACATTTTTATATACTTTTTATAAATTGTTCGTTTTATATGATACTCATATTGATAAACTATGATGAATTAAAGCATTTCAATATAGCTACGCCAGAGCTGGTTCCAATCCTTCATATATATTTTTTAGGCTGATTAAGGAAAAGCCCTCAATTTCTTCAGCTGAATACGGTGTTTTGTCGATGGCATTCGTTGAATTTTGGGCCATTAATTCTTGCACAATGTTGGCTCTATGCAATTGTGCATTTAAATGATACAAAGTCCATGAGTTGTCCTTTCACAAATTTAACCGTTTTCGGTGAACCTGCTCCCGCGAGCATTTCATGAGGCCCGATAATGTTCTTTGTAACCCTTTATCCGTGTGGAAAGAATTCAGAGTGCACTACATCGCGTAAACTAGAAGAAAACGGATTTTCGAATACTTTTACACTGAAGTACTTGAAATAAAAACGGAGAACGCAGTTTTACTACGTTTGGGTTTTTGTTTCGCGTACGTATCGATTTCTTTGTATAAAAAAAAAAATTGATTTTTGTAGCACAATGCAATCGCTTAAATTAATCAGCAATTTTATCAATGAATAAATTGCCTATTGATTCGATGATAAATTATCCTTAAGCCAATACTTTTTTCATACAATGTATGCACCGACGAAATGATTCCAGCAAAGTTAGTCCTTTAGACATTAAAATACATAACCACTTTAATATGAAACGATAGATATTATGCAATTTAAAATTTTATAGCACTTTCACTATATATTTATAATTGGTATTTTTTGGATAAATTGAAATAAGTCCTTACTGATAATGAAATTTTCCATTATGTCGCACCGTAGCTTCATTTGAGATTAATTCAACCTCTTTTGCACATGTCGAAGCAACAAACAAACAAATTGCTAGAAAGACTTTCATCTTTTCAAAACGTACCACGAAAATTTAAAAGAAAATATATCAAAATCAAAACTCAAACGGTTTCCGAAACACGCGCAACAAATGTGGACAAACAAATGACGAGCTCCTTAAATAAAATACCGCTTTATAAACTAAAGCCAGAAATCTAAACGAAACTGAAACTGATTCTAGACATTACCATTTAAACAAAACTCAATGAAAACTGAATATTCGACCATAAATATTATTGAACTTGTTTTAAGTTAAAATCCTTATATACGTGTATATTTTGTCATTTCGTTATTTCATAAAATATACGAAAAAAAAAAATATGGGTGTGAAAAAAAATACAAGCGCCAAAAAAAAGTTTAGAATTTTTTTTCAAAATAAAAAAACTTACATAACCGCATTTTTGGCCTTTACTAACTAATCGCGATTTCATATTTAAAATTTGCATAACATTTCTTGATGTCAAATGAAATTTGTCACCAAAAGTCAGGTTAAAAAAAAATTAAGTCACCGAAATAAATACAATAAAATTAAAAATAAAATCATTTTTTCTCTTTGTTATTTTTGGATATGCAAAGTTATGATATTTCTTTATTTTTTGGTAAACGGTATTCTGTTTCAAATGACGCACTTTTGTTGCAAAACTGTACGAAGTCGTAATTTTAATATTTGGTATGAGAATATTCCCACCATTGTAATAGCAATTTTTTTTGAAGTGTTCAAAGTCAACTTAAATATATATTTACAACCGGCTATTGTTTGGATAATTATTATTTATTTTTTATTTTGGAAAATTGCTGCCTATGCTTTAATTAAGGAATTTTGAATATACATATTTGTTTGTTTTCAATTTAAAAAACATATATGGGTGAAAATATTAAACCAACGCATAAAATTACAATTTTTCCTTACTAGTTTTGAAAAATAATATGATTAATAAGCACTAAAAAAGAGTAATTTTCATAAAAAATTGCTAGAAGTAAAAAGTTGGTCAAAAACAAAAAAAAAAATTTTTATTTAATTGTAAAATTTTTTTTTTTTTAAATTCATTCAATTACATATCTTTCATCAGAAATAAATCAATCCCATACCAAATTTCCTTGAAATCGATGTAGCTTCTCAGCCATTTATAGGTGGTGCCACGCCCAACAAAGGCACATGTACTTTTTCGCTGTCAAAGTTAAGCAACCAAAACATTCAAAACCCACAAAAGTACAGTCAGCGAAAAAGCTATATGTGCGTACATTGATTTTATATATTTCCCATGATAAAAAGTTATTACGAAAATAACGGTAAAACGGGTTTGGTCAATACAATTTTAGTTCAAAAAAATTTTAGATCAAAAACTATGCTTGCTTCCTAAGAATTCTTAAGAGTGTACGCTTTCCCACTTTGAATATGAAAGTGCGCCATATGCTTATAGTAACATATATTGCATTTTGCTCATAGAAATTTTAAACAGTTTTATTTTTGTGGATTTGTTTTTTATGATAAAACTCATAAATCGTTTAATCACTTCAGAATTATCAGGTTTTTTTATAACTCTTTTACTTAATCAGGTATTTGGAAAACAAGATGTTTAGTAGTTTCATATTAACACCAATTTAAAATATGTTTTTTTTTTCATTTTTTTTTTTGTGTAGGAAAAAGTTGAAATCACAGTATGTATAATGTTTCGTTTTGATGCCAACTTAGAATTTGTAACAAACGGAAATGAAGCTTTCCTTTTTAGCACTGAGTATATTCCAATGTTGGCGTAATTATGACATTTATCATCAATTCTTATTAATATTTCGCCGTTTTTCTTGACCTTAAGGTCAAATTTTTGTTTTGAAGAATTGCAACCAACTCAGCTATGAATAGATTTTGTATTCTTCGAAGCTTTCAATATTATTCGACTTTTCTTAGATTTTTTCAATATTTTACAAACAAATCGAAACGGACGAAAGTATAATTTTCATTTAAAAATTGAGTTGGAAAATACGGGAACCATTTTGAACAGTTAGGCTAAAATTGGATCATTATTATTAAGACATTATTTTCACTGAAAAAGTTTTGGTAGTAAAAATTATTGGAGCACATATATTTGTTATGATCGTAGTTTGTTTCTGGAATGGTCAACATCTTGGTCTATGCCAAATTTAAATTTTTGGATCTTTTTTTTTTTGATGAGAGATCAATCTAGTCCCGTCATTCACCAGTCATTCGGCAAACTCAGCTCTTGTAGTCAATTTACCTAAAGCAATTTCTGATGAAAAATTGGCAATGAAAAAGAAACTTAACGCTTTGGTTAATGACTTAAAGACTCAGACGGGAATGCTTTTTTGAATTGATTTTAAAAATGGTGTAAAAGTATTTGAAGACAGAATCACTTCAGTATTTTGAGAGTTTTGACCTTTAGTACCGAAAATGCTTTCTTTTGAACATGATCTGTAAATTTTTAACTCTGTCACAAAACGATTTTCGTAAGATCCATAATCAGTACATATAAGTCAAGGACATTTGAAGTGATGTTGGATCTCTAAAAAAACTTTCACTGAAATCCTTATTATATTTTTTTCCCAAATGATATATGAGGTTTGATCTGTTTGATCTTCCACCGCTGTATGAGCTTAAATGATATGGCCTTCCAAGAGTAGGAAATATTTTACGATTTTCTTTAATTTTAAGAGAATTTTCAGTGCTACTTACTTGTTTTTTTTCATCAAATACCTGATGAAATTCAGCTCAGTTACAATTAAAGCTCATTGCATTATCGGCATATACTTCACGCCTTTAAATCCATAACAGCACTAGGCAGCTATTTTTTCCAAGTTCTAACAGATGCAGGCTGGTCTGGAAACAATTGTATCTGATCTTAGGGCTTTAAGAGCTGTCTGAAAATTCGATAAAAGATCGCTACTGTCATCAAACGATTTTAAGCTGTTAATCTTTGATTGTTTAAAAAGTGTCATAAGTACATATTATATTATTATTATTGTTTATTGAAGTATAAGAAACATTACAAAAACTTATAGCTAACGCACAATTTACATATTATATTGAAGTCAAAAATTCAATTCAATTCAATTCAAAATTAAAAGAAAAATTTATTTTTTGACACTAATTGGATAAAAAAATTTTTTTTTAACAAAGTTTGACTTGTAAAAATTTTATTATCCAGCTGAAACTCTAAATTTTGAATTTAGGTAACGCAAAAGTGGTCCACCTTTGTAATCCAGAAATAAACATGCACGTATCTATAATCGTGTAACAAATACAAATGAAAAACATGTTATTTTTCATTGAATTTCACAAAACAACATTTTTTCAATCTCTGGTAGCGACCTCTAGTTTTGTATGAAAACAATATTTATTTTTTCCAAAATTCAGATTTTTAAATAGTCTTTCATTGTGAGACGTGCGTCATTTAATTCTAAGATATGATGGTATTTTGAAACACTCTACTGTATATGCTTAATTTTTTGATGCTTTCTATTTTTTTCTTATAAAAACGATAAATTTGGAGTTTTGTTTTTTGTTAAAATTGAAGGACTAAAAATACTATTTATAAAAATACTTCAAAGTGAAAAATAATTTTTTTAATGCACGAGTTTGGCATATATGTAGGTTACCCCCTGCCATTCAAGTTACGCCAATGGTAACTTTACATCAATTACTTTAAATCAATTGCTATATTATGACGTTTCTAATAGGGTACATTTTTTAATGATTTTTGGCATTTATTAAGCTTATTATTTACAAATGTATTGATAAAAGCTGAAGCCACAAGGAATAACAGCTAAACTCGATATTTGATGACAAGGAGAAACAACATAAGTTATGTGTATATTCATATGATTTTTACTGTTTCGCCTTATCATCAAATATCGAGTTTAGCTGTTATTCCTTGTGGCCACAGAAATATCAGAAAACAGAAAATAAATTTTAGCTGTCTATTTTAGGCCATTGTGAAATTAGCGATATAGCTGTGCATCACAAAATCATCATCAAAACTAGTAATGGGCAGTTTGTTTTTTTTTCTGCGTATCATTGCTTTTTTCTGCGTATTATAAAGTGCTGCGTTTAGGAATGCATGATTTTCAATGACTGCAATCTAACTGACGTTTAGAAGCTCAGCCTTACTATGGCTGCTAATCATCAATCAAGTTTGTCATGTGAAATATTTAAGCTGGAGAAAATTAAATCAGATATATTTGTAGGGCTGACTTTGCAAATAATAGAGGAGTATTCATAGGAAAAAAATACATTTTTATTAGATTTTGTTAAGAATATGTAATTCTTTATTTGCACACTTATTTGTTAAGTTATATAAAAAAAACATTTAATATACATCATCATCGTTTATATTATGTATTGTAATTTATATTATATACACGTTTCACTAGTTTATTTTTTATTTGTATTTTTCTTGAGTTTCAAGTGTAAGTAGATATGTATGTATGTCTGTCTGCATTTCAAGCGTTATCACATAAATCCGAAATGACATATGTTATTCCGGCGACTAAAAATTTCAGTTAAAACATAGAGTTTGAATTCAAGAATAGAAAAATTAAAGGAAAATAGTTCATATATAAGAAGAAGAAATTATGAAAAAAAGATATGCATGTACTATGTATGTATGTATGCTGTGTTTGTGTTTAACTGAGTATTGTTTATTAAAAATTTTGCTTGCTATCGGTTCGTTCAGTCAGCTTAAAGGCTTTTAAAAAGATTCGAAACATCAGTTTCATTGTTTATGCAGTAAGGTGGCATCATATGTTTGACAGTGTATGGTATATGCGTATGTATGTAGCTATGATTTTTACTGTGTACGATTATGCATAGAAAAGCATAAAAAAGTATAGAAAAGTATAGAGCAGCAGCAGCAGCAGCTACAGTTGTAACTTATATATTTCTTCATTCTGTTGCAACTTTTATCATCAACGTCGTCGTTCTCTTTTCATTCATAAATTCGTATTTTCTTTTTCGCAATTTCCTTTTGGTTTCTTTCTTTTTTGTTTTCTGGATTTTTCAACTTGCAGCCCTATCCTTTTTTCTACAACCATTCGATGTTTCTTAACGACGTTTCGCTGGTGGCAGACTCAACAAGTAGTCGAGTGCTTTTTGAATTGCTGGTGGAATTGGTGGTGGTGTAGGTAAATGATCACCTTGTGGTTGGAAACCATTCACATCATCAGCTGCGTAATTCAATGTAATAAGATTGCCTTCAGGTGATGTATACGAAAAGGATCCGGTGGCTATGATAACATCACTGGTATCAGCTGAGGATGCCTTTTTCAGTGTACCGGTCTCTTCGCCTTTGATGCCATTTTCTGTTTCATATCTAACAAAATATTCAATATTAATTAGATTACAATTTTTATAATTTATTTAGTTATAGAATTCGTTTATATCTATAATATTTATAAAAAATTGCTTATATGTAAAAGGTTTGTAACGCTTTGGCTTAACATGTGCTGAGTCGATTTTAATAATTTCTTTTTTGAAAGAATGTATTTTGCTATAGAATAGCATTGCATACTTATTTTTTTATTTCTTTTAAACTTATTGGTACTTTTTCTAGGCTTCAGTTTTTTCAAACCCCCCTACAAAAATTGTCGTTTGATTTTTCATTACTCATGCTTTATGCTGCTTCTTAAATTCTATGTTGTTGTTTTTTCTTCTTCTCATTCGTGCCGTTTGTATTTGGCTTCGAAGTTCAAAGAACAAACTCTCTTCCAATGGATTTTTTTTTGTTCGTTTAGAATGTGATATTAAGATCGTGTCGTGTATTTGGTTACCCGGTTTTTTTTTGAGAATTTAGAAAGTCTTTTAATGTCTAGCATATAAAATAATATAAATTTATCTATTAAAAAAATTCATTAACCTTTTAATCTTGTTATTAATGCGAGTTTCTGCTACAAAAATAGCTAAATATTCAAATTAAAAGCATGCGAATTTTATTTAAATATCACAAGTCTACAAATAAAAATCTTTTGGAACATACATACATAAGTTTGTTTTTTTTTTTGGTAAAATTTTTTTCAACTCAACTCTTAAAATCTTTATTTTTTATAAAAAAGCTTGAGCGAACCTGTTATATTCAGTAATTTTACTGCGGGTAATTTTCCCATTATATACATATGTTTATGCAGTTAAAATTTATCATGTGAATTTGAGAAAAATGGAAAAGAAACACCCTGTACATACTAGAGGTCTGCGTGAGTGCGCTTGAAACGACCATTAAGCCACTCGGCACGATTGCAACTATCGAGCTCTTACGAACGCAAATCACGAATTACGAAAACAAAAAAAAAAACGAGTGACCAAAAAGCGAGATGAGTGCTGTTAATGTTTGGTTCTGATCTGATCTAGTCAACTGGTCTCGCACAATGTCTATAGAACCATTGTACTCGATAGCAAGCACACTGATTGGTTGACAGAGCGGGTGCACTCACGCAGACCTTAGTGTTTCGTATGAAACAATAATTTTTATTTTCAAACTTTTAAGGAAAACTTATTGCATACTAAGCCTGTACAGGGTGGCGCAAAATAACTTGAACGGTTTGAGTTTGTTTTAATATTTTCCATTAAAATTTTATTTTGAAAATTAACGGCCAATTGTTTGAACACAGCGTACAAAATGCCGATAACTTAATATGCGGAACGCACACACGATTGTTTTGTTAAAAAACGAAACAGATGATGAATGGTCTATGTACATATATACATATGTATATGTCAATAACTGACAAACTGATCATCTTCCAATCAATATTCAATCAGAAATCACATAAAATCATATTAACTTAAGCACCATAAATGTATTAAAAACTTAATAAGTTCTGACACAAAACTTAATGTTGATAAGCATATAATCAAAGCATTTCTTCTTAATATCAAATGCCAACAAAGTCAAAAAAAAAAGAACAAATTACTTAACGCCAGCGCTAAGCGTGTTGCTTTCAACGCGTTATTGGATATACAAATTTTAATTTGTTGTTGCGTTAAATCTTTCACTCCCATTCTTAAACTACATATCGTCTGTTAATTTGTTAAGTTTTCGATTTGCTTTTGAAAGCCTATTAAACCATTTAGCATTAAGCTATAAATTAAATAGCAGAATAAAAGATTCATGGTATTTAAACATAAATCATGGCATTATTATGCGTAACGTTATCAGTTAAGCTTGCATAAATTACTGCTACAGTGTGTGATAAAAGTTTGTGCACAGACTTAATGCTTCTCACATGTTATGAAAAAAAAAATAAAATTTTTACCAACAACAACGGTAACTTCAAAAAACACCAAATGAAAAAATAACTTGAAAATTAATTAATATTGCTTAAAAAAAATTAAAAGTATGAACCTTAACATTTCATTAACGTGCATAGCAAGTAACATCAATAATTTTTATGATAAATAAAAATCTAATAAGTGAAATATGTTATGGTTTTATGAGCTGATATACTATATAGCTTGTTGTTTTTTATTGAAATCAAAATGCTTATATGCATATCTCTTGATCGAATCTAGTCTGTGCTGATTAGACAAATTCAAACTGGATTGTAGTGTAATTAAAGCAACTTTGATTTTGCTTTGCAATTAAACTTGCCATTAATTTTGGCTTTAAATTTCAAATATATCAAGGAAGAAGTTCTAGCTGATTCGCAAAAACAAAAGTTATCAAATAATAACGAAAAAGCTAACCTCAGCAGCTGTAGCAAAGTATTTTTTAATAAAGCTAAGTTGATAATTTTTTAAACTATGTACTTTAATAATATAAATAAAACTTTGCATTAATAAAATTAATAAAATCCAATTTCAATTGGCTAGCCAGCACTGTATTTGTGTTGAATGAAACAAAATATGTGTGTAAATAGCAGCAAGTTTGTGTCTTAAGTCTTTTGTTTCATTTGCATGCTCTTCACGTAAATGCCTAAAGTTATGCAATGAATTTTTTTCCTTTTTATATTTTCATTGCTACTCACTTGTAATTGTATGAACCATCTGGCTCAATATTGGATTCTTGACTCACTATGGCAATGGCTTGACCAGCACCACCCTCTTGCTGCGGTGCTGCAATGGCCAAACAAATGGCGCTTGCAATTAAAAGAACGGTAATTTCCTGCAATTAAAGGAAGTAAAATAAAGCAGTTAATTTTATGTTAACAATTTGCTAATGAAATAAGCTATAAAATAAATTTTCCATTCTCACATTTCTCACATTTTTATTACTTCCAGTGCAACTATTTTTATCTGCTTGTAATGTATTTAATTGCAATGATTTTGTTGTTGCCTATTGTTTGTTCATTCATTTATTCTCTAATTACATATTTACATGGTTTGTTAGTTTTTCATGCAAATTTGTATTTTATGCAATTAATTTTTCCATTTTTAATTCTATTCCCTCGCTATTCTCGTCAAAGTTTCACAATTTTAAAACTTGCGAAGGCTCGCGTGCAGCTTGTTATTCTGTAAGTTGGAATTGAAAAAAAAAGAAAAAAATACGAAGTCTTTGACGTAAGGCGGGTGTTAAAAGTTTGTCTGTTGCTTTGTTGTTGTGTGGAATGTGGCATTAAGTAATGTGAACCTTGTTAAATCGTCTTGATTACCATGTTGTGTTGGCTTAAGTGTGTAAATTTAAGTAATTTTTGAGTTTAGAATGAGTTGAAATTAAATTAATTCAAGAAAAATTGTTTTAAATAGAACGACTTAAACAAATAAGTTTGAGAATTATAAAAAAATGTTATTGATATTGCCAAAACCAAGATTATATAGGCACTCAAATTTCACAAAAAAACTCTTCTAATTCCCACTCTCGCGAAAAATTCTCAAAATGAAAAATCTTATAAAATATTGGCCGGACTCAACAATTCTTGTCAAGCCTTGCAAACTTGATTGTATGTTTTCAAAAGTCTCATATATTCCCCTGCACGTGGGTTTTCTCCTAAGTGAAAAATATTATGTTTCGAATACTCTTTCCTTGCAGTGATGAAGATCCTTTTTAAATGTGATAGTCCACTGTATGCAAAGTTTTTCTACGAAGTTCTTCTGAGGTACATAAATTTAAGAAAAAAACTCCGTTTAATATTTATGAAGAGAAATACTGAAATATTTTTGATTAGCAATTTTCTGATTTATTTTTTAGTAAAAACGTCATTATGAGCCCTGCGCAAAACTACAAGAATCCACATAAAATCTATAAGATTATATTGTTGTGGTATTTTATTATTTTTCTTCTAAAATCAAAATAATAATTTAAAGAAAATAGCTCTGAAAACGTTCTTACATAAAACAATCCTTTCTGCTGTTATCTTGTGTAATATAGAAGAAATATATGCTGCAGCATAGAACTCTTTCACGTTAAAATTAATAGACTGACGAATCACTTAGCAAGTACATTAATAATTCCTTTATTTTGAAAGGACTAATCCTACTTGAATTCATGTATTGTCAAAAGAATCTAATAATCCAAGGCACCTCCTAATGCTCGAAGAAGATATTGTAGTAATTTCATGAAGTAAAATATGATCTTATCAATTTTGGGGACGTCCATTAATTATGTGATGTGTTTTTTTTGAAAATCCCTCCCCTTGGTGAGATTTGGTGAGATCTGGCAGGACAACTCGCCTCCCTCCCGTGAGATTTAAGTTATAATTTTTAATGTAAACTCTATGCATTAAAAAGTTGACGTGAGGTTTTTCTTGACCCCCTCCCCCACCCCTTGGTGAGATTTGGTGAGGTTTTGCCGAACCCCCCCCCCTCTTATTTTAACTTACGTAATTAATGGACGTCCCCGTTGTTAACAGAAACTTAAATTTAAAACAAACGACCGAATTGGCAACGAACTTTTTATTTGTATTTTAAAAGCCGACTGCAATTTTTATAGTTTATTTTTGTTTTATAGCAGCAGGAGCAGCTGAACAAATCTGAATAAGTTCAATTTTAATTGAAGAAACTTTTCTTTTTTTTCAATTTGGCAATTTCAACCATCACCAAAACGATTGCTCAAAGATCACGGATTAAGTATTACAAAACCCACTTTAAAAATTTCTTTGTGCTTCGGAACAAAAGCTAACAAATTCAGTACAAAAACACAGAGAAAGTTTATGTGAACAGTCGGAAAACTAAATTCAGCAGGATTCTATGACAACATGAATTAACTGCCTAAGAGAAGACAGATATTTTCTCGTTGCTTCTTAAGCATTATGGCGGTAAGTGGCAGTCAAATGATGAAACATGCTCGAAACTGATGAAAACGAGACCTTAGAATTGTTGTTGTTTCTTAATTAAAAATATATATCATAATTAAATGTTACTCATACGTCATTATGAAACCAAAAAATAATAAAAGGCAATACTTTAACGCTAATATTTCTGCACTGACTTAACTAAGAATATAACACTGACATTCCTACGCTTTCATGATTTATATATTTTCAAAATTATAATTTTAATTGATGGCTGCATAAAAGTAAATGGAAAAAAATTACAGCAATTATTTTGCGCTACAAATTACAATTCTCATATATGTATATGACTCAAATATAATTGGCTATGTTCAAATAAAAAGCTTTAAATAAAATCAGCTGTTTATTTATATTTTATGCCATCTTGAATTGGCAAAAAATTACATAAAAATAATTTATGTCACCTTGAATAGGCAAAAAACTACATAAAAATTAATGTAATATTGGTTTATTACATGCAATTAAAAATACAAAATACAACAACATATTGCATAACAATCAATTGCATGTTTTATTGCAAACTGAAGTTATTTGTGCAAAAACTGCAGAAAAAACATCAGTTTTTAAAAAAATAAATAAAATTTAATTTGACATCTGTCAGCTGAATTGCACTTTGAATGTTGACTAACATAAAAATGCATGGTTTATGTTTTTTTTTATGGGTTTTACTCATCGCATACGTTAAAGCAGCCTTATTGGATGATGTGCCTAAATACTTAGCTGCAAGCAGGCAGTCCATAAACTGAAAAAGTATAAAAGGCGTTGTTGTAGTTGTTAAGTGCACAAAAGTAATCAGACGCAGACACACAGTAAAAAACCACAAAAAATGTTTTATGACAGAGTGTCGTGGCCCTTACAAAAGAAAACTTAATTTAAACTTAAGTTATAGCGCGACTTCCTTAACCTTATTTGTTGCATGGTAAAAAAGACTATAATTTCAAAATGTTTACCGGCAAATTCGAACGAAACATAGGTCTTATTGCTTTGACTTAAAATGATAACAATTGACCCATGAGAATTGAATTTACGTGTAGCTGAAAAATTTTAAATTGCACATATGTCATGTTTAACTAATTAGAATGCTTATAACTTAATACCGATATAACTGAGTGTAATTTAGTTTATGTCATTTTCTTTTATGTATTTGCTGATATCGAAATTACAATTTTAATTGATGGCCACCTACAACCAACAAACTATTTTATATTTAAAATTAAGCTAAAAATTTAAGCAAGTAGCAATTCTCATGGATTTGATAAATTTTTTGCTGCTTTCATCGCAGTAGCACAACAACAACAACACTTGGTTGCATCATTTACTTTAACCTTAAGGTTAAACTTAAAAATTATGTTGGTTAAAAGTTTACTAGGTGAAATCCAACACCCATAAAAGCCAATTTCCAGTTTTTCATATTTTCTTTGATTTGTTGCAGTTAATGTTGGCAGTGGCGTAGCAGTTTTTTGCAATTGGCAACACGGTCGTGGCGACAATTTATCGTCATCTTTATATCGACAACACGCGATGTAACGCGAAAAGGTCAACAAAAGCCGGCGCATTGGCAGCTTCTATGCAGCTGAGTTGCTGTTGCCATCGAGGAAGATATTGTCGCCATTACCACAACAATTGATTGACTTTGCGGTGCGCTTTCAATTTTCGTGAAATATCAAACTTTAGTTTGACTTTTTTTATGGGGTTTTCTTAATTTGGTTTGATTTTTATTTTCAAACTTTATTTTGGCATGAATGCGCTTTTGTGTCTTGTTGCGAGGCGTTGTATGGCATGGTCTTTTAAGTGACTTTTCTTTATTTAAGTTAAGTTTATGGACCACAGTCTTAGTAGGTTTTATTTTAAGCATTGCTTTTAGCTGTTAATTATGTTGATTTTAACGCTAGTTTTTGACACACTACTGGTTTTAAGTTTTTGGACAAATTTGTTAGTTTACAATATGTGAGTTTTATGTTGCGTTGAGAAATGCAATATATAATTTATTTTCTTTTTAGAATTGTTAAAGAAATATTGTAAAATAGTGTGAGCTAACAAGATTTTCAAAAGGAAAACTTAAGCTTAGGTACAGGACCATGGTTAGGTTAGGTTAGATTGGTGGCTTAGCATCAATGCTAGGAGCCATTAAGTAGACCTAGTGTGCCGTTTTAAAACCGTGACCCTACAAATCTAGTAAGAGGATTGTCAGAAGGTTTCAATAAGAATTCTGGTAGCGATAAAAGCTATATCCAGTTAGTCCTGTTGAGGTATTTATGCAGCGATCCTATTTCAGTTTCGACCAATTCGTTGAGGTTGTTAAATAAAGCTTGTCCTAAATATTGTAGCCTGATTCTAGCAAGGGCCGGGCAGTTGCAGAGATAGTGTTCAACAGATTCTTTCTCGTTTGCATTCAGACAACTATGGCACAAAAGGTTGAATTGTGATTCCTAGTTTTTCAGCATGCTTGCCGATAGTCCAGTATCCAGTACAAGTCGCAGTTGTTCTCGCGATGTCTTTGCGGCTCTTGGACATTAGGTCAGTGGTTTTTGAAATATTATATGATGGTCAAATTGTTCTGGATATTTTACAGCGTTCTTCAGTTTTTTGCTGCCTCAGAAAGAAAATGCGAGTATACGTTTTTCTATATCTATAGCACTTTACACGTGATCTGTGACTCGTGATTCGTCAAGAGAGGAACCGTGCCTTGCTAATTCGTTAGTCCTTGCATTACCCTACGTCCCGTATTTCTATAAAAAAAAACCGGGACAGAGTACTGAAATACAGGACTGTCCTGAAAAACACGGGTCGGATGGTCACCGTATATTTATGACGGTTTCAAAAGTTATGTTAATAGTCCCTTCATCCCATTGAACCCTATCCGGAATCTTCACCTGAAAGTTTTTCACGAAGTTGAATACAGAGCAGATGTAATTGGTTGAAAGATTAGCCAGTGCTATTGGCAGTGTGTCGTGGTTGCAGTAGTACCCGTGTTGCTTTGCTATCCAACAACCAGGGTCTCTGAGTCAAATCGCGCTACAGGTCGCTGTTGCTTTGATGAAGATATTAGGAGGTTTATGGGCTTCCGCGGGGCAGGATCTCATTGTCGCCGTCACTCCCACATAAGCAGTCCTTTGCACCCTCGCTAGCTTCTTTTGGTTGTAGCCTTTACTGATGGCCAGCCACCATACTAAGCAGCCGTAGGAGAAGATTAGGTGTAAGTTTCATAATGTACGTAGACTTGAAGCCAATATAAAACGAAACATCGCGTTATTTTGAAGTTGAAAATAGTAAAAATAATCATTTTTCTGTTTATTTTTAACACAAACGACTTTAAATTCATTTGAAATTTGAAAAATATTAAAATAATATTTTATCCCAAATAATAAAAGTCGATGATATTCTGACGCATCTTCAAGAATTTAAAATTTCAATAACACTTTTATCCGGCGAAAGATCCCTTTCCAACAGAATTTGTTTTCTGTTTTTTACAAAAAAAAATGTAAAATTTCTAGAAACTGTCTGTTTTAAGTAGTGTCGATCAATTAAATGAGTAAGTCATTTATAGCGGATAGTGCGGCAGAAATTGAAGAATGTATGAATATGAAATTTTTATGAAACTTCTATTGCAATGTTTGGAAGTATGACACCTATGAAGATTCTTGACATAATATCAAATCATGACAAGTATTTTAGTATATTTTCTAGGTAACCTTAAATTATCACTTGTTTTAATGTGAAAACAATAATAAATTGCTTTTGCGGCAACAAAATGTTTTATAATTACAACAACTAAGAGTATTTTAATTACAAAAATGATTAATGTATTACAAATCTTGATTGCATGTATAATTAAAAGAAAAAAAAATAGGTTAATTTGTTATTGATAAACCCTACTTGCATTGCATATAATGTTAGAATAATTGACTTAATTATTTTTAACTCCAAAGTAGATACATATATAGTATATATACTTAAACAATTGAATTTCAATTGAATGACATTTTTTTGTTAAAACAAATGTGAAGTAAAAAGTATTTTATTTTTAAAACGAAAGACTTAAGCAACGAACTGTTACAGAAAGTACGCGTGGCATCAAATATAACAACAATGCATAAATGTTATGTAACTAAAGCTCGATTTAAAAGTGACATTGAATTTAGTTAGCGAAAATGAAAAACTTAAGTAACGAACTTGCGCTTTATTAAATTACCTTCTTCAAATTACTTTAGCTTTATATGAATTTTTACACAATTGCAGTAGCAATATTGATGCAAAACTAACACTTTATTCTTTAAAGTTTATATGCACTTTAATATATATTTTTCAAATACATTGAGACTTACAAATTTCATGTTGAATTTGAACTTTTTTTTCTGAAGAAATCACGGCTAATCCTTTGTTTATGTAGTGTTTCTGCACAAAAGTCCTTATTTTTCCAATTGATGTTTTGCAAATAAAAAATACACTTTTTTTCTTCTTGGTGCAATGCACTGCTCCGGCACGTCCAAGAAGTTGTTAATTGAACAAAAGATTTTTTAATGATCTCAAATGCCGGCTGCTGGCTTTTTATATACGAGCTGTGTGCTAGTGCACATGGTGTTGCATTCAAATTGTAATGAAAAAATAAAATAAAATGACGTTAAGTAAATTGAAAAAAAAGCGAACAAAGATGCAGCGTAAAAAAAAGATGCACCGAAGCAATGAGTTTTGTGCTTAGTAGAAAAGACTCCACCACCACCTTCAACATTACAATCACAGCTACAAAAAAACAGCAACTGCACTTGTTAGTGTTGAGTAGCGCCAGTTTATCACCACTAAGCGTTGACACAACAATTAAAATAGTTTTTCACCTAAACAACCCACCACGCCTTATTGGTCAATGTATGTGTAATTCACCCTATGCGAATCGCGATGCACAAGTATTGTGATTGCTGTCATTTAATATAATATTTTTATTTAGTTTATTTTATTAAGCAGCTTATGTTGAATATGCATTTTTTTTTAGATTTTTTTAAATTTATTACTTTGTGGTGAATAAATTTTGTTGTACGTTTTTAGTTGTTTCGTTCTTTAAGTAGTTGATATTTGCATATTTGTTTGCTTTTTGTTTTAATCTCTGCTGTTGCTATTTACTTTGGCGTGACTTAGATTGCATTTGTTTTGTCAATTAAAGTAGGTACTGGTCATTTTTGTTGCATACTCGGCAACATTTTTTAAATGTCAATTTAATAGTGCATCATTTATTTGCAATTGTTCTGAAATATATTTTTTTTAGAGTCATCTTTATTTATTATATTTCTTAATAGATTATCAATGAATAGATATTCAATTAAATTGTAAAGTTAAGAAAAAAATTGTAAATTTTAGAATTTTAATTAAAAGTAGTCATTGGAGTGAATTTATTTAGATTTTGTGATATTCATTATGAAAAATGTAAAATGTGTACTAACCCAACTCTACGATTCCACTTAGTTCATATAAAGATATAAACAATAGAACGGGAATATACATTTTTGGTCGTCATTGATACCAATAACACTATTATTAATTAATTTTAATTGTTGTGCAATCACACATTTTGTCAATATATAAAATATCAATATATAAAAATCTAAAATTTTGGTGAAAAATTGAAAAGGCTGTGCAGTTTTTTTTAGTAATGACAAATTTACATTGTATATTAGGGTGTTTACTTTGAAAATTTTGTAGATTTTTTTAACTTTTTTGCCTAATTTTTATGTATGGGTCATAAAAATAATTATCACAAAATTTAAGCTTCCTAGCTCAAACCTGTAGGTAAGCGGCGCAACGGAGGTTGTGCACGATTTCGCTGAAATTTATCGAAAAATCGATTTACTAACAAATAGAAGGAATGTGCCTTACGTGTCAACAAGGTCTCTCATTTGACACACATTTCAAGCTACAATCTTAAACCATAAACTTTTTTCTGAAAAAACTTGGGCAAAAAACCCTTTATATTATACTTAGGCCCTTCAGACTCTATCATTTGATATACATTTTAAGCTGGAATCTTAAACCATAAAATTTTTTCTAAAAAATGTTGGCCCAAAAAACCGGTGGCAACCCATGTTTGGGACAGGATTCGCCAAGGCAATCCTATATATTATATTTAGGCTCTTTGAGCTCTATCATTTAACATACATTTCAAGCTGTAATCTTATACACTCGACTTTTCTACAGCCAGCTCTTGGGCTGTTTTCCTTTTTGTAATTTTGAATAGTATTTTTTATTAAATATTTAATTCTTTAGGAGAAATGGTAAATGATGACAGCCATACCGCAAAATTTCTCTCCAACAAAAATTAGCTAAAAGAAATGCAAACACTATTAACTGTACATTTTTAATTTGCTTTATTTCATGTTCCAATGTCACGTGCGCGATCAAAAAATCTGCCAGAACACAACATAATCGCTTAATTTTTTTTTTTTGGCTAAGTTGTGACGAGGTGCAATGTACAAAATAATTTTCTTTTGAATAGTAGACGGAGCCATGCCCCTAACAGGAAAATAAATTTCCACGGCTAATCGAATAAATCAATTTTATTGAAATTTAATTAAACGCAGCCATGACTGAGTCGATACACCCATTTGGATCAAATTTGGTATGCGAAAAAACTGATTCCTGAAAAGAGAAATTTGTTGTTAGTGGGGCGATGTCACGCCCCGTTTTAACAGCAAAAAAAAAATTTTCATATTCTTTTAAGTCAAATATTTCATTAAATTTAAATTGAATTAATTAAAACTGATCTCACCAATTTAATTCAACAATAATTAATATGAAATTTGTGTTTGAATTACTATATCAGTCTGAGGGGACGTCAATTAATTACGTGAGTCAAAATAGGAAGGAGGTGGTTCTGCAAAATCTCACCAAATCTCACAAAGTGGGAGGAGGGGTCAAGGAAAACTTCACGTCAACTTCGTAATGTATAGAATTTACATTAAAAATTATAATTTAAATCTCACGGGAGGGAGGGGAGGACCTCACCAGATCTCACTAAGGGGAGGGAGGGTTTCCGAATTTTCAAAAAAACACCTCACGTAATAAATGGACGTCCCCTTATATACAAAAAATTTATGAAAAATTGTCAAAGTGGAATTGGAAAAGTATGTCACGATCGCAATACATATTATTATTCTTTGTAAGAAAAAATACAAATAAGATTTTTCAATCAAACGAAATCTAATAAAAAATGATATTATTCCAAAACACTTAAAAATTAGGCACATTAGAAAATTTTGGCAGGTTTCGCTGACTTCTGCTTTTCTATAGATGGCCATGAAAAACACTTCCATTTGTTGTCCCGTGCGAATCGAATTTTTATTTTCATTACCATGAAACCGATATTACGTCTGGTATCAACTTTGTCATTAAATATAGTGCTACCAAAGAGCTATTCTTTAAAGTAACAGAAGAAGAAAAAAGAAGACTTTTATTCCACTATAACAGTGTATGAATTCTGTTCGCCATCATCGAAATACTCATATTAAGTCTTATGGGAGGTGCCACCCGCTGTTTTCAAACCGAAAGGAGGATTTTTTTTGTGGTCCCATAGGCCTATGTTATAGAATTGGGTTTGAAGAAAATTCTCCCAAAATTTCAGCTTCGTTTCAATATTTACCAGGGACTGGCCAATATCTGTGTATGCCAGGCAACTGAGCATACCATTTAATAAATATTGTTGCAGCTGAAAGAATACAGAGGGAAAGGAGACAACAAACTACGCTGAGCAAAGTCTGAAACATCAAGCTAAGTGAAAGAAATATGGCAAATTTTATTAATCTGAATGGTTTTGAGATAACATACTGAATTTATGTATCTAATATAAAGTTTTCAATTTAATTAAGATTTTGAAGTGAATTTTCTTCTAAGAAATCTTTATTAGTTACTGCTCTTTAAATATTGCAGCTTCTTTTTTTTTTTTGCAATGACAAGTTAAGTTTCGCGGTATATTAAATTTTAATCACAATCATCGTATTCTTACAAAATGCATAAAAATCGAGAAAAAAAAAAATGAAAACAAAAAAAAAAAAAAATTAAAAGCATCTCTGGAACAATCTTGTCACGACATTGTGAAGATTTAGTTCGAGCACAAAAACAACAATGTACAACAAGCAGAATCATAGCAACAGGCAACATTTGACATTTTGACCCCCAGCGGCAACAAGAGGCGACAACAAAATGCAGTTCCCAACAACAATTTGAGAATTTGCAAAAAATTTAAATCGGCAAGATGTCGCCGATCGTAAATGAAGATTATTTTTTTTGGATTATTTTTATTTGTTTTTTTTTTTGCTTTGCATTTTTTCGCAAGTTGCCGAGTTGACTTATAAATGCAATCAAATGACGGGCTCCTCCTTCAATTTAGCTTACAACACAAGCAAAAATTTTGTGGTACACAAAAGAGCAAAAGCACTTAAATTTAAATAAAATGTTAGCTACTTTATGTTGGTGTTCAAATCGTTAGTAGCTACTAATAAATGTTCAATTTGTGTGCATAATTATTTATCTATCGCATTATGGCTACAAAGTTGTAGAATTTCGATATAGATAGTTTATTTATATATTTTTTTTGAGCAGAAGTAGTAAATTTACTATAATAAGGAAGTTTTTTTTTTTAAGTTTTAAATATTAGCTGTTTTTTAATTGCCTACTTCATTAATTGTGAACTATTTCTTTATACGACTTCATTAACAAATTCTCTTTGAAAATTATAGAAATACAGGTGATATTTATGGGAAAAATTCGTAAGATGTTTTGATTAGTTATTATTTCTTATTTTGTTGATTTCTTCCAAAAAGGGTAAACCCTAATAAATGGACTTAATAGAAAAACATTGGCAACTTTGCCACAAAATAGCATTTTTTCAACATTTGAGAAGTGGGCGAATGAAACGGCACATGTCCAGTGGCTTAGAATTTTCTGAAATGGAAAAAAACTGCTTATGCCACTGAACTGAGCACAGGAAACCTTCACTTTGGTATCAAAAAAATATGACATCTTGATCCTATTTGAAGGGTCCAAAGGTACGATTCCACTGAAAAACTTACAACGATCAACCACATTGGACATATACCGTTCTGTTCGCCGACTGCTCATTTAACATCCGATGTTGAGTTTTTATATATACTACATTTTGAATAGAAGAAACTTGAAATATATAAAAATAGTTAAATAGCATCAAATGGTATTGATGAATCTCAAGAAATTGAAGCAATCGGTGGATATTGGATATAAGAAAAGTCGCTGGAAGTCGTTCGCGTTGAAAAAATCAACCATCTTCAAATTGTGTCGATAAACATCAGAATGTATCCAATATTCGTCTTTGATAGACCTTTTTAATATATTTTGATACTCTTCGATAATATCCGACTTATGAACATACACTTTTCATTATTTTTCGATTCTTACAGAGTATGTTGTCAGTTTTCGATTTAAGTGGATGACTTTCGACTTTTTCGATAATTTTTGTCCCTAAAAGACACCTTTCGACTTTTTCGATATCTTTTGATCATAAATCGAATTTCCGTTATATTTTTTTTACTATTCTCTAGCATTCGACAATTTTGAACTCCTTGGGTAGAAATTTGACACGCTCAAACCTTTACTTAATAATAATACTTAATTACTTTTTGAATTTTCAATAATTTTCGTTGGTAATCAATACCATTTTACTAATATCGACGATATCAACAATATTTTATGATAGTCGTATTTTACGACTTTTACGAAACTTGTCGTAGATTTAGATTTTCTCGATACTATCATTGCTTTCCAAATTCAAAAACGTTTTCGATATTTTTTAGAGCAACTCGATTAATTCTTTTACTATTTGATGGTATTGAAGTTACTTTGAGTTTTTTGATATTTTTCGACCATACCCAATACTCTTCAACTTTTTTAATGTTTTTCATTTCTTATTTTCTCCTATTTATATTTTTCTTTCGATGCCTTCGGAATTATATAACATTTTTTGATGTTTGTCAATACTTTTCGATATTTTTCTACTTCAATTTATTTTCTTAGTTTCGACTATAGGACTATTGTGAAAATTTTTCATTATTAGGCAACATTTTCCGACTTCAATCAAATTTTTAGATAATTTTAAACTTTTAATTATTTTATTTTTTATAAACTTTTTTCATGCTTTTCGACACCCTGAACTCTTAAATCTTACTAGAGACAACGCACATATTAAACTTTTCACTTTATTCAGTTTTCCCAAATTGTTCATTTGAAATACTCTATGTGTATGACCAGGGTTGCCAAGTGGCCGCTTTTGAGGCGGCTATACCGATATATATGTATGCCAAAGCCATAGGCAGCGCAGGAATTAGAAAATTTTGCAAAAAGCCGTTAATTGGAGGTAAAAGTTGTTACTTGGAGGTAAAATAATTTTTTTACACAAGCACATAAAAAAGATTATACATTTTTTTTCCTCAAAAATAAACAAATTATTTAATATTGCTGAGAAAAAAATGTCAACTTTTTCACAAAAGATTTCTGCATTTTATCGAATTATTTGTCTTTTTGGAAGGCCGTGAATTTCTCATTTTCAACTAGGTAACCCTGTGTATGACACCTGGAAAAATGACACACTCATTTTTTAAAAAACTTAAAATAATACCAGCCAATCTTCTAAATTAATTATATTTATTTATATATAGAAATTTATGTGTGTACGTAAAATAACAACAATTTGAATATATTAATATGATCATAAATGCTTAAAGGTCAGTTGCAGTTGCTGTTGATTCTTGTCACAAAAGAACCATACACCTCTTAAGGTATTACGTATAGAATTCATGTATGTATGTTGCTGACTAATGGAAGTTTTAATGTCAGCATATGCAGTTTACATATATAATTTTATTTTCCTTAACTTATAAATTGCTAATAAAATTTTATTTCATGGCACAAAATTTTTAACTGTATTCAAATGATTTTTTAAATAACTGAGGAAATGATTACAGCGTTTCAATGCAAATTCAAATATTTACACGGGCTAATAAAATAATTATAAAATATAAAATAAAAAAAGATATTTTGCACGACTTCTCAATGGAAAATTTAAGCCCATTTGAATAATTAAGCCTCCACTTACGAGTACTTCAGCAGCGCTGTTGTTGGGCCTCCACCACTGACGTCTGATGTTCCGCTGCTGCCTGCATGTGACAATTTAACATTTTCATTTTTGATGGATGTTGATGTTTTCAATTGATGTTGTTGTTGTTGCTATTGTTTGTTTGTTTTTTTTTCCTCAACATTTTCATCGAGGTGACAAATACTGTGCAACGTGACAACGCTACCGCTGTGCTGTTGCATTTTCAAGTGGCGTATCGTTCGTTATCTTATTGCTACACAATTCGTTTGTGTTTTTTTTTGTATTTTTTTTTTTTTTTTAATTTTTGGTGTGAAAAAGTGTCAACCTTTCAGTGTAGCAGCAACATTTTAATGTGAAGTTCCACTTCATTATAAATGTTTGCTATTTTTAGCATTTTTATTGCTGTCGCTGTTGTTTAATGCGTGTGAAATGCCACGCCTGCAATATTGCTGCAGTTTTATTGGCTTTCATGTGCGGTGCTTTTATTGCGTTTTAATTGCAGATTTGATTTTTGGTGTCAAAGTAGACTGATTTTGTTTTCTATGTTTTTCAAATGGTAATATGGGTCATGCATTTATTTTTTGTAAATGTGCAAGTATTTCGAAGCTGAGTATTTCGAAGCTTGGCATTTTAAGTGCTGTTCGCAAACTCTTTCAAAGGCCTGAATTTTTGGAGTATGATTATTTAAAGCGATGAATCCAAGTTCAACGTACTCGGGAGCGATGTTAGTCTCTATGTGCAACATACTTCACTCAAAGAAAAATCATATTCTAAATGGTAGTCCTTTGAAAAAGTGCCCCGTTTGAGAACCGATGACTTTTTTTGATGGTTTTCGAGCACACATGCAGTTTTGGCCTAGCAACCCATACACTCAATTTTTTTATACAGGAATATACTAAGGGAACATTTGGCCACCGATTACACCAAAAATTGATCTCCACTTGTCAAATCTTGGCTGGGCATACAATTCACTAAGGAAGTGGCAAAAAATTACTCCAGACCAATTTGCACGCCTGGTAGGCAGCATGCCAAACCAATTCTCAACATTTATGAAACAAAAAGGTTCTCCTACTGATTATTAAGCTTAACTAATAAAAAAAATAGGAATCACATCAAAAATTGAACAATTTCAGTTACTTTCTTTCAGATGGCTTAATTATATGAGCACAGTATTTATGACCTTTATTGACGTTTTTGCATTTTTCGGCATAAACCCAAAACATTTATTTTAATTTTTTGCCGTAAATTGATGCTTACATAGCAGGATTATAAAAATTAATAATATCAGAAACAAAAAAAAAAATTAATAAATAAGTTTTAACAAAAATTGACTTAATGTAGTGAGCACAAGTGTATGTATATACCAAATCTCATTCATCTGCGTGAAATAGATGATTGGATATAATGAATTTTATTATATTTTATAAATTTTATAAATTGTTTATTGATAAATTTTATTTTTCTCTTATATGGAGGGCGTGGTATCGCCCATATCAATCAAATCAAACTATACTAGTAATCAGCTGAACGGAGTGCATAAACAAAACACATACACACTTTAAGCCTTATGTACCATGCATACCATATATATTAGGGTGAGTCGACCTATTTTTTTTCCATCCGCTGGGTCTTAAAATCTTAGATATCGTCATTTTGAGCATAGCTGTGTAGTTAAAATTTTTTATAAACGTTCATAGAGGGAGCGCGAGTGCTCCAAAGTTGCACTATATTCATAAAACACAGAATAATATACAAAAATATAATTTTAAATTATTTCTATCACTCAGTCTATCAGTGCCAAGTTGACATCGAAAGGATATGTATGTATAGGGGTTTCCAAAATAAAAATATGAGCCAGATCTATCGTACAGATATTTTAACTACACAGTGGTGTTCAGAATAGCGATATCTAATATTTTAAGAGCCAGCGGCTAGAAAAAAAAAAATTTCGAATCACCCTAATGTAAGGGGACGTCCATTAATTACGTGAGGTGTTTTTTTGAAAATTCGGACCCCCCCCTCCCCTTGGTGATATTTGGTGAGATCTGGCGGGACCCCTCCCCCCCCCTCCTGTTAGATTTAAATTATAATTTTAATGTAAATTCTATGCAGTAAAAAGTTGACGTGAGGTTTTCCTTGTCCCCCTTGGTGAGATTTTGGCAGACCTCCTCCCCCCTATTTTAGCTCACGTATGGACGTCCCCTAAGTACCTATACATTGATAGATAATCCTACTATTAAAGAATATAATATTCAAAAATAAAATATGCTTTAAAAATGCCAAAAATTTTAAAATGCAGTTTTTTTTATTAGGTATAAAAAGTTATCAGATGCGATTCGCTACAGCTGACTGACTCTCAATGCAAGTGGAACTTAATTTTAATATGATAACAGCTTCCTTACTTGTGGGTAAGTCCAAATTTTTTTCATTTTATAAATTCTATTTTAATGCCCCTTATTATGAAGAAAGAAGAAAAGTAATTTTCAAAAAATATTTGAAACCAGAACCCACTCAGATCCGAAGTAATAATAGGTACACCATCTCAATCTGACTATTGAAAACTACCGAAAAATGCCACTGCTGGGGCGCTCTGTGCGACATATAGTGGCGTCTTATTGAAACCAAAAGTCTTCCAAACCTTTTTCACGCATTTTTGGTAACACAAAGTGCGTCAACATACACCAATATCGATAGCCATTAACTGTCTCACCAGCTCTGAAGAAGAATAATCAATAATGTTTTTGGAGCAAACACCGGCTCAATCACAAAATTGGCTCAAAAAGTGACAATTTTATTTAGTGACGCCCCCACAGAGTGTGACAAAATTAATCAAAATGTAAAAAAAACCGATTAAATGGGTTGGACACGTAAATGGCACAGTCTGAAAAAAGAGAAAATATCGTGTTAAAATTGCATTTGTTGATTTTTTGGTATGCACAAACATTTAAATCATTAATATTGTGTGCTGTAGCCTCTGTTTTTGATAGCAGTTTCACCCCTGCGACACATACGCTCCACGATTTTTTTGGATTTTGTTTTGGAAATGGCATACCAAGCTTTCTGTGCGTTAGAGCAAAGATTTTTAGCTGAACAACTTTTACGACTTAATTTCATAACTATATATATGATGTCAGTACACTGGATTCCCCTATCGAAAGCATTTCGAACTTAAAGTTTTTCTCATCAATTGGCAACTGTTTCGAAGTATTTCGGTATTCTATGAACTAAGCTGTATCATCACAGTTGTGCTCTTCTAGACACTTCAAACCATTTGTCTAGTGATAAAGGAAAAGACAACAAAAGATTTCGTATCAAACTGATATTTTTTTTGCTTATTTATTTTTATATCACTTAAAAGATTAAAATGTATTCTCTATCTCATTATAATTATGTCATTTAATATTTAAATGACCAATAACCTTGCCATTATTGTTATTCATCATTGTCATACAGATCATCACACATAAGCCATAAAAGAAATCCAAGCTGTTATTCTCATTTTAAATGCCGATTGCTTTTTTTTAATTCTACTTCATGACCAAATAAATTCTGTGCTTAAATTAGAGAGAGAGAGGGAGAGAGAGAGAGAGAAAAAAAAAAAACATTGAAAATTCCACAAATTGATCCGCTGGCATTATTTGTCAAATGTTTAATTATGAAAAAGTCTCGGTTAAATTGATATCCATAACGAGGCCACCGGCAACGTAACCAATGTAAGGTGCACCAACGTGAATGCTTGAATGAATGCTGGCACCTATGTATCTCATCTGCACAAAGTCAGCACCAATTTAGTAACCAATAATAGAGTAACAATAGCAACACTTGTTTCAAAGCTATTTGCAATTTCGCTCCATTTGGTTAATTGAAAAAACAAAGAATATCGACAACCCAACTTAATTATGAGCAATTTTAAAGCCAATCAACCACAAAAACAAAACTAAATGTTACGGATGCAACATTAGCTGCTGTTGCAAGGTCAATGCTTTACTATAAGAAATATATTAAACTTCTTTTAGATGCAACAGATATTGGAAAAAAATCTTAAGTAAATTAAGTGCATTAAGTAGTTTATGGTTTTTTAATGTTGCAACATGAAACATTTTTTTTGTACTTGGCTTAAATTAGTTATTGAGTATTTCGCTGTGAGAGTTTTGGTGTAGATAATTTTGAGCTGAACTAGGCTTAGGACTGCCAGCTATTAACTACATATACTATAATTGCTGTCCATTGGTCGTTCAGAAAATATGTTTAAGAAATTACGCTTACCAAATAATTACTAAAAAATAAAAATCTATGCAGGGGCGTTAAGATGTTCAAAGGCACATAAAAAAAAGACAGATAAGTGACGTTATGTACACGCTTTATAATAATTCGTTATCTTAGCATACAAAACTATCAAACTTTATCAAAAAGTATCGAATAGAAAGAATTCAACAGTATCGAAAAATTTTAAAACTACAAACAATATCGAATAATCTTGAGGAAGTCGATATATATCGAAATTTTGATAGCAACGATATCTATCGATATCAATATTTTCGTTGTTTTTCAATACTAATCGATTGTTCTCGACTTTTTCGATGTATTCGATAGTTTTAAATGGTCTCCTGTCGATTATTTTCGATGATCTTCATTTGTATCAATACATTTTAAGATTTATCGGTATTTTTCGAATTATACACAAGATTAATTCATTAGGGGGAGCGATGCATACTGAAATTGAAACCAATTTGAGAGCGTGAAAGTAAATCGATTTTCAAAATGAAACTCAACAAAATACAAATTTCAATCAGATGGATTTAGGATTCAACATTTAGGTATGGGAACTTTTGCATCAAGAAACAGCCTACGCGTACGAAACCGCAGGAAACAGCTAGTTTGAAATTGAACTTAAACACGCTTTAATTACAGACAGGGACCGTAAATAGTCGTTATTTTCAATAATTGAAGTCAAAAAAATCACAGTGATTGAAAAGTGTAAGTTTAAATATACAAATGAGTTTCTTTTAACTAGAAGCATAGATATATGACATGACTGTTAATTTTGTGATTTTTATTTTAAAAATCAAAAATATTTATAATTTTGGATTATTATTTTTTTCGATCAAAAATAACCTTTTTTTTGGATTTTTACTTTTTTCGACCAAAAATAATCGTTATTTTGGATTTTTATTTATATCGATCAAAAATAATCGTTATTTTAAATTTTTGCTTTTATCGATCAAAAATTATCGTTTTCTATTTTGGATTTTATTTTTTTCGATCAAAAATAATCGTAATTATGGATTTATATTTACATCGATCAAATATAATCTGTACTTTGGGTTTTTACTTTTTTCGATCAAAAATGATCGTTATTTTGGATTTTTATTTTTTTCGATCAAAAGTAATCGTAATTTTAATATTTTACTTTTATCGATCAAATGTAATCGTTATTTTGGATATATATATTTTTCGATCAAAAATAATCGAAGTTGTGGAATTATGTCCGTCATTTTCTATTTCGATCAGCTGCGGCGTTTTTGGAAAAATATTTAATTTTCTTTTCCACCGATCTTTGAAACTCGCAAATAAAATTTTGTTTGGCAACAGTGGACTGTGCTTTAAGAGCTATGTGAAGTCCTAAAATACTGCAAAACTCTTCAAATTTTCATTTTTTTTTTTTGAAAAAGGAAAATTTTTTAACCAAAGACTATGTACATTTTTGCTTTTAATGTCGTTTTTGTATTTATTTTATTACTCAAAAATAAGAAGACTTGTAGAAAATTTTTAGAAAAGTTAAAAAGTGCAAAAATATTTGAAATAGGCTGTAAGTCGGAAAAGTGTAAGTCGAACGAAGTAGGTTGAAATATTACGAATATATAAAATGACAATATTTGTCGAAAACAATCAGAAAACATCGAAACTTACAAAATCCATGACAGTTCGTGCAATAAAAATTAGACTTAATCTCATTCAATGTGCTTTTTTTCGCTCCTGAATTCTCAACATAATATTTGCATAAGCGTTTAAAATATATTAACTTATCATTGCAACAATCCGTGATAAAAATCTCTTTGATACCGCCATGAAATGTTGGTTTTATGTCAGAATTAATAACTTGATTAATTAATTTCTTATTTTAAGTATTCCACATTATTTGATTATCATAGTCAAAGGCAGATAGAGCAAAAAAAAAATTCTATGAAAACTCGTTGAACTTCTTTTTTTTTATTATTTTTTCTCTGACCACTGTTATGGTAAATGTGAAGGTCGTTTATTGCAATGGACTCTTCGACATAAGCAGCTACTGCTGTTTGACTTTAAAACCTGCTGTTGGTCTTCAACCAACAGTTGGTGGACGTTTCTTTGGTGCATGCATCACTTGTAAGTGTTAATGGTTTGACACTTATTGGCTGCACAAGCTTATGAAAAAACGTACCTAATATTTAATGCCAAATAGCTTACGAGTGTTACTCTGTCAATTACTTTTGCAATTTCTGCAAGAAGAAGAAGAAGAAGAAGTATAAAAATTAGCATTTCTTTGCTATATTTATTTTCAAATTATATATGCAAATTTAATTAGTTGAGCATTACAATTAAGCGAATATGTAATTGACAAGTTTGTTGCCTATGTATTTTGTTTTTTTTTTTTTTTCAAAATCTTGTAGTATAAATTTTATACTTATGATATAAAAATGTTAAGCGTATGAAATATGGAATAAGCGTTTGTTTATTAAATCTAAGTCTCCTACTAAGAATTTGAATTTGAATTTCATCAAACGCTTGGCATTGGATTTCATTTTAATGACTTTTGAGTTCTTCTTCTGCCACTGCTTATTACCAAAAAGCTTTATTTGATTACGTGCTCTGATTTTTTTTTGGCAGTTGCATTCACTGTGGAGAATTTTTGACTTCAAATTCAGAAACTTCGGATAGAATCTTCCTATTTGAATCGCCTAAGTTTTCTTCTTAAACAAAATCGTTGTCGACCAGTGTTGTCAGTTGTCGCAATAAGCCTTTCTGAGTACTATTGTCACTTTGACAAGATATCTTTTTTTTAACCTAACCAACCTCTGAAGTTCTAGCTGGAAAATATTTCATTGATTAAGCTAATATTTTAAGTTCGTTATTGAATATTTTTCGAAATTTATTTGACGAAATTCATTTATTTAGTAAAGATGTTCCAAAATATTTAAATATTATTTTTTTTTGGATATGTAAAGTCTGTTCACATTCAAAACTTTTGAATAAATAAAAAAAAAAATGTTTTTATTTTTAATTTAAAACACCGAGAAATAACTCTCATTTTATGAATCAACATTAAGTTGATATTTCATGGCCAACGTAATTCACATAAATTTTCTGCTCTGAAAGGAATTTTATTGTTAAGGTCACCACTGACAAGTGCAAATTTAATTACAATAATTTCCTTGACCATGGCCATTAGATAGCAAATAATCTAATCTACTCGTAAACTGCTGCTTCAGTTTAAAGAAGAAGAAAAAAAAAAAAAAACTAAATTATGTTACAGCAAAAGAAACCAGTTCTGGCTAAGAACTACTGTGGTGCTGCCAATCTTTAGTTTGACATTTAAGATGCAACTGGCTATTTATTCGACCACATGATGAGTTCGTAATTTTTTGACATTTATTTTTTATAGTTTTATAAAATATTAAAGCATGTAGTAAATAAAAAAATTATATTGCAAAAATTCATTGATTTATGCGACAAATTGCCGAAAAAATGCATTAACAACTCATTATTGGCTGCTGAAGATTGAGGTCGAAAATGTGGTTATCTGCAGCTGCAAGGTGGACAAAATGTGACTTATGTGTGTACATAAGTATATCTACATTTTTAACATTTATTTTAAAGCATAATAAATAACTTGATGATCATTTCAAAGTCTTAAAAAAGTCTTTTAAATTTAAAATTTCATAGTAAAAACAAAAGACTTTGGTAACAAACATGCAAGTAATTTTGAATTTGTTCTCTACTTCTTTGTTATAAGTTTTGCGTTGGACTTCTTTTTCAAAAAAAAAAAATAAGTCACAAAATTCAAAAGCCATATAAAATACATTTGAATTTTATTGCATTTTTATTACGTGTATTTACTACGCTCAACTGAAGTAGTTGATTTGGTTAATTAAATTCAATTTTATGTCAATAAAATATTTTTATTGAATCAATTTGTGGTCCAATTTGTAAACTTTAGCTAATTAAAAAAGATTTGTTAATTAGCAAAATATTTTATGGACCTGAGCTAAGCAGGTTTAATTTGACAGCATTATTAGCTTTCTTACACTATGCAAGTTCTGGCCATATCAATTCATTCAGATCTGAGGTGGACAGATCATGTGGTGGAAGCGGTGGTTTTTTAAAACGATGTAAAAAATACTTCACCCTTGTTAAACATCGAACTGTCTATTTCACCTATATTACACCGAAACAGGAATACCATTCCCAGTCATAGGCCGGGGCTCCAAAAACTACTTTGAAGCTGCTAGTTAGAGTTCAGTGACGTTCAAAAAAATTAATTGGGGCTGTTGATATTATATGTTCTATTGATTCTCTCGAGTTTCTCACCGTCTTAACGTAGGGTGCTTTATAGATATTTTAATGGAATGTGCTCTAGAGAAATTTATGAGATGGGGCTCACTGTTCGGTATTCTCTCGTAGCACTCGGGCTTCTCATCAGACCCACCCCTTTTGCGTTAATACGGTGTTGGATAGAGCGTCGCACTATCGTGATAATTTGTTTTTTGGAAGAACGATTAGGCTGTGGGAACAACCTCACCGTTCGACGCTACCGATCCCCTATCTTCAACATTCTTATCAAACCGGAGTTTAAGAAAAAATTTTATTCACCGTGACTGTACATTGGTGAAGGACCTTGAATAACAAACATAAAATATCACTGATTTAACATTTAATTGAATTATTCAATGTTTGGTATGTGTTGAAATGGTGTTTGACTTTCAGACTTTGAGGAATTGAGCTAAGATTTTATTGATTCTTGCTGCGACGTCTTCCATGCTGTCACTGCAGAATGATGTGCTGGTGCTTTTTTTGTTCCCGTAAATGCATTTCAAAGTGTTGGGGAAACTTTCTTAATGATACTGCTAATACGCAGAGCAGTAGTGCTTGCCTGATCACTACTACTTAACAATAAGTTTGGTTTTGCGTATCGGCATTAGCCAGCTCTTCCAGATGACTCCAAATGTCTTATTTGTTGCAGTAATGTCTCTTTTAGTACATCGTACAGAATTATTAGAATTAACAGAGAGGACATCAAGCAACTTTGCTTGCCTCCAGTGCTTAGATGGATTGGGGGTGAAAGATTGTTGCTATGAACGTTGCGGTATTTAAATTTTACATAGTGTGCCTTAATGTTAATAAGTTTGATAGGAATATTCTTTGTTTTCAGTTCCAAAATGACTCTCTATATATGTATATACAGGCAGACTCAATTACTACATAGCACATTTACTGTAGAATAATACGGAAAGTATCGATACGATCAGAGCGATTTGCACGGAAATCGAGTTTGCTTCGAATGTGATTGAGGACAACTTAAGTTAGTACTTTAGGCGATGAGCTCAGCATTCTGATGTAAGAAATTAAAAAATTCAAATTCGTCCTGAAATTTCAATAAGTAATTGTTCAATTCATACGTCATGTGGTCTCACTTCAATTCAAATTGCTTTGAAATGGTCTGTAGACTATTAAGACTGTGATGCTTCAGCTGTTGATGCTTCAGCTGAGACTTTCTATAGCCCGGTGCTATTTTTGGCTTAAGGTGCTGGATGGCCAGTTTCATCTTTTCAGCAGAAAGAAGCAGGCTATAAATAGTTTCTGAAATTCGTTCATAGAATGGTTTGTTAGTGGTACTTTAATTTTTTCTGTTGTTTCACTATCGAGACTCCACGTGCTGGTGAATGTTATATACCATCTAACTTTTTGCACGAATTCGAATGTTGGTAGTACACCGTTTTTATTTTTGATTGAAAAGTTGATGAATTTTCCAAAAAGCTGTGGTTACTGGAGGCTTCCTCGGTGTTTGCTGCAAGACCACTAGCTCAAGCTCTTTAATCATTTATGCAGCTTATGAATTTTTTTATAGTGCTGCTTAAAAATGAATTTAGTTGGTCGGGCTCAAGCGTTTTTGTGGTGAAGCTTAAATTTTTGTTTCTTGGTGATAAGATGCAGGATGTAATCTCAAAATCGGTACCGCTGGTATAGTGAAACAAATTTCTTTTATAGTAGATGTTATCTGTTGAACTGAGCTTGGGAGCTTTAGTGTTAATATTGTCGTTGAAACTATTTCCAGGGTTTTGAACTTTGAAATTAGTAGAAGCATAAAAAAAACAACCCGCCAAATTTCTATTAATTTAATTAAGCATATTCCTCCGTATATCTCTTACATAAATTATTAATCATTGTTTCACTAACTCCTCGTTCTAATGCTAATGACAGCTAAAGATCGATAATTGGGGCAAAAAATATTAGATTGTCTATCCTGAGTCATTTTTCCGCTCAATAAACTAAATTATCGTTTCTCTCTTTCCTTTGCTTATTGTATTTTACTTTTTAAATATTTCTAGCCCATAAGCTGCTTTAATGTCTATTATTATGCAAATTTTATTTAATTTGTTTAAGAACATTTACTAATCCAGTAATTCTGCTACTCATTCTTGTTAGCATTCTTTACTTTTTAAAGTAAACACTATATTTCTATTCTTAATTTATTGTTGTATTTTAAAAGAACCTAGTTCTTTTTAAAAACTAATAAATTGAAATTGAATAAAAATCGCCTACTCGCATAATTCTGTTGATTTGAGATTAATTAATTGTAGAACTCATGCTTCTCCTCGGACTCCGCAACTTCTGGCGAGACATACACACTAACGTTCGCTCTATTTTTTTTTTTATCTTTCAAGAATTAAATTGTGCTCTGTTTATTCTTGAAAAAATCGGTATAAACAATATAACTGCAAGTTTATGCAAAAAAAAAAAAAAAAAAAAAAATGGAGGCCATGATGTCTCAAGTATATAAAATTTTCGTGTTTGAAGGTGATATATTCTCCAGTACCTGGTATTTCAGCATACATTTAGCCACAAGATGTCAAACTTTAAGCTTTGATTAAATCAAAATAATTTCAAACATTTTAGAGAACAAAACTAAGAGCTGTATTTGCAGTCTATCTTGTTATACATGTGTGTCTAATATCTATTAAAAATTATAGGCAATTTAAAAGTCATAAAATATAGAAATTTTTATGCAAAAACTCGAATTTGTCGCAAAACAATTTCCTTAAAGAGATTCAAATTTTATTACCAAGACCTATTAATTAAAAAATAACATGATGACATATGTTGGCATTAAATAAATGCTAATTTAATGCGAACTTAATGTGTTAACAAAAAAAAAACAGACAGCTTTGACACCCTGTAACTTTATAAATAATTTAACTACCAATTTGCAGCAACCGATAGCATCGCAACAACATCTCCGTTTCAAAAGTTAAAAATGCCTCTAATCAACCAAAATTTCCAATTCAATCAGTTCATTGATTAACATCAGCAATCATTTAAAATATTTTTGAGGTGATAATTTTTGTAAACGCCTTTAAAATAGTACCACTCCATCTAACCACACAACCTCTGTTTCAATAACCAGTAAGCACAGATTCACATAAATGTCAAAATATTTTTAAAAACCTATTAATTTATAAAGTTTACGAGTTTAATTCAAACCCATTGATAGTTATACTGAAGACACACAAAAATGAAAGAAAAGGAAAAAGCCAATGAATAAAAAATCATAGCAAATTTACATAAATTATATTTCAAATTGTTTACATTTTAATTTATTCATCGCGTGAGCAATAAAATTTTGTATTATTTTAAAAATTGTTTTGAATTATTGACTAAGCCGAGCACATTTTTCAGAATTTATTTAAATCGTCTCTTTTGTTTTTAAAAATTATGATATTGCACAGAAGGCGAGTTAAATAAAAGAGGATAAGACTTCCTCTTTTTACAGATATTTATTGGTGCTTAGTATCTTTGAAACTTTTTGCACAGAAATTGAATGATATTTTCGTGTTTTCTTTCTGGACTCGCTTTTTGGTAACAAAAGTAGAGCCCTTTCATAAAACTCTTAACTCAGTTAAAATAAATAAATTGGCGTAGGCAACATTTGCAGCACGTTTTGGCATCTTTTTTTTATATTATACAATAAGTCTGTGGTGGCTTTGAAATTTTAAGAATAAATTTTGGTTCTATATTAATTAATAATTTGTAAATTTATATTTAGAGAACTTGCTTAGTTAAAAAAGAAAAAAAAAAAACAATTTAAAATGTATACATAATCGCATAGCTTATTAAAATTTTCTCATTTAGTGACAAAACAAAAACAAAAACTATTTTGTGATATTAAAAATTAATGCAAATCCCTTTCCTAGAATTCAATATACATATCTCCGTACCAAATTTCATCAAAACCAGTCGATTAGTTTAGCTAATAAAACATATTAGCTTGTGAGGGGCGTGTCTCTAACTTTAAACTAAAATCTTTTCTCAAGCTTCATACCACATTTTATCAAAATCTGTCCATTAGTTTAGCAGTGAAAATGTTTTTTCCTGTTAGGGGCGTGACACTGTCCATTCAAAACTAATATTTTTACTCAGGAATCAATCTATGTATCTTCATACAAAACTTCATCAAAATCGATAGAGCGGCTCAGCCGTGACAGCGTTTTTCCCATTAAGGGTGGTGCCACGCCTCCTTAATTAACTTTAAGTTTTTAATAACCTTTCTGAGAGTCTCCAATCTCCAATCAATTCTTCTATCTCCAATCCAAATTTCATCATAATCAGTCCATTAGTTTAATCAATAAAACGTATTTTCCTATAAGAGGCGTGGCACTGCCTACTATGAGAAAAAAATTACATTCTGTGCTACCCCTCTTTACAAAAAAAAAGAAAATTAATTTAATACATATGTTGTTTTATGGCAGTGTAAGGCTTTCTGCCTCCCGCGAGCAACTGCGGCAGAACTCAAGCAGAGGCTGCGTGTAGGTTTGCCTTACACTGTTTTATGACCATCAAAAAGGTATGGAAGCGTTTTGCAACTGCCTATTTATAGATAGAAGGACTTACCTCACTTTCAAAATATACGGCCTAGGTATACATATATTGGTAATCCTATTTCTATTTGATTTTACTTCATATTAATATGAATATAATACAATTCTCAACATATTTAATTTACTATCTTCTGCTTAGTACACAATTCATTTATTTATGATTGTGTAAATGACAACGGTATCCAATATAAGGAAGTGACGATAAGGGAAAATATCGATTTATTTATGAAGCAACATTTGAAAACAATAGTTTTAAGCTCATCCGTTTTTATTTAAATTGATATTATTAAATTATAGCATTAGCGTTAAAAACCACAACACGGCTTAAAGTAACTGCTCATTTAAGTTGAAATAAAATACATATAAATTAGGTTTAAATTCAAACTATCATTTATTGTTTAAAATATTTTCGAGCAGGTGTCCACCACGACTATTTCTATTAAGCTATTGATATATTCCGAACAAAACTTAATCTTCTTGCTTTTTTACGTTTATTTTGCATTAAGTTCTTTAGATTCTGGTAGGCAAATTGACTGTCTTTAAACAGATATTTTATTTTAAATTTTGTCAGTGGGATAGAATTTCATGGCTTTTCATTTATATTAAATAACAGGGTTGCCAAATTGAAAATGATGAATTAGGGGCCTTCCAACAAAAAAAAAAAAAAAAAAAAAAATGTACAAAAACAATTTTACCTACAGTCAACGGCTTTTCCCTCCAATTAACGGCTTTTTGCAAAATTTTCCAATTGCTACGCGGCCTACGGCTTTGGCATGAAATTAACGGCCTGGTGACGTCAAAAGTGGCCACTTGATAATCATGTCAAATAAGCTTTTGAAGAATGCTGGCTTCGCCATTTACCGTGGCTTCAGGTATTCTGCAATGAACCTTCATAAGGTCTTCGGGTCAAATGTGACCCATTTTGGGAGAAATATGTTTTTTTTTTTTTAAAAATAAATGGTATCCATTTTTGATATTCTATGACTTTTATTGAATTTAAAGACTAATAAAATAAATAAAGTTTTTTCTGGGTATCACACGATTTCTTATTGTTCTAATAAGAAATGTACGATTTGGGTCAAAATTGACCAGAAGAACGATTACGTCAGTAACTTTGAGGATCTTATGAAGGTTAAGCCATTGGTAGCTGCTCCTGTTTATTTCAGCAATTAACGATGTTACTCGTACTGTCGAAAACTCTCATCTGTTAGTGCATGAAACCGTGACTGTGGCTGATGATACTTTTCCAGTTTAGTCTGACTTGAAATCGTTTGAAGTTTGGTGTTCTAAATATTTTTAACATCATAATAATAAAAAAAAATTATTCTGGAGTATGATAATAATTTAAAGGGCAAAACAATTTGTCGTTCTGTTTCAGTCAATGACCGCAACAATCAAATTTGTAAAATGCCTTATCTCTGTAAGGCTTTAATAAACAATAGGCTAAATATGTAAGTTAAAAGCCTACTGCTAATGGTTACTTTAAGTAAAACAAGTGTGCTTTCTAACTTAGAGTAGAAAATTATTTTCCACCAAGCTGTACAACTTGCAAGTAAAATTCAATGCCTTCAGTTATTTTTCAAAAGAGGTAAGTCTGCAAATTAACATCAATAAAACATATAGTAATCCATCAGTCAAACCAGTGGCAGCAATAGCTTCATTATATACTAATCTAGCATAAAAGAAGTGTATTCACTTTACTTACTTGGGCAGCGCCATAACATCCAATGGCGGTACCTACATATATAAACATCCATGCTAAAATCAAAAAAAAACGAAAGAGTCCTTTGCTCGACTACTTAATGCCTGACAGTCTTCGTTCCAGTCAACGACAACGAAGCTTAAAATCTTTGAGTCAAACGTGAAACCAGCTCATTTTGTACGGCTATGAAACATTCCATACCGAATCGGCAACCTTTTTAGGTTAGCTTCTCTGATTTTTTTTTCCAAAATTGTATATATTTTTGGCACTGATAGGAAACACATTCATAAATTTTTTCAAATTTTTTTGACCATCCATTTTAGAGAAATAATTTTTTTGCGAAAAATCCCTTTTAAATGTTGTTTTTGGAAAAAAATACAACTTTATGAAAAATTTTAGACTTCATCGTTTACTATTAGTTTAATTCAAAAAAAGTTGATTTCCGAAATGTGTGCCCCCTTCGATTTTTTTTTTGAAAAGTTCTCAAAAAAATTTTGAAAAATATTAGAAATTTTAAGACCGGTCCGATCACGGGGAAAAAAAGATGAATAAAGTTGTGCAGCTGAAAATTTGGATATGGGTCTCCTAGAAATGCAATGAAAATTTTTTTTCTGGATCTTTCAACAAATTCAATTGACACATAGTATATTAGGATTTTGCTAGAAAAAATTTTTTTTTCGAAAACATCCACAAATGAATTTTCGATAATTTGCTGAATTTTCTCTAATCCTTCCATGCTTGAAGTCTTTTATCTCACGTAAATACCGATCTAAAAAAGACTCCACTCCAAAAAGAAGGAGAGAAACAGACTCCTCAATTAGTTACCGATCAGAAACAATCACTTTAATATTGATTTAAAAACTTAAAAAAGCCCAGAAAAGAAAAATATATGAAAAAATATCCAATTCATATTTTAAAAACTTTGAAAGATATCCGTTTGAAAATATTCTGCTTCGGAAAAGAACCATCGTGAACGAATCATGCGATAGCATGTTTCTGATCGCAAATCAGAATTCGGGAATCCCAATTTTGAAAGTGATTTTCGAAAACATCAAAAGTTGTAACAAAAATTGATTAACCTACTTTTTTTGGTAGTTGAAAAACATAAAAAAGCCTTTGCGAAAATTGAAAAAAAAAAAATTCTTTAACACAGTAAAGGGGTCACGTTACCATAAAATTTTTCGGTGAATCCGATTCCAGGATAGTATGTAGAAAAAAACATCTCTGAGATGGCCAAAACACAATTTTTCGAACGTGCAATTGGAGCAAAATTGATCTCGAAGTAAAAATACCCTCTAAGTCGAACAATTTCCCAAAACGATCTGTCTCGATTTGCGGAATAGTTGATTTGGGTGTTACAAAGTATCCTTTAAACGCCTGTACAGTCCGAATTTGCGGTCATTTAAAATAATTTCTAATCTTCTTGAGGTGACCCGTATATAAGGTATTAAATAAACCTACCCTGATCCGATCAGTACAACTGGAGATAATAGACTGCAAGTATGAAAAGATTTGAGAAAATCCAGCCAATCATCGAAATTTTATATGTGGATATACATATTTGATAATGACCGATTTGGGAAAATTTTCGGTATCTTTTTGAGAAATTTTGTCTTATACCAAAATGTCAAAAACTCCGTATTCCTTATACAAATTTTTTTAATTTTATTTTAGTGCTGAGAATATTTATTGTTATGCAGCTTTTAGCACTAGTATTATAATAATTTTTTTTTTGACCAAAATATTTTCGTGAATTCATTTTTATCTCAAAATAAAATTTTTCTGCTGACATCATCAAGATTCTTCTTCAGACATGACAAACAAGAAAAAGAGAGACGGAAAATATTTTTATAACTATAACATAAAATTCTAATGCTGTTGTTTTAAATTTCCCTATAATTCTTAATTTCAAAGATTTCCATATGAATGGTTAAAAACTTCATAGTATTCTTGCCATTTTAGAACATAATGAAGGGTACAGTCTGTATGAAAATGTATCATAATCCAGACAGAAATAATGACACATAAGAGTTTTGAATTATATTATAGTTTTATGACAAATGTTAATATTATAAAAATCGTAAGGAAATGTTCTACATCAATATATGGTGATAATGATTTAAACTGGAAGAACATATTTTCATTAAGGCAACTAGTTCCGCAAATAAGCCTAGTTAAAAACTCGTGTGTAGTAAATCGGAGAAATTAACATGATAAAGTGATTTTCGGTTTTAAAAGTAATGCAAATTATTTCAATTTGCATATCAAATCAAAATTATGTTTCAATACAAAAAAAATCAAGCAATAAAAATAAAATTAACTTAAATTTTTTTTTATCTTTTTTTTTTATTTTTCGCTTTTTTTTTTTGTTGCATTACAAAGCAAAACTAAATCCAATCGTGTTCAGATCAAATTTATTAAATTTTAAATGCTCGAATTATGCAGATATTTGTATCTTAATTAAAACTAATAAAATTTTCGATAAACAGCGAAACATGAAATACTACATACGTTCGTACAAACCATATCAAATTGACCAATTAGAAGCCGGCTTTTAAAGTGTGTTTTATGCAGATTAAATAGTTAGATGGTTAGATAGATAGTTAGGAACGAGTTTTTTTTTTTTTTTGGAATATGCAATAAAACCTAAATATGAACTCGAAACGCCCCAAATGAGCAGAAATTTTGCAAACATCGCGCTCTTTCTTATGATGTTTTCGATTTCGTTGTCAACCTGCTTGTACGATGCTCGTAAATTGGATTTTCATATTTGTCAGATACGCTGCGGGAATATCCGCTCTTACTAACTAGTTCTCATTTAGTTTTTATATTGTTTTAATTTGTAATTAAAATTTTGTTTTCTATTATTTTCTCATAAGCAAAAATTAAAACTTCTTAACGGAAATTAGTAGAACCATAAAAATCGTTTAGATTAATAAATGCAAAAAAATAAAAAAATCGTTAAAAAAAACTGCTCGACATATTTTTAGGTGGGTTCCATCACCACATACACGACCGACCGACGTATCTTTAGCTGAGATTATTATTTAATTTTTTTGGCTATTTTTGGCATTCGATTTTTAATGGGAATTTTAAGCAAAATTTAAGTTATTATGTTCGCTCATATATATATGGCATAAAATGTTAGGGTTCAGCAACAGTTCAGAATTTTGCATTCGAGTGTTAACAACAGCTTCAGTTATCCTTCTTTGAATTTTTTAAACTTTTCAGCAAAATGAGCAAATTGGTAAAGTGAAACGGATTTTGGGATTTATACAGTGGATTATTAGCTTAATTCAATATTATACGTAGAACCACGTGGTTCCTTAAGTGAAAGTTCAGTAACTCCAGAAAAAAAAAGATGTTTTAAAAAGTGAATTTTTAAATTAACATAAAGATTTAATCAATAAAATAACTAAAAATTAACAGTCTGAGCAAGATCTGAAATGATCGTATTTGAAATAAATAATTTTTTTTTTAATACACTTAAGGAAATCTACAAGCCAAGTTCATCTAGGATCAATTCGAATTTGATTTTATTGCTTTGCTGTATATGTTTTCATAAAAAGTTTCCCAGCGAGAAATCAACTCATACATGATATAAAGTCATGTCTTAGTGAAGTTGACAAAAAAACCTGGGAAAATTTGTTTAACAATAAGCCATGTTTTTCTAAAGTTTACTAAGGACACTTAAGAAAAAATTTTGAAATGATAACAAATGTTAAAAGTTTCAAAGCATGCAGTACAAAAAGATTTTAATAAAGCTCAGGAAACCAAAATATAATATTGATTAAAGTGATCAAGTGGGAATAAATCAATAAAAATTGAGCATATTTTTCATATAAAACTTAGCTTTTTTGACAGTTTTTTATTACTTAAATGTAAATATTTTTCTTGAAGTTTTCATTCATTAAAACCATCAATTTTAATAAAGCTTCTACAGAATAATAACAGTAATAATTTTTCAAATTTTATTTTACTTCAAGATTTGGTTTTTTTTTATTTTATACCAATGGATGAGTAGATGTGGAATAGCAATCATGAACATCTTAAAAGGTGTCCTTTGACAACTGTGCCTTTTGGCTCAATTTTTGTAAAAAAGATTTCTTCAGCAATCTAAATAAAATGGGAAAGTGTATTTTGAACAAGAGCAGGGCCCTGGATACACATCTTTTTTTTTAAGTGTAGTTTTTATTTTTCTAGTTTGAAGTCATATCAAAAGTTTTCAGTTTGCCGCAGAAAAACAACGAAATAATTTATTCTAACCTTTGCAAAATTTTACTAATTAATATTCATCTATTAATTTATTTAATTACTTAATTTCATTAACTTTCAGTTCCAAATCCTTGCTATCACCTCTGTCGCTTTGTTGCTATGCATCCTCACCGCCGATGCTGCAACAAATAGTGGCCAATACGAACCCCAACGGAGCAATCCCTACTACGATACCAAATACTTTAAGAATAAACGAATCCAAGAAACTAAGAATTACTATAATAACTTCTATAAAAACTACAATCCAAATGTACCTGCCGCTCAAGCTCGTATTATACAGCAAGCGCAAGAACCACAACACAATGGTGCCTACACATACAGCTATGAAACCGAAAATGGTATCCATGCTGAGGAACGTGGTATCCCATTGAACGCAGGCTATGAAGATCAATCGGAAACAGTTGAGGGTTCTTATGCTTACATTACACCCGAAGGTCTTCGTGTCGGTGTTAAATACACCGCTGATGCAAATGGTTTCCATCCAACCATCACTTGTAAGTTATATAAAAGAAATTAATTAATTTTATTTGAAATAACTAAAATAATATGACGTTTTCTTTTCAATCAGATGATGGTGTCGGTGCTGAGGAATACTCCAAACTGCGCGCACCTGCCGATGTTGTTATCACCCACCTTCATTGAAAGCTTTTTTTTAAATAAATTACTATATATTTAATCTTTAATTCAATAGCCTAAGAAGAATTCATAGTGAAGTTTTTGTTGCCACAATTTGTTCATATTGAGAAATAATAAGAAATAAAAATCCTAACTGAAATAGTCAATAACTTTTTGTTTTATTTTTCACTCTTTCAAATATTGTAGTAGCGGTGGGAAGAGCTTTTGATGGGGACTTAAATGAAATAGATAGCAACAGCTTTATTTCTTTAAGAATATTTTAGCAAGAACGTATTGATACCATTTGATATACCGAGAAATTTTTTATATACAAACAAATTTGCGTTAAAAAAATAATTTTACACCTAAGCCTCGACTTGTATCGGTTCGATATGAGTCGTTCGAATTCGGTCGTAAAAATATCCAACGTGTTTTCGTGGCCATAAATATAAAAAATTAAATTTTTTTTTAAGACAATCGTCAGATAATATTGAGGGAAGGAAAAAACAAAACTATAAAAGCTTTAAACTTTTTTTGTGTTTAGTGACACAGTGGGCTCAAAGTTGAACTTTGAATACTAAAAATGTTCTATGGGACTTTTTATATAAGCAACTGTTAGATAGAGCGGCCTTTTTAACTTGTTTGAATCTAAATGCAATAACGTGGCATATTCACGGAAAGTACATTGCTTTCACTTTATAAAAACCAATTTATTTTCTTCTATCGCCTTTATATGAATTGTACTGATTTTTCAAAAATTTGAATGAAAAATGATAAAAGTGGCAATTCTGCAAACTTTGAATGAAAAAACTAAAAAATATATGGGACGTTTCATGTCAAGCGGATCACCTAAATGGCCAAAAACTGACATGACCGATCAAGACGCACGAGGTCTTAAAATGTTCGCCTCATGAAAGCCTTCTAAAAGCCGAGCGACCCGTTCAGAAATTCAAAATGGCGGTTCCAATATGGCGGCCGGAAGCCGGAGAAAAATAGAGTGTCCAGCAATAAAAGCTTGTAAAATTAAAAATTCACAACAATTGTATCTCCTAAAACGCTTTCGTTATAGGTTGACTGAGTCCAAGATGGTGGATCGAATATGTCGTTCAAATATTCAATATGATGGAAAAATTTTTGAAAGTCAACCGATTTGCTTCAAATTTGATATTCGGTGATCTTGGGGGTCACTGATCACGAATCCGAAGTCAGTTTTGACAAAATCAAAATGGCCGATCCAAGATGGCGGACGTATTTTTTAAAAATCAACCGATTTATACCAAATTAGTTATACGGGGGTTTTTAGGGTCACCGATAACGAATCTGAGGCTATATTTTAAACATTTTCAAATTCAAAATGGTGGAATCAATATGGCGGACGTATTGTTTACAACCGATTAGCACAAAATTTGGTATACGGGGGTTTCTGTTGTCGCTCAATACGAATCCAAGGCCAGAAATTTAAAATTCAAGACGGCGGACCCAATATGGTGGATTAGGTTATTGAGTTTCGCTGAATTCGAATATGATCTTTAAAAATGTTTTCAATACCAGTTTTCCCGCTACCACCCCCCGAAATTCAGCACCCCCCTTAGAAAGGGGTTAAAACTTGAATTTTCAAGAAAAAAATAAAAAAAAGGGGGGTGCTAGGTGGTGATGGGAAGGTCAAATTTACTTTTCGTTGTCATTTTCGGTTCCAGTGCCTCAAAAAACATAGAAATGCACATCCATCTCAATTTTGCATGAAAATTGAAGTTTAACCCCCGTTCAAGGGGTAATAAAGGGGCGATGGGGGGTGATGGGAGGGTTAACTTATTTTTTATTATCATTTTCGGTTTTAGCATGCGAAAAAACGTAGAAATGCACATCCATTTCTACTTTGTATGCCAATTTGAATTTCGACCCAAGGATTAGGTAAGGGGAAGGTAGCGGGAAAACTGGCAATTGAAACCATTTTTGAAGTTCATATTCGGATTCAGCGAACTCAAAAATGTAGGAATAGAGGGGTCTACTCTCCGAGTCACGAGATTTTTTTTTGTGTGTGTGTGTGTCTGTGTTATTTTCAATTTAGTCACTTAATACATCCAATTGGGAATCATATATGCATTTCCACAGAAATTGACAGTTTAGCCGGCCACGATTTCGATTTTTTTTTGGAGCACACACTTCAACCATGTCTTTTTTTTTGAAGTTAAGACTATCTTGAATTGATATTCAAGGTGGAACAGATAAATTAAAATTGCATTCTACCTATTAAGTTCCAGCGGTCGATTTTTCGACCACTAACTTTCGCATTTTTTTCCAGGTGAGCCTAAGCGGGCCTTGAAGCGGAGGCATTTTCGGGTATTTTTTTTTTTTTTTTGAAAATTCGGTAAACATTTTTGTAATTAGATAAAAAATAATTTCTTTCAATTTCAACAACTATTCAGGGTATATTTTATGTTAAAAATATTACGGGTGCAATCTGCCTTTTTTCCCGTGAACCCGTGCGCACGCAAAAGGGAGTGGTAAATTTTTCGACTACTGGGCACAAGCGATATCAAAAAATGCAAAATGTACAGTTGCGTTGTCGGAGCTGTGCACAAATGAAAAGAATCGATTCTCATCAATATTCATTCAATAAAGAATTTTTTTTCCATACAATAACGTTTTTCGTTCGTTTCAGAAAATATTTTTTAATGCATTTAATTTTTTTCTCCAATGGTCGTAAAATATTAAATAAATAAACTTTTTTATTGTAAGTCTACTAGTTTTTGAGTAATAAAATATAAAATAACAAGGTGTGTTTTAGGCTAACAATTTTATTACTTTGAAACAACAACATTTATGTGTCGAACTTCTTGTTTGAAGCAGCATGGGAAATAACGAGCAGTTTAACACAGTAGATTCAATAAAAAATTTTTCTTTGTTTTTATGCGTAAATTTAAAAAATAAAAAATAATAAAAAATATTAAAAATATCAAAGTTTAGCTTTGAAAGTTTAACTCAAAATATCAAATGTGTAGGAGATAAAATTTTTAAAAACAATTCTTTCAATGAACCAATTGATTTCTAAAATCTATATGTATATGTACATTCTAACACACCACTCCTTAACCACTCTATTGAGCATTTTAGTCAAATTTTGTGAAAATATTAATTTAATTTACGCTCTGTACGCTTTACCGTTTCCCGTTGAGTTAGGAGTAAAATAACAATAAAGTAAACATGTAAAAGCACAACACTGTCTGACTTTTTCTCTTACAAGTATTTGTATAAATCTCATATTAAGCCTATCAAAAAAGCTCTAATATTTTGATTACATTTTATAAAGCTTTTCTATATATATTTAATTGTAAGCCAAAAAGTATGCAATCTTCAATGAGCACAACTTAGACTGTAATTTAATGAATAGCAATTTAATGGCACTTCATTAATCATTGGATAAATTGCTTATTAGTTGGCAGTCACAATATTTAAAGCTTATCACCATTTTAACAAGTTATGATTTAAACTTAATTTATTAATGATAATTTTCAAAACAAAAATAAATGTTTGTTGTATTTGTTTTCTTTTTTTTTGAGAATATATAAAAAATTGATTTGATATGTTGCCAACTCAATCTATTAAAGTCAAAAACTACAAGTAATAAAATATTTAATGGTATATTTTAATATTTTTATGATCCGTGACAGCTTTTCTCAATTATGGCCAAAACAAATGGAAAATATTTACTACGTTTTAGAACTAGTCATTATATCCATAACATGTCATGGCATAATACAAGAAATTTTATGTTTTTTTAAAACCTACATGCACTTAAAACGGTAACGAATAGTAATAGAAAGCCAACATTTTACGATATGTAGTTATATGAGAATGTTGCAAATTTTTTAGTTTCCGACAAACTGAAGGCTTAGTTTTAGGTAGTTAATTAATGTTTATATTTTTTTTTAAATTTTTACATATTTTTGACTCACAAAACATTTCTTATTAAGAATGAGTAATATAACTTTTTAGTATACATTACATATAGAGTTCAGTAAAATTAGATTTTCAGATTTGTAGTTATAGTTTTAGTGTGTTGTTAAAAAATATGTTTTTAATTTAAGAAACCAAATATCGAGAGGGGTCGAGTATATGGTGCTCGCTAGAAGGAATGTCTTAAAATTCACGCATGTTTTGAATTACGTGACATTTTTGTGGTTATGTGTTGCTGTTGAAAAAGAAAAGGCATTATGCTTGCCGATAGCTTAGGGTTATTAATGGAGTTTTCATTGGTGAGCAATATTTAAAAAATTATGAACATTTGACAGCAATTTACATACGATAGATGGTCGAAATAGTGGTTTAACTTCATCAATTGTGAAGAAAATAATTACAAAATTCAGGAAGTCTAGATAGATCACTTAGTGATCTTTGACACTTAGACCATACTTCAAGAAGTCGTTCAACACAAAACATTGAAGCGGTTCGTGACAGTGTTGCTAAGAGTTCAGAAACATCAATTCGGCACCATGATCAAAAATTGAACATTTCGACAGGATCTATCTAGAGCATACTACAAAGTTCAATGGACTCAAGGTTGAAGCCTACTAATGAATGGCGGCGAAGAGAGTTCAGTGAATGGATTATGGAACAAAAACATCAACAAGCGATTTCATCGATCATTTTCATTTTGAAAACTTCATTAGTCGTCAAAATTGTCGTATTTGGGGTTCAGAAAATGCACGTGTGTTTGTTGAGAACCAAATGCATTCACAAGGTGCCACTGTTTGGTGCATATTTTGGGCTGTAGGCATCATCGGATTATTCTTCTTCGAAAATACGGCTGGTCAGGCAATAAGAGTAAATGGTGCTCGCGAAATGATAATTAAATTTTTTGTACCAGAATTGCACTTATATGAATGTAGACGACATGTGGTTTCAACAAAATGGTGCCACATGTCATACAGTCCGAGAATCAATTCAATTACTGCATGAGTTATTTCCTGGCTGCAAAATTTTCCATTTCGGTAATCAGAATTGGTCGCTCCGATGATGCGATTTAACGTTGCTTGACAGTCTACGAATAAAATGGTTTTTAATTATTTTTTATGCAAGAAAAGAGAGTGAAAAAAAAGAATTGTAGAAGGAGGTTCACTACATAAATATTTTAAAAGTTCCCAAGTGATAATATGTGCACTAACTATGCGTTTCAATTGAGTGAGTAACATATTCCATTGAATTGAGGATTTTTGAAGTCTTAAGCTTATGTCATCAAGCTCACGACCACTCACGCCTTAAAGGAAGTAATTGAGCGCTGTTTATCTTCAATTCAGCGACATACATATATGCAAAGCGGTCATGGACAATTTCGAAAAATATACAAAATATATCAACATGATTTCTTGCGTGAATTTTGGTTCAATTTTTATTTAAAAAAAATATTCCTATGGATTCAAATTATTCCGCAAACAATATAGTTACATTATATAATGTGATTTTGATCAGTTTTATTGACTGTTGTTAACTTTTAATTCTCTTGTAATGCGTACAAAAATGCAGTATAGAAAAAAATCTATAAAAGTAATAAAATATCGAATAGTAACGTAAAATTCAACAAAAGTTTAATACTTAACTTCGAAAAGTATCGAAGGCGACCGCTATAAGTCGTAAAATGCCAAACGATTTAGAAAAAGTTATTGATAAAGTTGATTATTATCGAACAATGAATTTTTTGAATAAGTTTTACAATATCGAACAATGTTGAAAAAGTCCGCAAAATTTCGAATAATGTAGAAAATGTCGGAAGAAGAGAGAGTTATTGTATTATCTCTTCGGTTTTGAATTTCTTTTATTCTGGTATTATTTCAGAAAAGTAAGCTCAGTAAAGTAACATAAATTTTATTTAGGTTTCTATAGAACACAACAGATTTGTTTTTAATTTTGTGCGTCAAAACATTTTTCGCTTTTTATAATGTAAGTCATATTGTTTTGGAGTGTATCCATACTTCCGATACACTCTTGAATCCACACACTACGTGTCAAATGAATCGCGCGTGTTATTCCTGATGTATCCAAGCCAATCAAAATTAACTTTAAAAAAAAGTCACTGCACTTCATACAGCAAAGATTAACGTAATTAGTAAGCGCAATGATAAAATTATCATAGTAATGTGCTCAAATATGTCATCGTTAAATTTAAATATTTGATTACGTACAAGTAAGTAGCTGAATTTTAAAGAACTTGTGAACAAAAATATATAATTTATAAATTTATATAAATGTCTTAACACAATACAACAAAAATTTACATATTGCTACTATTTAGTTTTTGATGAGACTATTTTGATTGCATAAGTTAAAGAAAATTATTTGCATAACGTATTTCTTAGATAGTTATATATTTAAAATAATTTTTAAAAATTCTATTTGACAATAGCTTGCAATTAGATAAAAATTTCTAGAAATGATTCGGTTGAGCTACGGCAAAAACGTGGGCGAGTTTTGATATGAGGGCGTTTCACTTCAAACACTTGAAATCGCTATAATAAAAGCTATTTATAGTACAAATATAATTGGGAACGTTTGATCTGTTTGGATGTGGTGGAAACGTACACCACGTGGCGTGGTCAAAGATAACAATCTTAATATTCATTTTATATTTTAAAAAAAACATTTGTGATACTTTAGCTAATAATTATAATTGGTGTTGCTTTTTTACTTTTGTAATGTTGTTATAAAGGTATAAGGTAGCTGAATTAAATTTGTTTTTTTACAAAACATAAGGATAAAAGGCTTATTATGTAACGTCACATAAAGAAATGTGTAATGTTAAAGATTTTGTTTTGTTTTGCAGGTTGTTTTAAAAATGTATTAGATTTAAAGTCGGAATGTCTTTTCGGCCAAATTTTCAAAATCGTTTTAAAGAAAATTTAATGAAAAAAAGGGCACTCGGATTTTTTATGTATTGAAAGTGCCATCACTGTTTGTAACTCTCATGAGAATTTTTTTTTAAATTTGGTTAAGTTTTTAGAAAAATTGTCATATCTCGAAAACTATGACATGGATTCCAAACTTTTCACATCAATGCAATACTTTATTTATTATCTTTCATCTGACATATGTGTTCTAGAAATTGATTCATCGGTTTCAAACTAATGCAAAAGATTTTCGGATATATAATATACAATCGTAATAACACAATAATGATACAAGACATCGTAATTTCCACCACAGCGCTCAAATTTCTAATCAAAAATCTACCTCAGAAGTAATTTAGACGCTATATATTTTTTCGATATAACTTTCATTAATTTTTTTGATTTGGGTTTTGTGGCATAACTTTCTATTAAATTTTAAGCAACGTGACAAAGTTTTTTTGTGTGCATTACGATATGGGCGTATAATCGGTAGTTCAAGTATAGCGAATAGTATTGAAAAAGTATAGAGTATTGAAAAAGTATTGCTTAGAATTAAAAGCACTAGTTGTACCGTTGTTTTTTTTTCTCCTAACATCATATGCTATATTTTCTCTCTTTAAAAATTACAAAAAAAAAATAATTGAATAAGAGCCTGTTTTTTGAACTTCGAAGCCAAAAGAGAAGAAAAAAACAATAACAACACATAATTCAAGAAACAGCATAAGCAATGAAAAAGTGAGAAGACAAATTTGTGTGAGCTTTTGCAAAAACTTAATTCTAAAAAAAATTAATATTTAACTTTAAAAAATAAAAAACTAGGTATGCAATATCCTTCTCTAGCACAAGTATGTTGTTTTAAAAAAGAAATTACTGAAATCATTGCAGCATATTTTGCGCCAAAGCGTTACAAACCATTTCCATATAAGCAAATAGTATAGTAGATATAGAAAATGTTGACAAAATTAAACAGTATCGTTTGAATATAGCATGGAAAAGATTGTATGTAGATAAAATTTTAAAAGTGTGGAGAAGAACTTTGCAAAAAACTTGGTAAAATTCGAAAAGTAACATTTTACCGAAAATCAATAAAATTTTGAAAATTAATTTATCATTCGCTATTTAAATTGTAGATAATTCCAGATACAAGATAAATTTTGTATACTGTGTTCTTTAAAAATTGGAAAAATTTCAATGAAATAGAATAATTTTATTTTAATTTTGCAACGTCCATTATTTAAAATAACAGAACTGACAAGTAGCGTCCCTTTAATCACGACAGCGCCAGTAGGAGGAGCAAGAAACAAATCGCGATAAAATTCCTACCATAACGATTTGATAATGGAAAAAAGTTTCGAATTCAAATTTTGTTGACTTGTGTTATACAATGATTTTGTTTTTTATTTTACAAAACAATTTCTGTAAAAAAAAATTTGATCAAGATTAACGATTGGGTCAAAAAACTCAACAAAAGTCAGATAAGAAGGTCTGTTGCTCAAACTGAAAAAAAAAAACAAAATAATTAGTTTTTTTTATTTTAGTATTAAAGAACAAATATTAGAGACTTTAATATAAAACAAATGTTTATATTAAAATTATATATTGTGATTGATATGAAAATATGCTGATATGCTGTGCAGTGAGAGAAGTAATTCTATTATATACTTAGAGCACATGTATTTTGTCTCGATTATAACTCTTTTTAATGGTATCTGAATTAAGCGAAAATGAAAAAAATAAAATTTGGAAATTCGGAGAGGAACGAAATTTTAGGTAAAATTTAGGATTAAAATAAGCTGAAACAATTGCGAAATCAAGTTGAACAGTTTTCCTCAAATCGTCTCAAAAGTTTTCTTAAAGTTTTGCTAAACATTTAAAGGGTTTATCATATCTTCGACCTTTAAACCTTTTCAACTGTAAAAACGTTGCTTCATGTTTCACAACTGTTATTTCAAAAAATGAGTAATCATTCAAGCAAAATGCTTAGAGAATGATTGCAACGTAAATCAGTTAATAGTTAAAATAGCAAATAAAAACGAATGATTTTTTTTTTCAGTTAAAACAATTTTGTTTTTATTAAAACTTAAGTTATAAAACATTTCTTTGAATTTTTAAACGAAATAAATAACTAAATTTAAACATGATATATTTTTTTTAAATTTTAAAAATTTTTAACATTTAAAAATAAATAAAAAATAATAGCAATAAAAATCGTAAGCAATCATAGTTAAACTTAAGTCACAAACACATGCTTAAAATCGATGATAAAAAACATTTTTATAGCATAAATTGCCATAAAACTGCGCGTGTGAAGCATATCAACAATCAGCAAAACATTTATAGCTGACGACTACGCGCCAAGTTTTATAGCAATTTTTACTGTGAGAAGCAACGAAACTTAAGTATTTTTAAACTAAATTGCCTAAGGCAGCATCAGATTAAAATTAGGCGTGGTACAATGAGTGTAGTTTTTTGTTTTTTTTTTTTAAACTAAGGCGATAATGAAAAATTTTGAAATTATAGTAAAATTTTGTATTTTAAATTATATCCCTGAAAATATTGTCATATTTCTTTGATTTAAGTCTTCTCAACAACAATTGAGTAGTTATCATCATCTGGAACATATTAACCTAAATATTGATCAGTGGTTGCTTCTGTATATGCTTCATCATCAAAATTATCTTGTGGTTTTACAGTAGCTTCTTCTTTCTCAGCAATTTCCATTTCTTGTTGTATTCTTCTCAATTCAGCCCACATTTCCTTTGGCATATCTTCAATACGGAAACCACGATGATCGAACAATGGATTTTCACCATTTTCTTTACGTTTGTCCTCAACATATTTAAGTGCACGTGCAATAGCTTCCGGGATTGGTGGTGGTGTTGGAATATGATCACCAGTGGGTACGAAACCATCATGATTACTCTTGTAATTGACACGATATAATTTACCATCATCACCGGTATATTCGTAATAGCCTGTGGCATGAGTACCGCCGGTGTGATGTGTCATAGCTTGCTCTTCGCCATAGATGCCGTTTTCGGTTAGGAAACTGTAATTGGAAGGAAATTTCGGGAAAATGAGTAAATGTTTAAAAGAAATATAGGATGTTTTTGAGAAGGGTGGGTATGGTTTTTGTATTTGATACTTAGTTTGAGAATAGAATAGGTTTGTACACTTATTTTGCAAATCGCCTTTAGGGTTTTGCTTATTATGCATTTTGTGTGTCAAGATTACAAAATCGGTGCGGCTACGAGCATATTATGATATTGGACACAAATCGTGCTATTTTTTATCAAATTGGCGTACATTTTTGTATTGGTTTGCGTCCATGCTTCTGATTGAATAAATCAATTTAATCAAAACTGTTGGCAGCAGAGTTTGACACAGAGATGTGAAAAGTAATAAAGAAAGAAAAAAAAAGCTGAAGAAAACATTCAGCTAGTTTGAGACCCCATGTATCCCTGCTCGCATGACATAAGTCATGTTATAGTTTGTTCCGAAAGATACGAACTTTTTTCTTAAAATTGAATTTGTTGAAGCCAATAGTATTTGATTGAGAACCAAGTTTTCAAAGCTTTGATTTAGAGTAGAATCTGGCACACTGAGAATTATATACCGAATCTAATTTATTCAGATTTGATTTTGAATATCTTTAAGCAAAATGGTTCGTGTATTGAATGATATAAATATTTATATGGTTTGTGTCTAAAATTTACTTACGCATGATCGTATGTACCGTGTTTACGTTTATCTTCTTGATGTAAAATTTTGTTACGACCTTCATCATCATAATTGAACAAGATGCTGCGTGGTGTTGTTGTAGTTGTTGTTGTAGTGGTCGTTGGACGTTTTGTAGTGGTAGTTGGTTTCTTCGTCGTAGTGGTTGTTGTTGTCTACGATAGTAGCGAGTGTACAGGATTTGTGGTAGGTTGATTGGTTTGTTTGGTGTTGATGATTATGGTTTTATTTTAAGTTTTGAAAACATTTTTTAAAAGTGGGGGAAAAGTAATATTATGTGATCAGTTAAAAGTGTAACTTATATTTTTTTTTGGCGTGCGGGATAAATTAAAGCTTGGGGTAGGATTATGTATGCATTCGTATGTGTGGGGTTTTTTTTTTGTATGCGTGCGTGCTTTTGAGCCTTATGTAGTGTGTAGTGTGCAATCGGGATTTGGAATTTTTTGTAAGGATAAAGGATCTGATATTGATTTTACTATTCAATGGGTTGGGAGGGATTATGTAGATTTTTTTTAATGATTTTTTTTTTTTTTTGGACTTGAGATTATTTTTTTATTTGCGCATGCAATCAATTTTTTTTTTTAATTTGCACATGCAATTAATTATTTTGTGAGCGAAGGAGGAGTATGACATTTCAGTTTTCAATTAGATATGGTGTATCAACATTCTCATTGTACTGTTGGTTCTTTTGTGATTCAATTTGTGGCTCATGCTCAGGGAAACCATATTGCAAGCGTATTTCGGGAACTTTAAAATCAGCATTACTTACTGTGTACAGATCGTGACTGTGAATAAGAGAAATAATTAATTGAAATAATTTTATTGATTATTTATGTTGATAAACTTTAAAATGATGGGTTTCATTAACTTACTTGTATGGTCTAGCATCATGCATATAGGGGAGATTCAATCCCGCATATGGACCATAACCGCCATCGTATGGATTTGGTATATGTACATATTTACCAAGTTCACGATTGTCATGAACATGATGATATGACCAGTCCATTGGCATATAATGACCTAATTTTTTCAAAGAAGAAAGAAATAGAAAGATACGAAATGAGTAAGAACGTTTAATGTAAAAATAATGTAAGTCTACTTAATTCATATTTATGTTGCGTGTATTTTGTTGTGCTGTGTAATGTTTGCCATTTGGATTTTGTGCAAAAAGACTTAAGCAATGAACTTTATTATATATTTTTTTGTTCTTTTTTTTTGTGCTAAAATATGTGTCCCTATTTATAAGAGCAACAAAGTTCGATTTCCTTAAATTTTCTTGCTGTAGTCTTTTTGCTCAAAGTCACTAAGCTCTTGTGATGCGTTTTTAAAGAATGTGCGTAAATATATGCTACTACGATTAGTTAATTGTTTATACTAATTTTTAGTTCCAAAATTTTCTACAACTTAAATTAAATTTTTTTTTAAATGTATTGGTTAGTTTATTTTACAAAAATTTATATTGTAGCTTTTGCCACTACCGCAGTAATATATATTTACGTCGGTGTATTTACGAATTTTGGTGTTTTTTTTTTCAAATTGTGGTGAATGTTTTTGAAATTTACAATAGGTAAAAGCAAAATTTTTCAAAAAAATTTCAGAAAAATTATTTTAAAATCACTCAAAAAGATTTGAAACAATTACTCAAGATGATGTTCTAAAAAAAATTTTATTTTAAAAGAAATACTCAGTGATTTTAACACCATTATCTGATATGTATGTAAACAATGATTTTTAAAGCAAAAATGACCCAAAAATTTAAAATAAAAAACCATTCAAAGATTAAGCTTTGGACATGCTCTTAGCACAATGCTCTATAGAATGATTTTTCTTTTGATTTTTGTGCCATTTTCTTATTTATTTTTTTTTGTTGATGTATTTTTTTTTTTTTAATTTAGTTTAGATTTAACTTTTAAGCGATTTTAAACTTTTTTTTCTACATAGATTTTTTGGACAATTTTGCCTATACCCAAAGTTTCAAAAGCAATAGTTTGTGTAAAAATGTTGCATAGAAGTTGCGTAGTTGTTGCATAGATTTGGCAGGGATGCTGATCCAATAGTTGTTCCCAGATTGAATCATTTAGTGAAATCATAGCGTAGAGTTTAATGCAAGAGCACGGTAGTTTCAGAGATAACCTCAAGGAATTCATTATTTCTGATTAAGTGATGACTTATTAATTAATTTTTGCTTATCAAGGTATCTTTATTTTTTCCTTGTTAAATGTCGTTTCAAGAACTTGACAACCATCTAATTAGAACATTTTTCAAAAATTCACTTTCAGTAAATCATTCATAAGAATTTAAGCGATAGAGGGAAATTTCAATGATTGTAGGTCTCAACATCTTTGAAAAACAAAAAGTTGATTGATGAAATGTAAGCATTTTCATTTGTTATAAATGAAATTAGAAATCAGAAACAACATTAATCAAAAATTGTTTTTTGAAGTCGACATTAATGAATCAGTTGCAAGAAAATTAACAATATTTCGAAACACTTATCACCAGCATTGGTATGTATATGAATGAACATAAGATTGCTCGTGCAATACACGAGACCAAAACTCTCTTTAAGCAGAAAAAAACTGCCGGAAAATGTGAGTTTATATTGAAAAATAATAACGGTTTTTGAGTTTTGAGGAAAAATATGAAATACTTGTAAGAAAGTGTATTGTGATATGTGTGTGGAACATAGTAGGGAAATTGATGTTTTGTTCCTGTATGTTTTGTGTATCTTAAAAAATAATAAACAAACCCCACAAAACTGAAGAATTGAAAATTTGTTTTTCATTTTCAGCGTATATTAAAATTTTAAATTAATACCATGTTCTTTTTTGTTTTTTTGTGGGATTTGTGTCATTTAAGAAAGAATATTACTTTTACCGCCTGAATCAATGTACACATAATTGTGGCCTAGAAGTAAATCATTTAAAATATTAAAACGTTGTCAAAGTAGCTTTGATTAGTAGATTTTCAATGTGCCTTATAGTTTTTAAACAAAGTAATTTACATATTAAGTCAAAATTATTTAAAATTTTATGAAACTCTTTTTGAATTTGTACTTTGAAATAAGACTAAACTATGAGACACACTGTTGATGAAAAAATGTGCTAATTATTAAAATTTAATGAAAATTTAATTGGCCAAGTAAATAGCACATTTTTGTTATTTTAAAATTTAATGACATTTTTTAAATGTATAATTTCACGAAAATTTCATTGGTCAAATAAATAGCACATTTTTAGTTTATGAATTTTTGGTGGAAATTTTTTTTAGATTTAATAATTTTTTAAAATGTATAATTTCACGAAAATTTCATTGGTCAAATAAATAGCACATTCTCAGTTTATGATTTTTTGGTTGAATTTTTTTTGACTTAAACATTTTTTAAAATGGATAATTTAACGAAAATTTCATTGGTCAAATAAATAGCACATTTTGAAATAATTCTTTTTTTATGTTGTTTTTAAATTTAATGCGTAATTCCACGAAACTTTCATTGGTCAAATAAATAGCACATTTTAAGTTTTTGATGAAGTTGATTTTAAATTTAATAATTTTTTAAAATTCATAATATTTTTAATTAAAATATTGAAATTTAGCAGTACCACTTAAACGTCAAACCCATCACAAATACTTTGATTTTAATAAATTAAAAATTATTATTGCTTCCATTTAAATTTTTCAGTGAAAGAAACGAGCTTATGATTTTTCAATAAATTTATGCAAACAAGTTAAACGAAATAAAAATTATCTCGTCGCGGGCGTAAAACATGAAAGAATTTATCGCTGTTTTAATTTATTTTAATTCAATTTACACATTTATTTAAAAAATTAAATCAATAGTCTTGTAATTAATGCTCAATTTGAAGTTGTTTCGTCAAATTAACCAAATTGAGCTATATTGTTTGAAGTTTGCTTTCTAAAAATTATTAAATTTTGATGAGATAAAAATTTATTATATTTAGAATCTGTTTCCCAAAACAAGTTTTAAATACACTTAAGTTAAACAGGGTGGCTTTTATTAATTTTTACATTCAAATAACTTCAAAAGAGTGTTTTTTTTCAGCAAAAAGTGCTTTCAACGAAAGTTGCTTGTTTAAAAATTAAAAATTTAATGTTGACAAAAATGTTGTTTTTATGAAAGAAAAAATTCATATGACCTTGATATTAATTACTAAAGTTACAAAATTTCCATCACCATAAAATTAACTCTACTAAGTATAGAAATTTTTCAAAGTTTTAAACCATATATCAATTCTTTTGTGTTATTTAAGTGCAAATTTTTAACTTAAGCACCCTGTAAAATAATGAGAAAAATATTTTTTATGTGAAAAATGTGGCTCAATAAACTATAACGAATTTGAATCACATTAAAATTTTTGTAAGTGAAACAAAAGTTACGCAATATTGACTAAAATTTCGTTAAAGCCAGAAAAATGAGTTTTGAATATATTTTTCCAGTATTTAAGCAAAACCAACAAGTAAAAAAATTATGAAAATAATTAAAATTTTATTAACAAATTAAATGCAAGAGACACACCGACAAATATGCGTCTTAAAGCGAAAATTTTTGTTTTTCATGCATTTAAACATGTCACTTGCGTTTCGTTGTGTTGGAAAAAACCAGTATTAAATAATATTTTTTTTTTTTACTATTTAAATTAAGCCATTAAAATTCTTATTTAATAAAATAAAAAGTTCTTAATTAAAAACATGCAAATTGTATTATGTTATTGTTAAGCCAAAGCAAAATGTTTCGGTATTTCTTTATGTCCAAATTTAGTCATCATCGATTTGGATAGAACATTAACGCTAACAATGTGCAAAGCTTTTAATTAAAGTTTGTCAGTTATTGGTGCATATTTAATGAGTGATAGCATTTGCTGTTGTTGTTGTTGTTGTTGTTGTTAGATAACACATTAATGTGTTTTTTTGTTTAGTATTTGTAAACTTCCGCTAAAATGTTAATTATATTAAGGAAATCCATATGCGGTTGTTGAGCTTTAGAACTTTGCTGTATCATCATCATCATCATCATTGTTATGGTGTTGTCACAAATTTTTCATTTCATTTACTTTTTGATTTATTTGTTTTTATGTTAATAGTTTTCTACTCCTTTTGCCATTATATCTACTACTACTTTTGATACTATTACCACTACGGTTTTTTTTTTTTCAAAATACTACATTGCGTTCGGCATAAGTGCGCGCTTGCGTGTGTTGTATGTGCAAAGTGTGTGTGCATGTGTTGAGGTACGAAAATGCAAATCATTTGATAAACTTTATACCTGATTTATGCGGTTTCGGATGATATTTGCCATCATCGACGACACCATTCGTTTGATAATTGACATCGTTTAATTGTTTCACATTGTTGTGAAATGTTAAAGAGTTTGGAAACCGATACTTGCCATTATTTGGTTCTCTATTGTAATCAGCTGGTAATGCGAAACTGCAGGCGGCAATGGTAGCCTGTAAGAAAAGAGAGAAATTTTAATTTAACAATAATGATATCTCAATATACTCAAATAAATAAATAAAATAAGTAAAGAAACAAAAAAAAAAAAAACATTTTGATAGTGATAATGCTACAAATGAATATAATGATATATAGTATGGTATTCAGTTTTTGAATAAATTAAGAAATTTTCGGAACGAAACTGGGTTTTCCGATTTTTAAAAAAGTCAAATCCAAATTTAATTTTAGATAGGTTTTAGATGGGTTTTGCTCAAAATACTTAATTTTCTTTTTCCCATTGATTTGTGAATCGGAATGAACTGGTGCATGTACAAGACTATAGACATGCCTTGTGGAACACAAAGCCATCTATGTTTTTTATTATTTTCATAAAATTCCATATATTGAAATAGTTTGTAACGCTTTGGCGCAAAATTTACTGCACCGATTTTAATAAATACTTTTTTAAAACAACATATTTGTGCTAATGAAGGTTATTGCATACTTTTGTTTTTAAACTTTTAAAGTTAAATATCCTTTTTTTAGGATTAAGTTATGCAAAACCTCATGCACAAATTGTCGTTTTGCTTTTTCGTTGCTTATGTATTCTGTGTTGTTTTTGTTGTTTTTTTCCTTTCATTTGCACCATTTGTGTTTGGCTTCGAAGTTCAAAGAACAAACTCTCATTTCAATTGTTTTGTTTTTTACTTTGAAGAGAGAATATAGAATGTGTTGTTAAGAGAATAATTTCATTATGAAAAAAAAAAAAACAACGAGGTGTGCGCGTGCGTACCACGAGTTTAACATAAAATATGAAATATAATATGAACTAGAGAGTCAGATCTTACCTTATGAACAAAATAAGGTTCAAAGTAAGTAATAAGTCTAGAAGTAGCAAAGTACTTTAGAGAAAACTTAAATTTTTTTATTTACAGACTTTTTTAAACTAAAATATTCAGAAGGCTATAATGCATCGCAAACTTTGCTAAATATATTCTTAGGGATAAATCACCACCCAAAAGCCAACAAATCATAGGCAATTATAATTAAAATTTCGATGCGGAAACAATAAGTAATATTTTGCACAGTCATATTTCAAAGAAAGACCTGCATTCACGTGCTTTCTCTGCTCAAAACACAGGGTTATTAAACTTCTGTTTCAATCAAATATTTAAATAACTTTTTTTTCTTCGTATTTTGCAAATATCAGTTTGCTGAACTTTTTAGCATTTTTGTTTGCACAATACCCCGCAAACGTAATATTTCTGCGGTGATAAATTTCATATTAATTTCTAAATTGCATTAAACTGACAAGATCTGACATTCGACTATAAATGCCGCTGCTTTTGAAGAACACGATCAATAAAATTATTATTTTTTTTATTTCTTACAGGTATTTATTTATAAAAAAACATTAAAATTACTCACAAATGATTCATGAAATAGTTAATATTATTTATTTTTTGTTTTTTAAGTCTAAGCTTTGTTTTGTAAAATATAATAAATGATTAAAAATAAAACAAGTTATTAATTGAATTAAGCAAGCGTTGACATGAACACACAGCGCTTTTAAGGCGTGTAGAACCATCAAATGTTTAGTTTTTTTGTACGAACAAGAACCGTAACGTACTATTTTTGGCAGAAGAAGTCGTACAATATTCTATATTTGTTTAAACAAAACAAAACAAACATTTAGTTTGATTAATAGCTGCATCTTTTCGTTAATGGTTCAAATTTGAGTTGTTTCTATTGTACCCTTAGTTTTATAGTTAAGGTTAAATTTCATTCTGATGAGCTAATGGGTGTGTTGACTTTATAACAATTTTCGTACATTTTTCATTTTTTTTTTTTTTTGTTTTATTTCTATTGAATAGTTTTTGTTGCATATTATTGTGTTAATAAATTTGCTTGTAAAAAAAAATTAATGAATGTGAAAATTATGGTGGTTCTTACAATTTATGTGCATCAACATAGCATATTTGGATTGTTTCGTGGAAACAAGTTTTGATATGACACAAACTATCTTGTTCATCTCTTTAGCTCATCATTAAATTTAAAAACTATGATATTAATATTAAGAAGATATATTAATTCAGCTAAATTTGGAAATAATTTTTAATAATATTTGGCATAAGTTGTGAAATAAAATTGGTTTTCACACGAAAGTGTCAAATTTTTTTGTGGTATTTAAATGTAAATGTGTTTAAAAGTATTGGAGTATCGAAATGACGATTTCTTTGATTGCCGAAGTGTGGCGCACGCTGAATTTCATTCAGAAAAACGAATTTTGAAATATTAATCTTATTAATCTCAAACTATGAATCTTATTAATGAATGTTTGCTGAAGATAGCCAGATTTGTGGTAGGATATCTCATGATAATGCAAATTTGCTTGAAGCTATGTTTCTGAAAAAGTTCTAGCCAAAAACTTGACGAAAATCAACGACCAAACCCATATTCCACTGATATGGCCCCGTCTGTCTTTGTTTTCTTTCCAAATCTAAGTTCATCACTTTGAGGAAGATGCTTCGAGTCGGTTGAAGCTACGAAAGCAAATTCGCTGAAGATTTTTTAACAATCAGTTATCTAACATCCTTAAAGCAAGTTTCCTATCACTTATGCGAAAATTAAATATATGAAAAAATAAAAGTTCGTTACTTGAGTCTTTTTGAAATATGTACTTTGAATGCTGGAATTTCGATCATCCTTGAGAGTTCTGTTGAGCTCAAAATCATTCAAGATGTTTAAACAGATTAATGTACATATGTAGGTATGTAAATATTGATTTTAAACGAAGTTTTTGTGGCTTTAGCTTTTGTGAAAAATTTGTTTTTTAATTCTAATCATTTAATGACCTTGAATAACCTTATCACAAAAAGGAACTAGCTTACTTTCATAATAAATGTATTGAAAAATGTAAAAAATTTAACTTGCAAACAGTTTTTTTCTATATGAAAAACGGGCTATTTTAAATATTAAATTAATAAAAAATTTTACTTGATGTAGACAATTAAGTTAAACATTTGCTTAGTGTAAAAAATGGCAGTTTACATATTTATAAGTGGAAAATTAATATCAATGTGTATACATTAAAAAATGTAAAAAATTAAAAATTAGTGTTGTCTTCAAAAAAATGCATTTTGAATTTTTCTCAAGTAAATTAATTATATACACATGTAAGTTGTAAAAACAACTAGAAAGTGGCATTTACACGACGAAGAAATATAATAAATATTTGCTGCCTTTCCTTATGTATATTAAGTAACAAAATGTAGTAACATTTTCTCAATGAAGAAAATGTAGAACATCGAAAATTTTCTTGTAATATTTTTCATTAGAAAATTCAAGATTTCACACTTGTAAAAAAATTTTACATGGTGTAGAAAATTTAAAAACATTTTCTTTTCATGAGTAGATGGCATATATTACGTTTCTTGGTTTATGAATATGTAAAAAATTATTATTTACACATGTAACAGAAAGACACATAAACTACTTGATGTAGAAAATGCAAAAGAATATACATATGAATTCAGTAATAAAATAAATTCATTTTATTAATGCTGAAAACCGGTACACTTTCTCACGGTTAAAACACGAAGCAGTCAAAATTTTTTTTAAAAAAATTTAATTTGAATTCACAATAAAAGTTTTATCACGAAATTGTTTTTGCAGTATACATTTACAATATTGCCATGCTAAGTCTGAATATCACATTTAGTTTTGCTGTTTTTTCTTTAATCAAAGTTCATTGTTTACATATTTATTACATGTATGTATATATCTGCAGATTTTTCACACTTTGAGATGTAATTAATGTTTTTTTATACACCTTTTTATTAAAAAGTTCTCAATTATTTTTTTTTTTTTGTTTAATTAGCACTTTTACTTACCACTATGGTAACGAATAATAAAACTTTTGTATTCATTTTTAATTTATTTTTTTAAATATCACTTTTTCAACAGAAAATAAATTCGCTTTTTTTTACTTTGTTTAATTTAAACAAATTACTTTTTTTTTAATTTAATTTAATTAAAATTTTCACTACTTATTTTGCTGTATATAATCCTAGTCGATTTGCGAGGTAATCCTTTCGCTTTGGTTGCTGCAGCAGGAATGTATTGACATTTGGTCCAGACTGTTCAATTTATATATGATGAAGGCAAACAATTCGAATTCGTTAACAAATGGCGAAATTCGATGAGATTTTTTTTTTTTTTTGGTGTTCGTGCACTGATTTCATGGAGATCAATTTTTGTTGTTTCTTTTTAGTATTCTTGTGCTCTTCTTGTTACTGTTACTATCACTATTGTTGTGGTTGTTGTTATTGTTAAGCTGAGCACATCATCATCGCTAACCTGCTCTTAGCTCACGTAACGTTGACTCTGACTCTTCGTCTTTTCTCAATTTTGAATTTAAATTCTTTCTGCTACAATTTTTATCGCATTTCATTTGTTTTGATTTTAATTTTGTTTTTGTTTTTACTTAAACTGCAGTTCAAGTTCACATTTTATGACTTTTATTGTTATGCGCATGTGTGTGTGTCAATCTCTTTTGATGACATCCTGTGAACTTTTGCCGGGTGCATCGCCACATGTCTACTGATTATTCATAGGATGGCTGGGTTTTAGAAAAAAAAAAAATTAATAATTTTAAATATTCATTCAAAATTCTTGCTAAACAATTGGTGCACATTATTGGGGTTCTTGGTATCAATTATAATTTTTATTACTTTGTGTTTTTTTGTAAATTTTAGTCATTCTTTTTGTCACATCACAATTATGTGCGAAATTGCTGTATTTATCATGAAATTCGAAACTTTTTGATAACGTTGCTAAAAAATTTTTAATTCAAGATTTTTGGGACTTTCCAAAAATGAAATTTTTTATTAATGCAGAAAGTAACTAATATATAGTTTTCTTTAGCCTTTTTGAATTATAAATTTTTTAATCAAACTTGCTTACTTATACTATGAGCCACGTTCAACTAAATCTCTATATATACTGCAAGTTTCTTTCCCTCTTGTAATCCAGAAAACATTTGGAAAGTTGTTGAATCTTCCATCTTTCGTGGGATAATCTTCTAAAAGAACAAATTATAACAAATATTTTTATTGAATATTTTTTTTTCGTTTTGGCGGATAGTTTCATGTTAATATTGTAAGAAAACGAAAGTTTAATTTTGATGCATTTTTTTTTGTTTACAGTAAAGCGCAAACCGATACGACAAAGGACGAAGGTACAAAAGTTATGAGATTGATCTTTCTATTAGTGTCTATATAGTATGTAGTTCTTAAAAATATTTTTTGACGATATACATAACTATAATCAGAAACATAAAAATATTTTCAATAACCTAAAACACTCAATCACAGTAAAAATTTAGTCCGCAATTTAATGTTGTTGAACGGTGGGATCTCACATATATAAAATGTGACATTTTTACATATAAAAATTTTAAGTATCAAAAATTGTCTGAAAATGAGAAAAACCTTAATATATGCCAGTTATCGTGATTTTTTTCTTCTTGAAATCGATCTGGTTCAATATTGCTAACACTTCATCCTTATTCTACAAGGGCTCACTAAGAATTCCACATAATTACAATTGGTTTTTTGTCGTCAATCGAGACGGGCTCTGGCACGGCTATCCTGGTTGGTTAGTTTCGCCAAAATGCATCATTATTTTTTATTTGGTTAATCACCATTTTTCATGAAAAAAAAAAATTAAACATTATTTAATCGAACTTACAGTCATTAAGCAAAGACCAATATTGTAAATTTTTACTTATTGATCAATGCTATTTTTCAACAAACATGACAAAGATAACTAATGGAACAATTTGAACCTGGTAATTGGTGACATGTTTCGGCTATTACCAATAGCCTCATCAGACCAGTTTGGTTAATTCTGTACATGGACTCGAACCCCTGACCGTTCATGCATTGCAATTGCATATTTTGCGACGGCCGCTCTAACACTTGAGCTACTGAGGGACTTGTCATGAGGTGTACAGAGTGCGCATATTCCATTTGTCATCCTTTGTCACTTTCTCGCTTTACAATATTGGTCTTTGCTTAATGACTGTAAGTTCGATTAAATAATGTTTAATTATAAAATAATCAGTCGCTAAAATCAACTTTCTTAAAAAAAAAAAATTATTATTTGGCCTAAAAACAAGTGAAAAAGAAATTTATTTTTTATTTTTGTGAGCCACTTACAGAATGTAACATTACTTAACCCACAAACGTAAAATATAGGTATATAAAAAATTTTATTTTATTGTGTTACTCAACATTTTTCATGAAAAAAAAATCGAAGATAATCTAAAAAAGTTTTTATGTAAAACAAATTTTTTTTTTCGAGTTATTCCATAAAAAATGACGATTAACACGAAAAAAAAAAATTTTCTGCCAATTTAGTGTTTCTATCGTGCTTAGCCAGTACATACAAATAAATAGTCAGAGAGTATTTTAAAAAATAAACCTACATTTCTCTTGATTTTACAAGTTTTTAAAAGAATTCCAAATAAAACTAGCGACCTTTAAATTTTAATAGAATTGGCTGAAATTTTACTGAATTTTTACGTAAGGTGTTATAGAACCGATTTAATTTAGGACCTGCGAACATTTCAAGTCTTCGAGTTTTTTTGGTCGCCCTTATGTATTTTTTACGGTTGCACTTCTGTAATGCTCACTGCACTGTATTGCTCATAAACTCAGATGCAACTAAAAAGGTTTTACTAGCAATAATTTTCATGAAAAGAATCAAAGTTTCTATATCAAGTTTGACGCAAAATGTTAAGTTTCGAATAAGCGCTTATCTCATAAAAATGTCAAAATAATAAATAACAAATTTATAATATTCAGAAAGAAAAAAAATTTAATAATTCAAATATTTGGTCCTTTCGTACTTAAATAATTTCATTTATTATAGATAGAAACCAAGCAAGAATTTAAAAGTCGAACAGACTTAAATACTTGAATGGCTACACCCAAATCTATCTTTTAATCCAAAATTGAGGTCACATTCTTTTTTTATCGATATGAACTCTTCAAAAAAAATCAACAAATAAGCGATAAGAAAACATCACAAATAAACAAATTACAAAAATTTTTGAGAATCGAAAATGGAAACTAAGCTCATATTCAATGTAGACGAGATAAAAAGAGTTTTGTATTTATGCCTACATAGCTGCTTGGATCTTTGCATACGATGTTGGGCACGCGTATTCAAATACTTAAGAACAATTTTTTTTTTTTAAATTTAAATTTTATTTGGAATAATGCTTCTTAATTAAAATTAAAAATAAAAAAACACATATGTTTTTGAGTCGATAAGGATTTGAGCTTATCTACTTCGTAGTATTGTTTGATGACGACTCCGTTTATAAGCTGGCTCGGCTACAGTCAATTGATTCGAATCGAAGCAAAATTGATAAGTTTCAACAAAAATTATCATATGAAGAGTTACTGCGTGCAAGCAGATGTATACGAAATATGTTCATTCTAGGTAACGCTTAAATGTAGCAATTTCTCTATGATCTTCTTGTGTATGAAGAAATCGACAGTGTGTTCTTAGCCAAAGCTTTGGGGTCTTATGATTATAAATATAGTAAGTGCGAATTTCATTTAATTTATGACTAAAATTTCGGAACGAATGGAAATATTGAACAAAGATTTGCAAAATTCAGAAAGATGTCTGCTCTATAGCAATAATCGTGCTTTTATGTTTTCGAAGGATTAATTGTGTTCCTGAAATATTTCCGCAAAATTTTTCAAATAGATGTCAATGTTTCTTGGTTAATATGAATTAATAATTTGACAAAAGCAATTTTAAAAATATATTTTGAAAATTTTTCTTATAAGTAGATATCTGATTCTTTCCTTCCACATACATTTTTAAACAACGCATAAAATAATTTAACGAAGTATAATAGGATAGTAAAATACACATCCTTGGTAGCAAAAGAAAGGGGGGCTTACGTGTCAGATGTCGCAGTTCCGCCTTACTTGTTACATTTTTACTGCTAAGGTGGCTTTATGTATTCACCTTTGATATTTTAGATTTAGGGTCACAATCATAGGCGTCGAGTATGGGGGCAGAGCACTTTTTGTCCCCTCAAAAAATATTTTGAGGGGCCTCGCCCCCCCCAATATTTTAGAGAGCAAAATGTTTTCTCACGTAGATGCCATCACTGCCATTCAAAATAAACAATATTATTTTGGTAATATTAAAATACTGATCGAAAATTTAAGCAAGCTTGAGAGATAAATCCGTAGTGATTTGGAGTGAAATTGATAAAGAAAGAGTTTTCGTAGGCATTGAACTACCACAAGAAAAACGCAACAGAAAAGTTCCAAGTTAGATGATTCGAATAATAATGTTAAAGATTGTATCACTTGAAAATTTTTTTTTAAGTTTTGCCCCCCCCCCCAATATTTATTAGAACTTTCCGCCTCTGGTCACAATTTTAACATGTTATAATATAATTTGAATTTTAAAGTTAGATTTGATTTATAAGTGGCTTAAAAAAAACATAACTGAAAGTAAAATTTCATCACGTTGCATGCTTCCAGTAATTAATGTATAAAAACTAAAGGTGTCAGCAAAACCACTACTGCAGATTATGTGGTGCAATGCTCCATCAAAAGAAAAATTTCGTGCTAAATATAAAAAAACATTTTTAGCACCAATAAAGTTTTAATCTAAAAGAGATCAACAAAATCCGGTCAGAGATAAAAGTTGAATTTACTTAGTTATGAACGTGCGATATCTAAAGCAGAAGAAAAATAAGAGTTAAGCTTCGTAGAACATATAAAAGTAAATGAAATATTTTGATGACTCCCAAAAACTAAAAAAAAAAAAACAAAAAATATATTTTATGAGGGTTGACTAAGAAGAGTGAAGATTACAGGTAGAATAAATAAATTAACCCGACATTTATCTTTAAACACAAAATCTAAATTAGTTGAAAGTGGCACTTTTGTCAAAAAAAAAAAAACAACCACCAAAAAAAAAAAACATTAAAATAAATTTCACAAAAATCTAAATGTGTACATTTTAAAGTTAAAAACATTCTTTATGGTTAAGCCGGAAGCTCAGCATATGCTGTCAGAAAATGTCATCAAGTTTTTTAATTTTATCGCAAAAACGGTAACTTAAAAATAAATGATATTTTTGGTACAATTTATCTGCAACGCTTAATAATAACAGTTTAGTTATTTTTATGGATATGGAAAATGTAAAAGAGACCGTTAAAGGTCGTACATTGAACTGTCTCGTAGAAAAAGGAGTGTTACACTCTGTTTTTCGGGTATTTTGCAGAGTAGCATCGTCTGCCCAAAAAGAACTGAGCTCACAACGCGTAGTGTGTGTTTCTTTTTTGTATTAATGATATAAGACATGTTTTTTTTTTTTTGTTGAAATGCAAAATTTTTAAAAATGGTAATAAAAATTTAATTTATTTAAAATCATTATATTTTTTAAGAGGATTTTTACAGCAGAAGCACCACTCATGGAGAGAAAAAAGTGCATGTAAAATTTGCCCATGTATAGAAAGTCATTTGTTTTAGTCGTTGTGAGGCTTAACAAAACGTGAGTTTTGTTGTTGATTTAGTGTGTGTGTGTGTTTTTTGGTCGGTGTTCTTAACATTGACCTTGATAATCAATTCACACTTCTTTTTTTTTTTTTTTTTTTTTTTGTCGTTATCTTGTACGTACGAGTAAATATATGCAAATTGATATTGTATTTTGTACTGCATGATGTGGTTGTTTTTGTTTTGTTTCTGTTCTGTTTTTGTTGCATTACCTAAACGGAAACATTAATTTTATATCGTTTGCAAGAGATTTTGACATTAATTAATTTAATTTTATGATAAATGCGTATTTTCAACTGATCACCTTAATGTTTAGTGATTTTTAAGAGTTTTTGATATTTTATTACATGCATTAAATATTAAACGACGTGGGTTTTCACACATATTTAAGTCCGTCAACATCGCTTTTTTTTGGCATAGCAGCCTGTTTGATTGCATGCGAGAATAATTTTCATTATTTAATAAATTGAAGGATGAAAATTAAAAGTTATTAAACTTTGAATATTCTTAAGGCTAAAGGCTTTATCGAAAGAATGCACTCCATCCGAATAGTTATGCGTAATTGAGTTTAAATTCGTTGCTTAAGCTATGACTAATATTTCAAAGGCGAAAGCGGAAAAAATTGGCACCTCCCACAAAAGACACTAAGTACAGTAGAACCTCTGTAAGTCGAAGAGAGATGCCAGAAAATTCAATTATAGAGTTTTCGTCTTATGGAGGACTTCGACAATAAAATCACTTCGCTAAAGGTCAAATGAAATCACGTGCTCATACATTTCACTATCATTTCATAGAATTGCTTTATTTTACATAAAATTTATATATATATATGTAGCTATATAGGTAATTCGTATCAAATGATCTAGTTGTAAATGTTGTTAAATCTAACATTGCTCTGTTCGAGATGCAGAGGTCAAATAAATTTTTTCGAGTTATAGAAGGAAAATATGTACTGAATTTACTTGTAGGGACTCACTAATTATTTTGGCTTATAGAGGGGTCAGCAATGCAGGTTTTGGGGCTTAAAGCGAAGGGAACACAATATATTTTCGAGTTTGGGAGGCCATCGACTTATCGAGGTTCGACTTAAAGAGGTTCTACTGTATTATATATTGGCACTTATGACAGCTACAGATGGACTCCTCGCGTTTGCATACTTCGTTTCACTTTTGAGCTCGGCGCGTGCTTCTCAGATTTTTTGTTTGCTTTTTATGTTTCGCAACTTTATTCTAACCTCCATTAACAACTAAAGGTATGCAAAGGAATTTTACCTGTCTTTATTAATAAAAAGTATGCAATGGAATTTTTGTTTCTTTAATATATTTGTTTTTTTCTTTTTCTTCTTTCATTGTATGTATTAGGGTGGTCCAGAAATTCTTTTTTTTAGTTTTCAACCGCCTTCTCGAAGCCATAGGTTCCTTATGGTTTGAAATGGGGATCCTATTTTTTTCAGAGGAAAAAAAAATTTTTAGAGGTCGCGCTACTCGTTTTTATATTTAAAATTAAGGTCTCATAACATTTTAATTTTTAAAACATACTATGTATGCACTTAAATTTTTTGGCACTGAAAACTATTTTATGTAAAAGAAAGATATTGCTCGTGATATGGTTAGGTTAGGTTAAAAGGGTTGGTTGCATATTTTTTTGTTTGTCTTACATATATAAAAATATTCTCCTTCTTCTCCTTAAATTGTTTTATTGAATGGGGGCAAACCACCCAGAAGACTTGGTAAAGTTGAGGATGCTTGTGAGTTCCAACTCAGCTAGATCCGCAAGACAAACAAAGAACACAGTACCAAAATATTTGGTTCGTTTCCTCATTAGCCCCGGGCATTTGCAGAGCAGATGTTTAACCGTCTCTTGCTCTTCTTCATCTCCGCAACTCCTATAGAAATCTCTGAAAGGAGCACCATAACACAGAGCCCCAGTCAGTACTCCTACAACAGTCCTTAGCTATCCTCTTCTGAATCTTAAGAGAGTTTACGTCCCTCCCAGATTCAGTCTAGGCCAAATATTCGTGACGTTCTCCATCCGGCGGTAAGCTTCCTCCTTCTGTTCGTTTGTTTCTTGATTTTGCTCTCTATTCGATAGTGTTATTCCGCCAGCGCTATTTTAAAATCTACCACTTGTTGATTCTCCAGTTGTTCTGATCCTGTTTTGGCACATTTGTCTGCTTTCTCATTTCCGGAAGCTGAGCCTTATAGTATGCAGTCGGATTGAAAGTAGAGATTTCCTTCACTCTTCGATTCATCATCATATTTGCCTTGTTTTTGATATCCTTTATGACTATGCAACGTAAGTGTAGCTCTAGACTAGATATTTTTCTCGTGTTATCACGATGAATTGCTTTTATATGAGCTAATCAGATTTCTTAATATGATTTTATTACATCGAATCCGTTGAAAAAGTCGGATTTTGAAAACTGGAACTAAACTGTATTTATTCGTTTTAGCTTTGTAGTTCTACAGTTCTGAGTCATTCCTAACTTTTTCTTATTAAAAAGAAATTATCGCGTGAATCCGTTTCTTACCAAAAAATTAATATTCAATTAATGAAAATTAAGAGTAACTTAATAAATGAGTAAGTGCGGAATGTTGCCTCCAAAAATCAGAAGAAGAGGAAGAAAAAAAAAACCAACCGCAACAAAGTTCACAAAATTTAATTTGCATCTGGCGCCAGACGAGGGCATTGAAATTAATTTCAAAAAAAACAACATGTTTTTCAAAATCGATGAAAATAAATATTGCACACGTATTCACGCATGTGAAAGTGAGAAATACATGGCGGAAATCTTCACTTAAAACAGAAAAAAAAATTACTCATGCAAAATAGTACACGAAATTTGTCATTGTTCTACATTTCAAGTGCATTTGAAATTAAGATTCTTAGTGATAAAAATCGACGTTAATTTCGAAATGAGTAAAAAAAAAGTGATATAGTAGTCATATTGATAAAAACCCAAAATCTAATAAATTAAACAGTAGCAATTATAAATTAGCTAACGTGCTTTTTTTTTTAAATCGCAAAACCAATTAATTTATTCATAAAGTTCACATTTTAAGAGTAGTTACATTTTATAAAATTACCCAAATTATTCAAAACAAAATTAAATGTAATTCATATTTAAATGTGGTTGGCGCATTTAAAATTAAATTTTCATTACTCTGAATGTTTTTATAAAGTCGCAGTTCAATAAACAATTTTTTTTGTCTTCGAGTTATTTTTTTTTATTCTGGTAAAAGGTACATGACTTTAGTTTTTAAAATTTTTAATTAAATTATTTTTTATGCACATAATTTTATCAAACTTCTTCAGTATACAATTTTTGACAAATTCTTAATATCATAATTAAGTTGATTGATTGCGCTTAGTAATAATTGTGTCTGTTGATTCAACGATTTCGTGGCGCAATTAATTATTTCAGTTTAATTTCAATTGAACTAATTACATCGAATCCTATTGTTATCCTGGCACCTGCAATTAAAAAAAATACTACCGGAAATATGCGCTGAAAAATTACACAACATCAATTCGTTTTGAACTTTTAAGACAATAAATGAAATTCATATTTTTATTTGTCAAATTAATTAGTTAAGAGTTAGCAGGTTTGATGAAATTGATTCCTGTTTTGATTTTTAGAATTAATTAGCGAAAAAATGGTTCAGAGAAAATGCTCGTATTAAATTAAGACATTAAAAATTCATGAGTTAAGCACCTTGTACCGATTAATTTTAAATTCTTTCAACATTTTATGTGACATTTAGATACAGCAAAACTCGTTATATTGTTTTTAATAGGCGATGTAGAAGTTTTGTTTTTTTTTTGTGAACTATTTCTTTCTTCATTGGAACTTTAAGTGATAAAAATGCAGTTTGAAATTGTGATAACCAATATAGCCCTGAAGAAAGTTTGATATTAAAAGACTTTGATACATATATGCATCCTCTCAGTAAGTTAAATAGTTACAGAAATCTTATATTCTCTTTTACAGTGAAAAAAAGAAAAAAAAAAAATACTAAGGGTGTTATATATGGCCTTGGCAAAAATTACATACCCTGCCCCTCAAAAACAATAAAAATGCTAGTAAACTTACATATGTTTATGTGGGAGGTGTCATGCCCTTTATTCGAAATTCGTCAACTTTTTATCTGATGCTAGACCGAACTATTTCTTGAATTTGTTTGACATTCGGTTTCATTACTTTGAATGAATGGACATAAACTTTTTTCGAACTTTTTTTCTGGTTATTAAAATATTTTTACCTTTAATTAACGACCATTAACGGTTTTTAACTCTAATTAATGGCTTAACGGTCTCCTACGGCTTACGGTTGTGGCATCCAATTAACGGCTTGGCCACGTCAATAACGGCCACTTGGCAACCCTGTGTACAACCGACTTTGGTGTTGCTCCAAAGGTTACTATGCAAATGTAGGCGTGTGTAATTGGAAAACTTGTTAGTTAGTTTTCTCATGGTACAAATAATTCTCCCTTGGCAAAAATAATTAACTTTTTGTCGAAAAGTAGGGGAAGTGCGTGTACCTTGGAGCAATTTTGAGCAAATCGTTTGCAGGCTCCAAACTACGGCTGCTTTTTTTCTCTGACGCCTCTATATTTTAAACTGATATTTTAGCTATAATGGCATGAATACAAAAAGCCGCAGTCTCTTTTCCAAACCCACGTAAAAGACGTTTTTCTTTAGAATGCCAAAGGTCCAAGGTACAATCAGGCATTGGACCTTGGACCACGAGACTAAATTTACCAAAATTTTTCTTTCCTACTAAATAGTTTTTTATTATCAATTTTGGACTGATATATCAATATAGTGCTTCCAGATAATCAAAGTTTAGCTAAATGGCGAGTTAAATTTGCATTTCCGATTCAGTCCGTTTTAGCAGCAGATCTACCACTTAAACCATTTTAAATTGACTACTTTACCTTCACCGTAATTTTTGCTCCGATTAATATTTTTGAATTATATTCGTAATACAATTCACGACACAGAAAAACTTTGCAATTTAGACTGGTTCAAGGTATACTCCTTGCATTGGTCCAAGGTACACGCCAAGCACAAATTTCGGAAAATATTCAAAAACAATTTTACCCTAGGAAATAATAAGATATTAAGATAATTAACTTGAAGAGAAACGTAGGGTTCCGTTATTTTGTCATAGATCGCTAATTCAACAAAATAACACAGCTCGTAAGTCGACCTTGAAATGGCGCAATATCCTGTGGTCGGATGAGACCAAATCTAATATTATTTACCCGCACACGTTGAGTACCACACTCAGGGTAAAATTTGGTTTCATCCGACCACAGGATATTGCGCCATTTCTTCACTGGCCAAATGGCATGCTCCTCAGCGAAATGTAACCTTTTACTGACGTCCTGTTTGGACAGGAAAGGTATTTTTCTGGATCTCTTTGCTTCTAAATTATTATTAATTAGCCTTTTCCGAATAGTTGAAGGGCTGACATTCATGAAAAACACTTTTTTTACTTCATTAGTAGATGCAAAGGGGTTCTATCTCACAAATCTCAACATAGTCCTCTCAAGAATTGGCCATATTTTTGACTTTCGTCCACGCGCTTCCTTCTGTGTCGTATATTTTATTACATTTTCTACCATTCTCTTGGGGCCATTTAACGTTCTGGCTATTTTTCGTTATGAAAATCCGTTATCGTGAAGGTCTTTTATGTCTCTACGAAGCTGGACGGTGCAATTTCGACCTCTCCCCATTCTGAATCACTAAATTATATTATTTGGTTATTTTTTCAAATTATAATTTTAGATCATCTCATATACAATACCGTAATAGCTTATAAATGTTTAAAAACCACAAAGTTTCAAAAATATAACTTACTTTATATTCGTGTCCCTATTATTTCGCACAGGCTAAATTGAGCCCACTTCACAATACGATCAACAACTTCGAAACGACGAAAAATATTTTTACTCTGATAACGGTTCTTTACTGCATTAATATCCCAGCAAGTAATGTAATATAACATTTTATCTCAATTTTTTCCAACAGAAGCAGAGGTGTTTTTGAACTATTTCAATGTAAGTGTCCCTATTATTTTTCACATGACTGTAAATAGAGAAAATTGTACTGTTACAATCTTTAGCTACACGCTGGCAAACATGAAATATCGTTGTTGGTTCAAGGTACAATCGGTCCAAGATACATGATCTTCCCCTATGCAATGCAGTTTTAATGCAGAGTGTGCACTGGTATTAGGCATACTTTCTTGCAGTACTTCCGCAAAACAGTTGGAATGAGTATTGATTCGAGGTTTGCACTCATCCTGTAGTATGTCTAACACCAGCTTTGCTATTCACTGTACTTAATTCCGCATTAAATTATCATTGCGGCATAAAGTTTAGCTAGTAGAGATCGGTATATTAAAAACAAGTTTCGGCGGTAACATATATTGGAAATATGTATTGGAATAATAATGCTACATGACAAACTTTCTTCTGTAAGAGTTCTTAAATGCTTCGTATAAGAAGCCAAAGTTGTTGTAAAATCTGATTAAATATCATTGATTATTCTCATTTATCTTCCTTGTCCACGCCTAGTGGAATGTTGCGCTTTAAATTTTTTTGGATTGGTCGAATATATGCATCGAAGCTTGCGAAAGTGTTAAATTATTTGTGATATTTTGGCAATCATTACTCATGTTTTTTTTTTATCAGAGTACCCAGTGGCATAAACTTTTGCATATCATAAATTCGACATAAATTTACTGGCAATTATCATAAATATGCATTGTATTGCAAATTATGTGTATTATATTTTGAATTAAAGATTAACACGATGTAATGTATGATATGATTTTTCGATGATCTTATGCATGATGCATGTAAGCGATAATTTTACTAAAACCTTGAACTGTGGTTGCAAATTTCCACCACATTAATCGTTAAACCAAAAATTGTGTAGGAAATTCACCGAAAATGGGAAGTCGAGTCACTGCCAAAATATTTTGTCATAGTTCGTCTACTGCTACGTACGTAAGTGGGAATTCGAGTACGTTCATTGATCCTTACGATCGTAAATTTTGCGACCGGATTTTTATTAAGCAGTTGAATATTTTCGATATGTTTATTTACGAGCCAGTTTAAATTTATTGTCACTTAAAATATTTTTTTTTTTTGATTGTATTTTATAGATTTTCAATTATTACATTTATCTTATTCACGCTGTTTAGGTGAGAGTTCCATTTTGGTTTCAACATTTGATTACTTTTTGCATCAGACGCTGTTAGATTATTCAAGTCATTTAATTAATAACAATTATTAATTAGTCATTAAGGGTCTAATGAGTAATATGGAATTTTGTTTTTCAATGCAAAAAATTGCTTGTCGCCATTGAATGCCTATAAAAATTATTTAGTTTTGATGACTTTGCTGCGCATGCGTACGCATCCAATAGGTGCGCGGTTTTTGAACTTGATTAATTGAAATACGGTTCATTGCGCTTTAATTAAGCAGCCATTGTTTGTGAAATGAATTTCTTTTGTCAGATTTAATTTATTTATTTATAAAATAATTTTACAATATTTCTTACATGTTCTTATTTTTTTTTTGTTGCTGCTTTTGTTTCAATTACTTATTTTTTTTATTATTCGCAGTTTTGTCTAACAGCAATAAATTTAAAAATATATATATAAAATCAATTCGCTCTTATTTATATGGGCTTTTAAAGTGTGATTTTTTCAATTAAGACTAATTGTCTCGGTGATTTAAATCACAATGATGTGTTGTTTAATTAGTTATAAATTTTAATGTTACATCAATCAATGAATTAACCTTAAAACCAATGCGCTCTTTTACATTAACGCTACGTAAATTATACGTCCTTATAAATATTTTACTAATATACTTCAGTAAGTTCCATGTTAGCTGTCTCAATTGTTTTTTTTTTTTATATTCAACTATTTATTCATAAACAAAATTAACAACTTTATTTAATACATTTTATAAAAAATTAGTTAGAACGTTGCACAGTAACAATTTCATGTCAAATTTGCGTACATTATGCCTCCAGGGTTAATAATATAACACATAAATATTTGGCTCCTGTTTGAGTAAAGTGCCTGCACTTTGTTAAAAAAAATTCCAGAAAATAATTTCGATGCCGGTTTTGTCTTGAATATTTTGAATAAGAATACTTCTTTTGCGAGTTATTTACGGGATTCAATAAATTGCACAATAGGGCCTGCAAACTTAATTTTATAACATAAGCAGAGGCTGTAAATTTCAGAGACTCTGCGGCATTGCTATAAAGATCAGACTCAGACCTCCTAATCACGCATGTCAAATTTGAGTTAATGTTTCTATTAATGCTAAATGCTTCCAAAAATGTTCATATCGGCAATGTTATTAAACTTTTCTAAAGCTACTTTTTGTTACGTAAAGTTGGCGTTATCTTATTCCCTTAGCATGAATCTCATTTTGCCTAATAATGGTAATAATTGATCAATTATATTTGGATAATTATACAATGTCAAACATATGTTTGATAATATTTACCAAATAATACTTGTGGCTAAATCAAATATTTCTTTGCTGGAAATATTCACTTGTTAATAGTCATCAAATTATGTACGTTTACTAATAACGGATTAACGTTAAAATTGATGAGCAAAAAAACCGATATCGAAATCGATTCATAAATAAATCAATATTTTCCAATATCGTCACACCCTGATATTGGATGCCGTCGCTATTTACACAATCACACTGAGAATAGAGTATGCTTCCTTTAAACAAATGTATGTATTTGGTTTTTAGATTTTTAAAATATTTGTTAACTATCAACAAATTTTGGTAGTTATAACCATGTCCATAATTGAAATTTAAATTGTTATTTATTGGGACAAGGTTATATTAGCATATTCAAGTGAAACACTACTTAAGTACATATATTGTGCTTGGTACGCAGTTTAGGTATTTATGATTGTATAAATACAAACGACATCCTATATAAGGATGTAACGATATTGGAAAAATCGTTTTTGGTCGTCGGTTTTTAGCACAAATCGATATTAACGAATGTATACGTTTGCGAAAAGAAAATATATTTTATTTGAATTAGTGATTATTAACAAATAAATGATTGCTACAAAAAACAATAATATTTGTATCAACCAAATTATTATTACCAAATATATAATTGATCCAATAATATTATTTAATTCACTGTTATATGTGACATTTTAACATATATCAAATATTTATTTCGCCTATATAAAAAACATAATTTGTTAATTATTAACAAATATCGATATACAATATATAACTAAATCGTTTTCTCTGTGCATAAATACCTTAAACATACTCTTTCCTCAGTGCATACATAAGAAAAAATAGAAAATTCGCAATAATGATGGAATTCACTGAATCTGAAGCTTTTTTTTTTTAACGCGTGTAAAGAATATTGACTGGGAAGGTGGGGGGAATGAAGAGATAAAAAAACATACATATGTACTTACGTACTTTTTAAACCAAATTTGACAGCATTTCCGAAAAACTGTCAAATAATCTATCAGGTTTTTTTCTACCGACCTTAGACGAAGTTGTTGTGTACTGCACTTATATGTACATTCCATAGGTTTCCTGGTTCAACTTTCGACTCAGGAATGGTAATACACCTTTCGACTCAGGAATGGTAATACACTTTTCATATATAAGGAGTTAAACCACTGTTAATTTTTCAAAAAGTTTTTTTTTTTTGTCTTAAAAAATACTTTGACATTAGGAAAAACAAGTCCAAAACATAGAATTTTTGATATTTTTAATTCCCCTACAATTCAACAATCTTTTAATCTTTCAACGAAAATTTAAACAAATTATGACCAGTAGTAACTTTTATAAACAACTGAGGAAATCTTCATTAGCCTTTCATATCGTTACTTTTAAGATCTTGGCTCACTTTTGCTTACGATTACGGGTGATATAGACAATTTTTAGCTTATCTTAACCCATGCTCCTTTTGAATATTAACGTATGATTATTATTTCTGAATTTAAATTGGAATACCAAACATTTTTTTTTAAAATAGGTATATATTGTTGGTATTAAAACCAAAGTTAGCATTCATACATATTTTCAAGGATTTGGTATAAGGGTTACTTTGGATTTTAGTACTTTATGAAACATTTTTTTCACAATATTCAGAAGGGATAGCTTTATCGATCTCTATTGTCAATTCCTATACACCAAAGCATGGAGGTTGAAAAGTTATTGTATTAATAAACAACAGCATCGTCTTTAATGTGATATACAATTCATTAAAGAAAACTATTTTGACTTAGTTGAATGTACCATTAAGTGAAACTACCTTTTTTTGAAAAGGTCAAAAATGTAATTTATCAATATCTACAGTTGAAAAAAACTTTTTTCATTAATTTTTTAAAATTCTAAGTCCATTTGAAATTTCATATATATTTCCAAATAACTCCAATACAATATTTTTTTGAAGCAGCCCAAGTTAATGAGTATAAATTGGCCATCTCTAGAAGCAATAATGAACAAATTGTGCGCACCTTAGGTAGGTTTTATGTGTCTTTTTATCTTCTGCAATTTGAAGGCAAATTGAATTAATTAGTAATTGTAGTTTTTCTACAGAAAGTGCAAAAACTGAGATTTCCGTAGCCCACTAAACTAACAATTTATAACAAGTCAATGTAACTAAAATGATTTTACTACATTCCATCGTATTTAGATGCAGATTTTTTTGCAATATAAAATTTATATTGTTTCAATTTGAAATATGCAATTAATTACATCGTATTATTTAGTTAATTAAGAGATAAATTTTAATTACCATTATAATGAGAAAATTAGTACGCAAATGCTATTTGAATTTTAAAAGCCACCACAAAATCAAATAAAATTTAACATTCCATAGTGCATATATGGCAAAAATCAGATAACAAGTTCATTTTTGTGTAAGAAAAAAATTTATGCATTTCAAAAATCGACTTTTTGCAAATAAAAATCGTAGTTTATGATTGTGATGAAAGAAAAAATGTTGCTTTCATTTTCAACAGCTCTGTGCGTTCCTCTTGCAGCTGCTGTGTATTGGTGATTTTCTGTTGTAACTTACACCCACATATTCACAAGTAACTTTAATTGATATTAATAAATTTTATTCGAACTTAATAAAGTGCACTTAATTGGTTGAAATTTACAACAACAGAAGTATTAAAAATTTTAAAACACTTAATTTGTTATAAAAAATTTTAATGAGTTCAATTCACACCCACCACATTTGGAATTTTTTTATTTCAAAAATAACCTCTTAGTTAAAGTTCAGTAAAAAGGTGAATCATTTGATATCGAGATTTACGCAAAGTTTGATGTATATTTATGGCTTAAACAAATACATACGCGTACTTGCAGCAAAGTGTAAATTAGTTTCTTAATTACTTACAACTTGGTCAGCAATTCAAGAAAATTTATCATTTTTTGCTACACCAATACAATCACAGGTGCGACACCAATTAGTGTTGGTAAACTTTTCAATGTGGATTTGGTGGCTTAAAAAAGTTAATAAAAGTGTTTAAAATAAAAATTCTTTTTGGCTTAAAAATTACTGAAAAATAGTTTAAAAAATTTTTTGTTTAAAATTCGGGCAGTTGGTATTAGAGGTCTGCTTGAGTGCACTCGAAACGATTATCATATAAGCGGCCGAATGCAATAAGCTTCGATTGCTTGAATGTATAGAACATTTTATTTGCGATTTATTTGAAAGTGCAGCTAGCACGCACCTCTCTTGCTTGGTGTTTCGATTTGATTTGTGGTTTTTGTGTACAAAGGCTTGATGTACTCGCAACGTGGCGAGTAGCTTGATGATCGTTCGAGTACACTCATGCAGAGCTTTAGTTGGCATTTAGCTTTAATTGTTTATATCCAACAAGATTTTCGATCTCTATGCAGTTTGTTTTGTCACAAACATTTCAAATTGTTTTCCAACACTGTTTGACTTTCAGCTCATCTTGTTGTTTACATTTACATAAAGATGTAGGCATTGACAAGAATTTAAAAATCATAATTTAACAAGAAATACAGTCGATTAAAATTCCATTGAGTTGCTTCATTTAATTGAAAAGATATTTGCATATCTAATGAAAAGATACTGAAAATCTTAAACTTGAGCTTCAATTGCAAAATAGCTCTCCAGTATATCGAACGTTTTCGTGCAAATTTTTGCTAAATTTTGTTTTTTTTTTAAGATTTCAGTGAATACAGCAAGTTTTGTATATCTCTTTAATCATTTGAAATGATATATTTTTTAGAAATAAACATTAAGAGTATTTCAATCACAATTGCATTATTTCCGCTCATATTATGCTATCCTCGAACAGTAGAAGAGAACAACAACACTGTTACTAAACATCTTCGAGGTCGTTATGTACCTGAATTGCATGGTGCTTCATTAGGAAAATGGACACCCGATCCGAGGGGTCTGTATCAGCACATTAATGTACCCTACATTGGTGGCTATGGTGATAGGGGTGAAAAATATGAACATGATGTATTTCAGCAGAAATTCCCCAATATCCCCTTTGCCCTGGGTCCACAAGATCATTTACGTTTTATGATTGACTTCAATTATGATAATGCTGGCTGGCAGATAATAAAATTCGATTGGATACGCGATGGTGAGGAAGAACGACACTATAACTATGAAAATGAGAATAAGTTGTGGGATACGCAAGATATACAAAAGACGCAGCAGCAGAGCGTTGATGGATACGACTATAGTAAACATGAGCCCGATTATGCTGCGTTGCCCGATGTTACAGAGACACCAGTTGATGATACAACCAATGTACACGTCGATGGAGAGTATGATTCGAATATTTACAATGTTACCTATACGGAGCAGAATCAGCAAGATTCGAATATTTACAATGTTACCTATACGGAGCAAAATCAGCAACCGACTTCGAATGTGAGTGATATTTTTTGTGGAATTTGAATATTAAAACTTCTTTTAATTTTAAAAATTTTATATTTTCTAGGATCCACAACTTCAAGCCTCCATTCAAGAGGTATTAAATTATATAGCAACAAATATTATACCAACATTGAGCTAAATACAATATCTTGTATGTTGTCAATATCATAAATATATTTTATTATATTTGGAATGCATGTTATTAAATCAAATTTGTGCGAAAATAAAAAAAAAGACGAACTGAAACTGAAAGGATCAAAACTTTTTTAAGGTCTCCCGAAAAATTCTTTGTAGATTTTTTATATTTTTTAAGTTTTTAGCTGAGTTTGTTTGTGCTCTGTATGGATGATCTTCTTGTTGGATCTATCACAGTGATATATTTTGGTCAGAAATTGAAACAATTTACGTATGACACACTTCATTTGTCAATGCATACGAAACAGTGATGGAATTTTCATTAGGCTTGTATTTTTTCCCCAATTATTCACGCTTTGAAATGGTTACTTAGTTTTAAGCTGCTCTTTTTGATCTAATGAAATGTGATGAATATAACTTAATCACTGTTTACAGAATTTTATTAAAAAACTCCAACTAAACTTTTATCAAAGTGACAGACTTTCCAAAACAATTTTTGCTCACAAATCAGTCTTATCTGGCTGAAAGGAATTAAATTCTTTAAAAAAAATTCTGTGAACTAAACGTTGAGAATCATTGGTTCTTTTTAAAACTTTAACCAAAACTCAGTGGATAACCTCTATTGAGGAGTGCCTCATAAGAAATTATTGCATTGAAAAATAAATATTTCTCAATAAACACAGATTCAATTTTCAAAAAGATTACATTTTTTTAACGCAAATTTAATTCAAATGCAGAAAATAATAGTAAAAAAAAAATATTAATTTTGAAGCGTAAAATTTTTTACTTTCTCTGGAACAGCTCTTATTAGCGCTTTGATGGTATTTTTTTTGGCTAGACGCGCACCACTTGCGCTTAAAATGAGTTATGTCCTTGCATGTCTCCATTGTTGCTTTTAATTGCCTCTTCACTAGAACCCAATATCTCTCGATTGGCAGCAGTTCAGCGCAATTGGGTGGGTTCGCTTCTCTAGGAACGAAAGTAATGTTATTTAACTGGTACCACTCAAAAGCCGCGTTACTGTAGTGGCATCAAGCAAGATAAGGCCAATAAAAGGTAGATACCTAATGATTTCTTACAAATTGTCGAAACCTCTTTTGAAACATTCCATGATGTTGATTGTGCCTGTGGTCACGAAACTTTGGCTTCTTTTACCACAATTGCCAAACAAGAAATTCTCTGGAAAATTTTTTAATTTTTTTTTTGTATTTTAATTTTTTGGGGCATGTCTCCTAGCGTTCACAACACAAAGTTATTGGCCAGGAAGCTGAGAAATGTCGGAAAAGACGTACGTTTCGTCATCCATAATGCAACATTCGAATTTGAACACAAAATATTTACTCAGTTTTTGAGCGCGTATTTTTGGTTCGCAATTCTTTTCAGCATTTCAGTCCTGCACTTTCTGAATATTTTTGGTCTTCAGCCTAGCCTCTCATTTCACTCTTTGCACAAATGATTCGGAGGAATCTGCAAGCTGAGCTTTTTTTCTTTCTGAAAGGTTGGGTCTTTCTTCAGCATGGTTATGATCTTCTTTGCGTTATTACGGTCACCACAACCTTTTTTCTAGCGCATTCCCTACTTTTAATTCATGCTAACGTCTGCTTTAAAATTTTTTATTACCCTAGATACAGAATTTATGCTAACTTTAGCATCCCTTGCAATCCTTGTGAAGGTATATTGCTGGATATTTAAAAAAATTTTATATTTCTTTTCACGCACTTTTTTTTTATTGCTCATGTCTTTGCAAAATAAAAGATGAGTAATGCAATGTGATATGAAATAGTATTTGACATGATTTTCTAAGCTAACCTGATCAAAATAATTAAAAATTTTTTTTTATGAAAGAAGTTATAAGCAAAAACGTGTGCACTAATTTCTTATGACGCACTCCTTAATACTATGCACCGGGTAGATTTGTAAGTAAAGGGGACAGGTTAGTGGTAAGGAGGATGTGGTCTAGGTGATTTCAGAGCGGTCAGGAAAAACATTAGCAAGGGAATTCTTTCACAACTTAATTGTACGGCCAAAAACTTAATTATATCGAAAGCGCAACGTTTAATCAAACTTGTTAAAAAGGGAGGGGTCCAATTTGACGCTCATGTGCTACGAGAGAATAGTCGAACTGAGGGTAACAGTTCATAAATTTCACTAGAGCACATATCATTGTAATATCTATAAAATTGGGTTAAACCTCCGACATTACGACGGTGCTCAAGAGAATCAACAGAGGAGGCGATACTCACATCACCATTTAATTTTATCGCACATCGCTAAATTCTATCTAGCAGCTCTAAATCTCAAGCAGGGCGTCAAATTTTTCACTTTTTACATGTTGCTCCACTCTAATGTATCATATAAATTGAAAAGTTTTATGTGAAAAAACTTTATTCATTAGTTTTTCGCAAAGTATTACATATTAAATTTATAAAATCCTAAGGAGTAATCATATCACTTGTATCTTTCATAAAAAAAATTACTAAAAAGTGTAATCCTGGTAATCCAGAATTATATAAATTGATGGCTATAAATAATTCAATATTGTCCGTTTCCGGCACTTTCACAAAATAATTTACAAATATTACAACTTTGAAAAACTATTGTTATTCTCTTTTATATTATTAACAAAAAAAAAAAAAAACTGAACATTTTAAGCAAAAATTATTTTTTCGGTGCATTTGCATCCAGATATGCTAATAATTTGACCACATGCGGCGGTGTTGTTGGTATATGAGCACCCTGCGGTACAAAACCATTATCATCTGCCACATAATCGACACGATAAAGCTGACCATCATCACCGGTGTACTCATAGAAGCCTTTAGAACGTAAACCATCGTCAGTGGTTAATTTTTCAATGCGACCCGATTCTTCAGCGAGTATGCCATTCTCAGTTTCGTAGCTAAAAGTAAGAAAACAATTGATGCATATTTTCAGGAAGAAATTTTTTAAATTTAACAAAAGACTTGAAGGCAAAAGTTGATCTTATCCGCAACAACTGATACTGTAATAACAAGCTCCTTAAGTTATGCAACAACTTTTGTTTAAATTTTGAACTGAAATTTTAATTGAAACAATTTTAATTGCGCATGTTTAGGAGTTTACTGTGATTTTAGTATCAGTTGATGCAGACTTCTGAATGAGGCCGTACAACTAACACTTACAGATAATGATAACCATCTGGATCGACAGTATTTTCCAAACGTATTATACGCCAACCAGCACCACCTTCACCGGTGCCTTTGCCTTGAGGAAGCGATGGAGTAGGAACTGGATTTTGTAATGGTGGTCTGGGTGTTCCAGCGCCAGGACCAAAGATACCCCTTGCTGGGGGACCGCCACGTCCACTATCTTGCTGGTAACGTCCGTCATCACCAGTGTAGGCACCACCACGACGATCATCATGCTTATATTTATTATCCACATGTACATATCTGCCATCATTGCCACCACCATAGGCACCATCGTTGGAAGGACGATATCTACCATCGTCGGGTCCATTGTAACTGCCAACACGGATGCGTGCTGGACGCGCAGTTGTTAAAGGGCGGTAACGTCCATCATTTTGCGCCAGCGTGATCGCAATGCAGGCGAATAACAGGAAGGGCAGCTGTAAGAATAATTATATTTGTAGGTTAACTAAGTTTTCCTGGAATAATACAGCCAATTTCATCCATTGAATTGAATCACACGAATTTATTTTTTTTATCTTTAAATTTCAAAAGTATTTAGAATTTAAACTTTTTAAAATTATGGTTTATTCACACACTTTTGCACAATCTTGATACTTTTTTTTTTCTTTCTTACCAATAATTTTTCAAGCATCATCTTGTTAAAATTCTGATTTGCTTAAAATGAGCAGCTTCTAAGGCGCGTACTACGCTTTTTATACTTCGCAATATTGAAATATCAAAACCGACAAACGCACTATGGTATTCCGTTCGTTAGGCGGGTGTCATCATTTTCGTCATATCGCCAGCAACTAGCGAACTACTGTTCTTGTAACAGTTTTTGTTGTAGTTGCTGGCATTTGCAGTGAAAAGTTGTTGCAATAAAATGCTTGTGTTTATGGGAAACTGATGATAATAATTACTGCTTTCATTAAAAAATTAAAAAAATGTAACCAACTTGTTGAAAAAGAAAAACAGGGTGTTTTATTCGCTTCATTTAAGTACCAATTTAATTTTGTATGATCTTTGAATAAATTCATTACATGTTTAGTTCGTTCGATTTCGCATAAATGAGTGCACGCTTTTAGGGTTTTTTCATTATTTATCAGCAAAATATTTAATTTATAGAGTTTGTTAATTTATTTCCCAAATACATAGCTCCTCTAAGTAGTTGGAACCAACCGAGGAATCATCCGGCTCTGGTGCAAATAATTTTCAAGACATATAAAGGTAAACTAATGTCGACCGACTATCAGAAATGTAGCGAATGGGTAATGAATCACTAAAAGCAGAAAAGTATCAGAAGATGTCGATAACCTTCAAAATGTCGTTAACTGTTAACAAAGGATCCGAAAGTTTCAAATAGACAACAAAACTTTAAAATTAAGATCATGAAGTGTAGAGCATCTAATTGTATCAACTATTAGCGAATAGTATTGAGAAGTTAGTACTTATTAGGGGACGTTCATTAATTACGTGAGGTGCGTTTTTGAAAATTCGTACCCCCCTCCCATTGGGGAGATTTATTGAGATCCGGCGGGTAATCCCCCTCCCTCCCGTGAGATTTAAATTATAATTTTTAATGTGAATTCTATGCATTAAAAAGTTGACTTGAGGTTTTCCTTGACCCCTTCCCCCCTTTGGTGAGATTTAGTTAGATTTTGCCGTACTCCCTCCCTCCTATTTTAACTCACGTAATTAATGGAACCTTTTTCCAAGGCAAGCTAGTTTATTTGTATGCCTAAAGGTATGCAATGAAATCTTATTGCTTTAATAATAACTCTTAATAAATTAAAAGGTTCTGAGTCTTATCTCTCGCGTGACCAACAATTTTTATATATATCATTTTTTTAAGTAAAAATGTGTTTATGTTTAGGTAAAATAGCCAGACTTATCCCTTGATAGCTTGCCTTATATAATTCGCCACAAAAGCTAACCATTCGTAATTTTGACGAACACATAACTTTTTTTTTATTAAATGTGGAGTATACTTTTTTTATGTTAAATGGTTTTATTAATAGCTACTGATATGTTATTTAATAAATAAAGGCGAAAATGACGAGGGCTAGCAAAGCTTGAGGCCAAAATATTTCCACTTACTTTTTCAAACAGAATATGCTGAAGTACAATTTTCCACGAAATTGGTATTAGCTGATTTGGCACTTGTAAATTATCTACGAAACGGTTTCAAGTTTTTAAAATCTGGCCATAAAGAATGAAAGAGTTTAAAAAATTGCCCCTAGCAGAAGAATGAATAATTTTTTTTTTTTTTTTTTTTTAATGAACTTAACTACATAGTTAGTCAGAATTGTAATTTTCCGCATTGAGCCTAATTTGTATCTATTTGTCGAATTTATTGTGCAATACATTGGGTAGATACTACCAAATTTGTAAAACTTAAATACAATTTTCATTTTAGCACATCACCCTGTTTGTATAAAATAAAAAAATTAATATAAATGAAAAACAAATTTATCTTAACATCTATAAATAAATTTTAGCCATATGGAAATTACATGTAAGGAAAATAAGTTTAATTGATTTAAATGGATGTTTACTATAACTTGATCTATAAATTATACGGTTTATGCTGAATGCTGTTATATATGACATTTTACGTTAAACGTTCGTTGAAATCGTTGAAAGAGCGCAAGTGAGTGAATGAAAGTATCCAAGCAGAGGTGTCAGAAATTTCAAACGTTTACAACTTGTTGAATTTAGATTTTATTGCCAAATGAAAGAGCTGTTACTTTTGATAAGCTAAACACTAGTGCACATTGTAGTAGTAGTAAGTGATGTTGAAGCTCTGAATCATACGTGAAATTTCTGTTTAATGTTTCAATAAACTTTTCATATTTAACGTTAGATTAAATGAGCTCCTGTGAAGCAGTGAGTCATTGACTTGGTTGAATACTTTTTATACAACTTGTACTTATTGCGCTCAAAACACACAACTGACGGGGGTTGTATGATTGATAGCTTGCTCGGATCATAGTATCTTATATTGATTAAAGCATTTAAAATTGTCATGGAATGCAGGATTTCATAAACAATTTTTTTTTCTGTTTCAAATCACGCTCCTACCTTAAAATACAATATTTAGGTTTCAAAATTGTAGTCTTAAAATACTACAATTAAAGCAAAAAATATCACCCAATTAACGAATTTTTTCTTGTATATTTTTCACTAATAATTCTTTCTATTTCAGATGATTGCGGATGGTAAACTCGATAAGGCTGACGCTGTTCAAGAAAACAAATAAAATACTTACCGATCATCCTAAAAGTTTGAAAATCTCTATTGCCATAATTGAGGCTGGCGCTAATATTGCAGTAGCAGATAATGTCTGAGTTGTGGCTGAAAAATATGCAAAGTGCTTAAAGAGGCAAGTTATTGTACATGGTTTAACATAAACATTATTTATGTACATTTGATTAAACATTTGTTTAAACTATATGTAAATAAAATAAATAAATTGTGTATTTAATAATGTATGATAACACACACAAAAAAAAAATACAAAAACAACAATCAAAACAGAAAAACACTTCCAGTTAGTCATACTACGACTAGTTTCTTCCATTGCTAAATGGAATCACCAGGGACTTGTAAGCCCTGATGATTCTAGTTAGCAATGGATAGCATCATCAGGGCTTACAAGTCCCTGGTGATTCCATTTAGCAATGGATGAAACTTGTATGGCTAACTTTAGTACATTTTTTGTTCTATTAATCTTTGTTTTGTGCAATTTTTTGGTGTTGACACATACTGTACTGAACAATAAGCTCAGTTAAATACCTAGAAATTATTTTTCAATTTATTTTTCTACAAAAAATAAAGGAAATAAAACTTTGCGATTCAAAAAAAAAAGGAAAGTCTTTTATTAATTAAAGCATACTACACAAGTTATATAATATGCAAAATTTTCTATACATTGACGTGGTGAGCCTATTGCAACATTAGAGGTATAAACGTTTGACGGCAGCATTTCTTCTCCTATTCTTTGCACGTTTCCGAAGAGGCGCGTAAGTATTTTTGAACTTTAGCTTAAAAAAGTGGTACATTTGAGACTGATTTCGACTAGCAAGAAGACGTCAATTTTATGAAGAATCCGAAAAAGTAAGTATGGAGAAACGGCTGTTTTTAATCAATTTGGTACTTTATTTAACATGAAACTATAGTTACGGATTATTCTACTCGAAAATGCAATTATATAGGCTTCACAAGTTGATAAAATAAGTGATATTCACATGACTTAAATACAGCCGAAAAGTTAGACATTCGAAATTAGAAAATGATTTCTTATTTGTAAGCCATTCATTGTCAGTTGATATTTTCTTGATAAAATGTTTGTATGTTTGTAAAAGAAATGTGCAACGATGAAGGCCGAAAATAATCGACAATAATCCGTTGCATGACGAATCAAATAATTATCCTTCCTTTGATATCAATTCATTTTATTTTGCCTGCACAACAGAAAAACACTTTTGCTTTATACGCACACGTTTTATAACATTCATCTTCCAAATTTCTTATTTTAATTACTTAAATTGTATTCCCAAACATTCCAAAAAAAGAATGACACCTTATTTGTCAAAATCGGTGCATTAGAAACGATGCCATTGCCATTTGAACCCTTCATAGTTGCAGCGTAAATTCAGCAAAAATTTGCGCCCAAAAGATGCACTTTTTTTTGTTGGAAAATTTACTAAATTTGTAGCATACATATGTGCATAAGCCAGGCACTTGATTGCAATTAGATAAGCACACTAAATTTGCTTACAGCGCCATCTGTTGTATAGTTAGCAAAGTGCCAGTGATGTCACAAAAGCATAAGCTTACCTTAGCACGAAATTTCGACGGAATCCGTTGATTCGTTGCCGAGTTATGGCTTTTCGAATATTCAATCTTCTTACAGCGCCACCTATGGGTAAGTTATCAAAATACAAATGACGTCATAAAAATCTGCTTCTTCTTACAAAAACAATGACACCTCATTTGTCAAAATCGGTGCTATAGAAACGATACCATAGCCTTTTAAACCTTTCAATAAAAAGTTGCAGGGCAAATGCTGCCTTCGACTCTGCTGTCATCAAAGCAGAGCAAAAAACTCAAAATTGTCTACCAAAGAAAATTCAAAATACCAGGCCACCATGAACCAGCAGCAAGTAAATTTTGTACTTTAGATATCTTTATAATGCAATATCTCGGCTATTACTGAACCGATTTTGACAAGTGACGTGTCATTGTTTTTGTAAGAAGAAGCAGATTCTTATGACGTCATTTGTGTTTTGATAGCTTGTCAATAGATGGCGCTGTAGGCAGATTAAACATTCCAAGAGCTATAACTCGGCAACAAATCAACGCATTTTGATAAGTTTGGTGTCATAGCCTTTATAAGCATGAATAAATTTTTATGACGTCATTTGTGTTTTGATAACTAACCAATAGATGGCGCTGCAGGCAATAGCACAAATTCAATGTACTAGTCGCTATAACTCGGCAACGAATCAACAGATTTTGAACAGTATGGTGTCATATTTTTTGTAAGAAGAAGCAGATTTTTATGACGTCATTTTTGTTTTAATAGCTTGCCAATAGATGGCGCTTTAGGCAGATTAAACATTCTAATAGCTATAACTCGGCAACGATTCTACGGATTTTGGTAGATCTAGTGTCATAGTTTTTGCAAGCAGAAGCAGATCTTTATGACATAAGTTTTGTTTATGTTTTATCAACTTACCAATAGGTGGCGCTGAAAGCATATTGAATATTCCAATAGTTATAGCTCGTCAATTAATCAACATATTTTAGAAAATCTGGTGTCATAGTTTTTGTAAGAGAAGCAGATGATTGTGACGTCATTAGTGTTTTGAAAACATACCAACAGATGGCGCTGTAGGCAAATTCAATGTACTAATCGTTATAACTCGGCAGCAGTTCAACGGATTTAGTTAATATTTTGTGACAAGGCAGCTTACTCTTTAAACCATGATTTGCTACAAAACATTTCTGAAAGAGCTATACAAAGGACTAGGCTAACGAGTACTTATAGTTATTGAACCGATTTTAATGAAATTTGGAACAGGAATAGACTGAAAAAAGTTATTTTTTATTAAATGGGCGCTACAACACCTCTAACTAAGAAATATGTTTTTACAGTTAAACTAATTGACCGATTTTCATCAAGTTTAATTTAGAGATAGACCGAACATTAAAGAAAGTTATTTCTTTGAGATGAGCGGTACAACATCGCTTAAAATAAAAATTGTTTTCACAGCTATACTAATGAACCGATTTTAATGAAATTCGGTATAGAGACAAATTGAACTCTGAGAGAAGATATTTGTTTTAAAGTAAGCGGTGTGACGCCGCTTACATGAAATTATGTTTTCACAGGTGTAGGCGCTAATGGAACGATTTTGGCTGTATTTTTTAAATGAGTAAATATTTTTATTTTTAAATAAAGGAAAAAATGATTTTTTTTAAATGAGTTGATGGATACTTTTCCCATTTCAGGAAAGAAATGCACAAAGTTTTTTAAATAATATTTTTCTATCAAAAAATAAACATCCTTAGTCAGATATGTACGTTCAAAATGCATTTTCGAGAAATAACTTACCCTTGTGTAATTTTTATAACAAAAACAATATATGAAATTTTGTAGTTTTTTATAAATATTTTTATTTTTAATTTTTAAGCTATTTTAACTTTTGAAAACTATACATATTTTGAGTATTTTCTATTTTTTTTTACAAAAAAGGTAGATAATTACAAATATAATGTTGTCATATCATCATAGTTGGTTTAAATTAAAAAAACATAAATTCTTTTCATAAAGATCATTGAAATATACCGCAAGTTATCTAGCACTCATTTTCTTTCTTTTATTTCATCAATATTGCTCTCGTTCTTACAACTTCGTTCATCTCTTTTTCTCTTTTGCAATACATAGAAAAAGCCGCTTAACGACCACCTCTTCTTGGTGAAAAGCCAATATTCTTTTGATCCTGCGGCGGTGGTGCTGTAGCCAAATAATCTAAAGCCTTTTGTATTGCTGGTGGTATCGGTGGTGGTGTAGGCAAATGATCACCTTGAGGTTGGAAACCATTTTCATCGGCCAGATATGTTATGCGTATTGGTTGACCCTCTGGAGAAGTATAGGAGAAAGAGCCTTGCGCAACCTAAAATAATTAACAAAAAAAAAAAAAAGCAATTAATTTTTTTAAATGAAATAAAACAAAATAATTTAATTAAAAAAATAAAATCAAATCAAAAGGAAATTTGGTAAAAACTGCAACCAAAATGTTTGCGGTCCAAGCAAAACTCATAAGTTCTCATGACATTTCTATGCACTACACTCTCACTCTTTTCTTGTGCTATTTCTGCACAGTTGCATTATCAAATAATTTGCAAATTGATCGCTAGAGGGCATCTGAGTTCAATTTAAGTTGCGCTTGTATATCAAAGCACAGCATGTTTTTTATTTGTAATGCCACATCGCCAGCACATGGTGGCTGTTTTCTTTCAATTTATTGTAACGCTTCTTAATGTCACAGCATTTACCGCCCACATTCTACGTTGGTTGCTGCCATTTAGCAAAATTAATATTGCTGTGGCTTGAATCCAATAACAAAACAGCAATTGCAGTTGTACAGATGAACTTTGTGTTAAGTTAACATTATGGGCGTCTTTGATCCTAATCTCATCTCATCTTAAATTTGCAATAAGCAGCAGCATTTATACCGACACTTCTGCATTAAGCGCAGAAGGTTTCGTTGCAAAAAACTTAGAGTGGCTTACAATGGAATTAAAGTTCATGTCATTTTATATTTTAATATCTTGATTGTGGTTTGAAATGGCATATGGAATAGTAAATTATTTTTTTTTGTTGTGCTCTTCTTACTTGTACCGCAGCATCTGAGCCGGGGTTTTTCAAGTAACCATCTTCTTCCGCTGTTATACCATTTCCAGTTTCATATGAATATTTATAGGATCCATCGAAATTGACTTCTTGCTCTTGTCGTATAATTGGTATAGGCGTTGTACCCTGACCCTGTGGTCGTGCTGATACCAAACAAAATAGCATCGTCGATAATATTATGGCAATCTGTAAGTAGAAAAATTAAATTCATGGGTATAATTGTTTTGCAGCTTTGTATTATGTAGATTGATAAAAACAGCTCTATCTTAAACTTACAGCTTATTCAATTAATATAAGAATGTAAAAATTCATCTGTCTATTTTCAGTATTTATTTTTTTTTTCGAAAATATGCTTTAAATCAGATAATAAAATGGGTGAGGAGTTAAGAAAATCTTACACGAGGAGGCGGTCACACTGGGCACATGGCTTGGGGGGCGGAAAAATGGTCGATGTGAAATATATAATTTTGAATTTTTTTTTTTTTTGTAAATGGAAATAGTTCGATATAGTAAATTTCAATGTGTAGTTGGAGATTTTCGAATGTAAAGTGAAATACATTTTATTTTGCTAGAGATTTTGATTTATTTTTGTTTTTTGGTAAGTTTAATGAAAATTTTGACAAAAAATAAAAAAATTCTTTCGGTAGGGCGGTAAATAAGTTCTTTGGCCTGGACGTCCGATATGCACGGTATGCCTCTGATAACACGGTCCGACAAAGGTTTGTACACATGAGAAATTTCAATATATTCTGAAAATAGACACAAAAAAAAATATACGTTTCTCGTGGTTTTTCTCCAGCACGTCAGATTTTGTTTTAATCGATGCCACACCCCCCATGTGGAAGAAAATTAAAATTCATCATATCATATGATTTAAATCAACGTTTTTGCCAGATTCAAATTGCAATTATCTATTAATAAAGGGTGAACTCGTTGCTTTGAGTCTTGCAAAATTTTTTCCTTATAAAAACTAAGAAGCTGGTATGAGACAACGCTACAAAGCATTGACATTTTTAATTATGAAGTGATATTCAAAAGAGAACGCAGTTACGAGCATTATCTGCAAAAATGAGACCTAAGTGCTGGAGGAAGATCAAGTGATTTCGATTCAGAGTAATTTGTGGACACTGACATCGATTTTTGGGTACTTTTCAGCTTTTCGAGATACCAGTAAATTTTATGTATGAGTTAAGCTTGTTCCTCATAAAAAGACAACGTTTTTTTTTTGCTATACACTACTCCTCCCGTACCATTTCTTAGGCCCACTATGCAGCATTTTATTCAAATTTATTTAAAACATTTAAATACGGGACAAACGAATGAGTATTTGTTCTGTGGTCTTGAGCAAAAATTTGACTAAAATGACCCATAGCGGGGTGCACACAATTTAATCGTTCACGTTGTGCGATTTTTGGAAACGTAATCAAACAATTCAATACCGTGAAATTCCCCATTACGGACAGCTCCCATAACCGAACAGCTCCTATAACCGGACACATTTCGGCGACACTCACATTCCATTAAATTTTCCATACAAAATCAATTCCGATAGCCGGACGCTCCAATAACCGGACGCGGACACTATATTCTATGTCATTTTGATCAAAATATCTCTTTTAAATGGACAGAATTAAATAAAAATTCTATTAAATTTTTACTAATTCCCTTCTTTACAAATTTTAATTCGTTTTTGTTTTGAAAGCAACGAATTTGGTGGTTCCCCTACTAATGCTAATGTACCTAAACATTGATGTCAGAAATGTTGAGTAAAGTTGAAATTTTTCGTTAATTCTGGTTCGCTGGTTTTGCCGATTTTTCGAAAATCGATCAAAGTTTATTAACTGAACTGACAACAATATGTCAGTATAATTTGAAAATCAAAGCGCCACTCTAGAGATAAAGGTGCAAATGCAATGCAATTTCAAACAAATTTTTTTTGTTGCTCCCCCATAAGCGGACATCTTCCATAACCGGACAAAAATACTGCGACGGTGGGTGTCCGGTTATGGGGAATTTCACTGTATATATGTTTTCAGTGTAACTATGTAAAGTAAAAGTTGTATGCCAATGACTCAGATATTATTTCAAAGTTTAAGGACAAACTTCGCTGAATTATTAGCAGACTAAGAATGGACTTATGCCAAAAGTAATGGAAGATGTCATCAAAAGCACGGTAGTCTGTAATGCTGTTCATGGTGGGCATTTGGCCGATATCAATTTTTATGATAAATAGCAATGTTTCAACGTCATATTTAAATAAAAATATCAGAAGTTTACTAAATTCCAATGCTTTTTGTTTTAGACTTAAATTATAATCTTAAATTAAAACGCCCTTTTACACCATCTAATGGGCTTATGTTCCTTTTTAAAAAAAGAGCCCATCTGTTACTCAAATAGCACTAAAAAAAAAAAAACTAAACCAACCCAGTTATAAATGATATGATTTAAAAATTTTTAATTTATCAATGAATTTAATTAATTTATGGAATTAAAACATTTGTAATAATCTGTTTTTAAACGTGCTCCAATTGTTATCACTTATAGCTAATCTATAAATGCAAATTTTTTCTTTTCCAATAAAACCGCACACTTGGTCCCAAGAATATGCCTAATATCACTAGCTCAGAAAACAGCAATAGAAATACAACAATACTTTTCAATCTATATAAGAAACTGCATGCTCAAAATTGTTGTCGCACAGTGTTATTTTTATTTATTTATAATAAATTTATACGCTGATATACAAAAATCACAATATATATTCTAAAACCTTTGCTTTTTTTTAATTTTCAGGATACATTTTTAATAAAGATTTTTATATCACTTTTGCAATAGCTTGCAATATTTTTGCTTTAGTCCTTTGATATCCTTTTAAATGCACACTTACAATTAACTTCATTTTAACCACTATAATCCTCTACACCAGCCAAAAAAGGTTTAAAAAACTCGACGTGTTTTATTTCTACACATACGCATGCGCAACCGAAAGGAAGTGAAGCAGAACTTTATGCTTTAAAATCAAAACTGTAGAGTTGCGGTAACTGAACAGGAATATTTATACCGAGAAAAACAGTTGAAAATTAAAATTCACTTGAACTTTACATGACAGCAAAGAAAAACAGCAACAATAAAAAGCAACAACAACTATAAGCCAAATTACAAAAAAAAAAACAAAAACGGAATGAATTAAGAGGAACGCAGAGGCAAACGTTAAAGAGTTACAAAAAAGAATAACATAGGCTCCATGAAAATACAACAACTCCAACAAGTAAATTACTAGCACACAAACAAATTTGCAGTTAACAACACCGGTTACTGTGGTTTCAATTCACGAAATACTTAATAAATTTTCATTATAGCTATAAGGTTAATTAAAAAGTTGCATATTATAAATCAAATGATTTTATAAAAACTAAGATTTTATTAAATACTAAATACATTTATTTAACAAAACTGCTCCACTGTGCAATAGAGAAACGTTAAACACACAAAACATTCAAAAATTGTTACTTAAAACCACAGCGAAGACAACAACCAAAGCTTAGAAATCATAAATATTGGTTGAGGCACACATACAAACAAAGCTATTAAATCCATATTGTCTAAAGACGCTGCTACTCAAGCAGCACTGTTACTCTGCAGCAACAGCAACAGCAGCAGCAGCAGCAAATGCAAATGCCGCTGAACTTCCATCTGCTGAAACTGTATTGTTGTAGGTGATGTTGTGCGGTATTCTTGTTTTCATCATCGTTCGCATTTTAACTTAAAAGCTCTGCTCTGCTCTGTGGTTTAATGGCAGTTTGACCGCAACAACATTTTTTAATATCATTAAATTTATTAGCTAAATTAGCCGGCCAAGTGGCACAAATAACTAAAGTTTGTGCTTAAGAATTTGCCTAGCATCTATGAATTATTTTCAATTGATGAGCAGTAACATCATACGCCTCGTTCTTAAGTCATTGTTGGTGCAATAGCAGCAACAAACCTTTGCAGCAGCAATAAATAATTTTGTAATTTGTGTGCATAATTTGTAGTCATATCTTATTCTATGAATATATTCAACACTTAATTTTTTTAAAATAATTTTTTAGTTAAAAAAATCATTTTATTGCGAGCTTAGACTTTTGTTAAGCAATTTAAGTGTGGGGAATTAAAAAAAAAATGTATATGTTATATGATTTTAAACAGAAAACAAAATAGGATTACGGGTTTCATTTTCAATGAAACAAAAAACCTAAACGAACTCTTAACCCTCCGACGCGCAATGACGTGCAAGGCGGTAATTGGAGCGCATGGGTCTGGACAGACCCATATATATTAGGGTAGTTTAAAATACTAAAGTTGCTCCAAACTTCGCATCCCCGAGCACAAAAAGTTTCATATTGCTGCCAATAAGTACCATGTAAAAATTTGTTCATTTCAGAAAACATTTGATGGACCCGCCACCGTTTTGAAAACTAGAAAATGGTCCTTAATCTACCGAAAATCATTAATATCTCCCCGAAAGTTCCCTCTAGAGGGATCAAATGTATGAAAAGGTCTTTTTTTTCCGAACACACTTACCACCTATCACTATCCCTTACGGGGGCTTCCCTGCAAAAATGAGACATTCTTGTGAAATTATGAAATTGACTCCCCCTCTTCTCAGACGCCTCTGAAGGGGTAAAATGTTAGACCTACTCTATTATTTTTACCCTCTCAAACTTTTCTCTTGACATACCTACCCCCTATCTGCCACCCTTTTGTGGGGTCCCCATACAAAAAACCCCAAAAAATTTGGAAAATTTTGGAAAATAATTCATAGCTCCCCCGGAGTGACCCGTAGAGGGTTTATATGTATCAGCAGGTCCTATTATTTTCTTCTCCTATATATTTTTCGAATATACTTTCCCTCTATCTGCCACCCTTTTGGGGAGACCCCTAAAAAAAACACAAAAAATGGCGAAAATTTCGAAAACAATTTATAGCTTTCCTGGAGTGACCCGTTGAGGGGTCAAATGTGCTACCAGGTTTTACCTAAATTCTTTCCGGACATACTTACCCACTATCTCAAACCTTTTGGAGGGATCTCTTGCCAAAACGAAGAAAATATTGAAAAAAATAATTCATATCACTAGGTTGTATTATATTCATTTTTATTGTGTTCATTGTGCTCTTTTTACGATTTGTAGCATTAGCTGTTTTTGTTCTCCATCATTTGACAAAATTGGGTTGTAGTCTTTCAAAAACGCAACACCTCTTTCAGCGGTGTTATTAACGAAAGCTAAACCTTTGCAAAAGGAGAGTACATTTTTGAAATCATTATCAGATTCCCATGAAAATGGATGATTATTGCGAAATTCTGTATTCAGTGCAAAGAAAACAATTCTTCTGTTTAAAGTTCCTCCACATCGTCATCATCGTAATAATCCAAAACAACTTCTTACTCAATATTTTTTCAATACCGTATGATAAAATTTGTTGGGTCTACTCAGACCCATGTGCACTTGACTGGGAAAAAAGTTTAAAGTTAAATTTTTTATTCGCCTTAACTTATTTGAGGAAGTCTTGGACGGGGATCACTCAGAAATACCTAGAAAAAACGATATACGCCCGTCGGAGGGTTAAGAGAAATTATTTAAAATTTTTTTAAACTATTCAAGTGGTGATCACCAATTAACCTTTTTAAGATTCTTCGTATTGCTCTGAAAAGTTCTCTTTTATTATATGAAATAAGCCCAAAGGAAAAGATTTCAATCTGTTTGCTACTGAATTTTTTGACCAAACTATCGTGTACATGACTTAATAGCCGGTATGAAAGAAACATGAAAATGTCAATCACCTCTATAAGCATAAAAATCATAAAATATCTCATTTCTGTTGTTCTGTTTACCATAAAATCTCACAATCTGCATAATTCGTAGGCAAAAGTCATTAACAATGCGCTGCCTGTGGCTCTTTAAGCTGCTGCACACCGGAAGATAACACGTGAGATTGAGCAAAAAATGCTCTGAACACAAAGAATGTGACGAAAAGACACAAATAATAACCAAAAGTTTTTTTTTTTTGCAAAATAAAATCCTTTTCAGAAAAACTTTATTTAAATTTAATATTTATTTCATTTTTATATTTTAATTTATGTAAAATTTGGTTTTTTCATCTTATGAATTAAGAAAAAAAAAGGTTTCATAATAAAAAAGCTTTATTTAAAAAAATGTGAATGTATTTATTATATTTATTATCTTGTCTACACTTTGATGAACTTCAACGTGCACGGAATGATAATTTCTGTGATTATGTTAAGATTTCATCGTAGTTCTATGGAAATGATAAAGTTAAAATCATTGCCTGTGCTTTTTCCTCAAACGAAGTAATAGACACACTCATTTTCCTCAATCTCTGTGACTTTGAGTGACGATTTGAGTGCAAATACATTCTTAGGATTACTATTTGAAAATAAATTACGAAAAAAAAAACACAAAAAAAGTATATGTTGAAAAAACATGGTGCGTGTCATCAATAAAAAATTCGTAGCTTCCAAAGTTATGGGGAGAATTTCGATATGAAAGTACATGCATTCTTAAGATTGATTGAGGAAGAACAAATAAAAAAAAATAAAAAAAAACAAAAGATATTATATCAAAGAAAGAGACTCAGTAACGGACAACTTGAATTGCTTCTAGCAAGTGTTTACAACAGTTCACAACAGAAGAAATCAGGGTGGTTATGCAAAGTTTCCAGTACTATTTCCTTCCACGGATATTAATATTAATAATTTAAAATGATGTTGTCGTGGAGATCAACGCCGCCCATGCCTTTGTATAGCTACAAAGCACAGCCAGCTCCAAGGCCATCCTCGGTGTTGTATTCACCGGATTGTTCATAGTAAGGGATGAACAAGAACAAATTGCCGGTTGACGAACGGAGGATCTGCCCAGATCCAGAAAAATTTCAAAATATGATAAGCACGTACAAAACACTTCTCATCCTGTATAAACACAATAGAAATGGGAGAAACGCTGTCACTTGGGGGAAAATTTGATATGTGGTATTTGTATGGGATCTTATGGTAAGCGGGATAAGCGCCAACGTTCGATTATTCGAACACTTGATTTTTAACATAACGGGAAAACGGGTGGGGGTAGAATTTTTTTGATGACGGATTTGGAATCAGGGAGCCCTAATTACTGTAGAAATATACTTTATATAAAAAAACTCAACAATTTTTGCAGCGCGGTTGGATATGGGTTAAACAAATTTATTTATGATTCTTATATTTTTCCATAAAACTAAAGCATTTTTAAGCAAAAAAGATTTTTTTTATTCTGTTCCCCATAGTTTTTGAAAGATTTCGTTTCAAAAAATGTTCAAAAACTTAAAAAAAAGACAAAGTGTGCAGTTATAAAAAGAATGACCGATATGTATGTGTATCGATTTAATGATATTTTGTGTCAAACTCTTTCTTCAATTCGAAGCAGCTGCATGATCTAGAATAGTTATAAGCAGAAATTTTGCTTACAAGGTTCTCGCGCAGCTTACGAATTTCTTTGATACACTAAGATTTTCTAGACTTTTTCAATGCTTTTCGATAATAATTAGCACTTAACGGCTTCTAATGACTTTCTTAAAAATTTTCGATACAGTTCGATACTTCCCAAATTTTTTAAAAATTTTACATACAAGGTATATTTATTTCGAATTTCTCGTTTTTGTTTGATGTTTTTTGATATATGTAGATCAATATTCTTTGATGAATATTTCGACACTTTCGTCTTATATAGACTTTTCGATATTATTTGATAATTTTTATTAACTATTTTGCTTCTACAGTCATGTCTGGATATAGTGAACACCCTATATAGTGAACATCTTGATATAGTGAACACCAAAATTTTTACTTTTACGCGAAAAAGCGGTCCAAAAGTCAATTTCTGAACGCAAGAAGCAAACATCTTTACGCGAACTCTTTCAATAAACATATATACATTTCTATTTTGCTACAAATTTATTCTAATTAACTCATTTACATATACAAATGTGTATTTTGAGCAAATAAAACGAGTGTTTGAACATAAAATGACAACCTTATAGTGAAAAACCTTGATACTGTGAACAGGCCTTGCAAAAATTAGTTCTTTATGTCCAGACACGACCGTATTTGATTTATAATTATCAAATCTTCCTTTGCTTTAAAGCTACTGGCAACTTTTTCAATACGTTTTGAGACTCACCAACCTTTCACTTACTTTTCGATATCATTGAATACTATTCAATGTTTTGAACTTTAATCTTTCCGAAATATTTTATTTGTACTGTTCGATACCTTTAGACTTTGATTGATTTTCACAACATATATCCTGACTAAATTGACTTTTTCGTTACTCTTTGACACTTTTCAAAATTTAACAACTTATCCGATAGTTATCGATACTTTTTAATATGTGTCGGCTTTTTGAAAGTTCTAACAGCTTTTTCAATACTATTTACCATAATATATTTTGATTATTCAATACGTTTGCAATACTTTTTAATGCTTCTCGAGCTATATTGAATTTTTTATATCATTCGTTATTACTCGGCATTTTTTGACTTATTCTATGCAATTTGATACTTTTCGAGCTTATCAAGTTATTCGATTGTTTTCATACTTTCGTTTTTTTTTTAAGTTTTCGACTTTTATCGTTTTATAGCATCTTTTCGATGTCTCATCAATAATTTTCGACACTTTTAGGCTTTTTTGGACTTGTTCAGTACTTTTTCAAGAAATCTTTTCAGAGAATATAGACTTTCGATAAATTCATTCGATGCATTTAAACGCTCAACAAATGTTACATTGCTATTTGTCACTTTTCAACATTTATTAACTTCTTGGTACTATATGGCATCTTTATAGTTTTTTTTTTAATTTTTGCTAATACTTGATAGCTCTTTACTTTAATCGACTTTTTCGATACTTTTTCACTTTTAAAAACTCTTTTTGAAACTTGCCGATACTAATTGATATTTACTTTGATATATTTTATATTATTAAGCTTTTATAACTTTTTCGGTGTTTTTCTATAATGATATAAACTTTAACTGTACTCAATTATTATTTTAAGTTGAAAAAAAAAAAAAAAATTAATAGAACGGATTATTTTTTTTTATAAATCAAAGTTTATTGAACAGTAAATCAATAACACACTTATTAATGAGCATCCTTGCTTGGATGCGCTTCAATATAAGCGATAGCCCTAAGGATATATTCTGGAATTGGGTGTGGAGTAGGCAACAATGGGCTGCTTGGGTCGGGATGGTAACCGGTCTCATCAGCAGTATAAGTCAATTTGATGTGTTCTCCTTCGGGTGCGATATATTCGAATGCACCATTAACAACCCATTCTTCTCCCTTCAACACGCCTTCCTGCGAAACTTTAACTTCTTTGTCGGTATCAAAGCCATATTTGAAGCTATCAACATTTACTTCGGAGTACTCCTTAACGACTGCGGATTCTTCATTGGCAAAAGCAATGGCCAAAAGGCAAGCAAAGACGATCTATAATAAGTCCAGATTATATATTTGCAGTTTTTTTTTTTTTTGTTTTTTTTTCTATTGAATACTTACGACAATTTTCATTTTGATGCGGTTAGTTTAGTTAGAGAATAATCTATTGATTAACTGATACCTTTTCATATTCTACTGCGCCTTTTTATACAAAAAATCACAAAACCATCGAAAATGCAAAATGAAACCTGTTGAAACATATAATCCTTAATATTTTTAATAAAATTAAACTAGAAGACTGCTTTCGCGTTGAAAACAATGAAATATTTTAATTAAAATCGAGTTTAGAGCAAAAACTCAATGAATGTCACATAAACAGTTTTAACGATTTTTTGACCAGCAACAGTTGTGCTGCATTAAGTTTTTTTTTTTTTTCAGAAATTTGCATCATTTTTGTTTTTGTTTCCTATGCATTAGCATGCAAAATTAAAATATTAATTTGGTTTAGCTATTAATTGCTAATGAGTTTAACTGATTTATGTGCGATAAGCGCCAGAATGTCATCAAAACAGTGACTTTATTAGCATCGAAATCAATTAATACACCGTACGCGCATAGTTTAAAATCAATGATGCAATTCAATTATAATATGAATATGAATAAACTTCTATTCATTTCTATTTTTGGTTTTATTTAAATTTTAAACTTTAATAATTTATTGTGAAGAAGTAAGATTGATTGATTTATTGGTGCACATATGTGAAACATTTTTTTTTTATCAAAGTAGAAGAAAATTGAGCATAGTGAAAGTATTAAAAATTTTTGGCATCGTAACCATGAAATTAAGGGTATCATACCCTATCTATCGCTAGCAATGATATGTAGTTGTATGAGAAAGAAAAATCAATATCGCAAACTAATCGAGTAAGATTATAGTTACTATGTGAACATAGCAAATTCGGTCAGACTACATGCTATTTGCGAAAATTCAAATGACCAGATTTTTCTCGAAATTATGGACGATTTTTTATGTGACCTTGAACTAATCGGAATTAAACTTTGCTGTATTAAAAGGGGATGAATTGAACTATAATTAATCGTTTGCAAATTTTCGAAAAAAGTAATTTATCATAGTTATTTAATAAATTGTTTATTAATAATTTTAGTTATTTGTTATATTGACAGTTTTTAATAAAAATTAATAAATGATAATTGAACCTATAGCCATTAGCTGCGATCAACATTGAAGTAAAATTATACAAGTTAATAAAATGTGTAGAATTTTACTTCAATTCAAAAAAGTTTACACATTTTATTAACTTGTTTAATTTTACTTCAATGTTAATCGCTGCTAATGGCTGTAAGTTCAAATATCATTTAATAATTTTTATTAAAAACTGTCAATACAACAATCAACAAAAATAGTTCATTAGCAAATGTGCAAGAATTTCAAAAGCTTTAAAATATCTATAATAATCAGCAAAATCGAAGTAACGAGCCATTGCGTTGCATTGTTGTAACAAGTTCCAGCCTAGCGTAGATTTTCAATCATATCTGCTAATAAGTATTAAAAATTAATTTCCAATACAATTAAATAAACTTTGTTAGTATATAACAACAACAATACTTAAGCCAGAATTCATATCGCAATTTAAAAGTAAGCAAAAACACAAAATACTTTCACTTGAAACGAAAGACTTAGACAACAAACCAGAACGTAACAATTTTGGCTGAACGAAAGTATTGCATATTTTTAGGAAAAATGTAAAATAATTTGCTAATGCCATATAATTATTTAATCAAATATATATGTATATATATATGAATTTCATCATTTATTTTCAACATCTGGTTATTGACATAAAATAAATACAGCGGACATTAATGATCAATAACGCGGTGATAAACAGCATCGTTATCAATTTTCTAAAGCAGCAACAAACAATAAAAACATTTATTGCTAAATCACAATTAAAAACCGCATAGAAGCGCGGCCTAAGCCTTTGAGCGTAATAAAAATTTCAAGCAGATCGTTATCCATATATTTTAGTATCGAAAAAACAAATTTGAATCTATTTGCTATGGTACCTCGTAGAATCAGCAAAGTGATGATAGATAGTAAAAATGCAAATAAATATAAATATTTATGCAAAAGTTAAAGTAAATGAAACCAGAAACTTAGCACGTTTCGGTTGAAAAAAATTTATTAGAAATCATTTGCAACAAGTTTAACAACTATTTGTGAGAAATTTTAAAGATTTTTAAAAAAATTTCTTAATACAATTTTACTATAAATATCATACAATCCGAATGGTACTTCATCAGTTAATCTTTAGATCTATTCTGACTTTACTAAAATCAAAATGAAATTCTTTGTAAGTTTAAGGATATGGCAGCTTTTTATCAAAAAAAAAAAAAATATTAAATATTTTATAAGATTCAAGAAAAGTGAAATTAACAATTATATTTTTTACCCCTATAAATCTCTAATAGATCGCTTTTGCTTGCCTTTTGGCCATCGCTTATGCAAACGAAGATGCTAAAGTTATTTCCAATGATGCTGAAGTAAATGTTGATAGCTACAAATATGGTTTTGAGTTAGATAACACTGTCAAGGCAAATCAAGAAGGTCACTTGGAGGAAAAGGATAACTGGGTAGTTAAAGGCAATTATGAATATACTTCACCCGAAGGTGAAAAAATTAGTTTGACCTATACTGCTGACGAGTCCGGTTATCATCCAGATCCAAGCAGCCCATTGTTGCCGACACCACATCCAATTCCAGAATATATCCTCAGAGCTATCAAATATATTGAAGAACACCCAAGCAAGGATGCTCATTAAGTTAGTATACTAATGTAGCGTAGTAAATAAGTTGTTGAGTTTTTATACAATTCATGAATATAAATGTTTTATTAAAAAATAAAAAAAAAAACTGTGAATTTTTTCTTTGGATAAAATTTTACTTGATATTTGAGATATCAGTATCATTTTCAGGATGTTTGAGTTCAACTTCCAGCTTTGGTAATTAAAACATCGAAGGGGTTAAATTTCTCAAATTTGGTAATTTAATGAGTAAACGGTCATAGCTTTAAATATTTAAAAGTAACATTTTCGGAAATTTTAGAAAATTCATTGCAAATATGTTGAAGCTGGTAAGGTATTCCAAAAATTAAATACCCTCAACTGCGGCGAAAGTGGAGCGCATGTCTTAAATTTTTATGCATTGGATGATTTTGAGATTTTATTAAAACATCAATGACAAATTCTGTTTATATCTTAACCGTTTTTTAAAAGGTTCCACAAAAAAATCTTTTGAAATACTTTTCTTTTACCAAAAAGTGTCACGTCCACTCACTTCTAATGCCTGTTTGTGTCACCAAATGTTATAGTACCGCGTTAATTGTATAGGATGTACCACACCTTTGTTTGCCTATTTTTATCCAGTTGGGTACACCGAACGTTTGTGAAATGAATCTTTTTTCACCTAGGAATTTATATTTTGCATAAATGAGAAAAATAATTATCATTAGCTGAGCTCGCAACATCACTGTAGGTGTCGGTGTGAGAGGGGCTATAATATCCTGTCCGACGGCAGTCTGAAATGTCCTTCTATACATGCTACCTCGCAATTCTTTTATCAAAGCAGCTGTTGCGTGCGATCAGACTAAGCTTAGGGAAGCCGGCAATTGGTTCTCGAAGCAATATGGATATTGCTCTCAACTGGACACCTTGCCAATCAAAGTTGTAAATGCCCCACCGGACTACATCTATCCTATACTAAGCATTGAGAAAAATTTTCAGGTGAAGTTTCCGGAGCGAGTTCAGTGGGAAGAGGACACTCTCAAATTTAATTTTTAGACCACTATATTTACCGATGGACTTAAGATGGCTTTTGGAGTGGGCGCAGGAGTCTACTCGAAAGACTCAGCAATCTCTAAATCTTTCCATTTCTTGAAGCCTGCAGATTAATGAGCAGTATGAATTCGGAGAAGAAGATACTGCACTGGACACTAGGCAATCGGCAAGCATGCTGTAAGAATAGCTATCACACTCAATTCTTACTGCCGCAGCTGCTTGAATGCAAGCAAGAATGTATCACTCGAGCAATTTCTTTGCAGCTGTACAGCCTTAGCGAAAATCTCTGCACTACTACGTTAATAAGACTAACTGGATATAGCTGTCTCAACATCTACCAATTCGCGGGTCACGTAATGTGGCATTAAAATGGCACAATCAGTGCTACTTATGGCTTCAAGCCTCTTTGCTAAGACACCACTCTAACCTAACCTAACCATCTAATCAAACTGAAATGCTGCACACGATTTGGTTGGCCCAGTAGGCAATTTTTGCGCACTTTTAGAAATTTTTTAATCGAAAATCAAAGTTACTCACTTCACCCTAATTAGAAAGAAGAAAAAAAGTTCAATACAAAATGCAGAAATATATTTGACTGGCAACAGACATTTGATTTTATTTATATCTACACCATATTTAATGCTGTGTGCGGTATAAACGAACTGAAGATCTTATTTAACAAATGCAACCCTGAATCGATGTTAAAGTTAATGCAAATAAACCAAAATATATTATAGGCGTTAGCTAGAATAACAATCAAACTATAAAGTTGTGAAAATATTTTTCAACTGATTCGACCATTATATTTGTCCCTTTCATGCCTGAGTTACTTAAATACACAAATCGTATGCAGCAAGTTATTGACTCCAATGCGAGCTTAGTCAAAGTGTCAAGGTTTAAAATGCGTGTAAATAATATCGAACCTTCAGAGAAAAATAAAAAATAAATACAAAAACAAAAATTTATTTTAAGTTATCACTAAAAGGAAGACGTTATAATACAAAAGATCGATAGACTGATAAATATTCAGATGCAACAGAAAGACGAAAATACGAAATATTTTAATATCTGGTTTTAGTTGAAAACAAATAAATTTAAGTTTGGTGATTGATTTGATGCAAATCATATATTATACAAACATTAAAATTTCAAAGATATTGCGTAGGTGTTGATTTATATTCGGCTTAGCATGGATATGACATCAGTTAGGAGCAAACAAACTTAAATTTAAAAGTTTTTAATTAAAAAAAAAAAAACACTTTCGATTTAGATTAACACATTGGAATGGGGTTTTTAAGCATTGCTCAAAAAAGACTTTAACAAACGTGATATGTAGATTAATTGTTTTTAATTATAATTTCCTCCCAAGTTGTTTAATGCGTACTTATCTTAAATTAGCAAAGAAAAATTTGAAACAAACGAAGGTTAAATTATAAAATAATGAAAACTAAAGTAAATACAAAAAATTGTTAACGAAATGAAATCAAGATCTAGTTTTCTTATCATTCGATTTTTTCGAAATAAAGTGAAGTGAAGTGAATTTTTTTTTGTGCGGGTCACTAGGAGGCTCTTTTGAGCATTACTTCAGTGAGGCTCCCTTTATTTAGGCATCCAATGTCATTAGCTGCTTTCTAAGCCTGCGGCCAGGCCTCCGCTTCCATCTTGTCTGGTTTGAAAAACGTCAAGGTCCATTTCGCTTTCGACGCATCTCGTTATTAGCTTCCTGCACTCCTCACTTCTTAGCATCGTCGGCACGGTGCTTTCTGCTGTTAGTAGGCCGACTTGTCCTTTTAGTGTGCTCCCTCTTTCAGCGCAGTTCTTGCAGTTGAAGAACGTGTGTTCCGCATCATCAACCTCTGCGTCACCATATATGCAGTTTGTCGTCTCAGTTTTTTCCTTCCAGTGGAAATACCCGTGGCCAGACAGGAGCTGCGTGATATAGTAGCCTACCCGTAGGTTTCATTTTGCCACCTTTGTAATGTGTGGCTGCTAGCCTCTCGTTTTGTCAGTCAATTTTCGGCTTGGTTTTTCTGCAACCATATTCCTTGTCGCTCTAAGACCAGTAGGTCAACTGGGATTATTCCGCTTATTACTAGCACCGCAGCTAGTGAAACAGTGCGGTATGCAGAGGCTACTCTTAAAGCTGCAGTTCTTTGTATTGAACTCAGTACTTTCCGGTGTTGCTCCTTTTTCACTCCATCCGCCTATACCTAGCAACCATACAGCAAGCTCGGCTGAGTTGTTGCCATAAGGAGTTTACGTTTGCTTGCTATTGGTAAGTAAAGTGAAGTGAAGGGGTTATTGTGAGGAGGTTGTTTTTATGCCCAATGATTTGGTTAAAAAAAAAATAATAGTTTTGTCAAAATTCTTTTTTGGGCGGAAATGTTACCGAGCATGGAGCACAATTTAAAGCGTTTCAATTAGCTTGTGTATGCAAGAGCAGGAATTTAGGGACCTATAATTAAGTGCTGGTTCTGAAAAGTAAAATATCGAGACTTGCCAGTTATAATGTACAAACCCTAAACCAGGAGCGTCACTTCACCAAAACCTTGGGGTAGGGGGGGGGGGGGCGAGAATTATTATTCCACCACTATTAGATGGTTTTATTGAATTGTTGTATTGAATAATACCTAGTATCAGATCCTTTGGTGGGGGTGCAATGCCCTCCCCAGCCCTACCGAATTGACGCCTCTGCCCTAAACTAACTAGTTAATAAACAGCCTAATTAGGAAGATATTTTTCAACACCTAAAGTTAATTTTGCGTCTATTCCTTCTGTTTAATCCTTTAGCATTTAAATTCTGCAAAGAATTTAATTTTTCGAATGTTTATCAGTTTATGATTTCATGTTTTCGACAACTGATGCCATTTATAGCAACTTAAAACCAAAAAAAAAAAAAAAGCAGAGTGTTAAATAATTTATTACAAACATTTGTTTTACAGTTGTAGATAATCAAAGCTCCCTCCGAACCCAAGTATCATTTTGACTTCCTATCAAACGTGAAGATTTTTAAGATATGTTTTTATTTTATAAATTGGTAAGTCAAATGTAAATTCAAAAATAATTTATCAATTTCATTAATGTTTTTTTTTTTAGAAGAAACAAAACTTGTTTACAAATAAAATCTTCGATGGATTCATTCTTCAATGACAATGGTAACTTGTTGTACAACTTATAGCATTTGACCTGAGATCTTAATGCGTTGTAGGCGCCTCTATTAAATTTTATGTAAATTTTTTAAACTTTTGCCTTTAAACATTTCATTTATATTAATTGATTACAAAACTTTATATTCAACTGGTTTTTACGCATTTTTTTCTTGCACTTAATACAATAGGCCTTTTAGCATAAAATTGGAGCTAATTTAAAGTAGTGCTCTTATAAAAGCGAGCATAACCTACTTGACGCTTATTAGTTGAACAATATAGTTAGCTGTGCAAGCTTAAAAAAACCGACACGTACAGAATGAAATTCTTTGTAAGTTGCTATTAAAATAAATATCCTTAAACATTTAATTCTAATTCTAAAACTAAATCGAATTTTTTTTATATTTTTAGATTGCTTTTGTTTGCCTTTTGGCATACGCCTATGCCAACGAAGATGCTCAGGTGCTGCGTAATGATGCCCAGCAAGATATAAACAGCTTCCAATATGCCTATGAATTTGACAACAGCATTAAGGCTGAACAACAGGGCAATCTCAAGGGAGAAGATATTTGGGAAGTAAAGGGCCAATATTCCTATATCTCACCTGAAGGTGAACCTATCTCATTACAGTATACTGCCGATGAGAATGGTTATCATGTGGATGCTTCTAATCCTGCGTTGCCAACATCACCACCAATTCCAGCAGCTATACAGAGATCTCTGGATTACATTGCAGCTCATCCACCACAATGAATCAATTAATTCACAAATGTTTAACGGTGATCGTGCACCATAGATGGAGCATAAAAATGGCGTCGTGCTATAAGGATTGACGTTAGGTCATGTTAAGAAGAAATTGCGTACTTTTAGCTTTTTATCTATGTAATTTATTTTTATATTATGTAACGTTTTTTTGCACACACAATGGACAAAAACATATACTGTTATAATATAATATTGTATATACTATGCATAATAGCGATAATTTTTTAATACTGAAAATGCATTTGTTTGATGATCTCTGTTAATCGTTTTCGAATTCTATCGACTTATTCGCCTTCAAAAACATCAAAAAACTCGATAACAGTTAAAATGTTTCAAAAATGTCGAAAAGCTTATAACAATTTCAAAGTATCAAATGGTATCTGGGTTGTCAAGTAGCCGCTTTTGACCTGGTCAAGCCTGGAATTGTATGTCAAATCCGAGGGCTTTGTTGGAATTGAAAAATTTAGGGAAAAGCCGTTAATTGGAGTATTCTGGCAATATGCACTTAAAATTTTTTTTAACGAGAAAAGATCATTAAGTTCTTCCTTAAAACCAAAAATGTTATTTTTTTTAATTATATATATTAATTATTTGTTAACATTGTTGTCAAATTTTGTGGAAAAATTTTTTATTTTGGGAAGGCTGGAAATTTCTTCTTTTCAACTTGGCAACGCTGAATGGTATCCAGAACTAAATAAAAGTCCACAAGTCTTGAATAGCATCGGAACCAAGAAAGTATTGAAAATCGAATGGTATTTAAAATCTTGAGAAAGTCGGATAGTATCGAAAACTATCAAAATTGTTGATGTAAATCGAAATATATTGAAAGTATTAGAAAAAGTTAATGAAAGTAGATAAGTTTCCAATTGTTTCCAAGACATCGGAAAGGTAGACCAAAAAACATAGTAAAAGCCGATTATAGCAGCGAGTAGTCTTAAGAAACATTAAAAGAGTCTATATTAAACAAAAATATCGAGTTAAATTGCAGAATATCGAAAAATCCGAATACCATCAAATGGTACAAATAGTCGGAATTTTAAAAATATAAAAAGGTCTCCCAGAAATTAGATCCGAATGATGCCTTGGAACGTTCTTAGAGGAGAAGAGTGTTACGACATTACTAAATACCATATGAAAATAAAAACCAATATCTTTAGCTAAGTCATACATAGTTAAGGAGCTTGCCGACCATAACATTATCCTTTAAAATTAAGAGACAAACAAATAAATAGATTTGGCTCGAATATATAGAGCACATATAAATCTCTAACATAGATGATTAACAAAAAAATCGCTTAGCATTGGAAAAGTTCTTATGAAAAAATTACAATTTCTATCAAGTACTCAGATATTTGCTACAACTTTGCTATTAAACAAAAAAACTAAACAAAGTTTAGTTCTTTTTTTTATTGTCTTAATAAGTGCCATAACAATTTTTATTTTATTATTGGTGGATCATTTTTGGATGGTAGCCATTTTCATCAGCAGTATAGGTAACCTTAATGTGTTCGCCATTTGGTGCATCATATTCCCATTCACCGGTGACAGTCCATATATCCTGGTCCTTGAGAATACCCTCTTGTATGGCCTTAACAGTATTGTCTAATTCATAGGCATATTTGAAACTTTTAACATCCATTTCTGATTCATTTTTGATAACTTTAGCATCTTCGTTGGCATACGCGAAGACCAAAAGGCAGGCGAACACAATCTACAATTAAAGGAGTTTTGATTATTTAAATAAAAGCAATATGTGGATTAATTTTTGTCCTTACCACGAATTTCATTTTTAATTTGGTGTTGAATTGGAACTTGCACGTTTGATATGCACAAGAATTGTTTGACGATAAAATTTAATAACTTTGAGTATTTATACAAAAATCATATGCTTTCTTCATCTTAGAAGTTTCTCATTAAGTATGCTTATTTAAAAAAAAATAGTTATTAAAAAATCCAGTCTTTACGATGCAATCCATTGATTCTTAACAGTTGTTTTGTTTCTGTCAATTTAATTTAATCAAATATTCAAAATTCTTTCTTCATAAAATCATTATCAAAGTGACGTTCAAATTAATTTATGTTTACCATTAAGAAATTCGAGTTATTTAGCATACAATCGGTTGATTCAATTAGAGAAATATATCTAGTAATTTGAGAAAAACTGCAAAAAAAATATAATTGCTCAAAAATAAAAAAAAATAATATATCAAAAATATTCTATGGGTTAATATGCAAAATGTCGCAAAGTTTTTTGGCGCTAATACAAATTTTTTTTTAAGCCTATAATGTAATTTTTGATTTAAGGACATTTTGCTGTCGAGTATGATAGAAAAGAAATACTAAAATGAATTAACGGAAATATATCGCTTACGTTAACTTTTATATATAACGCCATTTCGACTTTTTCACTTTTCCAATGCACAGGGGTGCACTCGATCGCCCAACAGAGTGCACATGGACACGACTTGGACTGCTCCTGACCACCCTGAGGAGTAGTTTTGACTTTATTTATGAAAAAATTTTATTTCACCAACCGATGGAGATAGGTCAAATGAAATTTTTGGACACGACAAGCAAGGATTGCAGGTGCGTTTGAGCGCATTAATGCTAAAAATTTTTACTGCGCGATGAAAGAAGGAGTACCAAAATTATATAATGTCACCAGAGATGCCCCGACTTTTAAAAGATGATTTGACTCAATTTGTTTGAAAATTTTTTATTGTACCATACATGGGAAAGATTGGAAGAAATTGTTGTTGTTCCTTGTAGTGTAAAGCGTCAGAAAATTTATAAACGATAATTTTTACATAAATAAGAAACATGGGAACACATTCATGCGCCGTTCACAAGTTTGATTTAGGAAGCTAAAATTTTGGGAGTATTTTCTTTTGGTACAATGCTAAAACCTAGACCTATAGAATCAAAAGAAAAATTAAATTCCTACGGTTGCATGTTTGTATGTATATTATTCACAATTTTCAGCCACACGAAAAATATGTGGGTGTGGGTGTGACACCTCTCATTCATCTATGATATATTAATCGCTATATCTTGGCACCCAAGGAAGACTTTTTCTACGTCCGATTTTTGTCAAATTACAATGAAATCGGTTTTCTTAATGCTGTTAAGAATTCTTTATTTGATCTATCAAAAGTCTATCTATCATAGAACACTTTAATTCATATAAAACTTAGATTAATTAAATACTTCGGTAAGATTGAATAAGAAAAGTAAATGTTTAAAATAATCAGATGAACAATTTTCAGGAAGCTGTGATGCTGAGTTAAATGAAATGATTTTTGATAGTAGCCAACTTCCGGAGAGTACTTCCGAGCAAACATACCATGATATCGAGATCCAAGAGGATAATCCCATCGCGGATGATGTGGAAGAAATTTCGGTTTGTGACGTTTTAATCGATTCTAAAGACAATGAACTCGCAACAGCTGGTCCATCAAGAACAGCGAAACAAAGAAGAATGCGCTCAATTTTGGTATACCAAATTGCATGTGGATTAGACCAACTGGAGATACCACGATAAAAAAACGCGCCGCTTACTCTACCTCAAGGTGGTGTGGAAATGAGTGTTTTGGCCAAAACGTAAGTGGAAGTACACTTTGCGGCGCTCGTACGCCAAGACTATTGATGGAAAATTTCTTTTAAATTTTGAACAAAAGTTCAGTTTCTTTTGCCTCATTTTTTATTTATTAAATAAAGCCCAATTTATTGAAGATTTTTAAGTTTCTTTTGTTTTGTAATTGTTATGTTTTTTTTTTTTTTTGGCATTTTTAGTTTTGTTTATATCTTTACTTTTCATTAGGTCTTTAATTTTGGAAATGTCAAAGTCTAAACAGTTATGACTCTGCAGCTTTAATGACTATTTGTTTTATTTATTTCTTGTATTAACAGCATCATCGCATTACCATCGTATCTTCGACTAATTTAAGACTGGTTTTAATTTTTTATGCTACTACTTCTATATATTTCAACTCTACTTCCGGCTGCTATTCAGCCAACTACAGATGGTAAAGTATTTACGCAAATTAGGCCTTAGATAAGACTTTGTCTTAGACAAAGTCAGCACTTCCTCTAGATTTGTTTTATTTTTAAAAATTTATTATTTTTTCTTTCCGACAAAGAGCAAAATTTAAAGCAATTCGCATAAATTTGCGCATCTCTTGGCCAACATTGTTAGTTGGCGCAATTCATTGTTGGCGCTAACAAGCCACAAGAAAACACCAGCGAAGGGTTTCAAATGGCGAAATATAATTTCGTCTGGTAAGTACTGTCCAAGTAATTGTTCTCTTGATTTCATATTCATAAATTGAAGTTTCAAAATACATACTCTGTTTTGATTTGCTTACAGATTTCTGCTGCTTTTCAATTGCATTTGTGACAGTTTTTGCGGCTATGCCACCAGAAGCTCAAAGTCGATGTCATCGTATATGAAACTCATTTACGTTGCTGGACTTTGAATTTTTGGTATGAGGTTGTATCTATCTGCATAGTTGACGGTTATTTGATTTTTATAATGAATAATGTAATGGATAGTTTTAAGTGAGCGGCAATAATAAATCGGTGTTTGTGTTATAGTTTTAGTGATTGTACAATTTGAATTTGATTTGATAATAAACTTCGTTTCTTTATATTAATTTTATGTCATTCTTTTAATTCAGTGAATAGAGAAGAGATAAATAGTCTTTACCTTGTAAAAGGTACAAAAGGAATTGGGTTTATGCTGGCTGCCATAATCAAGAACCTGCTGAAAAACTTAAGTTATGATATTACAAAAAATAATTAGTAGGGGGATATATGTATGTATGTATGTATGTATGTAGAGCAGATGAAAATACATCGATTTTATGTCCGAATAATCTCCACACCATAAGATTTGATTACCTCTCAAAAATTTGCTATAATTTAGAGCAAAAATAGCTATTTTGGGCGGAAAATATGATTTTCAGATATGAACGAGTAATGTTAATTTAAATCTTTCAATAAAAATCTTATTTTTTCGAAAATGAAGATGGTCGTTAAAAGTGTTTAAACAATAAAAAGTGGGTCAAATCTGGTCAAATGGAAATTTTTCGGGCATGAAATCGATATGTTTTCATCTGCTCTACAACATTGGTCTAAACATAATTTTTTACTTGTGGCTTACTTTTCGAGATATTGAGCGAAAATTTTTTCGTCGATGTCTCACAACCAGACCCACTAGGATTCTGGTGACTGACACTTATTTCCACTATCAACCTTACTTAAACTAAGAATTGCAAAAAAAAATTAAGCGGGAGAGAATGACCTTCAAAAATGCAACGCTACCTCCCGTACTATTATCATTTTCATGTAATCTTTTATAAATTTTTTTGAAGCCAAGTGCTTCATGAACATCGATTCAAAAATGGTTTGAAAAACTTCGACATATCTCAAAAACTATTTGTTGCGTAGCCAGTGGAGGTTGAACGCTATGAAGTTTTAAGAAAAAAAAAAATCCGAACAGCATCTGTCTCTGCAACTTTAATTGAGAATTCTTTGGTACTGTAAAAAATGTCTCACAATAATAGATAAATGTAAGAGGCAGACGTTTTTGTTGTTGCTATTAAGAGTAATTAAACTTTTTTAAAAATTTTATAAAATATATAAGGTTAAGTGATTTTATCAGCAGGCAGATTGAGATTATTGTAAAGATTATGTCATAAGAAACGAGAGAAACAACCTCTTCCACTTAGTAATTGCTAAATTAAAAAATATTTTTTAAAAAAATAGGTACTAAATCATTTATCACGTCTGCCTCTTGACTGACTAGAGAAGGCAGACGATTCCAGCTCTGCTTTTTTGAAGGCAGACGCTTTTGAGCACTTAAAGTTTCTATTATTAAGTATATGTATATAAAACTAATACCGTGCAAATTTTGGTCCAAAATTTACTATTCTATTTTTCGGTCACTTATATTATTTCATTCCATGCCAAATCGGACAACAGTTTTTTTTTTCATGTTAACAATTGCTGTTATTAAATTTTGCTTTGTGGACATCTGCCATTTATGAATACTGATCAAAAACCTCCTATTTTTATTCAACAATTTAAGAATTGATCCAAAATAAATAACGACTGCCTTTTTGTATTTTCGTTATCTGTAGGTATTATGCCCTTAACAAAATATATCAGAGGCAGACGCGATAAAATAATTTAATAGAGTTTTTCTTTCCAATTTAAAAATTATTTAAAAAAAAAATAGCTTCCGGAATATATATTTTTTTTACACTAATCGACAAATTTTGAAAAACCTGTGAAGATGTTATTTTAGTTAACATTTTTTTTTTTGTAGAAATTGGGCACCAAAAATTCGCACTTTTGAATAATTTTTCACATCTTCGCTCACAAATATTTCTTATGTACATATAGATAATAAGAATACATAATAAGAAAAAAAATTTTTTATGTTTGTTATTGGTTTAATGACTTAGAACATTTATTTACAAGAGTACTTTTTCAATTAAGAAAAAATTATTTCTCTGCTGGTGCTGGATGAGCTTTAATGTATTCAATAGCCCTCAAGATGTAATCTGGAATTGGTGGTGATGTTGGCAACGCAGGATTAGAAGCATCCACATGATAACCATTCTCATCAGCTGTATATTGGAGAGAGATTGGTTCGCCTTCGGGTGAGGTATACGAATATTGGCCCTTAACTTCCCAAACATCTTCAGCTTTTAGGTTTCCCTCTTGTTCAGCCTTAGCGCTATTGTCAAGTTCATAGGCATATTTGAAGCTGGTGATATCTTGCTGGGCATCATTACGAATGACGCCAGCATTTTCGTTGGCACAAGCAATAGCCAAAAGGCAGGCAAGAGCGATCTATAAAAAATAGAATAAAATTTTAGTTTTTTTGGCGCTTTTTTTAATCCAATCTCGGTATTTCGGTAGAGCAGAATATTCCAAGTGTAGTGGTTAGTGCTTTGAAACTTTGAAACTTACAAAGATTTTCATTTTGAAATGTTTTTAGTTTGGTGTACAGTAAACTACTGATGTTTTTAGTTACGAGCACTATGGGTTTTATACAAATGTCCAAAAAGTTTTCTTTGTTATTTACTACTGTTTATTCGCATATAGGTAAACGCTGCGAAATCAAAATCAGGCGGTATTACACAAATGTGAAAAAAATCGTATAATTTAAAACGACCTCCTAACAAATTCTTGTTTTATTTTTTATTAATTTGTTTTTTTTTTTTTTTTATTATATCTCAAATCACTTAACTTCATTTGTAAATCTGATGTTTCTATTAATTCGCAGTTATGTTTTTATTGCTTTATTTGTTTTACTGTTTTTTTTTGTAAGACACAACAAACACAAAGCTTCTTCATACTATGTATAGGCTGGTGGTTAATTTGATTTAAGAGGGGATGTGATTTAGATTCAATATGACTTGCATTTTTCAAAATTTGTTTTTATTTTATAGCGAATAAAAGTTTAGTGGGTTACACGTGAGTTGGTAATTTTTATTTTGGCTTGGTCAACAAGCCTTCGGCGCAGGTTTGACAAAATCGTGAGACACTGAAATGAAACTTATTGCAAAGAAAGTGAGTGTAATGCGTGTAATGCACAATTTAGTACCCTTGGGATATTTAAGACAGAATTTGCAGCTAACGCCCATAAGTTAATAATTATATTTATTAATTTTGTAAATTATGTAATAAAAAACAATGGAGTCTACTCTATTCAAATAGTGACATATGTAGATATTGTTTTTTTTTATATGCCGAAAGTTTTCATGTTACATGCATGAAGCCGCAGCTAAAAAACTATTCCAACTTTATTCATCGAATATGTAGCTTGGGAGTCAGTTTGATCTCCCAAACTTTCAACTCTTACTAACAAAAATTTTATGTAATATTCTGTTATAGAAATAAATTAAGAAATTTTTGATTTCAATGACTATACAATGTATAGTATACATTAGAGGTACTCAAAACTCCGATAACAGTTTTTTTGGGCTCCAAAATGGCTTAATTTATGTCAGTTGACCCAGAGCTTATAAATATTGAATATGAAGCTGATCCGATATCAGGAACCCCGCTCTCAAGCCACTCAAAATGTAAAAAGGCTAATATTCTAGTCGAAAATATGATTTTTTTTATTACAATTAAAATTAATTCTTTAAGCTTAACTAAATGAATTCAATTATTTATTTGTGTTATTTGGCGTTGAAGTATGCTTCCAACAAGCTATAATACATCAAAAGTGGTTCATAGATAACCACCTTATTATGATATTTTTTCTCTTAATTTCTTCTAATATATTTTAAAATTCAAGAGAAAAGACTCGAATTAATCTAAAAGTTATTAGTTTTATTTAATTTACTGAATAATAATATTGCTTGACTTGATAAAATATCACTATCGGCGAATGTCCCTTTTCGGATCGGGGTTAGATATGTAATTTGTTTTATTTTTACTATTACTTGTAGTTGCTGAAAACTAGTGGTTTGGCAATACACTGGGACGGGAAGATGATTTCGGAACTCATCCCCTTATCAAAATTAAATAAAATAGAACGTCTTCTAGTCATTGCAGTAGAATCTGGTCCCGGGATGCAAAAACTTCTTTGCGTTCCAAGTAATACGAATAGAAAAGGAGAATCGGTGACAAAAGCTATGTTCGAAACACTTAAAGAATGGGACTTGGTCGATAAAGTCCAGGCCATCGGTTACAAAAACAAAAACAAAGTACATGCGAAATACCTTTTCGCGCTGTATTTCTCATAGCAAACTGTTGAACCACTCTTTGGAAAATAACTTTTTTAATGTAAAAAAACCTCAGCTTTCGATTAAAAGAATTAAAAAAATATTAAAAACACCGTTTTTGAGATATAACACGTTTTGTGATTTTTCACCAAGAAAATGGAAAATTTCGAAAAATCTGACAAAACCTGAGGAAAAAATACATCGAAATGAAGTGTCGGGAAATTTTTTTAGGTACATTTATGAATTTAGACATTTGACGTATTTCTCCCCATATGTACTGGTGCTTGCAAAATTCTTGTGGACATGATCGGACACGATTTATCATCTCTAGAGTGCCGTCACCACGTTTATGAGATATTGAAACGTTGCGTTTTCGAATCTGAATTTGGAAAATTAAAATCTCCAGAGGTAGGCATTTTCAACAGATTTCGCACCGATCGACGTTAAGTAAAATTGATGTCACGCGATACGAGTCAGCGCTCAAAGATAAACTTGTTCGAAGAGCAATCAGTGATGATGTTGCCAATCGAATAATCGAATTTTGCCTTAAAAAACTGATGAATCAAAAACGTCGAGCAATGACCATTATTTTTCTCGGCGGTGAAATGCAGAATTTCAATTTCTTCGACTCAGGTGCCATCAACCAAGCTCGATGAATGGTGAAAGGGACTACTTATTGGAAATTCCGGAAACATTTAGATTTTTTCTCCGGAGAATTTGAGGTAACGCGAAATGTATCATGGTTCAACTGAACGAAAGGATTATCTGCACCGAATCAAGACCTCAAGTTTATCAAAGATGAGATGCGTACTCCAGCGTGAATGAAAAGATTTCTGAGGTCGTAGCAAAAGATATAATAAAAAACCTGTGGTATCTGATGGAGGCAATTGTTGCCTTTTATGCTATTTTCGATCCACCCGTCCAAAATGACGGGTCGGCAGCACTCGGATGGAAATAACTGAAGACGATTTGCAAGATTTTCAATCAAAATCGCTGTCCAATTTTGTTCTAAAAAACATTGCGATTTTTTTATCGTTTTTGCCTTTCTCTGGACTTATCCATCTCATTGGCCTTCGATTGAAACTTATTAACTAGGCTCGAATATCTGTGGAAGTTTACAGGTAGTAAACGATAATGCTGAGTGTGGAGTCAAATTCAATGAACAATTTAATTTGCAATGCACCGAACATAAAGATTATCCTTCTTAGCAAAAATCTGATCATCTGAATGTTTCGGAATGAGAAATATCTGCCGAATCCACTTACTTTTCATTTTATTTAGTTTAAATTACTTAATTTAGTATTGTTCTTTTTACTTCTGACTTTATTTAATTTTTTATCTACATATACTAGTGCCTTTCTAAATTATATTTCATTATTACCCATTTAATTTCATTATTATCACTATTAACAAAATAAAGAATATTAATGCTAAAATTTTACATAGATCAATTACAAAGCAATACTTTTGCGTAAAGTGGTCATATTTTTGTTTTAGTATGAAGTAGAAACTATGCGGTTATTAAATATGGAACTCGTAAAATATCTTGAAATAGCGAAAATTCCCTAAAAAATGGTGAAAATATTGCGGAAACGTTTCGTAAAGCTTGTACTGCTTTTGATAGTCATCAAGCTCATACCCACAGTGCTAAAGTGATCTTAATCGAAAAATTTGAAAGACTTAAACCAATGTTGGTTCGGTCAGTGTGGCTGAAAACCCATGTGTGTCCATTTTGAGACGATCACTGGAATTAGGCCGTTACCGAACATGGTTGGCTAACTTTTTTGGCCTACAATAACTGTTATAGATTTGGATGACGTTCATTTTCAATAGAACGGCACCACATACCAAACAACTCTTGAAACATTAGCTCTTCTGCATGAGAAACTTTCTGGACGTCAATTGACCGCAGAGATCGAGCATTTTAGTTCCATGAGACTTTTATCTTTGGCGTCATAATAACAATAAAGTCTATGCCAATACTACACCCACAGGGAATCCATGCTGTGAAAAAATATTTCATTGAGCTTTTCTCGGGTTTTTGGAATGCGAAAGCTGATGACTTTTTTCTATTCTATTCAAGGTGAAAATTTGAAGGTATGGAGCGGCAAATTGTGCGAATATCTTGACCACTCGATCCTGTTTCAATTAAATCTCTTTGAGGCAGCTGGATAAACTTAAAGTTATTCAATAAATAAAAAAAATTAATAAAGATTTTTCAACCTTTTAATAGACCTATTGCGGCTGGTGGAATTTTTGATAATGTTACTTAAATATATGTTCTAATGAATCAGTGACCAGTTCTGGCACATATTTTCCCTAGTTGTAGATCAAGTGATTAAAATATTTAAGTAACACATCATGTCACCAAATAATGTTACATTTGCCTTTAAGCATTTTTTATTCCTAATTAAAAATATCATATATTCATTCTTGTATCACGAAATACTTATATACTTCCTGCTCTTCAGAATTACTGATACTGACAATATTTGTTTTTTTTGTATTAATCACATCACATATTTCACATTTAAACATTTAATCCGTAGCCAACATTAAAAAACGAGTTAGAGATTAAAATTAACACAAGTATAACCCATCGTTTGAATGATCATTTCTTCAAAGAAAAATGAATTCTTACGACAGCTTAAAAATATGGTACCCTATAGGCTGTATATATCGTTGCAAATTCCATCGGAAGGTATGAAAAGTTTTTATGTGGTTCATACACTTGCCCTCATTGAAGTATTCTTTCTTTGAATTGAAAGCTCTACACAGACTTCCTGAATCCAGATTAATTCTATAGCATAGAAGTTAGGTTAAGACAAAACAAACAAACCTTAGAAATGACAAATGTTTTAACCAAGCCGAGAATACTTTTCCGCAATATATCGCATGCAGATTTAAATGTCTGGCGTTGTCTAGGCTGCTATTAAAATATTTATTAAATAAATAATTCACATAGTCATAGTAATTAATTAACACATAAATTAAATAAACAAACAATAAAACGATGATGTTTTGACTTTATTTATGCCAACTTCTTCTTCGACTGCACCACCGTCTTCTTCTTGTTGTATCGGTCGATTTCTTGTTCTATTATGTCGTAATCATATGTGTTTGCCCATGATTACAATTGACAAACTTGTTTGTTGTTTTTTTTTTTTTTTGGCAAACTAGTTTTTGACATTACTGTTCATAAAATACAAAATCTATAAATGTACTACTGAAGATATTTTTCGGCGCTTCTTTTGTTTTATGAAAGATATGTTTAACTATTACGTCAATTCTCACAAATTTTTGCATTAATTTGGGCATTTTTTGTTTTTTGTATAATTAGTTTGGGTATCAATTTTGAAAAAAAAATTTTGAAGTTGACAAGATAATTACGAGTACATAAGATTTAAAATATGTAGTTTTAAATTGATTATGCTAGTGTTATATATTTAGTATGTATAATTGGTTAAGCACTGCATTTGAATTACTTTGAAAGGTATGGAATCAGAGTTGCCAAGTATGCAATAAGCTGACTCCTTCCCCCAAGTTACGCCCCTTCCAACCAGCCTTTCACATTAGTAGCTTTACGTAAAGTGTGAGCGTCTACTAAGCAAACTATTGAATTATTATTTACCAAAATATTAGTTTAAGTGAAAAAAAAAAGAAAAATTCTAGCCTTACAGCCTTCTTCATTTCATTAACTTAAAATGCAATTTAAAGAATTTCAATCATTATTCTAAAGGTCGCTAAAATCTTCAATTACAAATATACATATTTTGCAATCAAAACGCCTTCATAATTTTCATGTTAATACAACTTGTGCACAATTTGACCACAGAATTATGTATGCATGAACGCACCCTCATATCCGTTTAAATGCATGCAACTGTAGTTGAAATATAATCTTTTAATACCAATCAAACAACTTCTAATAAATGTGTTAATCAATGGTAATAACTTTAAATGAATGTTAACGCTAGGACCTATTTATAGATTTTGGATTTGCAATAGTTTTTTTCATAAAAATTATTTTGAACTTTGTATTGAAAGCATTGTTGCAAATGCAATTTTGAAAAATCGTAATACCTATTAAGTTTTTATTATTTCTAAGCTGTTGAAATAATTATAGATTTCAGTGTGGCTAACGTACGATAACCAAATAGTTAGAACTTTATATAAACGTCCGAAAACCATATGAGTTTTGTTTATCGTGCGATAAACAGACAAGTGGACGATAGGCCAATAGACTTAAACTCTCGTTCCCTCTACAGATTTTGTAAATTTTTAAATATTATTAAAAATACTATTATATTATCACTGTTTTATAATTTTATGTACATATTGTATAATGATATAAGAACACAAGGAATCACAAAATAAAGTAGAGATTTTTATGGTAAAGTTCTAAGCGGCTAATGCTTTTATTCAGTTAATATCAGTGGTCAGGTTGGGGCTGTCCTATTCGAGTGACATTAGTTAAGAAGTGACATTCGATGAAAAAGTATTTGATTTCGATAGAGTTCTTTGAAATTGATGCATTTGAGTGTTCAATTGTTTCAGGATTCGGTAGAAATGAAGCGCCTTCCACGGAATTTGTGAGACCTGTGCGAGAAAATTGAACTTGGAGGGAGATGCGTTACTGTGAATGGTAAGCGCTATCGCACAATGATAACTGATTATTTGTGGCACACTTTCGAAAATATGGATTTGAACAACATTTGGTTTCGACAGTCATATTACAATCGATGTTTTGCGTGGGATGTTAGAAAATCGTGTTCTTAGCCCGTTTGATGATATGAGGAGCAACGATTGAGGCTCTTAAGGAAAGAAATAGATGCTGCCATCGGTCGAATAGAGAAGGATTGTACTTTCGAATAAAAAAAAACGGTTAAAATAAATATTTTAACATCTACACATTTTCCAAAATTGAGTTTGTTAACGTTTATGAAACAATGTGTCCAATGTTTTTTTAACATTCGACTTTTATCAGACATTTTTTGACTTAATTAAAACTTTTTGACAATTTCGAAATTTTTCGAATTTTCCAATATTCTCAACTCTTTTCGACTTCTTTAAAATTTGAAATTTTTTGAAAATTTTTGTTAAACTTTAAACATTTTTCAAACTATTCAACTTTTTGACATTTTCAAAATTTTTCTAATTTTTTCAATGCTTTCCGTAATTTTCAACATACATCGGCTTTTTAAGGATTTTTCGATATTTTTAACTTTCTCATAATATAGTTAATATATTTTTGAATGAAAATTGAAAAATAAGTATAGGTATATAGTCAGTAATACATTCGCTATCTGAAAAAAAACCGACTCTAAGTGCAGAAACCCAAAAAACCCAAGTGCAATCACTGCTAGAAAATTCTTCACGGCCAACTTCTAATCCTGCTTATCTACTTGCGGACTATGACTAAAGGAAAACTCAATTTCTATATAAATATTTTATAATTCTTATTTCTGAATTCGTTTAACACAATTTTACTATTATATTATTTTCATGTTATACCCATTTTGGTTGATATTATAATACTAAATATTATTTTCATATAATTTTGTATTATTTTTATCATTCCTTATTAAAATTAAAAATATAAATGTTACGAGTTTTATACTTTTTTTTTATACAATTTTTTTAATATTGTAGTGTGGTGTTATGTTTCCACTAACTTTTTGAATTATTTTTGAATCAAAAATATGTAAATAATTATAATTGTGTAATTTACACTCTAATTTCATTTAAAGTATTCCAAATTTTTATGTAACTCACTCCTAAGTTATACATATAAAATATCATTAAATTTAAAGCTATGTCAAACATTTGTAAATCCCAGCAAAGCATACAATCTTCATGTCATGCCGCGCATGCGCACTACGTTAGCTTGCTAACTAATCTGGTTTGTTGTTTACTATATATTTTAATTCCTCATCGGCTGTTGGTTTGACGAATAGTTTGCAATTATTTCGAATTCGTTCGTTCGTTCGTTCGTTCGTTTGAACTAACAGAGATACCAACTACAAATGATAAATACTAGCAGTTACAAGTGGAGGAGAAGAAACGCCTTTGTGACACTACATAAGATAGAGATACAAAGAAAAAACAACATGAAACAGAAGTAGAGGTAAAAAAATGAAGACTCACACTAAATGCGTTAAAGGTAATCAAGTGAACTTTAGCAGAAAATAGCTGTGGAGTCAAAATTATGATGAGCATGCGGATTAAGCATAAAACCGTGATTGGTATGGTAATGTTAACCATTGCATGCAAAGCAACATTACGAATAACAGCAACAAGAACAACAACAACAACTCCAATATCAATGATTGTCTCAAAAAACATGTCAAAAATTTGGCAGCACCTACAACGACAACAACAACAACAACAATAGTGGCAGTAGTAGTAGTAGTGGAAGTTATATTAAATGATGAGGAATTTAATACACCGTTCAATAAAAAGTATAGTAAACACAATTTCAAATATGCGCTGAGCTGGCTCATGACTTAAAGGAGCGATGCTAATAAGTTATAAAAAATGTACTCTCGGAATTTGTCTTTTTTGGATGATTTTGTTACCTCAAAATTCAAGTTTTGAAACTTCTCCTTTATGTTGTAGGTAAAAATCATCTATAAAAAAGAAGTTATAGAGTCCCGTAAGATATTTTTTTTCAGCTTTACTTCAATCAAAATGGCTTAAAGTTTTGATAAATTTTTCAAGCTCTATTCAGTTATTCAGTTTTCAGTTTCTTTTTAAAGCTTATTATCCTAATAAAAATTAAAATTGAAATATTAACTACAAAAGTCTGCTGTAAAATAGATAGACATCTTGGGAGATACTTTAAGGGCGCAATAACTAGAATCTATACTACATAAAGTTTGCTGCTCATTTTCGGGCAATTATTGTTTCTATGATAACCAAAAACGTTTTGGGTAATTTTGGCATTTTTTGTGCTGTATCGAAAATTATTGTGCTTTTTTTTTGCAATGAAATTTATCTAGTCGACAACACTGTTTCAATATGCAATCTTTGCTCAACCATTCATAAAAATTTGTAAAGTAGTTTTGCAACGTTTAACCAAAACACACACAGGAGTGCAGCCATGTGCGTGGTAAGTGGGCTTAGCACACCAAAATCCTTCAGTTCTCTCTAGAGATTTTCGAGCCTATCTATAAATTATGTATATAGAAAATTCATTTTTAAAAGTTTAAGTTCTGAAATGATTGAATTCTTAAAAGGCATAGGTTAGAGGAATATTTCAGCGGACTTTTTGTGTTTTTTTACAACAGCCAGCGCCATACTTTAACTTTCGATAATAAGCAAACAGACACGACCATGCCATCCACACAAATTTGAGATTTGAATCAAGAGTTGTTCCTATATATACTGGGTCGAATTTGGAGAAAAAAACTCTCTATAGCCCAAAAATTATAGAAAAAAAATATCACTTAACAATTTGAAAATGCTTTCCTAGTCATTTTCTTTGTTTTGGAAGCGGTTTGGAACCGATCCGCCAGTAAAAAATCGTTGTTATGCGCTTGCGTACAGCGTGTTGGATACTCGTTTAAGCCATGTTAATCGTTTGTTAAATGTTTGTTATTTGATAGCATATGTTGTCTTTGTTAAGGATGTGCACATCAATAAAAAAAAATTTAATTACTGCTGCACGTTTATCTACACCGTTTTTTTGCATTATTACGTTCTAACAAATGCACGTATCTACAATGTCGTGTGTGGTAAAAATTGTTCATTAACTTGGGAAAATTATTTTGTAAAGTTTGTATGCATGCGTTGGAGTTTTTTCTGCAGCAAGTGACACAGTTTGTTTTTCATTGTTTGAAAATTCTGTAATTGACAATCATGACTATTGACTTTGATCATGAAATGATTTCACATTGAAATGTCAAGCGTTCGCATCAATATAAGATTATACTTTGCAAGCTACTTTACGAATATGAATACTTTGCCTTGTCTAAACTTCAACTTATTTTATTTCAAAATATTTCATCTCTAGTGATGACGTAGATAGTAGAAATTAGAAAATTTCGAGATTTTAGATCAAATTGTTAAAAAATTTTCCGATAGGCTCGAGATAGCGACGATTTATTTGAAATCAAAACTGTACATGCTCTTCGGATTCTTTCCGATTGGAGAGATTTATGGCTACTCGAATGGGTTGATTGAATTTACCTAGCATTACCCTGTGCGCTTCACTCCACCTTTTTTTTTATTTCAATAAAATAAATAGCAGAATCAAATATTTTTTTTTAAAGGAAAAAGTTACGTAGTATAACTTCCATGTGAATTGATTAAGTGGTGTTTACGAAAATGCTATTCAAAATATTTTCGTATGAGAGTCACCCTAAATATACAACCTTATTAAAAGTTTTATAACGTGAGCTATACCCCTGAATATAAACGAAATGTGGTGAAAAATTCATTTAGAAAATGCTTTTTAAAAAATATTTTTGTATGAAGGCCACCCTAGATATGCACCCCAAATAAAAGTTTTATAGCTTAAGCTATGAATCTAAACATAAATGGTACGTGGTGTGAATTTCATGTGAATCGATTAAATGGTTTTTGAGAAAATATTTTTAAAAATATTTTTTTATGAGAGCCACTCTAAATAGAATTTTTGCCTTAGCTATGCCTTTTAATATGAAAGCTACGTGGTGTAAATTTGGTGTGAATCGATTAACCGGACTTCGTAAAGATTATATTTTAAAAATATATTTGTATGAGGGACACCCTAAATATGCACCCTTAATGAAAGTTTTACAGCCAAAGCTATTCCTCATCACATAAAAGACACGGCGTGTAAGTTACATGTGAATTTATTAAGTGGTCTTTGTGAAAATTTTATTTTAAAAATATTTTTGTGTCAGGGCCACCCAAAATAAAAGTTTTGTAGGCTAAGCTATGCCTCATAATGTAAAAGCTACGTGGTGTAAATTCGGTGTGAATCGATTAACGGGTTTTCGTGAAAATGATATTTTAAAATATTTTTATGAGGCCCACCCTAAATATGCACCCTTAATAAAAGTTATTTTTATGAGGCCCACCCTAAATATACACCCTTAATAAAAGTTTTATAGCGTAATCTATGCCTCTTAACATAAAAGACACGTCGTGTAAATTCCATGTGAGTCCATTAAGTGGAAAATGTTATTTTAAAAATATTTTTGTGTGAGAGCCACCCTAAATAAAAGTTTCGTAGCCTTAGCTATGCCTCATAATATAAAAGCTACGTAGTGTGAATGCGGTCTGAATCGGTAAACCGGACTTCGTGAAAATGGTATTTTAAAAATTTTTTTGTACGAGGGCCACCCTAAATATGCAACTTAAGTAAAAGTTTTCTAGCCTTAACTATGCCCCTCAGTATAAAAACTACGTGGTGTAAATTCCACGTGGCTCAATTAAGTGGTCTTTCTGAAAACGCTATTTTAAAAATATTTTTGTATGAGGGCCACCCTAAATATGCACCCTAAATAAAATTGTTATACATACTTTTTTGAATTCTCATAAAAAAAGTAACTTATTGAAAACTTTAAATGCGTTTTTCTCCCACTTTGTGTTTTTTGAGTTATGCCACTCTTGAAGTAAGCAAACTCCAAAATAAAACTTTTAATAAGAAGCATCTGATGTATTTAATTCGTAGCTGATTGTCATGATAATGTCCCCAGTCAGTTTGCTAAGCAGTCATTTAGTGAGCATAAAAAATGAAATAAAACTCCTCTTTAAGGACATCAAATATTTCGTAGCTGAGCAAGGTAGGAAGAGGACCGTAGATGTGTAAGGAAGGAGGAACGAAAGCAGAGTTCACTATCTTGTTACTCGTAATCAAAAAGTCCCAATGAAAAAGATAACTTTGCGTGTTACTAAAAGGTTTTACAGATAATACCGGGTTCATAATATAAAATTTCAATACTAACTAAAATGCCAGTTGTCAAGTTGGCAAAGTGTTATAAAGAGATAAAAACTATTCCAGATCTATATTGTTACCTCTAATTATATCGCAATTTAAGATTTCCATTATAAGATGCTCAACTATATGTCTTCAGCACATTAAGTTAAACCAGATGAAATTTTTTTTTATAATCAAAGAAATCTACATATGTAAAATGTACTAATTCTTAATGTCAAAATTTCAATAAACATTAAAAAAACTACGGTAGTCAATAAACTTTTTAAATTAATTGTGGCACTAAATGTACAACAGATATCATCTTCCGTTTTTTGGTGAAGTCATTAGATGGTATCAGCAATTAAGTCATAAGTATTATATATCTACTTGCTAATTTTATGCAAATATTCTTAAAATAAATAAAAGTGATATGCTAATAAACCGAAAAATTACAAAATAATAAACATTAATCAATAATTAAAAATGCTAATACAATTTTTTGAATTTATTAAAACATTAAATGAAACCGAAGACATCGTAAAAAACTCAGAACCAGACAAACTTGTTCGACAGACAAATTGTTTACATGTGTGTATGTATGCAACATAATGACATTTCTAAAATGACACAAATTATAAAGACGTCAAAGTGGCAATCCGGTACTCACAAAAGTAGGTGATCCACTTGTATGCGCTAAGAAAAACTTCAGAAACGCCGTTCATTGATCTCGATTTGCTTTCAAATGACTCGCTATTTTGTTGTTCCCACTTTTCTGTTCGCCTCTTCACCCACTGTAAGCGCTTAACTCGTTGCGGAAATGAAAACGAAAGTGAAACCGGTCGGCGCGAACATTAAGCTGCTGTGAAGCAAATGTTAAAATGAAAATGAAAGTTTTAGTTTAACATTTCGACGACGGTTGTCATGGGGAGAAAATAAAATAAACATTTTGTAGTCATTTCACTTTCGATTTTGCTCATTTTATTGTGTCAAGGTTACTAAGAAATGAAAACGAAAGTGTATTGCTCGAGCGAAAGTGTAGCTTTGTGGAGCTTAAATGAAAAATAAACGCATGGTAAAGTTTGAACTTGAACTTGAGCTGAACTTTGTTTGTTATTATCAAAGGAAAGATATAATATTGTGATGTTACGGCGTTTCACTATCGAATTATTTATATAATAAGTAAAATAAAGATGAATAATGTGCAGTACTTTTCTGAGTACATATCTTATTAACATAATTTTTTTTTTTAAATATATTAAACTGAATTTGATTTGAGTAGCTGAATTCGAGCTCTGTACTCAATAGTCGCGATATGTTGAGAAAGTAGAAAAATTGTCGAAGAGTTAGAAAAAAAATAAAAAGCGAGAGATGTTGTAAAAATAAAAAAATATTGAATAAGTCAAAAAATGTTGGCAAATTCGAATAATTTTTGAGAAATAGAACAATGTTGAACAATAAAAATCAATTCGAAGAGAGCTGAATAAGTCGAAAGATAATGAAAAATTCAGAAAACTTTATGAAATTGTCTAATATTGAAAAACATCGAAAATTTGTTGCATAAAGTTTTTCAGAAAGTTTTGAAAACCATGAAAATATTGAAAAACGTTAAAAAATTCGATAAATTTTAAGTTGTCCGAATATAGTGTGAAAGCTGGAAAGCATTGAAAAATTTGATAACGGTCGAAATCAGGATTGCAAAGTTGAAAAGAAACATAAAATAATTATTCCCTAAAATAATATGAAGTAAAATTTTATTGTGGGAAAAAGTATCATTTTTTTTTGATGGTTAAAAAATAATTAATATAAATTTAGCGAAAATCCTGCCACTTGGTAGCACTGGTCGAAATGTAACAATACGGGAGGAGTGAGCAAACAGAACGGCACATGTCCAGTTTCTAAAAATTTTCAAAAATTGCAAAAAACTATAAAAGTCTCTGAACTGAGCATAATTTGAGATTTTTGAAAATCCTAGAAAAATCTATAGAATAGTTGAATCTGTTAATTTAGAAAAATGTAGATATCTTCGTTTTTAAATAAGATAAAGATAGTCGGTTCACGGCATTCTTTTAAGCAAATAAAATTAAGTTAAAAAAATATTTAATTGTACAACGGGATCGGTGGTAAAATAATATGGGCCGAGTTTGCAACTTGAAAGCAGAAAATCGGTATTTTTTGTATTTTTTCCGGTCAATTTTAAATTTTTTTATAAGAAAAAAAGAAGAAGAAAAACTAATCACGGATCCAAGTACATTGATCGATAATAGCTGTTTAGAACAAAAAAAAAATTTTGAATCAGCTTAATATGTATATATGTATGTCAACGCCGAATCGAAGAATTTCAGGTCTATTAATTTAGTAAAATGCAGATATCTTGGTTTTGAAAGAAGATATTGATATGCGGTTTACGGTTTTCTCTTAAGCAAATATAGGTACATTAAAAATAATGTACCTCTAGATCGGCGGTAAAATATTATATCAAGATTTTGCAACTTGAAACTAGAAAATCGGAATTTTTTATTTTTTGCCCGGGCAATTTCCAATTTTTCTTATCAGAAAAAAAGAAGAAGGAGAAAAACTGATCACGGACTCGAATTCCTCGATCGATAATAATTCTGCTTTTCACTTTGTTGCAAAATTTGATAACCTCTTTAGCTTGCACCATTTTTGAAATCAATATTTTCGAAAATGTGTAGGCAACTTAAACCAGGCGGCGGCAATCCAGTTTCCAAAATTGATGGAAACCCTTATGGGTTATTTTGTCCAGACATATCGGGCTATAGTATTCCACTGACACATCGTGAAAAAATCAAAAAGTTTTTTTTGAACCGCTCTAATGTATGTACATACAAAATATAGATTTTAGTTTGGATATAAAAATAATTATATTGTTAAGTTGAGAAATTTTTCTTTTTTATTCAAATTATATCAAACATTTTTACAGTGTTTTTTCACAGAGCTTTTTGACCAATGTTTATTTTGTTATCACTGAAAAAAGCTTTTCATTAAGCTTAGTGCTTAAAATATTGCATACTCTTAGGATGAAAAATAATGAAATAAATTAGTTATTAAATATTTTAGATAAAAGCATTTTAAGGGGCACTTTTCTGTAACTATGTAAGTATTTGATATGATTATTGAAATCTTCGTATATGCAATATGGACTTTATGCTAATGTAATTTGAAAAAATTTGAAAATGACTACATAAATTCGCTAACATCTAAAGATTCACCTTACATCAATATTGGCATAAACTTTTACCCGAGTCTGATTTCAAGATAAAAGAGTTTGAAGGAAACAATGCAGTGTATGCAGTTTCTTTTATTATGCGTGAAAGAATTAAATTCAGGAGACGACCTTAAAAATAATAGCATCCCTATGTCCAAGCTATAATTTGTTGTTTAATATATCGGAAATTCTTTAAATAAATGCACACTTAGATTCTTGTGATTTTTTGAGCATTTTTTGAAATTAAATCTTAAAAACAATGAGGAATAGAATAAAAACTATTTTGTTTTAAAATGCTTTAATTTTATAAAAAAATAATAATAAATTTTTTATAAATTTGTTTAAACATTATTTTTTTCTTTATAAAAATGTTCTCAAAATAATTTCGGCATCACATCTTTTATTTTGTTTAGTGCATTTTTCGACTTTGCTATATTGAGTTTTGTTACTTAGGTTCAAGCAAATATTCGCTTTATATTTTTTATTAAACCTTTTTTTTTTAATTTTGACCTTTAAAAAGAAAGCAAATGACCAAAACTGGTTCATATTACATTAAGAGTTTATCGCAACGGATGAACAAGAAATCAAAAAGAAAAACTAGAAATAACTACAGATATGAACAAATTAAATCGTGCTTAGACTAAATGAGATTTCATTTAAGCAACATTTACAACAATAAAAATATAACAATAATATCTGTAAAAAAATGTTTATTTTTATTATGGTTTGCATTACAGTGCAAAATAAAAAAAAAAAAACTAAAATTCTCATGCTAAGTAATAAAAGCAAAAACTTTTGCACCGAGTTTTGAGCATTGGGTCAAAAACGTAAAAATCTGAAGATTCACACAATTAAAATCAATGAATGTAACTTAACTACACTTCCAGTGTTGTTGTGTTGTTGCTACCAACAATAACTTCATTCATTCATTCATAGGAGCATATGAAGTTGCTATCCGTTTTATGGGATTTGCGCTGACTCTTCAATTGTATGCAGTAGGTAAGTTAGGGGAAGGCAGTGAGTCAGTAAGTCAAAACATGGCTAGCCTTTCAACATTTTTTTTTTGCTGTTTGTTTTTTTAATACTGACATTTTCTTAACTGTTGCTGTTATGAAAACTTAACTGGTTTCAAATGTAATTTCAACGATTTAAGTGATGCGGATCTATTTTAATGTGATTCACCCAGTAAATAAAATCATACGTTAAACTCGTATAAAAAATTGTATACGAAAGCGAGATTAAAAGTACTCTGCTTAGACAAGACAATATATAGATTTTTATATCAAAACTCATTGTATTTCTAAACATAATCTCCCTTTAGCTCGATACACTTCATTTAACGATTCTTTAATTTTTTTAAGTCCTTTCTCATAATACAATATGCCGAGGTTCTCAATATGCCGAGGGTCTTGGTTTAATCGAAGATCATCATTTTCGCCCCAAATCTATATCCACTGAGCTATTTCTTCAAGTTTGAAAATAGGTAATTGTCACAGGAAGTAAATCTGTAGAATAAGAGATTATGGTGAATGAGGAACAAATTTGTAGAGCTATTGATATAATTTTGCCATAGTCACTACCCTTATTCCCAAAAAAAAAGGCAAGATGGAGTTAAATAGATACAGCAGGCTAGATGTAAGTTCTTAAAATCTTGCACCTAAAATTGATATTCATAAGATAAAAGCACGGAGATGGCCAAATGTGTGTTGTATTGAACCACATACGTTGTGGAAATAGAATTTGATAAGGAAAGTGGAAATAATTTTTGGACTCAGGGATTCAAAAGCACTCTGAAACAGTCTGTCTTGTCTTATGGTGTAGTTATTGAAAAAACCATATATATTAAATTTCAAAATTCGTAGCTCACTGATCATCAGCCACGGAAAAAAGTTGTTGAAAATTTTGTTCAACAAATATGGGTTGACGGGCTGACTTTCAGAATTTTTCTTTATACATTTGCTATTTACACTGTATTAATGTATCAAAGTTGTTGGCTGAATACTGAAACCGAATGAATGAATGAATGCTCACAAGGAGCAATTAGAATTGTTGCTGAAGTTTTGTCTTTTGACATCCATCACAGCATTACTTTGTTGGTTCGTAGCACGTAAGTAATGTCGGTTTTATAATTGTTATTTTATTGAGCTTACTTTTCAATATTGTGTGTGTCAACACCAAAAAAAAAAAATGATACCAGTTATACTAGTTTCATCCGTTGCTAGGCGGACTCATCAGTAACTTTTAAGCCGATTTGTAAGAATTTATAAGTCTGAGATGTTTCCCTTTTAGCATAGATCTGTTAAGAATCCAAGCAGAAAGTGAAACTAAGCAAAGCAATCGGCTTAAAATCACTGTTCTGTCCGCCTTCCAACGGATGAAGATAGTACGACTAGTTAGAACATTTTTTCTGTTTAGTTTATTTTCTTTAGTGTAATTTTTTTAGCGTTGACACAAACTACTTATATATTGAACAGTAAATAACAATTATAAAAAAAAATTGATTTCGTCTATATTTTGAAGAATCGAAGAGCTTTCAGTGATATAAAAAGTCGTGATAAAATATAATAATAAATATATAAAAAAAATATATAAAAAAAAATCTATTTCTACCTTTCCAAATTGTTAGTAACATTGTTAATAAAATTTTTAAGATAACTGCTTTGTCCAAAACTCGTAAGAAATCCAGCTTTTGTATATAACTTGGGTCTTGATTTTAAGTTTCTAATCCTTTGTTATAACTTTTTATCACCGAACAACGCTTTGAACGAGCCCATTTCATAGATGACTAGTGTTTTACTTAAAATTTCAAAAATTGATCCTCAAAGCACGAACAAAGATATTGACCGATTCGCAAAAGATTTTGCAGATGTGTTTCTGGTATGACTGGACCACTTATCCCAAGTAGCCATATCCAATCAGAGAAAAGAGTGTTTAAATTTCCCATCCTAAAGTATATAGCTCACTGCCTTAATTGGATTGTTCACTGGGTTAAATAAAATGCCCATATTGTTTGTATAATCTAGCATTAGGTGTCGTCTTAACACTTTTATATGATAATATTTTTTATTGTTAACTTTACGATAACAATCGTATTAAATTATGCAGAGGCAAACAATTATCATGAGAACTCGAGCATTTGAGTTAGTGACTGCGAGAAAAAAAACTCTGCAGAAATCCACACTTTGTTAACTTCCGAAATAAATTAAAGCAACGAAAATTAGAATTAATTATTGTAATTGAAATGATTTTTTTGATGTATTAATGATGTGTTATACTAAAAATGCTAATTATGAGTGGGAGTTGGCATCAAATTTTTTCTATATTTCTCATGATATTTTAAAGTGAAGTGAAGTGAATTTCGTGCACAGCACATTTTCCTGCGAACCTTCATAAAAAACATGACATCAAAGTCAACGAAGTGTACAAAATTCGAATGTGAAAATTTATTGCACAAGATGTGCATCATTTCGGATTTCAAGGTAAAAAAAAATAAACCCTTCTATTCTATAAAGAAAATTGCGTCTTTGTCTTTATAAAACGCCGAATCTAAAATAAAGCAAAAATATCACACATATTGATATCACCCGCTGTACTTCATTGTCGTAATTTATTCCATTTATCTTATGATTGTCAGTCTATCATGCTGTCAGTTAACTACATATTAACATACGTTATGTCAAAGTGCCATTTTTCATACAAACACTCTGACATCATTTTGAACAAACGCAGCAATCGTTTATATTTCTACCTTTGGTAATTGTAACAAAGTTGGTTTCACTTTATTTATGATTGTAAAGCGTTCAAGGTAATCGGTGTTACTAATTAATTGGCAGTAAAAATGGCAATAATTTTAGTTTGCAAAAAAGAAACAAAAATCCCTACTCTACAATAAAGGTAATATGCGCGCGCTCTTTGTGCAACATTCTAAATTCTTCAATAGCAACAATCATCTTCATCATTTTGTGCTGATTTTGTTCATCATTGTTGTCGATCATCATTTTTTTAAATTTTTGATCATTATTTATGATATTTTGATCTTTAACAGCTGTTGTCAACTTTGATTTTTATTTTTTTTTTTTGCTTTTTGAAAGTAAAGTGTATTGTTACAAAAAAAATAAATTATTATTTTTTGCAAATTTTTACATTATTTCTATTTTTGAAATGTCATATTTCATTTTGACATTTTTGGTTGATTATAATAAACGATTTGTGTGTTTAGTATCAACTCTCAACATCTTCATTATGTTTCTTTTAAATGACACATAACTTCGACTCAGAGGCTCCATATGCTGTCATTGCCATTATATCTTTCTAACAGAAATCTATAAGCTGCAATTTATAATTATTGTGCTGTCATCTCTTTAATAATTCAACGTATTGCAGAGTACATATATTTTGTAGTGCTGCCACTGAAAGCTGCAGTAAAAATTTGAGTCTGGCTTCACATAAGACTAACACGAAAGTGTGGACAAAATTTTAAAAACATTTCCTAGTTGTTTCGTTTAGTTCTTTCAAATAAATTACTGAATAGAAGAAATGACTTATAGATCAAAAGTTTTAGAATAGTGACATCCCTCTTTGTGCCTATAAACGAAAACGGTTCAAAAACATATATCTACTTTTTTATGATACCATATCAAATAAATGTCCTTTCCACAGAAAATTTAATTGAACATTTTTCTATTTAACTTTTGTGCTAATTTAAGTAGCTTAGAAGATCAAGCAAAGTGCTCAGATGAATAACTTTTAAAAGCTTCAGCATTCCTCCTACATTATAATCTAGTAAAAGATAAAGAAGTACTCTCAATAGCGGAATGAGGTGGAATTGATCCAGTAGCAGTATTATAAATTTAGTGAATGCAGCTTACTTATTGTAACTGGCCTTCTTGGGCATCATGCTGTTGGATTTTGTATAATTTCCATAGAATGGAGTAGAAATGGTTTGAGCCCGGCTAAGAGGAACACATTCTTTGCTCTTGCTTCGCCTTGGCAAAAGTGGATTAAAACACTTTGGTGCTGCCATTTTCAAAACGTCCACTTAAGTGAAATCTAAAGATTCGCTGTGATAACAGGAACTTTTATATTGAACGAGTACCATAATGCAAGGACCCAAATTTACAAATAAGACTGAAGTAGAGAGTTTGTGGTATCACTATGGACCTCTGTGGTCCATGTAAGGCTATGTGGTTGGAAATGAAACATTTTTTTTTATTAAAGCTAGCCGATATTCCAACAAATATTCGGAGCCCGAATTTGAAGACATTTTTTTTATATTATTTTAAGTTAATGACCAAAAATAAAATGCCTTTGTCTAAAATGTTAGACAAAAATATGTAAAATAAAAATTAAAATATATCTCTAATGGTTTGAATGTTTTAGAATATTTTTGGAGTAGGTATAAAATTGTTCTGTAAATTTGTAGTTAGTCTTTTATCTCTTTTGTCGCAAAACTATCAATTTTCAGTAAAAATCGCTCTGGTAAAAAATTCTTAAAGTTATTCAAAATCAGGGTCGCCAAGTGGCCGCTTTTGACTCGGTCAGGCCTTTAATTGCATGCCAACGCCATAGGCCGCATAGGAAGCCTTTAATTGGAGGTAAAAGCCGTTAATTGGAGTTCAAAATATTTTCATACAATTAAAAATAGGTACTACCTTGTACAAATTATTTAAAATTGCTGACCAAAAGAAAAGTCTTAATATTTTTTTCGAAAAAACTTTTGAAATTTATGAAATTTATTAGCTTCTTGGAAGGCCCTTAATTCGTCATTTTCCAATTGGTGACCCTGGTCAAAACACATACATATTCGAAAAATATGTTTTTTTGTAACAATGTTTTTCCATGACGTCATAAATTTTTTTCGTCTAAAAGAGCAATTTTCTTTCAGTGAGTATGGCTGAGCGCTACGGGCTCTCTGCCTTCTATCTCAAAAATGGTTGGGCGTATGAAAAATGTTTTAACACAAAACTTGTCGCAAATTTTATGCTCAACCATTTTTATAATAAATGTTAACATCAGTGGAGCTATAGAAACCAATATAATCGCGAAAAACTGATTTTTGTGACATTTGACCTTGAATAACTTACGGCGCAGACACGAGATTGTATGAGACTTTAAAGACAAATTTTAGAACACCAAAATGACGGTGTATACGAGTTTAGAGCTTATTATCTCTCATCCCAAGGTTGACCCCTTTATTTTGCTTAAGTGATTTTGATTTTTTATTTTACTTTTTTTTTAAAAATTTTTGAAAAAAAAACCGAGACATTTTTTTTGACTTTAACTTAAAATATTAAATAAACAAAATTGTTTTTTCAATACTCAGGCTCCGAGGATTTGTAGGAATTTCGATCAGCTTAAATTACAAAAAAAAATGTTTATTTTCGACAAGACTTGCGCTCTTAGCCATTTCTGAACAAATTAATACTAGATTTGAGATCACTGTGCAACGCAACACGTCAACTCTATATGACGTTTTTTATTTCAAAGAAAACATAGTCACTTAACCACTGAGCCTATTTTGATTTTGAACTTTTTTCGATGCAACCCTTATGATACAAATAAATGTTTCATAAGAAATTTCATTAAAATCAAGGACTAGTTCCAAAAAATTAATTATTTTGCTAATGAACAAAATTTTTAAATTTTTGAAATAATTTTTTCTTAAATAACATTTTTTAGAGCCAGCTTAACAGAAATATTGGGAGATATTTCCTTTGAGCGCATATTTCCAACTTTGCTAAGAACAACAAGCTAAGAAAATGCATCCATCACTTACATATATTTGAAGCATTTTACAACGATAATGCAAATTAAAATTGCAATTTGCTCATGTCGAAAAACGTCTAAAGAATTTGGTCACAAAAACTTACAAAATATATCATGCATACCATATTCATATAAAAATTGTAATAATTTTGAATAATAAACCACAACAAAAAAAAACAAAAAAATTGCCAAATTATCAACTGCAAATACTAAAATTTCAAATATATCCTAACCAATGAATTAACGTGTTTTGCGGTTGCAATTTACTTTCGCTTGGGTAGTTTTTATGCCCAGAATTGTCGAACGCCATAGCAAATATCAAGAAGAAGTAGCTGACTGACTGTTGTTCCGATCAACGGCGAAGTTTTTTTTTTTTTTTTTTTTGTTTGCAACTGTTTGTCAAAAGCAACTAATAAATTACCAAAATGATTGAATGACTGAATAAAAATTAAATTGAAAAAAAAAACAAAAAAAAAATATTACACATTTTTAATTGCATATGAACGAGTGAGCAGCAAGACAAAGACACATGTTGCCGCAACATTTTTATATTGTGTTGTATGAGGTTTTTGATTGCTGCTTTTTTTCATGATCATTGACACACTGCGGTGATACAGCGTTTACGATTGATTTGTTGCACTTCTGTGGTGAAGTTTAAAAGCTGCTCTAAAGATTTAATTACAAATTGCCATCTTTTTTTTGTTATTATTTCAATTCGCAAATGCTGATGTTGGAAATGCAGTAGCATAGCAGGCAAACCGACGACGGCATTAAGAAAAACTGCAAGCTGTGGGGCATCTTCAGTGAAGTGAATAGAAAAATGTTGCGACATTTTTGTGCGATTAATTAAAATCAAGGACACGTGAGCGTTCGTTTTTTTGTTGGCGCATTTTGGTCTGGTCTACACTGCTCAAAACGAGTTGGAGTGTTGAGTGATGAACGCACCAAAATAGCACATTTATTTTTATGTAGTTTTTGATCTTGTCCAACAGTAATTAATGCCAATTTAGTTTAGCAGCAATGAATGACAATTTTAAAATGCAACATATAACAACTTTTCGTTGAATGCGAAAAACTGTCAGTTTGTTGAAATTTCAACTTTAACGATTTGTTAACACAGTGCCGTAGAACGATTTTTTTTCCAAATCGCTCAAAAAAATTGGGCACAAAATCAATGAATGAATAATCGTTCGCAAAGGAAATTCAATTATATGTAAAAATTAGAAAACTATACCGTTCAAGTAACACAATTATAAAAGCGATAAAAATTTTTGAAAAATTTTCCTAAGAAAAGAATTTGAGACTTATTTTTTAAAGAATATTAGACCATATTTTGAAAAATTTTTAGTTTTGTTTTTTTTTTTTGTGTGATTGTTAAAAGAAAAAACATGAATTCTCCTTCGGAAATAATGTCCAAACTCTAAGAAACTAATGCATTTTGCTGCATAAGGTGCTATTATTGAATTTTTTTTTTATTTTTGTGTAAAAATTATTATATAAAGAACTTGCTCAGAACAAAAAAAAAATGTATCATAACGAGGTCATTTTAAAGCAAATGTCCTTGAGATCTCCAAGTTTGCTGATTTTGTTTTTGGTAGACTGCATTTGACTAGTTGATGACGAATCTATTTTTATTTTGTGTATAAAAAATAAAGATTTATGTATTGTTAATCGCAAAGTACCTATAGTAACTATAACCTAAAAAAGTTGTTGAGACATTAAATGTAAGAAATTAGTTGATGTTTTTAAGAAATATTTTTCAAACTTTCATCTACAACAGTGTAAATGATATTTTGAGTCAAACTTGAAATATGGCTAAGATTCAAATTTAAGTAACTTAATTACTTATGTATTGAAATCTTCAAAAAAACAACAAAACAAATTAAAATATTGCAGCCAAAGTGGAATCTCAATATTATCTATTTTTTCTACATTATTGAAAAATTTTTAATAGAAATGAGATTTTCAAAAAAAAAATTACGAAAATTGAATTAGATTGGATACACAATGTGGAAATGAACAACTGAAATCTGCCGGCAAGTATAATGATAGCTATACTAAATTATTTTGAAAATGATCGCAAGAGATATATTGAAGAGAATTGACGGCACCCGCACCTGATCATACACTTTGGAATAATTTTTGGAGGCAATAAAGGACACAAATTTAATTTGGAAATTTGTTTTACATATCACTTACTCTATAGAAGAAGATAAAAACAAAACAAAAAAAAAATTTAAAAAAGTATAACATCTTAAAAATATATTCTGAAAATTTGTAGTGAGTCCGACAATTACCTTTGGAGTAATTCGACAATAACCAAAGGGATTTCGGTAGTAAGAGTACGGAAATTCATGTGTTTCTCGTCGTTTTTCTCAAAACTATGTTTTCGGAACTGGTGACCACTGTAACTCGAAAACCGCTCGATAGATTTCAATGAAATTTACACACATTTTGAAAAACATAAAAAGCTAGTCCCTGATCGAAGGAATTTTTTTTTTTTTAATATTGATTTTTTATGAACAAGGCACTCTGTATGGGACAGGGTCGAACACAGCCAGCTATAACTTTTTTTATTTTTTTTAAACTTTCGTCAAGTCAAGTTGAAACATAATGGAATGATGCCATATTATCACTTTTATTAAATAAATTAAATTAAAACCAAAAAAAAATTATTGAAAATGCTCTATTTTTCAACCTTCTGACTGCCCCTGCCCCCTTAAGAATAATGTTTGCATGTTCAAAATAAATATTAGCTACGAACGCTTAAAAAATTTTTGAAACCATGTAGCACTTTTTTTTGTAAATATATTTTCATTAAATTCTTATCTCATATAGGAAAACTTTATGTTAGTCTTCCAATTTTGAAGATAATACAAAAATATTGAAAAACAATCTAGTCGTTGATAGCGGTGAAGAGTTCATCTTCACTTTTGCTAAATGCTGAGAGCAGCATTCAATTAAAGTTCTTTTTTTTACACAAGTAATAACTAAGTATTTCTTGAAAAAACTTATAAAAACCTCCCAAAAACTTCCTCAAAAGTTGCGGTTTTTCGTTATACGCACACAGTTTCTGTTTTCCAGTTTTTCAGATTTCAGATTTTGGTGCATCTGGTAAAATCTAAAATAGAAGTTTGTGCTCCATAGAAAAAAAAAGCTATCCAAAATACAACCCTTTTTAACCCGACTTAAAACTTTGGAATATTTAACTTTATTATAAATATTAGTAATTAAAAACAATATTTTAGTATCTAATAATCTTAACCCCACTCCATTGCCCCCCCCTCATTATCTACTGCATATATATTGTCAAAAATATAAATTTTAATATTGTTAAATACAACTAGTATTTATTTTATTATCAAAAATACAAAAAAAAAAACGCCATTTGTATATTTCACTAACAATGTGTTGACAACAAAATTAGTTGTCAAATTTATGGCTAACAAACGGAAAATGCGATAAATTTTAAATTTCTATTTTAATTAAAATAAAAATTATTAAATAAAGCAACGAGTTATTGTAAATCAAATAATTTATTTTTTTTGTTAAATGATCAATTTCGTATTGTATTAAGTCCTCATTTTAATTTATTTATTAACAAAATTAAAATTTTATAAAAAACATTCACACACGTCATGCGCCCACATTTCAGCAATACCACAATACAAATTAAATAAACATAAAAATTCATTAAGTAGTACTATGTATATCTATTACTTTTTATAGCTGTCATAAATTTAAAAATTTTAATTTTAAATAAAGAAACAATACAAATCAATAGAATATTAAAAAAAAAAAATTAATACTTTTTGTTTTTGTATTGGAAAACACAATAATTTTCGAATTGTTTATAATCCGCTAAAAAGAAATGATAATAAATAAGCAAACAAAAAAAAAAAATTATATTTTCATCAACTTGCTTTTCCTCCGCTTCATTTGTTTGCTTATCGGGCACCCTTTTTTTTAGTGGGAGGTCATTCCAAAATGAAAATGACACTAAAAATATGTTTGTATGCATATTAAACAAACAAATGCTCAGCGTGTGGGTGGAACAGGTGTTGAGGAGCGACAAATGCGGTATTTTAAGAAAACACATGGAACTGTCTGTTTAAGCATTGTAGACGCTACTAAGAGCTGCTTGTACGTACTCCTTTATGTTTCATTGTTATTTATTGATTTCGTGGTGTGCACTGTACGAAAAATCTCATATACAAAAATGTAGAAAATTTAAAGAAAAAGTTTTTATGATAAACTCATATACACCGTTCCAGAAATAACAAAAATTTTGCTGTAAATATCCAAAATCGGATTTTATAGTATGATTCTTTGTCATATAAATATTTAAAATCCGGTAATTCTCTTTATCCTTTCCGTGAAATATTTGAGTTTGAATATTAAGTGTTTGAAGTCTTAAGATCCTACCAATTACAACTGTGGAGCCGTTGTCCAGCATCTCGAAGGACTGTGAAAATAATTAAGTTTAACAAAAAACCTATCCAATTAAGTTATTTTTCTTGAACTAACCTGGTAATTTGATTATTTCTTTCGAATATTTTAATGCTTCTAGATGGTTCTACGTGAAAAGCTGCAAACATTGCGGCTCAGTCACTTTGAATTTGAGTTCTATGTTTTATTTAAATGACAATAAATATGCGAAATAAATACTATATGATGAAGTCCTTCGAAGTGCTGGGCAACGGCTCCAAGACACTTTATTTGATTTTAGTTTTATTGTCTTAATTCATGTTGTAGAAGTTGAGTTCTGGTGGGTACTTGAGGTCAATGATCTTTGGAGCAAAAAAATAATGGTCTTCTCGAGATAAAAACACGAAACATCATGTCTTAAGATCTGGCTTTAAATATCGAAAATATGACAAAAAATTTAATAAGGGGACTTCTACGTTCGGCAAAAAAATTTAAAACTATTTTTTAAAATAGCTCTAATGTAGTAATCGAAATATTTTAAGATGGCACATAAGGATGATAAGAGCAGAGATCTGGTAGACAAGTCATAGAACGGCGTAATGATATCAATGACCTTTGGACTAAAAAAAATGTGTCTACTTGAGACAAAAACCATTGATATATTCAACTTTAAGATCGGACTGTAGCTGCCGAAGATATGACGAAAAATTTATATGCGCGACCACTACTTTCGTTAAAAAAATATATTTTTTTTGAAATTGCCTTATAGTAATGCTTCGAATTCGATGGACTTTTTTTTTGCCTGTAAGGTGGTACGGTCTAATTTAAACCAAGGTTATGACCAACTATGCCAAAATTCAAAATTTTCTCTCTATTTTTGTATATTTTTTTTTTAATTCAAAGCATAAGTTCCCGAGTAGGAATTCCTATCAGGCAATCTCTACCATAGTCAACTCTGGATCAAACTAGAAATGGCGGACCCTATTATGGGTAGCCATGAGTGAATATTATTAGGATTTAAAAAGCGGTAACGCATTAAAGAATTCCGGATCAAGTATGGGAAGGACTAGCCATACTACAGCCGTACCAGGGAAAGCCTTATGAAATTTTGTCAAGTCCTGTCAGTCTTGTCAAATCATCAACGAACCTGGACGGTATTGATAAGGACCGAGACTGGCAAGCCTTATTAATCCCTTTTATGGAAAGCGTATACAACCCTGATCAGCTTAACCAAATCAAGAACAATTCAGGCTAGTCAGATCAGGTGATGGTGTGGTTGAAATTGATTAATTAATTTCGCACTTAATTTCCCCAGAGGATCGTAGTGATTTAAGTGACGAGTAGTGTGACAGGTTCCATCAGGAATAAAGTTCAAATAATAGGCGTTAGCAGGGATTTTGAGACAAGAGATTGATGATAGATTATATATTGTTCCTCATAAGAGAAACAACATACAAAGGGTCATATTTATATCCAATGTACTCATGTTATATTAGAATACTGCCATTAAAATAAGTGGAATAATTTAAATTACGTACGCTATAAATAAGGAAAAATAAAGAAATATTTGAATTTTGATACTTTCACAAATTGGTCATAACTTTAGTATTTATCGATAGAAAAATATCGTATTATAGCTGCAAGAATACAAGCATCACTTTAAAAATTGGCAACTGTGCACATCGTACATACAATGGTACGATTTATGTTTTATCTTTTTTGAAAAAAAAACCGCTACATTTTAAAAACTTCAACGTTGCTGCAGTCAAGGATTCTAGTCAACAATTTCTTTTAGTGCACTCAAACGATAAATTATTGCCCTCATATTACGAGACGCTCATCGCAAACCACTATAATGATATTGTACTATTGAATTTATTTTTGAATATCCGTAATATAAAAATATATTTTGTTCTTGTGTTTTATTGAATGTATAGTATTTTCTAAAAATTCCGTTTCTCAAATAAAATTTTCCGGAATTTGAATATAAGCTATTTAGTTGTTATTTTATGGAATGCTTTCTAGACAGGCGTAGTAGTATTTGACACACTCACACTTACGTACGAATATTGGAAATACTATTGAATTGTATTATCAAAGATTTTTATTGGTCCGAATTTTTGGTAGCAGAGATTTAGTTGAGCAGCGACCGCTGAGTTAATTAGTTGGTGATCTTCAAGAAAGGAACATTTTTAAGCAAACAAAATAAAATACAACAAAATGTCTGCTCCAGTTATTGTGAGTAAATGAGGAAAAAAAAATTCAATGCTAAAATTAAATGAATATTAAAGTGAAAAATAAAAATTTAATTTAAATTAATTATAGAAAAATTAGAAGGATTAATTTAAAAAAAAAAATAACAAATTATAAAATAAAATTAATTAATTAACCTGCTGTAACAATTTTTATAAAGAAAAATCTTTTCCTGTTTGTTTAAAACTCAAGGATGAAGATCTAACGCCAGAACAAATTTGTGTACTGCAAAAGGCCTTCAGCAGTTTCGATCACCAAAAATGCGGCAGTATCTCAACTGAAATGGTCGCTGATATTCTGCGTTTGATGGGTCAACCCTTTGATAAGAAAATTCTTGAGGAGCTAATCGAAGAGGTTGATGAAGATAGTAAGTAGCTAAAATGTGATATATGTTACCTTGGACATTTCATTTAAATCTTTTTTTTTCGTAACTTTATAGAATCCGGTCGCTTGGAATTTGAGGAATTCGTTCAATTAGCCGCCAAATTTATTGTTGAAGAAGATGAGGAAGCCATGCAAAAGGAATTGCGTGAAGCTTTCCGTTTGTATGACAAACAAGGTAATGGCTACATTCCCACCTCCTGCCTGCGTGAAATTTTGCACGAACTCGACGATCAATTGAGCGATGTAGATTTGGATGGTATGATTGTAGAAATCGATTCTGATGGCTCAGGCACAGTGGATTTCGATGGTGAGTTTGATATATTAAAGAAAAAAAAAAAACATATTTAATGATCACAATATACCAAAATTAAGTGGTTGTGACTAATAACTTCGGAGGTTCAACCTTAACAAATATTCTGAACTGTTAGACTAATTTGACATGAAATAATTTTTCTTAAAAAGCACGTGGTAGACGGCTATATTCTATCTATTACATTTCTAAGAAATATTCTTTACTGTGCTCTGAATTCAGCTCAGATATTGTTCCTCTTGTATCGTTGCTGGCTTATTGACGGCACTCCTTGCAGTGGCGTAACTAGGGGGGGAGGAAGGGGGCGGAAGCCCCGGGCGCAACGGTTTGAGGGACGGCGTAGTCGTTCTTGGTTTTAATAAAATTTAATAAATTTTTTGAACCTATTTTTTTTTTTAGTAAATGAAAATAGTGAATTGTAAGGTGCAGGGTCCCTATGAGGTTTGGTTATGTGAAAAATATCTTCATTTGCTTAGGTTATTGGAATGCGAAATGTGATCAACTTTTTTTATTTTTTACTAAACAAAAATTTCCCACGAAGAAAATTTGTTTCTTAGGGAGTGGTAAATTGAATTTTCGCCCCGGGCGCCGAATGTGCACGGTACGCCAATGACTCCTTGTTACCAGAGACCTTGAAATCTGGTGCACGTCTTGACAGTTGAGAGAAAAAAATTGCTTATTAAGCGTTCGCCTGAAATGTACTTTAATAGCGCCGAACTTATTCGGTCCCATCTTACTGGAACCACAGCGATGGATTGATTATAATCCCTCTTTTTAAAATGCTATCAAATATCTCGTAACTTTTTTTTCCATTTGCAACTATAACGGCATCTTTCTCGTTTTCGAAGAAGTGTGGACCGATAACTCTCCCAAAGTAGCACCGCCTTTATGTATGTATGTATGCATGAAAGTTTGACTTGGTAACGCTTAAAACTCAAGCAGTGGGGTTGAGGCCTTTTCAGAAGTCCATCGTTTTCGTTTTTTTTTTTTTTTGTTAATAAAAAACAAATGAAAACTAAAAAAACCAAGGGGGGTATCATAATCCTTTGTGGATGTGCTTCAGGGGAAAGGGGGTTAGATAGCGAAAGCGGACAAAAGTGGACAAGTAGAAAGTAAAAATTACTTGCGGACGCCTTTTATGATCGACCCCAAACTTTTTTCATACATTTTTTTTAAGATGTGTTCTTTTAAAGTGCATTTTTAAAATAAAAAATAATGCTCAAAAAATGCGGTTTGTTTCATTAAAAATGCCGTATTTTTTTCTACCCGAATCACCAAAAAAGTGAAAACATTTATTTGAAAAATAGGTTTCTTATTGTAGACCAGCGCATATATTTTTCTTTAGAAACTTTTCTAACAAAGTTGGTAATAATATAAAAAAACTTGTCTTACCCGGAAAACGATAGCATGATTTTCAATCTATTTGCAATTATTATAGCTTGTTAAGCTGTCTATCACACGACGCATGTACATTACTTGAAAATCGGTCAAGAGGTTCCCAACTAAGTAGTAACGATAAGAAACGCTTCCGTCCACTATATCTACAGAAGTTAGCCCATTTAAAGAATTTTAATTGAACTTCTATTTCAGTGAAATCTGGATAACTGGGATCTCCAAGGGACCAACATTTTTGTCTCAATTTAAGAGGTTCCCATTTACACAGTTTCCCAAATAACCATACTTAGACCAATAAAACGTGCATATTCAAATTCAAAATTACAAATTATACACACATAAATATTAATTCCCACTTATAGAGGTTATTTCTAAACGGTCCCAGTTATAGAGGGAAAGCCCATGTTATAGAGGCGAAAACGCACAAAAACTTCAAAAATCATATCCCAAGTATAGAGGTATAATACCAGTAATAGAGATATGTTCATGCGAAAGTGCTGGGACCTTGAAGTGAGTCTCACTAGTAGAGGTTTCCCATTTATCCAGGTCCCGCTGAACCAGGTTTCACTTTATTCCAATATTTTCCCCAAGAATTATATTCGCTTAGAGTATCTTTTTTTATTAAAATTTTTTGTTATCATTTCGATATATGTATATATCTGAAAACTTTCGAGTGACAAGTTTCATTGGTGTCATAGTACTCTTCAAAATACCTGGCTAATTATCACGTCCAAATACTGTCAAAATTTTTTACAGCATGTCATTTGAAATTTCATTGAAACAATATATTTTGGAAAACATCCAAAAACAAAATAATTAAATACGCCCTATGCAGCACACGACGTAATCTGCTACTTTTTTGTTTTTACTAAATACATGACGTACGAGTAAATAAAATTAATGGAATAAGTTGTCAACTCGAGGTTGACTTGACCCATTTTATAATGGAAAAGAAATAAAAACATGAGATATAATGTTTTTATAAAAAAATCATAGGAGATGTATTGTTGTTTTTAATATATTTGTCACATTCAGACAGATGTCTGAGGAATTGGCCACAAGTGTTTTGTTTTTTGTTTCTTCTTTGTTCTTTTTGAAATGTAAAAAGCTATGGAAAATGTTGATAAAAATAACAAAAAAAACTGAAATAATAATTTTGTTGGAGACGATAATGTTTTGAAATAATTACACTGAATAATACACGGTTTATTTTATATTCAATGGGTATTTATAGAACAGATATAACATAGACTGAGCTTAGTCATAAAAGAACCAGAAGTTTTTTTTTTTTTGACACCTATTACAAGTTGTATATATTTTTAATATTTTTGAACCATACAAATTTAATATTTTCATTAAGTTCATTATACATTTTTGAAATGTTTATTAATTGCAAATTTTTTAAATTTAATATTTCTTTACAGAATTCATGGAAATGATGACTGGGTAATAAACATCTCGCCTGTGTGTTTACATAACATTTGCTCCAACTACTGCAGAATATTTTTATAAACAAGTTTTTTTGTTTATTCCAATTACAACTCATTAATTGTTCGCATATTACTTAAATGTTTACATTTAAATGGTTTTATTTTTTTGTATCAAATTTTGAAAATATATGAAAAAAAAAAAAATATTAATATGCAAATGCATTTTTCATAAATCATATGAAGGCATTTCTTGTCGTAAACATTTTTACTTTACGTTTTTTTTTTAATTACATATTTGTAAAATGAAGAAACGCAGATCCGGAAATCTTTTTAAATGTGAGGAGCAATAATTCATTGAAGCTTGATGCACTTGAAATAAAAGTTACTTGGAAAATATGAAATTAAACATTAGAAAAGAGAAAACCAACTATTATTTTGTTTCGAAAGCAACTGATTTTAATATATAAGATGTGACTTTCTCAGGATAAAAGTTGTCCAAGTGACAAGTTGTCAATCTTTAACAAAAATTGATGATGTTATCTTTGAGGTATTGAACAGTTTGAAAATTATCCGTATAAAAAACCCCATGAGAAGAAATCAAATGGTTTTAGTCCGCATGATCTTGGTGGCCAATTCACATCTGCTCTTCGACTTTAAAACGAAAATATGTACTTCTATAAATAAATAAATTATCTTTAAGTGGTCTGGTAGTGTATTTCCTTTCAAAGATCTTTTCCAGTTTTACTGGAATTAATATCAATTATTTGTATCTCGTGAGAGGCTTTATAGATCAAAATGTGTCACCGAAAACCTTTCCCATAAAATGCACCAGGAACATTTTGCAATAGATAAAAATTTTATCAAAACTGTGTTAGGACCGAATTTTGCTTCAAACCATCTGAAAGGGCGAAAATAAATTCTGAGCATCACTAGAAACCCTTAGTGGTACTATTTTCCGAAAAAAAGATTAATTTAAGATTCAATTTCAAGGATCTATAACTAAATTTGAGCGGTTTCGGTATGAACCCTATTCTTTTTAGAAATAAATTTTTTGTACCTAAATATTAGGCAGAGCCGAAAATTAATGCTATATTCCGTCAGAGTTGTTTCCCCAGGCCTAATATGTGTTCGTATGATATATTTTCCGTTGCATCATAGTGATGTCTAAGACTTAGGCTCGAATTGTCTTTATCGTTTTGTGTTTTTTTCCAAATTATTGAGGTCAGAACGAACAATAAAGTTACCCTTCCTTTATTCTTAAGGTTTTATTGTGCTGAGGAACACCCCCAATTATGACGTTAATGTTTTAATTTTCAAAGTTATAAGATGAGTTGTTGCCAGGCCCGGATTTAGAAATTGGCCGCCCTTAGGCCGTTCACAAATTGCCGCCCCTCTTCACTGGTGAATATGGAAAAAAAAAATTTTTTTGAGGACCTTTTTTTTTTGTTTTTTTTTTTTTGGCTTGCCAACATTTTGTTATGTATATTCCCACTTTTTTTCCCACTGTGTAACTCTCACTATCACCAATGCATTACCACTTAAAAAAATTTAAAAAAAAATTTTCAAAATTCTCAATATTTGCCGTCCCTAAATTCTTGCCGCCCTATGCACTCTAAGGTAAATCCAGGCCTGTTTGTTGCAGTAACATATTTTTGTTAAGTAGAACTGATGATGTTCAAAATTCATTATGTATTTATTCCCAATAATCAGACAATTTTTTTGAAAAATATCTGAATGCACTGAAAAAATGCTGTAAAACTTAAATATATCTCTTTTTTATAGGAAATGTCGAATTGAAAAGTGAAGACAAATTGCTTCTATCTAATTTCATAGACAGCTATGTATGTTATTTATCATAAACTTTGTATATGTCATCAAATTACAAAAAGATGAGAGATGATAAATTGTTAAGTCACATTAGAAGTTCCAACAATAGTTAGTGATTGTTTATTTCATACTTTACAAGCAACAATACATCACATTGATATGCAACATCATAGAAATGACATAATCCGATAATGTCATCAATGATATTTTGAAATTGCAAAGAATTATATTTTAATTAAAACTTTAAAACTTAAGATTTCAATATTTGTAACGCATAAAAAAGAGGGCGTGAATATTTAATTTCTTTGTTAAAAGCTAATAAATTTATCATACATATTACATATATTATATGAATAAAACATTTATCTTTCATGCAAGTACTTAATTTTCCTCAATCTTTCAACCCACTGCTCATAAATTCATATCCCATTTGATTGGTTTTATTTTCTATAAATAAAATCTTCATCAACTGAAATTTTAAATTTAATTTTACATAATCGTGTAACGTAATCTATGCTGCTGCTGATGATTCAGTTGTTTCACAGTCTTGCAGTCAGTCAGTCACCATGTCATTAGCCCATGTGGTCTATAACACGTTTGGCGTTGCGCTTGAACTTGGAACGTGCTCACGTTACTTTTGTTGGTGTAATTTTTACTACTTTGCTAGCGATGAGAAGTTCATGATTTTTCTTGGGAATTCCTATTTGCCTGCTGCATCTCCCCCGCCTTTTTATTTTTAACTACGCTGCATGATGATGATGATGATGATGTATCCGTAAATATTTAATTTCTGAAAGTAGGAACTATTCAATATGATTTGCTATTTTTAGCAAAACATTAATAAACTTTCCAAATGATGATCTGTACATTCGATGCGGTACATTAAGTTTTAATTGAGTTGCGCTCTTATTTATTGACAGTTTTAATGACGATAAGATTTTATTGTTGATATTAATTATAAAGAAGGCTATGATTATCGCATCCGTGTTATTTTAACAGATGTCAAGCTAATTTATGTTAGTTAGTTTCTTAGCAAAATTTAAGTAACTAAGTTATTGCTATGAACTCATCTTTGCTGGTGGTCATGAAAGAAAATGTTTATTGCAGTGAAATGTAATGATGATGCCAATAGGTAGCGGGAAGATAGCGAAGATTTCAACATTCTTCGAATTATTTAAAATTTTTGAACATGAACAGATCCACGCCAGAGCACAGCATTGAGTGGTTTACTGAGAGTCTTGAGAAACTACCAAAAATATGAAACATGAGTGTGCACTGCACATTGCATGAAATAATGAGCGCGAATCTGAGTTGCGCTTGCTAATAGCGAAAGCGAAGTTAACATCCTATTCAGGAATGTTACCGTGCAAGTATAAAGCATTCATGAAACAGTGAATGGCTCGAGCAACTTGTATTGAAGTGTAGTAAAGGAAAAATGTTTTTGTTTCCTCCAATCGATGGGGAACGGTCGAAAATGGCCTTTGAACATCACTTGGAATGTCTCCAGATCGTGGTAAGAACCAATCGATAGAGAAAGCTCGAAAAATACTTTCGGACTTCACTAAGGGTGACTCCGGACCCTGGAAAGGACCGTTTTTTGTCTAATTTACGGAAAACTTTTTTTTGTTCCAATCGTTAAATAAAGCTCGAAAAGTGATTTTGGAAATCACTTGGGGTGTCTCCGGACTCTGGTAAGAACCGTTTATGACCCATTTTCGGGATTTTTTTTTTTTGTTTCAATCTATGCTCGAGAAAAGATTTTGGACATCACATAGGGTGGTTCCAGACACAGGAAAGCAACATTTTTCACCCATTTTCGGAAACCTTTTTATCGAATCGATAGACTAAGCTCGAAAAAGGATTTTAGACAACACATAGGGTGGCTCCAGACCCATTTTGTTTTTTCCCCATTTAAAAAAAAAAATTTTATTTACTCCAATAGATGTTCAGAACCATTCCCTATCGATTGAAGCAAAAAAAAAATTTCGGAAAATGGGTAACAAACGACTCTTTCCAGGGTCTGAAGCCACCCTTAGGATCGCTAAATGGAAGGACTTAAGAATGATGGACTCAAAATTTACTGTTAGGGGACGTCCATTAATGAGTCAAAATAGGGGGAGGGGGCTCGGCAAAATCTCACCAAGGGGAAGGAGGGGGTGAAGAAAAACCTCACGTCAACTTTTTAATGCATCGAACTTACGCTAAAAATTATAATTTAATTCTCACGGGAGGGAGGGGAGTGGTCCCGCCTGATCTCACCAGCGTCAGTCATGTCTGTCTGTCTGTGAAAGTCACGATTAGAGCAAAACCAAGCAAGCTGCTTGAATGAAATTTAGAACACAGGCAAGATCTTTAAACAAGCTTCTTAGAATCAAAAATCGACAAAATCGGTCGTCGGATACGCCTACCGCCAATACATAGACATACAATTAAAACGCTATATTGAGTTAGTTATTTGATGTAGTGGAACCAAATTTCACAAAAATATATACTGAGAAGAAAGGGCAAGTGGACGTGGCATTTCCCATCTATACGAAAACTCCAAAATGCTATACTGAGAAAATTATTTAAGGTAATGGATCCAAATTTCACACAAATACAAGTAAGAATGATTCGGAAAAGCTCTATACAAAAATTGAGGGACACGGCACCCTTCATAGAAAATAGAAGTTTAAAATGCTTTGCAGAGTAAGCAACTGATGTTTTAATGTCGAATTAATATAATTAGCTTGTGATAAGAATGTTCGCCACCAATATTCGATTACATCGATCCTATGTTGTCGTGTCTTTTAGTGAATTTATTTCAGCATTGAGTTTAATTAAAATTCTTTCGATTGAAATTAATGAATTTAAAAAAAAAAAGGATTTAAGTGATTAACTGAACTTTTGATTTTTTGTCATCAGTAAAAGTTTTAGAGATTGGAAAACTGTTAAAAGCAGATTCGAAAAGAAAAACATTTGGCAGTACAATACGTATTTTTCTTGAAAACATTGCCTACCATATTACGCTGAAAATTACTATTCCCCAAATTTGATTTCATCTATCCAAGCTCTTTATGCGACAACAAAGTAATCCAACTTTTAATCTGAATAATCAACCATCGCTTATTGACAAATTTTTAAGTAAATATCTTTTAGATCTCGCAGAAAGTACAATGTTGTATGAAATTTTTTACCAAACTATGAAACAAGCAATTGTCATATAAATGTCACTTTTTGCGCAATCTGTGATAGTCACAAACAATCACATGATGACATGAGGCCCATACCATACCACACAATTTTTCTGCATTTTCTCTCCTTCCTTTGCAAGTTTACTGCAAAAACTGTGTCATAATTTGGTCGATGGCGATGATTTCCGTTCGATAAACGATAAAATCCATCAACGATAACGAGTTCACGATGCTGACTGACTGGCAGATGAGTTATCTTGACATGATATCTCTCTAACATTAGCAAAAAAGTGAAAAAAAGAAGACGAATCGCAAGAAGCAGACGAAGTAAAACGTTCATAATTACAAAAGCGAATTAAATTACAACAAATGTTGTCAACTCTTTGCGATCAAATTATGCGATTCCATGTGAGAGACACAACGCGACGTAGCAGATCGCGGGAAATTCCATCAGAAAGAAAATGCAGAAGAATGCTAATGCTTGGTTTTTTTTTTATATGTGCGGTTTTCTGTCTAGCGGATGTACCGTCGTCGTGTGCGCAATCTGCCTGTAGTTGGTAACTAAGAGGTATGTAGTGGGGATGACACAACGAATTCAATAGAATTTATGTACTCTTCACCTTAAATTGGAGGAGGCACTGCAGCATGTCATGATGCGATTTCAACGTCTTACTGACTGACTGACTGACTCCATGTCTGTATTTCCTGTGGTAACTCTCAACATGATAATGTTGCTCTTTTGGAACTCGATCTTTGTTTTATTGACGTTTGCTTTTGCTTTTTACCAGATTCACTTGACTTGACAATTAATAACGTCAAAATATTAGCTTTATGTGCGATTTTCGTTGGTTGTCGTTGCTGCTGATGTCGTTATTGATAAGCAGCAGCAATTGTTGGAATTTATTGGTTTTAACGTCGTTAATTTGCATATTTTGAAATGCTGAATATTTAGTGCAATTTTTCTATGAGTTTTTTTGACATTTTTCATCTGTTTTCATTAACCAATTTTTGCCAACAAGTCCGTTATCTGAGTTATAAAAATATTTTTTCTTTTTCAAATTCTCTATACATCCTTGCGATTCAAAGATAAAGTAAGAAGAGTTTCAGCCTAAAGCCTTATAGATTTATAAGGAGCAGATTAACTTTACGAGCTACTTCCCGATTTTTTTGGAGCAAGTATACTGCCCTCAGAAGCGGAATGGGCTTATCTCAAAAAAACTGCATATTCGTGATTCGTCATTATATTACGGTTTCCTAAGAAAATTTCCTCTATCTCAATTTTACATGTATTGCAACAAATTGACATAAACAAAACATCAATTATCTCGAAACGCATTTTTTTGAGTTACGTCCTCTTCGATTCTGAGTGCAGTATAGGTCTTGGAAAAAAGAAATTAACAAAATGTACGAAAACAAAAATAAAAAACGTATTTGATAATTCCTCAATCGATTTTTAAACCCTGAAGGTAACTGGATTGGAAATAGTTTGTATGGCCACCAACGAACTAACCCTGTTTTGACCGGCTAAAATTTTGCCCTATGCAAAGAACCCTTTGATTGTGAACCTGAAAATTCATAACTAAAATATCGTTCAGCCACAAGCCTGATGATTTTGTGACTCCTAGGACCTCAAGGTCAGTTTCGATTAATTTTTCCTTGATTGGAGTCAATACGCGAAATTACCCCCGAAGCAATGCTAACGCAGTCCCAGGATAGATGTAGGCCTGAAAAAGGATGTAAGTTTAAGTGAATTGACACACTTTGAAGATTATGATGGTAGTTTTAGGTTAGTGCATTACAGGGTTAATTCAGTGCAGTTCCCACAACCTCCACCGCGAAAAAAAAATTTGCAAAATTACAATTCAATTTTAGATATTCGGAAAGTTTTTAGGACTTCAGGGTTACTGCCCACGGAAAGTGCCATATACGCTTTTATCATGGGGGTTTTATCTCCATTTTCAAAAACTGTGCGTGATGGACTACTTTTATATCCAATTTCTTGTTCTGCGTGCAAAAATCTATCAAAATCACGTACTCACTTCCCATTAACGCAACGCTTGTTTACCAGTGTTATCTTTAATATGACACCAATATTTTGGAAATCAATTTTGAGGTTACCAACTTAAAAGAATTTAAGTAAAAGCTATATCCACGACTTCCAGCGTCTATATATATATATCTGCGAAACATGATGCGTCACCTAACTTTTGATTCCATATTCGTTGTAAGTATTAACACTAACTTACATAAAGGGGAGAGCGAGCGATAAAATGGTCCTTGGATTGTAGCATAATTAATTGATTTTGGGAACCCTTTTTTATTTTTTCAGTAAATATGTTGAAATATTTCACGGTGAAATTTTGAAAACTTTTTTGGTAGCCACAAATTAAATTTTCGCTTCGGGAGTTAAATGTACTGAGTATTAAAAGTCTTGTAAAAAAGTTGGGTTTAATGAAAAGTAGAAGAGCTCTGAAAGTAAACTTATGCCCTGCACTCAATGTATGAAATAATGCAATAATATGAAAAGTGATCCTTTGGCCGCACGATTAACTTATGGAACATTTTCGCTGCTAATGTCTTTCGCTAGGTAAATCCTTTTATAATAAAATTTTAGTTGATAGTTAATATCAACTTTTAAGAAAATGTTAAATGTATTAAGTATGTACTTAGTATCAAATGAAATCCTGTTGTCATAAATTTAAGAGAAACAATCTGAAATTATTTCATTAATTCCATTTCATTTGAGTGCTACATTCGTTATAATTACAACTAATGGTACATCGAATACTACGGCGACGACGACGACACTGTTCGATTTGACCTTTTGAAATCATTTCAGTCTAATGTCGTCATCACATATGCTTGAGGCAAAAACAAGTTACAAAACAACAACAACAACAACAACAGCAATAACAATAAAACTGTGGCATCCCACTGAACTCTCATGCGAACGAGCCATTGGTGTAGCAGTGATCTCTGCGGTTTATGTTGATTTTAAAGTTGAGTTATTAACATTAATGGAAGAGCAGTGTCTCACTTGCCGCCGCCAAAATGATGAGGCCCAATTAAATATCATTGTTGCTTGTAATTAAATGTACGAGTAGAGAACATCTGAAAACAAAAAATTTAGTACGAAAATATTTGTTCGTTGCGATTGCAATGTTATTTTAGGAATTCCTAATTACAATCTATTTAACAACAATAGCAACAAGTTCTGTAAGACATTTACTAAATGTTAAAAATCATTGCGAAAATTAAAAATCTGAGAAGGATAACAAGAAGTAAAAAAACATATTAAACTTAAAAATTTTGAGGAACTTGAAAGTAATCCTAGAGATGATATAGGATGCCACAACTAAAAGTGCAACCATGGTTCACCGCTACACCGATTTCGATAACATTTGGAATGGCGATAGATTAGTTTCTGTGTATAGACATTTGCTTTTAGTGGGCGGTGACACGCTCCTTATAGGAAAATGGTTTTCACAGCATAATTAATAGGCCGATATTGATGATATTTGGTACGGAGATACATACATATATTGAAACCTAAGGAACGGATAGGGAAATATATAGTACCTAGATTTATACTTTGGGAAGCGATGACATTTAACCAGGTAAAATGGTACTGATATATAATTCAGTAGACAGTAGAAGAAGCGCTGAGTAATTAGAATATTTTATTCAGTATTTTCACAATAGTTTAGCTCGTATAATTATAGTAGATTTATGAAGATTACTCATACGACCTGTTATGGCACAGGAACAAAAATAGTTGTAAGTAAATATGGTGTGTGCTTTCTATAAAAAATGCATATTTTCCAAAGTTATGCCGGGAAATTGAATTTGAAAGCAGATATGTATATCCGAAGGATTTTCTAAATTCTAACATAAAAAAATAAAAAAAGGATGCTAAGTCGAAAATATATTGAGAAACGTTTTTCTATAAAAAATAAATTATTTTATTGAGCTTACTGTTCAATATAATGAGTGTCAGCACTCAAGAAATTACACTTAAAAAAATAAATTAAACAGAAAAATGGGCGGACTCATCGGTGACTCTCAAGCTGATTGGTAAGTATTTGTGAGTCCTCTAATTTGCAAACAAATTAAGGTTTAAACAAATATTTTTATTTATTTATTATTCATTTTTATTTCATTGAGATAATCCGAAAAATTCCGAAAAAAAAATTGTGAGTGAAATTTTCAAACGCTCATAACCTTAGTGGTATGTTCGAAATTGATCTTTAGATAAGCACCAAACAATATATAAAAATCAAAAATATCAAAAAAGTGTGCAGTTACATATTTAAAGAATGACCGCTATACATTATAACATTTGCAACAAAATTATAATCAAAAACGCCCACATTTTATTTAAGAAACTCTATTGTAAAAATTTATTGCCTTGCAATTTCAAAAGCACGACAAGATTTCAAAATATTCCTATCAAAATTTCAAAAGTGGCGATTGAACAAGAAAAGTAACACCAAACAACAGCGGCTACCATCATCATCATCATCATCATCAGCAACGCCGCGGCGTCAGCAACATCAGCAGTCGATAAATTGCCAGTGAGTTGCAATTTATTGACATCCGCCCCGACAAACTTAACGAAATCGAAATTTTGTTCTCAGCACCATTGGAGCCGATCAGTAGTCGAACGAACAGACATTAAATTCGCATCAGAATTGAAATAAGAGACACAACATCTGAAAGGAAAAAGAGAGAGACTACACAAAACTCTATGGGAAGTTTAGATAAAAAACATCTTCAATTGCTTGCTACTCTCTGTCGTTACTGGCTGTCACTGCTTCTATTGTTGTTGCTAACGCTACTGCTGCCGCTGTTGTCACGATCGATTGACGATGAATTTACGAGTACTTTAACAACAACAATTACATGAACATTCACGGATGCGCTCGCTCTCGCACAACTCGCAATTTTTAGCCTCCCCCTCTGAATGTAGGGTCGGTCAGAAAAAAAAGTTCGTTTTTTTTCTTGGTATTGGCTGTGCTAGATGGCAACACTGGCATTAGCTGCCTTTGGGATGTGATCGTGTTTGTTGAACCTGTTGTTGTTTGTGTACAAATCGTACACAATCGGTGCTTGAATGCACAATTCTCTATTAGAATGTTGTTTTTGTTGTTGTAATTGTTATTGTTATTGCCACCGTTGTTGTTACAGCAGTTTTTTTTTTCTTCTTGCCAATGAGATGGATGATGCTCCCTGCAATAACAACAACAACAACAAAAATAGCAGCTTAAAAATGCCATAAACAAGCTTAAAGGAAAAATCTTAATTTACTTGCCATTAGTAGTTGGCAACTCTATTTGTTGCAGTTTTTTTTTGTTTTCGTATCATTAGGTTGGCGCTCATCGTCATCATAAAGTACACGGGTATAAAAGTCAGGGCGCAAAAATATTTAAAGACACATTAGTTGCAACAATAGATCCACATAGCCAGCCATAAGGAACGACAGCAACAGCACTCGGATTAAAGGATTAAAAATAAATAGAACTTTTCTTAAACAAGAAAAAACATAAAAAAAAAAATCAAAATCAAAATAAAATTATAGTAATGAGGTGTTGAAATATTATCGGAAAACTGTATTTTTGTTTAAAAAGTTCATACACTTAAAAGGATTTTTAAAAGTGACATTTAAAAACTATATTACACATTGGATTAACAGCACAAAATGCGTGTGGTGAGTTTGGGAAAATTGTTTAAAGCGTGGTGAAGTTTAAAGTGTGTGATAACTTTTTAAATTATTTGAAAAAAAAAATTCATGTGCATAGTATGATAAAGGTATGTGCTAAATAAAGATAATGCCAAAGTGAGCTACACTAATGTTAAAGTCAAGTCAATTCATTTGAATGAATTACGGTGCTTAGGGCAATAAAAAAGTAGAAAAAATATTTATAGTCTGAATAAAAAGCTTTATTTAAGGTATATTACTTCAAAAGGCTTCAAAAAATCATTTAATTAACTAAAAATATTTAAATAATAAATTATTAAATTAAAACATATAAAATGAAAGTGATAGCCTAGTGGTACACATATTTTGCTACTACGCAGTAGGTCTGGGTTCAGTCCACAGTGGTTGCCAAAAACATAATGAAGAGTAATGTTTTTTTCTTTAGAGCTCTCTTTATTGCAAGTAAATAAAAACTATGCGATAGTATGTTTAAATTGTAGGTCGCTGCCACTCCTATAAAATATCTTTACTTTTGAGTTACTTTATTTTTACGAAATTCGGCAAAGTTTTTTTTTTTGGAGATTATTCACTTTTTTATAACACCCCGTCGTCCCAGCACATACTTAAATTTAGAAAAATACTGACGATAGTTGAATAAATAATAGACTATGCGTTATTTTTTAAGTTTTCTTAAACTAAATTTTTATTGTTTTTCTGGAAAAGACGTACTATTAAAGAGCCAATATACACAGTTTATCGTAAACAGGCTTAAAATACAACTAAAAACGTAGATCTTGCAAATGATAGTTTCTTTGAATTTAATGTTTTAAAAACTATGTTGATGAGCCAGTTCATAGAATCAAAATTAAAAACTAAAATTTGATAAGAGCAGTCTTATTCGACATAAATGGAATAGAATAGCACGGCCTGAATACTTTATTCCGATAGTTGTATATAAGAGGCTAATAGATCAAATTATGTCCGGTGCTATCAAACACTCAATTTCACATAACTTATGTGAAAATACTTTCATAGTATTATGAGTTTAACTATATGTGCAACTTATTTCGCTAATGTTCTAAGGGTTAAATTACGTAATATTGGCTTGCAATACTTCTTTGACTTTGGTCAAACGTGCTTGGATAACGGCGTGTTCCACGAATGACCCCGATTTTTATAAGCTTTAAAATTTTGTTAAAATATATATCTTCTCAATAATTATGGCTTATGATTTATAGTTTGTTAGTTCTTATAAGCTCAAGCTCAAGCGAAAATGTACCGAAAAAATTACAAATGTACCGAAAATGCCATCACTGACCTGGCGCTTGCTAAGGTCTTCTTGTTCGCTTATCATTTGAATCCTTTGAAACTTTTAGTGTGAAATCTTTATACTTTCAGCAATATTATCAAATTTAAATGATTTAAAAAAAATTGTACTAAATAATTAGGTAGTTTGTTTGTAATTGACTTAAATTTAATCCATTGACCATTATTAAGTTTGATGTACAACAAAAGAATGTTATTTCTTATTGAACTAATATTTGAAATTTTGTACAAATAAAAATTAAAAAAGAAATAAACAAATAAATAAAAAACAAATTGGTCGATTTCAAATGTTTACTTCCGGATTTCTTAAAGAAAAAATTTATATTTCCAATCTGATTTCGTGAACAAAAAAAAAAAAAAACAGTCAAATTCGAAAAACTGCTTCAGAAAAATGCAAACATACTTCTTTCGCAAAAATTCCATAGCTTGACAACAAAAAAAATTGTGTGCTTACATTCAAATCTTCTGAAAGTACAGTCAGACCGAATCGAAATCTCACATTTTTTCGTTCTCCGTTTTATATGAAATTCTCCCTATGTTATGTGATTTTTGTACCATTTTCTTTATTCTTTTAGTTTTAAATTTCAATTGGAAAAAGCCTTATGGTCTTACATCCGATTTTCAAAGATCTTAATAATTTTTCATCAGTTTTTCTTAATTCAACGTATTCGTAGTATATATGTTTCGCCGAAAAATTTTCAAATAACTAATATTTTGATAAGCTTAGATAATATTCTGCTTTGGAAATTATTATTTTGTCTGACTTAAACTAAAACTCTCACTAAAATTACTGACAAATAAATAACTGATATTTATGAGCTTTTAACAAGTTTTTATATTTTAAGCTATATAACCTCTAACCTTGAATATGAAATATAATTAAAATTTTAAATCAAAATTTGTTTTTGTTTGAACTCAGCCAGTAATTTATTAATAGAATTTTATATACAAATAAAAACCGTATTACTGAACTTACATATATACATATATATATCCAAACTATGTATGTGGAGCAAAAATGTTGAAATGCTTGCAAAAAGTTTCATATTTTGGATATTTTAATTACACTTACGAATTTTAATTGAATTTTTATTTATTTATCAATAAATAAATCAGTTTCAATATAAAATATTGTGCAACGCGTGGCTAGGAAAACGTTGAGCTATAACACTTAAATATATGTAGTATAGAAATTAATATCTTGAGTATTACGTATATAATTACTTAATTTATAACAAATATTTATATATAAATAGTTAGTAGAGTTTATACAGACGTATGCATATAGATGTATTTGTTGCAGTTCACATAAAAAAGAAATAAAAGTTGGGCACTAAATGTTTTTATTACAAAGAATTCAGGCGTTGTTGAATTTATGTTTCATATTAAATTTTTACAAAATCATGTATGACGCATTCATGACAAATTATTATCTCGAATCATTTTTAGAAACTACATATTTATTGCCTTGATATTTGTTTAGTGCGGTGATTCAAAACACGCGCATTGTCAAATTTCTTTTAATATGCGCTTTAATTTTAAAATTTCTTTGATGACAATAAGAACACAAATATTAAGAGATCTCGAGAGTCGATGTTCAATTTAAAATAAAAAAATTATAAGAATCTTCAAATAATGTTGCGATATTTTGACTGAATCTTCGTCATTCAATGTAATTTCCGAAAATATAATCCAGTTTTATAAAAAGGAAAAATTATTTTTAAAAAAATATTTTTGTGAACAAATAAATATTCTCTCGTTACGCCTATGTATTCGGTTTGTAGTACTATTCTTAGGAGACGCTGCACAGTGGTCCCAAATCGGATTTTTGATTAAGAAATTGCTAGAGAGCGCAAGTCTTGTCGGAAATGAACAAATTTTGTTTTAAAATTTAAGCTAACCGAATTATCAGCAAATCGTTGGGGTATGAATTTTGAAAAAAAAATTTATTATTTTTTTTTTTATTTTAAGTTCAAGACCGAAATATTTTTTTTTTCTTGATATTTATTGGTTCAAAAAAGTCTAGAGAGCGTAAATCTTGACAGAAATTAACAATTTTTTTTTTTTCAAATAAAAGCTTACCAAAATTTCAAGATCTTTCTTTCCCTCCTTTGAGTCATCTGCTCCTTAAAAGAAAATAAAATAAAATTTGTTGTATAAATATTTTGAATTATGGTTCTACGTTAGAACTTTCAAATTTAAATTATTCTTATTGTAATATATAAAAGTTTACAAAGTATAAAATGAATATATATTAAAAGTTGTCATCAGTGGCATTATAGTAGAAAACATAAACTATAAATCGTTAAAAATACAAAGTTTGACAAATAGATTGAGACTCTTTTTGAAATTTTGTTTCTTCTGAGATATCAGACTTTTTTGTTTTTGTATATCTTGGGAACACTGAAAAAAGAGTATGCTTTCTTCAAATGAGTTTTTATGTCAATTATTTAAGAAAAAGTATGACAAGAGCAAACGATAAAAAAATATGAAAAAGCGCAACTATTCATCAGAAATAAAATATAGTACAATTTTGAAAGTACAAAATTGTTTTTCAAATGTCAAGTTGGAGCAACTGTTGCTATCGATAGTGCCACGTTTTCATTAAATTAAAATTAAAAAATTAAATTAAATTAAATTAAAAATATTTTTAACGATATTCTGACATTTGAAAGCAAATTTCAAAACATTAGGTAAAATTACAGCTTACAACTAGACACGTAGATAAGAGGTCAACAATTTGATGCACTAAATCAACTGTACAGCAGCCAGTGATGGCATTTGGGTTTTGTGAAAATGTACTGAATCGAGACTTCAAATGTACTTTTTAGAGCCCGAATGTACTTCTTTGTCTTGAACACCCAATTTTCCTACTATGCACCAAATTGTTCTAAAATTTACTATCAAAAAAAAAAAAAAAAAGGTTCTCACTTTTCCCATCTCAAAAACCCTAGCAAAATGAGATATATTTCACATTAAATTAATTATAAAATCTACACATTGCGCGACTATTTTCATTTACTAAAAAAAAACAAAAAAAAAACGTAATTAATATAATATTATATACAGGTAATTACTATAAATCTACTCATTGCAGTTATTTTCATTTCCTAAAAGACAAAAAAAACGTAAATATTATAAATTGTCCAAATGTACCGAAAATGTACTGAATATGTGTTAAAAATTTGGCGAATGTACTGAAAATATCCCAAATGTACCGAATGTACTGAAAACTTGTCGAATGTACTGACAATGAATTTTCAGGACGCAAATGTACCGAAAAAAGTACAAATGTACCGAAAATGCCATCACTGTACAGCAGCATAGTATAGTTTTAAATTAAAACAAAAAACTAAATCATCAAAGTTAATGAACACATGAATTCTTACATAAAAATTATTAAATTTTGCAATTTTGCCAAAATTAATATAAGTAACCAATAATGTGGTGCAATTTTGTGTGGTGTAAATCATCTAAACGCCTTAACAGTTTTATGGCAATTGTGGCTGCAATAAATTGTGGTAGTTAATTTAAAAATACACACGATTTATAGTGAATTTAAAAATCTGCTGCAATGTAAAGTTGTTTGTTATTTTTATATATGTAATTAGGTGTACTATATGTATATGATATTTGAAAATCTATTGTGTAAAGCAAGAAAATTGATATCAAAATGTCATCTTAAAAAGTTTAGCTGATATTCAAAACAAATTCGAAAGCAAATAAAATCTAAGACCTAAAAGGCATATACAAACTACAAAAGCAATGACATTGTTGAAGAAATATACAGTTGTGGACAAAATAATAGAGTCACTAATAACTTTTTAATAATTATTATGGATATTACTAGCTCCGAAAATGATTGGTTGGAAGCTTTGAAAACAAACGTTTGATAATTTATTCCCTCAATAAAAGGAAAAGCAATAGTAGCACGTGAACAAAAAGATATGGTCATCGTCTTTAATACAATTAAATTTTTAATTTTGTGATTAAAGTGGACCTTGTGAGTATTGTTTTTATTAATTTTAGTTGTATATTATATTTTTTTATTAAGAAAAAAATCATATTAGGTCACAAAAGAGATTGCACTATCATTAAACAATTACATTATGCAAAAACCTACAAACAATAGCTCGATAGCTGAGTTGTTCTCAAAACCTTATATACAGTGCTCTAAAACCAATAAAAACACAATTTAAAAAAGTCAGAATACCTTGAACTTCAAAAAATATGACAATATTATCAAATTAGTGTCAACCCTGCAATAACAACTGAGCGGGGGCTGCAAGTGTCCTCCAGTACTGTTAGGTAAAGATTAGTGGAAAAACATCCTTTTGGATTCTGAATTAGTTTATTATTGAATGTTGCACATTTAGCCAGTTTTCATCACTCTAAGTACCTGCCCAATCAACCACTATTAGAGCGCAAAAAAAAACCTTTCCTTTTAAATGCACCCAATTTTTGAAAGAGCACTGATCAGCCTCACGTGTTTTGCTTCATATGAATGTATATGTATATTGAAATGCAAGCAAAATTTGATAAAACTATTACCATTAACAAAAAAAAAAAAATTTCGTAAAAAAGTGTCTAACAATATCTTCGTTGATAGTAAAAATCCAATTCAATTCAATTCAATTTTTTTTTTAAGCAAACAACAAAATAAAGAAGCGCTACAACAAAATCGTGCTCAACATTTACTTTGAGTTGTTGGAGTTCATGCAGAAAACATGCAGCGCAGCTTGGTCAAACAAGTTTTATGGCATTAGTTTTTTATAAAGTCGACTAGCGATTTGGCACAGTAATCAAAATCAGGTGAAATTAAGTTTTTGACTTACATTTCATTTTACGGTCACCTGGGTCAAAATTTACAAATCCTGCTCATAGTTATGAAATTAAACTACAATGCCTCCTTAGCTATGAAAAATTTTTTATAAATATCAAATTTCATTGTGGTTTCGTTAAACGTTTAATTTTTTTTTCTTTTAATTAACATTTTTCATTTAATGAGCTACAATTTGGCGAAATCACGCAAAAATGTTGAAACCACTTATGTTTGTTTAAACGGGTGCCTGAGATAAATTTGAAGAAAAAGAAGAATAACCTTTTAATTTGCATGCTAAGCTCTGTTTAACATCGGATGTTTGTTGTATGTTAGTGATTTAATTAATGCAAAACTTTATTTTTGCATAAACAATGCAAATGTTGCTAACTATTTGCTAAATGTTGTTGGTATCATGTTGCTGTGCAACATTGTTTCGCTCAAAAATATTGCTGTAATGTTAATGAAGTTGAAATAACAAAACTTTTTTTTTTTGCTAAGCTCTCAAGTTTATCAGTTGGATTCTATGGATTCTTAAGATAACATGAGCGTAGCTTCGCTAAACGTTAAACTGTGCGCAAGGCGAAGGCAACTAAGTTGAAGAATAAAATAGATTTATATCAAAAAGTTTGTGTTTTCATCAATTTTCCCGGGAATATTTGAACCATGTAGTAAGTAATCTCTCGTGGACTACCATATCGAGTTAGTTTTAAGCTTTTCGCGATTATACCGCGATCTCCCGATCTCGGCTCTGGAGATAAAGCCATGTTTTTATCAATAATTAAATTTTTTTATTGTTTTATAATGTATTAATTTCTGATCATTCAGCTTCATAGTGAACAATTTTCGACATAGGAGATCAGAGAGTACCATTTTTCAATATGGAAATTTTTACTGTCCTTGGTATCTTAATAGGTACTATATATTTTAAAGTGGGCTAAGTTTTTTGGTATTTGCTGTTATCTTCTTTAAACTACATCAAAATTGTTTTTCTACATTCTGTTTACTCAAATAAAATTTTAAATTATCCATACCCAGTTTTGAATAATCATATTGATGGTCAAAGAAAATTGTTTGTGATTACATTCTTTTAAAAAGCAATTTTGTTTCACATGATGTGGAGGAGGTCAAAACAAACAAAATCACTGCATGAAAGCCAAGCAAATATTATTTTAATTTCCAAACCTATAATTTGGTATATTCAATTACCTTATGTTGATTTAAAGGCTTAAGCAGTAGCTTGTCATTACGAAAATACGATAGCATAGTATGAGCCATATGTTAACAATCACTTGGTATACGGATAATTGAAGAAGCTTTCAACACAACTCAGCACAACCTCAACCTTTGAACTCAACAACGCGGTAAACGTTAAAACGTTGCCACTGAAAATTTCAAACTTGACACCTTCATTAGGCTGCAAGCAAAAGCAGCACAGTGGCACTTAACTGCAGCAAATCCTCAAATGAAGAAGCTAAATCAAGGTTTTACCGCAAACAAATTTTTTGTTTTTTTTTATATTTTACTTGCAGTAGTTGACAATGGACCTATACACAAAGTATTTACTTGTACTAACAAGATACAAGCTGCTGATTGTTAGCATCTTGCAAATCATGCGCACAAATTCACACGATATGATTTTAACATTTTGGGCTGCACAACATTAAAATTTGGACATAATTCATGCTACATTTGCGAAAGCGAAAAAACAAAACAAAGATGATGCAGCAGTCAAGTTGCTGCCTGACGATGCCTAATGTCAGAGATCATTTGGTTAACAAGGTGCAAACATGCCAAGCCAAAGCAAAGCAAAATCATACTATAATATCATGCCATAGTAAATCTTCCAATCAGAATATCACAAACGAAACTGACTCTTTAAATTGCAACACGAAATCGGAGGAGCTTTTGTCTGAAGAAACGTGAGCTGAGTTTAGTTGTGAAGAATTCCACTACTAGGCCAGCATGAATCAGTCGTCAGTCATAATCTCTTAGAGACTTCTAAGTTATTGTTTGGGGTAAATTTAATGATACAGTATGACAAGTTTGACTTGTAGAAGCTAGACATAGTGTCAGGTTCGAGTGGCTTCAATTTCATTGAGCAGTGTTGCCAGGTTTTCAGTTTAAGCTTAAGCAGAATTTCGTTTCAGAAATAAATAATAAAAAAAGTATTTCTGCAAACAGGGCCTTTCGGGCGCTAAAAACAATGCATAATGGTAACGAGCTAACTAGAGATGTTTTATAAAAAAAATTGAGAAATAACAGTCAAGAAGATTTACGATTAATTTTGATCTTAAAACATAAAAAGCCTATAATAACAATTATTTTTGATCGAAAAAAATAAAAATCAAAAATAACGATTATTTTTGATCGAAAGAATAAAAATCCAAAATTACGAAATTTTTTATTGAAAAAAATATAAAATCCAATATTACGACACTTTTGTATTTCTTTTTTTATTTCGATCCATAATTAATGTATTTTTGGATCGAAATAAAAAAAAATACAAAATTTCGATAATTTTTGAGCGAAAAATATAAAAATCCATTTATGACGGTTATTCAGTGACTTCGCGCATAAAATTCATAATAGTTATTATCGCTATAAGTCATATTTTTATGGAAATATTTTATTTTTTAACACATTTAGTGATCCTCAGCCATGCAACTTTTTTGATTGAAAGTAAAATTGTCGCCCCAAAATACTAGCGCCTTTAGGCTATGCCAAATTTACTTTGAAGATGTGTCTTTCTTTAATATTCTGGCAGCACTAATTTTTCATTCGAATCTCTGAGTATCTTGTCTGGGATTTTTTCTTTGTTCATTCATATATTCATTCATGTTTTTCACAAATGTGGGCTGACCTGCTATTTTATAGTCAAAACTATCAATTCATGAGTTGAATGCGTTGTTTGTTTATTATTTTTGCATTTTTTTCTTGCAATGAACTCTATGTAGATTCTGCGCTAATGAAGAAGAATCACTTTGTATTTTCTGTTTTTTGCTGTCAGTCTTTGAGATTTTTTTATTACGTATAAAGAATGTTTGAAGATTCATGCTGTGCGCAATAGCGCATGACAACAAAACGTTTAACTCTTCTTCTTAACAAAGTGTGACTGACCTACCCAGGTTTAAGTTTAGTGTTTGTTTTAAGTGTCTGCTTATTGCTTGGTGCTCCCTTCACTTAAAGTATCGTGTACGTATTTGAATGCTGGTTTCTTGGTATATGCAATTTTATTCACCGTTAAAATACGATATTTTTAAGTTTATTTTATCTTGGATTTTAACTGTTTAGTCATGAAAATGCACTGTCCTTGAAATTTTTTGTACATCTTGCGCAGTGGATTTCAAACTTTTTTGCTGCATTAAATTTATTTGCTCTCCTTAAATGTGGGAAAAAATTGTATACGTCAGCATAGTGGAAGTTCGAAGTATGTAACTTATTATTAAAATCAAATCGCTGGGAATTCAGAAAAAAACAAAATTCTTGACATCAATCCAAAAACCGCATTAATGCGTGGAAATGCATTTAAATGTTACATTGAAAATAAATTACCGGTTTCTGGCAACTGATGAAATTATTGCATTTCTCATACTTATCTTTGAACTGAGTAAAGAAAACCAGTGACCGTAACAATCTTACGAACGGGATTTCCAACCGACCGGGGTTGACGCGGCCTAGCTGGAAGCTGCATGTCAAAGCTGTGGAACTCTAAAAAATTTGGTAACCCTGCTTATGATAGAAATCACTATATCTTCGTCATGAATGAGTTCAGGCTTTTTCGATCTAAAATAATGGTAATTTTGAGTTTTAATTTTTTTCGATCAAAAATAATCGTTATTTGGGATTTTAATTTTTTTAGGCAAAAATAATCGTTATTTAGAATTTTAATTTTTTTTTTTTGATCAAAAATAATAGTTATTTTGGTTTTTTATTTTTTTCTAATGAAAAATAATCGATATTTTGGATTTCTAAATTTTTAGATTCAAAATAATCGTAACTTTTTTGAAAAAAAAGCAGCATATAAAGCTGGTATACATATAAAGAGATAAAAATTATATAGTTTTGGAAAAATTATATTAAAAAAAAAATGTTAATTGATCCTGACACTGCTGAAAATACAGTACAAACGAAAATTTTCATACGCTTAGTGAACTTTAGACCACACCCGAACAATTTGTCCAACATAAATTTCTTGCTATTTTCAAATTATGTGGCACAATAAACAACTTTTCTACAGATATCTTTTGAGCACTTTGCCATTTACGTAGCAGTCTTTTTTTTGATAATCTTCTTTCTTCCAAATAAAACTCACCATAAAAATAATAAAAAATAATTAAAAAGTTTGAAAATCGCCTTCAACCCAAAACGTGCATCACGATGGTATTTAAATCATTCATGCACACTGTGATGCCTTTACGTTCGTACATACTATACGTCAGCTTTATTTTATTGGAATTTTAACATTTTTCATTTCTTTCTTTCTCCTTTGCAGCTGCTCTTTGTAACACTTTTAGCGGTGACGAATGGCGCCCGCTTAGATAACAACTATTTACCTCCGCCACCTGGCGCTGCCAGTGCTGGTGGCGGTCCTGGCCTACAAGGTCCTGGCGGTAATAATGGCTTGGGTGGTTTCAGTGGTGCTGGTGGTCCAGGACGACCTTTTGGTCCACCAAGTGGTGGTGGTGGTGGAGGATTCGGCGGTGGTGGTGGTGGTGGGGGCGGTCGTGCTCCTGCTGCTCCATCACAACCTTCTGGTCCACCGATACCTATACTTTCTTTCGTCAATGAAAATGATGGCGATGGTAATTATCACTTCAGCTATGAGACCGGCAATGGTATTAAAGCTCAAGAGGAAGGTACCGTTAAAAACAAGGGATCAGAAAATGAAGTCGCTTCGGTAATGGGTTCTTATTCTTATACAAATCCGGAAGGTCAAGTTGTAGAGATCTCATATATCGCTGATGAGAATGGTTTCCAACCATCCGGTGATGCTTTGCCGACACCGCCACCAATACCGGAAGCTATTGCTAAAGCATTAGCAGCTCAAGGAATTTCAGTAGCACCGGGTGGTGGTTATACTGGTGGACCTGGTAGCGGCGCTGGTGGTGGCTATGGCGCTGGTGCAGGAGGTGCAGGAGGTGGCGGCGGTAGAGGTGGTTACGGTGGTGCAGGAGGTGGCGGTGCTGGTCGTGGTGGTGCTGGAGGTGAGTTGTTTTTGTTTATTTATTCGGAATTTCTGAATTTTTTGAAAAGACTTAGGCAGCGAACTCTACTGATTTTTGGACGAATAAATTTTGAACTTGAAAAACCACAACAAGTCTGTTAAAACAATCTTTCCATTTCAGGCTATGGCGGAGCTGGTGGCGGTGCTGGCGCTGGAGGTTATGGTGGAGGAGCTGGTGGCGCTGGAGCAGGAGGTCAAGGAGCTGGTGGTTATGGTGGTGGAGCAGGAGGCTCTGGAGGAGGTGGTTTCGGAGCCGGATCAGGTGGTGGCGCAGGCGCTGGAGGAGCTGGAGGTTATGGTGGTGGTGTAGGAGCTGGTGGAACCGGAGGTTATGGTAGTGGAGGTCCTGGTGCCGGCGGAACTGGCGGTTTTGGTGGAGGTGCTGGTGGTCGTGGTAGTGGTGGTGCAGGTGCTGGAGGATTTGGTGGCGGTGCTGGTGCAGGTGGAGCTGGTGGACATGGAGGTGGTGCTGGTCGTGGTAGCGGAGCAGGTGCTGGTGGCTATGGTGGTGGAGCTGGAGCAGGTGGGGCTGGCGCAGGGGGAGCTGGTGGCTATGGAGGTAGTGGTGCTGGTGGCCGTGGTGGTGGAGCAGGTGCTGGCGGTTTTGGTGGTGGAGCAGGTGCTGGCGGTTTTGGTGGTGGTGCTGGTGCAGGTGGCTATGGAGGTGGCGCTGGTGCTGGTGGCCATGGAGGTGGTGCTGGTCGTGGTAGCGGAGCAGGTGCTGGTGGATATGGTGGTGGAGCTGGAGCAGGTGGGGCTGGTGCAGGTGGAGCTGGTGGCTATGGAGGTGGTGGTGCTGGTGGCCGTGGTGGTGCAGCAGGTGGTGGTGGAGCAGGTGCTGGTGGAGCAGGTGCTGGTGGATATGGTAGTGGGGCTGGTGCAGGTGGAGCAGGTGGCTATGGAGGTGGCGCTGGTGGTGCTGGTGGTGCTGGTGGTACTGGTGCTGGTGGCCGTGGTGGTGGAGCAGGTGGTTATGGTGCTGGAGGTGGAACTGGCGGCCGTGGAAGTGGTGCTGGTGGTTTTGGTGGCGGCGCAGGTGCTGGTGGAGCTGGCGGCGGAGCAGGTGCTGGTGGAACTGGTGGCTATGGAGGTGGTGGTGCTGGTGGCCGTGGTGGTGGAGCAGGTGCTGGTGGGTATGGTGGCGGTGCTGGTGCTGGAGGCCATGGTGGAGGAGCAGGTGCTGGAGGATTTGGCGCTGGAGGAGCTGGTGGTGCAGGCACTGGTGGTCGTGGTGGCGGTGGAGGTGGTGGTGGTTATGGCGGCGGTGCTGGTGGCGGAGGCGGTGCTGGTGGCGGTGCTGGTGGCGGTGCTGGCGGTGGTCGTGGTGGTGCAGGAGCTGGTGGCTTTGGTAGTGGTGGTGCTGGAAGACCTGGATCACAATACATTCCACCCGGTCGGCCCGGGGGTAATGGTCAATTTGACCCACAAAGCGGTTACCAATATTAGAATCATGGATATAGAGACTATTGCACTATTGAACACAGCCACTCTGAAACATAATCTGCCGATAATACTCCTTGGTCTTAAGTGTCTCCTATTGTGAGTCTCTGTCGAATTTCTGTTGTAATATATTTAGTGATTAACTTTGCCGAATTTTAAGTTTTATTTGTATATTATTTACCTAATTGTGAACACGACCCGAAATTTTCTCTTATGGCTATGAAGAAATGTAAATGTAAAATAAATTCGTGATATGGCTAGTGACCTGATATGATATGATAAATTTAAAAAAAAAAATTTACTTTGTATAAGCACACCACAAAATTATTACGTTTTGTATACAAAAAAATCATAAATATTTTGTAAATATCCCCAAAATGTATAAATTTTCATTCCGACTTACGATACTGTCAAGTGATTTCTTAAAATGGAACAAATAAAGATATGTTCAAAAATATAAAATAAATTTAAAGTTTTTTTTTAAGTCACAAATTGAGATTGATTTTTGATAATTTTTTTCTCCAATTAAACCACTAACACAACTATAGTTATTTTTCTTTTTTATGATCAGACTAAGATATTACGTTTAATGATTGAATCAGCTAGCATCTAGTTGTATATTTTTCCACAGTGAATGTATTTTGGCTCCCACAATGCTAATTTTGTTAGATCCCGCTGCAACAAAGAATTAAGTGAATTTCACATTTTTGGAATTTGAATTTTTGTAAAATAGTAATGAAAAACTAAAAAAAATCAAATAAGTCTGAAGCATTTTATCTGATTCAGAATTTTATATCTCGATTATCACGATACCAATCATCCTACAAAATATTTTTTGACTATCGCTAGATTTTGTGGTTCAATTGGAAAAAAAAACTAGACAACACTGGAAAGTTGTAGAAATTTGCTAAGTCTGAAGTACGAGTAAATTTGGATACGATTTTAAAAATCGAGCTACATGATACCATGATCGCTAAATAAAATTATATATTCTACAAAAAATGACAACAGAAAAATACATATCAAATATGCTTTGATAAAGAGTCATAAAAAATCATTTTAAGAATTTTGAATACGAAAACCGTAAACAATATTCAGATATTTCAAATGAATTCACGCTAAAACAAAAAAATAAGAAAAAATCGTAATTTTAATTATATTTTACTCAATAATTTGAAAAAAAAAAAATTTAAAATCAAACTATTGAGTTGGTTAAGCTTAGTGAACGATACCTTACTCATCCAATTAAGCTTATTATGAAAAATCTAAAATTTCCTATTTCATATTTGAAATATATAAAAATTGAGAAAGATTTTGATTGACTTCATGTGTCACCTCATCCATACTGGATTGGTATCAACTCTGTTTTTAAAGACAAAACCTTTAAAATTTGCAGGAATACTGCTACGAAACCCTTTTTATGTCAAAAATCCGATATAAAATCTTACTACATATTTTAGTGCGCTCAATAACTTTTTTCAAAAATTCAAGTTGCCATTTATCCTATAAGAGAAACAATTTTAAAAATTTTATTGTTTCAAACAAATTCATTGATACATACAGAAATAAAAAATATTTTTAAAATTAAGTCTAAATCTCAACCTATGTCTTTTAGTTTTTACAAGTTTTGAAATATTTGGAAAAGTAATGATATTTTATTTATGTCTCTGTAAATGTTCAGCATCCTCGAAAACGAGGGGTGACAAATATTTTACCGATGGAAGACGCGAAATATGCGATACCCCCATTTTAGGGGTGGGGTCAACTCCAAAAGAATTTTAAACACCGCCATCGTGTTCAACATCCTCGAAAACGGGGTGTGAAGGTGGTTGATATCTCCCAAACAAAACTTTTTTTAAAATTTTTATCTATTACACTGTGCTACAGGGAAAATATACTTTTTACAAGGCGTGGTGTTTGTTGTACGTCTAGACCATAGATGAGCAAAATTTTAGAAGCAGGACTACTCATAACAAAAGCAACAAAGGACAACAATAACAACTAACGGAAAAACTCTACCATAAAACTTGCTGATATTCAACTGAAATTTTGAGTTAAAATTGAAAACTTTCTTATGTATCATAAATTTTAAATTTATTAATTTTTTTTCTCCTTAAATTTGCACAAAAAATCTTTTAAAAAATAGTATTCAATATCTTCTACATTTACTGAATTTCTGAAAAATTATATCTTTGTTAAAAGTTTTTCAAAAATTCAGAAAAAATAATAGATATGGAGATCTTATTATGATTTATTTCTAAAGACTAACTAAAACCGAACATTCAACAATTTTGTTCATGTATGTTATGTAGGTAATATTTACTGAGGCATAAAGGATTTTAAAAATTATTATTTCACTAATTAATAAATTATTATACCTATTGTATATGGGACGGTCTTTTACCAACCGAACACTTTTCGGACGACGCATTTTTGATTTGGCTGAAAATTTTTTTATGGGTTCTGTATCGAAAAAGAAGAGATACGTATTCGAGGATTTTGAAAAAAAAAATTTTTATTTTCAAAATAGAGCGAATTCAAATTTTGAGAATTTCGTGATTTTTGGCTTGGAAGCTCACTTTCGAAAATTCATAACTCCAGTTCTATTAAAGCTAGAAAATTTTAAAAATTATTAACAAATTGGCATTGTTATAAGCAATTAAATTGTTTAAATTGATTTTTAAGATTTTCCCCCACCTTGTATCAAATTTTTAATATGACCATCGCATTCTACGTCAAATTTCCTATCGAAAACGTATTTTTTTTTAATGGGCAAACAATTATTTCTCTTAAATTTCGATTTTTGGCTTGGAGACTCACTTTCAAAAATTAATAACTCCGGTAGTGCTAAAGCTATCAAATTGATATTAATTTCATTGTAAAGCTAAAAATATGAACTTAAATAATAAATATTTAAATATAAATATTTAATATTTTAAAATATTATTAACAAATTAATATTGTTATAAACAATTTAAATGTTTAAATCAATTTTTAACAATTGCTCCCACCCTGTATCAAATTATTTTTAATGTCAGAATTGTGTTCTACGTCAAATTTCCCATGGAAAACTTTTTTTTTTGTAATGGGGAAATTACTGTTATTATTGGAAAAAAATTAATTTATGTAATGCGGCACATCTTATCGGCGCGCGGATTCTATTGCAAGCCTCATTTTCTTGTTCCATAGTTTCCCCATAAAAAAAAAACCGTTTTCGATAGGAAATTTGACGTTAAACACGATTCTGACATTAAAAATTTGATACAGGGTGGGAGCAATAGTTTAAAATTGATTCAATTAATTTGTAAATAATATTTTTAAAAATTATTTTTTTATTTAAGTTCGTATTTTTACCTTTACAATGAAATTAATTTCAATTTTATAGCTTTAACAGAACCGGAGTTATGAATTTTTGAAAGTGAGCTTATGAGCCAAAACTCACGAAATTCTCAAAATTTGAATTCGCTCTACATATTCAAAAAAAAAAAAAATTTTTTCAAAATCCTCGAATACGTATCTCTTCTTTTTCGATACAGAACTCTTAAAAAATTTTTCAGCCAAATCAAAAATGTGTCGGTCAATTTTTGTCAAAATTCGTTCGGTTTGTAAATGACTGTCCCATAGTAGTATTACGATTCAACCCAGTTGACGCCAACTCGGTAGGGCTGGGGAGGGCATTGCCCCCCCAGGATCTGATACTAGGTATTATTCAATATATTATTATAATTCTTGCCCCCCCAAAAGGTTTTGATGAAGTGACGCTTCTGATTCAACCTCAAGGTTCAACTCCTGCTTTTGTTTTTCAAACAAAACTATCAGTTCTTAATGAATTTTTGTTCGCTGATTCAGAGTTTGAAAGTTTTCACCTATCGCGTCGAGTTTTTCATAGTTCCAAAAAATCGTGTAATTTTTCAAGATTACCACCGACCTTGTGTTCATTACACGTTTTTACTGAATAAAAAAAAAGAACCTGCCTCGGAATTAGCAAAACAAAAGTTAATTAGAAATATATGTGACAGCATAGGAATCAATTCGCTCAGTTTTTATTTGTAAATCTTAAAGCTTATTATAATAAATTTTTGTTTCAATACTTGATTGAAATTATGGATTTTGGCGTATTTAAGATTCTAATATCAAAATATATTTTTTCACTTATAAATTAAAGTGATCTATGTAAGATCAAAAGATTTAAGTATAAAAGCAAAAAATGTTTGATGTAAAACTTAAAATTAATTGCTGAAATTTTTCAAAATCATCGTGTGGAATTTTAGCCATTTTTGTATACCATTCATGGAGAACTTACATCTTTTGACAGTCAAACATTTTTCTTTCGATTAAACCAATAATTTTAATGTAAATTTTTATTGACAGCAATAAATTAGGGCCTGTAGCATTCAAATACATACTCACAAAAACTAAAGGATAAAGTTCAGTAGTCTAGTGGGTTAGAGTGTGTTACAAAAATACAGTACGAAAGTACTTGTTTCCTTATGAAGTATGTATGTCTATTTTGCATGAGCAAGATTTCTATTGCAACAATTTAATTTTTGTAATAAAAAAAAAACTTAAATTCGTTTTTCTTGCAATAGTTCATCATTTAGACATTGAGATAAATTTTATGACTTCAAATACCAATCACGTTTTTGTCATAAAAATTCTTCTTTTGTTTGTTTATTGTTATTTATAAAGGGCTTTTGGGTTAAAGGTTTATATGCGTTTGTTTATTTTTTTGATGTAATTTAAAAAGAAAATAAATATTTGTTATTTTTATACATATGGAAAAGTACACGGTTAGAAATCTTGGATTAAATTTTAATACAAGCGAAATATTACAAGGATTTTTAATACAATTTTGATTAAATTTAATACTTTTCAATAGATTACAAAATTTTGTAATAAATTTTTAATGTACATATAAGTATTGTATTCGAATTTTAAACCACGCTGTATTATATTTTAATACTTCAATATTGAACTTTCATTTTATGTTGTTGTCAATATAAATGATCTTTTAGCCAACCAATAAATAACACTACGGTGGCTGATGTCGTTAAGCTGCGCGTGCATCACTTGAATTCACAAGGAACCCGGTTCGAATCTCAATCGAAATGAAAATTTTTTTTTTTAAATCTTAATAAAAACGAGTATTAAATTTTAATACAAAAAAGTATTAAAAATTAATTTTAATATTTAGGCAGTATTAAATTTTAATACAATTCTGGTGGAGTCATATATGTAAGCCCAAAAGTATTAAAATTTAATCCAAAATTTCTAACCGTGTATATATGTAGGTATAATATTATTGAGATATATATTTTGATTTAACGCAACGAATCAGCATCTGATTGACGTGATAAAAATGTTGATGAAATGTTGCATTTTCATGAAATCAGAAAAATTTTCTCATAAAAAAGTTAACATATCAAAACAAATAATTTTTCTTTTGAATTAAAAGCAGGTTAATATGGTCCATATAGAATTGAGATCATCCTCAACACATTTGTCATCATATACGAAATAATTCAGTGATACCTTTTTTCCACTATTTTTACCACTTATTGTACGAAACCATTCCACTATGCGTTTCATCATCGGTGTTACTACAAGAAATTGACTAATTAAAATTTTTAATCGATTTGATGCCATTTAGTTAATATTGAATATATATTTTGATTGTATTTTTCGAGCCAATGATAATCTTCTAAATTAGTAACATTAATTTAGCTGGCATTATTTTGCTTTTTTAATTTAATCTGATCGTTGAGTCAAAACTTTACAATTTTGCCGCATGTATTTTTTTTTCGTATTTGTTATTTAATCCGCTTCTGTTTCGTAGTTATTATGTAATTTGCAATTCTGATTCTATCATTTTTTTGTCTCTTAAATATCGTATTCAATTTCAACAACATTCTTGGATAGTCAACAGCTTGGTATGCTTTAGATGTTGCACCTCACCTTATTGCGATTCATATTATCCATTTTAAACATCATCAATATATTTCAGATTATCACTTAAATTATTCCAACATGAATCTTTTTTATACAAGACCCCCAATTATGAAATTTATGTGCGGATTAAAATGGTATATTAGAATGATTGATTAAAACTGGAGCAAACTGAAACTCCAAACCAACCCTAACAATAAATTTAACTACAGTACACTCTCGATTATATTAAGTAATTAATGTTGAGCTTGTTTATAAGTCCGAAAAATTTGAAAATATTTTTATCATGTTTTACGGAAAAATGCTATAAATTTACAATTTTTCCGAATTTTTGTCATAACCATCCAGTTGCTTACAAAAATTTATAATATTGAGGTCAAAGTAAAATTTTAAATTTTTTAACAGTTTGTGACCGTCCGTGACACCAATGTTATGCAACTTGGGCTCTAAAACTGTCGGCATCAAATCGTCTCAACATGAGCTACTTACACTCGTGGTCACATAATTAACTCATTCGTATGATACATAACATTTTAGTTAGAATTTCTTTATTACTTTTTTTTATACTTATGTTATTAGTTTTTGTAATACTGCTATGTAAGCAGCTCTGTATTTACAGTAAAAAAACCAAAATATGTATTATGTTTTATCCCGAAAAATGCGGAAATGTTAAAAAAGTCAAATATGCTGTACTCATATAATTAAGGGCCTCTTTATGTATCACGATTCGTCTCGTTTCGTCTCTAATTTCCAAGCCGAAAAGTATGCTATTACAATTCTTATATTTGTGATTAACTATTCATTAAGCACAGGCCAGATTTTTTTGTTTTCATTTATGTAAAATACAATCGCATATTTTCAGGCTTGAAAATTAGAGACGAAACGAGAAAAAAAGAAAATAATTTAAATTATTGAATTCTTGGTTAGTTTTTAGTTTACCTTAATAATGAGCTGGAGAACCTTTCTGTTAGAGAAATGCTTTTGTTATGCTGCCTACGAGGCGTGTCTAGTGGTCTGGAGAAATTTTATGCCATTCCTCTTAAATAACTTGCCACAAGCTGCTTTACTCGCTTTGCTTTACTTTTCTATAGATTCTTAGTCGAGATTTTGAGTTGGCTACTCAAGAACCTTGGTGGATTATGTTTCGAGCCAAGATTTGACCAGTCGGCAATAATGTTTTCGGCCATTATCATGCTGAAAAATTAATCTCCACGGTAAACTTTTGATGCAATCGTTAGCAAAATATTTTCTTAGTATAAGTATTCTTACACAAAAAGTTTAAATGGATGAAAATTACCAGGAAAAAACCTCATGGGCTCGAAGAACATCAAAAGCAGCGTCGCAATCGGAACACTTTTTCGAAGGCCTGAATTTTTGATATATATTTCTTTGTAGCGATGAATTCAAATTCAACGTACTTGGGAACGACTGCAGACACTATGTGCGACGTCCTTCACTCAAAGAATTGTAGCGAAAATACTCCAAAAGGACGTAAAACTGTTCATGTATAATTGCTTGGGGTTTTTTTTACCGCATTTAGGGTAGGTAGTTGGACGCCCTGTGGTATCACAATGAATCACATTTAGTCTAAGTGAGTCAGTTCGCACTTATCACAAATCAACTTTTTTTTTTTGTTTCGCTTGAAGTGTAATGTCCCATATGTATGCTGTTTTATTTCATCCCGAAGAGACACTTAAGTAAAGGGTTTGCTTATTAATCACGCTTCAATTTATTCCCGCGAAATACATTTAAATAAATTATAACCACATCGCCATATATAAATATTTACTGTAAATTTCAAATAAAATATGTATAATATTTTGTATTTAGCTGCAACATGCACCTAAGCTGGTTAAATTAAAAGCATCTAAACATTGCTTACGAGAATGTACAAATGTTGATAAAATATAAAATTGCAGCCTAGAAGAATGTTTCACGTTTAAAAATTTGTTGTAAGTCAATGGTTAATGCCACATTCCTAAAAGTATGCACCAAATGAAAAATAATAAACCAGCTTATGTTTAATTTTAAAAAATTTTAGTGCCTAATTTTAAGTAACAATCAGTGCTGTCGAAGTTATCCAAATGTATCAAAACTTAGACTTTTTTTACATAAGTATTGTAGTGAACTGATACTATTCTTTGTGATACTTTTTTTTATATTTTAACTTAAAGCATTGTACAATTAACGTTGTCAAACTCCAATTGGTGCAACCATGATTACATATCCGATAATAGTATATAACATTCCTCACATACTCACTCCGAGCTATGGTGCTCAATGTTAAGGTACTATTTGCGTTTTTAGGACAAAATTGGGCTTGATTTGGGCCCTTTAAAAAATAAATCAAAATTCCAAGAACGTTAGAGATAATCGCATAAAGTGTGCAGTAATGGTTTTGGATTTGGCAAGACTTATGTACAGTCCAAGGACCTTCAAAGTAACGCTTAATTGAAAATATCTCTTGAACTCAAAAAGGAATTCACTCCTGTATATCAACGGACCTAACCAAGACCAACAACATTGGTGAGTTCTGTAAGCCCTCATTTTCTAAATTGTGGATAATTTTTGTGCATTGGTATTTAAATAGCTGGGCATGTGCCAGAAAAAAAAAATTTCACCCACTAACTCCTGACACTATAGCCAAAATTCCCCGGAGAGCACAGGAAATTTTTTTGATGAAATTGAGATTGAAGTACTCCATATGTTTTTCTCAATCCGATTTTAATTCTTCGATCTTTCGCAGGTTCTGAATACAACTCTTTAACTTTTCAATAATTTTCGATATTCTTCGATATGAACCGACCTCAGCGATAAAAAGCGAACAAAAAAACCACAAGTTTGGTTTTTCATTGGTACATGTATTGCATGTCGTTCAAGACTAAATTAACTAATTTACATATTTATATAATCGTAAATAATACACGCCTACTAATACAATAAAAAAATGTAGATAGAGCAACAAACTTAAAATAAAAAGTTTAAAACTAATTAAATTCACTTGAAAATTCATGCCTTGGTTGCTTTTTTATAGCGTCGATATTGATTATAACCATAAGGATTCACCAATTGACTGGGACGTCCTTGCAATTGTTGTGTGACCAATTGTTGCTGCGCATTCGACTGTTGCTGCTGTTGTGAACCATCATTTTGTTGCTGCTGTTGTATATTTTGTTGTTGTTGTCGTTGTGCTGTTAAATTCTTTTGTTGCTGTTGTAAATCTTGTTGCTGCTGTTGCGAATAATTGCTGCCAAATTGTTGTTGACCTGTTGCTATACCACCAACAGCTCCACCAAAACCACGCTGTTGCTGATTAAATTGATTGTCTCCCTGATATTGTCCGGTATTTTGTTGTTGCTGTAAGAAACGATTTTGTTGTTGCTGTTGCTGCTGCAGCTGTAGTGGTGTTAACGCTTGCTGTCCTAAACGTAAATTTTGTGGTGCAGTAAATTGACGATATGGTGTTTGATAAGGATTCAAATTGGGATCAACACCAAGACCACTGACACCTGCTTGATAGGGCTGCTGTTGTCGTTGCTGCACATTGGAGATATACTGCAATGAATTGGCAATGGAATCTGGTATTGGTGGTGGAGTTGGTATATGGGCACCTTCAGCGCGAAAACCTATAGAAAAGAAATATTTCGGTAAAAACTTCTAAAGTGAAATTGTTTTAGGTGGCAGCAGTAGCGAACATACCATTTTCATCAGCTATATAACGAACGGTTATAGGTGTACCCTCCGGTGATGTATACGAGTAAGAGCCCTGTACTACTTGCGCCTCAACTGCTTCTCCTAAGCCAAGATTCTTAACAAAACCTTGCGCTTGCGCTGTGGTACCATCAGCTGAGGAATAACCGTAAGAAAAACTGCCATCATAGTTGAGCTCATTCTGATAAGCAGTAATGGGCACAAAGTTTTGCGGATTTAATTGGTTATACGTGCGATATGGTTGCTTAAAATATATACGAAATAAAAAATGTTATAAATTGAGATAAAGCTTCGCTGTCAAGTGCCGCTGACGATAGCGCAATATTCACTTACCTGCGGTGATATTGGACTTAACCCTGTCAATGGTGATACCGGTGCACCAAAAGGTGTTAGCGCAGTCGGAAATGCTGTTTGCTGCTGTTGCAGTTGTTGTTGTTGCTGTTGACGTAATAGCGTCTGTTGTCGTTGTCGCTGATAGGGTGATTGATTGAATAGTACACTTTGCTGACAACGACATGTGTTTAGCATTGACAAGAATAGAAAAAAACCGGCTGTTAGCTACGGTAGCGTGAGAGAAAATGTTGAAGATAGATAAATTATATTCAGGCAATTGTACAAAAGCTTATGTATACAGTATAGCGTAATCTTTTGTCTAAAGATATCGGCAAAGTTACTTGGACACAATTGATTTCATTGACAAATTGCAACTGTTTTTTTTATTATTTTTTGTATTATGTAACAAGTATGTAGATTCAACAAAATTTATAATTGGAACACACACCAAAAGTAAAACATATTCTTATGCAATGATAGAAGCTAAAAAAGCAAAGAAATCGAAAAACTTTGTAAATAATCGCGTTGTATCGAAGATCATCGAGGAAGTTGAAAAAATAGCAAAATTCGTAAAAAGTCATATGATAAACGGCATCAAATGGCATCGAAAAATATTGAGAAACTTGATATGTGTTAAAAAATATTAAGAAACTCAAAGCAGTCAATCAAAATCGATTAGAATTGATAGTCAAAAAAAAAACATCGTAGAAGTTGAATATAAATGAACAACATGAAAAATTTCGAAAACTATCAATATCGAATAATATTGAAAAATTTATTAGCAATCTACACAGTATATATATATGGAATATTATCAAAAAACTCGGTAAAAGTCAAAACGTATCGAGTAGCATCAGAGTACATTGCAAAATTTGAATTAAGCTTGAAAGTACCGAAAAATATTGGAAGCGTCGTAAAGTATCGAAACTACCGAAAAGATTGATTCCAATGGAAGAATATCAAAAAAATCTAATAGCATTGGTTTGTATCAAAAATCATCAAAAAGTCCTATTAAAAATCAAAGTATTGAATTATTAAAAATTAAAACACATAAAATTATATCGACAAATATAAATAATATCGATAGAATCCCAAAGTACCGAATAGTAAAAAAAAAAACATTGAAAGGGCAACCCTTTCATTCAAATGCAATAGCTAATAACACACAGACATTAACAACAGTAGAATTTATGCCTTCAGTGCATATGATCAAATCTCTCTCCCCCTATTTTGTATCCTTTGCTGCCTCATGCAGCATAGGGCTTTTATAAAACTATTCCAATATGCATAACCAACAACATTTCCCCGATTCATAAATTTTCTGTTCTAGCGATCGTATTCATGATGATTTAGGATGGCCCCTGAGGGTTACACTCCAATGTTTTTCTGCAGACTTCAGTTGGTGATTAACGTAACGTGTGTCTTATCTATTTCCATTTTCGTCGTTTGGTTTGAAGGGAAATCGAACCTTCACAGCATTTATTGTGCAATTTGGTATCAGAGATGGTGCGGCGAAGTCTCCAATCGAAGTGAATGAAGTGATGAAGAAAAAGCTGAGGCACTTAAGTACAGTTTTTCAACCAAATACATATACTCAAGGTTTCATGCCTCCCCAACTGACAAATGAGTTTCCACAGCAGCAACTTAATTAGTTTAATCCAACAAATTTGTCCTAAAAAAGCCACAGGGTGTGATAAGATCACTCCCAAAATGATTAAGGAATTGCCTCATCTTTTTGACCTGACTTTTTTTGACGCTATAATTCAGTAAGGATATTGCCCAAAAGAATGGAAAAACTCTTTGATAACCATGATACCAAAACATAGGAAAGAAATGAATTGAATCAATGAAATTAAATGAAAATTACATATAGACCCATCTATGAGTATTTGGTAGGTTAAAAAAAAATCAGCATAGCTATCATGCCCGTCACCATAAAAGTGTCAAAATGACATTTATAACAATTTTCCTAGGAAACATCAGGAAAAACTGGACATGTTATGATTTTTATAAAAACTGCTTTGATATTTATATAATAACTAGGGAACGGGATTTTGAATATTCGCACCGGGCGGTGCGCTACGCCACGGTATGCGAGATTCCCCATTTCAGCTGATAAAGATTGAAAATTAACTTTAAACCAATGGTACCCTGAGATTCCTAGCAGGGGGATTAGGCCCATTGTTTTGGGTTGTTTTTAAAAAAGATCTTTAATTGCTCATACAAATGAGCTTATGTTAATAATGAATTTAAGAGATTTTGCTATATTATAGAAGATATCCTATCCTAGTCATGAATGTTTATTGAATGGTTGCAAATTACATAAGAATTAGTTTTTTCCCACGCAATAACAATTTAGGAATTTGAAAAACTTATTTTAACTACTAAGAATTTTTTGGCACAACACTATCCTTAAGCAAGGACTTAAATAGATTTAAAGAAACTTTCGGCAACTGGTAAAAATAAGCAAGTTCATGGATCGCTTTGACGTTGATTTTTGCATTTTTTTTTTAAATGAATATACATAGATTTTTTTATGTGAAATAAATTTTTGTGTAGTCCTTTTGTCTTACATTTTTTCAAAGTCTTATTGTATTTCGCACATATCAAAACAAATTTCTAAATATGACTTATTTTTCATGGTCTTAAATTGTCCTCATGACTTTTTGTATTTTTTTTTTTTTTTTTTATTACCCTAAATTTCACTTTATCCATTTGTTGGCGTTATCCTTTGCAAAAAATTCCAGACAAAAATCTGTAATTACGTAATTACGAACAATATTTCTACAACTAAAATAAATATAATTGCTCACTAAGCAACTGTTTTTAACTGTTGTATTAAGTTAACAACAAAGATTTTCAATGCGATTACTAGAAATAATTCCCGCCAAATTTACTGACGTCACCGTTAAACATGAGAACCGACAAGTACAATAATGAAAAAGATCAACTTGAAACCGCCGCAATCGCGAAACTAATTTTGCAACAGCGCGTGCGCCAACTATTTATACAAAGTAAAGCTCAAAAAAGACCCTCCGACTGTAGACACACACCTAAAGGGTGGAGGAGATAACCCCATCGATCGCATGAGATCAAATCAGTAGTGAGGTATAATACACAAACAACAGATCGCATCAGAGAACATTGAAACGAATAGCGTTGAAATATTGCAGAGCTTCCTGCGTGAAACTGAGATGAATTGAAAATGCATTTGCTTCATTCTTCTCCTTCCTCTTCTTCATCTTCTGCAAGTTGTTGGTCAATTCTTGTTACCCGTTTGCCGTGGCTAAGGTCATAATTTGTACTCATGTCGATGTAGAGGCCTATAAAAAAGATGCGCTACTTGCGGGCGTTTAATTAATAGCTCCCTCAAAATCTGATATCGCAGCTTCAAAAGCAATTGCAACAAAAATGATTACAACAACATGTTAACATTTTGAAGAGCAACATAAAATATTTACTTCCACTTTTTTTTTTTGTTAAATTGTGTTAACAGCGACAGCGTTGCTAGATTGAGTGAAAAAAAACCTCTCAATAAAGTATATTCAACAATAAAACAGCGGATGTTTTGTACTGTGAAGACAAGAAGATTTTGAAGAAAAGCAACTTTTTCGAAAAATAATTAAAAACTTCGAAAACGCAATAAGGTTTTATTTAACAGATTTAACGAGCTCATTTTTGTCAATGCCCTTGAAAAAAAAATTTCTCTAAATTAATGGAAATATTACCAAGTATATGATAGAAAAATCGGTTAAAATATATTCAGTAAAAATTCGATATTCGTTCAAATGCGAAATTATAATTTTTTCTCAAAATTACTTAATGAGAAGTGAACCAAAACTTATATAGAAAAACACACCCAAAACATGTGGATTTTTGGTGCATGGAAGTTTGGACTCGCGATATCATTTTTTCAAGACTTTTAATATTTTTAAGTTATTTTCTTTTGCGAACTTACATTTTAAATAAAATTTCCGGGTATTCAGGAAGACACATTTTTTCATAATCAAAAACTTTGAGCAAATTCGGGTACAATTTATATGACGTTTCTCTTCTCAAAATCAATTGGTCATGAAAAAAATGTAACTCCCAAAAGAGGGAAATTGTATTAAAGAAGGTAGAATAAAGTAAATGAATAACAACAAAAATCAGAGATAAAAATTATTATTATTATTCCCATTGATATTTTCGCAAATACGGCAACACTGCCTGCACTGGCACATCAAAATTTTTCATCACTTTGTATTACGTCTGTTTGATTGGCTTTGAATTTATTGGTTTTTTATTGAACACTGACAGAAGGACAAATTAAAAACAAACGAACGAACGAATAACAAAAGCTGCCAACAATTAATGCAGTAAATTCTTAAGATTTTTATCAATGAGTTCGCTCGCTCATTCGCTGGTTTGTTGATTTTTTCCCTTCATTGAAATTTCCCTCTTTTTATGTTGGAAATTTATGAGTAGCTGCCTAATCGAAAAATTTACTGGTCAGCAAACAGCAACGGTTTAATGAAGCTCATTATGATGTTAATTTTTTATATGTTTTCTTGAATATACTGTTTTTTTTTTTTTGTCATAATTCTTAAATAAAAAAGTGGATATTTCAAATATATGCAAATTTTGGTTTTTTTCTACGAAATTTATAGCAAATTGTGGGTTGGTGTGCTGCTTTTTATGTCTTTATGTTTAGAATATAAGCCATTGCTGCAGTTGTAGGTGTCAATGTTTTGTATAAATGTTGTTAGGGGTTAAGGTTCTCATAAACTTAGCACCATTGCATTAGATTTATACATCTTATGTAGATTTTGTAAAAAAAAATCATTTCTTTAATTCTTCGGCATTACTTAAAGTTCGACAAATAAAATATATCCCTTAAGAAAAATATTGGATTGCTACCAGCGTCTAAAAATTTAAAATGTTATCACAAAACTAGAATAATTTTCTATTCTTTTGAATTTGTTTTTTTTTTTAATTTTATTCTCTTTTCTTTGTTCACAAAAAGTTGCAAAAATCAGTGTTTTTCTTACTTCTCTCGATGTGAAATAAACTGTGTAAGGGTACTTGTCAGAGCAACATATTCAGAATAGCGATAAATTTAATCCAGACAAACAAAAAAAAATAGCACCAAACTACGGACAGGCCTGTGACTAACGAATCATAATGGGAGTCTTTTTCAAATAAGCTTTTTCAAAATATGTGATAGGGAAAGTTAAAAGGTACTTTCGATTCGAAAAAATCGGTTTTCACTTTTTTAGCGATTCTTATAGAAGATGCTACGTTCTTTTCATTGCAATAAACTGCAGCTTTCTAACTGCATTATTTTTTTTCACAAATTCACTTCAAACATGGACACATTGACAAAAAAAACGTACAAAAAAATTCAATGTGACAAACTTCTCTGAAATTGATCAAATCCGCTTGAAACTTGTTACTCGCTTGAAACTCAATACGAATGCGGTATCAGATTTTAAAAATTCAAAATGGGGAACCAATATGGCGGACAAATATTTTAAGCACTGATCGGATTCGCTTGAAACTTGTTACAAGGGGGTTTGGACCCGCTATTTTAATCAGCGACCCCAAAATCCCCTGAGTAACGAGTTTGAAGCGAATCCGTTCAATTTTCAAAAAACTTGTCTACCATATTGGATCCGCCATTTTGAGTTTTGAAAATCTGATGCGACCCCAAAAACCCTCGAGTAAGGCGTTTCAAGCCATAAAAACGTTCAGGCGCATCAAAATCCACTTCTTAACTTCAAAGTCGTTTCCCCGAAAACTTATTTTCGGACCGTAGGTCATTTTTAACTTTCCCTGTCACCTATAGTTTTCCTCATATACTTAAATTAGTGAGCATTAAAAAACGAAAACTTTGAATGGATTTTAAAAAAAATTTTTTTGAAAAAATAATTAAAATCAAAATTTAAATCACACAACGACCGAACTGCTAAGTTTTCTACTCGCTGTTTATATGAGTACTCGTTGTTGTTCTCTCTACTTTTTGTTATATTAAATTACTTCTATTTTTCGGCTGACATTTAAAATAATAATTTGCTCTTTTTTTATTTCAACATCCAGTAGCTATGTATACATAGCAACTATAATTTTAGTCGCGACTTTGGCGATTTTGTTTTTGCTTTCCAAAGCGACTATTGTTGCTAGCTATAAATAGTTAGCAGTGAATAGCAAATAAAACGCAGCTAATGTTGTTGGAAAACTCGAAATGTTAAAACTTAAGTTTATGTGTTGCTTGCATCAGGACACCTTTAGAACCATTCGCCTGCTCATTACATTGAACATGGCGGGATAAAAATGGTCCACAGGTGGGTTTTTCTGATGTAAGAACAGATGGTAATTTTTTTTCTTTTCATTTTAAACATGTCGAGGTTGAAGATAACCTCTCCTTCACATTGATTATAATGAAATTAAAATCGGTATAAAATATGCCCACACTATTTCAAACTCTTAAGACGTAACAAATGTTGTAATTTTGCTTGGTGCCATTACTTTCGTTATCAAATCTCGTATGGTCAGATGACGTAAAAGGTCATAGGTTCGTAAAATTATGTGTTTTTTTTTAAATATAACACCTATCTACATTAAAATTTGATTTTTGACAAAATATATATTTGATTAAGTATATTATACAAAAATTTCCTTAAAACATTTAAGACCTACACAGGAGTTAATCAAAAGATCTATTTACAAAGTTTGTTACTTACTTGAACACATAAAATTTGAGGTTAGGCCTAACAATTTATAAATTGCGTTTTAAATAAAAAATTGCACAAATTAATTCTGAGCGCTTTATACCAGATTTTAATGGCTTGCAATTAATTTTATTTAATTTTATTAACCACATACTTGACAATGTTGTCAACGATCTGACACAAAATTTAACACAACATCATCATCATAAGATAAATTAATGCTGTCTAGTCGAATTATATTTTTAATTAATCAGTTGTGTTCAGCACTGTCATGACTCTTCTTTGAATATGTAAATTGAGTCACTTATACATAATTCTGCTATAAAAAGTAGAACTTACAAAAACATTCCATAAAAAAATGTATATTACGCCTGTTGGTAGACAATAGTGCAAAAGTGCTAACCTTGCTGTCAACACAAGTTGCATCTTTTTATTCATTTTTTTTTTTTTTTGTTTTATGTTTTCAATAAGACAACAAAGAGGCAAAAAACCACAAAACATAAAAAATAATAATTCCAACAATGATGAGTTATGTTTGCTGCGGAAAATTTTAATGAATCATTTTTGATTATGATCATCATAATTCTTGTTGAATGCGTGCGTAACAGCGCATAGTTCTGTATAAAGGCTACTGCCTCTTGTTTCTTATTTTTGTAGGTTTTTTTTCTCGGTGTCTTAAAAATTTTGTAGTATTTTGAGAAATGCATATTTTTGTCAATTCACATGTCCAGCTGCTGTTTGCATTATTTTCAATTATTACCGCAATAAATCGTTGTGACAGTTTATTCTTCAATTATTTTGCTCTTTTGACTGTTTTAGTAGAATTTTTTATTTTTATTATAAAATTTTATTATATTGTAAGCATATATTATTGCCCAACATCAACATTTAAATAAACCAAATTTTACTAAACCAAAACTTGATTTGTTTACATAATGAAAACAAAAGACTTAAGCGGGCAGCTTGCTCTGTGTACAGCCGTCATTGTTTTGATTTGCGCTCTGTTGAGGAATAAAGTTAAGATTTAACTAATATTAACGAATATTTCTGTTAAGCTATGAAGCTAGTATTCGAACCAATATCTTTATCTCTAAAGCCTAAAGTTATGCAAACATTGACATTTTTCTGTTAGATAGCAGCCTACACATTATGTTGCTAACATCACAGTAAAATAATTTCTTAGTCGGTCTATGACAAAATATTTTTTTAAGATAATATCATTAACAAAGGAAAAGATCGATGTACGCAAATTTATGGATTGAAGCTTAAAAGAATTATTTTAATGTTTTTTTTAGAAAATGGCACTAAACTTCTTAAAAAAATTAGCTTATTTTAAGCAACATATTTTAATAAAAAAAAAGTTTCATTATGCAATAATGATATTTAATTTATTTTATTGCTTCTTTAAAAGAAGTTGAAGGAGGTTACTTTCAATTAACATGAGACACATTATAAGCTGATAAATTTTAAGCTACATCCGGGCTGAAAACTCAATCTAAGTAAAGGGCTTTTACAGTCAGGCACTCTCTTAGTTTAATAACTTAGAGCTTTATTGTTTAATTTAAAGTTTTTCGAACATATACTCTAACATTTATGCTAAGCCAAAATGGTATTGGCGTTTTCAAAAAAGCTTTTATTTTTGCTTTAAGTACATTTTTTTGAACGACTATTCTATTTTCGGAAAGCAATAGTTGCAACAAGAATAATTCATAAAATTAGTTAAGGTCAGTTTAGTAGCTAATGGGTTATATATGGGGCATTCCATACCAAATCGCCCACTTTTTTCAGTCACCCCATCCGATTTTTATCAAAATTTTATAAACTTTTGAGACTGATAGGAAACGCATTCTTACATTTTTTCAAATTTTTTTCACTATCCACTTGCGATGCATGCATTTTTTTTCAAAAGCTCGTAACTATGCGAAAAGTGCACCAATCGGGTCGTTTTTTTTAAATTCATGTTTCGGAGGGGGTGACTGGAAAAAGTGGCCATTTTTGGAATTGAGTGCCCCATATATTTTACTGTCATAAATCTTTAAAAAAAAATTCAGTATAAAAAAAAAATTTTCTAAATATAAAAATTTTCTGAATATTTTGACCAATGTAATTTTTACTGAAAGTTAATAATTTAGGAGAAAAAAATTATAAAAATTAAAAATTTGACCGAAATTTTTTTATATTAAAAACGCAAAAACTCAAAGTCCTTAAAGAAAAACAAACTAAACAAATGAAGCGTCCAGCAAAAGCGGACAAGTCCAACAAAATCAAATTTTGAGATATTCTCATATATCAAAATCTAGACTATGCTTAATCTTTCCACTATGTTATTAGATTAAAAAAAATTTCTTTGACAGAAATATTACAGTTTTTAAATTAATTTTTGATGCCTGCGTTTCAAAACCAGCCAAGTCCATGACTAGCTTTCAAAACCAAGTCCAAGTGATTACTATGTCAAAACCAGTCAAGTCCATGTTCAATGGATCATAACCGGTCCAAAATTGTTTTCTCAAAAACATAGGCAGATGAAACTCGAAAAATCTGATCTGACGTGCTTTGAGTAAGGAATTTTATAAGCTGCTAGCATTACCCTGTGCGCTTTGCTTCACCTCAAATAGAAAATTTCGTTCAAATATTTTTTTTACTACACTAAAAAAATGGTCTTTGTGAAATGCTATTTTAAAAATATTTTTTTTGAGGGCCACCCTAAATATGCACCTTTAATAAAAGTGTTATAGCCTAAGCAATGCCTCTTAATATAAAAGACACGTGGTGTAAATTCGGTGTGAATCGATTAACTGATCTTCGTGAAAATTATATTTTAAAATATTTTTATGAAGGCCACCCTAAATATGCACCCTTAATAAAAGTTATTTTTATGAGGCCCACCCTAAATATGCACACTTAATAAAATTTTTATAGCGTAATCTATGCCACTTAACATAAAAGACACGTCCTGTAAATTCCATGTGAATCTATTAAGTGGAAAATGTTATTTTTGTGTGAGGGCCACCCTAAATAAAAGTTTCGTAGCCTCAGCTATGACTTATAATATAAAAGCTACATAGTGTGGATTCGGTCTGAATCGGTAAACCGGACTTCGTGAAAACGCTATTTTAAAAATATTTTTGTATGAGAGCCACCCTAAATAAAATTGTTATAGCCTATGATACCCGCCTGATCAATACTAACGTACTTTAAAAATGTTATCAAATTTTGCCGGATAGTTTCCTCGTCCACTAAAGACAGACAGACAGGCAAACAGACAAAAACTGAATTTTATATAATAGATTATGTGGGAAATACGTTTTAATTTTTCAATGAATATACATACATAGGATGTTTTTCCAAAAGTATTAAAAATGCACTTGGCCGGTTTTGTAACTGAACGCCTCAGACTGTATTATTTATTTTTTCCAACAAAATACACATCTGCATAAAAAAATATACCTTTGTTTTAAAAAGCCACAATTGTCTTCGTTATGACCTTGAAAATTGATTTCAAGCTTTTTTGACAAAAATATTAATTCTAAAGCACCAGCTTATCAACAGAAAAAAATAAAAAGATATATCCGATATTGTGATGCGATCTGTGAAAAGATTTTCAGAAAAATGCTTTTCTGTGGATATATACTGAATAAAATTTTATAAAATATTATTCTTATCCTTTCCCATATAACTTTAAATGTCAAAACTGAAAAATGACCATTTCCTAGTAACTTTAATGACTTTCCCATCAAGACAGCCAGAAATATATGTCCAGTAAGGAACTCCAGTGGGATAGAAATTAACAATTTTCTATCAACTTTTAAGATGGGACGCAGCAACGGAAAATTTGAGCGACCACTTCAAATAAAGAAAATACAACTAATAATTTATTTTCCATTAGAAGAAAAAAAAATGACTCTCAAGCATTTTTGTGGAAATTTTCAATAGTTCAGTTTGAACCAACATTTTGCATAAGTTTTCTTTTTTTACCTTAAAAATTATTAGGGGCGGGTGGCCAAGGAACTCGAAAATCATCCTATTAACGGTCAACCTATTTCATATTGGCCTTTAATCGTCATCATTAATTTTTTGAGGAAAGTATTTGACAAGTTGTTTGTTTACCAAAAATCGTTTCGGTCTAAGTCGAACCACTGTATCGATACAATTTTTCAAAATGAGCTGAAATTTTGGGAACCAGTACTAAGTGTTTGTGTTGCTAATCAAAAGCGCACGATAAAATCTTATCAGAGGATTTTGAATTATTAGCCAATAAAGGTCTCATTTTACTTACATTTCACGGGCAAAACAACAACTTCTTAGTTATCAATGAATTTTTTATTTAAATAATTTCTTTTTTTTGTGATTTTTTGCAACAATATACGTGAGATACCATAAAAAAAATATTACTCACAAAAAAAAATATTTTTGAATAAAAAAAAAATTATTGAGAGCTTAAAAGTCAATATTTTGCCCGTGCTTTTGAATGTGCTCTTTGAAGATTTCCAGGTAAGGCAATTATTGTAATCTTTCCAACTCTCCCCATTTTACAGAAACTCTATGTTTTGTGCTTGGTTCTTATTATAACAGACTTATTTTATTAAATTAAATTTTATTGTGTAGTCTAATTTTTTTTAAGCACTGAAAACAATTAACAACTGCTTAGCATCTTTAAAAGTTCAAAGCTGTTAATAAAACAAATATTGATTTGAATAAAAATTTTATTGCACGAACCACACCCATCACATTAAATGAGCGCGTTGTAAAATGCCATGTTCCACCTACATACATAAAAGCAACATGATGCGGCTAATAGCTTGTGGCTACTAACAACATTTGCTACCAATTTTATGTTATAATTTAAACAAAAATGTAAGCCAGCAAATAAGAAAAAAAAAAATTACATAGCTAAAATGTCGAGCGTATAACCTCTAGTTACGATAATTTGAATTTATTTGCAGTTACATCAACAGCAAAAACAGCGGCAATTGTTTGCCACACTTGACTACTTGCGCTGCAGCAGCAAAATTTTAGTCGGCGCAGAATACAGCTTCCCTAACATTCATTCAACTCAATGAGAATCTCAAAAACTAACAGAGTAGACATCAAAGACATCAGCCATCATAAGAAAAACAACAACATCAGTTGCTGTTGCTGTTGCTGACACTGCCAATTTTTGCATTTAGAACATAATGATTTTATTGTGTTTTGGGTGCGATTTGTGGGTGCTGTATATAACTTCCTCCAGCACTGCTGCAACTCAAAAGAATTTAACAATATTGCACAAAAAGAAAAAAAAAATTATTAATAATTTTCTGCAGAACATCAGTCATAATTCACAATAGCGCCTATATGATGGACGTACTGCATGATGCTGTTGGGTTTGCCATTGGAATTTTGCTATTGCTGCATGTAGTTAGTTAGTTGTCGTTGCTGCCAGTAACTCCCATTTTACAAAGGTGTGAAGTTTTAAGTTGGCAAAATTAATTTCTGTTTATTAATGCAAGGCTACCAAGCAACATCTTTCAATTTCAGAGAGTTTATAATTTTTATTGTTGCTATTGCTCAAAACGGAAATATTCTTTAGCAAGCAACTAGTAACTACTACATACGTATTTTAATTAAGCATCTTATTTACTTGAAAAAATTTATGATTATGTACTGTAGTTTAAAAGATGTCTGTTTATCTTGCTTTAGTCATGTAAAGATTGACTCCCAAAATATCAATTGCCAAGTAAGCCAAAAAGTCAGAAATTCCATGTTACCGTAGTACAAAATATTGGCAATGCATGGCATATCAGTATACCGCACAGTGGCGCCAAATTGAGTTTCTTTTGAAAAAACTTATTTCCCAGCCTAATGCCACATAATCGCTGAACACAAAATCACCAAATTTTATAGGAATTTATAGGCAATACAGCACTCTTACATTTCTTTTAATTCAGTACATTGCGATGACTATTCAAAGCAACCGTATTTTCTAACTTTGAAAGTGATTTCTTCAAAAAATATTGAACCAAATTTAAACCTAATTAAATATTTAAGTTCAGCAATCTCATATACATAATTTTGGATACAAAATTTTACCAAGAGTGAACGATTCCTTCTACTTATTTATCTCCAAAATTTGTATTGAGAGTAATAGATTTTGTCAAATCTTATTCTTGCAAAGATTTTTGGGCAAACAAAAATTTATGTATATTTTAAATTTGACACTATTCGAGTAACTGAGTAAAACCTGGTATTCAATTTCTTTAGACAGCCACCTCAAAAAAATTCCCTCAGCTGCAGATATAGCTTCACCGTATTTTATTTTTTTTTAAGTAAGTCTTCATTAATGAAATTTGACCTAAAAAAACTGTGGAAACTCACGTTTGGGACAGGATTCAGGCATTCAATCCCATATATTATGCTTATGCCTCTTCAAGTTCTATCATTTGGCATACATTTTGTAGTGTAATATTATACAGTTTTAATTAAAACATCGAAATTGACAAAAATTCGTGCATTTTTGTGCATCGGTATAAGATATGACAAGGCAACCCTGCTTGGTTAGTTTCACCAATATGCATTACTATCATTCCCGTAAATCTTATCCTGTAATCTTATACACTGGACTTTTCTATAGCGGGCCCTCTGGCAAATACATTTAAAGGACTCATTTGGGGTCAGCACGGAAAGAGTTATTAAGTTCATTATTAACAGCATAATAGGGAATTGCCTATCAAACTTAATTTTTTCTTATGAAAAGCTTTCTTGGATCAATTTTACGACGAATAGTATAAAATTTTGGTCTAAATTCCTGTTTTGATCTTAAGCTATTCTTTTTAAAAAGTTCAATTTTACATATGTAAAGTTCTTCTTCACTAATCCTAGGTATGTATGTATGTATATTAGGGGGGTCCTCAAAAAGAAAAATGGGGACGCCCTTTCAATTGGTTCGAAAAAGGGAAAAAAAATTTAAGGAAATCTTTTAAATTTTTATCTTTAACCCATACTGACCCTATTTCAATGTGAAATTCGACTTAGGGAAAAAAATATGAGGACGCCCTTTCAATTGGTTCGAAATAAAATAAAAAAATTTAGGAGTTTTTTCAAAATTTTATCTTTAACCCTTACTGACCCTAATACTTTTTCTTACGTGGTATTTAATTTTAAAAAAGAACATCAAAAATAAAGGTTGCTCGAAACTAGTTTCTGAGATAAAGTCAAGTAAAGTTGCAGATATAGCTTTTCTAAATATCACGATAAGTTGGGAATTCCTTAATAGATTTTAAATATTTTGATGTCATAAGATTGGTGCATAAAAGTTTGAAATCAGTTCCAAATATCTTCTGATATGCCTGTTTTTAAAAAATTGTTACCATTTTTTTTTTTCAAATATCCGTTATTTTCTCTAAAAATTGTATTAATAATTTGTAATTTTTTTACAGTATTAAGAAAGCCCCATTAGTTTCCTTTAATTCAATATGTTACTTGTTACCATAGGCGGCGACTATGGGGGGCAAAGCACTTTTTTCCCCCTCAAAAAATATTTTGAGGGGCCTCGCCCCCCCCAATATTTTAGAGAGCAAAATGTTTTCTCACGTAGATGCTACCATCACTGCCATTCAAAAGGAACAATTTCATTTTGGTAATATTAAGATACTGATCGAAAATTTAAGCGAAACTATTGCAAGCTTGAGAGATGAATTCGCAGTGATTTGGAGTGAAATTGATAAAGAAAGAGTTTTCGTAGGCATTGAACTACCACAAGAAAATGCAACAGAAATGTTCCAAAAAAGGTAGATGATTCGAATAATATGCTAAAGATTCTTTCCAAAACCACGAAAAAAAATTCAGAAGTCAATATGTACTATGAAATTATTGACAATATTGTGAATTGTTTGAAAGCAAGGTTTGACACGAAAGCTTTCACTTTTCTTAGCCATGCATTTTGCATGTATTCCGAAGATGCATTGAATGTAGATTTAAAGGAGATTGCGTTTGAATTCATGGAACGATGTGAAATTAGACGTAAAACATTCGCATTGTCATAACAAAAATTTTGTAATGTGTTGAACAATAAATTTTTATTACAATTGTGAATTGTATACTCCTCATGTGTTTTCATTTTGTGTTTGTTGTGTTTTACTTTTACATTTTCATACATTTTGATGATCATGATTCTACAACCCCTCTCCCATGAAATATCACTTGAAAAATTTTTTTTAAGTTTGGCCCCCCCAATATTTATTAGAACTCTCCGCCTCTGCTTGTTACTAATTTGTTCTTAGCGTATTATATACATAAATAATGTCTTTTTATAAAGGACATATTTATTTATTTTATTTAATTATTATATGAAAGATCATACGACTTAAAGAGATTGAGAATTATCCGCTAACAAGACATTTATTTAATTTAAAACATTTCCATAAGTGTTACTTTTAGTATGGGAGGCATCGTTGCATTTTTGAAGGTCATTTCCTCCCGCTACATTTTTTTTTGCAATTATTAATTTAAGTAAGGCTGATAATGAAAATAAGCGTCAGTCGCCAGAATCGTGGTGGGTCTTGTTGTGAGAGGCCGACGAAAAAAGTTTCGTTCAATAACTCGGAAAGTAAGCCACAAGTAATAAATTATGTTAAGACCAATGTTGTAGAGCATATGAACATACTTACATCGAGTTCATATATTTTAAATTTTTTTATCCTATTTCGGACCAATTGGGGGACCGTCCCATTTGGTTTTCGCAAAATAACCACCCTATTGTATATAGCATCATTAATAATGATTCATTATTATGCACACTTGGCAACAACTACAGTCGTGTCTGGATATAGTGAACACCCTATATAGTGAAAACTTTGATATAAAGAACACCAACATTTTTACATTGAGTACTCTAAATAGTGAACACAAAAGAGTTTACATTGAGTTTTGTTCACTATTTAGAGTAATAGTAAACAAAATTTTGAAAGCCACTTCAAGCAGAAAGCAATAAAAAAAACACAAAAAAGCTGCGACCAACACTACAGATTATGCTGGCATACTAGCATTCAGAAGTATACGCGGGAAAGCGGTCCATAAGTCAATTTCTGAACGCAAAAAGCAAACTCAATAAATATATGTACATATACATTTCTTGAGCAAATAAAACGAGTTTTTGAACAAAAAAATTTCAAACTTGATATAGTGAACAACCTGGATACTGTGAACACGCCTTGCAAAAATTAGTCCACTATATCCAGACACGACTGTAGTTATTGTAATTCATATTTTCAATTACGAGTGGTATGTACATACAAAAATATTAAAAAATGTTAGCCTTCATTGCAGAAAATATATTCAACTAAAGCAGTTAATAAAATGCCAACAAATCGTAAAAATTTGCCTTTAATCTCAAAAGTCTTCAGACCTTCATATATGCGTGAGCTCAATTAAGCGCCACTTTGTGAGCTCTTAATGCCACACTACCATGTTACTATTTTCTATAAAAGTTAAAATCTCCCGCGCATTTGCGTTGGCATATTTGATGGAAGATATTGCTTCATTTAAATTCTTGTTGCATCACAGAAGTGTCAATTTGTCAACATTTTTTCCAACTTTATTATCATTTTGTATTTGTTTTAATATTTTTGCTTTCAATTTCAATTGGTTTTGTTGCCATAATTTCGTGTGGTGTTATTGCACAGCAGGTGGTGACACTACCGTATTCTTGTTCTTTAGTTTTATGTGATTTCTTATGAGCTAAACCCGGTTTTTTCAATTAAACCTGCAAATCTCATTCACATTGTCATCATAATTTGCGGATTAGTTAGTTGTGAGTTGACGACGACATTAAGAGAAATCTATAGTACGTCTAAGCAAATTAATTGCGAATGAGTTTTTTTTTTTCAATAACTACAACTAATAAAGTGAACGAGTTGTCCGCATAGAGTTTTAAATGTTAATTTTAATAATAAAAATTAATTTATTTTATTAGTGGAATGGATTGGACGTATGTTTCTACTTTTTATTCACATGCTTCCGGATGTAAGAAAATATGAATTTGAAATAATGTGAAAAGATATAATTTTCAGCAGTGCATCATAACGTTCAAGTTCGGTTAAGACATAAACCCCAAAATTTGTCACAATGCTCAGATCTTAGTAAATTTATAAGACAAAACCCAAATGAAAAAAAATAATCGAAAAATGACTTAACACCCAAATGTCTTGTGACTTCCACTTTGGGCGTTATGACATTTTGTATTAAAACTGATTTACCATCGACCGTGGCTTAGGGTTTACATCCCCCAGTATGTCTTACACCGGCATCAAGAAATCACATTATTTTCTAACTTTTATGTAGAATTATAGGCAGAACCACGACCGAAGGCCGCCGTGAAGCCAGTGTCAGATATACTGAAGGATGTAAATACTGAACCGCGGTCGTAATATGTTAATATTAAATAAGAAAAAAGTGCAGCTTTCTACATTTTTTGCTCAAATTTCGAAAAATTAAAATTTTGCAGCTGTGGTAGCAGCCCTAGAGCTTTTTTTTTTGAATAGAATATACTCGAAAAGTAGTGAAATTTTCGAATCTTAAGCGTTCCCGAAGAATTCTAGAACAAAATGTTATTTTGAACATTTCTAATGTATAAGCTCATGATCCCAAATCAACAATATATTTTAAGGGTGTCCCAAAATTCACATCTGGTTTGAATTTTCCGCCATTTGTCAGATAAAGTATTGATGACATTGCAAGGTTATTAAGATGGGAGCGTTTCATTGTAGAACAATATTTTAAGAATAATAAAGGTTCGCAATTTCGTAGAATGGTCGGAATAGTGATGCTTCTTCTTCAATCTTCAGAGATAAATTACAAAATTCAGGAACATTGGAATAACTAGTGATCGCAGTTGTTCAACAAATTGTCCAACACAAAACATTAAAGCAGTTCGTGAGAATGTTACTGAGAGTTCAGGAATATCAATTCGGCTTCGTGGTCAAGACTTTCACATTTTGAGTTCTATGCAGCGTATTCTTACGAAAGGTTTGCATTTTCATGCTCACAAAGTTTAATTCTCTCAAGAACTGAAGCCTATTGATCACAGACAGCAGAGCGAGAGAGAAAGAGAGTGGAAAGGATCATGGAACAAATCCAAGTGGAAGCTGATTTTTTCAACAAAATGATCTTCAGCGATTTCATCTTGATGGCTTTGTTAATCGTCAAAATTGTAGTTCTTGGAGTTCAGAAAATCTGGGTGTGATTTTGAAGAAATAAATACTTCCAGATGGTGTCACTGTTTGGTGCTGATTTTGAGCTGGAGGCATCATCGGTGCATTTTCTTCTAAAATATGTTTGGTCAGGCCATAAAAGTTAATGGTGCTTGCTGTCGTGACATGATATTACAGTTTCTTGCGCCTAAATTGCAAGAAACGGATGTCCTGTCAATGGTGGTCATTTACCCGATATGATTTGGGCAAGTTTTCCTAAATTATACAAGTTTGGACAATTTTTTTATAAAAGCAATTACCACAAAAATACTACATATATCAATATTCCTAAGATAATTTTAGAAAGCAGGTGCAATTTCGCAAAAAAATATTAAACAAAATTTGAATTTTTTTACCAACTTTTTTTAAATTTTAAAGAAAAATCAAGCCTTATAAAAAACATAAGATTAAAAATTAATAATTAAGACCCATTTAATCAAATTGCTTTTAAAAGTATGATTACTACTTAGTTGCAATAAAATATTAATAAAAATTAAAGGGCACGAATTATTTCATTTAACATTTTAGCACACTCAGCTAATGACTCAAACAATGGCAATAAAGCCAGATATCAAAAGTATATATACATATACTCGTATCTATTTAACAAGAGTGCAGGAAAAACCAAACATACCGACAGACACTCCCTAACAATTGGAAAAATATTAAATAAAAAAAATTATTAATAAAATTAAATAAAATGTTTTTAAATCAAAATGCATATAAACAAAAACAACAATGTGGTCTTAGACATCTAAGCAGCTCCCATTGCACATTTCTGATTAATGATACTCGTACAATGCGCATGAAAAATCACCTGTAATAAAAAATTAGCAACACAATCGGATGTGCATTCGTCTTTGGTAACAATAAAACGTTGCGCATCATTTTTCATGCAGAAAAATATTGCTGCTAATTTTCTCAGCATTGGAAATCACAAAAAAAAAAATAAATAAATTCGTTCAATGGGGCAGTCGAACAGACATGCCGGCGCAGACCTTTCAATCTTCCACTGATCAATAAATGAGCTCAAATTGATGATCTTCCTTCAAAGTTACATCCCAGAAATGAAAATAATTGTTGAAGGCAATTCAATTGTTGCAACATATAAACGCAACTTATTGCTGCTGCACGACCAGCGGGAGTTGAATGTACGCTACGTCATATCAAAATTATATGAAATAAGAAAAAAAAATTACCAAGCAAACAAACTGGATTTAGCCAATAACTATAGCAAAGTAGACGTTAACGGCTATACTAACAATTTTTTTTGTAGTTTCGATTACATAAATACACTCTCCAAAAGTTTTAACTCTTTTTCAGATTTTTTGGCAATATCGCTAGAAAATAAGAAATAAAATATATCCTTAAAGTTGTGACGACGGAAGAAACATTTTAAACATATTTAATAGTTTAATAGTTAATATTTATATGCAACTTTTATAAGATCAATCCAACGAATGCATGTTGCCGCAGCATGTTAAACAACAATTTAATAGCAATTAACAGATTTATATGACAATCACATGCAATAATCGATAATAAAAATGAATTATAATCGAAATAAAATATGTTCAGCAGATAGACAATAAATAATAAAAAAAATACAAATAATAAGTAATTAAAGAGGAGCGTCAACCTACACTGAGAGCTACACCTAATCAACACCAGCTTCTTCGCCGCCAAAAAATCCGCAGCTACACCGAAAAACAAACTTACTCCGTTTAAGGAAAAATGCCTAAATGTAAGGAAAAAATGTCCTTCAATACGAGCTAAAGCCATGGGTTCCTCAAAATAAGTAAGTTGGATTAGTATAAGTAAATGTTGCTGCTTTGAAATAAGGAAAAGTTTACTCAATGTGAGGACAAGGTTATAAAACTGAGGAAAATTTTACTTTTTCTAAGGATGAAGGTATCCTTAAATGAAAGAAATTTACTTAAAATAAATTCGTTGATTTCAAAAAAAGTTTGTTAATTTTCTTATTTGTTGGTTACTTATTTTGTCAGTCATTCTTATTTTAATTGTATAATAGGTTTTTAAAACTTCAAAAGAGAATTTAATTTTTTTTTTTACCTGCACCCGATCAGAGAATTGAACCTGTGTTCTGAGCCATGCCACTGTTCAAAGTTGCTCATCTTACCCAACTCAGCCACCGACAGCATTTTTAAGATATACTAAAATGATGTTGTTAAACTGCGCATGTAAATCCCGACGACGACATAATTTTTTTTTTTTAATTTTTTTATTTTTTTATTTAAAAAACAAGTAAAGAACTATAAATATATAGACAAAAACAGAATACTTACGAGAAGAATAGATATTAATTTAAGCCAGTAAAGCAGCGTGTGTTGCCACTCATTTATTAAGGAAAATTCTCCTACGTTATAGTAAAGTTTTTGAAGAAACTAACTTAAACTGAGTACGATTTTCCTTAAACAAAACATTCCATTAGATTGAGGAAATTTTTACTCAAATTAGGAACAAGTTGTCCTCAAAAATTCTTCCCAAAGAAAAATTTACTATTTCAAAGGAAAATTTTACTAAAACCACAAAATCTATATTTGAGGAAGAGCTTTGACTTGCTTTAATGAAACATGAACTCATTTCAAAGGACTCAATTACTAAATGAAACGATATTTTCATAAATATGAGGAAAAATAACTTAGATTAAGGAAAATTTTTACACTAAACCGGAGGAAGGCAGTTCTTCAAATTTAATACGGTCTTTTTTTTCGGTGTACACTGCGCAGTTGAACTTCAAGAATTTCAATTACTTTGCCAGAAGCTGCTGTAGCATTTAACAAAAATTTACGAAATATTTTTTTTTTTATCTTTTTATATCGCGATTTGTTTCTAGATCTGCCTTTTATATTTTTGTTGCTTTTTTCATTTATTTATGTTTCAACATATACTAGATGAGTCAATTTTGTTGTTGTTCGATACAACGCCAACGTCTTTTATTTGGCGGCAAAGCAACAACAATAACTTGAAATGTTATCGCTAATTTATCGACTTTAATAGGAGATGCTATTAATTCAACAAGTTTATGTGACGCATTCGAAATAGTTGAACTTTACATCGATTGATACAAGTAATTATGTACTACATACATACATATGTATGTGTGTAAATTGTAAATTTATAAAATATTTGGAAATTTTTGAACATTAGAGTTACAATTTTATTTTACGACTAAGCATTCCATAAACCTTCAGCTACACACTAAGCCAATGAATGTGCTATAAATATCAAGCCTATGAAATCATAAACCCTTAGAGTCTTAGCTCATGAGTTTTCGCTTTTGGGTTTATAAAGATCCTTTCAAAGGTTTGCTCTTATATGTTTAGGGTCTATGAGCTTATTGGTTTAATGGAAAGTAAGTCCTAAATCGAAATATATATTATATTAATTACAAAATTGTAGATTGCAAATTGTATTAATTACAAAATTGTAGAGGAGAAAAAAAATAATAAAATGATTTCTTACCCGAAAATCAGTCTCATTTACAGTATGATTTAACCGACTTTTAGCCAAGTGCAATTTATCAAAAAGAAAATCTATCATGACGTTTCCATATGTGGTATTTTTCCCAAAAAATTAACTCAGAAAATTGATTTACAATTCACAGCTTTAGAAAAAAAGGTCACCACATAGAATGAAAAGAGTTTCAGGCTTCAAAAATTTATCTTGATATTTGATCAAGTTAACGTGCTTTGAAATTGCTCAATTATTTATTGCTTATCGATTTTTGTTTTTGCATCATAATGTTTAACTAATTATTGTTAAGATATAAAACGCACAACTGTATGTAAGCAATAAAAATTAAAATTTATATTAGTTAAGAAAACACGACCAGTTTAGCTCAGTATCTGATGGTAGTTTAAATTTGTGGCATTTTTAAGATATCATTAATTTTTGCCCATTTACTTGAAAAGTTTGCTTTTAAGGAAAAATTATATTTGGCTAAAAGTGTTACAGAGAAGAGGTTAGGTTATCGACTTAAATTTTGAAACCGCCATGTACACCGGTGGGTCAAAGATGGACGGCGATGTAGGTGCGGGGGTCTACTCAAAAGACCCAGTAATTTACTCAATTTTTCGCTTACTCAACTCAGCTAGCGTTTTCCAAGCAGAAGTCTTTGCTATTTTATTAGTTTGCAGGCTATTGGGCGACACTAATGTGGATAAGCTAGCAATCTCCTCCGATAGCCAGGCTGCCTTCAAGGCTCTGAACTCGCAGACGATAAAATCTACTATGCAAGAAGGAATTAGCTAGGCTAGGGCATCAGCTCGACATAACCCTCATATGAGTTCCAGCCCACAGGAACATTAAAGGTAATGAACTGATGAACCGGAGCCACAGATTTCGTGCCCATTCCGATTGGTATAGTTAAGAAAAAAGTCTTCTCGCTCTTTCTTTCCGAGGCAGCAAAGACCTGGGGATCCCTCCAAGCCTGTAGAACATCCAGTGCAATATGGCCATCATATAATAATTCCAAAATCATTGACCTAGTGTTCAAGAGCCGCAAAGACATCGCGAGAATCACCGCGACTTGCACTGGACACTGGACTATCATGCTGAAAAACCTTTCAACCTTTATTGCCGCGTTGTCTGAATTTAAAAAAGAAAGAACCTGTTAAGCATTTCTCTGCATCTAACCGGCCATTCCCAGAACTAGACTCAGATATCTAGGATAAGCTTACTTTAACAACCTACGCGAATTGGCCAAAACTAAAATCGGATCGCTGCTTAACTAATCTCTTACCAGTTTTGTACGGTCACGTATGTGGTTTTAAAACGGCACATCAGTGCTACTTAGTGGCTTCTAGTCTGGCTGCTAAGTCACCACTCTAACCTTACCTACAGAAAAGAACAAGTATCGATTTTTTCTCCAAACGATGTCCGTATGACTGAAAATCAGTTACTTTTCTCCTCTTCTACAACTTTGTGTAGTTTATTTTGTTATTTTCCAAGAATATCAATAAAACAACAAAATCAATTAACGCTTATACGTAACTTTCATGGTCTAATACTTTGAAAAAATTTAAGTTAAAGATATTTAAAGCTGAATTTCTTATTTTGCCGTTGGCAGAGTATATAAATGAATTTCAAGTTCAAGGCCATTACCATTCTTTTAACACTATTTACCAACTTCTCATTGAGATTTCACAAAAAACTATACATATATGATTAACAAAAGGCATTGCCATTTAGAACACACATACATATTTATACGGATGTAAGTGGGGTGTTCTTCACCAAAACGAAACCAGTTTGAGTTAAAGGCCCCAAAATATGGATCTTTTTTGGGATTCTATTTGGCTATATGTTGACTTATTTTAAAACAATTCTGCAAACAAAAAATAATAAACGAAAAATTAAAGATATAAACATTTGATTATTGACCAATATACTATATATACTATATGAAACAATACTTTCTAAGCAAACTAAGATTCTGGCAATTTTGTGTCGTAATAAAAACTCATAATAAATTCACTTCTTTTGTGTTAATTCCTTTAATGATTTTATTCAAATGAGATAATATTACCTAATACCAGCTATCAGAACTTAAAAATAACGCCACAAGTTTAATGTAAGCAGTTCGCAAAAGTTCAAAAATCTTATTAAGTTCTCATTCATGCTACCTATGATCATATATCTATCTACCTAAGCTAATTCGCTAATGATTCTATATAAGAATTTGTAAATCTTATTTACACGCGCACAAAAATAGAAGGAAACTAAAATTACAAAACCACGACAGAATTGAAGAAAGTAAAAATTTTGTTAGCCACAAATTTGACTATAAAAGAGAAAACTCAGAGAAAGAACAAAATAGTAATAAAAACAACACCTCAAAAGAAAGACTGATAGAAAATAACGAAAAAATGTTTAAATTCGTAAGTTTTATAATACACAACACAAGTATCTTAAAATTTATATAAAAACCTAAACTTTTTAGTGCATTTTATTCGCCATTATGGCCTGCAGCAGCGCTGCCATCACAAACTACAAAAATTGGTCACCCCAAGAGCAGGAGGAGGTAGATTTTGTGCCGATTGTTAAATCTACCGCCGAGCGCAAGCAGGATGGTTCATTTCTTTTCGCCTATGAAGGTGCCGATGGCAGTTTTCGCAATGAAGTTGGCGTAATACAAAATCCTGGTACCGATGATGAGATACTTGAAGTCTCTGGCTCATATCGTTATATCGACACTAATGGCGAAGAAGTTGAAGTACACTATACGGCTGGTAAGGATGGTTTTGTACCCGAAGGTACAAACATACCAAAGGAGATTACACAAGCTGCCAAAGCTGGTGCGGAATTTGCTAGATATAACAAAGCAATTGCTTAAGGAAAGCGTAAAAATTTCGATGACAAAATCATTGCTAGTGTTTAAGTGGAATCCTTACTACTATATATACTATATTAGTATATTTTATATATAAGTTTGTAGTGTTAACTAAATAAATTGGCTTGAAAATCATGTGAATGTAGTCGCATTAAATTGACATAATTTATCGCACCTATTTGCCAGCGTGCTTGTGTAGAATGTCAGCTGTCAGTTGCTTGATGAATTTCAATTTAATATTTTTTTTTTTTTTGGTGCTATTAAGCAACAGCGCTTGTAGTGCATGATATTTATAACATGCCCCCTTTCGGAAATATTTTTTTTTTCGTTGCAATTTCGTAAAATGTTAACAGAACTATAAAATTTAACACGCTTATTTTAGATACCTTTTGTAATTTTTATATTTGTGTCTCTGTGCGCGCTGCTTAAAATTCGTTTTAAATAAATTCAAATCAAATTGCAAATTCTTTTGTCTAATGTCTGAGGCCCATCGCATATCAGCGCAATAGCAACAACATTTGGATTAGCTATTTTAAATGTCCTCTCTGTTAAACAGCGGCTTAGTTGATTATTAATTTTGCAGGTGGTTAGCGACATAAGGATGAAATGACATGAGTAAATGTTGGCTTTAATTATGTTGCGCCATTTTTAATAAAATCGGAACTAAACTCAGTTAAAATTTCTTATACTGCGGGAAAGTCTTCTGAACAATAAATTTTTAACAAATCTGCATTTGAACTTGATAATCCAATATCCTCATTTTAGAGCATTTAAGAGGAACATTTTGATTTTCAAAGATAGCGTTCATTACCTATTAAAATCTTGGAATATTCACGAAGTGCAAAACAAACTGTTAATAATTTTGTAATGTGTGTGTTTTCCATTAATAGACGCTAACGTCATACGCAGCCCGAATTTACCATACAGGCAGAGTAGGCAAGTGCCTAGGGCGGCAAGAATTAAAGGGCGGCAAATATTGACGGAAACTTTGAAAAATTTTTTATTCGTGGGAATTGAATTTCAGAAATGATTAAAAAAATCTCAAAATCTTCGCACAAAATTATTTCACCATTGAAGAAGTTTTAAGCGGGGAGGGGGCGGCAATTTTTACAACTTCCTAGAGGCGGCAAGTTTCTAAATCTGGGCCTGGTCATACGGTAGAGCATGAAAGTTCGCGAATTTTGCCCATAAGAGTATCCTCAATCTAAAAAACACGAAAGGTCTATTAGCGCCTGAGCAGTGAGTAAAAAACTTTTACAAGCGATCTTCTAGGGCTGAAGGGCGAAAGTTAACTTTTCTCTCCTATTTTTTTTTTTTTTTTATCTTTCGTGCTTTATGTCCTCATGGTATGGCCTTTAAAATATATCTAACGTGCACGTTCAATAGCGAGTCTTCAATTCTCTCTAGCATTTTCTCTGTTTAGAGAGGCAAAGGCACTATTATCTGTCATCTAAGTCAAGGATACACCGCTCGCAGCTCGTTTGACTCTTCGAGCTCTTCTCGAAATCTTTCTGTTATTCGAGCTAAGTCATTTCGGTTTGCAACCACCGCATGCTTTTTGCTTGTGTGATTTCATCAACAAGGCGCTTACTCGAGTTAATCCATTTCGGTTAGCTATAGCCCAGTGCTTATTATTTGTGTAACTTTCTTCTCAACGCATCGGCTCGTTCAGCTCTTTCTGTTACTAAAATTAAACAATTTCGATTCGTAATCGCTGCATGCTTTTTGTTTGTGTGATTTTGTTTTCAAGTCACTTGCTCTTTAATCTCTTGCTTTTTGTTACCCATTTATTTTTTTTTTTTATATGCAATTAGCTTGCCGCAAAATATTTTTAAGTTTTTACCCAAACTTACGTTTTTCTAACGAGCTCCCAAAGCAAATTTTTGTGGGCGCTACTGGCCAAAATCAGCACATATAGTGTCTTTTATTCAATTCAATATTTAAAGTCCAATAATGACTTTAATTTTACCCTTCTCCCTCTTTTCAACTACGCTCATGTGAGCACACTGATTCATACTCAACACAGCTTTATATATATAAAAAAAAGTCTTAAGCGTTGTTGTGTTCAGCAGTGGTATGCAAAAGTGAGGCGCGCCAACTGTAGGCAAACTTAATTCAAACGCTTAACTTCAAAAACCAAACACCCAGACGCCAACAGACACCTTACTCGGTCAAAATATTTAATGCCTCAACGACAACGATGGCTGCTACGATGTTGTTGGTGGCAACGACGACGCGATGTTGGCCTGTAATTCTGCTGCATTATTAACATTAGTTAAGCTGTCAAAACTTTAAATTTCATTGTTGGTGCTGTGCATCATTTTGATTTGGGAAATTTATAATCGAAAAGTGTCTTTCTACCGCACTCTTTCAGCAAACAGCTTTGTGCACTTTTATTACAGCAGCGTCTGATGGAAGCAGCAACTACTATGAGCTGCTGGCGCATAACGCTTTTATGAGCGGTGATCTTAAGTTTTTATCCCTGTCTTAACTTTTACTGCGAAAGACAAGAGATCTTAAGATTTTCTCATTTACATTGAATATCAGTCATACAAGGGTTAATGTTTTATGCTACTTTGCTGCTAATCCTTGTGTTAAGTGTGGAGCAAGCTTTTGTCGTGTAAACCAAATTTATCTTTTTTGTGGTGTAACTGAAATGCAACGCAGAATTGCTCATGTTTTTGGACAATTTGTCATTTTTTAATGTCTTGAAAATAAAGAAATCCTATAGTTTTGTTGAAAGAATGCGAAATTGTGTAACGAAAAATTTTATAAATTTGACCCATGTTTCTACGATGTTGCAGAAATTAACAGGTTACATCAATGAAGTCAGTAAAATTGCTGATCGATATCAGGTTCATTAAAATTTTTTTTAGAAATGTATCTTTACTTTGTACCAAAGAAATAAAATTGGGAAATTTATTATTTATAATTGAGTATTTGTAATAAACTCATTTGGATGTTGCAATAAAAATATTTTCAATATAAGAAACTTTCTGGGTTATTCTGCTCTAAGTGTACTTTGAATAAAAACTACGTTAAATTCCGAGCAATACTTGTTTTAATATTTTGACAGCATGCTCTATGACGTCATATTTTTTTTTTTTTTTAATCTATAAAATAAAATAAAAACATTTTGCATTTGACTAATTTTGAGAATTTTTTATTCATAGCAATTTTTAATGTTAATTGCTCTTAGACTAAATGACGTCATAGAAAAACAATTTTTTTTTTAATATAATAATATTTTATATATAAAAAAAAAACTATCTGAATATTTAGTCTAATTATAAGAACTTCTTACCCAATGTGATTTTGACTAAAAATTGATAGTTTAGAAGAAAAAAGTGGTAAAAGTTGTAATTTTGACCTGAACTGTTTTTACCGCAAACGCGACAAATAAAAATGTTCTGAAAATTTTTAAAGTTCAAAAGCATTTCAAATGATCCAATGTATTCAAACCATAAAAAACTTTTTTGATTTTTTTAAAATGTTTTTTTTTTTGTAACTATATATTTTACAAAAACTTTTCGTGATCTTTTTCATTGAAGAAAAGGTTTTGAAATTTACAAAAACGCCTTTTGCATCTCGCTTGATTCTCTATGGGAAAATTGTCAAAATCGATGTTTGAACGAATTTGTCTCAGCTACCTGACGTGATAAAAATACTAAATAATAAATATTAAATAATATATAATATATAATAAATAAAAAATAACCAATAATAAATAATAAATACTTTAAAATGAATAATAAATAATATATAATAAATTATAAACAATATATAATTAATTAATAAATAACAAATAATAAATATTAATTAAAAAAAATATTAAATAATAAGTAATAAATAATATGAAAAAAGTAAAACAAAAGTTTTAAACGTTAAGCAATTAAAGTTTTTTTATTTTGGTTTTTCATCAATCATTGCACGCAAACTAAGAAATAACATTAATTAAGATAACAAGAGAAGCTTTAAATATTTGTAAATATTTAAGTACAATATGAAATACTCATCGCTTAATCTAAAGTGCCTTACAAAAAATATATTATATAAATCAACAAAAAAAAAAAGGAAAACAATTTACGTAGCAGCAGTTTCAAAATCTCAATATCAATTGGTAACCCATAACCCACTTGTAGTCATTTCATTCCATTCGCTCGTTACATCCGGTCAACAACTTTAATTAAAAATTTAAGAACTCTCTTTCTCTTTCTTACTAACGGGTTTTTCATCATCCAATGACTTGGGCAAGAATTTTGCTGCTTCAGCAACAGCTGAAATTTCCGCATTGATTATGGAACCATATGGCACGAAACCATTTACACCAGCTGTATAGAAGACTTCAACTTCTTCACCTTCATCGTTAATATATTTATATGAACCCTTAACTTCGAGTGATTCACTATCAAGTCCAGCATCAATGACAGTTGCTTCCTCCTTTCTAGATGTACCATCGCCGCTTTCATATTCGGTATTGTAGGAGCCATCATCATTTTTATTTATTTCGGATTTGATAATTGGAACAATTTCAAATTTCTTTTCTTTATCGCCTTCAGCTGGTGCTGGTGCTGCCAATGCAAATGTGGCTAAAGCCAAGAGAATAAGCTGTTGAGAATAAAAATTAAATAATATAATTAAATTATGGTATGTAGACTCAGGATTTGCTCCGTGTGAACACAATAGCTCTAAAAAGAACTCTTAATAACCATTTTATATATCAAAACATACGAGTTGTCTGGTCATAGAATTTTACATTGGAACACATTCACTGCATTCACTACCAAAATATTTGAGGCAGACAGGACGACAGGAATTTCAAAAAAAAAGATGATAATAGCTGACTAGAAGAATTTCACAACAAATCAAAATGGAGTAACTATCATAAAATTCCAAGTTAAATACAGCCTTAAACCCACAAATACGTAAAAATCGTTGCGACAAGTTTACGGCGATGAGTGCTTAAGTCGAGCAACAATTTTCAAAACAAAATTGTTTTCGCGAAGGTCACGAGTCAGTCGAAGACGATGACAGAGCAAAGAAGTCTCGTGCGACTCATACCGCCAAAGGAATCGAAAAATATCGTGATTACCTCGCTGAGCATAAGAATGCTAGTGAGCTGATGGTTTCTGAAGACTTGCACATGAACTGTGATTCAGTTACCCAAATTATCTAGGAGCACTTGGACGAAAGAAAGGTTTGTTCCTCACCATTTGAAATTTGCTCAAAAATTAAATAGTACCATTCACTCCAAAGAAATGATTACCTTCCCCAAAAACAACCCCAACTTTATAAAATCTATTGTAACTGAAGACAAGATATAAATATTATTCTGAAACAATGCGCCAGAGATCTGTCTGAAAGTCAACCCGAGAACCGAAAACCCAAGGAACACCATCAAAAATCAATGCAAATCTGATCATTTCTATCAAGTGCTTGGCCATCAGACGTATTCGCCTGATTTAGCACCGTGTGACTTCTTTCTATTTTCGAAACTGAAATTGGTGCTCAAAGATTGTCGTTTTGAGGACGTAGATATCATCAAAGCATCGGCGACACGACAACTGAAGGCATTGCCGATTAAGGACATATGCGTCTCGTTTAAGAGTGATTTTGGTGCAATTCGGTAGCACAACATTTGAGGTCAAAATTTTGCTCATATTCGGCATTTTGATGTTTTTAAATTATGTTGTTGCAAATAACTCCAAAACTAATTTTCACTTAAGACTACAAATTGATTTCAAATCCAAGAAAACTTAAAAAAAATGGAAAATTATACGCTGCCTGTTTTATGTTGAGAAACTACCTTGCGAGACACTTCCTTTTTGATAACATACAGTACGTCTTAAGAGTTCGTTATAATTTCAACAATATTTTCACTTACAATTTTGAACATTTTGAATTTTTAATAAAATAAAAACGGAAAAAAAAATTAAAAATAAACTAAAAAGTACAAATGTGTTCAGTGAACACGAAACTAATTATGATGCTTGAAAATTGAGGGCCTGTAGCTTTTATAACAAATTAAGTTAAATTTTGACAATTTTTTTCTTTCAACTTTAATATGCCAAACATGTTCCACATCCTCTTTGCTATTGCTAAATAAAATCAGTTATACAATAAATACACCCGAACACGTACAGCTCTATGAATTAAACAACGCTGAATTTAAATAATAAAAACTAAGATCTTAAAAACTAAATGTCAAAGTTGACATTGAAACCAGATGTTGGGGCAAAAAAAAAAAAAAATATATCAATAGACTGCGAACTTATTCCAAAAATTTACTTCCTAAAATGCAAAGTGTGCCACTTGGATACCGATAGTGAGAGTTCTGTTTGTGGAACGTATTAGGAATGCTAATTTGCGACGTGTTTTTTTTACAGTTTTACTGGATTTGAAAAAAATAAAATTTAATCATGAAAGTAAATGCAATGAATTTTTTGTTAATAACTTGTTTTTTTATTTATTATATTGATGAAATCAATATAGCTGTGAAGCATGATGCCGAACATTAAATTTTAATATTTCGTGTTTCTAACTGATGAAATCTGAAATTGCTATCTTTAACTATATCAAGCAATTTATGTTGCTTATATAATTAAATTGTTGCTACTGAAAGAGCCACTGTTTCATTAAATAATCTAAAACTCATTAGAAAGAGATTTACATATATGACAAAACTAAAGTGTGTGGTAATCTTTGAAATATTTCTCAGAGTCGGATAATTGCGCTCCAAGAGACTCTAAGTGAATTTTGCAACAACAAATGTCATTTATTTTATTTGACAGCACAATTTAAATTAATATTAGCACATTAGTATCGTTCTATTAAAAATAAATTAAAATTATAAAAAATCATAGCAATTATTTTATTAACTGTTGTCGTTTGTATTCATTTAGTGTCTGTTGCAATTTGTTAAAAAAGTCTTTTAATTTAATTTAAAATATCAAAATACTACAAATAAACGTGCACTTATTTCAAAGTTTGCTATTTTTTTTATAAAAACATTTTCAAAGAATAAATTAAATATAATATACAAATCAATTTGATAAACTATTAGTATAATAAGAACCTGGTTCTTCAAAATACAATGTTGAATTGTGGTAAAAAGTATAATGATTCTTTAAAAAATAAAATGCTAATGAAAATACATTTAGCTGATTGAATAAGATATGCAGTAATATAGCTTATGGGATAAAGATAAAGATAAATTGAAAAGTTAAGATAAGAAAAGAGAAAGACTTAAACAAAAAAAAACAAACAAGAAAGAAGCGATAATTTAGCTGGATGTTCCATGCAAATGTACCAACTGGAGTCAACGCACGTATATTTTCTTTCCCCACCTTTATCCCGAGATCACTCAAAATATCAACTTCTGAATGCCTTATTTTGTAGTTGCTCAAACGTTTCTTCAGAGCTGCTACCTATTCTTTTTCATAGTTTTCCATCAACGCGGTCAATGAGGTGGGGTGTGACATACCCCAGCATTGTTTATGTGGTTTTTTTTTTCTTATGTGTTACGCTCTACTAAGCGTGCTTGATAGGCCAGTTGCAGTCCCAGCTACAGAGAGCACGAGGGCAGATATTCACGTGAGGGGAATGTTGTCTCTGTTTGTAATCACATGAGGTTTGCCACAACCCACCTCATTGACGACGGGTTAAAATTAAGACTTCTAGCAAAAAGTGTAATATTTTCATGCCCGAATGTTGCGCGCAGAGAGTACTTAATTGAGTCTTATTAATTTTATCAATGCTATTAATGATTATATTTGACCCAGACACAAAAAAAGCAATAAGAATCAAAAAATTTAATTAAACTAAGCAATTAATAAAAGCTAAGCAACCATTTTACTCTATAGATATTTTTAATAGCAGCAAGACTTAAAGAAGATAATACAAAAACAGATAAAGTAATAAAAAAAAAATAATACCAAACTGATGGCAACTCTTAAACAATTTAATAGTTTTCATTACGTTCAATTTGGAGCCAAACAGTGTTTGAAAAGGGATATTTTTAAATAAAACGCAAGAGGGGCTGCTATCATAAGGTGCGTTTCAAAAACAAAAAAAAAGTAAATAGTTCCTTAAGGAATAACAGAAAAAATTCATGTTATTAAAAAATTCCATAGATATTATATAAAAAGATTTAAGAAAAGTTAATAAATTAGGTCAATACTAGCAAATCTCTATCGAAAATGCTAAAATTATCACTTAAAATTAAATGATTCAAAAATCTGGTTGAACCAGAGTTTTCAAGACAGGTCCCCATACCTGTCTAACACGCTTAAAAATTCTAAAAGGAATTAATTGCGTTAAAAATCACAAATAAAAAAAAAGATAAAAACACAGTCGCCTTAACTATGCGATTAAGTGGTTGGATTATTGGGCTTAAACGAGTTTATGTTTTATATCTGGTAACGTTACTTAGTGTCAAGCAACTTACAGTTATACGGAATACGAGTTTATTAACCCCATTGCTTAAATGTAAACTTATTTATGTTAATACAAAAAAAAAACAGATCGTCTAATAATATGCAAGAACTCAGCGATCAATTTGGAATTTCAATAAAATTTAATTTTACAAAATCAGCATTCGAGTAAAATCAACAACATGATATACAACTCTTGGGCAATAACCCCTCACGGCTGCGATGCTTTTATGAAAATGCAATTGGTTGTTTTTCAAGTTCTTTTCGCTTAAATACAAGTAAGGTAATGAAAAATTATGGAAGCTATATAAATATGACAGATTATTTAAGTGTCAACTTCAATTTGCTAGATAGCTCAATTTGACAGAATTGCTACTATGTCTTCATTAGTTGTCGTATATGTTTCATCATACATTTTTGCAATGTGAATTTAACAAGACATAATGAATATATTTTGTTATATGAATATATCAACATTGAATAAGACAGAGCGTTGATTTGTGTATTGACTTTCCAATGCACTTTGGTTTCCACCATCACTTAACCCAAATCACCCTGGCGTTGCCATATGGCAACGCAAAGTTGTCACTTCTTCAAGCGATCACAAAATGTAAACGAATTCAAGAACCGTTATTTTCCAGTTAATTTGAAATTCGACAAAAAAAATTACTCAGGGTGATTCGGGTTAATGTTAAAGTTTTAGTGGAATTATTAGCTCCATTACCACTCAATATTTAGCGGAAGTGGAAACCATAAACAATTTACTTATTGGTAAGAGTGTTCCACTTAGAGTTGATTTGAAATTGAAAAAAAAAACTGTATTAAATTATTTTATCGCGTCTGCCTCTAATATATTGTGTTAATGGCATTATATATATAACGAAAATATAAAAGGCAGACGTTCACGCTGCTGCATTTTTAACGCAACAACTGTCAATATGGAAAAAAATCAATTAAATAATTTTATCGTCATCTTCCAGAATTTCATTATCTTCAGTATTTTAAAAAAAATATGGAGTCTAGTCTCTAAGCAGCACTAAAAGAAAAAAAAAATGCAAGAAAATCAGAGATGCAAAAGTAAAATATTGTCAGATTTGGCGTGGAATTTCCCATTAACAGAGCCCGAAAAATAATACAAATGACCAAAAAAATAGAATAGGAAATTTTGCGGTGCCGTGGCATAATCCCCACGGACATAATCCCCATTTTCGGTATGGGGGTTATGACCGCAACATTTTCGGACATAATCCCCATAAAACAGCGGACATAATCCCCAAAACTATTGGTCATAACCACCACTATGGAGATTATGTCCGAAACTGATGCGGAAATAGTCCAAATAACAATAATTTCGTTCGCTAGCCACAGTAGTTTTACATAAGAGTAGGGGCTAAGTGGGCGGCCTACGGCTGCAGCTCAGGATTTAAAACTCCCAAAAATCCAACACATGCCATGTCCATCCTTAGAAGTTGTAATAATTCCAAAACGAAGGATGGATTATAACCAAAAAAAAAAACGGATATAAGACCCAAAACTGTTTGCATTAATTAAATTTTTCGGACATAACCCCCATGAGGATTATGTCCAAAAAACTTTCGGTCATAACCCCCATACCGAAAATGGGGATTATGTCCGAATAATTAACAGACATAATCCCCATATCCGATATGTGGATTATGTCCGTGGGGGCTATGTTCGGTAACCAAATTTTGCATAACAATATTTGCATGGTATTAATTTTAAATGGATATATTCTTAATAGTAAGCTACTCAAAAGCTCAAAATCGTACGTCTGCCTTCGAAAAAGCAGTACAGGAATCGCCTACCTACAGTATTTTCATGTTTTTATCAAAGACGCGAGAAATGATTAAGTACTCAATTTGTTATTTTTGTGTTTGCAATATAGTAATTTTTAAATACAGCAATAACTAAGTGGCAGAGGATGTTTTTATCGATTCTTATGATCAATTCGCTAGAATTATCGCAATCTGCCTGAAGATAAAAATACTTAAATTTGTAAGTCAAAAAAATTTAATTACTTTTAAACGCAGCAAATAACAACGTCTGCCCTCATTTGTTTTTGTGTATAAACAATTTTTTTTAAGTAAAAGGCAGACACGACAAAATGGCACCTTTTTATACAGTTTAAAAGAGCCCTTAATTAATAATGAATAGGAAAAAAATTGGCAGAGATTTTTCATATTATTTATATTACTTTGAACTTCATGATTTTCAAACTCTGCCGCACGATAAAAATATACAAAAATCGGCTATCCTAGTTATAATAAGTGGTAGTGGCAAATAAAATTCGTTATCACTAAGTGCTTACTTCAGCTAGTGTTTAGGGGTAAAACTAACATTATCATTATTTTTTGATTAAAAAAAATTCGTGTGAAACTTAAACACTAATCCCCACTCTGGTATTAATCACGGTATTATTATTTTAGTAGATTTTTTTTTTGTGAAATTTAATGTGCTCACTATTTCGGTTCTAATTTCATCTGAGTTATTTCAAAATACCGGCACTTAAATCACATGTTATAAATAGCTTTCCGCCCCGCTGTTAGTTCTATCCATTTCATTGCTTAGTTCTTAACTGCAATTAAAAACATAGAATTTTTCATTTTGCTGTAATTTATTATTTTTTGTATATATATACATATATATATTTTTATTATAAATTAGTTTTGACATTGAAGGTATTTTAAAAGATTTGTGTTATCTAATATTTCGACGTAGAAAATTAACTCAAAAATTAGCATTCGAAAGGCATCTGCACGACTTACGTGCGGATTAAACAATAATGAAGCGCTAAAAAAAAAAAAAAAATAAAAAGAAGATTTTAGAGTTCGCTAAAAATTAAATTTTTTGTCAGCTTTTTTATTTTGTAGATAATTTAGATGATGCTTTTTGTACCGTAAAAGCTATGTGCTTTAATTAATTAAGTGACAGATACTATTACTTATTACAAAAAAAAATTAAATCTCTCAAAAAACTACATGGCTCAAATGGTCAAAAATGTTGGCTATTTAAGTAATCAATATTTTTTGAGAAGAATGGTTTTCAAAATTGTAATTTCGAAATCACAGAAGAAAAGTCTTCAATAAAGGACATATTCAAAATTTGGAATGATTTTTGCTTGATTTTTCCATATACAGATCAAATCACGGGCATTCAAATTGTTTTCCCTGAGCCTTCCTTTAAGAAGCTTATACACACGCTGCTACATTAAACTCATTTTTTATTTCAGTAGCAGGCAAAAACGGATTATATTTTGAAAGGCGTATTGCATGATTTATGCCCCGGAAGGACATGGAAGGCTTTCGTCCTCGTGTTTTTTGTTTAATTGTAAGCACTGCAAATTACTCAATATATAAAACTTACAAAGTACCGTTATTTTTTTGTAACAAAATATCACGTGCTTATTAAAAAAGGAGTAGAATAAAAAATTCATTTGTTCGCAATATTTTCTTTGAATTGCATTATTTTGACCGTAGTACATGAGTAAATTTTTAAGTGCATCATTTGCTTTATGTGAGTTTTTATTATTTTCATAGAATTTTTAATGTTTCTTTTCATAAAAAGTGAATTTTAAATTCTTTTTGCTTTTCCATTTAAGTAAAAACATATTGTCAATAAAAACTTATGCGCGAAAATAACCAACGGGGGGTTTGAGCACCCAAATTCTAAATATAATTTTTCTTGTTAAATAGCTCAAATCCGTTGCATTCACCATTATATTTACCTTAATATACTATTTTTTGAAATTTTCAAAGCCAGTACATAAATATTCTTTTAATAAAATTTATGAGAAAAAAAAAATTTCAGTTTTGGTCGAAAAATGACTATTAAATTTTTATTTTTTAATTATTTAGAAAGTAGTACTGTTGCTTAGAGTGGCTTATTTTTGGAAGAAAAATATTCACCCCTATCATGAATAAACATTCCTTCGAAACTTTTCTCCAATTCCCTGTTTTGCAATCGTGGAAATTTTTGGGGAATGAGAAAAAATTCCCTGGAAAATTAGTTATCGGCAATAATATTTGAGGGACGTTTTTCGCAAGTTTTTTTTCTCCAACTTTGTAGTAAGGAACTGAATGAGGAAAAAAGCAATGTAAGCAATATTTTGTAATTTTATTTGATAAAAAGATTTTTTTAACATATATATAAGATCTAACAACACATATAAAAAGCAATTATAGATATTGTTCCAGTTCGAATATCGCCAAATGCTTCACAGAAAGGAATACATAGATGGCAAACTATGAAGCTATGCTATTCTATTCTCTATTTTAGGTTATTTTTCTTTTGGTATTGTAAATAAAATTTCACAATTTTTCTGCACAAATTTTTTTTAATTATTTGAATTTATTCTTTGCATTTCATTTTTATTTATAAACTTGTTCAGCTGACAGATAAGCTAATGTCAAATATGCAAAATCATAGTTGCATTACTGGCTAATTGGAAGTAATTGGAAATATTTTGGCAGCACTGACTGGATATGAAGTCTTCCAATCCGAAATTATTCATGATTGCAAAAGTTTGCTCTCAGGCAAAAAAAATCCGAAAGAACAGAGTTCCTTCGAACATTCAAGATAGGTAATTAATTTCATAATTTTTTGACCAAAAATTTATTTTTTTTTTATTTAATTTTTTAATCGATTTTCATGTAATTTTGAAGTCAGTCAAAAGAAGCTCACCAGCATTATATAAACTAGAGTTCAAAAATTAAAAAATCTTTTAAAATTTGTCAGCTTCATACAAAAATCCTTGATTTAAGATAGGGACTTCTCTAGTCTTAACCAATTTTTGTTTACTTTTTTCTAAAGAGTCAGTCTTAGTCGTTAATACGGTATTAAAAGCTTTGTTTATTTAATGATTAGTAATTGGAATTCTGTTGTTTACCTCCTTTATAGTTAACACCCCAAAAAAGATTATGTGATTATTTCATCACTTATGAAGAAAAGACATAGACCGCAGTAGCAGCAACAACAAAATATATTGACAGTAAACATAATTCTGACAAATCTATAAAAATTTATTGTTTTTTCTTTAATTCCAAAACAAGTTCTGCTTTTAATGACTTTCATTGAAAATCTATAGAAAAAGAAAAAAACAAAATAACTAATTCTCCATTTTTCTTTGTAATTTTTTTGTTTTGCAGAGGATTTATTCTTTTTGCGTCTTTATGTACCATCTGTAGAACAAACAAAAAACAAAAACAATCACTAAAACTAATCGTTTTCGTTACCACATACAAATTTTTCAAACAAAATTTAACCAAATTTAATTTTTTTTGTTAAATTCTCTTTAGATGTGATGGAAAAAGTGTAAGTGATGCTAATTTATTTCATTTAAAATATAATTTTTTTGTAGTATAAAAGACTTGGCAAATGAGCCAATATTCTAAGTTTAATATTGAACTTCGTTGCGTGAGATTGTGAGGAGTGGAGAAGAAAGTATTTGAAAGAAACACAAAAAAAATGTTGAGATTTGTAAGTTTGCCAAAAGAAAAAAAAAAGTGACATAATAGTGCGTGATATTTTAAAATTTTTAAGTTAACGAAGTTATCATTACTATTACCCTTGGAAAATTAAATTATTGATTCCATTAGAATTTCAACTATTTTTTTTTTTTTTCAAATATTTTATATTGCAATGAACGGCAAGTGACGCTTAAAAATAAAGTATTACTCATGAGAATTAGATGTGCGCTTGCTTGTTCCAAGAAAAAATACGCCATACATATGAAATCAATGTTATAACTCAATTCGTTTCATTTGTGTTTGCATATCCTGTTCCAAGTTTTCAATTGAAATGTTTTGATTTTTTTTACAGATTGTACTCTTGGCGTTCATCTCCGCATGCTATGCTGCCAGCATCGGTGTTGACTCTACAACCGAAAAAAAGGAAGTAGTACCAGTCCTCCGGTTTGAAACTGATAAGAAACCCGATGGTTCATTTAGCTTTAGCTACGAAGGCGGTGATAGAAGTTTCCGCGAAGAAACTGGCGTCATTGAAAATGCCGGTACCGATGATGAAACGCTAGAAGTTTCTGGCTCTTATCGTTATATCGATTCTGATGGACAAGAAGTTGAAGTACATTATACGGCTGGTAAAAATGGTTTTGTACCCGTAGGTACAAATATACTTTCTGAAATCTCTGCGCTAGCTAGAGCTGCAGCTGATTTACCTAATAATGTTGAGGAAGAGTCAAATAATCGCAAAGCGCGTTCAAAGGACTTAAAGGAAAAGGTAGAAATAACAGAGAAAAAACCCGTAAAGAAACATGAAACGGAGGTGAAAGTACAAAAGGAAAAAGTGTTGGAACAAAAATTAACAAAAGAAATTGTGCCAGTAAAGAAGTCCGAAGTGAAACAGGAAACAGCAAAGAAGGTAGAAAAAGAAATTGTACCTGCAAAGAAGATCGAAGTGAAACAGGAAACAGCAAAGAAATTAGAAACAGAAATCGTACCCGTAAAGAAGACCGAAGAGGAACCAGCAAAGAAAATAGAAAAAGAAATTGTACCAGAAAATAAATCATCAGAAACAGAGAAGAAAGTAGAAAAGGCGCAAGAAGAACCAGAAAAGAAAATAGAAAAAGCTAGTGAACCAGCGAAAAAGGAAGAAAAAGAACTTGTTTCCGAAAAGAAGGTAGAAAATGTGCCAGAAAAGAAGGAAAAGAAGTGAACAAAATGATATGATTTATTAGAAAAAAATTAAGATGAAAAAAAAACACATACTGAAATAATGGTCTAATTTTTGACCTACAGAACGTCGTAGTATTAGGTATTAATATAGACCTCCGTCACATTCTTAGAAGCTAACTTCTTTATTCTCAGCTGTCAATCTCAGGATATGCAAAATTTATTTTAAGTGCGATTAAGTAACACTGGTTGTTAAGTCATAGTTTTAAGGTAATACGAGTATAGAACATAAAATAAATATAAGAGCATATTTTATAAAACAACACTTTTGGTTTTTTCCTTATATAAAAAAAATGGGATCTTTTTTTATGTTTTATAAATTTTCTGAAGTGAAAAAAGGAGGTAAATTTTTATCAAATTATATGCGAAAGGACATAACAGGAATCTTTAAAGTTTTTCAAAAAGCTAACTAAAAACTTTTTCATTCGAAAAAAAAGCTTTTTTTAACTGTTATTTCAAAAAATACTAAGTACTCCCTGCTAATGCGAGAGAGAGTCTGAAACCGGCCTAGGACATAGGCTGGTTTTTTGCGTAGTTGAAAGAGTCTATCAATAGAAAACTTCAATTCCGCAATAAAGCCACCACTATAGTATTTTTATTTCTACGGAATTGTTACCGCTGTAGTACATGCATTGAGCACTGGTATAACGATCTACATCAGTGGTGGGCACTGAAATCTAGCAATAAGGGCACAACAACAACATCAAGCAACAATAAACTAAATTTTAAAGTTTTATTGTTTTCATTTCCAAATTCGCGAACAGCAAAAAAATCCAAATTGCACTATAAACCAAAACAATTGCAACATTCGTCGAGACACAATGCGGTGCCGTCGCTAATAACTGTGTGTGTTGTTTTTGTTTTCATTTGAACTCAACTCAACGCTGTGCGCCGATGGCTTTGAAATTCTGCGAACTTTTGGTTGCTTGTTTGAGCGTCGAATAACGGTTCGGGCCATAAGGGCTGAAAGTGCCTGTGCTTGCCCATCGCTGATCTACATATATCATGAATTAACATAGCTAATACTGTAATCAGAATGCGCCAAAATTTATCCAGCTGTATGCTTCAGAGTTCTATCGAATTCTAAAGCACGAAATAGTTTTAAAATTATTTCTTAATTCATGGCAGTTTCAATTTAATTTTTATGTAAATCAATGCACTTAAGTGAAATGCAAATTTAAACTCGAAATTCAAATGAGATGTAACAGATGTAATTTAATAAGTAATTTGTCAGTTGTAACTGCAATTAGAAAAACGAGAAATGAAGTCTAAATAATGCGCTTGAAATTATATACCTGAAATACAAAATACAAATGAAGCTCCCACACAAGGAAATGATGAAGCTATAAATTAAATTCATTAAAAATTTTAGGCATAGAGTTACAGGTTGCAAACGTATTAATTATTTTGGTACACAGAACGAAATTTTTGTAATGCTTATGAAAATTTAGTACTGATCAATGAAATATTTTTCCAAACTGAGTTGCAATATAAGAAATATATGAAAAAAAGACAAAATTTAGAAAAAAATTGCACTTAGTAAAAGTTTCTACAAATCGGTCAAAGTATTCAGAAAAAAAAAAACATTTTTTTTTATGACGTCATAAATTGGTTTTCATCTTAAAAGCGTAATATTGGAACAAATAATGAATTTTTTGTACAAATAAAAATAAATCTTAAAAGCCAACATTTTTTTCAGTGTACTCATAACTACAAATAATAAAAATTATGATAATTGTTTTAAGCAATATGTCTCAAACTCAAATTTCTCATAAGAATTTAGAAAAGTTTTAGTTAGATGAAAATATTAGCATAATTTTGAGAAATATAAAACCTTCCGAGAAAAATTCCGCATGACAAAAGAACAAAACACTGAAAGTGCTGAGAATTTTTGACATTTGAAAAGTTTAAAAAGCTCCAACTAATGACACTCGTGCAAATCTGAAAATCTAGTAACAAATGTTAAACAATTGAACCAATCAAAATAATTACAGTGTGTTAATGTTTTGAAGAAGTAGAAGTACGCGTTGCATTCTTACCTCACATTTCGTGCACACGATACGGTGAATTGTAACGCCTGAGAATGGAGCGTATCTCGGTGTCTTGTGAATAATTCATCTTCAACTTCAAGTACATACGATTGCTTGTACAGGTACATCGTTTGTTGTGTGTGAACTATTGAGTGCAGTTCAATTTTTCATGCGCACAATTAGATTTCAGTTGTTGTTGCTTTGTTGTTCCGCTGGTGTCAGTTTATATTTTTAATGATTCACATTTTGTCAGTTAACTGAGATAAGATCATTGTTTCTTTTTTTCTTCAGTTTAATTTTATTTCTCATATTTATATTCAATTTTACGGTCGGGTTGGTGAAAACCCAGACATTAATGCAAAACTCATGTTGTGAATGCAGTCAACATGAGTTAATCGCACGCATGTTAATAACTTAATTCACAAGTGCATTTTTTTGTTTGCAAATTTATGTAAGTGGATCTAAATTTTTGAAAATTATAGTGCAAGTTCTGGGTGAACGTGTGAGTAAACTTATGAAAAATTTTAGCTCAACTATTGCCGAGTTTATTTAAGCAATATGTGAACAATGCGAATTATGAACGAACAGATGGCGCTAGTCCCTTAGACAGTTTTTCTACATTTGGTATTACTGAGTTCGGAAACGAAGCAGTGATAATAAGGGGACGTCCATTAATTACGTGAGGTGTTTTTTAGGAAAATTCGGACCCCCCCCCCCCCTTTCCTTGGTGAGATCTGGCGCGACCCCTCCCCTCCCTCCTGTGAGATTTAAATTATAATTTTTAATGTAAATTCTATGCATTAAGAAGTTGACGTGAGGTTTTCCTTGACCCCCTGGCAGCTTTTCGGTTATGAGGGCTGTCCGTAATGGAGATTTTCACTATACATGGTTAGAAGTAAAAAACTGTGTGAATATTGCAAGACTGGTCCCCTGTTCGATGCTATGTTATGTGGAGTTTCTTGTTATCATTTTCAATTATAAATTATGAAACCGTCACAAAAAATAACTATTAAATATTAGTTTTTTGTTACAGGAACCAATAATTCAGAGTCCGATGACGTAATAAAACTTGGTTTTTTCCTTTCCCATGAAGTCTTACAAAGATTATGTAACGTTTCATGAACATTTTAAATGAAATCAAAAGGCAGGAATAGACAAAGCTGTCTGAGATGGAATGAAAGTTTTCTGTAACGTTACTAAAACTTTTTAAGATAACATGTGAAAGATTTCTGAAAGGTTTACGAAACGATACATGCCGAATGGGTATATTGTCCGGCCGACCAGTAGTTTTCAACTTGAAGGTTGTGTAGCCAGTAAACATCTAATTTTGACCAATGAAGCTTATCGTGATCGTGATGCACTGAAGAAAATACTTCAGAAAAATTTTTGGCATTGTTAATGATGTTAATAATGTACATTATCAAGGCTTGAATTTAACGGCTTACTAAATTTCATTAATAAATTAAAATTTTTAATTTAATAAATTTCATTTATTGTTTCGAAATCTTATATATTCTCTGACCCAATTATGTCTGCAACTGACCACGATTTTTAACTCTTGCGAGATAGCTTGAAGCTTTGCTATGTTAATCATCGTATTCAAAATTTTTTAACAATTTTATGTACATTTAACTCGATATATGTACATGGGGCATCCTTTGTCAAGTGGATCACCCCATTCTTCAATTGTAATTTTTCGTATAATAAAGCCTAACCAAGCTTGAAATTTTCGTTGAAATAATTACTTTACAATGCCGTATAGCGATTTTACAAATTTCATAATGGCAGCTCAAGATCGATTCCACAAAGAAGAAAGTCATGGTAAAGCTTTTGAAAAATATTGAAAAAAATTCAAAAAATATATTATAGGTGTGCAATTAATTCCTAATGAGAATTATAGGAGTTGGGTTTTATTTTAAAATTGGTTTTGTTTTTTTTTTTTTTGAATAGAAATTAGGGGACGTCCATTAATTACGAGAGTCAAAATAGGTGGGGGGGGGGGAGTGGGTCCGGCAAAATCTCACCAAATCTCACCAAGGGAAAGAAGCCGGACACATTTAGTCGACACTCACTTTTCATTAACTTTTTCATACGAAATTAATTCCGATAGCCGGACGCTTCAATAACCGGACGCGAACACTATATTCTATATAATTTTGATCAAAATATCTCTTTTAAACGGACAGAATTAAAATTGCTGACCACTTAACTTCATATGATGAGGCATTGAAACAAGTTGCCCCTTTGAAGCATTTTGCCAGAGATGATTTTGTAACATTTTATCACATCAAAAATGTAGAGACGCATCTTGAATTATCAGAAGTTAAGCCAATCGAATCGAAAAAAAATTTTTTTTTTTGGTTTCTTCCCCATAAGCGGACATCTGTCATAGCCGGACAAAAATACTGCGAAGGTGGGTGTCCGGTTATGGAGAATTCCACTGTATTTTCAGTTGGTGTCGTATATATTTATACATACAATTCAGATAACAAAAAAGTTATATCGAATCATAAAACATAATTCAGATTTCATTAGAAAAATTCAGTAAACATTAAATCTGGCACCTTTCATATCAAACATTACATTTGAAATATAAAAGAAAGATTTCTGTAACGTTCAGTTTGCAATATGTCAAATGAAACATTTCTGATACGTCAGATGCCGGTTGGGTATTATTTCTAATTTCTAACATTTGAGTTTGTATATTGTGAAAAATCTTCATTACATTTGAGACAGTTTTAAGTCTTTTTGTAAGTTACATTACCTTTTAGGCATCAATCTACAAATATTTACCGAGATTTTTCAAAAAAAAATTAATTTTCTAGCTATGATCTAAATCGTACGTAAAAAATTCGCAGCATCTCTACTGTTCAATCTATAGAAATGCAACTTATCAAACGCACAAATTTCTGCTTTAAATTAAAGTATGTTTGCCTCTATAGTATAAAAAAAATTATACGATCAAATGTCATCTTAGTTGATTGCAATAAACGTGAAAGTAGATCCATACCAATTAAACGCATTGCATGATCAGCAACGGTTGCATCGTGAAGGACAAATAGAGTTTCGTGCGGCGCGCAAAATTCAAATCAAATAGATAATCGCACAAGTGTAAATTGTAAACATAATGACCAGTGTAATGCGATCAATAGCAATTTCAAAAATCACAACAAAAACTTGACTAACAACAACAACTGTAATAAACGTTCGATAGATGATCATGTTATTGTGGTAATTTATAAATTGCAGCTGACATTTCCTTCAATGCAACCTACTACTATTTTAACCGTTTCTACTTCATCTCCTAAACTAAATTGCAGATACGCCACAAAAAGATTTACTTTTTTTCAAGTTTTTACAGCCTTTTGATTGTTACTGATCGCAACCGGCCGGCTTAAATTGTTGTTGTTAATACTTGTTGTTCGACGCCTTTTTTTTAGTGTTTTATTTTTATTTTCATGTTTTATAGATCGATGGCAGTAGACCGTGGCAACAGACATGAGAATCGGTCCATGTAGGAGTGTCTGGTATTTGACCTTTTCAAACCAAAAAAAAAAATACGGGAGATCTCTTATTGGATGTTAAGGTAGGTGAGATAATTGAGAAGCAAACTTTTAAAATGGAGCAAAATTCATTGAGTGTTATGTAAGTTTTGCTATGAAGAGTTATGGTAGATTATTATATGACTGTCATTTTTAGAGTGTAGACTTTCATGTCATATTCTAACAATTTCGAATGTGCACGTTTCATTTATTTGCAAAAAGGACGAAGACATTTGTGTGGACATAAAAATTTATTTTTCAAAATGTTTTTGTGACCTATTGGCGATCTGTTTTGTAAGATCTTCCACTACAACGATTATGTCTAACAAAAGTGAATGTAAGAAACAATGACTTAATAAACAAACCAATCAGAAAATGTTAACTCAATAATTTTCAAAAATATCACATACAACGTTCGCAAGATCGTACGAATAACAAACAAAAGCAACTCAGCTGATGCTACAAATCAACTGTCCAACGATCAGTTGCAATATGATCGTAAGCGCCAATCTGTTGCATTCCATTGTTGTATTAAAATTGAAAAAAAAAATCAATAATCGTTAAGTGTTTTAATGTAAGCATTTACGACTGCACTAAATTTTATTATAATTTGCATGATTGCTGTGAATGCAAATGAAAGGTCATGCTGGATAATGCAGATGAGCCACGGTAGTGTTAATATTAATTAGTTAAATTTTATGTTATTTCTCAGTTTCATAACATTTTTTTTTTATTAGTTGATATCTTACAGATATGTTTATATTTAAAAGGAATCAAAAACAAATTTATGCTGCCAAAAAGTTTTAATATTTTACGCCAAACAAGAACGAAAAAAATTTTATGTTTTCAAATTTTTTCTTATTTGGAAAAGTAGCACCTCTACAAATCCTTAACCAGTATACTAAAATTTTATCCTATGCGAAGCCTGGCTACCGACTTAAGAGCTTCATAAAATATGGATATGCCCTATTTCGAAGTGAAATGTTATAAGAAATATCATGCTCTTCCCAGTTATGCTATTGAATTTGAAAATTCAACTTATTTTTCAAACTTTATTTAAAATTAAATTTCCAACACATTCGCACATTTTAATTTTTTTCTATGGGGCATGATGAATTTTATTTTTCTCCTATAAGAGAGGCGTGGCATCGCCTTTTTTTTCAAATCAAGCAATATTAAGAACCATCTACAGACCATAAGAGGCATATGTACCAAATCTTATCTATCTGCTGAAGTATAAAACATTTTGGCTACCTCTCATATGGGAGGCGTGTCATCGCCCATTTTTTATTTGAACTTATTTTTCCTCGTAGCTTTTTTATTCATATATGCCAAGTTTCATTCACCTGCGTCAAATATTTGGTGAATAATGTTTTTTTTTTCTTAAATAGGCGTGGTACCGCCCAGTTTTTCAATGAAACTTGCATGTATGTACTTTCTCATCTGTGCCAGATAGTTGATGAGAAATAATGAATTTGATATAATTTTTATATGGGGGGCGTGTCATCGCCCATTTTTTTTATATGAATTTCTTTCAGTGTTTTGACTATCTAAGAGTTTAGAAACATTTCAGAAGATTGTGAAAAAAATCGAGTTTTTTTTTTGGTTTTTTTTTTAAATTCCTTGCTCTACGCAGTGGGCTTGGTTGCGTTTGTGTAAGGTTTGTCTCTCAAGAGATAAAGAAACTATCGAGCAAGGCATTCTTCCTATGTAATTCCAATGAAATATTAAAAAGTTCAATGAGCCACTAGTAAATATTAATATTTTGAGCTCTCCTTGTACTAGAATTTTTATTTCATTTGCCTGCAACTTCATTTACCTATTGCAGTGGAACCTCTTTAAGTCGAACTTCGATAAGTCGAAAACCTACCAAATTCGAAAAAATGTTATGTTCCTTTCCCTTCAAGCCTCAAAACCTCCATTACTCGAAATCTGTCCTCTCTATAAGTCGAAATAATTAGTGATTATTTTTCTCCTATGAGAGAAGTAAGTAAATTCAGTACATAATTTCGCTTTATAACTCGAAAAAATAAATTTGACCTCTGCATCTCGAACATAGCAATGTTTGATTTTACAACCTTTACAACGCGATTATTTGAAGGATATTACTTCTACAGCTCGAAGAAAAATAAGATACCAACTTTAAGAATATGCTGACAATGTACATCATTGTTTCTTAGAAATCAATGTAAAAGCCTACTTATATGTACAACAAACTAGTTCTATGAATTGATAGAGGAATTTATGAACACGTGATTTCATTTGAACTTTAGCGAAGTATTTTAGTGTCGAAGTCGAAGTCCTCCATAAGTCGAAAACTCTATAAATCGAATTTTTTGGCGTCTCCCTTCAAGTTCGACTTACAGAGGTTCTACTATATACATATATATAAGAATACAAGATTTGAATCACCATATACGTACATATGTACATACATAGATATAGCCACCTTGTCAAGTAAGCGGTAATTTTTCAGCAATATGCCAAAGTACTTACTTACTTTCTAGTAGCCTTGCTGCACGGGTATTTCAATTATCAAAGTGAATAGATCTGTTGTTGGCGTAAAAACAATTTCCAATCATTGCTGCTTTTTATAGAGCCAAATATATGTCACTAAAATATTGCTTTACTGGCTCGGAATTCGACCGATAATAACCTACATGCAGCAACATGGCGAGATTTGCATGAAACTTCTGCAGCTGTAATGGAATATATAAAACATTGCTCAATTCATATCTAAAACGCCTTTTTTCTCTATCGCTTCTTTAACCATTACCCATACAATACGGATATATTAGATGAACATAGCGCCAAAAAACTCAAACAAAATGCATGCAAGTTCATAGAAGGTCACTGCAGACCTTGTTGTTCATCGACGTCATAATTGTATTCGAGCTGCCGAATATGATGACAAATTTCACGGAATCGTATTCTAACTGATTATAATCGACTTTATATAACTTATTTGTTGAAGTCACGGAGGTTTGAGTTATTCATTTGAACCGTTCTGAAATCCCGCATCGAAATAAAATATCGAATACTCAGAGCTTAATACACTTTCTTAAGATGCGAAAATTTTGAAATCGGCCTCTGAACCCACCATTTAGATGGTATAAAAAAAATGAACAGTCTCTCTTTTAAAGGATGATTCAATTGAAGATTACATCTGGCTGATATTTGACACTTAGAATATAGTAGTAAAGATGAAAAATTTTTAAAAATTCTGGGCATTTGCGCATGTGTTTTTTTTGCTATTTTCACTTATGGATATCTCCTGAATACTCTCCCAAAAAAAATATTCTGATAATGCGATATGTATAATAATTTGAGTGATATTCATAGAGATTTTTCTACCTACTTAAGGCGAATGTTATTTCATGTTTTTAAGCCCAAATTTTAAATTCAGTAACATATAAAATAAAAAACTAATTTTTTCTGAATATTGTCTGTTTTCATAAAATTTTTACTAACTTTAAGCTGGGTTGTGCCATTTGATCAATTTAGGTTAATAAGTTCAGATGTTATTTCGTCCCTGAAAATGCACAGACATTTATTTATTTAAAATACAAATTCATATCAAAAACTCTAAGATCTAATGAAAAATTGAAAAATATTAAAGTTCACATTTAAAACATTTATACTTTATCACAACATTAATCGAAAACTAATTACTTTTTTTCTTACTTAACACCATTTCAAATTGCAATCAAAGTTTTGCAAAGTTCAAATTAATTTTTAAAATTCCATTTCAATTTATGATCTCTTTTTATACCACATCTTAAATTAAATCAATTTATTAAAATTACTTCTTTTTTCCATTTCTCATGCAAAAACTTATGCTGAGCGCTTAGCATTTTGCGAAGTCGCCTTGTTGCATTTTCACATAAATTAATATAGATTAGTTTTTATTGCTGTTGTTGTTGTTTTTTTCTGAAACAAACAACAACTCATACAACAAGTTAAGCTTTTGCGGCAAACGATTTCGCATTTTTGTTTAGAAAAAAGAAAAAAACACCACGCGGTGGTCGATCATCGCTTCTCCTCTCTTCAGCAACTTTAACGTGCGCGCATGTGCAACGCCCTCTGCATTTGAATAAAATGTTGCGCATACGCCTCAGTATTGCATATTGCTAGAGCTTTTGGGCGCCTCTCGTTGACGGCGTCATACTGCGGCTGCTCTTCTGAGGGCTGCGCTGCTTAAGCAGAATTTTCAATTTGTTTTTGTTGTTGTAGCTGTTGCTATTGCTGAGATGAAAATGACGTGAAAATCTTTACTCCGGTTGTGGTATAAAAAGCATCTGCCTTCTACAATTGTGGTTATAACCAAACTCATCGAGTCTCCAAGCGAAGACGATTTTTTATTTTCAGTAAGAACGTGAAGTGAGTTATTTTTTATCCTCAAGTAAATTGTGAAGTGAAATTTATTTACATATCCTTTTGCATTTTTTTTTTTTTTTTTTGTTTGTAATGCAATCAAGGATAATAAATTAGCGCGTGTGATATAATATTGTATAGATAATAAAAGTTTTTGTGTCGTTTTTTTACAGTTTAACTCTTTTTGTGATAGAAACCTATTAATTTCTCGTTCTTCTATTTAAAAGGATTACTAAATAATAAACGTGAGTTAATAAAGACTTCAAAAAGATATTTTTATAAATTTTTGGAATATGTGTTGAAAAAAGTGTATGATATTTTGGCACTCATTGTTCAAGACTTAAGCGATTGTTTGAAAACTATGAACTAAATAAAAATTCAAAATTTTTAGTGCGTAAATTTGTGAATACGTACGAGGATAAAACTGATTTCGTTTTTGGTTAAATTTTTCATGTATACAACTTTAAAAAATGTATCAGTTCTATCCAAGTCTCAAAGGAAGCTTGGCTAAGAATCCTAAACTTCAATAAATGGACTGCAACTTAAATTCACACAAATATCCTCAGACAAGAATTTTAGCGTCTTTTAAAGAAAACAATGTCAAGTTTTTATATAAAAAATTTTTAAAATTCAAAAAATAAAAACTTCAAGGACATTGGGGAAAACCAATCATTCATTTTGGTTTTCAGCTAATCATATAGGAAATCAATACAGATCTGATAGCACTGTAGTTTTAGTATAAAACTTTTATAGATAGTGGGAAATTTTTCGATAATTATTATATTAAAATACAAAAAAAAAGCGTTAATTAAGACAAAATATATATAAGAGATAACTGGCTTTCCTTCTAAGCCTTACATATTATTTTTTAATAATATAGACTTTATTGATTTTTAGCTTCCAATGCTTTAAAATGATTGTACCTATGTGTGTGAACTTTGAAAATTAGTCCTTCAGTAGGAATTTTAGACCCCTAAACAAAAATTAAAACAAATTTTTGCGGAAAATTTTCTTTTTTCAAGTAAAAAAGTTTTAAAACAATATATTAATAGTACAAGAATACATATTAGTTAAAGAAAAAAGTTTAAAGAATTTTTTAACCCTGTCATGTTGAGCAAAAAAGAGTGCTTAATTTTCCTTTTTAAACAAAAATATACTTTCCCGGAAGTATTAACGACCAATTTTACTGAAAACATTAAGTATACTCAGGAAAAAAATCAATGATTTTATATCTGATTCAACCATAAACACTTTTATATAATTTATTTAAAAAAGGTCACTTTTTATTTTGTATTAAACAATTTATAAAAAAGGCTGGTTTTAGAGATCGAGAAAAAACTAATTAAAAAACAAAAATTATTTTATAAAAAACTTTTAATTTTTTTAATTTTTATTTTGAAAAAATAACGTTTATTTCCCGACTTCGAAATGTCGGGAAAAAAAAAATAATTTTTGTTTTTTAATTAGTTTTTCCTCGGTCGCTAAGACCAGCCTTTTTTATAAATTGTTTAACATAAACACTTTTGGTTTAACGCCAAAGCTGCAAATGTTTAATTTGAAACCCAAATTTAAAATCAAACTAGCGGCCTCTACTTCTTGATGGAAATGATTGTAATTAAACTGAGATTTACTCAAGGTATTTTAAGACTTTTATAGATAAGTACTTGTTAACATTTCAAACAGATGGGAATATTTCATAATCGAATTCGAATTTAGCAGCTCAAATGCTATAAGACCACACTACTAAATCCAACTAAAATGAACATCGGATATTGAACCGTTTTTTAAAAACCATCATATCTCGATATATTCCATGAAAGATATATATGTCAATAAATTAAAATTTTCTTCCGACACCAGTACTATGTATCTCATTTTGAAGGTTTTTTTTATTACTATAGCTATTGCTCCGAAGCTAAATTCATATTTACAATCTAAGGCAATTAGTGGTCGAAATGTATGAAAATATGCAGGTCTAGATTTTTTGTGATGTTCAATTGGCAAATCTAAAATATGTGTCTGACACTATTGATATGTATAACATGTTTAAGTTATATTTTTGGTCATCATAAAAACTTTTGAACAACCAAATTAACTGAAATCCAATTTCCATTTTAAACGGACGGGGTCTCTTTTAGCGATTTTCAAAAGAGGTGGGCAGGCTTTTTGGGAAAACCAGCTTTTAAGACTTTGATGACTTAAAAAATGGAAGTCTAATTTAAGGTTTTGAACATTTCTAATATAAAAACTTTGACTTGAAAAGGTTTGTTTTGTTTAAAAGCAAATTCATGGCACTATATGAGCGTTTATGTGAAACATTTTCTGCTTTCAGCGAGAGGGGCGGTATTTATTATGTTCTTGATGGCTCTGTTTGTCAATAACACTAAGGCTTTATCTATGGGACAATCTTTAACAAACCGAATGGATTTTGACAAAAACCGGCAGACACATTTTGATTTGACTTGAATTTTTTTATGGGCTCTGTATCGAAAAAAAAAAGAGATTTGTATTGCCACCACCTTGTAGCGAATTTTTATTCTTATTCTTACATCACATTCTACGTCAAATGTCAGCGTTAATTTCGTTGCTTGATCTTTTCTTCTTTTTTGCCAAAGAGAAAAGCATATTAAGCGATTCGAATCCTAAAAGCCATTCATCTTTAGAATTTGATACTGTGTACATTTCATTGCAATCTATCGAGCGGTTTTCGAGTAATAGTGGTCACCAGTTCCGAAAACATAGTTTTGAAAAAAAACGACGAGAAACTCATGAATTTCCATACTCTTACTATCGAGAGCCCTTTGGTTATTGCCAAATAACTACAAAAGTAATTGTCGGATTGATTTCATATTTTCAGAATATGTATATTTTTAAGATAATAGACTTTAAGAAAATGCAAAAAAAATTGATTTCTTTAAAATTCTGACTGCTCCTGTCCCCTTAAGCGCTAAGTCTAAAATAATAACATTATGATTTTCTATTACAAAAATTGAAGTTGCAGTCCGATTTGACTTGATTCTAAGGTGCAGCAAAAGATTCATATAATCTCAAACTTTTACAGAGACTTGCGCCATAATTCAGGGGAAATTTATTTGGAGAAAATCATACCAAAAATGAAGTCGGTTCGGTTGAATGAAATTCGGTTCATATGAAAAGACTTCCTGCAAAAAAAAAAATCTTTTGCTGCAGTTCGTGTATACATATCATATCAAATTATTGCGGGACTTTTCGCCGAATTGAATCTAATCACGCACATTCAAAATTTTCCAATCGAAGTAAAATTTTAGCAAAAAATAAAGGGCACAAAATCATAGGAATTGCTTAAAAAAGAAATTAAAGCAAAAGAATCGCCAAATTTTTTAGCATAAAAATGAATGCACATATTATTTACTGGAAAACTTTCGATAAGAAATTTGATATCAATTTATTAATAAACTAACATAAGGTGTGGAACTTTTTAAGATAAAATTTTAATGCAAAAATACGCAACATCATTTAAAAAAGAATTTACCTCATAATTGCCTACATTTAACACCAAATTTAAAAGCGTAAAATAAATTAAAACAAATTACAGCCATAAAATATTAAACGTTGCTGTTAAATATTTCTAGCACCAATGTGCCAAAAATTCAAATTGCAACAATCAAAAACAGCAACGCCAACATGCAACATACAGCAATGTAACGCTGTACTGTAACAGAGCAGCAACATGTTAATATGATAGATTAATATTACATACGAAAAAAAAAAAGAATTAATGCGCTTGGCATTCAAATGAGATGGCCTGAAGTCATAATTGCAGCAGCAACAGCAGCATAAAGTTGCTGGCAACTGCACCTTGCAGCAACATTCGCAGCAACAGCAGCAATCAAAACTTCATTCGCAAGCAATAGACGGAATATGAAATTTGTTGCTGTCAACATGCGACTTCATAGAGCGCAAAATAAAAATCCAAAATTTGTATTAAAGCAAAAAATTGAAACGTTACATAAAACCCAATTGAAAGGTCGAATTCGGTGTCAAATGTGTGGGATTTATTTTATTGCTACGAGCAACTTAATTCAATTTCATATCTCACAATTTTGTCAAAAGTTGTTAATATTTCTCTTTTTTTTTTTTGTTCTTTTTAAAGGTTATGATGAAATTTGCCTTTGCCACATTTGCCGTAGTCTGCTGTCTGCTGGGTACCACATTGGCCCAATTACGTGGTGCACCGCCACGAGGAGCCGGCTATGAAGCAAATGCTGTTATATTGAAACAAGGGTTCGATCTAAATCCAGATGGTTCATATCAATACAAGTGAGTTTTTTTTTATTTTCCTACTTGGTAAAATTTGATTTTTAAGTATATCATTAATAGCAGCTAACAGTTCATTATTGCCTGGCTTACAAACCACCCACAAACAATGTATCGCACTTAAGTGCTATGTAGACATGCCTTAAAAATACCCAACAAAACGGTAAGGTTTTACTTATAGACAATCAACAAACAACAACGTTTAATAGCTATAAATTAGAAGCAAATAAATTCAAAAAACTGGCAATTAATTGTAGACAAATTGACTCCAACGAAAAATCATTTAACACCATGCAGTTAGTGATGTTAACATGCAACACACACACGCAAATTTGTCTAGAAATATTTGAAGATTGCTATTAACTTGCTAGGAAAAATTCAAAAGGATGACCAACGACAGTTTATATGTTAAGATATTAATTGTACTTACTACACAAATTTGAAAATTGCAACTAACCTGCTACTAAATATCCAAAAACATGACCATCGGTTTACATTTTAATGTATTAAAAGGGCTCACTACAAAAATATGTGTTGTTCACGGTTTTCTGTGAAAGTATATTTTCGGTGTAGGCGTTAGAAGTAGTATAACTCCTACAGGGGGAAACTGACCAATTCTCACTCTCTCTTTAGCTTGCTCTCGATCGAATCTTTCAGCGATGCCAGATACAAAGATTACCATATTTAAAATTTTAGAGTTTGAAGTGTTAAAGTTTATGGCTTACAATTAATAACAGTTCTTGAGCAAGAAAATAATCCATAAATTCTAAAAAATACCCACTCTGAACCCTTAACATATGAGGTTAGCCCGAGCTCTTAAAAAAAAAAATTTGTCTTTCTAGCTTATTTCGATATATTTTGGCGAAATAAAGTGAGCAGAAGAAATCTTGCATCGATACCTTTCACTCCGAGTTCGCTGCGAGCGTTCAAACTTTGTGAAATTTCATGGGGAAAACCGCTTACACACAGTATAGTCCGTACGGTGTATGGGTATGTCATAGCCGTATCTACTTAGAGTAATGTACCGCAAACTACACAGTGCCCTGGTACCTATATGGGACCAATTTTGAAAAAAATTGACCGACACATTTTTGATTTGGTTTTTGAAAGTTGAGTTCTGTATCGAAAAAGAAGCGATATGTGTTCTAGGATTTTTTTGGAAAAATTTTTGTTTTCAAAATAGAGCGAATTTAAATTTAGAGAATTTCATGATTTTTGGCTTGGAAACTCACTTTCAACTCAACTCCGGTTCTGTTAAACCATCGAGCATAGAAATTTTTTTCATTGTAAAGCTAAGAAAATTACATTTAATAAAAAAATTATTTCTTAAAAAATTATTAACAAATTAATATTGTTATAAACAATTTAAATGTTTAAATCGATTTTTAACAATTGCCCCCAACCTGTATCAAATTTTTAATACCACCATCGTATTCTACGTCAAGTTTCCTATCGAAAACGTTTAATTTTAAATGGTGAATTCTGATATCAGCTATGATATTTCAGCAATTACATTTTTAATACATTGGCACTTTGAAAATTACGAAAAGTAGGGGGAGTGCGTGAACTTTGGACCAATTTTGAGCAAATCGTTTGCTGGCTCTAAACTATGGCTGCTTCTTTTTCTCTGACGCCTCTATATTTTAAACTGATATTTTAGCTATAATGGCATGAATACAAAAAGCCGAAGTCTGTTTTCTAAACCCACGTAAAAGACGGTTTTCTTTAGAATGCCAAAGTTTTCCAAGGTACAATCAGGCATTGTACCTTGGACCACGAGACTAAATTTACCAGAATTTTTCTTTCTTCTGTACTAAATAAATTTTCATGATTAATTTTGGACTGATATATCGATATAGTGCTTTCAGATAATCAAGTTTAGCTAAATAGCGAATTAAATTTGATTTTCCGATCCTGTCCTTTTTAGCAGCGATCTACCACTTAAACCATTTTAAATTTCCTACTTTACCTTGACCGTAATTTTTACTCCGAGGAATATTTCTGAATTACATTTGTAATACATTTCACAACACAGAAAAACTATGTAATTAGGAACGGTTCAAGGTACATTCCATGCATTGGTCCAAGGTACACGCCAAGCACAAAATTCAAAAACAATGTTACCCTGATAATAAGATTTTAGGATAATTAACTTGAAAAGAAACGTTGGGTACTGTTATTTCCTCATTGATCCACAACACAACAAAATTACACAGCTCGTAATTCGACCTTAAAAATTTACACATAATTTTCAAATCACGTAAAAATTTCCTCTTCCTCAGTTGACGAAAGAACGTAACTCAAAATAGCTCTTCTGCAGCGTTGCTGAAATCGATTAAATAAATAGAGAAAATTGTACTGTTACAGTTTTTAGCTACACGCCTGCAAACATGAAATATCGCTGTTGGTCCAAGGTACAATCGGTCCAAGGTACATGCTCTTCTCCTACAATGGACTTTGTGTTGAATTTTTTTTTTTTAAATTTGCTAATTTTCCTATTATATAAACAATGTCATTTGAACAAGTGCATTATTTTATTTAAATTAATCTGTTTTGCTAGTTTTTGGAAATATGGAGAAAAACTACGCTCGACCTTCGTAAATTCCAACTCTAATTTTAGTACAATCGCGAGAAGTTCAAGTGCCTTCACAGCCTGGTGCACAAAATTGTGGCATAAGGGCGCTGTAAGGCAACATGGGAAGCACAACCTTGCTCTAATTCAACGGATGTACACCATCGTATGGATTTAAACTTGGAAGTATGATCTTAGCCTTTTTGATTATTTCACGACGACATCTTCTTTATTACTGTATAGTAGTTTTGGCAGTTTTGTTTCTCCATTTAAAACTTTGCTTCAGAAGTCGTCAGAGCTTTATATTCCATTGGGGGACCATATTTCGCTTACAACTTCCTCGTCTTGCGCATAATTTTTCATAACATTATATGCAATTAATTTTATGGGCCTTATCTTGAAATTGTGAACTGACTCGAGTTAATCTGCACATCGTGTATAATCCGCTTTTCTATGATTTTGACTAGGTGTAATCGAGAAGTACTCAATGCCAAGGCAAAACTCTATGTAGTCTGTAAGCTTAATTGTCACTAACCTTCTGCCAGCTATACAAGTAGGACTAATGATAGCCTTGTGAACTACAAGACTTGCAGGCATAGAGGTCAAAAAGCTTAGCAACTCTGAGATTATACTTCGAGCCTATGCACTATTTTGTTAGGACATATCGAAGTATTTGCATAATAGAAGCGGAGTAAAGAACCTTACTGAGTACTACATTAGGAGTGGTAGCTACTTCGTTATGTCGTCAATTGAATTGCTATTTGGAGAGCTCTTTGCCGCATGGGTAGTTTCATAGTATGTTTGATAATATGATTCATTAAAAAAATTTTAGTTTTTTTTTCACCAAACCCCGCACATTTTTGCGTTATTCTCAAAAGTTTAATGGTATAATTTGTGTTTTTTTACAGTTACGACACGAGCAATGGTATTCATGCGGATGAGACTGGTTATTTGAAGAATCCAGGCACTCAAGTGGAAGCGCAAGTGAGTATTAAATTCTTATTTTTTTTTTCAAACTTTACTATTGCGATTTATGTAATTTACATAATTTCATTATAAATTAACGTTAGCGGAAAATCAAGATTTTTTTAATTACAGTTTAAATGTTTGCGATAATGTTGTAATAAATTTGTTTATAGCGGATTTAGTGGCCTGATTTGTTGATAGTATAGCTGAGAAAAAAAAAAAAACCTAAAGTAATTTTAGGCTGAAATATTAGAAAAAATTTATAAATGTTAGATTTGTTGCTTTAGTTGAAAACAAAAAAAAAAGAATCAAATTTTAAGCTATTATCTGGCTTTTATGTTGTTATATTTTTGGATATTTATTTTAATGTTTTTCATTTAATTATTTTACTTTTTCTCTTCTATAGGTTATGCAAGGTTCATATTCTTATACAGGACCTGATGGTGTTGTTTACACTATCACTTACATTGCCGATGAGAATGGTTATCGTGCTGAGGGTGCGCATATACCAACACCACCACCAGCCAGAGCACCAGGTGGACGATTCTTTAAGTAAAAATTGGCAAATTTTGCAACAGCTGCAGGTCTTATAAAAAGAAACACATAAAAAATATTAATTACATGTGAAATACAGAATTAACAACAACAAATACAACAAAAACAATACGGCAGAATGACAACCACAACCACAACATGAGCGAAATCGTTAATAAATATAAGCAAAAGATCATTTTATTTATATTTAAAAAAAAATTAAATAAAAAAAAATGTATAACTAAAAATTAAGTGTGTGGCAATAATGAAATCAAATAATACGTAATACTCTTAGAAATGTTAAGAAACACAGCAACAAAAACAACAACACCGATGGCACATTCATACTTAGACTTAAGTTTTTTTTAAGTTCTACCATCACCACCTCTATCAAAGCAACACTCTATCAGTTTTGCAAGTGTTTTGAAATCCTTGAAAATATAATATCCGCAAAAATGTGTAAAATCATTCAAAAGGTCGCAGCAAAACATATATCATCATATCGATATCTATTCTTGTTTTTGGAAATTTCGCCTACACCATTTCTTTCTAAACACTTGATTCCAATTTTTAATTTTGATCTATTTCTTTCCACATGAGTTTTGCTCACACTTTGTAACTCTTTTATAAAAAAAAAGTCCACAACATATTTACCACTGTTACTCTACAGCTCTACACTCTCTCACTATTTTCCAGCTTTAAGCTAAAAAATTAAAACATCTTGGTGTATTTTTCACAATTTTTTTTTCTCGTAATACATAAATTTCTATTTATATTTCTTGTAAATTTTAAATTTAATAAATTTTTATGTTTGTTTTTTTTTTTTTAATTAGATAATAAACAATTTTTTTTTGACATGTAAACTAAAAATGTTGAAAAAATATGGCAACATTGCAATAAATACATTGCGACAAAAAACTCAGCACAACTCTCGTTTAATTTATGTTCTTAGTATCACCGCCCACTTTAAAGGTTCCTATACTCTTTCCCTCTCGCTCTCTCTCTCGCTCTCGCTCTTCGTTCTGCTCTCAAACATTTGGCACATCACTGGACTGCCACGCCTACTCAGTTTGCTTTTGAGTTAATGTAAAACTTGTACTATTTCGATTAAAAGAACGCGGTATTTGCGTCTTATGACGTGGTGAAGGTGACGCAAAACGTGATGACTTCATTCCCGTCCCCGCTGCTTTTAATGGTGACGTATTACGCGGCGATTGTTTACGCGGCGATAATTTACGTGGCGATGATTTACGCGACGCTGAAGGAGAGAAAGATCGAAAAGGTGCACTTGTGTTCGATAACGCCGAAGGCATCGACATCAGTGGAGGTGGGCTGATCCCGAATTTCAATGGACTAAACTTAGGCGGACTGGTACTTTTACGTTTTCGTGCCTGTTGCTCATACAGTGGCTCTTGATCAAAAACGAAGAGTACACGCAATTTTTGCGGATATTTATCCAAGAACTTCATTGCTTTCTGTATGGTTTCCACTTTGAAATCGGGCATAATGGCATTCTTTTTACCCATCAACTCTTGTAATCGATAAAGTCGACCCACTGCCTGTGGCTGTGATGTGACAATGGTGTCGAGCAGTTTCAACTTCGTAGACATACGCATTATCAGCGTCGCTGTACCGTCGGGCGCAAACAGCTCCTCCGGTTGCAACAAATGTTGAACATGCAAACGTCGTAATTCATATTTCATGATGCGCATATTACGATTGATGTAGGCACGCGCCCGTTGTGCCGGTGCAAAGACCACATCTTCCTTCTCGAGCCGTCGTAGCATGTGTCCATATTTTCGATATGCGAATATAGTGCTTACCAGTAGTGATCCCAATGCCATGATGCCCATCAATGAGTAGAGTATTTGCCAGAGTACCGCATTGGTTGCCGATTCGGCGGAGTAACGCGGCGCACGCACCACATAATCGTTCACCATGTCCAAGAATAGCGACTGGCAATCACGCAATGATAGACGATTTGGATGTATGCTGATCGGCGTATTGCGATTCAGCAGCGAGGTATGGCGATCGGGAAATATAAAGTTTTTTACAGTAGCCCAGAATTGTCCACCTGGTTTTTTGGTGCGCATTATGAGCGCAGTGCAATGATCGGTTGCTTGTTGAAACCAATGAAGACATGTTGGATTTAAATCCAAATCTGGGTGCAGTGCACGACAAAATTGTTCCATGTGAGTGAGCGGTGTAACCTGTGAAAAGCGGGGGCGGAACGAACATGTGTATAAATTTATAAATATTATACTATGTGGATTTGAGTTCGCGAATAGTGAAATACTACTTACTTCTTAAATGATTTGTTTCCACAGATTTTTTTTGCATATGCCTTTCTGACAGAATTTATTTAGAAAAATATAATTCACGAATTTTTGACATTTTTGGTTGTTGATTTTTTTTGAATTAAAAAAATTTTAAACGTTTTTCACAAAGTATACGATTGTATTTTTTTCACGAAAAAATTTAATGCAGAAGAGTTTTAATAATTTCCTTCGAGAGTGAAATTTTTATTTATCTTGGCTTACAATATTGGAACGCAAATAGTGGATTTTGGTCCGTCCTGATTTAATTTTTTCAATAAGTTGATAATTTAAAAATACTTTATTTGTTGTTATTTGTTCAACAATTAAACTATTTTTTACAAAGAATACAAATCTGAGAAAGCATATACATACGTATACCAATCTCCGATTTCAATTGAAATCAAGAAAAATCCCCGAAAATTTTGCAAAATTGAAATTGTATTTAAAGCAAAAAATCCACCAAGAACAGTAGCAGTTCACTGAAAGCATTAAAGAACGACAAAACATAAATAAATATTCAACATTAAAACTTTTAAACAAAATGCAGATAACAATATATTTCCTGTTACTGGCATTCTTAGCAACATTCGCTGCTGTTACTGCTGCATCAGATGTAAATGTGGATAATGTTGGTCTGAGTGATGTTGACTTTAATACGGCGGCACATGAAAATGTTGGCATACGTCAAGTACGTCAATTTGGTGGCCGTCATGGTGGAGGAGGTTTCGGTGGTCATCAAGGCGGAGGTGGTTTTGGTGGTCGTCAAGGTGGAGGTGGTTTTGGTGGTCGTCAAGGTGGGGGCGGATTTGGTGGTCGTCAAGGTGGAGGTGGCTTTGGTGGTCGTCAAGGCGGTGGCGGCTTTGGAGGTGGTGGTTCTGGAAGACAAGGTGGATTTGGCGGTGGAAACTATGGAGGTCGTCAAGGTGGTGGTGGTTTTGGTAATTTTGGCTGATTTGGCGAATGTTTCTTAAGCTAAATATGATTTAAATATTGAGTTAAATAAAGTTTACTTTGGTGGCGACAAATTTATTTGTTTTAATATAGGATTAGTATATAAATAGAGTGAACAATCTTCACTTATTTTTTACAGAGCCTTAAAAAAGTAGTTATGATTAAATAGTACAAGGAAATTGGAAAAGAAAATAAGAGCAAATAAAAGAAGAAAACCCAAAATCGAATGATATTGCACTTAGCTTATACACACAGGCGATGGTTACAATTAAAAGTAGTACGTAAAAAGTGCACTTTTGCAAATGTACGAAATATCACTGAAAAATCACTGTTAATGTCTAAAACGGTCTTTATTTTAATCAAATCAATTCTTTTTTCTTGGACATAAATTCATGACAATTTTGTATGCTAAGTCTTACTAAAATAAAGTGAAGATTTCTCGTTAATGGAACCAATGTTTATAGCAACTTCAGCAAAATGCAAAAAAAAAATGAGATTTTCATTTGATATTCTCTATACATCCTTTTTAGTGCTGTGCACACGGTTGTCAAGTTCATTCATTACAGATTTTATAAGAAAAAATATGTCACAAAAGTATTTTGGAAATGTGCGAAAAGTTTCCTAAATGTACTAAAAATCAGTTCATTTAGTGCTTTTCTTTGTTGTTTTTAAAGCGCCAATGTACAGAAAAAAGTACAATTGTACTAAAAATGCTAGTGACTGGTTCAGATAAATACACGCAAAAATTTGAGCCATACGTCATAAATTAATTGAAACAAAATTATTTTCTTAAAAGTAACACAGCAGAAACTACAAATCAATTGAATAAAGTTTTTTGATGAGTTGCATAAAAATATTTCACGTGTTGGTAATTCTTTTTCATAATCTCTTTATGTGCGATAATAATTGCTATATTTTTTTTCTGAATTTAATTCATGCTCACATTTTACAAGCATGGAGTACCTACATTCAAACATACATAGCTACCACACAAAGAAGATTATGGAGCAACTTTTGCTTTAGTTCGATATTAAGAAAAATCCCCGATATTTTATGGCTATCCAAAATACTATAAAAACGTTAAAGTCAACCAAGAACAGACGCATTTAGCTGAACTTTTTTAAGTGCTAAAGGTTGAACAATAAAATAAAAACAAAACTCTAGAGTCTAGACCAAAATGAAAATTCCACTACAATTTTCTGCAGTTGTTGCATTCGACAATGCGGATGATGTTGACTTCAACACAACACATGAAAATGTTGGCATACGTCAAGTGCGTCAACTAGGTGGTTTCGGTGGCGGAAACAACGGCTTTGGAGGACTTGATGGCTTAGAAAGACTTACAGGTGGCTCTGGTGGTCGACGTGGTAGTGGCAACGGTGGCTTTAGAGGCCTTAGCAGTTTTACAAATGGTTTACAAGGACTTGCTGGTGGTGGTTCTGATGGTCAACTGGGTGGTGGTCGTGGCAACGGTGACTTTGGAGGGCTTAGCGGTCTTACGAGGGGCTTACAAGGACTAGGTGGTGGTGGTTCTGGTGGACGGCGTGCTGGTAGTGGCAACGGTGGCTTTGGAGGGCTAAGCAGCTTCATGAATAGTTTACAAGGACTTACTGGTGGTGGTTCGGGTGGACGACGTGGCGGTGGTGCTGGATTAAGTAGACTTAGCGGCGGTTTGTTTGGTTAAGTTATTAGTAAAATAATAGGAAACCAATAAAATAAATAAATTTTATATGAAAGCGACAAAAAGAAAAATGTTTTCAAATTGATTCCACAGCCTTAAAGGGCATTTCCCAAAGATGCAAACTATACAAAATATTACACAGGACTACAAATTTTTTACCCTAAAATCAGATGGGTACAACAGATTTTTGGGTGCTAACCACAAACTTGTCTTGCCTTGCCGATGTCATTCGATTTACATGATATTTTTTCTGATAGACCAAGTCTTCGATTGTGAACCTTTTAATTTCATTTAACTACTGCATTAACTAAAAGAAGCAGATAATAATAATAGAGTTTAGCTACTACAGCTATTAGCCTTCATAGCTATTTAGCTTAAAGCTTTAAATCAAGTAAAAAGCTTACTAAAAAAATTAAACAAATTGTGAAAAATTACGATAGGCAGAGCCGGTACTTGTAGCTTGTGAGCTTCGGGTAGGATGGGGTCCACATTCTAATAAAGCCAATGTGTCGAGCAAAATTAGATTTTTAAACACAAAAATCTTCTTGGGGCCGCTTTGATCCCTCCATGTTCAATGTGACGACCAAAAAAGTAAAACTTCATAAGTGTCAACATTATTAAAACTCACTTGAAAGTCTCTTAATAAAGAGATCGTCAGACTTAACATCACTACGAAGCGTTTAGCAGCCCCTTTGATCCCACTATTTTCAAAATGATAGGTCAAAAATTAAAGATCATCAGTTTTCATATTGCAAAATACTTTTGGCGCACTTTGATTACTCCTAAGCGTTGACGAGCAAAAATATTTCCTAAGATTTTTTAATAAAATCGCTGAACTTTTAAAATAATTTTGTTAGTAACCATTCCTTTCTTACTTTTATCTACTGAAATGTAATTTCTTAGGGTTTTATTATGATTCCAATATGACAATAAGAAATAAGTGAATTTAAAGGAAAAGTGCCCCCAGAGAGTATTACGAGGTCTTCGACTGACGCAGCCCCCAAAAAGAGCTCATATATTATTGCAAAAACTTTACTAGTAACTTATTTATTTAAGCAAATTTACAAATACAATTTTAATACTCGTATAAAGGATGTTTATAGAAGGGGTAGAAACCAAATCTATGATGTCCATATGGATATATGTGGCCATGGTGAAGATAATGACCGAAATGATAAAGATGTTGTGGATGATGAAGTTCAGCATCATGTAGAATTGGAACCTGCACAGGATGAGCTGCAATAACGACCAACAGCATAAGTACTCCTAATATAAAAATTGTTGACTTCATTCTTTGTTTTGTTCTGTTTCCTCTTGAAGATAAATTAAATGTTTATTGTACAAAAATTATTTGCGAACTGTTGACTTTTGGCTGCACAGCATTGCACTTTTATATGAATATTCCAGCAATTCTTATCAATAATGTGTAAGTTACTATAGTTTTGTTTAATTCCATTGTGATCTTGTTTTAATTACTTTACCACAAAAAAATTTGTTTTTGTTATGGTTTTTCGAAGAAAAATTCATAAAAAAATTTAAAAAAATACAATAAATTAAAAAATCAGAAGCCGCGCAGTATCGTTAAATTATTGTTTTGTTTTGAATTAAAACTGGTTTGGTTGTTCATTTTTTCTGATAATTTCAAGTTATAGAAATTGGAAAGTCTTGACAAAATCAAATTATATCAATCATAGCAATATTTATTACTAAATGTTATATATAATAAAAACAAAAAGCGATTAAAGATAATATATATTTTATAAATTGTGGTGCGAATAATACGATGTCAATCAGTAATGCACTAAGAGCCAAATTAAGATTCTAGCTGGCTAAGGTTTTCAAAAAAAAAATTACGTTGAGGTTTGCGTCAGTGAAATCTTATTATTATGATTGGTTTTTATGCCGACGAAATTTTTTGGTCCGTGGGATTTCAAGAAGAATCGAGATATACAGAGGCATCTGAACTTATAATTAGGTACAAAATATTTTCGGGTATTTATTTCCGATTTTAATGAACTTTCAATGTGTCGTAATGCTAGTCTCACTAATTACACTGTTCGACAGTGTTTCAGTATCTGAAACCCAAATATATTTTTCCGAAGGTTTTCCATTTTCAACTTCTTTCCATAGATTTGTGGAAATCGAAATGTTTTGAAAGTGGGCCGAAATCGGGCACTTTTGGGACCTGGGACTACCTCTGTTGATGGTCTAAGTCCATTCTCATTCTCTTTCTATCGATTGATAGCAAAATAATGTGTGTTCTAAAACGGACCGATATTGGGTGCCTTTGTGACCTGGAACCACTCCTTCACACCACTACCTTGTAAGATCACGTAAATGTGTAGGCAGCAAGCCGAATTCCATCCAAACCGCTGAGTATGAAATGTATGAAATTGACTCTTACATTGTTTTAGTTTTTTTTTTTAAATAAATTTTATGAATTGAAGCCAAAATATAAGCATATTATACTTAAAATTTTTATATTTTAACATACTATAAGATAGGATAGCTAACTTTTTGAGTTCAATAGATTTTTTTCGAGTTATAAGGTGCCAAAGTTGAAATTTTTTTGAAAAATGGCAAAAAATTGCATTTTTGTTACCCTGTTTTTAGCCGTAGCAACCAAACTAGTGATACTGTTGTAACATATATTACTCCAAAATTTTTTGTCGTGATCTCTTCTTTTAGAAAACAAAAATATTGGGAATGGGTATCATGTAAAATAACGTTTTTAATCGAACCTACATGGCGTTACCTCCCGGTACAGTGCATGTTTCTGATTTTTGCCCTTTATCTCGAAAACCAGACCTGATCCAGCAAAACCACTATGATTTTCGGAATCAGCGGGAAATTTTCCTATAGGAATAGTTGTTTTTATTTGCCGCAATAATATTTTGCAAAAATTTGTCGAGTAGTGTAATTTTAGTCATGCAATGAGATGATGATTTCCAAGATATAGAAGCAGGATTTGGTAATGTAAAGATGAACATTTGTTGCAACGACATAACGGATCAATAGATTGAGAACTTGTTGAGCTAAAGAGTCATCAGTCAGGAAGCTGGTGCCCAGAGCAAAACCTACACCTACGCCCTGTTGTGAAATTCGTTCAAAAATTACATCTTAATTTTGATAAGAGGTCAAAGGTGTACTAAAGAATTCCTTTCCAGGATCAGTTAACTCATTCAGTTGGTGCACTCTGAACGCAAACATGGGTAATAGAGAACGATTGCGGTGTCAACCCAAATAAGATGAAGCCCTTTTCTGTTCACACGAAATTGAATGAAAAGGCCCTCAGACTTTCACATGAAGCCAGACTCAGACTTTCTTAGAAGAGCAAGTCGGAGAAAAGAATTAAGAAAGCTATGAATGCACACTTATTCGCTGGATGTACATAAAGCTTGTTCATCACATGCTTATCTATGGAACATTAGTATGTAGGAAACAACTCGTTAGATATTCAAACTTGAAAGAACTTACTGAATTGTTGTACCACCAAATCCATATTGCTCTGAAAAATTAAATATGAGAAAAAATGCAGACATATATTTATGCGAGGAACTTAATCATTAACTACAATATTTTATTCGAGAAACTTTCACTTTTTGAATGGGTATAAACCAAATCTAAAAGATCTGTATGGATATCGATATGGAGTGATGCCAAAATGGAGATAATGTGGTTGACGATAATAATAAATATTATGTGGTTGATAAAGTCCAGAATAATTTAAAATCGGAAAAAACAGAGGACTTGCGCCAGCAGCAGTCAATAACAAAAGTACGCCCAATACAAAAGTTGTTGATTTCATTTTTAGTCCTCTTTGTTTCTTTTCAAAAATAATTTTAAGCTTCGTTTATTCCACAAAGGATGTTTTCAAACTGTTAGCTTTTGCTACACAGCATTGCACTTTTATATAAATATTTAATAATTATAATGTAAGCTTCGACATTTCAATTGTGTATTATTTTATTATCGTCATAAAATTTGATTTTTGTTATGGTTTTTGAGATGAAAGTTCATTAAAAGAATAAAAATATTTACAAATATAAAAGCCACAAGGTATCTTAAAAATTATGGATTTGTTTTTAATAAAAACTGGTTTAATTTTTCATTTAAGTAAACCAATAATTTTAATTCACATTGTTTGGAAATTCCAAACCAAATAATATGATAATATTGTACAGTAAGCTTACTCAAATATTTACTAAATACTTTTGATATACTTAAAGGTAATAAAATGAAAAAAAAGCAACGATATAGTAATAAATCGTACTTAGCAAATGATACCAAAAATCGCATGACATTTTTTGAGCGCGATAGTCCCCTTTTTCTTTGAATGAAATGATAAGCCGTAAAGTGAACATATTGGTGACTCATAATCTTAGTATTGATGAATGAATTTATCAAAACAGTGTACGTCATAAACAATGGAGTACCGTGCACATCGGGCACCCGGGGCAAAAAAGGTATATGCCACCGCCCCCTACCAAAAGAAAATTTTATGTTTTTTGACATTCATTCAAATATTTTATTAACCTTACAAAAAACAAAAATAACCTTACCTTAACTTAGCCTTAACCTATTAACCTTACACAATAAACAAAAATGTTCTTACTTTTCGAAAATCTTCACCTACACATTCCAATTTACTATATCCAACTATTTTCATTTACTAAAAAAAGGGCCTCAATTTTGAATTTCAAAAACCCCCTAGTAAAATGATATATATTTCACGATCACTTTGCTGCGCTTCACGCATTGCGCCGGCGCAGCTGCCCCTCTGCCGCCCCAGGTACGGTACTGCTCATAAATCCTCCCCCATTGGGTTAAAAAAACAAATCCTTGATAATTTAAAAAGATACGAATTTAGTGAGAACTAAACCTTAGGAAAGGATGCCAAGTTAACAAAAATCTGTCAAATTATAGCTCAAAGCTTTAACAGGTTTTTTATTTTTATATTGAAACATTTTTGTCAAAAATTTTCGCCGGCATGAAATAGAATTTATTGATTTGTAAAGTAGAATTACCACTTTTGGGCTTTTTGCCGCAATGTGAGTCAATGAAACCTGTTTCTTGAACTTACCGAAAATACAGAATTCAAAATCAAATGCTATTGACACCGTTAATGAATATAAATTTTAACAAAATAAAAAGTATTCAAATAAGAAAGTATAAAATTTTTTGGGTCAAAAATAAAGTTTTTTTAATAAGAACATGCACTTAGCTCTTCTCTTAAAAAAATTTGAGAGATATCGGAAAGTTTTTATAAAATAATGTACATAAAAGCTTTTAACCGTTTTTTCTGTATAAAGGCGTTAGATATAAAAAAAAACTTTATCAATCGATAACACGCTGTCTTGGCGAATCAAAAGGCTTTTTTTACGATTTTACTTCGTTTTGACTCATCCAAGAAAGCTTACAACGAAGCTCATGAAAGAAAAGTGTGACATCAAATGAGTTACAAAAAAAAAAAAAAACAAACAGAAGAAAGAATACTGGTTTCCTTTGTTCTACTTTTTGCTTTGGTTTTCAACAGATTTATGCAAAAGGGAAGCATATCAGGTTTAGAAATGCTCACTTATCGGCTTAAAAGTCACTGATGATTAGGTAAAGCAACGCATGAAACTACTTAGTATGACTAGCTTTAGTCCATTTTTTTGTTGAATTTATCTTTGTTTGTACACATACTGTACTGAACAATAAGCTCAGTAAAATAATTTAAAAAATTTTGATTCGATGTTTCGTGCCAAAAGTATGTTTTTTTTGTTGGTACATTTTGATGTGGAGCTCCCCGCATACACTTTACTTATGTAAAAAGTGAGCCAATATTACGCCGATCCAATCAACCGATTTATTCCAAATTATACGGGGGCTTTCAGAGTCGCCGATTACGAATCTGACGCTATATTTCAAAAATTTCCAAATTAAAAATGGTGGATTCAATATGGCGGATGTATTGTTTAAAAATCAACCGATTAGCACAAAATTTGGTATATGGGGGTTTCTGGAGTCGCTGAAAGCTAATATCGCAGAAACTCAATAACCTAATCCACCATCTTGGGTCCGCCGTCTTGAATTTTAAATTTCTAACCTTGGATTCATATTCAGCGACCCCAGAAACCCCCTTATACCAAATTTTGTGCTAAGCAGTTGATTTTTAAACAATACGTCCACCATATTGAATCCACTATTTTGAATTTGAAAATTTTTGAAATATAGCGTCAGATTCGTAACCGGCGACCCTAAAAACCCCCGTATAACTAATTTGGTACAAATCGGTGTTGGTTAAGAACTACCTCCGCCATCTTGATTTTGTCAAATCTGACCTTGGATTCGTGATCAGTGACCCCCAAGACCCCCATACATCAATTTTGGTGCTAATCGGTTGACTTTCAAAAATTTGGACACCATATTGGATATTTGGCCGCCATATTGAATCCGCGATCTTAGACTCTGGCAACGTACCACGAAAGCTTTTTAGGTGCTACAATTGGAGCTAAGAAACGACCAGATCGATTGTGAATTCTTATTTTTACAAGCTTTTATTGCTGGACACTCGATTTTTCTCCAGCTTACGGATGCCATATTGGATTCGCCATTTTGAATTTCTAAACAGGCCTTTTCGGCTTTTAAAAGCCTTTCATGATATGAACATTTTAAGACCTCGTACGTCTTGATCGGTCAAGCCAATTTTTGACCATTTAGGTGATCCGCTTGACGTGAAACGTCCCATATAATAAATTCAGTTTTAAATAAAAGTCGTATTCCATATTTGGCAACAGATGTTTAGAAAAAAAATGACTATTTTATATAAAGTCCAAGGAGTGGGTACAAATCAAAGTCGTGATGTCCTTACAGATATTCAATACCGTGATGATGATGTAGTTCTTGATCAAACTGATGAAGATGTTGGAGGTCATGCAATTCAGCTTCATGGCATAGTAGATCTACAGGATGAGCTAAAGCAATTGCTATTAGCAAAAGCATACCAAATGCAAAAATTGTAGATTTCATTTTAAATTATTAATTCTTCACGTCTTGAATTACCGTAGATTTTGTTTGACGACCTTCTTTTGATGACTGTTTGCTTTCTTTGTAGAAAGCAGAATATTTATACAAATTATTTTTACACTAACTATAAGATTATATATCGTAAACAAAGATTTTTGTTAATAAAATATATAAAAATATGTGATTTAATAGGTTTGCTTATTTCCATTGCGGTTTGGCTTAGTTTGATAACAAGTATAAGACAGATCACAAACGATCTTAGTTTTTATTTTAATTTTTGTTATAATTTTTTTTGGGTAAATCACAATCGATTTTAAATTTTAATTAAATTTTTGTTAATATTTTGTGGGGGAAATCCAGCTGGAAATGTCAATTAAGTAGTAATATCTGGTTATGCCTGAAAATGAACTGCATTAGAAAAAAATTATTAAATTCTCTCGTGTTTCACAAATTTTGAGAAAAGCCCCAGGATTCAAAAAAATTCAATCTATACGAACCGATATGATGTTTTTTGGCAGCTATCTACTAAGATTTTTTTTTCTGTACTTTCCAGAACATATTAATAATTTATATCAATTGTGGTCTTATAGTCAAAATAAAAAAAAACCCAAAATCGAAAAGAAACAAATCTATGATTGATTATACATAAATTAAATTTATAAAAACATTTGTATTACTCATATACTTAAGGCAAAAACAATTTGTATAAAAGTTCTGTATTGTGCACAGATAGTTAACAGTTATCAACAAAATATCGACGGATAAACAACTAAATTTTTTAAATATTTTAAGAGTGAGGAAAAAACTGGAAATGAAATCTACAATTTTAGCATTTAGTATGCTTTCGATAATAGCTATTGTTGTGGCTCTTCCTACAGGCCCACTAGATCAACATCATGTGGATCATCATTTAGACCATGAGGCTGAATTGCATCATCCCAAAGATCTACATCATTTGGATCATCATTTAGACCATGAAGCTGAATTGCATCATCTCAAAGATCTACATCATTTGGATCATCATTTAGACCATGAGGCTGCATTGCATCATCCCAAACCTCTACAACATTGGGATCATCATTTAGACCATGGGGCTGAATTGAATCATCCCAAAGATCTACATCATTTGGATCATCATTTAGGCCATGAGGCTGAATTGCATCATCCCAAAGATCTACATCATTTGGATCATCATTTAGTCCATGAAGCTGAATTGCATCATCTCAAAGATCTACATCATTTGGATCATCATTTAGACCATGAGGCTGCATTGCATCATCCCAAACCTCTACAACATTGGGATCATCATTTAGACCATGGGGCTGAATTGAATCATCCCAAAGATCTACATCATTTGGATCATCATTTAGGCCATGAGGCTGAATTGCATCATCTAAAAGATCAACATCATGTGGATCTTCATTTAGACCATGAGGCTGAATTGCATCATCCCAAAGATCTACATCATATTGATCATCATTTAGACCGTGGGGCTGAATTGCATCATCCCGAAGATCAACATCATTTGGATCATCATTTAAACCATGGGGCTGAATTGCATCATCCCAAACCTCAACATCATGTGGATCATCATTTAGACCATGAGGCTGAATTGCATCATCCCAAACCTCTACAACATTGGGATCATCATTTAGACCATAAGGCTGAATTGAATCATCCCAAACCTCTACATCATATGGATCATCAATTACGCCATGAGGCTGAATTGCATCATCCCAAACCTCTACAACATTGGGATCATCATTTAGACCATGAGGCTGAATTGCATCATCCCAAGCCTCTACATCATATGGATCATCATTTAGACCATGAGGCTGAATTGCATCACTCCAAAGATCTACATCATTTGGATCATCATTTAGACCATGAGGCTGAATTGCATCATCCCAAACCTCTACACCATATGGATCACCATTTAGACCATGGGGCTGAATTGCATCATCCCAAACCTCTACATCATATGGATCATCGTTTAGACCATGCGGCTGAACTGCATCATCCCAAACCTCTACATCATATGGATCATCATTTAGACCATAAGGCTGAATTGCATCATCCCAAACCTCAACATCATTTGGATCATCATTTAGACCATGAGGCTGAATTGCATCATCTCAAAGATCTACATCATTTGGATCATCATTTAAGCCATGAGGCTGAATTGCATCATCCCAAACCTCTACATCATATGGATCATCATTTAGACCATAAGGCTGAATTGCATCATCCCAAACCTCAACATCATTTGGATCATCATTTAGACCATGAGGCTGAATTGCATCATCTCAAAGATCTACATCATTTGGATCATCATTTAGACCATGGGGCTGAATTGCATCATCCCAAAGATCTACATCATATTGATCATCATTTAGACCATAAGGCTGAATTGCATCATCTCCAAAATCAACATCATATTGATCATCATTTAGACCATGAGGCTGAATTGCATCATCCCAAGCCTCTGCATCATATGGATCATCATTTAGACCATGAAGCTGAATTGCATCATCTTAAAGATCTGCATCATTTGGATCATCATTTAAGCCATGAGGCTGAATTGCATCATCCCAAACCTCTGCATCATATGGATCATCATTTAGACCATGAGGCTGAATTGCATCATCTCAAAGATCTGCATCATTTGGATCAGCATTTAAACCATGAGGCTGAATTGCATCATCTCCAAAGTCAACATCATATCGATCATTACTTAGACCATCATCACCACGGCTTTGAGTATCCATATGGACTTCATGAATTTGGTTTTTACCCACCCCATGGATTTTATTAAAAATAATTTTTTTTTCAAACATTTGTTTAAATAAAGAAGAGTTTTTATAATTATGAATATTATATTTTTACTCTATAAATTATTTGAATTTATGTACGTTAGATAAAGTTCTCAACTGAGCTCTTTTAAGACTGCGTATACCTATTTCCAAGTGAACTCTTACTTTTTTCTTATATTTTGCCTCTACCCTTTTTTTGTTCACCTTTTTAACTTAGCTATCTACTCTTAAATTTCTCCTAATATTCTTCATCATTACCAAATCTAACAGCATAAATTGAATATAAAGAATCAAATACTTAGTTCACGCGATGAACATTTTGGTTACATTCCGGATTCTTGAGTTTCAGAGTGTATGTAACATGAAAATCTTGAATGCAATCAAAAAAGTTTTAAGTCAACCAATTAATTTTAAAAATGTTAAGTACCACGTATATTTTAAAAGTTTGAAAGCTATAGAACATCTTTGATTTTAATTTTTCGACTGTGTTGGAATAGTCCAGTCGAAAAAGATTTTTACTTTGCAAAGGTAAAAAAATGCGAATTAAACATTTGTTGGATAATACACTAATGAAAAAGCTAAGTTATGACATTGTGAAAAATCTGAAAGAGTGCCTTAAACTACTATTTGGAATTTAACGGGATTGCATAAGTTTGCGTGGCATCTCCCATACTAACAAAATGTTTTAAGCGTGAAATTTTATGATTTTTTTAAAGATTTTTGGACTATTTCAACTTTTTTCAACATTTTCCCTTTTCCCCCATTCGAATTTTTCAACCTCTTTAAAAATATCATTGAATTTACCAATATTTTCCGAAATTTCAACACGATTTTTTCAAACTGTTTTAATTTTGTTCGAGATTTTTAACCTATCTCAACACTTTTCGCGTTTTACAACCTCTTTTAAACTTTTTCCAACATTTTTCTAATTTTATCGCCTTCTTCAACAGCTTCAACCTCTTTCAATTTTTATCGACTTTACAACCTCATTCAATATTCGCCGAGTTTTTCAATCTATTTCCACTATTTAAACATTTTTCAACCTAACCCAACTTTTTTACACATTTTCCATGCTGGAACGAAATGATAAATTAAAGAAAATAATATTTTTGTACATCGTGATAAATCTTAATGGAAAATATATTATATATCTCAATAGATCTGATTAATACTTAATTACCTTTAATTTAATACATTACACGATGTTTACCAAAAGCGCTAGCTAACTCTACTGAAAGCGTTTTTAAAAATTTCTATTAAAACGTTACTATTCACCCTGTGGTATATAGTCGCTAATTATTGAAATAATATAGCACGTTTTTAGGCGATTGTAGATTGTTGGTCAGTTATGATACTATGGATAGAAAATACTTGTGATGCAATAACAAGAAGAACCGAATACAGCAACTAAAGAAGCGAGTGGACCCTATTTCGAATATTTAGTAGGTGAAAAGTAAGCTTCAGTAAAGTAAAGTTTTTTAAGAACTATTAAAAGAAAACGTAGTGAAAAAAGTAAGTACATATAACCATAACCCATGGAACGTTACTCCTTTCCAAATATAGCTCAACGGCAGTTTATGAAGCAGGAGAAATCAATTTTAAAAGCACAAAAGTTTTTTCACCTGAGTGTATCACATGAAACGAAAAAGGGACGAATTAGAGAATTTGAAAATTTGTTTTTAAAAAGAAATCGTTTGTTTTGAATTATAATAAATTTTTTCATAAAAATTGTTATACCTTAGGTTACACAAGAAATAAAAATTTTTTTAATGCATTATAGGAAAGGTCCTGAACATGAAAAAGAATTTGTGATGAGTCGTCTTCGTTCAAGTTATTCATAGGGTTGGGCAAATAAAAAATATTATCGAAATATCGATGATCGATATATCCAAACAGTATCGAAATATATCGAGAAAGAAATATCGGATATATCGATAATCGAATTTCGATAATTTTGCTGAAAAAATTAAAGAGCAAAATATGGCGTCCCAACCAGGGTTTTCAGATAAGGAATTTTTTTCGCAACTTTGGGGGAAAAATTTGTTTTGGGGAAACAGACAGTGTGGTAAAAAGCCATAGGGAAAAAAATTTGCTGTGGGGAAATTTCGGGGAGAAAAAATATTGTAAAAATTTGTTCGATAGGTAATGACGTACTATTGATGAGACAACTTTTTTAAATTTTGTTCGTGCCTAATGGTGCCGAAAATTGATAAAATTCGAAAAATCAGTTTAATATGTGTTTTTTGCATATTTAATATACTTATCTTGAAATGTGTGAGTTTTCCAAAATAACTTCTAGTATCAAATAAAAGCTTATAAAATTTTCGGTAAATCATGTACCATATGTTTATTTCATAACACCTATACTGCCCTCAGAAACGCAAAAGCCATATCTCAGAGAGTTTCGAGAAAATTGATGTTTTGTTTCGTCGTATTCTTGAAATATCTGTAAAATTGAGACCGATAAAATTCTGAAAAGACATTTTGTATATGTTTGAGCTTAAATACCTTGTGTCGAAGATTTTTTGAGTTCAACAAGTTAATTGCCTTGTTAGACTAGGAGAACACGAGTGCTTTTTCAATTGGATACAGAGCTACCTTTAAGAAAAAATATCGAAATACGATAGTCGAAAAATAAAATCGAATTTCGATAAATCAAAATAAAAATATCACCGATAACTATCGAAAAAAATATCGCGAAAATCGATAATCGATATATTTTGCACAAGCCTAGTTATTCATATTAGAACCGATTTCTTTTATTACCTCTAAAAATATTTATTTTTTGAAAAACTGTCTATCGCGCAATTTTAATAAGATTTTCTATAAGCTAAAACAAGAAGTCCCTGCAATCGCGGCGAAAAAAAAATTAAAGCATTATTTCGGCAGGAAAAGTTACTATCCCATTAATTCAATGTTTACTAATCGCATCATGAACATCCGTCGCTCTTATTGGAACACTCTTTAAAAATTACTCCTAAAACAAACAAATGAGATATCCTCAAAGTAAATACCCTTGTGAACCTGTAAAGGGAACATGGCTATTTAAATGATTTTGCAGTACAATTCGAATTGAAAAGAATTAACCTATTATTCATCCTGAAATCTTGTTTCAAAATCGAAGTTAAAGAAGAAGATCTTTCGGAAGCATTGGCTCATACACATAGCGTTTATGAAAGGCAAAAAATTTACGAAGAGAATGTTCATTTTATTAACTTTAATTTTTGGAAGATATATTATCGACGATATCAAATCTTTCAGTCTAAAAATCAGGAAAGAACTCTACTGGGATAAGGAAAAACAGAAAGCTTCTCTAGTACGGGCCTTTACCAAGCCAGCTAGTGACGATTTCTCATTGAAGTTTAACTCTCCAATCGGTTTGATAGTGTAATATTTGGAAACTTTCAAGCGAGTTTTTTTTCTCAAAACCTTAATCAAATCAAAACATATTTTTTTTAATAAAAATTTATTTCACATGTAAAAAAATAAAAAAAAGTTACAATCCTAACTACTTAAGTTTTGTCGTCAATCTGGAATTATCGGCCAAAGCCCCAGCCACCACCACCGTATCCGCCGTAACCACCGCCATAACCACCGCCGTATCCACCATGAAAAATATGAATTTGACCCCATCCACAGCCATAACAACCATAACCACCGCCATATCCACCATAACCACCGCCATATCCACCATAACCGCGATGTCCTCCCCATTCAAATCGTCTATTCCTGTCGGCTTCGTTCTCATGCCCTTGAACATCAACATCAGCCAAGCTAACAGCAGCGACTGGTGCAACATCATTTTGGTCAGGGCTATCAGCTGGATATGCCATTGTCAGGGCTACCAATAAAAGTCCAATTACAGCGAGCAAAGTTAAACGCATTGTTAATCCTTTTTGTTTTTCGGTTACAGAACAAAATTCAAAAATCGCACTCAGTTTGATTCGTATCAAGGTGAATGTCAGAACTGTTGACTTCGATTGTTCAACAAACCTTTTTATAAGAACCCTCGGTATGTTAACGAATGTGACGTACCTGTCATGAAATTAAAACTCATTCTTTATGCGTTGAGAATGAACCAGTTACAGTTAGTAAGTAGGCACTGAACCAGATTTAGTGAAAAGAGGAAATCCCCAAATCAACTTCTTAATGAAATGTACGCAATAGTCTGGAAACTTTGTTGGATAATACAATAATGAAAAACCCAAAAAAAAACCCAAAACCCAACTTTTTTCAACATTTTCCATGCTGGAACGAAATGATAAATTAAAGAAAATAATATTTTTGTACATCGTGACAAATCTTAATGGAAAATATATTATATATCTCAATAGATCTAATTAATACTTAATTACCTTTAATTTAATGCATTACACGATGTTTACCAAAAGCGCTAGCTGACTCTACTGAAAGCGTTTTTAAAAATTTCTATTAAAACGTTACTATTCACCCTGTGGTATATAGTCGCTAATTATTGAAATAATATAGCACGTTTTTAGGCGATTGTAGATTGTTGGTCAGTTATGATACTATGGATAGAAAATACTTGTGATGCAATAACAAGAAGAACCGAATACAGCAACTAAAGAAGCGAGTGGACCCTATTTCGAATATTTAGTAGGTGAAAAGTAAGCTTCAGTAAAGTAAAGTTTTTTAAGAACTATTAAAAGAAAACGTAGTGAAAAAAGTAAGTACATATAACCATAACCCATGGAACGTTACTCCTTTCCAAATATAGCTCAACGGCAGTTTATGAAGCAGGAGAAATCAATATTAAAAGCACAAAAGTTTTTGCACCTGAGTATATCACATGAAACGAAAAAGGGACGAATTAGAGCCTTTGAAAATTTGTTTTGAATTATAATAAATTTTTTAATAAAAATTGTTATACTTAGGTTACACAAGAAATAAAATTTTTTTTAATGCATTATAGGAAAGGTCCTGAACATGACAAAAAATTTGTGATGAGTCGTCTTCGTTCAAGTTATTCATAGGGTTGGGCAAATAAAAAATATTATCGAAATATCGATGATCGATATATCCAAACAGTATCGAAATATATCGAGAAAAAAATATCGGATATATCGATAATCAAATTTCGATAATTTTGCTGAAAAAATTAAAGAGCAAAATATGGCGTCCCAACCAGGGTTTTCAGATAAGGAATTTTTTTCGCAATTTTGGGGGAAAAATTTGTTTTGGGGAAACAGACAGTGTGGTAAAGAGCCATAGGGAAAAAAATTTGCTGTGGGGAAATTTCGGGAGAAAAAATATTGTAAAAATTTGTTCGATAGGTAATGACGTACTATTGATGAGACAACTTTTTTTAAATTTTGTTCGTGCCTAATGGTGCCGAAAATTGATAAAATTCGAAAAATCAGTTTAATATGAGTTTTTTTGCATATGTAATATACATATCTCGAAATGTGTGAGTTTTCCAAAATAACTTCTAGTATCAAATAAAAGCTTATAAAATTTTCGGTAAATCATGTCCCATATGTTTATTTCAAAACACCTATACTGCCCTCAGAAACGCAAAAGCCATATCTCAGAGAGTTTCGAGAAAATTGATGTTTTGCTTCGTCGTATTCTTGAAATACCTGTAAAATTGAGAAGTTCGATAAATCAAAATAAAAAATATCACCGATAACTATCGAAAAAAAAATCGCGAAAATCGATAATCGATATATTTTACACAAGCCTAGTTATTCATATTAGAACCGATTTCTTTTATTTCCCTCCAAAAATATTTATTTTTTGAAAAACTGTCTATCGCGCAATTTTAATAAGATTTTCTATAAGCTAAAACAAGAAGTCCCTGCAATCGCAACGAAAAAAAATTAAAGCATTATTTCGACAGGAAAAGTTACTATCCCATTAATTCCATGTTTACTAATCGCATCATGAACACACATTGGAACACTCTTTAAAAATTACTCCTAAAACCAACAAATGAGATACTCTCATAATAAATACCCTTGTGAACCTGTAAAGGGAACATGGCTATTTAAATGATTTTGCAGTACATTTCGAATTGAAAAAGAATGAACCTATTATTCATCCTGAAATCTTGTTTCAAAATCGAAGTTAAAGAAGAAGATCTTTCGGAAGCATTGGCTCACACACATAGCGTTTATGAAAGGCAAAATATTTACGAAGACAATGTTCATTTTATTAACTATAATTTTTGGAAGATATATTGTCGACGATATCAAATCTTTCAGTCTAAAAATCAGGAAAGAACTCTACTGGGATAAGGAAAAACAGAAAGCTTCTCTAGTACGGGCCTTTACCAAGCCAGCTAGTGACGATTTCTCATTGAAGTTTAACTTTCCAATCGGTTTGATTGTGTAATATTTGGAAACTTTCAAGCGAGTTTTTTTTCTCAAAACCTTAATCAAATCAAAACATATTTTTTTTAATAAAAATTTATTTCACATGTAAAAAAAATAAAAAAAAATTACAATCCAAACTACTTAAGTTTTGTCGTCAATCTGGAATTATCGACCAAAGCCCCAACCACCACCACCGTATCCGCCGTAACCACCGCCATAACCACCGCCATAACCACCGCCGTATCCACCATAATGATGATGAATACTACCCCATCCACCGCCAGAACCACCATAACCACCACCATATCCACCATAACCACCGCCATATCCACCATAACCGCGATATCCTCCCCATCCAAATCGTCTATTCCTGTCGGCTTCGTTCTCATGCCCTTGAACATCAACATCAGCCAAGCTAACAGCAGCGACTGGTGCAACATCATTTTGGTCAGGGCTATCAGCTGGATATGCCATTGTCAGGGCTACCAATAAAAGTCCAATTACAGCGAGCAAAGTTAAACGCATTGTTAATCCTTTTTGTTTTTCGGTTACAGAACAAAATTCAAAAATCGCACTCAGTTTAATTCGTATCAAGGTGAATGTCAGAACTGTTGACTTCGATTGTTCAACACACCTTTTTATAAGAACCCTCGGTATGTTAACAAACGTGACGTACCTGTCATGAAATTAAAACTCATTCTTTATGCGTTGAGAATGAACCAGTTACAGTTAGTAAGTAGGCACTGAACCAGATTTAGTGAAAAGAAGAAATCCCCAAATCAACTTCTTAGTGAATGTCATATGATTTGAAATGTACGCAATAGTCTGGAAACTTTGTTGGATAATACACTAATAAAAAACCCAAAACCCAACTTTTTTCAACATTTTCCATGCTGGAACGAAATGATAAATTAAAGAAAATAATATTTTTGTACATCGTGATAAATCTTAATGTAAAATATGTTATATATCTCAGTAGATCTGATTAATACTTAATTACCTTTAATTTAATGCATTACACGATGTTTACCAAAAGCGCTAGCTAGCTAACTCTACTGAAAGCGTTTTTAAAAATTTCTATTAAAACGTTACTATTCACCCTGTGGTATATAGTCGCTAATTATTGAAATAATATAGCACGTTTTTAGGCGATTGTAGATTGTTGGTCAGTTATGATACTATGGATAGAAAATACTTGTGATGCAATAACAAGAAGAACCGAATACAGCAACTAAAGAAACGAGTGGACCCTATTTCGAATATTTAGTAGGTGAAAAGTAAGCTTCAGTAAAGTAAAGTTTTTTAAGAACTATTAAAAGAAAACGTAGTGAAAAAAGTAAGTACATATAACCATAACCCATGGAACGTTTACTCCTTTCCAAATATAGCTCAACGGCAGTTTATGAAGCAGGAGAAATCAATATTAAAAGCACAAAAGTTTTTGCACCTGAGTATATCACATGAAACGAAAAAGGGACGAATTAGAGCCTTTGAAAATTTGTTTTTAAAAAGAAATCGTTTGTTTTGAATTATAATAAATTTTTTCATAAAAATTGTTATACCTTAGGTTACACAAGAAATAAAAATTTTTTTAATGCATTATAGGAAAGGTCCTGAACATGACAAAAAATTTGTGATGAGTCGTCTTCGTTCAAGTTATTCATAGGGTTGGGCAAATAAAAAATATTATCGAAATATCGATGATCGATATATCCAAACAGTATCGAAATATATCGAGAAAGAAATATCGGATATATCGATAATCGAATTTCGATAATTTTGCTGAAAAAATTAAAGAGCAAAATATGGCGTCCCAACCAGGGTTTTCAGATAAGAAATTTTTTTCGCAATTTTGGGGGAAAAATTTGTTTTGGGGAAACAGACAGTGTGGTAAAGAGCCATAGGGAAAAAAATTTGCTGTGGGGAAATTTCGGGAGAAAAAATGTTGTAAAAATTTGTTCGATAGGTAATGACGTACTATTGATGAGACAACTTTTTTTAAATTTTGTTCGTGCCTAATGGTGCCGAAAATTGATAAAATTCGAAAAATCAGTTTAATATGAGTTTTTTTGCATATGTAATATACATATCTCGAAATGTGTGAGTTTTCCAAAATAACTTCTAGTATCAAATAAAAGCTTATAAAATTTTCGGTAAATCATGTCCCATATGTTTATTTCAAAACACCTATACTGCCCTCAGAAACGCAAAAGCCATATCTCAGAGAGTTTCGAGTAAATTGATGTTTTGTTTCGTCGTATTCTTGAAATATCTGTAAAATTGAGACCGATAAAATTCTGAAAAGACATTTTGTATATGTTTGAGCTTAAATACCTTGTGTCAAAGATTTTTTGAGTTCAACAAGTTAATTACCTTGTTAGGCTAGGAGAACACGAGTGCTTTTTCAATTGGATACGGAGCTACCTTTAAGAAAAAATATCGAAATACGACAGTCGAAAAATAAAATCGAATTTCGATAAATCAAAATAAAAATATCACCGATAACTATCGAAAAAAATATCGCGAAAATCGATAATCGATATATTTTGCACAAGCCTAGTTATTCATATTAGAACCGATTTCTTTTATTACCTCTAAAAATATTTATTTTTTGAAAAACTGTCTATCGCGCAATTTTAATAAGATTTTCTATAAGCTAAAACAAGAAGTCCCTGCAATCGCGGCGAAAAAAAAATTAAAGCATTATTTCGGCAGGAAATGTTACTATCCCATTAATTCCATGTTTACTAATCGCATCATGAACAACCGTCGCTCTTATTGGAACATTCTTTAAAAATTACTCCTAAAACAAACAAATGAGATATCCTCAAAGTAAATACCCTTGTGAACCTGTAAAGGGAACATGGCTATTTAAATGATTTTGCAGTACAATTCGAATTGAAAAGAATTAACCTATTATTCATCCTGAAATCTTGTTTCAAAATCGAAGTTAAAGAAGAAGATCTTTCGGAAGCATTGGCTCATACACATAGCGTTTATGAAAGGCAAAATATTTACGAAGAGAATGGTCATTTTATTAACTATAATTTTTGGAAGATATATTATCGACGATATTAAATCTTTCAGTCTAAAAATCAGGAAAGAACTCTACTGGGATAAGGAAAAACAGAAAGCTTCTCTAGTTCGGGCCTTTACCAAGCCAGCTAGTGACGATTTCTCATTGAAGTTTAACTTTCCAATCGGTTTGATTGTGTAATATTTGGAAACTTTCAAGCGAGTTTTTTTTCTCAAAACCTTAATCAAATCAAAACATATTTTTTTTAATAAAAATTTATTTCACATGTAAAAAAATAAAAAAAAGTTACAATCCAAACTACTTAAGTTTTGTCGTCAATCTGGAATTATCGGCCAAAGCCCCAGCCACCACCACCGTATCCGCCATAACCACCGCCATAACCACCGCCGTATCCACCATGATGATGATGATGTCCACCCCATCCACCGCCATAACCACCATAACCACCACCATATCCACCATAACCACCGCCATATCCACCATAACCGCGATATCCTCCCCATCCAAATCGTCTATTCCTGTCGGCTTCGTTCTCATGCCCTTGAACATCAACATCAGCCAAGCTAACAGCAGCGACTGGTGCAACATCATTTTGGTCAGGGCTATCAGCTGGATATGCCATTGTCAGGGCTACCAATAAAAGTCCAATTACAGCGAGCAAAGTTAAACGCATTGTTAATCCTTTTTGTTTTTCGGTTACAGAACAAAATTCAAAAATCGCACTCAGTTTAATTCGTATCAAGGTGAATGTCAGAACTGTTGACTTCGATTGTTCAACACACCTTTTTATAAGAACCCTCGGTATGTTAACGAATGTGACGTACCTGTCATGATGCTTATAATTGCTTAATTTTTTTGCTAATCAATTTCTTTTTTTTTTAATTTTTTATTACAAAACTCTGTTTGCACTGTTTACATTTTCTGTTATAACCTTTCAAAAAAAAACAAAAGAAATAAACAAATGCAACTCAACAACCTTGCTAGGTTGGTTCGATATTAAAACTCGTTCTTTATGCGTTGAGAATGAACCAGTTGCAGTTAGTAAGTAGGCACTGAACCAGATTTAGTGAAAAGAAGAAATCCCCAAATCAACTTCTTAGTGAAATGTACGCAATAGTCTGGAAACTTTTTGTTATCATTAAACCAAAGAGATCAGTCAAATTTGTCATCACTCATATCCCATTTATATTCATACTCATCATCAAGAACAGCAAACTGTTTATTACCAAAATATTTGACGTACATCACTTTTGTTTTTATTGACATAAGCAATTTGCTCAAATTATATCTAATATGCATACTAATTTTTATTTTACTAATAATATTTTGTAATCTTTTTGTAAAAAAAAGCAATTAAACTTTTAAGTGATATAGTACATGTGAGGAGGTTCACATCAAGAGGTTATATTTGCATTTGCGGTAATGCAAATTGTGTTGTAAACTATTCTAGCATACCGAGTGGCTACTGTAAAATTTTAGGTGTCATAGCTTGTTCTTTTAAATTTCATTGATTTTTTTTTTTTAGAGATAATTTGTAGAGCAACTCTAGAGGAACATATAGGCTGCGTGTGATGTCCAGTAATGAAAAAAAAAAGTTATTGATTTCATGTATTCTAGTGAAAGTTCACTCATCCGAATCCGAGAAAACCCCGACAAGGTGTTAATTTGCCTAGCGATATTATCAGAAAGAAGTGATTCAGCGATCTTCTGTGAGTAAGAAAGAATCAACGGTGTGTTGCATAGGACAATATTTGAAATTTGTATGCGCTCAGTTTGATTTGATACTCTTCGACTTTTCCATTGACGAAACCCATTTCAAATCAAGCAGTCTGACTGACTTCAAATCGCAGAATTGGTTGCCGACAAAATATGTAGTTATTGTGGAAATAAAAGGACACTTTTTCACCCGATTTGAATGAAAAACATTTTTTTTCGCAGCTATGCGAATGTCAATATTACACCGAAAAAAAAGACCGTACTAAATTTGAAGAACCTCCTTCCTCCGATTTATTGTAAAAATTTTCCTTAATCTAAGTTATTTTTCCTCATATTGATGAAAATATCGTCTCATTTAGTAATTGAGTCCTTTGAAATGAGTTCATGTTTCATTAAAGCAAGTCAACGCTCTTCCTCAAATATAGAGTTTGTGGTTTTAGTAAAACTTTCCTTTGAAATAGTAAATTTTTCTTTGGGAAGAATTTTTGAGGACAACTTGTTCCTCATTTGAGTAAAAACTTCCTCAATCTAATGGAATGTTTTGTTTAAGGAAAATCGTACTCAGTTTTAGTTAGTTTCTTCCAAAAATTTCCTATAACGTACGAAAATTTTCCTAATACATGAGTGGCAACACTCGCTGCTTTACTCGCTGAAATTAATATCTATTCTTCTCATAAGTATTCTGTTTTTGCCTATATATTTATAGTTCTCTACTTGTTTTTTAAATAAAAAAATTAAAAAAAAAATTATGTCGTCTCCGGGATTTGAACCGAAGCTTTCCTGATCAGACAATGGTTGTTACATGCGCAGTTTAACAACATCATTTTAGTATATCTTAAAAATGCTGTCGGTGGCTGAGTTGGGTAAAATGAGCATCTTTGAACAGTGGCATGGCGCAGAACACAGGTTCAATTCTCTTTTCGGGTGACAGGTAAAAAAAATTTAAGTTCTTCTTTGAAGTTTTAAAAACTTATTACAATTAAAATAAGAATGACTGACAATAAGTAAGTAACCAATAAATAAAAAAGAAAATAGAGGAAATAGAAAATTAACAAATTTTTTTTTGAAATCAACGAATTTATTTTAAGTAAATTTCTTCATTTAAGGATACCTTCATCCTTAGAAAAAGTAAAATTTTCCTCAGTTTTATAACCTTGTCCTCACATTGAGTAAACTTTTCCTTATTTCAAAGCAGCAACATTTACTTGTACTAAGGAATCCAACTTACTTATTTTGAGGAACCCATGGCTTTAGCTCGTATTGAAGGACATTTTTTCCTTACATTTAGGCATTTTTCCTTAAACGGAGTAAGTTTTTTTTCGGTGTAGGTGTCAAATATCGAAAAACCACCGATATTTTTTTCAAAAAAGCGGCATTTCTATCCAAATCTAATTATTTTATTCAGTTTTTTCATTTGATTCCAGTATAACTTCTCATTTTCTATCAGAATCTTTACAAAATTTTGAAAATGTTTGAAAATTGGCGGAGTTATGACATTTGTTATGGAAATAAACTAGGTTGATTTTCTCAAAAAAATCATTTTTTTTCGCTAAAAACATTGAGATATATTTTTACCAATATGAGGAAAAAATTACATAAATTTGATGGGGGCTAAACGACTTCTAAGGTCAGTAGAATTTTCTTTCTTCAAAATTTTAATATATCAAACTTTTTGAAACTTTTTGATGTACTTCAATGCATTTCAAAAATGTTAGTTTTAATCGATACTTTTGAACTTTTCCAAATATTTCAACTTTTCGACTATATACTAACGATTTTTTCGATACTTTTTGAACTGACGATGGTTTTTGCTAAGTTTTGACTTCGAAAAATTTTAGAATTTTTTCGATATATTTTGATGATATACGATTTTGTCGATGTTTTAAAATTGTTTTCAATAGTTTTTGACCTTTTTGGCATTTTTCTATAAGCTTCTATTTTTTCCGCATTTGTCCATAATTTTCGACTCTTATCTTGTTTTTCCAAGTCTTTCGAAACATACAATCGACATTTTTGATTTTTTTTTTAAACTTATTGAGAAATATTTTAAAAAATAATGTTCGCAAACTATCGAAATCAAATCAAAAGAAAGCCAAAGGTTTTCGAAATACATCGATAAAGGTCAAAAGTTATCAAAAAAACATATAAAAAGTAATGCTTGTGATTTAAAAAATTATATTCGAAGTAGCGGTTGTTGTGGATCTTAAAGGATTTTGATTTAAAAATATAAAAATCGATAGCTAAAATTATTTTTTTTCGAAAATAATAAAATTTCAAAATAACAATTAGTTTGGATCGAAATGATATATAATGACTAGGCTGGGATTTCAATCAATAATATCGTTGCGGTCCCAGTTAGAAACATTTTCCGTATGTAGGTACACGGAAAAAAATTCTATAAAATTCATTGGATTTCCGATAATTACAGTTTAACCCTGTAATAATTGATTTGAATTTCAATGAAATGTTACATTGTCCACACTTGAAAATGTAACATTTACTGCAATATATTTATTACAATTATACTTTTTTTAAATCATACTTCCTAACATGGCATGAGACAAAGAACAAGTCTGAAGCAACATTCACAAAATTTACACAAAATTATCCTGGACTTAGGCACAAGACTCAATATTTTTACTAGAAATGCGATCAAAGAAAATGTGCACGTTCTATTGGAGTTTATCTACGAACACTAACTTCTGATAAATCAGATTAACAAAAGTTATATTTCCAACAAAACTGAGAGCAAACATTGTCAGAAAAGTTTATACAACTACAGAGTGTGTATAATAGAATTGTTCGTCTTATATTGAAGTGTAAATGAAATGCTAGTCAGATAGTTCCTAAGTGCGATCATCATCAGATTGAAGAAGATTCGGAATCGCATTTTCCAATTCTTTTTTAATCGAAAGAATAACTCCGGCTGAATCTGTTAAAAATTGTTTCAACACAAAGGGTTCAATAATGAGAACCATTTAATATTGCATGGCATGAAAGAAATTTAAAAACAACGCAAGATTAAATAAGTCATATGTTTCCATAAAAAAAATATTCAAATTTTTATTTAATAAATGTGATTTCAGAATAATAGAGATAATTTTTTTGGAATTGGTATTAAGAGAGGTATATGGCCTGCAAATTATATATTAATAAGTATTAATTGTACTTACAAAACCAGATTTTTAAGCAGTCACATGACAACAATAATTTCAATTCAATGAACTTATGAAGCATCTAATTTTTTAATTGTTTAAGCTTTGGTTTTTTGTTTTCTTAACTAATCTGTAATAATCGAAAGTGTATAATTAATTACAATGATTTATATCAGTCAAATTTTGGTTAAACTTTTTTTGTTTTATAAATTATTGAATTTATTTTTTTTACTTAAAGCTAAAACCTGCACATTTTTACAAATTGATCTATCTCCTCTGTCGTGTACAATTACTTACTGGAGTTATGAAGCGTTCAAATATTTCCACATTCATTTTGAAAGTTTTGCATTATGTTTGTTTGCAAACTACCACGCCCTTTTGGAGCCCATCCCGCTACTCGTCTACTGCTTTAACGAAGCATTTTTAGTATATTTAACAAACTTTAAAGTTTTTACTTGAATGAAAGTGTCATGCCCCTTTTTTAAAGCCCGCCCACTTTTTATTTAATGCATATCAAAATCAGTGTTTTTGTAAAATTTGGTTGTATTGCCGTAGATGACTATCTCAGCATAGCGCCAACTATTTTTCTAGCGCTTGTCTAAACCATTCCTAGTTTTTATCTATAAATCGGTTGCGCTGTTCTCTCAATAAATCATTTCTTAGTTTTTGCTTGTATGTTAGATGCTACGGCATGCTATCAAAAGCTGCAAATTTTTTGTCTATTGGCTTGCTCAAACCATTCCTAGTATTTTTTTTAAGTCAGTTGCAATAAAAGTGTACATTTATACAAAAACGCCAACAAGTATGCTATATTTTATGTATATTTAATATTTAAAAATTTAACCCACGTGCAAAAGAACTGACCTTAGCTGAGTTGGTTAGCGCGTAGTCTGTTAATCGTGGTCCCTGATTTTTTTGATATATAAACAATATTTTATTTTTATACTTCAAACACCTTGGAACTAACGTTCTCTTTAGCAAGTGCTTTCAACTTTCATATTTGAATCTTAACTTCCTTAAAGTATTGAGTTATAGGTACTGGGATTGGACCTCAAAACTTATCTCACAGCTTTCTTTACTGAACCACAGGCGCCATTGAAAATATGTTGCTTAAAGTGAGTTTAAGCTTAAGAGTCGCACAAAAAGTAGCATAAAATAATTTTTTTTTATTTTTCACAAACAACTCTAAGGTTTATATAAATTTCATAAAAAAAAATATCATCTTATGGTGAATTTTCACCGTTGCATTTTCTTGTTTTTGAACTGAAAAGATTGAAGAAAAAGTATTTTTGAATGAATTTTATAGCGGATTGAAGTGATTTTTTTTTTCTTAACACTTTCTTTCAAACCTTTTCTTACCTCAGACCATCCAGAAGAAAATTTCACGAAAATTAAAAACTGTATACATTGTTTTATTTCAGACAAGAATATCGAGCTGTATCCGCAAAATTGTATACAGGAATCTGCTTAAGACTTGCTTATAATAAATTTATTTCAAGTTGTGCAAATTTTGTTAAGGCTTAAATACACAATATCCTAAAAAGTTCGTTGGGCTCAGTTGTGTTTTCCCTTCTAAAAATGTTTCACGAAAACAGCTTATTTCGGACCTCATAGTTCAGGATCCCCTATAAATAGTTCCATCACATTTCCCAAAATTGAGAGCATCTGATATACCTAGGTAGCGTCTTAAAATTTATGCTTTTCAAAGAGAGGTTTCATACCCCATTGTGATATGAAAATTTAGTATAAATATTAATACTGCAAATGTATGAAGTAATTGGCTTGATTGAGAGGATCTTACATTTTCGTCACTTTATTTATTTATTTAAACAATATTATGGAATAAATCCTTACGCTTAAGATTACACGAACCTTATAAACACGTTACACTTGCTGATTTTCGTGATATCAAGCTTATAACAATATTTGTACCGAATGTATTCAGGACATTCAAGCTATTTCCCATTTCATTGGGAAAGATTTAAAAAAATGTGAATTTTGACACGAATCCTTTTCTTAGTTAAAATCGTAATGTTTTATAATATGCTTATTCTAATTTAATTGAGCAACGCTGTAATTTTTGTCCAACGTCAATAGATGGTTACATAATTTTGCCTAAAAGTATGTTGCAATATATTTATATTTTTTAATGAGTTTACTAAAAAGAATTTTGTTGATATAAAAATCTATCTAATAAAATGTCTTTCCAAATTTCATCGTTTTGATCGTTAGAGCTGTTAACACGAATTATACATATATACTGCTGACATAACTTATATTGAATGCCAGATAAGTGACGCTTAAGCTGTTGAGAAAATAAGTTTAGGAAAAACATATCTTTTCAAAAAACCTGTCTTTTGATTTCAGTTACTTTATGCCAAAGGAATGATAAGAAACAACAAAACAAAAACCATTTTTCATTGAGTGCCGATATCCCTTAGCACAAGCTTTACAACAAATAAGCAGGATCGCAACAGCAATAGTTATAACTAAACAAATTTAAAAGAAAATATTCAAAATAAATGGGGGTACCCGATTTGAATGTTCGCATGGTCTGAGTGGGTGTTTTGAGAAAGTGCGAATAAACTAAGGAAAAATTATAAAAAATAACAAATAACAAACATAACTTTTCTAATTTTCACAATTTATTTCCTATAAGCTTTTTTCTTTAATTAAAGCTTTAAGCTAAATAGCTTAGAAGGCTAATAGCTATAATAGCTGATTTTAGCGAATTTTTTAATTCAAGCACATTTTTTCTATTCATGGAACTATTCCATTTATATTATGGTATTAAATATAGACAAATAATTTTTAGTAGATGGCGTTCATTTACATTAAACAGAACTTTGAAATTCAGTTACACAAAAAACTAAGATATATTCCTGCTCTGTGAGATTTTGCCTTCACACATGCTGTTTTTTATATATATATATATCAATCGAGCTTAGTAATTAACTTTTTTTAAAATTTTCATATTTTCAAACTAAAGACTTAACAATTAAAACTATACAGTTTATAAATAACAAAATCTAGGAACTAAATTAACAACAATTGGTCTGGAAATACCAAATACTGAAGCCTCAAGCAATTAACCTAAAAGTCCCAGAAGCCCTGCAGAACCTGCACCCGCTCCTGCTGGAGCAGCGCCAGCTCCTGCGCCACCAGCTATTAAGGGTCTTAAGCTTGCACCTAGGGCTTGACCCAACACACTAGCTAATTGTGCTTGTGGACTGTTACCACCTGTTGCTGCGTTAGGCAAAGTACTTGCACTGCCGGCATTCTGTGCTGCTGACGCTGCTAAATTATTATACGATCCAATCCCATTTTGACCATAATTTTGTTGATAGCCAGCGACAGCATACGGATTACCACCATAGCCAGCATTCGCTTGATTAACAGCACTCCCTTGATAACCAGTATTTCCTTGATAACCAGGATTCCCTTGATAACCAGCATTCACTTGGTAACCAGGATTTCCTTGGTAGCCAACATTCCCTTGGTAGCCAGCATTCCCTTGGTAACCAGCATTCCCTTGATAACCACCACGATATCCGCCATAGTTTGGTCTGTAGCCACCATAACCTCCATAACCATAGCCGGTTGGTTGATAGCCAAAAAGACTGCTTAAGTAATTGGGAAATCCGCCAAAGCCATATCCGGAATAGCCACCACCATAGCCAGGATAACCGCCGCCATAACCGGCACCACCATAACCACCACCACCATAGCCAGGATAACCGCCGCCATAGCCGCCACCACCATAGCCGCCAGCACCACCATATTGTGGATCTGATGAGACGCCACTTGCCGGTCTAACAGGCAAATCACCAAATGGTCTAGTTAGACCACCCAATCCCAAACGCAGTAGTGGACTTAAAAATCCCAATGTGCGTCCTTGACCAACCGCTGCACCTCTTTGACTAGACGATGAGGCAGGTCTGCGATTATATTGACTTCGTTGGCACGCTCCTAGCGTAAGTAATACGCTCAGCAATAGCAAACGGTAAAGATTTGTCATTTTAGTTATTAAGCTCTTTATTAATTTTCTGCAAATATTTCGATTTTTTTTTGGAGTTGACGTTCTTTGCGGCACTTCACTTCTAATACAAATGAATAGCAAAGTTTTGCACCAAGATGTTTTATAAATTTTCTACTATATAAAATAAAAAATCATCTTAGATTTTCCCCTTCACAAGCGCAAGACCTTCGTTGATTCTTGGTTTAACCAACGGAAGTTAATATTGATTTCGAATATTCGTCACCAACTTGTTTTCGGAATCATCGAGAGTATCAAATATTACCGTATTTGCGCCCGCTATGGATTTTACGGTTGTGTCTTCTTAATTATTTTGGTTTTTATTTTTAGCTCGGCGCCTTCTTGTCTCACCACTGACATTGACATTGCTCCCATTTTGGGTTAAAATGACCATAACAATAATGCGGTACGAAACGAAAACAAATAAAAGATGTTATGGTTTTCAGTTTTACTTCCGTGCATATTTTAAATTTGTTTACTTTTTAGCAGACCATAGATGTTAGTTATGTTCACATCATGTTTATCTTTTAATGGGCGTTTTCGCTTTCGTTGAATTTGCTTATCGAATCAATCATGCGGTTTGAACAAAATTAACGGGGGTCATTGTGCTTGCAAGGTACTCTACGTTATGCATTATTGCATCAATTTGGTATCATTTGGTTATGTTTTAGTGTTGCCATCTTTAGGCGTTTACTTTAATTTACTTTTTGGAGTTAGGTGGACTGAAAATCTTAATGAATACCCAAAGCTGACAATAGAGATATTAGTGAAAATTATAATAATAAAATTATTGTTCAAGATTTCAGCTCAAAATGTATGTCAAATGATAGAGCTGGAAGAGCCTCAACATAGTACGTAGGGTTGCTATGCTGAATTCCGTCCTAAACATGGGTTGCCATCTATTTTCTGGACCTAATTGTCATAAGAAAATTTGTATGGAGTGAGATTTTAACTTGAAATGTGTGGTCTAAATGGACCTTAAATAAAATATTTCGAGGTGTCTTGTCAAATCCTGTCCCAAACATGGGTTACCACCTGTTTTTTGGGCAAACTTTTTTTAGAAAAAACTTGATGGTTTCAGATTCCAGCTTGAAATGTATGTCAAATGAGAGACCTTTATAAGACAAAGTAAAATGTATATGGCTACCTGGTCGAATCCTGTCCCAAACATGGATTGACACCCGTTTTTTGGGTATTTTTTTTTTAGAAAAATATGTATGGTTTAAAATTTTCGCTTGAAATGTAAGTCAAATAATAAACCACGATTAGTCTTAATAAATTATTTAGGGTTGCCTTGTTCAATTCCGTCCCAACCATGGGTTGCGAACCGTTTTTTGAGCCAATTTTTTGTTATAAAAAAATAAGATTACAGCTTGAATTTAACTAGCCAGAATGAAATTTATCGTGGTGCAGCAGCTAATCAGGGCTGGATACGAATGCTATCAGTATAGTACATTACGTAACGGAAAACTTTGAGATCCTGTTGAGGTCCAAGGTTGTCTACGGTCGCCGAATTTATTTTCGATCAGACTTGATAACATCTTCAGCAGCACTTTAAATCATACGATATCACACATCTTATGGAAGATCTCGCTTGCGCAAGCCAGACCTCAGATGTTTTTTGGAAAGACGCTGCTCTCTAACTTAACATTAATCAGACAGAAAACAGTGTCCGTTCAACTAATGGCGGCAGTGAGGGGACGTCCATTAAATACGTGAGGTGTTTTTTTGAAAATTCGGAACCTCCCCTCCCCTTTGTGAGATTTGGTGAGATCTGGCAGGACCCTTCCCCTCCCCTCCCCTCCCTCCCGTGAGATTTATTTAAATTATAATTTTTAATATAAATTCTATGCATTAAGAAGTTGACGTGAAGTTTTCCTTGACCCCCTCCTCTCCCTTGGTGAGATTTGCTGAGATTTTGCCGGACCCCTTCATCCCCTTACATTGTATGACAACCCAGTGTGCCACACGGATCCGTTTCGGATTCGTTTAGGATACGCTTCTTCGTATTATTTATCCGAAACGTATTCCGATTCTGATACGATTCGGTTGTGAAATCGTGGATGATTCGCCTCCAAACAGCGGGAAGGATTGTCCGCGTTATCGGACCCATTTCGAACTCGGAACGGACTTCATATAAGGATCCGTTTCGGATTTCGGATTATGCTGGATTAATCCAATATATGAGAAATTTTCTGTAGAAATTTGTACTTTGAATCTGAACATCTATTCTCGCGTAGTAGCTTTAGAAAACGCAAGGCACACGGATCAGTTTGTACAAAACTGGATTATCTTATATGTAAAAGTCTAATTCTTAAGTATATCTTATCAAAATTTACCAAATAAACAGCAGTTCAATATTCACGTTTGAGTTAAAAATTATTTAAAAACAAGAAGATTGCTTTGAAAGTAAACCGAAGTGGTGTGTTCTAAAGAAACTTTTTTTTGTTTGTTATTGTTAGGTATAGCAGTTTTTTTGGCCGACTTAAAAACATACATATGCATTAAAAAAAAAACAAATTATAATAACCAGCAGAAGCTTTTTCTTAAGCAGTGCGTCATTCATTTATTTGATGCTTCTGTGGTCCAAACTGGAATTTAATTGTTGTATTTTAACGACGCGGTTCTTGCTTTGATTTTAATTGTTATAATGATTTTTTTATTAATTTTTGTAAATTCAATTAAATTAATGAGCCTTTGATTTAGTGTTCATAAAAAATTCATAAGGTGCTTTTTGAAGCTCATGTGATTCTAAAGAAGTCATCACATTTCGAAAATTGATTGTTTTGCGCGCATTATGGCCAAGTCTTGAATCATTAGTTCCGTAGCTAACGACTAACATATGGAAGAAATTACAAGATATGCAAAAATTTGTATGGGTGGTGGGTGTGTCCGTAAGCTGATTTTGTCCATATTTAATGTCACCATATTCTATTGAAGTAATAACCTAAGCATAACATTTTATCAAATTAACTCACTTCGATTTCCCGTAATCGTGATGGTTAGATAGTTAGGCTGTGCACGAGCCGAACTCATTCAAATAAACTCGAAACTCACGAGCTTTTCACAAAATTTCAGCACCGAACTAAGTTGTTTTAACTCGACACTTCATTTAGTTCGATGTGTAGGTTCTTATCGCGTTATTTTTCTTCTGTTCAAAGTGCCAACGTACAAGTCGCTGTTGCTCGATGTTGATCAATCGCATAACTTTAAGTGCATGGCTTAAAATTAAAATAAAAAGTTTTAGATGCACTGAAACAAATTAAATTCACCACACACGTGCGGCTTTTTGCTTTTATTTGTTTTTGGCATTTTTTTTTTTTTGTTTGTTTGTCGGCAAGTCTAATATCATTTCATTTGATATACCTGCTATCGTCATTTGTAAACACTTAAATGGTATATGTGTATTAAGCATAACATAAAAATACTGAGACTTCAAACAAAAATTAAAGAAATAAATTAACAAAACAAAATTAAAAAAATATACTCGTATAACAGCTAAAGAATAATCAGAGCAGCGCATAGTAGGCTGAATAGATAAAGCACTGGTCACTGATATAAAAAAAAACTTAATTTTGGTCAATTTGTAGATGCCAGCTATTAATGTGAAAGTAGAATTGCTCTTGAGCTACTTACATACGTAAATATATCAAAACAGCTTATTTTCGGTGAACTTCTTTTAACAATTTTATTAGCCAACTCGGTACCCGCTACCCCCAAGCACGAGAACCTTGAACCGCCACTGACCTCATACATTCAAAATATTACAGTTTTTGTTTGTTTTTAATGAAAAACTTTTGTTTTTAAGAAACACTTACTTGTATCAAATGCTTCGAGCTTATGGCTCACCAAAATAAAAATGTAAAAAAAAAATATTTTGCACTTACCCCACTGTGCATCGGTGTACTGGTGCTTCCCCAATATCTGAAAAGAAAAAGACGAAAAAATAAAATAAAAATCATTTCTCACCACTTAAAAAGACGTAATTTATCAGACCAAGACGTAATTTTTTTATCAATAAGGTTGAAGGCATAACAGGTAAACCAAAATCTGGAAAATCCAGCAATTTCAAAATAAAAAAACAATATACGATACAGCAAGTCACATGTTAACAGAAAAAAGTTAACAATCGTTGAGAAGCCTGGAGCCATGCAGGTTAACGTACTCATATTTACAATATCAAAATAAAACTATTAATTACCTGATGTATTTTATAAAAATTATTAGAAGACAATAAAAAATGTAATTCAAAATGATGGGACAAATTTTCAGAATAAACTTAAATTTTATCAAAGCAACAATATTTTCTTTAAAAAATTATTCAAAGTAGTTCAAAATAAATAGTAAGAAAGAATATATATTTGAGGCAATACAATGACGAATGCAAAAACTCTAATCTAATTCTAAGAGAGTGTTGCGTAAATTATCATTAAGCCACTAAACACCACAAGTACCAATTGCTTAATTCTTTAAAATGGGCGTGGCAATTCCCATGTAAACAAAAAAACTTAAATGATCAAATAAAAAAGAAAGACACTTGTTGATTTCAATGCGATGAGTGGCATACTTTCAACATATGGCGCTGGGGTTATTCGTAACCAATATGGCGACCACTGTTTAAGAACAAATGTTCAGTAAAACTGAATAAAATTTGGAATATGTATATAATACTATTTGCACATCTCAATAAATAACGAGCAACATTTTCCTCTTTTACACTTCTTTTTGAGTAGGACTTCCCATAAGACAAGCACTACCATATCAGCTTCGGATCTGACTAGGAATGGCGGGGTCTATTATGGGCAGCCAAGTGTTAATCTTATCAGGATCTAAAGCGTGGAAACGTATCAAAGAATTCCGTATCAGGTTTGAGTAAGGCCATAAAATGAAATTTCTTCCAGTCCAGATAAGTTTTACCAAATCAAGAACGGACCCTTATGATTCTAAACTGGCTAGCCTCAATAAGATTTTTTTGTGAGTGCCGCATCAGCCACACTGAACAGTGTCATATAAGTTTTGCGTGAGCCGCTTAGCCTGGCTCCATGCGTTATCAAACCTTTCCGTGCCTGATCCAAGTAGATATCAAGTCCGGACCGGATATCTAATGGGGCCAACCAAATGTGATTTGGATGAAAATTCCTAATTGGGTAGTAAGGACGGGAAACCACCACTCTCTATGAAGATAGAAAATAACTATTTGTATAAGTTCATGCAATGATTTAACATTGATGACGTCAATGAAATCGATATGAATTCAAGTCACCTCTGTTATTTTCACTCAAGCTACTATCATTTTAACAAAGCGAAGAAAGAAACAATATTATTTAAGATAAAAAAAAAATTAAGTCTTTTGCTAAGGCACCAGTTAGATTTTTTTGCACACATTATTTAATGATGTAGCTTTTTTAAAATGCAACAAAAAAATAAAATAAATTAATTCTTAAATAATAACTAGCCGAGAACAAAACATGGTCAAAATCAATTATATATTATATATAAAATTGGCGAAAAAAAATACAAAAAACACAAAAAAATACTTTTGCGAATATTTTGCAACTATAAAATCAAAATCTAGACATTCAAGGATCTCAGTAGCAATTGCAGATCGCAATAGGAAGAGTCAATATTTCGATTAATAAACATCATTGCTTTGTATTATCAGTCTTAAAATGAAATTGTTAATGTCGTTATTGGTATTATTTGCCATATGTGTATGGGCACAAGCATTACCGCAGTATAAGGTCGATACTGATGCTGAACATCATCGTGTTAGACGTCATGGTGGAGGAGGCTTTGGCGGTGGTTTCCCAGGCGGCGGCGGCGGCGGTTATGGTGGATTCCCTGGTGGCGGCGGCGGCGGTTATGGTGGATTCCCTGGTGGCGGCGGCGGCGGCTATGGTGGATTCCCTGGCGGTGGTGGAGGCTATGGCGGTAATCGTGGCTTTGGTGGCGGCGGACGTGGTGGCTATGGTGGCGGCGGTCGCGGTCGTGGTGGCTTTGGCGGTGGTGGTGGTGGTTCTGCATCAGCGAGTGCTTCAGCTAGTGCTAGTAGTTCTGGAGGAAGTTATGGAAAGTAAAATTTGACAATTGTCATTGTGTAAACTTATTTTGGCTTAGATAAATACATTAAAATAAACAAAAAAGCTATGTGTTTTTGTCTTTCAACCGATGCTCTGAGGATTTTTTTATTAAATTTCAGAGAAATTATTTCTAGAAATTGTGTTCCAAAAAAAATTTCTGGAGAATTTCCTCTAGTGATATTTAAAAAAATTGTGCGAACCTTAAAATTACCCAAAATGGATAATATGTTTTTCATCGAGACTGTAGTTTCGATACACCCGTTTTCTCGGCAGAACTCGAAACCATTTTGCGGTATGCATTTTTCTCTAACCAAACCAATAGATCATCATATCGATTAGAAATAATACATCTTTAATTACTCCAATTCCACCAGAACTAGTAATCGTTATAATATGCAAATTAATTTTATAATATTCGCAAAGAAATTTCCTTTTTAGTGTATAACTTTTATTTTAGGAAATATACGACATTCCTCAAGAGAGCAACTAGACAGACAAAGGTACAGTCTCTACGGCAGTACACAATGTTTGGTTGATTTATTGTTGTATTAACATTTCTACTATGTATTTAGGTACATGTGAATGTATTATTTAATATATTCTTCTCGAAACTTTTTTCTTAAAGATCTTATCGATAAATCTTTTATAGTAAAACTTTTATCTAATCAAGCAACTTAGAACAACCGGTTTGCCTAAAAACCTGTTGCAAATAATATGGATTTTGTTTTGTTTGTTTTTTAATAAAGTTGACGCGTTTTAACAAAAGAATAATAAATGTTACAAGTCTATTATTTATGTTCTTGTGATATTATTAACACCGTTAAATAAATCTGAATAAATGTTAATTAATGTAGTTCGTTAAAAGAATATGTATAACTAAAGGATGACACTCAATATAAAAAGTTATAATACTTCATATATGTATATTTTGCTAAGGAAACTTTTTCACAATTATATTGAGGGCTTAAAAATTCAAACATAGTACATAAGTAGAATATTAAATAATTATAATATCCTTTGGTAAACATTTTAATAAAAACGTGAGAGCTAATATATTTATTTTTATCTGGCAAGCCCATAGAGTCTGTAAAACTGATGGCATAATCGGTACATTTGTACTTTGCGTCCTGAAAAATCATGGAAGTTTTTACTACATTCGGTATAATTGGCGCATTTTCAGTACATTTTCAATATATCTGGACAATTTATAAAATCAACTACTTTTTACTAGTAAATTTAATTAAAATATACTTAAAAACTGGAAAGTTTTATACAATTTTTGGAAATTTTAGTAAATTTTGGTGTTAAACAAAAAAGTACACTGAGAAAACAATTTAATTATACTGGGTGTCCCATTTTAACTTACACAGCTGAATAATTCAAAAAATTGCAAGTCATTCAAAAAATGTTTCAAATAAAAGTTGATGGGTATCAAAGGGCTGATCCAGCCATGACCTTGACCTACATTTTCAAGGTTATTTTAAGGTCAACTTTAATTTTTCAAATGGAAACCCCTATTTTTGACCTCGGATTCCGGAAGAGCACAAAATTCCACGTTCAGATAGGTCAAAGTGACCTCTGAAGATCATTTCAAGGTCGAATTCCCGCTTGATGCAGAAAAGCTGCAGCTAGTTAAGGCAAGATTGTGCAGCGGTCCAGCCAATGATTACTAGCTTTTCTGGACCAAGCGGGAATTCGACCTTGAAATGACCTTCAAAAATAGGAGTTTCCATTTGAAAAATTAAAGTTGACCTTAAAATAACCTTGAAAATGTAGGTCAAGGTCATGGCTGGATCAGCCCTTTGATACCCATCAACTTTTATTTGAAACATTTTTTGAATGACTTGCAATTTTTTGATTTATTCAGCTGTGTAAGTTAAAGTGGGACACCCTGTATACAAAAGAGATACAAAAGTAACATTCAATGAAAAAATGGGTAGTGCCACGCCTCCAAAATGACGTGCTGGAGAAAAACCCCGAGACACTATATTTTTTTTAGTGGAAATTTTCAGAATATATTGAAATTTCTCATGTGTGCAACAAAAAGTTTTATTTTGTCGGACCGTGTAGTCAGTCAAAAAAATGGCAAATTTTGACAAGAGGACGTGGCACTTCCCATACTAGCAAAAGCTTCAAAACGTTATACAGAACGAATTATTTAATTGACATTTTAATTGAATTAACTTTAAGGCAAACAGTCGGACAAAAACAAATAGACGTGGCACCCTTTAAAGAAACCATATTTTTAAAACGCTAAACTGCGAGAGTTATTTAAGGTAATCAAACCAAAATTCACACAAATAAAAGACGAGACGCATTTAACTTAATGTTACCAAATTCAATGTGGCTACGTTTAGGACACCCTTTTAATAAAAATTTAGAATCTAAACACACTTTTACTGCTAATATTCTTAGCTCGGTCCAAGCACAATCTGGGTTGATTTCGGTATATACCCAGTTGGAAATCATGGCAGCAATCCAAATTCAAACCTCATTTCAAAAACTTTGCTAACCGATTTGGTTTGGTCGAATTGGTCAACACATAATATCCAAATAAAGTGGCATTCATTTTGTTGATAATTTATCTATTTTATTACATTTTCGTTGTTCTTATATATACTGTATTATATATTCTTTAGTTTGAGTTGAGAGCTTGTATTCGCTGAAAACTACTCACAGGGTTTATAACTTTGAAGTTTAAAAGTGAGTAGCATCGCTTTGAAATCATTACTTATGCGATTCCCAGTAGCAAGTAGATTTTCTCGAATATGTCAACTTCATTTGAACTAATTTAACCGTTTTAGCACCTAAAATGGGAGCATAACGTTCCATTATACAAAGCGGCAGTTTTTTTAATACTTCTCTTTCTTTTCGATTTTTTTGTTTTTGTCGTGGCTATCTGCCTAATACGCAATATTAGCGAACGATTTGTTTTGCGTAACATTTTTCACCTATAAAATATTTGTGTATTTCTGTATAACGCACAGATAACGAAGGAACCTCAAATTAAAACATTCGCGCTCCAAAGTTGTAGCGAACACGAAAAATTCATATTTTTAGAATAAATTATTTTGTTGTTACATAACTCAATAATAAGAAATGAAACTCTTGATTGCTGCTTTTGGATTAATTTGTATCTTGGCTTTATGCCATGCTTTGCCAGTGCAGCCAGGTTTGGAAACGTTGGAAAGTATTGAGATGCTGCCGGTGGTCGTAGATGATAGCGATCATGTTCGAATTGCTCGCCAGTATGGCGGTTTTGACGGCTATGGTGGCTATCCAGGCTATGGTGGTGGCGGTGGTGGTTATCCTGGTTATGGTGGATTTGGTGGCGGTTACCCTAACTATGGTGGCTTTGGCGGCAGATATCCTGGTGGCTATGGCGGTAACGGTGGTTCGGCCAGTGCCAGTGCATCAGCTAGTGCGGCTGGTTATGGCAAATAAATTAGTGCAATAATGTAGAAATGTAAGAATTTTTCTAAGTTAGTTGAAAATAAATGTTTTTTATTTATGTACATATATAAGAAAAAAACGTTATGAAAATAATAATCTAATTCTGATAAGCTGATGTATAGTTTTTTTATAAAGAACAGTTTCAGAAAAAAATCAGCAGAACTTGAAAAGTTCAGCAGCTCTATTTAATTTTTACAAAAACTTATGACAGATAATGCACTATAACCATGGGTGGGCACAAGATCTTCTAAAGTTCTAACGAGAGCTCAATTGAGAGTAACGAGAGAGTATTTGTGAATACGTATTTAAATGAGAGCGCATAACAACGGTTCAGTTGTACTTCAGCAGAAGTAGAACTCCATATGGTTGTTGTACCACTACATGGAAACGAAGTTTTGTGTGCATGTTGGTACCCGTCATTGACTATAACTCTTGTCTGGCAATTATGCCTTCAGGGCATGTATGATAGCCACCATAAGGAGAAAACCTTTGGAGTACCAAATTTCAGCTAGATGTATTTCATTTCGATCAGATATTTTACCAAAAAAAAAAAATTTTGGCCACATCCAAAAGCTAGCACTTATATGACTGCTTTGGACTCTTTTCCTGAAAACTGAAAACTTTTCCACGTTTTTCCAGTGCTAGGCCGAAGCATTTTTAGTATTTTTGTGGATTTTGATTTCATTTACTTAAATAGTTCTTTCACTACAGCGGTTTAAATTTTTGTTTCTTTGGGAGGTGCTACGCCCACTTGCAGTAATTAGCCTAGAAATTGTCCAGAGCTGATCCCAATTATCCTTACTGTATGTAAATTTGGTTTTTGTTTTGAAAAATTATTTCAGTATATCGTTTAAGTTGTATAGGATGTGCCACGACCTCTTCTCGAAATTCACCAAGTCAACAAATTGTTCAGAGCTTGCTGAAGCTATTCCTGGCATCTGTGAAAAATCTGTTTACACTACATCAAATAACTTTCCCAACATAGCGTCTTAAATGTTTTATTTGTATTGGCAGTAGACGTGTTCGTGATCGATTTCGTTTCAATTCCAAGAAGCTTGTTTGAAGGTGTAGCCTAGGTTTCGTATTTTATTTTATTTCTTGGTTTGCCCATAATCTTGAAAGGTAAATAGACAGACAAACATCAAGAATACTTTTTCTTACCTGCCACGCCCCTTCTATGCGTAACAAATGGAATGACAATGTAAATATACCCTGAATGTAGGCTACAAACAGGCAGACAGCCACACAGACGGTCAAACGGACATGCCTAAATCGCCTCTGGTGGTTACGATGATCAAGAATTTAAATACTTTTCCACGCCTTCATTAATGCGTTACAAGTGCATTAATATGCCACTTAAATTTTTCAACAATAACAGCACAAAAAAAACCCAATAAAAAGAAATCAAAAGATTAAGAAGCAAAGTTCAATACAGAGCTGTGTGGTTCTTAACCCAAAATAAGTTTAAAATGAATATACCTTAAGTGTAGTGTGCAATAAGACATAAATTTATATTTCTTACAATCTAATAAATCTTTGTTTTTATTATCTACACATATTACAAATTTATCAATGACGTGTGGCATAAAAAAAACCGCTTCAATGAGCGGGCAATTAATATATGTAGAAGTGTTTTCTTAAATACTGGAAGTATTTATTATAAGTGAATTATTTATATTACATTAGAAAATATTGATATCGAAAACAAATTATAAAAGTTTTAACGTTGGTAAGCAGTAGTTTTTGTCACCATTTTTATGTGTTTGTTTCAGTATTTTATTCGAAACAACTAATAAAGATATAGCTTGATTAGAAAGTAGGAGTTTCTATAACCATTTTTAAATAAATTTTGCTATAAAATCCACTAACGGTAAATACAAAAACTTAGGATCGAACTCTTAAAAATCATAAAATTTCTCTGTCTCAGTCTGGCTAAATATGTTAATTAATACCATGCATATAAACTAGCAAATCATTAGAGAAGAGTCAAGTCTTAATTAAAACAAATGATGTGAATAACCCGATAATTTGGCAGAAAATAATTTTATTTAAATTTGTAAGTTCAACTATTGATTTGTCATTTGGTATTCAAAACAAAATCGGCAATATTCAATACAGAAATCCAAAAAAGTTTTAACTGCTGTTTTCATATAAACTAACCCACATGTGCTTTATATAAAAAGAAAATAATATAATCTTTTAGTTAGTTTACTTATTTACATAATATTATGCTTTCTCTGTTGGGTCACAAAAAAGTTTTTAATTTTTATATCCTACACAGAGAGTATATTTACTTTATCATCATAGAAAAGTGCATAATAAATACTTTTCTGTCCTGTCCGTCCTGTCTGTCCTATCTGTCCTGTGTGTCCGGTCTGTCCTGTCTGTCCTGTCTGTCCTGTCTGTCCTGTCTGTCCTGTCTGTCCTGTCTGTCCTGTCTGTCCTGTCTGTCCTGTCTGTCCTGTCTGTCCTGTCTGTCCTGTCTGTCCTGTCTGTCCTGTCTGTCCTGTCTGTCCTGTCTGTCCTGTCTGTCCTGTCTGTCCTGTCTGTCCTGTCTGTCCTGTCTGTCCTGTCTGTCCTGTCTGTCCTGTCTATCCTGTCTGTCCTGTCTGTCCTGTCTGTCCTGTCTGTCCTGTCTGTCCTGTCTGTCCTGTCTGTCCTGTCTGTCCTGTCTGTCCTGTCTGTCCTGTCTGTCCTGTCTGTCCTGTCTGTCCTGTCTGTCCTGTCTGTCCTGTCTGTCCTGTCTGTCCTGTCTGTCCTGTCTGTCCTGTCTGTCCTGTCTGTCCTGTCTGTCCTGTCTGTCCTGTCTGTCCTGTCTGTCCTGTCTGTCCTGTCTGTCCTGTCTGACCTGTCTGTCCTGTCTGTCCTGTCTGTCCTGTCTGTCCTGTCTGTCCTGTCTGTCCTGTCTGTCCTGTCTGTCCTGTCTGTCCTGTCTGTCCTGTCTGTCCTGTCTGTCCTGTCTGTCCTGTCTGTCCTGTCTGTCCTGTCTGTCCTGTCTGTCCTGTCTGTCCTGTCTGTCCTGTCTGTCCTGTCTGTCCTGTCTGTTCTGTCTGTCCTGTCTGTCCTGTCTGTCCTGTCTGTCCTGTCTGTCCTGTCTGTCCTGTCTGTCCTGTCTGTCCTTTCTATCCTGTCTGTCCTGTCTGTCCTGTCTGTCCTGTCTGTCCTGTCTGTCCTGTCTGTCCTGTCTGTCCTGTCTGTCCTGTCTGTCCTGTCTGTCCTGTCTGTCCTGTCTGTCCTGTCTGTCCTGTCTGTCCTGTCTGTCCTGTCTGTCCTGTCTGTCCTGTCTGTCCTGTCTGTCCTGTCTGTCCTGTCTGTCCTGTCTGTCCTGTCTGTCCTGTCTGTCCTGTCTGTCCTGTCTGTCCTGTCTGTCCTGTCTGTCCTGTCTGTCCTGTCTGTCCTGTCTGTCCTGTCTGTCCTGTCTGTCCTGTCTGTCCTGTCTGTCCTGTCTGTCCTGTCTGTCGGCGGTGTTAAAAAAAGCAATATAAAACAAATTTCTTAAAATTTTCAAAACCCAAATCTTTTTTGTAAGTGTTAGTATTCGTGTAACACTTTACTCACATAACTTTTATCAAATGGCAGTGCATTAATATGCCACTTAAATTTGTCAACAATAATAACTGAAAAAACCCAATAAAAAGAAATCAAAAGATTAAGTAGTGAAGTTCAATACAGAGCAGTGTGGTTCTTCCCCCAAAATTAGATTGAATTTTGAACCTTTCATTTCGTGTGGACAGAAATTACAAATATCTAAAAGCGCACAGCAGCAATTAATTTAAATTAATGAACTGCAAAAATGACATATGTTGCGTATATTTAAATCCGCGATCAATTTTAATATTAGAAAACGCTGTTTATGGAGAATAAAATGAATCAGCGTAGCAAATTTTATGTTCTTTATAAATAACAAACTTTAAAAAGTATGATACAGTGAGTTTTCGCTGTAAAACTTCTAATTAATAGAAATAAAATTAAATAAAAAATTGAATTCAATTAAAAAAATTACATTAAAAAATTTCGCAGAAAAAAAAGCTTAAGTATTTTTTAATGGCGACAAAGTTAAAAGTATTTTACCAAAAAACTGATGATGACTGAAACTAATGACTAAGACAATGAACGCAATGTTAATTCTACTTCATGCGCAAAAACGATCACAATGCTTTAAGCCAACGCCATCAGCTGTTAAAGTTTGAGACTTCTTGAAGCTTCTGTTGTCTCTGAAAATTAGTCAGTGCACAATGGTTGGCATTCACAAAAATTTGTTAAAAATAAATTGTTTTTGTTCGATTTCTTATGATGATGCTATAATTATTTATTTATTATATTAGAAAATTTAATATCATAGAAAATTTTCCACATAAAAAATAGTTATTTACTAAAGATTTTTCTTCAGAGAATAATGTAAAAATCTGAACACTTTTATAGACAACTTTTGTTGGGCGCTTTTTTGATAAGTTGATACAGTTGATAGCAATATATTTGAGTCAAATATTAAAAGAATTTAATTTGAATTCTTTGCAAAATTACCCAAATAATATATATAAAATTTTTCAAAATTCTTCTGTTAAAATACATGTATTACTTTACTCAACAAATCTTGAGAAAAAATTGTTCAAAATTTGATGTCGGGTTTATAGTAAAATTCTAGCGTGACCTTTTTCTCAAAAATTTTGGAAATGAGAAACTATGAAAAATAAATTATATGAACAAAACTGAGTGAAAACTTTGGGCTTTTTGTCTTGGGCGAGAATATTTCAATATGAAATCAATGAGATATTTGCTCAGAATCAACCAACGACTGAAAATTTCTATGTTATAGAAATATTTTGGGTCAAAGGTTGCGTTTGTTTTGTTTTTTTTTTTTGTGCTTATATGGAAATGGTTTGTAACGCTTTGGTGCAAAATATACTAAACCGATATTAATAATTTCAAGGTCATTGCATACTTATTTTGTTTATTTTTTAAAGTTAAATATCCTTTTTTCAGGATTAAATTTTTGCAAAGCCTCACACAAAAATTACCATTAAATTTTTTATTGCTTATACTAATGCTGCTTCAAGAATGTCTTCATCCATTAGACCAAAAAAAAACTTCAACAAATGGACCAAAATTAAACCAAATGGAAAAGGTGTTTACAAACAATATTCGACCTTTTCTTAAAGATTAATGCGATAAAAATGTGCCCTGAATTACGCAAAATAGTGCCCGACAACGCCCATACTGAGTTTTGAAATTTGTTCTCAATATTTCTTAACGTTTTCTAATTGGGACAAATAGTGCACAGGTTTGCCCAGAGTTATGTTAAAAACCTATAAGTCGACATTTCCTAATCGATTGTTACAAAACAATATTTTTTTAAAGGAACCCAAATCGAACGATATGGTTCTTGAAATTACTTTCAGTAATAAAAATATATTTTTAATGGTTTTAATGGAGTGGTAATAAATCAATTTTTTTTTAGAACAAGAAAAATGCCTAAATGGTGACGAGGAATGCCTCTAAAAAGTTTTGAAATTAATACGAAGAGTGCCCCTACTCATGTATACCATATACCAACCAATTTTGTCAATTCTGGAAAAAAATTGATTAATTCTGCAGACTAATTTAATTTCAGCCTATTAATAACCATAGGAAAACTGACAGCTCGGTTTCTGATATATTGAGCACAGTAAATTTTAAAATGCCTGTGAAAATAATATCTATTTATAATTTTTTGACAAGGTACTGTAAAAGATTTACATCGCTCGTTTCAATTAAGTTAACAACGACATCTCTATTATGCATTTCTCATTTTTCATTTTTGTTATTGTTATTGCTGCTATATTTGCTGTATTGATGTTATTGGCGTTTCTAATAAACATTTTTCGTAGAATCGTAAAATTTTGATAAAATAAAATTTTTATATAAAATCACAGTGTTGTAGCAACTGAAAGCATAGAATACGCTTGAGTCTCATTCCAAACGTTACAATAATTTTACAATCCCAGTTATTAAGAAATAGTCAAAAATGCGTTTTATCATCTGTTGTCTTATTTTGACCATTGTTGTCGCCATGGCTAATGCTAAGCCAATTGAAGATGACGATTACCCACAGGATCAGGCAGTGGCTCTACTCGCCGTTGATGTGCAAGGACAAGAAAATGAGGCATCGCCTCGTGTTGCACGTCAATTTGGTGGAGGATATGGCGGTCATCGCGGTGGATATGGCGGTGGCGGATATGGTGGTGGCGGATATGGTGGTGGCGGATATGGCGGCGGTGGTTATGGTGGTCACCGAGGAGGTCATGGTGGAGGATATGGTGGTCATCGCGGTGGATATGGTGGTGGCGGATACGGTGGATATGGTGGTGGTGGTTATGGTGGTGGTGGTTATGGTGGACACCGCGGAGGTTACTATGGTTAAATATACAAACGACTGCTGTGCAGCACAGATGAATTTTCAAAATTGGAGGAATGGAAACTAACCTGCAAAATTCTCTATTCAAAAGGAATTTAATTTATTTCTAAATTTAAGAAAATAAAAAATTAAAAAATTACACATGTTTGTTTCAAACTAATTCAAAAGAGTGAAAGTTAATGTTTAATCTGTGATAAAACTTCTCCAACATAATGCTTAAATTACTCATGAGAAAAGTTTAGTCTTTGGGAAAGGGAATTTTTCAGATTTTTTTTTTTTTTTTTTTTTTGGTGCGTGAAGTTAATATCAACTCAAAAATGTTAAGTCTTCGATTGGATTTCAGTACTAGGAACATAGAAAAATTTCTTTCTCTATGTCCAAAAATATCTTTTGTAGATAAGAAATACTCTTTATCTTATTTAGCTAAGCGCGTACGAATTTAAAGAGCGAAAAATCCACATATGAATCTTACAAAAGTCATTTGGTCTTATGCTTTTCCTTTATCATTTCGAAAAAGTTTGGAAAAAAATCTCTAAATAAATTTTTGAAGTCTGTCAATGGTAACTAAAAGCACAAGCACTTCTAGCTGGACGACGTAAAAATCTGTACTGAATAAAATTATTTATTTTATTTGTATTTAATTATTTATATATATATTTATATCAACAAAATTTTCTAACGGAAAATAGAGTTAAAGAGCTCTAAGTCATAAGCTGCAATCTAAACGAATAGCGTGTGATTTTGATTGGTGGGTGTGACAACTCTCTGAATCACCTCACTAAAATTTTCCAAGACAATTTTACCTAAACTGTCACATTCATTTTTCACACGTTTCATTTATTTAATTAAAAAAGTTTACTTTTTTTGCATAATATAAAATAGTTTTCGATGTCAGAAAGTGTGCGTATAATGAAAGAAGAAAGATAAAAGAACAAAAACTAAATAAAAAAGAATACAAAAATTCTATTGCATACTTCTGCCGTAAAAGTGGTTCTGCTTAGTAGTGGCAGAGCACATATATGAAATCGAGTTCACTGTCTATGTCTTTCGTTTCAATTAATCTTTTCTTCTTCTTTCATTATCTAATACTCATTTGTATGTGGTATTTTTTAAATTTTCATACAATTTGTAAGTTTTCCTTGAACATTAAACATTTAATATTCTTATAAGCGAATCAACAACAGACACACATTAAATGGCAATAAAATTGGGAAATCCCATTGATTGATACGCATGTGAAGAAACAACAAAAAAAGGCTGAACAATTTTGTTTAGATCAAAAAAACTAAAAAAAAGCCCCTCCAAAGATAAAGCGAGAAAATAATGCGGAAACTGAGTTATTCACCACTACTCATTAGATGTTTTGTTGAAACTTTGACCTTAAATAACAACAATCATATTGACCAAGTATGACAACAATGTTGTTTATTTAGTAAACAATTTCATAATAATAATAAGACTGTGAAAAATAATTGTAGAAAACTATTTCATAAAAATAGAATTTTATTGAATTTAATGTAGCGAAAAGTGAATTTAAAAGCTATGAATGCTTGAATTCGTAGAGCATTTTATTTGCGAGTGCAGCACTCATTTCTCTTGCTGGGTCTTTCGATTTGTGGTTTATGTGCAGAAGGGCTCGATGGACTTGTAATCGTGGCGAGTGGCTTGATGGCCGTTTCAAGTGCACTCGTGCAGACCTCTAATACTAAGTTCATAGCACCGTAACCTAATCGAACTTATTATAAGAATTTTTTCTTTTTGCCAAAAGCTAATAAGTATGTCTTTTTTTCTGCACTATAATTTTGGTTGAAGTGTATTTTTCTACTTAAGGCGTGCTTTTCCAATAATTCGACATAAACTGATCAAATGCTGATTTTGTTCCAATTCAAGCATTATTTGGATTAAAACACTTTCAGTTGGCTGATATTCAGCATTTAAAAAATTTTTGGAATATTTTATAAAATATTTCATTTTATGCTGGCAAATTAATTTTGTCCAAGAAAACTCAATTTGTTCCCACTGTGCATGTTCCGGCAACTGAGCGGCAGACCGTCGGCATTGTGTTTAGATGATCAAGAACTTACTACATAGGCTTATTAAAAAAGTTAATGGTACATATATGGTGACGCTATCGCCCAGAAAATTATGGTCCATTTGAATATTTGTAATAGCCGATTGCTATGTTCACAATTTCTGCTGTTCAAAATTACATAAAAAATTTCTCTAATACTTCAACTTAATAGGCCTACATACAAACATATTTTATTCAAAATTTACAATCTATTGTAATTTCCATACCACAGTCCGCTGCTACTATTGCAGATCAACAAAAAAAAGAATAAAAATTTTGCGGTTTCCCCCAAATTTGGCAGCTCTTTGCTTTAAGCCAATAACAGACTTCGCATAGATCATTTCATTAAAGTTACAAACGACGCTCTATAATACATTGCTTATGTTTTGTTTTTGTTATTTTTGTTGTTGTTGCTATTAATACTACTGTTATAGCCTTTTCTAATTAACATTTGTCGTAGAATGTCAAATTTTTGAAAGAAAAAAAAATTTTTTATATAAAATCACAATGTTGTGGCCACAGAAAGCACAGAATACTCTTAAGTCTCATTCTAAACGTTAGAAAAAATATAAAGTTAAAGTAGTTCACAAATCGTAACAAAAAATGCGTTTTATCATCTGCTGTGTTATTTTGGCCATTATTGCCGCCATGGCTTACGCTTACCCAATAGAAGAGGAGCAATCCTCACAGGATCAAGCTGCAGCTTTACTCGCCGTTGATGTACAGGGGCAAGATTATGAAGCAGCGCCACGTATTGCACGTCAATTTGGATATGGCGGTTACGGTAATGGTGGTTATGGCGGATATGGTGGATATGGTGGAGGTCACCGTCATCATCACCGAGGAGGATATGGTGGCGGATATGGTGGAGGATATGGTGGAGGATACGGTGGAGGATATGGTGGAGGATATGGTGGTTATGGTGGTGGTGGTTATGGTGGATACCGTGGTGGTTACTATGGTTAAATATACAAACGACTGCTGTGCAGCACAGATGAATTTTTAAAATTGGAGGAATACAAAATACTCTATTCAAAGGGAAATTAATTTAAATCTAAATTTAAAAAAATAAAAAACTAAAAAATTACATATTTTTGTTTTAAAATAATGAAAGCAAATGTTCAATCTGGGATAAAACTTCAGCAACATAATGCTTCAATCTGAAAAAATCGACAAGCAGACTAGGCTTTTTGACTCAGTTTTCAATGAATGATTTGTATCAAACTTCAGATTTAAAGAGGAGATTTCGAAAACTCAAATCTTTGTATGGTGTAAGCTTGCACGTTCGTCCTCGTTCCTTGTAAAAAATAAATTTTCTTTCCTAAGTGGCTGAATTAGCATCAACATCCCAATAAGAACTCGATGTAAAATGTTAATTTCACATGCACTGAAAAAAGTTTGTGGGGTCAGAAAAATTATCATGGTGCTTCGAAATAATTTATTATTTTTTATACATGTATAAGCTAGTGTTACCCCGTATTTTAGCAAGCGTAACCTCTTTTTTTTCATAATGACATTACTCTCTTAACATCTCATTCTCTCTTCAAAAGTGACAAAACAAAAAACCAATTGAAAGAGGTTTTGTGCTTTGAACTTAGATGTCAAATTAGAACAAAAAAAAAACAACAATAACAACAAAAAATTCAAGAAGCACCATAAGCATAAGCAACGAAGAATCGAACAACAATTCTTGTGTGAGGTTTTGAAAAAACTTAATCCTAAAATGAAGGATATTTAACGTTAAAAAAATAAACAAAATAAGTATGCAGTAAACTACTCTAGCACAAATATGTTGTTTTAAAAAAGAAATTATCAAAATCGGTTGAGTATATTTTGTGCCAAAGCGTTACAAACCATTTTCATATAAGCAATTTTATATGAAAAGTATAGATAAGAATATACATATTTTGTTAGGTTATTTAATAAACAAATAAGTGTTCGTACGACAAGTCGCTTAGAATCGCCTACATCAGCAAGGTCTTGGCAGCCGCAGTTGGAAGTGATGAATCATTGTTTCCATTTACTTGTAAATTATTGTAATTTTCAATTCGCGTACTATTTTAAAGATTTTGCTTATTCTTTGCGAATTCTATCTTTTTTTTCGTGATACAAATCTATGCTTGAAAAGTAATGGAAGTGGACAACAAAGTTCGCTTGTACAAAATGTTTTCAGACACATTAATAATTGAAAAAAATTGGATAAGTTTTTGAAACTTGCAAAACTACAAGTCTACGAATTTTAACACTGTTGTCAAAAAATTCAATCATAGTCAAATGAAATAACATTCAAATTAATTAAAATAACCTCCATATGGAATTGAATGAAATAAGCCCCAAACTTAGTTTTATTTATGGAATTATTTCATATTGAAATGAAAAACATTTAATGAAACCAATGAAATAATAATTTTACGTTTTTTACCAATAGTTTTTTTAACTTATTTTGTTGAAAAGCTAATTTTTCCCAATATAAAATGTCGCTTCGATAGGAAATTTAATTCCCTACAATAAATCTTATAGTATGTTCCTATAAAAAATGTATGGTTTTTGAGTTATAATTAAAAATATAAAATATGAACAAATTCGACCCGTTCTCAAAAGTCCAAGCCAGAATTTAGTAGCACTTTTGGCTATATCATTTTTAGAGTTCAATTGAACATATAAGACAATAAAATACCTTTAACGAATTAGTTCTTTTGTCACCTGTTTTTTTCGACATAGTCAATAGCCTATAATTCCGAAATAAAATAAGAAAAAATAATCTTCGAAAAAAATGTTCGTTCATTATGAAATAACACCCAAAAACCTTTTAAAAAATTTTGGGGATTATTGCATTATTTGTTTTGGACTTATTTCCTTGGGGTATTAAGTAGCTCATTTTTTAGAAGCTTTTTCCAAGTTTTCGGTATTAGAAAATTTGCGTATAATGAAAGAAAAAAGATAAAAGAACGAAACATAACAAATATTAGAAGATAATAAAAATTCTATTGCATACTTTTTCCGTGAAATTGGTTCAAGTCAAGAATAGACAAGACAAAACAAATATAGCAAGAAAACAAAAATTCTAAGAAGCGCACTTTGAATTTATATTTTATGGAAGGAGCTATTCAAAAACTTTTCAAGGTCGCCCGATTGTCTTAATTTATTATGTATGTATCCAAAAAGAATCATTGAATACGTATCTACTAGATACTTACCTACTATCTAGTGAAGCAAAAACATATGAACAATCGCTGTTTACCGATTTTTTTGCGAATTCATACTGTTGCTAGATTCGAATCAGTGATCAGCTTCAGTAAATATGTATTTAGATGTGATCATGACAGAACATGAAAATTTAAGGCTTTATTATTCTCAAAAAATAAAAATGACGTCTTTGAAAATCTGATATAAAACGGATAAATTTGGAAAAAAAATTTTATTTATTCCTCTGTCGAAATAAGTGAAAGAAAATATAATTTGCTATTTAAAACATCATAAAAATTCAAACCTGCTAAAGTTGAAGTTTTGAGATTTACTTAAGGAGGGATAAGAATCAAGTGTAAGTTGGAAGAAACCAAAATCCAAACTATTCACCCATATGATGAAATAAGTATTCCCTCAAAATTTTTCTAAAATTCTCAGTTCTCAGCATGCATTCGTAGAAAATTTTTTTTCGTAAAATTTTGTTCGCAAGCAAAATACATTCGGATGAATCGATTTTCTCCAAATAGTTTTGATAATTTAGATAGTCTTTGAAGAAGCATAACAGTAAAGCTTAAAAACTAAAATTAAATCTACATTATTTCCTTGTCTGTTTCTTTTATAATAAGAATACATTAAAGCTAAAAGGTTTGGTCGAGCCAGAGTCCACTTCCTTTAAGACCTACTACTATGTTTATCAAAAGTGTTCATGTGTGACTTTACAGGGAGTGATGTTAGCTTATTTTGACTTATGAATGTAGTGACAGCATTAAGTATCATACTTAGGAAAAATTTTGCATATCAAACACTTTTTCAAGTGTTTTTTTTTTTCAGTAGGACCAAGTAACTAAAAATAAAATCAGAGTAAATTGGTACAGGAAAATTATTAGACCCTTTATGAGCTACGCAATTCCCATTTGGTTTGATATCTCGTGATGTCAAATGAAAAGACTTAAAAAGGCATATTCAGAGAACTTTTACCAATCTCAAAGCTAGGCGATATTGCGACAGCACTTACAGAAATGCCTCTAATGAAACATTCTACAGAAAAAGTAAAATAAAAAGAGCTAGCCATAGAAAATTTAAGAAACACGTCATTAGTCAACAATGATTTTTTGTTAGGAAATTATCTATATATCTAAGGAAAATACAATAACATACCCTATAGTAGAAAAATATGTGTTACCAATTTACTTAAATGCATTGAATAAAAAAATAATTTGTGCATAGGTAAAAAATTTGTATTCAATCATAGAAGATATAGCACACTTAACATAAGAAACACAATGTTTATGTTTATAGCTGAAATGTCTTTATCCGCATGAGCAAATGCTTTTATATACAACTGCTTAGATATAAGCACATTCTGACAACATAAATTTTAAATCGAGTTCACTGTCTAAGTCTTTCGTTTCTTTATAGCTGAAATGTCTTTATCCGCATGAGCAAATGCTTTTATATACAACTGCTTAGATATAAGCACATTCTGACAACATAAATTTTAAATCGAGTTCACTGTCTAAGTCTTTCGTTTTATTAAGTCTCTTGTTCTTTTTTTCATTATCTAATAACTATTTCTATGTGGTATTTTAAACATTTTCATACAGTTTTCACAGAAAAAGGCTTAAGGTTAAAGCAAACATTTTTAAAAATTTTTAATTTTATTGAAAGATTTTCTAGAACATTAAAAACATTTAATATTGTTATAAGCATATAAACCACAGAACACACATTAAATGGCAATAAAATTGCGAAAAAACCCAATTATTGTTACGCAGCAACTTTTTTAATTGATGAAAAAATTAATTTAAACATTTTTTAACAATTTTGTTTGAATCAACAAAACTAAAAAAAGCTGCTCTAAAGATCAAGCCAAAGAGTAAGGCGAAAACTGAGTTATTTTTTCATTACTCATTGTAGGTTTTGATGAATATTTGACGTTAAATGATATTATCCAATTATAACAACAATGTGATGCGATTATTTAGTAAACAATTTCAAATCAATAATAAGACTGTGCGAAAAAAAGTTGTGGAAAGTTATTTCATAAAAATAGAATATTATCTTTTCAATGTTGGTGCATTTTATTGATTTTAGTTTAGCGAAAAGTGAAATCACTAGCTTCTAAATGTTAAATAAATTCTACGGAGAAGAAGACAAGGTGTGATAAAATATAATCGCTGTCAGAGCTTAACGGCCAGCAATCACTACTGAAACTGCTGTGCACAAAATGTTGCTTAAGCATTTTCAGAGCGGATTATTTTGGCGCTAATGAGCAGTTCCGCCAAATGAGCGACAGACGGTCTAAGACTTACTAATTAGGTTTATTAGAAAAGTTCGTAAAGGGTGCATGTTTCGTAGCCCTACTACTGCCCAGACAATTATTGGTTAAGAATAATTCTTTATTGTTTTGATTTAATCAAGATTTCTGCTCTTCAAAGCTAAATATTTCTCAAATACCTGAACTTAAAATGACAACATATTTTTTTCAAATAAAAAAAAAAAAAATTTATCAAATAAAAAAAAAGAATTAAGTGGTTTCCCCCAACTTTGGCAGCTCTGATTGTTGTTTTAAGCTGATAGCAGACTACGCATAGATCAAGTCATTCAAGTTAAGAAAGACGATCTATAATATGTATGTACATTGCTAATTTTTTTGTTTTGTTGTTCTTTTTTTTTGCTACTTATTATATTTATTAATGTTATTATTATTGGCGTTTCCAATTAACATTTGTCGAAGAATATCAGGATTTGGAAAGAAAAAAAAAATTTTATATAAAATCACAATGTTGTGGCCACTGAAAGCACAGAATACTCTTAAGTCTCATTCTGAACGTTACATAAAAATTTAAAGTTAAAATAGTTCACAAATTGCAAAAAAAAAATGCGTTTTATCATCTGCTGTGTTATTTTGGCCATAGTTGTCGCTATGGCTTATGCTAAACCATTGGAAGAGGAACAACCGTCACAAGACCAAGCTGCGTCTTTACTCGCCGTTGATGTGCAAGGGCAAGATAATGAGGCAGGACCACGTATTGCACGTCAGTTTTTTGGCGGTTTTGGTAATCGCGGATTTGGTGGATTCGGTCGCCGAGGATATGGAGGATATGGTGGCGGATATGGTGGAGGATTTGGTGGAGGATATGGTGGCTATCCCGGCGGTGGCTTTGGTGGATTCCCTGGTGGTGGTTATGGTGGTTATGGAGGCTATGGTGGATACCCTGGTGGTGGTTTTAGTGGTTTTGGATAAAAAGCCAAATAACTACTGTGCAGCACATATGCATTTCCGAAATTGGAGAGAACGATACTTATTTACCTGAAAAATACTCTATTTAAAAATAATGTTTTAATATAAGAAATTAAAAAATTACACATATATACACATACATATATTTGTTTCAAATTTATTTGGGGCCTGAAAACGTGAAGTGTGCAAAAAAAAAAAAGTTTCCCAATGTTTATAAACAATAATTGTTCTAATTGTGTTTTAAAAATCGAAAAAAAATTTCTCCTCATGAGTGAATTTTTAAAAATTACATTAACAAGCAATATTGGAATTTTTATAAAAAATAGTTTCTATGGACAAAATTCTTATCGAAGCTCAATACGAAATATAGCTAGCTGTAACCTGGTACTATAACAATCAAATGATCGCTAAATACAACATCACTATAAACGCTTGATACAACATGATCGCACCAAATCGAACAGAGCCGCCTGTTTTTGTCAATTTTCTTGAAAATTAGGCTTAAAATCGAAATTGATATCAAAATATAAATTGTTGAGTAGGAAAAAAATAATCCAAAAAGGGAACGTTAAAGTCTGTCTTAAATCGGTCTTATCTCATTATGACACGTAGCTACTTGAAACTGATCAAGTAGATAGTTCACTGAATACGAATTCATTGTCGTTTTTTTGTTTATATAAAAAATCTTAGTTTGAGCAAAATCGACATGATTCAATAAACATGAACCTTACATAAGAAATGTACTGAAAAAAAATTTGTAGAGAAACAGAAAAATCATTGAGTTTTTGTCGCGTATTAATGGGTAAAGCACATTTCCCGACCAGAAAAGATATAAAACAAAATCCATACGGAAGGAAATTGGCTAAAAAGTAATTTGAGGCAAACAGGGCGCTTGTTACATTTTAAATTTAATCTATTTTTCAAATCACTTTCCAAAATATTCTCTAATTGAAATTCTCTAATTGAAAAATCATTACGTTCACTCGCCTGCTCTTTTTTATTATGTAAAAATCATTTCTATGTAGTGTTTTTTAAATCTTCTTACTATTTCTAAGAAATTTTATATGTTTAACTGTGCCTTACGGCAAGTGATTACCGAATACCAATACTTGACTTTGACACTGCTTACAACATCAACTTTTCAACAAGAGAAGATTGAAACTCAGGCACCGTTCTGGAAGGAAAGCGGCTAAACATCTTCACAAATGGATCCAAAATGGAGTTCGGCACAGAGGCGGGTTTGTACTCGAATAATATGAGTATGCAGATATCTTTTAGACTACTCAAATATGGCAGCCCTTTTCATGCTGAAATCTATGTCATAGACCAAGCCGCACATGTGATACGGAATAGAGAGCATACTCCTTCCATCATTACCATATGTGTGAACCGACAGGCAGCGATCAAAGCACTGAACGTCAAGATCGTGAAGTCTAGGTATGTAGAATACTGCAGGGATATACTACGTTCAATCCGATAGCATGCTATAGAGCTCTGTTGGGTGTCCGGTCATAAGAGAATTTCCGGAAATGAGAAAGCTGACGAATATGCGAGAATAGGATCAGAACAACTGGAGAATCAACAAGTGGTAGACCTTAAAATATGATTGGCGAAACTACACTATCGGATAGAGGGCATAATCAAGAAACAAACGAACAGAAGATGGAACCTTACCGCAGAACGTCTCGAATCATATGGTCTAAACTGAATCTGTTAATGACGCAAACTCTCTTCAGATTCAGAAGAGGAGAGCTAAGGATTATTGTAGGAGTACTGACGGGGCACTGTGTTATTGGCTCTATGGCCGCTAGATATGGTGCTTCTTTCAGAGATTTCTGCAGAAGCTGCGGAGATGAAAAAGAGGATGAGACTGTTAAACACTTGCTCTATGAATGCCCGGGGCTAATGAGGAGCCGAATCAAATATTTTGGTTCTGCATTGTTGGTCTTGAGGAATTAGCTGAGTTGGAACTCACCAGCACCTCCAACTACACCAAGGATTCTGGGTGGTCGCCCACATTCAATAGGACTATTAAAGGAGAATGAGGGGAATATATTTACATATACGTAGGGTATCACAAAAGGCAAACTGCCTCCGAGTGCATCTTGCTATGCAAGCAACCCTTTTGACCTAACCTTACCTTATAAAGTTAAATAAAATAAAATAAATAAAATAAAATTCAAAAATATTTGATTTTATTGTAAATTTTCCTTGAACATTAAATATTTGATATTGTTAGAAGAATGATCAGCAGACATATCTGCATACATATACAATGACAATAAAGTTGGGAAACCCCAACAATTGTTACGCATGTGAAGTAACAACAGCGAAATTTTCTTAAATTGACAAAAAAAAATTTTATAATTTGTTTACGATTTCGTTAAAATCAACAAAACTCAAAAAAAAATCCCTTTTAAGTTCAACGTAAAGAGTAATGCGATAATTGAGCAATTAATCATTACTCATAAGAAGTTTTGGCGAAATTTTGACGTTAAATAACAATGACATTTACAAATTGTAATAACAATGTACGATTATTTAGTGGACAATTTCATGAGAATGAATGAATGAATGCATGACTGCATGAAAAATATTGTGGAAAATTATTACGGACATGTACAAAATTGTCTTTTTAGATTAATGCATTTTATTGCCTTTGTTTCAGCGGATATTAAGGTAGTCATCAGTCACAAGCTGTTAAGTGCCACCATGTGATTTCTACAAAGTATTTTTTTGTGAAGATGCAAAATTGTTATTTCCATAGCTAGTTGAGATATTCTACTGGAATTGCTTAGAACAAAATCTGGATAAAGAAATCTACAAAGCTTATAAGATTAGCGCTGGTAATGAACAGCAATGATAGGTTGCATGGAAAATATGAATTACGTTTTCTTTTTGTAATAAATTTCTATCAAGAAAATCCCAAAAAACTATTTATGTCGTATATTTTTATTGTTTATTTACGGCATAAGATTACTATAATTTCACTAAAATTATCTACTAAGCACTTCTTATTAGCGTCTATTAACTTAAGAGTTAGCTACAAAGTAGCATCATGATTTAGGTTTGCCATTATTGTTTACTGGCGATAATTTATTTATAAAATTCCTATAAATTAAATCAATTAATAATGATTTGAATTCTAATTTTTAATTCAAAACATCTTCTTAGTTACCCGTGAGGATATAAGAACTTAATTCCTCCTACTACGATACATATGTAAATTAACGATATATCGTATACATATAAAAATAAAAATGCTACATATATTCTGTATCGTGATTAATGCCGCATATTTTACTTAGATTTATATATCTACATACATATGTATAAATTAGCACGTGGTTTTTCTTTTCATTATTTTCAATTTAAGTTATTAACCCCTTGACGCTGTGAAAACCACAATGACATGCTAAAAATTAAAGTAAGCCCCGATAGCTTCCCCTTAACACATTATGTATTTTTAATGTTTTGAGAGCAACGTTTTACGAACGTTGAACTATCTTACAGGTCACGGCCAGTCGTGTGTATAAAGTTAGAAGATTCAGGGATGTGACAATGTAGAAAACTTCTACTGTAGGTACTTGAAGGGCTGCTATGAAGACACTGGAAGAGAAACCATTGCAGTTCTGCTGTAAAAATCTGTATGTACTGTTTTATTTGAACTACAAGAAAATGTTTACCTACTAGAAGAGACGCAGAACAAGAATGATGTATCATGTCAAGAAAGCATTTTTGAGGGATATTCCAAGGAACAGTAGTTTTATGATTCAAAAGTATAGTAGACTAAGGGCTGGCCATTTTGTTAAAAATAACAGTCTCGCAACGTTTGTAGGACATCAACGACAAATTGCCCCAGTTCTTACCAAGTCTTAGAAGATTTCTAATAAAGAAAATTAATTGTGAACCCTTCTTATAAACGATTTTTGTAGCAAATACAGGGAGTGACAAAAATAAACATATAATTTGAAAAAATCATAGTTTTTTTTTTATAAATATATACAATTTGATCTTCACTTTCAGGCGATGAGCCTGCTGTAGAAAAGTTGAGTGTATAAGATTACAGGATAGGATGTGCAGAAAAAATAGTAAGGCATTTTGGTGAAACTAATCCTTTTTATCAATGGAATACATATATGAAAATACTGTACGCACATATAGCTTTTTCGCTGACCGTACTTTTGTGGGTTTTGAATATTTTGTGGCTTGATTTTGTCAGCGAAAAATTTATATGTGCGTACAATGTTTTCATATATGTATTCCCTTGATAAAAAGTTATTACGAAAATAACGGTAAAACAATAGTATTTAAAGTGCAAGCACGATTTGCAGAAAGTTATTTGGAATGTTGCTTTTGTCATTTGGTACCGTAAAGTGGCTTAGCAATGATGAAAAAAAAAATTGACATTTCAATTTTGGAAAAAAAATCTCCTGATCTCAAATATCTTTTAACGAGCATTAAACTCATGTCATTTCTCTCTCATATTAATAAAAATCCACAGTAAAATTTTGAGCGAAAAAAAAAATGGGGTTTTTGAGAAAATCAGCCTTGTTTTTTTATAAAAAGCAGCGCTATAATTACGCCAATTTTCAACAATTTTCAAAATTTCTTAAAAATTCTAACAGAGAATCAGAAGTTCTATTAGAATCAAAAGCCAAAAATTAATTATTTTGATTTGGATGAAAATGCGACTATTTTGAACCAATTTTCAGCGGTTTTTCAAGCTCTGACATTAAAACTTTAAATGGGCATAACTTCATGAAAAATTATTTTCTATCAAATCGGAGGATGATGTATTCCCTTAATTATTTTGAAAAACAACATATTCAATCGGCAACCAATTCCGCAATTTGAAGTCACTCCGACTGCATGGTTTGAATTGGAGTTGGTCTATACTTACTATACAAAAATTACAAATTACCAAATTTTAAAAAAAATAATTTTTCGCTACGGTAAATAATTGGTTAAGATTCTTTGCAAGTAACGACATAAAACAGTGGATGGGGAAAAAAAAAACATCTTCACACTGTAGTATATCTTATTTAACACACCCTCTGACAGATTTGTCACTAATCGTATGTAAATTGTGTTTTTTTTTTGTCGTGGTGTTGTTATTGTTGTCATTGTTTAATTGCGTTATATTTACTGGCAATTTCACCAAATAATATATATGCATGTACATATGTACTGTACCTACAGTGATCATGAAAATCATCGAAAGGTATATAAAAACGAACTGTTACAAGCACTTTGAGTATAGAACACGCGAAGATTTCAATCATTCCAGACATTGGTATCGTACAATTTCGACGTACCTACTACAAAATTTGCAAATTAATAAAGTAAATATTTTTCAAAAAATATAAAAAATGCGACTATTCGTTAGCTTCCTGTTGTTGGCTTTATTGGTCATCATCAGCAACGCTTTGCCTGTTACTGATGAAGAAACAGCGGAAATTCAAGCGCAAGCCCAATCTCAGGCTGAGGCATTACTGGCTGTAGATGCACAAGGACATGAAAATGAATCGAATCGTATAGCGCGCCAATTCGGTTATGGTGGATATGGAGGATATGGCGGTTATCGTGGTGGTTATGGTGGTTATCGTGGTGGTTATGGTGGTTATCGTGGTGGCTATGGCGGTTATCGTGGTGGCTATGGCGGTTATCGTCGCGGTGGCTATGGATATTATGGTTAATTATAACGACTACAGTGTAAAAAAAATTTAATACTCTTAACAATATCATTGTGCCTTAATCATTTAATTTTTAATAAAGAACTGAGTGCAAAAAAATATCATAATATTTTTTATTGAATGAGAAACGAAAGCAGCTTAAATTGTAGTGTTAAAAATTTTTGGAAATATTTGCTTCTGGATCTAAAATCTCAGTGATATACATATAAACAGGAGATTAAGGGAATATTATAATAAATTATTTTTAAAAATAATTAATTTTAATATTCATTTACGGCTACTTTGAATTTAAGGTTAATAGCCGAAAATTTAAAACCTTGGGTTAAAGTGGGTGAAAATTGAAAGAAAATACAAGAAAAAATCTTCCTAAAAACTTTCTGAAAAAAATAAGTGACTTTGAACAGTTTTTACTAATTTTATAACATCTGAACGTTATTACTTATTTGATATTCCTTAAACAGTAGACTTTTTGAGTGTTTTATATTATTAATTTTTCAATAAATTTTCTCCAAAAATCAAAGCATCAGCGAAATTTAATATTATATCACCACCACCGCATTATATTGTGAAACTGTTTGTCATACGTACGTCATTCATATTATGGATTAACATAGAATTTACAAATTTTGCCTAATACAAATTAATATCTCACGATTAGGAAGCGAGATATTAACTAAAAGCAGTTCTTAAACTTTGTTTGGATATTAAATAGCACCACAATAATAGAGCTTACGTCAGCAATATGCGTAAACTATTTGTGGAAAATTAATTGGTCTAAAGTATAATTTTGTATAGACTCTATACCTTTCGTTGGGACATAATTTCTAACTATTAAATAGAAGCAAAATATTGGTAAAGAACAGGGATGCAACAATAAGTGTTTTGGCCGATACGATACCGATACCAACAGGCCCGGATTTACCTTAGAGGCACACTAGGCCAGTGCCTAGGGCGGCAAGATTTTAGGTGCGGCAAGTACTGGGAACTTTGAAAATTTTTTTTTAATTTTTTTACGGATACTTGCAATGTCGCCCCCTAAAAACTGTTGACAAAAAAAAAAAAAAAAAAGTCCTCACTTTTGATATTAGAAAAACTTTTTTCCATATTCACCAGTGAAGAACGCACCGAAAAAAAAGACCGTGCTAAATTTGAAGAACTGCCTTCCTCCGATTTAGTGTAAAAATTTTCCTTAATCTAAGTTATTTTTCCTCATATTGATGAAAATATCGTCTCATTTAGTAATTAGTCCTTTGAAATGAGTTCATGTTTCATTAAAGCAAGTCAACGCTCTTTCTCAAATATAGAGTTTGTGGTTTTAGTAAAACTTTCCTTTGAAATAGTAAATTTTTCTTTGGGAAGAATTTTTCAGGACAACTTGTTCCTCATTTGAGTAAAAACTTCCTCAATCTAATGGAATGTTTTGTTTAAGGAAAATCGTACTCAGTTTTAGTTAGTTTTTTCAAAAAATTTACTATAACGTAGGAAATTTTCCTTAATAAATGAGTGGCAACACTGCTGCTTTACTCGCTGAAATTAATATTTATCTATTCTTCTCGTAAGTATTCTGTTTTTGCCTATATATTTATAGTTCTCTACTTGTTTTTTAAATAAAAAAATAAAAAGAATAAAAAAAAAAAAATATGTCGTCGCCGGGATTTGAACCGAAGCTTCCCTGATCAGACAATGGTTGTTACATGCGCAGTTTAACAACATCATTTTAGTATATCTTAAAAATGCTGTCGGTGGCTGAGTTGGGTAAGATGAGCATCTTTGAACAGTGGCATGGAGCAGAACACAGGTTCAATTCTCTGATCGGGTGACAGGTAAAAAAAAATTTAACTTCTTCTTTGAAGTTTGAAAATCGTATTACAATTAAAATAAGAATGACTGACAATAAGTAACCAACAAATAAGAAAATAGAGGAAATAGAAAATTAACAAATTTTTATTGAAATCAACGAATTTATTTAAAGTAAATTTCTTTCATTTAAGGATACCTTCATCCTTAGAAAAAGTAAAATTTTTCTCAGTTTTATAACCTTGTCCTCACATTGTGTAAACTTTTCTTTATTTCAAAGCAGCAACATTTACTTGTACTAAGGAATCCAACTTACTTATTTTGAGAAACCCATGGCTTTAGCTCGTATTCAAGGACATTTTTTCCTTACATTTAGGCATTTTTCCTTAAACGGAGTAAGTTTTTTTTTCGGTGCGGCGGCAATTTGCAAATGGCCTAAGGGCGGCAAATTTCTAAATCCGGGCCTGGATACCAATATTCATAAAATATTATCGCCGATTCCGATACCGATATTTATAAAAAGTTATCGCAGTTAACTCAAACATTTTGACAATTTGAAAATGACGGTTCCTTATCTAACTTGATTCTGACAGATAAGTTAGAACTTAAAATAAAGAAGATGAAATATCACTTAGAATCGCTACTACCATAAAAATTGTGCCATGATATGAAGGTTTTTTTTTCTAAACAGTTCCTTTATCCACTTTGTATGGTACCTATTATGAAAATAGTAGTGTTGATAAGTGTTTTTAATTAATTTTGATCCTTGGGGACACAAGATAAATGATTTTTTTCGCTTTGTGTTCGATAAATCGAAATATATATCGGTAATCGTTGCATCCCTAGTAATAAAAATATTATTGTAACCTTTGAACATTGAATATCTTGCATGGAGACAAAGTATTGTTTGTTGGTTAATGAATATGATACTACTTATTTTGTTATAAAATTGTATCCTTAAATCTTTTCTCCAGTCGCATCTTTGACTTTAATTTTTTAATTTAAAAAATGCTGGACTCTAACAAAAATATTTTAATCAATATTAATATTATATACCACATGTATGCACACCTTGAAGATAGTAGTTAGAAATATAATCTGTATTTATAATATAATAATTCGTTAGTAAAAGCCTTACAAAATAATTCTTAAGTAGCCACATTTTTCATTCAGGTGGCAGTGAAAACTGAAACAATTTAGCACTCCGTTAATAAAATGCAAAGATTAATTTAGCAATCCTATTTGCAAATGCGGTTTCACAAATACTTTTTTAAACATTATTTCTAAAAGTATATAATTCTATAAACAATCCCTTATATAACGCACAAATTGTACGCTTTACTGATACATATTATCTCTTGTTAATATCACTATTGCGAATATTTTAATTATCTTCTCGTTAATAGCGTGGTAGTTGTTTTTTTCTCTGGAAATAAACGCAAACTAAAGGGGAAAAACATTTAAGTTTTTAGCAAAAAAAATGTGTCTTCAAAATGACACAAATGATTTATATTGACGTGACATACAGGGTTCTTTTTTTTGTAAAAACATTAAACATTTATTGCTCATAAGCTCATAAGAGTACAAAGCGCACAAACTTCAAAAGAAATTTAAAAAAAAAATTTCATAATCAAAAAGAACACATTTGGTCAACAATGAGAATTGTTTGTAATGCAACCTGCGTAATTCGCTTCCTAAGCATGTTATATAATAATCTCAATTGAATTCAAATTATCACAACAAAACAAAGTAATTTAAATCTTATCAAATAGGTAATAATTTTTTATTAAGTAACTTAAACTCTTAAGTAAATATGTATTTTGTAACACCACAATCGAAATTTATATGATGCTTCTAAGAAGTTAAGCAAACAAAGTGATAAAATACCAACTAAGAAAAACCAGTATTTTGTATATTTTAACTACAGTGCGCATTTGTTCGAAAATAACATATTTGTGTGCGTTCAAAGAAATTAATCAATGGCACAAAAGTAAGCATAGTTTTAGGCTTCATTTTGAAATTTAATTTTTGAATTGCTAGTGATGAGTAGGATCATTGGAAGTAGCAAGAAACTAAACATTAGCATCGAGTTCGTTGCGTGTGTCTTTTGTTTTTACACAACTGCTCACGACTTATAATGTTGATTTGCTTGCAAGTAAAAATTAAACTATTTGAAAACACTTTTTGAATTATAAGAAAGTAAGAAATATACCTTTAAAAAAGCACATTGTATCGGGTAGTTTTCGATGAGCTTGTGAATTTTAAATTGAAATAAATAGATGGCACTCAAATTCGCGCTCATATGCATCAATTAAAAACCAAATCGAGGGTTCCATTTTTCGAACAGTAACGCAAGTAATTTTCTCAAGCGCTATCGTTTCTCAGTATAAAACAAAGACTGCAGACTTCTTTACAGGAAATAATTTTGTGGTATCAAAGAAGCGTAATCGTTTCTCAGCATAAAACACAGACTGCAAACTTCTTTTTTTGTTATATTTTTTTTTTGCAGGAAATAATCTTGTGGTATCAAAGAAAGTGCTCTGTCTGGGACACAAATTTTGTTATCGTTTTGCGAAATCATGCACATTTTCAGAGAATTTTAAGTGATGTTATTAAATTTTCATTATTTTAATTATACCGATACCGATATTCATAAAAGTTTATCGCCGATTCCGATGCCGATATTTATAAAAAGCTATAGCAGTTAACTCAAAAATTCTGACAATGCGCGCTTATCTAAGCTGATATTGACAGGTATGGTAGAACTTAAAATAAAGAAGAAGAAATATCTCTTAGAATCGCTATCAATAAATCGGAATATGCCGATATATCGGCAATCGTATCGGTAGGCTCTGATTTACCTTAGAGGCACACTAGGGCGGCACGATTTTAGGGGCGGCAAATATTGAACTTTGAAATTATTTTTTTTTAATTTATTTACACAAGGGGAAAAAGGTGCAAATACTGGGATTGCATTAAATTACTTAAAAATGTTAACAAAGAATTAGAAAATAATTTATATTTTGCTTACATTTACAAGAGCTTGCGGAATCGATTTCCAATAAAACCAGGCATGTCTGTACAGCGCCCAAAAAACCACTAAGCTGGTCGATGTGACGATTTGGCAATAGAGCTTTTCAAGTAATACCCTATGACTGAACATTTATCCCATTTACATGGAATACGACAATATATTATGTAAGAATCATCGGTGCAAATTCCTGTTGAGTGCAGCCATTAAGATCTTAACTAAAATAAATCGATTTAAATAACGGAGTTTTGCATTCCAAGCTTTTGCTTCTTTCGAAATAAAAAATTCCAAAGATCGTTTGCCAAAGAACATCCGCACAACCTCCTGTCATGTTGTGGGAACCATGAGTTCGGGGTCCGGGCCCTAGCCCTAACTATATGCCAAACAAATACCTTATTCCAGCGCTGGATGAGGTGCTCTCTACACGGAAAAAACACCAACTCAAATTTTATTAAAAATTAATAGGAGATTATAAAAATTAAAATCTGAAAACAAATATTACTTTTTTATAGTAATAAATAGAAAATCCTTATTAAAAATTCTATTCTACTTTGTAAATATTTTCATTTTACATTTTTTAATAAGTGCATATTAAAAAGTATTTTCTTCATTTTAATTATCACCTAAAAACTTTGAAATTTTACAAATAATTTATTAAATTTTAATAAATTGCCACATTAGAATTTTTATATATTTCATATTGTAATATATGATTCCCGCTTTATAATTTTTAAAAAGTAGTTATAGAAAAATTATTTCAAGATTATTAATTTTTATTATATTGAATTTTATTTCTCTTTTGTGTTTAATTTGTACTCTGTTTGAGTTCTCAACATGTTCATGCAAAAAAATAAATATATAAGGCTTGCCAAACTCTTACTAATTGGCTTTGAAGTAATGTGTTGAACAGAATTGGGACGGGGTCGGGAAAGCGGCAACGGAAACTCGCTGGCTGCCCTAATTTTGTTTAACACACCAAAAAATTTAAAAATAAATTTCAGTTATTATTATTTCATCATAAAAACTTTATAATGTACTTTTCAAAAAATAGTACAGTCCTTTTAAAATATAATAAATTATTGCAGAAATTTTAAAATCTACTTTATAAAAATTAAAAACTTGCATTCGAAAAATTAATGCCTGCTTGATGCAATTTTTATATTACGCTTAGTAATTTTTAATAGACACTCGAACCGTTTCTAAATTACTAAATTACCTACTAATTTTTCTTAAATTTTCATTAATATTTACAATAATTTCGAGTTGGTGTTTTTTCCGTGTATAGCCTCTAACCCTATCTATGTTCTTTTATTCTATTCCCCATAGTTTTTAAGATATTTCCTTTCAAAAACTGTTTAAAAAATTCAAGTGTGCAGTTATTTAAGGAATGACCGATATACATAAATTAGGGTGACTCAAATTTTTTTTTTTAAAGATGCTGTTGCGGAAAAATTAAGTTTTTGATATAAGGAAAAATTTTCACGACAACGCAGCTCTGTAGCTCAATTTTAAAAAATCGTGCGGAATCCTTGAAGTTATACATCTAAATTATATCAATATCTTTATATTATTTAACAGGTCTGCAAATAAAGGTGCAATAAATGTTGTTGAAAAGCTGAGGGTCATTTCCTAAGTAACTTCTTGCGCTGAATCCGAATCAAAATCGACCCATCAGGACAGGATTTTAAAATATTTGAGGATAAGTATTTAAAACATGGTTGACTTTGTTGTGGTTATGTATTGGATTCAAAAAAATTTGTTTAGATTACTTTTAACAAAAAAACATTATAATATTTAAATTTATAAATAATATCTAAACTTAACGTCGAAACGTCCTTTCCTGATGGGAGCATACAATAAAAAAAATTGGAAAGTTAAATTTTTTTAAATAAGCCTGCTGCTGTCTTATAAAAAAAAACTTGAGAAAATTATTTTATGTAAAGATACGTTCAAGTCCTGACATCTAGAAAAAAATTATAACTAAGTTTTGTTACTAATCTTGGGATATGACCAAACAACAAATGTTGAAGAAGACGCTAAAGTCACTAGAAAATACTTGGATAGGAAAAAAAAATTCTTTCTATCTTTTTTTATATGCCTCACATTTAACAGAAATGTTAAATATAAACAATTGTCTTCTCTGTCAGAATGTTTTTAAGTGTAATAAACTTTTACACATTCTAGTTAAAAGCTTGTTAAGCCAATTAGGTTCTATCTGAAGCAAGCTTATAGCTTAAGTCTTTTGTTTTTCCATTCTAACACTTAAATAAGTCATAGACATAACTAACTGTACGATGGTAATAAAATGTAAAACTTCTACTGAAATATCAGTCATCGTCTGGTCCACAAACCACACTACTTCACTGGCCCTTCCTTCTTAAAAGACCGACAGCTTGAACTAAGAAAAAAACAACTTCGCACCTTATTTGCGATTTTAATTAGGCCCCTGGTGCAAATTACCTAAAAAAGCAACGGATTACAAAAATTGAAGTGCAATAAAAACATAAATTCATGGACAGCTGAAACGCACCATTTGTCTAATAATAAAAAAACAATTTCACTCTTTATTATGATTCCGGTGAAAGACAAAAATTACCAGACGCATAGAAAGAAAGTCAAAGCAAAAATTTTCAAATAAGTAACCCGAAATTTTTCAAATTATCAAACAGTTCCGTAAAGTATTTGCAACAATGAAGATCTTCGTAAGTGAAATTTTTGTAGTAGTCATAGTGGCGATTGTTGTGCAAAGCAATGCCTCCAAGATGTTGGTACAGAATAATGACATGGATATGGAAGTATTAGAGGGACAACAAGTAAAACGTGAAGTTATGGCTGGCAGTGGTACAGGAAATCCGCAAGTTGATGGAAAATCTTTGAATGGACCTCTACCAATGGGTATGAATATGGGTAATATGCAAGCCTTTGCACGTTATCCAAACTATGCGACAGGCTTTGGTGGCGCACCATTTACAGGATCACCAGGACTTTTGATAAATGCTGCAGGCCTAGGAGGGGCTGGTTATCCGGGTTCTGTTTATCCTTACGAAATGAATTATGAATTGCAACCACAATTTGCTGGTGGTAATTTTCAGTATGGCGGCGCATATCCTGGACAATACCCTGTTGGTGGTGTGACACCACAATTTGGATTTTCACAATTGCAAAATTATCCAGGACAACAACTAGCAGGACAACCAATTTTAGGACAACAGCAAATACCTGGACAGTATTCAATTCAGTCGCAGTTGGCACAGCAGCAATTACAACAACAATTTTTAATGCAGCAACCGAATTCACAACAGCAGCAGCAGTTGGGTGGATATATACCTTCAATTAATTCGCAATTTGGCTACAGTCCTGCATTAAGAGGATACCAGTTTAGCATTGGCAACGCGATGTAAATAGAAACAATTGAGCTTAAATTAATTTAACATAATTCTTTGAACTTTTAAAAAGTGAAATTTTAATGAGAATTCATGTCTTTCATAGTGTAACTTTATAAATAAAATATATTTATTTATTTATTGAAATCAAAAACATATTCCTTTGGTCTTTTAGTTATTAAAACTTTTGCAGGTATTATTTTTGAGAAAGATATTCTCACTCGGCAAGTATCGTTTCGTTAACGTTTAAGAAATCTTTCGTTCACATGAAATTTTACAAAGTTTCAGCTACGTTTCAGAAAGCTTTCATTTTCATTTCATAAAGCTTTCTGCAGAACCTTTTGTAAAATTGTTTTAGATATTTAGAAATTTGCTCCCCTATTCAATTCGAAAATTGTCAAATAAATCAATTACCATGTTTTGCTAAAAGTATTCTCCAACGATAATTTTTCTGTAAGTCAATCTTAAAAAAATGTAGTCCATATTTTTATTTATATTTATTTCATGTTTTACAAATAAAAATAAATTTGCTAATTTATTCGTTTGTTTCATGTGTTAAATTTTCCAATACCCAGTTAAATTTCAGAAATACGGCAACTTACACATTGGAAAAATTTATAAAGTTCTATATTAATAAATTATTTCTTGAACAAAACTTCACCGAGCATTAAAAAATTATTTCACAATAACAAAATCAGGCTCATCAAACGCTTTTAGCATTTTCGCCTATCCTTGAAATGTCCCAGGACCTGGTCTTCCTGGTGGTCCTCGAAATACTGCATTCTGTTGTGGTCTGCCAATATTTTGGGGACCATAAGCAGCACCGCCACCACCACCACCCACACCAAATTGTGGTCTTGCAGCAGTGCCACCAGTGCTAATACCAAAAGTTGGACCATAAGCTGGACGTCCACTAGCGCCACCACCAAACGTGTAGGCGCCTACACCAGCAGGACGTGCAGCATTTTTAAAAACATACTTAGTACCGCCACCACCACCAAATGATCCATATCCACTAGCAGGACTAGGACCACTAATGCTAGCGCCACCTACATTTGGTCTTGCAGCATGAGCTGCTGATCCACCTCCAACAACGTTAGGACCACCACTACTAGCAACACCACCAGCAGCAGCAGGACCACCTCCAGCACCACCACGCAGCGAATATGCACCCAATTGTCCTGCTTGATAATTGTTATAATTTCCCGATTGACGCATGATGCGACGTTGCATCATTTTGGTATCCTTACGTTGCGCTGCATTACCTTCACGTAGTAACAGCACAATCAGTAGCAGCGATATCCCAAAATATCCATTAATAGTTTTCATTTTTGTTGCGTTAATAGCTGTTGGTTCCCTGTGAAAAAGTTCACTGTGTCTGCTACGCTTAGCAACGTTCTTTTTATACTCACAATTTGCATGTGCCCAATTCCCACTGGAACAATTTTTGCATTGCTACCAGTTTTTAAAATACTTGCAGTCATTAGCAGTAGTTTCCACCTAGTTTCTTAGATTCTCCCAACCGCATCTTGTTGTAGTATCCTGTTTGTTGGCTCATCAAGTTCTGGTTCTGTTGCATTAGCCTACTTCTACTTCTTCTTTCGGATGAACTTGTCTCTATGCTGTCTAGTATTTAGTTGTACCACCTTGTTATTAAGTGCCGTAACACACCATTCCACACCACATAAAATGCCAGTAACTATTACATGTCATTACCAAACGTGTTCCCGCTTAGCACCTGTTATTCAATCATCATGAAGTGGCTTTTGCGTGTGCATATGTGTGAAATTTATTTGCATGTTCTAGATTTTTAGTTCGATTTTATGTAATTTTTGAAAAAAAAATACTAATCTAAATAGGCATTCCATTTTGATGAACGTTACTTTGCTAAGTCATTATTCAGGGTGGTTCATTTTAAGAGGCATCAGGTAAACTAAGTGGAGAAATGTGACTTAGCTATAATTTTTGGAGGTCGAAGAGAAATCACTTATCTACTGATGATCTAATATTTGACCTTAAGAATGCGTTTTTGCGAAAAAAATTTCCAGATCATGAAGGTAAACTCAAAAAATGCAGATCTTGGCACTAGAGGTCGGAAACTATCGATAGTCGGCACTATCGATAGTGAACGATAGTTTTCGACAAACTTTCGATAACTATCGATAGCGTCGATAGTTTTATTTGAAATCAGTTGATACAACATTAAGTGAATCGGCAACTGAATCATAGATATTTATGTATTTTAAAATATATGAAAATTATATTTTATTTTATAATTCTCATTTATTAAAACATGTTTTTTAATATATGTATGTGTTTATTTTCATTAATAAGCAGTTACCAGATTTCTTTTTAAAAACAGGAACTTTCAAAAAGAAAACTGTATTTTCATGAAAAAAAAACTAGCATCCAAAAGCGAAGAAAGTATTGAGGAATTAAGGCTTTTTATTAAACAAAACCTCATTTTCTACAAGGTTTTTTTCCTTTTTGATTCATATTGCACAGCTCGTTTGAAATACGAAGCTACAGATCTTGTGCTTGATTGGCGGCAGCTCGACGTGGAGGTAGAGATGCACTGAGAAAACAATATGTTTGAATATAACAAACGCATATTTCATATAGGACAATTAAATATTTGATTGAGTCAAACATAAAATGCTTCAACCACCACTTATCACTATTTGATCCAAATACAATATGTTTGACTCAAATAAATATTTGATTGCTCTATATGAAATATGCGTTTGCTATATTCAAACATATGTATTGTTTTCTCAATGTTGTGACCTCGTCTTTAACTGCAACGCTCGACATGCCACTCTCAACGTCCGGATGTATTCCTTCCCGCAAGTCAAACACTTAACCAAATTTTTGTCCGTTGACTTGCCGAAATAGTTTCAAACCTACAAGTAAATTTATTTGGGACAGGTTTACTTTAGCTCCCAATGCCCAAGTTTTTTTCAAGTGAAACTTCTTTAGAGAGTGGTCATTTTAAAAATTAGGTGTGTACTTATAATGAAACGAAAAACGCTTCTTTAAATTGGGATCTAGCTACAGCGAGCAGAGTGTGCTGAAACTATCAGCTTCGAGATCGGTTAACTAAAACGCTGAGATATACGCGTGGAAAGATTAAACATTAAAAAAAAGGAAATTCTTAGGACGCTCAAAGAACCGACAAGACATTTTTTAACTGTCAAGCTACTATCGATAGTTAAAACGATAGTTTTAAACCATTGATAGTAAGAATGATAGTGTGAATCAATCGATAGCGCCGATAGTGCTATCGATAGTTTCCGACCTCTACTTAGCACTATGTGACATTTTTCTTGAAGATTTGAAAAAATTTTCTTTAGATCCAATGCTAAACTATTTGGCTTTGTGGTTAATTAAACCATATTAAATATAAACTTTTTTCTATGACTTTGAAGTGCTATATTCATTAAAAAATTTAAATAAATACATTACAACAGATTTTATTTATATTAATAGCTTAAACTGAAAAATTTATTAAAAAATATGTTATATTATATTCAGCCTTAATCTTTAAACACGCATAAGAATCACATAATTTTTTGAATTAAAATTACAATTAAATTAAATCCATAACTCAGGATAGTTCATAGCGTTCGCGTGCATTCAGTTTATGTCTTCGTTTAGAAATTGTCTTTTTTGTACCATATTTTCGATATGACCGAGAAGGAACCTCATCTGCATACCAAGTGCTGGTCATTTTACGTCGTCTTTTAGCAAAACCGCGTTCAACATTAGAATATTCATTACGCCCGGCAGGACTTAAGAGTTGTTTTAAGTCCTCTTCGTCACGTTCATCGCCGACTAAGTTCCGCAGCATGGAGAATGCTTTAAAATAACGTGGTTTGCGTATTATATCCTTAGCAAAAGCACGTGACCACACAATTGGATCTAAACTGGCATCATAACCAACGTCATTGGATTGCCAATGATATGGAGCGGCATCGATGAGTGAAAGCAACAGCAAAAAATCGCACAAAATCACCAAGAACATTTTAAGCGCAATGTTAAAATTAAAAACCTCTTTACTTGTTCAACTACAATTGGAAACTGCAGCACCATGGCACTAATGCCATTCTTTTAAAGTCCTTAATTTTTTTTTTTTTGTGCCAGTACAAATGTTTACCAATTGTAAGGAGTTTTTGGGATGATAGCTTGCTTTTCTCTCTTAAATTTCATTAACGATATTTGTGTCTTCATTCTCTGTTATGGATTTTCTAGCTATAAAACTGTTGTCTAATTGTATTTACTTGTATTATTTATTTGATTTATTTTCATTGCATTACCTGTAAATCTGCTACCTTCAAAAGAATGTTGTATGAGTGTGTGTGTGTGTGTGTGTGTCATTGCTTATGATAACCATACGCATGCCCAACACATTCAATGGTATATAATTACAGGTAGAAATCTTAGAGCATTCTGATTTATGTATTGATTTCTTTTTTATACCGCAAAAGCGACTTACTGTAATTATGTTAATCTTAAAATGTTGATATATGTGGATTAGCTAGGAATGGTCCTCGCACGATGTATTTTTTTACGTTTAATGTCAATAGTCGAAGGTCGATATTTGACAGCATAGGTTGATTTTTCTGTCGTCATATGCAACGCAGCGTTTCCATGTGAAAATGGTCAAACAGCAAAAAGTCCAAGAATTAAAATGATTCTATATATTATTTTAAATTAAAATGATTCATTTGATGATAATTCGTTACATAGGCACTCAAAAAAAAAAAAAAAAATCTCGTGACCCAGAGGATACACTACATTTTCGGGGTCGCTTAATCCGAATATGACCTTCAAAAATGATTTTAATTGCCAGTTTTCCCGCTACCACCCCCTTGGGGGTCGAAATTCAAATTGGCATATAAAGTTGAAATGAATGTGCATTTCTACGTTTCTTCGCATGCTAAAACCGCAAATGATAACAAAAAATAAGTTCGACGCCTCCATCACCCCCTAGCGCCCCTTTAATACCCTTAGAAAGGGTTTGAAACTTGAATTTTTATGAAAGAAAATAAAAAAAGGGGGGTGTGGGTGTTCAAAAAACTTAAGATGGCTTCTAGTTTTAACAGAATAACCTAAGGAAAAACATTGCTCTGACCATTTTTGTTACATAGCCTACTGGTCATGTAAAGTTTCGTAAACATTTCAGAAATTTTTCACATGAAATCTTCAGTTTCGTTTCCATGCCCGCTTTTTGATTTATTTGAAACGTTTCTGAAACGTTACAGAAATCTTTAAAGATTAAGAAGAATAAGAAAAAAAATTTAATTAAGTCATCGCACTTTATTGATTTTTTTTACTCGCAGTTAGGTTTTGTGACGTTTCTCAATAATTTAAAACGTTTGCACAAAACTATTCTTAACTGAGAACCAGCCGCTAGGCAACATTCACATGGTTCTTTACTACCTATGCACCTGTTGTATATAAAAAAGTAATATCAAATCATAAAACAATATTTAGATTTTATCAGAAAAATTAAGTAAACATCAAATCCTTAAGCTTTCAGAAACACAGCAGAATTATTACATGTGAAAAATTTCATTTAAAATCTGGAAATTATCAGAAACAGTTCAGAATGATTGCATATGAAGCATTACATTTGAAAATTATGGTAGATTTCTGAGCGTTCCGCTTGCAATACTTCAATTGAAACATTTCTGGTACGCTACGTACTATTCCTAAAACTTTCCGAAACGTTACATGCCGAGTGGGAAAAATATAATCCAGCACTCCGCGTTTCCATATCAGTGGGATTATGAGGAGCTGCAGGTTTATAGGACCGAGAACACTTTGAAATCGACTAAACTTTTGAGGTGTACTTATAGTATAATGTCACAAAAAAACTTTAATTTTTTCGGAAAGTTTTTAAAAATTCGAAATTTACTACATATAAAATTTTAAAAAAAAAAAATCTTCCTATTTATTGCTATCAAAGCTATGGCCTAAGTCACATGCTATACGTTTCAATTCCACTTTGGATGAATCATCACTATCAGATGGCTCTAAATGGTTAAAACGCTCAAGGTCAGTAAGCGTTAGAGGAACAGCAAAATCTTCACTGTTTTTATAATACCAATTAATTAGAAATCTATGAAGACTGCACTCTTGGACTAGAGAAAAAAAAGTCCATTTTGTTAGACTGTGTAATACTTGTGAAAAACTTATTATAACTGAATAAAACCAAATACACAAATCGAATAACAATAAATTCAATTTTTATTCATACAAAAAATATTCTACAAGGCTTTAACGTAAGACGTAGGAAAATTGCGCTATTTATACAAACTACAGCTAAATATAATATAAATTTTCTATAGCACATCATTTATGAGTTAACCGAATTTGTTGAAGAATGGTTTAAATTTCAGCAGGCCTAAGCCACCGCCAAGACCATGGCCGCCGCCACCAAGACCACCTAAGCCACCGAAACCGCCACTGAATCCTTTAAGTCCCTGACCTAAACCACCAAAACTGCCAAATTTACCACCAAAGCCAAGACCTAAGCCACGTGCTGTACGTTTCAGTTGCTTATTTGATGAATCGTCAACATTTGAACGCTCAGCATCGATAAGCTTAGTAAGAGGAACAGCAACAATAACATCTTTGCTAATTGCACTTCCAGCAGCTTTCACAGGTAACTCCATATTGTCAATTGGTAGTGCGCAGGAATTCGGGGCAAAGCAGGTGAACACGACAAAAAGCGTGAAAATTATTAGTGAATTCATTTTATTGCCACTGTTTGAAATAATTTACTTTAAAGTCCCTTGAATAATGTATTGATTGGGTCTAAAATTTATATTCGTTTGTATTTTCACGATAGATTATTGAGTACTTAAGGTTCAAATCGAATGTGTCAGTCTTTTTATACTCAAGTAATGTGGCCATATGTTGAGTTATACTAAACTTTATTTTAAATGAATTCTCAACAGAAAATACAATATGTACCATATTTTTTGTTGCCATTCTTCACAAAATGCTGCTTTTTCTTTTTTGGCGTCCTATTGGCCGACATTTGGACAAGAGGTGCTAATATTTTTATCAAATAACTCAACCAAACACTGTTGTGGATTATTAATCGATCGAATTGCTATAGTCAATTTATAAAAGGGTTCGTAAATTTGTTGAGTAAATATATTTATATACATTTTTCATTTTTCAGTATTACATCATTTTTACATTGATTAGTAGCGCATAATTTTAATGTTTTATTTATCTGTTGACTTTCGCTGAAGTTCATTTTATTTAGTAAGTGGTAATGAAAATTACATAACATAATAAACTTAACTTTATTTTTTTACTTTATTTTCCATAAAAGTTGATCTATTGTTAATTTTTGTTTGATACAACTTTTTTTTTCTGCCGAAAATATTCGAAACCTACATAGCCACATATTTTAAAAAGCATTACTCCAATTCTCATTGAATATACAAAGGTTGGGATCATAAATATTTCAACACATTAAACTCATTTCGTTGCATAGACTCTGTCAATCTTTTTTTTCTCTCTTCTAAAACAATACATCAAAAAAGGCTTGACAGCTAATGAAGAGATTATAAATCAATAAAAAACAGAAGACGCTGCTATGATTTACAGACAGTTGGCAACAATTGGTAATTTGAAAAATGAGACGTTGAAAGTAGATAGCAGTAACAAAGACATTTTACTCTTACTTTATTGAAGAATTAAATTTTTTCTAAAGGTAGCATTTAAGTGATTATGTTGTACAAGTGAAACCAAATGAAGGAGAATAATTTTCAGTTACAATAAAAAATCTGTTAAGGACTTAAAATAATTAAGGTGATTGGAAAATCTGAGGGCATAAAAAAGAATAACTCTGCGGGGCAGAAAAAAAACGCTAGACATTCAATACACATAAAAAAAAAAACAAAAATCATAAAAGAAATGCAATGAAGGATCATAAGTAAAGTGAGTTTCTCACTGCCAATATACCTCTCATTAAGTTTGAGTTACCCAGATTCATTTCAAACTCAAGTAAATTTTATTTCTCCTTTCGTATTTCCTGCACTCATCACTTGATGTTCACTCTTAAAAATTGTGGGTCCTATAAAACCTGAATTTTTTTTTATTTTCAAAAACTGGTCAAAACTGAAAAGCAGATACGAAACAAAATCACGAGGAATTTCAATCGGGCAAGGTATTGGAAATGCCAGGCTTTTGAAATTATAAATTTTTTATTCATCATCAAAATATTGCAGATTTTTATTTGTGTAAGATCCCGAAAACCGCGGTATTTTTGACGATTAATCTTAAGGCTTCCGGGACTTTGAGGACAAAAATCCATAATAGCCACTAAAGTCTTGTTTTTACGTTAAGAATTTTATTATTTCCAAGTGAACTATTTTAGTGTGAGTTGTTTTCCGCGATAACTCTCTTAGTTATTTGACATTAACTTTTTTAAAATATCGAGCAGTTCTGGTATAATTTTTATTCCACTCCAGCACCATCTTTCTCAGGTTTGCATACTGCCGCCCTTGGTTTAATACTGAACTGAAAGTAATGGTAAAAAATTATCCAGCTGATTAAGAACAGAAATATTAAATGTTAAGGCATTGCACAGTTATCACAGATATAGCTGCGAAGACACAATATAAGTCTGTGCTGGATATCACTACTAAAGAGCGCTTCACATTACATTCCGGCCATATTTGCTTTTATATATTGCGTGTTAACCCTTGTATCCAATTTTTGTTATATTTTTGGTTTTCAATAGGATCTTGCAAGTGGCATGCTAACCCTGTCTATCAACTGTATCAACTTCGTAAGGGGACGTCCATTAATTACTTGAGGTGTTTTTTTGAAAATTCGAAGTCCCACCTCCCCTTCCCTTGGTGAGATCTGGCGGGACCCCTCCCTCCCGTTAAATTATAATTTTTAATGTAAATTCTATGTATTAAGAAGTTGACGTGAGGTTTTCCTTGACCTCCTCCTCCTCCATGGTGAGATTTGGTGATATTTTGCCGGACCTCCTCCTCCCTATTTTGAGTCACGTAATTAATGGACGTCCCCTAACTGCCATACAGATGAACGGTGAACGTTACAATTCTAAACATTTTCGCTGAAATTTGGAATACTGATTCTAGAGATTTTATAGCAGCTTACAATCTGAGTAAATGTTGATAGGCACCTCATTCAATTTCATTCAGTAGCGTTATATTGGCATTGACGTAAATGGGGAAAGCAGCGGCAGTCCGCCTTAGTCGTTAATACATTATATGTATAATATGTCGTTACATTAAGATTATCCCTCAAAGAATAAATCTCTACTTTCACCAATGCTTGCTGTAGTCAGAATAGGGTATATGCTACAGTGCTCTATATAAATGACTCATTTGGAGGTTACAGCTTAAAAGCAGTTTTGATAGCTTGTTGATATTTTCAGCTTCATAAAGTCGCTACGAGCAGCATTGGAAATGTCCGCTCTTTTGCTGCAAATATTTTAATACTATTCCTTACTTTATGACAATCCACGGGAAGTGTGACGAATATCGTTCTTGAATCCTGAAATCGGCTCTCGAACCGGTTGGTCTCAACTAGTGGGCACGGGCCGGGCTTTTTTTCGTGGCCCGCGGGCCTTTGCTTTGCAGCCGCGGGCTCGGGCTTCAAAATCGAGTTTCATGCGGGCTACGTGCGGGCCCGGTTCTAACCACAAAAGCCCAAAAATTAGAGGCCCGAAAAAGCCCGAAGATATATAAATTTAATGCAATATGTAAATATCGAACTTAGGCTCATTTTTCAGGAACGATAGAATACAGATTCTCATTTTGGCGATACGTTAACTTGCTTTCAAACAAGGCTGCAAAACGGGTGACTGATATGACGTCATTGTTTGATAAAACTATGTAAAATAATCAATGTAAGTTGTTGTTTAATAAGGTTTATTAATCTTAAAATAATAAAATCATAAAAAAAGTGAATGTACTATAGTTTTGTTTCGGACCGGGCCGCGCCTGACTTTGAACAAAAAATATTCGTGCGGGCCCGGACTTTTTCAAAATTCTAGTTTTGTGTTCGTGCCGGACCGGGCCTCAAAAATTAGGCCCATATCTAGTCTCTATCATAAACGCCCCTTGATTTGTTTCTATATTTAAATTTTAATTAAAACTTCAATTGGATCAATCTGTATATTTGTTTATGAAGCAAAAATTTGGTTTTTTTTCTTGTTTTTTTTTTTTTTTTTTTTTGTTTTGTTTTTTGTTTTGGACAATAATTTAATTCAGATATTTAAATAAAAAAGCCTAAGGATAAATAGTAGAAATTTTCCGTCTCTATTTTTTACCATCAGCCATTTGAAACTTTTGACTTAATGCACCATACAATTGCAAAGGTTCTACAGTTGGTTTGATTTCTTCCATATTTGGTTTTGATGCATTTAAACCCTGGAACTGTGCAATAGCTTGGTTACTGATCGGCTCCTTATTAGGCGGCGCAGCTGGTTCAATATTTTGCTCTTGTCTTATTGGCCGCATATTGATATAACTTAAGCTCGTTTTAGCACGTAGACGAAAGTTTCTCATGAAAGTGCGTACATTTTTGCGAAACTTTCGGAGAAAACCCTTATTGACATTTACTGAAAATATTTTTATATGAAATGCATTATTTTATATTAATAAATTAAATTAGAAATCATGCTAGACTTACTTAGTGGTGTAACATTTATATCCTGTTCAAGCTCATTTAACATTGTATTACTGAAACCATAGTCATATGATGACTGCGTACTACATTGGCCTATTATTAATGTAGTGATGCTTAGCATGAAAAAAATTTGGCAATATGTCGACATTTATAGCGAAATATCAAACTTCAAATAAAACATCATCTAAATAAATGCTTCGTATTTATAGTAATTTCTTATCTTAGACAAAGATTGATAGGATTTCGAAAATTTCACTCTTATTTAACTTAAAATTGATTCAGAGTTTTATTACAACATAAAAATAATTTATGTGTTGTTTTAGTAAAAGATCTTTAAAAGTCTTTAAGTCGCCTAAAGTTATTGCATAACATTACGAATATATTTAAGGTAATAAGTTAATGTAAATGAATCAAATACAATTTTTTTAATATATGGAAACTGAAGGGAGTAATTAAAATATATTTTCTGGTTTCCGATGCGATTTTTGTTTCGCAAAGTTTTCTGTTTCCTATTCTTCTTCAAGAAAAACATAAAAATAATTCAATTAAAACGCTTTGATTTATAAAACTTACTTTATTTTTAACAAATGCACATATCACAATATAAATTTTAAACAACTGTTTATTTTAACCATAAAAACCGCCACCATAACCGCCGCCAAAGCCACCACCACGAAAACGATTCACCACACGTGTGCGTGTCACAGTGCGTACACGTTGAAAACCACCACCATAGCCGCCACCAAAACCGCCACCTCCAAATCCACCGCCACCGAAACCTCCGCCATAACCAGGTCCGAAACCACCGCCATAACCAGGTCCAAAACCTGGTCCACCAAAGCCACCAAACTGACGCGCTACACGTGGTCCTTCATTTGCTTGTTGTCCTGGCGAATTATCGATTAACAAAAGTTCTTCTACCTGTTGAACTGGCTCAGCCTCTACTGCTTCTGCACGTGTAGATTCAACATCCTGTAGTCCATTTGTTAGCTGACATAGCAGCAAAACAGCCAGAATAGCGTATACGAGAGATGAACGCATCGTTCTTAAAAAATTTGAAAACTAATTGAAACGGGCATTTTGTCGGCAAACTTATATAATTTTTAAATTCTGCCTTCTTTGTTGAAGTATTAGCTGAGATTTAATTGATTTAAGATTGTTATGTTCAAACTTTATATTGACGCTATCAATCTAGTTAAGTGCTAATATCATCAAAATTAATTCGCTAAAGTAAAAATGTAAACTTTACGGAAGTTCTTTACTATTTATTATTATCAAATGCACAGCACAGTGGGTCGAAGTAGAAACTTTCAGTGTTTCAAGAATTTAAAAAAATTTAGTCTCAACAATCTATCTAAAGATTGTGCCATTGCTTTGCGTGCTGTCATCCTCTTGTGCTCATATTTAGTTATTCCCAGCTTACACACAGAAATTATTTCCGAAAACTCTTCTTGTTTATTGACCAGAGGGGGAAACGAAATAGTCGAGTACAGAATTTGTATTACTCGAAAATTCTATTTCGTTCTGTTGGTTCGCTGATGTTATACTTTGACTTTGCGTTTCTTGTAGCAGGTTGACGCTGTAACTCGGCGTTTACACACACAAATTCTTTCTGAAAATTTTTTTTTTGTTTGTGGGCAAGAGGAGAAACCTAACGCGACGAAGCTTAGAATTTGTCGTTTGTCGCAAATGCAAAACAAAAAGTACAAAAGAGAATAGACGAGAATTTCTTTTACAGAATTTTCTTGTGTAAACGTTGACTAATTATGTTGATACTTACAAGCGCAAAGACATTTCAATTTTCATGTGTAAACGCAAAACAAATTCACAAAAGAGCATAGACCAAAATTTCTTTTACAGAATTTCCTAGTGTAGGCCAACGCTTAAGGTCCAAATCACTTTAACTAAATTAGAAGTTTTTTGCTATTTGAATGAAATTTAGCGCACAGGCGGCCACACCATCAAATAAGCTTCTTGGGATTGAAAATGGGAATCCAAATAAACATTTAAAACGGAGAGATTTATTTGATATAGTGTAATCAAATCTCTAAAAATAAGAGGAAAAATTTAGACAAGATTGGTGGGCGTGACACCATTAAAAAAATAAAACTAAAATCATCATTTAAAAATTACGGATGATATATGATTATGAGCAGTAAATTTTAATTTTGAACCAGCAGCAGCGATTATTTGAAAACTAGCATTGCAAAATAAGTTTTCCAGTTATAAACCAATTTATGAAAATTTAATAGTGTAATATTGTCGCTAATTTAAAAATATTCTACGATTTAATTTATTATATACCCTAACTATAAAAAAATGTCATGTTTGCTCCACTGTACACTATACTCATAACACCAAGTGCTGCTCAAGTGTTTACATATAATTTCAACATGATTTTGGGAGTTTCGTCTGATATAATTTGTAAACAATAGTTTAAGTTTGACAATAGCTTAACATGCTACGTCACTCATCAACTGGTTTTTTTTTATTTTTTCGCCAATTCATTGACCGTACGACCTTCGTTGCTGAAATTTTTAATAAACATATCTAATAGAGCTTTATGTAGCTTTTTTGCAGCTTAAGAATTTCTGGGAGTATCAAGAAGATAATCGCATGGAACGTATTAATATGTGCAATTAAAAGTTTTTGGCAATTTTGTGCGGTCCTATTACATGAAAATCATATTACTTTTTTTTAAAACAATTATAATAAACTTTTGACAAAATTTTTGAAGTAATAAATTTTATAAATTTCACATTGGAAATTTATTTTCATCAAAGTCTCGTGCGATTAAGTCTGATACGACTAAATTGAGAAATTTGAATGCCTCTTCATCAATATGTCGGCTGAGTCCTTTAGTAGTAAATTTCATCCATTCTTGCATGAAAATAATTCTGTGTATTTTTACTGTAGGTACCTATCATAGTCTTTGAGAAAAAAAATTAGAATAGTTGAATATAACATGTATGTATGTATGTATATCAAGTTTTCTTAAACTCAGAACTTTAAATAAAATATCTTTCTCAAACTTTAATTGTGCAAGACAATGCTCTTTTCTATATTCCAGTATTTGTAAAACAAAAATATATGTAAAACAGCAATATACGTAAAATATCAGAAAAAGTAAGAGTGCAGTACGCATATATAAGAAATTTATTTTTTCAAGAAATACGATAACAAAAACTTAACCAATAAAACCACCTCCGATACCAAAACTTTTTGTGTGGTAACTTTGACTAAATTTTCCAACACCTTCAAAGCCACCAACACCACCAATTAAATCAGCACCATCGTAGCCACCATGTCCGCCATATCCATTATAGCCACCGTAGCCTCCGTAGCCACCATATCCATCATAGCCACAATAACCACCGTATTCACCATAGTTTTCGTATCCACCATAACCGCCATAGCCAGTACCATAGCCAATACCATAACTAGGTATAGTATGAACAACCGGCACAGAAGTAATGACTGGTACATAGTTTACTACCGGTACTGCATGCAGAATTGGTGTGGCATAAATTGGTGAGCTTATGCCACCAAAACCACCACCAACAAATCCGCCATAGCCAGCGCCAACAACTATGTGACGTGTCTTTCGTTCTGAGTCATCGATATTTTGCTTGGCGTCACTTAATTCTGATGTTACTTCCAAATTATTTAGTACCTCGTGTGTAGGGTTTTGCAAATTTGGTAATGAATTTGCACTTGGATATGCAAATGCTGCTTGCGCTAGATTACTGACAATAATGACAAATATTGCCAAGTTGCAAAGTTTGCGGCCAAGACAAAAACTCATTTTTATTTGTTGATTTTTCTTTACACAATTTTCTTTAATTTGCGGTATTATTTCTTGCTTTACTTTTATTATAGAATTTATTAACTTGTTGCTCTGGACATTGCTGGCCGATTTCTGCTTGTGGGCATATTTCTGCTTCTTTGAGGGTTTGGCAAAGTCGGTTTCTTTTCCATTAAAGCAAAGCAGCAACAAGCATATGCCTATAGCTTGAAAATATGAATACATATTTGATATTTACCTATTCAATTGACGCTTTTTAAACTTTCTGCTCAGAAAAATCACCAAAAGTTTAAGTGTTATTTACATGATAGTTTACAGGCGCCTCTTGAAAAAAGTTTAAAAACACATAAGCTATGATTTATTGTTCAAAGTTATCCTTGATATGATTGTTGGCACGTAGAGATATGGTAATGAATGTATGTATGTATGTATGAATATGCATATATATTGTTTTCAGTTTGAACTTAAAATAAGACGTACAGTGCAGTCGTGGTAACGTGAACTAATTAAAACCAAGGTTAGATTGCTTAATTTTTTATTAAAATTTTTAGTTTTTTGGTGAAAAATACCACCGCAAACAAATATGTTATTATTTTTATTGTTGTTTTTATTGATACTGTTGCTTTGTTCTTCTTTTTGTTGTTGTTGGTGATCTTGTTCATGCTTTTTCAACAAATCCTAAATTTTCAAGTAAATTTCTAGAACTCGTTAACTTTCCTTCCGAAAAGAATTCGGTTGCCCAAGAAAAACCAACTTAGAATAGCACACCATTTGAAAGGACATAAAATGCGCTTTCTTATGTATTAATTAAAATTTTTATAAAGTAAAAATTTTTCCAAAAAATAACGCTTTTTTAAAAAAAAGTTGACCAGAAATTTCGATAAAGTATCATATCTCGAAAATTATCAAAAACTATAGGTGAAATTTCAAACTTTTATGAGCTTAAATAATCTTTCATATGGCATCCATTTTTTGAAAGTCGATACAGGGGTTCCCAAATTAAGACAACGATTTCATTAAAAGCTATATCTCCGACTTCCGATGGCTATATCTCCGAAATTAAATGCGTTATCCCACTTTTGATTCTATATTCGTGTTCATTTTTGAAAGCTTAGTAAGATAAATAGGATTTTATAAAAAAGTGAGAGGCACTCCCAAAGTAAACTTAAGCCAAAGAATTGTCAAAATACTTATGCCAAGAGCTAAACAATATAAAGTTTGGCATGAATAGAACTAAAAATAGACTCTTTGTTTTGCGCATCATTTTCGTACCGTTATTTAACGGTACTAAACAAAGCAACGTTCGATAGTCACAAATAGATTTTGTCAAAATAATTATGCCAACTAGTGTAGTCTATGCAAAATTTATTTCGTTCAGGTTACCGCGTTGTTCACGTTAGGCGGTGGTCACGTTACCGCGACTGCACTGTATACATATTATTTATTTCATAGCGAAACAAAATTTGTCAAATTGGTGGAAAATTGATCTGACCATGTGGAGTGTAGTTGGAATCTGTGCACTTTTTTTAGAGAATTTAATTTTTCTTAAAATAATTACTAATTTTTTTTAACTCCGAATAAATGAACCGTATGGCCACAAAAATCAGTTAATATTAATTTTAAGGTCTTTTAAGGAACAATAGCTTTTGGCTACACCTAAATATTCAAGTTCGGAAATTTCCCTGAGGTTGGATTTTTCTATTTGTAACAGAAACAAAAAAAAATTGATCTAAAACTTTGTATTTACATAAGTAACTCATGTTGATACAACTTATTTAATCCTTAAAATTTGAAAGCCCAAGACACATACTGGTATCACGGACGGTCAAAAAATTTAAAATTTAGGTTTAAGCTCAAATTTATAAGACAAATGAACGTTTGCTATAAAAATTGAGAAAATATAGCATTTTTTCTGTAGAATACGATAAAAATATTTTCAAATTTGTAAGATTATTTCTTAACTCTTTTTTAGAGGTTTTAAATATTAAAATCAAAATTTAGGAAAGTATAACTTTTTTGAAATTACTTATCTTTTTTATGTAGCCGCCAGAGGGCTCTGATGATGAAAATTGACTTAAAAATTATATTTTTCTATGAAATTCATATAAACCTTATCAGAAATAAAATAACAATTATGAGTTTTCACCTTCTGAGCCCTTAAAAAGCACGCTTAAACACGAACATTCTGGAATAATAAAACCATGCAATTTGGCTCTTTATTCGCGGAGTTATAAGCATTTAAAATAAAGATCATTTAAATACGTTAATTGTCAAAAAAATTTATATCTCTTAAATAGCTGGATAAAAAAAGTGAAAAAAATTAGGGAGAATACTCTCAACCAGTATTAAAAAAAGCTTAAAAAAATCAGAAATGTAAAAGCAAAATGGTGTTACGTTTGGCATGGAATGCTCCATACATAGCATAAGACTTAGACAACATATGCGTTCGAAGTTGTACTGTATACTTGAAACTTAAACTTGAGATAATCAGAATATGTTGCATTGTAATTGGTATTTCCATCATAATCGACTCATACAGTAGTTAAATAGTGTTCATTTACTTAAAAAAATTTATTGAAATTAGTGGCCTTTGAAGAGTTACATTAAGATGTTCATTAAAAGTATGAGTATAATGGTTAGTCTAAATAGTTATTACTATGCCGCGGATTTTCACACAAATTCTTGATTTGTTTGGGCATGTAAGAAACAATATAAACAAAATAAACAAAATATCTTTGCGCTTCAAGAAATTTCCATTTAAATTGATTGACTTTTTTTGTCAATTCTAACCTGGAATCAAATCTTGGAATTGATAAATTTGAATTTCACTCCAAGAAACTAGGGAGCGGTATCAACTTTTTCAATTCCATGATAAAAGAAATAGATTCCATACCGGAAGACTCTGATTGTTTCTAATCAACATGGGAAAAAACATAAAAAGGTGGCTTATCTTACATTCGGGCATCACAAAGGACTTTTAAGACGTCCGAGTGTTCTTGCCATTTGATCGCCAAGCTGTATGCTTAGCCTAACTTAACCTACCTATACCTACCTTAAATATCTCACTGATAATAAAGTCAGCTCGATTTTAGTTTTACAGAACATGATATTTCGAACGAAACGTAACCAACTCATCGTCGTCAACGAACAAACCAAATTAGCACCTTTGCTCAATTGCCAAACAATTGAAGGTCATTCGCATTCAGAAGACAAACAAACTACAACAAAAAATGGTCACCTTTAAGCCACGTGCTAAGTGGACGTCACTGTTACTATGTAGTATGTGGCTCAAGATTAACAATTATGAAAATAAAACAACAACAAAAGCAACAGTAGAGTAAATATGTACCCTATACAATATTTAACAAGTCTTGGAACTAAAAAAAAATAAACAAGGTTTCAATCGAAAATACTCGTACATATTTTTGGGAAATTCATGAAAAGCTTACATATGATATGAACATGCCAAGTAACAACAATCAACAAAACAGTGATGATCAGATGCAGCGTGAGGTATAAAACGATAAGATACATAAGAAAAAATTCAAATAGTAACTAGATAGTAAAGTCATTGGTAGCGCTAAGCAATAGATATAGCAATAAAATGGTGTTGAAAATATTAACAATTCTACCAATGTTAGTCATAGTAACTACGGCGTTACAATTTCCAACGGAAGTACCGACTAAATCAGAAAAACTGCCCGATAGTAGTAGTGAAAACAGAGAGCCACGTTCGCTCATTGGTAATAACGGTCAAGGATTAATTGATGGTTTTGATGGCATTGGCATAGTGGACAGCTTTGGCGGTGAATATGGCTCACACTTGGATACCGCACAGACACTTCAAACTCTACCAGTTGTCTCCAATTTGCAGACAGTACAAAATATTCCTATCATATCAAATGTACAGACTGAGCAACAAGTACCAGTTTTGTCAACAGCTCAGCATGTACATCCGCGTTCTGTTGGTGGAATTGGCGGCGGCGGCTTAGGTGGTATTGGTGGCGGCGCTGCTTTTGGTGGTTTAGCTGGTGCTGGTGGTGGATTTCATCGTTATCGCGAAACACTTGTCGTTAAAGGACGTGGCTTTGGAGGTGGTTTCGGCGGTGGTCTTGGCAAGTTAGGAGGTTTCGGTGGCGGCGGCTTTGGTGGTGGCGGTGGTTTTGGTGGTGGTGGCCGTTTTAAAGCACGTTATGTCAAGAAATATGGTGGCGGTTTTGCTGGTGCTGGTGGTGGTATTGCAGGTGGAGGTCTGCTTGGCGGCGGTGGCGGTCTTGGAGGAGCTGGTGGTTTCTTAGGATAATATAATTTTTAAATTTAACATTTTTTATAACATCTTAGATTTTAAGGAATAACAATAAAAAAGAAACTGCTATATCGAATAGAGCCATATCCTTTAGAAATTTTTGTTTTCTTTAATAGCTCACTGTCAATATTCAGAAATATATTTAAAAACTTTATTAAACATTTATTTTTGCCGCAACAGGATGGTGCCCTGGTTTAATAAATCAAGGTGGCTCACAAATGGGATATGTAAGATTTCAAATTTTTATAGCAAAAATATTTTTTTTGCTCAAATCTTAACACCATAATAAAGAACTGGTGAAATTTTCACATACTTAGAAATAATTCATTTTGCTAGGAAGTTTCGAAAAAGCCGTTATTTGGAGGATTTTTGTTATTTAAGCAAAAAAAAAAAAAATTTTTGGCCCACACATGCAATGACAAGCTCATCATCAAAATATAATTTTAAGGAATAAAAAAATTATTTTGGGAAGGCTATTAATTTATTAATTTCAACTTGGAAACCCTGGTTTAACCAGTTCAAGCATTTATTTATCTATTTCGCAATTGGTGAAAGAACATTTTTATTAAAGTGTAGTTTTCTTTGGAGTCTTTTTACTTATATTAACTAGGCAGACGTTTTGTGCAGAAGAAGATCCAGTAATTTAAATTTTTATTCAAATAAAAATAAGCTTATTTCATAAAAGTTATTTTATTACTCACAGTAAAAAAAAAATTATTTTAAAAATAAATGTTCATAAACTTAGAAACACCCTATATCTACAGAAAACACTCACTACATGCATCTCGCTTACAAGTAGACCTGCGCGTTTAATACACTACTACTGCCGCCACATTCAAAAACAACAGGGTTGCCTTTGCCAACAACATTGCTATGACAATATGCTCAGCGACAATACTTAAACAATACTTGCGCTCCTCAAAAACCCCAACCTTTAGCGGAAAATGAGAGCATGAAAGCAAGGAATTTAACTCAAAATTTTTCAACTAACGGTACGAGGGCTATTGTGCGAAAAAAAATCAGTTGTTCAACTCATTGAGACGAGTACGGTTCGTAGTGGAAAAATCGAAATTGTCGAGACGGGGAAAAACGACTTTTTTTATGTGCTAATTAGGTGGAAAATTTAAATTTTAGATAGAAATTAATAAAATAAGAATTTATGTTGTAAGAAAATAAGCTCTGACAACGGAATGTAATTGCTAAATACAACAAATATTCTTGTTGTACGGGGGAAATTGTAGTTATATAGTGAAAAAAATTTGTGCAAAGTGAAAATGAAGTGAAAAATTTCACCCAAGCAAGCAGCTAAAGAATTGTTGCAAAATTTTGCTTTGTGTTTTCCTACTTTTCAATATTTTCATATAATTTTCTTTTTTGTGTCGAAACAGCCATAACAACAACAACAGCAACAACAACTAAAAATAGCAGACATTTATTTTCGTTAAAAATAAATTCATACTCAACAAATACAAAAATACAAAAAAAAAAGAAAATACACGATGCAGGCGAAAATGAAATATTTATGTCTAAAATATTTCAAATGTTAATAAAATACAACCTGAATTTTGAAAACTGCCAAATTTCCTTAGTGACATGGTGAGGAAAAACTAAATTTTCTAATAACGAAAAAGTTCAAAGTTGATAATTGCCAAACTCTGAATTTAAAAACGAAACCTGAAAAATTATTTGAAATAAGGGAATATCTGACGAATAGCAGCAACATCATCAAGGTAATATTTGTTGTTTTTTGTTAAGTTAAAAGTTAAACCACCCGACTACGTCATCCAACGAGTTTAAAAAGAAAATACAAGAAATTTATGTGGCTTCCTCAACTCAAATGGGGTCGCCTTCGTCAACAAAGTCTAACAGTTTTTTTTTTTTTTTTTTTTTTTTTTTTTTTCAAAATCATATTCCACCCTCAACTTGTTATCACATTCACTTTTTTTATTTTTCATTTCCTACCTTTTTGTTCCTTTCTTTACTACTACTACCTATAAGAATATACTCTTATCATGTCTCTTATACAACAACAACAACAACAAAATGCGAAAAATTTAAAGGGACTTTTACAGCAAGAGCCCTCTCAACACAGAAACACTGACCCTTGCGTGTTGCTGTCATCGCCGCCGTTATAGTCTATTCATTTTTCTTTTTTTTTAATCATGGTGGTGGTATCTGTATGGTCATATGTTTAACAGGGTGTTTCCGCAACCCTTGAAAACCATTTACAACCCCTAAAACTTTGTATGTTCTTTTCTTTGTGTTTTAGCAGCGCTCTTTTTTTTATTTTCTCAAAAATATTTGACATTCCTTTGATTGTGGATAAAATTAAAGGGATTGGCAGAATAAGTTATTTTTACATAAATTAACCTATTTATACTCGTAAATTAATTAATTTTATTCATTTTTTTTTTGTACAACATAAGACAAAGCAACAGTTTAGTGAGTATTTTTAAGTGACGTAGTAAAACATTCTCAAGGACGCTTGAGAAAAATATTTAAATTCAAAGAAGCTGTGCGCATTTCATCGTTTGTGCAAGGACCATTAATATCAGACATCTCATGGGTCGAATCTAAATCTAAATAAATGTAATCGTGGAGAATGGAATATATGGTTTCTTGAAGGTCCTTTATTTTGGAGCTTAAATTTAATATGTGAAAAATTTATTTGACTCAACTTTTTAAGGGTGTTAAGGTGGCTAAAATCAGCAAAATAATGTGATAAACCTTGAATTTGTTATTCAAAAATTATCTTTACCTTCAATCACTACTAAATTTAGTGCTCGTACTAAATATGAAAAACTTTTCAGCTTCTGTGAATCCCTTAAGGTCTTTCAACCCGTAAACAGCAATCATGCTGAGATCCAAGCTCCTATATATTTGATTTTTCTTTTCTCGTGGGTTTTTAGGGAGCTCAGACTGTTAACAATTCTTCGTTTCTAAGAAAAAGTCTAAATTGTTGCCCCACAGTACTACTAGATTATTATTTCAAACGCAAATATCTATTACCTCAAAATGAACTAACGTCTGATCATTTCTTTTAACTTTCTAACGTCATATCTCTCAAATTCCTGATATTTTTATCTACATACATATGTAATACATAGTAAAACTGACAGAATATGTAATTAGCATATGATACATAGCGTTTAGTGTGTATGGTAATAAAATCTTTTATATTGTAATTTAAAGTCAAATCAAAATTGCAATGATTTCCAAAACTACCCACTTAAGCAAATTAAATGTCATGTCCCAAACAAACATAGCCGACATTTATTTCTTTAAGGGCATATCCATTAAAGTTGATTTTTATAGCTAAAAATAAGATATTGATATTTTTATGCTACAGAAAAGTTTTCTTCTCGCGAAATATCGATAATATCGAGATGAATTCAATAGCGTTCAATAGTATTGATAGTCAATAAAAGACTAAAAGTATGTCTTGTATCAAAAAGTAAGAAATAGAACGGAAAATGTAGTAAGGCATCACATAATATCGAAAAGTAAATAAAATTCATTTTTACAAATGTGACTTATCTTTCCTTTCTTCTATATAAAATAGTTTTCGATATCAGGAAATTTGCGTATAATGAAGAAGAAAGATAAAAGAACAAATCAAAGCAAATATATAAGTAATAAAAAAGCAAAACGAGCGGAGGACGGAGCCCCCTAGCTCAGTAAAAATAATCTTAGAAATCAATTTCCTGATTTTTCGTTATTCGAGATAATCGACTTTGAGGTTAGAAATCGAATATCCTTAAAACTGACCACAAATGTTTTGCTATATTTTTTATCTTTCTAGAAAGTTTCCAAGATTTTGTGTGTAAAATATATATATAAATTCGGGCAGAACGCAACACTATGGAAATGGAACAATTATTTTCAGAAAATTATAAATGAATGAATGAATGAAATTTAAATCTTTTTATTTCATTTAAGCATTCATATAATCCTGACATTCTATTAGAAGGAATTGATCGAAATCCTAAATACTTATATGTAGTTTACTTTTTCTGTAGAAATAGTAATCCATAAAAATACTGTAGCTGAGCTACATAGTAAGCTCTTTGAAGTTTCCGAATCTTTTTTACCAGATCGAAAGTCCAACTCCTATTATCTTGGTAGTCCTAACATAAGAATTAGATTCTGAACTTGAACAATGTTCAGTACATACTATATTCAAAAATACACTGCGATCTCAGTGAATGAGTCGATGTCAACTTGATATTTTAATATGAAAGATAACTCCGTTTTGTGGTATTTGAGTGCTCGACGTCTGTTTTTTGATAAATTTAAGCTAGAATGCATTATTTAACTTCCAAAAGTCAATAAAGCATCAAGAACTTCATCGACATTAAAGAAGCAGGTTTATTGGCGTGGTTGAAAACAGTGGCGTCAATTCGGTAGGACTGGGGAGGGCATTGCCCCCGCCTCCCAAGTATCTGATACCCCTCTTAAGGTTTTGGTGAAGTGACGCTCCTGGTTGAAAACTTTTTTTACCTTCAACATGATTCTTGTATTAAGATAATTTTTTCCTATTAACTTACGTTTTCTTCACATTCCGTTTCGATAAATGGAGTCATTTTGCTTGTTTTTTGTAAGTTTTTCTCATATAGTGGAATCGTAAACATAAACGCTTGAGCTTAGTTTCTGATAATTGAGATTCTTATACTCATTATCAGCAGAGTTACCTAATTCATTTTCTATTTTTTAAATAAAAATTTATATATAATAATTATTTCATGGAATTGTCCCTATATCCAAGTGCTCGTATATCCACCGACAGTTTATGTAATAGCCATGGTTTATTTGATTGTCTTGGAGACAAAGCGCTCGCTCTCTACTATAATTTTCCTTCTCTTGTTTTTGATAATAAATTATTTGCTTGGCGCTTAAACCCAATGCAATTTTCTAAGCAAATTGACAGCTGTCAGTTGCACACTCACATGTAGACAGCTAGGAAGCAAATGCATAGCGTGTTAAGAAAATAACAGTACAAGCATGTTTGTGTGTTTTGTCTTTTGTCTGTATATGTATTATATATGTATGTATGTGTACATACATTGCATATGTATGTATATATTTATGTGTATGGATAAATGCGCATAGTTCAGGGAAAAAGTGAACTATATAGAAATTAAGTAGTTCAAGGTTGCTTCCCGCTTGCAATCCGTCCGTCTGACTGACTGACTGTATTTGCTTTCCTGTAGCGCAAGTTTTGTATTTGCGCACCCCATTCAAAGTGCACCCAGCGTACCGGGCGGTTAAGTGACGTACACCACCCACTCAACTGACAGCGTGTTGAGTAGTGTGTTGAGATGTTTTACTATGATATACGCTCAATTTTCATTTTTTGTGATAAAAGAGAGAGAGAGAAAATAGAAATGAGAGGATGTAACGTGAAAAAATGTTTTCGTCATCGGGTGGCCTTGAAAATACTGTTAATAGCAAGTCTTATCATTTGACATTTCTCCAGTGAAACTTTTTTACGGGCACTAAGTTGCATTTTTTCGCAAACGGAAATAAAAAGTTTTCATCGAACGGAAATATGAAAAAATGTTGATAATTTTTTCAACACAGTTACTAATAAAATATTGGTCAAAAAGAATAAAATAAATTTTTTTTTGTCCATAACTGTACTTATTTATATGTACATTAAATTCATTTATAAGAAATTCCAAATAATTTTCAATTCATTGCTAGGGCACATAGCAAAGCTACCCTCACTGTACATATTTATTTTCACTTAAACCAAAAAAAAATCAAATAAAATCTCCAAAGTTTATCCGCTCAAAAGCCAAAAGTGCTATATTTGCAGTTTAACTTGAAAATTGTAATTGGATAATAAATTTTAAATTGTAGTAGCAAAACGCAAGACAATAAACAAAAAAATTTTAATTATTGCTGGTAAAGAGCACTTAAAAATCCATACAAAAAAAAGCCCCACACAAAAATTCTCGAAATCAACAGAACCATTAACAATTTCAAATTTATAAACAATCGAAGAAAAAAAGAAACATTTACATAGAACCAAGCAACTGCATATTTTGGAGCAACATTATTAAAACTACGCTATTTCGTTTTTGTTTATTCTACAATTTAATGGTATCGTATTTCATAAATGACCCGTTTTCGTTTGGACACTGCAAGTTGTAATCTGGTAGTTTATAAATTCAAGCATGGCTTGAGGCGTATCAGCGATGAATGGATAAGACGGTAGCAGTTTTATAATATGAAATTTCAACTTCACGTAGAATAACATTTGAATGAAAAATATCTATTTACCGAGCACGTTGATATGAAGGGCGAAAATTCCATGGAAAAACGTATTTTGAAGAATGCATATTAGGATGGATCGAAAAATACTTTAATCAAATGAATTTGTAATAACGATAGAAAGTGTTTATTAGCTTAGTTAACGTTGATTGGATTTTTTTTTAATTTTTGACCTTGATTTTTTTTCATTGCGGCAAGTCGGCTTAAGGTACTTAATCCATGTACGATTTATTTAAGGAATCTTTCATTAAAGCTATGTTTCATAATATTCCTTAGAATTGAAGTTGCACCAAAATATTGGGCATTTTCTATGCGAGCTCTCAATTACGTACCTAGAGAAGTTCGCAGCCTCGGCTTTCAAGATGTTTTGATCTATACTATATTTGTTTCTGGAGAAACAGTTTATTAAAAAGAAGGCCTGAAAAAGTCAATCAGCTTCAACAACTATTTATATTTTTTGATAGGATAAGTTGGTGGTGGTGAATGGTGTGAAAATGTTAGTAAAGCGGGTAAAGCTTGGGATGGTGGAAAAATGCAACAAAACACTTTTATCGATCATTCATCGCTTACTGGTAATCTGCAAATATCTTCAGTGAAAAAGATGAACACTTCTTAGTAGAAGACTCAGCCACGAGAGCCTGAACTTCATGGCCGTACTTCCACTTGTTGAAATAACATGTTTGTACCAATGAAATTATTTTTTGTTAAGGCGAATAAAAATATTTGTTGATTAACTTCATAAAATTTCATACAGACATTGTATGTATTTATATCCAATTCGAAACTAAGTACCTACTTTTACGAAAAGTTCCAATGCCATCACTGATAAGTACATACATTTTCATAAAAATTGTCGAAATCATACTTCTGAAAGCAGTCAGTAATATAAGCTAAGTCATTATACTGGCAAAACACGTTGAAGGGCATGGCACCACCCACAATATTGCTTTAACCTCAGTAAAATTTGTTCGAGTTTTTCAATCTCTCTCAATTATTTGCAACATTTTCCATGTATTTCCGACTCTTTCCAACATTTTTCAAATTTTGTGCAACCTCTTTCAACTTTTTCAAAACTTTTCATCATTTTCCATACTTTTTTAACCTCAAAACGAAATACCAAACTGTAGTCGGTCTACGGGTACTTATTACACAGGCCGACAGCATCTTAGACCCAGAAACCAGACTATATATTTCCGAAAGTTTTTGATGCGAAAGCCAACTTTAATTTTGGTGAAATAAAAAATCCGCAAGGTTACATGACCTCAAAAATGTGCAATTTTAGGTAAGGATGCCTCGAAAACCAAAGCTGATAAAACATTTTTGAGGCCAGATTTGATTTCAGCGCATCAAAAACCTTCGGAGACATATAATCTGGTTTCTGGATCTGAATGTTGGTTAACGTTGTCGGCCTGTGTTATTAAAGCAAAAACTTTAAAAAGAGCTTTAAAAATAATTTTAAGAACGCTATACACTTTGTTATTAAAGTACCTCATTTTTCGTAAAGCCGTATCATATATCCTGAAATACTTCAAATATTTCAATACGGTTATTATGGAATGTTATTTTGTAAAGGTTCATCTATTAATTTTAATGGAAAATTTGGCTGGTTGCTTGAATGAACATTAACTGCCTGAAGCGCAACTGGTGTAGGTAATCACAGCGTTTTCTGCAATCATTACATTACTGAAAGGATTCACAAGGCGTGCATGTATAATATTTAATCACATATACATAGCACTAAATTGCCATGAGTTGAAGCGGCAACGTTTATTTTTAGACAATTTGCTTCTCATTATTTTTAATCATAACTGTGCGTAACATTTGAGTATGTATAATATAATACACAATTTTAAGATATATTTTGTGCCTTTTGAAACAAAAGCTCAACTTTAATGGCTTTGGTTAAGAGAAGGGAATTTGTTTTAAATTATAAATTTCAGAATTTCTTATGTTATTTCATATACATATTCCCATATGTGTAATGATTATAATCTCACAAAAAAATATTCATCTCAAATTTCTACCACCTAAGAAAAAAATTAGTAAAATTCCCTTTCTTTCGTGTGATCATAAAAATTGTTAATAAGTCTTAAAAACCATTGGATTTTCTAGATTTTTTTAACAAATATTATAGAATTCAATTTTCAGAAAATAAAACTAATTGATAAAACGACTGTTGATTTTAATGAATCATTAATGACAAATCTTGAATTTGAAAAAATTGTGAATAGTTTAATTTTCCTTTAACTTTATACTTTCTTAGTACTAAAAGCTATCCTTAATATACCAGTGTTTGTTGCAACTTTTACAGAAAACTTACGTTACTTCAAATAAATTAGTTCTTTTTATAATTCACAAAAATGCCATAAAACAAAAACCATGGAAAGTGCTAAAAGCATTATTAGCAAACGCCTATAGTAAATGTTTTGGCAACTAGAATATTTGTTCGCAAAACTATGTCGAATCATATGGGGTAGCACAAAAAAAAAATGGAATATGAACAAAATATTAATTCTTAAATGTCGCAAGGCCATGATAAAGATTATTTATTGTTGCAAAATTTATGAAATTTATTATATTTTGTGCTCCACTTGGCACTTGCAGTACTTATGACACAAAATGTTTGTTGTTCATTCAAAATATAACAATATTAGCATATGCGGCAACCCACATTCTATATAATTTATGCCATTGCTTGTAATGTGAAATGTCTACATTTTCCTAAATGAAAAAGCTTAACCCAAAATACATCAAAATTTTTATCGCAAAGAAAGTCATCAATTTTAAAACAACATCAATTTCATAAAAATAATTTATTGAAATATTTCTTTGCAGCTAAGTGGATAATAAAAGAACTTTATTTTTAATAAAAATAAAGTGCAAAACGTTAAGTACGTTGTCACATAAATAATAAAAATAAATTTATGTTAGCGCTTAGGAAGGGTTAATTTTTTTGACAAAAACTCAAAATTCAGTTAAATTTGTCGCAAACTATAAAGTTTAAAATTGCATTTTATAACAATTATTTTATCAAATATTTAGCTTTACCGCTATGAACGAAAACAATAGAAGGGAAGGCAACAACTACAAAAGCTATGACAACAATAAAGGATATACCAGTAAAATAAATAACAACAACCATAAGAAATACAAGAAAATATTATTGTTATCAAAGACAACAAAGCAACATAGAAACTTGGCCAAGATCCAAGCGTATGATAGCAGGACAAGCCGATAAATATAAGCAAACAATAACGCACAAGTACCCGATAGGAAATATTTTTGAAACCATTTAATTTCAGTGAGTAAAGTTTATGATTTCTATAAAGTGGGTTAAAACACAGTTACCAGATGTCTTTGAGACAAATTGAGCAAGTTCAGAAAAATTGATAGTCTGCTGTACCACTATTGTCTAAAAAGCTGTCGATAGTGGCTTTTATTGCAAATGTTTTCAAATTGTTGACCAAAAAAATGTCCTCACTTTTCAATATCTAAAATGAGAATATTTACAGAAGATTTACAGAAAGGTTTGTTGGTAGTAAAAAATGGGCGAAATCGTTTCACGGACACAGCTACCACCTACACAAATAAAATGTTGAAAACGATCTACTGAGAGAGTTATTTGAGGTAGTGTATCCGAATTTCTCATAAATACTAAAAATAACTTGGATAAACTCTAGACAAAAAGTTGGCAAAATTCTGCAATAGAGAGCGTGGTACTTGCTATACAAACAAACATTTAAAACGATATAATGAGAGAGTTATTTAAGGTAATGAAAACTTATTGCGCACAAACAGTAGAAATGATTCGGAAAAGCTCTGGACAATAACTAAGCAAAATTTTACAAGTGGGCGTGGTACTCTGCAAATAAAATACTACACTGAGGCACACATTTTAATTAGAGGGCATGGCACTTACCATATGAGTAAAAATTTTAAATTTTTATACTGAACGAGTTATTAAAGTAAATCTTGCCAAATTTGCGTTGTATGATATATAATTATAATTTTTGGCATGACCAACAATAACACCCTTACTAGTTTTCTTATTAAATTTTCAACAAAAAGTAAGCAATGTTTTACATTTCTTGAAGGCAGTCTGTCACTTGAGTAACTAAGCGAATTTGATAGCTTTGGTCACCGATTGCACATTTCGCAATTAGGTACGTTTGTATTGCACTAATGCACTCTACATGAATTAAAAAGGAAAAATAGGACAAAGGACGTTGTCATTGCTAACATAAAGGGTATGCAGACAAATGTAATACAATGACAACAATGACAATAACGACAACAATGCTAATGGCTGAAAAAACTTAAAAAATTACAAAAAAAAAACTGAAGAGAATGTGCTTTGGAACCAATTGTACCTGAAAAATAAAAAAATTAAGACCGATGGACAAATCAGTAAAAACTTTTGTTTTAAGAATTTATTCAATAATGTACCTACTTTTAAATAAAATATGTGGCAAAAAATGTCTGAAATGGTTCAATTTTATTCCTATTTCATATTACTTTTAATACCTTTATTGCTTTATAAAGGCCTAATAGAGTCAATTGAGCAATGAACGGAGAAAATTATGTATTTTTTCATAAAAAGTTTTTGGAACATATTTTTTTTTCGTTTTAGGAAAAAATGTTCCTAATATGAATGTCGCTAATAAGGTTATTTAGGAATATTTTTCTGAGTTTTAAGAAAATTTTCGAACAAGTGATTCATACACAAAAGAATCAGTTGTTGGGCCTCAATGTTTTCGGGACTAAGGTTCTTATGAAAAAAACTGTAACATTATTGTCTCATACTAAATTATGCCCACACACGATTTCTGAGCTATATTTAGGAAGATCATGTCTTAGTTGTTGATAAAGAATTTTCGGATGTGTCGACTGTATAAACGATAAAAATATGGGTGCCAACTTAGAATTTTTTGATTTTTTCAGGATTTGAATGTTAACTCAATCAATTTTTTGGAATTGTTTCACTTAATTATTAATCATAGTCTGGGTAGATCGATTACGTTGACCAAAAATTACAAAAAGCATTTTTATTTGTGTGCCCTTTTGAATAATAGGCTTGAATCTCTTTTACGTATCTTTCACTGATTTATTTTAAACATTTTTTGTGATGAGAAAAAGGAATTTTTGTCATTTTGGAATAGTTTCTCATAGACATATTAATTCAAGATAGTCTTAACTTCAAGAAAAACCGTGGTTCAAGGGTGTGCTCCAAAAAAAAAATCAAACCGTGGCCGGCTAAAATGGCAATTTCTGTAGTAATGCACAAATTACGTTAATATTTTGCTTGAAATTGTGCCGAAATTTTTGTTTTCTTGATTTAATTTGAGCACATTTTATTGTCATAACAATCACAGCTATTAAATGCTCATAAAAACATTGAAACATTTTATATACAAAATATTTGGAATACCATTAACATTGAGAAAAACATTTCCTATCAAATACGGTAAGCACGAAAGGAAAGCAAACAAATAGAAATGTTGCGTGCACAAAGATAATTTAGTAGTTAATTTACCAAAAAAAAAAGTCTAATACAAATAAGAACCAAAAATCAAATATGAAATCAATAAACTTTTGTTCATTCTGTTTGCGCATTAAGGTAAGTACTATTAAACGTTCATTAGTACTCGTGTACACTGAAAAAAAATAGTCAAAACTTTGCGAGGTCATTCACGGCAGGCTTTAGCCAAGGTTGAATTACAAAAATTACTTGAATGAGGAATTATTTGGGATATTATTTACAGTCGATTTACAACAAAAGGAAAAAGAGTTTCCAGAGCTCTTTTCATTGCAAATTTACTGTTTTTTAATATTACGTACATAAAACAAACGTATGAAACTTTAAAACATTCGATTTTGCTTAGATTTTAAAACGTCAAAGTATGTACCTTGAAAGATAACACAGCAACCCAAATTCGAACTCTTTAGGTAGGCGGGGTCCAATTTAAATTAAATTAATTTTTTAATTTGAAAAATTAAGGTCAAATTTTAAAATTTTCGAAAAATAATTACGACCATTCGAAGGACCATTAAAATATCTATCGGATGCACTTGGACTAAGATTTTTACAGCCCACCCAATAGAACAACACTTTGACTAAGTTTGAGGTCAATCGAATATGTTCGACTTTTGGGTTGAAACATTTAACAATAAATGCGTCATATAGTACATACAATATATACACATACATATTATAGTTTGATATTATGTTTTTAGCTAGAAATAAAATTGAATTCTTTACAGTCTTACATTTTTTTTTCTTATTTTAATTATAAAAATGCATTCAAATTTATCGCATCGTTTAACTTTAAATTAAATATTCGCAATGACGCTATGACGTTGAAAAATGGAGTTCTTGCCAAAAAATTCACTGTATACTAAAAATTTAGAGTTGGGAAACAAACGAACATTTTTGCCAGACATGCGTTACGAGGCCGTCGATTTTTGAACCATGCTGTTTGCATGCTCATACCCAACTAGAAATTAAGCGAATAGTGACATATGGAATGTGCAAATCTACAACTAAATTATCCAAAAAAAAAAAATATTAAGCAACATTGGATATAAACAATTTCAATATTTTTATGTATGCTGCCTATTTATAATAAAATATTGTTCACATATTTCTTATTTAGAAATTATTATGAAATATTTTTAATTCGTAATTTTGTTTGTTCATCTGTTGTTTTTCAATTAATGTTTTATTTCTCAAAATAATTCTTTGTTTTTTTTTATTACTTGATTTTTTGATCAGAGAATTTTTGATTTTTTTCTCGTTAATTTTTGTTTATCCAAAGAAACTCTTCACTTTTCCAATTGTTTTTTTCATTTTTCTGCATTATTATTTGGTTTGCTTTGATAACTTTTTTTTAATCGAATAGTTTTCCTTTATTATTGTCTGCTCAAATATTTTTTCTTTCATATCATTTTTAATAATAAATTTCTTTCTATGTAATTATTTGTTTGTTTAGCTGTTTTTATCAATATTTTGTTCTATTTTTGGGCCCCTTTTTTTCTCTTCATCCACTTGCACTTTTCTCGTTCATCCAAATCTTTTTTTTTAGTTATGCAAAAATTTAAAAATTTTTGTATGTTGATGTTTATTTCCAATTTTTTTTTTTTATTGTTTTTACTTATTTTTGCCTATATTTTAGCTTGAGGTTTAAAAATAATTGTACCAAAACTTGAGCTTTCAGGTATTTTTTTCTTATATGGGAGGTGCCACTCACTGTTGTCAAACCACATTTTACGTGTGACTGAAACTGCTAATAAAATACACCCGAAAAGGGTTTTTGTTTTTTTTTACGGTACCATAGGCCTATATTATAGCGTCGAGTTTGAAGAAAATTCTCCCAAAAGTTTCAGTTTGTTTCAAATTACAATTCATATCGAACGTGGAAAAAATCTGCCATGCATTTTGCTGCTTTTTTGTTTTTCGATATGAATTACATTATGATATGGTAATTATTAGCAGATATATGATTGATCTAGAAGAATTGCTCAGACAATAGATTATTATCAAATATACCTTTAATACGATACTATATCGCTTATATGTCATTTTTGAAATAAACAAATTGTATCACCATGTCAACTTAGGGTTCGTGAGTGCTTTGGGTTCAAGAGATCTACTTAATTTAACAGATACGGCTGAGGCTCGACTTTTCGATATTTTTCGAATTTTCGAATTTTATCGGCTCATTTTTTTTTTTTTGATTTGTTATTTTATTAATATAATTTTATAGATCAAGTTTCACTTTTGGTGTTGTTTGTGATATACTTTTTCTTTGTTTATTGATTTATTGATAATTTTTCGGGTCGTTGAAATCTTTCTTTTATTTCCACAAGGAAAATCTGATTGGCACTAAGCGCGTTTTGGCCTCGCACTCTTAGTTAGTTTTGCAGGACGTCTTTTATGTGTTCATTTGTCTTTAACATTTATCTTATCGATTTTCAGTTTGATCGCTGTATTTTTTTTTTTTTTTTTTGCTCTTTATTTTTTATTCATCCAGTTCCAAGAAAATTCAAGGCTTTCTGATTAAAAATACACATACGATTTTTTTGGATAACTCGTCCTACTGGGTATTTTCATGTGAATGTTTTTAAGTGCTTTTGCCAATTTTGCTGTGCGCTTACCATATGGTGTGACATCATTTTAACGCCAAAAATTTATTCAGCCGCTACTGGCAGAAGCTACACGAAAATGTTTTGTCTGTTCATCTTTAAAACTCAAGAATCCGGAAAAGTTTTTGCAACCTATATAACTCTCGCAAAATGTATTTATTTAGCTTATGTTTAATATCATTTCCTACGTAGCTAAATTTTACAATACATTTGTGCTAAATTCAAAACAGAAATTAACGCGAAATGAACAAGAACAATTTTTTCCCAGAAATTAACATTTGTATGTTTTTTTCTATTGTTTCAGAAAATCAAAGGATCAGACAATACTGCATTTCTTGATTCAAGATAATGACAGCTGAAGTGATGGCGACAGATGCTAATTGGGATCCGGGTAAGTTCAAATTTATTTTTATGTGTAATACTATCAAAAAAAATAAAACTTCAATGCTTTCTCTTTATTTAAAGCGCTTTCAAAACTTATAACATCATTAAAGGAAGCAGACAATCTGTCCAATGATCAAGATGTTGATTTTCTGAAAACTCTCCTGCAGTCGAAAGAATTGAATGCATTAGTAAATGTCCACAGCAAAGTAGCGAAAGTGAGCAGAGATGATCGCCTGGCACCAATTTTATCAACGTCAACGAAGGTAAATAAATTTGCAATATTATAAAGCTACTCACTAGACAAAAGCAGGAATAAGAAGTGCTGTTAGAAGGCATTTCTTGAGAAGTAGGAAGCATTCTTAATTTCCTTTAAACGTCGGTACGTTCTTTTTATGTAGTCTTCTAGGAGCGTATGGCTTGAGCAGAGGTTCTATCAGTATTTTGTTCCCGATTTTTTACGTGACGTTCATCTTTATTACCATAAAGCTTATACCAAAGATCTGATCGACAATTAAGAAAATTCATTCTTGATCATAGCTCTAAATGAAGTTCGTGATGCGAGACTAGAGTATTAAAAGACACGAATTATACGAACAAAATAGAGATTTTTTTGACTTGGGTTGATCGTGTTTACAGACCTCCAACTCAAAGACATGTTTGCAGAAAACTGATTTTGAGATGGCCTTACGCCTACGATTATTGTAGTAATGTTGACATGTGTATTGACACTGCTTGCAGAAGTGATACCTAGAATTCCGTAGAAAGCTCAACTACCACAACTATTTTTTCAAACAATTTTTAATGAATAAGCGCTTCCATTTGCAAAATATTTTTCATTAAAAAAATATTCAGATTTACGGTGGAAGCACCGATTTTTTCTTTAGATTTCAAGGCAGCTCCCACAAATCTCCCTGATAAGCTCCATTAACATTTTGTCGACTAAATAGAAATCGCCTTACTTTTAATAATTTTCAATAAAAGTTATTTTAAAATTACTCAGATACTCAGCGAAGTATTGGAGCAATTATCACAACGATGTCACCTAATGGATGATTGCAAAGAAGCCTTTCACCTGCTACAAGAACCGCATTTACAGGTATGATTTAAAGGAAAATATAAGATCTTAAGATTTTGTTTCTTAATTAATATTTCGTCTCTATATTTAGAGTTTACTCTGCGCCCACGATGCCATAGCTCAAAAGGATTTCTATCCACATTTACCTGAGATACCCATAGAAATGGATGAGGATGAGGAGACTATAAAAATTGTGCAACTTGTAAAGAGTAATGAGCCTTTGGTAAGCAAAGGGCTTTTGATTTGTAAATTTATTTTGAGTAACAACACTTTTCAGATTCATAAATCATGCATAATTACATCATTAATTGCATTATAACATTTATTCACACTATAAATTTGTAAATAAAAATATCAATCACCATTTTAAATTCTTAAGTATATTTTTTAATTTTTTCGTTTATTTTGCTTTTAAAACTTTCTGCGTTCTTGATTCAGTGCTGGTGACAGAACATCCCAGCAAAAATTTCCCTATTGTAATGCAGTAAAATTAAATAATTTACTCGCACAAATTCGTACATCCATACTTTTATAAAAAATGGGTGTATTATACATTTGCTATGTCTAAAAGTGCCTATTTTCGATTTTCCGTGTATTACTCGAATAGTGAGCGCTATATCGAAATTTATTACAGATACAAAGTTAAGGAATTACATATCGATCGATCACTGCAAGACCGTCATAACTCAAAAAATCTACAGTTCTTATTTGAAATTTTCAATAAGTGACTTTTTATATGAAAATTTAAAAAATACATAAACTCTGCTCACAAGGCAAGTTCATCAAATACCTTTTCAATTTTTTCACACAAAATAAAACATGAAACGGCGGATATTTCTGCACAATTGACTCGAAAAGATATTTTTGGAGTTAATTCGGTCTTGCAGCAAACGCGCGTACTACGTTCAAAACTTTGTGATAGGCTGGACGCTATTTTAGGGTATGCAAAGCACATCTAGTGCTTCCCTTTTCCTTCCCATTTTCTTCCCCTTCAAAATGCAAATACAATGTCCTCATCAAAAAAATTACATAAGCCACAAAAACAACTAGAAATTAATTAACTAGTTGTCTGGTTAAGAAATCATTCTTTCTCTCAGTGTATACGAATAAAATAGAATACGTTCCAAAAATATTGTTTACCTAGGAGAATCAAATCCTCTTCAAACTTAAATATCAACAGTTGCAGCGCCGTCTCTAGGTGTGTGCGGGCCCCAACATGGGGATTTTTATTAAATACCTAGCAAAAAAAAAAACAGGTTTAATAAATTCTTATCTATTACTTCCTTGTGAAATTTTAATTTTTTGGAATTTGAGTAAAAAATTAAGAAAATTAGATTTTTTCCTTTAAAAGATAACTGTCAAAACTTAAAAAAAAACTCGGAAGGGCTGTTATCTCTGAAATTGTAATTGCAGACAGCCCACAACAACTGTCAATCTCAGTATGTAAGATAAGTGAAAATATATTTTATTGGTCAGATTGAAGTTTTCGGAAATATTAATCGCTAAGAATAAAGTAATGCTGAAGTGGTCCCACTTTTCTAAAATTCGAAAAAAATGGCTACCAAAATAAAAGATACATACAGCTGCCTGAGATATTGAAGCAGTTTGAGAGAAATCGATGCAGCTTTTTTTATTCAACTCAAAATTTAAAATGTTATAACGAATTTTCTTATGGCGCGGGCCCCTAGGCTGTAGTCTATACAGCCTATGCTTAAAAACGGCCCTGAACAGTTGATTTAAATTTTTTGCTTTGAGCATCCTCTACGATTTTAATTTTTTTTTTATAATACAGTTGCACTTTTATCCACACTGACCTTAACTTAATTTTATTAGTTTATATAGTATCTAATATTTATCTCATTACATTTCACTCCGAAAGTACGGATACATTTATTTACACTTTTTTATCGTATGCTTTAAACATTTTACATTCTAATTAACGAAAAGAAATCAAAACTAAAATGCTATTTATGTATATTTTGTTTTTCTATGCAAATCTGAATATAAATCAAAATTTTGTAAAGCATTTACATTTTTATTATATATATTTTTTGTGCAATCAAATAACATAAATATAAATATAAAAAAAATAAATTTTAAATTATAAACCAATTTGAAATAATCACAGTCAGGAGCACTAAGTGCGGAACCAATTGTTGTAAGTAAATGTCCATAAATGTGAAAAAAAAATCTATTTGCCTAAAGCACTACAACATTAAGAAAAATTACAGATAATACAATCCAACACAAAAACATGTACATATATAAATTCAAAATATTATTCGGTTTGACTCAGTTTTGAAGTAAAATTTTGGTTCCATCATTTTGTCTTTTTTTTTTATTTGCCAGAAATTAGGACTAATTTCTCAAATTCAAAATTGCTTTTTCTAAACAAGTCTTCTTGGAGAATTATTTGTTGTCGAAAATCACTGGTGTAAATACATATGTATATAGGAAAATATAGTATATTGGTATATATTTTTATTTCAATTCTATCGTTATATGTGTCGTATTTCAACTTATAGTTGTCAACTGCGAATTGCAGAGTATATTTTCATTTCAATTCGCTTTTGCAAAGAATATAGATGTAATGAAATCAAAAAACTCCAGAATGTCAGAATGACTTCGTATTCGGACTTGAAGACTAGTAAAAATATTTTTAATCCTTTTAAGATCCATACATTTCTTTTGGTTTGTCGTTCAGATCACATTTGCGACTTTTAGTTTTTTTAGCACTTTCTACGTTTGTATCAAGATTTATGAAGATAATAAGACTACGCAACCACTGGCGTCAATTCGGTAGGACTGGGGAGAGCATTGGCCCCCCCAAGGATCTGATAGTAAGTGGTGGAATTAATACTCTCGATCTCCCTCCCAAGGTTTTGGTGAAGTGACGCCACTGTACGCAACTATGCACACAAAGAATAGCGCTAATAGGACTAACATTGATTTGAAATCGATAATTTCAAAGTTGTAATTAGTAAAATACCATTTTTCACTATACATAGTATGTACATAGTCAGTAATGGCCAAAGAAAGAAAATCAAATTTATACTTGTGCTTAAAAAAGAGGGAAATTGGATAAGCTTTGAGTAAAATTTCAAAAGCTTTAAACATTGAGAGAATATTTATTGCAATTAAAAACACAAGATTAGATACGAGAACGATATTTCGAGCTTCGTAACGTATTTTGTCGTAAAAGTTCCTGTGCCAATAAGTAAAACTTATGAACAAATAAGTGGAATTAGATTATATTTTCTAATGTGGTACGTTTTATACCCATTGGCATATTTAATCAATAAAATTTCTTCTGCAATACAAAATTCTTTGAGAACTATCTATTTTTTGCCGTAAGTTTTACTTTTTGGTTCAGAAAGCTTTACGAGCTAATACGTTCCAAGCTCGAAATATCGTTTTTTACATCTTCTTTTTTGTATAAGTATGTTGTCTTGGCAAGAGCTTACGCTCAAATTCAAAGCACACCTGTGGGCATATGGGTTGCACAACAACATCAAATTGCATTTCTTAATTGAAAAGTAGTTAATAGATTTTGTTTCCTATTCCTTATTAATTTCAAATAAATTAACAAAAACTCAAATTACGTTTAGAGGTTGAAAACATCAAAGTGCTTCAGATATCAAGAGCATTTAGAACGAGCGAAATGTTCACATTTATATTGCTGTTGCAATTGAAAAAGCAACAAAAGCTTTTAACCAATGTTGAATCTTCTTAGCAAGTGAAAGCTTTTTACTCTCCCACACAAGTTTATAATGTGCTGTGCTTGCTTGACACTGAATTGAAATTTTTCCGATGTAAATGAAAATTTTTAGTTTTTTCTGGAATTTTAAGACTTTCCCTAAAAAATGGTTAATTTATGCAGGTAAATAAATATTAATCCATTAAAGCACACTAATCCCGAATGATGTTACTTTCACACAGACTTACGAGTATGCACAGATTAACTGAGACTAATTTTATAGCCTTAAGGTTTTATTTAAAGCTTTTCTTTTTAAGTTTAGAAAATATTAAAAATTACACTGTAAGAAATTACACAAAAGCTATCAAACACACACACACACACACACAACACAAATGAATAACAAATACTGATGAAATCTGTAAAAAGCATAACATTATAACAAATATCCTGTACATATCCAACACATTTTTTTTCAATAGTTTAATTGTATTTGTTAACGAATTTCCTTAACTTTCTTTTTTGGAGTGAGTTTTAATTTTTTTTTATAACAAAGCAGTCAGTTCACAAAAAATGTGTATAACTCTTTGTGCTTTCGTATACCAAAAAGCTCTTAGTCAATGTTGAAAAAAGCTATTAATAACTTAAATACATTTGGTTAAACAAAAATCGAGCAGCTAGTATTTGTTTAAAAAGTATCCGGCATTGTTAAATAAAACAATTTATTTTCTCGCTTTCAAAGTAGGCCTCACCTACTAACGGAAAAGATTTTTCCACATTTCGTACTCTGGTCTCAATGCTAAAGGCTTCTAAAATTTTTCTCTTTTGTGAGCCCAAGTATAAACTTGATTTCCTCACTGGTTTAAACTAATAATGTAAACCATTATCAACATTTGATAACAGGTTTCTAAAGAAATTTAAAGCTCACCCTACATGTCTATTTATTTTTTCCCTAAATTTACAAGTGTATAAAACCTCTTAATTTTTTTTTATCAATGCACATTATAATATTTTTTCAAATTTTTCAGGGTGCCACCATAAAAACAGACGAGGATACTGGAAAAATTATAATTGCACGTATCATGCATGGTGGAGCGGCTGATCGTTCAGGTTTGATACATGTTGGTGACGAGGTTATCGAAGTGAATGGCATCAATGTTGAAGGCAAAACACCGGGAGATGTCTTAACTATTTTGGTAAGAAAATCTTACATTTCTCGACTGAGTCAATTTGGATTGAAATCTTCTGACAAATTTTGGCTTAACATAGCCTAAGTTCAAATCAAATCCGAATCTATTAAGAGTCAGTGATTGTTAATGTCAGAATCAAGCCAAATCAAATCTTATAAGTGTAAAGTTAAGGTTATGTTGGCTCCAACATATCAATATAGTGATTTTATTCCAGTCTTAAGACCAAAGCTATTCCAGTTGAAACTTTCTATGTATTATATTCTTTTCTTCTATGTACAATGTATGTATAGATATATAATTCTCATTTTAGCAAAATTCTGAGGGTACCATCACATTCAAACTTGTACCTTCAGATGGTAAGGGTGGACAACGTGAATCAAAAGTTCGTGTACGCGCACATTTTGACTATAGTCCTGAAAATGATCCTTATATACCATGCAAAGAAGCTGGCTTGGCATTTCAGCGTGGTGACATTTTACACATTGTCTCACAGGTAGGAATCAACTTAAATCACCATCGCCCGTGCGATATCAGATTTGTTAATTTTACTTTCAAAATAGGACGATGCCTACTGGTGGCAGGCTCGCAAGGAATCAGAACGTACCGCACGTGCCGGTCTTATACCAAGTCGAGCGCTACAAGAGCGCCGCATCATACATGAACGCACGCCAAGAGAACCAAATGAGAACGAATCAAAAAGTATGTCATATATAAAACAAATTTTCAAGTAAACTTTTAAAAATGTCTTTCACTGATCATGAAAACTGGGAGACACTTTAAGCTGCATGTTGTTTGAAGTTAATCCCACTAGTATTTTTACTTAAATTTTTATCGTGACAAGTTTTCTATACAGTATTGTTATTATTAACATCTTAATGCTCTGTTATGCATGAGTACTTCTTTCACGTTCATTAATTCTAATTTCAATCATGCCTTCTATCTTTTTTGTTTTATGACTGACATCTACATTGGTTCACTTCAATTCGCATCATCATCTACCAACACTTGAATGCATCATCTCTTTATCAATTCCCGTTCATGCCAATACCACTTTTTAGAGGGTTCATGCGCATCCATTTGCACTACCCCTCCCGGTTCCCCCATGCTGAATTCTAGTAGTAGTACTTCATCTTGTCGTCAACATAAAACTAAAAAGATCATGTACGATCTAGCGGAGAACGATGACTTTGATCGTGAATTAGTTGCCACATATGAGGAGGTTGCCAAACTATATCCACGTCCAGGTGTATTTCGTCCCATTGTACTTATTGGCGCACCAGGTATTGGACGCAATGAGCTAAAACGTCGTTTAATAGCACGTGATCCAGAAAAGTTTCGCAGTCCGGTACCATGTAAGTGAGGAATTACAATATTCATAAATGCGTAAAAATGTAAAAGAAAATATTTCTAGACACAACACGCCCTATGCGCACCGGAGAGGTTGCCGGACGCGAGTACATCTTTGTATCACGCGAAAAAATGGAAGCCGATATTGCAGCTGGCAAATTTGTTGAGCATGGCGAATATAAGGGTCAACTATATGGCACTTCCGGTGAAAGCGTCAAGTCTATTGTTAATGCTGGCTGCGTTTGTATTATAAGTCCGCACTACCAAGCCATTAAGACATTAAGAACGGTACAGCTGAAACCATTCATAATTCATATAAGACCACCAGAGCTTGAAGTATTGAAGCAGTCGCGCACCGAAGCGAGAGCAAAATCCACTTTTGATGAAACGAACGCAAGAGGGTTTACGGTGAGTTAAGACTTTACTTCAAACTTAAGACTTTATTTTCAAACCATCTTTAAATTGCGGCGCCACGGAAATCATAATTATAATGCTGCTATCAAAATCAAATGTTTAAGTATCAATATTTCGAAATCCAAATGATTTATTTTAACGTGTTTTATCGAAAAGCATCAGCAGATCGTGGTGCCATTGAAATCTTAATTCTACTGATACTATCAAAATCAGATTTTTAGGTATCGATAACTTGAAAACTAAACAAGATATCGATTTTTTTTACTTAACATTTTCATTATTTATTTTGCTGTGTTTTATCGAAAAACATCGTCAAATCACGGCATCACGGTAAAGAAATTCTCGAATTATTGTGCAATTAAACGATAAAAACGGTTAATTTTTATATAGAATAAAGCTTTAATAAAACGAATGACATGTTCACCTCGATTTTGCTCAGAAATAGAGTTTACTCGTTTTGCCTTAGTGCCACAGATAAAATACATTGATGAGCATATTCTGATAGTGTTCTAATTTACCAATTTTTGATGAATTAATTTACCTAATTGTTGTTTTCTATAAACTCTAACCTATGGTATACTGATGAAAAAATATGCCAGTTACGCTGAATCCAATGAATGGATGCTAAAATACCACACAAAAATAAAGTAATGTCAAATTGACGCCTTATACTCGTGAAATAAAAATAATAAGAAATAACAAAAAAATTACTCACCGAGAGAAGCTTCCAAATCAAATGTCTCCAGAACTGACATAAACAGCTGATTTCCTCCTGGGCTTTAAAGCACATAAGACACTAACAGCTTATTTCAAAAATGTTCCCCTATACTTAAAACACAATTCCAAACAATATGCATGCACTTTTTGAAATTAAAAATTAAATTAAAAACAAAACTTAATTTCATACAGAAAAAATGACAAAAATTGTGCACGCAAGAAGCAAAGAAACACACACAGTGGGTGGCTCTGCCGACGTCAACGCAGCCACCTGGAACATTTTTTGTCAACATTCGGCAAAGAAAATACTTTTTTTATCATTTTCTAAATTCAAACTTAGCATATTAGCACAATCACGATGAACAAAAACAACAGCAAAAACAATTGAGACTTCGCTGGCTGCAGCGCTTTTGTAGAAAATTTCCACTTTTCAATACAATTCATTAACTTGATTTTTTACACAATTTGGTGGAAATATTTTTTCACCAACACTTTTTATTTGAACAACAAATTATTTAAAAACAAAAACACAATCGCGCGAAACGATTTTCTAAAATTAGTAGTCGCAATTTAAACAAAACAAAGAAAGGAAAAAATAAACTCGTACGACGTTAGTGATGTGCAAATCGACAGCGATGCGAAACGAACTTCCGTTATAAAGTTCATTGCGATGTGCACGTTGATATCGATATTTGCTAGAGATCGAACTTCTGCCAAATTTTTTATAATTCATTTTAAAAATGTTTTGAGCGCAACTTAAATTGAAGTTTGATTTGTAAAATTTAATCAGATAGGTAAAAAATCTTTACATCAAGCAGTTTTTCGTTACAAAACTTACTGGATTCATGTTTTTTTATATCGTACATATTTACGATGTCTCAAAGAACGGTCCACGCCACATGTAGTTAAACGTGGTTTTTTACTAAACCCCTTTCCCTTCTGCACCAAAAGTGATATGAATTTTTTTTTCTAGTGATGCTTGAAAAGGGATTTGAGGCAAACTATCAAATGCGCCGTGTCTGTATCTTCCTCTATACAGGTGTATTATGCGTTAAGCAGAACGTAGACGAGCAACGAAAAATCGTTATTGGATACCCGCTTTTAAAATTATAGCACATTTTATCCAATGCAATAGACATAATTGCGGCAGACGGCTGGAAAACTGCCGACGGCTACCCATCAATTTAGATTTAATTATATTCTCACCGTCGGCGGGTGACGATTAGTGTTGCATTTCTAATCAGCATGTGTCATTTTTTTTTACGTTTGAAACGTCAGTCATAACAAAATGGCAGCCGAATATTCCGTCGTCCGTCGCAAGTGTTTAACATTAACAGCGGGTAATCGTGCTGATTTCTCGTCAGCCGTCCGCTAATCAATTTAACGCATTTTACGTTTTTGAAAACAAAATGGCAGCTGAATTTTCCGTCGTTCGTCGTCCGCCGCAGTTGTGCTTCCTCCAACGATTTTTCGACTGGTTTTTTTTGACAGCGGGTAATCGTTGCCGATTTCCCGACTCCGCCCAGATTCTGTTCAACGCATTAATCAAATTTAAAAGATAAGGACTAAAAGTGCATACCAATACCGTAAAAGCTTCAAAAGAGCACACAAGTTACTATAATATCAACTCAAACAAAAAGCCTCAATGTAAAAGCCAACATAACTCTATATGGGTTTCCATCGCTATGAGGGAATTCTGCAAATTTAGTAAATACACAAACCAAAAAATGTTAAGCTTTTCTCACATAATAGAGTTGCCATAACAAAAAATTCCTACAAAACACTTAAAAATTTTTATAATTATTTTATTTTTTGTAATTATTTTCAGGACGAAGAATTTAGCGACATGATAAAATCCGCCGAACGCATCGATTTTCTTTATGGCCATTTCTTTGATGAGGAAATCGTCAATGACCAACTAGTGACTGCCTTTGAAAAATTAGTCAATTGTGTACAACGCTCGGAAAATGAGCCGCTATGGGCACCAGCAGCGTGGGTGCAGTAGAGACTGACGCTCTTGACTAGGAAAATGTACCATAAAAAAAAGACATTCATTTAAAAAATAAAAGTAGAAAAAACCAACAAACACTAAAAAAAACAGAAAATAATACAAATTTAAATGCCAAAACAAAAATGAAAATTATTATAAATTAACACCAAGATATACTAAATAACTTTTTGATTTTAAATTAAATACAAATTGTATTGAATATAGTAGAAAAATTTAAAACAATTTATAAAAAAAACAAACAAAAATATGATTAGAAAAAAAAACACACGAAAAGTTATAAAACAAAATCCACAAAGGAAAATAATGAACTGTTAAACTAATTGTTGTTTTAACTTCAAAGTTTTTGACATATACAAATTCGCAAAGTGTTCAATATTAAATGGTTTTAAGCAAACAAACAAAACAGCCACGCCTACATAACTCTAATTTCATAGTTCATATATAAGACATTTTATTTATTTCGCACACTTTATTACTTTTAAGTGTTTAAAAATATTCGTATGAATATATTTGCTAAATTTGTTTTTCAAGCATATTGCTATCTTCATTATGTTAATTCCACATGATATCCAGGCAACTACTGCGCTAACCAAATATGTTCTTAAAAAATTATTGCCAACATATGCTGTAAATGTTTACGAAATTTCTTTAAAAGAGAGCTCCTCCTCTTAACGTATATAATGTAAAATTAAAGAAAATAAACCAACTTTTGATATAACTATTTTGAATTATACTTGAAATATAATAAAATAATTGTATAGTTTTAACATGTACCTTAAAACAAAACTGTAGTTTGAAAGCATAATTGCTTACGTAAATTCATTACATAGGCATCAGTATGCCTGACACTGATTTAAATACAAATAAAAATAATGTACGAAACAGAAACTTGAACGAACAAAAGGACATAAATCTTTTATTGCCCAGACTAGTGAATTAAATTAAATTTTTTTTACGAATTGAGCTTATGCCTCTTTCAGGGGTAATATATTACGCTCGTTCATCCTGTCAGATTTTGACAAGAAATTAATAAATAATTTAACGTGGGACCGCGCTTTTTTAGTGAGTTGTTGTTCGTAACATGTCCTTGTATCAGTTGATGTGGTGTGGGCAAGTAGGATAAATACTTTGGGCGGCAAAGTGGAAGAGAAAGAATATATGTATATCTTTTTGACTTTTAGAGTGGAACTATGCATTCAATGTTTCCAAAATTTCTTAAAACGAAAGGAAACAATTTGGTCTAATATTTCTTTCTTCTATGCATCTACATATACTCCATATGGGAAATTTTTAATGAAAAGTTTTTGAAAATTTGCACTGACCAAAGCAATTATGCTCATATGACTACAAACATCAAAAGCCAAATACACAAAGTTTTCAACAAAAAATTTTTAAAGAAATTATATAGCATCCTTTCTAAAAACAACTGTTTGAATTAAACATAGTTTATAGTTAAACAAATTTAAATAAATATTTTCAAATTTTCTCTACATATGTATGTATGTACTATTGTATATCACAACGGGAAAAGGTATCGCGTACAAAGCGCTTCGAATGTGCTTCAAGGGAAGCAACTTCCAATGCACTTCTCACTGATTATCTTTTTTGAAATATGATGTCTTTTCGGGGATGCACGTCTTTGGAAGCATATGAAAAGCGCTTCCTTGAATGCTAAGCAAAAGCACATCTTTGGAGGAATATAAAATACTTCCTTCGATGTTAATGCGCTAGATATATTCAAGGACGCTTAATTATGTTGCGTTTTTAAAACCGATCAAATTTGAGCCTAAGCCTCACGCATTATGCCAGTGTTCTGAGGTCAGCTCATCTAAAGCAACTGAGCTACTCTTATTATTAATTTCTGTGAGATTAAAACTACATTAGTTTTCCGTCAAAACGAAAAGTTGATTTTTCGATTTCTATATTCGCCATTGAGAATTTTTATAATATACTTTAGCTATCCAAAAAATAACAAGAAGCTTTGATGATGTCAGAATGCCCAGGTTCAAATAACATTGTATGCGAAATAAAATATTTTTTTAGATTAAATAGAATTTCAAATTACATAAATGCTTCTGAAGAAGCACATCTGACGTGATGCCCTTTGAAGCTGCTTCTAGATTTTCCGTGGGGATATATGTCTATACAAACACATACATATGTATGAGAACGCCAATATAATACATATTTATTTATCTACCAAAAAAAAAAAAGCAATGTTTACCATAGAAAATAAAAAACCATTTATATAGGGTGTTTTTTTTTTAGTGTCATACTTCTCAAATGGGATGAAACATCAAAAATTTTATCAAATCTGACAAGTAAATTCAGTAAGACTTACCATTTCATTATGAAAAGATTGATAACGCTTGCAAATTGTAGAAATTTATCAAGCTCACTAAAATTTCAACTTAAAATTCACTCAAAATTCACATGATTTCTTGAAATTATGAAATTATTGGCAGCCAGTTGCCAGTTGCGGCACTCATTTATTCAAATTCATATTTAAATGCTAAATGACCCAAAAATCGGCATATTTGTGTTTTTTGTTTTATTTCATTTCGAAACTACGACAGTCTATAATAAACCACCCTATATTAAATAATTTAAAAACTTCAAATAGAAAGCGTTTAGCAAATCCGAACATAATCAAAAAAAACCTAAAGTTATATACAATTTTTGATAAATTCTTATTTTAAAAGTTTAACAAAAAAACAACCTTCCTAACATTTTCAAGTTGCATATTTCCTTAGGATTTTGTTTCAAAATATGATGTTATTTTACTACTTGAAAAAATTATACTCATATGAATTTAATAAGAAAACAATAAATTTTTTTGAAAAAAAAAAGTCAACAACATGTCTAAATAACTAACTATTTATAATTTACTCAAATTTTGTTAATAAAAAAAATTATTATACATAAATAAAAATGCCATTACAAAAATATAAAAAGTTTATATATTTTTATTTCAAAAGAAAACATTTAGTAGCGGTTTCACTATAAATAAAATATAAGCCTTCTGTCAAACTACTTACATTAAAATTTCAAGTACTATCAATAGTACTTTAAAATAAAGAACTAATTTTCCTACAAATACTTAATTTACTTGAAATATGAATTTAAAAAAAAAATTATAACAACGCAATTTTACACACTCAGTTCGAATCTGATATTCTTTATTTTTATCCTATCACATCTGATTTCTAAAATAAATGTTGGAAAATGTGTCAAAAAAAATGTGTCAAAAACGCCGATTTTCATCAGTTTTTCTGAGAATTTTTGAGTACACATACATATATTAAGTTGTAAACTGTATTTTAAAAATTCAACTTTTCTTCCCAGCAGATATTGTTGTTTCTAGAATTACGTATACTCAGTGTTTTTGATGTATTTATTTAAATATATTCAGTGGTCAAATTATATTATTGAAAAAAAAACATAATTTTTAAAATTTTTCAAATAGATTTTAAAGAAATGTTCACTATATATTTTCATTTGACCCCATTTACCTCAAAAGCCTGACGTGATTGAAAAATTAATATCGGATTCGCCGTCAAAAATAGCAAAATTGATAAGATTTGTACTGATTCTAGACCTGGACGACATTTTCATAAGTTGATTTTAAAAGGTCTTCTAGTCCCGAATTGGATTCAAAAACTCAAATATAAATTAAATCCTTAGCTCGAATGAGGCTCGATTGACTCAAACAATATTAAAATATTTCAGCACAAAATGAACAAGATAAAGATTACTAAATATATATTTGACACAGTCAAATCCTTTCAATTTCCCAAAACAAATTATATGTACATATGTATGTTCGACTGAATGACAACGTTTTTAAATTAGAACAAAAAATATCTACCAAAATTTGCTAATTGCTAATTCTTTTTTAAAAACTGTCAAAGGAATGTATTTATTTGAAGGAAACATACATACCTCTCATTTCTCAGTGTACATAACAAAAAAAGCTGTCAGATGATATCTAAATAATTCCCGCAGACACTGAGCTTAAGCAAATAATATTTAAGTATTTTCTTAACATAATATTTGTACTGTATTAACATTTATACATTAACATTTAGCATTTAAAGTTGAGCATATTATAATGCATATAAAATTTAACAACACTACGGTATATATTTAAATAAGTACATACATACACATATTATGTTATTCAAAATGATAACAGACCGATAAGAAACTCAGTTCAGATTTACAGCCATAATATATGCCAATAGAGAGCGAGGTGTATTTAATAATTTTTTGACATTCCTTTTTCAAGTTACCTTCTGCCGTCTACAAAATAGGAAATTAAAAAACTTACCTCCGAACACTACCATAGTGGAGTAGAGAACGTTCTGGTCATTTCCATAATTTCTACTGGAACTTTTCCTATCGATTGATGTAATAAAAAACTTCTTTAACATTCCAGCCTAAACAAATTTTTAAAATAGTCGCGGGTAATGCTGAATATGTTTAAAATCAATTTCAACCTGTCCCCATTGACTAATGAGTAAATAAACTTTCTATAAAAACAGTACATTGCGCAATTTATTCGGGAGGCTCTCTAGTGAATTGGTGGTATCTCCTATATTTTCTTTCGAGTGTTGAAGTAATAAGTTTTGCAAGAAAAAACACTTTCTGCAATGTCCAAAATACATCATCAAGAAATTAGAACTGCTCACAATATGTATATTTTGGGCTCACTATTGGGAATACATATATAGATTTCTTAATGATTCCCTAATGAAGATATTCAAAGGTCACAATTTCAGTCCAAATAGTGTGGCAACCATGCGCTAGTAAAAATGTTATCATTGAGAGCTTGAGTAAATATAATTCAATTTACCAACCTACCCCACTTTACGCAAATCAACTTAACATTCCTCTCCTAGCGATCGTAGAGTTTGGTTGTATCGTGTTAGCGCGGAATATACGAAAAATAAAGCTAAATTATAAACTAAACAACGTAGCCTCATTATTATAAGAAAACCATTGATTTATTGAATAAATTTAAATAATTGCTTGCAAAAAATGTCAGAATTCAATTTGAAAAGTTTGGAAGAGTGTTTAGAAAAACATATACCAAAGGAAGAATTGCAAGAGGTGAAACGTATACTCTACGGACGTGCTGATGAGTAAGTAAAAAACATTCGAGTTTTGATCGATTCAATTTAATTATGTATATTATTTAAGTTCAATTAAAAAACAAAAAATTAATGAAATCATTTGATAGAATTTGGCAGCTTATATAAGAATTTCAAAAATAAACAAAAAAAAAATTTCTTATCTATTATCTCGCCAGATTTTTGTTGTTTCTATTTATAATACAGTTTTTTTGTTGAACTTTTTTATTTTGCGGATTTAATAAGCGAAAATTTATCTTTATTGTGATTATTTTGCTTATCATTGACTTTCGTTTAAGATAGACATGTGTACTTCAGTAATCGTTACTATATCTTAAAAGACTAAGACATTAAGATATTCAAATAGTTCCTTGGTAATGATTTACTTGAATTTGCGGATATACTATGTATATATTTATGAAACATCGATATAAGTTGGGAACTTCTGTCTTCTTTTCAACAAAATTAGTACAGTTGGAAAGTTAGTTTGACGAACTTTAAAAATAATACGTGAACTTTAAAATCAGTTTAGAATTTCTGAAGTTAAAACAAATTTTTTGAAACCACTCCATTTGCATTTGTTGTTAAAAACCTGATTAATATAATAAAATTTGTAAACAAAATACAGCTGACAGCCAATATAATCACATAATTTATTGACAGAACTACAATATATTTTGCATGCCATTAAATATCATACAATATATTCTTTATAACCAGAACTGAGACATGGATTTTTATTTATACAATTACTTATACATATGTATGTAAAGTGTGCTCTATTTTAATTTTCCCATGCCAATATCTAGAGAACTAAGTGAGATAGTGATATATGTATGTTTTAGCCAAAAGTTATAAGGTTTCTAGGGGGCCAAATAACAGTGGCATTGCCACTTTGAATCCAATTTTCTAGGTCAATTCAATGTCAGTTGTGATTTTTTTTAAGTAAGCACTATCAATAATAAGTTTAAGTTCTAGGGAAATATTTTCCAAGTAATGTTTTATATCTATTTTTCCTATTGAATACAAATTTGTCATACAAAATATAAGTGTATATATAAAAAATCACAATTAACCTCGAAATCACCTTGAAAATTGGTTTCAAGATCAAAGTCAATTTTGCTCAAAAGATATATCACTATTTAACTTGGTTGTCGATTTCGAGAAATTAAAATCGAGCACCCGGTATGTATTATATTTTTGGGTGTAATGACGTAAAAAAAATAAATGAAAAAAAAAATTTTTTGATCGATAATGCGTTGAAACTTGTGATGGTAATCCAAATTAACCCAAAAGAATACCTCTCAGACAATGTAAAAGAAACACGTTTCCTAAACATATAACCTAACAAGTCCAAATAATCGAAAGAGCACTGTATGACGAAAGAAAGCGTAAAGAAACAAACAGAAACTTATTGCAAAATTAGGTACAAAAACAACTTTTTAATGCTAAATAAATCTAAATAAAAAATACATTTATAAAATGTAAACAAATGGCACGACTAAGAGAGTTCGAGTGAAGAAAAGTGAAAATCTCTATTACCAGAGTGGATCAAATTTAACCTGAATATAACTTTTAGCAATTTTCTTGCATAATTTTATTAAATTAAAAATTAAAAGCACCTCATTTTCAACACATCCCAGCGGAGGATGTTTACAATAATAAACGAATTTATGAATTTAGTCTTACTATGACTCAGGTTATATTCAGTTTGCCATTCCGTTTTAACACATACACATATGTAGTTTAGGAAACGATGACATCAAAAGTGCCGTCATTGCGAATTTTGAAAAATTTTAGTAAAAATTTAATATAGAAAACCATAGGTACAAAACGAGCCCGGTATGACAAGATTTCTCTAGCCAGAAGTATTTTTAATTAAATTAATTATAATTAAAAAATCTTTTGCCGCTATCGGGAAATTTTATTTTAATTAGAGCATTTTGAAAAATTGCATTCTCTTTTAGAAAAAACTTTATATAAAAGAGCTGACAGACATGTGGAGCCCCTCTCTTTTTTATTAAAGAACTGTTTTCTTACGAAGAATATATTCGGCATTCATTTTTCTATTTTGATGAGAAAGAGATTTTGTATACAACAAATTTTTGCTGTGAGAGTCATTTCCAGCGTTGCCATTGTTGGGCTTTTCCTACCAAATTCGGTAAGCTTTTTTCCACTTGGCAGGTTGGTAGCTTAACCCTGATTTTGGTAGGATTTATATTAGGTTAAAAGGGTTGTTTACCTATAGCAAATTTCATTGGAGGCAGTTTGCCCATTGTGATGCCCTACATTTGTTTGTTTAAACCACTCTCTTGTCCTGAAATCCTCTCATTCAATTGTTGCGATCCACCCAGAAGCCTTGGTGGAATCGGCGATGCTGGTAAGCTCCAATTTAGCTACTTTCCCAAGAGCACCAAAGAACGTAAAACCAAAACATTTGGTTCGTTTGCTCATTAGCTCTGGGCATTCCGCAAAGCAGATGTTTAGCCGTCTCATCCTCTTCTTCATTTCCGCAACTCCTAAAGAAGCTTTTGAAAGGGGAATACAGTGCCCCGGCAGTACTCCTACAACAGTTCTGAACTCTCCTTCTGAACTTTAAGAGAGTTTGTGTCCTTTCAGTGTTCAGTTTAGGCCACATGTTTCGTGACTCTGTGTAAGGTAAGGTTACACTTGTTCTATGAAAACATTTTAATTGAAAAATGGTATAGTTTTAATCCCGACTGTTTTATTGAAAACTCTCCATTTATAAAACTTATGTAATGTATTACAGTAATGAGTTAGAGCTGCCAGAGGAAGCAAAAAATATTGCCTCAAATAATGGCTTTGACATTAAAGGATACCGTTTCACCGCCCGACCAGAACATATTACCAAACCACGCATCGTTAGAGTAGGTGCCATACAAAACTCCATTGTGTTACCAACAACTGATCCGATTGATAAGCAACGTGAAGCCATTTGGGAAAAAATACGCAAAATAATACAGGCAGCAGCAGCCGCTGGCGTGAATATTGTATGCATGCAGGAGGCATGGAGTAAGTTGAAACGATTCTTAAATAATTCATATCAACTTCTAATGCTTCTTGCTTTTCTATAGCAATGCCGTTTGCCTTTTGTACACGCGAAAAATTTCCCTGGTGTGAATTTGCAGAAGAAGCCGAAAATGGGCCAACAACAAAAATGCTGCAAGAAATAGCAAGAACCTATAATATGGTGATAATCTCATCAATACTCGAACGTGATGTAGATCATGGTGACACAATTTGGAATACAGCGGTCGTGATTTCAAATCGTGGACGCTACTTGGGAAAACATCGCAAAAATCACATACCACGCGTAGGTGATTTTAATGAGTCCACCTACTATTCGGAAGGTAATACTGGGCATCCGGTTTTTGAAACTGAATTCGGACGTATTGCTATAAATATTTGCTATGGACGACATCATCCACAAAATTGGATGATGTTTGGTCTGAATGGTGCTGAAATCGTTTTCAATCCATCGGCTACGGTTGGTAAATTAAGTGAGCCACTGTGGGGTATCGAAGCACGTAATGCCGCTGTAGCTAATAGTTACTTTACTGTTGCTATCAATCGTGTAGGTAGCGAAGAATTCCCCAACGAATGGACTTCGGGTGATGGTCAGAAGGCGCATAAAACTTTTGGACCATTCTATGGATCATCATATGTGACAGCACCGGATGGTGCAAGGACACCAGTATGTTTGAAACATGATTTCTTAAATGAATTTTATTTCTGTCTAAGCAAAACTTTTCTTTCTAGGGTCTTTCACGTGACAATGATGGTCTGCTTATAACTGAACTTGATTTAAACCAATGTCGTCAAGTCAAAGATTTCTGGTGTTTCCGCATGACGCAACGTCTACCCTTATATGCCGAATCTTTTCAGAGAGCATCGCAATTGGATTTTAAGCCACAAATAATAAAAGAATAAATGTTACACTTTTTTGTTAGAAATTATTATGTTTTAAATGGAATGTTTCAGATTTTGTAAATATTTAAGGCTATTGTAAAATAAAATTGTTCTGACCAAAGCTTAGGCAAATTTGTATTATATCAACTTTTCTTAAGTCATTTAAAAAAGGATTTTTCAGTAATAAAGGAAATATTGAGATAAAGACTTTTCATTAGACCGAAATTTACTGAACTCAATGCATGCTCTTTGAATAGTCCCAAGGACTAGTGCTTCACCGAGAACGAGGCAAGGCGAGATTCGAGTTGTTCTCACTCTCGCCTCGTTTTATAAATTTGAGTCTCGCCTCGCCTCGTTCTCGGCCGAGAACTTGCCATCACATATCTCGCCTCGCCTCGCCTTGCCTCGCCTCGCCTCGGTAAATAGCGTGGTTTTTATGAAAATGAAAAAAATTATACATGTATCAGGCCTGCATATGTACATTCATGCGAAATAGTGTCAGCTCAACGAGCATGAAGCATAATTATTTTTTTTTATTTTATTTCTATTTTTCCGTGGCCAGAGAAAATTACATAAAATTTGATTTTTTTTTTTAAATCTGGCCTGTTTTCATCGATATCTTTTTAACCGCTTACTCAATGAAATAGATATATATATATATATATATATATTTGGTGCTAAACACGATGGAATTGGACATTTAGAGCTCAAGATATGAATTTTAAAGTGAAAGAAGGTCGAAAAAATAAAAAACACAATACCTCGAAAACTGTGCCATTCAAAAAATTTTTATTTTCATTTCCGAATTCAGCAGGAAAAAGTACATAAGAAAAGTAACTTTTTATCAATGGAACATTTTGATTGTAAACTAGTGTTATTTTTGGGACGAAGACAAATCCAACAAATCAAAGATCATTAATTTTAAAAAAGTTTTATATAAGGGCCACCCGAAATATTTACCCTAAATAAAATTTTTGCAACCAATGTCATTTTCGGGGCGGAGACAAATCCAAAAAATTTGAGACCATTAAAATCGGTCCAGCCGTTCTTGAGTTATACAGAGTGTAACTAACCCGACTTTGTTTCATATATTTATAGATAAATACATCAATATCTTAAAAACTAGAGCCAATTCAGTACTTTCATGAATATATTCGTAATCTGAGTACCTGAAATTATAGAAATCCACAGAGACATTCAGGCCAACAAAACTACTGTTGACCAGTGTTATCAACTACTTGACACAGGTGAATAAAACTTTTTTTTATATCTCAGTAAGTATATGACGTAGATGGATAAGATTTGGTACATATAATTACTATAGTTTGTAAAAGATTCGTAGTTTAGTTTGATTTGAAAAAAAAAATGGGCAATGTCACGCCATCCTACATAAGAAAAGAATTAAATTCTCACCAATCATCACATGTTATTCAATCCACCAAAAATAAAAACACATATTTTATTTCATTTCTTGAGGCGTAGCAACGCGTGTCTGGCTTTGCTAGTTGAATGTACATATGCAGGCCTGATACATGTATAATTTTTTTAATTTTCATAAAAACCTTGCTTTTAACCGAGGCGAGGCGAGGTGCCGGTGTGTCTCGCCTCGCCTCGGTCGAGCGAGGCAAATTTATTTTTCAACCTCGCCTCGTTCTCGCCTCGCTCTCGCCTCGTAGAACGAGGTTGCCTCGCAGCCTCGGTGAAGCACTACCAAGGACACGTTTGACGATATCGTAAGCACATTTTCGACATTCTACTCTTGGCTAGTTATTTTTGGGGTGTGGCTAATGATATCGGACCTCCATTTTCATCTCTTGGATACAGTTGAATATTCCAAATTTTTATTTTTTATATCTTTTATTTTAAATTTAATTAGTTTTTTTTTAAACCATTGCTTCAAAATTTGTCTATACATAACTTAAAAGCTGCTACACACGTCAACATTAGTTAAAGTCGTAAAAACCTTTCAGGCGATCAGCTTCCCGCCAACCTGTCTCCACAGCACCATGAACTGTTGAGTAGTAATGATTGCTGGTTGCTTCACCAGCAAAAAGCACCACTGGCATTACAACTAATCGCCCTGGATTTACTGTCGTTTCTCTAGGTGCTTGTGTTAATAATGTCAGTGGTTGAGATAGCTCTGAAGCGCCTGATTTAGCTTCAGCTGTACTTATCGAACGAAACGAATACGCTCCCATAAAATTTCTGTTATTCCGCCAATTGCTGATAAAATAATTAATCGGTTCTGAAATTTTCATTGAATGCAAAAAACGACGCAATAATTGCATACATCCATCAATTACTTGGGCTTGAGGTAATTTTTCAATACTGCTAGCACCTGAACCAACTAACCATGCGACCAATACGCGTGGTTGATAATTAACGCAATAAAAGCCGAAAACATCTTCAAACCATGCCTGATTTGTTTTTCGTATTGAGCTAAGATCTTCCTTACGCCACAGTGTATTAAAACCGGTCCAATCGTCTGGCCAAAATGCATGCATAAACTCTATAAAGACCTTTGCCACATTGCCAAAACCAATTTTGTCTATGGCACGCTTTTTTTCTGCTGGCAATTCTGGTGAAAATAAGGTTTTGAAACGATCTTTCAATACACCAAGCGAAACAGTGATCACAACGTGATCTGCATGAAAAGGAACATCAAAGTTTTCACAAAAGATCATCACGGGGCCCTTTTCGGGTCCCCACTTGATTTTACTTACTGTTATGCCGAAGAATATTTTGCCATCTAATAGTCCGTGCTGTTTGTTCAATTCATCTGATTTCATAAGCAACTTTAACAAAGTTTCATAACCCTTGTTTTTCCAATTTAACAAATAATCACCTTCGCACTCCCAATACTCGGCAAAACCTGCTGCTGAAACTTCATCAACACTTATGCCACTCTCGGAAGTTTCTATTTTTTTAAAGTTTTCAAAAAACTCTTCAGCTAGTATCATATCAATATCCTTATTTTCGGTACGTTTAAGCGCATCGAAGAACTTAACCTTTAGATATTCTCCCAGAGATCCTTTGAATTTTTGTATGTCTTGACCTCGATTAGCAAATATTTCAGCAAGTATATGTTTGAATCGCGAAACTAAATCCTTATGTAATGCCTCTCCATTCGAACGTATGCATTGAAAGGTCACAAAAATGTCACCGGACGTTGCCACCAGATCCTTATCCTTTACTAAATCAAAGACGACGTTTCCTTTTTCTCCATGACACCATTGCGCACCAATATCCACAACGTTATCGGCAAATGGTAGCGTTAATATTCGTCCTCCAATGCGATCTTCAGCTTCGATTATCATCACATCTTCAAAGCCGTTTTCTATAAGACGGGTAGCGCAAGCAATACCAGCAGCTCCAGCACCAATAATCGCAATCTTCGCATTAAACATCGGCAACGTCGTAGGAATATTTTTCTTTTATTTATTCAACTTCTGACTTTTGTCCACTAATAACTCCTTAAGTCCGATTAGCTTGCGAGTGTATTTCTCATTATTGTTAGGTAGTTCAATTTTGAATTTTGTTTTTTTTTTAATTAATTATTTCACATGACATTTTAGTTCAATTTTGATCATAAGTTTTTAATTGTCTCTGATGTAAATAAAAAGTTCTGTTTATTATACTCAACTACACACATCGTCGCACATTGGGATGACACTGGAAATATACGTTTCGAAATAAAAGACTGCAAACTCGCCTAATAGGTTGACCTTAACAAATGTAGTGTATTTTTTTTTTTTTGTTTTTGTATATAGTTTTAAAAATTAATTCACATGGAGCACCTCGGAAAATGGTTTCAAGGTCAAAGGCATTGTCACTGTTATTTGAACGCCTAGAAACCTTATAACTTTTGCTAAAACAACTTCATCATTATCTTACTTAGTTTTCGAGATATTGATCTGGGGAAATTAAAATGGAACACACTGTATATGGATACCCACAAAAGTTTTAACAATACCACTTTGTGGGTTCTTATACATTATGTACTTTCGTATGTACTACTGCACAGTGTAAGACTGAGCTCAGTTAGTTCTTAGATCACACATTTATTCTCAAGCCGTTTTCAAACTTTTAGCATTTATTTATTTTTGTACACAGGATATTTAACAAATAAAATATATCATTGAATCGTTATAACAATGGGTTTGTTATTTCTCCTCTCCCGCTAGTTTCACTTTGCCATACAATTCAGCCAGAACCCGCGCCTCCCGCCAACCTGTCTCCGTTGCACCATGTACTGTTGCATAGTGATGCTCATTAGTGGCTTCTCCGGCAAATTGTACAATCGGCTTATTGCATGGATCCCCTTTGGCAATTAGTGGTTGCTTCAGCTCGAATGCTTTTGCACCAACTTCATAAGTGTGCATGGTACGCACTGAATATGAACCACGGAAATTGACATTTGTAAACCACGCAGTATTTTTAAAATTAATTGGTTCGGGTATTTCCCAGTTCAAGAATTTTCTTAACAATAACATACAACCAGCAAGTACCTCATCGGTAGGTAGTGTCTCCATATAACGTGCATTAGGACCGATTATCCAACCTTCAAGTAATTTTGGTTGATGGCTTTCAATATAAAAACCAAAGACACCTTCAAGCCAAGTACGCGAGGTACCACGTATTTCAGTGAGATCTTCATCACGCCATAACAATGAAAATCCATTCCAATCAGCAGGCCAAAATGGTTCGGAAAACTCTAAAAATATTTTGTTCACTGTACCAAACGAGATACCATCTATAGCATTTAGTTTCTCCACCGGTAATTGGGGTTCAAACAAGCGTGCATGTTGCTCTTTAAGTACACCCAAGGAGACAGTAACAATGGCATGATCAGCCTCAATAACCTCACCATCTTTGCACGTAATCTCAACGTTAGACTTATCAGTATTCCAATTTATTTTATTTACTGTTTTAGACAACACCACATGTTTCTCTAGCACACCAAGTTCAGTACCCAGCTCATGTGTTTTAAGCAAAAGTTTAAGAAACTCTTTATATCCTTTTCATTTCCAATTCAACATTTGATCACCCTCACACTCCAAATACTCTCCATAGCCGCGTGCTGACACATCATCTACACTATCTGCAGCAGTTAAAGAACATTCCATTTTCTTAAAGTTTTCAAAAAACTCCTTTGCAATTGTTTGATCAATATCGGAATACTCTGGCTGTTTTAAAGTCTCATAAAACATATTGGTTAAATAACTACCCAATGATCCGTTGTAGTTTCGTATATCAGTTAACAGCATATTTGGTTTTTCGTATGCTATATTTTTAAGGCGAGTATCAGTCTTTTCTGGTAATACTTCACGGTTTGAACGTATGCATTGATAACTAAGCTTACCAGTACTTTCAAGCAAATTGTATTTACTTGCAAGCTCATAAACAAAATTATCCTTTTCACCATGACACCATTGTGCACCCAAATCTATTACATTCTCACCAAAAGGTATGGTATTAATGCGTCCACCAATGCGAGGCTCTGCTTCAAGAATTTGCACATTTTCAAATCCATACTCTAGTAATTTGGTGGCACATGCTATACCCGATGAACCAACTCCTATTATGACTATTTTTGGACTGGTCACAGTGTTGCTGTGTGAGCAAATCGAAGCATCGGAAGCGGTAGGAACAGCATCTGAAAGAAAATTTAAGTGCAAGAAAGAGGATTTCTATAATATATTCCTACATCCTGATAGAATGATCAATTTAAAACTTACTTCCGTACGTGAATTGCCAAATACAGCAGATCAGCAAAATAGTTCGCAGCATCTGAACACTTCAATATATACCATAAAACTAAAATAAACTTGGCTGATAATAAGTTAAATTATTAATATGTAAAAATAATAATTGTATGCCTGAAATAGTTTGAGAATGACCCGAATAATTTTCATGATAAGGTACAAATATGTATCTACATCTAAGGTATCGCTTCTATTCAACAATTTGCACTTGAGTAAAAGGTTAAAGCTAACGATGTAACGATCGGGTGCTGTCAATTGCAATTACAAATATACAGCGTTACCACGGTTTATCATACTGATTTGTATTGTATCAGAACCCTGAAAAATGTAATTCAAGTAACTATTATCAATACCTTGAAATATAATATTGTACCTTACACATCCATTGCGATAGAATGTATGAAAGTACCATGCCCTCCACTTTTGTCTAACTCAATTTTGCTTCACCAAAAGCAATACTACCGAGTTTGGTAACATTTACTTTAACAGCTCAATCAATGTAGCATTTAAAGTTTTTTGTTTTAATATGATTTTCACATATGGGTCAAATATCTCAAAATTATTTTGTAATACTGAAAAAGGATTTAGACCTAGCGCTTTCAAAGCTATAAGAATTTTTTTTTCCCCAAACTTTAGCTGTAACACTTAAAAATTCTGACTTGCTTAGTAACTTTACAGCCAAATTTTGATTCAATTCAAAAATCTGCACGAATTTTGTGCTTAGGTTATGAAACAGCTGAGTTAGAAGAGATAAAATGAAAATGTCTTTCACTAAGTTCTATAATGTTTATTTCAAAAATGTTTTCTAAAAATCTATAAATATTTATATGTTTGAGCGTACTGTTTGTTATTTCATCCATTGCAATCGCATTTTAAAGGTCTTACTGTACTCATATGTAGATGATGTATGTCAGCTTTAAATTGTTCTTATCTGTAGCAGCACTCTTAAGAGTGAGACAAAAACCAATTTTTTTTTTTTTTTTTTTTGAGTGTAATATTATATTTGAAACAGTTTTGGTTTTCGAAAATTTTTCTACATAGTAGTTTTTATATATGCATTGTATATAAATATATGTATACATATATGTACATTTGCAGAAGATCTCGCTTGTATGTAAGGCAACCCCCAAACACCGAATAAAGGCCATATTTTACAACAAAATCTGTAAAACACGGCGCAACTAGTGTTATGGTGTGGGCATGTTCTTCATATTACGACGATGGTGCAATCCATGCGTTGGAACTGCAATGGATCAGCACGTGTATATGAATTTTATGCAGGATGTGATGTTGCCGTATTCTTGTGATGAAATGACGATAGTTTGGACCCTGTAACTAGACAAAAATTTGGAGCATACCAGCAAAAAGGCTGAAAAGTGGTACCAAGACAATCAGGTCAAGGGGAAAAATGGCCACCGCAGTCACCAGATTTGAACCCAATTGAAAATTTGTGGGATGACGTTAAGAAAGGAATGTCAGACAGTCAGCTAAAAAACAATACTTACTTATGGGCTGCCATTAAACATTCCTAGAAGGCGATCCCTGAAGAACAGTGTCAAAAACTGATGGACTCAATGTAATCGTAGTCTTAGCCAATAAGAAACATGCATCAAAGTATTAATATAATGTGTATTTAATGTAAAACTTAGTCTAAACTAATAAATAATTAAAGAACTACTAAAATTTTTTATATTTTGTGATATCTGATATTTTTCTGACTGTCTAATAAGAGCATTATCGTATCATAAGATTAGTTAAACATATTTTTTCAATGATTTCTTTAGATAGGGAGCATCTGGCATATTACATCTTCTTTATTTTAAAAAAAAATCGATTAGTCTTTGAAGTTTCCGAGATTTTTCGTCAAAGATGTTTACCACACACTTGGTGCTATTATGTTGACCGCAATTGTATTTACATTGTTCTAAGACAAGGAAAGTAATATCTTTGCATAGGAACTTTCAAAATTTAAAAATTTACTTTTTTACACCACTCTAACACCTATACATAAGATAGAATACGACTTATAAATGCGAGACATTTTATTAATGTTAATTTAGAAATCATTTTAAAAGAACAACATACGTAAGCTGAGTACTTCAAGACAAGAACGATATCCAATATAAGTCCCAGTGTATCAGATAATAGACCTGATAAATTAGATAAGATATTTCACCAGATAAAATAAGTTACTTCACCTGAATATGCGGACAAAATACACCCGAAGGGGATTATTTTTAATTATTTGTGGTCCTATAATCCTATATTATAGAATCGGATTTGAAGAAAATTTTCCCAAAATATCAGAGTTCTTAGATCACTCATTTGTTCTCAAGCTGTTTTCAAACTTTAATCATTTATTTATTTATGTAAACATGATATTTAACAAATAAAATATATCATTAAGTCTGTATAATAATGGGTTTGTTATTTCTCCTCTCCCGCTAATTTCACTTTACCATACAGTTCAGCCAAAACCCGCGCCTCCCGCCAACCTGTCTCCGTTGCACCATGTACTGTTGCATAGTGATGCTCATTAGTGGCCTCTCCGGCAAATTGTACAATCGGTTTATTGCATGGATCCCCTTTGGCAATTAGTGGTTGGATCAGCTCGAGTGCTTTTGCACCAACTTCATAAGTGTGCATGGTACGCACTGAATATGTACCACGGAAATTGACATTTGTAAACCACGCAGTATTTTTAAAATTAATTGGTTCGGGTATTTCCCAGGTCAAGAATTTTCTGAATAACAACATACAACCAGCAAGTACCTCATCGGTAGGGAGTGTCTCCATGTAACGTGCATTAGGACCGACTATCCAACCTTGAAGCAATTTTGGTTGATGGCTGACAACATAAAAACCAAAGACACCTTCAAGCCAAGCACGTGAAGTACCACGTATCTCAGTGAGATCTTCATCACGCCACAACAATGAAAATCCTGTCCAGTTAGCAGGCCAAAATGGTTCGGAAAACTCTAAAAATATTTTGTTTACTGTACCAAACGAGATACCATCTATAGCATTTAGTTTCTCCACCGGTAATTGAGGTTCAAACAAGTGTGCATGTTGCTCTTTAAGTACACCCAAGGAGACAGTAACAATGGCATGATCAGCCTCAATTACCTCACCATCCTTGCACGTAATCTCAACGTTAGACTTATCAGTATTCCAATTTATTTTATTTACTGTTTTAGACAACACCACATGTTTCTCCAGCACACCAAGTTCAGTACCCAGCTCATGTGTTTTAAGCAAAAGTTTAAGGAACTCTTTATATCCTTTACCTTTCCAATTCAACATTTGATGACCCTCACACTCCAAATACTCTCCATAGCCACGTGCAGACACATCATCTATACTATCTGCAGGATCTAAAGAACATGCACTTTTCTTAAAGTTTTCAAAGAATTCTTTTGCAATTGTTTGATCAATATCGGAATACTCTGGCTCTTTTAATGTCTCATAAAACATAGTGGTCAAATAACTACCCAATGATCCGTTGTAGTTTCCTATCTCAGTTAACAGCATGTTTGGTTTTTCGTATGCTATATTGTTAAGGCGAGTATCAGTCTGTTCTGGTAATATCTCACGGTTTGAACGTATGTTTTGATAACTAGGGTCATCAGAAGCTTCAAGCAAATTGTATTTACTTGCAAGCTCATAGACAACATTATCCTTTTCGCCATGACACCATTGTGCACCCAAGTCTATAACATTCTCACCAAATGGTATGGTATTTATGCGTCCACCAATGCGAGGCTCTGCTTCAAGAATTTGCACATTTTCAAAACCATACTCGAGTAATTTTGTGGCACATGCTATACCCGATGCACCAGCTCCTATTATGACAATTTTCGGACTGGTTACAGAGTTACTGTGTGAACAAATCGAAGGATCGGAAGCGGTAGGGACAGCATCTGAAAGAAAATTTAAATGCAAGAAAGAAGATTTCTATCATCTGTATATCCTGATAGAATAATCAATTTAAAACTTTGTCTACTTACTTCCGGCCGCAAATTGCCAAATACAGCAGATTAGCAAAAAAGTTCGCAACATCTGTACACTTCAATATATAAAACTGAAATAAACTTGACTGATAATAAGTTTAATTATTAATAAGCAAAAATAATAGTTGCTGGCCTGAAATAGTTTGAGAATAACCAGATTAATTTTTTAATTTTAATGATAACATGCTAATATGTACATCTGAGGTATCGCTTTTATTCAAAGATTTGCACTTGAGCAAAAGGTTAAAGCTATCGATATAACGATTGGGTGCAGACAATTACAAATAAAAATATACAGCGTTACCACGGATTGTCATATTGATCGGGTTGTATCAGAACCCTGAAAAATTTAATTCAAGTATTATCAATAGCCTGAGATAAAATGTTTTACCGTTCAATTCCTGAAAGTCTAAATAATCATTTGAAGTGTATAGTTTTAAAATGCTCTTTGCATAAAAATTACCATGCCCACAAGATTAAAACCGTCGACTTTTGTCTAACGCGATTTTGATTCACCAAATACTATAGCAGCGAGCTTGGTAAGATTTTCTTTAACAAAAGAGCAGTCTGTTCTTCATCACAATATGTTTTGTTTTTTCGGCAAACTTTAGCTGAAATGCCTCAAACCTCTAGCATGCTGAAAAATTTTCGCGCTGTTATACCTTTACAATGAACTATTATACACATTATACTCATTAGTTAAGAGTCACCTAACTAGATGGCGACACTGTTGATGTTTTCTATAGTTAAAGTCGCGAACGTGAACACAACGGTACGGACTGTTTACATAAACAACTTTGTTTTTGCGAATTTTAGTAATAATACTGATTTTTAATGGCTGAAAATACATGTGAAGTATAGGAAAGACATACATATTTATTGGATTAGTGTTATTTTATCAAAAAAAGCTTATTGACTAGCTGTAGCAGCCCTTTTTGTTTTGTTGCAACAAACATGTTTTCATGAAAAATAAATATTTTTAATTAACTCTGAATTTTTTAATTATTTTTCCTGTTCATTATAAGATATTTATAATACATTACCAATAAAATAAATTAGAATTTCGATCTTGCGCAGTAAAGGGTTAAGTATATGTTTGAGCGGACTGTTTGTTACTGATTCCATTGCAATCGTATTTTAAGGGTCCTACTGTACTCATAGATAATCTATGTCACCTTTGAATTGTTCTTATCTGTTGCAGCACTAAGGCTTAAAAGTTCGTCTATATATACTTTCTTATTTAATTCATAAGATGAACAACACTTAAATATGTTAAGAACGTGGCAAAAAGCAATTTTTTTTCACTACGAATGAAGAATACGTAATATCTTGACACTAAAATGCTAGAAAAAATCTGAAGAAATGTAAATGTAGGCAGTTTGAACCAGTTTTTTTTTTTGAAAATTGGATATCTATGTACATACGTATGTATATCAGTATATCATACATTAGTCTTTAAGGAACGTAATACCTGTGCATAGGAACTATCAAAATCGAAAAATATTGTTTTACGACTTTTAAATGCGAGATATTTTATTAATGTGAATTTAGAGATAATTTCAAAAGAACAACTTTTGTTAGCTCAGTCTACAGAAAACTTATAACTAAAAAGGGAACAATACTTTATGAAAACTAAGCTAACGTCCCAATTATTGAGTTCAACTTATGCCATGCTTGTTTTGGGTTGGACAAAATCTTAAAAAATGATAATAATCTTTCAAATTTTCTTTGAATTTTGCATTTATTTTCTTTTATACTTTTAAATAAGTCACTTATTACTTACGTACATATATACAATTTAACATTTGTATAGCTACTACATACATAAGTTTTCATAAAAAAGATGATTGTTTAACCAATCTGCAGAAATGTTTCATTGTTTCATTAAAACTTATTAAATAATCGTATTGTTTTTACATAAATTGCATGGCAACGATATAATATGTATGTATAGGCAAATGTTTGTGACATTTTTCGCTTAAACCAAAAACAAAAAGGAAAAATAATATACCAATAAAGGAAGATGTAAGGAGGCTCTTAAAACAAGCAGCTGAAAAAGTGAAATATTATTTTTCATATTTGTTTCGGGACTTTAAATGCCAGATAATTAAGTAATAAAGAGAGAGTTACATTACATGACTTGATATAATCTTTTTTTTCAAATTTCAGGTAATACCCCACATTATCCAAAGTAAAGGTCTTCCATACAATCATGTGAAGCATTTTAGTAACTTTATCTTTAATGGCATTCAAAATCCTAAAACTGTTATAATTGTGACTTTTTTATTTTCCCTACGCAATAGAAATCAGCTAATCGGCGAGCTTCGCGCCAACCTGCCTCTACAGCGCCATGCACCGTTGAATAGTAATGATCACTAGTAGCCTCTCCAGCAAATTGTACCACCGGTTTATCACAACGATTGCAACTACGACTGCGGAGTGGTTTCGCCTCACCGACGCCACCATTTAACACTGGAGCATTGGTGACCACAGTTAAGGGTTGCGCTAGCTCGCGTGCATTCGTTCCAACTTCTTCGGTGTGCATCGAACGAAATGAATAAGAACCACGAAAGTTAACATTTGTATACCATGCTGAAGTGCGAAAATTAACTGGATTTGGTATCTGCCAGGGTAAAAACTTTCTAAATAAAAACATACAACCGGCAAGCACATCATCCTCTGGTAATGTCTCCATATGTCGTCCATTTGCACCGATTATCCAACCACTTAGTATTTTCGGTTGATAGTTAACGCTATAGAAACCAAATACGTCTTCCAACCAAGCACGTGAAGTTCCACGTATCTCATCGATATCTTCATCGCGCCACAACATTGTAAAACCAGTCCAATTTTCGGGCCAAAATCGTTCAGGAAACTCTATAAATATTTTATTTACCGTTCCAAAAGCCAAACCATCAATAGCGCGTCGCTTTTCTACTGGTAATTGTGGATTAAAAAGAAGCATATGCTTTTCCTTAAGTACCCCCAAGGATACTGTTAATATCACATGATCAACATTGAAAATTTCACCGTCTTCACATTTGACATCAACGCTACCGTCATTACGATTCCAATTTATTTGTGTAACGCTTTTAGATAGTAGCACACGTTTATCTAAAACACCAAGCTCATTGCCTCTTTTATTTGATTTCATCAATAGCCTAAGAAATTCCTTATATCCTTTGTCTCTAAAATTTAATAACATATCACCATCGCACTCCCAATACTCGAGATAACCACGTCCGGATACTTCATCTAAACTATCAGATGCTTCGACAGAATTCTCAAATTTTTGATAATTTTCAAAGAATTCCTTTGCTATCGCCATATCGATATCAGAGTTTTCAGGTCGTCGTAATGCTTCATAAAATGTACTAGTCAAATAGCTGCCTAACGAGCCATTGTCATTTCGTAACTCCATTTGTCGCGTTACTAAGCTATCGTTTACAATATCTTTTAGACGCTTACTGATGCTTTCCGGTACAACTTCACGATTTGAACGTACACATGCGTAATTATCGTAGACATCACCGGTAGATTCGAGCAAATTGTGTTTGTTTGCGATCTCATAAACAATGTTGCCCTTTTCGCCATGACACCATTGTGCGCCCAAGTCGATAACGTTGTCCGCAAATGGTATGGTAAATATACGTCCACCTATGCGAGGCTCTGCTTCAACAACTACAACATTATCAAATCCATAGTCTAGTAATTTGGTGGCACACGCTATACCCGATGGACCAGCTCCTATTATCACAATTTTCGAGCTGGTCATGTTCTTGCAGTCAGAGCGTTTAAAAAATTAACAGCTGGAAGACAATGTGCCTGTAATAAAAATATATTGTTTAAATTTGTTAGACTTAATAAATGAATATTTGAACTACATTATGATCTACAAAATATATGTAATATTCTTAAATTTACATGGGGTACATTCCATTTAGAAACACATTAGTCTTTCGGTCACGATTCTATTTTGCGTTGAAATCAAGAGTCAACCCACTCGGCATGCAACGTTTCAGAAAGTTTTAGAAATATTATGTAACGTAGCAGAAATGCTTCATTTGAAATGTTGCAACTGAAACATTACAGAAAGCTTTCTGATATATTTCAAATGTAATGTTTTTGAAAGGATTCAGGTTCAACGTTTCTTGAACTGTACAATAATGCATTAGTACCATATACAAGTTCTTACAGATTTTAGTACAAAAAACGTTCCTGTATTCGAAAAAGCTGTAAGTGGGAACAAAAATGAGAGAGTATTTTGTTTTATTTGTCAAAAAGAATATATCGTCGACTTATTAGCAAAATTGACCATCTACAAAAAATCAAATTTTGTGTTTTTGATGGAAAGTGTACACATTTTAATTGCTAATGTAAAAATATACTCTTATAATACTCTGAAATGTTTCTGTAAGGTTTTAGAACCAACGCTGAAATATTACTTCAACGTTTCAACAACACATTTTGTTTCTGTAGCATTTCAGAAATGTTTTAAATCAAAGCAAATAAACGAACATTTAGACATTGCAGAAAACTCACATGCCGAGTGGGAAGTTGTAATTCAAACTCTTTTGTAAGTCTGTAATTTTTTAAAACCATTCAACCCTCAAAAATAAAAACTGCTCCGAAATCCAACAAAATGACAAAAATATTGAACTGCTTCAAGTGTTTCGAATTTTAACGAAAAATTAAATAGTGGCTCTAAAGACTATTGCGTTTCTAAGTGGAGTACGTCAATGGTGTTTCTACGTAAAATATCATGCCCGTTACAAATTGGCAGAATATTTAGTCATTGTAAACGGTGATATATGTGAACTGATATACATAATTTAATTTATAAGTTCCATGCCTTCACCTTTACAAAAAAAGAATTATAAATATGAAAAGTTTTCGTCAGCGCTTCAAATGCAAACAACAAGCGTGAAGAAGCTTGAAAGCTCTTAAGCTTCTTTTAATTCCATTACTAAGCTGACAAATAAAAGAAAACACTTAAATATGTTAAGCAAAGTACGTAGTTAAAAGTAGCTAATAAATGCATGCACTTTGCCAGTTTTAATTCAGAGCATTTGAAAAGAACATTTTACATCAAAGAAGAACAGCATAAGGTGTGGGTTGCAGGAAATTTTAAGAATGCTAAAAATTAACACAAACTTAATTCTTTAAAGTACTATAAAAAAATAATAAAAATATTATACCGCGAACTGGCTAACACATCCAAATAGATATCTTATATAAACTGTCGAATGCTTCAATAGAAGTTTTCAAATTTTGTTAGCTTCCGAAGAAGCTATGACTATTCTGCCCTCGGAAGCGAAATGGGTGTATCTCAAAAAAATTTATATCCGTTATTATGGCATCGAATAGCTTAAGAAATTAAACATCTAATGAACTATGTACGTCAAATGCCGGTATCTTAGTTCAAACCTATAAAAATGCTCCTAAGAGAATTTTTTCTATCTCAATTTTACATATGGTAAGTATATTTCATCAAATTGACGTAAACAAAATATCAACTATCTCGAAACTATTTTTTTTTTAGATACACCCATTTCGCTTCTGAGGGCAGTATTGATATCAGATACTAACTGCCCCAAGGGAGCTCAAGAAAAAAAATTCTCACCCCGCCCTAATATACGAATGGTGAGTTCAAAAAGAGGTTAACCAATATTTTCAGTTCTTCGAGAAAAAAAACAAAGGTTTTATGCGAACAACTTAGGTATAAATACTTAGAAAATTATTTTTTTCTTGTTCCTTATGTACTCTCATATTCACTATTCGATTTTAAAACGAAAATTAAGTACTTTAGTTTAGTACTTATGCTCAGAAGTGCTTCAGAATTACTGTCGTTAGTTTAAGTGCATGATCAAAACCGGTGTTCCTTGACATTTGACTCCATATATCGGTCATTCTTTTACAAACCGTACGGATTTCAGGAAAAAAAACCTCGACTTCTCCAAATGCTATGAACATTTTTTTAAGCTAAAAACATTAAAAGTTTTTCGTTATTAAATTTTGACTCGTCGCACGCTGTACGCTTAGATTCCTTCTAGAATTCATGACTTTCGCTCGAAAATATTTATTAACTTCCGATCTAACAAAGACTTTACTTTTTTGTGAAATTGGTTTTGTAGATAAAAGAATAAAGAACAAAATTTTATTTTTTTCAATCAATTCTAGTTGGGGGAACAGTATGTCAGAACGATTTAAACACTTAATTTGTTATTATTTTTCATTTGTTGACAATATAAATTTTGTTTTAAATTTATTTCAAAAGCTAACGTTATAAAGTATCAAATAAAAAAAATCTAACAGTGATCGGATTAGTACAACTGAAGATAATACACTTCAAATAAGAGTAGTTTTGACAAAATCTAGCCAATTATCGAAAATTCATAGGTGGACATTTTCGAAAAAAAAAAATTTCAGCTAAATCCAAATACAATACTTGTCAAGTCATGTAATTTATGTATACAAGCTGTAAAAAAATTAAGGGCGATTCTAAAATATAAAGTCCAAAATGATGTACGGTTTGTAAAAAAATGACAGATATCTAGAAAGCAGGAATGATATAGTAGATTCAGCGTCAAAAATTAAATAGCAAATAATAAAATAAAATTATAAAAATTAATTTTAAAAATTCCTGTTAGAAATTCACAAAACAGCACAAAACTGTATCCAATCGAAGAATCTAATTAGATTTGGTCTACGAAAAGGGACCTATTGTTGGAGTAAATGAATAAATGAAATGAGTAAATGAAATAAATAAATAAATAAAAGTAAACAGTCTACTGATTTGTTACACGTTTTATCAAGCGTATTATTTTTTGAAGTGCATTTGTAAACAACATACGGTTTGTTTCATTAACAAGAGCGTACTATTTTCTACCACAATCGCAAAAAAAGTTAAACTCGATTTTTCGGACAATAGATCGCTTTTCGTAGAACAAGGGAATTATTATTCATATGGTGAACAAATTATAGAAAAATATAACTTAAAGTGTGTTGAATAAATATACTGCTTATTTAACAAAAAGGTTACGAATATATATATGTACTTGCAGAGCGAAATAAATAATAAAAATGAATTCACTATTTAGTAGCATATATGGGTTCATTAGATGGACTTGCGTGTCCCCGACAAAAAACCGGCAAATTTTTTATAACTTCGAGCACTAAACGAGGACTTTCTCTAAGAAATAAAATCTTTAAAAGTGGAAAAAAGTACAAAATAGAACATGTTTTTTATTTCGGTCAAATGATTGCAAAAAAATACCTCAAAATATCATAAATAATGATAGTCTGAATTGGCTTATGAGTTTGAATGGGTACGCCAGTTTTCTATCCTGCCTATTAACAGCTATAGGGCATTTCATAAGATGAAATCGACTGACTGTAATTTTTAAGCATATGTACTTTAAAAGTAAATGCTTTATTAGTTCGATAAGCACACTTCCAACCAATGCAACTACATTTGCAAACGTTACAAAACAGCAAAAGTTAATAACTAAAATTTCGGCGAATATTTCACAAATAGACACACACATTTGAACAACTTAGCCAAAATTGACCAAAAAAATACACAAAATATACATATGTACAATACATAAAAAGAACATTGACATGTTTACTGCAGACGAAAAAAAAAATATTACGAAATTGATTTTTCTTATTATTTTTATTATAGCAAATTTGTTATTATGCTCGTATTCCGACCTCGTACCACACACACGAGATTTTATCTTTTCATATTTCTGTCTAAGATATTTTTAGCTGAAGGAAAACTGCACTAACCACATTTTTCACATCACGTGTAACTAAAGTAAATATGTGATTTTAAGTATATAATAATCCTATATAAATTGTGTACTTTTTCTTTTTCTTAATTCATTATACATTGAAGAATTCCATTAATTTATGCAAAGTATACCAAATATTATTAATGATTACCAAAAATGTTTGAAAAAGAAAATTTTAATTATTCTCGATAAAAAAAAAGTCGTTTGCACAGCGCTGCCTATCGAATGATACTGGGAAGGCAAATAAAGAGGAATAAAATCAGAATCTTGGATTAAATGGCTAAATAAACGAAACCTCAACGCTCTCTACACTCTCCGTTGAAATAAGAATACAATAAAAATATGACTACAAAAGAGAGTATTATGCCGTCACAAGCTGTGACAACAAAAAAATACATTGAACCCCAACTAAATATTAGAATGTGAGTAAATGACAGACACACAGCAATGAGAACAAAAAAACCACCTTCCGGTATACCATGGGTGCAGACAGGAGCGCAAACTTTGCGTCAGTTGTTTTAAAAGCAACAGAACAGCAATGGTTCTACAATCGGTAGAACAAGTTATATATAGAGAATAATAACAAAGAGCAATGTGCAATGTTAAAAATGCTCTTATTTTTTAACAGGGTGTCCTCTTATATTATAAAATATATTGTTTGTTTGTTTTTTAAATTTTAATTTGTATAAATACTAAAAACGAGTTGGTAGACTTATATGTCGAGTTATGGCCGTACGAGGGCATTCGAGTAAGCTGTAGCTGTAGACTGTAACCAGATATTTTTCCTGGGGAGCAATAAGCTGCTCCCAATATCTTGGTATGAGTAAAGTGCAATGGTAAAAATTTAAAATTCAAAGCTTTGAATTTAAAATTCGATTATTGAAAAAATTTAAGGCTTTACAAAAAACTTTGCGCTATTTTGAATAACATTTTTCAAAAATTTAATTCTTCTGAGAGCTTGGGGATACAAAAAATAGCCACCATCGAAATACACCCCGATGACAACACCCCCAATGAAATAATGGCCAAGAAAATATGAAATAAGATCCAAGGTGAAGCAATAAAATAATTCTCAAAAAATATGAAATGTTCCCCAAACAAAGAAATTATATAACCGCCGATGTTTTGGCGTCATTTCATAATGAAATAACTCCCAATGAGAACGATTGAAAGTAACACCAATTCAAATGAAATAGTCCTCAAATTACTCCCAAAATATAAGAAAATTTTTGAATGTCTTTTCATTTTATTTTTTTGCTATTCGTAGCGTCAGTGCTTGGTCGTTCGATATAAATATAGTGATACATCGTATTATTTATTGCCTATAGTACACTTTTTACAAGAAATAAGAAATGGGTTCATCTTAAATTCAACTTTCGTCAGTTTATATGAAAAGTAAAGAATTACAGTTTGCATTGTTAGTGGGCTAGGTAATAATTTGATTATAAAGGGTTGAAGGCTGCAATAGTGTGCCTTTCATATAAAAAAATTAAATTATAATATGAGAAAAGATGAACCCATTATTAATTCCTTAAGAAACATCTTGTGAAAAGTATGTCGAAGACAATTCTGTAACCTTTATAAAGAATCGAAATCCAGTCACGTCCTTTTGATGGAGCGGCATAGCTTAAGGGACGTTGAGTACGAAAATTAACTTTATCTTGTAAAAATTATATTGTTGACAAACTTCATGCATTTATTTTAGGGACTTCCGAATCAAAATTTTGATTTTTATGCTTAAAGTTTTAATTCGTTCTTCAGATTTACCTCTTACTAGAAATGTGGATTCGTTCTTGAAATTCCTATTTAAATTTTAAACTTTGACTAGTACTAAAATTTGATATTTACTGGGAACTTAAATTCGTACCTGAAATTTGTAATTGAAGTTCTTTATAAATATATTAGTAAATAGTAGCAAATTTTCCGCATCTTGCAGTTTGATTTCGATCTTCTGCTTCTATTACTTTTGATTAGTGTTTCAGTGTGCTCAATTCAATCCAAACACGCCAATCTTGGGAACATAAACTTGTCCATTGCAGTGTTGTTATCTAGAACGAGGATAGCTTTAAGTTAAAGAAAATTTTATATATACTTGCCGACTTTTGGTGTATTGGAATTCTTTTTCATTATTTTCGAGTCAAAATGCTGTCTAGAAATTTTTTTTAACCAACATCACTATTCTGGTCTTTATTTGATTAATACATACTTAGTTTTATAAAACTTGAAAACCTAAATTAAATATAACACATTTACAAATGTTCTTAAGATCACCACAACTTATCATTAAATACTATCTCTTTAAAAATACAATCTTGCTTCGCTATGCTAACCATGGCCTTCTTTGATTTCATAGCATCTTGTATCTTTTCACGTACCTCACTAGCCTTAACATCATTGCGAATATAAAAGACACGTACAATATGGTCCTCGCTCAACGACGGATAACTACCAAGTAAGGTATGCAGATCCAACACCAACAGCTCAAGATCGCAAACAAGCAACGCCGATAACGTGGGTATAAGATCTAGCGGTGAATCAGTCATTGAAACATTTGGCGCAATTTTTTCAAAGAATTGTTTAAAACGTTTAGCCTCTTGATTGATTTTTCGTGTAATTGAATCACATTCAGGACGCGGCTTAGAGAGACGTTTTGAAAGCATGGCACGTATATAGCGTTTAGCAAGTAGCTTTTGTGCTTCGTTTATAACCATTTCAAAATTAATTGGACGCAAATGATTGTAGTCCTAAGTATCAAAATAAATAAAAATCAAACCGATTAAGCAATTTTATTGCATGAAATTTAAAATAATTAACAAACCTGAAAGTAATCGTCAAGTGTAACGCAAATAGTATCCACAGAAATAGTGCTTCCTAACCATTTGACTGTAAACAAATCATTAAAGTGTCCTTCCATGTCTAGAAAAGCTTCCTCTAGCAAATAGTTTGCTGCATGTGCGCGTATGCGTTGAAATGTTGCAATCAAGCGTTCAAAATCTTCATAGTGCTCAGTACGCGATTTTGGCCAGTATAATTGTTTCATTTGCTGTGCCAACTCAATCATTTGCTGACAATTATTAACAATTGTAATGATATAATGTGTAAAGTACTTAATTTGATCGCGATTACGAAAATGATGATCCTTAAGTTCTATAACGTTTTTCAAATAAGCTTGACCAAACACTTCCACTTGTTGTATGCTGAAGACTAAAGCTTTAAATGTTAACTCTGCATGTATGGTATTTGTAACTTGTAAATGTTGGTCAATCATTTGAAAGATGATAACAGGTGCTGACGTATGATAGAAATGTTCATCTTGATCTGGGGCCTGTTCGAAAAACCACTCTTGTTTCTCAGTTTCGGCTGCTTTTGTCATCCATTCTTGATAATTGCGTTGCATATTGCGCAAGTATTCATCTTCAAGTGACTTAAGATGTTCGGGGCGTAATAAGGGTCCAATAACGTGTTGTACATCCACACAAAGATCTGGATGTGACATCAATTCCTGACCAGGATAAGTGTTCATCACCCAAGAAAGTAGGGTTACATATTCATTACCTTCCAAACCACACTGAGCAATGTTGTCCAACTAGGTGCAGAATAAAAAACAAAAGATTATTTTACTTGTAAGGAAAAATAATTTTAAGTTGTTTAAACTCAAGCACGACGAGCAAATAAAGACATTTTTGAGTTACGTACATAGGTAAATATTTGATGAGTGAGCGATCAAAACGCAACATAATACACTTGGATAGTTTAGTCATTTTGCTAGATCAAAGTATGAATATCACTAATATACAAGCTGGCCACTGAAAAACTGAAGGATTTAAAAAAATCTTAACTTATAAGTTTTCAATATATTTTATTTTCTGGACAATCATTAAGAGAGAGGTTTGTATTACATCTAGAACAGGTGGCGTGTGGTTTTTTTTTTTCAAACATGTAGAGATGAGTTGGTAAAGTGTGTCCCAATCTGAGTCTTGAAAATATTCTGATTTTTGCTTAGTTTAAATCAGGGGGATATTTTGGAGGGTTGTAATCCCTGTTGATACACGTGTAATGGTATTGATTGTGGTCATGCCATAAAATAGTTCTTGATTTTATATGTTAAATACACGGAGTGTCTTTGAGGATTCATCTGCCTCTATCTATCATTGCTCTGCACAACTAATCATCACCAGAAGATTGTGTCAGAAAATTTTGAAACTGGATTTCAAAAGCTTTCCTTACAGTTTAAAATAGTTTAAGAATAAATGAATAATTTCAAAAAAATGTTGGATTTGTTTGGCCTCCGCGTTTACCTAAACATATTCCAGAACTTAAGAGAACATTTTAGTCAAAATCTTAAGAGCGTAGAAAATGCTGAGGGAAGAACCTTCATTTGTTAGCAGGAAAATTAAAGTCATTTGATTGATGTTATAATAATAACTAAATTAAGTAATAATTTTTTTTAAGAACATGTGTATAAGCATAATATTTATTTATGTTTTTATCATTGTCTTTCGGTGATTACCCTGAATTATAGAAAATGTTTGATTTTTTCAATAAAAATTTGCGTTTTTGCAAGAGCTTATAATGACATCCGATTTTTGAGTGTTAATGTTCCTTTTTTATTTAAAAGTCTCATTATGTCAGTTGGAAAAAAAGTTTTTATATAGAAAGTGTTCCAATTTCAAGTACGAGTGTGAGTTTTTTAGTTCACGTACTTATCTACATTTTTCAAGCAAACTTGTAGTTTTTGCAAACAACATAGCTTGCACATAATCAAGGTTTTTGTTGCCTGATCTTGATAAGGTAGTCGCGTCGCGATTTATATATTCAATAAAATATAATATTTAAACTTATAGAATGAAATACAGCTTTAATATTGACATAGAGTTTCTGCAATAATTGTTTTATCCGTCAATTAATTTAATAAATTAATCACATTCCTAAAATAGCATTTTGGTTGATCTGTTGAGTATAAAACAAATTGCTGCTACATTTTGCAAAATCGTTTGAAATCATAATTAAATTCATAATTTAATGACATCGAAAGGTTTCCTGGCTTTTATCAATCCTGTCGTTTTGTTAAGTTTTTCTCCACCAACCAATTGTGAATCTCAAAAAATTTACAATTCCGAATTTTATCTACCGAATAAATTATAATCGGATTAGTACTTACATAACTCGATAATCCTGCGTGGTACATTCTCACATACTCATTGAAAATGTCATAGTGCGGTGGAAAGCAAGGAACGCATAACGACTTTACAACACGCAAATCTTCCAATATAATTTGACGAAGTATTTCTAAGTCTCTAACTAGCCACATTTTATTATCAGCACGCTCCTCTAACTTTGAACCTTCAATGCGTGTTCCAACCGCCTCTTTCAGCACATCCAAAGACATCTGTCGCCAACTTTTCGGTCTGCCAGGTGGAAGAAAACCGGTTACTTTTTGCTGTTGCAAGGCGAACTGATCATTTTTCTCTTCTCGCTCAATGATACGCAATGCGGTCACGATAACAGTCGGTTCCTTGCGGGCTGTATTCAGTGTACGATTCAATATTAAACGTAACTTTTTCTCTAGCGATTGTGACACCACATCAACCTTTTCGAAATGTCGCTTTAGTGTTATTTTATCCGATGCATGTTGTTTGGGTTGCTTATGAAGTTCATACAGCAGATCATCACGAGAATTCTCCAAATCGGCAAGACATTGGTGAGCATTCAGCAATCTGTCTTCATCGATCAGCTGCATCGTCTTTTGCACACTAGCTTCCACATTAAAGATGTGTTTCAGATTTTCCATTGCAGTGGCATATTGGGAATGTTTTGTATTTTCTTCGCGTACCACTTCCAGAGCATCGTATATTTCGGGAACACCTTTTAAGAGGTATTCCACCACCTCCATACGTTCATGCACTTCACGTACATCATTTTTGCATGTTACTAATTGTTTTAGTCCAACTCGCACACCATCTAATTGATTTTGCATGCCAGTTTTGAGAAGAGCCTCTACAGAAGCCTTTTTTCTGGCTACACGATGTTTAAATTGTTCTACCTTTTCCAATTGTCCTGGGCGTTGTAGCATATTTTTAATTTCTTTAAGCGCACCTTGGCGTGCCTCTTCGTCAAGTTGCTGCAAATCCATTGTAAATGTATTCTAATTTTGGTCTATCTATCTATAATTTATTTTTTTGTGGGTGTTTTTGACTCAAATAATAAAAATTTTGCAGTTGGCAAATGTTGATTAATAATCCCGTTCAGCCAAGTTAATCGCTTCAAAAACTTTTTTTTTAAAGACATTTTTGTTAAGCACGAAAAATTACGCTTCATAATTTACGCTATTTACACACACTGAATTGAGCGTCGGCGTAGGCACAAGTTCGCTGTCGTGTAAATAGGGAATTGTGCGTCGACGTTCAACTGTCAAAAATGATTAAGTTAATACATATATAATGTTTAGAATAGGATTTAGCTAAAATTAATTGTAAAATTGAACAGAAAAATACTTTCTTCAAGGTTCAAGGTTGAGGTTTTGAACTCATTAATTGTCCTTGTTTTATTTGAAAATACATGGCGAACCTACTGATATTTTCATTTCAAGCAGTAGGAAGGTATGACAAAAAAAACTTTGTAAGCCTCTAACCTAGACAGAGACGAAATTGAGTCAATTAAACCTTTTGTATACTTACAATTTGTTATTTATTTTTCTCATCTTTCTGAGCAAATAAATAATTGTTTTTTGTGTATTAATTTATTTTAACTCAGTCGGCGCTCAAATATTTAATTGGCTACCTTCTATTTGATCGCTAATTATTTAATCAATGACCAATTGTTTGCAGACAGATTTAACATATGGGGTAAAACGTCGTACATGGATAGTTTTTAAAAAATCGATAAACATGCGTTTTCTGGTCAAACCCACTAAAAGCAAAATTACACCACCGCACCAGAGATAGGTGTCAATGACATTGTAAAATCGGAAATATCGAAATTTTTCAACGACTACATCTCTAGTTTTGCTCTACGAACGGAAATTCGACTTAATTTTTTATTTTTTTAATAAAATAAATACGTGTATAATGGATTCTTTGGTGGAAGCAATTCTTGAAGAAATAAATACTGCTGATAATGACGTTATAATAATGTTTATGAATTTAAAAACATATGAAAATGAATTTAAGTTAATGAAGATGTTTTATACCGATACGATGCTAGCATTTACGCGGTTTGTATAGCGTTTTTTGTTTTAAAAATCAATGCGCGCTTAATTTGTGTTATGTATATATGTGTTTTTTTCAATATTTTGTAGATATATTTTATTATTTTCCTATATTTTAGCTTAAGGTTTAAAAATAATTGTCCCAAATTTTGAGCATCCTAGCTCAAACCTGTAAGTGGCGTGGACGGACTTTCTATCCGATTTCGTTGAAATTTTACGAGAAAACCGAACTACTAAAACCTAGAAAAATTCTACCTCAGGAACCGTTTTAGACACTTTTTTGTATGGGAGAGGCTCACATTTTTCGTGTGGCTGAAAATGCGGACAAAGTACCCCCGAAGAAGGCTTTTTTTTAAATTAACGGTCCCATAGGCCTATATTATAGAATCTGGTTTGAAGAAATTTCAGCTTGGATCAAAGTTGCGAATGGCACAATTAGTTTGATTCCTACTACAATTCATATGAAACAACTTTTTTCCTAAAGCGCAAAAAAATCTGTCTTTGGTTTTTTTGGTGTTTCGTGTTTTCATATGAATTGATATAGGAAACAAATTGTTTTATTTTTAATAAAAAAGGGCAATAAAAAAAAAGTTAGAAAATAATGGCATAGGTAACAAGTGGAAAGAAATAAGTTGAGCTTTCTTGAAGTATTTAAACTAGTTTAATAAATTTTTTGTGAAGAATTTAAAACCACGGGAAAAAAGTAAATTTAAAGAAAAAATCGATTATCGCTAGAGTAAATTTAAGTTCAGTTCGGATAAATCGTGATAATATGAAATTAAATACATTTTCATGAATGCTTAAAATTTTTTCACAGGACTTCTCCTTTGTGGAATATTTTACATAAAAGGAACTCTCCCAGCGATCTAACTAGCAAGTCCATACGTTTACGGGAGCAGGGCAATAAATTATTTAAAGCTTCGCCAAAGGAACATGCGTTAGAAGCATGCCGTTTTTATACAAAAGCTATTTTTGCTGCTAACTTGGGCAGTGAAGAATTGGCTTTGGCGCATGCCAATCGGGCTGTGGCGCTACAAGAATTTGGATATTTTCAGCAAGCATATGATGATTGTGATTGCGCACTAGAGCAAGGATATCCCATGAAGTCGTTACATAAAATAATAGCACGACAAGCATACTGTGCTCAGCAGATGGGTAATAAATCCCTGCTGAAGCAACACTTGGACACATTGCGAAAATTTAATCTTAATAAAAATTTCATGGCGCAAATGGAGCAACTACAACAAGGTTTTCATGATTTACTAATTACGGAAAGCAATGATATGGAAAACGACCTACATGATTTAAAAAATGGCGAATCAATTAAACTGTAAGTTTATTTATTCAGGTTTTCTAAATAAAGACATAAAAAACTTTCTTATATTTAACAGTAAGCTCAATAAAATAATATTTAAAAATCGTATCGATTTGTAAAACTTTACATGAATATGGAACGCTGCTAACTGGCTTTAAGTTCAATTATCATTAAAAAAAATACAAAAAAAACTTCAAATTTTCAAATAACCTTTTTTTTATGAAATTAGAGCATTTTGAAACATAAATATTTTAGATTTTTTAATTCTATTCCCAATAGCTTTTGAGATAACTTTTTTGAAATTTAAATGTGTTCAAAATGCACCTTCAATAAACAATATATGTATAAGAATACTAAAAAGTTAAAATAGTGTGGAGTTATTTAAAGAATGACCGTTATATATATTTCGTAAAAAGGAAAAACAGCTTACGTCGACTGCAGGCAACTCGAGTTAGACCTATTTTGAAATTTGCTTTTTTTTTTGAACTATCGAGACCTAAATAAGTACCTACTAACAAACAGCTCCAAATCAACATAGAAATTTTACCAAGAACTAATAGAAAATTGGCCTTATCTCCATTTGCCTGAGTTGACTCAACCTTTTTGACACAGATAATTCATATATGTATGTATATGTACATATAAGTAATATTTCTTCCGTTAATGCTTTTTGTTGGCCGATTTATCGCTCCTGGGTCGTAATTTCTAGTTCTTTATTTAAATCGTTTTGTCAGGAAATAGAAATATTTTGTACATAATTTTTATTATTTTTAATTGCAGCATAAGAAAAACTTCTAAAGAGGGTTATATGGTTTCAGAAAAACCTATTCAAAAAGATGAAATAGTATTTTCTGAACGTGCTACATCATTTGTTCCTTCAGAAGAAAAACTTATATGTCAGCAATGTGCTATAACTCAACTTATTCCGTTTCCATGTTATCGCTGCCACGGAAATGTAATATATTGTTCATCAAAATGTCGCGTTGCACATCAACCAACACATGCGTATGAATGCGTTGCTTATCAAAAAACCTTATATCCTGATGATTCCATTCGACACTTGCCACTACGTATATTATTAGACGGACTGCCACAAGCGTTACCTTTACTTTCTGAAAAGCGTACCGCCAGTGAAATTTGGGACGAATTAACCAATGAAGGCAGCAAACTTATGCAAAACGATCGCTTAGAATATGCGCACTCTTTACGTATGATGACGCAGTTAGAAAAGGAACCTTTGAAATTTATATTTAAGATGGCACAAGTTTCGAATGTTCTTACTGGGTATTTACGCAGATTTACGGATTTTTTCAATATATTTAATCACACCAAGGCGAGTTTAAAAGATTGGGAGATAATTATAGGTTTGACTTTTCATTTTTTAAACATAGAACTACTAAAAACAAAGCATATTTTACAGCTTCTCTAATTCTTCGACATACTGGCCAAATTCTTTATAATAATATTAAAATTATGACATTAGATGTAAAAATATCAGATCCTTTGGAATTCACTTTGTTATCGTCTAAGCTCTGGCAAAGTCCATCCCATATACGGCGTGGTCTTCTTCATAAATTTTCTCATATAAAAGCTGTTGGTTATGCAAACTTTCCATCTTTAACTTTTTGCAGAAACGTTTGTTATCCATCAAATCTGTTGAAATTTTCCGGAAAATCTTTTAGTTTAATTGCTAATAAAAACATTAAAACTGGCGAGGAGATTTTCATAAATTACTGTTGTGATAGTCGAATGTTAAGACGATCAGAGCGTGAGCTCAATCTGAAGCTGAACTCTAACATCAAATGTAAATGTGTAGAATGTAAAAGTGAACACCCGGACAAGAATTATGTAAGTTATAGTTAGCATATTATATTAGCAGAATGTTTTTACTTTTCAAATACTTCATCGTAATAGAGTGGGAGTTGACATTATTTCAATTTCAATTCAATTTATTTTCATATATAATATACATAATAATTTAAATATATAATTATAGTTCAAGGAGTTCAAGAATATTTCTTATTCTACTTAATTATTACATTTGGTTTAGAAATATTACAAAGTACAAAAATTACAAAATTGAGGCATAAATTTAAAAAACCTATTTGAAATTTTTATAAAAAAAACAACTAAACCTACTTATTATAATTAGATAATACTAGCTCATTAATATTACTAAAATCAGAACCTAAGCATCTGATATTAAAATTTTGTGTAAGTGTTTCGATCCTATTAGTAATTTTCTCTACATCTGCTAGAGCATGCAGTCTATTAGTGGAATAGAACCAAGGCAGACATTATTTAGTCCTTAAAAACTACAGATTTTTTTTTATTAAGTGTATCAATGCCAGTTTTTATACGATTGGCTGAAGCTTACCTTCGTATGTATGTATATGCCCACTTGTAAATTTAAATACAAAAATATTTATTTAAGATTTAATTAATTGACTGCCGCTTTAATTTAAAAGCAGACAAAAATAAGTTTTCATACAAAAAAAACATTAATTTACAAAACCTCTATTTTTGACTACTAAGTTGCAGAAAGTAGCTTTCGCATTACTATAGGTTGTGGATACCATAGTGTCCATTAACCTTTTACAACTTTTTTTATAGTTGCTGTCTTGCACTACAGTAAATAATGTATTACTCTGGGCGTTGAAACAAACAAAAATGCCAGTCTTTATATACTAAAAAATAATTGACTATCAAAACATGATTTGTTCAGCAGATGCAAAAAAAAAAACATGGGGCAGAAACTATTTGAGGAAAAACTAATTTTTTTTTATTTGTGTGAAAAATCCTGTTTTGAACCAAAAGTTTATATCAATAACACAGTAGAGAAAAAAATAAAAAATTAACACTAAAATTTAAGTTTTTGGCCAGATTTGAAATCAGCTGAATTTTTAAAACTCATCTCATTTTATACTTATTACATATCGTTACCTTAATATAGAAGGGCCCTAACTAACATTTTTGTTTCTTTACAGGAGAACGAAAAAACTTAATTAAATTTTATGTTTTGTTGTATTGAAGTGAGATTGTTTTTTTTTTATTTTGTTGTTAATGCTTTATTTTCAATCGTAGCATTTTTATCAATATTGTATTAGTGGGTGGCCTACCGACATCTACAAAAAAAAAAAAACTTGATTTTGAAAAAAATGTTAGTTAGGGCCTTTCTATATTAAGGTAACGATATGTACATATAATCAAATTTTTCTATATTAAAATCCAAAACTTGATTGACAATCAAAATTACATTCCATAGGATATATGTACATAATAAACGTATCATTAACTGTCAAGCTTCATATGAAAAAAAAAAATAAGTTATGCAATTTATAAGGTTTTTTTTTTGTACGTTTGCATAACTACATACGAATATTTTTTAGCTATCAATCAAAATATTTTGAAAGTTTTATCGTGTTCCTAAGACTATTAGATTAAATTTCTGTTTTCGTTTTAAGGATAACCTTCGCCGCTTTATTTGTGAGAATCCACGATGCCGTCAAACTTATACGCCAAATATAACAGAAAATTGTGATTGTTCAATTCTTGAATGGATAAATTTTTTGCGTTGCACTAAGTGCAATGTTAAGCAACATAATTTTTCTAAAAGCCTTCAGAAGTTCATATCAATGCTTTTGGTTCCCGACGAGAAAATAATGCTCTGTGAACCATTTAAACATTGCAATGCCTTAGACCGTTGGCTGCTGCATCCCCATAGTTTGAAAAGTTCAGCTTCGTTAAAATTAGTGAGGAAATGCTTTGCGGCCTACGATGGTGAGTATATAAATATGTACATCCATAAGTATGTCATATCTATGAAATAAAGCATTCGAGAATGAGTACTTTTATGTCAACTCTAAGCTTTAAGAGTCTAAAGCTACTTTACATATATCATGTTTATTGATTCTTTTTTTTTTTTATTCTCTTTTAGCTGGTGCAAACCTGAGCTATAAAGATTTTTCACAAATAGCTGAACTTATAAAATATAATTTACAGTATAAAGTTGCTAGCGTAAACTTAAAATCAATTGATTACGTCGCCACGATGACCTACATTTGGGATCTCATTGCGCTAGGTAAATATCAGTGTAAGAGAGAAGAAATGCTAGAGATGCTGCAAGCCATTGAAATTATTTCAGATGAAATGAAAATTATATTCAATAATTATTACAATGATTTCATCGCTGGTAAATGAAACCATTATTTTGAAAGTAAATAGCATTAATATGTGATTAATACACAGTATTTGCCCTTTTTTTCATCGTTTTAATGTTTTTTTTTAATATATAGGTATAAGTACCTATATTGAAGTGTTATTAAATTGCAGTATTATTTTAACTTTTATCGCTAAAAAAATCAAAAACATGTTTGAGAAAGAAATGTGTACTTTTAAGTTTTTATAATAAATAATAAGATTCTTAACTCTAAAAAATATTTAATTCTTTACTTCCATCTTCCTCTAAGCGGGTGAAGTCTCTCTAATTTTGTGTCTGGTTTCTAAAACGAAGGTTTGACCCGCTATTCTTTTCAAACCTGATTATATAGGTATTTACTCGAGCAGTGTGTTCCATTCGATCGATGTGTCCGAGGGAATGCAGACGAGTTTTTACCTTTTGAACTACATCCACATCATTGTACAGCTCAAAGACTACGGTTAAATTTACATCTCCACGTGCATTCTTCGCATACAGGACCAACAACTCGGCTCCATACAGACAAAATTAATGTCATATACAGTATTACTTTGGTATATCGAGTCTTAAGTTACGGAATTCCTCTAAAATATAGTTTATCGAGTTAACGTTTATTCCAAGGTAAGTTAACATCTTGACTATCTCGAAGTTGTAGCTACCGATGGCACTATTTTGTAGTAGATGGTGGATTCTTTGTTTTGTCGTCGTTAATCGCAAGTCCCACTCGTTTTGGCCTTCAATATCAACAAAGGTTTCGCAAAGAGATCGCTGGGAGATAGCGATGATGTCAGTACTGTCTGCATACCACAGCAGATGGACGGATAATAGAGCTTTCTGTATTGATTCTTATACTTTATGCTTTTTCATGACAAAATGCGATACAAGTTAGGAAATGCTTACTCACATGCTTAGATAAATTAATGCCTGCATACTTTTTGGCCTAGGAAAAACTAGTTTGGCCGGTGACATACATATTTAGTTAAATCAATCTATGGTAAAGGGTGTCCCAATAAGAGTGCGTTTTATAAATTTTGTATAATCTTTGATACTAAAGTAAATATTTAATTTATTCCCTCAATTTGAAATTTTGTAAAAAACTAATTGTTCTAATTGTGGTTATTTAAAAAACTGCAAGCTTATCTAAAAACAACTGTAATTTGCAGTTAAAACTGGGTAACTGGTAGTAGCTTGTTAAACTCCATTTAATGCAACCGTGAAAGTTACACCATCGCTGTCAAGAATTAACAAAACAAGACAAATATTCTGACAACGGGCGCTTTCATAATCTTTGCTTCCGAAAAAGTTTCCCATCACGATGCTGTTGCAGCGAATGGAATCGTTACCAAAATTAATAAACTTCCAGTCGGTTTTTGTTGATATGCCGGCATTCGAAAATGAATTAGCGGTGATGCAACGCGTATGGGAGCTTCCTGAGGCTGTTAGAGAAGTTTTAGAGTTAGTAGTAGCTTAATATTGGAACTGCTTTGTCTTTTTTATATAAAATCTCACTTCAGCCAAACTTCACTTGATTGGATTAACGGTATTGTGCCAGGAGCAAATTCAACGACTGATAAGGAGACTCAAAGCTCCAAACTTCTACGTGAGCAGGGAAATAAAGTATTTAAGGAAGATAGAAAGGAAAACGTGCTCGCTGCATGCCGTCTTTATACAAAAGCTATTTTTGCTGCTAACTTGGGAAGTGAAGATTTGGCATTGGCTCATGCAAATCGAGCTATTGTACTGCAAGAGTTTGGATATTTCCAGCAGGCTTACGATGATTGTGAATGTGCACTAGAGCAAGGATATCCGAAGAACTTAATGCATAAAATTATAACACGACAGGCATATTGCGCTCGGCAACTGGAAGATGCGACATTGTTGAAGCAACATTTAGATACATTACAAGATTTGTCATTAAATAAAAACTTCATGGCCCAACTTGAACAACTGCATGAGGGACTGGAAAAATTGCACATAAATAAATCGACAATGACGTTGATGGACAACGATGCACCAATGCAAGAAATGAGTGAGCAACAAAAAATGTAATTTCAATTTTCTTTCCTTAATTTGTATAAATCAAAGGTATTGATCAATTTTTTTTACCAGGAAAGAATTAATTTTCTCTACAAATTTATATGCAATATTTTCGATTTAAGGTACCTTTATTTTCGAGTAAATTACCAGAAACTGTTCTTTTAAATTTGTCGTATTTTGATGACATAGTTTGCGAAGGGCATTAAAACATGAAAAAAGTGACTTTAGAAACCAAATATATACCGGGTGACCCATTTTAACTTACACAGCTGATAAATCAAAAAATTGCAAGTCATTCAAAAAATGTTTCAAATAACAGTTGGTGTGTATCAAAGGGCTGATCCAGCCATGACCTTAACTATTACCTTGACCTACATTTTCAAGGTTATTTGAAGGTCTATTTTTGGCCTCGGATTCCGGAAGAGCACAAAATTCTACTTTCAGATAGGTATTCGTGTTATAGGTAAAGTTCTGAACTTTATATAGGGAAATATTCTATTTTTTTCATAAAATTTAAAAATTTTTCCAAGCTGATATAAATACTGAAAAGCATCACGCCACTTGATGCATTTTATTTTCAGTTTTTCATCGTTGTGAAAGAAGTTCTATGTAAGATTTTCGAAATTGTCGATCAATACCGAAAAGACATTATATGAAATATTTGGCGATGTTGATTGTCCTGCAAGTAACTCATTCATAACATGTTTTAAAATTAAATCTAAAATGTGGTGCTGACAACATATTGCAGTGGAGACAAAGCTTTTGATTTAAAAAGTTCTTTACAACTCCATTTTTTCTTCCACTATTAAGATTTTTTGTATCTTCAGTGCTAAGTCAAAATCCCTTTTGATTGATTTGATTATATCAAATATTTTGCCAAATATTTCTTTCACAAGGACGTTTTAAAAAATTTTTGTAACTTTAGTGAAATTCTTCTGTTGCGGTCTACAAATGATTTTGCAATGCATGGAACGTTTAGTTTTGACCACAAATCAAGCATTTGGTTTGTAATAATCTGAAATCTTTTTTTATTTTTTTCAATATTCGCCAATGCATTATACCTTACTATTATAAAATGTTTTTCAACAATTTTGCTTTGTTCAAAATGGGTTAAATTATTTTTCCATTCCTTAATATTTTGTAAAACTATATTTTCGCTTTTTTAAAAGACATTATTGTTGCTAAACGGTATGCACTCTTAATTTGTCTTATTTTACGTACAGAATACGAGTAAACGAAATTGAAAGCAAAACAAAGTAAAGTTATCATTCGTTATATTCGTACAGAAACTGGTTTTTTATTAGGAAAATATTTGATTTATGCAGGATTTTTTTTGTAATTAAAAAAACTTGTTACATTTCGGTTATTTGTATCACTTCTCAACATGTTTTGCCATGTAAAATTTAATTTTCGAAAATATTGTTAAAAGTCATACAACACTTCCATAATTAACATTAACTGTTTTCAAAATTTTCCAAAATTTTCAGATTGCGATAATATAAAACTATATAGTAAGGTGTAACCGATAAACTCCGGTTTTTTACATTTTTAAGTTAGACCACTTTCATAATTATGTATGTATGTATATGATTAAAAACTAATTAATAGTAAAAAAATTATACTATTTTTTGTTAACAAAAATTTCTCTACGTTTATAGCTTAACAACTGCCACAAAAGGACGTCATATGATCGCCAAAAAATCTATTAAAAAAGACGAATTAATATTTAGTGAAAAATCGATTTCATTTGTACCTTCTGAAGAATGGCGCGTGTGTCAGCAATGCGCTGCCACTCAATTGATACCATTCCCATGTTACCATTGCCGCGGCAAAGTTGTCTATTGCTCGATTAAGTGCCGAAATTTACATCAACCTACGCATGCGTATGAGTGCGTAGCCTATCAAAAAAATATATTTGCTCATATTGGTATTTCGCATTTGGCATTGCGTATGACACTTGATGGTTTACCAGAAATTGCATCAATGCTTGATGAAAAGTCTACCGCTACAGCGATTTGGCATGAAATGACAAATGAAGAAAGCAGTTTGATTCATAGTGACAATTTTGAGTACTCTAAATCATTACGCATGATAACACATTTGAATAAAATGGCAGCAGCGGATCAAACTTGGTTTGCTTTGGTCTCTGCACTTTTAGCGCTATATTTACGGGAGTTTACCAGTTTTTTCAATATCTTTGATCAATCAAAGGCTAGCCGCCGTGACTGGGAGTTAGTAACAGGTTTGTTCTCTGAAAATTTAACTAACTTAAGCTTAACCTAAGACAAACTGATCTCCAAACAGCTTCTCTTATCCTGCGACACATTGGCCAACTTATTGTTAATGGACATGCGTGCGTTTCTTTCGTACACATTTCTCTTAAAACTTCAGATCCCCTAAATTTTGCTCTAATGGCTGATAACCTTTGGCAATATCCATATCATGTACGTCGTGGATGTCTTCATCAATTTAGTGATCATCTTGAGTTGACTGTTGCGAATTTTCCATATTTAAGTATCTGCAATCATGCTTGCATTCAATCGTTTCAGCCAAGATTTTCTGGACGCCATGTTAGTACTTTTGCTACTAAAAATATAAAAGCTGATGAAGAGATTTTTAATTGTTATACATTGAGTTATAATAAATCAAAGAAAAAAACGAGGTGGCGCACACTGAATGATACATATAATTTTCAATGCATATGTGAAAAATGTGACAGAGAAAATGCCGACGTAGACTATGTAAGTATGATGGAGCAATATATATTCAAAGGGTAGGCAAACAGCAGCATACAATAGATTTCAGATTTTATTTTCTTTATTTAAGACTAGCTTTTTCCTCGGCTTTGCCCGCTCACTATCCGTTGTACAATCTCGCTTACGTTTTACGCAGTCCTTACTGTAGACAATTGCATCTTTTGTTGTATGAAAGGAACCACGCCCCAATTTGTAATGTCGAGTATCTTAACACAATCAATATACATCCATGTATCAAGATATAGCGTTGAAAGGGTTTTTGTTGTAAAAAAGAATCCACGCCCTGTTTAATCGCGTCCACATTTCAATTCATGTCCAATATACACCTTTGTTCAAAATTTTAAAACTCTTGCTACCATAATTTGCCATATATAGCGCTCCGAGGTCCATTCACGTTAAAATTTTGCGAGGTGCTTAGCATAGACTATATGAATCCTTACACGAAATTTTTAGACTCTTGAAATCAAAGGAAGGAAGATATAGCGTTTTAAGTGTTTTTATCGTATGAAAAGTGCCACGCTACGTTGCATATTCCCGTCCATATTTCGTGAGGTACTTAGCGTAAGCTTACACCTTAACATCAAATTTCAAAACTATCGATAACATAGGAGCCAAGATATAGCGTTTTAAGTGTTTTTGTTACATTATCTAATCCCGTCCATATTTTGCGAGGTATTTGGCATAGACCATTTGAATCCTATTACAAAATTTTAATACTAGCTATTATAGGTACAAAGATTTAGCATATTAAGTGTTTTTGTTGCATAGAAAAAGTCACGCACCGTTGCCTAATCCTGTCCATATTTCGTAAGGTGCTTAGCATAACCTATGTATAAACATCCTAACACCAAATTTCAAATTTTTTACTATCCAAAATATAGCGCTTTAAGTGTTTTTGTTGCATAGAAGGTGCCACTCCCCCTTATCTAAATCCGTCCATATTTTGCTTAGCATAGAACACTTGCATCCTATCACCAGATTTTAAGACTCTAGCTATCAGAGATATAGCGTTTTAAGTATTTTTGTTTCATGGAAGGTGCCACGCCCCTTATTTTTATCAAAATAAAATATTGCCTATTTTACTCCTGGATAGTGTAGCTAGTTTTTGAGGTCTTGATTCCGATTTGACTGTAGTTTCAATTAAGCCTTTTCAGTGAATGCTATAGAGCAGGGGTCGGCAAGGATTTTATTTCAAGAGTGCAACAACAATTACAATAAAAAACCAACAACAACAACAAATCGTTGGATACGGTGCAATAAGGGATTATTAACATAAAAAAAAACACATAAAAGCAACAACTCGCATTCTGGTAGCGCACACGGCAGCGCACCAGTTTAACAACAACAAACATAACATAGCAAGAACTATGCGCTGTCGCAAGCGTATTTACCAACAATGACAAGCAAAGCAACAACACGCAAGGGTTGAATTGTTTTTGTGCAGTTTCGCCTGTCAACGATTTGTGAATTACAACAATACGAAGTTGTTGTAAAAGAGTGGAAAGAGTTAGGCGCTGCCGACCCCTGCTATAGAGTATGTAGATCAAGTTAGAGCTGTCAACAGCGTCTAGAGCAGAACTAATTCAAACTACAACATATGGGTCAAATCAAAATAAAGTTTTCCAAAAAATATGGATGCCTAGCTCGATTTTTTCACATGTTAGCTAATTCATTACCACATCTTTAAAAATCAGCCTTATGACTTAACTAAAACTAGTGTGTGTGTTCGTAATAAAAAAAATTGTTTTTTGTCCTTTTTTTCAGGAAAAGTTTCATCTGTATTGCTGCGAGAATCAAAATTGTCTTAAAATTTTTACTCCATATTTACCAAACCTTGATACCTTAAATTGGTGGGAAATAATGGAGGATAATTCATTTACAAAAGACATAAAATGCACGCATTGCCATACAAAACAAACATCTTTATTATCTTTGCTTGAAGAGTTTGGTTATCTTCTCGATCTTACCGACAATCCTGCGGTGCGTAAAAAGTTACTAGAAATATACAGCTCTTTAGAACGGTGGTTAATGGATTATAATGAGCTGAAACTCATTTATGGTCTTGAAATTATAACAAATTTCTTTGGAAGACACAATGGTGGGTAAAGATTTGAAATTTAAGTTGTGTTTAGCAATTTTTATTTGCTTTTTTTTCTAGCTGGTTCACATCTTATCGATAGTGAATTTTTACAATTGGTCTATATTTTAAAATTCTATTTGCGTGGAACTGTTGAGAAAAATCGCATAAATTCTATTGAATATGCTGTCAAGATGACTTACCTGTGGGATTTTATTGCTTTAGGCAAATATGTTTGTAATGCAAATGAAATGCATGAAATGATGCAGGCTATTGAAATTGTCTCCGATGAAATGAAAACATTGCTGATGAATTATTATAATGATTTTTTAATACAATTAATCAAACCTTAGAAATTCTATGTCATTTAGAAAGCTTAATATGGTTACGGAGTCTATCTTTCTTGAAGTAAACCTTGAGTGAACATCCGACGTAAGGTTACTATTGTTAGCAGATATATTTTCAACTATCGAAAATTTGAATGGGAGCTATCTGGTGTTTTTTCTTTTTTAAATTGCTATAATACCTATATAGACAGCGTTCAATATATGAAGTTTGTTGCTTTATTGAAAAGTGTAAACCTTCCGACTACTTTCGCTACATAATTTTATTTCACCAAACTTTGGTATGAAAGGTCATAGGGTGGTTGAAATGGTTGACCTGAAGCAAAAAAAATTATTAATGTACATAGTTACAATATTAACGCACGGTATGTTTATTTAATTATACATACATACAATACAAATTATGTTCTGAACATCTCTAATAAAATGTATCCTTCCTACAAAATTTCTATTTGCAACAACGGGTTAAACAGAAAAAGAATTTTTTAGAAATTTTGTGTCCATTAGTTGGCAACGCAAGCTGTCAATTGTCAAAATTAAACTTGACGAATTTCAATAGAAACGAAACCAATGTGAATCTAAATTAGTTAAACAAGGACAAATATATAATAGATGTCAATTTGGTGCAGCACCATGAATTGAAGTTTTACAAGACGAACAATATTTTTTCATCATTAAAAATACAACAGTGACAAAAGTGGACAATTTTTCTTGTGTTTCGAGTGAGATCAACCAGGACGTAGATAATTAAAAAAAAATATTGATAAACATTTTAAAGCGTGAAATATTGCTTAAAAAAGTAAATAAAAATAATCTGAATTTCCTTTGTTAAAATTTAACGACAGAACGGGTGAACATACAAATTTTGAGTTAGGTTTATTGTTACGTGTTAAAAATGAAGACGTGAGAAAATGTGCTAAGGAGGAGCTAAGATAACAGCACTATTTGCCACTAAATATAGGATAAAGAAAATCAAAATTGTTTTATTATCAACTATTGTAAATTTAAAATAGTTAATGGTGACGGTATAATAAAGTTAATGACGGCCCCTTTTATTGCAAAAGGGGCCAAACAAAAACTGCATAAAATTGCAAAACGAAAGCTAAAAAATTACATGGCGGATTTCGATTGCAACAACATTAAAGTCATAACAGTGTTGCAAATGTATGGAATATAAACTTAAAAGGGTCTATCAACAAAGAAACCTCATAAATAAACTGTTAAAAAAAACTAAAATTTTGTACTGTGCTTCAAACGAATGGCAATTACGTCGCAATTTTATCATTGAAATCATATATATATATATATTTTTGCAAATTATCGTTTTGTTCGTGCGCTGCGCTTTGATTGTGTGATAATTTTTTTTTTTTTGAGACTATTCGGTTCCGAAAAGAAAAGATCCCACATCGTGTGCTGCTGCCTGTTCAATATTTAAATGGAAGAGCTATGAACCAAGATCCTCTGACTGTTACGCTAACGCAGATTAGTATATTGGTGGAACATTTGAATAAGAAAAATTTGACCGAATCCATTGAGATAATAAATCGCGTAAGTATGTGACCATTGTCAATGTATTTCTATTTCTTATTTTCGCGTTTGAATCATCCATATTAAAAGAAGTTGTAGGTATGTATTTTTCCAATTGGGAATTCAATTATAGATAACGAAATATCGATATATTCGTCTAAGCAGATTAGTTTAGGTACTTTTGTCCGACTTTTTATTTTTTTTGCTGCGAGTAGGTTTAGGTTGAGAATCTGAAGTATAACCTTTTAAAGTTGCAGTATTACTTTTCTAAAAACTGCATTTTTTTATTTTAAGTTTAAAATTATGTCTACTATCATTTTTTGCCGATTTAAAGAAAATTGCTTAGCACCACTATTGCAGATTTTAAAAACTTACTTACCTTGAATTTTAAATCGGGTGTTAAAATTAATTATTAACCAATATTTTTGCAGAAGTCTTAGTCATTTAAAAAGAGAATAGTTTTAGCAATGTTTTAAAAATAAACTTTGAGACTTTAGAAGGTGAAACTAAATTTAAAATATGTTTTCTGTAGTTCAGAAACTTAACTAAAAATAAAAATCACAATCACAATCTACCAATTTGATAGAATTTTTCTCAAGAGCGATTTGACCAAAAAATTATTCGAAATGTCTTTCAATTTGCTGTATCAAATACACCTCTCCCCCGTTTTACACGGGAGATAGGCTCCTCAGAAAACCGTGTAAATCGAAATTGAAAATATTTGTATGAAAACCCGTGTAAAACGAAAACAGCCTCAAATGTAGTCATTCAGTCATTTATTGAGCATAAACTAAAAGCAACGCACTTGGAAAAACATAGAATAACTGTTTAATTCATAGAAAAACATACATATACAGGCCTGTCGTGAATTTCACTTATACGACAAAGTGAAATTGAGGTGGATTTGAAACGTTTTAAAAAGTCGTAGTCGATTGCTGAACTTTTGTTAGACGTTTATGTTATATTTAATTTAACTAAAGGCCTTAACTCAAAATAAAATGATGAAGAAAAATACCTTAAACATTTTTCTTTTTAAAAATACTAATATCATAGGCTTTCAAAGAAAAAAATAAAAATACATAGTTAAAAAATAGGCCAATGCTCTATGCTCACAATTCTGAATTTTAGACAGAGCAATAGTCGTCAATTCTACATTTTCAAAATCGTCAAAACGTCAATTTCATATTCAAAAAATCTACAATTTGACTTCAAAGACAAATTGCTTCAAAAAGTGTTCGAAATGAAAACGTACCGTTTTTCACGACAGGCCTGATAAATTAAGAAATGTAAATATAAATAAGAATAAATGGACTAATTACTATCACTTTCATGTGTTATTAATCTTTTTTTGCTGATCTGTATGTCACTTTCATCACTGAATAATACTTGATGAGAGAAATCTTCATAATTTTAGAGCTGATACAAGTGTTTTATTTTTAAACAGATGTATATCACAATTTTTCGCAAAAGAATAGATTGAAATTGACTTGAAATAAGTGCGTGCGAAGCCAAAATGTCCATTTTGAGCGATTTTACATTATATGTGAAGATGAATGAATAAATAAAAAATAAAAAAATAACTTTTAGTTGAATTTTTGATTTTAAAAACCGTGTTAAACGAGTAGCGTGTAAAACGGGGGAGAGGTATACTATAAAAACATAATTTACTTGAAAAAATAATGATATACCTACATATGTATGTATGTATGTACCTAATAATGTTTTTGTGCATACAGAAAATCAGAGAAATTTTCATTGCCTTAGATCTGATACAAGTGTTTTATTTTTAAAGAAAAGTATATCGTAATTGTTCACAATAGAATAGATTAAAAAATGACTTAAAATAAATGTGTGCAAAGCCAAAATGTCCATTTTGAGCAATATAATGTGAATATGAGTAAATAATAAATAAAAAAGATTAAAAAAAATTGTTTTTAGTCGATATTTTGATGTTAAAAACCGTGTAAGATCGAAAACGTGTTAAAAAAGTAGCTTGTAAAACGAGGGAGAGGTGTATATGACAAAAGCCTATTGGGGGCCCTTCGCAACAACGACTTTTATGAGCAGTAGAAAAATATTTTAATTTTATAAATGCTTTTTTTTGTCATTAATAAACACTCGAAAGAATCTCTAAAACTGATTTATTGAATTTTTTAGAGGGATGAATTTGTACTACTTTTCAGTTCGAGTTTTTTTTTATTTATTTTTGCTCCAAAATAGTTGATCAAGTTAGACATGATGACATTAAGAAGCTCTGTCGCCACTAGAGCCACCTGTAGAACTTAGAATTATTTAATTTTTTACAAAAAATAATTAAATTTTTTTTAAAATTAAATAGGTAAAATAGGTTTTTATTTTTACTTTTAACTTTTAACGTATTCGGTGGTACATGTGTTTTTTTACGTATCTAGTTATATAATCCGTCTTGCAGGGAATGTTTGTTCGTGATAGAGGTATATTTTTAACAATTTTTTTATTCTTTATATTAAATAAAAAGTTAATGTTTAAACTAATTTATTTAAAATATTTTATTTATTTATATTGTATATATATATTGTGTTTTTTTTTATCTTATCCCACAAAGTTTTTGAAATATTTCAAATAAAATATAAAAACAAAATGTGCTGTTATTCAAAGAATGGCCGACACATCTCGATTATATTACCTAATTAATGTTGAGCTTGTTCATAAAACCAATAGTTATATATAATCAAGGGTAGTCTTTGTGCGTTCAGCTTTCTATTTTTTCAGTTTAACTCAAACAGTTTCTTACTTTACGCATTCATTTTTAGCTAAATAAGTTGAGCAATTCAACAGCAACTAGACTGTCTGATGAAGAGAGTTAGATATATTTCAAACTGTAACCTGTAGCCAATTATACTGGTCAAACCCCTCGACTGGCAACAGAATAATGTTTACTTTACGACTATACTTCTCACAAATTGCTGGCCAAAATATGTCGGATGTTCTATCAAATACTTAAGCACATCATACAAGATGTGAGTTAGTATAAGCACGAATACAGTAATCAGATAATTCCGTTCGTTTCGATCTATTTTGAATTAAATATTTATCTGTTATTTTGAATAACTCTATTTTATTTGAATTGTTAATCCTTGGAATTCGCTGGCATATGCATGTTAAGGTTATGGCTTTGATATGACAATTTCATAGCAACAGCATTCAATTTCGCAGCTCATAGCAGTCAACTACTGAAGTAAATGCTAAGCAACAGCGCATGAGTTTTTGTGCTGTCGTTTTTGGCTGCACATATCAAATCAACTACTGCAGCAAATGCGAAGCAACAGCATATGATTTTGTTGTGCTGTCATTTTCGCAGCACTTAGCTAATCTGTAGCAAAGTCGAAGCAACAGCAGAAACTGCAAAAATTTCATATTTTACGTGCCGTTACTATTCCGAGGTAACTCCCCAGTTACCTTGGAAAAGCGAAGAATAAATCTTCCTCTGCTTTGTTCTTTAATTTGCTCTTATATAAACCAAAAAGTGATTTATTCTATTATGTGTTTTCATTAATTAAGCGGTGAATTGTGAGCTGTATTTTATTTAAAATTAAGTGGCGTTTTATTCAATTTCGAGCTGCGAATTAACTAATTGTGCAGCATTTTATGAAGCTTCTAGCGGCTTAAAAACTGATGAAGGTGTTGGTAAAATTAATTTAGCTGCAAGCTTCGTCGAACTTAATAAAATATCTACGTTTGATATACAGTGGAATCTCGATAAAAGCAACCAAAATGTCCCAGGTGTTGTTGCAAACATCGAAAAGTTGCAATTACTGGACAGATTTAAAAAATCAAAACTAACTATGTAACATTTTGCAAAGTATATTCATATTTTATTGAAAAACAATATGTAGGAAATCATAAGAGATAATTTTATAACAAGATTTTTTATTGAAATCGACATTTTACAAGCGAAATAAGAAATCAATTCCACACAAATCACAATAAAGAATAAAATCACAAGAAACAATTACGCTGCATAAAATCATTGCACAGAGTTCCTGGAAATGCATGGCTACTTAGATTACTTTCAATTTTTAAAGTTCGAAAAATTTGTCAAAATTCTTCGAAAAATGCTTAAAAAATTTTAAGCTCTATAATTGGAACCAAAAGTTGCTATTATAGAGTAACACGTGGTAGCTTTGAAGAGGTTACGTTTATTGGAAAGTTACTTTTATCGGAGTTGCTTTTATCGAGATTCTACTGTATCTGATAATAATAATTAGGAGAAGTTTGGCTAAAATAGTATATGTAATTGTAAAAAGACGCTCTCAGCTAACACTTAGTTTAATTAGTATGAAAATGATATAAATAAAATAATAGTCAAATTAAATTCGTTAATAATAATATACAAAAATATTTCGTCAATAAAATAACAGCTAACATAACAAGCTATAAAATATTTTTCATTTAAATACATTAATATGATGTCATCTACGCGTCATTTTTGATTTCACTTTGCTTACTGCCTGGAATTTCAACGCAATCAAAATTACAATGTGCGCGTTTAGTGTTTTGATTAAAACGTTTGCGTAAAATATTTATTTTGGTAGTTTTTCGTTTCCGACTGGACTAGCCCAATTGTTTCTTTCCAAAGCAGCTATTATTGCAATTGCTGTTAACAATTGTTTGAACTTGTTGTTAAGGGTAATTTATCGCCACCATAACGGTGGAGTATCGAAATGAGTTTCAAACATTTATTCATTGTCAGACAAAGGTTCTGATTTCCTTATTTTGTGAATTTCTTAAATTTTAACCGAAGAAGCTATGATCTTATCATGTTAGCTGCATAATGCCCTCCATGTAGAGATTTTTTTATTTTGTGGTTGATTTATTAAATCTTGTTCAAATGTGTTCCAAATCTCAAGAGTAACAGCAATTAGAGTTGAATTGCTTTGCATTCTGTCTAGTGCTGTGGCAACAGGTGACAATATTTTTAGCTTATCTTAAGCGATTTTTAGTAAAGTGTCTACTGTCAATATTGTCTTCATTATATTTGCACACCTGAACAAGAGTTCTCCTGTTATATAAATAGGAACAAAAATATCATTAGTAATATTTCACCTGACTTCTTCTAAATTTGTTTCTCTTACCGGTAAATTAGGCTAGAGCCAGTCATACTATTTTCGTCCGTTGCTAAGCGAACTCATCAGGGCTTTTAAGCCGATTAATAAGAATTTGTAGGCCTGATGGGCTTCCCCCATCATTTGTTGACAATATGAATAATTTTTTTTTATTTACTGCGAAAGCTAACTACAGTGAAATCTGGATAACTGGGATCTCCAAGGGATCAAAATTTTTGTCTCAATTAAAGCGGTTCCCATTTACACAATTTCCCAAATAACCAGGTTTAAAATTGGGCTGTCCCATTGAAAGAGGGTAACACTATTTAGAGGGGAAAAATCTTCAATAAAAAAGCAAATTTTATGTAAATAAACATTCACAGCCCACTTAAGTCAATGATTCTATGAAATTTTAATAAAACAACCATTTCACAGAATAATCAGACCGATAAAACTTGCATATTCAAATTCAAAATAACAAATTATACACACATAAATAAGGTTTCACTGTATTAAATAAAAAAATCCGACTTTGGTCGGATCAGTACAACTGGAGATAATAGACTTGAAGTATGAGTAGATTTGACAAAATCCAGGCAATTATCGAAAATTCATACAGTGAAACCTGGTTAAGCGGTACCTGGATAAGTGGGAAACCTCTACTAGTGAGACTCACTTCAAGGTCCTAGCACTTTCGCATCAAAATACCTCTATTACTGGGATTATTAAACCTCTATATCTGGGATTTGATTTTTGAAGTTTTTGTGCGTTTTCTTCTCTATAACATGGGCTTTTCCCTCTATAACTTGGACCGTTTAGAAATAACCTCTATAAGTGGGAAATAATATTTATCTGTGTGTATAATTTGTTATTTTGAATTTGAATATGCACGCTTTATCGGTTTGAGTATGGTTATTTGGGAAACTGTGTAAATGGGAAACTTCTTTAATTGAGACCAAAATATTGGTCCCTTAGAGATCCCAGTTATCCAATTTTCACTGTATATGGATATTTTCGGAAAAAAACATTTTTTTTCAGCAAAATCATAACATATGTACGTCTCAACTGGATTTGTTAAAAGATGCATTAAGAAAACTTTCATCGAATTTGGAGAAGTCGATTTTTTTTTCCTGAAATCCGTGCGGTTTGTAAAAGAATGACCGATATAGAGAATTGCAACGATTAAACTCAACAAATTTTCGAAAAAATTAATGTATTCCGAAAATGTATGTGTGTTTCTAGCTCAAGTGAAGAGGTCGAAAAAATTAAAAACCACAATATCTCAAAAAATTTCCATAAAAAAATTTAAATTTGTTTTTCGAATTAGTGGGAAAATATATGTACATAAGAAAAGCAAACTCTTATGAAAGGTACACAAAAAAATCTTATTGTAACGATTAAACTCAACAAACTGTCGAAATATTTAATATATTCAGAAAATGTGGGACTTGGATTCATTGGATTTCTATTTTTTCGTGGCCACAGGAATCATCTTTAAAATTTAATATTTTTAAAAATCTGTCCTGTTTTCATAGATATCTTTTGAATCGCTTATTCAATGCAAGATCTTATCATATATCAAGTACATACAATGAAATTTGACATTTCTAGCTTCAAAGTGAAAAAAGGTCGAAAAATTAAAAAAACCTCAATATGTATGTTAAAAACTGTACCATAAAAAAATTTTTATTTTCAATTTCGAATTCAGCGGGAAAAAGTACATAAGAAAAGTTACCTCTCATCAAAGGAACAAAAAAAAAAAATCAATTCATAAGCTAGTTGCTGTCAGTCTCTAAACAAAATAATTTCATTTAGAATGAAACTCGCTACCTCTTAATTCTTAATAGAATGGGCTGAAATTTTACTGAAGTTTACTTAAAGTGTCATATCGAACCGTTTAAGACTAGGAAATCTAAACATTTCAAACAATTGATTTTTTCCTGTCGCCCTAGTGAGCATAGCTAAAAATAAGCAAACTAAAATTAAAATAACTATAGAAATAAACTCAAAAAAATATAATAAACAATGAATCAATTGAAAAAATTTAGCTGTATTTAGTCATTATTAACATAGATTTACATACATACATATATAAACAAAATGACACCGCTTTGGAAATGTGGCAAAAATCGAATTATCTTGTCTTGCGTTTAAAATTGGTATGAACCAATAAGGATACTCATCTAACCGTGAAAACTCGAAAAGAATTTGAAACTCGAAAGCTTTTGAACTTGTATCACACCAATAGGAGAAAATGTATCGAAATAGGCGGAATTACGTAAATAAATAAAAGAAACTTAAATAGGAAAAAAAAACAAAAATTATGAGAATCGCGCTTTTGATATACATATAGTAGACGTTAAATATAACGTATAACGATGTAACGAATTTCCATTTAAACAATCAAAAAAGCAGAAAAACGAATGGCAGGTTTTTTTGTTGTTTCACAACAGTGGGGGCATCGCCCATAAAACTAAAATGCCTAAAACGCTATATCTTGGCACCTAAGGTATACTTTTGTAAACGTAAACGTTTTCCATTTGTTACTTTTTATATGATAATGATGAAAAGTATGTCTACATAAACTCTTCTCACAACGCATGTTTATAAGATACCTTTATGATTTTTTCGCACAAAATAAAACATGAAATGGCGGATATTTCTGCATCATTAACTCAAAAATTACTTATTTTGAGTTATGCCAGTCTTGAAGTTGAAGTAAGTGAGCATATGTAAATAACACTATTGGGCTACAATACATTTTGTGGAAAAAATAACGGTTAATCAAAAAAAATTTCTCAAAACTTTACAAATATTATATCTCGAAAACTTTGCCACGCATTTCAAATTGCGTTACATAAATGTAGCGTTAATAAAACCAACGTGCATTCAAACACGCAATAAAAAAACGCGCGATGATCGACTGTCTCATTACATATAGTTTTGTGCATGGTACCGGTTGGAATATCAGTACGAATATGTAGCAACCCTGTGTTTTGCCTGCACGTATGGCCTATCAAAAACAAATAATGACAGTACTCTCATTATTTTTTGTCTATTGAACAAACTCAACGAAACAGAAAAAAAAACCATTCATTTTTCGTTGTTTCGTCGTTCGACACAATAATTTTTGCGGACGCCATGATACTTGAAAATTTTTCTCTTGTGTTCGATTGGATTGAGAACTTTTAAATCGTTTTACTGCAAAATTTAATATTAAAATGTGCAAGAACTATATAAAAATGTAAGAGAAAATAAAATTTTGTGAACTTAGAAGAGTGATGTGCAAAAAGTGTACGAATATGTTTAAAAAGCGTTTAAACATTTAACTTGGATACTTTTACCCTTGCTTGCATCGCCATCGACGTCGTCGGTTTTTGCTTGGTTTTTCTTTTTGTGTAATTTGTGAAAGCGAAGTTTCATTGTGCCCGAAAAGATTTATTGCAATTATTTTTTTTATTTTAATGTACTTTGTTATGACAATTAATGTCTTGCAACATAAAATATCTACCAATTAATTAACAAAAAAACAATTCTTTCACAATTTTCATCAACATAAGGCTCTGAATATCAGGTAAGAAGACTTAATTTCCTCCTACTTTCATCTTTTTCATAGCAGTGAAAAAGGTCTACGATTTTTAGTTTGGCAAATCTCAAACTGGAGCAGTTGGTATATATGGTTGTCTCACTCTTCTTTCGTTATGTTTGTCTTCCTCGTTGGTCAATAAATATCGGAAAAATATGGTTGCCATATAATAATAGGCTGACTTTATGTCAGACTTCTTTTTTTTATGATTTTTTACCTATTAATAGTTTAGTCGGCCTGCAATTGCTCACCAATTAAATAATCATTGGCAAATTAATTACTTCAAACGCCAATCAGAATAATATAATGCATTTTCATGATTAAAATGTATACATATAGCACCACAAAAAAAAAAGAATTGGTGCAATTTTTGCGATAAGGAAGATGAAGAAAAAAATACTTAAAGTGCATCAATAGGGCAGTATACATGAGCCCTCATGTTGTACTACATGGCTGACAACATCAATGTTCGATCATGTGAATGCTTGAGATTCTCAAAAAATTTTTTTTATTCGTCTGCTAACTTGACCAACTACATCTTGTGTGAACGCTAGCTGTAACGCAGTGTCAGGCAAACCCACACAGATGCATGTTACCAAGGCATGTAAATATGTGCGTAAACTACACCAGGAGAAATTAGGAAAACATAAAAAGCTTCCCAACGGGAAACGGATGTGCATCAAGGGAAGCAGAAGCTGCATCCAATGCGCTTCTCACTGCTTATCTTTTTTAACACACGATGTCATTGCGGGGATGCACATCCTTGGAAGCATATGAAATGCACTTCCTTGGATGTTGAGTAGAAGCACATTGAGCTTAAATTGAAAAAAAACTCACTTAATTTTTTGTCTCCGATCAGAATCGAATCTACGCCTCCTGCGTTAGGCACAACTGCGGCCTGAGTTATGATGACAATTCTGCTTTCAGAAGCGAAAAGGGCGTATCTTAAAAAAAACGCGTTTCGAGATAATTGATGTTATGTTTATGGCAATTTGTTAAAATATGTACATGTAAAATTGAGGTAGAGGAAATTCTCTTAGAATTTTTATAGGTTTGAACTAAGATACCGGCATTTGGAGTAGTTCATTAGATGCGCAATATCTTAAGCTATCCGATGCCATAAGAATCACGAATATGAATTTTTTCCGCTCATGAGGGCAGAATTGTCATCACAACTTAGGCCGCAGTTGGGCCCATTGTATACCCTGTTTATGACTTCGTTTTCAACATATGAAGAGCTGGTATTCCAAACCCGCCAAGTCCATATTTTGCGTAAGGAGAAAAACGCAAAAAGTGCATACCACTGAACTTAACTATAGCAAAAACTGAGTGATTGGTCCATTGAAATAGTTGTCAAAAGCTATTTAAATCCTGAATTTTCATTACATTTTATGACCATATTTGAAAGGACTATTATAAAAAAACGTTTGGACTTGGCGGGTTTTGAAACAAAAAATGTGGACTTGGCGGGTTTTGAAATTGAAAACGTGGACTTGGCGGATTTTGAAACTAAAACCTCGGGACTTGACAGATTTTGAAAAATAATAATAGTAGTTCGTATGTAGTTATGAATGTATTGCCGAATCTTTTTTAATGAAAAAATGGACTTGGTGGGATTTGATTTTCAGAAATGTGGACTTGGCGGGTTTCGATAAAAAGAATTTTTCAGACATTTTTGCAATCAAAAATTTGGAAAATTTTTTTTTTAAATTTAGAATATCGTCGCTCACTTCTACAACGGCCCTAATTGACATTTTTAGTTTTGTTCAGGAGACACAAAAAACTGAATAAAAACCGACAATGTAGAATATTCAAATTTGGTTAAATGTAGATTTGTTACAAAATCATTAACATAATTATTTTTAATGAAAAACATTAATTTTTTTATTGATATTTATTTTATTTCAATTAGGGCTTTTTGACATCATTTTTATGTATGCGAAAGTGCATTTAGGGCATTTTGCAATTACTTTGAAAACTAAAAGTGTAATTCATTTACAACAAATTTAAAGAAAATTTGTAAATATTGTACTGTTTAATGCAATTCTTTTAATAAATAAGAAAAAAACTTGAATAAAAAATTTATTCAAATGATTGCATTAGATGAATGACAAATTATCATAAAATTGTTGGCAATCCATCGGCAATAACTTTTTCTAATCCTGCAAATAGTCCGACTTTTTCTTTGAAATTTTAAATTTTTGCCTGCGTAAAGTACTCAGCTTTTCTTTCGATAACTTTCTTGGTTTTGATGTTATAGGTAAGGGCTGATATTCATCTTTCCAAATTATTACGGTTACGCAGCTTTTGTTGTTCTACAGTTGAAATGCGCTTTGACTGTACTCGGAAGATCTTTGAATCATTAATTTGATTGCCATGAATACAGCTGCCTTTTATCCAGGTCCTTACCCATACTTTCAAACATAATGTTGATATAAACATTTCACGCGTCATATTTGCAAACGTTGGGAATTGTGTTTTAATACTCTAGAGACTGAGTACGCGCTGAGTTTTCGAACGAAATTCGTTTTCTGCTTACCGGATCAACAAGGTCTATTACAAATAACTTTTTTAGCTCCCACGTCATTATCCAAAATGCATCAAAGATGGCTTTCCGTGCATTTGCACTAAAAAGCGAACAGTACCGATTACGTCTTTGCTCACAAAATTTTGACGTACAAGGTGGTCCAAGCTGTCTTTCGGCCCTTTGACACAAACCGTTTTCAATCGAAACGCCTATATATTGAACTCCTCGCATTCGTTTTTTCATATTTGGAATCCGATCACGTTTTAATTGTTCCGGAATTGAATCAGGGGCATTGATCTCATACAAAATATTTTCCGTAACACTCACTACGAAAAATTAAAACGAAGACCACATACGCGTTCCGACACAATATATGCTCCATAGTAATTGTTACTTTTTAAAATTGGTATTTACACGGGAATTTTGAATTCAAAATCCTTTGGAAATTCAAAAGCTACTACGCTATTTATTGCAATTTAAATTTTTTCAAATTGAAAGCTACTTTGCAAGAAAAAGCATTTAGGGCCTTTTAACATACAAAAAAATTTTGAATGCATTTAGGGCTTTAATATCACCTAATAAAGTTGGTATTCTTTGTGTTACCGTTCCAATTTTTTGGGTGAAGGTGTATTTGAGGTTGGTCTTCAGGAATATGTATCAAACTGGATTTCAGAAAAAATGTCAATTAGGGCCGTTGTACAAGTTAGCGACGATATATAGGCTTGTAGACAACAATTTTTTCCGTCCTCTACTTCAATATCTCACATTTTAATTTTTTTGGACTATGCTGGTTTTGAATCTCAGCTCTTCATATGAAAAGCATATCGAAACTTTTATAAACTTCAAAATGGATTTTGGACACTTTTGAGTGACGTCTTCAAGAGAGTCGAAGAAGTGGAATCCGAATACCTTATAAAGCCGATTTGTCAACGCTGGGGATTCACAAAGATAATGAAAAACAGACTCTTCGACGGCAGGATCTTAACAGCTTCTACAAAGATCCCCTAGGTCAGAAAGCCCTAGTCTTGAGGCATGCTTGCCTATGAAATACTGTCTTGTAATAACACCGACAAAGATTCTCTGGGTTTGTTTGTCTAATGAGATCACTTTTCGCGTTCTATTAGCATCATAATAAGGCCAGATTGCCCTCGACGTACAATATGTTGTCATGTTAGACCATCTTATATTAGCCCGATTTATACATTTTGAATCAATTTTGGACTTAATAAAGACTTGTGGTTTCATAATATTAAGTTCAGAAATAATGTCAATTTTAGAGCCTTTCCTAGCAAGCTCATCTGCAGTTTCGTTGCCAATGAAGTCGCTGTGTTCAGACACCTAAGACACGGTTAAGTTACATTTTCCGCCTATTTCACATAGCGATTTCTTGCAATATAGGGCCAAGCGGAATTTAACAATATTAGAGCCATTGGCCTTAATGGGTGCTTGGGTATCGACGTATATAACAAAACTGTCACTACGTTCAAAAATTTTAGATTTAATAATTTGGCATGCCTTCCAGACAGCTAAAATTTCCGCTTGAAATACACTACAGTAACAGGTTAAAGCAAAAGATTAACTGATGCTTAAGTCACAGCAAAAAATTCCAACCCCGTACAAGAATCTATTTTCGAATATTTCAGTATATTTTGAGTTTTTTTTTTATGGAACTTAGAATTTAATTTGTTTCTGATGCAATTTATGAAATAAGGTATAGAGCATACAAAAGCACTGAAAAAAAAGTTTAAAATTTTCAACCGTTTTTGATACAAAGCTTTTAATCTAAAAATGAAAACATCCGGACAGTTTTGCTTCCCACTGTATATCGTAAATTCTCAGAACGCAACCACATAAGGTCTCTTAAATATATAACAAGGGGTATCTCCCAAGGATGGGTGCTATCTTCCCTTTTATGAATACTTACCGTTAATCCATTACTACGTATTTTGAACAACAGGGCGTAAAGGCAGTTGCATACGCCGATTATGTAGTACTTCTAATATCAGATAAATATATGAGGCTTCCGTTGTTAACTCTGCATCACTGAGATAAGGAGTTTTCTTGATTTGCTGCACCATCCACCGCTCATCTGTTTCGATTTCACCAACCCAAACACAAGGGACTTAATGCGCGTTTATGGCTAAGGTATTACTGTCCAAAAGTGCTTGAAACTCTTCCACAATCATCAGATATAAATGCGATTGAACATTTATTGGCCCACTTGGAAAATCAGTTGAAAAATTATTCCGTTAGAAACAAAAATGTCTTAGAAGACGCGCGTAAAGAAGAGTGTACCAAAAAAGATCCTTCGGTCTGCAGAAGTTAGTGGAATCAATGCGAAGATGACTGAAAGCTGTGGAAAATACCTAAAGCATACCGATAAAATATTAACTGAAGCTTTTTTTTTTATTTAATATTATTTTTAACTAACATTAACCAAAGATGGCCGACTTCTTTATTTATTTATAGTTTTAGTTGTTACTGTTTTTAAAAGTATATTTATGTACCTTAAGATAAAAAAACAGTAAAATTTATTATTCCTAAACACTATTTTTTCATTTGAAGTTGGATTGCATGTTTGTCCGACTTCTTTTTTGAGCGACTGTATATTTGATATTTGTCCGTAATGAAACTTTCTTAGGCAAAACTTGAGTTCAGTGATCCAAAATACTTTAGGCGAATAGAGTTAATGTAATTGATTTTTCTTATCATAAAGTGTTAATTAATTGTATCTTTATTTCTGTAATGTCAACATTATTTTACATTTTGCAGCAGCTGTAGTTTGGTGCAAAACTATTGAGTAACAAAATCAAGTTTATAAAAAAATAAATTAAATGCTCTCCTTTCATTAAGAGTTTTCAAGTTTTCTTTCTAACAAATTAAGAAAAATTGACACAATGAAAAACTACAAAGTTCCCGTTTAGATTTTTATGCTTACATTAAGCATTTGACATAGAGCAAAATAAAGTAGGTACGACTCTATTAAATAATTATTCCGGACTTCTTAGCTACACTTAGTTGAAGTACGACAAGCTTTTTGATAGCACGTCATCACAGCAAGTTACCGTTTTACACCCAAGTGTCTTTTTTTATTACCAACATGTTTCGCCGACATTAACTGAATTTAATTTACTTTTCTCTTTTTCCTTCGTTTAAAGTTTCCTCTATTTATTTCATGGCTTTTGCACCTACATGACGTGACGCTGCGTTTCATTTTGGTTTCAAATCCCAACCCGATACGATATGTAGAGTAACTGACTACACCTACATACATTTAAACATAAAAATATTAATACAATTTATGCATGTACATTATTAAAATATCTTTGCGCTTAATTTTCTTTTCAGTTGATTGAGGATTTTGGGTTCGAAGCGGATCGTCATTTTCTGCGTTGTCTTTTTTCGGCTGTCAACTTCATTGATCCAGTACCTTCACCGATTACTCAGCTGCAGGCAAAGTTACTTGGCGAACAACTTAAAAAACAATTGCGTATCACACCTACACTTTCAAATATTTGCTACGCCGTTGATCATTGTTTTCCACGCCAAAAGGTACAAATTTAATTTATTTCATAATTTGTTTTTCTATTTATTTAATGTTTACATTTGCAGACTTTAAAGCCCACACCACTACTCATCTCTCAAATTGTTCAACTAACTGGCGTTGATAAACTTTGCGAAACTGTCCTTTCCTTGGCTTTAACACATTCAATACAAAGTGAACAAAGTCAATACGCTAAGGAGCACTTAAAGCTGACATTTCCTACACTAATTGAAACATATTTGAGTATTAAAGAATCTGCTGCTGCCGTTGGAACTGATATCTCAATTGCGCACAACAGTAGTCTTCATAATATTTACCCTGATTTATTGCAACTCTTATTATCTTCATTTGACTCTTATATCTCTGAAGATACAAAAAAACATTTCTTAAATAAACTACGAGATCAATATCCACGTAATTGTGTACCATTGGTATTGGCACCATATCTGTATCGTTGTGCAGGTCTCGACGTCAATGAAGCTGTAGATTCCGAAGATTTTGAAACTGAAATTGAAGAAATTTATGATAATATATGCGAAACCATATTCACAACACAGGTAAATCAACTGAACACTAACTACTCCTATCTACCACCGATTGAAAAACGATAACATTTACTTTACGTATCACTTACTACATTGCTTTGCCGTTAGGGGCGTCTGACGCTATTCTTAGTTTCATGTTTGTTGATTTGAATAAGGAAGGACACAAAAAAGAAGCGTTTCGGAATTGATGTCTCTGCTTCGAAAGCTTTGTCTAGAAATTAAAAGAATTCTTTCGCTTTCGAAAGATACTAAACACGTTTTTTCAAACAAAGAAAACTCGCAATGTTTGGAACAATCTGAAGTCAATTTTCCAATATTCAAGTTGCACATGAATAAGAATTGGTTATATTCTTTTAATAAAGTGCATAGTTATGATTTAATGACGTATTTACACTCATCACTTCGCTTGTAACGCATAAAATGAGCGTGGCAGTTCCATAACAAGTATATATAGTATTCTTGATCAGCGTCGCTACATGCTCTCTCCACCAGAACCAATTTATTATAACAGTGTTTGTCAACCCGAATTTTTCATCGGATCTAGTTATTTTTTTATGAAGAAACACTTACAAATTTTATTTGTTTTTTTTTTCAAATCGGCAATTGTACACTTTTTTTTAAAGAGAACGTTTTTTTTTCATTAAAATTTTACCCAACAAAACTTGAGTATCCTCAAATCAGCACTTTTAAATCAGATCGTTAAGGTAAAACTGTTGATATCATCTGCGAAAATAATAAGAAAAATTCTTTTAAATGCCTACAAAATTATTTTGTAATTCTTTAAAATTTTTCTGAAACAGGTGAAGAATAATATTATGGACACATCTTGGATTAATTTAATCCTAGAAATCGGATATGAATTCACTTCAAGTGTCGAAGAATGTAAATCACATTTACGCTGCGGTTCACGAGAAATACAATCTCAAGATGTGGCAAAAATTATTGGTCTTATGTGTCGTCGACACACGTCACTACTCGATTGTAACGTAAATTTACCAAAGCCAGCCAATTTTTGGCAACAGTCATCACAACCCAATCAACAACAACAAAACGTTGCCAATAATAATGATGGTAACTCTGTTCCAGTTGGAGGCGATAAAGCCTCACTTACAAATGACAAAAAAGATAAAAGCGGTAATATTGGAGGTGGTCATGTATCCGGCACAACTTCAACAGATACAACACAAGCATGGAAGCCAGATGTACTTGTACATGCACTGAAAGAAGTATTGCCACAATTAAATTGGAAGGAAGTGTGTTTGGGTAAGAATCAGTTTATTGCAATCAAAAAATTTTAAAGAACTGACAAGGTTTTTTTTTTTCAATAGAACTCGATCATCCTGAGTTTGTATTAAAAGATCGTATTGGTCTCGATCTGTTGCTTACCATTTTTCGCTTGGGCACACAATCTACACTTTTTCCACATCCAGAATGCATTTATCGTCATTGGCAAAACGTCGAAGGACAGCTTTCGTTAATAGCTGTTATGTTAAAAAATCCAGACTTATTTTCATTCGCTGATTATATATTTACGTCGGTACCAGTAGATGTACTAAAGACACCACCCGATTCTGAGAATAAAGAGATATGTGCATGGAAATCTTTGCATTTGGTCGAAGTATTGCTTTACATTGCCGATCAAGGTTACTATTCGCAAGTACACGAATTATTCAAATTTTCAGCACAACACTGTCCCGATGTGTTGTTCCTAGCTTTACTACAAATTAATCCACCACTTACTGGCTTGCGACAAGAATTATTTAGTCAACTTATACCAACTTTTCTGACAAATCATCCAAATTCTGGTGTTATACTGCATCATGCATGGAATTCAAATAATTTTATGCTCAACCTACGCCCCATCATCATGCACTCTATGTCTGAATGGTATCTGCGTGGAACAGAAAATGATCAATCAAAATTATCACGCATTCTTGATGTTGCACAAGATTTAAAAGCGCTTTCGAGTCTATTAAATGCGCGTTCATTCCTTTTCGTAATCGATTTGGCCTGCTTGGCATCGCGTCGTGAATATCTGAAGTTGGAAAAATGGTTAAGCGATAAAATACGAGAGCATGGTGAGCCCTTCGTCCAGGCCATTGTAAAATTTTTACAACGTCGCTATCCACAAATTACCGGTGCTAAAATCCCTGATGAGCAGTTGCCACCTAAAGCAGCACAGCTACCACCAGAAACAATCACAACTATGCTCTCTTGTTTGCAGGCATGTATTGGAAATGTGCCACCTGAGATACAAGATCTCATAATGCAGATGGCAACTAACTGTTCGATTATTGCTAATAAAGCTCGTGCCGCACAGCAACAAGGTCCTCAGGGTCTTGTGCCACCACAGGGTGTTATGCGCGGCCATCGTGGAATGGATGTTGGTGGTGGGGTACCAGGTGTACCTCAGCCACCATTCTCGGCTAATTTAAATGCACAACAAATGTTTGGACCAACTGTGGATACACTTTCAAATTTATCCACAAATATTGCCGGATTGAACTTAGGTGGACCAAATGGAGCTTTTAATTTTGGAAATGTTTTAGGTAAGTAGTTTTAGCAGTACTGCTAACAGAAGTACTAATTAGCTAATTATATTTAATTTTTATTTATAAAGCAGTGTTAGGCGCCCTGTAATAAATGGAGTCAAATTTTGCTCCTAGCAACAAACACATAACTTATGTGGTTTTCTCCAAAAATAATTAGATCATATCTAATTAGATCACCCAAATGACCAAAAAAAAATTTTTTATTTGGAGTACAAATTATTTGTTATTTGTTGTGTATCATTCGGTTTTAAGTTCATAACATCAAACACGAAGAACCTATGTTATTGTATTTTGTGCATAGTTACCGGGAACTTTTGAATTTGCCGATACACATATTCTTTTTGTTATACTTATTCTTTTATTATAAAATTAATTATTTATATTTTTTTTTTTTTCTTTCCAAAAATTAAATTAACAAAATTATTAAAGCCGAAAGCAATTTAAAAAAAGTTAAAAAATTCGGAATATGCTCTAAAAATACCAACGGAATGCGTTCTTACGTGTACAGTGAGATAGACAAAATAAAAGGAAATATGTACTGAAAAAACGAACAGCATAAAGAATAAAAATAATTGCATTTACAGAAAAGTGCGTACCCTAAATATTTTGCCTATATTGTCTCATGTGAATGCTGCCTATCGGTTTTTAAATAGTGGATTTAAGTTTTATTTCTCTGAATTTTTTGAGATGTTCCGTTGTGAAGTCCTTTTTTGTTTCGCAAGATTACGTGTTTGTTGCAGTTTGGCTCCAGGATAAAAAAAATCGCCCATAGCTGCATAAGAGTATAACTTAATAATATATCAACTACTTAATTTTTGAAAAATAACTTTTTCAGGTAATTTAGTATCAACACCTGCTTCGCCATCTCGTCTTATGAACGCTGCTGCCAGTCCATATCCTTTGGCTGCTATGCAAATGCAAGCACCACCGCCTAATGTGGGCAATTTGGGACGTATGCCACCATCGGCACCACAACCTAATCCCACACCGCCAAATCAAGCAACACCTGTTATGTCAGACTTACAGGCTCCCGTTTCCAAAGAAGTCGAAGATGAAGCGAATTCATATTTTCAAAGGATATATAATCATCCTCCACATCCAACGCTATCTATAGATGAGGTACTCGATATACTCCAACGCTTTAAGGAATCCAATAATCGTCGTGAACAAGAAGTTTATCAATGCATGTTGCGGAATCTATTTGAGGAGTATCGATTTTTTCCTCACTACCCCGAAAAGGAATTACAAATCACAGCACAATTGTTTGGTGGTATAATTGAACGCAATTTAGTTCCCACATTTGTTGCGTTAGGGTTGGCATTGCGTTGCGTTTTAGATGCTTTACGCAAACCTGAAGGGTCCAAAATGTACTATTTTGGCATAACAGCGCTGGACCGCTTTAAGACTCGTTTACATACATATAATAAATATTGCGAATATATTCGCTCTATACCACATTTTCAGGATTTCCCTCCACTATTAATTCAGTATGTAGAATGTGGTTATTTAGGACAAGAACCACCACAATCTAAGGCACAAATGTTAATGGGTGGCGCTGGAGCCGGAGGTAGCGGTGGTGCCGGAGGAGGACAGCAACCACCACCAGACTCAATTTATCGTAGCAATTCTGTTACTGGTAATTTGGTCACCACACCAACACAACAAAAACCTATGGTCGTCACACAATCTATGCATGCGAGAACTATAAAATCAATTGCTATCGCAACAAACATCGATACTTTACTTGTAGCCAATCAGGAAGAGAAAGTCACCTCACCACCAGAAACTGTGCAAGATAAAACTGCGTTCATTTTTAACAATCTCAGTCAACTGAATATTCCACAGAAATGCGAAGAGATTAAAGAAATAATGACTAAAGATTATTGGCCATGGCTAGCACAGTATCTTGTGTTGAAACGCGCTTCAATGGAATTTAATTTTCATTCTTTATACTTCAACTTTTTGGAGGCACTTAAAAATCCAGATATCAACAAGTACGTAACAAAAGAGACATTACGCAATATCAAAGTGCTCTTACGCTCTGACAAAGGTGTTGTTAACTTCTCAGATAGAAGTTTATTGAAAAATCTTGGTCATTGGTTAGGTATGATGACATTGGGACGTAACAGACCAATACTTCAACTTGATTTGGACTTGAAAGCTTTGCTTGCTGAAGCATATCACAAGGGACAACAAGAATTGCTTTTTGTTGTACCATTTGTAGCAAAAATATTGGAATCGTCAAATAAATCAAAAGTTTTTAAAACGCCTAACCCATGGACAATAGCAATAATGAATGTGCTCGGTGAATTGCATCAGGAACCCGAATTAAAACTTAATTTGAAATTCGAAATTGAAGTGCTCTGTAAAACACTCAATATTGATTTACAAAAGCTAAAACCGATCATCTATCTAAAAGATCCGTCACGTTCGATGAATCTTGAACATCAAATGTCGCAGCCAAAACCAAAAGCTATTGAAGCAGCACCACCACAACAGCAACAACAGCAACAGGCACCTCCACAACAAATGTCTAACGATCCTGATACGCAGGCAATGTTAATGGCCAGTGGAAATGCTGTGCCTGGTGGTGCTATACCCTCACCAAGTATAAGCAATGAATCTACTGGACAGGTGGTTATTCAAGCACCAGAACCGCGTTTTTCTTACGTTGATATAAATGTAGCTAACTTTACGCTAATTGCACAACATGTCGTACTATCGCCAAATATCACATTTTTGCACGCCAATCCCGCTTTGAAACACATTGTCTTAAATGCTATTGAACGTACTATAACCGAATGGTTGCAACCAGTTGTAGATCGTAGCGTACGCATTGCGGCATCCACAACAGAACAAATTGTACGTAAAGACTTTGCACTCGATGCTGATGAGAATCGCATGCGTACTGCTGCACATCAAATGGTGCGCAATTTGTCAGCTGGCATGGCAATGATCACATGTAAAGACCAATTGACCCAAACGCTGAGCAATAACATCCGCAAGGCATTCTTGTCTGCTTTGACAGGTCATAATTATCAAGAAATTGAATCAGCATCTATACAATTGACCAATGATAATGTAGAGTTGGCATGCGCCTTCATTCAGAAAACTGCTGCTGAGAAATCAACCCCCGAAGTGGATCGCCGTTTAGCAGCTGATTTTGAAACAAGAAAAATGGCACGAGAGGATGGAAGGTATATATGTAAATATATTTATGAAATTGGGTTGTAAGGTTTTCTTTTCGGCGATTATATTAGAAATTACAATAATTTTTTGATCGAAATCGAAAAGAAATAAGCAAAAACAAACGTACTTAGGGGCAGAATTGTAACTTGACTCTAGAAAATAATATTTTTCGATAAAATTTTACTGATGTGCTTATATATGTACATTTGTATGCTCAATAAAATATTGTGGGATAAATGGTTCTAATTGGCCTCTGGACACCTCCACCTCCCAAATACTAGTTTTCAAAATTTTACAGAGTTAGTTCGTTCAATAAATATAAATTTGTTTTATAAATGCTCACACTTTCTTAGCTTTAAATATTATATTTTTGATATTTCGTAAAAGCGAGGTAAATACTTTCACACATCTCGCTATGGAAGGCTTAAACAGTTTTTGAAAGACGGAAAACTGTTTTACAGATGTTAGAGCTGTAAAAGCTCTAACTAGTTAGAAAGAAAGAGTATGACAGTCGTAATGGCAGCTACTGAGCATTCCAATTGCGGATGTGTGTTTCTTCACAATCCTGTTCCGAAATCAAATTTGGACGATCTTTCCTTAATCTGACTTAGAGTTATCATAATCAATGGGATATGTCAATGCCTAATCTAAATCCACTCTTAGAATTTCTCTAGTGCATTACAATTTCGTGATATTTTATTCCGCTTATGATATTTTTCAGCAGTTTTGGGTTGAATATCTCAAAAATCTGAAGTGATACAGTAATTCTTTTAATTTTGAACGAACGAACCCCATTTCTTGGGGTTTGGAAAATAGTAACTAATGGTCTCTCGAGGAAATCAGTGACAACACTGTAAATTTGTATAAATTTATAAATTATTTCATATGATTAATTTAAATAAAAAAAAAAAATAGTAAAAAATTGCGCTTATTAACTAATTCTTATAGTTAATATTAATCATACCATTTTAGTAATATAAAGGCAATCTGTATCCAAATCTATTTTGCTATTGCACCTTCAGTGTATATTTCTATTTAAAAGAAATGTTACATTTTGTATATCATTCCATCATTTCTTTTTTATACTTTTAGTCGCTTCTTTGACACTCAAACTCTAGCCTATCAGTCTGAACGAATGCCCGAACAAATTCGTCTGAAAGTTGGTGGCATTCCTCCGCAACAATTTGCTGTATACGCTGAGTTTGCACGCAGTATTCCTGGCTTTCAGCCAATGACAGAACGTGACATTGCATTATTCCTTCCGAAGCCACAGGAGATTCAACCAACCTCCTTTGGTACTGATGAGCTTGGTCTGATGTATGCTGAGCTGGCTAACAAAATGGAAGCGTTCCTCAATAGTACCGTTAATGTTTCCAACTTACAGCTACAAGCTGGAAAAATGCATGCGCTGCTTAATGCTCTCATGGTAACCAGACGTATACGTGACAACGATTCTGCACTCAATTTACTAACACGTGGTGTTGAGGGTCTAATTGAAGGCTTAATCAACATACCTGAACATGTTGACCAAATGAAACTCTATCGTGATATACATTTACGTATTTTAGCTTTATTACAAAACACATTCGGAGCTCCAGCTACAGAGCGTGCAATTACCAAATGTATTTTTGATATACGCGAAGAGGTACGCTACAACGTAGAAGGCATAAAGCTATTGATTACATCACATTTTATCAATGTACCACAATTCGAAATGTTATTACGTGATGTCACGGATAATGGCAACAATTATTTGGCTGTAACATTTGCAATGACTTTAATGGAACGTCTGCTTGTCGATGAACGTTCTACATCTATTCTAGCTGAGACAGAATTTATCGGCACAATTGAAATGTTAGCGCGTCTCACACAGCATCGTCATCGTTATCCAGAAGCATTAACTCATTTAATTGAAATGGTTTGGGGTGGTAACAATGCCATGGATGCTGGATCGTTTGGTGCAGCAGATAGATATTTAGCTGGAGCCACGCAGTACATTCACTCTGGAATGCAACATGTCCGAGTAAGTGAAAAGTATTATGTTCTATAATATAAAAATTTCTGATTTGGGTGAGTTCCAAAACGTCAATTAGAATGCAACTATACTTAAGACTTCGAAGTTCTGCCACCATAAATCTTACTTTAGAAATTTATGTGTGTCTTGTCCATGTCACATGTTTTGAAACGCAGCACAAAAGATTTCACTGTTAATTTAATTTTCTTATTTAAAGCAGACGAGGGCGGACTGGAAAAGTAAATGGCCTAGGCAAGTTATGGCACCACCACTATCAAATCAATGTGTTAATCTTTGTTACAACAGCTGTCAACAGCTGTATTTAAACGAAAATTAGAGTTCAGGGCGTTCATAAGAGGTCACCACATCCGAAATAGTTGGTAAAATTTATGGTATGATATTCGATCGACGAGTGAAGGTGTGTGAGATGCTTAGGCTGTGTTATCTCTAGTGAGCGGGTGTGAGATGTATTGCATGAATATTTGAGAATGAGGAAGCTCGCTGCTTCCATAATAAACATAAAGACTTTTGCGCCGTTTCGTAACCGTGGATGTATATACATGGAGACCAATGTAGAAGCATCGGAGCCGAAAAAGGCCAAGGTGGGTCTAACGGACAGGTGATTTAAAGGATGCGCATAGAAACATTAACATCGATTATCTTGAACAGTGCAGAGTGATCAGCGCCAATGATTATACAGGGCTTTTTGGACCGATTCTACGCTAATTTGAAACAAAAACTACCAAATTTGGCGAAGAAAAAAGTGTTCTTCCATAGCTTATGACAAAATTATATCATATTCTCCAGATTTGGCTGCCTGCGACTATTGCCTGTTTCCAAATTTGAAGAAATGGCTCGGTAGAAAGAGGCTTGGTCTCGAATAACTAGGTCATCACTGAAATGGTGGCCTATTACGAGAACCTCAACAAATCGAATTATGTGGAAGCATCATAAATTGAACGTAGTGTATAGAGCTAAAAAGAGACTACGTTGAGGAATACAATTAATTTTGCCTATTCGATTACTTTTCCGCCCGCCTTCATAATTCTGAGCCAAAAACTATCATAAAACAGGGATCTAATGCTAGTATAATGTAGTAACACTTGAACTTTTTGGAACGTTTCTTTTTTTACTTTTGAAAATTTTTTTTTAAACGTATTAGTAGAAAAATCTCATAATAAGTATTATTGACTTAATTGAAATGTTGCATTTCTTTGTATTTTACAGTCCCACGATTGCGACGACCCACCAGGCTTACAAGAGAAAACTGAATTCTTACTTAAAGACTGGGTTTCCATTTATTCCCAATCAAACAATCTATCACGTGAAACAAAGAATTTCGGTTCGTTTGTACAAAAAATGAACCTTTATGGTATACTGAAGACAGACGACTTGATAACACGTTTCTTCAGGCAGGCAACACAATTCTGTATCGATCTCGTTTATCGCATTCTCAATGATCCCTCACACAGCCCATTGGCAGCCAAAACAAAAATTTTCCACTGGATTGATGCATTCGTACATTTAATCGCTTTGCTTGTACGCCATTCTGGTGAGGCTGGCAATCCAACGACCAAAATAAATTTACTCAATAAAGTGCTTGGCATTGTTTTGGGCATATTGTTACAAGATCAAGAATTACATGGTACCTCATTCCAACAGTTGGGGTATCATCGATTCTTTGTAATGCTATTCCTCGAGTTAAGTTCACCAGATGCAGTGTTGGAAAGCCTTATGCACAGCATTGTAACAGCCTTCTCACATACTTATCATCTTCTAAATCCAGCGCTAGCACCTGGCTTCTGCTATGCTTGGTTGGAACTGATTTCACATCGCATTTTCATCGGACGTATCTTGGCACAGATACCACAGCAAAAGGGTTGGCCACTGTATGCACAATTACTTATGGACCTCTTTAAATATCTGGCGCCTTTCCTGCGGAACGCTGAACTAGCGAAGCCCGTACAAATGTTGTATAAGGGAACGCTCCGTGTTCTGCTCGTGCTGTTGCACGATTTTCCAGAATTTTTATGTGACTATCATTTTGGCTTCTGTGATGCAATTCCACCGAATTGCATACAAATGCGCAATATTATTTTAGCTGCTTTTCCAAGGAATATGCGCTTACCCGATCCATTTACGCCAAATCTAAAAGTGGATATGTTACCTGAAACGGCAACTGCACCAAAAATTTGCTCTAACTATGTGGTTAATATACAACCGGCCAATTTTAAAAAAGATCTCGATTCATATTTAAAGGCACGCTCTCCGGTTACATTCTTATCGGAATTGCGTAGTCATTTGCAAATTTCCAATGAGCCTGGATCGCGTTATAACATTCCGCTAATGAATGCTCTGGTGCTGTATGTGGGAACGCAAGCAATTGCGCACATAAGGTATATATTAAGGCTTGAGATGTATATATGTTTGAGCACACATTTAATTTTTATAAACTTATTTATTTTCCAGAAGTAAAAATTTTGTACCCAACACATCTAACATTGCACACAGCGCTCATATGGATATATTCCAAAATTTGGCTGTTGATTTAGAAACTGAAGGTCGTTATCTCTTCCTTAATGCAATTGCAAATCAATTGCGTTATCCAAACAGCCATACTCACTACTTTAGCTGCGCCGTCTTGCATCTCTTTGCTGAGGCTAACTCGGAAGCTATACAAGAGCAAATAACGCGAGTATTGCTTGAACGTTTAATTGTGAATCGTCCACATCCATGGGGCTTGCTAATCACATTCATTGAATTGATAAAAAATCCAATATACAAGTTCTGGGATCACGATTTTGTGCATTGTGCACCGGAAATTGCAAAGTAAGTAAATGTAAAAAAAAACTTTTCGAAAATATTTAGAAATTATTTTCCCAAAATAGTAAACTAAACGGTAAGGAAAAAGTTAGTGAATGACCCAAACTTTGTTTACAAACAGTTTAAAGCATACATTTTAAGACGAAAAAGACTTGAAACTTTGACGTGTGCAGAACCAGTTTAATGGCCAGTAAAGTGGATATGATAACGTTAAATGTACATACATGCACCAGCATGTTTATGTTTAACGTTTCATTTGCTTGGATCGCAAGTTATTGTTGACAGGTTTTTGGTGTGAAACCTTGAATAAATTTTTCATACGACTTTTGGAAAACTATTGACGATTGCATTGGAAGAGCTCTTGTATTGTCTAAGCCCCCATTTCCAATCTCGTTCGCGTACATTTGTCACGATTGAAAACTTTTATTTAAATAAATATAAATTTTTTTTCCTTACTTATACAGCGGCCACTGTCCCAACTTATTCGCTTTTCCAGCACTTCGTTTGTATCACCGGTTTTCTTAAAAATTTGATTGTACATGACTTTCTTTAAAATTGAATGGAAGGCCATATTGTAAAAACATTATGAGCTACATTATTTCAAAAATCGATATTTTGCTTTCATTCTGTTACCTGATATCATAGCAACACCAACTGAAAAGACTTTAGCTAATTTCAAATTAATTAATGATCAATACATACAATTTGATTTTATTATGGAATTATATGTATTATTATTTTTGGAAAAAGGGTCGAAAACTTAATATTGTTCATCGGAACTAGTACTAGAATATTTAGAGAGGAGATAAGAGTAGGCGCTATAAAAAAATATTATGTTTTGACTTGTGGAGCTTCAGACATAGTACATACTGAAAAATTATATCTCAATCGAGGTACATAATATTGGTATTAAAAGCTTCAAAACTTTCAAATTGTTGATAATTCTTTTTATAAAGTAATTGAATATTATTTTTAATTGACCTTGATATATTGACTATATAAATTAATATTTAACCAACAGGCTATTTGAATCGGTTGCTCGTTCATGTATGGTGAAATCCAATCATCCCCAGCAAATCTCAAATATGGATGGCGAAATTCAGGAAATCAATTAATTTTGTTTAAAATGTGACTCCTTTTGAGTGGCCCAGGCCTGTGCTGCTCTGTTTGTGTGTAACAGCAATTGTTCGTTGCTGCTGCTACCACAATATAATGGAAGAAGTAAAAGTTTAAGATAAAGATAATTGAAATAAATGGATTTAGAGATTGCTATAATTTGTTTTTTAATTAATTTAAAATATTTACTTTGTAAGTAGTTTAAAAATAAAAGAAATAACAATTTGAATTAAAATAAAATTAACAAAAAACTCATAATCAATGTATTGCATAAATATATTTATAAAAAAAAATACACTTAAACTTAAAAGCAAACAGTAAAACAAAGAATTTTTGTTGGACAGTTTAAATGTAGAAAAATAATGTCGAAAAAAGTTAGTTTTAAAGATACAAAAAAATAAAAAGCAAAGGAAAAAAAATTGAACAAAAACAGAGTATATAAGATAAAATTAAAATAAATATTAAAATTCAACTATCAAAACATTTTCAAAATGCAAAAATGTTATATGCTACAAAAACTGCAAAAATTAAAGAAAATAATAAAAAAATGTAAAAGTTAAAAGAAAACAAAACAAACAAAAAAATTGCAAAAAACTTTGAAAATAATAAAAAAAAATGTAAATAATTGTATTGATGTGAAAATTCTATGAATGCAAAATTGAAAAAATTTAAAAAGTCGTAAAATTATACAATTGCAAGAACATAACAAGTGCTTGTTGACGTTTTAGAAGAAAAAATTCTAATTAGGACTGAATTTGTTCCATCGAAACGTTTTATTTTAAACTCATTTTCTTTTAATTTTATGATCAATTTAAAATTTATTTTTCTTTTTTTGCAATTTTTTAGGTTATCAAAAGATCAATGTATATTTTAAACTTATATTTTATTAAAACGTATTAAAATTTCAAAATGCATAATTTCAGTAAAATAGAGCAATTTCTGTAAATTTAAAAGTTTTAAAAAAATAATTAAATTTTTATAATTTAATATTACCGACAATGTTAATAAAAACGTAACATTGTATTTTTTTTATCATTTGCTTTTTTAAATACATTAGAAGTGTTTGGTAAATTTTTAACTTCTAGCAATGCATTATTGCAAAAAATCACGTCATCAAGTCAACAAAAGCCTAAACTTACTTTGAATTTTCTTACGTAAAAAACTTTGTTAAATAAAAATTAAATATGTTCATCTATAATTCAATAATTATTATTACTTTATTATACACTATACATTATCATTATTATTAAACTATTATTATTATTATAAAAACTAAAACAGAATTGCAGAAAAATTTAAAAGAAATATATATATTAACAAGCATTCAAATAAAAATAGTCATATTCATTTTAACAAAATCTTTGTCACTTGATTTCTTCACAATCTTGCTCTTATTCACTTTTGTGAATTCAACTGATTTAGAATTGCTGTATATGTCCGTCCATTAGTTGTTGATATTCTAATATGTATATCCTACAAATTTTTTCACTTTTTCACCGGCATTTGGCGCAGTTCATTAGATGCGTAATTTCGATGCCATAAGAATCTCGAATATCAATTTTGTTGAGATACGCCTATTTCGCTTCTGACGGCATTATAGCCATTTTAAATTGACATGAATTTGATCCCCAAGGATCCAATAATATTAACCAACCGGTTTCAAATTCTTGTCACCTTAAAATAGCTGTAACTTTGCGAGGAAACATCATAGATGACCACTTTGAAACTAAGCTGAACAAAGTTTTTTTAATCTTATACATGGTTTCAAAAGTAGAAAAAAACAGAATTTTGTAGGTACTTAACCTCAAATATTTCAGAATTCTGACATGATGGGTCAATTTTGAGAACAGATTTGGATTCAGCGCAAAAAATTTCTTCAAAAAACGACACCCAGCAGCCCAACATCATAATCAATATTCAATTTACATGTAAAACTAACTGGCTTCGGCGCCACCTTATAAAATTGTGGTACAGAGCTAAATTTTAGTGAAATTTTTCGATATGCTACGTGATCGTACAACTATTAGATTTAGCGGCTCTTGTTCTGAAATCCATTTTCTAACGAGCATTTCAACGTGAATTATCAAAATTGAACAAATATCAGATAGATGAATTTTAATGAATGATATTCAAATTTAAATCAGCGTCCAACAGAGTAAGCACAGTATAATCCGGGGAGAGAACGCGGTCCTAATTTTACCGAACAAAGTTATAGTCCAGAACGTCCTGTTTTTTTTATCTGAAGGTTAAAGGGTTCCTCTCCAAGGATTCCACACTTCAGTTGATGACTTGCACACCGTATGTCCAATTCTTTTCTATCATCGCTGCTTAATTTTGATGGAAATCAGATTGGCATGTGATAAACAATACGGAATCTGAGATAGTTCTGGGTCACAAAGTATTCAGAATTCAACGAAGAGGGGTATTGAATTTTTCGTTTTGGATGTGTTGTAGCATGGTACAATTAACAAGGTAGAAATATCTTGTCAAACTCATATTGATGTAACCGTGACAAATTATACCATCGCTGTCAAGAATAAACATAACAAAAAGGACTAAAATCCTGACAACGCACGCTGTCAAAACCAGCTAAGATAAGGTTTTTAGTTTAATAATGGTGCCTTATCTTAGCTGGTTTTGACAAGTAAGGCAGAAATTAAAATAAAGAAGAAGAACTGCCACTTTGAATTGCTGCTACCGTGATAATTATACATTTGAACATACAGGCTCCGTGGAGTTGTTGAAATCAATAGAAATTAAAATAAAAATTGCATAAATCGCTACAAGCATTAAAAATAAGGAATTTTTTGACATTTCATAAATACACAGCTGATTTTGTTGTACTCGTAAGTTAATAGATTTTTGTTTATTTTATAATTTATAATAAATTGTAGAAAGTTTGGATATGTTACTTTTAATAAAAAAATTACACGTCTTCCAAGTACAAATATTCACAATACAATAAAAAATATAAAGAAATTCTGAGTTGCACCTTTGATCTTCTTTTCCTCAATCTGAAAAACATCTAAAAGAACATCTAGGCAACGATCCTAGGTCGTCGATAAAAGATGTGCGCAGGACAGTGGCATAGCGTGAACACTTGGCGACCGGGACGAAGAAATATTATGACATCCCTCGCCTTGGAAAACTGAAAATTCGTTGACCTTTTTGAATTCGAAATAAATTTTCACACTTAAATTTACTAAATACAGTGAAACCTGGTTAAGCGGTACCTGGTTATGTGGGAATCCTCTACTAGTAGGGTTGTCAGATTTTTGAAACCCAAAATCAGTACATTCAAGTATATTCAACGCAAAAAATCAGTACAAAATTGTTTACCTCATTAAATGTTTTTATTTACTAGAAAAAAAAGTCAAAACTTTTGGGAATGCACAATTTCTAAGGAAAATAATAAAATAAAATAAATATGCTACAAAACAAGGGTCATTTTACTGACTCTTAGGTACGCTACTGGTAATAATTAAATATTAAATGCAAAAATTATTTAGTAATTCAAATAAAATCTTAAAATCAGTATAAATCAGTACCAATTGCTTAAAATCAGTACATTTGCGTACTGATTTCAGAATCTCGAAAAATCAGTATTTTTAAAAAAAATTAGTAAAAATCAGTACATGTACTGATGAAATCAGTACGTATGACAACCCTATCTACTAGTGAGACTCACTTTAAGGTCCCAGCACTTTAGCATCAAAATACCTCTATTACTGGGATTATTAAACCTCCATATCTGGGATATGATTTTTGAAGTTTTTGTGTATTTTCGCATCTATAACATGGGCTTTTCCCTCTATAACTGGCACTATTTAGAAATAACCTTTATAAGTGGGAAATAATATTTATGTATAATAGTATGTATAATTTGTTATTTTGAATATGATTATGCACGTTTTATCCGTCTGAGTAGGCCGTGAAATGGTTGTTTTAATAAAATTTCATAGAATCATTGACTTAAGTAGGCTGTGAATGGTCATTTACATAAAATTTGATTTTTTATTGAAGATTTTTTTCTCTCTAAATAAAATAGATTCATCTCGATCTCTCTTAGTGCTACCCTCTTTAAATGGGACAGCCCAATTTTAAACCTAATTATTTGGGAAACTGTGTAAATGGAAACCTCTTTAATTGAGACAAAAACTCAGAATTTGAGAGGACCACTGATTGTGCGCGGCTGCCAGAGCAGCTACTCCGCGTATCACTATCCGCAACCTGTGATGCGTCCGGTAGCACTCAGCTGTTGCTACATAAAATAACATTAACATAAAATCTTGATATAGGATGGACACCAAGCACTGTATGTCGTTCATGTCATATAAATCTAAATTGAAATTCTTCAGGCTCGACGTGGTATGCACAATCTTTGGTGATAGTTTTAAGTGAATATTTCATTTACTTATTTTATGTACATTAGGGTGATTCAAAGTTTTTTCTATTTGTGTTTTTTAAAGTGCTATTGCTTAGCAAGTAAGCTTATGATATGAAGAAAAATTTCATGAAAATTCAGCTCTGTACCTCAATTTTATAAGGTGGCGCCGAAGTCTGTTAGTTTCACATGTAAATTGTCTGGAAAAACTATATTTTATTTAAAAGGTATGTGAATGAACAGAATAGGTGATAAATGTTGTTGGCATCAGAATTGACCTATCACGTCAGAATTCTTAAAACTTGATTTTTTTTGGTCTACTTTCGAGACCATGTATATGTAGATTTAAAAAAAATTATTATTATTTTTTTGATTCCTATACATGGCCTCGAAAGTAGACAAAAAATATCAGGTAGTTAACCTTAAATATTTAAGAAATTTGACGTGATAGGTCAATTCTGAGGGCGGATACGGATTCAGCGCAAAAAAATTATTCACATACTTTTTTAATAAAATATAGTTTTCCATACAATTTACATGTGAAACTAAAACAATTCGGCGCCACCTTATAAAATTGAGGTACAGAGCTGTATTTTCGTGAAATTTTCTTCATATCATAAATTTAATTTCTAAGCAACAGCACCTTAAAAAAAATAAAAAAAAATTTGAATCACCCTAACGTACATACATACATACATACATAGATGTAGAAAGATATGGTAATGGAAAAGAAAGCAAAATAGAAAAGAGACGATTTTGGTAATGTAATGGCAAGAAGTTCTAAAATATATGTACATACATATGTATATACGCTAATATGTAAAATATCAAAAAGTAAACTGCTTAAAAATAATCCAAGTTACTTGCGAGCTAAACCGGTTATACCTATGTATATCCAAAATAAAATCAATGACACTATGCGTGCAAGTCTAAAAAGTTTTAAAAGAAAAAAATTAGAAACCCTAAGATTAAGAGCAAAGAAAACCAAAAAATTGTATGCCAAAAAAAAATAAAGTTAAAATCTCTGTAAAAATCTCTGAAAAATATTATTGTAAACAAAAAAAAAAAAAAATACTTGAGTAAATGAGAAAAAACCTAAACAACCTAATCGATAAAATAAAAGTTTATAACAATTCCAGATTCACAGTTGCGGTCATGCAAGTGGAACACGACAAAACATTTTTTTCACATCATGTGTTGTTGTTCACAGTCTTCATGTGGGTATCACGACAATTTGGGGGATACAAAGGGAGAAGTGCTCTTACATAGATACTTAGGGTTTGGTGGAACGAGCAAAGCATTTAAAAAAGCTCTTTCTTTTACATGTTCTCATGCACATAGTACATAAATCGTACATACATGTTTTTTACATTATATTTTCAGCAGTATATGTACATACATACATACATATGTATATATAAATGTAGCTTGTATGTTCATTTTTTCTTTATGTATGTATTGTATGTACATATATGCAAGCAAGTATATGCATGTGTTAATATACTAAATGGGCATGTGAATATTTAAAGTAAATAACCCACTTCCGCGCCCAATCTTATGTAAGCGCACTACTCACAATGGCAACAGCAACAGCAGCAGCAGTAGCAGTGAACGCAATGCTAGTTAATCCAGCAGATACAGCTGGTGTGTGCAAAGTAATATAGTGAAACCACTACCTACATTTTTTTTTTTTTTTTTTTAAAAGATATTCATTAGTTTTTGGGGTCAAAAAGTTGTAATGTTTTTTTTTTGATAGATTGTTATTAACATTAAAATGTTTGAATTTTAAATGTACGAGCATATGTATGTATTTTACATACAGATTATCTAGATAAGGCATATGTATGACATTTTTTTCTTTGCATGTGTGTGTATAGTATTCATTAGAGTGCACCTAAAAAACGTATATATTTTCTTCAACTTTGAGCTAAATTTTTCAAAATATCTTTCATTTCTTCTCTAAGATTTTCTCAAATTGTATCAGAGGTGGAGGACGAAATTTTTTTTACTTATCTACTTTAGCTCCTCGATTTTAATCCGATTTTAGTTTGTTATTATGCTCAGGGCCATCTTTAACCTATTGGAGGTCCTTGGCATATTAGGATAATAGGGCCCCTATGACTTTGACAGAACACTTTTTTGTAAGAATAAACAAAGAATCTACTTTCTTATTTATTTTTATTGACTGTCAGATTAAATGAATAGATAATATAATATAATTCACAAAAGTAACTCTTTTAGCATTCATAGGTTAGTGCTTCAAAATCTATGTTGATTGAAGAGGAACCCTTCTAGATTTGAGATGGGCAAAATCGTTAATCACTTCTTCAAAATCTATGTTTTTGAGCACATCACATTCTATGGACATCAGCGACAAACTGGTTAAATTCTCTTGAAGCATTGTACTTCTGAATTCATAATTTATTCATTTCAATTTGAAGAAGGAGCGTTCCCCACTGCAGTTAGTTACCATTATGCATAAAAAGATCTTCAATGCGATTTCTCATTCCCTCATACATTCCATTTCTAATCAAAACATAACGTTATATGAACTTAATCGCTGTTTTAGATGAACGCTCAGGGTATCAATTATGGGAAAAAAGGTTTCTACTTTGAATTTTTATCTTACATTTAGTTGGACTGACGGCGCAGAGCCATCAAAAAAACTCTGGCGAGAGCTTCTGCATTTTGTTCTTTGAGATAGGTCGTTGTGGTCGGATTCCGGGTTTCTTCCTTTGGCGGACGATTCGATGTAATCAAATTTTTCCCTCAGGTTAATAATAAAATCATCAAGTAAATATGTAAGCATATTTGTTGCAACGTCCAGATTTTACCTCGGCACCAAAACATATCGTCTCCTAGTTGAATTAACCAGGTCCTAGTTGATTTTTTTCTCAGTTTGGAATGTACTCGCCTTGGATCGATGAAAATGGCAGACTTCTTTCATTCAAGCCCTGATTCTATATTAGAAATAATCGGAAGTGCTTTATGCCTGATTTGAGAGAAATTTCACACGAAAAATAGTGCGATTGTGGTGCTATGCTATGAATTACGATTACAAAGTTTTTTGAACACCCTAATTTTCACATATGCACATCAGTAGAAGCAACTAACAACCAACCAGTAAAAAAAAACAACTACAACTACGGCAGCAGCAGGCAAAAAAAAAAGTGTGTGGCCCACTTAAGTGCTCCACTGCTGTTGAGGAATTTAAAATTATTTAATTTTTCATTCTCACTTCGTTGTCGTTTCGTCGCTGCCTGTCTCTTAGCGCTAGCATGCGTTCCAATTTCATTGTATTCCCGTAGCTGCGCGCTATTAGGCTGTGTATCCGTTAGATACAAACTTGTCGTTTGTAGTTTGAAAAATTCTGTGTGTGTGTCTGTTTATGCGCCGCGTGAGTGGAGCAGCAACGCTTTTCAATTCGCACAAGAAGCTTTTTCACTGCTGCTTTTTTTTTTTTACTTAGTTGCTACCTAACTTTTGTCGCAGCAACAAACTGTATCTTGTAGATACTTTTATAGGTTTTTGTTTTTGTGGCCCACTCCCGCTTTTTTCATGTTCGTCAACGTTCGCTACTTGGCCATATGCCATGTAATCTGCACAAACACACTGCTCAATACACTCATAGATAGAAATTATATCTTAAAGTTTAATGTTTATTTTTCTATTATGATCGGATTTTTTCTTGTTTTTTTTGTATTTTTGTATCTGTATATTTCATATGTATATCCATATATTCGTACATCTTGTACATAGTGGCTAAAGCAGAGTTTCTGATTGCTGTTCCTCTCTTCTTTTGCTGACCCCTCCCTCAATTTTTATTGTAAAAATCCAACAACAAAAACTTTGTTTAGAAAAACTATGTTATTTTTGAAGTTGTTGTTGTTGTTGTTGCTGGTGCTGCAACTCAATTAATAACAACTTGCAACGGCAGCAGTAACATCAACATCAAAAGCAGCAATTTAGCTGCAACCTCACGCTTGTCATAATATACAAGTATGTATCTGTATCTGGTATCTATTGCATCCACTGGTGCGCGTACGCGTTATCCAAGTGACCCACATTTTCTAGGCTTTTTTTTGTTGTTGTGTTACTATTGCACTCATATTTCTTGCATTGCTGTTGTTTATGTTTCCTATTACTTTTTTTTAGCAGCTACCTAGGTACTATGAGCTGCAGCCAATTTTTTTTACGTACAGCTTAAATACTTTGGCACAAAACTCATAGCAAGCTGTTTAAAATTATGAAGTTTGCAGATAGGAACTTTGTCTGATGATTTGATTATAAACTTTATTAGCCCCATTCTACAATGAAAAATACATATCCTGCAGGAATTTTTCGGGGTACATCGTTATCCGCCCACATATACTACACTGAACAGGGGCGCAATAACGTTCTAAAAGAGGGTGTGGAATTCTTTGAGTCGCGGAGGGGGAGGGGGGTGGGGAGGGTCGAAAATGATTACATTTTTAAATTGACGGTTGATAATCTACCAGAATCATGAAGAACGATATCTACAGTAAAGTTCTCAGTGATTATTGTGTAAATAAAAAAGTTTATTTCGTCAGAAAATCTTCATTCTTTCACTGTCTATTCTATCAGTCAACACGTGGTACGTATGTAAAATTCCATTCAATTTCACGAATCAAACGTATTCTGGAATGAGGTCCTTATACCATAAATGTTTCTGTAAAAAATCTGTTACATCCCCTAAGATTTTCAATTTAGCTTCATTTCTGCTCTCCAATTCAAAAAACATGTTTCGATCATTACGTAAATTATCTTTTTTGAAATTATCTACATATCGTCGCCTGAATTCTCTTTTGCTCCATAAGAATACGTTTTATCATGCGTATGGAGCAAAAGAGAATTCAGGCGACGATATATAAAAATTGAATTTTTTATCAACATCAGAATTATCGCCAGGTACAAAAGCTTCAAGGGATCTGAAAAACTTTACTGAATCTGTCCCAAATCGGATTCTCAGCGACGAAAGGAAAGAATTTGGTCGAACATTTTATAATAAATTGTTCTTTACAGATTTTCTGGCGCCTGAAATATTTGATTTTCTACTTTTGAATTAGAATCAGTACGCTTGGGAATTCGCGTGTTGAATTAAAATTTTCCATTTTGGATTCCACATGGGAAAGTCTCACGCGCAGGCCTGGATTAAGAAATCTGCCGCCCTTAGGCCAGTAAGTAATTGCCGCCCCTCTTCACTAGCAAATATAGAAAAAAAATTTTGTAATATCAAAAGTGAGGACTTTTTTTTGCTTGTTAACATTTTTAGGTAATCGTGCCGCCCTAGGCACTGGCCTAGTGTGCCTCTAAGGTAAATCCGGACCTGCTCACGCGTGTGGAGGGATTTCTAAAGACACGTAACTGGTCTTCCGGCGCCCCTGACTCTGAAGATCATTAGATTGACGACGAATGAAACTACATATACTTTTTTCTTAAATCTTGAATAAAAACTTACTTCTTTTAGATCGCTACAAAAAAAAAACTTCGGAAATTCTGCCCTGAAAAATAATAAAAAAAATGTATCGAATATCCCCAAAAGAAGCGTCCATAAACCAAAAATGACTCACAAGAACTTAATCCAACATTGGCATTTGAGCCTTTTTTTCCCCAATTAATCCTGGAATAGTGGGTAGCTCCAAAAATGAAGCCCCTATACAATATTACAAAAAAGTTTTCGAGAAAATTTGATAACACCACTTATTTCCAGTGGCGTCGTGTGAACATTTGTCACCCGAGGCGAAGAACCAAATTGCCGCTCCCATCCACCAAAAAATTTATTTTCTATAAAACCAAAATGATATATTTTTCAATTCAAAATTAATTCGAACTTTCTTTTTCAACTAAATGGCTTTACATTACTTAAAAATGATTCATAAAATTTTATAAAATTCAATGGTACGAGGACCATTTTACCACCCCCAAGTCTTTGCACCCCTCGGAGCAGCCGCTCTCTTCACACCTTCAAAGGCGTTTTTCAGCACAAATTTAAAAAGGGTGTAACTCAATTACAAAACTTTTTAGTAAGATTTTTTTCCTGCTACAAAGTTTGACTGAATACAATTTTCGGTTTGAGTCATACTTTCACAGTAAATCAGCAAAAACCATTTATTCACCAAAGAAAACTCACATCACAGCCTCGAGACTAATTTTTCCAGCCACTGATTAAAAAAACTCTTAATTTATTGGACCAAAAAGTCAATTGCGTAATTTAGTTATCAGTATTACAAGGACATCAATAAAGTAGAACTCATAGAAGCGACCGTATCCCAAGTCGAACCTGCTGATTCAAACTTTCTTTTTTTTTGTTTCAAACAGTATTTAATGTGTAGTTGCAGATAAATCAGGGAAAAATTCTGGTTCAAGGAGAGCTAATAATATTAATATTTATTGGTGGCTCAACGAGCCATACGATTATATGGAAAGAATGTTTTACTTGACAGTTTCATCTACATAAGTACATATGTATATCTCGTGAAAGACAAATCTTACAAAAACGGAGCCAAGCCCATTGCTTTTCAATTTCCATAAAAAAATAATGTATCATATTTTCGTGAAGATAATATTTCGTCAGGTCATTAGATTTCAGAGTTTAAGAACATTTCGAAGATTGAAAAAGACAAAACATCATTACACTCTCTGTTATTTCCTAAGTTTCTTATATCGACGAGCTTCTTACATTGGAGAAATTGTTAAAAAAGTTAGGACTCAACGAAAGAAAAGGTAGTCCTAAGAAAATACACTGAAAAATAAAATTTCGATTGAAAAAATCGAGCAGACTTTTTTTGTTTATTACATTTAATTTTTCCCTTAAAAGCACATAAAATACTAAATAAAAACTTAAATCATTTTTGCTGAAAAAGGTTCTAGTTTTTGAGTAAAAAATCAGTACATAAACGTTGGCAGACTATACTGAAATAATTTATCGTTGGTACCAACAAAAAAAAAAAACAATAATCTACAGCCAACTTTTCAGCATAAATATTTTTCGAATTAATTTTTGTTTTCCCTAAAAAAATTCCTTTTTCTTCAGCCCGAATTTCTACACTTCCTTCTCTTTAACGAAAAATAGTGACTTTACTAAGCTCTTTATTTTTATATTTTACCATGTCATTTATTTTTATCTTTCGTTTTCTATTTTCAGCATATAAACCATTGCAAAAGGCAGGTCCTGGTAAAAACTGGGTCAATTATATGGCAACTTACTCGATCGTAGCAGATGATATTAAGACTGCAATTTAGCAAATTGAATTGAGTGGCAGAGTATGTACAACACAAAAGTGGTGGTGAATAAGAAACATCCATAGATAGCAAAGGAAGCAATCTAATCCAAATACAGACAGTGAACATTGAAGAATAATTTTTATGTATCATCCTCTTTGTACAATACCTACAAATACAGCGAAAAATATGCAACACACTTTTACATACATAAGTCCCTTAACTCCTTAGTATGGGTGTATTAACATCTCTTATTTACATATTATTTCCAAGTGTGATTCGGATGAGTTTAATGGTAAATAATTTTATTATTTTGGAGCTAATATACATAAAGGGTGAGTGCTTTTTCAAAATTATTCTACAGAATCAATATTGATAATTTAATTTCTTTAAAATTCATCTTAAACGAAAACCAGTTAAATTGCCCTTAATATCTTTAGGTAATGCACAATGAGTTATAGAGTCATAAAACGTTAGTTCTATTTTGAAGAACATATTATGTGTGTGATGCGACTCTCTCAGCTCACTCTTTTCCGCTATGCGATTCTCTCAGCGAAAAATTGTTGTTTGGAAAAATTTTTGTCGCTCCCCTGCAAATCAAAAAACCCCAAAAAGGCTCTAATTGGCGCGATAAACGCACATTTCTTGGAGTCTTAAAAAAGGGTCCAAAAAGAGTCAATCCCAATGTATATTGGTGTGTTGAGGGACTCCTTTTAAATAAATTTTGGATAGTTTTTAGAGACCAAAATGTACATATTTTAGATTATTTTTGGAGCATTATTTTAAAAAGTTTGCGAAACATGCCCTTAAGCTGACCTGAGAAAAATTATTCAACTCAAAAATAAATTTTGAATGAGATATGTACATAGCACTCATGAGCGGTGCTGCCTAGAAAACGAACCGGCGCTCAAAGAGCGTAAAAGTGATAACTAGAGGCACTTAAAGAGCGTACAAAAGTCTAAAAAAGCGTAAAAAAAGGTCTTAAAAAGCGTAAAAAACCGTGCACGTATACAGAATCATCACCACATGCTTATCGTTGCATGCGGTAGTGGGCACCATCCCAACGGAAATCTGGAAGAACTTCCAAGGGTAGCACGTCAGATGTGCTTCTTCGGAAGCATTTAATTCATAATTCTATTTCATTTAAACAAAAAAAAACTTTTCTTCCGCATCCACCGGGGTTTGAACCTAGGCAATCCGTGCTGTTACATGCGCAGTTAAACGACATCAGCCAACTCTCTTGTTATTATATTTAAGCTAGCTAAAAGTATATTATATGAATTATCAAGTGTCAACAATAGAAATCAAAAACTTAAAATATCATTTTGACAGAAAAATATTGTAGTTTTAGGCTCAATTAAGCCTAAGTTGGTTAAGATGTGCGCTTTTAAGAATACTGGTATAACGCAGAAGGCGTAGGTTCGAATCTGATCGCAGACAAATAAAGTTTTTTTTTTTTTTCAATTTAAGCTCAATGTGATTCTACTCAACATCCAAAAAAGCGTATTTAATATGCTTTCAAAGATGTGCTTCCACTTAGCAATCAAGGAAGCGCATTTCATGTGCTGCCAAAGATGTGCATCCCCGCAATGACATCCTATGTTAAAAAAGATAAACAGTGAGAAGCGCATTAGAAGCAGCTTCTGCCTCCCTTGAAGCACATCCGAAAGGCTTCATAGATGTTATTTATGTATTATATGCACAGTAGTTAACAGGTTTTTTTTAGCTCTGTAACTCTTTCTTTTTTTTTTCCTGAACCAAGGCCATACGTCCATACAATAAGTTCTCTTAACTGAAATATGACTTCTTTGAAGAAATATTTTATTCATCTGGGTATGCCTCGTAAGAGTTCAGTTTCTTAGAAAAACATATACTACTTAAAATTATATTTGAATGAGGTATAAATGATTGTATGTGCTATATGTTTATCAATTATGACATCTGTGATGCAGAAAACGAACATTTTTTTTTTAATTTTATTTATAATTCCTTTAATTTTGTCAAAAGAAAAAATTTTCAAATTACTGATGCGTTGCCATGCACATTGGAATTCACATACAAATTCACATACACACACACAATCTTACCCATGTAAATGAACGTACAACTACATATTAAAATGCATTACAAGGACCTTGCTGTTGCCAATACGCTCGACTGGTATTTCATTTCCTGTAATCCTCTGGCGTTAGCTTTACCGTACTGCGCTTAGTTTGATTGAGGTCACAAACACATTCATGTTGGAAATACATATACACATTTACATGATAACTTGGTAGGAAAATTGATATAAAGGGAAATACACATTACGAAATGTGGCTAAATAAATTTGAATATTGAAAGTTTTAATGTTGATTATGATGAATTATTTGCGTTACATCTTGAAGTATGCTGGTCGGAAAAACTTTAACAAAGAAGCCCCATTGTTAATGGCTAAGGTCTTATGACCTACCGTATTTTATAAACTTGCGTCATCGATATCCTCTACACACAGCTCCGCCTATCTTAAAAATTGAACTGTGGAAATAGTATATCCTTAAGTAGGCACGTTTGCATACCCAAGATTTTTGAATGATAATTTTCAGTTGTTTTCTTATACGCCAGGATTTTCAGAAATCCTTACACAAAAGTGCAAAAACCCGATTTTGAGGCATATTTTAAGGAGTTGTTTTCTTGTTTTGTTTACTCTCATGATATTTCTGTTTCTCGAAATCTCAAAGATTATCTTGAAGTTGATTCCAGAAGTGAGTAGGTACTAACTGAATTAAAAACGTTGGACGAGTGGCTTTTATAATTTCAATGCCTCAACGATTAAGTTTATTCAAGCTATATAAATTGCTTACTTTCATGTACAAATAATTAAAATATAATTTTTACGCTGTTGCAAATGGGCCAATGTTAGCCGCTTTCGCCATCATAGCTGGAATATTGCTCTGTTCATAATTACCACTAAAGTATTGAGCATATGGACCCGATGCAAAAACACCAACATCATCTCCGCCATGTGTTTCTGAGTCCATTGGCACTGTTGCCATATACTCAAATTTGGCATCATTGACATTTTTCAAAGTCAATTTCTTACGACCGCTTTCAGCTTCGTAAGTGTTGTAATAGCCAGGACCATTGGCATAGGATAGTATAGTATATGGCAAACCATCATCACCATTCTTATTTGAAAGACCAGTGATTTCTTGATCTCGGTTCTATAAGAAGAAAAAAAAAAAACAAAAACCAAAAAGTAAGCAAAATTCCAATTTGCATTGTAGGATTTTCAACTAACCGGATAGCCATTAATAGTCATAGTATGTGAATGATCCGAGGTGACAACAATCAATGTATCATCCTCCGAAGTCATATCTCTTGCCAACTGTACAGCTTTTGATAATTCTTCGGTATCCTCCAAAGCTTTGCGCGCACGTGTTTCATGATGTGCCATATCGATACGTGCACCCTCAACAAATAGGAAAAAACCATTTTCATTGCGCTTTAAAATTTTGAGTGCAGCCTCTGTCATTTCACTCAGTGAGGGATTGCCTTTGGCGATGTGACTGCGTTGTAAGTCACCATGGTAGGGACAATGTGAGCTACTGAATAAACCCAACAAATATTCGGTGCTGTTCAAGTCAACCTCGCTTAGATCCTTTTTGTTCCAAGCATATTCAGCTTTTAAGTTACGTGAACGTTTATCATCAAGCCATTCGCTGATGAGATTACGACCATCGGCGCGTAAGCCAGGTAAACCTTCTTCATCATTGGCACTTCTAAAATTACGACGTCCTCCACCCATTATCACCTTAAGTTTCTTGCCTACTGGCCATTCGATCAGTTGTCTTGCAATATCTACATTATCCACAGGACTGCAACTTTGGTTGGCAATTTTAGCATCATTTTCCCAGTCGCGATTCGGAGTGTGCGCATAAAGACCGGCAGGTGAGGCATGGGTTACGCGTGATGTAGTCACAAAACCGGTGTCCTTGTTGGCATCTTGAGCCCATTTCGCTATACTTTCTACATGATTAGCTGGATTTTGCGCTTGCAAACAATTATAGCGTTCCACTTGTGCATTAACACCAATTGTACCATAGTTGCCCTTAACGCCACCCAAGTAGGCGGTGGCCGTGCATGCTGAATCGGCTACTTGACGATTTACGCAATAGGTTTTCGATAAACCGAAATATGGAAACTTCTCAAACGATACTTGCTTTGAGCTATCACCCATAAGATTTCTTGTTGCGGTCACGGTATGCACTGACATACCATCACCCAGAAACATAATGACATTTTTGGCATGCTGGGTTTTCGCATTTTCTGTCTGCCGCAGCTTCTCAGCGAGTGTGGCTTGCGCTTTGGTGTTCCAATATTCGGCGGTGCGTTCCGCTTCATTCTTGACTTTATGCAACGTACGTGAATGTGCACTGGCATGGGGATGTGCTGGAATGAGCAATAACGAAAGGCGTATATTATTATTATTCTGAATGTTTGAAAAATTGATTATTAAACTTATTATTAGTCTGTTTGAAAGTATGTACATATGTATTTACAACTAGCTGTCGGACTTATCAGGTATTATTTGTTTATATCGATGTTGGATTTCAAGTTTTACTGATTACTTTAATAGCCATAGAGATTACAAATTATTTATTAATTTAAATTTGATTTATAATAGCTTATTGTAATCCGATAAAAAGTTTGATTTTAGCAGCAAGGTTAAAGATTATTTTGTAGTTTTTATCGAAAACTTGACTCAAGAATATGCAGTACATAAGTAAATATATATGTACATATATGCATATGATATCGGAGTCTAGTATAACTGTCTTATTGCCACTAAATCATCAGTCCCGCGACCAAATATTTCCGACCTCTGATCAATCTCGAGAGAAGTAGATCTGCAAATCAACAAAGTCAAAAACCATAATACCCACTATGGGTGAATAAAGTATATACTTCAGTCATATGCTCACTTCTATAGAAGTCCGATCTTAACGCCTAATGGCTGGACCAATAAAGAGAATCATGCAAGAATTAAAAAAAGTTATAAGCCCCTTTGCTGAGCTTCGTACTGATTGTCTATCGATCATCAGCGTCTTTGCTAGTATAGGGTGTGGCGGTTACGACTCCTTCAACTTTTTTCTTGCCCATCACATTTTTAGAATTTTTTTTTGCTTTTCAAATTCTTTATGGGGAATTTTTTTAAACGGACCTTGCAAAGCAACTTCCACCCATAGTAATGTGGAAGGCTGGAACCGACCCTTGCGTTGATGAATGTATATTATTCAAGCAAAATTGAATGTAAGCTCCATTTTGTTAACAAGTAAGATATCATTGAACATACCAAAATAAATATATCGTTATCAACAGCAAGACATACCAACTGGACTTGAACAGCCTTAAAAAAATCAGCATAGTTCTTATCACACCTCGTTTACTTGAAGCCTTTTAGACCTGAACTATTAAAAACTTCTCTTAATTTACCTCTATCCTTGGCTAGAGTTAATGTTGCAGTTGCCAATACAACAGCAACTGCCATCAAAATGAAAGTATTCGGATTCATTTTGGAGCTGCTTTATTAAATGAGTCCGTATTGTATAGTAAGTTAAGAACAACTGAAAAATTTGCAAAGAAAACCTTAAAATGTATGAACTGATTTAAATTAGAGCTGAAGGAGAAGGTTAATCAATATATCTTATCGTTCCTTAATCTGTACTTCTTTGAATTTTTCTTATCAAAGATTGTAAAGATTATTGGCAACAATATTAGGTCTTAAATAAAATTTTTTTTTTATTTCTTATAGCACGAGGTGGTAAGATTTATAGTTATATATTTATTAGGGTCCAATAAAAATGTATGGCTTCCTTAAGCCAATAACAGTTAACCAGTTAAAGTTGTGGTACAAGTGTTAATATAATACTTTCATGAATATAATTGACACTTTATTTTTTTGCGGGTTGTTCATCTTTTTGAACGGATGACTCATTTGAAAATTTATGAATTTTCTCGCCCTCTTCATATGAAGCAGTTGGCACTGGTTTAACCAGTCGCTGTTCAATATGTACGCTACGAAACTAAATAAAATTTTTATAAATAACCTGGTCAAAATAAAAAAAGTTTGTCATATCTTGAAAATCATGGGGCCACATTTAGGTTTTTTTTTATAAATTAAAATGTTCAATGATGCCTTTAATATCGGATCCAAATCCGAGCGACATTTTTGTCCACATGCTTTTATTAAAAATATCCAACTTTGGGGACTAAAGCAAAGTTGTTCCCAAACTCCCAAAGTTTCATCAAAATAGCTGAAGCCGTTTTTAAAATCAAAGTAACAAACATTTACATATAAAAAAGTAATATTTTTGGTTATAAAATTGATTGCGATAGTTGATCAACACCATATACCATGGAAAAAATATAGATTTTATCTGTCAATATTTTGTTGTTCTGCTCTGTTATCAACAAATATACAATACAGTGGATCAAGTCGAAAATCCGTTTTTTTTTTTACAATGATATTAATAATGGCAAAAATATTATTTATTATCATATTTAAAAAAAAATGTGCGTAAATATTAAGATTTCTTATTGCTCCAAGTTTGCTTGTTACTTAAAGTAATGAATCAAACAAAAATAACTTTTTAATTCAGAAAACAAACTACATACCATTATCACATTTAAAAGTAATATACACTTTAAAAGATGGAGATACACAAAATAATCTAGATTTAATTAACGAGCTGTCAAAATATTGCACTTAAAGTCCGATTACGCTTGAAAGGTTTTTTTTTTTGCGATTTAACTACGACACTCAGGCGCCTTAATTTGACAACACTTTTATCGATACTGATTAAAATAAACTGATTTTTGCGAAGAGATACTATAGGTTATAGAAAATTATTGGTTTTGAAGGTAAGTTATGTTTTAAAATAAACATTTTCGTTATTTTTGTTTGATTCATAATTTTGAAAAAATTGTGGAAGTCTAGGATATGATTTCGAAATCACATAAATAACATACATACATTCCGTCAACATGACAAAGAGAAATATTTTTGCTATATGTATGTACATAATTTATTTCATTTCGAATCATAAAATTTACTAATTTGCAATCTAAAGACTCCAGGACAATATTTTTGAAGTTTTTTAGCTACATATGAAAATGGATCCAGTGTTCATAAATTTCTTTTTTTTTTGATACGCATCTACATCATACATTAAATTGAAGCTTTGACCAATTATAGTCATATCAAGTTGCCGAAATCAAAATTCTCAAAATAATTTAAGTCGTATAAGCTTAAAGTTTACATGAACCTTTGTTGTCATTGCTGTTGTATGGACTGAGCAATTTAACATGAAAATCACGAGAGATTAAAAAAGTTAAAAATATAAATACAATTGAAGCAGTTTGTTTTAATTTGACGATGATCAATTTTAAAAGTTTTTTTTAAATCGTCTAACTAAAGGTAAACAACATATATTTGATGAACAGTGAATACCCCTATTGTTTTTAAACATTTCCAAACTGTTGAAATTTTTATTTTCTCTCTTATTGTACAAAATAATATATGTAATTTGTACAAAAAAAAAAGTTAAAATGATGCAATGCATTATTTATAAGTCAAGAGATGGCAACGCAGCGTTGCCAACTATTGATTACGTTGTACGTGTATTTACTTACTTTTTACACTTAGGGTCACCAACAAAGTTTTGTTTTGAGTTATTTTCGTTACTATTGTTGTTATTGTGTAAATTGTTTATTTTTATGCGGGAGATTTTTAACGATGTTATTTTGTTTTGGTATTTTTTTGTGAAATTTTTTATTTTGCTTTGTTGTTCCATTTTTTGATTGTTTATTTTCCTAGTTGTTATTGTTGTATATTTGCAGTATACAGATAGATAATTACTGGATATTTTTTACTATATCCAACAATGGACATTTACGTTAATGTTATGTTACGCTATTGTGTCTTATACACGAATTATAAACGTAATTTAATTAAAATTTCAAATTACTTATTTTCGTTCTTTATATTATTTGATTAAAAATAATAATCATTTTTGAAGGGACTTTGGAATTAAAAAATGTTACTCGTAAAATCTACACTAAGGTTGTTCACTTGACGGGCCCATGCGATTTTTGTTTAGGGTGGGTCAGTTTTTAAATTGGTCTCTGCTACCAAAAAAAATAAATAACAGTGAAATTTCTTCCATAAAATTTGACTTATACACCTAATTCTGTTTTTACACGGTTTTAATTTAACACAAATTTTAAATTTTATTACACGATTTTATTCCATTTAGCACGATTCAAAATCTTTTGTGCTTAATTTTTTTTTTGGTTAAATATACAGCCCCTTAATGGTTGGCTACAATCTCGCCTTTTTAGCCGCCAAGATAAAATTGGCTTCACGGTTGGTGACATTGGCGAAGTATCTCCGCGGCAATGTCTTCCACACTTTTTTTATCTACATAGTTGGCGACAGTCTCTTATAGATGTATCCAGAAATGTGAAAATTTGGAGACAGCTATTTTGCTATCGCCAAAACGAAAAAGTGCACATAAATAAAAAAAATAATTACAATTTATATGAAAAAATGTATTTCAAAATATTCTTTCAGTACAAAAATCAGCACCAAAAGGGAATGTGAACGAAATATTGAAATTTTGGAAAAATAACCAGAATTTTAAAACGGGTGGCATGCTTGATGCACATATTGGGTTTCTAAAAAGAGTCACAAACGTTACAAACGTACGAAAATGGGAAATGAATCTACAAAAGTTTATTGGCAAAATTGTTTTTAGTTCCTGAACTTGTCATACATTTTTTTTACATTACTTTTAAGCTTAGAGTGCATATCTTTTTTTTCTTTAATAACTATTCTTGTGTAAAAACACATTATGTATGTCATTTAATAAAATAAACCTCAGTAGTTGTTCTAAAAAAATCCTTGTTTTTCACTAATTTTGCATCACCTATTTTGCATACTTTTTTTACACGGTTTTTTTTTGCACGGGTTTTCCTGGAACCAATAGCCGTGTAAAAACAGAATTAGGTGTATTTATATCTTTGTGCCTCTTTCACATTAATTAGATTAACAAAACCTTTATTGTGCAAAAAAAATAGAAATTTAATATGTTGATTGCCCCTATGTTCCGAAAAATCGATCCCAGAGCCAAATGTTTCTAATGCTATAATATACCCCATAAATTTTTTTTGTGTGAATATCCTAAATAGCGGGTATAAAATAATCCTAACCGAAGTGAATTGGTTGCAATATGTGACTTTCAACATTTCATAAACATTTTCGACATTTTCATAAACTTTCGTAATTTTTCAAAATTTTTAAGATTTTTTATGATTTTTTGACTTATTTAGCTTATTAGCCATTTTCAATACTTTAAGAGATTTTTTGAAATAGTTGGTGACTTTTCAACCAATATTTTCAACATTATATTTTTATTTTAATTTTTAAAAATTTTTTCTTAACATTTTTCGTCTCTTTCAACATTTTTAAATTGTTGTTTATAAGTACTTTCTGAATGTTCCATTTTTTTTTGACTTTTTCAACATTTTTCGATACTTTCAAGTTCAAATTCTTATAAAGTTCGGGAGTTTTGGTAGTTAAAAGAAATTTAATGATACTTTGAAGTTGGACTTTCTCCTAAAAGTTTTTTATAAATTTATGTTTTTCTCATAAATTTTAGGCTTTTAAATGTAAACCCGTACCGGTGCATCCGAGAGGATCAATTTTCGATAACTCTGGTGCATAGATCAGGCTGAATTTGAGCACAGATTATGTTGACTTTTAGAGCACCGATCGTTTACAGCTTATTGGTATATACCTGAGGCTTAAGAAAACTAAAAAAAAAAACTCTAACGGAGTCAAATCGCACGATCTCGGTGGCCAGTAGACGTCGCCTCTGCGTGAGATGGCCATGCCATCCAAATCACTTGAGCAGAATGTTCATTGTAACATAGACTGTGTACACGTAGCGCCGCTCACATGTCGTTCATATCCATGCAATCCAATTTAGGCAAATAAAATTATGACAATGTCGCCGGTCCACAATCCACATCAAAAGTGACTTTTTTTGGCTGCATTGCCTCTTGATGAAACTCATGTGTATTGCTATCGTCCCAACTCCGACAATTTTCATTGTTGACGTTCATCCAAAAATTGAGCCACGTCACTGAAGATGTCTTTTTTGCTGAATTCGGGGTCTGCTTCCAATGCGCGCCACCCAGCGAAGTCGCGACAGCCATTTGAACGATGCTTCACACTTAATTTCATCAATAGGCCTTTCAAATAAAACAAAAAATTCGTTGATATCTCACACACAACTTGTCTTATTCAATTTTAACATCTACTCGTTCTTATTGAAAACCCCTTTCTAACGTCACTTTTGCTAAAAATATGAAATTTTAGCTTAAAAATCAAGTTATTTTTTTGCTTATGGCACCGTTTTATTAATTTTATTTTTGTTATGAGATGTGTTACATTGAGGCTTGGAGGCCCAACTTTCATTAAAAACATTTTAGGAAGCATATAAAATATTCGATTTGTTGACTTTTTGAATGTTTTGAAAACCCCTGTTTAACGAACATTATAAAATTTATAAAAATCCGAATTAATTTTGAGACTCTAACAAAAGTTTCAAGAAATTTGCTTCAGGTCAGCAAATCGGCAGTGTCATGAGATGCCCTTTTATTTTATTTACAGAATAACATTAAACACAGGATTTTATGTTTCTCTTAAAAGATATCGCACATCGAAGTTAAAATCTAATAATAAGCTCAGCACTATACAGTTAACGGCAGGTTAGAATAATGTAGATGAGCCCCTTACATACTACAAGGAAAAGTGTGTATTATTTTTGAATATAGCAACAATCTGAAGTGAACAAGGTTTTGCAAATCATATCATATCATATCTATGCAAATTTATCTAATACAAAACAGTTTCACATAACTTAATTTATATGCATAATTCATAAAATGAAAATACATATAAGTTTTTCTCCTCTATATGTTATTTAGTAGCCCAAACCCTATTGGAAATGACTGTCTATGTTTGTGATTGAAAACATTTCCTTAACTGGAAAGTTTCTATTAACAAAGTGAATTAGAAAAACTATAAAAAATTTAACCGGAATCAAAATCTACACAAATATAAAAAAACAAAATTCTTAGTTCTTTTCATGGAACTTCCTAATTGAATTTCCGGTCGGGTGTAGAACTTAAGTAAACGATAAGGATATAAGGCGAAAAAAAATAGCACACTGTTCACATGATTTTTCCAAGTATGGTAATAAGCAACAGTAGAATCAGGAGCAAAGAATAAATCAGAAGATATGTTGTTTCCAGCAGACAATTTTTTTTTTCAGTTCAGATAAAAGAGTTAAAATATGTTTAAGAAAAGTGGTTGGGGAAAATATGTAGTTTTGTATGCAAAACGTTTAAGAAGAAAAATACGCTTGTGCCTTGATAAAGACAATATCAGTACATATTCCTTCGTTCTTGTATAATAAATAATGCTCCTATTTATTAAAAGAGGTTCTAAAATTGTTTAAAATAAGTTTTTGGACATCATAGTCCTGACATACTGACATATGAGCGGTTATTTTGAACATTTCTTCCCCTCAAACGGTTGGAAACGATTGAAAATGAATTCTGAACATCACCAGAGATACCCTCTATTGAGGATGTTGGAGTACCCTAATACTCCATGGGGATGAATCTCATTCTCATCTCCAAAATCAATATAATTCCTTTCGGAATCAATTGGGGGAAAAACAAATTTTAAAATAGCCTAAAATATAATTAAAATGCAATACTCAAAATTAATTTATAAGTGGGCCTATTCTCTTAGTTGTGAGACTAAGAGCGTACTATGTGCCCCCGAAAGCGTTGCAACGGCGCTAGGTGTGGTAGGTATAGAAAATAATATATATATTATTGATCAGCATCACCTCTCAGTCAAATTTCAACATTCTGAAATGTTGGAAACGTGCGTGATTTGCAGTGACAATGACTATACTAAATCTTAATATTTTGGAGAAGCATGACCCCTTCCTCATATACAAAACTTTTAAATCACTAAACTGATGCTATATTTGAGGAAGCAAATGGAAATGCAATAGAATAATAATTTTTGATCTACATACAATAGAAATGAAACACAATTTACAGCTCAAAAGAGATTTCATACAAAAATGTTAAGGTTTTTAACACAATGATCTTCTAAATCAAATTCATAGAAGTGAGATTTTGACCCATATGCTAAATTTTACTATCTTCTATTTTATATTTTTAGCAATATATTTATTTTTTTTCATACAATTTGCAATTCAAAACATATGCTCAAATTTGTAAAGCACCTACATACCTACCAAAATGAATTAAACTTTCAAAATAATCAACATTCAATCGTATTCAATGCAAATTAACGTCAAAATTGTGTCAGTGTGTCACTCACAATTAGAGGCAAATTAAATTCTGCCACAATTTTTTGTTTTGTTAAAATTCTCCGAAACTTTGAGGTTTTCTTTATAATTTTTTATTTTTTATCTTGTATTCTGTGCTGCGATACGTCATTTGTTGACCACATTATTGCCACAATTTTCTGCGTTTTATTATTGGTCATGAAGTGATTTTTGCGCTTTAAATTTTGGAAAATTTAACGAAAAAAAAAAATTTAATTTAAAGTAATGATATAGTATTTCGTTTGCAATTACAATTACAAATGGTCGGCGTTATCGATCAATTTTGTTTCGATTACGCAATTAATTATATTTTATGCCACCCTGACATATGTAGATATGTAGGTATGTATATATTATGTAGCTAGCCATAATCCTATTATTAATGCCAAATACTGATCAAGTAGATGTCGCTTTAAAGTAGATACACAACAACGCATATGCATTGTATCTATGTTATATGTATGTACATTGCTACGTTACGAAACGTAACTACAATACGTGTTATTTAGCATATACTCGTTTGTATTATGCTCTACATATGTCTGCCACAATATGTTACGTTTAAGCCGCTTTGTCAAGGATTTAATGCTATGCTTAATTTAATTTTCACTTAAGTTTTAAGCTAATTCGTGCGGTGATCCACACTTAAGAGCCATTCATATTTGTCTACTCGCGTGTTGTGGTTTTGTTTTTATTGGCAATCTTATTGGTTGGATCTATTGGCATAGTATAGCAATAAATATGTATATATATATATGCTCGTGGAATATATTTTGATCAATTTTCGATGCGATTTTCGGACTCATTTGATACCTTTCAACCCATATCATAAAAAAAATATCAACAGCCCCGCCCTGCCTAATAATGTCTCCTTCTATTCTTACTAGTTATTTATTTTTGTTTAAGTATTTAAAGTTTAGATGATTTGGAAATATATGAACAGAATGTAATTCAACCCTGCTGCACCAAAATTTATGGTGAAATATGAAGCTGCGGCTTTGATTTTTCAAACTCATTTTTCATTCCGATAGTGATTGCTCAAAAAAGGTATCTTTGATTATTTGTCATGGAAAACTAGTTATGGCTACTTAAGGGCTTTTCTTCTAGCCATATTTTTGTAGGACTGCTTCCTTGTAACTAGATATAATCAGCTTCATCTGGAAAACTCATTCTATTTTGCCAATGAGAGAAAATATGTTTTTTTTTCTTTAAGGGATAATGTGACATTTTGATGGTTGTGCAGAAGTTGTGGTCTTAAATTCCAAAAACTCAACCATTAAATGATCGATAAGACGTCATGTAAGGAGAAATGTATCTTCAATTAAATATCCAAATTCGAATATTTGGAGGTCACCCAAGGACGAGAAGATTTTTTATATAAAAACTAGCAGCCCCGGCAGACGTTGTCCTGCTCTTTTCGATAGGTGTTCCGGATGTTGTATGAACTCATGCGATGGAATGTATAAGCGGAACAGCCGATTTTTCCAGTGAAACTTACTTTTTCCCGTACTTTTTATGTCAAGTCCCATTCATCTTCGTCCAGTACTTGATCAGATATGATTAATTTTATTTTGGAGGGCGTGTTACTGACCATTTTTCTAAACCAAACTTTGCAAAAACATAGACCATTGAATCTATTGGCCGGTCTTCTTGAAAATTATATTTTAAAAATAATTTTGTTTGAGGGCCACCCTAAATATGCACTTAATCGAAATAAAAACTATCCTATATGTCCTAAGTCAGACCAAATTACAGACATAAGTCAAATTTCATAAAAATTGATTGAATAGTTCCAGAGTTTACCTCGGACAAACACCGTGACACAAGATTTTTTTATATTGAGATAAAAACCTTTCTTGATACATACATAGCTCAAATACAATAGATAAATTGTTTTTTAACTACAATTTTCGTTATTAGCTAACATTTTACAAAGAATTCAGGTTTTTTTATTAGATTTATTTTGGCTATTGAGTAGTGTAAACAAAATAAAACATTTCTTCAAAATCTACTTCTAAATTAAATGACTGAAAACGAAACAAAAAAAATTAATAAAAAATTTATAAACGAATGATATTAATATTTTCGGTAAAATACCCCACTGTATTTTATATGCATCCTACATCCAACTGAATGTGATTTCTGACAGCGGGACTCTGTAAAGAGTGATGTCACCTCATAGTGCAATAACTTGCTACATTTTTTAATTAAATGTTGAACTTTTCAATTAACTTCGTTACAAGTGTAAATATGTATTTCGTTTTTCAATTAAAACTTCAAATTACAGACATATCGGTTGTGAATCATTACAACAAGTGAGCATGTAAGATAGTCGCAAACGCTCGTTTTAACTTCGAACATGTTTGTACAACAGATAGTACTTCATCGATTTAATTAAGTTATTAGAAAAACATGCATATGAGCAAAAAATCTAACTTTATTAAAGTAAATACATATGTATGTACATTTGTAGCTACGTAATTATTATTTGAGTCGATTGCCTCAAAGTATGCAACTATAATTTGTGACTTGCACTCTTCATTCGGAGTATCAACTTTGCATTATATTATTTTAGGCAACACTCTATTTGTAAGCCAATTTGTTTAATGCTCATATTATAAACTTTCAATAAACCCAAACTACTAGTTAACAGTGTTTTCATATCTTTTATAGATAACAACAGTATATTTATAACTTATTGTATCAAGACTTAATTTATTTTATTTTTTTTACTGATTGTCAATCAATTGTAAACCCCAATAAATAAAATCTTTTACAAAATTCTTCTCATCTCGCTCAGGAAACTGAAAATTGATGCTTTTATTGCTAAAATAGATCCTTCCTTAGAAATATTGACCCTTTTAGTTCGATAAATTTTACCATCAATTTGCTAAGCACGAACAAGGATGTCACAACAATGGCGTAAGCATAGGAAAAAAGAAAAAAAGGAAAATACGAAAACCCAGCGACAACCAATTTCTCATTTAACTCTGTATTTATAGTTTAATTTTTGTGGAGTATCCTTTTTTTTGCATGTGATACATGCGTGGTACTCATATGTATGTGTCACAATCTCAATCACAATCATTTGGTAATAACGGTTATCCTTCTCGTATACCATACCATGTCAGTTTGTTTTTTACTAATGTTCGTATATCGAACTGTAAACATGCATGTACATACATATGTATGTGTATTTTCAATATGCATTAATTTCAATGAGAATGCGCATTTATCTACATCGCTACCATTACTTTTTAGTTGATTTAAATTTTGTTTTCACATTACCTTTTAATTGAAAATTGCTTTTACTCTTTGAATGTGTTTTTTGTAATATAAATGTATTCTCTACCAAATAAAATTCAAAGTAGGGCTTGAAAAAAATTCCAACGAAGTTAATTTTAGATAATATCCGGTCTTAAACCTTTTCCTTCATCATTATTACCTTTTGTTTTAAAAGGTTATCTTGCAATATCCTGTTCCAAACATGGGTTGTCACCCCTTTAAAAAAAATTGGCTCAAAAAACGCGTTGATGCTCATGTTTCGAACAGGATTCGACAAACAACCTATATTTATTTTATATATTCTATTTAGGACAGATTTCAAGTTGTAATCTTCATTAGAAAATTGACCAAAAAACCGGTGGCAACCCATGTTTGGGACAGGATTCAGCAATGCAACCTTATATATTAAATTTAGGCTCTTCGAGTTCTATGATTTGTCATATATTTCTAATTGTAATCTTATAGACTTTTGATTAAAATAATAAAATTCGGACAATTTCGCGCACTCGACACTCGACTTTTCTACAGCGGACTCTTGGGCTATAAGAATAGTAGCAAAATATTTTTAATGCATATAATCAAAAAAAGTCGATATTGTCGAATAATGTCAAAAAGCCGCTAAATGTGAAATAACCGCGAATATCGCCTCGATAAATTTCATATATCATTGGAAAAGTAAATAGATGTCGAATAATTTCGAAGAAGTTGCTGAAGGTCAAATAATTCGATAAAGTCGGTAATTGTTGAATAACGTCTACTAGTATCGAATAATGTTAAAAAACGATTGAAGTTGAAAAATTTTGAATAACATCGAAGGATTCGATACATACAAAACAATGTCGAAAGTTTCGAAAAAGACGATATGTGTTGAAAAAATCGAATGCTAACGAAAAATCGATAAGTGCTGAAAAATATCGTATATCTCGATAAAAGCCGATAAATGTCATAAAATAATACATGATAAATAATATCGAATAATGTCGATTAAAGTTGAAAAATATATAAATTGTAAACGTTTCACATTTAGTATGGATGTAAATTCAGCATAATCTCTGTAAAATTAAGCTTCAGCGTGATCTTCACCATGAAGTGAGAAACGTTAAATTGATGAACTCAGCCAATTAACTCCTGTATAGATTTTCTCTCATATCCGTCAATGAAGATGTTCTCACACTAAAATATTTAACTCATATTCTTATACGAGTGCCATTTCCATTTATATCATACCGCTAACTTTTTTGGTCAGCTGAGTTGTTTGGTCGTTTTACAAAATTCCTTAACGTTATTTCCCAAACTTGACGGGTAAAAATTGGGGACCTTATTGGAGGTGCCACTCCCGGCAATAATTTCATTAATATGGCACTACCTCATATCAATGTTTGTATTTAAGGATAGCATCTCTTGAGATTTTATCAAAATCGTTGCAGCCGTTTTTGAATAAAATCTTTTTTTTTTTTTTTTTTTTTGATTGTTAAATAGTGTCATACCCAATTTCTCATTCCGCCAATTTTCTATTCAGTAAATGGTTCACATAATCAGCATACGCATATTAAATTGCATCCCAATGTCTTGTACAAGTTTTTGGTAGCCATTGATGGTGTAGCTTTGAGTTTTACAAACGACAATTTCAATGTATTTCTGGTGGGCTCTGTTTAAAAAAAAAGGATTTGAACAATAGTTTTCATACGAACCAAACACACGCTCGTGATGATTGAAAAAATTACGTATTCAAATTTCATATTTATTCGGGGAATTCAAAACTATAAGAACCTACATTTCCTTAACTCAAGAAATCGGACACACCTGCGTCCAAATCCTTAATATAACATGAACATTATTTGGAAAACAACAAAATGTTGATAAAATAACGTTACATAAACGTCGCACAGTGGCGAGATCTGGCATTTCTGGTTGGACAAATCATAACTTCTGAACGAATTGAGATATGTATCTCTCTAATTTTTTTTGTTATGGACAGAAAAATAATACAGCTTTTACTGCACAAAATTTTGATCATAGGGATCCTATGGTATTCATGGTCAAAGTTAGACTTTCTAATAGATGTACAAATTATGAATACGAAGTTCTCCATATGAGTGTTTTTTTGGAAAAAAATTGGTAAAACCATGAATTATGATGAGAACAAATCCATAGTTAATCAAAATTTTTAAAGCTCAATATTTTTTCTACACTGAAAAAAAAATGTCCCAAAACACCGAAAATTCAAATCCTTTGATCTTCTAAACGAATTGAGGTATCTCAATATTTTTTTTTTCTATAGACTAAAAAATAGCACAGCTCTAACATTTCAAATTTTCAATTAAGAAAGACCTCGAACCGAAATAATTAACCAACGATTCTATTAATTAATAAAAAGGTCGAACAATTTTCAAATAATTTATGCTTTTCACTACCACTTTTTAGAAATCCCGCCACTGTGCGTCGGCACAAAATAGCAAAGCACATATTTTTCGTCGCCTCAAAGCAGGCAATAAATTATTTTTAAATGAAGTATATTATAACAAAACGTGGTTAGAGCTAAAATTTATGCTCCGAATGGTTTTATGGTAAAAAAATGCTATTATTTATAGAAATATGTGAATATAGAAAAGTATATAATATTTTTAAAGGTATTTAGTTACTAAATAAATTGCAATATATTTTCTAAGAACTATTCAAACAATTATTACTGCAAAATATTAGCACTACAAAAAAGTACAGAAGTGATCTCAAAGTTATCAAATATAATAAAAACAAGAGGCCACTTCTTGTTCCAAATAAAACAAAAGGAATAGTAAATTGCAAAGCTGTACCACCTCTTATCATACGATATAATTCGTTGCTTCTACACTGCCTTATTTTAGCCTTCGCATTGGTAACTTGATTGTGCCTCCCTTCTACGTTTTCTTCTTCTCATTTCCTTATGAAATGAACAAACTGTGAACACCTTTTTTTTTTGGCCAAAAGTTATAAAGTTACTTTCAACTGAAATTCGTTGACCATGGCACACCCTGATTACTTGAGCCCTTTATGCCAACAAGCCAGTTAGTCAGCTAGCCAAAAAATATACAGAGCAGAAAAAAGCACCCCCGGAAGCTCTAAATTTGAGCACTATACAGCACCTCATGCCCTACATTTTGGTGCTTCATGTTAAGTGCACAAGCAAGCGAAAAACGAAAGCCACCTTTACCCACAATTTATGCCATGCACTCCGACGACCAACCAACCACCCACTCGCTCTTTTGCGTTCCGCATTGGATATCTTTGCAACATTGCCAGCGCCCTCTATTCTTGTTGTTGTGTAGCTTTTACGTGTGAAATTAAAGCGGATTTTAAAATGCGGAATTTCCTTGACGAAAACGAAGATGACGACGACGAAAAAGAACACAATCGTTCGTTTGTTCATTCGTTTCCTCTCGTTTTGGTTTGTCGAGTTTTATTATTTATATTTTTGCTGCTACCGCTACTGAGTCAGATTTCCACTACGCACCCTGGGACGAAAACTAAAAATATCCAGTCAAATCATTAATAGACACAGAGCTAGTGAATTTTTTACTCAAACTACTTTCTAACGACTGTCATTTCTGCTAGAGATATTTCATACCCGTACAAACCAAACTTTTTTTTTGGTTATTATATTCTTAGGCCAATGCTTGAATATGAATCTTATATGACTTACCAAACGCTGTTACTGGTATCATGGTACATAGTCAAAATTGGGTTCACCCATCTCTTCTTGATATAGAATTGAGCCGTGATCCACTATTGTGCGACCTATGCATATCGGTAGCTATATGCTTTATCGCCGCTTCAAGGACGAAGTTGGATATGAAGGTGTTCAACTATAATTTAAGGCCAGTTTGCGGATTGGATCTTAAGAACCCTGATAAGCCCAAGAAGGCTTGTCTTTTCACTTTGATCATTATGGTTGTTCTCATCATGCTAAGACTCTGTATATATGTGTACGTCGCCGAATTGCTGTTTGTAAACATCAGTGAATAATATGCAGTTGGAAAACCTACTTTATTTCAAACGTCTACTTACAAAGTTGTGACTATTCACTGCACGCTTCCATTTCTTCTGACTTTCACTCCCAAGAAAATTAAGAGTCTATTTGAGAGTCTAAGTGTCGTAACATTTATTTTTGGAATGTTGAAGCTGAGGATTTTGCAAAGTCGCGTGAACAGTGCAAATTCCATTTTCAGTTCGCTAATCGTTTAAAGGCATTTTCCAGTATCAGCATATGAAACATATCCCTCAAAAAATTCAGTAGGTGATTTTTGATCAAATTCCACAGTAAGATGGAATACGACTTCAAGTTTATGACTATATAGAGAAGGTGAAAAGTATAGGCGTGTTTCCTTTTCATACGCCGCTGTAAAAAGGCCCGCTTTTTTAACCACTTCTTTCGAATAAAGCTTAAATGAATAATTAAGCTTGCTTGCACCTTTAAAAGGACAAAGGACGTAGCCAAGTCGTATAATAAGTCGTGGCGTCTGAGCGCAAGTCGTAAGAAAAATCAAATTACAGTCGACCCGCGGTAATCCAAGCGCTGGCAAATTAGGCGTCCAGTGTAAGGGGCCGTTCAAGTATTACTTAACGCAATTTTTGAAGATATTTGACCCCCCCCCCTCTCCTTAAACGTTACGGTATCACTCAACTGACCATGTTTACCTAAAAGTCACAATTATGTTGGAAAATCATTTTAGCGACATCTGTTATGTCTTAATCGTTTTTGCGATAATAATAAATAAAGCAAGAGATTTTTAACTTGTAGCGTAACACGTTGTTCGAACCCCCCCCCCCCTAGGTGCGTTACGTAATAATTGAACGGCGCCTAATCCGAAATGTCAATTGCATATCGTGAGTACCAATTTATCTCAGCATTGTCATGATTTGTCGAATTACAACGTACTCTTTTTTAAAAAGCTCCACACTACAAAAGCGCGACAAAATCGATATACCGACACCACCTTCCAAAACGTTTATCGGATTGACATGGTCATACGACCGGTAGTATGAGAAGTCGTATCGTCAAAGGGCACTCTAACACTGTTTTGAAAATAATAAGCACCAAATCCACTTGCTCCACTGTATGACGTTGCAAATAGCTGCAATGAGTACAGGGTGTGTCAGATATAAAACAACAACCACAAATTGTTTCATCCATAAAGGAGGGAAAGAGGCTGTTCGTTTGGGTTACAAATGTGGCGTAAAATAAAGCTTGGTGCGTCATTTTTTATTCTTAGCTTAGCCTTAAGGTATGGAAATATTATACTTATTACCAATTCCAATTTTAGTGAGATGGAAGAAGAAATTTCCATACTAAAATAAATAATTAGCTTTCGAATAGACTGATTCAACCAGGAAGATGACCAATTTTCGGGCTCAGTAGAGAGCTGAAAGTTTATGTTAAAGGTGATGGAAGTCCGGAAATTTAATACTGTATTAGCAAAAGTGGGCGTAGCATTACTTAAACTTTTGGATCATTACAAACTAAATGTGTGAAAGCAGATTTTAAAAATTACTGATATATTTTCGAGGCTTGATTAAAAGTAATTTATGAAATAAAATGTGAGGGGTATCCTCATCTGATTTTTTTTTTTTCTTGAATGTATTGAGACAGATTCAACCTTGTGGATTCTCATCGATACAGCAACAGCTCTGCTCTTTGCTATGATGGTTTGGAAAATATAGTTAATGTTTTTGAATTTGCAAAAAATGATGAGTTAACTTTTTTTCTTAGTTATAATCAAGTGACATTTAGAAAAGGTGACGCCATTTTTTCATTTTTATAAGAACCAATAGAAGATAAATTAACAAATGCATCATAAATCTCCCACTTACTGATAATAAAAGCTTCCAACAGTGGCAAAAAAAAGAAATCTATCCAAACTGAGAAACTACACCCACGAGCGACACCAATTTGTTTTTAATTAATAAAAAAATAAATTTGCAACAAGAAATATCTTGTGTCTGTTTGTCTGTACAACATATGGCTAAGTTAGGAAAAGAAGAAGAAATAATCAAGCTTTTTTTTTAAACGCGTTTTTAACTTAAATGCTTAGCAACGTGCCTTACTTGCAGAAGTGTAAATAGAATTTTGTCACGTTTGTTACGATATGTTTGATAACTTGAAAACCTAATGTACCTAAATACGAATATATACCCACACACGGGTATACGCAGCGTTTAAATTGACCAAATACCCAGTTGAAATTAAGTTAGTTTAATGAACTAACATTTATAGACTCAATAAAACAATTCTCACTTATACTTAAGACAAACAGCTGATATTAGTACTATTAGAATACAATCGTCATTTGCTCAATATTGAATTTCATATGTTTTTAGAACGCAATTTTGCAAACTTTTATTATCACAATGCAAATATATTGAGCACAGCTTATTTAAATCTTTGAAAGTGATTAAATGAAAATAAAATTACATTTCTCATGCGCTTAGTACTCCATAGTAACTTGTCCGAACACTAACTAGCTTGAATGCTACAGAATTGTATAATACTGAAATTGTTTGGAGATTTGGGTAAGAAAATGTTTTCCCCTGACATTTTCAGAAACTGAATATCAAAATACTACCGGCCGGAACCGAATAACATTTTTCTCTTTAGACTGATAACAATACCAGAAATTCATTGATGAAATTTTACGATTTTAGCTTATAACCATAGCTTAATATTACTGGCTCAAATTTTTCTACTTAAGAAAGAATGTGAATCCTTCGACCACATCACCTCATTTTGTAACTCAAGCATCCTTAGACAACAGTTAAAATTACCGCAAAGTTTTATTTAAATTGCATAAATGGTTTGGGGGTTATTGATTTTTGACCGTAAATTTCAAATTCGAACCCACTGTGCGACGGAAAAACAGCTGACGGTCCACCGCAAATTTAATTTCTACACTGATAAAACGATTTATTTGAATCAAGTTTTGGTTCACATGCGCAAATGGCACGAACTATTAATTTTTAAAATACTTTTGTTTCAACTGGGCATATCTGCAAACAAGTGATCAAGTCAACCCAAAGCTACGTTTTATGTCAAATTTAAAAAAAAAAACAGACGCAAACGTCAGTCATTTGTCATTTTTATGGTTTTTTTTTCAATTCTTCCATTAATGTATGTATTAACATTTAAAATTTTTTTTTTAATTTTAGTTTTTAGTTGGTTACGATTGTAATTGAGTTCGAGTGCGATCACGCAACACGGCCGCCATTGCCATAGTTTATCATCACCGCCGCCATTGCTAACGCCATTCGCACTGACACAATATGGCGGCAATTATAATAAAAACTTTCAAGTTGCGCGGCAAATTTCAAAATAAATAAAAAATTAAAATTGTGAAAAATTAGCAAAAAAAAAAAACTGTCAACTCAAAATTTAGATAAACATAACGACAGCAATGTAATGTCACATTTGACATGTATGTGTCATATTTTCAAACGTTGAAATTAATTAAATCTAATTGAAGAGTAGCGCGCCACAGCTCAACATACTATGTATACATTAGGGTGATTCAAATTTTTTCTTTTTTATTTCAAACAGGTTTAGTAGTAGCAGGTACACAAAAGAAGAATTCTGGTGCAATTTGAGCTCATAATATTAATATTTACTGGTGATATTTTTGTTTTCTATACGATTTGTTTGGGAAGAAATGGTTTACTAGATAATTGTCTCTATATCTCGTAAAAAAAAAAAATACAGAAGCGACACCTAGCCCATCGGAAAGAGCATAAAATTTTCTACAAATAACTTGCAAGGAGAGTTCATAATATTAATATTTACTGGTGGCTCATCGAGGTTTTTAATTTTACATACGATTTATATGGGAAAGTATGCCTTATTACGGTAAAACTCGTAAAAAAAAATCTCACACGAACGGGACTAACTCCATCGGAAAGAACATAAAATATTTGCAAAAAAAAACAACAACAAAAAAAAATTTTTTTCTCATTCTTCGAAATATCCTTAAATTTTGAAAGCTAATAAACTAACGAAATATTACCTCCACGAAAAATTAACTAGATACTTTTTATAGAAAATTTTATGATCTTTCCAATGGGGTTAATCTTGTACTTGTAAGAGATATAGAGAAATGTATCTTAAAGCTTATTTTACCATACAAATCGTATGGAAAACTAAAAAACTCGATGAGCCACCAGTAAATATTAATATTATGAGCTTAAATTGCACCCGAATTTTGTACTTGCTACTATTAAACCTGTTTGGAGCAACAAAAAAAACAAATTTGAATCACCCTAACGTATGTACATGTGTATGTGGTTTGTCATTAGCACATGGTACTGTTTTTGACAGCTTTATTAGTTAAGCTCGACTGTGAAGTTCTTAGATTTTTACAAAAAAAAAAAATACCAAATAGCTCAAGGGAGGTATTTTTTTTTTTTTTGTTCATAAGGGCCTCTCAATTATTATTAGCGATTTTCTTTTGTCAAAAAAATTGTCAAGACGGTCAGCAAAAAATAACGAGGCAGATTTAGCGATTTACCGCCGTAGACTATAAGAAATTATAAAAATTTTGAAATATAAAAAAGTTTAAAATTTCAATAATCAAATCTCATCAAAAACGCACTTACAAATCAATTGTATTTTTCTAATATCTCGCTTTGTTTTCAAAACATTAAGCAGTCATGTCTAAGGAACACTTTCGAAACTTACTGCCTGAGCAAAGCCGAACACAAGAGTTAATCAACTTGTAGAATAGAATTCAATGAATTTAACGACCACTTTAAAACTTCAACTTTATATGGTTTTAAGTCATAACAAGATACGAAATTGCTTAAGTTGATTATTTTAATGTTGCTTAAAGATCACGTTTGCCTTGTTCTACAATTCAATGCCTCTTTATTTCTACATTTATTTAGTCGCAATTGCTCTACACATTAGTAGAACTTTAAAATCGGCGTATGTAGGTACTAACTTAAAGTATTTAACTACATATATGAAAAACTTATTTATTAATAATACACTGAAAACATTAGATGGCACATAAAGTCAAAATCAACATAATGAAATCAGTTGGAATTTAGTGTTTAGATATGACAATATGAAGAAATTTTCAAGTATTGAAGTATTGTAGGTATATGGAATTTATTTATAGTGTTTTGGCTGGAAATAATAATACCTTATTTGTCATTTGAATGACCAACATTGTCATTTGAATCTGTCTGGTAATATAGCGTTATTTTCTTGGCTTAGTCGATCTTAGCAAAAATTTTGTCTTTGCATTTTATTTGTTTTCAAAAATTTAAACGTTAAAAGTATCATAGACACAGAGAAATCGCGATATTTCCAGTGCCAGAAAGCAATTTTAAAAATCAAGATATGAAATCAAGATAAATAAAAATCGTGATGATGTCGATGCCAGTGTGAATCGTATCACAGCATTGAAGAATTGCACATATTCGTTTATCAGTCATGTGATAGTTAATTAAATTGAGAGAAATGCAATTAACTTACCGTATTACTGATGAACATTAAAAAAAATAAAACTTTAAGTTAGAATGTGATAAAAATAAACAAACAAGTCAAGAATAATCAATAGCTTTGTGAAATGCACAAATTATTTGCTTTCTGCTGTCAATATGTCGATGTAATTTTATATATGCCGAATAAATTTCACAGACTTAGGCAAACAATTTAGCACGCTACAATAAGTAATTAAGAAAAGCTTTCAAAAATATATTAACTATATTATCTCAAATGCCATAATATCGCTCATTTACTGGCAAAATTCAAAAAACATAAAGTGGATGGAAAACGCATTTAAAGTTTTCAATAAGTTACTTTTTATATGAAAATGAAAAAAAGTAAGTTTACGTTAACTCCTCTCACAAGGCATATCTATAAGATACCTTTTTGATTTTTTTACACAATATAAAACATGAAATAGCGGATATTTCTGCATCATTAACTCAAAAATCACGTTTTTTGAGTTATGCCAGTCTTGTCAAATGAGTAAATAAGCGATATGTACAAAATATTGTCCAAGACCAAATTTGTAAAGATTTTTCTGCTCTAAAATTTTCTACTAAGTCCAAGTGATATTCAGAGCAAAGAAAAAATCGATTTTTACGGATTTGACCTTTAAAATCTTGACGCGCATACGAGACTTTTGAGCCAAGTTATAAAATGTCAAAACAAAGCTTTGTACAAATTATTGGTCATTGTTGTTCATTCCGAGATTCAATTCATTTTACCCCTTAAATGACTGGAATATATGTTTATTTTCTATATTTGATAATGGGCCATTATCGCCTTTAAAAAACGAACGAAAATTGATAAAGGAAAATTGGCAAATCTCCAATTAAAATATATTGCAAAAAGTGTTTTTTTTTTGTTTTTGTTGATTATTCAATATTTAATATATATAATATAATAGTCGAAAGACCTTAACTTCATCTACACTACACAAAAATCTGTAATCAAGTTTGTTTTTTTTTTTTATATAACGAAAACAATACTAAAATGGCCATACTGAAGAATGACGATTTTCGAGTTACCAACTTATACGTTGGACTTATCGATATATATATAACAGAATATTCTTGAATTTTATGTTTTTTGGAGCTCTAGCACTTTGGACGATAGTGGTTTAAGTGATTTTCCCTACATACTTGTTTAAGCCTCTCAACTTATACCAAATGTAGAATGTACATATTTTTAATACTTGTTCATCTAAAAAATGCAAATCGCATTCATGCGAATTATTATAGCCATTGGCAAATGGCACCAAGTGATTTTTATGCGCCTAGCAAGCAGCTGTTTGCTGATAATTGTGCTAATAAATAGAAATGATTTTTCCATTCGTTGTAAATACCGAGTAGTTGATTTGGAGCTTTTTATTATAAAATTTAAAATAAAAACAATATGGTGGCAGCCAAGCGATAAATGTCAAAACAATTTGATAAAATTGCTTGAAAATGCTGAACGTATGCGCGAGCATCTAATTGCAGCATTAGCTATGGTTACAACGCTCAGTGGAGGATCGTTACAATAAATGCGAAAAAATAAAAGTACAAAAAAATTTTAAGTTTCCCGAAGATATCACCAAATCTATAGCATTTTCTAAATCATCATGTCCAAAATAATGAGAAATTATAATGGCATCTTATACGCCCCTACTTTTATGTGAGGTAGGCGTGTCCATGGGTAGATTTAGCTAAAGTTCACGAATTTTTTCTGTCCATAGTAAAAAAAAATCATAGAGATATCTCAATTCGTTCAGAAGTTACGATCTTCGCAACGAGAAATGCCAGATGTCACCACTGTGCAACGTTGTGAAACAAATGATAAGCATACATAGTACATGTTAACAAGAGCAACTCAGCATTAAACTTAGTTCTCAAATTATTCAAAAAGTGGGTGTTGATAAAACGGACTGGTACCTGGTATCGTGTGATCTTTATACAGAATTGAGTTAAGCTTTTGACAGAGTAAAGGTTCAAAGTATTGGGATAAGCAAAAGCTAACAAAGAACAGCTAATGCCTTTTTTTTTTTGTTTAACTCAAGTTAAACTTCTTTATAAAAAACATGCATAGTAAAGGATTAAAATTATATACAAAATGGATGATCCCCATAAAGACCATAAATACGTAGTACAAGTAAGTCGTAAAATAATATGACATAGCAAGCAAACGTATTAGACTGTCCGTTATTTTGTTTGATAAACATTTTTTTTAGTGCTATTTACTATTTTATATTAAAATATTTATTTGTTCACTCGAAAACCAATAGACTTAGAGAAAAATGGGATTCAATTTATTTGTTCGCTACTTTATGAACTATGAAGAAAGAAAGAAAAAAAAGATTACACTGGAAAACAAAGTTCCTTATAGTAGTTTTTTTACTATTTTGTTAAAAAAAATTAATTTTTCGAGTGAATAACGTTCTTAAATTTAGATTCATATTTTTTACCAAATTTAAAATTAAGCCCAGAAAATTTTAAGCTCAAACCAAGTTATAAACGACTTTTTTTTTGGAGTTGAAGGCTTTTCAAATTTAAAGTTCAATACTAAGTAATTAAATTAAACAGCAGAATTCCATACCTCTAATATGTACAGTCAGCTGGAAAGTATTTTATGCACTTAGTACATCTATTACTGAGAATAAAATCGATAAAATTCAAAAATGACACACAGTCATTTCAATCCAGTACAGATTTTCTTATATCTCTTGTGTTCTTTAGCATCTCCAATCTTTCAACGTGGACGATCAGTAGTAGCAAGTGCCTTCAATCCCCTACAATAGGGTTGACCATTTGGCCTCCCGTGGTTGCGAGTTATGAAACGTGCAATCATTCGTCCCACCGTGCAGTTGCTGATCTCTATGTACTGGTTCGTTTGTCAAATAAATATACAAGAGACCCAGTATAATATTACAGCCCGAAATGCGAAATGCCAAATGATAGAGCGTAAAGAGGCCTAAATTTAATATGTGGGGGTTTAATGTTGAATCCTCTCCCAAACATGGGCTTTTACCGGTTTTTTGGGTCAATTTTTATTAATAAAGATACAAGCTTGAAATGTGTTCCAAATGATAGATCTCGAAGGGCCTATATAGAACATATAGGGTTGTCTTGTCAAAAAATTGACCCTAAAAACGGGTGGCAACCCATGTTTAGGACATGATTCGACAAGGTAACCCTATATATTCTGTTTAGGCTTTTTGAGCTCTATCATTTGGCATACATTTCAAGCTTCTATCTTTATTAATAAAAACTGACCCAAAAAACCGGTGAAAAGCCATTTTTGGGACATGATGTAACATTGAAACCCCACATATTAAATTTAGGCCTCTTCGAGCTCTATCATTTGGCATACATTTCAAGCTGTAATATTATACAGTTTTAATTAAAACAACAAAATTGGCTAAAAATCGGGCATTTTCGGACATCGCGACAGGCTTTGGCAAGGCAATCCTGGTTGGTTAGTTTCACCAAAATGCATTACTATCATTCCCGTAAATCTTATCCTGTAATCTTATACATTCGACTTTTCTATATCGGGCTCTTGGACTATTATGCTGTTTTATTTGATTGAAAATCGAATCTTTACGGCATCTGGTGAGCAATTCGACATTGAAAATGATCCTGGGCCAGATTTTCTTTCGTACTTGCAAATAAAATGTTCACACATCATACATTACAAAACATAAATAGGGACAGTCTAAATACATGTATGTATGTAGCCAACATTGATGAAAACTAAGGCGGCAGCAATGGTAATTATGTATCAGCTTCAAATGTCGGTCGAGATGAAATGAAATCTATAAATTTCTGCTTGTCATAAATTTTGTCAAAATGGTTTTAGTTATTATGCCATAGTGACAGTGGCGTCACTTCACAAAAATCTTGGGGGGCGAAGGCGAGAATTATAATTCCACCACTATTAGATGGTTTTATTGAATTGATGTATTGAATAATAGCTAGTATTAGATCCTTGGGGAGGGGCCAATGCTCTTCCCAGCCTTACCGAATTGACGCCACTGCATAGTGATCTTGATTTCTAATTTAAAAACTAATAGAATCCATTGAGTTGTTGGAGCATTAGTTTTTTTTTTTACTCTGTTCTTGATCTCTACACAATTATTAATGGCTAAGTTTCGAAGTTTGAATTTTTAAATGATACATAAAAGATATAATATTCAGAACCGTGAAAGGCATACAGAGTTTTTTAAAATCAAAGCAGGGAATATTCAGACCGAATTTGGCAAATTTTACTAAATTTGCTTAATTCTTTCTGTTATTACATTCAATGGCGTTCAGCTACAAAGACTTAATTTGATTTTATTAATTAATTTTTTTTTTTTCATAGCTGGCATGCATGATCGTTGTTCAGTGTGTGTGATCATACCAATTCAACGCCGATCAAATGAGAACGACATAGCCAGCTGCTATGAATTGTTGCTGAAACATTGATGACTTTTGTTAACGTTTTCTAATAGCTTAGCAATAAAAACCAAATGAATAATAATTTTAGTTACAACAACAACAATTAAAGTAACAACAAATGATTATACTTATAGCAACATATGCTATCCTATTGAAATACACTTAGAGAAAAAACTTTTGGAATCGATCAACTCTTTGATTATACCTTTTTTTTTTTTTGATTTCGTGCACTTTCACTTGATCGTATACCACCAATTTGCATGTCTCCAATTTAGGGGAAATTAGATATTTCTTGAAAGTGCCCAGTATCCAAACAAAGAAATATACTTTGTGTTCTAGCTAGCGTTAGCTTTTCTCTTGATGTATAACAACAACAAAAATGAAAAACTCGCATCCAAGGCCATCACAGTCAACAATGCTTACTTTAATGAGGGGTTTTAAGTTCTCGTTGTTGTTGTAATAATTGTTTTATTTTTTGTTGTATCTACTCGTAGAGCTGCACTTTTTGTTGTACATTGTTGTTTTTCTGTGAACTTTATACTTAAACTAGCAATTAGTATGCAAAACTTTAATGATACGTGATTTAATGTGATTTTTACATAAAACACAGCATTACACTAGAAAATAAACCAAAAGAAAAATATTGGTATACTTATGTTACTCAAAAATGGTATAGTATAGTAGGGACAGAGGCGTACCGTGCATTTTTGGCGCCTGGGGCACACACGAATGCCGCTTCCTAAGTACAAAAAAAATGTTTGGCAAGCAAAAAAAAAAAAACTCTAGCAAAATAAGATATATTTTACTAATACTGTGCAAATTTCCACCTACACATTCAAATTTATTACATCGATTTAATTTCGTTCACTAAAAAAAAGGTCCTCATTTTTGACTTTCAAAAACCCTAGCAAATTGAGACCATTCATTTCACGACCATTTTGCCGCCCACAATGCCAGGTCATAAGCGCTGTATTTTAGAGCAGGCTCCTTAAAGTTCAGTTGATCAATCGAAAATGATTTATGTATACCTCATTAACAAGCACGTGAATCGTCCCTATAGAGCGAATGCGGTTCAAATAAAAATTGGTAAACTAACATTGTCTCCGCCAAATTCAAAAAAAAAAACAAAAATGTAAATGGATTGGACACTAATCGCGTAAGTCTCCAACTGAAATGTGCTGTCAAGCGTTAGAGTGGAACTCTCAAGGTAACAGGAAACAGGGTCGTCCTAAACCATTGCGGAAACGATCGCTAGAACCAGAAATACGTAAATCGGAGGAATGTTGGAGAGAATTTAAGACACTTTCTAATGACCATGCGCGAAAGAGTTAAGTAGAGGCCTTATGTTTTGTGTGGAGATATTGAAAAACATGAATTTTTCGAGAATATTTTTAATATCGTGAAAGTTTGAAATTTATAATATTACCGCATATATATTTAACAAGAAAAAATAATGCATTTAGGGTATATCTTTTAATGTCACATTTGATTTAAGTCATTACGTACGCTCTTGCGGTGGGTGTAAGGCTATAAAAAATAACAAATTCCCATCTTTCGATTATGACTGCTTGCAAAAATTTCCATTTGAGTTTCTAATGATTCTTTCGAAAATATTTCATAAAAAATTACAGTGTACAAACTATAAATAATTATTTCCTTGAAGCATTATATTCTTAATAATTATTATTTTAAAAACATGTACATTACATTATTAAAATATATTCGATGAAGCAAGAAAGATAAGATCAGGCTTTGTACCTACTACTAACAAGAGAGATCTTATAAGTTTGTATCTACAAACATATATGTGATTATCCCAGTAGGCAAAAGCAGGAGTAAGATGCGCTAAAAGAAGGAGGGGAGAAAGTTAAATCTTCTATGGAAGATATATGGATGTTCCCCATTCAAGTTTTTGTTGTAATTCCATTCCTTCCATTTAAATTTTGTTAGATAAAATCATTTATTATTCGTATTTATTTTTAAAAAATGAAAGCACATATTTCTCAAAGAAAAAAATGTTCCGGCAGAAGTAGAGAATCATCCACGCAACGTTGAACTAAAAATTAAAAACTTATAAATTTAAATTTATTATTCCTCAATGACCATTAAACTCAAATTAAGTTTTTCGATGTGTTTTAGAGAAATAAGGAGTTAAGCTTTGTGGTGTCTATTTCATCCTATTGCTCAGAGATCAACGCTAGCTCGCATAACTTCTGATTCTCTGTCAGAATCTTTAAGAAATTTTAAAAATTGGCGGAGTTATAGCGCTTTTCATGAAACAAAAACGAGGCTGATTTTCTCAAAAATCTCAAAGGTTTTTACGCTTAAAATTTTACTGTAGATTTTTATTAATATGTGAGAGAAATAACATGAGTATAATGCACGCTAAAAGACATTTGAGATCAGGAGATTTTTTTTTTCCAAACTCGAAATGTCAATTTTTTATTTCATCATTGCCAAGCCACTGTACGGTACTATTTCCAAAAGCAAATAACAAAAGCAACATTCCAAATTACTTTCTGCAAATCGTGCTTGCAGTCTGCATACTTTTGTTTTGCCATTATTTTCGTAATAACTTTTTATCATGGGAAATATATAAAAACATTGTACGCACATATAGCTTTTTCGCTGACTACTTTTATGGATTTTGAATGTTTTGTTTGCTTGACTTTGTTATATGTGTGTACATTTCTATAAATTTTCCATGATAAAAAGTTATCACGAAAATAACGTATCCCCTCTCCCTCTATTTTGACTAACGTAATTAATGGATGGCCCCTTACATGTAATTTATAACTTTCGCGAAACCCAGTAATATGATTTTAATAAAATTTATATCAGCTCACCATAACTAACCGGGCATATCGGGTCTTGAGCTAAAACATTGGTTATTTAAGCCTCAAATGAAAATGTTAAATACTGCACAAATTTACTACAGTACTTCCATAAATGTAGGGTAATACTTATTATCAAAATAAAATAAAAAAAAAATATTTATGCATCACTCATGCAATTTCTCATAATTTAAGATACGTCCGCTTCATCTTTTCCACAAAATTATGATTACGCATACCATTTTGTATACACTCGTAGCTACCTACTTTATTAAAAGCAAATAGAGAATATACTTAACATTAAATGCAATTATTTATTACTCATTAGATTTTCTACTTATAAATTTTATAAAAAAAAAACTTTTTTCTTTTCAACTTATTTTGTATTCAAGGTTAGCCAGTTGTACGGAACACAAAAAATTTGCAATTTCTAGATGACAAAAAAAAAAAACATCTTCAAAAGAAATTAGTCTTAAAATAAAGGCATAAAATTAACCGTATTTTTAATTTCGTGATCAGCATAAGAACACGAAACTTTTCATCGTTTTACTTGAATTGTTATATTCGAAATTGAATACTCACGTCGCAGTCTGGCAAAATTTTTAAAATTATAATTTTTGTTCTTTTTTTTTGCTAATTAAGTTCTGGTTTCGTATTTTGGTTATTATTTCCTATGTTAAAATTTGAAATCACATCAACATGAGATCACTTTAAATTTTATTAATGGGTTAAAAAGTGGGAACTAAAATAACAAAATATATTCAAACTCTTTTTAACATACATACATATGTACATATGTATGTACATACGTGACATTTATATTAGTAAACGCTAAGTTGCTCTAACTGTTAACTTAGGTATGCTATAAATTAAGGAGTGTCGTCGGGATGAAAACTAGAATAAAGTACACCGAAAAAAAACTTACTCCGTTTAAGGAAAAATGCCTAAATGTAAGGAAAAAATGTCCTTCAATACGAGCTAAAGCCATTGGTTCCTCAAAATAAGTAAGTTGGATTCCTTAGTACAAGTAAAGGTTGCTGCTTTGAAATAAGGAAAAGTTTACTCAATGTGAGAACAAGGTTATAAAACGGAAAGAATATATCTACTTTGTTTGAGGAAAATTTTACTTTTTATAAGGATGAAGGTATCCTTAAATGAAAGAAATTTACTTAAAATAAATTCGTTGATTTCAAAAAAAATTTGTTCGTTTTCCTAAAGTTTTTGTTGAGACTTAGAATAAATTCGGAAAAAACATTTTTTTTTCCTCTATTTCTTTTTTTTTCCTCTATTTTCTTATTTGTTGGTACTTATATGTCAGTCATTCTTATTTTAATTGTAATACGTTTTTAAAACTTCAAAGGAGAAATTAAATTTTTTTTTACCTGTCACCCGATCAGAGAATTGAACCTGTGTTCTGAGCCATGCCACTGTTCAAAGATGCTCATCTTACCCAACTCAGCTATCGACATAATTTTTAAGACATACTAAAATGATGTCGTTAAACTGCGTAACAACCATTGTCTAATCAGGGAACCTCCTGGTTCAAATCTCAGCGACGACTTAACTTTTTTTTTTAATTTTATTATTTTTTAATTGAAAAGTATTTAAAAAACATAAAAACAAGTAGAGAACTATATATATATTGAAAATATCTTGAAAACTGCCTTTTATATTAAAAAATAAGCAGCGAGTTTTGCCACACATTTTCCTTAAACAAAACATTCAATTAGATTGGGGAAATTTTTACTCAAATGAGCAACAAGATGTCCTCAAAAATTCTTCCCAAAGAAAAATTTACTATTTCAAAGGAAAATTTTACTAAAACCACAAACTCTATATTTGAGGAAGAGCTTTGACTTGCTTTAATGAAACATGAACTCATTTCAAAGGACTCAATTACTAAATGAAACTATATTGTCATCAATATGAGGAAAAATAACTTAGATTAAGGAAAATTTTTACACTAAAGCGGATGAAGGCAGTTCTTCAAATTTAGTAAGGTCTTTTTTTCGGTGTATCGCATATTATTTAATAGTTTATTGTGGAAGAAAATAATTTCAACTACTTGTTCTTCTTTAAAATGTTCATGTTTGCTCGCTTTGCTACTACAATACTGCCCTCGGAAGCGAAATGGGCGTATCTCAAAAATTTCATATTCGTGATTCTTAATGCATCGGATAACTTAAGAAATTACGCATCTTATGAACTACGTCAAATGACGGTATCTTAGTTCAAACCTATAAAAAATCTACTAAGAGAATTTCCTCTATCTCAATTTTACATGTATTTTAACAAATTGACATAAACAAAACATCAATTATCTCGAAAAGCGTTTTTTTAGTATACACCCATTTCGCTTCTGAGGGCAGAATACGTCGTAAAAGTAATCACCTTATCCACAGCGGCGTACCGTGGACATTTGGCGCCCCCTATTACTAAATTTTTGTTTTATTTTTTCTCATATCTCAAAAACCCTAGCAAAATGAATATATTTTATTTATTGCATCGACCAGTTACGAATCATAGCAAAAAACATAAACACAGTGCGTAAAAAACTCTACTTTCTTACCCCCTTTACATGCAACCAAATCCAACTAAATCTCTGCAAGCCTCTTAAACGAATACATATAATGTTTGGCCCAATTAACGTTTTTAATTTTTTTAATCAAATACATTAAGGACTGTTCCGACTACGTTTCGGATTTGCTGTGGAAACAGTAAAGAAATTCGAAATTTATTTCAGAATCATACAAAAAAAGGAAATCCGTCAAATTATCGGAACTATAACAGCTAAAGTTTGAAGTTAAAGCAAAATCAATAGCAAATACCGACAGTTAGATTTGGTTTGACTTTTAGCCTTATCTCAATTAACCCACTTACAAATAAAACAGCAACGGCAACACTTTGTTAAAAACAAACCTCGTGTGCTCTTATTTCATGATTAATTAAAAGCATTTCTTATCAAACGTCGTTACGTAAATTGTTTTATGTAATTTGCTTTAGTTAAACTAAAGTCCATAATGAATATTTACAATTTGATTATATTTTATAGCACAGTGTTATATGATTTTTCTTCTTTGTTACACTTAAAAATTTAATTAGAAATAATGTTATCTCTAAGTGTGATAGATGCTACCCGTGAAAGTACGAGTGCTTCAATTTCTATTCAATCAATTATAGGGAACCCAGATAGTCTGCGAAAAATTAATTAATTAGGTTCGTTCCAGAACATTAGGTCCATTTAAAAATAATCAGATTTAGTCCTGTAGACGAAAAACGTATTAATGAGAGCAGAGAAAAGAGAGTAATCTCTCTTTGTCCACATTTATAGGATTTTGTCTGTGTCACACTATCAGCTGTTCTGTGTTGTGCAATCTGAATTGTAAACATTTGGTTTATTTTGACTACTTTTACTTTAAATTTTATTCTTTGCGTTTAGAGAATTCAATTTATTTTTCAACTACATTCAATTTTAGAAATTTATTTACTGCCTGTACTTAGAAAATAAAATTTTTACTCCAATTGCATTCAAAAATTTTTTGCTTTTATTCCTGGGAGTGGCCTCTCCCATACAAAACAAAATACCTAAAACGATACTTCTTGGCACCTAAGGTAGATTTTTTAAAACAGTAAGTCCGCTTTTTTGTAAAATTTCATCGAAATCGGACAGAAATTCTGTCCGCGCCGTTTACAGGTTTAAGCTAGGAAGCTCTTATTTTTGGACAATTATTTTTAAGCCTCAAGCTAAAATATAGGCAAAAAATAAATAAAATACATTCACAAAACTTTGAGAAAAAAACACCCTAATATACATAATTTTGAATCAAGCTCTATAGATTTTTTTCTCGAGGAGTTAGAGTCATATAAGACTTAAAATTTAATAAATTCAATAGTATAATAGGATTTCAATAAAATCTCATTTAAGAAAATTGTCTTCAAAATTTTTTCCATGGATGTTGTTATAAATTCTATACCAGAAACCGCATAAAACAAACTATGATATCTTTTAGGTCCCAATTTGTGCAATCTGAGGTCATGTGTTCAATATTTTATTGATGACCTTTTTCAAATTTTTCAATTGCTGCACGGCCCGCGGCTTTGACATGCAATTAACGGCTTGGCCGCGTCAAAACCGGCCACTTGGCAACCCTGTTTTATGCTCAAAATTTCGATAAAGATTTTGATACATATTTAAAAGAAATTATTTTCTCAACTTTCAACAAAATATAATATTTAATTGAGCTGGATATAACATTTGTTGAGTTTCTTTCTAATTCTTGTTAGTATGAAATAAAATCACAGTTAAGCTTATGCTTCAAGCGTCATTTGTCATTTTGGTGAATAAAATTTTAAATTATAGTGTTATACACAAATTGAATAAGTATGATTACTTGAGATATTAACTAAGAACCTTATATCAAGCACAAGAATAACAATGGCATTAATGGAAATTAATAGATTTTTGATAAAAAGACCCACTTGAGCTTAAATTGAAAATCAAGCTACACTGAAGAAACAATATGTTTGAATATAACAAACGCATATTTGATATAGAGCAATCAAATATTTATTTGAGCCAAACATATTGTATTTGGATCAAATAGTGATAAGTGGTGGTTCAATCAATCAAATCAATCAATCAAATATTTAATTGCTCTATATGAAATATGCGTTTGTTATATTCAAACATATTATTTTGTTAGTGTATGTAGCCAGCAAGCTGCAAAAGACAACAAACATTAGTAGCCATTAAATTGGCTACTATTACTTTCATTTGACCTTTTGACCAGCTCAAGTTATAAACTTGGCAATTATAAATAAGGGTTGTCATGCGATTAAAATGTGCTGCAGCCATATAATTTGTACTACTAATCGGTTCATAAAATAAATACATAGTTAGAATTACAAATAATTTCACGATTTATATTTAAATGAACATAGTTAAGCAGTTCAGGTGCACCAAGAGCTCCGGTTACATGTTGATGCAAATGAAGTATATCAGCAGAATTTCTAAGATAATTCAAAGCATTTGCATATGCAATAACTTTAAACGCTTCTCGTTAGAACGAAGGTTTGAATTATTGGTCATTCTTTAAATAACTGCATTCTTAAGTAACTTTTAGACTTTTTTCTCCGATATTTTTTATTTTTAAATATTGTTTAGTGCAAATAGAAATTCCCGATGTAACTTTGAAAAATTTAATTTTTTAATGATGGAGCGCACCAATCTAATTGTATGAATTGTATGATACCATTTTGGAGAGTATTTATCATAAATCAACTTATTATATATGTAGATAGCTGACTTTTTTTGAATTACAGAGCTTGTCCGAGCCTTACCTCATTATTTGTATGAACTTTGGTTGTATAACGTTAAAACTCATTATAAAAATTTCAAATTTTTGAAAAGTTGACAAGTCCTCTTGTAAAAATGCATCCACAACCTGTGTGTTTTAGTTTTAACTATGACTGCATTTATGGCGAATTTGGTTGTAAGTATTACCTAAAATAATCATCTCTCATAATCATATTTTTATGGGCGGTATTCAGATCCGTGGATCAATTTCGCTTATTTTTAAACACACGAGTTAGAGTTGTAGACGTATCCAGTATACCAAATTTCATCAAATTACCTTGATTCGTTTTCTGGTAATCATGGGTGTGGACTCAGGAAATGACACTGATAATGAACTCTTCTACACCTGTCACACCCACTTCTATGCGTTAAAAACGGAATAACAAAATTTATTTATTCTGTATATAGGGCATAAAAGAAGTTACAATTACTTCAAATAATTTTTCAAATTGTCCTCCGTTTTATCGCTTTTCAATATCAAGCTACTTTTTGGGGAGATTTCTAAGATGTTTATATTTCATACAAATATACTAGTTCAGTCATTTGTGATGGATGAGTTTATATCTTCATTTAAATAAACGATGTGCCTATGATTATGAAAATTGTCCAAGTATTTTATTTTTTAATTTTGACAAAAATAGTAATATCCACATTAAGCCATCAGATTGCACAAATAGTAATATGATTAGGTACAAAAGCAATCAATGACAGGATGGTTTTTTGCAAGATGCTATGGGTGTGAGTGATAGAAATTTAAAAGTAAAACACATAAATAAATTACATAAGTTTGAATTCAATTTTGTTTTTATATTTAAAAGATTATGTTATTATAAGTATTAATTATTTAAAAATAATTTCCGGCGCATGTTCACCATGACTAGCTGTAGTTAGAAACATTTTGAACCGTGGAAGAGTCAAATTTCATTCGTCGAGACGAGTTCTTCGGAAAAGTCTGTCCTGAGGTAGCAACTCCAATTTAAAAATCTTCCAAATGTTTATCTGCACAGAATTTACTTCTATTTCATATTTATTTCTTCTCACATAGTCATTGGTATAACTAAAAGTGGTCTAAGCACACTTTATATCAATAATACCAATACATATCTACTTAGCCCTCAGAATTAATCTCAAGCTCCGTCAAAACACATAGGCCCGTAGTTATAATCGCAAAATAAAATACGCTCAAGTTAGAATCTAGTTTTAAATTAAAAGCACATTTCATTTATTTGCCAATTATATTCATATAAAACTAAGTTTTAACTATAATAAAGTTACATATACAGAGTAACCCAATAATAAAAACTTACAGTAAATTATGAGAAACTTAAAAAAAAATGTAAATTGACATCAACAATCTACAAATACATTGAACAATTAGAATACGTACCAAAAAAGCGACAGACTAGAGAATGCTTAGGGATGTTAGCTCATTAGTCACAATGCGTGGGTTCGATATTTTTTTTTATTCATATCCATGAAAATACGATTTTTCTCGTAAAGCCAAATGATTTAATTTTATTTATAACAATGAAATTAACTTGCAGTTTGACATTTTCTTTATCAAAATATAATTTATCACAATAACTATTTTCATACCGAATGTACCTTTTAAAACTGCCTTTAAATATTTAAAACCACCTTTTCCTGCTTTTAAAGACGACTTTAACAGACGTAACATAGTTTTAATTTCAAAATGCACTTTAAGTCGTTAATTTGTTTATGTAACTACGTGCCATAGTGTTATAAAAACTTGACCCCACGAAAACCTGTGGCAGTTATATTGTAGAACCTATAGTATTTTTAGGGAACATTCAGTTCAGCAACCTTTTTTTTTAATTCTTTCCGAATGTATTTACACATTTAGTGCTTAAATTGCACGTGTAAACTAAAAATTCACTCGGAAATCATTCGGGCCCAATTAATATGCGGATACAATAAGGTATTCTGTGAATACCAATAAATCAACGTGTGTTGTTAGTAAAGTAATCTTTTAATTTTTGAGATATAACGAGTTTGCAACAATGTTGATTAACCTTTTTGAAAAACAATTACATAGATCTCTAGATATATTTATCCGGTTAGATGTTCGTTATGCGGATGCCAATAAAAGTCAAATAGGTATGTAACTATAGTCGTATCTGGATATAGTTAGTGAACTAATTTTTGAAAGGCCTGTTCACAGTAACTAGGTTGTTCACTATATCAAGGTTGACATTTTTTGTTCGAAAATTCATTTTATTTGATCAAAATACACATTTGTATATGCAAATGAGTTAATTAGAATAAATTTGTAGGAAAATAGAAATGTTTATATAGCTCGTACTTCGAAACTGGCATAACTCAAAAAAATGTGATTTTTGAGTTAATGATGCAGAAATATCCGCCATTTCATGTTTTATTTGGTGTGAAAAAATCAAAAAAGTATCTCATAAACTTACCTTGTCAGAAGAGTTTATGTAAACATACTTTGATCATTTTGATATAAAAACTAACATATTGAAAACTTTAAATTCGTTTTTCTTCCACTTTGTTTTTTGAGTCATGCCATTCTTGAAGTAAATGAGCGATTTGTTTATTGAAAGAATTTACGATTAGATGTTTGCTTCTTGCGATCAGAAATTGACTATTGGACCGCTTTTTCGCGTAAAAGTAAAAATGTTGGTGTTCACTATATAGGATGTTCACTATATCCAGACACGACTGTATTTTTATTACAGGTTTGGCTCTCGACATATACGATGTGCTACTCCTGCATGCAGTGTAAAAAGCTGAACATAATTATTCTACATTTCTTGCTTAGTTCCAATTCCTGTAACTAAAATTCAACATTTACACTGTTAACAAAGAAACTAGAAAATTTAACAGTATACGCGATATCTGAAAAACCAAGCGATATATCGAAAAATTTGACTTGACTTTTTCGCGTAAATGAACGAGTTCTTAATAGAAATGATTTGAAATCTTAATTTAATTCCTTTAAAATATTGTCACATAAGTCCATTTCAATTTTAAATATTGAAAAACTTTGTTTTTCAAAACAGTTCCGATTTGTATGCATATTATATGTACCTTGATCACATTTTATTTTTCATTTAGAAATTATAAATATCCGCTGTTAGTTAAAAAGAAAAATTTGACCTAAAAAACACGACAGAATCGCATGATTTCTTTATATATACTTGTAGCGATATCTGAAGGGGAACAACAAAAACAAATTCCAATTAGAAACTTTTATAAAACAAACGAGTTCACTCTAAATGACCTCACGTTTCAAATAAGATTTTAACTTTGTTTAATTAAATATATGTATAAACATTGCACTTAAATGGAATCACAAAAAAAAAGGCGCGCACACTTTTTGTACACATTGTCATGTGTTCCATTTTTAACATAATTTTTTTCTACGTGTTGATACGCCCGCAATTTGCATAGGAGAGAGAAAAAGACTGACTCGTTTATAGAGAGAAATACAGCGAGTCCTTATCTCGCTCCCACATTGTTTGCAGAACGTTGTCGTAGAAAAAATGTTAAGAGACTTATGGCTACAATTTTCACTTTTTATATAAAAATTTTAATTTAAATGTGTAAAAATTCGTTCAAGTAAATTATCCACTTTTCTTGAAAATTTTAATACAAAACTTCAATCAGTTAGCGCGCAAAACAAAATGACCAACCAAACAACTTCCAGCAAGCCAGCCAACATAGTCCACAGTGCAGCTGCAAATGGTTCAAAATGAAACAACGATGGCAAGAACACGAGTGGAAAACCACGCGCACCGCAATGGTAGCAACGACTACGCGACGACAAAACGAAAGCGCGCGTGGAAACGAGCGCACGAACATGGGGAAATAAAAAAATTAACGAAACTATGAACGCGTTGCACGAACGATGTGTGTTGTTGCTAGTGCGGATGTGTTGGTTGGTTGGTTGTAGTGTTGCCAGTTTATAAAATTAAAAGAATTTTTAAATATTCAGAACATGTTGCTATATAATTAAACTTAATTTAGTAATTGCAAAAATATTGGCACAGAATGTTTAACAGAAAAATTAAATTTAGCTGAATAAGAACAGCACGTTTTGTACAAGAGATGATCACGTGACATTTAATCACATACACACATACTCATGTTTTTACAAATTTTTTAATTATTTTCTATATGAAAAATTTAGCTTTTTCCATTCCAATAAAACATTCTATTCTTCAATGAATAGTATTCATAGAATAAATACATTTAAAACATACTCTTTTTTAATATATTTCTAATTCATACATAGCACACAGCTGTTATATTTTTGTTTTTTGAACTTAGTGTTTTTGTCAATTTAAAAGGAAAGAGAATTTTACTTATTTCAAAAAATTTTTGCACTATTAAAAAATTATTTTTTTATAAAATTAGACACTTTGGTAAATACTTTTTTAATTGAAAATTTATTCTCAGTAAAAAAATAGAGCTCCCCATAATGAAAACAAATTTGCAAATCAAAAAAAAAACATCCTTGTAAAAATTTTATATATAAAAAATAAATACAACCCTATCAGCAATGGAAATATTTTTTCTCTTTGATATACACACACACACACACACACCCAGCAATGTTAACACAGAAAAATGATTGCGTAATCGTTTGCTGAAAATGTGTCATCATTCAAATTTTTTTGCCTTGCTGCCCTCCTTCGCACAAAAATTTGCATCGATCCAAAATTTTACGTAATTTTTATGAATCATCAAAAAAAATTTCCGTAATAGTAAAAAAATCGCAACTAAAAATAGCACGCATTGCAACGAACAAAAAAAAATTCTTTTCAGTTAAAATTTTTTTTAATTTCACGCGCCGTAAAATTTTCAATTTTTTCGTTTTCTTCCCCTTTTCCATTTTTTTTTACAAGTCAAAGTTCAATTTTTAGAATGAAAATAAAATTAGGAGACAGGCAACACTGTACAACGAGCAAACGCGACCACGAACACTTGCATGCAAACGTTAACGAAATGAGTACTTTTTTTTTCTTTCTCTTAGCGCCCAGCAACAACTACAATTTTTTCCATTTTGCTTGAGTGATGAAATTTATTTCCTTTGCTATTTTTAACTTTGCTGCTGCTGACCAACTCACAGCCAATTTAAGCGCTCAATTTTAAATAACGAACCGAACACGACCGCGAACGAGCAACGAGTGAATCGATGAATAGAAAAACGCGTGTAAAATGCTTTGTTCCACGAAGTACGTCGACGACAACAGCGACTACGATGATGACAACAAAACGTCGCGTCATCGTATGTAAAACTGGATTTTTTATACTTCATATACATAAGTAATAAAAGCTTTTTACCGTTGATTGTCTGAAAGGGGAAAGCTTTTCAATATTTTTTGTTGCTAAAGAGGGGAGCACCACTCTAATGCTATGCTGTGCTGCTGCTGCTGCTGTTAAAGCTTTTTCTGAAATTTGTTGCCTTGTCGCGTTCTGTTCAGTATTTTGTTGTTTTCTGTGTATGAGGAGAAACGAGTTAAGCAAGTTTTGTTCGTGTCTTTTCACTTTGTTTTTTTTTTCTTTCTGTTATTCGTTCGTTCTCTTTACTTCGTGCGCTGATGACATACATTTGAAAAGTTGCTGCGTCGCTGGCAGCAAATAACAAAAACAGCAACAACATAGAACAGCTTTGTTCCATTTGTTGTAGTTTTGTCGGGTTGACTATGTTAGTTGTTGTTGCTAGTTGAGCTTGTAGTTTTTTCTTAATTTTTTTTTTGTTGTACAGTGGTGTTGGAAATTTCCACACTAGTTTTTGTATCTGCTGTTGTGGAATTTTTGTTGGTATATGCTAACATTACGAAGCTTGAATTGTTGAGATTAGGATACATGTTTGTACGTACAAGTTTTGGAGAAAAATTATATAAAATGAGGAAACAACTTTTTCAAAAATTACAAGGTTTAAAAAACCTATAAGTCCCTCCTCCCAGGGCTCTGAAATAATAATTTCTATACAAAATATTAATATGTACAGTGGCTCAATAAAGAAGTCGGACAAACATGCAATTGAACTTCAAATGAAAAATAATGTTTAAGAATAACAAATTTTATTATGTTTTGTTTATTATCTTAAGGTATATAAATATACTTTTGAAAACAGTAATAACTAAAACTAAATTAACTTCCAATTTTTTTAATAAAAATTACAATCATAATTTAAGTTAAAAATCATGTCAATAAGATAAGATCTCGGACACCCTTGGTTAATGTTAGTTAAAAATAATATTAAATAAAAAAACAGCTTCAGTTAATATTTTATCGGCATGTCTGCTATTTTTCACAGTTTTCAGTCATCTTGGCATTGATTCCACTAACTTCTGCAGACCGAAGGATCTTTTTTGGTACACTCTACCTTACGCGCGTTTTTTAAGTATTTTTTGTTTCTAACATAAAAAGTTTTCAACTGATTTTCCAAATGGGCCCATACATTTTCAATCACATTTAAATCTTGTGATTGTGGAAGAGTTTCAAGTACTTTTGGACAATTATACATTAAACATAAACGCACATATTTTTTAAATGATTTCTTTAGATAAGGAGCATCTGGCATATTACATCTTGTTTATTTAAAAAAAAAATCGATTAGTTCCTGAAGTTTCCGAGATTTTTCGTCAAAGATGTTTACCACGCTCTTGGTGCTATTATTTTGACAGCAACTGTACATATGTATATATGTATCAGGGCTGTTATGGATATCCGTATCCGTAACTGAAAACACCGGATATCCGAAAAAAAAAATTATCCGTAACCGTAACCGAAATAAGGATTTTTTAATATCCGTATCTGCAACCGAAACCGAAATCTCATATCCAAATATAAACAGCTGTGCGATCATATTTGTAATTTCGCAACAGCGCAACTCTTCTAATCGATTTTGTAAATCAATAAAATGTCATCTTGTGTAAAATCAAAATTAAAATTCGCGTTTTCTTTTGTTTTCTTTCAAAATTAAGAGTACCTACTTGCCTGCGTTTTCTTTACTACGGTTTAATATTTAATCGTTTCATACAAATGGTGTGAAATGTGCCCTCAATCGAGCTATGTTTGGAAATATTTCACTGAAATTAAAAGTGATTTAGCAAAGTGCAAACAGTGTAAAGATGGCCTTAAGTCCACCAAAATATCCATATCCGAAACCGAAATAAAATTATTTCTGTATCCGAAACCGATGCAAACATTTTTTAATATCCGTATCCGTAACCGAATCCGAAATTTCGTATCCATAACATCCTTAGTATGAATTAGGCTTACCAGATCCAAATTGTGTTTCACCTGGACATTTAAAAAAAAAAAACAAAAAAAAAATTGGGATTTATCTGGACACTTAAAAAAAAAATCTTGATTTATCTGGACAAAAAAGAAAACTAAAGCTTAGTGCCAGAGGAACATATATATTTATTTAGATAAAATAAACATAACAGAAACATAACAATTCATAAATACTTATTATTAGACCGAACTGCTTTTATGAATTTATTACCACTTGGAGTTTCTAAAATGTTACCAAATGATTGACAGTTTTCGGTACAGTTTAATCTTATAATTAGTTCTGACTTTATGAGATCTGTCAGCATTCGATTTCTTTCTTTAGAGTATAAGCTGTTTAAAAGGCTAAAAACTTTTTCACAATAAGCGTTGCTTATTGGAATTGAAAAAATAAATGAGATCAATTTTCTTAAGTTGTTCAATTCGTCATATTTAAATTTGGACAAAACCATCCCCAAATTTTATCGTTTGGAATATTTTTTGGTAGATTTTCATACACACTATGTAAAGAACAATAATCTGTATATAATTCATTGTTGTTGACATAATTTTCTAAGCCTAAGGCTCCTATTGCTGTTTGTAGTTCATCCCAGGAAATTAATTTATATATAAGACAAAATAAGGATAAATGCTTTATAATTGAAACGTCACTATATTCATACCGGGTTTCTAAATAGTTAAAACAACTTTTTAAGAATTCAATTCTTCTTGACAAAATTATTACGTATTGTTTGACATTTGCTGAACTCGAAAATAAAAGAAAGACGCAGCATTTGTCAGTGCAGTTACCATGTTAGTTAAATCATGGTGTTGCACATTTATTTTCCTTTGAAGGTACGTAGCTGTTGGTCGCGTTCAGGAGGATTAAGATCTTATGACATCCTTATAAATCCACTTTTCTTGTTTCAAAAATGTCAACTTCTTGCGAGCAGTCCGTACTCTTTGAACGTGACGGATGTTAATTCATTTTTAATGCCTACGTCAGCTATTTTTGTATCTAGTCCCATTTTTCTTTTATTTGATTGCTCGAATTTTATCTGGACATATTTCTGATTGTCGGGACTCTGGACATGGTACTAAAAATCTGGACAATCCCAACGAATCCAGTCCATCTGGCAAGTATGAATGTATATGCAGAAAAATATACTTTCACGTTTGAGATTTTTCATACAAAACATGTTGATTTTCCCTAGAGAACACAAATCTGCAATAAGAAATTAGAGATGTCTAATAAATTGACAACTTCATTTGACCTTGAAAATAGGTTTCAAGGTCAAAAGCAAGGACACTCTTGTTTTACATCCTAGAAACTATGTATCTTTGCCTGAAGCATTTATTTTTAGCTTAGTTCTCGGGATATTGACCTGTGCGAATTCAAATGGAGCACCCGGTATAGTATCTGTATCGAAAGCACAACAAAATTAACTTTTTGTTCAGTGTAAGTTAAGTAATCCGGTATATAAACCATCAGCCCCTGGAATAGTTGCGCAATTTTGTGAGGCCCTTATTTTTATTCCAATCGTCACTGTCATTATCCCATTTCGCTACAATAAAATGACTTTTCAAATAGAATTCCTTAGGTACATAAATCTAAAAACCAATAAATTACAAAGCTTTTATTGGGGTTAGTCACACTGTGCGAGAAAATCCATTAGTGCATAAAAGCAGATACAATGAAAAGCTACAGATGCAGTAACTGGCTGCATCTAATGTCGCTATAAAAAAGCTAGAAAGCCAAATAAAATTAAAAAATCAAATAGAAAAATAATAAAAAACTAAATCAAATAGCAACAACAAATGCAGAAAAACTTGTTATATACTGAATGTTGTTGTTGTTGCTGCTGCAACTTTTTGTCGCTATAGTTGTTGTACTTGTTGTTGTTTGTGCATTCGTTTGAAATTTTTCTTTAGTAGTGCTGTAGTTGTATTCATAATATGTACCAATGTATGTATGTATATACATATACATATGTATGTATGTTTATAAAGAAAACTGGGTTATTGGCGCACATAGAAAGCGCATTGTATATATGTAGATATGTATGCACATGTGTACATTTATGTATAAACTCGTTCATATAACGCTTATACCACCTATATGAGAATTTGTATTGCAAGCAGCGCAGTGCTGCAGCAACAACAAAAAAGCTTTAGCAGGGAAATGATTATAACAGGAAAAAACTGATGACAAGAAAAGTGCATTTGATAGATTTTTATGAGCCAACAATGTGTTAGAATTGAGAGATACTCGCACTGTTTCGAGTAACCATCTCCAAAGATTTTATTCCAATTTGATGTCTTGTTTAATTAAAAAAATTGCAAGTTTTTATTAAAACATACAATATCGTCTATGTGGAACAAAAAGTCACTACATACATAGGTACATATTTACATTTTCATATCTTCAAGCTATCCGGCTTTTTGTATGCTTTTTAATAGATCTTTTATACACTTTGACAGTTGTTAATAAAAAACTTGTATTACACAAATTTTTAAACCGAGAGAGACCAGACCTATCATACCCGAAGGACTTTGATGCGCTGAATCCGAGCTCAGAATTGCTCCCATACGTCAAGTTTTCGAGATATCTTAACCTAAAAGTGAAAAAACACACTTTTTGACTATATTTGAGGTTATTTTACATCGCGAATAGATTTTTTTTTTCAAAAATGGTTGCGGCATCTGATCTACTCTTACCCTTCAAAACCTATTTTAAATAGATTACAATAACATTAGATGGCGTTGTAATGCAATGTACCCTCTGTACTGCTTTGCTCCGTACAGCGCTTTCCCTGCCTTCCCCTACATATGTATGTATGTATGTATGTTTATAAAAGCTGTTGGTCTTATTTTCAACTATCTAAAAGATCAGTTGCGTTGATAGGGCGAGACAAGGGGGCCGTCACCCTGTACGAAAAAACGTGGGGGAGGAGGTAGGGGTAGGGTGTGGCAAAATGGCCCACGTAATATTGAATTAAAAATTTGTGTTGATCCACAAATTTAATTAAATTTTATGGACCATTGTTTTTTTGAGTAAATTTAAATATTATTTGTTGAACATTTATGTATGTACATTCACGTTACGTGACTGTAGTAGACACAGAAGTATCTTAAGCAAATTAAAGAATCGTTTAGCTGATAATGATATCAGTCTCAAGCGATGTGATTAATGGATACAAAAGTATCGAAAGAAAAAAAAATTCTTAAAAACATCGGTTCAGATACTTTTTTCAGACAAATATTTAATACAATCACGAACTAAAAAGTAATTTCAACTATTTCGACTGAAATATACAAAAGCAACGAAAAATTTTAATACCTATGTATTTACAAAATGTGGTTCCTAACTTTCTATTTATAATTAATTTATCTTAATAATGCAAAGTAATAAAAAATAATATGTTTTAATTAACACCAGTAACCTTTGTTTTTTGTTAGCGAAACTTACAAATACCATCAACTGAGTCACATACATATTTCAAGCTGTGATTACAAAATACAAAAGTATCTAAAACAATTCAGCAAGTGTATTAAAAATAGGTATTAGTTGTTATTTATTTGAAATTTAAAGCAATCAAAAATAGTACCTTTTGAACCTGAATACACAAATAACTTAAAGCAACTTAATGTTAAAACAGCAACTTTAATAATTTTCTATATAATTTAAAAAACATTTCAATAATTGACTAAAAATATTAATTGGACACCTTTTTTGACTACAATTTTTGAAAATCAGCATAGATATATATGTACATATGCACTTAAAGAGCATCATATAAATAGATACTAAAGTACTTTTTATTATCATAAAAAAGTTTTTACTGAAACTGTCATTCACTTAAACATCTTCAAACGCAACGCCCAAAAGATACAAAAGTAGGTATCTGCAGCGAATAAACTAGCGAAAAAGTCAAACAACGTAGAAAACATGAAAACTTTCTTATCTTCAACGACATTTCGCGCCATTTCCTATAGATACGCATAAACTCGAATAAAATAAACATTAAACAATAAATAAATAAAAAAAATGTATCTAGATACTATGAAATGGTAAAAGGCAGCGCAAAGCGAGGAAGTTAAGAAAAAAAAAACGATATAAAAGAAAAACCTCTTTTTTTACAGCTACAAAAAGCTTCTTTATGTGTCAGCAGGGCACACGCAGCAGCACACGACGCAAAAAAAAACAACAACTACAACGATAGGACTAAGAACAACCAGCAACTACTTTTTTTGTGTTTCTTTTTTTGTTGTAATTTTTGCTGTGGCTTGCACACTTTTTATTTTCCACTGAAAACTACACACATCCAATGAATATACAAACCAGTTTTAAGTAGTTTCTTTTTTTTTTTTGATTACGGTCATTTTTTAGCGTTTTTTTACTATGTAGATACTTTAATTTATTTTTCGATTTTTTTTTATTTCTTGGAATATCTATCTACCAGATACATTTGTTCACTGTCATACCTATTTGGTGAGCAAAAAAGAAATGCCAAGAAGATTTGTATTTCATATTTTTGCAACACTAATCAAGCTCTACATACAAATTAGCATCAATTACTGTTATTAACCCTTTGATGGTTGAGGCAAAAGAATTTAAAAACCGGTGTAGAGATATACCGGATATATGCATATGTATATCTGGATAAAAAAAGTATATCAAAAAAACGTATTTTTAATTAATTGAAGAGATTAAGTACGATCCATATCCATTTTGAATTTCTACTTATTTAAGTTGGGTTTATTTTGCTAGGGCTTGGGCCTCCCGAAATAAAATCATGTATGTGTATATGCCAGAGTGTTGGATGGCCACTTCCCAGCGGCGAAGTTAAGTAGTGGGAGATATGCAATTGCCACTTGGGCTCTCGTCTAACGGGGGTCCCCTTTAGATAAATTATTTAACCCTCCTTTCATAGATTTAAGCAGAAATAAGAAGTGAGAACCTTTCATATTGAACATGGCTGTTCAATAAAAATTTTGCAATGCAAAAAAAAAGAGGCCTAAACTTTACCTCTTAACTCCACTACTGCCGCCTCCTTTAGGATTATGTTGAAGAACTTAACATTAATCTAAACTTGATTCAAAATTTTTAAGCTTTAACTGTAAAGTAATTTTTGCAAATATTCTATAAAATGCTAATGAAAAATAATTTTAAAAAAAACAACAACAATGTAGTCAACACAAGAAACAACAACAACTATAAACAATAATTTTCAGCTGTCATATCATGCTAACTGCTGCCAGCGAGTTAATAACTTGAAAATGTGTCATGTTTAGCAATAGATAGAGACAAACAGAAAAAAAAAACGCACAGCAAAATGAACGCCAACCATGTGGGGATCGATATGGAACCCGAATCGAACGTCGACTGAACAAATTTATGAAATTCACAGTCAGTAAAGATTTTTTTTAATAGCTACTAGAATCATTAGCTTTATGCAGGGGCGTAAAGTTAAAAACACAGCAACAAAGCTTAAAAGTCAAACAAAGATGTGGCGCTGTAAAATGCCTTTGAAACGAGTTACACTTTGAAGGTCCATTAATGGACTTAGACATTAATGTGCATATAATACCAGCTGGAAAGTTTCAAATGAGTGACCAAGTCAAAGTACATACCTACATATGGTACAGTACTGTCGCGCTCATCCGGAAACATAAAGTTTCGGGGTATGTCCGAATAACTGGATTTGTCCGGAATACAAAAAAGTGCCATAACTTAACGAAATAAATTTGAAAAAAATCAAAGTTTAGATGTTCGTTCCAACGGTAGTCTATTTGGTAACCAAAACATACTTTGACGTAGTTTTGTCCGAACTGTAGAGGCAAAATTTCAAAATTGTTTGAGTCGTAGAGATGTCCGGATTACTGGGAAGTTCGGACCATGTACATACCATGCTCGGTACTTAATGCTGCTCGTATTCGACTTTTGTTAAAGATATTTGGACGTTGAGAAAATGTGAAACTATAAAACGTTAGCTTTTCTATGAAACCGTTTATATTGCGAGGTTTGCAAAATGACTCAATTGCCAACATTTTGTGGGATTATTCGAGCTATTTTCATTGAAAATTTCTTAAGAGGCTGCCCTATAGGAGAATTTAAGAAGAACAAACAGAAAATCAAAAATTTTTATCCATAGCTAAAGTGAAACTTCACTAAAGCATTTATGATTCAGATTTTTGTGCTTCTATTTCCCTATATCGAAAAACATCTTTTTAATTCAAATTTCCACAGTTCACTAAGCACAAATTTTACCAAACTTGGTACGAGAACATTTGGGGATTTAAGCCAAACACAATCAAATTTCTATACAAAAAAAATTGTTTATAATGATTCAGCAAATTTCCTATTGGGATATCACTCTTCGCAAGTAGTTAAGTACTGTGGAATAAAAAAGTGGAAAACCTTGAAATGCTTAACTAGCTTGCATTCTAAATTGTGTGGAAATCATACGAGTATATGAGATGCGAGCCGCAATTGTTTCAATACAACGTTTTTCTATCAATTAATCACTACTATTCTGCCCTCAGAAGCGAAATGGGCGTATCTCAAAAAAATTCATATTCGTGATTCTTGTGGCATCTAATAAACTACGCCAAATGCCGGTATCTTAGTTCAAACGTATAAAAATTTAATAAGAAAATGTCCTCTATCCCAGTTTTACATGTATTTCATTGACATCAATTATCTCGAAACGCGTTTTTTTGAGATACGCGTTTTTCGCTACTGAGGGCAGTATTGCACTGCTATTGCTACAAATAGAAAAAACCAGTTGAATTTGTTCAAAATTCATCATATTTTGTTAGCTTTAATTATAAATACAACAGACAAATTCGTATATAAACACATACATACAAAGTTAAAATACCTAACAATTGCAATTGTTAAGTTAATTGCTTTTGCCTTTTTAATTTGCAATTCATGACAGAGAACTTTTAATAGTTAGTGATTTGTTGTTGTTGTTCTTTTTGTTGTATTTATTGTAAATTTACTATATAATTAGCAAATAATGTTAGAATCGGTATATGTTAGTCGCTTCATAGATATGAAATCATCATTAAAGTCAATAAAATGTAGTTTTTTTTTTGTAGAGTTACAACTTGCAAGCGCTAATATCTTTAGAGCTTTGCTTCTGAAGGTTAATTTATAATGGGGCTTTTTGTTGGTGTTGTTGTTGTTGTTGTGTTTCCTTCTATGAATATTACAATAGCGACATATATAACCTTGAGTTGTCATTGCTATTGCATAGTGGTAGTGAAATCGTCAAAGGTTTTAGTTGCTTTCAATGCAAATATGCTGTACGCACAGTAAACTCATGATTAACGTGACGAATCGTAATTCAGTTGGGAGTAGGTGCAGAACTTCTTTTTACCATATTTAAAGAAAATATACTGTCCAGAAGATTGCAGATTTTTTCATACAAACGAAAAATGACAGATAGATGATAGCTTAAGGGCAGGGGCCGCAATAAGTGTTGGAGCAGTAGCGTACCTAGGGTGGGTCAACAGTGCGGCCGCACCGGCATAAGCCTATTTGTCATGTTTTCGAAATATTTTACTTTGAGAGTTTCAAATATCTGCCCTTATTCCGGGAAAATTCGTTACCAAATTCGGAAAATCTGATCTGCTTGGATGAAAAATTTGTTCGAAAGTGTTAGTGAATACAATTGTACCACTTTTATAAAACACTATCTGTGACTGGATTGAGATATATCTTAATTCGAATGGCTTAAAGCTGGGCAGGATTTACAAAACTTTCTTTTTTGCGCACTCATAACTCTCACATAATTCACGAAAAATCATTGCACGATGAGAAAACGTCTGGTTGGGCTGGTGTTTGCTCCGAAACCATCAATGTGCCATTCTTCTTCAGAGCTGGTCAGACAGTCAATTGTGGTCGATATCGGTGGAAGCTGGCACACTTTGTATTACCGCAAATGCTACGTTAAAAAGGTCTGGACCGTCTTCTAGTTCCAATAAGACGACACGACATGCCATACTGTGCGCTCAACAATAGACTTTTGGCATCGGAAGTTTACATTGACCAGATTGAGATGGCGCACCGATTATTAGTTTGGAGCCTCATGTGAAACTTCTTAGGTTATAACTTATAATTAAGAAAATAATTTAATTGCTTATATCGAGATAAGGTTATAATTAATATAATTAAAAAATAAAGATATAATTGATGCAGACAAAATAATTATTTGATATAAGTTAACATGCCATATATTGCACAGGATTGAATGAAGTTATGTGATTTTTGTGGTAAGAAGCCCCAAAGAGTAGGTAGTAATTTGGCATTACTTTGAAGCTCACTTTTGTGATATTTACTTTTGTCCCCAATAAATACTACTCTATCTAGAAACTTTATGATAAATCATATTGTTAAGAAGGTAATATAATGAAAGAAAACTTAAAATTATATTATGTAGGTATAGTGAATTCTATTAAGGGTATGCTACCATTAAATTTTATCAACATGATTGGTGCTAATCTCAAGTTGGACAACTACCAACAATGATATGCTAATACACATAGTGTCAAATCACTTTGAGATGAATGTAGTAAAGTTTATATATTCGATAATATATATAAAAATTAAATTTGTTTCACCCACTTTTAATTAAAATGTAAACAAAAAAGTTAGTTCTTTTGACAATAGAATTGAGCTAAATATTTAATGTTATAACAGTATACAATTATATATAACTTCTTTGTTAACTAATTTTACTCACTCTTATTCGACAATATCTATTCACATATTGTTTCACATATATATGAAAAAAAATCCGAAATACTATGTTTTCTTGGGTTAAAACAATTTCATATTTATGTAGTACTTATATGGTAAAAAATGTTTCCGTTGACCGAAAGTGTCAATATCATTTAGTTGTGTTAATATATTTGCACTGACAATTAGTTATTATCTCTATGCACCTTCTTGTTTTATTTGTTTATATTTTTTTTCTAAAACATATTTGTTTTGTTTTATTTTTTTTCTGCATTGTAAATTAGTCATATTCTGACTGTATTCTTTCATCAACAACTTATTTTATTTTGTTTCAAAAAAAAACCAATTTTACACATTATTTTTTGTATTTGAGCAACGTTTATTTTATTCATAAATTCGTCATCTAACGTCTATCGACATCGACTTAACTTGGACGAATGTTTAGAAATTTTCATTTGAAGCTCAATTCTCTGGGTCATGCTTTTTCCCGTATGATTGTTGGTAGTGTTCAGCTTTCGTGTTTTTGTTACTGTAATTTTGTTGCTATTGGGTTGTGTTCAGTTAAAATGTGTGTATGGTTGTTTTCCTTTGTATTTTGTATGTACATATGTATGTATGTATTTATGTATGTATTTACGTGGCAAAAAAAAAGTGCTTTTTTCGTAATACCCTAACAAGAATCTCTGTCTCTCTCTACCCCTATGATGTTGATTTTTTTTTGTGTCGAAAGTCATAAAAACAGTGACGTTACGTTTATTCCAAAACCAACGTACGGTTCGATGTTAACTTTCGGGGCCGTCCATTAATTACGTAAGGTGTGTTTTTGAAAATTCAGACCTGGTGAGATTTGGTGAGATTTTGCCGTACTCCCTCCTCCCCCAATTTGACTCACGTAATTAATAGATGGCCCACTTACACTCTGCATTAAAAAGTTGACGTGAGATTTTCATTGACCCCCCCTTCCCCTTGATGAGATTGTGTGAGATTTTGCCGTACCCCCTCCCTGTAATTTGACTCAAGTATTTAATGGATGGCCCCTTTCTCCAATATATCGTAAATTTCATAGTGAAAAGACTGTCCGTTTTTGAAGTCATATCACATATTTTTATCATCCAGAAAAATTGCCCACCCTCTTGGCTAAATACAATACAGACACTTAGACAGACAGCAGGGCATACATACGTAATAGAGGTCTGCGTGAGTACACTCGCTTTGTCTGCTGTCGAGTACAGTGTTTTCATTGACATTGTACGAGTCATCAGTAGACTCTCACAACACAGTTCTTTTGTTTTGCTTTGATTTGATTCGTGATTTGCGTTCGTAAGGACTCGATAGGCTCGCAATAGTACCGAGTGGATTGATGGTCGTTTCAATCGCACTCACGTACACCTCTAATGCGCAAGCAATACACTTACACATGCAAAACCATATGATGTAAAGAATTTATTTAGTAAATCAAAATGCAATAGTGCGTCGATTTTAAGACGCACTTGAATGTTTGCGGGTGGTAACTGATGTACCATCTGAATCAATTTTAACTCTTTCGTAAAAGAACTCTGCGGAGACCACCTGGAAATTGCTCGGCACATCGTCGAGTTAAAGTTTTTGTGCAGTATCGGCATACTCAGCCGAACTACTTGATATTATCTTATCTATTCTCTTATCGACTTTATCAATGTATTCCGATACCTTTCAATTTTTTCGATACTAGTCAATATTTTTCACTGTTCTTCGAAACTTCTTGACACCATTCAATTTATTTGATGTTTTTCGATACTTTCCGATATGTACTTTTCATTTTATTTCTACATTTTCTATACTTTCCGACTACTATTGATTTGTTTCGATACCATTTGATATATGTATAATATTAGACTTTGTCGTACATAACTGTATTTTTCGATGGAGTTTTTTCAAGTCTCGAATTTATTATTGTTTTTCGTTATTCGACTTCTATTCATTCTATACCGTCACTGTTTACAAATAAAATACATACAGCTAAAACTATTTTGTTGCTGCGCATTTAACAAAAGCTTTTAAAATACCCGCTTTCCTGTTAACGCCCCCTCAGCCCATTAACAACATTCGTTTCATGTAAAATGTTATCATGCGAAAAAATTGCCCGATTCATTTGGTATTCGCTATTAGAAGAAAACATATAGACAAGAAATACAAAAACGACGCAAAAACAAAATGCAGATTAAACGCAAAAGATAAAGCGAAAACCCCCAAAAGAAAACTCATAGATTGGTGAGAAATGACAACACACAAGTGATGTTTTCAGGGTTAATACTACTGTGTCCCGTATGGATGGGATGCATAGAAATGCGTGTTGTTAAGCATCTGGGAAAAAATTATTGCGACACAACACAACGCAACACAACGCAAATACTGATGATGTCGATGATCAAACAAAGCACAATGCGTTGTAAGTGTACAATTCTGTCCTCAGAAGCGAAATGGGCGTATCTCAAAAAATCGCGTTTCGACATAATTGAAGTTTTGTATATGTCAATTTGTTGGGATAGTGGAAATTCTCTTAGGAGAATTTTTATAGGTTTGAACTAAGATACCTACATTTGGAGTTGTTCAATAGATGCGTAATTTCTTAAACTATCCGATGCCATAAGAATTACGAATAAGAATTTATTTTGAGATATGCCCTTTTCGCTTCTAAGGGCAGAATTGCTGGTGGAAAACATAAACGAAAATTCAATGACGATGAAAAACTATTGCGCCAGAAGAAACACAAGTAATCCCCTCTAGACTTTGAATTTGAGTTTTGAATTGTTACAAAATTTATTTATGCGACTTGATTAAGAATTATTTTGATAATGGCAATGTTGCCACATTATGGCTTTTGTTTAAAAGTTGAAAACGGCCTTTTTGTTAAAATTTTCTAATATTGCACACGATTTCCCAAAATGAGTGGTACCTTAAGATACCATTGGCGGAACTACACTATCGGATAAAAGCATAATCAAGAAACAAACGAACAGAAGGTGGAACCTTACCGCCGGATGCAGAACGTCTCGAATCATTTGGCCTAAACTGAATCTGCGAAGGACGCAAACTCTCTTAAAATTCAGAAGAGGAGAGTTAAGGACTGTTGTAGGAGTACTGACGGGGCACTGTGTAATTGGCCTTATGGCCGCCAGTTATGGTGCTTCTTTCAGAGCACAGGAACTGCGGAGATGAAGAAGTGGATGAGACGGTTAAACACCTACTCTGCGAATGCCCGGGGCTAATGAGAAGACGAATCAAATATATTGGTTCTGCGTTCTTTGTTGGTCTTGAGGAGTTAGCTGAGTTGGAACTCACCAGCATCCTCAACTTCACTAAGGCTTCAGGGTGGTTCGCCCCCATTCAATAGGACTATTAAAGGAGAAGAAGAGGAATATGTCTACAAATATGTAGGTTATCACAATGGGCAAACTGCCCCCGAGTGCATCTTGCTATGCAAGCAACCCTTTTAACCTAACCTCACCTTGATTCAATAGTGGTAGCGAAGTTTGATATTCGTTATCACTAAACATTAAGTGGAATTGTAAATTTAATTCCACTAAAACTGAAATGTTTATTAATAGTTGAAACGATAGGACATTGATAATTTCATACATAAGTTCTCGCTCTAGGCATAATCGAACACTGCTCTTTTCAACAGTTATGGGTCAAATTATCTCAAACTAAAGAATGCGTATCGCGAGTTGTAATTGCGTTATGCATATTAAGCGTTTAGTTGCGCATTCGGTTCATTGTTCCGTTTGAATCCATATCCGCTTGCAATTAAAGGTCTCACACAAAATGCTGTTTCTCGATTAAAATGTTCGATCACATGTTTTTTATACATATCTGATTTTTCAGAGAAAATAATTTTTTCTTTTAACAAATATTAAAAATTCAATTCAAAGCTGATTTCAGCATATACCAGAAATAGTAATCTACTTCTTAAGTCTTTGGTATATGAGATGACAAATTCAAATCAAAATGCAGCGGCCGAGTTATTTAGCTGGCTCAAGTATATTTTATCAAGGATTTAAAAATTTTCCAGAGAGTTGTAGAATGCATGAACTTAAACAAAATAGGGACACGTAAGCTTATTACATTTGAAATATAATATTTTGGTATACCCTGCAAGATATGGCTAACTGAATGGTTAGATTCTCAATATTGCTCTGTTCAAATGATAGGAAAAGCTGACTAAAATTTTATCGCCACTTTTAGTGTTCTTACTGGGTACATTAGCTGAACAAATCAGGGATTTCCATTTTTGTATCTCGGGCCTAACAGAAGAAATTTATTATTATTATTATTTCCTTGTTACTATAGGAAAAGTTTAATTTCTTTTGAAATCTGGCAGCTTTTTCTCTTGTATTTTCTTCGATTTTAATTCTTCTTGCACCCTTCTCAATCTTTTTACAGTAGTTCTATGAAAGTTGCGTAATTTTTTTGAGTTCCTGTTTATCACAAATACAATAAATGTGGAATATACTATATACTTTTTCTGTGTTATTTGGCATAGTGGTTTCGGTATCACCCCAACCCTTATCAAAGTTCCATTACTTCGAAACTGCGTCGCCCTCTGTACGTTTTGTTGTGGAATTTAATTTTTCTCATTCCCTTACACTTTTCATTACTTCTATTGCTGAGCTCGTGAACAACGTTAAAATTCCTTCAATTTCAGTTCCGTTCCTTCCAAAGTACGAGAAGATTTTCTCTGCTCGTTTTATTTTCCGACGTTTATTTTCCAACCCTGCCACATAAATTGGGTTGCATTGTTGCGCATGTCGAGAATTTTATTTCACTTTCCTTGTTTTTTTGTTTTGTTTTCACATTGGTTTTCACATTTTCATCGTATCCTTCGTGTTGCTATCTTCAAAATATTTAGGAAAATTCTTTCGTCATCGGATACCCTTCTTCTACTTTTGCTTGGTTTTTGCAATTTTAGGGGTGGTTTTTGCTCTAAAAATGGTTTTTCTTGCTGTTTTATTTTTGTTCTTCTTCTGGCTTTTATTATAAATTATATTTTGCCTTGTAGGACAAAAGGATAAAACTTTCTCGATCTATAGACTTTTTTGTATAAGGCTGCTTTTAATGCATTTGTAATGACTTTAGCTTCGCATTCATTATTGATTTGGTGTATGGTATGGCATAACCGAATTCCTATTGAATCTCGTAAATTATGTTGTAATCAGTAGAGATGCCTTGATATTTATTGAAATTTTTTCTTTGGCACCAGATGTTTTATTTAATGATGTATAGCGGTTATTCAATTGAAAAAATATTAATTTACATAAATATTTACGTATGCCTTTTCCTATCAAAGTAAATATATCTATAAAATTGGCAAATTTAAGTAAAGTTGAATCCAGTCGAAAACTTTGTTAGTTTCGAATACTATGCTGCTTAACAAAAAATTCGCTAGCTAAACTTTGTTTAAAAGAAATTCAACCTGAAACGGAGGTGAGACTATAAATACATACCTGGATAAAAAAAATACATGTTTTCTTTTAGCTCGATACACTTTATTTAACGTTTCGCAAATCATTGGATTCCATTACAATATTTCTCCAACCAAACGTTTGCTTCAGTGATCTCATTATTGGCACCAAATCACTTTTCCACCGAGGTATTTTTTCAAGTTCGGAAACAAGTAACAGTCTCACGAGTCTAAAACTGGAGAGTATGATTGATGTAGAAGAACATCCTAGGAATTTTTGATTAGAAATAACACGTGTACGAACTCACACATTGTTTGAAGAAAGATATTCAATCTCTTCCCCAATTGCAGTTTTTTTCCAAACTTTGTTAAAACGATATAATTAGTTGGACAGTAATTACTCCTCCCTTTTCAATGTAATTGATGTGGATTGTGTTCTGTTGACCGTTAAAATCGCCTTGGTCTTAGGCGGTACGCTGTTTTAAGTGTTCTTTTGTCTTTTGCTACTGTGTTGGATTCATAGTTATGAATCAAAGTTCTTCGCATTCCACTTTAAGATCACCAAATATTTCCATCAAGTTGTCCCACTTGTGTGTCTATGATCAATTGTTAATTTTTTATATATATGTAAATTATCATCAAAAATTGTCTGCACCTATTCTAATGATATGCACATAGCTGTGCTAATCTCGCGCATTCTGAAGCTTAAATCATTCATTACCATATTACTAATTTTCTGAAGTGATTAACTCATTTGACGACCTGATAGTTGAATCATGGCTGGCGCTAGATACTTGTCAATCGTATCTTATTCTATACAAGACCTTAAAAGCTAGAAATATTTTCGACTAAAAAACATATTAAATAGAACACAGAACAAGTTGCCAATATCCTGCCGTCCTTATGGAACAATATTCTTCAACCGAGAATTAGATCTATACATCAGGGAAGATCATATCTTCAATAGGTCCCACTTTTAAGCTTCAAGATGTGAATCACTGCTAATCAATAGGCAAACATTATTTTTTATTATTATTTTAAATTTATTTAAAAATTGTTGAAGGACAAAAATGACAGACTTTATTTCTTATGAAAAATAGTTTCAAGTTTTGAGCGATGTTGAATTCAAGAAATTATTGAAAAAAAAGAAAACTCTGATTTGAAATTGTAATAAAATAACACTCAAAAAGTTTCCAATTCAAAAATTTTGAAGATATTCTTAAAATTTCTGGCAAACAAAATATTCTTCCTAAAATCCTGCACAGGAAATGTTACAGCAGATTTTTCGATAATCTTCACTGAAATTTTTATCAAGATCCATAAGATTCAGTATTGAATATTTCCATATATCATATTAAATTTAAATTTATTCTAGATCATTTAGAAACACAGTTTTGCTAATACTTCACATCTAGTTTTGAATTCAATAAGTTTTCTAGTATTCAGAAACAATTTCTTCTAGGTAACATTATTGAGATTTATAAAAAATTGAGTTTTCACAAAAATCCTTGATTGAATTTTAAATCGGCGCTAGAGCTGATCTTCTCATAATTTTTGTAACTGAAGTTATGGTAAAAATTCAACGGTTTGCACACTTTTGGACACTCCATATTTTTAGTTTAAATTTTCGGTTTCTTTAGCTTCTTGTTTTTTTTTCCTATCACATTCACAACATTATAAATATGGATATTATTAGAGGCGAAAGCGATTCTTGAGCTATATTCATATCTATAAGTGTATCCCGAGATTTTTTTGCAATTTTACGATTTCTTTTCGAGGTTACAGAGCCTTAGGTACATAATAAACATGGTTTTATATACATATCTATAACAGCTTATTTCTCAAGATATATACTGTGTATACTGTAGATAACGTATAATTAAATTAAGAAAATCCTCAGAAATCATGAATAATTTGCAAAAGTTCATAGCTTCGAGCATGCAGCGCATAACTTAAAAATTAAAATTTTTAGCCAAAATAAGATTCAAACTTTATCTAATAAAATATTGCTAAAATTTGAGTTGTTTTAATGTTTGGAAACTTCATATATTTTGAGTTATTTGCATACTTCTTTGTTTTTATATGAATTTTACAATTTAAAGGACATTCTAAAGACATTTTCTAAGAATTATTTTTTTCTATAGTTTTGTTAAGCAAGCCAAAGGCAATAAAAAATGCTGAGAACTACTTGACACTTTTAAAATTTATCCATTTGAAACACCCTTTCATACTCAGTTCTTTTTTCATACATATATATTTTTAAACCGACTTTTACTCATTTTCAGACCAAAATGTCGTTACTTTTATAGCGAACGGAGAAATGAAAGAAGAGCTCTTTTGTGGTTTAAACGTTGATGCAAACTTCAACTTATAGACTGTCGTCGACTACCTGCCTACATACATCATGGATGTGAATGTGTTCAATGCACGTACGTTGCAAGTTGTATGCTGCAACGTCATTGCTGTCCCAAATAATCGAGGTCATTGAACCCACAACGCATAGGGTACCATCAAGGTACGCACACTCGACGGCACCTATCATAAGAAACATGTGACTGCGAAAGCGTGCAGCAGGGAAAAACAATGAAGGAACAGTCTGCCAAAGCAGAGTGCATAGTAATCAAATTGAGGAACGCATTGCATTGCAGTGTGAAAGTGCAACAAAAAAACCAAAACGGTGAAGTTTTCAAGGGGTAAGTAAGACATTACAAAAGAAATGAAAACAAATAAAAATTCGGTGCAGTAAAAAGATTGTGGAGTTTTAATTTAATTTTTTTTTTGTGATGTTATTGTTGGCTTTGTTTGCTTTTTTCCACAACAGTTTGATCGTTCTGTCCTTCCCCATTTACACAAAACAGCAGTAGCTGTTTGTTGCTATGTACGTGCAGCTATTTGAATATGAAGTGAATACACAGTGGAGCAAGTAGATAAACAAAATAAAAAAACAAATAAAAAAATAAAACAATAAAAAAATTTATTATATGTAATTAATTTTTTGAAAATACGGCGAAAATTAATTTTGGTTCATTATCAAACCCACCTGAAATGTTTTGGTTCTTTAATTTTTTGAAAACAGTTTTTTCTAAATTGTTATGTATTAAAAATTCGAAAATAAATTTGAATCGCCCATAATCTCCAAAGGGACTTTTCTACTGTTTTGATAGAAAAAATCAAGTATTACATGATGGGAATGTATTTTGGACATGACCTAAGCCGTCCCAATCCTATTTAAGTGCTAATTCAATAAAAAAGTCTTATATTACATAATATTAAACATGATCCGGGGTCTTCTTGATCCTCTAATAAGGTCTTTTGAAAGATGTCTTGTTATAGAATGTTTTTTTTTTGCATTCTTTTATTTATTGGATCTCTTTACATTGTAAAGACTAACAATAAGTTCTAAGCTCTTACATAATTCTAATTAACACTATTACAAATTATGTATATATAAATTAATATATTTATTATAATAAGTAACTTAAAGCTCTGCGGGACTCAAAATAAATAAAAATAAATATTTTTGCTGGTCTAAAATTGTATTATGGACATATTATTTGGATATTTTATTTGGATATTGTAATATTTTAGTTGAACAGACACCACACCGATTTTCTTAAAATTTTAGTATGCTTAGAGTACAGCATGCTGATTAAGAATATATAAATGCATTAGGGTGATTTCAAAATAGTTTTAAGCATTACCATCTCTTTATTTTTTTTTTGCTTAATATGGCTCAGGACCGGATTTACCTTAGAAGCACACTAGGCCAGTGCCTAGGGCGGCACGATTTTAGGGGCGCCAAATATTGGGAACTTTAAATGTTTTTTTTGTAACTTCTTAAAGGGGGAAAAAGTGCAAATACTGGGATTGTGTGCACTAAATTACCTAAAAGTGTTAACAAGCAAAAAAAAAAAGGTCCTCACTTTTGATATTACAAAATTTTTTTTCTATATTTACTAGTGAAGAGGGGCGGCACTTTCTGACTGGTTTTATTTCCTTTTTCATTTGACGACAAGTATGAACGGTGAGCCACAAAACCAAAGTGATAAAAGGTGCCATAATGTAAACCTGAATTTTTGAAACTTCTTATTTGTTGCAAAGAAGCAAAAAAGTTTCAATTAAGCTATAGCTTGTAGTTTCATGGCTTTGTTTAGTAAGGTCGTTTTAAAAATGTGTACGCTATTATTGTCCCATTGTAGCCCATCAAAGTCGTCAAAATGACAATAATATAGCAATAATACAAAAAAAAAAAATCGTACCTACAGGTAGTCCATGCGTCTACCAGCCAAGCATTTCATTATATTCGAGAAAAAGTTCAAGCATCGGAGTTACGCACGTGTTGTGGTTACGTATGCGATACGGTTCAGTTCATGTCAGTGCATTTTATTTGAGTGCAATCAGGTCCGGTCAATGTCCTCTACCATCTTGTTTTCAATTTGAAACTTTGTTGTGCGTAATCCTTTCGTAATGCAATATGTTAAGTCAATGACTTAGGGTGGCTCAAAATGACCCATATATTGTAGTTTGTATTCATCTGAGCATTGATATTTAAGTACTTTTTTATTTATTTTCAGAATTTTGCAAGCAAGAATTAGGATATTTAATATGGAAGGATGTATAACAGAAAAACGAACAGAATTCATCGTATTTTATTTTGTGTCTTGATGCAGCGTTCATATCGTCGATATTTTAATGTGCAGATTATGAATAAGGTAGCTTCGCTATCAAGAAAAACTGCAGAATATGGATAACTGAAAATTCAAGAGCAGCTCAATAGCGAGGATTATACCTATATATGTATGTATGTATGTATGTATATACTTACTAATTCAAAAAATTATTTTTGCAGTTTTATAATAGAGGACTCCCTCATTATTTTGTCAAGAAAACTTTTTCCAATTTTTAAGCTTATAAAACACAGGGTGCCTTTTCATGATATCAGAAAGAAAACCAGCCGTGCACATAATTAAGAACGGTCTGTGTTGTCAGTCAGTAAGATCACTTAAATTGATTTGAATATGTTTTACTACCAATAATTTGTTGTAGACAATCAATTTATTTTAATAAAAGTTACAAACAAAAAAAAAACCTAAGAAAAAATAAATCCAGTGACTCCAAAACTCGCGAATTAATTTTGGGCCTTTTTAAATGAAAAAACTCTTATAGTGAAATCGCTTAAGTTGTAAAGTATTCAAAAACGATGGTTTTTAATACTATTCACCATTTTCGAAAGTATTCAACAGCAAAAACTGTACCCCGAAAACGTAAACCTCGTGTAACGACTGAAAAAGAAGACAAAATTCTTGTTTGTGAGGCCGGTTTCAGTAACTGTTTTTGGTGAAATTGGCTCTGCACCTTCCGTTGATACCGTAAAACGTCGTTTGAGAGAAGTTAAACTGTATGTATGTACATATGTATTTGCTTTAAGGAAATACAACTTACTCCGTAAGCCATTCTGTATGTTCTATTATGTCATGAAATTTTTCCAGATTTTTTTTCGAGGAAAGCTTAAAATTTAGTTGATTATATGTAACCTCTACAGTTCCTGCGTAAGAAATTTAATATTGATATGCTTGTATTATTACTGAAAGCTCCTATATGCATCAGATTAGAAAGACAGATGTCCCATTTTTCATCTGAACTATAAAACTTTTGCCATAATAAATTCTGACTGAGGAATGGTCAGTCTTTTAAAATAGAGATATGTCCTCGAATGTACTTACGTATATGCATTAAATATGTTCCATACTTTTAACAAAAGTTTTGAAATTACTAAATACAACTCAAATAATGTTTTGGTATTCATTTGTTGATCTCAATCATTCGCAACTCAGTTTATCCATAACAATGTTTCAGTAAATCAAAATTGTTGATTAAATCAGCAATTACTTTGAATTTAAAATCAAATAATGTTGCAGAATTTTAAATTCTACATATTAGAGTAAATATTAAAAATTACGAATATAAACAAGAATATGAAATAATTATCTAAGCGCAAATACAAAATGATATGATAATGAAAACTTTCTATTCTATGTATGCATGCCATAGGTACATAAAATATTTATGATATGTTTTGTTAATTTTTTTTTTTCAGAAAAGATAACAATACAGTAAAACCACTTTACTTCTTGTCAAGTCGAAACTTATGTAGGTATACTACGAATTCCTTAAAATTTATATTTGAAAATTAATATGGATAAAAAGTATCGCATGCGTAGTTTTTAGTCCAAAAAAATATTTTGGCGCAAGTTATGGCAGGATAACTGGCAAAAGTATGGTAATAATGTGCTCCTATTTGGTTTCAGTTTTGTATTAAAGAATACATTAGTTGGATTAAGATACAATTTGCTCAATTTTTTTTTTTTTAAATGTACTCCGATGTAGTTCATCAATGAACGGCCGTAAAAATGATCAGACATCAATGACAGCGATGTAGGCACATATGTACGTACATACATATGTTTTCTTGTAAGAATTAAGTTTCAAGCTTGGAAACCTGGTGTATGAGTCAAACATGCTAGCCGCTATCAATCCTTTGGATTGAAGTTTTTTCATGGTATACATTTTTTAGTGCCTAATAATTAAAATATTTTTCGTCAACGAAATTACCCTTTTTTTGTGACTGGTAAACTTAAAACGACAGCACTGCAATCTGAATTCCCTAGACTTGGAAGCGCTGGCCAACAACAGTGCAGACAAACAGAAGCGATAACAAAAAACAAACGAAAAAACACTGGCACTAATTATTCATTTATTCATCTCATTGTACTCGCACTTTTTATGTACAGTCATTGCTTATGTTCGAATTTTCGCAGCGCCAACATCATTCGTGAATACGCGCTGCTGTACATCAATATGCCAGCAAATTAACGAACAGACGAACAATGTACGAATACTCCGATAAGTTAGATACAAATACAACAACAACAACATTTAAAATCAACGTTAAGTTAAACAACAAACATAACTGAACGAATATTCTTTCGTCGTCATCGTCATCGTCATCGTTCTTGTTGAGCGAAAGAGAAGTATCAGATGTGGGGTGTATACATCGAATTAATGTATGTGTACGAATGTATGAATGTCTGAGTTAATGAACGATGAATATGAAAACCAGTTTAGTAGTCGATAAGTGTTTGTTGAGAAAGGTTCAAATCGCTTTAAGAATTTTTGTTTATTTTTTTCCCCCTATACATTAATTACACAACATCAGAAAACTTTAAACAAAGGTATTCAATTCAGTAAGCATTATGAAAATATGTTTTTACATTTTCACATCATTTATTATTCATTACTTTTTAGCTATTCTACTACCAGCAGCATTATGAATGACGAAGTAGCGCGTTCAAGTGAATATTTTGTGCTAAAAAAATTGTTAAGTTCATGGAATTTAGAATGCCTAATAGAATATTTTACGGGTAAGTTATAGAAGGTATTGCATTTGGATATTTTATTTACATTCTCGAATTTCATTAAAAAAAAATAATACAGAAATCATTGGTAGAATGTGAGCTATCAGAAAAATCTGAAGTCGTCTGCAAAATATCTAGTTACTATTTGGGTATTTTATGAAAACCAATCTTAAGACAAATTCTTTAAAAAAAATTTTATTAAAACGTAAAAAAAGAAGAAACAAAAACAATTTTCGTGACGTGACGATTAAAAATTAAATTCCAAGAACTTATAATTATAATAAAAATGTTGAAATATAATTTTAGAAAAATTCGAGCAAAAAATAGCAACTACATAGGAGAAGTAAACCCAAGCCGCTTGAAATTGTTCTAAAAAGCAATTATACAAAAAAGTTCTCATTTTTTACACATGGGGAATACCCCTGGAATTGCTTAACAGCTCCAAACGAAATTTATTTGAGTTTCTTTCTGATAATCCAAAAATGGCTGGAGAGCGCAAAATTTTCGGGAAATGAATATTTTTTTTTTAATGAGAGCTTACCAAAATTTCGACCAATCCTCGGAGCCCGAATTAAAAAAAAGATGTTTAGAAATCTGTTTTTTTCTCACTGACGTTTTTTATTCTATTCAAATATTAATATCATATTTGGCACATTATTTTTCAAGTCATCGATTTGCTAGAAATCTACAGATTCTACGTTCAATTTTAGGGTACCCATATTTTTTTTATTTTGCTGAAAAGCAGCAATATTTCTTACAAAACAATTTACTTTGCACTAAATGTCAACTTTTGATAAAATGCATTAAATTATGAAAAGTTTGAAAAAAAACTATGAAATTCCGTTATTTATACATATCGACAATTGGAAAAAAATAATTTTTTTTTTGTAATTTTAAAGGATAAAGTTCAAATAATCATAACTTTGAAAATTGAGTCCTTTCAGCAAAATAAAAAAAATATGGGTCTTCTAGAATTAAACTTAGAATAATATCTGTAAATTTCAAGCAAAAGGATGAATTTTTGGGGGTCTACCTTGATCGATTTGAAAAATAAAGTGCCACTTTCTTTTATATTTAAGAGCAAATTCTAATTCATTAATTTCCAGATGAGGGCATCTCAATTGATGTATTACAAATGCTTAAATTTCATCACATACCGGTGCTGCTAAGAAATCATAAATTTGGTATACAGGTGCGTTTTGAACATTATCTGGAAATTTGGCGTCGTGATGTTAATAAACCACTGCCACCTCACATAAACAGCCATATTCAATATTGTAGTTACAATCAAAATAGAAAGGAAACGCATACTGAAACCATAAAGAAAAACGTCTCTACACAATTTCCTCCGCATGATTTATGCCAAGCTCCAACCAATCTATCGCTATCACACTCTGTGCCAAGTTCACCTTCACCGACATTTGTTGATACACGTCCTCCGCCAAAACTTACACCTGCACCTGTCACTGTGTCCACGGTCAACAAACCGGATGTAAACCCTACTCCGAGTAAATCTTCGGAAATTTTACCCAACACTACGCAACGTAATAGCGGGTTAAAAAATTCAACATTTCAAAATTATAATCCTGCAGAGAGTTATCGTTTGCCGCATATCAGCGTCAGACTAATATTGCAATCACATCCCAAAGGTATTCAGCTGTTGCGCTACTATGAAGAGCATCAAACTCTTACAAATGTACAACGCTTGTTGTTGGTCAATTTGGTAGCAACCTTTTTCGATGATCACAATTATCATTTGTCGCTGCAGAGAAGTTATAATATGGAACGCGATATTCTTGAATTGTTTCCAACAGAGCAGCTGGAAAATTATCGCACCGAAAAGCGTGGCAAAATATATGTAAAATTTTGTAATATGAAACGTTATAAGATTACACGCGATAAGGCACCAAAACGTAAGAAACGCAATACTTCCATAGACTTTGGTAGCAGCTTGGAAACTGCTGCCGCATCAGCTGTGGATGTTATGGCCAATATGGTGGATGATGAATTCAGCATGAACTTTGATAGTTGGTCAGCTGAACCAGCACATCCTTTGGAAGTTTATGTTAAGACTGAGAATTTAAATGAAGAGGATTATACGTAGTAATGTGTGTGTATGTATGTACATTTGCAGGTTGTTTTATGTTAATAAAGAGCGGAGGTATTATAGTGTTGATATAATCTTTTTATTCTATATCCAAACAAAATTTACAGACTAAAACATTTTGAAGGAATATCTTACCATACGATCATTGCAACAAACTTTGACTCAAGCTTACTAGGAAGTAAGGCGTTTTGTTTAAGGCGTTTGCGTGACTTCCTCGCCATAGCTCAGGTTCTATTTTATGTTTGAAGTCCTTACCGAGCTTTGCAAATTTTGGTTTTTTGGGGTTTCTATTGGAGTTTTGCGAATAAAGGGAAAGCTTCCTTTCAAAAAGTAGACGTAGAAGAACTTAAATACCATCTAGTCGTGTATATTGAAGAAATCGCTCTCCAAAACAAGCGTATTATTTTGAATTTGGAAAAATTAGAAGCGGTCATACATGTGCTCAATAGCAAATTAAAATTAGACTCTATTAATAGGGGTCATCCATAAAAAACGTCCGCAAAAATTTTGACTTCCTTCGACCTAATTGTCCACTTATGTATGTTCGATTTTGCTACCCCCTCTCCTCTTTAGGACTTCCACAAAGGAAGTTTTTTTCAGTTCCGTTTGCGCAAAAAAAATCGAAAAGTTTAAGAGTGATTTTTATGACCCTCTCTCCTGCTGCGGACGTCTTCTATGGACGAGCTGAGCTGGAGTTTAAAGGCCTATTCTGCCCACAGTAGCGCTACAGCCGTATCTAAAAAAATGCGTTTCGAGAAAATTGATGTTTTGTTTATGTCAATTTGTTGAAATACCTCTAGAATTGAGATAGAGGAAATTCTCTTAGGAGATTTTTTAAAGGTTTGAACTAAAAATATGTAATTTCTTAAGCTATCCGATGGCATAAGAATAAAGAATATGCATTTTTTTAAGATACATCTTTTGCGCTACTGACAGCAGTATTGTGATTTTCGAAAGTGTAGTAAATCTCCTGTCACGATTCTCCTTGGTATAATCGAAATTCGAAACGAGTACTAACTTAATTTTATATGATTTTCTGACTGAGCTTATGGCTTTAAGGGTTTTTCATTTTGTTGTAATATCTAGTTTCATAATCCAACAACGTCTACAACGGCGCCTACACTTCATGAAAATGTAAATGCAGCCCTGGCCAGGATGTTGTGTGGTATGTATTAGCAAAGAAAGTCAAAAAGTACAATAGATGTTAATTAGGATTTATTTATTTTAATACTCCAATATATAACATAACGAGCTTCTTCGCATCAGTAAATAATTTATATGGGAAATATTAAGAATTCTGAAGAGCATTATTCTTGTTCATCGAAAATGGTGAATGTTAAAGTCTTAGACAAATATTTATATTCTGTCTTCGATGTGTCCCTGAGGTGTCAGCAATATTTCTTTCTAAACTAAACAATATACATAAGCAACAATTCAAAACAACAACAACAATAAAAAAAACGTTCATAAAGTAGTAGTAAAAGACAAAGAACATAAAAAAAGAAGTTTCTAACAAACCGGAAGAATTGCGTCATTTCACTTAGTTACTTGGTATGAGCTAAGTTAACGTATCTGAAGCTTCTGACAATCCGTGCAATAAAAAAGTTTTACTGCCTTGTAAGTGAGTTGAAATCAATAGCTAAACTGATGCACATATGGAGATATTGCGTTGAAGTTAATGTTGTGGATGCTGATGGTAGCAAAAATTTATCTTGGGTACGAACGAGATAATTAGTTGTTGAGGTCTTTTTAAATAAATATAAAGTTTTTGGGGCTTTTTGAACAGAGCTGAAGTATTCAGCAAGTTATGACTGAAAATAACTTTGTGCTTCAGATGGGATAAATAAATCAAATGAGTTAAATAACTTAAGTTAATCTAGTTTTACTGCAACCATACTCAGTGATTTATAATAGTGAATAATTTTTATCTTAACTAGTTTTTATTTCATAACAATAATATGGTTATATTGAGATATTAAAAGAAAAATCTTCACTCAACCCCTTAACTAAGAGGGTAATTTTTCTTTCTCTTCTGTATATAAAGTTGTATTTACTCATATTGTTTTTCTTCCCTATCATTAAAGCTACACACTTGAGAGACATTTGTAAAATTTTTTCACATCGACTCATTGTCAGACTATTCAATCAGCCGTATTTAAAGTACTGAAAAACAATAAGTAAAATTGGTAAGAAAACACATGCGCTGCCTATAAAAACTAGGCGAAACCACTTACGTTCTACATCATTCGCGTGGATACCAAAGATACGATAGTATATTGCCAAATCATTAAAACTTAAATAAGATAGCGTACAAATATAGGACCAGTATAGCCGCACAGTGCACTATTTTAAATTGCTGACTGCTCAAAAACAAATAAAAAAAACATTTTTTTATAATTTTTTTTTTTTGTTATTTGAATGTCTTGTTTTCAGTAGAAATTTTCCAAAGTTGCGCCAATTTTTAACAAATTTAATTTTCAGTAAACAGCGTATGATGTGTTCTGATATATCCCTTTTAAAATCTGATAAGGATTAATTAATTAATTAAGGATACTGTTGGGGATTCCAATAAGAATCAAATGTCATAAATTTCATCAATTCCGGCAACGTTGGTGTTATTTATGTTCAACAAAGTTTGCCATTTTGTTAATTGGCCGCCAAGATTGCGTGATTTGACAACACTGGATAATTTTTTGTGACAATGTTTGAAGTTTCTGACTAGTGCTGATAAACCAGCAATAATTAAAACATTGAAAATCCACACAATTTGTGTTCTTTCCGATAGAAGTGCTCAATTCCTTGAAAAATTTATCGATCGTTGGATCTCCAGACTGCCCTATATTTAGGCCAGTTCTCACGTTTTTTTCCACGAAATCATATTTCAATGCTAATAATAATGGCTTAAAATATTCTAGCACATAAAGTAAAAACTTAGACCATTTGAATATTTTTTTTATGTTTTATTTTAGTTCAAAACAACAACAGTCTAAAAAACACCCTACACTTTTAATTAATATTGGTTTCATTCGTTCAAAAATACATTAATTGCTACGGTGATTGAAAATATTTTTTTGGTAAAGAAATCAAGTTCACATAAAAACCAAAAACTAAATGTTTTAACCTTTTCTATAATCCGTGTAGCTCCCATATCCATTAACAATGACAACTGGTTCTCTGTTAATATGCCAGATACTTTGTATACCATAATCTCCAACTTCAATCGGTAAATAACTCAAAAAAATTGATTCAGGCATTAAAAAATCTTTTAAAGTCATATGGGATCCAACCTATTTGGAATAAGATACAAAAATATTTCAATGAACATCGCTAAAAAAAATTTTCTTCACGTGCGTACCTCATAAGGACATGTGTGATTAACATCAGTGAAATATTTAAAAAGAAGGTAGGTATAATAAGGAATTGGATATTTTCGAGGCTTATTCATGAATTCACAGGCATTAAATGTGACATTATAGAGATATGGTTTCCAGCCATTGGCTCTCTTAACAAAACTTACATTTATCTAAAATAAAAGTACAAAGGCAATAAATATTTAAAGTGTTATGTAGAAACAAAATCATTTATACGTACAAAACATTTTCTCACTTGTTCCTTTAAAAGAAATCTCACGTTCAGTACGGTTTTGGTTCGAGATATTGCCTTGAGATCACATCTTTCGAATACACCAACACCTTTTCTCAAAATATCGCACTGTATTCGTGTAATTTTCATTAAAGCGGATGCCTGGAAAAAATAATAAGCTTAGAGCACATTATTAAATAATTGAAACCTTGAAGAATATTACCATTGAAATTATGGCTAAAAATATTACTACGCGATGCCACATTTTTATTCAAAATACCATTCAATTTTTGGATGTGCACTGTATTTAACGAAATGTGACTATAGGTAATAAATAACCCAGCTAATTCATAAATGAAGACAAGAGTTGCAATTGTTTTAAATATTATTGCCGTCTATTATTCAGAAAACACATTAGCAAAGTCGTTGGCTTCTCAATTACACAAATAGTAATATTATTTTTCAGTAAATGAGGTTGTAATCTAAATTAAATATAAATGTTTTTTTATGAACTCAATAATCACTGAGAACTTAATTGTGGATATCCTACATTACTTTTTTATAATCATGATTCTGTAAGACTATCAATCGTCTATTTCAAAATATTATCAAATTCCACACCCACTATTAGAACGTTATGACGCCCCTGGGTGCTTCTATGGAATGAAGCTCGAAATATAACAAAATATATCAAAATTATTATCTTTACATCTTTAATTTTGTCAATTTACGTTCCAAAATTTCATGAGAGATAAAAGTTGTTTTCCCACATTTCCCGTATGGTTGTCGTTCGTATTCACTCCATGAAATATAAAGTTATTATATCATCATTAAACAGAAATAATTATGAAATATTATTGACAATAATTACTGAAAAAATTAAATAATTTATTACAATTGAACTTACAGTCATTAGAAAACAACGATGTTCATGTAAATTGACAAATCCATGTTCCATGTTCTTTCTCTGATCTGGAGGTTAACCCATATTTAAGATGTGTTTTTGGTTTTGATTTTGACACATTTCACATTTCATCACGAATATTTTGTTAAGTTGCTCTTCAGAAATCCCTCGGAAGCCAATAATCAACAATTAAAACACGTTGGTATAAGGAATATTTACCAAAATGGGAAACAGGAACATTTCGAAACAGGCAAAGTCATGTTGAAAAATCTTGGTAAATTCAATCAAGGTGAAAGATGTTAAAAAAGTCGAAAGGAAAAAGGGAAAATATTGAAAAAAGTTCAAATAGTCACAAACTTTTTGTTAACATGAAAGGTGCCACGCCATCCGATGCAATCCCGTTGAATTTCATTTCATTTTAAACTTTATAGTAGCTAACATCTCTACATCAAATTTTATTTGGGTAACACTGATAGTACTTTTACAGGTTCCCTTGTCCGATGAATCATAATATGATTCATGTCACCGATTTTGTACCGTGTCTGGTACGCTCATGAATCACATATGCACAATGCACAGTAAAATTTTTTGTATGGGACGTGGAAGCACATATCATACAGATTATAAACATACAAAAAAATTTGGAATTTTTCAAATATTTAATTGAATTGAAGCTACATCTTTTGTAGAGCGTAGAATTTAAACTTTTGTATGGGAACATGGAACCTGTTAAATATGTACATAAATGCTATGTATGGATTTAGTTACTAGAAGAATGACCCCTTTGACATATTGCCAAATATTCTGATCAGCTGTTGCATTGTATTGCATGCGGAAAATGATGTGCGCCAACTTGATGTTAGCCAACCAGTTCGGCAAACAAGTTGAAAGCTCTAGTGTACGCTTCAGTTTTGCATTTACTTTGAAAAGTACGCGTTAATTGTCCTGCGTTAAATTTTGAATATTTTGCAATAATAACTAAAATTAAAATTATAAAAAGTAGTGCTATGTGTTTTTAAACATGTTTCGAGTAATAAATACATTAAATGTTTTAACAAAAATACGTAGAAATCAAAAATCGAATTTAATGCGGTGCCGTCGGCAGAGCCGCCCGTGTAAGTGCAGTGTTTATTTGTTTTTGTAGTTAATTTAGAAGTGAATTTGCTCAAAAAAGCAACAAGTGCTTAGCTGTATTAAAAAAATTTTTAGAAATTATGTGCGCGCATCACGCAAAAACTACTAAATCAATTTTGATCCAATTTTTTAGTTATATTCCTTAGACTCTTGGTCTTAATTTTTAATAAAAATAATCAAGATATTCCTATTAAATATCGAAATATTAAAGTTTTAAAATTTTACGAAATTAACATTTCACACAAAGAAACAAGCATGCATGCATAAGAAGTCGATGTTCATGTGTGTGTTGTGTCTTTCCCATGGCAATGCAATGGAATATTTATGGAAAAGAAAAAGAATATTCAAATTTTACTCTCCCTCTCATGCTCAATTTGTCAATTTACATTGCAAACTACAAAAGGATTTGTGAAGAATGGTCTAAAATTACAGTAGGTCTACTAAAAAAATTTTAATATTTTGTCATCACAGAAAAAACTTAAAAGAGGCATGAGTACAAAGTTTTGTGAATAGAATTCTTAAAAATCTTTAAGTGGTGTGAGTTTATTGCATGTGCTGCCGAAACGTATTGCGGTTTGTGCTTGAGTAAGCATACGCTATGGCTCTATTCATTGTAACAAATTAATTATTAGCAGTGTTTTTCTCAATTGTGTAAAGCCGCAAACGGTAAGTGATTTATTTTTTGTTTTTTTTTACAATTTATTTCGAAGTACACTATCTTCTTTTTATTGATATAAATATTTTATGAACACCACCGAATTTTTCAATGAGACTTTTAAATGAGTCAATGACTGATCCATAGCGGGACTTGGAGCATAAAAACCATTCCCCACAAGCAGTATACATATCGCTCATTTACTTCAAGACTGGCATAACTCAAAAAACATAAAGTGGGAGAAAAACGTATTTAAAGTTTTCAATAAGTTACTTTCTATAACTATGAAAATGATGAAAAATATGTCTACATAAACTCTTCTCACAAAGCAAGTTCATTAGATACGTTTTTGATTTTTGCACATAAAACAAAAAATGATATGGCGGATATTTCTGCATCATTAACTCAAAATCACGTTTTTTGAGTTATGCCAGTCTTGAAGTAAATGAACGATAGGTATGTATATATTCAAGGTATTATTAGAGATGATAAGTTTATGAGACTTCGCTATCCAAAATATGCATTTCGCCGAAATATCAGAGCCCTCCTTCAAATCATATTTTTATATGTTTCGAGTGAAAATTCTAGTGGAATCTGATGTTATTGCGGATTGAACCATTCAATTGAGATTGCAGAGTTCTCAAAATATATCGTCTCTGCTATTACATATATTGTATTCAAAACCTCGCTCTCCGCCAACATTGTAATATACGGCTCTGTTTCATATCTGGTCTTTTTTCACAGTAAACAGATCGGGTTATTACTTTCGGCGCTCTGAGCTACATATTTTTTCTATCCTGAAGAAAGGATTAGCATGTCTACTCTTTATTACGTTATATATATTGTTGTAGCAGGTTGAGTTTTTCAATCCAAGCAACCCTCACTAGGCTGTTAATATGCATTCTTTATTTAGGCCTATCTATTAAAAAAAAAATAATTTTAGGGAAACTGGCATTCAACCAGCATCATTATGTTGGTTGGGAAATTAGAAACTTATAAAATTTACTAAAAACTTTTTTCATGCCTTTTATCAATTAAAAATTTGTTTGTTCTCGTTAACACATTTTTAAGTATGGTACTTTCTACATGAATGGTACTTCAACTAGTTTTTCCTGGGCCAAACCAGTTCATCCTAAGCGTGTGAAGATAAACCAATTTAGCTTAGGATTATATTTACATATAATTTTTTAAAATTACTAAATTTTGATCTCATGAAAGCTGTAACGGCACGCACTGGATTTGATAAATTTACCGAAATATGCTTATGGAATTGGTTGGCTTAAGGATTGGATTGAGTTCAGGCCCGGATTTAGAAATTGCCGCCCTTCTTCACTAATGAATATGGAAAAAAAAAATTTCTAATATCAAAAGTGAGGACCTTTTTTTGAGGTAATGTAGGGAGGTACTGTAGGGCCTAGTGTGCCTCTAAGGTAAACCCGGGCCTGATTGAGTTGTTATTTCGCTATTGTCAAAAAGATGAATTAAATTTTCAAGACAAACCGCTACAAAGTTATGCGACGATTTTGCTCAACGTCAACAACTTTGCCAGTCCCCAAATAGAGCCAACCCTGTCCAGTATTTTAAATGAAACAAACTTTCGAGATAGATTACAAATTTTTACACCAACGATTTTTTCGGGATATCAACTTTTTTATCAATAAGACAAAGACATCTGACAAATATCATATCTGTAATGAAAAATTAGGCAAAAGTTGAAATAAACGCCTTGATACAATATTCCAATTTAACATTAATTTCAAACTCAATCGTGGGAAAGTTATAATGATTTATAATAACTGCCACGCCTCTTAATATGCCATAAAACAGCTGTTCATATAGAAATATTTAAACTAAAAAAAAATAATCATGAAAAATATAACAGAGCACATGACCTACTTTTGTCATGACAACAACAATAAATATGCGTTCAACTATTAAATGCGTGCATTTATATGATATGTATAGTATTCTTGTTGTTGATGTTATTGTTTTTGTTGTAGTAGAAAACTACTTTTGTTGTAATATAATTGGATTTGTACGTGGCTGTTATTGTTGTTTTTTTGTAATAAAAATGCGTTCTTCTTTTGTTCGCTCAGGCTCGCATGATTCTCGCATATATGATTTACAAATGCGTAGCTATTGTTCTTGTTGCTATTGTTGTTGTACAACCATTTTTGATTACGTTTGTTTTAAGTTTTAATTTAAGTTTTTGCTGTTTCCATACGCAATAGTTCAGTATAAGGATTATCGAGTTCCAAAGATTTATTCGGTCAGAGAATTTTTATCATACACCCTATACGAATATGATTGGAAAACTGTCTTAAAACTTTGAAATAAATCGAAAAACTCTTTACTAATTTTTTTTCAATGAATACCACAACAGTGGAAATTTAATCTATAATCTAATCGGTTATGTATTTTTTGCAAGTATTCAGGTGAATTTTCGAATCCGAGCTAGTGAAGAAAGAATACAAGGAACGATAGCGTACTTATTCAATATATGTGACCAAGTCTATGATGTAAAAAAATCAATTTCAACTTATTTACCGATTCGGATAGACAAAACCAGTTGTTTGCCTTCTACAGCTGCTGTTTTCTCAAAATCCTCTCTCGAATCGCTTATTCAATCCAAATGTTATTTGCTGTGTTATCAGGGACATAACACAAGGTAGTATAGCTGGCAACTCCTGTACTTGATTAGAAATGTGCGAAATAGACTTCAACAGACGGTACATCCTAAGTCAGCATCCTACAACAACAGTCACCATTCTAAGGCTATCAAAAATTTTTAATGCTAGGAAGCATAACGTACATTTCTTGTAAAACCGACAAGAGAAAAAAATGTACATTCTAGAAATGTAATTAGGCCGAATATAAACAAGTTACCAAATCTAATTTTTTTTCGATGTTCGCTTCACGTGAAATGGCCCTTAATTATAGATGCAAAAATAGAACCTTTTTTGTTTTTGTTCATCAAATTTACTACAAATATTTTTGGGTCAATATTTAGAACAATATTAAATTCAGTTCTGACTGATATTATACTCTGTAAACGGATATAACACATTGTAATAACTACCAAAAAAGTTTCAAGATGTTAACTATACAAAGATACTTGTAAATATCCAATCAACCGAAAACCCAAATCAAAACATTGTGAACACAAAAGACCAGACAGAAATAAAAAATCATAATAACCACATGCGTTAGACTTCTAGGAAATGGGTAGTTGGGCGTAATTTGGGACATAATAAAATTTAAGCAAATCAACCTTAAGTCTTAAAGGCATCCTCATAAAATTAAAAAAAAAATATCAGTAGTGAATCATCGAAGCAAATATGGATAATGAAAGCTAGAGCTGAGCAGAAAAGTAAACTATATAATTGATGAGTACCTTACGAGCAGTAAAATGGAAAAATTCTTAGACAAAGCGATAAAAAAACCCCATTTAAGAATTTCGATTTATAGTATCGACAGAAAGTTTCTACTCATAAAGGGTTTTGCGATAAGATTGATAGGTTCTTTCTTTTAAATAAAACAAAATCGATATAAAGTAGAGCAACAATCTTTATTTAAATTATTCAATTAAAATGCTTCCAAACGATTACTTTAGGGAATAATTTTTTTACTCGAAAACTAGTACACTTGCAAACTTTTTCGTACACTATTTTAAGAGCTTTTACATAAAAAATAAAATGTGCTTACTGTAAAAATAGTTCCTAGTGAAAAGATCATGCATGGAATTTTTAAGTTTTCGAATAAAAAAAAATTAATTACAAAAAATCTCTACGTTTCTACAATCATGAAAAAAAAACTTCAATTGCTCGGTGACAAGCAACTTTGGGTTAAAATATAAATTTTTTTGGTCAAGAACTTATTTTTTTTAAAAGAAATTTAAGAGATAATGAACAGTCTGTAACGTAGGTAATGTAATCTTATCTAGTCTACTAAAAATTTATCGTTTGTCAAAGATATTTCTGTAAAAGTATCGGCTAGCTTTGTTCACTCCTACCGCAAAATTGCCAATTTATTTGTTTTATTTTGCTTTTTATTTATTTAAAATGTATTTAATGTTATGAATATTTTTTAAATTCTTTTCTATTTATAATTCATATTTGGTTGATCTAATATTTTACATTTTATGACCATGGTCAAAGCATAAATATTTGTCAGATAAATACTTTTTAATTGACCTAATTTTGAGTGAGAATAATAACTACAACAAGAACAGCAACAACAACATGTTGTTCAATGTCCAACGCCCCATATTTATTAAATTGTCGAAGCACAACATTTATCGATTAGATGCGCACGCATGCCATATGTGCAGAAAGAGAGTACTTAATACTCGTAGAAGAGAAAGAACAGATTAGAAATGAAATGAAAGAGAAAAAGAAGGGATGAGTACGTATAGCTAAACCAGATTTAAGAAAAAGAATTTCGGAAAATAGATACATTTTTTATATATTCTATTATTCCTTAAATTATAATTTATAATGAATGAATTATAAAATTGAAGGGTGTTTCTTTTAGACTGTCGTATTTCGCACTGAAATTAAATACAAAAAGTTTTCCAAATAACCCAATTTTTGGCCATATATAGATAATTTTCTGCCAATTGACTTCATAATTGCAAAAAAAAAAATCATGTGAACTTTGAGTGAAATTATTCTTATTTCATATGAATTATTATTCTAAACTTTTTTACAAAAAATTACCTAATTAATGTACATACAACTTAAATTAATTTCCAACTCGAGATATCGACACAAAATAATTTTTAACCTTGATGATGAATATAATGAGAATGGTTGAGCTAACGAAAACAATGCACTCTATGACTCTATGAAAAATTATCTAATCTACAATTTTTCTTCAGTTTAAATTTCTGTCTGGTCGAGATAATAACGAAAAACTGTTTTTTTTTATTAACTTAGATAGGGATAAGTGTACATAAGTGACCTACAAAGTAGCTGGACTTGAGAGGCCTAACTCAGAATCCATTTGGCTTAGTCCACAAAAATAAGCTAAGAGTTTCATAGATCATACTAGTATTAATATTGGGCCTACAATTCACCTATTTTTTAACGCATAGCCGATAAACTGAGAAATAAGGCCTGAGTGTTCTTAACTAGTCCGTCACCACTGTAATAGCAGAATTTTCTTTAGTATAATCAAACCACTATTAAAAACCAGGTTTGGTGCTATCACTAAGAGGTCTTCCATAAAAGACGTCCGCTTAAATTCAGGAACTTAAGCCCCCTCTCCCCTGGTTGTCCACTTATATATTTATTAATTTAAGTAATATTAATTTTTATTCTATGGAAATGAATTCTAATATCAATAAGAATATAAATTAATTGAATTACAACGAATTACTAATAGAAGAAGTAAGTACATACTCACAAAAAAAAAAGTTTTCACTTTCTCACGACTAAAAAATTTCAATACAAAAATTATTTTCTTGCTTGGACTTTCATTCGTACATCGGAAATGCATTTAAGCTATAAATAAGGCAACTCTTATTAGATAATTTAGATAAATGAGTTGGCAGCTTCTCCTTAGGTAAAACTAGTTAATTTTTATGCCTAAAGGTATGCAATGAAATTTTATTACAGAGTTGCTCTGGCTTGCGAAGTCAATGGGGGACTTACATACATACATACTTATAGGATGTAAGCCCTGAAGCTTATCCTAACTTGTACCTATATAGACAGTATGCAAATAAAGCAAGACAATCAAAACTTCTCAATTTCAATGCATGTTTCGTGAGTGGCTGAGGGTTTAGTTCCTACGATAGATTCAACACCAGGTTCGCTAGCCACGGTACTTCTGAATTAAAATGTTATCCGTTACTTTTATACTTTTAGGGAGAACTATATTTGGCAGTAAAATTAATAATATGTTATAACTTTCTTCAACATGTTATCCTTTAATGACGACACTTTTTTATAGCCATCGGTTGGCTTATGTCGTTTACTCAAAGTCAGGTTAACAAACAGCTTGGCCACCTCGAAATTATTGTTATCGATGGTAATATTTTGCCCAAGACTGTGGAGAAATTTTGGTTTGTTACTGAATAGCAGCATGTTCTTGGTTTTGTTCTCGTTGTCCAGTCCAATTCACAGAGGGATCGCTGGAAGATAGCGATGATGTCTCTTAAGTATTTCTTGATTGGTTGAATGTCTCACGAAGCTATTCACCATTATAAAATAGGTATAATTTTGATATCCACATACAATTTTACATACATACATACATATGTACATAAGAATACCTCCTTAGAATTTTTCTTAACTCTTAACATATTTGAAAATTTATAGACGATTCTGCCCTACTTATGCGACTAGTTTGATTTACAATAGATTTTTTGATGAAATTAAATAATTGATTGAACTGAACGCTAAAATTGTGTGATGCAAAAAATGTTTCATGTTCTTAACTCAACTTTATGAGTTTTAACAAACAAATCAAATTTAATTAAAATTTCTTATCATGTTCTTATCTTGAGCTCGTAGGCAAATACTTTCTTGGGATAAGCAAAATTAAACAAAAAAAATCTAATAAATTGCTTTCAAACGAAAAACTATGGCATCGAAAATTTTGCAGACTTGTTTTTTTTTCAGTTTATTCATGAATTGTTTTCATTTTTATTTCACTTAATAGTTTTTCTAAAATGTTGTAGCTTGTATCTTTCGAATGAAACGAGTCAGTATGTATCTCATAGATTTTTTCTTTGCTGTAGCTTAAGCTGTAGCAACAAAAGCTTTTCTAACGCTGCTGCTGCTGTAATAAATAGGTCGCTGCTGTGCGAACTACACTAGTTTAAATAAAAAGCTTTAGATTGGAGAGATAACAACTAATAATGTAAATAGGTACCAATACATGCAATAGCGAAACTTTCAGATGGAGAGCAAAAAATAAAGCTTTTTCGTTGCTATGTTGTTTGGTCCCATTTCAGTGGCATATGGTAGGTGCTCGCAAAAGTAGTTTTATTAAAAAAGCTTTTTTTTCCTCAAGCTACAAAAATAAAGCTTTGGAAATGCTGACATCATTTGCATTATGGAAAAAATATTTTTTTTTTTAAATTTAAGTGCAAATAAAAAAGTCTTAAAGTCTTTTTACTAATGTTTTTTGCTTTCAGTTTTCATTATTGACTTTACGTTGATAAAAAGTATTGATATTTTATGGTAAATTTGTTTAGTTCCCTCATTATTGCCTCTCTAATATTTTAATTTCTTGATGAGTAATAGAAAAAAAAAAGCTTTCGTCACATATACACATGTTGTATATAAGCACCTACTTGAAAAAGCAATTGTCAACAATTTCCTACTTCTATACAGATGTGTAAGTAAATTAATTTCCCCAATATGGTTATATTCCCCTTTAACATTTTCCCCATAAAGCTTTGAGTTCATATAAAAGTTTCCCCAAATTGGAGTCACATCATGCTTTATACTTCTTTTCAACACATATACTATATAGTTATCTCGCTTCTGTACGTTACTGTCGATAATGTCGTTATTTGCGACGTCAGCGCTCACTCAACACAACTCTGTGCTGGCTGCTTGAGTTCGTGTGCTCCAAAGCAACATGCCCTATCTCTACTTGCACACACTCGAATGTGTATCCGTGTCTCTATTTTAGGTGTATACAATAAAGCCCCATTTTTGTGGTTGCAACTGTGTGTTCCACAGTGTTCCACTCACTGGCGTATCTATACGTTTTTAGTTAAATAGGTACGAATCTATATAATTTTTGTTTTTTTTTTTTTGTAAATAATTTTTTCCAACTTCTTTTTTCTTGTTATAGGGAAAGTGGGTCAATTGCACGTGTCGCTCGCTTCGTTTTCTTCAAGCCAAATGTATTTTTCTTTTATGGTTTTTCTCTTTTTTTGGATAGGTACATATTCTGTAATTAAAAAAATTGCCTTGGTTTGTTTTCTCAATTTTTTAGGTATTTTTTTTCTTCTTGATTTTCCATAATTTTTTCACTTACATATTTTGTATTCGTTTGAGTTTCTTGGAATAGATAAAAAACTTACGATTGAAGTAAATAGCAATTTTTGCTCATAACACTAAAGGAAGCAGTATAAAACAAAAAAAAAAAACAGTTAAATGACTAAAATTACGCATTATACAGGGTGGCCGATGGTATAACTGAATGATATAAAAAAGCAAATCAATCCATCGTCACCCTGGTAGTTTGCGTCATTGCTAGTCTGTTGAAACCATACCTCCTAATTAACTTCGACCGCCGCTGCATGTAAACAATTTTCAAGCATTTCTTATTAAAAGTTCCGTTAATGCTTTCTTGCTGACCTTTCTCATTTTCAAAAGTAGAGTGGCCGATAACTCCTTCAGCTATAAAATCGCGCCGTTAAGTGTAGGTACTTTCGGGACTATAAGCTCTTCCCAATATATCGCCGACTGATCCATTTTTTTCAAACTTTGTTATCGGTAGGCGATACTGTCACATTGTAATGTCTGATTAATTGATCTTCCACTGGAGCAAAAAAACTCAATAAGTTTATCTCGTTGCTGGAACCTGCAACTAAGCAATTTTTTAGTGGCAACCTGAGCAACTTGCGAAAGTTGTATTTTCAGAAATCGGTGTGGAACCCCGCAGTAGAAAGATGTCTGTTTGAGAAGTCTCAGATCGGACCAGGTTATTCAGAAGGCAATATGTATTTATGTATGTATAATCATTGATCAACAGTGAGTTGCAATACCTAATTTCAATAATGCCATTCTCACTTCATTAAACCTGAATGACTTGTAAACTTTCTCGAGAACTTTCGGGAGCTCGTTTATGTTATGATCAAGAACAGTTTCTTCTTCTTCTATCGCAGGATCATTGGCCTAAACTCTTAAAGTCTCTACAGTTGTGTTTGACCGATTTATGGATCTATCTGTTACGCTGTTCTAGGGTGACTTGAGTATTCCAGGTTGAGGCGTTTTTGAATTTCGTTGTAACTTTGGGATTTGATCTCGGGGGTTAACTGCGAGGTAAACCATTGCATAAAACATTGATTTAGGTACTTATTTTCTAACTACGATTAATTTACAAGAGTATTGAGCTACCTAAGCCATTTCGGTTCGTTATGGTATGTTGTGCTTAGAGCAACATTCGATTCGATTCTGGCTTGATTGCGTGAAGTGTAAAAAGTATTTACTTCGCAATTTGACTCCCAGGCATACCAAAATTATATCTTCATACCACACCGGTTATCAAGTGTGTTTTTTATTTGAGACCTACAGTTGTGTTATATGCCAATAATACAACATGAATAAGTTTTGCATATTACAGTTTACTTAGCGCCTGGAATTATCGAAATAGCAGTATATCTGTTAAAGTTGTGGTTTATTAAAAAAATCCCCAATTTATTTGCATTCCATAGTAAGGTAACGAAAATTAATCTGAGCTGGAAAAAGGATAAAGCATAAAATATGTGGGTGTACAAAATAAGAGGTTACCACATCAATGGCCGTTATAATAACTTATCAAAAATAAGTAAGTATGTATATGTTATGTCGAATGAGAAGAGCAAAAACAAAATAAAATTCGCTAAATTGGGTAAAAAAGAAGCTACCGAAAGCTGAACCTAGAAATAAATGAAATACACGCGCACAGTTTTTGCAGAAATTCCATTAAAAATGCTGTTAAATTTGATGATGCAGGAACAGTAATACCACACCAAAATCGTGGAGTAGGATAGGATTAAGCATATCTCGCTCAAAGTTGGTAGTAAATGGCTAAAAAGGAAGACTGCAAATACGAAAAACGATGTTAAGTTATTTTTGGCCAAAAATGCGGAAAGAACAAATTTTATGAAAAAAAAATATATAAAAATAGGTCAATCAATAATTCGCAAAAACCACCCAGAATATTTATGTACGAAAGAGATAGCATGCGATGACATAATGCGGCACTTACAAAGCAATAGAATAAGCTTAAAAAAGTAAAAGCTCACACAAGTTGTGCGCTATGTAAGGAGCAATCACACATATGCACTCACGCACGCCCCTAAAAGCTTTCAGCAGAACTGGGTGTGTAGTTGAAACAAATGAGCACAAGCATATAAGCGAAATAAATAAGCTAAAGGATATAAGGCGCTTAAAAAAGCTTTATTTTTGTGTGGGGACAAAAAATATGGTAGGTTACTAGTGATTTTTCATGTGATATAACTTATTTTTTTCACTTTACTATGTATGTGTTGCCTTTAGCTTCGGTTTTTCACAATGTATACTGTTTCAGTTTTATATCCTGCAGTCTTTGCGTTTTATTTTTTTATTACTTGGATTTGACTGACCAATATTTGTTGAGCAAATAAATAATGCATATTAGTGATTTTCTATTGAAGTCCTTTTTTATTTGTGCTAAAAAAAAGGAAAATGATAAAGAAGTAAAAAAAAGAACATAACAATAACTACTCCCAATTCGTACACAAATCATGGGTTTCCGTTTTCAGTTATTTATGTACGTATTTGTTTTATTGCCTTTATTGCGTAAGCATGTTTTTTGCGATCTTAGAATGGAATTCGTATCCTTACCCAAGATTTTATTATACGTGCATTTTTTAATCCACTCATATCAATGTGGAACTCTTGTATGCTTATAACCTCAGCCAACATTTGGAAGATTGTTGTTGAATCTTCCATCTTTCAAGCAATGTCATTTATAACTCTTCAAGAAAAATTAAGTTGGAATTTTGAATATTTTTAAAATTTCATATCCAAGTATTGTACATAAATTTCAATGCATTATGCTTCGGTATGATTTAGTATGACATAATATGAAACAGAGAACTCTCCTGGCAACATTCACATAAAATTTTGGAACCACAATAATCAGGCCCGGATTTAGAAATCTGCCGCCCTTAGGCCAGTCAAAAATTGCCGCCCCGCTTCACTAGTAAATATGGAAAAAAATTTTGTAATATCAAAAGTTAGGACCTTTTTTTTTTTTCCTTGTTAACATTTTGAGGTAATTTAGTGCATACAATCCCAGTATTTGCACTTTTTTCCCCCCTGTGTAAATAAATTTAAAAAAATCAAAAATAAAATTTCAAAGTTCCCAATATTTGCCGCCCCTAAAATCGTTCCGCCCTAGGCACTGGCCTAATGTGCCTCTAAGGTAAATCCGGCCCTGACAATAATATTATAAATTGTGATGAAAACAATGCTGCGGGACGTGTTAGGGGCCGTCCATTAATTACGTGAGGTGTTTTTTTTACTTTTTTTTACAAGTAAGTCAAGTTAAGCTTTATAAAAAGAAAGCTTGCTGTTCTTGATCCACCGATCTGAATGAAACTTTGGCATATCGAAGAGAATAAAATGGACTTTATTAAAACGTTTTGAAATTTCCAAAGAAAAAGTATAATAAGTTTTTCATAATTTAACTAATTGCTCATGAACAATTAAAACTTTTGGTGTTTTAAAAATCTGAGAAAAATGTTGCCAAACATTAAATTCCTACTAAGGTGTGCATATCACCGTGCAGCATTGTTTTCATCATAATTTCTCAAACATTTTGTCAACGAATTTGAGTTCCTTAGGGTTTTAATGTATAGCGACATTTTTTTAAAAGATTTTTAAGACGTAAAAAAATTGATTGTTTAAAGCAATTATGTAATTAAAAAATTGTGAAAAAATTGATTTTTTGTAAAATTTCCACTAGATTAATTAAATTCCAACTCATCCCTTTTAATATGCCAAAGTTTCATTCGCAATTTACCTCTTCTAGGTGAGTTATAAATTCATGGTATTGAAGGTGGAATCATATAATCGTGTAGAATAATAGGTAGTATGGATTATTCAAAATCAATTATTTTTATAAATATGTTATTATTAGTCTAAAAACTAACAAATAGGACAATATCGCGAAGCAACTGGTATCAAATTTAAAATTCTTCACCGCCTTTATAAACTTCGCCTTTTTTAAAAAGGCGAAGTTTATAAAGGCGGTGAAGAATTTTAAATTTGATTTTTATAAATGTTGTTATTTAACTTCTAGAAGTCTGTTAAAAAGTTGACTTATTAATCGCGCTGAAGCTTGATCGCGTAATATCTTTCTGGAAAAGTTGTTAGTTGATCGCCGTAAATGTGGATTACATACATACATACATATAATATACATAAGTATAAAATCTACCAAATGTTTGCTGGGTTATGTCCATAAATCTATACACTTTCTTTATATTGAGCCACCCTGATCAATTTTTTTTGCATACTTGTAGGCTTAGCAAGAACTTAGTACAAACTCACCACCAACATGCTACAGTGATGCAATTAATGTCACTGTGATTTAAATTTTTAAGTTGTGAGACAATTTAAAAACTGATCAAAAGCTGACACAAAAGTGATTTAATTTAACATGACATAATTTATGTTGAAATATTTCGGTTAATCAAGTGGGCCATGTCTTAAAAAATTCTACTCAGATTATCGGTGTAGTTCTGAAGAGCTCAAAAATACCTGTATGTATTGTATATCAAAATTGGTATGTTTTTTTTTTTTGGTTTCATCTTTTGTTCGTATGCCAACCAAAATAACAAAACGATTTACATATTTTGGTGAGTGCGAATGTTGCGATGGCAGGACTGCAGAACGCATTGATGCAGCAATTATTAAGCGGTTCGGTTAAGTGCTAATATGGTTTGTGCATACAATTGAACAGGGTGGTCAAGATTGAATGAATAACAAACGAAGCTTTTGCGGTAAGCAACTTGATTTTGAACCAAATCTACTGGTAAAAAAATTAATTATTTTCACATTCACGTGTTACTTCCAAAACAATTCGCCTTTTGTACAATAGTTCCATCAATGTTGCGTTTTCTCTCGCCATGATTTTTACTTAATAATAAACATAATAATTAACTTTTCACTCTAAAGCTTTTCAAAGCAAATGATTATTTTGGTGTGCAAATCATAGGCCTGTTTTGTGAGAGTGAGAGTATGTTATGTAGAATATTTTTCTCAGGTCAACAAAATACTAAAAACATACGAGAACCGAAAAATGCTGAAAAATTTTTAGAAAACTAAGGAGTTAGAACAGCGCCGAATTAAGTTAGGGACTATAGCTCCGAGCTCAAGAGAGCCCCCTCATGTTTAATGGGAAACGGAAAATGAGGACCTGGTTTTTTGGTAGGTACATTTTTCAGTAGGTACATACATCCCAGACAAAAGCTCTAACAGTTATAAAGAGCCAAACCCGATCAACGAATATTCTGTGCAATGGATTAAAAGTTTGATAACAGACCTCATGTAGGTTAGAACCATCATAAGTTATGCCATAGGCGTACCGTCAACATTTTTCGTCTGGGGTGAAGATTTACACAAAAGAAATAAAAATGTACTAAAACAAAATCTTTGGGTTAAGACCACAAGTTTTGTTAAACAGGCGTTTGCAAATATGCGGTTCGAAATCTCTTTCATATTAGGCTTAAACTGCGTCAGCACAGTAAGCTTGAAATCTAGAATTCTTTGTGATTATGTTAATGTGCAGAATGTTTGTAAGCATCCAAAAAATCAGCACTACGAAAGGCAAAAGTTAAAATATCTCTTTGAATATGCGAAAGAATATAATAGATCAATCTCTAGTTTTATCTATACTTAGAAAGTTATAGATATCTTGTTTGTAAATACTACTTTAAAAGAACTGTTACTCATTGGATATGAAATATAGACCCGCACTAGACACACAACTTTTTACTCACAATAAACTAGGGAATTGAATTTTTCCGTATGGCACACACAATAAGATTTTTGTAAAATAAGAATTCATTTTTCATCAGTGTAATATAGACAATGAATTAAAAAAGTTGCTAACCAAAAAGCCCGTGGCTGCAAGAATATCAAACAACTTTGACACCTACAACTGAAAATTTAGCAATACGAATAGCAACAATAACAAAAGTACATAATGAAACAAAAGTCGCTGATGGTATAAATATTAGCCGATCAATTTTCACAATCACATATGATATTAGCCGAACAACAACTGTTTTTTTACGTTTATATATATTTTTATATGGAAGACGCCAACGAAAACAGTGTTCAGCTGTTTTTTTATTTTTATTTTTATTTAAATTTATTAATACGCTTTATTAAAGCAGCTATTTTTATGTTCGTAACTTGTGGGCGCATGCGCAGCGCCATACAGCGGTGCAAATATATTGCTGCTATAAAATCAAGTTGTGACACCTATTTTTCTACAGATTTGGATGTCTCACTCGTTATTATGGGGGATAAGCTGCAGTTCTTTATAACTAGTAAGTCAAACTTTGAGATAGAAGATGTTGCTGGTACTCAAAATACATATGCTTTCTATAATTTTTTATTACATTTTTTTTTGCTGACTTAGGGGACGTCCATTAATTACGTGAGTCAAAATAGCGGGGAGGGTGTCCGGCAAAGTCTCACCAAGGGGGAGGAGGAAGTCAAGAAAAACCTCACGTGAACTTCTTAATGCATAGAATTTACATTAAAAATTATAATTTAAATCTCATGGGAGGGAGGGGAGGGTTTCCGCCAGATCTCACCAAATCTCACCAAGTGGGGGTCCAAATTTTCAAAAAAACACCTCACGTAATTAATGGACGTCCCTTTATTAGTTTTCAATTTAATTTGACACATCAGTTTATTTTATCCCACAGTGTGCCGACGCCATATATGTAAGATCTCATAACTCTGCTATGAGGATTTTGCGCTTCTGTGGCTCTAGCAAAAATAATTTATAATTAATTATAAAGTTTATATAAATAATAGCGTATAAACTTTTTTTCTTTTCTATTTTATTTTTGAGATGAATCTCTGTAGTTTTTTCTTTATCAAAAGACATTTTTATCTTAAATAATATTGTGTAGTTAACTTTATCTTATCACTAAAATAACAAAGAAATGCGAAAAAATAAATTTTGTAGCAAAAAAATAAATTAAATGTCAAATATCATAACATTATGATGATGTTGAATTTTCGTTCTTTTCGTTCTATTGTATAAAAATACCAAATTACGCACAGCTTTTTATAATTTGGCTTCTTTTTAATGTTTTAATTTAAATAAATTTTTATATATGTATGTACACACAACTGTAAGCACCATCCTTATCTAGTCGCTACACATTGACTCACTTGCTCTGTCGTGGATTAAAGGTGCCCAAAAATGTATTGCATTTGGCGCAATAGTGATTTCCGGTGCGACAACTGTTCACGCAGTATGGCACGCAACAGGCGCAGCAACACCAACTGTCAATTGATAAAATAGAGAACATTAATTTTATTTTAAATTTGCATTTGTTTTTGAGAGTTATTTCCCTTTTATTGTGACGTCTTACTTACCCCACCAGACATAGCAAGAGCGCACACAGATGCGTGCGTGAATTTGGTGTATAGCACATGCGCGTTTTCTTACAGCTGCCACAAGCTGGGCAAGTCACCGCACATGGATATGGCCCAAGTTTAATTGGTAATGCGGTTGTGGCATCAGTTGATGGAGGGACTAAAGTATAAAAGGATATATTTTAATATTTTTGAAGTATTATTAGAGTTATCATTATAATTAAAGAAATCAAAATGTTGCATATGACCGAGTATTGAAAGAATGCGTATTTTGAAGTAAATTATTCTTCAGTGTAATACATTTTAAAACAAAATTTGGTATAAATATTTCTAATACTTTAGCATACATAGATTGAACTTAATGAGAATTGTATTAAATTACGCTTCAATATTTGGTTTATATTTAAATATATGTAGTGCAAGATTTCTAAACGTGTTGAAAAAATCAAATAATGTTGCATAAGTCGAAATACATATGTATATGTATTGAAAAAGTCAAAATGTAGTGAACAAATCGAAATATTTGAAAAAGTCAAAAAATATTGGAAAAATTGATAAAAATGTGGCACTAGCGTAAGCGTCACTTTTCCGCCAATTTACTCCACTATAGATTTTCTACCACACTCGCCAGATGCTCAATCATCAAAATCAGTTTCTGACTATAATCGCATATGTAGTTCCACAAGCCTCTGTGTTCATCACCATTTTCATAAGCCTTAAGTGTGTGAAGCTCTACTATATAATAATGTTGATAATATCATTTCTTCAGCAGCTCAAATAGCGTCTGGAAACAACGATAAATCTTTCGATAAAATTAACTTCGATATATGCAATTGCCTAATTGACATTTGTAACAACAATGAACAATCACAGGACATTGTCAAGGTAAACTTTTTATCATATTTTTATCAGAAACACACTTCACTTTAAAGAATCATTTTAACAACTCAAGTACAACAAGTTTTTATCACCCAATGCACCCGAATGGTTTGGCGCGTGACAGATGTGAAATATTAATCAAAAATTATATAAAAAATAATGAGTTTGCATCATTCTGCATGCAGCATATTCAATTAAAAACTATAACGATCAAAGATAAGACAGTTCTAATTTTAATATCAGAATATACTTTGTATACATAGCCTCATTCTAGCGACTTTGTAGCAGGCTGACTATCCCAGTAAATGTTAATGTTTCCCTTAGGCACCACATTTCTATTCAGTCCGGATGCTACTTCTTATATATCACGCTGGAGTAGTTCGCTTCAATTTATAATTTATACCATACCCTACTTGACTATTTAGCTTGAAGTTATCAGTGTAGAAATTAAGACAGCCCCATTTCAATAGAATTTTCCTCGTCCAGTCAACCCTGACTGCGATGCAATTCTCATACATTTTTCTACTGATATTACTTGGACAGGAAAGTTTAAATTTGAGGGTTTAAAACTTATACTGTTCAGGATAGTTAAATGTTCAGCTTCTAAGTTGGACCAGCGCAAGTTTTTCCAAGTCTAAAGGCATTGCTAGCAGTCAGCTGCTTGCTAATAGTTCAAGGAAAACGAGATTATAAAAGACTTCCAAGGAATCAGTGGTCGTAGTCCAGAGAGCTTAACTGATTTACATAGAAGTGGATCTTTGTGAAATGTTTTATAGCATGTGATCTTGTCTAAGACAGGCGATAGTATTGTATTGATTTATTAATCCACTAAATAAGATAGCTCTAATAAAACTATTATGTATAGCCAGTGGATAGTACAAGGTGACAACCCCATTCAGCTTCGTTCGTCCATCACAGTAGTCAGTTTAAACTGTTCTGAAGATCTATCTATGGACAGTAAATAAGGTTTAATATTGAGTCTTTTCTGTGTTTTATGACAAACTTTTAAATTCGAATTTGACCTATAGTAGGTGGTCAAGATATACTAGGTATGCTGGACATGCTATCAATGATACGAAAATATGGTTTCTTACTCCTGAAGCCCATCTACGTCGCTTTTCCTAACATTCATACATATTTAGATGGTGAGAAAATTTCTCGATCAAAGATTGAGATCAATATTTTTTATTTCATTTCGCAACCAAATAAATAAGTGCTTTCGAAAGCCCGGATTTAGAAATTTGCCGCCCTTAGGCCGTTCACACATTGCCGCCCTTCTTCACTGGTGAATATGGACAAAAAAATCATTTAATATGAAAAGTGAGGACCTTTTTCATTTTTTTCGGTAGTTTAGGGGGCGACATTCCAAGTATTCGCATTTTTTTCCCCTGCACCATCACCAATGCATTATAGTGCATTACCACAGTTAAAAAAATTTTAAAAAAATTTTCGGTTCCCAATATTTGCCGCACCTAAAATTTTGCCGCCCTAGGCACTGGCCTAGTGTGCCTGTAAGATAAATCCGGGCCTGTACATAACGTTTATATGAGGACAAGCGCGATTATTTAATTATTCAATATTTACTATAAGGAGTAAAATGCGACGTTGCTGTAATTTTTTTATAAAGCTTTTTATCTTAGAATAATTAACAGGAACAAAAAAAGTTTTGATGAAAAAAAAGAAGAAATTCAGCTTAAGATTAAATCATTACGAGTCCGGTTGCACGTATACCCTTTATCCCACCCTCTCGTTGGCACGTAGAAGTCAAGTTATTGTCTGAACTTTCAACTGAGGCTAAAGACATTGCCAAGAAAAAATCGGAGAGACCGACTGAATTTTGTCAAACGTTTATTCCAGTTCATATGAAATGAGGCATGAGTATCGGACAACTCGTGAAATAATATAATCGAGTTTAATGGAAAAACTGCAAAACAGTATTGTCAGCGGGTCAGTACCATAAAGAGGTAATCTATTGCATTCTTTTTAAACCTATAACTATAAGAACGAAAACGAAATAATGACAGTTTAATACATCATAATAGGGACAAGTTGAATTTAGTGAAATTGAAAGTCAAATCAAAATATGTATTTACCGCAACCTTACCATAGTCTACTATAGTTAAATTGCATCCACCAGCTTGGCTTGGTTTTTAAATTGGTGAATCATAAAAACATTACAAAAAAACAAACAAAAAAATCATTCTATGGCACAATTTGTTATTGGTTGAATAATTTTCATAACTGGATAGTTTAAGTGTTGTTACTAAAACGAGTTTCATTGTTTTTCTTTTTAATACAATACCTATACTGTTATAGCTGTTTTGTTACCAACAGTAATTTATAGTAATTGCAATGTTTATTTTTCATAACTCAAACCATAATCCACCGAGTGAAGTGAGTTATGAAAACATGACAAAAAAAAAAGAAAAAAAAACAGATTTACCACAAAATTCGAAACTATTGCATAACTGCAAAATGAACTTTACTCACCTGTTGGCAATTGCTGATGCGGCGGTTGCTCAATAATCACCGCAGTACCAATTCCAGATGGTGGTGGCGGCCTTGCCGGATATGTTTTTGGCATTTGTGGTTGTTGCATTATAATATCGGGTGTTGTTGCTTCGGGTGCGCTAGCTATCCAACCGCCTGCTGCAGATGTTGATGGTGCCGGCCCAGGACCAAATGCCATTGCCATATCATAAGAAGGTGGTGCTTCTGTAGGCAACCCTATGGCGGCTGATGCAGAATTGCGTTGATCACGTTGCATTGTATTATGGCTCGGGTCTATTGAAGGATACAGCATTGCATGTTTTTGATCCATTTTTGCTGGTGCAGCTGCAAAGACGTGGCTAAGCAAACGTCGTTCGTCCAAAGTCCAAGCTGTGTCGCGTTGAAGCGCTGTTTACTCTACCCTCGCAAACAATGTCCGCTTAAAATTAGCTGCAATATTTATACGACCTGTTTAGGTTCGCGTTTTTGAAACGACTGAATTACGCTGATTTGTTTTACTTTCATTGTGGATGGAGTTTTGCGGTTCTCTGTTTTTGCTGTGGTTTTGTTTTAAGTTTTGCCGCCTCAGTTTACAATAAAACCGAAAGCCATACCTACTATAAAATTCGTGAGAGAAAAATCGTTCAAAATATGTAGATAGTAAACAAAGTCTACATTAACTTTACGCGAGTATTTGTCTGTTTTGTGTGATCGCTAATCGGTGCATTGTGACTCTCTCACTTTTGGTATATCTCTTTTGGCTTTTTATTAAACTCTCAGCATTGTATCTCAGCATTTTTAGTTTTTAATGAGATTTAATTTTATCTGGTTAAGACACATGCCATTAATTTGTCTTCTCTTATCTTCGTTGTTAACTTTAAATTTAGTTGAAGCTTAAGATATAAAGTTCTGTTTTGTGTTCTGTGTTTAGGGTTCAAGTTCATTTTATTTTCGTATGCCTACATGTAGTTGCTTTAAAAAAGGTTTCAGCACATAATTAGTCTTGAATAGTAATTAGCAACAATTTACATAAAGACTACGATGGATCATAAGTAGTACAGGATGGGTCAAAATCGCAAATATGGTTAGAATTCGATTACATTTTTTTTATACCAGAGAAAATAATATCTATATTTTTTTTAAGAAAAGAAAACAATTTTATTGAGCTAACCTGAGATTTGGTAACAAATTGGTTACTATTAACCAAATTTATTTTCTGAGTGAAAGATTACGTCCTGCAAATATTGGCACAATCAAACACATTTTCCATGATGTTTTGCAAAATTTCAGGTGATGTTTAGTTGGATGATGGTCGCTGGCTACATGACGTACATACGTTTTTTCAAATATACTGACGAAAAAGCATTGAGTGGTTATGTCTCCTTCACAGAAAAATGAGCTCGTGAAAGATGTCTGATAAAAAAGCTATTCTATTATGCACTGTGGCTCCATTTCGGAACAATGATCCCTTCAAATGATACACCGTACCAAACAGTAAACTTAAGTGGATATTATTGTTGCTTTACAGTTTTGGTTGTTAACGATGTCATTCAGACATTTGACTGTTTTCAAACTTCGATGATTTTTGTTCGTTCTGTTCTGTTCTGTTGTCCATATTAAATGTATGTATGTACATAAAAAAAAGAACTTTTTTTCACGATGTGTCAGCGGACTAAAATAGCCTTATATATCTAGACAAAGAGGCTCAAAAGGATTTTCATCAATAAACTGGATTGGTGCCCCCTGTTTTAAGTTGCCTACCCGTTATCATTATTTCTTAAATTAACATATCTGAAAAAAATCTATAGAATAGTTGAATTATGCCAGGTTTATAGGTCAAATCAAAAAAAAAAAAAATATGTGTTTTAGCAAAAATTTCCTTTTTTCAAAGTTTAAAGTGTCATATCACAAACTTTTTTTTTTTCGATTTTAATAAAACTAACAAAATTCTAAGCTTTTTCTTTAGCTTTTTTTAAATTTCAGAAATATTGGATAAAAATTGATCGAGTGTTCTGACACACCACAAAGAAAAAAAAATTTTATTTAAATTGGTTCAACCATACATTCTGTTTCAGAATACCTCAACTTTTTAAAGTGGTGGCTAAAATTATTGAGCGACAAATAATTAAAGGTTTTCTCAGTTCCTATCACAAGTGTCAATAGTGATCCATAGTGTATTTTATAAGTTTTTTTCTATCTAAAAAAATAAAATTGAAATTTATTGCATACTTTTGGACTGAAATGTGGTGCTGAGCAATTATTTTCATTGTGAACATATCGATGGTATTTGGTGTTATTTCTTCATACTTTTTGTGTGACTTACCAAACAATAGATAAAAGTGCTACAAGTTAAATATAATTACCGAAAAATAACTGATAAGATAACAAAGCTTATTCGAAGTAAAGTATTCGTAACAATTGATGTCATTGTAAAAATAAACAAAATATATTGAGATAACTTTAACCATACCATAACAAATATAGAAAACAAATGGACTACAGAATTTGATAAGACCTGGAAAGATATGTTTTCTTGAATGTATGATGTCAAGAATTTCTTTTATTAAAACTAAGAGCACAACTTACAAATAATTCAAACCTTTGCCGTAGACAACTCTATTAATTTAATAAAAAATTTGGTTTCTTAAAAGATTAGCCCCCCTTCACACATGTTCTTAAACAAAAATCTTACATATTTTGCGTTTCAAATTTTTCAAATGACTGCCACTAAAGAAGTTTCACTTCAAAAATTGAATGGAGGCCGATGTTTCCGTGGATAAATATCTAAGGGAAAATAAGGCAGTCTCTAAACTGTCAGTCAATTGGGAGATGAATTTTGCTGAAAGATCTTATCCGTACTTCTTCACTAATCTGCATATAATATTTGAGTGAAATTCTGCGCAGAGTCGGATAAGACCAAAAAAAATTTTTTCCGTCGAATGAACAAAATTAAAACTTAATGAAGTCTTCAAATATTGCTAGTAGTTAAAAAACAAAAAGTTTTTATTTTTCTTGTATTTATTACAAAATATCGTTTTGAAGCCAACAGATACATCTTCTACTGTCGTTGATAAGTGCCCAAATATTTGTCACACATGCCGCAATAATGCTGGGTATTCATGCAACTGCCCAAGCAGTATGGCAAACAAACGCAGCAATACAATCTGTAGAAAAATAATACATTATTATTACAAATTTTATTATGTATTAATTATAATTATACACACTACGAAAAAAAGCCCCAGAATATTTGATGAGAATAAATTACTTGTATAGGGTAATTAAACTTATATTAAATAGCGGCGGATGCTTTCGCGTCTTCGAAAAACGGCAAATGCCCTCAATTTGAGGTTAGTCTATAAATTTCCTTAATTAAAATATTGAAAAGTGAAAGCATTTTTATAAAAGTTCTCGACTTGTTTCTTGCTCAACTGGTGACCCAAATTTATGTGGGTGTTTACGTACTGAATGTGAATTTTTATCAAGAAATTTGCTATAACTATACAAAAAACTTGAAAATAAATAAATTTTAAGATTAAAAAAAGGTATTTAATTAAATATTCGTAAAAATGGGAAATTAATTTTTGTATTAAAATGCTTTAAAAGACAATTTTTGAATGTTTAGTATTATTTATTGATATTACAACAAAACATCAAAAGGGCCTTGACCGCAAATAAGGTGCCGTACTGAAAGATGAACAAGAATTCTTAAATTGAGTTCTAGAATTTGCAAAGCAAATAATATCTAAGCCTAAATTTTAGAAACATCTTATTCACACCTATCCTGAAAATAAAACTTGAAATTACTTCTAATGTCCATAAAAAAGCGGCAAACAAGAGTTTTCTTTAAGATAAGATTAATAAGGTTTAAGCGGTTTAATATGCCCTAAAATATTTCCCATGATTTTTAATACTGTTAGAAGTATGCCTAAAACATACATAAAAACATACCTATAAAATAAAAAAATGAATCGATCTCATGTCGAAGAGGGCATTCTGGAATTTGTAATATTGTATATGACATAATTTGACATATCTGAACTTCAAAAAATCCAATTTCAAAAATATAATGCGTATTTTCAAATCTGACTCAAAAATTTTTTGAAACCGAATATATCAAAATGTATGAAGAATAGAATTAAAAATCTGAAAAAAAAATAATTTACTTTAAATTAGTTTGCTTGCGCATACATTTTTTTATTTATAAAATTAATTTCTATGTATAGAAAATTAATTTTTTAATTTATAAAAATGTTTCTCAAAAAATCTTCGATATAACAAAATTTTTTTTGATTTTTTATATGATGTTATCAAGAGATTTTTACTTTTTTATAAAACTGAAGCATTTTCAAATAAAAATTACTTTGTGTTTTTTTATTCTTTTCCCATAGTTTTTAAGATGTATCGTTTCAAAAAATATTGGAGTCAACTTCGAAAATACTCGTAACTTTTTTGATAATAATGTTTTGAAGTTTAAATATGTTCAAAATTCACCTTTAGATAAGCACTAAGAAGTTATTAAAATATCGGAGAAAAAAGTCAATCAATGATGGGTCACCCTAATATGTAGCAAGACTAACTTACTGAAACACACAGAGCAGAGCAGCAGCTAGATGAGTCCTGGTTGTGGGTAAATAACGTATGCGCGTTCGTATTTGATTATGACAGAAGGGACATTGTATATCAACTGGTTCTGGACCATAGGGTAATGGCGGTTCTGGAAAAAATATTTTGTATAGTTAATAACCACAAGTTGTATTTAAATAACAACAAATTTATTTCATATAATTACGTGTTATAACAACGACATTTGGTTGTATCCCTGCGTGTGCCGGTGTCGCTCCAACCGATTGGTCATAAGTTGGTGGCACTTGTGGTGGCGGCACGTGTGTTAGTAATTTCTGCCGTTCTTCTTCATGTGTCGCAACACCCTCTAATTGTGTTGATGGATAAATACGATTTTCCTCCGCCATTTCTATGGTCAGTTTTTTTTTTTGAAAGATACTGCAGTAATTTTTATTTTTCTTCAGCTGAATTTTTTTGTATTGTTCGCATTGGACTTGATCGTTTTGTTATGAACTCATTTTTTATGTCTCACTTTTTTGTAACTACCTTACCTTAATGTTTTTTACCTCAAACAAAAAAAAACTTCGATTTTGCTTATCTTATTTCATCAAATGTTATGAAAGCTTCTTATCAATTCAAAAGCATATGAAAGAAATAAAAAAAAAAGCTTTGTAAAAAGTGTTAAAAAAGTTTATAATTTTGTTTTTTATATCTATTTGTTATTATTATGAGCTAATTTATTAAGGTTGCTGTTAGTGTTGTTGTAGTTAGGGTTTTAATAGACCACAGTTAAAGGTGACACAATTAAATAAAAAAAAAAATGAAAATATCACTGTTTAACATACGCTTAACACTTTGTATACGAGATTTCTTTAAAAAATGTATGTAACTCTAAGGTCATTCTGGCAAACACAGGTTACTAGACAGTAAGCAGGAAAGTACCTCAGAGTAGTATGCTATCCACCTGCACAAATTTTCTTCACTTGGCAGCTGTGGAATTTAAACTACGATCATCTGCGTAATATATGGACATGCTAACCACTGGTCTCACCAGTTAAATCTTAATTAAAACTGACAAAATTTTTGCTCAACTCAAGCAATTGCCGTATCTATGCAAAAAGATAGCAAGTTCTTGCAATTTCTTACTAATCGACTTAAAAGTCACTGATGAGTCCACCTAGCAGCGAATGAAACTAGTATGACTAGCTTTTGCTCATTCTACTGTTTAATTTCTATTTTTTTTTGTAGTTTATCTTTCTTATATGTAATTTTTTTGGCGTTAACACACATTATATTGAACAGTTAGCTATTGATATAACAAACATTTAAATCGCGGGACTCATAAAATAAATAGCAAGCTGTACGTTCGACAGCTCCGATTCAAAATACCTCAAGTTTTTAAAGTGGTGGCAAAATTAATGGGAAACAATTAAAAGCTTACTCTATTCCTATAATATATGCATATTACGGAGCTCATTTAGAATTTAGCATATAACAAACATTTCAGTATATTTTGTGTCGATTTAATAAAATTACTCCCAATATCAACACTCATGCAAAGATTTTTCTACAAAAAAATTAAAATTGAAAGCTTTTGTAATTTATTGCATACTTTTAGACTGAAATGTGCTGCTGATGAATTATTTTCGTCGTAAGCATATACATATGTACATACTTATGTAAATAGATGGCATATGGTGCTATTTCTTTATATTATTTTATGACTTACCAAACAATAGATAAAATTGCGCTAAGAGCTTAATATCATATAATTACCAATAAACAACTGATAAGATATCAAAGCTCATTTTATATAGTATTTGTAACGATAGATGTCATTACAAAAATATACATGTATACATGATATATATTTACTATAAGAAATATAGAAAACAAATGCTACAAACTTTGAGAATTACATAGGTAAGACCTAAGAAGATAGGATATCTTGAATGTATGATGGTCAAGGATTACTTTATATTGAAACTAAGAGCAAAACTTGTTAATAATTCAAATCTTTGCCTGAGACAACAAAATTTTATAGACTACACAATTTTCAAAATTCGTTTTCGTGAAACGATTAACCCCCTTCCGAGATATCAAATCACACATATTTTTTGTAAAAACTTAAGAGGGAAGCTGGTGTTTCCATGGATAGATTTAGAAAGCTGTCACTCTACTAGAAAATTTATTTTGCGGAAAGGCGTTACGCGTTCCCTACAATAAGCCGCACATAATATTTGACTGAATTTGTGAGCAGGGACTGATAAGACCCGGAAAGATTTTTCCGTTAAATGAACAAAGTTCCAATATTTTATTTTTTTTCTGGGAGCTTCAAAGCAAAAAGTTTTTTTAATATTTTTTATTTTTTTGGTGTGTAGATGTTAGAAAACAACATTTTAAAAATACAACAGATACATCTTCTACTTTCATTGATAAGTGCCCAAATATTTGTCACACATGCTGCAAGAGTGTTGAGTATTCATGCAACTGCTAATGCAGTATGGCAAACAGATGCAGCAATACAATCTGTAATAAAACAAAAATTTTAAAAACATTTAAAAAAAAATTTATGTTAAAAAGACTCCAGAAAATTTGATAAGAGTAATTTAGTTATATAGGGTTAATATCAGGTGTAGTAAAAAGTAATCCATTATTTTCTCAATACATGGCTTTAGTACTCTGTATCGGGCATAATTTTTGTTCCATTGATTTACAATAGATGTCGTTGTAAAGAGCTTCTTTTGCAGTTTTGCATTTGACTGGTGATGAAAAATGGATCACTTACGACAACATCAAGCAAAAACAGTCGTAGTCGAATGGCAATCAGCCGTCGCAAACGGTGTCCAAGCCAGGATTGACTACCAGGAAGGTTTTGCTCTGTGTTTGGTGGGATTGGCGGGGAGTCCTCTACTACGAGCTACTCCACTACGGCCAAACTCTTAATTCGATCGTGTACTGTCAACAATTAGACCGTCTGAAGAAAGTAATCGCTCAGAAGCGGCCGGCTTTGGCTAGTAGAAGAGGAGTTATCTTTCATCAGGATAACTCCAGGCCACACACGTCGTTAATTACTCGTCAGAAGCTCTGGGAGTTCGGTTGGGAGGTTCTTATGCATCCATCATATAGTCCGGACTTAGCACCAAGTGATTACTACCTTTTCCTGTCCATGGCGAACGATTTTACTGGTGAAAAATTTGCTTCAAGAGAGGTTTGCGAAAATCGGTTGCTACAGTTTTTTGATCATAAGGACCAGGGTTTTTATAAGAAATGTACAATGAAATTACCTTCAAAATGGCAGAAAGTTATCGAACAAAATGGCGCATATTTGACTTAGATATATATACTAAATAAACCCTTCAATTTCATACAAAAATAATGGATTTCTTTTTAATACACCTTACATATGTCCTCGAATTCGATTAATTGTCGGCGGATGCTTTCGCCTACTCGAAAAACTTGCAAGTGTCCTCAATTATGTGGGTCTTGTTAACATACTGACTTTTTGTTAAGAAATTGGCTAAAACTCTCTGGAAGTTAATAAAATTCACGAAAAAACCTTTTGTTTTTATTTTTTTAATAAAAAAATTTAAGAAAAATGATTTAGTGATGTCAAACAGTTCGCTCGCTCAACAGAACAACTCAGAAGTGTAATATTTGTTAGAAAAATATAACATAAAATTGTTTTTTTTTCGAAATGCTAAAAATGTTTGTCAATCTCTTGTTGCTCCAAATTCTTATTATTTACCCTATTTTGGGTCTCCCTAATATACATATAACAACATTGACTTACTGAAACAAACAGAGCAGAGCAGCAACCACATGAGTCCCGGTCGTAGGTATATAACGTATGCGTGTCTGCATATCCTTATGACAGAAAGGACATTGCATATCGATTGGATCTTTGCCAAAGGGTATTCTTGGCGGTTCTGCAAATAATAATTTCAATAGTTAATAATAGAAAGTTGTACTTAAATAGCAAAAAATACATTGCATAAAAATTACGTTTTATAAAAATGAAAGTTGGTTGTCCCTCTGAATATGTCGGTATTGCCCTAATCGATTGATCATAAGTTGGTGGCGCTTGGGGTGACGCCACGGATGATAGTAATCGCTGCTGCTGTTCCTCATGTATCACAACAGCCTCCAACGGTGTTGATGGGTAAACACGCTTTTCATCCGCCATTTCTATGGACAGCTTTTTGAATGAATCTGCTGTAATTTTTATTTTTCTTCAACCGATTTTTTTTTGTATTGTTCGCATTGGACGTGAACGTTATGTTGTGAACTCAGTTTTTTATATTTTACTTTTTTGTACCTCAAATAAAGCTTCAAATTTGCTTATCTTGTCTCATCAAATGCTAAGAAAGATTCTTATCAATTCAAAAGCATCTAGAATAACAAAATAGCTCTGTAAAAGGTATTAAAAAAGTTCATGCGTTTATTTTTTTCAGTTAATTGTTGTTTTTATTATATGCTCATATTTATCGAGGTTGCTGTTATTGTTATTGTTATAAGTGGTTTAATGGAACCCAGTTAAAGATGACACAATTACATAAAAAAAAATACAAAAATTTGAGAGTATCGCTGTTGAACATACATAGTTTCATTGTTTCAATTCTAAGACCATTCTGGCAAACATGCATAGGGATTAAAAAGGACAGTAACTCACGGTTGTATGCTTTCCCCGTGAAGGTTTTAATTACATTGGCGATGAACAATTTAATAAAAAAGGAGTTATGGTCGGATGATAATATTATACATGCTTTATGATATAATTAACAGGCTTAGAATAAGCTAACAAATGGGCCAAAGGGTGCGACCTAGAAGTAAGTTAAGCGAAATGTAAGTTACGTTACAATGAAAACAAATAAAAACAATTTAAATTTTAGATGGTTAAAAGGCAGACTCTTCTACCATATTAGAAAGCTAAATACATAGGAGCAATACTCAATCCAAACAAAATTGGCAGTATAACAAAATAAAGCAAAGACTATAACAAGATCAAGTCAGCGAGAGCAAAAATAATAATTGCATATGTTGATGCCACAGGGGCATTTAAAACGTGCTGAAAAAACACCCTCTGTTACTTCCAGATACTCTAATTATAACAGTTGCATTTGTCATGGAAACCAACTCAAAGATAAATGGAACATGGATTCTGCACCCACACCTTTCTTAGTAAATTGGCTGATTATTCAAGGCATTTCACCTGCCTCAGAATTCAGCTTTGAGGTTCACTTGAATGTGAACTCTAGTAACAAAACTACAGTACACGTCGAGGGCAATCTGGGCTTGTTATGATGCTTACAGAACGCGAAAAGTGATCTCATTAGACAAACAAACCTTGAGAATATTTATCGGTGTTATTATTTTATAGGCAAAGCATGCCTCAAGACTGGGGCTTTCTGACGTAGGGGATGTTTGTAGAAACTGTAAAGATCCTGACGTAGAAAGTCTGTCTTTCATTATCTTTGTGAATGCCCAGCGCTGATTATAAGGTATTCGGATTTCACTTCTACGATTCTCTTGAAGACATCACTCAAAAGTGTCCAAAATTCATTTTGAAGTTTATAAAAATTTCGAAATGGTTTGCATAGGTTGAAAACGAAGTCATAAACAGGGTATGCAATGGGCCTAACTGCAGCTTAAGTTATGATGACAATTGTTAACTAACGTGCTAACCTAACCTAACCTGACCCCATGCGTCCACTTAAGTAAAAACCTTTAAGTATGCGCCTACTTGATTTTTATTTAACAAATTTTATGTAACCATAACTTTTACTTTAATTAATCTGAACTTGTGAATACTTTTTGAACGATTGAATTGCAAAAATGACATTCGGAGATAAGTAAAAATTTTGATACTTTATGAAATTTAATTTTGTGGAATGACTAATTGCTATTACTTGTTTTGGAATAATAACAAGCATGTAGCTCTATATCGCTTTGTAAGTATAACAGTATGTCTGTATGTTCAATATTAAGTATTTAGGCGTAGTGAAATAAAAATCAACTCATTTGCGTCATTATCGCGCTGATAAGAAACAAATAAATAGTGACAATGACTCATAAGAATACGAGTACAAAAATATATTTCTTTGAAGAAAATATGTCGAAATACTTCATTTAAAAAACAGCAACAATTTAAAGTCTGGATTTTTTTGAATGCTGGTTATAAGCAGTTTTTATTTCATTAAAATTAATACTTGGTATAAAACTGTTTATTGTTCTATTGTATTGTAGTATTATTGTTTTAATAAAATTTTGAAAGAAATAATACAATCAACTGAGTTCATTTTTTTTCGATCTCTGGAATGCACGCTTATCTTATTATTTAGCTCAAATTCCAAATTAATATATGAATAATCACATGAGTTAGATTAAATAAAGTATAATTTTTTGATAATTTTTGGGAAAATGTACTTGGAAAGGTCGAACGTACCACTTTTCCAAGTACATTTCGATTTCCAGCTTAGTACATTCGCAAAAAATTCAAATGCCATCAGTGATATGTACACGGTTAGAAATTTTAGATTAAATTTTAATACTTTTGGGCTTACATATATGACTACACCAGAATTGTATTAAAATTTAATACTGCCTAAATATTAAAATTAATTTTTAATACTTTTTTGTATTAAAATTTAATACTTGTTTTTATTAAGATTTACAAAAAAAAATTTTTCACTTCGAGTGGGATTCGAACCGGGTTCCTTGTGAATACAATTGATGAACGCGCAGCTTAACGACGTCAGCCATCGTAGTGTTATTTATTGGTTGGCTAAAAGTTTATTTATATTGGCAACAACATAAAATGAAAATTCAATATTGAAGTATTAAAATATAATACAACATGGTTTACAATTCGAATATAATACTTATACATTAAAATTTAATAAAAAATTTATTACAAAATTTTGTAATCTATTGAAAAGTATTAAATTTAATCAAAATTGTATTAAAAATCCTTGTAATATTTCGCTTGTATTAAAATTTAATCCAAGATTTCTAACCGTGTACACATATCTTATAGTTTTTATCTCAATACATATTTTCTATGCTGACTAGATAAGAAGTTATAAATCGTTTAAAAAAGACTATTCCATTTGGAAGTCTGGATACTTTCTCTCCATGTGTATTCAGCTTTTATAAAAAAGCACTTAAATCAATAAGTCGAGTGAAATAAATTTCATTGGAGTGAAACAATTATCCTAAAAAAAGATATTTAGAAAAATCTAAGATTTTATCAAAATAATACTATCAAAAATATCTACATATGTAGGTATGTACTTATTTCATTTTTGTTTTTAGATTTATCTAATTGTAAGTATAATGAACTATCGCCATTATTCAGAACTACATAGCATTAACATTGTCCACAGCGGATACTTCTTACTTTCTGATAAAATACAAAACTTGAAATTAGTGTTGATATGAAAAAACATTCCATATTTATTTATATTATATTTTTTTCAACTGTTACGTATATTTTGGAACATAAAAGTTAACATATTTATAATTTCAATAATTTAATGATAAGAAGTTTTTGCATATATAAAAATAGCTATACATATGTTTAGTATATGTAAGTGATAACAGATTCTATAATTTTACTATATATATATATTCTTAATGCACATATTGGTTTATAGTCCATTACCATAGGTACCCAAAAACTTATTACAATTACCGCAATAATGATTGGCATTCATACAACTTCCAGCACAATACGGCAGGCAGACGCAACACCATAAGCTGTGACAAAATAAAAAAAAAAAAAAAATAGAAGAATATTATAAAAAATATTATTTATAACGTTTGGCTTAACTTAAAAAGCATAGTTAATTTATATAGTAAATATTGACATTGAAGTATAATAATAACTATAATGTAGATAAGATAACATTGGATATATTCTATTTAATGATATTAAATATGGATATCCATATGCAAACACAAAACCCATTTAACAGATATACTGGGCTTGTGCATTTTTATCAAGACCTGCGAAAAAACGTGATATATACCATACACATTAGTATTTCAACTGATAAAGCGCGCATTAAAAATGATGACAGTGCTGCCAGTTTTTTGTTCAAAACATTTTATGACTGTATATTTGTATACAGTCCGCGACAAAACGATAGCACAACTAGGTTTTCGGTGTTTTAAAGGATTTACAACAATTATTAAAAATTTATTTTCATGGTATATATTCTTAAAGCTAAGGAAATAATCAGTCATTCGCTTTTGTGAGGATTTAAATAGCTTTTTAACGTATTTTCGAAGAAGAGCCTCCCAGTGGGCTAATATGCTATTTTTAAGATCGCGGATGGACTCATACTGCCGATTTCTAGCATACACCTGTCGAGCCAAACAACACCAGCAGCTTTCAATAATATTTAGGTTAGGATAACGCGCTGGCCATCCTAGAAGAGAAAGTTGTTGTCCCGGAAAAACTTTTTTACTATTTTCGCTGTATGAACAGCCGCATTATCCTGCTGAAATATCATGGTATCACTTTCTCATTGCTGCCTACGTAGAACTATTTCATTTCCGATTAAGTTTAAGTAGTCCACGCTTTTCATTTTTGGGAGCACAAACTTTATTTCGGATTTTCCCTGGAATCCGATGAGTGCATGATAGTGTCAATATATGGGCTGGAATCGGAAGACCCACGCACTGTGAGCTCATAGTCCTAACCCCTAAGCCACACTGCCTGCGTTATTGCAGATTTTTACCTCTTGTTCGCTGTGTCTACAATGTTTTGTGTCAATTACGCAGGTTAATCTATTTTTAAAAAATTCCTCATAATTTAATGAAAGTTTTCCTTTTTTTTATGGGATCACTCTATATATTCGATTTTAGGTAAAAACTAGGTTTTAACTTAGAGCGCTCTTAATTTTGCGACTATACGACTACGGGCCTATATCTCTTATGGCGACAATAAAGCAATGCTGTCATTCAATGGAAATCCCTTGGGTATTTAATGTTGTTATGCCGATTTCTGGAAATGGGTTCAAAATGTTTCTTTTGCTATGTAAAAATCTATTTTTAATCTTTCCCCAGCGATTGGAGCAAAACAAAAATTTTCCGAATATGGATACAAAACGGTCAAAATTCGTTTCAAACCTTCCCCATCAATTCAAGCAACAAAACTAAATTCCTTCAAGGGCCAAAAATGATCCCTTACTGGGTGCAGGGTGCCCCTAGTTACGTTCAAAATCCAATTAAAACCATTCCCTGTCGTTTTGAGCAAAAATTTTTCAAAAAATGACCAATTTCAACCATTTCCGTCCCTTGGTGCATTGCATTTTTTTTAATGAAAATTGACCCAAAAACCGGTGAAAACCCATGTTTGGAACAGGATTCAGCAATGCAACATCATATACATAATATATTTAGGCCTCTTCGAGTTCTATCATTTGGCATACATTGCGAGTTGTAATATATTACAGTTTTAATTAAATCAACAAAATTGGATTTAAAGGCCGAATGACTCCATAGGAACTGCCAGTCGAACTAACGAGTCCCCATCTCATGTACGCCATGTATAAGAGAGTTGATAAAAAAATATGGCTCTTAGACTACATATAACCAAGTACACGACATTGAGAACTTTTAAAGATTCCCACTATTGAACTTATTTGATTCAATAATTTTAAATTAAAGGATCTCTGATGAGGTACCAAAAATATCTAAATTTTATTAATATTTTTTACCTTTTGCTATATCCTTCAGTATTGCGAAAATTGGCAACGCTGTCTGACTTACAGTAAAAACAAAAACAAATTTTTAAAATGAATGTAAAAACATTTGTGAAAAGATCTTAATGCAGATAATAAAAATGTCTGCTTTGATGACATTAAGTCAACTGACGCACGCAATACCAACTGTGTTTTTATTTTGTTTTTGCACTACAACTTTGTTGCCATAAACAAAGCTGTAAATGTGCAGGAATGATACTCCGATTTAGTAAATATCACAGCAATATTGAATCTTGTGCCACGTTTATAGTATAAATATCTTTTTTTTGCGGTACGAATTGATACGAATCAAGGCACACAGATAAAAATATATATTCATACATATGTATGTATACATATGGGTCATTCTCTAGACTATATACATAGATCTCCTTGGTGCAAAAATTAAAGCCATGCCAAACTTTCAATAGTAAAACATTAATATTAAGGAGCCATTTTGTCAGTTTTTAGCCATTGGTCCAGTCAAGTCTTTATCCGGCGCTGCTTTCTGTGAGAATAATTAAATATCACTCATAAGCCAAGTAACACAATATTTCATTTATAACATTGAATTTAATTTTTAAAGGCTTATAAGCTTTAAAGATTTGCCTTTACATATGATATTTATCTCCATCAATTTTTTATATTTATTCCTGTGATTTGCTTTGTTCCACAAATTAAAATATAATTCCAATGTGTGACACAAAAGATTCAATGTTGCTAAAGCAAGTCATACTTATATGCATACATCTTTGCCATAAAGTTCATTCATTTTACCTCCTTAAAGCTATGTATTACAATAAATGGTGAAATAAAAACTTACCCCAAAATGCAAAGCAGCGCTGCCATAAGATGTGTTCGTGAACTTGGCTCATATTCGATGCGTGTCAATTTTTGTATATGACAAGCGGGGCATGTGATATATGTTGGCTCTGGTCCCAATGGAAGTACAGCTTGCTCTGGAATTAAGGACACGTGTTTAAAATCGATTAGTAAATTAACTGCATAAAAATGCTGATGTCAGATATATACAAATCTATATAATGAATAGCTAATTCGAAAATTAAGTGTGATAAATCATATATCACGAACTCATACTTGCTATAAAAATAATGTTAGCAACATGTCCACAAACACATTTTTATAGCTGTTGTATTGGCTGGGCGTTCAGTTATAAACATTTTTTTTTTTTTTTTGTTATTTCATGCATGAAAAAATAGGGTGAAAATTAAAAATGACTTATTGGGCACTGAGATTATCTTGGATCTAAAGCACATTTTTCATAATTGGGTCAATTATGAGCAATATCCAAATATATAGAAGTACATACCATGAATGGGGATGTCAGCATTACAGTTATATATGATAACTTAAGGATGGATTACCTCGAAATTCTGACATGATAGAAATATTCCACGGCCATAATCATCTCCATTATAGGGTAATGCTTCAAGTCAGGAAACGATTTAATAGTATTAAAAATAAATGTATTATTTCAAACTATATTAGCCACAAAATTAGAACTGAACAAAATTGCAAATATTAATCCATATTGAATTTAAAAACACTGTTAAAAAGAATGAAATCATTTGCCCATATTGGTTTAATGGAAAAAGGTAACCCTTAAGCTTTGAAGATTTTACATTCACAGTCGTTAGACTCAGAGAAAATACAAATCCGTACCTGTGTTTCAGAGTTCAGGAAATCGTTGGCGTTAGATAACTTGGTCTTTGTTTTTGGTTGTAAGACACAAAAGTTGGTAAAAATGACTTTATCAAGTATGATTTTCTACGTCTAGACGCAATAATCATAAAGCATTCGTTTGGATAACAATTTCTAATAAGAAACCCTTAGTGTTTTAAAATAATTAAAAAGTCTCAGGAGACAAAAACATATTTTCCATAGCTTCTGTCGTTTTGTTAAAAAAATAAAAACGTAAGTCTATTATAAGTATTTCATAATACATTAATCAAAAAATACGAGTCATCATAATTAACACCAGTTCGATTATTCGATTTTATTAACAAATCATGTGAAACCAAAAAAAACTAAAACTAGCTACAATGCTGTTTTTTTTGTTGCTTTTTTCAGTGTTTGATTATTTGAGTGACGTCTTTTGTGACGTTAAAATCTCGAAAAAGTGCAAATGAGATATACAATATAAAGCGAAGGCTTGCAAGTAACATGAGCTGAAGTTATTTGAGCGGAGTATGCGAGGAGGTTATTTATTTAAATTAAACCATATTGAATAAAACATATGTTGTCAAGAAATATTTACATATCAAAGCTTTTATTGGAAAAAAGTTATTTCATATGGAAATAAAGATATTGCTCTAATAAAATTGCCATAAGATATTACTAAAATGCTGCAGTATGAATTCTGTCAACCAATTGATAAATTGAAAATATAACCTAAACCACAAAATTTTTTACAGATTAATCCGAAACATATTAATTCGAAATGGCTCATAAATATTAAATTACTTTCAATTTTAATTTCGCATATTACAGAAATTCGCCAAAGAAACTTTTACACTAAAAAAATTTCAAAATACTATTCTTAGGATTTTTTAAGTAATGAAAGCAAATTTCACACAAATATAAAAATTTGTCCAATATCAGACAAGTAGTTTGCGAATTTTGCAAAGAGTGCGTAACACCTCCCATACCAGTAAACTTTGCCAAATTCAATGTGGGTACGTTAGGTCAAACCAGTCAGCAAGTAAAAATAATAAAAAATTATTTAAATGAAAGAATTGACGCGGTGTAGGATATTTAATTTTTGAGGCTGCCAAAGATAACACCTCACTGGTGTATTTTTCATCTTCAAAATGTGCTCTAGTCAAAAGTTATCTGCGCAATGGCATCAGTCAAGCTATACACAGTACAACTGCACTGCACAAGATACCATTTGTGAAAGTAATTTTGATGTTTATTGGGCCCATTAAATGGGTCTGAAACGATCCGTGGTCACCTAATTTCAAAATACCAAATTTTCTTAAATACTGAAAAAACAAGGGGTACTTCAAAGGGTCTGAAATTTATACAGGGTGTCTCATTTTAATTTACACAGCTGAATAAGTCAAAAGTCAAGTTAGAGGTCAAAGTGACCCCTGAAGGTCATTTCAAGGTCGAATTCCCGCTTGGTGCAGAAAAGCTAGTAATCATTGGCTGGACCGCTGCACAATATTGCCTTAACTGGCAGCAGCTTTTCTGCACCAAGCGGGAATTCGACCTTGAAATGACCTTCAGTGGTCACTTTGACCTCTAACATGAATACCTATCTGAACGTACAATTTTGTGCTCTTCTGGCATCCGAGGTCAAGGTCATGGTTAAGTTCATGGCTGGATCAGCCCTTTGATACCCACCAACTTTTATTTGAAACATTTTTTGAATGACTTTCAATTTTTTGACTTATTTAGCTGTGTAAGTTAAAATGGGACACCCGACCTTTTAACCAACAATTAGAGAAATCACTTTTTTTGAAAATTTCATATCATTCTAATTAGAGACACCATTTTTCTTTATTATTGGAATAATTAATTCTTGCAGATACCTTTGACCAGGAAATATGCTGAAGATAAATATAAAGAAATGGATGAAAACATATGTTCAACCAAAGGTAAAATAAAGTTATTTATTCAAAAATCAATTCCAGTGAACGTCACTGCAAAAACTGAAGTTTGAGGGATTTCCTTGCTTTCAAAGGTTGAAGTTAGTACATCCGATTAGGTTGTGGTTGTTATTGCAGAGCAATTGTTTGTTTCTTTTTTTTTTTCTATAATAATTATTATTGGGGTTAAATATTTTTCTTTCGGAATAAAAATTCTATTACATTAGCAAAGTAAACAAGTGCTTTTATCAAACTAAAGATGTTAATTACATACATAGTTGGTCACAAATGCGTAGACAATGTTTTTTTTTAGTGTAAAGGTTTGGAACCATCAACAATGCTTCATATTGTGTTAAAGAGAAACTTGAAAAACTGTTTCGATGCTAATAGTTAGGAGGCGTCAATCAAAACGTTAACTTAACATTAGTATTCAATGCACAATCAATAATCTTTAGATGCGTGGGTGTTTTTTCTTTTGATAATATAAAGCCTAAGTAATTGCTTGAAAAATTTAATATATTATGAAATATTATTACAGTTGCTCTAAAGTCACGCTCAATTCCTTTGATTCGTAATGCGAATCTTGTTCATAATAATGGTATCTTAGAGTCACGCATTTAGTAGGTTTCTATTTCACATGCTTTATTTAACTGATAATTTAATTTGCGTATCTTATGTTGTTTTTTTTTTGTAATTTTATGTCACAAGTTACAATATGTTCTGCAATCATATGATAACAGAAACAATCGAACTCAATTCAATCATTGATAACTTTATTGTTGATAAAAATATGTATTTCTTGGGGGACTTTTTGTTGAAAATCAATTAAACAAACTCAATCAACAATTGTTATGATTTTTTCTTCAATTTATTTCATGTTCATTAGTCATCAGCAAAAATATATTTCGTTTTTATTGTACAATAAGCTTTTTTTCACAACCTCAAATTTAACTCAGTTAACCAGGATGGTAACCTATAACATAACATGCTATATAGTGTTGCCAGCGATTTCCTCAAGAAACCTATATTTTCTTATTGCTAAACCACTAGAATAATTATTTTTTCGCCACAAGTCTCTAGACTCCCACTGAATGCAAAGTTATTTATGGCTTAATGTTAAAAGGGCACTGCAATGCTTATTTAAAATTAGTTAATATAATTAACTGATAATTTTATTCAAATTACAGTAATAGCATTCATCAACTATTATTTTAAGATATTAATAAAAGGGGGTTTCACACGTGATGTTGTTTTTGTCTCAAAGCGCTAAGAAACAATAAAAAACTCAAACTGACGTTGTTTAGTACTTTTTTCATATTAACAGTACCCTAAGCCTACTGTTAGCTTGTCTTTTTAAATTTGAACCCATTCAGAATTCACCTTGGTAAGAAACTGTTGCTTTAGCAACGGCTGAATGCAACATGGACTGTTAAGACTTTTCAATTCGTAAAATGCAGCCTTATAAAAATAATGTAATTGTTGGTACGAAATCGATATAGTGTGCTCATACGTCCATTCAACATTTAAAACACATTATGTTGACGAATGCTATCATTAGGTGTTTTGTTCCTGCCATTCTTCTTTTTCAAATAGAGTTGTAGTCTTGAAATACGAGCTTTTTCAAAATTTAGTCACAAAACCTACATATTATTAAGATGATATCAGAACTGTTAATTAAGTTTAATACAATGAGTTAAAAATCACATGTTTATTTTTTTTATCTCCGTATTGATATCTCAAAATAATGTCATATAGCTTGTATTCAGCTAATAGACCTGAGGCGCTATCATTAATTTGCAGGCAATCTTAAAACTTCTGAGCTCGTTGCGGTTGCGGCATATTTTAAAAGTAAAACGTATAGTATAACGTTAAGAATAAAAGGAAGCAAAATATGGCCTTGTATATTTCCGCCATGATAACACGCATGAATTTTAACATTTTCACTTGTAAACAATTTTAAACATTTGGCTTTAGCGATGCAGTTTCTCAAATTCTCATCATTAATGATTACAATACCCATGAGAATTGGCAGCCGCTGACCACGATCCCAAAAGATCCGAAAATTAGAACCTTTTTTTGTTATTTCTTTTTAGTCACACCGTCAATATATGTACATTAGGGTCGTCCTTAAAAAAAAGAGTTGAGGACGAAATAGAGTAAACAAATTTTTGGAATTTTTTCAAATTTTTATCTTTAACCCATGCTTACCCTATTTCAAAGTTTAGCCTAAGCCGCCATTTTTTTGAACCATTTTTTCTTACGTGTTTTTTAATTTTAAAAAAGAATGTAATAAAAATAAATGTCAGTTGCATCTAGTTTCCGAGATATAGTAATGAAAAGTTGCGGATATAGCATTTCTAAAAATCAGTATAAGTTGGGAATTCCTTATTATATTTTAAATATTTTGATGCCATATGGCAGGTAATTTTACAGTCTATAAAAACTTTAAATTAATTCCATATACATATTTTATCATATGGTAGTTTTTAAAAATTTTTTACCATTTTTTTTCAAATAACCGTTCTTTTCTCTAAAAATTGTATTAATAATTTGTAATTTTTTTACGGTATTAAGAAAGCCCACTTAATTGCCTTTAATTCAATATGTTATTTGTTACTAATTTTTTCTTTTCTAAGCGAATTATATACAAAAATAATGAACACCCTGGTGTCTTTTATTAAGTAAGCAAAATTTCACATTGAAATAGGCTGAGTAAGGGTTAAAATTTTAACTTTAAATTTAAATTTTAACTTTTAAATTTTTTTTAATCTGTTTCGAACCGATTGGGGGGAGGGGGGCGTCGCATTTGATTTTCGCTTAAGTCAAATTTCACTCTGAAATAGGGAAAGTGTGGATTAGAGATAAAAATTTTAAATACATTTTTTAAATTTGTTCATCCTGTTTCGAACCTATTGAACCACCCTAATGCACATACATCACAAAAGCGAACTGGGAGCCCCGATCGCAAAACTTAAGTGTAATAAACTTTTTACGTGGACAGGGGCTCGTTCTCAGTTTTTAACCCCCGACGCCGGAAAGCGTTAGGCTGACGCTGTCAATTGGAAATAAAAGTTTGGGTTTTTCATACATCTGATTATAAATTCGTACTTGGAATTAAAAAGCTCATAACATAAAAAAATAGCAAAAATGAAGCCTAAAGTAAACATAAGCCGAGTCCAAGTATTGTGTTCACTACAGAGACGTAGATAAAAAGAACGATATTCCCAGTTTGGAACGTATTGGATCGTAAAGCTTTCTGCGCCAAAAAGTAAATGCCTACGTTCAAACGAATGAGAAGAATCGGTTTTTATATTCCGATGCGGTACGTCTTATATCCTTTATAACATTTTATAAATAAAATTCCTTCAGCAATTTAAAAAAATATATATTGATCCTTTGGGAAATATTTAGTTTATGATCCAATACTTTACAAACTCGGAATATCGTTCTTTATATCTACTTTTTTGTTCACTATTCGATAACACACCAACATGATAATTCACTTATGCTTAACACTTACGTTGTATTATAACCATTGGCTGCTGTACGGAGTGTGGTACTCCTTGGTACTGGGAATACTGCGTTTGTGCCATATTAACTGTTGGTGGATTATGATGATGTGTAGAATGTGGCTGTTGATGATGATGTTGCTGTTGTTGCACGTTTGTCGCCCAACCTACTTCCGCTGCAGGCAACACCTGAACTGGTGGATATGGTGTTGCTCCTACTGCTGCACTTGAACCTGTCGCCTGATCATATGATGGCGGTGCTGGATAGTTTTTCATATCTGCATTGGCGGCACTTGATGTCATCTGCCCTGGCATTTGTGGATAATTTGGATTATAAGCAGATTTTTCCATTTTATTTGCGTAAATTGCAAAATTTTATTTGTTTATCGTTACGTATGTATGTTTATTATTTGTTATTTATGTGTAAGTAATTAATTAGAGGTTTAATTACTATGAACTGAAGCAGAAATAAAATAAAGAGAAAAAAATTTAGTCGTTTGTGCGCTCTCGTGGCGTTCACCGAGGTGTTGATTGAAAACTAAATCGTTTGCCCTGCTATTGGAAGTTTTACGCAAGTTCCAGTTTTAGCAAACGCTTCAGCTCTTTGTGGTTGATTCTCTTATCAGCATATTGAGTACAAAGCTTTGGGAAGTTAAAGTTTGCTTTCGTTTGTTTTATCAAATCAACAACCGGAAAAAAAAATGCTGGCAAGAAGTTGTTGGTATTGAAAGTGTTGGCTTTTTCTCATTGTGTACGTTCAACATTTCTTGTTTGGAAAAGCTTTTCCACTCCGTTGTGAGAGGAAAAGAAGTGAAAAGCTTAGCGATTAAGGTGACCGGCTAAAAAATAATGGCAACTAAAAGTGAATTTATTTAGTGCAGTTAATGAGGCTAAAAATTACACAAAACTTTGGAACACGAAAATAATGTATCGATTTCGAGCAAAGGAGTAGATATGGTACCGGCTAAACTAGTTTTTAGGCCAAACTAGTTACGTTAAGCCAAAAGATGTGCAATGAAATTTTAATGCAAAATCACTGTGGTTAGTGAAGTCTACGACAGTAGCCTGAATCGGCTGCGATTCAGTCTTTAATATGTGCAAGACTGGCTTCGTTATTCACAGTGCTTTTACATTAAAATTAAATTGCATACTTTCAAATTAACTAGTTTGGCTTAGGAAAAACTAGTTTATACTAAAAACTAGCTTGGCCGATGACAGATATAAAGCAAGGAAGCAGAGATATACAAGAATATTCCGAGTATTTCTTAACGTACTTAGGGAGGAGGAGGGGGGGTTCGAACAACGCGTTACGCTGCGAGTTAAAATCTCTTGTTTTATTTATTACTATCGCAAACGCGAATAAAACATAACAAAAGTCGCTAAAATGACTTTCCGGTACATTTCGCAACATTATTGTTACTTTTAGGTAAACATGGTCACTTGGGTAATACCGTAACTTTGAACGAGAAAGGGGCGGGGGGGTAAAAAATCTTCAAAAATTACGTTACGTAATATTTGAACGGCCCGTAAAGCATCCTGTGCCAAAACGTAAAACCTACAACGAATAAGTAGATGGTTCGGAAGGGATTTTTTTGCTTTTTTAAAATTGCTGGGGGTATTTTATTTTTTAAATATCCCAAAAAGAACGAAACGTTCCGTATTAGAAAATAAAAATCGATTCTTCTCAGTCTCAGGACCGTAGGTTTTACTTCTTGACACAGGAATTTTTACGATCCAATACGTGGCGAATTTGGAATATCGTAAATGTCATCTGTGCGACAGATCACTTAAAATTAAGTCGGAAAGCATTATTTTTATTTAACATTGCTAAATTATTTTTATTTTTTAATCTCCTTACGAAGCATAGGGTCTCACCGAACGTTCCATGTACCAATGCTTATAGATTAGAATGATTAAATTTATTTTTTTGTTTTAAACAGGTTTACTTTAAAATTTTACTTTTACTCTTTTGCTTATTTTGATTCAAGCCATTCATCATAGAAACATAAAATTTAGAATGATTTTTATATATTTTACAACGCTTTACAACGATATACTTTACTTGACGATCGGATATCAAATGGCGGAATTATCGAAAAAAAAAAAAATCAAAAAAGAGGATCATCCATTAAAAAAAAATTCAGAAAGCTTTCAAACTGGCTGGTGACAGGTGAACTTTTATTCCATTGCCTTTGAATGTTTGGGGATGATAGCGCGATGAAGTTGGATTTTTAATATCCATACACGAACAAAAAAGTGAATTTCGAGGTCGATAACTTAAACATCATGCGATATTTTATCATGAAATCCCTTGTATTGCATTTTCAAAAATTTTATTTTTTTTATTTTAAAGTAATAAGAGATTAGGAACATGAGGTTATTTTGAACATGTCTAATGTAAATACTTACATATGTGCATACATACATTTTTATAGTTTACTTATCTATAAAAATGTTATGAATGAAATTTTCAGATATATGTAAGATTGCAGTTGGTATCTTATCAAAGTCTTCATTAATAATGTCATAAGACTAATTCCTTTTATTAAACTTTTTATCAAAGACAGTCTTTCAAAGTCAAATTTATGGTCAGCATATCAGCATTAACGGATTTGTGTGTGCATATGGTTGATCTTATAGGAAACAAAGATTAAAATAATTGGCATATTTAATGGAAACTTCACGACTTTATAATGTACATTGTTTTAAAACCTTTTTAACTAATTAGAAAGTGATATCTCTTCAAAACAATTTTTTATTATGATAAAAATCAACAATAAATCCAATTGAACATTTTTTACCTAATAAAAAAATAAACAGCAGCAATTTCTGTTAAGTTTTCAATGTCGAGCTACATTGTGTTAATTTTAGATCACTATATACATATGTAAATAAATTAAATATTTACATATGTAGGTATATCATGTGTAGTTTAAGGGAAAATAATAAATTCAATTCAGTTGGTGCTACCTCAATTATATATTTTTTTTTTGAAAATAAGAAATCAACTCTAAAAGAGTTATTATCAAATTTTTAAATTTTTGACTCAGTGAATTTTCCATGTTAGAATAAACTTAATTGTGAAGTTTTATATCAGCAATGCAATTTTGAATTTGATTTTAATTAAAGATTTTGGAATCTTAATTTTTCTTCGGGCTTATTCCATAAAATACACATTACTCTTTCAAAAAAATTTATTTAAAAATGACCTCTAAATAATTTCAAAATAAAGAGAACTTTTTAAATAATTTTACGCGTGGGATAACGACTGAAACTAAGCAAAATAATGCAATCTATCCCAGTTTGCGGTGTCACGATTTAAATGTGTAAAAAGTTTTTGAATATAATTCAACACTACTCAATTTAGTTATGCTGAGCCTCTTGGGCATTCTTATATTGAAGAGAATGAACGAGTTGAGATATGACCCAGAAATTGTTTAAAATAGACTTCATATTTCAAACAGCGCCGCAACTAGATACTTGGAAGCCTGTGGACAAGAACTTAATACGGTTTCCCAAAGGAAACAACAACATCAACTGATAATTATTTAAGTTAAGAAATATAAAAAGACAGTTTTAAAATTCATTGAAGATGGCTGGAATTTGAGCCAAAAATTTTGTAATGGAATGTAAATTTACGATCCCTTAATAATTTATTTGCGTAAATAGTAATATACTAAAATTGCATATATGTATGTATACAAGAATTGCTTTTTAGTAAGCTCTTACTTAGACACATATTTATTTATATTATAAATATGCATTATAGTGGTTTTGTAACAACTTTGAATGATGTGATTGTCACCATGTTTTTATTATCAGTTTACTTTGGCTTTCAGCTTTTTCACATGAATTCAAAAATGACGTGTAGTAGATACTCGTAATATTGCAATATAAAAGAAAAACTTTCTTAGAATTCGTTTATTATTAAATAATAAATAGCAATAGATAGGACGCTAAAAAAAAAATTTTTGGTGATATAGTTTTTATGCTATAGGATTAACGTTTCCATGTTTATCATCCAGTATATCCACCACTTGCATTATTACTTTTGTTATTATTTTTGGCATTGTTTGGCCAAGGCTTGACAAGTTTATTTTAGTATATCACACCAGGTTATTTAGACGTATAACTCCATCATTTATTGGCGAAAGTTTTTTTTAGCTAACTTGGTTTAGCTAATTGTGTTTAAGTTCGGTGACTGACTGAGCCAAGTGAGAACGTAAATTTAACTATCTTCAAAATACTTATTAACTAACTTGGACATGTGTTTTGGGTCATTATCTTGCGAATAGACCCAACGAAGAGGCATATTTTTTTCTGCACATGGCAGCATTATGTTTTCCAAAATATTTTTGCATTCAGCTACCATCATTTCGTGCGATGTTTGGAAAAATGGACCGACACCATTCCATGAAAAACAGCTCCATAACATAAAATAGCAGCTAGTATGCTTAACGGTCTTTTTTTGTGAATCGGACATGGAATTCTTTATCTTTGGAGCATCTCACAATTCATTCGGAGTCATTACCAAATAAATTCATTTTGGTTTCATCGCTTCATAAAATATTTTGCCATTTTTTCTCACCATCAAGGCCCGACCAGCTGGTGTGAGACTTTGCAAAATTTGACCGCATGTCCAAATTTATCGCACGCATCAGCGGAACCTCTTTAGCGATTCTTCCGGGAAGGTTTGCCTGTTGCAAACGACGACGGATCGTAGGAGCGCTAAGAACATTTCCGATTTCCGCACAAATCGCCCTGGAAGACTTGAAAGGGTATTTTTTTGAGAGTACATATAACTATTTGACGATCACCTACTGGAGTGGTTTTCGTTGGCCTACCTCTCGTTTTTTTTCTGTTATTTTCATAAAAAGGCTTTGCACAAAATGCAAAAATGCCTACCCATCATATTAGCGACGTCCAGCAAAGATTCTTTTTTTTTTCCTTAGGCTTAGAACCAATCGTCTTTCATCTGCTGTGCAATGACTATTTCGGCTCATATCTTTTGTAAATTTTTCTTTATTTATTTGCAATTAATTCTTGTACTGAAATACTTTTACCGTTTTTTTTAAAAAAAAGCACAAAAATTACAAGTTTTAGAGTTTAAATTGAAAAACAAAACAAGTGTATTTTGATCGAAGATTTTTCGTCCGTTGACTATTAAATTTCACTAGCGAAAAAATTGAGATTGTACTTTTTTTGTTTTCACATTTAACGGCATTACCAGATTGCATTCCTTAGTTTTACAAATTAAAAAACTATTGCCAATTTTACTAAATATGGAATTTATAGGAGATTGAGTGAAAATATTTTTGGTGTATCTATTATTTTGATCATTGGTGTATATATATCAAATTTTGATAATGAGGATTGAAGACGACATTTTTGAGTGTATCGTGGTGGAACTTTTATATTGAAATTTACGACACGCATTAAGATATCGATGTTGAAGGTCATAAATATTAGCCCACTATGGATTGAGAACAATCGTTACCAAATTGGTTATACCAAATCTAAGGTATAATTGGCAATTTGCTACTTTATTTGGCAACTTGAGTTTTTTTAATAGGTGAACGAAAAATATTGAAGTAGTTGTTTTTGACACACTTAACCCGAGGTCAGTATTTTAAATTCTATGTTTGCTGTAATAGAAAACTAAAAAAAAATTATGGTTTTGATTCACTAAACAATTTTTTTTTTTAAAATTAATGTGTGAATCAAAACAAGGTTATGTATATTAAGAAAACGAAATGTTAACACCCCCAAAAATACATTTGTTTTTTATGATAAGAATAATGTATGTATGTATGTAGTAGAATTTGGAAACATTAAAGATATGAAAAACATCATCCAACGGGTTATCCATATCGTGGTTTTGAAAGTGCAGCCCTGTGTTTTGACAGCTGCTAAACGCATATGTCATTCAAGGTGGGATTTGCTTAAATTAAGGTTGCTCATTTCACATTATGGATCGTTTAGCTGCCGAAAGCTACCGAAGCTCTTTTTCAAAGGCAGTATGCTTCTTAATCAAGTTTTTTGGTTTAAAACTTGCTAGAGAACACAAATTTTGTCTGAAATGAAGAACTATTTTTTTTTTCAAATAATAGTTGACCTAAATGCCAACAAATTCTTGAAGCTCGAATTTTGAAAAAAATAAATTTCGTTTTTCGTCAATTGAAGCTAAGAAAAATTTGTTTTGTCCTTAACACCCTTGGCGAGTTCTACGCCAACCGCATGCTGCTCCATGTTTAGCTTTTGCTTTATTTACAAGATATAATCTGCAGCATTGATAAAAGTTCGGGAGCATTACTTTGATTTGGTCACAACTGAAAATTAACTTTGTTTCGTATTGCTTATTTGTAATTTGAAAAATCGTTCTACAGATTGGGCGTTCATGTCTTAGTCATATAATTATCTTTCAATATTGCAACAGAAATTTAATTTTTCCAATTAAGATAAGGGATTCTCTCTACAAAGCTAAGGAATCTCTTCGCTAATCCAGTGCGATTACATTTTTCAAAAATAACTTGTACGAAGCTGTTGACTTGTGTAGAAAGGTCTATGATTGACTTCAGGACTTTTATAATATACACATTTGTGTATCTCTCATCTTCCTTGTAAAGTAATATGATCGATGACTTGCGCATGGAAAGTGCTGTATGTAACCAAGCTTCAAAGATTCCAATCGCTGTGTTGTCATCTTCTAGTTTTATTCTGTCGCTACACAAAATCTGTCAATCCTCAGTAAAGCGAAATGTTATATCTTTCAGTGAACTATTGCTATGAAAGTTTCTAGAGAGTATCACCTTAAATAGCAATGTATCAAAGATTTTGAGTTTGGGATCGTTTATGAAATTTCGATTTCGGTTTGAGCGCTTTCAATTCAAAAATCTCCCTTATAAACTCCCTTACTATTGGATTATAATACTCGCATGACGACGATTAAAAAAGGCTAATTTTACATTTATAAAATTATAAATTTAAAATCGTTTTATTAAGCATTGAATATGTCCATGTCACTTACAATACATATACATACATACAGTAAGTGTACAATAGTAAAAAAGAGTTTATATGTATTTTTATGCAATTTTATAACATTTAGGTTAAAACATTGAATAAATGCAAATCATAAGTTTATCAAAAGCAACATCTAAAAATATGAATCCTGTTTTCTTATTTTCTTCGATTCCTTATTTTCTTCGATTCCTTATTTTCTTCGTTTCCTTATTTTCATCGTTTCCTTCATTTAATTGTTGTAGGTACCCAAGTAAGCGCCACAATTGGCACAAATGTGGTTGGCGTTCTTGCATGAGTCAATCATGTATGGAATGCAGCAGCAGCAACTGCAGGAATACATTAAATAAAAAATACACAAATGAAATTATGATTATTGAAAAAATTAAAATCAATTCACTTACGTTGTCACACATAAAATCAATGCAAAAAGATGCGTTTTAGTAGAGTTTTCATATCGAAGTTGTGAAACTTGTGTCTGATGACAAGAGGGACATGTCACCATTGTTGGGTTTGGGCCAAGCCTTACTCCTTGTACGGGTGCTGTTGAAAATAAATTAAATAAAGAAAAACAAAACTATTTTAGATTTTCGTTACAAATAATAAAATGTATTTATGTACTATAATAAATATTTATGAAGCGTTTATAAATAAATTCGACAAGCTTCACATTTTAACATTTTTACAAAAAATGAGGAAACCCTTTATCTCTAAAATTAAATAAAAAAATCGTAATTTTTTTATGTAGTTTGGTAGATTAGACTGAGGTATGTATAAAAGTAAACAAAATTTGAACGAAGTCGTCCAACAGATTCCGGTAACATTGATTCATGGAGATAAACTGCTATCTGTTTCAATTAAATAAAAATCACAATATTCGAAACAAACTGTTGAATTGCATTTTGCAATATTTCTCATATATCAACGTCTAAACCAAAAACCGTTCGGCTTGGAAATCGGGAAAATATTAATATTAATATTAATCTATTAGAGCTTAAAGTTAAACTTTTCTAAGTCTATAGAATATACAGCACCTTCCAGAAATGCGAAATTTGAAATCTTATTGGATAGGAATTAATGCCTTAGCTACCCGTTATTAAGAATTCTCACACGATGAACAAACATTTTATTGGGATTCACGTTGGGCTAACAGGCAGACCTGCCCATTGGTTATATACGATCAAAAATATTCCTTTATCTTACTTTTCGTATAAATTCTAGCATTGTCTTGTAATGAAATTCTATGTAATTACAAAACATTTCTTCCTATCAGAAAATTTGGAAGATGGCTGGTTCTGATGGTTTTAAGTCATATTAGTGATATTTAAAGTGAAATATATTAGGGTTGTTTTGTAATAACTTGGAGTATCTTTTCTTCTTTATGGTACCTCGAATACAACTTTATTTGATGTGCTATTGTTTGAAGGTCTTTTTTAGGTTTTGGTGGCGGCCATAGCCTCACATAGACCACAGGGGTCCATAGTGTTTGAAGGTCAAACGCATAAAATATTTTTTGCTAATAAAATCGAGTTACGACTAACGAATTCTCTTAAAATTATAAAGATTACTAATTGATTTATTGTCTCTGAGTTTTGTAATTAACATATTTACAGTTGATTAATTTAAATCACTATTCCAAGCATATTTTGTACAAAAATAGCGAACTGTAGCTGCCAAATCATCATTCATTTTTAAAATATTCTTAAATAATGAAAAAACGTTGTTCTTTCGTGTAGCGCTTCATTTTGAATAACCCTGAACTGTCAGCTGTCACGCTATCTTTTAATTTTTTACAACAATGCTTTACCGCACAAATGGCGCGAAATTCAAATCTTGCATGAATTTGGCGCCACCCTTTATTTACCGAAAATACTATTTCAAAAATATCCCTACTGCTACAATGGAAACGCCTTAAAGTCGTTTGTTTTAGTGTAGATACATACTATCTACAAGATTTAAAAAGTTTACCAAGCATTGAGACAATTTGCTTTAAAAATGATCATATGAGTAGCATGATTTCGATTTAATTAACATTAATTTACTTACGAATTGATAAAGAAAATAAATAATTTGTAGTTATGTATATGACCGATATTTTTTTGTGTAGTAAGAATATATTTATGTATGTGTGTATGTGTATTTTGGGCTTTTCGATCAGAATTTATTTGATGCAAATAAAACAAATTTTATTCCTACCGAACGTTTCGCTAATGGATTTTAGGAGAAATAGTTCATAAATTATTTGGCTATGTTTTACATATACATACAAATGCATTTGTATGTATGTATATAGATCAAACTAAAAAATTAATGTTTCAAGGCTCTAACATAGACGAGAGTATACACAGATGACGTAATTCAGGCAAAACGTGTCTACATTTGTAATACTTTTTATGTATACCCACTTGCTGATTCGTAAGTTTTTGAACTCTTTAGAATTTCTTTTGTTTTATTTTTCGTAATTTTTTGTGAGTTCAGTGTTGGGTGTTGTTTTATTATGTTTGGGTTGGTTTTTTAATTTATTTATTTTTTCTGTTTGTATAATTATAGTTTTTTTCTTTCTTTTATATATCTAATGAGAGTTTTTGGTTGTAACTGTACGTTCATTTTTTTTTTTAATATATCCTTACATTTAAATCATATTTTAATTTTTGACTGTTTCATATATATTTATTGTATTTATTTACTACTGATTGATCACATTTATTTCTAAAACTATTTGTTAAACTATTAAGTTCCAATTCAAATTTTTTATTAATTTTATTTGAAAAATTATTTTATGATATTGTTTTAATACTTAAAAATAGTTTCCGGCACACATTTGTTCAACAGTACTTGCTGTAACATGTTATTGATAAATTTCGAAAAACATTTACTCCATTCGAACTGAACGCACAGAAGAATATATCGTTACTTTAAACGAAAATGTTGATTATTGCATTATTTTATGTGAAGATATGTGGTTCAAGCTGATATATCAGGAGCAATTGTCGTAGTGAACAAATTTTGGAAATTGTTTTTAAATAAAAAAAAAACTTTTCAAACTATATCACTGTGTTTTATTTCAATTTATAGTTATATATACCACTATAAATATATTATTCTTTTATTTTTATATAATCTAAATTTTTTTTTTTTATTTTATTTTTCAATTTTTATAATTTTTTTTGCAGATTTACTGTTTTATTTTTTTAAATCTTCAAAAATATTTCTTTGCACATAGTACATACATATATAGTGGATACATATGTGGGAAGATACATCACATAGTTAAGTACATATATCAAAAAATTTGCCTTAACCTTGCATTACAAAAGCTTGTTGTGTCTGCTGTTGTGGATGCATCCCTCCCTGACCACTATATGCATCTTGCGTATAAACAGGCGCTGTTGCACCCGGTAACTCTGGATAGGCATGTTCGTTCTTACCGCTCATTTTTGTTTTTGCACTTATATAGTTTTAGGTAGCTCTAGTGAGTAAATAAAATTCAAATAGCCAATTGTTTTGACGAGCGGTTCGAACGTTATATGTTTGCCGTTTCCTACAAAACTGAATTTTTATTCAATTTCAAGATTTCTTTCTGGTACCACCGATGAGATTAAAAATTTTGCTTACCAAACTCTAAAAAAGCTCACAGTACTTTGAAACATTGTTGATACTCATGCTGAAAAGCTATTTGACATTTGGCATGCAACAAGTTTGTTTCACAGCATATTGCTTTCATGTTGCTAGCTTAAAAAAAAGTATATAATACATGTATATATACTTTTTGCTACAGTCTTGTCCTAGCAACAACATTCAAGTTCAACAACATGTTGCTATCTCTCTAATTGGAAGCGACACATGTTCACTTCCGATAGTTTGTATGTAGAGATTTTTTTTAACCCATTTTCTGCCGCGCTGCATGAAAGTTCGAATTTATAATTCAAAGTGATATTTCTAGACTAATTAGGACCCAAAAAACTCGAATCCGTTGTCCAAAATGTTGTACCATTTTTGGTTTCGTCAGGTGAGACTGTTCGAAAAGTCGAACAATGGCGGTTGGGCACAATTCAGCTTATATATTGAATATGCATATTTTCTCCAGGTATTGGTCAAAAAAATTTATAAATTTAATAAAAACAATAAATATGTTTTTATTATTTATTAGAAATGCTTTTTATTTGATTTTGTTACAATTTTATTTTTTTTTCTCCCAGTTGCTGTGGGCTGTGAAGCAATTTTTGATGTGCAAATCTACCTGACACTTTTTGCACGTTCGCTTTGTAGGCTTATGTCATACTTTGGATTTCCTCTCGGGCTACACAATTATTAGGTGATTTCCCGTAACACGGAGAAATGGATGGGATTATCGTGAAGGTAAATGCCTCCCATAAAACTATTATAATTGTGAATAAAAGCCAATAAATAAATAGAAAACAAATTTTTTTTGACAGAAAATATAATATAATCACTTTCGTACTTTGCCAATCCACGAAGTAAAGCAGAATTGTTTCTGAGTGAAAAATTTTCAAACAGATCGCTTACAAACCCAAATTCTGTTGTGAGCTGTGTTTCCACCCACCGCCATTGTTCGACTTTTCGAACAGTCACTTTTGCGAGTCCGCCAATGTTTCCAATTAGAAACAGATCTTGTCTAAAGTCACTTTTTGACTATATTCGACCTTTATCTACAGATTAAATTTACTTTTGGAAATGAATTATTTTTAATTATATATTACTTAACTTACTAAAAATAGGTCTGCCATTAAGGTATTTTTCAACCATTAGATGTAGCCCACCACGGAAAAGGGGCGTGGCCAATATATTTTTTTTTCTGAAAGCCAATTTAATTTATTATACCATTTAGCTACTTTTGTGCATTGACATAGAACAAAAATTCGGTGAAAATGAGCAAATTTGCTGTTCGTAAACTCGAACAGTGGCAGAAAATGGGTTAATGACATTGTTAGAACTAAAGCTATATGCAAGTTAATTTTTTTTATATGGTTCTGCTTTAATTTTTCAGTAAGCAGGAATTTCCATAAGAGGTTTTATTTATTTTTCACACCAACTGGTTTATAGTTAAAACTTTATTGTAAGGTATATAACTTAGAAATTTGCTCTTTTCATCAATGCATTTGTTGCATTTTCCAAGATAATTATAATGAAAGTTCCCCGTTTTTATCGCCGTGGTATTTCACAATAAATACAAATACAAATTCAAAACTTTTTTTTTCATATCTGCTGGTATAGTTAAGTCTATTTAACGTGACAACTTTTTTTTAACATTTTTTATTGAAATAGAAGCGACACAGTGTTTATGAAGGCGTGAACAAACTTTTACAGTCGAAATTTTTTTATCGAAATAATTACTTGAGGTGTGTGATGTACATATGCACCTTGATGAAAAGGGTGGAAATTGGAATAATTTTCTATACATTGACACCGAAAATTAGCAATAAAATTAAAAGCTGTATAGATACAAGAATGATATTCCGCTTGGCAATATCAAGACACATCGAATACGATGACACACAGCAGAATTAGCTTTCTATTTTGTAAGACATAGATATAAATATATGCATATTAATCTCTTTGTATTTCTAAGCCATCAATTCGTAATGCCGAAAAAAAAAATTTCCAAAGCTAAATGTCTTTCTCGAATATTTTATTTTATATAAAATGCTATATTTTCCACAGCAATAATATGTACCGCATATCTAATAACTTTTTTTATTAGAACACATTTACTTTAACATCATGGTCATAAAGTGTTTAATAGAGTCCTATAAGGTAGAAATAACAGAGTGTCTACTATGTACACTGTACGTATAACCAGGCACGGATTTAGAAATCTGCCGCCCTTAGGCCAGTCAGAAATTGCCGCCCCCCTTCACTAGTAAATATAGAAAAAAATTTTTGTAATATCAAAAGTGCAGTATTTGCACTTTTTTCCCCCTGTGTAAATAAATTTAAATAATACAAAAAAAAAATTTCAAAGTTCCCAATATTTGCCGCCCCTGAAATCGTGCCGCCCAGTGTGCCTCTAAGGTAGATCCGGCATAATCACGATTTTTGAGTTAATGATGCATCCGCCATTTCATGTTTTATTTTGTGTCAAAAACTCAGAAAGGTGTCTTATAAACTCGTCTTATGAGAAGAGTTTATGTAAACATACTTTTTTGAATTCTCATATAAAATGTAACTTATTGAAAACTTCAAATACGTTTTTCTCCCACTTTGTGTTTTTTGAGTTATGCCACTCTTGAAGTAAATGAGCGCTATGTAAATAGGTACATAAGTATGTACATACATTTATTAAAAAGTCTAATTCATTACAAAAACTGCGGCAAGAAATATTCGGACAATGGTCAAACAATTGCGATCTGTGTCGAACATTTAGATTTATGTACGCGGAGTGTTGTATAATTTTTAAGAGTGTGGACTAATTCATCGTAAAAGTACTTTCATTACCTATAATATATTTTTAGGCATTAAACCTATTACTCAGACCACAAAGTCATAAAATTTATTTGGACGCATGTAGTAAAGAAAGCGTTGTATGAAAATATACCCTAAATTTGAAATGAAAAAAGAAACGTGGCTAAGATTTTAATTGGTATTTAAGATTATTTATAGAAATACGAAAATCTGAAGAGAATTTAATAACATACAAACATTTTTTTGACCAAGCTTTTAAGATATAAGCACACGTGTATTGTATTTGTTTTAGTCAAAATATCAGCTACTCACATAAGAAATTAATGTTGATCAACATTACGATATTTCTTGTTGTACTCTATACACATGGTATATTCATTGTCATTACGTTTGTAACGCAAAGAAGAGGGCGTGGCAGACAAAGGACAGTATATCGTCTGTTTCATAAACTGCACACTTTTTTTTGATTTTTTTCCCCGATATTTTTGATTTTTGTATATTGCTTAGTGCTTATCTAAAGATGAATTTTTAATAAATGTATTTAAACTTCAAAAAATTGATTCCAAAAATATTAAAAGTATTTTAAAATTTCTCTCAAAAATTATTAGAAATGAAATATCTCAAAAACTATGGGGAATAGTTTAAAAGAATTTTCTTTAATTTTGTTCAAAAATGCCTCAATTCAATAAAACAAAATATGTAGTCTACTTAAATAAATTTGCTTAAACATTAATTCTTTTATTTATAAAAATGTTTCTAAAATATCTTCGAATGTGCTTGGATTTGTATACCCTACTCAGAGGGTATATTCAGCTTGTTATTCCGTTTGTAAGGCATATAAGAGGGCATGGCTGGTATAGAAAATTAACCAAAACCTATTCGATAAAAGTTGCAGCGATTTTGATGGAACTAAATTAGGATTGGGCTACTTTCAAGTTTTCAAAGACTAGTACAACTTTTAACTTTTTGACGCCATGTTTCGCAAGCCATGCAAAATATTATGATGAAATTCGGTAAACAGATAAAGATCATAAATATCTTGAATTGTGCAGAAAGAGGGCGAAAAAAGGAAAGTGGGCATGTCGCTTTTCAACAATTGAAAATTTTGATTCTGTTTAACTCGAAATTGAAACCTACGATTTTCAAAAAAGTTTTAGGAATTATACCATTGAAAGCAATCATCAATACAAGCTAAGTCAATATACTGGCAAAACTCGTTGAAGGGCGTTTCACAGCCCACAATATTTAGAAACGTTATAATATGAATAAGAACTAACAACGTAATCGTTATGAAATTAAAAAAGGCAGATAAACTTGCTGTAAGGAATCATATTACAAAAATTTGGTGCGTTAGAGCCTGTTTGGCACCTCCGATACAAGCAAAAAACTTCTAATAATCTTCATAAAATTTGGTGTAAAGATGTCAGTTACTATAAGCTTTGAAATTAAATGGGATTATGGAACTTCATCAGTAGTCGTGGCATTTCCTATATTAACATAAATCGGATTGGATTATTCCAGTGGGTGTGCCATCGCCCTAAATTTTAAGACTAACTATGGCAAAATTTTTTATGCCTTGGCCGATCACGAATATAATTTGTTGTTTGTAGGCGGAATTGTAAAAGAAGGCGTGTCGGATTTCGATTTTTCTCAACATTTTACATATTCTTTTGACCTTTTTCAACCTTTAAACTTTGTCCAATATATTTCAAACGATTTTCTTCAACTTTCAATTTCAACCTCTTTCAACTTTCTATGAGTTTTTCAACCGCTTTCAAATTTGTTCAACATTTTCTATATTTATTCGATTTTTTCAACATTTTCCATATTTTTTCGACTTTTTAAATTTTTTCAACTTTCTTCAATGGTTTCCATTTTCTTTCGACTTTTTTAATCTTCTTCAACTGTTTCAACATTTATCAACCTCTTTCAACCTTTTTTAATTTTTTTTTTAACTTATTCAACCTCTACAACGTCTTTTTAACATTTATTTAAAAGGTACTTTCAATGCAGTGTATATGTAGTATGTGAGTATCGGCCTGGCCGAAGATAACACCTTAACTAGTTTTATATGTTTCTCTTCAATTAATCCTAAAACAAGCTACAGGCGCTTCAATCTATTGTACAACGCATTGTACAACGGTTTTAACTGCTTTTTCTTCACACACTACAATCGATTGTACAATGTGTTGTACAATGTCATTCTTCAAAGTGGTAACCTTAAATTGGCCATGAAACGAGTAAATGAGCAGATCCGATTTCGTGGAATATGTATTTGGAATCTCAAGACACTATATAATAATCGTGCATTCTCAGATTTGGTAGACAATTTTATCGATCTTGATCTTGCTTCAGGCGAACCGTGTGCAACAGGTCGTATGAGTGATCATAATAAATCCATTATGTTTAAATGAGCTAAAATACATCGGTGAAAAAGTTAAAAATGTGTGCCGTTGTTTATGGAATGAATAATATGGAATGTTAATATTTTAATGATTGTCGGCTTGTTTTTGGGAATTACGATTACGAAAAAACGAAGCGAGCTAATTTCATGAAACTGGGCATCATCTTGAATTAAAGCTCTTTGGATTGAAAATGGTCGAAATCGTTTAACGGACACGCTTGCCGTTCAAAACAAATAAAACTTGTAAATTGCTATAACGAAAAGGTTATTTAAGGTAATGCAACCAAATTTCAGTAAAATACTACAATTCATTTGGATTAGCACCATACATTAAGTAAGCGCATTTTGACAGAAGCTCGTGGCGAAAGAGATTGTAACGGTAATGCAATTCAATTTCATATATACACTAAGAATGGTACAGAATAAAACCAAATATAAAGTGGGCGCATTCAATATGGGAACATTTTGCTGAACCGAGATAGCACATCTTAATAAATGGGAAGATTTTTACTATTACTATTACTATTTGGTGTACGGTATTCAATTCTTGGCTAGGCCAAAGTTTTTGTATCGATTTGATGGCTACATACCAAAATATTAGATATCGAATCTGAAGAATTAGTTCGAGTAAGGGGATTTTGTTTGCGTATTTGTATTAATGATTCTTTTCAACCGAAAATAACGATCAATCAATGAAATGTTTATGTTCCCAAATGTTTACATTTAAATTTTTTCCTATTGGCGTTATTTTAAACAAAAATTTTGGTTTTATTTCTTATAAATATCTATACTACAAATAAGCTATAAATAAAACGCGTGGAATCCACTGTAGACGGAAAATCTATCTATTTTTCATATAAACATTGGAAAACATAAAAAATAGCACTTACCACTTTGCATCATAATCGGTGCTTGTCGTTGCGGTATTATTGGCACAGATACTGGTACAGGATATAGGTTTACTGGCGCTGCGTTGGCAGCTGGAGGATTATGAAAGTGTTGATGAGAAGGTGAATTATAACCTCCATACGGTTGACCAGTAGCACTGTCATATCCTGGTGGTGCGCCGCTAGCTGACGTCATTTCAGAATAATTTTTATTATATTCAGATTTTTCCATTTTAAAGCACTTTTTAAAATTGACTGTATATAACAACTTGCTTGGTACGTGTATGTATATAATTATTTTTTTTTTTTTAAATAATTAAATTTAATCAAAAACGATATTTGCGCCTCCGCAGCTTTTTGCGTTATGCTTATGTGATACACTGAATTTCGCTTCTCAATTTTTGTTCGCTGCCTGTTGAGAAATCGCTAAAGTTTACTGGCTCCATACTTGAATCATGTTTCCGTTAAAGTTTTTTCTTCTTTGGTTATCAATGGACTCGGTTTCTATTCGCTCGCCATTCTGTAAAATAATGTTGCCAGACTTTTAGCGTGTTTTCCCATGAATGCACTAGATGGTGCTATTCCTTTATTTTTTCGCTTCTAAATTTTTAAAGTCTTCACTATAAAAGTTTTTAAAGCATAAGACGATTGTTCAAGGCGTGTGAATTCATCATAATTTGTTACTTATTCATTTCATTGTTATTTATTCATTTCATTGTTATTCATTTCATATATATACGAATATGAATTTCATCCGTTTTTTTATTTGGAAAATGTTAATTAATCTATAAGAGCTTTTACTTTGAATACCAAATGTTTAATTTCTCAAGCATGGGAAAAAAGATCACGAACCCAATTTTGACCAAGTTATCGATAAGATTTTAAAGCAAAGAACTATAAACCGGGTATGACGTCATGTTTCGCGACATATTCTGCATAAACTTTCATCCTTAGAATATATATATGATTGTATAGAAATAAAAACTTTTTTTTAAATTTTTCATAGAATAAATATGTTTTTCATATTTTGGATAACCATTTGAAGCTTATATGAGACTAAAATCCAGATTGTTGTTGTTTATTTGAATTGAAAAAAAAATATATTAAGTGAATGTTGTGTTCATAGTTATAGACTTTCGATCAGCCACAGGCATAAAAATGTGTACTGAGTGCAAACATGTGTTTGAATAAACATTTGCAATATTCAATTAAAACACTATTTCCTCAGTGTATTTCAATCTTATTCCCGCAATTTCCTTAAAAAGTTTTTATTATTTCCCTGAATATTTTACCCATAATTTCCTATATTTTTTAATTCACCCAAGTTGTTCATATGCCCCTAAATTTATTGGAGATTCATTAATATGGCATCACTATTGTAAAAGCTTTTTACGCTCTTTTCGTTTCACGCTATTTGTATGAGCAGTTCGTTGTTATATTCTATGCATTTGTTATGAACGTTTGCGTCAACAAAAAATATGGTTAGCATTTTTAAGCGAGTGTATTCATATCAATGTTTAATTTCAAACGCAAAAAGTACTAACCGGTGCTGTCATTTATACAGCAATAGTACTTTTGTATTATACTACTCGTATTTTAGTACAATTTGTACTATCCTAACGTTCTTTGGTACTTCTGTGGCTTTTTTGTTTTTAAGAAAATAAATTTCTTCTGACCAATTTCGTTTGGGTTTTAGATTTCATTTTGTGCCTCTTTGAAACGAAGTTAAGACACGAGTATTTTGTATAGAAAAGTAAGTTTCCTACTACCCCGAGGTTTCGCAGCATGACGACATCTGGTATGCAATTCGACATTGGAAATGGTCTAATCTTCAGAGTTCGGCAAAGAAAATTGTAAATGAACACTTGTATAGCTGAGCGATGTTGATTAATAAGGTGGTTTCATGATTTGCATTGGCCCGTAATATCATCCCATCTACTGATTGGGTTGATTGGGGCCGTTCTTTATCGGCATTTTTTATGATTTAGTGAGTGCATATTTAACGAGTACGCTGATCTTTGAAAGGAGTTTTCCATTGATGAACACAGCTTTTGCATAGGCCATAACTTGCGACCAAGTTTCGCAGCAGGAGGTACCTATGTGACTTAATCTTTATGTCTTCCTGTGGTCATTCGCTTCTTAACTGATGATATCCCGTGGTTCGAATTGTTTAATATACAGCTTAACAGTTTTTGGCCCATCCATAAAACCTATAATAACCATAGCAGGGTGTATTGCCTCATACTTAACAATTTTAAACGCTCTTTCTATAGCAATGTATATGGTAGTATAAAATACCGATGGCTAAGAGCTTTCTCTATTATGTCGATCAACAACGCTGTGTCAGCGGATCTATCTTTATTTGAGTAATTGGCGTACTGTACATTGCCAAAATCATTGTCATTAAGTGTGCTTCTAACATCTGAATCTACGAGTATATTTGCAAACGAAACACTTGTTTCAAATAAATCTTCCTCTCGTTATAATTAAATGCTAATTTTTTAATTCTTGTGATTTCTCCAAGCTCTTTAGTTTTCACATGAAATCTAAAAATATTTCACAATACTACTATACTTTTAAAATACACGTGTGCTTATCACTTTTTTTGCATTCTTCTAAGCCAAAGCGATTATTTAGTTTGTGTCAAAACAGCTGAGATTATTTTATTTGGAAAAAGTTCAACATACAGGTCATTTTTTAAATCTCTTAAAATACTTGCATTATGCTAAGCGTATACAATCATTTTATTTGTGTTAAAACAAGTCATATGCTTTCTTAACCATATGATTTCTCTTTAAAAGAATTGCATTTTGTTTATGCTCCACATATATCCAATATGGAAATATGGAATTGTGGTACGTTTCTCTTAAGGGTACAGTACACCTTGGAAATGATTTCAGATTTTTCCGGCTTGTTTTTTGGCTGCAGCAGGTTTTTGAAAAAAAGGCCCAAAAACCCGTGATTGCGGCTCTCTGGATGGTCTAAAAAAAAAGTGGGTTTTTATCAGCATCAAAGTTGCTATAGAGTGAACTAAAAGGATTTAATTTGGACAAAAAAAAAATGGCGGCGTTTTTTCAAAATTCGACTATTTTTGGCGCAAAAAAACCCTTGTAAATCAAAAAATTTATAACCGATCGTTGTAATTCTAGTTCACTCTATAGACTTACATATGTACAATAACATACTAAAATTTCAGAACGATCGGAATGCTAGTTTTTTTTTTATCACGCCCGCCAACTCAAAAAAGTTTGTTTTGAGAAAAACCTGCTGCAGCCAAAAAACAGGCCGGAAAAATCCGAAAAAAATATTTTTGTATACTATTTTGACTAAATAATATATGTGCAAAGCTTCATTACAATATCTCTTTTTTTTCATAAAAAATAAAGCATTTTACAAAAATTTTTTGTTTTTCATTTCCAAGGTGTACTGTTCCCTTAATTCACATTTTTCATAATCCTTACACAAATAAAATTTTGGTGCTGATCTACTCGTCGTTTCTGTGTTTTCCTGCACATTTTCACTATGAAGCGTTTCGTAAAGTGTTGGCGATGTATTAGATCCAAGATTTATTGGCATTTTGAAATGATTTTTTTTTCTTATATATATTTTTATTATATTATTTTTTATATTGGTATTAAAAATTACTATTTAATTGTTGTAAAATACTATTACACTTTAAGTACTACGCCGACACTTCGATCTTACACTTTAATCTGTTAGGTTAGCTAAAGCCTTAAATATTTTAAATTAAATGTAAAAAATGCTTACACTTTTTGTTATTTATTTATAAGCCAGGAAAACAAGTTTCACAACAATATTAACGGAAAAGCTTTGAAGCTTTTTACAATAATGTAACAACTTAATTATCTTAATAAACGTAGGAATTCCCATGTAAAATGTAATAAATTTCAAGGATATGACTACTAGATACCAATACTGGTAGATAGTATATCATTTAAAAAAAACTTGATTTTAAAAGTTATCTTAAATTTCCCTGGCAAAATTTTCGCAAAAAGGGCTAAAAAGGCTAACGTTCCCAAAACTTCTTGGAACCTTTTTTGAAGAAAAATCTGTTTACTCCAACAACCGGCATCTTAACTGTCAAAAATGTACACAAAGTTTGACAAACGTGTAATTGTCCATTTACAAGTGTTGTAAAGTGTTTAAAACATCATGCTGAGAGGGTTAAAGGAAACAACCATTTTGGGTTTTTAACTTTTTCTATGACTATCAGCAAAGAAGGGATATTTTTAAAATATCAGCTTTTCAAATATTGATATTTTCGAGTTCACCTTACTTTACACTAATCTGTTTATCAAAATGTCTTAAAGGGTAGTAAGGAAATGAAAGAATGAAGAAGAAAACTAGTTCGCGGGTACCCTTGTGCTGATTGCCAAAATCTATTTTCTATATTCAAAAGAGATTGTGTGAAAATCAACTTTTTGGAAGATGAGTGCATCGAAAGCTAATACTGTATCCTACCAAAAGACATCGCACTTATCAAAATTGAAAAGTTATCGGTAAATATTTAATGGCTTTAAATTCAGTTTCTATCACATGGCATAGAAAATATATATAGCTAGTTCCTATTTCTTATGTACTAAAAATTTGTTTGAAGCATGTTTTATTCCTGCACATATCTGGACTCAATCTTATCTTTCTCATTGAAATCTACATATCAGTGAATATTTTTTTAACAGATTCAATTCATGTTTGATTTTTTCCACATCTTTTTTAACATGCTCATTTGATAATTTTTTTGCAAAATTTGAGATGTTAAAAGTAGTCTAACGCCAAGAACATGCTGGTGTGTTTTCTTAATGCCAATTTCCTATTCGATTTGTGTGACCAGGATAGGCCCTTAAGCAGACTTTATCGCACTTCGAAAAATATTTGTTTATCGATAAGTTAAAAATTAAGATTTTTTTTTTGTTTATTGATTTAAAAACGTTTGGAAAGAAAAAATAACTGAGAATATTTTATTTTTTGCTCGTAAATATGAAGTTGGGAAGGTTTTCGTAAAAAACAAAAGTCAACAATTCTTCACAAAAACGGCATGATTTTGTGATGAGCCTATAGCGGCAAGTTTTTAAGTAACCCAATGCCTATTTATAAAGCACTTCAAAATTAATTCTGCTTGACTGTTTACTTTAACCAAAAACAATACTAAACTTTTTAACTCTTGATTTTTTATAATCAAGATACTATTCATTACAATACCCCATTAATGTTATACATTTATACATAAGAAAATAAACAATAGTAATTTGTCGGTCGATATATGAGCCTTAAGTTACTTAATACAAAGCAAAGTTTTTTATCACACTGTTTTATCACCCTTTTTTCCTTAGCAATCATTTCTGTGCTTTGGAAACATCTGTGTGCAGAACAAACAAATCAAAAGAATGAAAAACCCAAGATATTTTTTAATATTATTACAACGATAACTTTGAGACATTATATATTGTAAGTAAGTACTTGATACGAATATTTCAAAATAAAAATTCATGAACTTTAGTATAACTCAAAATTATTCATAGAAGAACTTTTTTATTACATTGGAGTTTTTGTCATTTTACATGGAATAATATAAAAAAGTATTTTATTCGTATTTCAGGAATGGTAACCTAAATCTAAAGCAATATACTTGCATGAATACATACTGTGTTGCTTATTGACGCTTGTTATGACTGAAGCCACATCTCAATATTTCCGGGCAATGTAGACACACTTGAAGATAGTTTGAAAGTCTTCTATGAAAACAATATCAAGCGACGAATACCACTCCTTACAGTTGTTCGTACGATGTTGGACATACTGAAGGTTTGAGATCCTGAGCCACAGCAAAAAGTAAGAGTAAGTGAGTCGCATTCGGGTGTGGCTCAGGACTTACATCCTCGAGTATGTTCAACATAGGCTTCGCGGTGTCCTTTGGCCGCGATTCAGCAGCTAATATGTAATAATTACTAGCATTCTATTTGGGTGTTATGCATTTTTTTCCATAGTTTTTGGCTATATGACTATAATTGAGCGTAATGACATTGCTTTATTTTAGGCATTTTGACAAATACCTGTTGGCATACCACCCATAAATGTCATAACGCCCAAAATTTAAATCAAAAATGTCGCAATGCCCAAATAATTACGCATCAACAATTTAAATGGAAAATTTTTGGGCGTTATGTCTTAACCGAATTGGAGCTTTATGAGTTTGGGCATTATATACACCAACATATTCGACTTAACTTTTTCGATGTTTAGCGAACCTGTTTGATACTTTTTGGTATTTGCTCGAAAATTACACATTTAATCGATGTTTAATGGATACTATTCGATACTTTTCGACGTTTTATGAACTATTTTTGACTTTATCGCTATTTTCTGATATGTTTTGACTATTATAATTATCGACACCATCCATACTAATCTATGCTCTTAATATGTATAAAATTGTAAGCAATTAATGCAACTTATTGCATATACTAAATAAAAATAAATAAGAAAATTAAATGCTGCATTATGAAAACGTTTATTTAGTACAACAATTTAGAGAAAAAATTCTTTCAAGTACTTAAAATAAAATGCCATAGAAGTCACGTGAATTACGAGCATAGAATACATACATATATGTATGTATGAAATTATCACTACCCGCACCCATTCTCGAATTTCGTGGAAAAGAAATAATTACTACATTCTTATATGTAGCAATAACTAATAAAATTTCTCTATTGGAATTACACTGGTAAACAAAGCCTGTGCTAATGATTATTGTCTGGGTGTTTTGGATAGATTTTTGCACGCTGAACACGAATCTGGGCTCAAAAGTTGTACATCACATGCAATTTTTAAGAAAAGGTGTGTTTGCGCATTTTTGTATAGCCGTGTGCACTAAGATCGGAGTCCTAGAATCTTCCGTAATGTCTAAGATTGAAGCTTGTTACTTTCCTTTTTGACTACAATAAAGCAAAAATTAATCGCATCTGACCTTAAAGCCTTGGGAACCACAGAAATCATCAGTTCTGTGACTGAATGATCTTTCGCTTACGAATTTTTAGGGTCACAATTTAAGGATTGTTTATACGTCGATCCAAACAGGCTTTATTCGTTAATGGCCATGTAAACTATTTCCGATTACATTAATCAACATAAGAGTTGCTTCAAAAAGGTACGATGTGCGTATAATTCATCACGGAATGTTCAGGGTGTCTTTGGATTCAACCAAAATAAAACTTATGACTGAAAACGGATAATTTTTCTGTTCACTCCCAGTCAGAATAACAGCCACTGACACGACTACGCTCAAAGACAAACAGGGCTCAAGTCTGATTAAATTTTAGTTTGTTGGAGTCGAAAGAATATAGAATTTGAATTAATTTGAAACATTTTGGAAGATCCTAGGGCTAAGGACTTAGTGCCCACGGTTATCCAAAAATGTGGCCGAAAACGCTTTTTTTTTGTTGGGGATTTAAATCCTATTTTCTCAAAAACTATACGTTATGGCCGAGTAGAAATTGGCAGACCAGTGTTATTTGTTGTAAAGGTTAATTTCACAATATTATTACACGTCTAGTAGAGGGAGGCAGTTGGTATTAGTGAGCCGTATATTACCACGTGCATTACAAGCGCCTAGCGGCTAACTACTCTTAATTATATGGTAATGACAGGTGAATTCAAGGACTTTGCGTTGACTACAGTTCTTGAATTGCAAATGATTTGTCTGGATACAAAGAAAAATTCAAATTTGGAAAAAAGTCAAGCCAAACATATTTTTTTTCGAAATTTTTCAGAATATTCGATCTTGTATTTCTTATTCGGTTTATTTTTCATCTTTTTCTGACTTCTTGTCATTCGTTGCGGTGCTCGTTTATATGTTTCTTCCGTTAAAATCTATAAAAGTACATATATACTGCATAAAAAGAGCTCATATACGATAAAATTGTTGGTTCTTAAACCAGGGAGGATGCTTTCCTCTACCAATATATAACTAAATTCTCGTTAGTACTAAACTCTAACCCCCCCAACATTTTTGAGATATTTCATTTCAAAAAATGTTCGAAAAACCAAAAAAAAAAACAAAGTGTTAAAGAATGACTGATATATTTCTGGTGGAAGTGAATAAGTAAGAAAATCGTGTTAGCAGTATATAGCAATAAATTGTTTTCTTGTAGTTTAACGTCGTATATAAGTCGTTAACTCGAAAGCCACATAGAAAACTAAATGCAGCGATGTGCATTTTCAGGTATCTTGGAGATTTAAATTTATGTATTTTAAACATAAAAACTGTTCTCCTGAAATATTGAAACTTTCGACACACATACATACATACTTATTTAAACCACCACTGTATGTAAGTTTAACACCCTATATAATACAGTATATATACTACATACATATGTATGCACATACAGATGCATTTCTAGTGGCGGCCCTTCTCTTGGACAGTCAGTTGCAATATTTTCATGTCCGGTAAGTTTCTAAAAAAATCACTCAGCGGTGATATACATACTATGTATGTATGTGAAGTACACATAGTACTGTGATAGAGATTAATCAATTTTTTTTTAATTTGATTCCATAATTTTTTTTTATTAAAATTGCTAACCTTGCATGTTTAAAATGCATAACGATTTTAAAAATGATAACTCTCTATTTCACTTAATGTCGTTTTTTTACCCCTTTCTACGAAATTACGTTCATATTATAAATAAAATTCAGTAAAGAAGTAATTCAGTGTTTCGTGCCGCCGAGAAAAAGCTTTTCAACAATGTCAATTAAGCAAATTAATGTGCCTAAACTTTTAATACTTATAAGCAAATGTTGCATAAACATTAAAAGAGCAACATGCATAAACATTAAAAGAGCAACATGCCGGCGCAAATGAAGAAACTCTGCTTATCAGCTACATGCTGCTTAGTTTTATGAAAACGTTGCATACAACGAAATTTTGTATACAAAGCTCTCCTTTATTGTTGCTTAAAGATTTTCGGAGATGAGCTTTCATCTACTGGACTGCCCCCACAGAAGCAGAATGGTGGTATCTCAAAAAAATTCATATTCGTGATTCTTATGGCATCGGATAGCTTAAGAAATTACGCATCTAATGAACTACGTCAAATGACGGTATTTTAGTTCAAACCTATAAAAAATCTACTAAGAGAATTTCCTCTATCTCAATTTTACATGTATTTTAACAAATTAACATAAACAAAACATCAATTATCTCGAAACGCGTTTTTTTGAGATACGCTCTCTCCGCTTCTGAGGGCAGTCAGTGTTGGTATGAGGAAAAACATTTCAAGCCAACACAGCGGTTTACCTAACTGCCTCACAATTCAATCAAAATATGTAGGATCAATGTACACAATAAGACTTAGCTTCTTGCCAAATTTAAGACACCTGAGCATAGGTATAGGATCTCGTAACTTGCTCACAGAATCAGCATAAGCAATTACACAGATGATTACTTTTAATTGACTCTAACTTTTAAAATATTTCAAATATGAATAAACATTATCATCAAATGTGAAATTGTGACTTTAATTGGTCTCCAAGATTATTCGGTTTGACCGCTGTGGACTATTTTCTTTGAGAATACATCAAATTCTTTGTCTGCAGCTAAGTCAAAAACATCCCACTCAAGTTTTTTTGCAAACTATAGTTTAAGTACAGCTCATAATCGAAATAAGCATCAGTCGCCAGAATCGTGGTGGGTCTGGTTGTCAGAGGTCGAAAAAAAAAAAAATTGCGCAATAACTCGAAAAGTAAGCCACAAGTTGAAAAATATGTTTTGATCTATGTTGTAGAGGAGATGAAAACACATCGATTTCATGCCTGACAAATTGCCGTATGGTAAGACTTAACCCACTTTTCATAGTCTTAAAATTACTAATGACCATCTGCATTTCGGAAAATAAGAAAGGTTTTAATTAACATTATTAGTTCAAATCTGAAAACCAAATTTTTGGTTTAAAACTACAGTATTTATTGGAAACTTTAAAACTATGAAAAGTGGACCAAATTTATCGTTTGGTGATTTTTCGGACATGAAATCGATGTGGTTTTTTCTACTCTACAACATTGGCCTTAACGTATATTTTACAATGCGTCAATTAACCCTTGAAAATGATATGTTTATAGGCGTATAATGATAATTTTTTTTTTTAACTTGTTAATTATTTATTATTTACATATTATAATGAACATTGACTCCACAAATGTTTTTTCGATTTGGAGCTTTAGTAAATATAAAAATCGTGATTTCTGTGTTAGTTTCATATGTTTTCACCCGTATATATATTTTATAATGCGCGTGTTAAAGACAAGACAAAAATAAAAGAGAAAGACATACATATAAACATATGTACAAGCCAACAAAAAGCTTCTTATTTTTGATTTTTTTTCGTAAACATGGGCAAAAAGTTCTGTGGAAAGAATTAAGTGCGTGTGGAGGGCGTATGAAAAGGTGCGGAAATAAAAGAAAATGATGTCACTAGGGAAGATTTTTCTTATTTTTGTTGGTATAACACTTTTTTGTTTGTTTATATATATATAAATGTTATGCTATTTTTTCCACGAAAACACCTGTAATAGTGATAACACAAATATTTTCAGGTGTATATTAAAATTAGAAAAAATGGTCATAAATAGGAATGATATTTTTTAGAAAAATTTTCTATTCTCAATCATTACACAAGCACAACAGTTTATAATCGGTCGACCAGAATTGGTGGATACGAAAATTATTGCGCGCTAAACACGATCTTATTTTCAGTTGCCTCTCATCATGTCAGATATACCATTTTATATATATGTTATATTATTATACATAACTCGAAAATGAAAAATTTTGAGTTGGTATGCTATATGTTCCTCTCGAATTTATAAACATCATTAAGGTGCATTAAGAAAGGTTTAAAGGACGCGTTACCTACACTGAGAAAACGATTTGTTTGAATATAACAAACGTATATTTCATACAGAGCAATCAAATATTTATTTGAGTCAAACATATTATATTTGGATCAAATAATGCTAAATGTTGGTTGAAGCATTTTTTGTTTGACTCAATCAAATATTTAATTGCTCTATATGAAATATACCTTTGTTATATTTAAACAAATCATTTTCTCAGTGTACTACAACCTCTCAAGACAAATACTTACTGCATTCAAGCAGAATTTATTGAAATCTATCCTGTGGTTTCTGATTGTGCTGATTGTACGATACGTTAAACTGCACTCTAGTTGTAAACAAAGGAACCCAATGAAAGTTCTGGGATCATCTGGTAGAATTCGCTTACTCCAACGATATTGCCCTGGTTTTATATACAAATATTCTAATCATATGCTCAGTCAGTCTTTCTATATGCCGTCGAATCATTGTTCCTCACACTGCCGCGACAAATACAAACTTTCATAAACTTCTTGAAACGAATATTGAGGGCACCAACTCTCGCGATCTATAATCACGAACTCATCTGAAAACGTGCGATAATACTGAGCATATGTAAAGACGCTCATAATAGATCGGTCATTCAAACAAAAAAGTTAAAGAAAAACATTCTTCATTTTAATGAAAATTAAAAAATAAACAAATTTATTTCAAAAAACTGACGACCAAGATTATGGACGACAGTTGTAATAAAAAAATCATGACTAAACTCTAAAATGTTCTGTCAAAGTAAGTTGAACAATTGAATAAAATTTCTTTAAAAAATGTAATTTTGTAAGTGCATCCAATGTGTTTCAAAATCTTTTTTCAATTAAATTTGATCGAAAAACGTATATATGTAAAAATGTATTGAAAAAGTTGCTTAAGAGCTTGCATTGCCAATAAATTGATCGCAATTGCTGCAATAATGATCCAATTTCTTGCAAGACTTCATGCAGTAAGGTATAGGTACACAGCATAACATTCTGAAATATTAAAGCAAAAATTTACATCGGTAGCTAAATAAATAAAAAAGTCATATGTAACATACCCTGTAACGCAAAAGATCACTGCAATTATATGCGTACGAAATGTTGCATGATAATCGAGACGTGTCTTACCTTTGACACCACATTCGGGACATGTAATGCGTAGCGGTTCATGACCAACAGCTACTGGTGCAGTTAATCAAAAATTTATGTCAATTAATTTATGATTTTTTTTTTTATTAAAAAAATGTTTATTTGTTAACACTTACCATTACTACCGACCAAAATGACTGAAGGTCCAGGATGCACTGCTGATGGTACCTTCAGCGTTTCGATTGGCATCGTATGCTGAAAGTATATATTAGCGCTTGGTTGACGTTGCATACCCATGTCTTGTTGCATTTGATAAGCATTATTTGGCTGCAGATTAATATGCTGCAAACCTGAATACATTGGTGGTGCATTTGGTTCTGGCTGCAATTTGCCCACACTGATGTTTAGATTTTCCATTAGTTTTTTTTTGAAAAAAATTAAGCTTAACAGGAGCCTAAGCTTTAGGATAATTGATGAATTTAAATTTTTTTGATAATTTCTATTTGGTTTGGAAGTTCAATTTCAAGGTCAAAGGTGCAAGTAATACTACAAATATTGACTTAGATCCAATGTCACAACTGCAGCTTAAGAGGATGAAGAATGAATGCTATGTGCAAAGCAAAGCAAAGCAAAGCACAATTTTAAAAATTGAACTAGGTATTCAAGTTCAAGGCGCGTTTTATCTGGAGTAGGATATAATACTATTTTTAACTATTTTAAAAACTTTTAAAAATAGCTATAGTGGAAACATTCATTTAAGCAGAAAATTGCAGTTTTTAGAAAAAATAAGTTGAAGCAGAATGCAAAAATTATCTTCAGAAATCCTACAAATGGTAATATGATGTAGTTTACGTGCAATGTGCTCATATGTTTTCAATGTTATCAAATTTCCACAGAATTTGAGTTAATTTCTGTCGTTGACATTGTTGGAAAAAATTTCGCATTTTTTTATATATTTAAAGCTGATTAAAACAAAACAAAAAATTTGAATCTGGTGATATTAATGAGTTTTTTCTCCAAACGAAATTCTCAAAAATCATGTTGTTTTTTTAGAAGAAAATTTTGTTTTAATCCAAATATTTTGTTTTAATTTTTTTTTATAATGAATAATTTTAATTTTTCATCTCTATTAAACCAAATTTTAAACAAAATATATAGACACATTTATTAAGGCCTCATGTACCTACTGAAAATAGAGCAGATATTTGGGGAAAGATAAAATAAAAAAGAATCACATCAGAAAGAAAAATTATTTTTCAAATATTTTACTAATATTGAAAAATTTTGTTTTATTTCTTATTGAACAGATGGTTTTTAAATAAATGATAATTTGAATTTAAAAAAACAATAAGATTGTATATACATTTATCAATCCATTGTGCCACAATTATCATTGACTTTTTAGTTGGCTTTTATCCAACTTTTGTAGAGGTGCTTCTTGGATTGTGTCTGTTTATTATTATTTATTAAATGAATAGAAAAAAATCCGGCTATTTTGCTGCTAACATATGATAAGGTTAATAAATCAGTGCAAATATAAATGAAGATTAAAATTAACAAAGTAATAGCGAAAAATGCACTTAAAAGTTTTCGATATTGTCAGCACTTTTAGTTACTTAATTTGTAATTTTTAAAAATATAAAATTTAAAATACAGTTTGTATAATAAATATACATCAGCAAGAATTGTAAATATGTATATAGGTGATGTCAGAGAACCATATTGGCTTGTACTATATACTTACAAGTATTACAAATATACTATACTCACAATGCTGCCAACAAAGAAAAACTTAAGAGCAAAATGATACAGTGCTCGGGAAAGTCTCTAAAGTCACCTGATATTATGATCTGATAATTTTCAAAAATGATTTAGATTTGTAAAAACCAAAAGCAACACTATGATCTTTATTCGAATTAAATGTTAGCCTTGCGAACTTGAAAAGAATAGTAAGAAATATTAATGATAAATCGCTAAAGTTATAAAGGAAAATGCGCATAAAAGCGTTGGAAAACAGATAATAAATTTTTGGAATTATTAGGCTCAGAAAAAATTACATTAAGACCTATTGTATAAAAATTGAGTTTAAAATTGGTAATTTTCCTCTTTCATTTTTGTGTCTTCTTTATAACAAAAAATCGAGTTCAAAATCTTTTGTTACAAGAATAGCAGATTTTCCTCACAAAATAATGAATTTATTGAAAAATTTGAATCTGGTGATATTAATGAGTTTTTTCTCCAAACGAAATTCTCAAAAATCATGTTGTTTTTTTAGAAGAAAATTTTGTTTTAATCCAAATATTTTGTTTTAATTTTTTTTTATAAACCTTAATGCACCTTTGAACTTTTGTACCGAAATATAACTACAACTTTCAGAATTATTATTATTGCTTTTATAGACGAATTTTCCTGAAAAAAAAAAAAAAACATTACACCTAATGCGCAAAATCTAATAAGAGGCCACGTATAGGCAATTTTTTAATAAGCAATTTTCATTCAAGCCAAAATAACAGTTGTTTTCCAAATTTAGAAAATAGAGTTTATAAATGGCTTTGTAATAAAGTTAATATGAAATACGCTTATACAAACACTTAGGGCTACCCTTGAAAATATTATTCAGTATGATTTGGGCATACCATATGACAGTGATGGCATTTAAATAAATTTGTCATGTTGTCAGTACATTGGGCGCTTAATTATTTTTTTTTTTGATAAAATATGCGAAAAGAACCTCTTGAACTTTTTTTAAGCTACTTTATTTTTATGAAAATTTTTTCTGGTTACATATATGTATTGCAAAAATACATTCACTATCCAATAAAAAGGTATGTATGTATTCCGATTCTAAGTCCAGTACATTCACAAATATTTCAAATGCCATCACTGCCATCGTACGTTGGTCATAAAATTATGAACACTTAATATTGAATTTGTTAAGCACCCATCATACCGCTCCTCATTTTAAAGGGTTACGTATTATATGCCTCAAAAGCGTTACAAACAATAAACCATTTCGTTCTGTTCCATTTTTTGTTTGTTGATTGAGTAGCACATTTTCATTAATTAATGCGTCAAATTCCATTTTCGTACGCTGTTGTTACTTATCGTCTTCTTTTTTTTACTTCTGTTGACCTTCGGAAGTGATGATTTCAATTAATTTAACTTTGACTAAAATTAATTTCTAATGACCCAGTGAAAAAAATTCAGCTCACACAACATATTTCGACTTTTTCAACATTTCTTCGATTTTCGAATCTCAACATTATTCGAAATTTTTTATACAATAAATTAATACAATAAATTAAATTTTTCGAACCGTCCAACTTTTTCAACATTTCAAAATTTTTCGATTTATTCAAAATTTGTCGAATGTGTCAACATTTTTTAATACTTTTTGACTTCTTGAAATATTTATAGATTTTTTCAAAATTTTCTCAACTTTGTTAACATTTTTACGATTTATTTCAATATATGTATGTATGTACTTCGACTTATTCAACATTTTACGACATATTTTGACTCATTCAACATTTTTCCAATTTTAAAACATTTTTCGTATTTTCTGTTATTTTCAAAATTTTTAAAATTTTTCAAGAATGATCAGTTTAATGATTATTTTTCAAATGATTCAACATTTCTTAATTTTTACAAAATTTTTCTACGTTTTTTTCAGCATTTTGGAACTTTTTGCCCCAACCGCTGTCGCTTATTTAAAAAAAAAAAACGAGAAAATTTTTTTTAGTTACGACGTTAAAATTTAGATTGACGGTAAGTACTAAATTTATTTATCTTATTACTTTTGTTTCACTGAACATCAGTTCGGTGCCCATATCCAAACACAAGAAAAAATTCTTGCAGGACTTGTAAAATTTTTAACTGGGTCAATTTGGTCAATTATAATAAAATTCAGTTTATATACACATCATTACTTATATACATTTGTACGTATTTTGAAACCATTTGGGATACTTAAATATATATGTATAAAATACGCACATACGGCGCTTCATAAGCGTCACTTATTACATCATCCTAAATGAATTTCTACAATTAAAAAACCGACATAATTTTTTGCACAAGCATGTCTGCCATTAATAAACATCAAAGGCTCATATCAGTTCCCTAAGTGTTATATAATCTTTTTAAAGTTTTTAATTAAGTCCCTTAAAAGATGTATGTATGAGAGCTTAAAAAGCTCATGCTAAATTAACAAATTGAAACGATGACCTACTTCTAAAAGGGCAATAGGAAAAAAAAAAAAAATTGGCAATATGAAAATATAATTTTTATTATTTATTTTTTATTTTTAGTTTCGCGGATAGTTTTTTCTCGATTACATAAAGATCTAAGTTCAACTATTGCAGTTGTTTCGGATTATAAATAACAGACTACAAATTACTTGCATTATTTTTATTAATGAATCAATCCTTATGGATTGACATAAAACTTTTGCAAATTTTTGATCGGCTCATCTAATTTTTAAAAAAAAGTCAGGTTTACCGATAACTTGCTTTTGATGTGAATTGTAGAAATAAAAAATGATTTTAAGTTTTGCATTTTGAATTTTTTGTTTGTAGTTTTAAGGTAAAAAATTAATATAAATTTTAAATTAAATTTTTGTCTGCGTAGGTAAACTTTTTTTTTAGTTGCCCATATAAAAATATTTAATTTTTTTGCTAATTAAAAAAAATATCAAGCAATATCATACAATTCCCGCCTTTTCGAAAATGTTTCAATCCCTACCGAGAACCCGGTTTTGACATGAAATTCCGGGCTTGGCCAAGTTAAAACCGGCCACTTGGCAACCCTATAGATAAGGTATCTCCAGATCGAAAGTGAGCGAGAAAGTACCAGTGAGCGTGGCACCACCCATATAAATATAAGACATTAGCTGTTATATTTAGTGCAGGTACTGAGAGAATAATCTTAATAAAATTTGGTGTGAAGATGTTACTAAGCATAAGCTTTTCAAATAAGTGGAACTCGATGAGATTGTATCAGTGCGCGTGGCACCTCTCACATGCACAAAAAATGTAGACGTTATATAAGCTGCACAATTGTTATAGAAATTTTTACGTGTGATCTACTATAAGGTAATCAATGAATGAAAAAGTGAACGAAATGGTATCTGTAGGCGGGGCACCGCTCGTACAAGCAAAAAACTTTAAGGAATATATTTTGTGAATTGTACGAAATTCAGTATGATGATGTCAGTTGCTTTCAAATTTTACTGTTTAAAAACAGGATAGGATTGCAGCAGTGGGTGTGGCACTTTCCATACCTGCACTTCTGTGTATGTACAAGAAATGTAAACGTAATAGCAAATGAATAATTGCAGCAATTGTTACACAATTTAATATGAATAGCCAACTCGCTAGTAGCAGTAGGCGTGGCTCCTCCTATGTAAACATAAAACCGTTAATGTTATTTATAGTAAACTATGTAAGCAATAATTATAAAATTTGTTATGATAACAAAATTTTCATAATATTTTACTGCCTCAAAACCAAGTGAGCATAAAATAGTTATTTCGTTTATATAAAACATTTCGGAGATATTTATACATACATATATACATAAGTTATATATATATTTCTTGTTCATTTCTATGTTTCTCTGGAAGCAAAAGACTCAAATTATATTTTTGCTAACCCATCGAAATAATATAAGAAATATTTGTTGTAAATTGTACAATTTGTTATCACATCTGTTCCACGACCCCATTAGACCTTAGATAATTTAATTAACAAAGTCTTGTGTGTAGAAGATTAATATTGCTAATGCATAATGAAAAAATACGTTAATTTTTTCAACAATTTAAAAAGAATTTTCTAAATTTTGCTACATAGCTGATCGTGATATGCCAACTAAAGTTTTTATCGCGGTGCTTTCAAGTTTCAAAGAGACGAATATAATTAAAATAGCTTTTATAGTGCCATGAATGTGACATTTTGAACTCAAAAAGAGCTAATAAGGGTGCTAAAATTGCGCAGAAAAAATTAACAGTTTCCGTGGCGTCAAGTATTTACTAAGCGGGAAGAAATTAGACATATTGATTGAGTATCTAGAGGAAGTTCTGCCAGCAACTTTAGGAAAAGTAGGATAGCTGTTAGTATAATAATGCAAAACCCTATAAATTAGTGAAGTAATGATAGAGTGAATACGTGGTTTCAGCAAACAAATTTGGAAAGGCGATGCTTGGACTATCCTATGGAAGGACTATCGTGACATTGCAACGTCCAATATAGCGTACAAGAAAGATACTTTTAAACCTACATGAGCCTTTATAAACTACATTGTTTAGATCATAGGAACGTAGCTTCCGCTGAAATAGATCAACTACGGGCCAAATATTTTTATTAAGGTGTATGCTGAAAAAAAAACCAACGAGTCTTAAGTTGATGATCATCAGCTTTTCAGGAGTCTGTTAGCCTTGTACGGCAGTGTCAATCTACTGGATATATAGTTCCATGTTGAAGCTTAGACTTCCAACAAAACTAGTATGGTTTTAATTCATCTGAACTGCTCCAAACCTACTTCGGATTTCCTTAAGCTCCTTTGAGTTATTTAAGATTATGATTAGTAATCGTATCTGCAAAGATAATATGTATTGACGTTATCGCTTGTCTTTCAGCAATTTATCTCCTGCTGAGACTTAAACATCACAATATATAATATGTATCAATAAGACGAAGAGTGGGACCGGCGAACAATGGGAACAGCATCAAGTGCATATTGTATAGTCTTAAACATTTATCCGAAGTTTGAAACAAAATGTTATTATCGATAGCTACGATTTCCACGAAAAAGTTTCGCCCCATGCGATGAATATCTGAAAAATCTTAAACTCAGGCAATAGCACTAGTATTTTTAACTACGGAATCTTCTGGACTCTCTTGAAATACCAAAGTAATGTAGCAGCATACAAACATTTGTCTGTAGTTTTTCGATAAAAAATCGTTACAAATTTAAAAAAAAACTAAAATTTTTTTATGCTAATATTTTTCAAATACCAGCTTAAATTGATCCATTTGTTATATTTGTCATGTTTGTTGTAACATTGTTTAATTATTCTTAAAAATTATCAGCCTCTAAACAAAGTAATTTCATAATTATAAAATGATTTTTACTTTTTTTAAAAATAAAATAATTAGCTGCGGCTTAATTCGATCTGAGCTTGCACATTTTTAAAATTTCACACTGCTTACCTAATTGAGGCATTAAATTTTAATTTAAAAAGAAAATTAATTTGCAATTTGATTTCCAGATCGCTTTCAAATAAAAGCAAGTTAAATTAACATTTTTACTAATTAAACTAATTAGTGTTACCTCCTTATTCCAAGTACGTAAGTGCCCGTGGAAATCATGATTGCACGAAAGCAAAGCGAGATAATATGATGAAATATTCGAAGGATTAAATTGAATGAGAACGGTTGACGAATAAGTTCTTACAAATAAAATATACTCCACTGAAATATTAGGATTTCCTCATAACCCAAAAGTAATATCATTAAAAAACTATACTGAAAGAGTTAGTAATCAGCCTCCCTAGGTATTGCCGCAAACGTGTGACAATACGGGCAGTAGTGTGGCAAATCTCGCGTACAATCGGTGACGTAAGTTGCTATTGCGCAAGGTCACCAGCTGCGAGGGCAATAGAAATTCGGAAAAGAAAATTTAAACTTTTTTTTTAATTACAGAATGAAGTGCCAAAGATGAGCATTAATAAGGCCAGTATATGAATTTATATTTCGATTGTAATTGGGGCAAACAATTTCCACTGAATCTGGACTAGTAGTTGCTTGGTAGTTGCGGCAGAAAAAAAAAGACTGCTGAAGATAAAAATATGTATAGCATAAAATCTTGACATAAAATAATAGCAAAACCTTGTTTGACAGTCTTTTTGTGGAAATTAAAAATGTCAATTAAAGATACATCAAATATCTCAGTAGGAAAATGAAAAAGGCGTTCTGTCATTATAGCTATGAATTTTTTCAGTGAGAAAAGTTAGGTTTGATTGAAGCTCTCGCTAGAGTTACCGGCTGGCTAGGATAGATTTGGAGTTTTTGGAGCTTTGAAGTTTTAGTACAAAAAATGTTTGCGCATTTTCACCATCGTTATTACGTCATAATGACTCTTATTTTTCCGACTGGGATATATAATATTTGAACTTTCAAATAACAAATGATATTGACGTTTTCATTTTCAAAAGTTGTCAAGTTATTTAGTGATTTCTATTGTAATTTTACTTTTGAAATTTCCAAGCAATGGCAGGATACGGTCCAGAACCTTTGGCTATTGTTTGCCCCGCTTGCAAGCAGAATGTAACAACTGTTATTTTACCAATAGCGTCAGTAAAAACGCATATATTCGCGCTATTATTGGCAATGGCTTGGTAAGCATGACACTGAATTCCGTACTATAAACTAAACAGTCAAATTTATTTTCATTTCTCATTGCATTCATAGCCTATTGCCTTGTGCCTTCGCTCTTTATTGCACCCAATGTACGCGTGATGCACAACACTACTGCCCAAATTGTGCAACGCTTGTGGGAATCTATGAGCGATAGACCGGACTTCAAGACGATTTTTTTTTTATTAATAAGAATTTTAAAAATTATTTTCTATGAACTCGTTAAATTTTCTTGCACTTATAAAGCATTGATGTATGTACATACATTAGAAATAGTAATGAATACAAAGTTTTTACCATGTCAATTCGTTAGAAAATTTATTTTGTTTTTGGGCAACTTTTCATATGAAAATTCGTATAACATTTTTTGGGTCGATTGTTTCTTAGGCGATATTTTTTATGCGACAAGTTATCTATCGATCTATCAAAAGAATCGACGCAAATCCATTTTGCGCTATGTGGAAACTCTGTCTAAGCCAGTTAGCGTCGGTCTATGTTATAACAAGTAGGTACTTAAGATTAGAAATTATAACTAAAAAATTAAATAAATTTTAAGAGTAATTTAAATCAGTCAAATAAAAACAAAATATGATCATAATTATTATTATACATTATTGTATTGCGTCTGCCTCTGATATAGTTTGTTAAGGGCATAGTAGAGATAACGACAAATAAGAGACAGAGTTCCACACTGCTGCACTTTTAATAACAGCAATTGTGTAAAAAACTATTACATAATTTTATCGTTTTTCTCCAGAACTTCGTTGTGTTCAGTATTGGCCTAGAAGCTGAAAATAAAAGTGGCCGACATGTAGATCTCTGCTTATTCAAAATAAATGGTGTTGTATTTATATGTCAAATTTGGTTCAACTTCGTATATTTATTATAGGGTCACTAAATTTTTCCAAAATTTATATTTAATTATATAGTTGAAGAGCTTTACCTTTTCTCTTCAAAACTCACTATAAATTATATCGATATCTTTTTTATTCTCCGAGATATCGTTAATATAAATTTTCCAGTTATATGTTGATCTGCATATAGACATGAGCAATAAATTTTAATTTAAGATACTTACGATAAAAAAAATATAAAACTATTGAGACTAGTCTCAACCAGTACTAATATAAAGCAAATTTAGACAAAAACTCAAAATTTTACCAAACCAAAATTGTATCGGATTTGGCGTGGAATGCCTCATATAGTGCAATATAAATTTATTTTCAATATGTGTATTAAAGTGTTTAAGGAATAGAAATATAAATAAGAATCGGGTTAAATTTTCCGCTTACTCTGGTTCACCCTGTATATATATTTTGAAAATTTTTTGATGCTAGACTTTTCAAAATATAATGCTTTGATCAAATCTGAAAATCGGAAAATCATTGACAAGACTTTGCGGGTTCCGGAGTTAAAAACTAGAAAGCGGACCCTCATAAGTCTTAAATACTTCTATGGACTAAGTAGCTAAACAGTCACTTTAGTATTGATAAACTTAATTTATACCTGAAAAAGTACACGACTTAAGTCAAATTATTTTATGTTCGACCAGTAGGTAGTATTATGGTGCACTAAAGTATATACAGTGCAGTCGCGGTAACATGAGCTAATTAAAACCAAGGTTGTTCACGATAACGAAATTGTTCACGTTAGCGAATATGAAAATTTAAACCAAAATTTACGCAGCGCAATCGCTGTAACGTATTTTGCATTAAATTTTTATCTTTCATATCATTTGAAACAACAAAAACTTTAAAAGAAACAAAAAACTTCTTCATAAACTAAAAAAAATGAAAATAAAAATACATTAACAGCCTTTACCGTATTGCATTTTTGAGTTATATCATGCTAGTCAATGCAAAATTTATTTCGTTCACGTTAGACGGTGGTCACGTTACCGCGACATCACTGTATAAGAAAACTAAATTTTGTTACAGTAATTTTTGAAAAATCTGCAATTAAAAAAAAATTGTTTTGTTTGCCCTTAACAAACGATAATTCTGAATTATAAACACGGCTAGCAATAATGCTACTACTAAATATATGTGAGTTAATTACCTAATGAACCTCACTCTCGCTTTATTTCTAAAAAAAGCTATGATATGCTTGTTAATACTATGCTAAAGGAAGTTTGTTAAACACCCTGTAGCTCTTAGGGTGTTCAAGATACACTCACCTCCCCCTTGAAATTTTTTACTCAGAATGAACCAAGGAATCCAATTTTTCTAGACGCTGACCCTTAACTGGACCACTCTGTAAAAGATTTTTTGACATGAAATCACAGCTTGTACTCTCTACTCCTAGAATATTATGTTTGTCATATTTATAATAGAGGTATATTTTTTGAGTAAATAGTAAAAATCCGTGTTTGATCTTTTAATCGGCCACAAAAAAAAAAACCATTAGATGCAGAGGTAACCCTGTCAGTTTTTTACTTCCTAGTATCTAATAAACTACATAAACCAAGTTTCGTTTTTGTTAGAATTTTGTGACCAATGACTAAAAAAGTCTAGTGCATTGGAGCTATAAGGACTATATACAGGGCTGCATAGTGATAGCTGCAGTTTGCTCTTTTGAGAAAATAAAATTCAGTTCATAATTTTATTTGCTGTGGCTGTGATCATATATCGTTCTTTATTTTGAAGAGTACCAGGAGATAAAAGAGAGTACTCACTTAAGAAAAGTATACTAAAAAAGAGCAGATGCAAAAAAGAAGCTAAGAAGAACTAAGAGCATACTTGAAAACTAGCACCTTTACTCTATACAGAGTATGGTCAAAATTCCTAGTTATAGTACCCTTAACAAAATCTCAAGTTGTAGTTTTTGGGGACGTCCATTAATTCCGTGAGCCAAAATAAGGGGAGGGGGTCCGGCAAAATCTCACCAAGGGGAGGGGGGAGGGGTCCGAATTTTCAAAAGAATACCTCATGTAATTAATGGACGTCCCCCTTGATAAAAAAGTGGTGTATCTTAAAATTAAGGTGCCAACTGTTTGATTATTTATTTATTTTTTTTTTCATTTCTGGATATTAATTTTAATTTCTTTTTACTTTTGCTGTATGATGGCATTGAAAAACCAACAACCTTCATTTAAGATGTTATCGTTCGTAGACACCAATATAAGTATTACAAGATGGGCAGTAATGTTCCGAATTGCGCGCACATTTGGTGCAGTACAAGGCGCAAGCGCAGGGCCAGCAGCTGTAAGGGCGAAAAAAAAATATGTTTAGTTGATTAAGTTTTGGAGTAGATAATAAAAATCTTCGGGGCATATTACTTACACAAAAAGACACAATAACAAAGCAATGATATGTGTTTTTGTCGTTGCTTTTGGTTCAACTTTTGTCTGTACTTGCTGATTGCAGCCGGGACAAAGAACACTAGAAGATTCTGGACCAACTGGTGCTGACATTGCTATTATATGGCGAGTTTTGTTTAAAAAAAAAAAAAAATCTGAAAGAAGACGAAAAAAATATATGTAGATCAATTTGGCTTAAAAAATAAAAAATAAATTAATTTTCTTCTTGGACTATTTTTCTGAGTAATTAATAGTTTCAGAAAATTGGAGGCTTTAAAACCATGTCTCTCAATCTTCCCAAAAAAATATGTAGCGCATTTCCTCAATGCGAATAGTTTAATAACTTATTAGAGATGTATCAATGTAATCAATTTTTGTTTTGTCAACTGTCCTTCTATCCACATTTTATTTTAAAGTGTTGCCAATTCTTGAACTGAAATATTGAAAGCTAAACATAAGACCTTTAATCACAAAAGTATATTGGAAATATACTCAAAATGTTCTGAACGTACTAAACGTCAGATCATTGTATCTGCGTACTTTTGCTATGGAGAGTTAGCATTCTGAATGTACTAAATATGAGTTTAATGTACATACTGACGTACTTTTCATAGCATAAATGTACTGAATATGTCATCACTAATCTATTTATATAAGACTTATAATATGTACGTCACACTAAAATGTTCCGAAAGTGTGACTATCTGTTCCAAAAAAAAAATGTCTGGCAGATTTTTATAGGTGATATATCAAACTGCTTAAACCAATTCTGTGAATTGAAAGTGGTCATCTTGAAATAGTGTTTTTCTTTGAAATTTCTAATCATTACAATAACAGTGATCAAAACAAAGGTTAAGCTAATCAATTAAAAACCAGAGTCTTCTATATAATATTTGATATGGATGCACCATCAAAAATAACATTTTAATGTTAAGCAAATGAGCTATCAACTGAATTTATGGAAATTATAAAGAATAACTTATTATAATTTTTGATTATATCCACACAGTTTTTTTCAAAAATTGTATGAAGTACGATGCTCCAAATTTTTTTTTTTTGTTTTAGTAACATGGAGTTTTACACCCTAAAACCGAATCTGAACAAAAAAGTCGGTCTCTTATGCCAAAATTATTTTCTTTCGTTAATCCTTCGCCCAAAGAGGAAATATCCCCAATATCACATCTTCCTTGGCTACACCACTGATATGAAATTAACATATGTACTTATGTGTATATCGGTTGTTCCTGTAGCCAAACTATATACAATCAGTTGATCCATTCGTTGTTGTGTCATTTTTGTTTCAGAAAAAAAAATTGATTGATTTGAAAATTTACAACAGTCCAATATTCTTATAATTGTAAGTTAGAATTTAGAATTATTTTCCATTTTTAATTTGTTTACGCTAAGAAAAAGAAAATATTAGTTGAGCATTTAAAAACTTCTGTACGCTTAAGTGCAATCTTTTATTCCGGTACTTTAAATTATTATCCTTTAAAACCATGGATTGCCAAAATCTTTACAATCCCTAGTCTGAATAATCTCCGCTTTCAATCTTACCAAAGTTTCACAGAAAATATTAATAGTAACTTACTTAAACCCAAGACAAAACTAACTATTTTGCAGCTGTACCTTAACTTTTATATCAAATGCTAGATGGTTAAAATTTGCTTGTCGAATTTGCAAATTTTATATGGTCTACAAATCTAAACTACTTACAGATTTTCATATTCGTTTTGGATCATGTGAAACAATTTCTACTATATTTTTGTTATTTTTCTTATAAATAATGTTATACATCATATTTTCACGCAATGATATATTGTGAAAAGTGCTGAAGAATTATGAAGCATGTCCAATGTTGAAGAGTTAAGCAGAGCAAATGGAGTCTATGGAGGTATGTTAACTAAACTTCTCAGTCATTTTTATAATTTTGTTCGTATCACAAAAACTGTAGTATACGTTTTATAATGCATTAAACAACAAAATTCCATAGCCGAGCAAATTAAGAAAACTTGAATTGAAAGTAATCTCATTAATAAGCGTGAAGCGTTACATAACTTATTGCGCTTTTTAATTAACGTAAATCGAATAAATTGGCATAAAATATCCATTAAAATATTAGTTCTACACTAAAAAAAGAAAATTACAGCAGACCTCTCCTGTTAATTGCTCAATTGAAAACATTAAGTAGCCATTACTTATTGGTTAATTTGAAATTAATTTTAAGATTTCACTTATAAATAACTTATCTTATCTTGATGATTATACTTACTGTGCTGATTTTCTTATATGACAACTTTGAAAATGGTGCCTTAAATCGAGGTTTTGTTTGTATTTTTATACCCTTTTAAATCATGCCTTAAAAATGGTTGAACCGGCCCAGAGATATTACACATTGAATACTCATGACTCCGACTACCTAGGGAGCTGAAATTTCAGCTCATGACTCCGACTACCTAGGGAGCTGAAATTTCAGCTTGTAGGGCTATCTTTCAAGTTTGTGGAAGCGGCTATAAAGAAAACTCTGCTCTGCTCGGTAAGCTCTGAACAAAATAGAGAACAACGTTATCATGCGATGGGAATTCACATGTCAATTAAAATTTATTTCCTTCATGGCCATTAAGATTTTTTCTCGCCATATTTTGGAAATTTTAACGAACGTGGCGACGTATCATGACTCATGTATTGAGTCTTTTAATTAAAACTTAAATAGTGTTATTGGCCATTTCTATTCAATCTATTTTATCATATTTAGTTGGAATAATTAAGTTCACATAGGAATAAGTGCATACTCGTGTTGTTTTCTATCGCAAATACTTTGCTGACTCAAATAAACCGCACACTTGACAAAAATTAATAAAATTAGAGCGATTCATTTCTACTTTGAAATATAGATTAGATTTATGATTATTTATTATTCATTATCATTTTTATAAGGTACATGGAATTTTTGCACTTTTGTTGAAATTATTTTGTGATAACTGTATATCCCTTAAATATCTTGGCTTACTGATAATTGCCCTGCAAATATTTGGAAGAATCTTAAATCTTCCATATTATTGTCATGAATTTATTTCGGGTATTACCACACATATACATACAAACATATTCATATAAATATGTATGTATGGTACATAGCCTTACCAGACTAGTTTTGATTAATTCGTACTTGGATTTGAACACCGATTGTTCCATAAATTATTTTTTAGACAGCCGCTCTAACACTTGAGCTATTGAAACTTAAACTGTATAAAGTTCGCTTACTTCATTTCGCTCTCTAACAAACGAAAAATGACAAAAAGATATAAGAGATGGGTTTGAATAGCTCAAAACTTAGAGCGTTTGTTCGAATATAGTGCATGGAATGACCGGAATTCCACTTCAAGTAGGTACTTCAATTAACCAAAAATGGTGTGATGAGGCTATGTAGATATGGGTGTTTGTTTTGAAAGTTTTTTAGATTTTTTTTATTTTTTACCTATATTTCAGCATTTGATTTAAAAATAATTCTCAGAAAATATCAGCCCACTAGCTCAAATCTCTAAACGGCGCGAACAGAGTTTGTGTCCGATTTCATTGACCAAGAAACGGACTTCCTGAAACTTAGAAAAAATCTGCCTTAGGTGCTAAGATATAGCGTTTTAGTCGTATGTGAGTTTTTTTTAGTTATTTTAAATTGCTACGGATAAATCGCATGACTACATTGACTAAATACAAAAAATTTTTTCTACTTAGCTAATTTTTTTTTCTCACTATCACTCCACTACCACTGAATAACTTAAGCTGTGTCAATTTTTAAATTGAATATAATTTTACTCATAACATCAGTACAAGATTTACGCATTATTGAGTTAAACTATACAATTTTTTGTTAACATAGTTCACCCACTATTTACAATACTTTTCACAGTTAAATTTGGAGTTACATAAGTATAAAAAATCGATTTGTGTAAATTTCGATATAACGAAAAATGATGCACTATAATTGCGATGACGACATTTTAAAATGTGATATCCCACTATTAGACTTAACTCAATTATTTATTATTACTAGCTCTACCGCAAATATCACTTTGCTGGTCAAGCAAACAACATTTTGGCATCAATTTACATTAATACATTGAGAATTATAAATCGTTTAACATTGTTAATTAAAACTTACTGTAAAAATGTAGGCACAATTTGAAGGTTCACTAGTTAGTGGTATTAACACAATTTTGCGTAAAGTTTTTCAACGACTATATGAATCAAATATTTCACACTATTGGTAGAGTGCTAATCTGTTTTGATACCATCATTCCCTATCTCGATTTGAACGTTCGTTTCAAGCACAACACGAACGAAAATACTATCTGTACTACACAATTCGAACAGAATTATCACCCGATAACAGTTAGTTTACGTAAAACGGAAACGTAAGGCAGTTAAGTCAGTACATTCTGTTTCACGAAGAGGTGAGGTAAACATGAAATGAAATGTCAACATCAGACGACAGTTATTCTGTTATATTTTGATATATTTTAAAAATCGAAAATTCTGCAAAAAAAAAGGTAAATAAAAATATAGTTAATGTACAAAAATTGTAAAATATAATAAGTTTATATATTTTCAGTGTTAAAAACAAAAAAAAAAAAATCACTCAACTTGAGGTGCTTGCGAAAGAATTGCAGGAAATCCTCACATTCGGAGATTGCTGCAAAGGTCAACTCTTATGGTACGCCGCTGAAAATATAAATTTATAAGAGATAAGCACAATGTGTTTCTTATGAATTCTAAATAAAAAAAATGTTACAATATATAATTTAAAATACAGAACAGTTTTTATTGTTGTGAAAGCCAATATTTATTCAATTCACTTTACAAAAACAAAAAATTTGACGACTTAAGTCGACGGCTGCGCTTGGTATGTTATCTTCAGATATAAGTACATACATACATACATATGCTTAGTATTTTCGTCAAAATAATCTTTATTCTATGTTATATTTGTAGGAGGCAATTTATTCATAAAAATATACCTTAACAATTTGATCCTATTATGCTACAAAAATGATTTTTCAAAACGCCAAACCAGCATTGAGTGACATTCCGAGCTATACAGTGCTTATCATTGTATCACATCTGAATATCATTGACTGAACTTGTAAATGGCGTCATCAAATATGGCTTCAACGGGTGCCGAAATCAACTGAAATGTTAATCAATCATATCTTTGAATTAAAGGTGCGATTCGCGTAAAAAATTATTGACTTACGCCATTACGTTTAAGCTATTATAGCGATGTTTTATGCCAAGTTGCTACTCGCTGTTTATACGAGTACTCGTTGCTATTATCTCTACTTTTTTTTTATTTTAAATTATTTTTTTGCCGCCTAATATTTCAAAAAATTGTTTTTCTGCGAAATAGCTCTACTTCTACTACTCTGTACTTCTACTTCTTTACTCGGTAGCACTGGCACTTAAGCAATCGTAGTTTTTTTCTATACATTTTTTTTTAATTCAAATTTTCCGCATAATGAGGGGCCATCCATTAATTACGTGAGGTCTTTTGTTTGGAAATTCGGATCCCTCCCCCTTCCCTTGATGAGATCTGGTGGGACCGCCCCCCTCCCCCTCCCTTCCGTCAGATTTAAATTATAATTTTTAAATAATTGATATGATACAATCTGTTATCTGCTATAATAATGTAAATTCTCTGCATTAAAAAGTTGATGTGAGGTTTCCTTGACCACCTCTTCCCCCTTGGTGAGATTTGGTGAGATTTTGCCGGACCCCTCACCCCATATTTCGACTCACGTAATTAATGGACAGCCCCTAACTCTTCTTCATTTCATTTCCAAATGCACAATAGACAAATTATAAATCTGCTGGGCAGCACTGGCACTTAACAGCTTGCTATGTACACAAAGTAGCTTTTATTTTACTCGTTAAGTTTGCGATTTTGTTTTTAGTGGATGACAAATAAACGCTGCTTATATCCCTTTCTGTTATGATATAAATGTACCAGTTGGTTTTATTCGCACATGCGTTCCATTTACGCAGCTAATAATACGAGTACCTTGTACTTAAAAATTTCTCAAAAAATTGATCTGATATCCTGTTTTCCTCATTCTCACCTCTCTGAGAGCTGTGAGTGTATTACTTTTGCAGCCACCGGTTGTGATATACACGGAATGTTTCATTACCTATCGACTGCTCTTAGCTTTCAGTTACCAAAAATCTAAGGAATGTGAAAAATTGTAACAGTGAAATACGTAAATATGTACGCAATCCTGTGCACTCCAAAGATTTTGACAATCTTATTTTATAAACTTTTTATACGTATGGGCTGACGAGCACAAGCTAATGATATACAGAATGGGCTGTACCTATCCATAAAACTGAGAACATTTTTTTACCGGAACTAAGTAGTTGCACAGAAATCGACATTTTGTTCAGAAAAATTATTCGGAAAGTTAGCCCAAAGTAGAATAATGTGCAAAGACCAATATTGTAGAGGAGATAAAAGAATAACGATGATGCCCAAAGTTAGGTGACTGACGAATTGTTGACAAAAGTGTGACCTGGTTATTTACGATTTTAAGTGCAATAAGTAGATAATATCTTATAAAGAAAAACTATTTCTTATTTTTTTTTTATTAAACTTTATTTTTCTTATTTTAGCATACATATAAATTGTAACAAGAAAAGTGATTAGGCATGCATAGTCGTGCAAAAAAAAGTGTTCTCAAAATAAAGTGTCTAAAATCGGGGCATAAATAAAATTAAACCTGAGAATTTTTCACATAACAAGCTGAGATTCCATACATTTGTCTGTATAAATACATATGTACATTATGTATTATACATACATGTATTAATATAAGAATCAGTAAAAATGCTGCTATTTACATACATATATGTTAAATATATGCATATAGATAAGTAATATTGTACATTAAGATTATTTGTTAAAATTTCGTTTTATTATTTGAACTTGTATATTTTTTCATTTAATGTACGTGCATGTTGATATTGGAAAAAAATCAAAATTTTTGAAGAGTCTACCGTTCAAAGACTCCTATAAAAGTGTTACAAGATGGGCAGTAATGTTCCAAATTGCGCGCACAGTTGGTGCAGTATAGACCGCAAGCGCAGGGATAACAGCTGTGAGGGCGAAACAAAAAAATGTCAGTTGATTTATTTTAGCTGTGAGGAATAAAAATTTCCGGAGCATATTACTTACCCAAATAGACATAACAACAAAGCAATGAGATGTGTTTTCGTCGATGCTTTTGGTATAATTTTTGTTTCTACTTGTTGCTTGCAACCGGGGCAAATAACATTACAAGCTTCTGGACCAACTGGTGTCGACATTGCTATTATATGGCTAGTTTCGTTTCAAAAGAAAGTTTTGAAAAAAATATATAATCTGAAAATGAGATAAAAAAATACATTTCTGTAAGTACATATTCCACTTCTATTGAATTTTATAATCTATACTTAAAAAAAATATATATATATATACATATGTAAGGGGCTTTATCTGTGAAAAATTGAAGAAACCTAGGATATTCTCCTTTGTCTTATTTTGTTGCCATATGTATACATTAGGGTGATTAAAATTTTGAATTTGTTTGAATTTATTTTTCGTGTAAGAAGTACCATCCGATAAGACAATAATTAGCACGATTTTAAGCCCAATCAGCCAACTTTTTCAGCCTCGCGGATAATTAGCAAATTATGCCTCATATGTATAACTTTCAATTTCATAGCAAATACATTTTTTTAGCCATGGAGACATATGTTAAGACAAATGTAAACTTTCTCGATAATTAAGTATGGACTTGAACTCCTTTTTTATTCGTTTATGTAGTATGTAGGCAAGTATTTGTATGAGTTTTTTTTTATAAAAAATTGCATGACATGTAAGTGCATGTTGGCAAAGGTCATTTAATTTTATTTCCATGCACTACATGTAAAATACTGAAAATTATATATCAGATAAAACTAATGATGATGATTGCAAATACACCTGAAAGAACAAAATATAAAAAAAAAGTGCATTACATTTTGCTGTCAATGCTAACAATTTAAAAAACAGGTTATTTTGGTTTCATTTCAATGTGTAGTGAACATGTTATTAGTAAAAGCAAATTAATTGCCACCCTCTGTCATATACTATTATTAAGCTGTCACTCAAATAGGCTAATCGATTAAAAAAAAATGTGAAAGTAAATAAAATCACCCTGCTGTAGTCCAAAGCGTATTAAACATCCCATACAATATCCAAAACAAAAGCAAGTGTTGAAAGAACTTTCTGCTTTAAAATGAATGTGTAGACTTATAATGTTATTTGTTGTATGTTATTATAAATACATAAAGATGACATCATCCAAAAGATACATAGACAAACTTTGTGCATGCGAACATGCAAAATTTTTAACAATAAGGGTAACAAAAATGTTGTCATCATTCTGTTTTTGGCATACATATATACACACAATTGTGGTCATATACCTATCCAGACTATATACGAATATATATACATATAAAAAGACCTAACAGCATGACTAGTTTTTGATTTACTTTCAGAAAGGCGTGCCATCTACTAAAATAAAACTAAAAGCAGTGTCCACTTCAATTCAAATGTAGTAGTTAGACATGTGTTGGTGGTGTTTTTTGATGATTTCGTGGAACTCCTTCGAACTAAAATTTGATAGGAGACAGCGCCTTGAAATCATAACTTTATATTTTAAGGTGGCTTAAAAATTATATTATATGCTTTTTTTTTAATTTTGATTACGTTAGATCTCAATTTAATTAAATTATGTTTAATTTTTTATTTAATGATATTTTATTTAAAGCTAAATTTACTCCGGAAAATTGTGAAAAACAAAAATATTTAATATACAGACTGGAATAAATGGACTATTTTGTAGAGAATTTATAGTTTCAGAAATTCACATGCACTTAACTAAATGGCGCATTTAGTATTTTTTTTTTATTTTTCTTTTTTTTAATTTAAAGGTATTTAAAAAAAAGAAAAGGTATTTAAAAAAAAGAAGTAGAGAACTGTATTTGTATAAATTGAAAATATCTTGAAAACTGCCTTTTATGTTAATAATAATAAACGAGTCCATTATTTTTTAATATAAAAGGCAGTTTTCAAGATATTTTCAATATATTTATAGTTCTCTACTTGTTTTTTTGTTTTTTAAATTAAAAAATAAAAAAATTAAAAAAAAAAATTACCTATGTCGTCGCCGGGGTTTGAACCAGGAGCTTCCCTGATTAGATAATGGTTGTTACATGCGCTGTCTAACAACATCATTTTAGTATGTCTCCAAAATGATGTCGGTGGCTGAGTTGGGTAAGATGAACATCTTTGAACAGTGGCATGACGCAGAACACAGGTTCAATTCTCTGATCGGGGGTGACAGGTAAAAAAAAATTTAATTTCTCCTTTGAAGTTTTAAAAACGTATTACAATTAAAATAAGAATGACTGGCAATAAGTACCAACAAATAAGAAAATAGAGGAAATAGAGGAAAAAAAAGAAATAGAGAAAGTAAAAAATCAAAAAAGAAAATTTTTTTTTTGCGAATTTATTCTAAGTTTCAACAAAAAGTTTAGGAAAATTAACAAATGTTTTTTTGAAATCAACAAATTTATTTTAAGTTTCAACAAATCATCTTTTGTTATATCAGAGAAACTATTTCTCTGACTGAAAATCATACAAAACATTCGTTGAAATCGGACCCGAAATTGTTTGATATCAGCGAATCTTTATTTTTTTGTGTATACGTTTGTAGTGAGTACAAAATTGACACTAGAAAATTTATCCCAGAGAAATAGAACGAATTCTAGTTTTTGGTGCGATTTGACACAGAAGATGAACCGCACGTCTCAGTTGTGTTTTTAGCTTAACTCGAAAACAAGACCACGTGTTGTCTGTGGTTGTGATAACAAACAAAAAAAAAAAAAACAAAAACAACCATCTAAGGGCTACAATCATTGGCTGTGTATAAATTAAATATGTACATATATGATTGTCCCTTAGATTTGTGTGAAAGCCTTATGAAAAAATGTTATTACTAGCTGGGCATATAGACCTTATAGTCCAGGATTGCGTCACAATACATGTAAAAAACATGTGAAGTGAAAAGAGGTGAAAAGAAGTGAAAAGAAGTGAAGTGAGTTGATATTATTTTCTTGCGACAATCAAGAATATGTAACAATTTTGCATTTGCATAAAATTGTTATAGGTATGCGGTGAAAGCAAATCAATTGAAACAATAAAAATATTTTAAGTTCACCCTAGCAAAATTACATGCATACATATATATGTATGTATGTATATGCACTAACTATTGTCTATACAGAACAACTTTTATTATGCCGTCATTGGCGCCAAGTTGCTCTTGTATACAACACAAACATGCATACATACACACATACATACATACTAGGTTTGTTTACATTGTAATTGTTGTTGGTTTTGTTGTTGGTCATAAGGATTTCTTGTTAATATTGTTATCATTGCATTAGTTTTTTTTTTTCTTTATTCTCGTGCAGTCCCAGTTGTCTCGTGTTATTATCCTGTTAGGAAAACTACAGCTAAAAAATAAGGCTTTGTAAAAAACCAATTAGGATTAAATTATATACAACACGACTTATTTCAAGTGGTTAGTTACTACTGTTGCCATGTCGAAAATTAGGTGCAGAACAACAAGAAAGCGTCGAAAAAAGAAGAAAACAAATTAGGCATTAGTCTAATATGAATAAATAGTAAATATTCAAAGTTAGGTCATTGAAGTAATTAACAGTAATTAACTTGTTTCAAAATGTTTTCTTTTAATACGTAATTATAGTTCATAGACATATAAATATTTTACCAAACATCATCGAATATTTTTACGAATGACTGATTCTTAAATTCAGTCAAACGAGAGCATTATTTTTAATGTCCAATAAGCTCATAATTAAAAAACGATAAGGCTCAAAAAACTAAGAAATCTAATGGTTCGATTAAAATGTCGTGCATATCACTGCTGACACCAGTGATATGTTACTGAGGTATAGTAATATACTAGTGACGTAAATAGTGCTATCCAATTTATATTTTTATTACATTATAACTATTTTACCATTTGCTGCATATCAGAGGAGTTAGCTTCAGAAAATTTTTTCAATAAACTTATTGGACATATTTTGAGCTCATGAACACATTTTGTAGTCATCGATGACGTAATTTTCTGTGGAAAAGTAATACTACTGGAAAGTGCCCTTTAAATGCGATACATATCACAAATGTCATCAATCGTATATCACTATCCATTAGTGATATATCATTATCCATCAGTGATGTATCACTATAGCTATCAGTGATATTTGTCTCGTTTTAAATTATTTATCGCAGTGAAGTCGACCTGTCTATGAAACAGTTAAAATTATCATTAATATCCAGTGTCTTCGTGAGGGTATTTCTGGATAGCATCGACTACGTCTACGTTTATTACATTAATGTCAATTTGATCAGCTGAACAAACGAACCCATATCGCTTGAGGATTGGGCAATATTTGATTGCCAAACACTTTTCCAAGTTTGGTTATCATAGCTATTGATATCTATTCAGGGGCTGTACAGAACCAGATATTGTAGAAACTGTTTTTGATATTTTCTGCGAATGCCTTGTGTTAGTACAAAGACACTCTAAGACTCTCGGCAATTACTTAAAGATCTTAAAATAATTTTGAAATTAGTAAAAATATTGATATGGTAAAACTTAGTTTAGCGACTTTATGTAAATCAGGTATACAAACAGCCCATCGCACACTGGTCCCAAATAAAATCTTGTTGGAAATGAACATTTTCTTTTATTATTTTTTTTAGCTAAAAAAACATATTTTTTGCCTCCAACTGGAAACGAATTTTTTTTTTGTAATTCTGAAATAATATTGCTCTCCATTTTATGCACGAAACGTCTCAAATATAGTATGTATGTATGTATGTCAAAGATTAAGTTTTTTCTCTTGTTTTAAATTTTAATAACTGAGCCTTATCTTACTAGCTCCAACAGATCGAAAATCTTTTCAAGTTGAAATTTTTTTTTTTAAATTTGCGCTACGAGAATTTGTTGGAATTTTGGTAATTTTCTTATTTTGTTAGAGTTTTTGAAAGTCAAAAGTGAAGAGTTTTTTTTGGTAGGTAAATTAAATTTTAAAAATGTTCACATTTTTTTTTAATAGGGGAACCAAAGCATCGTGCGCCCGATGTGCACGGTACGCCTCTGCATTTAACTAGCTGATACTTGATTTGAATCCATTATAAATGTTTAATTAAATGAACGCTCGGTATGGCCATTAGAATTCAAACACAATAGACATTTTTTCAGTTTCTTTCAACTTACTTGATAAAAAGTACATAAAGAGAAAAATACGTACATAGATCAGATTTAAACAAACACACCTACGTATCTATTGTTAAGAAAAACTTAGCGCTCTTATTGATTGAGTTATTATGAAAAAATTTTTAAAAATTAATTGTTCTTAAATTTTCTCTGGGTGAATAACTTTTTGCTCATAGATTTTAAGTTGCTAAATCCAAATTTATTGCACCAAAAAAAAAAAGACTTTTTGTTTTATATTTACATTTTCTTATATGTACTAAGTAAAAATTCGTTAAGACATACCAACTTTGCTTAATTTAACAAAAGCAATCAAAAAAACTTAAATTAATTCGTATTCAGCCTTCAAAAAGGTATTGTAGTACCAAGTTTCAGTTAGTTATAAATTATTTTAGGCTAGGAAATAACATATGCCCAATGATACTTAATTAGGCCCAACTACGCGCCAAACAGACCGCTGACATTTTGATCAGACTGTCATTAAAAATAAATGCTATAAAATTTTTGAAAATTTGAAATTAAACGTAAAAAAGCACAACGTAGCACAAATCATCTTATTTTGTATAATATGCTCAAAAAGATAATTACTGTTTCAAGTTTAACAAGCATATAGAATAAGGAAATACAACAATTGTGTTTTCAAAGAATGTTTAAAACTTTGAGTCGATCCATTATTAAATATCTCGTACTATAGTTTTTTTTGTTTCAAGCTCTCCGTAAAACAGAAAAGAACATGCTTGCCCTCAAACAAAAAAGTTATCATTATTATTTTTCTTAAGACTGAAGATGCCAAAGAATTGTTGCTGATAACAACTTGCACGTTTAGGCGGAAAGCTTTGCTCATTTTAAAGCGTACTCTCCTCTCCTACACGAATACACGTCGATTCTCGCAAACTTATACGACTCTACTTACATACATACAATATGGTATATGTACCAAATATTTTGATTATAACAAATTCAAATAAATTTTATTTTTAGAAAATGTGAAATTTTGCTTTTTAATATTTTGTTTTGCAACTAAATTTTATTAAGTTTTTAAACTTCGCATACCACCTCATACATAAAAAAAAGAAACAAAAACGAAACGAAATGTTTCGAAGGGCATAAGCTCTGCTAAAGTAACGTATACACAAACACAGCTGCTCATGGTACTTATGTATGTACATATGTAGGTATACAAAAATGCTCCAGAATGCCATACACCAAAATATTTAGCAAACATTAGTGTTCTTCATTATTTGATATATAATTATTTAAAAACAAAAGCATCCACAACAGCAACGATAATAAAACATATGTCGCTTATGAGATCATCCGCGAGTTTGAAATTTGTTTGCATAAATTTATTTATACTGTATGTGTATATTTTTTTATATATATCTTCTTTCAATATTAATTTCTTATATCCACACTTAATATTTTTGGCAGCTATTTAAGTTTTTTTATTTTCATTTTTTTTTTTGAAAATTTTTTAATTTATGTAAATTTTTAATTTTCTTGTTTGCATATTAACACTAATTTGTTTTTATATTTATTTACATTCCAGACACAGACGCACGTTTTCGTTTCAACGCAATAATCTAACAATATATACATGCATAAATAATAACAACTAAAATTTATTTACTTAAAATTTCGCTGATTGAATGAAAATGATAAACTTCTTTAACGTTGTAAATTCAGAACGTTTTTGAACCAAACTCACGCCCAACGGTTAGCTTTGTTTTGTATGCCGGACGAGCTTTTATGCTTTGATACATAAAATGTTGTTGAGTGATAATATGTGCCCAGCAACATGCTGCAAATGTTGTGGGATATGTTTCAACAAACACTTGTTAATGCAACATTTTTGTTTATACCAAAGAAGTACATACACAAGAATGACCATGGCAAAAAGTAAACTTTTTGTTGCAGCACGAATTGGCACAAAGATACCATACAGGTATGTATAATGTATATTTATCTTTATCTATTTAAGTTTATGTATCTTTTTATCTATATTTATCTCTGAACCTTGAAAATATCATGCTGCGTGGCACAGAACTCAACGCATCTTTACAGCTTTGGTATTGATACTATCTTACGAAAAATTATTCTTATGTACGAATTTTCAATATGCATAAGAGTATGCTTTAAAATTAAGAAAAACTCTATGTGTAGTAACGGTGTTATGTTTGGCATCGCCAAAAATTGAGTACCCTACAATGCATTAAACATTAAAAGTGCACGTAAATCTTTTCTTTTAATTAAGTGAAGATTGCTTCCAACACTTTACGTTCTGGATGTTTCACTAAACGTAGCCACATTAAATTTGGCAACATTTACTTATTAAGCATGTGCCATGCCCTCCTTTCGAAACTCTCCAACTTTCTGTCTGATGCTATGTACATATATATTAGGGTGTTACACTTTTTTTCAAAAGTTCTCGAAATTCAAACCTTAAACCGAAATTCGATTTATTATAAAAAAAAAGCAATTCATGAATTTTTCAGATTGTTTTGAGGTCATTTACCACTCGCCAATCGCCATTTTAATAAAAAAAACTCGCACAATACATTTTTTCCTTTATAATTTTTTTTCATGACTTGTAAACTAAATTTTTTCTTGTCTAAATATTTAAGAATAATAATATCTTTGGGTTAGGTATCGAAAAAAAGGTTTTTACCTATCTTCTAAGCGTGAAAATTGGAAGAAATGGACAAAACTTGCCTAATTTTTGCTTTTTTCGCTTTTTTACTTAAAAATATTAGGCAATTTTTTGTCCATTTCTTCCAATTTTTACACTTAGAAGATAGGTAAAAACCTTTTTTTCGATACCTAACCCAAAGACATTATTATTCTTTAATATTTAGACAAGAAAAAATTTAGTTTAGAAGTCATGAATTAAAATTATAAAGGAAAAAATGTATTAAGCGAGTTTTTTTATTAAAATGGCGATTGGCGAGTGGTAAATGACCTCAAAAAAATCTGAAAAATTTCATGAATTACTTTTTTTTGATAATAAATCGAATTTCGGTTTAAGGTTTGAATTTGAAGAACCTTTAATAAAAGTGAAACACCCTAATATGTATATCAAACGATTTCTTATGTTTATGAGCAATTTGATTTCAAGAGGTGAAACGCTCTCTAGATTTTGGTTGAACTTCCTTAAATAACACCTTCGGTATACGGCTTCAAAGTTTTTATTTATAGTGAGGGTGCCACGCCCTCTTTTCAAAATGTATCCATTTTTTTGTGGTACTAGGCCACAGCAATTCTAGTGTTTTGTGAGAAATTCGTATACACGACATCCAGAGTTGCTTTGAACCAGGCCAAGAATTGCAGAACAAAGCCGGAAAAAAGACGATTACATTAATTAATTTGAAAATTGCTGAAAAAAAGGTCCTTAACTTTTTCCCATAGAGAATTTTACTTTTTACCATTTCAAGGAAAAGGAAAGGCCGGGAAATCACTCTTTTCAACTTGGCAACCCTGACGAGATCAATAACTCTCTCAACATAGCGATTGGTATCCGTGAACCAATTTCACCAATTTTCACTCTCAAGAATTTTGTTTTTGGTGATGTACAGAATTTCAATTAATTTAATTCATTTAATTATCTAGCTTGGTTTTTCTGTAATCGTGATTTCCACAGATTAACAAAAAGACGGACAAGGCTAAATTGATTCAGGTGGTTACGCTGATCAATAATATGTAAAGTTTTGTATACCTGCCACGCCCCAGTTACAAACGGAATATATATGTGGGACAACCAGGGATGTCAGTTTGTTTGACACTGATTTGCCAAATGAAGCTGTAAAACTTAACGATTTTTCGAAATTTTCAATAACTTTTTTGGGATATGTGGCTGTCGAAAGATAATCCGGGACTGTTAATTTATTAATTTTTTCTCTAATTTTTCGGAATCAGCGCAACAGGTTGCCTTATGGCTCTGAACCAAAATACTGTAAGCGATTGCAATTATTTTCTTTTCAGAAGAATGTGTTTTGTGGATGTTTCGTTTTATTCCGCGTTTTTGGCTTCCATTAAAATATTTTGAAAATTTTTTTTACAAAATTAAAAATGAATTTTATTTTCCAAGTATATACATAAGTAGGCAACTAGTTTCAGAAAAGTGATCTAATAACTTTGGAACTATTTGTTAATACTTTGGACCTTATTATATAAATAACTTATTGCGGTACAAGTGGTTGTACTCTGTATATCTTCAAAATTCGTTTTGAATTTTATATCATCGAGCTATGCAATTTTTTGTTGATTACTTATTTAAATCAATTCAATACATTATATAAAACAACAAAAAAATTTTAAAAAGCATAATATTTATACTTGATGAAACATAGTCAAAATTATTTGGGGTGTTTCACCCCATGTAATTGGTGGACATTTTCAGAACTCATTGGTGACGTGTTAAGAAGTAAATTTGGAAAAAAAATGTATTGGTGAAAACCAAGATTAAATAAAATCATGCTAATTGATTATTTTAGTATCGAGTTATTGTAGGATCAAAATTGGCAGAAGTTTGTTTATGTTCCAAAGTACTGATGCTGCATAAAAAACTGATAGACCACCAAGCATGGCGCCTCTCTAGATGTGCGTGGTTTGAGATGAGCCACCGCAATGCCATGAGTGCAGCCCTGTGTATATATAATTGATTCTTTCCGATGAGGAAGACCATGCATAGTAACCTAAAGGAGAAGCGTATCACTGTTAAAGTATAAAATATAATATTTTTCCTCTCTCACTAGAGAGCTGTGTACATCAGGGTGATTAAAATTTTTTTACAAGTTTACAAGTTTAAATACTGTTAAAAATAAAGATGTTTTTTTAAAAATAATTATATTGTTTTATTTTTTGGTCTATTTAACTTTTTACAAATTTCGTAATTTTTATATTTTTATCTAATATGTACTTGTATATTTCTTTGCAAAATTATGTAATTTTTCTTTAGCAATAAAATAAAATCTTTATTTATTATAAAATTAATAACAAAAAGTTATTTTTTTTTCTTCGAACTCTCTCAGCCTTCAAAATTGTAGCACATCAAAATTGAAGAGCAAGTTAGTTTAATACTTTAGCCCGAATACGATCCAATATAGGCATTGCAGTTGGGACAGTAATGATTAGCATTTTGACAAGAATCCATGCAATAGGGTAGGCATACGCAAGGCCAACATCTGTAAATAGAGATTAAAGAAAAATTATTTGGTTTTGTTTTTAACAAGAAAGACTTTCGCATACGTGAAATGTATAAGATTCGCTATAATAAACTATAATTTGTTAAAAGAATGAAAGCTCTGGAACCAATTTTTTCTGTATATCGTCATTCTTATAATTTTCAAGTCTGATGCTAAGAATAACTCAGAAAATTTGAAGGAATATAATTGGGAACACAAACTTTATAAGCAAGCTGTTCAAATAAAAAATACTGCAAACAAAATTAGTAATTAAGATAAAATAAAAAAAATCACATCAACCCAGTGGAAAAGAAAATGATACATGAAAACCTTATAGAACAATCCAAGGTAAGTAAATTATATATTTATTTACTTTTAATATTACTTAGGAGCTATTAAAGTGGATTAATTTTCAATGAGCGTTGAATAACGCTTATTTCCTCTGAAGTTGAAGAGCTTTAATTCATGATTCAACATGAGAAAATAATAGCGTTTTCGATTGAAGCGCTCTGGAGCACTTTTAGAACGTTTCTGTTTCCTTTTTTGTATAAAAATGTGAGTATCCCCTCAACATTTTTTTGGAAACTTATTTTTTATCATTATTTCAAAGGTTTTTCCATAACACTTAAGAAAATATTTATGACATAGTGAATTTCAACATATGATATTAAAAGATTAAAGAACTTTGTTATTGTATACATAGTACTTAATTGTTATCGCTTAATAACCCAGAGGGAAATTATTAGAGTAAGCCATTTACGAGTACAAACTAAAGCAAATACTTTCATTCATTTTTAATTTTTCTTAAATTTAATTAATTCCTTCATTTTTTTTTTTATAAAAATTAAGTCATGCCTCCTAAAAAAGTAATTAAGAAGTGCTCCTATTGGAGCAATAAAAAATGACTCCACTCCAATGACACACAATGTTAGAAAAGCATGCAAATATATGAAGCTTGAAGTAATAGGCAGTAGTCTATTGAATCTCTTGGATTGCTACTAAATTACTCTGTTGATCGATCATTCCCTTGCCAACTGGGTATATACAAACTCGATTTCAGATAGTGAATATAATATTTAATAATTTTAATCAAGTTTTAAGTAGGTAGGTACTGCAAGGTTTATTTATTTATATAAAACAAAGGCTTTCAAGAACATATTAAAAGTACTTATCACGTGTATGTACGCGTATCTCTAGTTGGTTGAGATTAAATGTGCGTATCAAAGTGTTAGATCAGGCATGCGCTGCTATTTATTTAATTTGACAATATTTTAGCTTAAGTGCTTACATTGAAACAAATTATTTATAATATAAATAAATATATAAATTTATAATTTTGAATTGAGATCAACTTGATTTGGATTTTATATCGAATTAGTGCTTTCAATTGCAGTCAGTAGAGATTTTTGGCTTGCAAAAAGACTAAAACAAATTTTTAAATAGTTTATTATGATTGAAGCCCTAAGTTAAATTTTTGAACTTGTGGAAAGCTGAATTAATGGTGACATCGGTTCAAAGAGTCATTGGGTCATTCTACCTCGTTTTTACATTCAAAATTTTTTTTAAATCACAAGCTTTAAAAGTATATGGATTTTCAGACGCTTTTATTTCAAAATGTACGCGTCAGTTAGAAAACCCGTGAAGATATAAAAGTTAGCATTCTACGCCTATTTTCTTATTGTAGTATTGACAATTTTCTTCTCTTAAGTTACAATATATTTTTGATTATTTTTCAGAGAGAAAATCAAATCCTTGCAATCATTTTGGAATTTATTTCAAATTGGTCCAAGTAGTGTTTCTCTAGATATGAATTTTTCTGTGTCGTTGCGCGACAGGTTCTTGGAAGCTTTGCGAGTTTTGATATTAAATATATCTTGCATCTGATTGTTTAATAACTTTGACTAGTATGTAAATTTTGAAAATGTCGATAATTATATTATCGCTGTTCTTTCAATAAGAATCAAAGCATTTTATTTGTGCATTATTTTATTTGTTATTTAAGCAAAATAGCTTAATAACTTAATAAAGTTAATTGTTTTGAGTAAAACATTATGCAGCGCCACGTAATATCGCGGTACTAAAAAAATAATTCGCGACAATCTGTTAAAATAAAGCATATCGAGGTTTTTAAAATATACGATCCAATTATAGGCAGCCATTGAAGCTATTAATACAATCAAATGCACGATCTACAGTATGTCAAGAATGAGTTTACACATTAAAAAAAAAAAAAAAATTTTAACTTGCTTGCCAAAAAAATTACACAGAAAAATTCATATTTAGAGAACCACGACTCGAACCAATTTGAAATAACTTTTATATTGTATTTTCGAATATAAGCTCGGAATAACTTTTTCCAAAAACATGTATCGAATATTTTTTGACGAAGTATTGGAAAAAAATGGATTTTGAAAATCTAAATTTTAAATGTAAAATCGAGGTAGAATTACCCACATAAGCCTTCGGCTCCAATCACCCGCCTCACCTTCGCACACACAAACTTTGCTTCGCTCGTGTGCTCTGGCACGCGTTTCTCAGAACTTTTGTTTTCTTTTTATATGCGACAATTTAATTCTACGTTTCTTAAGTATCTAAAAGTATGCAATGGATTTTTACATTTCTTTAACAATTAAAAGTATGCAATGGAATTTTTTGTTTTTGCCTTATATTCTAATTTCAAGTTTTGCTTATGGCATTACATGAAAAATTAATATTTTTTATAGCAAACCAATTGTTTAAAGTTGATTTATAGAGTCAACGCCATTTGATACGATATTAAAAAAATGCCACTGAATTCTTCGTCAAATTTCAAATTTAAAAAGACCGATTTTTGCCAAATGGTAGCAAAATATTTACTAACTCGATGTCTTCGATAACAAAAAAAAATCCAGATACACGGACGCACTCATATAATGCTTTGAATATGTAAAGAAATTTGGAAACAAACAAACATTTTAGTTCATTTAACAATGCTTTACATGTTACTTTTTTCAGCATACATATACGCTTTTTTTTGAGTACAAACAAACGTCTGATCCCTTCCTTGAAAAGGTAAGTCTTTTAGAAACTTAGAAACATTCATGTAAAAAGTCATAACAATGGCACTTCTCAGAACATTTTCCTCACAATCCACTTCAGCTTTGAGATATTTTTCAAATTCATACTTTTGAGCTTTCAGAAAATTTTATAGTGGGCTGGCACAATAATACCTGAAGTTCTACTTATATGTATGAAGAAAATATTTACATTTGCATATAAAATTGGAGCCGATTTTTACATATGTACATATATGATTGTATTATTGAATAACTAAATACTGCACAGTTGTTTTGACATTGTTTAACATTTTTAGTTTGTTTGAATATATAAATAACTCGTTCGAGAATATAACTGATAATTACAAGTAATAATTTTTTATAGCAGATGTAACAGTGTTGTTCTACGACATGTCATTTTAACCAACGAACCTAAAGTGTATGTTTTTACTTGTACACATTGTTTTACATTTAATTTGCTTATAAACAATTAATTAAAAACCTATGCAAAAGGGATATTTTGAAAATTTTGACACAATTCATCCCTTTTAATATGCCTGAGTTTTATTCAGATCGGTCTATCCTTTTTTAAATCTATATCTATAAAAGTCAATTTCTGTTCGTTGTCCGTCTATAACTTCAAAACTACTGCACGGATCGCCTTGAAACTTTGCACAGTGATTGAGCGCGTGCCTCTAAAGGTTATAGGCATATTTTTTTATTTAGGGTGCATATTTAGGGAGGCTCTCATACAAAAATACCTATAAAAGTCAATTTCTGTTCGTTGTCCTTCTATAACTTCAAAACTACTGCACGGATCGCCTTGAAACTTTGCACAGTGATTGAGCGCGTGCCTCTAAAGGTTATAGGCATGTTTTTTTTTATTTAGGGTGCATATTTAGGGTGGCTCTCATACAAAAATATTTTTAAAATAGCATTTTCAGAAAGACCACTTAATAGAGTCACATGGAATTTACACCACGTAGTTTTTGTATTAAGGAGCATAGCTTAGGCTACAAAACTTTCTCTTAAGTTACATATTTAGGGTGGCCCTCATACAAAAAAAAATTTTAAAATACCATTTTAACGAAGTCCGGTTTACCGACTCAGACCGAATTCACACTACGTAGCTTTTATATTATGAGACATAGCTAAGGCTACGAAACTTTTATTTAGGGTGGCCCTCACACAAAAATATTTTTAAAATAACATTTTCACAAAGACCACTTAATAAATTCACATGAAATTTACACGACGTGTCTTTTATGTGATGAGGAATATCTTTGGCTGTAAAACTTTCATTAAGGGTGCATATTTAGGGTGGCCCTCATACAAACATATTTTTAAAATATAATTTTTTCGGTTCTCATGGAATTTACACCACGTGGCTGTTATATCTAGAGGCACATACTTAGGGTGGCCCACATACAAAAGTATTTTTTAAATAGAATTTTCACGAAGATTTCATAATTATTTCTTAAATGTTTCTAATGGTCTACGGAAGGTTTTTGCAAAGTTTGGTTTAGAAAAATGAGCAGTGACGCACCTTCCAAAATCAAATTAATCATATCTCATCAAGTACTGGACTCAGATGAATGGGACTTGATATAAAAAGTCCTGGCAAAATAAGTTTCACTGGAAAAATGGGCTGTTTCGCTTATACATTCCATCGCATGAGTTCATATGACATCCGGAACAACTACCGGAAAGGGCAGGACAACGTCTGCCGGGAAAGCTAGTATTTTAATAAATATCAGAATGGTTATTTCGATTTTACTGATTACACGTATTCTGACCATTACACTATATGGTGGGATATTAGTTAAGAGGTTCCCAAAATATTTAAAGAATAAAATTTTTTTTTAGGCATATGAAGCTTTGTGGCCCAATAAAATTTGCACAACACCATCTACAAATAAAAATATAAGTTAATTAAGAGAAAATTGGACTTGTTTTTCAACTATCGTATATGAATTATCTGTTCTCGCATTACCCGTACAAAAGTCACATTCATTATTTATCAATAAAAGCGTTTGAGCTTTTGACGTAAACTTCATTATTCGTCTTATGGCGATATATAGAGAAAATTTGAAGCATTGACTGACATGATAAGAAAACTGACGATAACAATAGCGATCGATTCAATATCTATTAAATGCCTAAATAATAAGTTATTTTTAGGTTAAAAAGTAGTTACAAATGGAACTAATATTAAAATAGAAAAATAGCTTACAAAAGGTCCGGTGAAAAATGGGCTAACTCAAAATAAAAAGAAATCCTTAACATGTTGGTAAGCAATTTAACCATAATAGAGGCTGTTGAGTAAGTGAAATCGAGGATGCTTCGCTCACAACCCAATAACAATATGTTACTTGACAACCGAAGCTTTGTCACTAGCAAAAGTAAGTTGAATATATAGTTTACTTATTTTACTAGAACTTTATAAAAACTTTATCAGATTTTTTTTTTCCAAATGAAGCTGACAAAGTTACAGCTCCGAAATGCAATCTTTTGTCTTGACTTCCATGTAAGGAAATGCTTAGATATTTTTATATCTTTCTTAGTTTTCGAGATATGGTTTATATTTTGTTTTTTTTTTTCAACCTACACGCATAGACACAATATTAGCGCCCAACAATGGGTGCGGCTGCTGGGCTGGTGCTTAACAGTCGTCAACACTTCGGCACGACACGATGGGCATGTTATGCGGCATGGTCCATGTGCGATGGGTACCACCGTTGTTGGGCGTGTAGTTTGTATGATGACAGTTGAGTGTTGTGGATGTGGCATTGGTGGGTACAGCTGTGGTTGTGGTGGATTATGTTGCCCATGCGGGGGTGGGTGATAGTATGAAGTTGGTGCATAACCTTGCGGTTGTTCTGTATATGGAGGTGGCTGATTAGGTGCTTTGCTATGATCCATTTTACTATAAGTTTTTCGTTATATAATTTTTTTTAAATGAATCACAAAATATTAAAACTATAACGTTGTTGTAGCTATAATTTTTATTTTATTGCACTTGCACACCTGCAAATTGAACGACAACCAACGATAGTGTTGTGTACGCGTATAACAGCACGAGAGAACTAACATGAGAAGTTATTACTTTTGATATAGTCATTTTTCATTAAGTGTTGATTGACCAGACTTTAATCTTATCATTCGCCCAAAAGTGCTGCGTAAGTGTTCGGTGGGGGAGAGTGCTGTGTTAAATTTAGCGTTCGATTAGATTAGTTTTGTGTTAGGGGATGTATTTTTATAGAGTGTGCGATAAAAGTGTTGATTGTAATCTTTTTTAATCTGTGGTAAAGTACCAAATTTTATTTTGTTGTAGTCAATGGTTTTTAATTTTTATCTAATAGTTATCTTTTAGCTAATTCTGTTTTTGTAGTGAGTCACTCTTGGCTTAATAATTTGAAAATACTTGCTATAGATTTACTGGTTTGAATGACTAATTCGATGATATGAGCTGGAAATTCGTTATATCAAATTTATATAGCATGCACGAGCATGTTTCCACGAAAAACTTCAACTATCTACGTAGAAAATATTAAGGTTGTATATTTAAATAAATATTTATTGCTATTGTCAGCATTTATTTATCAAGATAACTACTTTTGCTCTACACTAAGTTTCTAGGTATAGCGTGCTTTTTTTATTTAAATTTTTTTTTGTTTTGCTTAATTTTATTTAAAACTGGACGCAAAATAGCAGATGTTCTAACCAAAAAGCGTTGAAAATTGTATATCTGGCTAATTTTAATAATCTATAGAAACTTTATTCATTGGATAGCTTAGCAATCTTGTATTGATGAACTAGACAAATTAATGCAAAGGTAGATAGATGATGGACAGTGTAAAGATTTTATAGCTTTTTGCTGAGCAAACTTTATTAATTTCTTTGTACTGTAGTATTTTTTTGTACGAAGTTTAGTACTCAATAAAATTTTTAAGATCCACAATGATTTTTAAGATATTGACCGTCTATGTAGCTTTGGTCTCATTTTTGCATTGATTTTGGGTGTAGTCATGTGTGATTCTTAACTTTGACAGAATTGTTATTTGAGCAATTCTCCTAATGCCCGGATTTTGACTAAGTTTAAAGCAAATGGCACGAAAAAACATACATTCTAAACATTTTTCACTCATTTTATTTATGTGCAAAGATTAGTACACATGGAAAAAATTATGTTTTAGGACTTAGTATTAGTTAACAAGTGGTATCAAAGTGAAATAATTATTTGGTGATAGTAAACTTGCCGCATGTTTGTACATTGTCTTATTATATACCAATTAAATATTGTGGTAAAAGATATATTTTATTTGCCATAAACATTTATTTACTAAAGGGGAGGAAGAAATATTTCTTTGAAATGTATTGTGATTAATGTATCAACTTTTCCATTAATAAATATACTTATATAGAATTGGTATTGAAGTAATATTTTACACCGATTAAAATGATTAATTAATATTTATTGACTAAATAAATAATATAATAAATATTTTTAGAAACTGTTAACTATGTTTATTTATTTAAGGATAACAAGGTCACACGAGAGTAGGGATAAAAGGCGTTAAAGCTCTCCCATACCCGTCAAAGCTAACTAGTAATTATAAAAATATATATAATCTTGTCCAATTACTGTACTATATTTTTATTTAAATTATGGCCCCCATTACATAGATTATTCGCAGATAGTTTGCTAGAGGAAAAAAAAACTTTTTCCACAGTTCATATTTTTCTATTTCAGCTGTAAAAAAATATTTTGTTTGAAAAAAGCAATTGCGGTTTATTTCTAAGTGATCTATGGGTATTGTTAAACAGTGATAATGTAAGTTTGTTATCTTTCGTTTCTACTAAGTATTCTATCATCTTTTTACCAATGGGAAAATAAATAAAAAAAAAATTTAAGTTTACATAGTCGTGACGTGTTATGTTAACTTAATGGTATTTCGAAAATGATCACTATAAGTCAAATGACTATAAAAAGTCGAAAAGTATCAAATTGTATCAAAGTATTAAACCGAATCACATTTCATTAGGTCTGTTAGGTCTGGTCTCTGGTTTAAAAATTTGTCGGCCTGTGTTATCGAACTTTCCGTTTACTGAATATAGTCAAAGTGATCGTACGACTCCCTCGACGCATTGTTTATTATTTAAGTATTCGCAACTCTTCTCAGTAGTGGAGCTAGGGTGGGAGATGGAGCGAAGGGAGCGGACCCCGGGCTTGGGAGCGGTAAATGGTCCTCAGTATTCATTTGATGAAACATGCTAGAAGAAAATCCATTAACCTTATTTTTTAGTAGATTCTTATCTATTTTTCTTATGTTATCTTTTCTATGTAAATTTAAAAATGTTTTCCAGGAAAGGGAACCTTACAGATTCTCCTATAAATTTTTTTTGAAAAAAAAAAAATTTTTATTTACCTTCTGCGTCGCCTAAGAAAATGTTTTTTAACTTAAATATTACAGTATTAAACTTTTTAGCAATGCAATATGTATTAAAGTGTGAAAAACCTTCCCTTCTTAGATTTGACACAATGATAACAGAGCTGTAGTTTTGGAAACTGCACGTAATCACAAGTTGATGTTTTTCTACAAAGTACGTCTAATTTTTGCAAATTCTAATATCTATTAAGGTTTGACACTTAAGAGTATCGAAAAGAAATTTACATTCCATATAGCAGAATTGGTTCTGCGTAGACCTTGGTCTTAAAATGTTTAAAAATGAACAATAGCTTATGTTATCTATAGCTCTTTCGATTATCGACACGGCATTGTTGATAAGTAGATCGGGGATTTCCATGCAAATGTAAGTTTTTTTTTGGGCAACTAAAGAGCAATATAAAAATTTCATTCAATTGCTAATTCGCATTGTGGTTTCGAATTGTTATTTTCGGCATATCCCAAACAAACGGAGCCTATGCTCGAGGCAACTTATAATTTGTAATATTTTTCTTTTCACAAATAATAATTTTAAAAAAAAAAATCAAAACCTACATGAAAAGGCACAACAGCAATGCTATACAATGTGTCCGTGAGTTGGCTTCATGCTTCACTGTGGTGAGTATTTGAGCGTGGCACGAAGGGCACGTTATATGACATGGTCCCGCAGAAACAGGAATTCCTGGCCTTGTCGTGGTCTGAATGATTACCGTCGCCTGTTGTGGTGGTGGTTGATATGTTGTTGCTGGTGTAAAACCAGGTGCGTCATCACTATATGGTGGTGGTTTGTTGTAGGACATGTTGTTGTTTTGAAGTGTAAACTTTTGTAATTGACTTTGAAACAACAAAACTTAATAAGTACTTTAAAATGCAAAAGAGTTTCGTTAGTTCTGTTAACGTGTACTGACGCGAGTAAACTAAATGAAAATAAATTCTACTAATGTACATATATCATTAACTTGTTGATCGTATATGTGTAGCAATTGCTATCTTCTTTTTTTTCTGTTTATATGGTATATTCAAAAGAAAGTCAGCAGTGGTAGGTATTGTATAAATATTGATTAGGAAATTATCAAATCAGATAAGATAAGCCAACTATGATATGATAAGCAGCAACATTAAAGCGGATTTTTGCATATTTAAAGTGAAGTATTATTAGAAGTCTTGCTTTTGTTTTTCATAATGTTGTTTTTTAATGTTAATTATCTACTAAATTCACCTTCATCTAACTAACACCTTTTACTACGCTTATTTTTTTCGATACTGACATTTTGACGAAGCTATCTATGATGTACATATGTGTATGTGTTTAATACTCCAATAAATATTTCACTATCAATGCATTTAACTTGTGGCGTATGAGTAACAACTGTATATTATTTAGTATTTACTTCTAGACAATTTCGATTACTTTTCTATTAGTGAGGCCATATAGCACTGATAAGATTGAAAAAATTGATAAAAGATTAAGAAATTGACAGGTTTCCATGAACAATTTCAGTTTTATAAAGAATTTGTGTCATGTATTCGATCATCAAGTTGATCTATTGTAATATTGGGTGACTCATTTAGAGACATTTTTTCAGTATGGATTTCATGACAGATCACACGTGAGTCGTGTCAAATCGGCATGGTATTTTTGTTCAGTATTACACAGAGAAAACAAGATTGGTAAAATTGCAATTCGTTGATTAAAATTTGTGAAATTGAACAATTCATTTCTTTGAATTAAAGAAAAAATTTGCAAAATCAAAACCCTTCACGGTGGTCTTTAAAAAATTTTAATTTTTCGAAATACCACGCGCGATTTTTTTCAGGGATAATGTTGGGGGACCCTTCTAGTGTCAAAATCCGCAAACCGCGAAATCGAACGTCCAGCCGTTTCTTTTTTCGACCTTTTCATTTTTTTAACGATTTTTTGAGTATATCTCGCGTTCGATTTCGCGGTTTGCGGATTTTGACACTAGAAGGGTCCCCCAACATTATCCCTGAAAAAAATCGCGGGTGGTATTTCAAAAAATTAAAATTTTTTAAAGACCACCGTGCCTTTGTTCTTTGATTTTGCAAATTCAAATTATCTGATTTTACAACAAAATATTTTAGCGTAATCAGCAAAATGTTTCACTGATATTGCAAATATAAAACTTCCGTTGTCTGATCAGGGAAGCTTCGGTTCAAATCCCGGCGACGACATAATTTTTTTTTTATTTTTTTAATTTTTTTTATTCAAAGGTTTTTAAAAAACTTTTTCTTTTGTTTTTTAAATACTTTTAAATTAAAAAAAAAAATTTAAAAAAATAAAAAAAAAAATTATGTCGTCGTTGGGATTTGAACCGAGAATTTCCCTGATTAGACAATGCTTGTTACATGAACAGTTTAACAACATAATTTTAGTATGTCTTAAAAATGCTGTCGGTGGCTGAGTTGGGTAAGATGAGCATCTTTGAACAGTGGCATGGCGCTGAGAACACAGGTTCAATTCTCTGACAAGTAAAAAACAGTTAATTTCTCTAAAGTTTTAAAAAAACGTTTACAATTAAAATAAGAATGACTGACAATAAGTACCAACAAATAAGAAAATAGAGGAAATAGAGAAAAAAATTAAATAGAGGAAAGTAAAAAATCAAAAAAGAAACATTTTTTTTTGCGAATTTATTCTAAGTTTCAACAAAAACTTTAGGAAAATCAACAAGTGTTTTTTTGAAATCAACGAATTATTCTAAGTATCAACAAATCATCTTTTGATATATCAGCGAAACTGATTCGCTGACTGAAAATCATACCCAACATTCGTTGAAATCGGACCCGGAATTGTTTGATTTGAGCGAATCATTTTTTTCCGTGTATTTGATATATCATTATGCAATGTTTAACATCAGAGCTATGCAAACAAAATTTACACGATTTTTTGCAATTATGAAGTGAACTAGCCGCCTCTAGACTTCTTCCTATTGGGGCTACGTAAAATCCACATGCCACATAGATAAGTCTGCAGCGATTGAGGAATTGGAAGCCAAAATTACTCGCCGAATTTTTAAAATACCACTCAAAATACTCGAACGCGTCATCGAAAATTGAAACTTCAGAATGGACCATGTAAGCCGCAGTTACGGCCAACATTTGAAAGAAATTGTCTTTAAAATATAAATGTTTTTTTGTTAATAATGAAGATTACTCGATAAAATTAAATTCTTTTTCTTTTATTTTTGAAAAAAATACCTCTAAATGAATCACTCTATATTTTATGATTTTTATTAAGTGGTGCTGCTGTAAAGATTTGAATTCACATAAAAAATGATAAGCAAAGAAGCTCAAAGGTCTAGACGCTAAAAGACATTTGTCGAAATAAACATGTAACCGACTTGTGATAAAATCTTATCTCAAACTACTATAGCAAACTATATCACAAACTCGGTAGCAAATATTTTAAATAGGCTTCATTTGATTTTTGGAATTTTTCGTGGGAGTCGTTGATTGAACAAGAAAACTTTTTTCGCTTTTAGCTTATTGCTTCAATTCGAATTCAAAGTCAAGCGGTTTAGTATAAGGCAGTCGGGTATTCTCAACGAGCCCGAATATGAAGGTGAGCTTTTAGAAAATGAGGAAAAGGTAACTACAAATGTTCAAATTAGAATCGCATCTTTCAAGTGATTTAACTCAGATGCTGAAGTCATCTCTTATGAATACATAGATATTTTCGCATCAATTAAGAAAATGCGTTTTCAAAAATTAAAGAGATCAAGGCCGGTGTACCTCAAGGAAATATCCTTGGACCCATTGTGTACCTCATACTATATACAAGCGATATTCCTAATCCGACTGATTGCACGATTGTAACTTTTGCTGACGATACTGCTATATTAGCGGTTGGTAAAACAATAGATGAATTGATGAGCAAAACACAAAATCCCTTCACATTGATTTTACCAACAAAAACATTTGCAACCATCCAGTTACAATTTCAAATACGATTGTCAATTACTCAAACACTGCCAAATACTTAGGTTTGACACTCGACGCCAAGTTACGCTGGAAAGAGCATATAAAAAAAACGAGATGAACTCGACATCAAATTTAATAATCTATGCTGGATCATTGGTTGACGTTCTGTGCTCTCAGTTAAAAATAAATTAACGATTTATAATCAAGTCATCGCTCCAGTATGGATATATGTATTTACGTGCTCAACTTTGGGGATGCGCCTCATTCAATGACATAAAAAAATTCAGGCTTCCAAAATAAAGTACTACGATGTATAGTTGATGCACTATGGTAAGTTAGAACCAGCGATCTTCATCGTGATCTAAAAGTTATGCAGCCACCATTAAATAATTAGCCGAGCTTCTGATGAGCTCAGCCAGCATGTAAACGAAGAGATAACTCGACTCTGTTTTGCAGCTGGAATCAGAAGACTAAACCGTATCAAGCTCTACGATCTTGTTGGGGACTCGCTGCAGCTCATGAGTTCATGCTTTATATTATTTTAAGTTAATAGAACTAAACTGCTCGTTAGTCATTGACTATTTGTAGTTACACGAAAAAGGATTATTGAGTATATAACAGTGTTGCCAAGTGGCCGTGATTGACTTAGCCAAACCCGGAATTTCATGTCAAAGCCGGGGGCCAGGTAAAAACTCAAATTTTGACGATTTTTGTGACATGAACTTACAATTTTTGTTTTCTTTAGAGTTTCAGAAATTGCTTCTTTTGAACTTGGCAACAATCTCATGCATTTAATTTTTGTAATTATAAAGAGTTTGAGTTATATAACTAGAACCATTTGAATGATATACTTTACATTACAGAGCATAGTTGTTATTTGGGTTATTCTTCAACTGTTGGATCATTTTGTCTTTTCAAAAAACGATAAAATTTCTTTATATGCGAAAATTTTATTAAACGTTTTTGCTTAATACATGTCCTGTCATATAATTTTTTTTTTATATTATGTACTTAACTTACATGCAAATACAAAGGCAAACAGCTATGAGGTGAGTCAAAACTGACGGTTGGTGAACGACATAAGTTGTAACTTCCATGTGACAATACGGACAAATAACACGTGCAGACAGTGGACCAACAGGAGGATTTGGAATTTCACTAAGATTTGAATTTATCGTTCGTGGGTGAACGATTCTTGCCATTTTATATTACTTTTTTTTACAAATATATAAATGAAGTATGCCAATTTGTAATTTAGAAAACTAAAATAAAAAAAAAAAATATTAATTTGTCATTACTTACAGCAAAAGAAGAAAAAGAAATGCTATCACATGAGAAACGAATCTGGGTGCTATATGTACTTCGGTTAAAACCTTATGCCTACAGTGCGGGCACCGGATGAGTTGACGACGAGGACCTAACTTTAAATCGTAATTTTTCATTATAATTTAATTCTCTTAAGATAAAAGATTACTATACAAATTTTGACATTATTTTTATTAATTATTGATATTGAAACTCAGGAGTTGTGTTCGAAAAAAATTGTCATTTCAATGATTTCAGTGTTGCTTATTCTTAAGAAATTGAAGTTTTGGTATTGCTACAAATTATTTGGAAATATTTAAGATGTGTGTATTTTTTCTGGGTTGATTTTTATCATTTGGGCAACATTTCCCATGCGTTTATATATGATTTTTTCAATGTTTTTTTGAGCGATGAACATTTTTTTAACTTCTATTTTTTTAACGTGTAGATTTTGTAGTTTTATGTGGAATTTGCTTCTATTGACATTGCATTGCAATCTTACCCTTCAACTATAATTATTGTACAAATTAAATTATGATGAACCATTACACAATTTGGTTTTATTTGCTCAACAGTATTGATAAGATTATTTATTTCTTTAATCACTTTGTAGTTTTCACATTTTCTTAGAAGCCGAACGGGGCTTTTGCTAAATTATTTGCTTTCAACCAAATAATCCATTAGTACCTAAGTGGTATATCTAAGCTTCTATCAAATTCATATTTCAAAATAATTTTTTAGTTATATTATGAACTAAATCAAGTTCAATTCAATGTATGTAAACTGACCAATCTGTATCCCGTTTCAAACCTATAAACTTATAAGAATGAATGATAAATATGGAGCAAAATCACGGTAATTCCATGGCTAAGCCCATTTTGCTAATAAATTTTAATAATTTTTAGAAATTTGATTCGTATTATTGCAAAACAAAAAAGTTTTTATTGCAATAAACTATAACGAACAAATAATGTGAATAAAAACAAATAAAACGAAATTCAATATCATTTATAAAATCTCCAAAATTGCGCTAGATTAGCCAAAGCACTTGGCAGCTTTGTTTGGTGAAAAAGTTAGTTTCAGGTTGCAACTTATGCTAACTGCTGTAAAAAGCTTTATCATATATGTAGGTTGTTGTGTCTGTTGAATACTGTAACTTAGGCTCTTTAGTGTTACAGAAATGAATGCAAACAATGCTGAAACAGTAACGACGTATGTTTCAACATACATTGATGTTAACAGCTCTGCTATCAAACTAACATGCTGTAAAAGGCAAAGCTGGGGCTTAGACGGTAAAGACCAGCTAAGAGCGAAAGTCTTTAAGTATCGGGAAAAGTTGAGAAGAATCGATAACATAAAAAATTGTCAATTGTAGTCGCAATATGTCGAAAGTATCGAAAATATCGAAAGAGTCGATATGAGCCGAAATAGGATGAAACATAACAAAAAGTTGTACAATATCAAAAGGTATCGAAAAATTCCGTAGCATTCGAGAAATATCATAAGATTTCGAACAGTCGAAACATGATGATGTTAACAAAAATAGAATAACAGTAAAAAATATCGAAGAACTCTTTAGTACGAGTAGTCAAAATTAAAAAACATTTCCTGTTTTCTATTTCGTTTATTCCACACTTTTTCCTATTTTGCGGTATTATTAGAGTTCTCATGACATTTCTTTTTAAGAGAGTTTTTATCTATGTTTAAATTTGCTCTTAGTAAGCACTCTCTCTATTTTCTGTTTTGTTTTAAGTAATTAAAAACACCGTCTTTTTCTCTTTATGCCAATTGCGAATTTTTGTGCTCATCAAATTTAGTCTGAATTTTTTGTCTCCTGGCTCTGATTGTGCCAAAGCCAAATAACTCTATCGTTTTTAGTGTTTTGTTGTGATTAACATAAAATGTAAACATAATTTTTGATGCTAAAAATTATTAATTTTTTTATTATTGCTTTGGTTTGTTCAATACATATATTGTTATATGTACATATATCTACATATGTGTATGTATGTATGTAGTTGTTATTTGAAAGCTTAGTTTTTGAGAAATAAGATGTTTGGTTTGGGGATGCAAATTTTCCAAGCCGTTGCGTCTTGTGAACTATTTCAAAGAGACATTTTAAGCAAAATATATAATATTGTGAATGAAATATATTTTATTCTTGGCATAGATCAGAACATACATAAATGAAAAAAAATATTGATTTCAGAAACTTCCAGCGAAGAGGTCTGTGTACCACCGTTTTGATCGCGTGTATGAAAAAATATATTTTGAGTTGTGGAAGCTCTGCTACAAAATCCTTACCTTCGTGTCCTTAATAAAAGAAGTATATTTTAGGTAATGATGATAACTTTCTCATATCGAATTCCGTTTCTGCTGTTGAATTTATGCAAAATTATATTTTAAAAGTCTATAGCTCCAGCAAAAAATCGTCCCAAATTCACCTTTTTTTTAGAACGCAAAAAATAAAAAAATAGCAGTAAAGTTTTCGTTTCGTAACAAATACTTAATTAAAGAACTCTTATATTTTATAGAAGGTTCGGTTATGCCATACCGGAACTTTCCTTAACTATGAATTTTTGCTTAGTTACAGGTTAAATTCCCGATTAAAATCCATTTGAACTTTGTGAAAAGGTCTTAAGGCTTCATGAACTTCCATTAAAAGAAAGTTTTTTAAATTCTTATATTTAGGTAGACATAAGCAAATAGAATTATTTGCAATTTTATTAAAAAATTATAATCAAATGTAGAAAAAATAAATAAAGATTATGTTCCAAGGACTTTTCTTGAAAATAAAAAAAAAATAAAAGAATAATTCTTAACGTTATTACTTTATTAAAGTTTCATTAATTTTTCTGCAAGCCCCTGCTCAATTAAAATCAAAAAAAATTTCAGCAAGAAAATATTCTTCTTAAAACTGAAATTATTTCGTTAATCTTTAATTCGAAAATACTTTTCCTAATACATTGATGCAATCAATAAATATACTCTCTTATAAATTTTCTCTGATACCCGCCAGTATGGAAGATGTTCAAACATCAAAAAACTTTATCAATTTCAGAAACATAAGAAGGTCAATTTTAATCAATGATAGAAAATGATTTAATTAAATAAAATGAAAATAAACTATTCATAATTTTGTGCAATAAATGTTTGCAAACAAAACACTTTGTTAAAAAGCTTAAGAAAGCTTCAAATATAATTTCAATTTCTGGCGCTTCAAAATAACTGATAACTTCTATAACAGCGAGTGTTAGTTTAATCATTTTGACCTGCAATTTAACACAACATAAGCATAGTTGTCTTAATACGAAATGTGTATGAGATTTTGTATAAATACCGGCATATGATAGATTAAACTATTAAAGCGTTTTCATCTTTCCATTGAGGAGCATTTAAAATGATTAGAAATAATCAATTTTTATTTGTAGTTTTGGTATCTGCACTTTTTGTGGTACGTTTCGGAGTAGTTCAATTATATCAAATATATATTCTTAAAATTTAATTTATATTTCTTTAACTTTTAGATTTCGCAAGCTGCACCTAGGGATGTTAACCTGCAAACTCTTCCTGAAGCACTCGATGTAGTAGCCGCAAGTGTTGAGCCAATTAAAACAAATTTGAACGTTGCCGAATATGTTATAAAACCAGTTTCAGTACCTCTTCCGGAGGCACTCATTGCAGTACCCTCAAATGTTGAGTCAATTAAAACAAATTTGAACGTTGCCGAATATGTTATAACACCAGTTTCAGTAGCTCTTCCGGAAGCACTCATTGCAGTACCCTTAAATGAAAAAAGTGCGAAGGTGCCCACAATTGATGAATTGAAAACATTCGTCGGAGAGGCAAGCAGTCAGTTATTCAACATTTTTAATGAACTTGCACACATTATTGTCGATGTTAATCAGCATGTTGATTTTTCATCTTCGCTCATTCACAAATTGAATGCTGCTGCGCAAAAATTGAAAGAACTTTCATTTAAAGCTAAGGAATTTCTTGCTTTTGATGATGCCATCGTTAGTTTGGAACTTAAGTTTGCTCTACAGAAAATCCGTCGATCTGGTGATGTTTTCATTTTGGGTGAAGATGCTGCTCGTTTGGGTATTAACTTAAATGCACTCAAAAATATGGCAACGGACAAGGATATTGCTCCTTATGAAGTTGATGATAGCGAAGAAAAAGCTTATGATCCTGATATAATTGGGCTTATTGAAAACACCGATGACGCAGAGGAGGTCAAACACTATTGGACGGCATGGCATGATAAGAACAGTCACTATGCAGCAGAAAATCTTTTTGAAGTTGTTCAACTATTTAAGAAAGCAGCTGAAAGTTTAGGTAAGTTAATCAGTAAGTACGAAAAAGCTTACGTGGAGTAACAGTGTGTGCAACATAAATATGAACGAATTAATATATACAGATATATATCGTGTATCTGTTACAGAATTTTTTCATGGTGTAATCTACCAGGTTGGTAGTTTTTAGTCCTATAGATTAAAAAGCGTTAAAGAATGTCGTCATCATCAGAAATATTTTTGAGTAAGAATTAAGTCAACTATTGAGATTGAACTAGATCAATTAATATTTTATAGCAAAAGGTCCCTTTTGTTTTCTTTGTATGAAAATACTCGTGAGTCTTTAAGTGTTTTGCAAAACTTTTTTATTTCTATTACTATTTTCACATGAATATTTCAGTTTTTGATTCTATGGGCAGTGGCACGCCCACTTATCGCGATAGTTTTTACTGAAGATAAAAACATATCGTCTAAGGGATACAGTAGAGTACATATAAATGATACTAGCGGTTCCAGATTCTTTATACATAATATACCTACTCTAATATACCTATACATATATTGTTTTATAGGCTAATATTCACAAAATTCATTAATAATATTATGTATTGCTTGATTTCAGAGTTGCCGGTCTTAGAGTTTTGGTATGAGAATTACAGCAAGGAATTCTTAGGTGAAATGGACGAAGTGATGAAACAATTAAAACCTTTCTATCTTCAATTGCATGCATATATTCGACATCAATTGTTTAAAAAATATGGTGCTGGCGTTATTAAACCTAATGGCCCGATACCTGAACATCTGTACGATCAAGTACTAGTGCGTAACTGGAATAGTGACGCACTTATTGATGATTTAGTTTCAACCGATAATTTGCCTTACCTTGACAATAAGATAAGTTCTAACGTTGAGTATGATACTGCAGAAAAATTACTTAGAAAAGCTGAAAGTTTCTATACATCTATTGGATTTGAACCATTCACTGAACAATTTTGGGAAGAGAAAATTATGAAACAAGTCGAAAATGAGCATAATACCGTGTGTACACCATCAATTAATGATATCACCTATGATGTCGTTATGCAATATTGTGATAAAGTAAATTTCAAAACACTTATGCAAGATTATGCTTTAATCGGCAGAATGCATTTTGCATTAGAGAAAAAAAATCTTCCAGCATATTTCTTTAGTGGATATAATCTTAAATATCCTATTGCTGAAGCGATCATACTGTCTGCTTCAAATCATTTACAAGATATACTTAAATCTGAAAATGAAGATGTTGTAATATATGATGAAGAAATGTTTTTGATTCGTAATTTCCGTATGGTAAGTTATTTTACTAATGATTTCTTTGAGTACCTTCATAACTTTTTATTTAGGCTATAAATGCCATGTTCAAAATACCAAGGTTTTATGTTCACACAAAAATAATGACCGAACTACTAGAAGGCACAATTGAAAAATCCGAATTAAATAAATATTATTGGTCTCTGATGGAGGAACATGCTGGCATCGAGCCTCCAGTAGATCGTGACGATGACTCACTTGATTTTCAATATAGTTTTTACACTGACCTCAATCAAAACAATGATGTCACTAGCAAATTTTCGTCAGAAATTTTGGGCTATCAATTCTATCGCGCGCTCTGCCAGAAGGCAGGCTACATTGGCGAACTTCATATGTGTGATTTTCATGACAAAAAAGAAGTTGGTAAATTGCTGAAGTATGTAATGAAAGTTATAAACATTTGTACAATTGTAAAGTTTATATTGTCTTCCTTTTATAGAGAAATTACGTCACTTGGTTCTTCTAAGCCATGGCGTGAAGTAATTGGTGTTTTGCTACCAGAACACTCTAAATTAGAATCAACTGCTCTTTTGGAATACTACACACCAATTAGAAATACGATCAAGAAGTATGTGAGTTCAAATAAACTTAAGACGGGCTGGGAACATTCTAAGAGAAGTAAGTAATTTTTAGAAGCAAAATATCTTTACTAGTTGATAAATGGTTACTTAAAAAAATTCGTATTAAACTCCTACTGTTAATATATGCCAAGGTTTTCTATCGAAGAAAGCGAATTATATTTTGCAATTGCGATATAAATCTTATACAACGTCGCGAGTAGAAATTTTCAACCGGATCACATATGTATGGTTGGCCCTATCAGAGGTCCGGTCATGTCTTAGGTAATCGGACCAGGCCCGAATTGGTTTGGTAACGCAAGGAGCCAGGCCAACAGAACCAGGCAAACCTTAGATGATGGCACTAATCAGCCCGAGTAAAAATTTTCCTCCGAATCGCATACGATTGGTCCTATCAGAGATCCGAACTTGCGAAATTGGGCTGAGCTTGAGTTATCAAATCAGATAGGTTCGGACCGGATAGGTGTGATAACACATGGAGCCAGGTTAACCGGACCATGCAATATGACACTGATCGGTGTGCTTGAGATGACAATGCCTAACTGACTAGCCTGAATTGTTCTTGATTTGGCTAAGCCGATCAGAATTCTATAAGTTTTGTAGCATTTGTTATCTCTGCTAATGAAGGCGGGTACGAGTCCTGTCGCTGTGGCTTCTGGGGTAAACATATATCGGATGCTTACGAGTGGAAGCGGTCTCTAAAGGTCACTTCAACTCTCCCACACACTTTCTCAATTCAAGAATTTTGCTTCTTTCAAGAAGTGAAAACACCAATTGATAGAGCACCTAGAGCACTGTTTATGGTTAATTTTGTAAATATCATGAAAATAATCCATTTTTTTCTCTCGCTTTATAGAACTCACAAAAAATGTTTATCTGACAGAAGAAGCAGCCCAAGCTTTTGTTAAGGAATCTGAAGGAAAAATCACTCAGCTATACAGTAAAATGGCAGAAGAAGCCTTCAATAGAAACCAAACTGAAATTCTGTATCGCAGTGATTATTGGAAAAGTTCAGATTCAGCAATTGCTGCCAGCGAACTTACAGAAATCTCACTGGAGGCAAAGAAATTTTCTCATAATAAATTTCAAGATAGAAATATAAAAAAAGCACTTAGTAAATTGTCAAAGATTGCTGATATATTTGTCTTGGCCGAACAAGTTGAAAATATACTTGATGATAGCAGAAGATTGATGGAATTAGCTTCCGATGTTGACATTGTAAAATATCAAGAGAAAGACGAGGACAACGTGATTGCTTTGTATCCGCATATACATGAGATATTTAAAAATAGTTCAGATTATGATGAGATGCTGTACTATTGGGAGGCTTGGCGTGATAAAAATTCTGGCGTCATTAGATACATCCTTTTTGATATGTTAGAAGATCTCTCAAAAGCAGCAGACAAACTAGATGTTTCTACTACACAATTTTGGTTTAAGCAATATACCAGTGATTTTCTCAATCAGATGGAAAAAGTTATAACCGATTTGAAACCACTTTATACTTTGTTACATGCATATATTCGTGATAAGCTTAGTCAGAGGTATAATGAAGTGAGCACTTATGTACCTATACCTGATCACTTATATGAGCAAGTTATGCTGCAAGTATGGACCAATTATAGTATACTTGAAGATGACCTGCCTTTTAAAGATTTGCCACCAAATGATAAATTTGTTCTCGATCATAAGTACAATGCATTGAACTTATTGGAGGAAGCAGATAAATTTTATCAGTCCTTAGGTTTTGATCCCTTGGATGAAGATTTCTGGAAGAATCGTGTGAAACAAGACACAGACGCACTTGAACGAGATTGTCATGCCACTATTTATGATTGGGCTCCCACTGTCTACATGAAGTATTGTGAGAAAGTTGACTTTAAGAAGTTAATGCAGGCTCACGGTCATATGGGACGTGTACACTACGCACATGAAAAGCGTGATTTACCCTCGTATTATTTCAATTCTTATTTCCTGGAGTATCCTGTAGGTGAGGCTGTTATTTTATCTGCTTCATCACCAAGACACTTAAAAGAAATTGGTTTATCTGGCGATTTTGAATTCACCGACGAAGTGCAGATGAACCGGCTGATACGTATGGTAAGAAAGTATAATAATTTTGAAAAAATTTTAAATTTGACTAACGCCTACCTATAAATACACTTTAGGCAGTTCATACTCTGTTCAATTTACACATGCATTTTGTGCGTACGAAAGTCGTTGCTGATTATTTAAGCGGTGATGTTACTCAAGAAGACATTACCAAATATTATTGGAAACTAATGATTAAATATGCTGGTGTTGAGCCACCTAAAGATCGTACGGATAGTCATTTTGATTTTCCCTATGAATTTTACACCGATTTGGAGCAAAATCATCAACTGAAGTAAGTTTTTGATCATAGGCTTATAAGAAAGAAAAGTTTAAACATTTTTTGAATCAAAATCACATATTTTCGGGATATGACCTACTCCGATTTGAATTGAAAGTTTTGACCAGTGAGCCGTAATTTCCGTTTTAAGGCCATGATATCTCTGCTACTAAGGTTCATAAGAAAATTTTGGTTTCCTGTGAATGCTGAAAATTAATACATGATTCATTAGTAGCCCATGAATTAAATTTTTTTTTCTTTCTCTATTTCAGAAAATTCGTTTCTGAAGTCCTTGGATATCAGTTCTATGAGTCCCTTTGCGAAAATCATAAGGGAGATTTGCACAATTGTGATTTTTATGGTGATAAAAAAGCTGGTGCCTTACTGCAGTAAGCTATATTGATGAATGAGCGTGATGAAATTCGTAATAACATTGTGCTGATCTTTTTATTTTTAGAAAAATGTTCCAACTGGGCGGTTCAAAATCATGGCAGAGCTCTATTAAAGTTTTATTACCTCGCAATGCCAAATTGAGTGCAAGTGGTATATTACGGTATTATAAGCCGATGGAAAAGTGGCTGCAAGCGAAATTTGAAGACAAACCAGAAAACGTTGACTTTGGCAGCCCCACCAAAAGTAAGTTGGCATTAAATAGGAAGAAATTTTTTCTATGAGTTATTTTTTGTTTCTAGAGTTCTACCGGTCGGAAGATTTCATAACTGAAGAATCGGACGATTAAATACAGTTGTCAATTGAAAAATGCTTAATAAAATGTTAAAAGAAAGGAGATTGTTTTAAGTGAACTTTAACTGTTTCAGTTCAGCTGGCCTTATTGTACTCCATAGGCGTTAAAATACCTTTTAAGTTACATGATGGTAATAAAAAAATACAAGAACTTTGAAGTAAATACAACAAAACTATTATTTTAAAATTTTTAGAATAATTTAAAATTATATTGTAGTAAACAAGCTTCGAGGATCGTACGATAAGTATCTGGTCTCCACAAGAAATGGAATCTCTAATAAGAAATCAATGCTTTTTATTATTTGTAATGTCTTCCTTTAAAGTACAACCTCAAATTTTCATTCAGCTGCGTATTTCGGTAAGTGGTTTTACAAAATTTCATTAAAATTAGGTACCGAGTACAGATAAAATTCATTCATTTGTTAAGAGAAATGCTTAAGTCGCCCAAATGAGAGATAACCAAGCCATAAATGTTTGCGAAAATCTTCGATATAATGATGAAGTATCGAAGATTGGAAGATCTCTCTATCGATCATTTGGTTAGAGAATAAAACTAATTTTGAAAAGATATACATATGTATATGATATTGATTAAGACCCAATATCCGAAATCGGGGTCTTTGCGATAAGAAAGCAATTTTGAGTTGAAAAAGGGCATCTCTTTAGTATGCATTAAGAAAATCGTTTAAAAATGATACTTGATAAAATTATCAGAATTAAAGCTGCCAAAACTCGGTATATTAAATAGTGAAGTTTGAACTGCAAAGTATTTCCTTTGAAGTATATTGTCAGCATAAGCATGCGATGATTAAAAAACAAACTTTTTCTGGCGACTATTTTTTTAAATGTAACTCTTGAATTTTTTGCTATTTTTGTTCTTAAAAAACGAAAAGAAAAGAAGGGAGGGGTAGCATAATTCTTTGTGGATGTCTTTTAGTTGGTTGCGAAATCGGACAATAGTGGACAACCAGGGGGGAGGTGATAAAAACTACGAAATTTTTGCTAACGTCTTTTATGGACGACCTGTAACTTTGTCGTTAAATAAAAATAATTTTAAGATAGCCCCGATGAGTACATCATTCTGCACTCAGGTTTCATTTACAGAACGACTAATAATTTTACAACTCAATTTAATTCCCCTAATTTGTTTTTTTTTTCCCCTACAAACAATTTAATTATATGAAACCGTAATTTCGAGCAAAACGAAAAATACGTGTTCTCTTATTTTCTACGGAGAATAATGTTACATCAGTAGGAAAATTCTATGAAAATCTAAGGGTATCAGTCACTATAAAGTAATTTTATTGTTATTAAATTGATAAATAAAAGTATTTTGTAAATAAAATATCTAAAAAATTATTTAATTTAAAGTTTTATTAATTAAATATTATTATTTATTGTTTCAATATTGAACAAATTTACACAGCAATCTTACAGCACCTCTGTAAAATAAATGAAAATGAGATTTTTTAATTAAAAATAGATCTAATACACATAAGGCTTGTACTTACTCTTCTTGGTCAAGTCCCAACCAATTTTCTCATTACCATCCTTATTTTTCTTTTTCAACCAATCCTGTATGGGAGCATAATACTCCAAGAGAGCTTCACCGCTTAGGTTCTGGTTTTCTGGTAATACCTTCGCAATAACATCACGCCAAGGTTTTGAGGAACCCAAAGACATCATTGCTCTGTTTAATATATGAGAAAAATTTACAATAAAAATAATTATGCGTATTAGGATGTTGCAGAAACCAAACACTTTTCCAGAATTCAATTAACGCTCCCCAAAACTCGTTAGAGCAGTGAAGAGTAAAAGCATTGCTGTGTTGGAAATTTCAGAATTGGTTAATATTAACCTCACGTTGGTCAATACGTTAAAAGTCTCTGGCTTAAGGCAAATTTGAGGTTATTTTATAGCTTATGGTATCTGCTTATGACGTCAAAGAGGCATTATTTTCCTCCCCATTAAAATCAGGGAAGACAGAATCCTATTCAAAACTTAAAATTTGTAATGATATTTATTATTTCTATATGTATGACGTTAAAAAAAGAATTAGGTTAAACTATTTTTCTGTTAGCTTTGAGATACATAACAGCAAATTTGTCTTAAAATAGCGTTTTTTCGCACTTTGAAGTTTAAACGACTCGACTGATCTCTAAATATTAAATGGTTTTGAAATTTCTTAAGAGCAACTCTTGTTATTTTTCGATACTCTAAAGAATTTTGTGGTGCATCAATTGAATTCTGAGAGTATGTTTTGTCAGTATCTCATATTTGTATGTGTATACGCATGTATGTAAGGCTTACTTTAAATCACTGCCAATAGATAAATTGCCAAAGAAATCACAATTATGCAGCTGACCGGTTTGACCACTTTTCTTGCAGAATGCTCGATAGAATTGATATCCAAGAACTTCAGAAACGAATTTTCTAAAAAGAAGGAGATGAATTTAAATAACAGTTTCTAATTTTGGTGACTTGAAAGAATAACAGTCAATAAATCGATTAATACCGCAAAGATTATGAAAAATGCATAAGAATGATTCGGACTTACTGTGTCTGATGATTCTGCTCCAAATCCAAATAGAATTTATATGGGAAGTCAATAGCACCCTCCATACGATCCAATGGTGGTTCTATGCCAGCATATGTTTCCATCAATTTCCAGTAATGCCTGTTAACGCTGTCCATTTCGATTGTGCCCTCTAAAAGATCATTCATCACCTTGGTGTGCACAAAAAATTGCGGTATGCTGAACATGGTATGGATGCACTGAAAAAAATATCATTTTATATATTTGGTGTGTGGAGTGAAATGAGTGGCTTTGAAATAACTTAATCGTCGAGGAGAAAAAAAAACAGCAGCATGAAACATAAACTCAGAGATCAATCGTATTTAATTGGCGCAAAATTACCTTAAAATAAAAATACCTACCATACGGAACAAGCGATTCTTCAATATGCTCTCAGTAAATTTGAAATTTTCCGCCAGTCCGATGGAACTCAAATGCTTTGGTGTTGATGCTGAGAGTATTATTGCTTCTCCGACGGGATATTCCAAATCGTAAGAGTTGAAAAAGTAAGCGGGCAGATTACGTTTCTCCTTAGCATAATGCACACGACCCATATATCCATGATTTTGCATGAACTTCTTAAACTCCACTTTTTGGCAATATTTCATATAAACTTGTGGTGTCACATCAAATATGTCAGCTTTACAATCACCGCTATTGGCGCTTTCGTCTTGTTCCTTCAAATTATTCTTATAAAACGATTCTTCCAACTCATTGAAACCCAATGATGTATAGAAGCGTTCAGCCTCATCAATCATTTTTTTTGCATCAAAGTCCTTGACAAATTCATCATATGGCGGCAGTTGATTATGTGGGAAATTACTTTCTAATATACTTCCTGGAGTCCATGCCTGTAAAAGCACCTGTTGGAAAAGATGATCTGGTATTGGTCCAGTTGGGCTGATTATATCAGCGCCATATTTTTTATAAAGTTCACGACGTGCATGAGCATGTAGTTGTTGATAAAAAGGTTTTATTTGTTGCATTACTTTTTCCATTTCTTGAAGAAAATCTTTGTTGTTGTAGTATCGATACCAAAACTCCAAAACCGGTACATCTAAGAATAGAAATGACTATATTGTTAAAGTTTCACTTATCTATTTTAATGTTGTATGTATATTACCTAGTATTTTAGCGGCATTCTTAAATGCTTCTACAATCGTATAAAAATTAACAGATGACCATATTAAATTCTTATCACGCCAAGTTTCCCAATAATATTTCAATTCTGCAGAATCATTGCTATGTTGATAGATCTTTTGAATATCTGGATAGTATGCTAAAGGACTACCATCTTGATCGGGCATATTAGCACCGCCCAAATACGGTTCAATATCCTTATCTGTTGACAATTCTTTAAGTGCAATTAAATTTATAAGCACGGATGAAAAGTAATCTTCGCCTAATACAAATAAATCGCGTAGATTTTGCAATGCCAACTTAATTTCGGCATCTTTTATTTTAACCAAATCAAATTCGCTGGCCTCTTCAGAAATATTTACCAGTTCACTAGCAATCGTTTTGACTGTTTCCATTTTATTGAAAATAGCTTCGAAATCTTCATCATTTTCTGAGGCATAAGTCTCTTCTGCTATTTGATTGTAAAGTTTGTAATAACGAGTGCTGGCCTCCTGTATGAATCTTTTTGCCTCCAACTCATAACTACTACTTGCTGCGCTAGTTGTCTGATGAGAAAAAGTTAAGAAAATTTAATTTGGATTAAGCATTTATTAGTTAATATTATAGGTATTTGGCCAAATTGGAATGCAAATCATTTCAGCTGACTTGGAATCGATATAACAATCCTCAATCTTATGGGAGAAATGCTTCATAAGAGGGTTAAAGAGTGGTACTGGAGAAGGAAGAGCGTTTGTATCCGTGTCAAATTCAGTATAATGTACCATTATCTCGAAACGCTGGCGTAAAGACCAAAATATCATGGCAGATTTGAGATCAGCGACCCAAATTAAACTAAGATGATATTAGCCGATTTTTCTCCAGCACTTAGTAGCACACAGTGCTATGAAAAATGCTGCAAAAAAATCTAAAACTCTCTCATCGATAGCCGTGGACAACTTAAGTTTTCGCAGAATATGATAGCACCATAAAATTATAGAGACAATTTTACAAATACGTCAGTTATGTTAAATTATTATATAAGTTTAGTGCAAATCTTGATAAATTTTTTTTCGAAAACCATTCTAAAATTGTTTTAAAAATCGAATTTTTGCGTATGCCCCACGCTTTTGAGAGCTATGAAAGTGAAACTTGGGTAGAAATGATTTTCAAAAGAGGAATATTTTGAAGCGTATCGTAAAATCAAAATGTTTGAAAATAAGCAATTCATGTTTATATTCTATAGATGTATTTAATACATAAGGTTTTGGCATAACATATTAGGAGTAGCTTATTTAAAAATTTGTACAACTCCTTTTACAAGTTTTGAGACATCAAAGTGTTTCCGTTTCAATCGATCAAAATGAAATTTGGTTATATCTACCAATATTGAAATTTTATCTCTTTTGATGCCATTATATATTTCATTTTTTTCTTAATAATATTTATATTTTGTTTAAAATTAAGTGCTTTTACAAAGGTGAACAATAGTGTTATATGTGCGAGTCATAAAAGATTTGATCAGTCAAAAGCTTTAAGTTTCACAAACACATTGTTCTATAGTTATATAGTATATTTTCATACACTCTCATTTAAATCTAAATATTTCACCGCTTACCCCGAGCCATGCTGATAAAATCACGAGAAAAAGTGCTGATAAAAGCCTCATATTTCACTTTTTTAAAATTTCTTTTTATGTATATTGAATTTTCTGACCAAAATTTGTTCTTCAAAAAAAACATAAAAATAGAGCTGTTAAGCGCCACGCAAAAACCAAGACTAAATGGATCATCTTGATCATGAACAATTTTATTTGAGGATTTAATGAGAATTTTGCTAAGCATCATTGCAACTATCAGTTGACTTAACGCCTATCTAAGGTTAAGAATAAAAGTGACAACGATTTATAAATTATCAGCAATAGAAAAATAATAAACAAATACACTAAATAACATATTTTATGTTTTTATTTAAGTATGTACATATGTTGGTTTCACACAAAAGACATGTATGAGCCGATATAAAATATTTGATAAGCTAAAAGACTTACCTTAATGGATAATACTTAATATGACGCGTTTACTTCATCTTTCCATAGAATTAAAACTCGTTAAGTAATGTTAAGTTAAGCAATAAATTTGTTTTTGAAAATTTTTTGATTTGTTGCAAACTCGCTCTTTGACAAAATGTTTTTTTAAAATGCCACACTACAAAAGAAAATACACTCTTTCATTTCGTGCTTTCAGAATTTGTACGCATTATTTCCTTACTGCAGTTTTCAAAATAAAATTTCAGGAACTAAGAGTAGAAAAAACAATTAGGGTGTTTCACTTTTTTTCAAAGGTTCTTCAAATTCAAACCTTAAACCGAAATTCGAGTTATTATAAAGAAAAAGTAATTCATGAATTTCTTCAGATTTTTTTGAGGTCATTTACCACTCGCCAATCGCCATTTTAATAAAAAAACTCGCTTAATACATTTTTTCCTTTATAATTTTTATTCATGACTTCTAAACACTTATGCAAGATTATGCTTTAATCGGCAGAATGCATTTTGCATTAGAGAAAAAAAATCTTCCAGCATATTTCTTTAGTGGATATAATCTTAAATATCCTATTGCTGAAGCGATCATACTGTCTGCTTCAAATCATTTACAAGATATACTTAAATCTGAAAATGAAGATGTTGTAATATATGATGAAGAAATGTTTTTGATTCGTAATTTCCGTATGGTAAGTTATTTTACTAATGATTTCTTTGAGTACCTTCATAACTTTTTATTTAGGCTATAAATGCCATGTTCAAAATACCAAGGTTTTATGTTCACACAAAAATAATGACCGAACTACTAGAAGGCACAATTGAAAAATCCGAATTAAATAAATATTATTGGTCTCTGATGGAGGAACATGCTGGCATCGAGCCTCCAGTAGATCGTGACGATGACTCACTTGATTTTCAATATAGTTTTTACACTGACCTCAATCAAAACAATGATGTCACTAGCAAATTTTCGTCAGAAATTTTGGGCTATCAATTCTATCGCGCGCTCTGCCAGAAGGCAGGCTACATTGGCGAACTTCATATGTGTGATTTTCATGACAAAAAAGAAGTTGGTAAATTGCTGAAGTATGTAATGAAAGTTATAAACATTTGTACAATTGTAAAGTTTATATTGTCTTCCTTTTATAGAGAAATTACGTCACTTGGTTCTTCTAAGCCATGGCGTGAAGTAATTGGTGTTTTGCTACCAGAACACTCTAAATTAGAATCAACTGCTCTTTTGGAATACTACACACCAATTAGAAATACGATCAAGAAGTATGTGAGTTCAAATAAACTTAAGACGGGCTGGGAACATTCTAAGAGAAGTAAGTAATTTTTAGAAGCAAAATATCTTTACTAGTTGATAAATGGTTACTTAAAAAAATTCGTATTAAACTCCTACTGTTAATATATGCCAAGGTTTTCTATCGAAGAAAGCGAATTATATTTTGCAATTGCGATATAAATCTTATACAACGTCGCGAGTAGAAATTTTCAACCGGATCACATATGTATGGTTGGCCCTATCAGAGGTCCGGTCATGTCTTAGGTAATCGGACCAGGCCCGAATTGGTTTGGTAACGCAAGGAGCCAGGCCAACAGAAACAGGCAAACCTTAGATGATGGCACTAATCAGCCCGAGTAAAAATTTTCCTCCGAATCGCATACGATTGGTCCTATCAGAGATCCGAACTTGCGAAATTGGGCTGAGCTTGGGTTATCAAATCAGATAGGTTCGGATCGGATAGGTTTGATAACACATGGAGCCAGGTTAACCGGACCATGCAATATGACACTGATCGGTGTGCTTGAGATGACACTGACGAACTGACTAGCCTGAATTGTTCTTGATTTGGCTAAGCCGATCAGAATTCTATAAGTTTTGTAGCATTTGTTATCTCTGCTAATGAAGGCGGGTACGAGTCCTGTCGCTGTGGCTTCTGGGACAAACATATATCGGATGCTTACGAGTGGAAGCGGTCTCTAAAGGTCACTTCAACTCTCCCACACACTTTCTCAATTCAAGAATTTTGCTTCTTTCAAGAAGTGAAAACACCAATTGATAGAGCACCTAGAGCACTGTTTATGGTTAATTTTGTAAATATCATGAAAATAATCCATTTTTTTCTCTCGCTTTATAGAACTCACAAAAAATGTTTATCTGACAGAAGAAGCAGCCCAAGCTTTTGTTAAGGAATCTGAAGGAAAAATCACTCAGCTATACAGTAAAATGGCAGAAGAAGCCTTCAATAGAAACCAAACTGAAATTCTGTATCGCAGTGATTATTGGAAAAGTTCAGATTCAGCAATTGCTGCCAGCGAACTTACAGAAATCTCACTGGAGGCAAAGAAATTTTCTCATAATAAATTTCAAGATAGAAATATAAAAAAAGCACTTAGTAAATTGTCAAAGATTGCTGATATATTTGTCTTGGCCGAACAAGTTGAAAATATACTTGATGATAGCAGAAGATTGATGGAATTAGCTTCCGATGTTGACATTGTAAAATATCAAGAGAAAGACGAGGACAACGTGATTGCTTTGTATCCGCATATACATGAGATATTTAAAAATAGTTCAGATTATGATGAGATGCTGTACTATTGGGAGGCTTGGCGTGATAAAAATTCTGGCGTCATTAGATACATCCTTTTTGATATGTTAGAAGATCTCTCAAAAGCAGCAGACAAACTAGATGTTTCTACTACACAATTTTGGTTTAAGCAATATACCAGTGATTTTCTCAATCAGATGGAAAAAGTTATAACCGATTTGAAACCACTTTATACTTTGTTACATGCATATATTCGTGATAAGCTTAGTCAGAGGTATAATGAAGTGAGCACTTATGTACCTATACCTGATCACTTATATGAGCAAGTTATGCTGCAAGTATGGACCAATTATAGTATACTTGAAGATGACCTGCCTTTTAAAGATTTGCCACCAAATGATAAATTTGTTCTCGATCATAAGTACAATGCATTGAACTTATTGGAGGAAGCAGATAAATTTTATCAGTCCTTAGGTTTTGATCCCTTGGATGAAGATTTCTGGAAGAATCGTGTGAAACAAGACACAGACGCACTTGAACGAGATTGTCATGCCACTATTTATGATTGGGCTCCCACTGTCTACATGAAGTATTGTGAGAAAGTTGACTTTAAGAAGTTAATGCAGGCTCACGGTCATATGGGACGTGTACACTACGCACATGAAAAGCGTGATTTACCCTCGTATTATTTCAATTCTTATTTCCTGGAGTATCCTGTAGGTGAGGCTGTTATTTTATCTGCTTCATCACCAAGACACTTAAAAGAAATTGGTTTATCTGGCGATTTTGAATTCACCGACGAAGTGCAGATGAACCGGCTGATACGTATGGTAAGAAAGTATAATAATTTTGAAAAAATTTTAAATTTGACTAACGCCTACCTATAAATACACTTTAGGCAGTTCATACTCTGTTCAATTTACACATGCATTTTGTGCGTACGAAAGTCGTTGCTGATTATTTAAGCGGTGATGTTACTCAAGAAGACATTACCAAATATTATTGGAAACTAATGATTAAATATGCTGGTGTTGAGCCACCTAAAGATCGTACGGATAGTCATTTTGATTTTCCCTATGAATTTTACACCGATTTGGAGCAAAATCATCAACTGAAGTAAGTTTTTGATCATAGGCTTATAAGAAAGAAAAGTTTAAACATTTTTTGAATCAAAATCACATATTTTCGGGATATGACCTACTCCGATTTGAATTGAAAGTTTTGACCAGTGAGCCGTAATTTCCGTTTTAAGGCCATGATATCTCTGCTACTAAGGTTCATAAGAAAATTTTGGTTTCCTGTGAATGCTGAAAATTAATACATGATTCATTAGTAGCCCATGAATTAAATTTTTTTTTCTTTCTCTATTTCAGAAAATTCGTTTCTGAAGTCCTTGGATATCAGTTCTATGAGTCCCTTTGCGAAAATCATAAGGGAGATTTGCACAATTGTGATTTTTATGGTGATAAAAAAGCTGGTGCCTTACTGCAGTAAGCTATATTGATGAATGAGCGTGATGAAATTCGTAATAACATTGTGCTGATCTTTTTATTTTTAGAAAAATGTTCCAACTGGGCGGTTCAAAATCATGGCAGAGCTCTATTAAAGTTTTATTACCTCGCAATGCCAAATTGAGTGCAAGTGGTATATTACGGTATTATAAGCCGATGGAAAAGTGGCTGCAAGCGAAATTTGAAGACAAACCAGAAAACGTTGACTTTGGCAGCCCCACCAAAAGTAAGTTGGCATTAAATAGGAAGAAATTTTTTCTATGAGTTATTTTTTGTTTCTAGAGTTCTACCGGTCGGAAGATTTCATAACTGAAGAATCGGACGATTAAATACAGTTGTCAATTGAAAAATGCTTAATAAAATGTTAAAAGAAAGGAGATTGTTTTAAGTGAACTTTAACTGTTTCAGTTCAGCTGGCCTTATTGTACTCCATAGGCGTTAAAATACCTTTTAAGTTACATGATGGTAATAAAAAAATACAAGAACTTTGAAGTAAATACAACAAAACTATTATTTTAAAATTTTTAGAATAATTTAAAATTATATTGTAGTAAACAAGCTTCGAGGATCGTACGATAAGTATCTGGTCTCCACAAGAAATGGAATCTCTAATAAGAAATCAATGCTTTTTATTATTTGTAATGTCTTCCTTTAAAGTACAACCTCAAATTTTCATTCAGCTGCGTATTTCGGTAAGTGGTTTTACAAAATTTCATTAAAATTAGGTACCGAGTACAGATAAAATTCATTCATTTGTTAAGAGAAATGCTTAAGTCGCCCAAATGAGAGATAACCAAGCCATAAATGTTTGCGAAAATCTTCGATATAATGATGAAGTATCGAAGATTGGAAGATCTCTCTATCGATCATTTGGTTAGAGAATAAAACTAATTTTGAAAAGATATACATATGTATATGATATTGATTAAGACCCAATATCCGAAATCGGGGTCTTTGCGATAAGAAAGCAATTTTGAGTTGAAAAAGGGCATCTCTTTAGTATGCATTAAGAAAATCGTTTAAAAATGATACTTGATAAAATTATCAGAATTAAAGCTGCCAAAACTCGGTATATTAAATAGTGAAGTTTGAACTGCAAAGTATTTCCTTTGAAGTATATTGTCAGCATAAGCATGCGATGATTAAAAAACAAACTTTTTCTGGCGACTATTTTTTTAAATGTAACTCTTGAATTTTTTGCTATTTTTGTTCTTAAAAAACGAAAAGAAAAGAAGGGAGGGGTAGCATAATTCTTTGTGGATGTCTTTTAGTTGGTTGCGAAATCGGACAATAGTGGACAACCAGGGGGGAGGTGATAAAAACTACGAAATTTTTGCTAACGTCTTTTATGGACGACCTGTAACTTTGTCGTTAAATAAAAATAATTTTAAGATAGCCCCGATGAGTACATCATTCTGCACTCAGGTTTCATTTACAGAACGACTAATAATTTTACAACTCAATTTAATTCCCCTAATTTGTTTTTTTTTTCCCCTACAAACAATTTAATTATATGAAACCGTGTTCTCTTATTTTCTACGGAGAATAATGTTACATCAGTAGGAAAATTCTATGAAAATCTAAGGGTATCAGTCACTATAAAGTAATTTTATTGTTATTAAATTGATAAATAAAAGTATTTTGTAAATAAAATATCTAAAAAATTATTTAATTTAAAGTTTTATTAATTAAATATTATTATTTATTGTTTCAATATTGAACAAATTTACACAGCAATCTTACAGCACCTCTGTAAAATAAATGAAAATGAGATTTTTTAATTAAAAATAGATCTAATACACATAAGGCTTGTACTTACTCTTCTTGGTCAAGTCCCAACCAATTTTCTCATTACCATCCTTATTTTTCTTTTTCAACCAATCCTGTATGGGAGCATAATACTCCAAGAGAGCTTCACCGCTTAGGTTCTGGTTTTCTGGTAATACCTTCGCAATAACATCACGCCAAGGTTTTGAGGAACCCAAAGACATCATTGCTCTGTTTAATATATGAGAAAAATTTACAATAAAAATAATTATGCGTATTAGGATGTTGCAGAAACCAAACACTTTTCCAGAATTCAATTAACGCTCCCCAAAACTCGTTAGAGCAGTGAAGAGTAAAAGCATTGCTGTGTTGGAAATCTCAGAATTGGTTAATATTAACCTCACGTTGGTCAATACGTTAAAAGTCTCTGGCTTAAGGCAAATTTGAGGTTATTTTATAGCTTATGGTATCTGCTTATGACGTCAAAGAGGCATTATTTTCCTCCCCATTAAAATCAGGGAAGACAGAATCCTATTCAAAACTTAAAATTTGTAATGATATTTATTATTTCTATATGTATGACGTTAAAAAAAGAATTAGGTTAAACTATTTTTCTGTTAGCTTTGAGATACATAACAGCAAATTTGTCTTAAAATAGCGTTTTTTCGCACTTTGAAGTTTAAACGACTCGACTGATCTCTAAATATTAAATGGTTTTGAAATTTCTTAAGAGCAACTCTTGTTATTTTTCGATACTCTAAAGAATTTTGTGGTGCATCAATTGAATTCTGAGAGTATGTTTTGTCAGTATCTCATATTTGTATGTGTATACGCATGTATGTAAGGCTTACTTTAAATCACTGCCAATAGATAAATTGCCAAAGAAATCACAATTATGCAGCTGACCGGTTTGACCACTTTTCTTGCAGAATGCTCGATAGAATTGATATCCAAGAACTTCAGAAACGAATTTTCTAAAAAGAAGGAGATTAATTTAAAAAACAGTTTCTAATTTTGAATGACTTGATTTAGCAAATATTTAAAAATTTCATTAAAATCGTATCTGTTTTTGATGACTTAAAAGAATAACAGTCAATAAATCGATTAATACAGCAAAAATGATGAAAAATGCATAAGAATGATTCGGACTTACTGTGTCTGATGATTCTGCTCCAAATCCAAATAGAATTTATATGGGAAGTCAATAGCACCCTCCATACGATCCAATGGTGGTTCTATGCCAGCATATGTTTCCATCAATTTCCAGTAATGCCTGTTAACGCTGTCCATTTCGATTGTGCCCTCTAAAAGATCATTCATCACCTTGGTGTGCACAAAAAATTGCGGTATGCTGAACATGGTATGGATGCACTGAAAAAAATATCATTTTATATATTTGGTGTGTGGAGTGAAATGAGTGGCTTTGAAATAACTTAATCGTCGAGGAGAAAAAAAAACAGCAGCATGAAACATAAACTCAGAGATCAATCGTATTTAATTGGCGCAAAATTACCTTAAAATAAAAATACCTACCATACGGAACAAGCGATTCTTCAATATGCTCTCAGTAAATTTGAAATTTTCCGCCAGTCCGATGGAACTCAAATGCTTTGGTGTTGATGCTGAGAGTATTATTGCTTCTCCGACGGGATATTCCAAATCGTAAGAGTTGAAAAAGTAAGCGGGCAGATTACGTTTCTCCTTAGCATAATGCACACGACCCATATATCCATGATTTTGCATGAACTTCTTAAACTCCACTTTTTGGCAATATTTCATATAAACTTGTGGTGTCACATCAAATATGTCAGCTTTACAATCACCGCTATTGGCGCTTTCGTCTTGTTCCTTCAAATTATTCTTATAAAACGATTCTTCCAACTCATTGAAACCCAATGATGTATAGAAGCGTTCAGCCTCATCAATCATTTTTTTTGCATCAAAGTCCTTGACAAATTCATCATATGGCGGCAGTTGATTATGTGGGAAATTACTTTCTAATATACTTCCTGGAGTCCATGCCTGTAAAAGCACCTGTTGGAAAAGATGATCTGGTATTGGTCCAGTTGGGCTGATTATATCAGCGCCATATTTTTTATAAAGTTCACGACGTGCATGAGCATGTAGTTGTTGATAAAAAGGTTTTATTTGTTGCATTACTTTTTCCATTTCTTGAAGAAAATCTTTGTTGTTGTAGTATCGATACCAAAACTCCAAAACCGGTACATCTAAGAATAGAAATGACTATATTGTTAAAGTTTCACTTATCTATTTTAATGTTGTATGTATATTACCTAGTATTTTAGCGGCATTCTTAAATGCTTCTACAATCGTATAAAAATTAACAGATGACCATATTAAATTCTTATCACGCCAAGTTTCCCAATAATATTTCAATTCTGCAGAATCATTGCTATGTTGATAGATCTTTTGAATATCTGGATAGTATGCTAAAGGACTACCATCTTGATCGGGCATATTAGCACCGCCCAAATACGGTTCAATATCCTTATCTGTTGACAATTCTTTAAGTGCAATTAAATTTATAAGCACGGATGAAAAGTAATCTTCGCCTAATACAAATAAATCGCCAGCCTTGCGTAGATTTCGTAGTGCCAACTTAATTTCGGCATCTTTTATTTTAACCAAATCAAATTCGCTGGCCTCTTCAGAAATTTTTACCAGTTCACTAGCAATCGTTTTGACTGTTTCCATTTTATTGAAAATAGCTTCGAAATCTTCATCATTTTCTGAGGCATAAGTCTCTTCTGCTATTTGATTGTAAAGTTTGTAATAACGAGTGCTGGCCTCCTGTATGAATCTTTTTGCCTCCAACTCATAACTACTACTTGCTGCGCTAGTTGTCTGATGAGAAAAAAGTTAAGAAAATTTAATTTGGATTAAGCATTTATTAGTTAATATTATAGGTATTTGGCCAAATTGGAATGCAAATCATTTCAGCTGACTTGGAATCGATATAACAATCCTCAATCTTATGGGAGAAATGCTTCATAAGAGGGTTAAAGAGTGGTACTGGAGAAGGAAGAGCGTTTGTATCCGTGTCAAATTCAGTATAATGTACCATTATCTCGAAACGCTGGCGTAAAGACCAAAATATCATGGCAGATTTGAGATCAGCGACCCAAATTAAACTAAGATGATATTAGCCGATTTTTCTCCAGCACTTAGTAGCACACAGTGCTATGAAAAATGCTGCAAAAAAATCTAAAACTCTCTCATCGATAGCCGTGGACAACTTAAGTTTTCGCAGAATATGATAGCACCATAAAATTATAGAGACAATTTTACAAATACGTCAGTTATGTTAAATTATTATATAAGTTTAGTGCAAATCTTGATAAATTTTTTTTCGAAAACCATTCTAAAATTGTTTTAAAAATCGAATTTTTGCGTATGCCCCACGCTTTTGAGAGCTATGAAAGTGAAACTTGGGTAGAAATGATTTTCAAAAGAGGAATATTTTGAAGCGTATCGTAAAATCAAAATGTTTGAAAATAAGCAATTCATGTTTATATTCTATAGATGTATTTAATACATAAGGTTTTGGCATAACATATTAGGAGTAGCTTATTTAAAAATTTGTACAACTCCTTTTACAAGTTTTGAGACATCAAAGTGTTTCCGTTTCAATCGATCAAAATGAAATTTGGTTATATCTACCAATATTGAAATTTTATCTCTTTTGATGCCATTATATATTTCATTTTTTTCTTAATAATATTTATATTTTGTTTAAAATTAAGTGCTTTTACAAAGGTGAACAATAGTGTTATATGTGCGAGTCATAAAAGATTTGATCAGTCAAAAGCTTTAAGTTTCACAAACACATTGTTCTATAGTTATATAGTATATTTTCATACACTCTCATTTAAATCTAAATATTTCACCGCTTACCCCGAGCCATGCTGATAAAATCACGAGAAAAAGTGCTGATAAAAGCCTCATATTTCACTTTTTTAAAATTTCTTTTTATGTATATTGAATTTTCTGACCAAAATTTGTTCTTCAAAAAAAACATAAAAATAGAGCTGTTAAGCGCCACGCAAAAACCAAGACTAAATGGATCATCTTGATCATGAACAATTTTATTTGAGGATTTAATGAGAATTTTGCTAAGCATCATTGCAACTATCAGTTGACTTAACGCCTATCTAAGGTTAAGAATAAAAGTGACAACGATTTATAAATTATCAGCAATAGAAAAATAATAAACAAATACACTAAATAACATATTTTATGTTTTTATTTAAGTATGTACATATGTTGGTTTCACACAAAAGACATGTATGAGCCGATATAAAATATTTGATAAGCTAAAAGACTTACCTTAATGGATAATACTTAATATGACGCGTTTACTTCATCTTTCCATAGAATTAAAACTCGTTAAGTAATGTTAAGTTAAGCAATAAATTTGTTTTTGAAAATTTTTTGATTTGTTGCAAACTCGCTCTTTGACAAAATGTTTTTTTAAAATGCCACACTACAAAAGAAAATACACTCTTTCATTTCGTGCTTTCAGAATTTGGCTAAAGCTTCCCTTTCGGAAGATCCTCATTACGCATTATTTCCTTACAGCAGTTTTCAAAATAAAATTTCAGGAACTAAGAGTAGAAAAAACATTCCCCACAAACAGTATATTTACCTTCTATGTATTATCAGAGACGATGAATTTTTAATCAATACGTGAAGATTGCGGTAAAAATTGGACACCTTATATTTCATTGTAGACATAGCTAGCGTAGTTTCAGACGGGTTTTGGTTGTTGGTTTTAATAATATTGGTAGAAAGAAAATAGTTGATCCAAAAATTCTTTGGTCATAAGTAAAAAAAGAGAATTTTTTAAATTTTTCATGCAAACCAACTAAATTTATTCATTCATTAATTAATAAGTGATAATATATGTATGTGTGTATATAAAAGTGAAATAAGTTGCAAAAGTTTAAAATTAATTCATCATTGCTGAGAATTTAAAAGCCACGTCCTTGCAGTTGTTATCACCATCCAAAAGACTTAGTTTGGACGAACTACGGTTCTATTTTGATGAGCGACGGATACATCCACAATGCTCATGTTAGGTGTTAAGAAATTGACCAAGCTATCAGCACCTGCACGTGGCAAACGATCAAATGGATAGCCCATAGCACGTTTATCAGGATACAGGCGATCACGAACGCCACAGTAAGAGGCAGCATTACTGCAAGAGCCTGCAAGTTCTTGATCAACCTGTTGGAAAATAAAAATCATTAAGTTGGAATTATAGGAAATCTTAAACGAATAAACTTACTCTATCCTGTTCATAGTCAGACACCATAACGAAAAGTTCACATTGAAGACCTTCAGGTAGACCCTTCGGGATAAGCATATGATTGGGCCAACCACAGCCGCAGAAGTTAAACTCAAGTTCCTCAGCTGAACCTTCAGCTGGACGATTCTCTTGCAAATTGCGGAATGAACTTTCAAATGGAATGGTAACACTTGATTCCGTAGAGCGACGGCGTAGTGTGTTCTGTCCAGGATTCACTGAAATCAAAAGGATTAGTTAAATGACGAATTTGGTTTTCACTATTCAAAATTGGGGGCGTGGAGTCCAAACTGATATACAATACTTACACGTTACAACGAATTTATCCAACTCAACCATTAACAAGCGCTGATCACGCAACAACATCGGTTGTCCACGTTCATCGGTTTTGGGTCCCATGAAAATGCGAACATATCCAAAGCGTTGTGCACCACCATCATTATTCACGTTGATAGTATAGGTGAAGGGAGTGTGTTGCAAGTGAGTGAATCGAGCAAAGACATTGCCGCGTGGCACAAAGTCCACGCCACGAGAAAGATTAATATCAGATTGTTGCCAGAAGGTGTTCAAAGCATTGGGTTGCCCGCCATCGGAGGCGACTTGCACACCTGTTACAGAGATTCCATCGTAATTAAGCTGTGTAGTATCGTAAGCAGTTAAACGCGTCTTGTGTTCTTGGAAGATGTCATCGATGTAAGCATGCCATCTGTAAAACACCGGATCACGCATAGCTGTGGCAGCATCGCCCATAACGCCAAAAGATTCCAAATGACGGTGATCTGGATCATGGGAATAGGAAATGAAGACATGGCCCATATTGTGCATATCACCGTAAAGGTCACGATTTGGTGAAAGTATCGAAGATTCCATTATATTGCCGAGAATATTAATACCGTTTTGTTCATCCAATGGTATGGTGGTGCCTCTGGCCTGTATGTTAAATTCTAATTAGTACAAAAACTAATAAATCTCTTAAAATTACTTACATCAGTTACAGATCCTTTATGTATGGCCTCAAAAATACGATCTCTCCAACGCTCCAAATCAGCTACATCCAGATTGATTTGATCCAATTCGCGATTCAAATCAGATAAAACAGTGTTTTCAAAGCGTGGTGGCCAAGCGCGACTTGCCACTAGTGAATCCATCTTTGGGAAGTAACCTTCAGCGATGGGTGCACGTATGTTGTTGAAACGTTCGACTCGCGCCAAATTGTTACTGAAACGTTCCAAATTGTAGCGTGCAACGACCTGTTGGTGCATGTAATAGAAAAGTTCACCACGACGATCCTTGTCCACAATAGTACGGTCACCAGCTTCAAAAGGATATACCAAATGCCAATGCCAATGATGCAAATTAATGCCCATATCTTCACGGAAATACCAGAGACGATGTTCCGGTTCCAAATCAGAGGCAGTATAATCACGTGGTATAATGATTGGCATGCGTGAACCATCGGGTACAACAGTTATTTCTTCTCGCATCTGACGAAAGACTTGTGAATCTACGAACTTATCGGGAAAGCTTTGAACGAACGAGGGTAAGTCCAGAGACTTTGTATCAGGACGATGCAATAGCGCAACGGATAACGCATAGTTGAAAAGCAATGGATTGATACGATCACGAGCGTAGACAGCAACGCTCTGCAAATCGTCAATGGAGCGCAGCCCCATAAAAATATCAATCAAGCGTCCAGCAATACGACGGTGACGTGGTATAAACAATGAGAATTGTTCATTTCGTGCCAATGACATTGGAACTCGTAAGTCGGGAATAGAAATTCCTTGCACCGGGATGCGTTTTTCAGCAGCATCACCAAAGCGATTCTGAACCTCAGCTCCGATAGGCTTGTACCGATCCGTAAGGAAATTATCGGGAATATCGAAGACAGAATTGTTGCCTTTGTCCATGAACACGGGTTCAGTGGGATGATCGAAAAGTAACAACAAATCCTGTTTATTTGCCATGGTACTTGTTGTTTTTTTAAGAGCTGGAAACTTTTGTAAGCTAAGTTGATGTTCTCAAGTAATGATACTTTGAAACTGATAACTTTTCATGGAAATTTCGAACTTTTATAGTCTTTTTAGCTAGCGAAATGGTCACAATCGTTTTGCGGTAAAGTGTGTGTCCCAAAATTTTGAATTAATTTCTTATGCGGTTTTTAAATTTGGCTGCTACTAGTTATTTTTCTTATCACACTTTAAAGAAGAAGTAGTATGTTCACTGTTAGTTATACATAATCGCAGATATGTACTTGCGAGTACAATTTTGAGAAGTCTGCAACATATGTATCCCACATGTTAGGAAGTGGTTAATTTTTATATTTCTCATATAATATGCAATTTTTTTGTTATTACAAGTGTTAGGATAATAGAATTTATTATTTGAAAGTAATTATATTTTATTGCAGTTCTATCCTTTACAGCGAAAAAAAAGAAATAAAAAGTTTTAGATGACTGATTATCTCTGAGCTTACATGGCATTGAGAGAAGAAAAGTTGTTGTTTGAATAAGTCCTCATATGGTATTTCACTTATTTTCAAGAATTATGAAAAACGTCACTTCTTCTTTACAGCGCCAGCCATTGATGTGACACATTTGGTCGATTTTTGACACTTTTCAAAATGTTATTTCAAAACTAGAGGTTCGTCGAAAAATAAAGGATTGGTTTTTATTTGGTTTTATTATAACTTTCGTCGCTATAAGTACTTGTATAGGAATCGTCTCGACTTTTGGTGCAAATTAACATACATAGTTTTGAATCAGTAAAATCTTATCTCGGGTTACCTCGTTTGACTAAAATTCTTGTATCCAGAACCAGCTATTTGTGTCCTACGTTTCCGATTTTTTTTTCTTATGTGAGGTGCATTTTCAAACAGTTTTATTTCAGAGATATGTTATAGCAAGTTAACCAACAATATTGAATTTCATAACAATAGCTTTAATAAATTACTGAAAATAACGTTATATTTTTTTTGCATTATGAGAGGTGTCTTACTCCTTCAATTTATTTTTTATTATAAAATTTTTCAATAAAAATGCAAATATGTATAATGATTTTTCAATATATTCTACGAATTTAATACCACCTTAACTTATTTTGTGAAGGCACTCGGAAAGTATTTCTTATCATGCTCGACAATTTCTTCTAAAATGCCATCGATATCTGTGTTTGGAAAACGTTCAACCCAGGATCTTATATAACCTTCATAAGTAGCGTCGTAGGAAAACAAATGCACCTTTTCGTCACAAATTTGAGTGTTGGCCTGCACAAGAATAATACGAGGTTTCTTATGAGCCAGACAAATATCGCGCCATTTTGCCCAAGGATGTGAACCGTTCTCATCGACTGTTGAATAAAACTCATACATTTTTTCAGCCGACACGATGTCTGCCGAAGATTTGTAATATTGAAGCTTAAGTAAAAAAATTTTCAAAGCCTCCATTCCAACAGAATGTATTTTAGTACGATCAACGGTTAGCAGTAAATTGCTACCCCCTTCTGTTTCATTTATAGTTAAAAAATCTTCTCCAGCTTCTAGTAGCACTTTCATAATAACAAAACGTGCGCGAGCGTGAGCTTGCATCCAGTTTTTTGACTGAGGATTAAACATTTCAAGAGCAACGCCCATACCCATCCAAATCAAACTTAGCCAATTTATATATATTATGTTATCCTGCTCTTGCGCATCTTTAAACCCAAATATTTCGAGTACATCCCTATGAAGTGAAAGATATAAACCAACAGCTTCAGCACGACATTCCTCATAAGATGAACCAATTGTGCCAAATTTAGTATCATAAGTTTCACCTGGATTATACCATGTACTGATGTGATCTCCAGTAATTAGATTTATTGTATTTTCTTTGTCAAAATTAAATTTACCATTTTCGTCAATACGGAAAAGTTTACCACTACCGTGACCAAGCAACTCGTGCAAGCCAACCTGCACTTCCAATGATTTCTCTTTATATTCTTTAAATAGCTCTTGGTCTTCATTTGATAGAAAAGGTATTGGATCTTTGCGGTTGAAAATATCCATAATATTGCCCAAGGATACATTTTTGAAACCTTCATCTTGACGTATCTCGTCATAATTTGGAATGTTTATGCCTATAGGTACCATACTCCCAGCAAAAGTTAAAACATCCAATGACGTAAAATCAGGTTTTAAATAGGAATCCTTCTCGAACTCTTGTGTCCATGGCAAATATTCCAAAAGATTTTCAGCTTGTGAAACTAGCTCTGCAAACTTTGCTGAGCTTTCTTTATTTACCATGGCCACAAAACCTTCAAATTCAGCACGACCACCAGCTGGGTCGCGATATGTTTCAATAAACCCAATATATGTTTCAATTACGGGTCCCTTATCCTTAATCCACCATCTTGTTCCATCTTTATGATCCGCCAAACTGCCTTCTTGAAAGCACTTAATGTAATGCTCGATCATATTGACTTCGTTGCTATTGGCTGCATGCTTCTTTGCCTCCTGTAAATTACAGTTTACACGTGCCAGCAATTTACAATAATCGCCACGAGTCGCACGAAAATTATTGCCCTTATATGTTTCAACTGGTACAGTAATACCTTCTTTCTCCGAACACTCTACCGAAGCCAACTTAACGTCATAAATAGTTTGCCCGTTTTCTATCACTTTAAAGGTCCGACACATATACGGCTCAATTCGCTTCAAAGTGAGCCACTCGCTTACAATTTCTGAATCATCTTTCGTGCAGTTATCTGACCAATAAGTCGTGATGCCATTCGGTGCAAAACCTAAAACTTCATTACGTGGCTTTAAAGCGTATACCAACGAAGAAATTTTATCTAGCAGAGCTGGTAAATGTTTATCTTTGCAGTAAGCAGAGGAAAGGCACACAATTGCTTCAAACTGCGTCCGATCAATATTAGGAATAATTTTGCTGTCACCAAAACCTTTATAATTGCCAGCATTAGCAAAAATACCACAAGCATAAACGAGGAAGGCCGTAAATTCATCCTCCTTTACGCAATTTTGTAAAGCTTTTGCCTTCAAGTCAGATATTGATTCAGCAGTGAAAATTCGGTGTAGCAACGAAAATATCAAAGGCGCTTCAGGGCTCGACTGGATTACAGATATTAGATGACCATCCCAAGATGCTTTACTGAAAAAGTGAGCGTAGAGTTTCTCTTTTTCAGTAAGATTCTCAAAAGCAATTTTGCAATTCAGTTCGGCAATGGGTTGAGTGTTCGGCAGAACAAAATGTGACGGATTAGCAGCTGACATGAGTTCAGGAACGCGGCAAGGATAAAGTTCGTAAGCTGATTCAATATTTTGCACAATAAAATGTACTGCAGTTTATTTGATTTTAAATTCGCGAAGGCTACGGATGGATAACACAGCGTCTTGAATTTTTTCTTGTAGCCTTATATTCGAATAAAAGCAAACTGAATGAAAGAAATAATAATTAAATTAACAAAATGTCAAAAACTAATTTTGGTTTATTGAACACATTTTGTTTCTTCTGATTAGTTTTTGACATACTTGATATTTTATTTTGATCACTCTCATAGTACACCGAAACTTATTTTATCCGATTTATTACTTAAATTATCGCCAAAATTTTCACGTTAATTTTTACCACCTCGATTCAAAGGTGCCCATTACATTATGGTTTAATGTAATTCTGAAACATTTTTTGAGATAAGAATTGGCTTGCACCGTTTCCTGTGTCTGGTGTGATGATTGCTTCAAATACCCAGCAATTAATAAACGGTGTCAATTCTAAATCGTTTCAAGAAATCTTCCACAAACATAGAGAATATTGAGTACCCCTCTCATACTTTTCTTTTTTCTTCGAGAAGAGTTTCGAGTCCAGGATAATCTTTAACAACATGGCTTAACTTGCTATGCGTAATTTTTTGCCCCCCACAGAAGTAGGGCTTCTAGGATTGAGAGCTTCATATATTCTTATTTATAAGAGCCAACTCATTTTTTGAATGGCTTGAGAAAAAATTTAAAATTTTTTCGATTATTAAATAATAAATTAGTTAGCTCAAAAGTTAACAAATTAAGAAAATTTATAATATTTTTCATGCAAACCAGCTAAATTTATTCATTCATTATTTAATATGTGAGTACATATGTATGTGTGTATATAAAAGTGAAATAAATTGCAAAAAGTCCATGCCATTGCAGTTGTTATGAACCTCCAAAAGACTTAGTTTGGACGTGCTACGGTTCTATTTTGATGAGCGATGGACACATCCACAATGCTCATGTTGGGTGTCAAGAAATTGACCAATCTATCAGCACCTGCGCGTGGCAAACGATCGAATGGATAACCCATAGCACGTCTATCAGGATACAGACGATCACGAACGCCACAATAAGAGGCAGCATCACTGCAAGAGCCGGCAAGTTCTTGATCAACCTGTTGGAAAATAAAAATCATTAAGTTGGAATTATAGGAAATCTTAAACGAATAAACTTACTCTATCCTGTTCATAGTCAGACACCATAACGAAAAGTTCACATTGCAAACCTGCAGGTAGGCCCTTCGGGATAAGCATATGGTTTGGCCAGCCACAGCCGCAGAAGTTAAACTCAAGTTCCTCCGCTGAACCTTCAGCTGGACGATTCTCTTGCAAATTGCGGAATGAACGATCAAATGGAATGGTAACACTTGACTCCGTTGAGCGACGGCGTAGTGTGTTTTGTCCAGGATTCACTGAAATCGAAAACATTTGTTAACTAAAGTAAAAACAACTATATGTAAATGAGTAGAACTTTTTTCGATTTTCACTATTCAAAATTGGGGGCGTGGAGTTAGAAATCATAAACAATACTTACACGTTACAACGAATTTATCCAACTCAACCATTAACAAACGCTGATCACGTAACAACATCGGTTGTCCACGTTCATCGGTTTTGGGTCCCAGGAAAATGCGCACATATCCAAAGCGTTGTGCACCACCAGCATTATTCACATTGATAGTATAGGTAAAGGGAGTGTGTTGCAAATGAGTGAATCGAGCAAAGACATTGCCGCGTGGCACAAAGTCCATGCCACGAGAAAGATTAATATCAGATTGTTGCCAGAAGGTGTTCAATCTGTTGGGCTGTCCACCATCAGCAGCAACTTGCACACCTGTTACAGAGATTCCATCGTAATTAAGCTGTGTAGTCTCGTAAGCTGTTAAGCGCGTCTTGTGTTCTTGGAAGATGTCATCGATGTAAGCATGCCATCTGTAAAACACCGGATCACGCATAGCTGTGGCAGAATCGCCCATAACGCCAAAAGATTCCAAATGACGATGATCTGGATCATGGGAATAGGAAATGAAGACATGGCCCATATTGTGCATATCACCGTAAAGGTCACGATTTGGTGAAAGTATCGAAGATTCCATTATATTGCCGAGAATATTAATACCGTTTTGTTCATCCAATGGTATGGTGGTGCCCCTAGCCTGTATGTTAAATTCTAATTAGTACAAAAACTAATAAATCTCTAAAAATCACTTACATCAGTTACAGATCCTTTATGTATGGCCTCAAAAATACGATCTCTCCAGCGCTCCAAATCAGCTACATCCAGATTGATTTGATCCAATTCGCGATTCAAATCAGATAAAACAGTATTTTCAAAGCGTGGTGGCCAAGCGCGACTTGCCACTAGTGAATCCATCTTTGGGAAGTAACCTTCAGCGATGGGTGCACGTATGTTGTTGAAACGTTCGACTCGCGCCAAATTGTTACTGAAACGCTCCAAATTGTAGCGTGCAACGACCTGTTGGTGCATGTAATAGAAAAGTTCACCACGACGATCCTTGTCCACAATAGTGCGGTCTCCAGCTTCAAAAGGATATACCAAATGCCAATGCCAATGATGTAAATTAATGCCCATATCTTCACGGAAATACCAGAGACGATGTTCCGGTTCCAAATCAGAGGCAGTATAATCACGTGGTATAATGATTGGCATGCGTGAACCATCGGGTACAACAGTGACTTCTTCTCGCATCTGACGAAAGACTTGTGAATCTACGAACTTATCGGGAAAGCTTTGAACGAACGAGGGTAAGTCCAGAGACTTTGTATCAGGACGATGCAATAGCGCAACGGATAACGCATAGTTGAAAAGCAATGGATTGACACGATCACGAGCGTAGACAGCAACGCTCTGCAAATCATCAATGGAGCGCAGCCCCATAAAAATATCAATCAAGCGTCCAGCAATACGACGGTGACGTGGTATAAACAATGAGAATTGTTCATTTCGTGCCAATGACATTGGAACTCGTAAGTCGGGAATAGAAATTCCTTGCACCGGGATGCGTTTTTCAGCAGCATCACCAAAGCGATTCTGTACCTCAGCTCCGATAGGCTTGTACCGATCGGTAAGGAAATTATCGGGAATATCGAAGACAGAATTGTTGCCTTTGTCCATGAACACGGGTTCAGTGGGATGATCGAAAAGTAACAACAAATCGTGTTTATTTGCCATGATACTTGTTGTTTTTTTAAGAGCTGGAATTTTTTGTAGGCTAAGTTGATGTTCTCAAGTAACGATACTTTAAAACTGATGACTTTGCATGGAAATTTCGAACTTTTATACCCAAGGCAAAAATAATTTTTAGTTACGAGTACATGAAAAATGGTCACTATCATTTTGCGGTCAAGTGCGTGTCCAAAAACTTTACTTAATTTCTGCGGTTTCCAAATTTGGCTGCTACTAGTTATTTTTCTTATCACACTTTAGAGAAGAAGTACGTTCCCTGTAAGATATACTACATACATAGATACGAGCACATACTTACGCATACGAATTTGGGAACTCTGCTATGTATCGCACATGTCATTTGGTGGTTAATTTTTTGTTACTTTCATACTTAGCATATAATCATTTTGTTATCACAAGTGTTAGGATAATAGAATTTATTATTTAAAACTATTCAAATTTTAACGCACATCTATCCTGAAATAACAATAAAATTTGACATGGCTGAATATCACTGAGTGCACTTAACATAGTGACTCACTATTTGTGAGAATTAAAATGGTTACTTCAATAAGTCCTAATGTTTTAAAATTTATTTTCAAAAATTACTAAAATATTCCCCGTTTTTCTACTGCGCCAGCCATTGGTGAAACGAATTCGGTAAATTTTTCTATCACAATAAAAGTTTATCTAACAACAAACGACTAATATTTGTTTGGTGTTATAAGATAAATTTAAAAGTTTACATAATTTGTCATTAAACTTTGAAATTATTTAGCCATTCGGAGATATGGCTCAAACTTGCGCCAAGTTTCAGTCTGCTTGAAAAAAGTTAGATCTTGTCAGTTTTGTAGACCAAGAGATTTGATGTCATTTAATTAGAATTTTGCAAATTTCGCCATTTGCAGAAGGAGAAGTAAAATTGATATTCCCATATATGGGGAAAAATACGTCAAATGTCCTAGCGCAGTGCGCGAGCGATAAACTCTGTTGTTTTCAACTAGTGCTGGTGGTACATAAATGTACCTAAAAAAATTTTCCGACACATCATTTCGATGTATTTTTTTCTAAGCTTTCCAATGGTTTTGTCAGATTTCCCGAAATTTTCCATTTTCCTGGTGAAAAATCACAAAACGTGTTATATATCAAAAACGGTATCTTTAATATTTTTTTTAATGCTTTTAATCGAAAGCTGAGGTTTTTTTACATTAAAAAAGTTATTTTCCAAAGAGTGCTTTTGCAGTTTGCTATGAGAAATACAGCGCGAAAGAGTATTTGTGCATGTATTTTGTTCTAGTGACTTGAGTAACGGCAAGAGTTAAACGAGTCGATGCGTTGAAGAAAAAATTACAGGAACAAAATACATGCGCAAATACTCTTTCGCGCTGTATTTCTCATAGCAAACTGCAAAAGCACTCTTTGGAAAATAACATTTTTAATGTAAAAAAACCTCAGCTTTCGATTAAAAGCATTAAAAAAAATATTAAAAATACCGTTTTTGAGATATAACACGTTTTGTGATTTTTCACCAGGAAAATGGAAAATTTCGGGAAATCTGACAAAACCATTGGAAAGCTGAGGAAAAAATACATCGAAATGATGTGTCGGAAAATTTTTTTAGGTACATTTATGTACCACCAGCACGAGTTGAAAACAACAGAACTTAGCGCTCGCGCACCGCGCTAGGACATTTGACGTATTTCTCCCCATATGTATCCTTAAAATCTAAATTAACAATTAACTTGTCACTGATATAAGAAAGAAGTAAGCTTTAATATTTTTCGACTCAAAATTTCTGCAGCTTTATGTTAACAAATAAAAAGAATTCTTAATATTTTTCATGCAAACCAGCTAAGTTTATTAAATCAACAATAAGTAAATATATGTATACGTGTACATTTAGAGAAAAAAATTACAAAAGAATTATTGGTGAAAGTTTAAAATCCATGTCATTAAAGTTGTTATCAACCTCAAAAAGACTTAGTTTGGACGTACTACGGTTCTATTTTGATGAGCGACGGATACATCCACAATGCTCATGTTAGGTGTTAAGAAATTGACCAAGCTATCAGCACCTGAACGTGGCAAACGATCAAATGGATAACCCATAGCACGTTTATCAGGATACAGGCGATCACGAACGCCACAGTAAGAGGCAGCATTACTGCAAGAGCCTGCAAGTTCTTGATCAACCTGTTGGAAAATAAAAATCATTAAGTTGGAATTATAGGAAATCTTAAACGAATAAACTTACTCTATCCTGTTCATAGTCAGACACCATAACGAAAAGTTCACATTGCAGACCTTCAGGTAGACCCTTCGGGATAAGCATATGATTGGGCCAACCACAGCCGCAGAAGTTAAACTCAAGTTCCTCAGCTGAACCTTCAGCTGGACGATTCTCTTGCAAATTGCGGAATGAACTTTCAAATGGAATGGTAACACTTGATTCCGTAGAGCGACGACGTAGTGTGTTCTGTCCAGGATTCACTGAAATCAAAAGGATTAGTTAAATGACGAATTTGGTTTTCACTATTCAAAATTGGGGGCGTGGAGTCCAAACTGATATACAATACTTACACGTTACAACGAATTTATCCAACTCAACCATTAACAATCGCTGATCACGTAACAACATCGGTTGTCCACGTTCATCGGTTTTGGGTCCCATGAAAATGCGAACATATCCAAAGCGTTGTGCACCACCATCATTATTCACGTTGATAGTATAGGTGAAGGGAGTGTGTTGCAAGTGAGTGAATCGAGCAAAGACATTGCCGCGTGGCACAAAGTCCATGCCACGAGAAAGATTAATATCAGATTGTTGCCAGAAGGTGTTCAAAGCATTGGGTTGCCCGCCATCGGAGGCGACTTGCACACCTGTTACAGAGATTCCATCGTAATTAAGCTGTGTAGTATCGTAAGCAGTTAAACGCGTCTTGTGTTCTTGGAAGATGTCATCGATGTAAGCATGCCATCTGTAAAACACCGGATCACGCATAGCTGTGGCAGCATCGCCCATAACGCCAAAAGATTCCAAATGACGGTGATCTGGATCATGGGAATAGGAAATGAAGACATGGCCCATATTGTGCATATCACCGTAAAGGTCACGATTTGGTGAAAGTATCGAAGATTCCATTATATTGCCGAGAATATTAATACCGTTTTGTTCATCCAATGGTATGGTGGTGCCTCTGGCCTGTATGTTAAATTCTAATTAGTACAAAAACTAATAAATCTCTAAAAATTACTTACATCAGTTACAGATCCTTTATGTATGGCCTCAAAAATACGATCCCTCCAACGCTCCAAATCAGCTACATCCAGATTGATTTGATCCAATTCGCGATTCAAATCAGATAAAACAGTATTTTCAAAGCGTGGTGGCCAAGCGCGACTTGCCACTAGTGAATCCATCTTTGGGAAGTAACCTTCAGCGATGGGTGCACGTATGTTGTTGAAACGTTCGACTCGCGCCAAATTGTTACTGAAACGCTCCAAATTGTAGCGTGCAACGACCTGTTGGTGCATGTAATAGAAAAGTTCACCACGACGATCCTTGTCCACAATAGTACGGTCACCAGCTTCAAAAGGATATACCAAATGCCAATGCCAATGATGCAAATTAATGCCCATATCTTCACGGAAATACCAGAGACGATGTTCCGGTTCCAAATCAGAGGCAGTATAATCACGTGGTATGATGATTGGCATGCGTGAACCATCGGGTACAACAGTTATTTCTTCTCGCATCTGACGAAAGACTTGTGAATCTACGAACTTATCGGGAAAGCTTTGAACGAACGAGGGTAAGTCCAGAGACTTTGTATCAGGACGATGCAATAGCGCAACGGATAACGCATAGTTGAAAAGCAATGGATTGATACGATCACGAGCGTAGACAGCAACGCTCTGCAAATCGTCAATGGAGCGCAGCCCCATAAAAATATCAATCAAGCGTCCAGCAATACGACGGTGACGTGGTATAAACAATGAGAATTGTTCATTTCGTGCCAATGACATTGGAACTCGTAAGTCGGGAATAGAAATTCCTTGCACCGGGATGCGTTTTTCAGCAGCATCACCAAAGCGATTCTGTACCTCAGCTCCGATAGGCTTGTACCGATCCGTAAGGAAATTATCGGGAATATCGAAGACAGAATTGTTGCCTTTGTCCATGAACACGGGTTCAGTGGGATGATCGAAAAGTAACAACAAATCGTGTTTATTTGCCATGGTACTTGTTGTTTTTTTTTATTTTTTACAGCTGGAAACTTTTGTTAGCAAAGTTGATGTTCTCAAGTAATGATACTTTGAAACTGATGACTTTGCATAGAAATTTCGAACTTTTATAGTTAATGCAAAAATAATTTTTTCGCTACGAGTACATGCAAAATGGTCACAATCATTTTGCGGTAAGTTGCGTGTCCCGAAATTTTAAATTAATTTCTTATTTTTCTATTTTTCTTATCACACTTCAAAGAAGAAGTATGTTCACTATTAGATATGCATGCGATCACATACTAGCGCATACAATTTTGGTAACTCTACTACATATGCATCCCACATGTTAATAGGTGGTTAATTTTTGTATTATTTATAAAATATGCAATTATTTTGTAATCACAACTGTTAGTTTAAGGATAATAGAATACAATTCTTAAAAGTAATTAAATTTTACTGCAGTTCTATCCTTCACTATGAAAGTAATAGGAAAAAAAAATAATAAATTTTGGCACGGATGACAACACTGAGTGCAGTTGAGTTTTATTTGAATAAGCCCTGAGTATTTTTTTTAAATATTTTATGCAATCAATGGTCTTTAATATAGAATGTTACAGTCTGATAAATTTTTAGTTCTTAAGAAATTTCTTCAGTAGTCAGAAAGCTTATATATATTTCAAAGGAAATCGATCAGGACGCGTTTTGGCAACGAACAACTCAACGTCTCATATTCCATTCAATATAACGTCTTTGGCTATAGCAGGCATCATGCGCAATTACACAATTATAACCGGTAAGAATCTTTGAAAGCTGATGAAAGCGGAAACTCTTAAGTATAGTCGCTTCCATACAACTTCATATATATTTGATTAAAATTTCCGAAATATTTCGCTTCATATAACATTTAACATGTCACGCCTATTGATGCTAATTCGTCCACTTATACTGACTTGACCTTCATTATTAAATTTCATGCAAATTGTTACAATAATTAACTTGAAATATCGTTTACAATTTTCTAATTCAATCGCTTTTATCAGAATTTGTTCTTAAACTTTTTGTTAACAGACATCTTCACACCAAAATTTATTAAGATGTATATATTTATATAAGATGTATATATGTGTATGTATACACGGTGCCGTGACATAATCCCCACGGACATAATCCCCAAATTTTCGGTCATAACCCCATACCGAAAATGGGGAATATGTCCGAATAATTAGCGGACATAATCCCCATTTACGATATGGGGATTATGTCCGTGGGGGCTATGTCCGGTAACCTGTATACACTCAGAAAGAGTATTTGGTCAATATATCCAAAATTCCTTTATTCATAATTTATGTGTTTTTAAAATGCAGATAGTGAAAAAATCGCAAATAATTCAGACAATTCGAAATAAAGAAGTTTTAAAATTCGATAGTTCAGATTTAAGATAATTCGAAATTCTGATGTTTATCCAAATAATTCATATTGGGTCACAGGTCACTGATGATTCCATTTATCAATGGATGAAAATTGTTGTTTGTTCTTTGTAATTGTTTTTGATGTTGCCACACAAGGTACTGAACAGAGTTATCTGTTACCTTAACTTACGGATATACCGAAATTTGGGAACTCTGATAAAATAACTATTCAAAGTAAATATTATTAGAAATTATCATATATTCGTATAAAATACTTTTACCCAATTAGAAGTAATAATATGCTTGGCTTCAACAACACGGCGAATGCCCAGGTTCAAGCCCCAATGGAGACAGAATAAACGTTTTTTTTTTTTTTAATTAAATCGAATTAAAATAAAGAAATTTTCCATATTGTTTTCGTTTCCATACAATAAATATCAGGTTAGCATATAATCTGCCGCAGGTTGGAACATTTTCGTCTGAATAGACATACTAAAATGGTTCAATTTTTATTTTATTTAAACTGGCCTAATAGTTGCAGTTACTTGAAAGAAATTTTCGCACAGACGCTACCAATCCCATGGAAAGGTTGATAAAATTTTTCATAAGAAATTTTCTTTGCATTTTTACGTAAATATATATATAAATATATAACATTTTGTCAGTTTATTAGTTTTCAGATTCAGGAATATTATCAAAATTGAGAAAAAAAAAACGATTTTGCGAAATTTTTCTATTTATTATTTGGAAATTTTTATTAAAAACTGTATTTATTTTTTTGGATGAGTTTGGTGTCGTTCACAAAATTTTTTTCTGTCCTGAGATATATGTAGATGGAACTGTAGAAAAAGTATTCTGAACCATGTTATTCCTATGGAAAACAATAAAGTTCAATGAGCTATCGGTATGCTGTTACATATCATTCCAAAAGTTTGGGATATTACAGCGGCTCGTTATTGAAATTTTCCTGTCCAAGATCGACCATCAATATTCTATCGAGTTCAGATCTGGTGATTGCGCAATTGACGGTAGTTTGCATAAGGTTTGATTTTTAGTGATCTGATACCAAACGATAGGTCTGTAACAGGATTATTTGGTCTGATGAGTTAAAATTTGAATTAAATTTTTTATATTCTTAATGCAAACCAACTAAATTTATTCATTCATTAAATAATAATTAAGTACATATGTATGTGTGCATATAAAAGTGAATTAAATTACAAAAAATTAAAAAAAAAATTACTAGTGAATATTTAAAATCCAAATCATTGCAGTTGTTATTAACCTCCAAAAGCCTTAGTTTGGACGTACAACGGTTCTATTTTGATGGGTGATGGACACATCCACCATGCTCATGTTAGGTGTCAAGAAATTGAGCAATCTATCAGCACCTGGACGTGGTGAACGATCAAAAGGATAACCCATAGCACGTCTATCAGGATATCGACCATCACGAACACCACAAAAAGAGGCAGCATCACTGCAACTACCAACAAGTTGTTGATCAATCTGCGGAAAAATGAGAAGTTATGTGAAATATTTATAGCTAAAAAAATCAAACTTTACCCTATCTTTCGCATAGTCGGAAACCATTACGAAAAGCTCACACTGTAGACCTTCAGGTAGACCCTTCGGGATAAGCATATGATTTGGCCACCCACAGCCGCAGAAGTTGAACTCAAGTTCCTCAGCTGAACCTGCCTCAGGGCGGTTTTGTTCGAGATTGCGGAATGAACGATCAAATGGAATGGTAACACTTGATTCCGTTGACCGACGGCGTAGTGTATTCGGTCCAGGATTCACTGAAATCGAAAGTGAACTGAAATAAGAATTTATATGTCCAAAAATAGCATTCATTTGGTTAGCTCTATTGAAAATGCAGGAAGAGGAGTCATAAATTGTGCCAATTACTTACATGTTGCAACAAACTTATCCAATTCAATCATTAACAAACGCTGATCATTTAACAACATCATTTGGCCACGTTCATCGTTTTTAGGTCCCAAGAAAATGCGCACATATCCAAAGCGTTGTGCGCCACTATCATTATTCACGTTGATAGTATAGGTGAAGGGAGTGTGTTGCAAATGAGTAAATCGAGCAAATACATTACCGCGTGGCACAAAGTCCATGCCACGAGAAAGATTTATATCAGATTGCTGCCAGAAGGTGGTCAAAGCGTTGGGCTGTCCGCCATCGGAGGCGACTTGCACACCTGTTACCGAGATTCCATCGTAATTTAGCTGTGGAGTCTGGTAAGCTGGTAAACGACTCTTGTGGTCTTGGAAGATGTCATCGATGTAAGCATGCCATCTGTAAAACACCGGATCACGCATAGCTGTGGCAGCATCGCCCATAACGCCAAAAGATTCTAAATGACGGTGATTTGGATCATGGGAATATGAAATAAAGACATGGCCCATGTTGTGCATATCGCCATAACGATCACGATTTGGTGAGATTATCGAAGATTCCATTATGTTGCCGAGAGTATCAATACCAGTTTGTTCATCCAATGGTATGGTGGCGCCACTCGTCTGTATGTTACAATCTATTTAGTTTAAATACTACTAAATGTTCAATAATTTACTTACAGTAACTACAGATCCTTGATGTATGGCCTCAAAAATACGATCTCTCCATCGCTCCAAATCAGCTACATCCAGATTGAGTTGATCCAATTCACGATTCAAATCAGATAGAGCAGTATTTTCGAAACGTGGTGGCCAAGCACGACTTGCCACTAGTGAGTCCATTTTCGGGAAGTAACCTTCAGCGATGGGTTCACGTATGTTGTTGAAACGTTTGACACGCGCCAGATTGTTACTGAAACGCTCCAAATTGTAACGTGCAACGATCTGTTGGTGCATGTAATAGAAAAGCTCACCACGACGATCCTTGTTTACAATATCACGATCACCGTCGAATGGATAAACTAAATGCCAATGCCAATGATGCAAATTTATGGCCATATCTTCACGGAAATACCAGAGACGATGTTCCGGATCCAAATCAGAGGCAGTATAATCACGTGGTATAATGATTGGCATACGTGATCCTTCGGGTACCACAGATACTTCTTCTCGTATCTGCCGAAACATTTGTGAATCTACGAACTTATCGGGAAATCTCTGCACGAACGAGGGTATATCAAGAGTCTTTGTATCAGGACGATGCAGTAGCGCAACGGATAAAGCATAGTTGAAAAGCAATGGATTGATGCGATCACGAGCGTAGACAGCAACACTCTGCAAATCATCAATGGAGCGTAGCCCCATAAAAACTTTGATCAAACGTCCAGCAATACGACGATGGCGAGGTATGAAGAGTGAAAATTGTTCATCACGTTTTAAGGACATTGGTTCACGCAAGTCAGGAATGGAGATTTCTTTAACTGGAATGCGTTTATCTGCATTCTCACCGAAACGACTTTGCACCGTAGTGCCAATAGTTTTGTACCGATCGGTTAAATATTTCTCAGGAACATCAAAAACAGAATTATTGCCTTTGTCCATGAAAACGGGCTCAGTGGGATGGTCGAAGAGTAACAGTAGGTCCTCTTTGTTTGCCATGGTTTGGTGATTTTGACGTTGTGGAAACTTTGGAAGTCTAGGTATTTTGAAGCAGTTATTCTTCGAAACTAATGACTTTGCTAGAAAAGTGCAAGCTTTTATACCGAACGTATGGTGACTTTTTATCTGATATCTCGTAGCTGCAAAAATTTGTGCACTATGTTGTGGTTAAGAGCGTAAATGCAATTTTCTTCTATTTAATAAAATTAACTGTAATCATTATGGTTTTTATTTCAGTTCTATGAGAAAGCATTACAAATTTGTATGCATTTGAGTGCAGTTTAAGAAACACGTTCATGTGCAACACATTGTAGCTTGCGGTTGACTCGTATTCGCTATCACTTAGTACAATGCTACAGTAAGTGTGAACAAAGTTTTTTTCGGTCATCAAATGCAGTTCTTTATTGTAAGTAATACCGGTCATAAGGCATTATTTATTTAGATATTTTCATGAACTAAATTAAAACTTCTCAAAGGATATTAATATTTTTAGTATAAATTCGTTGAGCTTTAAATTTTAAATCAATTAAGTTCTGTGTTTTATGAAAAGAAAACTTCAGTGTTAATCCATACGATATTATCACCGTGAGCATGCCAGGCTTGGATAATAGTCTTGGTGTCGGTATTTACTCGGAACAAGTCAGAGTATAAAAATCGTTTTTTTTCATTCTTTTTAGTGTTTCGATGGCTGTAGGCCAGGTTTGACTCACTCAAAAAAATTAAAATAATTTCGCTTACATACTTATGTTGAAATTCACTGGAATAACTCGTATATCTTTGTCAAGTCCCTTTTTGAAAAAAAAAAAATAATCACTCAAAAAACATAACTTTTCTACTGATTGGAATATGATTAATATTTATTTTTATTTTGCGATTTGCAAGTTTTACCATTAGCTTTGTTTTTATAAATTTCATAAACTACGATACATTTATATTTTTACATTGTTCCACAAAAAGTAAGTTGTTGCTGTTTTTTGTTTTTCAGAAATATAATGCCTAAATAGTTAATTAAGAAAAAAACCAAATATAAAAATATCAAACTAATTTGTTCTCTTAACATAGCAAAAGACATATATATAAAAAATCACTATTTTCCAATTTTTAAGTTTCTCAGAAACTTTTCCCTTAAATTTATGTAGAATATTTAACAAAACTTATATAAATGCTTTGGTAAGAGTTTAAGATTGATATTCAAAAGTAAAAATTTTAAATGAAATGTTAACAAATACTTATCTTAAAGTTTAGAATAAATACATATATTGATCCTCTGTTTTAAAAGATGTATACTTTAACGATTGTTAAACTTTCCAAAAATACTTTAACAGGTTTAAATTCTCTTTCATTAGTAACAGCACATATATACTTAAAAATCTTTAACTACATATCGTACATACATATGTAAATGGAGAGATTTTTTTTTTCACGATCAGCTATTTATATTTAAAATATTTTTTTTTAAAAAATTATATTTAACATTGTAGCTAGTGTTTCTTATACAATGATACATCGGCTGAAAAATTCCCAGAATGAAATTATTTATGCCAATTCTAAGCTTTTCTTGGTGTGTATTCGAAATTTGCATTAAATCAAACTCGCATTTTTTTAGATATAGTTAATTACATTGAACAAACTGGGTTTTTTTTTCAAGGTAAGAATTCAGATTAAAATCACAATTAGACAGGAGGTAAGATCTTCAACTGAACTTGGGAACTTTTGAGCCCATGTTTTACGTACATATCGAATGTTTGTTTATATGTACTTAGTTTTTATTTAAATATTCTACATTCTTACTTATGTATATCTTTGATTTATACTAAAAGGTATTTGTTTGATTTGCTTTTTGTTTTTTTATTTTTAATATATCTATATAATTATTTTTCATTTTTCAGTTTTTCGGTTTTTTTATAAAAAGCTTCGAAAAAAATAATTAATTAATAAAAAACAAACAAAATATAAATTGCAAATATGTGACAATGTGTATGAAAAGAGCCTAAGAGTATGTTGGCTCATAGTTTCCTAGACACTAGAAGTTTTATAAAAATGTTCAAAAATTTTGATTTTTGGCTTAACGTTTTAGAGTGGATTTCCTGCTATCAAAATATGTATTCCCAAATTAATTCAAAATTTTAAATTTAAGTTTACTCATATCAAAAATAATAATGAATAATAATTTAATAATGAGAACTTCTGAAACATAAGATGCAAGTAAACTTTAAATTAATTTTTATAGAAAATTAAATGTTTCGTTGTGTAATTTTTGTCAGAAACTAAAACCTGATATTCAATAAATTCTCAATTTTTTTTTTGTTTAACTTAGTTATTTAAACTTAGCACCCTATGCATAAATTCATTCTTAACATATGGTAATATTGCATAGACACTGTCATATATTTACGAAGTATTTATGTATTTATATATGTAGTATGTTCTTGTTGTATGACATCCAAAGTTTATAAATTACATATTTTATTATTTTTAAATATAAATTTTAAACAACTATTATTATTTTTAATAAATGATTTTAATCACAAATTTAGTCATTGTTATTTTAATTCCTCTTATAATATTACTAATATAATGCATATATAGTTTTTTTGAAAGTATTTTTCCCTAAATATGTAATGTAGGTCATTCACATTTTGTAGTTGTTTTTTAAAATTATTACCTATCGTTAAATTAAAATTGAAAAACAAAATACTCATGAGCCGAAATATAAAATTACTATTATGAATTATTAAAAATTATTTTACTTAAAAAAAATATGGATCTGTTAAAACAGTTTGAAAAACAACTTATCAAACTTTCAGCCCAAAATAATATAGGCTAATAGACCAGGACCTTTCTGAATGCAATTTTGAGCCAGTTTGTAGTCCATAGTAGCAGGCCAATTTGCCATTGAAGAATTTACCGGAGGAACGGAACATGTTTTTATAAGCATAATTTCCGATCATCATCTGGACCAGTGTTGTCAAGTTGAAAATGAAGAATTAACAGTCTTCCAAAAAGACAAAAAATTTCTTAAAATGTAAAAAATTTTACGAAAAATGGGCTTCAATTAACGGCTTTTATCTCCAATTAACGGCTTAACGCCCTCCTACACAGCCTACGGCTTTGGCATGCAATTAACGGCCTGACCTCGTCAAATGCGGCCACTTGGCAGCCTTGATCTGAACTTTACTAAAAAATAAATGTTTTGTTAATTGATTGTTTTTGGTTTTTAAGCAAGAAATGCTCATGAGGTCTTCTCCCGGCCGACTCACGAATTTTAAAATAATATATAAACAAATTTATAGTATGGTACTTAAGAATAAAACCTTAACGACCTTAAGAGTGCATGTTAAATTATATATCAAAATCTAAATATAGTATAGTTACAAGTTTTTAGTGCAGTAAAAAATACAACTGTATAAATATATTTATATAAAATTCAAATATTTTCTTAAACTATTAAATATTGCAATATAAGCTCAAATCAAAAAGTGATTAGAGAAGTTGCAAAATTTCCTACAAAAATGTGCAAACTGTTTTCTTTAAGTGTATAATATAAATGCAGTGCGTTTCAGATTAAGAAAATAAATTCAATATTAAAATACAACTTTACGTAAATGCATAATGCTACGCGAAGGTTGTTTCATTAAATTTTTGGTAGAGTACTATATATGTTTCTTAAGACAGTATTGCTTGGTAAAGCTTAAGAAGAAAAATAATATTTGAATCTAATGCAAAAATTACCATATGGGACCGGCCCAATTGTTATTGAATAATAATACTAGAAATCACAAATTATTTCTTCAAATAAAATTAGTAAATTTTTATAAATCACAATTGCAAGATACTAAAAATCTTAAAATCAAATTATCCTCATATTAAGTATTCAGTAGTGGGAATAATTTGTTCAAAAAGTGACTGGTGTGGTGCGCATTAATGTCAGGTGTTGTCATTATTGCTTCGAAATAGTTAATTTCGCATAGTAACCCACTACTTTTGGAACACAATTGAAAAGATATTGAGGCACACAGCGGGTTATACGTTGTTCAATTCAGAAAAATAAGGCAAAAGTCTCCAGGTAGGCTCAAGTTGATAAGGAATGGTGGCGGTGGGGGGGATAGGCAGACAAAAATGGTTAACATAACGATATTTTTCATATAGCGCGTAATAAATTTTCAAGCGCTATTAAGTTCTCAAGCGTATACACTGCTATGTGCCACTTAAAGGAATAAACACTGTTTCCGATTTAGTTCGAAAATGGAACTGAAATACAAAGTATGTCAATAGCTCTTCTTCTTCTAAATCTAATGTTCGGAATTTGCTATGCATTTTTTTTTTGTACTTCGAACTTGAGCTGTTTTGTTCCGAAAATTTGACGGATTTAGCTTTTTTTTATGATGCTGAAATAAACTTCGAAATTCATTTGCTTTTCTGAAGCAAATTCGATGTATATTTATGTCTAGGAGCGTAGTTAGTGGAGGGTGGTGAAAAGGGTGGCGAAAATTATAAATAAATAAACTCAGTATAAATTAGTTATTTATTCAAATTGCATTTTTTGTCACGTAGCACACGATATACGCAGGGACTGTCAAGACATCTACCTACACTGATAAAAAAATATGTTTGAATATAACAATTAATAATATAAGCAATTCAGTACTCATCCAGTCAAATATAAAATGCTTCAACCACCACTTATCACTATTTGATCCAATTACAATATGTTTGGCTCAAATAAATATTTGATTGCGCTCTATAAAATATGCGTTTGTTATATTCAAACATATTATTTTCTCAGTGTACATATATAGAGTGATAACTTCTTCTTTTATTGAAATTAAAGCTGATTTGGTTACTATTAAATTTATATAATACATATATGTATATTCATGTTATTTTTTTACAAATAATAGTTATATTTAAGAGTAAAAGGTACATTTTATGTTTTACATTGAAATATTTTGCCATTTCATACAAGGTGCATTTGAGTAAAGGTACAGTTGATTTTTATTTTATTTTCTACAATAAATTCATATATCTTTTTTTCTGTATACATATATATAGTAATGTGTATGCTTTTTAATATTGGTGCCCTAGCAGATATGCCACTACTTTTTTTATATTTTAATTTCATTATCTACTTAGAACTAGGAACTTTTACTACACTCTTTTTATATGTCTATATATTTATTAATTTAAAAAAGTAGCTTTGCTCTGGTAGTTTGGTGTAAACTGCATAAAATAGTGTTTTTTTTACTGATTACTTCGTATATTCCCTTTTTCCCCCATTGTTTTTTTCAGTTTTTTTCTTATTGTTAGTGTAATTTTTAATATTATATATATGTATGTAAGTATGCTGATAACAATTTCTATAGTATATTAATTAGATTTCGTTTCATAGATTTGTTTATATCTTAGTACACTCAATATATAGTACACTGAGAAATGCGAAAAATTGAAATTTTTGGCCTGGCTAAAGCATATTAAACATTACGTTTACTTGCTGTTATTTCAGTTCCATTATCACTATCATGCTTACAATAACCCATCACAATATCCCCGCGACAGTCACCCATAATGTCGGGTAGCAATATTGCTGCTCCCAGTATAGTCACTATAGCACCGAATACCACTAGTCCCAGTGCAGGTAACTTTTCGCGACTAAATAGTGAATGTGGCTCCATTTGTATATATGCCAAGCCTGGCAATATATATGCCAATGGTATGGCAGCAAGTAAGCCCTGAAAGTAATATGTATTATTAAAATGCTTAGACCGTATTTAAAGAGAAATTTACATTTAATTCTAGAACAGAGCCCAAACAGTCAGTAAGTGGTGATATAATAAATGCACTAAAAACAATTGCCAGCGTTATCGTTTTGGAGTATTCATCGATTTCATTGCCTTTCTCCAAGCTTGGATCCTTATCTTGTGTGAATTCACTTATGGGTTCCTTAAGTACAAATCTATGCACTAGAGCGCGTACAATCTAAAAATAGAAAGATTTTATAGATAGTGGGCATTCTTTTTAGTTTGATATAAAAACAAGTTATTGGTAGTAGGAATGCAATTTCCTATAGCAAAACCTGCCTCTTTTATTTCAACTTAGCTCACTTTCCTTATCAGCTGCTAGTAGAAATTACATACTTACAATAAATTATTCTCTTTAAAAATTACCTCTCTCGATACAAAACATTCAATGGGAAACGTCAATAGTATTGAAATTGAGAATAGTACTCGTGAGAAATTCATCAAGTCGTCATTCCAGCAATAATTCTCAAGAAGATCACCTAAAAATATATGAAAATAAAAATAAATAAACAAAATACACAGTTATGCTTCTAGGAAGCAGTGATAAGAAAATACATATTTTGCGCATGTGAACTAAAAACCTTGTGGATTCAACAATTTATTTAAAGATAAAATTAATGCTGATAACGGTTTTAAGAAACCACAATCACAATTCCAAACAGCTGTTGCAATGGCGATGAAGTATAATATGCACATGGAGTGAATTCTGAAAGAGAAACCGCAGTTGAATAAATAATAAAAATTTGTTTGCTTTGCCTTTTTGATATATCAGACTTGCTGGCAGAATTTTGTCAAATTGTTTAAAAAGTTTTATAATTACATAAAATATTTAAATTTATAGGTCGTTAGTACCGATTTTATCAAAAAATGCATTATTATATATATTGATTGTCGATTGTTGCTACTAGGAGGTTCATAGGAAAAAATTTACATAATATGAAATATAGTGAGTATTGCGTCAAAAATCATGGGAGCTGACTTTTGGATTGGTAATGTAGCCATCCGAAATACCGGATATATCATTTTTTAAAAATCGTTATGAGTTGAGAAAACTCTCTTCAGATGCAATGATTTTATAGAAGGGATAATATAACAAACTTTCTAGCCGAAAAAAAAAATCGGTTGACATTTAAAAAAATTGTCATATTTTGAAAGCTATTTAACTGATTTATACCAATATTATAGCTTATAAAATTATCTTTCAGTTGATATCGATATTTTTTGACTTGAGCCTCTATGGCTTACCTTAAAATGATTTGCCAAAAACTTTTCGAAAACAAATAAAAAGTTTTATTTATTTTAGTCGATTCATAATTTTGAAATATTGAAAAATACTTGATCTGTTTGAATAAAATTAATGTAATTTTCTTCATGTCATTATTTGTATGTTTTCTTTCTGCTTTAGTATATTTTGTTAGTATAGATGTTGTTGTGTTTGTAGTTGTTTTTGTTGTTCATACAAATGATACATCATCTTAAAGGGAAAGAGTTTAGATTTGCTTACATGTTTAAAAATTTATATGTTTATGACAAATTTTATGGGAAAAATAAAAGAAAATCGTTCAAACTTTTAGAAATATCGACAGTCTCGAAAACTATAGGCAAAATTTCAAATTTACAAGCACCAATGTAGAAATCTTATTGAATATTCCCATTCGCTTCAATATTTTGAATATAAATTTAGGCGTTCCCGACTTACATATATGGATTTTTACGTATTATATATCTTCAACTGCCAATGGCTATACCGCTGAAACCAGATTCAAGTTATATTTTTTGCTTACAGATCTATTCATAGAATTAAAAATATATAATAAAATTGGTTTAATATAAGCTGGTGAATTGAATGTAATAATTTCATGCCAGATTTCTCTCATCCGCAATGTCTTGCTTTCAAATGATGTACTTTTGTAAGCATTTTCACAAAACTCTCTCTGAGCATCAGTTTATTTTTCCCGAGTCTGCGTGAATGCACTCGCTCTGACAACCGATCATTTTACTTGTTGATGAGAACAATGGCTCTATTGAGAAGTCATCATTAGACTCGCACAAAACATAACTCTTAAACGACATGACTTGTGATTCATTTGCACTCTGAGTCGCTCTGACTCGGTTCTAGAAATTATCATAAAAACGGCCAATAAAATGAGAGATCTCGTGCTTGGATTCCGAGCTGTTCAAGAAAAAGTGGTTATGCATATAAAAAATCGCTTATATGGAAACTAACTTCTGGGCAAAAGAAGTGTCAATCGGTGGGTCCTAGAAATGGTCATAGAAACGGCCAATAAAATGAGTGATTTCGGGCTTAGATTCCGAGCTGTCCAAGAAAAAACAAACGCAGCAAAATACAACAAGTTACGCGGTGTCGAATTCAATAAACTACGAGTGCTTTAACTCGCAGAACATTTTACTTGTGAGTGCAGCACTCAATTCGATTGCTTGGTCTTCTGTTTTGCTTTGATTTGATTCATGATTTGCGTTCGTAAGGGCTTGATAGGCTCGCAATCATGCCGATTGGCTTGATGGTCGTTTCAAGCGCACTCACGCATATGCATATAATTTGAAAAAAAAACAGAAAAGTTTTTGCGTAAAACGAAGTACATACATATATTGTATGTACTTACTTAAACTAAAAATTTATCGTATAATTGAAATCTATTTTTACCTTGCGACAAAGCACGAAATGTTGAATAACCAGCAATGCCAAAAAGTGCTGCTACCGTCCATGCAAATCCTATCGATACATGCGTTACTTTCTCCCATCTCTCCAACGTTGCATTTCGCATCGATTGATATACGAGGAACGTGTTGTGGTGACACATAAATGCTGTAAGCAAACAAAAAAAAAACAAAAAAAAAAACAAAAATAAAATGTCCTTTAGAAATTCAATATTCTGTGAGGAAATGTTGTTAAGTTGTTATAAATTAAAATTCTCACAAACTTTTTGAGAAAGTTTTACGTCTACTCATGAAAGTGTTAAACAAAAACAGATGTATCACAGCAAAGATTCACTTAAAATTTTTGAAAATTTTAAATTTTGTGTGAAAAAGTTAAGCAATTATTTTATACTGATGATTTTTTATTTACAAAAAAATCAGAAAAATATGTGTGTACACATGTGTGAAAATGTTATTGCCATAGCTGCTGTTAAATTATAACAAGCGCATGTTGAACTTAGAAAAGACTTTTCACTTTATCAACTTTTCTTGTGTGAACATTTTCATTGAAACCTTACAAGACAGCAACTTTTGGAGTTCGAGTGGTTGACAGTTGGCTTACTGGGTATTTACTCAAGTAGCCCTTCATTAATTACTGAATATTATTTTATGACATTTCTTGACTTTTATGCGCAACTTTATGCAAATGTTAATTTGAACTATGTATGTACGATAAATATTGTTGCATCACAGTTTAATTAATATTTTTACGATAATGACACATTTAATGAGTTCGTATGCACTTAAATACTCGCGTGCAAATGATTTATTTTCTACTTTTATTTGACACTAGAGAACAATAAACGATGGTTTAAGAAGTATTAAAAGTGATTAAATTTTATATAAATAACATTACTTTCTTAAGTGCATTGAAAAAAAAAAAAATTTTTTTGGATTTAATAATTTGAAGAATATTGTGGAGATTGGGAATTTTTGTAAGTTATTTTTTTTATGCGTGAAAATAGTTAAGAAATCACAAAAATCTCTTCATATGAGCCATTTACTAGAAGAACTGATTAACTCCATTGGGTTGGTACTAGTGCTGTAAATTTTACTTTACTTTACGCGAGTTACTTAAAACACATCTGGCACTCCAGTCAGTCACAACAAGGTGGCAGCACTTGTCTATAGTTGCGCTTATTTTTACTGCTGTCGGTTTGCTTTTGTCATAAGTAGTGTAAAATTAAAAAAAAAGATTTGTGCAATGAAAATTCGAAAAAAATCAACAATTATCAATGCAAAGTGCAAGTGCAAGGTTTTTATTTCTCGAATTATAGAAAAAAATAATAAAACAGTGCAAACTTATGAATTGTTTAAAAAAAATAGTGAAAATTACAAATTCCTATAAGCTGCGAAAAAAGCAGTTATGTATGTAAGTGTGAAGTTTGAGAGAGAAATATAAGACCGGCATCTGTGGTGAGTAGAGTAGAAAGCTAAGCTTGAAGAAATGTAAACAAATGAAAATTGTTGCCTTGTTGACTTTTAATTAATGGCAGAATGGGGCAAAATATTTTATTGTTCAATTGTAAATTTCGCTACGAATAGTAGTGATTTCAAATTAAATGTCACAAAAGGCAGTCACTGATAATACTTTTTTTGAAAATTTGTATTTATTATAAAAAAACAGAAAAAAACTAAAAGTTTTTGCCCTTCGGGAAAGTTTTTGCTTGAGATATGTCAAATTGTGACAACTGATTCTATTAGAACTCAAAAATATCATATTAAGGAAAAAGTTTCAAATTCTATTTTCCAATTTCTAACTTCAAAAATGATATATGTATATAAGCATTTGGTATTTAACTTTTCAGTCTTTTAATGAAAAGCTTGGAGTATATTTTATTTTCCAGAATGCTAAGTTTTGTCTATTGATTCTTGTAAAACTCGATGAACTAAACAAGAAATATTTATTTTATATTTATTTATATCTCATTTGATTTTCAAAATATGAATTTGATTTTGAGGATTGAACACTACTAGTGGATTCTGTGATTCGGAAAAAATACAAATATTTAAGAAGCTACCAGACCACCTCTCTCCCCCCCCCCGTTCGTTTTCGGGGATGTCGTGTTCAGCATTATTTCGCAGTTAGCTCCACCCACAAAATGGCCAAAAACCACCTCCAAAATGGGGGAATTGCATATTCCTTATCTTCCATCGGCAAAATATTTGTCATTCCCCGTGTTTTCGAGGATGCAGCGCATGATGGCGGTGTTTGAAATTCTTTTGGAGTAAACCCCACCCTCCAAACGGCCAAAAACCGCCCTCTACACGGTAAAATATTTTTTTTGTAAACAGAAAACCCGCGCCACCCCCCGTTTTCGAGGATGCTGAATACGATGGCGGTGCTTCAAATTATTTTCGACTTGATCCTACCCCCCTCAAAATGACCAAAAACCACGCTGTACAGCGTGAAAAATTGCTTTTTGACCAACTCCAATAGAATTTTAAACACCGCCATCGTGTTCAGCATTCTCGAAAACGGGGGGAGAGGTGGTCCTGGTGGTGGTGCTTCCTATTTGTATTTTTCGAGGTTTTTCCGGCTCACAGAATTCCCTTTATTAAATAGTAGAGTTATAAAGTACATTTGCGTTGTGAAAAATATACGTCAGTACATTCGACTAATTTTTAGTACATTCGGTATAATGGACGAATTTTCAGTACATTCCAAGTCGCGATTCAATGCACTTCCACAAAACCTTCACTGATTTCAACCAATTTGTGTATCTTAAAGAATAAAATTTAAACTGACTATTTGCAGTTTTGTGAATCAGAATTTGAGTTGTTTTTGTTATATAAACATGAAATATCATGAAAAAGGAAACGGCTTTGTTAAGCATTAACTACATATGTACTTGTATGTTGGCAATTGGTAATAAAGGATTTTTTTACCGTCAAAAGAACAGGAAACATATAAATAACATATTTACGCAGGAGTTTCATCGAAAAGTATAAAAATGAATAAAATTTTAAAGCGCTGAAATGCTGAATATTTGCATATTTTATTTACAAAAATGTGTAACAACAAAGTTGCAAATTCTTTTATTGCGGTATTATAGAATGGAAGTAACAAAAATCGTTAAATTCGTACACCCATTTGATTGTATTGAATCATATTTTCGCATACCTTATAAAAATTTATTATGCGAAACACTAAAGAAACTTACCAAAAACCATAATTCCCGTCGCTGGTATCACATCAACATTTGCGAATTGCCAGGATTCCGAAGTATCTTTGCTGTATGAAAAGAAGAAATAAAAATAAAATCAATAATATGAAAATTAAGGTGTTATCAAAAATTTTTCTAAATCATCTTTTGAATTTAAAGTTCTTAGTATTTTTATTCTTGACGATTGAGTATTTACAGTATCATTGAAATTCATCATGAAAATTCAGTAAACTCAACCTCCTCCTAAGAGACATTCGTCCTAGTGAACAAAAACAGTAATATTTTTTGTGGGAAATTCTTTATTCTATAAATTTTGCCTGAGCATTTGTTGTGTAGATTTGTGCCCAGGTATTATGAAACGAGACATTAGCAAGAAACTGATTTTTATTACCCGTCAACATTATTACCGCCATAATGTCATAAATTTTAACACTCCACTCTACTTTTGTAAATACATACAAACATCTGTGAAGAAAAGCAACAAAATTTTAAATTTCCTGCGAAAAGGCACCCATACAAAAATTAACTTTGACTGAACAATTTAAATAAAAATACCAACAAAAAATGAAAAAAAAACCTAAAAGGTGATATTACTCAAGGATTTACACATATTTATGTACAAGTACACACAACACATGTACTACTCATACATTTTTTACACCAAAGGGAACCACAAATTGGAATTTTATTTAAATTTTATGCCAGTCGTCGCCACGTAACAGCAACAGGACAGCCGACTCAGCCTCAATTTGAATCTCAGCCTTGGCTACCTAAGCAAAATGTGTAAAAGGTAGTTCCTTTTTGCTTTAATTTTATGGCCCCGCTATGGTGCTAACTACATTTCCATTGGATTTCATCGACTATGCATATTAAATAACAGTGGAGCACTGGCATTTATTGCAGAATAAAACTTAAAGTCTATGGTCAAATATTTGCTTTTGTAAAAAAAGGGAATTACAGTGGTCAGAGTAAATTATATCTAATTGTATATTAAGTGTATGGTTATATTAAAACATTCGGGATTCTAAGTATTCAATTTGTGTTCTCATATGTTCAGTTTCTTAGTAACGTAGTGCGTAAAACGAAATAACTACTGTCCAGCACATGGCCATTGCCAAAAAATCAACAGTCTAATGAATGCAACAGTTTAGTTGTTTTTTTATCGAATGAATATTTTTTTAAGTCCCAGACCACCCACAACTACCGGTTTTTATTATGCTACCTCAACTAGAAGTACCTACTATATGTATACAACAGCGTATGCAACAGTTTTCCAATTTACGTGAAAGGCCATAAAAAAAAAATTCCGTCCAACATTTGCCGTTGCCGAGCTGCTTGTGATATATCTGTACAAACACAAATGTCTGCCACATCCTTCCGTACCTCCAATCCTTTCCAGAACAAGCACTTAATTTTACGCTATCCTTTTGATCTCGCTTTGCTTAAGGGGTCATTTGACAAAAGAAACAACGTGAAAAAGACACATTGTTGTATGCAACAGTGCTGCCAATTTGGCATTTTTCTATGCCATAGCTATATACAAACTGTGTTTTTGGTTGCATTCTTTTTTTTTTTGTGTTTCAAGTTTTTTAATGCATTTTGCTACATTTGCGACGATAACATTGCGAATCGCAAATACCGCAGGGAAAAACAACTTGCACGCATTTCTGCTACGCTAAATGCCTTTTTATCTGACAGTATTTATTAGCATTGAATGAATGGACAAAATTTTTTTCTCTAACACTTTATTAGTAAAAATAAGATAGTTTTTTACTAAAAGAAAATCGAGTGAAAGTTATTATTATATAAATAGTGGCCTTTGTGAGAAAATTTGTTCAAAAAATCAATAATAAAAATGAATCACATCGATGAAACGCACCATAAAAATAAGTTACTTTTCATCGATGAATTTTCCGAGACTACATATTGAAGTCTATCAACACTTTTGTCTTCAAAGAAAAATATACGAAAATTTTAAAATATGGGAAAAAAGTAGTTTTGAGTCTGGAAAATTCCGAAATTTGAGAGATTTTAGGGGAAAAAAAATAATTTTTTTTCCAATATTTTAAAAAATTCATTCAGACTACAAAGAAAAGAAAGTGTCGGTTGACTTTTCATATAAAAGAACCTATTCCATTTCGACTAAAAATGAAACATGAAAATTCAAAAAAAAAAAAAGATCCCATCGTTTGTAACGGGTGATTTTTTAAGCGTTCGGTTTTTGAAAATTGAAAAAAGAACAGAAAATTTGCAATAGTGAATGTAATATTTATTTGGAGCGATACATTAATTCCTTCAATTTGATTTTTAAAGATTATCTCATGTAAATGTTGCCCGCGGCTACGCCTGAGGTAGTTCATCCGTACGCTCCAATTTTGGCATATTTTTTCCAGCATTTCGGTCGGTATCTCACCAATGCCAGCTGCAATGTTCTCTTCCAGGGCTGCAATTGTAACTGGCTTGTCCCTGTACACGAGAGACTTCACGTGGCCCCACAAAAACTAGTCTAATGGGGTCGAATCGCTCCAAAAGGTGAGTTTAATTGCTCACCAATTTCGCCTCTCAGTAGGTCGCTTGCCGCCTGGCATGTGACAACGTCTTGTTGAAACCACATGTCAACCAAGTCAAATTTTTCCATTTTGGTCAAAATAAAGTCGGTAATCATCGCACGGTACTTTGCTCCATTGACTGTAACGTTACGATTTTCATTATTTTTGAAAAAGTACGGTCAAGTACGTGAAGCCGCCGGCCCACAAACTCCACCAAATAGTGCATTTTTCAGAGTGCGTTGGCAGCTCTTGAACTGCCTCTGTCTGCTCTTCAGACCAAATTCGGAAATTCTGTTTGTTGACGTGCCCATTGAGCCAAAAATGAGCTTCGTCGCTGAAGAAAATTCTTCGATAAAAAACACATTTCTCATAGAGCACGAATTTTGATAATGAAATTCAATGATTTGCACGCGCTGTTCGTTTGTTAGTCTATTCATGGTGAAATGGCAACCCTTATTGAGCATTATTGGCGTTGACACATGTGTCGAATCACGCGTGATCATAACGTGATGATAAAATCACCCGTTACATTATCTGACTACACTTAAAATTTGGTAAATAAATCATAGTTTCTTACAAAAAATTTTGAAATAATCTATCAATACATACATTGCTAAAAATTAAGATTTAAATAAGATGTTGGATCTTGATAATATCGTGGTAATATCGCTTTGAGAAAATTTTTAATATTTTTTATAAAAAGTACGTTTAAGAAGAAAAATTGTGAAACAAAAACTATACGATTTGGCTGATTATTCATCTCCGCGAATAAGCATTTAAAAAAAAAATACGGTTAAAAAGACAGTTTTTAAAATACTTAAAAAAAAATCGGGATTGCAAAAACAAAATGATGTTCGATTTGGCTGTTCAACTTATTTCGGTGCAAATTTTGTTCGTATTTTGTTCTCCAACTTGTTTTTTGTCCAACTATTTTTGTCATTCAACTTTATTTCGGTCAATTTTTTGTAGTCTATATGTTATCAAACTTCTTTATCCTCCAAAATTTTTGCCGTCTGGGATTGTTTCCGGTTTAATATTTTGTTTTATAACTTTTAATGGTGGAAGTCTTTGACGTTCAACTTTTCTGCTGTCCAACAGTAGTAGTGAAACTGTTTTTCCGGCTTTATATATTTCTAAAAAATTGTTTGCCGAATAACTTTTATGTAATTCAATTTTCTGTAGTTCCATTTCCTTGTTGTCTTAATTATTTTGCCCAACTCATTTGTCGTCCAACATTTTTGTTGTCAAACTTTTCTTTCATCCGATCTTTTTGTCGTACTATTTTCTTGGCAGCTATGCTTCTTTTGATTTTGAGAAATTAATTTTAAAGAAACGGCACCGCTTTCAAATATACTCGTATATGAAAATCTTGCGTTTCAGCTATCGACGTCAAAAAGCAAATTAAATAATAAAATATGCATAAACAGCACTAAAATTAAATTCTTTGATTCTGTGATTTATGATTGACTTCAGTTTTTCATTACATTTTAATTAGACAGCGCAATACTTGATAGATAACACTACTCGACAAGAAAAATTGCGGCAAATAAAAACCACTCTTTTCCGCTGAATCCGAAAATCATAGTGGTTTTGCTGGATCAGGTCTGGTTTTCGAGATAAAGGGCAAAAACCAAAAACATGCACTGTCCCGGGAGGTAACGCCATATAGGCTCGATTAAAAACGTTATTTTACATGATACTTATTCCATATCTAAAAAAATCTAAAAGTAGACCTCTACGACAAAAATTTTGGAGTAATATATGTCACAACAGCACCACTAGTTTAATCACTACGGCTAAAAACAGGTCAACAAAAATGCAATTTTTTGCAATTTTTCAAAATAATTTCAACTTTGGCACCTTATAACTCGAAAAAAATCTGTTGAACTCAAAAAGTTAGCTACCCTATTTTGTAGCATGTTGAAAACTTAAAATTTTAAATATACTATTTTTATATTTTGGCTTTATTTCATGTAAGTTATGTTAAAAAAACTAAAACAATGTAAGATTCAATTTCATACATTTTTGCTGATTATAATTTTTTTTCAAATAAATTTCATTAAAATGCCAACTGTTTAAACAAAAATGTATGAAATTGAATCTATGATTTTCGGATTCAGCGGAAAATTTTCCTATAGGAGTGGTGGTTTTTATTTGCCGCAATAATATTTTGCAAAAATTTGTCGAGTAGTGTAATTAAACAGCTTTGCGGAAGTGATGCTAAATATTATTTATGATGCGCTTTTTTGTCTCTGAAATAGCTATCTTATAGCCCATGTTTTTAACGCCATTACGCCAAAAATAACACATAAAGAAAATTCAAAGATGTGCTATTTGCTCAGCTCTTTTTTGCGAATCGATAACAATAGAGACGATCTTTTGGTAGGTACTATTTACATTGCCGGCTTTTATTGATAAAATTTTGGTACTAATGACTTTGGACTTAAACTGCACCGGATCGAACTCTGCCGGTATGTAGTAGTGACTTAACCAACAACATAAACAACAACACATAAGAAACACTATACACAAAAACAACTTATAAAATTATAAAGTTTTTTAAGATTTCAAAAATTTGTTTTAGATGTTAAGAAAACTAAAATTAAATTCAGAAAAACAAATATTCTTTCTAAAATACAAATTGTAAAAATATAAAACCTAAAATTTAAAATATAACAAATCTAAATAAAAAATCAAAATAAAAAAACAACAATGCGTTTACAATTCAACGCCCTGTTTGAAGTTGTTTAAGCAAAATAAAACGGGTTTTTTGCATCGATATGTGACAATGGATGAAACAAGGATCAATTACTTTACGCCAAAATCAAAAAGATTACCAGATGAGCGGACAGCAGCCAGTGCAAGCCGGTTGCAAGCTGTTTAAAGCGTCAAAAAAGGATGCTTCACTAAAACCACTGTAACTTTTAATCTAAACGCCAAAATTTCATCAAATTTTCACTCATGTCAATTGGAGACCAGAGCTACACTATAAGGTGGAGAAAAATTAGGAGGTGGCGTTATCTCTATGTTAGTCCCGGGACTTAATGACCCATGTGTTACATACGAGTATATAGAATATTATTTTAAATTATTTATTTGCTATATATATGAGTATTGCCCAAAGTATTGCTCCATTTTATATACGATTTTAAATTCTTTAATACGTAAAAGCTGTAAGCCATATACATACATATAATATTAATCTCACTTTATGGAATCAGAGAGAGTTTATTAAAATAGCAAGAAAATATGAGCGTAAATAGAATGCATAACAGCCTTGTTTTAAATTAACCTTTTGTGAATATCTAACAGGTTAAAAAAATAAATGCTGTTTTGCATAAAATTATTACAATAAATATTAAATTCATCGTCTTTCTCCATTATATTATTACGATAACAAACTGCCCGCCACATTACATCACAGGATATTGCTCCAAGAAGCAATTAAAAACCTGTCCTTAAAAAAAAACTCCATTGTACTTTTAATGGCTCCCAATGGCATTAGAAAACAATTTACTGCGTGCAAACATTTTGTATGGCAAATTTTTCCCACAAGTATGCAACATTTTTTTACACAATTAAACCAAAGCCAAGGGCGTAATTCAAAAATTAGAATACATATATAGATAGGAACATGTAGATTATGTATACACAGAGCCGTAGTAGTTAAGAGGTAATTTTTTTTTTTGAGGCGAGTGATGGATCCAGTCTCTCTGAAGCACATCCCAATTGAATATCTATAGAAAAGGGTAAAGCTCACTACGTTGCGTTGGTGTTTAAAGTATTCGACAGTAAAGATAATATCGTCACGACCTATTAGTTTGATCACACCACACTAAACTTAATTTAACAGTTTCAAAATTATGATAAAAGCTGTGACATTGGAGTCGTATTATTCTGTAATATAGGCAATATAGACAGTCCAAAGATCAACAGAATCAATTTCAATAACCCAATACTCTTGGCTGCTTCATTAAAAGGAACATAATTTTTTCCCACATAATGAAATTCAAATCAATATTGCCTTACCTAAAGAGTAAACTAGATATAAAAATATTTGTCCCACTCACTGTTGACATCAGATCCTAACTTGCCGGGGGAAGGAGGGAGCTCCTTAAGTATGTACATGTTAAACAGATACTTAAAAATGGGACTACTTAACAAACTGTTAACATAATATGTTATAAAATTTCGGGTATGAGGGTTCCAATCCGCTTAGCATAACCGACTTTGCACGTCCTTACTTGCGAAAATGTAGCACGGACCATAAAACTCAAAATGTAACAACATAAATAAATTCAAATTAATTGCATGTTTAAAAAAAAAAAGCAAAAACCAACAGAATGTCGCTTGCTTCCGAAATTGAAATATAGAGTGGGCATTTATTAATATCTATAAGAATTCAAAAATTGACTAACTCAAAAAATCGTTTTTCAAAATAACGTTCACTCTTGCGCGCACACTGCGCACCATAGAGTTTTGTAACAATTTTGTTAACATTTCATAGGCATTAATTATAACTAGGGCCAATTATTAATGGTGTTTATAGTTGGATTTGCCTAAGCGATGTTTAAACACGACAGCCCAAATGCGCAAAATTCACGGTGGTGTGGGCGTTTTTTTTTGTTTATTTTTTATTTTCTTACGACCACTCACCCGGGCAATTAAGCTGTTGTTGCTCTTGAACACGTTTACTGAATTAAAATGTAATAAAATATATGAATGAATCAACTACATTGTAGGTACTCACACTTTATAATCACCCGACAAGAGTTTTATAATCACGGCAAACAGTATGAAGACAACACAGGCCAAACTGACGAAGCTTGCTCGCGCCAACCTTGAAACATTTTTGTACAGGCAAAGTGGCACCACAACTGCAACAGTGACGAAGAAAACAACACCCAAACGAACGGCACCCATAGATGTGCCCCATGAGGGAAAGAAACGTACAAGTACTTTTGATAAGGTATCACCGACGACCACATTGTAGGAGATCATAGCTGAAATGGAAAAGTTAGAGAATTTAAAATGTATACTTAATTTTAAAAATGTATTACTTGGTCATTCTAAAATTCTGAAGATAAGACTTACAAGAAAAATATTCTTTAAGAAATGTATAATGAGCAAGCCTGTGCTAACATCATATTACACTAGCCTACAGCCATTTTGTTTAGCGGTTGGCAATGTATTTTTCTTATGTACTGGACAACACACTTTAAAATTTTTATATGATTGGTTTTCGAGATATGAATTTTTAATTTTCCCGAAGGTAGTCTAACGTTTTCGAACCAACTTAGTGTATACCGATCTAGACAAAAGTTATATCAAATCAAAATGATGGAGTCACCAACAAATCCGGTTCTCAAAATTTTCAAAACGATGCAGAAGCTCAGATTCAATGGATGAAAAAGCTCTATATGCAAAGAGTGATTTTTTTCAATCAATATTGAAATTGAGAATTCAATTAAAATTCTTGAAAAATCGAAATCAATAAATTCCAAACAGTTTTGTGAAACCACACAGAGCAGTTACGTGCACCATTTCATTTCGCGAATTATATCACAATGTACTGAACGGAGGACGAATGTAATGAATGTAAAGTCCAAAGTACTGTCAAGCATGCTGAGATATTCTTTACTATATGGTTTCATCAGTTTGGTTACAAGGAAATACATAAAACTGAATGATAAACTCTTTAAAAACTTACCTAAAAACGGATACATAAATTGCAATAACGATAAAAAATAATATCCATATTTTCCATAAGCTGCCTCCATTATGCCTGGATAACTGAAACGACCGCAAATGTGGCCACATCTGACCTGCAAAAAGAAGTGAAGAGTTGTGGTTAAATGAATCAATAAACAAAAAGAAAAACAAAAGGTCTACAACATTTAAAGCTACAAAAGGATAAGCTAATTTATATTGCAATCTAAGAAGTCAGATTCGTGTATAAGCAAAAGGATAATTACGTTAAATAAGATTTCAATCTGTCTGATTTAAAAGCGGCCTGAAAGCAAAACTGTTAATTCTGGTTATATCTTTTTCAATTAAACCTTATCTTTTCACTCTGAAAGCAATTAGAAAGGAACCTTTCCGTGCAACGTCCGAATTCATCCATGCATATATTTGACAACAATAAAAGTTGCCACTTCCTTCCTTAAAAGATAAGAACTAACAAGCCATGGTATGTGACAGAAAACGATACAGTAAAAATTTGCATAGTATTGAGTTTAATCAAACTGAGAGGATACAATGGATGCATACTTTTATGGAACTTAACTTTTTCTGCTAGAATGAGACAACAAATGATTGGCTACAACACTCAAAAAATATCTAAATAGCAGGATCTAATCTTTCCATCAAATGATTTTCTAAGTTTACAAAGTGTCCTGAAATAATAATGATTTGTTCCTTAAATTTGTGATTTCTTACATTGTGCACAGCTTGTCATTTCAACAAAATTAAATTTCCTCACACAATGAAAGGTAAATCTGTCTGACTGTCACATTATTTGTCTGTCTGTCTGGCTGCCTATTCGTTACCTGCGCTCAAGTAGTCACTCAAGCTTTTATTAACTCAGTTATCGTCACCCATCTTTGTAAAGGAGATGCTGATGACAACCATTACCGCCAACTCAACATTATCTCTGCCATCTGGAAAAAATGCAGTTTTATACTACAAAGCCTTACCATTAGAATCAATGAATAGTCCGTTATAAGTGCGACAAGGATAAGCAACAAAAGACCGAGTCCAAATCCAGCACGATGTAGAGCATATGGTATACCAATAACACCGCTACCCACAATGGAGTTGATATAGTTGAAAGAAGCTTGCGGCAGAGAGGATAAAGAGGTATCACCGAGCGTTGATTCTTGATGTTGTAGTGGTTGTTGTTGCTGATGTTGCTGTTGTTGCTGTTGATGTTGCTGATGCTGATGATTCTGTTGGTCATTCTGTTAGAGAGGGTGAAAGTGTGGAAAAGAAAACATTATAGTTAGGAATGAAAATTCATAGCAAAGTCTTTTTTGTCGTACAAAGTAATGTTGCCAGACTATTACAATATGAAGCATTTAACTCTGAGCTAAACGCTATTAACAAAAAATTTACATTCTGAAAAAAAAAATTATTGAGTATTCCGAACATAAATCACTTGTTTTTGAAATCTGGTTTCGTGCACTGCTTCGGAAATATGTTTCAAAAGTTTGAAACTCGTTATCATATCATGATAATGTGAAAACATTTTAACTTTAGCTCGGAAGTTTTATTAGAAGAATACATATATATTTCTCAAAACATCATCTCTTCGAAATTACTTTAAGGTTGCTCTTGATTGAATAAATTTCTAAGTGACAAACTATGTCTCATAACCAACGAATCGAAATAACCTGATGATCAGCTCAAATATATTTTGTCCAGAAATAATAAAATATTTTTCAATATTAAGAAAAAAATCCATTTTTTAGCCAATTAACTTTAATCTGGCAGCAACATTAGGTACCTGATATTACTCATTCTGCTGTTGTTATTGCAGCGAAAGGTAAAATGAAATTACCTCAGGAGGATTTCAATTTAACGGCTGAGTAAAATTGCGAACGTTAAATTTTCTCGTCATGAGCGGCAAGAAAAATACTGAACCTAGTATTTCATAATGACACAATTTCAAGGTTTTCCAAAAGAACTCCAACATAAATTGCTATCAAAGAAAAAAAAAACCAGCAATTAAACGAAAGTAACCGTTTCATAAAATTGAACAAAAATTATTTGTGTTCGTGACGCATTTTTTCCGAGAAGTCATTAAAAAGTTGGTAATTTAATTTTATGTGAAACTTTTACTGGCAAAGCATTGTGGTTATATATCTCATTTTCATGTTATTTAAGATGCAAAATGGAAAATGGTCCTTTTAAAGTAATTTAAAATTTTCTGCTTAACACTAGAGCAATCATCGTACCAGTTTTGCGTCGCCGGCAGTTTTTCTAGTAATATCTAGTTGTTAAAGAATGATCAATGAATGAACACCACAAATATTAAACTTGGCGAAATTTGCAGCGGCTGTGATTCAGGAGAGTTTTGAACTGTAGCGTTTCTAGTGCTGGAACATAATAAGAGCTGAAAAAGACTGGCCTTACCAGCGGAACTAAAAAAAGCAGCTCAGTCAGTGGGCGACAAATCACGGTTAGGAGGCGGCAATTCCTATTCATATCGCGCTAGAGACAGCGATAGTCGAAAGATTTGAATATACAATAAGTATTGTATGTAATTGAGACTTTTGGAAATTAAAAAGTGTACAGTTCTTTTATTCAGTTTACAAATTTAACCAGATTCTCCGCTCACTTTTACTACTTTAAGGTAAAGAGCGGTATTTTTAAATAATAAAATTATATTGGAGGCGTGTATGGTAAATACCACTCTACAAATTTCGACTATTCGTTAATTCTTATTTTTTGATCGCAAATATTCCTGGAGGATCAATTAAGCGGCCTCTCATGAAATTTCCCATGCATTGAAAAACTAACAATATCGCAAAAAAAAGTCTAAGACGATGGCCGCACTTCCTCTAAATAATTGTTGCGGTTGCCTTGCCCTAAAAATTTTCTCACACAGTTTACCATTTTTCTTTTACATTCCCACACAATGACTACCAGATGGCGCCACGTGACTTGCATATTGAATTGACATATTGAAGAGTTGCTGGCAAGTCCAGTGGCAAATACTCGTATGAATGTGTTGTCTTCAGACACTTAAGATATTTGCAAGGACATTTGAAAGTACCATACCGTTTTCTTTTTTTTGGCGCCAGCTGTTTTTTTATTTAGTATGCGTGAAAGACAAAATATAAAATAAGAAACTTCAGTTTCAATTAACCCACTTCTCACAAGCACATTAAGCTGTCCGTTATTTCTTAATGGAGGATATCGATATATCAACATTTTTTAAAAAACAAAGATTTTGATTAAAAAAACAAAAAAAAATTGTTATTATTTAAAAAAAAAAAACTTTTTAAGTTCATATTAATTGTTATATAAAACTTTATACAACAAGAAACAAAGAGCTTAAATCACTTTTCTGTAGTTCTTAAGCTTTCGAGTAAAAAAATTAAATAAAAAAAAAAAATTAAATTGCTCGTTGTGTGCTGACATGGCATTAAATTACCGCGTGAAATCCGTAGAGAAATTCGAGTAATAACGGACAGTCTAATGCACATTGAACTAGCTATGTACTTTGGCGAGCAGCTTGAGACTAAGAATCCTTTTCATTCTCAAAACATACAAGCAAACATAAGAGTCAGTAAAAAATATCTACCACATATCCTTTTCAATATTTCTTTCCAAGTACGATGCTGTACAGGAAGAGCACTGATAGTTGTAACAGCAAAATTATTATGTCGGGACTTAATCGATACTGAAGTGTTTTGTGGCCAATGACTGTGTATGTACATAGTTCCCTTTCGTCTAACATTCAAACATACAAGTAAATGTATGAGTTGAAAGAAAAAACTATTACATACTTAAAATACAAACAAACAAATTGTGAATCATCAGTATTTTTTTTAGCACTTAAGGAAATTTGATCTGGTGCTAAGGGAATGCTCAGATTTCTTAAGGACAATAATATGTTTACTTTATGGGACACATACATATGTACATACATACATACAATAAAACTATATTTGACTCGAATCGCTACGAGTTTATTATAAGAAAATTTGTTATTATTTCTTTTATTCGTTTAAGGGGTCATTCTGTCTGTGAATTTTATGTTTTGGTATCATAGGATTCAGAATGAATCGAAGAATACCAAAATGTTAAAGAAAAACAACTGAAAGCGCTTAAGTTTTTTTACAATGTTTCTTCTATTAACCATTTAGTAATTTAAGCCATACGCCATTGTTTTTTCTTGACACATTTCACTTGTAAAACTGGAGTTGGACGTACCTTAGAATTTTGATTTCGTAGAAGTATTTTGGATAATTTAACTGGTTAACTTTTTTTTACAACTGACGCTAATGTTAAATCACCGATCCTTAGCTTTAGGATGTGTTGGACAATAAAAAATAAAACGCATCATAATTTTTGCTAAATATTGAGACAGCCAAATTTTTATATATGTATAAGGCAATGGACAAATTGCTCTTACTCACATATTGCCAAAGTTAAAGGATATCATAATCAATTTTAATCGTAATCGATTTATGTAGCATACGGGTGAGTTAATCCAAAAGAAAATAAATAACCATTTTAAGGTAAACTTAGCTCTGTAAAAAAAGTTCTCTGAGTTAAACTGACTACAGAATTGAATAAATTTTTTTTTTTTTGGATAGCCGATATGAATTACATCACTGTAAAAAAAGTTCTCTGACTGAAAGTTATTTTGACGTAATTGGTGTTATATCATATTTCAGCACTTTGAGTAAAAAAAAAATTATTTGCTTAGGTTATCGTCGAAATGTTCACCTTTGTGTCTCCAAGGAGTTACCCATATTAGGATTTGATCTTTTTGCATGACTTCTTTTAAAAAAAAACCACATACGCGTCAGCACGTAAGTGCACTTAATTTGCAGGCATAAAGCGTAACGGATTGAACATTTGATTTAAATATTCCTAGTTTAGTAAGTGTGTTGAGATGGTGTTAGAACTCGATATTTTATGGAGATGTACATTGACGTCTTTTTCTTTTATTGATAGACCAAGAGCGAATGAATTTTAACTGTTGCGAGAAAATTGGTTTGAAGACGATATTGTTGGCGTTGGCCCATTCATCTATGTGACACTAGAAGTCCCATTAGATGGATGGGTCTCCATTTAGAATATAGTTTAGCACAACATCCAGCATAACTAGATATAAAATATCAACATCAAGTAATCTTGACTTTCTCAAGTACTTGACGCGATTTAAGGCCCAACAGTCCTTAAAGACCTTCGACTTGGCTTTATTCTCATCGGCATTCTGTTGCGTTCGCTATAGGAATACTAATTGGTTCCACTTTTAAGTGATGAACGCCATTAGACTTTGTTGGGTACGAATTCTACGAAGAGCATAGTCTTTGCTAGGTCGCTGATTGTTAAGATGGAAAAAGACCGCTGAATGAGCATTAACTTTTTTCAAATATAAACTTTGTTTCTCTGCGAAAATAAATTCTCAAATTGCTAAATTCGTTAACAATGACTACAAAATCAAACCAGAAAAAATTACTAAAGGAATATGTAAAACCTGAAACTTTCAAAGTCAAAGTCAACAATATTTGGTTTGTTGGTTGGTTGATAGGAACTGAGGCTCGAACATGTAAAACATATGCTTAAGCTTTTAAGAACAAAAGCGACATAACAACTGTAATAACAGAACAGAACAGTAGCTATGAACATGAAAGCTGTCACTTTGCCAGTTGCAGAGTGTGAAGAAGCAACCAGCAACTAAATATGAGCACGGGTATTTGTAGTGACAACCTTGAACCTTCCGCACAGTGGTGAAATTAATTTCTTGTTAACGAATATCTCACAATTGTTGGTCATCGAATAACTTCTCCGGGGTCAAACTCATCACATTGTTTAGGCGTCTTAAGAAACCAACAATTAATTACCTTTCTTCTAAATTTTTTGCGGATATTCTCGAGAATATATATATTCCCAAAGACTCATTAGAATCACTTAGCACTTAGTTGGCACAGGAGTCGAAGTGTTTGACCCAGTCCTTATGTAGATATTTAAGCTTTTCTTTTCTGGGTAACCACCAGGCAATCGAATTTGAAAATTTCTTTGGGTTCAAATATTCTGCTTTACTTCCAACTAACAAATTATTATGTAAATTTGTGAAAAAAAGCAAAATCTGCATACCAATTTTGAAAGTTACATATCATCGATGCGACTAGAAAAAGCTATGCGAATTAAAGTTAATTTAGAGTAGAACACAAAAATATTTTTAAAATTTTTCGTCTACTTGCAGTATTATAAATGATGCAAACAAAAAGTTCTATATAGGTCTTATTCCAAAAATTCGTTTGTAAAAATCAAGCTACGTGCGAGTATTTTCAGCTTTTAAGTAAAAAATTTAATTTTATTCCTACTGTAAGCCGTTTGCCTGCATAGAATCTAATAACATTCGAAAAATCTGCGGTGGAAATCGGAGTTCAAACTCAAAGAGAATATTGTCTTTTTTTTTTTTCAGGGATACCAAGGATAGGGGATGAGGTGTAGAAACGTATTCAAATGTCAGTCAGAGAGCATAAGCTGTGAAATTCAACTTGTTGGTTGCGTTTGTTTGTGTTGGGACCATCAAAGTACAGCTGCGTCAATGGAAGGAGAAACTGTTTCGCTTTGATTTGGTAAGACCAGAACGAATGATAGTTGGTGGCAACGCAGCTACTTACCTATTCGTAGCATTTAAACTTTAATTGGCATTTCTGCACTTGTAAAACTTTAACTTTTTAAAATAACTATCAAAATAGTTATGAACTTTTGGGTAAAAACTATGTTTTTTCCGTATCATAAAAATTTTAGATCACTATTGACAACTGAAAATTAAGTGAACAACTGATCACATTGAACGGAAACTTCGGTTTCCAATTAAAATTTGTATGTACAAATAAAAAGTTGCATAATTCACAGCGAAGCAACAGAGAATTAAAAAAAAATTTAATTAACTGAAAATATATTCAAGCTTATTCTGCCATCCGACAAGAGCCATCTCGACGAGACACATTCCTTTCGACTGAGAATAAGAACACTATCTGTCGAGAAGATGAAAACAGAAAAATTCGAAATCCAAAACTTAGCTCAAAGTTGTTCTTTTTTTCGAAAGAGAGAAATCCATTTTGGTGGCAAAATTATCTTAAGTTTTAAAATCCATAACATAATAATAAAGTGGTTCTCAAATTGTTATTTTTGAAACAACAACGAGCTACTTCCATACAGAATAAAATATCATAAAATTTTGATAGCACCGATAATTCCGGAACTTTCCACCGATATTATTGAGAAAACGGAGAAATTTCTACTCCTAACTAAAAAGTATACAATATAAGCATATCCGGTTTTCTGGGCTACTTGATAAAATTATTCGTTTAATAAAAATTAACATGATGCTCTACAGTGCAACAACGATTTCTTGAAATTATCAAATAAGTGACATTACAATTAAATTTAAACTTTTCTCATAAAACAAACATAATCATTATGAAAATACTTGCGGGGTAACATTCGTAAATTCACATAAATTCACATAAATGAAGTTTTTGTTTTTATTTTTTGCATGACTTCCTGCTTTCATTTTATAAGAACGCACGTATTTATATATATTTCAACACTGAAAATAACTATTTACTAAACATCAAGATATCAGTTTAATTTAGTTTGAGTTGTTCTGAAAGATGTTTCAAAAACAAAAATTACAAATATATTTAAGCGACTTAATATTTTTCCATACACTTAGGGCCGCTTCTGACAGTGCTAAGTTAACCCATTAGCTATCCTGTCAAATTTGGTTCGTTAACTAATTGCTAAGTTGTATTATGAAATTGAAATTGGATAGATAACCTCAAATTTTTAGTTAACGTAAAAAAATTACTTATTTTCAAATTTTCTGCCACACAGTTGAGCCTTAGGAAGTTTTTTTTGTTGGAGGACCCCCTTTAATTATTTATGAGAAATAGTTTTTTCGAGACCATATGAATACACTCTCAGTCGTTTGTCCCGTATGTAAATTTTCTAAAAGTTTTTTGACTAAATGTTCCATAAGGGGAGCTAAGGACTAGTGCTGAAGGGGTAGTGTAAATAGACTTATCTTGAATTTTGTCCTTTAATGAGGAAAAACTTTGCTTCAGAGGCCTTACCTCTCAGACTTGAATTAAAAACAAGTCATAGAATAGCGTTGTAAAAATTCGGCATTTTTCGAGCTTGACAGCTTTTTTTCGATTTCATCAAGGTTTTTTCGACTTTTTCATTATATTTCAAATTTTTCAACACATTTCACTTTTAAGGATTTTTAATCTCTTTAACCTTTATTTGACCTTTACATAATTTTCCGACTTTTAATTTTCGAACTTTTTGTTTTTTTTTAACATTTTCCATTTCTTGATATTATTTCATTTCATATAATATATATGACATATATATATTATATAATATATATTACTTATGACGACTTATTTAATAAAAAATTCCACAATTTCTTGACTTCTTCCACATTTTCCGGTTTATTCAATACCATTCCAAATTAACATCATTTTCCAATTTTGTTAATAAAAACATTTTGAACAGCAAACAAATTTAAAATTCAGGCTTCAATAATTAGAATAAACTTAAGTGGAAATGTTTTCCGTTGAAATTTCTTTTGATTTAATAATGAAATCTTAAATTTTTCTGATTTGCAATAAAATTTTAAATATTTTTAATAAAAAAAAAATTTGAATTTCAACCGATTTTTTTAATGTTTGGCAAATTTTGTGGCAATCATAGAACTATGCATAACTTGTTATAATTTCAGTGTATTAAGAGATATTCATTCTATAATACATATGTCATGAGAAAAAAACCTATACCTCTTAAAGTTTTTACAATGAAACAAATTACATATTAAGTACATAAATGCTTACAGAAAAACATGAAAAATAAAATTAAATTCATATGCTACATAAATAAATATAGTATAAACTTTGTTAAGAAATCTGCAGGCTTATATTGACAGTAAGTTGTTAGAGGGGCAAAAAAGCACATGTCACTTTCAATTTGTCATTTAATGTCAGCCATACATCATGAAATGTAACATATTCATTCAAGTGTAAAATAAAAAGATCTTTGTCTTCGCTTCTTGTTATTTTTATTAAATTGTAAAAATATTTGATCAAAAAAATAAAATCAAGTAGGAAAACATTTTGAAATCACAAAATTTTGGTTAGAAAATGTGCACCGAGAAATCTGTTTTTCTTGTGTTACTCGAATTTGTTCGAGTCCTTATCACTCTTATTCCGGAAGGAGCTATTTGTTCCACGTAATTAAGAAAAGTTAAAAAATAATCTAAAATAGATATCTTTTTATTTCATTTTTTACATAAGTTGGTTGACTATTTATCAACTTAACGCCTTCCCCAAATACGAAAGCTAAGTCCGTTAACAAATTGAAAGAGACTGTAAGGCGAATAACTTTCGCAATAGTTTATCCGCTCATATTTTTTGCCAGTGGTACTATTGCTTTCATCGTTACTGTCATAGGAGGATTTATGTCGGGAATAATCCATTTCAATTTCGTTCCATCAATTCACTACGATGATGAAAAGTAACACTTTTTAACCTTGTTGTTTCATGTAAATACAGAAACTCTTCAGTTGTTCATTGAGGACTTATCAATGTCAAATCTTTTTTGGCCAAAATTCATTGACGCAAAATAAAAATCAAATATATTTATTTAACTGCAAATTTTCCTAATGCCGTATAATTTCTTTTATTATGACTATTAAATGAAACAGCACAGTAATTTTTGTTATATATGCATTATAAATAAACATTATGTAAGATTTTATCTTTGTATATGAAAAGTTTTACGGCTAAAAATGTAAATAACTATTGCAGATACGTATCCTATAGGATAGAAATAATCTAAGCACGCAAAGTTCAAATCAAAGCTATGCACATACATACATACATATGTATGTACATTAGGGTTTTTTTTTTAATTTTATTCTGAAACTTACATATTTATGTTTTTAGTATATTTATAAGGATAGTTTCACCTCCAAAGAAAATTTCCGAGTTCGATTACTTAGAGTTCACATAAGGCCAACGAAAATTAACTATCTAAGAAAAGTCCTAAGTATAAGCATGTGAGATCAATAGTTCTCAAGAATTGTTTGAAGAACAAGGGCAATATATCCTAAAAGGATAATACACATATACAGAGCCGGATTACCGCCTACACCAACAATGCCGTGCCATAGGGCGGCAAAATGGTCTTAATTTGCTAGGGAATTCAAAAATGAGGACCTTTTTTTTTAGTGACTGAAAGTAAATCCATGGAATTTTTAGGGAAATATATTTAATTTTGCTAGAGTTTTTAAAGGTGAGAAGTGAGGACTTTTTTTTCGCCCGTATAGTAATTGAGTAAGAGCAATTTGCACCGTGAATTTTGAAGTAACCAAAACTAAACTAATTAACTCGTACTTTGGCTCCAATTACCTGATTTTAATAAAAAATTATGAAGCTTGCATAGGGTACCAGATAAAGAAGCTTTATCGGCCTTAGGTGATCATTAGTTATTCGACTGTGGAAATTTCCATTGCAGGTAGATTTAAATTTATATACTATTTGCTTAAAAATAATTAGTAAATTTCAGAGTTCGAAAACTTACAGAAAAAAACACCCTAATAATGTACATACATATTATGAGATGCGATTAATTTTTCTTATTTTCTTGCTCTTATCAAATGTTAAAGTTCATTGTTTACCTACAAAATGTTCATACTGCCAAAATTTTATGAAATTAACAAATCTATCTTTTTTTTTAATACATATACATATGTTCCTTACAGCGTTTTGACCAACACGTGCAACACTTTGCAAAAATAGAGAAATAGTTTTTGGCTCGAAATATTTCGACTGCACCTTAGGCATTAAATTTCACATGTTAGTTTTGTATTATGTAGATATGTATGTATTAGCCAATGTACCCATTAGGGAATAGAATGCTCAGAGCACTAAAGCGATAACCACGGAAATTCTCATGTTGGGACGAGGTATATGATATAAAGTTAATGCCCTTCTTTGGCATATTAAACCACAGTTTTACCCAAATTGAATTAATTTTTTTCAAATTTAATTTATTTAGTTTATGTTGGAATCAATAGATTTTTGTTAATTTGATGTACTGTATTGGGAATTGACGAAAGTCAAATTGTTTATTAGGAATAATGTAATCAATTTACTTAGATCGTATTTGATGTCATTTTTATGAATTTTTCTAAGATTGCTTAGAAGACTAATCAGACTATAGCCATAAGTCTTGTAACCCGTATTAGGGAAATATTGTAGCTTTAACCAAGCATTTATAATAAATTTTAGATCTTTTTTCTCTACTGTAGGGAGATTTTTAAGAATAAGTTTTAAACATCATCTAGACCGGAACCTTTTTTGAGAGTAAAATACTAAAATACTTATTAATACTTAATTCCATTGTAACAATCGAAACATAGTAAATGGAGATAGGATCCATAACAGTTTGATTGAAATTGTTCAAAATTTCACTTAAAAATTTAATGTGAATCTGATTACTCAAACCTCCGACCCCACTATGATTAAAAAACAAAATTTTTGCAAATGAAATTGTTTTGTCATTTTCTCTAAGTGGGAAGTGTGTACTTTTTTCCTAAGACTTTTTTAAAATTCCAAAATGGCATTGAACATTTATCAAGTCTGATAATTTTATTATTATTTTATATTTTGTTTCCATATTGCTGGATTTCATATCTTATTTTGCCAGTATTCAGCCTGTTGTCTATATCTCAACCAGTGGCGTCGAAATGAGCTTTGCAGAGGAACCATTTTGATTTGGTAATCCATTAGCAATAAATGGCTATAATTTTTAAATTTTTTTGAACATTTTTGAAATTTTATTGAACAAATTTCGCTTCGAAAGTGGGAAAAATGTGAAAAACAAAAATATGGACATATATGCGGAAATGAATTTAAGTGGTTTTCTGCCTAGTTGATGCAAGTTGCTGATCTTTTATCAGCTATTTGTGGCGATAGGGTCTTACGAACATGTTTATTTCCCACTGGGTATCCATTGATATTGACTGAAAGTTAGAAACACAAGTACTTATGCAAAGGCACGTATGGATATCGCAGAATATATTTTTAGGTTAAGGTTAAATATAGCACCAATCAGGAAAAATAAACTCACACATACTGTAGTAGTTATTTGAAAGTTTTTCACACATTTTCTAAGTGTCTGCCTTTTTTTTGTGTCACAGCTCCTTCGAGGTTATTCAAGCTCATCAAGGCTTACTTAATACAATGTACGAGTATGATATGCCCTTACTGTGTATGGCGTAAAAAAAGGAGATGTTCTACAGTTGGCATTCCTTTTAAATTATTGCCGTAGGCATTCAATATAAAGTGTTTTTCATTCAATGAAAGAAGAGAAAATATTTTTTTTTCATAATAAAAATAAAACTCATTAAGTGCAGTCATATGTGCAAAAAATAATTAATTTTAATTATCTTCTTTATTACGATTACACTATTTCATGTGTTTGTAATTTTGTAATTGTCTTAATTAAGGTCAAGTGGAGGTCATAACTAATACGAGTCTTCGTTTCTTGCACGTTTTTAATTAATATTTTATCGTAGATGTCTAATCCTTCTGAATTAATAAAAAAGAAAATAAATAGAATTTTGCTCTTTGTCAAAGGAAAGTTGGATTTAATGAAACAAATAATGCAAATACTAAATATTCCAAAAAATAATTTTTTATTATATATAATGTCATAGTAATGTCATGTAATGTCATATTTTTGAAATAGTCGGAATGGTTTTTTGGTTCGAAAAAGTCTTATACCTTACTTACTTAAATCCAGCTCTACCTATAGCCGTATGAAAACTGACTTATTTTGCACTGCAATTCAAAAGTTTAATATAAGAATTTTTCATTGTGAGATTTGGTGAAATCAATTGGCCTTCTAGATCGTGATATTTGACGCCGTTTGAGTTTCCTTGTAGAGTTACGCGAAAATTCGTGCAATTCTCTAAATCTTGAGTTATCAAAACCTATATTCGTCAAGCCATGCTCGATTTTCATCTCAAATCGTGCAGAAAATTATTGAAAATTGCCTCAAAAAAAAAAAAAATGAAGTGCTGATGGAGTTCTCATTGTGGCCATATGATTGATGTTGAATTTCATACATAATGGCAATCCGAATGATATTTTTTTTTTAATTTTGATGAATTAGACAGCCTTGTATAGTACTAAAGTTAATTGATTAATCAACGTGTTGAAATTCATTTATTTAATTATAACATAAACAACAAAAGGATTTAATAAGCGCACGCACACAACGGAATTGGTTAAATTGGAAAAAAAAAAAAAACAAACGAACTTACTCTTTAAGTAAGAGCACACAGAACCGCCTCCACAATTGAAATACGAATACAAATAGAAACTAAACAAATTGTTGCTAATAGTCATAAGGGACTCATTACCAACAACTTTGACATTAAAGCTTTGGCAACACTCGACAATTGCTGTTCGTAAGGTCTTGAATAATGTTACATTTTTAATTAAGGGAAGGAAATTGGTATAAACAGATAACACTGAGAAAAACATATCCGCAAACTTCTAGACTGTTATTACTCATAAAACCTAAAGTGGGAGAAAAACGCATTTAAAGTTTTCAATAAGTTACTTTTTATATGAAAATGATGAAATTTATGTCTACATAAACTCTTCCCACAAGACAAGTTTATAAGATACCTTTCTGATTTTCTTACACAGAATAAAACGTGAATATGAATATGAATGGCGAATATTTCTGCATCATTAACTCAAAAATCAAGTTTTTTTAGTTATGTCAGTCTTGAATTAAGTGAGCGATATGTACATTGATTTACCTTCTTTTTTTTTTTTTTTAGTGCATGACGTATGGCAGGTATAGCACTAAACTTCTGAGGCAGCGGGGTCGTATATTGCTATAAGGTGTTAAAAGAGCCTGATAAAAACGGAACGGAAACACCTCTTTAGCTTTACATATTTGAAAACCGTGTCGGATAATCAAATTAAAAAAGAAAACCTCTGTAGAAGTCTTCTAACTTTTTTGAGAGCGTGTGTGACGGTTGCATGTTAGGTCGATAGAGGCAAAATTAAATAAGAATGATTTTCGACTTCCTGAAGTGTATGAATACTCCACACTCTCGGAGCTACTCAAAACCTCAAAAGGTTTCCTAAGATCTTATAGCTATCCAGGGAAGGATACTTGATAGGAACGTGAAAATCGTGCAATTTATTACAACTTTAATAAGTTACATATGTTGGATTGTGGTCTCGTTGTGAGATTTCATCTACAGAATAAATTACTGAGACCATTTGTACCTTCTTGAGTACATTTGCATCGTGAAAAATTGCCGTCAGTACATTCGACAAGTCTTTAGTACATTCGGTACATTTAAGACTATTCCTACAAAATTATCATTTTTTTTTTTGGTAAATTTACTTAGCTGAAATATGTGTAGAAACGTGGAGTAAACTTTGATGTTTTTATTGTACAGATGTAACCAGCGATAAATTAACATAGAATTTTCAATTTCCTATGCTCACACCAGTTATGTTCAAAACAGTTTTACCCTGGGTGTAACGGCATAAGTTTACCGTCTGTATATTAACATTCATTGCATTTGATCAGCTGGGTGGCTATGTTTATCAAATAAAAGCACTGCCGTTGACACCTGATTGCGAGCAGATTGTGACAAATGCAAATGCCATCAATTGACAGTGGGAAGGCGTGTTCGTTTGTTAGTCGTTTGCATTCATTGACATTTGCCTTTTACTTTTAACACTCGAACGGCAGACAACATAGGAATTGGGCCTCTGTTGAACGCAAGTGTAGTTAGCAGTGCCAAATTATTAATGTCTTGCTAAATTATTCAAAAATATACTGGCAGCAATTTGTGGTTTCTATTTAAATCACACGATGCAAGTTTCATTTACATGCATTTACATGGTATGAAACTAATGAATTCTTACAAATAAAGCTGCAATTAATTATCTATTAATGAGAGACTATAGCATATTTAAATTTGGTTATGAGTTGAGTATAACTAAGCAAACAAAATCTAAATTTAATGTATCACAAATTACTTTATTTAATCATGCTACTGTATAAGCGCAAATATACGATAGTTTCAGAAATGGAAAATATTTCAAACTGAATTTTACAACATTAATGCAAATGTTTCAAAGTTTTTTTGACACAAGAAGTAAAATGCAGTTAAAGGTCAGAACCTACATAACATTTAGTGGGGAAAGTAAAACTTTTGGATCTGCAACGAATTTAATCATCATAAATGAAAATCTTTTACACACGAAAGCAGGAGAAAACAAAATCTTCAGCAAGGCTGTGCGTTTTTATGGCGTTGAGTGAAGTCTGCTCAGCCAGCGAGTTGTCAGTCGTACTCTGTGTACACTGTTGGTGCGAATGCACATCTTTTGGAAAACTTCATTAAGAACAGAAGTCGCTGGGAAGATGTTCAACAAGTACGCGTGTAATTAAAAGTTTTTACTTCCGTTCCTTGCATCAATGTGCATTAAAAGAAGCAATCCAACACAAACTTTCCAGTTTTTATAGTTTGCTTTTACAGAGTAAAGTAAATGGACAGACAATAAGTTTATGATGCTATAGTTTTAGTAACGTTGCTTTACAAATTTAACTTTTTATAGTTTAGTGAGTGAGTGCTTTTTTGGGCTTACAGACATTTTATATATCCACATATTTACTGGTGGGTATAAAGTACATGGTGGATAAGGTTATTGAGTTTCCGCCATATTGGCTCCGCCATTTTGAATATTAAATTTTTGACCTTGGATTCGTATTAAGCGACCCCAAAAATCCCCGTATACCAAATTTTGTGCAAATCGGTTGATTTTTAATTGAATATTGAATCCGCCATTTTTATTTTAAAAAATTTGAAAATATAGCCTTAGATACTTAACCGGTAGCCCTAAAATCTAACGTCTAACTAATTTGATACAAATCGGTTTACTTTTGAACTTGAATCCACCATCTTGATTTTGTCAAATCTGACCTTAGATTCGTAATCACTGACCCCTTAAGCCTCTTTATACTAAATTTTCTGCAAATCGGTTGACTTTCAATAATTCTGCCACCATATTAGATTTTTGACCGTCATATTGGATCCGCCATGTTGGATTCTGTCAACCGACCACAAATGCTTTTTAGGAGCTACAATTTGAGCTAAGAAACGACCCGATGGCTTGCGAATTTTTATTTTTATAAGCTTTTTTTTGCTGTATACTCGATTTTTCTCCGGCTTCCGGCCGCCATATTGGATCTGTCATTTTGAATTTCAGAATGAGCCACATTGCTTTTAGAAACATTTAAAATTTTAAGACCTCGTACGTCTTGATCGGTCAAGCCAATTTTCGGCCAGGTGGGTGACCCAGGTAGCTTGACGTGAAACGTCTCATATATATTTATATCGGTCATTCTCCAAATAACTACACACTTCGTTGTTTTTTTTTAAATTTATTTTTAATATTTTTCGAAACAAAATAACTCAAAAACTATATGTAATATGATAATAATAAAACCTTCAATCATTTTTGTTTGGAAAGGCTCTACTTTAATAAAATAAATTTGTTTGAACATTAATTTTTTTATTTATGAAAACGTTTCTCAAAATATATTAGATGCATTTTATATATTATTTCTTCCAAAATTACAAATCGAAATTCCCCACATAATTTTGGAAAATATCCAATATTAAAAAATTCCATATTTTCCGAAGTTGTGTCGAGAATTCCGATTTGAAAGCAGATACATTTTTAGGATTGGTTGGACAATAACATCAAAAAAAATAAGATGTTACATCGAAGATATTTTCAGACACATTTTTATAAATAAAAAACATTAATGTTTAACAAAATTTATTAATGTATTTTTTCTTTCATCAAATTATAGCATTTTTAAGCAAAAAATGTGCTTGGTTTTCTAATTATGTTCCCATAGTTTTTGAGATCTTTCGTTTTATAAGATGTTACAAAATAAACAAAAAGCAAGCAATGTGCGTAGCTATTTAAAGAATGAACGATTTACATAAATTTTTATATAAATTTAAGAAAAGTTAAATTTTTACACCTGCAACTACAACACCATTCACTACCAATTACCTTTCTCAATTTATTTATTTTTGCCTACCTTCATTAAATTGTTGATGTCATCAAAGGCATGAATCTCAGTTGCTGAAGTATCGCTGCCCTGATTGTTGATGTTGTTGTTGTTGTTGTTGTTGTCATTTATGTAGTCGTTTACACCGTACAATTTTCGTTCAATCGAAATATAAATTTGCAGTGACAACAGCAGCAGCCGCAGCAGCATGGGAAATGTTGTGATGTTGACGTTAAGTTTACATAGCAAACAAAACGGATATCCGGTTGATGTTCGTTATGTGATGTCGTTGAAAATATGAAAAAAAAAAACAACAATATTGATTCAATTTGAGTTATTTACTTTACTATGCTATTTTCTAGCATTTGAGATGGGCTCTTTAATATAAAATCAAATACTTGCAAATATGCAGTAAAAATTTTTTACTCTGAAAAAGGATATTATGATTAAGTGGACATTAAACTCAATATAAGCTAATATAGAACCATAGTGTTTTATTAATAAAATTCATCTCAGAATTAGTTCTTTATTAGAAGTTGCTAAACTCGTTAATCCAGAAAAAACAAGATGTACATATGTACGTATGTATGTCCTTAAAAATGAAGAATGCGCATAGTAAACTCTTATTTAAATTATATTTTATTAAATTATATTATCTTAGCTGACAAGTCTTAAGTGCAGCTACTTTTAAGCAAAATTTCCTTATTTTTACACACATCTACATCTATCCATTAAAGAGCAGTTAGCACAACATGAGAAAAACAACAAAAAAGCTTTCTTCTGTGATATTTTATCACGTATAGCATCGTACATTAAAAACATGTTACTAATATCCTCTTGTAAATAAGTAATTTCCGTCAAAGTCAAATTTAGTAGGAGGCTCTTAAAAGTTTCAGCGTGAATGTTCGCAACTGGCAGTAAGTGCAAAGTGTGTAAATTTAATAAGACCGGTCCTTAGTATAAAATAGACTCGAACAAAATTGTATTACTCAATTTACGGAAAATGATGAAATTGTAATTCAATGATGGTTTTACGCTTTTACTTATTATGTTTCGCACATATTCTAATGAAATTATTTTATATGTAATGAATTTTTCAAGCTTTTTTGAACTTTCAACGAAGTTTTGTTGCATATGTGGAATATTTTGTGAATTTTTTATGCGATATGAGCGTAGCATTGTTGAAATGCTTCTGCATATCTTAGTAATTTAAATATTTATATATGTGTGCTTGTATGCAAGTTTGTGTGTGGGTGATGCCACCAAAAATGTCTTGTACAGATTGGAAAGTATCCCAGATTGGAATTTGGAAAAATTATAATTTGAAAATGAATATCGTTTATTTGTGTCTAGGTAACGCTTTCTTGTCGAATTTGCTTCTCCAAGCCGTACGAGATCAGCCGAGGCTTGGTGTGAGACATGGGTAGGTACATGTGGCCCAACCACGTTGTCCTAATACTAATACAAAAGTATGTTTCGGGGCTTCAGTGGTAGTTACGGCACTCTCCATCTGTGACAGCGAATAGCTCCATTGCAATAAGTCTCAAGTGGTCAGATTAGATGATCTTGTATGCTAATGAAAATCGCGAAAAGAGGAGGTAACACGGCTTGGAATAGTGTCTTTCATTGACGCTTTTGGCTCTAGCGGTTTGTTTGCAATGGCACTATTTTGTTCAAACCATGTGACCACTAAAATGCGCCTCTCTAATGTTTCGGAACATTTTTCTATATTCTCGCACATCACATCAATAAACGGTCTGTTCTAGATCTGCTAGCACTTGGCTCATCTCGTAATGAATCAGTCATTTCAAGGCAAGAAAAAAGGGGATAATTTTTTTCTGTTCTATCAATATTGGTTTTGGTTTGGCAAATTTTAAAATACCAAATCCAAGACACTACCATGATGACAAAAGCAAAACCAATACTGAGAGCGTGAGACCAAGACCCAATGTGCAAGACTAAGACTAAGTGGTGATATGCCAAGTCAGTTTTGGTCTTACAATCTTTGTCATGCATATTTTGCAAGGCCAAAATTAAGAGGGCAAAACTTAGACTACACTTATTTAAGGAACGTCGAAGCATTACATTTTGGGAATAAAATAGATATTCGTACATTTGCGCAACTTCATAACGGCTGCCGCTGTTGGATCCGGAACCCAAAATTTATGAGCTGTGAAACTAAGCCCATTTAAAAGCAATGATATTCGTATCAGTCTCAGAATGACGATGAATTTATATTGAGTAGAACACAATACATCTGTATCTATATCGAAATTGGTCTCGGCGCTTTTGCGTACTCTCACAAGTAGTTTTATCTGAAGAACTTTACGTGTATCGCTTTTTTAATGGACTTTTCGTTTAATGTATTTTCTGCTTTTCCCAACATTTTTTTTATGTTTTTTTTTTCTTTGTTTGCATAAATGTATTTTCCATAACAAAGAGAAAAACAAAAACATAACTAATATGTTTTTGTTGCCACATGTTCAAGTTGATAATCTATCTGCTGAGAATATAGTATCCCTTCATACGATGCGTATGCTAGTTACCCAGTAAACACTTTTTTGAAACGTGGAAAAGTGAAATTTTAAACAACGGCACGTTGGTTTTGACAGCGCACGAGCTCACATTCTCACGCTATGCGATTATTTGTGCGCGAAAAACTGTCCGGGAGGTAGTGATCGCGAAGGCGAACTAAAAATGGTGATTACATCAGCGGACTTGGACTTAAATCAAACCAAATCAATATTCAATTATCAATAAATATTAATATTAATATATATTATATTTCCTGCCATAACATAATCACATGATTTATTTTTTTTTTTCGTTGGAAAGGTTGTTAGCCTTTTTGGGGCAGTGCCAAATATAACTAATGTCCTCTAACAGGAGGCATGGCAACCGTTTCCACGGTTAAATAGTGCGCCGCTTTTGATGAAATTTGGTATGAAGATAGATTGAACTTTATAAAAGGGAAAAAAGAAAATAAATAACTTTGTGTTCTTTCAGTGGGCGTGGCATTGCCCCTAATAGGAAAAAACGCTGTCACGGCTTAGCCGCTACATAGATTTTAATGAAATGTGGTATGGCGATAGATTGATTTCTGAGCAAAGATACATATATGTTTTATTAGGCGGTAACATGCTGCTAACAGGAATATATGTTCTCACAGCTAAAGTAATGAATTGATTTTGATGAAATTTGGTATGTGGATAGGGATATGGCAAAATGATTTATGATTATGATTTATGTTTTTGGCTATCAGGTCATGGTAAAATGGTTGGACGAGTAGGTGAACGCTAGTATTTAAAACTACATAAAAAGCCAACTTAAGTCTTCTAGAAGAGTTACAAATTATATCAAATAATCTTATAGAGGAGTCACCAAGTAAACGCATAGATGATTCAAAATCAATTATTTATATTATGCTCGTTATTGATCTTCTAAAGAGTATCAAGGCGTTTGCTAATTGTTGCGTAAAACTCTTCTCGAAAACTTATAAACACATTGCCATAAATGATAATGATTTGAAAATCTTCCAAATATTTACTGGGTATAAATATAAAAATCTAAAAGGTGAAATAGAAAGTTACTCAGATGATGAATTTTTTTTTTCGCAAATGTGAGTTTGTTTCGTTGTGTGCAGCTGTCGCAAAGGATTTGAGTTGTCAGTTAGCGTTGAATTGAAGAATTGAAGTAAAAGGTTTTTAGAAAAAGTTGCATACCCCAGAGGTAAACTGTGTACGTTAGAAAACATTGTATAATTGAATTCGTCATTTTTTTTTTGTTATAGATTATTGTTTCAAAAAGTTTATTTTTATTTTATCTGAACTGATAAAAATGCATTCAATTGGGAATTTAAGACACATTAACTTTTAATTTTCTGATCAAAAAACTGTCAGTTTAGTCAATTTAAACACAAATTGTTATATTTATTTTAATTTGGTATTGCGGGGAATTTTATTTTCTATAGGACTGCACACTAACCTGGTATTACATTTTAGATGTAATGATGCTCTTTTTATTACAGAACAATTGATTTGAAGATTGTGAATCATAAGGTTATAAAGTCTATAAAAAAAAGTATAATTTCTTCTGCTGCCATGCAATACGTACAATTACTCCGTCATATTAGAGTAATTCCGCAGAGGAGATTTATGCTAATGTTAATTTTACTCCATTTATATCGTTAAATCAAACATTTAATTAGGAAGGACATTAATCATGAGTATTGATTATGTAGCTAGTTGGCCAAAATTGCATACCATCAGAAAAGCAAATTGTTTCGTTTATAAGTTTGTATTTACTTCATAGGCGAACATATACGTATGTACGAAAGTAGAATAAAATCTTTATATGTGGAAAAAAATTGTATTGTTACTTTAGAGCCGTATATATATGTAAGTGCATATATAACATTGGAAATACTTAATTCTATTTTGAGCTTTTATAGAACTAGTAACTTATTTAGACTGACTCCAAATTTAACTGCAGGGATGTGATTTCCTGCGGACGAAATGGCAGGATGGATACTAACTATCCCCTAATAAAGTTATGTGTACATTCATATATATGTAATTGCTTGTCTACGTTGACATTGGCGAATGTTGCGGTTGAGACGAATTATCGTGTAGGTATGTACGTGTGTTTTAACATGAAATCGATTGTTCACTGACATGACGTACACGTATTTACTCTCACTACTCGCAATAATTGCTATGTTGCGGTTGTATTTTGGTTAGCCAATAACACGACTCAATGCAATTTATTACCTACACTTTTCGTAGACCACAGTTCTCTTTAGAGTTAGACATTTGAATTATTGCTGTACGAGCATTGGCAATATTGACATTTTGATTGTATTTGTAAGTAATGAAGTAGGTCTTAACATTGCTTGGCACAATTTATTGCCAAGACAGTTATCATACTATCTTACTGAAAGCTTTTTCGAAGTTAAATTTTGCATGATATTCAGATTCATTCAATTCAATAAATAATACATATATTATTTATTGATTCTTTCTTGGACCCAGTCCATCAAATTTTTTCTCCAACTCTTTACTTTACAATTGCCAATAACTTTTTTGCGGAAGAAAGTAGGTCCTTGGAAAATGAGGTTATCAGCAATAAGCTTGGTTCCGTACGATATTCAAACAAAAACTTCGTTTCGCTACCAAACCTACTTCTATCTCAACAAGGTGATGGAAAGAAACTCATAATCGACAGGTTATACGATTAGGAAAGGAGCTAAGGAAACATATCGATCAGCAATGTGGTGGAATCCCCAGAGAGACAGATGTAGTGGATGATTGAAATTGATTTGCCAAAAATTGGAATGCACAAATACAGCATAAAATAGTAACCGAGCGAAATAATTGTAGAAGGTCTGTTCAGGCTATTATATAAAGTCGTCGTAGCATACGCGCCAAGCAGCCTCTCAAAACCTTGTAAAAATAGAAAATAGAAAATTTGAACTCAATATCTCAATATTGAACACGTGCCTCAAAAAGGTTTAAGTTAGGAGTGTCATTTTGTATTGAAAAAGTGCTACTCTTTGGAACATCATATATGTAGATATCAAGCTCAACTGCTTGCAAGAAATTTGGATAATTATTTTTTTGTAATGTTTCTAAGAGCGCTTGTCCGTATATTAAAAACAAAATATTTCATGAACCACTCTAATAAAAACATTAGTTTCAGCTAAAAGTGTTAAGTAATGTAAATCCAATAATCAGACCTAGAACCTTAAAAATGCTTTCATCTATTTATTAAATTAGATTGCTAAATTTTCAGATATTTAATTATTCAAAAAGTTAAATCAATAGAACAACACCCTCCTGACACATTTTATGCAGCGAAACTCATCAAATACAAAGTCATGTTGAGACTCTTACAAGTTCAAGATATTTATTTCAACAAGATTGAGTTTCGCGCTCCAAATTGTCCAATTGAAACTTTTAAGATCCAATTTGGTATTGTATCGTACACATCCAGTACCCATTTCTCTACTGAAACTGTGTGGTGCGAAACATAACAACGTGTGGCGTGTGGTGTACGTAATCCCATGTAATAAACCAACCCATAACGTTTCAACAAGCAACATGAGCTTAGTATAGAAAAAAAAAAAAATGGAAAAACGTAAAACCATTGAGCTAAAAGTGGGCGCAACTAAAGCGTCAAGAGGCGACGTTTAATGTAGGCGGTTGAAAGTAGGTAGCTGACTCGTGCTATTGGTCTTAGAATTAGAGACGCATGGCGTGCTTGCAAAATTTCGTTAAGATGATTTTTCCAATAATGGGTGTTGCAATTAATCATTTGGTAAATTTGCTGATTTAAAGTTGTACAATTTAATTTTTATATAATTTTTTATTTTACATTTATGAAACAGTCGTTCATTGCTAGAATACAAATCTTTAATAAAAAAATTCTGGTGTCTAACCAAAAAATCCCATTATACCTTCAAGTTCTCTGTCATTTGAGCCTTATAATTTTTGCCGAAAACATTTATCACTACTTAACTTAGTTCTCGAGATATTGGCCTGGGGAAATACATTGTATATGTGCTAATGCAAAATGCAGCAATAGCCTCACTCTTGATAGAAATAAGACAGTACATTGATATTCGATATCAACCGATTATCTGGTTATCTGTCCAGTGGAGACTCTTCTGATTTCTGTAATAAATATGGCCCATTTTTAAGCTACCGTAACCCCAATAGACTAAGCTGAGAGCTGAGCGATCTTCAGTTGATCGAATTAGCTACTTGTGAATAATAGTCAGAGAAGAGGATAAATTGCGCCATCTGTTATGTATGGAATTCGCATTAATTCCATAATAATTTTTAGGTTAATAAGCTTATGCTATTTCATCCTACTAGACCAAATTTAAAAAATTCAAAATCACTTTTTAGTCGCCTTCAAAGTAGGCCAAAGTAGTTGCATTTCAACTATGCCATAGTTTGCTCAAGGTCTCCATACATCTTTCGTAGGCTAATTGAGGAATAGATTTCAGCTACATCAGCGACTTTGCTTTTATAGCGTCAACCGACGCAAAGCGCATTTCTCGAAGGTATACTTCTAGTTTCGGGAGCGGTAAGCAGTCAGATATATAGATAAATACGGTGCTTGATCGATGGTATTCATTGATTTGGGCTAAAAACTTTTGTACAGTGATGGCTTTATGCAATGGTGCAATATCGTGTTGTAAAATTCATGAGTTATCCTCAGGGTTGTCAAGTTGAAAAGAAGCAATTTCTGACCTTCATAAAATAAATTATTTTTCTCCGAAATAATATAAAACTAATTTTTTTTTTGCGAAAAAATTGATGATTTTTTCAGCAATATTAAAGATTTGGTATGGAGGTGTTTTTTTGCTCTGCTCTATAAGGCTTTTTACATATATTTGTATATGAATATGCATTTGTTCCAACTATTATCTTATCGATTATCGATTTGCAAACTTTCAAGAATATCGGTCTATGCTAATGACTATAAGTAAGATGAAATAATGTTCCATTTTAGAAGTAATCTTTGTTTGTAAGCACTACAGTGAATGAGCTTCTCAAATACCCTGTAGCACAGAGGTTACTCAAAATTTACATACTCTCCAATACAATTTTTTACTAATATATAAAATTAGCAACTAAAATATCTTTATCCGAAACCGCACTACCCTGTTTATTCAAATTCAAGCTATGTCGGTTTTTTTTTCTCTAAGAAGTCTTATGAAAATTTAATAGCTTGCAGAGTTTCACATCCTATTATATGAAGTCATCGTCACAATTTAAAAGATGATGGCAGATAACATTTTGTCTTATAAAATGGTGCGAACAAATTTAATATGTAATAGAAAATAAACAGGATTTTAAACATAAATTCATTGCTTTACATCTACGTATTGTTAGTAAAGTTGTTATAAACGTTCCATTAGTTTGACCCAACTGTTTAATAGACGATTGCTATTCAGAAGATGTCATGACCCTGAAAATATGACAACTTGAACTTAAATAAGGTTTTTTTTTTTGTTATTTTATTTATTTATTTATACTTGTATTCACGTGTATCCTACAAATTGTTAAGAAAACAAGGCACATAACAACAAATATGGAATTGCAAATTTAACCTAAAAAAAAAAAATGAGAATATCAAATAAAGACGTCAGCAGCCTAAACGTCAAAGCCTCATAATAGAAATGACAACAACACTAACACTATCAACAAGCGCAATAACTTCAACAATAACAGCAACCATGAATAATGCCAACGACGAGGACCTCTTTCTCCCCTGCTATGTCGCCATAAAATCAATGTAGCGGTGAAATGCTTTCAAGGCAACGCACGTCCTGCAAATGGCATTTAATATGAAAACATCAAGAATTGATGGCTCGCTTGATTTTAAAATGAATACTCATTCATATTGTGTTGACATGCAGCCCAGTAGGTAATTTTGTTTGATTGCATGTAGTGTAAAATAGCATTTTTGTACTAAAATAAATTCTGAAATGAAATGAATGTAAATAATGAAATTTTTATCGATTTTCTACCCCAAGAAACGCGATAGTGACAAGAAAATTATATATATTTTGATGATTTTGATTTGGATGAAACTTGGTGTGATAGTTTGTTATAGTAGATTCCGACTGTTGACTTTATTGATCCCCGTTTATTTAAATAATATAATAAAGCTTCGAGGGATATATGTATAACATAAAATTCTCCTCTACAACAAGCTAGCTAGAATTAAAAAAATTGTGTATGGGCCATTCTACCTCTCTTTTACATTCAAAATTTAGATTTCTCAAAATCAATTTCATTTTCAATACTTTTTCTAAAAATATTCGATACGTGTTTTTGGAAAAGTTTTTCCGGATTTACAAATGGAGTATGCACCCTGCTCCAGGCATGTCTCAACATAGCCCATTCGATTTTAGATCAAGTTTTAGATTTGAAGTATTTATTTTAATATATTATATTAAATATTTGAACTTTAACAATTGATATGTATTACCGAATATATATAATTTGAGTATGGCCATTTAAATACCCATGATAGCTTTGTTATTACTCTCTTGTTTTCAATTTATATTTCAAAATTATTTCATATATTTTCTAAAATGTAATAAAATAATGTAATTTTCGTTTTAAATGTAAGCACGTTCACACGTAATCAAAAGTGAGGCCCTATTTTTTGTTTGGCTCATGAATTTCCACTATTAACTTCTATGATATATGCGGTATTCCTTTGATCATGGAATCAATATTGAAGAAATTTTCTCATTTATTTTGCACATCACATCAAACAACTACGCCAGATGGTGCCTCGATATTTAGTAACTTGATTTTATATGTTTCCAAAATACCTAAATCAAATAAAAAACAGCATTTTAAGGACCATTCCGGTTAGGGTTTTTTATCAATTGTAAATACATGCGTTTGTATGTAAGTTTAAATTTAAATTGCTGTCGGATTAAAATGGGAGAGTAATCCATGTTTTTTATATTGGTTTTTAAAGTCTGTAGACTGAAATATAAAACCACAGTTATCGTTCGCAACCTTCGTGCCAATGTCAATGACAAATTTAATGTTGGCGATAACAAAAAAATGTGAGCTTTAACTACACAATGGTAGTGGAAACTTCAAAGGGATGCAAAAGCAAAAATACCCTATATATTTTCTCTTCAGCTTTCATACAAAAAAAAAAAACCATTGAAAGGACAGTTCATTCGGGAAGTTATGTTCTCGCAAGTGGAAAGCAATTTAATTGGCATGTAGTCAAAATGAAAGATTTTAAATTGCTTAGATATAAAATAAAAAAGATATTCCTGAAGAAATAATAAATTTAAAGCTCTTAAGTGTTGTATATTTAGTTTCAATTTAAATCAATTTGTTTTTGTTGTGAAACTTCTTATGAAAAATTAGATTACTATTGTTAGGATATATTGAAACGAAATAAGTGAAACGGGAAATTATGAAACAGGAAGTAGAGAAACGGAAATATTTTGTACTAGAATCAAATGAAACTTACAAAAATTCGGGTAATAATTAACAAGACATCCGTGTGCTGCCGATGGTTTCAAAAATTATAGTGAAAGTAATACGGGGCTACGTGAAAGATCATCATTACTTGACAATAAACGATGGGTTTTCGTAAGGAATCACTATATACAGAACCCATCAAATGCAAATTATTACTGATCTATACCATAGAAGCACCATAAATTAAAACGGCAATCTTTTAATTGATTTCTGTAGTTACACAAATCTTATGAGGAGGGGAATATTAAAATACATGGGTTGCGTTTGATTACCGGAAAGAAAATAAGCAAAGCCATTACTATAATAAGAGATCCTAGAAGTCTATAGAAGTTGAAGGATAAGTGTCTTTAGAAAAACTTCATGAACATACTAATCTAAGTATAAAGGCTCAGTAAGAGTAACCCTCAAACCTCAATGCAATCTTAATGACATCATCTTAAGGACCCAGCTTAGTGGCTGATGCCTTGAGATTGCTACGTAAGATATTCAAGTACTCAAAACGATCCATTATAGAGTCTTGGAATGCTAAATTTCCAACCCCAGCTGCTGACATGCAACCCCATACCATTACGGCGCGCCGCCGTACTTTACGGTGGGTGATCGTTCGTATGAGTGATCGTTTTAGGTACTTGAATATCCTACGTAGCAATCTCAAGGCATCAGCAACCACAATGAGAATGACCCGAAACATACCACGGGCGTTGTTAAGGAATGGGTTATATATACTGTGTTCTACCAACTTAGTCGCCAGAGAACATTTATGGGATGAATTGTGCCGCAGAGTTCGAAAAATAACAAATTAAAATAAGCAGGACCTCAAATACTCGTTTACTGAAGAATGGAACCGTATACCTTCAGAAAATACCAAGAAGTTAGTGTTTTCTATTAAAAACCGTTTGAAGGCCATTTTACAAGCTAAGGGTGGCCCAAAAAAATTCTAGTTTTGTTCATATTTTATGTATTTCGTAGGTTATAACGAAATGGAATACACAATGCCTGAAAGCTGGCGCATATATGTACTTGGCTTTAAGTTTTAATAAAGTAGACTAATCGCTATACTACATATAACTACAAGGATATCATAGAACTGTCAATCCCATTACAAAAATCCTTGTCACCGAAGATGGCAAAAAAGTGAAGCCATTTATCTAGAAACAAAGTTTTCGCACAAACGAAACAGAAATACTATTTGCATTATCGCAGAGCAGATACAGTATAGTAGCTCTCGAAAATGCGTCAAGGTTTTCTGTTGTGACCAATATTGTTTTTGACAATAATGGACGATGACCTCAACAGAGCTCTGACTCCCAACCAATGCCAGCAGTAGTTTCTTGATGGGCGAATCTAGAAGTGAAGATTACTTTACATATTTGGACAGTTTCACAACACCTGACGTGTTTAAATATACCTGATGGTGTTGATTTGATTGACAGATTTCCTCAGCCGATTAACATTAGGCTAGTCATTCAAGAAACTATGTAACATGCAAAAATTCTCTGGTATATGATTAATTGGATTTTCGCTGACGGTAAACCGCTGTGAACTATTTACATGGCCAACAAAATTTTAAAATCTTCCTTAAGGCATTTAAATAAGCGTAGATTTATTTGAAATACTAACAATAAATTGTCATGACAAATAATAAAATCCATATACATAATTTTATTAACCCACACTCACTAACGATTTATTAGATAGAAATACAAACAGTTACTTACTTGAGCATTTGAAGTAATAATCTGTAGCTGTCGGGCGGTATTTGCCACACGGGAATCAAATGGCATTGTTCAGCATTTGTCTACACGCTGGCGTTGTGTGAAACACACATTGGGAGAGGGAGTAAATCTATAGGGGCCTACCCTTGGGGAGTTCAAGCCAACATTTATCGTACGCATTTCGTTGTGGAATAAAATGTATGACAACGGTTCAGAGGCCTTTCAGCAAACAATAAATAATAAAATATTGCGGATACAACATCATTTCGTTCGTACCAACACCACGCTTCGTTATGCTCGATTGGTCCAAAGTAAATTTGTGCTGCTTTGAAATGAAATAAATAAATAAATCATGCGGTTGGCTGTTTGTGTAACCACGCAACAAGAATGGCAATGTGTCTGGTAGCAAATAAAACGCGTTCGTATTCGTTGTAACACTTTTCACTTAATAGAAAAAAAAGTTATGCAATGTAGATTTTAAGGAATCAAAATTGTTGGCAACAAAATTATGTTTTTGACAAAGTTCTTGTTTTTATTAAAAGGAAAAGTTAAACAAATAAAAAAAAAACTTTTCAATTCATTAGTTATTGTCATTGTTATTATTTGTTTAAATCAAATTTTGAACTTTATGTTGATTTATCATTAATTAATTTTTTTTAATTTTTGTTCTCGAAAGAGAATAATTTTTCTCAATGGGTATGTACACTCCGCAAATCCAGACGCTTCTGTATCTTGCTGAACTTTTAATTTATACGTTTATTAAACCAAAACCATAAGTTTTTGGCGTCTCAAAATTAATTTTATGTTTGAATAAGAGCCACTTTACTCTCGAGTTGTGAAAAAACCAAACTAGGACAAAGGATTATATTTTTTCTTCTTAGAACTCTAAGATGCCAGCAACAGTGTCTCCAAACTGACAAGATTGCATTTTCTCATATACGAGTTTGCTGATCCAAACAAGAAGCTACTTCTATGAATTTACGCTATTGTTTAGAAGGTGGTTACTTCATTGACGCAAAACATATTTTCAATATGACCATGTTTGCCGCTGCATACATCTAAAAGATGTTACGAGCACACACAAAAAGAAGATAAACCGTAAAAGTTGCAGATATTGCTGGTCGTTAGAACAAAAATAAAAGCAAAACAAAAAAAAAAAAAAAAGGTTTAAGGACGCCATTAAGATTTCATTGTTGTTTTATATCGATTTAGGTTACGTTTATATTTATGAAACCTTCAAGTCGTTTGGATTGGCTTTACAACGCTTTTGTTTTTATTTTGGTAAGCTTAATGATTAGAGCAATATTGAACTTATGATGGCATTTTGTATTGATAAGGATATTGAAAACAAGTTGTTTTGTGAGCTTATTGTTATCCTTAAACGATTTAAAAATAAATATAATATGTAAAAACTACATATTTTTAGATCATAAACTTATGACAAATACAAATATTTTGTCGGTATATAATGAACTTTAGAACTTTGGAAAATTTTCTTTATGATATTTATTCTCATATGCCAGTTCATTTCTTATTTGGATTATGTGGGATCTAAAAAAAATTCTTTAAGTTGGTTGTAACAAAAAAAGGACATAGCCAAAAAAATGTAAGCTACTCCGTACCTTAAATTTTAATAATATCCTTTTTTCTTCTTTGCACAATATCCATTGATTTCAATGAATTTATTTAGTCTTTGTGTTAACCTTTCAGAAATGCCTCAATGTTATCTTTTTGGAATTTCTCAATTTCAACATTAAATAAACTAATTTTTTTTCACATTATTTCTCAAGAGCTCATAAGCTCAAAGCTTATATTTGTAGTTTTGGAAATAACCAGAAATCACACAGCTTTAGATTTGTGGAACACGATGTTGGGTGAATATCATTTATGACTAAATAAGGCTTTAATTTTATCAGTAGTGTGAGCTGGCAAATTAGTGCTGCAGTTAACATTTTTTGTAGTTTTTGAAAACTTTTGATATGTTATTTTTTATATACCACCCAGACATTTCCGTCGAACCGGTATGTTGGGGAATAACAGCTGCAATATTTGCACTGAACCAAGCACAGGCCCACTTTCGAAGACCGGTTTAATAGAGTTATTGAATATCAGCGCTGCTCCTTTGAAAGGAAGGCGATTTATTATCTACTTCTACTGGACGTTCCATGCAAAAGGACCGATTACAGTCGGCGCAGGTATATTTTGTTTTCGCGTTTTTGTCCCAAAAGCACTTAAAACGTTTCTTCAGTTATTCTAAAAATTCTTTTCTGAAGTAACGCGGTCAATGGGGTGTGGTGTGCCGTACTCCACAGTGTTTTTTTTTTAATGTGTTATAGGATATTACATCTTCAGCTACTGTGAGCATGGAGGCAGATATTCGTGCGAGGAGAAAGTAGTCGCCGGTTGAAATCAGCTCATTGACGACAGGTTAAGATATTAAACTTCTATTTTAATCAAACATTCGAAAGAATATGAGATTATCATATTCCTGTTAGGTACTATATACTACGTTACAAAATTTTACAGCATACCTTTGCAAATACACAAACATGCATACGTACAATACAGTAAATGCACTAACTCACCTGTCGCTGCAACATGTAACTGAATTCTGTTGCGGTGTTACGTCGACTCTCACCCATGCTGCTATTCCTGCTTTTATTTCTTCGATTATTTACAAAACAAAAATAATTTTTTCAACTGCTCGTTTCCTCTTTTATTTTGTTTGCTATTTTTAGTGCTGAAATGCACGAAACTAAAAAAGTTTCTTCAATGAAATTTGATTTTTGTCTTCTTATTTTGCAACGAAAAAAAATGAAATATTTATTTTATATTTTCTTTTTATGAATTGGATCTGTGTTCGTGTTTTTAAGGCATTTTAAGAAAACACTTTTTAAAAAGCGTAAACAGCGGTTGTCAGCCAAAAAGTATGCTGTAATATTTTTCGTAGTGTTATGATTGTTGATTGTTTATTCAATTCAGGAGCTTTTCAGTGCTACTGTGATTTTATCCGCTCTAATGTGTTCAAGTTTTTGTAGTGTAGATTTTATATATCTGTATGTGAGCAAGGATTTTTCGACTGAGTTAGGAATTTTCCAAGATTGAGATTTTTTAATAGAAATTTGTGTAAACGTAATTCTATTTTATAATAATATGTTGTTTGAATTTAATCTACAGTAGACCCTGTTTAATTACCTTGGTGGAAAAATCTATTAGTACCAGATCTCTTTATACTCAAAACATGAAGCGCTTTTAACAAATCACAAAAAAGTAAAAAAAAGTACGAGCTATTTATTTTGAAAGTGTTCATTTATTTTCAAATAAATGCCATAATTTTTAAACGTCCCTCCTATCTAAAGGTGTGTAATATGGCGTAGAGTGGATGGGATTGGCAGCGGCAGCTTAAGATTTTGCAGAACCTTGTGCTTACAAATGGAAATAGGACCCTACCAAAACAACATTTTTTATGATTGGAATAGCTTACAAGTTATATATTCTACAAATATTTGAAAAAAAAATATAAATTACATAAGCAAATAAAAAAAAGGGCCCTTATTCTATCTTAAACCCCTAGCAAATAGCTAAATATCCCGCTGCTTGGGGCTCGAGACGCTCTCATAGAAGCTAAAGCTTTATTTTATCATGTCTAAAAAATTTTGAAACATAACAATGTTAAATCTTATGAGAGAGCGTGGCACCTCCAAAAAATTCAAAAACTTGAATCTATCATAGCTTACCAGCATAATTTAATTATTTTTTGTAAATTCATAAGTAATATCCAAGTACACAGATACAAATTGACATCATCCGACCAAAAATAGTGTGATTGGATAAATGAATATTGACCACCATAGAATTAAAATTTTAAGTAACATGAGTTGTTGTCTAATGAAAATTTCTTTTACCTGTTAACTTTTTCGCAAAGTTGCAGCTGTTTGAAGAAAATAGGGAAAATGTTCCATGAAAAATTCCCTCATATTGCATGGTCCTCCAATTGCTCTAAAATCTTGTAAACATATTTTCTCACACAACAAACCCAATATTGCCTGCATAATATGCTTCAGGTTAAGGAGCTTATAAAAAAAGATGATGGAGACTGGTAGCGATAGAGAAATAAAGCGACAATAGGGAGGTACAGAAATGTGAGGTAGATAGAGAGATAAAGATACAAATGTATAGAGAGCTGCAAAGCTAGAAGAAGTTTAAAAAAAAAATTTAAAACTTATTTATAGCGGGGTCTGAGTTAAAATGTTATAATTTGCAAAATCTCGGTAACTTTAAACTTAGTATAAAAATGTATTCTTTGTCATGCATGTACGTCTAGTATCAATTTTAACTGTTGAATTATTTTAAGTCAAATTGGGCCAAAGTTGATTTAAGCAAACAGTTTTTAAAAATTTTTAATGCAGAAATATTATGGCTAGCGAAACAGGTGCTGGACATACTATAAAACGTAAGCCAACGCACTCAGGCCTTAATGCAGATATAAAGCTCTTAGAGAATCCGGTGTCGAAAAAAGTTGTAGGATGCAAACGCTGAGCTGAGAATGTTGAAGATGAAATTTAATATAAATTTTCCAAAAAACCTAAAAATTAATAGTTTATTTTCCACAGGATATAGAACATCGGCTTAGCTAGTCGCAGTATTTTTTCAGTTAAGCTTGATTAATTAGCTGTGTAAAGTTTCTAACCTCATCCAGAAAATCTTTATTTTGCACATAATTTTAATGCAGCGGAAATTAAAATAGGTGTTGCATTCTTGAAGAAAGTGAGCACTGTTTTCTCATTATTTTATAACGACAGGAAGAGAAATACCTACTGTAAAACTCAAAACATTTTCAAGTGTTCCGGCCCAAGCGACGTCACTGTTGCCAGTAATGTAATATCTGCTTAAACATTTTTTTCTCACCGTCACAAAATCCATCCGCAAGCGCCAATCCTTATACTTTTTTTAGTAGAGTTTTCCTGGATTATATTATATATTTCCGAACAAAGCTTTTTCATGGAGTATTAAAAAGAAAAAAATAGAAGTAGAGCCAAAGCAGCAGCTTTTATTATTTGACTTTTTAAATTTTCTACCTCGCATCTACTGGTTGCACAAGACCTCGCGCGACCTATAGCCGGCACTGTATTCTGCGTTAAACTTTTGAACCAGTAAAGCCTTAACATTAACTTTCTTGATCACAATAAATGCAGTCTTTGCGGATTAATAAATTTTTGTAAGAAAAAAAAAACGAAAAAAAAAAAAATTTGTGTAGTAAAATTAAATATGTACTGAAGCAACAACGTTTTTTAAGTCCTTTCTAGTCATCTTGCATACACATTACGTACATACATGTATAGTATTGATATCTGTGTGTGTTTAAATATAAATGTGCATGTGGGTATTCCGGTATAAAAAGGTGCGATAAAATTTCGTTCATTTGGTTTTGTTGTTTTTGTTGTGATTTATATGTCTGCAATAAAATAAAAAAAGTCCTTTGTTGGCCATTTCAACGCTACTGTCTTCGATTTCAAAGATTTTCTTTTACCTTTTATACTCTGTGCTGACTTTTTTTTATTTGAACAAAAATTATTTAATATTTTTAAACTTTATAAGGGTCTTTTTTTATTTATGTAATTTCTTTTATGTAAATTGATATTGATCCTTTTATTATTTATACAAAACTAAAATCTTCACTTTTTTTTTTTAATTTGAATTATTTAAATTAAATCACAAAAATTCATACTATTAAAAATTTAAATATTATTTTTTTTATTCAATCTATATGTATTATCCTTTGTGCAAGGATATTCACACTAAAAAAAAAATAATTAAACACTCTATTGTTGACGCAACGCAATGCAAAAGAGTTTTCGTTGGTTCGACGATTTCGTTGTGACTGCTGCAATAATTGTTGCGAAACTTCCGACAAGGATAACGATGAACGCGCAACGTTTTGAAGTTTAGAAGCGACGAATGGAGACGAGGGAGTCTTCTTCTCAATCAGTCGTCGTCGTCGTCGTTAGCAGCATAGCAAGAGTCACAGTTTCTGTTATGTCAGACATACAATTGTGCTCCTGTTATTACATAGCATAATTTCGGGAGCATATGAATCTCTTCTTGTGTCTTCAGTTTCTTTTGTTATTTGCTTGAATTTAATTTTTGCTTTTGTTTTGTTTGTTCCTTTGGCATTGACGTTGACGAACGCATACGTTTAAAATTTGTGTACATATGCTTACGGCCAGCACAAAACAATTGCATACCAACAACAATAAATAGTACCGGAAGTGAAAGTTATTTGTGGTAATTTTGAACTTTTCTATTTGGAGAGCAATGAAGAGAGCAATAAATTTGTTGCACTATTTAATAGAGTTGCCAGACTACGGCATATTGGTTTGTTCAAATATTTAGGTAATCGTCTCTTTGACCAGCTGGCAACGCAAATTGATACGAAGAGAAAGAAATTTTGTGAAGAGAAAAATATAAAAAATAATATACCGGAAAAATTTAGGTAACCACTATTTTTCGAATCAATATTGGTCAATTTGAAACAGTTCTATCGTATAAAAATAGCGCATTTTAAGAGCCAAAGCCTCTTATTTGATGGTTTTCAATCGGGACTTAACATGCCCATAACTCGAAGGTTAAGCCAAGACATTTCAGAAAAATGAAACTGACCTCTGGCTTGCGTCAATTTATTTTAAGTCCAAATTATCTTCACTTAAATGAACATTGGAACAAAAGATTCTACAAGTTGATTAAGGTTGGAATTTGTAATTTGTTTCTCCCATATTTCGTTTTGATACCATTTTTGTCTCTAATGATACCCGAAGTTAATTCTAAATCCGTTCGCATTGGTTGGTGTAAGATTTTCGAAAAATATGCTAAATGCGTGTTCTTCGAGCGCCCAATGTCATCTCAGGTGCTGTACAAAATATATCGCTCACAATTGCTCTCTGGATAAAATTACTATTGAAACCTTTTCCAAATTTCTTGAATTTTAGCACTCTTGGGCTCATAATACCCCCATGAGAACAGAAGATTTTTTATAAAAATTTTTGTAAAGGTACGAAGACAACGAAAATTATGAGCGTGATCCTCCGAGAAGAAGTTAAATATTTTTGCCATGGAAGTGAAAAAATCGATTTCTTATTTCAATTTCAATCAATTTAGAAGAAAATCAAAAATGTTGAATTAAAAATTTTGAACTCTTAAATTTAATTCAAATTTAATCAATTTGTTTATTTTTGAAATGCAATTGAAAAAGTCTATTCCAAATTCTAATTCTTTGCAATTCAATTAATACTTTTCAATTTCAATTAATTTCTTTTGTTACTCAAAATTGTTCTACATTTGTTGTATTTCGAATATTTAAAAGTTTTTTGGCTATTTGCGCTTATTCTAAAAAATATTTTAGGCCCTGTGCTCCTTGATGAAATGAAAGATACAAGAAAGAGAAGAGTACCAAACTTTGTGTGTGCAAAAACTCCCAAAAATTAACTCATAACTTAAAAAAAAAAATCATGAAGGGAAAAGTAGAATATTGCTGAATATTGAACTGACAAAAAATCGTAATAGATTATTGAAACTATTGAAAAGGATAGAATATATGTAAGTTGATTTCTGATACTTTTTAGAGCATGTCGCGATCTGTCCATCAAAAGTTTGTAAAATAGGTACATTTGCTTTGGAGGAGACAATGTCTAACTAAAATAAATAAATGACCAAATAAAGCTTCAACGAAATTGTCTGGTAATACTGACATACCATACATATATATGCTCTTTTAAGCACACTCATGGAAATAATTTAAGTTCAACGCAAAGCTTTGCAAAAAAAGCTCTTCCATTCCATGGTATAACTTTTAACTTTTTATGAATGAAATGTGAAGAAATAAGTGTTATACGCATTTTCAACAATAAACTCAGTAGATGGCACTAAAAGAAAACTTTTAAAAATATAACAGTACTTTTTTTACTGTCGGTTAAAACTTGATAGGAATTCACTATAAAAACATCCATAAATCGTTTGCACAAACCAAATAATCGTTTGCACAACATCATAATTTTTGCTTACACGACCCGCCGACCCGCTGACCACATGTTCACTTGGAACTGATTTTCAATTTTGTATTTTTTCTAACGGCGGAAAATAAAATTACTTAGCACCACTGTAAAAGGTTCCAGTAGTATAGTGAAGAAAGAGAGCGCAACTCATTGCTATACATCATGTAGTCATTTTCATCTCCAATTAATTCTCTGTATAACCTAGAAAAGAGAAAATATAAAAGATTGAAGACGAACACGTTATGACTTTTTTAAAACCCCCAGGTTTTCAGTGAACACTCTTTACTTGGAAACTTAGGCGCTGGTACTTGAAACTTTAAGTACCGGTACTCAATATTTTATAAAATATGTGTGTTCTTAAATAAAATACTGATATATTGTTGAAAAATCACACAACTTTCAAGTGCGGGTAGCACGAGACGCAGATGGTAATATCATTATGTACTTATACCTGTATTGGTTCTTAACATTTTGCAACCCTGGTGCAAATGTAAAACTATTTCAACGAGCACGAACAGTAGCTAGTGCTTTCAATTCTCTCCATCATTTCCCCGATACACGTATTTCTTGCTCTAGCAAGGACCTGAGGGTTCCACTCCGATGCTTACCAACACACCTCAGTAAATGACTTCCGCAACATGTGCTCAATCCATTTCCACTTTTGTCGTTTGATTTGAATGGAAATTGGATCTCGACGGCATCTGGTAAGCATTTCGACAATGGAAATTCGTTAAACTATCAGAATTTAACGAATTGTTGGTGAATACTTCTAAATCGTATAGCACTGTGCTGTTTGTTAACCAGGTTTCAAAGTCGTTCAAAAGAACTTGTTTCACGTTTGACTCCAAAATTATAAGCCTCGTTGTTTTTGATAAAAAAACGGAGAATGCCTCACATTATGAAGTTGAACGAAGGTAACTTTCGTCTTGTTAATTCTAGCATGTATGTCCTTTTTGATACCGTCAATGAGTATATGCTTATACTTAAATGTTTAAAATAAAACTTAATTTGGCACACTGAAATAAAGCACGTATGTATGTAGTTAAAAAGAAATTTTTAAAAATTTATTTATTTATTAATGCCAACATTATTATGTTTGTTGATATTATCCAAAAATGGCTCTGATTATACCTAAACCTTTTGCCAACGCATAAATTATTAACAGCTGTGTAGCATAAAATCCAATACGAACAAATATTTGAATAAATTTCAATAATTTATCTTTGGTATATGTACTTTGGTAAATGTCTATTGTCTCCTTCATGAGGTACTTTCGAAGCCCATGCACATACAAAAATAACCAGTCGTCAAACGTGTTATTCAGTATACGTCCATCACAAAGGAACAGCTCTTGATCGATTGGTGACATTCGATTTATGATATTACGCATATTCGAATTGTCCATAATCCAATCATTTAATCTAAAATATCCGATTGATACGGTGAATTCAGAAATTTTTCTTATAATTGGCATTATTCTGCAAAGAAAAAAAAGAAAAATTAATGAATCTTTTATTAACAGATTGCAATTTATATATATATATATAAGAATGATAACACAAGACTAACAAATTAGCTATGAATTATACAAAAAACTCGGTCTTTACATATATCTGAAATCTATATCTACAGCAGTGAAGGCATTTTCGGTACATTTGTACTTTTTTCGGTACATTTGCGTCCTGAAAAATCGTCGTCAGTACATTCGGCAAGTTTTCAGTACATTTGCCGCTTTTTCATTTGGCGAATTTCAGCACATTTACAGTACATTTGAACAATTTATAATATTTACAGTTTTTTTTTGTTAGAAAATGAAAATAAAATCATTCGAGATAGTAAATCGCAATGTGTAGGTGGACTTTTTGTAATAAACTGTGAAATATATCTCATTTTGGTAGGGTTTTTGAGATGCTAAAAGTGAGGACCTTTTTTTTTTTTTGGTAATTTTTACATTTTTATAAAAATTTTAGTAAAATTGGGTGTTTAAGAGAAAAAAGTATATTCGGCCACTAAAAAGTACATTTTAAGACTCGATTCAGTACATTTTCACAAAACCCAAATGCCATCACTGATCTACAGTATTGGACGGGAAGTAATTCCACGAATTTATTAAAAATTTAATTTTTCAATCGTTACGTGCCCTCAAAATATAACATTCAGCCCTATTTCTGATAAATATTTCTCCTTGCGTAACTGAAAATTTATGCAATTAAGTACTTTGTCAGCAATGATATGTATCTCGCTTGAAAGGTATCTTTGAAAACTACTTGCAATAAAATTAAAAGTGAAATGTCATATGTGTTGTATTTTCGGCATAAAAGTTAAATATAGTATGTCCTTGTGAGTTATTTCTTCTTACAGAGGAAAGTTACTTCTGCTACAAAACTTACCTCTCTTTTTTTCCGTTCATGAACAGCATAAAATCAAAAAATACAGTTGGAATCAAGTGATAAAATATTGATAAATATTTAAATAAAAATTGTGATGTCGTCTCGTTAGGAGTTGCTACCCAGAGTATTCGATTAAGGAATATGATTTTACTAATTAGTATGAGCTTTTGATGAAAATCGTAATGTGAAATAGGATAATCTACTGATGTTCCTAAACAATAAATTTGTGGATTTGCATCATGACAAATAACATCAGCTCCAGTTGAAGCTTGTTTTAATTTCCGATGTTTGTTATCCTCATTGGTCGCCCAAATGGCGGCAAGCGTTCCATTTATAACAAAATCAGCACACATCATATCCAATATACAAGTATCGTCGCATAGAGTAATACGGCATAAACCAGCACCAGTGGCCAGCACACCACCATTGCAACCAAATAAACTATTTGTCCAAGCAGGTATTGGCTCATTATAAGTAGAAATTACAATAGTTGGTCGCATTACACAAATAGGAAATTTGTGACCAAAACAACGTACCAGTTCTTCAGAGAGTGACTTTGTGAAGCTATATGTATTTGGCCATGGTTTGATAAAACGTTCTGTGATCACTTCAAAAGTATCCATTTCGTTTGGACATGATTGTATACGTTCAGCATAAGCAATGATGTCATCAGGGTTAACAGCTGGTTCATAAAATCTTTCATAGATGTTCCTGCCATAAACGCAGTTGCTGTATGCGGTTGAGATATAGGCGAAAACCTGAAGAGATTACAAGCCTTTGTGATTACAGTGTCAATTAATTAATTGTTTTTTAACAGAGCTGAAATCCAAGAAAGCGCGTCGTACCGTGTTGGTGTTATTAGTTAGTTGGATATTACCTGTAGTTTCTTAAAACTCTCAGCCATATGAAGCATCTCTCTGGTTCCACGTAAATTCACTAGAACTAGTTCATGAAGCTTTTTATTGAAGCGTACATCTGCTGCAGCGTGTATAACAATATTGACAGTGTCTTGCAATAATTGCATATCCTTATCACTTATGCCCAGACGCAGTTTTTCCAGATTACCCTCAATAATTGTGATGCGATCAAGAAAATTGGGATCATATTGCCTTAGCCTTGAGAATTGCTAAACTTTCAAAAAAGATATTGTTAGTTGATGTATAATAGTATTCGAATAATTTAAACATCACTAAATAGTTGACAAATTTCAAAGATTTTCAAACTGTCTCCTGGAAGAGATATTATCAAGTATGCCTCAATGCCATTTTTCTCCACTTTCTTGCAAAGAAATCCAGCTTTTTTGTTTTCCATACGATTTGTATGGGAAGAAATGGCTTACTAGATAATTGTCTCTATATCTCGTGAAAAAAAATCTTACAGAAGTGAGACCTAGCCCATTCGAATGAGCATTAAATTTTCTATAAAAAGGAGACCTATTATTTTTTCGTGGAGGTAACGTTTCGTTAGTTTATTAACTTTCAAAATTTTAAAGATATTTCGAAGAATGAGAAAAACAAAATTTTTTTTTGTTTTTTTGTTGTTTTTTTTTGTAGAGACAAATATCTAGTAAACCATTCCTTCCCATACAAATCGTATGGAAAAACAAAAAAGCTCGATGAGCCACCAGTAAATATTAATATTATGAACTCAAATTGCACCACAATTCTTCTATCGCATACCTGCTACTATTAAACCTGTTTGAAATAAAAAAAAAAATTTGAATCACCCTAATGTACACTCACGCAATAGGTAGTTCGTCGAGTGTTGCAAAGAAATAATTTTATTCACGGAGTCACAAAAAGAGCTTTGGAGAACAGACGAATGAAAACAAATTGTCTACAGAAACCGAAATCTCAGCTTAAAAACAAAAATTTTGTAGCCACAAATAAATATAGTGATAGATGTACTCAGTCTTATTTTAGGAATTTATAGCCACTATGGTATCGGAACCAAGTAATTTATATAATTGCTTGAAAGTTTTAAGTCATATTTTACGCAATAATGCGGCAAAACTGAAACTTTCGCCTTGGTTTTATAATGATCGCAAGCATACGGTACTCATAGAATGCTCAAAAATGACTCAAGACACCTGCACAATCCAATGAAATTAACCCAATCAAGTATTATTGGTGAAGTTGCAAAATAAATATAGAAAAATTATCATTCTCATTGGACTTAAGGACTTTTGGTGGATTCGATAATTCGATGAATGCATTGTGTAATAGATGAAAGGCGGTCCTATAGATTATTACTTGGGTAGCCAAGTTGAAAAGAAACAATTAAAAAAATTTTTTTTTAACCGAAATGGTAAAAAGTGAAATATATGTTTTGGAAAAAGTTGATGACCTTCAAGTACATGCCACAAAAATTGTTGAATTCTTCGATATGGAATTCCGTTCATTTAGATTGTGGATTTTGGTTTGCAAATCACGGACACAAATGGCATTTATAAAATTTAAGGGTTCAGTATCACAAATTTTGGAGGCAATACAAAAAACTGTGAGTACTTACGGTTTCAGCAACCTCAATAAACTAATGGGAACTGACATTTTTTTTTGTTATTCTGCATAATTTTGTTTTATTTTGGTACAGTGGCGTAAAAAAAGCAACGAAAATCGGATTCTGCAACCCAAAATTAATAAAAACAACATAAATATTTAAAAACATAAATCAATTGCATTAAATTTTTTGTTTTGGAAAAAGTTTCGTGGTAAAGCAAAAAAGAACTGAACTATGCTTCTTTAATCAATTTTAAGTCGCTGAGTCCGAATACGGTGTCAATCTCAACCCATCACACATACATACATACATATGTTTATAAATTTAGCTTTGAGCTACTTCTAATTTTTTAGTTTGGGGGTTTTTTTTTTGGGAAATCTACATATAAAGGAAATGATTTAGATCTTACTATTCCATCAAATATTTCTTTGAGACGCTCTTCGGCTGGTTGGTTTTTCTTTGCTCGTGCTAAAATAAAGACACGTTCTACATCACATCTGAAAGAATAACAAAATACTGTCAATTAGTAACTACACGAAATAAAATTCTTGCAAGTAAATTCTCCGCTAAAAGAAAAAAATAACAAATGACGGAGGCGCAATATATTGACAAAATGTTAAAAAACTGTTAGTGATGACTTTAATAAACAAATTTTCACGTTCTGGGCATAGCGAGCTGAGCTGGGGAAATTATGTGATCGATGTGTTGTATAACTAGGCTATTCTAATGTTTTTTTTTTTATTAAAGTGTAAGACATACCATCATTCACTCCTATTAACCTTCGGACTATTCATTTGATCTCATTCATTTGATATCACTATCGACTCCTTTTGAGCACCGACCCTTTTCAGTCGATATTACAACGAAAAATGCTCCAGCGAGATAAGTTGAACGGTTTCATCAATTCGGATTTTTCTTTGAGCGTTTCATCAGCCACATACTTTTTGCGTAACAACAACGTTGCTTAAAATTACGTCACCATATCGTGTTAATTCGTTGATTTTTGATGTAAGATTAAACTGTGGAACAGTATGTCTGCAAATGTATACCCCGACAATTGAAACGGGTAATGTAAAACAAAATGCGTATGCAAATGCAGTACTTATTTCTTCTCTAACTAAGGACTACAGCAAGTATAATTAGGCTCAAGCTCTGAAACTTTCGTAAATACAGACAGAAACAACCTTGAAATATAGTTTTTTATTCCATAAAATAAATTTATAATTTGTATTTGACTTTCATAGTGAAACAGTTGATACAAGTTTTTTAACATAAACGTGCTTTCAGTTTGATTTAACTTTATATTAGCATTGTTGCCAGTATTTTTGCACTGTCACTGGACGATGTATTTGAAACCATTTACACACTTTTACCTTATAACTTTACAAGTTAATTAAAAACAAAACAACGCTATAATTGAATAATGCAATAATGTTATTACTAGGCCATGGACTTGCATATAAATGTATTATTTTTTTCCGTTGATAGAAAAATATGAAGTAACAAGGAAGCAAAACTCAATAAAATGATGATGGTGCTATTTGCAATATATGGAGTATATTACTTAAAAAAATAGGTAAAAGATTTTCAATAAAAACCGCAGCAAAAGTTTCTTAAAATTTTATACTTTTTGAGCATCACATACATATATTGAGAATTTAAAAATAAAATTTCATTTGTTTCCTGGAGCCAGATTTTGCCTCCATTATGGATTTTCGATCGCTGATCGACTCTGCAACCTGAAGTGATGGCTAAAGCTGAGCAAATTCATAAAAAATACAGATTCAAACGAACCTTAGCTCAATTAATTTTGAGCGGTTATTAAATTATATGAGCGGTGATAAAGAAATGAAACTTAGTAGTAAAAAAAAAGACATAACCAGTGGAAAATAAACAAAGATCGATGAATAACGTTAATTAAGCGGCAAATTTATAATCTTGATTTGCGGGTATATAAAGTGCGGCAACCAGCATCGTACCGTCGAAATTCGGCTTCCAGGGCAAATATGAAACTTACCTTACCCTACCTAAAAAATTTTCACTTTGAAGTATTACATATATTTCACATTACAAAACCTCACGATGGCCCCTGTATATTCGAATTTACTATTTTCAAAAAATATCGTTTTCTCACTGAGTAAAAAATTTCTCTGAAAGAATTTTTTTTCTTCATTAAAAAAATAAAATTTCATCGCTCAATTAGTTTTTCTCCGTCCGATCAAAAGATTATTTCACCGCTCATGTCTACTGCTCAATTACATTATATTGCCATTCACTTCAATAGTTTCCATAAATAATAAGTATGAAAAGAATATTTATAAATTTAGGTACCTTAACAACTTTTCAAGATATAATTGTCCTAGAAATCCAGTGGTGCCAGTTAAAAAAATCACTTTTCCCATAAAGTAATTTCTTATCGGACTTGTTTTCAATTTTTCTGCACTATATGAAAATATTGACTCATCGAATTCACTTTCATCACAAATTTTGTCAATTATATCCATTTGAAGGATTCAATTTTTTAATTTTCACTTTATTTAAAGAGTATATTAAGCACTACTAGACACTTTCGAGGTCTCAAACGAACTGAAACCAATTTATGGAAAATCGTTTATTAACACCACATTTCAGTGATTAGCTATTCATTTTCCAATCAATTGTAATGCTAAAATGTCACTTAATAAACGATTAAATTGTATGCACAATGACTAGTGGTGACAGCGGTGGTGTTAAAGGAATTGACTCATATTACATAGTTGAAAATATTTTCAATTATAAGCAGACGGATTAACATACAACACAAAAATACTGGGAATATTGTGAGCACATGGTATTTGAATACATCAGCATACATTGGGAATACAGTCCAAAATAAGTAAAAAAAGCCATAAGAATTATCGTGAATCAGTCGCGAGCTGTCAAGCCCCTTCGTAGACATGTTTATCTCAAAGTCCTCATGGCTGACCTTCTTAATCTGCAATGTAATTCTCTGGTGGCTTGCTCAATTTGTTCAAACCGGACGAATAGATTCCGAATCTTGTCATTGCTAGGAGACTGTCTACCATTCAAATGTTGCCGGCATTTTCTCAGAGTTTCAATAAATGATCTTTCAGTTGAATAGAAAACCCAATGAGTCTTTCTCCTTGCTGTGCATCATACAAAACCATTTTAATCTCTTAGGATGCCTTATAATCTACAAAAAAGAAAGTAATATAATAATAAATAATAAAAAAATTTTAAGAACTTCAGTTTATCAAAGACTCCCCTTTACTTGAGTCCGTAGGCAATGGTGCTTGAAACTTTAAGCACCAGTCTCAGCATTTTATAGAATAAATACCAGTTCTTAAATTCAATACTAATAGTTGAAATATCCGCCAAGTTTCAAGTACGAGTACCACAAGACTTAGGTAGAAATATCAATACTTGTTGGCACTTAACATTTTGAAGCCCTGGGAAAGTGTAAATATTTATGTATTGTATAATGGTCATTTCTTTACAAACCACTCGGATTGCAGTAAAAAAAAATTTCTACTTCTTCATTTGCGATAATTTTTTTTCTGTAGCTTTCATAAAATTTAGTTGACTTTTACATACCTACATATATAAAGATTTTGTTGAAAGTTTATCTTTTGAAAATATTAACATATGAACTTTCAATAATTTGCTAGATTTTCTCCAATCAATATGCAATTTTGTTCTTTTTCTTTTTATCTATTTTACAAAATCTGGGGTCTCTATTACATAAATCAAAAATTATTAAATATTTTCGAGAGTGAGTCACGTTTCAAGTATGAGAAAATTGGAAAAAATTTATTTAAGTAAAACTTTGATAACGTATCAAGTAATTTTGTATATATGTATATGTATTACATATACATGTATACAAAATTACATATTATGTAAGTCGTAAGAAAAACTTCGCACCATTCTAAAATGTCAAGTTTCAATTGATATGCGATTTGTAGAATAATGCCCAATATATATCATAATCACCTCAATTTTCGCACTCTTCATACACAAACTGGAGAGTGATGGCTTTGGGTTTTGTGGAAATGTACTGAATCGAGACTTGAAACGTAGTTTCAATATACTTTTTCGTCAAAAACATCAAAAAGTTACTTAAAATTACTAAACTTGAAGAAAAGCTTTAAGTTTTTTTTTCGAAAAAAAGGGTCAGCAACATTTTACTCCAGGCTTCTACGCATATTTAGCTAAATTTACTAAAAAAATAAAAAAAAAAAAATTAAAATTTTAGAAATTGTTCAGATGTACTGAAAATTAACCGACGATTTTCCACAACGCAAACAAAAAAGTACAAATGTACCAAACATACCATCACTGACTAAGGTACGAATAACCTGAAATATTTTTTTATTCCATTTTTTAATCGAAAATGATAATAACAGTTGAAATACAATTTTTAAAAATATAATTTTTAACTTCTCTTGAGAAGTTATTATAATAAGTCCGAAAATCGAAATAGGTAATTTTGTGTTTTCTATACGTTTCAAGACCTCGACAATCGTTTACAAGTATTTTTAGAGTGATGTCTGTGTGTGTGTGTGCACGTATGTACATATGTAGACATATTTTGGCTTTCGTTTCCTCAATAACTACCGGACATAATTTTTTGATGACCATATCTATCGATACGCTACATCATGACTTAGATCTGAAAGGAGTCTGGAAAAAATCGGTCCAGCGGTTCGTTTTTTATTCATAAAAAACTGACTTTTTTATGCACGCAATATAAATTTCATATAAAAGTATGGATTCGTAGAGTTGAAATAGATATTCATCAGAATGCCTATGTATTTGTTTAATCTAGATAAATAGTGCCATATTGTAATCATAAGATATTCTCAAATGATTTTCGAAGTATCGAAACATTAAAAAAAAAGAATTGTTCTCAAGAGAAGTTGCTTGTACGGTACTTGCTGCCGAACCGATTTTTTTTAATTTCTTTTATAAAGTTATAGTATTTCTAAACAAAAATGATTAAATGGTTTTTCATCCTATCTCCTATAGTTTTTGAGATATTTGATTTCCAAAAATGTTCTAAAACGTCAAAAAAAAACAAAGTGTCCGTTTATTAAAAGAATGACCGATATATATAAAAATTGGCTGTTAATATGAATTTTTTATTATTTTCTTTGCAGAATAATACGAAAATAATACGAAAAATTTCTGAATTTACCGTATCAGTCGCATATTTTAGATTGAATGAATGGATTATGGACAATTCGAATATGCGTAATATCATGAATCGAATGTCACCAATCGACCAAGAACTGTTCCTTTGTGATGGACGTATACTGAATCACACGTTTGACGACTGGATATTTTTATATTCGTTAGGTCTTCGAAAGTACCTTATTAAGGAGACTTCATTGGAGACTAACAAAAGTACATATACTAAATATAAAGTAATGTATTTCATTCACAATTTCGTGCGTATTGGATTTTATGCTTCACAGCTGTTAATAATTTATGCATTGGCAAAAGGTTTTGGTGTTATCAGAGCCATTTATGGATAATCTCAATCGATGTAATGCTGGCAGAATCAATGGCAATATTAAAAAATCGGTTCGGCAGCAAGTACCGTACAAGCAACTTCTCTTGAGAACAATTCTTTTTTTTTAATGTTTCGATACTTCGAAAATCATTTGAGAATATCTTATGATTACAATATGGCACTATTTATCTAGATTAAACAAATACATAGGCATTCTGATGAATATCTATTTCAACTCTACGAATCCATACTTTTATATGAAATTTATATTGCGTGCATAAAAAAGTCAGTTTTTTATGAATAAAAAACGAACCGCTGGACCGATTTTTTCCAGACTCCTTTCAGATCTAAGTCATGATGTAGCGTATCGATAGATATGGTCATCAAAAAATTATGTCCGGTAGTTATTGAGGAAACGAAAGCCAAAATATGTCTACATACGTACGTACACACACACACACACACACACACACACACAGACATCATTCTAAAAATACTTGTAAACGATTGTCGAGGTCTTGAAACGTAAAGAAAACACAAAATTACCTATTTCGATTTTCGGACCTATTATAATAACTTCTCAAGAGAAGTTATCTTATCATCCTTAAGGATTTCAAAAATTGAGCCGCATTCTGAAGTATGAATTATTTTTTGCTTTTTCTTCTATGTCGTTTCTCAGTTCTTTGCTCTTACTAATTCAGTGATATAACTATGATAGTGATATGATATGATAGTCAAATTGGGATTTTTTAAACTTTTCTTATATACTTTATAAGCCTGAGCGAAAGTAAAGAAATGAGGACTAATGTGCGTCATATCTTCGATAGCTGAGAACACCGTATTGAGATGCTTGAACGCAACTGCGAACGTAGTAGGGTCCTTCTTTTAACTCATTGGATAATTCTTTAGGGTATATTCACTTTGTCATACCGTTTGTAACCCATATAAGGGGGCGTGGCAGTCATATATATTCTAGATCTGCGTCAACACCTGAGTCGATTTAGCTGTGACCGACTGGTTGATGCAACTTGATGCTTTGGCGCACATATGAACAAAATAAGGATTTACTAGATTTCAAGTTTTCAAAGGCACTTGCAGGAGCGTAGCACAGCCTTAAATTTTAACTTTTATAATGCCATATGTGATGTGATGATATGTGATGAAATTTGGTAAGCAGATACAGATCATACACAATTTGAATTGTGCCAAAAGTACATAGGTGGAGTTGAAAAAGTAGTAGTGGAACTTTTCAATAATTTAAATATTTGGTTCTATATATCTCGAAATTGACACACACGATTTTCATAGAAACTTTAAAAATTATACCGTTGAGTGCAGTCATCAATACAAGCCTAGCCACAAAACTGGCAAAATTCGTTGAAGTGCATGACACACATAAACGTTATAAAAGGAGAAATTTAAACGTAATCGTTATGAAATTTAATATGGCAGATATACTTGGTATAAGTTTTTACAAAAATTTGGACTAATAGTAGGCGTGGCACCTTCCATGCAAGCAAAAAACGTTGAATGTTATAGATAAGTAGTGTGTTATCAAAATATAAGAGCAATCGTGTCAAAATTTGGTGTAAAGATGTTGTTTATGAAAGCTTTTTCTAAATCAATCTCGGATTCGATTGTACCGGTGTGTGTGTTACCGCCCTTAATTTAAAGACTTATTACGGCATGTATATCAAACTATACAAGCTATTGTGCTAAAATTTATATGTGGATTTTGATCACGAATATAATTTAATGAGCCGAAAGTAGGCGGAATTGAATAAGTGGGCGTGACGTATTTCAAATTTTTCATTACTTTTCTGTTTTTTTAACATTTTCCATATTCTTTTGACTTTTTCAACCTCTTAACTTTTCCAATATATCCACAAAATGAATTCCGAGAAGCTATCCATTAAGTATTTCATTGCCTCAATTATTTCAAAAGTTACTAGGAAACTTACCTCTCTTTTTTTTCCGTTCAGGAACAGCATAAAATCAAAAACTACAGTTGGAATCAAGTGATAAAATATTGATAAATATTTAAATAAAAGCAGTGATAACGTCGCGTTTGGAGTTGGTACCCAGAGATTTTGATTAAATAATACGATTTTCTTATACATTGAGATCTTATGAGTTATACTGTAATGTGTAATTGGGTAATCTACTGATGTTCCTATACAATAAATTTGTGGATTTGAGTCACGACAAATAACATCAGTTCCAGTTAAAGCTTGTTTTAATTGCCGATTTTTGTTATCCTTATTGGTCGCCCAAATGGCGGCAAGAGTTCCATTTATAACAAAATCAGCACTTTTAATATCGAATATACCAGAATTGTCGCATAGACTAATACGGCATAAACCGAGAGCACCGGCCACCACACCACCATTGCAACCAAATATACGGTTTGTCCAAGCAGGTATTGGCTCATTAGGCTCATTATAAGTTGAAATTACAACAGTTGGTCGCATTACACAAATAGGAAATTTGTGACCAAAACGACGTACCAGTTCTTCAGAGAGTGATTTTGTGAAGCTGTATGTATTTGGCCATGGTTTGATAAAACGTTCGGTGATCACCTCAAAAGCATCCATTTCTTTTGGACATGATTGTATACGTTCAGCATAAGCAATGATGTCATCAGGATTAACAGCTGGTTCATAAAATCTTTCATAGATTTTCTTACCATAAACGCAGTTGCTGTATGCGGTTGAGATATAGGCGAAAACCTAAAGAGATTACAAATCTTTGTACATAATTACAATATAAATTAATTAATTTTTTTTTTAACAGAGATGAAATCGTAGCCATCACTGGCTGCTTTTAATTACGTCATAACGTGTTGGTTTGTATAACTAGCGGTCGGATACGCGATGGGTACAACTTTGAGAAATGAGATATGATTTTTTAATTTTATATAAGAAGAAACATAATATTGGAAACCAAAATTCAAGCTCATATTTCTTTAGTTGATCATTCATTTTAACCTTTTACAACAAAATTTTCATTAAGTTGCACCACAAAATGTTTTTTTTTTTATATTTTTCTAAGAAAAAAATCCAAAACTTTGTTTTAAAAAGAAAATTTACATTTTCACGGTACATTGTTTGCATAAGTCGATAAGCATGAAATTATCTTACCAGAAATATATCTATATCTTAGCTATATCAAATAAAAAAACACACATAGTTCAATTTGAATATTACCTGTAATTTCTTAAAACTCTCAGCCATATGAAGCATCTCTCTGGTTCCACGTAAATTCACTAGCACTAGGTCATGAAGCCGTTTATTGAAGCGTACATCTGCTGCCGCGTGTATAACAATATTGACAGTGTCTTGTAATAATTGTATATCCTTATTACTTATGTCCAGACGCAGTTTTTACAGATTACCCTCAATAATTGTGACGCGATCAAGAAAATTGGCATCATAGTGCCTTAGCCTTGAGTACTGCTAAACTTTCAAAAAATAATTTCTTTTTGTATATACGGACAAAAAAGTACAATAGTTTTAGATCTTACTATTCCATCAAATATTTCTTTCGGACGCTCTTCAGCTGGTTGATTTTCTTTGCTCGTGCTAAAATAAAGACTCGTTCTACATCACATCTGAAAGAATAATAAGATACTGTCAATTAGTAACTGCACGAAACAAAATTCTTGCAAACAAACTCTCTGCTAAAAGACAAAAATACCAAATGGCGGAGGCGCAATATAGTGGCCAAATGACCGCTTTTCCATACTGAGACATATTTCAACTTCTGGGTCCTATAAAGAACTACCATATTTATGACTTTATCTCTGAGCAAAAATTGTAATATAAGGAATGCTTTATAAGTATAGAAGGAAAACATCTTATGGTTTAAAAAATTGAATGCAAAATTAAGCAATCTAAAACTAGATATCTAAACCATGTTTATTCCGAGAAAATCTTTTGGCTAGAGTTCAGCTATGACCAATCCAAAAAATTTTTCGCTATTGTGATTGGAAATTCAAAAAATCAGGTTTTCGGTCACTCCGAACAGTTCACTATAACAGTTAAACGATATCAGATATATCATCCTAATATTTAATGAAAACTCATTGGGTATGGTCTGTATAATCTAAGCATTCTCTTCGGATTTGTTACTAAAAGCTGTGGTTTACTGCCGTTAAGCAAAAGTTCGAAAATATCAATCAACAAAATTGAATTGAAAATATTTATTAAATTTTTATTATCTATTAAAGCACAGTACTTTTCTTTTCAGATATTTAAGTTACACGTCTTAGATGAGCTTCATCTTGAACTGCAGATTTTCATCGGGTTTGATGAATTAGAATGATGAATGATTTTTGTTTTCCACCTCTTCAGATATTCTTATACTTAGTAAGTATAAAAAATAGTGTTTGTATATAAATTTGTTGTTATCTCGCCCCTACGCGAAATCATATATCTAAAAAAATTCTATTTGGCCTAAAAATTAATTTTGCTCTGTGGCTTTGTCTAATTAAAAATTCTTAAAAAAAAACTATTTTTCATTTGTACGAGTATATAGAGCATTCTTTGTAAAATTAGTTTTCTCGTCTGTCTAAAAACTACAGTTAGTATACTAACGCTCAGCAGCGGATTAAAACTTTGCTGCGCCCAGGGCTAAAAAGTAGAAATGGAACAAATATTTTATGATCACAATAGGGGACTAGGGGATATTTCCTACAAACGTAAGAAAAAAATATATATAATTACAAATGTCTTTCAAAACAAAAATGGAATATGAACAGGCTCTTTTTTAAAGCCCTTGTACTTATCTTAAGCCCCTCGCAAACAGCCAAAGATTTCACTATTTGTATTAAATAAATTATTAATTTGCATTTGAATGCATTTTTATATTACCATTGGTGCCAGTATTTTTGCCCTGTCACTGAACGATGTATTTGAAAGGTAAATGACCTTATAAATATACAATTTAATTAAAAAAAAAATCACTGCTGTAATCGCATCGATAGAACAATATAAATTTGCGTGCGGTGTTTCGACTTATTGTCGAATTATTGACGGCAATATATTTGACCTAGTTACGTAGCTAAAAGATTTTCAATAAAAGCCGCAGCAACAGATTCTTAAAACTTTATACTTTTTGACCATCACATACATACATATACTGAGAATTTAAAAATAAAATTTGATTTGTTTCCTGGAGCCAGATTTTGCCTCCATCACCTGAAGTGATGGCTAAAGCTGAGCAAATTCATAAAAAACACAGATTCAAACGAACCTTAGCTCAATTAATTTTGAGCGGTTATTAAATTATATAAGCGGTGATAAAGAAATGAAACTTAGTAAAAAAAAGAAATAACCAGTGGAAAATTAACGAAGATCGATGAATAACGTTAATTAAGCGGCAAATTTATAATCTTGATTAGCGGGTATATAAAGTGCGGCAACCAGCATCGTACCGTCGAAATTCGGCTTCCAGGGCAAATATGAAACTTACCTTACCCTACCTAAAAAATTTTCACTTTGAAGTATTACATATATTTCACATTACAAAACCTCACGATGGCCCCTGTATATTCGAATTTACTATTTTCAAAAAATATCGTTTTCTCACTGAGTAAAAAATTTCTCTGAAAGAATTTTTTTTCTTCATTAAAAAAATAAAATTTCATCGCTCAATTAGTTTTTCTCCGTCCGATCAAAAGATTATTTCACCGCTCATGTCTACTGCTCAATTACATTATATTGCCATTCACTTCAATAGTTTCCATAAATAATAAGTATGAAAAGAATATTTATAAATTTAGGTACCTTAACAACTTTTCAAGATATAATTGTCCTAGAAATCCAGTGGTGCCAGTTAAAAAAATCACTTTTCCCATAAAGTAATTTCTTATCGGACTTGTTTTCAATTTTTCTGCACTATACGAAAATATTGACTCATCAAATTCACTTTCATCACAAATTTTGTCAATTATATCCATTTGAAGGATTAAATATTTTATTTTTCACTTTATTTTAAGAGTATATTAAGCACTAATAGACACTTTCGAGATCCTAAACGAACTGAAACTAATTTAGAGAATATCACCTCATTTCAGTGATTAGCTATTCATTTTTCAATTAATATGTCACTTAATAAACAAATAAATGGTATGCACAATGACTAGTGGTGAAAGTTATGGTGTTAAAAAAATTGACTTACATTATATAGCTGGAAATATTTTCAATTATAAGCAGACGGATTAACATACAACACAAAAATACTGGGAATATTGTGAGCAAATGGCATCTGAATATATCAACAAACTTTTAGAATACATTCCAAACTAAGTTAAAAAGTTATAACAATAATCGTGAATGAAACGCGAGCTATCAAGCTCCCTCATATATGAACATCGGTTTGTCGTATGAGCAACGTATAATTACAAAATTTATAAAAGTCTAACACATTCCATTTTAAAATTGATATATTTACACATCTTTATGTTTCTTGATTCTATAATTTCTTCAAGCCAGGCCTTTTCATCTCAAAGTCCTCATGTGCCACTTTGTACCATTAAAATTTGTTGTGTGCCTGATATTAAATAAACTCTCTCTTGTGTCCCTTATCTACTCATGGAGCATTTACAACGTACAATATTTCTCTGATTCATTTCTTGATAATTTTGAATGGGCACGTTTCCACTTTGATGCTTGCCGGCAGACTTTAGCGTCTGTTTAATCCATTTCCACTTTCATAGTTTAATTTAAATGGAAATCGGATCTGAATAGCATATGGTGAGAAATACGATGTTGGAAATGATCCTGGACCAGGAAACAGATTCGTATAAAAGGAGTGGCTTCGAGTTGAACCATAATTTTTATCTTCGTTATCGTTGATAAAAATTAAGACTATCAGATATTTTGAGCGAATGTAACTCTCGCTTTATTGATTCTAACATGAATGTTTTTATTGGTAGGACCATCAGGTGTTGTGCTGCTACCCAACTAAGTCAAGCTATATACTTCTTTATTCTGAAATTGCTTATTTGGAAACTATTACTGTCACTAGTAGAGTGAATGAACTTTTTTTTGTTTTAAAAAACGTACAATAAATTAGAGCGGTTAGAAAAAAAAAATGTTGGTTGGTTTTTTACGATACGTCAACGGATATCTAAAGCGTTATACATTTTGACAACGCTCTTCACAGGATTTTCATCAATATTTAATACTGGATTAGCGCCGCCTGTTTGAAATAGTCAACTTTCGAATTTTTCAACAAATTACGGGTGCTTGTCGGTCTATTTTCAGAAATATTTCCAAGATTATGAAAAAATCAAGTTTTTGTAAGTTTTTTTTTTTGTTTTTTATATTACATATTTAAAATTTTTTGCTTTTTCCAATAGGCCTGATCCCGTTTGTGTAAAATGTTTTCTTTCACGAGATATAGACGAAACTGTTTAGTAAGGTATTCTTTCCCATGTAAATCTTGTGTATATAACTAAGAAGTTCAATGAGCCACCAGTAAATGTAAACATTATGTGTTCTCTTTGCACCAGAATTTTATGTAGCCGGTATGAAACAAAAAAATAAAAAATTGAATCACTCTAATGTACAAAAGACAATATGTACATACTGTGAGCTGAACTTGATATTTTTAAATGAAGGAAAGTGGTCCTAACTTAAATATACATGTATGTGAAAATTAAATTAAATATTTTTATTCATTAAATTAACATAACCAATTTTATAATTAAAAACAACTACCTACATATATTAATATATATAAATTAATTAATTTGCATAACGAATCAAACGCTTTGGGACATTGTTACAGAAAATATTGCGATATTTTTACCATGTCAAACTTTTGGTTAATCAAATTGAGTCATTAAATTTTATATAAAATCAAAGTAAGTGTACAATTTTATGTTATGGACCATAACTTATGGTGATCCAACAAGTATGATATTATCGAAATTAAAGGAAAAAAGTACTACTGATAGAACTGTTTTGAAACTTTTTTTTTTTAAATCGGTGATTAATATATCTCGAATACAACCTATTCATGATTATTAATTTTATAAACAATTTAAGACCAAAGTTTTGGGCCGAAAATTAACAAAAATCAAAAGCCGTTATTTTTGATCAAATATTTTGCTTATTCCGACGATTAAGGCCTAGATATTACTATATATTAACTATATCTTAAAAATTTCTTGATTTCACATAACCAGTTCATACATTACTCAAACGATATGTTTACACACGGGCTTGAAATTTTTCTCGACAGCCCTGGCCATTACTTATGTTGAGTCATTGCAATAGGTTTTTACCCGAAGGAGGTAGGTATAATTCTTATTTATACCCGGATTTAGAAATTTGTCGCCTTTAGGCCGTTCACAAATTGTCGCGCTTCTTCACTGATGAATATACAAAAAAAAAAATTTTTAATATCAAATTTTTTTTTTGTTTGCTTGGGAACATTTTTTTTAGGTAGTTTAGGGAGCGACATTCCCCTGTGTAACTCTGACCATCACCAATGCATTATAATGCGTTACAAATTTAAAAAAAAATTTCAACGATCTCAATAACACGCGAATGCATGACCATATCCAATCTTTGTTACTTATATTCAACACTATAAAAGACATAAGAATGCAACAAAATTAATAGTATTACAGTGATATTTAAACTACGTTGAAGTGATTTCGAAAACGACGAACGAAAAACAATACACCTCTGAAGAGCTATTCAATTTAATCGTATTTGTTTCTAGTTCTTAATTAATGTCAAGGATAATACTATTATTTGTGCTACTGCTGTTAGTAGCAATAGCACTACAGGATCATGCGTATCAAGACAGTGATGAAGACAACGATGAATGCTTAAATCACAACGATTACTTAGGTGATGTCGGATCTTTGGATGACTCCTATCGTTTTGAAGGTTATCCTCAACAATCTGTACCCAAAACGCGTGGTCTTCTTTATCCAAGAGCATCGGAAACACGTGAAGTGCTGCTGCTTGATGGAATTTGGAATTTTGTGAAATCTGATAGAGGTGATCCAATGCGTGGTATCAGAGATGGTTGGTACAAAGACGACCTAAGTAAGGTGGGTAGATAATTTAAATATCAAATTTTCAGAAGAGAATATAATTTGGAAATACTTTTAAGTTTCGAGCCACCATACCGATGCCGGTACCGGCAAGTTACAATGATATAACCACCGAAAAATCATTACGGGATCATGTTGGAACTGTTTGGTATGACCGTAAATTTTTTATATCACACGCTTGGGCTGCGAACCAACGCGTATGGTTACGTTTTGGTAGCGTTCATTATTCCGCAAATGTGGTAAGTACTATGCGTGGTGCATAATGTTAAGTGCACTGACTTGAAGTGAAAATGATCGAAAATTTTAAAATTTGTTTGAATACATAAATTTTGACCACTTTAAAATCGAAATTATTAAAAGAGGTAAATTTCAATGAAAAAATGGACGGTGTATTTTTGTATTTTTTTTTTTTTTGAACAGTGGCTAAATGGAAAAAATTTGACTAGACATGAAATTGGTCATTTGCCTTTCGAAGTAGAAATAACAAGATACGCTAAATATGGTGCTGAAAATCGTTTAACCGTGTTGTGTGATAATACGCTGCATAAGAGCACAGTGCCGCAAGGAAAGAGCTCTAGGTAAGTGACAAAATTAATTTATTTTTATAATAATTAATTTATTAACTATCTTGTTAGTAATAAGGCAAGTCAAAGTTATACTTTTGATTTCTTCAATTATGCTGGTATACATCGTTCGGTTCAACTTTACACAACGCCGATGGTTTTCATTGAAGATATTGCCATCACTACAGGATTAGATACAGCTAAATCAGGTTAAACGATTTTTCTGTTAATTGTTATTAAAATTAAATGTTTTTTTTTTTTTTTTTTTTAATACACAGGCTACATCAATTACGAAGTCAACAGCAATAATAATATTAATGAGCGATTATTTCTACAGGTGCAATTACGCAACAAAAGAGGTAAACTTGTAGCAAATAATACATCAAAGGAAACACTTAAAGGACAATTGCACGTACCTCGTGCGCAATTATGGTGGCCATATTTAATGCATCCAGATCCAGGCTATCTGTACACACTTGAACTGTATTTGCATGCAGCCGATAAGACGCTGCTTGATGTGTATCGTCTAAAAGTCGGTATACGTACATTGCAATGGACGAACTCTTCGTTGCTGTTAAATGGTAAACCAATATATTTTCGTGGCTTTGGACGTCATGAAGATTCCGATGTAAGAGTCTTAAAATTTTTGAGTTCAAGTGTTCAGATTTCACCTGTATTTTCATTTATGAATTATCGCAGTTACGTGGTAAAGGTTTAGATTTTGCACTGCTAGCACGTGATTTTAATTTGTTAAAATGGATTGGTGCCAATGCCTATCGCACTTCACATTATCCCTATTCAGAGGAATCTATGCAATATGCTGATGAGCAAGGTATTATGATCATTGATGAGTGTTCGAGTGTGGATACAATGTACGTTTCATCAAACTCTTTTTCAATTGTTATGTAAGAGTTTAAAACATTTCCTCTTTTTTGAAGGGGTTTTGAACCTACTTTGCTACTTAATCATAAGTCGTCCTTGGAACAATTAATACATCGTGACAGAAATCATCCAAGCGTAATAATGTGGTCAATTTCGAATGAACCTAGGTCTTGGAAAGGTAGTATGTATTTTAAGTAAGTAGCCAGCTTAAGAATTAAATCAATAATTAATGTCAAGCGATGCAATCGAAATTTTCGATAAAAGTAAAAGAGACGGAAGTTATAGACGATCTTCTCTGTTTTCGATAAGTTCGCTAAGTACGACATAGGCAAAGTTTTCGAATTGTTTACGACTTCGAGTACATCAGCTATTTTTCGTAAATTATTCGCGAAAACTTGCGATTTCAATACCATAGTTTATCTACTAGTAACCATTTTCATTTCTGTAGTCGTCACTTTTATTTTGCAGTAATGTGGCTAAATACACTAAGTCTCTGGATCCAACGCGACCCATAACTGCGTCTATATTCAATGGTGATCCGAACATAGCATCAAAAGATAAATTAGTAAGTGATGCGGTCATAGGTCAAACAAATACTATTACTAGCTTATTTTCTATGCATCTTCTCAAAGGCTGACTACGTCGATATAATCAGTTTTAATAGATACCAAGGCTGGTATCAACATACGGGAGACTTAGGCGCAATATACAAAAATGTTATATATGAGGCAACCAGATTTAATCAACTACATGGAAAACCTGTCATATTATCTGAATATGGTGCTGATACTCTGGAAGGGTTACATTCTGTAAGCTATGCTATATATGATTTGTTTTACACTAAAAATATCAGATTTTTTGATTTGACAGCTGCCCGTGTACATATGGTCAGAAGACTATCAGTCGGCTTTGTTGAGTAAATACTTTGAGGTATTTGATTTTTTAAGACAACAAAAATGGTTTATTGGCGAATTCGTTTGGAATTTTGCAGATTTTATGACAAAACAAAGTACGTCAGATTTTGAAGTTTATATTTAACTTTAAGAAATAATTCCTAATATTTTAAAGAAATTAATCGAGTGGGCGGAAATAAAAAAGGTATATTTACACGTAATCGTCAACCAAAAGCAGCAGCATATCTGTTGCGACAACGCTATTACGGTTTGGCGAGTTTATTGGACAACTGTAAGGTACCAGACGATCTTTATCCTTATATTATTAATGTAACAGTGCAGCACTAAGGGATGCATCCGCTTATCATTGTAACAAAATCATACAAATTATAACACTAAAAATTAGCTAGAATAACTTAAATTATATCTTAAAAATTATTTTGTTAATAAAATTTGTCTCGGCTATTAAAAATGGGTAGCTGGTGGTATGGTACGGTTACTTGTTTATGATCTGCGATTTCTGCTTGGTTTGAAATAAAATGTATATTATTGAATATTAATTTAATATTTAATTAAAGGTTAACATAAAATATATGCTTTTTTTACGATGTGTTTTTCAAAATAACTTTTTTATTCTCAAAATCGAAAGGTTCTGCGAATTTTCTTATACTAGATCGGTACATTAGTATAGCTATGGAAACATACAAAAATTTCTTCAAAATCGGACCATTACTTTAGTCGTGGAATCGTATTTTCATATATTGGGTGGGGCACTGCCTACTTTTGGAAATAAATTACATTTGGCACTGCCTTTCCTCACGACCTTTCCAACAAAAGCTAAAGCACGTGATTATATATTGTTATGGCATTTGAAAAGGGAACTGTGGAACTGTTTTGCCTTCGCCTATTTATATTTTTTCGTATATACTAAAAATTATATGTACTAGTATGTAAATTTGAGACATAAATTTTTTCTTTAAATGCTCTAATTAAAATGCTTATTTTAAATTAAAAACTCTAATGAATTATTTTAAAACAACTTTATGAAAAGTTTCTACAATGCAGAAACACTAGCTAAGACGCTTAGAAACAGAAACTTAGAGTTAATAATGCAATCTTTACTTCCATTCAGTACCCACTCTAATATAGTGAATATAATTAGAAAAGTAAGTGCTCATTAGTACTACAGTACCTTGCCATATAATTAGAAACAGCATTAAACTATACGGGCAGTTAATAAAAAAAGTAAACTGAGCAATAGTTCAGAAAATGAGGTAGCACATTTCTTAGAATTCTAAATCTAGCAGCAAAGTTTCACTACAATATCAGTGTTTCGAAAATTCAACCCATAAGTGTACAAATAACCAATTTTGTATATCTGTAGCTCTTTCATATTCTCAAGGAATATTGAGTCATTCCATTGAGACATAAAGGGTATAATAAATACCCTATGTTCTTGCTGCATATATCAAGGTTTTGCTGAAATATTTTTACTCGAAAATATTAACCTATGAAATTACGATATTTTGCTAGATTTTCTCCATCTTCTCATATTGAAAAAAGTATAAATGTTCCGAAACTGGCATCACTGACATCCTGAAATAATTTCTTTTTGTTTTCAGTATTTTAGTCGAAAATAATAAAAACAGTTTAAATACAATTTTGAAAAATTTTATTATTTATTATTGCCATCAACCAACATAACCTTCATTGAGACTATCCAAAAATGGCTCTGATTATACCTAAACCTTTTGCCAACGCATAAATTATTAACAGCTGTGTAGCATAAAATCCAATACGAACAAATATTTGAATAAATTTCATTACTTTATATTTGGTATATGTACTTTTGTAAGTCTCTAATGAAGTCTCCTTAAGAAGGTACTTTCGAAGCCCTTGCAGATACAAAAATAACCAGTCGTCAAACGTGTGATTCAGTATACGTCCATCACAAAGGAACAGCTCTTGATCGATTGGTGTCATTCGATTTATGATATTACGCATATTCGAATTATCCATAAACCATTCATTTAATCTAAAATATCCGATTGCTACGGTGAATTCGGAAATTTTTCTTATAATTGGCATTATTCTGCAAAGAAAAAAAAAATTAACGCATCTTCTATTAACTGAAGTCAATTTTTTTATTTTTAAGAATTATAGCAGTATAAAAATAACAAATTAGATGCAAAAATTATTATAAAAATAGTATGGTGTAAAATTCCAACTTGAAATTTGTATCAAATCCGAATCCCGTCCCAAAGATTAGTTGGCACCCGTGTTTAGGTCAACTTTTTATACTAAAAATTATTTGGTGTAGGATTCCATTTGGCTTTGAATATTTTGTATTTTGACAGATCTGTATGAGATGTGATAGTTATGCTCAAATGGTTTTCAAATTGAAAGATTTCAAATGCATCAATGCGTTTAGTTATGCTGAAATCGTATTCAAGCTTCCAGATTTCAGACGCGTTGATGGGACTGTAGAAATCTGAAACACAAAAATGAACTCAATAGCGAGAAGCTATCTATTAAGTAGTTCTTTGCCTCAATTATTTCACTTTGAAGTTATTACGGCTAAAAAACTTACCTTTCTTTTTTTCCGTTCAGGAACAGTATAAAATCAAAAAATACAGTTGGAATCAAGTGATAAAATATTGATAAATATTTAAATAAAAGCAGTGATGACGTCGCGTTTGGAATTGGTACCCAGATCATTCGATTACATAGTACGTCATTATTTAATTTATTTAACTTCTGTAGAATACTGTGATTTGTAATTAGATAATCTACTGATGTTCCTAAACAATAAATTTGTGGATTTGCATCATGGTATATATCATCAGTTCCAGTTAAAGCTTGCTTTAATTGCCGATTTTTGTTATCCTCATTGGTCGCCCAAATGGCGGCAAGAGTACCATTTATAACAAAATCAGCACTTATAATATCCAATATACAAGAATTGACACTTAGAGTGATGCGGCATAAGCCGAGACCAATTGCCATCACACTACCATTGCAACCAAATACACTATTTGTCCAAGCTGGTATTGGCTCATTATAAGTAGAAATTACAACAGTTGGTCGCATTACACAAATAGGAAATTTGTGACCAAAACGACGTACCAGTTCTTCAGAGAGTGATTTTGTGAAGCTGTATGTATTTGGCCATGGTTTGATAAAACGTTCGGTGATCACCTCAAAAGCATCCATTTCTTTTGGACATGATTGTATACGTTCAGCATAAGCAATGATGTCATCAGGATTAACAGCTGGTTCATAAAATCTTTCATAGATTTTCTTGCCATAAACGCAGTTGCTGTATGCGGTTGAGACATAGGCGAAAACCTAAGGATTATATATATAGATCAATAAATATTCAATATTTGTTACGTATAAAGAATTTGTTTTCTAAGAGCAGACTTTTTCCTGCGAGGCTACGTAAAGTCCAAATTCTACATGGCTAATCGGTAGCAATTGAGGAATTGAAAGGGAACAACACTCGATTTATTCGCGTAATACTCTTCAAAATGCTCGAACTTTCATCGAAATTTGGAACTTCAGAATAGATCATGCTACCCGTAAATACGGCCAACATTTAAAAGAAATTATCTTTAAAAAATTGATGTTAAGAATATCTATTTTACATGATAATAAAGATTACCCGATAAAATTGAATTTAATGGTTTTTTATATCTTTTTTAACAAAGCAGGTGCCTCTAAGCCTTATGATGCCGGTTATATTTCATAAGTTTTAAATCACCCCGTGTCAAAGAGTTTCACTTCAAAAAGTAGTGAAATCCTGGGATAAGAAAAACATAGTGGCACTAGCGCTTGTTTAGCAAATAAAAATTTCAAATAATTTCAAGAAGTTCATAAGCTTCGAAAATTCTAAGATCTACTGAAGAAAATTTTTCAGTGTGAACTCAGTCATGCTCGCTCATACTCACACATCATTTAATAAATAAATAAATCTAATTAAAAGAAAAAATAATATTTTGTATAAGCCTAAGATACCTTTTTTAATTTACATATATTTACTTATACTTGTTTTACATCTATTCAGGGGTTGGATATTTAATATTTCAACTTCGGGACGACTCAAAAATCGTTCCCCAAATCGATTAGTTCAAAGCTAACGTTGGAAAACCGCGGTGTAGCCGTCCAGTAGTTATGCAAACTACTACGTTACGACGTCATTACTCGGTCGGTGCTACCTGGGACAGCTTTTAGAAATGAGATATTGTATATTATTTTGTGTAAATTATATTGGGAACCAAATTAAAACTGATATTTTCTTGTTTGCTCTTTCATTTGAACCTTTTACAACTAAATTTTCATTAAGTTGCTCCTCAAAATGTTTATTTTTTTAAAGTTTTCTAAGAATAAGAAAATCAGAAACTTTGCGTTGAAAAGATAATCTAAGTACATTTATCACTGAAAATTGTTTGAATAAGCCAATAAGCATAAAATTTTCTTACCGGAAATATATCTATATCATAGCTATGTCCAGTAAGAAAACACACATAGTTCTCAATGTTACAAGTTGGATATTACCTGTAATTTCTTAAAACTCTCAGCCATATGAAGCATCTCTCTGGTTCCACGTAAATTCACTAGCACTAGGTCATGAAGCCGTTTATTGAAGCGTACATCTGCTGCCGCGTGTATAACAATATTGACAGTGTCTTGCAATAATTGCACATCCTTATCACTTATGTCCAGACGCAGTTTTTCCAGATTACCCTCAATAATTTTGACACGATCAAGAAAATTGGGATCATATTGCTTTAGTCTTGAGAACTGCTAAACTTACAAAAAATAATTTGTTATTAGGTATATATACCTACGGACAATTTTTTTTTTGGTACAAAAGCTTTAGATCTTACTATTCCATGAAATATTTCTTTCAGACGCTCTTCAGCTGGTTGATTTTTCTTTGCTCGTGCTAAAATAAAGACACGTTCTACATCACATCTGAAAGAATAACAAAATACTGTCAATTAGTAACTGCACAAATTAAATTCTTGCAAACAAACTCTCCGCTATAAGAAAAAAATACTAAATGACGCAGTCGCAATATATTGACAAAATGTCAAAAATCTGTCAGTGGCGACCTTACAGCCCTAAGACATATTTCAACTTCTGGGTCCTCTAAAGAACTATTTATGACCTTATCTCTGAACAAAAATTGTAATATAAAGAATGCTTTTTAAGTATAGGAGGCAAAAAATATTATGGTTTAAAAAAAATTAATGTAAAACTAAGCGATCTAAAACTAAGATATCTAAACCATGTTTATTCCGAGAAAATCTTTTGGCTAGAGAAACTCAAAAAATCGGTTTTTCGGTGCACTCCGTTACATGTAATATAACAGTTAAACGATATCAGTTATATCTTTGTAATATCTAATTAAAATTTGCAAACAATTTGTTATTAACTCGCCCCTACGCGAAATCATAAATCTAAAGAAATTCTATTTGGCCTAAAAAGTAATTTTTTTCCGTGGCTTTGTCTAATTAAAAATTCTTTAAAAAAACTATTTTTCACTATTTCGAGTATATAGAGTATTCTTTGTAAAATTAGATTTCTCGTCTGTCTAAACGCTACAGTTAGTATACTAACGCTCAGCAGCGGATTTAAACTTTGCGACGCCCAGGGCTAAAAAGTAGAAATGGAACAAATATTTTATGATCACAATAGGGGACAATATATATTTCCTACAAATGTAAGAAAAAAATATATAAAATTAAGCCACTCGCAAATAGCTTAATATTCCACTACTTGTATTAAATAAATTACTAATTTGCATTTGGCTTTTATAGTCCGACAGCTGATTGCATTTTTATATTACCATTGGTGCCGGTATTTTTGCACTGTCACTGAACGATGTATTTGAAACCATTTACACACATTTACCTTAGAAATATATAATTTAATTAAAAAAAAATATAATCATTGCTTTAATTGAATAATGCAATAATTTCATTACTAAGGCATGGACTTGCATGCAAATGAAGGTTTTTTTATTTGCATCGATAGAACAATATTAATTTGTGTGCGGTATTTCGACTTATTGTCGAATTATAGACGGCTATAGATTTGACCTAGTTACGTAGCTAAAAGATTTTCAATAAAAGCCGCAGCAACATATTCTTAAAACTTTATAATTCTTGAACATCACATACATATATTAAGCAGCGGCCTAAGGGGATGGCGAGCAAGCGCCTCGCGTAACAACCCGAGTAGAAAATTTTCAGATATACAATTTTTTAAATCGAACAATGAATGAAGCAGCGAAAATAAAATTTGTGATAAAAAACAAAACTAAGCTAGTGGAAAATTATCAAGGATCGACGAATAACGTTAACTGAGTTGTAAATTGTCAATCTTGACTAACGGTTTTACAAATAACGGATGAGACTTAGGCTCGTATCCTGGTATGTTCTAATAAGGACTCGTTAAACACCGTGCTTCTACACTTAATTCTCAATTGTATTTTTTTATTGCTTAGCGATTTTTTCTCACTGCACTCGAATTACATTCTTTTTGCCCTCTCAATTAAATTTATTTTCATTTATCAAAAAAAAAAAAACGTTTTTTCACTGTCCGCTCAGAGGATCCGTTCACCGCTCATGACTACGTATGAAAAGGATATTCATTAATCCTCATTCATCATACCTCAGCAACTTTTCAAGATATAATTGTCCTAAAAATCCTGTAGTGCCAGTTAAAAAAATCACTTTTCCCACAAAGTAATTTCTTATCGGACTTGTTTTCAATTTTTCTGTACTATACGAAAATATTGACTCATCGAATTCACTTTCATCACAAATTTTGTCAATTATATCCATTTGAAGGATTTAATTTTTTATTTTTTACTTTATTTAAAGAGTATATTAAGCACTACTAGACACTTTCGAGGTCCAAAACGAACTGAAACTAATTTTTGTAAAATCGTTTATTAATAGCATATTTCAGTTATTAGCTATTCATTTTTGAATTAATTAAAATGCTACATTGTTACTTAATAACCGAATAAATTGTGTGCACAATGGCTAGTGGTGAATTTGGTGGTGTTAAAAAAATTTGCGTATATTACTTGAAAATATTTTCAATTATAAGCAGATGGATTAACATACAACACAAAAATACTGGGAATATTGTGAATACATCAACATACATTGGGAATATAGTCAGAAATAAGTAAAAAAGCCATAAGAATTATCGTGAACCAGACGCGAGCTGTCAAGCCCCTTCGTAGACATGTTTATCTCAAAGTCCTCATTGGACACTTTGAAGCATCAAAATTGGTCGTGACCCACTTATTAAATTAACTCTCTCTTATGACCTTTATCTCCTCACGGAGCATAAGTGCTCACAATATTCTTCCAACGTTCAGCATCTCACCGATTCAACTAAATATTTCCTGCCCCGAGGCTTTCACACCAATGCTTGCTGGCAGACTTCAATCAATCTATTCTACCTTTGTTATATCCAAGGCTGCGATTGTTATCATTTTTGTATTAAAATGTTTTTACAGAAACTTTCAGTTTTTCCTTTCACGTCATGATTTTGAGAAAAACGCTGTATAAGGAACATTAATTAACTATTAAAGAAAAGTGAGCGGGATTGATCTGGACATGCCTTGAATTTCATGACAAAGCCGGAGGCCCAGTTAAATTCAAAAACTTGTGAAATAGCCGAAAATTGTACAATATTTGTGATATAATAAAATATAAAGTCAGAAATCAACACTCTGATGCAATCGATTACTAAGCCACATACGGTAGTATCAATCGACAAGTTTATAATTCTACTCCAACTAATCCAACTATGGCATTTGATTTCTTTAACCTCGTTCCGGAGCAAGTAATGCGTAGGGCAAAAATAAACACGGAGCGCAGTCTCTCAGCAATCTCGCTGTGAAACCTTTGTTGGGATTAAAGATATGACGTATGGAGTAGATCTGACAATCAACAAGGACAAGACAATAAGTACTGATACTTATGGGCTGGAAACTTTTCTCTCGAAAGACCAGAAGCATACTGCATGAAATGTAAATTTTTTCTGTTGTTTCACATAAAGCCGAGTGTTGAACAATTACCTGTATGGCGAAACAGGTCATTTGATCCTTCTGTCGTACATATATGTGACCCTATATGCGAGGATGGTGTTTGTATGGAGAAGAAGATTGAGCCGAGAAGTTATAATCAATACAATGGTGTAAATGTAATTCAAAAGCTGAAAGTCTTACAACTGCACTTCCTAGTACACATCGAGCGAATTTAAGACAACTTTCCAATTAAAGTAATCTGGTATATATGGCTGACCTTATTAATCTTCAAATTTGAAGCCAATGTAATTCTCTGGCGGCTGGTTTGAATTTGTTGTTTTGGCGAATATCTATTCCGAATCTTGTCATCGCTAGAAGATTGTCTGCCATTCAAGTGTTGCCGGCATTTTGTCAGAGTTTCAATAAATGATCTTTCAGTTGAATAGAAAACCCAATGAGTCTTTCTCCATGCTCATACGTAGCCATTTTAATCTCCTAGGATGCTTTATAATCTACTAGAAAGAAAATAAAAGAATTTAAAAATTGTAAGAACTTCAGTATTTCGAAGACTCCCCTTTACTTGAGTACGTAGGCAATGGTGCTTGAAAGCTTAAGCACCAGAGACTCAGCATTTTATAGAATAATTACCAGTTCTTAAGTTTAAGACTTAGATAGAAATATCAATACTTTGCTTTAACTTCTTTAACGAAAAAAAAGGTAACATTTTACTCAAGGCTTCTACGCATATTTAGCTAAATTTACTAAAAAAAAAAAAAATTAAATTTTTAGAAATAGTACAGATGTTCTGGAAATGTACCGAATGTCGAATACGTACGACGATTTTCCACGCCGTAAATATATTGAAAAAAGTACAAATGTACCGAACATACCGAATCATGGACTAAGTTACGAATATCCTGAAATATTTTTTTTCTATTTTTAAATCGAAAAAAATAATAACACTTACAAATACAATTTTTAAAAATACAATTATTTATTATTTCCTTTGACTTTGCCAGCATTACATCCATTGAGATTATCCATAAATGCCCCTGACAATACCTAAACCTTTTGCCAACGCATAAATTATTAACAGCTGTGTAGCATAAAATCCAATACGCACGAAATTGTGAATAAAATACATTACTTTATATTTAGTATATGTACTTTTGTTAGTCTCCAATGAAGTCTCCTTAATAAGGTACTTTCGAAGACCTAGCGAATATAAAAATAACCAGTCGTCAAACGTGCTATTCAGTATACGTCCATCACAAAGGAACAGCTCGTGATCGATTGGTGACATTCGATTCATGATATTACGCATATTCGAATTATCCATAATCCATTCATTCAATCTAAAATATGCGACTGATACGGTGAATTCAGAAATTTTTCGTATTATTGGCATTATTCTGTAAAGAAAATAATTATTTAATTTGTATATATATAAGAATGATAGCACCCCAAAAATAAAAAATTAAATGCGAAGTATACAAAAAACTTGGTCTTTATGGTATATCCGAAAACTACATCTACAGTTTTGGACAGGCAGTGATTCTTCGATTTTGTTGTTTTTCAATCAACTTGTTTTTGCTACCATACAAAGTACGAAACTATCGTAGTATCTAATTTTGATTTATTCTTATCTTATCAGTAGTTTACTTGCTATAAGGCATATCTGCATCAAAAGCGGGCCAAAAAGCTCGAATGGGCGTGGTACTTCCCATTCAAATAAAATATCTTAAGTGGGATATCTGTCAAGATATGAGAGCAATTGTGCCAAAATTTGGTGTATAGATGTTGTTTATGAAAGCTATTTCTAAATAAACCTCGGATTCGACTGTACTGGTGTCTGTGTCAACGCCCTTAATTTTAAGCCTAATTACGGCATATATAGCAAACTATAAAAGATATTTTGCTATAATTTGGTATGTGGATGTCGATCACGAATATAATTTATTGAGCCAAAAGTAGGCGAAATTGAATAAGAGGGCGTGACATATTTCGAATTTTTCATTACCTTTCTGTTTTTTCAACCTTTTCCATATTCTTTTGACTATTTCAACCTTTTAACTTTTCCAATATATTCACAAAATGACTTCAATACCGAGACGCTATCTATTAAGTATTTCTTTGCCTTAATTATTTCAGAAGTTACTACGGCTAGGAAACTTACCTTTCTTTTTTTGCGCTCAGGAACAGCATAAAATCAAAAAATACAGTTGGAATCAAGTGATAAAATATTGATAAATATTTAAATAAAAACAGTGATGTCGTCGCGTTTGGAGTTGGTACCCAGAGATTTTGATTAAATAATATGATTTTTTTATACATTTCGACCTTATGAGTTATACTGTAATGTGTAATTGGATAATCTACTGATGTTCCTATACAATAAATTTTTGGATTTGCGTCATTGCAAATAACATCAGTTCCAGTTAAAGCTTGTTTTAATTGCCGATTTTTGTTATCCTTGTTGGTCGCCCAAATGGCGGCAAGAGTTCCATTTATAACAAAATCAGCACTTATAATATCGAATATACCAGAATTGTCGCATAGACTAATACGGCATAAACCGAGAGCAGCGGCCACCACACCACCATTGCAACCAAATATACTATTTGTCCAAGCAGGTATTGGCTCTTTATAAGTAGAAATTACAACGGTTGGTCGCATTACACAAATAGGAAATTTGTGACCAAAACGACGTACCAGTTCTTCAGAGAGTGACTTTGTGAAGCTGTATGTATTTGGCCATGGTTTGATAAAACGTTCGGTGATCACCTCAAAAGCATCCATTTCTTTTGGACATGATTGTATACGTTCAGCATAAGCAATGATATCATCAGGATTAACAGCTGGTTCATAAAATCTTTCATAGATTTTCTTACCATAAACGCAGTTGCTGTATGCGGTTGAGATATAGGCGAAAACCTAAAGAGATTACAAATCTTTGTACATAATTACAATATAAATTAATTAATTTTTTTTTTTAACAGAGATGAAATCGTAACCATCACTGGCTGCTTTTAATTACGTCATAACGTGTTGGTTGGTATAAATTAACACTCAAAATGTTTAATTTTTTATATTTTTCTAAGAAAAAAATCTGAAATTTTTGTTTAAAAAGAAAATTTACATTTTCACGGCACATTGTTTGCATAAGTCGATGAGCATAAAATTATTTTACCAGAAATATATCTATATCTTAGCTCTGTCAAAAAAAGCACACATAGCTCTCAGTGCTAGAAGTTGGATATTACCTGTAGTTTCTTAAAACTCTCAGCCATATGAAGCATCTCTCTGGTTCCACGTAAATTCACTAGCACTAGGTCATGAAGCTGTTTATTGAAGCGTACATCAGCTGCAGCGTGTATTATAATATTGACAGTGTCTTGTAATAATTGCATATCCTTATCACTTATGCCCAGACGCAGTTTTTCCAGATTACCCTCAATAATTGTAACACGATCAAGAAAATTGGGATCATATTGCCTTAGTCTTGAGAACTGCTAAACTTTCAAAAAGAATTTATTATTTGTTATATAACCGGACAATTTAAGTTGAAAAATTTGAATGAATTTTTAAACTGTCTCAAAATTCTGAGGGCAGAAGACTGAAGAGGTTTTTCGTAGGCAGGTGCAATTTATTAAAATAATTAACTTTAAAGTATCAAACAAATAAATTAATTTTGAAGAGAAATTTTGCTGCATTATTTTTGTGTGGTCAGATTCAAATGGTTGGAGTCTTCGGTTCAACCGCTGGAAGTTGAGCCGACATTGTCGACCACTCTTACCTTGCAAGCCATGCATGATAGATACAAATGAATGTCATATTCGGATTCAACATTAAGACACCGATTACAGACAATTCTTCACAACGTCGATGACCAACAAGCAGTGGCGTAGCTAGGGTGGTGCGGTCGCACCAGGCGCTATGCTTGGGAGGGCGTCAAAATGATCGGAAAATCTCATTTTGCTAGGGTTTTTTGATAGTCAAAAATGAGGAAAGTAAATCTATGTAGGAAATTAGAATGTATAGAAGAAAATTTGAGGAAATATATCTAATTTTGCTGGAGTTTTCGACAGTGAAAGGTGAGTACCTTTTTTTGCTCGTCAAAATTTTTCTTTTGGTATGCCACGGGGGGGTGGCATTCCGAGTGTTCGCACCACTCGCCAAAAATACTCGCTACACCACTGCCAACAAGGTCCCCTGAAACCTTCTCTATTAATATGGCATGTAATGCTATTAATTGTTACTTTTTTGGGAAGCACTAGCTAGTGATTGTTATAATATTCTTTAAGGCCACTGCACCAAATCCAAGACAACTTGCTGCCCTTGATTATTTTGACGCTCCTCATCAGGCTGCTTCCCGCTGTAAATAACAACCGACTGATTAATTAATGAATTCAAAGATGAGAAATTGAATTATTCCGAAATTTTCCAAATTTTTGAATGATTGTTTCATTAAGTCAACAAGTGTTTGTACATAAAGGCGACCCAAAACAAATCAAATAATTTTAATTACCTATTTTCTTAAAAAAAAAAAACATAAATAGGTGGCTCAATTGAAATTTCGGATTTCGGAATTTAGCTCAAAAAACGTAATTATGTAAAAAAATCAGTTAGGTATCTTATAAACTTGCCTTGTGATAAGAGTTTATGTAGACATATTTCTCTTCATTTTCATATAAAAAGTAACTTATTGAAAACTTTGAATGTGTTTTTTTTTTTTTATATTTTTTGAGCTATGCCAGTCTTGAAGTAAGTAAGCGATATATACATATAGCTAAAATAAGGTGCCATTTAAAAAGAAATTTGCCTGAAATATTCTGATTATTGCTTAGAAATTTTATCTTGTGAATGTATATGTGATCTGGCAGAGTTGCCGATATAATACAATTAATTATGAACGAATTATAAAATTATTTGCGTCCTCGCGATATGATGATGAAAATTAAAGATCTTAGCAAACGCGCCAAGACCGACCACTGAACTATCGTACATATTTTTTTAAGTGAGTTCTAGCTAACTCCAAGGGTTTTTTTAGAAAAGAAGTAAATTTTTTTTTGCGAAAAATGTGGGGGTGCAAATTGTTTTGGCTTGTTGTGGCTTATTTATAATATATATATATTTTTCGCAAAAAAAATTTTACTTCTTTTCTAAAAAAACCTTTGGAGTTAGCTAGAACTCACTTAAACAAAAATCATTTAGAAAGTGTGATGTTCGGGAGTCACAAATAAGTCTTAGGAGAAGAGACAACAGAACAAACTACAGTAGATCCAATTTTGTGTTGAAAACTTTGAAAAACTAAAAATAAAGAGATGTTAAATTTTTTTTGGGAAGCCCTTATGTACATTGTAGGTATGTCGGTGGTACAAAAGCTTTATATCTTACTATTCCATCAAATATTTCTTTGAGACGCTCTTCAGCTGGTTGATTTTTCTTTGCTCGTGCTAAAATAAAGACTCGTTCTACATCACATCTGAAACAATAATGAAATACTGTCAATTAGTAACTGCATGAAACAAATTTCTTGCAAACAAAGTCTCTGCTAAAAGAAAAATGTTCCAAATGACGGAGGCGCTATACATGGACAAAATGTAACGTTCATAAGAAGTTACCAGCCCTTTCATGGTTGGCTACTGATTTTTATCTCCAAGATGATACAGTATGGTGCCAATTTCATTTTTCATGGTTGGCTACAGTTTACTGTCTCCATAATATTGAGTTCCACACTTTTAAAAAAATTAATGCAAAACTCAAATATATTTGACAGCAAAGCGAGATATCTAAACCATGTTTATGCCGAGAGAAAATCTTTTGGCTAGAGAACAACTATGACCAATACAAAGTTTTTGTTGCTATTGTGAATTTAAATTCAAATTCAAATTTTTAGGGAAATCAGGTATATCTTGGTAATATCTTATGAAAATTTGCAAACTCAATAGAGACAGGCTGTATAATCTAAGCCTTCTCTTCGGATTTGCTACCAAAAGCTGTGCTTTACTGCCGTAACGCAAAAATTAGAAAATAACAATCAACAAAATTGAATTCATAAAATTTATTAAATATTTATTATTTAAAACGCCTATTAAAGCGCAGTATTTTTCTTTTCAGATATTCAAAAAGCACATCTGATGAGCTCATCTTTAACGACAGATTATCATCGGGATTAATGAATTCAAATGATGAATGATGTTTGTTTTCCACCTCTTTAGATATCCTTATAGTAAGTATAAAAATAGTGTTGATATATAAATTTATAGTTATCTCGTCCCTACGCAAAATCATAAATCTAAAGAAATTATATATTAAAAAATTTATAAAATTTTATTTGGCCTAAAAATTAATTTTGTTCTGTATCTCTGTCTAATCAAAAATACTTAAAAAAAACTATTTTTCACTAGTACGAGTATATAGAGCATTCTTTGTAAAATTAGTTTTCTCGGCTGTCTGTAGTTAGTATACTAACGCTCAGCAGCGGACTAAAACTTTGCGGTGTTTAGGGCAAAAAAATAATAATGGGCCCACACTGGAACAAATATTTTATGATCACAATACTGCCCTCAGAAGCGAAATGAGCGTATCTCAAAAAAACGCGTTTCGAGATAATTGATGTTTCGTTTATGTCAATTTGTTGAAACACATGTAAAATTGTGATAAAGGAAATTCTCTTCGGAGCTTTTTTATAGGTTTGAACTAAGATTCCGGCATTTGGTAAAGTTCATTAGATGCGTAATGTCTTAAACTATCCGATGCCATAAGAATTACGAATATGAATTTTTTGAGATACGCCCATTTTGCTTATGAGGGCAGAATAGGCGCCAACATATATTTCCTACAAATGTAAGAAAAAAAATATATAAAATTACATACTGATCAGCAAAAAAAGTGTTATTCAAAACTAAAAAAAGGACCTTCAACAGGATCTTTCTTAAGACTCTTGTCCTTATCTTAAGGGGACAGTAAATTTTTGTAAAATGCTTTATTTTTTATGAAAAAAAAAAAATATTGTAATGAAACTTTGCACATATATTACTTGGTCAAAATAGTATACAAAAATACATTTTTCGGATTTTTCCGGCCTGTTTTTTTGGCTGCAGCAGGTTTTTCTCAAAACAACCTTTTTTGAGTTGGCGGGCGTGATTAAAAAAAAACTAGTAGTCCGATCGTTCTGAAATTTTAGTATGTTATTGTACATATGTAAGTGTATAGAGTGAACTAGAATTACAAAGATCGGTTATAAAATTTTTGACTTACAAGGGTTTTTTTGCGCCTAAAATAGTCCAATTTTGAAAAAATGCCGCCATTTTTTTTTTTTTTTGGTCCAAATTAAATCCTTTTAGTTCACTCTATAGCAACTTTGATGCTGATTAAAAATCACTTTTTTTTTTTTTTTAGACCATCCAAAGAACCGCAACCACGTCCGCCGTGGTTTTTTGGTCCTTTTTTCAAAAACCTACTGCAGCCAAAAAACAAGCCGGAAAAATCCGATGAAAATATTTTTGTATACAACTTTACCTAAATAATATATGTGCAAAGTTTCATTACAATATCTTTTTCCTTTCATAAAATAAAAAGCATTTTAAAAAATTTTTTGTTTTTCATTTCCATGGTGTATTGTCCCCTTAAGCCCCTCGCAAATAGCTTTATATTCCGCCACTTGTGTTAAATAAAATATTTATTAGCATTTGGCTTTTATAGCACTTTCCATTTTCCATTTTCTGAACGTTCGCAAGCTTTTAGTTTGATTCAATTTTATATTAGCATTGGTGCTGGTATTTTTGCACTATCACTGAATGACGTTTTTGAAACCATTTACACACTCTTACCCTATAAATCGACAGTTAATCAAAACAAAACATTGCTGTATTTGAATAATGCAATAATGTCATTACTAGGCCATGCACTTAGATGCATTCTATTTTTTTTGCGTCGATAGAACAATATAAATTAAATTGAAGTAAGACTTAACAAAATGATTTTCATTGCATTTGCAACGTTGCAATTCGTTCATTCATTTTATTAAAAGATTTTCAATAAAAACAACAGCAACAGATACTTAAAATTTTATAAATCTCGAGCATCATGTACATATACTACTTAAGGACTTAAAAATATAGTTTTATTTGTTTACTGGAGCCAGATTTTACCTCCATTATGGATTTTGGATCGCTGATCGACTCTGCAACCTGAAATTATGACTAAAACTGGCAAAATTCATAAAAAGACACAGATTGAAAGACACTGATTTAAGGGAGCCATAAATTAATATAAAGCTGAACTTTGAATTGTCTAACAGCTGACGACGTAGAGAAAATAAAATTTGCGATAAAAAATAAAATCAAGCGTCGAAAAATTATCAAGCTTTTTTTCATCGAAACACCATCGAGTTAAATTTTTTGCCACCTCAATAAAATTTTTTAACAAAAAAAAAAATTTATTTTCACTGAAATCAATTGCTTTTCTCTGCCCGCTGAAAGGATCACTGCTCAATTTAATTGTATTACCGTTCACTTGAACAGCTTCCATAAATAATAAGTATGTAAAAGATATTTATTAATCTAAATACCTCAGCAACTTTTCAAGATATAATTGTCCTAGAAATCCTGTGGTGCCAGTTAAAAAAATCACTTTTCCCACAAAGTAATTTCTTATCGGACTTGTTTTCAATTTTTCTGCACTATATGAAAATATTGGCTCATCGAATTCACTTTCATCACAAATTTTGTCAATTATATCCATTTGGAGGATTTATTTTTTTTTCACTTTATTTAAAAATGATATTAAGCACTACCAGATACTTTCGAGGTTCAAAACGAACTGAAAAGAAATTTTTCAAAAACTGTTAATTTATGCTTCATTGCAGTAATATGCTATTCATTTTACTATCAATTATAATGCCACAGTAAAAAAAATTGACTTGTAGTGCCCGGAAATGTTTTCGATCATAAGCAGACAGATTAACATACAATACAAAAATACTGAAATTATTGTGAGCATGTAGTATCTGAATACATCAACATACTTACGTTTGGAATACGGTACAAAATAAGTAAAAAGGCCATAAAAATTATCGTGAGTCAGATGCGAGCTGCCAAGCCCCTTCGTAGACATCGGTTTGTCGTATGAGCAAAGTTTTATTGCAAATAAAATAAAAGTCCACCATATAACATTTTAAAATTGATTAATTTACACAGCTCAACTTTCCTTGATCCTATTTTTTATTTAAGCCAGGCCTGCTCATCTCAAAGTCCTTATGGGTCACTTTGAAGCAACAAAATTCACTTTCATTATTGGTTTGTATACCTGAACGCTATTGACTCACCTCGCTGAGACTTACAATTGATATAAGATGTCATTATGTATTTTATGTATTTCGAACATTTTACTAACCAAAATAAAAAATCATTTGTGGTATTTATCAAAGAAAGCGCTTGGTCAATCGTTTTTTGATAAGCAAATCTCATTTGATGCAAAACGCAAAAAGGTTTAAGGACTTGGTTACATTGAAGATAAAAACTATCAGATCGAAAAAACAGATATTCCCAAATGAAACGTTGGAACTCTGGAAGAAATGATAACGTATACGAACAAAGATGTGAATAATTTTGTTCCTCCAAGTACCAAGCGATATTTCACTCGTTTGCAAATCCATATTGATCTCTTGAAATTGAATCCCACGACTTGGTAAGATAGAAAAAATTATAACGCCGGAAAACTATTCTACCAACATTTATCAGTCGTGAACGACGCTACCGAAAGAGCTGTAAGTTAACCAACATTACCATCAAGTTTATCCAACTCACACAAAATCATCTCTTATGGAATAAATCGAAAATAATAGAAGTTAAAATATTTAAAATTTAATTATATATTATTTTCAGCATTACATCTATTGAGATTATCCGAAAATTGCCCTGACAATACCTAAACCGTTTGCCAACGCATAAATTATTAACAGCTGTGTAGCATAAAATCCAATACGAACAAAAATTTGAATAAAATTCATTACTTTATGTTTAGTATATGTACTTTTGTAAATCTCCAATGAAGTCTCCTTAAGAAGGTACTTTCGAAGGCCTTGCCCATACAACAATAACCAATCATCAAACGTGTGATTCAATATACGTCCATCACAAAGGAACAGCTCCTGATCGATTGGTGCCATTCGATTTATGATATTACGCATATTCGAATTATCCATAATCCATTCATTTAAACTAAAATATGCGACTGCTACGGTAAATTCAGAAATTTTTCTTATAATTGGCATTATTCTGCAAAGAAAAAAAATATATAAAAATAAATGGATCTTCTATTAAGAGAAGTCAATTTTTATATACTTATTTAAGAATGATACCAGTACAAAAATAACTTATTAGATACGATGTATACAAAAAACTCGATTTTTATATCTGAAACTATGTCTAAAGGAGAGTGAAAATATAATTTTTCAATCAACTGATGCAACGCAACCATCGTAGTATCTAATTTTGATTTGCTCTTATCTAATCGTCTTTAAAGATTTAAAAAATTGAGGCGCTATCTGGAGTCTTAATTAATTTTTGTTTTTTCTGTTCTATCATTTCTCAGTTCTTTGCTCTTACTAATTCAGTGTTACACTGACTGACAATGATAGTGAAAATTATGCCTTTTCCAACTTTTCTTTTTAAGGAAAATAGCTCATGGGGACATACTATATTAAACTTTTAGGTCGAAAATACGCCATTTCTCCTTTAGTTTTATTGCAATTAGTTTTGAACAACACCTTTCAAGCGAGATACATATCATTGCTGAAGAAGTACCTAATTGCTAAAAAAGAGAATAGTTTTTCCAAATCGGAAATATTTATCAGGTATAGGGCTGTATGTCATATTTTGAGGGCATGTCACTTATTTATCATAACTGCTGACTGACTGCAAAAGCTATAACTTTATATGATTATTTCTAGAAAGCTATTCAAAGGAATATATTGGAGTTAAAGTTCTATAACTGTGATAAACTAAGTAGTAAGGGATCCACCTGCAATTTGGTTGCAAAGCATCATAGTATACCGTTTAAGCATAACGTTTTCAGTTTTTTACGCTCTTTATTCAAAATGTGTTCACTTTTTTCTGGTACAAAGCGCCCAACGATTTATAGTTGCTGTGTGAAATTGGGTTGCATTACCTTAAATAGTTCTCTCAGTGTAACGTTTTTATGATTTCCCTAGAACTTCGCTTGAAGGCGTTATCTGTGTAGCGAAATTGATTCAATTATCTGGCTTGTGGTCTTTAAAAAAATTGTATGGTGTAGGATTCTAGCTTGAAATGTGTGTCGATGAACCGAAATAAAATATTTAGGGATGCCCTATCGAATTCTGTCCGAAACAGTAGCTCGCACCCGTTTTTAGGTCAACTTTTTATACTTCAAATTATTTATTGTAGGATTCTATTTGGCTTTGAATGTCTTGTATTTTGACAGGTCTGTTTCATCAAATACTTGCTGTGTGAGATGTGTCAAACTGATAGTTATGCTGAAATAGTTTTCAAGTTCCCAGATTTCAGACGCGTTAATGCGACTTTAAAAATCTTAAACACAAAATGAGCTTAATACCGAGAAGCTATCGATTTCTTTGTCTCAATTATTTCACTTTGAAGTTAATACCGCTAAGAAGCTTACCTTTCTTTTTTTCCATTCATGAACAGCATAAAATCAAAAAATGCAGTTGGAATCAAGTGATAAAATATTGATAAATATTTAAATAGCAACACTGATGACGTCACGTTTGGAGTTACTACCCAGAGCATTCGATTACTTAGTAACTCTTTATTTAACATTTGCAGCTTATGTTGAAGACTGTGATGTGAAATTGGATAATCAACTGATGTTCCTAAACAATAAATTTGTGGATTTGCATCATGGCATATATCATCAGTTCCAGTTAAAGCTTGTTTTAATGGTCGATTTTTGATATCCTTATTGGTCGCCCAAATGGTGGCAAGGGTTCCATTTATAACAAAATCAGCACAGGTAACATCCAATATTACAGAATTGATACCTAGAGTAATACGGCATATGCCGAGACCAGTGCCCAGCACAGCACCATTGCAACCAAATAAACTATTTGTCCAAGCAGGTATTGGCTCATTATAAGTAGAAATTACAACAGTTGGTCGCATTACACATATAGGAAATTTGTGACCAAAACGACGTACCAATTCTTCAGAGAGTGATTTTGTGAAGCTGTATGTATTTGGCCATGGTTTGATAAAACGTTCTGTAATCACTTCAAATGCATCCATTTCGTTTGGACATGATTGTATACGTTCAGCATAAGCAATGATGTCATCGGGATTAACAGCTGGTTCATAAAATCTTTCATAGATGTTCCTACCATAAACGCAGTTGCTGTATGCGGTTGAGATATAGGCGAAAACCTAAAGAGATTACAAATTTTTGTAGTTACAATGTCAATTAATTAATTATCCTAGACAGCACTGGCTTGTTTTAATAACGTCGTAAAGTGTTGGTTTGTATAATTAGCGGTCGAATACGCTATTGGAACAACTTTTAGAAATTTTTTATTTTATATAAGAGGAGCCATAATATTGGAAAACAAAATTCAAGCCTTAATTTTAACCTTTTATAACAAAATTTTCACTAAGTTGCTCCTGAATGGTTTTTTTTTTTTTAATTTTTATAAATTTTTCTAAGAAAAAAATTCGAAACTTTGCATTAAAAAGAAAATGTGTAAAATATACCACGATATATTATCTGTATAAATTGATCAGCAAAACTTATCTTTCTGAAAATATATCTATATCTTAGCTTTGTCAAGAAGAAAGTTCTGACCTCAGTGTTATTAGTTGGATATTACCTGTAGTTTCTTAAAACTCTCAGCCATATGAAGCATCTCTCTGGTTCCACGTAAATTCACTAGCACTAGGTCATGAAGCCGTTTATTGAAGCGTACATCAGCTGCAGCGTGTATAACAATATCGACAGTGTCTTGCAATAATTGCACATCCTTATCACTTATGTCCAGACGCAGTTTTTCCAGATTACCCTCAATAATTGTGACACGATCAAGAAAATTGGGATCATATTGCCTTAGCCTTGAGAACTGCTAAACTTTCAAAAAAGATTTTGTTATTAGTTTTTTATCACTAAGAAGTTGAAAAATTCTAAAATATTTTCAAACTGTCTACTGAAAAAGAAAAAAAATAACATATTTTTTTTCGGTGGTATTTTTCATAAAAAAAAATAAAAATTTTAATAAAAAATTAAGCGATCCAATATATCAAGTAAATTTCTAGAGCTCGTTCACTTTTCTTCCTTAAAAAATCCGGTTGCCTAAGAAAAACCAATTCAGAATAGCACATCATTTGAAAGGGTATAAAATGCGCTTTCTTGTGTATTAATTGAAATGTTTGTAAAATAAAAATTTGTCCAAAAAAATTACGCTTTTTGAAAGAAAAATTGACCAGAAATTTAGATAAATTGTCATATCTCGAAAAATATCAAAAACTATTGCTGAAATTTCAAACTTTTATGAGGTTATATTATAGTTCATTAAATAATCTTTCATATGACATCCATTTTTTGAAAGTCAATCCAAGGGTTCCCAAATTATGACAACGATTTCATTAAAAGTTATATCCCCGACTTTCGACGGCTATATCTCCGAAATTAGATGCGTTACCCAACTTGATTCCATATTCGTGTTCAGTATTGAAGGCCTCGTAAGAAAAGTAGGACTTCATAAAAAAATGAGAGGCACTCCCAAAGTAAACGTATGCTATAGGAATTGTCAAAATACTTATGCCACGCAAAATTTCGTTGTCTGTATGCATTCTTATCAGCAGAAAGAGAATGCAAGAGGTAAACAATATAAAATTTGGCATGCATAGAGCTAAAAATAGATTCTTTGTTTTGCGCATCATTTTCGCATCGTTATTTAACGGTACTAAACAAAGCAACGTTCGATAGATAGTCACAAATAGATTTTGTCAAAATAATTATGCCGACTAGTGTACATAAGGACAATCCAAAACATATTTTTGAGATATTCTAACTTCAAGTGTAAAAAACACCGTTTTTTGAGGTTATGTAGCACCGCGAATTTTTTTTTTCTGTATGTATGGGATCTTAAAGTATAAGTCTTCCTCTTTCTTAAGCTATTTAGGAAGCCCTTATGTACATTGTAGGTATGTCGGTGGTACAAAAACTTTAGATCTTACTATTCCATCAAATATTTCCTTGAGACGCTCTTCAGCTGGTTGATTTTTCTTTGCTCGTGCTAAAATAAAGACTCGTTCCACATCACATCTGAAAGAATAACAAAATATTATCAATTAGTCACTGCATGAAACAAAATTCTTGCTAAAAAACTCTCCGCTAAAAGAGAAAAATACTAAATGACGGAGGCGCAATATGGTGACAAAATGTTCCAACAAAGTATCAGTGACGGCTATACAATCCAGTGACATGTTTCAACCTGGGTCTGGGTCCTTTAAATAATTATTTATGACTTCATCTCTGAACAAAAATTGTAATATAAAAAATGCTTTTTATATGAGGAAAAATATATAATGGTTTAACATTTTTAGCTAAAAAACAAGAAAAAAAAAATTATATAATTAATTTAAGTTATTCAACATTTTTCATGGAAAAATATCGAAAAAAAATCTAACGAGAAATAATTAAAAATTTTTTTTTTTAGTTTCGTGGCTTTGTCTAGTCAAAAGCATTTTGAAAGCCCATTCTGAACTTGGGTACCCGCTTGTGTTTAGAGCCCGGGGCTATAGCTTCCTCTACCCCTTCCTTAATCCGCCTCTGTTAGCGCTCAAGGTCTGAAGTTTGTTTTTTAAAAGGCAGGCAGAAGTAACTTGAATTAACACATAGTTTTTTTAGTTTGATTGCATATTTTTAACATTCGCGTACTTTTGGTTTGATTAAATTTTATATTAGCATAGGTGCCGGTATTTTTGCACTGTCACCGAACGATGTATATGAAACAATTAGCACACTTTTACTTTGTAAATATGCAATTTAATTTAAAAAAAATACTATTGTTATTGAATAATGCAATAATGTCATCACCAGACCGCGGGCTTGCATGCAAATGTTTTTTTTTTTGCATTAAAGAACAATATAAATTAAAATGAAATAAAACTAAACAAAATGACTTATGTTTCAGGAGTTTTTGTTCGTTTTTATCACTATAAAGCTTAAATTAACGCAAGGGATTTAAAAACAAAAAATGTTCAAAAAATTCTTAAAAAATAAAATTTTTAAGCAAAACGCAATTTTTTAAACTGTTACAAGCGATATACACCTAATTCTGTTTTTACACGGTCTTTTTTTTACTCGGTTTTGACTTAACACGTTTTGAAAGTAAACAAATTTTAAATTTTTTTACACGATTTTATTCCATTTAGCACGATTCAAAATCTTTTGGGCTTAAATTTTTTTTTTTGCACGGGTTTTCCTGGAACCATTTACGGTGTAAAAACAGAATTAGGTGTACACTGTAAGTAAATGAATATTATCCATTTTGTTTGCGGTATTTCGACTTATTGTCGAAAAATTGCGTCTTTAGAATTGACCAAGTTGCGTAGCTAACTCGCCCCGAGTAGAAAAAGTTGATATTGTTGAAGCTTGGGGCTCACATCCTGGTATGTCCCAATATAGCATTCCCGATGAGTTCTAGAACATGAGGTTGCATATTTTGAAGATGTCTAATGAACTCGTTGCATTTTTTACCGCTTAGCGATTTTTTTTCTCACTGCACAATAAACTTTTTTTCACCGAAGCACCATCGAATTCAATTGCCACATAATAATTTTTTTTTTTCATTTACCAAAAAAATCATTTTTTCACTGATCTAATTTGTATAAAAAAAAAAATGTTTCTCTCAAAAAAATTGTTTTTCTCCGCCCGCTCAAAAGGATTTTTTCACCGCTATAGTTACGGCTAAACTAAATTTTATCACCATTCGCTTAAAGAGTTTCCATTAATAACAAGTATGAAAAGGATATCTATTAATTTAAATACCTTAACAACTTTTCAAGATATAATTGTCCTAGAAATCCTGTGGTGCCAGTTAAAAAAATCACTTTTCCCACAAAGTAATTTCTTATCGGACTTGTTTTCAATTTTTCTGCACTATATGAAAATATTGGCTCATCGAATTCACTTTCATCACAAATTTTGTCAATTATATCCATTTGAAGGATTAAATTTTTTATTTTTCACTTTATTTAAAGAGTATATTAAGCACTACTACACACTTTCAAGGTTCACAGCGAATTGAAACAAATTTTTTATAAGCTGTTTATTTATGCTTCATTTCAGTGATATGCTATGCATTTTAAAATCCATTATAATGCTACAATAAAAAAAATTTACTTACATTACGCGAAAATGTTTTCGAGCAAAAACAATACAAAAATACTGAGAATATTGCAAGCACATGGTATCTGAATACATCAACATACCTTTGGAATACAGTCCGAAATAAGTAAAAATTATCGTGAGTCCGACGCGAGCTGCCAAGTCATTTCGTAGACATCGGTTTGTCGTATAATTGCAAATATAGTAAAAGTCCATCACATCACATTTTAAAATTGATTCATTTACCTTTGCTTGATTCTATAATTTATTAAGTCAGGCCTGTTCATCTCAAAAATCTAATGGGCCACTTTGAAGCATAAAAATTGGTCGTAGACCACATTTTATCTTATGACCTCTATCTCCTCACGGAGTTCAATTGGGCCCCAATCTTCTATTTTCTGCTCTAGGGAAAGTTTCCACGATAATTTAGGAATAAAGTAGAATTTATTGCTGATTATAACATATTTATTTATTTATTATAGAACGTTTTAATTTGTTTTAAATTTTAAACATCTTCGTAAATTATAGTTATAGTCAAATTATAATTATTCAAAACAATAATTAAAAATTACAAAATATTATTACAGTCGTGTCTGGATATAGTGAACATCCTATATAATGAACAACTTGATACATATAGTGAACACCAAAATTTTTACTTTTACGCGGAAAAGCGGTCCCAAAGTCAATTTCTGAACGCAAGAACCAAACATCTTTCGCGAATTTTTTCAATAAACATATGTAAATTTCTATTTTCTTACAAATTTATTCTAATTAACTCATTTACATATATATATAAATATGAATTTTGAGCAAATAAAACGAGTTTTTGAACAACAAATGTCAACCTTGATATAGTGAACAAGCTGGGCACTGTGAACAGGCCTTGCAAAAATTAGTTCACTATATCCAGACACGACTGTATTATTATTTCTTTGAATTGAAAGCTTAAAATATTTTGCAGTTATGGCTACTGAGGCCTTAAGCTAAGAAAAAATTTCAAAACATAAATATCTTATTTGTAGAAGAAGGTACTGAACTGATGTGGTAGGTATAAATATAGATTTAAAAGTACAAAAACATCAGTTCTCATGAATAAGGGTAACTCAGGACCGAAACAGTGTGATGTCCCACACATCGGTAAATTGCTTATCTTTTTTTTTACAGATACGAGCTCCAGGTTTCTATGCATATTTTTTTTTTTTTTTTTTTTTTCGAAAATAATAATAACACTTAAAACATAATTTTTAAAAATCTAATTATTTTTTATTGCCATTAACTTTGCCAGCATTACATACATACCTTGAGATTATCCATAAATGGCTCTGACAATACCTAAACCTTTTGCCAAAGCATAAATTATTAACAGCTGTGTAACATAAAATCCAATACGCACAAATATTTGAATAAAATTCATTACTTTATATTTGGTATATGTACTTTTGTAAGTCTCCAATGAAGTTTCCTTAATAAGGTACTTTCGAAGACCTTGCGAATACAAAAATAACCAGTCGTCAAAATTGTGATTCAGTATACGTCCATCACAAAGGAACAGCTCTTGATCGATTGGTGACATTCGATTTATCATATTACGCATATTCGAATTGTTCATAATCCATTCGCTGGCTGAAAAATATGCGATTGATACATTAAATTCAAAAATTTTTCTTATTGTTGGCATTATTCTGCAAAGAAAATAATTAAAAATCAATGCATTTTATATTAACTGAACCCAATTTTTGTATATATAAGAATGACAAATATAACAAATTAGATGCGAAGTATACAAAAAAACTTGCTCTTTATGTCTGAGAACTATATCTAGAGTATTGTGGAGTGATTCCACGAAGTTATTAGAAATTTAATTTTTCAATCAACTGTTTTTGATGCAACACAAAATCTTTAAGGATTTCAAAAATTGAGGCGCTCTCTGGAGTCTGATTTATTTTTTGCTTTTTTTGCTCTATCATTTCTCAGTTCTTTGCTCTTGCTAATTCAGTGTTACACTGACTGACTATGACAGTGAAAATTGGGCCTTTAGAAACTTTTCTTACATTCATAAATGTCTCTATTTAAGAAAATAGCTCATGGTGACATACTTTATTATCCTTTTAGGTCGAAAATACAAAACATATGCCATTTCTCTTTTAATTTTATTGCTATTAGTATTCAACAACACCTTTCATTGCTAAAAAAAAAAGAATAGTTTTCCAAATCGAAAATATTTATCAGGAATAGGGCTGAATGTCATATTTTGAGGACATGTCACTGTAATGGTTTAATTGAAACCTGAATTCTTTACTTATTTAACCTAGATACTGACTGACTGCAAAAGCTATAAGTTCATGTGATTATTTCAATAAAGCTTGGTTATCTTATAAGGAGTGCTTAAGATTACAGCTTAAAATGTATGTCAAATGATTGAGGTCGAAGAGCACAAATATAACTTATATATTCAATCCTGTCTTAAACAGGGGATACCACTTGTTTTTTTGTGCCGACTATTTTAAAATATTTGTATGGTGTACATAATATTCCAGCTTGAATTGTGGGTCAAATGCCAGTGTTCGATGAGCCTAAATTAAATATTTAGAAATGCCCTATCGAATTCCGTCCTAAACTTTAGTTGGCACCCGTGTTTAGGTCAACTTTTTATACAAAAAAGTATTTGGTATAGGATTGAATTTGGTTTTGAATATCTTGCATTGTGACAGATTTGTCAAAGAGATAGTTATGCTGAAATGGTTTTCAAGCTCCCAGATGTCAGACGCATTAATGCAACTTTAAAAATCTGAAACACAAAATGAGCTCAATACCAAGAAGCTATCTATTAAGTATTTCTTTACCTCAATTATTTCACTTTGAAGCTACTACGGCTACAAAACTTACCTTTCTTTTTTTCCGTTCAGGAACAGCATAAAGTCAAAAAATGCAGTTGGAATCAAGTGATAAAATATTGATAAATATTTAAATAAAAACAGTGATAGCGTCGCGTTTGGAGTTGGTACCCAGAGCATTCGATTACTTAGTATCTCTTTATTTAACATTTGGGGCTTATGTCTAAGTCTGTGATGTGTAATTGGATAATCTACTGATGTTCCTAAACAATAAATTTGTGGATTTTCGTCATTACAAATAACATCAGTTCCAGTTCCAGTTGAAGCTTGTTTTAATTGCCGACTTTTGTTATCTTTATTAGTCGCCCAAATGGCTGCAAGAGTTCCATTTATAACAAAATCAGCACACATAATATCCAATATATAATTATCGTTGCATAGATTAATACGGCATAAACCGAGACCAATGGACAACACAACACCATTGCAACCAAATATACTGTTTGTCCAAGCAGGTATTGGCTCTTTATAAGTAGAAATTACAACAGTTGGTCGCATAACACAAATAGGAAATTTCTGTCCAAAACGACGTACAAGTTCTTCAGAGAGTGATTTTGTGAAGCTATATGTATTTGGCCATGGTTTGATAAAACGTTCGGTGATCACCTCAAAAGTATCCATTTCATTTGGACATGATTGTATACGTTCAGCATAAGCAATGATGTCATCAGGATTAACAGCTGGTTCATAAAATCTTTCATAGATTTTCTTACCATATACGCAGTTGCTGTATGCGGTTGAGACATAGACGAAAACCTAAAGAGATTACAAGAGATAAGAAATTACATTTATCACTGAACATTGTTTGAATAAGTCGATTAGCATAAAATTTTCTTACTGGAGATATAACAATATCTGAACTCTGTCAAACAAAAAAACACACATAGTTTTAAGTGTTACAAATTGGATATTACCTGTAAGTTCTTAAAACTCTCAGCCATATGAAGCATCTCTCTGGTTCCACGTAAATTCACTAGAACTAGTTCATGAAGCTTGTTATTAAAGCGTACATCTGCTGCAGCGTGTATAACAATATTGACAGTGTCTTGCAATAATTGCATATCCTTATCACTTATGCCCAGACGCAGTTTCTCCAGATTACCCTCAATAATTGTAACACGATCACAAAAATTGGGATCATGTTGCCTTAGCCTTGAGAACTGCTAAACTTTCAAAAGAGATTTTGTTATTAGGTATCTGTGTATAAAGATAGTTTTTTTTATCACTAAAAAGTTGAAAAATTTTAAATATTTTCAAACGGTCTATAGGGTACTCTGCTCGATGAGCGCTTTAGTTTGATATATAATTTATTGCTGTAGCAATTTTAGATCCCGTCAACTTCGAAGTTTAGTTTTCTTAAGGTTTCACTTCTGCCACGTGTGCACTGCACACATGCTTTTTATTTTTGTGTTTTGTGATATATTGTACAGTTATGATGCAGCCGCATAAAAAAAACATTAGAATCAGATTCTGCAGCCTAAAATTCATAAAATAAAAAATGTTTTCAAATAGCAAACAATTCTGTATTGCATAAGTTTAAGATTTTTTCTACAAATAAATAATTTATTTACTTTACTTGAACTGAATTGTATTTACTTAATGAATTTTTTGGGTCGTTGAATCCGAATCCGATGGCAGTCTCAACCCATCACACAAAATTTTTATTTTTAAAATTTAACATTAAAATATCTCTGTGTTGAAAACTTTGATAGGTCGGTGGTACAAAAGATCTTACTATTCCATCAAATATTTCCTTGAGACGCTTTTCAGCTGGTTGGTTTTTCTTTGCTCGTGCTAAAATAAAGACTCGTTCTACATCACATCTGAAAGGATAATAAAATATTATCAATTAGTCACTGCATGAAACAAAATTCTTGCAAACGAACTCTCTGCTAAAAGACAAAAATACCAAATGACGGAGGCGCAATATAGTGGCCAAATGTTAAAAATCTGTCAGTGACCGCTTTTCCATACTGAGACATATTTCAACCTCAGGTTCCTCTTAAAAACTATTTATTACTTCATCTCTGAACAAAATTTGTAATATAAAAAATGCTTTTTAAATGAGGAAAAATATATTATGGTTTAACATTTTTAGCTAAAAAACCAAAAAAAAGTAAAGTAAAGTAAAAAAATTATATAATTAATTTAAGTTATTCACCATTCTTCATGGAAAAATATTAAAAAAATTCTAACGAGAAATAATTAAGAATTTTGTTTTTTTGGTTTTGTGGCTTTGTCTAGTCAAAAGCCCATTCTGAACTTGGGTACCCGCTGCTATAGCTTCCTCTACCCCTTTCTTAATCCGCCTCAGCTTACGCTCAAGGTCTGAAGTTTGTTTTTAAAATGCAGGCAGAAATAACTTGAATTAACACATAGTTTTTTATTCCATTAAACAAATTAATAATTTCCATTTGGCTTTTATAGTCAGATAACTGACAGCATTTTTTAACATTCACGTGCTTTCATGCCGGTTTTTTTGCACTTTCACTGGACGATGTATTTGAAACCACTTTCACCTTCTTACTTTATAAATATACTACCATTACTATGACATGGACTTATGTACATGTAAATACATTCTTTTTTTTACGCCGGTAAAACAATATAAATTAAATTGAAGTAAGACTTAACAAAATGATTTTCGTTGCCAGTGCTGCTTCTTCGTTTTTCCCTTTTTTTTTACGAAAATAAAATTAAAGCAGTGTATTTACAAAAAAAAAAAATTAAAAAAACAATATTTTAGATAATATTTACTTCTGCTACGAACAATATATATGGCTCATGGCTACTGCTTAACTAAATTTTATCACCGTTCACTTGAATATTTTCCATAAATACTATAATAAATATGAAAAGTATATTTATTAATTTAAATACCTTAACAACTTTTCAAGATATAATTGTCCTAGAAATCCTGTAGTGCCTGTTAAAAAAATCACTTTTCCCACAAAGTAATTTCTTATCGGACTTGTTTTCAATTTTTCTGCATCACAACTTGTGGCAATTTTATCCATTTGAATTTGATTTAATTATTTATTTTTCAGTTCATTTAAAGAATATTAAGCACTTGTAGACACTTTTGAGGGCTGATACGAAATGAAACAATTTTTTTAAAACTGTTTATTTATGTTTCATTTAAGTGTTATGCTATTCATTTTAAAACCAATTATTATGCTACAACGTCACTTAATATCCGAATAGTTTGTGTGCACAATGACTAGTGGTGTTAAAAAAATTGACTTATGCACATTATTCGGTAATATTTTCGATTATAAGCTGATGGATTAACATACAGCACTGAGAATATTGTGGGCACGTGGTATCTGAATACTTCAACATACATTTGGATTGCAGTCCAAAATAAGTAAAAAAAAGGCTGCAAGCAGTTTAAATGTTCTAATAGTCAATTGACTTTGTCAATATTTTGTTTAAAACATTGATTTGTTACAAAAGCTTTCTGTGCAAAGAACTGGGCTAACAAGCACTGATAGTCATGGAACCGAATTTGATGAAATTTGGTACATGAATTGACTGAACTCTGAGAAAAGTTTTTTATTTTTAAATGGGCGTTACCAAACACCTAACCAAGATATGGACATATATGTTTTACATATAAACTAATGAACCGATTTTGATAAAGTTTGGTGTAGGGACAGACTGATCATTGAGAAGAGATATTACTTTTTAAATGAGCGGTGCCACACCCCTTAACAGAAAAACTGTTTTCACAGCTATACTAATAACTACAAAAAAAAAAAAAAATTAAGCGATTCTGTGTTGTTATGGCAGTTAAGAAAGGGTCTAACCGTTTTTCAACTGCCTTTTATGTATAGGTTACAAAAGTTTTACACTTACGATTGCGATGTGGCCAACTTCAAATAGATATAAAATTTCAAAATATTTTTTTTCCACTCTTTGTCATTTGTTTTTTAGGATAAACTAGTTTTTCCTAGACCAAATTAGTTCATCCGAAGCGTATTAGGATGAACCGGGATATACTGTCGTACGAAAATCTTGAAATATTTTTTGTTTTTTCTATTTTTTTATGGAAAATAATAATAACAGTGAACTACAATTTTTAAAAATTGAATTATTTATTATTTCCATTGACATTGACAGCATTACATTCATTGAGATTATTCAAAAATGGTTTTGCCAATACCTAAACCTTTTGCCAACGCATAAATTAGTAACAGCTGTGAAGCATAAAATCCAATCAGCACGAAATTGTGAATAAAATACATTACTTTATATTTAGTATATGTACTTTTGTTAGTCTCCAATGACGTCTCCTTAAGAAGGTACTTTCGAAGCCCTTGCACATACAAAAATAACCAATCATCAAACGTTTGATTCAGTATACGTCCATCACAAAGGAACAGCTCTTGATCGATTGGTGACATTCGATTCATGATATTACGCATATTCGAGTTGTCCATAATCCATTCATTTACAGCAAAATATCCGGTTGATACGGTAAATTCAGAAATTTTTCTTATTATTGGCATTATTCTGCAAAAAAAGAAAATTTTTAAATTAATGCATTTTATATTAACAGAAGCCAATTTTTATATATTTAAGAATGATAGCAGCACAAGAATAACAAATTAGATGTATCTACAAAAACAATGAACAATTTTTGATGCATTACAAAGTACCTAACTATCGTAGTAACTTATTTTGATTTGTTCCTATTTTATCATCTTTAACGATTTCATCAATTGAGGCGTACTCTGGAGTCCGAATTAGTTTTTGATTTTCTGCTCAATCGTTTCACAGTTCTTTACTTTTACTAATTCTATAGCGAAAAACACTGTACGAACTTCGAACGCAGGATCTTTCTCATGAGATAATTTCTTTTTTTTGTTGTTCTTTTCTTAAAATTGTCCGCCACCTCGCACGAAGTATCCTTCTAATCTCTTGTGCAATGCCACTGCGTCCTTTTTAAATTTGTATTGCCATTCTCTTGAAAAGTTCTTTATGGAAGATATCAGTCTGATTTGTTTGAGTTTTCCCACTTCTATCAAACTCTTTTGAATACTCTTCTTAAAATAATCATATTAAGTTTTATCTTTTGCAGCCAGTCAGTCAAAATGACGAAGGTTAGTTGTCTAGGGTTAATAAGTAACGAATGCAGGTTTCAAATAAACCATTACAGTGACATGACCTTAAAATATGATATTCAGCCCTATTCCTGATAAATATTTTCGTTTTGAAAAAACTATTCTCTTTGCGTAACTGAAATTTTAAGCAATTGAAGAAGTGTTTATGAATGACATAATTGCAATAAAATAAAAAGAGAAATGTCATATGGTTTGTATTTTCGACCTGAAAGGCAAATATAGCATGTTCTTATGAGTTATTTCCTTAAACACAGATATTGCTAAGAGTAGGGCAGATTATCACCCTGGTATTTGGGTCCATAACTTCTGGTATAAAGTTTTATCAAAACGTTTTAAATTTTTTACGCCCTCTTTTCAAAATATGTCCACTTTTTTCTGATACTAGGCTAATGAATTTATAGTATTTCAGTGAAATTGGGTTGCATTACCTTAAATAATTCTCTCAGTACATCATTTAAGATTATGGTTTCTTTGAGGGGTATCACTCCCAAAAAAATTCACCTAGTTCTTCTTCAGAGCTTTTCCGAAACATTCCTACTATTTGTATGAAATTTGGTTCCACTATCTCAATAACAAATTTTTTTTTTGCTCAGAAAAATATACTAGTCCAAGAGCTCGCTGTAGAGAAGTTAAGTGTATAAGATTGCAGGATAAAATGTACGCGAGAGATAGTAATTCATTTTTGGAGTGAAGTGTGGAAGATTACAGCTTGAAATGTGCGTCAAATAATAGCTCTTGATGAGCCTTAAGAAAATATATAGGGTTGTCTGATTCAATACTGCCCCAAACATGGTCGCCGTTTTTTTGGCAAACATTTTTAAGAAAAAAAAAAAACGAATAGTTTTCCATTTGGCTGAATTTTGATAGGTCTGTTTGAACAAACACTTGCTAGTATGAGCGATGTTAAACTAATGGTTATGTTAAAATGATTTCCAAGTTGCCAGATTTCTGATGCATTAATGCAACTTTTAAGATCTGAAACACAAAAATGAACTCAATATCGAGAATCTATCTATTAAGTATTTCTTTGCCTCAGTTATTTCACTTTGAAGTTAATATGGCTAGGAAACTTACCTTTCTTTTTTTCCGTTCAGGAACAGCATAAAATCAAAAAATACAGTTGGAATCAGGTGATAAAATATTGATAAATATTTAAATAAAAACAGTGATGTCGTCGCGTTTGGAGTTGGTACCCAGATCATTTGATTAAATAATACGATTTTCTTATACATTGCGATCTTATCAGTTAAACTGTAATATGTAATTGGGTAATCTACTGATGTTCCTATACAATAAATTTGTGGATTTGCGTCATGACAAATAACATCAGTTCCAGTTAAAGCTTGTTTTAATTGCCGATTTTTGTTATCCTTGTTGGTCGCCCAAATGGCGGCAAGAGTTCCATTTATAACAAAATCAGCACTTATAATATCGAATATACCAGAATTGTCGCAAAGACTAATGCGGCATAAACCGAGAGCAGCGGCCACCACAGCACCATTGCAACCAAATATACTATTTGTCCAAGCAGGTATTGGCTCATTATAAGTAGAAATTACAACAGTTGGTCGCATTACACAAATAGGAAATTTGTGACCAAAACGACGTACCAGTTCTTCAGAGAGTGACTTTGTGAAGCTGTATGTATTTGCCCATGGTTTGATAAAACGTTCTGTGATCACCTCGAAAGCATCCATTTCTTTTGGACATGATTGTATACGTTCAGCATAAGCAATGATGTCGTCAGGATTAACAGCTGGTTCATAAAATCTTTCATAGATTTTCTTACCATAAACGCAGTTGCTGTATGCGGTTGAGACGTAGACGAAAACCTAAGGATTCAAATTAACTGATTACAAATCTTTGTGATTACAATATAAGTTAATTAATTTTTTTTGACAGTTTATTTTTAAAACTATTTTGGCCGGTAACATATATATTTAAAAATATGAAACGTTAATATTTTGACCATCTTAACATATTTTGCATGAAACTATTATAGTGAAAGTAGAAGCATTTTGAACTTTCATTTCCAATATCTAATTTATAAAATATGGATTTGAGATTTTCATTTATAATGTTTCTCTGATTTCAATGCACAGTTTTTCAAGTTACTTTCAAAATTGTCAATTTTAATGTCTCATATTTACATATAGGATTTTATTTTCAAAATTAAATGTAGGCACGGAATATATGTTTGAATTATCATTACCAATGTTCAATTTTAAACATCATGCAGTTAATTTCTTTTTATTCAAATAAATAAAATTTTCCGCCATTCTATGCGCTTGATCATTGGCGTGAAAATTGTTCGGTTCCCTCGTCTATTCTCCTATCGCTCCAACAAACTTTTCTGAGCAGCATTTTTTTATAAAGGGACTTTAACCAAATCAAACTCATCGCTCCACCTTCGGTTCAAGCAGATCAAGATCGATAAGATTGTCAACCGAATCTGATAATGCACAATTATTATATAGTGTTCGGAGATTCTAAATACATAAGCCACAAAATCGGATCTGCTCATTTACTCGTTTTATTGCCATTTTAAGATTAGTACTTTGGCCGACACGGTTCGTTTCAAGCAAAATTAAGATTGGTAAAAATTTTCAATTAAATCTGACAATGCACAATTATTATTTAGTGTTCGGAGATTCAAAAAACATGATCCGTAAATCGTACCTGGCCATCTACTCGTTTTATGACCATTTTTAGGTAAATATTTTTACCGATAATATTAATTATGCCGACCAGCAATCGTTACGACGTTATTACTACGGGACCGGTGCTGCTTGGAACAGCTTTTAAAAATGAAATATGATGTTTTATTTTATACATTGGGAACCAGAAATTTTTTTTTTATTTGATCTATCATTTCAACCTTTTAAAATCAAATTTTCATTAAGTTGCTGTTCAAAATGTTAATTTTTTTTAAGTTTATCCAACAAAACAAAAATCAGAAACTTTGCATTGAAAAGAAAATTAAGATTTATCACTGAACATTGTTTGAATAAATTGATCAACATAAATTATCTTTCTAGAAATATATCATATCTTAACACTGTCAAACAAACAAACCCACATAGCTCTCAGTGCTAGAAGTTGGATATTTATTACCTGTAGTTTCTTAAAACTCTCAGCCATATGAAGCATTTCTCTGGTTCCACGTAAATTCACTAGCACTAGGTCATGAAGCTGTTTATTGAAGCGTACATCTGCTGCAGCGTGTATAACAATATTGACAGTGTCTTGCAATAATTGCATATCCTTATCACTTATGCCCAGACGCAGTTTTTCCAGATTACCCTCAATAATTGTAATACGATCAAGAAAATTGGGATCATGTTGCTTTAGCCTTGAGAACTGCTAAACTTTCAAAACAGATTTGTTATTAGGTATATATGTATATATACGGACAATTTTAGCATCACTAAAAAGTTAAAAAATCTTCAAATATTTTCAAACTATCTACTGAAAAATTTCTATGATACTGAAGATATGCCTCAATGCCATTTTTTTTAACTTTCTTGCAAGGATATCTCGAAATTCTGTGTGAAGAGTGAAAACTGAAAATTTTTTTTGTTGAACCCGTGCAATTTATTAAAATAATTAACTATAAAAGATCAAACAAATAAATTAATTTTAAAGATCGGCTTGAAGAATACTGCAATTTTCCAAATTTTTGAGTGATTGTTTAATAAAGTTACCAAGTCCTTGTACATTATCAAATAATTTGAACAACTAATTTCTTAAAAAACATAAAGAGGTGGCTCAATAGAATTTTTGGTTAGGTGGCAAAATTGAAAAAAAGCTCATTTAAGTTATTACTAAAATAAAGTGCCAGTCAAGTAAAAAAGTGTTTAAAAAAAAATTTTTGGAAAAAAAAAAAAATTTAATCAATTTTTGAAACAATGTCGTCTTTTTTTGTTGTTTGTTTTTGATTATTTTTATGTGTGCATGTATGTCTAGTTTCCGAGAAACTCTGTAAGTTACCGAGATGGATCTCGGTAAATTTTCGAGAAAAAATAAAATTGCGAGGCATGTCATGAAGTTGCTCATTTTTTGGATAACTGTCTTAACCTATCAAACAGCATCTGTTTTTTAATTTATCTTTGAGGTACCTCTTAATGTTAAACTCATAAGCTATTTTCTTTAGTTAACTTAAAAAAGATATGTTAGATATATTTGCCCTTATGGACATGTGGGACTGTGGTTGGTACAAAGGTTTTGGATCTTACTATTCCATCGAATATTTCCTTGAGACGCTCTTTGGCTGGTTGATTTTTCTTTGCTCGTGCTAAAATAAAGACTCGTTCTACATCACATCTGAAAGAATAATAAAATACAAACAATTAGTAACTGCACGAAACAAAATTCTTGCAAACAAACTCTCCGCTAAAAGAAAAAAATACCAAATGACGATGGCGCAATATAGTGGCAAAATGTTCCTACTAAGTATCGGCTTTTAATTCCTGAGACCTATTTCAACGTCTGTTTAAGTCCTCTTAAAAACTACTTATGATTGTATTTTTTAACAAAAATTTAAAGATAAAAATGCGTTTTAAATTAGGAAAAAATTATTATATCAACAAAAAATTCAAGAGCAAAACGAGATAAATAAACCATGTTTATTCCGAGAAAATATTTTGGCTAGAGGTCAACTATGACCAATACACTCAATTACATACATATATATAATATCTAATGAAAATTTGCCAATACATTGGGGATGGGTTGTATACTCTAAGCCTTGTCTTCGGACCAAAAGCTTTACATTCCAACGAATGTATGATAAAAATATATGATCAGCAGAAAAAAATAAAGTCATTGAAAACAAAAATGGAAAAGGACCTTCATTAAGCTCTTTTTTAAGGCTCTTATCCTTATTTTAAAAACCTCCCAAATAGCTAAATAATATTCCGCTACTTGGGTGCCCGCTTGAGCTCGGGGCTCAAGGCAGGGCTAGAATGCCCAACATTAATATGCCTCTGCTAACGTTCAAGGTCTAAGGTTTTTCTTTAAATGCATGCAGAAATAACTTCAATTAACACATAGTTTCTTAGTCCATTAAACAAATTATTAATTTGCATTTGGCTTTTAAAATCAGACAGCATTTTTTAACATTCACGTGTTTTTAATTTGATTCAATTTTATATTCGCATAGGTGGCGGTATTTTTGCACTGTCACTGGACGATGTATATGAAACCATTTAAACTCAACAAAATGACTTTCGTTTCAGGATTTTTTTCGTTTTCGTTCTTTAACACTTTATCACTATATAAAGATAAAATTAACGCAAAGGATTAAATAAAAAAAAAAAAACATTCAAAAACTTCTTAAGAACAAAATTTTTTAAGCAAAAAACCATTTTTTAACACCTACTTCCTGCTACAATCGACATACACTGTCTGTATGACTTTAATTTTTCACCACTCAAGCGAAACATTTTTTATTTGAACAAAGAGTCCGTTTTTCATCATCGCCGAAACACCGTCGAAGTAAATTCTAAACATAAGTTTTTTTTGTTTTGATTTATCAAAATAAAACTTTTTTTTTCACTGATCCTTAAACGTCTCTAAAAAAAAATGTTTTTCTTCAAAAAAAAAAATTTAATTCAATTAGTTTTCTTCGTTCGTTTAAAGGATTTTTTCACCGCTCATGATTACTGCTCAACTAAATTTTATCACCATTCACTTAAATAGTTTCCATAAATAATAAGTATGAAAAGGATATTTATTAATTTAAATACCTTAACAACTTTTCAAGATATAGTTGTCCTAGAAATCCTGTGGCGCCAGTTAAAAAAATCACTTTTCCCACAAAGTAATTTCTTATCGGACTTGTTTTCAATTTTTCTGCACTATATGAAAATATTGACTCATCGAATTCACTTTCATCACAAATTTTGTCAATTATATCCATTTGAAGGATTTAGTTTTTTTTATTTTTCACTTTATTTAAAGAGTATATTAAGCACTACTAGACACTTTCGAGGTCTAAAACGAACTGAAACAAATGTTTGAAAAATTGTTTATTAATAGCTTAATTCAGTGATTAGCTATTCATTTTCGAATTAATTAAAATGCTATAATGTCACTTAATAACCGAATAAATTATACGCTCAATAACTAGCGGTGAAAGTGGTGGTGTTAAAAAAATTGACTTACATTAGTTGGAAACAATTTCAATTATAAGCAGACGGATTAACATACAACACAAAAATACTGAGAATATTGTGGGCAATCTGAATACATCAATATACCTTTTGGAATACAGTCCAAAATAAGTAAAAAATGCCATAAAAAATTACCGTGAATCAGACGCGAGCTGTCAAGCCGCTTCGTAGACATCGATTTGTCATTGGTACAACGTATAATTGCAAATATTAAAAAAGTCCAACACATTACATTTTAACCATGATACATTTACACAGCTCAATTTTTCTTGATTCTATAATTTATCTAGGCCAGGCCAGTTCATCTCAAAGTTCTTACGGCCACTTTGAAATTAAATTAATGCTCTATTGTGCCCTGTATCTACCCACGGAGCATAGGTCTGAGACAAAATTCTTCCAATGTGCAACATTTCCCAAATTTATTTATTTCCTGCTCTAGGGAACGTTTCCATGATGATTTATGATGACCACGTTTTCTGATTCGAATGCTTACCGGCACGCTTCAGTTAGGGATTTCTGCAACGTCTAGACGCGTCTGTGCAATTCATTTCCACTTTCGTCGTTTGATTTGACGATTCGACATTGGAAATGGTCTTGGTTCAACAAATTTTCAAAATTCGGCGGAGACATAAAATTGTGTAACAGGGTGCTGTTGGCTAACGGTACAAAAGAACTTATTTTACGATTGACTCAAAGGCTTTGACATGTACGAACATTGCCAGACATTATAAAGCTGAGCGTAAGTACCTCCGTTTTGAGCTAATTTTTTTCACCAAGCGATGATAGAAAATAGATTTTACACTATACCATAAAAGTTTCAGACTCCCTAAAAAGGTGTTTTGATCCCATTTAAAGAAAAAACTTCCGGAAGACACTGGAGATATTCGATAGGAAAAGTTTGAAAATTAGTTTTTGAAGGTGGGGGTTCTGGTTCAATTTATAAAAAAAAAAAATGTTACTACAACAATCAATTAAGAAATCTTGCAACTGACTTTCGACCTTCAAGTTTCCCAAGGTACTGTTTTGGACCCATATATATAAAAAAAAGGTATTGCACAAGAGATTGTTTAAGCAAATTTTTTAAAAGATTTTTATTGCATTTACAATCCATTTTCGGAAATTCTATAAATGTAGATTTTGGTCAAAATCATATATCATAATTGGGACACCATATATAGTTGAAAAGCTTAACCATTCAAAACCCACTTTGAATTATCTCGATATCTCTTTTTTTGCTCTGAACGATGTCAATTTTGCATTTTGTTATTTCTGAGTTCTGCAAGCTTATCATTCCAGCAAGGGTTAAAGATTTAAGGAACACAGCATCGTCTTTATTCCTATTATTGGAGTGTGGCCTACTATTGGTGATCACTGATCACTATTGTGATCACTGTTGTGTAAATCGTCAAAAATTTCCCAAGATATGAGGGTAGTAGGCTTACCGAACAACAACTTACATCTATGTGGGTCAGTCTCTACCGAGGCTGACTTAAAGTTTTTCTTAAAAAATGTATGTGCTTTGAAAGATAATGGAGGCTGATCCAGAAGGTAGATTTTTCAGATTGTAAAGTTTCTCATCCTGTCTTTTAAGAGATAAGAAGACAATTTAGTAAGCATCAAACTTTTCATTAGCTTTTTGGATATAAAAATGTTTATTTTCACATGTGTACGTAAATACATATTTGCAATTTTAAGTTTATACCTTTTAAAGGTATGGTATTATACGATAATCGTCCAAAGTTTCATCAAATGTGACTGTTATATCAATCGTATCCTGTGGCACAACACGTGCATCCAAAAGTCTTCTTAATATACTGGCAGACTTCGAATTAAATTTATTGCCATAGACTTTTAACTGCAATAGTCTAATTGATTTCTTCATTGCTGTCAGTATGGTGTTCATAGCTTCATGACCTATGCCATTATAAGCAATATCAAGGTATTCCAAGCGATAACAAGAGCTTAAGTACTTAGCGACAACTTCGCCACCGTGAGAGCCTAAGCCATTGCCTCTGATGTCCAAGTGCGTAAGAGTACTGCTGTGTGAGATGGCACGAAAAAGATGCTCCGCACCATCGGTAGCAATAAAATTATAAGCCAAATTGAGTTTTAATAATTTGGAGCATTTATTGAATAGATATTCGGCCATAACTTCCATGTCATGAGCAATGAATTCACAACGTTCCAATACCAATTCCTCTAGTTTGTTTTGCCATAGCAACTGCGCCACAACATGCGCAATTTTCTCGGAGTCCAGTTGTAGCCTGTTACCCACTATACGACTACAGTTCAGACTGCGAATCGAGGACGACTTGTGAACACCGTCAGCTAAAATTGCAAAGTTGTACTGATTTATGTTACAATGGCTCACATTGAGGCGTTGCAACGTTTTCGATTCAATGAGAAAAGCTTGCAAACCGGACAAGTCTTCATCATTTAGCTCTGTACCCTCGAAACTTAAGTCCTTAACGATCATACGCGAATTTGACACGAGCAATTCAAAGAATCTTGTTGGTAATGACATAACTTTCAACTGGATACTGCGAATATGTGATAAGCCGTCAACTAAATTCTCTATAAGATCTTGCTTATGTGGCCACAACTCTATTCCCGAAATGTATGCAGTGCACAGAGCGCGATGCTGTAGAAATTGAATGATGACCTCTAAATCTTTTTCCATATGGAAGTTACGTTCCATTCGCTTTTCAAACTCGTAGCGCTTAAAGATAAAGTTGCGATAGGGTCGAACATCATATTCTCGTTGCCAACAATCGAGCAGCAGCAGTGTTAAGGGTTTTCCAATATCATGCTTCGGATAGACGCAAAAGCAGGGTGTATATTCATCGCACATTTTTGTTACCTTTCTATTTACTATGTAAAATTGTACGTAATTCTTAAGGCAAAAAAAAAACAAAAACAATTAAAAAAAATAATAATAAAAAAATTTTGTTATGACAAATTTAAAAAAAAAAGTTGTATTATCTAGAAAACAAAAAGCAACAGTAATATTTTACTGGGTGAGTAGAAGGTCATTATTGTTGTTTCTTGTAATAAAGTGCCTAACGGTAGGCAACATTAAATTTTCCGCCAAAATAATTCTTGCAGTTCGTTCGCTCCAGTTTTCAATAATTATGCTTACATTTTTTTAATATTCAAATTATACATACATACAAATTAAATGTCTGCACGAGTGCACTTGAAACGACCATCAAGTCATCCGTCATGATTGCGAGTCTATCAAGCTGTTGTGCACGAAAATCACAAATCGAATCAACACATAATGAAAGACAAAACAAGAGGTGAGTGCTGCACACACAAATAAAATGTTCAAGGAGGTCAGGGGCATTGCCCTCCAATATTTTAGAGAGTAAAGATCCATACTTGAAAGCTCCGTTCAGCCTGACAGGATAATGCTACGTTTTTGACGTTGAGTTAGATTGTCTGTTACGCAGGATCAGCCTGGCGTTACAAGGTAGACAACTTCACTTTGAACCAGCCTGGGAATCAAGATAGAAACTGAAACTACCTTGTGGTACCATATAGGCTGGCACAATAACGTGCGCGTCTCTATGAGGTGGTTACCAACCAGCCATACCAAGGTAGTTTCTACCTTGTCAGACCTGTAACGTTAGGCTGGATCAAGGTATTTTTTTTCTCCCGTGGACCTCGTGTGAGTCATAGAACGGTGCGAAATTAGACGTAAAATACAATTGTGAATTGCTGTTCATGTGTTTTTATCATATACTTTTACATTTTCATACTTTTTGATAATTATCACTCTCCACCCTCCCCATGAAATATCACTTGAAAACCTTTTGAAAGTTAAGTCCCACCAATATTTTTTAAGCATCTCCGCCTCTTTCTCTGCCCACGACATGATCTCGAAATCGGAGGCGTCTAGTGAACAGCTTTACTTTAGGACGATAAATAGCATTTTTGAAACATTCTGTGTACATGGCGTACACTGGTGCAAAAGTGGAAATAAATACGAATATAATCGATATTATATTTTTAGTTTTTTAAGAATTGTCTAAATAGTATGTTTTCAAGAGGTTTTGATGAAATGTTGCAAAGGATTTTTGTGTGAATGTTTTATGAGTAAAAAATTAAATGTGTTTTTCGAAAAAACTTAGAATTTTGTACTATATCGGTCATTCTTTTACAAACCGCACAGCATTTTGGACTTGATATTTTAGAATCGCCCGAAATTTTTCTTGCAGCTTATATACATAAAATTACTAGACCCATATTTTTTGTATTTGCTGAAAAAATTTTTTTTTTCGAAAATATCCACATATGCATTTTTGATAATTGGCTGGATTTTGTCAAATGTACTCATACTTGAAGTCTATTATCTCCAGTTCTACTGATCCGATCAATGTCGGATTTTTTTATTTGATAGTCTATAACGCTAGCTTCTGCAATAAATTTAAAAAAAAATTTTATACTGTCAACAAATGAAAAATAATAACAATTTAATTGTTTAAATAGTTTTAATATGATGTTTCCCTAACTAGAATGCATTCAGAAAAATAAAATTTTATTCCTTATTCTTTTATCTACAAAACCCATTTTACAAAAAAGTGGAGCCTCTGTTAGATCGGAAGTTATTAAATATTTTCCACCGAAAGTCATGAATTCCTGAAGGAAACCAAGTGTGCAGCATGCGACGAAACAAAATTTAATAACGAGTGTTAAATACTCGTTTCTTTGTTTTCACTCGGCGCATATTAAAACTACTTAAACAATTAAATTGTTCTTCTTTTTTGTTTGTTGACAGTATAAATTTTTTTTTTAATTTATTGCTGAAGCTAACGTTATATACTATTAAATAAAAAAAACCGACCTTGATCGGATCGGTAGAACTGGAGATAATAGACTTCAAGTATGAGTACATTTGACAAAATCCAGCCAATTATCAAAAATTCATATGGGAATATTTTCGAAAAAAAAATTTTTTCAGCAAAAACAAAAAATATGGGTTAACTGAATTTGTTTTTTTTCCTGAATTTTGTGCGGTTTGTAAAAGAACGATCGATATCTAAGAAAATTTGTAGCATACCTTTAGGCTTTTATGTTAGTATAGCAAACATAATGAGTAAAAATGCAACATACAAAATTTTTTGCGGAATGTGTGAGGTTCACTTAGTTTTCATTTTATAAAAGCCAATTAATCAGTTATTTTAAGCAAACATTGCTTTAAATGTTTTTAAATATAATGATGAGCAAAAAACGAAACACATTTTCATGTAACATAAGATCTCTTGGAGACCCTTTGCAGTCATAAGTTTTAACATCACAAAATCATTTGCGGGGAAAGAAAATTAAGAAGTTCGTCAGTATAAAATTAGGCATTCAAAAAATACGTCGTATGCTAAGTACAATGTGCTGAGCTCGCCAATTACTAAATTGCAAAGGTTTTCTTAACGAAACACTTTTAAAAAAATTGTGTGAATCTTAACACAAAATGTTCTTACCGCTACTATCGGAACACATTGTGCCTTAAATATCTTTCTATATTGAAACTTATGAATCAAATAATAAGCAAACAAAAAAACAAAATAAGTGACTACATATAAAATTAAGTTAAAATATAAATTAATCACGAAAGTTCGCTATTTATGGGCCATAAATAATAATAATAGCTACTACAGCTATAAACAATCACCAATTCATGCAAGTTGAAGACATAATTTTTAATTTTTCATTGCAAAATGTAATCTTTTAAGAATGAAAACAGAATTCATTCTTAAAATAAAACTTCCATAAATGTAACACTTGGCTACAAATTTAACTACTTAAATGGTAGAGAAATGTGGAGAAAAAAAAAACAGAGCAACAATGTAGTTGGCACGAGCTAAACGATCATTTATAAAAATGGGTTATGAAGGGCGCATTGAAATTCCAGTCCCTATAAGGAACTAGAGCATAAGCAGTTCGCTGACGTATTTGGTTGAAATGCTTTATTATTAAGACATCTCTTTAAAGGCAGACTGCTGCCACACTGTCTACAATGTTTGTCAATTAAGTGAAGTTGAAGATTTTTATACGAACGAAACATATAAAGGAGAATGCATTTAAACAATTTTTTTTTATAATTCACTTTCTTGATGAAATTCCTTGGATACCAGACATTTGCCTTAGCTAAGGCATTATCATAAATGCATTCAAGTTATGTAAGTTGGCGCGCAAGTTTTTTTGATTTCGTTTTGGTGTTAGTTTTTAGTAAAATTGCACCCTCAATGCTCTAAGTAAGTCTACAATTACTTCAGTTTAAAACTTAATAGCTTAGTTGTTATTAAAGTAGTATAAAGTTTTTTTGTAGCCTCACGAAAATTGCTTTATTTAACAAAAAAACTGTGTCCTTTACAAATGTAGATTTGTCACTCTTTAAATAACTGCTGACTTTGCATTTTTTTATTAACTTTTTGGACTATTTTTTGAACGGCAATATCTAAAAAATTATGGGAAAAAGCAATGCCAATATTTCGTATTACGGACGTAACCCTGGAAGGTGTTTTAAGGTTGGCTACAACTTAATTGACTCCAAATCAGTATTTCTGAGAAATTGTGGTCCCGCAGCATTGAAATGACGTACCCTCGAAAAATAACACTTATTTGATTAATGTACCTTTAACTTTTTTGTGATGATTACAATCTTTGAAGAGTTTCTAGTCGGGAACTGGATCGGAAATAGTTTTTATGGCCACCGACGAACAAACCCTGGATGGATTGGCGCACAGTGCACCCTATATAAAAAAAACTCTTAATGTGATCCTCAAAATTCGTAAGCGAAAGGTCATTCAGTGACTGATGATTCAGTGTTTCTCATGGCTTCAAGGTCAGATGCGATAAATTTTTGCTTTATTGGGATGGAAAGGGAAGTTACAAGCTTCAATTTAAGACATTTTAGAAGGTTCTAGGCTTAGGGCCCAGGGTTATCCAAAAACTGCCAAAAACATCTTCATGGGGGTATCAACCCCCATTTTTTCAAAGTTCTGCGTGATGGGTAACATTTGAGCACAGATTCGCCTTCAGCGTGAGAAAATCTAATGAAAATGCCTAGAAACTATCCATTAGTACAAGCCTTGTATACCAGGGTGATTAATTTTTCTCGCACTTTCTATGCCAGGCGCACCTCAATTGAAAAGTTTTAAAAACCTGTAGGATAGTCAACACAATCTGGAATTAATGTTACAGTTGAAAATCATCGACTTGTTATCGAAGAGTCATATTGATATCGTAAAAACAACCTAGAAATGCACAGGACACACTCGATCTTTCGTTCAATTTATTATGTCGTATATGTGAAAGTAAGCATGAAAAAATTTCTGGAACAGTTTCCTTGCAACTGTGCTTTTCTAGGGATAAAAATTTTCAATAAATTCGCTGCGTAGTTGCCTTCTAATAACTAACTGGATAAGGATATTATCAGCTAAGTAATTTAATTTTGGACAACCGCTTGTAACAGTTTGTTGGGTCACACATATTTAGCCTGAATATGTGCTACTTAGAGCCTTCAGCATGTTTTACTAAGACGCCACTCTAACCCAACCCAAGCTAGTAATTCTAAGACCTAGATTTTTGTTAAGCATAAAACTCGGAAATATGGTTGTTGCCTATCTTCACTTCTGTATGAGGCGATGCATTCAATTAACATGTCATATTAACCTAATTTATTTCCTTTCTTTTCTTTTTTCAATATCCCTCAGCAGTTCTTTTTTTTTTTTTTTTTTGACGATATACTAAGAAATTTAATTTTTCCAGTCGATTACGCTGTTCACGTCACCAAAGCATAGCTTCATATTTAGCTCGTGCTTAAATGTGGATCAGCTCCCCATGGATGGTACTTAACTCTGTTGATGAGTAAACAACATTCAACTCAAAAAATGCTCTACAGCTCTACACTTTTTACACTTGAAAATACTCGCATGTGGAAATTATAAACATAAAACAAAAAGGCAAAGCAACAAAAGTAAAGCCTGCAAAAAATCTCGGCTAGACGTTGTCTGTAGACTTCCTTTTGTCCTTTTGGTCTGGTGGATGTTAAAAGTCTGCTTTACATAGTGCATACTCTGTGCAAGTTCTCTTTAACGACGACGTCGACGAGCACGTTGTTTGCCCTTTAACTGTCTCCCACTTCAGACGAAACTCCAGACAAACTCAAAGGCAAAAAAACCACATGTCCTCATTTCAAGATACAGTAGCGTTAAACATCATTCGTAAATCCATTCCGCTACGTGAAAAACCCTTCACTAAGTAATGCCAATACTACTTGTGGTCAGTGTTGCCATTGTTTATATGTATTCTTCTTTCATTTTAGGAGGAAGGAAGATATATGTGCATAAGAAATTATTTCAATTAATTTAAAATATTATTTAAACTTTTTATAGCCAATGTGATAGTTTTTATTTATCCCGATATCGATGGGATCCCATTTTTACTTTTAAACTTTGAAATTTTGTTTAACTGACAGCTAAAGCTAATGTCAGATATGCAGTAGCGTTTAATGAAACTGAGGTTATCCATCCTCAACTTATTTATAATTCTAAATTATGGACTGAGTGGACAGCTCTTCTCTGGAGATTCGTGATAGCGGTCAAATGAACGAGCTTTCTTTCGTTTAGGAGTCTCATCAAAAGGCTTTAAGCAACCAAAAACTATTTTCAAAACCAAAAGCTCTTAATACTAAAATAGGGACATTAATTCGTAAAAATATATCAACTGCCTTGATCAGCCCCTGCTCATGCCCAAATCAAATTTCGACCTCTAAAGCAAAAAAATCGCCTAAAACGAGCATTCAGAGAGCTAAAGTTGGTCTTGATCATATCTAAAAAAAGCTTTGCTTCAACTATCGATTGGTACAAATTAATATTATTAACAAAAATATCTTCTTAAATTGACAAAAAAAATTTTTTTTTACTAAATAAAAAAAAACATCCTAGTATAAACACTTAAAATTATTTTATATATCAAAAACTATGAAAAATCTCTCACCCCTTATTTAAAAACCCAATTGGCAACACTATCATCACATCACATTTAAATGATTTCCCAAAGACGACGACGCGCAAGACACAATGACGACGCTCAGTTAACAACACAACCAAATTGTTTCTTCCTCGGCCTTAAATCCATGGTACGTACTACATCGCCGCCAGACATGTTAATGCACAGATAGACATTCAGGCAGGCTGGCTGGCTGGTCGGCACTACAGGTAGCAGACCCAATAACCATAGAGACAACCAGTCAGCCAGCCAGCAGCAGCAGCAGCAACAGGTGCCTCGTGTAGCACGCAGTATGCGGTGCGCAGCATACAGCATGTTCGCATGTTGCCTCCAAGCTCCAATTTATCGCGTTAAACAAACAGCGAATCACGAGCCTACCATTCTCCTTTGGTTTTGTGGCCATGGCAGGAGCTCATAAAATATGCTTTTAAGTGTTTTTAAATGACCAGAAGACAGACGATGCGAGTGCTACTGTTTTTACTTGACATCATCTTCATCATCAACTTCGTTGTCGTGACGTTGTTGCTGCCAGCCAGACACATCGCCTTGTGCCTGAAGCAAGTGGCTTGTCAGTTTAATTCTTTCTTCTTTTTATTTTATTTTTTTTTTTAACTCAACATTGGTCTGTTCGTTGATTTGGCTGATTTGTGGTCCAGCCTACTGCAGAGACTGATTGGCGTGTTTCTGGCCAGACACCTAATTAATACAACAACAACAATATGACCATATACAGAAAGGAAAAATAAAGTATTTGTAGCTGAAGAATAATAAAAAATAATAATAATAAAGGGCAGAAATCAGTGGGTAACTTTTATTATCATTTGGAAAAAAAATTTAAAACGGACAATTCCATGTGTTACGGACAATTGGTTTGTCAACTTAATATAGGTAAAAAGTTGTGCTGTAATTAGAAGGCGTTATAGTTTTCGATGTAAATTTCATTTGTATGAATTTTCGTTCTATAAATCTTAGCGGAAAGACAGTGAAAATTCCGTTTTTCTTTTCTTCGATCTGTTTTACAAAATGCGAAGGAAGAAAGTTTAATTGATTTCGAAAATGACTACAACTTTTCCAAACGGCTCTGGTTTTTAAGATATTTAAAAAAAACTAGTTTTCAAAAGGCTCCAAAAATGTTCGGAATCTTGAACTCTACAACACAACTTTTCATTTTAATTAGTTAAGAGCGATTTTAAAAAAAATTAGATGTTTTTTAAAAGATATTTTTGTGCTTAACCTTTCCGTTATAAACTCAGTTTTTTTTTTCTTTTAATAACGCTATATGATGATCGTTTTCGGGTACCCGTGTGAATATCAGTGAATTTTACAAAATAACCCATTAGAGAAAATTTTAGATTATGGACTACGATAGTTTAGAAGACAATGCTGTACCATCATCCACAAAGTTATAGGTGACATGATTTGACAATTTGCCCCTACGGCACAACAATATTAACCAAACGGTTTGAAAAGCATGTCATCTTAAAATTTCTGTAACTTTGCGAGGAAACATCTTAGATGACAATTTGGAAAGTTATTTTAAAAGAGAAGGATAGTACTAAATGATATTTTTATTAGAAACTAGTGGCACCTGCGGCTTCGCACGCGCACGTCCCGTAGTTTTTTCATAATTAAATTACTTTATATTTTCTCTTCAAAAGTAACAAAAAAAAAAAAAAAGAACCAGTGAAAGAAAGTTTGTCCTTTGAAGTACGAAGACAAATACAAACGGTACAAATGAGAAAAAAAAAACAACAAAAACAACACAGGATTCATGAAGCAGCATAAGCAATGAAAAATCAAATGACTATTTTTCTGTGTGGTTTTGCGGAAAAATTAATCCTAAAAATAAAGATATTTAACTTAAAAAAAAATAAAAAGAAAGTATGCAACAACCTTCTTTAGCACAAAAGTGTTGTTTTAAAAAAGAAATTATTAAAATCAATTTAGTATATTTTGCGCCAAAGCGTTACAAACCATTTCTATTTAAGAAATTTTGTATAAATAGTTTAGATAAGCTGAACAATTCTTTTGGAATCCTATGCAAAACCTCGAAATTAGACAAACAAAATCATGTTTTAAGTGCATAAGCTCAAATTTATCAAAATGGTGGCGCGACGGGTCATATCATAAACTTGATTTTTCGAAACAGCACTTTAAATAAAAACAAAATTGCAATCACCCTAATTACACACTTTTTAAAATATGAAAATATACTTTTTATGACATAGATAATGTAATTTTCGCCCATAGATATTTCTTGGGGGAAAACAGGAAAAACTGTACGATTTCTATAGCTTTGCCATTTCTTAACCGTTTTCCAAGTATAGAGACTTGTCTTAGATATTATTTTACGCACTTTTAATAAAAATCAAATAGATTTTGAACTTATTAAAAAAAAAGAGCATTCGAACAAAATAGGAAATCATTAAAATCGCCTGGGGGCACGGCACCCACCTCAGATGATCTATCTACACAATTGTAATGGGCAATTATTCTTTGGAAAATTCTTTCCTATAATCGAAACCCAAAACTTTTAACTAAGTATTTTTCGAATAAATTATTATTGTCTTTTTTAAGTGGTCTTTTAGGATTCTTGCCTTAATAAATCATATGGATACTGAATTAACATTTTAAAGTAATTTAATAAATTTAAACTGCACATGACGCCCATTTTAATAAACAGCTAGTTGTATCCTGCATGTAACGTACTGCTTACAACTTCATTAAATACAACACTTTTTTTGCTCACGTCGATTATTCTGGAACGTGTAACCCATTAAATCAAAGGAATGAGAAATATTTTTCCACCAAATGCCACTGAAATGCAGGTTAGTACTGTCTTCGCTGTCAAAAATTCGTAACAATTTTTACAACCTTCTATTTAAGGATTTTAATAATGACTCATAAGGGATATGGACATGTTAGTGATGCAGGCAGAAGTTGCATTGAAATGAGTCAAATTAAACTTGAATGCAATTTTAACCTTCTTAATTTTGCAGCTGCATAAACAGCCTCATTGTGCATCAGTCCAAGCAACATATTGACTGACTGCCACTGCCTACCAGTCTGTCTTATAGTATGTATGTTGTGTGCTGTACGTACTCAGATGTACCTGGAACAAATATGTTAACTCGTTTGCAATGTCTGCTCCATATTGGGCCACATACCGAATAAATTCAGCAAATACCAAAGGACTTGCAACTAGGGATCGAGATCCCATGAAATATAATCAAGTATTTAGAACATTTACCCATTAGTGGGCAAAGGACTTAAAAAATGAGGATACGAAAAACCGTAAGACCATTAGAGTTCTTAAGAAAAAAGTTTGGCTTTTTTCAACTACATAAGTAGTACTCATATCATATCATAGGAATTACAGAAATCAGCTATTTTTCATAACTTTTTCTAATATAATAACAGCAAATAGAGTTTGGCTACTACAGCTATTAGCCTTTTCAGCTATCTAGCAAAAAGCTTAAATCATGTTAAAAGCTTAGTTTTATCAATGGAACAAGGAAACATTTTTTTTTAATAAAAAGAAAAACAATATCATCCGCTTCCGAGTAGGGCCTGAATTGCACACCGGAAGTAATAGAAATGTATTTACTATGTAAATTGTTAAATATGAGCGAGACCAGCATAATAAGTTGTTTTACAGATGGAGAACTTGCTTCCCATCGAAGGTAGGTTATACCCTTGATCAATAATTTGGAGCACTTCCTCAGGCGATAATCTGTTCGTCAATATAAATCATAAATTATTATTTTTTTCAAAAACATCAAAAGCCCCAAATCTATCAAGCCATCCCTACTTGCAACAATTTCGCAATACCTTTGTCCATATGGGTGTACATCAGATCTTCTTCTTCTTCTCCTTCACCATCGTCTTCGTTTTTCGTCATCGTTGTCTTCTTCTTTCTGCTGCTGTTATTGAAAAGCCTCCAGACAGCCATCAGACATGCACATTCGGTTAACCAAGAGGCATAAACACATTCATTGTCAATTTTGACAATCAACAACAAGAATTGAAGTGAAGCCTCCTCTGCCACATCATCAGCACAAACAGAAGCCAAAGCAAGACACGCGATTAGAGTAGAAATTATAAAAAAAAAAAATAAAACTAAAAGGAATATGTAGGTATATAATTTATACAAAAACAAATTGGCTTCTGGTTTTGCTCATCATGCAATCTGAGCTAAAATCTTCACCTCAACCGCGATCCTACAAGTAACCCTAACGTCTACTCGCACCCGTACCATTGCTGCGATTTCATACTCTCCACATTTCATCTCGATACTTTGGCTGTTGGAGTTATTCATCTTAGCCACATGGACATGGATGCAGTATCATGTTATTGTTGTTGTTGTTCTTCGTCTTCTTCTTGTTGCTGTTGTTGTTGTACTAATTGCTGTTAAAGCAAAATGCGATGGTTTTTGTGGTGGTAGCATGGTGAGGAAGAAATGAAGGTGTGATGAGACAACTAACTAACCACCGTCTCGTCGTGTTCAATTATGTTAATATCGTGTTTTGGTGTTTTGGTTATAATTGTGGTTTTTGATGTTCCAATAAATTTGGAACTTATTTGGTATTCAGTGGTTGGCATGCGCGAACGTTCTTTCACTTTGACGTCATGTTAATCATTTGTTGAAAGATTTTAATTATATGATTTTTTTTTTATAAATGGGTTGCTTTTACAATTAATTGTTTTTGCTCAGCCAAAAACAGGTCCATAATTTTGGCACATTTCTTAGCAGTCATTTTTCAAAAAAGTCAAAATCTTTGAACTGCAATATATGCAGTTTGTTCATAATTGCGTTATATGCTCATTTAACCGTAGTTTAAGGTAGAAATATTATTGGCCAATGTAATTTATTTTCAAAACAGAATTTAAAATAGATGGCGTAAAAAATGAGGAATGGGTATACCCATGCTTCACACCTACGGAATATTGTCATTTTGTTTGTGCAGGTCTGCAAAAGTGCACATATACAGTCTTGATCAGCATCACAACCTACATAAGTCATTGAAGGTATGACTGTCCGAATACGGAAAATTTATGCAAAAAGCAAGCTACCTTCAAACAAGGTTTTAGGTGCTGAAAATAAGCAAAATTAGTTCGCGGGCACGCCTACTGCCCATACAAATAAAAAATTTAAAAAAATATATTGAGAGAGTTACTTGATGTAGAGTAACCAAATTTCTCACAAATATAAAAAATAAACAAAAAAAAAAGTTCAGAATTTCGACAAGAGGGCGTGGCACCTCTCATACAAACAAAATCATCGAAACGTTATACTGAGAAAATTATTTTTTGTAATGCAATCAAATTAAACATACATATACATACAAACATGCTTTGGCCTAGCGTCCAACAAAAAGTTGGCAAATTTCGACTAGAGGGCGTGGAACCTCTTATAGAAGCAAAAATTGAAAACAGTATACAAAGAGAATTATTTAAGATAATGAAACCAAATATCACACAAACAGTAGTATTGAGTCGAAACTAAAACTAAGACACATTTTGAATAGAGAGCATGGCATCTATCATTTGAGCAAAAACCTTAAAATGTTATCCTGTTAGAATCAAATAATAATAGGAATAGCTCGGACAAGCCTTTTACAAAAATCAAATAAATTTCGACAAGAGGGCGTGGCGTGGCATTTTTTTTCTGGTTTTCACCGTGAGAAAGAGCGTCTCAAACTCTACCCGAATCAGCGAAAAAGTGGTAAATGATTTCTTGACACCTAACCTCCTTTTTCTTAGACTTATCGAAAAATATTGAGAAAGTCAAAAAAACGAATGTCGAAAACCTATTTAAAGCTGGAAAATGTTGTACAAGTCTAACAATTTCGAAGAGTCAAAATATATAACTTTTCAGAAAATGTCGAATAATCTTGAAAAAGTCGAGAAATGTTGAAACGTCGAAAATTTGGATACCTAACTGATACAATTATTGTAAAAGATTGCAAAATGAGAAGAAATAAAAATATTTTTTCCATCAAATAATGAAATAGAAAAAAATTCATAAAAGTAGTTATGAAAAAAGGCAGCTGAAGCTGAAACTTAAAAAATTTAGAAAATCCGGGGATATACATTTATATATTTGTTTTTTCCTTCAAAGATTGCAAATTCTTCACTTTTAAGTACTAATTTTCAATCTAGTTTTTGAAAATTCCGTACAATTCATATAAAGGCGATAAAAGAAAAATAAATTAATTTTGTTAAAGTCGAAACAATGTACTTTCCGTCAGTATGCTACATTATTGCATTTTGCTTCAAACAAGTTTACAAGAGCGCTCTATCTATCAATTGCTTATTTAAAGTTTCCTAGAACATTTTTGGTGTATAGACCAAAAAAAAAATTTAAAACTTTTATAGTTTTTTTTTCAATTTTTAAGTATTATCTGACGATTTTCTTATTCTTCCTATTTATGGCCACTATCTTCCACTAAGCGCATTAAGGAAAAAAACTTTTCTACGGTTTCGTAGTAACAAAAGTGAAAATTCCTTAAATAAAATGTGGTGCATCATAAGTAAATGATTTTATGAGTTAAAATCTTTTTTATATCATTCTATAATTCTCATATTACTTTTTATTTTTTTGATTATTTGGAGTCTAAATTTTCGACAATAAAAGTCTAAAAATTAAATTTATTAACTACAAAATAATAATCTAAAAACTAATTTTATCCAGCCAATCCCGCAAAATTGCTACTAAACAAGTAAATTCCAATTTTTAGTGATTCAAATAAATGCACACAGCTTTTAATTGAAGTTTTCTATTTTTTTATTTAACTGGTCCATATTCCATACCATTAAATTATATTCATAAATACGGATGTACGTTTTATCATCATATTGCTTGTCAGACGTCTGCGACAGATTTCTAAACGCATTCTTGTTTTTTTTGTCATTCTCACATTTTATCATTTAGAATCTCCAACCACCCCGCCCACGCCGACGATCAATTTGGAGACACACGTTATGCACGAGTACTCAGAGATGCTCAGACTTTACTCAAGTGCTCTAAATTATAATTTCAAATGTAATTCTATTACTTATTTATTTATTTTTTTCTTTAGTTCCAGACACGCCAAAAATAATTTAATTTATTTATGTTTTATTGTTTTGGGAATTTTCAAGACGTCCTTGAGGTCTAGCCATTGGATTTCCGCATACTGAATTAGATAAGTGCAAGACGTAAGTGTTATTGCTAGGCGCTCGATTGAATGAATGTAAACAAGTCTATGATGTACGTTGTACAATATATTGCTCTATATTGAACAAATCAAAACTACAATAATTTGTAGAAAATCTACAGTCAGAGCTTTAAGATATCTTTCAAATTATTTTGTTTGAATTTTCAAAACTTGTTGTACTAAATGAAATTTAAAGCAGAAATAAGAAGATCTCTAAAAATCAACTTCAACTTTACCATAACTCAGAGAAAGTAAAATTTGTCACTTGAAATTGTCTTAGTGATAATGAATTTATCAAAAACTTAAAAGTTTAAAATGCCATAATATTCCTTATCATTCCATTTTGCATTATACATTTCAGATTTTTGTTTAAGATTGAGGTCTTACGCACCAATTTTGTAAGTGCTATTTTTAAATTAGTAATCAGTACGCACAATAAATAAAAATCATTTAAAGAGTTTGTGTCGTTTTTTGTTCTATGTATTAATAGAACTGACTTAATTAATTAAAATTTACCACTCTTCACATAAGGTATGCGTGAAGTTATCTAATCGAATCTAAAAAAACTAAATTTGTAATTTTAATAAGAACATATGTACATATTACGATAATCGGTTCATTAGGGTGCTTTTTTTTCTGAAATTTAAATTTTAGTTTTTTAGTATATGGGTCATTCTACCTCGTTTTTACATTCAAAATTTAGATTTCTTAAAATCAATTTTTTTTCGATACGTGTTTTTGGAAAAAGTTTTTGAGGACTTATTTTCGAAAATACGAGTTTTTGAAAATCACAAAATTTAAAAATACATGAATTTTCTTACGCTTGTATTTCAAAATGTAAACGTCAGAGAGAAAAGTCGTTTGAGAATAAAAGTTAGCATTTTACGTCTATTTCCTAATTGTTGTATTGAAAATTTTCTTCTCTTAAGTTATAAGCAAAAATTTTATAATTTAAAAATTAAAATCGAAAATTAACGGTATGTTTAATTTTATTGATTTTATTTTTAGAGAGAAACTAAAATCTTAGCAATCATTTTGCAATTTAGTTTAGAGTGGGCGGAGCCTTGGTTCTCTAGATATGAATTTTTCTATATCGCCATGCGCAAAAATTAATTAACAAAATCATAGAAAAGAAACAATGGATAACGGTAAATGCAACGCTCACAGTTGAATTGACTCTTTTTCTATGATTTTGTTAGTTAATATATAATATCTGCATTCAGGGTAGGAGCAATTGCTAAAAATCAATTTAAACATTTAAATTGTTTATAAAAATATTAATTTGTTAATAATTTTTTAAGATATATGTAATGTATGTTTTTTATTAAAGTTCATTTTTTTAGTTTTACAATGAAAAAAAAATTCAATATTCTAGCTTTAACAGAACCGGAGTTATGAATTTTTGAAAGTGAGTCTCCAAGTCAAAAATCACGAAATTCTCAAAATTTAAATTCGCTCTATTTTGAAAAAAAAAATTTCCTCGAACACGTATCTCTTCTTTTTCGACACAGAACTCATAAAAAAATTTCAACCAAATCAAAAATGTGTCGGCCAATTTTTGTCAAAATTCGTCCAGTTTGTAAAAGAACTTCCCATATAGGTGATAAATGATGAATGATTTTGATTAAAACAAGAAAATTGAGTGAAACTGAAATTTTGGTGTTTATAATTTTTTATACATACTGCACTATTTTTAATTTGCACGAAATACAAAAAAATAAATGTCAATATCAAAATCACAGAGTTCAAATAGTAGACTTAAATGAAAGAAACAGGGACATTTTTTTGTTTTTGGAAAATGTTAGGAATAATGTTAAGATCGGTAATCAATAAAATTTTCAATCATACGTTTTATCGAAGGATACTTATTGCACCGAGTCATTTGGCATCGAGGTGCATCGTTTTCATCCATTTGGAATCAATACGTTACCTACGTTTGATGGAACTATACATACAATGAAGAGGATTGCGATAAAACTGATAATCCTATCGCGGATGATGTGGAAGAAATATGTACATTCCGGTTAGTTAAAATGGATCGCTACACGAATGAACAACGTATTTTTATTATTAAAACTTATTTTAAATATGGTGAATGTTATGCAGAAGTTGCCACACATCAACGGAATCACTAGATCTTTTGAAAGAAAAGTCTATAAATCGAATAATTTCTCGAAGAACAGAGATGAATTGGCCACCAAGATCATGCAATTTAACACCATTGGATTTCTCTTATAGGGTTTCTTGAACAGTAAAGCTTATGCGTTTAATCCTCAAACTGTAACATCATCGAGCAAATATCATTAATTAAATATCAATGGTAATGATAATTTAATAAATTTAATTTAATAACATAATGATTCATTATGCAAAATGTTGGTAAAATATTGACAGCCTGCCAAGCTAGCAGAGGAGGTCACTCGAACGACACATTATCAGCTGCAAACAATGTACTTTAATTTCCAATAAAAATAAATAAAGATTTCTCACAATTTATGTCTTTTATTTGAAATTTAAAGGATACCTCATATTTGAACATCCCTTACTATGAACTATTTGGTATACAAAGCAAGAATTGCTTCTCGTGCAATTTGATTAATAAAGGAAATTTCAAATTAAGCTCAACAAAAAATTTATTTTAGCCGTGATCACTAAAAAGTGAAAAGTCATTTTTGATGTACTCGAAAATTTGTTTTCGTATAAATTACGTAAATTCCACAATTTCTAGGTAGCAATTTGATCTCTAATTGAATTTTATTCACTTACAACTTTGGGTATTATAAATTATTATAAACATTTGTCTTACATAAAATAGATAATCTAACGCACAATTTTTTTTATTATTTTCACGTGATTTCCTGTCATGAATAGGCTTTAATTTACTTATCAATTGAAAGTTAAAAAAAAAATCTTAGGAAAATTGTGGGCCTACGAATTATGCAATTTGTTTTCTATGCGCATTTTATTACGCACTTTTTTGAGTGCGTGAGAAATCAAGTTCAATTAAGAAATCGCCGGAGTATTTGATATCAAAAATTACACTGAAAAAATTTATGCTAAGTAATATAGTGAAATTGGAAATACACTACTGTGAGTACTTGCAACTTAATTCAGACGACTGATTTTGATGAAATCTGGTATGGAGATATGTATAGTGAACTCTAATGCCTGGTTTTCACAATGTCATTTTAAATGACAAAAAGCAATGACTTAACTGCCTGATGTGTCAAAAGCCTTTTCACTACATCTAAAAATTCGAAGTAAAACTGATAAAGTAGATTCTGTCAAAATATCACATCAAATTTTGCCTTTAATTGATTGACATAAGAAATGCTTGACAACAAACGTGACCCATTTAACACTTAAACAGCTAACATAACAATAATATTTCTGAATTTACTGTTAAATCTCACTCGCATAAATAAAAAAGTTGAAAATATAAGTACATAACGTGATAACACTGATGGAAAGAATAGTCAAACTCCACACACACATGTGTAATTGCCTACTCTTAGCATACATTTTTTAAATAATAAACGTACATTGTTTGTACATACATACATACATGTATGTATTTTCGTATACAATACAAACCAAAAGGCGTGTATGATTTTAGCACCACCTTAACGCACGCATACATTTTCCATATGTAAACAAATAATTTCTTATCAGACGTAAACAAAGCAAAAAAAAAATTAATTGTTTGCCGGCCGGCCGGCGAATTGAGCATAAAAAAAAATGTGACAACAACAATTTAATGGTGATGTTTGTAGGTGCAAAATACCGGTCACAAACAAATGTTTACAGCAAATTAGCGTCTTACGAAGTACTCGAATCCATTCAATGGCAAATAAACAGGCAATTGCAAGAGCACATGTGTGTGAGTGCTAAACGGCTAGCAACATCAACAAGAGCGGCAACAACGGCAACAAATATATCAACAACATCTTCACATTGTGGCTTGCATTCATGCGGTGAGCATTATTGTATCCGTTTGTGTTCCAGCGTAAGGTGGCACTACACATGCATAAGCCTAACGTAATGTTACGTAGTAAACAACGAATATAAACGAAACATTTACGTTGTATCGTCTGGTATCGTCGTATCGTATTCGTGCGTAGATGCAGATAGATGCAGAATGTTATTTAAGTCTTCAAAAGCGTCTCGCGCAATCACTTCATATTTGGTGTTCTTAGAGTGAAGGCATTTTAAAACTTGAAAGAAAAATTCCATCAAACAAAAAATATTTTTTCAAAACTTAAAAAAAAAAATTATTTTTAAAAATCATTTTTGAAATTACAAAAAAAAAATGTAGCTAAAGTGTGAATTACATTAAAAACTTTAAAAGAATAAATTTTATTTTTACAATCAAAGAAAAAACTTTCAGAGCTTATAATAAAAATTACTTGGTTGAGTGTTAAAGATAAAAGCAACCAACATTATTTGAAACAATTTAAGACTTAAAAATATTGTGCTCAAATTTTATTAATTAATTTTTATTTAAATTATTGTATTAAAAAGTGCACGTTTGAAAAATAAAAATAAAAAAAATTATGAATTTATAAAAACAAATATTAATGTAAAAGTAATTCTTAAAGAAGAAAAACTAAACAAAAATGTTACAAAAAGTGATGTCTGTCGCAAAAATGCAACTCAAAGTCATCCTGCGTTTGTGTCTTTTGCTTTGCACTTTGGCAACTTTGCTAGAGGGTACAAGCGGTATTCCCGCTAAGCGCTCCACATTTGTAGATGATGATGAAACGATCCGTACCGAAGTTGTCGATGGCAATAATCAAACTATTCTAGATATGTTTAATTTGACACGCGCTCAATTGAGTCGCATTGCCGCTGGCAATAGCGCCGCTAGCAAAGAAGCTTCTGCAATCTCGCGAGATAGCCATTATTTTGACGGCATCAAGGATCATAGGTGAGTTATTGTCTTGAGCTTTTGCTCAATCATGAATTCATAATTAAAGAAAATACATATGTAAGATTTCGGATTTCGTGAAAGTGTTTTAGATAATTATGAAAAAAAGCGGGAGAGCGCAAGCAAAACGCCCCTAGTTATGTTAAAGCTTTAATTTTTTTTTTCATCGATTTTGCAATAACATTTTTAAATATATGGAATCAAAACATCTCTTCAGTGGTGTGGGCTCCTTAATCGTATCGACCTTTTTTTTAATAAATGCGATCAAAGCACCCAAAAGCGTTATATATTACATTTTAGCCAATTCCGCCAATTCAATCCAGTATATATTTTCTTTTCTACCTGCCAGTAAGGATTTTCTCACTTCAAGAAGTTTTTGCTGGCATTAGTTATAATGTGGAGTGGAAATTATGTGTGGAAATTTTTTCAGCAGAGTAATATATGACACATTGAATTTTAGTTGATTTAGGAGAGGAGTTTAAAAAATTCAGAATTAAAAAAATAAAAAATAATATCCTGATGAATTTGAAACAATGCCTCAAAAGCATTTTTTTTTTAATTTCAACAAGGTCAAAGGTTTATAAGAATCAATATTAGCAATTTTTTGGAAACTCTTAACTTTTCGTTAAAAGTTTTTAGTTGACACAGGTAATTTGAGCTAATCAACTTTACTAAAAAATATTCATGTCTTTCAGTGCAAGAACACCAGGTGGTGCAGCATTGATATACCATATAGTTTTACCAGGGCGGCCAGCCCCGTGCTCCTCAATTTTTCGGCTTTCGAAAGTATTACCCCCAGACACGCATTTTTTGCTATTCGTTAAGCCAGCCACGCAAACTCAATCTAATCTATTAAATTACAATCTTTATAAATTTTTTAATAATTTATATTCCATCGCGTTTTCGAGTAACATGCTCTGAAGCACTCTTGGAGGCTCTCTTTTGTCTCAACATTTTTATGCAATAAAAGGTAATAGAAACGTTCTGAGCTTGCTCCGGAGCGTTTTACAGCGAAGCCGCTATTAGTTTTTCATGTTCAATCATACATTTGAATATGAAAAAAGCCCCCCCCCCCCCTTCTTAGACTACCATCGTCACTCTACACTAGTGATGGCATTTTCAGTACATTTGTACTTTTTTCGGTACATTTGCGCCCTGAAAAATTGTCGTCAGTACATTACAAGTTTTCAGTACATTCCGTACATTTGCCGCATTTTTAGTAAATTCTGCGAATATTCAGTATATTTTCCGTACATTATCGGTACATTTGGACAATTTATAATGATTAACTTTTTTTAGTAAACGGAAAAATGAAAAGAATGGCAATCGCAATGTGTTGAATTATAATAAAAACCTTTTTTTAAACCGAAATGGATAGATTTTGAAATTTAATGTAAGATATATCTGATTCATTTTGCTAGGGTGCTTGAGATGGCAAAAGTGAGGACCTTTTTTATTTTTTTCTTTTTTAGTAATTTTTAGAATAATTTCGAAATTTTGGTAGGTTGTTCAGGACAAAAAAAAAGTACATTCGGCCTCTAAAAAGTACATTTCAAGTCTCAATTCAGTAGATTTTCACAAAACCCAAATGCCACCACTCCCGAGTCTTATGTACATATATGTTTTGCTGGCTCTGCACCCCAGAAAGTGTCTTAGTATGGGGTTTTCGCCAATTTTTCTCAAACCATTCGTTTTACAGAAAGTTTGTCCGGAAAATTTTTATACCATAAAAAATTTTCCACAAAACTGTTGTGGATCTATTTTTTTTAATGATCTATCATTTTTATACAAAATATGTTCCAAATTTGTGCTCAACTGGGTGTAACTGTCGTTGAAATGAACTGCTCTCAGATTCCCCGTAGCCCATATATCCTTCAGATTTATTTTTTAATGAAGTCATTGTGTATGTCTGTTGGTTTTAATTCTTGCACAAACTGAAATTTATGTACATGGGAACATTTGTAATGATACTAAAATCCACTCTATGATAATTTTAAAATATCCAACAATTTCCAGTACAAATTAAATATTTTTATCCATGGGCGCCGTGCATGGTGATTCGGTACCAGGGAGGTATCTTACAGACCCTTCTTGCCAAAAACATGCAACCAGATTGTTTATTTTGAATACTTTGCTTTTCGCACGCTGTATGAAATAAATTGACTGGTGGTTTGCAAAATAAATTTCGATGATTATTGTTCGTTGTTCTGTTGTATATCGTACCATCAAACCATAAAGATCAATTTGCGCCACTTTGTGTAAACATAAGAATGGAACGTAAATTCACTCATCACTAACAAAAAAAAACCTTCCAGTAATAAATGTTAGTGGTCTAGCCGATCTTTTTTTAAGATATAAATATATTCAAGAAATTTTTTGAACTCTTACCAATTTACATGTACAGCTGGTAGCTAAAAGAAAAATTCATAATCACATGGTACATAACAGTGAATGTATAAAGTAAAATTTATTTTGCGATATGTTTTAGCTTGAAATAATTTGAAACTATAATGGAAATGATATGGATTTATCTGGTTAAAAAAATTAAAATGTGATAATACCACTACTCAAACATTTCAAAACAAATTTGATGTTTTGCAAATGATAGGCACGATTTTTTGAACCCAAAAAAAAAAAAATTATTGATTGAAAGTTTTTTCCTTCATTTGCGCATATTTAATATTAACTGGAGGAAATAAATGTTTAACTTACTAAGCGAAAAAAATACAATATAAAAATTGCAGAGACTGCAAAACTGCAGGTTACCGCTTATTAGTAAAAGTTATAAACAATTTTGAAAAGAAATCAATTCATTTAAATTTATTTCAAGTAAACAAATACTTTGTTGAAATTTTCGAACAATTAAAACATTTAATATATGTACTTAACTCATCAAGGCTACACACTTAGTGTATTGCATTTTCAGTAGGTTACGGCCAAGTACCTCAACTAAATTGGAAAATATTAATTTATAATTAGGAAAATCACTTAAGTGTGTGCTTTTAGTGAACACGACTAAATGAACGAATTTCTTGGCCAAAAGTAAATTTTGTTTTGGCCAAAGTAAACTGCAGCTACGTCGCAATATTTAATCGTTCAATTGATCAACTGGCCGGCCGGCATTTTGATATTTAAAATAATATTTTAGTTGTAATTAAAATAAATTAATTGTTGCAAACATTAAATTAATGCAGCGATACACTAGCGGCCAGTTTTTCAGTGCTAAGTTTTTAGTTTAAAGTTTTTTAGTTTATTTTATAATTAATTGAAACTAAGTTAAAGCAGGCAATTTTGGCATTTAAGGAAAGTTCAACTCAACAGCTATCTACTTGCAAGCGAAACAAAATAGAAGCTAATGTTTTGGCAGCGTGATCATTGAACCCACTTACTACCACCTTTTTTCAAGTTTTTTGTTCTATCCGATTTCACGCACAATTTGTGTAAATTAAGCTATGCTTTTTAAATATTAATATGTTCCATTTTAAGCAAAGGAGTTACAAATATTTGTTAGCCAAAACAATTCCAATTTATTTCACTTAAGACTGGGTCAGCAAAACAACAAAAATTGATGACCAAACAAGGCGCCGATTTAAGTTAAGCTCGCACTCATAACTCATTCCAAAGTTAAAACAACTTAATTAAAGGAAATTAATTTTTTAGTACACTAGGTACTATAATATCACTTAAATTTTTTGTGGTTAAGTAAGATAAAATTTTACTTGTTCATTTTAAAAATCAACATTCGCTCCATTATAATTTTTCAATAAATAATTAAATCATTAATAGTTTTAATAGGCTAAAAAAATATTTGAATTTAACATTTTTCGACCCACCCAAATATGTATATACGCCGTAGCACATGCCGAAAAGCGAAACGTAGCAACTTTGTATGGATCTTTTGAGTTTCACATTTCTTTTAAAAAAAAAAACGTAAAAAAATGAGTTATCAAGTTACAGGCTTTTACAGCTCTGTGAAATAGTTTATGTCTCTCAAACGGTATAAGTATTTAACATAAATTTTACAAATTTATAATGTAATAGCAATGAAAATCTATTTATTTATTTAATTTTTGAAAGAAATTTGACTTTTGTCTTAACTAAAAACGCAATTAAGTAGCTTCTGGCATTCTTTTTTATTCCTACAAATCATCAGTACACACAGTGACGGATTAAGGTAGAGGCTAAGGGGACTATAGTCTTGGGGCCCAATTTCTCAACTTAAATGTGACATTTAATGCATAGGTTGGTTTGAAGTAAAATGTGAGGATCTGTTTTTTTTGTGGTGTCATCAATTTGTGCACACCGGAAGGAAACAAAATGAAGTTTTTGATTATAAAGTATTTTTTGTTTGATTTAATTGAATACTATTATTAAATGATTTTTTTTAAACACAACGCTAATTTGAAACTAACAAAGATGTAATTATGTATATGCCCTACACGGCATTATCTACTAATGGCATGGCCGTAACTACTGCCTTAGAGGCTCCGGGGCAGAAATTTGATTGGATCAATTTACAAATCGTTTTACAAATTTTTTTTCTGAAAAGTTTTTTCTGTCCCATCGTGCTTAATAAAAAGGCCTTAAGATATTTTTCGATTATACAATACATATTATATTCCCACCATCTGCGATCTGATGACCAAAAAATGTTATGAAATTTAACATCACAAGAACCCTAGTAAAATGAAACATTTTTCCTACCATTATTAATGTTATGAGCCACAATATTATGTTGGGGGCCCCCTTTAATCCTGGCATTTTCAAAATGATGACCAATTATCAAACGTTCATTTTTTATGTACAATAATAAAATTTTCTTTGGGACCTCTTTGATGCCGTCATGTTCAATGCTGATAGTACTAAAGAAGGAAGAATGCTTATAGTACCAAGAGACGAAAATTTTCGATTTTAATTTTTAAATTACAACATTTTTGCTTATAACTTAAGAGAAGAACATTTTCTATACAACAACTAGAAAATATAAGTAAAAAATGCTAACTTTTATGTCTTAACGGTTTTTCTGCCTGACGTGTACATTTTGAAATACAAGCATCCCGAAATTCATGTATTTTTAAAATTTGTGATTTTCAAAAAAGTCGTATTTTCGAAAATAAGTCCGAAAAAACTTTTTTTTTTGACAAAGTATCGAAAAAAAATTGATTTTGAGAAATCTAAATTTTAAATATAAAAACGAGGTAGAATGACCCATATTGTGTATATGTACGATTTATTTTTGAAACTTCAAAATATTATAATAATATTGTTTTAAAAAAATGTTCTAAAATTTTAAACCAAAAAATTAAATTTGTCTAATTATTCGTGGAGTTATAAACATTTAAAAAAAAAATGTTAAGAGACGTCAGTTTTCAAATATTTATATGCATCTATTAAACAGCTGGGTAAATAGAAATTTTCAATATGGAGAATTCTTTCAACAAGTACTAAAAGAAAAAACGTTCGCAAAAAAAATTAGGGTTGTGAAGCCTTAATACAACCCCACATATTTTGAAAAAGCAAAGACTTACACGTCTGCTTTTTGTATTTTCAGCTCCTAAAGACAACAGTTATTCAACAGAATTTGTTTTTTTTTTTTACACATTAACAATTGTGTGGACGTCTGCCTCTTTTTGTTATCTATACTATGCCCTTAACGCCATATATCAGAGGCAGACGCGATAAAATAATTAAAGAGTTTTTTTAAATTACAAAATCAGCGCTATTTTTACTTTAGTTACTCTTAGTTTTTTACTTCACTCAATACCAACGACAACGAAATCATATACCTAAAAAGCCACCAGCTCCCTAACTAAAAAGGGAGAATATAAAAAATAATGTCACAAATACATTACAACTGATAAAAAAATGTCATAGGTTGAAGCGAAATTGAACCAATAATCTAAATGTAACCTACATAAAATGTTTATTTTCCTAAAAGATAAAATGATAGGATAACGTAAGACAGTTTGAGTATTATACTTATTTGCCTGCCATAAATACAATGACATGATAACATAGCAAAAAGAACTTAACTCAGTTTTCTCATACATATATGTAAATAGCAGCATAAGTGATATAACATACAGTGCAATCTCGATTACTGTAGAATTAGACTTGTACCATATATTTTGAATAAAAAACTTAACATTTGCATTATGTATAGAGTATTGTTTGAATCAAAATAAATCTTTTGTTTTGAATGTCAAATGATGCTAGTTATAGACATTTTACAAAACACTCATAATGCGAAAGATTAATATCATGTGAAAGCAAAAGGCATTAAGTTCATAATATATGTACAATACACGGTGTTCCAATTGTAGGCTTAAATAAAAGAGACGAACAATTTCTTCAGCATATGTATTGTTTTTTTGTTTTGGAAAATGTTAGGTATTATATCTTAATCGGAAATAAGTAAAATTTAAATCCTACTACTGGAAATCTTTAATAATATCAGTTTTTTCTTAAGGATATAAATATGCTTGAAACATTTATTTTTAAAATTTATCTTGATAATTATTTTTTCATTTTATCTAAATTTGGCATTGATTTTTAACTAAGTATTACGACTGCTCCTGAGATTAATGGGGTTAAATGTATCAAAAACTTCGATTTTTAACAGTTGTACGAGCACCAATTAATTTGGAACATTTTCGAGTACACCAAAATGAAGTAGTTTCACTCTGAAACGAAATTTTTATTTTTTCTTGCAGATTTTGTAGGTTAAATCAATATAGGATAAGATTTTAGATTTAACTGATCTTCGATACGGTTCCCAACATTACATTTTCCAAAAAAAAATTATGTTCTTGTTTCTTTCATTTAAAGCCTCTTTTTGAACACCGTGTATAGCTATACTGAAAAAAATAAGCTAAATAAGAAAACAGCAGTGCAGAAATTAGGTTGAACTATGAAGCGACAGGTATTTCACTTTTATAGCCAAAAGATATAGGTCGAAAGACGTCAAGAAAAGTTAACGATAATGAATACTAATTTTTGTTTATGCAAAGAAAATAAGAAAGAGAGAATATCCAAAGGAACATATTTGTAAGTAAATTCTAGTGCATTAAAAAATGTCAACAAACTTTAGAAAATATGTAGTATCGAATAGTAACGAAAAAACTTCGAAAAACTCGATTAGTATCGAATATTATACATAAACATCAAAAGACTCGACGAAAGTTTAAAAATTTCGAAATGTATCAAAAGCATCGAAAAAGTCTATAAAAATTGCATAGTATCGAAAAACATCCGAAAAGTCAATAAAAGTATCAAAAAACATAGAAGAGTGAGAGTTGAAAAATATAGAAAAAGTTAACAAAAGTAGGAAAATATGGAATAGTATCGAAAATTATGAAGCATCGAATACTATACAAAAACATCGGAAACCTCGACGAATGTGTAAAACTTTCTAAAGATATCAAAAACATCGAAAAAGTCTATGCTTATTGAAGAGCATAGAACATAGAACATCGGAAAAGTATCGAATAGTATTTATTGACAAACATAAAAAGTTGGAAAAATATCGAAATGTATCGAGCAAGTTGAAGAGTAAAGAAGAACATCAAATATCCGATAAACATTGAAAATAGTATTGAGCTGCGGCGGGCTCCTCATTTCATTATGATAGGTAAGTGGCTATTTTGGCACGATTTATAGAAAGAAATTTCTTCCACCAATCAATTGGATTGAGTCAACGGCACTCATTAGGAAGTGTTTTGCGCACAATTTTCGAAACAATGTCTTTGAATCGATGGGAAAATGCTTAAAATGGATTTTTAACACCACCAGGGTCACAGTCCCCTAAAAGGGTGTTTTCGTCTCACTTTCAATCTTTCCGCGTGAATTCGAGAAGAACTGGTTTTTGCGATGTATAAAATTGATTTTTGACCTTTTATCATTGAATGGTAGAAGCATTTTTTAAAGAAAATAGGTAGTTGAACTCGTTTTTCAATAAAGTCAAATTAATTCAAATCAGTTTTAGGTTAAGGTTGAAAGTGAATTTTGAACACCACTGCGGTCTCTGAACCCCCTAGGGGATTTGGTTTCATTCTTCGAAATAAGTGCTTTCGCACGAATCGATGAAAAATTTCGAAAATAAATTGAGGATATTATCAGGGTGATTTTATTCGAGTCCTTAAAAGAGGCTTTAATTTAAAAAAAAAATATTTTTAACGCCGTTTTGCTTATCCCTGCTTTGATATATCAGAAAAGAAAGGAAGTCCACCACAAAGCCATTAGTGTTCTATATTTTGTCTAAAAAAAACATAATTTAAGAAGATTCTTCTTTTTTAACCCTGGAAGGATAAGCTTATTTTAATTACGTTGCGGCTAATCTTCGTCGAATCGACGAAGTACTTTCACAAGCCTTATTTATGGAATATATAAGTAAATTCTGAATAAAAAGTATACTCAGTTCAACACTTTGATTTAAATTGATCCAAAATACAATGCCAACCTAGGTGTAGTTTAGATTAATTTAGATTAAAATGAGCTTAACAAGTGCAACTTGTGAGTAGAAAAATTGAAGACAGCGATATGTGTTCGTCGATTCGACGAAGATTATCCATCCAGGGTTAAAACTTTTAATCGAACTGAATTAAAATTTCCGATGAACAAAAACTTAAATATTTATTTATAAAAAAAAAACAGAATTTTGTAACCTTTAACTGCAACTATGTTTTCTAGTATACACGATAAGAGTTAAGTTTAAGACGATAAACTCTTTCGATTTGTCCTTTTAAGCATGCGCAACGCACAACCAAAAATTGATCATCGTGAAAAAAAAGCCAACTTGAATAGCAACAGAATCAAAAAGAACTCTAGCCAGACACAAAACAAGTTGACTCCTCACTGAGATCATGTCTCATTTTTCACAGCTAGACAACAACTTAATGACAAATCGCTTTCAGTCTCGCTTAGTGATTTTACTCGAGAAGCGTGCAACGATAACAAAAACACCAACAACACAGACAGGAAGAAGCTACAAACTTGATGGGTAGACTGAGCGGCCAGCTGACTAAATAACAGACAGCTAAGCAATTGCTGAAAAAATAAAATGTTTTGCCTAAAACTGGATAGCTAAGATACCTCAAGCTCGAGCATTTTGATTTTCCTTTTTTTTTCGCGAATTTTTCTTAACTGGCCCAGTACAAGAGACCGTCACAGACTTTCAAAAGAATAGAATGTCAACTTGTCAGTCAGTCAGTCTACTTGGAGGGCTTGTCGTTATGTCTAAGGCCTGTCTAGCTATTTGTTGCATGGTTTCAGCGCATTTCTATCTTTTTTAACTTTTTCTTTATTGGCTCATCAATATTTATGAACTAACAGAAATGTCGAACAGTGGTTCAGAATTGTTTTTCATCGGATAAAATTTGAAATATTTTGTTTGATAAGACATTTTTGAAACTTATTTCCGAAACAATATGTTAACAATTTACTGATTAATAGCTTTCCGTAATAAAAAAAGGATAAGTTGGTGATGATGATAGGTGATTATACGATTTTAAAGTACATACTCCATGTGCCAATGAAATTGTGGTTTGGTCAATAGAATCACCTGAATAAAAAATTAAGATTAATGAAATGAGGCAACTGATTTTGGTAGTTTGAGCAAAATTGAGTAATATTTGGGCATAGCTCTATACAAAATTACGATTTTGGTTTGCTAACAAATTCGCTTTCACAATACATTAATCTCTGCCTAACAGTACTGGAGGACACTTGCAGTCTCAGCTCAGTTGTTGTTGCAGCAGAACCCTTAAATGGGTCACGGATTAACCCTAATTTGATAAGATTGTCATATTTTTCGTAGTTTTATGTATTCTGACTTTTTAAATTGTGTTTTTATTAGTTTTAGAGCATTGTATACAACGTTTTGAGAACGACCAATCGATCGAGTTACTTTTCATTGGCTTTTTTTTCATTACGTAATTGGTTCATGACAGCGCAAGCTTCTTTTGTAAAATGCTTGGTTCGGCCCATATTTGAGCGTCCTAATATGTTTTTTTTTTTCTTAATAAACAAATACATATGTAACTGAAATTAATATAAACAATACTCACAATGTCTACTTTAATCACAAAATTAATAATTTAATTGTATTAAAGAGGTGACCCTATTGTTTTGTCCACGTGCTACTGCTGCTTTTCGTAATGTTGAGGGTATAAATAATTTACCGTTAGTTTTCGAAGTTTCCAACCAATCATTTTCAGAGCTAGTAACACCTATAAATAATTCCCCCAAAGTTTTCGTTTGGTATCGTGCAAGGGTTGCCAAAAAATTTAATGTATATTTCTAACTTATTGCTGACCCTATTGTTTTGTCCACGACTGTATGTATATAATCGGCAACCAATTCCAAAATTTGAAGTAAGTCCGACTGGATGGTTTGAAATGGATTTGGTCTATAGTTTCTAATTCGGAAGAACATTTTCACTAGAAATGCATCTAAAAGGTATGGAACGCGGCAGCATGAAGGTATATGAGGTGAAAGGGGGAAAAATTAAGCTAAAAAATGATGAGGAAATTTGTAACTACCTGACTCTCAAACATGAAAAATAGTACAAATAGGAGCACAGACTGAATGTTTTATTTCACCCACAAAGAAGTATCCTTTTTCAAATTTGGTAAAATACATAAAAGTATCGTTTTTTTTTTTTAGTCACCTTATTCTGTATACTTTCGAATAGAATAGAAAAATTATAAAGTATCCAAAAAATTTATTTTTGATCCAGTGTGCGACGGTTACAACTAGAAAGACAGCAAACTGTTTGGGAACTGAGCAAAGTTGCTGCCGAAGTTATAAGAATGAGCCATGATGATATTGTCTTAAACTCAGATAATTGCAGTTGCAAAAATTATCCTCAGATCAATTACAGCACATTTTCTAAAAATAGGTACTTTCGAGCATATCAAAACTTATTTTTTAAAGGTCGATGTTCTAAAGATTTGGTTGTCCAAATCTTTCTTTTGTATTTGTTTAAAGAGATTTTATGTTCAAAAGCCCTATTAACATCTAAACTTTATTTTTATAACTTGAACCTAAGCTAACCAGATTATCGGTTAAAGTTTTATATTTACAAGTAGTTAATAACAATTAATAACAAAAACTATTAAGTTTGCTAGTTATGGCCAGAGTTTGAAAATACAAAAAAAGAAGAAAAAAGCCATCGCTTGTAGCTCTAAAAATGTTTGTTGCCACAATCTCAAACGTTTCCACTTGACTGTGATATTCATTTACTTTATTATCATTTTGTGTGTTGTCTCATAGGTTGCCTTTGTCTGTCAGTCTATTCGTCTTTCTGTTTGCCTGAATGTTATGTCTATTTGTCTCTGTGTCTTTCACCTAATATTTGTTATTGTGTAAACAATGCCCGGCTAGACAGTGTCTCGCCGGCTGCTCTTCATAATCATCTATGGCATAAAGTCACTAGTCATTTTTTTTTATTCCTCTCGACACTTTAAGTATTGAGTTGGAATTTTACATCCGTATAATGACAACTTATTATAAACATACGACAAACTTAAGAGCAAAGAAAGATGACTTCAAAAAAACTATCAAATACATAAATTTATGTAAACACTTTTTACCACTTTCAAACATAGTTTTGTTTAATTTAAATTACTCTTTTTATAATGCCAAGACAACAATCAGTTTTCAAGTGACTGATGTTAATATCGCTGATACATTAAATTTGAGTGAGATCACTGCGACTTGGCACTAAGTTTTAACAAATGATAAAAGAAATATAACATGGAACAAAATGCTCTTTTTTCATATATGCAAATTGACATTAATTGATTTAAATTTCAATTGAAATAGGAATAGGTGAGGTTAGGTTAAAAGAGTTGATTGCATATAACACGGTACACTCGGAGGCAGTTTGCTCATTGTGATACCATACATATGAAAATATTCCCCTCCTTCTCCTTAAATTGTCTCACTGAATGGGGGCGAACCACCCAGAAGCCTTGGTGAAGTAGAGAATGTTGGTAAGTTCCAACTCGGCTAAATCCTCAAGACCAACACAGAACCAAAATATTTGATTCGTCTCCTCATTAGTTTCGGGCATTCACAGAGCAGGTGTTTAACCGTCTCTTCGTCTTCTTCATCTCCGCAACTCCTGCAGAAATCTCTGAGAGGAGCAGCATATTTGGCGGCCATAGGGCCAATAACACAGTGGCCCGTCAGTACTCCAACGACAGTCCTTAGCTCTCCTCTTCTGAATCTTAAGAGAGTTTGCGTACTTCCTAGATTCAGTTTAGGCCACATGTTTCGAGACGTTCGGCAGCCGGCGGTAAGGTTCCACCTTCTGTTCGTTTGTTTCTTGATTATGCCCTCTATCCGATTGTGTAGTCCCAGCAATGGTATCTTAAGGTCTACCACTTGTTGATTCTCCGGTTGTTCTAATCCCATTCTGGTATATTGATCAAAATAGGAATAAGGACCCTCGAAAAGCTGAATTTCGAGACTTTTTTTTTCAAAGAAGCTAAAATTTTTTGCATTAATCGAAGCAAAAAGTTTGAATCTCAGACATCCTTAGTAATGTGTAATGACCCACTTTGAAACCACTTGAAACCACTTGCAGTAATTATCAACATTTCCGCCTTAATAAGAAGATAGAGCCGCGTATTTTCTACAAGAAATTTTCAATTAAAATTAGTTTTTATTATATTGCTGATTTTGGCTTATGTACCATTCACGTCGTATAAACAGACGATTTTGTTCAAATATCCTTATTATAACTTAATTTGCATTGAGATAGGTTAAAAATCACTGACCTTGAGATAGGTTAATAACAACTGATTTAAGTTTATCAAACGAATACCAAAAAAGTATGATATGCAAAATATTCACTAGACATACAAACAAACATTACTTACAAAACATCTACTCATTTATTGCTACACGTTAAATGTAATAATAGTTGTTGTAGGTGTTGGTGTTGCAGCTGTTGTTGCAATTGCTCTTGCAATGCGCATAGCAACGACCTACAAAAAGTTCATTAACGGAGTTGCTAGACATGGCCCAGACAGTTCCCAGACAGTCAAACAGGCAAACTGACGAAAAGGCAAATAAACAAATGTACATACAACATACAACAAAACGTACGCACACACACACAATTATGAAGTTAAAATCACAGCATAGGCTTTATTTCTATTTTTAAATGCATCAGACCACAGACAACAGCCACTGGTACTGCAAAAGTTTGCATGATACAGATGGTGGCCCGATGTATAAGCAAAGTGTTGTCAATAATCAAGAGACTAGCAATTGCAATTGTGGTAGCAGAGACTATTTTTCATTCATATGTAGATTAGGGCGGAAAAAATTACACTGGCCCTCCTGCAATGAATTTAAGATCAGGTGTCAGCAGCTTACGCATTAAATTTTTAGGGCTAAGTCATCCACTCTGGTTAGTATTATTGAGTTGAAGTTTGACCATGACTAAAAATTTACTATTTGTTGAAAACCACTGTAAACTAAGAAAACATTACATTGCAAATTTAAAAAAATTTTTGATCTAAAGCCACAAACTTACAAGTTACAAATAGTAAAAATAATCTTTTTTCGGTTTATTTTTAACACAAGCTACCTTGAATTCATTTTGAATTTGAAAAGTTTTGAAAATAACATTTTTTAACTTTACTTTAATCATAAAAAACTTTAATTTAAATTTATTCGTTGAGTCAAATATAAAATCATTGTTTTTTTTCTGAGTGTACGGATTTCAATAAGATTGATACCTTTTGGTTGAAAGTTTTAAGAATTTAACTTTAAGACTGACAAATTCAATATAGTATGTGCTATATGAAGAAGTCGGCCAAATTCTTCCAAGGATGAAACTTTTTAAAAATGTTTGACTCAGTGAGTCAGTATGGTATCATTCATAAAAGACGTCTACAGCAGGAAGAGGAGGAGAGGACTGTAAAAGGCACAAAAGCGAACAATTATGGGGGGTCGAAACCTTTTTGGAAATCCATTTTTTAAATGTCACTCTTGAATTTTTTTTTTCCATAACAAATAAAAAAAAATAGGCGGATAGCCTTTGTGAACGTCCTTAGGAGAGGGAAGGTAATAGCGAAAACGGGCAAAAGTGGACATTTTGCGGACGTGTTATATGGACGGTCCAAAGAGGTTATCCATGTATCTAGTGAAAATTTCCTTTGACGGTCATTTAAAAGAGGTCGAAAAATGGTTTTTGCACATTTACTGCAAAAATATGAGTAAAATGAGAAATGTATAGAATACAAAATAATACGATGAAGAACTATGGGTAAAAATAAGAAAAATCTGGTCTTAAATCCTAAAACATATACCTGAATTCAGAAAACTAACCTATGTCAATTGGTTCTAAGCCGATTGCTCGTGAACTGTTATAGGGAGGATCTTAAGAAGAGTTAAGAGTTTCTTGACAACTAATTCAGGAGATGTAAAAATTTAAAACGGTGCAAAGTGGTTCAGTTTTTATCGCACGGAGGAGTAGAAAGTCAATGTCTTTTGTTTCCTTTGCCTTTTGTTTGAGGATTACTTTTCGAGTTTTTGAGCTTTAGTAATCCGCTGATTTTGATAATTTTTTGTCTGGCATGCCATCTGTGCGTCAAATTCTGAGCATTTGAATTTTCATTTTATTCAGTTGTCACTTGACAGGTGAGTAGGAGGAGAGTAACTTTAAATTATCTCTTGGAAATTGTGGATAAGTTTTCCTTATAATCATTGTCATTTGATAACGATTGAAATCATTCCATACATGGGATATATTTATTTCAACGAAATCAATTCTCTAGTTGTTTTTATGCAAAAATAAAAACGAGCAAGGACACTGCAAAATGTTGATCTAATCTAAAATTTATATGGGAACAAGATCATCCGACGGTTAATTTTTGACAAAAAGTGAGCCACCGATATCATAAATTATCTCAGTTGTCCCCGAGTTTTCTTCCAAAAATGTGTGAAAAAAAATCAGTGTGATGCCGGATGCGCAAATTATGTCACACAGAATTACTACAAGATTTAGAAAATCCAACTGACTTTTACAGCAGACATGCCATCGTCAGTGAGCACAACTCACATAAATGAAGATAAATCGAAGTTCGGCAAGACGACGAAAAAAATCTACAATAAACAAATTAAAAAAATTAAGTATTCAAAATAACAACAAAATTCTAATGGTTAGACAGCCAGACAGACAGCTTGGGGCTATACACTAGTAATACAAGTAATAGTAGAAGTCGTAGCAGTTATATTACACAGAAAAAAAAAAAAATTTGATTCAAAAATTAAAAAATTTCTGCTAATATAGTGCTTATTCCAATGAAACCATACTCGCAGTCATTGACAATTTTACTGAAATTTTTTTTTTCAACTTGCCATTTTCGAATAGATATTTCTTACAGTGTTAAAGTTATTTTGTATTATTGTACCCAAGACCAAGCAAACTATTTATTAATGTATTTAGTTGTCAGTCAAAACAATGTTTCGATGGCTAGACGAAAATTGCTCCCAGGTATTATTATTATTAATTTAAGTACAAGAAAGCAACAAAACCAGCAACAACAATGTTGGAAGCAGTAAATCTTGTTGCATATGCGCATGATTTTTAAGCTGTTTATTCAAATATGATGATGGCGTTAGAGCGCTATTATTAAATTTATTTTCACCATATTAGACATGCGTTACAGACAGATTGTTGTTCAGAATTCTGTGCTACCCAATTGAACTAGTAGTCATACTTACTATATATAATTGGGTCATTCTATCGTAACGGTCTTTGTATTTGTTTTAAATTGGAAATTATATATTCGCGTTGAAAACATAGGTCGGAAATCAATTTTCAGATGAAGCTATAAAAAATTATCTCGGATATTTTCTAAACTTTGATATGCGTTCATAAAGTGATTTTTTTAACTATGTCAAAAAAACCTTCCAGTATGCAGAAAAATGTTCCGAACATGCCTAAATCGTACTCAGGATTCTAAAAAATGTTCGTCACTTAATCTAGTAACTCAGTTCAGAAAATTCATAAAAAAAACTTGGTGAATGATATTTGATATTTAATTTTTTATATCCCCTACTTTCGGTCAACATAGACCATAAATCAAATAAAGAACACCTTGTAATTAATAAAATTCCTTTTATTTTTTGCTTACTTAGCAGTACGCCTTCCTATTCAAGCACTTACTATATAATCCGACCGGGTTCATATCTTCTGTTTGTTGTCAATCATCTGCATATACCCCACTAGCTATGAGTACAAATTTTAATATGTCTGTCTAGCGTCTGGCGACAAACAACTAAGCGTTGATTATGATTAGATCATAGCAGTATCTCCTGTCGCAGCTGAGTAACAACACATTGCATGTCATCTATTTTGATCACATTTGACGATCATCGCATTAGTCTCGATGGGTTTTTAAGTGGTGTCCGGTATGTGTGGAGGAAGACCATCGCTGCTGCTGCAAACTAAGACGATGTCGACATGAATGAATCTGAATTACTGTGCAATTTGCTATTCACGTGCGCAGACAGCGTACATACAAATGAGTACACACATAATTGTAGGAATAGGACATCGCACACTGGGGCAAAGCGCAAACTTTTTTCTCATTGATTTAGTGGCTTGTGATAAAAGATAAATTTTTGAGGAATGAGAATTTTGATCAGCATGTCTGAGCATTTTACATTATACATATCAGCTGAACGAAAAATTTTCTAGATTTAAAAAATATTCATATTAAGGTGAATTAAGATTCTGAATTAGGAGATCGGAAGGAAGCTATTTTTGCGACACAACAATACTTTAACTTTTAATTCAGTTCATCATCTAAAAGTATATTTAATGCCCTACATTCGAAGCCAAAGTACACACATCAAAATTGCTTAAGATTTCAGGGCCCAAGCTAGCTTTGTCCAAAACAACAAGTAAATTCCACACTGTACGACGCTTTAATAGTTGGTTGAATGAATGACTTGATGTATAGTTTTGCAGGTTGTGTTTGACTTGAATTTACCCAGACTGTCTGTCTGTTTGTCTGTCTTAAAATCAGACAATCAATTTAACAATAAATTCATTCTATCATATGTTAGACATAGAAACTTAGTTATTAACTTTAACTACAGTTGAAGTGTTTCTACGCATTGAGGTATGCAAATTTGAAATTTGTACACACGAATTCATGAACTATATTTCTTACTCGTACATATTAAAATATGTTAATATGTTTTAGCTTAATTTCTATACTGTTCAAAGAGTCGACAACATTAATCAAAGCATTGTAGAAATAATTTTTTATATCACTTTTAGGCAAAAAACATTTTAAGCATCTTTTCAAAATTCAAGTAGATATTTTCCCAAAAAAAAAAACATAAAAATCCGGTAACTTAATCCAACTGCTTAGACTCTCTACTTGTGGTCTTAAAAGCCATGAAATTTGAGAAATCACAGTCTGCCTACCATGTCATGCCTGTCTAATGTGTACATTCCGATGCAATTTGTAAAATGCATGCAAAAACATAAACCAAAACAACAAAACAACAAAAAAAAAAACAAAATCAAAAACAAAAATAAAAATATTAAAATGCCGAAAAACCTCTTTAATGCACATGAATTTGTATTTTTTGGTGGTACCACAGAAACAGCAGCAGTGACAATACCAACAACAACAACAATAACAACAATAGCAACTACAAGAACAAAACAGCAAAAGAAAATTGCAATCGACGAGACATGCAACTTTTTGAAGGTCAACCTATGTCTGCCTATATAAGCAGATTGTTTCTTGATCAGCCTGTCTGTCAGTCAATTTGTCTGGTTGCCTTGCTGTCTGGCTTGGTTGTTACTGTCGTTGTTGTTGTTGTGGTTTTTGTTGTTGTTATTATTGCTGTAAAATGCATTTGCAGCAACAGCACTCATGGTTGCAGCTTTTATACCAAACTGACTGAAGTGAATGTTGCATGCGTTGCAGACGTTTAAAATTGTTTGTCTGAAAAGCAAAATGCAATTTTGGTTTTTATTTATATTAGAAAACGAATGGAATGGAAAGAATGGAAGAATAAGTACTATAGATGAGCGATGGTTTATGTGTATATTTTTTTCGTTTTTTAATTTCATCCAAAAAATTAACATGCGATTATAGAATTTAAAAAAATTTGCATAATTTTTCCATTTCGATTTTAGAAAGTGTGTAAGTGTATAAGTACCAGAAGTAGGCTTGGGCAAAAGATATCGATATATCGAAATTATTTTCGATAATTATCGGCAATATTGATGCATCGATACATCGATTTGTCTCTAATTTTCTGAACTTTTCTTAAATATTTTGATATATTTTTGAAATACCTTTGGGTATTATTAACCTTTGAACAAAAATATCGATCATTGATATATTCGATATTTTTTGTCGATATATTTCGATACTATTTGAAAATATCGATTATCGATAACTCGATAAATGTTTTATTTGCCCAACCCTAACCAGAAGAAAACCTCAATGGAATCATTGCACTTATATAAAAGTATGGATTAAATAAAAAGCGAATTAATCGAAAGTATCGACAAGAAATTAAAAAATCGAAAAGTATCGGAAAATATTGAAAATGTCGATATGCGTATAAGTTTAACAGCATCGAAAAAGTTAATAATAATCGAGAAACATTAAAAAAGAAATCGATGAAAATCCTTATGTATCGAAAAATTCAATGGCCTCAAAAACTTTGAAATGTTTCAAAAATGGAAAAGTTGAAAAGGATTGTATCTATTGGAGATCAAAGTTGGAAAGTATTGAAAATCGTCGAAGTCGAATTCGAAGAGTACTGAAAAAAGTATCGATTTGTATAATAAAAACATCTAAAACTTCTAAAAATATTGCAAACATTTAAAATCTCGATATATATGGGGAAGTTCGTTGAAAGTCGGAGAGTATCGAAAAAATGTCAACTGATGTCGTAAAAGTCGATACAATCCAAAATTATCGAATCGAGTCGAAAAACATTCGAGCAGTTGACATAAGTCGGATATTAGTGAATTTATTGAAAAACATCGAAAAAGTCGAAAACTATCGAAAAACATTAAAAGCAGTCGAAAAGTAATGAATAGGAATGAAAATTGTCGAATGTCATCCAAAAATCGAACAGTATCGAAAAACATCGGAAAAGTTGAAAGAATACAAAATTATTAAAAAATCTAAGAGTATCGTGTGTTTCAAAATATATTGAGCTTTTACCACATTTTTAAGTAAATTTGGCAAAATTGTCTTAGAAGTTTAGGAGCTGTGAGCCTGTATTTGTTTTTATGCACCAGTACATTTGTATTTCCGTTTCAAAAATACTGAATATTTTCAAAAAGTTCAAAGAACTAAATATTACTCACTTTAAATATAAATAGTTAGGGTGTTGTAATCTATAGACTTGTCAAAAATTAAATACTTTACACCGTATTCACAGGAAGGAAGGCGCCGTGTTTTTTTGTCAAAATTCGCCCACTTTTTGTCGAAATTTGCAAATTTGGTACTTTTGACACTTAAGATTTAAGTACCTCAAACTCTATAGTCGAATACAGCAAACATAAATGCATTTTTTCCAAAGTGTTCCCAAAATAAATATTTTTTATTAATAAAAAAAACAAAACAAACCAAAAAAACCCCCTGCAATAAATTTGCGCCCTAGAAGCCTTAAGATGCTCTCCTGGTTAATACGCATATGCAAGGCAAATAGTTATTATAATTAATATGTCTGTTTATTTTTATATTGAATATTTTTGTTTATTCAACTTTATAATATCAAGTTAATATCGATTTTGATTACTCAAATTACATAATCTGTTTATTGTCCTCTGTCTGGTAGTAATTTTTGCTTACAGCAACATTTGTTTATGCGTACGACTGCTGTTATTTTTATTGTTATTTTAGTTTTCATTTAATGTGTAGTCATAACACGTGCCAATAAAACTTTGCTTTTCTTTAAAAAATTTTCAGACTCATTGGAATAAAACATCAATTGGAGTCAGTCTTACAGGGTGGCACATCGGAGGAAAATCAAGATCGTCCACTTCATGAGATGGCTGCATATCCCATATGCAATTCCGAATCCAACGAGTCTTCTTGGCTGCATGACAATAATGTTACAATACGTTTTTCTGATAGTCTCTTTGGCAGAGGACGCGATAATCTGAATTTAGACAGCGCCGTACTACGTCTTTATAAGGTCAATCCAAATGGTACTGATGAACCAAATGTGGTTAGTATTGATGAAAATCAGAAACCAAAACGTTGTACCACACCAGTATTGGACTCACAGATACGAGTGACCGTTTCAATTGTACATCAACGCAGAAATAAACGTAAGTGCAATTTTAGAAGTTTTATACTACAAAAAAAAACCTCAGAAAGTAAGGAAATTCGAAATTGAATAGCCAACTTTGAAAAGCACTCAACCTTCAAATGAAAAATTTTACAGAAATCAGTAAAAACTAAATATTAGTCGCTTGAATAAAATTAATAATTTTCTTAATTCGTTACTTTGAGAATTTTTTAAAATAAAATGCTCTTTTCAAAATAAGCGATTCAATTATTTTCGAATGTCTTAAATTTATAAGAAATTGCAGAAATAATTTGTGAAATCCTTTTTCTGTTTTAGAACGAAAGAAGCGAATTTGCAACACCATCATGGTAAATGTATCACAGACTGGTTGGGTTGAAATTGATATAAAACGTGCCATTTACATTTGGGAAAGTGTAGAACATCAATTACAATTGCAGCAACAGTCACAACAACAGCACCAACAACATCAACAACATCACCAGCATCAACAACAACAGTTGCAGCAGCCATATTATTATGCACAGCCGCAACAGCAGGGCCGTCAACCGGTGCTTGTTGGTTGGCTACTAATTGAGGTGCATGACGAAGAAGAGCGTCCATTAAAGCCGGGTTTATTCTTTAAGCCACCTAAATGTGATCAGGCAGGTAAGCGTGTTGTTTGCCAAAGCTTAACTAACAGCTTCAGGAAAAGTCATATAATTTTCTTATACAAAGGTCTACGATTATTTTATTATAATTTTTTTCCCCTCTCTCCCTATAACACTAAAGTCTGAAAGCAAAACAATAATCGAGGTCAAGAAAAAAAAAATAGTTTTTTTTATGAAACCCTATCACAAAAAAAAATTGTTTCATAGAGCTTCTTGGGAAAGTAACGATAACTTGTTATATCTAGAATTTGTTTACATGAAAAAGCGACATATTGCATTATAAAGGGTTGGGCTTGTTCAAGTCGCCAAAATAACATAAAAAAAAAATGGAGCATTAAATTTCGCTGTGACATTGCCGATTATTTTGTATCATTCAGCACATTTTTGAATGCTGTCGGCCCATACGCAATTCCGTAATTCTATCAACAACGTAATGTCTGGAGTGAATGGGATTCTTTGAAGTTAGACGCTCGTATAAACAAATAGTGCCCGAGTGAATGGGATTCCTTTTAAGTCTGATACTCATATAAACAAATACGCGCAAATGTTTTTTTTTTTTAGAAACTCGAGTTTATGTTCCGTTGTTTACGGCTAAAATGAAATGTAGTACAAATTGCTTAGAAAACAGACAGCGCACAGTGGTCTGAAAAATGCCCAATCTTGCTTATAAGTATATACTAATAATGGATTTAAAAAAAAAAAAAACTAAAATTAGTATTTCTTTACATGTTACGAGGACGCAAAAGTATTTGAAAACCCTTCATCAATTCGAGGACGAAGTATGGTAACCCTAAGAGAGTCTTAACTCTCAAGGAGTTCCATATACCATAGACATATGTATAGTATGTTACTTGTTTGTAACATACGAGCGCTTGCGTATTTAATACAAGCTATATTGGGCATTCACCCTACTGTGCGGCGTTATAGTTTTTTGTTTTATATGGGTTTGGTTGAAAAGCGTACGTTTCCTACTGCACTACAATTTCATTAGTAATAATATTCTTTTTTTGATTTTTTAGCCAAAAGTGTTGGGTGTGGGGATTTCGATTGAATCAAATGTTTCAGCCAAAAAAAAAAAAAAAAAATACTGGGAAGTTAACATAGCTGGTAAAAATTTGTATTTACTATAGTCTTAAATGCATACAAATTTCATATTTCGCTATATTATTTTTTGGTATTGAAATTTCAAACAATTTACTATGAAAAAAACAACTACGTAATACCAGAACAGAATGTCGCATTATCAAAATCGTCCTTGTGCGCAATATATAAATCTTCTTTCAAGTTCGATTTAAAACCATATTCGTTTGTATCTTAATTAATTGAAAGATCGATCAGTAATTAAGTTTAGACTTTAGATTCGAAAATTTTACACACAGAGATCGCTCTCATGAAATTAAGGAAAAAAATTACTGATTGTATCATATAAAACTAATGGCGACCTTGTAGTTGTTATGTTTCACCTTTATCAAAATTTTTCGATTTTTTAAACCTTTTTCAAAATTTTTCAACTTGTTCAACATTTTTCGTTTTTTTCAAGATTTATCGATTACTATCGAGGCTTTCCGACATTTATCGAGTTATTTGGCATTTTTCAGCTTACATGAGATTTGTACGACATTATATGAAAGTTTGACGAATTAGTTCTTTCATTATGTTAGTATAGGTAAGAATTAAGCAAAGTCGAAAACGGTGGAAAATGTCATACAAAACTCATATAATCCGTAATATATTAAATGGGTGTGGTACGATATGTCGCAAAAAAAAATCTCAATTTGCAAAATACCGAAAAATAAATGACGAAAAAAATTGACAAAAAAAAAATGTCGAAAATTTAAATATTGAAAATTGAAATGTCGATAATTGAAATGTTGAAATAATGTAAATAATGATGTGGCTTCGCTAAACAAGTACTTCTATAAAAAAAAGTAAGGGGTAGTGGGCGGCCTTCGGCCGCGGCTCAGGGATTACATCCTCCAATATGTCCAACACCGACTTTGCCGCGGTCTATAATATGTGCAACACAAAAAATGTGTGAGATTTTTCGAGATTTTTGAGTTTTTCGACATTTTTCCTTTTTTCGATATTTATTTTTTCAACAAAAAATTTTTCGTCGTAATGCACTTTAAAAGTTTCGATGATTCAGGTTTCGACATTTTATTTTCCTACGATATTTCCCTCGATAAATGTCGGAAAACGTCGATAAATGTTGAAAAATATTGGAAATGTTGAAAAATATTATTTGGATTCCTACCCTACGTTCACACATCACATATTAAATTATTTCTTTAGAAGTATTCAAGGTACCACTGTTGAGTTTTAGAACTTGTTTTCGGTCTTGTCTTTTCAATTGGTACAGCCAAACTTTCTTTTTGGCAAATGCCTTTGTTTATAAAATTCCCCAAAAAATTAAAAAGAGAAAATGTAGAGAAACAACAATGATGATGATAAAAGCAGAAAATATGAAAAAATTTCTCATATAAAAATAGAATATAATCACTTCGATTAACTTTTTGAATAGCTTTTAGCTATTTTCTTAAGTTTCGCTAGATTTATGACTTACAAGACTTTGTTTCGAAAAAGTTCGACATAAAAACTTTTAAAATTGGTAAGAAAATATTCTTAGTTGTTGCAAATCGCTGCTTAATGTTGTTACTAATTGTGTTCATTTATTTTTTTGATGTTTTCCGGATTGATTTTTTTTTTCAAACCATTAAAAAAATAAAATAAATTTATAAAAATAGTTAAGTAGATGAATCAGAAAATTTTGATGTTGGATAATAAATCCATCAATTTGAACTTTTTTTGGCTTGAAAAATTAATCCCTCGGAAACACATATGAAATAAATGTTTTTTGCCATTATTAATGCGCATGTGTCAATATGCTTCAATTCAGCTTTTTAAAAAAAAACAGTGTCAATTGTTATTGCCATATTAATATCTCAGCCTATAGCAATTATTTTGTTAGAAGTGTTTTTCTTTTGAGCATGATATATGTTTTTTCTGAGTTTTTGAGATTTTCGCTAAATTTTGTTACTTTGAACAATGAAAAATCATAACTTTTTATTATTTTAAAATTTACAAAATTTAATAAAAATTCTCAGATCTTAAATTTAATTTTTGATTTTTTAATAACAATCTTTTTTTTGCAAATTACAGATCTCGCCATCCCATGGAATTATTACGGACCGCACTCGTCTATGTCTTCATTTGCATTGGACGAGGTGCCAAGGTGAGTAATTTGTGTGCGATATGTAAATGCTTTCTACTCTTAATTTATCTTATTTCCCAGCTCCCCCCATATAGTTTATATAGAAGTAACAAAATTACATTTATTCACTCAACAGATCACCCCGACTTGATGTAAAACTGATCGGTTACGCTTCATTTGCACCAAAACATCTACAAAATAAAGAACTACACGAGCAACTTCGATTTAATTTACGTCGTCAACTTTACCATCTCGCACAAAGTTCAGCTGAACTTGAAAATGAATCGACCACCACATTTACACCAACCGCTGACAATCTACTCGACTCACAAGCATCAACAGAAATGTTGCTCAGGCATAGAAAACGTCATTCACACCATCGTCGCCATCATCGTAGCAACAATCCGCAACAAGCAAGCACTGATAATGACAGCAGCAACAATAACAGCCAACAACAGCAACCACATAACTTATCGACAGCAGAAAATGTAGAACAACAACAGCAACAGCAACATACGCATCAACATCAGCAACATAGGCAACACAGGCGTCACTTACATCATTCGCAACATCATTATCAGCAACAGCAACAATCGGCAGAAATGCATCAACAATTGGATGATTGTTAGGGATTATGAATTTATAACATTTCTACAATTAATATAAGGGGCTATTTATTCATACATACATACATATACATACACACATTGATACATATATCTCGAATGAAATGGCAACATATTGCAGTTGCTAAACTTAGGGTAAAGCAAGCAAAGGAAGCAAACAGAAAAGTTTTTATTAAAGTAAAATTATGGAATGGATTTTGAAAACCGTAATCTCGCGATATTTTTGGGTTTTGTTTTTTTTTTAAGTCATGGTTGTTTCTTTAATCAAGTTTAGTGCCTTTTTGCTTGTTTAACTCTAAATAAATAAAATAATTTTATAAATTATTTTTTAATACTTCATCCAATCGCTGATGATTCGCTAGTTGAGTCCTCTGATGAAATTTCGTTACTTTAGCTAAGCATAGTATAAAATATTATCTGTAGTATAGACTAAGCTAACATAAATTCTTTATAACATTTAATTTTAGTGTTTTTAGGAATACATTTGGCCTTTTTTACTTAAGTAATTTTAATTTATTGTTAACGTTATAAAACATAAAAGCGAACCCTATTCTACGAGAAAAAAATAGTGTTGTATACAGTATAAGCAGCATTTTATCACCACCAGAAAACAGATAATACCTAAAATTATGCAATATTTATTACCAATTCAATTTTTACAAATGCTGTTGTTAGCTTTGGCCACTCAAAACTAAATTACCCTTAACTACAGTCATGTTTTCATAGACCAAGTCACATACATATATGCTTTTTAATCTGCAAGAAGCTTAAGTTTATTGTGAAAGTAATTTTACCACAACGAAATGCAACACTGTGCCAGCTAATCTGATTTCTTTGTCAACAGAATACGTTTAAAATGGCGCTCAGCAAGTTCATTGCTAACTCGCCTTAGTGCTTGCCATGGGATCGTGAATACCACTAATGAATACTTGATGGGTATAAAAAAAGTTCAGCAAGTTCATTATAACAGTGCTTGCCCTGGGATCGTGAATACTGCTAATGAATATACACTTGATGGGTATAAAAAAAGGTTATTTAGAAATATTTTAAGTTGCATACTTTTAGGCACTCGCAGTTCAAGAGTTCTAATTATTTTTTCTATTTTTTGAAAGCAAAGAAACACATTTTTTATTCATTTCAGTATAAAAATATTGTAATTTTAAAAAGAAACGTTGTGTATAAAAAATATTTACATATGTAATTATTTTTTTTTTTTGAGAAAAAATCACTTGAATCTTTAGCTTGTGTTTGCCACTGTTTTATTTACATATTTATCACTTCGTTCAAAGAAAAAGTACACCTGTAACTCAAAAATGTAATTAATTCAACAGAGTAATAACGCAAAAAATTACATGAACGTAAATAAGGTTCCTTTTTGAACGCAATCGCGAATAATGGTACCTTTTTTCATTGGAGAAAGCGATGCATAGTAAAACTCTTAAATTTTCCTTTAAGACAATATTTAAAAATTATATATGTAGTATATTATCTACCAATCAAAAGTTGTTTTACTTGTTCCGAAATATATAGAAATATATCTGTTTCAAGTGTCTGTGTCAGAGTGGTGAAAACTAAAAAGCATTCAAACTTTCTTATAATTATATAAAATATGTTTAACATTAGGTGACTGTGATTTAGATGTGGTTGAATCTGAAAAATTTAATTTAAAATGATTGTGTTGTTTTTAAATTTTGTAAATAAATTATTTCAATTAAGTTAAATTTTACACATAAGTTTTTTTTACTTAATTATTTATAATTTTATTTTATAAACTCAAAAGTTATATTTAATAAATAAAAATTACAACTAAACTGCAATTACTTCTTTTTATTAAAAACTTTTTTAAAACATTGGCAAAGTGTCCTGTATGTAGCTAGTCCGAGGTAAGGAAATTTGTTCAATTTTTATTGCTAAACAAATTTTTAGAATACAGTCACATAAAGGACAATATAGGATTGCCTTCAGAAAAACCATGAAGTTGAAGTCATAAAAAAATCTTCTCTCTCTCGATGAGCCTAAATAGAATATATAGGGGTGTATTGTTGAATCTTGTCCTAAACATGGGTTTATTTTTAGGGCCAATTTTTTTTAATAAAATGTGTTTAAGATTACAGCTTGAAAAGTATGTCAAATGATAGAACAATAAAGTCTTACGATCTGAAAACATCAGGTGGCGGCGCATCAAGTGTGACTTTATAACCAAATATTTCAAGTGAAATACAGACTACAACAAAGCTGTAACACCAACAGGTGCTAATAATAGCAAATGCAAATAACAATTTAAGTCATTTGTTTAACAGTCCGATTCGTAATCGGTAATCCTGAATTAAAAATAAAATGAATTTCGGTTCTTAGTAAATATATGTACATTTATTTAATTTTACATATTTTACTTAGAGGCACCTGTCAGAATTATTCCCTACTGCAAAACTTATTTATTTTCTTCTATATAAAGTACCTGTCAGAGTCATATGATAACTTGCATGGATTTTAAACGCTTAAAATAAAACGTTTATTAAAACTATGTGATCATGAGCGCTGAGTTTTAACTGAATAACTCTTCCAAACAAAATCTGGTCATTATTCATAACTCTAATTTTCATGCCATTTGAAAAATTTTTTAACAAAGATTTCTCAAAGCAATTCAAGTTTAACTGTATCATCAGTGGTATAATATCTTTAAGTAAAGCAGACAATAATTCAGCTGCATTTTTTTTTTGTTGTTATTTCGAATTCGAAAATTAAAAGCTTCAAAGCATCTCGAACGAGAGAGAGAGAGTCGTTACAACGTCTTTAACTGATTAAAAAAAAACGAAAAAAAAACAGTCATATCTTAATGTGTGTCATTAAAGTTCTACAAACGATACCACGCCAATATAACAGGGTTAAAAGCAGTAAACATGTTTAGTCTTAACGCAAAATTCTACAAATAATGAAGTCGGCCACGTTATGATTCAATTAAAATCGTAACTACGATTCAATAAACGAACGTAACGATCAGAGCGTAATAACTTCACAAATTCAAAAACTTGAGAGAAAAAATTTAAAACAACGTGCGTGTTAAAATCTGAAAAAAGTGAGTTCAAAAAAAGTTAAAAGAGAACAAAAAAGTGAAATATTTTGAATTTGTAATTGATGAATTTTAATTTAATGTTAGAAATATATTCGTTTGTTTATGAAACTTAAATATAGAAATTGAATATTAAGAGAGCAAAAGATAAAAAATGGCTCATAAATTATTCGACGTAAATGTCAGTAACCTTTTAAAGATTTAAATCAATACAAAAAAAACGTTACTTAACATTGAAGTTGTAAGGGAAACTTTTCACTCAAATCAAAATAAATTGAATTCTTTGATTAATGAAACATGTGACACAGCCCAACATTCGAAATATTTTTTTTTTTTTTTTTTTTTGTTAATGGTTTTGTTGACTTAATTAATTGTTAGCATAAATTGAAGAATAAAATAAAATTTGCGCAATTTTGGAATCCTGTTTCCGTCCATACTGTCTAATCTACAGATATCAATTGAGTTTTTCAAGATTTTTCAAGTTAAATAATAAAAATTACATACGGGCGCAATCTGTGATAAGATTAAAGTAAACAATATTTATGTTCTTAAGTGTACCATGCTTAATATCGCTGTCAAATCGAAGAAAAAAATCATTTAATCTTATTTTCGAATTATTAGATTTTGTTATATCGTCGAACATTTAAGTTTTTACAAGCATTTATGTGAAGTATGTGCTATCAAAAGTGTTTTTTTTAAATTTGATCAATTATATAGAAAATTGGGGCCAATCGAAAAATCATTAGCATATTCGAATTCTATGGAAAATTTAACTACAGAAAATGTTATCGCCAGTCGTTGTGGAAAATCTTGTTAGTTTTTTTAACAAGAAAAATGTATAAAGTTTTTTCATTCATCATTTTATTTGGAGTTAAGTCCTTTAATAATTAAATATAACATAAACGTCCAACAAAAGTTCAGCGATCGACTACGACTACGATTTTTTAAAACGTTTCAAATCCACCTCAATTTCACTTTGTCGTATAAGTGAAATTCGCGAAAGGCCTGTACATGTGGAAAAACAAAGGTCTTTTTTTGATTTCAGCACTATTTTTTTATTCGCATGACATATTTTGTGATTTTTTTATTGTTAATCTCTATGTTTTCCTACTCTTTTGTTATTCTAGATGACTAAAAATAATAAAAATGGTGAAATAAACAATGCGTATGACATTGATCACGTAAGTGTATTGTTACATCTGTGGTCAAAAGGCAAAACAGCATATTAGACTTATGCTTCTTTATCGTGTGATCTGAGACGACTTATGCTATTTTGTGTTGTGACCACAAACATAATGAATTTTATTTTAAAATAAACTGTATAAAATGAAATTATTTTTAGAGCAATGACAGTGAACACGAGGAAAATGACATACATAAGGTACTACGCATTGAAACTTTTCATTTATTTTAATTGTTAATATTCCAGACTGACTTTCAACTAGAAAATAAAAGCTTAAAAGAAAAAACTAAATTTTCAGAACTAAAACAATGGATTATATTATCGTTGAAGTTTTTAGTGCACATTGTTGTAGGTGGCTATTTTGGATATGCAACATATCGTTACACAGAAAGAGGTAAACAAATTATTGTAATATTCGTACAATGTACGAATCACCAATACGATGGTGATATTAAAAATTTGAAACAGGGTGGGGGCAATTGTTAAAAAACGCTTTAAACATTTAAATTGTTTATAACAATATTAATTTGTTAATAATTTTTTAAGTTATAATTTTTTTAGCAAAGTTCATTTTCTTAGCTTTAAAATGAAAATAATTTCAATTTGCTAGCTTTAACAGAACCAGAGTTATGAGTTTTTGAAAGTGAGTCTCGAAGCCAAAAATCACAAAATTCTCAAATTTTAAATTCGCTCAATTTAATATAAAAAAATTTCTTCAAAAAAATCCTCGAATCGTCTTCTTTTTCGATACAGAACTCATAAAAAACCAAATTGAACGGTTTGAACGTTCTATATTGCGACTCAGAGTAGATTGGGTACAGTTTTTAGTGGCTATTTTTCATTTATTATTTTGGACAATTCTACATACCTGCATTCCATTTACGTCTCATTGATAGTTTCATTCTTATCTGAATACACCAAACTTAAGCTTTCTATATATTTATTTAAAGCAAACTTCTTTCCTGTGTTGTTGAAATCATTTAATTGTAGAAATCTTCATGACTAAGCAAATTAAAGTTCATTAATTTTAGAACAAAATATAATTGAAAAATACTTACCTTATATATTTTTTTAATTTTAGACAAATATGATTGTGATGAATCTAAGTGTAGTTACGTCGGAATGCAATTCTGCAGTGGCTATGGCATGTTGGTGTTACTTGTGGCTTTTATTTATTTTGGACTCTTTTACTTCCTAGTGTTTAAGCCAAGAGTTGGAAATCATATACATAAACATTATTTAAGCCCAATTGACATTTGGTGGATGCAATTCAGTCGCACAAGGTAAAGATCATTCATTTACTTGTAACTTTCCGTATGTAATGAATTGTATTTCTATTTTATAAATATTTGCAGACTAATATCAAATATAATGGTTGCTTTACTTGCCGCAGCACTTGCCATATTCTTATATTTTGAAACACGAAATCAACCTGAGAAGCTCACTGCATTAACGGCACCATTATTCTTTATATTGGCAGGCTATGTATTCTCTACCAAACGCGCTGCCATTAAGTGGCGCATTGTTATTACCGGCATAACTTGTCAATTCTTGCTTGGCATTATTTGTCTTCGTTGGCCTGTTGGCCGACAAATTTTCGAATGCATTGGTGATAAAGTTGCAACATTTTTAAGTTTTACAGAACAAGGAACTCGATTCGTTTTTGGCGACACTATCGTGGACGATGGTGTTTTCGCCTTTGCCATTCTACCAATGATGTTTTTCTTTAGTTTTTTCATATCGATACTTTACTATATGGGTGTTATGCAGAGGGTGGTATTGAAACTTGGTTGGATATTGCAAACAATTTTGGGCACTACAGTTTGTGAGAGCGTCACGGCAGCGGCAAATATATTCTTGGGCATGTCGGAGAGTCCACTATTGATACGACCGTATATTAAAAAGCTGACAGCGAGTGAAATTCATTCAATTATGGTTTCTGGTTTCGCAACTGTAGCTGGAGCGCTTTTGGCAGCATACATGTCATTTGGTGCTTCAGCAGCACATTTAATTACTTCAAGTGTGATGGCTGCACCAGCAACGTTAGCTATATCAAAATTGTATATGCCTGAAACAGAAGAGAGCAAAACATCATCGGATAATATTGAATTAGAAAAATCGTAAGTGAAGTTATTTTGTATGGAAATATGAAATATATTTTCGGGACTGTTCACAATTTTTTCTTTTTTTGAAAAAAATTTTAAAAAGATTTGATATTCGTTTTCTTAAAGATTTTATGTTGAGCTTAAGCTTGTCAAATTTTAGAAAAAACAAAAAGTAAAAAATTTGAATCACCCTAATATACATACATTTATATTGATCGCTGCTAAATGACATTACAATTTTAATTAGTGTTTTAACTTTAAACAGTGATAACTGACAACAGTGTTTTTGGTAATTTTATTAAAAATGTAAGGCAATATATAATGAAAAATTATTCGTTTTTCCACTTTTATATTTTATTATATAGCGAAGACTCTTCAGTACTTGACGCGGCATCAAGCGGTGCTAATAATGCTATTGCCATTATATTGGGCATTGTTGCAAACATTGTAGCATTTGTTGCATTTATAGCATTCCTTAACGCTATTGTCAACTGGCTAGGATATCTAATCGATGTAGATGACATCGACTTTGAATGGATTTTCTCTAAGATTTTCATACCGCTTGCTTGGGCAATGGGCGTAGAATGGAAAGATTGCGATAAAGTTGCCAAAGTCGTGGCAACGAAGTCAATAATTAACGAATTTGTGGCATATGAACGTTTAGGTGTTTACATCGCCAACGAAGAGATCACGGTATGCTTTCAATATTTTAAGTTTCTGATATACTATCGAAAATGTTGGTTTATTACAGGATCGCAGTGCTGGCATTACTACATTTGCTATTTGCGGTTTTGCTAATCCAAGTTCTTTGGGTATTTTAATTGGATCACTAGGAGCAATGGCACCATCAAGAAGGGGTCTAATTACATCAGTAGCTTTTAGAGCTTTTATAGTTGGCAGTATAGTTTGTTTTATATCAGCAAGTTTTGCAGGTGAGTTGTTGGAATACTTGTCACATCGCTGTTATATTAATCAATTACTTTAAAGGTATTCTTATACCGGATGATGTTGGACAAGAAACGTATAAACATTTTAGGGATTTACGAAGAAATACGACAATTGGATTACTTAGCAGGAATAATTAAATTGTTAAGTAGTAGTAGAGTAGTAACTTTAATATACATATGTTATTTAAATAAATTTGTTATTTATTTAAAAAGAGGACTATATTCATTTTGATTTCTATTCTGAGATGTAACGTGTTGCAAATTGTTTACAATGTTGGTAATGACATCGACGTCGAACTTATCAATCTTTGTTGCTAATTTAAGTAGTTGCTCTGACTCACGTAACATTCCATTGAATACACTATCACTATCGTCCTTAGTTCGTAAGCGCTAATAATATCAAAATCGTAAAGGTTTAAACAAATATTTCTTTGCAGCTGTTACCGCGCGAAACCGTTGTTGGATATATTAGAGGATATAAATCCTGAACCGCCGTAGGCCGCCCAATTACCCTCACTTACCACATGCCAAGTATACAATGAAATTGACAAATTTTGTTGTCTGACTTTGCTACTGTCGTAGGCTTCACTAACCACATTACTTTTGCATTAAAATTTCATTGCACATCTTTAGGCTTAACGTAACTTGTTCGATTGAACATAATTTGATCGAATTTTACAGTCATTAGAAAAGTCATTGAAAAAGCTTATGATGCCATAGATAGAAATCAAAAGAAAAGTTCTGTACATACTAAAACATGGTACTCCTGCAGATGGTTCCACAAAATAAAACCGGTAGCAAATTTAATGAAGCGACAGTACGGTACGATCTTTTCCACTTAAATCGGAAGTCTTGTAAGTTTTTTACAGTCTTACCACTCTTTCGAAGATCTTTTTTCATTAGAACCCAATATCACTCAATTGGACGAAGCTCTGCGCAGTTGGGCAGATTTGCTATTTTTGGTACCAAATTGAACTTTTCACTTTGATACCATTCCATCGTAGGTGGGCATGGAAATCTAGCAAAAGGGCGCAACAACAACATCAAGCAACAAAAAACAAATTTTAAAGTTGTTTTGCTTTCATTTCCAAATTCGCCAACACCACAGAAAAAAAACAAAATGCACTACAAACAAAAACAGCTACAGCTACATATGTATGTCGAGACACAACCGTCGCTAACGCCTTTGTATGTTGTGTTTGTTTTTATTTCAACTCAAAACAACGCTGTGCGTCGATAGCATTGAAATTCTGCGAATTGTTTTTTTGGTTGCTTCTGCGTCGAATAAGGGTTCGGACAATGAGAGCGAAAAGTGCCACTACGTGTCCATCGTTGCTTTAGGGTAATGAGAGGTTGTTAAATGAGGCCAGAACATCACTGTACCATCATGTGCACGAATAAATGATAGAATAAGTTTTTCGAGGCACTCATCTATATAAACCTTGGTAACAAAGGAGCTGCTTCTGAGGCAACAGGTGTATATGGACTGCCAAACCATATATTGTTTCGGAAATTTTTTCTCTCTTTGATACACTAGGCTCCCATCTTTGGTAACGTTTAATATTCGTGCCCACGTAGCTGCTTAAAATCGGCTTTAACGTCTTCAGTTACTTTTTTCCTTCATGTTTTTTACAGTAGATTTTGATGTACCTACTCTAGCCGCGATATCTCGCACTGAGGTGTTGGGATTCTTCCTAAAAAGAAAGTTAGAAAGTTCTGGTTTTCTGCCTAAACCTTTTTTCGTTAGACCCTTCTTATATTTAAAAACAACCGTAAAAACCGTTATATCTGATGCACCAACTATTTTTACTATAGCTAAATATTTTAACTCTGGATTTTACAGGTATGTGCACAAAATCAATTCGAGGACTCTTTTTTTTTTTGCTTGCTAGACATCTTAGTCATTAGAAGTGTTATACATCATATCAAACGTCACTTTATATATGTAGAACAAATATTGTGTCCTTTTAGACCTATAAGATTATCAGGTAGAGTATAATTTTAAAATATAAAAACGTAATTTTTTTCTGGGACAGTCCTTATTTCTCTTCTTCTATTTCTATATCAAGTACCTATCAGATTTATATGGTAACTTGCACGGAAGTGTATTTGTTTGGAGCTCTAATTTTCATGCCATTTGAAAAATTTGCCAACAAAGATTTCTCAAAGCAATTCAAGTTTAACTGCATCCTCAGTTGTATATTATCTTTTAGTAAAGTCAGATTAGTCGACGAAAATACAACTGCATTTTTTTTTTGTTGTTATTTCGAATTCGAAAACTAAAAGCTTCAATGCATCTCGAGCGAGAGAGAATCGTTACGCCATTAACTGATTAAAAAAAAAAAATGTAAAAAAAACAGTCATATCTTAATGTGTCGTTAAAATTCTACAAACGAAGCAACGCTAATATAACAGGGCTAAAACCAGTAAACATGTTTAGTGTTAGCGTAAAATTCAACAAATAATGAAGTCGACCTCGTTGTGATTCAATTGAAATCGGAACTACGCTTCAACAAACGAACGTAACGATCAGAGTGTTATAACTTCACAAAATTCAAAAACTTGAGAGAGAAACTTTAAAACAACGTCGCGTGTTAAAACCTGAAAAAAGTGAGTTCAAAAAAAGTTAAAAGAGAACAAAAAAGTGAAATATTTTGAATTTGAAATTGCTGAATTTTAATTTAATGTTTAAAATATATTCGTTTGTTTATAGAACTTCAACATAGAAAGTGAATGTTAAGAGAGCAAAAGATAAAAAATGTTTTCTGATGATAACATTATTCATTTTGGATAAACAATGGCACATAAATTATTTGACATAAATGTCAGTAACCTTTTAATTATTTAAATCAATACAAAAAAACGTACTTAACATTGAAGTTGTAAGGGAAACTTTTCACTCAAATCAAAATAAATTGAATTTTTTGATTTATGAAACATGTGACACAGCCCAACAAAGAATGATTTTAAAACGATGTTACGAGTGTAGTTCACTTTACATGGATTCTAACGTTCTCAAATGATATTCGGAATATTTTTTTAAAATTTTTTCTTTTTTTTTTGTTAATGGTTTTGTTGACTTTATTATTTGTTAGCATAAATTGAAAAACTTAAGCCGCAGCTAAATCAATATTTTATGTTTTACTGATGATTAATAACACCCAACAAAAACTGAAAAAAGAGTATTATATAAAATTTGCGCAATTTTGGAATCCTGTTTCCGTTCATACTGCCTAATCTACAGATATCAATTGAGTTTTTCAAGATCTTTCAAGTTAAATAATAAAAAATAAATACTGTCGCAATCTGTGATAAGATTAAAGTATACAATATTTATGTTCTTAAGTGTACCATGCTTAATATCGCTATCAAAACGAAGAAAAAAGCCATTTAATCTTATTTTCGAATTATTAGATTTTGTTATATCGTCAAACACGTTTCATTTGTATATACATATATATTTTAAGGTGATTTTTTAAAGTAACACTTGTTTGTATATACCCAGCAAGAAAATTCTGCCAGTACTTATATTACTGGTCATAAGTTTAAGTTCATAAAGTTACATTAATCGTTTTCGTGAATATGTAGTTTTATGAACATTTTTAGCAAACAATGTTATTTACGGCGCGGATTTGCTTATAGCTAAGCGGAAAAACAAATATTTTTTTAAGGCCCAGAAAAATTTAATTTTTTCTCTTTAAAGCCCAACTCGCTATAGACTAACATATGATATTTCAACAAAATACGTATAATTAATTCGATACGGCACTCGTTAAAAACGTCTACACATACATACATACATACATAGATGAACAATTTTGTTTTTCGGCCTTTAAAATTATTCTACTTATTCGACTTCACCGCTAATTCACCTTTACGCGAAATTCATTTGCTTACCTAAAATTCGATTTGCGCGAGTGACCTCGATCGGCGCGGGTTAGGTATGCTTTGATCTGTTGAAGCAAATGGACAGAACATTGTTGTAGAAGAGATGATTTAACTTTTTGATTACCTTGTAAAAATTTATCCAGATGACAGGATCTTAAGAACGTTTGAAAGCAACATAAAAGCTGCCTTAGCACCGTACCTGAAGCTTCATTTAGAAAAATCGAAAAAAGTAAGGCAGTCGGTTATGACTGATTTCTTTACACGATCACCAAATGTGTTGTAAGACGTATTATTTTTATTTATTATAAATGAATTTTGTAACTTTCTTTTTGTTTGAACTACTGTTTTAAAGTTCGTTGTTCCTTTTTATCTGTTTTAAACAAATGTTTTTATGGCAATAAATGATTTTGTATAGCAAAATAATAGCTACAGTGTCGTGAATGTTTTTCAGTCGTATATATTTCTCTTCTCAGCAACGTAACCTCCTAAATTATATGAAGTTCTCACTTCAATTTACGCCGTTTCGCTTTGCGCGACACTTTTCATTCCCCTAACCTCCGCGCAAAGCGAGGGATAAGTGTATATATTTTCTTTTCACCAGTATATGAAGTTCGAAATGAAATATGTATTAGTCCTTATCGAATCTAAAGTAGCGTAGTCGCTGCGGCGAGAATCTTATACTTAGCATTTTACATTTTCAAACCTTTCAGGATAAAACATTTTTTAAAGATTTTAGACTGATATTATTTATAAGTATTTGCAATTCATTTAAACTTAAATTATATGCAATATTATTATTTTTTCTCAGTGTATAAAGCAGGTTTTGTAATTTTGGAATAACCAGAGGACATAATAATTATCAAATTCAGGCTCAATATTTGTAATTCTTTGTATATTATGAATACAGAACAAAAGTTGTACAACCATGAAGTAATTATCAGGCACTTATAGTTAATCACATATGTATGTATGTATATGTGCGTATGTACAATATGTAGTTCGATGCTTTGATTCGATTGGCTATAAAAGATATTTTATTAGATAAGTCAACATTGATTTGTATTAATTTGGAAGAATTGATAAAGAACTTTCGACAGTCACTTATTGACGTTAAAATGACTATTTAAATGAATTATTTTCATAAGTAACTAAATGCATGAAATATATAAGCGAATTAAAAATAATAGCTGTCCCTTGTCACTTTTGTTAACTGATTTCATTTTTTAGCTTTGACTATTAACAATTGATAACAATAGTTTAGATTGATTAAAATTCGCATGTAGAGAATATCACAAGCGTACAAAAAAAGGTTTAGATTGAAAAGAATTTATAAAAAAAAGAGACTTCGGAAATAATTGCAAGAAATCATCAAATTAACGTAACGTAATTAACACTTCTGACGTAATTGTGGAATAAAGAAATTTCAACGGTATACTTAGGCTGTAGAAAATGCAAAACTGATGCTTTACACTAAATTTTTACAATATGTACTTTGGTAACTAATTACTCGTACATAACGAATTAATTAGCTAGATAGCCCAAGGGCCCACTGAAGAAAAGTCGAGTGTATAAGATTACAAGATGATAGTGATGAATTTTGGTGAAACTAACCAACCAGGGCTACCTTGCCAAAGCCTGTCCCGATGCTCGGAAATTACCACATTTTGCTCAATTTTGTTGTTTTAATCAAAACTGTATAAAATTACAGCTCAAAATGTATGCCAAATGATAGAACTCGAAGATTCCTAAATATAATACATATGTATGGTATATGGGGTTACATTGTCAAAACCATCCGTCCATCCGGACAGGCTTTGGCAAGACAACCCTGGTTCGTTAATTTCACCAAAATGCATCACTATTATTCCTCTACATCATATCCTGTAATCTTATACAATCAACTTTTCTACAGCGGGCTCTTCGCCTAAAACTAATATTTAGGCGCATATCTTCACCGATCAGCATTATATACAAACATTAAAATAAGTTCCATACGCCCGTAACGATTTTAAATTAATAAGTATCATTTAAAACCTAATTTAATTTTTAAATCAGTTAACTAGTTTGTTAGCTAAATTGGATTTCAAAAGATTCCTAAATTTTATAGCTTTTTTCAATAAACTTTTGACCAGCTTTGCATATTAAATAATTCTCTTTTAAATGATGTCACATGAAGTTTTATTTTAAATTACACTCATACTTTGGTGCACCTATTCCCCAAGTTTGGTTTGAAATAAATGGGCGATGCCACGCCCATCTATATAAAAGATAAATCAATTTCATCATATTTCATCAACTATTTCACGTAGATGAATGAGACTTGGTACATATGTAAATAAAAAGTACGGGCAAAAGTAAATTTCAATGAAAAAATACGCAGTACCTTGCCTCTTTTATGAGAAAAAACTGAATATCGTTCGCCTGTCGCAAATAAACTAACGAAACAACTAAACTAAATAATTTTGCTGAAATCAAAAGATTCATATTTTCAAGTCAAGTGATTCATATTTACGGTACATAAAAAGATTGATCGTAAATTAGTCGTAGGTACATAAATAAACTTTTTGTTGTTTTTGGGGAATTTTAACTGCATTTAAGTGCACTCTTTTTACTCTTTGTGAAAATAAAGTGTGTTTTTTTCAAATAAGTTAGAAAACAGCTGAAAATGTGAAAAGCAAATTTTTCGTGATTTTTCTGTACGTTGACATTGTGCACTTATTGCACTAAATTGCTATTACACATTTGGCCAGCACACTTTTCGAAAACTCAATTTTTGTTAATTTCCTTGGGTGTGTTAGTTTGCATGAAATAAATATAGTGAAAGTGGAAGTATTTTGAACTTTCATTTCACATTTTTCTGTTTTCAATCTACAGTTTTTCAAGTAACTTTTAAGGGGAAGCACCTAGCAATTATCATAAATTAAAATTAAACTCGAACTGTTCGTTAGTCATTAGACCAGTTGTATTCATAGGAAATGTTTGTTAGTTTTAAGTAAATATTTCAATACAAAAAAAAAAAAAAAACTTTTAAATAGTCCATTTTTATGTCTCATGTGGGACGTTTAATTTGAAAATAATTTCAATTTTCTAACTTTAACAGAACAGGAGATATGAATTTTTTAAAGTGAGTCTTCAAGCCAAAAATCACGAAGTTCTCAAAATTTAAATTCGCTCTATTTTGAAAAAAAAAACTTCTTTCAAAAAAATTCTCGAACACGTATCTCTTCTTTTTCGATATAGAACCCATAAAAAAAATTTCAGCTAAGTAAAAAATGCAACGTCAGAAAAGTTTTTTACACACTTTTCAATTGTGTTTTTTCTCGTTAATATAATAATTTGGAAATTCAGATTGCAGAATCAATTGATTTGTAATTATTTTCTCTAGACCATAATGAATACAGTTTGGTTTACAAAATCAAATTTTCCGGGAATAAATAAAATTTTTTATTAGAATTAGAATTGGCATTTTAGTTTTTTAGCTTTCTTTAAAAAAAAAATAGTTTATTTTCGACAAGATTTGCGCTCTCTAGCGAATTTGGAACCTTAAAACTCGATTTGGAAACACTGTGCTTCGGGCTTTTTGGTCAATAATTTTCAAATGTAAATAAAATAAATTTATTTCATTTTTTTCCCCACGTTTCGCCAATTGGTTTTAGGCTTCTTCAGTGCTAACTTTTATGAAAAACAGTAAGTTAAGATTTACATTTAAATAATTGTTAAAACCATAAGATATAATACATAAGATACAATAAATTACATAAAAACACAACGAAAATACAAGCATTATAGTACGGCACTATGCTTTTTTTATGTTAATAACTAGTCACAAAAACTAGTTTTTCTGATTCTGACCACTGTATTGTTGTGATAGTGATTTTTATGAAAATTAATAAGATGGTTTTACGTTAATTACATATAATATTCTTTTTTTTTCTGTACAAACATTCTGACCAGTGTAGATATAATAACACGGTAATTTACACCGTAATTTTTTAAACTGATGCACCGTATTTTAGTTCAAAACACGGTATTTCAATCCTAGCAACACGGTAATCTAAAATTTTCGGTTGGAGACACTGGATGGTACGGACCTTAGGTTTGGATTTTCATTTCCAATGCTCATTTTAAAACATCAAGCAGTTAATTATTCTTTATTCAAATAATTACAATTTTTCACGCGCTTGATCATTGGTGCAGCAATTTTTCGGTCCCCTTGCCTATTCTCCAATTGAGCTAACGAACTTTTTTGTCCACACTTTTTGTACAGGGACTTTTACCAAATCAAAGTCATCGCACTACCAACCAGAAAGAGCAGAAGAACGTCTGCCGTCCACTAGTAATTTAATAATTATTTATTATAATTTAAGGTAATCTTGATTACCACAAAGCAGATACTTATTTTATATTGTTTACATATACACTTTTAGAACTATGTAGTTTTAAAAAAACAACAAAATCTATGATAATACAAATGTCCTTTTTTGCTTTCAGCAATATTTTTTTATTCGCATCTCAAATTTTGTGATTTTTTTTTTGTTAATCTCAAGATTTTCCTACTCTTTTGTAATTCCAGATGACTAAAAATAATAAAAATGGTGAAATAAACAATGCATATGACATTGATCACGTAAGTGTATTGCAACATCTGTGGTCAAAAGGCAAAACAGCATAATTATTATGCTTCCACATTATACTTATGCTATTTTGTTGTGTGGCCATAAACATATTGAATTTAATTTTAAGATAAACTGCATAAATTAAAATTATTTTTAGAGCAATGACAGTGAACACGAGGAAAATGTAATACATAAGGTACTAAACATTGAAACCTTTAATCTTTTCAGTTATTTTAATTGTTAATATTTTTCCAGACTGACTTTCAACTAGAAAATAAAAGCTTAGAAGAAAAAACTAAATTTTCAGAACTAAAACAATGGATTATTTTATCGTTGAAGTTTTTAGTGCACATTGTTGTAGGTGGCTATTTTGGATATGCAACATATCGTTACACAGAAAGAGGTAAACAAATTATTGTTATATTCGAATAAAGAAATTTAATTGTAAAGGCAATACAAATAAGAATTAAGAATTAAAACAGAAAGCAAAATTGACTGATATATTATCAACAGTTGGAAGAGTTCTTATTAAAAAATATTTTTGTAATAAAAGTTTAAATTTATTTGTTTGTTTTTTAATAATAAAAGGTGAACGCACGAGTAAAAGTTGTATAGTTGTTAATATGTACCAGGGAGATAAAAATTTTAAGGATTTTTTTCTTAAGGTAGATTTTGGAATTGAAATATCCCTACAGCTACGTTTCACCCAACTAATAGTTTGGAATAAAATTGGATATTCTTTTTCCGATAAGCGCTATTAGTATATCATTGGGAAGGTTGAGGGATTCACTTAACGATGCCAAAGCTGAGAGTAGATTGGGTATAGTTTTTAGTGAGTACATAGTTTTTGACTACTTTTCATTCACTGATTTGAGCAGTTTAACATACCTGCATTCCATTTACGTCTCACTGATACTTTCATTCCTAACTGAATACATCAAACTTAAACTTTCCATATATTTATTTAGAGCAAACTTCTTTCCTCAAGTGTTGTTGTTGTCATTTAATTGTAGAAATCTTCATGACTAAGCAAATTAAAGTTCATTAATTTTAGAACAAAATATAATTGAAAAATACTTACCTTATATATTTTTTTAATTTTAGACAAATATGATTGTGATGAATCTAAGTGTAGTTACGTCGGAATGCAATTCTGCAGTGGCTATGGCATGTTGGTGTTACTTGTGGCTTTTATTTATTTTGGACTCTTTTACTTCCTAGTGTTTAAGCCAAGAGTTGGAAATCATATACATAAACATTATTTAAGCCCAATTGACGTTTGGTGGATGCAATTCAGTCGCACAAGGTAAAGATCATTCATTTACTTGTAACTTTCCGTATGTAATGAATTGTATTTCTATTTTATAAATATTTGCAGACTAATATCAAATATAATGGTTGCTTTACTTGCCGCAGCACTTGCCATATTCTTATATTTTGAAACACGAAATCAACCTGAGAAGCTCACTGCATTAACGGCACCATTATTCTTTATATTGGCAGGCTATGTATTCTCTACCAAACGCGCTGCCATTAAGTGGCGCATTGTTATTACCGGCATAACTTGTCAATTCTTGCTTGGCATTATTTGTATTCGTTGGCCTGTTGGGCGACAAATTTTCGAATGCATTGGTAATAAAGTAGCAACATTTTTAAATTTTACAGAACAAGGAACTCGATTCGTTTTTGGCGACACTATCGTGGACGATGGTGTTTTCGCCTTTGCCATTCTACCAGTGATATTTTTCTTTAGTTTCTTCATATCGATACTTTACTATATGGGTGTTATGCAGTGGGTGGTATTGAAACTTGGTTGGATATTGCAAACAATTTTGGGCACTACAGTTTGTGAGAGCGTCACGGCAGCGGCAAATATATTCTTGGGCATGTCGGAGAGTCCACTATTGATACGACCGTATATTAAAAAGCTGACAGCGAGTGAAATTCATTCAATTATGGTTTCTGGTTTCGCAACTGTGTCTGGAACGGTTTTGGCAGCATACTTGTCATTTGGTGCTTCAGCAGCACATTTAATTACTTCAAGTGTGATGGCTGCACCAGCAACGTTAGCTATATCAAAGTTGTATATGCCTGAAACAGAAGAGAGCAAAACATCATCGGAAAATATTGAATTAGAAAAATCGTAAGTAAAGTTATTTTGTGTCAGACACATGTTTTATGAAATGAAAAAAAAAAAAAAAAAATATTTCGAACTCTGGTACTTATGGTGTGGGACTGTAGACATTAGTTTCTGAGCAAAAATTATAGTACATACTACTATAAAGTAGCTAATAGAGCCAAGAAACAGGAGATTTGGACAATTTTTTGTGTTTTATTTCAATTCGTAATTGTGACAGTCTATAAAAACACCATATATGCATAACAATGCAAAATCCGTTAAAAAATCGATGTAGATAATTTCAGACAATGATTGCAAATGCTTTGCTAAACGTTCACCTTTGCACAAAATGTTGCCGAACAGTCGAAAAAATTAAAAATTCAATTCAAGGATTGCGGTAATTTAATATGGGACCGAAAATTTTGGCCAAATCGCGCTTTACCGCATTTTTCCGCAAATTTTTGCTCTGCAGATGCGAATTGTGTTTTCTTTCATTGAAGTTCTTATTGGGAGGCCAACATTTCAATAGTCCAAAAGTGACTGTACATAAGTGGTAAATGTTAGATTAAAAGATGAAACTGTCAGGAAAGAAAGATAATAAAATATAAATACATAAATATCGCACACATTCTACTAAAGAGGCACAACTCAAAATTTTGAATTTTCAGAAAACGCAAAAAACTGTTTTGGTGCTCGTGAGCTATTTATCAGAAATAAAGTGTGGATTATTTTGAAGACGGTACTAACAGAATATGGTTTGATCACAACAGCTTTAACTCTGCGACACAACTAAAAATATGACACTTTGACATACGAGAGTTTATATGTACATATAGCATTTACACATGGGGTATTCCACGCCAATTATTGCATCGCTTTGCTGTTGCATTTCTGATCATTTTAAAATTTTATTTTCTTTTAGTGCTGGTCATGACTTCTCCCAATTTTTATTTATCAAGATATTCAAGGGATATAAATTTATGGAAAATTACGTTACTTTTTCAGATGTTCCGCGAGCAATCGGGTAAAGGGTAGATTCATTTAGAGGTACTTTTTTCAAAAAACAAACAAAAATAAAAATAGTTGATTTTATCGGGTAATCTTTATTATCATATCAAAGAACAATTCTTTACATTTGTTTTTGAGAGATAATTTCTTTCAAATGTTAGCCGGAACTGCAGCTAACATAGTACATTCTGAAGTTCCATGTACATCTAAGAATTCTGACGTGATACAAATAAACTGATAACAAATACTAGACAAATTTTTTTTAATAAAATTTTTTATTAACAAGAAATATACTTAAAATGTAAAGCAATATACAAAGAAAAATTATTTACAAAAATTATTCGATTTTCCACTTTTATATTTTATTATATAGCGAAGACTCTTCAGTACTTGACGCGGCATCAAGCGGTGCTAATAATGCTATTCCCATTATATTGGGCATTGTTGCAAACATTGTAGCATTTGTTGCATTTATAGCATTCCTTAACGCTATTGTCAACTGGCTAGGATATCTAATCGATGTAGATGACATCGACTTTGAATGGATTTTCTCTAAGATTTTCATACCGCTTGCTTGGGCAATGGGCGTAGAATGGAAAGATTGCGATAAAGTTGCCAAAGTCGTGGCAACGAAGTCAATAATTAACGAATTTGTTGCATATGAACGTTTAGGTATTTACATCGCTAACGAAGAGATCACGGTAAGCTTTCAATATTTTAAGTTTCTGATATACTATTGAAAATGTTGGTGTATTACAGGATCGCAGTGCTGGCATTACTACATTTGCTATTTGCGGTTTTGCTAATCCAAGTTCTTTGGGTATTTTAATTGGATCACTAGGAGCAATGGCACCATCAAGAAGGGGTCTAATTACATCAGTAGCTTTTAGAGCTTTTATAGTTGGCAGTATAGTTTGTTTTATATCAGCAAGTTTTGCAGGTAAGTTGTTGGAATACTTTTCACATCGCTGTTATATTAATCAATTACTTTAAAGGTATTCTTATACCGGATGATGTTGCACAAGAAACGTATAAACATTTTAGAGATTTACGAAAAAATACGACAGTTGGATTACTAAGCAGGAATAATTAAATTGTTTAGTAGTAGTAGAGTAGTAACTTTAATATACATATGTTATTTAAATAAATTTGTTATTTATTTAAAAAGAGAACTATATTCATTTTTATTTCTATTCTGAGATGCAACGTGTTGCAAATTGTTTACAATGTTGGTAATGACATCGACGTCAAACTTATCAATCTTTGTTGCTAATTTAAGAAGTTGCTCTGACTCATGTAGCATTCCATTTAACACACATTTTATGTCACTACCATCCTCAATTCGTAAGCGCTTTGCACATTTCGTTTCAAACTGTAATGTACATTCGGTACATTTATGTTTCGGCAAATTAGGTAGTTTAATATTTTTGCATAGATTCAAATTTATTTTACAATTTTGATATCTTTTGCTGAATTTACTCATATAGAAAAAGTCTAATAATTTAGAATTAGGATTATTACTTAGTTTTGATAGCGAACTTTCAGCGATTTCTTTAAAATTTACATTTTCTAAGGTAACATTTAAAAGACTATAAAACAAATTTACAATCTCACTGCTTAGATTGCATACATGTTCTGCAAACATTTGTAAGAGTTGTAAAAATACCTCATCCCTTAATAACTTGTTATAAATAAAAATGAAATCTAAAACTATTTCAATAAACCTGCAAAAGTGTTGTATCTCGTCTCTGGGTTTTTTAAATAAGCTAAAAACAAAATCTTTGATATTATCCAGTAAATTCGTTTGAGGCGCCAAGTCACAAGTTGAAAGCAATTTAATAAAGATTATCTAAAATTAAAAAAGCTAATATAATTAAAATAAAAAATACTATATATAATTAATTTACCATTTTATAGTAGGCTTCTACATTAGAATTGGCCTCCCATTTTTTAAATAAGTTAAGCAATTCATGTGTTATCTGCGTCGTTACTGCTAACAGCGTATTATCACAGAGTCTTTGCAAACCAATTGCCAAAAGGAATCTATAATTGCTTTTATGGAATTGTATTGTTGTTTTCTTTTTAAAAAGTTCAGATTCACTTATTTCCTTAGTTGATTTGCACAAGTCGAAATAATTCAGTAGTAGCTTTCGCACAAGCAGTTCACTTGGATTAGTTGATAGTATTGAAAACTTTTCATTACTATCACGCCAGTAATCATATTCTTGAAGCAGCTCTGTATGGGAAGTAAATGAACTTCTATAGAAAATAAATAATAGAATTGAAATAAAATAAATAATTAATTTGAATTTAGTTTAAAAATGATTACCGGGAAATAGCCAATAGTATGTCAACACTAGATTGTGCCATAATTAAATTGTGACTGTTCACCGATAGCTTGAAGTAGTTTTTCAATTTTTTATCAGAATTCAAAATGGCAAGCGCAGCGTGCTGTTCAATGATTTTGTTGTAAATATCTTTATTACAAAAATTATAAGCATCTAGGTTATAAAAAAGAGAAACATAAGGAATATTTAAGAATTTATCAAAGGATTCATTGATATATTAATCAAACTTAACAAGAACCCCAATGCATTTAGTTGCCGTATGTATGTATTTAAATAAGAAAATTATGCTTAATACATTTTAAGTTTATCCATTTCATAAACATTCTGACTTTAAAATCATCTTTTTTATCTCATTCGATCGATTTTCATTTTAAAATTACTTTTAAAAATACATATGTACATATATAGGAAAATATCGCAATATCTTAACAGTTATTTTCTTCTACGTTATTGATCTTCTCTAAACACAATAGTTTTGATTAGCAATATTTACTGAAGGATGGGAATTTGAAGAGTAAAGGCTCAGATTTATAGGTACCCATGTGCCTGATTGATTTGTTACTTTTATGAAGGTACATCCCAATTTAAGGTATGTAAACATGTGCCTCATAATAATAGACAGTCATTCAAGTTAGAGAGTAGTAGAGCATAGTTAAGCATATGTACGTAATTCAACCAAAACTACTATTTTTCAATTGACTACTGAAATTACGATTACGTCTGAATTAAAATCAATCATAAGTATAAAAAATTCGTAAAGCATTCATTGGCATCTTTAAAATCGATTCCTGACATACTAAAACAATTCTTCGTCTGAATTAAGATTCAGATTTAGCTACAGTACAACTTCGGTCCACGCAAACCTTGATAAATACGATGTTCGCAACAAGTAGATTTCTTCCATTACAGACTCAGTAAGTGCAACTTTCCAATCGGTTAGTGCAATGTATGCAGCTTGGATACTCGTGTTATGTACATAAATCAACAATATGCCGATTTAGTCATAAGAAAGCTGTACTAAGCGAGTTAATTAGCAATACCGAAGCTGGTCCAGGAAAACCAAAAATGTTGAGAGTTTGTGAATATCCCAAGATGGTTACCTAAGGTTTTTTGACTCCATCATTGCAACTACTGCGGTTATTACAACAGGCTTGGCTTTTATTAGTTGCGTTGACCGAGGCCGCACTGTATTTGGATTATCGAAGAGCCAAAAATTTACTGATTATGGTCAAAAATTGCATTTTTTGGGCAGAAGCTTCAAATATCTCAAAATGCTTTTTGTCTTATATCAGTTACGCGTATAGAATATTGTAAATTGTGTTTGCGTTTTGCAAAATTAACTTCCTTCAATACGCAAATATCTGTAGCCAGATTTACCTATATTTGTGCCAGCAATGTTCAATAAATCAAGCTTTTCATACGATTGACTTAATTGTAAAACATACTTTTAATTTATATACGGGTGTACTTTAAATTATTGATTAATTAATTAAAAAATTATAAAAACGGGAAATCTGTCGACGGATATCCGCGGAGAAAATAAAAAGGCAGTTAATCAAATGAAATAAGACAGAATTGCGGCGGACGGCGGGTAACTCACCAAATCAATTTTTTGTAGTCCGTTGCAATTCTGTTTATTCGAATGAATTTTCAGTGGCAATGATCACACAAATTTTTTTAAATATAGCATAATCAAACAAATAGTTAAATTAATGTACACCAATGGCTTTTTCAATTTCTGCAACTATTACGACTAGACTAACCTTCAATCAAATATAGAAAGTTTTGAATAAACAAATCCACATTGTGGTCAATAAAATCGGTGTCTTTTTCAATAATTACAGCGTTTAGAAATTCATCAGAAATACAAGTAAAAGTATTTGACTTCTTCAGCATTTGTTCATTATGTAGAGCCTAAATATAAATGATAAAATGTTAGACAATATGTTGTTATGTCAGATGAGTTCAATGTCTGCCTGGACCATGCAGTTAAGACCACTTTATATTATTCCGAAAAATTACACTACGATTTGATACATGTTTTCAAAACGAGGGTGACTTGAAAGCAGCTTATCGGTAGAATAATAAATACCAGAGTCATATTTCGCCGAAAAATTTGTTACTGCGGAAATCAGTGAATAATCTCGTTAGTCCGGAAATTGTGAATTTATTTGGCATTGCGATCAATATGAAAAACTGTAAGTTCAAATTATTTAAAATCGTTTTACATTGATTTATGTACTATGCACATATGTATGTAGTTGTCTTTGATTGATAAAGTTTAAATTAGAACTATAATTGGAACTACCTGGTGTTTCATCGTATTAGAATTGAACGGACATTCACAAAAAAATAAAATAAAATAGAACAGGAAAATAGTTTATAATGGAGCTGTTTTTATTAACTTGGCAGTAACTTTGAACAAAACGCGCACAGTTTGTAAATTTTCTGCGAAAATATGACCTAAGTGGCTTGAGAATTTCTGTTCTAATAAACTGTTTAAAATTTTCAAATCTGATCCGCATATAAAAATTTCCTCTAAAATGAGTATACCATTTACTAGCTTTAGTCCGGGCAGCCACTGAATATGAATTGATGTTAGGTGGAACTTACTTTCAAAAAATTTGTATTTTTAAAAACCATTCTAAAAATCTCGGCTAGTTCATAGCTTACATATTTTTCGAAAACAGCTCCAATTTCAGTGTTTTTCAACTTTTGTGACCTATAAACATAATATGTATCAAAATATTAGTAAAATTTCAAAAAATGAAAATTTTGCAGCTCTGGTAGCAACCCTAGAAGTTTTTTTTATTGAGGATATACTCGATACTGAAGGAATTATCGGATTTTAAGTGTCCCAAAGAAATCTAGAATATGAGGAGGGTTTGCTCTAATGTACATATATGGAGGCGCAAAATAACTTACTGGATTGAACTTGATTTCAGAGTAAATTATGTATTCCTTTTTTTTTAGTATGGAATACAAAAGAGGCATGTTATTGACCTAAACGTGAAAGATAATGTCATGGTGGTAATTTCCCAAGGTGTTATAGCATGGACTTCATTACGAATATTGGTTTTCTGTTGGGGGCTGGCCGCTAACTTATTCTATAAAATCAAAGATGTTTTAAATACAGTTCAATAATAAATTTTATTTAAAAGTATCGTTTTTAAACTATTTAAACAAACTTATATCGAAGCAATTTTTCAAATGGATATAGTTCTGAAACTAGATCCGAGTAACACTTTGTGATTAAATGGTCACATTTAAAATAACTAACACCACAAAAATTGGATAAAGTGTAAAAAAAATACATCCATAGATAATTTACAGGCCCCGTCTCTAGGCGGTCTTGCATACACATGCATATATACTTACGTTTGTAATATCACAAAAGTTTTCAAAAATTCATCTGAACAAGGAAATTTTTCATGTTGAAAATTGGCAGTCAATCGTTGTAATACTTTAAGATAGAAATTCGTTACACGTAAGTACTTTTCTATTTGTGCAATTGGCTGTTGAAGTGCATCCTGAAAAGTTTTATAGATTAATCTATATAAAGTAAAAAGTGATCAGCGAAAAAGTACAATAAATTTGTTCTCATATTTCCGTACAAATAGGGAAATTTAAAAATCATACTAATAAAGATTTTGTTTTATTCGCATACAAACATATGTATTTATATGTATATGAGTATTTCTACATCCGTAAGTAATGTCACGTCCGTTATTTCATTTTTGTTTGCATAAAAGAAACTAAAAATGGTTTTCTTTCAAAAATGAGTGCATTAGTTATATATTATAAAAGCATAGTTCAGCTTCATTTTGGCATTTTTAGAAAAAAGTGTGTGCTCTCATATTTCACCGAAATTCGCATATTTGTGTATACGCCTCTTAAGCATATTGCATATTGGAACAGCAACCGAACTGCAATCAACCAAGCCCGCTATTTTTCCTAAATAAAGTTCTCTCCCAGTACTACACAATAAATTTACAACTCATTGTTCCATTTGACTTTGTTTTTTTCTTCTTTAAATCATGCGTATAAATGTCACGTCCGGAGCTGTAGAAATACCCATACATACATTCAAATAACTTTATATATGTATTTAAATATTTTATATATGTATAATTATGTTACAATCATTATATACATACACACAAAAAAAAAATGTGGGTAAAATGAACCAAAAAAACTGGTTAGCTTACTATTTCTCTAAATATATGAAAATTTCAAATATATTAACTGATTTCATGAGGTAGAATATACCGAGAAAATTTAATTAAAATAAAATCTGAGAAGTCAACAAAGAACAGTTCATAAAACCGAAAAAGTTGTTACCGTTACAAGGTTTATAGGTATCTATACCGACATTGTTGGTTAAATTTACAAAAAAAAAAACATTTCAATGTTTTCTCACAAATTAATTACAAAATTTGTTTCGTAACCGTAATAAATAGTAAAAAAACTTGTTAGATTTTCAACTTATGATTCTCAACTAGTTAATGCAAGAAATCAAATATAGTATGCTTGCAGACTCTTAAACATCGGCTAACAAAGCTAAGTGATGATATCACGATATATGTACCTACCTTGTCTGTGAAATTTAATAAAATGTACCTTCCTTGTCCGTAAAATTAACCTACCTTGCCCGTAAAATGTACCTACCTTGTCAATAGATTTACCTACATTGTCCGTAAAATGTACCTACCTTGCCCGTAAAGTTTTCCTACTTTGTCCGTAAAATTTACCTACCTTCACCGTAAAATTTACCTACCTTGACCATAAAATTTACCTACCTTGTCAATAAGTTTACCTACAAAATAGTTACCTAACAACTTTTTCAATAATTTTATTTTTTTTTTAAGTTTACTACCTCACATCGGTTTAATTTACTATTTTGAAGGGTTGGAGCGATTTTAACTGTCGTTTTTGGTTAAATTTACCTACGTTTTTTTTTGTGTGTATGTATACATATCTATATATGTTTAAAAACACTACCGAGAAAATTTATATTCCATGGTTTATTGTGAGCTAAAAATTGTACTGGAGGGGCAGTATATATTAAGCAAATTTTTTTTAGAGTAGTCCTTAGAAACAAAGCTATCTCATAACTTTCTAAGTAAACGACGTTAGAGCAATAAAATGAGTGAGTTTTACAAGGTCAGAAATTTTCTAATGGTACCACTACTGCTAGCCCCCTCGTCCCTTACATACAATTATTTGGTCACAATGAACCTGAGAATTCAATTTTACCAAATCGTACTTCTGAGCCGGACCACTCTTTATATATGAGACGTTCTTCAACAGAAAGGCCACCCCCAGCAAATTTTTCTTTTTAAGATACGTGCCTGCGGGGTCTGAAAATTTTCCTTAGACCTGCACGTGTTTAATGCCGTGTGTATATTGAAAAAAAAAAAGAAACAAACAATTTTTTATGAAAGCATAGCTTTAAAATATTTTTGAATTAAAAAAAGTTTTCTGATATAATTAGTTTTTGCGTTAGTGACAAGAAGAGTTTTGGTCAAAATTTCACCTTTTATCAATTCTTTTTTCTAAATTATGAATTTTCAGAAAAAATCGCACTGAGAAAGAGTTAGCAAAAAGGTCACAAGGCATTTAAAAATTGAAGGTCTAACGAAAATTTTGAGACTCCTCTGTCATGTATCTTAAAAAGAAAAAATGTGTAGGAGGTAGCCTTTCTGACCATAGTTCCATATTTATACATAGCATATCCAAATGTTCCTAATATTTAATTGGATTTGGCACTTGTAAATTTTACTCGCTTATAGCATTTTGATAAACATAATCGCTATTCTTACCTCTCTTAGGACCATTGTCAAATTTCGACCGATTTCAGTTATTAGAAATTGTAAAGGCCTCGTTGCCCACGAACTTGGAATAGTTGCATTCTGTTCTTGACTTAAGACATTAGTGAACTTAGCGCAATGAATTGTAAGCCTTGATATGCATTTCCATGTTTGCACGTTAATTTTGACATCCAATGACGAAGATTGTTCACCACATATACAAAGTTTTTGAATTACTAAGACCGTTGAAAATACATTTTGTTCTCAGCTTCCACAAATAATGTTATTGTTATTTGGGCCTATTCCGAAGGTGTAAAGCATAACAAGAACGTAAAGTATTTGAAACATTTTCTGAAACTTTGCTACTTTAAGGATTACGAAACGTAAAGTTTATTCGGATAATACGAAAAACTTTTTAAAACTAAAAATGTTTATGCAATTTTAACGTAGCAATACACCTTTTGAGTAGGCTCATTGTCTTCGCCAATTAAAGTTCTTACGTTCAGTCATTTTCGAAAGCCCATTGACATCTGTTAAATTTGAAAGGTTGACGTTTTGGTTGAGTATTTGAAGCACAAAATTATGTGAGACTAGCGCGTTTTTCACTATTTTGCTACCACCGTTTTTTAATTTACTACAAGAAACATAAATAAAATATATGTAATAATTTTTTATTCGACCAGGTATTTTTTTATTAATTTAATATTTATATTCTTAAGCTGAAAGGTCTATAACTTCTTTAATGCAAATAAAATAACTTTGACGTCGGAAAATAATGAAATTAAATCTAAGTTATTTAATTTGCATTAAAGAAGTTATAGACCTTTCAGCTCAAGAATATAAATATTAAATAAATAAATTATAGTTTGCTTTACTCCATACTTATTGAGTCTATTGAACAAATAAATAGCAATTACTTTTGTAGATTTTTAAAAAAAAATTTCATTTCATGAAAGTTCTACACCTCACGCAGGAGCGCCCCTTATCTATTGGCGCAAAAGAAACTTCTTGCATAAAATTGACGATTTATTTAAAAATTACCATTTTTTTGAAAATCCAAGACACATTACAATTGTCTGCAAAGCAAAACCTAAAATGATGCAAACAATTGAGATATCAAGTTCAACTACTAATGGTTGAAGCCATTTTAATAATTCCATGGTATCACAAAGTATTGAAGCCAGTTCATCTTGGATCACTTCGCAAAGATTACTTGACATGCATTCTGTAAGCTGAAAACGAAGGAACCAAAGCCAGAATATTTTATAAATGGGTTCAGTGTGTTAAAATCATTGTAATACGATAATTTACCTGCTGAATAATTTCTAAAAAAAAATCTGTAATCATTTGCCATTCTGTTGGCGTGAAATTTGCACCTTCAAACACTTTTATTAATTTGTTAACCCACAAATTAAAAATTTCATTACCAGTTGCTTCTTGGACTGCAAAGCTGTTGTGTTATTTAAAATTTATTTTTAAGGAAATTTTTGAGTATTGGACTTTGAAATAAATATGAATTGATATTTTTACAATTTGTAGCATAGAATATTAGCCATTAGTCTGTAGTATATTATAGGAGTTTTTTAAATTATCGAAGACAAAAGCTGAACGAGCACTGCCCCATAAAAAATGAAACACTCCCTATCTCCAAAATACAAAAATTTTACAAAAAACAAGAAAAAAAAAAAAATTTCTTCACATGCATGACTGAAGTGGATTTCGGACTTTCTAATGACATAGAGGTGTATTTTTAGACTGATTTGAGAAAAAAAGCATTTCTTGTAGAAAAAAGTTGGAGTTACGACCTTATAATTTATCAGAACAGAGCAGAACAGAACAACTAATAACTTATTTACTCTCATGGTTGGTGTCCAAGCCATTAAAAGCTCTTATTAGAATACATTTAGCAAGCTTGTTTAAACTTAGCAATATTTTGGGTCTATATATTGTCGATGATATTTTAAAAGAATAATGCAGCGATTTACAAAAAATTCCTTATCTAAATATATATCGAAAGTTTCAATTAATATTAAATAATTTTTTTTTATGACATTGATTAAATAATAAATAATTTCAAGTAAAAAGTTGATGTTATAAGCTACGTATAGTATGCTGTATTTTCGGTAAGTCCTTATATGAAAAGAGCCAAGCGATTGCAAATTTGGACATTGAGATGGTGTTGGTAAAAAAAGGTCTATGCCAATGATTTCATAGGATAATTTAAAAAGTTTTTTTTTTAAATAATGTTCGCATACCTTAAGTCACAAGGGGTCAAAAAGTAGGCGAACTGGCTATATTTCATGAAATGGAAATGAAATCTATTTGTTTTCATCTGCTCTTCAACAGTGGCCTTAAAATAAATTTGTAATTGTGGCTTACTTTCTGAGAAATTGAGCAAATCTTTTTTCGTCGGCGTCTCACAACCAGACCCAACAAGGTTCTGGCGACTGACGCTTATTTCCATTAGCCTTACTTAAGCTATCAATTGCAAAGAAATTACGCGTGAGGAAATGACCTACAAACGTGCAACTCTGCCTCCCGGACTATAACTATCCTTTAAATATTTCCCGTCGAGTGAGGTCAGAGTTACACAGAAATGATCGAAGTACTTAGTTCAAAATCGGATGTTTTCCAGTTTCGTTTAAATCGTTTTAAAAAATTTTTCCAGTTCTTGTACCTTAAAAGCTTGCTATTACATAGGTTTGAGCCTTTTTCGTGGATGTTATCATTCTCACATTAAATGTCAACCTTATTTGTACTACATACTTGTTAGAATATGGGAAAAAGTTGATCTTCCGAAGATTTATGTCAGTGCATAGTGCAAGATCATGGCACAACAAAATACATGCAACATTAAATTATGGCACAAACATTTCAACACATCCACATCCACGATCACTTGAATAGCACTTGTATATTTTAGTAGGAGAAATTCCATAAGCTTATTTTAAATATTTGTATATGAAAATTAATAAAAGGATATTTTGCAAATTCTTAGAGCTGCATCCTTCGAAACACATTGTGGCAGATCCACATCACTCAAATGTTTGAGTTCACTAAATGTTATGGCAGTAAATTCATCTTCAAGTAAATCCATTGCGTCAATAAATTTATACGCTTCTTTTTATTAAATAAACGTAAAAATAGTAAGCAAATAAAAAAACTAATAAAAAGCATACGCAAATTTAAACTTATTGCGCTAGCTGTCAAATTCAATTCGCCGTAAACATCACATCCCTGCTTTCGATGATTTAAATTTAATCATAAATTCAAAATATGTTGCATACTTTTGTGCAATACAAATTGACAGTCACAGCTGTCACAGCATTAATATGCATACTATGATTAATATCGGTCATTTCACGTGAAGTGGACAGGGGAAATGGGGTTCATGTTTTCAATTTCAGATATATGTATTTGATTATGTTGTACCTGCATATGTCCTCGACACAGAAACAAAATATTTTTAGAATGGCAACACTGGTTTACAAAATATGGGTCTTTGAAAATTGGAGAAATGGTAAGGTATGTATGTACTGCTTCAAGTGCCATTATTCATTTTAAAAAAAGTCTAGTGAAATGAATTAACCACAGGATTTTATACTTCATTTATTGGCCTTTTCAACCTCATAATTCGATTTAGAAAATAAAAAAAAATACACTGAAAAAAATTATAAATATTTTTTTTTTAATTTTCAGAATGTTCGCCATACAAAAAAAAATTTTTTAGTGCATTAAAAAAAAGCTTGTTATGTTTATACTTCATGCCAAGTTTGTTAATGGTCCTCCCAGCCGTTTTGGAGTTATATGCATTGCAATGCCGAAACCCGACCCGACGAGCTCCGTTCTCGCGTAGAGTCGTTAGCACGACCCCACTATTATATTGATATTTGGATTATGTTCAGTTTAGCTCACAATAGAAATTGATTATAAACCAAATATTTTCTTATGTGCTTTTGAAAAAGAATAAATATGGAATCAAAAAGTATCGCTCAGATTTGGTTTCGGAGATATAGCCATCGGAAGTTGCGGATATAGATTTTCTAAAAATCAATATAAGTCAGAAACGCCTGCATTTATTTCCAAAATATGGGTGTCACATGAAAGGTAATTTAAAAAGCTTTTTTAAATCCGGCTCGTAGTTTTCGAGATACTTCGACTTTTCTGAAACTTAGACCGATTTTTTTTGCAAAAACCGTTATTTTTCAAAACAAATCCATTTTATCCTATAGTTTTATTAACATATTTATAAAGCTCAATTCATCCCCTTCAAAATGGTGTAACATTGAAATAAAAATTTTTGTTATTAACCCTTTCTAACCCTAAAAATTAAAAAAAAAACTTACAAAAATTCATCAAAATAATTTAAATTGGGATTGGGATTGTTACCTTGAAGTGCACAAAGTGAACTTATAAACTGCCTAATTTATATGAGATTACATTCAGGAAATGGATGTGATGTCATATTAAGAACATTCAATATTGATAACGAATGAAATTACATATATCGATGCTTGAACTCAGCATTGCCTGCTGTGGTGGAACGTCTAACATCTTCTAGAAATTAGCAAAAGTCATAGTTAAAGCCCTTAGGACGACCAGCTCAGCACTTTGCCCTATGAAGTTTTCACTATGTCAACGTTGAAATACTACTCTGTCTAACAGCGATTTCATTCAGATATAAAATGTTTTTATATAGAGAGTAATGCATACTTAACATGATTTATTATTGACTCCATAGAAATATACATACCTTTAACACTGGGGAATTCATAACGATCATCTAAAATCTTTTACTTTACTTTCAATCATAATTTTATATTTAAAAAAAAACTTGAAATATATACATACATATTTTTTTCTATTAAAAATTTAAAACTAGCATAGGATTTCGAGGAGATGGCATTTGGAAAGTTTGTTAGGGACTTATTGGTATGCATCAAAATAGTGATAATTAGTTAATTAAATGAATTAATAAAACTCTATAAAAAAACTTTTATTTTCAGCACATTAAGCTTGAGGAGGAAGTAAGTAGAAATAAGCTTGGATCTTTATTCATAAATAACATACGAACATTTTTCTGTTATAGAGTTCAGACAATGAGCGGCAAGCTGAAGTGGACCCTGCGGTAAGAACAAAATAAGTTTTGATAATAGTGGCATTCATATAATATGTATCTTTATAGACTGGTGAAGAAAAACCAGAACCAGCAAGAACATACCTATGGGTTTTACTTATTTTGGTAATTTTGAGTAATATACTTGTATTCGTTTATTTTGGATTTGCGACAGCTCACTATCTGGATAGAGGTAAGCTGCTATACAAGGCGTCCCATTTTAACTTACAGATAAGAATAGAGGTCAAACCCCTGGACCCTTGAAGGTCATTTCAAGGTCGAATTCCCGCTTGGTGCAGAAAAGCTAGTAATCATTGGCTGGACCGCTGCACAATCTTGCCTTAACTGGCTACAGCTTTTCTGCACCAAGCGGCAATTCGTCCTTGAAATGACCTTCAGGGGTCACTTTGACCGCTAACATGAATACTTATCTGAACGTAGAATTTTGTGGTCTTCCGGAATCCGAGGTCTATTTGAAAACAAAAGTTGACCTTCAAATAACCTTGAAAATGTAGATCAAGGCCATGGTTAAAGTCATGGCTGGATCAGCCATTTGATACCCACCAACTTTTATTTGAAATATTTTTTTAATGACTTGCAATTTTTTGACTTATTCAGCTGTGTAAGTTAAAATGGGACACCCGGTATTAAAGAAATTACTTTTATTTTCCATACATTAAATTCCTGTTTTGAAGGACAGGTGACCGATCATATCAAGTCACTTGGTCCAACAATCTGAAAAGTTGAATTGTTAATTTGTTATTTCTTTCAGAGAATGGTGCTTGCTTGAATCCTTCTGCTACTGAAAAAGCTAAACAATTGTGCGGTTTCCAACTCTGTAACGGCTATGGATGTCTAATGCTTATTTTTGTATTAGTCTACATTGGGTTGATTTATTTCTTAATATTCAAGCCACTGATAGGAAGACGTTTACATAGAAGTTATTTAGCGCCGGCTGATGATTGGTGGATGAACATCAGTCGTACATGGTATAGCTTATTATTTTTTGAATTTTCTTTTTCTGAATTTAATTTTAATTCTTACATATTTTCAGGATAGTGACTATCATATTGTTGGTAATAGCTATGGCATTAGTAGTTACTATTATTGTCCTTGAATCGTTGGAAAATCCTAGAAAGCTAACAGGAATCGTTGGACCAATTGTTTTTATAGCTGCCGGATGGTTATTTTCTACCAAACGATCAATTATTAAGTGGCGAATTGTGGTAACTGGAATTTTCTGGCAATTTGCTCTCGGTGTTATTTGTCTACGTTTGCCAGTGGGCCGAGATGTTTTTAAATGTTTTGGTTCCAAGGTTGCAAAATTTCTTGGATTTACAGCTGAAGGGAGTCGTTTCGTTTTTGGTTCTCAACTTGTCGATAATTGGGTTTTCGCATTTGCAGTATTGTCAGTAATATTTTTTTTTAGTTTTTTTGTCTCCATTCTCTACTATTTGGGTGTGATGCAATGGGTCGTCCTGAAACTGGGCTGGATACTGCAACAGACCGTAGGAACCACTGTATGTGAAAGCGTTGTTGCAGCAGCAAATATATTTCTGGGCATGTCCGAAAGTCCGCTATTGATAAGACCATACTTAAAATTTCTAACAGCAAGTGAAATTCATGCAATTATGGTTTCGGGTTTTGCCACAGTTTCAGGTACAGTTCTGGCTGCTTATATATCGTTTGGTGCATCGCCGGCGCATCTGATAACTGCAAGTGTAATGGCAGCACCCGGTGCTTTGGCTTTTGCTAAGCTATATATGCCGGAAGAGGAAGAGAGTCAAACATCATCCGATACTATAATATTACAAAAATCGTAAGTAGATAACAATAATAAGTACATAAATATTATAAAGGAACTTAAATGCAAATATGAAAGCTTGAGCTGACTTCATATGATTTGCTATATTTCCAGGCCATTTCAACTGACTTCTATTTGTATCAAACTTAAATTTCTTTAATTTCAATACTTTATCGGTTTGATACGAATAATCCAAATATAAATTTGAGCACTTCTCTGAGTATATTAAACTTTGCATATTTTTAGTGAAGACGAATCACTTCTTGGTGCTGCGGCCTCTGGTGCTGGTATTGCTATTCCCATTGTATTGGGCATCACGGCAAATATTGTTGCGTTCCTTGCATTTATTGCATTCCTTAATGCAATTATCGCTTGGCTGTTCCTATTGATCGATGTGGATGGTGTTACCTTTGTATGGATTTTTTCAAGACTTTTTATACCACTTGCTTGGTCAATGGGTATACCCTGGGAAGATTGTGATGTTGTTGCCAAAATATTGGCAGTAAAAACAATTATAAATGAATTTGTGGCATATGAACGCTTAGGGTATTACACGAAAATTCAGGAAATTAGCGTAAGTTGTACATTTAAAAGTTGATGTAACTTGAGTAAATGTCATTCACGTTACATTTTCGAAAAAAGTAAAATTTATAATTTTTACGCAATTTTTATCTTTTTGTATAATAGGCTCGCAGTTCTGGAATAACAACATTTGCCATATGTGGTTTTGCAAATCCAGGCTCAATGGGTATTTTAATTGGTTCACTTTCTGCTATGTCTCCAACGAGTAAAAGTAGTATCGTAAGGGTGGCCTTCAGAGCTTTTGTTGTTGGCAGTATTGTTTGCTTCGCATCGGCGAGTTTCGCAGGTGAATTTCACAAATAATAGACATCTCTATTTTTTTTCATAAAAATCTCGTTATTTCTTTTGATAAGAATGTAGCAAGTTGAAAAACATAGATTTAAAGTATTGAAACTGCAAATTTTTAAGTTTTATTAATTTTTTCTCGTTTATATTAAGGAATTCTTATGAATGAGGAAATGGAAAAGGCCATGTATGATAGAATATTTGCAAACCTAGACAGTAAAAATCCGGCGGCCAATCAAACTGCCGGAAACAATGCAACTGATGCTCAACCACCCAGCGAAGAATCATATTTCAGAAACAATTTATTTTAAACAAAATTATTAAATGTATTCGAGAGACAAATCATATAAATATATGGATATATTTTATAAAAAACTAATTTCATTTGTATATGAGGTAGGGCCGCATTACGTTTTTTACGGCCCCAACGGCAACCACTTTGTGTATTAATTTATTGCTACAAGATTTTAATTGTGTTGGTGCAGACAACGGATAAAGTTGATGATCTTTATTTGTGTTTTTGGAACAAAACAACACAAAATTTAATATTATGTTTTTTGCTGAGCTTTTATGTTCAGTACTTTTAGTGCGAAAACCCCAAAAAAATTACAAGCGCAAAATGCATTCAAGAAACAAAAAATGAGTAACTAGCTGCTTATACTAGTTTCAACCACCGCTACATGGTATCATCAGTAAGCTTTGTAATCCGAATTTTAAAAATCTGCAAGCATACTATATTTTACTTTTCGCATTGACCAGTTAAGAAACATAGCAAAGAATATAAACATAGCGTGCCAAGATTTTACATTTTTTACCCCCTTTATATGCAATTGCTCGAGCAATATATAATACGATGGTTTATATTTAGTAATTTTTATTTAAGTAACAACTTTAAAAAATAATATACGATTTCTTTTTCATTTTGAAAATTTTATTCACCTAAAATTTATTTGTCCATCACCAAAATAATATTGATGAATTAACCACCTTAAATTTGAATTATTGTATTGTATTGTATTTTAATGCAAAAAAATGTCTAGTTCCATATTAATCAATAAAGGATTTTTAAGCTTTTATTGGAATAATTTTAAGAAACCTGGAATGATATTCTAAGTTAATAAAATGAATAACAAAATCGAAAGCTAGACAATTGAAGCGATAAAATAAGATTTCAATTTAGGCATAAGCAACAATTTTCAAAATAAATTGATACATTATTGTACAGAATATGTAAATATTTCATTGAAATTGACAAATAATTTCGTTCAATGCTAACAAGTAGAGTATAAAATTGAGAAATTTACAAAATATTGAGTTTGTAATAGAAATAAATAATATTTTACATGATAGTTTATATTTATGTTGTGTTATGACCTAAACTCATCTTAAATGAATTTATTTTTTATTCTTTTTATATAATATTTATTGTTTTTTTTTTAATATTTGTATCTGTAAATAGCAACACCAGCAACACCAATTAATATCGAACCCATCAGATAGCCAAGCAGTTTAAGCTGAAAATAAATGAAAAAACTCTTAACTGAAAACTGAGATGTTAAAAAAAACTTACTTTTGAACTTTCGACATTTTGCTGTTTTTGTGGTTGTTTGTTTTTCTGTTCCAATTTCTTTGCTTGACCCAACATTTTTTGATACATTTCTTTTTCGTTGTGCTCTTCACGACGCGCTTTTATAATTAATTTAGCAAGATCCTGCAGCAAAAACAATACCAAATTATTAACAATTATCAAATTTGAAATGTAAAAATTTACTTGTTGAATTATACGGCTTTCTGGTTCTAGAGTAGCAGCCTTTTGCAGAAGACTTATTGCGCCTTTTGTGTCACCCTTTCCCTCGAGAATCTAAAAGAATTGAGAAATTTATTCTATTCAACTTGGAGATTTATTTATATTATTTTTAAAAGGTACAATCTAAAATCCTGTAGGAACATTTCTGTCATCGTTGCCGTCTATAACATGATACTTATTTTTTCAAACACTTTCAATAATTCAGTTAAATTCGGGAACATTTCGCAGTATGTAATGCTATTTACATTTGCGAATTGTCATAAGTTTCATTTTGTAACAATTTCAATAACTTATGCTATAACGACAAAAATATAGCAACTGAATCTTCTACTAAATCAAAGTTTAAAATAAATATCTATGTTACTCTACATACCCTGCCCTTTCTATATAAAGCCTTAGAGTTATTTGGTTGACAACGCAAAACATGTTCAACGGATGTCAATGCTGCATCAAAAGCAGAAATTTTTATTTGTGCCATCGCCAAATTATTATACACAATTAGTCTGTCGTCAAGCAGCGTTTGCAAATCGCTATTTGAAAGCTATAATTACAAGAGGAAATGAATTAATTTGAATATTTTGTTTAAGCCTTTAATGTTAAACTCACTTCAATTTCTTCTTTATCAAACTCTGCATCTGGATCGCCATCACGATCATCCAAATATTCTAAAGCACGTCTGTACAATTGTATTGCTGTATTGAATTCATTGCGGTTATACCAGAAATTAGCACGTTCCTTCTTTCGGTTGCTATATATTAATTAGTACACAATAAATAAATATTGCAATTTAATCGTTCATTTTGAAACAAAGAGGAAGTCACATATTATTGGCAATGAGAGTTAAATATTGAAATTAAGGCCATATATTTGTTTTAAGTATATTGATACATTATCATAATTACTTAATAAATTACTAATCATGCTCTTAATAGAAAACAATCTTAACTACATGTATAGTTTTTCTAAAAAACGCAAAAAAAAATTTATTAATTAAGAGGTCCTTCCTGTGAAGTAAGGTTTTAAGCATTTAAAAAATAAAGTATACCATGCAATTCTAATTTTACTTAAAAAAAAAATACAATAAAAAATGATTAATTTTTTATTATTTTTTATAAACTAAAAAATTCATTAATTCTGTATCATAAATATAAATTTAGAGATTTTAGGCTTTGATAAAATCTATCCTGAATTTTTAAATTGTTGAAACGGTACTGTAAACTATTTTTAAGAAGATTTTTGACTTCAAATACATATACATATACGTATTTCAAGTCTCTACAGCATATCGAAAATTCAAAAAAATCGAAGCATATGGCCAAGAAAGTGCGCATTTGCTTACGGAATGATCGCCATGAAAAAAGTTTTAATATAAAATATTTAAAATGGCTTTTACAAAGTACTTACCCATATTTCCTGCGCAGTTCAAATCCTTTTAAATCAGAAAACTCTTCATATTTGGAACTTACTAAATGCACCTCGTAAATAATCTAATTAATAGAGTAAAAAATTTAATTATAAAGATGTGAAACTGGCAATAGATAACAGAACTCTTAAGCTACATAAAATTATTGTTTAACAAGCATCAAGATGTTTTACACAGTGTTAGTTTTATACCATACATACAGGGTATATTTATTTGTCATTACATATAAAAGGGTAGTTATAGGTATTTAAAATAGTATGTATTTTCACGATAACGAAAATATTAAACGAAATAGTTCAAGGTTATTTGATACGCTGGCTACATCTTCAACTACCGCTCGTTGGTTTTACGTTTCATGTTATTGAAATGTTTGAAATTCCTAACTGGGAGGTTCTAGATAATTCAAATAAATTTCACACAAAAGCAATGAATCGTTCGGACAAGCTTTGGAGGTGAATTTCGACAAGAGGGTGTGACGCTTCCAACATAAGCAAAAACTTTAAAGCGCCATACTGTAGGAGTTATTTGAGGCAATGTTATCAAACAAGCAAACAACAGTTCGGAGTGGCCGCAGATGAGAAGTTGGAAAATTTTGACAAGTAGGCTTGGAATCTTCCAAAAAAACAGTTTAAAGTGCTATACGGCGTTAAGGAAATAAGACGAAATTTCAAATAACAGTACTACTAAGAACACTCCTTCGGATAAGCACTAAACACAAAGTTAATGTTATAAAACACGGATCAACAATTAGTAACATAAACAAGCATAAGAAAAAAAGTGAACAGACTTAGATATGTGGGCGTTGCATTTTATACACAAACTTTTAAAACAATGTACTCCGAGTAATTAAAATATAGTTCATTATTAAATAAATTACGACACTTTGTGAAACAAACGACAACAGAGCACCCTAACGCGCCCGTGCTACAAAACCGTGGAAAATATTCCGTTTTAAAAATAATTTAAGACTTGCAGTGCAGAAAATTTAATTTTTGACAAGACAAAAGATTGTTATCTAGTTGATGCTTCAAACTACATATAGTGTTCTATTTGAATTCACGTTATCACGGCCTTCTGGTATTGCTTACAGCATTTAGGATACATAAAAATTAATTTCACAATATTTTAACTACTTATATATATTTTTTTAGAACAAGTCTTACGCATTAGGAATATGCAATTTTTTAAAAAAATATCATGGATATCAAATATATATCCTTGGACACTCTTAATTTATGATTAGATTAATTCTTGTTACATAATTGCTAAAATACCAAATAACACATCTATCTAAGTTCTAGTATTATACATATTTAATTGAAGTTTACCGTAGCATCTGCTGGAATTGATTTTTCTGCATTTTGCTCATTTTTTAGACCTATTGATCCATACGCAAAGCGTGGGTCAACCACAATTTCGGCGATTTCCCCAGTGCTCATTAATGGAATCGCCATATCAAGACCTTGAACAACCTGTAAAAGAAAAAATAAATTAATTTATGTGTCAGAATTAAGATTTGAGACAATACTGCCTTTTATTATTTCAAAATTGAAGATAATTGAGATAAAGGTCGAAGTCTAAAAGTTTTCAGCTGAGCAATTCTTTTGGCAATTTATTTCTCAAATTTTGAATATTTCAAATAACTGCAATTTAAATTCTGCATTAACTATGAACATATGCACCTGGATAAATTAATAATAACACACATAAATCCATACATAAAAATTTTATATTTCGCTTTAAAAAGTTTTCACTTATAAAAACTATGCTAACTAGCAACTTTCTAGGCATACACAGTGTGTATAAAGGTGGCAGAAAGTCTAAAAAGTTAAATTGGCTTATTTCTAGAGTGGGTATTAGTTCATTAAATTTTACTAAAACTTTAAGTCCAAATTTGAAATTTATATAATGAATTTTAAATCCAGCTAAAAGTAAAATCTTAGAGAAAACTCATTACGCAGTATTTTTTATCTTCCAATGATGTAATTTATGTTGTTTCTAAAAAAGAACAAATTCATTGTTTCCCCCTCTACCAGTGGTACATTTCTACTTTTTTCGGTACCTTCTTATTTTTTCCCCATTAATTTTTTTTTTTGAATTCTATTTTTATTTAATGCTAATAATAATATTTTTATTTAACGCTAAACGTTTAGTGCTAGTTAAATTTGTTTTTCACTGCCACTAAATGTTTAGTGGTAGTAGTTTTTACATAACCTACGTATAGTGGTAGTAGATTTTGTTTTCCACAAACACTTAGTGCAAGTAGAGTTTTCAATTCCACTTCAGTTTTAACGTTTAGTGTAAATAATAGTGCATTGGGAATTTATTATGTAATTATTTTTTTAAAAATAAAAGTGTTGAACGGAACTTTTTTAAAAAATTCAAACATTACACTTTATGATGTCACATTTAGCGTCGCTCATCAACGGTTTTTTGTTCTGTGGGATAAAACCAAGTTTGAATTCACTAGCTGTTATAAATGACGAACTGATGTTTTGCCAGTTAGATTAGATTGAGCACCATGGCTGTGTCGTTGGGTCTTTTAACTTTGCCGATGAAGTTTTCCTGAAGACCTTTGAGTTTATGTTGGGCGAATTTTTTGGTTGTTGCGCAAGTCTGTTGAATGTATACATCTTGAGCCAAAGAGAAGCTACTAGAAGGTGGATCTTTATATACAGATATGGTCTATTTGGTTTCCTGTCCGGTGATCAGGTGAAACACATGTATTTTTGTACTCAAGTTTGAGCTGAAACGCAGTAGAACTGGGTTAAAAGTAGCCGTTTTAATTTTTCGTGCTGACGCCATGTTATTATTGTCACTTCTCACATTAGGGTTTAATTCGCCCATAACCATAAGTATATATTTCTTGTGTGAGGAGATTACCGTAGCCATTAGTTGGGTATAAAACGCTTCTTTCGTTTTGATGTCAGCGACCTCATTTGAATCATATATTTTCAAGTTCCTAACTCTACTTTTGAAGCTAGACCACATTATTTTATTTCTGACAGGTTGCCACTGGACTGGCTGGAATAATACAAATATTTTAAATACCAAATTTTTGGACATTTTTGAAAAGCTGATTCTTGTAGCTCAGCCTCCGCTGCACTCACTAGCTTCTTTCAGTCAATTTCAAAAAAGATTAGAATATGTACAGCACAACAAAAGTCAGTAAACTTACGTTCTTTGAAACACTTGGCGACACGCCACGAAGAAAAATTAACAGTTCAGAGAGTGTTTAATCTACTGATTGTTATTAGAGGTCCAATTCAATAATTTTCCAAAATTTTTATAATTCGCCAGATTTTTGAACAAATGTTGAAAATAACCTTAAATTTTCTATTGCCTTACAGAACGAAGGGTAATTTTATTTTTTTTATTCAAACATGCCAATTCAAAAGCAAATTAACTTGCTCTAATTTTATCGTTTTTGGGCCAATAAGTGATGCCTTTTCTTTTTTGTACAGTTTTGATCATATTTTTTGATAAAAAGCTTATTTTCCAAGAAAATCAAGATAAAATGGAAAACGGCAAATTTCAAAAAGATGTAGCTTTGGTAAATGTTATTATACACAAGACTTAAGAATTATTAGTAAAAGTTTCATTCCTAAAAAATTGTCAATCTGAAATTCTTCATTCATTGGACCAAGTAAAATGTTAGACATTTTGCAAAATACATATTTTCAGGTTGGGTAGTGTTTGCGTTTTGCCTGCACTTACCTCAAAATCACCAACATGCAATTGAAATGCTTCCTCGTTTTCTACAACCAAACCGCTCACCAGTTTTCCGGTGTATGTGATTGTGACCAAATCACCACGAGTTGGACGTTTCCCTGATTTTGATTTGCTTAGGATCCGCTTCACTAATTGACCATTACCAAGTATATCGCATGATTCGCCATCACCCTCAGATGGCTGATCGCCTTCTACAGATGCTTTGCTTGGATCCACCGACCCGTCTGGCGCAGCAACATCTGCTGTTACTTTGACAGCCTTTTCGCTAACTGGCCGTAACACCGCACCCGCAGCTGCTGCAGTCGTTTCTTTTTCAAGCAGCGCTTGAGAAGCAATTTTCATGTCCACCTCGTTAAGATTGGAAAGATCCTCAAAGGAACTGTTACTTGATTTTTCAGTATCCATGATGGCTGTGATGAATATAAGAATGAAACGCGTGGTGTACTTTGACCTGTGGACAAAAAATTTAAATGCATTTTTTGACATTCCAGAAATTTCGTTTTGGTATTATTAAATTCTATTTATTCACCTGGTATGTTATGTTAAATTGATCCGTTTTTATTCAGCAGCTTATTATAAATGCAATGATTTAATTAACGTATTTCTACCTTGTTTTTTGGTTACAAAAAATAAAGAAATTTCCAACAAAAAAAAGAATTAAAAAAGTTCATGCAAAATTGTCGCCTTACGATTCGCGGTGCTTTATGTAAAATTTGATGTCTTTTTTATTCTATTTTAATTCGAAATGTTAAAAAAATTAAAAGAAAATTTATAGGAAAATTAAAAAATTTTCCTTTCTCCTTGCCGTACAATATAATGAGCTGCTGAAGAGTTTACTTCTGTCAAAGCCAAAATGATTTTTCACACAAATGACATTGCAGCAGTGTTGCCAGAGCTGGAAAAGGCTATATGTTACATTTAAAATTTTTTAATACATACATATATGAAAAATAGCCAAAAATTTTAAATTATAATTTGTCCCAAGGAAAATATAGCTGAAAATTTATTCGCTTTATTCAATATGCGTTAGCAATAGTGGCCAAATAGTCGGCCAACTGTTAATTTCATGTGTACACAATGTTGAGACCAACTGTACTACGCGTTGTACAATCCGTTGTGCTCTTTTATACAAACGCTGTGATTACTCATACAATTTTTTGTCCAATTTAAATAAAATCGAGGCTCTTTGCATTATCGTTTTCAGTCATATCCACTCTTCGACACAATCCACACTTTTATAAACACGTCTGCATCATACTTAACTAAAAAAAATAACCAAAAATATACAAAAGTACATACAAATGTTGCGACTGGTCATGCGATTCGTCAAAATATTAAAAATTTTGGGTTTTTCGGTACAACGTGTTGCACAACCATACCAAAGTTACAATCTATTGTACAATTCGCATAATCGTATAAGATTGTACAAGCTGTTGAACGAGAGATCGCAACGTTAACACTAGGGGTAAGAGAAAAAGGTTAAATAATATCCAAATTTTTCGGCTAAAACTTTATAATAACGTTAAGTCTAGCCGGAAAGAGCCTGGCAACACTGATTTGAAGAGAAAAAGCTGACAGATGAATAACAAAGAACAATCAACAAAAATGAAATGACAGATGTTTCAAGTAATGAGTTTGTTATGGCGTTGCAAGATGTAAATGTTACATCATTAACCTTTTGAGGATAAATTAAAGGTACCAATTATATGTGCATATAATATTTATATTTTTACAATCTTGGTAAGCATTTCTATAAGATCGAATTATTTAACAATGTCCAATAGCCTACTTTCTGTTTATTTACTTTATGAAAAGGGTATTTCTTCCACTACGCTACGTGCTGGTTAGTTTGAATAAACTTACCCACATTGAATTTTGAAATATTTATTTAAATAGTCAATCTTTCATTTCACTCGTGCCATCAGTCTGCCATTTCTTCGTGTCATTTCTACTTCCCGTTGCGCGCAAGTTCGAACGATCGATTTGAAGTTATGAAAAATGTTATATGTTATAGATCGGAAAAATGTATATACTTCTATGAGCATAAAATTTTTCATTCAAACATACATAAGTAGCAAAGTAAATATAATAATAATACAAGAAGTGTAAAAAAGTGGAATAAGTGTGAATAGGTGAGTGAAAAAAGATGCTTCAGCTTGTTGCGTATTTGGGGGAGATTATGATATCCGTGGCGTCGAGATTTGACGATGTCAAAATAAATCTAAAATGTTAAATGTTTGGTTTAAGAAAACCAAACGAGTTATCGATTTTTTTTTAAATTTTCGATTTATTTTGAGCTGTTCTATTGAAAAACATTCTTAAATTGCAGCGCCATTCAAATCTTAATTCTAATCAAAATCAGATTTTCAAGTATCGTTAAGTCGAAAAATAAACAAGATATCGATTTTTTTTATATAACATTTTCTATTTATGTTGACGTGTTATATTGAAAAAATCGTCAAATTGTGGCGCCACGGATATCGTAATTGTGCCCGTTTTTGTGCTAGTTAGGCAGCACTGTGCGCAAGATAAAAACGGAAAAAATTTAAAATATGGTTGCCGAAACCATGATAATTGTAATAATCAACTTCAATTTCTTAGGCGCTACGACTTAGCAAATTACTTATAATTGTTTTAATAATAGCGCCCCGTGTAAACAGATTTTAAAGCTCTTATATCGTCGTTGAAATTTATTTAGAGATCCACCAAGAACGATAAATAAAGTAAACGCAATTTGCAGCCAACCCCATAGATTTGAAAAATAAGTTCGTTAATGATTTAGTGACAAATCAGGTGGCAACTCTAATCAATTGTCACTCGTTAGTTTTAATTTCTATTCCAAAGTGCGGCTTTATTTTTTAAGTTAAATTTTGCTTTTTTTGCGTGAACGCGAATAAGAAAATTTAAAAAAAAGTAAAATTAATATCTTCACTATTGTTTTGTGATAAATTCAATAAAATATTGAATAAATATTTTGCAAAATATTCAAAATCTTAACTAAAGTGGCATCGTAGGCAGAGCCGCTATTGAAAGTGCAGTGTTTTGTTGTTGCTTTTTATATTGTAAATTGAAATGTAATTTTGTTGAAATTTTTTTTCATTTGGAAATGAGCTATAAATGTTTCATCAATTTTTAATTTAATTTCATTACATAAGTGCGTTGTAGTTGGATTGTATTTCAGTGTCTTCAAAATGATCAGTAGTTCTTCAATTCTGTGAGTAAGTACCTACGTTTTTTCAAAACTCATTTAAAATTAGTAGGGGTTATGGGCCACTGCTGAAACTTTAACGCTATTTTAACTTATGAAAAAATTAAGAAAATCAAAATGAATAAATATTGATGTAAGAAGGAAAATAAAGTTTATTGGATTTCAATTATGACCTGAAGTCATAAATTGGGCGCCTTGAAATTTATCTTACACCTATGGTGTGGTAAGGTTTTTAAAATTGCATGTAGAATCAGAAAAAATTGCCTATTCGTGACAATATTTCTATCCATATAAATTACTCAACTCTAATACATATATATTGGAATCGAAATCTGATCCCTCTATAAGTCGAATAATTAGTGAGTAATTAGTGATGCGATAAATGCATTAATAGATTTGTTTTTTTAAATTCAACTTTTTAAATTTTTTTTGTTGCTGACTTAAAATAAAGTGTATTAAAAATTCAACATTGTGTCAGAGATTGATTAATACCTACATACGCAGTATTATTACAAGAATCACGATGCCCCAGGGCAGCATGATAATACGTTTCTTTTTCATTTGATTACTTAACCAAAAGTAAAATTTACATGATAGTTTTTTTTTTATCATATTTTTACTGCCTTAGATGTGTTAATTTTTCATGAGCTCAATGCGGCATAACCTTATATTTTCATCTTTAAATAATTAAGTATCTTGTGCACTGGCAACTCATGTATGTATGTTCGCCCAATATATATCATTTATTTGTATCCTTGTCGACCAGTCTAGACTTCGTGCTCTCGTTGTCCTTGACAGTTTTGTTGTAGTTCTTCAATTTTTGTTCAATTTTAAATATTTATACAACATTGTGCAGTCAAACTGAGATGATAAATGTTTAGACCAGTATACGAATGAGACTATGTATACTCAAGGGGAAAATTTTTTGGGCCTAACTAAATATTACAGAATGAATGAACAAGTTATATAGAATTTTACAAATGATTGCTAAAAATTTTTCTGTTTCAATTACTTCGTCTCAATTATTTTACTATGGTAAGCACTTCGAACGTTCGAAAGTAACTATACTTTTTTTGTCGAGACATTTTGGTTTTGCTGAGACTTTTTTTTATCGAAAATAAAAATTAAAATTAATAGAAAAATTTTGATTAGAATTAAAAATGTTTCACATAAAATCAACAAAGCTCTGTTGCCTGAGCTGCTAAGAAATTTGTAAGCTTTGAAGGTTACCCACCGGAATTGAGCCCTAGTAAGTAAGCGCTTTTTGCTGAAAAACATACGCTTGCTAAAGACTTTCTAGTGACTGTTTTCTCTTGAGTAACTAGTCACTAAATTAATGTTTGCATGTAAGTGAAGTCCCAGGTTTGATCCACAGCTTCTGAATGAGTTCTTAAAAAAAGTTTTTCTTCATTAAATAAATTATCTCGTCAATTCTATACTAATTTACACATAATTGAGTATATTTGCATTACAGTGTATTTGCGCTTTCAAAAAAAAGTTTATATGTTAACATTTATCATTGTTAGTTTACAAACTTAAAACAATTCCAGTTTAGAGCATCGATTATGCAGAATTTATAAATTATCATGCCCTAAGGATACATGATGTGTAGTTATTAAAACCAGCGTAAGGTATTTGCATTTGCCATATCAGCTGTTGCTTCTGATGTCGATTTCGATATGCAAGGTAACACCATTTGTAATTCACATACTACATATTCAAGAGCATTCGAAATGAAGGATAATATGGTAATTAATAACCATATGATTATAATCATACTTTTGAAATCGATTTAAAGACTTCCAATTAATGACAATTTTAAGAGGGGCTATTGCTCCTTCTAAATTCGCTATAAGAATTAAAAATCGACGTCAATAAAATGGTTCTTGATAAAAAATAAGGATGAGCGGGAATTATGGTTTTGAACAAATTATCAATGAAACAATTTATTTGCTAGTTGACTTTTATTTGCAACTGTTGCTTTTAGTCTTCTCTTAATAAAAATTTTCCAACATACCAAAAAGATGCACAATTAGGCGGGTTGAAAAGGTTTTTTATTTTTAAATTCTAATTTATATTAGTGAAAAAAGTTTGCAATTCAGGCTAAAAAATGTTCATTTAAAATATTTTGTAATTCTAAGTAATTACTTGCTTTAAGAGCATGATACGATACATCACTGATTTGATATGAAACTTATCGATATCACATTAATTATACTGTGTTCAAAAATGAGACCAAAATTCTGAAAGAATGACATTGGGGTTGAATTTGCCTAAACGTCAGCGTTTCGAGATATCGGTTAATTAACCGGTAATTGTCGCGGCTACAAACGCATCTCCATGACTTACGATTTTCTTCAAGTCTGAGAGGTTTAGCGTCTGAGGCAATATTGCTCCTCATGAGAAGACAGCGTTCTTTTTCCATTTACACTACCACTCCAATACCACTCCTTAACCTGTACAAACGACTCGTGCTTTTAAAAAGCATGCATATTACATATTTGAAAAAATGTTTAATATTCCGATAGTTCGAGATGTTAACCATGTTAACCTTAATTTTAAATGTCCTTGAATGACAGTATAAATAAGTAAAATACCGAAAAGTTTTAGTTCCAATAAAAGCATAAAGATGGCGGAAAATTGAGTTTTGAACTTGTTAAGGTTCACATATCGGAAAATAAGAGTTAATAGACACTGGCGTAGGAACACATTACCACATAAATGAAATTTAACACCTTGAATATAAACAAAATGGGCTCAAAGACATGTTCATAAAAATAAAACAAATAATACGCTAAGAGAGCTAAGTTTGTATGATAATGCAAAATTGCGCGCATTTTAAAAAAGGCTTGGCACTTGAAATATAGGTGGTAGCTTTAAAGTGCTATGCTAAGAGATTTATTTAAGACAAGTGGTACATGCGCGACTCCGCTCGCGCACTACTAGTTGTTTTCTCAAGAGTAACAAAAAAAATTAAAAAGAGTTTGTTCCTTGGACTCCGAAGCCAAACAGAAATGGTATAAATGGGTGGAAAAAACAAAAATAATAAAACAAATTTCAAGAAACATCATGAGCATTAACAACGAAAAAGCGAAAAAAATTTTCGTGTACATGCCCGTAATAAGAAGGACATTTCCTTCAAAAACCCAAAACAACAATAACCTTTTTCATCACAAATATGTTGTTTTACTAAAAAAATTATTAAAATCGATTCAATATATTTTGCGCCAAAGCGTTACAAACCAATTCTGTTTAAGCAATTTTATATAAAAAGTGCAGATAATGGAACCAAATTTACACAAAAAGTATTTGCTCAAGTTCTGGGCAGAAATAACTTTGACAAGAAGGCGTGACCTACAAGCATAATATTCAAATACCTATACATACTGAGATAGTTATTTGAGATAATACAAGAAAACAAACTCTAAGAAGGATTTGGACAAGCACTAAGCGAAAAAAGTAACCGCATTAAGACAAGAGCGAAACAATACCCTTTTAATAAAAATTTAAAAATATTCTATTTTTGCTGTGGCAATTTCAACGAAAGCAATAGCAGAATAAAAAATCTAATTCAACAGATACCATCTGTAATGTGTTGAAAAAAAAAACTAAACGCGAACTTGAACATTCTTTGCAGCGAATTGCTAGAGGTGCGATAGATATTGGAAGATACTTATGTCATTTTGTACGTCTGTTTGTCTGTCTATCTCTTTGCCTGTCTGTTTGTTTGTATGCTTGACTGTCTGACATCTTGCTACGTGCTAAGCAAATGTAAAAATTTCCTTGAACGCAAAATTCACGTAGGCATCTTTCAGGATCACGCGGCGAAAGTAAAAGTTGCTCGAAAGTTATTTACTTAAAAAATGAAAGATAGAGAAAAAAAAACCAGAACGTTGCGTTAGCGCAAGTGTGGGCGCTAACATTAGAGAATGGTTGCTGAGGAGCATACTGTCATCCTTATCGTAAGCTTGTTACGTAGGTGACCTTAAAAAATACAAATTCGAACATTTGCACGAAATAAATAAAAAAAAAGGACAAACCGAAAAGGTAAAGCAAAAGCTAAACAAATTTAATTTAAAAATCTGCCAAAGGATCAAGGTTAACATTGCTGACAGTGGCAGGAATGTTTAATCCGATAATCATTTGACATTTTAAAGAGAGCACAGAGATAAAGGCAAAGAAAAAATTCACAAACAGGGACACATTTAGATTAAGGCCAGCGGCGTTATGTACTAAGTGAAAGTTAAAATTTTAAGTTTTAAGAAAAATTGATTTATTTTTAAATAAATACCTGTTACAAGCTCGATGAAGGTGCAATAACAAAACTTGTGCCTTGTAAAAAGGTGAAAAATGTATTATTCAGGCAGAGGCGTACCGTGCATATTGGGCGCCCGGGGAAAATAATTATTTGCCGCACTTACCGAAAAAAATTTTCGAGTTTTTGAACAAACATTTTATTTACCTCAAGAAAAAAAAAAAAAAAGAAAAAAATTTCCACCTACACATTCAAATTTACTACATCGACTTAATTTCATTCACTACAAAAAAAAGGTCCTCATTTTTGATTTTCAAAAACCCTAGCACAATGAAACATTTCACGAAAATTTCGCCGCCCCCTCGGCTCCACCCTAGGTACGCTACTGTGTTCAGGTCAGAAACTTTGTGAGAAGTTCAAGTTTTGGATTGTATGGTAGGTCTGCAATTTTAACCATAGGTCAGAAACTTTGTTCAAGTTTTGGATTGTATGGTAGATCTGCAATTTTGACCACATACGTTTAAAAGTTTATCATTCTACTACAACGAAGTAATCACCGGTTGCGCAATAATGGGTTTAATTCTCTTTTTTGTACGCCTGAGGTGTAAAGAATTACAGAAGAATTAGAAATATCATCCAAGAAAATTGTAATAAATAAGGAAAATCTGGAGCAAATTTTTACAATCTGTGGTAGGTTGACTTTAGGCTATGTGACATCATTAGAGTTTTTCAGGAAATGGCTTTAGCTATGTCATATTAAAAGTGTTATAAGCCTTTATGACTTACATAATTTTAAGATGATTTTGAACACATTTATACAAAATGGATTTCCTTCCGTGGAAAATTTCAAGTGGTGGTGAAAATATAATGAAAATTAAATATTACTGTTTCAATAGATGAATTTATTTTAAACAAATTTGGAAATTTTTTAGACTATTATATTTCTAATATTATGAATTATTTATTTCCTATATTCCGTAGAACAAGATTACATGTATCCAAGAAATTTGATTATATAGCAATTTTTATGATTTGGCCTTATTGAAGCTGCACGCTCGCATTGAGTAAGCATTAATGCGACGGTCAATATGTCAAACGCTTGGAAATTTACACTAAAATATTTTCATATATTCATGGGTTAGCTTAGGTACACAATATTGCTAGAATAATGTACATCAAAAGTGATATGAAGATATAAAATTATGGGGGGGGGGGAAATAATTCAATTCATTATTTACCTACCAGTTTAACCGAATTTGCAGAAGTACCTATACTCATTTTCCAAACACTAGAAATTTCAACGTGCGTACTATATATCATCCGAAAATTGAATGCTCTACATGAAGTATGCAAAAAAGACGATGGCCATTTTTTTTTTTTAAACAAAATTAAATAAATTTGTCTTCTTCTCCTGCTCCTTAGAAATATTTGTAAAAGCAAAACTTCCTTCAAGCATCACCGGTTGCATCACGCACAAAATGCTTCAAGGACTTGTATTCTTACATAACCTGCAGCTATAACTGCAGCAGCAGCAGTAGCAGCAGCAGCAATAGTAACAGAATCAGCACCACGACAGCATTTTCGAGTATGCAATAAGGATTCGTGCACTCGCTTGTTTGTTGTGTGAAAAAGAAAATAAAAGAAAAAATTTTGAAACTTCACAAAATGAAAGTTTTCTGTCTTCATTCGCTTTTTTCTGTTTGTAATTTTGTGCTTCCTTTTTACAACTTGTACGTGCGAATTGGATATTTTCCCGCAGTGTTGTAATAATAAAAAAATAAAAAATAAATAAAATAAGAAAATACATAGTCTTGAGTATTTTTCCAATTAAATCTATAAGATGTTGAAGGATGAAGGACCGAATGGACGGACGGACGAATGTTAAAAGAAATAATTGAAGAAAAATATTGAATTTTTGAGTGCTTAATTGATAGAATTTATAAAAGTCTTAGATAAAATAATGTTTACCGATAAATAGATTTTATTTGAGTATTAGTGTTTGCCAACTTGGTCAACAGATAGATTGGGCTAGAAAAGATTAAAACAGGCGCTTGATAAAATTAAAAAAAAAAACGTTTTCGATAAGAAATTTGATGTAGAATACGATGGTGACATTAAAAATTTTATACAGGGTGGGTGCAATTGTTAAAAGTCAATTTAAACATTTAAATTGTCTATAACAATATTAATTTGTTAATAATTTTTTAAGAAATAATTTTTTTATTTAAGTTCATTTTCATAGCTTTAAAATGCAAATAATTTTGGTTTTCTAGCTTTAACAGAACCAAATCACGAATCTCTCAAAATTTAAATTCGCTCTATTTTGGAAAAAAAATTTTTTTTTTTCAAAAATATCCTCGAACACGTATCTCTTCTTTTTCGATACAGAACCCATAAAAAAAATTTCAGCAAAATCAAAAATGCGTCGTCAGAAAAGTGTTAGGTTTGTAGAAGAACGTCCCATATGATTCGCTAAAGCATACTGGTAAAACTCGTGCTTAACACATAAATACAACAAAACCCTCATTATATTTTAATAAATTTTCCATAAAAATTTATAACATAAATATTGAATTGAATTTAAAACTCTTCTACCCAACATAAATTTTCAAAATAGCAAAGTTTAATTGAGCGCATAAAATGCTGAATCCTCAATGAATCTGTCGTTTCCTTCGTTTTTTCCACACGTTTAATTCATGAACTGCTGGATGTACATACATAGGTATGTATGAGTATATTACGAATGCGTTGATTTCACTTTCAAGCCCTATAAAATGATTACCTTCGCACACTCATGAGCAGCATTCCACCGTTGCTTACTCCTATCAACCCAATTGAAACTGTTTGATAATTCTAAACGTGATCGATGTTTCGCTGGTCCCACTCAGATATTTCTCCGCTTAAGTTCAATTGCAAGCACAGTGTATTTTGCTACATACCTCCCATACCCTTCGTATACCAATAGAAATTTCGTTGATTTTCTGTGTCAATGGATTTCGTAACCAGAATACAAAAAGGTGAATTTTCGCGTTTATTTCTTGGGATGCCAGCAACCATCGCCCTCTTTAGATGGTGGCTGTGTAACGAAATAGATGAATGACACACATTTACTGTAAAATCTTTATGAATAAAAGTGATGCGCACGATTGCTGGGTGAGTTATATGTAAATTGAAATGATTTATTTCAAAATCAATTTGTTTTAAAAATAGATTCAATTGAGGTAAAAATGGCGCTGGGACAACTTATATACATATATACTATAAATGTTCTAGGGTTAACGCAAGTAGTCGATAAGTGTTCGTAGTAATACGAAAACTGTTCTTATTGTTGCTTAGTTATATTTCAATTTATCCATACAAACTTTCTGTTAATTACTGCTTGAAGTAATTTGAATGATTCTTCCGTTTCAGAGATTTTTTAATTTTGAGACATTGTGTTCAAAATTGTTAAGCGAATTGAAAACGAAAACAAAAAGAGACCTTACTGAAGAAACTACAAAAATGTAATATAATAAACGATTGAAACATTTAGCTGGTTGGGTAGTTTAAGTGACCCGTTCAGTATATATTTCTGAACCATTTTCGAACCATCGTTGATGATTAGAATGTTGTTGCCACTCATGATGATGTCAGAGCTCTATTACCCTCCCTGGTGAAAAAATGAATTTTGTATACAAATATCAGTCCTGTAGGATTGATCTAGTTCATTTCAAAAATGCTATAAATTGTGTGATATTTTTTTATAGTTTACAAGTTATTGGGAGAAAACAGTTTCGAAATCTTATCTTTTCGGTTTTTGAAAAGCATTTGAATATATATCTTTTATCCAAAGACGAATCAAAAAGACGAAAACTAACCCTTACCTGCTTCCCTTCTTTGAAGGAAACTCCATTTAAGTAAAACTTTCCTTAAACAAAACATAGCCTTAGTTTAAGGATATACTGCATAAATCAAGACAATGTTGTTTTTAAATATATTTCGTTCCATTAATGACAAATTTAATATCGATAAAAACTTTTATAATAAAAACACTTAAACTATTCTTGAGTATGAGCATTAACTTGCTTAAATGGAGCTTGAAAAATTTCAAAAGGCTTAAAGGCATAGTGTAAGATAAAGTTCATTAAAATTAAAAAAAAGATATTGGCATGCCACTTGCTACACGCAAGTTACTGCTTAAAGAAGAAATGGTAAATGGCCGAAATGGGGGATGCTAAGCGCTCGTCAGAGCTGATTTCCCGCACTAGACATAGTGTCTCGTCAGTTGTTGCAGTCATAACTGGCCACGCTGTCATCGGCAGACATGCGGTGAGATTAGGTGTTATAGTCTAAGAGCTGGCTACATAAAACTGCACTGATCGACTATAGTCGTGATTTTTGTTTTATAAGTTCCCAATGACATCGTCATAACAAGCGTCCATTTTGCAGAAGTCTCATTGGAGGCGGAGAGCGTGGGTGGACAGTCAAACGTGTCAAGTTTTCTTAAAAAAAAAATGATAAGATATAGTTCTGAAAATTGATATAGTATTAGCCTTTGAGTATACAAATGACAAAACAATATTCCCAGAAGTGTAAGTGGGGGCCTAACCGCTCCCAGAAGCGATAAAGTGGTAAGGTATAAGTTGAAAATGTACTCATAAGATATAGTTCTGCAAATCTGTTTGCTGTAAGTTCACAATATAATTAGACAAATTACAAATTTGCAGAAGTTAAAAGTGAGGCTAATTGGAAAAAAGCGTATTTTTCAACGGGCGCAGCGGGTGGTACAAAATATTAAAGTTGCTCCGATCTTCGCTCCCCGGGCACTAAAAGTTTCGTATTGATGCCTATAAGAACCACGTAAAATTTGGTCCATTTCAGAAAATATTTGATGGACCCGCTACCGTTTTGAAAACTGGAAAATGGTCCTTAATCTATCGAAAATCATTAATATCTCCCCGAAGCTACCTCGTAGAGGGATCAAATGTATGACAAGGTCCTATTATTTTTTCTCGTCCAACATTTTTTCCCAACATACTTACCCCCTAGCACCACTCCTTAGCGGGGCTCCTCTGCAAAAATGACATTCTTGTGAAATTATGAAATTGGCTGCTCTCTCTTCTCAGACGCCTCTGGAGGGGTAAAATGTTTGACCATTTTCTATTATTTTTACTCTCCCAAAATTTTCTCTTGGCACACCTACCCCCTATCTGCCACCTTTTTGGAGGTCCCCCTACAAAAACACAAATAATTTCGAAAAATAGTTCATAGCTCCCCCGGAGTGATCCGTACAGGGTTCATATGTATCACTAGATCCTATTTTAATTTCTTTTCCAATATTTTCCTCCAAGATACCTACCCCCTATCTGCCACCCTTTTGGGGGTCCCCCTACAAAAATCCAAAAAATTTCGAAAAACAATTCATAGCTTTCCCGGAGTGACCCGTAGATGTGTCTTGTATACTCAAAAGCTAATACTAGATCAATTTTCAGAACTATATCTTATCATTTTTTTTTTAAAGAAAATTTGACACGTTTGACCGTCCAGCCACGCTCTTTGCCTCCAATGAGACTTCTGCAAAATGGACGCTTGCTTTGACGATGTCATTGGGAACTTATAAAACAAAAATCACGACTATAGTCGATCAGTGCAGTTTTATGTAGCCAGCTCTCCGTCTATTAGGTCCTTTGACTTTTGTTGAAGTTGAGGAGATGTGGAAGAAGAGGAATACATTAAACATTTTCTTTGCTTCTGCCATGCACTTGCTAGAAAACGCCAAAAAACATTTGGTTCGTTTTTATTAAATGATCTGAATGACCTTAGTATAGGTCAGCTATTTAGTGTTATTACGAAATCTGCTTGGTTCAACGAGAGGGTATAGTCAGACACCCTGTGGTATCACATCAACTGTTGGTAAGGACAAATTTTACTAAACTTAAATGTAAAAATCTTCAACTATAAAGAAGCTACAATAGAAATATCCCAAAGTACAAGTTTCCCAATTTTCCACTTTTTTTTATATATAAGTAATACGATTCGTGTTATTGATCATAAAATGTCTAAGCATAAAAGACTCAGAATATGCTGATAACATACATGCATGTTTATTGCCACATGAACAAGATTTGATTTTGAATAGTAAAAATTATAGTCCTGTATACAAAGTAAAATAAAACAGATCAATCAAGTTGAACACCTTTACTTCACTCGTGACTAAGAAAATCCATAAAAAAAACATTTTGTAATAAAATTTACCCACACTATAACACAGTTTATTACAAGTTTGGTCCCATATTTACATACCAAAAAGCTTTTAAGTTGATGATATGTCATAGATTTTAAAATTTTTCTTTTTACAATAAAGCAACAAATAAATCTGACACAACACGCAATTGAATGTGTTTACTAAAAAAAAAAAAATATATATAAAAAAACAACCGCAATTATGTGACTGAAATTGTAATTCCATTTGTAATTGGCAAACAGATTTATACAATTGTGTCATGCAGTATGCGAAACGCGTGGCCCAATAACCTTTTTAAGGACTTAACCGTTTTTCATAACATCAACACAAAATACAAAAAAAAAAAAATACACACACAATGCTGTGAAAAAGGAATAATTTAATTTGATTCGTTTTCACCGCACCAAACTAAACAAAACATGTACAAAAACCGACTGACAACATCTCTCTCACCAAAAAAAAAAAAAAAAATGAAATCGCTTCAATGCAATGCAGTGAACTTCTAACCTTGTAACACACTTAATATCCCTTCTTTTTGAAGTTGAGCGACGAACAGAAATACAAAAAAGAAAAAAACTTCACCAAGAAATGAATCGCATTTGCAGTTGAATTTTAAGTTTAACTGAAGCTAAAAGGAATGAAATAAAAATTCGCAACGTGTGTCGAACGCGCACAAGGGTGGGAAATTGGAAAGAGTTGGGCTGTGCCATGTTTGGTGAAAAGGTGCGAAGCATCTTTTTGGCCCAGTTTGATATGCAAGTTTCTTTTACTTTTTACCATGTTGCTGTGCTTAGCTTAAAAAGTTTTCAAGTAAAACGAATAGTTGTTTGCATAAAGGTCCCACGATTCGATTTCATTTTTGAATACAAAATGTTGCAAATTTGTTTGAGATTTTTTTTTTTTTGTAAAAAGCATATTTTTTACTGAATACCAAAATCTCACTTGCTAAAGAGGCTGAAAATAATACAAAAGCAAAAAGCTTCACAAGTTAATTTTTTTTTTTCGGAGCAAAAAATAGTTATATTTTACTTGGTTTTCATTGCAAGAAATATTGCAGTAAGAGTTTAATCTACGAATTAAAATCTTCTGATCCAGATAAATTTGTTAAAATTGCATTGCACTGCATTATCGAAATCGGTGAGGTCAACGAAAGGCAATTTTTTTGGTGTATTGGAACAGAAATAAATTTATAATTATTTAACTAAGCTTACTGCTCAGTAATTTTTTTTGGCTTTGCTTTGTTTGCTACGGTTCTCAACAAATCTATCCAAATAGAAAAACAAAGCAGGCTTAGATATTCTCACTCATCAGCTTAAAGGTCACTGATGATTCCATTTAACAATGAATGAAACTATTATGACTAACTTTTTTGGTGCTATCGCATACTGTACTGAACAATAAGCTCAGTAAAATAATTGTAATATTTTTAGTCTTGTAAGCCTTTAAGAGCTCATTAACCTTTGACATTGTCCAAAATGGTTTTAGAAATTAGAATTTAGAATTTAAAAATTGAAACGCAAATATTTTGTTATATCGATGTAATGCGTATAAATTTTTTTCTCAAGCAGTATTTAACAATGCTTGCTACAAAAAAATTATTTGTTTCAGCCAAAACAAGACTTTAATTTAATAAGTAAAATTATGATAATATTTTATAAAAGATTTTTTTTTGCGAAATAAGTTCTCGGCAAAAAAATTATTGAACTAGACATAAAACAACAACATTTTACTCACATAAACTTAAAATTTTGTGAATGTTCTTTGAATATAGAAACAACTATAAATTTTGAAAACATCACGTATTTGCATAATATGTATGCATTCGATTTTGTATGTTATAAACGTACATGCAATTTTAATGTTTCAAAACGGCGATAGACTGGCATACAATATTGGGTAGAAAGTAGTCATATTGCATTTGGTGTCGTTATAATAAAAACATTTGTTGAACTAAAAAAAGCTTAAAACAGATGGGATCAGTTATTTTTTTATTTGTTATATCATTATTCCCAATATTTTCAGTAGAAACCACCGATATAGTAATGCAACACACAAATACACATACGATATGGAAATGCTAGAAAGTAAACATAAACACACATACATACATTTATAGCACATGACACATAGTGAGTTTAGAACATTTTACATTTTTGTCATGAAAGAAAATGCATTTCCATCATTAAAAATGCATTGGATTGATGTTACTTATTCCAATACAAATAGTCATACTATACAGTGTATGCAATTGAGTCCATAAGGTAGTGCGAGTAATTTTTTTAAGAGTAAAAGGATCAAATGAATTTCTTAGTAGATTCGTGGATCTAATCTTATATTGATGTGAATAATTTCCATATTTAACAGCGTTCGTTGTTACATACTTCGTAAGTCACATTCTAAAGTTATAGCAAAACGCTTCATATAAAGTGATAAGACAAAAAAAAAAGACATTATTTCTTTTCTCCTACATTATAATCTTCGATATAAGGCCTCAGCCAAAAGTTTTTTTAAATGCTAAATTGTAGTTTTTTGCGAAAACAGAAAATATCCGGAAAAACTAAACCATCGCTTATTTTAAACGCTATCGCATTAAATTCCACTTATTCCAGTTTGTTGGCATCAAAAAAAAAGTCTAAACTGTCTTCTTTGACATGAAAGCGTGATTATTAGGGTGCGCGTGTGAAGGAAGTTGCTTGAATTTAGAAAGGAGTTCCCTTAAATAGAGGGAAACAAGTAAGGGCAATTTTTTCTCTTTTTATTCCCCTTGGGGTAAAAGATATAAGCTACAGTGCTTTTCAAAAACAGAACAGATAAGTTTTTGAAACTGCTTTTCTCCAATTACTTGTAAACTATTAAAGATATCGCAAAATTTGTAGCATTTTTGAAAGTAGCATTGCTAAGATGAATATTGATACCTATTTTGAAAAAAAGGTCACAACCACATCTCAACTTTGTATGGGAGGTAGGCGTGTCCGTGAACCAATTTTTTCCATATTCACAAATTTTTGTTATTACTTACACACATTTTTAGCTATGGACGAAAACTTTTAATCATACGCCAAACAACGTTTATTAAAAATTGTAGTTTTACTAAATTTCACTCCACCCTGCTGATTACCCGCTTTCACTCAATCACAAAAAATGTTTGATACATGATAGATTACTATTATTTATTCGTGTACTTTTGCAGTCACAGTTGCATTAGTAATGTTGTATTCGCACCCAAAAGAAAATAAAGCTTAGTAAGTTAGGTTTCTAAAATGCATTACGTCAGTAAATATAAGTATTTAGAAAAGCAACATATAATTTATGAACAAAAGTCAATAAGTGAATATGTGTGATTTTAATATTTAACATTCCACTTTACCACTTACAAAATTTATTGGATAGGTACAAAGCTGACTATCGTAAAAGAGTCGAAATTAAATAAGCAGATGTGGCCTTTTTGTTAAAAAAAAAATTTATTGATATTTTATTTCCTCACTCTGGAACAAAAATATAAAAGAACGCATTTATGAGCGCGGCACCTACCATATTATTCATAAATTGTTGTCCCATATACCAACAAAACTAAGTAGCCAATTAAGGTGAAAAATTAGTTGCATTTATAAGTCAACTTAAAACACATTGGTTGTAATAGTTAACTCGATGGCAAACTAAATTTATTTCTACTAATTATTTCTTAATTTCTTAACGATGTATTTTCTTCAAATTCTGCGCATATTCCTTCCATGCTTAAATTTCTATCGGCTCTATCTCTTGTAAAAACACGCAATTTTCTGACACTAACACTTTGTTTATCGCTGAATCTGTAACTGCAGTCTCTTCAACCACTTTATCTCTTAGCGCAATATAAAATCTAATCAGTGTGTAAAATCAGATATAAATATTCCAGTTTATACTTTAATTTCGCTTAGAGCAGCAAGTCGAATGAAATCAATACTCTAGCTGGTACTATTTGTAAGTATTTGACCCCTGCACTGACAGCAGCTTCAATCAAGTTTTTACAAAAAAATTCGAATTCGGTTTAATATTATCATTTAAAATAGCATTACTAAAGGATTATTTTTTAAAAATGGCCACATCTTGGCCAGCTGGTAGTATTGCTTGCGAGCTTACTCCTCGTACCTATTCTAAGACTTCTTTTTCAAATCATCTAATCAATATAGTAAACTATAATCCTGATGTCACTCTTGTGTCTTTATCTATTCTCGAAGCATGTGACCCACACAAAAATCTTTCAACGTGTACGAGCAGCAGCTATTGCCTTTCATTCTCTCCTACACTTAACCGATTCACATATGTAGTATATCCTGTTCCTTTGTATTTTTTTACGTTTTTGAACATTTTTTGAAACCAAATATGTCAAAAACTATAGGAGATAGGATGAAAAACCATTTAATCATTTTTGTTTAGAAATACCATAACTTTATAAAAAAATTTAAAAAATTTAAATAAATTTGTTTAAACATTAATTTTTTTAATTAAAAAAATTTTTCTCAAAATATTTTCAATATAACACCTTTTTTTTTTTGATTTTCTTATATGTTATTCCTCAATCAATCGTAAGAATGCATGTGCTTTCATATCGAAATTCCCGCCATAACTTCGGAAACTACGATTTTTTTACTGATGACGCGCATCATGTTTTTTCAACTTAAAATTCGACATAAATTTTTTTTTTTCTTTTTTAATGTTATTCTTAATCAATCCTAAGAATGAATCTGCATTCAAATAAAAATTCTCTCCATAGCTTTGGAAAATATGAGTTTTTCATGAAGGCGCGCATCAGTCTAATTGTATGAATTGTATAATATTTTCCAAAGTTTAAGTTTAAAGTTTAAAAAATAACATTACAAAAAAAAAAAAAATGTCGAATTTTATGTTGAAAAAAAACATGGCAATGTGTTATATTGAAAATATTTTGAGAAAAATTTTTTTAATTAAAAAAATTAATGTTTAAAAAAATTTATTTAAATTTTTTTTATAAAGTTATTGTATTTCTAAACAAAAATGATTAAATGGTTTTTCATCCTATCTCGTATAGTTTTTGAGATATTTGGTTTCAAAAAATGTTCAAAAACGTCAAAAAATACAAAGTGCTTTAATTTTGATATAATTCTGCTGACCAAAACAGAGAAGAGAAGACATATTTAAATCGAAATACATATAACCAAATCTATATCTATATATGCCACCGGACAAACTAGTTTTTATGATAAACTAGTTTTTCCTAAGCCAAACTAGGTTATTTGAAGGCCTGAAAGTATGCAATTTAATTTTAATGTAAAATCACTGTGAATAGCGTATTGGAAATTACCGCAATATTACTGAATTGAGCAACATTCCTAAACTATTGAAATCAATTATTACAGATCAACTTGTATTTTATGTCCAATCTACTCGTATTCCTTTTTAACACATATTTTTCTAGTGATGTATTAGAGGTTTCATTTCCTATAAGGTAAATGTCAAATATTTCAAAATGTGAGAGTTTTGTGGTATGCAGCTGTTAGAGCGACAAAAATAATGATGACGTTGTTGTTGGTAAAAAGTGCGCTTTTAATGATTTGCCACGAGCATCAAAGATCGGTTGTGTATTTCATTTGTGGGGTTTTTTTATTCGGTTGAAGCCTAAGTGCTTTAACGTGACATTGTTGCCGGTCACATTGTACCCCATACCACCAAACGTTGAACGAGTTGGGTTTGATTCGCTGTCAATTGGTATTTGAATTTGTTCGCTAATTGGAACAATAATGAAAAGGCAAATTTTGCGTCCTAAAGAGGAATTAAAAGTGAATTTGGGTTTAAAGCTTATGGTTACACATTAAATATTTCATAACAATGAACAAAAACTATTTTCAAGTTTTTTGATTTGATTTTTAATGTAGTAAAATGATATTGGATTTTAATCAAATTTTTCGGTAACCTTGTGTTATTAAATTAATAAATATAAATTAAAACTAAAAACAAAATATAGGTCATATACCAATGGACTAATGAAGTCATAGCTCCTTCTCCTTTTCTTTTTGAAAGTAAACATCAGCTCTGCTGATACCATGTAACACTTAATTTAGTGTTTCACATCTGTCTGCATAAAATGGAAGTCACAATAAACACTAGACCCAATATAACACCTGGTACTACTGACAGGAATCAATCACCTTAATAGCCGTTACAAACTTGATGACTCAAAAAATATAAGCAATAAACTGAGACAGCGAGTGTGTGCGCCAAAAAATATGTAATAAAATTACAAAAAAAAAAAACAAATCTACAATTTTTGTATTTTTTCTATATCTAAAAGCATTAAATAAAAAGTAAATGCAAAATATTTTATAACAAACAAATCAAAAATATCTGCGCAAAACAATCTCACATCCGTCAAATTGCACCCTTAGCGTTGAAACTCTTTTTGCACACTTTGACATTTCATTTCACAAAAAAAAGTAGAACACCAAGTGTCATGAAAAAGGTGGGTTTGCCTATAATTTATATTTCACTGTGAAAAATGGCGTTATCCTTTGGCATGGTTGGCTGCGATCTCATGAACTGAGCAATAAAAATAAATTTTCAGAAATCTGTTACAATATCTTCATTTTTTATTTTTCGCTTTCCATTTTTGCAGTTAAATTATTTTTTTTTTTTTGCTGCAAAATGGAATATTTGTTCCGACACCTGCCGCAGGTGCTAGTTGTATTACTCGTTTACCCACGCGGCCTATGCAATGTTTTTTTCCCCCACTTGAGAGTTGCCATTATTTTGCTGTTAGCACGTTGTGCACTTGAAATGTACTATAAAGGATATTTTGCTTGTTTGCTCCTGTTTCTTCAACATGTTATTTCAGCGAAAAATAAAAATCAATTACTTGACCATGACCTGCAAAGAAGCGCTAAAAAATTAAATTTTTTTTTTTAAGGACTATGCAAATATTTAAACATTTTGAAAACGCAAAAAGATTGCTAATTAAAAAACAAAAAAAAAAAAAGAAAATTTTTAATAAAATTTATATATAAACCTTTGGACTTAATGAAAATTATTGTGGTCGTCGGAGCATACATTTTTTGTGACTGTATTTAATTGATATTTTCTCGTTGGTTTGAGTACTTTTTTTTATTTTATTGGCTTATTGTTGGTGAACGTTAAGGTCCTCTTGGCTCCGCTACTGGAAAGTAGAAGTTCTAAGTAAAAAGTCAAAATTATTAAAACCGCTTAGCTACCTTTAACTTTGATAACTCTTGCTAACATTAAAGTCTAGACGCAAGGATAAAAAAATTATTAAGTAAAACTAGAGTTAATTTTATCCGCTAAAATTCGCAGTGTTGTGTATAAAATGAAATATTTGGTATTCGATTTAGATTCTTATGGGCCTATTTGGTTCAGCGTTGAAATTTGGAAATATTGTTCTTCATGCTATTCCAGCTGTTTTTTGTGTTTTGTTAAACAAACATTGTAAGCAAATGTATAGTAGCTATTTCGCTGAATGTACTTCTGTGGGTTTTGAATGTTTTGTTTGCTTGACTTTGTCAGCGAAAAAGCTATATGTGCGTACAATGTTTTTATCTATTTCCTATGATAAAATGATATTACGAAAATAATGGTAAAAAAAGGTATGCAGAATACAAGCAGGATTTGCAGAAAGTAATTTGAAATGTTGCTGTTGTTATTTGCTTTGAAAATAGTACCGTAGGTTGGCTTGGCAATGATGAAAAAAATTGAAATTTTGATTTTGGAAAAAAAATCTCTTGACCTCAAATGTCTTTTAACGCGCATTAAACTCATGTTATTTCTCACTCATATAAATACAAATCCACAGTTAAATTTTAAGCGTAAAAAATATTGGGGTTTTTAAGAAAATCAGTCTTGTTTTTTTCATAAAAAGCGCTATAGCTCCGCCAATTTTCAAAATTTCTTAAAGATTCTGACAGAATCAGAAGTTCTATTAGAATCAAAAGACAAAAATTTATTAATTTGATTTGAATGAAAATGCGACTATTTTGAACCAATTTTCAGCAGTTTTTCAAGCTCTGACACTAAAACTTTAAATGGGAATAACTTCGTAAAAAATAATTTCCAATCAAATCGGGGATGATATGTTCCCTTAATTACTTTGAAAAACAACATATTTAATCGGCAACCAATTCCGCAATTTGAAGTCACTCCGACTGCATGGTTTGAAATGGATTTGGTCCACAAATTCTCTACTTCAGTCTAATTTTGGTCCTTTCATTGTGGTACTCATCTAACATGAAGGTGGCTGTTGCTACAGTAAATCTTTTGCTTTCACTTTGAAGAACTTTTTTCAGTTCCTTTAAGTGGGGTAAAAGATATGAAAGGGTGTTCTAAGGTTTGCTCTTCGCCTGATTTTTGACAATTTCTATACAAGTCATTGGATACAATATCCAATTTAAAAGCATGATGCCCAATAAAGCAGTGGCCAACATATATTTTTATTAATTTTATGGAAACTGAATCATTGTTATACTGCTAAAAGAAGAGCAACCCCACCTCTTTTCAGCTATTGAGAGTTGTTTTCCATCTTCTAATATATAATAATGTTGAAGAGGTGCTAATGCTTTCATAAGCTGTGAATCGGGCAGTGTAACTTGCTTTGTTAGTAGATATGCCCTTTTTTTCCTAACGATGTATTAAAAAAAATCGCTAGTTTTAATGTCATATTTTTAAGTTCACTTTATCTTATATCATTCTTAAATTCTGATAAAAAATGCATTTATATTAAAATTAACAGCGATATTGAGCCTTTGAAACGATATAGCTTTGTTAAAAGTAAAAACTGAATTTTTGCATTAATATAAAAACTAAATCACTTTAAGTATTGTACACATTTCATGGAACCACCTCCAGCATTATTACCTCCAAGTGATTGTACCCACACATGTAAGCACATGTTCTCAATCTTCGCTTGTTATCAACCACTTTTCTTTTTATTACACCAAACATTACAATTGGAAATGAGTTACATGAGCTACACGTTTTCTGGTTGTGGTCTAATTTTTATGTTTTTGCGTTTCAAACGCATGTTTGATTTGCGATTTTACAAAAGTTTTTCTTAACATTTTTAGGTTGCATTAAAAGTTTTATTTTTTACAAATATTCTTTTAAGTTTTCATCTTTGGGAAAATTCATTTATTTTTTTGTGACTTGTTTCTTAAAGGAATTTTCTATATGTGTCTGCAGAGTGAACCAAAAGTTAGAAATATTTGTGTTTCCATAATGCATTACTATTATCTTCATATAAATTTTATGTTAAATGATAACAATAAAAATATGCAAAATATATTTTGAATCCTTAATGTATCGTTATTTGTAATTTTTTATTTTACATTTTTTTTTTTAAATTTCCACGTGGAATTATTCTGTCAGTATTTTTGTATAGGGATACTTTTAAATTACATTGTTTCCGCTGCTTGTTTTTTCTGCCTTAACATTTTTTTTTATGACTTTCGATTTGAGGGCTCATAAATTTTTTTTTTTCACATTTTATTACTGTCGTTCTTATTGTCGTTTATATTGTTGTTCCTCCTAGTGTTATTTTATTTGTGCTCTGTGGAAACCTAAGTCTATTTAAACTTCTGGTTCAACAATTCGATTGACTTTAATGTCGTCAGGATAAGCGCCTAAAAGCAGCGTAACGCATTAAGGCAGCGAGCGCCATAAAAGGTCGCACAATAAACATTTTATGGCGATAGAGTGTCCAACAGCACAGTGTCCATATGTATGAGCGTTAGTGAAAAAAAAAACACGCTAAGGAAGACCCAAACAAGCACAACGTACATATGGTCAAACATATTTACAAATGTTTAGAATGACTGTAAGTCCTATTCATCAGTTTGTGTGTGTGTGTGCTCAATGCACAGGAAATAGCAATAAAAGAGTCCTTAAAAAGGGACTTTCCGTTTTATTTATTTTTTTTTTTGGAAGCTTAAATGATGGATTGTATCATAAATTTTTGAATTCTTTTTTAAAAGTATAAGTCTTGTGCTACATACATAGGTACATACATACCTAATTTGTTATTTCTATGTATGTATATGTGTATTAAAATATATTGCTAAGTGTAAATTTAATGTACGATTTATGTTGGGCTATTTGAAACATTTTCTTTGAAATCATATCAAAAAAATTGCTTTTATCTCTTACGGCACTCAGTAAGCTGAGTAAGAAAAACGGAAACTTGTTTAAAATAAAGAATTAGAAATGCTTGGTCATGGCTTGAACGTCATAATGTTCATACGATTTTTAACTTCAACTTGAAAATTTTAGTTTTAACAATTGAAGTGCAAAGAGTCAATCGATGGGTCCTAGTAATGGTCAATTGGAAAAATGCATTTAGGTGGAAACTAAAGTTGGTCCGATCTGGACAAGAGAGGTGTCAGTCGTTAGGTCCTAGGATTGGTCATAGAAACGGCCAGTAAAATAAAAGTGGCTTTGTTTTATTTTTTGAAATTTCCTAGTCAATTTAAATAGATTTCTGGTTAATATTATTTACAAGTCTCAATTGAGTCTAACCATATATATGTAGCTTTGAATCAGCTAAATTAATTTTTATTATTTTCAATCTGATTTCTGGTTGAAATAACCACATTTTAACTTGGCGCCAAACATTATGTCTCCTAGTTGAATGAACCAGGTTCTAGTTAATTTTTTTCTCAGTGCAGCTGCGCGATGGCCTTTGGAAACCGGCTAATAAAGCAATTTGCAAACTTCGTACGCCAAAGGTCGATTGTTCCATGACTTTTGTGAGACGGCGCATCATCCTGTTGATACCAAATGTTGTTCAAGTCCATATCTTCAAAAATAGGTTATAAGTTATCAGTTATCATTTCGCGATAGCGCTTATCATTTACTGTATTGCATCTTCAAAGAAAAATGATCCAATAATACCGCCGTACCAGAAATCACACCAAACAGTTACTCGTTGAGGATGCACATGTGAATCCAGAGCCTTTTTTCTGAAAATTTCCTCGGCTCCCGACTAGATCAAAACGAGAGCCAAATGTGCCATAGTAGACATTTTAGCTCCAGCTTAAGAGCCAAAAGCCAAAAAACAAAGAACCGAGAGCATTTTTAAGGAACGCTTGCCAATTGTGGCGAGGTGTCGTGAGCTTTTACGAACTCTAGAATATAGCCAACAGTCATTAGGTACCCAATTTTTAGATTTGTAGTTCAACTGATTTAGCTGAAATGCGGAGTTAGTAAAAATCTTTTTATTGACTCAAATATCATGTAGTCTCCTATGTCAACCTTGGACCAATCAAATAAATCTTTCTTATTATATGGCTTTGAATTGGATGTGACTTTTTATGTTTAATACTCTTAATTTGTTTAATCCATATTTAAGTCCAAATAATCTAATATTTTTGCATACTTATTGATTTATTTATTGATTAAATGCATTTATTTCTTCACATTGTTTATTGAAATATATCTTGCAATATAAATTTTTATAGTTTGTTTACTCAATAACAGCCAATTTCCTTTTCAATAATTTTAATATTGAAATAAACGAATTTGTCATAAAATACTAAAAGTTTAATGGCATATTTAAAAACAGCTGTCATTAAAATATCAACATACTGCATATAGCTATAGACCATGAAGAGAAAATAACCTTAAAATAAGTAAACATTCATCAACACAATCTCAATCAACAGCAATGAATTTCAATCAACAACATCAACTTAATACGACAAACCACAAAAATTGTCCTCATGCCAACCAAAACACACGCCCCGAGGGGTATGTTGGTGCGGCGAAGTTTGACGAAAAAAAAAAAAAAAATAAACCATAACACATCAGGCCAGGCACGAACCATTCTAACCAATTCAAATATCCTTTCGTTGGTTGTTTATTTGTTTTACTTTCTTTCATGCATTACCTTGTTGTTTTTGGCACATTGCCCATTTCTGCTATTTCTGTGTTATTCTACTTTTGCGCTACTCTAGCATCCTGCAGGCTGTCGTGATCTCTTTTCCTTTTATTTTCGTATCGTAAAAGTTTATCAAATGAATGAATTTCGACAGATTGTTGAGCAGTGAAAAAGGATAAAACAAGAAGTTTAGGATTAAGCGCACAATTTACAGGATTTAAAAGGATTTATACGAGTATCTTATATTCATACATACATGTATGTATGTACATATGTCTGCTTAATGTAAATATGCATGCATTGGTGTGTGTTTTATTGTCTAGCACTTTTTGACTGTAGTTTCTTTAAGCTGCTGAATTATCAATGGTATAGTGTTGCTCAAATGTGGCAGCATTCTTGTATGAGTCATTTCAAAAAAATATATTAATTGTTATAAGTTCAAACATATCGAAAACAACCAAAAGACTTAAACTCTGCAATATATCCGTATTATCTAAAAGGCTGAAAACATTACATATACCAAAATGAAACGAAGCTTTAAAAAAACCTTAACCATATTAAGTGATATTTAAAGATATTAATCGTGATAGCTGAAGACAAACTTTCGAAGAATTAAAGAAAAAATCCAGAGTGTATAGATACTTTTTTGCAAACTTCAAGTAAAGCAATGCCAATCCGAAAGTTGCATGATTACTTTGGACAACTTAGACTTAACTATCGTGGTATTAAAACTTTCTCAACTTCAATAGAATGTCCCTCATCGTTCATGTATTTTTGTGTGGGTAAAGGATTTACTTCAGTATTTTCCATTCATGTCGAGTTGCTTGCCGGCCGTAGACTTTAAGCTGGCAGTAGTTTTGTTGTAGTCTACTTCAAAGCCTTAACATAACATTCACTCTGGCAAACAGTTGTTGCTTTCAATATATAATCGTAAAAAGGAACATTTAGCGTTTCAACAGAAACACTGTTGCATGCAACAAAAACCGACTCTTTGCAGCATGCTGCATGCAGCTAGCTCTTTGCTGCTGGTATTACTTATTGTTGTTGCTGTTATTGTGGTTTCCATTTTTGCATGTACAAATTATGTAGATTCACCTGATGAATATTAATGCTTTTTAGAAAATCGCTCAGTGAACTAAATTTAATGCTCCAAAAATGGAGTAAATAGTAGTGAAACTTTTGAAATAATTATGGGTGTAACCGCTGTCACCGTGTATGTGTTGCATTTTTTTTTGGATTGTGCTAACGAGGGTTCTGCTTATTTATTTAAGTTTATGTATGCTCTACAAGATTTCAAAGGCCATAAATCTTTGTAAAATTTGTAATGCTTTAATTATTAAGCCAAAAAATACATTTAAGTTACGATGTTAGAACAATTTTCCAGCGTGTAAAGGCAACTATGCAAATCATATAATGTGTGTCAAAAACAGAATCATTTTATTCTCCATGATTTGTACCTTTCGCTGAAAGCTTGTTCTTAGTGACAGGACGCAGTATTTTGAATTTTAATAGTTTTGCTAATTGCTCGTCATTTTGACGAATGGTTAGCTTGTGTGTAAGTTTTTTTTTATACGTAAAACGTATTCAAACCATTTAACTTAAGAAAAGTATACCACTCCACATTTAAAGCAATAAAAATTGTGCGGTCGTCAAAATAACAAATGATTAGCTTTTAAGGATTATTACATAAGGTAAGCTATCTAGGGTTAAGGACTGCAATGTTGTTGGTATACAAATCTTCTATTTTCTTTAGCACAGCCTAAGCGAAAACAAAAAAAAAGATTTGAAGAAAACACTCTATCTAGGTATATTATTGTAACAACACTTATCCTTAGATTTAAGAATAATTTCCATCTGATGCTAAAGACTAAGGTACGATGGTATTCAAATATCTCTCTCAAGGAAATTTCTAAAATTTTATGGCCTCAAAAGACCTTGTTGAGATTACCTGACGTGACCATCAGCAAGCTCAGTATAAAAAATTCTCAGGTAATAACGAATTGAATAACTACAATTGCACTGACTATGAGTACATTGAGAAAAAAATCAACTAGGACCTGGTTAATTCAACTAGGAAACGTAATGTTTTGTCATCGAGTTAAAATATTGTTATTTCAACCAGAAATCTGATTTAAAATAACTAAAATGATCCAGTTAATTCAAATATGTATATATTGTTAAACTCAATTGAAGCTTGTTAATAATATTAACAGAGCATCTATTTAAATTGACCAGGAATCTATTTTAACTGACTAGGAAATTTTTAAAAATAAAACAAAGCCACTTTTATTTTCTAGCCGTTTCTATATAACCATTCCTAGGATCCATTGATTAACACCTCTCTTGTCCAGATCGGACCAACTACCAACTCCCGCCTAAAAGCGCTTTTCATACGGAAATATTTACTTTTTCTTGGACAGCACGGAAATCGAAGCCCGAGGTTACTCATTTTATTTATTGGCCACGTTTCTATGACCATTACTAGGACCCATCTATGTTATTACTTTTTTGCTTTCAGAATTGTATATATATGACATCAAATTTAGATACATTTCTATAAAAAACTCAATGTTGTAGTTATTTTCTGTCAAATTTATAAATTTCCTTATAAAAAATTTTGAAACACAAAAAAATCAACTAAAAGAATTAACCAGCCCAGTCGTCTGTTTAGAAAAATCAATTTTTATTTTCCTTCAGTGTAGGTGGGAATCTTACGCTTAAATAATTTCATGAGAATGTGATATTTATACAGAAAACCCCTATATTCAAATCCAATTGCTTCGAATAAAATAAAACTAGATTATTCATCTGATTTATTAACCTCAAACAAAAATTTTATTATGAAACCACGTAATTCCTGTCAATTATACCTACGTAAGAATTAATGCAATTTCACTTAGACACGATTTGTTTTTTCAAGTCTGTCAAATTTATTTATTATAATCTTATTTTCTTTCACATAACTTTCTGAAGTCAAAGTTTACATCGAAATGTCAGATGATCATTGCCGCCAAACATTCACATGAATAACACTTACAGATACATACAAATGCCTATGATATAAAAACATACATATGTACACACAAACAAAGCTAACGTATACAATAATAATCATATAAAAAAAAATCGGAAATCTTTAAAGAACCTTGAAACCACATGCCACTCACTCAAAAGAGCCCTACCACAAATTAACTCAAAACTTTACAGAACAAAAAAAAAAAAAACAAAAACAAGAACACATTTTCCAGGTCGCATTTCCAATTGTTATGAAAACTTGTAATATATTCGCTTTGGCCAAAGGGATGAGATTTGGTTCTCTAGCAAATATATTTGTAATGAATGAAAGTGCATGTGACTTTTGCCTTGGAGGTGCTCACGTGATTTGTTGCTACTCAGTTGGGAAATGTCAAATGCGCTCTATTGAGTTAATTGCATAGAAGTCAAAGGAAGCTCTCTCGCTTGACTTTTTATTAAGCAAACTAGCGCCGGCGTACTAAAACTTCCTTTGAAAAGTACAGGAGTACGCGCCAAGTGCCCATGTTGGGTATGTTCAAAGATGGTATAGGTTAAAATTAATGTTACCATACTTGAAATAATTCGTGCTACTTGTAATATTATTTTGCTGAAAAACCGCATAGTTGCAACGTTCTAAATAAATATCAGAAAACAAAAAGCCAGATAGTTTTTTTTTCTTAAACTCCCATTCAGTTTTTACGATTATGATTGGTCGAACAAAGTTTTCTTTTTATTTCTATCTCAATATTTCGGAGAAATACAGATATCGCTATAATTCGAAAACGGGTTTTGAGGGGAAAACGTTAAACTTTTCTATATATGTAAAGTTTAATATGTTTGAAAAAATTTCCTAAATAAATATAAGAAGTTGTCCAAAATTGCCGATTTTAATATGTGCAACACAATTTATTTTGAAAATAATGGCAAATGAAAATATTTGGTTTACATATTCGTTATCAGCGACCTCGAAGAATGTAACTTAGCAAGCTGCTCTAGCTTATGTTTGCTATATGGTTTAAGCCATTAGGGTACTTAAGAAGCTCAATATCAATTAGCGTAGACTCGCTCTATCCTGTAGACCTCTATATTGTTATTTACGTCTTCGATATTTTCGTAATAGTGTGTTTTAAAAACCCAATGTCATTGGCGTTTTTCTTTCATAGTGCCCTGTAGATTTCAATATCTGATCTTTCGAACGTCATCAGATATTGGGTCGTTTAATCCACGGGAATTATTTATATAGTGCCTAATTAGTAGATCTAGACAATCTATACTTTGCAGTTTCGTTAGTGCTTATAAGAATTTCAAACGTCTGACTTGGTAAGTAGTATCCTACTGGACGTGCCAGTGTTGCATAAAGTTTTTCATAAATGGCGAAGATACCATGAGATTTAATGTTCAAAAAAAAAAGAAATTTTTGGCGTCTCCAGTGGGCATAAGCATTCAATGCTTTTTTTATGCAATGCAATAAAACTTTGACATTTATCGATACTTGTACATTTATCGACTTCTCCGGTACCCTTAGATGCTATCGATACTTCTTGACTTTTGGCATTGTAATCGACATTTCTGTACTTTTGCCGCCTTTTCGATACTTTGATACGCATTTTGAATTATATTTATTAGATTTGCCGATACCATTATAGTTACTCTTCGATACTTTTGAATTTTCATAGATATTTTCGCCACAATTTTAATTTCATTAAAATATTTGGTACATTTCGATGCTATTCGACTCTTTTTTGTCAAGATTCATTTTGAATCACGGAAAAAACACCAACTCAAATTTTATTAAAAATTAATAGGAGACTATAAAAATTAAAATCTGAAAACAAATATTACTTTTTTATAGTAATAAATAGAAAATCCTTATTAAAAATTCTATTCTAGTTTGTAAATATTTTCATTTTACATTTTCTAATAAGTGCATATTAAACATTATTTTCTTCATTTTAAATATCACCTAAAAACTTTGAAATTTTACAAAGAATTTGTTAAATTTTAATAAATTGCCGCATTAGAATTTTTATATATTCCATATTGTAATATATGATTCCCGCTTTATAATTTTTAAAAGGTAGTTATAGAAAAATTATTTCAAGATTATTATTTTTATTATAATGAATTTTATTTCTCTTTTGTGTTTAATTTGTACTCTGTTTGAGTTCTCAACATGTTCATGCAAAAAAATAAATATATAAGGCTTGCCAAACTCTTACTAATTGGCTTTGAAGTAATGTGTTGAACAGAACGGGACGGGGTCGGGAAAGCGGCAACGGAAACTCGCTGGCCGTCCCAATTTTGTTCAACACACAAAAAAATTTAAAAATAAATTTCAGTAATTATTATTTCATCATAAAAACTTTATAATGTACTTTTTAAAAAATAGTACAGTCCTTTTAAAATATAATAAATTAATGCAGAAATTTTAAAATCTACTTTGTAAAAATTAAAAACTTGCATTCGAAAAATTAATGCCTGCTTGATGCAAATTTTATATTACTCTTAGTAATTTTTAATAGACACTCGAACCGTTTCTAAATTACTAAATTACCTACTAATTTTTCTTAAATTTTGATTAATATCAACAATAATTTCGAGTTTCGTTTTTTCCGTGTACTCCAACTATTGAAATATTTTATCGAAATTTCTATGCTTAAAAATATACATCTATTTCTTGATTAAATAAGGATGACGTACTATAGAATCTTGAGTGTGCTTAGTCTTATATAAAACGTTTACTCTTTAGGCCGCTTCCGTAGTTTTCAAGATGTTTTACATTTTCCAAAACAAACTTTTCAAGGACATAACTTGCTATGTGCCTTCATTTAAAATGAGAAATATCAAATCGTTCGATATAACGTTTTAGCTAAATCCGCGTAAATAAATTAAATGCGCAAAAATTGCATAAATATTTTACATTTATATTTTTTTAAAAATAAACATTTCAAATTCTCAACATTATTCAACTCAAGCATGCAAAATTTGTAACAATCCTGTTGGCAGTTTTCCAACACCTCGGCCAGCTGTCGTGTAGCTAGCGAAAAATTTTCTACCACAAGTAAATTGCACTCATTTGAACGTAGACACTATGGCGCCCATCAAAGCAGCGCGAGTGGGAAATTTCTGTCTCTTTTTGTTCTTTGCATATCAGGGAAATACTCACAGAGCGCCAAAGTGGCAACGTAAAAAATTCGCCGCAAACAGAAATGTGTTAATTTTCAATGCGAACGGACGCGTACGGCGGGTTGTTTCTTTTTCTCTAAACAATTTTTAATTTTATAAGAAAAGTGTGTTGCATACACATAAGAATAAGCGTTATCGTGTGTATTTGTATGTGTGTATTTGTAACCGTCATATAAAAGCGCGCAAACATTAAATAAAATTTATCTAAAATCTCGTGCGAAATTAAAGTGTAATCCAAACATATCAATTTAGTTCTTAAGTCGAATTCGTTTTTTTTTTGTTGTCTTTTTTGAAGTTCTTAGAAAAAGGTTAACGATAAATTGCCAACAACAACAACAACTACAAATTTTCATTTCGTTTTGTGCTCAAGTTTTATAAACGCAATTGGAAAATAAATCCAAAAGAAAAATGTAAAAATACATAAAAAAGAAAATAAGAAGAAGAATAAAATATAATACCAAAAAAAGCTTGTTGGCATACTTTTTTATGTTTGCTCTATGTTCGAAATAAGTTAAAGCCGATTTTGTGGCGCTCGTAGGCTTATGGTAATGCAGACAAATTGCAACAAGCTAAGTGACGACGCTCTCTAAATTGTTGTTGAAAAATCTCACATCACCCAAATAAAAGGATAAAAAATATTGCTTTCAGCCTAAAAGTATGCAACGTGTTTAATGTGACGGGATAAAAAACGCAAAGAAACTGGGTCAGTTTTGTGTGCGAAATATACATATCAGCTAAAGGCAAAAGGAAAATGTTTAATGTAAAGTGAGTGCATGCATAACAACAACAAAAACAAAAAGCAACAATAAGACTAAAGGTGAGCATAAGTGTACGTAGAGCGAAAAAAGTATGCAACAATAGAAGTATATAAATAATTTATAAAGTATGTTTTGTATTGGGAAAATAATTAAATTATTGCTTTTTGAATTACATTGAAAAATGTCAGTTTAGATTTTCTCTAAAAAAAAAACTTACATTAAGTACATAGCATACTTTTTGGGTCAAAGCGAAAGGTTGCTAAATCTTTTGTAATGTTTTGGTCACACTCAAAAGTTTTGTCATTCACGCATTTACTGTGAAGAAGGTAACAAATGAATTACATTTAAATTAGTAAAATAAATTTAAAATTATTAAAATAGTAAGTTTCGCTTAAGGCAGGTGAAGACATGTCACTAAAGTAGCCACAAATTAAAGTTAAATATTTTTGTTAAAGATTTTAAAGCAAAGAAAAATCAATAAAAATTTGAGCTGCAACACGCATCGATCGTAAGATATGATAGTTTCAAATATATTGTAATTAAATGTTACTCATACGTCAAGCAAAAAAAAATATTTTTTTTTGTCGTAGTCGTGTCAATATTTAGTAAAGCAAAATCAGAGATTTAATAATCATATTATTATGTTCCATTTTAAAGCAAAATAACACGGTTTTTGGGTACTAAACGGCATTATACTTTTTATATCTATGACGTTAGTATGTACAACAATTTGATTTGTTCGATTACAAATGGCCACCGCCTGATATAAGATGAAGGTCTGTCTAATTAATTTCACAAAAATAAATACTGTGTTATCAATTTCTCGAGCACTTCACAGAGCCATAGATACCGAATTTCAAACTGTTTATTCCTACCATTGTGGTGGTGTCAAAAATAAGCAAATTTAAAATATTATTATGTACGTAACTTTGATGACTACCAATCCAAGCATAGTCTTGGCCGAAACTAAGGAATCCTTCCATTTTTTTCGATCCCAAACGAATTTTTTTCCAGACGTGTGAACCAAGTGATTTAGTGTCGGTGATTACGGACTCTGAAGTTAAGCTGGCTGTGAGTTGAATATTCTCTTAGCTGATATTACTTGTCAATATGATTTTGCTTTTGTACTTGTTGATTGTCAGTCCCATTTGTTTTAGTATATCTTTAGATTTAAATAAGGTTTGCAAAGGGAGATCACGGGGAGGTAACAACGATATGAATATCGTATACATAATTTACCAACTGAGCAAATTTATTAAGATAGCGCCTTCAGTATTTAGGCTTGCCCTACTCATTAGTTAGCTGCTCTTGAATGAAATTATCAATCAAATTACAGTGCAAAACCTTGATGATATCAATGTTTAAAACAGCTAAATTGTTCCTACACTGCACAGTACAAAGAGTACTTTGCAGAGATTGCTAAACAGAGCATTGAATTAAAAAGTTGCTGGATTACAATTCGGAACTTGTTGTTTTTTTTTGCATTATTTGCTATACTGAAAATATTTGTTACATAATCGAACAGAAGCCATATTGATACGCTCCGATCAAAGTTTTGCAGAAAAGTATTAGACCTTCAAACACTGTGCGTAGATGTCAAAAATAATTCGTTAATTAACTTAGTTGTCACTTAACTTAGCTAACACAGTTGTCATAAATTAAATGGAAATTATACGTTAATAAAATTAAATTTGAAGAGACAGCACAAATTAAATAAGAGCTGAATAGCATTAAACCACAAACATTTTCCAGAGATAAACAGAAATTTTCAAAGAGATAAATTTTTGTAGCAATCTTTTTGGAAACACAATTATCTAAAGATGTTTATTTTCCCTTTATGTTTATAAAGTCTTATTAAAGTGGAATCTCCCAGGAAACAATTTTTGAACGACGGTTTCTTCTGAACAAATTATCGATTAGCATCAGAATATGAGCCCGAGCGCAATCAAAACTATCATCATAGCAATTTAAATACATATGTATATTAGGGTGTTTCACTTTTTTTCAAAGGTTCTCCAAATTCAATCCTTAAACCGAAATTCGATTTATTATAAAAAAAAGCGATTCATGAATTTTTTCAGATTTTTTTGAGGTCATTTACCACTCGCCAATCGCCATTTTAATAAAAAAAATCGCTTAATACATTTTTTCCTTTATAATTTTTATTCATGACTTCTAAACTAAATTTTTTCTTGTCTAAATATTAAAGAATTATAATATCTTTGGGTTAGGTATCGAAAAAAAGGTTTTTACCTATCTTCTAAGCGTGAAAATTGGAAGAAATGGACAAAACTTGCCTAATTTTTTGGAAAAAATGTATTGTGCGAGTTTTTTTTATTAAAATGGCGATTGGCGAGTGGTAAATAACCTCAAAAAAATCTGAAAAAATTCATGAATTACTTTTTTTTGATAATAAATCGAATTTCGGTTTAAGGTTTGAATTTGAAGAACCTTTAAAAAAATTGAAACACCCTAATGTATATATTCCGCTGTAGCGATTAAAATTGTTTGCTGGGCTAAAGCTGAAAAAGAAAAGTTTCACTATTACTTACTAACTAACTACACGTTGCACTTTAAAGAACTTTAAAATTTGTTGCATACTTATGGGTGCATGGCAAAAGTGGATAAATTTTCTTCGGCTCATCTTACTGGCAGTTGAAAATTTAATGTCCTCTTAATGGATAAAAAGACCATTTTCCAAAGTAAATAGTGAGTAAAAATACAATATATGTAACTCAATGAGAGAGTGAGAGAGCGCAACAAAATTCAATACGCACTTTTAGCCTTGAAATTTCTATAGCATGTTATGATGTTGTTACGTTGTCTGTAGGCATAAACACACGCACATAAATGAAACATTTGAAAATGTGCGGGAAAAGCGAATATAGAAAATGTGTGTAACAAAAGAAAAGTGTAAAAATGCAAGAAAATATAAGAGAAAATCGTTACAGACGAAAATGAAAACGAAAAAGCAAATAAAGGATATTTTTTTTATTAAGATGAAAAAAAAAACGTATACAGAAACAAATGTGCACACAAACATGCAAAAGTTTATACGTACACACACATAACAACAATACGTAATATTCAAGGCAAAATTACCACAACAACATTAATAAGAAAGGAATTGGAAAAAATCAAATATCCTTTGGTATAAATTTTTTTATTTCTATTCACGTTTGTTGATATGTACGCTGCCTTCTGATGTGGAAATATTCTGATATTTTCTTTAAGATTTGTTTGTGTTTTATGATATGAAGATAATAATAAAAAGATAAATAACGTGAAAGCAAAAGAAATCTCATAAGCATTTCAAATGTAAATGTAGCATTTTATTCCAAAGAGAGTTTTTGCAAGCAACGTGCAATTAAAATATCATACTCTTTTGCTTTCACGCTCTCTCGTTCATTGCTACTTTTGGCCATAGTATTGCCAGACAAAAATAATATAAGCACTGAGCAAAAAAAAAATTAATGAAATTATGCAATTATTCAATTTTATAATACATGCATACAGTCATTAGCAGTGTTGCCAAATTGAGAATGAGTAATTAACGGCCTTCCAAAAAGACAAAAAAAAAATTTTTTAAAGCGCGAATTTTACTGGAAAAAGTTGATGACCCCTTGTCAAAAATTATTTTATCTCCAATTAACGGCCCTTTGCGAAATTTTGCAATTCCTACGCGGCATACGGCTTTGGCATCCAATTATCAGCCTGGCCGCGTTAAAAACGGCCACTTGGCAACCTTGGTCATTAGCAGGTCGCTCTAGTTACTGGTGAACATTGAGAAATGTCAGCACATGTTTCGAAATTTAGATGTAAAAAGTTAGAGAACGATTTCGGCATAATTTTTTTTTCGATCGGAGAAAACTTCTCCTTCTCTTGAAGGCCTCAAAGTAGGCCCCATTGCTTGCAATATAGCTACGTCAGCGCTTGATAATTCCAGTCCTCCATAGATTTTTTATAGGTTGATTGATGAATAGTCTTCAGCTCGTCTTGCAGGTCTTAGTCGGAAGCCAATGTCCCATCGTCAGTTAGTATGCGTCTCATGAAGATGGGGTCAGGTAGAATGCATGACAACCAGCCAACAGTCTTCAAAATGGCGCTTCAAAAACGAGCCTAAGCCCCCCAAACAAAGAAAATTCACTGAAAGCTAATCCTCAATAATAAACAATAAACAATAATAATAAGCAAAATATGATCTGTGATTTTAAACATTTATCCATCGATTTGTTCATTAAATTCTGCTGTCATAAATAACAATAAACATATAATCTGAGGATTGAAAAATAATCCTCAATATGTCCGGAATTTATGTTTAAACATTTACTATCGATTTATGAAATAAATTGTATAATGTATGTATGTGAATCGCGGTCTGAAACTGCATTCTTGGAAAAATGTATTAAATGCCTCTGTCGGACCTTATATAGTTTAATGCGAAACACCGCCAACAGCCAAATTTAGGGTTATTGTTCAACGCTTAACTATTTCATTATATCGAAAAATGTAAGAGAAAAGAATCAATATCGCATTTGTTGATTGGCCAATTTTCGAAATTCTTAAGACTCTTTTGTGAAAACATTAATTTTCTTTTTTTTTTGAATATGGCAATATTTTCTTTTTATTTTTCTGTTGACTTTTATTCCTTTACTCAATTTCACCTATATGCATCCCACAAACACCCACATCATTCATGGCAATTCAACTTCGCCTTGACTCCATGTTATTTTACTTCGCGTTGTCCTTTGCTCCTTTTAGCGTCTGTTTTGTTTTCACTGATTGTGTTTGTGTTACGATGTTTGTACAAGTGTGCGTTTATCTGTGTCTGTGTGTGTGTTTAGTATATTGTGAAAATGTATGCGTAATAATGTGAGTTTTTCCAATGAAATCGCTGTAAAGTGAAATTGAGAAAAATGAAAATCCAACATAACCGCCATCACTTTACTCGTTGCTTCTCTGTTTTTGTTTGTTTTCTTTTACTTGCTGGCATGCGGTCACATTTAGCATAGCGGGGAGCGTGGTTTTTGGTAGATTTTCGCTGTTAGTTCCCAGCAAACATTTCGATCAGGAACAAGCTCATATTCTGATGCCAGGCGATAGGTTGTTCGTGAGAAACTGTCGTCAAACATAAGGAAGAATTTCAAGCAATTGTTATTGAAGGGCAAATATAATTCTTTTCTTACGTATTCGGACTCTTAATTTTTGTTTCGTTTAAGACACTGATATATTAACTATTTTAAAAATGCCTAAAAAGTCAATTTCACACTTCTGAAAGAGTTATAAAATCATTCACTTAAAGATGGAATCATATAATCTTATAAATCGCCAAATTATCATACGTACATATAACTTAAAGTAACTATGTATTTTTATTTTTGTTGTTGTTTATCTTCCTGAAGAGTGTTCAGAAGTTCGCTTAGTAATCGCGCTAAGGTTTGATAGTTTCAAACTCTTTTAGAAGGCTTATAAGTTCATTGCTATAAATGTGAAAATTTGCAATGGGGTTTGTTTGCTGGGTTGAATGTTTGAAATTTACATGATTTTACGTTATTGTTATATTGCGTTTTAAGCTGCTTTTTAAAGCATTTTATCCTTGGGATACTTTTACATACATTTTGCAACACTGATTGCTAAAGTTTACTATACATTTTCATCATCAACCTGTAAGATCTTTCATCAATTATCAAAACATATAACATTTCCTAAAGCAAAAACTAAAACAAATAATCAAAGTTTCTTGAACTTTTTGAAAAAAATTTCTGCACTTTAAAAGTTGAAAATTTTTTTTCCAGAATTCATTTTGCATTTATTATTCATATTCTCAATGACAAAAGAAAAACAAAAATTTCCAAGAATTTCTTGGAAATTTTTTTTTTTTATTTTTAGTTTTTCTCAGAATTACATTTCACCTTACATAAATGTTTGTTAAATCAACAAAAAAGTAGAAAGACTTACAAAAATATTTCCACAGACACAGATGCACTAACTGGCAAATTTCAATTTGGTTGATGTTGACAATTTCTTCATCTTCCAGGAAATTTGTTTTTAACCAATTTTTAAATCAAAATCAACATGACAACGGTTTGATTCAATTTTCCAGAAAACTGTTTGTGCATCTTTTCGCGTGCTACAGATTAAGAGATGAAGAATTATTTTGAAATATATTAAATGTGAAAAATGTAATATTTTCAAGATTAAATTCAATTATTTAACTTAAAGTGATTGGTGTAATTGTCAGAGTTTATGTCATTATGAAAACAAGGTTATTAAAAATAAATAAATGAAAAGTTAGATAAATAAGCACCAAGCCGTAATTTTTTCCCATTTGGATAATAAAAACGGGATGAAAATATTTATTTCACTTTGAGTAAGTAAGAGTTGTAACGATATTTATTCAGACGTATGATAACGAATTTGCAACAGTTCGACCATTGAAATTTATAAAATTAATTGTGCTAACAAATACTTGGTAGAATAGTTTTCTTCTTTAAAATTGGCTTGCGAAATAGTTGAGTTTGAAAGTAGTTCGATTGTGCCTCATTTTAAAGGGATGATAAAATATGTATGTATAAAAATAGGACTTATTGATGTGTGAATATCTTTCCTTCAGTTATGGAAGCGAGTTGGTGGGAAATAAACGTTAAACGTTTTTCGACATTTTTTGATTTCTTCAACATTGTCCGACTTTTACAAAATTTACGACCACATCTTTCGAAATCCACAAACTTTTCCTGACTATTTTAACGTGTTCACATATTTTTCGATATTTTCAACATTTTTTGATCTTTTCAACATCTTCGACTTTTTTTACATTTGTCCAAATTTTTCAACTTATTCAACATACAGATATCATCTTTTGTAATATTTTACTACTTTTCTAGCATATTTCGACTTTCTCATCTTTTTCTATATATTTTGATCATTTTAACATTTCCAATTCCTTCAAACTTATTCGATTTTTCAATATTTTCAACTTTTTTTAATCAGCAAGATCCAAAAATGGAAATCAGTTTTTAGAGACATTTAACGAAGACTTATGAAAGTCAATTCACTACATTCCAATTTTGAAGTTTATGCAATCACCTGTTCTCCGAAGAGAAGGTTCGGCCAGTTTTTTCTTCCTGAATTTGATGGCAGCGAATTAACGTTTCTCTTGTCTGGGGTGTCCAAGATAATTTACTCTATGAATTTAAGCCTTTTGGGGTACATCCACATCAATCTGCAGCTTATAGATTTCTTGGTTGAACCATCTGTTCCATACCATCATCCTCGCATACAGCATGAAATATACTACCCATTATTTGTCCTTTAAAAGACCCTAGGGATCTATTTCGCAATTGCTTATTGTCTAACGATCGGAATAATATAAAAAAACATCGATTAAGTGCATATTCGAAACGTATAAAGATAGCATTATAGTTAACATAAAAAAGTCTATTAAATTCGAATAGCAGGTACTGCTACATGGAACAGTCGATAATAGTCGAATGGTATCGGAAAAGCCGAAAAAATTCGAATTGCAGGGAAAAATAGTAAATAGTATGGAGGAAAATCGAAAAAGCCGAAGAATATTAAATAGTATCGGAAAAATCGGATACAAGCCGAGAAGTCTAAAAAAAAGTGGATAAAATGTGAAGAATACCAAAAACATTGAAAATTCCAATAGGTTAAATGGTATCATAAAAATCAATTAAATCGAAATGAAAAAAAAAACGAATAGGATAGTAAAATATTGAAATAGTCAATAACAGTGAAGAAGTATCGAAAAATATCAAATAAGTAGATAAAAGTCCGTTAAAATCGATTAGTATCGAATAGTAAGGAAAAACATCGATAGTGCACGAGGTTTGCAAAGTCTCATTAAAACCAAAATATTAAATTCCAATGATTATTATGATTATTATTTTATGCCTACAGAGCCAACTGCGATTTGTTTTCGCAGTTTTTAAACCAGAGTTTCATCACACAACGTTGGAAAGCTCTCTAGAAATAAAAAGTGTGGTTATACCCCCTTGTTCAATCCTGTATGTTTTCAAAAGATTTCGTGAAGTATGTTCTCGGATTCCTATAAAACCTTAGTATAATCAAGTTACTAAAATCGTATGCTGACAGTCTTAATTTAAACGCTTTTGGTGCCCTAAGACTTGAGAACGAGCCATTCGATGGTTTAAAAATGTGCGTTTTTCGTCTACTTCTCTTCAAAATAACAATTCTTTGGTTTGATGTCAAATTATGGCAAATCTTATTAATTTAAACTAAGTCGTATAAACGTTCGACATCGTAGAATAATGTATAGATTGAATAATCTAACAAAAATTATACGTTTTTAGTCTAACTAGACACAAAAACTATCTTTTTTTACGAAGCTTAAAAATCCTAGTCGGAATGAGGAACGTAGGAAATTTTTACGTAACCACATTCCGCCCGTTTTTAATCACTTTTTAAATTAAATTAAAAAGTGGTAATTACTTTGTAATTATGATAAACATATATATATGCACACAATAAAATATTAAAATATTTACAGCTCAGTTTATTTCTGTGGAAAATTCGATAAACTTGAAACTCCTTTTTTATCTTTTTTTACACTCGCGAAACCATCGAACCGCACCGCTGCGTAGTTTAGACTCAACTGACAAAAAATCCGTTGAAGCTTTAAAATGGTTTTTTGACAGTTGACGTATCGATATTGAAAGAATGAAATGCGTTCACTTTCGTAAACTTTGCGCGGGAAATTGATTGACTTCTATAGATAGGAGTCTTTGAACTTCTTCCACAAAATCTCTTAAAAATAACTAACAAATTTTGATGGAAATCGATTCTATGATTTCAACTGAGTATTGTAAAGTAAAAAAATCATATATAGACTTTGCAATTTTTATAAAAACTTTCAGAACCCAAAAAATGTTTTCTGTCAAAGAGAATCCCAGCTTTTTCAAAAGTTGCTAAGAGTTGGGGATTGAACGTAGTTAATTTATATTTTTAAATTTAAGCAAAATGTGTTTTAATAAAATATTAAAAATATATTTTTTTTTCGCTTACATTTTCAGACTCTTCATGACGATATATCATAAAGCGTCATAGAAGAAAATAAAAGTTCAAGTAAAAACCTATACAAGTGCATATTGTGCAACACAAATACCTACAGCTTTTATGCAAAAAAAAACATCATTGATTCATTAAAGATAAAAACCAATTCAATGAATATGTGTAGAAAATGGCACAAACCAATTTTCATTAACGAAAAATAATTAATTTTCCTATTTTATAAGTGTGCGTATTTAATATACAAATACTCTACACCTCAGTGTATGTACTTTATGACGTTTTGCATAGTTCAAGGATATTTTTACGTTACGCAAATTTACAACAAACACAGACATACAAACACACAGAAATCAATTACGTATAGCGGGTAATATCAAAGAATAAGAAAGAAAGATAGAGCAAAAGAGAGTTGAAGTGAAAAAGTTGATTTTTGCATTAAATGTCCTTGAGGCACTTTGTTTGCAACTCAGCGCGACATTGCGTTTTACTATCAACATCAATACAGCCACATAAATAGTAGTAGTAGTTGTAGTAGTAGTGTGACTCAGTGCACTTGTGCTGTTTCGGACAGTGTGCTTATCTTATACGTCATTCTTTTAAATTTCTGTTTTTTACTACACTGTGAAAAAAAGGAACATTTTAATGTTATATAAATTTGCTATTTTAACATCTGAGACTTAGACAAAAAATTCTGCTGCTCAGATTTTCGTTATTTATGTCAGAACTTTGTATAGCAGAAACAAAATCGAAAACAAACTTGAAATTTCTTAATTTTTTTAATGTGAATTTCAAACGTAACATAAGAAAATGCACTTGGGGACTTACGCAACCGGTCATTTATTGAACGTAGGGTAAGTCAATTTCATTTTTGATTTATTTATTTTTGTTTTCACCATTCTCTGCATAGATACTTTATTATCCTTTCACATATATATGCACGTGCGTGTGATTGTATGTGTATAACGTTTCATAATTTGGATAGTCATGTTTTTATATCAGTGAAAACTGTTATTGATTAAGATGTTAAGCAATGTTTTTTATTGGGTTTGAACCTTTTGTCATAAAGCTGTATTGATATTAATTTAGGAAATAAAACTTCGACACCCGAAATATCAAACACAAATCGATGGAACTAGTTTATTAACATTTTGTTTGAACAAAATCTTACCATGTTCTGGTTATTTACACAATCAAACTTCGATCAAAAAAATTTTGCAAATAAAATTGACCAAAATTTTGTCGATATATGAAAGAGGTGCTCAAAAACAAAAAAAATATTTCCCTAAATGCAATGGGAAAAATTGCCCAAAATCTTACAAAGAAAATTTCGTCGCATATGATAACAAAGAAAATGAATAAATAGCCTACAATTTCTGACAACTTTCACTTATAGTTTGGTCCATATTCTTTAAAAGAATTTGGTATTTTTGGGAAGTAAAAAAAAAACATTTTATATTAGAGTACTTAATATATTACTTAAAATAATAACAAAAACCGAACACAATATTTTGCAATAAAAAATAATCCATCGATTCGAGCATAAAGAAATGTTTCCGAAAATAGCTGAAACTTGGTCCTTTCTAGGGATCCTTTCTAGGGATCGTAGCTGATCAAAGTGATGTCCAAAATCATTTTTGAACCTTAATCTATCGATACCAATAAAAAACAATTTTTCCGAAAATGGGTCAAAAACGGTCCTTAATCATGGTACAGGGACACTCCAAGTGATATTCAAACTCCATAACAAGCTTTCTAGATCGATTAAAAAAAAAATTTTCCGGAAATGTGCCAAAAACGGTAATTTTCATGGTCTGGGGACACTACAGGAGATGTCCAAAATATATTTTCAACCTCCCATCGATTGCAGTAAACAAACATTTTACCAGAAAATTGGTCAAAAAAAGTCGCTTCCAGGATACGAGCTTTCTCTATCGATTGGAACAAACACAAATTTCCCGAAAATGGGTAAAACGGTCCTTTCCATGGTGCTGGGACACACCAAGTGAGGTCGAAAACCTATTTTAGACCTTTCCCCATGGGTTGGAGGAAACAATTTTTTCTTAAAATGGGTAAAGAACGGTCCTATACTTTATTAGCCTTAATAAAAAACCCATTTGAATTTTCTTTTCCTTCGTGCTTCATAGTTGCAGTAAAATTTTCTCAGTCGCTAAAAAATTAAGTAAATAATTTACGAACTCTTTAAAAAACAGATTTTCTTTAATACACTTCACTACTACTGTTTCATGAACTTTTCAAAATTTCTTGAATACTGAATACAAATAAAAACCCTAGTTTATCCTAGGCCAAACTAATTCATACAAAAACTAGCTTATACAAAAACTAGTTTGGCCGGTTACAAATACATAGATTTTTGTTGTTTTATGTGTGTATATACAAATCAATGCGCTGCTAAAAAATCGTGTATCTCTTTTAATATTAAGGGCACACAAAAAAATGTTATAGGAATCAAAAGATATATTCATTAATCATGTAAAAATAAAATAATATTCAAATTAGTTTTAATAATTTTTCAAAAAAATTTCAAATTAATCGTTTCATATCAGACTCTAATATGAGTCTAATTTCTGACTCATTTCTGTGTGCCCTCCCAAGAACGGATATACACACATTTCTGACTCTTTTATGATTTCATAATGAGTGTATAAGCTCAGAATTCTGATTCATATCTGACTCTAAAAAGAGTCAGAATGTTTGCTGGGTTAAAACATTCAATTTGTCTGTGTGCAAAACAAAAGCAACAAAATATGAAAAATGTTGAATGTATTAATTAATTTAAATTTTTTTTGAAAAATTATTAAAACTAATTTGAATATTATTTTATTTTTATATGATTAATGAATATATCCTTTGAGTCCTATAACATTTTTTGTGTGCCCTTAGTATTAAAAGAGATACACGATTTTTTAGCAGCGCATTGATTTTGTTGCTATTGTTTTGCACAACACTTTATGCATGTATACTCCCACACTGATTGCACTGAAACTACATACTTTACTTTACTCACTTATCATTTCACTAATCTAGCCGCGAAAACGTAGTCTTATTTAATATAAAACATTCAGCCTTTTATAATTATTTCATTAAAAATGCACATGATATGCTTCCTAATGATAACTCTTGTACTTCCATGATTATAGTTCACTGCAAATCTAAGGATTTGTGACATCATCATTTATATTTTTTTGGCAGTATGTACTTCTATTTCCTGTTGGGCATTTACAGATTTCAGGAGTTGGGCATACACGTGATTCTTTTATTTGTTCGCAGTTTTGTTTCGGTTTTTTCTTGGAAATGTCACTATTGAAAATGTTACAAATAGTAATTGTTGTTGCTTTTCATTTAATGTAGGCATTCGCATAACAGTGGTTGCTGTAGTGTTGTTGTTGTTACTATTTTTGTTACATGTTTCCCTGTCATTAAATGTTGTGGTTTTTTCATTTATTCGTCAATATTTTTAACTCATATCTTAATGCTAATAGAAATGTTGTTGTTGGGCGTTGCTTTTGTTTTTGCTATTTATTATACATGTATAAATAGCTACATATGTGTGTGTGGGTGAAACTTAAGTCAGCTTTAATTTCTTGTAGACATGCAGAGTTCTTGCTTCCAGTAATATCAACATTTGTTTAATCGAACTCATTTTAAGAGTAAGTATTTATACTATCTATATCTTTCTAATGAAACCAACAACACATATTTCGAGATAATTCTATATTTATGTTTGAACATTAAATTTAATTTTAAAAAACTTATTTTAAACTTTGAAATGATATATTAAATATTTATTTACGAAAGTCAAAAGTTGATTGATGTCGGTGGGAAAAGGTAAAAGACTACGAAGCACGGGCTTGAAACCTTCACTTTTTCCGTGATAAAAAATACGTGGCTTATGAACTGCTCCCGAAAGGAACATTTTCGGGATTTCGTGTTGAACAAAGATTCGTTTTTCTTCACAAAAATTGTGTTAGGTGGGTTGCTGTAAGGCAGGCACATGCATTAGATATATAATGCTTTTAGTAAATATATTATATTATTTTTTTTAAGATAAGAAATAAATTAAAAATAAATCATATTCCATTATAACGTTTCATATGTTATGCATTGTTTTTACGTAATGATGCAAATACAATGCTTTATTAAAAGCATGAAATGTTATATAAGGTTTTTTCCTTAAAAAAAACACGCGGTTATTAAATTGCAATAAAAAAATTATATTACACAAAATTGCAAAAAAAAGTGTAGAGAAAATCCGATTTGGTAGTAAAATAAAATTTAAAAATGTACCTTACTTATGCGTAACAAAGGAAAATTATTTGTATAGAAAGAAAACTGGAAAAAGCGGCAAGGTTAAACAATAAAGAAAAGCTGGATTTTTTTATGTTACTTCCTTTTGCGAAATCGTAAAATATTAGGCTGGATATGAAGAGATATCTTTTGATTATTTCTTATTTTGTACACCCTATGCTCTGTCGGTGAGAATACTAAATTTGAATTTTTGAGCTGCTATATTATAGGTTACATCTGCGTGAATTGTATACATTTTTATTTAAAAGTATATAAAATTGTGTAGAAAACTCAGGCTTTAGTGGCAAAGTCTTAGGCTTAACTTAACGTCTTGAGTTAATTATTGCAGTACTTATAAACCCCTTAAAAATTAGGTTAACATAATCAATATTGAAAATAATGAAGTTTTTGTGATTTCACACAACCTTCCGTGAAAAATAGTGTACTGGAAATTATTTTGAGCAATACACTTCCATACTTCTTTATTGTCAACTTAACCCATTTTCTGCCGCTGTTCGAGATTTCGAACAGCAAATTTGCTCATTTTCACCGAATTTTCGTGCTATGTCGAGGTAAAAAAGAAGCTAATTGGTATACAGCGTATTATAGTAAATTAAATTGGCTTTCAGAAAAAAAATTTATTGGCCGCGCCCCTTTTCCGTGGTGGGCTACAGCTAAGGGTTGAAAAATACCTATTGGCAGACCTATTTTTAGTGAGTTAAGTAATATATAATTAAAAATAATTCATTTCCAAAAGTAAATTTTTTCTGTAGATAAAGGTTGAATATAGCCAAAAAAGTAACTTTACACAAGATATGTTTCTACTAGGAAACATTGGCGGACTCGCAAAAGTGACTGTTCGAAAAGTCGAACAATGGCGGTTGGTGGAAACACAGCTCACAAAAAATTTGTGTTTGTAAGCGATCTGTTGATAATTTTACCAGGAGAAAAAATGCATATTCACATATAAGCTGAAATGTGCCCAACCGCCATTGTTCGACTTTTCGAACATTTTCACGTTACGAAACAAAAAAATGGTACAACATTTTGGACAACGGATTCGAGTTTTTTGGATCCTAATTAGTCTAGAAATATCACTTTTAATTACAAATTCGAACTTTCATACAGCGCGGCAGAAAATGGGTTAAACGACTTCACTTTTGAATAAAGATAACACAGGCCGTCAAATTTTTAAACCAGAGACCAGAACTATCATATCCGAAGGACTTTGATGCGCTGAATCCGAATCCGAGTCCTATACGTTTTCGAGATCTCCTAACCTAAAAGTGCAAAAAACACGGTTTTTGGCTATATTTGAGGTTATTTTACATCGCGAATAAATTTTTTTTACTCTTACACTTCAAAACCTATTTTATATTTTGAGGATATCTCTTTTACCTCAAATATAGCCAAAAACCATTTTTTTTTGCTCTTTTGGGTTAGGATATGGTCTCTGGCTCTGGACTTTCGTTAAATTTTGTCGGCCTGTGTAATCAATGATAGCTCCATCAGAATACATCATTAATGCCTAAGAGTATACGATAATTCAAAACAATTGCCATAAATGAGTAATAAGAGTATCATAATTAACCACATTTAAATCGTAGTTTTTTGTTGGGTCCAGAGACAGGTCAAATTTTGCGCGATAATCACGAATTGACTTTGTCGGGGACTAGTACGGACCACAAACTTTTGAAAATTGTCTGAAAAATTTATTCGTTATGTGAGTGTGGAATTAATTTTTATTACTTTCTGCATTCAATGAGTTTACCATCCGATCTGCCCATCAAGTTTCCTTGTCCCAATGGAGAATATTTATTTTTTCCTTTTACTCTAGGGAAAAGTGTGGTATCTTTGTCACTTAAGTTTTATAGGCCTATATGTCCAAAAAAATTTAGGGATTTTAAACATTGTTACTGTTTTTCAAACATTAACTAATCGCGATCAAACTTCAGAAAAAACAAAAAAAAAAAGTTGTATCATCGTTTTCTTTAAACTTTTTCCAAAAATAGTCATTTTTGTCAAATGTACTTCGACACGGAGCACTTTTGACTTTTTAAGGAGCACATTTGACGTCATAAGAGAGGACAATGTCATTAATTTAGAAAAAGGCAGATATCTAGGGTTTGAAATAAGTTATTGATATGCGGTTTACGGTATTCTCTTAAGCAAATAAAGGTACATTAAAAATAATGTATCACTAGATCGGTGGTAAAATATTATGGGGCGATTTTGCTACTTCAAAGTAGAAAATCGTTATTTTTTAATTTTTTTCCGATCAGTTTTCAATTTTTTTATAAAAAAAAGAAGAAAAATTCCTCGATCGATAATAGCCTGAAAAGCATACCCACGTGTCAACATATTTTGTTAATCGATATATAAAATCAGTTATACATATATATTTTATAGAACTCTTACGTACTAAATAGGTGTCGAAAATTACATCAGCAATCGTGAATACAGAAAAAAAAAGTCTCTCCGAAGAGAGTTGAAGAAGAACTGTCAAAGTAATGAATTTTTAAGTCAAATTAAGCACCATTCAGCATTTAAACTTTTTGACTTTTAGGCCGTCTTCACACTGAAATTGGCAAAGTCAAATGTGCCCCGGTTTCGAAAGAACCGCACTGGGGCACTAAGCTTTTTCTTCGCACACGTTGCAGCATTGCCAAATAAAAATTTTATCAAATCGAAAATTTTAGAATTTCAAGAATTTAAAATCGTTTTTGGACAGTTGAAAAATGTTTTTAACATAAAATTAGGGTATATCTTTTTTCATTTCAACAAACATGCAATTCAATTCAAGAAATTGAACGGTCCTTAAAAGAAATTTCACTTCTACAAATTGTGACTGTTGACACACGAAAACTCCCTCTAGTTCGATTCTATTATTTTTGATATGTTTGCGGCATAAAATCAACTTTCCGTTCTGTCCAGCTGTCTTCCCTAATATATATCAGTCAAACATGCGTGGCGATTTAAATTTTACTATTTTCTTGATATAGACTTTAATGTTATATTACTTATATATGTTATTGAAGATGTTTGCCCACGTTTCTATTAGTTAAACGCCAAGTTTCTGTTAAACGCCATCTATTAGCTAAATGAAGAGAGAAGTTGCTTCAATAATTTTTCAGATAGTTAAAACTGAGAAATTTTTCTTAGTAAAGATTTTCTTAAGTATTAATTTCAAATACTTTTAGCACTTAATGCTTTTATCATTGCAAAACTACTACTCACTATTAAAGTAGGGTAATCGTAACATCGTAACTAAAATGAAGCACCTTCTTTTATTTGCAATCAACTGATTTCTATTATTTAATTTTATCCCGGTTTTGCGGTGCATCACCCGGAAATATCCCTTTGAATGTAACCTTACTTTTGTTGTTTGTGCCTTTGTTAATTCGAACCGATTGGAATGCAGTAGTTGAGTTTAAAATGCGATTTGAATTGGTTGCGAATTTTATTTATTTCCTTTGCTTTCTTGCCGATGTCGCTTATGCTAAATTATAGAAAAAAGGAATGAAAGTTTTTTTGAAGAAAATACACAAATTAAAGGGAAAAAGAAATTGCAATCTGTAGATTTGTACGTTAGCTGCAGGGCACAAAGTTCAGTGTAAAAAAATGAAAATAAAAAGACTAATGCAACATAGAAACAGCAGAACGACAGATAAAATTTCAAACGTAGTGAAAAGTTATGCTCCTGAAGCTGTAACGTCGCAAAAAGAAAAAAATCCAAAGAAATAGAAAACTGCATAAAAAATGACTTGGAAATAAATTTTCCCTTTTTTATATCAGTGCTTACGGAATTTTGCTCCGTTCACTCACTCGCAGCACCACAACAGCTGAGTAAAGAAGCCAATGTGGGGTTGTGTTGTAAATTCTGCACAAAACAGTTTGCCACTTTTCACCACAATTCCGTTGATACCTACTTTTTCTTCTCTTTCGTTGCTTTATTTTATTGGAGTTTTTTGATCGTTCACCGGTCGGTCGTACGGTCGATAGTTGGTTACGTTTTGATAAATTGAGTGCCGTACGCCTTGGTAACTGATTTAAATTCGCGATAGCATTTATCATTTTATAATGAGCTCAAATAAAGTTTTGCGGTGGTTTTATTTAAGGGGTGTTGAAGTTGTGTTTATTGGTAAAAAATGGTCTTCTCACATTGGCAATGATTTGTGTTCTTCAAAAATTTTATTTGAGTGAATTGTGAAAAATTGATTTTTTTAGCAAACGGTAGCAAATAAAATTATATTTACTTTTTTTTAAGATATATCTTAACAGAATATTTAATGCATATTTTTATATATACAATATTTATATACATCAAATATTTTAGCTTAAAGTCTCAAGTCTCAGTCTTTTATAAATAATGTAACGTGAGTAATGATTTTAAAAGGAGAGATCTTTTGACATTTTTGTTTTCTGTTTACGGAGGCATAAAATGAGCTTTATGACCTTACTAAAAACATTCTTCAAGGTCCTACGAAGCTAAGTAAGCCATTGGCGCTGCAACCCTCGAAAATGGTTTTTATGATTGAATTGAATTGTATTCTTGGCCAGTTGATATCATGTTAAGTTAGGCAAGAGCCAGGAAAATATAGAACAATGCTGGAAATTTGTTTACGCTAAGTAGTTGAAAATATTCAAGAGATTTGGTTCCAACAAAATAGAGCTGCTGTGCTGGGCCGTGTTTAAGTGTAGACTATATAGGCTGCAGGCTGAGGTTGTTTCGCACCACAAAAAAGAAAAAAAAAACAAAAATTTTAAGTTACTATTTGAATTCCATAGAAAAAGGAATGATTCCTTTGTCGATTATATTCCAGACATCAAAAGTTTACCAGAGCATGTCCGAACCATTTCTAGTATATCCCCCTACAAAAGCAAAAAATTTCGAAAAATAGTTTAAAGCTCCCCCGGAGTGACCCGTAGAGGGTTCATATGTATCACCAGGTCCTATTATATTTTTTTTTATAATGTTTCCACCAAAGATACCTACTCCTATCTGCCACCCTTTTGGGGGTCCCCCTGCAAAAAACACCAAAAATTTGGAAAATTTAGAAAGACAATTTATAGCTTTCTCGGAGTGACCCGTAGAGGGCCAAATGTATTACCAGGGCCTCCCTACATTTTTTCCGAACATACTTACCCCCTATCTCAACCCCATTGGGGGGATACCTTTGAAAAAATGAAGAAATTTTCTTAATTTTCTGTTTTTGGTAAGGGGACCCTCAAAAGGGTGACAGATAGAGGGTAGGTATCTTCGGGAAAAATATTAGAAAAGAAAATGGTGATACATATAAACCCTCTACGGGTCACTCCGGGGGAGCTATAAACTATTTTTCGAAATTTTTTGTGTTTTTGTAAGGGGACCCCCAAAAGGGTGGCAGATAGGAGGTAGGTGTGTCAAGAAAAAAGTTTGGGAGAGTAAAAACAATAGCAAATGGTCTAACACTTTACCCTTTCATAATTTCACAAGAATGTAATTTTTGCAGGGGAGACCCCCTAAGGGGTGGTGATAGGGAGTAAGTATGTTCGCAAAAAATGTTGGAGGAGAAAAAATAATAGGACCTTGTCATACATTTGATCCCTCGGCGAGGTAGCTTCGGGGAGATATTAATGATTTTCGATAGATTAAGGACCATTTTCCAGTTTACAAAACGGTAGCGGGTCCATCAAATGTTTTCTGAAATGAACCAAATTTTACGTAGTTCTTATTGGCATCAATACGAAACTTTTGGTGCCCGGGGAACGAAAATCGGAACAACTTTAATTTTTCCCATGTGTGTCTGAACCACCCTTATGATCACTGAGCTGACGGTCTTATCCCCATTATAAGAATAGCTGATTATGTTTTTTCTCATTCTAGTTATATAATGAAGAAAATGTATAAATTTCATTGAATTTGAAATGACCTTAGAAATTTTTTTTTGTACTCGTTTGTGTAAGTAGCTGACGTATAATCCCCCATTATACACGCAGCTGACGATTTTATTATTAATATCATCTTAACATTAATTGTGCAAAGTTTCAAGTGAATTGAAATGGGTTTTGGCCATTCTTTTTTTTACATGATGCGCATTTTCTCATAACCAGCTCCACCACTAGCCTGGCGACTGACGCTTGCTTCGATTATCAGCCATATCAAAACTATCAATTAAAAACAAAATTAAGCGGGAGGAAATCGCCAACGCTGCCTCACGTACTATAAGTAATATAAGTAATACAAAGAATCTCGGCCAGTGCGCTGTTTCTGCGTTATTAATTGAGAGTCTTTCAAAACTTTCAAACAATTTCATCGCGCCTGCATTTTAATTCAAAAAGTGTGTCTAAGAATTGAAATAGATAAATTCAAGTGGCAGACGTTTTTGTTGCTACGTTTAAAAGTAATAAAATTAATTCACAGACCGATTGTGATAATTGTAAGGATTATGTGAGAAGAAATAAGAGAAACAACATCTGTAACTTAGTTATTACTGCATTTAAAAATTGTTATATTACAAACATGTAAATAAAAAATTGAGCAATATATCATTTCATCGCGTCTGCCTCTGAATTGACTGGTTCTTTTACTTATAAAAATTATAAATATAGTAACGGCAGACGATTCTAGTACTGCTTATTCGAAGGCAGACGTTTTTGAGCACTCAAGGTACACATTATGTCATTTCAAATCTCATTCCATACCAAATCAGACACTGTTTTGCTTGTGCATCTCTGATTTTTTTGATTATTTTTGTATATTAGCATTACTCCAAAATTTTTAAAGATTTTGTTTATTATTTTTTTTTCTACGAAATTACATAAATTGAAACTTATTACACAGGCTTCATATCTACATAAGTTCCAGTAACGCAGGATAACTGGAAAACATTAAATTTACGATATAATTGAAAGTGGGTTTTGAAAGAAAAGTGTTAAGCTTTTCAACTATCTACTTAAATATATTAAGGAAAGTTTGGTGTTCCTAAAATAAAAATACGCAGTGTGCCAAAATTGACGATTTTAACATAAACAACTTTATATATTTTCAAAAAGCAAAGACCTACACGACTGCTTCTTTTATTTTCAGTTATCAGGAGCACTACTGGACACGGTTCGCTTGAAGCAAGGTCAAGATCCATAAAATTGTCAACCAAATCTGACAATGCACAATTATTATATAGTGTCTTGAGATTCCAAATACATAATCCGCGAAATCGGATCTGCTCATTTACTCGTTTTATGGCCATTTTAAGGTTTAACTTTGGCCAACATGGTTCGTTTCAAGCAAGATCAAAATCGGTAAAAATTGTCAACCAAATCTGACAAAGTACAATTATTATTTAGTGTTCGGAGATTCAAAAAACATGATCCGTAAATCGTACCTGGCCATTTACTCGTTTTATGACCATTTTAAGATAAACGCTTTCACCGATAATATTGATAAAAATGCGTTCTTGGAAAAATTGTGAATAAGTCATTAAAAATTTACATTTTTTTATTTTGCTTTTCTTTGTGGACTTTGTAATCAAAAATACTTTTAAGACCCATAAAACAAAAATTATAAAAATTATTTTTCATTAGTTTTTAGGCCCAAAAGAGTTTGTTAAATTTTTTTTTTTTTTTCATGAAAATCGGTGAATAACACAACATATTTATTGTTTGTGGTGAGCTTTTTAGTAGAAAATACCTCAAAAATCCATCAAACAAAATTATAAGTTAAAATATTTTTCACTAGTTTTTAAGCCTAAAAGAATTTTTTTTTTTAAATTTTCATTTCTTTTCCATGGAAAATGATGAATAACATAACATATATAAAAATTTTTTTATTTTTTTTTCTTTGTGGGCTTTGTAGCCAAAAATACTTTTCAAGCCTATAAAAGATAGTAAAAAAAATTTTATTTTTCACTAGTTTTTTTCCATAAAAAATGATGAATAACACAAAAGCGTTTACATATTTGCAAAAATAAGTGACTTCATCGTATTCAGCGACTCAAACTACATAAACAGCAGTTATCATAGTATATTTTAAAACTTCACTTGATCTTAAAAGCATCAAAAACTACACGCTTCGCTTCATAATTTTATTAAAATGATCGGAAAAAGCTTTTATCTTAAAATGGCCATAAAACCAGTAAATGACCAGGCACGATTTTACGAATCATGTTTTTGGAACCTCCGAACACTAAATAATAATTGTGCATTGTCAGATTTGGTTAACAATTTGTACCGACCTTGACTTTGCTTGAAACGAACCATGTCGGCCAAAGTGCTAACTTTAAAATGGCCATAAAACGAATAAATGAGCAGATCCGATTTCGCGGATTATGTATTTGGAATCTCAAGACACTATAAAATAATTGTGCATTGTCAGATTTGGTTGACAATTTTATCGATCTTGATCTTGCTTCAAGCGAACCGTGTGGAGATAACGAAATTCCGAAAAAAAAAATATAATATCACTTAAAGTGCTCTATTTGTACATGTTAACAATTGCTTTTATTAAAAAAGCAGTGTGGACGTCTGCCCTTTATATTTTCGTTATCTATACTATACTCTTAACACAATATATCAGAGGCAGACGCGGTAAATTAATTTAATAAAGTTTTCATTTTCCAATCAGAAATTCAATTTTTTTAAAAAGAGAACGCTATTTATACTTTGCTCTTAGTTTTTCTTATTCGTTTAATTCGAATACGCCTTTTTTTTCGTCTAATTTTCCTGGAGTATATACCTTGAATGTTCACCGGCTGCCTACTTATATGACATAGCCTCAATATTTGGTTAAACTAATTGTTCAAAGCAATCTTAGTTAATAGTTTTGCAGGCTAATTTTAGACAAAATGTTCGGCCTAGGAGCCCACATACCATAGACACGGCCCTGCTGCTAAACACTCTGCCTCCTGCCCTTTATTATTCTATGGCTTTCATGGGATTTATTATTGGCTAATTATACATTTACCTAAGTTTTGACGGAATTCCATCTTAAATTCTTACAACTTAATATATTCACTTCTAGAACTATGCATGCAAAGTAAAAGTGAAAACTATTTTCTATGTTTTAACTTTTTTTTTATTTACTCATTAGTTTACTTCCATGAAAAAATTATAACATTGGCCATTTTCTTACCAACATGAAAAAGTCATTGTGAACATAATGTTTTCGTGTTTTTTCCAACACACCTACATAGCAATTATTATGTTATTACCACCTACACTCAGTTGCCTTAAAATTATAACAACAACAGCAACAATGTTTACCATTTTGTAGTTCCTTAATGAAGCACTTTTCTAATTTCAGTATTTATTTGAAAATTATTTCATTTAGTCCTAGGCTTAATATATGAAATGAGAGCAAACCCAAATAGAGATGAAGTCATTATTGCGTGCTGGACATATTTTTGGAATTTGTGTAATGGTAAAAAGATTCTATGTTAAATTTAATGTACGAGATTAAGTGTTTTATAAAATTGGCAATTCCATGTTGAAAGTTTACATAAGAACTTTTAACTTTTTCTAAAAATGTCGTTTCCAGAATAACATTAACGCTGATTACACCACTGATAAGCCTTCAAAATGTCTACAATTTTATTCGCTATTTTGGACCAATTTAATTTTACTCGGCAATTACTTGCTGATTCTAGTGCCAACAGCATCTTGGCATGGCACAGTAAAATTTACTTTCATTTTTTATTAAGAAATCTAATTTTCTTTTAATCCTATTTTACATTGCGTAGGTTGTACTCTCTATCCTAGCTACCTTGAAAACTTTTATGCTTTTTTCTTTGCAGATGTTTTGATGATTTCCCTTCGACGCTTTTTTTTTTTATTATTGTTTCTTGCATTTGCCTACACAATTTCTGTCATGCTATAAAATTTGCAAAAACATCTAATAAAAATGTTGTTGCAAATGAAACAAAAAAATCAGATAAAAAGAGAAAAAGTTTTTTCATATCAGTTTTTTTGCTTCAAAATCAGAAAACTCAATTGCGGTGTTGACAATTTCAAATTCGGTCAAAGAACTTAGCAAAAATCTTACTATATAACAAAAGATGCAACACTATGTTGACGTTGTTCATATAAAAATAAGCAAAAAAATGGAATATAATAGAAGAGTTTTCGAGTGTAATAGAAAAAAAAATGAGCAAACCCATAAAATGTTCCTTTCTTTCTTTCAAATATTCACAATTGTAGACAAAAGTTCAACATTTGCATATGTTTTACAAACTAAATGCTTAAATATATATGTATGTATTGATACATATACAAATGTATGCATATCTGTATACATTAAGCCATACATATATGCAAGTTTTCAGCTATCGTAATTTGACAAAAGAAAGTCAATATTAAAAGATTTGCAAGAGGGCGCCTAAAATAATACAACTTCAATGCTTTGTATTGAACAAACATGTACTCTTTTTTATTGCATACTTTAAGGTCGTGCACCGACAATGAAAAGAATTTATTCTTTTTTTGTTGTGCTTGTAGATAAAGAGGTTTGTTTGACGAAATAAAAAAGAAAGAAAATAAGAAATCTATAGTCGATTAAACTCTAAAATGCTGCTGTATTATAATACTTCGATAATATTTATTGAGTTTTATATAAAACTTAAAATTTTAGGAATATGTGAGTTATGTGATGAAATGACAAAATAGCACGCTTTGGATGAAAGTGACTAGAAATATTTCAGCGCAAAAACGAATCGCTTGAAGGTTCAGCGCAAGAACGAAAGTTCTCAGAAATTTCTACTTTTTATGTAAAATTGGCTATATGGAAATGGTTTGTAACGCTTTGGCGCAACATATACTGAATCGATTTTAAAAATTTATTTTTTAAAACAACATATTTGTGCTATAGCATTATATAGCATACTATTTTTTTATTTTTGACGATGGATTTGAAAGACACGAATTTATTTGTTTTGGCACCATCAATTTAAACATTTTTACAGCAACAATCGATGGGACAAGTTTGAATATTAATTCTGGAAGATATTAAATGCATGCTTGATCTACTAATTCTGGGAAAAGTGTTGTCGCTCACGCTGTTATGCCCTATAGAAGGGATAACATTGAATTTAGAATCCATAGGAAAATATCGGAATTTGATGTTGATTGACACAAAAGATACCGCAACGTACCAAAATGGTTGATTTAATTATTTAAAAGAAAATAGTTTGATGCATCAATCGATGGGATAAGTTCGTGAATTGATTTCGGAAATAACTAGAGGTGCTAATATTATGAAAAAAAATTTACTGCACCAACTTAAAATGAGTTTTAAAAGACATCAGATGGTCTGCAAACCCTTAAGAGGACGTTCATAAAAGACGTCTGCAACAGAAGTGAGAATCGTTAAAACAAAACTGGTTCTTTTCGAACGTTCATTCTTTCGTTTTTTTTTAATAATTTCGAAAAAATGTTGATGATTATCATTATTGTCCATCTGCAGCTTTCAAAATGAAATATAGTCTCAACAAAATCTGTATATTTTCAGCCTCTGCATAGATATAAATGGCCTTGCTTTTGTATCAAGTAAGCTACATTTTTGAACGAAATTGCTTTTAGTGAATTTTTGATGCAAAATATTTCATTAATTTTTTAGATATATTTATCTATATCCATTATTTGTCTGACTAACATAATTTGCCAATACAATGGGAAGTACTTACTCCTAATAAAACTTTTATTATGAACTCAGTGCATAAGTCGTTTATTTATTGAAATAGCTACAAATTGATAAAATAATGATTTTTGGTCCACCAAACTTTGTACATTAAGCAAAACTGATTTAAGAACACACACGCACCAACTCACACATACACACTTTTACAAAAACAAGCAAATAAGAATAACTAGTGCAACAACAACAACAACAAAAATTGTGCAAATGTTTTGTATTACAATACAAAAAAACTTTTTGTTCAGCAACGTCATGCTTGAAAACTGCAGAGTTGTTCACAAACAATTGCAAAAACACACACACATATACACATGCAAACAATTGTAAGCATATGTGTACAATTTCATGCGGATGTTTGTATAGCGTGCCGTTGCAATGGTTGCAAAACATGATGCAGCAGCATTTTCGTTGCGAATACAAAAAGTTTAACACACTCTGATACGTAAAAGATCAAAAGCTGCCGCTGATGCTTCTGTTCCTGCCACTACACACGGCTAGTGCTTATTGCGGTTGCCGTTGCTCATTAGTGTTTTAATAGCAACAACAAATTTGAAATGCACTATTTCACTCCCTCTACATTAGCGATGCACAGGCTGGCTAAGGCCGAGGGTCACATAAATTTTCTGTTATTTAAAAAAGGGTCACAAAAAAAAATAAAAATAAAAAATTATATAAAGTTATATTATCTAAACCGTTTAACATTATTATATTTACTTATCACTACTTATTTTTTATAAAAAAAATAATCTTTTTTGCATTTTGTTATTTAAAAATCTTTTATTTTGTTTTTATGAATTTTTATTTTCAAATAACAAATTATTATATTCGCAACGCAGAACAGCTGTTAGCTTAAAAGTTTTCGTGATTTTATTAGCAGAATTTCTTCTGACAAAAAACCTGTAACTTTGGACAGAGAAAGAAACTCAATTACTCTCTCATCTCCGCTCTCATTTACAGGTTGTTCGAGTGTCGGTAACTTTTTTCGCACTAAATCTCACTAAGTCCTGTAAATCTAATTATTTCTGACTACTACAGAAACGGATCTATTATTTATGGCCGATTATCGCTAGCATCTAAGGATGATAGAAAACAATATTATGCCTCGTCGTTTTATGCTACTCCAATTCGTTTCGTTTTTGACATATTATTTTCTATCACTCGGTGCTACGGAGTTTACCACATCATCTGCCACGCTGATTGATTAGTTGCTCCTGTATTTTTCCTAGTATGGCCTATTATGTGTTTGGTTCGATAGGCGGTGAAAGATTATTGCGCTTAGAAAAGTGGCTTCTCTCTCTTCTGTTTTTATCATACACATCGCAATCTTCTTTCGAGTTCATGAGTTATATTCTTGTGTTCTAGTTTCTGTAATCATAATTAACTCGGTACAAATGTTTGATTGGTCCAGTCCTCTATTACGGTGACTTAGCTGCAACCTTTTAAATAGATATGTATGTAGTATCAAATTAAATTCTTAGAGCACAAAGCACACTACTTGATGGTTTAAAAAGTCCAGGGAAAAATGATGAAAACACAAACTTTTTGAAATCTATTTATTATATGTTATTCTTCAACATAGTTCCCTTCGAGGGAGATAGACTTTATCTAACGATCCTTCAATATTTCGATACCTTTTTTTATAGTAGTCGACGTCGAGGTTCTCAAAATGGGCATCAGTTTCGAACTCGACCTCCTCATTTGAGTAAAATCTCTTTCCCTGGAGCCATCATTTCAAGTTTGGAAACAGATAATAATCTCTGGGAGCCAAATCTGGAGAATACGGTGGGTGAGGCAGCAATTCGTTAAATTTTTCAGATGGATTTTCTTGATGTTTTCTGAAGTGGTAGACTCATTTGGCCGGCCCGAACGTGATGCATCACTGGTGCTCGTACGACGCATTTTAAATTCAGCAAACCATCTGTAAACAGTTGTTTTCGACGGAGCAGATGTGCTGTGATGTTTTTAGAGCCATTCCATTGTTTGTTTCTCATTTTTTCCGATCAATGTTTTATCAAAATGCGAAATTCGCTTTTTTCCATTATTTACGAAATACTAAAAGTAGCGTTACTCATAGAGCGATAACTTCAAAATTACTAGATGAAATATCATCAATATTTGACATTCCTCTTTAAAAAGTTGCCACTTTCGAAAAATCATATCGATTTGAGAGTGTTGATGCCATTCCACCTAAATTCCCGGGACTTTTTTAACCATGTAGTACAGTCGGTGTATCTAAAAGTATTTAAAAAAGCAGCAGTGCATTGTGGGTCAGTTGCTGACTAGGACTCTTAGTCTAATGGAACAGTTGCTTCTTGTGTTCTCTGGAGTCCGCGGAGTCATTAGTTCAGTTACTTCTCTTCATAACAGATGCCTCTGCGTACTTTATTGTATGCACGTGCAATTTTGTCTAAATTATATTTTAAATTTCTTGGTATAGTTAAAAAAAAATGCCTAATGTGGCGCCTCGCTAGAAAATAAACAGAATGTCACATGTGGCCCGCGAGTCACGGTCTGTACATCTCTGCTCTGCATGCAAGATGTGCTCTCACATTTGTTGTTTATTCTGTGTTTGTTGCTACTGCTGCTGCTGTTGCTTTCAGTTACTTTTGTTATAGCAGTTGTTGTTAATTTTACTTTTTTCTCATATGGGTTAAAATAATAAGTTAAAAAAAAATATGGGTTAAAAATTGCTCAACCATTAATGTAGTTTGTAAAATGTTTATAAATAAAGCCGGGTCTGTTCATTATTACTTGCTTAAAAACAGTAAACTTTTATTTCAATATACAGCATTTCCCTGCACAATTTCTTAATAAGTTTTGCACGGCACATATATATTTTTTTTGAAAACTTTTAGTTTATATTAGGGTATACTATAAAAGAATAACATCGATATAATTGAAGTCGTTGAAAATATACCCATCATATAGAAAGTTAAATTAAAACTCCGAAAAATTAATTCGAACAATAAATAGCTTAAAACTTTTGATCACTTCTCCGAAAAATATTTGCAAAACTTTATTTTATCACTCCTATTGATTGTGAAATATCACTTCAAAATGATTTTTGCTAGACTCAATGATACTTGCTAGACGCAAGATAACTCTGCAATGATACCAGCTCCAACATTTTTCTTTTCTTTATAATTCAACTTAGTTAATTTTTCAATAGGAAAGTTTCAGTAGCTCATGCAAAAAAGAGCCACCTTACTTTGCAAACACATAAGTTTCTCCGCTGCAGTGGCTGGCCTGGTGGTGTTGCTGTTTTCGTAGAGTAAAACTTTAATTGTTAGCCAAGTTTTACAAAATTTGTAAACTTTATTTATTCTTGAAATTAATTAATGTTTAAGTTAGCAGCAGCGCACAACACAAATGAGGTACTACTAATAGGAATAATTTCTCTAGTGACACTTCTGTACTAATGGTGTTTGCACAATCCAGTCAGTCATCCAGACAGCAACGACTGTTTAGTCATGTGACATGAAACTCTTTATATGCGTGTGCGTGTTTTTAAAGTGTAAATGTTTTATAAACTCTTTTGTCACTGTTTCAGTTTTTAATCTGTCAAGCGTCACCTCATAAATGGTGGCCATTACATTAAATAATATGTAGTGTAATAAATGATTTTTTACGCTTATCAATATTTAAAAAGTTGTGATATATGGCTGGAAACTGAAACTTTATCTCTTTTAAATTAATAGTATCAAAATTAAATTTGATTAAAGCGATTGTCTTATATATACAAACTATAGAGCAATATACTCAAATATAGCGAAGGTTTCTAGTATGAAATAGTGATTTTTCTTTAAAAAAAACTAGCAAAATTTGCTCCAGGCAACCGCCATGCATTCAGTAGACATAATTTTGCATTTATCAACAATAGAAACTTTATGATATGAATGAACTCATTGTCTCTCGCTGTATCACTTGCTATAATATCTCTTAAATCCAGACAATTTATTTTATACCCAGAAACTAAAAATCTCTCATACCAATAAAGAGAAAACAAACAAAATTTTATTTTTGAAAAAATTTCAGCGCACTATAAAAGCACTGAACTGGTCCCTTAGTTGTTTTGCATGATCCTTGTTAAAGCAAAGGAAACTTGATGTTTATATACTCACAAAATCTAGGATTCACTGAGATTTTGTTGTAGTCACACATTTTGTTGTACTACACTATGTATATATCGTCATAACTCTGGCTTAAATGCAATGTCAGCAGAAGCAGGAACAAAGGATAAAGCAAAAAACAAATATTATTTTGGACAACATCTAGTGAGCGATGTTGCAACGCCATTTTACTGCCGCGTGTTTGCTGTATATAAAATTGTAAAATGGAGCATTTGCAAAGTGAAAAAAAATGGAAAGCGAAGCAATTTTTGTAGTTTGGTTGAAAAAAAAAAAAAAATCTGACTGGATTTATTTTTTGTTGTTGTATCAATGAAAAAAAAAATCAAGAAAACCAAAAAAGTTTAACAGCAGCTAAATTGGTTTCCGTTGGTTAATGTAAAACGTTGTTTTTTCGCATCTAGCAAGAGCACAATCGAACTCGCATGATGCCTAGCTTTTAAATTAATAACAGAGCTTAGTAAGAAGATTTGTCTTAAAAAAATATATCGAAAGATGTTCAATGAACTATTTGATACATTTAAATGCTTAAAAGACCGGAAGGAAAAACATTTTTTTTTGAATTTTTGAAAGATTTTTTTGGGATTAGAACTGCAATAAACTTTCGCTGTGCCCATAGTCGTTCGAAAAAAAAATCGCCCATAAAAAGCAGAGCTTAAACACTTAAAAATTAAGTTACGCATAATACACATTTTTGCAATGAATAAACACCCCAACATAATTTCTATTAATGGGCGATTTTTAATTAGCCGAATGCACAATCATCAGGTGAATGTTTGCTATAAGCATTTTCCCAAAAGAAGTATCGCTCTGAAATAATTTCCTATTAAGTATAGGCGATTGTTCATTATGAACTCTGCTTGATCGGGAAATTCATATCAAAGCCAGAGAACTGGTAGAAATTAAAAATTTCTGAAATAGCCGGGAACTCGACGATTTTTGTGAAATCAAAAAAAATATTATTTGTTTCAGGAGCAAAAAAAAAAAAATAAGGTCATCAAGCCTTTGCTGTAAAAAACTGAGCTCGTAGCCATTTGTCGAAAAAATTTTTAGATATTGCTGTCAAAAAAAAAAAAAAAAAATCGAGAGAAGGCCGGGAATTGCTTCTGTACGACTTGGTAACCCTGGCGATGCATAACATGTAATACAAAGTATTATTTTGAGCTCTAGAAACTCCTTCATAAAATTAAGGTATGTACATTAGACCGTACCAGGAAAAAAAGTTCACTGTACACCAGCAAATCCGAAGCATTTTTGCAATGTAATTTCGAAAAAATTTTTTTTTTTGGTCGAAAATAGAGGACGTGCATTTGAGTTTTTCATCATATCTTCGACATTTACAGTCCAATCTTAAAGTATGATATATCAATGCTTTGTCTTGAGTAGACCAACTTTTTGATCCAAAGGTCATTGACATCAAATACTTCGTTCTTGAACTTACCCACCAGAACTCATATCCTACCATCCTCATGTACCACCCTAATGTCAGAAAATGAAAGCTTTGAAAAAATCATTAAATTTTTCTTGCTGAATTATTTCGATTATTCCATTAGAACTATTTTAAAAAACATTTTTATAGGTTTTTACCGAACCTTATTAAATTTTTTGTCATATCTTCGGTATTTAGAGTCAGTATCTGAGATCTCAAGACAAAAACATTGATATATCATACTTTAAGATCGGACTGTAAGTGCCGAAGATATGATGAAAAACTCAAATGCGCAACCAAAAAAAAAATTTTTTTTTCGAAATTACCTTGCCTTACCTTGCCATTACCTTTTTTCCCCTGTAAGGTAGTACGCAACTAAATTTCACAAATATACACGAACTATTTCGTAATAGCACCAAATAAAAAAAGGGACGTCGCACCTTCAATACTAGAAAAAAATTTAAAACGCTATCCTAACCAATGAAAATTCAATGAAACCCAATCGAATGGCTCAGACAAACATAGACTAAATTTATTTGAGTTTCGAAAAGAAGGCGTGACACCTCCCATGCAAGCAAAAATTTCAAAAATGAATACTGAGAGAATTACTTAAGCTTTCCTTTTTACGAGAAAATTAATTTTGATTATTTATCTTACTTGACAACAATAACTTATGGCCACAACTACTTTACATTCAGTTTGAACATAAGCTTCTAAAATATAGTTATTAAAGTTAATTAATACTTCTCTGTGTTAATGTAAACATTGATGCTCCTAAGACCAAAATGTTAGTTGCTTTTACAATTCAATGACTGCAAACAGCAAGAATTTGTCCTTGTCCTTTGTATAAAATAAACGAAATGGTATAATTTAAATCGCATTAGAGAAAATTCTGACTAATTCATCAACAAACTAACGACGCACACGTATACTTGGTAACAAATACTACAAAAAAAGAAGAAGAAGAAGAAAAATAGCCCAATGTCAAAAAAAGAAGCTTAAGCTGTCAACTAATAAAAGGTTGAAAACCAAAATTTTTCTCTTTCCTTGCCTTTACGAAGTCAAAGAAATGATGAAGAATAGACCCAAATATAAATTCTGTTAGAAACTAATATTTTCTCAGACGCTACGCAACTCTGAGGGCAACTATGGCTATCATCTATTCCTACCATAAAGAAGCATACAAATCGTCCTTTGACGTTAACTAATTTTGACTCGTGATATACACAGGACCCACGCACTAACTATGGGATACAACTCATTCTGAAAGGCGTTGCGAAGCCATTAAATTGAATTTAAATGAATCGAAACGTCAACGGAAGCAACTGTCGTTGTCAAGTTTTTTACATCAATTTTTTTTTCTTGTGTGTTTGTTGTCGACCCTTTTATTGTTGTCCTTCTGTGGAACCAAAATAAAAAAAAATTGAATTGTTAATTTTTCACCCCATTTCATTCATTCATGTTTTTTGTTGTGCTTTTGTCAAATCGATTTCATTTCTTTGTTGTTGTTTTTGTTGTTTTTTCTTTTCATTTCTTAAAAGATATTTAGTTATTTTTATCCTTTTTTCTCTTTTCTTAAAATTTTTTATTATTATTGCGTATGAAAATGTTTAGCTTGGATTTTATTGAGGGATTCCAGCCAACAGTTTGTTGATTTAGCTGGCTGGCTTTGTATTGATCTCGTTTATTTCAGTTCAAGTTTTAACTTGTCACTCAGATTAGAGGTCAGCATTAACTCTTTTTGTGATACAATGGTTTGTTTTAATATGACGTCATTACTTTGAATAGCAGTAAGTGATTAAATATTTATATTAAAATGAAACAAGAAAAATATTCTTGCAGTAGAAGCAGAGAAAGCGGCACATAACCTCAATTTGGGGAGGTTTACAATAAAATAAACAGCACATTTAGTATGCATACTTGAATGAAATAGAACATTAGATTTTCTATACAGCAAGCATACACTTTCAGAAAGATATCGCTTATTTTAAGGTTAGCTCCTTATCTTAAATGGACTTAACTTATGCTTTATATATAACACTAACCAACGGCAGCATTCCAGCCGGAGCAGTGAGGACGTTCTTTATATCGTCGAGGAATTAAGCGGTTGACCATCGTCTTTTAATTGAACAATAGTTAACCTTCAAATAGGTCACATTAAAATGGGAAAGAAACATCTTTTCTCTTACACATATTTAATTAAAAAAAATCTCATCTGTAAATATTTTGTCTCTATTACAAACTGAACTTAAAACGGGTTTTCAGCCTATTCAAAACACAGAACAAGAAAAATGATATAACAAAAGTCACTAAAAAAATGTACTTCAATTTTGCTACAGAAGTGTAACTTAAGTTTTGATAAATGTTAAAAGAATGAAACCCTTTTTTGTTTTTGTGAGCATTCGAGTTATAACCTTCATGCAAGCAGTTGTCAATCATGCAAGAGATTTTCATTTCCGATATAAATATTTTAATATCTTTTAACGTGACGTTTTCATTAACGACCACCATCATCATCACTATCAAAAGCAACATCATCATCGCTTAAAGAATTCTAAAGAATATGGCATAGGAAAATAACCTGCCAGTCGCTATGTTGATAAGGAAATTTTAATGGATTCTTGCGTTTCATTTGCGAATCCAATACAGGCAGAGTGCATGAATTGGAGCAGCACTTCGCACTGTCGTCGTGGTGGTTGCCATAAACATTTAAATATTCAAGTGAGTTAGTCTTGGACTCGGTTAGTTGGTTGGTAGAATTTTCGCTTTGATTATTTTCTTGTTTACTTGATTTTAATCTCAAATTTGTTCGGATTTGTATGCTGCTGGTGAAAAGCATTCAAAGTTGTCACCCAGATTTAGCGTATTTTCCTATAGTCCTTTATGTAGGTTAGAAAAACTACTATTTATGTTAACAAAAAAAGCTCAGAGAATTAATTTTTGTTTTATTTCTTATGTAGTTTTGTATGTTTTATATATATGTATGTAGTTACTTAAGTTCTTTAAGCTTCTTTTTCATTTTACTCGAGTTATATAAATATTTTAGCCAACTGTTAACTTTAAGTAACTGTATGTGAAAGTAATTCAGAAAGTGTTCAAAAATAGAAATAAATATTGCATTTGTTAAAATGTACATTACCTATTTTAATTTAATTTGATTAATTTCATGTAAATAGTAATTGCATTGCAAACTGAAGCAAGGAACATCTAGAATTTTTAATGAACTTTTACAAAGAACGCTCACTTATAGAATATTTTGAAAATAAAGTAAACAAAACTAATTGTCCTATTAGGGATTTTTTTTTTAAATCAACATAAAACTTTTTTAAAAATTACTGTCTTCAGGAAAATTTTCGAATTCGAATATTTGGAGGTTTCTCAAAGTCGATGAAAGTTTAACATTTAAAATTGCATGAGAACATTATAATTTTTCGTTATTTTCGTAATAAAATTTTTTTAACATGGGAAATATATGAAATCATTGCACACACATATAGCTTTTTCGCTGTACTTTTTGAATGTTTTGTTTGCTTGACTTTGTCAGCGAAAAAGTTATATGTGCGTACAATGTTTTCATATATTTCCCATGATAAAAAGTTATTACGAAAATAAGGGTAAAACAAAAGTATGCAGAATGCAAGCAGGATTTGCATAAAGTAATCTGGAATGTTGCTTTTGTTATTTGCTTTGAAAATAGTACCGTAGAGTGGCTTGGCAATAATGAAAAAAAAAATTGATATTTCGATTTTAGAAAAAAAATCTCCTGACCTCAAATGTCTTTTAGCGGGCATTAAACTCATTTTATTTCTCTCTCATATTAATACAAATCCACAATAAAATTTTAAGCGTAAAAACCTTTGGGGTTTCGAAGAAAATCAGCATTTTTTTTTTCATAAAAAAATTTTCAAATGTTTTAAAGATTCTGACATAAAATCAGAAGTTCTATTATAATCAAAAGACAAAAATTAAATTCCTTAACAGGCCGATAGCCTTTATAGCTAGTGCCTTTCATCAGTAATATCATTATTTATAATAATGTTTTTTGAAAATAAATAAATAAATTAATTTTTTGAATTGGATGAAAATGCAACTACATATTTTGAAAAAATTTTCAGCGGTTTTTCAAGCTTTGACATTTTTAATGAGCATAACTTCGTAAAAAATGTTTTTTAATCAAATCGCATGAATATGTGTCCCCTTATATCCTCCAAAAAACAACATATATAATTGGCAACCAATTCCGAGATTTGAAGTTAGTCCGACTGCATGGCTTGAAATGCATTTGGTCTATGGCATCATGATTTCTTAAAACTTGGGCGCACCGACGTTTCATTAAATCCACCAGCTTGGTACAAATTGTTGGATCAATAGCAAAGCACTTGAATTTCATTTATTTCTACAAATCTTCGTTATTTTTGGGTTTATAGCCGGTTCTTCCCTTCTTTAAGATCCCCAAAGGCGCTCAATTGGATTTAGGTCTAGTGACTACGAAGGCCATTCTAATTAAAAGACGTTGTTGTCCCGGCAACAATTTTGTGCCAACTGCGACGAGTGTATGGGGTTGTTATCTTACTTAATCCGCCACTTTAGTATAATATCTCCCTCGGCATATGGCAGCATTATACTTTTCAATATATTGATATAATCAGTAGCGTACATTTTACTTTTTATCCAATATATTGGGACCTGATGAGAAAAACCATCACCAATATTTTATCACTACCAACTTTGATCGCTTTAATTGTGTGCTTTGGGTCATATGCAGTATTCAGATCCATAAAAATTTGCCATTGTTTCATCTGACCATTGGAAGTTTATCCATAGTTTTCTTTAACAGTTGGTTCTTTGGAAATGCTATTCTGTAGCGAATGGGTTTTTTTAAGGTATGACAAAGAAATAGATTTTTTAAGAGTTTCGAATCAATAATTAATCAAAATTTTTAGATTATGCTCGTTTTTCCTCCTTTAGTTCGAAATAAACCATTTGATCTTATGGTAAATATATCGTTTGAATATATCAGACATAATTTATGATAGAACAATGATAAGTTAAATCAGAATTTTTTAAGTGTTATAAAATATTCTGAAAAATACTTAACTAAATTCATTTTTGTGTAGCAAAGTATATTGAATAATTTCAGACTATTCAAACTGATAGAGCAAAAAACAACTGTATTTAGTACTTAAGACAAATGCGATTTTGATTGGATTCTTAGGTTTGAAATGTTTTCATACAAATTACATGTTATTAGCAATTAAAGATCACTTTTCTAACAAAAGTTTTCAGCGAAATCGTAAATTCGATTTATTGAGCGTAGACACAAGTGTCACACAGTAGTTACGCATTTATTGACCAATCAACCTGCCAACTTGTATTCTTCTGTGTTAGTGTTTGCCCTTGATAAGCACTCCATCACTTTATTCGGATCAATAGGGTGTTAATGGCTGATGATGAATGGTTAATTGCGGTTTTATTGTGGACTTTGTAAATATTTATTGCTGACAATTAAGTTAACAATTCATTTATAGCTCAATATGTATTTAATTAAGAGCACGCGTGTTTATATGGCAAGTTGTTGTTTTCTAGATAAATCAGTGAGTGGAGTTTAAAGACTCTTTAATTTTTCTTCTGATATTTATTTACATATTTGCAAAAAGTAAACTTTTCTGTTAATTAACCTGGGTCATACACCAACAAAAAAAAAAAAAAACAAAAAAACCTTAAGGATACATCAAGTTGGCAACACCAGTGTCTCTAGTGTTGCAATGCGGAAATGTAAACCAAGTAAAGTCAACAAAACATTTATTTGTTTTGCTCGCATAAACAAAAAAAGTGATTCTGCTGCAGAATAAAAATTAATGACGCTATGCATGACAAGACACTACAAAAGAAGAATAGAAAGAGAGTTCGCTGGAGCGACATGTGAAAAAGTGATGGAATAGTCATAAAGTTGAGATATATGAAAATATCAAGAAATAAAAATAAATGACACAAAATATACGTTCAGCCTAGATACCCAAACGCACATGAATGCTTTTTAGGGTGGTTTCAAACGAAAAAATTATCTTTTTTTATTTTAACTGAGATAGATTTTGAAGAGTAACAGGTAAGGTTTACTCTCCGTAGAACCATTTTCAACTAGATGGATGAAATTAGGACTCACAGCAGAAATTGAGTGAAGTGAGTCTAAAATAAATTGTTCGAAAACGTCCATCTCAGCATTTCATTATAATCTCTCCAAACGTTACCTCTATTTGTAAGCTCGAGAAAAGAGGCACAGTACCCAATGCAGAATGTTCAGTAATGGCATCAGTTGAAAAAAGAAGGGTTTTCCTCTCTATTACAAAATTCGACTATTGAAGATTATATGATGGTCAAATCGATCTCATATAGCAGCATATAATCAAGTTTGACCAATTTCTCTTGGTAAGCTGTCTATGCTTTACCCAATAAAGTGGTAAGCTAAAATAGCTTTAAGATTTGACCATTTTTCATCTAATTCGTTTGAAATTACATTATCCTTAAAACTGCTCTAGCTTGAGACTTCGCGCGGTGCTAAATTATAGCTCTCATTTAATTCGCAAAGCTTTCGATGTCCATAAATCATGATTTACTCATAAATTGACAACAGCACTTATTTCTATTTTTAATTTATCTGAGTAAATTTCAATGAATGTTATATAAGGAGTCCAATTACCTCTTTCAAGTAATGTTGCCTAGAATTTTATTGAAAAAATGAGACAAGGTACGAATTACGACCAACTACACTGCATTATTAACATTCAAGCAAAGTACTGCTATCGCCAACCTATTTGGAGTTCCGGACTGGTGATAACATCAAAAACATTATAAAAGCTGAACAAAAAACCGCGCTTAGGCTTATCATACGTAATACTTTCAGACATTGCTAAATGGAATCATCAGAAACATTTGAGCCTATTCAAAAACAAAGACACAACAGATAAAATAATTTTGGCTTTGCTTTGTTTCACTTTTTGTTTGGATTCGTAACAAATCTATGCAAAAAAGAAAATATTTTAGGTTTAGAAATTCTCACTCATCGGCTCAAAGGTTACTGATGATATCTAGGAATGAATGAAACTAGTATGACTAGCCTTAGCCTGGTTTTTCATTTTGTTTTTGTTGGTGAGACTTTTTTGGTGCTATCACGCATTCCACTGAACAGTAAGCAGAGTAAAATAATTACAAAAAATAATAGTCCTAACTTAAAAATTCTCACTTATCAGCTCAAAGGTCACTGATGATTTTCTTTTGCAATGATTGCAAATAGTATAACAACCTTTAGCTCGGTTTATTATTTTGTTTTTAGTTTTTGTAATATTTTTGGTGATATCACACATTCCACTGAATAGTAAGCTTAGTAAAATACCATGGTAGTATTCTTCTCACAACACCCTAATAAACACGCAGAAAAATTTGTATATGTCTGTTGAATGCGTCAGTAAGATGTCATGATGGTAAACATGGCAGCCCATAATGCAAAGTGTGGGTCTCAAAATAAAGGGGACAGTGTGAATTGCTTTACGTTCATGTTATGTCAAACTGTTGAAAGATACAGAGGCAGCAGCAGCAACAGCACCTTAGAAGCAAGTGAAGTGAAATGATATAAGAGCGGAGGGTACTCATATCTTTGACATTTAACGGTAACAATGCACGGCAGTTTGACAGTTTGCAGAAACAACATGTGTGCAACTGACACAAATATTTATGAACAAAAATAAAGAAACGAACATAAAAAATATTAATGTTTGCATAAATATCTTGTATTTTGCTATTGACATTTTCTCACCTTATCGAGTTGACAACCTATCCCCCCCCCCCTCAGAGCATACAGAGCACACAATTGAAGGTATTAAAAAGGGGTTAACTTAATGAAATTTTGTTATACACAAGCACTTATGTCTAGAATTACCCAGCATAATGTTAAGTTGTTGCTCTCAAGCAATTTTGTACTCGCTGACGCCACCTTCCATGCCCACTTTTGCATAATGAAATTATTATTAACTTGTTTGTGGAAATATTTTCACCGATTGCCTACCTGTGTAACTACGCTCCATGCTTCCATGCGATAGGTTACTGATTAACTAGTGGTAGCAGCGGCGAAGGAACAACGCAAAAAGGTTTTTCCCGTTTAACACCCTTAAAGTATGCTATAAAAACAAACAAATACTGCTACATAATTTCATCTTTTTTTCGTTTTCAACTTCTTCTTTTACTTTTTCTGCTGTTGCCAAACGGCTCGAGGAATAAATGTTTTGCGGGCACGTTTTTTCTGCTTCATTCATATTCTGTAATGCGACAGCTTTGCTCTACGAAATGTGGAGAGAGGGACAGATGTGTGAGGGAAAAAACAGTGGGCCTAGTGATGCGGCATAATATTTGTTGCCAATGGCCACTATTGCTGTTGATAAGGTGAGAAGCGGCAGTGGGCCACCAGTGTGAGGTGATTGCTGCAAGTACGAAAAAGTAGAACGATAAAAATTGTTTTATGAGCAACAAATTTTTGTTTAAAGAGCATGGGGTACTTTTTTTTTCATCTCGTCAATTTGTACGACAGAAACGTAAAAGCTGTAGGAAAAAAAACTTGTTCAAATCTACTTCAGCGTGTTCCAGATTTAGTTGGGAATCGAAGAAAGTTACAAATCCAAGTTAGTTAGTTGTGACTAACTTTGTAATCTCTTTCGGTATGCGTTTAAGTTATAATCAAGTTATTTTGAATATTTTGAAACAATATGGTTTTGATCCCATGGCTTATAGTGTAATTTTGTTATTGTCGTTTCTTATTGCTTTATTGGTATTTGCATGCACAAATTTTTATTAACTAATGTTATATTGTATAGTAAGCACATCATGATAATTATGGCGTTATATATATAAGCTAATTAAATTTCCGACACATACATCCCTTAGTTGGACGGAATTATAGTGGTAGGAGTACTTAGTCAGGACACTGTGCTATTTTTAGTACCGTGTTGTACCTGATATTAGCTATTCCTGCTTTTTTATTTATACATCTCTGGAGGAGCTCAGAAATTTAAGTTACTTCTTTGGCTTAATTTCTGTAAAATTTTCTTGGGGCAATGATCGCAAGTTCAGAAATGTTGTCAACCACAATGAAGATCGCTATTAAAAAATGTGAGATTTTGTCATCTTCAATGCATTGCCTGCAGGTTAAGCTTAAGAGTTTCATTATATTATAACCAGTGGTACCCTACGCTTTGCACGTCGGTTTTTTCATAATGAATATACTCTCTTATCATCTCATTCTATGTTATCTCTTCAAAAGGAATGACAAAAAACCAAATAAAAGAGAGGTTCTTTGCATTTCGAAGCCAAATACAAACGAACTAAAAAAAAAATAAACAACAAAAACACAGAAGGAGCATAAGCATCAGCAACTAAAAATCAATCGAAAATGTTTGTGTAAAGTTTTCTTTAAAAAAATTAAATAGAATTTAAAAAAACATAAGTATGCAATAACCTTCCTTAGCACAAATATGTTGTTTTAAAAAAAAATTATTAATATTGGTTAAGTATATTTTGCGCCAAAGCGTTACAAACCGTTTCTATATAAACAATTTTATATAAATACAATAGAGGGCTATGCAGTCTACAGTGCTTTTCTTATTGGAGATGTTCTCGTTTAGGTTTATCAAATGTTATGCCTTCTTAATTTAATAGATAGTGATAAGATGTTTAGTGTTTCTTGCCAGATTAAGTAATTTTTTTTTTCATTTACATTCCTCACTTATTTCTTGATGCTTCTTTTCTTTTGTCTGTGCTTCATTTTTTATTTTCCATTTTAGCTTCTTGCAATCTTAAGTTAAAAAGAACATTTAATCGGACACTTAAACAAATCCAAGTCGTTCTACCCTTAAACTATGGCTTGAGTTTTGAGTAGGAAGGAGCTATGTATTTTAGAAAAGCTAGTGCTTCAAAGGAACCAACACAACGACCGTAAAGAAAGTTTCTTCATTGAAGATAACTGGAGGCTATGTTTGAACAACTCAGCTAGCGCCAAGAATAGGATAAAAGTTCGTTGACATCCTCCAAAAAATAGTCACATGCAGCTTAATGTATCATAGATGATAAATGGGAAAACTGATAAAGATACAAGTCATACTACGTTTTGTCATCGAGAAATTTACGCCACCTTGTATAGTAGCGGCAACTCTATCTGTGAAAAAGCTCAAGAGCAACTCAGCCGATGTATAGAAAAAATAGCTAAAGACTGCTTTGTTGATGTGTGAACATGAAATTATCGCTTTACTCTGTAGTCAAATGCTTGTCCGATTTATTAGTTTTTTTCTGATGCATTAAAGAAAAGACATTAATATATACTGCAAAATTTATTAGCGCATAACCTATTCGACATATATGATCCTTCCGATTTATTCGTTTATTCTGCTGCTACTTGCTTATTCATAAACTTTTTATGTAAACATTGCATATAACGGTAATTTAGTTGTTTGTCGGCTGATAATATTTTATGGCTGTTGCAATATTCTTTTAAATTTTAATATTCGCGTTCCCAAATTAAAATAAAATAAGGTCATCACAACCTTGTTGAGACTTTTATTTAGTCCTTTTGCTCTACTTTGTCTTTAGAACTGATGAATGGGTATTAAGAAAAACTGAAAATGTTTATTAAAGATCTCAAAAGTTTCAGAAAATGTTCTTACTGCTTTTGCTATACAGCAAACGTTTGTATTTTGTGAAATGTTTGAAAAATTAAAAAAAAAATATTTTCAAAACAATCTCTTGTAATTTTAATTAATTTTACTTAACACTTAAAAGTTCACAATCTTCTTATGTACTTTCTTTATTAGACAACGTCAAATCGCTTAATTAAATTTTTTAATCTTACTCACATCTCATCTCTACGCACACAAATAAACACACTTTCAACATTGAAAAGACCTCTGCATAAAGTTCTTTAGCAAAACAAACAGTGAATGTTTTGCTTTCATCTGAACAAGAAGACATTTAAGCCCCCACTTAAAGTCCACACTTACTATCCTCCAACCAATTGGCAAACCAAGCAACCAACTCTCCACTAGTTGCAATGCCAACTAATTCAAGTTAAGCCAAGTTATTAAAGCAAAGCATTCGCTATCCAAAACATCCTTATCACACTCATGTTCATACCACCATACCAACGAACCATTCCAAGCCAAATGCTGCCACCATGATATGCCACTCTATAAACATCAACATTTTTAAAAAGAAAGAAAGAAAAAAAAAACGTTGGGATTTGAAATTAAACATCACGACATCACGTCTGCCAGCTGCAGGGTGGAAGCATACCACATTGAAAAGTATCGATACCTATGCATAAAGTATAAATTGTATAAATGAATTGTATACTTACACTAGATCTATATATAAATGTACTAAACTTTGCGGTTAAATGCAACAATTTATTTTTGTCTCAGTTGCTCGTGGAATTGCTTGTGCATCCAACATATGATGTGAAATTTTACCGAGTAACCATACCTCACATCCCTAGCGCTTCATATTCGTATTTAAAGTTTTGCAAACTGCAGTGGATAAAGTTTACTCTACTCTATTCCTTTACTCCAATCTACTCTGTGATCTTCTGCGCTGTTTGTTTCTGTAGATTAACAGTAGAGAATCTTGTTTTTGCTCTACTATGTTTTTTGTTTGTTTTCGTTTGCTGTCTCTGTTGCAGTTCTACTTTTGCTGGTTGTTGTTTTTGCGAGTAGTTGCTTTTTTGAAGTTGTTGCCTTTGTCCTTATTCAAAACTTAAATAGCGGAAGGAAACGTTTCGGTGTTTTACTTCCCCTATGCGTTTCATATGCCCACTTTTTTTGTTGTGTCTCTTCAAATATTCGACACAACATCCATGAAGTATAAATTCAGCAAAGACTTCAGCTCTCTGTTTCATCATCATTATCATCATTTTAGAATTCTCTGTATACTTCAGACTTTTAAGGATGTTTTATAAATCTTTTCTCTCCTATTTTTTTTTTAAACTTTAATATTGAGCTACAATTTGTTGCTTTAAAGTTTTCGTTAGACTTTCGAGTATATCGGATTTCATTAGTTAAGAAGCAAAATTCATGTAACATTTGTCATTAATAGCCTAATAGCTTTTTTCGTACCTGCGCAAAATCATGTATCTAAAGTTAGCCAACAACTGTGCTCTAAAATAAAGATACCACCAGCATTCTCTTCTCCAAATTGAAATTTCTGAAACAAAAATCATTTTGTAATACCCTACACAGAGGGTATATTCACTTTGTCATTCTGTTTGTAACGCAAAGAAGAGGGCGTGCCAGATATAGAAAATCATTTCTGTAAATTCTTGATCAGCGTCACCTCCGTCTGTCTTTCTTTTTTCTGTCTGTGGAAATAATGTTTACGGGAGAACTAAGAAAGCTAATTAGATGATATTTTGCACACAGCCCACTCTTCAAACAAGCTACTTCTGATTGAAAATGGGCGAAATCGGTTCACTGGCACGCCTACCGCCCATATACTTAAGTAAAACATTTAATACGCTATATTGTGAGTTATTTGATGTAATATAGCTAAATTTCTCAAAAATATTAGAAAAAAGATATATAGTTCTGGAAAAAAAAAGTTTTTTTAAGGACGACAAGAGGGCGCGTCACTTCCCATGCAAGCAAAAACTTCAAAATGTTATACTAAGAGAATTATTTAAGATAATGGCACCAAATTTCACATAAATAGCAAAAATGCTTAGGAAAATTCTGAACACGAACTTGGTGGGCGTGGCACCTTTATAGAAACAAAAACTTCAAAATGTTACACTGAAAGAATCTTAATAAATAGTTAAAGGCCAAACGGTTCCATCGCTTTTTTTTCTGCTATAACAAAACAGAATTGGTTGGTTTTTTTTTGTTGTTGCAAAGGTTGTATAGAGGGGCAGTGCAGAATATAGTTTTTTTTTCAAATAGTAGGTGTTTAACAGAAAAATAAATTCCGATTGAGCCGATTTTGATGTAAGTTGATTTGGAAATGACTTAAGTCCAAAGAAGGAGTACTAAAAACTCTTTTAGTACAACGATTATGATGAAATTTGGTGGGCTGTGCCACGCCCCTAATATTAAAATATATTTTCACTGCTTAACTAATGAACCAATTTTGATGGAATTTAAATATATAGAATATTGAAGAAAGGTTTGTTTTAACTTCTAAACTAAGTGACCGTTTTTGATGAAATATGGTATGGAGATGGATTGAACCATTAGAAAGGGACATAGATCGAGGTGGCGATTCCATTATTTTGATTTTTGGGAGCGATGACATTTAATCAAGTCAAGTGGTACTGAACTGTTTTGTATACTCACTATTGTAGAATTTCAAACAGTAAGCAAACTCTTTTGTGAGTAATATGGGGATTATATCAAGTTTTTATTTGTCATTTTTCATTATAATTAGTCAAATTTTCATAAGAAAAAATGAGACAAGAAAATTTATTTCACTAAAGTTCAATTCATTTTCCGTAATTTTGCCATTACATTGATCTGTAACTAAGACACTTTGTTGTGATGTTTGCTAATTTTCAACGTAACTTTATAGAAAGTGCAAAACTCAATCTCCAGTCATTTGCGCCATTAAACAATAAAAAGTTTCATTAATATAAAATTTTACTTCTCTTACTTAGCGTATTCCCATGAAATTAAAATCTTCAACTGTTAATTAAAAAATAAAAAGTAAGCACTTTTGCAATTTTTGTTGTTGTTGTATTTTCCACATTTCTTACGATAGCTAATTAAAAAGAGTTTACACTTTTCTATAGAAAACAAAGCAAAAAAATGAAACAAAAACTCGACCAACACCTGACCAGCTGCTGTCAGCTGCCATAGTATAAACGCTTGCACCACAAGTTATTCGCACTTTCAGCTAACTACCTCATAACACCCGCTGCCTTCCCGACTATGCCAATCTGCCAACTTGGACCATAAAAATTGCGCTTGTGCTGAATTCTAGCACCCGATACTGGTTGTAAAAGTATTTGATGCTTTGTGCTAAAGCTAAACGCCATAAGCTTCTATACATTTCTTTAGATTTTTTCTTCTTAATATTTGTTGTCATTTACTTTAATGTATTTTTGTTTTAATCTGTTCTTATTTTGTCTTGTCTTTGTAAAAAACAAAAAAAAAAAAAAAGAATATAAAAAAATAAGAAAATTTACTTGTGAGGTTTTTATCGCAAAATAATTTCCGGCCCAGTTTTGCCAACAGTATGATGCAATTAAGAATATAAAGATTTTTATGCTTTCTAGCATCAAATTCTTATTGTTATAATTTTTTTCTTTATCAGGAATGAACTTAATTTTGCTTCTAAGATGCAGCTTTCAGTTTTTCTTATGAACTTATAGATCAGAAGCTAAGAAAATGCAAAAAAAATATTTTAAAACTCTGCAAGCATTAGATACTTATAATTTTTATAAAGGGTGTTTCTTTTAGACAGTCGTAGTATCGAATTAAAATCAAACACAAAAAAATTATCTAAATGATCTTAATTTTGGACGTATGCGCTAGAAAATTTTAAGCCATTTGGTATGTGAATATGATTTTGCACAAATCAGCAAACTAAGCAAACTATAGCGCACTTTGGGGTTCAAGTTCTTGATCACTTTTTCGAACAATTTCGTTATGTGGATTTTCAGAGCGTCAAAGCTATTGCAAATAATATATTGGCATCAAAGCAAGCGATCTTGATCTCATAATTTCAAGAAATCATCTAAATTTTGAGTGATTTAGGTGAAACTTTACAGGACTATTCTGGCAACTATCTTAGAACTCACCAGAGTCTTCACTAAGACAAAAGTCTTACTTAAGATGTTTTGTAGTTGAAATTTAACTAATTGCATGCATTCTTGCATTGTCAAAAAATTTTTCATACTGAAATGACAAAACGTTGCCAGATTCGATGAATTTTTTGATGCTACATCCTATTTGAGAATTATGAAATTTTGAAAAAAAATGCAGAGATGCATTTGAAGGGGAAGAATCTTAACCCTTAGGGAACAGCAAAAAAATTCAAAGAAGTTGAAAGAGCATGATGAGCACAAAAAGGTTGCAACTTAAACGAAAACTAGAAAAATGAATTCAGTTGTTGTCACTGTTTTTAAAAAAGTACGAATAAAAAGAAAACATCACAAGCGTAAATTGCTTAAAATATAAAATTGTTGAGGAAAGAATAAATTTTAATTACAATTAAAGTGCAGCTTTTAGAAACAGGCACCATTTCCATACACATTACTATTCTACACTTGATGCTAAAACATTATGCAGTGATGTGTGAAAGTAATGATGTTTCATTTCGGTAGTATTTAGTACACTCAAAAGTGATTGAAAAATGTGGCAAAAGTCAAAATATATTGAAATAATCGAATAATGTTGAAAATGTGTGGGAAACTTTAAAAGAATCGAAAATCTAATCATCGATAAAGTCGATATATGAAGAGCTGAGATTCATAATCCGATAAGCCTATATTTTGCGTATGGAAAAAAAAAATTTATGAAAATTTATGATCCATTGAAATAGTTGTCAAGAGCTATTAAAATTCTGATTTTTCATTACACTTTATGACTTAATTTGTAAGGACTATTATAAGAAAACGTTTAGACTTGGCGGGTTTTGAAACAAAAAATGTGGACTTGAAGGGTCTTGAAATTGAAAACATGGACTTGGCGGGTTTTGAAACTGAAACTTCGTGACTTGGCGTATTTTGATAAATAATAATAGTAATTTGTATTTATGAAAGCCGAATCTTTTTTAATAAAAATTTGGACTTGGCGGGTTTTGATTTTCAGAAAAGTGGACTTGGCGGGTTTTGCTAAAAACAATTTATCAGAAACTTTTGCAATCAAAAGTTTGTGAAGGGAATTTTTTTTTACAATTTAGAGTATGTAGGCCTGTAAGCAAACATTTTTTCCGTCCCCTTCTACAATATCACACATTTTAATTTTTTGGACTTGGCAGGTTTTGTATCTCAGCTCTTCATATGTTAAAAATTCGAAAGATATTGAAAAGTTAAAAATGATAAAAAGTCGAAAAATATTGGAAAAGTTGAAAAGTCAAAAGTATCCAAAAGGACAATATCTATTGAATGGTTAAATGTCGAAAAATCTTAAAAAAGTGCATAAGTATTGGAAAATTTAAAAATAATTCGCATATAGTCGAAATAATTGTGAAAAAATCAAAAAATCTTGAAAACTCGAAACAAAATTGAAAAAAATCAAAGATGATGATGATGATCTTCGAAAAATGGATAGAATTTGATAATTCTAGGGCCTTTGGTTGTCCATTGAATGTCTTCATTTGTTAGCCCTTTTTTTTTGTTTTATCCTATCCTATCCTATATATACTATGTCATTCCGCTTGAAATGTATAGAAAAGGGCGTGGTAGTTATAAAAAAGTACATATATTCTTGATCAGCATCATCATCTTGGTCGATTAAGCCATGTCCGTCTGGGAATATCACAATTACGGGAAATCTTAACAAGATAACTGAATAAAATTTGATACACAAATTACACCTTCAAGCAACGCTCTGCGGATTGAGAATGGACGAAAGGGAGCTTCGTTCATGCCTACCGCCCATACAAAGAATACATTTTAAACGCTATATTAAGAAATATGTACAAATATGTACTAAATATAGATCTTGAAAAGCTCGGGGAAAAATTTTTGGTGAATTTCGCCGAAAGGGCGAGACATCCCCCATACAAGCGAATACATCAAAACGCTATCCTGCTAGAATTATTTAAGGTAATGAAACCAAATATAAAAAGTAGGAATGACTCGCAATAGCTATAGATAAGAACTTGACAAATTTCTACTAGTGGGCGTGGCACTCTTATAAGAAATGAAAATTTTTAAATGCTTTACTTAAAGAAATATTTAGTAATGTAGGTAAATTTCAAATAAATATATGAAATAATTCGATCTGGCATCAGACAAAAAGTAGGTGAATTTTAAAAGTGGGCGTGGCACTTCCCATATTAGCATAAACTTAAAGACGCTGCCTGAGAGCTATTTGAGTAAATGTTACCAAATTCAATGTGGGTACGTTTAGTCGAACCAGCACGTAGAGAGCTAGATGAGATAACCTTTAAAAAAAAATTTAGGACCTACGCGCTTTTATACTGTTGAAGCGGTAAAGAGTATTTAATTTTTTGCGAGGCCAAAGATCACAACCATACTAGCAGTGGGTTAAAAGGTAATAATAAATTACTGAGCAAACGTGAACTGCATTCGATTGTCCATCGAGTCCCTATTATACCTCATCCTATATATTGTCGTTTGTCCAATTATGATTAAAAATCTTTTTGGATAAGAAAATTGTTTGACAATATTTTGAATCATAGATGAATAAACGATAGTGACAAGTAAGCAGTTTTTTTTCAGAAACTTTATTAAATTTAACAATTTCTTTTGAAGCAATTGTGGTTAAACGAAAATAAAAAGTGGGAGAACCTAAACATTGAATAACAATCAAATGCAGCATTTTTGTAAAAATTGTTTTCCGTTTTTTGTAGACAAGTCCACACTTTTCCATAATGAAAATAAATGTTGTCAAAACATAGAATTCGATTGCAGTATAGTTTTTAATTACTCTTCATTTTTGTTGGTCCACGTTTTTTCAGAAGTTGCTTTTGACTATTGCTAAAATCAAAGGACGAACGAATTAAAAACAAAAGGGTTGACGAACCTACCAATATGATAGACAGTCAAATGCTGTAATATTTCTCTTCACATTTGAGGCCAAGCTACGTTCTTTCAGAAATTTATATTCGAAATAGCTTTTGATTCATAGGTGAAAAAACGTAAAAAAAAGGATTGGGCAAATATAAACATTCGATGCACTTGAAATTCTGGTTTTTTCCAACTGCTTTTTAATAACTTTGAACAAAAAGTGGAAAAACGAAAACTTTTGTCACAGACAAATTGTCGAATCAATAAATTCTTGAAATTTTAAGCGCGTAGACAGAAAAATTTATGCTTTTTGCTTATAAACATTTTGATTTTTCTTCTCGAGTTTGAAATAAAGCACTCAAAATCCTGCTCTTTAAAATGGAAAATTTTTCAGAACATATATAATGTGCCCAAAAAATCTCATTTAAAAAGGATACGATATATTAGCGTACATTTCCTAAGTAAATTTTTGCTACTTCTTTGTGCAAAACTCTTATCACTTTATGGTAGTTTTAGCAAACTTTACTACTCTAAAGAATGGCATTGTACTCCAATGGGTATTTGAGAAAAATAATTTGATGTTTACAATTGCAGAAAAAAACAGAAAAAGAAACCAACAACTTTTTTTTCCATTTGAATATAACTGAATTTCTACCATTAATTTTTTGTACGAGAACATGTGCTCATAAAGTTAATTCAAAGGATTCCTTCCTTGCAGCCTTGTGAGCAATAATATTGTCAACTTTTTGTTTGTGTTAAAAGCGATGTCCGAAGCGGCACAAAAGTCAGCCCACAGTTGCAACATCAAGAACAACAAGAACAACAACAACAACAGCAAGTTAATTGCCAATGGCAGTTTGTTGTGAGCTAATTGCTTTGTTTTCATAGTTTGCTGTAAAAAGTTTTTTAAATTTTTTCTTTTATAAAGAACCATGGCTAAAAAAAGGGATCAATTTAAAGTCTCACTGGCAGTGTTGCAAGCAGCAAAGTTTTTATTTGCAAAGTACCTACGTACCATCTCCTACGTTTTTTACCTTTTGAAATTTTAAATTGATTTGTACTTTGGAACTTTTTGGGAAATTGAGAAATTTGAAAAGCTTCAGAAGCAACAAAACGGGCTGCAATAGAAGTAGCGAAAAAATTTTTTTTTTTTTTTTTGTTGGTCTGAAAAAATATCCTTTGTATTTTTTATTTTTGGGTTCTGTTCGGAAATAAAAAGTTGTGCGTTAACTTTTTCTACACCAAAAATATGAAATAGAATCTTAAGCTTTTTATTGCTTGGGTTGGCTTAGTTAATTTTTGTAAAATAAAAAAACTGCCCACTCACTTCAAAATTTTATATTAATTGACAGAGTGTTACTTTTATGCTTCAACGCGTCTGCTAAATTGATTTTTAATTGCAGTTTAAATATTTTCTGATTTGCATGCAAAACATTTAAATTTTTTTTTCTTAATAATTGAGTGTGTGCGCAACTTAAATTGATGAAAGACTTAATATTTAACTTTTTCTTTCTCTTTCAGATTAAACAAAGCGCACTGCAGTGGATAATTACAGGTAATTAATTAATATGAAGTTATGCGTTAATTTATGTAGCTTTGTTATTTTGTGTACACGTTTTGAAGCAAAGCATATTGAAAAAAAAAATGTCTCATAAATATATATATATATATATATCATCAGGTATTTCATTCAGTCTTTTAAAGCAACTACCACCCTACTCACGCTAAGTGTTCTACGTAACTTTAAAATTTATCAGCATTGCGTTTCAAATTCTTATGTTTGTATCAGAGAACTGCATTGAGTAGTTCACTGAGGGTTATGAGCCACTTGCAAAAATGTGAGACGTGAATGTGCATATTGCATGCAATAATGAGTGTGAATCAGAGTTGCGCTCACTAATAGTGAATGCGTAGATAGCTCATGAATGTGAGCTGCTTAATAGCTCTAGTCTCATGAATGTGAATGCCTGAAAAGTTCACTCACATGCAGTCAGCATTCATGAATCAGTGAATGGTTTGAGACACTTAAGTTGAACTGTGTCAAGAAAAAAATTTTTATTTACTCCAATCGATAGGGAAAGTTCGAAAATGGCCTCAGGACATTACTTTGGGAGGCTCGGGACCCTGGAAAGAACCGTTTTTGTCCAGAAAATGGGTCCCCGGACCATGGTACCTGTAATTGAACCATTTTCGGAAAATTTTTTTTGTGTTCCAATCGATGGGGAAAGGTCGAAAATGGACTGTAGACATCACTTGGAGTATCTCCGGACCCTGGAAAGGACCGTTTTTGACCCGAAAATGTGTCTCTGGGCCATGGTACCCATTTTCGAGAAAAAAATTTTGTTTTTTCAAACGAAAGATAGCTCAAAAATATTTTTGGACATCACTAAGGAAGGCTCCGGACCCTGGAAAGAACCGTTTTTGACCCGAAAATGGGACAAAAACGGGTACCATGCCCCAGGGACACAATTTCGGGTCAAAAACGGTTCTTTCCAGGGTCCCGAGCCTTCCTTAATGCTGTCCAAAAATATTTTTGACCTATCTTTCGTTTGAAAAAACAATTTTATTTCTCGAAAATGGGTCAAAAGGGTCAAAAACGGGTACCATGGCCCAGGGACACATTTTCGGGTCAAAAACGTTTCTTTCCAGGGTCCCGAGCCTTCCTTAGTGATGTCCAAAAATATTTTTGAGCTATCTTTCGTTTGAAAAAACAAAATTTTTTTCTCGAAAATGGGTCAAAATCGGTCTTTTCCAGGGTCCGGAGGTACTCCAAGTGATGTTCAAAATCCATTTTCGACCTTTCCCCTTCGATTGAAGCAAAAAAAAAATTTTCCGAAAATGGGTCAAATTTCCCTATCGAATGAAGCAAAAAAAACATTTCCAAAAATGGGTCGAGGAGGGTCCTTCCAGAGTCCGGAGCCACCCCAAGTGATGTCCAAAGTCCATTTCGACCTTTCCCCATATTTTAAAAAACACCAATTTTTTTGTACAATCGCGTTTCATGAATAGCTCACGCAACACTCATATATTCATACGAAAGCAAACGAAATGAAACGGCATTCACTAGAAGTGAATGTGAATCACATTCGCATTCACTAGAAGTGAATGTGAATCTCATTCGCATTCATGAATGATTCATGAATGCCAAAATGATGAGTGGCTCACTGCAGTTCTCTAGTGTGTATAGTGTGACTTAAAAATATTATTTGAATAACTTTTTCATATTTTTTTTTTTGAAATTTTCAAAATATTGAAAAACTAAATATAATTTTTGTTTTAATCGTTTTAACCCAAAAGAAACGTGTAACAAAAAATTTACATATAAGCTAACCATTTGTCAAAACGGCATACAACTAGCCTATATTTGAAAAATCAAAATTCTCACCGATTGCGCTCTAGCACCACGAGCAAGCTTTCGGCGATGACTGAGCTGGTGTGAGAATACATGTAGCTCGACAAGATAGTTAGAGCGAGAGAGGTGAATAGCTGACAAATGTTCGTCAAAATGACGAAGGTTAGCTATCTAGGATTAAAAATAAAATTATTTCACAGCAACAAAGGCGGGAAGAAATAATGGTGAACGATTTGAGTTTTAATAGTCGTATGTGGCTTCTAACAACGCTGTGTAAAAGTCTTCTTGTACTTGGGTAACCACAATACAGTGCTGAAAGAGAACGTTGTCCTGTTCAATTTTGCGGAACAAAGTTATAGTCCATCACGATTTTTCGAGATATCTCAACCAAAAAACGAAAGTAATTACTTTATTTGCGAGTGTGCGAGTACTAATTAAAAAAAGAGATACCGATATAATTCAAGATGGGTTTTGATAGAGAAGAGTAGTAACATAACGTAACGAATTGTGGTGAGAGAAATTGATTACTGAAAACTTGGAATTTTATTTGATGTCTTACATTTCAGTTTATCGGATTTTATTAAATTCAATAAAGCTCTATTTAAAAATAACTAGTGCCAGACAAAAATATTTCTTATGTATGAGTGAAATTTGGCTTTATAACTTGAAATAATTCTTTCAATACAGTGTTTTTGGTTGCACAGAAAGTGCCACTCCCATTCATCGAAATTGGCCTATTTCTGGCCCAGAGTTTTTCCGAATCATTCCTTTTATTTTTGTGAAATTTGTTATTTGGAATTACCTAAAAAAATGTTCTCTGTATAGCGTTTTGAAGTTTTCGTTTGTATGGAAGGTGCCACGCCTTTTTGTAAAAATTTACCAAATATTTGTCTAATACTTGAACAAATTATTTCTTGCATTTGTTTCAAATTTCGTTCGAACACCTTGAATGATTTTCTCAGTATAACATTTTGCAATTTTCGATTTCAGGGAAGTGCCATGCTCTCTCGTCGAAATGCCCAAATTTTTTCAGAGCTTCTCTACGTTTTTACTAGCATAAATTTCCAAGGAATTTGTTTACATCACATCCGTTAATCGATTTCGCCCATTTTTAATCCCAAGGAGCTTATTTAAAGGTGTGGCCTTTGTGCTTAATTTCGGAAGTACTAATTTATTAACACTTTACCAACATACAAACGTTTTCTAAGTACTAAATTTGAGATAATTTGCTATGACAATTTAATTTCAATCTCGGTGAGATAATTTTCTTATCATAGCTCTGAGCAATTTTCGAATCATTCGAAATTTTTATGAATGTCTCAAACGAGAACTTGCATTTATATAGAACTTGTTGCAACAACAAAACTATTTCGTTAATACTCTTAATTCAAAATAGCGCTAGTCGGATATTGAATTACAAATGCCTTCGTTGTTGTGGAACTTGTAAGTAGGCGACATAAAATAATCGGTATTGTACAGTAAAAAAATGGAGGTTCATATTGCAAGATGGCGTATTCGGGAGCAGGTGTTCATGATTGACAATTTTGGCATTATGTTGCACATGTCTTGTATTCTCCAGGTTAAAGTTAGTTAGTAAAGCGCATTGGACATGATATGAAGAGCTACTTGTGCAAGAGATATATCACAATACTAAACTCAATACCATAGAATAGATTTTAAATGCTTTTACGTCCTGAAACTTATTCAATTGCCATTAGAAATTTGTACACAACGAAGAAGTCGTAGGGAAAAGATGGTCCCCTAACTTTAACTCTCACGACAAATTCAACGATTCCTATAACTGATCCAAATGCGCCTCTCCTGAGGTTTTCTCAAGCAAACAGGTCAGTTTGGCATATTTGTAGATAGGCTCTGATTTGTAAAATATATACCAAAGTTTGAGTCTGAGCTTCTTTTAACTATCCAATCAGTTAGATCGAATGGCTTAAAATGAGTACATACATATATTTGTATAAAAAAAATGTTGCTATCCTGAATATATTTTTTTCTTCTATTTTTATTCCTGTCAATCAAAGGAATGTATGTATGTATTCAAATTAAAAGAACAACAAGACTTTTCAGACCGGAAATGTACCAATTTATTTATAGAATACCTGTGAGCGAATGGAATGCTTTAATAATAGAAATTAAATATAAAATTTTTGAGTTCACTTCCTACTTACAAAGCATATCAAATACTGCTGCCGTATTTATTTATTTATTTTTTGAAATTGTTATTGTTATTATTGTTGTTATACACAAATAAATGACAATCATAAATATCAACACAATAATTTTATTTCTATTTTTCCGATTATATTTTATTGTCCTTTATATTTATCGTTTTTGTTGTTTTATGATGCTTTTTTTATTTGTTATGATCATATCATAGAGTTTTTATTATTATTATTTTTTTAGTATTAGCGACCCATGTGTGTGCACGTGGAAATGCATGTATGTGTGCGTGTATGTATTGTGTATGAGTGCGTCTGTACGTTTATTTGCGCTACTAAATAAAATAGAAAAGCAATAAAGGGCTCAAGTTGTCTAAAAATACAAAAGCACACTTTTTTTTTATGTAAGTCAAAAGGGCGAACACATACACAAAAAAAAAATATATGCTTACACACAAGCACAAATGTACGTGTACACAAACACAAAAATAGAAAACACTTGAGAAGACTAAAAACTAAGGAAACCGTGTGAACGAACCTTTGTTATGCTCTGAACTTTGTTTGCTTTGCTGTCTCCGTTGCTGGGCGGTGCAGGTGTTTATTTGTCTATATGGTTTTAGGGTGGTTTTTAATATTATAATTTAAGCGTTTATTTTAATAAGAGTTGAATCTTGAAAAAAACTGAAAGAGCACATAATACTCCTAATAAAATCTAGTGCAAGATTTGAGCAATTCGAATGGATTGGTGTCCTTTTTTGAATCATTGAAATCGTTGGCTCAAGTGGCAATCTAATTGCTTTTAAAAATAAAGCAAACAACACATTAACTATGCTGCTAGGATATATACTTAAAATTTTTGGCAGCAATTATTATCACTTAAGAGTTTTTGTGGCTCTTTAGTCAGTGAGGTTCAATGCGGTCAGTTCCCTCAACTTTACCAATTAAATCCTTCTTTCAGCTGGAACTTTACAAAAGATTTGTTTGCTTTTATTTAATTTTGTTAAAAGAAAGTTTTTCCTCTTATAAGAATGATGAATTAATGAATGAATTACATCATTTCCTATTGAATATACAGTACTTATGAGCAACAATGCTGCTTGCAAGGAATACACTTCCAGTAAGAAAATTTTGCTTATAAGGTAAAATTAACATTAAAAACTTTCCATACCATCAAAATAAAGTTGCTATTTGTAGGGCTACTAATCCATGCAGAGTTATGGATTAAAAGGACCATACATATGTATTTCTCCATACTACGGTGATTTTTTCTAATTTCCTCTTTTCTCCAAAAAACAAAAGTTCGACCTTCTCGAACCAGACAACTTTGAATTTAGGACTTTCTTAGGCAGAATTTTTTTTTTGGTATTGTGGTCGATTTTATGGTGAGGTTTTTTTGTTGTTGTTGTAATTCTTGCTTTATTTGCTTTTGTTTTAAGTGGTTCTGTTTTAAACAAAATTTTTTTTTGTACTCGAAAAGTGCTCAACAGTTATGATTGTCCTTAAATGCAACGATTGCCTTAGGTTATCAGAGTCTACGTTTGTTCCAGATGAAATCCTGATCTACCTCAAAATATGTAAAAGCTGTCGATGATGGCATTTTGTCCGAGATTATAGGAATGTTTTTTTAATTTATAGTCCCAAATAGTTAGAAATGAAATATTCTGGTCTGTAGTTATCTCATATTATTTTGAAGGATCTTTATTATGAAAAAATAAGGTGTGACATAAAAATATGGGTTAAATTAAAAGCTACTGTCTTAAAAAAACAATTTTTTTGGTGCAAAGATAATATGCAATTATGCGGCTTTTGTTCTTCAAAAATGAAAAATAATGTGAAAAATTTAATTGAAGACTAAGTTAAGGTAAGGTAAGATAACTGAACAGGCAGAGTTTCTAGAGCCTTAAGCAAAAAAAAAAAATCTCATTTTTCTATGAAAATGCGTTTTATCAAAGTAGGGAAAACCGATTCAGCGATTCCACATATGATTGTCAACCATGAGTGTAGAAATAAAATCAAAATTTTGCAATATGGAAATCTCCTAAATAAACAAGGTTGACCCTGATATTAAATGTGTATTGTGGCTTCTTTCTAGCTCAGATAGCCACTATGAAATGGATTCTGCTTTGGCTTTATTTTCGTTAAATATTTTATATTATCATCTTATTACTCTGAATATAATTTAGAACAAATGAATAGTTTGAAATTATTTGCAGTTTCGTGATTTTTCCTACCGTTACAGTTTTTCCTTCGTTAATTGTAACTTTGCGGTATTTGAGTCAAAGGAAGGGAAAATAATTGGATGGAAGTCATTATGGAATACACATTATTTTACACAAATGTTCATTTTTGTTGTATGAATTCCATAAAAAAATTGTCCAAGTTCAACAGCATTTCAGCAGAAAAAGTTCAATCAGTTACCTCGGTACAACATGTGGTATGAGTAACATTTAATTTTCGTTAAATCTACTAAAAATTCCTTTTAATACGCACTTCTAAGTTTGATACAATTTGTTCGATGTATTTTTAGGCCAATGTAATCGTTTCTCAATACTTCACTTTTGCAGATTATGGCCTCTAAAAAAATTATTTTTCTCACATACACTTAAAATTATTGTATGTTTAAAAAAAGTTCAAACCTTCGATAAAAGTGTTTCACATTTTTAAGAAACCACCTTAATGTTGACTCACAAATGTGCGTGAAAGAGCAAAAACTTTGTGTACGAATTTGTGTTTCGTATGCGAGTGTGTTGGAGCGCAATTTGTGTTATTATGACGTTAGTTTTGCTACGTGCTTAAGGACATTATCAGCTTCTATTACTTCTTCTTCATTTCCAACTGTGACTGTCTGCTTCAATTTATAAAACATTTCAAGCGAAAAAAACTCTAACAAAACAACGAGTGTATCTTTGCCTTTAGAATAAACCAAGTCGAAAGAGAAGCCATGTGTTATTGTGATTGGTATATTGTTTTGAAAATTTGAAGAAAGTTAATTCTATTCCTTAAAAATTCTATATTTAAATCATAAGCGTTGTAAAAATGTGGTTATGGATGCTAAAAACACATTGTATTTGCTGAAGCTCTTATATTTAGTGATAAGAATTAAATATTAAGAATACCTTCTTACCTTACCTTCTTCAGCGTTTGAAATTTAAAATGGAGAAAAATACTTTAAGTCCTTTATTTGTAAGAAATGCATGAAAGTTATACGTTACGAAAACTTTTACTTAGCAATAATGTGTCCCCTAAGTCATTGATGTTCAATGCAGTCATTTCCTTAAAAACGTTCAATTCTAAAATCCTTCATTTAAATTGATCTTTATAAAGCTTACTTACTTTATTTCCATCAAGTTTGTTTGAATGAAAAAGCTTTGACTTCATAAAGTAATGAAGCCTACAACATTTCCTACTGGCATATACAGTATTTATAAGCACCATTGCTGCTTGCTACTTTTGTTGCTAAGAATTAATTTCAAAAATTATTACTTTACTAATTGTCAGAAAACAAAATCAAAAAGTTTAAGAAAAACAAACAAAATAAAATAAAGCAAAATTGAAACATTCTATTCTAAATCAAATATTAAATTGCTGATACACAGAAATGACAATTGAGACTTATTCGTTAGGTGAAATATCAAGGAATCATCGTACTTGCTGAGTCCTTGAGAATATTATAGCAATAAGCAGCTAATAATGCCACTCAGTAAAAACATTTTCAGCATTAATTTTTAATTAGAGAATTCATGTGTGCCAGCAAGCAATAAACGTAAATTGATGACGCGTCATCATACTCTATTCGGCGGCACGTAGGCGTATGAGCGACATTAATTGAATTGCGTTCAATTTAATTCAATTAATATTACCTTACCGCACGAGAAGTGGTTTTGTTAACTTAATACGTCTAACGCATAGGATTTAACGCAGCATGGACTTACTATTGCTGTTTGCATAAGATTTCGCAATAGCGTTTTATCCCAAAGTTAATCGTTTTGTAGTAAAAAAAGTTTTAATGTCAAATGACTTATTATTTTATATGAAATATTTGTACATTAATACTCAGTGCATAAGAAAATAAAAGTAACTTAAAATTAATAAATAATACTAAAGTGATTTCAACTACTTTCGTTAGTATTGGTTAGTAAAAACATGATATTTCCAAACTGTGCCAGATATTTCTAGGCATACGAGCTTTAAACTGATAAATCGATTAATGATTTAATGATGTATTGATCATTACGACGACTTTACGTTTTAATTTTGCTTATATGTAGTTAAATTTGGTATTATGAAAAAACATTTAAAGAAAATCAAAAATGTCAAGATATGATGAATGAAAAGAATAAACCCACATCTGCATACTTATAATGCATATCGATTCCTTGCAGCAAACACAACAATATATGAGAAACCAATCTTGAATCTAAACATTGTAAAATTTAAATTGAACTCGAATGAGTTGAATGAAAATGACAAATAAGATGCTAAAGAAGAGATAGAAAAACAAACAAAAAAACTAAAAAAAGTTAATTTAAAAAAAGTTTCAAAACTTATGTACCTTTAGTTTTCTAATTTTTTCCCCACTTGGTCTCGCTGATAGAACGCAGTTTCATTTAGATCTACCGACACAGTAAGCAAAAGTATGGGTAAGATTTTCCTACATTCATTTAAATTCACACACTACCCTAACGAGCTGCACTGCAAAATTTATGCTCAATTTTGTAAAAAAAAAATTATAAAATTTTCACCTGAAATCGAAAAAAAATGCCATAAGGGTAAAACTTTTCTTCTGAAAATAACACCCAAAATTTGATAATTATTTTACTTTACACCGTTTTGAGTATGACATTAGTTTACAAATTTGGGCCTCATGTCGAGAGCTGATTTCTCATAGACCTTTTCCTACGTATTTTGGGTCAAAAACTCACACCATTTTTTTTCCTTAATAATTGTTTTCCAGATATTCTGAAAAATTCCGTTTTAGGCACTTTTTTCAGCTATTTGTCAATATCTCCATTCATTCTAATTCGATCTGCATAGATTTTTTACTGTTTAAATAGTAATTTTGTCTTTTTTATTTAACTCAATACATTTTAATTGCTCTGTTTAATTAAACAAAAATCATAAATATAAATTTATCCAAATCAAACCAAAATAGAACCGGAAAAATTACTAGAAATTATTTAAAAATTAATGAAAAGAGCTAAAGTCAGTATTTTTATGCATTCATGATTCTGGTCGAAATACGTAATTTGCTTGAGCTTTTGTAATTGTGCACCGCTAAATCTTCGTGAATTTGCATCCAATTTTTTCGATTGTAGCGATGTCCTAGTGGAAACCCTCCAATTGTTCATCACTCTCCCCAACCAAATTCGGAGGGAAAGACACAGAAAATGCATTTTCAATGACATGCACGCATCTGATGTACTGCACGGATTACAGTGATCCTACGTATCAATAGCATAATCGATAATTTGCTGTAGCAATGCACAGTCGCTCTCACTTCCACTTGTCCAAAGTCCATGAAAAACTTCTTCGAATGCCTACCACGCTTCAGCTTTACTCCTCGATCAAGCATTCTTTGAGCTCGTTATCATCGAAAACTTTTCTGACCTGCGGAATCACATACTCACGTTGTAAAAACGAAGGCTGAAGTACCTTTTGAGCAATATGGAGTCTGCGCCCGAAACAAAATCTTTCTGGTGTTATTGATGAATGTTAGTAAGATCAAGTAATTTCTACACGCAAAAATATTTTTTTGTTGTTGTAAACTTGTATTACATATTGAAAAATGTTAGACTGAAGTTATGGATTAAGTAATTTTCTATAAGTAATTCTGAAATATTTGTTTATGTATGAAGCAACGTGTTCATGATATGGACTGTTATCACGAAATGGGTGATTTTTAGAACTCATAGAGAACAAAAAAAAAAAGTCATCGCAGCAACTTTTAGATTTTTTTTATTTATTTCGTTTTCAAGTTATTTTAACATATTTATCGCTGGATCTACAGTAAGAGTACTCAAAAGGTAGTTTGCTGCAAAATACATTAACTCAGAGCTTCGGAGGCGACAAACATTTTATTGATTACGGAGGCGACTTTTCATTGAAATTTGCGTCTTGGGTCTGAGAGAAAAGACGAAACACATTTTTCGGACAAATCGTCATATTACAAATGAAAACGAAATGTCAAACCTTTGAAAATATTCATAGCATAATAAGAAAATACTGGCAGGTTACGGTAGCGACACTCTTTTTTTCTTATCGTTTTTACGAACTCTTGTCGTGTGGTAATGAGATTTGATTGTTTTAATATCTGCGAAGCCCACCAGTTTTTGTAGTATTATGTTCTGACACTTGCTCCTTGCAATTATTAGCCCACAAAAATCGTTTATCGTCTTGTTTATTCAGGATATATCACATACATATGTATATATAGAAAAATTGATGGATAAGTTTCAAACCTGTAGCGCGGGAGTAGGAGGATTTTTGTAAATTACTATTTTAGAAATTCAGCGCGCGAAATTTCGAACGAGCGGGCGCGCGAGCAGACCGTTAGTGCATTGAAATGGGAAATGAACAGGTTACGGAGGCGACAGATCTGTAGATTCTCGCCCTATAACATTTTATTAGAGCAATTTAATATCGATGCGTATGATGGAAAATAAATTAGCTCATCTTGAGAATAATTTGCGAAGAAAAGAAAATTGTTGAGCCTTTGCATCTGACCAAACTATACACAGACATCCATTACACCCATTTCGTGATAATAGCCCATATAAAGTCTGTAGAACAGAGTAAATCTTATTTCAATATTGATTTGGTATAAAAATATGCTTCAAAAATAGCATTTAGTGTCAACATCTAAACCAGCTAAGTATAGCATCAATGTGTACTGAGCTTGTGATGTATCAAAAATCAACAGATGGTAAAGTTTGCATTAAGGCTCTGGAAGAATCGCTACTACCGATTAACTGTTCACAACTATGAAACTAGCTAGAGTAGTAGCACAGAAAACTTGACTATCGTTGATACTGTTAGAAATAAATAGAATATTTCTGCCAGACTTCATACAATCTGCCTAAGAAGGACTTGTTTACTTGAACAACTTTGCCTGAAATCATGATGCAAATGAAAACAAAATCAGCCGTACTTCAATCTAGACAAGACAAATCAAAAATTATCAAATAATCGTGATAGGGATAGTCAGATATAACAAAACAAATCCAAAAGCGGAGATGAAATTCTGAATGAAGTGTTGCACGACTACATTCGGAAATTGCATAGATTTTGAATTTTCTTATTCAATCGGATTCACAAGTCGAGCATCCCATATCATTTGCAGAGAATTAGAACCTTGCTTCAACATAAAAGTAAATGAATGATCTACAAATCAGCTATATATGCTTCCAATTAAAGCTTCTAAATGGAACCAATCGAATCTTGATGAGAAACTATTTCCTACCAAATGTAATCAAAATGATGTTTGGACGACGCGCTGTGGCACAAACAAAAGCTGTAGATTCTGAAATACCTCATGGCTGCCCTAAAACCACTCACAAAATGTTCAAAAATGTTAAGAGAAAGAACATTTGTGTGGTTTGCATACAATCTGTTTGCTGTTCGCAAATTTCCTATTTTCCCTTTTATCAGAATTTCGGCGCAAATTTCCAATGATAAAAATTAACAGAAAATTTCTAATAAATACGAAATAAAAAATTGATGCTACATTTCCATTAAGTCACTAATATATGTTTCAAAACTTTCACTTGCTTCATTAAAAATATTTTATTTAAAAATTACTCAGTTGTACCACTGTGCAGCATGCACATTTTAAGTATCTTTTTGCTTTCAATTGTCTTTGGTTTGGTTTCCGTTTCCGTTGATGGTGTTGGTATTGGTGCTTTTTCTACTGTTAGTTTAAGAATTCGTGTGATTTTTTTTACATTTGGTTTTAGTTTTTCATTTTTTTTATTTCATTCTTTTGTTTTTTTGGATTTTGTTGTTTTATTAACAATTTGTTGTTATTGTTGTAGTTTTCTGGTTGTTATTGTTATTTTCCATTCTATTTATTGCAATTCTGCTGTCTGCGTCCTTGTGCGTTTAATCGAAAATCGTGACTTAGTTTTGTTTTGGCTTTTGTTTCCATTTGTTTTTTTTACCAAGTTTCTACAAATTAGTATGCATTCAAAAGTGTGTGTCAGGAGGTGCGTCCAAATGAATTTTTTATCTTAAAAATATTTGAAAAATTGGAAAATTTTTTTCCATTTACCTTTTTTTTTTTATGTTTGCACACTTTTTTGTTAATTTTCCCATTTCTTTTTGCGCTACATTTTCTGCTACATGATTTCGTTTATCCTTGACAAGGAGTTGCAAAACATAATCTTTTTAAGTTGGAATTGGAAATGTCATTGAAAACTTGTTTTGTATTTTGTTAGTTCAGCAATTTTTTTTAGTTCTGAATTTTCATTTTGTTCGTAGTTGCTGCTGTGAATGTTAGTTTTGATGCGTAAGTGTGATTGATTTATTGCAAAATGCAGCAACGTCTTCATGAAAATTTAAGTAAAAGATTGATGAGAGCATTTGCTCTTAATTTTTAGTAAAATTTTTTTTTCTGTGAATTTTTGATGCATTCATATCATTGATTTATATACATAATCTAAAATTGATAAAATAAACAATGTGGTTTGAAAAGAATTGCACTTTATAAAAAAAGGTTCTGGAAATCAAACTAAAGCTGTCTTTGTTTGCGTGCAATGCCAATTACTTGACTCACATGTGTCATTACGAAATTAACAAAAAGTGGCTTTTAGATTCAAACAAATATCTTTTTTTGTTTTGAATTTATTAAAAGACAATCGGCAATGATTATAAAAATCAACAACTTCAAATTGAAAAATTATTTCTAGCAATATATTTGAAGTTAAAATGACAAAAACAATATCAAGTGTCAGTCCCTGCTCACATGATAAAATCAATAATTTTTGGTATTTATACAGTGATTGAAAAACAATAATTAATTTCAGTAAATCAATGATTTTGGTTTAGTGGAAATTTTATTTTTTTTTTTTTTGTGATAATAAACTGACAGCCAAAATTTACAAAGCCGATTTTGACAAATGATGTGCAATTCTTATCGTTGAGTAAATATGTTAGTTTAGGAAAATTGCATTGGTACTATTTATATAAAGAGTAATAGCCAAAAAATGTTGTCTTTAAATTATTAGATTTTATTTTATTACATTTTCAATTATTGCTTCCCAATTATTTTTAGCTTACAAGCTTATATACCTCTGTAGACAGATTTGAATTTCATGAAGTTGATGACTATATTAAGTTCTTGAAACCTTTTTTTTCCCGTACGTGGTAAGACCCATAACGGATAATACCTCAAATTTTCCTAGCATGTAGAAGATAGCCATTGTTGTTCCGGTTCCAAAGAAATCATCCTCTTCAGATTGCAGACGTATTGGCTTCTTGTCATCCTTGTCCAAGATATTCGAGGCGCTTTTAGCTGATCAAATTATTCAACACATATCTCCGTGACTTTTCAAAAACTTTTGATTGTGCTCTTTCTCTCCGACTCTCTCTCCGACTTTTAAAAATTTTATTGGAAAATATGCCACAGAAGCTGTAGAATCGTGTTTTTTTTGCTTTAGCAATCAGGAGAGGTTTAATTTCCATTATGCCAGAAGCATATGCCAGAGAAGAATCGTTACTCTTTCTTTTGTTATTTTCTCAAAGGAGCCGTGGTTTCTGAGGATTTTACTTTTAACACTAATCCATTAACTGAAATATATATATTTTCCTTTGGTTAAGAATCCAATTATAGAGCTCTTTCGCCATCCTAGGATTCCCACCTTTTTTTAGAGATCGGCGATGTTTTGTACCATTACTTGTTTCTTTCAGGTGTGAGGCATTTTTGTGTTCCACTTTGTTTAATGTGCATATAGAACATTTTGGTATTTCAAATTTTTTTGAAATCACTTGAAAGTGATGAAAAATATTGAAAATATTTAAAAGTTCTACATAATATTGAAAATGTCCCAACATGTTGAACAATTCAATAAGAGTCTTAAAATACTTGCGTTTATACTTTGCCGCGAATTCACAACTGAATTGATTTTCTTTCATTCCTGTCAGTAAAAATGTTTTCACAGCAAAAACATTTCAAAATTTTACCTTGTGAGTAATACTTTCATTGTCATTTCAGTTCATTCAAGTTTCTCATATTATTTTTGAAAACTCTTATTTTTTTTTAACATATAATAATAAACAAAAAAAAAAGTATAATACGAAATGTATATATGCTTTCTATTTTAATCTTGTATTAGTCTCTGCATCATTTTGACACAAGAATTAATGTTTAAAAAAACCAATAAAGCGAACAATATATGCAATAAATTATGAAGAACATTAAGGCGACAGACAGAAGATACCAACATACATCAAATTCATACATTAATAATAATATTTATTTATTTTCTTTTGGCAGTTTCGCTAAAGTTCAACATAATATTGAGAGAAAATAAAGGGAGAAAATGACACTTGAGACCTATCAAAGAAATGTACATACAGCGTTCAAGGTTCTTAAAAAAAAACAACAAATTTGATTCATCACAATTAATCATTTAGCTAAAATGCACTTAAAGCACTTACCTACTCTAAAGACACATTTTCTTTTTTTCTGCAATATTGCAAAATAAATTTTTGTTTGCATGCAGTCAACATGACGTATGAGTGACATTAATTGCAATTAATTAATTGATGAGACGAACGATGACGGGCAAACGCCTGCCTATCGCTCAGGGAAAAATTGCCACCACCTACTGCTGTGGTATATTTTTGTATATATTTGTGTGCATGTGTGTGTATATTGCAAGGCATCAACAACAACTACAATAGCAATAACAATGGGTAGAGCTGCAGTAAGGGCATGAAACTTACCAAACTTTCATTAAAATGTGACCTCGACTGTCAAATGAGTCTGGCAGGAAAAAGTAGAAAATAAAAAAACTTTTTTCAAGTTCAAGTTTGCACTTAGCGAAAATTAAATTTTTTTTTTTATTTTATACTGGCTTGTTGTATTCATGTAAAATACAACATGAATACAACAAGCCAGTATTGTAAGAAGTCATGTGCTATGGGAGTAGTTTGCCGTCAACTTGTATTGTACTCAAACTTTTTAAATGAATAAAAAGGTTGATTTTAAATTTCATGAAAGTTAAAGGCATAAATAATGGAGAGTGCCTTGGAAGTCACTTAAATATACATTAAAATCGTATGTTTTGTTGAAAAACATTGTTTGTGGTTGGAAGTTTTCGGTATGTGAAGCAAAAATAGTAGAGAAAACACTGGCAACGGCAGTAGCAGCAACAGCAACAGCTGCAGACAAGCTAAAGCCAACTAATGCGAGTATGGGAACAGTGGCACAAAAAAGCGGCTAAACTAATTTATTAAGAATTATTGAAAAGTATCTAAAAATTGAGGCGTTCCGTTTGGTATCGAAAAATTTTGAAAAAAACGATAAACGTCGAGAAAGCATGCATGTATCGAAAAGTGTAAAAAGTATCGTAAAAGCTGATGTATTTTATGATAAAACTTGGCTACAGCAACTAAAATTTTCTAATACGTCATTGACGTGATCCAATTTTTTCGCTGAATAAAACTTGAATTTTTATTATGATTATACCCAAAGTGATTATAAAAATTATACAACTTCGTAAAAAAATAAAAAAAAAATATGCTGTATTTCACCCCAGCATGCAATGGCAATTGTGAAAGCAAGGACATGCACATAATAAATATGACTGGTGACTGAATGACTGACTCAATGACTGTCTGGGACTGTGTCAGTTTGAAAGAGTGACAAAATTTTATTTGCAATAAAAGACATAATAATTTTTAGTGCAGCTGCTGCTGTTACTGCTTTACAATTTAAATGAGCGCTGCAACGCAGGACATGCAGTGCAGAGTCAGCCGTGTAGTAGAAAGGAAAATGCGCTGAAATTCAACGAATTGCAGACATTCAGCAATAGCGCGTTGTGTCTCAGACATATTAGCATTTTATTTACATTTAAATGCAAAGTAACTACAATTTCATTGCATAGAATTTATTTCCTGTTTTTTCTTTTGATTTACTACTTTTTTTTTGTTGAATTTATGACAGCAGCAGCTTTTTAAGTGCTTTCCGTCTTAGTACTTATTACATTTGAAAGTAGCAGGATTTTGTGCACACACTTGGACACTGGCAACGAAAAATTTTGATATTTTCCCTATATCTCTATTAAATGTAATTCACATCAAGTCAAAAGAAATCCATAATTTCAGCTACTCAATGTAACATTCGCATTCTGCCGTAAAATTAAGTTAACATACGCAATGCCTTAAAAGCCTCTAGAGGCTGAACTAATGGAAGTCAAATGTAACAGGTGTTACGCACGTCGTACAAAGGTTTACAGTTTCGAGTTGTTACTTTTTCTATCTATACAATTATCTCTTGTGCTAAGTAACGCATAAATTTCCTTCAATTCCATTGAAAGTGCGAGTTTCGCAGAGTTCTCCTCTTGCACATATGCCATCCTTTTGCTGAACAAATCATAATAAATAACTTGAAGTTCTTTGGCAGTAAAGTTGTGCTAAGGTTTTTCCATTTTCTTTAGCATAAAATCAACAAAAAAACAACAACAACAACTACAAACAACAAGTTTGTGGAATTGCTTTTCATAAAGTTTCTTCACTTAAAGTGTAGTGTTTCAATTTTTGCTTTTTTAAATGTTGCATAGCATATGAGTGACATTGATGCATTAGTCGATTTTTGTAGTTACGGAAATTATTTTTGAATCAAAGAAAATTTTACTATGAAACTCAATTTTAACGCAGAAATGAAAAGACTTTATGTTACTCATACGTCATGTTTTCCAAATTTTACTATTAAATTTTTGACTTGTATATGAATTAATTCTGCGTATTGGAACTGGCAACTATTTCGTATTTTACTTGTGACACTTGACTAAGGTGGGTGTGGCCTGCCAATTGAAAGTAAAATACCACATTTTGTTAAAGTTTTCTAAAAAAATATCAAGGAATAACTCCCAAAAAAAATAGTAATACAAAGAATGCACTTTTTTAAAAAAAAAAATCCAACCATCGAAGTAATTTTAAGAAGCATTTTCTGGTATTAAGTGCCCTCACCGAATTTTCGTATATGTCCTCTTTGGACTGAAAAGGCTTAACCTGAGACCATATATACCGAATATGGGGATTGTACGCTAATATTAGTTGGCTAAGGTTTTTTAAAAAATTTGATTAAAAATTGATTATTTGCCGAAGACTTTAGGCGCTTTTGTGATTCTTAAATAAAAACTTCAAAAAAAATTTCAAAACGTTGAATATTTGTTTTTTGTCTAAATTAAAATGTTACTCATACGTCATGTGGTCCAAATAGAAGTTCATAGTATGCCGCTTATTGAATTTAGTATAATTTAGTTCTTCCTTCTTCCATTTTTCTACTTCAGCGCAGAAAATTGTCTGCAAGAGCAAAACATTTTTTCAATATCTTTAAGTTAGAAATTGAAGCAATAATTATAATTCATTGAAATTTAAGCTGATCGTTATTAATTTCTATTCATCATTTATTTTAAATGGCTCTGAAAACTTTACTACTTAGATCTAAAACAAATATTAGATCTTCTTTTTCGTTTCAAACTAAGCGACTGTTCCCTTCAACTTCTTTTAAAAATTTTAAGTATTCTCTAAACATTCAGAGTTTTGAATAATAGTATAGGTAGCCTGCTACAAAAAAAAATGTGGTTCTATAGACTAAGCTGAATTTTTTCCCCTTCTTTTCCTTGCGACCAGTTTGTCCCAAAAAACATCACATGACATAAACTCTGTTTTTGATGAAAACAGGACATTCCAATACTAATTTTGTGGTAAAGTTGTATCAGCTTAATGCATAAGCTTAATGCATAAATGACTGATCTGTTTGTATTCTTGACAGACGGATAATGGATGTCTTCAAGACTTTCAAAATGGTTGAAAATTGAAAACCAGAAAGCTTTCTGAAACCCGCTGACGGCAGAAAATTACTAACTTACGCTTAACAAATGATAATCTTCTGTGCCTGTGACCTTTGCCATGACCTTTGGCGCTGAATTTATTTAATTAATGAAATTGAATGAAAGTTCAGATGTTAGAGTTTTCGAAAATTCTTCCATTCAGTAGGCTTAACTATGACGTCAGCAAAAATTATTTTGACAAAATTAGGTCAAACGCGCAAATTAAGCTACTTATTAGTAACAGTAGCAACAAAGTCAATATGCGGTCACATACACACAAGCACTCACATGCACATTTATAATCCCCATATGAACAATAGTAAAATGTGTGATGAATAAGTTGTGTTTCTTGAACTGAACAATAGTAATTATTTATAAAATTTTACCACAAAAAGCATTTCATGAATTTAGTATATGATAACTTAAAATAGCTGGTCTTTTCCTCTACATGAAAATTACTTTGTAGCTGGCAGTAGCCTGGGCATCATGCTTTCAGGTTGGACATAGTATCCAACGATTGGAATCAAAAGATTCGCTGTAACAACAGGCAAATTCATGTTGGACGTGCACCACAATGAAAGAACTAGAATTAACTACTAAGACTATAGCAGAGAGTTTGTGGTAACACTATGAACCCCTGTGGTCTATCTGAGGCATGTGGTCTATCTGAGGCCTGTGGTCTATCTGAGGCCTGTGGTCTATCTGAGGCCTGTGGTCTATCTGAGGCCTGTGGTCTATGTAAAGGCCGCCACCCAAACCTAACCGAAACACTATAATTTTTAAAATATGCGATAACGATACTTTTGATGTCATCGGCTCTCCGCCAATTTGTTTACTTTTTTGCTTTTCTTGAATTTTCGTTTTAGCGTTGCTTAGACACATTTTAGTTTTTATGCTCTCAAGTCGCGTGATTTGACAGTCATCATATTCTACTATGAAAATTCAAGAAACACAACTTCTAACAATAGCAAGTAGCAATATAAGAAGAAGAAGCAGAATATTGTGTGTTACTGTGGCAAGTTCTGACATTTATTTTTCGCACGTTGAGGTGTGCGCGTTAAAATTGACATTAAGAGCGGCAGCAACAACAAGTGTAAAGGAATTAAATAACAACAACTTGACACAACTTAACATATTTATACACCTACACAAACACATAAATAGATATGTATGTTTGTATGTACCCAAATGAATATGAAAGCAAGAACATTTAGTGCAAATGAAAAGATAGTAAGAGAAACATATTAACGAAACAACAAAATAAAATTGAAACTACTCGTTGTATCATTTTCCTTGTTCATCTACTTTATGTAGCTGTATGTGAAATCTATTTTTTTTTACTATCAGTTACACGGAAAAAATCTTTTGAATTTGTAACTTGTTCCTAAGGCGATTGAGATGGCTCAGAAAAGGGTTAAAAGAAGCAACGGCGTAGAATTCATAAAAAATACGAAGGTCTCATCAAATGAATTTGACGTTGATCAAATGCTCTTGAGAATATTATCAGCATTGAAATATTAATTGGCGTTCGTTTTATTTATGTTTTTGCCAAGTCATCATTTTAGAAAAAATTCGTATATTTAAGGAAGCGTATTAGTGACATAATTAATTTGATTATTGAATAGGCAAACATCAGCCTATTGGCCCTACGCTCAATTTTTCCTCGGCAGCGAAAAGTCGTAGTTTTTCAATTTTAAACTACTGAAGAATTTTCTGAAAAATCTATTTTGAGTTCAAGTCCTGAGGTCTTTAAAGAGCCGTTTCGATGCTAATTCGGTTCGTTTTTTCAAATCTTTGATAATTGGTCAATCGACTGATTTAAAAAGTATATTAAATTTCTACAAACGCAATTATGAAGAGGAACGACTAGTCAAGGACGCAGATGTGTTTTCAAATGTGGTAAAACAAAACCAAAAAAATATTGAAAATGTGAAAGAAACGGTTAAGTTTTTACGGGAAAATCATTGATGTAAGGAATTTGAATGAACGAATTTATTTCGACAAATTCAAAACAAGCTTACCTACATATTTCCACTATCTGTAAAATAATACTTCTATATTTTTCTTCATTGTTAATGATTACTGTATAACTGAATTGCTATTGTTAAATGTATTCCCAGAACCCAATTTTTTCAAAAAAACAGTAGGTGAGTGAGGAAAGCCTTACCAACCTTTGAACCGATGTTGAAGCAGGACATTTTATAGATGTTGCATTATTTTTGTAAGCATCAGATTCTCAAAAAGTATTAATAGTGTATGCATTGAACTTTTCTGTAGGATGTTTGTAGCATGATACATGGATTCAAACGTTGTTAACATTACGACCCATTTTAACTATGAAAATGCTCTTAGGTTTGGAAAAATACTCATGTCGAAGAATCAAGTTAAAAATTTGGCTCAGTCTGGTTACTGCTTTCCTTTGAAGTTAATATGTGAAGATGCTGAGATCATGAGATCATTAATGAAGACTTTCTTATGTTAACTTCATTTGTGATCGTTTTGGAAGCCTCATGGGTTAAAAATTGTTCGGGGTTTTATTTGGAAAATAAGGTTGTGTAATTTTTTCGTAAAAAGTTCGGCATGAAGACTGTTTTTGAGGAGATTTCGATACCCTTGACGCTGCGATCTGACGATGGATTTCGGTGGAACACAATTTATAAAAATTTGAGTTTTATATGAAATACCAATGAAAAAGCACTGTGTATAGCGAAGCTGGTGTTGGATATACCATAGAATGTAAACTTTGAGATGCACCCGAAGACCGTCCACTTACCCAAACTCATATGTAGCATTAGTGCAGTTAGCGAATCCAGCATTGGATATATGTACATACTATAGGATGTAAACCCTAAAGTCAAAAGTAAAATTGAAACTAAAATATTCAAGTATCGATAAATCGAAAGCCAAGAATCCTAATTCTAATGATGCCATCAAAACTGACATTTCTTGGTATCGATATATCGACAACTAAGTGAGTTATCTTTTTTTTAACGAATATGTTATCTAACATTTTCAATTTGTTTTGATGTGTTCTATCGAAAGCCATCGCCAGATTGTAGTATCACGGAAATCGAAATTGTGCCCGCATTCTGAGCCAAATCGGTGATTCAATTTTTACATAATTCATTTTATTTAATTTGAAAATTTTTCTATGTGTAATAGACGCAGGCACTGTGTACATTCATTGATAGGAAAAAATATCCATACAACACTGCAACGCAACGTTTATGTAAAGCTGATCTAATGCAAACACCTCCATTGTGGTGCTTGCTGTTGACGCTAAATACCCAGTGACACCGCCCACTGGGGTAGCACCAAGAAACGCTATCGCACACCTGCTGCCACCGCATGCTAATACACTATTTTGTTGTGCCTGCTCCTCTCTGTCTTCTCTATTCACCCCGCATAAGTTGTACCGTAGAAAAATGTGAAATAAAAATAAAATAAGAAATGAATAGACCAACCAGCAGAACGCAATATTGATGTAATTGCCAACATTTGGCAAAAACGTAGCGTACACTTGCAGCTGTTGTCGTTGTTGTTGTTGTAGTTGTTGCATAATCACAGCATGACGCGCAAAATGTTGAAAAGAACAACCACAGCAACAATTTTAATATAAACAACAACAACAACAACAACAACAACAACAACAGCAGCGATAACCACAATAAGAAGCATGCAAGAAACAATAACAACAATGAAAATAATAAAAGCGCGCGCCACAGCGTAAATATGACGAACTGACACTGACAGCTTGCACGACAAACAGGACAAGACAAACGCTGCTGCTGCTACTGCTAGCGATGACATCAAGGACAAAGTCGCACACTGGGGTATTTTATTGAGAGAGAACAAAAAATTTGTGAACATTTTATGAAAATTACTCGAAATAAAACATTCATTTGTATTGTTTATGTTTGTTATTGGTGTTTTGACTTACTTTTTAAACTAAATACTACATTGTACACCGATAGCTACTAAAGCCATTATGAAAAAGGTGACTGCTGGCATGTAGTTTTTCAGCTAAACAACAGCAATAACATCAGTAGCTACCAGGAGTCAGAGAAAGCTGTCCGTAGAGAACAACATCAGCAATACTGGCAGTAGCAGCAGTGTAATTTAAGTAAGTAATAGGAAGTAATTTAAGACGCGCGCACATTTTGTGTTTTGAAGCGTGGCAGCATGTGACGATTAATGAAATTTTTAATTAGAAATGCGTGATGAAGTTTAACTTTTTTGCTGCCGCTGTTGTCTTTTTTGGTCACAATGCGGGTGTGCCAGGCGTTAAAATGTTGCTAATGCCAGAATTTTATGCTACCAGAATTTTATACTTCATACTGTTAAACATTTTATACGTGGACGTAAGTGTTGACGTAGAGCTTCCCTAAGTTCTTCAAGAAATGTAATTAAAAGTCACAAAATTTTACTTCATGTACAAACAATAAGAAAATAATGAAATAAAATGGAAATTTGCAGCTTACAGCATGAAGCTGTTCCATGTCAATTTAATTAAATGAGTCTCAGAGAAGCTTTAGAGCCTTGCTTAGACTGACAAAACTTTGTGTTAAGTTGATAAGAGATTAGATACCTAATACAATTAACTGTAGCTGTCGCTGAATTTAACAATACTGATCGATTTCTTTCAGTGCTTTTTATTGAATTCTAACTAATTTGCAGGCTAAAATTAAATGTTTAAAGTTGTCTGAAATCTCTGTTTTTAAATTCTATCATCATCAGTGAACATAAGTAAAGCAAATAATTTTAATTTTATTTTATTTCAAAGGACTAAACATTGCTCGGCCAGCTGGCAAATTTATTGTACCGAATCAAGTTTGCTTATAAGACTTTAACGTGATCAATTTTGTGAGAAACTTGAGTGTGATTGTTTCAATTGTAGGAGAGCTCTTCTTCTTTCGATTAGGCACATTTTTATCTCTCGGGGTATGTTATTAGATCATGCGACTTAGAAGCTGTCATATCATGCTTACGAAATGACAGTTTCTTCGTGTGTGCTTTTCCGCAAAAGGTGAAGGTGAACTACAGCAGCCAGCTAAAAGCACCATTAGCACATAATAAACGATTATATTAAGCTCAAAATCGATGACATGTGGTTTCAGCAGGACAGCCCAACTTGTCACAGATCGAATGCAACGGTAGCTGTTTTGCATAAAACAGTTTCCAGAATACATTATTTCACACTTTGGAGACGTCAACTGGCTACCAAGATGACGAGAAATAACGTAGTTGGACTTTTTCATGAAGAATTACGCTAGGAGTCGCGTCTACGTCAGCATACCCGAAACTTTGGAGCTCGAAAAATCAACATGCGTCAAGTTATGGACTAGTTACTGTCCGGAATGTGCCAAAAAAACAAAGAAGAAGATGGATTGATTTTGCAAAGGCTTACCTTGGGTTTATCTTTCAAACTCAATGCATCTTTTTTCTTATTTTTTGTCTTCATGCGTGAAACTCTGCCATGTAGCCCAGATTCAACCAAACGTCTCCTTACAGTAAGAGTCGATATCATAGTATCAGTTTGATCCAAAATTTGGCGTTTAATCCCCCTAGGGGTTGTTTTGCGGTCTAATATAGCCATTCAAGAAATTTTTGCATCCGTTTTTTCCGTTATTTTACAAGGTCGTTTTTTTTTGCACTTTTTCTGTCGCTTTCAAAGTGGTAAGGTGTTTAATAGCACCATAAGCTTTCTTAACTGAGCAACGAAAGTAGGTGGCAATAGCTCGGTATGACATTTTGAGGTTAAAAATTTCGCCAATCGCTTTTCGGGTTGCTGGGTCACAACTTCGTGGTTTCCTCATTTCAAGAGTATCTGAAACTCAGTAAATTAACTTCTCCACAACTGGTGTTTTTGTCTGATTAATAACTTACCAGTAAAATTAATTCAAGGTCCAGAAATTTGTTACTGACTTGCATACAACTTATTGTTTCTAATTAGATGGCCAGCCAAATTATGCACTTCTCTTGACTTTCACATCAGCCCAAGGTCTCTTCTTCAATAAATTCAACAACAAACACATAAACCGCAAGAGGGCGCTTGTATAATGACAACAAAAGCAAAAAAACAATCGTTCCCTGAAAATTTTTTTTTAAATGTAGTAAAAGCTAAGAGGACAAACTGTTTCTAATAAGTTGTCCACGGCTGTGTGTATTTGCGGTTATGTAGCACCGTGACTGTTTCTCTTCAAAAACTATGTGTACGATCTTAAAGTACAAGTCTTATTTTTTCGAATGCTTTTAAGTTTTCGCCGAGATATTGCATTTGGAAATTTTCATATTTGTGACTCATTCCTATGCCTGAAAACTCATTGGGGAAGATTGTCAAAAGATTTCAAAATGCGATAACTCTGCGAAAAAAAAGATATGGCAGAAAAATCAAAAAAATTTGGAAGAAAAAGATTTGTACTTTAAGATCCTACACAAAGTTTTTTGAAAAAATATATTCGCGGTGCTACATAACCTAAAATATTTCAAAAAACTTTGTTTTTTGCAGTTTTAGGTTAGGATATCTCAAAAACCTGACGTGAGAGACGTGGGGCCAGATTGGGATTCAGTGCACCAAAATTCTTCAGAGATTGATGTGCTTCTTGACCCTTGTTGACCTTTGTAATTACTTAGACTTCAAAATCATCTATATATGTAAGTAAATGACGACGCCGTCTGCATATTGATTGCTTTTTAAAACTCATAGAAATTAGAGATCTACGTGAGAAGTATTCACTCATCGTCAGTGTGATTCATCAAAATTTCATTCTATTTGAATTTTATTAAGGAAAAAAATTATTGAAGTATTTTATTATAATTTTGTAAAGCTCAAAAGTTATGATGAAATTGAAATTTGAAATTGAGATTGTTCGTTTGAATAGTTTTCTTGGAAGTTGTAAACTAATGTATTAGTTAAATACACAAAAAAAAACTTTACTGAATACAAAGGACCATATTAAGTAGTTAGATAAGTTGAGATGTGACTTTGAAATCAATTACGTGATGTGTCATACGAATTTACAAATTATTAAAATAGCGTAAAAAGACATTTTATTCAAACTAAGATTGTATACGTTAAAAAACATTAAAATTAATTAAGAGAAATGAAAAAAAAAATATTTGTTTCGTGTGATTCATTTCATTTACGTTGAAGGGGCTTTTTTCTTTGGCATAAATTTGTTAAAATTATATTTTGATGTCATCAACAAAAATATGATATAATAGAAACAAAACAGATCTTAATCTTTTATTAAAATTATATAATTAAACAGCTGTTTTAACAAATGATAAGAAAGAAGCTATTGCGTACTACATAAAGGGTGATTAAGTTTTACTAACTAAAATTTGCATACATTTTTATTTTATTTCATAAACAGAATACTGTTTTAAATTATGTTATTGCATATTTTATTGAAACACCCATTTTGAATTGGCAAAGTTCATATAAATCGTTTCATAAATATTTTTTCAGTACAGTTCAGTCCTTTCAATTGCAAAGTTTAGCAGCACTATTTCGAACAATTCCTTAATAATGAAAATATTATTAACTTTCTTTTTAAGTTGCTTTATTTTGGCTCAAAATTTGATCTCCATTGAAGCACAAGGAAAAAACGCAAGCCACACTGTAATCTGGGGTACGCGTAGTTTACGCGATACACATTTTCATAGTGAAGTGGTTTTTAAAAAATCGAGCTGGTTTGGAAAAGTTACCGATGATTACACTTGGGAACAAAAGGTTGGCATAGCATAAGCAAATAAAAAAATTAAATTTATAAAACAAATTTATTTATTTTAATTTTCAGAATATTCCGAATCCAAAGCTTATTACGCAAGTGGTTGCTACCGATCAATATGTGAATGGAAAAGGTGGTTATGTCACACTTTCCGCTGGCGGTCCAAATCAAAACTTTGTCAAGTTACATTTTACTAGTAAAAGGTTTCGTGGTTATAACTTCATTATTAATATTTATGTTCAATGAAAAGTTCCTAACGCTTGAAAATTATGGTTTTATAAGTTCTTTAAAATAAATGGTCTTTAATGAGCAAAATTTATTTTTTTAATTTTTTTTCCAAAATTTTATTTAAATATCTCAAGGCCGCACTTAGGGTACTCCCAAATAGGCTCAGTTTCAAAGCGATAAGTGTTAGTGAGTATGCGTAGAAAATATTATTCTTCAATTTTAATTCCAATGCAAAATAATAGGAACTTAAAATCGATATTTTAATTCGATGACAAAAGGTATTGTTTCAAGTGTTCAATCCGTTCGGTGTAAACAATTTAAAAATTTATTTCACTCCAAGGAATTGAAGTCTTTTTTTAATTCCATGGCAAAAGAAATTAATTCATTTTCAATTTGATTCAACGATATGAAAATATGAGAAACGGTTGAAAAAAAAAATACTACAGCGGGAAAGATCGTTATGAACACCATCAGTAGCAGATCCTGGACTAATTTTTTAGTTTGCAAACAATATTAATAAAAATTGTGAATTATTGCGAAAAGTAAATAATGCAGTTAATACCAAACATTGAAAAGTGTGTTTTTGATTGTAAAGAATCAATTATATCAGTCGAATTGTAACTTATATATCAATCATGTGATTGTTGGTAACAACTATGACGTAGTTACTTACGCTGTAATCGAATATTCCTCAGCTTATGTATCATTAAAACAGCCATAATAAGATATAAGATAAAACCTGTTAGTATTTATTAAAAGAAATGATAAAATTATTATTTTAACATTGAGTGATTCATTTCGTCAACATTTCTATTCCATAATTTTGTTAAAATTATATTTTGATGTCACCGATAAAATATACGATATAATAGGTATAAAACAGATCTTAATCTCTAAAAAAAATATTTGCATTTAAACAGCCTGTTTTAAAAATTGATGAAGAATAAGCTATTGTGTACTATGTATAGGGTGATTTAGTTTCACAAGCAAAAATTTGCATAGATTTTTATATACGTTATTTTTTATTTTCTAAAGGTATTGCGTTTGAAAGAAAGTTAAAGCAAAGCACCCATTTTGACTTGACAAAGCACATATAAATCGTTTCATAAGTATTTTTTCAGTTCAGTTCAGTTCCGTCCTTTCAATCGTAAAGTTTACCAGTACTGTTTTCAAGAATTCAATAATAATGATATTATCAATAGCTTTCTTCTTAAGTTGCCTTATTTTTGGTCAAAATTTAATCTCTATTGAGGCAGGAGAAAAAAATGGAAACCACTCTGTTAGCTGGGGTACGCGTGGTTTTGACGATATACATATTCAAAATATAGTGGTTTTTAAAAAATCAAGCTTGTTCCGCAAAGTAACCGATGATTACACTTGGGAACAGAAGGTGAAATAAAAATAAAAATTAGAAGATATTTTAATGCAAATTTATTTATTTAAATTTTTAGAATGTTCGATATCCATGGCATATTTCGCAAGTGGTTGTCACCGATCAATATCGGAATGGAAAAGGTGGTTACGCCACACTTTCTGCTGGAGGTCCTAATCATAAATTTGTCAAAATACACTTCACTAGCAAAAGGAAAAATCGTGGTTTTAACTTTATTGTTGATATTTATGTACGATGAAAAATTTCAAAAAATTTAAAATGCATTATAAGTTAAGCATTATAATGAAATTATTTTTCATGAGCAAAATTATTTTTGATTTTGGTCCTAGATTTCATTTAAAAGTTTAAAAGCCGCGTTTAGGATACTGCCAAAAATACTCAGGAACATAGCGCTAAATTTTTGTAAGAGTAGGGAGAAATTACATATTACTCTTGTATTTCTATTTAAATATCAATTGGCGAATCCAATTAAGGTGCTAAAATCTTGGAATATTTTGTTACACTTCTTGGAATGAGAATAAAAACCGTGTTTTTTTCAATTCCAAGGCAAAGAAATAAATTCATTTTCGATTTGATTTTACGATTCAAAATGGCATTTGAAATATTTTAGGTTGTCTTGTGAAATTTTTATAAGGATTTGAAAAAAAAAGTTGAAAAAAAAATTTTTTTTTGCAACACTACAGCGGGATAAGCTTACAATAAGGACTCAAACAGCAGCAGGTCCTCGAAGAGCTTGACTTTGGAGTGATTTTTGGAAAAAAAAAAATTGTTTGCGGCAATCGATTGGATTCTTTGAATGAAAAATAAATGAAAAACGTAATTCCTTGATTTAATTCTACTCCAGGGAATTTTATGTGTAATTTATGTCATTGAATCATTTCGAAAAAGTCCATGAAATTGAACTTGCTAGATGATTTAATTTGTGCTCTCAGTTGACAAATAAAAATGAGTTCAGTAGCAGATTATCTTCTATTTGAATTCGAGATTACAATATGAACATTTTGACTTAAATGACATGGAGTGTCTGGATAAATTCAAACAAGAAATTTTTTAGTCCGTAAACAACAATATTGATAAAAATTGTGAATTTTTGTTGAAAATAAATAATGTAGTCATTTCAAAACATTGAAAACTGTGTTTTAATTGTTACAAATATGATGGTAACAAATATGATGTAGAATCTTTGCAAACTGCTTCAGTGAATGAAGATAAGCCTTCTGCTGTAATTGCGTATTTTTCAGCTTATGCATGTACCATAATAACTGCTAGTAAAGATTGTATAAGATAAAGAGACTTATTATTTCTTAAGAGAAATGAAAAAATTATTTGTTTAACATTGAGTGATTCATTTCAATAAATTGATGGGATTTGTTTCTTTGCAAAAAAATTCTTTAAATATTATGTAGATGTCATTGATAAAAGTACAACAGATCTTAGCCTCTAAAAAAAAATGCTATTGTTTTAGTTCAAGTTCTCAGCATGCAGCTAAAAAACAAAACAATTGTATTCATATATAAGCTGCTGTCTTAAGGAATGATAAGAAATGTGCTACTGTTCTACTACTCTAGCTGAAATTATCATATTATTTTTCTTCGAAATCGTATTATCTTTTAAAACGTGTTTGTATACATTTTATTGATGCACCCATTTCTACTTGGAAAATTACACATATTACGTTTATAAATAAATTCCACAGTTTAGTTTAGTTTAGTTCCATCTTTCCATTTGTAAAGTTAACTTGTGCTGTTTTAAAAATTTCAATTAAAAATGAAACTTTTATTAACTTACTTCGTGAGCTGTTTTATTTTGGCTCAAAATCTGATCTCAATCGATGCAAATAACGCAAATCACACCGTATCATGGGGTTCGCGTAGCTACCGCGATACGCATATTCATAGCCAAGTGATTTATAAAGAGTCGGGTTGGTTCGGCAAAGTTAGCGATGATTTTACTTGGGAGCAAAAGGTTGGCGCAGAATAAATAAAATAAATTTTAAATTTTATGAAAATTTATTTTTTTTTAATTTTTAGAATGTTCCAAATGCAAAAATTATTTCACAAGTAGTTGCCACCGATCAATATCGGAATGGAAAAGGTGGTTTTGCTACACTTTCTGCTGGAGGTCCTAATCATAATTTTGTCAAAATACACTTCACTAGTCAATGGTTTCATGGATTTAACTTTATTATTGATATATATGTTCATTGAAAAACGCATTTGTTATGAAATTTTTGGAGAGTTATTGCTTTCTAAGTTTTACGTTGGTTTATTGCAAAAAAAAAAAAACAAAAAAAATTTGACATAATCATCATATGAAGTCGACATTAACTTATTTAAAAGATCATAATTTTTCAGCTGTAGTATTTATTAAGACAGTAAATCACTTATCTTTGAAAATTATAAGTTAAATACGATGTTATTTTCAGCTGCAAACAATAAAAGACTTCAAGCCAATGGTGAAAACTGGGAGCTCTTATCTGTAAATCTGAATCGAGCTATATTGCATTACGAAAAGCTCCCGGAACAAGTTTTGTTTGTTAAGTATTTCGGTAGTAAAATCAAATAATTTTTCAGTTTATATAAATATCGGCGCTTACATAAAGCAAACTCAGTATGTTTTCAAATAACGCGCAAAAACGTTACCAGCTGTAAGCATGAAAGCTCTGTCAAATATTAAAGTTCAAAATAAGCCATCCATAATATAACTTAAAAAATCTACACCTGTTGAAAATGTAACACTAAAAACTGTTGTACATAAGAAAATATGTAAATAAACACAATTTTTTCCAAATAGAAAAAATAAATAAAAGAAATTTCTACAACTTGAGCATGACATTCTAATTTATGCTCTTATGAATTCTCAAATGACCCATTGTGAAAAATGTTGATCTGACAAGCAAATTGGAACTTTATCAACCAACTCCACCGCCTTATCGTCACAAGTGCCAACCAAGCTTTTTCCGCTTTGCTTACATGCTTACATTCACCTTCTCGATGTGTAACAGGCAGCGCTCACCTCCTAAGGTACGCCCTTGGCCAATGGTTTCATAAAATTTTTCTGCATAATTTGTTTTGACATTAAGTTGCTCTTTTTCATCTCATGTTATTGTTTTCATATATTGTTGTTGCTAACAATTGGAAAAATTGATGTGGGTCAGGTTCGATTAACTTGTACTCGATAAAATATCATATATTTTTGAATAAAATCTTAAGTCAAAATTTTTGCTACGTTTGGAAATCTTAATAAAAAAAAATATTTCACACAAAATTGTTCTATTAAAAAATGGTTTTTAAGTTGTAAGCGAACTTAAAATTTGTCCATATAAAATTTGCTTAAACTTTTGATAAGAAAAATACTGCCAAACATTATTTATTTTATATGTGAGCTATTCAATAGATAAAATTCCAACAATAAATCACTTAAATTATAATTCTTATCTATTTATAAGTTTTCGGAAAAACGACAATGATCATAGAAAAATTTGATTTTTTATTTCTTCCCATCCTGATGCAAGAAAATTTTCTTTTGGGGAAAAAGACCCTTGGTAGTTACATATATTACCGTATATGTTAACTTGTTGCTTGATTGGGAAATAAACTCTACAACAGTTTTCGGACATTAATCTCTTGTATAGCTTCGCACTTATTTTTTAAGTTCCCCCTGAAGATGACAAATGATGTCATTCAAAATATTTTTTTTTCGTGTTGGAGATTGTGAGAGCTGCATTATATTAACCTAGAATAACCTAAAGCTACCGTCATAATCTTCAGAGTGTGTCAATTCACTACAACTCACAACCTCTTTTCAGGCTTTCATCTACCCTGGGACTGCGTTAGCATTGCTTCGGGGTAGGGCCCATGATTTGCCCTCAAATCAAATACCTGCGTCCAGATCCCTTTTCTTCTTTCTGATGATGTCCTCAGTAAATCCTGCAACTGCACTCCAGTTTTCTTCGATGCAAAGGTGTAGCTAGAAGATCATGAGCAAGACTCCCTTGAACGAAAGATTAATAAAATAAAATTTATTAATTTTTCCTTCAGCCCATTTTCAAAATTCATGCTCATATACAACCCTGTGTCAGCTGAAACAATATGTAATTAGCTAATTGCGAGAAAAGGAGTTTTATTGTTTTTTTTATAAGTGTGTCTTAAAATAATAAAAAAGCAAATAAATTTATGTATGTACCTACCTACATACATCAGTAGCTTTTTAAAACGTACTCTAGGTGCTGTTGAGTTTGAGCCAAAAAAAGTAGGCTACTGGGTCTGAGTGTGTTGCTGGTTACTTAAAGTTTCATTAGAAAAAAAAAAAACAAAAATGTTAACCAGCTTTGCTTAAGCTGCATCGTTATGAAATTAAATTTTTTTGTTGGATCGCTATTTTCTTCAGTTTCTGTTAATTTTTCTTAACTCAAAAAATGTGTATATGTATGTATTAGAAAAACCATCCTGATTTTTTAGACAGTAAATAAAATTTTGATATTCAGTCAAACAGTGGCTTAAGTACACTGTGCCAAATTCTTCCTCAAAAACTTGAAATGAAAAATTTTGTCAATTCGTTAATATTAGGAGAGGTGAAACATAATTCAGCAAAAACAACTCGGAAACCAAACAGCAGCTGAAGGAATGGAATTCAGAATGTGCAAGTCATACCTTAAAAAAAAAAATCCACAGCGGTCAGTAAAAAAATGATGATTTTGACTTACTAGGGCAAAAATTTTAGCTGTTATTCCGCTAAAAACTGCTCGAACAGTAACTGCTCTGTAGTATGCTGATCATGACTTAACTCAAATTTTAAAAAATTTTTTGAAAAAATTTAAAGCGATTAAATTACACATTTCCAATATTATGCGCGGATGAAATTAATTTTCATATGTATATTAAAAACTTCCATTTCATATCAAATAAATTAAATAAAAACAATGGTGTTTAGTTTATTTATTTTTAATTCCGAAATTGTTGAAGCGTTAATTGATAATAATAATAATAATAAACATAAAAATTGAACTACGCTATTTTGTTTTTGGGAATAAATACAAATATAAAAAAATATACAAAATATTTGTTTACTTTTTTATAACGAGGTGTGTATGGAGTGCACGCTGTGGTCACATTAGTTGTTTGTGTTAGTAAGAATACTAAAATCAAAATGGTGGTGAAGGGACACAAAATACTGGAAAAAAAATGAGCAAAATATGCGAGTTCAGAACACTTACACAGATGTGTGCAATTACATCGTATTTTTTATTTTACCATAAGCACACATATTCACATATGTACCTACGTATGTGAAATAAATCGTATTTTGCTCAAAGCTCTTACATGTATTCGTACATACATCAGCACCAACATATAAAAATAAAAAGTTCTATATGTATGTATGTATGTAAAATTGCTGAAATGTTTTGCTTCATTTTTAATATTTTTTTATACATAAAAAAAGGACGAAATGTACAAAAGTTATTGCACTTTTGACATGTTTTTCAGATTTGTTGTGTTGTTGTTTTTTGTTGGTTTTTAAATTTATAGGGTGAATATCGTCCAGTGTTTGAAATTCAATTATTATAGTGACAATAAAAAATAGTTTAGCACCATTTTACTTGATTTAGTGTTATAATATTTTAATCAATAAAATTACGATTCTTAATTTAAAAATTCGTCCTTCATTATAGTACCTTCAAGCCAACGTATTTACATAGCTTGCTGTACGTTTTTCATTTTTATAATTTCTTCGTAAATATACATATATGACAAAAATACAGCGTAATAAAACCAACTGAGATTTCTTTCCATAAGCTTTAAATTTAGTAAATTTATTCAATAGTGAAAAATCGGCCAAACTCAAATAAAATCATAAAAATGACAATAAAATAAATAATAAAAAATAAAAAACTGCTACTATCTTTATCTCTATCTCTATCTCCATCTCCATCTCCATCTCCATCTCCATCTCCATCTCCATCTCCATCTCCATCTCCATCTCCATCTCCATCTCCATCTCCATCTCCATCTCCATCTCCATCTCCATCTCCATCTCCATCTCCATCTCCATCTCCATCTCCATCTCCATCTCCATCTCCATCTCCATCTCCATCTCCATCTCCATCTCCATCTCCATCTCCATCTCCATCTCCATCTCCATCTCCATCTCCATCTCCATCTCCATCTCCATCTCCATCTCTATCTCTATCTCCATCTCCATCTCTATCTCTGTCTCTATCTCTATCTCTATCTCTATCTCTATCTCTTTCTCTTTCTCTATCTCTATCTCTATCTCTATCTCTATCTCTATCTCTATCTCTATCTCTATCTCTATCTCTATCTCTATCTCTATCTCTATCTCTATCTCTATCTCTATCTCTATCTCTATCTCTATCTCTATCTCTATCTCTATCTCTATCTCTATCTCTATCTCTATCTCTATCTCTATCTCTATCTCTATCTCTATTTCTATCTCTATCTCTATCTCTATCTCTATCTCTATCTCTATCTCTATCTCTATCTCTATCTCTATCTCTATCTCTATCTCTATCTCTATCTCTATCTCTATCTCTATCTCTATCTCTGTCTCTATCTCTATCTCTATCTCTATCTCTATCTCTATCTCTATCTCTATCTCTATCTCTATCTCTATCTCTATCTCTATCTCTATCTCTATCTCTATCTCTATCTCTATCTCTATCTCTATCTCTATCTCTATCTCTATCTCTATCTCCATCTCCATCTCCATCGCAATCTCTATCTCCATCTCCATCTCTATCTCTATCTCTTTCTTAGGGTTCAAGCTATCTCCATACCAAATTTCATCGAATTGGGGCCATTGGTTAAGCTGTGAAAACACATTTTCCTGTTAGGGGCATGGCACCGCTTAATTCAATACAAATACATTTCCTCAGGATTCAATCGATCTCTGTACCAAACTTCATTAAAATCGGTTCATCAGCATAGTAGCGAAACATGTTTTACTGTTAGGGGCGTGGCACCTCCCTCTCAAAAATATATATCTTTCCCAAAGTCAATCTATCTTCAAGACAAATTTCATAGAAATCATAAAAATAGCGGCTCAGACGTGACAGCATTTTTTTTCATTAGGGGCGGTGACACGCCCATTTAAAAAACGAAACCTTTCCATGATTTCATTTCATCTCCATACTAAATTTCATTAAGATTTATTGATTAATTTAGCCATGGAAGCTGTTTTTCCTGTTAGAGGCGTGGCACTATTAAAAAAAAAAAATTATTTTGAACTTGCAGCGTTTTTACTTTTGAGGCACTATGAAAAGTCGATATAACCATGGCTTAAAACAACCAATACATGCCACATTTACCCTATGCCACATATGTGTGCTAGCTAAGCAGCATTGAATAAAATGCTGCAGGGATATGAAGCATAAAATGTTTTATATTCCACTCTAACCGTATAATTTTTTTTTTTGTTTTTACTTACTTTCATAACATGCATTTACTCAAACTCATGTTTGTATATGTATGATTTATTTGTATATGTTTGCATGTATGTATGTGTGTGTGAGTTATGTTGTTGTATGTTTTTTTTTTACTCTACTCATTCCCCATTATGTAGGTGTGATAGAAATTTTTTCAACAGTGAAATATTTGTTGATCATTTGTGGAAATTTGTGCGCTCGAGGCCATCAAGCAAATGTTATTCAAGTGTGTGGTGCAAGTGGTCAATTTTTATTGTAAATAAGTGCCAGTAAAATAGAGAAGCAAAATATTGATGAAAATAGTAAAACACATATTTGTGACATAAATAGAAACCTAAAACCCCAACGGCATAAATGTGATATGTTTACTGTCTTAAGGATAAAAATTTGTGTAATTTGTAACAATTTTGTATCAACAATGAGTTGTTAATTTTAATGTTGAATATCAATGCATTGACACAATTACGTATTATACACAAATCGGATAATTAAGTTCATTTTTCATATTTTGTTCATTTATTTTAATAATACAATTTTTTTTTTTCAAAAATAGTCTACAGCACAGATTTTTTTTTTGTAAAAGTTAATAATATTATTGACCCATTTTTCGAGAAAAAAATATAACATAAATCAATGGAAAAAGGTCAAAAATGAGTTATGAAGTTAAAAGAGGAAATTCCGTTTCTCTTGAAATGTTACTTTTGAACCATTTTTGAAGAAAAAAAATGTTATTGCGCCAATCGCTTTGAAACGATCGAATTTGAACCATGGAAATCACAAAAAAAAGTTTTGACCCTATTTCTGAAAAAAAAAACCTTATTATAGCAGTCGGTGGGCTTATTTACCCATATAAGAAAATATGATTTCTTACATACTTAAAGCTATTCGGCATATAACTAATGGAATAATAATGTGAACCAAAAAAATTAAGTGCTTTAGTAGAACTTAAAATTTTAGTATTAAAAATCATCACAAATATCGATGTTGGCCTGTACAGGTTTAAATAAATTGATGACAAAAATGTAAATATGCGAAATGCGCTTACATAATAAGAATAAAGCAATTTTGAAACAGATTAGTACATTGCAAAAGAAATCGAAAAATAAAGGTCAAGTACAACAATATCTCAAGTGTTAGAACGACTGTTCTAATATTCGGTGTTCAAGTGCAATTAAAAATTAAGCACAAGTGCAATGTATTGATCTTTAAAAAATTTGAAATTTTAAATATTAAAATTTTCAATCAATTTCCATCGAAAGCGAACATAAATTTTGCCACTGAACGAAAATTTCTCATATATTTATGTCCTCATGTCGATGAATATAAAATTACAAAATTTATTCGCAACGCATGAATTCGATTTATCTATTTACAAATTCACTATATACCGTAAGAGATGTCGTTCCATTGAACTCCCCGCATAATTGAAGTGAAATGGTGCGAATTATTTGGCAACGCGCCAAGTGTATCAGTGCAATTTTTCTTTCTTTTTCTATTTTTTTTAAATGCAATTCGCTTTGTGTCTGGTATTCATGTCAGTTGTCACCACAGACAATTTGGCTGGCATAGGGAAGAAATATCTATTTTTGTATATGAAAGTATTTGAGTCGCTTTTATCTGTTTTGAGCTAAACAAAAAAAAAAAGAAAGAAAGAAAATTCCCTATTACTGAAGTAAGAAACGTTGGGTAGAGCTTCCGAGTGATGGAATTTTTAATGAAAATACTATTTTTTCAATGATTAATGTATTATAGAGTCATAATGTATGTGAAGTCAAAATAAAAATAAATAAAATTCGCAGAGTTCTTTAACTTTTATTACTTTTGTAAAAACGCTTTTTTTTGGAAAAGAAAGCGAACCTTGAAAGACTATGGTATCATATAATGGAATTTTTATTAAGTAGATGATATCAACTCTTCATAAAAATATGGATGTACGAATTTATGTGAATTCAGGCTAAAGTCTATTTTCATTTCTGCATAACCTATACTCGAATGGTACTTTGTATAACCAAATCATATCGTATTTATTTTGATATTCCTAACCTAAATTTTTGAGAAAGAAAAAAATCTCCTTAAACAGTCAAATCCTTAAAACGTTTTCAATCGTCAACATAAGTGGCTCAAATGTCAAATGCAACAATTACAAAAGCAAATCTAAAATCAACAAAATGCCAGCATTTATAGCAAATAACATGAAACAAAAGAAAACAATGAAAAATGTCTGAAAGTAATGAACTTTGACTAAAATAGCTTCAACATGGATAATGACAGCAAAAAGTTACATACATACATATACAAATATATAAATAGAGTAAAAGGCAATAATTTCATGATATCATGTAACAAACTAGATGCACAAAGCATTGAAAAGTCCACTAAAGTCGTTTATGGCCAAATTGCAAACCAAACCTACCAACTAAATTTCAAAAAAAAAAAAAAAAAAAAAAAATAGACAACTGATAGAACACTAAAAGACCAAGTGATCTTATAAAAAAAGAATATGTTTTTACAGAGATTGTGGAAAGATCTTATTGAAAATAATTTAACAAGTCTATAGAAGTAAAATAAGTTCTTCTAGAAGATTTTTAAATTCATCGCCTTGAAGATGGAAGACTCAACAATCTTCCAAATGTTTGCTGTGATCATATTAAGAAAGACTGTGCGTTAGTTAATACGTTATGAATAGTCTTAGAAATAAATTGACTTATTTCAAATATGCATTTATCATTAAAAAGAAAATATTAAAAAATTGTTATGGGAGCACTTAGTGTCACCAGCAGGATGGGTGATGTAGCTCGCACACTAAAGAACAAATTCAATTTCAAACGCAAAGTTAAGGAGTAAATATACCAAACTCAGTACGATAACGCCATGATAACTAATTTTTTTTTACATTCTTGCCGCTCATTACTCGTACGTCTCACAGACATAAATTTTCTCTCTATGATTACCAATTACTTAATACGAAAATATTAGCTCTTACCCTATTTCATATGCGGTAAGTTGCCAAAAGAAAATTGTAATAAAAAAGCAACAATAACAGCAACAAACAAAAATAGCAATAAAATAAAAAACAAAAACAACTTAGTTACTAAAGTAAATTTTTGTTGTTGCAATTTTATGAGGCGCAAAAACAGACACAATCACTAAAACATTCGCATAAACTGATACTTTCACACGGACACGTGTAGCTTTAGTTTAAACATTTCTGATGTCTTAAGCAACACTTGCGGAACAATATTTTAAATAGTCAACAAGGGAGAAATTAACTCTTAGTCGACTTAACGTTTTCAATTGCAAAACCTTAAAAGATAAAATTAAATTTTGAGAAAAAATTAAGGAAACTTGCAGTTTAATAGCATTTTTAAATGACAATTGTAGTTGCTTTTACTCTTGAATTAATAAAAAACAAAGAAATTTTGTAACTATAAAAAAAATTACTTCTTGAAATCCCTTTTAATAATAATATTTAGGTACAAAACGGCTGGTGCTTGGGCTAGCATTGTTTTACCGCCATACTGTATAGTGTCCACTACCTACTATAGTATAATTGAGAAAGCTTTTCAAGGCATATTAAACTGTGAAATTATTGACAATGACTTGTGAGAGGATTAATCGAAAGAAAAAATTTTAATTGGCAGCCGTTGAGTCTTAAACGCAATGTTCCAGTGTAAAAAGTAGACTCGGTAACAATTAAACTCCATTTCGCTTTAACATCAGATTTTCTAATATTTTTATCTTTAGACGGTCTGATCGTCATATTTAAGAATTGTTGTATAAACAAATTAGTGACGATAATAAATACCTAAATTTTTAGGATTTGTTTTGAAATCTAAACTCTAGAAGTTAAAGAACTTATAAATAATCTTAAACACACTCTGTTAGAACGAGGTCATTCCAAGTCCTTGGGAATTTAAAGTAAAAATTGAATATGATAAGATAAAAAATGTTTAGATTTAGTAAAATGATTTGACGAACAAATTGGTATATATTACAAAACTGTCCTTGAATATATACAACTGTGGAGTCATCTACTCTTAAAATTTAAAATATTTTCATGAATAACTTTTGCGGTGATACCGAGATGGAAAAATTTTAAAGCCATAATATTTGACCTACGAGAAACAAATACACTTATTCCGGATAGTTGTTTTGAAAAAATGTTATACATATGTACCACAAAGACTTTATGCAAAAACAAAACGACGATAATGTTTGGATACAAAAGGGCATGCAAAGAATACTGTTCTCAAATTACTATAAACAATTGCTTAAGGTGGCAGGGGCAGGGGCAGTCATGAGTTTTGAGAAATCGATTTTGCATTTTCTTAAAGTATACTATCTTAAAAATATATCCTAAAAATTTGAAGTCAATCCGACAATTACTTTTGGAGTTATTCGGCAATAACCTCGCGGTGGTAAGAGTACCGAGTGTAAATCTTTAAACCAGTTTTCCTCAAAACTATGTTTTCAGAAGCGGTGACCACTGTAACTCGAAAACCGCTCGATAGATTTCAATGAAATTTACATAGTTTCTGAAAAACATAAAAATCTAGTGCCTGATCGAAGGATTTTGTTTTTTTTTTTTAAATCGATTTTTTATGAACAATTAACTGTTGGTTTTTTACCGAAAATCTGGAGGTAAATGTTCCTGAAGTAGTGCTTCACCGAGGCTGCGAGGCAACCTCGTTCTACGAGGCGAGAGCGAGGCGAGAACGAGGCGAGAACGAGGCGAGGCGAGACACACCGGCACCTCTCCTCGCCTCGGTAAATAGCGAGGTTTTTATGAAAATGAAAAAAATTATACATGTATCAGGCCTGCATATGTACATTCAACTAGCAAAGCCCGACACGCGTTGCTACGCCTCAAGAAATGAAATATATGTTTTTATTTTGGGTGGATTGAATAATATATGTTGACTGGTGAGATACGATTAATTTAATTCATTTCTTATATGAGACGGCGTGGCATTGCCCATTTTTTCCAAATCAAACTAAACTACGAATCTTTTACAAACTATAATAATTATATGTACCAAATCTTATCCATCTACGTCATATAGTTACTGGGATATAAAAAAAGTTTTATTCACCTGTGTCAAGTAGTTGATAATACTGGTCAACAGTGGTTTTGTTGGCCTGGATGTCTCTGCGGATTTCTATAATTTCAGGTACTCAGATTACGAATATATTCATGAAAGTACTGAATTGGCTCTAGTTTTTAAGATATTGATGTATTTATCTATAAATATATGAACCAAAGTCGGGTTAGTTACACTCTGTATAACTCAAGAACGGCTGGACCGATTTTATGGTCTCAAACTTTTTGGATTTGTCTCCGCCCCGAAAATGACATTGGCTGCAAAAATTTTATTTAAGGTAAATATTTCGGGTGGCCCTTAAACAAAACTTTTTTAAAATTAATCATCTTTGATTTGCTGGATTCGTCTTCGCCCCAAAAATAACAAATGCTATAAAAATTTTATTAAGGTTGCATATTTAGGGTATAATTTTAAAATATAATAGCATTTTCGCAAAGACCAAGTGATCGATTCAAACCGAATTTACACCACGTAGCTCTTATATTAAGTGACATAGCTTACGCTATAGGACTTTTAATTGGGGAGCATATTTAGGGTGGTCCTCATACAAAAATATTTTTAAAATAACATTTTCACAAGGACCACGTATTCGAATAACATGAAATTTACACCACGCGTCTTTTAAATCAAGAATCATAGGTTAGGCTATTGTTGGTCATTTACCCGCCCGCGGCCACGAGCTATGAAACGTGCCATCATTTGTCCCACCGTGCGTTTGAAAAATGAATATGCAAGAGACCCAGCCGGAATTAAACGTGCAAAAACAAAAGAAATGTACGCAAATGAGTTGCGCGATGCCAGTTATGAAAATTTCAGGTCAAAGATATTATTTCTGCGAAAGCAAATTTTTACGCATGTATTTTTGACTTGTAAAAAAAATGAGAGACTAAAAAAACTGCTCTTTTGTGCATCATTGTTCTAAAAAAAACTCATATTCACGGGAAAAAAGTTTGAATTCTCGGAAAAGTACCTTTTGTTTTTATTGCTGAATTTTGAGTTTAAAATTTTTTTGTGTAGCCATGCAATGCTTTCGCAGTTTATTTATTTATTTACATCAATGATGCACAAATTTCTACTGGGTAATGTTTTCTTTACGTGGAAAAGACAAAACACATTTATACTCATGGGGCGAAGGCAAATCCAACAAATCAAAGATCATTAATTTTAAAAAAGTTTTGTATAAGGGCCACATTAATTATTTACCTTAAATAAAATTTTTGTAGCCAATGTCATTCTCGGGGCGTAGACAAATCCAAAAAAATTTGAGACCATTAAAATCGGTCCAGCCGTTCTTGAGTTATACAGAGTGTAACTAACCCGACTTTGTTTCTTATATTTATAGATAAATACATCAATATCTTAAAACTAGAGCCAATTCAGTACTTTCATGAATATATTCGTAATCTGAGTACCTGAAATTGTAGAAATCCGCAGAGGCATCCATCCATTTTTCATTTTCATACAAACCTCGCTTTTTACCGAGGCGAGGCGAGGTTTTGACGAGGCGAGCCGAGGCGAGGCGAGATGTGTGATGGCAAGTTCTCGGCCGAGAACGAGGCGAGGCGAGACTCAAATTTATAAAACGAGGCGAGAGCGAAAACAACTCGAATCTCGCCTCGCCTCGTTCGCGGTGAAGCACTATCCTGAAGCCGCCATTTTGTTGATTTAAAAAAAAACCTTCGATCAGGCACTAGATTATTTATATAACTAAATAATTTTTCTTATCCGATTGATTTTAGATGATTTTACAAGCATTTGTGATGGTCACCGCAAGACACTATGTATGGGACAGGCTCCAACACAACCAGCTATAACTTTTTTTATTTTTAATATTTTTTTTTTTAACTTTCGTCAAGTCAAGTTGAAACATAATGTAATAATTCCACATTATCACTTTTATTAAATAAATTAAATTAATACAAAAAAAAAAAATTATTGAAAATGCTGCCCCTTTAAGGATGTAGAAAACCTTTCTGGGAACTTTTGACGTCGTTGAATATGAAAATTAATTCTTTGATGAATATAAAGCGCCTTCATCATGTGACCAATATCATCTTATAGTTAATGAAGTTCCAAGCTTTGTGATTCTCCTTTGGTATGACTCAGAGAAAATGACGTTAAATAGTGAAATTTAGTTTTTAATATATAAAATTTCTCTCGAAAGCTTTCAAGAATTCAGAAAAAATGGAAGGTTATTGTTATTGATTTAATGTGAAGATATAAAAAATAATATATAATATATATTACTACAAATATTATAACTTTAACTATTTTGTAACAGATAACAGTTTTAAAATGAAAAAGTATTGCGAAAAACCAACTGATTCTCAACTTATTTTTTCTCAAAAGTTTTTTCATAAAGTTGATATTTACAGAGATAAAAAATATTTGGCTAATCAATTCTTTAAATATACCAATGGTAAAATATAATATTTTTATTTGTTTTTTGTCGACCAATTATTATTAATTACTCGTATATTATAATTGAACATTATTTTATCAAACTTCACAGTCATTAGCATAAACCGATATCCATGTTAACTTACACAACTCGGTCAACGCTTTTTCTTATACTAGCATGACAGGACCATGAATATCGGCGTTGGCTAATGACTGTGAATTTCGATAAAATAATGTTCCATTACAACTAATGGTAAAAGTATTTATTTTACCATCATCTAACAAACAAATACTACTCACCAAAAAAATTCAGCAAATTCGGAGACCTCAAGCTCTACCTCCTTTCGGATTGGTTTTTTTTTTTTTTAGTCCTCTTAAGGTTAAAAAATATTTGTAGTATACTATGAAAATTATAAGTGTTACCCTTTCTTCAGAAGAAATGTTATTCCACTAGTTTAAAGATTAAATGACATTAAGGTAATGCGAAATAAATTGTTAAAAATTAATTGTTCAATTTAAAGTGTACAAAGGTCAAATTCATGGTCATCGAAAAAAGTTAATAGCCATTCCGCTGAACACATTCACATGGCTGGCATCACTTTCACTTTGCACAGTTTTCTACCGTCTTATTTTCGGCTTGCAAAATTTTGTTTGTTTTTCAACTTTCTGCAAATTTTTTATTTTATTTTGCATGTTTTTTGCCAGCTACTTCCGTTATAGTCATATTTTTATAAATAATATTTAAGTGTAGGTTTGTTTGTTATTGTAGGTGTAAGTGTTAATATTTGCTGTAGTTGCTATTGTTACTTACTATCGTTGTTGTTTTAGCTGTTGGCGGAAAATCGAGAAGTAAATTTTGCTTTTGCAATGGAAAAATGAAAATGTCTCTCAAAAGTGTCAACGAGCTGTCAGCTTTAGTGGGTATTAAGAAATAAGTGTGTGTGTGTGTGTGTGTGTGCTGAAGTGTTGGTATGTAAGTGCTGCCGGAAGGTGCTATTTAATTGTTAAGAAACTTTTATGCCTTTGATTTAAAATAAAATTTAACGAACACAATGAAAATGTAAGATTTAAGAATACAAAAAGTTTTTGCAAGAATTTTATTTTTTGTTCTTAATTTAATGAAAAATTTTCATATCAAAGTGAGGCTATGCATTTAAAGGGTAGCTTTTACAAATTTTGTCCTATAGTTACTTGCTTCCATTGCTGTTTTTTAATTGAAAATTTATGAAATTTCAAAAATTTTAATTCTACGTTGCAGATGTCACAATAATACAATATTTCAAAGAGCCACAAACAATCCACTTACATATAGTTTACATCAGCATAACCACAAAATGGGTACTAGGAAGTTTTTAAATTTATTTTATTTTATATTCTCTTTTATACAACATTTACATATGGTTTTACATAACAATGTGGTTTTGTGGTCAATGAACTGAAAAAATTTCAGCAACCCATTACAAAATTAAGAATACGAAAATTTACATTTACGCTTCTTTTTTTTATGCCCTATGGAAGCTTCTAGATTTCATTCATCCCTTTGGTTGTTTCACTAAAGACTAAGCAGGCACTCCAAGCAAATTCACTTACTGAAAGTAATATTTTTCAAATTATATATTTCATTGAAATTCTTTAATTAAGCTATTTCGGTGAAGAAAATTTTTTCAAACTTTGTCTTAATACATTTCTTTAGTACTTACATATTATATATATGCTATATATTATAGCAGTCCTGTTTTTTATCTGAGAACTGTTTCCTTTTGTCATTGGATATAAAATAATGTCATACATGTCAAAAAATATAGAAGCTCTACGAGTTGAGATTTACCATAAAAAAGTTTGTGGGTTTTGAGTAAAAAATTCTTAAATTAAAAATTGTAAATGTCCTTTAATATACACTAAAAAAATATCCTTCCGACTGTTATTCCGGATATCCGGTCTTTCTTTAATCAACTGCAAACCTTGATTTTATTTTTACTTTTTACTTTTACTTTTGAAACGAAATATTTAAAAAACTGTTGGAAATATGATAAAATTTTAATGGCCCCTTAGAACATACAGAGGAAACCTTGCATTAAATTATGAGGAAATTTTCAAAAAGACACAAAATGCTGTAGACACAGTGAACAAAAGGCATAACAAAAATCTACAACAACGCAGACAGCGTGGCATAGCTCATAACTCACAGTACATGGGTTCGATTGATTGAAATTATGAGAATCGTTTTGATACATGGTCATACAGACCACACCTTAATGCCGAGTCGATAAAAAATTTTTTCACTGTTACGCATACACACGCTATCAGCGCTGGGTAGAAATCTTTTCTTTGGGAAACAAATATCTCCAATTCCAAATAATTTCGAATCAACTATTTTAATTCTGCGGTAAAAGAAATTGATCCTTTTATCGAATGCATTTCAAAATTTGTAATTAAAAAATTGTAGTATACATTTCTGCACAGCTTTGGCCACTACCACACTAATAGGAAATCTTAATAGAAAAATACTTTTTTGATGCAAGTCATTTGATTGAAATTTTTGTGGCTTAATATGTTTACTTGAAAAAATACAAAATAATGATAAATAAAATTACATAAACATACGTATGCATATCTACTATATAACACAAAATTAACAAAAAAAGTGAACGCAAATTAAAGGCAAAAATTGTTAAATCAACAAAATTGTTTGTTGCCACAGTAACTCACATCCATACATACAGAGTAAGTAAATATGCGTACGTACTCACATATGCACTTGACTCCATATATACATATATATGTACATAAAATTACGTTAATTACATTTTTGTGTAATTTTAATGTGAGCATTGGTAGGAATGGCACATTTTTATTTTTGGAAAAAAAACGCCGCTTTTGTAGTCATATTACACACAAGAGTGTAGGTAGGTAGGCTCGTTGCCTGGTTTATTTAGGGTGAGAGAGCTCAGATTCAGTGAAATACTTTCTTTCAATTTAAGGGTGAATTCTATTTTTGGTTTATAAATAATTTCATATGTGATGTCTCTGAAAATAAATTTCATATGAAAGCAATTTGGCAATATTATGACATATTTATTGTTATTGTTGCTTTGCAGGTAAGAAACGCAATGCATAATCTAATACAATTTCATGCGATATCAAGTGAACATTTTTTTTTTCAAAATAGTGTTTTAAAAACAGTTTAGTCATAGGTTTTTGTGGAGAAATAAGAAAAATGGTGCAAAAGTTTTGAAAATATTAAGTTTTTAATTTTTTTCCAAATTATACCGATATCAGGAGACAGTCGTTAGACTTCTATATAGCCTCGAAAAAGAGTGAAATGTCTCCGCTGGAGCTTAACATTTTACTCAAACAGACCTGCTTTTGAAGAAAGATTATGAATCTTCAAAATTATTGTCATGGAAAATAAACTGATACAAAAAAACCGAAACTCTACCAAATTTTTCTACCAAAAGTTTAGAGTCATACCGTCGATTTTAGTGCGGCTGTTCTTCAAAAACTCAGAAATATAATTTGTCGAAGGAATGAAACAATGCTTTCCATTTTCGTACAAAAGTCATCAAATTGTTAGCGCTATATAAAATATGAAAATATTTGAAACCCTTTGAAAATAGAATATTCATATTTTATGATGTAGGCGTGGCACGTACTTTGGAAGCAGAAAACGTAATACGCCAACTCTTAAGCATTTAAAATGAATACGTAACGAAATTTGTTAAAATTTACAATGCCTGGCCAAAACTTAAACAAGCTACGTTTGGTTTTACCATGCAATACAAGTCAGTTAGTGGGGGTGGGTTGAAGTAAACGGGCTTGGACCCATCCATTCACTATATGACATGTTATAAAAATTGGTATGCTTGTGATCGGGATACAGAAGTAATTGTTTTAGACTTAGCTCAGTTTAGTAAAAATATTCCAAAATTAATATAAAAAAGGAGCTCATTTTTATTATAATTTTCAGAGAGTTCCGTAAAAAAAGCGCCAAGAGTAAAAACGAAGCATTAGGCTAAACCAAATGCCAAAAATATTGAAATATGTAAGCGATTCACACTGACATCGAAATCAGCACAGTTTCCATTTATCTCGATTTTGCATGTTGATTTCAAAAATTGCTTTCACACTGACATTATTGCGATTTTGCTGTTGTTAGCTCTTTTTGTTTAATATAACCTGATTTTTGCTGATATTATTTTTCTGTTAGACATGAGCTGACTCCTTTTTGTTAAACATTAAATGCGTCAAAATAATTTGTAAATTGTACATAATTGAATAAATAAAACTACGCTTTAGCATTAAAATGCTTACATCGCAGTATGGGCTCACTGACTAGTTTTTCTGGCCAAAACTCTGAAAGGCTCTATAATGAGATTTTCGAGGTTGCTGACTTCGAATTTGATGATAACATTTTTAAATTTTAAATGAAGGCATCCGGTTTTATTAGTCCATATTCGATAAACTATTTCAAGATTTTGGAATTTGGTATTAAAATCGAAATCAGCGATCACTCCATTATATCAAGTTTTTTAGACTTGTAATGCATTTTGCTTTCAAATGAAACTATATTTGCTGAAAATTAGATGGAAACCTAAAACTGTAAATTATTATTATTTACAAAAACAAAGTGCAGCTTGGTTGGTTATAGTACGGGAGGCAGCGTTGCATTTCAGGTGGCGATTTCCTCCCGCTTAATTTTGTTTTTAATTGATAGTTTTGATATGGCTGATAATCGAAGCAAGCGTCAGTCGCCAGGCTAGTGGTGGAGCTGGTTGTGAGAAAATGCGCATCATGTAAAAAAAAGAATGTCCAAAACCCATTTCAATTGACTTGAAAATTTGCACAATTAATGTTAAGATGATCATAATAATAAAAATAATAGTCAGCTGCGTGTATAATGGGGGATTATACGTCAGCTACTTACATAAACGTGTACAAAAAAAAATTTCTAAGGTCATTTCAAATTCAATGAAATTTATACATTTAGTTCATAATATAATTAGAATGATAAAAAACATAATCAGCTATTCTTATAATGGGGGTAAGACCGTCAGCTGACTCATCATTAGGGTGGTTCAGACACATATGGGAAAAATTAAAGTTGCTCTGATCTTCGTTCCCCGGGCATCAAAAGTTTCGTATTGACGCCAATAAGAACCACGTAAAATTTGGTCCATTTCAGAAAACATTTGATGGACCCGCTACCGTTTTGAAAACTGGAAAATGGTCCTTAATCTATCGAAAATCATTAATATCTCCCAGAAGCTACCTCGCCGAGGGATCAAATGTATGACAAGGTCCTATTATTTTTTCTCTTTCAACATTTTTCTCGAACATACTTAGCCCCTATCACAACCTCTTAGGGGCGTTCCCCTGCAAAAATGACATTCTCGTGAAATTATGAAATTGACTCCCCCGCTCCTCAGACGACTCTGGAGGGGTAAAATTTTAGACAATTTTCTATTATTTTTACTCTCTCAAACTTTCCTCTCGACACACCTACCCCATATCTGCCACCCTTTTGGGGGTCCCCCTATAAAAACACAAAAAATTTCGAAAAATATTTCATAGCTCCCCCGAAATGACTCGTCGAGCGTTCATATGTGTCACCAGGTCCTATTATATTTTCTTTTATAATGTTTTTTCCTAAGATATCTACCCTCTATCTGCCACCCTTTTGGGGGTCCCTATACCATATGGCATCAATACGAAACTTTTGATGACCGGGGAGCGAAGATCGGAGCAACTTTAATTTTTCCCATATGTGTCTGAACCACCCTAATGATCACTCAGCTGACGGTCTTACCCCCATTATAAGAATAGCTGATTATGTTTTTTATCATTCTAATTATATTATGAACTAAATGTATAAATTTCATTGAATTTGAAATGACCTTAGAAATTTTTTTTTGTACACGTTTATGTAAGTAGCTATTATGAACTATTTTCTATTAGATTACAAAAACAACAAAACAATAAGTGAGGGTGAAAAAATAAGTTTTGTCCAGCAAAAGTGGTTAGCGAGCCCATAGTGCATCGCTTTGATTTTTTTATATATGTTAATTTTTCGAGTGTTTATCTTTCTTTTTTTTCTTTGATTTAAGAGCAGTTTGATTATGAATTTTTGACATAAGTGAGAAAATCGAACTGTGCTGACAATTTATTCACAATGGTACGAGATTTTAAGCAAAGCATCTAACTTACTCGTAAATGGAATCGACATGCGAAATTATTCGATTTGACATTAAGTTTGTATGGAAAGGAGTTGTTTTCGTCTCAATTTTGGGTTCAAATCGCACTAAATAAAAATCGTGCATTGATGCCAGTGTGAATCGCTTATAAGATCCAAATAGAGATTGTCTGTTACCAGTGGTTTCTATGTGTAGCATATACCCTATAATTTCCTTAAGGTTTTATTGCAGTAGTACTTTCCCTTACTCTATATCTACATAAACATATACCCTTCATGTTAACATACACGAATTCGTTTTATTTTTTTTTATTCCATATGGAAAACCTATGTTAAAGTGCAAGCGGTTGAAGGTTTTCTCACTTTTTTTTTTCAATTTAATTTTGGGTTTAAATTTTGGCAGCACCTTGATGAATACTGTTGTTGTTGTTGTTGTTGTGTTATTTTACTGTGCATTAATTAAAGCTAATTACACACACAATACTGCTCTTTTGTTGTTGTTGTTTTCGTTGGTAAGCACTCGCACATACGATAATTTGTCAGTTTGAGCTGAGGTGTTTTAAATTAAATTTATGAGTCCTTTGAAATTGGAGAAAATACAGAATTAACATTGGCTGGAATCAAATTATTTATAATTTGTTTACAAATGAAAGCAAATTTAGTAAATTAAAGTAAATTGTATTATGATATACCATACCTGATAATGCAATATTTTCTGTAATTGCAAAAAACTGTTATGAGGTCATAAGCTTTTGATGATGAAAATTAAACAAAAAAATTAAAATTAAGTTTATATTGTTTTGTCAATAACCATTCTAGTTTGTGTAATTTGTACATGCTGTATTTGAAAATGCTAAATTTACTATTTATATCTTTATATCTTATGAAGAGCTCCCACTGCACAACATGAAGTTAAAACTCTAAAAATTTATTTCAAACGAATTATTTGCTCATAGATATATTACAATTTTTCCAAATGCTTTCTTAATTTTTAATAATAGATGAAATGTAAAACCAATTACTGAACAAATAAAGTAGATAATTAAAAATTACAATGCAGATTGGAAAATTTTAGTATATGTTTGTAATCATATACTTCCATGCATAAATTTTAAGCTGCAAAAGATTCTATTCCGTTGCCATCCAACCAAATAAAGTGCCACAATGGATGGATTGCTTATTAAAAACACATTGAAAAATAATGCCATATAAAACATGGCCTGTTGCTAAGTTCTGTTGCTGGTATTATTTTATTTTTATTTTTATTTTGTTTTTTAATTTTGGCGCTAATGATTATTTTATGCATAGGCCTACAACATTACAAGCTTTACCAGCTAATACATCTGGTGAATTGGATTCTATGCTTTATGGCCCGTACAAGGCCATATGTAACAAGATTTTGTTTAAGGATAAAAATAAGACTCTCCTTAGATAGGAGACTTATTTATCGATACTTGATTTTGATCTTTTGTTTAAAATTAAAATAGTTTAACGATGCAATGTAGAGTCAATGTTAAATACAAATTAAGTAAAATAAAAAAAAAAATTATAATTTGATACTCATTTAAAGCTAACCATTCGTCATTTTGACGAACACATGATTGTTGTTTTAAATGTGGAGTTGCATACTTTTTTTTAAAGTTGAATGGTCTTATTGCTAGCTATCAATATTTTATTTAATAAAAATTAATATATGAACACAACAGTTATTTGAAATTAATGAAAAAAACGAAACTTTTTATTAATTTTAAGATAAATTTACATTTTAGAAATATTTTTGTAGCAAAAACAAAACTTTTTTTATTTTTATTTTAGAATTTCCTTAAATCATTAATACTAAAAATAAAAGAGAAATAACATTTAAATGTATAAAAAACATATAACAAATAACTTGCATAAAAGCTAACCATTCGTCAAAATGACGAAACAAAATTAAAAAAAATACTCACCGAGTACGCACAATCACCACAATCAAGCTTTTGGCAACGACTGAGTTGTACATTTAGCTAGGCACGATAGTTAGAGCGAGATGGAGGTGAATATTTTACTGATGCTCGTCAAATTGACTTAGGTTAGCTATCTAGTGTTAAGTGAATTCTATGAATCATGAAAGCTGTAGTAAGCCAAGCATTGCCATAAGTAACACATCAGGTGTCGCTCTAAGTGCCTTGCTTCTTCTGGACCTCCAAATCCAGAAGGAGGCAATGAAAGCTACGTGCAGGCTTTAATGAAGTCCGGCACAGACTGCGTATTGACGTGGTGCACAGACAAATATATACACCATGACTTATCAGAGCAATGTCCATTGTTTTTAATGCCAATGGAAAATCGTGTGCTTTTTATTCGCTTCATAGAATCATATTTCGGGATGTCACTCATGTCTTCTATATGGGTAATTTCAAAATTTCTTTTGGCACGAATTCCGGGTGGTATCTATGTAGATGACGAGACTATGCATCCTTTTGCTACAGGAGAGATGCCAACGGTTTTCTTAACCGAAGTCTTCGCAATTTTAAATGGGACTTTCTGGATCATCGATAAGAGAAGGCATGGCAAGTACATTGGTTTCTGTAGTGACAGTCAAGCTGCGCTAAACACTATTGCTAATCTGGTCAGTTACTTGAAGATCGTTATATAGCAATGAGTTGAGTCTTATTTGTGCTCCCGGAAATTGCTGTGCCACTGGAAATAAACTAGCGAATGAATTGGATGACCACCACCTTAGTACTACGGCTTTCGTAAAATGCAGGAGAAATTTGTTGAATTTAATTTTCTTCCTCTTCCGAATTTTCTTCCTCTTCCGATGCCTCTGAAGGAACAAAGAAAGGTAGTGTAACTTCTACTCTATCTATGTTAATTTCCTTTTTGAAGCAACGTTGTTACATCGGCCTATAAATTCACTTCATCTAAGCTCGAATATAAATCAATGCGTATGCTCAAGTTAGCGCTATCCAATACATTTGATATTAAATACTTTTACCGCGATACAATTCATCTTTCGAAATGCAGAAATTCAATACCAATTATTTTCCACATTTTTTACACTCTGTTTCTCTGTCCCTTTGTATTTTTTTTTTGCTGCTGCGAAAAGATGCTTCTTTGCTTCCATACTTGGGAAATTACTTGTCAGCAACAAACGCATTAATGTTTTTACGATATGATAATAAAAAAAAAAAAAAAAAATGGAAATAGATGGAGGTTTTCTGCTGTGATGAGGGACAGACTAAAGTTATATTGAGGTTGTAAGGTATCAGATTAAAATTAAAGCTTTCTTTATGTTGGTTTTGTTGGTTTAGAATTTATTTTAGATGAAAATGAAAGGTTATCCATCTGACTTCCTATGGCACCTTGGCATCTTTTTTTTTTTGCCTTTTCTTTGCTTTTGTTACTTTTAGACCCATATTTTATTCTTTTCAACTTCGCCCTTGAACAAGTTTATCCAATTATCTAGCATTTCTTTGTTGCAAAATTTTCATTTTTTTTTCTTTGCTCTTCGACTCTCGGTAAACTATTTGGGCCACAGTGAGCCTCCAGGTGTAGTAGATACGCAGATAAACAACGCATACAAATGCTTTTATTTCAGAGTGAACATTATTTGAATTTTAGCCTGTTTTTTATATTTCTAAAATTAAATAAGAAACTTGTTGATATAGCTGAAATCAAAGTTGTTTTAATTAGTGCTGCATAAATTACCAATGATAGTCAATGAATTATTAAATCTTTCTTCAAGTTCCAGCGAAATATTGGGCTTATTTGCTATTTTCCGACTCTTGTAAGCTTAATGTTTTCAATTCCTGAAACATCCTCTATTTTTGTAAAAGCAGCTGTTTCTTTGTATCCATGGATTTATATTCTATCTCTATGTTCAAAGAATTAATATTTTCATTAGAATTACGTTTGTGTTAAGTGAATCCAATAAATTTACATTCATTCTTAATTTTATCCTAAAACAATATATAATATCAGTCTATTAATAAACCTACCTTTAGTTAAAACTTTTCTCCATTTGCAAATGGCATAGAAGCATGCTTTCACATGCCATCAAAAGAAAATATAAGAGTTCAACATCGAACTACGATAGAAGGCCAAAAACCCTACTGCTTTAGGTCTCCTAGAAATATGTGCCGACGTGCTTTTGTCTTAATACTAAGGTGTTGCAACGAGACGATCGAACATGTTCGAACTTTTGCCATACACAACGAGTCAACCTCGAACAACTCGATTCGTTTGACTCAACTCTTCGTTGCGTTCGTGTTCCGTATCATACGATTGCAACTCATTATTTTCGAGCGGCTCATTTGTTTGAGTTCCAATTTGTTTCCCGCTGTAGGGATTCAATGCTGAAATTTTATCAATAACTCATGAGTTTCGAGTTTACTCGAACGAGTTCGTCCCATTGCACAGCTTGTCTTATTACTATTAACTTCCAATGCTGTCCATACCCTTTTGAATCACTTCAATTACTGAAATTCAACATCCAACCACAAAAAGGTTATAAAATGTTGTTTACTTTTAATGATGACATATATTTTATAATGTACAGGTTGGTGTTCCATAGTATGACAATTGACAATTCCGATATTTGTGTCTAACTAATGGAAGACTAGAAGGTTGTTGGCTACTATTTTGCAAAGATAATGCCTTCAGTGTAACGAAACATCGAAAATACATCCAAGAAAATGGACGCTGCTTAATAAAGCTTCACTGCTCTCGATAAGACATTGGTAACTGAGAATGCCGATAAAAGTATGAATGGTGAAGCTTCGTGTGTCCTTTATCTCTTCATAGAGCATAGACTCTACAAAAAATATATAATCACGTGCCCGATCAGTAGCGAGTACTTTCAATTCTCTCCAACATTTCCTTGATTTGCGTATTTTCTGTTGCTTTTGGTTCAAAGGTAATACCTTTTAGACCTATTTGCACTCTTCGTCAACTGATGTCTTTATTGCTACGTATCTGCTCGATTCGCATGGCTTCAGCACTCTCCGGCTCTCGGGATGAATATCGTCGATGACATTAAAGTCTAAAAAAAAAGATCGATATGTTACTTCAATATTTTCCCACGTTGCTATTCGATCTGATACTTGGTATTATTCAATACAACAATTCAATGAAACCATCTAATAGTGGTGGAATTATAATTCTTGCCCCTCCCCCCCAAGGTTTTGGTCAAGTGACGCTCCTGTCTTCTATTCTTTCTTCAATGCCAGAATCAGCATCGAGTATTACTAAAATCTGGTCATAGGTCAAGCCTTTCAATGAAGATCAATGCTTCTAAGTTGTATTCTTTCATTAATCAATTTTATTTTTAATAAGGTCCATTCTAACAGAAAAAGACCCATACTCGAATTTAACTGCGACCTAACTAACCAAGCCACCACAAGTGTCGTTCTCGGGTGTATCCTGATTGTATGTTTTGTTCAAGTAAAGGCGTTTTTTTTTGGTTCGACCTCTTACAAAAAGACAAAATAAAAAAAAAAATACATACAACACACAAAAATCAGCTAAAATATTTTGACTTTCGTATTCCTAAGGGAACTTTGAACAGACCAAAAGTAGCAGTTGCAACAACAACAATATTAAAAAACAAATACAAAATGAAGCGTGAATGAAAATTATCTGCAAGACAAAGCAGCGATACCGCTTGGCACTTGCTGGAATATGCGAATAACTTGGCTGCTAAGGCTAATCCTTTGAATAAATTTAAGGGAATTAAGTAAAAAGTTTATTTATTCAATAGCGTTAAGTAGTCGAAGGGACGACTGTGCACCAGAAGTGGGATAGCAAAAAAACAAAAAACATAAGAGTGCGTTCGGTATTAAAGCGAATTGAGAAATATACCATAGATAGAATGCGAGCGAGTGCATAGATGAAACAAAGTTGGGTGCAAAACAAAAAATCAAAATAAAGTACAAAAAAACAAATAAAATTTAAACGAAAATGGTAAAAATTTGAATAATTTCAAAGCTACTTTTTCTCATACAAAAGAATAGGTTGAACGATATATGTAATACGGACGTTATATGAAACACTTAGTTCTGCTTGCTACTTTCATGTGGAATAAAAAATAAAGTTTATTGCTTTAATGCCATTAATATTATTAACTTTCTATTATGAAGTTACGAGTACTTTAAAATTATTGCCGTTTTTTTTTCTCTTTCCTTTTCAGCAATCAGCATTTTCATATAAATGAAGCGGTAAGTTGTTCTAATTTTTCCACTCGAATTATCAACCAAAATCAGACCTTTTGTCTGCTCTAAAATTCAATATAACTGAATCATCTTCTTGGGTTGTCTATCATCAGCAGCTGCCTATAATTTTACCGCTGTATGTTGTATTTAACGCATGAATTGAGATAAAGATGCGGAAATATTATTAAGATATTGATAGACGCCTCCTAGTTGGTGACACCAGGGCCGTATTTAGAGTTTTCTTGAAAGTGTAGGCCAAATAATATTAGCCAATTAATAGATAACCAGTTTTTTAATAAAACTTAATTTTTTAAACAAAAGGATCTTAGTAAATTTTTTGAAAAAAAAATGAATAAGGAATTACAATTTAATAAAATCAATTATAAAAAAGAATCAAATCAAAAATTAATAACCCTTAAAATCATAGCAATTCCCTAAGTCAGGCCCTGGGGAGCGTACATAGTAAATTCATCTTGTAATAAAGCAGAGAACCTCTTAATTACACACACATACGCATGTACGCTTACGCAAACGTAAATGTACAAAAACAACTCAAGTGTAAATCTAACATAGTAGCACTAATGTAAACTATGAAATTACACACGAACAGACACGTGTATGGGGGTATCATATTGACAATGCAACTTTGTTAGTAAAAAAGTCTCTAAAGAGGTTAGTGTATCATTTAAAAAAAAAAGAAAAACTAAAAATTTATAGATAACGCAAAAATATTGAGCTATGGAAACGTGAATTTTTTATTTATTATCCAATTCAGATTGACTTTTTGATATGTCCCAGTTTTTAATATTAAAAGCTAGTAGTATAAAAAATAAAATAATTGCTTTTATACGCATTACTAAATTTGACCAAAAACTAACAAATTTACAAAAAACTTGTTCTCCAATTTTATCAAATATTTTTGGAAGGTCTTTAAAAGTCACAAGTATTAATTGTATTGCCATCATAAAAGATTATTAATTCATTCATTTTTTAAAAACAGTTTTACATTACATATTAGCTAAAATTATTGCAATGCTAGTATATTTTAAAAATTAATCTGAGATTTTAGTTTCGAAAAATCGTTATGGTTTAAATTTGACTATTCCATGCTTTCTCAGATGGCTTGCAGTTATATTTAACCCTCCGATTAGCGTTGTGGTCTGTCAGACCATTTTGAAACTTTTTGTGTCGTAGTTTTTTTTCTGAAAATATTTCTTCAAATGTTGCCATGATTTTATCAAACTCGACGCAACGAATCGACTGCGATGTATTTTAAAATTATAGGCCATGTTCCGTGGAACAAAAACACAGTCCGAGTAAAATTTAAAGCGTTATGGTCTGTCAGACCACATCAGTCAAATCGATTCTTGTATGAATTGGGAGTCGCGATTGGAGTTTATAACGAAACTACTAGCAGGTTTCGCATGTGGTCTTGATGTATCATCATATATCAATCATTTCTTTACTCGTGTACAGAATTTGCAGTCATAGGTTTCAAGTGTATTTTTGAAAAGGAGTTTTAATGAAAATGCATCCGATAACACACACACACCATTGAAGGAAGCTGAATACTATGCATATACTATATACTATTATTTTAACTCGTGCATACGCGCTCGTAGTCGCTGGCCATTGAAATGAGTAAATTCTACCAGTATGTGGCAAAACGCGTCTTCTAGCTCACTGATTCTACCTTTCTATTCGATAAGGTTAAGAATCTACACTAACGTATATCTACTTGTACTATACTATAAACCGTTCTAAACAAAATGTCATACTTGGAAAAGACCATGCCGTTATTTCATGGACCACGCCTACAAAATAGGTAATGTGGTCAGTCAGACCACAACGTAAGGTTAACAGACTTTTGGGTTACCGCTAATCGGAGGGTTAAAACAAATTTTTGCTTATTCAACTTTTACAAATGAAACGCTGTTGTAGCAGTTTTTAATTCGGCCAAAAGTAGAATGATTCCTTGCACAAATGTAAACTACTGAAATTCGCTTCATTTATCGTTGGTGTAGAGGTGTCGGTAACTATAAGCTTTGAAATTAAATAAAATTCGAAGGGATTGTATCAGTGGGCGCGGCATTTCCCATGCAAGTAAATCTTATATTTAGTGTACTATATGATTGGTCCTAATAAGATTTAGTATAGAGATGTCGATTACCTCAAGCCTTGAAATTAAATGGATTTCGAAGGGATTGCATCATTGCGCGTTGCACCTCCCATGATAACAAAAAGTTGTAGTTAATTTTAGTTTTTTAAAAGATTTTTTGACTGTTTCAACTTATTTCAATATTTTCTTTTCATTTTTTTAAACTCTTTCAACTTAATTGTTTTTCAAAATTTTCAACTATTTTCAATGTCTCCCATTTTTTCCGATTTTTCCAATATTTTGGGGGTTTTTCAATCTTTTTCAACCCATGTATGTATATCAAAATTTTCCACATTTTATCAATCCAAATCCTTCACCTTTTTATATAATTTCCACATTTTTTCGACATATACCATTTAACCTCATTCAACTTTTTTCAACATATTGCATATTTTTTGACTTTTACAACGTCAAAACAAAAAAACCGAACTATGGTCGGTCGGTTATTAATGACCAAATAAAGATATGTATGTACATATATAGACGATAATTACTGAGTTTTCTTTTGTGTAAACTTTTCATATTCTGATATTATCGTTAGCCTTGTGATCTAGATGAGTTTTAATTACCAGCTGAGAATAAACAAAAGCAAACCTTGCTCGTCAACAGCCTGAAAAGTTTTTTTATTTTTACTTTGAAATCTGCCGCTCTTAGGCCAGTCAGAAATTTTTTTTGATTGTTAACATTTTTAGGTAATTTAGTGCACACAATCCCAGTATTTGTTTTTTCCCCCCTGTGTAAATAAATTTAGAAAAAAAAATTTCAAAGTTCTCAATATTTGCCGCCCCTAAAATCGTGCCGCCCTAGGCATTGTTTAGATATAAGGCAACATCATCCAGTAAAACAATGAACAGTTTCTCAGAATCTAATAAAAATCAATCCATCATACTTTTTGTGCTGAATTGTACTGAAATTGCCACCACTGGGTCAAATGAACTTCTTGGCTAAAATGAAATACTTTTAAAAGAAATAAAATTGAAAGCATTGGGTTGCCATTTTTTCTTATCATTTATATATAAAGAAAGAGTTACGTGCTTTATACAAATATTGTAAAAGCGCATTTGCTCAGCGTTTGTAAGCTGAAAGACTTAACCCAAATATAGGCAAAGTCATAAAAATTCAAATTACGAAAATCGTGCGAAACTTTCTTGGCATAATTTTTATTTTTTACTTTATTCCACAGTTTTAAAACTCATGTTTTTATATTTTACATCAACTGCAGGCAAGCAGGCAGGCCTTCCTGCACGTGTATTTCAATGGCGCGTGTTCTTTGCTGTCAATTAAAATACTGCATTATCGACAAGTTGTCGATATTATTTTATAGCCACTTCGCTTTAACGTTTGCCTTGTCCTTCTTTGGCTGTTTTTTTTTTTTTGCCTCTTTTATTTTTCTACGCTGTTATTTTTTTTATTTTTATTTCTTATTAGCAAAAAATTGTTTTTATGTTACTTTATGGGGTAGTCAGATGACGATAGTTGTTGCCAACTGCATGCGAACTTTGCAAACTCTTGACCTCAAAGGCAGTTGTTGAGGTTGTGTGCACATTTTGTTATTATAGCGATAGAGTTAAAGTAGAGGCAAATTTTTACACTGAGAAAAATTTAATTCAATGTGAGGTTTTTAAAGTTCTTGAGAAAATTTGTTGTAGACCAAAAAAAGAAAACAAATCATCCAAAATCGATTATAACTGAATAAGGTTTTTTTTCAAAAATTTCTTAAAGGAAATTTGTAAAAAACTTTACCCAAATCTAGTTAATAACAAAACATTTTTAATAAATTTTCAACATCCTAAATTCTAAATAAGTTTCGTGCGAATTGGCAAAGTTTTTGGATGAATCTCCCAAACCATATTTTCTAAAGTTCTTTCTTTTTCTAAGTGTTGTTACGATTCTTCGAATTCAAATGTAGTTTATATATTTTTTTTTAGTTTTTTATTTACATCAATAATGCAGAAGTTACTCCCAAAGGATTTCGTTTGCGGTAAAACTATGATTTATTTAATGTTATATGTATACATATGTGTCAAAGTTCTATATACTCAATTAAACATACATACATATGTTTGACTGTGTGTATGTTTATCAAATATTGATTGTAAATATCTGTGGCTTTAGAAATTTGTTTTTATTGCAGTAAGTGCAATTTTGTGTGGCTAGAAAAATCCAAAAATATTTAAATTTTCATTATTTCATTGAATATGTAGCCCAAATTAAAATTCTCTCTACTAAAGCCTTTGTGAGTTTGCATACAAAACCTCAACTATTTATCTGTGTACCATTTCTAAAAACCCTTGCATACTTATTTCTTTCTCTCTCGCTCTGTCTCTCTTACTCCCTTTATTGTACTTACATCTGAAATATTTACCATTATTTAGGAGTTAAATTGATTTATTTTATAGCACAGCATAAATTCAGGCGCATTGAAAGTGCATGAAATCAACATAAATTTATATAAAGTACCTTTGTGTTTTGTGTTTGGTTTGTGCGGTAGAATACTCTCGCACTATAAGTGGTGTTGATTACATTTCTGTTTGAGATTGTTCTCTAAATATTGAATGAACAAATATAAGTAGTTGCTTATTTGAGCAAATGAATGATAATATTTAGTTTTTAACAGCTGATCAAAAGAAAATTACTTTTAAAAGAAAGTTTTGACAATTGACTCGAAAATGCACGTTCTTGAAAGCTTAAGTTCGAAATGTTCCCAAGATTATTGTAAATATTATGAAAAATAATGTCGGGCACCAGGTTATCCTTCAGTGAATGAAAATGTTTTTCTAAATATTATATATATATTTTATTTGTGTTATTTACGTTCTTACTATTTCTTTGATAAATGAAACAATAAACTCTTATGTAAAATACTTATATATGTATGGATTAAAATTATTGACATCGATAGTGTTAGTGTACTTACTTTTGTCCCTACCTTCTATATACTATATTTACTACGTGTAATTCACCTGCATCAAATGGTTAAAGAGATATGATTATTTTTTCTTATATGTGAGGGCGTGGCATCGCCAATTTTTTTCAAAACTAGAATATGAAAAAACTAAACTATAAAAGTAGTATAAAAGATTGAGTAGTTCTTGAGTTTTTGTACAGCAAATGAACGCTTTTTGACTTTTTTCTCATATGGGACGGTCTTTTACAAACCGAACACTTTTCGGATGACACATTTTTGATTTGGCTGAAAATTTCCCATAAGAAAAAAACTGTTTTCGATAGGAAATTTGACGTTAAACACGATTCTGACATTAAAAATTTGATACAGGATGGGAACAATAGTTTAAAATTTATTTAAACATTTAAATTGTTCATAATAATATTAATTTGTTAATAATTTTTTAAAAAATTATTTTTTTATTTAAGTTCATATTATTATTATCTTTACAATAAAATAAATATCAATTTTATAGCTTTAACACAACCGGAGTTATGAATTTTTGAAAGTGAGTCTCCAAGCCAAAAATTGCAAAATTCTCAAAATTTAAGAGAAATAATAGTTTGCCCATGAAAAAAATACGTTTTCGATAGGAAGTTTGTCGTAGAACACGATGGTTACATTAAAAATTTGAGACAGGGTGGGAGAAATTCTTAAAAATCAATTTAAATCATTTAATTGTTTATAACAATATTAATTTGTTAAAAATTTTTAAAAAAAATATTTTTTTATTAAAGATAATTTTCTTAGCTTTAAAATGACATCAACTTTCTAGCTTTAACAGAACCGGAGTTATAGATTTTTTAAAGTGAGCTTCCAAGCCAAGAATCACGAAATTCTCAAAATTTGAATTCGCTCTATTTTGAAAAAAAAATTTTTTTTTCAAAATCCTCGAATACTCTCTTCTTTTTCAATACAGAACCCATAAAAAAATTTTCAGCCACTTCAAAATTGTGTCGGTCAATTTTTTTCAAAATTCGTTCGGTTTATAAAAGAATGTCCCATGTCGCCCATTTTTCATTGAAACTTAATTTTGATCGTACATTTAACCCATATCGTACCGTTGATGCGTTAACGAATCACGAAAATGCCTAATGTTTGCAAAACTTTTTCACCATGATATACTTGTATAATAAAAAGTTTAAGTGTCTGATATTATAGTTTGATTTATTCGCTTTTCATAAAAAAATTTTTTTGGTCATGCCACGCCCTTTTTTAAAGCTAAAAGGGGTATGCAAAAAAACCTTAAGTTTGGAGCTTTTTTAAAAAATTAGGTAAAAATATTAAAAATTATCCATTATCAACTAAACCCATGTAGAATAACTTGGAATAGGCTAAACTTATATTAAACAAGAATAATATAGTTGACGGATTGATAAGATGAGCAGAAGATAACACACAAGTATGGTGATGCGTAAACGAATCAATGGCCACTTCCCTAGGTATATTTTTTTATCACTTCTAAAAAATTTTTTGTTGGAAAAAATTTTGAATATTTGTATTTTTGCAGGAAATTTACATTTTAGTTGTTGGCAATCATTATTTCTTAGTTCAGTTTATAAAAATATTGTTTGTGAAAGTTGATTGTAACAAAACGTGTGCATTTTGAGTTTAATGCCAGCTCAGCCAATGAAGCAAAGATATCGCCATCATAGCCGTGATTATTCTGACACTAGAAAACGTTAACCAATAATAATTCATAAGGAAGGATCTGATGACCATAAAGAAGTCTCAGGCACTTTTGAGTTAAAACAAAAGCTGACTGTCCGTATATGAACGAACGAACGAAACTTTGAATTGGACCGATGGGCTTTGAAGCGCTTTTGAGGCATGGGTATAGTATTACTCTCAAGGGTCTCATACAGTGCCAAAAATTACAGACTACTGGTGAAAAAATCCTTTATTGAGTATCGTACCGGGTTTCGCGGAATCCAACTTATCTGAATTGTTGGCAAGACCACATAATAACTTGCCCAACGTTAGCAATGAAAAAAATTGATTGCTGACAACACCGTTGTGGAAAAAACAAGTCGCAACTGTGAATTCATTTTAGCATTCTCAGTGTAGATTAAAATTTTATATATGTTTGCCCTCTTGAATGCATTTTTTAAAACTGTTTTTATTTTTTGTTTACATACCTTTATTTATAATGCAATATAGAACTAAAATAATTTTATTTCGTAAAATCATTTTAAATTGATTTTTATTCAGTTTTGCATAGGTATACAAATGTATTTTAAATATTTCAGAATTCTGACATGATGGGTCGATTCTGAGGCCAGATTTAGATTCAGCGCAAAAATTAATCTTTGAAAAACGACCCTGTTCAGCCCAACAACATTAATAACCTATTCATTCAGATACCTTTTTAATAAAAAATCATTTTTCAATACAATTTACATGTAAAACTAACAGGCTTCAGCCCCACCTTATAAAATTGAGGTATAGAGCTGAATTTTCGTGAGCTTTTTCTTCACATCATAAACTTACTTTTTAAGCAACACACCCTAGAAATAACAAACAGTAAAAAATTTGAATCACCCTTATGTACATATACTTTCATACATATATAAACGACACGTGGTGCACATTTTATGTGAATCGATGAAGTAGTTTTTGTAAAAATGCTATTTTAAATATAATTTTTTTTATGAGGACCACCCTAAACATGCACCTTTAGTAAAATTTTTAAGCCTCTTAATATAAAAGACTCGTGCTGTAAATTCCATGTGAATCGATTAAGTGGTCTTTGTGAAAATGCTATTTTAAAAAAAAATTTGTTTGAGGGCCACCCTAATTATGCACCCTAAATAAATTTTTTGCAGCCTATGTTCTATTTGAGGCGGAGAGGAATCCAACAAATCAGAGATCATTAAAATCGGTCCAGCCGTTCTTGAGTTATAAATGGTGTAACTAACCCGACTTTGTATTTTATATAGAGATTTAAGAGTATGGGAAGTGGCCATTGATGCGTTAACGAATCAATTTTTAATCTGCAATTCTAGGAAAATTCACTCACCGATTTTTTTCAAATTCACCACGGTCAGGTTTTTTCATCCACTGCACCCACCCATCACAATGATTTTCAAAAAAAATCTCCCTGAATATTTTGGTACGATATGGGTTAATATTTCCACCAAGTCTCATTCACATGAGTCAAAAAGTTGATAAAATAAGATGAATTTAGATTTTCTCTTATATGGAGGGGCGTGTCATCATTCATTTTATCCAAACAAAGCTATAAAATTATTCAAATCGGTTAAATAGCTCGCGAGTTTATATACGACAGATGAACCGCGTTTCTGTTTTATATATGTATGTATCTGTGGTACTAAGGCACAACCTGATATGTCAGCCGCTTCCCAAACAATTATATATTTTAATATATTGAGCACCACATCTGTCTATCTATATATCGCACTATCTATATTTTTATCTACATATTTACGAGTATCAATTTTTCTTTCTTTCCATCTATTTATAGATGACCATTGGGCATGATAGCAAGTCTATCGAGTCCTTACGAATGCAAATCACGAATCAAACCGAATCAAAACAAAAGACTAATTAAGCGAAGTGAGCGCTGCAGTCACAAATAAAATTTTCTGCGAGTTATAGCAAGTTGAAGCACTCGCATTTTATTACATTCGACAAAGAGTGAATTGATGTCTTTTAATGCGTTTACTTTTTCTTGGACATCTTGAAATCCAAGCCCGAGGTCACTCATTTTATTGGCTGTTTTTATGAGCATTCCTAGAACCAATCAATTGACACAACTTTGCTTTTACTCGGCTTGAGCAACATTGACACCGAAATACGAGTTAGAACGAGCTGGAGTGCAAACGAATCACAAGTCATTTCGTTCTGTTTTGTGCGTGTTTACTAGTGACTAGTACAATGCGAATAGAACCATTGTACTCCACAGCAAGTAGACTGGTCGGTTGACTGAGCGAGTGCACCCACGCAGACCTCTAATATATATCTGTTATCTGTCTTTATATCTTTCTATATTTTTGGGGCTTTTAGCGTAAATTTTCAACTTTACATCTCTTTAGAACCATTCCAATTCTCGCATGTGATTCAAAATAAACTCTGTTTTTTTAAATTTTAAAAGTAATATGGCTCAAAAATTTAAAAGAAAGTTTTCCAAAAAAATATTGTAATATGTAGTCAAAATTACCGAAGTCTGATATCCTTCAAACAGAACATTATTAAGTTGTTCCTTTTTTGTTTTATTTTTTAATTTATATGCAGACACAAGATTATTCGGCTGCTAATAATTAATAACAGTCCATTATGCCTAATTTATGTATATGTGTATTATGTGCATTGAATGATATAAGAAAATTTTATTTTTCCAAAAAAAAAACCTCATTTCTATCGCTTTTTTGGTTTTCAATTACTTTGGCCTTCAACTTTTAATGAATTAAATCTTTTTTTATTCCAGCAAAAATTACAATAATAATCAATTTAAAAAAAAAAAATTCTACAAAAATTATAAAAATGCCAACGGTCAAATTGAAAATGTCATATTTGACAAGATGTATTTTCCACTATTTTTTTGCTACCAAGTTTATACTTGAACGTAATTGTTTTTGCATGTCCATAGCTTCATTTAGTTGCTGAATAATTCAAGTCACATTTTTACAAGTTTGACATTTTTTTATGATGTAAAAAAATAAAAAATGGAATTTTTATTATAATTTGACCATATCAAATGTGTGCTCTATAATTTACCATAGCATGTCACCACTTTTAAACCTATTAAGGTAATTCTTTATTATTCGCATATCAAAACTACAAAAATTTTAATTTAAATCAAAAGTAAAAAAAAAAATGATTTACAGAAGTGTTGTTTATTAAGTTTACAAATATTTATTGAATTAATTAGTTGTAATGCTTAAATTAAACTTTAACTGTGTTAAAATATGTAAATAAATGAATGAGGGCAGCTTTAAAATTTTGTCTCGTTAAAAATTCATAAAATTTGTTTGATTTATTTTTTGTACCCTCATTTTGAGTGAAATATCTACTCGCCCTTTTTCATTCATAAAAGTTTCACTTAAAGTCACGCAACCGAAGTTGTTGTATGGAAATGGACAAGTAAAAGCTGTTGAGTGTTGCCAACTTGATGTGAACAAAAGTAACAAAAAAATCTGTTCTTTAAAACAATGTGTAGTGCCAAAAATTAAAAGGGAGCTATATCAGTGTATGTGCCATCTCGCATTGAATACACTGGCTTCAAATACAAATATTGTCTGGATGGAATCTCTTCAAACAGAGATGTCTTGAAGTGGTAGGCTGAATAATTCATCCAGTCAGAAAATAAACAGATGATGTGGGAAAAACTTTCGTGCTACATATGGCCATCAACCATATGATATTGTCAAACTAATTTGAGTTCTAGCTTCCAAAAGTAAATCCTGTACAATTTACATAGAGTTTTTAAAAGGCAATTAAATGATATTGAAAATGTAATCATTATGACAATTTGCTACAATACATTAAGGCAATCTATATTTTCAGCGCTAAATATTTGGTTTTTTGGCTATAACTTTTCAAAGTCAGTACTTAAAGTTCTTCCGAGAGCAATTTATGCTCAAGGTAAGTAAATAAAGTATGCAAAAATAACTTCTGATATTTTGTTGTTATTATTTCCGATTTTTTTTTTTATAGCCTGGCATATTTGAGTGATTTTTCAATGCAGCTATTTGTCTTTCACTGTCTACCAACTGCTTTACTCCTTTAATGCCCTTTTTTCTGTCTCTATGTCTATGTATATTGGCTATTATTTGTACGTCTCAAGGCAGCTTTTTATGATTATGCCAGCCACAAGCTTACTATTAATGCCACCAATGCAGCAACAATAACAACAACAGTATTAGTAGTAATAAATACAATAAGAGTAACATAGAAGAACAAGCTGCAAATTGCAATCGAACATGCAATCCACGAACCGCAAAACTTCAGTGTGATGCGATAACAAAAAAAAGTGTTGAATATAATTTCCCAATGGTTTTGTTCTTCTTGTATCTACTATTTCTGTTGTTGTTGTTGTTATTGGTGGTGGTATTGTAAGTGTAAGGACAGCAAACATTGAAACTCTGAAGAAATTGCTTGGATTTAAAAAAGCTTTAAGGACGAGTTTCATATTGACGGTTGATTGTCTGACAATGAAAATTCTGTAGAGATGTTCAAGTCGAAACCTGCAAAATATGTTAGTCGTGTGTTAAAATCAATATTGTTGTGTAAATAATTTGTGCATAAGATCTTATTGGAAATTAATGTTATAGATTTAAGCATGAGAAATTATTTTCCAATAAAAATCATATCATTAGCACCTATAAAACTTTGACTTTGTCTAAGGATTGTATACATTAATAGTAAAACAGCCCATTAGCAGCCGTATCCATTGAAAATCTATTAAGGGAGCAAGCCTTGAAAATAGAAAAACAAAAATAACAAAACAAAGACAACAAATGTATAACCATAGGCAACGAAAGACCAAACGGCAATTTTTGTATTAGGTTTTGCTAACTTAATCCTAAAAAAAGCATATTTTAGTTTACAAAATGAAAAAAAAGGAGTATACAATAACCTTCTTTAGCATAAAATTGTTATTTTAAAAAAGAAATCATTTAAATTATCTTAGTATATTTTGCGCCAAAGCGTTACAAACCATTTCCGCATAAGCAATTTTATATACATAAATAGTATAGATTAGACATGTTTTAAAATAACTTCAAGTTCTAGAGTTCTTCGGGAATGCTTAAAATTCAAAAATTTTGTTATTTTCGAGTATATCCGCAATCAAAAAAATTAAAAAAAAATTTTAAGTGATACTAACAGCGCTGCATAATTTGCATCTTTCGAAATTTGAGTAAAAAAATTGCACTTTTTTCTATACAAATTTTTTTTTCTTAAACTTTTTTTTCATTTTCTTATTGTACACATAAGGAAACATCGAAAAAATTGTTACCGCAATTTTTTAAACCTATATATTTATAAGGAAAAATTCTATATTCGCTGCGCAAGTAGAGTTTATCTTTTTTATGTGTAAAAGCTCAAATCGTTCGCTTATTTCACTATATTCACCTTAACACACAATTATTTGAAATTCTCAATGCCACTGTATGGATCTTTTTCATAAAGTGAAAATACATACATCGGATTTCTAAGCTCGAATAATTCGGGGACAAAAGTAGGGAAAACCATAGTTTCGAAAACTAATTGACTGCTGTCCTTAGATATTTTATATTTTAGTCCATAAAATCTAAAGACAGACAGAAAGATGAAATGTTTTCATACCCTACATCGACTCGTAGGCATATAAAGTAAACGTAATTAATAGAGCCTATAGATAAAAATAACACTTGAAAAAATTTTAAATGAAACAGCCTTAATTAAAATTGATATTTTGCTTCAATAAAACATATGTACTTTTAATTACTCCTAAGTTTTTTTCTTTTTGAGTGTTGTGCATAAATCAAAAAGACATATTCTAATGCTTCTGTCTCTTATATAACGCTTCAAGCGTTCATGCTTAACTTGGGTAACGACATGTAATGAACCGATTATAATTAGAAATGCACCTGACAGGATAGAGTTTGTTATCATGGCCGTCAATCAGAAATCATTTTTCGTTTAGTGCTGCTTGTTTTCATTTCAATAGGAAATCAAAGCTAATAATTACCCTTAACGCCAATCATATTCATATGTAAGTGAATATGCATACATATATATAGACACATGTATCTATGTAAGTATGCATACATAGGAACTTACGTAGGAAGATAAACTCATTTAAATATATAGGTATGTATTCCCCACATGAGTTTAACATTCATACAAATAACAAATGCAAATTACATTATTCGGTAGGTCCTTCGTGTTATGCTTACATAGCTTCTGCTACTTTGTTTTTTTTTCAATGTTTCGTCCTATCTTGTAGAAAATTGTTTTCAATTTGATTGAAGGTAGAGGGAAAAATGTTAATTTGAAATCATTTCCGCAAATTTTTCTTTTTAATTTTGAATTGATTTTGAGTAGTCAGAAAAGGTTTCATAAATAAATGTTGCGAAGCAAAAAACACATGAAGCGTTCTACGTAAAGAAAACGTTAAAAAAATGCTGAAAACCAATTTGAGACTATACTTTGTAAACGAACTTTTGCACATATTTTGACCGATCATGTTTCATTTTAAAGATTAAATTTGGCATAAAACATTCGTAAAATGAACATATATTCAGTTGAGAGGAATTTCTCCAAAGGATATTGCTACTGAATTCCATTCACTTTGTGGTGACTATTTCAAAAAATTTTAAGTTAACAAAAACTTCAATTTTGTATCCATTTCTATAACTTTCCTATAACGCGTATTTCTCAATAAACTTTTATCAAAAAGCTAAGTTTTTGTAATTAAAATTAATTTAGCAAGTGATGTGATTTTGTGGCTTTTGCCGTTACTGTTGCTGTTTTGTTTCTTATAAAGGATTTTTCAAAACTGTCAAAAGTAGCGTAAAGTTTTAGCGCACTAATAAAGAAAGTTTCCTGCAGCGAAACGAACACACGCATACAATTCAGTAAACAAACCACTTTCACACATACATATAGCGCACTAAGTAACACACATACATATAAATACAATGTTGTGAAAACAACAACACAATCAGCTAATGTTGTTGCAAGCTGCTACTGTTGACGTTGCAATAACAAAATTTTAAATAAATTAAAATTAAAATTTCATTATAAAACTCTTCAGCGGTTTTTGCAACGAAACGTGCAGATATCGACCAATGACGGTGAAATAATTTGAAATTTTGATTAGATATAAAAAATTTGTATCGATGCTAATACCAAGAAAATATTAAAAAGGATCTATGATGAGGAGTATCATATCTATTATTTAAAATTAAAAAAAAAATCTAATTAGCTGAACTAAGTTTTAAATGTTCAATCAATTTTTTTATATGCGAAAGAAGAAAATCTATTTTTGACATAAATTTCTGATTCAAGATCTACGTATGGGAGTTTACCAAAACTTCAGAACTAGAAGCTTGAATGATTTACTAAGAATCATTTTGGCATATCTCAAGCCATTGTTGTGCTGCCTTTTATGATAATAAATGAGAAAGAAACATTTATTTCCTGAAAAAATATCTTATCCCTGAAAATATTCTATAAAATTTGAAAAAGTGTAGCGCAACAATGGTTTCACTTATGCCGAAATGATGAATAGCAAATTATCAACAAGTTAAGTACTACTCACAAAAATATAATAAGCGAAATCGGTGACATAAGGGTCTATCTATCTTAATTTTGGCAAAGAATGACCTACATACATATTAATATAAAATATTTTACTATTCAAAATATCTTCGCATCAGATAATGTTTAATCTGCCACAAAACTTAAATTTGTTTTGTTTTCTTTTTAAAAGCTATGCAACTGCAAGATCGGTTGAGAATATTGCCACATCGACACCATGCTCAAGGACTTGGTTTACAAAGAACAACTTTGGCCACAATTATCACTTGATTTGCACAAGAGTTTCTTCCACAAGACCATTTATGCCGTCAAATATAAGCCAGATTTTCTTGAAAATCTCATAATGAATGACGAGGCGCATTTTCATTTGAATGAATGTGTAAATAAACAGAATAGTAGTTGGTTCTGAGCAATAGAAAACCAACAAATTATGAACGAGTCACCTTCACATCCATTAAAAGTGAAAGTCTGTTAAACAATTTCTTCAGGAGAAATCATTGCACCTTATTACTTTGAAAATAAACTCGGCTTAGCGGTAACTGTTACTGCAGAACGATATCGTGACATGATTGAAAACTTTTGTGACGTCAAAGCTGCATACTTTTGGGCTTGCTTAACTTAACTTAATTCATCAAGACAGTGTCACATCGCATGCAGCCAGACTTTCTAGGGAATTACTGAGATACCTCTTACCACAAAGTATTATCTCAAAAAATTGTGATGTTGACTGGGCTCCATGATCACCAGATTTGACTGCTCTGGAATTTCTTTTTTTGTAGAGATATCTGAATAGCGGTGTTTATGCAAACAAACCAGCAACTCAAACAAAATATTCGTGATGAAATTAGTGAAATACCGATTGTAATCTGTCAAAATGTAATGGAAAATATGCTCATTTAGGGCTCACATTTGGGAGGCTAGCAAAGGCGGATATTTATCTGATATATTTCATACATAATTTTTATCATTTAATAAACTATTTATCAACCTTAGATCCATTCTCTTTCATTTAACCAAAATGTATTATCAAATAAAAGTATATCTTCCAGGCGGGCATGCGCTGGACAAAAAGTTTACAGAAATAAGTAAATGAACGTCGTATGAATGAATTTATTGAAGATTTGTACAAAAAGCCAGTACTTCAAGTGAAATTGGGTCTGGCTAGTATTAGGTTGAACTTACCCTGAATACCATTCGACGGGAAATTTGACAACAGAAATGCAAGCCATTTTTGAATCTGTGTAGGTACTATATTGTGGAAAAGAAATGGAAGTAAAAATTATAGGCGTCTACAGAGATAGTCAGATTTTGCTTAAGAACTTCTTTAGCCTGGCAGCATTTTAAAATTTTTCAGTAAAATTAATTTTTTTGAGTATCAGACATTATCCAAAAAGCTAACGAATTGATTTACCGTTCATTCGATGGTTTTCCGATGGTATGGGATTTAATCCTTTTGCTGAAGTTAGCAGATGTTCTAAACTGAACAATGAACCGACCGATATTTTCTATACAGGTCCGATAGAAATCCATTAGCCGTTTAATGATGTGGATATTGTTCGAAAATTCATCGAGCTATTTATACTAGTTTTCATAAGTCAGTATCGAAACTCATATTTAAGTCAGAGCACTAAAAAATATCGAGTGCTGAAATATATACTCTTAAGTATTTTCATATTCTTGTTTCCACCCAGCTGAAGGTATATACTAAAAAGAATAAAACAAAAAAACTTGAAAATTCTGCAGGTCCCTAAGGACAAATGCAACAATGGATACTTTTTTCGCTTTGATGTTTATTTAGTTTTTATCTTTTCTATTTTCCTAATGAAAATGTTTCCTTGTGAAAACTTTGTCACAAACTTTCAGAACATTTTCTTTTTCTGAAATGCTAATAAAATTTAAAACGAATTGCGTGCGTTTTAGCAAGAGACTGCAGTAGGGATTCATAATTTAATTAAAACATTGGAGACTGGAACTTCGAGACAGAAGAGTTTCCACTGCTGTTTTTTTTTTTTTTTGATATTTTACTTAAATTATTCTTAATTTTTTCATTAAAGGAAATTTATTCATATTAATAAATACAGTTTATATGAGTATAACAAATTAATTCTTAATATTGTATAATTCTACTATCCAACGTCAGCTTATATAGTACATATGTAATCCATGTTACTTCGTTGTATGACTTACCACTTCCTTAAGAAACATAAAATGAAGTTGGTGTCATTTTTGATCACACGCTACTTTCACACTCAATGCCCACGTTCCACGACGCTAACAATAATGAAACAAAAGCAGGCTGTCAAGTGTCTCCTCCTGTTGTCAATAAAGTGCTCGCACAATACATACATAAAAAACAATGACGCCACAACTTCAATGCCACCAGCCAGCGTCAGTACAAAAGAAAAACGAAGGACAATGGTTAAGGCAAATATTGCAGACAATTGGAAGACAGGAGACAGACAACGAAGTAACTCCCGCACTAGGTGGTGTCAGCGAGTTTGGGTTGAGTTTTGATTTATTATCATTTGAATCTGCGTTGCCTTGTGTGCTGATCGGTTTTTCTTTCAATTTTTTTTTTTTTTTTTGGCTCCTACGCCTTTATGCAATGCCGGAAATTGTGGGAAGGACACAAGTGTACGACGACATTAAGTTCTGTAAAGGACATCATAAAAGTTGATTTGACGTGACAACTTCGCGGAACGTGCTGGAGTGGGAAAGTTTTATTTTTAGTTATTGATAACTGATATTTTATTAATAAGTGGAAAAATCTAGAGAGAAGTTCATGTTTTATTTTGTTAATTTGAGTAGTGCTGGGACAAAAATAGAAAAACTAAGCCGAAAATTTATTCTCGTAGAACAAAAATAAATTGAAATTCTTGGAAAAGCAATCTTGTGTGACTTTATATATATTAAGTCAAAAAAATACTGTACATAGATTAATCAAATCATTCTTAAAGCTCAACATACCAATGGTCTGTCGCTAACTTCACCTCTCTTCTCACTGGTGGGATAAAGGGTTGCTCCAGTGATGTTTATGAGTGGAAATTTGAGAGATACTTTGAACAAAAAAAAAGAAAAAATATAAATAACTTACAATATTTGTACGTAGGAACCTGAAGAGCTGTGGGCAGAAATATGCCAAGTATCTGAAAAAAAAAAAAATTATAGGTGAAACTGTTGGATCATCGCTATTACTCAGGTAAATTCTCTGCATTCAACAAAGTAGTTAGTTCCATTAAAGTGAAATTTTTAATAACCTGAAAGCTGCACCAATCCAACAGTCTCTCACTTGAGTGGAAAAACTATCAAGTTTACTGCGTTACGAGCGCGCAAGATGGGGAGTTTTTTATTTAGCTTTCTTTGGTCAGAAGGCCATAAGAGCTAATTTCGAGGTTAAACCAAGAAACTTTTTCTTTAAAGTTAAATGGGTTGCTTTGGACATCTTACTAACCTCCAATGATGTCTTCCCTAGTTCCTTCTTCTAAAGGACTTTTAAACACAAGTAGAAAGACAACATATTATATGTTTCAATTCTTTATAGGAGCTTATAAGAGCCATTTTGCGTATAATATATAAAGATATGTTTCCTTCTTTGTAATCTCTGCACCGAAAAAAAAACTTACTCCGTTCAAGGAAAAATGCCTAAATGTAAGGAAAAAATGTCCTTCAATACGAGCTAAAGCCATTGGTTCCTCAAAATAAGTAAGTTAGATTCCTTAGTACAAGCAAATGTTGCTGCTTTGAAATAAGGAAAAGTTTACTCAATGTGAGGACAAGGTTATAAAACTGAGGAAAATTTTACTTTTTCTAAGGATGAAGGTATCCTTAAATGAAAGAAATTTACTTAAAATAAATTCGTTGATTTAAAACAAAATTTGTTAATTTTCTATTTCCTCTATTTTCTTATTTGTTGGTTACTTATTGTCCAGTCATTCTTATTTTAATTGTAATACGTTTTTAAAACTTCAAAGAAGAACTTAAATTTTTTTTTACCTGTCACCCGATCAGAGAATTGAACCTGTGTTCTGCGCCATGCCACTGTTCAAAGATGCTCATCTTACCCAACACAGCCACCGACAGCATTTTTGAAACATACTAAAATGATGTTGTTAAACTGCGCATGTAACAACCATTGTCTGATCCGGAAAGCTTCGGTTCAAATCCCGGCGACGACATAATTTTTTTTTTTTTTAATTTTTTTATTTAAAAAACAAGTAGAGAACTATAAATATACAGGCAAAAACAGAATACTTACGAGAAGAATAGATACTAATTTCAGCGAGTAAAGCAGCGAGTGTTGCCACTCATTTATTAAGGAAAATTTTCCTACATTATAGTAAATTTTTTGAAGAAACTAACTAAAACTGAGTACGATTTTCCTTAAACAAAACATTCCATTAGATTGAGGAAATTTTTACTCAAATGAGGAACAAGTTGTCCTCAAAAATTCTTCCCAAAGAAAAATTTACTATTTCAAAGGAAAATTTTACTAAAACCACAAACTCTATATTTGAAGAAGAGCTTTGACTTGCTTTAATGAAACATGAACTCATTTCAAAGGACTCAATTACTAAATGAAACGACATTTTCATCAATATGAGGAAAAATAACTTAGATTAAGGAACATTTTTGCACTAAATCGGAGGAAGGCAGTTCTTCAAATTTAGTACGGTCTTTTTTTTTCGGTGTAGAATGAAAGAATACAGAATGCTTAATTTTATTTTATTATCGAGTTTCGCTTTTACATACGTTTTGTACGCCGGTCTCAAGGCCATATTACAAAGATCCATTGTCCTGCACGTTATCCACTAGAATATCTGTGGTTTTCCATATTATACGTAAAAAATTACTCATATTTTTCTCATATTTGTCTTGGTAATGTGTCTTCAATCAACAAAATAAAGACCTTAAATGGCATATCTTTCAAGTGACATTAATTTCAACAGTATAAAGACACACGAGACAAGCCGCCTAATGTCATTAGAAGCAGCCTATTATGAATTTTGGTAATGGACATTAAAGACATTTTTACGTTTCTCTTGATTATGTTTTTATATATTGCTCTAGAACGATATTATAAAATCCAAATTTTGCTACAAAGGCAACGATACTAAGCTATTTTAAAGCTGAATTTTTACCTTCGTAGCTTCCGCTATTGCTATTAGGGATTTTTTCTTTCTTTGGAGACTTTATTGCAGATATAGCTCTTTTGTCATGAGTGGATGGGCATAAGTCAACATGAGTGTTATGCTTAAGAGACTTTTCCAATTTTAAAATCATATCTTCGTCAAGTCACTAAAAAAAATTCGGCATTTCTTGCTAAAGTTCTTATAAAATGAATATGAACTTGAATTGAAATAATTTTAATGGGAGTGTATATTAGGCATACATTTTTTACGACCTTTAACTAATCGCTATGTATGATTAATAACATAAGAATGAAAAAAATGTGGTAGGGTAAAAGTTGATTTCATCTAAACTTCTACTGTAAAAATGTCATTAATTGTACCACGTCTTAGTTTGTCAAAATCACGTACCCATATTTAGCCGACTTTTTATTGATTTGTATGAAAAACGCCGTCATTGCATAAATTAATTAAAAACAGTACTCCGTTTGAAGTCTTTCATTCACGATTCTCAGAAATTAAAGATACCCTGAAAACCCATACATTTATTTTCACAGACGGCTCAAAGCGAAATAATATAGTTAGCTGCAGCATTACTACACAAAACAAAATTATAAAAATAACAACTCTACCTTCATATAGCTCCGTTTTCTCTGCAGAAATTATTGCTTTACATGATGCAGGCATCTATGCCAAAAATAATAACGGTAACTTTGCAATATGTTCAGACTCCCTTTCAGCTAATGATTCAATTTTAAACCTGACAAATAACAACTTTTACTCAACGCAAACTAGAAACTTTTTGATAGATAATTACCCCAAGATCACTCTGATATGGATTCCAGGCCACTCAAGTATTTCTGGTAACGATTTTGCAAATCAGGCAGCAAAATATGCAACTACAGCTCCATTAATAATGTCAAACAATTTCAACTTTGCAGATATTAAAAAATGTATGAAGATCTACTTCACAAACAAACAGATATTGACATTTAACTCCTCCTCTAACTGGTACCAATCTGTCAACTCAAACAAGTTAACAATTAATGATTTTCTAAAAACAATATCGTTGAAAAATGAGATATAGTAAAATTTGAAAGAATTTGACTTGGTCATTCTAAACTTACCCACATGTCCAATTCTTCCTCATAACTACCTTACCCATATACTCACCAACTGCCCTACTTTTAATTTTTCTAGACAACTTATATTCAAAAACAGCGACCCATTCCTTCTAATTGCAAATCCTTCCGAGAAAAACATATATGAAATGATACATTTTTTAAAACATTCTAATATATATTCACTAATATAAACTCCAATTTCCACTGGATGGGCTGAACCCCATCGCTGCTCTTGCTTACTCTTATATTAGCTTTTAATTTTGTAATTAATTGTTAATAAATATAAATAAATAAATAAATAATGTATTATATTATTCTTAATTATAATTCGAATTCAACTCATCTTCTCAGCAAAGCTGTGACATCATAAGGAAGCACTACCTTTCTATTCGACTAAATGTAGTAGTTCATCATAACTCATTTCTTAAATATTCAAAGATTCAAGTTTTTTTCAGTTGCATTTTATCAAAATAATTTAAATTTACTACAAGAATTAACCACATATCCCAGTCCAATAACTTCTACTTAACTTTAAATAAAACTTTAAAAGAATCATGACCAATTTTTATATCCTTCTTTTAGAACATCAACTACGTTTACTGGAGAAATCGCTGTTAACAAAATAATGGTACTTGAAATCTTGTGCACTTGTATAGGACACACATACCAGAGATATTGTATTTGCTCGAAAACATATTGACTACACTTATGTGTACATACATACATGCACACAGAAAATTGCCATTGTATTTGTTGCAATTGTTTTTCACAAAATTCAATTGTTTCGCAAAAGTATGCAATAAATTTTGTTGCTTTCTAAAGAAATTCTACACAAAATGCAATCTGCTGCTTACCAGTTAGCTGTATTTCTTTAGACAGTGATACAACTAAAGCTTGGTGTGATAAGTATCAACGTTATAGTATCGTTTAATATAATACGGGAGCTGAGTGTTACCAGAAATATAGCTTTCACTTTTTATGTGGGTACAAACTGTGGAGCGAACGGTACATGTCCATTTTCAACATTTTTGGATGCCACGATATTTACATCTGACCAGATTTCTCCACTTGTATTTGATACAAATAATGAAGTGGATCTCGTCGTCATAAAACATTGATAAGAAATTTAAAATGTGCACATTCGAAAAGTTTCTAAGTGCTCAAAAACCGTTCCTCTCAAACATAATACTGTGGACTCATTGTTGTAAGTAGTCTGCTGCATGAAATTGTGGACGCTTTTTGGCTAATTTGGAATCGCTGGAACCAAAACTTACGTATTGCTTAAAATATTTCTAGTTTAACCCTCTAACCGGCCAATTTTTGTTTGCGATGAAAAAATTCACACCGACGGATTTTGATGCCAAAAAAACGACCTCATAGATTTTTGAAAAAATCAACAGGTAACCTCCAGAAAATGCGACTATGCCTATAAGGCGGGTGTGATTTGTGACTGCTGGGAGCTAGTTCATGTTCAAAATTCAAAGTTTTAATATTTCATCACTTTCTACGAAGAATAATCTAGGTACCAATAATTCTTTCACGTCAATTGGAGCACTGGAAAACACTTTAGTAATTTATATTTTAAAAATGAACTTTTAGCAAAAATAACTTTATCACATTTAATTTTTAATTTTCACACAATTACCAATTGGAATGGCTGTAACTGTTGACTGCTTTCACTTACAGCTATCAAACTAACAGCGTCGCATAGAACAAACATTTAAAAATAGGCGGGGAAAAATATTTTTGTAAAAAAGTTTTGTCGCATAGGTTTTTTATCTGTTTACCTTAACCCTGCCTTTAGGCCTAGCTGGCGGTTAGAGGGTTAATCGTACATAGTTAAGATAATATAACGTTTACATAACAATACTTCCTTTGAATCGATACAGCTATAATGTAACCCAAAACAATCTCTCTTACTTACTACACTGTAAAATTGAAAGGTATTATATCGGAACTTATTTGATGTAGTTAGTTTTTTAGTTTTGTCCCTTGTAACGCCCACAAATCACACTAACACACAGAAAAACTCACGTTAACACTTTTGCTCACGCTCACAGCAGACACTTGTGGTAAACAATTTTTTGTGTTCATATTTTACTTCCGCAATTTAATTTGTTTCATTCTCTAAAATTTTTCTATTTCCTTTTTATCCCTAAGTGTCTGTGTGCACAAAATGGCTGTCGGAGGTTGGATGGGCGCAAAAAAGGGATTCAGTACTACATGCTGCTGCTGGCTATAAAGTGCAATGATAAAATCCAAGCAGCATCCATATCTAAAGCGCCAAAGCTAAACTGGTAGTCTGCTGCCTTTCATTGTCGTTTTATTACGCCCTTGTTAAGGCCAACAAATGCAATAACAAACAGCAACAACAAAAAAACAGCTTACTTGCAGCAAAATACAACATCCTTGTTCCTTATGGAGTTTAAGTCAATACACTTGTTATGTTGGCACTTAAGTGAGAAAAGGATATGCGTATACCATACCATACAAAGCAACGTTAATCTTCATATCGCTAAAAGTGTCAGTTGTGAAAGTAGCTGATGTTTGAGAAAAATATGGGTCATGTGTTAAGAAAAATAAGATATCTGAATTGCTAAATTTCGAATAGCTGCATTATACCGATAGAATGTTAACCAGTTTCGAATGGGCATGAAAATGAAAGAGTAAATTTATTGAAAAAGCCTAAGCTGATTGCAATACTGAGAATAAAACTAATTTTTACGGGTATTTTAATATTTAAAAATGCTATTTAATAGCATCGAATGCCAAAAAAGAGTAGCGACAGAAGTCTGAAAATTTTAATACTCATAGCAAATTTCTTCATTAAAACTTTACTGACCGCATGGGAAGTTCTACGTAGCTGTAGCCCAAATTTGCTAACTATTTGATTACAGTAAAGCAAAAAGTTTTTTTACCATTTTGGCTCACTTTCGAATCCTAAGTATTTATCTCTGTCTTAGTGTTTCTGCAGTATTTTCGAATTTCTTAACAAGCAGCATCCAGTATTTAACAGTTCCAAAGTTTTCTTTTATTCTTACCATTCTTTTCTTTTCTTATAGTCTGTTGTGCTTTGAACCATCGTTTTTCAATTGAAATTGAAGTTTTTTTTTGTTTTTCTTTTTTGTATTTTTACAGTCAGTTGTGCTTTTAACCTTCGCTTTTCATTAATTTCGACTTGAATTCTTGAGATATTTTTCTCTTTTATTTTCATAGAGTTTTTTTTTTTGTTTTTCTTAACATTTTGCTTAACACTAATGTTTAATTTCTATGTATTTATAGCATAATGATTCAATTATTTCTTGTTTCTGGAACAACCTTCTTTCTATGGTTCCTAAAACGTTCAATTTATTTGAGTCACATACTTAATTAACTTTTTTGTGCTGGTTAAAATTCAATTTATATTCATTTTTAATTGCTGCGATTTCTAACAAAAAAATATTTTATATATTTGAACAAACTAAACGTCATACAGAAATATTAATTGAAGTTTATGTAAAGTTCGAGTGGAGAACTTGACAAATTTTTGGGTGTCGAGTACTCGACGTACTTTTTTGGACAATTAATAATTCTCACTAAACTATTCACCATCAATAGTTTAATGGCATTATAAATCCAACAAAGTGTGGAATCATTTTGCTAAGCTTTCTGTACAGTCTTTGTCAATACCAAAAAAAATTACAGAAAACAAATATAAATTAATAAACGAAAGAATCTAAAGCTAGTCAAACAAGTTCCATCCGTTGCTAATCGAATTCATCAGCGGCTTTTAAGGCAATTGATAAGCATTTGTGAGCCTGATATATTTCCCTTTTTGCATAGGTCTGTTGAAAACCCAAGCAAAGGTGAAACGAAGCAAAGCTAAATTTAATTTTTTATATTTTTTTATCTTTGTTTTTGTAACTCATTTGATATTATTAATCTTTTATATTTTTATTTATTTTTCTATTTATTTATTTATTTGTTTATTTATTTATTAATTTATTAATTTATTTATTTATTTATTAATTTATTTATTTGTTTGTTTGTTTGTTTATTTATATATTTATTTATTTATGAATTTATTTATTTGTTTATTTATTTATTTTTTAATTAATTTTCTATTTATTTATTTATTTATTTTTTTTATCTATTTATCTATCTATTTATTTATTTATTTATTTATATATTTATTTGTTTATTTATTTAATTGTTTATTTTTTTATTTTTTTAATTAATTTTCTATTTATTTATTTATTTATTTTTTATCTATTTATTTATTTATTTAATTATTTACTATCCTTATCAATTTCTTTAACAAATTGTTGTTAAGTCTGGCTAGCTGTTCAAATCGAATGGCATTCTGCAGGCGCTGCTTAGCATCTAAAGATTGTAAAGCTTGACCTTTTTTGAATCATATACGAAGGCGTTTTAAAATCCAGCCTTATGTTACGAATAAGGTTACGATTAGGAGCTGCTTCGACAGTGATTCGTCGGTATTTTTTGAAAGTTTTCGGAATGATTTATCTTTTACTGTAATAGAAAAATCTAATAAATATTAGTATTTGCTGTACACTAAACGTAACCATTTCATCACCAAGTGATACTCTAACGCAAAAGCACCACTTAACGACCAGTTATCAGCGCGTCTGTTTGAATCTTCTAAAAGATACATAAATATGTCATAAAATTTCACTAAAATTAACCTATTTATTGTTATAGATATTTACCGTGGAAAAAATAAGTTAACAATTATTTAAATGAAAGTTTTTATTACTAAATTTTGTTTTTAAAAAATTGATACAAAAAAACACAACGTGCACTATTTACCGACCGGCCTGTGATTATTTTGTCTGTTTCCGTCCACTGAAGCACCTAATTCCGCCTGTTAATGTCGCAATAGGAAAAATAAACTTTATTATGTTAAAATTTGTGCAAAAGAAAGCAAAGATATAGTTTTTCAGATAACATTTATTATAAACGTAAAACTTAAATGTAATTTTCGATTTTGATCAAAATCTTTTAATTTTAAACAAACAAAGTTAACTTCTAAGTATAAAAACTATAATTCATCACATTTTTTTACTGAGATCATTTAGGATATATAAAAATAATAAGGAGCTGGTTAAGTTTAAAAATAATATTTCAGTTTTAAAAACATGGAAACATAAAAAAATTTTTTAAGTATAAAAACTAACATTAATCAGATTTCTTACGAAGATCATTAAGTTCAGGGACATTATATGAACCACGATTTGAAATTAGTGACGGACTTTGAATTTTACACATAACATCACTTATTTCATAATTTAAAATGTTATCCTTTTCAGGCCACTTCCAAAAATTTCCACTCATCGTCATTGTCTTCATATATTCAAACAGGAAAATAAGACAAAAACATATAAGTTTCATATCAAATTATGGCAAATCTTATTAATTTAAATTAGGTCGTATACACGTTCGACATCGTAGAATAATGTGTAGATTGAATAATCTAACAAAAATTATATGTTTTTAGTGTAACTAGACACAAAAACTATCTTTTTTTACGAAGCTTAAAAATCCTGTTACTGGACAAATAGTCGGAATGAGGAACGTAGAAAATTTTTACGTAACCACATTTCGACCGCTTTTAATCACTTCACAAATCTTTTAAATTAAATTAAAAAGTGGTAATTACTTTGTAATTATGATAAACATATATATGTATATGCACACAATAAAATATTAAAATATTTACAGCTAAGTTTATTTCTGCTGAAAACTCGATAAAATTGCAACGCCTGTTTTATTTTTTTTTACACTCGCGAAACCATCGAACCGCACCGCTGCGTAGTTTAGACTCAACTGACAAAAAATCCGTTGAAGCTTTAAAATGATTTTTTGACAGTTGACGAATGAAAGAATGAAAGAATAAAATGCGTTGACTTTCGTAAACTTTGCGCGGGAAATTGATTGACTTTTATAGTTTTTTAAAGCGGTCGGATATCTGAACTCGGTCGGCGACCGGTGCCGTTGCGTTATAATCTACAAAAATTAAATGAAAAAATATTAAAGACGAACAAGTTATGTCTCTTTTTAAGTTTTCAGTTTTTTAATGAACACCCTGTGTCTATTAAAGATTTATTTAAGTTATCAAGTTGACATTCAATCCCTGTTTAAAATGTTGGCTTTAATAAATCAGTCTTTCTAATCTGAAATTTATCAAATTCAATTTGACCAAAGTTTTGAGTTGGTGCAATTTCAAACTCAACTCTTGGCCAAATCCTGCCACTATAGTATTTTATAGGAAAATCAAAATATTTACTATTATTTTACTAACATTCCTACAAATCACCACAAAAATCATTTAATTATCTCTATTTCAATTATATTGCAGGCATAAAATTAAAGCATAGCAACTAAGATAAATTGTAATTGGCGCTACAGAGCACTGAGGGCCTTAACAAAATCCATTCAATTGCATGACAATAGAAAGCACAGAAACAACAATTAGTGCTAGAACAACAGCAGCAAGAGCAAACCACATAAACGTGCAACCATCATCCATCCAACCACCCACCATCAACGCAAATTGCTGGAAATAAGCGGAGAAAGCCAACCACACTACCCAACCAACCGACTGACCAGGGAACAACACCAACATACAAAGCAAACAAAGTTCATGCCCATCAAATTTATCATTGCAATGGACAACCAGAAAAAACAAACGAATATGGTAGCAGCATTAACAACAACAACAACAACTAACTTTCAGCAACTTATTGCTATACTATAGGACTATAAAACGTCACAATTGAATGAAATATCCTGCTGTGTTGGTTGTTCAACGAAGACAAAGTTGCTGGCAGGCAGGCAAGCAGATTGGCGAAAGAGACAAGACAGTGTAATAATGATAGTAGAATTCTATAGCAGCAGCAACAAAACCAACAACAACAACAGTAAATACCATTATAGCAACAATAACAGTCGAAGCAATTGTCAAAGCGGAAATAGCAATAACAACAATACAAATTGCCAACAACAGTAAGAACAACAACAAAAACTTAATAATAATTATAAACAGCAACAGCAATATGAGCAACAATTTCTTAGCATTATAACAGCAATTGCAAAAACATCAACTAAAACTATACAAATAGGAAGAAACAGCTGCTGTTAAGCAAACACACAACAACATCAATGAAAATAGATGTGATAGAAAACAACAACAACAACATCAACAAGAAAATTGTCAAAATCTAATCAACAGCAATGGCAGCAAGAAGGAAACTAGCGAATCAACAACAACACCAACAACACCAACAACAACAACAGCAGCAATAGAAAGTGATAGCAGCAATACAAAGACAACAAACACAGCAGTAAAAGATTGTTGTCGTTAACAACGCTAAGCCAGACAAAAACATCCATCCAGCTACATATCTACATACGCTTTAATAACAACAAAAGCAACAACAGCAACAACTACAACAACAATAATAGCTAGAGAAGTTAACTTAAGCGTTGCTGTTGCTTTTACTACTGTTGTTGTTGCTGTTGCTCTATATGTTGTCGTCAGAGTTGTCATTAATGCAATTTGTCTAATAACGGAAATAGTCGAAGGAAATTAAGCGGCAACAACAATCAGCAGCAGCAGCATTGGCAGCAGCAGCAGCAGCGATTTTCTTTTCCTTTTTGAAAGTAAAGGAAGAAAATTCAGTACTGTCACTGAGCTCTATATTGAATTGAGTTGAGTGAAAATTTTTAAATAAAATGATTTTGATCAAAGAATAAGAAAATGACAGCAACATATAGCTTATGCTGTTGACAAGAACTTGGTCATAAAAGTTTAGCAAAAAGCTCAAGAAATAATGTAAAAGTTTGTTGTTTCTCAATTTCGATCGGTTTAGGTGCTATAAATTACTTGATTATACCAAGGGAGTTGCAACAAATCACAGACGTTATTAGACATAAATTCCAGCGGGATAAACAACTTTTCGAATTTCAAAATTATTTTCTTGAAAAATTCCATATACGATAAACAGCTAGCTATAAAAATTTTCTGTGGAGTGTCGAAAGCAAAAACAAATCCTCTTTTCGGGAAAAAAATATACGCAAAAAATTACAAAATCCTTAAAAAAGTCTTAGCTTTTTATCAAAAAAGTCGAGCATTTTATGTACAAAAAAACACGGTTAGATCTTATCGCTTTTTGGAAAAAATTATATATCTAAAATATTATGTTTTAGTGCTAAAACAAAGCTAAAAATTGTGAATACAATGCTTGAAAATATATGAAGCTGTTAAGAACTATGAACTGTCTAAATAAAACTAACAAGTGAAAAACCTATTGAAAGAAAATTTACTAAATTCAAAGCTATCTTTGCAAGCGAAATATCGCCATAACAACGGAAACACTCAAGCGATTACATGAATTTTTGACAGACAATGTAAAGAATACCTAAAATTTTTGTCAAAACGATTGAAAAGCTCAAAATTAAATAAATTAAATTTAAAATTTCAACAAAAAGTGAAAATTCGAATAAGAAAAATATAAATATAATATTCAAAGTGATATATCAAAAGTGATACATATTACAAATTGAAAAACTTTTGCACAACTTTTAACTTTTCATATATATAAAATTTTAATCCGATATAAAAACCAAAATTTATGATCAAACCTTTTTCTTTTGGTTAATATTTTCATATTCAAAAATATAAATATCAATGTTGGGAAGATTAATTGAGTTAAAGAAAATCAGTGAACTATAATATGTAATAATATCGAAACTAAACTGCAAATTCAAACAAATTATAGAATTGCATCTATAATAACTAAAATGAATTTCAAGAAGAAACATAAAATCTTAAAAACAACTCAATATATTCAAACTTGAATTATCCGACCGAATTAATTATCGAAATGCTGCAATGGAAAAGAAAGATCAAAGTTCTTCAAAATGTTGTATTTGAAAGAAAGTGTCAAATTTCATATCAAAATTTTATAGAACCAAAGGAAAAAAGCCGTATACTGAAATATTTCGATAAAAATTAAATAAAATGGTAAGCAGCATGATCTTCAGTGAATAAATGCAAAAGTTTACAAGCAACTGAAAACGTTTCAAACTTTTAAGGTGACTGAAAAAGGTGAAAAAAAATGTTGCAATTGATCGGTTAGAGCAAACCACATATCGAAATTTTTCAAAATCATGTTTGAAACATTCATAAAAAATTGTTTAAAACAACTAAAATAATATGATCTCTAGAAAATTTAAGAAAACTTTAAGAGTAACTGAAACATCAAATAACTGAACATATCAAAAGTTTCAAAGCAACTGACATTTTTCAGATATTTTAAAGTCACCGAAAATGTACGATACTTAAAATTTATTTCAAACAGTTTTAAAAAATGCATAGAAAAGTAAAAATAAGAGCCGAAAAACACTTCAAAACCAATGAAAGTAACTTTAATATTAGCAAAAAATTAAAACAACTCGAAAAATCGCTTAAAAGCAATGGAATAAATTAAAAGTTTCAAAGCTAATAAAAATATTTGTGGCTTGAAATTGCGAACAACAAAAACTTTGCTGTGGTAAAACATCATTAAATACCGTCAAATCCAAGAAAGTGCGTTGAACTGGCGTTGTCAACAATAAATGATACAGCGTAATTAATCAAAACCAAAAATGCGAAAAAAGGCATACAACTGAAGCAGAAATAAAGCTTAAAGTATAAAGAACAAAAAAAAAATATATAAATAGAACCGTACAATTTCCAATAACAAAAAAAAATCCTACCAGACATCATACATCAAACTTCAATATAACGTTATCAATCATTTATCAAGGCACTCATACCAATTGGAAAACAACAAACGTATCAACATTCAAAAAGTGTGTGCGTGTTTCATTCAGTCACATATATAGACCCACACACAAATTGTGAGCTGTTACACATACATATTCACATGTGAAAATGCCAATTTCAACTATCGTTACAAAGCTAATGCCAATTTGCAACTTCAATTTTAATGCTATGAAAACAAATTAAGCGCGCAACGGAGTAGCTGTGTCGTTTCAAGTAGCGACATCTGTTGTCATATTCGTATCTAAAAAAAAAAGGAAAAATAATCTAAATACTTTGGAAAAAACTGTGTACAACCTCATTTTAACAGTAGATACTCTCTACCCTCGGTAGGCGTGTGTTTCTCGTGGGTGGCGACAAACATTTTGTTTTCTTCTTTTTTATTTTCCTACTGATGACCGCTGCCAAAAGGCGTTCGAGCAGTGCTAACGGCGGCGGTGGTGGTGGTGGTGGTAGTGGTGGTGTTGGTGGTGGTGGTGGAGGTAATAGCAGTGCTAGTAGCAGTACTAGCAGTAATAGTAGTACGGGTATTGGTAGTGCTGATGAACAACAACTACAGCAGCAGCAGCAGCAACAACAACATACATTGCGAGATTGTTCGGTGAAATTACCATTGGATATTCTGTAAGTACAAATACAAGTACAAATTCTTTTTGATTTATAAAATGTTTTTATATATGACGCTGCTTTTTTATGCCCGACATCAAAGTGGGGATAAGCTAATTTAACTCTTAATTGTTTTAGTACTAAAAACAATATGTTATCATTGAATATTTAGTGGAAAACAAATCAAACATTGATTTACCAGCTCATAATTCAGGTCACTTACGTCCAATCGCCTTAAGCATTGACGCATTTGGAGAAAATTTTCAAATAAGATATTTTAAGATCAAGCAGCTCATTATTGCGGCAGAGGTCTGAAAATGATTACTATTTTTAGTCGTAACTGTGTTTAAATTGCGATAAATTATATATGCGGGCAGGAAAAAATCAAAAAAAAAAAAAATATTTCATTCGAAGTTCATGTAAAACAAATTAATAAAGGTGTTATCTTTGGCTTCGTCAAAAATTTAATACCTTATACCGCTTTGACAGTTTAATTTTTTTAAAGGGGTATTTTTTCAATACATCGTATGCAGGCTGGTTTTAACGAACGTATCCACGTTGAATATGACAACATAAACTTGAATAGGCTCTCTGTGTAGTATTTTAAAGCTTATGCTTGTATGGGGGTGATACGCCCTCTTTTCGAAATTTCCACACTTTTTGTCTGATCCTTGGCTAAACCATTTTTTGTATAGTTGACGACATAAAGTGACAATACAAAACAGTACAGTACCATTTTACCTGATTAAATGTCATCGCTCCCAAACTAAAAATCATAGAATCATCCCTCTCACTTTCTCTTTCATATGGTTCAATATAACTCCACTACTAATTTTATATAAATCGGTCAATTAGTTTAGCTGTGACAACATATCTTCCTATTGGGGGCGTGGCACCTACTTAAAACTGGATAATTTTCCTCAGGATTCAATCCATCTGTATATCAAATTTCATAAAAGTCGGTCATTTAATATACATAGTTGTGAAAACTTATTTTCTGGTTAGGGGCGCGGCACCGCCCACTAAAAAACAAGTATATTTTCCAGGGTTCAGTCCAGCCTTGCACCAAATTTAATCGAAATTAGTTCAATAATTTTGCAGTGAAAACTTTTTCCTGTGAAGGGCGTGGCTCCGCCCACTGAAAACAAATACATATCTTTACTGAGAAATCAATCTACAGGGTGTCCCATTTTAACTTACACAGCTGAATAAGTCAAAAAATTGCAAGTCATTCAAAAAATGTTTCAAATAAAAATGGGTATGGTATCAAAGGGCTGATCCAGCCATGGCTTTAACCATGACCTTGACCTACATTTTCAAGGTTATTCGAAGGTCAACTTTAGTTTTTCAAATGGAAACTCCTATTTTTGACCTCGGATTCCGGAAGAGAACAAAATTCTACGTTCAGATAGGTATTCATGTTAGAGGTCAAAGTGACCCCTGAAGGTCATTTCAAGGTCGAATTCCCGCTTGGTGCAGAAAACCTGCAGCCAGTTAAGATTGTGCAGCGGTCGAACCAATGATTACTAGCTGTTCTGCAACAAGCGAGGATTCGACCTTGAAATGTCCTTTAGGGGTCACTTTGACCTCTAACTGGACTTTTGACTTATTCAGCTGTGTAAGTTAAAGGGGCACCCTGAATATGCATACCAAATTTCATCAAAATCCGTGTAGCGGTCAAGCTTTAAAGTTCCAATATGTATCCATACTAAATTTTATTAAAATCGATTCATTAGCTTAGTCATTGATACGTATTTTCCTATTAAAGGCGCGGAATCGTCTACTATTGGAAAAAAAAAATGTAAAACACTGCACCTCTTCAAAACCTTTCCAATAAATAAAAAAATTAAGCGATTATGTTGTGCTATGGCAGTTAAAAAGATATGGAGCTGTTTTTCCTTCGCCAATTTATAGGTTGAATCTCTCAGTTCTACCAGAGCTTGTCAATCACACAACTCTTTCAATATTGGGTTTCAATTTTTTTTTTTGTATGGGAATAGGCGGTGAACAGATTTTGCCCATTTTCAATTCCATAAAGCTTGTTTGAAGGTGTGATGTGTGTGCTCAATTTCATTTCAGCCATTTATTTTCCGCAAAATTTTTAACTGTCTCGTCCACTTCTATATGTTACAAACGGAAATTCAAAGTATAAAATATACTCTGTGTATAGGGTAAAACTGTAAGGGAGATATATTCTGGCTCAGGTAAAAATTAGATACCATGCACGGAGCTCCTTCCTTATCAACTCTGTGCGGTTTTTTTTTACTAAGAACTTATGATATTTTTTACTACAAATTATAGCACACTTTGTTGAATTAAAATATTTTTCGTTTTATTTTAAGAAAATCATCTTATTCTCTAAAAAAAATTTATATTCCGTACACAGTTAATTGCTCCGTTCAATTTGAATATTTTCCCACACGCATTAAAATAACAAACACTTAATGTTGTATGTTGCTGATAAATAAAAGCACCATCAACGACATTTGTTAGCGATTCACTCATACACTCGAATACAGGAGCGACAACACCAATACTGATGACACCCACACTAACATACGCATATTTTGCCGCAAATAAGATCACGTACCACTGCGCATATTTTGTGTGAATTTAAGATTTGAATTGGAGTATTTTGCACGAAATTTCAAGTGGGTGTCGTCTCTGACTGAAAAAAAGCAAATACCGCAACTTTTTATTACTACGCGACTGAGCGACCAAAGCAACAACCACCAAAGACACCCACGCGTGTGGTCGAATAGAAAAACGCGGCGGATTTTTCCGTCTGCTTCTTCTTGTTCTACTACTACTAATGTTAAATAAATTGGCGTACTCAGCAAAATTGAGTTTATTTTGCGCATCATTTGTACGATGAAGAAAAAATGTTATGAAAATTGCAAATTAAAAATGTTCAAAAGATCGTTATTGTCATCAGAATGTGTTTAACTTAAGTGAAAGCAATGGCACAACCTTCGAAGTTTGCTTTCGAAAATTTTAAGAACTGAAATAAAAAATAAACAATTGAAAAGTAGAGACCAAAAATATATTGAAAAAATAAAAATAAAACATAATAAAAAAACTAAAACTAAACCAAAATTATTGGAAAATCACACAAAAGCTAAAGGATATTTTAAATAAAAATCCTGCATAATTTTAATATCCCTTCTATTTTTATAAAAAATCGCCTTAGCTTAGTACTATTTATTTTTGTTCTCATTGGAATCACATATTTAAGCAGCAGTACTTCCGTAATGCTAACCTTTTATTTTGAACATCTTTATTTTTACTCAACTCCAGTTAGGGCATTATATGATATGACCAGAAAATTGTCTATAAATTAGAAAATTAAACACGTAGTTCAAATAACTTTTTATGTGCCTTTTAAAAAACGAAAACCTAAAAATTTTATAGATGTCAAATTAAGATGCTTCAAGCGCAAGGACTGAAGAAACAACAAATTGCTAAATCTAACAAGACCTACCATTGTCTGAAAATGATTGAAATATAAATTTTAAATTGCTTTATTTATTAAGAATTGTTGAGGTTATTAATAGTCTTATCTTGATGTTATATATCAATTCATCTGGAATACAGTTTTCAAAGAGTGAAAAGTTTTCCCGGCGATTCATTAGGGATTTTGAAATTTGCCGCCCTTCTTCACTGCTGAATATGGAAAAAAAATTTTTAACATCAAAAGTGAGGACCTTTTTTTTTTCTTCTTGCCAACATTTTTTAGGTTTTTTTACCATCATCAATCCACCATCGCTTAAAAAAATGTAAAAACAAATTTCAAAGTTCCCAATATTTGCCGCTCCTAAATTCTTGCCGCCCTAGGCACTGGCCGAGGGTGCGTCTAAGGTAAATCCGGGCCTGATTATGTGTAATTCTTCCTTTTTCTGTGATTTTAGGAACTGATATAATATATCAGTTAAATTTTATTTAATTCTAATAGTAATTATGGTAAATTGTGAACCTTTCATTAGCTTTAATAACGATATTATTTCAAAGATACCTAAAGTTACTTTAAAAGAAGTTACAAAAATCTTAATTCAAGGTTGTAGTTTTCGAACTTCAAGGGATTTTCGAAGTCTTCATGGTTTAGAATTTTCCTTTCCAAAAACTGTATACATATTATAAATATGCTAAGGCTTAAATAAAATTATAGGTCAAAGTCAACAAAAAGTAAGCGAGCAGATTAATTTCAAATTAATTATTATTGAGGATAACCGAAAATTCGAAAAATACTGAATTATGTCGACAAATTTGGAAAGCCACACAAAACTGAAAGTGTTGAGTAGTATCGGAAATAACCGTAAAATCATTTAAAAACGAACATATGAACAAAGTTCGAAGATATCTAATATCATAGAAAAACATAAACAAAAATTTTAAAATTCAAATGGTATCAAAAAAATCTAAAAAGCCAATAAATATCAGAAAATTTGGAATAGAAGATATCGAAAAATATCGAAAATTATACTAAAACAATGAAACAGTCGACAAAATTTGAAAAGTATACATATCGAATGTTATCAAAAATATCGGAAAGTCAGAAAGTAACGAATAATATCGGAAAATTGATACGAGTGGAAGACTATAAAAATATATCGAAGGTTCAAGTCGAAAATATCGGAATACGTAGGAAAAAGCCATAAACTGTGAATCGTACCGAAAATTATCGTATAAATCGTTTAAAATCGAACACTTTTAAGTACATCGAAACTTCTTATGATATTTAATGTCATGTCATGAAAGTCGATAAGTATCGAAAAGAATAGGTGTCGAAAAATATCGACAACAATCGAAAAAGTCCAAAAGTATCGAAATTGTTATGTCGATAGATTCCATAAATTTCAGTGAGTACTGAAAAACGTAAAATAAGTTGAAGAGTATCAAAAATCATAAAGGAATTTGAGCAACAGCGAGAATAGAGCTATCGAAAATTCGAAGAAACGATTAGAAAAATATCGATAAAATGTCGATAAAAATTAAACAGTACTGGAAAATATCGCGAGTAACAAATAATGTAAAAAACCAACGAAAAAGACGGTAAGTGTATCGAAAAGCAAAGCAAAATATCGAAAAGGCAGAAATATTTGCAATACTTTTTGCCTACATTACCGTTGATCAAATTTTTGAAGCTATAATTACGCCGTATTAATTAAACTACTAGTAAAATAGATTGACACTTCATTTGTCAAAATCAATATTATCTTTGTAAATTATTGGTCAATCTTCCACTTTCACTTCCACTTCCATTGCTCTAATTTGCTGAATGATCCATATATGGATATACATAAATAATGTCTTAAAATCGTTTCAGTACCTTAGTGCCTATTGGTCCATAATTTCTTCTGCTCGTATGCACCTATACCCATATACTCCGATTCACTATTTCCTGTTACAAAAATGGCTAATTTCAGGCATTCCATATTCATTAGGAAAAGAAATGTTATTGAAAATATAAATCTAAATAGGCCCTACTGGCGTCCGAGCCGCATCGCATAGGATGTTTAAAGCTTGGTTTCAACCTTTCTCATAGATTAGCAATTGAGTTCGTCCTTCCAATTCCTCAAATAGTCAAATTCCTTTTCAATAGAAAATTTTGATTTTTGAATGAAATTGGCAAAGGAATCAAATCTTTTTACCATGGACGTGATTCCGAATCACAATTTATTGCATTGAAAAAAAAAAAAATAAATTTTCATTTTCAAATGCTGATGAGTTAATTTTTCGCAAAACTTAAAAAACTTGACAGCAGGATAAAGCCATTAAAGCTGTTTGAATGAAAAAATTCATAAATTTGTGATTATCAGCAGCACATATCCAGAAAACTCAACAAAGTTAACTGCAATTTGAAATAATCAGTGTATTCTTAACTGCATACGCTATTTTGACAATTTAGCATTTCTTGAAACGTGGAACATGCAAAATTGCAATTAAAATTTTCCACACTTTTTTCCACTCCTATGTTAATAATTAAAATAAAATCAAATAAATGAATAAAAACAACTACGCTAAATGGAACATATTACCATAAGAAATTGTTAATAAGATGCAAAAAAAAAAAAACAAAACTTAAACGAAATCTAAGGAAGAATGATAACATTCATACAATCGTCTCGAAACAATAAAAACAAAATGGCACAAATAAAAATATTTCCAAGTTGATGCAAAATACTACCACCATAAGTACGATTTTCTACTACTTTTTAACACGTTAAGATATTGTTACTTAGCTTTTATTTGCCTTTTGTTGCTAAACGACACGCAACTTCTACATAAAAAAACATGCACTTAATCGGATAAGGAAAAATACCATAATATGCATTAAGGTGGCACACATTTTTATGCTAAGTATCTTTAATTTTCTTAGGTTTAAATTGAGCTTATAAGAGATTAAGTAAAAAAAAAACTGAGTGTTATCTTTAGCTTGGAAAAAAACTTAATACCCTACACTGTTTCAAAGTCTTTTTAAAAGCGGATTTTTTTTTTCCGATAAGGCAATGCAGAGGTGCTCTGTTGTGATATTTGCTTTAATTTCAATAAATTTATAGTTAAACTAAAACATCAACTGTATTTTAATAGATGACCACACACAAAGTCAATAATTTTATTGTAAAAAGTGTCACGCCTATAACTTCAGACCCGCAGACTCCTTTAATACAGGTTTGTGTCACCAAACTACATACTTTCTCGACTCTTTAAGAATCCTGAAATCATTTATTAAAATATCGAAATGATTCAATTAAGTTGCACGAATGTTATTAATTCGGGTGTACAAATGAATTGTGGAAATTAAATTAATTTCTTTTGATCGTCAAATGTTTGCTTAGAATTTCAGTGATTTGGTATGAAAATTGTATTCTCTTATTTGGTCAAGCACAAAGGACTATGATCTAATAAGAAGTGCCACTTTAAACCATTTTTCTTGATACACCATACTGAATGTACCCTATGTATAGATTGTAAAAAGTGAGTGAGTGGTATTTTGTCTGTAGGTATGGTATCGAAAATCGATCAAGGCGTCGGAAGTCGATATAAGTCAATTAAAGTCGAAATATTTTCTATCGGGAAAATGACATAAGCCGAAAACTATTAAAAAGGCAATTATCCTCGAACTGTTGCAAATAGTATCGATATGTATCAAAAAATTGTGAAAAAACTTCAAACGATATTAATATATATCAACAAAGTCGACAGATATTGAAAAACTTATTGAAGTGCAAATAGCATTAAAACGTTCACTTGAATCGAAGAACATCAAAAGTGTTGAAAAACGTTTAATAATACCGATAGAATTGAAAACTATCAAGATACCAGTTCTAACAAAATCTATCGAAAACTTCAAAAAAATTTCAAAAATACAAAATATATCAGCTTTAATTTTTCGCACCAACCTAATAAGCAAGCATGCATGCACAAAAGAAATTTCTATGCGGCACATATCAACGTAAATGCCATATAAAAGGAAGTAACAGAAAGCTTGCGGTATAAAAGCGATTTCTTTGAAGTTTCAGCGACTTCCGCTTAGTGTTTGGCAGACATCCTGAAAATGTTTTAGCTTTGATATAAAAATTATGGCTAAGGATTAACTAAGAACATAGTAAAAACGTTAGCAGCATTTGCGCAAGTAATACGAAAAGAAACTAAGTACTGATTTCAATTGTTAATGCAAGTGCTAATTCTTAGCTCTGATTAAAAATTCTTTAAGCCAGACATATTATGTCGCACTTTATCAGGTACGAACATTAAACAAAAATATTATGAATAAGTTAAATTGCAACAACAGCAACAACAAAAGAAATAACCAACACCACACACACACACACACTGTGTTTACTTGTTTGCTTGGTTGCTTGCCGGAAGTTAATACTCTGTTGCACCAACAACTCAAATGCATTAAAGTCAAGTTAAGTCAGGCGGAGAAGCGGCCAATGTTCAAAAGAGAAAAAGAAGAAAAAAACATTTTCACGCTTTTTAAACTTTTTGTTGTGTACGCGCATATTACGTTGCAAAAACTTTATATGAATATGCTGTACCTACATAGTATGTACCTACTGTGATGTTGTGTTGCAGAAAACTTTTATTCTGCAGATGACATGACATGGCAAAGTTTGTGTGCGAAAAAAAAACCTAAATTCTATGAATGAGCTCAATTTAAATTTGTTTTGCATTTTTCAATTTAAAAAGCATTTTATTAAGTTTTCGACACTGGATTGAAAAGTTATATGTGTATAGTATGTATACTCCCTATAAAAAACTTATTTTTCAAAAAAACTGGAAGTGCGTAAAACCAACGTGAGGTTTTTTATATGTATATGTAGGTAAGTAATCGTATATCGGTGAAGTAAAAAATTTTAATCACCAAAAATCGATAGAAGCCTTGAAAAGTATTGAAGAATATAGTATGGTATTATATTGAAAAATCGATGAAGCATGAAAATTTTCAATAGTTATTAAAAGTACCTAATAGCCTTCAAAAGTATTGAGTGATGTTAATTAAATATGTGTCTTTATTTCTTTAACGTATTTTTTAAGGATTTCAAATCTATGTAATAAAAATGTGAAGTGTATCAATTAAGTTCTTTTAACATGTCCTTGAAAATGATATCTCCTATTATATTAAACGAGCAAGATATTGTAATGAAATTTCGTATACAGATGCAGATAATAAATATCCTTAATTTTTCCAAAAGAGGGCGGAATCTGAAAAGTGGGCGTGGCACTTTTCAATAATTGAAAATTTTGATTCAATATCACTCAAAAACAGTACTGACGATTTTCATAAAAATTTTATAGATAATACCACTAAAAGCAGTCATCATAACATGTTATGTCACTATACTGAAAAAACTCGTTGAAGGGCGTGGCACAGCCCATAATATTTATAAACGTTATAATAAGAGAACTACTAATGTGGTTGTTATAGAATTTAACATGGTGGATGTACTCGCTATAAGGTATCTTATCACCAAATATGGGCGCATTAGAACCTGTGGGCGTGGCATCTCCCATACAAACAAAAAACGTTTTGTGTTATATTTGGCGTATTATAAGAGTAATCCTATAATGTCGGTTACTATAAGCTCTAAAATTAAGTGGATTTCGAGGGGATTGAATCAGTGGGCGTGGTACTTTCCATTATAACAAAATGTTGTAAGTTGTTCATTTTGTGATTAAGTTAAATATTTTTTGACTGTTTCAACTTTTTTTAACCTCTTTCAACTGATTTCAACAGTTTCCATATTTTTCCGATTTTCTCAAACACAACTTTTTTCGACCTCATTCAATTTTTTTTAGAGATATTCAACTTTTTTCGAAATTTTTCAACCTCTTTCAGCTTTATTCAACCTCATTCAATTTTTTTCGACTTTTTCAACCTCATTCAACTTTCTTCGACTTTTTGAACCTCATTCAACTTTTCTCGAATTCTTCAACTTCTTTCAACTTTTTCAACATTTTTCAACCTCTTTCAACTTTTTTCTACATTTTCCATATTTTTCCGACTTTTTGAACGTCATTCAGCTTTTTTGACTTCTTCAACCTCATTCAACTTTTTTTGAGTTATTCAGCTTCTTTCAACTGTTTCAACATTTTACAACTTCTTTGAATTTTTGTCAACATTTTCCATATTTTTCCGATTTTGTCAACTTTATTTAACTTTTCTTGACTTTTTCAACATCGTTCAACTTTTTTCGAGATTTTCAACTTTTTGAAGATTTTCAACCTCTTTCAACTTTTTCAACACTTTTCATGTATTATCGACTGTATCAGCAATTTTCACCTGCTTCAACTTCTCTCAACTTTTTTCTGCTCCATTTTTTTCCGACTTTTCCAATATTTTTCGCCTTTTCAACCCATTTCTACATTGTCCATACTACTTTATTAACCTTTTTTGACGTTTTTCAACCTTTTACAACTTTCTTAATTTTTTTTTCGGCTTTTCAACTCTTTTCAATGTTTTTTAAATATTCCAACTTATTCAATATTAGTCAACCTTTTTCAACAAATTGCATATTTTTTCGATTTTTTTTCAACCTCAAAACGAAAAATCCAATAGTGGTCGGTCTCCTGTTACTACATATTTATGAAAGACATTTTTGAAAAATTTTAAAAGTCAATAAAGTATATTCACCTCAATTTTGTATAGCTCTTTCCTAGTTTCAGGGTCCTATACCTTTGAAACAGCTGTAGTCACGATCTTAAAATCTAGCTAAGTCATTTCATTGAATAAGTACAGTGAGTTTAGCCGCTGTGTTGGTTGAAAACTGTTTTTTTTTCTAGTTATGTTGTGATTAGGGACTTAAAAACTGAGCATGTTTTACAAACAAGTCTTCACCCGCTGGAATATCAGCTTTAATTTACCCGATTTAATATTTTTTTTTTTTTAAGACACTGCGTTGTTCTTTTGCAGCATCCCTAATTTAGCAACAAATACTTTCTCTTATAAAACTATTACCAATAAATTTATTAAGGAAAACAAAAAAAAAAAAAAACAATAGAAAATATTGCAAACTTCAGGTGCAGTTCAACGTCATCCATTTTACTGGCACTTAAATTTTTCCCCTTTTCTGTTAAACGTAAAGCTTTTAAGCAGCTTTAAGGTTGCAGTAGCAACGCTAATTACCACACAGCAAGAGTGTATAGAGCAAAAGAAAGAAGAAAAGGAGCACATATCCTGGCAATAAATTTTAATTACAGCAGCAGTAAATGTGTGTCATTATGGCACAAAAGGGGCGCCAAGAAAATATGCGAGAACCGCCATACTCACACATGGGCGTACATGGCTGTTAATTGGCTGCAATAAGGCACCAGTTGGAAATGTTGTCGTTGGTGAGAACGTAATGATGCTGTTGAAAACCTCGGCATTTTGTTAGTGAAGGCTCTACAGGAGATTAGTACATACTTGTATAATGGAGTTTAAAAAATTTATACATAGGGGCACCCTAGATTTTGATTAATTTGAATTCAAAAATATTCACAATTTTTCATAAGTTGACTTACATTTTAAATTCAATTATTTTTCGCGGGAAATACGAAAATCGCTTGGATCTTTTGATACTTTTTAACTCATTCATGCTTTTTTATTGTCTATATTTTCCACAAAAAACTCGATTTGATATGATATTTTGTGATATAATTTAACTAAATGCATAATCAAAATTTAAGCTTGATATCAATTAAGGCTAATGCCAAAAACAAATGTCACTGAAATGACATTTCACACTGGGTTGTTTATAACTCCTTTATTTATACAGTCGCTTGAAAGTCACAATACAAAACTGCTTGCATATTTTAAGGCGACACAAATTTTTTTTTTAGCCAACCCTAATGGATGACTTTATTCGAGCGTTACTGCAACAGGACCTACTTGCATAACTTCATTCCTGGTCGTCTTCTTTGCGGCGTCTATTTGTTGCAACTGAGAATATTTCTTAGAAATTCCTTTAAATTCCTAAGGAAAACGTTTGCTTTTAAGAGCCACTCAAGCTGTTGTACTCTTTGTTTGAGAAACATATTCACACGCATACTTACACAATATGGTATATAGGATTTACCAAGTGATATTCAAGTACGGGTTAAAGTAACTGCAACCTGAGCACTTAACACTAAGAAAGGAAGGACTCTGCTTTTTTTTTGTTGTTGTTGTTGTTGTCGTCATCATCTTACCAATGTATGTATGTAACCTAAGAATGATTTATTTTTCTCTTTTCAAGTGAAGTATCTGCCAAGGTAAAACAACAGAAAAAAAGGATGAAGTATGTCAAGAAAATGAGTTACCCTCGGTCTGGTCGAAATATATGTGCTGTATGGATAGATTTCCATGAAAGGTTTTTCGCAGAAAAAGGAAAACATTCTGCGCCACATCGACCTATTTGTAGGGTAAAGAAAATGTATGCAGTGAAAGTAAATATTCAGCGAAAATATCAACATAAACGATCGCATATTAAAATAATTGCACTCTATTGTATGGAAGTATTAAGCTGTAAGGCACTGCGCTGAAGCATATAACGCAAGTAAAGTCGATGCTTGTGCTGCTTACACTTTTTGTATAGCGAGTAGCACGTTGAAAATTGTTTTAAATAAAGACCATTTTGTGCTAAGTTGACAGGCGCGCCGTTTCGTTTAGGGATTGCAAACGTTGTTGTTCGACAAATGTGTCATTAACTGAGAAATCATAACGTAAATAGTCGGTTGCAACGCTTACGTAGGAAACGTGAATTATGTGCTAACATGTAATATGGGTCATCAACGTAAACGCAATGACGTTCACACACCAGTTCAAAATAAAACAATTTGCTCTAAGACGAATTACTTAAAGCGGACACAACTTTTCCGCATGGCTATAAAAGAAAAAACTGTACGACCAATAATTTTCTAAAAAATAAAGTATTTGGTCCAGTTGATGTTTCCAATTTTGCTGATTATTTTGTGGGTAGTGTTTGAATAGTTGATGGCTGACCGTTAAGCATTTTCAAAACTTTTGAGAAATGGAAAAATTAATTTTTAAAACATATTTTATTTTTTAAATATCAACTGTACGAAAAAAAAAAATGGAAGTACTATATAAAAAGTTAAGTTCTAAGTCTAAGTAATTTACAAAAAAAAATTTCTAGCATAAAATATTCTTAAAATTGTTAAAAAATATGCAAAAAAAACAGTTTTTTGTTTCATTGACATGTGAAAAAAAGCATGACATCATGGAAAAAAATTATTTTTCTGTATATTTTGCAAATTCTAAGATATTTTTACTCAGTGCGATTCTTACTGAAAATTTATAGCTTAGGAATTGATAATAGGTGAAATTTGGCGCATTTGGCTCCACGTCGGTCAATTGTTGAAGCTCTAATGAATTTGCCACTCTGAAAATTGGTGATCTTATAGAAAACAAAGCACCTTGCTTTTAAAATTATTTACAAAAAAAGGATATATGTATGTATATAACTTTGAAGAAGGGAATAATATTAATTCATGATTTTCAAAATTGAATGTCAAAAAAATTTTTTTTTTCTTAAATAAGTAGTTGTAACTCACTGAAAATTGAAAACATACTAGTTGAAATTATATTTTATTCATCCGGTAAAAAGCTATAAGCGTTTTAAAATAATGCTTTGCAATAAAAGTCCAAATATTGTACCTCTTCCACTTCTGCCTACAGTGGCGCGCACATCCTGAACACATTTGACTTTGTGTAGCTCTAGAAACCTTAAAAATACAGCAATCGTAACCAAGATTTTTTACTTAAATTTCTTATTAACATTAAAAATAAAAAAATATGAGAACATCCCTCAAAATTGAAAGCAAAACATTACGTTTAATTCATATAATAAAAAAAAACTCATTCACCCCTATCGTGAATGTCCGAAGGAAAACGATTCTTTCGGATTTCTTTTTTTCCTGAGAGCAAAATTTAGCAATCATAAATAATTGAGGAAAGGAAAACTTCATATCCAGTCAGTGCTGCCAAAATATTTCCAATTACTTCCAATCAGCCAGTAATGCAACTGTGATTTTGCATGTTTGACACTAGCTTATCTGTCAGCTGAACAAGTTTATAAATAAAAAGAATGAATTCAAATAATTAAAAAAAAATTGTACAGAAAAATTGTGAAATTTTATTTACAATACTAAAAAAAATAACCTCAAATAGAGAATAGAATAGCATAGCTTCATAGTTTGCCATCTATTCCTTTCTGTGAAGCATTTGGCGATATTCGAATTGAACCAATATCTATAATTGCTCTTTATTTGTGTTGTTAGTTTTATGTATGTATGTTAAAAAAATCTTTTTCTTAAATAAAATTACAAAATATTGCTTGCATTGCTTTTTCCTCATTCAGTTCCTTACTACAAAGTTGGAAAAAAAAACTTGCGAAAAACGTCAAAAATTCTCCTTCAAATATTATTGCCGATAGCTAATTTTCCAGGGAATTTTTTCTCATTCCCCAAAAATTTCCACGATTGCAAAACAGGCAATTGGAGAAAAATTTCGAAGGAATGTTTATTCATGATAGGGGGTGATTGTATCCACTTTTGCACTTTCAAGAATTAAATGTTCAAAATAATATTTTTATTATTTAGTCCCTAGGCTTTGGCTTTAATGACATTGTTGACTCGTCTGCGCATTCTTTTAACCAGTTTCTCGATGAAAATAATGCGAAATAATGATCCACTCGCCTTAGTTTTTTGGTGGATTATCATACCGTGCTAGTCGTTTTTTTTTAACAAAAACCACAAATTTTTGATGGGGTTCAAATCTTGGCATTGAGCGGATTACTGCATCATTTGAAATTTTTGGCTATTTAGCCAATTTCTAGTAATTTTAGCGATAAGTTTAGGGTCTCCATCCTGCTGAAAAATGATTTCGTCCTCTAGTTAAGCACTTTCGTTCACAAAGTCTTGTAGATTCAGCTCCAAAGTACGAAGATAACCTTCTTCCTTTATAATGCCATTAATTTTTACCAACAGCCCAACAATCCACCAAAAGAGCAGCTGCAAATCACCTAGTTACTTCCTCCATGTTACATTGTTTATTTCACTTGGTGCTTTTGCTATGTTTCATATGAGCAGTGCCAGTAGCAATCTATTCAATCGACTCAAAAATATATTATGTTTGACCCAATAAACCAAACTTTATCTATGAATTAAGGGCATAGTAATATAAATTTAAATTTCCTAATAGTTAATGAATACTTTATGAATCTATTAATTAAACACATTTATTTATTAGAAACACACTCTTTTCTCAGAGTATATGATCAATATGTCTTGCTTCTGTTAAAATTGGCGCATAATCATTTTAAAAATCCTAGCACTTTTTATATAATTGCTCTAATGAAACCAATTAGTTACGTAGGTTTCCAAATTGATTGAGTTTTTAAAATCACTGAACGGAATGAAAATGGAAGTTTTCTATTTCTGTTATTAATTGGACGTTTATTTCCTAAGTTGTTCAACTTTAGTATTATTTTACCAGAGAACCAAAGTATATACTATAGAGTATGGGTTTAGTGAAGACATTAAGTTTTTTTTTTTGTTGTATTATAAACTTTAATATTAATGAACAGCATATATGTACATATGTATGATAAAATTGATATATATTTGGTGTTCATTAATATTACAATTCATAGTACCTTGAAGGTACCAAAACTTTAAATAGCCTCAATAATGTTTGGCGGATTTATATCATTCATTCAAGAACATATGATCTGCCTTCCAGATATGTAGCACCCACTCTGCGACTCCCACACTTCTTACATGCAATTAATTACCAAATGGAGTGCTTATCTTCTGTTGGCATCCTGTCTCAATACTAATTGGCCACAACCACGACTATAAGAAGAAAACAAATATAAAATATGTGCGAAATGGAGCTAACAAACCATTAATTTAATTAAAATCCATACAAACGCAGCAACACACAACACTCATATACATAGAGTACAAATACAAATAAAATATTCTTAATGTAGCATACGTATAGATTCACAATGATAATGCATAGCGATACAACTGATGGAGATAATGGGCGGGGGGGGGGGGGGGCACATCATCATCATCTATAACGAGAAATCAAATCAACTAATCATTTATTTATTCTATTACTATTTTCTGAGTAGAATTGAAATTTTACTCTTTCTCTCTCTCTCTCTCTCTTACTTTCACTATTATATTTGTTAGTAATTGCTCTCAAATTGTAACTGATTTTTTTTTGTTTCTTTCTATTTACAGATGGTTACCCAAATCGGCAATGCGGCCCGTCGGCCCCGAAACCTCACACACCGATTGTATACTGGTTGTTGGTGTATCCCGTCCTAAATTAGCCGTAGTTTTTCTCACCGTCATGTTGATATCGCTTTTTCTTACATTTCACGTACTCTACGATAGCGCTGTCTATAACATTCAAGCAGCACAGGCCGTTTCAGAACATCACCATCGTTTGGCCATGCTGAGTAGTAGTGGTGGTAGCAGCAGCATTAGTAGTAGCATTGGTGCTAGTGGTGTTGGTAGCAATCGCCTGCCGGAATTTGATAAGCCTGGCGAGACAGTGAATCAGATAAGTCATCCCATGGTATTTCCATCGAATCGTGTACATTTTCCTAAAACAAGCAGGCGACTGCCGCAGGTGAGTTTTGGTTTAGATATAATGGTATGAGATTGCACAGTGGGGCAAATGTGGGTGTTGATATGAAAGTTATCAAAATTTATTACTTCTGCTCAAATTAAATTTCTGTTCAGTCATTAAAAAGCGCGACAATAGCGAAAATATTTTCAATAATTTCAAATGTTTGGGACAGGACATGACATGACAAAGTAATCCTTGCTAGTTAATTTTGCTGCATATGAAATATTTCCAGAATATTTATTCTTTTAATGCTACTTTTGTGGAAAAATAAAAAATTTGAAAATTTCAGTACCTCGTTATTTTGTTCCACTGTGCTCATTGTGCGGTATAAGAAACATCTCAAATGATTGCCGCTTTGAAACAAAATGAAGAAAACAAAAAAAAAATAATTTTATTTTCTTTTATTACATTTTCATTTCACTTAATTGCCAAACACAAACAAAAATAAAACGGAAATTTCATCAACAACAACAACAACAACACACACAACAATAATTGTCGAATTTCAAATAGGCGCTCATCATTGGCATTCGAAAATGTGGTACACGTGCCCTACTCGAGATGCTGTACCTTCATCCGCGCATACAAAAGGCTGGTGGCGAGGTGCATTTTTTTGATCGTGATGAAAATTATATGAAGGGTCTGGAATGGTATCGCAAAAAGATGCCGCATTCATTTAGTGGCCAAATCACAATAGAGAAAAGTCCGAGCTACTTTGTATCACCAGAGGTAAGTGGAATGAGATTCTTGAAAATGAGGGTTAGAGACTTTTTATGCTTAAATGTTTTTCATTTTCATTTTCTTTTGTTTTTTCTTTTTATTTGACCATTATATTACCTTCGTCATTTTTATCGTTGTCGCTGCCGTCTTCATCTTCATTTTTATCAGTTTTTTTTTATGTTTCTCTGGGTGAAATTGGAAAGTTTTATTAAAATGTTTCAAATTATCCATGGTTCGTTTGCTTTACTTTTATGTAAAGATAAATGACAGTCATTTTGTAACATTATGTTTGTTTGTATTTGTTTTTGTTTTTCATTTTATTTCATTTAGTTCATGGAATAGTACCATTATATTTAATTAAAATTTTACATTGCAAATAAAAAATCTTTTTGAATGTGAAACTTCTTCAGGAATTTTCCACTCCATTATTTGAATTCTTCGAATTATTTTTGATTTTATGTGCACTGAATTGTTGTGTACATAATATTTGAAATATATATGCATCATCTTTTCATATTAAAACTTGTCATTAACATTTAATTAAGTAATGAAATTAAATATAAATTCTTCATTATTTTGAATGTAACCCAAAATCATATGCCCTTATATGAAAAACTTTTCCCCTTAGAACTGTTTAAAATTTGATTCATTTAAATTTAAATAATATTTCGGCTAAGGTTCGGTCAAATTCTTTGGTTCTATAAGCTCTCTTTAACTTACTCAGAAATTATTTCTATTGAAATAAGAGTCTACATATTCAATTTCATAAAGAGCGTCTATCTGCATCATTAACTCAAAAACCACGTTTTTTGAGTTATGTCAGTATTGAAATAAGTGAGCGATATATAGATTGATAATTCAAGGTATCACAGGATTTTGGGCCTTAAAATATCATTTGAACAATAAAATCTCTTTAATGTTCTTATCACTTTTACTTGAATAGCTCTTTGTGTAGCATTTTATAGCATTTTATTGTATGGGAGACGCCACGCCCTTTTGTTGAAATTCGATAAATTTTCATTTGATACAAGACCGAACTATTTCTGGCATTTGTGTGAAATTTCGTTTCATTACCTGAAATAATTCTCTCAGTATAGCGTTTGAAGTTTTCGCTTGCATGGGAAGTGCCATGCCCTGCAGTCGAAATTCATCAAGTATTTGTCCAAAGCTTTTCTAATTTTTTTCACGTATTTTTGAGAAATTTGGTTACACTAAATTAAATAACTCTCACAATAAAGCGTTTTAAATATTTTTCATGTATGGGCGGTAGGTGTGTCCATGAACCGATTTCGCTCAATTTCAATCTCAATATAATAGTTTCAAGGTTATTTTACTTAGTTTTTCGTAATCGTGATTTCTACAGACAGACATGGCTATATCGACTCAGATGATGACGCGGATTAAGAATATATACTTTTATATACCTGCAACGCCTCCTTCTATGCATTAGAAATGGAATGACAATGAGAATGAATTACTTTTTAAATCTACTTGTCTGCACAAATTCAAAAGTCTATGATATAAAAATAATATCAAATTATTTTTTTAATGTTCTAAAACTTTTGCAACTAAATCAATATTGCGATGCCAACAACAAAAGCAGCAACATTAAACATAAAAAGACAACAATAATTTTGCTGGCGCTTTTTGTTAAAATCAACAATATTATCGCATTCATTTGAGCAGAAAATTTTAAAAAACAAAAAAAGAAACTTTTCACTTACTTTTTCGGTACAAGTCGACAAAGAAAAGTTCAGCGGCCGCTCAATTGTCGATTGTCTGCGCAAGCAAAAGTAGCAGCAGCAGCAGAAACAGCAGTGCAGTAGCAGCAAAAATTGCTATTGCTGTGAGGAGTCCTCGGGCAATATGTCGTGAAGCATGCGAAAAATACAAAAGTGAACATGACGTTGCTGTTGCTGTTGATGATGATGTTGGGTTTGGCTGTCTGTGTGCCACAACTCGTTTGCAATCAAATGAACATTGAATGCAACATGAAAAAGGATTCTCTCGAGTGCAATGACATAAAAAATTAATTTATGTAAAATGTTTTATTTATCAAATAATATTAACAACTCTCACAATCAAATAGAATTTTCAATTGATATCTAAATAATTTAAACTTTTTGTTCGATTTAGTGAAAGAAAATTATTAGACTGTCTTGTATGCAATATTTTTTTTTTCTCTCAGTGTATTTTGACCGCAGCTGCTTTACTGCGTCTTCTCGCTATTAACTTTAAACGAATTTTTCGCATCACTTTGTCTGCAGCCACTTTTGTTGCTGTTGTTTGCCACTCTTGTTGCTGCTGCATCTTGCTGTTGTTGAATTTTTATGAGCTTAAATGGGACAACATCCAACTAACAGTAAAAGCAGCAACAACAACAACAACGCCAAATAATAACGAAATTGCGCCTGCAGCATAACAGGGTGAAAATAAATGGGAAACATAAAAAACAAGAGCAGAGTAGAAAATTGGGGAGCTTTACTACAAAATGGTTGATTGCGTACTGTAAGGAAAGAAGAAGAAAAAAAACCGTAGTAAAACTCTGCTATTTAGTAGTTAGTAGCAGCATCAAATGCAGTTTTATGAGCCACAACAGCAACAACAATATTATAAAAAATTACATGTTACTATCATAAAGTGGAATGCAGCTGCAGCAGCATTAGCTGCAACTGAAATTTATTTAATGATTTTAGTACTAAAAAGCTGCTAACATTGGTTTCCCTTAAATCATTAAAAAATTGCATGTAACCACAACTGCTCTCTCAATACCCTACACACGGGACATATTTACTTTGTAACCACTCTCGTTTGAAATGCAAAGAACGAGGCGTTAAAGGTTTAGAAAAGAATATATCGCTCATCTACTTCAAGACTGTCATAACTGTCATAACATAAAGTGGGAGAAAAATGCATTTAAAATTTTCAATAAGTTATTTTTTATATGAAAATGATGAAAAGTATGTCTACATAAACTCTTCTCACATAGCTAGTTTATGAGATCCTTTTCTGATTTTTTCACACAAAATATAACATGAAATGGCGGATGCATTATTAACTCAAAAATCCTTTTTTTGAGTTATGCCAGTCTTGAAGTAAGTGAGCGATATGTTCTTGGATAGCGTTACTTTCTTAGATGATCTAGCCACGTCTCTCTGTCCGTCTATCTATCTGAATAATTTGATGAAAATTTATATGTCATTAAACATTATTTAATCGAACTTACAGTCATTAAGCAAAGACCAATATTGTAAATTTTTACTTATTGATCAATGCTATTTTTCAACAAACATGACAAAGATAACAAATGGAACAATTTTAACCTGGTAATTGGTGACATGTTTCGGCTATTACCAATAGCCTCATCAGACCAGTTTGGTTAATTCTGTGCATGGACTCGAAACCCTGACCGTTCATGCATTGCAATTGCATATTTTGCGACGGCCGCTCTAATACTTGAGCTACTTAGGGACTTGTCATGAGGTGTACAGAGTGCGCATATTCCATTTGTCATCTTTTGTCACTTTCTCGCTTGCTGCCATAGCCGTTAGACCGTCGCCTAAAGTCATGCTATGATTTATTTTTCGAAATTGTGGTGTTGCCAGCCACATATTTTTTTGAAATTCGGCGTGCTCTCCATATGGTGTAAGAAAGTTGATTTTAGATTTATATGTCATTTATTCCATTGTTTCAATTGGGATTAAAAAGTTTGGTTGAGCCAAATTTGTATTCAATGAGAAAAAGAAATGTTTTGTTGCTGTTGTTTTTCCCTAGAACTTTTAATTTTTGCGCTATTGATAAAAACAGTTTTGGTCAAAATTTTACCTTTTTTAATTTTCCTCCTAAGTAATCCATTTTCATTTAAAGTCACAATGAGTAAAAGATCCTTAAAATAAATCAAAATATGCAGCACAATACTTTTTTTCCATTGTGAACTTTTTTTTAATTTATGACGGTCATAAAAAAAAAATGTTTACAATAAAAAAAAAAAATGTTCTACATTTTTTAAATATATATGACGTCATAGAAAGAAAAATATATTTTCCGAATATTTTGAACAAATTCAAGAACATTTCACGCAGTGCGATTGAAAATTGACAGCTTGGGAGAAAAAATGATTTAAGGAGGAATTTTGACCAAAGCTTTTATTATCAATAACGCAAAAACTAAAAATCCTAAAACAAAGCATATTTATTTTATCCCATTGTATACAGATCTGCAAGAAAAAATATAGGTTTTTGTATAAAAAACCATAGTTGACCTCGACTTTGACCTTGAAGTTATTTGACCACCTTATAACTTTTTTTTGAAACACTTATCGCTATCTTACTTTGTTCTCAAGATATTAGCCTGGATAAATCACAAAATAGGGCACACTGTATATCACATATACCGCCGTAACAAAATCTGAAAAATGTTCATACGGTGTAGAGTAGGGTATTTAGTTTTTGGTGAGGCCAAAGTTAACACTTACTAGTTTATTTTTACGCAGCATTTCATTTTAGTTTTTATTCTCTATTCCCTTAAACAGTAACAACAGCATAATGAATCAGTGCTCTGTGTTGGGGGGCGAGACATTTGATTGCTGCCCAATGTTGCAAAGCACAATCCTTTTTGCTTCGCCATGCACTGTGGGCATAAACATAATATGCAACTTAAATTATCCATTCCGAATTATCAAAAAACTTCTAGAAATAAAATGCAAGTTTCTGTATATGAGGACTGCTCATATAAAAACCGTCCAAGCAAACAAATTATACTTATATTCTGTAGGTCCATTACCAGCGTATAGCTTGGGCAAATTATCCGTAGCTTCATTTATATTAAAACTTCACATCAACTTGACATGATTTTTTAATTTTGTGATTTCTATCGATTAATCGTAATTTTAGTTTTATATTTTTTTCGATCAAAAATAATCATAGTTTTGGATTTGATTGAAAAAATTGAAAATCCAAAGTTACGATTATTTTTGATCGAAAAAATAAAAATTCAAAAATAACGATTATTTTTGATTGAAAAAAAATTAAAGACCAATTATAACGATAATACACTGATTTTTATCATAAAAATCATAGTCAACATGGTGCCTGTCTTATACATATTTCAGATATATTCTATACTGATAATTTTTAAAAATACGAACATTATGGAGCAGACGAAATCAATTTTATTTGATTTTAAAAAATTTTCATTTTTTAGCTCGCAAAAACTTCCACTGTGCACCGCCGCCTGCGACTTAGAAAGGGCTTTTCATGCCACAGCTTTTTAAGACTCCTCTCTCTCTCTCTCACTCTTGGTGGGCGTGAGACCTAATAAATCTTCATTATTTACGTTATTAATATTTATTGACAGTTACATTGGGGAATTTTATGATTATGTTACGTTACGCTTTTTATAGTAACACTACGTTACTTTACGTTTTAGGTGAATGACTTTTAGTTGGTTGTCATTATGTATGTGGGTGTATTTAGTTTCGGTTACAGCTATAGTTCTAAGCTGCACAAGCACAAACTCAGTTATTTTAATAAATTATTCCACAGCATTTGAATCAGACTCTAGATTTTGATGTATGTTCTCGGGTGAGTTCAGGACATTTTGTTTCATTAGAATTTTAAATATTTTTAAGTGTGATAAATGTGACCCTTGTCATTTGCTTTAATTTCTAATCATTTAAATTTAATTTTCCAAAGTAAAATATATGTAGTAAGTAATAATTTTTCTTTGCTTCAGCTCAAAAACGTTAATATTTTTTGTGTGTTGATTTACGGACTTTTTGGTCGAATAAAAACAGTTTTAAAATTTTTTAATTTTTACAATTGGTCCAAACTCTTTATACCCGTTAATATTTTTTATTTATTCTGGTAAAACTCAGAAAAATTCAATTTCTTAATCCATTTCGTAATCAATTGAATCAATATAATACAATTGCAATCCTATTGTCAATATTTTTTTAATGCACCTACAAAAAAATGAGTATTATTCACAATAAATTTACAATGTAAATATCCGTATATAAACAGAGCATCTATGTTGTCCACTTTATGTAACAATCATATCCAATGTTTAATTATCCCTGAAAAGACAATTTTACGCTTTAAGCGACAAAATGCTGGTAAAATATTGTTGCTGTATGCTATGTTACACATACATACCTACATAAATGAATACGTAGACCTACGTATAGCATAATGTTCATACGTTATTTCACAGTCCTATGATTGTTAATTTTAATAAATGCCATCAACTGTACGACGACAATATTTGTGGTGTAAAATTCCACTACATTTAAAATGTCAATATTTTTTAATTTTAACTCACATGGAACTCAATCACAAAGAGCATAATGCGCTTTTATTGCTCGTTGTTTTTAAATGGACTTTTGTTTATCTATTTTTTTAATTTGTTATTAAAAATTTTATGTATTTTCAACACTTTAATACTCAGTACGGATTTCCGTTTTAGCACCATGTTACTTTTTATTTAAAATTTTTCACTGTGGCTTCTGCTATGTTTATTTGATCCAACAACGGTACGCTGAAATCTTGTTTAAAACATAATAAAATTTGTTGCCAGCAAGCGGTTCACACTGGCATCGAAATTAGCACGATTTTAATCTAACTCAAAATTAAAAATAACGCTTTTGAAAATTGCTTTCACACTGACATTATCGCGATTTCACTGACATTAGCATACGGTTTGACATAAGCAAAAAAATTTTGACTCTTTCCTTTCCTGCTTGTCATATTTTGCCCATTTTTATGACCCTTCCACCTGCTGCGAAAGTCTCTTATGGACGTTCCCTTATCAATTTATAATTATTTCAAAATAAAGAAATACAATGATTTAATTAAAAATCTGAGTTAGCTGTAATTTATTTTGACGATTTTTTTTGAATTTTCAATATCAAGCAAAACATACGATAACAGATTGTTGATAGCTTTTATTTTCATAAAATACTGTCTCATTGTCTCTCAATATAGTAAAATCAGTCAAAGTTAACTAGCTATATTTTGGAGACTAGCAATCGTTCATTTCCATCTGCTAAGCATATGCAATGTTCCGTTTCCTTAGAGAAGACTACTCCTACTGGCCTTACACTAGCTGTCATAAGTAATGGAAATCACAAAGCCTCTAACATTCCTTACTTGTTACTTGCTCCAATCCGAATTTTGAAAGAATAATGTCTCTTCTGCGGATTTTCTTGTAACTACTTTGTTAAAAATTTTCAACTATTACTATTATATCAGAACAACAACGTACAGCACCGTACCAAGACTTTGCGTGGGGGGGGGGGGGCGGTGGCGTGGGCAAATGCAATACCAATTGCATGATTTTTTTATTTTTCTTCTTCCAAAAAAACAAATTTGCAAACAAATGAGATTCGTGGAGGGGAAGCCAAGCCCCCTCTTACCCATATGATGGGTACGGGCCTGACAGCGTATCATATAATATTGTCAACCACATCGAAGGTTTCGACAAAAATCCTATTCACTAGAGTCAGTCAGAAACTCACCCGAAACAATTGGCAGATTTACGTCCAAACAGATCATATATTGATTAAATATATCAACACTCTAAGCATTTCTGTAAAGTATATGAATTAGTGATAAGCCTTGTAAGCTTCTCCAAATACAGTACTGCGAATGTACTGAATTCATGGTAGAAGTGTACTTTTCGGAGCTCAAACGTATATTTTATTGCATCAATCTAAATAAAAAAAATACCATCCATAATATGCCATTGTATATTTATAAGGATTATTTGTTAATAAAAAAAAATTGTGAAAAACAAAAATTCACAAAAATGTACTTCCATTGTACTTTTTGTACTCTTTAATGTACTGAAAAAGTACTATTAAGTACTATATAAGTATATACTAATTTCATCACTACTTCAGTATCGCTTATGGAAGCATTCACCACAAATCTATCTGTAATGTTTTGAATGAACGAACTCCAGCACTCAATATTGTCAACCGGAGACGGACTCAATAAGGAGGCTCACATTCGTTTTGAAAATTTGCAGTAACAAAATAAAAAGTTTATCCATCCGCTTAATGAATAACATCTAATGACGGGACTAATAAATTAATTCAAGCTTAAATTAAAAAAGTACAAAGCACGTTTTTTTTTTCTTGGTAATGTCAGGCAAGTTTTGTTCCAAGTCGGTGACAACAAAGCTCAAGATCTTACTCGTGTTCTGTTTTGATTAAACAATAGCGCTTTGCTACTTAATTTGCAAATGTATACCAACAAATGTTTTCGCTGAACTTTAATAATTAAGTGGTCAGGTATCATTCCATTCAAGTCACACATCTGGCGCAAGTCAACATATGTCTGCCGGCAAATATTACAGTGCCAGAGTACGGGCATCCAAAATCAACTTAAGAACTTTCGCCGAAACTCGAAATTCATGAGTTGGGGATACGTTTGAGAGACTTAAAATAATGACATTAATTAGTTGAAGACTTTCGTGAAGGACCCTTGCTTTGGAAAAAAATAAAGTACATAAAAAATAACCTAATCATAATCTAACTTAGGTTGATCTTTGAGCAAATAGCTAAATAACTATAATTTCACTTTAACCTGTTTCTGGCACATTGTGCTCTTTGTAAAATGTTTTTTGTTGGCTGAAAGCTGTAACCGCTCAAACCAGAGTTCAATTGAAAAAACAGTATATAATAAAAACTGTTGAAAATGGGTGGGCAAAAGTAAAAACTTTATTTGGCACAAATACAAGCGTGCTCATTTATTGCATTTTCATAGCATACTTTTTGGCACTTGAACCTACCACAAATGAATTTAAATTGTTTTATTTAACATAAACTTTTTTATGTTTTGCATTAAGTATCATTAGTGGAGGAAAAATTGTTTTAATTTTTTATTTTAATATTATTGATGTTTTAGATAATATTTAATTGCAATTTAATTAAATTATCTTTATTGCAAATCATAAACATTCTCATATTTTATAATTTAAAAATATAACACGACCTTTTGATGGCGCTTTACCACCTATACTGTGTCATTTTGAAAAAGGTCACGTGACCAACATAACGGTCATTAGTGCTGCCCTACTTTGCAATTTTGTTAATTTATGTTCTGTTTTGTTCTGTCCTGTTATGCTCTGCCTACTTTCCTTCTAATTAATTAAATGTTGACACTTACTTTGTTCTACCGCTATTTTGCGCCTATTTATATGCTACAACAATATTAATTTATTTCTTTTCTTTTTTTTGCACTCTTTGGCACAATTTTCTTCTTTTCGTCTTTCCTTCCTTCCTGCCATCCTGTGAATTTTTCACTTCATTTAGCTTTCAGTGAGAATTATTAGTTTAAATTGCATTTGCTCTGTTGGCACAAAGTGTCCAGCTAATATTTAAGTAATTATTTTATTGTACGTGAGCTTGATTGGTCTAAATAGCTTTACAAGGATAAACGCAAGGATATGCCAATAGAGTATACGTTTTTTTTTTATTATAATGTTTAATGCTATTGAATTTTATTATTTTTTTCTTAATTATAAAATTTCATAAATGTTATGGAAAAAAATGTATAGTGTCTGGGGGAAAAATATTCTTCATCCAAAACGGAAAACTCAAAAAAAAATTTGAGAAAATGTGAAATTTTTTCGGTTTGGTTTGAAACCGCATAAAAGTTTTTCTTAAATTATAGAATTCTATTTAGGTAATCAGGCTTTAAAAATGGAAAAATTCAGAAGCCTCAATTTTTACATGAAGTGATTAAAAACATCCTGTTAAAATATATTTAACTTTTTAATGGACACTCTAATATACATAGCATGCCGCTTGATTTACCCTTTTCATAGAATTTTAAAGTCACCCGTAGTATAGTTCATTCTCTTGCTCTATTTATAGTATTTTATGTTATAGTTTTTACATCAATGCTGTTAAGTGGCATTTTATATACCGTAAAAATGGATAACTTTGAAGAAAATAATGACAGTTTGAATGCTTTTCACTTATTTTATGCTTATTGCTTATTTCATTGATATTTTAGCTGGAATATTAGTCTTGTAAATGTATAGGTTCTGTTGTTTAAATTTAAAGTTCCCATTTTATCTTATTGGGATTTACTCAATATTCGTATGACGAATTAAATTTTTGCTTCTTTGGAAGGTATCATGCACACTTCCGCAATTCCACACACTTTTTGTACAATGGATGAGCTTGTATCACATCAAACTGATCCTGAACCTAGAAAAAGTTCGACTGAAATCGATAGAAAATCGGTGCATGGCGGTTCCGTATCAGATCACGATTAAAACTTAAAATCGGATTTCCGATTTCTTGGAAAAATCGGTTGTTTTAAGTATTTCCGGGTCTTTGGTTAAAACGCTTGTATGAAACCTTATAAAAATCTCAGTAAAATTTCAGCAAACTCTATTGAGACTTAGAGGTCGCGAGTATTATTTGAAGAGATTTTAAAAATATTTATGGTCTTGTAATGCCTGTAAAATTAAGCGAAAAGTAGGCTTATACTATATACGCTCTTAACGCCTTATAGTAAGAATTATTTTAATAACTTTAGAGCATATGAAGCCAAACAGTTTAGTCTAACATCTGTCTTATGCCTGCTCTTAGCTCTTCAAAATATAACTAATCCTAAGCTATATTTCAAGGATAACCACTTAAGTACTTTTCATCAAAGCATTGCACTGTTACAGTACAATTATGGGCACTGTAAACATATACATACATATGTACATATACTTGTATAATGCCGCATAACCTGATTAAGTCACTTGAAGTCATATCACTATGCGATGTGCCGCCGTCGCTGCTCATCTAACCTCTAGCAGTAGTAGCAATTTGAAATCCTACGATTAGTTCTATCGTATGTTTCTAATTTAAAACAACGACAACGTTTGCTTCGCTTCCAATTGACGCTACCATTGAAAGTGGTGCAAATGCTGTAGTAAACGACATATTTTCATTACTTAGGAAAAAAAACTCTGATGTTTTTCTCAATTTCGTTCAGCTCGTATTTTCTAAATGTTTTTTTTTGCAATTTTTTAACCGCTCTTTTTATTCCACTTATTCTTTTCATCCCTCCACAGGTGCCAGAACGTGTGCGCGCCATGAATGCAAGCATAAAGCTGCTGCTCATCGTACGTGAACCGGTGACGAGGGCCATTTCTGATTACACACAATTACGAAGTCACGCGGCAACGGCAACACTGCCACTGGCCGATGTTAGCGCATCATATGCAACTGTTACAGGTGGTGGAGGAGGTTTAAGCCAGCAACAGCAGCAAAAGTCTTTGGCAGCATCCTCATCAGCGTCATCATCGTCATCGTTGCTTTATAACAGAATATCTGCGTATTCCTCTGCACAGTTGTATGATAATTCAATTGGTGGTGGAATCGATAGAGGAGGCGGAGGTGTCGCTGGTAGTGGCAATGGTGGTGATGTTCCTGGTTATGCAGGAAGCGGATATGCCAATCGACATTATGGCGTTGGTGAATTCTACACAACGACAACGGCACCGAGTAATGCAGCTGCCGCCGCCGCTGCTGCAGCAGCAGCAGCACAAATTGCAGCCAAGTAAGTAAATAAAATTAAGGATGCAAGAGAAATGTTTTAAACTTTTTTATTATTTAAAATTATACCTGCTGCTTTTTAAAGATCTATCTATTCTTTAAGTTGAATTACTAAAATTATGGTAGTACTTAGTTTTTAGCTTAAGTCCAGTCAGTAAATTGAAAACAAATTATATTTTTATGTTTTAAATATTGAAAGAGAGTTTGTTTTTTTGAACTGTACAAACGGTACAAATTAGAAGAAAAAACAACAATAACAACACAGAATTTAAGAAGCAACATAAGCAACGAAAAATCAAATCAATAACATTTGTGTGAGGTTTATCAAAAACATAATTTTAAAATAAAGGATATTTATTTTTAAAAAATAAAAAAAAATAAGTACGCAATAACCTTCCTTAGCATAAATATGTTGTTTTAAAAAAAAAACTATTAAAATCGGTTCAGTATATTTTGAGTCAAAGCGTTACAAACCATTTCCATAGAAGCAATCTTATATCAATAGTATAGAGCATAGATTATTACTCGTATTTTATAACTTGAGCGTATGGCCTTAACAAAATTTCTGCAGTTATTTCAATGAGTCGCTCGTTCCCGCTTCTCCCACATGATTTTCTATCAATCGGCGCCACTATGTTCTGGGTCTTTCTCTGCAGCTATCTACCTTCAGGTTTCACTAAAACGCTAATAAAAATGTTATTCAAATTTTTTCCTGATCGTGTGACTTATATTATAACAATTTCATAATTTGAACTCAGAGAAAAGTTTGGTTGATAACCAAATTGACTTCATGATTCGGGATCATATGGGGGAACTAAGTTCTTAATACTCGTCTCAAGCAGTAATTAACAAAAACTGGTATTCCTCGCGTCAGTGTAGATTTCAGTGACCATGAAATATAAAGTAACACTATTATTATTATTATTAAGTATTCTTTCAACGTATGGAAAATATTTCTTTGCTCATGTTTATATCTGAAAAGATCATAGTACCAAAGCTAATACCAGCGCATCCCTAATGCTTTGATGTGCACTTGCTCCCACTTTTTATAAAAGTTTACCGTACTTTGCATATAAAAGAGGCTGTAAGTGCGCCATCGAGCGGATAAGCATTAAGCATTGACAACTTTTTGCATTTAAAAGTTTTTATTTTCACTTATACTACATATTTACTTTCTCTATTCACTTTAAATTGATAAATTGAATTTATGCAGCAACAATTGAATTTATTTAAAAAAATTAAAAATCATCAATAACATTTTTTTATTTTCTTCTTTTTTTTCCAGAACATTTGAGGAATTAGCCATATTCCCTAATGGCACTGTAAATGAATCCTACCGCCCACTCACCATATCCATGTACCATCTGCATTTGCATCGTTGGCTGGAAGTCTTCCCACGTGAACAATTACTCGTCGTCAATGGTGATCGATTAATTGAGGATCCTGTGTCGCAACTAAAGCGCATCGAATCATTTTTAGGTGAGTTACTAATGTGGCTATGCATATATTTACACCCATAGATGTATGTTCATAGGTAGAAGTAGGTAAACAAAAATTTATGTGCTTTTGGAGACTTTATAGCGTTGGCAAAATGTAATGAATACTATTTTTTAACTTGAACTTAGTGACTATGTAAGGGAAGAAAATTGCGCTTATACATATTTTGTTAAAAAAATATCTTCCGTGAAATATAAAACTTTTTGGAATGTCAGTTACTGAAAACTTTATATTTGCACAGCTAGGAAACTAAAAGTTTGGGACTATTATTTTTAAGCCCCATGGCAAAATAAAAAATAAAAACATACTACAAAATTTTCAAAATAAACACCCTAACATTCTCGTTACATTCGTGCTTTCACATACGCGTCAAATCGTAGTGGTAATTGCTGTCGTTTTGATTAAATTTGGTTGCATTTGGTATCAACAGCATTTTACATGCAATCTAACAACAACAATGGAAACTGGTCAATTTTGACAGAAACTCCGGTTTTCAAAATTGATTGGTTTTCCGTCAAGGAAATCGAATCAGTCACTCGTTCTCTTTCACTACACACACATATGTGATTTCAATGACATTTTAATTGATTGAAATTGAAAAAGTTTACATCATAAATAAATAATTGCACTTCATTAAGTGTTTAAATATCATGTAGGTACGAGCTTACTGCATTTTTGTAAGTCGCTATTTAATTTTAGCAGGATTATAACAAAAATTTAGTCAACTACGCTGAAGTATATTAAATAAATAAATTAATAACCTGCTGTATAAGTACCTACATAATAATTAAAATTAAATTTAAATGACTGCATGAGCTCCCAACTCAACCAAAATATGATCAATATTTTAATTTAAGTCTGGTTTTACGCCCTTTTCATATGAAACACTCATTGGCACATCTGATGATTTTACGTCAGCCAATTCGAAATCACTGACGACCTTTTTAATGTATGCGAAATCACCATCCTCATTCCTGTTGACTCTCAGTCCCAGGAAATTCTGTACGTCTCTTAGATTTCTTATTATAAACTTCCATCCCAAAGTGTTCTCACAGGCCACGTGTTTACAAGCTATGATAATATCATTGAGGAAAAAAAATATTTAGCTTCTCCAAATGCATTGAAACTTTTTTTCCTGCTTCTTTCAACAAATTCAGATGACTTGTATATCAAGATTCTGTTGAAAAAATAAAAAGTGAAGCCTTAAATTATGGTTAAGTTTGATTGAAAATAAGATTTTGCTGTGATCTTAATTCATTGTATAAATTACTACATGATGCAAAAAGTCCCGGGAAAAAGGATGAAAACACAAACTTTTTGATAAAAATCTATTTTATACTTCAACATAGTTCTCTTCGAGGGAGATACACTTCATCCAACGATGCTCCAACATTTCCATACTTTTTTTATAGTAGTCGACGTCGAGACTATCAAAATAGGCATCAGTTTCGAACTCGACCTCCTCTCTTTCCCTGGAGCCAGAGATAATAGTCGCTGGGGGCCAAATCTGGAGAATACGGTGGGTGGGGCAGCAATTCGTATTGCAATCCGTTCAATTTTGCCATTGCTTTGAATCACCAACACGATGTTGCTTTTGACCAATTGTCAGCAAACGCGGCACCCATCACGCGCACATCTTTTTCATTTCGAAATGCTCATGCAAAATATTGAATATACTACCGATCGATAACTTCATTATGTCTGCTAGCTCTCTCACTTTCACGTTGTGGTCTTTCAAAACGATCAGATCGATTTTCTTAATGTTTTCTGAAGTGGTAGCCTCATTTAGCCGGCCCGAACGTGGCGCATCACTGGAGCTCGTACGACCCATTTTAAATACAGCAAACCATCTGTAAACAGTTGTTTTCGACGGAGCAGATGTGCTGTGATATTTTTAGAGCCAATCCATTGTTTGCTTTTCGTCTTCTTCCGATCACAAAGCAATGTTTTATCAAAATGCGAAATTCACTATCTTCCATTATTTACGAAATACCAAATGTAGCGTCACTCCTACAGCGACAACTTCAAATCTACTAGATGAAATGACATCAAAATTTGACATTCCTCTTTAAAAAGTTGCCACTTCCGAAAAACCATATCGATTTAAGAGTGGTGGTGCCATCCCACCAAAATTCCCGGGACTTTTTGAACCATGTAGTATGTAAAAGTCAATTTATTGGAATACCTAAACCGTCATGACTCTTTTGCTAAGAATTTTTTTTAAATAAAATGTCTGACATAAAAAAGATTTAAGGCTATACTTTTTCATAAATGAAATTTTGGTCACAAATATCTTTATTAAACCAATTTTTTCATTAACTTTGAGCAAAATTACCTTCACGAATTTTCTTTTTTTTTTTTAAAGAGCTAGCTTAGTAAGTTAACTAACTATTCGATTTTTTTTCGGGTAAATTTTTGTTAAAAAAGTTCAGTGCCACATTTCATATACAATGATCCAACCCTAACTTTTGTAGAAATATTATGGGTTCTTTTGCTTTTTTATCTTTAAGATATTAATTTAAGATAATTTTATCAGTATGGTACCCTCTATTTAATTTAAGGCTATATAGTCTCCACCTTAACCTAAGCTTCATAGACTAACCTTATAAGTTTCTTTTTAAAAGGAAATATTTTGGTGTAAAAGTTTTATGACTATGCTTGGTTTTCTTGGCATTTCTATGAATCCTTGAGTCTTAATTTTTGGCCAATTCTGCTTAAAAATAATTTAGGGGACGTCCATTAATTACGTGAGCTAAAATAGGGGGGAGGGGGTCCGGCAAAATCTCACCAAATCTCACCAAGGGGGGGAGGGATCAAGGAAAACCTCACGTCAACTTTTTAATGCATAGAATTTACATTAAAAATTAATATTTAAATCTCACGGGAGGGGGGGGGGGAGGGGTCCCGCCAGATCTCAACAAATCTCACCAAGGGGAGGGGGGGTCAGAATTTTCAAAAAAACACCTCACGTAATTAATGGACGTCCTCTTATATTAATTAAGAAAAGCTTTAATATGAAATATTTTATTCGATACTGTTTAATAATTTTATTTTACAACATATCAACGTAATGAAAAATGTTTGCTCAAGGATTAATTAAAAAAATGGCACATTTAAATTTTTGCTTTTGTTTTTGCAGATATTTAATGCTGATTACTAAAATTTTTTCCCTCTCCCTCTCTCTTTCTCTCTCTTTCATTTTATTTTTGTTTCGTTGTCATTTACATGCAAAATTACACAATGACAACATGCCAGGCATCGACCATCGCGTCACCAGTAACCATTTTTATTTTAATGAAACAAAAGGATTCTATTGTCTGCGTTATGATAGCGGCAACAGATGTTTACGCGAGACAAAAGGACGAAAGCATCCGCATGTTGATCCTGTAGTTGTGTCGAAATTGCGTAAATTCTTTGCTGAGCATAATCAACGATTCTATGAGTTGGTGGGTGAGGATCTCGGCTGGCCGGAGGAATAAAAACCAAAAATTGCTGGCAAAAAAATACAATGCAACAATGTAAAAATCATTTACATGGACTGAAGGATTTTTTGTAATGTTTCTGTTATAAATTTTTTAATTTTTAATTTTACTATTTGTTGCAATTTTTAAATGAAGAAAATATTTTTGTGTCTGTAGTGGTGAATGTATATAAATGCGTGCATTTATGCAAGTATGTGTTTGTATGTACATATGTTGAGAGTCGAAAACTCCTTTTTACAAATTTAAATTCATATTGTTGTAAAAATTACTTCATATCAGTGTAAAATAATTTTAAAGCAAAAGAGATTGCATGAGAGTGCTTGTGCTATTGAATATTTTTGTCAGAACAGGGTGTTTCATCAATAGTTGACATATGCAGATTATCAAGATTGATTATGATCTTGCTATCATTGAGAAAAAATCGCCCACGCATTATAAAGAGAAAATCAGAAAGAAGAATTTTTTTTTTTTGCTTAAAAAGAAATAAAATTATGGGAATTAGTTCTTCATAATTAAGCGCAAATATGAGAAAAATTTTACTTTAGAGAGAAAATTAGTTTATGGCAAATTTTATATTTGAAATATTGCTGAAAGCAGATATCCTCTTCACATACGGGTTTTTCTTTCGATTTTTTGTTAATATGGACACACTTTTCTTTTGGACTTTAAGCTATTTTCAATTAATTGTTGCTAACAATTGATTTAAAATTGGTTGTTTTTTTTTTGTAAGAATTATCCTTATTGAAAATTTATAGTTCATAAACTGGGGATGAAGGTCACTTTGATGCACATTACATATTAACAATAAATATGCCATATTTTAAGCGATGTGCAACGATAGTTTTTGCAGTTCATATAATCAGCTGTCATTTATTGGATATAGTGGAACGTTGTTTCCTTTTTTATATTTTTTAAACAACTGTTTCTGTTTTAATTTTTCTATTTTAAATTGTTTCTAAAATATGATTTCTCTTTTTAGTTTTGATTAGCATCTTTATTCCCCTAAATTAAAAGACCTCAGTTTTGACGCGAAAATTAATTGCACTGCCATTTTGACACGTTCAACATTTAAATATTCATTTACATCAAGGAAATCTTTGCAGAGATCTGAAAATGAGGAACAGGGTGAACCACAGGACTTATATTTGTGTGAGTAGTCCATAATTTGTTTTTATATAAGAACAAAATTAATGATTATGCAAAGATCGGACTTGATAAAATATGTTCGTATTTTTCTTCGAAGTAAATTTCTGAAATCGAATCTTAAGAGGTTGCTCAAGCTTGATGAAAATTTTTCATATAAAAAATATATATATGTAAGCACTAACATTTTCTTTTAAAATAAAACAAAACCGAGTTTTCAGATACAACTACAGTGGTGTAGATTTTGTTAAAATAAATTTAGTTCTTCAAAGTCAATTTTTGTTTAAGAATCATTTATATGACAGTTGATCTAATCGAAAAAAAAAACTTATAATTATTTTAAAGCAAATTTAATTTTCTTAAAAAAATTTCTGCATTTGTGGAATATATTGCAATACATTGTTCATACCTAGTTGAATAAGCATACTATACACCAGCAATGGACAAAATAAGGAAAATGAGCCAATTTTAGCTCTTGACAACAAACACGTGTGGGATTTATGTTATTTTTATTGTTTCATCATTCAGAAAAAAGCATAACAAAACCAAAGCGAGCGAAAGAGAAACAACAGTGCGCACATTGAGGACAGCTTCTCTCGTTTCGTTTGATCAGTGTACTTTTATTTCTACACTCACGTTGTTCTTGCTTGATTCTTGGAATTGACTTTTCGTTTATTGCAGAACTTTTTTTTTCCCATCGAGATCAATTTTATGGTGGGGTATTTTTCTGTTGTTGTAATTGTTGCTTTTGTAGCTTTTTCTTCCAAAAGTTTTCCCATCTATGCTATATAGAACTAATGATAGCTTGGATGATTACTGACTATCTTCTATTACACACATCTTTAAAAATTCCATCTTCTAAATTTTGGCCCAAATAAATTTATTAAAGCCTCGTTATTACAAACAATAATATATGTGGCTCATAAATTTGATATTTGAGTTATAGTCATTTATCTAGTGATATCTTTAAGCAGCAATAATTGATGAAAAAGCTTCAACGACCTTGAGTGCCCTCTAAATATTCTATATGCATACTTAAAAAATGATCATATGAATTTGAAGATAAAACAACTTTTTCCAAAAAGAGACACCCTAATGTACATATGTATGTGTGTTACCAAAAATTTTGTATGCGAAAGTATGCTTGTATGTATGCATGTTTGTGTATGTATGAAAAATGATTTTATGCTATTAACAGTAAAAAACAAAAAACTGAGTGTGAGTTATATACAAATTTAATTTTATAACATTATGTGTATATATTGTATACATACATAAGTAAGTGACCGTTCAAACATAGTAACAAATACATATCATATGTGTGTGCGTGTGTTTGAATGCACATAAAATGTGCATTCGGCACTTTAGTCAACTTTGAAAAAGCGCAAACCAAAAAATTAACTTTAAAACTTCAATGACATAAAACTACTAGTCTGCAGAGTTTTTGTAGTAATTGAATTATTTATTTAATATTTAAATATTTTATTTTATATTTAAGTTTTATTCGGCAGTTAAAAGAAAGTACGAAAAATACAAATTGATATTGAAAATATAAAGATATATTTTCATGTGAATAATCTTTAAGGTAAATCATAATTTTTTAAAGTATGTGATACTACAATAATTTATTTAGTGTTTTATTCAACTTATTTTTACAAATATTGATTTAAATAACTAAAAATAACTAAACATTTTATTCTTTATTTATGCCACTAGTCACCTATGTATATTTTGAATTAGAAAATATTTACTCAAGATAAAAATCGAATGAGAATTTCTTTCCTTTCTGTTTTTTTTTTTATTTTTCATGGTAATCAATTAAAATTCCAGTTGTAATGTAAATTAGGCGCCAACAGCATGCAAATGCCGTTAACGAGAATAGAAAAGGACTGTTAATGGCTTGACACACTACCATACCAAAACGACGCTATTAACTTAATTAAAAAATGCTATGGCTTATATGCAAACAAATTGATTTATGCAAGTGTATGTATTTACATATATTCAACGATGTTCATTAACCTACCCAACGGGGCAAAATTTTTACACAATTTATTTATACAAGGCGGGGGCGGGTACATGAAATTTTCAACTTTGACCAATTTTATCTCGGAAGTCATAAGAGACCGATTTTTATTTTAAGATTCGGTTTCAGGGGGCAAAACTCCATGTTTCTAAAAAAATAGAATAGCGAAATTATTTGAATTTTTCTATTTTCTGTATTCAGAAAAGTTTTTGCATATGAAGGAACATTAACTCCAGCCTTTCTAAATATTTTTAAAAGTTGATCACATGCTTTTCTTCTAATTGTATATTCAACGCACCAAATCATGATGTCGTTGCATACGGTGTCGTTTTCTTCTATGACATTTTGAGTTGTGCCTTGAAATAGTGCAACATTTTTCAGAATCATCAAGCGTCTGAATTTCACTACCATCAATTGAATATGTGCAACCACCATTTGGCTCAGTTTTTTGTACTGATTCTGAGAAACTAATTGTAGACTACTTGCAACCTTTTCCTTAACAATCAACCTCCGCATATGCCTGGCACTCATTCCACAAATTCTTTTGCTCATTTTTCTATTGATTTAGATTTTTTTTTTTACTTACATAGTTTAGTTTTAAGAAAATTTTAACCTTTTTCCGTTTTTTATAAATTATTTGCTTTTAAAACACTTAAGATATCACTGCTGCTACTGCGTCAATCACTTTTTTAAATTTACAATGAAAGCAAAGCACGCTTGGATTGAAATCGACAACGGTAAATTCAGCAGCAGGGTTGCAGTTTATTTTAAGTGAACGTGCAACTGTCAACTTTTTGTTGTGAGACTCCAAAGGTTTGGCATATGTCAATCTGCTCTTATAAAATGCGTTAAGAGATAGCAGGAATTGGGACATTACAATATCGTCCAGATTTTTCCTATACGTTTGTAGTGAGTGCAAAATTGACACTTTCAAAATTTATCGCAGAGAAATAGAACAAATTCTATTTTTTGGTGCGATTTGACACAAAAGATAAATCGCACGTCCCAGTTCTGTTTATAGCTTTAAACGTTCACTGAGCAAATCTTTTCAAACCGCTTCTACTTCAGCTTTTAAATTGAAATAAAAGAAGCTCGTCTTTAACAGCTTCTAAGCAAGTGAATAAAATGCACATTTACTACATTTACTTTTTGGATGTGCTGGCATTTTGCGCGTTGGGTACATACAAACGGGCATACGAATTTAGATAATGTATGTATATATGAAAAAATTTCAATGTGTGTATATATTTAAATTATTATTATTAGCTAATTTATTTCGCAGTAAAAATCACTTTATCAAAATAATCTAATATGTAGGTATGCATGTGAGCTAGAAATCAATTTTGTTTTGTTAATGATGGTATAAAATTGGATATTTGAGTACTTCTGGTATATGCTCTGTTTAAAACAAAAGCAAATGGAAATTGATGATTGTTGTCATTATGATAACATGTCATTAGTGAGGATGAAACTTGGACAATGGCAATCAGATTTAAATTAAAAATAACAGAATAAAAAACTTACCCGATTTTGGTCAGTAAAACCTTTATGGTAAACGATAAAGTGTAAGATATGTTTTGATACTTCGAAATTTTGTATGTTATATCGCTTTTTTAGTAATTATTTTATTTTATTCAAAATATTATTAAATTTAATTTTATTTTTTAGATATTTTTTTAAGGTTTTCTTATAAACATTCTTAAGGGAGTTGAATTGACAGTTTCCAACAATAGTGTATTAAGCTCACTGAGTCAGCTATTATCCCATTTATTTAGCCCTGAAGAAACATATATACAGTAGAATCTCGCTAATCTGGATATGACCTTATCTGGATCCTACTGTAATCCAGACAGGGTGAAAAAGTAAAAATTTCTGTCCTTTGTAATCCGGACCGATCTTAGTTTCGCTAATTTGGATCGCATGTTATATCGTGCAATAATACAGTGAAATAAAATACGTATAGTTATGCTATATTCACAAGCTTTATTTTATATTTGCTTATACGCTTTATTCCGCCTATTTCTATATACGCTTTATTTAAAACTTTCCACAATATTAAACTATGACATTTTTGCAAGCATGAGTATGTGGCACGGGGAATTCCCGAATATCTTCTTACACATTTTGTATGATTCGCTCGTACACCTTATTTTGCCTGTTTCTGCGTGCGTTTATTTCATTCTTTTAGAACGGGGATTCACCGAATATGTACGAAATGCAACAAAAGGAAGGTTTTTAGTCAGTTGTTCAGCAAAATGGAATCAAAAAGGTCGCGTAAAACGGTAACTCTAGCCGAAAAAGAAAACATTTTATATTTTAAATAATGATATTAGGGGAAAAGTGCTTGCTGAAAAATATGCTGTCGGTATATCTACAATTTCTGATACAAAGCAAAATAGCGAAAAAATAAAGAGGTTTGTTTTCGTTTTTATAGCGCATTGGTCATTTTAGAATGCTGTTTTTTTTTAGCAACCTTTCCTTTAATAATTTTAATATGCCTTTGATAAACCGGATTTAAATTGATCCGGATTAGCGATATTCTACTGTATATCTAATTTTCTATTCTTAAGTAATTCGAAAAAGGAAGAGTCAGCCAGATTTCCGCATCTGAAGAAAAATATCACCGTTTACGATCTAATCAAATTAAAATCTTCCATATTCAGACTGATTTTGATGTAAACCAGCCATAGAAAGCCTGGACACTAATCGTATTTTTTAATTAACACTGTCTTAGCAGAAGGTATGCTGTGGTAAAAGAGACAGTGAGACAGCTTCTCTACAAGCAATCCGCTTGCAATTACTGTGCTGAAATTCGAAGGCAATACTTTCCTTGACACGCTTCGAGAAACATCGTCAAACATAGAGCTCAGTTAATTAAGCAAATTAATAATTCGTTAGTTAAGTGGACGTAATTTTTGTAGTCATCTTAAAACGGCGCACCAATGAAAGCTGTGTCCTTTGGCAGCGATATATGACTACTCCCTATACTAATCAATGAACTAAAGTTATAAGAACGCGTATCTCTAAGGTACGTATTAACTTAGTACTAATACATTTTGAATAGGGCAAAAAAACATTTTTTTTTTTTAATTATGACACTTAAATGGAATTCACACAACCGCAATATCGATATGTTCGCAAATTAAATAAAATGCTTTTATTTAAAATAATCAAAACTAATTTATTTTATATAAACCCAAATTTTCAGCAATGCAAAGCATAGTATTCATTAATACGCAGAATATTATGTATAAATCCTTTGCTGCCTTGCGCTGTTGTTGTATGCAACCTGTCGCGGCATTCCCGCTGGTGATTATTAAATAAATTGATTTCATTGTCTAACATAATTTCTAAATTTGTGTCTATATTCCTGTAAAGCTTGTGGGCAGTATTGCCAAACACAATTTATTTATTTTTTATAATTATTGATGATACATTTTTTGCCAAAATAGACAGTACTTTTTTCCCTTATATTACTTCTAACATAATTCAAGAAATAAAAAATTATGTAGGTACTGGGTAACATTTTTCTGGTAAAAATTTTAATTTTTCGGAAAGAACCTTCTCCGATTTGCTTTAAATTCTGCATGATTTAAGAGTAATTATTACAAAACAAAAACATTTCAATGATATTACCATACAAAATATTGCCAAATAATGTAATGAAATAATATTGATGCAAATTATAACAGAAAACAACGAATCTAAAATATAACACCACTTTAAAATACGATCTACTAGGATATCAAGGACAGTATTGTTCCTAATCATTCTTCTCATTATTTTATTTATATTATATGTTCTTTTTCGATATTTTTGAGTATTTTTGATGTTAATCGATACTATTCATCTAGATACTCGACTTCTCAATACTTTTCATCGACTTCTTAATTACTTATGCTCTTTTTGAATTTTTTGACTTAGATACATATCTAGACTTTTTCGATGTTGTTCGATATTTTTCGATTTTTTCGATAGAAAAGCTATATGTACTTGACGACTTGTTTAATGTTTTTGATACCATTTGACGACTTTTCAGGCGATACTACTCGATACTTTTCGGCTTCTGTCGACTTTTTCGATGTTTTCCTAAAACTTTTTTACTAAAATGTATGAAATTTTTCTAAAAATTACTAACAAAAAAAAAAAGGTTCTCAAAAATCGAATATACTGAAGCCTTGTCGAATGCACTCACCACGATTTTTCAGGACGTGTACAGTTTACAGCAGTTTGAGCAAAATATAGTACAAGTAGAACATCATATCTTAAAAGTTTATAAGAAATACCTTAAATAAGAGATTTTTTTTCGTATAGCATAGATTTTATACTTGCACTATAAATGGTAACACTGAAAAAATCTATACCATGTGTGTGCGGATTGCCGCAGGAAAAAAGTATTTCAGTTTATTTGCTAAAATTTTAATGCGGCATTTCACATTACATAATTAAATATTGATATATTAAATTTTATTCACATGAAAACATATACATAAAAAAAATGTTTTGATTTTTTTTTTTGCTGAAACTTTTAAATAAAATTTTATTTGAGAAAACAATTTTTAAAAGCAATATTTCAGAAAGTTGTATAAATTATTTAAAAGAAATAAAAAAAAATTAATATAGAACAATTTTATTACTTTAAAAACGGAATATGCGTAGGTGATCAAAAACCTAAAAGATATTAAAAAAAATTAAGCAACTAAATGTGATTTTTTTAGAAAATAAGTAAGTTTATTATAAAAAAAAATATTTAAGCCAAAAAAATGAATGCAGCAATTAATATTTAAATTAACAAAAAAAATAAAAAAATAAAATTATAAAAATAAAAATAATTTTCCTTTTTGTTAAGTTTGACTAAGTTTCAAAACTTGCTGAATAAAATGCGTGCATATCTTCAAAAAAAATAAAAAGACACATGAACTAGACATAAGATAAGTTTAACGTAACTATACTGAAAAACAAACATATATAAATTATAATTTAGATTTTAAGCAAACTAGCGTAAGGTAACAAAAACATATCAAACAAAATGAACAACCATGAAACTCAAACATATCAATTGCGTAATGCAATAAAAACTTAAAATATTAAAGACAAAAGAATAAGCATAAAATGATACATCATACTATGTCTTAGAATATGAATTAATTAATTTTAAGTGAATTTAATTAACTCCAAATTTATGCAATAAATAGCCAAGTAGTTAGTTACGCAGTGAAGTATAAAGATACAAAATCAACATCTGCTTTTAGACGTTTTGGCAGCTTATGAGAGCTTGCAAAACTAACTAAATAAACTACTTAATTATTTTCAAAGAAAACTACAAACATATTCGTATTATGTAATAAATTTAATATTTAATAAAAATATTTATAAAATTTGGTAAAAAGTTTAGCAATAGCTATAGTTTTTTTAAATTATTGCACTGCCTTTAAGTCTACAAATTGCACGATGTACTTAATATTGTACTTAGATGTTTAGCGAAATTTTTTTAAATTACTATTAAGCATTAAATTGAATTTATTTTTAGAAATGAAAATTTAACTTTAAGTTGTACAGTTACATTTTTTTTTTATAAATAGCATTAATAAATAGCAACAAATATTAATAGAAAATATAGTAACTAAAACATATCATGAAATATAGTTAAACATATCAAGTTAGTGCTAACGTATAACATAAAACTTTGGTAAATTGATATTATTAAGTATGAAGATTGATAATATTTATATAATACACCGTTTTGGCCAACAGCAGATCCCTACAAATGTGTTGAAAAAATAAGAAATATTTTTTTTTTGATATTCTATAGTTTGAAACGCTGTGTTTATTTCAATAATTTTTCTGATAAATCTTAAATAGATAATGATTTTATTAGTGATAACGCTGGATTGGTCAGATATAATTTCTTTTACAAATAATAATCATATACCCCATCTTTTGTATTCTTAGCTATAATAGCAGAATTGCTTAGCAAAAGAAAGTAATCAACAACCTTGTCTACATTAAATTTTAACTGTATGAGCATTTATGTACGTAGTTTCTGATTTAACAAGGAAATCTAATTAGTTCACAGAGAAGATTAAGTTTCTAAATAATCATGAGATGCATTACTTCTTGATCTGACCCATCTCTTGCTGCCTTGTTCTGAATTCAGAAATGGCAACTTTTTCCATATTCAAAGTATAACTTCATTAATTTCTGAATTCAGTTTTTATTAAGGCTGTGCAACGAGCTGATCGAAAATGTTCGAACTTTTGCCATACGCTACGAGTCTAACTCGAACAACTCGATTCGATCGACTCAATACTTGTTCAGTTCATTCATTGTCCGTATCATGGTGCCATGTTATAACCCCAATGGTCATACTCCCCAAAAAGTTTTGGGCGTTATGTCCTCCTAAAAAACGGTCGTAATCCCCAAAAAAATTTTGGGGATTATGACCACTCATAACAATGAACATAACACCCATGGGTGTTATGACCACTTTCTTTTTGCCTGAAAATAAAAGAGGAATTTTATATTTATATTCGAGGATTACACCCTCCCGTATCATACGATTGCAACTCATGAGTTTCGAGCTACTCAATTGTTCGAGTTTTGAGATGCTCGTTAGAGCGTATCGTGTGGTATGCTGAAGATTTCATAATATAAATTAAAAAATGAAATGTTCAGCTAATTAAAAGCATTCATTTAAAAATTCTATAAAATCGGTTGAGTAGCTAGCTCTAAAAGTTAATTTGTGCAGAGGGACTTTTTTTCCACTTTTAAATTTTTTCGAGCGACTTATACGCTGGTACAAACAGTACCTATATACCGAGATGAGAGCGAACACATCGAACCAAACGAACTGAGTTGAGTCGAGCCAAACGAACATGGTTCTATGCTGAAGTTTTGTGAAAAGCTGGTAATGTTGGCTAACTAGTGTTGAATCAATCGTAGCTAGTTTATCCAGGTGTGATATCACACGATCTAGGCGGCCTTCTTGGCTTGATAATTGCAAAAATCATATGAATTTTGAGTGAATGTAAAGTTAAAATTTCAGTGACTCCAATAAGTTTCCATAATTTACAAGCGTTGTTCTGACGTACGTCTCTCCATAATGAACTGTCAAACAATAATGACAAAAAATAAAATGACAGCATGAGACCAGTCACGCGTGATCTTTAAAAAAAATACAAATGGAAAAAAAGCCTCTAACTGAATCACCCAATTATACAAATGACGCATTTCAGGTAAATATAACCTTAAGCCAAAAATTGAACATAACCGATTGTCCTCATACTTGCTAGTCCTAGTCCAAGTGCTTTCGAATGGTTGTAATTATTTTTCGAAAATTCAAAAATTTCATCTTCAAGAAAAAACACATTTGACATTGATTTTGAAAAATTAATTTCAAATTTTGGAATAATAATTACGACTATTCGAAAAGCCATTAGACAATCTATCGAAAGCATCTGGGCAAGAATTTTTACTGTCCACCCAATAGGACAACGCTTTGCCTAAGTTTCAAGTCAATCAGTTAGATTCAAATTATAGCAAAGGACATTTGATTGTAAAAAAGATCAAAATATTTCCATATATTAGTGGTAATTAAGTTAAAACCTGTGCTGTTTGTTCCCTTGGAAAGCGATGAAATTATATTTTGTGTGAAAATTTTGTTTTGATTCAGTGAATTTTTAATGTTTTATTTCTGACAACACAGCCATGCTGAATTGCGTTATGTTTTTTTTATTTTTTAATTAAATTAAAATTAAAAATATATAAAAAAAATTTATTCAATATAAACCAAGATTCCCAAAAATAAACGCAATAAAAAAACAGCAATTTTTCAATACAGCAAAAAACTACAAGTCCGCTAAATGAAAGAAATAGTCAAAAATAATAACAATTAAAACAACGAAATTATTTTTTACACAAAGATTTTTTAAGAAAAAAAAAACAAAAAAATTTGTAACTTGAAAATTATATTAAAAAAAAGTAATTGAAAATGCAAAAATCATGCAGTTTTAATTAATTAAGAAAATCTTTTTAAACTATAAAAAAAAAATTCTTTTAAGTGTGTACATTTTAAAACTAAACTAATGGGAAAAATCCTTAAGAGCTTGAATGTATCTTTGTCAATCGTCTTCTTATCGAAATAACAAAAATAATAAAAAAAATAATATATATATTTTATCATACTATTCCCATCTAAATAACTGTCTATTTTAAAAATAGTCTTAGATAAAGAATTTTTTTCACTTTCTTTTTCTATATTTTTAAAAAAAGTACATATTGTCTTTCTATTATTTTTGTAAATTTGTGAAAAAAAAAAAATTTTATTTGAAAAAAATTTCAAAGATTCTTAGTGTATTTTGTCTGCCTGCGTCTAAACTTAAATTAATACTTCAACCGCAACATATCAAATGAAATAAAACTTTTACTGTCATTATTAAAGTTTACATACATTTACAATTACTACTAGTCCTATACATATGCATATCAACATACTTACATACATACTTGAAATGTCACAACTTACTAAAAAAGAAAATATAAAGTATTAGAAATACAATTTTAATTCTTTATTGAATGTATTAAAGAAATTTTTAATCATGAAACGTTAATGTACCTTGATTGCTATAAAAAGTAAACACAAAAAATTTACCACATATAAAAAAAGACAACTTTTAATTTTACATAAAAAAAAATTGTTTAATTTTAAAACTTTCAATATATTTATACAATATAGTGTCTATTAATTTAAATTTAACTTTAAGTCCAGGTCTGATTTCAAACGATTTATTAATAGTTATAAAGAAGCAAAGAGAGTAATGCATGTAAAATAAAGAAAAAATCATAAAAAAAATATTACGTGTTTTATTTGCGACATACATAATATATGTACATATTTACTTCGTATAGTGAAAATACAAATCTGGCAAAAGTTAAATTATTCTGGGAAATGGGAGAAAATATAAAACAAAAAAAAAAATACAAATAATTTTTTTCATGGTTAAGTTTATCCCTGTGTAAAATTTGAGCCTATGCACAGCTCTTCCTGAAAGTTTTTTAACATATCAAATTTCTAAACATTAGCAGCCTTGGCGCTATCAATTGAAACTTATCATAGCGCTAATGACGTAAAAAAAATCTGCTCTTACAATAAAGCAGCGATGGGCAAGTACAGGCACTTTCAGCCCTCATGGCCCTTTCCGTTATTTGACGCACAAACAAGCAACCAAAAGTTCGCAGAATTTCAACGCTATCGGCGTACAGCGTTGAGTTGAGTTATAATAAAAACAAAAACAACACACACAGGCGTTAGCGACTGCGCTGCATGGTGTTTCGACGAATGTAGCAACTTTTTTTTGTTTATAGTGCAATTTGGTTTTTTTGTGATGTTGGCGAATTTGAAAATGAAAGCAAAAAATTTAGTTTTTTGTTGCTTGATGTTGTTGTGCTCTAATGCTAGATTTCCGTGCCCAACACTTCAATTAAGTATGACACTACAACTACCAAAATCCGTTGATTCGATGCGGAGTTACAGCAATTAATGCATTGAATTTGCCTACAGCAGTAAGTAAGTTTTCAAAACAAAAATGACGTCATAAAATCTACTTCTGCTCACAAGAACTATGACTAGACTTACCAAAATCTGTTGAATTATTGCCGAGTTATAGCGATTAGTATATTGAATTTGCCTACAGCACCATCTATTGGTAAGTTATCAAAACGCAAATGACGTCATAAAAATCTGCTTCTGCTCACAAAAACTATGACACCAGATTTACCAGAATATGTTGATAAATTAACGAGTTATAGCTATTGCACTATTCAATCTGCTTACTACGCCATCTATTGGCAAGTTAGCAAAACACAAATGACGTCATAAGAATCTACTTCAGTTTACAAACACGATGACACCACATTTCCCAAAATCCTTCGATTAATTGACAAGTTATAGCTATTGGAATATTCAATTTGCTTACAGCGCCATCTATTGGCAAGTTATCAAAGCACAAATGACGTCATAAGAATCTACTTCTTCTTACAAAAAATATGACACGTCAATTGTCAAAATCGGTTCAGTAATAGTGGAGATATTGTATAATAAAGATATCTGAAAAACAAAATTTACTTGCTGCTGGTTCATGGTGGCCTGGTATTTTGAATTTTTATTGGTACACGATTCTGAGTTCGGCTCCGCTTTGGCAGCAAAATTTGCTGCATTTGCGCTGCAACTATAAAGGGTTCATTCAAATGACAATGGCGTCGTTTCTAATGAACCGATTTTGACAAATGAGATGTCATTCTTTTTGTAAGAAGAAGCAGATTTTTTATGACATCATTTGTGTTTTGATAACTTACCAATAGATGGCGCTGTATGCAGATTGAGTATTCGAACAGCCATAGCTCGGCAACGGATCAACGGATTTTGTCGAAATTTCGTGGGAAGGCAGCTTACGATTTTGTGACGCTACAGCCGCTTTGATATCTTGCCAATAGATGGCACTGTAAGCAAATTTAGTGTTCTAGCTATAACTTAGCAAATTGAATGCTATTAAACAATTGGTTTTCTGTTGTGCATGCAAAATAAACTGTTTGCTGACATTATCATATAAATACACTAGTCTGAATCAGTGCGTTTTCGGGTAGAATTATCCATTACTATAGTTTCATGTAAAATTTAGTATCAAGTCTACTAAGTACTGATTCTTCATAAAATTGACGCTTATGTACCTTTCTTCCTAGTCGAAATTAGTTACATACAGACCTTTTTTTTAAGTAAAACTATGACAACAGATTTATAATACTTACGGAACTCTTCGAAAACGTGGAACGAACAGGAGAAAAAAATGCAGCCGTCTAACGTTGATCCATCTAATTTTATAATAAACTTGCCAGTAGTAATATGCTATAATTTAATAAAAGACTTTTTTTATTTATTTTTAAAGTTTTATTTAACATGGAAAGTTATTTAAAAGAGCTCACTGTTCAGTACAGTGTGTGTTCCAATTGAATTGCGCACCATCTGCTGGAATCCATGAAAAGTTTTACATGGTGTTTACATAAAAAGGTGTATTCCCCGAAAACTTAGCTTTGCATTATTGTGAATTCAACCACATTTATTGCTTAAAGTTAAAAGCTTTCCACGAAAGCTCTTCGCAAAGTTAACTCTACAAAAAGCGTAAAATCTTTTTGTGTTGACTTCTGTGCTCTTTTGTTTATTTGTGCCTGCCGGCGTAGCACATAAAAAGTAAATGTGCACATCATTTTGCAAATAAAATTAATATATGAATTGGTTGCACAGTCAAAGGCAAGGTCACTGTCATATAACCCCCTGGAAGAAACCTCATTACTTTTGTCTAAAACATTTGAAACTATCTTACTTAGTTCTTGAGCTTAAACGGTCTTTTATTTTCCAAGTTCCATTAAGCAAAGGAATCGGTATATCAATTCCATCTTCAAGAGAAATAAAATTTTTCAACTTAAATACATAAATAATTTGCAGTATGGCGTGTCAGCTCAAAAACTAGTAGACTTTCAGAAAAAATGTCATATGCTTTCCAACCAACACTAATACAAATTATTTTCACAATTTTTTTTCAAGGATATTTCATTTTTTGGTGATTTTATCTAAGACAATGAAAAAAAACTCCACAGTAATCTTTTCTGTAAGTCTAATAGTTACCGAGTAAAAAAAAATAAATTAAATAACAATCGCTTATTGTCCGGCTACATCGGGCTAAAATCAAAATTTGATAAGTCAAAATACTTTTTATTTCAAAGAAAACATAAAATACCGAGCTTCTGCATCTAAGATATTTCAACAGATGGTGTAAAATTTTTATTTATTTCCCAAGTTTATTTAATCGAAGACAACTCACTTTTTTAAGTTAAAAGTTTTAATTAAAATATTAAGTTGTCCTCGTTTAAATAAACTTAAATAAAACAATTCATAAACATGGTATCCAAAATTTCTTTATTTCAAGTGTTTCTGCAAAGATGCCAAATATTTCTTATTCAAAATGTATATAGTATAACTAAATTCAACAATTAGTAAAAAAATTTTAATAAAAAAAAAAGCTTTTAAACCTAACATTTTCAGTTGACCGAATCAACTCAACTTAAACATTTTCGATGATAAACTCAACGTCGATTTTTGTTACGATATCTATTTTGGTGATGCTGATTTTGCCTATGAGGATGTTGATGATGTACGTGTTTCTTATGAGCTACGGAATGCATCGATGCATCAACGGACTCAACATTGCCCGAGTCATCACTAGACTTGGAAGTAGAATGCTCTAAAATTATAAAAAATAAAAAAAACATTTTCTTTCTAAACAAAGAGTATAAGAATAAAAGTTCGTACCGTTGCCTTCTTCACCGATTTCAGTAGAGGAAACAATAGGATTTTTAAGTATAGAAACCGGTTTAAAAACAGCATTGAAATCGGACGGAGATCCTTAAATGAAGAAAACGTTTTTATAGGTTGTTGTGCATATTATGGGAACCTATATGAAGAGTATTATAAAGCGGATGATGTAATGCAAATGTTATGTGGAGGCTTGTGATAAGGGAAATATGTACTCGAAAAGACTCGAAGTCAAGGGATAATAAGACAGAGCATATAACAACACAAAACAAAGGTTTACAGAAGACAACGCATGAATTTATTTATGTTTTTTTTTTTCTTCAAAATGTTAAAATGTAATTTCGAAATGCTAAGTAAAGATGTATGTAGGTAGTATATATGTAGTACACACAAACCGATTGGACTTAAGAAAATATCCTCAGTTGATGAGGCTGACGAGCTGGACGTTGATGAACGGCGTAACATAGATGTACTGAGCTGTGATGTCCTCTCAAGACATTGAAAGTTTCTAATTAAATCTTCACTTAGCAGCGACGTTGATGATAACGATTGAATGCAGTAGGAAAAGGATGTGGAGGTTTTAGGATAATCATCACTTTGGGGATCTTGTTTGACCAAACATATAAAAGGAATAACAAAAACAAAGACAAAATACTAATGTTAAATAAGAATTTGTTTTAGAAACTTTTTCAGGATATATTTAATTTTTGATAATGGACTTACCTGCTTTCGCAGTAGATCCGAAAGTTGTTGAAGAAATCACTGGTTTTTTTATTGCCATCAAAGCGGCACTTTCATGTCCAGGTGTTGACATATTTAAAGATGGTCTTGTCAATAGATAGCTGCATGGAGGAGTTGGGTAATCGTTTCGTGCTGTCGAAAGATGGGAATGGAAAAGAAAATTTTGCTAAGTCCCAAATAATGCCGAAACAGTTTTTTCCATGAATAAATAATTTTGAATTTTGAGTACAAATGAAACCTGAGTTGTTTATAGCATAAGTTGGAAATGAGAAATAGCATTTTGAAAAATTTTTGGCATCAACATAAGTACTCGTTTGCCCGACCTTTCTACAAAATTTTTAATTGACAAATCGATGGGCCGAAAAGTGATTCCGATATATGATTATATAGCATTAGAAGGTCGATCCGTTTATGGACCATCAAAAATTATTTATTTTATTTATTTTTTATTTATTTTATTTTATTTAATTTATTCATTTTATTTATTTTATTTAATTTATTTATTTTATTTATTTTATTTAATTTATTTATTTTATTTATTTTTTTTAATTTATTTATTTTATTTATTTTATTTATTTTATTTATTTTATTTATTTTATTTATTTTATTTATTTTATTTATTTTATTTATTTTATTTATTTTATTTATTTTATTTATTTTATTTATTTTATTTATTTTATTTATTTTATTTATTTTATTTATTTTATTTATTTTATTTATTTTATTTATTATTATTGTATATCATTATGTTTTAATATTTAAATTTTTTTTATCGTGTTTTATTTTATTTGATTTAATTTTGTTTATTTTAATTCAATATTCTGTTTAATTTAATTTCATTTGTTTTTATTTTATTTAATTTTTTATTTAATTTATTTAATTTCGATGTTATCTTGTTTGTTTAAGAAAAGGCATTGACCGTTTTATAAATTTGCATGAATATGGGTGAATTGCTTAAGACTGCAATGAAATAACATTTCCTTCTATTTTGTTTTACTTCATTTTATTTTGATATATTTATTTTTTATATTTTATTTCATTATGTACTTTTTATTTGATTTATTTTTGTTTTACCATTTCGTTGCAATAGAGTACCTAGTCAGTGCTTGCAAAATTTATGGGGGAATGTTTTTTGCGAAAAAGTCTTTCATATTAATCGGTAATTTACGAGCATGTACAAAAATAAAAAATTCGTTTGTTAAAAAATTTATTACAAATTTCCCATTGCCGAAAAAAAGCCTAATAATTTTCTGTAAATCTATTATCAATGGGTGAGGTTGACGTCACTTCTGCTGCAATATTACCTTGGTTTTCATCCATTTGACCACTGCTGGGCCCATTTTCTTTTGGTGTTAAAGGTTGGTCGCCATCTGAAAATGTTGCGATTTTAATATCAGAGATCGGCACTGGTATTGAACTATGTCCACCATTTTCTTTCACTTCCATTACATCATTATCACTGGTTTTGGGCTTCTTCTGAAAAAATTGTTCATGTAAAATTCATAGAAAAACACTTAAAATCGAATTCTTTCGAGGATCACAATTTCTATTAAATAATGCATATCAAAAATTAAGGATACTTCTTGGCTTCTTCACAGTAATTTCAGTAAGTACTTACTAGTTATATATAAATCATTAGTTTTCTAATTTTTTTTCGCATTATTGAATGGAAAAGTTAAATCGAATGTTTTAGTTATAATACCGTTACTTCCTCATTGTAAGTTTCAACATCATTTTCATCTGCGCTACTGCTATCGTTTGAAGTGCTGTCATCATCATTGGAGTCATCTTCAGGATTTGGATGGAAATCAGAATCGTCGTCAGAGCTTTCATTTGCATATTTTGTTAGCAGTTGATCAAATGTTAGATTATGCTCAGCGCTTTCATCATCACGTGGTCTTTTAGAGGCTTGACGATCCTCAGTAGGGCTCTAATTAAATGAATTTTTTAAAAACTTTTTAGCTCCTTTGATAATAAAAAGTATTGCTATGACCTTTTAACGAAGACATATTGTATTTAAAAAATTAAATTGAACTCTAAAGAGCAAAGCGCAAGAAATATTATCATATATTGCCCTAACTTTTCAATAGAAAAACGTTGATATAGTCCATTTCGAAATTAATGTGAGACTTGATCTTTGAAACTCTTTGTCAGTTTGAGTGACTGCGTTTGTATTGTTCATTTAAATTTTTATTATAAAAAATAAGATATATAGTTAAGTATATGTATATAAATAAGTTTTAGTTCTCACCTGTTCCTCATGAACCTGCTCCCGCAAGCGATGTACAAATACCCGCCTCTCTGGCTCACGCTGTTGACCCGGCCGACAAATAGCAATCGATAGTAATGCTTTTAGCTTAGCAATAATCCCAGGCTCTGAACTTCCAGATTTCATGGCAATGGCCTCCATTTCTCTTCGACGTATTTCTTTTAAGCCGTGCACACGAATTGCTCGCAGTTTACGACGTCGCGTCTGTATAAAGTAAACTATGTCGTGTGCTGAAACAGGACTATTACCGATCATGACGGCTGCTACAGAAAGTGTTATGCGAATCATACGCAACGTTATAATCAGCGTTAGAAAAGAAAGCCAGTTAAAAGGACGAACAAGTTTCTCCTCAGATTTATCTGATGAAATAGAAGTTTACAAAATTAGCTTTTACAGTTAGTATTTAAAAACTTATTCTAAAACCGAGTTCTATGGTGAGGCCTTATTTGCTGCTCGTAGAAGAGGGGTTTAGCCGCAGTTACTTCAATGCTGCTAGCCTCATTTTGCGCCGAAAAGAGTGAGAGTCTAAGCTAGCTCTAACTGTTAGGCAGTATACAGCCGCCAGTATTCCGTAACGAGAGACTAATAGGGAAACAGAGAGAGAGAGAGTGGGAAACACTTTTTTCTAGAAATTGACCCTAAAAGGGTGTCTTTTTGGGTTCGGGGCCACCCTTAAAAATCTTAATAATTAATTTTTGAACTTTCGATTTTCTTAACCCTATTTAAGTCTTCCTCCATCAACCGATAAAAATATTTTTACGGAAATTGAACGATGAATACACATGTACCCGGACTTTTCCAAACATACGTGTTTGAAATTCGCGTTTAGTTCGAATTCGTGCAATTATATGAGCACTACATATAGCACATTTAGAAAGCGGAAAGATTATATTTTTTTCCTAGCCGTTTCAAGCGTCTCTGGTAACTTTTGGTTTCTGCCCCTTAAATCGCTCATATACAATTAAAGATAAATCTGCAAAAATGTGCTGAATGACGTAAGCTACAAGTACTTAATCACAAAATAAATGCTACGCACTCGACACTTAAAATATTTTTGATATCCTTACCTTGTGGTAAACTCCATTTGGCTGTATCTTCAATCATTCTCAGCAAACGATCACTGCGTTCGATCACAAACTGACCCAAGCGGGTTGTGGCAAGCTTTTCGGTCATATTGTAAACTACATCGTAAAAGCCTTGATCTTGAGTCTCCATTTCTATTTCATCATTTGCTTCATCGTCCATTGGAGACGTTCGTAATTGCGACAGTTTTGTTGTTTCAATTTGAGGCTGTTTAGCCATATTATTGTAAGCAGGAGATTGAATTGTAACTGAAACAGAAATAAAATTATAAAGATTACAATGTGATATATGTGAGTCTATCTACAAGTTTTGACTTTGTACCGCTGAAAATTTTTCTTTCATTTTGTTTTGCTACTTTTAACATGAAATGTTTATATTTAAAGTAATTAAATTAAAATTTATTGAAAAAAAATTGCAATCTTCATACCTTTCATGCTTCACTTCTTTAATACCTACTTACTTAATAAGCTAATACTGTATCGCATCTTATCTGTGTGGGCTCAAAATAGTTTGTTTGGCGCTGTCTAGCTTCAATTTTGCTTTACATATAAAATTCGAATAAAAATATTATTTTTTAAATGCAATGACTAACGGAAATTGCGGGACATTGAACAATTTTAGAACTAAAATTGAACTTTGCTTGTCTGAGTTTTACTTTTTCATAGTCCAAAAAATACTAGCATGACGTAACATGCTCTTGAATTAGGTTATCGTTATTATTGTATGGTTATTAAATAAACAAACTATAAAAGTTTTCAGAAATAAGCAGTTGTTCTTCATATTTGATGTGATCTGCGGAAATGTAACTTATCTTGCCAGAGGCGAAAATTGTGGTAGCCGAATTTTGAGTTTTGATGGGTTAGATTCCAAAAAAAAAAAATCAATTGCAAGAAAAATGAGTTAAAAGTTTTCAAGTTATCATATTGAACAGACGCTAGCGCATTCTTATGTTTAAATTTTGAACTAAAATCGAATATGCAGAATGGAGTTTTCATCAATTACCGCAGTGTGGTATACTGTGAACTTTCAGAAGAATAACTGATACATAAGATTTATTATTTAGGTGTCATGAAGCTTTTCCTCAAAACTTGACTTTGATGTAATTTCTGAGTAAGAATTCGTGCGTAGAAAACATTGATCACATATTAAGTAATCCTTCACATCTAAAAAACTTTACGATTACTAACATAATTACTTAAACTATAATATACACAGCTTATAAAATAGACTTTCATACGATACTTTCGGAACCAATGCAAGGGTTCCAACTTCGGTTTGCGGATATAAATAATAAGTACAAATTCCGAACAACTTTATCAGTTTGATAAATTCCAAACATCTTTATCAATTTGAAAAGTGTGTGTCATGAAAGATTATTTAATAATATTTGTGCTTCGGAGAGTAAAGGCACTTACACTTCAAAATACCATTAACATATTTGAAAAACAAGATCACTCAAATGCCCACTACGAGACTTCCTGCAAGACTCAATTAATTGTAATAATTATTTTCTTAATTGCTCTAGAGTTCAATTTTTGGCGGTAACACGGCCTAGTATATATCTTATTTAAATATCCAGCGAACGGAAACTGAGCTTCATTGCAGAAGAAAGCTTAGTTTGAAAAATCATCACTCAATGCCAGTTGTTTTAGTACCCAATCTGTGTATGAGAATGTACATTTAAATGAAAAATATGACATAACAAGCCGTCAATCATGCTGTCGATAAGTTTCGATCTTCGGTCACACTTTCACTTTCAGAACCGATATTTGAAATAGAGCATGAGTTCCGATGATGCACAAGCCTTACACGCTGTCTCGTTTAGCTTTAATTTATGTTGATTAGCTTCATGTTCGCTTATCGCTGACAGAATACATAGTGGGGAACTTTCGATTGATTTTGTTATAGATGTGATTCTGAGTAGACGGTGTCACTTCGATTCAATTGAATTGTTGCAATCTTAAATGGCATAAATATATGAAACATCATATTTATGGCAGGGTTTATCACAAAGATATCTGCCACAGCATAATGTGCAACTTTTTTGGCACCTTTTTCATTGGCTAAAGAAATATGACGTCTTCACTTGACATTTTGGTGACATGCCTTCAAAATTGACATAAATTAAGGGCCTCTTTATGTATCACGATTCCTTTCGTTTCGTGTCTAATTTCAAAGTCGAAAAGTATTCTAGTACAATTCTTATATTTGTGATTAACTATTCATTCAGAATATGCCAGATAACTTTGTTTTCATTTGTGTAAAATATAATCGCATATTTTCAGGCTTGAAAATTAGAGATGAAACGAGACGAATCGTGATACATAAAGAGGCCCTAAAGCTAATCGAGACATTGGGCTAAAACTTACAATACATAGCAGATTCAATTTCTCAATATTTTCAAATGGTTTAGAAATTGTTTGCAGAGTATAACAAATTATGACGACCATAATCTCCAAGCGGAGCTTGGAAAGTGCAGATTTAACATTTTTGTAAAAATTTTAAATAGTTTTGGCTCTCCTCCTATGACAAATTCGTCCATGCGTACTTTTGGGTATCTCTTTGTCTTGGAAACTCTATATGATCGTTGCCTGGGATAGGTCATCACACCAAAGCATGTCACTTTTCATGGATCCTTTGTTGAATAATAAGAGTTTAAAATTAATGAGAGGACGAATTCATCATAGGTGTCTGGACTCGGTAGTTTTTCGCGTAATAAAATTTTTTTACTAAAATCGTACTTTCTAATTTAATTGGACATTCTACACATTATTCATCAATTAAAAAAAACAAGTTTTATTATCTGAAATATATTCTAATCCAGGATCAAGGTCAAATACCTATTTTTTTTGTTTTAAATTAGTGTCCGAGACATTGATTTATTAGTAAACTGAATAATTGTGTATATAAAGTACACACTTTTCCCCATATTGAGTGTGTTCTTGCAAATTTAACAGGTCGTTGCAAGTTTATGCGATTTTTAAGGTTATAGTGAATTTGCAAGGATGCCCAATAAAGTTTAAAACACATCGTCAATGAGCAAAGGAAGAATCGAAACGTTTTAAGTCATTACATGAACATGGTGTTACTACATTTTTTATGTCATGAAAATTGTTTCTTAAAGAAAATACAATATTCTAAATGCAAATAACTTCAAAGATGAACCATCTAAAGAATATGTAATAATAAGTTTTCTATATGACTTCACTCAGTTCCAGTAAATTATTTATACGCATGTTTAGATTATGAGATTGGCAATACAACTGAAATAAATTTAGCTGCTAATATACGCTATTCCATGATGATTTAATGACAAATGAGTAATATGTTTTATATATCAGATAGCCAAAAATATTTGTGTACCATTCAAGTATATTTTTTTGATGTTTTCTTGCGGTACGGACATCCTTAAAAACTATTTATTTGAGTCACATATTCGTTTCCTAGAGAAATACACAGAAGGATCAGAAAGTTTTCTGTTATGGTAATGGTCTTGGGAGCTGCAACTCTTCGGTTTAATATATCCCAGATATAATTGCGAACCAAAGTGAGGTAATTCAAAACCAGTTAATTAATTACAGAGATATTTGCAAACAAGTTATTGTTTTGAACACCACTAATGAATTTTTAAAACCGTGCCATCATTCTCAGAAGCAATATAAAAGCAATAATATTGGTTTTGTTAATAGCGGTGAAATAGTTTTAGAAGTCAATTTCTCAGATTTTAATTTTTGAATTCTATTTCTCAGTTCATTGAACTTGTGTGCATTATTGTCCAGTTTAATTCAATTTTTGAACGCGATAATGACTCATAAGAACATTGCATAATTGTTATCATGTTTGATGCCATCTCAGATTAAAAGAACTTTTTGTTTTTTAAAAAAGAAAAGCTACAACATTATTAAAAAATACTTATATAATAAAAAAATTATAGAAAAATCAAGAAGTACTTCAAACAAACTTTGAAATATGGTACGGAAGTAAAACTACATATAAATATTTTTTGTGAAAAACCTATTATCTATCGAAAGGGTCATAAAATCATTTTGAAAACATGCAACAATCTATTTAACTGGCATGCTTTTGTAAAAGTTACGACCCCATGTCTGCTTTAAAAAAAAAAATAAATTATACTCTATCTAAGAAATAGATCATGTAATCTGATTTTTTACTTAGGTACAATCACTTAAACTTACCTTGATCAATGACAGATCAATCATCCATCCTATAAAATTCACAAATATTTTTCTCAAATCATTTGTTGTTTACATATGTATATATGTTTCTGTTATTGTTGAATAAATTTCAATTAATTGCGATTAAATCTGTTCAAGGTTTGTATTACAGCACCCACACAACTACTTAAATACTACTCTATACACACTTTAGGGTGACCGTTAACAAAAACATTTTCAGTATTACATTTTGATCAGATAGGTAATTAATATTGAAATTGATTTAAAAAAAAAGAGTTTTTTGCAATATATAATGAAAGATTATGGAACTCTTTTTAAGTTATGTCCCTGCTTTTTTAGTTATTCTGCTGTAGCGTCGCGAACTGCTAAGTCCTTCAATTTAAGCCGTCATGAGATTATTTTGAGGTGTCATACCGTTAATTCCTCTAATTCGATTTTCGGCAATATTGGGAATTTATCGGATCAAAAAAAAAAACTATCTTTAAACGGATTTTTTTTTGGTTCTACAATTTTAGTTCAGAGGAAAAGTTTCGTCTTATAATCATACGGATTATCATATATATAAAATGGTATATTTGTCTATGATATATGTGCATATCAGTAGAAATGTCCGATTGAGCACTTCAATTTTTCATCATGTCACGATTTTTTGAAATACTACATAAACAGGCTTTAAGTAATAGTTGAAGTGATATAAATAGCCATTCAAATGAGTAATATATAAATGCCAACATTGCGCAGAAAGAGTTTTAACCATGACGTTTCATCCCACCAAAAATTAATGGTGCTACGTATTCGATGTACCTCTCTGGCCATTTTCCAGCATGAAAAAAATAAATACCTCGGGTACCACGTACCGATTCATATATTCTGGAGTCTTTCACACCTCGAACTGATTTTCTCATTAACATTTTTTATGGCGTGTGAAAGCATCACTTTGAATTATATCCATATTCTTTTTCTCCGACATAACTTTAATCAGCAGTTATCCTGCCATACTGAAACTTATGTAGATCAGTGATGGCATTTGGGTTTTGTGAAAATGTACTGAATCGAGACTTGAAATATACTTTTTAGAGGCCGAATGTACTTTTTTGGTGCGAACACCCAATTTTACTAAAATGTGCGAAATTTTTGTAAAATTTTCTCAATAACTAAAAAAAAAAAAAGGTCCCAAGTTTTGGCATCTCAAAAACCCTAGGAAAATGAGATATATATGAAAATTAATTACAAAAAATAAAAAAATACACCTTGCAATTATTTATCAAAAAAAAGGTAATTATTATATATCTTCACATTGCAATTATTTTCATTTAGTTAAACCGAAATCAGGTAATTATTATAAATTGTTCAAATGTACCGAAAATGTACTGAAAATGTGCTGAAAATTCGCCGGATGTACTAAAAATGCGGCAAATGTACCGAATGTACTGAAATCTTGTTAAATGTACTGACGACGATTTTTCAGGACGCAAATGTACCGAAAAAAGTACAAATGTACCGAAAATGCCATCACTGATGTAGATATGTATAAGTATACATATGTATGTCTGAAGACTGTATAATAAATTTCAATCTACGATATTTCTGACAAAAAAAAGATATCGATATAATTCAAAGTGGGCTTTGAATGGATAGAGTAGTACCCACTTTCACAAGCCGTAAAAATTTTTTATAAGAAAAATTGACTCGCCGTGTAAAACTCCCAAATATAAGAAACTGTACGATTTAGGAGTATTTTTTTTCGCACGAGGGTTGTCTGTGAGGTACCTCGAACCCATTAATTTTTGGAGAGATGTAACTTTACAGTTAAATACTATTGTAGCCAACCGTGTGTGACATAGTTTCATTTTTATTTTCTTTGAAATTATCAAACCATAATACGGTAACACGGAAAAACTATTTCAATCTCCTAAGTCACAGATATTCGACATAAATTATATATTCATGAACAAAGCTAAGGTTTTCAATTCATATACCATAGAAGAGATTACTAATACTTATCATATAAGTTTCTAAAGTTTTCTACATTTTCACAAAAAAAAAAGTATTTACAGCAATGATTAATATCATAAACATATTTATTTCAAAAAAATATTTCAACTTCCTTAACTATGTTGCAATTACAAATCAATATTCAACAAAAGGGGTTTTTCGACCCATCCTAATACACATGTGTATGTATGTATATAAAGAGATAATTTTTCAAAATGAACGCAATTTGAAATTAATTACTTTGAAATGCAATTTTAACACTTAAATAATTTGCAAAAACGCTCACATTTATATTTAGCAGTTATTTCATATAAAAAAATCGGAGCAAAAAATTATCATCTTTCATGAGATCAAAGTGTATCGAATAAAGAAAACTGAGGTGGAGGAAAAATATGAAGCTTGCGCCGTGAAAGTAAAAAGCATGCTGTCATATACAATTTATTGGATTGTTTATATATTCGATCGAATTTTATTATTTATTATTCAATATAGAATGAAAAACAAAATGATTTAAAAGAGATTTCAAAATGAACAAAAAAAAACAACAACACTCAAGAATTATTTAAAAGTAAAATGCACAGATTAGAATAAGAGCAACGTGCTGATAGAGCGCCGCTAGAAATGACCGCGAAAATAATTTTGACATTGACCCTTACCAGTAGCGTTGAAATTATGGCGCTGCGACGCCAACTCTTGCTGATAACAGTATTTCGAAAAAACAAAATAAAAACTATCGCATGTAAAAAAAAAAATAATAAAATAAATGATTCACTGCCCCGAAAAATTTCATTTATAAATTTAAACTTACCTATCGATATTGCGTCCAGCACAAAGTAAATGTAGTACGTATATATGATTTATGCTAATTTTTACTTAGTTTTAATTTATTCGATATAATTTCCAAAATTAATTAATTTCTAAATTTTTATGTACCACTTTTTTGGGACTCCTTAAAAAAAGTTCTTCTAAAGCAGCTCACTTTGATTTGTGCTTCATGCAGAACACTTCCAGACAGACTGAAAGTCCGTCGTCGTTTACCGCTTTTTTCGAGCGATAATGCCGCTTTTTCTGTTATCGGTTAAATTATTTATTTTTTATAACAGAGAGCATTTACATTTGCTTCTTTTTTCTTGACAATCTGAGAGTAAAAAATATTAAGAGTATTTATTGGTCAGAAAAAAAATTCTAAGACTTTGGCTCTTAAAATATAATCCTTGAATCAAAAGAGAGTTATCGCATTATAACGATTATAATATTTACCGGCAGGTTGTAAAAAATTAATAAATGTCCGGATGAAAAGTTGATTTGTTTTGAATATGGGTTGATAGTGTAGCATTTTATCACTTAGTCACTTTTTTTTATAACCTAAAATAACTTATATTATTGTTAAGAAAAGTCATTTAAAGAGAGATTAATTTCCGAATGTATGCTTTCTCATCTAACATAAAGTTGATTTTAATAAAACTAATCATTTTGTCTGGTAGTTCAAAGTACAGTTGCATAGTTTTAAAAATAAAGTAGGTCATTACAAATTTATGATTTTCGGTGCCTTTCACATTCACTACACAAGGCGCAAGCATAGATTGGGTTTTCTTAATATATCAGTAAAATAATGGGTCAACAATGGAAATTTTGGAAAAAAATGTAAAAAAAGATTTTAAAAGAAAGTCGGTCAAAGTGTAATAATTCCTCATACCTGGAATGCTATGGATCTAATCTTAAATATTTCTACACTAACAGTTCATCAGGACAGGTACCAGCGTTTTATTTGAGACTGAGTGTTGAAAATTTAGTGGCCCAGGAAGGAATATCAAATTATTAGACGATCTTCTTTTGATACCAGGGTCACCAATACAAATATTTTTTTCATCATATGACAAAAATATTTTTTTTTTTTTTGGAAAATGTTGATGACCTTGTTTTATTGGGTATGCATTATTAAAAAAATTAATTCATAATATATAAAATCAATACAATGATGACCTATTTTTGGTCCTTAAACAAAGATTTCATTTAATTCCTACTAGGCCCCCGGCCTTGACATGAAATTTCGGGCTTGGTAGGGTCAATCCCGGACACTGAAAAACCTGAGGACAAACTCATATTGGCATTATCAATAATCTTTGGCATATCATCTTTGAACCATTTACATTAAATTATAAGCTGAGAATTGAATTTTGTCAAAGAAACTGCATTTCCGTTAACTGTGATTCATTATAGACGTTCACAGCTTATGACTTTCAATCCTGATGCATCTTTACCGCAGACCTTGTTCAAGTGCATCACAAATGGGCTGAAATAATCACTACTTCGTTTCTGCTCAAATATGGGTCCAAATTTTTCTTGATTCAAGTCCGATAGATACCTCTATCTTACTAATCTTCTAAATATGATTAACCTTAGTGCCATTCTGCATTAGCGTGCTACTCTTACATTGCGCCTCGACGAAATAAATAAAGTTAATGACGGATATACCTAGGTACATATATATGTACATACATATTGAACCATTTTGGTGTTTGAACTAAGCAAAAATAATGAAAATGATACGTTCGCAGACATTTTGTCTAAAAAATCACCCAAAGCTCAAAAATTGATGTTCATTGATCTTATCTATTGGAAAATATTATTTCAATATTCGTAATTTATATTATATAGTTAAATATATGCATGCATTAGACAGGGTCGAAATTTAGATTTATCCCGACACCGACTCAAAAGTTACCAGCAAAAAACACGTAATTTTTGCCACAAAGGACCTTCAGGAGAATCAAAACCTTTTCAAATTGGCGCTTTTCTCGGAAAAAAAAATTATGCAGATATCGTTTTCAAGAGTCCTTCTAACTTTTGAGTCAGTATTTGAAAATAAACAAATTTTAAATTTTTTTACACGATTCTATTCCATTAAGCACGATTCAAAATCTTTTGGGCTTAATTTTTTTTTTTTTTTGCACGGGTTTTCCTGGAACCTATTACCATGTAAAAACAGAATTAGGTGTATACACATATAATTTCTTATTAAGAAATTATGTATTTTATAATCACTCTGGTCACTTTAATTGCTAGCGCTAACAAATGTTACTAAGTAGTAAGCTTTGCCGGCATTGGTGTTGCCAGTTTAGCTGCCGATCGGTGACACCATATTACTAAAATTTTGCACACATAATTATTTTTTTACCTTAAGAAAATTTATTTTTATAATTTTATATTCAGCTATGCTATTAAATCCACTTTTAAATATGTAAACTTATGACTAATTATAATGTGTATTTAATATAAACAAATGTGAAGTTAGTTTTGTAGTCTTACTTCTTTTAATTTCGCATCAATTTTCGAAATTCTGAGTGTAGCCCAAAGAAAAGTGCCAAGTGGCTTATAACACTATGTGCAGTGAGACTTGAAATAAAAAAAAGCCGTAAAAGAACGCATGTAGCCCAGTGATGGCATTTGGGTCTTGTGAAAATGTACTGAATCGAGACTTCAAATGTACTTTTTGGAGCCCGAATGTACTTTTTTGTCTTGAGCACCCAATTTTCCAAAAATGTACGAAATTGTTCTAAAATTTACTATCAAAAAAAAAAAAAAAATGTCCTCACTTTTCCCATCTCAAAAACCCTAGCAAAACTAGATAAATTTCACATTAAATTAATTACAAAATCTACACATTGCTCAATTATTTTCATTTACAAAAAAAAAACGTATTTAATATAATAGAATAATTATATTATGTACATAAATCTTCTCATTGCGGTTATTTTCATTTACTAAATAACAAAAAAAAAAAGGTAAATATTATAAATTGTCCAAATGTACCGGAAATGTACTGAAAATGTGGTAAAAATTTGGCGAATGTACTGAAAATGCCTCAAATGTACCGAATGTACTGAAAACTTGTCGAATGTACTGACAACGATTATTCAGGACGCAAATGTACCGAAAAAAGTACAAATGTACCTAAAATGCCATCACTGATGTAGCCGTGTTAATTATTGGTTAATTTACCGTTATTTGGAAATGCTGACGTATAGAGTAAAATTTGATGACAAATTTGAGCTAAGTAACCTCAAAATACTCTAAGTTGATGCCAGTCGATTTTACTCCGAAATTTAGGTATTATTTTTGCACACAGTGTAATTATAGAAGTTTTTAAAAAAGCTAAAAGAAATGTTCTTGGAAAAAGTGATTTATTTTGTATTTTTAACATTATGGAAAAATATGAACCAATAATTTTTAATTTCGATTTTTTTGGCGCGAATTGAGAGCGAGGTAAATAATAATATAGCTGAACACACAAACATTCGAGTTAATTTAATGGAAAACTACTTCCTTGCTTCCACTTGATGCTAATTTGGTACATACATAAATAAAATGTTAAATTAAATGTTTCTTAAAAAAAAAGTTACGCTGCTTTTTTTTGCCGTCAAACTTTTTTTTAGTTAATTTTTTGGTAATATAAGCTACCGCCTCAATAAACTCTGGCAACACTGAGCGGCATACCAATAAGCACGTTCTTGCAGAGCAAGAGAAAAGTTTTGATTTGTTGCAATGACGTAATTTTTACTCAAGCGTCTGTGCAAATTTGTGTCTGCAAAACAAAAGCTTTATGCTCATTAAGTTTTTTGTTAACTTAAAACGAAAGCTTTTGTACTGCTAATGTGTTAATTCGCTTAATATGTTAAAGTGAACTGTTCATAGGCAAATGTAAAAATGTTAGAACACTTAAACAAATGTTGTGATTTTTAAGCTCAAACGACGGAAAAATGAGTAAGAAAAGAAGAACTGATCAACAGAAAATGCGATGGTAAAATGATGATGAGTTTTGTAACACCCAATTCTATTTACTAAAGTATACGAAATTTTTCTAAAAATTCGTAAAACAAAAAACAAAAAAAAACTCACTATTGGCATCTCAAAAATCCTAACGAAATGAGATAAATTTCATATTAAATTACAAAATCTACACATTGCAATTTATTTTCATATTTAATTATTATAAATCTACATTTTGCGATTATTTTCATTTTCTAAAAAAAAAAATTAGTAATTATTATAAATTCTCCAAATGAACCGAAAATGTACTGAAAATGTTCTGAAAATGCGGCAAAGTACTAACGAGTTGTCATTAATCATTAACCTAGTCATACTTTGACATTTTGACACTTTAAATTGTGAATAGAAACATTTTTTTTTTTTTCATTTATTAAGAAGAAAGAAACGAAAACGGGTTTTCATAAGTCGATTGTTTTCAAAAAAGTGAGCAGGTTTAAACATTTTATTAGAATAAATGTGAATTAATTTAATTATTTTTAAGTTGGCTTAAAATTTATTCCAATCAACTAATTGGTACTCAAATAATGTAATTAAATGAAATTATCTTTTTTAAAAACTGAAAAATAAATTTAATTCATCGATATCTCAAAAGCTTTCGGTTAAAAAGTTTTTTTAATGTGCATTTACATAAGAAATTGATATGGCCTGCAACTTTTGGACCAGTGCAATAGACAATCGCTAAGCTGAAGAAACTAAATGAACTGTATATAACATAATTTTTCTTCCAATACCACAGTTATGACAACATGAAAGGTTTCAACAATGAAACAAAAACAAATACCCACCAAAAATTTGCCAACTCGATTTCAATAATTTTGAGAACCTTGAATTTCGAAAGGAATTTTTAACTTTAGATTATTGTAATTCATCAAAGCTGATTTTTAATATAAGATTATATGATCAATTGATTTTATGAGTACTGGACCCATTTTTTATTTTTGTTAGTCAAAAAACCTCATACAAATTGTTTAGGAGTCTGAATTTTTCGATCATAAAATCATAGGGTTTCGGTATTGTGCACGATTTTTATTTATATAACAAATTTCAAAATTGAAAAAATTTAAAAATTGCAACCCTTATACAAACGGACATATACATAGCAATGATAAATTTTGACCTATTTTCAATCGAGAATTTGTAGAAAATACCTAAGAAAAAAGCGCACTGTCAGTCTTATTCAGACAAACAGCAATTGGTAATAGAAAGTTTTGAGAAATTTCCCAATTTATAAGAAAACGCTTTTTTGATAGTATGCTATGTAGAATAAAATATGTTACAAGGACAAGGGAGGGGGGGTCAACTAAACATTAATTTCTTTAAAGAAAAAAGTTTATATAAAAACAATAGTATATCAAAATTGAAAATATACAGAGATCCCTAAAACTTTTGACCACAACTATATTACTTTGTTTCAGTAAATTCTTCAAAGTAAAAAACTATCTGCAGAACTTTTCTTTTAAACAAATGGAACGTATAATTAAAGTTGCCGAAGTCTCTTTTTTTTAAACCTTTTAAGGTAACACCGACCCTCCTTGATGGTAAACATATAAAGAGCCTATATGTGAGTGCTCTTTTTTTTCGAGAAAATAAATTAATTTTGAATTAATCCTTCGTTGAATAATTGTCTTATCGTCTGGTCAAAAATTATAAAAGTCAATTTTCGATTTCTTTTCATTTCAATTTTTTTTTTTTTTTTTTCAGAGAAACTTGGTGCAAAGGCAGTGAATTCATAAAAAAAACATGTGTCCCAGCGCCCTGTACCGCCCCGGCCACACAAAGGTACTGCTACGTCACTGAGCTTGATGAGGATGCTCAGTACTGATTAAAATATTTGATGTTTCTGCTTTTATTACCGTCTTTAAAATGATATTTGAAAATAAATTTAATGCATGAAAAATAAATACTAACTAAAATAAGTTAGCACCGATATAACAAACATAAAAAAAGTTAAGCAAAAACCACATCGCACATCTTGCTGGCCAAAGTAAACAAAGAAGCAGACAGACATTTCATCGACATCGACAGCGTAAGTAAAGCAGCTGACTGAAAGTCTGATAGCAAATGCCGGAGAAAAATTTAATTATGCGGTTCGCACATTTAACGCGGATAAACGTTTTTGGCAATTGACTTACCAAATGTCACATTTTATGTTTGATTTACGGAAATAAAAGTAAACAAATGCCAGCGAAGCGTGCTCTAACATTTAGTATATGAAAAGCTTTTGCGACAGCAGTTTGAGAGAGAAAGAGAGCAAATAATTTGGCAGTCAAAAAGTTTGTCTATGGCTATTTTATCACCATCATTAAGAATTTAGTGACCTTTGACTTGCAATACTTAGATATGAATAATCGGATTGAAACACAAAACTTTATATTATTTTTATAAATAAATGACATAAAGTAGAGGCGCTAGCATTAGCTAAAGTAAAAAAAAACTGAATGCAAAAATGAGGTAATTTTCAATTGTCGAATTTAATTTGTGAGAGGAAACTCAGCTGTCAAGAGAACACATATCTCTGCACCTTTGAGTGTTGTTGTTGTTTTTATTTTCAACAAATTAACTTCGGAATAGTTGCTCATATATGATAGATACTTATATGAGGTTAGAGGCTATCTATATGTACATATGTATAACATATCTGGGGAATTCTTTGACATGACAACTAATTTTAGACCTGTCCACTTTTGATTTTGTTTATTTTTCTTTTATTTTAAAGTACACAAATTTACTTTTTGATTTTAATAAATTGATAATTACGCAGTTATGCGCTATTGAATATTGTTTATTGCAAAAATGTGAAGTAATTTTTAGTTATTATGATGCCTCTCTTCTTAAAAGCACAGTAGATCTTTTGAAAAAGAACTTATAGTTATCAAATAGAGTGTAGTGTGTATTTTGAGCTCACTTTCATAAAGCACCATTTTGTATTATAATAACAACCATCTAATTTTGTAGATATGTACTAACATGTCAAATTATCTTTTCCAATATATCTCGATAATAAGTAGGCAAATTGCATTTTTACTTTGTTTAGTAAACTTAGTTATTCAAGAAAGCTTTAAGAATTTAACAGATGGCGACAATACATAAAATCAATTTTTTCAACACCAAGTAGCTTAGACTTCTGGGATCCTCCTAAGTAGTCCTGCCTTGTTAAATGTTATAAGCCAAAAAAAAAACATCACGTGGGGCCCATAGCGGGCCCTTTTGATTCAGCCATATTCAATATGCTAAACAAAACAAAAATATTTTTAATATTTAACTCGCTTTAATCCAACCACGTTCAATAACAATAATATTAAATCTAGCTTAAGACCCATTCATCCCGCCGTTTTCAATGTAAAGATAAAAAAAATCATCAGTTATCGTTTTTGGGGCCTACGTACGTGACTCCAAATTATTACAGGCGTAATTGATTATTGCGGATGCGGATGCAGATGCAGATGTCCAAATTAATGCGGAAGCTCCGCAATTGCAGATGCGATTATTCGCAACATTTATGATCTAAATACAAGATACTAGTTATAGATTTTTACACTTTCTACACGGTTAGAAATTTTGGATTAAATTTTAATACTTTTGGGCTTACATATATGCCTACACCAGAATTGTATTAAAATTTAATAATGCCTAAATATTAAAATTCATTTTTAATACTTTTTTGTATTAAAATTTAATACTCGTTTTTATTAAGATTTAAAAAAAAAAAAAGTTCAATTCGAATGGGATTCGAATCGGGTTCCTTGTGAATTCAATTGATGCACGCGCAGCTTAACGACATCAGCCACCTTAGTGTTATTTATTGGTTGGCTAAAAATTCGAATATAATACTTATACATTAAAATTTACAAAATTTATTACAAAATTTTGTAATCTATTGAAAAGTATTAAATTTTATCAAAATTGTATTAAAAATCCGTGTAATATTTCGCTTGTATTAAAATTTAATACAAGATTTTTAACCGTGTACTTTTTCAGTTGAGAAAAGATTATAAATGGATTTTAGCTACAATCAGTGGTCTCGCTGGTTTGCTATTATTTATCGGGACAAGACGGGGTTTCTAAGAGGTTTCGAATGAGTGACTCAAAATGAGATGAATTGAGTAAAACATTTTCTGTAAATTGACCATGGAACATCAAATTTTGATGAAGAACTGATGATATCATAGCAATTTTGAAAATAAAAATGTATGGTTTTATGCCTAGGATTATGTTTCATAAAAATATGTTCTGTTAAAATATAAATTGAAATATTAAACATTTATTAAATAGTAAGTCATTAAAGTAACGAATTTCCTTTCATCAACACCAAAACTGAATACACTGAATACAAACTCGTGCCCTACCACAACCGCAAAAAAAACTGAACAAGAATAAGAGAGAAAAGCTGTGCTACTTTTAGCTTCTTCTGAGAACAATGCAAAAGCTCAAACACAAAACAGTTGTGTCGGAAATTTCAACAGAAACGGATGTGCGAGGCGTACGTAAACAATACACAAAACGGTAACGGCTAGCAAAACAAACACAACCACAAACAGGAAAATAAACATAAAAAAGATTTGTATCCTCTTGGCCCAATTACGACATGTTGCAGGAGAACCTAACCAGCAAACAAAAGTCACCAAGTAGTTGAGCAATAAAAGAAAGAATAAAAATAAAAAATAAAATTACATAAAATGGGCTGGTGTATGTGTCAATTTATTTACGTTTCTTCATATGTGTGCAGATTTGTGTGTATGTGATTGCGGCATTGTGTGTAAGCATGTGAGCTTGTAGAAAAAAAAGAAGTGAAAATAGCAATAACAGCAGAAAAGGATGTGAAAATCGAATTCGTTTACGGAAATGAAGTTGAAGCAAAAGGGAATGAGAAAAAAACTTTGTTTTTAATTATAATTCCAAAATGTAATAAAAAGTATTGATAAATCAAATTAAAAGTGTGCAATGAAGAGAATAACATAAAATTTTATCTCTTTATGATCCTTCGAGATGCTGCCAAAATGCTTGATGACAAAGGATATAAATTTGAAAGTAAGCTCAAAATTATGGCTATTTTCTTATGTTTATTTAATACAGTTGACAGCTTTATGATGTTGAGAAAAATATAAACTTTTATTCGTGTCAATGAAATAAAAAAGGATGCTTTTTGTTTTTACCGGTGAAAAGCTAATATAAATATTATATAGGGTGGGTCAATAAGGGTTTTACCATTAGAATAATAAACCTAAAAGTTATTGCATTGGAATAATTTTTTTATTCAAAATTTGTTATTGATCGATAGCAATAATGTGTAAAAAATATCGGCGAATTGTGCACCAACACTTCGGTGGCATTCATCATTCCATTTGTCTAAATTTAGGATGACATCCTGGTACAAGTGCTCCTCACAAATATGTCATATTTTCTCGTGGCTTAGCTTAAAAAAAGGCCGAATATGTCAAAGCCCATTATCTCGGTGGCTAATTGACATCGCTATACCGCGAGATAGTGTCTGCTAGGAACTTAAAAACTTATCCAGGCACAGGCTTTAAGTGATTGATTGATTAAGTTAAGTGATCCCGAACGTAGCTCCCATTCATAAGACTGACGATTCGGATGTGACGCAAGCTCGTGGACACTTTTCGAAAATGCAAGAAAAAAACGCTATATGTAGATACTCGAGAGCGCAGATTTTTATATAGACGGTTCAGCTTGATGTCCTGGTCGTGCTGATCTACTATCTGACGATTATTTGGAGGGATTTGCTTAATCTGACGTATTGAAGTTTTAGTCCCGTATTTGAATATTAATGTTTTCTTGTCAGTATGAAATGTTGTCATGCAGTCATGCAAAGGGTTTTTCCTATAAGGAACAGCTAACAGTATACTAAGTTCCAAATAACAAAAAAATTCAGCTGCACGTGCTAAACTTTAATGACGAGTTTTATTACTTCGACTTGTGAAAATTGGTAAATTATATTTTTTTCGTTATCCTTGAATTATTTCTATCAAAATATAAAAAAGAATTTGACCACGCTCAAGAATATCCAGTTGACGTCTTTTTTTTTGCAAGTTTGTGATCCTCCCGCTCCCTTACGTCATGCTCAAATCGCCAGATCATTGAAATGCACACTCTTCAGCATGTAATTAACCCACCAAGCCTTAATCTGACGCGCTCAAATAAATCCAGCTATTGATTTTTTTTACTATTCTGATCGGCTGCCCTACACTCGCGGCACTATATAGAGGGTTAAGATTTGGTAGAGTTACTCAACAAGGTGCAAGGCATCCCCCATCTGCCACGCTCGAGTAAATCCCAAAATCACCTGTCGGGCTCCCCTATTATAAGCGCTTATAAAAAGCTATTTTCAAGGAAATATATCTTATAACAGCAAGACTGTAAGCACGAAACGATTGTTAGAGATATTTTACATGTGGACGCCGCAAACCTACTTACTTCACTTAAATTTTGAAGGGAGTAAGTAAAACATGGTCAGCTGACCAGACTCATTTCATCTAAAATAGAAATAAAATTTGCAGGGAGTTGTGGAAGTAGTCTTCTGCTCCTTGGCAAAAAATGCTTTATTAAAATCTTTTTACTCCTTCTTTTGCCCACTGTGTGTAAGTACTACAGTTGGTTTTCTCTAACCTTATGCTAGTTTGAAAGTTTGACGTTACAAAAATACATAAGATGTTAACAAGGAGAACTTAAATTCGTAAGATAAAAAACGTTGCAAAATTTCAAAATATGTTTTTTAAATATGTTTCTGGTTTTAAAAATTTTTAACTTTTATCTCTAAAACGAAAACGATTTATATGTAAGTATTTTGCATCAAGTTATAGCTGGCAGAAAATAACGTCTCTTGTAACTGAAGTAGCTATATGTGACTAGTAGCTGATGAGTGACTTTCATTTCTTTGGAGTATAATAGTTATTCATATATCACGGTTGTACGTAATTCACATGGGCAGAAGTCCGGACTGGTATATAAAGACCATAGACTATATGGCATGTACTAGCTTCCTCTTTTCACTAAGCCATTATATATTATAAGTTTTGGAATATATGACTCAAATTTATGAAGGTAGAAAATTTAATTCGGACAAATATTGTGAGCTTTTTTCAAGTAATATAAAGTTCATTATTAATTTTCAATATAAAATAATTGTAATTATTTCTTTTACTGAACTCATCCACTCATCCTGATAAACTTAAGAAAATCTGATATATTTAGTTTATTATTGACTTTAATCGTCATTTAGTAAAAATACGTTGTAACTTTAAAAATATAATGTATATATAATGACATGCTAGAAAGCCCAATTATGCAGTGACATGACATTAGTTTGATTTTATATTCCTTTTGATAGTAATTTTTGTATAATTTTATTGGTTACGTTACTATCGTTCAGTATCATACATCAATTTGAATAATTTTGGCAACAGCCTTAAACAGTAAATTAACAGCAATATTTTGAAAATTATTCGCAGAACCTATGTTGAACTTTAGCCGCATTCTTAATTTATGGTGCCCAAAATAACAAACATTCTTTGTTGTACAAGCAAATATATTAGAAATTTATTTAGGTTTTGGTATTCTTATCCATATTTCATTAGTTGACACCATATCTGTCTTATCTAGAAATAGATATTATCGATAGCAACTTGGCGTAACTGATTTTAATTTGTGCTAAACAGGTGATGTGATAGGAATATTGGTATAACAAATAAAGTTTTTAATTTCTAATTAAACATTATTGATTATTTTAAGCCAATGGCTTAACGGCAATGACAACAAGCGAGAAAGTGACAAGTATATAGATAACTAAAAATTAAACATTGTGTGCAATAGATATGCGCACTTTGTACATCTCAAGGCCATGTCCCCATATTCAATTGCAATGCATAGATCGGTCAGGGATTCGAGTCCAAGTACAACATTAACCAAAAACTGGTCTGATGAGGCTAGGTATATATGTATAATATACATTGTATATAAATACAGTATATAAGTGGGGTTACCGGACATAGCCCCCACGGACATAATCCGCATATCGTAAACGGGGATTATGTCCGCTAATTATTCGGACATAGTCCCCATTTTCGGTATGGGGGTTATGACCGAAAATTTTTCGGACATAATCCCCATGGGGGTTATGTCCGAAAAATTTAATTAATGCAAACAGTTTTGGGTCTTATGTCTGTCTTTTTTTCCGGTTATAGTCCCCAGTTCGTTTTGGGATTATGACAACTTCTTAGGACGGACATAGCCGGTGTTAGATTTTTGGGAGTTTTAAATCCTGTGCTGCGGCCGTAGGCCGCCCACTTACCCCCTACTCTTATGTAAAATACTGTGGCTAGCGAACTAGGTGTTGGATATATTATAGACTGATCCGCCGCGAAGCCGCCGCGAAGCCGGTGTTGGATTTTTGGGAGTTTTAAATCCTGAGCTGCGGCCGTAAGCCGCCTACTTACCTTAACTTTTATGTAGAATTACTGTAGCTAGCGAAGCCGGTGTTAGACATACGGACATAATTTCAACGGTGGCTTTGTTCAAAAAGTCCCCATAATGGTGGTTATGAACGAAACTGATGCGAACATAATCCCCATAGCTTTGGGGATTATGTCCGCTGTTTTATGGGGATTATGTCCGAAAATGTTGCGGTCATAACCCCCATACTGAAAATGGGGATTATGTCCGAATAATTTGCGGACATAATCCCCATTTACGAAATGGGGATTATGTCCGTGGGAATTATGTCACGGCACCTATAAGTGGTAATAACCTTTGGTTATCACTAAAGGCGGTTCCGGTTCTCAGATCGATGAAGAAAGATCGGGCAACTGTTTTTGGTGATATTCAAAATTCATTTTCGACCTGTATTAATGGATCGGTGGATACAATTTTTTCAAAATAACTTACATTCAAGACAACATAAATATCTTTTTTTTTAAATAATGGTTAGGTACTGTCAATTGAAAAACAATTTCTTACGAATAAAAGTATGATTCAAAGTTAATATTGTGGTTGTAGTTATGAATCAATGTTGAAAAACATTTGATATCAGCAATTTATAATGTTTTTCTTAATAATATCTTTTACAAAGCAACTTAACAAATTGTTCCTTAATGTTTGGAAATTTCTTCAATAAAATAAAATCATTAATAGTTATTTTGAATACCATTTTTATTATACGCCTCATTTAAGCGGCTATAAATTTCCTTTTTTTTAATTTTGTGAGAAGCACAAACATATTTTTTATTCGGAATAATTATCGATTTCGACAAATTTACCACATTCTTAGCCGGATTGATAAAAAGATTCTTGAATAATAAAATTTATTTTCATTGAAAGCACTCTTAGTCATATTACAATTATTTTGCGATTCTTCAAATTGAGATTTTTGGTAAAATACTTTATTACATCAACTATCTTTGGCTGATCTTACTTAAAAAGTTTATACAAATCCCTTTTCGCACTAGTTACTGATAAAATTGAAACTGATGTTACTTAAATCAAAATGCAGCTAAAAATAACATTATAAAAAGAAAAAATACTTTTTCCCTTTTTGCTTTTGAGGAAAATTTTGTAAATATCCTTTGCTTCTTGGCTTTGGAAATCTTGCTTCATTGAAGCGTGTCATGGCGCCGTTTTGTACAATGCTTTCCCTCAGCGCTCAAAATACTAACTTGGGGGAAAAGTTCCTTTATTCGTTCAACTGTTTTATCAGACGCCAAGGATAATTGTTGCATTGACTTGCAAATTGGTTAGCAGTGTTACTTATGCGTGTGTATGGTGCAAAGGATTAAATTTGCATTTTAAATTTGATATTTCTTTTCTTTGATCTAAATTCAGCGATGGAGTGAATTGTGAAGATAAGAAATACCATGAACGTTTTTTTTTTTGTTGTGCTTATTTAGTTGTTTCAATTCTGCTTTATGCTTTAAACGCATAATTAAACCATATTGAGAATGTAGCTATTTGTGTATTCTTCCGAGTATTTTGTAACCCTAAAAGATGCAATAGAAATAGGCCAAGCTATTCAAAGTTCTATTCACCTTTGTATGTGAACTATTTTTGATTAAATTTAAAAGCATTTTTTTCAATTTAAGTAAAAAGATTTCATTTGCCAGCTTATTTTTTCCTTCAGTTGCATATAAAAACAAACAAAAAAAGGTAGGCAAAGCACATTTACCAAACTAATGGACACAATATGGTAGTTAGAATGAATAGCGTGAGCATTAGGAAAACGTGCAATGAAACCACAATAGTTTACGTTCATACGTAACGTTATAATAAAATAAGACTTTTCATTGAGTTTGTCGTTAGTTCTCTAGAATTTTTGACATACCACTTACAAATTAAAATATTCAACGATAAGTTGTTCCCATAGTATTCTTAATGACTCAAAAACAGGAAGCTTACACTTTTCGACGATAACAAAATTAAATACATTCTGAATTGGCTGAGAATAATGTGAAATTATAAAATACCACGTGAAAGCCCAAAAATAGTCTTGTGAACACCAATTTTTTACTTTAGCTATAACGTAAAATTATATTAAAAAAAAATATTTTTGCTCTAGTTATTACTCATCACTCTTTAAAAAAATAAAAGTTTGGCCAAAAAGAAAATGTTGTTTTGGTCACACTATTTTCTTAAAGTCAACATTCACCACACTCAATTCAAGATCTGCTACTGGTGTTAAACATGCAACTATAAAAATTAATAATAAATAATTTATTACATACTTAAGAAGATGTATGCATAGTAAAAACTATTTATGATTGATTTTAGATCTTATTAGATTTCTGAAACTTCCCATATGCAGCTCAATTGTTTTTATTTCAACAAAACCATAACATTGTGTTCATACCATATTGTACGAGCATTATAATAAAAAAAAAGTAATATTAAACATCAAAATAAAAAATGAGTGGCGTCATGAGATGACGCAATTTTGCTTTAAGAGCAATTTTTGAGAATATACATACATATATGCTAACATAGTTAAGTCATAGTATTAGCTAAGAATTGTGGCTTAAAAGAACGACAAAACCATTCACTGAATGAGTAAAAGTATCACAACTTTTATAGAAATAATAGGAAGATGTTTATGTACTACTCAACAAAATCAAATATAGTTAAATAAAAATATATTTACATTAGCGTAGCGAGTAATATGTGAAATGAAATTAAGTAAAAAAATACCTTTTAAAAAAACCTTTTTGGCAAGTACCTAAAGCTTATCTTCTGTATAGAGTGTCCCAAAAATAATAAGCGGATTTTAAATTCAAACGTCTTAACATTTCATCAACAATCTCAACGAAACAAAAAGAACGTTGAAGCATAATATTTGCTATTTTTTGATATTTGGAATAGAAAAAACCTTCCTTTAAGTGAACGCCATTTAGTTTTGCTGAGATTTTCCATAATTTTTTTTTTTCAGAGATTCCTGTAAGAACAAGTCTGGAGGAGTAATAACCTCCGGAGCAGGAAGCAGGAAACATTTTGCCAAGAATATTAATAGTATCTATGGACAGCCGCGGATTAAGACTTTGCGCGACCAGCGGCTTAAAAGTAGGAATGGGACCCCTACGGAAACAAATATTTTATGATCGCAATAATTCTTTTAAATGTATGAAATAATAAAAAATAATAACTTTAAACTGATGACCACAGAAATATAAAAAAAGGGCGATTCAAATCATAAATATCCGAAAGGAACTCCAAATTGGCGCTTTATATGTATGTTAATGGTGTGAACAAAAGGTCCCAAATCCCTTTGTCCTATCTTAAACTGCTAGAATATGGGGAACCCCTTGAGCTCGGAGCCTGAGGATATATCCCACTCCAGCCTACCTTAATACGCCGCTTTCTGTGGCTGATGACACAGCTACATTTGTAAAAAGTTTTCTTGCGTTTTACTGTACTTGCCCCCAGTTATCGTTACTAGATCCGCATTTGGAATAGCGAACTATCGTGTAGATATCACTGAACACTGTCACTCGAACAGAATATATACATGTTAAGCTCTTGAATGTTTTTATGGTTTTTCGTACATCATAAATTGATATTATCAAATTTTCCAAAAAATTCTCGTCATGCGCAACTTTTTTTAAAAACTATTACTTCGTTCCAAAGTTATGAGTTTTCAAAATTTACTTAAAATTTTTGATACACCCTGAAAGTATATACAAGCAGGCCCGGATTTAGAAATTTGCCGCCCTTCTTCACTGGTGAATATGCGAAAAAAACTTTTAATATGCAAAGTGAGGACCTTTTTTTTTTTTTGCTTCTCAAAATTTTTTAGGGGGCGACCATTCTGTCACCATCATCAACAATACATTATAATGTATTGACACACTTAAAATTATTTTTCAAAGTTCCCAATATTTTCCGCCCCTAAATACTTGCCGCCTAAGGCACTAGCCTAGTATGCCTGTAAGGTAAATCCGGGCCTGCATACAAGACAAATTGCCACTATAAAAATTATTCTTTAAGATCATGAAGAAGTTTAATTAAGGAAGAAGAATCCTACTATATCAATTCATAAACAGAAAGGAGATTTATAAAATCGCATTGGTTTATAGTTAAATAGAAAATCTCAGAATCCTGATGGGATGGAAAACAATACACAAAAAATTTTTAGTTGCAAAAAACGAAATTGAATTTGATAGAGTTGCCTAACTAGTTGGAAAACCTGCTATCTGACCAAATTCGATAATATGACTTTTAACACTTCTTTCTACAGGCCACAAGAGTAAATAAAAATGCTGACCAAAAACTTAGTACAAACCTATTTCAATGAGCTCTGAATATCGAGACTGTTGAAAACAAGCTATATTTCTAGAATTTGCAATAAACATATTAGGAATTTTCGTATATTCAGGCCAGATTAATGAATAAAACTTTGGTAAAAAACCTTGTTTTTTATACAATTTTCACAATCATAGTGCAAAAAGTGTCAACTGCATATTTAAAACCACAAATATTTACATACTATATGTGATAGAAAGTTCAACAACTTTTTTCGTACATATTAGAAAGCTTAGAAATAACATTATTATTACTCGTATGTTAATTTATTCATTGGCGTTCGTTGGTGAAATAAGCAATAAAGTAGAAGCACCATGTAAAGCACACAATTAAAACTCTTTAAAATTAAGGCATGTGGTATATATCAAAGCTATTGCCTTTTGGAGGCAAAAATAAATTATAAAGTTAGCTGTCAAATTTTGATGTGCTAGAATGTTTTTTGATGTTAAATATAATAAGTATATGCGTAGTAAGTTAAATAAAAAGTAATAGGTTACATTTTTGTTAACGCTGTCACTTGAAGTTGTCAAATTTTAAAATATTAATTTTCGTTGAATCGGCTTAATAATTTGTTATGAATTTATAACATAGCCCTGCAAATTTAAGTTTTCTCTCTGCTTAATGAAGGTCGCGTATTGATTTGGATTTGGATTTTTTAACCAAAAAGTGTTCTTGTTGAGAATTTACGATAATTTTAGTTTTTGTTTTCTATGGGAGCTGCCTAGCACACTAATCCAAGCCCAACACATTCTTCATCTAAGTATCGCTAGTGTCACGTTAATCTTTTCTACCTATCTTCATTACTTACTTAACTTTGTACGGCTATCAATTCAGATAGTGCCATAGCTTTAAGCTAGTCCACACTTAGTAATCTGATCTCTGAAACAAAAGTTTGTACTCCAGATTTTTCTTAATTTTTTTTAAGATCGTCGTTGTTTGGATCTACAACAAGATATCGTCTATATAGGAAAATCAAGCAAGTGAACTGTTTGAATACCTCGATTAAGTAGCTATTGATGTCAACTTTTCGTTCCAAATAGCAGAAGATGCTGGTTAATTGATGAATAATAATAAAAATTGTGTTCTTTTTTTAAATACATATGAAGAGCTGAGATGCAAAACCCACAAAGTCCAAAAAATAAAAATGAGTGATAATATTGTAGGATGGGACGGGAAAAATTTTTGTCTACAAGCCCACATACTCTAAATTGTAAAAAAAATATTTTTCCCTTCACAAACTTTTGATTGCAAAAGTTTCTGATATAATCTGTTTATCAGAACCCGACAAGTCCACATTTCTGAAAATCAAAACCCGCCAAGTCCACATTTTTGTTTAAAAAAGATTCGGCTTTCATAAATACAAATTACTAGTTAATATTATTTTTCAAAATTCGCCAAGTCGCGAGGTTTCACTTTCAAAACCCACCAAGTCTGAATTTTTAATTTCAAAACCCGCCAAATCCACATTTTTTGTTTCAAGCCCGCCAAGTCCAAAAGTTTTGTTATAATAGTCCTTATAAATTAGGTCATAAAATGTAATGAAAAATCAGGATTTTAATAGCTTATGACAACTATTTCAATGGATCAATCAATCAGTTTTTACTATAGTTATGTTCAGTGGCATAAATTTTTTTTCGTTTTTTTTCTTACGCAAAATATGGACTTGGCGGGTTTTGCATCTCAGTTCTTTATATTTACATTATAATTTTTTTTACTATATTGTACATACATATATAAGGGGGTCCATCTAGCGTTCTGAATTTGAACCTCTGGTTTTTTTGAATATTCCAACTCCAATATCATTCGTATTATGACAGAGAGTTAGTTAAAAAATCACTTGGAAAATGGAGAATCTTCTACCGAAACTGTGCGAAAATACGTTTCTGAAATGAAACGATTCCACGCAATTTGTGGATCAATTTGTGAGACGTGTGAGTGAACTTGAATCTTTATTGGATAAAACAACACATTCTTCTACTCGTACAGTGCGAGCAGCCGAAAACATTGGTGCTGTTGCTGACGTTATCATTGGACTTTTTTTTTCTATGAAGATGCGGATGGAAGATGCATTACATTGAATGGCGAGCGCCACTGCGCAATGGTAATTGATTACTTGTGACCTATTTTCGAAGATACGGATTGGTTTCAACAGGATTGCGCACCGTGTCACACAAACCATGCAACAATCGTTTGAAATTCGTGTTACTAGGCGCTTTGATTGCGTACAATGGCCATGGCACAGTTGAGATTAGACGGCGTTGTGGGGAGCTGTTAAAGTTAAGAGTTATGCTAACCATTCAGCAACAATTGAGGCTCTTGATGACGAAATAGGTGCAGCCATCGGTCAAATAGAGCTCCTTTCAGTTGAAAATGTAAAGTAAAATTTGGTTCATCGTACGGGCTGCTGCAAGGCCAGCCTAGGAAGTCATTTAAATGAAAAAGAATTTTATAATTAACTGAAAGGAATATACTTTTGAATAAAAAAAACACATTGAAAAGAAATTATTTGTCTTTTATTTATAAGAAAATCAAATTGTGAACTATAAAAGGGATCCTTTAAAAAAAAATCACAAAATAATAAGAAAATTGTTTCGTAGAAGGAATTCTTTCGAAATGATGTGAAAACCCTTTTACTGTGTTAAACTCTTTTGTATGTATTTGATTTTGATGGGACAAAAAATGGTTATATGTATGTATGTACAATGTACATTGTAAGTCAGCTGAAAAAACTCTTGCTGAGAGAATGGTTTTAAATCTCAATCATTATCTTCGTAGCTTGGCTACAATGAATTTACTTCAATCAAAGCAAAATTGAGAAAAAATAAATAATGTTCGCAAAAAGAATTTCTAATACCAGGAAAAAAAAAAAGCGAAAAAAATATGTTTTTCATCTGAAAGCAAGAAATTGTTTCCACTTATCTGATGATACAATGAGAATGAGAATTCAGATAAAATTAAGTTGAAAACATTTTAAAATTTTAAAAAATATTTTTTCTATGAATTTAAAGAGATTTCTCTAAAAACATAGTAAAATGGCTCAACAAGGCAATTTTACTGATTTCATATTTGGCACTGTATGCAAACAGTAATTGCTACAGCTGGCAGAGTAAGATTTATTACAAAGGCGCGCGAAAGTATTATAAGGCAAACCTACAAGTTGGTAAATTACAACTTATTTAAGAACAATTATTTGCAAGCAAATTACAGCATTGAAGGAATAAAAATAATACTTAAATCAAAGGAGGAGTTTTTAAAATTAAATTATCAACAACATCAACTATAGCCTCAGTAGTCTACTATTACGAAACACTTCATTAGCGTATGTCCTTTATTGAAGTATATTGTATACTCATTTTTCGTTTCAACAAATTTTTCTTGAAAGAATCAGAAATTATGGAGGTGCTAAATGGGTGGAAATTTTTCTTGAAAGAATCAGAAGTTATGGAGGTGCTAAATGGGTGGAACTGGCCTGCATAAGCAAGTTATTCAATGGCTATAAACAGAGCGCTGTAATAAGTCTTTTATCCTTAAATTATCACATTTACATCTGTTTGTGTGGGAGGCTTAAATTTTACGAGTTGGAACTAAATATCTCATATTATTTATGTAAAAATCTGCCGCAGCAGTATAAACATGTGGTGTTGTGAGCTATTTTTTTTTTCTTGTTGAATTTAACGCGTTATTCTTTTTTTTTTGTAAATTTATATTGTATATTAAGTGGCCCGTTGCAAATCAATGTTCGTTGGCGCCTTCATCAACATCGGCGAACCCTCAGTGCAGCAAATGGAGTGTTTAACGTAGTATCAACATTTATTTACGCTGCACGTAAACAACATCAAATTTCAACCATAATAAACTGAGTCATATGGTATCCTAGAATATTGGAATGATTCGGATGCCCATGAAGAACGATATTAAGCTGGCCTAAGTATGAAGTTATATGTATGTTTTATGTAAATAAAATACTATTCTCAAATGAAGTTTAAGTCACATTCTATAAAGTTCATGTGACTGTCCCATATTTCAGATTTCGTATTCATTGCATGAAGGAATTAGTTTGAGCTTACAGTGGCCTCTTCGTTACCAATTTATTTACTTTTTCTAAACACCTCTTATATTCTATAGCAAAGTTTAGGAATTACTGTATTTATTTTTTAAACCCTTTATTTCAGACTGATAGCAATTTTTTAAAATGATTTAATTATTTTGAATGCTTTGTCCTAATTCACTCTAAATTTTAATATAACTTTATTTCCATACGAAAACTTTGATTAAATTTGCAAGATTGCCCTATTTAAGTTTAACCATTACTTTGAACTTTGTACAGAAATTAATTAAATTTCTTAAATCGTATTAGTAGCATCATACCGTTATGCAGTAGCTCTCACTAACGTTTACTTTAAGGATCAAAAGCTGCAGTTAAGCCAATTTTGTTTATATTTACTTTAAAACTTTACAACAGTTGTTGTATTTATTTCAATTAATTTATTGCACTAGACACATCCTGTGGTTTTCCCTTCACTAAATATTGCTGTGTAATTTCATTAAGTTCCGCCGCATAATTCACCAAACCGAACAGGACATCTCTTACTATGTAATACTAGCAACCGGAATTAAAATTTATCAACACTACATGTAGCAAAGGATATGTTCGAAGTGCCATTATACAAGTGTAGTGAAGACAAATTTTCCTATAAATATATAGTATAAAACTTGATAAGCTTCAATGCTGACCTTGGGGCGGCTTACATACATACAACCAACTATGAAGGTTTTTGCATACATTTGATTGCTTGTGTTTGTTGCTTGTTTATATGTAGTTAGGCTTCTAATACTTTAAAGTTTTTGCTAATCTTAATTGAGTTTAAATGTTGTCCAAAGTTTAAATTTTTTCTTCAATTGTGGAAATGATTAAATTAAGGAAAATTGGTTTTTAAAGACCATTTAATAGTTGAAAGTGTGTAGCACATTTTTATTTAATACAGCAATGTTGAAATAAGTTTTAAACTTTTTGTGAAATTCAATTTCAGTCGTCTAGATTAACTAGAAATCTCGACAATAACGTGAGGTCAATTAGATCTAAGTAAATTTTGACGACTTTCATTGATATATCTGAGCAGTTGAAGTATTTACTAGCTAGTTATTATATATTCCCCTCATTTTCTGTATGATATCAAATACATATATAAATTTAAGTTTTTGTAGTAAGGGGCCGTCCAAGTATTACGTTACGTTTTGAAGATTTTTGACCCTTCTCCCCGCCCCATTCTCCTTAAGCGTTACGGTACCACTCAAGTGACCATGCTTACCTAAAAGTCACAATTATGTTACGCAATGTACCGGAAAGTCACATTAGTGACTTTTGTTATCTTTTAGTCGCGTTTCCGATAATAATAAATAAAACAAAAGATTTTTAACTTGCAGCGTAATGCGTTGTTCGAACCCCCCCTCTTCTCTAAATGCGTTACGTAATACTTGAACGGCTCCTAAGCACAATTTATTAGGGTGTTTATTTTGAAAATTTTTTTGATTGTTTTTTTTTGCCTATATTTTAGCTTGAGGCTTTAAAATAATTTCCCAAATCTCCAGTTTGTATCCGATTTCGTTGAAATTTTACGGAAAAACCGACTTACTAAAACGTTGAAAAAATCTGTCTTAGGTGTCACGATATAGCGTGATAAACGATATTTTTTTCTGAGTGTTAAAAAACGATAGACAAAAAGACATCTTTCGGAGAGCCTTCTTAGGTCACATTGGACCGACCTTACCGAGTTCCTTGTTATGCTCGCGACTACATTGGGAGAACTATTTAGAAAAATTTATATTTAAATTTATATTTAAGCAAAAGCTTGAAACTTAATAATGCGATCTATTTAAAGCTGCCACACCTTATGAATCTAACAACATTTACTTAAACAAAGTTTTAAAATCATATACTATATTCACGCAGTATGGATGAATGGTTGGATGTATAGATGTATGAATGAAAAAGAAAATAGATGCTTATTTGGATTAATGAGCTACTAATTGATTTGTTTATTTTTATATATAACATAAAATTGATGAATTTAAAAACCTACAAATGAAATAAATACAGCAATCCAATTTGATTAAACAGAACTTCTAATTAATTTTAAACCAAACCACATTTTGGGTATCCAGCGGCTGCAAGAGATTGCGTTACATAAGTACATGCATACATGTGTATAGATGTATGTATGTACATATGTACTTGCAGTACTTGACCATACAATCAATAATTTTGTTCGTATGAAAGAGCATGCTTACATGTCAACAGTTGCCAGAAAATGCTTTAGGGTGTCGCAGTAAAAACAAATCATGATGTTATGATGCAGTCTCTGCTTTTGGAATAGTTTGTTTCTATTTGTTTTGCACAATTTTTCATTATAATTAGGTCAATTGTGTTTAATTAGTAGAGCATTTTGTACGCTGCGGCATTACCTACAATATTTTATGTTTTTTTATTTTAAGTTACATTTAAATTGTAATACATAATTTGAGTTGTCATCAGCAAATGTGTTGTTTGTTTTTCTGTATACTCACATTTGGCACTGCGAGTTTATATTACACAAATATAGACTATCAACGACATTAACCAGAGTTGTGAAAATATGTATGAATGAAAAACTAACCGAAATAATGAATATTGGAAAAGTATTTTTTTTTTCGTGGAGGAGGCATGCATTGCATTAACAATGCAATGCACTTACCTAAAGTTGTCGTCATAATCTTCAGAGTGTGTCAATTCACTAAAACCACACACCGTCTTTTCAGGCCCCAATTTACGCTGGAACTGCGTCAGCATTGCTCAAATCACATACCTGCGTCCAGGTCCCAATATTGGAAAAGTATTGCAATTATTATTATAAAAATAATGATAAATGTAATATTAAATTGGAATTGGATGACACTCAAAACGTTTTTTCTAATTTTCCGAAACTTAAAGTCAATTTATTAATGGCGCTTCTCTAACAAGCAGTTCATATGAAATCACAGGATTCTTTTTGAAACCAAATCAAAAATGTTTCTCTTCAATTTAAATATTTTCTGCTTTGGCGCTATTTGGTTGGAACAAACATACAATCATTGACTTTTGCACTGAGTGTAGTTCTTTATTTCTTTTTATCGCCCTATTATAGCTTCAAAGGACATAATGTCAATACAAACAAATTCAAATTGTCTATCAATACAATTGCAATACAAATGTTGTTGAGGGATAATCAAATGTCATTTAAATACAACGATTATATGTTAATTTGCATAAATAAATAATGAAAGGTAATTTGTTTTTTATAAAGTAAACTATCATTGACGGTACATTTTATATATACTATACATATAGTAGTAAACGACGAATAATTGAAAATGATGCATATTCATTAATTTCGTTAAAAGCGTAACAAAATTACGTTAAAAACTATAATCATTTCTTTCATATACCATATAATGTTAGAATGCATCCAAGTAAAGAAAAGTTACACACCATTAAACATTTTCCTTAAGGTGTTGATAAAATAAATTCAACTTTTAAGTTTTTTTTTAAATTTTAAAACAGCTGTCTTAACTCACTCTGTTGAAAATAAACAAAAGCTGTATCGCCGTCTTTTCTGCGAAAAATAGCTAAGGTTATGTTGTTTCAGCTTGATTTCACTTAGGTTACGCTCATACTTTACAAAACTTTGTGAAATATTATATATAAAACTTTGTTATAACTAAATATGTTTTTAACGTGAAAGACTTTTAGTAACTTATTTTATGCATAATGTGCTTTTGTTTTGTTAGCAAAAATATCTCGAGGGAATTTAATGCCAAATTGAATAAGTTTTGCCAATGATTGATTTTAGTGCCTATCTACGTAATACTACTCATTAAAAAATGTTCAAAATCAAAAGGAAATAATAATTTGAACAAGTTCTTTTGCTAAATATGAACTTGGCGAAATCGTTGTTTTATTGATTGCTGGTTTTACACTACAATAACATGTTATAAATAACACTATCCGACACCAAAAATATTCCATAATATTTATTAAGCTTGTATGATGTAATAAGTTCTCTCTGATAGATTTTTCTCACGGTTAGTTTTTTTTAAATTTTTTTTAGTGTATTTTCAGTGTACTTTCAGCTTTTAGGCTATATCTCATCCAAATATAAACCGAGTTTGTTCGAATAAATTTTGAAAAAAAGGTAATAAAATTCCCCACTTCCCCTCTTGTAAAGGAAAGTTTTGGTTTTAATATACAGGTTACGAGATAAAAGGTGAGACAGTTGAAAAAATTGATTTTTTTAAAATTTGTATCCAATTAAAAATAAATAAATTTTTAAAAATACATCAATTTAGCTCTTCAAAATAAAATAATGCCAAGTTTTTGAAAATCCGTTCATAAATGCCAATTTAGTGTAAATTTTCATAATTATTTTTTTACCATTTCCACCAATTTTTCAGTTTTTTCTTATTTATAGGCTATTAGTACAGTCATTTGGTTAAAAAAAAGAGGTTACCTGGAAAGTTTTCCGGGAGTTTTGAAAATGGGTAATTTTACAGATTTCGATGTGCTCTTTCCGAATATTAATTTTGCTACCTCGTATTTTTGCTGCTCGCGCCGCCAAATTGGAAAAATGGCACCAAAAATCAGTTTTTTGACAATATCTCCTAGCCTACACTGAAAATACACTTAAAAAAAATTTAAAAAAAACTAACCGTGAGAAAAATCTATCAAAAATTTTTTTAAACTTAGGGGACCTAATTACATCATAAAAATTAAGAAAGTTCATGGAACAAAAAAAAATGTTAAAAAGTCGGATAGTGTAATCAATAAATAAAATAAACTAATGATATCTGTAGCGGGACCTCAACTAATTACGTGAGTTAAAATATTGGAGGAGGGCTTCCGGCAAAATCTCACCAAGGGGGGGAGGGGATCAAGGAAAACCTCACGTCAACTTTTTAATGCATAGAATTTACATTAAAAATTATAATTTAAATCTCACGGGAGGGAGGGGGTGTCCCGCCAGATCTCACCAAATCTCACCAAGGGTAGGGTCGGGGTCAGAATTTACAAAAAAACACCGCACGTAATTAATGGACGTCCCCTAGTTATTTCTGCTTAGTGAGGCATATTGATGCTTTTTTAAATTGAAGTATTTGCGTATTTGAGTAGCTATAATAAATTTTGCCTAGTTTTAAGGGAAATGGCGCTAAAGCAGCTTAACCAGATAGTATATAAAAAAAAAATTTTAAAATTTTTATTCTGAAAAAGAATTCAAAATATTTCATTGAAACTACTCGTGATTAAAGAACTAAATCTTATTGATTAATTACAGATGTTTAAATTAAAGCCAAATATTGGATTTTGATGTTCAAAATAAATGAATTTTATTTGACACTCGTCTAATTAAACTTTGCGTTTCAAAATATAACATATGGCTGCTCAACGCAAAAAAAAAATTTTAATGGGCTTTTGCATGTAATGACACATAGTTACGTCAGTAAAAGTTTTTACTATAACTTCGTTTTACTCATCTGAATGATTAATGAAACTTTTAAGTACATGCACAAAGAGTCGTGAAAACTTATGTTTTTGACAAAGTTAAACTGTTTTATAAACATTCAATCAGAATTAACAAAAATAACAATAAATCAGCAAAAATAATTTGATTTGTTTTAACGACAAGCAAAATAAATTCCATGGATATCAGTATGTCATTGAAATCAATTTGTTATAATTTATTTATTTTGTCTGTGTTTTGTACCATATATGCATGGCATTCGCAAACCTTAAGAAACCCAACTCAATTTGCATAAAAAACATATAAAAAGTTTACCTTAAATTGGAAAGTCATACCGTCAAGTTCATTTACGAATTTGTCAACTTTATATAGTATGTCATCATAGTGACAATATTTGATAACATTATGTGCTTCGTTGCACACAGAGAACAGCACGTATGTACTCCCACACGTACATACATAAACGTACGTATGTGCGCACCTGTTCAAAAACAAAATCTATAAAATGTAGAATGAATTGAAAATATTCACAGTACAAGTACACATACTGCATGTTAGTACTTTTTACACAAAATACCTGAATGTTGAATTTTATGATGTCAATGGCATGAACCATTTGTTTTTTGGCTAAAACATATTTATATATATGGAGTATTAAAAGTCAAAAAGAATGGGGTATGAAAATTTGTTAAGTTTTTTATGGGTTCTATTTATAAGTCTTTCAACATAAGTCGAATCATTATTGCGCTATAATATTTTAAAATTTATTAAAATTAAAATAATTTATTTTTTAAAAAATTTTTATTTTCAAACTTGCCAAAAAAGTTAGAATATAAAGCGATAGAAATTAGTTGATCTCTTAAAATTTTTTTTTTTAATTTTATTTTTTATGTGATAAATGATATTTTAATTTAGATTTTTTAATATATTTTTTTATAATTTTTTTTGTTCTGTTTGATTTTTTCAATTTTTCCAAAACTTACTCAGAATTAGCAATTCGAAAAATTCAGAAAAAATCCACCAACTTGTTTCAAATAGTTGATATTTACAGTGAAAAATATATTTTAGGTTTGTTTTAGTTACGGTTATCAGGTGTACATCATCAAATACTCAAATGTTATCCACAAAAAAAAAAAAAAAAATAGCAAAATCGAAGATGCCCAAATCCAGCTGCTTTCTTTTTGACTTTTAACGCTTCATACACAATGTGTATTACACATACATTAGTACTCATTATTCAGTCAGAGCAATAAAACTGATAAGTATGAGTATTCTAGCTCTGTAGTAAAAAAAGGAAATATATGTGAAAATATTAAAAATATTTTAAAAACATATGTGTTTATAGGCAAGATAAGAAAACATTAATGTTAAACAATTTATATTGTGCTACGATAAGTAAAGTTTTTATGTTCAAATATTGGAACGCAATTAGCGCATATTTATGATAACCTAACAAAAAATATAGTTTCTTCTCATTAAAAATGGTTTATTAACAAAACAGAAACCTCGTTTGTTGACAAACCAATATATCTATCAGAAAAACTAAAACTTAAGTACGTAAACTTTTCTTATTAGATTCAAAAGGAGAGTTTCCAAACTACTTAAAGTCCAAACGTCATATAGTTATTTCTTCTTTTGTATTTTTATTATTAATAAAAATATTAACAAACATTGCCATCTTATATTTTACCCACTACACTCAAAAAAAAATATTGTTTACCACAAATGATATAGAGGAACTATTTCAAGTGTTTGGGAAAAATGTTGTGGTAAATAATAATATTTTTGTAAACAACACTTTTTATTTTACTCACAAAAATGTCAAATTTATTTTTCATTAAAAAAAAATTTTCATGTCACCGACGAGATTTGAACCTATATTTCCTACGTTATGTTACAGTTCAGAGATACGCACATCTTAACCAACTGAGCTACTCGTATTATTATATGTACTGCTTCTAACTTAATTATATTACTACAACAAGACAAGTGTGGATCGAAATACTTCCATAAATTGAATTGTTTAACTGAAATATTTTAATGATTTTTCATAAATAATTATATTTTTTGGAAGTAACATTTCATGAAACGTTTTTAGAATTTTCCATGGAAGTAATTGAATTACTTGCCACTACTTAATTTTATTTTACATAATATTATCCAGAAATACTTATAGCTTAAGGCAAAAGCTAAGTGTTTGATTGAAATAATAAGTGCTTGTTTTAAACATTCGATAATTTCCCACAACCTTTTTCTAAACACTCCTTTTTTTGAGTGTACAAATTCGAATGAGTATCTACATAAATTTAGCTATTACAAAAATAAAGTTTCATTACTTATCGAACCTTTTTGCTAGCAAATAAGGTTATGTCTTCTTTTGTATATGTTAATGTTTATTTGGCGATGTGTTGACATCAATGCCAACCTCATTTAATTTATCTTTTATGGATTGGGTTGAGCTTTATACAAAAAGAAAAGCTATTTCCGGTGTACATGTTGATACTGCCAATGTTGACAATATTTTGTAAAGTTAAAGTTTTAAGTAAAGTAAAAGATGTCAATCTTTCCCCTCTCCAAAGGTTTGGATTGGATTTAGTTTTCTAAAGAAAAAAATTTAGCTTTTGAATAATTTCTAAAAATGTCTTATAAATTTAGAAGAATGAATGAATGATAGAATGAAAATATTTAAAGGTGCGAACGAAGATTTATTATTGTCGAACCTTGACCTTGGTAACGGAATCATAATTGCTATTCCACATACATATAGTATAACAAATTTCAACGGGTTGTTCATTGATATTTGCTCTGTACTGCTATAGTGACGTAGTATTTACTTTTGAGCAAGGCTTGTGCAGTTTGAAAAACCTTTTCAAGTTTCGAATAGACGGCTATAACGACTTTTCATATATAGTTATTACTCATTTGATATGTTGCGATGGTAGACTACGCATTATAGAAGGTTGCAATATTTTGTTTACACTAGAACCGCCGACGGAACATATTTTATCCAGTTCAATTATTGTGGTGATCAACGTTTATAATATTAATATTAATCAAAAAAAAAAATGTACCTTACATACTTGTATGAATGATAATTGACTCCTTCCAAAACTTATCCAATTATTTTACATAGATTACTTTTTATTTTAAATGTAATGTAATCTCGTAAAGCGTCCATTTGTCTTGAACCATACACGTTAACTCCAATGTTGTCGAGAAGAAAAACTTTAGCAATTTAACCATAACTTGCATTTCATAAATTGGAAGTTATTAAAACGTAAGAGCCTCAGTGCAAGGAAACCTATTCAAGTCTTGTCCTATGAAAGACTGCTTGTTCAAAAAATTCTGATCTACGACTTCATATGCGGGGTTTATCTCTGGACTTCTTGGATAAATATATTTTCATGTTCCTATTTCTTACTCTGTTCTTAACTTTTTTCGAATGCTTGTGACACCCATTCTTCTTCTCTGAGTGTTGTCACGTTACCTTGTCAAAACTTGTAATTTTTTCGAGTCTATTTACATTTCCTTCGAAAAGTTTCCTTAAAATATCATTTGATTTTTAAGAAAAATATTATGAAGTTCTTTATTTCTAGTATTTCATTTTAACTTCTGCGAGTCTCTGACTTTTCTTTCTGAGGGATGTTTGTGTCGTTTACTGTCCTTCCACTAAGTTTTTCTTAAAGTCCATTGAACTATTTTGTTTGAAATAATATTTTGCAGCTTTTGTTTTTATGGGAGTTACCACGTCTTGATCCGTGTATTCTTTGATCATAAGAAGCTTTTTTTATGAAGTTTTATTAGAGCTTCTTCACAGAATACATGACCGACTTAAAGTAGGTCAACCAATTTGTCCCACATGATTATGTCATATGCTAGAGCTTTAATAATGCTGACGAAATCAATTTTGGTCATACAAATTATTGCACATTTATCTTAGGTACAGACAAACCCTCCCGCTCTTTTTACTCTGTCATTCTACCATATTGTTTGATAAATTTTTAGAAGTTTTCAACCCAAGCTCTATTATTTTGTAGATTTATTTAAAATTTTCTATATGTTAAGAAAACAACACTCTGAGTTGACTCTTTAAAGCAAGGTAAGAAGGAGTGCTGCTTTCAATTCAAATTTCATAAAATCCTTACATTATTAGATTCGAAATTAACGCCCATTCTAAACAGTTCCTCATATAAGCTTGAAAAATATGAAATTTGCTTTTTTTAGGACAATTCCTGTTCTAAAAATTCCCACAACGAAAAACTCAAAATTTTTGCATCATGAACTGAATAAGATAAATTGCTTACGTCAAACAGTCTATTTCAACAACATTTTCCAAAAGATTCTTACAAAAATGGACACAGTGAAACAAAGTGCTATAAACACATTTTGAAAAACAAAGAGTTTTTGCGACAAGTGGGTGTAGCTCTTCTCATAGATGCTAAGCTCTTAAGTAACCACAACAAAGCAGTTCCCTAAGGCAATATACAAGGCTGATTGAAAAGTCCCGGGCCTAACAAAGAAAAACACATTTTTTTCGGAAAATTTGATTTTATTCTTCAATATAATCTCCTTTTAGCTCAATACAACGAGTATAGCGGGCGTCGAGCATTTTGATGCCTTTCTTGTAGTAGTCGCCATCAAGTTCCTCAAAATAGACGTCCGTCTCGTCAATGACCTCTTCATTCAAGTAAAAGCGCTTACCACCCATCTTTTCAAGTTTAGAAAATGATAATAGTCGCTGGAGGCCAAGTCTGGAGAATACGTTGGGTAGGGTAGCAATTCGTATTGCAATTCGTTCAATTTTGCCATTGCTTTGAATCACTGACAAAATGTTGCTTTTGACCAATTGTCAGCAAATGCGACACCCATCGCTCGCACATCTTTTTCATTTCGAACTCCTCATGCAAAATATTGAAAATACTACCGATCGACAACTTCATTATGTCTGCTAGCGCTCTCCCTTTCACTTTGTGGTCTTTCAAAAGAATCAAATGGATTTTCTTGATCTTTTCTGAAGTGGTAGCCTTATTTGGCCGGCCCGAACGTGGTGCATCACTGGTGCTCCTACGACCCATTTTAAGTTCAGCAAACCATCTGCAAACAGTTGTTTTGACGGAGCAGATGTCCTGTGATGTTTTTAGAGCCATTTAAATGTTCGCTTCTCGTTTTTTCCGAACACAAAGCAATGTTTTATCAAAATGCGAAGTACACTTTGTTCCATAGCTAAAAAAAAAAAAAAACACAGAGGTGATGCACTTTGGACAGCTGTGAAAACCAAACTACTTGACAGATATTAATGCAATTTCACATGTAGCCTTTTGAAGGATAGGTGCTGTCAAAAATAATAAGGATTCGATGTTTGTGTCGCCCTCTCTGTGTCAGGCCCGTGACTTTTCAATCAGCTTAGTAATGAATAAAGATATTAAGTGATACGAGCACTGTCAAAACGAAAAAAAGGGTAGGCTTGGAAGAATCAAAGTAGCATATCTTTATATTTACGATCAATTTATTTAAGTAGATGAAGTTTAATTAACTTTTTTAATTAACATGTTTTGAAATACTTATATTAGATCGGGATTTATTTAATAATTATGTTTTTTGAAGGCATATGTATATGTAGCTGTGTTAAAATAAAATTGGTTTGATGTTACTAGTAGGGGGAAAATGTGAACGTAGTTTTCTAACAAAATATAACAAGTTGATCTAAAAAGTCAGAAAATAATGTTTCGTTTATGTGAGCGATCCCTAACATGTTGTTGAAAAATTTTCATCATAATGTACATTTACAGTGACGTGTGCAATCAACACCTTATATCGAGGACCAGTCAATTGTTCACTATTAAGTTGCTTAGGCTTTTGCCCATGCTGATACCATAAATAGTTTATGCGTTTTATTATGTTTGAACATTCTATTTTGCAAATGGGAGTCACATTTTACTGCAATCATAAAAATAATTCTTATCTTTCTCATATTGTTATGTGAACCTTTGCTGCCCTAAAGAGCAATAACATAACAACAACCTAAAAACTAAACGAATTTTGACATTGAAAACCGTAGCTGCCACAGAACAATATCAGCTGTTAAATCTAAATGAATACTACAGCAGAAACAAAAAGTACTTGTATTTTGAAATTGCATGTCTAAGTGCTATTCTTCTCTGAAAAATTTGGCGAAAATATTTCATATTTGTTGTCAACGCCTGTTAGAAAGATAAAAATCGATTATTCATGTTTTTTTTTTGGCTTTTGTCGCAACACAGCTGTTCACCCGCATATTATGATGTAAAAAATATGCTGGTTGACTACGTTCGTAGTAACTAAAATAAATTGGATTTACTTAAAGCTTTAAGATGTCGTTAAAACAGAAAAATGTTTTTTTTTTTAAACATACAACAAAAATTTCAAATTTTTGTTTGACATTGAGTACTAATGCTCGTGTGTGTAAAAAGTTCTTTACAACACACTACGTTAAGGTAAAACGCTAATGTGCTCTGACACGGAAGGCTGCTCTCTTTGAAGGTCTCCTTCAACTGCTTGATTTTTATTTGCGGATTAGCTGGCGGCAAATATTTGTTCCACATTTTAAATACAACAATGACAACTTGACTGGTTGCATTATAAAAAATAAAACATTTAGCATTTTTGCAGAACCATCTGCTTTATACTTTCTCTATCTGAACTTAAAGATTTTTTAATGCAATTGTGCTTATTTAATAAACATAAGTGATGTTTATTTTAAAATGTTCTTTGAGCTCAATGCATAAGCGTAGTAGAGTACTACATTTCCAAAACTTTGATATCAGTTCTGACTTTCTGCGTTTTATGTCAAGATTATGGCAAACGTACAATTTGACCTAAGCGAAATAAGATGAGATCAGTACTTACAGACCACATCGGTAGAAGGTCATATTTTATTTTTTATTCTTATTCCTGTGCGAGTTTTTTTCAATTTTGCAACCCGAGCGATCTGTTGTTGGCGAGCAAGAAGGTTCTAGCTGTTACTTTCTTGAACATGTAGAACGGGAGTTAAATATTTTCTTTGTTGGAGTGTAGTCTTTCATATACTCAATGCGTCCGAGCCAATTCAGTCGATTATCTTTCACTTATTGAAAAATAATGCCGTGTTATTTCAGTTTATGTACAGCGCCAGAGAAATCATTTCAAGGACTGGCCAGCAGCTTCGGTTATATTATCCGAAAGAGTAAGCATCACGTTGTTTTAACAATTGAAAAAATAATTGAAACATAGTTAGTTACATTAAATCGACACCGCAGGCTCTAATTAAGCTTTAATTGCTATCCCACAATTTTCTTTCACTGGTACTTTGCCCATTCAAAACAGACATTTTTGCTACGAAAGATTCTAACGCTATCATGATGTAAATCAAAATAAATAATATGATCTCAGAAGACGATTTTAAAAGTCAATATATCTTAATTCAATGCTACGGAATCCAATTTGATTAATTTATTATTTATTTAAAAACAAAAAAGATTTAATAGGTTCTTCACCTGTTGTCACAATGCTAAAAAATCCATGTAGAAATTTTAAAAATATTCAATTCCAGAAATAAAATATCTTACTTTTATGTATGTATACAGATACCACAAATCTGTTTCCTGTGAAAATCATTTGTTTCTCTTTGACACACATACATACATACTTGCATTGTCTTCAAGAAAATCTTTTACAAGCATTTCTATCATAAGTGCAAGCACTCTGAACCCATCTATGACATTTATGGTCACATATCTAAAGTATTTACTGCCATCAGTAACAACGAATCAGTACACATGTGACCCATTTGCCTTAAATGTAAATAGTAAAATTGTATTGTCTCTTCTATCCTTTTCCTGAGTTTATTTTATTTTCGACACAAAAAATTTGCCGAAATTATCATAACAGTTTTTACTGTGCCCCGCGTGTATTGTTTCTTGTAAATATTTTATGTATATTGTTGTATAGTACACATGTATTTGTTGTTTTTATACCCTACACGAAGGTAATATTCACTCAGTTAATCCGTTTGTACCGCATATATTGTGGTATAGAAAGGAGTATATATTCTTGTTCAACATCAGCTCCTGCTTACCTACCCACATGTCTGTCCGGCACACCATGATTACGGGAAAATGAAGCGAGAAAATTTGAAAAATTTTGGTACAAATTCTTCAAAACGAAATACGGTTGACGGACACAGTAATCGCCTATACAAATAAAACTTTTAAAACGCTATACGAATAGAGTTATTTAAGATTATGTAACCAAATTTCATATACATACAATTAATGACGCGGACAAGCACTTAGCAGACGAGTTTTGACAAGAGGGCGTGGTACCTCCCATGCCATTTGAAGCAATGAAACCAAATATCATACAAATACTAAAAAATTGCTTGTACAAGCTATGGTTAAAAAGCTATATAAAAATTTTCAAAGCTCTTTACTGACAGAGCTTTTTTAGGTAATGCAAACAATTTTTACAAAAATACTAGGAATTGCTTGAACTAAATAAAAATTGGCGCATTTTGATGGAGGGTGTGGCACCTCCTAAACAAACAAAATTCGCAAACGCTCCTACAGAGAGAAAAATCCTTAACACGCTATACTGAAAAAGTTTTTCGAGATACCGCATCCAAATTTCACACCAATACTAGAAAAATCTTGTAAAAGGATTGGCAAAATAGTGGGCAGATTTAAGCAAAAAGTGCAAGTCATCTTTTTTAAAAGCAAAAACTTTTAAATGCTTTACTGTAAAAGTTATGTAAGGTATTAGAAATGCCTTTGACAAAAACTAAACTAAAATTGGGCAAAATTTGACAAGAAGACATAGCACCTCCCATTCAAATAAAAACTTGAAATCATTATAATGACAGCTATTCAACCAAATTAATGTTGCCATATTCAATATGAGAACGTTTGGTTAGTCAAGCGTTTGGCATGGCGTGGCGTGGAAGATAAAAGTCCTGATAATAAAAATTTACAACTTTTACGAGCACTTTCACTGTTAATGCAATGTAGGGTAATTTAGTTTTGGTAAGTCCAAAGATAACACTCTTACTTAGCAGTGTTTATTTTTTGTACAAAATATAATTTTTTATTTTATCTATCTGTTTACACGCAGTCTATTGAGTCCATTCAGCATCAGTGAAAATAACAAAACATGACGTAACAAAACGCAACTAAATTATTCATGCAAATTTTTGACTGTTGGAAAATCATTGGGGAAAAGTTGTTGGCGACATCGAAAATGTTCATGAATTATGAATGAATGTTAATTTGTTTTTTAAATAAATGATAATTTTGAATAGAAACTGTTTTGTGTTGTATTATATATGTAAACACTCCTTGTAAATCTTTGAATAGTGTGAAATATGTGGTAGGAATAAAAATGACGTTGGTATAAGTTGAACTTGAGTGGAAGGTTTATGGCTTAATAGCTACAACGCTATTTTTACCCTTATGAACTTAACGGACGAATTCGAGAGATACCAGCACAATACAAATTGTAAGGATTACCTGATGGTCAAAAGTTTTGTTATATGTAAAAAGGCTGTGAGTTAAAATTGTCAAATTTCATCAAAGCTAAAAATAAAAACTACATTTAAAAACGACTTCACACTTATGACTTCGGTCAACAATATTCGATTTCCAAGCAAGTGGTTTCAAAAATAAGCTTCCAATATTTTAAATATAATTCAAGGATAATACAGAAATTTTGCTTTTATAAATATATTTTTGTACACATTTGCATAATAATTAAAAATCTCTTAAATTTACTACCATGAAATTTAATTAGAAGGCGTTGCAAAGCTTAAAGTGGAATAAAATCATAGGCAAATATTATTTAGATTTGTATATCACCATTACGATAATACAACAACCAAATTGATTTTCATTGTCGTTGTTCAATTTTTTTTTTCTGAAAAAATGTCTAAGTAGATAGGAATTCGGGGCAAATTGGTCCATTGTACACTTTTTATGAAGTTATAAAATCTAATCTAATATCAAAGGAGTTTTCATGGGAGACTAAATAAACTTAATGGAAATTCCTGCTTGGTAATGGTTCCACTTCTGAATCTGGCGGCCACAGATTGAGCTATGTTTTTAACTGAAAAGTTTAACTGTTGTGCCTCTTACAAACAATAAATTTAAAGCAACTACAGTTTCAGGAAGTAAAGTATGTGCAGAATTGGCTTGGGATCTTCAGAGCAAGGACGAAATTAAATTGAGCTATTGAATGAGTGAGAGAGGAAGAGAGCAGGCTATCTTAAGGGCGAACCACAATCTTTATATGGAAAAATTTAATGAGCTATAGTGGGCATTGTTTCAAGAAACACCATTGATTAATATATTACGTAGATGTGGCTGCCCTTTTTCAGAAAAATGCACCTGAATACTGGCCGAAGTATATACAGATACCATCAAACAAAAAAATGAAAGGGGAGGGAGAATAGTGGGTTTAAGCATCCATGAATGCTCAACTTTGAGTTCCAGAAAAACATGCAGATAGAGTGGTTTCAGTTATTTATAGATAAAAAAGGGGCAATAATAAATAAGAAAAATGTCGTACCTCTCACTAACGTGCCCAAATTGGTAACCAAAAATTATAAATTTTCTTTTTGGAATGTTTAAGCTCTTCAGTCTCTTCCTTTTTCAATATAACTGCGGATGTCCTGGTTGTTTCTTTTTTATTTAAATTTACTAGCTGTTCTGGCAGACGTTGCTCTTTTTAGTAGATAGCGCAGTGAGTTTTATTTGGTTAAAATTCCTGCTTGGGAAAGTCTGCACAGTAGAGGTCATTGGCGAGATCAAAAGATATGCAAGGGACCGAAACGGGGCCGCACGAATGATCAAGCGCAGAAAAATTCAAGTTATTTGAATAAAGAACATTGTAAACATTGGTGAGATAATTCAAAATTAAAGTCCTAACTTGGATTTTAAAAATGAAGTCCAGAACTTATTTATAGGACCATATACAAAATGCAACTTTTTTCCCATAATAAAGGATAGATATTCTCTTTTTAAAACTGTTTCATGTATTATTGAATCCATGTGATCCCATACAGACATATCTTTGTCTATATCTTATTTAAATATTTGTTAAACATATCCCATTACATGTGGTATATTCTGAGGTCTGACTTGATTCGGAACATTAAAAATCTTGTAAAAGAGGTAATAACCTTAGATCTAAAAAATTTCGAGCTCTTTTAAAAAAACTTATAAATTAAAAAAATCATATAGTAAGTATTTATTTTTTATATTTATTTTTACTTTCAGAATATAAAAATCGCTGCAAAAATTCCAAACAAAATGTGAATATTCAGTTTCCGACAACGATATCAAATGAATATTTAACTACAACAACTGTGACAAATTAGTGCATGAAAAATATCAAAGCTGCATTGCATGAGAAATTACAAAAATAAATCAAAACTAAAATAAAATTTAGTGCACTTATTTAAAAAAGTATTTGTGAAAAAATATAAAAAATGCAACACGTTAATATTTCAAATATATATTCACGAGTGTATGTGCAAATCAGATATAGAAAAAAAAGAAAAAATCATAGCCAATAAAATAACAACATACTTGGAAAATTATGACAAAAAACGGAATGGGTAAAAAATCATTGCGTGTTGATAAACCATGAATAAAAAAATAGCATGCGAATAACTACTACTATGGACAACATAAAAACAATTTTTCACCCTCACTCGAATCCTATCATGACAACAACAGAAACAGCGACAAATTGCAGCGTCAGTAATATCAACAACATCAGACAGTTAAGCAGACGGCGCCAACAAAAACAACAACAATAACAACTACAACAATAGGACATAAAACGCTATAAAGAATACATACAACCACCCTTACCAAGCCATAAATAATGACGTCATTTTTACTTCCGTTCACACTGTAGTTGTCGCCAGCGACGCCATCGTTTCTATGCTTCTTAACTTGGCTTGTGTCAAAGTCATGGCATAAGAGTGTCACTTTACTATAATATCTATCAACAAAAAAAAGGATAACCCCTAAAGACAACAGCAAAAACTACTTGTTAAATCGAAGCGCACAATCAAATTGTTTTACAACAGTCATCAACTGATTGCATAACACTGTCAAACTACTACTCGTTTAACACGGATAAAGCGACAAGGAAACGAAAGGAAAAATGTCTGAGCACCTGCCCTCAACATCAACAGGTGAGTAGTGCCTTGACTTGTCAGCATACAAATCCATTTTTGAAACTAAAGCTATTTATAGCGTCCATCACTATTACTAAGTTAACTAACTACTTGGCATGATTATAGCCAGTTTTTTGTTTGTTGAGTTCAATGTTTCTATTTGACACCATCATAGTTTCTATGCAAATCGATTAGACATTACTGTGGGCCAAAATTGTAATGTCTTCTAAGATTCAATCGAAAACGTAGAAATGAAAGTGAGTGTAAGGAGCCGCTGGTGATATCAGATTGTAATACTGCTTGGCATCAAAATTTTGACCATATTTATATAGAAATCAAAAAGTCATTACTAATGAATAAATATCAAATAGTGAATTCATATCGGTTAGCAACGAAAAATGTCGAAGAATTGGTATTAAAAATTTCAAACATTATCTAAATTTAGTTAAAAGTTGGGCATCAGTAAAGGCGCCGCCGACCAAAAAAGGTTGTGTTTCCATTCTTGTAATGTATTGAATATTTTATTGCATCAATTCATAGGAAGGTTCGAAAATGAGTAGCTGGTATTACTGAGGATGGTCCCGGCCAGAAAATAAATCGTTTTTGAAGAAATTTTTTGAACATATTTTTCATCCCTTCGGTGGGAAGAGCTTCAAAACGACACCGGCCTCCCATAGGGAAGTGTTAAGATTATGTTTTGATATTTACTTATTTTGCTTATCTATTGCGTTTGCTTTAATCAACGGGGAAGCTCGGAAAATATACTTCGGAGGTCAAAAAAATTTAACAAGAATATTAGAGGATAAAAAAGTTGAACGACGAAAAAATTCGATGATAAAAAGTAAGATAACAAAAAGAAGTTGAACGAAAATAAGTTTTATAGCAAAAAGTTGGATGACAAAAAGTTGTACAACGCAAAAGTTGGACATCGAAAAAGTTGTACAACGAAAAGGTTGTACAACGAAAAAGTTGAATTATATAAAAGTTGATTGTCATTATTAATAAACTTCTTTGTCGATCCAACTTTTCCTGCCAAATTCATCATCATTCAAATTCTTTAGCTGTCAAGCTTTCAGTTATCCAACTACTTATTCGTTCTTCGTTCTTCGTACTTATCCTCCCAATATTTAGAAAGAAAAAAATACCTTCATTTATCCGGGATCGCTCCTAGTGATGTTGAAAATCCAAAATGGTTTCGCCATTGGTTATGTCTAAAATCTTTCAAGGAACTTTTCCCATAGTTTGGTGTAGTAAAAGAAACTTCAAAATATTGGTCAGAAACTAGTAGTGAAGTCCGAAATCCATTACCGATCTTTCTTTCTCGACGGTCGCCAAATATGCACGATACGTTTCTGCTGATGCAGTTAGATTTTTTCACAAAAATGGTCCAAAACGGTCACTACCGTAATTGAGGACATCTTGCTGATGTAGTATGACTTCGCTATTGAGATGGCTCGTAGGTCGAAATCAGTCGAAATTGCCGTAGGTTATTGTAGTAAATAAAAGTAAGGCTTTTAAGTGGTTTGTCTTTTTTTTCTAAGCACAAAATCAGATTTGAGCGATTTATCATGTGATTTGTTTAAATCCAAATTCAATCCTTATCGTGGCTTTCAGAATTCAGCATTCGAACTTAATTTTCGTCATTGACGTCAAAATTTATAAAAAACATCCGTACCAAAGTACACTGTGCCTGAACCGAGCAAAACTTCGACTAAAATTGATCTAATTTGGAAAGAAACTGAGCAGACATATCGCTATAACTCAGATAGAAATGTTCATCAATCGATGATAACCGCTTTCTTGAAAGAATATTTTCTTTTTTTTTTGTGTTTTCTGAGGCATACTCGTAGGTACTACTAATTTCGACGTATTTTCTGATTATTCGATTAATCACGATGGAAATGCCTAAAACAGTGCTGCTTTAATCGACACTTTGTGTCACTTTGTTATACTGTTCGAAGTCAGCATATTGCGTGCTATCCAATAATATTTGTAATTTCTTTGCATGTTAAAAAACTAGATGCTAGAATTAATCGTTTAAATTTAATAAATACCTACCCAATAATAATAAAGAAACTAAAAATAAAAATTGAAAAGCAACATGTTAAAACGCTATGGCACAATACTTGTACGCTGCTGGACTATTAAAAGCCTTATGGACTGAAAGTCGTACGAAAGCAAATATTTCCCACTTAGCAATAGAGTTTTATATTTTCCTTTTTCGTTTAATGGATGCCAATTTGTTAGCAATCGTCTCTTATCTTTTAGTACATAGTTTCACGCTCTTCTCTTGACTTTATCTTTTAATATATTTTTTAATGCCTCAATTATTTTTAACAGCGAAAGCATTCATTATTGTCGGAAAACGAAATATTGTCGTAGCTCTGTTGTATCACCTGCTGCTTGCTGTTGTTGACACATTTCTCTAATAAGGATTGCTTTTATAAGAATTTCTTAGTGTCAACGTATCCTTAAGCGTAGCACACACGCACACATGATAAATACATATGTGTATGGGTTGAAAAATTTTGTGATGAAATTTAAACACACCACTTTGCCGCTCATTTGATATGTTCCTCAAGGCAAACTTTTCGTAAAAAAAATCACTTAAAAACAATTTCATTTCTTTTTAATTTAAAATTATTACAGTAATACAAACGTCTTCTAGTCAAGATATCGTCCACCTAAATTATATTTTTTTATAAGAGTAGGCGAAAAAATATCTGTACATAAATATGCTCCAACTTCAAAAGGAAGCACCGTACTGGTAGAGGATTATCCTGAAGGTTTACCGAAAAAAAAACTTACTCCGTTTAAGGAAAAATGCCTAAATGTAAGGTAAAAATGTCCTTCAATACGAGCTAAAACCATGGGTTCCTCAAAATAAGTAAGTTGGATTCCTTAGTACAAGTAAATTTTGCTGCTTTGAAATAAGGAAAAGTTTTCTCAATGTGAGGACAAGGTTATAAAACTGAGGAAAATTTTACTTTTTCTAAGGACGAAGGTGTCCTTAAATGAAAGAAATTAACTTAAAATAAATTCGTTGATTTCAAAAAAAATTTGTTAATTTTCTTATTTGTTCGTTACTTATTGTCAGTCATTCTTACTTTAATTGTAATACGTTTTTAAAACTTCAAAGAAGAACTTAAAATTTTTTTTACCTGTCGTCACCCGATCAGAGAATTGAACCTGTGTTCTGCGCCATGCCACTGTTCAAAGATGCTCATCTAACCCAACTCAGCCACCGACAGCATTTTTAAGACATACTAAAATGATGTTGTTAACTGCGCACGTAACAACCATTGTCTGATCAGGGAAGCTTCGGTTCAAATCCCGGCGACGACATAATTTTTTTTTTTTAATTTTTTTATTTAAAAAACAAGTAGAGAACTATAAATATATAGGCAAAAACAGAATACTTACGAGAAGAATAGATATTAATTTCAGCGAGTAAAGCAGCGAGTGTTGCCACTCATTTATTAAGGAAAATTTTCCTAAGTTATAGTAAATTTTTTGAAGAAACTAACTAAAACTGAGTACGATTTTCCTTAAACAAAACATTCCATTAGATTGAGGAAGTTTTTACTCAAATGAGGAACAAGTTGTCCTCAAAAATTCTTCCTAAAGAAAAATTTACTATTTCAAAGGAAAGTTTTACTAAAACCACAAACTCTATTTTTGAGGAAGAGCGTTCACTTGCTTTAATAAAACATGAACTCATTTCAAAGGACTCAATTACTAAATGAGACGATATTTTTATCAATATGAGGAAAAATAACTTAGGTTAAGGAAAATTTTTACACTAAATCGAAGGAAGGCAGTTCTTCAAATTTAGTACTGTCTTTTTTTTCGGTGTATGAAAGTAATTAGCTCACAAAAGTATTTTTCGCACTATTGAGCAAAAATGCCTTAAGTTCATACGCAATAAAGCAATATCTTTAAGTAATAATATTTTTTACCAGTGCAATTATTTTCGTACAGAATAAACATATGTAACGTGAAAAAAGTGTTAGCCCCAAGCGGTATTTTTTTTTTCTATACTTTTTCTTCTGCAACAAGAGATGAATTTTTTTATTTAATTTTTTTTTTTTGTGCAGGTTAACCACACGTGAAGTAACAAAAAAGGTACTGGATTCCCAAAACTTAGAGAGAGTCATAGCATGGCTTGTGCAAATAAAATTTAAGAAAAAAAGTTGTTATGTTTATTTTTACTTTCACGGAAAAAAACCCACGGAAAAATCAATTTGCCAATGAAAGCAATACAGAAGCAATAATTCGGATATGCATTCGTAAATTAACAGCAACTATTACGACTTTACTACGCTCATGGTCATGTTATTTTTTTAAGTTTTTAAAACAGATGATTTGTTATAATCTTTGAAGCTTCGAAAAAAAATTTTGAAGATTATTTAGAAATGTATATTTATCGACTTAGGAAATTTGAAATTATTTCTGCTAGTTTTTTAATTGGTCAAATTTTGCTAGGCATAGCATAGCAGCCATAGCAAATGAACCAGTGATGATGGTATTTGGATTTTCTGGAAATGTACTGCATCGAGACCTGAAATTTACTTTTCAGAAGGCGAATGTAATTTTTTTTTTGTCATGGATACCAAAATTTAGAAAAATTTTGTAAAATTTAATAAAAAAAAATCGCCGAATTCTTTTGACGCATATTTCTGCAACGTTTACTAAGAAATAAGTGAAGTAAACAAAAAGTTATACGATTTTTGTACTCATATTTCATTAAAATTTTCTAACGTTAACAAAAATTTTCTAAAATTTAGTTACTACTAAAAAAAGCGGTGGTTATAAGAAATAGTCCAAGTGTACCGTAAATATACTGAAAATGCACCAAATGTACTCAAAGTTTGTCAACTGTACCGAATGTACTTAAAATCTGTAGAATGTTCTGATCTATATTTTTCACAAAGTAAATGCACTGAAAACAGTACAAATGTACCGAAAATGCCATCACTAATTTGAGCTTGATACAGAAAGATGTCAAAGGGGTACGGTGTAAATCGAGCGCCTGGGACAAAGAACTTATTTGCCGCCCCCACATTTACTACAGAAAAAAAAAGTCCTAATTTTTGACTTTCAAAACCCCTAGCAAAATTATATATTTCACGACCCAATTTGCCAGCCTCCAAGCTTTGCGCCAGCGGCGACCGCAATATGAATTTGAAGTTATGTATAGAATTGAAGAATTTTTTCAGCTTATTTCGAATAAAAGAAAATTTAATTTAGTACCGTTCTTCGTCTTTAAAATGAACTTTCGAGTGGCTAATTTTGACGTTTCTTTGCAAAGTTATAGTCGTTTTAAGGTGGCATGTTATTCGTTAATGTCGAAAAATGAATTTTTCGCCAATTTCGTAACTTATTCGACATTTGTCGACATTTTCGGCTAATCGAGACTTTCTTTGACATTACTTTAAATTATGAGCAAAATAGTCCGCTCACAAAGAAATTGAATTTTGACAACACAACTACGTTTTCACCCGATTTACACTGAATTCGATATCGCTATCGATATCTCACAAAGGATCAGTATTTGCTGGTAAGTTAATTTCATAAGTTTATATGGAGCCAGTGATATTCAATATAGTATACTTTACTTTAACTACAAATTATTGATAAAAACAATTTAAAAATATGAGGCTTAAGGCGTAAAGTTTGAAAAATAGACTTATCCTACTGTGTTAACTATGTATCTTATTTTATAACGTAAAGTATCACACAGTAATTAAAAGTCTTTAAATGAAAATATGCTGGCATTTAATTGTTTGCTGTAGTTATTGAAAACAACAAGAATTACTTAATTTGGTATATAAATTTACCTTTCTTGCCAAAAGTTGGCATGCCATATAAAAGCCAGCTATTTTCAAAGTCATAAGTTCACCAAATTTTCATACATTTGTTGGACAAAATGACACTCTTCTTTTGATTGGCAGTAGGTGTCCGATGATTTTCAAACTTTCGCAAGGTATACTATATAGTGCTTCTGCAATCACTTTTAAAATCCCTAATCAAAATAAATGTATTGTGCAATCGTCAGATTAAATAAAAAACAATGCGATAAATCGGTAAGTCTGTAATCGGCGAAGCCAAATTTTCTTTCTCCAGCATCAATCAAACCAAGATTTGCTTGGATTTTAATTTTATCTGTTGGCTTCCAGCTTTATTGATATCTTTGTCGCATGCATTGCAATTTGTAAACTCCACAATAAATTTTGTCAATTCGCTATCCAAGAACAAAAACAATTGTTCCATTTATTTCTCTAGAGATTGCACAAACTTGTTAAAGCTGCCTTTTATTTTATTGTTTACAGAAGCTTTACTCCCTGCACACTGCTGTGTATTTCATATTGTATCATCCTTAATAGCAAACGCAATATAAAATAAATTTGCGCACTTATTAACGTTCTCAGGAGAAAGTTTTTCGCGAAAATTATTTGACAATTGAAAATATGCAAAACTTGCGATGTCTAAAAGTAAATAAATAACTTTCTTAATGCTACAAAAACAAATTGTGTATCTGTGATATTTGCAATCAACACTCGAATAAGTAGAGCTAAATAGTTTGAAAGTTTAAGAGCTTAGAGGTTTAAAGTTTTGCATTGATGGATTTGCAAAAGAGGAGCTTAACTAAATGAAATTTTATTAAATTGTAACATATTTTTCTTATCTTAAGCATACATGCCTGAAACTATGCTATTTAATTTATGTGAATTGTGTTCCCTTAAATATGCTACGTAATTTAAATTTACTTTATACAGTCTTGGCTAATAAATTGTTCGTATATATAAAATACATAAGTTTTGTGGTTTCAATTGAATTTGCATTTGGTGATGACATACATACAAATGTACATACACATACGTACATATATGCTTAGATGTGTATACTAGGGAGTTTAATTCCGGACTTGTTTTTTAGTGCAGGTACTGATCTTTCAAATTTTTTTTTTGGATTTTAAAAAATACTTAATGTATGCAGAAAGAAACTAAAACTATTTTTTAATCAAGTATACAGAATCTCTTGGGAACAATTGCCCAAACGATTTTATGTTTCTGGTTAAGCACTTAATATAAATAAGTGCACGAAATTTTTTTGGACCGTCGCTCATTTATGATATGAAATGTCTTCAGTTAATTAAAAAGTAAAGGGGCAAGGAGAAAGTAGTATTAAAAAACTTTTCTTATTGTGCCGCTTGTGGTAAATTAGTTGGGCAACTTTGATCCTTATGAGAGTATACAGACTTGCAAACAAATGGTTTTCAAACTATTAAATTGAAAAGCTGTACTGCAGACCCTATTTTAGCCTGAAGTTCGTCGAATTTTTTTGATAAGTTTGCATTCAAAATACTCAATAAAATTTTGTTTTTAATCCATCAAAGCGATAAGTCTGTTATGAGCACGTGCGAATTGAGATCATAATTTCATATTGTTGATCATAACTTGTCTGGTAAAATATGTTTTTTTTATTTATAAAGACATATCGCTGCTTAAATTGAATAGGATATTATATCCGAGAAATCTCGTGATCTTTTAAAAAAGCGGATTGAACTCCCTTCTCTGTACTCATAACTAAATTCTTCACATCCTTAACACATTTGCCATGTTTTGAGTAATTCAACAGAATATGTACTTTGAGCAATTTAAGCATATTTCTAACTCGATAACTTTATGCAAATTTTTTTTACAATAAGGAAGATGTTTGCGCTCTTGAAGTGAATATTTTAATTAAAATGTATAATATTTTGAAAAAGAATATAGCAATATCAATGTTCTACATTAATTTAAGAAACTTATGTGGTGGGTATATTAAAAATGTCAGTTTTTCCACTTGGCAAATTTTACGCTCAGTCACAAAATTCACTTGCATGTTGATGTAATGATGTCATGACAGATACCGCGTCATAAAGTGACCAATCCCCATAGATAAATCGCTGCATTTAGAGTAACCCTTAAGCCACTTCATACTCATAGTTAATGTCAAAAGGTTTTATTTATAATTTATGATACGCGCGAATGTAATGTTAAAGTTGAATTTACATATTTAACTATAGCCTCCATGTTGTAGTCGCTGTTGCATTTGTAGTACACTTGTGGCTAATAAAAAAAAACCTGGTGTATTAAAAATTTAATCATTTGTTTAGTGGCCTTTTTGTTGCTTTACAGCTGCAGTTAACTGTAGTCATAAAATTTATTACAACTTTTAGTTAGCTAACATTCAAACATTTTGAATTCCTTCCCGTAGTGTCCTTGAGCGGGCGCGCCTTCTTTTGTCTACCTCAATACTGCTGTCAGCATAACTAAAGCATCAAGTTGCCTTTGGTTATGTGGTTAATATTTCAGTAGAAATCTTTCTACTTTTAAATAACGAAAAAATAAAAGAAAAAACTCCCTACAAAAAGAAAAATAGTTGGCAATCATGGCTAAAATGGCATTGCATGGTTGAATGCTATTTTTACTGCTTCATTCATTCACTTATTTCTCTTCACTTATTCATGCATTCAATCAATAATAAAACTGGTTGATGAAAAAAATAAATGCGAATTGCAGAAGTGGACATGCTAAGACTTTCATTACTTAACATAAAATAGTAGTGTAAATTAGAGTAGAGTTGATAAGAATAGAGTAGAAAAAGTAAAGTAGATAAGAGTAGAGTAGAATACAGTAAAGATGAGTAGAGAAGAAGCAAGTAGCATAGAGTGAAATAGAGTGGAATAGAGTTGAATAGAGTGGAGTAGGATAAAGAAAATTAGAGTAGAATAGAGTAGTGTGAAGTGAAGTAAAGTGAAGTGGAGTAGAATAGAATTGAGTAGAGTAGAACAGCTTAGAGTTGAGTAAAGTAGAGTAGAGTAGAGAAAAGAAGCCTACAGTACAGCACAGTTGAGTAGGCTAGAGATGAGTAAAGTAGAGTAAAGAAGAGTAGAGTAGATCTAAGTAGATGATGTTAGTGAAGTAGATAAGATTAGAGCAGCGATGAATAGTAAAGAGTAGATTAGAGAATAGAAAGAAGAGTAAAGGAAAGTAGAGCAGAATGAAGTGGAGAAGTAGAGTAAAGGGAACTATAGTATCTTAGAGTAGAGTAAATTGGAGTAGATGAAATTAGAGTAGAGTAAACTGGAATGAGGAAGATTGGAGTATAGTAGATGTGTGTAAAGTATAGAAAAGTAAAATCAAGCAGAGAACTGTTGAGAAGAATGGTATAAAGCTTTCCGTTTGTACGGAGAAATTTATATATATATATTATTTGTATATTCTAGCTGGGTATATAGAACGTAAGCCTCAAACGAAACTAAAACCCTTTCACATATACATATAATTGAATTAGTGAGTTGCCCACTTCCGGAATTGATTTTTCTCTCTTGCACACTTTCATTGCATTAAGTTTTATTTATTCTTTTCTCTTTTAAAAGTTTTGCTTTTTTTTTTTTGTTTTTTGGTCTAAGACATGAATAGGTTATATCTACTTAGTATTTGCAAAAACTAAACAAACAAAAAAAAACATTTATGTGGGTAGCTAAGTAAACTCTTCACTAGCAGCTATTGCAAAAAGCAACGCTCATTCGTTACATCCACAAGTTCTCGCAAAACAAAAATTCATTAAAATATGCAACAGCAACAAGAATAACATGTCCTTTGCGCCGTTGATGCTGCTGCTGTAACAGAACGAGTAACTTAAAACATTCGCACGTTTCCACATCTAGCACGTTTCTAGCACCCGCTGCTTGACGTTTGACTTTTCTTTCTTTGGATTTGCAAGCGTTGGTGTTTGTAGTGCCAGTGTGTATGTATATTTTTTTTTTCTGAATGACTACTCGTATGAGTGACAAACAGTGGCGCGAAACAAATTCACTCTCGTGCTATGCACAATTATGCAGTAGCAGTCGAACATCACACAGCAGCAGCAGCAGCGAAGAAGAATCATAATAAAAATGTTTTACAAGTATACTATAGACAAAAGCATTGCCGACATTTAGGAGCTCTTACAGTTATGGCATAACACAGCACAGCTGAGTGTGAATTCGAACGTTGAACGTGTCAGTCAGTTTGCTCGTTGCTATGACAGTTTGTGCTCAGTTGTAGTGAAACAAAGACCAAAATGCTATTTTTTGTGTTTACATATAGCAAAGATTTAAGTAAAAGTTTATATTGATGTAAAATTGTGCATATCAAAATTCAATAGAAAATCACGTTTATAATAAAAGTGCAAAAATATATTTAAAAACATTCAACTTATTTAACATGCCGGTAAATCACGTGACATAAATCAATCATGTTCATAATGTTTTTACTTAAAAATATACAATCAAAACATTAAAAATTAAGCAAAATCATTGATAAAAGAGAAGCGATTTGATTTGAAAAATGAAGCATAATTTTAGGAGCATAAATAATACAATATAAATACAAAATAAATATAATTTGGTCCTCCCAAGCAAAAGTTTTTATTTGGAGTAGAGTTACATATATTTCAATCGCCGAGATAATGCTTTCGAGCGCGCGCGAACTCATATTCTAATACCAAGCGATATTTTGTTCGGCAGATACCGTTCGGGAATAGTAAAGTGCCACAGCGATCGAAACTATGCTAAAAGTACACTGAATCAGGTCAAAAAGCTCAAAATGAAGGAAATGAGAAATTGTTGAAAAAAGATAATAAAATTAGCATTTCATTCTTGGTAAGCCAAAATTATTAATATATGTAAACGGTTACTACGGATCTGTGAATATCACAGCAGTCAAGGCGAAAAATGGTTATCAGTTGAGACACCCCCCTTTCTTTATTTCACAAGGGCAATGAATAAAAAATTTTTTTTTTAAACCAAACTTTTTTTTGCTTAGGACACAGTGTTGGTCGAACTTTGGCCTACATGGCAGCGTTTTGCGATAACCGTAAACTAACCGGTAATTGACAAAAAATATATATTAGAAAGAAATATATATTTTTTTTCACTTTACACCCTTTTTTTAACACTTTATGGAACATTTTTATAAAATTTTCTAATAAAAAGTACAAAATTTAATTTCAATTACTTTGCCTCAAACACCAAACCTCTCAGTTTTGAAATAAGAAAAGTCGTAAAAGACCGTTTGTAACCGAGTCAACTAACGGCTAATACACCGTTATCTCGAAACGCTCACCTGCAAACCAAAATCTGACGACAGATTCGAACTTAGCGATCTTAAATTGACATAAGACGGGTTTCCTCGAACTTCACTGCACACAGCATTATTTTATTTACTGAGATTGGTGGTTCTTGTTGATTTTGAGATATTTTTGGCTTTCATTAAAATGATTTTCAAAAAAATTTACACTGAAACAAATAAACTATGTTATTTGAGTATGGTTTTTGTTTTGAAAATCGATTTTTTGAAATATGTTAAAAACTGTATATGATTGAAAAAAATGCTGGTTATTTCAAAATTTCATAAGAAAGTGAATCAAAACTGCGCAATTTAATTTTTGTATGGAGCAATGTTATATATGTACATGTTTAACTAAAAACAACAATTCGTATTTTATTGCAAAAAAAAAAAAAAAAAAAATTGTCCGGCACGACCCTTAAATTGAATTGAAATTTCGAGTATACACTGTTTGCTGGATTCGGAAAAAGTTTAAGACAAAAAGTTTTGGCACAAAAAAAAATTTAGTTTCTATCATCACCTTAATATGTTTTGCCACCCTTGCACCACCGACTACCGCTTTTTTATTTTGCTTCTACCCATTAACAATAACAACTTTCATCACTAAGCTTCAATGCTCTAAAATGCTGCAATTAAAAAAAAAACAACTCTTATTACGCTCAATCTTCACAAACTTTGAAATGCAAAACTCTATTCCTTATGACATTTTCAGCGGAACGGAAACGTACATTTTTGCTCTTCGCTTCAACGCTTTAACTACTAAATGCATTTGAATTAATTTCCTTGCATACTTTTAGACGTTGTTTTGCATATAACAGCCTTACAATTTAACATTTTTGCACCTAAGTGCATTTACTTGTCGCATTAGAAGAATAAAATGGAGCAAAACTACGAAATAAAGTTAATAGCTTAATGCTTTTGTGTGTGTGCGTGTTTGTTTGCAATGCATACACTTGTTGAAAATATTGCTCTATTTAGTTTTGCAAACGAAAAGTATAAAAAAAGAAATTCATATTATTTTAGAATTTTTCAAAAGGACTTATAGAAAAGTTTATGAAATATTAAAAAAAGTTAAACTAAAAGTTAATAAAATGAAACTACATTATTCTCAGTGTACTACAATGAAATGAAAGTAGAAAAATGCTTCCAAATATACATATGAATGTTTATTATCAGAAGGCCATCTAAAATATTTATGTAATGGATAAGTTATTTGATCGATTCCAACTGCTATACTTGATTACATTCATTGACTTCTTCTTCTTCTTCAACTAATGTATCAGCAAAATTAATACATTTAAGTGATTTTGAGTGATATTTTTGTGTTGTAAAAATATACTTAAAAGAATTGTAACTTTATGTGCTTATCATGGAACAAAGATCTTTGTTATGAATTTTCGTGAGTTATTGAAACACCGAAAGTTTTCACCATGCCCCAGGAAATTGAATAAAATACATCCAGGTAACTTAATATATAATGCATAAAAGTACTACTAATTGTTAAAAACTTTTTTAATGTTTCAAGCTTAATAGATCGAGTGATTATATACATATATATATATATATCTATATACATATAAGATTGAAGTCCCATAAACCAATTAGCTTTACCTCATTCTTAATTTGAGCTATTGAGCTTTGGAATATTATTAGGAGTATTATGAATATAATATTTAAAGAATCTTCTTTGCACTGCAGTTAATTTTCCTAAATTAATAGCAATCTATCTTAAGGTGCATTTTATCATTTGGTCTCCTGTATCAAGAGCTAACTTAAACGTTAATTTTTTGCCTTTATAAATATGGAATATCCCTCTGATAACTTCTCCATTAATATCTAAGGCGATGAAGAGGAAAAGTATTTATTTATTCACCATGATGTGAACACGAGCCATGTTGGAGAGCATTAAAAAATAGTTTAACATATGTATAGAGTCTGTGCTTATTTTAGTCACAAAAAACTATTCCCACGAAAATGAATCTCAGATATTTTTAGGTTTTTGTCTCTGACATATGTTTTGGTTTTTTCCATAGAGACATAAATATGTATAATAGTTGATTTTGACAGAAACTACTGTTGTTTGACAAATGGTGAATGGCATTTCGTTTGACATTATTATATTATATGTTACTATATCATATCCAGGGTTACCAAGTGATTGGGATTGGACAGGCCGGAAATTTCATTTCAAAATCGGGTATCTGGTAGCCGTAATAGCCGGGATTTTTGTTTTGAGATATTAACTTTATCTTATTTTCTTAACGACCAAAAAAAAAAACAGGACATCAACTTTTTCACACCAAAAAATTTTACAATTTCCTTTTAATATTGCTAACACAAAAAAAAGGTCAAGTGTTTCGCATGCAACAAAAAACAAAAAAAAATTTTTGTTTGAGAAGACCGGGAAATGTTGCTGTAAGACATGGTAACCCTGATCATTTCAGATCAGAGCTTGAAATAAACTTTTAAAAAAATTTTTTTAGGTAAAAGTTTACTTTTAATTTTATTTCAAGAAAATAAAAGTAAAAGTTTCCTTAAAACTTTTTCATTAGAAAATAAAAGTTTTTTTTTAACTTATTTTTCAAAAAGTCAAAAAAAATCTTTTAAAAAAAACTTTTATCAATAAATAAGTTAAGTTTTTTTTGACTTTTATTTTTAGAAGTCACTTGTAAAGAGTTTTTTTTGACTTTTATTTTCACAAAGTGGCAAATAAAAATTTTTTTTTCTTGAAAAACGAGGAAAATAATATTTTGGAGCGCTAAGCAAAAAATTTCAAAGGAGAAAACTTAGGATTATTCATAATAAAATCCAAAGGATCTAAATAGAAAAAATTTATGATAATTACGTACTTATATGTATGTATTTTTAAAAAAATTTGATTGCACTCATCGATGGGAAAACTTCTAAAACTTCTAAAATCTATTTTCCTCCTTTTCCCCATCTATTCATGCAACAAAATTTTTTTCAAAACATTGGTCCAAAACACCCTTTTAGGAGGGTCGGGACCTTTTTTTGTGGCTTCCAAAATCCATTTTCAGCCTTTTCCCATCGATTCGTGCAACAAAATTTTTTTCGAAAAATCGGTCCAAAACATCCTTTTAGGACGGTCGGGACCTTTTTTTGTGGCTTCCAAAATCCATTTTCAGCCTTTTCCCATCAATTCGTGCAACAAAATTTTTTTTTTGAAAAATCGATCCAAAACACCCTTTTAGGAGGTTCGGGACCTTTTTTTGTGGCTTCGAAAATCCATTTTCAGCATTTTCCCATCGATTCAAATTTTTTTCAAAACATTGGTCCAAAACACCATTTTAGAAGGGTCGGGACCTTTTTTTGTGGCTTCGAAAATCCATTTTCAGCCTTTTCCCATCGATTCGAGTAACAAATTTTTTTTCGAAAAATCGGTCCATTTTAAGAGGGTGGAGACCTCCCCTAACATTTCCAAAAATCATTTTCGACCTTTTCCCATCGATGCGTGCAATCAAATTTTTTTAAAAATATTAGTGCGTAATTATCATAAAATTTTTCTATTTAGATCTTTTGGATCTTATTATAAATGATTGATTTTTTGTGGCTTCCAAAATCCATTTTCAGCCTTTTCCCATCAATTCGTGCAACGAAATTTTTTTTTCGAAAAATCGATCCAAAACACCCTTTTAGGAGGGTCGGGACCTTTTTTTGTGGCTTCGAAAATCCATTTTCAGCATTTTCCCATCGATTCAAATTTTTTTCAAAACATTGGTCCAAAACACCATTTTAGAAGGGTCGGGACCTTTTTTTGTGGCTTCGAAAATCCATTTTCAGCCTTTTCCCATCGATTCGAGTAACAAATTTTTTTTCGAAAAATCGGTCCATTTTAAGAGGGTGGAGACCTCCCCTAACATTTCCAAAAATCATTTTCGACCTTTTCCCATCGATGCGTGCAATCAAATTTTTTTAAAAATATTAGTGCGTAATTATCATAAATTTTTTCTATTTAGATCTTTTGGATCTTATTATAAATGATTCTAAGTTTTTTCCTTTGAAATTTTTTGCTTAGCGATCCAAAATATTATTTTCCTCGTTTTTTCAAGCAAAAAACTTTTATTTTCCACTTTGTGAAAATAAAAGTTAAAAAAAACTTTTTACAAGTGACTCTTAAAAATAAAAGTCAAAAAAAACTTATAAAAAAAACTTTTATCAATAAAAGTTTTTTTTAATTGTTTTTAAAAACTTTTATTAATAAAAGTTTTTTTTAAAAGTTTTTTAGAAAAACTTTTATGAAAAAGTTTTTTATAAAAGTTTATCAGAAAAACTTTTATGTATGAGTTTTTTGAAAAGGTTTTTTGGAAAAACTTCTATTCAATAAAAGTTTTTAAAGAAAGTTTTTAAAAACTTTTATAACATAAATTTTTATTTTCATGACTTTTTGAATAAAAGTATAAAAGTTTCAAGGTCTGTTTCAGATATATATCGCTGGAGTTATTTTACAGAGACTTTGCATTTGTTACAGCACAGTACATTAAAAAAGTTAGAGCCGGGATATTTCTGTCAAATCACAGATAAAAAGTAATGAGTGGAGTGTGATCTTAAAGTTAAAGCCTAAAATTCAAAATCGTCTCTGGTTCACGTAGTTTTTTTTTATAAACCTATTTGGGTTAATAATTATAATTACCATAGATATTAGCTTTAACACAGAGCCATTCTATGTTACAAAAACCACCTGTAACAAATTGATTTAATTTGTTAAATGCAATCGTACCATCTGTCAATATTTTATTTTTTTGCTACCAAGCCATCGGTTAATTAAATTTCTTTTCGAACAGTCATTTAGATTTCAGCTATAATTTCAATTATTATAGCTTTGGTCAAAGTTATTGTATACGCTTTGTATTATTGATAAATTCCCTATAGATGCAATTACGCGCAATGCATTTGAATGATATTTCGCTGAACATTAGTTAATTAAAGACAAAACTGTCAAGGAATTATATTTATCATACCTACAACATATGTAATTCTAACATAGCGGTAGAAAACAAAGCCCATAATTCTAATTAAAGTACGCATGAAATTAATGAATGTATTATTTTATTTCATATTAATTATTATTGTTTCAATTTTTATTAAAAAAAGGGATATTTTTGGGTATTTTTGAAAACTTATTAATGGCAAAGTTTTTTCGCGAGCGAAAAACTGTCAAAAAATTATTGTTTAAGTCCGAAAATGTTTATTTGGAAATCTAAGGTGATCATAATATATGCATTGCTTATCTTATTGTCTTAGACTCAGCAAAAATATGTTTCGCTAAATCTTACATAACTGAAGCAGTGTATTTCCTTTTATTCATACATTTTTTTAAAAAAAGAAAACAAAAATTTTACACGATTTTATACCGCGAAATAAAAAATTTTAATTAATGTGTACTCGAATTTTAAGCAGGATCATGCACTCAAATTTCCTTAAATATCTTTGAGCCCACTGTCATGATGGCGACAATAATTACTTGTCTCATACAAGTAAAATTGTACTATACATTAGGGAGATTTAAATTTTTTTTTTTTTGCACCAAACAGCTTTAATAGTAGCAGATATACGAAAGAAGAATTAATATTATGAGCTCTAAATGCACCAGAATTTTTCTTTCGGTTACCTGCTACTATTAAACCTGTTTGGAGCAAAAAAAAAATTTGATTCACCCTAATGTACATAAATTGTAATACATCACTTGATATGTTTGCAATGACCTTGAATGAGACTCTTAGTTATACCGAGACATGAAAACCTAAAATAAAGGTTAACTTATTAAAAACGCAATATTCGTAAGTGTTTTTCTTTCTTCCTTTGCACAACAAAATAAGTAAGAGTACCATATGTCAGAATAATCATTAACATCCTTCTTTTGTTATTTGACATTTATGAAATAGTGCATTAAAATAGAGTACCTAACTACTTTATTATTTATGTATGTATGTTGGTTGCTATAGCGTACTAAAGAGAATAAAGGTCTGCAGATTTGTCAACAAATTACAGTTTAAATCCTTAATAATGAGGTATAAATGCAAATAAAATTTCTTGCAAATCGTATTCCACGTATGCACAAGAAAAGGACTCAATCAACGCACTCACTTTTGATAAATCCATTTCTAAAAAATAACTTCAAGCAAATTTCTCATTAAAGTTCTTACACTTAAATAAGAATTTCTGCTTTGAAAAATTTTGACATACCTTGAAATATTATTAAACTGAGGTAGTTGTATTTTGTAGCTAGCTAGAATTATTTAATTTTCTCTGTCGTCTCAAATACTAATGGATAATCTTCCCAAGACGGCGTAGATATGTGCCATCAACAGCAATAATTTTCTTCGATATACATATGTAAAATGTAAACATGAGTATCTTAAAAATTCTCATTTCTTAATTTCACAGTCCACATTTTCTCTAAGTATTCGGGTGTTGAAATATATTTTATTTTCAAATAAATATACCAACTAAGACACAATGATTATAAATTTGATAAAAACGAATGCTTTGCGCTAACTAAACTGCTAACAAAATATTCCTTTTCACAGCTAAATAAGACAGAATTAACATTTGATTTATATCGTTTTTTCTCTTCTATTTTCTCAATTTTCGTAGCGCGCATTCATTACAGCGAGGATGTGCCCAGCTGTAGTGGCAACATTTCAAATAACCAGCGTTCTGCGAATGCAACTCCCATATCAACGCCACATGGCTCACCCATAGCTGCACAACGTCTGGGACGACATTTGAGTAAATCTGCTACAGAATTGAATGGACACAATTGCAGCGTTGACTCCCTAAACACCTCACCGAAACGTGCCAAAAGTGCAGCGCCACAAACGAGTACAGCAACCGGTAGCAGCAGTGGTGGTGTCTTACAAAAAACACATGGATTTTTTAATAATCTAAAGCATCGTTGGAGTCGTGCAAAGAGTAAAGATCGCATTGGACGCAAATCACCAAGTGATTTTCTGGAGGAAAGCACTGACTATGCAGCAGACTACAGTTCTGAAAGTAGCTCTGTCACACATAGTCCAAGGCATAGAGCAACAACAATAGGTGGTTCATCGTTGGCCAAAGAAATTCGTAACACTGCCAAGATGGCGCAAGTTGTACAGCGTTTTGGTGGTTCAATGGAAGGTCGCATTGAGGAATATCCAGAAAATGGTAACAGTGCGGGTGCCGCAACAATGGAGGAATATACTGCACAAAAACAATTGGAATCACTGCAGGTTAGTAGGATGTTACGCTCAGTGCACATTTTAGTATTCAATTTATTTAAACCCCTAATGTTCTTTGAGAGTAATGAAGTTTTATTATCGTTGTAAGTAAGAAGCCCTGTTCTACTAAAGTTTGTTACCAGCAAAAAAAAATAATGTAGTGAAATCATTCACTTCGTAGTGGTAAATTTGTAGAAAATTAATGCACTTTTTCATAAATTTTTTTTTTATTTAAAAACAAATAAAATTTTTTTTTAAATTAATATATACAAACTATTAATTGATAAATGTACAGTGGCGTCACTTCACCTAAACCTTAGCGGAAGGGGGGGGGGATGGGAATTATAGTTCCACCTCTCTTAGACGGTTTTAATGAATTGATGTATTGATAATAATATAATAATAATGATAATAACTAGTATCGGATCCTTGGGGGGGGGGCAATGTCCTCCCCAGCCCTACCGAATTGACGCCACTGTAAATATATTACTAACCATGGAAACTTTCATATTATTAATAGAATGTTCTTGCTCTTGTGGCTCTTAGACTAGCTATAAACGTCGATCATTCCATAAATTGTTTTCCTTAACTTGAACTAAGATCTCACAAAATTGTTAAAGTTAAAGCAGTTAAGGGTTAATTGTATGTTTGTTAATAATTACCTAATAATATTTGGATAATTCTACTAGACCAATCATATATGTTTTTAATTAAGACCAAATTATTATTTGGTTGCAATAAATAATTCTCTATTGCAAACAATTTGCTAATAATGACCATATTATGTATTTGGCGGAAGAAATATTGCTTTGTCGCAAATGCGAACATTTATTTATATTGAAGTAGCTTGAAAAGGATACGCACAATACCGTTATTTTATAATATTTACCCGCCAATTCGGACGTTTCTTTAAGCTAAAGCCTACCGATGATGTCCAAGTGTGAATATTACCAAAAGAAGGTTTAAATTTGATAATTTCGAACAAATTTATTTTAATGTCTTTAAATTTTAAATTAAAATTGAAAAATTTCAAGTCAAAATTTTTAATATATATTTCAATTTTAATTTTTTCCCTGTGTGCAGCAAATTTAAAATTGAAATTGAACAAATTTATTTTAAAGTTGTTTAATTTTGATTTAAAGTTGAAAAATATAACATGAAAATCTTTAATTTTGTTTTCAATTTGCATTTTTTCCTCAGTGTAGCAAAGATACACTACAATGCGACAAGGGTTTTTATAAATTTTTATCAAAAAACTTGAAGCATCATAGGTCGGTCAATTATGGCATTTGGGTTTTGTGAAAATGCACTGAATCGTGACTTGAAATGTACTTTTTAGAGGCCGAATGTACTTTTTTGGCTTGAACATCCAATTTTACTAAAATGTACGAAATTTTTGTAAAATTTTCTCAATACACCTAATTCTGTTTTTACACGGTCTTCTTTTACTCGGTTTTGATTTAACACGGTTTGAAAATAAAATAAATTTTAAAGCTTTTTACACGATTTTATTCCATTTAGCACGATTCAAAATCTTTTGGGCTTAAATTTTTTTTTGCACGGGTTTTCCTGGAACCGATTACCGTACTTTTGGCATCTCAAAAACCTTAGGAAAATGAGATATGTATATATATGAAATTAATTTACAAAAACTACACCTTGCAATTACGTATAAAAAAAAAGGTAATTATTATATATCTTCACATTGCAATTATTTTAATTTAATTAAACCGAAAACAGGTAGTTATTATAAATTGTTCAAATGTACCGAAAATGTACTGAAAATGTGCTGAAAATTCGCCGAATGTACTAAAAATGTGGCAAATGTACCGAATGTACTGAAAACTTTTTAAATGTACTGACGACGGTTTTTCAGGGCGCAAATGTACCGAAAATGCCATCACTGTCATAGGTAGCTCACTTCAATATATAAGATATTTAATATTCAAACGGTTGCCCACACAACAACGTTAATTTGTAGAAAATGTTTCCTTCAAGTATTCATTTATTCTGCACCCTTAAGCAATGTTCAATTTTTTAATTGACATATTAGAAACACGACACTGGCCGTTCAAAATTCTAAGGAAGAAATAAATTAAGAGCAGTTCAGGCACAAATAGTAAAGTTCATATTTTAGTTTCCATGGAAGCAGACAATTCATTATATCTTCAAATGTCTGCTGATGTTATTATAAATCATTATTTAATCTATCTTTAATAGACACAAATTAAGTCCTTAAGCAAATACATAACAATAATTTTATTACTTGTATCATAAGAATTCATATTCTTAAGAATTTTTGCGCATGATTTTTGTTTGTATTGCAACAAAGCCTAAAATATCTGACCTTGTAGCTCCCCTATCACTGCATGTCAGTAGAATATAAATATACATATACACCCACACACCAATATAACCATGTAATTTCATACTTTAGATAGCATGCCGTTTTTACTTTTGCAAGCTCCTTGTCAGCTTTTTGTTTGCTCCAATTAGTACACAAAATCAGCACTTCTGCTCGACCGGCAACCCCCCCCCCACCCGGCTATTTTTCTTTGCAAAATAAAATAACCATCACATTTTGGATTTTCCCTTTAAATTTTGAAACTTAATTTGGTTTCGCATTTTTCACCGTCAACAGGCCGAAGAGTTGCGCCGTAAAAAGGAAACGCAATTACGTCAATATGTCTTCTTTCAGTTGCGCGTTCATCTCAAGTGTGGCAGCGACTTGATAGCCATGGACAAGAACGGTAAGTACGCCGCATACCTTTCTATAGTAAAATACTTTTGCAAATAACTTGAACTCACGTTTCATTATATAAACAAAAGAAAATTTTCATTTTCCGCAAATTTTCATTATTTAACCTTCCATACAATTTGTTTTCGGTTTTTGTTTTTTACGGCGGCATAGGTTTGAGCGATCCTTATGTAAAATTCAAAGTTGGCGGACGTTTATTGCACAAATCACGTACGATACATCGTGACCTAAATCCTATTTGGGACGAGGTATTCATTGTACCCATTGAGGATCCATTCCTGCCAGTTATTGTTAAGGTAATTGAGTTATTATAATGAAAATTTCATTTCTCTTTGAAATTTGTAAGGAAATCAGGAAATCAACGAATGAGATTATTTTAATTAATTTTTGCTTATGATAAGCTAAGGTTGTATTAAACTTAAAGTTTTATTATTGAATTAAAATGCTAACAGGTTTTGATTGAATTTGCCAAATTTGGAGGGCAAATATGTTCAGTAATAATATTTTACATTGAAATGCTTGTACTTATTGGACTATCTTCTTTACAATATAATTTTGTTTAAACGTCTATTTTTAAATTTGTTATACCCGAGAGTAAAATTTTTGAAGTTAATGCAACGAAATTTCTTTTTAATTATAAAAGTTGGCAGCTTGTGATTTTACTTAACGATGCAGACTTATTTGTGAATTGCATATTAAAATATGAAAACATTTCAAATATCATGATAGCGCACAAGTGCTACTAACTACGATTTATAATTCTTGAATTTTTAATAAAACTTAGAATAGAAAATAAAAATGCAAGTCATAAATTTGTGCAATCAGAAAATGGAAGAGTTCTAAGTGCAAATACTTCTGTAAAAGAAAATTTTAATATATTTTCAAAAAATTAGATACTATTGATCTCAAAAAGATTTTATTTTTCACTTAGAAATAGAAACTTTATAATTGGAATACATACCAGCTATAAAACTTGTTCTTAAACACTAATGCTTAAGTAAAATGAAACGTAAGAAAAAGGATGAAAAAACATCAAAAGAGCCAATATACATGGTTAGAAATCTTGGATTAAATTTTAATACAAGCGAAATATTACAACGATTTTTAATACAATTTTGATTAAATTTAATACTTTCCAATAGATTACAAAATTTTGTAATAAATTTTGTATTAAATTTTAATAAATAAGTATTATATTTGATTTTTAAACCATCGTGTATTATATTTTAATACTTCAATATTGAACTTTCATTTTACGTTGTTGTCAATATAAATTAACTTTTAGCCAACTAATAAATATCAATACGGTGGCTGATGTCGTTAAGCTGCGCGTGCAACACTTGAATTCACAGGCGGCAACCCGATTCGAATCCCATTCGAAATGAAAATTTTTTTTTTTTAAATTTAATAAAAACGAGTATTAAATTTTAATACAAAAAAGTATTAAAAATGAATTTTAATATTTAGGCAGTATTAAATTTTAATACTATTCTGGTGTAGTCATATATGTAAGCTCAAAAGTATTAAAATTTAATCCAAAATTTCTAACCGTGTAAGTCTACAAGAAAGAAAAAAAACACCGAAAAAGATGACAAGGGTCGAAAACTATTGGACACTGTTGAAAAATTGAAAGGTCAAAATATATCGAAAAGTATTGGATAAAACCAGCAAAATTCGATTTAAATCAAAGAGTATTAAAAAAATATCGATTAAGTCGATAAAAGTCTAAAAAATAAAAAATTCAAGCAAAGTTTGATACGGGTCGAATTTGAATAAAAAGCGAATAGTATAAAGTTGTATCGAAAAAATCGGATATATAAAAATGTGTAGGAGAACATCGAAAAATTCCTTAACAGTCAAAAAATATCAAAGAGTGGAAATGTTTCAAATAGTATTGAATAACTTCAAACATTCGATAACAGACGGGGAACTTTGAATAGTATCGAGTCGATACTATCAAACCATCAATATAAGTTGATATGTATTGAAAAACAACGATAAAAGCCGAAAAGTATACAATGCTTTCGTTAACTATCGAAAAAATTAAAAAGAATCAAAAAATATTGAAACTTTAATTACATTTCGATTAGTATCAAAAAGTCGACCGTATCGAATAATATCAATAAATGTCGGAAAATAGCGCATATTATAGAAAAACGTGAAAAAGTTCAAAAGTGGCTAGTGCTACTGCATCATTGAAATCATCGAAACAGTTGCAAAGTATCGAGAACTGAAAAATTCGATAAGAGTATGGAAGAAAAACCTCGAAGATATTTTAATACATAATTCCAGAAATATTCATCAAGAAATCACTTTTGTCTACAGTGTCACTTATGTACATATGTATGTTTGCAGCTTCCATATCCCCATATTAATCTTCATTGCAATAAAAAAAAAGAATGACACTTGATACTTCGCTTGTCAGCCGCAAGTATCCAATGGCGGTTTTCAAACGGATATGATTGCATATCGATTGATAACCGATTAATTTTATTGCTTCACATCGCACACGGTCAAGAAGATTCGAGCATATTACGAAAGTACCTACCCAGCACAAACGTAGATATATTCGAGTTTTGATATAGAAAGTAGAATAAACTCGCCCGGAATCAAAGGAGATGATAGGCTCAGAGACGTAGCGTGTATTTTTGGCGCCTGGTGCGAACACTTGGAATGCCGCCCCCTAAGTACCAAAGGAAAAATTTTGAAGAACACAAAAAAAAAAAAAAAACAAAAAAGGTCCTCATTTTTACTTTCAAAAAACCCTAGCAAAATGAGATGCATTTATTTTACAACCATTTTGCCGACCCTAAGCCTTACGCCCGGTGCGGTCGTCCCATCGGCACCACCCTAGCTACGCTACTGGATGGGCTTTATTAGTTCAGGCCACGATTCTATGTATATTGATACGAGTAGCTGTATAAAGTAAAGTCAATATAAATGTTGAAATGCTGAATGACTTTCAATAGAGACTTAGCCAGAGTGAGAAAACTCTCTAACGTATAAGGGAGAAAACTACATATATACGAATTAAAATATTGGCTTCATTTGAGATTCCCCAGTACAGCCACCACTAGCTAGGTCAAAACAACAGTCATTTAGAAGAATATTTATCGGTTATTCTTTATATATCACACACCCATTTGAATTTTTCTCCGATATTTTTGATTTCCATATATGGTTTAGTGCTTATCTAATATTATGAGCATTTCAAAATTTTAATCTTTAATTACTTTTTTATTTAAAATAATATTGTTTGAATCTTTAATTTCTTTTTTGTTTAAAATAATATTGTTTTATTTATAAAACTATTTTTTTTTATTTATAAAAATCTTTCTCAAAATATCTGCAACGTTCTGGGACGTTCTTTTACAAACGGAACGAATTTTGACAAAAATTGACCGACACATTTTTGATTTGGCTGAAATTTTTTTTATGGGTTCTGTATCGAAAAAGAAGAGACACTATTCGAAGATTTTTTAAAAAAAAAAAATTTTTTTTTCAAAATAGAACGAATTCAAATTTTGAGAATTTCGTGATTTTTGGCTTGAAGGCTCACTTTCACAAATTCATAACACCGTTTTTGTTAAAGCTATAAAATTCAGATTAATTTCATTGTAAAGCTAAGAAAATTAACTTAAATAAAAAATAATTTTTTGTTAAAATTATTTACAAATTAATATTGTTATAAAGAATTTAAATGTTTAAATCAATTTTTAACAATTGCTCCCACCCTGTATCAAATTTTTAATGTCAGCATCGTGTTCTACGTCAAATTTTCTATCGAAAACGATTTTTTTTTTAATTTGAAAAGTTAATATGTTATTCTTCAATCAATCCTAAGAATATATTTGGTTTCAGATCGAAATATCCAACAATACGAATCCCTGGTTTTTTGACCAATACTTACCAATATAACTTTCATTATTTAGAATTGATCTGCCTTCATAAATTACATATATGAAATTGCTTGAGGGCTGACACGTTTCTAAATATACATTAAGTTTAGGCTTGAAATTTTGGTTTTCATTTAAAATCTCACTTTTAGCTTGAAAACTACAGATAAAATGGGCGAATAACTTTTAATTTAAAATACTTTCTATTTATTATGTACATAAATACTGAAATTTTTCAAATTCATTAATTTTCTGCAGAAGATTTGTTAAGATTATTTTAGTTTCGTATCGAAAATCAGTCTTACGTGACCAAATTGTAAATTTCATAAACAAATGTAAGCCATTGCCTCGAGATAATATTACAGAGAAAAACATTTTTTCAAATGATTCCATTAATTTTTATCACCACAGAAAATTATAAAACATGTAAGCTTGAAGAAGCTAAAACAAAATCACTATCCTTGTTGTCTTTTCAAACACAAAAAAAAGTAAATGGTCTAAGAAAAAAATAAGACGAAAATAAGAAACACTTTCTGCAAAGTTTTCTATTCAAATATATCGTAGCACACGCTCAAGTATCCTCAAAGGTAATTACTTTGACTCCGACGAGTGACAACTTCAAATCATTCTTGACAGTTTTTTCTTTTTCTCTTTTACACTTTAGTCGTTTAATGTGAATTGATTTACTGTCTGGTTAGTGAAATAGAAGACGTCCTAAAGGACATTCATAGTAGGATACATAGTTGACAGTTAAATAGATGAAAACTTTTGCTATAGGTATATGGTAGAGTAGAGATATGTGTGTTAAATTGTTCTGTTTGTATTCTTAGTGTGGTACTTGAACATGTTAATGCTTGAGTATAACTTCAGCTGTTACAAGTTTATTGTATTTTCGCCAGCACTCTCATAGGAAATTAATTTTCAAAAATGTTGGAAGTGTACATCACTAAGCGATGCACATAAATTGCAATAATAAAAAAGAATATTTAAATGAACACAATAGTCTAGTCCACCTTTGTCGAAAATCACTCGAAAATAGGTTAAAAATCTAACAATTTCTAAGGCGTATTGGAAATCAATCAAGAAGAAGAAGAAAAATCAATATCAATTTTTTTTAAATTCATTCTTGCTATACAACAGTATAAACATTTGTGCGAAAACGCTGAATATTACATGCCATAAACACTTTCATCATAATTTAATCAAAACTCTTAATTTCCGGATTGTCTTTACTTTTTCATATTTCAGGTTTTCGATTATGATTGGGGCTTGCAAGATGACTTCATGGGTTCAGCCAAATTAGATTTAACACAATTAGAGTTAGGTAAAGCGGAAGACATCAACCTAAAACTACTGGATACAAATCATCCTGAACGTCAAATGGGCGAAATTTTAATTAATTTAACACTTTGGCCGCGCAGTCAAGAAGATAAGGAAATGGTGAGTACAAAAAAAAAAGCGCGCAAATAAATATTGAATTTGTCAGTTGAATGGTGGAACGAACGATTATAAGAAAATCGGTGACGGCGGCAACAAAACTGAACGCCGCTTTAGACAAATCGTGTGAAACACAACGTTTGTTACGCTTGACGTGGCAACTCAACCAACGACTTTGTAACACATTTTGATGTTTATAATAAACTCAACTCAGCTCATATTAATCAAATTTTTTTTTTCTACCACCCCACCATTTATTGAATTTAATTTTATTACCCCGTTTTAATATTTATGTCATTCGTGACAACTTTGCTTACTCTTAAAGTGAAAACTTCCTGTAACATTTTTTAACTCTTTTTTTTTTTTGTTTCATTCATTATATCAAATAATTTTTAAATATCCCATGACATTGAATTTTTCATTTCCGTATCTTTGAATTCGCCCTGTAAGTTATGAAGTTGGCCAGTAAGTCTCTTACCGGATTTGCTGTTGTACTTATCACACTCAGAGTGTCAGTAAGTCTAAGTCTGGGAGAACTTAAACAAGAGCAATGTTTGTTATTTTGGATATTTTAGTGTGTGGGTGCTAAGGAATTTAAGGTCATAAGCAAATAGTGTTAATCGCATGAAACATAGCTGAATAGACTTATCACTGACGAAGCTTCTCATACAAAAGACAAAGGAAATACCGATGCTATGCGCAATTAGATTTGATATGATATGCCTTTGTTATGATTCTTTAAATTATAATTATATTGAATAATTTCTACATATGACTCAATTAACTCCATTTTGTCCTTGCCTGCAATCAATACTGTAATGCGTGAATTTCCCACAAATATCACAACTCATAACCAGATGTATTACAAGCAAATATGTAATAATATTACAGATTTTGTTATTGTATAAAAATGCATTACTAAGAGCGCTTAGTCATTGCTGGTAAAGCTAATTGTTTAGGAAGTACAAGTGAGTTGTACACATTGGTCAATTAGTGGGGAACTGTGTTGTTGTTGTTGTTGACGTCATGGTACGGCAATGATAATTGTGAGCAACAATTATTGTAAACAAATAGTGTATGTATTGACTTTTATTTGTATATATGGGGCATTCTTTGACAAAACAAAATTAGTTCGATTTTTAGGTCTTCAACTATGATGATTTGATTTTATTTGTGTCAAATATTTGACACATTTTGAAACATTTCAGCATTAGTCGAACCACTACTTAATTTTTAAAATATCTATCACTGGAAATTTCAACTTCACAAAAAATCTTATCACGACATAAAGTAGACGAAATATTTTTTTTTTTCAAATTTGATACATTGAGTTAGGCAAATTCATAGAAATCAACATACAAAATATCATGCAATTCGAAGACGTAGTGGCGAGTCATCTTTCCCTTTGGGATGAAATTGGCGATGAAGAAGATAAAAAATTCAATAGTAGTAGCAAAAACTTTTAAAAATATTTGACATAAAATTTGGAAAATTGTAACGAAACAATGCTTCGACTTTTGTCAAGCTGATTTATGGTAAGTCAACAACTAATTAAAAAACAATCAATAAAAAAAATCTTTAAAAACGGAGATTTTAAGTTTCAACTGCTTTCGATTTGGCAAAGAATGCCCCATATACTACTTACATGTTTGCATATAACATAACACATTTACTTATGACTACATATATATCTAGACCAATAACACCCAGTTGGAAAATACTGTAAGTAACAACAAATTCTTGATCTGTTCCTTAAACGGAACGTAATAAATTTAACACAAAAACAGTAAACTTTACTGACCTTTTATTTTGTAAAAAAGTCAAAATTTTGCTGAATTTTAGTAATTATAAGTAGCCTTTTCATGTTCCTGTCAAAAATTACATTCAGCAACTAAAAAGTACATTTCAAGTTTCCATTCAGTACATTTCCGCAAAATCCATACGGCATCACGGCCTTAGATCTCTAAGGGTTTCTTAATTTAGAGCACAAAAGTCATTTCGAAGATCCTTGGGCGATACACTTCTGCAGCGATCATGAATTTTTCTTACTGTATCCAAATCGTAAATGTACCGAATTTAGAGTTGGAATGTATTTTTTGGAAGTCGAAGGTAATTTTTTCGAAAATTAACAAACGATAGGTAATTTCATATGTTTAATAATTTTTGATAACAATTTTTGATAATATGAAACATCAGTTTAATTAATGTACATATTAGGAATATTAGTTAATATAAACAAATTTTATGAAAAAATTTTTCACAATTTTTTTTTGGTAAATTATTTTTCAGAATAAGAAATTCTTAGAAATATTTTTTCAGGAGCACTCTGTCCTACCTATGATATTTAGAATTTTAAGAAACAGAAATCATTTTTTGACATGTGAGACATTATTCAAAAAGTTTTTAATGTAGCTTTTATGTTCTTTCTTAAACTCACCTTACTCCGCAAAGAAGTTTAGATCAATATCGCAAAATATGAAATTTAGATTCAGCACACTCTATAAAAAAAATGTTTATATTAATATTTTTGATATTATTTTATTAGAAATTATTTTAAAAAACTAAATTCAAATTACTTTGCTTATGCAAACTAAATTTTCAAATCTTAGTGTTGAAGATAGCACCTAGCTTATTTTCGGTCATAAATTTGAACAAGGTTGTAGGAAAGAAATCAGTATCAAAGGACTTGCGCTATGAAAAATATTCGTATGCTTATCAACTAGAGATTAGAAAGCGATTTTTCTCAACAAAAGGAATTGTCATATTAGAAAAAAAACTCTTTTTACGCTACACTCTCACAGTACGGTTTGGTATGTCGAAATCGGATAAATAGAGAATGAAAAATGTTAAATTACAGCAAAAATATTCCAAAAATTTTAGAATTGATTTTGATTTCTTAATTTTTATAGGTTCTGATAAACTTACTAACCAAGGCAGTCAAAAAACAAAAGCAATAGCCAAAATGGGACTTTTTTTATATAGTAAAATGCTTACATCAAACACAAAGCACTCTTGAGGTAAAACTTCAAAACTTCAGAATACGCTAAATCCAGGCCCGGATCTACCTAAGAGGCACACTAGGCCAGTGCCTATGGCGGCACGATTTTAGGGGCGGCAAATATTGGGAACTTTGAAAGTTTTTTTACACAGGGGGAATGTCGCTCCCTAAATTACCTAAAAAATGTTGACAAGCAAAAAAAAAAGGTATCACTTTTGATATTAGAAAATGTTTTTTCCATATTCACCAGTGAAGGGCGGCAATTTGTGAATGGCCTAAGGGCGGCAAATTTCTAAATCCGGGCCTGGCTAAATCGGTTCAGCAGTCTACCAAGATATGATAACTGCATAATTTATGACAAAAATTTCTGTTTTTGTTTTTCATAAAAAAAATAAAAACTAAACTAAAAAAATGCTTATTTTGTTTTTATATTATTTTATTTTATTTAAAAAGTTCAGTTTTTTCCTTATATTATTTATGTTTTGTTTTTTTACAATTTTATTTTTTTAACAATTTTATAGTAAGTGCAAACTTTTTCTTTTCTTTCAGGATAATGATGATCTTAGCTGCTGGGATGCAATTTCCCTTTCAGTCTATGAGGTTTCTGTAAAAAAAAATTATTTATTTTTATTTATATATTTGATTGGAGTCCAAAAAAAATCATTTTTCCTACTGGGTTATTGTGTATTATAAATGTGTGTCAACTAAGCGGAATTTTTCAAAGCTCGTCATTGGCGTCGGCGATGTCATTTTCAAGCTTAATTCATTCATCAATATTTTGTGTCAATTCTTTTGTTTGTGGACAAATGATGTAGCACCTTTAGATGCTTGCGACGATTCGTAACAATTACAACAGCGCACTTAATGCGCTCACAACTGTTGTCAAAAAGTTCTTCACACAAAAACAAATTTAAGGCAATTTGAAATCGAAGCGACCAATGCAGCTTAAGCCAAATTTCTTTAAACATGGCGCTCTATTGAAGCGTTTGCGCTATAAGCGTTGCTCCATTCGTCAACAGCTGCGATACGAAATTGGAGCATTGATAGAGGTTCGGTCGTTCGATCAATAGCGCTAACAATGAGATATCAGTATTCATATAATAACCTTGAATTATTTATAAGTAGCTTTTTATCGAATGTTTGGTAACAATAAAAAAATTGTATTGACAGTTGATGGAGTTTTTTTCTGCTCATGAATTTATTCCTTTTTTTTCTCTTGTTATTACAGCATTTTCAACGTAATTCCAAACTGGCAGAGTCATCGAAGCGTCTTAAATCACAAATCTGGAGCTCTGTCGTGACGATATTGTTGGTTAAAGCCAAAGACTTGCCGTTGGCCGAGGATTACAGCAAATTAACTGATACGCACATAAAATTTAGGTGAGTCAGAGTTTCCAAGTGTGAGAAACAGATTTGAAGGTTGCATTCGGAAGTCTTTTTCTTCAAATAACGCAATAGTTTGCTGTCAATGCGTTAGAAGAACATGAAATTAATATTCATGAATATATGTACATAACTCTTCTATAACTTAGTTCTTTTCAAAACAGAGTTTCTTCACAACTTATTAATTTTCCTTTACAGACTTGGTAATGAAAAATATAAAAGTAAATCTTCCTGGACAGAACGCTGGCTTGAACAATTCGATTTGCATTTATTCGATGAGGATCAGCACTTGGAAATTTCTCTTTGGAATCGTAATACACTCTATGGTAAGGCCATCATTGATTTGAGCGTCTTTCAGCGTGAGACAACGCATGGCATATGGAAGCCATTCGAAGATTGTCCCGGTGAGGTGTTTCTTATGTTAACCATTAGCGGCACCACTGCGCTGGAGACGATCAGTGACTTGAAGGCCTTCAAAGAGGATCCACGTGAAATGAAACAGTTACGCGATCGTTATAGATGGCATCGCTGTTTTCAGAACTTGCGTGATGTTGGCCATTTAACGGTGAAAGTTTTTGGTGCGACGGGATTAGCTGCCGCCGATATAGGTGGAAAATCAGATCCATTTTGCGTGTTAGAATTGGGAAATGCACGTTTGCAAACACAAACAGAGTACAAGACGTTGACGCCGACATGGAATAAAATTTTTACATTGTAAGTACCCAATAAAAGAGTTTTAGAGTAATTTGCCCGAAATTTTTGCAATTAAGTTCATAAAATAATTTTATCATCACTTCTTATTTTCAGCAATATCAAAGATATAACTCAAGTACTAGAAATAACTGTCTATGATGAAGATCGTGATCACCGTGTTGAGTTTTTGGGAAAGCTTGTAATACCGCTATTGCGCATCAAAAACGGTGTCAAACGTTGGTACACGCTTAAAGATAAGAATCTCTGTTCACGCGCCAAAGGAAATTCACCTCAGGTATGAAAATTATTTTTAAATTATAAATATTGAAATAGATTTGATATGCAATTGTTTTTCATCTCCTTATAAGATATTGCTTGAGTTCAATGTTGTCTGGAATGAAGTACGTGCTGTTTGTCGCGCACTGCAACCCAAAGAAGAAAAACTGATACAGCAGGAGGCAAAGTTCAAGCGTCAATTATTCCTACGCAATGTGAATAGACTGAAAGACATCATTATGGATATTCTAGATGCAGCGCGCTATGTGCAGTAAGTAAATTTTTAAATGATTCTCCAAGTTTTTTTTAAAGAACTGAATAATACGACAAGGAAATCATTTATGCTAACTTTATCGAAACATAGAAACTTGTATATGATCCAAACTATAGCTGAGCAATCCTATAGAAAATATTTCCAAGTCTTCTCTTATTTTAAAGGTGACTGGCAAAATGAATACTATCTAAACGCCATTGGCACTATGTCCCGTAGGAAAATCCCTACCACTGTCCGAAAGTTTCTATGCCGTGCGATTATCAAGCTCCACAATTAAAAATAATAATAATAAATTTTCTTATCTCTCTCGCAATCTATTCTCCCAAACGTAGCCATAGCATCAACAAAGCCTCAAAGTCGGATGATATATCAGCCCATGTTTTGAGAAAGTGTGCCTCAACACTGGCTCGACTATTGCGCAATCTATTCAACATTTCCAAGAATTGTGGTGAATTTCCATCATTTTGGAAGGTTGCTAATGTTCAGCCAGTTCTCAAAAAAGGCAATGTTACCAACAACGCCCCATTGCAATTTACTCTGCACTCTCCAAAATAATGGATAGCGTAATTTCATTCACCTTATGAACTACCTATATCGATCGAAACGAATTAGTTAGTGACCACCAGTATGGTTTCCGCAGAGCCCACTCTATCGAACATCTAATGCCGTCCCTCACTGAAAGGTGATTTTTCTAAGGAATTTTCCCGATCGATCTGGCCTTCTGTCTTCGACCACTAACCAAATCTATTCCTTTGCGGATGACAGCAACATTTGTCATTCATATTATTTTAAAAAGCGCCCAAACCTTGTAGAGATTAAGAGAAAAAGGCGTTCTATGAATGATACACTCTCAAATTACCTAAAAACTATCTATGAGTGGTTTGGTGCTAATCGGGTCTATTTTAATGCTGGCAATACCTAATATTGCTTATTGTCTTATAGACGAATGAATTATTCTCTTACACTTCTCAATATGGCTGGTGTAAACATTTCCAAATCCACAACTCTTGACGTTCTGGGCATATCGATTCAATCGGATCTGAGGTGGACAAATTATATGTTCAGTTTGTCGAAAGAAGTGACCAAGTCCAAGACCAGTCTAGGTTTTTTAAAAGGGTGAAAAAAATACTTTGGAGCTAATAGATGGAGTTCAGCGAAGTGCGATAAAATTAATAGGGGAAGTGAATATTGCCATCTCTGTTGATTCCCTTGAGCACCATCGTATTTTGTAGGTATTTTAATGGGATGTGCTCTAGAGAAATTTGGGCTAGTAACTGACCGCTCTGACATTATTAGATTCAAAAAAAATATTTACCGATATTACTCTTTCCAACCCTCTCCCACTATGTAGCATATCTCCGTTTCTTACAAACCAACGCGATAGTTTTTGGATTGGTATATTAAGAACTCTCTATGAGTTCACAAGAAAGTTGCGCAGCTATTAAACTTCGATGTTCTACCAAGAAAGTCTTTAATTTTCCACTTCTTTCATACTAGGTCCCTTAAAGCAGTCGATAGTTCTGCTGAGTTCAAGGGTTGCTCTCTCTAATAAAATATTATTTTTGACTTCAGCTGGGCTTGTAACTACTTCCCGTTGGGTGTTAAAGAGCAAAGATTACTTATCTTAGTCGGATTTTTTCAGATAGCAACCAGAAGTATTATATCGAATTATCATCACTAAATATTTCTGCATTTTTCACTTACAATTAACATTTTTTTATTAACCTAATGCTTTTTTTTTAATTTACAGAAGCTGCTTTGAATGGGAGTCACCGCTGCGTTCTGTTATTGCATTTGTACTATGGATACTCGCCTGTGTTTATGGCAATTTAGAAACAATTCCATTAGTTTTACTGCTTATTATAATTAAGTGAGTAACAACAACTTAAAGGATCAAATAAAAATGTATGAATACTTGGTAAAAAATAAAACACCTCTTTTATCTATCAGAAAATGGCTAATACGACTGATAACTGGCACTAGCACAGACGCTGTAGCTGGCCGTTATGACTATGACTACGATGAAGATGATGATGATGACAAAGAAAAGGAAGAGAAAAAATCCATAAAGGAACGGTTGCAAGCAATACAAGAAGTTTCTCAAACAGTTCAAAATACTATTGGCTATTTAGCGTCACTAGGAGAAAGTACCAAGAAGTGAGAATTATTGTTATTAAAGATTAAAATATAAAGTTTTAATAAACTGTCTTTCTTGATTTTCAACAGTACATTTAATTTTTCCGTCCCCGAATTGACATGGCTGGCTGTTGTCCTATTGCTAGGTGCTATTGTAGTGTTACACTTTGTTCCTGTACGTGTAATATTGCTCCTTTGGGGCATTACGAAATTTTCACGTCGAATATTACGTCCAAATACGATACCAAATAATGAGTTACTTGACTTTTTGTCACGTGTACCAGACGATGAGCAAATTGTAAGCTAATACATTTCAAAATTTTTAACTCAATCAAAATACATCTTTCTACTGTTTCTTGCTGTATAGAATGAATTACGTGAATTACCACCATGCGCACCCACCGAGCAGTCACGCAGTAATATGAAAAAGAAAACAAAAGCCTCATAGTCCATTGGAAGCGTCGATGCGTCAAATGCGCTGTTGCAATTCTCTTCTTCCTCATATAATGCAAATGCAGGTGACGCTGGCGCTGGTGCAGCAACTGTTTTGCCACAACAAGTTGTAAATATTTCTACGCGTTCCCTTAAAAATGTCTCATCAATGTTTAAGGCAAGCAAAGATAATCTCAAGTTGGTGGCGAAAAAGAAATTGAGCAGAGCACTGGAGAGAAAAATGGAATAGAAGATAACAAAAGTATTTAGCTCGAGTCTTAAAGGACATCGTTCATTAATGCAAAAAAAAAAATGAAATCACTAGTTTATAAAAAAAAAAACTTCAATCGTTAAAGATATCGACGTGCTGTTGCCGCATTTAATGTCAGCAATGGGCTGACGAATTATACAGAAACACATGAAAATGGGTGCACAAAATATAAAGTCGAAAGTTTTTAAAACAATAAAGAATAATTTTATTTTATGAAACATATGCATGTATAGTATCATTTTTATTATTTTTATTAAATTTAAAAAAACTCTCATATTGCCCAAAAAATTTTAAATTTAATTGACGCAAAACTTTGGTAAATTGAAAAAATTTTTGTTTAAAATTATCCCCCAACGGGCTGTTTTGTTTGTTGCTATTTTGCTGTTTTGTTTTGTTGCTATTTGAAGAAAAAATTGTATTGCTCTACTTAAGACGGACGTACCCAAAGGCCCATTTTTACTCCACAGAATGGAGCTTATGGCTTATGACTTTGTCATCTAAGAAATAGTTTTAGCACAAAACATTACTTTACAAATGAAGTATATACCATAAGTATTGAAAATAATTTTTTATCTTTTTTTTTCATGAAAATTAGCGAGTTTTACTTTCGAAAATCAATAAAATTGAACGATGTTTCGAACTTTTCACATGTCGTAATTTTTCGAAATTAAACAAAACCATGAGTTAATTGTATTTGAAAAACTAATCGCTAATAAAGTAATTATTTTTAATTAATTTCATTATAATTGAAAGGTTAAATTTACTTGTGCCAATGCAAATTTATTTTCATTAACCTTGAAAAAATAGTTTCTACAAGATTTTTTTAGCATTATTATTAAAATTGCAGACAATGCTTGTTCTTTCTAATGACTAATAATTTAATTTGCTACAATAATAATTATAACTCATGAAATTACATAAATAACCTATGCGCGAAAAATATAGCAATTTAAATTTCAATCAAATCAGCACCAATTAACTCAAAAATAACTAACATATAATATTACAAATAAAAAGTCCAAAATAATTTTCAATATGTAAAACTATTAAAATATTAGCAACTATTTACAAACACACAGTACCACAACAATACATGTAAATACACTTACAAAAAATATTTTTTAAAATATTTCTATTTACATAAATATAAATCATAAAATATTTTATTAATTACAAATTTAAACGATTTTGTGATATTTTTCAAAGAAAAAACAAAAGCCAATTCAACGCACCGACATTTGTAATTATATTTGAATTGCAAGTTTATGCTACGGTACATTAATTTATGCCTTTTTACCAGCTGAATCATGTCATTTAATTAGTTAAGTAATTAAAAACTTTTTTAGCTTAGCTTAACTATTATTAATCTGCACACTTTTAGATAGCAAAATATTATATACTAAAACAAATTTTATTGAATATATAACTTTAATTGAAAATATAACTTTTGTATTAACAATGTATGAAAAATTCTTAACTTAATTTAAACAATTTGTAAATTAAACTCCTAATACTTCCGAACTATTTGAATCGAATGTGGAAATACTTCACTAACAATTTGTCAATTTTTATTAATATACATATAAATAATTTACCCAAAATGGTACCAACTTTTATTCGAATTACGTTTTCATATAAGTATGATAGTGATAATTTTTGTTATGAACTTTTGATTTGTTTTCTATTTTACAAAAACACACTCTGGATTTATTGAAAATTCTAATTTAAAAATATCATTTTTTTTTTATTAAAAATGGTGATAAGATTATAACTACGGATATAGTTGTGTAATTCAAATTAAAAATAAATCACTGAATTGAATTTCCTATCCTTTTCAAAACAGTTGACCTGCAATCTTTTGTAATCTACTTTGCCGACTTAACCATTTTAGTTTTCGTCGACTTCTTGCAATCCAATATATTCAAAATATAGTAACGAGTAAAGCTAATAGAAAAAAAGCCAAAAATTAAAGGATATATTTGACTTTTAGGACTTATTCCTTAAAACTTTCAAAAGTTTTCATGAACCCAGAAACAGATGATGATATATCACTCTATGGAATAAAGTCAAGGTAGCAATAACTAAAGAAATTTTAATTCTGGAATTAGCTTTTGAACTATCTTATTTGACATTTCAAATGCAATGGGGAGGGGGGGTGTTCACACGTTCTTGAATCATATTTTTTTCCAAAAATTAAATTAAAAGTTAGTACAAAGATCTTAAAAATATTATAAAGTTTTGAATGAAACTGCTTTTAATAGAACTAGTCAGAAAGAATGATAGCAAGAGTGTTGCTAACTCACAAAATTTATTAAAATTAGTTGCTGCTATAAATTTAAAAAAACGTCATGTCCTAATGAAAAGAATTCAAAAATCTATGAAAAAGTTATGCTCCGTTCCTAAGAGTTATATATTATTTCAGAAAACTTTTCAAATAAATGAATAAAAATTCATATTTGACTTATTTAGACCCGACAACGGAAAGAGAAGAAAAATACCTTTAGAAACAGCTTCGCTTTTTGGATTTTACTTCCAGGTACCAGCAATTTAAGTTGGTTTTCGAAAGTTTTTTTTTCACATTTTTTCTAAACTAAAACTTTCTTTTTGCTGGTCTAATATTTATTAAGTAAACTTTTGAATTATTAAGAAAATCAATAGTTTTATGTCAATATTTTATGACACATTAACGTTATTACTTTATTAAGAGCATTTAATAAAAAATTTTTGTACCGTAAAATTTTTATATATAGAAAAATAGTTTTTAAAATATAAGAAACAGTAAATCTTATTTTCAAGAGTCCCGTAATTGTGACAAACCAAATGACTTAAATTGCCTGAATATATGTTTTATAAAATACGCAAAACTATTACCTCTTGCAGTTTTAACATTATAATATAATACGATCAGTGAAAACCTTCCATACACTTCAAGTGGATAGTAAAAGCACAAAAACGCAATGGTGATCACTTCATATTGCTTTTGATTTTTATTCGTTTACATCAAAAATAATCGTTATTCAATAAGTTTTGACGTTTTTTTCGATAAATTTCGACTGTGGAAGGTTTTAATTTTTTCGATAGGTTACGTCGATTTTCCGAAAATTTTCGACCTTTTTGCTGTTCTTCGATAAGTTTCGACTTTTTGGATATATAAAACGACTCCTTCAATTTTTTCGATAGCTATCGACTTTAACTGATAAAAAGAGCTCTTATAGCAAAAAAAAAGCACAATTTATGAAAGTTTCTAAATTTTTAAGGATCGGAGTTCAAAAAAGTTGATTTCAGAAGAATTGAGCTTAACATTTTCGAATATTTCCGAAAAAAAAAATTTTTTTTTTCTTCAAATTCACGCTTAGCGAATCTAACAAAGTGGTGACACAGCATGACAAGATCTCGAGCGTTAGAACCAAACGCCAATTTTTACACTCAACAAAATATTTCGCTCTCCTGTAAAACTTTTAATGTTAGCAGAGGTAATAATATTGAGTTTGCTTATGGCTTTCAAGTCATAAAGTTTTCAGATAATGGGACTCAAGAAAAGAGATAATGAATTAAAATGTATGTACTTGAAATTTACTTAAGAATTTTATTCCAAAGTTTGCCTTTTAATCTTCCTTCCTGAAACGAACACATAAATTACTCATAGCATTAATTACACTACAAAAAAATTTCAATTAAAATGTCTTAAAGCTTACAATTTGAATGCATAAAATTATATATATGTTAATATTAAAATATCTTACTACTAAACTACATATTTAATAAAAAATATTGTATTTTTATTTCTTAAGTATTCGACAAACTTTACTCTGTACATATTGATAATTCAATAAGTTTTCATTTTAATACTAAAAATATTAACAAATTAAAAAGAAATAAACTCAGAAATCATTAAATTATGTAGATGAAATTTTTCTTTGGAGCAAAATATTTTTTATGTCTCACACATATTGTTCGTCAGAAGCGAAAGGGAGTTCTTGTGTTAAAAGTAAAATTTTTTCCTATATGTGGAATATTTATTCTAAGGAAACTTTGAATTCAGTGCTTTCTCAAGAAGGTCAGATGGCTCTGGCCATACTATTTCTGATTTCAATTGCATTTTAAATATATTTCCAAGACTTAGCGATTTGAAATTCTTTGACTTAGTCTAAAATTTTATTGGCTATCTATCTATCTGTAAAAAGAAATCAGGACGAAAAATATACACATATATGATTATATGGATATATGTATATTTTACTACCGGTCGGACGGTCGAATGTGATCTGACCAGACCACTATATATTTACGAGTGTTATGGGAATATGGCGATATTGATGCCAGATTTAAACCAATTTATAAATATAATTAAGTGTGTTCAGCTAGCTGCTAATATAAAAATATTCGAAAAAATGACGAATGTAAAAAAAGTCATTTTTTTTCGTTTATTTTTTTTTTTTTTTTTGAAGAATACTACATGGAAAAAATTTGTTCTCTGATCTGGAGGTCAGACCAAATTTATGATATGTTTTTTGGGTTTACTATATCCAATTTTGTAAAACTGTAGGTTTTGGGTCTATTTTTGGAAAAACACGCTCTGCACTAATCGACGGCAATAAGTCCAAAATGTATTTAGGATACCATCAGGGATGGCCCGGACACTGAAAAACACATAATCGTTTTTACTTAATTTTCTCATAAATAAAATGTTAGGACATTTTCGTTGGGCAAGGTTTAAAACTTTATTTGAACCTTGGACGCCAGAAGGGAGCAAATATATGAAAAAAAGGATGACGTTAAGTATATATATGGAAGAGGAACTTGGGATCGGATCTCAATAAAACACATTTTGAATACTTATATTTTTGAAAAGGTTTTTTTGCGCCAATTGCGTTTCGACTGAGGACAAATCCGATTTGGGTGCCATAATTAAAGAAAAAAAATTGTTTTCCACGAATCGATTCCAAAAGTTTGAAAATGCATTTTGGACAATACCAAATAAGAATCGATAAGGCTTATAGAATTTGAAAGAAAAACAGTCCCATAAAATCCTTTGATTTTTATGGTAATATCCGTATTTTACGCTTCTGAAAGAACTTGCATCATCTCGTTTAGCTCGTGAATATCAAAAAATGGTTGGAGGTAAACGTTCCATACAAATTCTCCATTCAACTTCTCTATCTGGGAATTTTTGTAGATCAAAGCCTATACTATACGAAAGCTTTGTGCTTATTAGGAAAGGAATGAAGACTCCTCAAGCTCATAAGCGGGTAAAATGTGTTGGGTTTGTTGACCGTCTCAAGGTTTATAGTTCACAACAAAAGTGACCATGTCTATAATATGTATGTTTTGTAATAATATATATTTTTTTTTTTTTTCATTTTCATTTTTGGAATAAATAGAAATATAAACAACGTTATAAGTTTGTATTTCAACGCTTTTTGTTTTTCATTGTACTTCATAGTTTATTTATCGCTCATTGTTTTGTTAGTTGCCACTTTAATTGACACCCAGTTGTCTAAAACGGAAACACCAGGTTGCTAATTAACTGCGTCAAAGTGGTAAATAGCCTAAGAAATTGAGGTTGTTTGGTAATAATCTATAATTTTATCTATTAACATTTTCTTAACAACCAATCGAAAAATATTTAATGAAAATTTTTGGTTTTTATTTTCTATTTCCGGAAGTTACGTTAACACAGCCAAAGTCTTAAATTTTTTTATAAATATGTTTTGAGAAATTTACTTTTTTTTGTACGAATGATTAGGCTAATGATGTATGTATGTATGTACATTCCAAAAATTGTGAAATGTGATAGATTTATTTTTAAAAAAATTTTTATCATGCTTAAGTTGTGTGTATCGCCAGTTTTTTTTTTCTAAATTTAAATTTTAACACAAGATGGGTTACACTGCTAGCAATGTCACTTTTTTAATGCACTTATCTCCCAAACTGTCTATCATTCATGGATGTCATCTCTTACAACATCATCGTTTGATAAATGGAATTTTGCGAACGCTTTTCAACGCAAAACTTTCTTTCATTGCAACATCACACAGATACAACAACAAAATGGAAACTGATTACTTTAAAATGTTGCAAGCAACAACTCAAAAATTTCGTATCGATTTTTCTGGTTTGTTGACCATAATTTTTGTATATTTCTTCAAGTCACCTACCAAACAAAATTGTGCACTTATGCGCCAAATTTCAGTAGATATAAAAGTAAAACTGGGCCAGTTTGTTTATTGCAAGTGATGTAATGTCAAAAGCGGCTTTTGTTACATTCTTCATTTTTTTCGTAGTTTTCATGAGTGAAATTATTTTACAAATTTTTATTTAGTAAAAATAAGACGTTAATTAAATAAATCAGGTTTCAATTAAGTTCAGTTAGTAGATATTTTTGGCTTGCAAAATGTGAAGCATAAGCGCATTTACATATGATATTTAGTGGATGATTTACATTTTTCAATAGCTTTACTAAAATGTAGGTAGATACGGATGCTGAAATAATTTGGGGAGTATTGAAAATGTGTTTTTATGATAATTAATATAAATATTGGTGACTAGTTTTTAAGCGGGTTGCGGCACTAAAAATGCCAAAGTTTGGGGTTACCTGCCGCTACAAAATCATCATAAATTTGCATTAAAAATAAGGCAAACTCTTTTTTTTGCTAAATATTCAAATAAAATTAAAGTGAGAATCGTTTTTAAGAAATGTCAAAAACTTCTCAAAAATATCTTCATCATTTAAGTTCAAAGGTCAAATAAGATATTGTTACTAGCTTTTGTTGTAATTACACAATTCCTTTTTCAATGCTAAACTTTATATGAATGCCATATTTCAATTTATAAGAAATCAAGCTCCTTATTATGTAATGCACGCATATTCATTTCCTTAGTTTTGCTAATTTGGTGAAATTTGGTTTATACATCATGATGACAGTTAAATTTACAGCAGTCACATTTATCGCCAATAAAAACAGGATTACGACAACAGAGCGTAGAGTAACAGAGATAAGCTGCAAATGAAAAAAAAATCTGCCTACCGCTTAGCTTTAAATAAAGAAATAAATATCAATGAAAGATTCGTATTAAGGAAGGAAGCTGCATTCATCAACAAAAACAGGTTCAAGTTTCAATATGCAACTGATAACCAAGCGCCAGACACAGCAACCTCATAGTAATTATTGAGGAGAAAATTTCAAACTTCAATTTGAGACATAATCCATATGTTTATATAATATGTATGAAAACAGCGTGCTTTATATTTATTTTTAAATTTAATCACTGTCAATCAATAATTTGATGTCACTTGAGAGCGTTTTTTAACAGACAACAGCTAACTAACTTGGTTAACAAAAACCATAATTCTTTTTTTTTTTTCTTTTTGCAATTTTTACAGACTCATGGAACTGCCCGGCAGCAAATCAAGTTTCATCAATTTTACGGTAAAATATTTCAAAAGTTGTTTTTGGTCACCAGGAAGCGTTTAAACTAAGATTTTCAGCTTTTCAATATAGGCCACAAAAAAAGCATAGTGTGAAAAATGTGGTTCAGTTAGAAAAAACAGCCACCAAACGTTTGTTGTTGTTTTTATTCCATGGTAGTCCATATTGGTGGTATTGCCATGTGCTGCTGTTATTTTTATTGTGCAATTTTAGTTTTAACAAATTTGTGTTTTTTCTTTTTTTGTACGTACATTTAATGTTTTTTTATGTGTCTGATCCCATAGATTGATATCTTTTTAGTTTCAGACTATTTTTGGATGCATTATATGATTTTTCTTTAAATTTTGGTAATAAAATATAAATTAACTAAACTACTTAATAATTATAACTAATATTATTATCAATAGAAAAAAAAGACAAAAAAAATATATACTTAAGAAGTTAAAGTCTAGAGTGAATTTTAAAGAGAACGAATGGTTCTATCGAACCACATTAATGGTTTTATAAAAAAAATCATCTTTCGATGTAATATAACCTCAAATTTCTATAAAAACTGTGATTTCCGCACTTTTAGGTTAAACTATCTCGAACTTTTAAAAAAATTTTGTACACGGATTTGAAATCAACGTATTAAAAACCTTGAGAAAAGTATATTGGGGTTTGAAGTTTGAGGTTTAACTAAATTTTGTCGCGCTGTGTCATCTGAGTGGCACTTACAAGCCGCTAGTAGGACGTATGAATGTGAATTCTTTATTTCATATCCAAGCGAGTAACGCGTATGAAGACAGTTAGGCACTATATTTTACAAAATTTATTTATTGTGTAGTTGGTATTGACATCATTACTTTTTTCCCATGACCTCTCTTTAAAACTTTTGTTATGGTCAATATCGACATTTATTTTACAATAGGTGGGACAGAGAGACTGACAAAGAGTTAACGTTATATGACCATTCGCTGTGAATTTATCATGAATGCTACGATATCAAGAAATTTTCCGTGACATGTCCTTAATGAGAAAATATGAGTTAAGCCACTATATCACGTAGCACCAACTGGAAACAAAAAGCACGTAGTACCAATATTGCTTGCTTGACTTTATGACATTGTCATTCCACGTACATAGCACCAATCTAACAATATTTTGCAGGTTTTAATTAGCTAACTTGCAAAAAAAAATTTCGCAAATTTTGTATGTGTAAGAGCAAATTTTGCAAAAAAAAAAATGTCACACATACGCAATTTTTTAGTGCATACCGTAGTCGTCAACACAAAATGGTATTTTTTTACATGGCACGTACACCGAAAAAAAAGACCGTACTAAATTTGAAGAACTGCCTTCCTCCGATTTAGTGTAAAAATTTTCCTTAATCTAAGTTATTTTTCCTCATATTGATGAAAATATCGTCTCATTTAGTAATTGAGTCCTTTGAAATGAGTACATGTTTCATTAAAGCAAGTCAACGCTCCTCCTCAAATATAGAGTTTGTGGTTTTAGTAAGACTTTCCTTTGAAATAGTAAATTTTTCTTTTGGAAGAATTTTTGAGGACAACTTGTTCCTCATTTGAGTAAAAACTTCCTCAATCTATTGGAATGTTTTGTAAAAGGAAATTCGTACTCAGTTTTAGTTAGTTTCTTCAAAAAATTTACTAGGAATATTTTCCTTAATAAATGAGTGGCAACACTCGCTGCTTTACTCGCTGAAATTAATATCTATTCTTCTCGCAAGTATTCTGTTTTTGCCTATATATTTATAGTTCTCTACTTGTTTTTTAAATAAAAAAATAAAAAAATTATGTCGTCGCCGGGATTTGAACCGAAGCTTTCCTGATCAGACAATGGTTGTTACATGCGCAGTTTAACAACATCATTTTAGTATGTCTTAAAATGCTGTCGGTGCTGAGTTGGATAAGATGAGCATCTTTGAACAGTGGCATGGCGCAGAACGACAGGTTCCTGTCGGGTGACAGGTAAAAAAAAATTTAAGTTTTTCTTTGAAGTTTTAAAAACGTATTACAATTAAAAAAAGAATGACTGACAATAAGTAACCAACAAATAAGAAAATAGAGGAAATAGAAAATTAACACATTTTTTTGAAATCAACGAATTTATTTTAAGTAAATTTCTTTCATTTAAGGATACCTTCATCCTTAGAAAAATTAAAATTTTCCTCAGTTTTATAACCTTGTCCTCACATTGAGAAAACTTTTCCTTGTTTCAAAGCAGCAACATTTACTTGTACTAAGCAATCCAACTTACTTATTTTGAGGAACCCATGGCTTTAGCTCGTATTGAAGAACATTTTTTCCTTACATTTAGGGATTTTTCCTTAAACGGAGTAAGTTTTTTTTTCGGTGTAGTAATAGTAATGAACTTTTCCAATTTCTTTACTCCGTACCTTAGGATCCTGGAATTATTTTATTGATTTTTCATTTGCTTGTTATCATTTTATTAACCGAACATACCCAAAAGAAAAATAAATAACATCACTAAAAAGATGAGATTTAAAAAAATATTATTTTTCTAAAGAATATGTGACGAATGAAAAGAATTCAGTTTTCAGTTTTAGTAGTGGAATGTTTGAAACTGAGATACATATGAAAACAGTGAAACACACAATCACCGTCAATGCACCGCATTGGCTTGAATCGCGTGTGTATGTATCATATGATTGCCGAAAATAATTCGATCGCGTAAATATATTATATAAAAACACCAGATTGACCATCCATTTTTTTTATAGATCAAGTGATTGCACAAAAAATATTTTACGAATTTTTTTAGATTGACAAAATTTTCTTCTTCTTCAAAAAAAAATTGAGGTGCTTGGCAGTTGGCTGGCTCCCACTCAATCGATTTGCTGAAAAAAATTTGGAGAAAATTGAAATTTATTACTATTTCGACTGAAGCGTCTAATCGTCGAAGATATTTCGCGTTTTTATACGAATGCTTCTCCCAAAAATTGGCTTGACACTCTGCGTCGTCGCGCAAGAATTAAAGAAAAGCATTTTTTAAAAATGGACTTGAAAACAGCTAAGTTGGATTTTGTGATGACAATGCGCCGGTCAGGAGGCGTAGAGAGATCATGTACGTAGAATACATCAGTTTCAGGATATGCGCTCGTCTTTATACCTATACCGTTCTTTTTTGAATTTGCAATTCCTGTCGAGAAGAAAAGAACAAACTGCTTGGATATAGCAAAATTAGATTCCTTGTTTGATTCCCAGTTGCAATAAAAAAAATTTTTTTTTTTTCAACTATAGCTTGAAAGAGCGCGACTCTTGCTTTTTACTTGAGCATTGCACAAACTATTCGAATTCATCAATAAGTATTTGTGCTACTTATTAATTTGTATCCTTTACTCGTACTACTCATATTGGTTTCTTTCCTTAGTAATGCTACTCATACTAATATTGCATTTCTTGTTTATTCCACTCATATTCGCTCCTTACTTTTGCTACTTATGTTAACCTTTTACCAATAAAAAAAGTAAAGAGATAAATAAGTGCGAGCAGTACAATGTAAGAAAAACAAGTCCAAACGAACAAGTCTTACTGGCCGTCTTTTTTTTCTGAATAAATTCATAAGAGGAGTTTAAGTATATTGGAAATCTAAAAATTTCTGTGAAATATTTTTATATTTTTGTTTTAAAAAGGAAATTTAATTTTTTTAAATGATTTAAGTCCCATACTAACTGATTTTCGCACATTCATGCCTCAATTTGATTTTCGTGTGTGCGTGCAAACATCAGGTACACATCGCAATGTTACAACATCCGGCTTTGAATGACTGGATAAAATTTCCACAATGAAACATTGAAGTGTGAATTACTTTTAATTTTAATACTTAAAAAATAATAGTATTTTTTTGCGCTTGAAGTACGCAATTTTTTCGTCAACTGAAATTTTAATTTTTTTTTGTTTAAATAAAAATTTAAATACGCATTCATGTGAACATTACACGTAAATGCCTGCGAACAAGGGTCAAAAAACTTTTTTTACTTTTATTTTAATGCTTGTGAGTTTGTACAAAAGTTTTTTGTCCAACTTAAGCTTTACATCACTTTTCGTTTCTTTTATATATACATATGTATGTATTTTAACGATAATTTCTTTATTTCTACAAAAAATAAAAAGAAATTAATTCTCAAGTGCGGTTGTGTTGCAGTTCATTTTGTTGTTAGTTTTTTTGTTTTTTTTTTACCATTTGGGTAGGCGTTTGCTACTTGTCAAAGTGAATAAATTTTAAAATATTGTTATACTTTGTCTCTGTTGAAAATGATGGAAAATTACAAAAAATGTAGTTTAAAAAAAGATCACTATATATTGTCTCTTACAATGTTGCATGGTAATGCATTACATCTTTTGTTATTTGTACACAAACATCACGGCATACCACATGTTAAGTTTGTTGCTTAAGTCTTTTGTTTGTATTGTAACAAATTTGCTTTGTGATTATTTTTTTTTTTTTTAATAAACTGAAAGTGAGTCTTATTGGTTGTATTGTGCATAGAAGTGTATCAAATTTTCGGTAGTGCCTAATTTTGAATATTAAAAAATTCTACTCTGCATTTACCCATATGTAGAGTGTTATGTATGTGTCGACAAATTTTGACGTGCCAAGTGTGATGAATTTGCCAAAATGGCTTACTCAGCATAAACAATTTTCTGCTTTTATGTATGCAAGGATTTTTAAGAAGTTTTTGAAATTATTTGCTGGAAGTTTTAGAGCAGAGTAAGATTTTATTCCAAATCATCTTCATACGCACTATATGAAAATTTAAATTTCATACATTTAAATTCATATATTGAATAAAACAAAACATAATAAATACTTCCGATGCTGCATAAACTATAACTGCAAATGATAAGCATATTTAACATACTCTTTTTTTCAATGAAGTGGGGCTTACATATTGTTGCTCACTTCAAATCGTTTCCCTTCTAAGTAAATTTCACCAATGTAATCATTTATCTACAATTAAACTTACATTTTTATTCAAAATCATTTTCATTCGGTGCGTATTTTTATTTTCATGTTCGGTTTCATTAACGATTTCTAATCACTTTCTGTGACGTGCACTATACGCAGCCATCAAGTGTCTGGCGAGCATTTTAATGAAGTGTTGTTGTGTTCATGTCGAATTCCATGTTGTTTGTTTTTAAGGGAAAAAATGGAAATTACAAAAAAAACACCAAAGAGTGTAGGTATTTTTATAAATATATAAATAAACAAATCGAATTCGAATGCAAACGCATTTTTTTTTAAATTTTTTAAAGTGAAATTAATTTCACTTTTCATGGCAGCGCATACGATTCCCATAAATTTTAAATGCATCCAAAGTAGGCAGTGAATATTTTTATTTTGTTTTTTTTTTTTCTTGGTAAAGTTGTAGCAATGAAGTGCTTTTGACCTAGCACCTGTCCATCACTTGAGCTATCAGCCAACATCAATTGCATTTCAATTATGGAAAAACGAAAAAGAAATTAACGTATGTTGCATATGCACTGAAGGTTTCTTTCATATGAGATCAAATCATGCAAAGAAATTATTTTTTTTTATTACATATCTAAATTTAACAGACCTGATCAAAAATATAGACATTCAAATTACACACTAAATTCAAAAAAAGAATTAGCCGAACAGATATACATTAAAATTACAAGCCCTTTAATTATGAAAAAGCCTTGACTTTTAATGTAAAACATGCCATTGAAATAAATTCAATATAACTGCTCATAAAACATACATAAATATTTAATGAAACTTTCATGATATTGCAAAATTGTTCCATACAAAAACCAATTCAATTAATATAGATACTTGTACTTTAACATCACTTTCAATAACACGTTGCTTGATTGTTACGCAAGCTGAGAAGCTGCACCACTTTAAAACAAAGCCTCCATCGCCATCAGAAATCAGGTTATTTATTCGAAGCTCTCAAATGTACACATGTATCCGTATATGTAGGATTAACTTTCACTCCCGCTGAGAAGGCGCGCCTCAGTTACACTTTGTACGAGTACAAGCAAATCAAGTGCTTGTGCTGTAGCTACCTTCAAGATACTTTCGTTTTCAAATGATTAAGGGTTCACTGTTAAACAAATAGCTAAAACTTATTTAAGCTAATTAAAATTGCATCTTTTATACAAACTTAATTAATCGATTGAATTAAAACTAAAAAAATTGTAAGGGCAAGCACTTGCCTTGTAATTTACAAATGTTATTTAACAAATCAAAAGGTTTCTATAGTTCACCGTCCATATTCTGTCAAAAATTAGATTTAATCTAACAATAAGCTAAACGAAGCTTTTGAATAATATCACAATTAATCGGAGGGTCTACAAAGCTCATCGATTCTAAAAAAGAGTTTTAATTATCGAAAATATTTTTTTAAAAATTGGAATGTATCGAAAAACTTGATAGAAGTTAGATAGTTTAAATTGAACCAAAAAGTAACTCGATGAAACTCGAAAGGTATCAAAAAAATTCGTAAATGTAGGAAAGTTTAGCAAAATTTCATATGACATTAATGATAATATAACTCAAAAAAGAGCATCTAAAAGTTCAATGAATCAATACGTGGAAAAGTGCTATCGAAAAAATATGAAAATATTTGAACAATATCGAAAAGTAACAAAGAGGTGAATAATAGCCGAAACTTTATGACGAGTATCGAAGGAGTCGATGGAAGCTTGTAAATATCGATAAAAACCCAAGTAATATCAAACATTGAGAAAAAGTATTCAATTTGTCAATAATAGTTCATAAACATAATAGCTTAAGATTGTATTGGAAATGTCAAAGATAATAAATATTTGAGACAGGCGTAGAATATGTTTTAATGATTTATTGATTACATGGTACAAGAATTAAAAAAACATTATATTATAGGATAAGTAACGCCGTAGAATGGCTATATAAAATTATTACACAAAATGAGGACTTTAAGCCTGAGAATGAAAAAAAAACTCTATTGTATGTATCCTTTCGATTTCGTTCTGTTCTATGAGCGTTAACTAATTCCTTCTGCACTCCGTATTTCACTCATTGATTGAAACACTGTTGTGGTTTTGACACGAGATTGCTACCTGAACCAGTACCAAATGCAGTGATCGGTTTTGTCATTAGATTCGTATTGTAATTGTTTTTTTCAAAAGAAAGATAGCTTGAGAAATAATTTTGGACATCACTAAGGGAGGCTCGGAACCCTAGAAAGAACCGTTTTTGACCCGAAAATTGGTCAAAAACTGGTACCAAGCTCCGGAGACGCTTTTTCGGGTTAAAAACGGTTCTTTGCAAGGTTCTAAGCTTCTCTTAGTGATGTCCAAAACTATTTCTCGAGCTTTCTTTCGTTTGAAAAAAAATTGTTTGTCCGAAACTGAGTAAAAAAAGGATACCAAGATCCGGGGACCCAATTTCGGGTCAAAAACGGTTCTTTTTAGAGTCCCGAGCTTCCCTTAGTGATGTCCAAAACTATTTTTCGAGTTTCGTTTCGTTTGAAAAAAAAAAATTTATTTTGTCCTAAAATGATTAAAAAAGGATACCAAGACCCGGGGACCCATTTTCGGGTCAAAAACGGTTCTTTTCAGGGTCACGAGCTTCCCTTAGTGGGAGAGCTTTCTTTCGTTTAAAAAAAAAATGTTTTTCTCTAAAACGAATCTAATGAAAAACGGGCACTACATTTGGTACGGGTTCGGGTAGCAATCGCGAGTCAAAACCACAACAAAGCGAATACAGTCCTTTGTACGTAGGGGAGAACGTTACCATTCTGTTCCTCTCTTCCATTTCAACTTGCTATAGTACGGGTTGGTGTTTGAATCAAAGAGCCAAACAAAACGTTACAATAAGGCAGGCTACATTTTCATTTCAGTATTTTTTTTTTTTTCAATCTATTGAAAAGAACTTAAAAATAAATTCGATTTCAATTTTTAACATAAGAAATGTCAAAACATTAAAAAATTTACTTTTTAGACTTTTCAGGATACATAAAATTGCATTTGATAGGTATATTTTCAAACATGGTGCTGATTTCGTTAAGGTTCGAAAGTTCCCTCAGAAAACTTAGTAGAGGAAAAGTAAATAATTAGAAAAATAAGAAAATGAAGAAACATGAAAAGTGTGTAAACAAGGAATTGAAGCCGAGGGCACTTGAGTGCTTAGTGCATTACTCTACCTCTGCACCATAAGACTGTTTCGTATAGGGCTTACGATTTCAAATTAGAACCAAAATTTAGAGTCTGAAAATACTTTTAAAATTATACATTAAATAAATTTGTTTAATCCTTTTCTAAGTACTAATCAATTTTCAAGTAAAAGCTTGAAATCGAACATTATTATATGAAATAAGTATAATTAAATCAAAACTATAGCTTACAGACAATAAAAAGATAATACCGACTTTAAGAATAAATTCATGGATCTACAATAGAAGATTCCAAAAACTTTTTTTACAAAGCAATACACATCACTATTACAATCGAATCTGTACCTCAAAATAAATTCACCCCCTATTGTTGTGAATAAAGCAAAAGCAAAAAAAACTTAAAACTAAAATAATAAAATTATAATAAAAAATTAATTGCTGAGCAAACGTTTGATTATGAATAGCAAAAAATGAGTAGCTGGCACGCTTTGACCTCTTCTGCCTCCAATTGTTGTTGGCATAATTAATTATTATTGTCTATGTGGTTGTTGTTGTTGCCGTAGCTTAAGCTATAGCATTTTGAAGGCGCTGGCTACAACAATTGTCTGAAGCTTCTGCAACGACCTTCACTTGTTTGCCTTGTTGAGCTTTGGTGTTAACAATTTATTTTTTCATTCCCAAGTGGCTTTTTCCACATTTTCCCACATGTGACCAACCTTTGTTATTATTAGTTTTGTTGCTGGTAGTAGCTTTACCACTCAACTTAAGCTGCTCTTAAATCTGCACACAATGCTACTCGTAAACACGGAAAATGGTTCATTTTTGCATCGAGAATTTTTATGCTTTTAATTAGCATAAAAATTAAAACGGTTTTTAAGGTGTTTAATTTTTACATAAAAATTTTCCCACCATTCATGGTAAGTTGGAATTTTTTTTTTAATTTACGATAGCGTGTTAATAAAACTTTTAATGTTTCAACTTTGTCTCAGTTTAGTTAGCGTGCAAAATAAGAGCAAAGAAAAAAAGTGAAATGAAATACCTAAAGTTGCAGGTTCAAATAAGTTTGTGTTAGAGGTGCATGCATAGTTTTGTTCAATGAACCCTTTAATGATAAATGCAAGAAATCGACTGATTCTACAATTTGTCAAGTTTATATACTCGTATATATACTTGACAGAGGATATTGGTGAGATTACGCCATATCGAATTTTGGAGTATGCGCCAAACTTCTGGCCGGCAGCGCTTATATTACAAGTTGCATTTCATTATACTTCTGGAATTTCAGGATGCCACTTATGTGACTGAAACTTTTTTTATATATATGCAAACAAAAAATCATTTAATTTTGTCAGATGTAACAAAAACATTAAAAAGCCAATTTAAAGCGGTTAATTCTTAATAACTCACTTAGTGCTGCATATTTCCCACAACGGTACTTTATATCACTAAACAAAAATTTTTACTAAAATTTGAATAGAAAAAATTCTCTGAAATTACGTAATTCCCACCAAATCTGAACAAGACTTGGCAAATATTGTTCAAGGCATGAAAAATATGTTAATTACCACAAACTTAGATAACTGGAGCAAATTAATTGTTAATGTCATTATTTTAGTTTTTTTTTTCGTTATTTAAGTGGAGCATTAAGACATAAAATATATACCACTGAGAGTTCGAAAAACCTGTCTTAATTGTAAAGAATTTATTATGTTCATTGTTCAAAGTTTCTTAGGGGGCGTTCAAACATTACAACGTAAACGAGGTTAGCAGAGCTTAAGAGATTTGTAAACTTACGTAAGTGACAAGAAATGAAACATTTTCTTCAAAAACTTAAGTATTAATGTATAAAATTATTTAACAAAATAAACTTGAAATGCACTTAAGATTTTTAAACCTTAATTGCTTGCTTATTGAAATAGAAGTTGAGTGCAAGCAATCGCAGTGTGACTTGAGAGGAGCTATATGATGTTTGCTTGTGTAAGTAAAGAGAATACTTTTTTTTTTTTTTTGAAATGCTGATTGTTTCTTATAACAAGTTTTTTACATTATAAAATAACACTACTCGACAAATTTTTGGAAAATATTATTGCGGCAAATAAAAACAACCATTCCTATAGGGAAATTTCCCGCTGAGCCCGAAAATCAGATAAAGGACAAAAACCAAAAACATGCATTGTCCCGGGAGGTAACGCCATATAGGCTCGATTAAAAACGTTATTTTACATGATACTCATTCCAAATTTTTTTGTTTCCTAAAAGTAAAGATCACGACAAAAATTTTGAAGTAATATGTGTCACATCAGCACCACTAGTTTGGTCGCTACGGCTAAAAGCAGGTCAACAAAAATTCAATTTATTGCAATTTTTCTAAAAAATTTCAACTTTGGTAGCTTATAACTCGAAAAAAATCTTTTGAACTCAAAAAGTTAGCTATCCTATCTTGTAGTATGTTGAAATATAAAAATTTTAAGTATAAAATGTTTATATTTTGGTTTCATTTCATAAAAGTTATTTTAAAAAAACTAAAGTAATGTAAGATTCAATTTCATACATTTTGGTTTAAACAGTTGGCATTAAAATTTATTTGAAATTTATTTGAAAAAAAAAAATATTATAAGCAAAAATGTATGAAATTGACTCTTACATTGTTTTAGTTTTTTTAACATAACTTATATGAAACGAAACCAAAATATAAACATATTATATTTAAAATTTTTATATTTTAACATACTACAAGATAGGATAGCTAACTTTTTTAGTTTCATAGATTTTTTTCGAGTTATAAGGTGCCAAAGTTGAAATTATTTCGAAAAATTGCAAAAAATTTCATTTTTGTTGACTTGTTTTTAGCCGTAGCGACCAAACTAGTAGCGCTGTTACGACAAATATTACTTCAAAATTTTTGTTGTGATCCCTTTTTTTAGGAAACAGAAAAATTTGGAATAAATATCATGTAAAATAACGTTTTTAATCGAGCCTATATGGAGTTACTTCCCGGGACAATGCATGTTTTTGGTTTTTGTCCTTTATCTGATTTTCGGACTCAGCGGGAAATTTCCCTATAAGAATAGTGGTTTTTATTTGCCGCAATTTTTCTTGTCGAGTAGTGTAATTTTTATTCAAACTTTAGAACAAATTTTCTATCCGATTTCTATTGTATATATATTTAATGCAAGGTTTTATTTTAAAGGGATTAAGTATGTTCTAATTTTCTACCTAATTACTTTTTGACCCATTGTGCGACTGTGCGTTACGTCTACCAACAGCAATGTTCATAGCTCACAACGGCAATTCAAGTGACGAACTACGGTCTGCAATAAAAAAAAAATAAGCCGTTTAAATTTTAAGGAAGATTTTCACTTTCAACCAGTTTCACCAGTTGCAACGCAACAAAAAACTTGCACATAACTGTTATTACAGCAACTGTAATCCATATAGTTTTAATCAATTGTTTTTAACAATTTCATATTTGTCTGTTTATAAAAACATTGGTATCAAAAAAAAAATTTTTTTGCTAAGCTGCATTTTTTTTGCAAAATCCAGCGCACTGTATTAAATTCATTTCGCTGCGCATGCGCACAGTCACTCATGCCATCTTCAATGCAGCAGGCTGGCGCTGTATTTTCGTTCAATGATCTCAGCTGCTGATGCAGAAATGCAGTTTGACGATCGTGTTGCTAAAATTGTGTTTCACCATTTTAAATTTTACCTTGAAAATTTTGCTGGCAAAGGCAATTGTTTTTGTTATCGTTGATGAAGCTGTAATCAATTCTGCAAATCGAAGATCAAAACATCGATTTGTTGACCTAAGCGCAAAGCCACTGTGTGCCAAAGTCTACACCTGTTGTCGGTGTCATGCGTGCGAAGATGACTTTTGTTTTGACAAATTGTTAATGACATTTCCATTTACTGCTTGAGTTGGTAGTTAGATTGCATCTTAAATCTGTCACTATTTTGATTATATTTTATATAAGTGCTGATATCTCAAGCTTGCATCTTAAGTCTTGCGTTTTCACTGGTTTGCAGTAAAATTGCAACAAAGTTAAGTAAAAGATAAAATAAAATTTCAATATTTCTTTATCTCTACACCAGTGTTGGCATGTGACATGGATTTTTAGGTTTACGACAGTCACACGTCGTAAACTGTCGTAAATATCACAAATGTCACAAAAGTCACAAATGTCGCAAACTCCAGATCAACCTCGATTTAACAACATTGAAATTGTTTGTTAAACAATTTGACCAACAAAACAATATACTATGGAACTTGAACATGTTTGACAAACAATTTTATGATCTGAACTCCCCTTACAGGTAATCGTGAAATGTCATTGAAAATTCAAATGCAAGAAATTCCGTTTATTTGTCGTAAACTCAATGTTTGTCACAAAGGCTCGAAGTTCGTAAACGATGTAAATGTCGCGCGACATTTGTGACATGCCAACACTGCTACACACATGTTAACTATTTTTACTAGATCCAGCTTTCCATATTTATCGATCTTGGATGAGTCCTTTTCAGTTTGTTTGACCATGGGTTTTAAATTTTTTGGCTGATACTTCCACGACTCTGGATGAATTATCATCGGAAGATTTTTAATCTTTCCAAATATTGATAAGAATAAAGAAATGGTTCAATTTGCTTTAATATAACTCTGGTATAAAATGTGCCCATTCGTGGCATAAGTTATGATTACAACATGTCATGTCCCAAAAATAACTAATTTCAGCTATATGGTTATAAGACTAGGTCGATTTGTATGAAGTAAAATAAAGTCAGTCAGACACAGACTCAAAAGTTGGAAGGATCCTTAAAAACGATATCTGCATCATTTTGTTTTCGATCCGAGAAAAACCAATGGACCACTTTTGATTCTCCTGAAGGTCGTTTCTGGCTAAATAAACGTGTTTTTTGCTAGTAACTTTTATTCCTCCTTTTATTCCTTGTAGCACTCCTTTTATAACTTAAAACCGTATATCTATGAAATTCGGTATTGAGATTGACCGTGTCCTGAGAAAAGTTAACTCTTTTCAAGTGAGAGGTGCACGCTCTTAACTGGGAAATATGTTTTCATAGCTAAATTAATAAACCGATTTTGATGAAATTTGTAATGGAGATAGATTGAAACTGAAGGAAAATATTGGAATTCTGCAACACGATATCATGATTTGATTTTTGGAAAAGATGACAAAAAAAGTTTTTAATATCAAAAGGCATTTTTTGTTATTTTTTACATTTCACTGTAATGGTAGAATTTCAATCAGTGTGCAAGTTCTAGTTTTAAAAAATCTATCAAATTTTTATCAATTTCATAGTCTTATTATTCTTGACTATCTTTTGTTTTATAATTATGGGTCAAGGACACGCTAAGCGGATCAGTGCTCTTTACAAAATGGATCGCATTTATAAAAAAATTACCAAAATGACGGCTAAACACCAATAGCCGAGTGACAGTTCCTAAATTTTCTCTTTATTAGTGCTAAAATAAGTCAAACTTTATCCACTAAAAATTGTCACCAAAAAAAACAAAATAATATTTTTTGAGCCCTTTTTAATGCATCAATTTTTTAAAAAAGTTGCTACTAAAAAACCGAAAGACAAAATTTTGGAAGGTACAAAAAATTTTTAAATTTTATGTATCAGAAACAAAGTAATAGGGGCAAGCAACTGTTGGAGTTCTCTGCACTTCACAGGGTCAGGACTGCTATTACCACATACTTGTTGGGCCTAAAGTATAAGCAGTTTCGACCCTGTTAAGCGCAGCGAGCTCCAAGATAAGAAATTGATTTATATAAAAACAGCTTAGAGCTCAGCAAGGAATATACAGGATATTTTAAATTTTTTTAAGACAATTTTTATTTAAGTCATACTTATCCGATTTTGGGATCCAAAATGAGAAATTCTTAAAACTACCGAATTGGTGAAAAAAAAAGACATTCATCGCATATGGATATAAATTTTTTCTAGTTTTTACTCTAATTTCGCAGATGAGGTATGGATTTTTTTCTTTTAGTTTTGATCGTTGTCTTTATTTTTCCAAATGTGCATGACCACAAGACCATGAATGCAAGACAAGGGCTGATTTTGCTTTTTTGTACCCATAATTGTGTGGCACGTCTTCACTTTTTGGGCCCATCTTACTCAAATCTTTGTGGGCGGGTAATTTTTTTCATTCTACTTTATTGAATAATATTCATGTGCAAGGATGTAAAACTTTACAGAGATATTTTTTATAACTAAATATTGCCACAGTTTTTATGTTAAAAGCAATAACTAAGCAATTGCAATGAATTTTAAAGAAATCTTGTTTCTCTGTAATTAAAATAAGGTTTAAAAGCTGACTGCCACTTAAAACTTTTTTTTACATTCCCAATCCACATTCAAGACTTCACTGAAAGCTAAGTATGTGTACGCTCTGCATAGTTTAAAGAGGTCCTATCTGTATATCGGACAAGTCAATTAGAATTGAGTTATTAGGGATCTTTAAAATTATAAATTTTAGTTTTTAATTTCATAAAAATTATGAAGAAACTATGAAAGGAAATAATGGTATTCATTATTTCACATGTAAAGCAAAAAAGTGCATTCAAGAGGTTGATCGTAAGTTGGTTTAAATTAATTACCCAAATTAAAAACAAGAAATCATAAAAAACTGAATTGCAATTGCAATCACTGCGACTTGTTTTCCCAGACAAAACCTGCGGTTGTGACCAAAATCCGTTCATTCAAAGCAACAACTTAAACTGCTGCTAAAGCTTTGAATTTCTATGTGATCTTCTTTGGAGTTTTACTTTTGATTGTCGTTTTAGCCACTACTGCTAGCGACGTAGTAGCCAACGACGCGACGTCTAACGGCTTCTGTTGTATTTTTGCAGTTTTATAGCCGGTATTCAGTAGTTGTTGCCATATGTGTTTGTTTGTCTACATGTACGTTTCTATACATATGTATGTATGCATCTGTGTTACCAATCAATGAATGTTGCAAGCAGGTGGCGCGGTATTGGACAGTAGAGACGTTCCAGTCGTGTGCACGTTTAACTCAAGTAACAGTGAGAGTTTTTTTTTTTCGCTATTTACCATTTTTATTATTCCTATATGTTGTTGCTGTTGTTGTTCTTTTTGCAAATATTGTAACAGCGAAATGAATAACAACAACAACAATTTAGAGGAGAAATACTTTTCAATTATTGTCTGGTTGTGGCTGTGTAATTGATTCCAATCAATTGTTTTAAATTGTATTGTTGCTACTTGGTGAGAAACAAAAGACTTAAGTAACAAACTTGGAATTTTTATCTTACTACGTCATGATATGCATACAAGAATTTTATTGCGCTATTTTTTGATATTTATACAATTAATAAAAATTGCATACGAAAATAAATATTTTATCAATTGCTCTAATAAAAATCAATAAATCATTGACTTGAGTAATTTCAATTTATTGTAAGCCTATTAATACTCGTATAACTCAGCTTTGTTTTATTTTTTACAATTATTAATTTATATATTGTTTAGTAGTTTTGGCAGCCTTTCACACTTTGGCAATTGATTTATCGTATTGTATGAACTCGAAGTTTCAGCTACTGTGCTTTTATTGCTGCTGTAGGTAGCAATGTGTTTGGTGACCCAAATTTTCATCGAATCTACAGCTGACAATTGTTTTGACACTACTGTCAAAAATTTGTTACAAAATATAAAATTAATTTTTTTGTTTGTTAAATTAAATGACGATGGCCGTTGGTTGGTAAACATAATATGTAATACCCAATATTTAATCATATTTTATTTTAATGCAACCTGTAACACCATAAAATTTTTAATTAAAGTGTATGGCAACTAGAAAGTTTCGATGAAATGCATGACAGCAGCAAGGCTGTGTAAGTTCCTTAGCCTTCCCATCGGTGGCCAATTCTGGTCATCAAATCGGAAATTTTATTGTTTCGTGAGCTGTATGGTATGTGGCAAGGTTTTGTTGAAACCACATGACGTCCACATCAATACTTTGTTATTAAGGTACCAAAGCAACTGGAGCACCATTGATTATTATTGCCTAATCAGTCGCATTTTCGAAGAATAATGCTCCAATGATGCCTGTAGCACAAAATCCGCAACAAAAAGTGACACGTTGTGAATGCATTTGTCCTCAAACAATCAATAGTGGATTTTATGAACCCCAAATGCGAATATTTTGACATTGATGCTCATCGCTAAAGATGATTTTGTTTGAAAAACCAGCATCCACTTGTCCGTTCAACGAAGTTTTCTGTTCTTAAGTCAAATGAACGTTGTAAGTATAACGATATAAGTCTTTCCTGTGTCTAAGGTCACTTATTGAATTTGGTTCTTCATGTGGCCTTTACAAAACATAGGGCTTCCACAAAATTATTCCGACGAGCATAATATGTGGCGAGTGCCTTCTATTATCTTCAACATTGCTCCTGCTCTAGGGAACTAGGATAGCTGTATTTTACGCAATCCTGAGGATTTTACTTCATTGTGTGGCGGCAGACTTCAGTTCTGAAATTCCGCAACAATTGCATTTCAACTTCCGCGATTCAATTTGAATTGAAATTGAATTATGACTGCATCCAGCATCGTCTATAAAAATGGCTCTAGGCCACCAATTTTTCACTTTGTCTTTATGAACTTTAAAGGAATGAATCCAGAGATGTCCTGTTCGCAAGGTCTTGGAGGACAATTTATATCACGATTTCATAAAATCATGTGCAGTTTAAGTAAAATTACAGTTGAATTTTAATAATAGGCAAAGAGCCGACTGAAGAAAAGTCGGGTGTATAAGATTACAGGAAAGATAGTAAAGTGCTTTTGTGAAACCAACCTACCCTGGCTGGAAAGCCTGTCCCGAAACCAACTTTTGAACTTTTAATAAAAAGTATATAAGATCTGTAATCTTGAAATGATGTACTATATGTTAAATGATAGAGCTCGATGAGCCTAAAAAAACATATAGGGTTGTTTTGTTGGATCTTGTCCTAAACATGGGTTGCCAACCGTTTTTTGGGCCTATGTTTTTTTTAATAAAAAGAGTATAAGATTGCAATTTGAAATACATATAAAATGATAGAGTTGGAAGAGACTATTGTAAATATAATATATACGGTTGCCATAAGGAATCTCGTCCCAAGCATGGGCTGAAACCTGTTTTTGGACCTATTTTTCATAGGAAAATGTATATGGTGTTAGAATCTAGCGTGAAATGTGTGTTAAATGATAGGCATTGACGATCTCTAATTAAATATACAGGGTGGCCTTGTTGAATCTCGCCCCAGACATGGATTGCCACCTGTTTTTTGGGCAAACTTATTTTCCGGAAAAAAAATTATGGTTTAAGATTCCAGCTCAATATGTAGTCAAATGATAGAGCTGGAAGAGCCTTAATATAATATATGTAAGGTTGCCTTGTTGAATCTCGCCCCAAACATGGGTTGCCACCTATTTTTTGGGAAAATTTTTTTTTCAAAAACAAAATTATGGTTTAAGATTTCACCTTGAAATGAATGTTAAATGATAGACCTTGATAAGCTTAAGTAAATTATATGGAGTTACTTGGTCGAATCTCGTCCCAAACATGGGTTGTCACCTGTTTTTGGGCCTACTTTCAAAGGACAATGTATATGGTTTAAGATTCCAGCTGGAAATGTATACCAAATAATAGACCTTGGTGATCTCTAATAAAATATATAGGGCCTTGTCGAATTCCACTCAAGCTTTTTTTGTGCCAACTTCTTTCAGAAAAAAATTTGTGGTGTCTTACACAGCTTTAAGTGTATGTGAAATGATAGGCCTTCGTAAGTCTTAATAAATTATTTAGGATTGCTTAGTTCAATTCCGCCCCTACTATTGAGCCTTTCTTTGTGAAAAGTGTATGTATAAAATTACAGCTTGAGCCCCATACTCTCTTGGATGCAACCCTCTGCAGTGAAATCGTCAAGCTTGAATAAAATTTTTTTTGGATACCTAAATTTAAGAGGCGGAACACATTTTCACACCTAACGACGCTACTGATCACAAGTCAAGTGCAGTCGCTTTTTAACTTCTTAACTAAATTTAAAATACCAATCACAATGTGATTTATTATGATTGATTTCTTTTCCGCTATTAAAAACTTAGTCTTTCGATTTTTTGATTGAAATTCCAAAAACATATTAAATAAAAATTAATCATCAACACAATAATTAATTATGCTCAACAACATCTATTAGAAGCATTTTCTTATTTAGGCTTAAACACTTTGTAAAGAATATCTCTGAAGCATTTATCATTACAAAGATAACCACAAATTGTAACAATTAATTTAACTGAAAAAAAAGCCTTCAGTATAAAACCAACATTAGCAGCTACCCAACTACTACAACAAGCTGCAGACTTTAAGTTGATTTAAATTAGCTGGTAAAACGCTTGACAATAGCTAGCGCTACACATTTGTGCGCCGCTACAATTTTATTTCTTACTGCTGCTCCCCAGCACCACTTTAACATCATCATCATCATCATCATTATCGAAATACAACCCATTGGCAGTTTGTTGATTTTGCTGGTTTGCTTTAAAGCCGCTGCCAATTGTAGCAACAGCAGCAGCAGCAACCGCAGAAGAAAAGCAACCAAAAAGCTGCTTACCACCGCGTACCTTGCGAGGCAGCCGCTGTTTTCCATTTCTTCAGTTTGTTAACGCAACGCAAACGATGCAGACGCTTTCAACGTTAAGACGCTAACGAGTGAACGGTTTTAATTTAAAGTTTTGATTTTAAAAAATCCATTTGTTTTCATACATAAAAACTTCCTGCTCAGACAGGCAGGAACAAATTGAACTGCACTCTTAAAAACAAGAAAATTTAATTGTATAAAATTTTCAAAAAAAAAAATTATTTTAATTTGAAAGAAAAATTGTAGATACGAGAAAAACAAGTAACAGAGTAAAAGTGTTTAGAAACAAAACGAAAGGAAAAAAAAAGAAAATTAAAATAAATAAAAAAAAAAGAAATTTTTCAGTTTAAATCGAAGAAAAAGAAGCGGTGAAAATTTGTTAGCGTTCACATATCGAAACGTTTATTGCATGCACTGAGCGTTGAAAAGTTTTGCAAAAATTTTATATTAAAACGTTAGCTGAAACGCTTTAAAATACAAAGTGGTTAATTAAGAAATTTAACAACAACAAAAAACCCTAACAAGTGAAAATTTAAAAATTTCTTACGAATAGAGCGCATTAGCAAAGCAGCGACATACTTTGGATTTGATTGAAGTGATTTGACAAAAGAGTAAGTTTTAAGAATTTAAGAACTCGTATACATATATGTATGTTTATCCTTCAATCAACAGAAAATAGTTTAGTTGTATTTATCGCGATTTTGTAATATTTAGTTAATGTTAACCAAAACGATCATTTAGTTGCAACAAGTGTTTTCATGCATTGAATGAAGCCCTATATAAAACTTACTTTAGATGTATGTAAGTCAATAGAGTAATTTTTGAATTTCTTGATAGCACCACCTTAAATTTTTCTTAATGTGACAAAACTGAATTTGTGGGAAGTTTTGGGTCAAATGGAAGCTATATGTTGCCACTAAGTGCTTGGAAAAGTTTTAGAAAAATTTATGAGACATGGTTATTTTTTCTTCTTGGTGTTTTTTTGAAAATTTTGTGGACACCCAAAAGGGTTTTTTTTTTTCAAAAAAATGCGGTCCCATAATCCTTTATTATACAATAGGGTATGAAAAAAATTCTCCAAAAATTTCAGCTACCCGCTTCAAACCAGCGAATGGCACAAACAGTTTGTTTCCTATTACAATTCATATAAAAAACAAAAAACAAAAAAAAAATACAGATTTTTTTCTGTGTTTTAGTAAAGAAGTTGTTTCATCCATACGAATTGTAACAGTTTCTACTTGTGTGTCAGATGTCACGTCCTCTTTGTCTCTTTCTTGTCTGTAGCTTTTTCAAACGTTTCCTAGTACTCGTATGAAATTATGTGGCATTACTCTTAACGTCTCTCTAACTACATCACTTTAAAGTTTTTGATTGTATGGGAGCTGCCACGCCCTCTTAATTTTTTTGTTCTAATTCTAGTCCAAATTATTTTTAGTAATATTTTTAAATATTTAAATGTACAATCTGTATAAGCAGCAGGAGCTTCCGTTTCAATTCTATGAGCTATAATTGGAGATATAGCCAGTATCTTAAAATATTATCTCGTTTAATTTTTCTACAATCGTGATTTTCACATACAGACGGAGGGTCGGACATACCAACAAACGGACATGGCTCGGCTGAATAGAAGACGCTTATCGAGAATATTGTGTTTTTTTTTAATATCTGACGCGTTCTCTGCTACGCTTTACAAATGAAATATCAAAATGAATATGCGCTCTCTGTTGGGTGTAAAAAGCTTGAGTAATAATTTGATTTTTAACTATATCCTGAATCATCTTTCATAAAAAATTTTTTAAAATCGTTGGAACCGTATTCAAGAAGTAGAAACGTAGAAAATGTTTATTCAATATGACGACAAGTTCACTAGTGGAGCTCAACACATATTTACTCTTCCGAATTTCATTTTAATAACTTTACTGCTTCTCGTGGTATTTATATTTAATTTAAGTTTACAGATGTTTTCGGTGTCATGCATTTAATAAAAGCGCAAGAAAATTTAAGGTTTTCCCTTAACTTAAAGCCAAATAAGCACTGAAGTTATTAGGGTCATAAAATTTTAATTACACATTGAAAAATGTCAAATAGTTACTAAAATGATCAGCTCGAAAATCTTGAAATTTGGAATTCTATGAAAAATTTTCAAAAGGAGACTTTTTTAAGTAAGTACATACTCTTAAAATTTATAGCTCAATTCAAAAGATGCTGTTTTTATTTTAAATTTGACGGCAAATCTAACGTCATGATAGATTTCAATGACAATTCAGAATAAGTATGAATATTGGACACTGAAACTAGATTTTTCGAAGGTATCGGTCTAGTAATTTCAATGTCATCTGAATGAACATAAATTAATTGAAATCTAGAAAAATTTGTTTTCAATAAATATTTATTACAATTGGCCTTTATTTGAATAGAACTTACTACGGTTTTGTTAGTGTTACGCAAAAACTTACGTACACTGAACCAAATTTTGTACACAAATGTATGGCTTTCATTAAAAATTTTCTTAAAATTATACATTTTTCCCATAATACGTGCAATTAACCAATGTATTTACGGTCCATTAGCACAATGTATTTCCGTATTTACGTATGTAGACATACATTTGGTGAATGTAAAATAAATTCAATTCGATATATTTTAACTTTTTCGTACATAAATAATATGTACTCTTAGACTGGCTGTATTTTACTGTAAATACTTGCGCTGTATGTAGTTTTACTTTGTAAATGTGTACATTTTTCGTTCAGTGTAAGTTTGTAGAACTATCAATGAGCTCAAGGGTTAATTTGGTGAATATTTGATTGAATCTTATATTTCTTAAAAAAGTTTTAAAAATGCGCAAACAAAATACTTTTATTGTAAATCGGAACTTAATTATAAGTTGTGATTTTCGCTCCATCCACAGGTCATTAAGCGCAGAGTCTAAGAACAAAATTTTGTTCAGATATCTCAGATGTTTCTGAAATTCTTTAAAACCAGATTTTTCATCAGATCTCAGCTTTTTAGTGCTATTACTAGAAGCCTATAATTTATTTCTCAAACCACTTCATTGCATTAACTTCCAAGATTGTCATGTCTAATTCTTGCAATAAGCCTTGGCTTTAGAAACATTTTGTTTTTTGCAATAAATTTTCATAAAAATTTACAAAAATTGGGTCAATATTTATTTAATGTAAGCTACGTATATTTATTTTTTCTACTTCTTGTTTTCGCTTTTAGTTTTTTTTTTGTTTTATTTTTACAAATTTTATGTGTTTTTTTTTTGGTTCTGCTCCAACAATTGCGAAATGTGGAGTAAATATTTGTTGTTGTTGTTTTAATAATTGCGTGCTTGCGTCGTTTAATTAACGTTTCCATTAGTTGAAATCAGTTGATGTTAGTTTTTTCATGCAATTAAATTAGTTGAAAGTTAAAATCGAGTTCGCTTCTTAAGTCTTTCGTTTAAAAAATAATGAATTTCTATCGTTAGAGAAAAAGTTTAAATTTTTTTTTTCTTTTTTTCCTTTCTATTTATTCTTGATTTGTAGAAAGTGTTATTTATTATCACTATTTAAGGAAATCTCTTAGTACTTGTTGTTGAAGTCATATCGGATGTTCCAAATTGAAGTTACAAAGTAAAATACAAAAATTTTAAGCAAACGCTTTCAAGATTAAAATCGGACTATTAATATTTATAAAAACACGTTGCATGATAATTTTAAGGTGAAATTTATTAGACAATTTTTTTTTATTCACGCAAAAAAAATATACAAAATTTTAATGGCCATATTGGCTATTTTGTTAAAGTCTCCAAAACCTTTATTTCTGCTTTATAAAAAGCACTGCATTTTTTCACTGTCAATTTTCGGAATAAAACACTTGAAATCTCATGTAAAACAATACCAGGAATCACCAAAATAAAAGTAGTCACGAAAATTCGTTCAAAATAAAAATGAAATAAGAGAACAAGATTTTACTTGAAGTCAATAAAAATTTAAAGAAACAAACAGTTTGGTCGTGCGTTAATTCTCGATCAGGCTGTTTTGTAAAGCTTTCGAGAGCTTGTAACTTGTTTTAAGACTTTTTCCAACATTGTGACCCATCCTCAGATATCACATTTTATTATAATATGTGTAGAATGTATTTAGTACGTCTTAAACTTTAACTTATTAATTGTTTCTCAAGAAAAATTAAAAAGTCTTTTGTTTTTATAAGTCGAAAACTACGCTGCATTCTAAATCTGTAACGATTTTCTATTTATAAATCAAAACAAAGGGAAAGTTTTTTTGAATTTGCGGATACTGCACTTATATACAAAATTAAAAAGTTAAATACCTAAAGTAAATAAAATAACATTAACACACAAGTACAATAAAAAAAAACAAATATTTTTGGTAGCTTGTCAAATATTTAAATTAATGATTTTCAAGTTTGAATTTATAAAACTCATGCTTTCTAGCCGAAGATTTCTACAATTCAATTGTAAACATGATGTGATAGTTTTATTATTTCACTAGGTACGCACTTGAAAAAAGCAACCATACAAAATCTCTTACCAAATATATCAAATTTCTTTTCACTTTCATTACTTATCAAATGATAATATAGTATAAATAAAAAAATGGAAAAAATAATACATGCTACAAACTAAGCGTAAATAAATAAATAATATACAAATAATTATAAAGAATTGGCAGTCAATGGCATGTAGCAACATACTGAACGACTTTCATCGAAATCGAAAGCAATGCTTGAATTGCCGCCAATATTGTTGTTGGCGAATATGTATTGTTATTTATTAAATACTATTTTATTGTAAATTAATTTCTTTTAATTATTTGGAAAAATTTGCGCTTTCAAATTAAACAATTTATGTACAAATTATTATTCAATGCAGAGCATAGCAATGAGCAATGTACAAACGAGCAACAGCAACATTTTGGCTTGCAGCAATAAATTGCTCGGGTACGTGTCTCTGTACTTATGTACATTAAAATTAAATACTTTCTAATTACAAAAAAGTGCAACGAAGCGTTGTTGAACTTGTGTCTTTGAATGTCAATAATGACAAATTAAACGTTTTATCTATGAAATATTGATGTCTTTTTGTTGCTGCATCACGTAAAATTGCCACCATACGTGTAAGGTATATTAGCAAAAATGACAATAAAAAAACATATTGAAAATATGAAATCGATATAGTATTTTTTTTTTTTTGTATAAGCAAAATAATAATTTAATATTCATTGAGAGAACAGAAATAGGATAATGCCGCTGTATGTCGAATTTGAAGAAAAAGTGGTTTTTTATCAACATACGCGCAGCAAAGTATATTTTACTGCAAAACAGTATTCAGACATGATGTTAAATACTTAGTATATTGGAGATTAAATATATTTTAACAGTTTTAAAAAAAAAAAAAATTGGTGAAGGTAAAGTCAACGAAACCGTTGATCTAAGCGCAAGTATTTCTACAACAATTTTCAAGGAAATTCTATTCAAAACACTTCTATTTTTGTAGCTTGAAAATTTGTCAGATCAAAAGTGCTTTTAGCCAAAGAGGAAATTACAAAATTAAAAATGTTCCCAAGCCTCAAGGCTTTGGTTGTAGGAATAGAACCGTTCTTAAAAACGAAAGAATGCTTCAGGACTCTTTCCATTAAATGAATGAGTAGCTGTACTATGTATAGTATACTCATTTCAAAATATTAAGTAAAATTAATGTCAAATAAAGATAATATCACTTAAGATGAAAAAAATATATTTTTGTTTTCATTTCTTTTGCCTCTAGAGGAATACCTACTGCAGAAAAAACCCTCAATTTGACTTGACGTCAATATCAGAAAGCGTTTAATATTTTTAAATAGTTTTTTTTTTAATTCTATCGCTCTCATATCATATCATATTGTTGCTATTGGAATATTAAATTTTTCCCAAATGCCATGGTAAAGATATGGATTTGCTTGATCAGAGAAAATAAAAGAGAGTAGGCATTTTTTCTGATTTCAGATCTTTCAACCATTCTTCCCAAATGACATCAACTTCGTTTTTATTTTATTAAATCTTATTTTATTCATCTGTTTCAATTTCAGTCAACGCAAAAAAACTACCCTCTTTTGAACTACCCTCTTTTGAATTTTATTGCGAGTGCTTGAAGAAAAAATATTAAGAGCAATTATGGCTAAATTGACTTACCTTTGAATAGTTTTTGCCACTTAGGGATCGTAACAACCTTTCGACCGCACCATTTAACTATTTAATAATTAATTTAATTGTTATTAAAACATAAAGGCTGAACAAAAAACAGGGTAAATAGGAATTTTATTATATTTCTGCTATGTCAAGGCTCAATTGAAAGAGTTTTCCGGAAAGAAAATATATAATTTTTTACTTGTTCTTCTATAAATTTTCAATTGGAAAAATTTTCAAAGAAGCAAGTCAAATACTAAACTTTTGGAAGGGCAGAGAACATATTTGAAGAACACATTTTGGTGTCTCGATTAAGGACAAATTTGCGGGTTTTCAACCAATTCTCGTATGCACAAAAATAGTTATCCGATATTTGATCACTCAATCTTATAGATCTCAATTACGGAGCAAGAAAGGATATATGTATAAACTTTTCTAATATTCACTTCAAACTTTGAAAAAAATATTTTGCGCAAGCTATGAAAAAAAATTAGCTAACGAATTTTGCAAGACTTTTATTGATCATACATTGAGATCAAGAATATTTGGTGATCATATATTTGCTTATTGGTTTTGTCATATGACAATTTATTGAAAAACTAAAATATTGTTCTTCAGTGTTTGTAAATTAAACGCGACACAATTGTATTTTCATCAAATACATATATCTATTTAAAATTAAACATTATTTAATCAAACTTACAGTCATTGATCAATGCTATTTTTCAACAAACATGACAAAGATAACAAATGGAACAATTTTAACCTGGTAATTGGTGACATGTTTCGGCTATTACCAATAGCCTCATCAGACCAGTTCGGTTAATTCTGTACATGGACTCGAACCCCTGACCATTCATGCATTGCAATTGCATATTTTGCTACGGCCGCTCTTACACTTGAGCTACTGCGGCACTGCCCATGAGGTGTACAGAGTGCGTATATTACATTTGTCATCTTTTGTCACTTTCTCGCTTGTTGCCATAGCCGTTAGACCGTCGGCCTAAAGTCATGCTATGATTTATTTTTCGAAATTGTGGTGTTGCCAGCCACATATTATTATTATTATATCTATTTAATCAAGCGAACTGGCTTAGTATTTTTTAAGTGATTAATCAATCATTTATTTACTTATTTATATTTCTGAAATATCTAAATTTTCACACATAGTCTATGCTGAAAAAAGTCCAATTTCCAAATACAGAATTGAATAAAATACAACAAAATTTTAAGGCACAGTTCATTGAAATACAGAACTATGGCTGGAAATTCAGTTGTTTAAAATTGAGCATGTTAGCAAGACCATAATTCTATCAGCCTATACAGGTCTATCCTACGTTAAGTTTCAACAGAATGCTGTGAAAATTAATATCTTTTGTTACGTCAAAAAAAACTCATTAGCAAGCCCTATACCTCATGAGGCAAAACAAGTGATATATAAAATATATTTACAATATTTTATGATTTCGTTTTCTTTCAATTTATTATGCACAGTAAAACTTTTTATTTTCTGTAATCATTATCTTTTTTTCTTTTTTTTTTAAATCAAACTTTATCGATTTCGCTGTGTCACTTAATTCCTGGTCAATGGCTTGTCATCCGTTCATACTCAGTCACTCAGTCATTGCGTCGCCATAGGCAGACAGTAGTTTCTACCTTTGTTTTCCAAATGAAAGTGAAAACTCACCCACACAATGAAGCGTGCTTTTGTTCGTGTGGCGCTACATTTTCGATTGGTATTTATTTTATTTACGGCGTTCAATTCTTTTTTTTTTGTCGCTGAAAAAAATTTTATTTTTTTTTTTTCTTTTCAATTGTTTGCGTTTAATTATTTTTGCGGTTTTACCTACTGCTAAGTCCGGTTAAATTTTGTTATTTTATTTACAATTGAAAACGATTTTTATTGTACGCCTGCCTAATTATTATGCGGTAAACGAAACAAAAGACTTAAGCAACAAACTTCAATTTTTGATTTATGTGAAATCAATAAACTTGAAATATAGTAGCACAAAGGCGTTGTTCATTATGATTCTTTGTTAAATGAATTTTTGTTGACTTTTTGCATGAATAAAGTTCAAATTTTGCAATTACTAAAAATTACAATTTTCGGTTGAGCCAAACAAAAGACTTAAGCTACGAGCTTTTCATAAAAACTATCTACCACATTATATAAAATTAAAAACTTAAGATCTTTCAAAATATAAGTAGTGCAAACAAAAGACATTTTTCTGCTTCCATGACATGCAAATATTTTCATCTTGTCAGTGTAATTTTTTCTTGTCAATTTTTTTTTCGGCGGCTGTTGTTGTTGCTGTTGCCATCAACATTAACGACAATGATGCAATTCTAAGCCAACCTCATTCAATTTAATTACCACAGACAGTGAAATGCAAAGTAAATAACAACAACAAAACAAAAAACAAAGCTCAATTGTGGCAACAATAAAGTGAAGCACAAAACAAATGTAACAACAAAATCAACACAAACAACTACAATAATAATATTAAGACTTGTAACTAAGATCGTGATCATGGCAAGAATCTCAAATAAACCACCTTGAATGGCGTTTAAATGCGCCTTCAGTAAAACACCAAGTTGTGTTTAAAGGCCGATGGTGCACAGTACAGACTGTTGGCGGATTAATGCTGGTTGTTATAGTTGCAATTGTTGTTGTTAAAATTATTGCATTTGTAAGTTACCACAATTGTGCTGCATACTGAGTGCATAATACACCATTATACGCTGTATACTAAGATGGAAAAGAAAAATCTCATGCTTAACTTAGTTATTCTTACAAAAAGCTTCGTTTAGAGTAAATCTGTTATTTGAAGTTTTTTTTTAACCCTTTTTTAACAATTCTTAAAAGTTTTCAGCTCGCCTTGCTTCAATTTGAAAACTTTTTTATACAAAATCAGTCAAAAAATTAGTTAGAGGATATCTATTATTCTATATTTTCCAGTGTAGGCAGGGCCGGATTTACCTTAGAGGCACACTAGGCCAGTGCCTAAGGCGGCACGATTTTAGTGGCTGCAAATATTGGGAACTTTGAAATTTTTTTTTTTAATTTATTTACACAGGGGGAAAAAAGTGCAAATACTGGGATTGTATACACTAAATTGCCTAAAAATGTTAAAAAGCAAAAAAAAAAGGTCCTCACTTTTGATATTACAAATTTTTTTTCTATATTTACTAGTGAAGGGGGCGGCAATTTCTGACTGGCCTAAGGGCGGCAGGTTTCTAAATCCGAGCCTGAGTGTAGGGTAGTGTGGACAGGAACAGGAGAGAAAATCTTTATCCCCACTAAATACTTTCGAAGAAGGCGTAGCACTTTAAAAATTTACACAAGTAATAATAATGTTTCGGAGAAGCATTAGCATTAGATTTTGACATAAAATTTTATAAGTACTTATGTTATATTGGAAAGTGCTACACCTAATATATTTAGCATAATTTCACTACATCAAACCATAAGCAAGTTAAATTCTTATCCAAGATTAATAGCCCGCTTTGACAGACCACAAATATCTCAAAATAGCAGTGGTGTGAGCTCAAACACCACTAGATTAGATTAAGATAATTACAATTAGCTGTCAAAGTTCAACTACACATCAAATGAAACACCCATTATTTTAATGCAACTTTAGCTCAGAATCTGTTAAGACGGATTTTGCTTAATATTTTTTTATTAATATGCGTATAAAAGTTGGAAATAAAAGTTATGTAGTTTTATAGCACATTTTTTCTAGCTTTTTATAGTGAGTCATATACTACATATTAAGACTTGTTATACTTACTATTGAGTTTATTTTTTATTTTTTTTTTTTTTTTTGTTTTTACCTTAGTTATAGTATTTGTTGTTATGATTGAAATTATGACTCAACGTATGCACATTTTATGGCTATTAAACAGAGACAGACCACTGGTAAATTGTTGCAATTTTTTATTGATGAATAATTTTCCCACACTCTCAGAAATCCAAAAAAAGTAACCACATGACTGATTGTTATAAATCTAGACTTGAACAAGCAAAAAAACTTTTATTTCAACTAATTCAAAAAATATTTTATGTATTTGCTTAAGCTGAATGTTTGGTGATTTACTTGATGGTAAACCAAGAACGTTAACTGCTGTTGTTACTTTGGCTTTGGCCGGATATTGCAACACATGCGGATGCATTTACATATGTAAATTGCAAATTGATTTGATTTGAAAATCAACAGAAATCAATGGCACACCATTTGCTTGAAGCTTAGGAAATGAGCAGACTTTGTGTAAAAATTATTGTGATTTAGTCTGGTTAATGCACTAGACTCGAATGTGCAGCTTTTTGTTTTTTACACGAATATAACTAGTGGGTCTGTGTTTCTGGATTCGGAATCAGCAACTTCAAATTACCTTAAATTAACTTAGTTCGTGTAAAGAATTTGATAGTGCACAGAATTATCAATAGTGGGGGGGGGGGCTTAATTTCACAAAAAAAAAATTTTATGTTTATTATATGTTTTTCACGCCTCTAGTCCATTCAGTTGCCCCTGTTCAGCCACTTATCCTAAGCCACTGACTTGTCCCAGCCCCGCCAATTTTTGTCCACGATTTGTTTGCACCACAAAATATCAAGTGCGATAACGTTTACTAAAATAGCTCTCTTATGTTAAGGTTTTAGGTTTTTTGAGTGTATTGCAGGTACCACGCCCACCAACTTTAACTGGTCCTCCACATTTTCACAGATAGTTAATATCACAGAGCACTGCCAAAGCGAACTTGCGTACATTTGCTTAAGTTGATCATTCAATCCGAGTTTTTTGTTTTAGGCCAAAAGTGGGAAATGTCACGCATAATTGTCCAAAGTTGCTTACTTTACTTTCATTGTTAATTCGTTGTACCAAATGTAACTAAACCGGAACATTAAGTCAAATAGATTCCTAAACGAAGTTTTTTTACGTTTTCCCAAGGTATAAAAGATGCCACGCCTACTTCACCAAGTGCACCCAATTTTTATAAACCGGGTCAAGGTTAATCCTTATCTGACTCAGAAGAGCCCATTATATGCCCATAAAGTGATGTGTTGATGCGCATTGTAATCAGGCGGCATCACATGATCTTAGTTCATCGAAAGTGATGAAGGCTTTACAATAAAAGTCAACGGTGAGCGCCGTAGGTGTATTATTATTTTTGGAACAAAATCGATCGGCATGTAGTCTTAGCAGCACGGCGCAACTTCCAACCCATTGTCATTAATATGAACCTAATGTTAAATGTTTCTGAGTACTTAAAATGTTCACAACGTTGTAACGAAAAGTTTTAAAAATTTTACATTTTAAGCCATTTTTATCAAAAGTGCCAAAAACTTAACTGATTTATGATTCTTTTTTAAGATGTTAACATGACATAGGACTGTCAAGGGAAGGTTGGAAACCATTTCGTTAAAATCGATATTTAGAAATCTTCCATTCTTTCGTATCTGAAACTAGGAACTCTATTGTATTTTTCATTAAGATTTCTGTGCTTTCTTAATTTAATAATTAAATATAAATAAATTTAAAGATCTTAAGTAACAAAAAATCGAACAAGCATTTGAAGCAGACAAATAATAACAGACAAATATCAAAAGAGTAACTCAATTAACTTAATATGTACTAAATTGTAAGCCAACAATATACTAATATATGGGTCATAACACTAACAATTGCAAAATAATTACATACATACAGTTGTAAATTAACAGTTAAAAAAAAAGTACTATAACCTAAATAACAACAATAAAATTGTAACAAAATCCAATAAAGTTTCCCAATAAAATTTCCGTCTTAAACATAAACAGAGTTTACCCAGTGAACCTACTTATTAACGTGGTACTCCATGCATTCGAATTACGATATATTTTTTTTTTGTTTTCTATCACTGCCACTGTGTTAAATCACCCACAAAAGAAATGCTGATGATGCAAAATTTTTGCAATAAAAGAAAAGCCGCAATATGTTGTTAGATTGTAAGGTAACATCAGCAGCAGCAACAATAACATGTTGCTTACAGTACTTACATGAAGCCAAATTGTTGTACCATTTTATGCACAATTTATTTTTGGTCAAAGAAAAACAAAAAAAAAAAAAAACGGCGAAAAAAAATATCACGATAAAAATAACAAAAATTTTTGTGCAATAAATTGCTTTTGTGTTTCGAACAAATTTTATGTTGCATGACAAAAAATAAAGACAGAATACAGGGTGGTCACTAAAATATTGCATATAAAAAACAAAAGAAATTCATCTTCAGCTGCTATAGTTACGTTTGTTGCATGCATTCCACCTGATTGTTTGGCGTCAAAAATGTTTGAGCATTATCTTATGAAGAACCCTATTAATTTGAGCTTAGGTTTTTTAAGACTATGAGAAATTATTTTTAATAAAATTTGTGTTTTTGGGAGCTATTCTGATAAATGAAGTTTGTACTGATTGGGTCTGAAAACAAAAGTTGAATTGTGAAGAGTTTAACTTTTCTTCATCGGCTCTAGCTCAAAATAATTATTTCAAAATGCTTATTTAACTAAATCTTTCTTATTCTTATAACTCGTGCGATAGTCTTTTTACCTCGCATTGCATCAATGAAAATCTTAAAGAAACAAATCATTTGATCTAGAGGCATTTAATTTTTAAGAATAATATCAGCATATTCACAACATGTCTACGTTTCTAAGGTGGGTGTTACACTTGTAGGTGTTCAACTGTCTGCTGAATTATAATTACATTAACTGACAAGAAACTTTATTAACACGCATAACATATACGCATAAATTCGATTTGTTGCATTATTAATGATGCAATGACACAAAAGTACAACCAACATAAACAATTTTTGAAAAGAAATCGATACAATATGAAATAAAATAGATTTTGCGTAGGATTGCCATACAAAGAATTTTTGAGTTATGACACCATTATTTTTAATTTTTTTTTAACTTAACAACAACGAACAGCTCTATTGCTTCAAGTATATCGAAAAGCGTTAAAAGCTCAAAAATATTTATAATTATAGAATAGATAGAATTATAATAAAACAGATATGCCAAAATGTGTATAGAATCAAAAAATTATATCACAAAAAGTATAGAAAATAAAACCGAAAAATCCGCAAAGTGTATAAGGATATTGGAAAATCGAAATGAATTGTAAAATGTTGAATTGTGTTGAAGATAACGACTAATTTTTTTTTAAAAATATATGCCAGTTTCAAATAAAATCGAGAAAGCTCAACAAATCTGTGCACACAAGAAATAACAGCTAAACTCGATATTTGATGACATGGCGAAATTTCAAAATTTCAAAAAGAAATAGTATCAAGTCGAAAAGTATCGAAGCACGTCGATACATTAATGAAAATATCAAAAAATATCAAATGGACTTTTTGATAGATTAAATTAGGTTAGGTTTGTGTGGCGGCCGAATAATAACATAGATTACAGGGGTCCATATTAATACCGCAAACAGTCATATTAATAAATTCTGGTGCTTTCATTGTGGTGATCGTCTAATATGTAGGTGCCTGGTGGTGTTGTTACAACAAATCTTTTGATTTCGGTAGCCTAAATAAATATTGAAAAACGAATATGGCGCCGAATAATATAAAAAATAAATAAGATTAAAAAAATAGCGAGTAGTGTATAGAAGTGTAACAAAGTTGATTTAGTTAATGAAGATCGAAAAATATCGAACACAAAAAGAAACTTTTAACGTCTGACCTTAGCTAATTTGAATTTAAAAAATTTATGAGAAAATTAAACGTACTGAAAGAGTTTCTTGGTTTTTTATTTCCAAAAATTTCAACCAGGACAACTTGAAGCCAAGCAAGCTCTTGCTATGAACTTAATTAGGATAGAGAAGGCAACAAATACCGGATTTGTTGGTTTCTTCATACTCAAAGTATTCTATGAGCCAATACTAAGTAGCCCTGAAGGAGCTAGTTTTTACCAGCCCACATTGTGAGCTTATTTCCTATGTTGGATTTGGAGCACAAAACGAATATCGATTTTTTCATCTTTAATGCCTTCTCCAAACTACCCATGCAATTTGAGGAGAAAACTTTTGCTCCTGAAATAAAAGCTTGATATTTATGTATTTGACCTCAAATATATTTTAATAAAATTACCAGATAAATTTATTTTGCTGCTAAAACAAGCCCCAAAACATGAAATCTTTTAAGTCTTGGGAAAAAATTGTATGTCCCTGAAATTAAAAACAAATAGTCGGTAGAAAGAAATTATTATTTTCAAATTCATTATGGAAAATCAAAGTTTTCAACCATGTTGTAGGCCTGCATTTTTGCTCACCCTAGTACAAATTTGGCCCTTTAACACAACGAATAAGCTGGTGATTCTACGAAAAGAATGACTATTAAAAATGTAAATTTCATTTAAATGATATTGATATATATATGAGGAGTCAACGAACGGAACGATACATGGATCTGATGCTAAAAATGTGCAGAAATAGCAAAACAACTGAACTGAACTATCTCTGAACTCATCAAAGGACGATCTTTAATTTGCTATCAGAAAACTATGACACCCAGTACCTTTTTGAAGTGTCTAAGGTTTAAATTACTTGAATTTAGTGCAATGAGCACGATTCATCAAAAAACACTAATCGACCGACCATATTATTTACTATGCCTTTTTGATCCAAATATTTTATGAGTGCTTGCCAGTCTGAATCACTGAATCACGAATTATTGCCTACGGCACTTTTTATACAAACTCTTTTTTTACGTATATAACACGGATTCATATTTGCTTTAAAACCGCAGTGTGTTGTACTCTCAATTCCTTCCGTAAGCCGTAAGGACAAACACTAAATAAGGATCAATATTTGGGTGTCATGAAACACTTACGTGACTCGGTTCGCTTCAACCAAGATCAAGATCGATAAAATTATCAACCAAATCAATTATTATTTAGTATTCGGAGATTCCAAAAATATAATCCGTAAAGTCGTGCCTGGTCATTTACTGGTTTTATGACCATTTTAAGGTAAACGCTTTTACCGATAATTTTAATAAAATTAGGAACGAACCGTGTAGTTTTTGATGCTTTTAAGAACAAGTGAAGTTTCAAAATATGCTATGATAACTGTTGTTTATGTAGTTTGAGTCGCTGAACACGATGAAGTGACTTATGTTTGCAAATATGTAAACGCTTTTGTGTTATTCACCATTTTTCATGGAGAAAAACTGATACAAAAAAAAAAAAATTTTTTTTGTCGGCCGAAAAACCAGTGAAAATAAAAATTTTTTTTTTCTTTTGTGGGCTTAAAAAGATTTTCTGACTACAAATCCCACGAAGAAAAAATAAATAAAAAAATTTTTATATATGTTATGTTATTCATCATTTTCCATAGAAAAGAATTGAAAATTTAAAAAAAAAATTCTGTTGGGTCTTAAATCTAGTGAAAAATATTTTAAATTATAATTTTGTTTTATGGATTTTTGACCACAAAACTCACCAAAAAACAATAAATATAAAAGCTTTTAAATTTGTTGTATTATTCACAATTTTTCTTAAAAAAAAAAAAATTTAAAAAATGTAAAAAACCCTTTTGGGCCTGAAAACTAATGAAAAATAATTTTTATATATCTTTGTTTTAAGAGTTTTAAAAGTATTTTTGATTACAAAGTCCACAAAGAAAAGCAAAAAAAAATAATTTTTAATCACTTATTCACAATTTTTCCTAGAACGCATTTTTTCTATATTATCGGTAAAAGCGTTTACCTTAAAATAGCCATAAAACGAGTAACTGATTAAGTACGTTGCGGATAATGTTTTTGGAATCTCCGAACAATAAGTAATAATTGTGCATTGTCAGATTTGGTTGACAATTTTTACCGATTTTGATGTCGAGCCATTTCGGCCAAAGTAAAACCTTAAAATGGCCATAAAACGAGTAAATGAGCAGATCCGATTTTGCGGACTATGTATTTGGAATCTCAAGACACTATATAATAATTGTGCATTGTCAGATTTGGTTGACAATTTTATGGATCTTGATCTTGGTTCAAGCGCACCGTGGTTAGAACATCCGCAGAAAATGGCTAGATCTGAGGAAGGAAAATTCATGGATTTTATACCATGAATAAAGCCATCATTGTGCAAGATTTTTAACCCAAATTTAACGAATGTCATCAGCCAAGCAACGTATTCACTTGATTGTTTGGTTCCGTCTGACTTTTTCTTGTTCCCCAACATAAAATTACCACCTGGAAGAACGCGTAAGAATATTGAAACAATTACCTTGATTTTTGCTTGTAGAAACTAGTTAAATATATCAAACATAAAATAACGTATTTTTTCTTTAACTTTTCCAAAAGGAGATATTTTTTCCTATCTAAGAGAACACTAAAAAAATTTGACAACACTCAAATTTTAAAAAAAAATTTTTTTTTCTTTTCGCAAATCTTATTTTCAGCAAAGAGTTCTCAGAAAATATTTAAACGCATAGAAAAATCATGCACTGAAAATTTTTGGTTTGTTTGGTGGCTTTTTAATATTAATAATAATTGAATAATGCACTACAGCCAATTTAGCAGCGATCAACATTCCTGTAAAAAAAATACAGGAATGTTGATCGCTGCTAAATTGGCTGCACTGAAAATCTTATAAGTTTTTTTTGTTTAGGTCTATACTGCCGTCAGAAGCGAATAAGGCGTATCTCAAAAAAAATCGTTTCGAGATAATTGATGTTTTGTTTATGTAAATTTGTTGAAATACATGTAAAATTGAGAAATAGTTAATTTTTTATAGGTTTGAACTAAGATACCGGCATTAGACGTAGTTCATTAGATGCGTATTTTTTAAGCTATCCGATGCCATAAGAATCTCGAATATCAATTCTTTGAGATACGCCCTTTTTGCTTCTGACGGCAGTATAGTCTACATAAATATCTTCTTTAAATAAATTTATACCTTTCCAAAATATTACTCAAATTTTGTCCAAAATTAATATTCATACATATATTATTTATGTAAAAAATTATAAAAACCAAACATTTCGACAGCTGCGGCTAATAAAAATGTTTTTGAATTTTTAATCTTAAATCTCTAATATTACGCAATGTTTGAAATTCCAATAGAAATATTTTTTCAACTTTCTTTTGTGACAAAATTTTTTCCGGTTGTTTCTATAAATTAACTAACTGTGGTCTATGATTGCCTAATGATGACGTTGTAACCATTTAGCACGTACCAACCTACTCAACATGCACTGCAAGAAAAATTTGCATACACAGGAATGGCAAGAGAAAAAATTACAAAAAACCACAGATGCACGTCTCAGCCATTAGCGACGCATACACACTAACAAGACAACAAACAACTCATCACCGTTCACACTGGGTCATTTAATATATGTGCGCCTAAGTTCTTACTTAATTTTTGTCACGCTTACAAAAATTTTGTCATTAATGCGTAACGCTTTTTCGGATGTGTTAATCGAGAAAAAAAAACAAGTTTTTAAAAATGAAAAAGTTTTAAACTTTCGCTTTCGTTATGTTTAAAATTCCGATGATTCTATAAATTAGCTGAATTTGCATTTTCTGACTTGGTTTGCCATCAGTTTCGTTGGTGTTAGAAGAGGCAAAGTAAAGAAAATGAAAGTGAAACTTTTCACCAGGTTTGTTTTGCTTCACAAATTCATAATAAATGAGCAATAACAACAACAACAACAACAACAACAAAAACAACAACCGATAGAAACCTGAATTAACTCACATGTGACCGAAAAGCTTAAGACTTTTTAAATTTGCATATTTAGTAAAAATGAATAAATAAATATATAGTTAGAAATTATAATATGGAAAAAAAATATAAAATTTGTAAAAAATGTTTATTTGGCGCTTAAAATTTAAATTAAACAGTCGTTGAACATGACTTAAACGGCAGCTTAAGTACCTTGTTTATAAATGCAAGCGACATGATTATAAGTCGGGGACCATTTCACTGTGACGGTCGTTAGGACAGGTGGTATTAGATAAAACTAAGACTAGTATTTTATATAATTAGAAAGTTTAAATGGAATGTAATTTTATATACATAAGTACTACTTAAGTCCATATAGTAGGGTGGCAAAACATTTTCGAGTATCGGGGTGAAAATCAGTTTCACTTTTTCTCTTTTATCTCTTCCCATGTACTGAAGGTCATAGTTAGATAGTGAACCCTTTTAAATTTTTTATTCTTCGTATATTTCCACTGAAGGTCGTAAACAATATACATGGGATAAAATATTTGGTTTTCTACTGAACTTTGCACAACTTCAAATAGACCATCATTGTTTCGAAAACATTCAGTTATTCTTATTGCCTACTTCTACCTTAAGGCCGTCTGGCACAGGGTTTATTCCAATTTCTATCGGAATCAGTCAGTGTACCAAATGATAGATGCGCTTCTCGTGAGGTTAGATGGATAAGTGGGACCTTCACGAAAAAAAAAATATCAAGAATTGATGTTTTATTATTATGTCTGATGTTTATCAATATTGGAATAAAAAATAATAAATAATTATTCTACTGAGCTAACTGTTCAGTATAGTGTGTGCTAACATTAAAAAAAATTACAAATGGAAAACACAAAAAATCAAAAAAAGGGCTGAAGCTCCATAAAAGTTTCAGCCGTTGCTAGATGGAATCATCAGTAACTTTTAAGCCGATCACACACTGTACAAAACAAACACTGTTTACAAAAACAAAAGCAGCGCAAGAAACAAATTTTTCCTTGCGTGGTTGCACTTGTTGCTTGAGTCCTCAACAAAACTATGCAAAGAAGGAAATATATCAGGATTAGAAGTTCTTACAAATCGGCATAAAAGTCACTGATGACTTCATTTAGCAATGTGTGAAACTAGTATGACTAGCTTCAGCCCTTTTTTAGCAGTTTGGTTTTTCTTTGTAATTTTTTTGGTGTTATCACACACTCAACCTAGTAAAATTTTTAGTAAGCATTGATTGTCGAACAAAGTTCTTCGTTACCTTAAAATATTTCTTAATCAAATAAAATGTTCAAACTTTCTACAGAGGCTCATAGCGTTCCATCCTGCTGCATTCTCCTTACTCCGCTATTGAGCACACTTATATGAGTGGAATTAATTTTTTTTCTGCAATGGCTCCAAAAATCTATTAATATCAACTTTAAGCTAATCAAAAGCCTAAAACTATGCCAGTCTATATCCATGGGCCATAAAGCAACCACATCAAAAATATTGGCTATTCTGTAAAATGGAAAATTTTTCAAACTCCCACTTTTATGGAATGATACTCTTGCCTTATATTAGCAACAATAAGTGAAATTGATAAGCAAAAATAAAAATAATAAAAAAAATTGTATGCAGTTGAAAGGAATGGTAATAAAAAACCAGAGAAAGGCGTTCAACATGCGCGCTTTTGGGTTGGAAATTGTTTTACAACAAATTCAAACTCATGTTGGCGGTGTTGTTGCTGTTCATATTTTTTTTTTTTTTGAATTTGATTTAAATATGCTTAGTGCTTTTTTGTCTAGCTATCGCTTTTACATCTTTGTTATGCCACATTTGTTAACTTGTACATAAATGGCAATCATTTTTTTATATCTTTGCTTTATGTCTTTAAAGTTGTTAAAGTTTCAGTTTCAGGTGTTTTTTTTTCAGTGTAATCTGCATTTTATGCTGCATTTTTTTAATTTTTATTGATATTTTTTATGTTTATTTCTCTCTACTTTTTTAAGTTCAATGGCATTTGGTGATTTTCTCTAGCTGTCATACCGGTTATTTTTTTATTATGCATTCAGTTTTAGGGCGCAATATTTTTTTTATACCTGTCTGGTTTGTTGTTATGCAGTTATCATAATGAAAAAAATTATTATGCACAGTAATAGAAAATATGTAATGAAAAATGCTTCAAGCATTTTCAATCAAATTGCCATTTTATGCAAGCGTCATCAAAAAATTAATTTGATGATCTAACGCTGGCTGCGGAAAATTGAATGCTAGAAAGCAAACCATCGCCTCTAGTGCTGGTGAATTGTGAAGAGTCTGAAGAATTAAAAAAATTTAAAGAGGACATTGTGCTAAAAAAAAACTGCATATGATATCCTAGACCTTGCGCAAAAGCAATTCATAGGCCTTCTTCACGAAACCAAATCACTGATCTAAAGCGCTGAATCCAATTAATTAGTTTTCTGGAAGCTTATACATTTTTACGGCGGGGAATTTCTGTGCATCATAGGTTTCGTTTTCGATGAAATTTCTATCTTCTCTTTGGCTATTTTTTATTTAAAATTGTATTTAATTTTTTGGAGCAATTACTTTGTAGACCATTTTTACTACACTACCAGAAGTCACGATATTACGACAATATTAGAATGATTTAAAGTTGCAATGATGCAGAAAGCAAACCGCAATGAGCTTGTTAACACATAATAGAGCAGCGGTGGGCGAGCTATAACTCAGTCCATTTCACTGGGCTTCGAAGTACAAATATAAAACTTTTCTGGAAGACACTGATTGTCCAATCGAAATAGTCGCAGTTTATTGTCTTCTCTAGTGAAAGGTGTTGTGAGAAACCATTCTAAGTTCTTATCACATCTGAACAGGCCTTCAAATCACTAACAAGATTGAGTTAAAATCAATAAAATTATTTTGGTAAATCCAAAATTATACAGCTTCATAACAAGAGAACAAGCTGGCAAGTATTTAAGGAAATGACACACAAACGATACAATTGACACAATGACAAAATTACTCGTTTTCATTAGATTAAAAAGGATGTGTCCACAAGACAGCATATTTTTATTAGTTCTATATACGCTCTTTACGTTTAATCTACCTCTAAAGGAATTTACGGTAGCTGCAATGAATTTGTCGTTGTGGAGTCACATAACAAGCCGATACAGGCTAGTATTAATCAGATCAAAAATTGGCTAAAAATATTTCAAATACAATTCGCATTTACGTTAAGAATAGGCACTTGTTCCTCAGTAGCGTTTCATTATTATAGACTTCCATAAACCAAAGAAGGAATAAGCTTGCATAATAAATATACCTTGATCGGCGGCTAACGTGGTTAAAACAAATATTTTCTAATTGTAAGTAGCTTATCTAAGATCTTATAAAAATTAATTGATTACTTGCTCCAAAAGCAAAAAATTATCTCAAACCAACGGTTCCAGATTTGGTCTCTAAAAGTGGTGTTGGAATTTTACAAGGCTTTCAGTTCATAGTGCTACGTAAAATGCAGTGAACGTCTTCGTCTCCAATGAAAAACTACATTATTATCTTGCTGTTCCGTAAGCCCTAGAGGAAATCAGGTTATACAATATCAAATACCACTTACTACACACCCCAACATTTTAGTTAAAAACATCTTATTCTCAGGTGGCCCCAAGTCACAAATCGATGGAAAAAGGTCAAAAATGGATTTTGAGTATCACCATGGATGGTCCCATGCGCCCATTTAGTCCACTTTTTCCGAAAAATCTGATATTATCTATAAAAGATATCATTCAAACTTGATAACTGGTAGCAAACGACACATTTTGTGCACTCTTTAATTGTTATTGTCCCACCCAACAGAATATGTGCTTTTGATAATGCAGGTCCGCATAGTTTTGTTGTTGCGCAATTGGGGTAATTTATCTGAATTTGTCCAACACGTCAGGATTTTTATGTATTTGAGATTAAATAACCGAAATAGCCTGTGTGGCTATATTCGAGGTTATGTGTAGAGCTTCAAAAAAAATTTGCATATACATTTCCTGACACCCACTTATGCAGACATTGATATTGATTGATGATTACACCAAATTAGTGCTTCACTGATACGAGAACGTTACGATAATTCAAAAATTATCGTATCGTCCTCGTAGTGGCGCCAAGCTTATCGTCTCGTAATCGTTCTCGTTCGAGAATTTTTTGATCTGTATCGTTATCGTATCGTTCTCGTCTCGTTATCGCCGATATGTCTCGGTTATTCTCGTTTCTATTTATACATTTAATACTGGACCAGTGGCTTTACCAGCGCATTACCTGTGTTCCATCCCACTTACATTTTACGCAGTCCTTACTGCAAACAATTGGGTCCATGTACTGAATTTCAGAAATTTGTACAAGTACCAAGAATAGCAATAATTTGGTTGTATGGGAGGAGCTAAGGGCCGTAAAAGTGGTTCCATCGCTCTCAAGAGCGAAACATGCTAGTTGTGATATTTAGGTAACTCTAAAAATGAAGTCGAAGAAGTATTACATATTTACATTTGCTGCAACCACGGTAGAATCTGTTGTGGATCCCCACATTTGGTTTTGATTTTGTTTTTATATTTTTGCGGTTTAGTTTTTTGTTTGTTTCAAGAAAAACAAATATTAACGTCGGTGTACGCGCATTTGTATGTACATGTTTTTAGTAAAAATATAGTACAAAATTTTATTTTTTCGCAAACGTGTATGGTATATGCGCGTTGAACTTTCTAAATGGTTATCGTACGATAAACTCTACATTATTGCCGAGAACGAGATATCGGCCAGACGTTTTTCGTTCTCGGCCTCGGTTATACGAGAAAATATTTTTTTTAATATCGTCGCGTTATCGTTCTCGTTCTCGGTCCCGATAACGATAACGATAAAGAAAACGATTTTTATCGGTTCTCGGTGAAGCACTGCACCAAATACGTTATAAACTCAATTTCTACTTAAAATACAAAAGTACTAGATGTTATTTTAACAGAACTTAATAGATTAATAAATTCTCTTTTCCGACATCTATTTTCAAATACGCCCACAAATATATCAAACAATTGCGATTGTCGCCACCTGCTCCATATATAAAATTCAAACAACTTTCGTTTTCATGTAGAAGACTAATAGATACATTAACTCACTATATCTTGTAACTGATATTTTATAACTATTAATTAAAAACAACCTCTCAAGTTGGTTTACGCCACAAAATTGCTCACATTATTTACTTTTGATGTTATTAGTAATATTTTTACATACGAGTGAAAAGAGTGACGTGTATTAAATATTGTGGGCTAAGTATGTAAGTGCAATAGTTTGTTGTATTTGTGCTCATACATACAAGTATTCGAATCTTTTGGACGCAGTTGGTTGCAACTGCGCAGCTGATGTGCGTGACAGACGAAAAACATCAATTGGTTTTTCGTTCGATGTGTGTTTCTGGGCTACCAAAAATGCGTGTAAATAAAATTTTTGTTTGTTTACATTTTATTCAGTTTTGTTAATTAATGAAGAAGTTTTATGAAGAATTTACCACTTTTTATAAATAGTTGAACTTAAATTATTCTTTTATATTTTACCAGCGACCAATTTCCATATAAATTGCACTTAATTTTAAATTTATTGCAACCACCTGTCAAGGTTATGGCAAAGAGTCGGCATTAATTGCAAATAAAGTGCTTTGAGCTTTGTAATTATTATTGCCGTTGTAATGGTAGAGTGGTTCTTATGATTCACCGTACCGTATGTGCTTAATGAACATATTGTGATACTCATGAATTTCATATTATACTCTTGCATATACTTGTAATGAAAAGTCTGAGTAAATGATTCCTTATTGAGATATTACATAAACAAAACCATGCCAACTGATTTAGTCTAAGCATTATATCCTAGAAGAATTTTAATATTCATTTAATGAGCTTTAATGTGCTTCTTCTTTGCCAAATTGATCATTAGTTGAAAATTTGACACATAATGCAAAATTGCAACACAAGAAATGAAAAAATTGGCAACATACAGCGTAATTCGCTTGGAGCGTAAAATTGACTGATTGCAACAACATGCGCTTGTACGCAGTGGTAATTTTTATTTGTTTAAATTACAAAGGCATTACTTGTACAAATAGAAATAACAACAAAAAAATGTTGTAAAAGCAATCAAAAATATGTCAGCAAAAGATAACAACAAATCTGTACGCACAAATATTCACCAACAGCAATGGCATGGCAACAATGTTAATGATATGTGTACCGCAGGAATTAAGTTTTAGGGGAAAGTTGGCAAACTTGGTACATAGTTTATTTAGAGTGTAATTAATAAAATAAATAGTTTTAAGACCTCTTGTGTAGAAAACTATTCAAGCAAACTTTACAAAACTCTATACAGGATCATTTGGGACATGTGGCAAGAACTTAAATGCAGGGTTTAAACAAAGATGGAGAATATTTTCAAAAAAAACTTGAAAGAGGTGGAAAAATCGAATGAGTCAAAAAAACTTCCAATCTGTAAAATAGTGTGAAAAAAACTTAAAAAGTAAAAAAAATTAGAAAATGTTGAAAAAAATGTTGAAAGAGGGAGGACAATACTGAAAAAGTCGAAAAAAAAGGAAAATTTTGAAAGAAGTTGGAAAAAGTTGAAAGAGGTTGAAAGAGGCTGGAAGTCGAAAAAATATGCAAAATTTGGAAAAAGTTCCAACAAGTTGAAAAACTCTAAAAAGTTGAAAATATATGAAGGAGGTTGAAAAATGTTGTAACAGTTGAAAATCACTGAAAAAGTCGAAAAATATGAACACCACTTGCATTAAATATAGAAAGTTGGAAGACGTTTAACAAAGTCTAAATAATATGTTAAATGTTGAAAAATATTTGAAACATTGTAAAACTGGAAAAATGTTGAAAGAAGTTGAAAAAGTCGAAAAAGTTTAGAAAATTTAAAAAATAAGGCTGTAAGAGGCAGAAAAGAATAATATATATAATAATAAAGAATAGTTGAAAATGGTTGAACAAGTTAATAAAATATGTAAAGTGTTGAAAAAAATATGAAAGAGGTCGAAAAACTTAATTAAAGTTGAGAGATCGTGTAGAAATGTTTAAAAAAATTTTGTGAATTCGATTGAGTTGAATAAAGTTAAAAAAGTCAAAAAGAGAATAAAATGTTGAAATAGTCAAAAAAAAATGGTATGTTGAAAAAGTCCAAAAAGTTTAAGAAAATTTGGAAAATGTTGGAAAAAGTTGAAAACTCAAGAAAAGTTAGAAAGTCAAAAAAAAATGGAAAAGAGATTAAAAAATCAAAAACGCCCAAATTGTTAAAAAAATTGTTGAAAAATACAACGCCCACTTTTTCAATTCCGCCTAAAACCGAAATTAGTCTTAAAATTTAGGGCGGTGAAACACCCACTAGTACAATCCAGTCCATTTTTGATACCGAAATTATTATTTATAAACAACACCCTTACACCAAATTTTAGTATGATTGTACATATGTCATTTAAAGTATTTTACTTGGTTGGGAGGTGCCACACCTGCTGGTGCTTTTTCACCCAGTTTTGATTCAGATATACCTTTTAGCAAGGAAACCACTTGCATTAAATTTCATACCAATTGCTGCAATAATTTACTTAAAATAATACTAACAATTTTATCTCAATGTGGGAGGTACCACGCCCACTGATGCAATGCTGTCAAATTCTATTTAAATTCAAAGCTTATAACAACCAGCATCTCTAAATACAACATTATACGTTTTCTGCTTGTATGGGAGATTACACGCCCACTGAGCGTGCTCCATTATTTTTAAAGTCTATATTAATCGATATCTCAATAGTTAGTTCTCATCTTGAAATTGATCGCTTGAGCAAAAAATATGTGAATCACGGAAATGTAATAGATAACTTAAGACATTCGCTACCAAACGTGCACGTTGCAAAAGTTTTCTAAAGGCCCTATGCTCCGTGAGGAGACGATTTTAAAACTTTCTGTACTACAACACTATTCACATTATTTTACAATATTTTATTTAAATTTTATGTTATTATAATTTCGTAATTTTCCAGGTGTTCTTTCATTTGGAGTAACAAATCTATAAGAAATATTTGTACATAAATGATCATATTTGCCTATGCTCCCCTAATTCTATATCAAAACTATAATTAAAATTGTAGCAAAATTTTAGTTTTTTCTTTGAACTTTTTTAATATTGCAATTATAACATTAATTTCATCATAAAATACAGCTGTTTATTACACTCGCATATAATCGTAAGTGATTGAATAGACTGAGAAAAGTGTTCATAAAAAACTGGCACAAAAATTATAGCTATTAACAACAAAACAAAATACACTCGGTCCAGTGCACTGCTTGGAAAAAACATGCACTCTGCATCATACAGGTAATGAAGCAAAAAAATATAATGACAAAAAAACATTTTCCACAAAATATTCAACCTATTGCATTGGCAATACTGGATCATAATGCGTGCGTCACTCTTGCATTTTTTATTAAAATAAAAGACCTCACGGCTTTGATACAACGTGACATGAATGATATTTTTTTTTCGTATTTTTTAAAACTTTCAATTATGACTTGATTTATTTTGTATGTAATGCGTGTCTTATGAAATATTTTTGGCTGCTGCATGATCCATATGCGAGTACATAGTCAGTTTGATCTTTTGGTAAAGATTAATCAAAATTGTTAACTTTTTCATGCTGACATTCGTTGACTTAAATGAAATCAATATTGGTTTCAATTTATTATTCAAATTGATTAAGATACCAAATACTTTTCTATAGATTTTAAGAATAGAATGAAAAGCAAAAGTTACACAATGAGTCAGTCTACGGTCTTATTTGGCTATGATTAATTGGTGAATGGACATCGATCTAAAAGGATTTGTGTTAAAATATTCTTAAGCTGATATAATCCAAAAATCTATTGAATGCTTTTAAGATAAAGGTAAAAACTTACAAGCTTTATTGAAATTTAGATTAGGCGCGTCATTGGCCTTCAAAATAGGAGTAGTCACATTTCTGGATTTGCTGTTAAGGAAAATTTTGTCGGCCTGTCTTATTATAGTCCTTCAAGAATAACTTCCATTCAATTTGTAAGAAAAAGTTGAAACAATGGTTTTTGTAAAAGGAAATGGAAAATGAGACAAACATCCTAAGGACCCGAATTCCTCTCTTTTGCAAAAACTTAAGCCAAATATTCAGACCAAACCACATACATAAAATACAATATACATATAAAGTATGTATGGCAATGTTCCACCAATGCAATCATATACGCACATATATACTTATTTAATTTCTGCTCTACTAACGTCGTATATTAATTAAGCATCAACAATAACAAAAAAAAAACATTAACAACAAGGTAAACAATGTGTACAACAAATAACACTTCATCAAGATATAAAAATTTTGCAAAAAAAAACTAAGAAATCCTCACTCATTCAAAACCGCAGGGGGAAGCACTCGAGTGTTACAGAGTGCAAAATATATAGAAAAAATTACAATTAACTTCAATTGCAAGAGCAAGATAACACTTTATAGATGTACAAACTTTTAACAAGTATCTCAAGATGGTTAGTGGTCAGTTCAGTGTACATCTATCTGACAGCTTTAATTTCAATTTCGATTTCTTCACCAAACAACGCATGCGCGCGTTTTAATTTGGCCGTGCTTGCGCATTTGCATAGGTATGCATGTACTCGTATGTGTAACATAATTACAGCCATTTGTTATCTATTTAAATTAATTGTTAGTTAAATTTACCATTGGTATAAGTATCTTAATAGGTAACACGTCACATTGATATTAAAAAAACAGTAAAATATTTCAACAAATTAACAGTGTTAACAAGTTTGTAATTTTTATTTTTATTTTCTTGTTTATTTGCAGATTTCGTAAATTTCCTTACGCTATTTGGGATTGTGTTTTTTATGGTAAGATTTTATGTTATCTTTGCAATTAACTTTTTAATCATTTATCTTTATATATCATAAAACAATATATTCACAATTTGGCAACATAAGTTCCGTTTTAACTTTTATTTTATGGGTTATATTAACAAGCAAAGTAATTTGGTTTTTCCCAACAGAGGAAAACACAGCCAACTTCACACTTTAGCCTGAATTAACATATATACATGTATATATTGACAGCTGATTAAGCAAGTCTTGTTTGTGCAAAAGTTGTATTTTATGCTGCGTATACAGTTTTTGTTTGGTGTCCTATCAAATATGGAAAGTTGAAAGCAGCATTTTCGTCCTTTATTATTTTTTGCCATCAAAAAGTTAAATGCTGATTTAGCAAAAAAAAACAAAAATAATCGGTTTACATAGAGAAGATGTATTGGCAGAACGCCAGTGCAAAAACTTCCTTCCGTAAATTCTAATGTTGAAACTGCACCGCTTTCTGAACCTGAATAAGACAAACTAAAGGCATTGTTTGATACAAACCGCTAGGAAATATTTTGTGAGAACGCTGAGGTATTAAAACTATCAAATTTGACCATTGATGATCACGTGAAATGCCTTGGTTTAATTTTAAAACTCGACATATGGGGTCCATATATTCTTAAAGAAAGAAATTTGCTTTGTCGCATTGACGTCTATGAGTTGCTTCCCAAACGTCAAGATAATTATCCATTTTTGAAGCAAAGCATCACTGGGGATGAGAAATGGGTTACCTACAACAATGTTAAATGTAAGAGTACATGGAGTAAAAAATTTGGGCCGGCTTAAAACAATTCAAAAGCCGATAGTCATCAAAAAAAAAGGTGATACTGTCTGTATGGTGGAATTTCAAAGAAATGCTTTTTTAGAGCTTCTAACGGACAGTATTTTGAAGTGTACTGTCATCAACTGAAGAAATTAAAGGATTCACTCAAACAAAAAAGACCAGAATTGATCAATATAAAAGGTGAGATCTCATACAAGTTTAGTAGCTTACCAAAAGCTTTTATACATAGCTTGAATTGGATGTACAACTACACCAATTCAATTCTCCAGAGCTGGCACCTTCGGATTATTACTCTTTTCGGTCTACAAAAATTTGTTTCGACGCAAAAACTTTACTTCAAACGAGAACGTGAAAAATTACTTTGATCGGTTTTTTAACAGCAAAGATCATATGTTTCAAAAGCGTGGAAGCATGCTACTGACAGAAAGATGGCTTAAGGTATTGATTGGATCAAAATGAAGAATATAAATATAATAAAAAGAAAATCGTCTTTTATTTTTAAAAAAAAAAAAAAAAAACGAAATCAATTTCCCAAAAACCCAATACAATGGCTTTAATATGAAACGTCCAGTTACAAAACGTACTATCTGATTGTGAGCAAAATTTTGAGTATATAAAAAACTGTTGTTGCTGCAGCTTCTAAGTAAGTTAGCCTCATTTTTTATATAGAAAACATTGAATTTTCTTAGTTCAGAAAATTTTAATTTTTGAGCGTTAAGAAAACATTTTTTTTAAATGTACATATCGAGTTTAATTCAACCAACAAAGTTCACTCTTATTAGTAAAAAGTGGTCAGTTCCCACGTGAGGAGATATTTAGTATAAAAATTTCATCTTTCAATAACGATATTTAAAAGAAACAGCTAATGTTAAACTGTTTAATCCTACGAGGTTCAGGCATTTTTTGGCGCTAACTGATACAACTAGGTCTGCGCAGATCTATATGTTAAATGCTACGAAAAAGAGGTTTTCCGTAGCCGCTTCTAGGAAGTTATTGACGGATTCGTCTCTAACACGCAATACAAAAAAGTTATGCACACATTTATAAGCAAAAGGTCTGCACAGACCTGGTTGAACCTCCTAGGGTTAAACCACAGTTATCAACTTTTACTGAAAATGTATCGAAAATTCGCCGAATACGCTGAAAATGGGTCAAATGTACCGAATATACTAAAAATATCTCGAATGTACTGCCACAAAGCTTGCCCTGAGGATCGTGAATACAGCTATCCGCTTTTCTTTTCAACTTTGGACGTGATATATTTTTGATAAATAATTCGATAAATAATCAAAAGCGCACTTCCACCAGACGTAACCTCACATGTTTTTGTTTCCTGACACCAAATTAAATATTTCCAATTCCATCTGTATACAAATTTTTCCACCCCACTTGGACTAAAGAATGGAAATCCTACTTTATACCCGTATGTGGAACTTCAAAAATATTAAAAACAAAACAAGACACTTACCGATTGGGACTTTAAATTGTCTCATACAGTTGAGGAAGTACTATACGAAATTCCGAAGTAAAAGCTTTTGAAAGCATTGAAATATACCACAGTGGATGCGGCACTTTGGCAGCATTATTAAAGGATTTTCCGCACATGAAGGGTTAATAATAAAAACAAAACAATTGCTAAATTTCGAAAAAGATTAAATTTAATGAAACCCTTTTTTCTTTTTATTAGATCAAAAAACTTTGAACAAAATCGCGCACAATTTATAATAAAAAGAAACACCAAGCACAACAAAAGAAAATAAAACACTGCCCTTGCGGCTCTGTCGATGGCGCCGCTTTCAATAAGATCTTACATTTTTACGCAATTTCTTTCAAATTTTTATTGAAAATTTTTATGAAACAACTACTGGATTCAATATTGTGATCATATTCTTACAAACATTTTATTTATTAATAATTATTTATTTAGAATATCCACAATTTAACACGAGAAATTAACGCGCAGTTTCCATTAAGAATTAAATCTAACGGTGACAGTTATCAGCGTTGCCAAATGTTGAATCAGAATGACAGCTGTGGTGTTAAGCGCGCAACTTATGCACGCGTAAGCCTGTGCATTCGGCTGCAAGTTGCATCGTCCATAAGTTCGTTGTGTCGGAAACTAATTAACCGATTTCAACAAATGACAAATGACAAATATACCTACTATTATTAAACGAGCTAAAATTGTATGTAATACATATATTTATATATATGGGACGATCCATATGAACCGGATCAATGCTCTGTTCAATATTTGGAGTGTTCAAAAAAATCGCCCGTGAGCCAATTTGGAAGATTAGGACATATTCTTTCAGATTCCGTGTACGCCTTTGCAAAATCCATTATGGCAGTTCCAATATGGCGGCCGGAAGCTGAAGAAAAATCGAGTGTCCAGTAAAAAAGCTTGTAAAAATAAAAATTCCCAACCGATCGGATCGTTTTTTGACTCAAATTGTAGCTCTTAAATAGTTGGCGTAGAAGATTGACAAAAATCATCATGGCGGATTCAATATGGCGGTCAAAAAGCCAATATGGTGGTCGAATTCTTGAAAGTCAACCGATTTGCACCAAATTCTTGAGGATCACTGATCATGAATCCGAAGACGGATTTTACAAAATCAAAATGGCGGATCCAAGATGGCGGACGTATTTTTTAAAAAACAACCGATTTGTACCAAATTTGTTATACAGGGGATTTTAGGGTCGCCGATTACGAATCTGAGACTATATTTTTAAAATTTTTATATTCAAAATGGCGGATTCAATATGGCGGACGTATTGTTTAAAAATCAACCGATTAGCACCAAATTTGGTATGAGGGTGTTTCTGGGGTCGCTGAATACGAATCCAAGGTTTGAAATTTTAAATTGAAGATGGCGGACCCAATATGGCGGAAACTTAATACTCTTATCCAACTTATTGGGCCCGCCATCTTGCATGCCAACTTTGTAGATATTTCAGCTGGAGTACTGCGTATTTTTGTATGAAAGAATTTGAGACTGTTGGGAGTGACTTAAAAGCTAATTCAGCATAGTTTCTTTCGGAGACAAATGAAAATATGTAGACACTCGGAGTTGCTAAGTTGAAAACAAAGAATTAACGGTCTTCCATGTGAAACGTTTTTTTTTCCACTTAATCACTAATTGATTAGCTTTTTTGTGGTTAGTCGTCAAAAGAATTTAAGATCCTCGAACTGTTTCCGTATTTTTTTTTCAATTCCTACAAGGCCCCCGGCTTTGACATGCAACTAACGGCTTGGCAACCCTGTTAACCACAATTATTTTCGTTTGAGCGTTGTGTCGTTGGTGGTCAATTTCATTGTCAACAGCATTATTTAAGTTTTTGACTGCCTACACATTTCAAAAATTCAATTGTTTAAAGAATTTAATTTCTCAGTTATTTTTTGTACTCTAATCCTATTATGGTTGAATTTTGGTGGTATTCAACATCAACAAAAAAAAAAGTTACCTGAATTTCAGCATATAATCCTATCAACCTTGAATAAATCAAATTTATTACATAAAAATAAATATTGCATGGATACATTAAAAAAAAAATGCTAAAAAATATGTACGTAAGACAAAATTTGTGCGACTAAGTACACAGATAAGTCACTGATTATACTATTTTTTTATAAAGACGAATAAAAAAATTAGTCAACGTACAACGCTTATCTAATGATCTTAAGTTTAACTTTTAAGTACTTTTTCCTACGCTGCCCTTTAAATTGCTTTCATAATAAATGCATTTTAGGTAGCTATTTTCAATAACTCAAAGCTCTAACTTTCATTTTTACCAAAGAGAACTATGCAATCGCTTTCTTTCAAACGAGCTCTGATTTTCCATGGAAGTACCATTAACGCATTTAATTGACCGCAAGCAACATTTAATCTACTTTTAATCGCCACTACAAAATTGAAGCTCAACCGAGGAGATAACGATATAAAATAAAGAAAATGAAATGAAATATGGTAACAATAATTTGTAATATGAGAGCTCACGTGACCGTACATTGAAAGGTCAAGAAGAAAAAAAAAGTTTTACTTTCTTTTTCAATGAAATGAAAATAAAACTGAGAGTATGAAAAGCAAAAGTTGTCATATTAACAATAAGATAAAGAAAAAGAAATAAATACACAAGTATACAAGATATAAAAAATCTGAGTTAACAGTGCGGTATGGATACATATACTGCACTCTTATTGTTGTACAACAACAAACTTAAGACATTGCACTTCATGACCACTGCACAGTGGTGTAGTCTCTTAGCAAATAGGCCTACGCACTATTAATACAGACATCAGTGGCACCTCAATAGTGGGTTAAGTTCAATTTTGTTAATGGCAATGGTTTTTTTTTCTACCAAAAAAATCCTTGTGATATTTGGTACCATTATAAATAAATCTTTCAGTATAGCGTTTCAAAGTTTTTTTTTTCTATGAAGAGTGTCATGTCTATTTGTAGAAACTCGCCAGTACTTATCCAAATCATTTCTATTGCTTGTGTGAAATATGGTTCCATTATCTTAATTAATTTCTTCAGTATAGAAATTTTCGTTTGCATGGGTGGTGCCACGCTCTCTTGTCTAAATTCACCAAATTTTTTTTTAGAGCTTGTCTATTTTTTTTAGGTTTTTTTGAGAAATTTGGTTACACTACATCAAATAACTCTTTCAACAACGTTTTAAATGTTTTACTAAAAAGGCCTCGATGAATACTGAAATATTTATTATTGCTTCATTCATAGAACGATAAAAAGATCCTCTGCTGAAGGATCTCAAATTGTTAAGCTATTCAGTAAATAGTTTCATTATTACTATCATTAATAGGACCATGGCAAAGTTACTACCCAGTACTTCAAAGGCAGCATACCGTTCGTCCGAGTGACATATCACTTAAGTGAATGTATGAACTTCATCATTATTGAAATTATATTTTCTGAAGACAAGAAAATTATATATTTTTGTACTCTTTTCCACTGCAAGTAGTCGTACTCAGTAATTGCAATGCGCGATCAATATTTAAAGTTACGCCCTTCTGAGCGTTGCACTGTGCATATGAACCACAAGAGCACTGCGCTTTTTTTGATTTTGTATAACAATAGTCTGTCTACCTGCCTGCACCTGCTTCGCGTTGAAGTTTACTTTCATCTGAAAAATTTCAATAAGCGTTACTTGCAGATACAATTTCTGACAAGTTCCGTTTGTTGTTACGCTACAAAAAGCGGATATCTTTTGGGTTTATCGAACATTTGTATTTGTACTTGAACATTTTCTTGTGCTCTTTCACTTAATATTACCCGCAGCATAGATAGCAAAATTAAAGTTGACTGTATTTTTTGCTCTTATTTTTTGGTCATAAATAACTTTTGCTTTCAATTTAATCCTTTTTGCATTTTTGCTGTAAGTCGTTTGCTATGGTGAGTGGCATAAGCTGCATACTCTCAAACTGACATGCAAAATCGTCAGGGCGATAAAATGAAAACAAAAGAAAAATATATATAGGTATTGAGAAAATACATTCTTCAAAGCAATAATCACTCAGGCCAATAAATTCGAGTTTTTTGTTTGCAACAGAGTTACCATGATATAGTCCGGAAAAAATATTCCACTTCGATACTTTGGAAGAGGGGTCAATCAACAAAAAAGTTTGCTCGGCACCAATATATTGGAAAAGTCAGTGAATATAGATATTAAATTTATCGGCTAAAGTCCATTTATTGCAATAAATTTCGGCAAGAATCAAAGTAAATTAATTAAGTCCTTAAAACTTGCAGTCTTTCTTAACTTTTCAAAAATATTAGTTCGAAGAAACTCGTATTATTTGTCGAACCCTTATTTTTTTATTATGAATATTTTTTCTGAAAGCATCATAGGTTTTTTGCATTACTTAAATTTACAAAGAAATTTATTTTAAAAATTAACTAGAACTTCACAAAAAAAAGGAAAAACAGGAGGGTAATAAGGAATAACTTTGCCACAGACATCAAACCGCTTTCTCTTCAAGTTTTTATACATGCGATGGAAAATCTCCTCATAACTCTTTTGATTTTCAAGTCCAAGTAGAAAAAACGTATAATTTCTTTAACTTTCTTCAGCAAAGTCCACTTTTAGTAAATATCTATTTGAACTAAAAAACACTGAATTTAATACTCATCAGCCCAAAAACCAAAAGAAATTTGCTATTCAAACGAATCATATGATTGGTGATAAATTATGTTCCTAATTTGAGCATGGTTTGGAATCTTAACAATCATAAAAAAATAAAGCAAAAAGTTTCTCAGCACTGCAACTTCAAAAAGTCACACAAATTAATTCTGGAAAAGGTTCAGCCAGCCAAGAAATAAAGAAACAGCATATTTTGCATGATGTAACATCAAAGGATATGCACTTAGAATATACACACTAACGTATGTGGTTTTATAGGCGGGTTCATTCACTAGTTAAGTCAGTTGTTTGGATGCGACAAAGATTTAAACGTAATGTCCTCAAGGAATTGTACAACCGGAATGCGGCAACCATTACAGAGTTATCTAATATAAACTAATAAGGTTTTAATTGATTATTAAGCTAATTGCAAACCAACAATTTAACACGATTTGTTGACTGAAACCATCGCTGAATATATCTTATGATGAACATACGACTTCATAGAAAATCTATGCTTAATCGATTTTGTAATTTAAATATAATATTTGAACTTTAATACATACCAGACAAATGAAATAAAGTGCTTTCAATAAATTACATAAATCATACTCGTGTTGTTCGATGTGCATGATTTTAATTATAAGCAAATTGATCATAATTAAGAACAGGTTTCATTATTGGCATTCTTTTAAAGTTCCCATATTGGACTCTGCACAGTTACAATTACTTTTGCGCAGTTGATAGATGAGAAATACCTAGAACAAAATATCAAAAATCAAGGTCAAACCACAATAATTCTATATAATCTAGATTATGAGCATTTTTTGAATTGTACTCAATCTTTAATTTATTCATTAATTATAATTGAAATAAAAACTACGCCACTTAAAATAAAAGGAAAATCTATTTATAAATAACGTACAAACACCTTTGAAGAAATTGCTATATCACAGCAGCATACAGCTTCCTACTGGCAGACCGGATATCATAAGTAACAATGAGCGAGTGCACGATCAAATTGATTCATTACCGTTGAGTGATGATTGAAAACTTTAAATTTCATAGTAATTTTCTACCAAAATACTCGTACAGGGGAAAATTATTCCCGCATCGAAAATCAAACGGAATACGGAAATCAATAGAGCGTCATTTGTTATAGAAATTAAATGGTTAATAACTTTATTATGATTTTAATAATTCAATGAACAAAATACAATTATTATTTAATATGTAGTTAAATATAAAAATGCATAAAAATAGACAGACTTATATCGAATTAAAAAGACAGACATTGTTGTGGCTGGTTAAATATGGACAAGACAAAACACACTCATCAAGACATAGACGGACTTTCACAAAATAATTTTCCACCAAATGATCACTCACTCACAGTGGGTAGCTACAGCAGCATATTTCTTGCCATCATTTTAAATGGATCGTTAGAGCATAAATCAAGTTAAATTTGTCTAATGAAAATTTAATACAACTCGCACATGTAAACTGGTTGGTATACACAATTTGTTATTAATTTACATCATAAAAAACTGAGCAAAAATTTGATATTCGTGATGGGAACTGCATAAAGTTTATTGACTAAGCGAGAAGTTGTTTACGAAATTTATATTCTTTGAGCGCAGAAAAAGGCGTTATAAATGAATTTAATGATATATCGGGAAACTCATAAAATCGAAAGTATTTTTTGAACTTAAGTTTAATTTCGACACAACGTTTACTTTACGAGTAACCAGCCAAAAGCCGAAAAAAGACGCCTTAAGACCATTAGAATGTGGCAAAGCAAGATACAGGTGTTGCACTACTGATTCACTTTGTCATTCCGTTTGTAATGCACACAAATAGGGCGTGGTAGGCACAGAAAAGTATATAAATTCTTGATCAGTGTCACCATCTGAGTCGATTTAACCATGTCCGTCTGTTTGTCGGTCTATTTATTGTGTACCTCACAGAATATTTATAAGAAACGGTTTTATGTCTGTCAGTTTATAGAAATCACTATTACGGGAAGACCAAGCGAGATCTTTCGATAAACTTTGGTATACCGGCTGCATCCCCAATTATAGCTCATAGAATTCAAACTAAGCAAAATCAGTTCATGGACACATTTACCGTTCATGAAAATAAGACCCTTCCCAGGAGATATGATATTTGAAAATATTGACCGATTTTTTTTTAGAAAAGCCTCGTCAAAAATTAAAATCCCCAAGCCCCTAAACAGTGAAAATGTCTTACTTACATCAATAATTAAAAAAGTTGAGACAAACCAACAAATTTTTAGCTATGGCTCTAACTCTTTTTACCCAGTCAATGCTCAAAAGGATTTTCTGTATAACAGAAGGCACTCTGGAATTTCCACTGATGATGTTGAACTATAGCATACCTTGATTTTTTTTTTAAAATTCACTTTTTAAGAACAGAAGTATAAATTATATGCTTGCTTTTTCTTTCTTCAATAGCCATTTTAAAGATTGCCAAACATTCTCGACAACCAAATATTAAAAAAATTGATCTTAATAATGAAAATTATATGCACCAAAAATACAAAAGCTAAAAAAATTTAATTACAACTTAGACTTCTCACCAGTCACGTTTTTAGTATGCCTTTCAATAATTGAACAAAATTTGTAATGCAACCCAAGCTCACTTGCTCTTTTTTTTTTTTACTTGCAGGCACCAAAATGTCACGTCGATTTCAACTAAGTATCGCAACTACCTGCCTCTGTCTGCTTGCATCAGCAGCAGCGCAAAATCTAGACAAATGGTCACGTCAACTGGAAGCAACTGGACCTGGTCAAGCTGACTCATTCGATTGGGTACCACTAGCGCAGCCTGTTGATGGCTCAGCTGCCACAACAAAGGATCGATCTGCAAATGCACGCGTGCTTACCTACTCACAAACATTTCCGCCTAATGCTCGATTTGGTAACTTACCCAAAGGTGCCCACAACAACGCACCATCATCACAACCGCAAAGCTTTGATTTTCCTTACCAATTTCAACGTTTTCCAAATGCACCACAAGCTCATTCACTGCGTCAGCACACAGTGAAATCATCCGGCAACATACAATCTCAAGAGCCTACTTCTCAGTCATTCTTCAAGTTTGAAATGCCATTCCATGGTGAAAACAATCGTCCTGCCAGTGCCCCAGGCAGTTTGCAAACAGGCTATCAGATTCAACACACTTTTGGTGGGGGAGCACAAGCAGCTCTTTTCAATTCGGCATTATTTAATCAAAATCCTGTATTTCCGCCTGAATTCCATCCGTTACCACAAAAGCCACAACAGCAGTCACTACAATCAAAGCCATTGCATCAGCAGAACTACATAGAGGACACTTTTCCTGTGAAAAATTCATTTCGCGATTCTAAGCCGTTACAGCAAGCACAAGAAGCTTTACAAACTGTAACACCGCAAGTGTTCCCAGTTGATTCACAATCAGACCAAATTTATGAATTTAACAAACCGTCATCATTCCAAGCTCAATCGCCATTCCATCAGACCGCACCATCTGCGGCACCAACTGCATCGGTATCGTCAGCACCATCAGTTAGTGGCGGAGCAGCACCCGAAGAAGTGCAATTGCTTTATGTGCCCTACGATACACTGTATAACCAACAACGTCCACAGGGTCCACCACCAACGCAAAATCCTTCATTTGAGGTCAACAAATTCAATTTTAACCCTGGATTACCAGCTGTAAATCCATACCAAATTAATCAATTCTACACTCAGGACCCATTGGTTCCACAAGACCCCAACTATTATACAACAAGCACCACTAACCGTCCGCTTACCACCACAACTAGTAAGCCAGCAGCAGTTTTCCAAAATTTCGCAAGTCAACAGTTTAGCACACCCAAACCAAAACCCAAAGCTCATCAGCCACCTCTAGCAATGTTCCTCATACGTAACTCTGCCAGACCAACACAATCGGATGTCGTTTCTGCGCTGCGAAATTCCAATACCATTTCAGTGCTTGATGCACCCACAAAAGCAACACCGGAAATTTTCGTTGGTCCTGCAGGCATGCCGATTCCAAGCGGTTATGTTAAGTTTGATCTACCCTATCTGTCACAATTGTCACAAATACGTGATTTACGTGATGTATCCTTTTTTGTTGCGCCACTAAGTTATCGTACTCCAAATGGTTTCAATAAAATACTTTTACCTGAACCGCATGTAGGTTCGATTGTCATCAACCGTGCCAAAGATAACAGTGAACAGACATTGCCACAGCAACCGCAAAAAAATGCTGCCTTCATTACACCCGAATCGAATGATTTTAATCAATTCCCAAGCTCCACACAGCGTACACGTCCAAACACGCAGCATCGCTACAAGCCATCGCAACACCAGCAGCCGACTTCTCCCAATGACTACTATCCTGATGTCTTACGTGAAACAGCACATAAAAATCGCAACCATTACGAAGCTACCACGCAACGTACCACCTCACAGCAGCCTTCTCGCGGCAACAAATTCAACTACTTCTACGATCAGGATGTTATACAAGAGGTAACATCACCGAAGATAAGTAAACATGAACGGCCAAAAAAGAAACGACCACAAAATGTACAAATCGAGCAACCAGCCTTCACGCAAAGCATTAAAAACCCTTACGCTCAATTCCAACCGATCCCAAATCAAATATCAAATGACGATTACTACAAACTGCAGACCACACGTCCAACAACCACTTCAACGAGTACTACCAGCACTTCGACATCAACCACTAGTTCCACTTCTCCCGCACCAACGTTCTACAGCTTCAATAGTAGTCCACAAGTTGAGTTCCAGAGCACAAATGGTCAACTATATCATGATTTCACCGCAGCATCGAAGGCGCCAGAAGAGTATGTACCACGTTTCACAACACGTCCTCCACCGGTGACCACAGCCGAGGAAGAATATGAAATGAAACAATATTTCCGACAACAAAACGCCATTCGTAATCGTCCACACTCTGTCGCCACCACAAACTCACCATTCGAACAAGTTCAATATACCCCAGTATCTCTAGATTATGATAGACCAGCGAATAGTCCAGCAACTACACAAAAATCAACAACACATAAACAGCGTGTAACCTTCTACACGCCAACTCCTGCACCCACAGCTGCTACAGAAGAGCAACCAATCAATACGATACCACCACGCACCCAAGCTGTGGAATATAATACTGAACAGGTATCATCTGCTGAGAGCTCAACCGAGAAGATTACTCCCAACAATCACCGTCACCAATATAACCAAAATGAAATACTCGACGGCACTGTTGAATATGAGCCTAATCCCTACCAACTGCCTTCGGAATTACCACCACTAACACCAAACTTGCCTGGACTGGTTAATGGCTTGCAAGAAAAAGATAAACAAAATGCCTATGAACAAACGTCGGCCGCTACACCAGCTTATGAAGAACCGACACGTCCAACCAGGCGCCCTATCAATCGTATACGTAAACCTGTTGTCGCAAAGGTCTCATCATCTGTTTCATATTCGGAATCAGAAACATCCAGCAAGCGTCCTTCACACCGCATTAGACGTCCATACGGCACCAAAGGAAGCTCTGCGGCAACTGTTTCATCTGATTCATATACTGGCGATGATGAAAGCACCAGCACAACAACACGTCGTCCATTAGCCTCACGTAATCCTTTAATACGTAACCCCAACCGCATACGTTATCAACCTACTCCCGAAGAAAGACAAACATTGCGCATTAAGCCAAAGAAAAAATACAACGGCTCTAACAAAGTGACCGCAAGCGAAGACTTGGACTATCAGCGTGACGTACTGAAACAAAATTATCCTGTTTTTAGACCTTCTGGTTCATCGTCATCATCATCATCGACACAATCTCGTCGCCCTACAAGCCCTACGGCAATACCAAGCTCATATAGCTCGGCAATATTTACTACTGATAGACCCACATCGGAATCACAGCAAGTGTACACTGTGACGCCAAGTAATACAGTCGATAGCAGCGATCAGGTATTCCCGGGTGGCTTACTAGAACCTATGCAAATTGCGCAACAATATAATGATTACTCAAAGGATAATTATGGACCAGGCTATTTTCCTAATCAAGAGGATTTGAATCCAACTGAACCAGTGCTGAAAAACGAAATAAGCCCAGTCTATACAACATTGCCAACAGCCGTACCCACGACAACAACAACAACAACAACAGAAGAACCTTTAACAATAACGACCAGACGTTCACCTTTCGTTCGCCGTAACTATCCCAGATTGCGTTCAACGACTACAGAAGCACCGGCAACAACTACTACAGCAGCAGAAGAAAGACAAACGGTAAATGGATTATAAATATTTGAATAAATTTGCATTCAATGACAATATTTCTTGTAGGCACGCTCACGAATTCCACCACGCAAGGTGATTAAAGTACGTGCACGTACTCGGCGTCCACAGCATCAGGCTTCTTCTACTACTGCACCAGACGATGAAGCAGAGCAGGAGCAAGAGGTAAAGGCTAACTATCGCAAGTTAAGTCGTTTCAATCAGGATTTGTACGAAAATGATGTAAGTTATCAGTCTTAATATTTTTTACAATTAATAAATATTCCTAATTAGACACGAGGTAATTAACCATATTGGCATCCAAAAGTAAATAGCTTTTCTTATATCATCCGAATTTGTTTAAGTTCTTGTGAATTAAATAATAATCCTCTTTTCTAAACAATTTAGGATTTCTTTACCATAGCTGATGACGTTAGATTAGCTTGCACCGGGAGATGATTTTACTATTATCATACTGTGCAGCATAGTGATACATGCGAGACATGCCAGCTAATGTTTTTATAATCAGTCTATTATGAGCTTTAAAAATATATACATATTAACGACATTTGTATATCTCTCTCTTTATCATAGTTTTATGTCTTGCTCTAGCACGACATTATAAAACCGAAATTTCGCTACGAAATATCTTTATAATTATGATACTAAGCTACTTTAAAGACATTACTGCTTTTTAAGCTGAATTTTCATCTTAATAACTTTCCCTTATGCTACAAGGGTGGACTTATAAATTATTTGTGTAAAGTAATAAATCAAGATAATTCAGACTTTTATGATAACATTTTTTAAAAAAATTTATATCTGTGGTGTTTATTGCACTTTCCATTTAAAAACAAGTTGGTTACTCTGCCAATTTCCTTAAAATTATATTTATCATTATTTGTTTTCTGGAGCCCCAGACTTTAGTTTCATCTAAATGTTTTTTCTTTACTCTTTACATCTTAGACACCAAGACGTCGCTATAAACAACAATTCCATTTGGACGGACAAGAATCACAATGGTCACCTGCAGTAAAATCAGCAAACAGAAATAGTTTTAGTCCAATCGACACAAAAGATGAGCGCCAGGAAAACAAGCATAATTTTGAAAATGAGCCTGAAATAGTAACAGCCGGTCCAGAGCCAAATGGAAAGAACGCTGATACATATGAAGTCAATGTGTCTGCTAACTTGGGATCAACTGGCAGTGAAACTAAAGTTAATATGAAACAACCAAATTTAAAGTAAGTTTCCGCACATATCTTTTTTGACTTTTTTTTATTTCTCAACTTAAACAATGCCAACTTCCAACTTTCAGACCTGAAAAATCTTTCGCTGAACTTCTTGAGGAAGTTATGGGCAAAGCACCTGAGGAGCACACAACTGAATCCGATTTATCTACACGCACTACAGACAGTACATTTTTCGAATCACAAAAAACATCAATAAGCAATCGCTTAAATCGACGCGGTAAATGGAAGAAGCTGAAGTCAACTTCAGCGGTAGCAAACAACGGTGAAAGTTTTGAGACTGCTGAATCACAAAATATTGGAGCACAACTGCTAAATTCATTGCGTGACGGTGGTGAGAAAGTTAAAACAAATGTTGAATATGAAAGCGAATTGTTTGCAACTACGCCGTTAAGCGTTACAACGATTGCCACCGTTAAAGAACTCACCACACTGCTACCAGCGACTACAACACCTACACCGCAAACAACAATGGACGAATACGATATGACAACAGCCAGAGTATTCGAGTCGACGACTGTGCCAACTACACTACCAATGGATGAAATGTTGGACAACTTAAAAACGACAACCGAGGAAAGTGCAACAAGTCGTTTAGGTGAAGATGATCTTGCAAGCGAAGATGATTTGGAAACACAACCCAGTCTGTTCTCTGAGGTGAAAAGGCAATTACATGAACTATTCGCAGTAGAGGAGAGTGATGATGAGGCAGCCACAGCCGCTTTAGCAGCTGTAGGTAGACGTCGTCATGAGTATACGAATATAAAGCGAGTGAAACCAGAACCCACAACAACGATGTCGCCACAAAATACAGAAACAGCTACAGAGGTTGCTGATGAAAGTGGCCTTAAAAAGCCATTTCACAAAAATCTAATGGATCATGTTGTTTACGCGACGGAGAGATCAACAAAAATATCATCCGAAACGGAGATTTGCTATAGGGGGCGATGCATACGTTCGGAAGATTTGCCACCAAATCACAAATTAAATTGAATTAGAAGAACTTTTGTAGAAGTATAGGAAATTAAAATTGAAAAAAAGCCACTTTTTTACAATAAAATGAAATACGGTCATAAGAGGGGAAAAAAGTGTCGGCAAACGTAAATGATTGCGAATTGAGCGATACTATACGTTATTTGTATGCTTATTTTTTAAGAAGATATAGTACATGCGTAGATTGTGATAAGAATATTTATCGAAATTTCAAAAGAACAGCAATGACCTTTAGCTCTTGTTGTCTCTACCTGTTGAAAATGGCTGGAAATTTCACTCAACTAGAACTAAATTTGAAATATTTTACAATTCTTTGAACATATTAATTTATATTAAATGTTTTTTTAAAGTATTCATTTTTCAATAAGTTATAAAAAAAAGTAAATGTTTGAGAATCGACGCAGTTAATATAGCAACAGCAACAGAAACATCTAAATTGTAGAAACTCTGCAATTACCTTGCTCACGGAAATATCAGTCTGTGATTTGGCGAGTCAAGAGATGTTTCAGTAAAAGAGAAAATTTAAAAGTCTCTATAATTTAGATGTCTCTGGTTATATGTATTACATAAATTATGTGTAAGAGATGCATTAATTTTTTAAACTAATAAAAATTTCAAAAATTTTTTATTCGTCCAGAAAAATTTTCAAATAATTATTATCTATTGTTAATTTGACTTGCTTAACTTTTATTGGAAAATTAATATTTTTAAAAAATATTATTACCATATCTCTACCATTACCATATCTGCATTATTGATATTTGAAACAAAGAAAAAAAACAATTTACAAACACTTCAATGCAACAAATCTTTTCTCTGAAACACTAACTATTTCGAGTACTGCCAATCAAGTCATTGCATTACTTTTATAAATACATTGCTTCATAGCCACCAGACGTTGCTTTTTTTTACCATAACCGTTTCTTTTTATAATAGGACTATAAATAGCTTTATACATAAAACGAAAATTATAATTTTATAATATGACATTTATATGTCAATGTAATTATGAATATAGGTCATTTTTGAAATAATTAAAGCTCAATAACACAATTTGGGCTTTTACATGTTGATTCTTAAATAACTTCTTATTGATTCATGTGTATGTGTATTTAATATTACATAAATATTTTCTATTATAGGAAAATAATACTTATTTTGTAAAACTTTTCTTTATTCTAAATTTAGTACATATAATTTTATTTAAATAAAATATCAAATTAAATAAAATGTAATATGTAAAGTTTACAATTAATATTAAATTTTATATTTAAGTTTGTAATATAAAATAACATAATGAAACATAAATTAAAACAAATAAAAAAAATACAAGAAATCAAAATCTTTTTGCATTTTATGTTCACCACACAAGACTATTTTAAAAATTAAAATTTTTAAGGATAAATCTTTCTTAGCTACTTTTGGCTGCTGAAGAATCCTCGTTATCTTCCAAAAATTATAAACAACATGCTGCTAACAAAATAAAATGATGAGCAATAAAAAATACAATAGGCCAATGCGCTGGATTTGTCTGAAATAAGGGGGGGGAAAAATTATAACATTAAGAACATAAGAAAAATTTCAAATTAAATACTTCAAAATATGTTTTACCTCATCGGTTATTATAAGCCCCACCGTATGTGGTGCAGATATATGTACTCATTAAATTACAAAATTTTCGCCCCTATTATGAGTGTCAATAAACGACACGACACCAGTCAATTTTATTCATGGCTCGACGGTTCCCTCGATGATGATAATCGGCAACCCAATTTTTTATAAGTCGTTAAGCGTCCTTTTAATTAGTAACCTATATGAATTAAGAAAACCTAATAAAAAAAGGATCACGTTTACGAAGTTTTCTCAGCCTCAGGCCAATTTAGATTTTTAACAGATATTTTTTAATGATTTTTCTTTTTCGATCGTTTTTAAATTGTACAGCTGCATATTTAATGATTATTTTAGTGGATTGATAATTTAATGTATTCATTAGTTAATTTGAAATAAGAAAAATTCTAAATTTTTGTAGATTTATTCAGGATTATTCCAAGGTTGGACGTTAGTTTTGCCAAAAATAATAAACGTCAAACTGCCAATTAAATAAAGTGATGCAGCTATATAAAATATAGTGCGCCATTGAGCAGGATCTTTCTAAAAAAAACAATATCAAACGGAATATATAAAAATATGAATGTATGTAATAACACCATAATAAATAAATCGGTTTTACCTCATTGGTTACAACGACTCCCACAATAAGAGGCGCAGACATACTCATTACATTTGAAAAAAAATTCATTACGCCCATAATCGCGCCAGCAAAATTCGGTGATATATCAATTGGATTTACATATGAACCACATAAGTTAGCACCATGAGCCGAAACTGCGATCATTAAAAGTAGAATAGCCCAATTTCTATATTCACCCGTAGTCACATAGCCAATTATAGAAAGTGCAGCCATTGGAGTCCACGAACCAACTGCATTGAACAGTTTACGCGAGACATTTAGTGATAACAAATGCCGATTAGTTATCACACCATTGATGTAAATGAACACACCATTTAGACATAAAAAGCAAATATATGGCAATGCTGACAATATGCCATTGTCACTTATCTTAAAGTTCAAGATGTTATGAATAAAAGTTGGTGTTTCAGTTAGAAGCATCCAATAGCCAAAGCCAAAGCAAAAGTATGCCAGAAGCGCGGCATAAAATGCTACAGAAGTAAAAATTTTACCCCATGGTGGTTTAAGTACTGGAGCTTCAGCTTCTTTTTGATCATTGCCTGACAAAATATATGCCTTTTCACTGGCTGTTATGGTTTTATGTTCTAAAGGTGTACTGGTGGTAAATATAAACCAAAAAATAGACCACGTTATACCAAGAAGGCCGACAATATAGAAATTACCTGGCCAACCAAGCGGCGATGCCGCAATGTATCCGCCTACGGAAAGTGAAGTAACCGTCCCAACATATGTGCCAGAATACACAAAAGATATAAGCCTTGCGCGTTCATCGGGTGGTGCCCACTTTGCAACAAAATTAAACATTGAAGGGAAAATCATACCCTGGAAAAGCCCTTGGATCGAACGTAGTACGACCACCAAATACCAATCACCGATTTTAGCACATATTGGTGTTAGCGTGCCTAAAAAAGAACATGCACAAAGACCAATGAAGATAGGCATCTTAGAACCATAGTGGTGTGCAATATAACCACCAGGTATTTGTGTAATTATATAGCCATAGAAGAAACTGCTCAATATATATGATTTTGTTTTCTCATTCCAGTCAAATATCTATGAACGAAAAATTAGGTTAAACCTTTCAGCTAAACTTATATACGCAATATATATATTCACATCAACATCAGCGTCAGTAGCATTACGATCAGTCATTGCTACGATAGAAATTGATAGATTCATACGTAGTGCATAAGTGATTGCCGTACCCAGAAAAAGCAGGAAACATTGTAAATATCGTACTGGTATCAAAGGTTCTATGAAATAAAAACTTATTAAATTCATATTCTGTTTCAATAAAACTACAAGCGTGCATGAATTTTTTGGTGCTTTGGCACAATTCAATATCATGTATGTACATTAGAGCGGTTCAAAAAAAAACTTTTTGATTTTTTCACGATGTGTCAGTGGATTACAATAGCCCTATATGTTAAGACAAAACAACCCATAAGGACTTTCATCAATTTTGAAAACTAGATTGCCGCCGCCTGTTTTAAGTTCCTACCCATTTTCGAAAATATTGATTTAAAAAATGGTGCAAGCTGAAGAGGTTATCAAATTTTGCAACAAAGTGGGTACTATCGATCGAGGAATTCGAATCCGTGTTCAGTTTTTCTTCTTCTTCTTTTGTTCATATAAAAAAATTGCCCGGACAAAAATTAAAAATTGCCGTTTTTCTACATTCAAGTTGCAAAATCTTGATATATTTTACCACCGATCTAGTGGTACATTATTTTTAATGTACCTTTATTTGCTTAAGAGAAAACCGCAAACCGTAAAACGAAGATATCTGCATTTTTCTAAATTAATAGACCTGACATTTTTTCGGCGTTGACATACTATATACATATTAAGCTGATTAAAAATTTTTTTTTGTTCTAAACAGCTATTATCGATCGAGGAACATGAATCCGTAATTAGTTTTTCTTCTTATTCTTCTTTTTCTTATAAAAAAGTTTAAAATTGCACGAAAAAAAACAAAAATTACCGATTTTTTGCTTTCAAGTTGCAAAATCGGCCCATATTATTTTACCACCGATCCCGTTGTACAATATTTTTAATGTATTTTTATTTACTTAAAAGAATGCCGTGAACCGCATATCATTCTCTTATTCCAAAACCAAGGAATCTACATTTTTTTAAAGTAACATATCTGGCATAATTTGAAATTTTTGAAAATCCTAGAAAAATCTATAGAATACACCTAATTCTGTTTTTACACGGTCTTTTTTTCACGGATTTGATTTAACACGATGTGAAAATAAACAAATTTTAAATTTTTTTACACGATTCTATTCCATTTAGCACGATTCAAAATCTTTTGGGTTTACATTTTTTTTTTTTGCACGGATTTTCCTGGAACCAATTACCGTGTAAAGTGTAGTTGAATTGTGCCAGGTCTATTAATTTAGAAAAATGTAGATATCTTGGTTTTGGAATAAGATAATGATATGCGGTTTACGGCATTTTTTTAAGCCGATGCTCATTTACATAAATTACGAAACTTACTTTTTTCTCCGGATTCTGTAGGTTGCATTTTTAGCAGCTGCAGACCTTTTTTTAAAGCGGATTATTTTTTTTTAATAATATACAGCGTAGGTTATTTTTTTTCTTCGTATAAAAAATGTTTTTTTTTTGACAGCAACTCCAAAGCATGACAATATCAACCAAATGAAGATTCTATATACTCTAAGGTTCCGCACAGAGTAAGCGCTATAAGCCTCCATAAATGCTTCCAACATACAAAATTTGTGTATATGTTGCGATTCTCTCCAACATTTCCCTGATTCACGTATTTTCTGTTTTTATGATCATTTCCACGATAATTTACGACGGACGCGTTTGCTACTACCCTTAGGAATCCACGCGGAGGATGCTTGCCGACAGACTTCAGTTGAGGAATTTCGCAACGTTTATCCAATTCATGTTCATTTTCGCCGTTTCATTTGAATGGAAATCGGATCTTGACAGCATCGGGTGAGCAATTCGACATTAGAGATGGATCCTATGACACCAAATTTCCAGCATTCGGCAAAGATAATTATCTTGGTGCACACTTAAAAATTCTATAGCAGGGCGCTGTTACAAAAGAACTGACTTACGTTTGACTCAAAAGTTTTGAGCTTCGTTGTCGTTGACACGACCTTTCGCTTTGTTTATTCTAGCATGGATGTCTAAATTGATCCACTTCTTCTATGCTGGAGACGCTTATCATAAAGCTATTGCTGGCACCCGTTGGTCATTGGTCATTTGGTGAGCCTAAAAGGCATCAGACATAGTTTACGCCAGCTTTGACAAATAGTGTGGCAACTTCCACACAAAAAAAAATAACAGTCAGAGACGTAGCCCAACATTGCAAAATTTCATTGCTACGTCTAATATTATCACTATTTTCACATTATCTCTAAAATAAAGTAGATATATTTAAAAAATGTACATATTTCATATAAATATGCACATATGTATATGAAATATATTTGTTCATGATTTGTGCTTAAAATTCATTAAAGTTTCACATTGTTACTGTATATGTGAGTCGTTTATTTTGAAAGTGGTCAAAGTCCTTGTTCGTTTAAAAGAAAAAATTAAATAAATTTTATACAGTTGATTTCAAGCTACTGATATTTTTCTTCTGCGCTTTCAAAATAAAGGGCTCATATGTAATGTAGAAATAAGTTAATTAAATTTTTTTTACGAAGTCGCATTAATAGTTGCAACTTTAATAAAATATAAAAATGTAAATGGAATGTTTCAACATACTCAAAATACTGGATATTTTATAAGATTCTTAGGCCGACTGTAAATTATTTTAATAAAATTATGCTTATTTAAGATTCCTCCGACTTAGTTAGTGATTCTTCTTCTTCTTCAAGTAATGCTCCGGCACCTTCGACATTTGTGTAAGACATTTTACGATTTTGGCTAGGAGAATTCCATGATTGTATGCTTGTGCGTCCAAATATTATAAAGAATAAGTTTCCAACAAAATATACTCCGGCCGTAATAAAGAAAACAATACGCCATTGAGCAGGATTTTGCTTGAATAAAAAAAAATTGTAAATTAATATCAAAATCATCATCTTCTTTATGTCATGTAAAGAGTTTTAGATAAATATAACAATTTTTACCTCATCAGTAACAATAAGTCCTACTGTTAATGGCGCAATGATGCTCATAACATTTGCCACACAATTTGTAATACCCATCAAAGTGCCAGCAAAATTGGGCGCTAAATCTATGTGATTCACTTGAAATCCTAGGTATGTCGCAGCATTAGTACCCACAGCAATTGTTAACAAGGCAATAGCTAATTTTGTACTATCAGCAGCTGTCACATAGCCAAGTCCAATTAGCGCCAGCATAGGCAACCACTGACCAATAGAGTTGAACAGCTTTCGGGAGAAGTAAAGCGGCATAACGCTTCGCTGATTTATCACATCGGCAATAAAAATAAATAAATAGGAAAGTAAACACATAGCCAGATATGGTAACGCCGACAATGGTCCATTACTTCGTATATCCATGCCAAGAATACTTTTCATATATGTTGGAATTTCGGTGAGCAATGTCCAAAATCCCCAATTATTTCCACAGTGCACTAATAGTAATGTATAAAAAGGCACTGAGGTAGCAATTTTTCTCCACGGTGGCGTGAGAGCTAAACTATGCATATTTCCAGTGTCTGAGGATCGTCTTCTGCGACCAGAGATCTCAATAAAATGTCGTTCATTAGGACTTATTGTTGGATGGTCGGCAGGCGTACTGGCACTGCTATACAACCAAACAAGAGACCAGCAAATGCCAACGACTCCTGAGATATAGAATATGCTTGGCCAACCTAGCCAAGAAGAAGCGATATAACCACTCACAGATAGCATCAGCACCGTACCAAATTGTGTTCCTGAATAGCAATAGCTAACAAGGCGTCCACGCTCCTCGGCAGGCGCCCATTTTGATAGGAATGTGTGTGTGGATGGAAAAATCATACCTTGGCTTAGTCCTTGAATGGCACGTAAGGCGAGCACCAATTTCCAATTACCGAATTTGGCACAAAAAGGCGTAAGAATTGCTAGGAACGAGCAAATTAGAATGCCAAAAAACAGTGTGTACTTAGCACCATATTTGTGCGCAAGATAGCCACCAGGTATTTGAGTTATCACATAGCCCCAAAAGAAACTACTGAGTAGGTACGATTTTATGCTTTCATCCCAATCGAATTCCTTGAAAGATAAGAAATTAGAATTGATTTAAATTTAAATAATAAAGCCATTATGAAATAATTAAGCGAACGTGTTAGAGACAATGTAGTTGATTTATTGCAAATGATTTGTTACTAAGCACAGTATTTGATTAAATAATTTACTGGAAACAAATACAATAGTATTTTATTTATCTTAAAGTTTTGAGCTATTTCAGTGATATGCATATGACAGTGATTTCTGTCTACTTTAGATGATTTATCATACCAGTAGTACAGCTCGATAACGAATTTTACAGGATCACAAGAATTATTATTTAGAATCTAATTTAAAATATTATATTTCGGCAATCCGAAGGCAAATTGAAAAGATTTAATTGCTGAGCTTCTACTTACACAACAAGTTATGCGCATTAATTTTTCTTTAAAGTTTAAGTTTAATGAATGTATTCCATTGCCATATGTCGTGATGAATGAACTACCCCATGAAAGTCACTTGCTAATAATAATTTGCAATTATTCTACCCACATACATATTAGGTAGTTTACCGTAAAACATATGCATTTAGATTTATTTCCTTTTAACAAACTTATTTTTTATAAATATGTATTTTTTTTCTTTTAAGCTGATAAGAAATCAAAGAAATTGTTGATCAGCTTACGATCAATGGTTTTCAGAAATTGTTTACGGTTTTTATAGTGGCAGCAGTGTTATTTTTTTTTTAGAGTGGTGATATGTAAAACTTCACCCCCAAGTATTAATTGTGAAATCGGATCTATTGAAACGCTATTGAAATAAACAAATCAAATTAAAACAACATTTTTTTCACAGAAATTTGTTTTGGCATGCTTAAGACAATTTTAAAATAATATTAAAAACTTTAATATAAATTCTTTCGCAGGTCTGTATGCGGGTACATACTCGCGAATTGTTAAAAAAGTATATATGTATATGAAATAATTTTTCCAATTTCACGAATTTGTAAAAAGTATATGGTACCGAAAACGTTGAAACCCACATCATTTTTTAATGAATCTTTCAAATCTCGTTTTGTTACACAGTATTTTACTAAAATACATTATGTAAAAATTTTCCTTTTCGAGCGTCATATTTGCTTATGAAATTAACAAAAGAAAACAAATACTCGATGGGAAGGTATAGGATATTTTGCACGAACAAGTTTTTACACAGTGGTATGGCAAATAAAAAGTTATGTCTTGTAAAAAGTCGAGGAAACTTATTTGTAAATTTACCGACATAAGTATTACCCAAAGATAGTTGGAATAATATGTACATACTCCAAGTGGTATAATTAATAAAAATATCTTCTCGATTTACTCTTCGAGTCAGCAAAGAACTGGAGGACTCTAGGTACCTGTGAAACATCCAGAGCAATATGGCTATCCTAAAACAATTGTAAAAAGAACCGCAGTGATATCGCGAGTCACCTCGCCTTGCGCTAGACAATGGACTACCGGCAAGCATGCTGAAAAATTATGTATGTATTCCATTGAACCCTTAATGCCGTTGTTGTCTGAATGTAAACGAGATAGAATCTGTTGAGCAGCTTCTCTGTAACTGTGCGGTCATTGCCAGAACCAGGCTCAGATATCTAGGACAAGCTTTTTTCAATAACCTAAGCGAATTGGCGGAAAATGAAATCGGATCGTTGGTCAACTGTATCAACAGGTCTTTCCTTTTAAATTCTTTTGACAATCTTCTTAATCAGCTTGGAGCGTCACATATGTGGTATTAAAACGGCACGATTATTGTTAAATATAACTTATTTCTGGACGTATCATTTGGATCTAATTGCAAGTACATAAACATTTTTTTATAAAATTTATTTTGGCTTGAAGATGCTTTTAAAAATATGTTTTTGCTTTTTTTGTATGGAGAGTACAAGGTATGGTTTTATAATTTGTGGAATGAAATACGTTAAGTAAAATATAACTTTTTAGTACAATTTCTTATGTACTGTCAACAATATTTTATATCGACATTCTGCTAATTTCACAAATCGTACACTGTTCAACTCAATCATAGCACATGAAGGCAGAAAAAACGCGATAACAAAATGATTATTGTGCGAAAAATGCTGTGCTGAAATTTAATCTGCGATTGTTTTATTTACCTCAAAATCAGGATTTGTTGCATTACGATTGGTCATTGCCACAATTGCAACAGATAAATTTACGCGCAACGCGTAAGCAACTGCGAGTCCCCAAAAGACCAAAAAACATTGGAAATGCCGGACACCAAAGCGTGGCGCTAAGAATTAAATTATAGATAAACATATGTTTGTGCAACTCAATGATGAAACTCCCACTAACCTTGAACAGCACGGTTGATTCCAATCTGTTGATATCCAGGCCGATCAACAACGGAACAGCAGTCACACCAGAAAACCATTGTGCAGTGGGACAGTGTACAAATAAAATTAGAGGAGGGAATTTAGCTAACTAATAGCAAGTGTTTTGCTCATTTCACGAGCGATGGTTTGCCTATAATTTTTTACTACGTTTACAAAGAAAACAATTGAAAAAAGAAGAAGAGAGAAAACAAACTGCAACAGCTGTTTTTTCAATGCTACCGGACTTGGAAGTTTTCTAAGAATTTGTACAGTACGAAGCAACATGTTAGAGAAGGTTGAAGTCTTTATTTGTATAGACCATAAAAACAGTGTGTTCAATAGGAACAATTTTCTTATGCTATAAAAACTTGGGAAAATTTTTCCATAATATTTGATTTGTTTTGTATGTTCACATTGACCTTGCCTTCGCAATATGTGTGCGCTTTCTTCTTCAAGCCTTCGCCGATATTAGTAGTATAACATATCAACATTTTTTTGAAGTCTGTCTTTATTTTTTGTATAATTTTTTTTGTATTGTGCCATATCTTTTGTATGACTTGGAAGATAACAGCACGGTTTTAAAAATTCAAGACTCTGCGAAGTGACGCAGATATTCAATAATTTTCTTTTATAACGTCATCGGACATTGCAAAAAAAAACAATAGAAAAACCGCGGACTAAGATTTAATTCTATTCAATCTGTCGCAGTCGACGGATCAACATCTCTAATCAGTTTGTGTCAATTTATTAGTTTAAGATTGTAATGTCATTTAACAATTATATGAAAAGAAATTAAATGAAATGAATTACAAGGAATTGTTAAAAGAAAAAATAAGTTTTCAGATAAAAAAGGTTTCACTTTATCAAAAATTTTTTTTCTTGTAAACACAAAATGATAGCTGAATTTTCTGCCGTTGTACGCGATAGTCATTACACTGTTTAATGCTGGCGATATTTCCGTTGGAATTGTATTTAAGCGTTTTTTGGCGTTCCTAGAGAACTTTTATTTAAAAAGTTATTGTTTCTGATGATTTTATAATTTATAATCCAAAATAAAAAACTATAGCTTCAAACAGAGATTTGAAAGATTCAAAATTCTTTGAATCTGGAACCTTTCGGAAATACCTCACAATGATTGAGTATAAAACATAACATTTGAAATATATTAGAAAGATTTCTGTAACGTTCCATTAGCAATACATATTTCAATTCAAACATTTTTTGTACGTTACGTACTATTTATTTCTGGAACGGTCATGCCGAGTTGGTACATATGTACGTAGATATCTTTCTGTTGTATACGATCTTTCGATTGGAATTCAATTAAAAGAATAACTCGATTGTCAATATCTTGAAAATAGAGATTTTATATTGTTGGCAACACTGCCACTGAACAATTTCCTTAAAGTGCAGTACGGTTTTTTTCTTGTCAAAGTTCTCGAAAAATATTAGAGTTCTGCTCAAGTGTGTTTTATTATAAAAAAAGTGGTTAGTCAATCTGTAATTAAATTGTGTGAAAAGCAAATAAAAAAAAATTTAGTCATCGATTAGAATTTAATTTCCTTCCAACTTAACTCTATTACATTTATGGCGAGTGAAAACATTCTATATAATTGGCAACGCTGCGACTGAACAATATCCGTAATGTACAGTACGGGTTTCAATCGATTAGAAATTAAACTTGATTTTTAAAACTCCGTTTTATTTTGCAAAATTCTTCAAAAATATTAAAGTTCTGGTCAAGTGTGAGCTCTCAAAATGAAAAATTTGGTTCTTAAATAAAAAAGTGATAAAAAATCTATAATTTAATTGAGTGAAAAGCCTACAAATAGAGCAAAAACTTTAAAAGTGTAAAATGAAAAAATCAAAGAAATCGGTGGCTCAGTAAGTGCATGTATGTGTATGTGTTTGTGTGTGTGTTTAACGGCAATGATTAAAGTTACAATTTGGGGAAATGGAACAACAGCAGAGAATAAAAGGTGAGTGATTTAAATCGTTAAATAATTAAATAACATTATTCATAACATTTCATACAAACTAGATTTTTAAAGTTTTAATTGTTACTTATACATAATTTGGAAATACATTGAGAGACTTTACTTTAATTGTCCGGTCAGTAGAGACCTTTGCGTTGTAAAAGGTTGAAAAATATCGATTTTTACATATCATCGAGATCGAACCTGTGAAGACGAATCAAATTTTTCGACTTTGTGCAAATTCTGCATTTTTTCCCTCCTCGCTTCAAAGGTGTCCAGAGTTGGTTACTATCGCTAAAACTTCTAAACAAAAGATCTTACGATTAGAATGACTGTGCAAACTTAAAGAACACAATAATCTGCACATCGTCTATCTCGGGTAGAAAGGCCCTAACTCATTTTTTTCTCTAAATTAACTTTTTTGTCGATGACAATAACCTCCGCTATATTTTATCGATATTGGTATTGTTAGTTAGGTAAAGGTCTAAGCTAAAAAACGCATGCAAAATCTCATCCCTAATCTCTCAGGAAGACGATTAAATAAGGAAAGGAATGGAAGCGAAAAATCCATGTTTACATTTAAGTATGTCCATAGTTTTGTAACGGCTGTATTGATTTCAAAAATAAAAACGTGATATTATAGATAATCACTGCGGCTATAATTATGAAATTCAAAACTTGATGTAAGTGCTGCCATTTTTAATATATGTATGTCGGATATGCCTATTTTTGGTGCAAATGTTCTACTGTCAAAAAATCATTACGGATACTTTTTACACAGCATTATGCTAAAAAAGTTTGACGTTTTCAAAGTGTTAAAATTGGGTTCTATCTGAGAAACACTACGCAAATAGCCAGACTTTATAAGAAACTTTTTGGATGAAAATAAGTTTAAAATAATTTTCATTTTATGGATTAAATTCCATCATCATGCTAAAAATAAATTAAAATAGATCTCCCATATTAAGCTGGCATCAAATAAATAGATATTTTTTGTGGTTTCTCTTCATGGTCTTTTTTCGTATTATTTTTTCATTAATTTTCATTTGAAGAGACGTATATTTTGGACTTGTAATTTTTTGTCAATTTCTCGTGTTTCGTATGAAAACTTAAAGCTATAAAAAAACATAACAATTCTGTCATAATAATTAAATAAGCTTAAAACTACAATTCTAAATTTTTAGTATTTAACAACTAATTATCTTGATCTTTTTCTTCATCGCTTATGTGTTAGTAAAAAAACTTTCAAGAAAATTTTAAAAATCAAAATTCATGTAAGTTTTTTTTAAAAAAACTTGTTGATCAATGCAAAAACGTTAACAATATAAGTATTGCATTTTTAAAAAATGTATGTAGTGTATAATTCTATAAATTACTTAAAATTGTATTTAATTTATTTACAAATAACTACATTACACTCTCATTTGCACTTTCTTTATTTTTTGTCATTTTTTTTATAAAATTTCAGACTTTAGTCGAATTATTTAATTAAAGAAAATAAAAAGATTTCTTTAAATACTGGATACAAACTCTAAAAAAAGAATTGATATAAAATATTTTCTTTTGTCGAAGCTTAAAATTTTTCTTTTCTTTTGTTTGCTGCTTCGTTTAAAGTGAAAAATGACTACGCGAATAAATTAAATTTGCAAATTAAAATTTAAATAATTTTTCTTTTAATTTAATTGTTTTTATGGCCTAACGAGAGTTTTCTACTTAAAACTAAAAGAGGTCTTCAGTTCGCTTAAAATTCTAGATTGTGGCTCCAGGTTACACAGTGCCATTCAGTTGCTTGGTACCATTCTCCAGGGGTGTCTTTTTAATTTCACCATTCGTCAGCAGCGCTGGTAGTTCAGCATCAAGTTGTGCCTTTTTTAGATCACCATTCGACAATAACGCTGGTGTCTCAGCATCCACATGGCTGCTTAAACGTTTAAGGAATGCCGTTTCTGGACTATTCCAGCTTTGTACATCGGTTTTTCCGAGCAATACGAAAAGCAGGTTACCAACAAAATAGAAACCGGCAGCAATGAAGAACACAATCCGCCACTGATCAACATCAGTCTGAAAAAGATAAGAAATGTGAAATCAGTAAAGATACCATAAAGCAGTAATATCTGGAAGCTCAAGAACTATTTCATTCATGACAAAAACTTACCACATCTGTTACGACGAAACCAAAAGCTAGTGGCGCCAGCGCACTCATCACATTCGCCGTACCATTTGTAATGCCCATCAGTGTGCCAGCATAGTTGGGAGATAGATCAATATGATTCACCTGGAAGCCCAAATAAGTTGCAGCACTAATACCCACTGTGATCGTAAGTAACACTACAGCCAGACTAGCGTGATCGCGGTTCACATAACCAAGCGCAATCAGCGAAATCATTGGAATCCAGTGACCGATTGAGTTGAAGAATTTGCGATTAAAAGAAAGCGATACGTTTTCCTTCCGCGCCAAGACCTTGGACAAATAGATGAAGAAGAAACTGAGCAGCAACATGAAAAGATATGGCAGTGACGACAGCAGCGCGCTATTTGCCATATCCACACCCAAGACGTTCTTCATATAGTTGGGGATTTGTGTCAGCAATGTCCAGAAGCCCCACATATGTGTAGAGTGCACGATGATAAGCGAAATGAATGGTGGTGAAGAAAAGAACTTTAGCCATGGTGTGGGTGCATTTACAGTGCTAGCTGTTTGGCTGCTGGCACTTGCAGCATTACTCAATGAAGTTTCAATAAATTTGCGTTCTTCCGGTGAAATACGCTTATGTTCAGCGGGTGTGCTGGCTGCAAACAGGAACCAAAATATGGCCCAAACGAAACCCATGGAGCCCGATATGTAAAAAATACCAGGCCAGCCGGAAGTTGATTCGGCAATAAAACCGCTCATTGCAAGAATAACGACTGTACCGAATTGCGACCCAGAATAACAGTAAGTGCCTAAAGCACCACGTTCCTCGACAGGCGCCCATTTCGCCAACATCGCATGTGTAGCTGGATGCACTGCACCTTGCAATAGACCTTGCACAGCACGTACACCAAATAATAATTTCCAACCACCTACTGACGCAGCGAGTGGTGTCAATAGTGTCAGCAGTGAGCATAGGGTGACACCTACAAGTAATAGAGTCTTAGCACCATAACGTTGTGCAATATGTCCACCTGGTATTTGCGTAACAATGTAGCCCCAGAAAAAGCTACTCTGCAAATACCCTTTTGTGCCCTCATCCCAATCGAATACCTATAAAGAGAAGAGATTAAAAAAATTTTAGTATTGAATTCATTGAAATAAAACCATCAAAATCAATAACGCAAAACTTAATGTCGTCGTTTCTGGGTCTTGAGTATCAAAAGACACATCATTTCATATTGAGAACTTACCTCAACATTACTTCTCGTCGCATTCTTATCTGTCATGGCGACAATGGCCACAGCGAGATTTACACGAAGGGCATAGGACAGTGATAGACAGAAGAAACACAGCAGACATTGTATATGACGGGTACCGATAAGTGGACCGGCTGTAAATGAAAAAAAAATTATAATTAATCACTTGAATTGTAATTACATAAAAAGTACTGCTACAATGGAAAAAATTATGCGATAAAAGAGTGGCTGAAAGTATCGCTTCTTATCAGTAGTACCAAAAATGATAATAAACACCAAAAGGTCCTTCAAAGAAACACTTTTATATAGAAAATACCTAAGCTTACAACAAGTGGAACAATAATAAAAATAAAGTCTTATCTTTATGTAATCAATTGCGAAACTATAAACAAAACAAAAGAGTGAAAAATAAAATAAAAAGTAAAAACATACAAAATGCAAGAAATTATGAGACCAACCCACTGCTGATATTAAAAATATCAACGACAATATCGCTGTTTTATTCGAATACTCGACAGACTCTCCTCCATAAGACGTGATATGTACAACGGGTATTTTGTAGTAGGTGTGATTGTGTTCATACTACGCACGAGATTTTCTTAGTGCACAAGAATGAATGATTTTCAGTCAAATGTGTGGGGGGGGGGGGGCAGCTTTTAGTGCTTAAGTATGTTTATGGATACACGTTTCAAAAAGACTCAAACAACAAGCTTTTTTCTCTCTTTTGGTTCTAAACAGTAATGTAGAATTTTAGTTTAATAAATAAATAAATTTAAAATTTTACTCTCGAGTACAAGATGATATACTTTCATTATCAAATGACGCTATATTATAATCATAAAAAATACCATAAAAATGTGACTTTTTACTTATTCTTATCAATCAGGTCACATTTTCTGGTTAATAGTGTAATAAGGCACGTGATCCCAAAAACAAAAAAAAAAATAAAATAAAATACATAAATACATATGTATTAAATTAAATTAAATAATGCTATTAATAACTTCTTAAAGTAGGGGATGGTTCTATAACAGAAGCGATAAGATCGATAATCAAAACAAAACATTTGTGAGACGTTCCATGTCATTCGGATCAGTGTTCTCTCCGAAATTAATCGCGATATACAAAAAACCATGAGAGTTCAAGTTATTCTTTAACAATACTACCTTCAGATTCAAGGATATGCTTTAAAAAATTAATTGTGTAAGTACAGCGTTGGGCAACTTAAGCCCAAAATAAAAGGGATCACCTTGACCTGTGAGAATCGGACTATGTAATTGTGCTTCCCTTGAATTAAGTCTGGGAGGTCTTGGATTAATTCGATTTCCTTGAGGGTAATAAATTGATATTTACTTTGTTTAAGATTGAATTCTTAACTTAAGTAATTTTTTGATCGTTCACATTAAGAAAGAGTGTAAATATGCGATAAAATCATAAAACTAAGAGAAAGCTTACGTGGATGAGTGTTCTTAAAATTAATGTAGACGTTAAGAAACAAATTTTTTTAAACTTAAAGTCTATTTCCCTAAAATTTCTACAACTACTTTTACAAGTTCATTTAAATTGTACTTGTTCCCAAATATCTACTGTAATATTCATCATATTTAATTATCACTGATCATAACACAGCTACGAATATATCACTTTTAAGTGGTCATTCTCAAATACCAGCAAGAAAAAATCATAAACGGAAAAGCCACTGGATAAAAATGTTTTCCCATTTAATGCACAAGAATGCAAAAGTCATAAATTGCATTCCTAAATGAAGAAAAAAATAAAAAAGTAAAAATAGAAAAAACGAATTAAAATCGACAGGTTGTTATTTTTAAAATAAATTAGAGCCTGCGTCAAAACACCAGAGGCATTCGTAAATAGAAAAGGTAATCAAAGCTTGTTACTGCGACGACGACTATGATCGTAGATGGCGCGCGATCGCACCATGAATTAGTCAGCGTTATACAAGGCAATAATAGCATGTGCTATGGAAGCGCCTACGGGACATAAGATCGGAAGCGGACGGAATGAAGTGAAGCTTAGTTTAGCAGAACAACAACAACAACAACAACATAGCAAAGAACTTGTTCATAATTTATATATTCTGAAGGCTACTTTAATGTGCATTGTGCTAGCTGTTGATCAGACATGAAGCTTAACGTGTTGCCAGACGGTTTTTTGTTTTTTTCCCCCAGAAATAGGTTTGCACTAACATAGTGATGTCGATTTTGATGTAATGTGTTATTCAGTGACTCAAGAGCTGCCTTTAATTGCATTCAGAGCATAAAAAGTGTTGGAAAAGCTCGCGTTGAATATGTGTGACAATTGACTTTTTAAGTCTGGTAAGCTTACTCTTAGAAACTTCAAGAGACAGCTTTCTCCACCAAACAACTGAAGAATTGGTAATAATTGTGTATCGGAATTTATAATTATTTTACTGAGCCTAATGTTCTGTACAGTGTTTGTCCACATCAGAAAAGTTCTACTAAAAAACTTAATTCAAAAAAAAAGTTTGCGAAATACCAAGTGTAATTACAAAATCATTTTGCATTTTTTGCTTGAGTTCTCAAGAGATCTATGCAATAAAGGAAACATATCATGTTTAGATACTATATTTTAACTAATCAGCGTAAAAGTCACTGATGATTCCTTAGCTTCAGTCCGTTTTTTTTTGTTAAATATGATTTGTTTTGCAAGTACACAAAGAGAGTCAATTATATCCAAGCCTAGGCTTGTGCATTTAGGTCTGCTCAGGGCAGTCAACACTGAGTCAACTACCAAATATTAGTAATGCAACTTTATGACAACTCGTGATAGAAAGCTTAGACCCAAAAACTTTTATACAGAAGAGGAATTAACCTTATCCTCAAGACTTTTCTCTTGTTAATTTCTTGAATTTTTATTTTGAAGAAACTGAAATTCGAAAACATTAAATCTCGAATAAATTTAATACTTTCTTAAATTTTCCACAGAAAAATTGGAAACACTGATACTTAACAACTAAAATATCGTGTAAAATTGGCATCACCGTGTGCAACACAGCATACTGGCACACCACGGTGTCTTAAAGTCGTTTTTTTTTCGCAGTTGTGTTGAATTGCATTACACTTGCATGCTTGTGGTGAATTTTAAAAACTCGACTAATTTTAGCCGCATTTTTGGAATTTTAATTATGTTAAAACGAAGCAAACGTTAAAGAAGAAGAAAAAAAAAGCAGAAAAAACGCCGATACTTAAAGACAGTTCGTGTGTCTCGTGCGTAGAATGCGTCGGTCGCATGTTATATTTTTAGCAATTTGGCTCTCTCTCACATTTATCCACTGATGATCTACCATCTCTCAATTTTTTCCTACTCAGATAAATATGTACTCTCTTTCGCAGTCACCGGTTTTCATTTTCATGCTCATGCCGCTGATTTCTTTTATATAGCGACTCTCTCACAATGTTGAATTTATTTTTGAACAGTGTGTCAGTCATGCCTCAGGTCGGAGTACATTTTGGCCCACTACCTGTTTTGAAGAACAACGATCTTGCCAACAGCGTTTTTTGTTGGCTTTGTTGTTGTCATCGTCGTCGTTGTCTTTGTCGTTTCATTCACGTGATTTGGTTCGGAAAATTATACAATTTTTTTTTTCTACTGATTGGTTATAGAGCAATTTTTTTTTTTTTTAACTACCTGAACGTATAATTTTGCGTAAGAAGACCAAATACAATTTCTTAGATTTTATTTTTAGATTAGTTTAACTATTTAAGGTGATTCAACTTTTTTCTTTTGCAACTCTTTTGCAATGCATTTTTTTTATGCGGAATGTTATTAAAAAGTTATTTTTAGTTTTTCATTGTCCATTTTAAGACTTTGAACCACATTTTCCAGTTTTTTGTTTGTTTCGCATCATGAGCTTGCTTTGATACGAGTACCTTTTAGAAAATTCAGAGAAGTTTAATTGTTATTATTAACATATTAATGACTATAGAAATATATAGTTAATGAGTTTTACCCACTGCAGTTATTAGCCTTCTTAGCTATTTTAATAAAAGCTCTGACTTTATCTTTTAAATTAATGACGGCTTGGCAATGAAATTCCTGTCAATTCAATCATAAGAATTCTGACAAAAACATTAAATTTATTATCTATCGATTCCTTAACTTCTCACATTGATCTGAAGTCTATGTCATTTAAGCCAATTTGAGACATATAATTTAATAAAAATGTGTGTTTTCAAATGATTCAAACCGTCGATAACAAATCTGTTCTAAAAATAAGCAACAGCGAAAGAAAATAACAGATATATGTAAGAAAAATTACTGCAAAATTTAATAGCAACAATAACAACAACCAGCTACAATAATAATAAAATAAAAACAACCACAAATTATTGTTCAAAACAAAACTTTTTTGTAAACAAGTATACTTTTTTAGGTGATAGTACTCGTAAGTAAAGTCCACTTTAGATTATCTTATTTGAACGAACAAAGGCAATGCCATTGGGAGTATTTTATAGATTTGAAAACAAAAATGAAATTGTTTGTGATCGAAAAACAGCAAAACAATTAGCGCTAAACATAAAATGATCAAAATCTATCTATGAGACCAATTGGAATAATCAGGAAACCCAAAATTTCTTTGGTTAAAAAACTACCGGTAAACGGCAATATGTACGCATATCTTTTATTGATTATTTTTATTAACACATTAATAAATATAGTTACTTTTTTTATTGCATTTGTAAACAAAGTCATTTAAGTTTTGTTTGTTTTAATTGTTTTTTTTCGGTTCAATTTATTTCTGAACGAAGTTAAAAGAGATTAATAGTTAATTTATGAATTTACCTATGCTTTGATTTGCACGGTACGTAAATCACACGATTTTCAAATTTAAAAAGAAAGACTTTTTTCATACATATATTGCGCATTTGAATTATTTACGTACACACATTTCACAAACACTAATCGCGAGTGTCAAATGGAGTAGATAAGATGTGTAAATAAAAATGCATTTGATAACATACTATCGTCCAATAATGTCACCAATAAGTAATTAAAACATTTTAGCACAAAGTCAAACAATTTCTATGGAAAACATTTCAATGTAATAAGACATATTAAAGGTACATATATAACCAGCTGGTACAAAACTTTGATCAACCCACGTCGCCGCAAATATGATGAGATCTCATATACAAAAATTGCTTTTTTGGTTTTTGTTGATACCGCTTGATCATTGTGGAATTATTCATAAATTATACATTTTCACCACTGGCAACATTTCAATTCCGGCAATTTATCGCTAGTTATCTTTCTTTCTATTCATTGCTGGTGTCTATATCAAAAAGTGAACATTGTGGAATGGATGTGATTTCCAATGGTTTTCATCTCCCAAGTTATCCCACAAGGCGCTTGACTAAATAAGCTCCATTAAACAATACGGACTCCTTCCGCTTCACCAGAAGTTTTCAAACTAAACACAATTTGTAATTTGTCTGTACATTGGTATCGAAGCTTTGAAAAACGGTGTTCACGCCGACGATGTTCTTTCTTGTCTTTATTAATTTCAACTCATGCACTAAGTTTAACTGTAATGGAAAAAGGCAAAATATGTCTCCATAAATAGTTACTTCTTTAAACGATTGTTCTTTACGTCAGCGATGGTCAGGCATCCATTGGTTTCAGAAGACTTAAAGTTCTTTATTGGTTACTTAGCTGCATAGAATATAAGCGTTAGATTGTTGTTATCATTGTTGCTCTTTGCTGAATTAAAATTTTGTGATTACCGTTAGTTCCCATAATGATTTTACTACATACATAGATATGCCTAAATAAGATATTTCAATCAATTGTTCAGATGATTGATCGATCTAAAGTAATGCATGCTTTTTGATACAAAATGATTTCATTAAATCATTAGTTGTTTTGTAAAAAAAGTATTAAACTTTAAATTTACTTTTAACAATTTATTAACGAAGTGAATACCTTTAACACAAATTTTAACTTAAAATACGTCAAGACCTGTATATTAATACTAAAATATTTATAAAAAAACATCTTCATATCATTCACGATCATTTCCAAGCTTGAACCATTAAATATTATATAATTTTCATATAAAACTGTTGTCATCTTCAAAAAACATCAAAATAACAAGTTCATTAACTTCTTGACGTCATCGACATGTACAGTCACTGGCTGAAGAGCACAAAAAAAAAAGTCTGTACCAACTTTCACTTGAATTGCATTCACAGACTGAGTTTTAATTAAAATGAATCTCAACAATTTTATTGAATCAAACGAAAGTTTTGATGTTTAAAATCGTTGCATTAAATTGAGATATTAACTTAATTGATATTGAAGAAGAAGAAGAAACAGCCCGATATTTATGAATGAAATAAAGAAAACATTAAAATGAGCAGATTTCTTAGGAATTGTGCAATACAAACTTCAAAATGCCAGCCAATTCAAGATGCAGTTCAATAAATTGCCACTATAATAAAGTGCAATTTTTTGAATATTCTTATTGTATTTTGTGGCTTGCCATGGTATTTTTCCCGAAATTTGCGCCGAAAATAATTTAATGGAAACATTTTTAATATGTTATTTTTATTGCTTTTGTTTTTTTAAGGAATGACATATAAAGTTCCTATGTCTGATAAAAAAAAAACAATCCTCCTACCCTAAATGCATTTCTGCCATAAGCAGCAACGTAAATTAGCATAACATTCTTTTGGGGATTTTGTAAGTTTATGAATGAAGCTTAAACAGCATTATATGATAATTTAATGTTATCGCTAATACATTAACATTATCTTTTCACTTTGTTCATAAATATATCTTATGACAAGGTTGAAGAACATTTTTTTTTCTTTGTTAGCACTCACTTTGTTGTGACTCACTTTAAAATGTTCCATAATATATAAGCCAAATAATTTTGTTATATAGTTGATTTTTTCCTTTTTTTTTACTTAATCAGTTTGCAAATATTTAGTTAAAGTACTCTCGTAAAGCGACATACTTAGTAACATTAGTTTTAAGCCTTTTGTTAATCTTATTTGTTGTCGTATTGTGCAATATTATCATAAATTGTGCAAAGTAAGCATATCAGAACTACGAAACTTTGTAGAAGATATGTATAACCTAGAACCATTAAATGATATGGAAAAGTTTTAACCCTGAATTTTTGTATTATGAAATAATGTGTTGATTTAGAGTCTTGAAATTGAGTCACTAAGTCTTATCTAAGTAGGTGTGTCTCAAGGTCCAAAGTAGATTTGGTATTCACCAGGCGTAATAAAAGCAACATTTCATATTACTTTCTGCAAATCATGCTTGCATTCTGCATACTTTTGTTTTGCCGTAATTTTCGTAATAACTTTTTATCATGGGAAATATATAAGAACATTGGCGCACATATAGCTTTTTCGCTGACTAGTTCTGTGGGTTTTGAATGTTTTGTTTGCTTGAATTTGTCTGCGAAAAAGTTATATGTGCGTAAAACTTTAAATGGGCATAACTTCGCAAAAAATTTTAATTGTGTGTTAATCTTCGACCAAGTTTAAAATTTGTTGCGAATTTAAAATTGTAGGCTTTTTGTAAAAAAATATTTTGAATCAAATCGGGGGAATATGTGTCCCCTTATATCCTCTGAAAAACAACATAGATATATAATCGGCAACCAATTCTGAGATTTGTAGTTAGTCCGACCGCATGTTTTGAAATGGATTTGGTCTACATACATATTATTCGATACTGATCCGGAAAATGAAATTTAAAAACCGCAGATTGCACATTCAGCACAGCACATTGCACTTTGAATACTTGATAATATTTGTTTAATGTGAAACTAAACACTTTAACACAAAAGAAGCCCCCGGTATAAAAACGAGTACTGAATAGATTCGAGAATTCGCAACTGAAGTACATGCATGTCTCTTAAAGAGTTATTTAGTAGCTCTTTCATGAAAATTCAAAAAAGACTCACGCAGTCTACGTAGAAGATAACTCACGAACATAAGTTTTTAGAACCTCTTAATAGAAGCGATTTTTTAATAATCATCTTTCGGATGATTTTAGAACTCTCATAACGTTGATATTTGAATCTATTCAAATGCGATGATTTTTAGTTCTTAAAACGGAAAACCTTTGTATTCTGTTTAGAAACTTTTATATAATTTAAAAGTGCTTCTGATAGTTGGTTTTATTACACCTTTTACTTTGTTGGGTTATCAAAATTTTCTTTTCGAATAACAACTTGTGTTGGAAAAAAATATATAGCACAAGTTTTCGCTGATAATGTTTAATAGTGGAATTAAAACATATAGCAAAAATAATATTTGAGTGCATGATTAATTCGTGTCGAACTTTTTCGTGTATGGAATATCCATACAAGTGCTCAAAATTTCAAAGGATAGTTTTCTCAAATAAGCACTCTAAACTAGAAAACGGTCGGAAAAGAAATAGCTGTGACAAAATTCTTTCCTACTGGGAAGCTTTACACTGATAGGGAGGATACGGTTCTTAATTGTTTACGCTCTAATAAAAGTTTTACGACCACTTTAGATAACTTTTATTTTGCAAAGGTAGAGTTTCAAATGAGTAATGCTAAAGGTGCAAGTACAATTCAATAATTTTGTTTTATTTACATTTGTATTAACACAATTTTGAATGAATAATTTTGTTATAAGCGTGTTACTGTACTCAAGTGCCTGAAAAATTGCACTTAAAAATTGTTAAAATGTATTTACTTTTCTTTCTTACATGTGTTCCGAGAGTGTTTTATTTAATATTTTATTTATTATCAAAAGTTGTATACTAAGTAAGTAAGGTAGACGTGAAGGGTGCAAAAACCATTAGGCGATTTTTTGTTTGTTTGTTTGTTAGATATCATATTCAGATAATACCTTATATAATTCATCCTGAAGTCGAATTTTGGAAGTTAGTGCACTTAATTAAATTAGTTTAAGGCTAAACGTGGCTTGATCTTTCAATAGTGATTGCCATTGTTGAATACCGTACGCGAAAAAAGTCTCCAAAATTTATTTTATTTTACGCATATAAGGCTTTTGCATAGGTTTGGCATTCAAGTTAAAAATTTTAATTGATGAGATTAAGTGTCAATTTTTTTTTATCTCCATTTCTTAAATTTTTCTACTATACTGACACATTTATATGCACGGAATAATTTTATCAAGGCAATGTACAAAAAACAATTTGATATATATAGCAGTTAAATAATTTCATAGAAAGTTTTTTTTTATCCATTTTGATATCGTTTCTTTTTACTGATAAATTTATGGTTTCTTCATTGCGTCTTATTAACTATGGTTAATTTTTTTATATATGTATGTACATATATTAAACTATGTATATTTGATTGAACGTAAAATGTAATGTGCTATTCGCTTAAGTATTTCAGTTGAAAAGACATTGATAAATTATTCATTGTTCTTAACATCTCAAAAGTGATTAAAATATGAATGAAAAATTCAAATTGCAATCTGAGTGATTGGATTCTTTTTTTTTGAGCATTTCTGGTTTATAATATTGTTTGAAGAAATTTTTCACAACCCCAAGCTGAAATATATTATGGAATAACAGCTTAAGTCGATCTGTGATCACAAGACAATGCAGTACATACTTAAGTACTATGTGTAAGCAGATGACTTATACTGTTTCGCCTTGTCACAGATCAACTTTAGCTGTTATGCCTTGTTGTCATAGATTTGTTATTTGACTATATATAACATTGAATACTAGTTTTAACCAAGACATGATATAGTAAATATTAATGCATAGTACTTCTTATTTCATTCAAAACATGATTTGATAATTACATATTAATAAGTGCAAGTGCACTGATTTGATTGATTGTTTCAAATTATATAAAGTTTCAAGTCTATAAGAAATAAATTGTCTCTACTGTGCCATAAGTTAAAATCTGCTGTTCTTGCATTCCAAGTGAAAAATGAAGACATGCTTTTTTTATGAAATATTTGTTACTTTATTTTATTATTGTTATTAATTAATTGTTATTAAGAAAAACAAAATGTATTTACTGTTTATTTGTTTTGACATTTCTTTATGCCAAATGATGAAAAAAGTCAGTATGCAGTATATAGTATAAATATACTATGCAATAAAATTTAATGAATTTTAGCGTCGCATTTACAAAAATTATAAATAAATCAACAAAAACTCGCCAAAAAAATGAGTGCAGAAAAGTAACATGAGAGAATTTTTATAATACTCGTACATACATATGTAGATATGTTCTTTAGAGTTACCATCTAACTGGACAGACCAGTATTGATCAGATTTTTATGATAAGTACAAACTTCGCCTGGATTTTAATAAAAAAAACGTGTTTTGAAACGATTTTAAAAATTTGTATACCAGTACAGTATTATACGAGTATATGATGAGTTCAATCAATGGCCGACAAAAAAGAATTTGAGCAATAACTTGGAAAGTAAGCCAAAAGTAGAAAAATATATTAGGACCAAAGGAGAAAAAAGCACATCGATTTGATGCCAGAATAGTCCTCAAACGACAGTATTTGTCCCACTTTTCACCGTTTGGAAGCTTCCAATAAATTCTGTAATTTTGTGCAAAAATAGTTATTTTGGGCGAAAAATGCGGTTTTCAGATTTGAAAGTGCAATGTTAATTTAAAATTTTCTATAAAAAACGTATCTTTTCGAAAACGGAGATGGTCATTAATAATTTTAAAACTATAAAAAATGGGTCAAATCTTATCATGAAATGGAAATTATTATGTCTTGGAGTATGATTAAAACTATTTAAGTGAATAACAGGAATTAAGTATAATTTCTAGAATAATAAAAAAATAATATAATTTTAATTGTTTAGTTAACTAATTTTTTTTTTAAAACTCTTTACTTTTGATCGGAATTTTATTATTTTGTTTTTTATCTGGTAACCCTATATACTATGTGTATACCCTACTTGTTTACGCCGTTTTTCTAAATATTTGTATTTAAATTAGATATGTATTTAAAAATCAGAACGTATTTTAAACGAGACCACTGCCACCAACACGAAGTCTAAAGAGCGAGTATATCGAAAATGAGTAAATATGTATATAAAATTTGAACGTTTTTTATTTCTCGATTTGTCTCTAGGAGCAATTAAATTGCATTTATAAAGTAATTTATTTTATTTGAGTTATTTTTAAATTTGTTGAAATTTATTATTTTTTCTTTCATTTTTTTAGTCATTTTCTTTATTTATCTTTATTATTTTCCTCTGCTTTCATTCCACTTGGTGTTACTTTTGCCCACGTCATTTGGTAATGATTCGCAACACATGGATTCATATGTTTTTTTTTTTTTGTTTTTAATTTGTCTTATTACTTTTTACAAAATACGAAAGCAACACGATCGAAACACGTGTTTGTCGTTCGTTCATTCATATATATATTTTTGTATCTGTGTGTCAGTGAGTGTGCAGTAATAAAAAGTCTCAAAATATTAGTGTGGGTCTTAAAGTGAAATGTGAATTAATTTCTATTCTCTATTTTGCTACCACTCTCATTAATTTCTTTGATTCTCTATTGGAAGGACATATGCGTTTTCTTTGCCAATATTGAAAAAAAAGAAAATTTTCAATTTTTATTTATTGTAACAGATGGGAAATTTATATAGGAAAAGCACATTCATATCCTTGAGAATAATTTGATATGCTTCAATTAAAAAAATAGATATTTTTAAATATTATTTTTGTTTATTTCCGAATTTAAACAGCATTTTTATTTTAAATAAAAATTTATTATATTTTGAATTAAGTTGTCTGATATTATTGAAAATTATTCTTACTGCCGTTGAGCTAAAGTTTGTGCTTTCTAGGCATCAAAAAAATATAAGCCTAAATAAAATAAATTATAGAAAGTTAAGAATATGATAGAAAATAATTTCTCGCTAAATATTTTTTTGTTTTAGTTACTATAAATTATTATTTGTTTACTTGCAAGGCAAAATCGTTTGGAACATCTGTTAAGGAGCAGTGTATTTACAATGCACTATGCTGCCCTCAGAAGCGAAATGGGCGTATCTCAAAAAAATTCATATTCATGATTCTTATGCTATCGGATAGCTAAAGAAATTGCGCATCAAATGAACTACGCCAAATGCCGGTATCTTATCTATAAAAAAATCTCCAAAGAGAATTTTCTCTATTTCAATTTTATATGTATTTCAACAAAGTGACATAAACAAACCATCAATTATCTCGAAACGCATTTTTTTGAGATACGCCCATTTTGCTTCTGACGGCAGTATGTATTACACAAATACTTCAACATAGATACAAAGATTAAAAGGCTAGAAATCGGAATAAGCTGTTTTTTATTTTTTAATAAAGCGAAAATGTGTCACATGGAAAATTCAGAGCTTTTTCAAAGTTTTTGAGTTTCAACAAAAAAAAATATTAAAAAAAATTCAGTAACCAAAATTTTCGCTTTGTAATTATTTTGAAATCTAATATTCCATTGAGAAGTTAAGGAATTTAGTAGCTGTGACTTATACTTCTTAACCACCATGACTTCCCCCCCTGAGTACTAAAGTCTTTCCATAAAATTTTTATAAAAGTAAAATAAAAGTATAGACATTACGCTTCCGGGAGCAAGTGAAATGATGAGTCTGTATACGACTCATTTTTACCATGTGTAATCTTACCAACTCAAAAATGTACAGATTTTTGATTTGTAGTCTATATACTTAATTAATATTTTAAAGAGAGTAATCATTATGTTTGTCATTTTTGAAAAAAAAAAGTTGTCAATGAGGAAATGTTTATAATAAAAAATTTAAGAATCGATTTCATAGCCAACAATTTGGACGTTATCAATTGTCATCTTGCTGGGGTCAGCAGCTATATATTCTTTCAGGAAATCAATACCACTGAAAATATCGCGCGACGGCTTGTATGTAATCAATATTAGTGTAGTCTATATTATATTTCAATTGCAAAATACCTTTTAATGCATCCGTGTAATATGCCGATTTCACGAGACATAATTTCGGTCAAGACTCGCACTTTTGTCGATATGACTTAAGACTGGACACTTATGTCTGAAAATTTTCCTAAGTTGTCTGACTTAAATGTTTGACATAATTGACAATAAAAACAGTGACAGACCTGGTTTTCCAAATGTTTTTAATAAAAGAAAAAAACATTTCTTGGACTGGTGTCCAACCATTAAGCTTTAATGATAATTGAAAAATACAATGCCATTAGACTCAATTTAATGGAAATGGAGACAAAATGCATTAAAAATTTAATGCATTCCCCCATGTCTGGTTCCAAGCAAGCTAAGAATGAGAATTAAGATATATGTACATTTATACATATGGTGGACATTGTGAATAGTGGTAGCAGAGTTTAATTAAAATTTGTGTAGTTTTTAAATATTTTTAAAAGGTTCTAGCAATACTAAACTGATATTTTTAAAATAAAATATATTTAGGTATGTACATATACAGAAGAACACGACTGTATTATTAACTTACTAAAGTGAACTTTCAGAAACACACGAAAATCACGTACATACAATAAAAATGTTAAGTAACCTACAGTCCAATTATCGTAGTAAAAATTAAAAACAAAAAGCATTCAATGTTAAAGCTAATGTTTGAGAGTAGTTGCATTTAAAATAAGTATTAGAGAAAAATAACTGGGTAATTATTAGAAACCAAAGCTTAATATTCGATAGAGTACAAAAACCAAAGAATCCTAAGGCTATGGCACTTTCGACATTAAAACTCAAACTGGTAAAATATTAGAAAAATATATTTAGATAGAAGAAGAAATAAGAATAGATTGTATGAGCAAGATCATCACTGTTAACAAAAAAAAAAAAACCTTATTATAATTATAAATTATAAAATTACATATATGTTTTTCAGTTAACAATCATTTCGACAACTATTGTTTTGTGAATTTTCACTAAAAAAAGGTACTTCATCAAACTAAATAAAATTGTAAAGTTATTGTTGGTAACCGAATTTTTAATTAATATTACGAAGACCATTTTTCCATCTGAAAGCGCCCCTACCTATATATATGTTTTTTGTATACTGTTAATCTAAGATTTTATAGAACTTACACCCCCCCCCCCCCATGTACTTTGTGATAATGAACTTTTACTGCATTCGTCCATAGTTACTATGTCAATAAAGTAAAAAGCTTAACAGATTCTCAGCACATTCGCAAAACTTTTAATTTATCTGTAGAAATTAGTTGCAACCATTCAGATTAATTCAGTTATAAAACTGCGAAAAAACATTAAGCAATACAATAGGGGTAATGACATACATATTGTTTTGTAACAAAATATACCATCAAAGGGAGGGGGAGTGGGAGGACTTCAAAAGACGCCAAAAATAGAGCCACATAGTTTACGTACAACTCCTCTTAGGGGACGTCCATTAATTACGTGAGGTATTTTTTTGAAAATTCGGAAGACCCCCCCCCCCCTCCCTTGGTGAGATTTGATGAGATCTGGCAGGACCCCTCCCATCCCTCCCTCCCGTGAGATTTAAATTTAAAATTTTTTAATGTAAATTCTCTGCATTAAAAAGTTGACGTGAGGTTTTTCTTGACCTCCCCCCCCCCCGTAATTAATGGACGTCCCCTTATGAGAATGAAACTACGATAGTTTTCATAAATTCGAAAAGTTTTTGGTAGTGTCCATTGCTAAGCAATGCAAATAAATTGCACATTAAAAGAAATAATCATCACATAGCGTTTTGGAAAACGCCCAATTTCCCAATAAATAAATAAACTTTAATTCTCGATGAGTTCATTAAGTATGTACCTCAACCGAATTTCGATAGCGATAGTTCGATTTCGATGTCAAAGTCGAACTTAATGCCGGCTAGGTAATTATAAAATTTCGTTTGCATTTGGTATAATTTTTAAAGAAAATACACAATTGTACAAACAAAAAAAAAACGTTATCGGCGTCAAAAGAGAGAAAAAAAACAAGCACGATCGACACTAGTTCAGCCCATACAGGGTAACTAATGAAATTAAAAAACATTATTTATATGTATGTAAACACGACTGTATATTACTAAATATGTCAATATGACAATTTAACTTCATAATTTTTACAACAACTTTACATTGTTGTCAAGCGCATTATATATTTCCGGCATAAATTATACAAGAAAACAACAAAAATAATAATTTTAATAAATTATATAAAACATTACGAAAAAAAAGATAAAAATTTATTTGTGTGCTATGAAAATTGTTGTTCATTTCTGTTTGAGAAATTAAAAACTGCGCACATTTTTACTCTATTGTTTGTAGGAAAATTTACAAACTTACTAAATTAAAAAAATTGGACTTTTATTTATTTATTTGTTAAAATTTAAAGTTTGAAAAAATTATTTTTTCTTTTTATTGAACTTGGTCAGTACCATGATATTTATAGGTACACTTAGTATTTCAAAAGTAAGCTTTTGATTTTATTTTCGTACCTTTGTCAAATCTGCGATTTTTCACCATCGTGGCTGTTAGTTTTTCGTTACTGCTTGATTGAGCCAACTTGATTTAGAGTTTGAGATACTTTTGTATCTGATATTTTACTTAATACAGCTTTTCTTAGAAAAGTGCTACAAGAGTTTAGCTGTTTATTCTTCTTTATATATTTGCATCATTTATTGCACCATTTTTTTATTGAATTTCTAATTTTTTTTTTCGTAACGAAAATACTAAAATTTGTAACAAAACGATATATGCGAGTAACACGAGGTCTTAAAAAAAACTGACCGATTTATTGCTTATTTTTTTTGGTGACTTTTGTTGATGCGGCGACAAAAACACATTGGAATGACGTAAAAAATAATTTTTTTTTTGCTTAGTTTACGAAATGTCGAAACACTGTATTTTTTTTTTTTTTGATAAAATAAAACCGTGAAAAAAGTGTGAAAGAAAATTGAACTTTTATGAAAACTGTATCTTGTGTGAATTAACGCGTGAAGTCGTTTCTGTTCACGCGTTCTCAAATGAGAAACGTTCTATAATCAACTGGTTAAAATATCTGCTTGAACAATGCTTTTATAAACGTGCCAGCAACAACGATCGCAGACTGAAATTGTCCGTCTGAGTGACAACAACAACAGCAACAACGACGACTACGACGACGACGACGATACTCGAGGAGCAGCAGCTCTGCACCCAGCAGCGTCAACAGCAGCACCAATACCAACCATAACAGTAGCAACAACAATTCAGCGCTACGCGTCGGAGATATTCAGAAAAAATCGCGTGAATTCCTTTTAGACCCGAGATAACAACAAAAATTCGTATGAATCAACTTCAACGCCGCTCTACTCTGTCTTGCTAGAGCGCTCGCTAGTTCTCCCTCTCACTACTGTGCTGGTTGACTTTTCGAGTTATCAGTTTGCAGAGCGGTAATTTTTTTTCTTTTTTTTTGGCTTTGCTTATGTTTGTTGCTTATTTTTGAAGAGCAGTTTGGCGCACAAAAGTGGGAAAATGGCAATAGCGCCTAGAGGTAAAGCGGTAGACCTCTAGAAAGCCGGAGAGAGACACAGAGAGAAATAAATTTAAAGTCAACAAAAAACAACAAAAAAATAAACAAAGAAAAACAAATATTGACCACCATCAGCAGAATATCAAATAGATAGGGTAGCCGCCGTTACATCTTGTGGTTTACACCTAACAAAATACAAACAGCCTCTCTTTAGTTACAATTCTGAAGGAATCGATCGAATGTAAAAGATCTTACGAGTAATTTATTTATTTAGAAAAAAATTTATTCATTCATGTATAACTGGAACAATAGTTTATTGCCAAAAAAATATTTATTTTTTAAAAACAAAAACTGCATTTTCTATTTTCATTTGTGCCAAAAATTTTATTCGCTGATTTTCAAAAAATTTCTCAATCGAATTTTCAATACATATGTCATTTCATTTGGCTTCCATGGCAAATTTTTCTTTTTTCCATAGTACACTGAGAAAAGAGTATGCTTCCTTTAATTAAATGTATTTGGTTGATAGATTTTTAAAATATTTGTTAACTATCAACAAATTTTGGTAGTTATTACCATGTCCTTAATTGAAATTTAAATGGCTGATTATTGCGCCAAACGTTATATTAGTTTGAGTCGATTGAAAAAATTTGTTTGTGTTGAATATATGTAATTTGTTAATACTATTTTTATTTGATTTCACTTCTCATTAACATGAAAACATTACAATACACAACATATTCAAGTAAAGCACTACTTAAGTATATTCTGCTTGGTACGCAATTTAGGTATTTATGATTGTATAAATACAAACGACATCCTATATAAAGATGTAACGATATTGGAAAAATCGTTTTTGGTAATCGGTTTTTAGCACAAATCGGTATTAATGAATGTAGGTATATGTTTGCGAAAAGAAAATATTGTTTTAATCAAATACATGATTTAGGGATTATTAACAAACGAATGATTGCTACAAAATAATATTTGTTTCAACCAAAATATGATTTGTTAATTATTACCAAATATATACATAACTGATCCAATAATATTATTCAATTCACTGTAATATGTGACATTTTAACATATATCAAATATTTAATTCGCCTATATCAAATACACTATTTGTTAATTATTACCAAATTTTGGTATATATAATTTAATGGTTTTCTCAGTGTAGGTACTTGCTCGTGGAGAGTTAAGTCATTAAAAACTAAATTTAAATATATTTTTAATTATTACTTGTTAATGATAATTTTTATTGACCATGGCTACATCCCGCAAGAACTTTTATGTTTTAAATTTAAGTAGTTACAGTCGTGTCTGGATATATTGGACACCCTATATAGTAAACACCAAAATTTTTACTCTTACGCGAAAAAGCGGTCCAAAAGTCAATTTCTGAACGTAAGAAACAAACATGTATTCGCAAATTTTTTCACTAAACATATGTACATTTCTATTTTCCCACAAATTTATTCTAATTAACTCATTTACATATATGTACATATTTACAAATGTAAATTTTGAGCAAATGAAACGAGTTTTTGAACAATAAACTGTCAACTTTGATATAGTGAACTACCTGGATACTGTGAACAGACTTTTCAAGAATTAGTTCACTATATCCAGACACGACTGTAGTTACTTTCTTTTTGTGGGTGTTGCCTTCTAAATAAAATAATTGAAAAAGATTATTTGTCTCTTAAAAAAAAATTGCATACATCCCCCATCCACCCTTTTGGCACAAAATCATAATAAAACGAAAACTAACTAAGTTTTTACGACGAATTATTTTGTGAAATTATTTAGAAAAAAAATTTTCAAAACAAAAGCAAAATTAATATTAAATAGTAAGATTGTCATTTTTGGCCCTGAAAAAAATTAAATAGCATGCAACTGGCTGGTTCGACTAAGCTTAACCACATTGAATTTGGTAACATTTCATCAAATAGCTCGCAGTATAGCGTTTTGAATCTTGTGTTTACATGTGAGTTATTACTTTTAATTTGGTGGTAGACTGAACCATTCCTTATATGTACAATGCGGCCTCCGTTAACGCAAGCTGCCTCCAGTTTTCTTAGTCAAGTTTTGTTAACAAGATATATGTATGTTGTTTAAACAAAGTCTCCATCTTTAACCAATTATGAATTTGTCAAAAAATCTGATGCTCGTGAAGTCGTCGGAAATATTTATGGTTCAAAAATTAACAACTTTGAAAAGTATTCTTTAAAAATAATTAAGAGCTGTTTTCAAACGATACCCATTTTGTTGCAGTCTAAAGCTTAGTAAATAAATCTGAATGTCAGTCTAGTACATGAACATAAAAATATAATATGTATGTAATTTTTTTGCTCATCTGTCACTAAACTTACATTGCGACTAATCAATGTTGATTTTTTCTAGTAAAGTTTGCTTTCTTATTCCTAATATTCTCAAGGAATTTTTTATTTTTTTTTTAAGGAAAATCTGTTTTTTTAGTTAGTTACACTTAGACCTTACGCAAAAACCACATTCGCAATGAGAATGAGTTTTACAAAATAATCTTTCTGTGTGTAAACGGGAATGTAAAAAATAAAACTTTTCTAGCGAATAAGTCCATGTGTAAATTGGGAATTACTTAATCAATGTTTTTACTGTATGAGTAATTTGTTTTTTTTTTTTTTGTTCTCATTTAATTAATGAAAGTACATCACTCTCATTTTTTTCTATTTCATGGCTAATACAAATTCTCTTGCTCTTTCTGTCTATTTCCATTATCGCTCTGTCAACTATCTATTCCAATGTTGCTGATAAAGATTGCTGCTGTTGACATATTGTTATGACTTGCGTTACCAACATCTACATTTCTATTCATTTTATTTGATTTTAATTTGTACTTTTTGCTTACATATGTATATAGTAGTACCGCCTGCGTTCGAGAGTTTATTTGAACTGCTGTCTCATGCCTTTTGTGTAAATTGTCTTCCTATGAATTTATGGTCATGTCTTCTTTATTATTAGCAAGAAGTATGTACTTAATTATTTTTACATTTTTCTTAAAGAAATTAAGTCAACAGTTATTGTTTTTTATTGTACATATGTTTATGTATGTATGTATGTAGTTACAAAGTTTTATGGAAATTTTTCAATTATTTGGATCTTTTTGTTGTTTCATTCAATTGTTTTCATTCACAGTTTGTGCAATAATAAATTTGATTAATTAGCTATTCTAACGCTATTGTTATGTATAACATTTTAAATATAATTTGCTTAAAAAAAAAAAAAAAACTTTATGAAGCATGACATCCGAATGAACACTGTACTCGTATATTGTTGTATGATCTGAATTCATTTTCATCATGTATGAAATGCCAGAACGTTTGCGTCCTTGTGCATGAAAAAGTTATGTTACTTCGCAAGATAAAACTGGGAACAAGTGCAAAGTAATGAGCAAATTATATTTTGCTCAGATTCCAGTGGTTACAAAAGGAGTATACACTGAAAGAAAATATATTTGATTTTTTTAAACAGACGGCTGGTTAATTTATTTTAGTTGATTTTTTTGTGTTTCAATAATTTTAACAAGTAAATTTAAAAAAATTAACAGGAAATAACTACAACCCTGCTGGTAAACATTGAGTTTTTTTTATAGAAATGCAAATATCTAAATTTGATGTCGTGTATGTACAATTCTGAAAGAAAAAACGTAATAGCGAATCATAAAACTTTATTTAGATTTCATTCAATACTTACGCCGAAAAATATGCAACATTTTCATTACAATGACCCCAAGTGGTCTCAATCGATGATGGGTCCCTAGTAATGGTCATAGAAACGGGGCCAATAAATAAAATTAGTATCTTGGACTTGGATTTCCGAGCTGTCCAAGAAAAAGTGATTAATTCATATGAAAAAGCGCTTATAAGGTAGGTGAAAACTAAATTTGGTCCGATCTGGACAAGAGAGGTGTCAATCTATGGGTAATAGAAACGGCCAATAATATAAAAGTGGCTTTGTTTTATTTTTTGCAATTTTCTAGTAAATTTAAATAGAATTCTTGTCAATATAAATAGATGCCTCGTTAATATTATTAACAAGCCTCAATTGAGTTTAACCATATATAGCTTTGAATTAACTAGATTCATTTTAGTTATTTTAAATCAGATTTCTGGTTGAAATAACAATATTTTAACTCGACGCCAAAACATTACGTTTCCTAGTTGCATTAACCTGGTACTAGTTGATTTTTTCTCAGTGTAGGAATTGGAAAATTTTGCAAAAAGCTGTTAATATTGTAGGTGAAAGCCTTTAATGGCCGTTAATTAGACTTTTTAACGTCAGCTATCAACTCTACTAAGGACTTGCACAGCGAAACAATTGAAGTTAAAAAATTTTCTACATTACTTCTTGATCCAATAAAGAAATTGTTTAAAGTTAAAAATAGTTGGCAAAGAAAACTGAAGAAAATTTTTCATACAAATTTCAATAGAACAAGACCAGAGTACGAACTTCTTGCTAAACAAATTTCACTCCTGAAGGTTATTATAAAATAACAAGTAGAAATACATCAAACTCAACTATTACATTTCATTGTAATAGAATAAATTTTTACGAATTCTATGTATATTCTTTCCATGTTATTCCTTAGTGTTATAATGTACCTAATCGACTTGAAGCCTCAATAAAATTTACTTAAATTTTTTTTTTTTAAATTGACAAATTTATTTCTATATCAAATAAATGACAAGATTTCATTATAATAACAATTCGATATTAACATCCGATGTCATCCACGAAATCAAAGAAACTTCCTCAATATATTGCCTCCATTGCAGCAAATATTGGTGCTTTTGAATTCGGCATCCATTTGGGTTGGTCCAATGTAGTGCAAAAAGAATTTGAAGACGGTGAATATGGGTTCCCCTGCAGCAAAGAAGAATTTTCTTGGATCAGCTCAACCGTTGTTTTGGGAGCGATGTGTATGTGTATACCTACTGGATATTTCATTAATTTAATAGGACGCAAGTGGACAATGGTTGTTATGTGTATGCCAAATTTAATTGGCTGGATATTGATTCTCATGGCACAGAGCCCAATATGGATGTACTCAGCAAGATTTGTACTAGGTATCGCTTGTGGTGCATACTCTGTTGCGATACCTGTCTATGTGGGAGAGATAGCACAGAAAGAAATACGCGGCTTTCTTGGCACGCTTTTCGAACTCATGATATGTGTTGGTATTCTATATATATGGACTATTGGTGCCTTTTTAAAAACATTTGAAATCAGTCTTATCAGTAGCATATTTCCAGTTCTGATGGCAATTCTTATGCTCTTTATGCCAGAGTCACCAACATGTTTGATAACGAAAGGTGATTTCGAAGCTGCAGATAAATCTTTTGCATGGCTTCGTGGCAGAGAGTATGATTCAACGTCTGAAATCGAGGCTATAAAGGCTGTTGATGCCTTCGACAAGGCACATCCGGTTAGAATCTTCAAAGCAATTAAACGTCCTGTGACAATACGAGAATTTATCATTAGTAGCATGCTAATGGTTTTAGCGCAAATGAGTGGTATAAACGTGGTTGTTTTCTACTCTGCAGATATTTTTCGAGCTACTGGCGTTGGACTTAGTCCTGAAATTTGCACGTTATTGCTTGGTATTGCACAATTGTTAGCCATTTTTATTGCCTTGTTTCTGATGGATATATTGGGACGTCGTAGTTTGTTGTTGATCTCTGGAACTACTAACGCCATTTGTACTTTCGGTTTGGGTTTATACTTTTTACTGAAAAATAACGATCCAGCGTTAGCAGAGTCACTTAGCTGGTTACCGCTGGTCAGCACATGTACATTTGTTGTAGCTTTCAGCGTGGGATATGGACCAATACCGTTTGTTATGCTAGGTGAAATATTTGCAACGGATATTAAAGGAATAGGAAGTTCCACTTCAGCCACAATAAATTGGTTATTTGCTTTTATTGTCACCAAGACCTTTGTGAACTTAAAGAATTTATTTGGAGCTGGTGGTACATTTATGCTGTTTGCAGGCATCACAGTAATAGGTGTTTTCTTTATATGGTTTCTTGTAATTGAAACAAAAGGGAAGTCTTTGAATGAAATTCAAGAAGAATTGAATTCTATGCATAAACTGTAAAATCTGTGTTCAAGTAGTTAGATAATAAAAAATATAAATTTATGTAAAAATGTGTTGTAAAATTTAAAATGGATTGTAAATATTCAGTTCAGTTTGTAGGTTTCAAAGAAAACAACTGTCAAGTATAGATTTTATATCTCGCACAAAATATATTGAAATGCGTAAAAATAAACAGTGGGAAAACTTTTTTTAAATCGGAATATATTTGAACTGATTTTACCCATCTTACTCAAAGTTTCGTCATTTCTCCAAGGTATATTTTGTCGAATTATTATGGAATAGACTTAAGAGAACCGAAAGTTTAACCATAAAAAATACTTACAGACTTATGTAAATAAATTTGTCAAATTTTGAATGAGGTTTTCTAGTGAATACTTTGGTCATATAGTACTTATACATATGAGATCTCATAAAATTGTTTCTCGTAATTAATTTTGATACTTCTCATTACTATCTTATGTAATCATTTGGTATACAATATTATTGCAATAATAACAGTTTCAATTTTAAAGACGTAAAATAATATCATAAATCAAATATTGTACTTTCTTCTTGCATGTAAAAACTGATAGGTATAAAATGTTTATTTGTTAGGAAATAAATTGCGTTCTATTTAAAATCATGTGATATCTAAAAGAATGATTTGACATTATTTTTTAAAATAACAATTGTTGCTTTGGTAAAAAGAAATTCGTATATCAAGGTTTGGTAATTTGTTCCATCATTCTGAGTTTGCTTATGAACCAGCCAGCCAGTTTCTTCAGTGAAATATCCCTTAGATCGTTCGAATATACAAGTGCATGTGCTGGCTAAGGATTTGTCAAATTTAGCAGCCAACCAGTGACCAGTCATAGTTTTGAAAATGTCTCATTTTGTTACATAGCCGTACCCTGTATAACTGCCATTATTGTTCAAAACGGCTTGTGTTTTTCTAGACATAGACGCAACCGTAACTTGATTGTGACAGTTTTTGCCAGAAATCGTCCTTGTTTTTGAATATTTGATTTAAAATTCTTTTCTTTAATTCAGACCAAAGATTCTCAATTGGGTTGAGGTCAGGAAATTGACAGGGTCATGACAAACATTCTATATTGTGGCCCCTAAACCAAGTTTTGACCAACTTCGAAGAGTGTTTGGGGTCATTATCCCGCTGCTTAGAAAAAAATTTGTTCATGTATTTCAAGAGTGTATTTATTGTTAAGAATTATAATAAATTCTGGTAAATAGCATCTTTGTTGTCAGGCTGAAAAACTAGGTTGGTCCCTTAAGCGAAAACTATGTACTATTAATTGCAATTAACACTTTCAATTTGCTCATTATCTCAACAAAAATTGCAAAAATTAAAAATAGTGTTTTTAATAAACTTACTCTGAAAGTAAGAAAGTCTTCCTGCTTAAAAAGTTGATTTTATTCAATGTGAAAAAAAAAATGTTTTAATCTCGGAGATAAGAACTTTTATTTAAAACAATTAATTTCTCTACGCTTTAAAATAATTACTACAAGTAAAACATTTTTTTTTTAATTCTAGCATTCATATCTCTTTTTAATAATTGAATAAGTTTTTTGTCGAAACTTCACTTAAATATTGTTTGTATTGAAAGCTTAGGTATGGCTAATACATACATACATAAAATATGTATGAAATTGAATATTCAATATAATAATCAACAAGTTCAACATACTTTCCATATCCTTCTAATAATCCACTATCATCTACAGATGAAAAAACAAACGCGCACTATGTTGCATATAAAGAATGTGAGCTTTATCAGTGCTGAAAATGTACTGAATCGAGACTTGAAATGTAATTTTTGGAGGCCGAATGTATTATTTTCTTTTTGTTTTGAACACGCAATAAAACGATACTATAAGAGAATTTCAGCTCAAAAAAAAAAAATTTCATTAAGCAAAATCTATTTTTTTACACATTCTCGGTAGTGATTTTGTTTATCATGAGCCTTAAAAATCTCAAGTTAGCTACTTTTGAAATAAATGTTACATAAAATTATTTTGCAGCTATGAGCATTTTTATATTAGCAAAGTTTTAAGACTGTGGTTACCTATTATAGTGGCGTATCTTGAACATTTTTCATCCGGGGCGAAGAACAATCTGCTGCAGAGTTACCAAGTAATCTGGCTGGAATTAATTTATCATAAACTCGCGCAAAATGGTTTTTTTTTGCTAAAAATGTTAGGCCTTATGCTGTTAACGCAACGAAAATATTTGCCGCCCGGGGCGAAGAACGAATATGCCGCTCCCTGGGGAAAAATTTTTTCCATCAAAATTAAAAGTTTTCTAAAAAAAAGGTCCATCATAAAATTTGAAATACGCTACTGAATGTAGGGTTTTTAGTTTTAGGCAAAGCCATAAAGAACGGCATTACTTTACATGCAGCAACTGAAATATAAACAGCAAATTCGTGTCTTTTCATCATTTTTCCTTTGGATGACCAGTTTTATCAGGACAATTCAAAAACTGTAGACAGTTGAAAATTAAAGCTCCAATGGAAAACGCTTAATATAATGAGTACGTCAACTAAATCTGGTCAATGGAAATATTGAATAGCTGATATTTTGAAGCATGATCTTCACCTGTTCCCATGCAAAGTTCAGTTGACTCATAGATTACAGTAAACAAACAAGAAACGTCTTCTGGCTTTTACGAATATCGTTTTTCGAATTGTTGAAGCTAAGCCGGATTTTTGCGAGCAAATTCTGATGACCAACGAGGCTAGTTTCTCACACTTTCTTCTGCCGTTAACAAACAAAATTATGACTTTTGGGCACACAGATAATCTTCATACAATTCACGAAACAACATTGCGCATATGTACATAGAGAAAGTGTCTGTTCGGGCCGGTGTTTGCTCCGAAACCATATGTGGGTCATTCCTCTTTAGAGTTGGTCAAACAGTTAGTGGTTATCGATATCGGTAGATGTTAGCATACTTTGTGTTACCGAAAATGTGTGAAAAAGGTCTGAAAGAAATCTGTATCCAACTAGACGGTGGGGAAAATAACTTTTTTTTTGTCGTATATTTCCAATAACCAGATTGAGATGGCGCACCGATTATATTTTAAGTGGTTGAAACTTATTTTGAATTTGAAAATCTAACAAAATATATTCAATTAGAAACTTAATTTTTATTTTTCTGTATGTCTTTTATCAAAAAGATTTGCAATAGATAATTTACCTGTTAAAAGCTTAAAGTTCTTAATCATCCTACTTAAAAGATTAAAAGTATAATCAATAGTTTTTAGTTTCTTTGATGGATCTAAAAACTTAAGTTAAACTAAGTATGCAATCTTTTCTTATCACTACCCTGTGTTGCACTCTAATCAGGTGAAGCTACAAGTTCTAACTTGTGTATTAATTAAAGGCTAACATCTACTTAAGGTAGTTGGACATAGCAGATTTTAAAACTTAACTTTTGTTCCTATCTAGCAATTGTGCAAATAAACAATTAATATTAGTTATACTAGACACTGACAGAGAAAAAAATTAATACAAATTTAAAATGGAAACACTAAAAATATCAAAAACTCAGGGTAATATTAAATAATTTTGCAATATATTTTATTGGGTACATCTTCAAAATCCCAATTGGTTAAATATGTTTGACTGAATATTTCAAAAATAAAATGAGATGTAGAAAAAATTTGTTCTTATATGGGACGTTCTTTTACAAACCGAACACTTTTCTGACGATGCATTTTTGATTTGCCTGAAGTTTTTTCTTATGAGTTCTGTATCGAAAAAGATAAGATGCGTGTTCGAAGATTTTTTTTTTCAAAATAGAGCAAATTTAAATTTTGAGAATTTCGTGATATTTGGCTTGAAGACTCCATAACTCGGGTTCTGTTAAACCAAATAAAAATGTTTCGGTCAATTTTTGCCAAAATTCGTCCAGTTTGTAAAAGAACGTCCCATATACCTTTTTTTTCTAAAATACTAAGTATCACTGCATTTTATTTTAACAATTACTTAATTAAATACGATATAACATAAAGCAGGAGCATTAATTATTGACAAAATATTTAAAAGCACAATCATGAAACTACTCATATACCTACATACATAAATGGCAGTATTCATAAAAATTATAAAGAATTCGTATTTGTTTTACTGGAATCAAAGTCTCAATGTTGATTAAATTTTAGTTAGTTCATTTATTTCTTATAAATTTTAATTATATTGTCATTGGCTTTTTTTTGGACAATTTCTTGATAAGACTCTATGTTAAACAACAACAACAAAAATAATATCGAATATACAAATACAAAAATGTAAATAGGTAACAAACATCGGGCCCACTAAAGATTAAAAATATGTACATAGATTTGTATGTACACATATGACAGAACTAGAACCAGAGGGGTACAAGCATTTTCTTTGCAAGATGTATTGATACCGAAATGCATTAGAACATTGCGTACTTATGAGAATATTGCAAGCGTTCAGGAGAGTGTTGAAGAAGATCTAAATACAACGTTCACAACAGCTTGGTCTTTGTCCGTCCGCTTTATGGAAAATTTTATACAAAGATCATGGCTTGAAGGCTTACAAGATCCAGCTTGTGCAAGAATTGAAACCGATCGTTTGGAAAAATGATAATAAATTTTTTTGTATTGACATTACCTATTTTCAACCAGTGGGCGAACTCTAGTTGATTATAATGAGTTGATAAAAACATACAAAATTTTTATTAAGTACTTTTCGAAATCATTTGATACTTTTCGATTTTTATAAGCTGTTTTTCAATGCTTTATCAGTGGCGTCAATTCGGTAGGGCTGGGGAAGAAGGTATTGCTCCCCCCAAGGATCTGATACTAGTTATTATTCAATACATCAATTCAATAAAACCATCTAATAGTAGTAGAATTATAATTCTCGCACCTCCCCCACCCCCCCATCCCACCCAAGGTTTTGGTGAAGTGACGCTACTGCTTTATTTTTCAATACGATACAATACTTTCTACTCATGTTGACATTTCTATGTTTTTTTAAAAAACATTTTTGATAATCTACGACTTTTCGATTTTTTCAATACGAATCTTTCCAATCCTATCTATTTATTTGAAATTTTTGATGCCTTCAACTTTTACTGAGATTTCCGATTATTCGAATGTTTTTCCATATCATTCTATACTTTTCGACTCTTGTACGATTTTTCGATGCTTTTTGATATATTTGACTTTTTTGATGACCTTCGACACTATTGAAACCTCTTCATTTGTTCTATTGTAGCTTAAGTTCAACTTTTAATAGTTCCTGAACAAATGAAGAAAAAACTCAAATAATATTATGAATATTTTTACAGTTCTGGCATTTTCTGATACTCTGCCTTATCGCAGCGGAGTAAATCATACAAAACATACGATGATTTGTGCAGCACTGAGTTTTTATACAAAATTAATCGGCATTCGTTAGAAACAGATTTTGCTCTCTCATATATCAGATATTTTTGCGAACAACTAAAATCTGTTTAAGGAATTTGAAAAAAAAAAAAAAATTTTAGCAAAATACCAAGGTGTTGACAAATTCGTTGGAAAATCCTACAAAAACTAATTAAATATTTTAAATTAAGAGATTTAAATATGAGATTTAAATATAACAGAATTAGCACTAAGTGCAGTCCGTACATCCGAACTGCACAAACGTCAGTTCAATACTGTTTTCTTTATTTCAAATAGCTTTAGACATTAATTGAAATTTCCTATGAATTGTTATGAAATGTTTTATATTTTATTAGCGATTTTATTTTTCCGCGTTATCGGCTGTCTGAAAATAACTTTTCTAAGTGTCAACATATCAAAATTGATAACCCACAAAATGTGTGGAACCCTCGTGTGCAGACGCGTGAAACGTGATTATTGCCATTTTTATTGTTCGAAAAAGTTAAATCGCAAAATAGATAACACAATTTTTATGTTTTGCCAATTTTTTTTTTTCAAAGATTGCACCAGTCTATTTCTGAAACCTTGTACCTTTGTCGGATTTTTTGTCACATTCGAAATCCGATTGGATTTGATTTGATTACGTCAAATTTAAACGTAATTATTTTAAGATTTTAATTAATTTCAAATTTACTAACACTCAGCATTATGTTAAGCTGCTAGCTAATCTTATCGAAAGTTCTCCCTGATGGATTTACTATATTATGATTGCGTCAACACGTGATTTTGCAGAAAACTTATAAATTATGATTAACGATGACATTTTCTATATTAAGTCATCTAGTTTGATTAAGTGTCGGCGAACTATATTCTGTAGATAATCCTTTGTGTGGGGTCACTTTTTGATTTTTTAGAGACATTCATCGATTTTTGGCTAAATTCATATTCCTAATAAAGTCTTTAAAATTTTTTTCTCTTTTCTATATTTGTGTTTTTCGAACAAAACAAAATTTATATTATGTTTTTTGCTGAACTAATAGAAAAAACAAAATTTTTTCCATAAATTAAAACGTTTGCTAAATTTTATGAAATTCTGCTAAGAAATTTCTGCTCTTACTTGTAATTTTGCTATTGAATGTAAGACGTTATCACTAAAAATGCAAAAATGTTGGTGATATATAATGACCAAAAACTAATTTTTGAAAAACCCACTTAAATACAAAAGTTTCTCAGGTCGATAAAATTCGCTCGGTAGCTAACTTTGCATAACCCAGAAATGGATTTACTCGTCTATCATAAAGTGGGATAAATTTTCTAAAATGTTGCACTGCAACGTACATACATACTACGTATATAAATATTAATAAAAAAATAAATGTAAATACAAATGAACAGAGTGTGGCCCTTTAATTTTGCACGAATTAGTAAATCTTATCAACTTTGCAGTTGCGATTTTTCATACTTGACGTCAAACTCCTTGACTTTCTTCTATAAATGATTCCAATATATAACAAAATGTTTGTATAAATATATATATGTACGTCTCAAGCGCACAAAACAGTTTTATTTAATTCAAACAATGCGATAGCATTCGCTCACAGAACAAAAATTTAAATTTTACAGAAATGCCATAAATTTAATTTGCATTAGATGATGCTTAAACCGAGTGGACGTGAACAAATATTTTCTCAGCGCAATTACTGATGAAAGTTGGCTCCGTTGAAGCTTTTGATTTGTGATTAATTTATTGCTGCATCTGCAAATGTTGTTGTTGTGATAATTGTTGTACGTTCCTCCGGCGTTCGATGCTTTGACTTTTCCGTTTACCTCGCTCGAGTGCAGCGGAAATTCACTGTGAAAGTTGTGGAAATTTTTTTACTCAAACAAAAAAAAATTGAAACAAATTTTTACTACACTATAGTATGTAACAAAATAAACATATATTTTATTATTTAAAAATGTTAAAGATTTCATTTCTTACAAAACTTTGTTGACATCTGATTTATAACAAACTGAGCGAGTTAGACTGTGGGAGTTAGATGCCAAAGGATATGGACAGAATTCCTCGTCAAAATGTAGTCGGCTTGATTGATATAATTTTTGCCCTGATGCGAACCACAAACACTTGCTCTCTGATTGCAAATAAATAAAAACTGTTTAAATTCCTTAATACTTATCCTATTTTCATAATATCGGCTTAATCAAATAATATTTACTTGAACAGTAACTATTTTTAATAGTTCAATTGAAAAATTACTACCGCATAACTTTTGATGTAAAAATTTAACTTTTCAGGCATATTAACGTTAATTTTGGCCAAGCTTCACTGGCAACACTGGTTTTATGGCACAGGCATTATCTTTAGCTTCAAGATTTCTGTGATATTTGTTTCTATTCTAATAATGTATATGTAATATACATAAAGTGTTCAGTTTAGTCCTATATAACGTGTAAATGCATTTATTAAAGTGGTGTAGTCAGCTGAATCATAGAAAGATATATCCGTAATTAGGCTAGGGGTAGACTAAATAGATTTTTTAAAAATCTATTAATTTTTTCTTTTTTCTATTTCAAAAAATTATGCTCATAGGCTAATCAGTGTCAGCTGAGGAAACTTGTAATTCCTAATTTTTTAATAGATAAAATATCAAATAAATTATGATTTTTATAAACGTAATCGTTTGTCTGTAAGTCTACCAGTTCTCGAATATAAAAAAATATATAAATATATAAAAATTAAGTGTTTAAAATAAAAAAAATTCAATGTCAATAATTTTATTTTTTTGACGAAGCCATAGACCTCAATTATAAGAGTGTCCGTTGCTTCCAAAATTGAACATTCTTGGAAGACGATTGTATTTCGAATATCCAAAACAGAAGAAAACATTTTGGGCTTGCCGCTTTCTGAAAATTTCAAAGCTCTTGTGTTGCCAAGCATTTCAAAATACCTACGTTTTTTTTTTTTAATTGATATAACTTGAACTGAAACAAAGCTAGCGAGTGAGGTGGCTCATTTTAAAGCTAACAGTATCAGCTTTTTGATATCAAAACTGTCATTAATGCAATATAAAAACGTAATTGTAACGGCTTCCAAAGCTAAAGCCAAAATATTTATTTGTTGTTAAAAAGCCAAAGTGTATCAAAACGTATCGTATTCCTAAATATGTACATACATATATTTCAAATAAGGTTACATTTACTAATTAGTAACAATTTTTTATATACTTTCCCACCTTCGCGTGAGTTTTGATATTTCTAATCTGCCAGCCGATGCGAAAAGTTTACTACTAAGTTGTGTATACACACATATGTTCATATGTATATTCCAAATCGGTCTCCCTACTTTGGAAAATAACGGACACTCTAGTATAGGATATTATTAAAATGTTTATAAAAATTTGCAAAAATAATAATTAGTAAATGTTCTATGGTAATATTTTACTTTTATTTTAGCCGCAAGCGATTTGGTAACACCTACGCTTTTGTTGGCACACTTGAAAAATCTAAAAAAAGAAAAATTATATAATATAAGAACATCCAGAAGAATAAAAACTGTCGCGCGAAGTGTCTAGTTTTTATTTTTTTGTTTTATTTTTATTTTATTATTGTTTTTTTTTTTTAAAAAAAAAGTACATTAAAGACGTATGTACATATACTGTGAATAAAAAAAATATTACGTGCCATTTAATATCTGATCATTAGCGGTGTTCCCCAGCCAGCGCAAGTAATATGGCAAATGTGCAGATTTGCTTTAAAGAAAGAATAAAATCAAATTAACAATATACTGACTGATCAACCTTTTTTACATTGCTAAAGAGGCGAATTAATCGGCTGTTTTCTGTTGACTAAGAAATCAGATTTACTGACGTAGATTTGCATTTTGTTTTTGCAAAATTGCTATCACAGTTAACTTAAGATTTTTGCAGAGTAAAAAAGCAGATAAGTAGCAGATTTACAGCACATGTAATATGTTGTTATTAAGGATAAATTTCTTACCCTGACCATCTGCTACGTCAATTGCTCTGGATTGTGAATACCTCTAGTAAGTTACATGTGCATTAACGAAATATTTTATTTTTATTTTTATAAGATTTGCACAGTGGCAGCTTTTTAGGAATGATTCGATTTGTAAACCTTATTTTTCCAATGTTATCTACTTGCAATGGACTAAGTCCTTAATTTTTGAATTACATTTTTAAAAAAGCTGATCCTGTTAAAAAGTTTGTATTAACGATTGAGAACCAAATGAATGTACTGACTTGAGACGGCTCTACAAAGCTTTGTTGAACTTTTGTTTTAAAAATCTGAACAAAGATTCGCATTCATTGCCACATTCGACTTGTCAACAATTTGGTTAGCAATACTAATTGTTGACATTTTATTTTGGCTAACATTTTATGATGTACCTACTTACTGTTGGGAAATTATCAGCTGAATTTCTTTGTAAATTTGTATGCACTTATAAATGTGAATATATTTTATAATAAAAGTTTTTCTTTTTATAAATTCCATATATTTTTTATTGATAATTTTTATGTCTTAGAGTTGACTTTGTTTGATTTGTTTATATCTAATCAATTATGTCAATTAGAACAAAAATTCACCAATGACTTCATTTGAAAAAGTTCTGAAATAAAAAAAAAACCTACATTAAGCGGATTCATTTAAGCAGATAAGTTTATTAAAAATATGTGTTGTACACCGAAAAAAACTTATTCGTTTAAGGAAAAATGCCTAAATATAAGGAAAAATGTCCTTCAATACGAGCTAAAGCCATGGGTTCCTCAAAATAAGTAAGTTGGATACCTTAGTACAAGTAAATGTTGTTGCTTTGAAATAAGGAAAAGTTTACTCAATGTGAGGACAAGGTTATAAAACTGAGGAAAATTTACTTCTTCTAAGGATGAAGGTATCCTTAAATGAAAGAAATTCACTTAAAATAAATTCGTTGATTTCAAAAAAGAATTTGTTAATTTTCTATTTTCTTATTTGTTGGTTACTTTATTGTCAGTCATTCTTATTTTAATTGCAATACGTTTTTAAAACTTAAAAGGAGAACTTAAATTTTTTTTACCTGTCACCCCGATCAAAGAATTGAACCTGTTGTTGTTCTGCGCCATGCCACTGTTCAAAGATGGTCATCTTACCCAACTCAGCCACCGACAGCATTTGTAAGACATACTAAAATGATGTTGTTAAACTGCGCATGTAACAACCATTGTCTGATCAGGGAAGCTTCGGTTCAAATCCCTGCGACGACATAATTTTTTTTTTTTTTTTAATTTTTTATTTTTTTATTTAAAAAACAAAAAAAAAAATTAGAGAACTATAAATATATAGACAAAAACAGAATACTTACGAGAAGAATAGATATTAATTTCAGTGAGTAAAGCAGCGAGTGTTGCCACTCATTTATTAAGGAAAATTTTCCTACGTTATAGTAAATTTTTTGAAGAAACTAACTAAAACTGAGTACGATTTTCCTTAAACAAAACATTCCATTAGATTGAGGAAATTTTTACTCAAATGAGGAACAAGTTGTCCTCAAAAATTCTTAAAAAAATTTACTATTTCAAAGGAAAGTTTTACTAAAACCACAAACTCTATATTTGAGGAAGAGCTTGGACTTGCATTAATGAAACATGAACTCATTTCAAAGACTCAATTACTAAATGAAACGATATTTTCATCAATATGAGGAAAAATAACTTAGATTAAGGAACATTTTTACACTAAATCGGAGGAAGAAGTTCTTCAAATTTAGTACGGACTTTTTTTTCGGTGTATAGGCTTACGAGGTGTGCTATATGAACACACCTTGAAAATGGTTTGTATATATTGATCAGGTGCTTTCTTTCAAATTTCATTCACTTCACGCTTTGAAGAGAGTTTTCTACTGTCATATTTGACATTATTATTAATTTTGGTAATGATATATGTAAATTCATATATACAGTCGTGACTGGATATAGTTACAGCAAGGCCTGTTCACAGTATCCTCGTTTTATTTGCTCAAAATATATATTTGTATATGTAAATGAGTTAATTAGAATAAATTTGTAGGAAAATAGAAATGTACATATATAGAAATGTATATATATTCTTACGTTCAGAAATTGACTTTTGTACCGCGCTTAAAAGTAAAATTTTTGGTGTTCACTATATCAAGATGTTCACTATATAGGGTGTTCACTATATCCAGACACGACTATATTTCCAAAAAAGTGATTTCCAATTCGTCCAACTGATATTCCTTTTGCTAAATAAATTTAAGTATATATATTTTCATGATATAATGCCTGAAATCGTGCAGCTTAAAACAAAAATAAGATATAGTAACTGCAAACATAAGCTTATTCGAAAGAAATGTGGATTGGCCCAAAATTAAACAACTAACATTTCTTAGTAAAAGTTTCAACGTTCTTAAAATACTTGCGTAAATCACCGCATTTATGAGTGAATTGCCATAAAAACCAAGGAATATAACTTATATTCTGAAAAATCTTTATAGTAGCAATAAATTAATGACGTCACAACCCATCTGAAATGAGTTCTTTATGCCTCTTTTGCTACTACATTGTATAGTACGCGTGTTATTGCGGAATATAACTTATATTCTGAAAAATCTTTATAGTAGCAATAAATTAATGACGTCACAACCCATCTGAAATGAGTTCTTTATGCCTCTTTTGCTACTACATTACGCGTGTTATTGCGTCTATTTACTGCGGTAAAAAAAAATTATCAATGAAAATAAAATCTCAGTTAATGTAGGTAGGTAATGTTAAATTATCTAAATGTGTTTATGAATTAAAGAAATTAATTATTATAATAAAAATAACACAGTGCAACAAATGAATCATTTCTTTGTGCGCACGCTGTGTTTGATACATGATAAGAAACAGACAGAATTCCAAGAACTATTTTACTAAATACTGCAGGGAGCTTACAATTACTACGTAAGCCTAACCTACATAAGACAAATAAGTACGACCATCTCATAGATAAAATCAAATGGTAAAAACACTCGAGTCCATTGTGATGTACAAAGTCACGGTAAGCCAGCAGGTCTTGATTCATCCTAAGATTTTCAAAACTATCTAGTGCTTCTATAATCAAACTTATATTTCGATTTCAAGACATTTTTTTGTTCCATGGCCATCGCTGCGTTTTTGGAGGCAGACGCTATTCAAAAGTTACTAATTGTTGTCATTTATATTATTTTTTTTTGGCTCTGTATATGGGGAATTTTACGCCAAATTGGATAGATACTTTCGCATCTCTGATTTTTGTAAAAGTTTTTTACTTGTTGAAACTAAATTTGTTTTTTCGGATATATTGTTAATATAAATTTATTACAAAGGTCTACATAAAGGTCTATATACATAAGTTTTCGTAAGGCCAGATTGCTGGAATATTTAAATTTCCTCTACCGTGGAAAAAAATATCGATATAATTCAAAGTAAGGTTTGAAAGGAAAAGAATTATTTATTTTTTCCAATCAAATTTGTAGAAAAAATTAGAAAGAAACAATTTTTCCTTGTTTTTGATTTCAAGACACTATAGGGGTGATTTAAATACTCTCGGATTGTCCCTTATCATGACTTGCTTTGGCATATTTTATATTAAAAAGTTGAAATTTATAAGTTTTTGTTATAATATTTTTGAAGCTATCACGAAAAAACCCTCGATTTTCGTAATCGGCGACCTAAGAACCATTTAAATAGAGATAATAAAATCAGTCTCTAATCGTTAATCATCTCCGGTACCAAAAAACTCGTTATCACTCGTCTTAAATGCTTGTGGCAGTTTGAGCAACCTCTAAAATATACTTAATAAATCTTGATAAAATTCTTGCTGGTTTCGCAGGACATACAGAACAATATATGTACTAGAAGAAGAACGATTTTATTACCTTTTGTTTATTTTGGATCACCCTAATGCATGTATATGTTCATATATATCCATAGTACAGAATATGTTGGGAACACCTTCCTGAAACCAATATATCAATAAAAAAATGTTTTTATTTTGTTTTTTTTTTTAAATTAAATAAATACTTTTTGTGAGGAACAAAGCTTTCATCTATAAGGGGGGCTCGAAACTTTTCTCGCGAAAGGCTAACATATTGCTAAATAACGTCGCAGTCTTGATATTATTTGATGTCTACCAGATGCAGTATCATCGCAGATAAGATTGAGAAGTTTGTTGTTTACTAAAAATAGCAAAATTTATTAATTGCAGCACTAATTAAAACAAATACTGAAAATTTACATATTACAGTACATTATTTGCTCATAGTCTGACGCATTTCGCGTGATTATATAGCGGTTGGCGTTATATAAAAAGTGACAATAAATAATTTCAAGTTTCTTCACATTGGTGCAAGTACTGATAATCACTGGTATGAGTGTTAAGTTAATGATAACCTCTAGTTTAGTCTCTCTCTCTCTCTGGCAAAATGCTCTCAAAATGAACTTGAAACTCTATTGCTCAGATTTTTTTATTATTTCTTTCCGAGCACCTCAAGCGAATTGTGATACGACCAATGACTTGGGAGAAATGACAAATAATGAGATTAAGAGAGAATTTTCGTTCTCAAGGGAGAACCAGCAAGTGACGTTGATCTTTGATTCACGTTTTCTACACGTTATTTGTTCGCACTTCACGTGAATATCAAATGAACAGTTTCATAATGTTTTCGCTTCTTTCGTGATACGAGCCAATTTTTGTGATTTTTTTTTTATCAGTCCGACTGATTGTGTTGGTAACATTGTTGTTGGTTTCCAAGTAACACTGTAGCAAAATTGAAATGACTTTAGTTTATTAGTATAGTACAGTAGGCTACAATAAACTAAAAGTTAAGAGGCTCGTCTCAAGTGATTGAAAACGATAATGAGTCATGATTTCAATTGAATGAATTAACTCTTTGTCAAGTTGCAATAGGGATTTGTTAAGGATTTTGGACACGTTGTCAGCCTTGTGGCACACTGTTGGTGCTCTACGCTTACAACCTTGAGGTTCCCGGGCACGGTTCATTCATGCTAATATACTTTCCATGTTTCTTAATTTTCCTTCCTTCCTAATTATTTCCTACTACTCTCCTTGATTTTTTTAAAGACTTTTTTTAGCGCTTACCAAATTAGCATCACATTGAGCTTTACAGCTGTGGCAAGTGCAGGTCTTTTATAAATTTATGGAGAATTTTATCTTTAGAACAAATCAAAGAAGACCTAATGGTGTACATAAAAACTGATTTTTTATATCACTTAATACACTGTACTATTAAGTGATATAAAAAATCAGTTTTCACATACACCATTAGGGCTTCTTGATTATATTCGACCTCGAGAAGTGAAAAATTTTCAAGCTCTTTCCTATACGGGGCTTTATTGATGTTTTCTGGCAAACCTTCTTCAATTTCAAAGGAATAGGGGCAGATAACGCCATGCTGACAGAACAGTGCATTTCAAGCGATCCAATTGATTCTTATCCACATTAATACTGAGGATGAGGTCTATCTTACATATTACTGGGCTTGGATAAGTGTGGAATTGATCAAGCAGGATTAAGTTATAACTTAAAGTGTGGAGTGACACTTGCTTGCTTTCAAGCAAAATTAACTTTAGTTAGTCTTATAATAAACGATTTTATATTCGTTACATTTGTATCATATTTGTCCCACTGTGTTTATTACCGCAAAGTCTCATGCGGCGTCAAGCCAGTCGACATTATTTGTATTCAACACACTTTTTTGACGTCTACACACTAAAATAATTCCAAAAATAAACTATTTATTGTCAAGTAATGGGGCTATCCAATATGCCTTTTTAAAGCAAAAAGTATAACTGGTTTTAATCTTCCAAATAATTCCACATGTCGAGTCATTATACGCGATTTTGATTAAATTACCATGACATATCGGAAAGGTTGCCTCTCGCTCATTAGCATTTCTACTCCCGATTTTATGTGGCTACTGCTTTCATGCTGGTACGAGTAGTCTAACTTATTTTGTTTTGGGTTATACCTTACATACACACGTAGATATTGCGATAAATTTGAGTGCCAGTATTTGCTCAACCGTAATTAATTTTTTTATTTTTAATGAAATTTTTCCATTGTTTATATTTTGAATCACTAAAACCGTGAATATCACGAGATTGTGATGGTGAATTTGGATTTTTTCTTTTTAAATTTTATGGCTTTCATTCATTTTATTATTTATTTTACTATCATAAAATTATTTACCAAAAAGTGTATTTTTAGTTAAAAAACAAAACAAATTTTTCCATAAGGTATAGAAATAAAGTTTTGCAATAGAATATATGTATACGACCAACCATACATATCTTATTGCGTCTATATTTGATAATATAAATTTAAATAAATATTAGTTCCCAAGAGCAATAATTTATTGATGAATATTTGTTGGAGCATAAGGATCTCTGAGAAAGACACTGTAATAAACTAACTATTAAATTACAATACATCTGGCTTGCAACTTAATTCAAGTACAGGACATTTTTATCTCGAAAAATTTTAGATTGTATAGGGTGTTCTTTTTTAATTGTCGCAATTTTGAATTAAAATAAAACACAAAACATTATTCAAATGACTTAATTTTTGGGACTATTAGCTAGATAATTGTATGCCATTTAGCATTTAAAAATGATATTGAACATATGTATGTATGTATGAGAATCGCAACTGGCCAATACTTAGCGTAGTCTGTGAATTTTCAAATCGACAATTATTGCTGGTTTATCAGCACAAGCCGGAAATTTCACATATTTTTTTAACAAGAAATAATTCAGTGGTATCAATTGAAATTGAGGTGGAAAATTTGGTATACGGGGATTTCTGGGGTCGCTGAATACGAATCCAAAAAAATTCAAGAACCACCATATTGGGTCCGCCGTCTTGAAACCTCCGTATACCAAATTTTTTGCTAATCGGTTGATTTTTAAACAATACGTCCGCCATATTGAATTCAACATTTTGAATTTGAAAATTTTTGAAATGAAGCCTCAGATTCGTAATCGGCGAACATAAAAGCCACCGTATAGCTAATTTGATACAAATCGATTGATTTTTAAAAAATGCGTCCATCATCTTGGATCGGCCATCTTGATTTAGTCAAATTTGACCTCGAATTCATGATCAGTGATCCCCAAGACCTCCGTATACCAAATTTGGTGCAAAGCGATTGACTTTCAAAAATTTGGCCACCATATTGAATATGGCCATATTGGATCCAACATCTTGGATTCTGTCAACCTACCACGAAATCCTCTTAGGTGCTACAATTTGAGCCAAGAAACAGCTCGATCGGTTGAGAAGTTTTATTTTTACAAGCTTTTTTTCTGGACACTAGATTTTTCTCCGGCTTCCGGCCGCCATATTGGATTCGCCATTTTGAATTTCTGAAGGGGCCATACGGCTTTTAGAAGATTTTCATGAAACGAACATTTTAAAACCTCGTACGTGTTGATCGGTAAAGCCAATTTTTGGCCGCGAAGGTGATCCGCTTAACGTGAAACGTTCCATATATTAATACTTAGGGGAATGTCCATTAATTACGTGAGCTAAAATAGGGAGGGGTCCAGCAAAATCTCACCAAGGAGGGGAGGGGGTGAAGGAAAACCTCACATCAACTTTTTAATTCATAGAATTTACATTAAAAATTATAATTTAAATCTCACGAGAGGGAGGGGGGTTGGGTCCCGCCAGATCTTACCAAATATCAGGGGGGGAGGGGTTCCAAATTTTCAAAAAATCACCTCACGTAATTAATGGACGTCCCCTTACTAACAATTTCTTACTAATTTTCTGCATCACGTCAGGATTTTGAAATATCCTTGCTTTAAAGTAGAAACTATGTACGCTTGTATTGAGGTATGGTATGAAGATATCTAAAATTGCTTATCTGATTTCTACTTATCACATGAAGTAATTGAAATAATCCTCCTCTTCAAGTTTAAGCATTTTTTTTTAACTTTTTAATTTGTAGCATTCTGCCTGAGATATTGCACATTAAATTTTAAATGTTTTTAATTTATGCAAATCATATTGATATATAAAAATTATATATATAAAGCTATATCTTGTCAAAAATAAATCTTGATGTGCTACGAAAAAACAAATGCTATATTATAAGATACTCAGAAAAATGCATTATTATTTAAGGGGGAAATTAAAAGTAACACTTCGAAGGCCTGTGTTATCAATGCTTTATTTGTGTAGTTTTTAGTTGGTATCGTGTCAAAGTATATATACTATAAAGTAAATGTTAAGGCTTGTTTTTTGTAAACAACTCTAGTTGAGTAAATATAACATTTTTTTTTTTTGTTAAATACCTTTAATACCTTTATTTAGTCACGGTTTTGGTTTTTCATACTCTTTTAAATTCATAAATTTAACGAGAATATCATTCATTTATCTTGGTACTAATTAAGATTTAAAGCATATAGGTTAATCAGAACAGCAAAGATAATTTAGAAATAATAAACAGCAGATTGCATTATTTAATAATTTTAAAAACAATTGTTATCTATTGAGAAAATAAATAAACATATTTAACAGAAGGTCATATTATTAATTAATTTGAATATAATAACAAATATGTATGTATAGGTCTACAAATTTTCTGCGAAATACGCTGTTTTGGAGCATTTTTAGATATATGTATCTTACATTTACTGTAATTCGCTATTTTTGGCTCTATCAGCTAGATAATTTAACGTCTTTTAGAATTTAAAAGACCAGAAGACTGATCATAGTTCACTTCTTCGTTTTGAGTTTAAAAAAAAATTCGAAAATTATGTAAAATATTGATAAATTTAATGAGGTTGAATAAGTTGATATATAGTATAGGTAAGGAAAATGTTGAAAATAGTTGAAAAAGGTTGAAAAATGCAAAAAAAGTTGAAAGACGTGGAGAAATGTTGAAAAAGATGTTGGAAGATGTTGAAGAAAGGTGAAAGAGACTGAAACAGTTGAAAATCGATGAAAAAGTTAAAAATGTTGAAAGTTGAATAAAGTTGAAAGAGGTTGAAACAGTTGAAAATCGATGAAAAAGTTAAAAATGTATGGGAACTAATCAAATAAGTTGAAAGAGCTTGAAATAGTGAAAAATATAAGGAAATGTTGAAAAGGTCGAATAAACAAAACATTGAAGAAGTCGAAAAATATTGAAAAATGTGATAAAATATGGAAAATATTGAAAAAAGTTAAAAGAAATTAAAAAATAAAATACATTCTTGAACGGCATCCGTTATTATTTCATACCAATTGCTTGAATATTTTACTTAAAATGTCATTTACAATTGTTTTTTAATATAAGAGGTGCCACACCCATCATAAAAGTATTTTCCTTGAGTGCCTTGTTTCTTATAAAATTAAACATCAATATTCAGTTCATTTAAAGATCTTTTTTTGTTTATTTTAATTGATTTAATTTTATTACTGAGAATATGAAGATTTTCGTGACTCATTCCAAAGTTGAACATCTGCTGTACCAAAAATTATATACACTAGGTTGCCTAAAAAATAGTAACCACTTGCAAAGAAAAAAACCATACGCCACTGCTCAGGATTTTTCTGTAAGAAAAATGTTTTTTATAAGTCCATATACATACATATATTTTAAAGACGTTAATTACGTTATAAGTATTATATATTGGTTACAAGCCACATATAAAATAAAACTCTGTGCCACATAAGTTCATTTATATTTTGATTGTATCCACTTACCTCATCTGTAACGAAAACACCAACAAAAAGTGGAGCTAAAAGACCCATTAAATTGCCAATGGAGTTTGCGATCCCCATTAGAGTGCCTGCAAAATTCGGTGACATATCCATATGACTTAGCGTAAAGCTAACGTAGATACCAGCATTGCAACCAACTGTTACCATTACTAAAGCAACTGCCAGAGCGGTGTGATCTTCGCCAAAAAAACCTACTCCTAGCAAAGCTATAGCTGGTATCCATTCACCAATTGTGTTAAAAATTCTTCTGATTGTCCATGTACTTACATTACAATGCTTTTCCATTACAGTGGCTATACTGCCGAATATATTACAAAGGACTAACATTATTAGCCAAGGTAATGCCGACAGTGTAGCATTTGATTTAATATTTAAGCCCAAAATATTTTTAAAATATGTTGGAATTTGCATATTCAGTGTTACCAAGCCCCACGAATTCGAACACTGTGTGAAAATTACGGCAAAAAATGGAACTGATGAAAAAATTCCTCTCCAAGGCGTTGTTAAGGATCTTCGTGATGTTCCATCACTAGAAATTCGTGCTATTGATGAATCAATTAAATTTTTCTCTTCATCTGAGATAAATTTACATTCACTTGGTGAACTAGCTCCCCAAATATAAAAACATATTGTCCATAAGATGCCGAGTGCTCCGGAAATATAGAAAACAAAAGGCCAACCCAGTGATGAGGCTGCCAGATAACCACTACTTAGGGTCATTATGAATATACCAACTTGTACGCCAGAAAAACTAAATGATCCCAAAACGCCACGCTCTGCAATGGGGCACCAATTGGATAATATTGCATAAAACGATGGAAAAATCACACCCTGACTTAAACCTTCAATCACACGTACGCTGCACACCAATTTCCAGTCACCAAAATCAGCACATATGGGTGTTATCAGCGCCATTACTGAGCAAGCAAATATACCACACAATAGGACTACTTTGCCGCCATACATAACTGCCAATAAACCAGCGGGTATTTGCGTAATGCTATAACCCCAATAAAAACTGCTTAATACAATTGATTTGGTTCGCTCTGACCATTTGTATTCCTGTTGGCATAGAATCAGTAGCATTAAAATCCAAAAAGTTTCAGATATCATATATAGTAATACTTACATGCTGCTCCTGATTCGTATATTTTTTATCGGTCATAGCAAGTATGGCTATGTAAAGATTAACACGCATCGCATATGCAACCATTACTGCTGTAAAGAGGAAGAAACATTGCAAATGTCGCACACCCAAGAAGCCGAAAGGATCTGTAAAGATCTATTTTTATTATAATAAATTCATTATATATTTTTCAACAGCACATACTCATTATACGCGTTTAATTAAATAAAATTAAAAAATTAATTAACAAATATCTGAAATATATAATTTTGGTGAAAATGTTTTTGACATTTTAATATGATTTATATTTTTTTTATTTAAATTTTGAAAACAGGGTCCGCTAAAAATATTCGAATCATTGAAGTTTAAGTAATCGGTTGTAAATACAGATCTACGCACTGTTTCGCGAAACATACGTACTAAACTTATTAAAGTTTGCAAATGTTCGCTTTTCGCAAAGATTTTTTAAAAATTGAAACAAAAATAGAGACTACTTGAGCCGCCTGCAGTTTGCAGTTCGCAATGATTGATGCAAAAACCATAACTTGTTAAGTCTCAAATGTTATTGCTAACTTGAAAAAAAAAATTCAGTGCAAGTGATTGTTGTTCTCAAAAATGTTGCCTACTTTTAGGCACAATTTTTAGAACATAGAAATCAAATAAATATTTGATTAAGAAAAATCATTTTTTTAATATGAGCACTTTTTTTGTACATATCTACAAAATAATTCAAGAAATAATTTAAATAAATGATCATTACTTTTGGATTTATTCAATTTTAAAATACTACTTAAAGCTAAAATTATATATTAACATTGAATTTGCATTTTTAAAAAATATTGCCAATGGCATTAACATCTTTTCAAGGTTGAAACATTTTCAACACTATTGACTTTGCCTTGGAGGATAATTCCAAGGTTGAATTTCACTTTTACCAAATAATATAAACATTAAGTTGCCGATAAAAAAGTATCCACTTGCAATGAAGAAAACTATCCGCCATAGATCTGGATTTTTCTGCAACATAATCAATATTTATATCGAACTTGCCGACGAACGGTGTAAACATTTGCTCTTACCTCGTCGGTTACAATTAACCCTACAGTTATTGGTGCCAAAATTCCCATAATATTGCCAGCACAATTGCTAATGCCCATGAGGATACCAGCAAAGTTTGGCGATAAATCCATATGATTCACTTGAAATCCCACAAAAACAGCGGAATTAACACCCATCGTGATGGTGAGTAATATAATAGCAGCACAGGTTTGCGCTTTATCAACAAAGCCCAAAAATACCAACGAGATCATTGGTATCCATTGACCAATGGTATTGAAAAGTTTTCTGTTTGTCGATAAGCTGATGAGCTTACGTTTCCCCAGTACTTTCGCCAAATTGCTGATTACAACACTAAGTATAAGCATAGCAAGGAATGGTAATGATGAAAATAATGCATTCTTCTGAATGTTCATACCTAAAATGTTCTTAATGTAAGTAGGGGTTTCAATTAGTAACGTATAGAAACCCCAGTTATTAGCACAGTGTGACAAAGTTAAGACCAAGAATGGCACCGAAGTAAGAATTTGTGTCCATGGTGTCTTCAGTCTAATATCACAGTCTTCTACACCATGTGATTTTTCAATAAGATCTCTCTCAGCAGCAGTAATATATTTGGAATCACTCGGTGTGCTAGCACCCCAGATGTAGAAAGCTAAAGCCCATAGAATACCAACACAGCCCGATATGTAGAAAATGCTGGGCCAACCTAAAGCGGATGATGCTAAGACGCCGCTACACGAAAACATAATAACAGTGCCGAATTCCATGCCTGCATAGCTATATGTCGTTAAAATTCCACGTTCATCTACTGGTGCCCATTTACATAGAATTGTATGTGCTGCAGGAAAAATTACACCTTGACTAAGTCCTTGCAGTACACGTAGTCCGCATAGGCATTGCCAGCCGCCAATGTTAGCAGATAAAGGTGTCAAGGCGGCTAAAACAGAACAAATGAGTATGCCACACAGGAATATTACTTTGCCGCCAAATATACGTGATAGCTGTCCACCGAGTATTTGTGTCATAACATAGCCCCAGAAAAAACTGCTGAGTATTAAAGATTTTGTTTTTTCAGGCCAGTGGTACTCCTAAAAAAAAATAAAGTGAATAAAACATACTAATAATATAGTTTTGATATATTACCTCAAAATCTGAATTTGCGTTATTTTTGTCAGTCATGACGACGATGGCCAATGAAAGATTTACGCGCAATGCATAGGCAATCGAAAAACCAAGGAAAAGTAGGAAACACTGCAAATGACGCACACCTAGAATGGAAGCAGCGAAAATTTCAATTTATAAAAATATATATGTGTATATATAATTGGCATTTTTCGGAAAAGTTTTACATACCCATAAAACGAATTTTATTGCTTACATACAATAAATTTAATATAGTTTACAATCTGCAAGAAGTGGGAACTCAGACTTATTGAAATCGCGATTTTTTAGACTTTTATCATTTTAATGATATCAAAAATAGAAACAGTTTTTTAGCTGAATAAAATATTTTTGACAATTCTTAAATTTCCTTTTATACTGAGTTGACATTTTTCAACTTGCCAAATATTTTATTGAGATTGGTTTAATAAAATCATTTCAATTTCCTTTTTCATGTTTTATATTGAGCAATTTTTAAGACTACAATGAATATTAAATCAATACGAACTGATATGGTGAACATTGGCTCCAAAAGTTGAGTAAGCAACAACCATGGTACACTTATGAAGTCAAGAATGCAATTCAAATTATGAATAAAAGTTGACATATTTATAAACATGATCAAAAGTCAGACAAACTGGTATGCATAAATTAAAAAAGAAATCACTAGACTTTTTTACGACATACTTGGCGACTTAGGGCCTCTATGTATCACGATTCGTCTCGTTTCGTCTCTAATTTCCAAGCCTAAAAGTATGCTAGTACAATTCATATATTTGTAATTAACTATTCATTAAGCACAGGCTAGATTTTTTTGATTCCATTTATGTAAAATACAAACGCATATTTTCAGGCTTGAAAATTAGCGACAAAACGAGACGTATCGTATCGACATAAAGTGGCGCTTAAAATATTTCAAACATTTGGTATGTTTTCTATTATTTGTATATTTAAAATTAAGTTTCGTTTACTATTTGCCTTTGCATCGTACAAAATCTTTTTCGGTGCCATAAATTACAAATTTTTTTTATTTATATCCACTAATTCGGGAATATTGAGACTCCATCGATCCTCTATCCACATCATTCCAACGTTGTGTATAAGTTGAACCGAAAACAATGAACAGCAAATTACCAACAAAATAGTAACCAGCAGCAATTAAGAATATTATACGCCATAAGTCGGGATCGTTCTGTAAAAAAACAACCCTTAAATTTATGAACAATTCATTCAAATTGTGATCTGGTAAATATCAACATTTCAATGTTTGCCACAAGCACATATTTATTCGAAATAAAAAAAAAAGGATGGTATTTTAAATTTTTATAGCAAATTGATGTAGGTTTTGACATTGCTAGCTCTTATACTACATATTTGACTTAACAAATGTTATTATGTGGATTTCTCCATTTGTTAACTATTACCAAACCTTGTCAAATGCAAATAAAACATTTCTGAAGACCAGTCAACCAGTGTCTTTCATTAGTGTACATAAGCTTCCAATAAGGAAATCTAAGACTATTTTGATTTTTCTGTTACTGGACCTCAGCGTATTACCTTGTAATATATATATATAGACTCTATTTAAAATGCATGTACCTCTAACCTTAAGCCTATACGTACCTCATCGGTTACAATTAGTCCCACAGTCAATGGAGCAATTATGGACATTATATTGGCTGCACAATTAGTGATTCCCATCAGAACGCCTGCAAAGTGAGGCGCTAAGTCGATGTGATTCACATGAATACCAACAAAAATAGCAGAATTAATTCCCACTGCAATTGTCAGCAAAGCGACAGCCAAATGAGTATCCGGTGGAAAATATGCTAATGCTATTAACGCCATCATAGGACCCCAATGGCCAATTGTGTTGAAAAGTTTTCTGTTAGTCGTAAGACTGATCACATCATGTAGATCCAGAATTTCTGATAAGGCGCAGAATATAAAACCGAGCAACATCATGACAAAATAGGGAAGCGCCGATAGCAGTGCATTACTTTTGATATCCAAGACGAGAATATTTTTCATATATGTAGGAATCTGAGTAAGCAGCGTCCAAAAACCCCACGTTTGAGCACAATGTGCTATTAGCATCACTAAAAATGGCACCGATTTGAAAACTTTGCACCATGGTATATTCTTTGGTTGAGGTGTTATGCCCAACGAGAGCTCAATATATATCTTTTCCGCTTCAGAAATAGTCTTGTACTCTTCTGGTGAACTGGCACCCCAAATGTAAAAAGCTCCAGACCACAAAACTCCGACTAAGCCTGATACATAGAAAATGCTGGGCCAACCAAAACGAGAGGTTGCCAAAAGACCACCAGTGGCAAACATAACGACAGTTCCAAATTCGGTGCCAACATAACTAACAGTAATCAAAACACCACGTTCATCAACTGGTGCCCAATTTGATAGAATAGTGTGGGCAGAAGGAAATAGTCCTCCTTGGCATAGACCTTGAAGTACACGCAATGCGACTACCAATTTCCAATTACCAATTGCTGCACATATTGGAGTCAGCATGGCTAAGATCGAACATACAAACATTCCACTAAGATAAACAACTTTTCCGCCATGTAGACGTGCCCATTGTCCAGCGGGTATATGTGTTACAACGTAGCCCCAGAAAAAACTGCTGAGTACTATTGATTTTATTCTCTCTTTCCAATCATATACCTTAAGAAAATTTGAGTTTGTTAAATTTATAAAATTTAAATGTTTCCAAGATTTTGAAGCTTACGGAAATACTTGGATCTTGATTTTTATCAGTCATGGCGACTATGGCCAACGATAGACTTACGCGCAGCGAATAAGCAATGGCGAATCCAAGAAATAGTAGCAAAACCTGCAAATGACGTATACCCAGGTCAAGTTCTGGAAAATTGAAAAAAGACTTCAAAAATATACATATAATTGAATACGATTTTTTTTGCACATACCCATGTAAAATCTAAATTTAAGCCAAAGCTCCACGTAATACTATTTACTGAAATTTTTGTATTTTTAAGGCTTAGAAAAAAAAACGACATCGAACTTCAATTCAAATGTATTGAACAGTCAATTTTAAATTTTTTGTTTTGATATACAATTGACAATTCGATACAACTTGATATCTAATTTTCGAGTATTGAGATGCGTTTAATAAAATTAGTAATTTTATATAGAATTGTTAAACATAGTAAATATCATAAATTTACCAACTGTACCGAGTTACAAAAGATATGTAAACATTTTTATAAATATACCACTGACAGTCCACAGATAGGCTCTATAATTTCTGGCATTTGACGATCGATAGTTTTTAATAGAAGATGAAATGAATTCATCTTCCACCTTCATCACACTTTCCAAACGTTTTCAACTTTTACGATTTTTAAACCTTTTTCAACTTGTTAAATATTTTTTTGACTTATTTCACCTCATTCAACATCTTTTCAACATTTTACATTTTTTTCGACGTTTTCAACCTTAAAATGAAAAACCGAACTGTGGTCAGTTTTCTGGACTAATTTTTAAAGGGTAATCTAAAGAAATCTATTTAGTTTTTTAAAGACTCTTTCTTTTGAACACCTTTAGTGTTTTGGAAACTGCTCAAATACTACAAATCGATCGAATGTACTCCATAATTATATAACTCTAACGCTCCCTTTGGACTTGTGTTTTGTTACCACCCAAATATTTCGTATGGAATTTTAAAGTGCTGTGATCTAATCTTTGTAGTATACATACATATATAGCATTCTGTGGAGAACTTTGATGGCTACTGATTTTGAACACTCTGAACATCTGTGAAGACACCTCCCGGTGCTATAAAATCATCGCTTACTATAAAAATCTTAGGAAAATTCTGGGTGTAGATTTTGAAGGAATCAAAGAGAAATATATGAGGCGTCCGGTTGCAAAACCGGCCAAGTGCCTTTTTCATACTTTTGGAAAAACAACGAAAAACGATTATCTTCCTCTATGTTCATTGAAAAAAAACGTATTTCCCACATTATAGCTTATAAAATTTCTTCCTCAAAATACGTCAGATCAGACTTTTCAAGTTTCATCTGCCGATATTTTTGAGGAAACAATTTTGGTCTTGGCGGGTTTTGATCCCTGGAACATGCACTTGGCCGGTTTTGACATAGTATTCAACAAAATTTGTTTAAAAAAAAGTGGACTTGGTCGGTTTTGATATCAATGTACTGGACTTGGGCGGTTTTGATTTCAAAGCTTTGAACTTGTCTGGTTTTGAATACAATTCAATTGAAATAATATATAAACGTGAGAAACTTTGTATGTTGGAGTCACCGAGGTGAGTGAAAATCGCGATTTTGTAGTTTGCGTGTGATTTTTAACGAATTCCACTATAACACCTATAGACACCTATACCTCCGGGATACTCCAAAGGATAAGGAAAATATCCTTACAGCATTAAAGTCTAAAAATCGCACGCACCGCAAAACGTAAGTTTTTTGCGATAAGTTTTTGCACCAATGTGGCCTACAGGTGTTATAGTGGAATTTTTTTAAAATCGCACGCAAGCCACCTAATCACGATTTTCACTCATTTACTGCTGTGCAATTTCGCAGTGGGTTTGCTCACCGTGGTGAATGAATTCAGGTGTAAATTGTAAGTATTAATAAAATTTTAATATTTTTCTTACATAATATCAGATAATAACATTTTTTTAATAACTTTAAATTTTTCGGGCACGGTGGACCTTCTGTGGAAATACCCATATATAGGTTCACAACTTAATTTCGAAAGAATTCCAATTGTGACAAAATTTCAGCGCAATTGTACAAAAAATTGGATCATGTACTTGGCCGGTTTTGAAACCAAGTTCATGGACTTGACCAGTTTTGAAACCAAGTTCTTGTGGACTTGGCCAGTCTTGAAACCTATGCATCAAAATAAATTTTAAAAATTTTATATATCAGTCAAAAAATTTTTTTTAATCTAAAAACATTGTAAAACGATAAAGCATGATCCGGATTTCGATATATGAGAATATCTCAAAATTTTATTTTTTTGGACTTGGCCGGTTTTGCAACTGGATGCCTCACATCTTATTTTGCTAGGGTTTTCGAAGCATAAAGTGAGGATCTTTTTTTTTTGGTAAGTTAAATAGAATGTACGAAAAAAGCACATTTCTTTTTCGTAGAAGGTGGCAAATAACTTCTTTGCCCTGGGCGCCCAATGTGTACGGTACGCCACTACTGCTGGTGTACTCTGCAGTTAAAATCAATTAAATTTTAATTTTAGATTTGAACCTAACTAAACTAATGCAAACGCATTAAATGAAATAAAAATCAATACAAAATGTTTTACATTTATTATTTTATTTTTATGTACATTAGAATGGCGAAAAAAAACCAACCTTATTACGATTTTTCGCCCACAAACTAGAAAGTTTTATTCAAATATGCGAGTTAACCAGTAAAAATTTTGATTTAAAAAGTTACAATGTTGTAATTTCTACAATTTTTAAAAAAAGCCTTTTGACACAAATAAGACACTCTAGCCAATGGACGAATAAATCAGAAGTGTACATAAGTATACATATATATATTAGGTACATTAACGCATATTTACATCACTTACAACTAAATAATATAATCAACAACTTCAAATTCGCACTTGATAAATAAAACAGTATGTTGGCATGATTTTCAAATCAATGGTAGTTGTAAACGTTTTTTTTTTTCTTCACAGTGCACAGCACTTTAGGATTTTGATCTCAATTCTTTTAAACTGACTAGATCACTGATCTTTTTTTACAATAAGAAACATTTTCTTTAACTAATTTTGACCTTAAATACTAGCTAAATTCTTCTAATTCGCTCTAATGCTGTGATTCCACAAAGACTGAATCCCGTTTCTTCTCTTGTTCCGCACTAAATTTTTTCGCTGTCTCAGGATCATTCCATGGCTGTATATCAGTTTGACCAAAGATTATGAACAATAAGTTACCCACTAAGTAGAAACCTCCAGCAATGAAGAAAATTATACGCCATTCATCTGGATCTTTCTGTTAAAATTAAAAAAAATAAAGTATTTTAGGAATAAATTTGATCAGCTTCACACAATTCTTCTCAACTCACCTCATCGGTAACAATTAGTCCCACAATTAATGGAGCAATAATGCTCATTATATTGGCTGCACAATTAGTGATACCCATCAGAATGCCAGCGAAATTTGGTGACAAATCAATGTGATTCACCTGGAAGCCCACATATGTAGCGGCATTAATGCCCACTGTAGTTGTCAGCAATGCTATTGCCGCATTTGTATGTCCTTCACCAACATAGCCCAATGCTATCAACGATATCATAGGTATCCATTGGCCAATTGTGTTGAAAAGTTTTCTGTTTGCCGAAAGACTAAGCACATGACGTTTGCCCAGCTCACCGGCTATGCTGCTAAATGCAAAGCTCAACAACAACATGGCCAAATAGGGAAGCGCCGATAAAAGTGCATTACTTTTTATATCCATGCCAAGAATATTTTTCATATATGAAGGAATTTCAGTAAGTAGCGTCCAGAAGCCCCAATTATGTGCACAATGCGCCAAAATCAACGTTAAGAATGGTACTGACGTAAAGAATTTCAACCATGGTGTCTGAAGTGGTGGCTGTGCATCATCATCATTGTGTCCCAAAGAGGTTTCAATGAATTTCTTTTCTTCAGCTGAAATATTTCTGTATTCGTTCGGTGTACTGGCACCCCAGACGAAAAATAAAATAGACCATACAACACCAACACCACCCGAAATATAGAAAATGCTGGGCCATCCCATGGCTGATGAGGCCAAAACACCGCTGCTGGCTAACATAACGACAGTACCGAATTGAGCACCGGCATAGCTGTAAGTACCGAGTACACCACGTTCTTCAACTGGTGCCCATTTTGAGAGTATCGTATGCGTCGAAGGAAAAACTACGCCTTGACAAAGACCTTGTAATACACGTAAGGCGCAAACCATTTGCCAATTGCCAATAGCTGCACACACAGGTGTTAGTACTGCTAATACAGAACAGATAAGTACACCATAGAGTAACATTACTTTTCCACCAAATTTTCGTGCCAATGTACCAGCAGGCACTTGAGTAATGATATAGCCCCAGAAAAAACTGCTGAGCAATAATGATTTCGTCTTCTCATTCCATGTGTATTCCTAAAATAGAAAGGGAAAAATTTATTAAACCAACAGCAACATTATTTATATACAACTCTGATTAGTACTTACAGTAAAATTTGGATTTGCCGATTTACTATCGGTCATTGCAACTATAGCTACTGAAAGGTTGACACGTAGCGCGTAGGCGACTGAAAGTCCCAAAAAGAGCAGAAAACATTGCAAATGACGCGCTCCAAAAAACGAAGCTGCAAAGTGAATATAAATAAATTATTATAATTAGCTAATTAGGTATTAATTCTGTTTAAATGGAATTTAAGTATTTCTATTAATTAAGATTTTGCTTGCATAGGTGCCGAGTGCACTTTGATTTGCAAGTAAAAAAAAAAAAAAAATTCTTATCAATTTCAATGAAAAATGTTTGTCAAAAACAGTACAATGTCAAAATATTTGAACAAGTTAGATTCAATTCCGCATTTTAAATGTAGGTGGGTATTAAGTAACGAATGAAACATCAGCACTATTTATTTTATTATTTGATATCAAGTGCATCATTAGGAATATAATAAATAATTCCATGCATTGTTTACTCTCTACGCTTAAGTTAATACAGTATAATTAATTTATTCTAGTGAGCTGTTGTGTGTAAACATATGTTTCAGCGTTATATATAATTTTGTAATCCTTTTGTTTTTTATTATATTATTATTTTTAACATGTACGTATACATATTCGTTTTGATCATTAATGACATTTATTTGAACTTTGTAGGCACCAATGTGATTAACTTGGAATTAATAGTTGAAAGCTAAAATTTTTTCAATAATAAATCCAATTGCTAGGCCTCATAAGATAACTTAATTTGAAGAGTTGACTTTAAAAATACAAGCGCCCCGTCTTACAGTGGTTCTTAATCCCAGAAAGCTGTCCAAGCTATTATGAAAGTATGTGGTAAAGCGTTTTTAAGGTCCATCTCAAGCTTACGAGATCACTGATAACGAATACAATATTGAGCTTTGGAGGAGAACTTAATGATAACTTCAAAATGACTGACACATTTTTGGAAAAATGTCACGTTTATACGAAATTGTTATTTTGCTACTGTCTAAGTCTTTACTAGCCACAGTGATTTTGCATTAAGATTTCATTGCATATCTTAGGGCTCAATGGTAACTAGATTAGCCGAAAACTAGTTTGGCCGGTAACATCATATGTATGATGTATGAAATTTTTATAAAAAAATTTAAACTGCATAAGTTGACCTTGAGCCAGCCAGCAATAATCATAAATATATAAAGTAAAAAGTCTCTAAAATGACCTACGACTAAGTTAAATATAATTTTCGAAAACAACTCTAAAAAACTAGTTAGTAAATTATTCGACTATTAATATTCGGTTAAAGCTATGTATGTATAAAATTTTGGAACTGCAAATAATTTATAAATTATAATGAAAAAAATGTTGTGCGGCGATAGAATTAATCAACGTAGAGCAGTAAAATTAAGCATTTGTGTTGTTATTGATCAAATAAGAAAACATATGTATACAAAAATTTTAAATCCATCCACAACCACGAGTACCTCCCATATAATAAAAAAGTTTAAAACGCAACATTTTCCATCGTATTGAGCCAATTTCTAAACTGCTTACTACATAGGTAAATACGCTCAACACGCTGGAAAATTTGTTTCATATTTTATTTTTGACAAATTACAACTTTCTCATGACATTGCGTCCAAACGGTTTTAACTAGAGTTTTGTATTATTCCAAAAACAAATATTATCTTATTATTAGCTTAAATTATATGAGCATTTGGTTTACATATATTAATCAAAAAGTAAGCGAAATTCACGTGCGTTTTCTGCAAGTGTAACGTATTTCAATCTTTATATGTATTTGCTATATTAACCTAAAAGCCTAAAAGTATGCTATAAATTTGTTTTCCAAATATTTTCGAAAAAAAGATGTTTTTTTTACTCAACTTAAGCTTAGTTTTTTTTAAAATTCAAATAAAAGTCCAATTATGATGAATTTTATAATGAACGGTCACCAGTCGTTGACTCAAGATTCTCTGCTTAAAATGATGACATTCTTTTACAAACCGAACACTTTCTGAACGACCCATTTTTAAATCGCTGCAAATTTATTTAACATATTCTATGAGTGAACTCGTTTATCGGGAACTTTCATGCTATCGAAGATAACGAGCTGTAAGGTTTGAACGTTTTACGTTTCATGGTCATATTCAAATTGTCATAACTCCGCTTAATTTTAACGAAGAAATAATTTTTTATATTATATATTCTGCCGTCAGAAGCGAATTAGTCGTATCTCAAAAATACTCGTTTCGAGATAATTGATGTTTTGTTTATATCAATTTGTTGAAATACATGTATAATTGAGAAATAGGTAATTTTCTTAGGCGATTTTTTATAGGTTTGAATTAAGATACCGGCCTTAGACGCAATTCATTAGTTGCGTAATTTCTTAAGCTATCCGATGCCATAAGAATCTCGAATATCCATTTTTTTGAGATACGCCTATTTCGCTTCTGACGGCAGTATTGTTCTATCAAAGATTTAAAATATTGCTTTTTGTGATGTACTCTTTTCAACTTTTCGCAAAAGTAAACTCGACTTTTGTCCTTGGTTAAAAAATTGTGCGTAATGGCAAATATCGATTGGTGTAACTGGACACATATTTTACAAAATTTTTTTTTAAGTTTTTCATAGTTTTGCTTATATTTTTCAAAAATGGCAAACTTTTTAATTTTTTCGATCACTGCTCTAGTACTATTTTTTATTTAAATTTTTGTGCCGGCATTGTCATGAGTAATATTGATCTATTAAAATATATATGTATTCTCAAGTGACTGACTGCCTTTTTACATATGATTTAGGGTAGGGATGCTCAACTTCGTTGCTCAAACGTCGACAACGACTTGACTTTTATCACTTGAGTTTCGCGCTATATGTGTGTAGAAATTCAAAGAAAAACAAAATATTACCCAGTAGAAATTTGTGCATCACTGATGTAAATAAATAAATATAAATGTTTACATAAAAAAATGCGAAAACATTGGCATGGCTACACAAACAAATTTTTAAGCTCAAAATTCATCAATAAAAACAAAAAGTACTTTTCCGAGAATTAAAATTTTTTTTCATGAATATGAGTTTTTTTTTTATACAACAATGATGCACACAGGAGCAGTTTTTTAGTCTCTCATTTTTTTTATAAGTCAATAATACATACGAAAAAAAATTCCTTTCGCAGAAATAATGTCTTTGACTTGAAGTTTTCTCAACTGGCCATTGCGCAATTCATTTACGCTCATTTGTTTTGTTTTTGCACGTTTGATTCCGACTGGGTCTCTTGCATATTTATTTGACAAACGAACCAGCCCATAGAGATCAGCAACAGAACGGCGGGACGAATGATTGCATGTTTCATTGCTCGCGACCGCGGGAGGCCAAATGTTCAACCCCCTAATTTAGGGTTTCAGTCAAGCTGAACTGCAAAATTTACAAAATCATCTTTAAGGCCCTCCGTATATATGATCTCTTATAACAGATAGCAGATGTTTTAATTTATTGTTATTAAGTTAATAAGAAAATGTTGTCTTGTACAAAATTTGCAGCATTTTAATTCCGCAAATTTGATGCTTTTAGTTTTTGTTTAGTGTCAAAAATATCAAAAAGTTGCAAGTTTTATCTCTTTATGACGCATTAAGATTCCTTTTATTAAATAAACACTTTACTATGAATGGAAAATTTGAAATTTGAGTTTAAGAAACTAAAGCTAAAAGCGTCTGTCTAATCATATTATGAAAATTCTTTTTTTTTTTGCAAATTTTTAGATAGCGTTAATATAAAAAAATGTTTTTTTTTTCATAAAAATTTACTTAACATTTAGACAAGACAAGCACGTGCATAAATAGTTCACCAAGATGTTAAAAATATGGCAGTGAGTAATCTTTAATTTATTCAGGATTAAATTTCACCAACAAATAATTGTAATGGATTTATATTTGAACAACTTGACGGAGTTTTATGGAAGTCAAAAAAAATATTTAGTTAAACAATTCAGCTGTATGTTCTTTTTTCTTTATTTTCTTTTTGGGCAAAATTCATCTTCAGGGAGATGTCATGTTCATGTGTTTTTAATATTTAGACTACATCGAGAAATATGTCAATTTAAGTATATTTATGAACAACTGCGTAAATCTTTTTGCGTATTTTTGCTTAATTAAATTGACACAATTAATATAACAAACAGTTGAATTCCATAATATCAGAACAAAATCATCACAACACCTTTGTCAAACTGATGTAAATAAAAAATGTCAATAATATCATCTGTTGATTTTGTTTAATTTTAATGCATTATTGATTTTGTCGTCACAAAAAGAAAAAAATTTCCAAAAAAAAAAACAACTGTGTTGTGGTAGGCTAAGGTGTTAACATATTATTCACATTCAAAGATGTATTAGTTTTAGGTTTTTTTATGTTTTTTTTTATTTTGTTTTATTGCAAATATTCTTAAATACCTTCATCATTATCTTCAAAACGTCTATTTTTCACCATTTTCTTTTATTTTATTTAACCTTTAAGACACTTAAGTGGAAATTGTTTTGTCACTTCTTGACGTGACAATGCCTATGCACCTACTGACAAATTTTGTTGCAATCAACTTAACTTCAAGCGTTAATTTCATAATGAAAAAGCCTATGAAAAAAGAAAATAAAATGTAATTCAACTACCAAACATAGGTACTGAAATATTGTTAACGCTTAAGATCGCTTGATTACGCCCTCCCCCAAAGCAGCAGCTTCATAGTAAATATACATATAATAGCTTGTCTATTCCAGATGTGTGCGAGTGTCTAGCGTTTTCTATCAGTATTCTTATCTTGAGAAACAGCTCTCTTGCTATCAGATCGATTGTTAATCATTATGATGATCTGCTGCTAATAAAATAGATCAAATGTATTTTATTTCACGGCGCTCCAAAAATATGTGTAACCCTGAAGGTTAGTCGTTATAGAATTTTTGATAGGATTCGAATCTGATGTCTCCTCTGATGTGAAATTAAAAATTCATAAAAAAGTGGGACTATTTTTGAATAAACGAGAGACCTGAAAAACAAAAAAAAGAAGCATAGGAAATATATTTTTCCATTGTTTTGCATTTACTCTGAAACTTAAGTCAGATGCAGGTGCAATACAAATCAAAATTAGTTAAAAGTTTTCCATTAGCGGCAATCGTAAACAAATCTAAACAAAAATTTTATATCAGCCTAAATATATCTTATTTGAAAACTTCTCTTTTACTGCTATGAATTTTTTATCCACAACAAAACTCGCAGACCTTAGCGTTAAACATATTTTTAGAGCGCCGTGCGCTCAATACTACATATGGTTAACATCGCTTTTTATTGTTGTTATTTATGGCTTGATGTTTTTTTTTTCAATGAAGAAGTTACTTTATTACTAACTTATTTGCATATGCTTAGAACTAGAGTAACTGGCAACCCTGCGAGCTATGTTATTGAGCAAGATTTATGAACTATAAGTTAAACTTCATATTTTAAATAATTTTAAAGGACATAACTATGCGCTTAGCTTTGATGGATGTGCTTATATTTAATATGAAATTTTGATGTTAAGGCCCAAACATTTTTTTTTTGTTCCGAAAAAACTATTTTCTTTCAATGAACTTGTGATCGATAACTCTGAATCCAAATCCACTTTTTACGTATCAAGTCTGTTGTCTTGTAGCTCTGTAATTTCTGTCAATTTTCGATAATCGCATCTGATTTTTTTTTAATTCGAGATAATCACTAAATTATCTTGAATTAAAAAAAAATATTGGATACGATTATCGAAAATTGACTCTTTGGATTTGCAAATACAAATTATCTGATTTTACAACAAAATATTTTAGCGTAATCAGCAAAATGTTTCACTGATATTGCAAATAAAAAACTTCCATCGTCTAATCAGGGAAGCTCCTGGTTCAAACCCCGGCGACGACATAATTTTTTTTATTATTTTATTTTTTTAATTTAAAGGTATTTAAAAAACAAAAAGAAGTAGAGAGCTGTATTTGTATAAATTGAAAATATCTTGAAAACTGCCTTTTATGTTAATAATAAAAAACGAGTTCGTTATTTTTTAATATAAAAGGCAGTTTTCAAGATATTTTCAACATAGTTCTCTATTTGTTCTTTTGTTTTTTAAATTAAAAAATAAAAAATTCAAAAAAAAAATAGTATGTCATCGCCGGGGTTTGAACCAGGAGCTTCTCTGATTAGACAATGGTTGTTACATGCGCAGTTTAACAACATCATTTTAGTATGTCTTAAAATGATGTCGATGGCTGAGTTGGGTAAGATGAGCATCTTTGAACAGTGGCATGGCGCAGAACACAGGTTCAGTTCTCTGATCGGGGGTGACAGGTAAAAAAAAATTTGATTTCTCCTTTGAAGTTTTAAAAACGTATTACAAATAAAATAAGAATGACTGACAATAAGTACCATCAAATAAGAAAATAGAAGGAAATAGAGAACAAAAAAAGAAGTAGGAGGAAAGTAAAAAAATATGAAAATTTTTTTTTGCGAATTTATTCTAAGTTTCAACAAAAACTTTAGGAAAATTAACAAATTTTTTTTACAATCAATGAATTTATTTTAATTTTCAACAAAAACTTTAGGAAAATTAACAAATGTTTTTTTTGAAATCAACTAATTTATTTTAAGTTTCAACAAATCATCTTTTGATATATCAGCGAAACTGTTTTTCTGACTGAAAATCATACACAATATTCGTTGAAATCGGACCCGAAGTTGTTTGATATCAGCGAATCTTTTTTTTCTGTGTAAAAGATATAAAATAAGCAAAAACTTGGAAAGAAGAATACGGAGTAGCAGGGTACAGGGACAATTTTTTGACCTAAGTTGAAAATTGCGCTATTATAAATGCTGAAACAAAGCCAAAACTTGATGTTAAATAATTACAGCACCGCAAGTACTACACTGCACAAAAAAACGTTTCTTCCGCCAGAAACAAATTTTTCAAGAATTTTTAAAAAAAAATTCGCTCGGTATGGAATAACTCTGTTGATAACAAAAAAAAAAAAAATATTCAAACGTAGACACTGAATTTGAGCCCTTAAAATGATGTGCAAAGTTTTTCCTAACGAAATTAAAAATATTCAGTCCATCAAGTTCTCATAAGCCAATTTTCCTAAAAACAATTGAATAAGACCAGATTGAGAAAAATTACGGTCATAATGAGTATCAGTATGCCAAAAAAGCAACTGACAAACTGACTTCAGAACTTTTTGATTTTTATTCAGAGTATTGTAATATATTGTTTCTATCTATGTATTTGTTATTTAATACATAATAGTAAAGCAAAATTTTCGGATTAATGCAGTTTTGTATTTTACACATTTCGAAAAAATACTCCGACAATATTGAATGATTTTTGGTTTGACCATTTTATTTATATTGCAGATTTGTTTGTGCTTATTGGTCATATGAATAAATTTCAGAATGTTTTCATTTTTTTTTCTACACTTCGTGGACAATCATGCCCTTCAAAATGGCGATGTTACCCACATGACTTCCATTTCTTGGCACATTGGCAACTTCAGTTTAACCCTTTCAGGACCGAATTAAAGTGCGTGGACTTATAAAATATTTGAGCTCATATTTTCATTAATACGACTACAAAGGTTAACTGATATTAATTTCAAAGTCCTACGTATCCTTGTTCGTCTTTACGGCCAATTGGTAGCATTTACTCCAAAAACTTCCTGAGACATAACTAAACAATTTTCGTTTACAAATTATATTTTTATCTATTAATTTACCAAATTTGAACCAATAGAAGCACTTTTTGTGACCTTTTTTTCTCCAATTTTACGACACTTGTTTTCGTAACGAATAAATGAAGTAAGTGACGCCAATACTAACAACTCATAGATGCTAACTAAATTGTGTGTACACTTAAATACACAAAACAGAACAGCTGATAAAACAAAAGCAAAAAAGTCGCGAATAAAATAACATAACGGTGATATTGGCATCTGAAAACAATGTTGCCTATAGGCAACATTTGACCTGAAAGGGTTAAAGTTGAAAGCTGTTAGATACAAGACTCTTAACAACTTTACAAATATTATGTACAAAAGTGCTGTTAGAAAGCTTTCTGTTAAGCTGATTTTATATACGTTCTGTTAAATTGCTTTTGTGAACTTTATGTTAAATTGCTTTTATAAACTTTCTGTTATAACTTTTCTGTTAAGTAACAGATGTTTAATATTTTGTACATAAAAGCTACAAACAACTCAAGCAGAACGAAAAATGCGAGGAATTAATTACCGTAAGATAACGTCAAATCTTCTATACACCTGAGTTAGGCACGTAATTGACGGCTACATTTACAGTGCACTTTTTAACATATTCCATTCTAATGGAATTTAAAAGTGAATAGTAATAGTGTGTGCCGTAATTTCGATAAGTTATTTCTAAAATTATGATTGCATCCTTATATAATTTACATGTAAATTAGGGCAAGTGTATTAATTTTTAATTAAATATTAGTTCCATTAACAGAAATTGCATACAATATTGGCAGCTTTTGTTATTGTGCCCTCCACAGTTTACCCAGATTTTTCACTGAGTTTATTTGCACATTGCTTTCACGAAATACATAATAGATTCGCCTAGGAATTGGAAAATAATTTTTTTTAATCGTCTTAACCCTAGGAAGACCTTTTCGAGGCCCATTTTGACTTTGAGTCGTCAGCAAAGTTTTTTCTTACATGCCTGAGCGCCCAACGGTCTCTTGCCAACTACCGCTCATGGTTTCTGAACTCAATGAAACCTTAAACGGGTCTTTTGCACTGACTTCGCAGAACAAACGTTTAATGTTTATATGGTAACATTAAAAGTGTACCTGCTGGGCCTAGCGAACCAAATCGCTTTTTTTGTTATTTCGAAATGTTCTTTTTTAAGCTTACTTTTCATAAGAAATATTTAAAACCTGTTTTAAAATGATGTTACTGTGATAATTGTTTCGTAATAATTTTATACATTTTTTATTAAAAAAGATTGTCACAAAAAACGGGTTGTAACCCTAGGTTATGACAGGATCCATCAAGGCAAACCTATATATTCTATTTAAGCTCATTTCACATACATTTCAAGCTGTAATCTTATACATTTTCTATTAAAAAGAAAGTCGGTATTTTTGGCTATCGGGACAGGCTTTGGCAGGGCAACCCTGGTGGGTTACTTTCACCAAAGTACATTATTATCTATCCTGTTTATCCCGTCCTGTAATCTTATACACTCTACTTTTCTGCATCTGGCTCTCTACCTAATACAATTTTCAAAATATTACTGAACATTGATTCATAGCATCAAATTATTTCTCTGCGCAGTTTTTTTTTTTTTTGTGAAGCTTGACAATATTTGTTTTTTAATAAAATTATAATTGTTTAAAAAAGTGTTGAATAACATCAAGTGAGACGCATTCAATAGAGTTCAACTCAGTCATGCAAGCTTGATTTTCACAGTTTAAACCGCATAGCTAAAAATCAATCAAGCGTAAAACCAACAGTTGCCGAAGAGGGTTAAGGTTAGTTTTAATTACTCTCAATGGTTTCAGAAAAAAAAAGAAAAAAATAATGTATGGTAAAATGAATGCCACCCATTATACTCATTTTTGGCTCAACTTATTACGTTTTCCTTATAAGGCTTACGTAAAATACAATATTAAGAATTTAACTTCAATTAAATACTTAAGTATTTAACAATAATGCCTTACAAAACTTTAAAAATTGCGATAAAAAAATTAGAACAAATTTTAACAATAATGTCAGTGTTAAAAATATTTATCTGAAGAGTAAAATTTACGTAACATAGACTGCAGTATTTAAAAAGCCCTCAATTCAATTACAATGTGTACGACATTCAAAACCGCTAGCCCACTTAAACTGATAAATTGAAAATGTGAAAGAATTTTATTTGAAGTGAAAATTTTTATATGTATTATTGAACACGTACAGTAAATGTTTAAGAGATAATAAATCCACATTAATAAATATTTATTGTAAATCACTTCGCAAACCACTCGTTTTTGGCGGGTACTCAAACAACTGAGGATATGATCAATATAATATTGATTTACAAGAGTTAACTTAACCTTTGTAAATTTTTATCACTTCACATATAAAACACTTTATATTTATACTATGCGTGATGTTTTAATGTGTAAAATATATAGAATGGAATATCGCAAGAGGTCGTAGCACTATCTATGCGCCATAAAAAATTACAAAAGTAAAGTTTTTCAGTTTTTAAATATCTTAAACTCTTTTTCGAAAATTTTACAACATGTGAATGGTGACTCTGTAGCCCTTTATTAGCTTAATATATTTATATTAAATTTGTTTGCATAAGTTTGTATTAAACGTGCTAACACGTGGTATAACAAGCCAGTTTATAACTGCATTCATTAATATCTGTGATTTTCTTATTCTTTCGACTTAAAATAAGTTTTGTTTACATTTTAATAAATGCGGTTTATTGAACTGAGTATGAGTCGGCAGATGACAAAACGATAATTTCACTTGTCAGGTAAGCAATGCAACAGCTGAGAATATGATGATGTAAGATGCAAGAAAACACATAGATTGTGCATTGCAGCGATAAGAATATTTACTAAGCACGTACCAATTGCTCGTGGATGTTTGCTAGATTTATTGACTGCTAACAAAGTAATTGTTCGAAAGATTATAATTTGATTTAATTAAAAGTAGTTATTATATATTTTATAGAATTAACATTTTACAGAGAGTTGCTAAAGTGTTAAAGCAATAAATAGTAAAAAAAAAATCAAACTGGTGTTAACTTGGAATAATGCAACAACAATAAAAAAAAGACGAAACAAAATATAGATCAAATTAATCTCAAACCAGGCGGTGACCATACCCTTAAGTTTTCATAGAAACCTCAAACTGCTATTACATTATTATCCAACAAAATTAAGCGAATAGATATTATTTTATACCCTATTCGGATTGGGCTTGGTTTCAAATTTTCAAAAGCTCTTGCAGCGGTGTGGCATAGCCCTAAATTTGAACCTTTACAACGCCATATCTCGCAAGATATTATGATGAAATTTGGTACACGGATACAGATTGAATTTGCTTGAAAAATTGGAACTGAAATTTGTTTTATCGCCCGTGTTTCACTATAAATAAAAACGTATATGATGTACCACAAAATTTTCTATTAATTTATAAAAAAAGTTTTCATTAACCCTTTCATTCCATAATTTTGATTTTAATCTTAAAATAAGCAAAATTAATTTTCTCGAAAAACTCATTTTTTCTTGCAATGCACACAGGAGTTAAGCCCATGTTTATATTTTAATGTGCTGTGCCTTTGTTTTTATGTATTGTTGTTGTGTTGTTTTAAAGACGAGCCTAACCTAAATGATAGGTGTTTTTTGAAGTAAAAGTTGTCAGGCTACTCGCTGTTTCTCGCAATTAGTAATGCAATTTTGTTCATAAAAATGTTTATAATACGGCGCCATTAATAACTTATCATCGTTTTATTGCTCATTTTCGCAAAATGTTTAATTGTTTCATATATGAATTGAAGATGGACGTAAAACTCTTGCCTCTTTATATGTGGCTAAATATCCGTGGTATCCGATGTCGCCGAATATTCACAAAGTTGATCTTAAATTATTTTGGCATCATCAGTTCCTGTCAGGTGTCTAGGCGAAAATGCATCAGAGACACAAAACAAATTATACAAAAGTGACAGGCTGTCACATTCTCGAAAAAAACAGCCGAATTAATAATATTACGGATATGTTTCATCGAGCAATAGATTCATCGGATCCACTACTTTCAAGTCTCCTTTTTAAATAAAAGTCAAATCAAAATAAAAATAAATTGCCGATAGATAGGCTTTAGCTTTTTTGAGAAGAACCGACTTTCGTACCCGATATCGAAAAAAAAATATACTACGGAAGACTTCGAATCCGATTCGGATTAGGTTAGGTTAGGTTAGCACGGGAGATGACAATTGTCATCATAACTTAGGCCGCAGTTGGGCCCATTGTATACCCTGTTTATAACTTCGTTTTCAACCTATTCAAACCATTTCGAAATATTTATAAACTTAAAAATGGATTTTGGACACTTTTGAGCGATGTCTTCAAGAGAGCCGAAGAAGTGGAATCCGAATACCTTATAGCGCCGATATGTCAACGCTGGGCATTCACAAAGATAATGAAAGACAGACTCTATAAAGATTTCCTACATCAGAACGCAATAGTCTTGAGGCATGCTTGCCTATAAAATAGTGTCCTGTAATAACACCTACAAAGATTCTCAGGGTTTGTTTGTCTAATGAGATCAATTTTCGCGTTCTATTAGCATCATAAAAAGGCCAGATTGCCCTACAACATGTTGTCAGGTTAGACCATCACATATTAGCCCAATTTATACATTTTGAATAAATCCGATTCGGATTGTGAATATATAAATCAATGTTCATTTAGGTTAGAAGTAGAAGATAGTTGAATGATTTTTGTAAACATCTTAGAATAAAAAATTTTTAATTTCTAAAAATTATTTACTTAAAAATATAGTCCGATTTTGATCAAATATACAATCTATATAATTCAGGACTTCCATACTTGTATATTTTTTTTTTAACTTTTTAGGATATTAGGTTTTTTAGCTTATTTTTATTAAATATATCATTAAGTCCCGTCTTTCTTCTTTAAAATGAGCTTCCAAATGATCATCTATGATGTTTCCTCGGAGAGTTATTGTCGTTTTTAATATATCACCAAAATTACATTAATTTTAGCGCTTTAACTAATATTTTTGTAATTTTTGATTTATATATAGAGGTGTAAATAAGAAGTACTAATTCTCAATAGATTGTCACCCCTACTCTATAACATAATTGAAGAAGATTTCTGTTTAAAATTTTAATTAAAAACTTATCTCTTTCCGTGTGACTTTGAAAATCCTTCAAAAATTACGTTTTATATTTTTGAATTAAACTGCAAAAAGAGTAATAGTGTTAGCTGGCACATGTTTTAATCAAAACATACTTAATAAGTACGTATTAGTAACATTTCTTGTAAACATTTTTGCAAATAATTGAAAATGTTTTCTAAACGGTAAATGGTGTGATTATTTCACAAAAAAATGACAGTTATTTTTAGATAACCTGCAATTTAGGCTTAGTTGCTTTTAAAAATAGATGTTACAATGGATGGTGCGCCTTGGCTTATAGTAATACTTTTTACGTAAGCTGAAACTAATTATATTCGTAAATGAAGAGCACTTGATCACAATGGTCATGAAATGCTTTTAATTTCATCGTAAACGCTGCTTATTACTGGCTTGGCCATAATATTTGTATCACATATGTAATATCTCATAAAAAATTAAAATTTCGATTTTGTAAATATACTCAAACCATACACCACCCAAAATCTAAAATTTATCACGCAAACTGTGAAAGAATCAGTAGGTGTATACCGATCAAAAATACCGTAAATTGAATAAAATTGAAAAATTGGGTGTGGTATCACTTTAATAAGCAAAAAACTTGAAGCAATATTGCTTAAGGAAGACTACAAAAAAGTTCAATAATTTTAAGTCTACTGAAGCCAAACACAATTTGGAATACATTTTTATAAATAAAAAATCTGTAAAAGGGTGTGGCACCGCCTACGAAAATTTCAATACATTAAAATAAGTGAACTGATGAAGTTATCTACTTATATGAAATTATTGCTTCAAAATTTCTCGAACTATATAATTTGACCTAACTACATCAGTGGGCGTGGCGACTCCCAGAAAGTCAAAAAATGTTAAAAATTATGTATAGTGCATTTTATTATGTATGTATAATGAATTTTCGTGAATTGATTTTAATTTAATTTTTTTGTTATTTGTTTCAGCAAGCTACGGAAAAAGTTTGCATTAAGGTAAGTTCTTTGCAATATATAAATTAAAGATTTCATTTATTTAAGGCCATAAACTCTTGTGTTGCTCGTTTTCAGTTTCATCGCGCAGAATAATTTTCTTTATATATACAAGAAACACTTATCATACTTAAAAAATATATATGGCTATAATACATACATGTTTACAGCCTTGCTCTAGAAAAATTTAAATTTTCCGAAAATTAAACTAAATTTGATTTAAATAAACTTTTCGAATCCAGAGTATAAATGGATATTTTTTAAAAAGCTTTTAGTTTAAGTCTTTTAAAAATGTTTTCTGTGCTGAACTTTTCTCTTAATGAACATTCACAGTCCATTAAAATTTTGAATGTGTAAAGATCCTTGCACTCGGTACAATGCCGGCTTCTGTCAAATTTCAACCGATAGTAATTAGCAATATCGTGTTGGATACTGATTTCACCATGCTTTAATTTAACTAGTAAAGGTGTTATCTTCGGCCAGACCGAAACTCACATACCCTACACTGCACTGAAAGTGCTTTCCAAATAAAAGTGAGAAAGACGTTGAAAAGGTTGAAGAAGCCGAAAATAATGTAACAAAGTTCAAAGAGGTTGAAAAGTGTTGAAACAGTTGAAAAAATCTCAAAAATTCTGAAATATATGGAAACCATTGCAGAAAGTTAAATGAAATTGAAAAAGTCGAAAAAATGTGGAAAATGTTGAAACAATTCAAAATTCATGAAAAAGTCGAAAAAAGTAAAGAAAATGTCGAATCAAGTTGAAAGAGGTGGAAAAAGTGAAAAATATAGATATGGAATATATTGGGAAAAATTAGAAAGTTGGAAAAGTCAAAAGAATGTGGAAAATCTTGAAAAAAATAGAATAGAAATGCAGAAAACCAAATATGCCACACCCACTTCTCCAATTCCGCCTACTTTTGCTTCAATAAATTATATTCGTCATTGACATCCACATACCAAATTTTAGCGAAATAGCTTGCATAGTTTGCGATATATGCCTAAATTAACCTTAAAATTTAGGGCGATGCAACCGAGACTGATTTCGATCCAGAAATAGCTTTCCATAAGTAAACCTCTTTCCTATACCAAATTTCAGTATGATTGCTCATATATTTCGATAGATATGCCACTTAAGGTACTTTACTTGTATGGGAGGTGCCACGCCCAGTAGTGCTATATAGCCCGCTTTGAATGCAAATTTCATGTCAATTGCAGCAATAGTTCTCATTAAATATCACTTCCAACTTTATGTTAATATAGGAGGTGCCACGCCCACTGATGAAATCCCATCGAAATTTATTTAATTTTATAGCTTATATTATATACCCTATACTGTAGTGTATAAAAATATTAAAATATTCATAATAGCGAAAAATCGTGCTGTTAAAAATTAATTATTTAAACATAATATTTAGACAATAATTTCAACATTTTTTCTAAGTCATTAAAGACCAGACTACAAGGTGGCGCAAAAGTAATATCATAATGTGAGTGCGTCAAAACTTTTGCAAATGGCGACACTGTGTGTTTCGACATTTATATTGTTGATAGAGAGAGAATTAGTTGACATCAATCACGATGAAACACCAATTTCCGGTCAAATCACCAGATCAGACGGAACCAGATATATTTTGTTGACTTTTTGAAATCTCGCGTTTACCACAACAAATCACAAACTTGCAAGCAAGCCTTGAAAGCCAACAAAAAATAATAAATCACCAATTTGGAGCCAGCTGATTTGCGAGCATCAAAATCAAAATGCCGTAAAAAGAGCCCGGCCGCATTCTTTCAACTTAAAAATTTTACACCTTTAAATAAACTTTCCGTGAAAACAGAGCCAAATTTCTTTTCATTTCCAACAAACTGTCAGCCAATTCATATTATGACATTACATTACTTTTGCCCCACCTTGTACATCATTATACAAGTTTATTATTCTTTTAAGGAATAAATGAATTTTTTTCTTTTTGAAAATTGCTTGTAAAATATTATACACAATAATGCTACAAATAACGATTCATTCAAATATCCTAGTAACTAGAGTCAGCACAGTAAATTTAACGTCAGATTCGTGATAAGTGGCCCAATAACATTAAGAAATCAATATTTTGGTCAAAGGAGCAGAAAATTTTTTGCATGAAGTGCAACGAAGAGACAGTCAACATCCGCAAAGTTTTCAATAGCTTTAAATTTTTTTTTATAGCGCTTGAAATTTTAAGACATGAACATTGCAATTAGGTCCAGTTAAAATTTAAATAAAAATGTTTAGTCATGCTGTGGACCCTTAGTCCATTGCACGCAAATGTCTTTGCCACAGAAGCGCAGAGCCGATCACTGTATTTTTACTTTCTGCTGCAAAGTGCAAATATGATTTGTTCGTGTCTTAGCAATGCGAGTATCTCCAATGAGTCTAAACTTTACCGGTTTAATTTAACCCAGACATTTGGCAAAAAAAATTAATTGATTGTATCTATAATGACTACTAGCTATCCCGGCAGACGTTGTCCTGCTTTTTCCGGTAGTTGTTTCGGGTGTTATATGAACTCATGCGATGGAATGTATAAGCGAAACAGCCCATTTTTCCAATGAAAAATTATTTATATCAAGTCTCATTCATCTGCGTCCAGCTCTCGATGGGATATGATTAATTTGATTTTGGAGGGTGTGTCACTACCCATTTTTATAAACTAAACTTTGCATAAACCTTCCGTAGACATTAGAAACATTTAAGGCTTAATTATGAAATCTTCGTGAAAATTCTATTGTGGGCCACCCTAAGTAAATTCCATGAGAATCGAATAAGAGGTTTTCGAAAAAATTATATTTTAAAAATATGTTTGTATGAAGGCCACCCTAAATATGCACCCTACAGAAAATAGCTTAATATAAAAGGCGCGTGGTATAAATTCCATGTGAATCAATTGACCGGTCTTAATGAAAATAATAGTTTATATACATATAAGTTTGTATGACGGCCACCCTAAATAAAAGTTTTATTGGCTAAGCTAATATTTTTAACATAGAAGTCACGTGGTGTAAGTTACATATGAATCGAGTAAGTGGTCTTTGTGAAAATGCTATTTTAAAAATATGTTTGTATGAGGGCCACTCTAAATATCCACCCTAAGCAAGAGTTTTGTAACTTAAAATATGCCTCTTACTATAAAAGCTACGTGCTGTAAATTCCATGTGAATCAATTAAGTGGTCTTTGTGAAAATGCTATTTAAAAAATATTTTTGTATTAGAGCCACCCTAAATATGCATCATAAATAAAAGTTTTATAAACTAAGCTATTCCACTTAATATAAAAGACACATGGTGTAAATTTCATGTGAATCGATTAAGTGGTCCTTGCGAAAATGCTATTTAAAAAATATTTTTGTATGAGGGCCACCCTAAATTGCCGATATAGGGGTATGATTTGTGAATCTAATCCATCCAGGGCGCCACCCAAACGCATACAAAAAAATTCATTCAAATCGGTCCAGCCATTTAGGAGGAGTTCGGTTACATACACACGTACAGTGGAATTATATATATAAAGATATAAAGGGTTAAATTTAAAATCAGCAACGCACTGACAGCAAAATTCTCTTTGAAGTTTGCGTATTTTCAAGTATTCTTTCGACGTGCAATTTTCTTTGATGTGACACTAAACGCATTTTCACACAAACATTTTAATAAAAAAAAAATCATCTCTCAGCTGACGACATTACGCTTTTATATATTCAATGTTTTTCATAAGACACAATAATTAAGTTTCTAATGTATTCAAAGAAACTGAAAGCGGTTACTCCAGTTCATTTATTGACTTGACTACTGTATTGACATTCATAGTAAATTGTGCTCGTTGAATAGTTGATAGCTGTAGTAAATTTACTCGTATTTTTGTACTAAAATTATTGATAATTATAGCATTTCAGGAACATTTCGTAATGTTGCTGTCAAAATAAAACTCGATTTATGTTGTTGCCATATATAGCGTTGATTTGCAACTAGTTGTCAATTACTATCGATATCATGCAACTTCCTTAATAAAGGAAATAACCATAAAAAAAATCAAAAAAAAAAAAAATAAAATAAAATAAAATGTAAACAAAATAATGAATGCTATTTCAGCAAAACGCTTTAAATGCATAGAGTTATCTGCCGTTTTTGATTTAAGTAACTATAAAGACTTTAATAAATTTTGGAGATCATATAAGAGTTAAGTAGTATGACGTCGAACCACGTGCTTGACATTGAACGAGTTTTTTAAAGTTTGAAGCTCTGTAATTTTTCTTTTAATTTTTTTTTTTTGTCAATTGATAATTTGCATATTCTTCGCATTAAAATTTGGCGTCATTTACTAACTTGGCTAGAACTGCAATTACGTGCCGCACATATTTAACGCCACTAATAATTTTTGTCTAGTGACTGCTACTACGACCAGTCACTACCAGTTTAATTGAAGGAAATTCTGTAATATTGTTGACGACATTTTTTTGTTTTTTTTTTTGTTGTTGTTGTTTTTGGTCTTGTACTCGTTTACCTAAATTATGCCTCAATATGCTGGCTATATCTATATCTATGTTAATGTCATTTGTACTAGAGTGCGATTACTTAACATGGTTGTTTTCTATAGACAAAATAAATTTTGTTTTAAACTATATACATACTAACAAAATACTAATAGCATTTTTTCAATAGTTTCAAAATAACCGGTTGAGTGTGCAATGAATTTGCTTAGGGGATTTTCGAAGTTATTTTCACATGGAATGTACTTGTATTTTTATAAATTAATTTCTACAAAACATATTTATTTAAATTAGCTAGAGTTTCAATATGTTAATAACTATAATTTTTGTCATAGTATTATTTTCATGTATATTTTTTTTCTTCTAAGAAAATATCAATAAATTGTATAACAGAGTAAGATAATTTCAAGCTTTGAAAAACGGTGCAACCTTAGTTTTTTACTAAAGTTATTTCAAAGAAAACCTTTAATAGGCAGGCTAGTAAAACACAATTGTTGGCTAAAGTTTTCACATTTTTCATAATGAACAATGGATTACATAATGAACAAAAATTAAAAATTTACATTAGGTGACGAAAAAGAGATCAGTTTTAATTAATAGGCAATAGTCCCAAAAACAATTACAAGTGCTAAAATAGCTCAAATTTCTGCATATTAACAATTTTTACGAAAATTCTTTTACCTTCGTCATTTTGATGAACATCAGTCAGATATTCACCTCCCTAGCTCTGACTATCGCTCTTAGCTACATGTACACTCACACCAACTCAGTCACCGCCGAAAAATTGCTTGTGGTAGTAGTGCGTAGTCGGTGGGTAGGGGAGAGAGGGGCTAGTGTGGACAGGGGACTAGTGTGGACAGATTCAAATTCTCGCGCCGTTTTGAGTCGATGTTTTCCGTTGAATTTTTTTTTAAGTAGGCCTTTACACTCCACATCACCAAAAAAAAATTCGCTTGTATAGAGTTCACCGTTTCACGGTAACGAGACCAGATGTGTCTTGCGCAGCAAAAAGTAAATTTTTTGTTTTTTCTTAATTTCAGTGATACTCAGAAATTAATCATTCTTTTGCTAAAGTGTAAATATATAATACAAGTTAAGCAAGTTGGGCGGCTACGGACCTTAGAAAGCACCAAAAGGGTCGAAAACAGTACTTTCCAAGGACCGTAGCAACCCTAAGTGGTGTCCAAAATTATTATTTTGAGCTTACCCAATCGATTGAGACAAACATATTTTTTTCCGAAAATGGGTCAACAACGGTCCTTTCCAGGGTCCGGAGGTACTCCAGTGATGTTTAAAATACATTTTTGACCTTTCCCCATCGATTGGAGCAAAAAAACTTTCAAAAAATGGGTCCAGAAATCGTCAGACCTTTTCTAAAAGCTGGTCCTCAATTCTTATCGAAACACCAAACAAGACAAACGAAGAACCTCTGAAAAGAAAAAATGCAGCTCCAAGAAACATTCGCTTTCTCCAAGATTAACATGGGATAGAAGTGAATTTTTAATTTTTATTGAACTGTATTATTATTGTCTTCAAAAAAAATATATATATATACATATTTGAACTCTTTTTTTAAGTTTCTGTTTCAATTATGAAGTTTCTATTGATGTCCACATTAGCCCCTAGTAAAATCAATGGTTGTCCACACTAGCCCCTTATATGGGGTAAGCTCTTTTTAAAATAATTTAAAAATGCGTTTATGAAAAAAAAAAATTGTTACTGTTGGTGTAATTATGATGGTAAGAGGTATAAGTAATCACTAAAAAATACTTTAGTACAAAAAATAAATATCTACATATACAATTTTACAATTATACCAAACTAGCCCCCCTCTCCCCTATGTTGAATTTTAAAATTTAGGCTTGTTAGACTTGTTCGTCAATTTGACGAATAATTAGCTTTTGTTTAAGTGTTTTTTTTTTTTTTGTTATACGTTAATACATACATACGTATTTACATATACTTACGTTTAAAGGTTCTTTCTATTTTGTTTTTAATGTTTATGATCCAAATTTAATGAAATATCAAAAATAAGAAAACCATATCAAACAACAACAAAAAAATGTATGTGTTTGTGAAATTAGGAATAGTTAGCTTTTTAATCAGTATATGGTTAGCTATCTAGGATTAAGCGCCATTCAATGCAAAATATATATGAAATTTATATTAATAATAGACTCAACACCTTAAATAATATTCCAGGAAAGTCAATTAATTCTATTATCCTTTTTAGCTCGTTTTGTGACCTTTTTGACTTTCTTCAATTATTGATAGCTTGATATCGGATAGATTACCTAGCTCTTCTATAAATTTCATCTTAGAACCACAACTCTTTCTATTTTAAAATATTTGTTAACCGTAGTTGTTTTCATATTAGAACTGTGTTGTATTTCAATAAATTCATACAGTCAACGTTTATTTTTGTGGTTAGAAAATTTTGCGTACGAAATTTAGCTCATTGATGCTGTCAACGCGCAAATGATTGTTTTTGAGTAATATTGAATTATTTCTTAACATCTTGATTGCAAAAACATAAAAAAATTGCTAAGAGCATTTCCTACAAAATTGTTCAGATGAGCTATTTACTAATTTCATTTATTTTTAATTTAAAATGTCTCAATTTTTTTAAAGATTTTGAAATAATTGAACTCTTACGAAATAACAATGTAAATAAACGTTGTAGAAAAATAAGTATACTAATTACTTTTCTACTAACTTTGTCGATCAATAAGCGATCAATTACACTACGACAAGATCATTGATTTGTGAAAAAGACAATGCCGAATAGAACAGTGCATTTAGTTGTTTCGTGGCATTTAGAGTTTGCAAACTATTGACGTTTTAATTGTTCGCAGCTGACTCATTCTCCTTAAAATGCTCTAATTTTTTAGAACCAAAAAAAATTTACTTGGTATGTATAATTTTTTGCCACGAGACTAGAATTCGACTTCATTAGTATAAATAAACACTTCACAGTTTTAATAAAAGAAAAATTATTTTAAAATAAAAAGCAATATAGACGAAGTATGTTATTTTATCAATAATTAAAATATGAAAAAATTATATAAGTCTATAGGTCTAAAGTCCTTGACGAAGTTTAAGCTTATGTCGATTAAAGAATGAAAACACATTTTGTAAACAACCTTTTTTTAGTTCATGTCCATAATGTAAGGAAACATTTTGTTTAAAGTAAAGTAAAATTCATGCTCTGCGAGAATTGTGTTTCAAAATGTTTTTATGGAAAAATTTTCTTCAGCGACGAAGCTCATTTTTGGCTTAATAGGTACGTCAAGAAACAGAACTACCAAATTTGGTCTAAAGAACAGCCAGAGGCAGTTCAAGCTGTAAATGCACCCTAAAAAATGCACTATTTGGTGCTGTTTGTGAGATCATCATTGGATCGAACTTTTTCAAAAATAATGAATATCACAAGCTTACTGTCAATGGAGCAAGGTACTGTGCGATGATTACCGACTTTTTTTTTGCCCAAAATGGAAGAATTGGACATGGTTGACATGTGGTTTCAACAAGACGGTTCCACATGCCGCACGTTTCGCGATGCCAAGGACCTATTGAGACGCGAGTTTGTTGAGCAATTAATCTCACGTTTTGAAGCAGCCCATTTGGCGCCAAGATCATGTGACTATACTAATTTTTGTGTGGCTACGTAAAGCCTCTCGTGTACGAAGATAAGCCAGCTACAATAGCAGTACTGGAAGACAACATTACAGCTGTTATTGGTAAGATAACGGCCGATATGCTGCAAAAGGTATGCCGAAATTAGAGCTTACGGATGAACCACCTCAGGCGTAGCCGCGGGCAACATTTACATAAAATAATCTTTAAATTGAAGGAATTGATATATCGCTCCAAATAAATATTTCATTCAATATTGCAAATTTTCTGTACTTTTTTCAATTTTCAAAAATCAAACGCTTAAAAAATCACTCGTTATATATGTACTAAACCTACTAAAAAAAAATCCGCATATATTTATATCAAGGTCCAAAATCATATAGCACACTTTTTTAATCATTTTCGATGTTTTCATATGAAATGATTATACTGTTAGTAAGATTTTTTTATCGAATGTCAACCTCGTAACTTTATTTTTTTATCTAAATTGGCTCAAAACATATAAATTTTACTTATTGGTGAACTTGAATGACACTGAAAGTGACCATCCATCTAAAAAAAAAGAGCGCTAAAATCTTTGATTACGCCAAAAACGTGCTATTTTCATTCATATTCTATTAAGTAAAATTTTTTCTAAATACAACAGTTTGAGACAAAGAAAAGTCCCCAGAGAAAAGCCCTTACATGAATGGTGACATTGTGCAATTCAATTGTTACTATAATTAATTAATATTTTTTTTTTTATTAGAAATTAGTTCCCATTTAGATTATTTTTTTTTATCTGAAATCTATTTGCATATAATTTTACAATAAAAAAAATATTTTTAACAAAAAATGCTTAGCATGTTTACGTGACCAAGTTTACTTTAGGCACCTGTTGTTGCTTAATGTTGCCTAACAATTGTCTGTTTACGCCAAAACTTAGTTAATTGAAAACGCAAAAATGGTTAAATTAAACAGCTCTCTTAAAAAAATTTAAATGGTTTCAAACATCTTTAGTAAAAAATTATTAGATGTTAAAGACGTAAAGAGCAGTTGAAAACAAGGCAGAAATTAATGAAAATATATAAAATTATTAAGTTCTTAATACGCTCAAATATCATATTTAGAAAAGCAAAACAATCAGAAATTTTCCATAAGAATTATAAAAATTATTCGAAATGCCATTATAAAAATCTATCGTAAGCAATTGAAATACGATTTTTATAAATACTTAGTTCTGGAAACAAATTATCTACACGAAATAGACAGTGTCAACCGAAAATCTCAAACTATCTTCCCCCCTAATACAACCAGTTTTTGAAGAAACAGTAATTACCATTCAATAGGACATCACTTTCTTTAAGTTTGAGTTCAATCGGCTATGTTCGATTTGTCATATGTGCTACTGAGACAATCAGTTCCCCAGGATGTCCTTATTAGCTTCCATTGTTCTTCTAGGCATGCCTATATATCTTTTCTAATAAACAGTTCGCATGCCATTCATTTGTCTATATATCGATTATTGTCAAAGTTTTTAATTGTTTTATAAATATATTACTTGCTTGCTTAATTTTGAATTTATTTATTTTATTTTATTTATTCGAAATTTATTACATTTGTCAATAGTAAATCCGAGAATTTATGTATATTTTTAAAAATAATGGCCCGTAATTATAAAGAAATTAAAAGCAGCTTTCAACGACTTAGAGTGTATTTTAAAATACATAAATAATAATATTATAGTCGACTTAAAACCGGTTTTCTCTTAAAGCGCCTTTTAAATTTGAAGTAAAGTGCAGATGGTTAAAAATGTTTAAAATATGATTTTGTTGCAAATTATTATTATATATGTTTTGATAAAGAAAAATTCACATAGCAAATGAAAAAGTCGAAAAATTCTTTTAAATATCGTAAAATCAAGAAAATAAATGTTTCGTGACCGTAGAATATTAAGTGATTTCGAAACTTTGGATGATATTGCTGGTACCAGAAAGCAACAAATATATCAATATGGAGCGCTACGAACCTATCGATGGCGACTTTTATTCCCGATAAAGCAACAGTGCGTTTTTTTACTTTTTATTTTGTGTTTTGAGGACATCATTAAATCTGAATTTTTCTCTACTGAAAACAACTTCCATGTTGATACCATTTGTTTTTCAACTATGGTTTTTATTTAAAAAAAAAAAAATTGATTAATAGCTGAGTTAATCCTTATAAAGTCCTAATTTTATCCAGTTGAATTAAAAATAACAAAAAAACATCACTTTTAATTAAAATAAAGCTACAAACGCACCTTTTTTGGGCGCAGCTATTGAATTTTGATCATCATTTGCAGTAGGATCCACGGTGCCATTAGCACCAGTAATACTTGGAAGTTTCATGCTGGCTGTTTTATTTAGAAATTTTTAAATACACTTATTGCACTTTGTTTTTGGAAATATGGTATCTATTTTTTTATTTTGTTTTTTAATAATTTTTATGTAATTCCATAAGAATCATTTCACAGATTTTTTAATGAGCACCAAAACAGTACAAAATGCAAATCAATGTAAAATTACATTAAAATGCAAATGCAAAACATTAATTAAAAGAAAAAAAAACAACAACAGTTGAAACACTTTTTCAAATAACCGTACAAACACAAGTTTAGTTATGCATTTTTTTTCTTTCTATTATTTCAAGCACTAACAACTTCACTTGCTTTTCAACAAAAGGCTTAGTTCAAAATAAAGCCACACAGCTGTTTTTCACGCAAAGTTTTTAAAAAAAAATTTCACTTTCAGCTTTTAGCCACAATGGCATGTGCAGGCATCACACAAATCGCGTTTTCAAATAAAATCGTAGCAAATTGATCGTAATGTCAAGCGCAAGAGCTTAAGCAGGCGAAGCGAGCAGTAGCACAATCGGCGTCGCAAACGAAAAACGACTGAGCGACTTTTCGCGCATCGATTTATTTTATATTAACAATTTTCTGTTTATTATTAATGAATGAGTTTTTGCTTTAATTTTATTTTATTTGATTATAACACGGATTTTTTATTGTTTCTTGTTAAGAACTTTTCTACCACCATCGTTTAGTGTTGCATTGTTTTTAATAGCGCATAATTGTATAGATACATAGATGGCCGATAAGTCGCTGAATTACCAAAATGCATACACTGTAAAAATTTTAAATGCTGTATGCAGCGCAGGTGAACGGTAGCACATGCTAATTAAATTTAGCTGCAATTAAGCTCTGGGTTCCCTGCGCTTGCAATATTTACAAATCGTAAAGTACAGAAACTTTGTGTTTTATTTTTATTTCCTTAAACTTAAGAATGCTTTAAATGTATGATGCAATAAACGTTCAGGTATGTAAATGTTTTTTTTTTTAACCAAGTTATAAATTATAATTAAGCAAAATAAATTATAATTGCAAATACCAATAAAATATTGGTACAGTAGAGTTTCAATAATACGTGCTGATGACAGTATTCTTCGGAATACCCACAGAATAATTTTGGTATAGTGAAAACCCGTGTATAAAAGAATATTTGGAGTTATCGACGACAAATCAGACACCATTTTGCTTTTACATCTCTAACTTTTTTGACTTTTTTTTTTCATTTAGTACTTTTGTTCAAATTTTTTATCAAGCTATATTTTATTACCTAAATATTTTTTTTTTAAAAGCACAAATTACATTTTTTTTTTAATTTTCGTTTTTGAACGTATGTACTTTTTATACAAATTATAATTATCGAAAAAAAGTTTTAAAATGATATTTTGTAATATATCTACTAAGAGATTTCCGAGTTTCAAAAATAAATCATTATTTTTAACATCTCGCAAATGAATCATTTTATTCGAAATTTCTATGTTGAAGTTTTTAGTTATTCATGTGGAAAAAATATCTGAAAAAAATAATTATTATTAATTTTTTCACGTATAACTAAAAACATCATTGAAAATTCTAAAAGAAATAGATCCCTTCGTGTGCATAATTTCAGCCTAAACATAAAATTCAATTCATGAATAACGTTTTTTCGCAAAAAATTTTTAAGAAAAATAATCAGTACCTACATACATTGTTAAAAATGTTCTTAATTTTGAAGCTTGAAAACTTCATAGAAATATCGTTTAAAAAAATTTTGGAAATTGCTTATGAGAATTAAATTTTTATTGAAAAAAAAACAAAAAAATATTGATTCAAAGAGACTTCAAAAAATTATGGAAACTGCTTCTTTTGCATAATTAAACTAATCAATTCCCCTTCTATTCAGTCTTCGTTCATATGATGATCTATTTGGAGTTCATGTTCTGCTTTTTTATACTCCATTTCCTGGAAAAACATTTTTTTTTTGTGTTTGCACCAATTCCAACCTTGCTTCTGGAAGTCTGTGAAAGTTGAACTTTTACAAATACATAAAAATTTTGTGGTGGTCTATAGAGAGCTATAGGTGTTTTAAAGCCTGAGAAAAGTAAGGGAAACACTGACTCACCAAAACACCATTTAAGGCATATCAGTGGGTTTCCATATTTCTCCATCGAAAAATCGATGCTATCGATGCTATATGCAGCTAAGTTCTCTTCAAATTGGTGAGCAAGAAAGAAGGCACGCACTCCTGAACATTGAATTATTTTAGTAACCTTTTATTTTTCTTTAGATCAGACTCAACAGCGCTTTAAGGACACTTAAAAAGTTCATGAACAAAGTAATTTTCAAAGGAGTATTCAAAATTACATTTTTTCTCAAAATTGTTCATCTGTTTGTCATTAATGATTCACAATAACGGTAACACTTTGCAGAGATCGAGAAAAGTGACTTCTAAGTCTCTTAAATCGTTAATTTTCGAGAAAAATGCTTTAGGAAATATTTTTAGCAAAGGCCAACTTGAGCGATAAAAGTAAGATTACATATTTCAAAGATGTTATTGTTTTTGTCTTTTATATTGAAAAAATTCAATTATCAATATCAAGCGATAAGTCGTCATTTTCATTATTTCTAGCCAGTTTTATGGAATAATTTTTATTAGATTTTATTTTTTTACATCAGCAAAAAATGAAACCGTTTTCATAACACGAGTAAGTAATATCAGATTTAAAATAACCTTGATAAATACGCATTGCCAAAATCAACTTCAGTTTCGTTAATTGAAAGTGATCGTTTTAAACGAATATTTTAAGTCAGATTCCGCACCCAATATAATGGCAATGACAACAAGTAAGATTTACGCTAATAAATTTGAGTCAATTTGTATAATTTTAAGGAATTTCCAGTTCGAAAGTAATTTTAAAATTTCGATGTCTTTAATTGGTCAATTAATATACAATATTTGATATAGATACATCATCGAAAAATATATGAAGACACAATCAAATAAGATATCGACAACTAAATTTATAAAAACTAAACTCATTTTTGTAATAGTTTGAAAAAGAAAACCTTCTAAAAAGCTGTTCAGGAGGCTTTATTTAGCGAACCGGTCGATCGAACTGATTAAATCCATAAATCCATAATCCTACAACAATAATAAATAAATATTAAACTTTGATTTATTCTGAACGATTTCTATTTAATAATATAAATTTGGAAGACACTTTATGAAAAAATGTTAATTAACTACTTCCAAAACCGTTTTACAACTGATTTTTAGAAACTTCTTTAACTGTGCATTCTCTTTGTTAAAGAAATTGTATAGTTAAATTGCCGTAAAATTTAATTCCAGCGTAAAGTTTTAGTTTTTTTCGATCGCTTTGTGGTGATACTAAAGTATTTTGATAAGAATTATTTTGAGGCCTGCAAATATAAATGAGTTAATTAAAAAAAATGGAAATTGTTTTGAATAACAATTGCTATAGGCAACATTTGACGTGAACGGGTTAAAGAAGTTCTCGTTACTTGTTTTAAGACCTTGAATTCAATTTGTAATGCTCCAAAAAAAGAAATCGCGGAAGTTATCAAACACCACTGTCTTTCACAAATTTTACAAGCAACCCTCAAAAACTCATTAGCTCAAAAACAATTTTTTGTCTAAATGTCATACAGAGAAGTTTTAATAAATTGATTTAAAACCTTGAATTAAAATTGTAACGCAAAAGAATAAGAAATCACGATGTAATGTCATTTCTAACAATGAGTAGATAAAATTTCAACAGTTATCTGAGAAACCTAAAAGTTTACCCTTGAAAGATATAGGTCAATAAATAGGTGATAAACTTGTTTAGTTAATACCTAGATATTTTGAAACAATTGAAGTTATGGCGATTCTATTGAGTAAACGAAATAAACAACACATTTCCAACTGTCTGATTGCAAGTGAAAAGACTTAAATCGATGGCACACTATAAAGATGTCAATTACTGTCAAAATCATATTTCTTATTATGTTCCTTTATTAATTACGTCAATAAATTATAATTGATTTGTTTTCTTTCGTGTATTGCGCTTAATAATATTTACAGTGTATTAATGCACATTTTATAATGACAAACGCGTAGTTGACAAGTAGCCACTCATATGTAGATCTGATAAAGAATACTTGGTGCATTTTTTTTTCGGTACTGTTTGCATTTATCGGAAAATAAATATTTATTTTATTTTTAAAGGACTTAACCTTCGTCAAATCAAGCAATTATTATTTATGAGTGCTATATATTAAATGTTTTTCTTTAACGAGTTAAGTTAAATCTCATGGATTTTAAGTGATTACTATAGCAGATATTAAATATTATTATAATTGTTTTATTTATTACTGGATAATAGCACACAAACTTAATTACCGAAATGTTGATGAAGTTAATAGTAAATATGTAGTGCTATTTAATATAAATAGTATGCGTTTCAACAAATAGATGTCGCTTGTTGCACTGACGTTATTTTCATGCGCTGTCAACTATCATGGTTGTTTTGACTTGCTATCTGCGAAAAGTTCTATTGAATAAAGTATGAAGTATGGAAAAAAACAACAGATATTCAAGTGCATTTTAAAAACAGAAACAAGGAGGCTTATCATTGTATTTACTTTGTGCAATCCATTGCTTAATTTATCGATAATCAGAAAGTATTTTCATTCTTGACACGGTGCTCTTGGACGCAACAAAAGTGTGCCTATGCTAAGAAAAGATTCAGCTTAAAGGAATCGTTTCTTGAAAGCTCTGATAAAATAATATATATTTTTGTGTGTATTCACCATTTTTTTCGGGAAAAAATCATCTTTTCAATCGATTCTAATGAAATTATGTGGAAGGATATCATTTATACAATTCATAAGCACTGCTTTTAAAAGTTCGCAATTGTTGGCATATAAAGTCAGTTCATTGTGAATAAAAAATCTAAGCTAAACATGAAAAATAAAATGATACCTATATAAATTGTATATTAGGCCAATTATGACTTATGCCTATCCTGTTTGGAAAAATTGTGCAAATATGCATTTATGAAGACTTCAAGTTATGCAAAATCACAATCTGAAAACATCTTTTGGGTTACCAAAAAGGTTTTCAACGTCAGAATTACATACGATGATTTTTAATGCTAATAACAATATGAGCCTGGTTTTTGACTTATGCCCTCTTATGGAGTTTCTCATAGACAGTGTCTTCTTACTCTATTTCTATACTAGAAAGAAGCTGACCACGAAACTCTCATTCATGTAGACATATTGTGATATAAATAAACATAGGTTTTTTACTACAATTTTCCTATAAAGTATTATTTTATTTTAAGTGTTTATCTTTATTGTTAAATTAGAATTTTCTTGTTGTAAGATCCATATAATTAAATCTCAAAATTTGTAACATTTATATATATGTATGTGGGACGGTCTTTTACAAACCGAACACTTTTCGGACGGCGCATTTTTGATTTGGCTGACATTTTTTTTATGGGTTCTGTATCGAAATTATTCGAGGATTTTTAAAAAATTTTTTTTTCTAAATAGAGCGAATTCAAATTTTGAGAATTTCGTGATTTTTGGCTTGGTTCTGTTAAAGCTAGCAAATTGATTTTATTGTCATTTTAAAGCTAAGAAAATTATCTTTAATAAAAAAATATTTTCTTAAAATATTATTAACAAATTAATATTGTTATAAACAATTTAAATGTTTAAATCAATTTTTAACAACTACTCCCATAGGATAGGAAATTTGACGTTAAACACGATTCTGACATTACAAATTTCATACAGGGTGGGAACATTTGTTTAAAATTGATTTAAACATTTAAATTGTTTATAATAATATTAATTTGTTAATAATTTAAAAAAAAAATATTTTTTTATTAGCTTTAAAATGACAATAAAATCAATTTGCTAACAGAACCGGAATTATGAATTTTTGAAAGTGAGCTTCCAAGCCGAAAATCACGAAATTCTCAAAATTTCAATTCGCTCTATTTTGAAAAAAAAAATTTTTTTTAAAATCCTAGAATACGTATCTCTTCTTTTTCGATACAGAACCATTAAAAAAAATTTCAGCCAAATCAAAAATGTGTCGGTCAATTTTTGTCAAAATTCGTTCGGTTTGTAAAAGAACGTCCCATGTACATATGTAAATATTAAATTTATGATAGAATAAACAAAAACAAACAAAATATTGTCTTGTTTTGAAAGGGATTGTTTCTGTTTTTTACGATTAGGATAATTTGTACTTACTTCTTTATTTACTTTTTGATAGTATTAGACATTTCGCAATTTTCCGATATTTCTCGATTATGTATGAAATTTTTAGATGCTTTTCGAGTTATATAGAATTTTTCGATACCTTGGTTTTGTATGGACTTTCGATGATTTTCGATATTCTTATACTTTTTTGATACCTTTCGGTAGTTTTTAATGAAATTTTACTTTATTATTTCCTACACGGAAAAAACGAAACTCGAAAGTAGATATTAAAATTTCTGCAATAATTTATTGTATTTTAAAAGGACTGTACTATTTTTTAAAAAGTACATTATAAAGTTTTTATGATGAAATAATAATAACTGAAATTGATTTTTAAAATTTTTTGTGTGTTGAACAAAATTGGAACGGCCAGCGAGTTTCCGTTGCCGCTTTCCCGACCCCGTCCCAATTCTGTTCAACACATTACTTCAAAGCCAATTAGTAAGAGTTTGGCAAGCCTTATATATTTATTTTTTTGCGTGAACATGTTGCGAACTCAAACAGAGTACAAATTAAAAACAAAAGAGAAATAAAATTCAATATAATAAAAATTACTAATCTTGAAATAATTTTTCTATAACTACTTTTTAAAAATTATAAAGCGGGAATCATATATTACAATGTGAAATATGTAAAAATTCTAATGTCGCAATTTATTAAAATTTAATAAATTCTTTGTATAATTTAAAAGTTTTGGGTAATAAATAAAATTAAGAAAATAAATTTTAATATGCACTTATTAAAAAATGTAAAATGAAAATAATTACAAACTAGAATAGAATTTTTAATAATGGATTTTTATTTATTACTATAAAAGAGTAATATTTGTTTTCAGATTTTAACTTTTATAATCTCCTATTAATTTTTAATAAAATTTGAGCTGGTGTTTTTTCCGTGTATATTTGTACTTAAGTAACTATAACAAACTTTTCAATACATGTGGTACTTATAGATCCTTCAATGCTATTTGAAATCTTTAAACTTTTATATTTTTATAGTAGATGCTATTTCATATTTTCAAACTCCGATACCACTCTATACTTTTCTCTTATATCGATATCTAGTTTTGTCAGCTTTTGAAGGTTTTTCAAAATCATTATTTGGTTTTATAGTGTATTGTATGGTACAGTAGTTGTTGCATTTGGTTTCATAGTGTATTTTATTACAAAGAATTTTGTTAAACAGACAGTTATGTAAATTAAATTAATTATCACTGCTTGCATAGCACCTGTTCAGCAGACTGTTATTTAAATTGATCAATTTTTATTGGCAAACCTAATTGCTAATTTAGCAACATATCGCACCGTCAGAACAACAGGGCCACAACTCACAATTTTAAGTTTCGAAAAAAATTCAGATTAAAGTAATTTGAAATTTTCCACTTAATTTGAAGACCAGCCTTGAACGACGACAGTCTTGAATTGAAATGCTACAAACGTGAATCAGAAATTTATACAGTAAAATCGACATATTTTGGATTGCGGCAGAGTTGCAATTACTTCGATTGAAAATATTTTTTGTTTTTAAGAACTATAATGTCTTGATTTGATTTACTACCTTAAAAACTTAAAAAGAAAAAATATAAAAATGCCTTTTTCAAGTTAAGGCCTTGTTGTTTTAATTGTTTTTTCTTTATTTTAACAACAAAATATTTTTATTATAAAATATAAAATATCACTTATCACTCAATGAGTTACATACATACATATACCAGGTGTCCCATTTTAACTTACACAGTTCAATAAGTCAAAAAATTACAAGTCATTCAAAAAATGTTTCAAATAAAAGTTGTTGGTTATCAAAGGGCTAGTCCAGCCATGACCTTAACCATAACCTTGACCTACGTTTCCAAGGTTATTTGAAGGTCAACTTTAGCTTTTCAAATGGGAACCCCTTATTTTTGACCTCGGATTCCGGAAGTGCACAAAATTCTACGGTCAAATAGGTATTCATGTTAGAGGTCAAAGTGACCCCTGAAGGTCATTTCAAGGTCGCATTCCCGCTTGGTGCAGAAAAGCTTCAGCCATTTAAGGTAAGATTGTGCAGCGGTCCAACCAATGATTACTAGCTTTTCTGCACCAAGCGGGAATGAAATGACCTTCAGAGGTCACTTTGACCTCTAACTTGACTTTTGACTTATTCAGCTATGTAACTTAAAATGGGACACCCTGTATGGTGTGGTACAAATAACTCGAAAAATCGTTATTTCGATTTGCATCCCTGTTGTTTTGACGGTGTCATATCATAAATAAAATTGATTAAAATTGCCATTAATTTTCAAGAATCATTAACGATAATAAATGTTATATTTGCATTAACTATTTAGTGGCTATAAATTTAACAAGATTTCTCCCGACCACAGGTACATAAGTGGTCTTGATAACATCATACATATTTCCTGTTAAGTACTGTTTGTTTATGTTCCATAGTAACTACCTATGTATATACATTAGACCGTTTCAGAAAAAATTTAAATTCGAAGCATTTTTGCAAGGTAATTTCGAAAAAAAAATTTTTTCTTTGGCATTTATAGTCCGATCTTAAAGCATGATATATCAATGATTTTCTCTGGAGTTGACCAACTTTTTGATGTAATGATCATTGACATTGTTCTTGAACTTTCCCACCAGATCTCAGTTCCTACCATCCTAATGTACCACCCTAATGTTAGAAAATTAAAGCTTGCTAAAAATCATAAAATTTTTTCAACAGAAGTATTTCGATTATTCCATTAGAACTATTTTTGAAAATGTTTTTAAAGTTTTTAAATTTTTCGCCATATCTTAAGTATTTAGAGTCAGTAGTACTAAATCATTTTAGAAATTTTTAAGGTTCGACCTTAACATTTGATGGGGCGGTATTTGTGTTTTGCATCTAAGATAAACATTTTATATTAGAAATTATTTTTCATATAAGAACCTCCCTTAAACTTACTAAAAAAATCAAACTTTTCCAGCATCATAAATAATAATAAATAATTGAACCTTAAAAACAACAATCATTTCACAATAAAATCTGTGCACGATAAGAAAGGTTAACATAACATTGCTCACAGGAATTTCTTGTGAAGTTTATAAAGTGATTTTAAATATTTATCTTTTTCTTGAAAATTTCTTATATTTTCACAAGAAACGTAAAAAAAAAATGAAAACAATGTTAAGAATGTGTAAAAGAGTATTTCATTATATTTTTGCAATTATGGCGGGTAAATATTTAATTAATAACTGGTTTTATCTTTGATAAGCTGTAGCTATTCAAGATTTGTTCATAGAACTGTAGCGAAAGTTCACATTCATTGACACAAAATGCAATCTAATAATAATGATAAATAATTGAATAATGCATATTTCAACAATATGAACTAATTCCACATAACAACTCGTGTATAAGTACAACTCATTGTTTTATGAAAAGAAAACACTTTTTGATTTGGCAAATTGAAATTAATGAACAATTCATATAATTATATAGGTGTCGAGTTGTTATTAAAGCAACCTCATGCCTTATAAAATTGCTGAAAGCACGCGTTTGTATAATAATATATATTGACATGTTGAAAAATGATTTAAATAAATTTTTTGCATATTTAAATAGGTGCATTTTGTGATGTGAACATCTTTACTGGGGGGTATTTTAGAAAATTTACACTGTAATGAATTGGCGGAAAAGTAGCGCTAGTGACAGCGGTAGTGTTGTATATTTAAAATTTTATCGATGTTTTGACTTCTCAAAACCGTTTGAGCCATTCAACATTTATCGTTCTAAGTATACGCAATAGCGAAGCTAGGAGAGGTGGGGCGGAGTTGTACGTATATTTCTTATCTGCTGCTTGGACAGTGCATGCAGTTGATGCGTTCGCTCGTAGCAAATTGAAATGCAAGTTGAAACTTACGTTTATATTTATAGACTTTCAATGCTAGTAGGGATTAAGACATCATTTTTTGCATTTTATTTTTTTCAGCAAAAATACCGAACATCGATATATCCGATGTTTCTTTCTCTATATATTTTGATAATGTTTGGAAATATCGATCATCGTTATTTCGATAATATTTTCTATTTGCTCAATCCTAGCGCAGATTATTGGCTGGCGGCATCATCGGTGCGTATTTCTTCGAAAACGACTATGGCATTGCCATCAACATCAACAGAGATCGATGATAACCAAGTTTTCTTTATCCCAAATTGGATGATATGGATACGTGCAACACAGCGCATGCCACAATAGACATTCTGTACAAGTGATTTAAGGGCATGGTTATATCACGCAGAGGTGGCGTGAAATGGCCACCGAGATCATGCGATTTGACCCCGTTAGATTTTCTCCTTAAATTTCAGATCTATGCCAATAAGCCGCAAACGATCGGAGCCCTCTAAATCAAAATGACCGATGCCAACGCTCAAATTTAGCCTGATTTATACGCAAGAATCTTCGAAAATTCAACCTCCCGAATGCACGCCATTCATCGGAGTCGCTGCTGCCATTTGAATGATGTCATCGCTCATTATATAATGTGCACAATATGAATTTGAAATAAAACAAAAAAGTAGTTGATATCCCAACTTGTTTTATTCAATTTTAACATCTACCCGACTCTATTGGAAAATCCTTTATAATTATATATAAAAAAATTCAAGTTTCAAGATATATTCATTATAGAGGGTGTTCTGTTCAACAACCAATTAATTTGTCAATAACTTACGAATAATAAACACAATTTAAATAAAGTTTTGCAATCATACACGATTAGGGTGGTTCAATATTTTTTTTTCAAAGAGGTTTAGTACTTCTTGCCAGTATATCAAATAAAAATTCTGGTGCAAGGAGTGCTCATAATATTAATGACTCAATAATGACTCATTGAACTTATTAGGTTTCCAGAGTAAGTACATGGCAAATAACCGTTATTTCCTCTAAAAATTGTATTAATTATTTTGTAATTTTTTTCGGTATTAAAAAAGCGCAATCAATATATTATTTGTTACAATTTTTTTCTTTTCTAACGAATTATATACAAAAATAATGAACAAACGGTGCCTTTTCATTAAATAAGCAAAATTTCACATTAAAATAGGGTGAGTAAGGGTTAAAGAAAAAAATTTTAAATAAACTTCGTCGTCGCATTTGATTTTCGCTTAACCCCTTCAATACGGATTTTTTTTTACAGAAACATTTTTTTTTTATGTGTATTGGTTGATTATGGCTCAAGTAATGTACCATAAGGTGCATTTAAGAAAAGGGTAAACAGGACAGCATTCGTGAATTATCACAGTGCATGTCAAAAACTGATGAGATGAAAATATGTAGCAATAGTTATGAATAATTGTCTCTTAGTTAAATGAAAACACTCAATGAGTCACATGTGTCCTGTCCGTATTGAAAGGGTTAAGTCAAATTTCACTTTTTCAGTAAGGGTTAAAGATAAAAATTATCAATAAATTTCTAAAATTTTTTTTTCCTGTTTCGAATCGATTGGGGGGGGGGGGGAGGGGCGTCGCATGTGATTTTCGCATACAAATCCAAATAATAACCACCCATACATACTGCGCTCAAAAAATCAAGAAAATTTAACATTTTTTATAGAGTGTCAAATACAAATTTCATATTTTGCAATATCATGCCAGTAGCTAAAGGCGTTACTACTCAGTCAATTGACTCCAGTAGATATTATGTAGTAGCTATTTTAAAAATTAACTACTCTGAGAATAATAAAAAAAGATTTTGAAGCATGAAAATAGAAACTGATTCAAATTTTGTTGTCGTTGATGTAGTAATTTAAAATTTACAAACGTCAGTCAGGTTTTTTAAATATTCATGATTTCGACATGTTTCGGACATTAATTGCTATTTCCGATTAATTGAAAATAATTAACAATTAAACTTGAACGAAAATTGCTGGCAAACATTAACGAGTGACTTTAAGGACATCGACATGAGAATGCTTACTTTAGTTCTTTAAATATTGGGGATTTTTTTTTAATTACATTAAAAAACAAATTAAATTCGTAAGATACGCAGGTAGCAACAAGAAGTACCAATTATAAAAATATGGTTAAAACTTAATCATATTTACTTACTTACGTGCATACGTACTTACGTACTTGCAAATTCAAGTTCATGACGTTTTTCATTGGAATTCCGTCAAATTCGGCAAATCGAAGGTGTTATGCTTAGAATGCTAATAAGTAGATTGACGTACGTGCTAGGGTTAAGTGAAAATCTCTTCGAATATTAATGGCGATTATTACTAATAAAAACATTAATACGATTTGTGATTTAGATTTCGTAATGCAGCATGCTAATTAATTAAAAAAAGTTTCTTTACATTTTATGATCATCCGGCTATTTTTGTGTATATATATGTATGAATGAATGTATAGGTACATATGTATATGTTTTGAGTATTTATTTGAAAACTACATACTTTTAACATTGAATCTAAATTACGATTTAGACTTTTGAGTGAGTTTTGGAAAAGCTGACTTGGCTGCCACTACCACTTGAGTTTAATCTTTGAGGAAATATTTAGCTATTTCTATTTCTTTAGAAAATGTAATAAGCATACCACTAAGCAATTCGTCCGGAACTCTGATAAATAGTTTCTAAAAAATAAAGAAGCATTTGCGCAACTAAGATGCGATTAACTCTTAATATTTCGTTGGCACGTGCTAGCTTATAATGTCTCATATATCAGTATATATTTATCAATAGATTTAATTAAATTCTTCAAGAAGATTGACGTATATTAATGTCCTTACGTACAAAATCATGAAATGCAATTTTACAAAAGTGGTTTTTCTTTGACAAAAAACTTCTATTGAATAAATACTCTAAGTACTTATTGCATAGAATGAATGCATTTTTGAGTGTCTAAAAATCTACCCGATTATCTTTAAAATGTTTTAATACCCACTGAAGAGGAAATCTAAAATATTAGTTTCATTATATTTTTATTTTAAAGCTTACACTTCAGGCAGTAAGTCTCTTTGGCATGTGATATTTTGACTTTGAAGGGGAAATTGAAGTGTATGCTAAGGTTGACGTCAGACGATGTGTTTTCAGAGTGCCTATGAAACATTTGCGACGCAATAATGAGTTTATTTCTAGTTAATACATACAGTTCAAAAATACATTATTTCTTATACATACGCATATTTTAACGTATTTTTTTATTACAAATTAAAATATAAAATCATTCGTTTTGTATGTCATATTTACCCCAAACCATATTCGTAACTACACAAATGGCATATATATTTTTTGACATATTTTGTAGAATTAATCGCAATTATATCAACACATATACATATTAAAAATGAATTAGGTATTTCCTTTGCAAATGTACATATCTGCATGATTGACATTTTAAAATTCATACAACTGATAAAATTATTTTCCTCACATTTCAGACGATTTTGTAATTTTGTTTATTTTGACACGGGTCTCGTGAATTATGAGCCATTTAGGCCACCACTGGATTGGTGGTATCATCGATCAATTTCTTTTTTGCATTTTTTATGGTTGCCCAAATTGTTTTCCGAACATATTAAGAAACTTACTCAGACTACCAAGTTTTGGTTTTTTGTTGTTAATATTATTTATGTAATATTTTTTTTAGTGTTATTTTTATAAAAGTTTAATATCTCGCCAAGTTTGAACAAAAAAAAAATTTAAGAAATTTCACATGAAAAGCATTTACTGCAACGATAAAAATGAAAACAACAAAATCAGTGCCAACCACCAGCTGCCACTTCGTATGCGTTGAAGCGTGTTTCAAATGTTGATTGACTTAATGGCTATTTGGACGATTGAATAGGTTTTGACACTTGGCTTAAAGACAAACATGTGCTTTATTTGCTGGTATCTACATATGTTATGGTTATTTTGAGTAATACTTAGTACAAAGCTCGATATTATTTGTGTTATTTATTCGATACTTCATACATGTGAACTTTTTTGGTACATATTTTGAGATGACGAACTTATTTTTCATAGTTTTTCCTTTAGACGCGTATAAAACATATAGTTTCATTAGTTCCAAATAACGTTTCAATCAACTTCAGTTTTCTTGAAATAAGTAACTTTTGAATTCAGAGGCTTAAGAGTTCATTCCCCTCCTTTCCATTCATGCTTAGCTGTTCGTGATATGTAAGACTCCAAATGTCCCCACTCTCGTTCAATTCCATCTTCCAAACGTAAAACTTTTGAATGCCTTGTATGATTGTTGGCACATTATTCTTAGTTTTCAATTTTCTTAAATTCGTCTATGTTCTCAGGAATTAGTAGAATCATCTTGACGAACAAGGTATATTTTTGCAGTTCTTTCACAAAAGTCATTGTGCACTATCAAAAGCATACAGTTCGGAGTTTTTCAAATTGTGAACCAGTGGTTTTATAATTGCCCCTATACTATCGCAAGCTTTTTTAACATATTCTATAGCAGAATATACCCAGTTTTTATTCACAGGTGACAATAACAACTCATGGAGCTGATATTGATTTTTGAAGTGAACAGAAGTTCCAATCGATATTATGGTACCATATTTAAATTTGAATGAAATTGTCGCATTTTTTGAAAAACTGCTCAGCAAATACATATGTATATGCATGCAATTTGATAAGTAACAAGACTAGTCGAACATAAGACATTATATCCATCTAACATAGCTGAAACTTAGTGGTAAAAACTCTAAGCTCCACATGTATTAATTCTATACAAATGTGTTGGCATAGGCCAACAAAGGCCTATACAACAACATGACGGTATAAATTGTTAAGGCACAGGTCGCACCGAAAAAAAGACCGTACTAAATTTGGAGAACTGCCTTCTTCCGATTTCGTTTAAAAATTTTCCTTAATCAAAGTTATTTTTCCTCATATTGATGAAAATATCGTGTCATTTAGTAATTGAGTCCTTTGAAATGAGTTCATGTTTCATTAAAGCAAGTCAGCGCTCTTCCACAAATATAGAGTTTGTGGTTTTAGTAAAACTTTCCTTTGAAATAGTAAATTTTTTCTTTGGGAAGAATTTTTGAGGACAACTTGTTCCTCATTTGAGTAAAAACTTCCTCAATCTAATGGAATGTTTTGTTTAAGGAAAATCGTACTCAGTTTTAGTTAGTTTCTTCAAAAAATTTACTATAACGTAGGAAAATTTTCCTTAATAAATGAGTGGCAACACTCGCTGCTTTACTCGTTGAAATTAATATCTATTCTGTTTTTGCCTATATATTTATAATTCTCTACTTGTTTTTTAAATAAAAAAATAAAAAATTAAAAAAAAAATTATGTCGTCGCCGGGATTTGAACCGAAGCTTTCCTGATTAGACAATGGTTGTTACATGCGCAGTTTAACAACATCATTTTAGTATGTCTTAAAAATGCTGTCGGTGGCTGAGTTGGGTAAGATGAGCACCTTTGAACAGTGGCATGGCGCTGAAGAACACAGGTTCAATTCTCTGATTCTTCTTTGAAGTTTTAAAAACGTATTACAATTAAAATAAGAATGACTGACAAATAAGTAACCAACAAATAAGGAAATAGAAAATTAACAAATTTATTTTGAAATCAATGAATTTATTTTAAGTAAATTTCTTTCATTTAAGGAAAAAGTAAAATTTTCCTCAGTTTTATAACCTTGTCCTCACATTGAGTAAATTTTTCCTTATTTCAAAGCAGCAACATTAATTGTACTAAGGAATCCAACTTACTTATTTTGAGGAACCCATGGCTTTAGCTCGTATTGAAGAACATTTTTTCCTTAAATTTAGGCATTTTCCTTAAACGGAGTAAGTTTTTTTTTCGGTGCGCTTTGCTGTCAAAATAAATTGTAATAAATAGAATGGGAATGGGGAATGGGCCGCGCTTGGGGAGTTTGAGAGAAAAATTCTTCGCAAAATCTTCGGTCCTATTCGCGTCGCCGATGACTATCGTATTCGTACGAACCACGAACTGTACGAACTCGACAAAGTCAAACAAGCAAAATATTCAAAACCCACAAAAGTACAGTTAGCGAAAAAGCTATATGTGCGTACAATATTTTCATATATTTCCCAAGATGAAAAGTTATTACGAAAATAACGGTAAAACAAAAATATGCAGAAAGCAAGCACAATTGGCAGAAAGTAATTTGGAATGTTGCTTTTGTTATTTGTTACGAAAATAGTACCGTAGAGTGGCTAGGCAATAATGAAAAAAAAAAAATTGACATTTCGATTTTGGAAAAAAAAGTCTCCTGGCTTCAAATGTTTTTTAACGAGCATTAAACTCATGACATTTCTCTATCATATTAATACAAATCCACAATAAAATTTTAAGCAAAAAAAAAATTGGAATTTTTGAGAAAATCAGCCTAGTTTTTTTTTTCCTAAAAAGCGCTATAACTCCGCCAATTTTCAGCAATTTTCAAAATTTCTCAAAGATTCTGACAGAGAATCAGAAATTCTATTAGAAACAAAAGACATAAATTAATTATTTTGATTTGGAAGAAAATTCGACTATTTTGAAAAAAATTTCAGCGGTTTTTCAAGCTCTGACACTAAAATTTAAAATTTTCCAAATTTTTTTTCCATTTATTACAGAAGTTTTCAATTAAAGCTTTATTATTAAAAAAAGGGTCGGCAGAAATAACTGCTGCTATATTCTTAAAGGAGACTTTCTCCTAAGTACTTGATTTTTATTTCAAAATATTTCCTTTGATACTTTTATTCAATAATATATCGCTGTTTTTTTTCTACCAATATTGTGGCTCTAATTACTGTTGATTATTCAAAGTTTATGCTATGGAAGTATAATTTGACGAGAAAGCAAATTTCATATTTTTATTACCAATGTACATAAGTAAATACTTAATATGACAATATTTATGTAGATATTACTCGTATTTGGTTGAGACTTTCAAATTATATTGGCATTGATTAATAAAGTGGTAATGCTTCTTAAATTATCTAGATTTCATATTTTGCGTATAATAAAAATGTGGTTAGCAACATAACTCATACGGATTGCATTGTTAGATGAAAACTATACATTTTTTTGGTGAATAAATATTTGCAATGTTCAATGAATTTCTTGTGTAATACCGTACATATGTTGATCTTTTATTAAATCTATTTTTAAAATTAAGATATGTAATTTTAAGTGTCTTAACCTTAACTTTGTTTTGATTTTATGTATTCATTGTCATTGCCAAACACTCCTTATCAAATAATCAAATAATGTAGCAATGATTTCAACGAAAAAGTTCGTAAATCTATAAGAGATAATGGCATAAAGCCATTAAAAGAAACCCTATTCAGTAGCATGCCCCCAGGTTTGAATTCATTTTGGAAAAAGTCTTCTGCGCACGATTTGCAGAAAGTAATTTGGAAGAATGTTGCTTTTGTTATTTGCTTTGAAAATAGTACCGTAGAGTGGCTTGGCAATGATGAAAAAAAAATTGTCATTTCGATTTTGGAAAAAAAAATCTTCTGACCTCAAAAATCTTTTAACGAGCATTTCGCTCTCATATTAATACAAATCCACAGTAAAATTTTAATCGAAAAAAATTGGTGTTATTGAGAAAATCAGCCTTGGTTTTTTTTTTCATAAAAAGCGCTATATTCAACAATTTTAAAAATATCTTAAAGATTCTGACAGATATGACAATCAAAAGACAAAAATTAATTATTTTGATTTGTATGAAAATGCGACTATTTTGAACCAATTTTCAGCGGTTTTTCAAGCTCTGACACTAAACTTTAAATGGGCATAACTTCGTAAAAAATAATTTTCAATCAAATCGGGGGACGGTATATTCCCTTAATTACTTTGAAAAACAACATATTTAAACCAATTCAACAACAACAACAATTCCGCAATTTGAAGTCGGTTCGACTGCATGGTTTGAGATCGATTTCATCTATATAAACTCAAAAAGTCTGCTGTACTGATTTCGTTTAAAATTGTTGCCTATAAGAGAGATTTCAAAATATATTTTTATAAACAACATTTTATTATTAACATTTTGGTTATTTCAAAACGAAACAAATATAATTGTAGCTTTCTTCAGATTCGTACAGATTTCAAATCAATAAAAACTTTGAATCTTTTTCCATATTTAGACCGACCTAAAGACGCTTACTTAAGAAAAAATTTTTCCCATTATAAAAAAGGTACTCTAGCAATTTTTTGTATGAACGTTGCCTTCCTTAATTTCTCCATACTTTTAGGCGCACGTTTAAATGTCTTGCATTTATGACCAAAATCTTTTAGCGAACTTACTTCCATGCCACTATTTTGCGACTCTTTTATAAGATTATATGACTTCATCTTAAAAGCCATGAACTTATAACCCACCTAGAAAGGCTAAACTGGCTTTATCCCTTCGTCATTGAGGTTCGGAAACGTAACACGGCCAATGAAGTGAGGTATGAAATACCCCAACAATTTTTAATTTTATTACGTCAAATATGGCTATTAAAGTTTTTTATATTATGTACTGAAAAAATTGAAATAAATAATCACCAAAAATATAAATTGTTAGATTAATTTAATTCAAAAAGCCCTTAGCGCTCTTATTAAGGTCAAGTACAGGTAACAGTTTGGCAAAATTCAGATTACTGAAGATAACTATATTTAAAATTGATATTTAAGATTTTCGATATATTTAAATACCGATAGTTTGAATATTCTCTTTTTTGCATTTTTTTACGGCTACTCATCAATGTTGAAAACATAAAAAAGTTCAGTAAAAAATTTTTTTTTCCAAATTTTTAAAATTTCGTTTTACTGGCATAGAAATTTTCATAATAAATCAAATCTTAAAGTGTCTGAATTTTTTTTTTCTAAACAAAAATTTTAGTTCAACTTATTAATATATTCGGATAAATAATAAGGAAATCACTTCAAGCAAAGTGTTTTCCACAAATTTTTCGGGAATTTCATTGGTAAGGAAATCTTATATGTATCACGTTACCAGTATCTTCGACTTTCGTTAAAAGCAGTTGTACTTTTGACAGAATTTCATAGCTGTGGGGTGATATAACGGAAGTTAAAATCTACACAATGAATTCTTCCTGGTGTTCAGCTTTGACAATAGCTCTTTGTATCCTTTTACAAATTTTCAGTTAGTATCAACAGATTGTATATTTAAATTTTAACTAAACATTTTTTCGTAGCTGCTGCTCCTGAAGCGATCGGTATTTTGAATGTGGAGCCTAGAATAATCCATAGCTTAAAAGCTGAATCAAAATCTACAGCATTTATGGTTTCCATGAGAGACAAAGATGCTGAGAAGATTCTGTTTGGTGTCGGCTACATAGGTGGTGGATCATTGATTACGAATTCAGTTGTGCTTAATGCTGCTCACGTTTTTTATAGTTACAAATAAGTAATATATAGTGTGTGTCCTAATAAGTTGAATTTAATTAAATAAAAAATTAATTTGTTCTTGATAAACTTAAGCCGAGCCATAAATTCGACGAAAACTAAGTAAGCAAACCCGTTTCATAAGGGAAATACCAGCAGAGAGACTTTCAATGTCGTCGAGTAATGAGTAACGCTAGAAATTTATTCTGCTTACATGACACCCAGTCTCAAAGTTTAGAAACAAACTAGATCTAAATGCGATGGCTTGTGTCCAAAGCTTTCATATTTTTCTATTTTTAGTTTGGGTCGAAATTGGGATTTTAAAAGTTTGTTGCTGTAAATTGAATTTTCGAAAAATCTGAAATTAAAACTAATTTCTTTCCGCCGTGTCTCACTATTTATGAGCTCTTCCGTATAAATAAAAGCTGGTATAATGTACCATAAAAATTGTTATGATTTACCATTTTTTTCAACATACATACATAATACATATGTACATACATATATGTATGTATATCAATTTTTTACGGCTGATTCAATTATATTCAAAATTTTCCTACCTTCTGAGTATATTTAAGTTATTGCCATACTTTTCAGCCTTATCAACCTCTTTTTTTTCAGCATTTTCAAATTTCCAGCTTTCTTTGATTTTTCAACCTCTTTCAATTTTATTCAATATTTTTCATATTGAGTTCGACTTATTCTACATCTTTCAGATTTATCCAATTTTTTCTTAATCATAGGATCCAAACGAAGAATCGATCAATGGTCGGTCTTCTGGTACTTTAAAGAAATGAAACTAAATTTTACACATCAGACCAAAAGTTATCGAATTTTGAGCGAAGGTTTTTGTAGTGGGCGGCGAAATGCCTCTTAAAGGAAAATACATCTTTTCTGCTAAATAAGGGACCGATCTTGATGAAATTTTGTTAAGATATACATAAATCGGACGGAGCCGAGTAATATTTTTCTATTAAGACTGATAATTATAGTTAATAACCATAGCTTAATATTACTTGAACAAGTTTTTCTACTCAAATATGGATGTGAATCTTTCGACCAAATCACCTCATTTACTTCAGTTAAAATAACCGCAAAGTTTTATTTTAATTGATTGAATTGTTTGGGAGCTATTGATTGTTGACCGTAAATTTCAAATTCGAACCCACTGTTCGTCTGTCACTAGGTTTCAGTTCCATGCCTGCAGGAAGGGTTTTCGGCATTCAAATCATAAATGTTCGGGCCTCATTCCTACTACCATATATCTCGATCTCTTCGGCCTTGTCTACATAGAGATAATGGAACTTGGTGCAACTAACAACCATGTTTCTTGCTGCAGCAAAGTTGATCAGTCTCATTCCGTTGTCGGAGCATTATTCGTTTCGACGGAATTTTCCGATCGTCGGACAAAAGATGCTCTCTCTGCCCACCTGGGCGTTGAAGTCGCCCAGCACGATTTTAATATCGTGGCGGGCGCATCGCTCGTTTGTTCGCTCGCATCACCCTTCTCATCCGTCGGAGCTTGGGTACAAATAAGGCTTATGCTGAATAATTTTTCATTAATGCGAATAGTGGGGTCAACCGCTCGTTAACCGGTGTGAACCGGGAGACAACATGGCGTAGTCTCTTTCCGAACACAAAGTCAACGCTAAATTCATACCTATCCACATGGCAGCTGTAGCAGACGTTACAAGACGCTTTTTTGGAGCAGCCCCGTCCCGTTCATCGCATTCGCTGAAGTGCGGTGTCGTCAGCCTTGTATATCACGTAGACGTCATCCAGCTGGATAGAGACACCTTCCTCATTGAGTATCCGGACATTACAAGTGCATTTCCTTAACTCATTGCCCGTTAATCGTTTGCGGGAGTCATCATTATTAATAAGGGTCCATAACCGAAATATTTTCTGAGGATTCACTGAACACTTTTTTACATTGCGGATTTTAAGCCCGACGCAAAACCTCTCCTTGGAGGATTGTTTTACCGCACACACTAATTTATTACCCAACGGATGAGGTATTTTCATGGCAACTGTGAAGTGTTGCCAACCATTAAATCAATAAAGACGCCACCGTTCGGTAGTCTAATTACGCAGCCTCAAATTTTAAATGAGAAATTGGCAAGAAAGATTCCTGTGCGGTACAGGTATTACCATTAAAACAAGCTTAAATAAGTGTTTTTTATTTGAATTTTCTAGTAAAAAGTTATACAGTTGTCAATGAATATCGCACAAGTGCTTACTCGTTTCCTAAGTCATTAAAAGCGAAACGTTTCTAATTAGCACCTCTTCATTCCAGTTCGGAGACTAAAGAAAAAGAATTCCTTGATTATCAGTATTATATCATCGTAATGGGAACTTTGATTCTTCTTGATAAAACTGAAAATACTTTGTCCTATGATCTCAAACGTATATTAATTGATAAATATAACACTACAACAGTAGAGGCTGATATCGCTTTAGCCTTTTTGCATGGATCCGTTCCAGCAAATTATCCTGTCGTGAAACCAATAAATATCAATCATAAAACTATTCCAGATGGCACCATGTGTAAGGTTTATGGATGGGGCTTAACTGAACAGGTAAGATCCTTAATAGGTTTTTTTAAAGATTTAGTTAGATTAAAATTAACATGAGTTTAGCTTAACGTGACCAGATATTTTTCACTAAAACGTGGAGCAGGAAAAAGTTGATGAAACTCTTTTTGTTTTAACTGCAAAAAATGTTGTGTACTAAAAAAAAATTTGCTCACTTTCACATCCCGATAACCGTAGAAAAATGAGATAATTACTGTATTCAATTATTTTGAAAATCAGATATTTGCTGTTTCCAATTATTTGTATTTAATTAGAAAAGAAAAAGGTTGTCACTTTCACCGAAAACTCTAGCAAAATGATATTTCTTATGTCCAATGAAAACGCGGACCGCGCGAAACAGAAAATAAAAAACGTGGATACCATTGATTCGTAATTCAATTCGACATTCAAATTTTCTGGTGAAGGAGAAACATACCGCTAAATACTGCTGGGGTATGTCACACCTCACTTCATTGTCCGCGTTACTAGGAGACTAGGAGATTAAGGAAAAGAATAGATAGAAGCTCTAAAGAAATGTTTGAGGAACTACAAAATGCATTCAGAAGATGATATTTTGCGTGCTTCCGGGACAAAGACGGAGAAACAAAATACACCTGCGCCGACTGCAATTGGTCCATTTGCATGGACTTATTGTTCTGCAATAAGTGCGTATATTATGGGAAGTTTAATTAACTTTCATGTATATCCTCACTTAATAATATCCCAATAAAATTATTATTTTGTATGCTTTTTTATGTATAAGAAGTAAAACTTTATTAAAAATGTGTAATTGCTGATTTTTTGCCGCACTGCTACGTTTACTTGGCCTTAATAAAAGCGCTATTTTTAACCTTTAACCTTGAATATTTTTATAAGGGTTGAACTAGCGTGATCAGCGGTGTTAATTTATTTTTTGAAAATTGTCTTATCTTTAACTTTTGCGCAGATTTAATTTGTGTCCAGTTAATAGGAAGCACGACAATAGCGACAAAACTGATTTTTGTTACCTTTGATCTTGAATATCAGGATGTCACACAAGATTTGGCTATTCCGCATCGATTGGTGAAAACAAATTTTTTTACGGAAATGGGTTCAAAATGGCCCCTTCCGGGGTACGGAACCGTTTCAAAGTACATATGTTAAAAATCGATTTTCGACCTATCTTTATCGATTGCTGCAAATATTTTTTTTTTTGTAAATGCGTCCAAAACGTTCACTCCTGGGGTCCGGGGCCGTCCCGAATTATTTTAAGAATGCATTTCTACCTTAACTCATCGATTGTCGATCGATCAATAATTTTACCTTCTGTATACGAAAAATTCAAATTTGAATTTTTGGTTTATAGTACAATCAGGAATTTTGAAATTTGGTAATTTTATAGATTTGGATGCGCTCTTTTCGAATTTCCATTTTGCGACCTCGTTTTTTTGCCGCTCGCGCCGCCATATTGGAAAAATGACTCCAAAAATCAGTTTTTTGACAATATCTCCTTTCCGACTCATTTTACGGTAAAGACATAGCATTGAATATTTAAGATTGAATATATGCAAAAAAAAAAATTAAGGGTGCCGTCATTCATTTCACTGAAAAAAAAATTTATATCGAACGACTTGCGACAAAATCCCATACGCGCCATACAAATAAGTTTTCAAAAATCAAAATCAAAAGGAAGTGCGAATATGATGTGTGTTTGCAATTTTGCAAACGAAATATGTTCCAGTTTTGTTTTCTTTTAAAAATTTGCAGTTGATTTTTACTTTTTTCTCATTTTTTCGAAAAAAAAAAAAAAAAAATTTTTTATAAATAAATTTATTTCGCCGAAACTAACATGCCAACGAAAAAGTTACATGTATATTATTTCTAGGAAATTTAATTGCCTTTAATTTGACATATAATATGTTTATGTAGAGATATTGTTTCTTGAGATATTTGTAATTAAGTTGAACCAACTTTTTGTTTTTGTCCAAAAACCGAAAGTGACTGATATCTCGAAAACGACGAGAAAGAAAAAAAAAACTAATTTGATTTTCAGAATCAGCAGCCGATTTTACATAAGGAATAAATAGTGCCACCTAAATTTCAGAAATTTTTTAATTATTTGTAAACTAGTGTATTCAATGCTTATACCAAAAATACAAATTTTTCATATTGAAAAGGCAAAATTATCATCGATGGTTTATTTAAAAGTTATAAACAAATGGGAAAATAAAATTATTAAATTTTTTTTATCATGAATAGAAAGTGCAATTAATGGTAAACATGTGTACGAAATTTTATAATTTTATGTTAACAACTTTAAGAGGAAATAATTTCTCAATTAAACTAGTTGGTGAAGGGGCAGATGGGGTGTTCCCACCCAAAATTTCCGGTGATAAATGGCTCATTTTGCTTAGATACGTCCAATTTATGGATAAAAATGGTTTCAAATGTGTACACTTAGTTTGAAATTTCCAATACCTGAGCATGTCTAAAACCAGAAAATTTAATATCGATTTTCACATGAACGTGTTAAGCATAAACTTTAAATTTTCAATCTCATTTATGTAGCAAGCCACATCAAGTGTCCTCTTGAACGTCGATGTACCCTTTATTTCCAAGCATATTTGTGCCAATACAACTAAGTATCCAAAAGGTAAATTACTCGATGGCTATCTAGAGGGTGGACGGGATTCTTGCCTTGGAGATTCAGGTGGGCCTTTGGTCTGTGGTAATGTGTTAGCTGGCGTTATTTCATTTGGTACGAAGTGCGGAAAACCACTTCTACCAGGTGTGTATTCGGATGTATTCTTTTATGCGCCATGGATAGACGCCCATATAAAAGAAACACGTGCATACGTACCTGCAAAAGCTTCAACAACTTGCTTTAGAGGATCGCTAACACTGTTATTATTGCTGGCATCATTAGATATATTATTAACAAATTATTTATATAATGAGTGTTGAATTTATTTGTCTTATTTAAAAATATATATTTTGTATTCATTGTACAATCAATCGAAAATGGAAGCTTCAAAATAAAGTAGACTGCTAAATCAGCTTATGTGCTGTCGTCCAGCAACAATTGGAAATTCTTTCGAGGCAGCAATATTTATAAAATTATTTGTTATTTCTATTTATACTGTTAACCAGTCATTAAGGTTTCTGTACGGTGTTATTTTAAATTTATTGCGAAAGTGCGGCGTATTGTGTTGCGTGGTCTGCTGCTCTTCAATTCATCAGCTAAGGTCTTTATGCAAAAAGCGGTGGAAAGTGGTTGCGGATAGACCTAGACCCCTCTTTGGGCAAGTGCCCAGGGCCTCGCGATCGATCCTCTAGCTCCTGCCAGATCACCAAACAGGAATTCCTCTTCAATCAACATAGATTTTTAAGCACAAACCTGAGAATGCAAAAAAAGAGTTACGTTTGTGGATTATATTACATTATCTATGCATTTAATGTGACTGTCAATGAAAATAAATTTAGGAACTTTTTTGATCTACTTTCTTTGTCTATTCTAACAAAAAAGTGTTCTGTCAAAGTCATAGGGAACCCATTATCCTAATATGCTCAGGGCCTCCAATAGGTTAAAGACGGCCCTGGGTAGTCCTTGTGATTGTTTTGAAATGGTTCAGCCACGCTCTCAACTAAGGCAAGTAACATCTAAGGATTTCTTTTTCTTCTTTTCAACATGAAACTTCAGTACTGAGTGTCTAAAACTCTCCCACACTTTTCCATATATGTAGGTACATATTTTGCTTAAGCGAACATTTTCACGATGATTTAAGTCGGAATATCGTTCTCTATATCTACTTCTTTGTTCTCATTGTCATGGTGCATCGTATTGATGTGTGGGGTTGCCAAATGGCGAATTTTGATCCGGTCAAGTAATTTCATGCCATAGCCGTGGGCCCCATAGCAATTGAAAATTTTCTGAAAAAGAAGAGAATTGAATGATTTTTGTGACATGTATTTCAATATTTTTAAATAAGTAAAAAACAAATCTCAACTTTTTCCCAAAAAAAAATTTTACTCATTACCATTTTAAGGAAAAAATTATTTTATTTTGATAAGGCCGGGAATTCCTTCTTTCCAACTCGGAAACGTGCGGTTATTGCAATATTTGTCAATTATTCTTCTATAGCATTGTGCTTGCGATTCCACCACGTGGTGAGAAATACTTCGGAGTACATATAGGATTAGAAACATCTTTGCGCGTAATTACTGTTGCATACTTTTTGGCATACGTGATAGCAACTTTATATCGTGCCCTCAGAGTGTAAGTGTTCTATCGGCAACAAAATGAAACGGAAAGAGTGTTTAATTCAACAAATCCTTGTGGTGAATTACTTGGAAAAGCTGCAGTAATAGCTCAATATAGTTGCTTCGAAAAACTACGATCGGTGGAAAAAAAAAATAAAAGGAAAAGTTTTAATTTTTTCTAAGCAAACGAAGTTTCCCGTACACATAATACATAACAGTTAGCTCTATTGGAAAACCTTTCTATCTTCTATGAAATATGGATTTTCTGTTTTCTTGAGAGTTTGAAGATCAAACAGACTTAGCTAATGAGGTAAACTTACCACAACGGTTTTAGACTCCAAACACAAAAAACGGAGTAGTGCACTGATGGAAGCAAGAGATAAAAATATTTGACTGTATCTCGACACAGTAACGCATTACAAAAAATGGCGGCTGAATGTGGAAAGTTGGAATAACATTTTTGTAAACATTGACATAGCACGTCGTATATGTATAATGTTTTTGTATATAAATATTTTATCTCAATACATCTGGATCAGATTGGAACAAATTTCTGCAGTTATATCATATGTATATATCTATCTATTTTATCAACTTCATACAAAACATACAACTTCATACCAAAAAAATGTTCAAACCAACCAAAACGCAACGAAAGACTTAAGTAACAAACTTTGAATAATATATTGTGTTAATCATCGGTATATATTTTAAAACCATAGTTGAAAGGAAGAGCCCATAAATATATGCCAGACTTTTCTAACGCATAAAATTTAAACTTTTAATATTCTGAAAGACAAAAAAACAAAATCTAAATTTTAACCGAAGCTATTGAAGATCACAAAAATCATTCAAAAAAAGGTTTTTTCGCATTAACTTTGCTGAAATATCCGGCGTTTCATGTTTTATTTTGTTTGAAAAAACAAACAGAAAGTTAGAGAGGTATCTAATGAACATGTCATGTGTGGAGAGCTTATGTAGACTTACTTTTTTTTTTATTTTTCATATAAAATCTTTAAATGCGATTTTCTGCCACTTTAGGTTTTTTGAGTTATGACTGTCTTGCAGCAAACGACTAAGATTGTGCTGTTCGCAGGCTTGATCTATGGAGCTGAAGTTTTCAGAGAATTTTCTTCAACTCCGATTCTATAATATAGGATTATGGAACCGAAATTTTAATAAGAAAAATTTATGTTATTCTTCAATCCATCCTAAAAAAGCATTTGCTTACAGATCGAAATTTCCGAAATAATTTTGGAAAATATCAAATAATTTATACAATTCATCTGTTGCCTTCGTAAAAAAATTATATGCGCGAGTATTTTTGTTTGAAAGTGATTTCTGTCCGTCTGAGGGACAGGCCTTTTATGAAATGTACATAAATATAGTGTCCATAATCAATCCATATAGCAAAAACATTTTAAAATAACCAGAATTAAACTCTGCTCTATCAACGCAAAGCTGTCAGGGAGCAAGACATACTCTATACGTAGCTATCCGTAACAATGTTTAAAGATATGTTTAAGCAAAAGATGAAAGGCGCTTTATTAAAGAAATATTGAATTAAGTCTCAGTAAAGGAAAGAGCTCATTGTTTCTATGTTATTCTATTGCTAGTTTATGTCTAATAAAGTTACTTATGCTAAAAAACTAGTTAATTACTCTGCTCCTTTCTCTCGATTACACCCACATCTACCTTCTTAGATAACAAGAAATTCGGATCATCCCATGGTTGAACTACGGCAGTACCCAAGGTTATATATATAACATTTCCAAAGAAAAAGATAACAGCTGCTATGATGAAAACGATTTGCCATTGCGTACGGTCACCCTATAAAGAATACAATTTAAATTTACATAGTGAGTGGTCTAATAGAAAACTTCAATTAAATAAAACTCACCGTATCTGACACTATGATACCAGCAACCAGCGGTGTTAAAATTGGCACGAAATTAGCAATGCAATTGCTGATACCCACCAAAACACCAGCATGATTTGGTGACAAATCGATTGTATTTAGCATGCTACCAATTGTAGAACCAGCATTGACTCCTACATTAATGGTCATAAGAGCAATAGCCAAAGTCTTCTGTTGATCGTCCAAAAACCCAACACCAATAAGCGCTGCAGCTGGGACCCAAAATGCAATTGAATTCATTGTCTTTCGAGTTGCTGACAAAGTGAGAATCTTCTTATTCAATAGCAAATCGGACACAATTAAATAGCAAAACGATAATACCCACATGGCCAAATAAGGCAATGTCGAATAGAAGGCATTACTTCTAATATCCATACCCAGAACACCATTCAAATAAGATGGTATTTGAGCTTGTGTTGTTGTGAAACCCCAAGCTGCGGCACAATTTGCCGTCAACTGTGCGTAAAAGGGCACTGAAGTGAAAATGGCGCGCCAAGGTACGGGAATTTTTTGTTGATGGAATTCATCCGGACGAGATAATGATGATTCAATGTATTTTTTCTCTTCATTTGTTATCAATTTCGACTCAGGCGCATTATTTGCTGCAAATGCAAGCCAAAGAGCACACCAGAATAAGGCAAGTCCACCTGATATATATGAAATACCAGGCCAGCCTAACGAACTAGCGGCAATTAATCCACTCATACTCATTGCTAGCACAGTTCCGCATTCGATTCCAGTATGACTGAGTGCACCAAGTCGATTACGTTCATGCAGCGGTGACCACTTAGCCAGATGCTCGTGTATGCAAGGAAACATCATGCCTTGAAATAGACCTTGCATTATACGTATTCCACAAAAAATTTGCCAACCACCCCATGGTATGCATACTGGTGTTATTAAGCTAAACATAGCTGAGCCAAAGGTTGAAACAAACAGGATTATTTTAGTACCATAACGCCTTGCGAGGTAGCCACCAGGGAATTGTGTCAGCACGTAGCCCCAGTAGAAACTGGAAATTATGTAAGATTTTTGCTTTTCGTTCCAATCATATTCCTATTGAATGAGAAAATATATAATAAAATCGGTACCAGAGAGAATATAATCGATTATCTCTTATTCATTCTATTGATTTCTCTTGTACATTGTTAAATACGAAGAATTTATTATTCAACACTTATTAATATAATTATTATGTAAGTTTTTTATTATTATTTTTTATAATTAATATTATTGTTAGTATACATAGTCAGTAAGGATTAAAGATTCCATTGACTGAATTAATAAATAAATAATAAATAAATAATTATTTGTGTTTATGAAGGAGTACGGAATGATGGGTTTAGTTCTTTCAAACCTTTATTATTAATGATGCATCAAATTCATTAAAAATTCCATAATCTGCTCCTTTGAAAAGATTTTATGTATCAATCGCTGTGGAGAACTTTCAAAATTGATTTTGAATACCATTAGGTATGCCTCAAAAACTCCTAAGTGGACTTAAACCTTTCAAATTTCAAGATTGTTTCACAAATCGTAATATGGATATAATTTTTTTTTGCGTAGTTATAAATTTTCTTTTTTAACTAATCTACTAAGAACGTCGTAACATCGTCTTAAATTCTAATCTCTATGAAATATCAAATACTAACACCGCTCAAGACGGTACGTGTATCCAGTTTTAGATTCAAAAGATTCAATGTCTTAATCTTTTAACAACATATTTAACATTAACTTCAATCCTTACCGGAAAATCAGGATTAGTCGTATCTTTATTCGTCATAGCCACCAAGGCGATTGCTACATTTAAACGACCAATGTAAGCAAAAGTGATATTAAGAAATAGGAGTAATGCCTGTAGATGACGTATACCCAAAAAGGGACCTAAAAAAGAAAAACAAAGCTATATATTTTTAATATATTTCCTTAAAAAAAACTACAACTTTTCATTAAACAAGAATTTAGTTAATTAATTTAAGTATACATATATAATCATATTGATTTGGATGTTACTTAGTCTTTATTGGTTGGTTTACACCTCATAGCTATAAAAATGTTATCAAAAATTCTTCGATGGCTTACTTTATTATTTAGCCTTTAAGGCGTGGCAGTTATAGAAAGGTACATATATATACTAAATTAACGTTACCTCTTGAAACAATTTATCTATGTTCGTCTGTCAGTCATTCAGTATGTTTGTTCGTTTGCCTGTCTTTTTGTGGATAATACGATTACGAGAAAAATATGCGAGATTTAATCAAATCTAATACATTTCAATTATATCTCGTAGGGTTACAAATCATTAAGTTCGGTTTAAACGCCGTAAGTTATGATTTTAGCAAGAGAGCATGCCACCACCAATGCAAGTAAAAACTTTTTAATGCTTTGCTGACAGAGTTATTCATAGTATATGGCTATATATATCTAAATATCACAAAAATACTGAGAATAATTTGGACTAGCACTTTCAAAAAATACGTGCAGTTTAGCAAGAGGTCGTGGCACCATCCATATAAGCAAAATATTTAAAAATCCATACTTAATGCTATACAGAATCAGTCAAATGGTTTGGACAAGCACTAAAAAAATTTTGGGCAGACTTTGAATGGAGCGCGTTGCAACTTCCATATTAAATATGAAATCGCTATACCAAGCAAATGTTGCCAAATTCAATATGCGAACGTTGCTCAAAACACCCTTTTACTGTCAATGCGATGTAGGGTACTCAATTTTATTTACATTGATAAATCAACAATAGCTGAATATAGATGCAACACTGATCCACAGATATTGCTCAGTTTAAATCAAAAATTGGTTACATATTATGCCACATAGCACTTCATACGCGTAGTACGTACCGTCGATACTGAGTTTTGTACTACACATTTTAAGCCAATTCAAATCGCACTTTATCTTTTATTCTGAATTTCCTAATAAGACAAAGTTAAATAACTTTACTCGACTTAGTTTAACACATTTTAAAAATTTCAAATACATGTAGTAGTCAATATTCCATTGTGATCACCTTTAACGCTACATATGCACTTAAGACATTATGTATTATAAGATAATTAATCAGTTTTAGTTTTTGCGACACAGTTTGGGTTTGAATTATAAATTTGTTAACTTTCATGTTTGATTTAATTTTTATTAACTGAAAGATTTGTTTTTCTTAATTTCGCCCACCTTTTGCTTCGACGTCGGTCATTATTTTCCATTAGCACTTTAACAACTCAAAACAAAAATTTTGTTTTTAAAATATAATTATAATTATATAATAATTATTAATGAATATAATTTTTCCAATTTCTACTGCTATTGCATCTCGCTATGTTTTACGTCCGAATTTCCTTAACGTTAAATATCTATTAACTTAAACTGACTGATTAATGTAGCTAACGGGCCCATAAAGTCTGTCGAATAGAGAGTGCTCACATTGCACAATCGCATTTACTTAATCCCCTTGTTTGATTAAACAATCGATAAAACGCGAGTACCGTGCTGTTGAAGTTAAATAAATCATTTTTATTTTATTTTATATCATGTTGCATTCATATATACTCGCGTATGATCCCATTTTATGGACCTACATATTAGGTACTACTACTAAATTTAAAACCTTACTGATAAGTAGAATTGCTAGTCTAATGTTTGCAGTCACTGATTGCTAAATTTTACAACAATCGCTACCTCAGTGTTTATCATCTTTTTCACTCAATTCCGTAGTCTGTCATCCCTTCATTTCTCCATTTTTCAAAACAAAAATTACATTGACCTTTTTAAGAAAAGAATTGTAAGCGATTTGATGGCATTTGGGTTTTGTGAAAATGTACTGAATCGAGACTTCAAATGTACTTTTTAGAGGGCGAATGTACTTTTTTGTCTTAAACACACAATTTGCTAAAAACTACGAAATTTTTCCATCTCAAAAACCCTTGCAAAATTAGAAATATTTCAAATTCAATTACAAAATCTACACATAGTGATTATTTCAATTTTATTATTTACTTAAACAAAAATGTCATTATTATAAATTATCCAAATGTACCGAAAATGAACTGAAAATGTGCTTAAAATTCGTCAAATGTGCTGGTCGAATGTACTGACCACGATTTTTCAGGACGCAAATGTACCGAAAATGCCATCACTGATGTAGAACTAGTTTATATCTTTTTAGAAAATCTTAATATTATAAAACTAATGTAAACTGATTTAACTTATCAAAAGCCGGAAACCTAAGTTGCTAGTGTTTGTAGTAATTGATTATAATTTTACTATTGTAACTAATTTTAATAGATAAATAGATAAATAATAAAAGTTTATCTTTTTTGAAAATAAAGTATATCGAAGACAACAACTAAGCAGTTATAACTTCTGCAAATATAATGACAAGTTAAATATTTTTGTACCCAGTGAGTTTACGCTGCAAAATTTTTGTCTCACAGATTTTAGTACTTTAAGTTTTTAACTTTTTAAAATTATTCGAAATTTTTATACACATTTTCAGCATATTTTATTATTAAAATTTTTTTTGGCATTTTTTAGTTTCAAATAATTTATAAAGATTTTTCGAAAAATTAAATAAAGAGTTAAAATATTTTTATTTTTTTGAAAAAGAATTTGTTTCAGCTTGCACTTGTGCCACAATGTTGTTTTTTTTGTTTCAAAACATCATCAATATCAAAATCAACACTGCAACATATTAGTATTAGAAATTTCTACTACATATATAAAAAAGGGAAAATAAAAATGTGAAATTCAAAACTTCTTCATACTGATTATTGATTAAAGAGATGTTTCATATACTATCTCTAAATTATTTATTCTCTAACAAAAAAATATTAAAAGTGATAAGTTTATACGTATGTCAAAGTAAAGTAAAGAAAGTTCAAAGTTTGAAAAGCAGGGAAATACAATTTTTATCAGTGTACGCATACGACAAAAAAATGTGAGCGCAATAAAACGTTTTGTTGCTTGTTCAACAGTCGCATAAGAAAGAAAAAAATTTATTCCAGATCAAATTTTTGTTTAACATAAATAAATATACTTTTTTTTACATATTTTTGGGATGTAGATTCTAAAAATGTTAATCATTTCTCTTTCTTAAGAAACGTTTTCGAGATATCCCCAACAAACCCGTTTTTTGCAATTTTTTCTTTGAACATATTTCTATTAATTTTTTTCGACATTAATCAATTATACACTGTTTAGAAGAAAATTTTGTCCTCTTTCTAACGGTTTGCTGTTAATGAAAATCGGATAAGATTTGATGGAGTTACAAGTGATCAAAATCCAAAAAAAAATGATTTGTTGGTCTTTTTTAAAAGTCACAATGTAAACACAGCTTATAACTTCATCGAAAGTCCAGAAAAAACATTTAAAAATCTTTATAAATTCCACCTTGCTTTCGCAGGGTATTCAGGAAGATAGACATAATCTACACGCAGATAGTCGTAAAAATATTTAAAGATAGGTTTAATCAAATGATAATAGGAACTTTATTTATAAAATATTGAATTTAATCTCTTTAAAGGAGCCAGCTCATTGTATGCATGTATGTACAGGTATTATTATTTTAATATAAGTCTTACAAAGATATTTTACAAAAACTATTTAAATCTACTTAGGACTAAATCGAACTATTGTACATTTAAAATACTTAAGATACAATTGACACTCAATTTCATTATACTTTCCAATCTTATCACTATGAAGAAAAAGATAATTTACGTGGTTCCTTTTTCTCGATAGCACCTTCATCCACCTCCCTAGACAACAAGAAATTCGGATCATTCCATGGTTGAACTTCGGCAGTACCGAATGTAATATATACAACATTTCCAAGGAAAAAGATTACAGCTGCTATGATGAAAACGATTTGCCATTGCGTACGGTCACTCTATAAAGAATACAATTTAAATTTACATAGTGAGTGGTCTAATAGAAAACTTCAATTAAATATAACTCACCGTATCTGACACTATGATGCCAGCAACCAGTGGTGTTATAATTGGCATAAAATTAGCTATACAATTGATGATACCCATCAAAACACCAGCATGATTTGGTGACAAATCGATTGTATTTAGAATGCTACCAATTGTAGCTCCAGCATTGACTCCTACATTAATGGTCATAAGAGCAATAGCTAAAGTTTTCTGTTGGTCGTCCAAAAATCCAACACCAATTAACGCTGCAGCTGGAACCCAAAATGCGAGTGAATTCATAGTCTTCCGAATTGCTGACAAAGTGAGAATCTTCTTATTCAATAGCAAATCGGACACAATTAAATAGCAAAACGATAACACCCACATGGCCAAATAGGGTAATGCCGAAAAGAAGGCATTACTTTTTATATTCATACCAAGAACACCATTCAAATAAGATGGTATTTCAGCTTGTACTGTTGAGAAACCCCAACCTTGGGCACAACGTGCCGTCAACAGTGCGTAAAATGGCACTGAAGTGAAAATGGCGCGCCAAGGTACGGGAATTTTTTGTTGATGGAATTCATCCGGACGAGATAATGATGATTCAATGTATTTTTTCTCTTCATTTGTTATCAGTTTCGACTCAGGCGCATTATTTGCTGCAAATGCAAGCCAAAGAGCACACCAGAATAAAGCAAGTCCACCTGATATGTATGAAATACCAGGCCAGCCTAACGAACTAGCGGCAATTAATCCACTCATACTCATTGCTAGCACAGTTCCGCATTCGATTCCAGTATGACTGAGTGCACCAAGTCGATTACGTTCATGCAGCGGTGACCACTTAGCCAGATGCTCGTGTATGCAAGGGAACATTAGGCCTTGAAATAGACCTTGCATTATACGTATTCCACAAAAAATTTGCCAACCACCCCATGGTATGCATACTGGTGTTATTAAGCTAAACATAGCTGAGCCAAAGGTTGAAGCAAACATTGTTATCTTAGCACCATAACGTCTTGCAAAATAGCCACCAGGGAATTGTGTCAGCACATAGCCCCAGTAGAAACTGGAAATTATATAGGATTTATGTTTTTCATTCCAATCATATTCCTGTTGAATGAGAAAATATCATATATAATAAATTATTTAAGTTTATGAAAGAGCACTATATCTATATTTATAATGATGGGATTAGTTCTTTAAAAGCATTTCCTTGGATAATGTATCAAATTCATTAAAATTTTTCTGAAAATTACAATGGATGTTTGAAGTAGTTTGAGACCCTTCTATTCGTAAATTTTATAAATTTTGTGAACGAAACTAAGTTCATAGAGCCTGTGCTGTCAGCGAGCACGACTGTTTATATCTTAACATATCCCAATGATGATAGATGACGGCGGTTGTCACTATAATCAAAGGGCCTAAAGCTTGAGCCGGTGATATGCGAATTTACGCTGATTCAATATGAGCGTCCAGTCTCGAGAAGATGGATGGTATAGAGCATTTTCTTTGTTACTGTCCAGCTTCTCATAGGCAGATGAGGCTGGTTTAGGTGTAAATCCGAACAAAACTGAACTAGTACTCTTTACTAGGAATCACAAACTTCCAATTTTAGAACCACCTTCGCTAAATGGCACCAGACTTGTGTTTAAACATAGTGCAAGGTATCTTGGTCTGGTATTGGATAGGAAATTAAGTTGGAAAATTAATGTCGAAGAAAGAGTTAGGAAAGCAACGGTAGCGCTATACTCTTGTAAAAAAGCGGTAGGTGGAAGATTGGGGCTATCACCTCGCATTGTTCACTGGCTCTACACAGCGGTCATTGGACAGCTTGTGCTGCCATCAGACTCAGGGAAACTGTTTGCTGGTCCGAGAGTAGAAAAGGACACTCAACTTTTCTTCAGAGCTTGAGTTCTATACCCTCTAACTTGGACTACATTGTTCCAGTAATCTCTTTCAATAGGGATAACGTAACTCACATTCCATCTAGGGATGATTGGAAGGGAGGGCTCCCGGGCAGAAGAGGCCATATAAATTTTTACACAGATGGCCCCAAGCTAAATAACCAGGTGGGTTATGGTATTTACTCTAAGGAACTGAAGGTAAGAATTGCTGCAATGTTACCAGATCATTGTAGCGTTTTTCATTCAGAGGTTATAGTGATAGAAGAGGTAACATCCTGGCTGAGGATGAATGTTGTATCCAGAAGGGATATAAACATTTATTCAGATAGTCAGGGTGCTATCAAATCTCTAGAATCAGTCTTCCTAAACTCACTAGTAGCCCAACAATGCCGCTCGTCTCTAAATGAGATGGCTCAGCATTTTAGCATTCACCTCATCTGGGTGCCAGGGCATAGGAACATTGACGGCAATTGCAAAGCAGATGAACTTTCTAGGCAAGGGACTACGGCACAAATTCCTCAGGACAAGGAAGGCTTTGGCATGCCACTTGCTACCTGCAAGTTACTGCTTAAAGAAGAAATGGTAAAAAATGCTAACAAAAGATGGACTCAAGGGTCAACTTGCAATATAACTAGGTAGATCTGGCCAAAATGGGACGCTAAGCGTTCGTCAGAGCTGATTTCCCGCACTAGAGATAGCGTCTCGTCAGTTGTTGCAGTCATAACTGGCCACTGCCTTATCGGCAGACATGCGGAGAAATTAGGTGTTAGATCCTTTGACTTTTGTAGAAGTTGTGGGGATGTGGAAGAAGAGGAAAACATTAAACATTTTCTCTGCTCCTGCCCCGCACTTGCTAGAAAACGCCAGAAAACACTTGGTTCGTTTTTATTTGATGACCTTGATGACCTTAGGCATGTTAGTATAGGTCAGTTAGGGTAGAGGGTATGGTCAGACACCCTGTGATATCACAATGGATCACATTTGGTCTAAGTGAGTCGGTTTCATAACTGACTGCCACTCCTACCTAACCTAACCTAACCTACTGTCCAGCTTACGCAAGAAAAAACCGCTTGCTAATTTGACTCTGATGTAGGTACATATATGCTCTCCTCATAGTATTTCTTCATCGTAGCATCATACAGGAAACAAAGGAATTTCATTTTTTCTCCATTAAAACTAAGTACAATGAATACTTAGTCAAAATACCGGAATATATTTCCTACTCTTATGATTACGGTTCAAATTCATCTATCTATATAGTGTATGCAATAACGTAAGATTGTACTAAAAACATGGAAGCATCATCTAAGGGTATCGGTGCTTCTCCAGTTTCTAACATGAAACGATCAGTAGAACCTTAATCTACTAACAATATATTTACCATTAACTTCAACTCTTACCGGAAAATCAGGATTAGTCGTATCTTTATTCGTCATAGCCACCAAAGCAATTGCTACATTTAATCGTCCAATGTAAACAAAAGAGATATTTAGAAATATGAGAAATGCCTGCAGATGACGTATACCCAAAAAGGGACCTGAAAGAGAAAAAAAAGCAAAATATTTTTAGCACAAAATAACTACAACTTTTCATTTAAAAAAAATTAAGTTAATAAATTTATATATGTATAATCACATTGATTCGGGTGTTTGTCTTTATTGGCTAATATAAAATTATAAAAATGTTATCGACAATCCTTCGATTGCTTAATTTATCATTTAGCAATCTAGTCGAGAGTATTGCATTGCATATTATAGAAAGTTTGTATTATCAAAAAAGAAATAAATTAAATTATTTTATGCGCAATTAAGATATAAATAGCACTTAAAAACAAATCATTTATTCAAGCGATACGTTGAATGGTTGAGATTAGTTTCATAACCAATAGATTAATTTTACTTTTATATGAACACTGTAGTGCGCTCTTATCAAATTTTTCAGCTGTGCAGTTTATTGTTTGCTTAAAAAATTTAATATCATTTAATATATAAGGGTCTCTTGTTATCTGGGAAATCAGAAAAATTAGCAAAGCAGATATTGCTAGATAACACCTCGTCAGTTAAATAGCTTTAGGAATATTTCGAAGATTAAGATAAAAATCTGTTTTTTTCTTTATTTTATTATTTAAAAAATTGTATGCTCTTAATGGTTAAACTTTTCTTTTACGCTTATGTTCAATCCCTTTTCAAGCTTTACTGACAGCTTTCAACCATTTACAAATTTTTAACCGAATAAATTTCTTTCTTAAAAATTACTAACTTTTGATTGGAGCTGAAATAGGCGTTTGATTTTTTTGCTCTCTCATTTAAAAGAATTTTTTGCGTACTATTGTTAACAATAGTGAGTACTAGAACAGAGCTATTGCTGTTAACAGTTTTACGATTGCACTTGAAATTCAAGCACACTGAAGTACACTTATATTTCGTTGACGGTTTTCAACTCTTTAGATTAAAGGTCATTCTATTGAAAAGCATTTTATCAAGTGAGCTACTAATCTTTACAAACAAAAAATTAAAATGTCTAGAAAACTATTAGAGTACCTACTCAATGTAATTGCATGGGAAATCCGAAATTGTGCACTAATCAAATGATTTATAGGCATTTTTTTTCGCTTTCTTAATTTTTAGTTTAAACTTTATAGAACTAAATTATTCTATTTGCATTTAGAAGAATAGCATTTGAGCTAAGCAAAATATGCCAACAAACTCATAGGAACTGAACATAGTTTTTAAGTTTTTTTACTGAGCTTGAATACAAAACAAATCAACTTAAATGTCACTAATGATTCCAATTAGCAATGGAACACACATTTTGCTAGAGTTCTCAACAGATCCTATGCAAAAAGAGAAACATATACAAAATCTTTCTAATCGGTTTAAAAGTAACTGATGATGCCATTTAGCAATGTATGAAACTAGGGATGTCTTAAATGCTATCTTCACCTTTCTACATCTAAATTGGTAAAGTCGCCTCTATTGATGTCCAAAATAAATTTTCGTTTTTATGATTTCATAGAATGCTGACGAAAACAGTTAAATTTTAATTTTGATTCCTTGATTGTAATTGAAAAGGATTTTATTACTTCCACAATGGAACTAAAAAACTCAAATCTGAATTCCGATTATCTTACAGGAATTTCTAACTTTGCGAATCGAAGTTTTGATTTTTTAAACCAAATCGAAAATGAATAAACTGCGTTGTAAAAGTCGATTCTGTATTCAAATTCCTTAGAGTTAGAGTTTTTAGAAATTTGTTATAATATAATATAATAATAAAAGAAGTCTTCAGACGTAGTTTTATTTTTATGTTAAGTGTTTAAATTCACAGGCTGCGTTATATAAAATTGTTCTCATTTATTCTCCTCTACATTTACATTTCTAAATTTTTCAGAAATTTTCTATAAGTTATAGTACAAGCGCTGTGGTGGTCCCATAGAAGACTTAATATGCAGGGAATGCACGTTCTGCCAGTTCTTCTTCAGCAGCGAAACCAAGAAATTGATTGACAAATGTATGTTTTGCACCAACTCATCGGGTGTCTTATCAACGTGTCCAACTGCAACTGACAAGCACAGTACTTTCTTCATCTGGAATTTGATGGTAGACTTAACTTCTTCAATTTTGCCCATCATCGATTCCTGATGAGACAAAAGACCAGGGAACTTGCCAGCTTTGTTCAAGCCAAGTCCTAACAGACGTGGTATATGTTTAATCAGTGATTCAGAAGCCCAGAAAGCGTCATACGATTTGGCTAGTTTCTTCACCAATTTTTTGTTCTTGTTTAGTTTTTTCAAAGTTTCAGCATCAATGCATTCAACATTGTAAGCTTTAGCTTCATCAGAATGCTGTTGATCATCAAGGACACATACCTTCATTTTGGGACGAGGAATATGCTTCAATTTGACGGTCTCGGAGAAACGCTTATCCTTTTGGGGATCATAATTCTTCAAACCGATTTGTAATTCCACCGTTTCCAAAAATCCGCGCTTCTTCTTTCTTGAGAATTCCAAAAGGCCATTGACTTTCGGTGCCATGACTGCACCAAATGATGGTCTTTTTGTGAAAAAAGATGATGTTATTACAATTACGAGAAACTAAGCGAGATAATTTAATGAAATCTGATCACTGACTACTATTTCGTTTACATATATCTCGTAGGGCTAAGAATGTTTAAAATCGATCTACATATACGCCTAATGCCCATATAAATAAATCATTTAAAACGATATACTAAGTACATAGCTATCTGAGGTAATGCAACCATATCTTACACAAACTTGCAAGCATATGGCGTAGCGCAAAATGCCCTTTTAAAAAAAATCAAAATGTAAGCCAAACGCGCTCTCTTACTGTTAATGCGGTGTGGGGTATTCCATTTTTTAAATTAATACATTGCCAGTAGTTGTTTAGAAATGTCTCACTGAAACGTCGTCCGCCGACGGATAAAATAAAATTATATCTAAGTCGAACGTTAGCCGTCACTGGTGGTTCCATCGTACGCCGCAATTCTGTTCCATTTTAAGCTATAAAGTGTATTCTTATTTTGACAGCGGGTGGTTACCCGGTGCTGGCGGATTTACCTTAATAACTTCTTATTTTTTACGTAAAAAAACTACTGAAAAATGGTCTGTTTTCGATATTTAAATTTCAAAAAAGCGTTATTTTGTCAAAAACTTTTCTTTTTCAGTTCTGGATGCTGGGGCCATAGCCACACTCTTATAGATAAATAATTTCCTTACGTTTTATTTTTCAGATAAGTGAAAGAGCTATTATTTTACCCGCGGCACAGTTACCTTATTTTGAAGTTATCATCTTCATCGCCAATTTTTACATAGTTAATATTGTTTTTTGATTATTATAAAAATGTAGTTGTATGCTCCATGACCTACAAAGTTTTAATATCGTTGCTCATTATCTTCACCTTCAAAAAAATTTTTGAAAATGTCTTAAATTTATGGGTGCTAGACCACCGGGTGGCCTTAACAACCATCTTTTTTTTCTTCAAATTATAAAAATTGAAATTTATTTGTTAAAAAGTTGAGTCTTAAAATATAAACTTTGAAAAAGAGATTATTTTCACCATTTAATAGCAGATATTGCTCACTTTGAATCAAAAAATTGTTTTCTTAACACATTTTCTCACTTAGAACCTCCTACGTAGTACGTACCGTCGATATTGTATTTTGCACAATAGCACATTCGTTGCCAATTCAAATTGTACATCATCTTTTGTTCTTAATTTTCTAATAGAATAAAGTTGACTAAATTCACATGACTTCGTTAACCACGTTTTAAGGACTTCAAATAATAAACAAGCCTAAATATGCACAGAAAACATTATGTGTTTTAAGGTAATAAATCGATTTTAGCTTTTGCATCACAGTTTGACTTTGAATTATAAGTTTGTTAACCTTAATGCTTAATTTAATTTTTATTAACTGAAAGATTTATTTTTTAATTATTTTCGCCCACCTTTTGCTTCGACAGCGGTCATTATTTTCCGTTAGCACTTTAACAACTCAAAACAAAAATAACGATATTTAGTTGTTTTGTTTTTTAAGTTGTAATTATTATCGATTATATATTTTTCCAATTTCTACTGCTTCTGCATCTCGCTAAATATTACGTCCGAATTTCCTTAACGTTAAATATCTATTAACTTAAACTGACTGATTAATGTAGCTAACGGGCCCTCAATGTCTGTCAAATGGAGTGTGCTCACATGGCACAATCGCTTAAACTTAATCTCTCACTTGATTAAACAATCGATAAAATGCGAGTACCGTGCTGTTGAAGTTAAATAAATCATTTTTATTTTATTTTATATCATGTTCCATTCATATATACTCGCGTATGATCCCATTTTATGGACCTATTAGGTACTACTACTAAACTTTAAAGCTAACTGATAAGCTAAATTGCTCGCCTTTTTATTTACAGTTGCTGATTGTCAAAAATAAAAAAAAAGTTTATGGTTTCGAAGAGAGTAAAGAACTTAAGACAAATGGTTTAAATGGATAAATCTACTTTTTCGATACATGCGCAGAATATCATTATCAGATGTTGTTATTAACTTAAAGTTAGAAATTTTTAGTCTATCTATTTTTTCTTCTTCAAATTTATAGCTGCACAGCTGATATAATAATCTGAAACATTAAGAGTGTTCACATGAACTCATAAATTCATAAGTTCTATATGTGAGTCGCCTTCAATAATCTTATCGCTGCTGAAAATTAACTTTTCAAGTTGCTCTCTTTTTACAAACGAATTTCTCAGTAAAATAAAAAATTTGATAGAGCAAATTGTGCTGGACTGTTAGTTGGTGAGAGAAGAGAGGCTGCTCCAAAAGAAAATTTTGACAGACGTTTGCGAAATAAATGTTGTGACAAAAAGTTGCAAATAAAAAAGAGATTAGAAAAGTTATATAGAGTCCTAAATATTAAAACGAATAATATACGCTTTATTTAATTCATTAGTGTTATTCCAAAATTATTTAAGTTTATATTTTACATAGCCTCGTTGGTATTTTTCTTTTTAATGTCCTCATTCTGTACTTCATGTTTTGTCAGAAAGTCTTCATCGTTCCAAGGCTGCGAATGCATACGCCCAAAAACTATATAAAAGAGATTACCCGCCGCAAAGATCACGGCGGATACAATGAATACTATTTGCCATTGTGAACGATCACTCTGAAAAAGACAAAATAAAATTAACAATTTATTGCTGGATATCAAGTCGCAATACTTACATCGTCGTGCACAATGATGCCGACCAGTAGAGGCGTCAGTATGGGTATAATATTGGCCGCTGTATTAACGATACCCATCAAAATGCCTGCATGATTCGGGGACAAATCAATGGTATTGAGAGCACTTCCAATTGTGGCACCAGAATTAATGCCCACACTCGCTGTCATCAGTACAATGGCCAATGTTTTTTGATCTTCGCCTAAGAAACCGACACCAATCAAACCAATGGCTGGTACCCAAAAAGCCAGTGAATTAAATGTTTTTCGTATGGCAGTTAAGGATAAAATTTGGCGATTTAACAAAATATCAGCAGCGAGTATATAAACAAAAGACATGCACCACATGGCCAAGTAGGGTAATGCCGAATAGAGTGCATTACTCTTCATATCCATTCGTAAAACGCCATTCATATAGAAAGGTATTTCGGCCTGAAGTGTTGAGAAACCCCATGATTGCGTTGATCGCGCCACTAGTAAAGCCCAAAATGGCCAGGATGTCATTATCGCCTTCCATGGTACCGGAATTCTTCGTTCAGGTTCATTGGTAGCTACTATCACTGCCTTTTGTGTGTTCTTTGAAGTCTCAATATAGTTAAGTTCAGCTTGACTAATTTGATCTGATTCTTTTGGTGAATTGGATGCATACATCACCCATAATACACACCACGCAAAGCACAATGCACTAGAGATATAGGATATTCCAGGCCAGCCAAGGCTTGATGCTGCGATCGTGCCACTTAGAAACATGGCCAATAAGGTGCCGCATTCAATGCCGGTATTCGCTAATGCTCCCAAGCGATTACGTTCGTTGACTGGACACCAAGCTGCTAAGTGGGCGTGTATACAAGGAAACAGTAAGCCCTGAAAAAGACCCATTATAACACGTATGCCACAGTAGGCTCCCCAACCACCCCATGATACACAGAATGGTGGTAGTATAGCGAATACCGCTGATCCAAAAGTGGATACAAGCATTGTGCGTTTGGCACCGAAACGCCGACAAAGATAACCACCAGGAAATTGTGTGATGAAGTTACCAAAAAAGAAACTGGAGAGAATGTAGGATTTTTCCATTTCCGTCCAATAATATTCCTGTAAGTGAATATGAGACAATTAATTACTTTCATATGTTAAATAAGTACACATCGGCATATTTACGGTGAAATTAGGATTTGTCGTCTTAGCATTTGTCATGGCCACAACGGCTACACCAACATTGAATTTAGCTACATAATTGGTGATTATCGATAGAAACAGCAGAAAAACTTGTAGATGTCGTTGACCTAAAATGGGATCTGAAAGAAGGGTATCTCTTATTACGCATTTTGTACTTATTTTGATTGTGATCGAACTATGAGAGAGTCATTATTAAAATGAGTGACAGATTTACAAAAATACTCCCATACATATACTATAAGACCAGGTGCATCAACCAATATGACCCCACAAACAAATGAGAAATCTTTTCAGGAAACAATGTCTCCATAATTAATTACAAGGTCGTGGAGTTTGAAGTTTGAATTGATTGCAAAAGAGTATAGGTACCAAAGTCATGTTCTTGCACTAAGAAAAATGGTTTGTTTGGCTTATAAGTTCGAAGTTCCAGGAACAGTTTAATTTGCTTTCGGAGAATTACAGCACAAAGGTACTTTTTTAGATATATATGTACATATGTGAAAAACAATGGGCCAACTTCACCCAAAAAATTTATTTTGTTCATAAAAATCGAATCCATGGAGACAATTATGAAAAACTTTTTTTGTGTTTCTTTTATTCAATACTTTTACTAAAAAACAAATAATTTGCAAACGAGAATTAAGAAAAAGAAAAAATAATACTTTACTTACTTTGCTTCTGCGAAATCGGCGACGTTGAGCTCAGCTTAGCCATCTAAAGCTTTTGCTGAATTTATGGTATGTTAATTACTAAAAGTTACTGCTGTATTAATTAGCATGTATGGAATAAAAATTTAACCACTTGATTTGTTTTTATTATGACTGAATTAAATTATTATTATTTGCTTTAATTAGAAATTAAAAAATTTGAGATAATTTTACTTTTTTTTTTGTTTGATTAACCCATTATGTCGCTATTTGAGAAAATTTTAAATTTCTTATTAAATGTTTCTGATAAACGTGAATTGTCTTAGAAGAATTTTATAACTAAATTTCGGATATAAGCGTTAGAGGAATGGAGAAAAATTTAAATTTTGTAAAATAATCACATCGTAATCTAATAGATTGAGTTTGAAGTTTTGAGTTAGCTTATATATTGATTTTGCTCTGAAAAGAATTCATTATATCACTGTCATTGTTTTAAAAAATAAATTTTTTTTATTTTCTAAAAATTATTTTAACTAATAAAATATCAGATAAAATAAAGTTTATGTCAAAAAAAAATTATTTATTCGTAATTCCGAAATTTTATTAAATTTTTTTTTTTTGAAAATTTAACTATATAATCATAGCTACATTATGTAGAGAATGTCGTGGGGAGTCCTATAAAGCTTGAATTCTATAGCACATAAAAATTTTTATTTTAACCCATTAACGGCCAGCGTGATCATATGGTAACTTTCAATTTCAAACAATGTGTGCATGCGTTATGTATGACAACACTTTTTTACGAAGAAGAAAGTCACAACAAACAAAGTAAGAAAACTTTTTCGCTCCTTCACCTGTAAATATTTCAGCAATCAAATTTAACAAAATAAATTTGAAAATGTCCGGAGTACAGAGATAAATATGTATTTTTTACTAGTTACCATGAGACTTTCAACAAAAAGTTTATCGTGTTGTTTAAATGCCTTTTATGGAGTGTATTTCAAAAGAAGAATTAATAAATTCCTATTATCCTAGCCAACCAAAATATATATTTTGCCTTTAGCATATTGAAGCGCTGAACTAAACCTCGCTAAGTTTATTTGATTTTTCTTATAAGAACGCTAGTGGTACCCGCGGCTTCATACGCGCACGAACTAAATTACTCTCTTAATATTTTATTCAATCTTATCTTTTCAAAAGTAACAAAAAAAAAACAATTAAATGAGAGTTTGTTCTTTGAATTTCGAAACCAAATACATACAATCGGCATAAATAAGAAGAAACATAAAACAAAAATAATCACGCAGAATTCAAGAATCAGCATAAGAATCATCAAGGAAGCATCAAACGACAATTTTTGTGTGCGGCAAAAACTTAATCTTGAAAAAAAGGAAATTGATTTTTTAAAAATAAGAAAAAAATAAGTATTCAATATCCTTTTTTAGCTCAAATACATTGATTTAGCTAAGAAATTATTAAAATTATCGCAGTATATTTTGCGCCAAAGCGTTACAAACCATTCCATATAAGAATTTTTTAATAAATAGTAAAGATTTGCATTTGTTTCTGTTTTTGTATAACTTTTAATATTTATTTAGACGCAAGATGACTGCAGACGATATATGAGTGTATTGGATGAGGATTTGTAAAAAGAATTAACGTTGCCACAAACAGCGTTTCGGTTGGAAAAACTATGTCTATCAAATGTAATGTTGGCTTATGCTTTGATTGCAAACAAAAATATCACTTTATTCCTGTTTAATTAATATCATGTAATTGTTTTTTCCAGATTTTTTATGTATAATATATTTTTTTTCACTATGCTATTCTTTTTGTAAATTTAAATTAATTTCTCAAAAAAGAATTAGAAAATAATAGGCAATTATATTTTTTCATATCAAAACATATAATATTTTGAGTATCAAATCGAGCTATGGAACGTGGGATTAAACTTTTCTTTTTCTTTATTTCATCACTTGCAATCGAAAATTTCAATCTTCTAAATATCCAGTTTTCCACTTATCGTTAATGGGTGAACATAATAAAAGTATATTTATTGTTTGAACTTTTTATTTAACGCTCTTATTAATTTATTTTGAAAACCACTTTTTTAAATTAAATTTAAATCTTGACTTTTTCTAATTTTTTTTTTTGTTTTGTCATACAATAAATTAAAATTGATCCGCTATTGATCTCTACAGCACGGTTGTCAAACAGCAAAAGAATCACAAACCGAGTTTAAGAATCTAACCATGTCATTGAGACAGTAAAGTGTAAGCCAAAATCAAATGATATTTTTTTTTATGAAAAAACTTGTTTTGAAAAGATTTGCACGCTTCTGCACACTAATTTCTTTTTAGATTACATATGTTTGTGTGATTAAACGCTGATTTCGCTCAAAAGCATCCAACCTGTCTTATATATTGAAAATTGTTTTACTTATAATGTAAACAAATGAATCTAATAGCGTACGTAAGTAGGTACTGTTCTTGTCGAACATTTTTTTATTTAATTTATTTGCAATCTATCTAAATTATAAAAGATATTCAGCAAATGTGTTCTTATAAGCTTACAACAGTAGCAGATAAGCATGCTAACTTGTTTACAATATGAATCTAAAACATATTTCTAATTATTACTACATTTATTCAATCTTATTATGTCTAGATATGATTTTACCTTACCTTTTATTTTCATTATTACATAAATCTGTAAATATGTCTTACATATGACAATTTATTTATTTTTATATATTTTTCACCTTACCGCGTGCTCTCACACGTCAGGCTGAAGAGCTGCTGTGACAGTTAAAATAAAAAATAAAAAGCTGTATGTCCAAGAAAATGTCCATCTTACAGCAGCTACATGCGTTGTGGTCATGGTGACCATCTTTTTCATTATTTTCAACGATCTCGTGAATTCGTTTTCAGTATAGCATGCAGCTTACATAGGACTGATTGCTCAAAAACCAAAAAAATTAAATGTTTACCCAGTTTTGATCCACAATAGGGACGGTCTTTTACAAACCGAACACTTTTCGGACGACGCATTTTAGATTTGGCTGAAATTTTTTTTGTGGGTTCTGTATCGAAAAAGAAGAGATACGTATTCGAGGACATTAAAAAAAAAAAATTTTTTTTTCAAAATAGAGCGAATTCAAATTTTGAGAATTCCGTGATTTTTGGCTCGGATGCTCACTTTCAAAAGTTCATAACTTCAGTTCTGTTAAAGCTAGAAAATTTTATTGTCATTTTAAAGCTAAGGAAATTATCTTTAATAAAAAAATATTATTTTAAAAAATTATTAACAAATTAATATTGTTATAAACAATTAAATTGTTTAAATTGATTTTTAAGAATTTCCCCCACCCTGTTTCAAATTTTTAATTTGACCATCGTATTCTAAGTCAAATTTCCTATCGAAAACGAATTTTTTTTTAATAGGCAAACTATTATTTCTCTTAAATTTTGAGAATTTCGCAATTTTTGACTTGGCCCACTTTCAAAAAATCATAGCTCCGATTGTGTTAAGGCTATAAAATTGAAAGTAATTTCATTTTAAAGCTAAAAATATGGACTTAAATAAAAAAATATTTTTTTAAAATATTATTAACAAATTAATATTGTTATAAAAAACTTAAATGTTTAAATTAATTTTTAACAACTGCTCCCACCCTGTATCAAAATTTAATGTCAGAATTGTGTTCTACGACAAATTTCCTATCGAAAACGTTTTTTTTTTAATGGAGAAACTATTGTTACTATTAGGAAAAAATTAATTTATGTAGTGCGGCACATCTTATCTATTGCACGCCTCATTTTCTTGTTCCATTTGTTCAAAATTTAAGAGAAATAATAAATTGCCCATTAAAAAAAACACGTTTTCGATAGGAAATTTGACCTACAATACGATGGTCAAATTAAAAATTTGATACAGGGTGGGGAAAATTGTTAAAAATCAATTTAAACAATTTAATTGTCTATAATTATATTAATTTGTTAATAATTTTTAAAAAAAATATTTTTTTTATCAAAGATTATTTCCTTAGCTTTAAAATGAAAATAAAATCAATTTCCCAGCTCTAACGGAACCGGAGTTATGAATTTTTGAAAGTGAGCTTCCAAGCCAAAAATTACGGAATTCTCAAAATTTGAATTCGCTCTATTTTGAAAAAAAAAATTTTTTTAAAAAATCCTCGAAGACGTATCTCTTCTTTTTCGATACAGTACCCATTAAAAAAATTTCAGCCAAATCAAAACTGTGTCGGTCAAAATTAGTTCGGTTTGTGAAAGACTGTCCCAATATTGTCATGTATGAACTTTCTCAAAGGTTTTGTTCTCTGATACACCAGGGAAATCAAACACAAACTTTTTCTTTCTTCATTTGTTAGCTTTTGTTCCGTGACACGTTTTCAAAGCTATTTTAAAAAGAGCTTTAGATAGTTGAAAATGCCGAATCGAAAAAAAGATCAACTCGGCTCAAAGTGAACTTATAATGTTTTGTTCTTATGATGTCATCTCTGCGACCCAACCTAATCTTGCCTTATTTCAAATAAATGTCACTTGAATGCTAAATGCTGGATTACCTATGTTCTACATTTTGAAAGTATGAGAAAATAATCAACACAGGCTATCTAAATTAATTTCTTCCTTGTTGTATTTGATTCCTTAGTCTTATGCTAAAAATATTTTAATTTATAACTTGTATCGCCTCGATGGCATTTTTCTTTTTACTGTCCTCATTATGATCTTTATGTTTTGTCAGGAAGTCTTTATCGTTCCAAGGCTGCGCATGCATTTGTCCAAATATTATATAATAGAGATTACCCGCCACTAAGACAACAGCTGCTATAATGAATACTATTTGCCATTGTGTACGATCACTCTGAAAGAAATTGTAACAGTCAATTTATTGCTGATTACCACAATAAAATACTTACTTCGTCTTGCACAATGATGCCGACCAGTAGAGGCGTTAGCATGGGAATAATATTGGCCGGAGTATTAACGATACCCATCAAAATCGCTGCATAATTCGGGGACAAATCAATGGTATTAAGACCACTGCCGATTGTGGCACCAGCACTTATGCCCATAGTCACTGTCATCAGTATAATGACCAATGCTTTTTGATCTTCACCTACGAAACCGATACCAATCAAACATATAGCTGGCACACAGAAAGCGAGTGAATTAAATGTTTTGCGTATGGCAGTCAAGGATAAAATTTGGCGACTTATCAAAATATCAGCAGCTAGTATAAAAACAAAAGACATACACAACATGGCCAAGTAGGGTAATGCCGAATAGAGTGCATTACTCTTTATGTCCATGCGTAAAACGCCATTCATATAGAAAGGTATTTCGGTCTGAAGGGTTGAGAAACTCCATGCCACCGATAAATGTACCATCATTAACACCCAAAAAGGATGAGATGTCCATATCGCCTTCCATGGTACTGGAACTTTTCGTTCAGGTTCATTGGTAGCTATCACTGCCTTTTGTGTGTTCTTTGAAGTCTCAATATAGTTAAGTTCAGCTTGACTAATTCGATGTGACTCTTTTGGTGAATTGGATCCATAAATCATCCATAATATACACCACGCTAAGCCCACTACACCCGAGAGATATGATATTCCAGGCCAGCCCAGGTTTGACGCTGCGATAGTGCCACTTAAAAACGTGGCCAATAAAATGCCACATGGAATGCTTGTATGCGCTAATGCTCCCAAACGATTACGTTCGTTTACTGGACACCAAGCTGCTAAGAGGGCGTGTATGCAAGGAAACAGTAAGCCCTGAAAGAGACCTATTATAACGCGTATGCCACAATAGGCTCTCCAACCACCACATGATACAACGAATGGTGGTAATATAGCGAATACCGCTGATCCAAAAGTGGATACAAGCATTGTGCGTTTGGCACCGAAACGCCGACAAAGATAACCACCAGGAAATTGTGTGATGAAGTTACCAAAAAAGAAACTGGATAGAATATAGGATTTTTCCATTTCAGTCCAATAATATTCCTGTAAGTAAAGATGAGAGAATTGAATACTTTCATATGTTAAATCAATCATATAGCTTCGGCATATTTACGGTGAAATTAGGATTTGTTGTCCCAGCATTTGTCATGGCCACAACGGCTACACTAATATTGAATTTAGCTACACATTGGGCAATTATTGATAGAAACAGCAGAAAAACTTGTAGATGTCGCTGACCCAAAATGGGACCTAAAAGGAAGATATATTTTAATAGGCATTTTGTACTCTTATAAGTTGTTTTTTTGATTGTGGTCAAACTATGAGAATGAGTATTGAAATTGGCAACAGTTTTACAAAAATTCTACCATACATATACTATAAGACTACGATTACTTAATGCACCAACCAACATGAGGCCACTAGCAAATGAGAAATCAATTCAGGAAGCAATGTCTCTGTATTTAATTACAAGTCCGTGGAGCATACTTTCTAAAATTTGAATTGAGTCCAAAAAAGTATAGGTATAAAACTCATGTAAGAAAAATGTTTGGCTTACAGCATCGAAAGTCCAGGAACACTTTAAAATGTTTTATAGCACATCACTTCACAAGGTTTCTTTTTTCATCCAAAAGAATTTATTTTGCTTATAAAAATCGAATCTATGGAACAAATTTTTTTTCGAATATCATAGCACAAGTCTGTTACATTGCAGCACAAATTTAAATTTTTTCAAAAATCAAAAAATTTTGCGCCAACTTTACACGCATATCAAATAGCTTCTTGAGTCGAAAGGAATGATAAAATGCATAAATATTTAAGAGAAACGTATTGAAAACTGAACAAATTTAGAAAAGGTAAAGTTGAGACTGTTAGGAAGAGACTATTTTGTCTCTCTTTAATTCAATTATCTTACTTAAAAAAATAATATAGTAATTTGGAAACGAGAACTAAGAATAAATTAATATTTTACTCACTTTGGATCTGCGGAATTGTTAACGTTACCATTTGAATCTGCTGCTGAATTTATGGTATGTTCAATATTATAAGTTGTTGCTGTATTAACTAGTTAACTGAATTGCTTATTATATTGAAGTCGTTATTAAATTTTCTGATAAACGTGAATCATTTTCTAAGAATTTTATAATTATATTTAAGTTTTTACTTTTACGCTCAGTAAAAAGAGCTGCCCTGCTGTTTATCTAAATAACATCGCAATACCTCAGAGCACTGAATTTAAACACTTATAGTACGAGAGGCTGCGTTGCATTTTTAAAGGTCCTCCTGCTTTTTTTTTTTTTTTTGCTGACGAAAAAGGTTTCGCTCAATAACTCGGAAAGTAAGCCGCAAATAGAAAATTATGTTTTGATTGATGTTGTAGAGCAGATGAAAACACGTTGATTTCATGTTCGAAAAATCTCCATACGATAAGATTTCATTCATCTTCCATCGTTTTAAAGTTTCCAAAAAAATACTATAAGTTTGAACAAAAATAGTTATTTTGGCCGAAAAATATGGTTTGAACGAGTATTGGTAATTTAAAACTTTCAATGAAAACCGGATTTTTTTCGAAATGGATTCATTAAAAATTTTAAAGCTATCAAAGTGGATCTAATCTTATCACAGCGATATAACTAAAATATGATAATTAAATGGCCTACAATAATTGTGAGCAAATCTCTGATATGTACCATATTTATAATCACTTTACTATTATTTTTGTTACTTTGAATATATTGCTCAAAAAATAATTATAAAATAATAATAATAAGGCATAATTTTGTAGTTGTGTGTTCGAACAGAAAATAATTTCTCATTGATTTTTTATTGAGCTCATCATCATTGCTATAGTTTCGCATATCAATAGATATAACATTTCTTAAATTATTCATTTTCTATAGATTGTCACTTGCCACTTGTCGTTAATGGGTGAAAATAACTAAAATTTACTTAATGATCCAATATTATATTTCACCTTGGAAATGTTAAAAGTTCTGCAATACAATTGTGGTACCTTAACTTCAGTACTATAGTTAACTTGTTTTCAAACCCACTTTTAATTGCAAATTTTTGAGCAACCGACGTTTTTAAACTATTTGTATTTTTTTATTGTTAAGTTTTTGATCCGTACAGCACGGTTTCCAAACAGCAATAGAATCAAAGACCGAGTTAAAAAATCTATTCATGCCTTTGAGACAGTAAGTATAGTGAAACCCAAAATCTAATGATGTTTGATTATATCAATGAAATAACTTGTTCTGAGAAATTCAAATGACGTTGGGTCACTCTATACTGGCCAAACTGTATTTCCTCAAAACTAGTTTCTTCATAAAAAAATCAAACATGTTCGGCCGGAACGCTGTTATATTCGTTTGTATTATGTGTAAACGAATTTGCAATATATGCATTAGACCTGTTCAGAAATTTACGAAATATGAATTTTTAATGGGCTGAAAGCTTATGTGAAAGCTCTATGAATTTAAACAAGATTTGAATAAAAAAAAATTGAAAAATATTTTTGTTAGATATTGCGCTTTTCGCCGGTAGGTCGAATTCGGGTGTTAATCAGGTGTTAATCGGGTGTTAATTTTTGATTTTATTTTTACTTGGCCTGCTAATAGGTTATTGACTATGTATTTGAATAAGGAACTAATTCTTTAATGGTATTTTATTATCTTATATGTTCAATTCTACCCTATAAATTATAGATCCAAAACTGCGAATAAACTTCGGCTTGGACTTTTGAGGACGGTGCAAATTTGTCCATTTTTTATTTTTTTTAACTATAACCTATACATTTTTAATGCCTACACATCATATAACTTTTTGTAGAGATTCAGATTTCCTATCAAAATGGCACTTTGTAAAGTCAAAAAACTTATATTTTAAATAAGCTTAGTCAAAAGGACTATTTAAAAAACCAAAAAAATTTCAATTTGTTGTCCCCTATGTATAACTTAGGTGACTTAGTTTCCGTCAAAATGATGACCCAAAAAAGTATTTTTGATGAAAATTAGCTGAGTTCAAAGTCGGTCGTTCAAAGTTACTTACTTTTGTATTATTTTATCAATTTTTACCCGTTGTTAGTTATAAATTTTACACACAAAAATAGTTTTTATTCTATAAAAAAGTTAACTTCAGTTTATCAATGATATTTTATCGAATAAAAATTATTTTTGATTAATATTTTGAGTAAGTATCGAAAATATCGAGCGTGTGTTTAAAAATTTCTTTTTCTTTATTTCATCACTTGCAATTGAATGTTGCGTGCTAAAAATTTCAATCTTCTAAATATCCGGTTTTCCACTGATAGTTAATGGGTGAAAATAATAAGTATATTTATTGTGTGATTTTTTTATTTCACACTCTTATTAATTTATTTAATCTAAATTAGTTTATGTCTTGCATCGCCTCGAAGGAATGTTTTTTTTACTGTACTCATTATGAACTTCATGTTTTGTCAGGAAATCTTCATCGTTTGAAGGCTGCGCATGCATTTGCCCAAAAACTATGTAAAAGAGATTACCAGCCGCAAAGACCACTGCTGATATAATGAACAAGTACCTGGAGACCGACCACTGTTCGGTTTTTGGAATTTGTTGAAAAAAGTTGACTTTTCACTTTCACGCTTCAACTTCTCTTTACTTTTTTCTGTTCCATTTTTTTCAACAATTATGCTTCGTTTTTAGTTTCGTCAAATTGTGGTCTGATGCAAAAGTGTTTATAAAAAGAGTGGATTGGGACCAAGAGTGAATAGAAATGAAAAGGATAATGCAAAATGGCTCGATTTCATTTAAATTGGACACTAAATCGACTGAGATATCGCAGCATTTATATAAAAGAGCGCAACCGATTGTACAGTTAGTACGAGGGGTAAAACCTATAAGCCACTTTGGTACAAAAACTTATAGCACCTTATTAAGTTTAGCGGTTGGTGCTATTTTTTAAATTTTATTGCTGTAAGGATATTTTCCTTGTTCTTCGGCTTATCCCGGAGGTAATCACTCCATAAGTGACAACTCATCGAGGCGGTTCACCCCGAGTAACGTTGGGTCACTTAAAGTCACTTTGGTTCACGAAATTCGTAAAAATCCAAAAAAAAAAAATTCCACGCACCGCAAAACGTTATTAGGTGCGCAAAGTTTTTACACCAACGTGGCCAATAGGTGTTATAGAGCAATTCTACAAAAATCGCACGCAAACCGCAATATCGCGATTTTCACTCATATCGGTGACTCCAAGTAACCCAAAGTGACTCGTGGTGAACCACCTCGATGAGTAGTCACTTATGGAGTGATTACCTCCGGGATAATCCGAAGAACAAGGAAAATATCCTTACAGTAATAAAATCAAAAAATCGCACGCACCGCAAGACATAATTAGATGCGCTAAGAGTTTGTACCAACGTGGCCCATAGGTGTTATAGACCAATTCTACAAAAATCGCACGCAAACCACAAAATCGCGACTTTCACTCACCTCGGTGACTCCAAGTGACCCATAGTGGCTCGGAGTGAACCGCCTCGATAAGTAGACACTTATGGAGTGACTATCTCCGGGATACTCCAAGGAACAAGGAAAATATACTTGCAGCAATAATTATCAAAAAATCGCACGCATCGCAAAACATAATTAGGTGCGATAAGAGTTTGCACCAACGTGGCCTATAGGTGTTATAGACCAATTCTACCAAAATCGCACGCAAACCACAAAATTGCAATTTTCACTCACCTCGGTGACTCCAAGTGACCCAAAGTGACTCGTTGTGAACCACCTTGATGAGTAGTCACTTATGAAGTAATTACCTCCGGGATAGTCCGAAGAATAAGGAAAATATCCTTCAGCAATAAAATCCAAAAAATCGCACGCACCGCAAAACGTTATTAGGTGCGCAAAGTTTTTACACCAACGTGGCCAATAGGTGTTATAGAGCAATTCTACAAAAATCGCACGCAAACCGCAATATCGCGATTTTCACTCATCTCGGTGACTCCAAGTGACCCAAAGTGACTCGGGCTGAACCACCTCGATGAGTAGTCACTTATGGAGTGATTACCTCCGGGATAATCCGAAGAACAAGGAAAATATCTTTACAGTAATAAAATCAAAAAATCGCACGCACCGCAAAACATAATTAGATGCGCTAAGAGTTTGTACCAACGTGGCCCATAGGTGTTATAGACCAATTCTACAAAAATCGCACGCAAACCACAAAATTGCGATTTCCACGCACCTCGGTGACTCCAAGTGACCCAAAGTGACTCGGAGTGAACCGCCTCGATAAGTAGTCACTTATGGAGTGACTACTTCCTGGATACTCCAAAGGTCAAGGAAAATATCCTTACAGCAATAATATCCAAAAAATCGCACGCATCGCAAAACATAATTAGGTGCGATAAGAGTTTGCACCAACGTGGCCTATAGGTGTTATAGACCAATTCTACCAAAATTGCACGCAAACTACAAAATTGCGATTTTCACTCACCTCGGTGACTCCAAGTGACCCAAAGTGACTCGGAGTGAACCGATTCGATAAGTAGTCACTTATGGAGTGACTATTTCCGGGATACTCCAAAGGACAAGGAAAATATCCTTACAGCAACAAATTCCGCAAATCGCTCAGGACGCACTAAGTGGTCAAATATTAAAAATGACCACTACAATATTAACACTACACCACTGTAATTAAAAGTCTATTGGAACAAAAAATTTTTTTTTATTTTTCGTGCTTTCTCTATCGATTGGAACAAAAAATTTAAAAAAATTACTCCCATAGTACACTAAATAACATTTAACGTTTTTCGTACGTATGGGAGGTGCCACGCCCACTTACGCAATCCCGTTGAAATTCATATAATTTCAAAGCTTATAGTAATCGACACCTCTACACCAAATTTAAAGAAAATACCTCCCATAGTGCACTAAATACAACATTCAACGATTTTCGTATATATGGGACGTGCCACGCCCACTAACGAAATCTCGTCGAAATCCATTTAACTTAAAAATTTTTGGTAACCGACATCTCTGTACCAAATTTTAATGAGATTACTCCCATAGTGCACTTAATATAACATTTAACGGTTTTTGTTTGTATGGGAGGTGCCACGCCCACTGAAGCAATCCCGTCGAAATGCATTTAATTTCAAAACTTATAGTAACCGACAACTCCTCACCAAATTTTAAGAAGATTACTCTCATAGTACAATAAATATAACATTTAACCTGTTTTGCTTGTATGGGAGGTGCCACGCCCACTGGTACTATTACACCCATTTTTCGTCTTGAGGTACCTTATAGCAAGTATATCCACCATATGAAATTTCAGAACGATTGTGTTGTTAATTCTCTTATTATAATGTTTATAAATATTGTGGGCTGTGCCACGCCCTTAAACGAGTTTTGCCAGTATAGTGACATAGCATGTTATGATGACTGCTCTTAGTGGTATTATCTATAAAATTTTTATGAAAATCCTCAGTGCCGTTTTTGAGTAATATTGAATCAAAATTTTCAATTATTGAAAAGTGCCACGCCCATTTTTACGATTCCGCCCACTTTTGGCAAAATTTAAGACATTTATGATCTGCATCTGTGTACCAAATTTCATCACAATATCTTGAATAGTTTTCGAGATATGACGTTATGAAAATAAAAGTTTAGGGCTGTGCCACGCCCCTCCAGGAGCCTTTGATAAGTTAAAACCCAGCCCAATCCTAATTTTGTTCACATATGTACCTAACCCCCAAGTTTCATCAAAATCGCTGCACCCGTTTTGGAAATAAAGTCTGAAAATATATATATATATATACATACAATTTTAGCTCGTTTAATAATATTAGATATTTGCCACTGTGACCGATCACTCTGAAAGGAGACAAAATAATTTAATCAGTTTATTACGTGCTATCACATTACAATATTTACTTCATCTTGCACAATGAACGATGCCCATCGAAATGCCTGCATGATTTGGGGACAAATCTATGGTATTAATAGCACTGCTTATTGTGGCACCAGCATTTATACCCACATTCGTTGTCATCAGTACAATGGCTAAGATTTTTTGACCTTCACCTACGAAACTGACAGCAGTCAAACCAATGGCTGGCACACAGAAAGCAAGTGAATTAAATGTTTTGCGTATGGCATAAAATTTGTCGATTTAACAAAATAGCAGTAGCTATTATATAAACAAAAGTCATAATCCACATGGCCATGTATGGTAATGCCGAATAGAGTGCATTATCGTTCATGTCTATGCGTAAAACGCCATTCATATAGAAATGTATTTCGGCCTGAAGTGTTGAGAAACTCCATAATTGCATTGATCGTGTCACCAGCAAGGCGCAAAAGGGTAAAGATGTCATTATCTCATTCCATGGTACCGAAATTCTTCGTTCTGGTTCATTGGTAGCTATCAGTGCGTTCATCGATGTCTCAATATAGCTTAGCTCAGTTTGACTAATTCGATCTGATTCTTTTGGTGAATTTGATGCATATATAATCTAAAATATGCACCACGTTAAGCCCACTGCACCTGAGATATAGGATATTCCAGGCCAGCCAAGGTTTGACGCTGCGATAGTGCCACTTAGAAACATGGCTAAAAAGGTGCCGCATTCAATGCCGGTATTCGCTAATGCTCCCAAGCGACTACGTTCGTTGACTGGACACCAAGCTGCTAAATGAGCATGTGTACAAGGAAACAGTTAGCCTTGAAAAAGACCCATTATAACGCGTATGGCACAGTAGGCTCCCCAACCACCCCATGATACACAGAATGGTGGCAGTATAACGAATACCGCTGATCCAAAAGTAGATACAAGCATTGTGCGTTTAGCACCAAAACGCCGACAAAGATAACCACCAGGAAATTGTGCGATGAAGTTACCAAAAAAGAAATTGGAGATAATGTAGGATTTTTCCATTGCTGTCCAACTATATTCCTGTACATAAGAATGGGAGAATTCGTTACAACTATAAAATAAATTGGTGCACATCTTTAGTTATATTTACGGAGAAATTATGATTTGTTGTCTCAGCATTCGTCATAGACACAACGGCTACACTTATATTAAATTTAGCTACATAATGGGCGACTATCGATAGAAACAGCAGAAATACTGCTACAAAATGTATTTTATTAGGCATTGTACTCAGATCAGATGTTTTTTGAACTATGAGAGAGTCAGTATTCAACTTCACAGAGATATCAAATAGGATTTTTCGGTGAAAGAGAATGACAAAGTGCTTAAAGATTTTAGCGAAACGTAGTGAAAATAGAAATTGAGAAGACAACAATGAAAAACTTTTTGCGTCAATCTTTAATTCAATTCTTTATTTAAAAATAAATAAGAGAGTAATTTGCAATTGAGAATTAGGAATACAAATAAACTAATATTTTACTCACGTAGCTTCTGTAGAATTATTGATGTTGAGCTCAGCGTTGCCATGTAAATTGCTGCTGAATTTATGGTAAGTTAAATATTTCTGTAAAAGTAAAAATCGAAACATCTCAAAAAATATTCGATAGATATCCTTTCTCACTACAGATTATAACAAGAATTAAGCCTTAAACCTTAAGCCTTGGTTTAAAATTCCTTATAAAATCTTTATATCATGGAGTCTTTTCTTAATAAAATCTTGAAACAGATTGCCTTAATTTTTTCTAAAGTTAATTATACGTGAACTTATCAAATCGATCCTTAGCTCAATTCATGGAAAAGAAAAATTTCCATCAATAACTTAAGAAATAACTTAGAAATATTAAAAGTTCTGCAATCCACTTTTGGTCTTAACTTCAGCGCTTTATTTAATTTATTTTCAAAACAACTGCAATAGCTTCTGAATAGAGACTGAGTTGGAGAATCTGTTCATGCTTTTGGGACAGTAAAGTGCAACACAAAATAAAATATTTGTTTATTATGAAAAAACTTGTTATGTGAAAGTACAGTTTGACCAGTATAATGTGAATCAAACTCATTTGATTTTAAATTCACACTACACTGACCAAACTGCATTTTCTCAAAACAAGTTTTTTCGTAAAAAAAGAAACATGTTTGGCAGGAACCGCTCCTACGACGTACACTATTAGATCCAGCAAAACAATGAATTTGTCTAACAGTTTATGCAGATGAGTTATGCAATTAATTTCTAATTGTTCTTAAGATAGCCTACTACAAAGCAATCCTTAAATGTAGATATTTTACGTCTTTATTAAAAAACTGAAAGCATAATTTTAATTTTATAGGCATACATTCAAAGTACATATGTAGTTTCATATCTGTAGCGAGGTATGTATGTACCTCTTAAGCATTCCAACCCATAATACATATACTGATCCTAATTTTTCACGCAGTTAAGTTTTGAGAAACTTAGCTAATTTGCTGTTAAAAGGATTTACAGTATCTCTTTGTGTGAAATTTCTGTTTAACACTTCCTGTCCAACTTTAAAACTAACCGGTTGCATTCGCTCCATTTTTCACGGCATACAATTCTGCCTTCTTCTAGCATACCAAAAATCTTAAGATTCTTATAGATTTCGCCATAATTTAGCCTTAAATTTCAATGAAAAAATCGCGAATGCCACGCCTACGTATCCATATGACATAAACATTTATTCAAATTATCAAGCTGGCCCAGAAATGCCACTCGACTTATAATTTTACCATCAAACTCGTCTGGGTGTCTCGGCATATTAATTGATGGCAATTGCAAAGCGGTACGTTCCAAATCGCTCACATAGGTTCCACTAAAAGCTTCTAGTACATATTGGGTATAGAATCGGTCTCTTCAATAAATAAAGACTATGACGCCAAATCGTTCATCTCTCGGATGCAACCTAACCTTGCCTAATTCAAGGATAACGTAACTTTAATGCTTAATGTCGTATGCATAAAATCACTTCAATTAAACGTAGCTCTCTCATATACACATGAACATACATACGTTAGAGTTAGGTCACCTTGGTTACACTTTTTGAAATAATGAAAAAATCATCAACAAAAATTATCTAAAGTTATTCCTTTCACGTTTTATTATATTCGTTAGACTAAAGCTAAAATTAAGTTTAATATAAACTAAAATTAAAGCTACATTTATAGCTTGCTTCAGTACTTCTTCATTTCGGTGGCATTTTTCTTTGTACTGTCCTCATTCTGTGCTTCATGTTTTGTCAGAAAGTTTTCATCGTTCCAGGGCTGCAGATGCATACGCCCAAAAACTATGTAAAATAGATTACCCGCCGCAAAGATAACAGCTGATATAATGAATACTATTTGCCATTGTGTACGATCACTCTGAAAGAAGACAAAAAAAGTATATTCAATTTATTGCTGGATATCGAGTCGACTTACTTACATCGTCTTGTACAATGATGCCGACCAGTAGAGGCGTTAGTATGGGAATAATATTCGCCGCAGTATTAACGATGCCCATCAAAATTCCTGCATGATTTGGCGACAAATCGATGGTATTAAGAGAACTGCCAATTGTGGAACCGGCATTTATACCAACATTCGCTGTCATCAGTATAATTGCCAATGCTTTTTGATCTTCGCCTATGAAACCGACACCAATCAATCCAATCGCTGGCACCCAAAAAGCGAGTGAATTAAATGTTTTTCGTATGGCAGTCAATGATAAAATCTTGCGATTTAACAAAATATCAGAAGTAAGTATATAAACATAAGACATACACCACATGGCCAAGTAGGGTAATGCCGAATAGAGTGCATTATCCTTCATGTCCATGCGTAAAACGCCATTCATATAGGAAGGTATTTCAGCCTGAAGTGTTGAGAAACCCCATGATTGTGTTGATCGCGCCACCAGCAAAGCCCAAAATGGCCAAGATGTCATTATTGCCTTCCAAGGAATTGGAATTTTTCGTTCAGGTTCATTGGTAGCTATCATTGCCTTTTGTGCGTTCTTCGATGTCTCAATATAGCTAAGTTCAGCTTGACTTATTCGATCTGATTCTTTTGGTGAATTGGATCCATATATCAACCACAATACGCACCACGATAAGCCCACTGCACCCGAGATATATGATATTCCAGGCCAGCCGAGACTTGACGCTGCGATAGTGCCACTTAGAAATAAGGCCAATACGGTGCCGCATTCAATGCCGGTATTTGCTAATGCTCCCAAACGATTACGTTCGTTGACTGGACACCATGCTGCTAAATGGGTGTGTATACAAGGAAACATTAGGCCTTGGAAAAGACCCATTATAACGCGTATGCCACAATAGGCTCCCCAACCACCCCATGACACAATGAATGGTGGAATTATAGCAAATACAGCTGATCCAAATGTAGATACAAACATTGTGCGCTTGGCACCGAAACGCCGACAAAGATAACCACCAGGAAATTGTGTAATGAAGTTACCCCAAAAGAAACTGGAGAGAATGTAGGATTTTTGCATTTCAGTCCAATTGTATTCCTGTGAAAAAGAATGGGAGAATTGGTTACTACTATAAATTAAATTGGTGCACATTTCTAGTTATAGTTACGGTGAAATTAGGATTTGTTGTCTCAGCATTTGTCATGGCCACAACGGCCACACCAACATTGTATTCAGCTACATAATTGGTGACTATCGATAGAAACAGCAGAAATACTTGTAAATGTCGTTGACCTAAAATGGGAGCTAAAAGAAAGATATATTTAAATAGGCTTTTTGTACTCACATAGAATGCTTTTTGACTGTGATCGCATTATGAGATATCAATAGTATCTAAATTGGCATCGGATTTACAAAAATATTACCTTATGTTATATGAGTACTAGGAGCATCAGTCAACTTGAATCCACAATCAAATGAGAAATTATTTAAGGATATGGGCCATTATTTCCTTAAGTAAGAAACTTCAGCACAAAACTGAGAAAACTATATTATTCGATCTCAGTTATTGAACTTTTACGCTTAAAATTATGGTAAATAATTATCGTATGCATCAAAGTCATTTGGCGTAATTATTCTATTACAGAAAGGCTTTTGCTTAAATTCGCATGCATTTAAAACAGAAAAAAAACCGAGTAAAAGTTGCATTTACTCAGAAAACCTTTGGTTTTGACTTAGAAGCATTTGCTCCGGATATTAGACTTATCTTTTTCGTTATTTTCAAAGTGTTTTATTATTTTATTGAGTAAAAAAAACTGCAAAATGAGTCAAATCAGTCCTCTCTTTAATTTACTAAATTTGAATGGAAATCATAGCATCGAGGTATATAAGAATGGTTGAACTCCTGTCGAATCGAATTTATAGATTTGTATTGGTAAAAATGTTGAAAACAGTGAAACCTAGTTATGCATTTAAATTTGCAGAAAATCAAATCTTTCCTCCTTCAAATTGCTTATCCTGCTTTGTAGGTAGTTTAATTCGTTTTCTTTATTTATAAAATAAATTATTAACGAATGTTATTTAGGTTGACGAAGATCTTCTTCTGAACCAATCTAGTAATTCATTTCTTCCTAATAGGTTTCTTGATGCGTAAAGATTTTGCAAATATTCCCAAAATGGTTAATTTTCATTAGAAATAAATAAAGTTGGCACACAATCTATTATACATGCAATTTTTTGAATCAATATTGCAATCTTCTTCATTCGATGCATAATTTTTTAAGCTATCCGATCAAAATTTTCTGTAACTAGTCAGCAATATTTTCATGTTTTTAAATCTTTTCAAATTTCAAAATACAATATATAAAATATAAATTTTTGGATATAATCTACGGATATGATTAACAAAGAGGCTAACGTAGTTTTTGGCTTACACGAATATGACATCAAAAATAAATTATGTTCAAAATATGTTGTATGGCTTAAATTTGGGAGAGGAATCTATTTACGTTAAAAGCTTGCGAAAAAAAGTAGATCAGATAGATTCTTCAGCGCAAGAAAATGACTAAATACAATATATAAACATTATAGCGAAACGTAGGAAAAATAGAATGAAATTGAGACAAATATGTAAAACGTTTTTTTCTCTCTTTAAATCAATTCCTTTACGAATAAAAATACACAATGGAATCATTTGCAAACGAGAATAGACAACAAAAAATTAATATTTTACTCACTTTGCTTCTGCGGAATCGTTGACGTTGAGCTCAGCGCTGCCATGTAATGCTGCTGCTGAATTTAAGATATGTTAATTATTAAAAGTTGTTGCCGTATTAATTAATAAGTGTGAAACACATATTTCAAATTATTAAATATCTTCCCTCGCTTTAAGTTGTGATTGAAATTAACTTCTTAATTCTTAGTTTTCTTTTCCGAACAAAATTATGTTATTTGTATTATTTTACTTTTACTTTTTTTTGGTTACTCGAATAGGTTTTAATTATAGAAAAATTTTAGTTGTGCTATTGAATGTTTCTGATTGAATGTTTCCGAAATTTGCAAGTCAAAAATAATCACATCGCGTTCTAATTGGGTCAATATGAAATATTAAGTTAATATATTTATTGATTTTGTTCGAGGAAAGAATCCCAAATTCAACTTTGAATCATTTTTTTATTGCATACAATCCACTTAAGCTGTAATAACAATTATATTATTATATTTATTCTGAAAACTATAATATTAATTTAAGTTTCATGAAAACCTTATCAAATTATTTCAATTTAATTTCAGGATCAGAATTCTGGTTTCATGATTTATTTTTTTTTTTCAAATTATTTTAACTTGAGATATTTTTTTAAGACAAAAATAATTTAAATAGAAAGTAATTTTAATGATTTATGAGAAAAAAATAGAATAATCCACCATTTTATAAATTTTGGGATGCTTTCAAAATTATCTTGTAAATTATTAAAAATTGAATTCGATTATATAAGCAAATTCCTTAGCAAATCTTTACATCAAGGAGACTCTTTTAATAAAATTCTGAAGTAGATTACTGTCATTTTTCCTAAAGTTTGCATCAATTCTTGAAAAGGACTCTTTTGCAGAATTTAATGGAAAAATTTCGTTTATTTTGTTTCTCCTTGCCTAATAATAAGTTCTGCTCAGGCCCGTGCGCAGAAATCATCCAAGGGGGGACTTTCAACCCAGAAGTTCCCAAAAAAAAAAAAAAATTTCAAGCTGTTTTGGAAAATTCACTAAAAAACAATGCAGTTTGCTAAAAAAAAATTAAAAAAAAAAAAATTGATTTTGTTTATTGAAAATATTTACACCAAAAAAATTCAAAAATGTCATCACCGACTACCTTGTTTGTTGGTAAAAAATAGCGATCTGCAGATTTGAAACATTGTATGAAATTTCATACGCTGGGTATTGCTGGGTTTACTCGGATATTTCATGTTAGGTTATAAAGTGCGTAAAAAAAGTATTTTTGACTACAAAGCAAACAAAAAAAGACAAAAATTGCTTTTTAACTATAGGAGATTGGATAAAAATTACAAAATCTTTTTTGTTAAGAAATACTACTTATAACTTTATAAAAAAAATAAAAAGTTTTAAATAAATTTGTTGAAACATTAATTTTTTTATTTAGAAAAATTTTTCTCGAAACAACTTTAATAAAACATCTTGTTTTTTTATGATTTTTTTATGAGTTATTCCTCAATCAAACCCAAGAATGCATGTACTTTCATATCGAAATTCCCGACATACATAGCTTTGGAAAATATCATAAAATTCATACCTACATATGTGAGTTTTTTTTATTTTCATAAAATTTTTAAGTTTTCGTAAGAGGCGCAAGTCATTTTGGTTTTTCATTTGAGTAAGAACATATTGTCAATAAAAGTCTCTATAAAAAAATTTCCGATGGGGGCGTTAGAACCCCCAAGAGTCTTCCCCCTTGCGCACGGACCTGGTTCTGCTGATGATGAAAATAGACTGTGTGGAGAGCTTCATAGAGCTAAAATCCTACAGGAAACGAACAATTTTCTTTTAACCCATTAACGTACACCGTGATCATATGGTTACGCGGTTGTAACCATTATATTCTTTCAATTTTAAGAAACGTGTGCATGCATGACAACACTTTTTTATAAAGAAGAAGATCACAACAAACAAATAATTAACCGTTAGCCCGTCTTCGTCATTAAATTTTTCAGCAGTGATTTTGCTGCGGCATCATTTTCCTGCAATCACCAATAAAATCGAAAATGTTGGCAGTTCAGTGGTAAATACTATGAGAACTCTAACAAAAATTTTATAGTAAATTACATGGAGAACATTTCAAAAGAAAAATTAAATATATAATTTATTTAAAAAAGATCACTTTTTATTTCATATTAAACAATTTATTAAAAAGGCTGGTTTAAGCAACCAGTGTCCTTTAACTTTAAAATAATAAAAACCGAATTTTTTTTGGCCAAAATTAAAAAAAAAAATGATTTTTATATCCGATAAGATTTGTTCTCTCTTGCCATTTTTCAACCGAATCACCAAAAGTTAGAGGCCAAAAACAAATTTTTTTTTTAAATTTTTTGGTTCAAAAATATTTAGACAGTGCAAGCCTTGAAGGAAATGAAAAAATACACTAACTGAAATTTCAAGAAATCCTCAAAGCCCGAATTTTAAAATAAATTTTGTGTGAAGTCAAAGGCCAAAAAAAAAACAAATTTTGACATGAATTAATAAAAAATGTAATATTTTTATATCAAAATTCGGCCCCGAAGATTTATTGGCATTAACTTAAAAAAAAATTTCATTTGTGAAAAGACTTGCGCTCTCCAGCAATTTTTTAAGCACATAACTGGATTTGGGACTGGTGTAATATCTATCTATGGCCACAGCTAGCAATTACATATCACGTGAAAATGTTGGGTGATAAGGTGATGTGTTTGAACTAATGACGTTTCGATAGGAAGAACTATGTGTGTCAAATGTGGTGCTGGATTATGCATTGATTGAAATTACAAATTTCATTGTTTTTCTGTTGTATTAATTTCTCTGTTTTCACCCATTTATTATAAATATTTTTTTTCACTTTGAACTCATTACTCAGTAAATATGAAATAACAATTATTGTGTGGACCCATATCCTAAGTTGCTAGAGTCTTTTAACTTTTGTAGTATAATTATTTCTAATTATTCTTCAATAAATAACAATAATAATAGAAATTATTGTTGTTTTTATATATCAAAACAAATAATTTTTTGAGTAACGAAAAAATCGAGCTTAGAAACGTGTGATTATACTTTTGTTATTCTATATTTGTTCACTTGCTACCGAATGCGACGAGCTGAAAATTTTAACCTTCTAGGTGAAAATAACTAAAGTTTACATATTATACCAATTTTTTATTTCACCTTAGAATTAATAAAAATTCTGCAATATAGTTTTGGTATCTTAACTTCAGCACTCTAATCAATTTATTTTCAAAACAGCTTTTTTAATTAAATTATAGTATTGATTTTTTGCAAGACTTTTGTGCAAACAACGTTTTTAGAGAATATTTTTTTCATAGGATAAATTAAAATTGATTAGCTTTTGATCTCTACAGCACGGTTTCTAAACTGCAATAGAATCAGAGATTGAGCTTAAGAATCTATTCATGCCTTTGGGACAGTATCAACTGATATTTTTTTTTATAAAATAACTTGTTTTGAGAAAATACAGTTTCGCCAATATACATAGTGTGACCCAAATTAATTTGATTTTTATTTCAGTTCACACTATACTGGCTGAACTGTATTTTCTCAAAACGTGTTTTTTCCTAAAAAAAACAACAAACATGTTCGGCAAGAACAGTACTTATGTACGCTATTAGATTTGTTTATACTATAAGCAATACAATTTGCAATATATATGACAGGTTGATGGTTTTTAAATTCGGGCGAACGTAGAGTACGCAGCGTTAAAGCACATAAACATGTATAAGCTAAAAAGAAATTAATGTGCAGAAGCGGGCAATGGAGATATGTCTTAGCGTGCACGCAAAACATTGAATTTGTATAACAGTTTATGCAAATGTGTTTTGCATATTTTATCAATTCTGCATTCTTCTACACCGAAAAAAAAACTTACTCCGTTTAAGGAAAAATGCCTAAGTGTAAGGAAAAAATGTCCTTCAATACGAGCTAAAGCCATGGGTTCCTCAAAATAAGTAAGCTGGATTCCTTAGTACAAGTAAATGTTGCTGCTTTGAAATAAGGAAAAGTTTACTCAATGTGAGGACAAGGTTATAAAACTGAGGAAAATTTTACATTTTCTAGGGATGAAGGTATCCTTAAATGAAAGAAATTTACTTAAAATAAATTCGTTGATTTCAAAAAAAATTTGTAAGTTTTCTTATTTGTTGTTTACTTATTATCAGTCATTCTTATTTTAATTGTATAATACGTTTTTAAAACTTCAAAGGAGAATTTAATTTTTTTTTTACCTGTCACCCGATCAGAGAATTGAACCTGTGTTCTGCGCCATGCCACTGTTCAAATATGCTCATCTTACCCAACTCAGCAACCGACAGTATTTTTAAGATATACTAAAATGATGTTGTTAAACTGCGCACGTAACAACCATTGTCTGATCAGGGAAGCTTCGGTTCAAATCCCGGCGACGAAATATTTTTTTTTTTTTAATTTTTTTATTGTTTTATTTAAAAAACAAGTCAAGAACTATAAATATATAGACAAAAGCAGAATACTTACGAGAAGAATAGATATTAATTTCAGCAAGTGTTGCCACTCATTTATTAAGGAAAATTTTCCTACAATATAGTAAATTTTTTGAAGAAACTAACTAAAACTGAGTACGATTTTCCTTAAACAAAACATTCCATTAGATTGAGGAAGTTTTTACTCAAATGAGGAACAAGTTGTCCTCAAAAATTCTTCCCAAAGAAAAATTTACTATTTCAAAGGAAAATTTTACTAAAACCACAAAATCTATATTTTAGGAAGAGCTTTGACTTGCTTTAAAGAAACATGAACTCATTTCAAAGGACTCAATTACTAAATGAAACGATATTTTCATAAGTATGAGGAAAAATAACTTAGATTAAGGAAAATTTTTACACTAAACCGAAGGAAGGCAGTTCTTCAAATTTAGTACGGTCTTTTTTTCCGGTGTAGCATACCCATATTTTTAAGTAGCTGATAGATCTCTACATGATTTACCATATAAAATAAACTGGCGATTTATAAGTTATATTTTGCTTTAATATTATTTCATTATTTTTCCTTTTCATTAATATTATTTGTCCACAGGATTACATGGTTATATATTCAGGTCAACTCTAATATAAATAACAACAATAAACTAAATGATTTCTTTCAAATGGTTTGATTCAACTGAATATTGGTCTTATCGTAAATTTCTTCAAAAGACACAAAAACGTTAATTTTGATATGTTGTCCAACACCTTGGTATACATAGGTCCTTTTACAATAGATCAACGTAAAAGCGCTGTAAAACTTTATCTGTAGAACAAAATTACCCAGTACCGGCCTGTGAATTTTTGTGGAATGTTTAGTTTTCTTACAGATATCACAGTTTAGAACGTAATCAATTAATCTAAATTGGTAAATTGGTCGCCTCAGCCAATTCTCAAGTAGAATTTTCTCGGTTTATTTCGTCATTGCAATTTTTCGACCGTTTGTAAAAATACATTTTGCTTATTTTACATATAGTGAAATCCGGACAAACAAAAAAAATTTAATAAAATCCTTTAGGATCAAAATTTTTTATCGATTCAAAAAACTGATGACAGGATCAGAGAAGCAAATAATTTTTATTAAAAATATTTTGCTGTAGGTCGAAAAACCACACCATAAATATCTATTTTTAGCAAAAAAAGTGAAATATGTCCTTTATTGAAAAAAAAAGTTTTTGGTAAAATGTTGTAAAATTTTATTTTCAAAGAACTAATTCTAAAATATTTACAGCAGGTTTTTTAAGAACTAATATTTAGGATTAAAAAAAAAAAGGTATAAAGGATAAAGTTGAAATGCCAAGTTCATTCAAGTAATTCTTTACCTGTAAAAGAAGAAGAAGAAGAAAAAAAGGATGAAAGTTATGGGTTATTATTAAGTACAAAATCAGGATTTACAAAACACTAATGCTTACCAATTACGCTCGATGACAAGGCGCAGAATCATCTCGAAAAAACACGTTGTATGGACAAAAACGCGAAAAATGCTCTTCAATAGAAGGTTCCAAGTTTTAAATCAGGATGTTTTTATAGTCGGCTGCTTTGACAGTTCCTTCAATCAAGGCCAGTTGTAATAAGAAAAGCATCCCCAGACCATTCTACTAATTGGTTGCCTAAATGTTCTTTGGGTGCACTCGTCGCTATAACGTTCTCCAGTTTTTCGGCGCACGTCCAGCATTCCATCGGAGCTGGATATGTTGAACTTTGATTCATCTGAGAAGCTCACATTCTGCCAATCGGATACAGTTCACATTTTGTGCTGGTTGGCCCAATCCAAGCGTTTCCGACGCATTAGATTGGTCAAAAGAGGCTTTTTAGCTTCGTCACACAGTCCTCCACATTCAACAAACTCTTTTCTAATTTTTAAAGCCGTTTTGAAGCGATTTTTAAGACTAACCCTTTTTAAAAGTCGATCATCAGCTTCTGTAGTCTTTTTTGCGCTTCTGATCCTTCCATTCAACCTGTCAACCCAGTTTTAGAATACTTTTTCAAAAAAATCGGCTTTTGAGAACTTACTGAAGCCTGCTCTAGTAGAAATTTCTCATATCGTTATTCTATCGCATCGAAACGCCAAGATCTCGCGCATATCCGCTTCGTTCCTTTTTTTATAATTTGGAATCATTTCCAACACAACAACACAAGAATGATTAAAAACTAAAAGTATAACGCCTATTTATACTAAGATATTGTCCTATCTCTTAAACAAAGCCTTACCTACGCCATACCTGTAACAAAAAACCGTACCTAAATACAAAAGAAAGAGGTTAACGAGGTTTTTTAATTTATTTTGTTTGCCGGATTTTACTGTTCGCCACTGTATTTACTAATTGTGGTGTGTCACCGCCCATTAAAGCAATAACCTTTTCTCAAGGTTCAATCTAAATTCAAATTTTATCAAAATCGGTTAATTAGTTTAGCAATATTAATGTATTTTCTAGTTAAGGGCGTGATACCGCCCACTAAAAACAAATATCTTTACTCAGGATCAGTGTATTACCATACCCGTGACCAGTAATGAAAAGTAATTTTTTTAAAGTAACCTTTAATGTGGTCCAAAAGAACCACTCTTTCTCTTCTACTTTGGAAGGAATAACCCTACCAATTCAAAGAGCCACGGTCGATTTTGTGACGTAAAAGCTGCATTTTTGCGAGAGTTTACCTCAAGCGAAATTTTTCAGAATGCATCTTTTAAATTAAAGTTTTAGATAATAGAACATCGAGGATGGCTGTTAAAAATCCTTCGATATACGGCAGTGGATATGCATCCTTCACCGTGAGCGCATTCACCTTACGTCAGTCCAAGCAGAGGTTGATCCTCACTGACTTTCAAACTTAGTCAACCGAAGAAGGCTAACTCCTCGATGAACCCCATTGCCAGTATTCTGTCAATTTCCTTACTCATGAGCTTTTCAGCAGCAAGCGATATTGGAAAGTACTTCTGCTTAATTGGTTTTGTCTAGCCAATGTCAATCACATGTTCTTAAAAATAGGTTTTTCTTAAGCCCCCGACTTCAGCGGACGGAAAACTGACGAACTCAAAAATTATTTCTGAGTAAAGCTTAAATCATAAATAGCAGGATCGATTTCAGACACCCTGAAAATATTCAAGAAGTCCTCACCTAAGTCAACGTCTTGTGACAAAATGGCTTAATCTTTTTATATGAAGCTCGAGCTTTATTTTCACAACTGATAAAATTTCAACTGTTTTCTTTCTAATCAAACGATCAGGAACTACGATGGCTTAGTATGCTATTCAATATATACATATATACGTACATACATTTATGTATGTATTATGTAACTTATTACGATAAATAACAATGAGGGCCACAGTTTTTATTTTTAAAGCAAAATCACTGCAAAATCGTTATAAATAATTTTCATTTTTTTCGCATTGTTTTCTTTTCATTAAATTTTTAAGTTTTTCAGTAAATTTCCTATAAGTATATGTTGGAGATAGGCCACTCGAGTTCAACTCTTTGAAAGTATGAGAAAATAATCAACACAGATTATATGTATAAATTACTTCCTTCCACGTTTTATTTGATTCGTTAGTCTTATGCTAAAATTAGTTATTAAATAAATTAAAATTAAAACTTCATTTAATTGCTTCTGTACTCTTGTTCGCCTCCAAGGCCTTTTTCATTTTAATGTCCTCATTGTGTACTTCACGCTTTGTCAGGAAGTCTTCATCGTTCCAAGGCTGCAGATGCATTTGCCCAAAGACTATATAAAAGAGATTACCCGCCGCAAAGACCACTGCTGCTATAATGAATACTATTTGCCATTGTGTACGATCAGTCTGAAAAAAGACAAAATAATATAATCACGTTACGTGTTACGTGATATCACATTGCAATACTTACTTCGTCTTGCACAATGATGCCGACCAGAAGAGGCGTCAGTATGGGAATAATATTGGCCGCAGTATTAACGATACCCATCAATATGCCAGCATGATTTGGGGACAAATCAATGGTGTTGAGAGCACTGCCAATTGTGGAACCAGCATTTATACCAACATTCGCGGTCATCAGTACAACAGCCAAAGTTTTTTGATCTTCGCCTACGAAACCGACACCAATCAAACCGATGGCTGGCACCCAAAACGCGAGTGAATTAAATGTTTTGCGTATGGCAGTTAAGGATAAAATCTTGCGATTTAACAAAATATCAGAAGTAAGTATATAAACATAAGACATGCACCACATGGCCAAGTAAGGTAATGCCGAATAGAGTGCATTACTCTTCATGTCCATGTCTAAAACGCCATTCATATAGGAAGGTATTTCAGCCTGTAGTGTTGAGAAACCCCACGATTGCGATGAACGTGCCACCAATAAAGCCCAAAATGGCCAAGATGTCATTATTGCTTTCCATGGTACTGGAATTTTTCGTTCAGGTTCATTATTAGCTACCACTTCCTTTTGTATGTTCTTCGAAGTCTCAATATAGCTAAGTTCAGCTTGACCAATTCGTTGTGATTCTTTTGGTGAGTTAGATGCCCATATCACCCATAATACACACCACGCTAAGCCCACTGCACTCGAAATATATGATATTCCAGGCCAGCCGAGGCTTGATGCTGCGATAGTGCCACTTAGAAACAAGGCCAATACGGTGCCGCATTCAATGCCGGTATTTGCTAATGCTCCCAATCGATTACGTTCGTTAACTGGACACCAAGCTGCTAAGTGGGCGTGTATGCAAGGAAACATTAAGCCCTGAAAGAGACCCATTATAACTCGTATGCCACAATAGGCTCCCCAACCACCCCATGGTACAACGAATGGTGGTGTTATAGCGAATAATGCTGATCCTAAAGTGGATACAAGCATTGTGCGTTTGGCACCGTAACGCCGACAAAGATACCCACCAGGAAATTGCGTTACAAAATAACCCCAAAAGAAACTGGATAGAATGTAGGATTTTTCCATTGCTGTCCAATCATATTCCTGTAAATAAGAATGGAAGAAATTGTTATCATACTATTATAAATTAAATTGGTGCACATCTCTAGTTATGCTTACGGAGAAATTAGGATTTGTTGTCTCAGCATTTGTCATAGCCACAACGACTACACCAATATTGAATTTAGCTACATAATTTGTGACTATACATAAAAACAGCAGAAAAATTTGTAGATGTCGTTGACCCAACATGGGACCTGAAAGAAATAGATATTTTATTAGGTATTTTGTGCTAATTAAGAATTAATAAATAATCTTGAGTACTAATACATCTTGATATTCATTGAGGGTTTATTTATTGACGGTGGATTTTTCTCAATATAAAGTATATGGCTATTCGATCGCAACTCGTAAAGTATTCAAAATTTGTTGTTACTATTTTTGGCAAAGTTGCGCTCAGAATCTATTCAACAAATCTTATACACATATGTACATACATATATAATATATCATTAAATTATATTTGGTTTGAGTTGTTTGGAAAAATGTCGAAAACTAGTAAATTTTTTAAATATCTTTGTACTTTTTTGACCAAACTACTTGTATTATGCAATTTATTTTGTTTACTGTGTTTGGCGAAATTATAGCCAGAGTAAAATTATACAACTTTTTTTAACAGTACCTAATACCAAAAAATCATATAGTGTCATATCAATTTTATTGGCTTAAAATTAATTTTATCCAACAACATTTCGTTTTTTTTTTTTCATATTTGTGATATTAATTTGCAGTTTATGCAATTATTTTGGTTGCTGTCTTCGTAAAAATTGTAGCCAGACTAAAACCAATCTTTTTTTTTTCAGATATCAATACAAAAAATTGCGCGTTCGATGTTATTGTCTTCAAATCATCCCCAAATAAACCTTTCACGGAAAGTATCGAAAAAAAAATTTTTTTCTCTTTAGTTTCTTCATGCTGAAATAACAATTCGATTCTAGTCGCACTTTTTTAAATAAAAAGTGTTGAAAAATTAAAAAAATTGATTAATTTTCAGCTATGGCTTGTATTGGGGGTCGCTTTGCTTAAAATCATAGTCGTCGAGGTAGTGAGAACTGCATCACTTGATGAAATTGGATTAGAATCAAATTTGAAACCAGCTATATCCGTTCTTAGAGTATTAGTAGTTCCTGCAGTGAATGTTGACAAAAGATCAGGATTTGGGTATATTGGTGGTTCGGAAACTAAATCAGAATATGGTAAATGCATACTTCGAACACATACTCTTTCTTTTTTGCCTTCGTTTTCGAAACTCCATTAACATACAGATGTGCATATTTGAATACTTCAATCTCACGTCAGACTCGTTGGATTCACCTGTTTTTGGAATGCCTACAATTACTTTGAATTTGACAGGCCTAGTATTATGATCGAAAACATAATTGAATTTCTTGAGGTATTGTGGTTTTCTCGTAACTGCCTCATGTCTAGGCCACATTGATTCAAATGTATCCAAAACATCAGTAAGAGATGCTCACTTTTTTTTTGTTTTGCTTTGTGATTGTCAGAGAAATGATCGCGAAATGACATTTGCAGAGCGCTTATTAACTTTTTAGATTCGGTAATGGATTTGTCTTTCATTTTTCATCGAGAGTGCCCAGAAAACATTTCATATCTTTGAAATGACTAGCGAAATAAACATCTGCATAGATCCAGGGGCCTCAGCGAGTTATAATCGGTTGTAGAGGCAATGGCCTTTAAGGAAATATCGATTTAAGTAGCTAAAAAAAAATTTAAAAAAAAATTTGATTTTGTTTATTGAAAATATTTCAAACAAAAAAATTCAAAAATGTTATCACCGACTACCTTGTTTATTGGTAAAAAAATAGCGATTTGCAGAATTCATACATCGTATGAAATTTCATACGCTGGGCATTGCTGGGTTAATGCGAAATGCCGCCGGAGTTTTTCTAGTCTATAGGAATACTTTCAAGCCCAATTCGCCGTTTGTTAACATTTAGTTTTTGTTTTTTCGCAAGTGATTCCTATATAATATGTCAGATCAGATATCGTCATTATAAGCGCATAATCCTTATTATTTTTCAAAGATTTTAAAATCTACAGAAACCTATAGAGTCATAGGAAAATCCTTGAAAACGTTCCGAACAGTACCACACTCATAATCTTTGATAGAAGCGTACAGAGGAACCTTTTATTCTGCTTAGCTCTCTTACAGTTGATTGAAATTCAGGACATGAAGCTTACGCTGGCAACAAAGGGACTTACTGCCTAGCCAAAAGGACAGTACAGCTACCCAAACCGGAACGACTAGGTATCCTGTTGCCTGATCTAACAAAAATTTAGAGAAAGTAAAATTCTGCGTAGAGGTTGCTTGTATCAGTGTAGAGAGGAACTTAATTGGTTACTTAACAGAATATTAATATCTCATATATTTCTGTAAAGATTTGTCTCTCTGAAGATGATATTTTTAGAAAATCTACGTCATGTAAGACTCGATAAAGAGTTTCTTTCCACACCAATACGGAGCACAATTATATCGCTGGTAAATTAGGGCGATTTAAGCTTACGCGCTCTAAAGGCTTCAAAAAAATGCATTCTTTAATCTGTGACTCGAAACTGAAACTTTTATTTTCTACAAACTCTGTAGTATTAATTGTAAAAATGGTTCAAGCGGCCACACTCCATGCTTCACTTAAATGACATGACGTTATTTTATAATTTTCACTTTTACTGCGGATATCAGCGCACGCATTTTTGAAATATTTTTTTAGCTCGAACTTTCTTTCTTCACAAACAAACAAAAATTATTATTTCCTAAGCAAATATCTTGTATATCCAAATATATTTTGACGGTCGTTTCATGCAGTTGTCAATAAAAATATTCTTTAAATCACTTTATCCTTTCAATTACCCTTATTTATTTCTGCAGTCATGCTGAATGATTTGTGAAAGGAGTTCCGTATTCAACCGTTCTTCCGAATTTTACTTCACACCGAACGACGGTCAAAAACAAACTTAACATTTCATATCAATCGGCCGAACATTTTAGACTCAAATGGTCTTTGTTCTTTGATGTATTGGATTTAATTAGCAAATAAATCAAAGTTTTACTCTTTATTTATTTATATTCGATAAGATCTGCAAAATTTAATCATTATTTTACTAGTTATCGCATTATTTGTATTTAAAATAATCATTAAATTTTAACAAAGCGTATTTCGGTATTACCGATAATAAATTACTTCTATTATAAAATCCAATGTTTTATTGTGAAATTGTAATTGAGAAATTAAGGTCAAACCAAAGTATTGAGTATTTCTACCTACTCAAAAATAAATAGGTGAAATTATTGGCATTCAATAAAACTCAGCTGATTGTGAATGAATTTGAAATTATGTCAAGAAAAATGCTATCTTGACGTAAAAAAAATACTTCAGACGTTATCTTAATTAATCGTTCAGAAGACGCATTAATTTACGACTTATGTTTAGAAAATATATGTATAAACACCAGATGGTTTCACCTGTCAGTCAAACAATCTAAGCAGACCAGGCTGTTTTTTTTTTTCTAGGAAAGAACTTCAGATATAGTGATAGGAGGGTGCATTTAAACATACAGTTTGTCCTGATTGATTATATGTATACTATTATTTTAAATTGTTGTTATCATTAGTTATGGATTTTCATTGCTCTATGCTAATCAGTTCGTTGGGTTTTTTTTAGCACGTCAGAGTTGTAAGATATCTACTAGTGTAAGGGATGTATTACTCTTCGAAAAATGCCTTTTTTCGTTACCGACTGAATAAATTGAGCTGACATTTTGAGATCTAGTATTTTTTGCGATGCTGATCAAAATAGGATGTGAACAGGAAAAAATCTCTGAACAGGACTTTAAGTTATTGGCTAATAAGGATAGATGACTTACATTTCACGGGCAAAATAACGACTTCTTAGCCTGGGCGTGCTGTGCACATCGGTCGCCCGGGGCAAAAAATTTGCTACTTCGAAGTATTTTCATTTACTAAAAAAAGGTTCTTTCTTTTGATTATCAACCCTACTCTACCCTACCAAAATGAGACATATTTCACAACCATTTTGCCAACCCCTATGCCCTGCGCGAGGGGCGACTGACCCTCTCCCCCCCCCCCCTAGGTACGCTACTGTCCTTATATTCAATTTTGTAAATTTTTCTTTCTCTTTATGGAATCGGAATATACAAATATTGATGCAAAAAATCACAAAACAAAATTTCTCCAAAAATAATTTCACTGATTTTGATTTTGACAATGAACGTTTGAAACTCTACCCTATTATTACTACGCAAGTTGCTATCCGCACAAATGGCTTCTGAACAAACTATCGCTTAGCGTCAGTATATGCTCTCGGCGAGATCGAAATCATCGCTTTGATAATTGAAATATAACAATTACGTGATTAAAAATGTATGCTTGGTATTCAAGCTTTAACGTTACTACAAATATGTTACTGGAACAGAAAAAGTTTTTTTTGCAAAAACTATGTCGATTCCTTTGAAAAAAAAATTTCCGGCTACCTTCTCGGAAACTACACAAATAAAATTTCAGCGTCCCATTAAATTGACAAAATGTCATACCTGCTCTTTATGAATGGTCAAAACTCTATTTTATTTTTCATCAAATGTTATATTAGGCTTAAAAACACCCTTTATATAAACGCTTGTTAGAAAAAATTGCATTGTGTATGTGAGGTTAACATATCTTATCACAAACGGATTGATAGCAACTCAGCTTCGTTGAACTGTCAGTAGCAACGTTATCGCAACGCTTAATGGTATAGTTATTTGATAAGATTAACTGTGGGAATTACAGCCTAATCGTTTCTGGTCTTGTGTACCGACGCCTAACGCTAAATGTTCAAGTGTTGGAATTTTGACTCGTAGCGCATGTTTGAACTTTATCTTGATTTGATATGAATTGTTTAAATTGCTCAGTTGGTAGGCTGGTATTTTATTTATCAGGCAATTTGTCTGTATTTGATTTTCTTAATTACGACTGATCACTTATTTTATGTGGCTGCAATTCATATAAAAGCGTAATTAAGCATTTATTGGATTATCGTGACGAGGAAACAACAGTTTTACTTTTTATAAAAAAAAGTATAGTGACTTTGCTAACTTTGTTGATAAGAAATGACAGTGAACACAATTCTAAATAATATTTTTCAGCTGTGTCGGTTAGGGAAAACCGTTAGCAAGCGGACATTTTTATTTTAAAGGCATATTTCCACAATTCTGCTTCAACGAAAATGGCTTCTCTGATTTTTGATCCAATGATAAAGAACACATTAACTCAAGTATCTAAATGTACTATAAATCTTGATATTCAAATGAGCTTAACAGTTTAAAAGTTTTAGGCTAGTAAATTTTGCTAAAACTGGTGTGCGTGCTGATCAATGCTCGCATTGTCGCAGTAGACTGAAACTCGCCAAATTTTGCAATGGTTCATAATATCTCAAAAGCTTGACGCACTCGGTTGTCTAATTCTTTCCAGACATCACATTTCTCATATATGTGTCTCCATCATCTTAAAAGGAACAGAATTTCCTTTTGTAAGTAACTTTCCTTGATATTAAAATAAAATATACCAAGTAAAAATGCTTTCTTTGGCCTCACTTAAAAATAGATAACCTACACCGCGTTAACAATAAAAGTACGCATGGATCTTAAGTTTCATAAAAAGGGTATTTTTTTCACCACACTACACTGCTGGCCGGATTGACTTAAAGTACCCACATTAAATTTGACAACATTGTATATGTATTTAAATAGCTCTCTGTGTAGCGTTTTTAAACTAATGTTTTTGACTGAACCATTTTTTGAACATATTTGGTTTCTTTACTTTAAATAATTTTTTCCGTGTAGCATTTTAAAATTTTTATTTCTTTAAAGGCCACGCCCACCGAATTCACCAAGTTCTTGTTCAGATCTTTTCTGAATCATTCTTATTATTTGTGTCAAATTTGCAGCCATTACCTTAACTAATTCTCTCAGCATAGCACTTTGAATTTTTCGCTTACATACATGGGAAGTGCCACGCCCTTTCGTCGAAACTTACCAAATTTTTCCAAAGTGGGTGATTCATTTAAAAGTTTTTTTAAATTTTAAATAAAACACTTAAAATAGAATCGGATGTCGGAATCCTTATTATGACCCGAAAGGACAATCTCTGACACTTACTTTTTAAAGATAATTTCATTCATATGTTGACAGCTACTTCCATTCAGAAGGTTCAATTTTCGTGGTACATTTGTATATTACAAATTACGCGAGTAATGTTGGCTTCCAAGTTTTGCATCTCAGCTGGCTTATCAACGAAGACTTTTAACTTCATATAACCCCAAAGAAAAAAAATCCAGATGTGATATTACACCACCTAGGCGGCCTTCCTTACACGGCTTTACCCAGGCAAAGGAATTGTATGATGATGTTATTTGATTGAATATCTTTTTTAAAATACTTGTACCTGATTATGTCTCTTGTGGACTGCGAAGCCTGTTTCCCCCTCATTTTAATTTTTTTTTTTTTTTAATTTAAAAACTGTCTGCTGGAAATTATTTTGAAATACAGCTAGCTGTGATTTGACTAATCTCTAATATTTTGACTGGTTTACTTCGCCTTTTCGAATAAAAAACAAACTTTTGAAATACGCTTAGTTCAGCTTCAAAAATGTTGGAAAGATTCGTATAATTTACGCTATCGCTAGCACTATGCCATCGCGATGATCCTTTTGAGAAGAGTTTTCGCTAAAATGAATTTTTTACATGAAAATTCTTACACTGGTTCTATGATCCAAAAATTGTTATTTTAAAGATACAAAATATATCCTTTGCCAGAATAAAACTAATGATATATTTATGTATTTTGTTTGTTTTTAAATCAAATAATTTATTATTCTTTTTTTTTAATACTAAGCTTATTAGTTAGTTTTCATGAGTGTAATTCATTCCGCTTCCAATATTTTCATCAACATGAGTATCTATTGGAATCTTTACATTTTAATAAAAGACTTCTAAAATTCCTCATAAGTTCCTGTAAATAAACCGCAATTAACTTTACCATTTTAAATACGTCCGGTGATAATACAATTTATAACGATTAAAATCTTAAATTAAATGGCGTCTCAGAGTGTCAAATACAATAGAATTTCCATTTAATGTGTCAATGTTTAATTTTTGACAGCAATTGATTTTAAACATATCATATGATTAGATACATACTGCATATGTGTATGTGTCAAAATATTCCTCAAGTGTTTTATTATTTTGCGATTAGTCTTATAATCTAATTAACTTGCGATTTTAATATAATTTAATTGTAAGATTAACACAATATTATAATACTTTAGTTAAAATATTTTTAAAGCTCTTTCACCAACTTTTTTTTTTCCAAATAAAATTAAAATTTCCTTTTAAAAAATTTTACATTTCGCAGACTAAATTCGATATTAAGTATTGTGTACTAAACTAAAAATAATGATATCATTTTAACGATTTTCATCTTCCTCTTCCTGTAATCGCAAAATATCGGCCTTATTCATAAAATAATAACTCGGTTGACGTCCTTTCAAATCCTTGTTCGTACGCTTGGCACCTTTTTGTATTAGAATATGACTTAAAGTTTCAACGGCACTTGTGCCCATTGCATAATGTAGCACCGTACGTTCCAGCTAAGAGTAGTAATATTTATAAAAAAAAAAATATCAGTGTTAGAACTTTTTACATGTTTCGATATTTTACATACATTGTCTCCAATTTTTAAAGCCTCTGGACATAAGTTAACAAAATGGTCGACAAGCTCTTCAGATTCTTTCAAGATAGCAATATGAAGCGCAGTTCGACCTGGAAAATAAATTTAATTTAATATAAGATTAGTAAATACGCGCACATGCACATGCGTCAAAATAAATTATCAATTCTATCGCATTGAAATATTTAAGTCTGAATATAAAGAAGAAAATATTCAAAAATCTGATGCTCGCCCTGCTTAAAACTTAAACACCAAATGTCCTTAAAATGTTGTAAACAAAGCTCTACTACTATGAATAAAGTGCTCAACAAACCTGGAAAATATTCCAATTTCTGAAAGCAGTTTCTGCCTGCTTCTTTTCATATATTTTCGATTAAGATCTTCTCTTCTTCATAAATTCTTTGAAGCGCAAAAAAAAGTTTACCAAAAGCAAAGTATTTTAAATTTATAATTTTCCTTAATGCGTTAGGTTATAGCGCTTTCTCTCACTTCTTTGTTTCACCTAAGCCCTTTACAGTCGCTTGTATTAAACTCTTGGGCTAGCGAAGCTTATACCAGCGTTAACTTAATGTATTAAAGTAGTTCGAGTTCGAGGTAGGGCAAGAGCTCCGATCCCCGAGCTCAAGGGGCTCAAACATGGAAAATGTGTGTATGATTTGTAGCTTTCCTTATATTTTTTTTTGTCACACCGTCAATATATATACATTATAAAAGCGTATTGGGGGCCACTTTTTTCAACATATGATTTAACAGATTTTTACTAAATGAACTTCTTTACTTTGATCACACAATCTTTTTATATTTAAAGTTCCTTTCCAATTCTGTTTTCAGCTCCGCGCAGCAAAGTCGTAAGTCGACACTTCAAAAATTATGAAAGTCCTGTAGAAATTCATTTTTATTTTATAAACATCTCATTTTGAAATTTAGTTTTAGTAAAGCGAAACATCGAACTTTTAATTCAGATAAGCTTTCAGCAAAGTTAAGTACTCGTCTAGTGATACTACCTCTACTGAAGATACAAACATAAAAATACGCTAAAAAAACATATTTTTGGGACAGTCTTACTATCGATTTCTTAGTTTTTTTCGGTAGTTTGATTTTATTCATTCCAAAACCTTTAATTGAAATTTTTTTTTAAAATCGAAATATTTTGTTAATTTAGATCAAATTTTTTAAGACTTTCATGAACTTGTACTTGAAAAATTAATTTTTCTTACCATAATAATTCTTTGCACTTATTAACCATTTTCCAATTGAGCTCGATACTAAATCTTTCACATGATCAACTTTATTTTCACGTATTGATTCATGTAGCTCCTCACGTTTTTCCTACGTTAAAAAAGAGATAAAACTAATTTTTTTCGCAAAGTAATTTCCAAAGCAACATACCTCTAATGATCTTATGCTTTGTAAAAATTCCACCAATTCATCGTGACCTTTTGAATGAGCGACATCAATTATGCTAACACCTTCATCATTAACCATATCAATAATATGATCATAGCCTGATATAGTCAAATGTTCGAAGGGCGCCAAGTCACCTGAAATAAGTTAATACGTTTTTATATAATATAATAAATATATATTTATAGTTAAATACAAATATTTTCTTAAAAGCATATATGTAAAATTAAATTCAAAACTTACCAACTATTGCCATAGATAGTACAAATCGATCGATTTCTTTGGCATTCGTTGGTTGATTTGCTTGTAAGGAGACATCACGTGCCGTACGATACAGCTCATCACGATAGGTTACATCAATTTTGGATTCTTCGATGAGATGTAACAATCCACCACGTCGATGTGAACGTGCACAAGCAAAATGCAACATACTTTGTCCGTGTTCATCACGATCTTCCAGTTTCGGACTGACAGACTCATCTGCTGATTCCTCTTCGAGCTCAAGACTGTTGCCATTTTGTAGTTGTCCATTGCGCGTGGCGTGCGATGCCGGGGCCGGTGATCTTACCAAAGCGGTAGAATTTGTTTTACCACTATTATGCATATTTTCCTCAGTAGAGTTTGTATTTCGTGAGCGCATATATGTTTGCAGATAAGTGGATAAAAAGGAAACAGGATCTTCTGGGCGTTTATTGGCTATTTCGGTTAGCGCCTTGATCAGTGGTTCCGCAAGTGCTGTTCCAAACAATAAGTAAATAATATAGCAAGTATTTTAAATATTTTAAAGTTAACTCACTATTAGCTAAATATTTGCCTTGTTCTGTCTTAAATATTGGATTTGTTTGAAGAGTGTTATTCTCAACTTGACCTGCAAGAGAAATTTTTTAAGGAAAGCTGTTAGAGGTAGTACTTAGATTTTTGTGTTTAATATACTACTCAAGCTATATTTACGTAGAAAGTGAGAAAAAAGCGTAGAAAAATAAATGAAAAACGAAAAATATATTAATAAATACACAAAACAACCATACTAAGAAATTATTTAGATCTATAAGAAGAAAAAATTCACAACACTCATGAAAAATGTGTAACTCTTTTGTTGTAGCTATCTTTTATAATACAAAATTTTCTTAATAGAATTGGAAATTGAAGCACTGCAGCAAATGTTTGAATTTCTATAACAAAAATAAAAAAATTTAAAAGATTAAGCCGAATAAAGCTAAAACTATACGAGAGTACTTATACCATTTACGATTAGGTTAGCCCAAATAACCCTGGTAAATACGGGCCTACAACTATCTTTTTTTGTACTATGCAATTTTCTAGAAAATCCTGCTCGACAGATTTAGAAAAAATAGAAACAAAATTTTCCAAGCGAAATTCTGCGCTAGAATTATTTAAAAAAAAGTTGTTAGCAAGCTTTGCCAATTTTCTATAACACAATTCAAGCACGTAATGGGTCGATATAGCGTTGGCACCAGAAATGAAAATAGTGAACTTGTAACCCAGTTTTGTAAATCTTATGACTGCAGGGATATTGTTTCAGCAGAAGCTCAAATACTTTGGTTTTAGTCGATCACCGGACAAAAAAACTATATTGACCATTGCTGCTTACAGAGATCATGGAAAAATAGCATTCTTGACGTGAGAATGATAGGAGTAGCTTTGACATCATCTCTGATCACCATCTTTATGCAACTTCATTTCGGTTGAAAATAGTATGCATTCAACAGACCCGCGCAACGACCAAAAAGTTCGCCCAAGGATAACTAATCTTTGGGAAAACTCATCGACGAAATATAAAAACTCGAACGACATTAACCCCTAGAGCTCAAGGAAATTTAAATGGAAAAAATATGGGTAATTTTTAACAGCGAGTGAGAACACACTTAGCTTTACCCCACGGAACAGAAAACCCAGGATGAGCGACGCCACCTGGGATACTATCGAGATGAGAGATGCAAAACATGCGAGAGATGAAACGCAACCAAGAGACCAAAAATAATACGCCATATAGTTATACAATGCCGTAAAGAAGGAAGTAAAAGCCTCCTGAAAAAAAGACAAGAGAGAAATCTATAACGACCTCGCAGCCAAAGCTCAACAAGCCGCAGAAAATGGAGATCTTCGTACTGTTTACGAAGTAACACGCAAGATTTCAGGCAACAAATTCAGGTAAAATCGGCCAATAAAAAGCAAACACGGGAGCCTATTAATTACTCTAGATTACTAGCTTATCCGATAGAAAGAACATTTTCTGGAGACCATCAACAATCCACCACTACTTGTTAGCCCACAGTGACTATCTTCGTACCCGACTTCATTAACGGAGATAAAAAGAAGCCATCAAATCTCTTTAAAAGAACATAGCAGTAGGCGCAGATCGTATAGTTGTCATAATGTTGAAAGCTTTCCCGGAATTCACCTCTAGGCTAATTCAGCCTTGTTTTTATTCAAATTTAAGAAGAAAAACAAATACCTAATGACTTGCTTATAGGTACCCTAGTGCAAATCCCAAAAAGCAGGAAGTTAATCAGGATCATCAAGAGCATCATGATATTTTCAGTTCCATCCAAGGTCGCTGCTGTTTAAAAATTATATACATACATAAAATCTACCATTCCAATGAACCCTTTAAATCATGTCGGTATCTTACATGTTTATTCAGATATACATAACTGACATCTTGGATATTGAGCAATTGGTGGACGACTTTACTTTGAAAATTTCAAAACGATATTGTGTATTTGCACTATCTCTTCATTGTTATTGACCATTGTATTCCTGATTTGCTATTGTTTAATATAAATATTCCCGGAACCCATATTTTTTTTGCAAAAAAAAAAGTAAAGTAGGTCCTCCACCTCACCACCCGAGCTGTACCCTGAATGCTAAAATAAACATAGCTCTAGTCTCTAGACTAAAATTAAGACGTTCTCTTATTAAACTCATTCAAGAAAACTTCGAAGTTGGGGTGCAACTTGGTCAATGTTTTGGTCTAGTAATGATTTCAGCCAACAAAACGCGGTACTTCCTCTAACCTACCGAAATTTTTTGATTTAGAAATCATTAAAAATATCAGAAAATATGAGCATTTTGAGAAAGTTAAAGATTTCTCAAATACGAGCATTTTTATAGTACCTAAAGAAGACACGTAAAAGATTCTTACCATTTACCTAGAAGTTCAGAGTCTGCAGTCATAAAAAAAAATTCAGTTTTCATTATTCTAAATGTACCTAGATATATAATTATATTAGAAAAATAAAAATCCAAAAGTACTACGACAGATTATGATATGATAAGCAAAGCAAAATAAAATTTTAATTAATACAAAGACGTTTTTTACAATAGGAATTTCTAATTATACACACAACTATGATAATAGAATGCATTAAAAGCTTACTAACCGTTAAGCTGAATACGAAGTTCTTATAATCTGGTGATGCGGGAAAGAATCTATATGCAATGTTATAGTAATGTAGTTAAAAAGCATATAGTTTAGAGTTGGTTGTATAATACAAAAGTTATGAATTTATGCTTCTACATATACAAGATCTTTGAATCATTTGGAATTAGTATAAATATTTACAAATGCATATTGGTATGTAACTTTACAGTGAAATCGGATGATGCAATTTTATATACAATTTAAAAAGTAAATAAGATTTTTTGTCTAAAATAGATTTCGTCGCTAGTTACGATCCACTATACTATTCTTCTTACGACGGAAAATTTTCACCAACATCGATGCTATATGCTTTGAGTTAGTCAGCGACATATCTTTCTCCAACGATAGAATATTCGTAATAGCCGTAGTGTAGTCCCGAAATAGCACGTACTCAACTGAGCCCAAACTTTGCATGTTCACCAGGCGTATGGTCAAATTTGTCTTTGGATTTGTTATCAAACCGAGACCACGTACCAAGCACAAGTGACGTAAATTATCCATTTCCTTCATAAGATTCGGTAGCCTCAGAGTTGTGAACATTTTCAGCCCACTGCCGAGATAAGAAGGACGCGCTTGTAGATAACCTAAAAGATAGCTCTCTTTGAAATGCAACTGAGTTTCCAAATAGGAGACAGCACGTCCCACACGTGTATAGGAAGCACCCATGTCGGCAGCATTACTTGCATTAGTGGTCGATATAATACGCAAGTGTTCCTGACAGTTTAACCAAAGTGCCAAATTATTTTCGGAATTAATGAAAACACCACGTCCATATGGCCATAAGCTGCCATTAAAGGCCATCGACTCAGCAGCCTGTACGGTGTCCTTCGTATCGGGTATCGGTATCATTAGGCCCAACGCCGTTAACATTGTATTTACTTCGGAACTTTGCTCCAGTATCTCAGTAAGTGTATAATAATTGCCCGACTCACTATCACCGATTGCCACTGTGAAAGCGCTATTGAAAATCTTGCCCATCATCATGCGTTCAGCCTGTTCTATCTGTCCAATTGTTAAGTTAAGCGGCAAATCAAAATCTTCGAGATTTCTTGAGCACTCCACAACGCAGCGCAGTATTAAATTGGGCTCATCATCGAAAATATAACCCGCCGTATTGAGCCGCTCACCATCTTCCATTGGGAAGTAGGCCACTCTAGTATGAGGCTTGAAATCAGCGGTGATGCTCATGCAGTGCATGTCCTTTATAAAAGGCACTAAAAATTCCTGGAATACTACGTAAACATCAAAATCAGGTGCTATGATGCCACAGTTAACATCCTCCTCGAGATGACGTTGCTTCGAAGTCTTTCGCATGGCAGGCCAAATAACATCGAAGAGATTGTGATCGAGGCGAGTCTGACGTTTCTTGATTTTCTCATAGATGGTACGCTTGAGGAAGCGACTCAAATAGCTGGTCACAGCAATTTGTAGCGAAGATGCGCTCAATGTTTTGCGTTGTTTTAGCGCTGATGCTGTAGCTCCGCTGAGTACTTTGCTCGATTCCTGTATAACATTAAAGCAGCGATCAAGGGTATGTGATGTGTCGCCACAATGTAGTAGGCGACGTGAGCTGTGCAGATCATCGGGTACTGTGTGTGTAGTTTGGATTGGGGATGTAAATGGTTTGCATATTAGGGAAAAAATTTAATTAATAGTAACAATAAACATAAGATATTGGCATTATAACTCATAAAATTGGCATAAAATGCAGAACATAAAGAAAAATATAAATTGAAATGATAGGACACAGAATATAATTTAAATTAAAGTAAATCTTATGATACAAAAATATTTATCCTGTGTGGTGATTCTGTGCATGTAAAAAATACATTTTTAAAAAGCTTAGGCGTGAAAATTGTAAAAAAATGTTTTTTAAAAAAACATTACACACTTTGTACAATGAATTAAAATTGACAAAACTTTTAATCTTATGTGAAATTAAAAAAATAAAAAAGTCCATTAACAAATGGGGTAGATCAGTTAGGCTGTGCAACGAGCTGAACTCGAAACTCACGAGCTTTCACAATATTACAGCACCAAACCGAAAGTTCGTTTAACTCGGCTCAACTCAGTTCTTTTAGTTTGGTATATTCGCTCACATCTTCGTTAGTTTGCATCTGTTTGTGCCTGGGTACAAGTCGTTCCAAGGTAAGAAATAAAAATTGCGGTGCGCTGAACAGTGGCAAAAGATTCAAAGTTAAAACAAACGAGTAGCTCGAAACTTCTGCGTTGCAATCGTTTGATACGGACAACGAACGGACTTAACATGAGTTGAGTCAAACGAATCGACTTGTTTGAGTTTGACTCGCCACGTATGGTAAAAGATCGTCAATAGGTATTTTGAAAACCAACAGTCAAGGACTTTGATGCAGCATGTCGTCGATATTTTAATAAGTGACTACTGCGTCAACAATAAGTCATCTTTAAATTCTACTACTGCGTCAACAATAAGTCATCTTTAAATTCAAAATTTCTTAAGAAAAGACATGCAAGGAAAACGGTTTGAAAGTTATAAATAAAGGAAGCGGATGGAAAATAATTGTTGATGGAATAATGCTATTATATAGTATATTCCCTCTTCTTTCCTTCAAGACATTTAAGGACAGATGTCCGAGATATTTAATTTTACTTCTTTTCAAGTTAAGACTAGCGTAAATAACATGTACTGTTGCCTCCTTTTTTCTTGACAAAGCAACTAACTTATCAGATCTGTATTCTCAGCTATTATTGCGCAGCGACCTAGCAAATACTTCAAGAATTTTGCATTCTTTTCACTTAAGTGTCAAGGTGTTCTAAGACTGTTTCTGACTTGAAATATTTCGTTTCATGCGTTTTTAGAGCTATTACATACATAGAGTTGTCTGAATTTCAAAGTAAAGGTAGTATTTTCTTTCACTATTATTTTCTTTCAATTTACCACTTTAACGTGGCAAGAACATACATATATGTAGGATTTACTAGAAAGACAACACAAAATAATTGTTTTAAGTACAGGCTAATAATATAGCCGCAGAATTAAGCCTTTGTTATATTAATTGATAGTTAATGTATTTTTCAACCACTTAAATACTAAGGAACTTACATTTAATTGTTAAACAAGCAATTAATTATTGTTATTAACCTACCAAAAATATCATCCACATTTTGTATTATGTGATTGAAAAAGGTGCGGTCGTCGAACATGTGCGACATTATTATTGAATACACGATTTTATTTCAAAATTATTTTAAAACACTTCAGAAACACTGATTTTTTTTTTAAACTTTAGTGAGTTATTGTTTCAGCAATAAAGCTAAAAAAGTTTATACTTAAATGTTAAAAATTGATTGATTTTTATTTCACAATCATAGCTTGTTCAAAGGACTTCACTAATACGTTGAAAATACAAACGCGCACAAAAGTATGCAATAAAAAGATAGCATACGCGATTACACTTAAGTACGTGTAACTGCTATCACATTAATATGGGTCAAGACGGAAAAATCAAATGAAATAACCCGCTATAAAAGAGAACAATGGTGTGACGGCCGACGCTGTCAATTGACGACTGACAGCACGAAATGCAATGTGGTGAATAAAATGACCAAACAAACTAACGCTCAAATTATATGTACAATATATGTAGTATATACATATAACGTGTAATATGTACGTAAAATTATTTCAACTATATAAATTAATAATTTGAAAATGAAACACAATAATTGGAAGAGAAAACTAAAACAAACTATGAATCAAAACAACAACAAAAAATGTGAAAAAATAACAGTGAGTAATTTGCAGGTAGGTGAGTGGCTAAGAAATGAACACGAAAGGTGATGTCGGTTACAAGAAGCTACTTCGAAAGGTTTGGTCAGAAAGAAAGCAAATGAAGTAACTAGAAACACCACACATTCATTCGTCATTTTATAGGATAAGTGGACATATTTTCATGATATATTTTGTAGCTATACGTTAAATAATTATGATTCTTATAACACGTAGTAACTCCTGTTGAATGGATTTGGAGAATGGCTGTGAATGTGTCACCCCACTGTAGATATTATATTAACCAAATGACTGAGCACTAGTCGTCTAGTTACGGCAGTCCTAGGAGCTATATTGCGACGTATTCGTATTTTAAAAGAGTTTTGAGTGCAATATATAAGAAAACTACCTTAAAGCTATAACAGAAGACGCTGGGTGATGATGCTCGATGTACTTCCGTAGGTTATTTTCAGATTACGTTACATGCTATATCTTTAATTAAAACAATACCTCTAATGAAGCTAGCTCTATCAACAGTTAAAGTAACAATAGAACACTGACGAAACAGTATTCAGTTTTAGCATATACTGTCATAATTATCTAACGTCTCTAATTTCTAAAGCACAAAAATTAAGGTTTAATTTTGTCTATCACTAAATATACTATATAAGAATGACAGCTATAAAGGAAGTCTACTCTTTGAATTATTGTGAATCAGTCAATAAAATCCATAGCTCTAGTCTATTCAGCAATTGATAAGATTTTTTAAAACAAAAATAAACAAAAAATTAACAATATATTTTGAATTTATGTCACCTTAGCCTATAATGACTGATTTTCATATCCGCTCAAAATAACGCGAAAACACAAAAAAAAGGGGATGGTAACATAACCTACCTTGATCACTCAAAAGTTCTTCTTCTAATTCTGGAGCTCCAAAGTCATTAAGAAGTTGACTATATGTTAACTTATCCTTCGATTGATCGGGATCCAGGTAAAATTCTGATGAATGACCGAGCTAAGATGTGGAAAAGTTAAATTTATATTAAATATGGGGTTAGTAAATATAGCTGCTACTAACAACGGGTAACAAAGATTATCTAACAATTAGCTAGATAAAAATTTCTTCTTATTTTATTTTATTTTATTTTATTTTATTTTATATTATTTTCTTTTATTTTATTTGATTTGATTTGATTTGATTTGATTTGATTTAATTTGATTTGATTTTATTTTATTTTATTTTATTTTATTTTATTTTATTTTATTTTATTTTATTTTATTTTATTTTATTTTATTTTATTTTATTTTATTTTATTTTATTTTATTTTATTTTATTTTATTTTGTTTTAATTTATTTTATTTTATTTTATTTTATGTTATTTTATTTTATTTTATTTTATTTTATTTTATTTTATTTTATTTTATTTTATTTTATTTTATTTTATTTTATTTTATTTTATTTTATTTTATTTTATTTTATTTTATTTTATTTTATTTTATTTTATTTTATTTTATTTTATTTTATTTTATTTTATTTTATTTTATTTTATTTTATTTTATTTTATTTTATTTTATTTTATTTTATTTTATTTTATTTTATTTTATTTTGTTTTATTTTATTTTATTTTATTTTATTTTATTTTATTTTATTTTATTTTATTTTATTTTATTTTATTTTATTTTATTTTATTTTATTTTATTTTATTTTATTTTATTTTATTTTATTTTATTTGATTTTATTGTAAAGATGTGGCGGTCTCATTACCTTTGAGTCTTAACGCGCAAAGCTGAGCGGCAACAATACTACCCAATTTAGTTTATTAAGAAAAATAAAGTACGATAGTAATGAGGAAAAGCAACCATCCCTGAGTTAGCAACCTTCATTAGTCCTAGAATGTTTAGCAATCCAGGGAGTAGGGAGTTTAAAGAAATATGCACATAAATTTTTAGGCATATGAATGTGTTCGCAGAGGCAAAAGTTATGGGTCAGAACTTATGAATTCACGAGGTCAAAGTTTAATTTAGGTTTTCTACCTAAGTTAATAACTAAGTATTGATTTATTTAGATATTTTTATTTTTATATTTTAGAGTAACATTAAATTAAAAACGACGTCAATGCAAATGTTTTGTTTCCCATGATTATTTAAATTTTCACTTTTGACCTTTATTAAAAACTTTATCCATAGTCAGCAAATGTACGTTTCGACTTAATTTTTGTTTCTTTTTTTTTTTTTTTTGTTTGGTCTCAATACATTTGTAGGGCATAGTATTTTCTAATTAGCACCACCCCTGTGGGAATTATTAATTATAAATAGAACAGGTAATTTGTGAATACTATTTGTTTTAGTCTGTATTTGCACCAGCGTAGTAATACTTTTGTCTTTTACTACGCTACCGGCGTAGATTTTGAAAGAGTTTTTATTCATTTGATAACACAGTAAACATATACATACATACACACATACATACATACATACATACATACTATATGTACTTACTTTATCCATAGACTTTGAATTCGCGCCTAACTGTGTAAGCACATTGTAAAAGTGACCATTATCTCTAATAGTGGCCGCATAGTGCAGTGCGGTGCGGCCGTCATTATCTGTGATGCTTGTCGTTTCAGGAAAGCGTGAGGCTAAATAGCGCACAATATCTAGAAAGAATAGGAACAAATTTAAATAAAAATGTAATAGGAAAAATCACATGTTCATATTATAATACTTTTTGTTTATTATGGCAGTATGAGTGTTGTTTTAATATAAAACTACTGTTTTCTATTGAAGTTAAAATAGATACAATAATGCATTAGCTATTAGTTCATGTAACTCTCTTATGATAACGAGACATAAAGGGTAACGAGACCACGATCATGAATTGATAAAAATTTAGAAAACATATTTAGTTTAAATACAATAAATTATATAACATAAAGGCATGGGTGAATTAACTCAAATATGAATCATCCAAGAATTAGACCTTCCAAAAATAAGTTTCAATGGCCTACATAAACCACCCAAGCACAATTTTAAAGCTGAAATGTATATTTGGCATGGAAAATCTTGTTATTTTCATTAATTGAGATCAAAAAATCAAAGTGAAGAAAGAGACGACATGTGAGTTTAAGTATACAGATGAGTTTCTTTTGAAGTGGATAAATCGAAAATAGTCGAAAACTATTGAAGAACACTGAAAAATTCGAAGTTTATTAATGAAGACAAACTGCAACTAACTTATGGCTTAGAGCCTTTAGGTAAAAATTATTCTGGTGCCTCTTCGGATGACTGAGCATAATATAAAAGGTTTAATTTATTTATTATAATTAATTATAAAATATTGTATAAAATTTTATAACTAAAAGAAGTTGATCCCTAGCTACCAGGGCTTTCGGCCCAAGGTTCTAAAAGATTTTATTTTTGTGTAGTATTTGAATAGAAAATAGTTTAAAATATTTTACTGAGCTTTTTGTTCAGTACAGTCTAATGTAACACCAAAAACAATAACGAAAATAAAAAAAAACTTGGTTAAAATTAGTCTTGATATTTTCATCCATGGAATCATCAGTGAGCTTTGAGCCGATGAGTTTCGAAGCCTAATTTGTTTACCTTTTTGCATACTAAATCTGTTGAGAACCCAAAAAAAAAAAAGTGAAGCAAAGTAAAGCGAAAATTTTTGTTGGGTCTAACTTTTTCTTGTCATATAAAATAAATAAAAATTTTATACAGTTCAAAATTTAAACTCAATTTTTAGCATTACTTTATAAAGCAGAAATTGCATTACCCTGCATGTATATAATAACTCACCAGAGTGTCCAAAGAGCACAGCAACATGCAAAGGTGATGCACCATTTGGTGAAATTTCATCCTTGGCAATTGCAAACTTCCGACGATCTAACGCCTGTTGTAGCTCCATAATTTTACCACTACGAGCGGCCTCATGAACACGACGTATTTTGCTCTGAACGAAATAGAAAATGTAAAAATTTGCATTCAGGATATTTCAAATTTGCTTTGTAATTATTTTTAGGATTTTTTTTTTTTAATTTGAAATTGGTCAATCACTTCACCAAACATTTTCTGCAACTTTCATATTTTCTACAATTTCACTTACCATATAATTTGGTACATTATTAAGAAATGCTTGAATTTCCGCTTCCGGCGTTTGCATGTCTAACAATTTACTACCATCGCCGTTTAAAACGATTTGTGCTAATTGCTCCATGTCCCCGGAGGCGATTATATCCTGTATGCGAGATTCCTTTTTTCATTGTTGTGTTGTAGACATTTTTTTGAAGTTGGAATTAAAAATAAATTTCAAGAAAATTGTTGGCAAATTACTCAAATAGGATACTATTATACAACAATTATGCATGTAATGTCAAGAATAAAGAAAGCAAAATAACACGCATCATAAAGGATAATAAGTATAGGAAAATTGCAAAAGGAAAATAACTATTAGTGAAATAGAAAGTATAACATTTTTGAAATCGGATTCTTTTGAAAAGTGTAGCTAAAAATTTTAACTGAAAAATTGTTACACAATCTAATAAAGGATTTCCTGTATATATGATATTTCTCTAATGCTAATGTTACGTTTATTATATGATTACAATATACAGTTTTCAAGTAGAAGTAAAAACAAAAGTTATTGCAGCTAAAATTGTTCAATGGTAGGATAAGTCAAAGATGCCCTCGCACCTTGTCAATAGTGCAAAATTTTACTAACGCCAGAGCGCAACATTTACTCAACAGTAGCTGGATTATATTACTTGAATAAATAAATCTTGAAAGTACGCTGAAATTCTTAAAACAATGTTCAAAATTTTCAGTACTGAGCCAGCCTAGTTTCCAAAAACACTGTCGTGAAAGCATCCAATAACTCAGAACAAAATGTCACCACCTCCTCTCCACAGTTACAGAGATATTCGTTCATGACGCCAAAAATCTTCTGATGGCAGTTTAATGGCGTATATCTCAGCAAAGTTTTTTTGAGTCAATTAAGGTTTTATTTTCTTAGCAACATGCGCCATTCCTCAGTTTGACTGCTAACATATGCCAAAAAAAAATAGATTTCTTGCAGCTAGAGAGAAATTCTTAGACATCCCCATATGTCATATTCCAAAGAAGTATCAATGATATCGTTTGATAGCGCTATTTAAGAAGCGTCCAACTGAACCTATTCTGACTAGTTCGTCAGCTGCCTCGTTCCTTGTAATATTTTCATGTTCCTAAGGCCAAGTTAGCTAGACTTTGCTTATTTATGTATAGAGCGTCAATAGGAGTATTTTGCTGTTTGCATAAATCTTTATAAGCAACGACTTCTCCATATATTATAATTATATACATCCACTTCAGTCCAGTTTCATTCCAGTGCTCTCTTTTAGTTGTTCTTATTGGTGATACCCTATCTATCGGCATTAGCCTCAAGTATAATGTCAAGCAGTGCGTTCGAGCTCACATAACTTCACTGTCTTCAATCCAGCAGCTTTTGAAGGTTGCGTCTATTGGATTAAGATCCAAAAGTCAAGATTGCTGTTAGAGTAATGTGCATAATACCACTTTACACTTATGAGGTTTTTGCGATCAGCTGGTCTCTGAAAAAATAGTTCATCCTGCATTGCGTTATCCAACCTGAAGATTTTTTAGCAGCAGCTTTGTCTTTCATTCACATCGTTTGAGCTACATCTGCATCAATGTGGAATTCATAGATTTACATATTGATTGAATCTTCTTTTATACACGTAGTGCTCGTACATAAAAGCAAGTAATTATATGACGGGCCTTTTCATCTCAACGCCTGAGAACTTATTTTGCTACTCTGCTTATTTTTCAAAAGTCTGCTTTATACATATATGTAAAGCAAAAATTAAAGTTTTATGCAAAGTTACTTTGGTCATTCGAAATAAGAATTTTAAGCCCAATCGTTTCGGAAGTTGAAAAATACAACAGATGCCTAGTGCTAACCTTCTTCTTGAACCTTATCCTTTATGGAGTGACATTTAATCCACTTTAAGTAAGGTCCTTAGTTGTTTCGAAATTACTGCTCTTAATCCAGATGGCGGAGTGATGTTTGTTTGTTACTGGATGCAATATACATAGGTATTGTTCCACTGATCTCTCGTCAGTCCCAAGCGTTTCATTATATCTTCAATCTCAGCAAAAAAATCACAGAGATATAGCTTAGAGATAGCAGCTGCACAGATTTGTGAAAGATAGTACCTTCCGTTTTTATGCTTGCCCTACAAACTATCTACACCACTGTGCAATTGAAAGTGTGCGCTGCATTATTCGATTAATTTCTAAGAATTTCGAGGTCCTTTATGGAATTTTTAAGGTTCAATCGGTTAACACCATCTATACTGCTTTAAAGTTGATGAAAAGATGGTGAGTATCGATTTAATACTCTTAGGTGGGAAGCTTAAGACGTTCAGATATGTAGTTGAATAGGATCTTGTAGAATGCATTTGTTTGATATAAGCACAGACAATCTTTGCTGGGTAACGGATCACAAATTTTCGTCCGTTTCCAGATTTCCTCCTGCTTGCTGCCTGGTGTCAATTTTTTTGGCCTTCTTCGTAAAAGCTAATGGCATCTGCATGTTCAAAAAAAAACCCTGAGATTAAATTATCTTTAAAAATCTAGGTCAACTCCAATAAATATTCTCTAAGTAAAATATTTACTGCAACAACTCTTAGTTTTACTTCTTGCATATCGTGTTCATGATAATAATTATTTGGTGTATGTATTGTCTATATTGCATGTATTTATGTTCTTTAAATAACCGGACGGGATTGTACACGTTGTTCATGATGGCACCATCTGTTGACTAACGATTGTGGTGGTACATCAGCTGGCTTTTGTCGAAATCTCATAGAAATCGGCCGACTAGCTTCGGAGATATAACGTTTTCAGTGTCAGTACGACGTTTACCTTCATCACAGTCACTTTGATGACTTCGATATCGTCGTACAGCGTTGCTTTCATTGCGCATTTCATCTTAGAGAACAAGAAATAGTCGCAGGGTGACAGTAGAAGCGGATATTAGAAGACTCTAATTTGTTTTTTGGGCAAAGGCTCAAGAACAGTGACGGTGTTGTGTGGAGGTACATATGGAGGTCTAAATCGTACCAGCTGCCGGCTCATGATATGCTGGTCTTAATAGTAAGATTCTCTTCCACAATCGTTCCATAACATCCAAATGGTAGTCATTAGTGACCGTCTATTATGTCAACAGATGGCAGCACGATGAACGACGTGAAAAGTCCCGTCCGGTTATTAAAGTTTATGTATGTTATGTTAATATCGTATTTTTTCTAATCTCTTGTATAGATGGCATATTCAATTTACATACATATTTTTCTAGTGTTTTAAGCTTACACATATTTACATGCATTACAAATCACATTAATTGTTCGGTGTTTATTTTGTTTTATCATAAGATATATACATAGTAAGTTTGTAAAGAAGGGACAAAAAATTGAAATACTTCATCAACAAAAGCTGCGGATTGTGACTGAACTGTATTATCCTCGGATTCTCCATGTATGAAGCCCTCAATAGCCAGTGATGATGTGGGCGATTCAACGTCATAATCCTTCTCTTCATTATGATTTTCATCGAAACTTTCATCGATTGTCGCTGTTTTAACAGCGGCATTAGGTTCAGCTTCGAGATCTCCGCTGTTTTCCATTTCATCATATGCGGTGTTTTCTAAGCTTTCATTTGCGGTAGCTTCTACAACATCCTAAGATAAAATTTTATTAAACGGCTTGATAATTATTAAACTTTTGGTTACTTTAAAGACTTGAAACTACAAATTGTTATAAAAAAAATAGTGAAGAAATTTTGAAAATTTAACACTCATGAAAAAAATGTTTTACATAATATTTGCTATCAATCGATTGCCGAACTCGTTCGAACAAACTTGAAACTCACGAGCTTTTTAAAAAATTTTAGTAACAAACTACATAATTGTAAGTTCGTTTAACTCGACTCCACTCAGTTCGTTTCGTATGATGTGTTCGCTCACATCTCGTGGAAAAAAAAACTCCAAACTCGAACAAACGAGTAGCTTGAAACTCATGAGTTGTTCGAGTATGGCACAAGTTCAAGCATGTCCGATCAGCTCGTTGCATATCCTTAGTTTGCTAATTAATTTAAAATGAAATATATAGAGATAATTAAAACAGAATTAAAGTCAAAAATACAAACTATTTCGATAACGCTTGCGATTAAAAAGTTAGAAAAAAAAGTAAACTGGATTCTTTATGAAATATTTCATACCTACATATTTAGGAAAAGTATCAAATAGTTTTTTTAATGCCAAGCAGCAATTAATTCTTAGGAGGAATTATTTTTTTCAAATCGCTGATTTGTACAACTGGATCAAATCTACTACCAAAATTAGAAGCAACCAATAAAATTGACCGAGAACTCATTTTAAAGCTTAGAGCGTCTACTTTCAAATGCCGAGTGCGCCTTTGGAACACTCCGGCCGGAAGCCGGAAAAAAATATAGTGTTCAGCGAAAATTTCAAACCGATCTAAAAAGCTGGTGTGGTAAGTTGACAAAATCCAAAATGGCGATTCCAATATGGAAGTCAAAAAACCAATATGGTGGCCAAATTTTTGAAAATCAACTGACTTGCACCAAATTTGGTATTCGAAGACTTTTAGGATAGCGAATTACAAATCTGAGGTTAAATTTTCAAAATTCATAAATTGCAGATGGCGGACGTATTTTCTATAAATCAACCGATTTATACCAAATTTTGTTTACGGGGGTTTCGGGGGTCACTAATTACGAATACGAGGTCAAATTTTCAAAATCCAATATGGCAGACCCAATATAGTGAATAGGGTTATTGAGTTTCCAATATATTGGGTACATAATCCCGATATCATTTCGGATGAAGCGTGTGATTTGCTTTAAAGTTTCAGTTCTAATCCGTGGCTTTACGCAATGCTTTTTCTTCTTCAAGAGTATACGAAAGATCAGAAATATTTTTATGTTTTTAAATCTTTTGAAATTAATCGGCTTAATCGGACAAACAATCAAAAAGTCAGTTTAGAAATTCTATATATGACAAGTATAAAAATGATGTACGCCTTTTAATAAAAAATATTTAATATATAGGAAATGTGATAACTCTACGCAACGTGAATAATTTGCCCTATGTTATAGAGCTCATTCATATTTTCATTAGACGTTGTTTTGCTATTTTTTAGAAAAATATTGTAAGTATTATATATCAGTCTCCGGAGAATTTGTAATTTTCAAATTTTTCATTAGACGTTTTCGGATAGTTGAAAGAAAATCAACAGCATTAACTAAAATGCTTCTTTAAACTTTGACGCTATGAAAATGTCGTGCCGTAATTAGCTCAATTTTCTGCCTTCATATGTAGAACTACTCACATATGTACATATGTTTCCTCTTTATTTACTTATTATAAGTAGCTTATGAGAAGAAAAACTAATATTTAACTAGATTTTCCCCTTTTTGCAAGTTTTTATTAAAGTTACTTTGACATGCAATAAGTCATATAATCGTCAATACTTTGTTTCATATACAAAACTACTCAACTACATAATGCCTATTATAATCCCATTACATGTATATTAAGACTTTTTTTAATAATATTTTCTATTATAATTTTTTTTTTAAACTTTTTGTGAAACATCATCACGTAACAAATCAGATAACAAGATAAAAATAAAACAGCTGCAATATCGCTGGGACTTGCATGCTCAAACGCCATTTCAAATTGCAGTGAACGAGTGATATTTGACAGCTACAGTGTTACAGCCTACGACCCTGTAAAATATTTTTACTGCTCGCAACAAAGGTGCACTTTAGTTCCATTTCTGTCACGTTATAGAAATACAAAAAAAAAAAAATTGTAATGTAATTGAAGAATGAAAATAATCGGATAACTCAGTAAGGCACCTTAATGCAAAATGTATAAAATAACGAACTTTTTATTACTAAAGAAAAGTAAAAGTTATCTGAAGTATAGCGTAGAAAGCCGTAATGCTGATATCATGCACAAGCAGCTGGGTAAAATGAAATTAAATCGATTTAAATGATTTTTGTTCTATTTACAGTTTAAAATTTAGCAGAAAGTTTTTTTGTTTTCTAATAAAATATTTAAATGGTACTCGTATTAAGTAGAAGAAATGTCGGTCAAACGCTGGTAACAAGTGGAAAGCTGTCTTCATCAATCAATATTTGAATTACACGAAAATTTTTAGATTTATTATTTTATATATTATGTTGCAAAATAAAAGTTCTTTATAAGAAAGTATCAGCTCAAATTATCCCACAACATACAACTTTTGGTTGCACATATTGCAAAATCTCATATATTCTGAAAGTGAAAAATTAGCTACTCACGCCTGGCCATTTAACTCGATAAAATCATCTACGTTTTTAAACTTAAAATTGCGTAATTTTAAGTTTTATTGCATTGAAAAAAATTTTCCACATAGTAAAAAACTATGTAATGTATCCCATTTAAAATTGTCTTCAGAACCTTAATGTTTAATTCAAAATGCAACCTGATCAATTTTTTATGAAATTGAGTTTACTAAAAATGTAAATGTGTGTGAATATCCCCAGAAATCCAATGGTGCATGCTACATAAGTTTGTTCAAAACCCAGACTAGTGCTTCACCGAGGCTGCGAGGCAACCTCGTTCTACGAGGCGAGAGCGAGGCGAGACCGAGGCGAGATGGAATAATAAATTTGCCTCGCTCGACCGAGGCGAGGTGCAGGTGTGCCTCGGTAAAAAGCGCGGATTTATGAAAATGAAAAAAATTATACAAGTATCAGGCCTGCATATGTACATTTCACTAGCAAAGCCCGACACGCGTGTGGTTTTATTTTGGGTGGATTGAATAATATAGGATGATTGGTGAAATATGATCAATTTAATTCTTTTCTAATATGAGACGGCGTGGCATTGCCCATTTTTTCCAAATCAAACTGAACTACGAACCTTTTACAAACTATAATAATTATATGTATCAAATCTTATCCATCTACGTTATATAGTTACTGAGATATAAAAAAAAGTTTTATTCGCCTGTGTCAAGTAGTTGATAACACTGGTCAACAATGGTTTTGTTGGCCTGGATGTCTCTGCGGATTTCTATAATTTCAGGTACCCAGATTACGAATATGTATATTCATGAAAGTACTGAATTGGCTCTAATTTTTAAGATATTGATCTATTTATCTATAAATATATGAAACAAAGTCGGGTTAGTTACACTCTGTATAACTCATGAACAGCTGGACTGATTTTAATGGTCTCAAATTTTTTGGATTTGTCTCCGCCCCGAAAATGATACTGGCTGCAAAAATTTTATTTAAGGTAAATATTTCGGGCGGCCCTTATACAAAACTTTTTTAAAATTAATGATCTTTGATTTGTTTGTCTTCGCCCCGAAAATGACATTGGCTACAAAATTTTTTTTTGGCATAGCTTACGCTATAAGACTTTTAATTGGGGTGCATATTTAGGATGGATCTCATACAAAAATTTTTTTAAAATAACATTTTCACAAGGACCACGTAATCGAATAATATGAAATTTACACCACGCATCTTTTAAATCAAGAAGAATAACTTAGGCTAGGGTTGGTCATTTATCCTCCCGCAGTCACGAGCTATGAAACGAGCCATCATTCGTCCCGCCGTGCAGTTGCTGTTTTCTAAGCGCTGGTTCATTTGAAAAATGAATATGCAAGAGACCCAGCCGGAATAAAACGGGCAATTTTTTACACATGTATTTTTGACTTGTAAAAAAAATGAGAGACTAAAAAAACTGCTCTTGTGTGCATCATTGGTATAAACAAAACTCATATTCACGGGAAAGAAGTTTTAATTCTCGGAAAAGTACCTTTTGTTTTTATTGATGAATTTTGAGTTAAATAATTTTTTGTATAGCCATGCAATGCTTTCGCAGTATATTTATTTATTTACATCAGTGATGCACGAATTTCTACTGGGTAATGTTTTCTTTACGTGGAAAAGACAAAACACATTTATACTCATGGGGCGAAGACGAATCCAACAAATCTAAGATCATTAATTTTAAAAAAGTTTTGTAGAAGGGCCACCCGAAATATTTTCCCTAAATACAATTTTTCCAGCCAATGTCATTTTCGGGGCGTAGACAAATCCAAAAAATTTGAGACCATTAAAATCAGTCCAGCCGTTCTTGACTTATACAGAATGTAACTACCCGACTTTGTTTCATATATTTATAGATAAATAGATCAATATCTTAAAAACTAGAGCCAATTCAGTACTTTCATGAATATACATATTCGTAATCTGAGTACCTGAAATTATAGAAGTCCGCAGAGACTTCCAGGCAAACAAAACCACTGTTGACCAGTGTTATCAACTACTTGACATAGGTGAATAAATCTTTTTTTAATATCTCAGTAACTATATGACGTAGATGGATAAGATTTGGTAAATATAATTATTATAGTTTGTAAAAGGTTCGTAGTTTAGTTTGATTTGGAAAAAATGGGCAATGCCACGCCGTCCCATATAAGAATAGACTTAAATTGATCATATCTCACCAATCATCATATATTATTCAATCCACCCAAAATAAAACCACATATTTTATTTCATTTCTTGAGGCGTAGCAACGCGTGTCGGGCTTTGCTAGTGAAATGTACATATGCAGGCCTGATACTTGTATAATTTTTTTCATTTTCATAAAACCTCGCTTTTTACCGAGGCGAGGCAAGGTTTTGACGAGGCGAGGCGAGTCGAGGCGAGACTCAAATTTATAAAACGAGGCGAGAGCGAGAACAACTCGAATCTCGCCTCGCCTCGTTCTCGGTGAAGCACTAACCCAGACATATTGCCCTAAAAATTGGTTTGAAAAGTACATACACTTCTTTCCAAAAGTCACCCGATTTTTGTTGTTCTTTGTTCTTTTTTCGCGCTTCCTCAAACGCTCAGGTCGCGTTTTGGAAATAAGCGGCTCATTTATAACGACAAAACTATTTTAAATCAAATAACCACTTTTATTTTCTCTTTATTGCAGATACGTACATATATAACATCTGGTAAGTTATCGATAAAATTAAATTTACCAACATGGGCGCCCACAGAAAACTGTTTTGTGGGGCTAAGTTTTTATTCGACTTTATTAAAATTTTAGACTTTTATTACCAAAATATTTGTAAAATAATTAATATAATCGTAGACATAATATTTAAAAAAAAATTGTTTGAGGAAATTATCTAAGGATTTGAACCGAGCAATCACCGTGTATAAGTCAATGTTTACGTTAGCAGTAATTGTCAGTCATAATTACCATTATTTTAATATGTTATACCAGGTGGATATTTATTTTGTTTTATTATTTCTTTACAGTATACCGTCGATTATATTTACACTTAATTATATGGACCCTTGATTACAAGCACTCCTTGAGAGTTTGTATGAACCCTCGATTATTATTTTTTATTTAAGGAAAAAATCGTACTGTCTTATTTGTCCTTAAAATTGAGTTATTTATAACCCTCGGATTTATGAACAAGCTCAACATTAATTAGGTAATATAATCGAGAGTGTACTGTATTGGTTTAAAGATATTATTTTGAAATTAACATTGCATATTTTCAGGCTTTAATAATTCTTATGTTATATTTGATATTTTTTAATGAAAAACAATATTTTATTTAATTTAGTGAAGTTTGAAGAGCACTTCATGCACAATTGGTTATTTGGTTCCGATGCATTAAGTATTTCTCTGAAGCTTGGTATTATTGTTTTTCGTATTCGAAAACTAATACAATAATAAAAATCCAAGCAAAACTTGGAGTTTGAATTTTGAAAAAAAATTGCATTTTAAGTTCAGGACAAAAAAAAAATATTTAACTTAGAATAAACGAAAGTTCTCACGAAAGTTCGTGAGTTTTGAGATTTATCCATGTACGTTTGAAATTTTCGCACTCAATCTTGATGTCCAGAAGGCAAGCTTTTTTCACCAAGATATTACAATAATTGAGACGCAGTATAAGAGAAAAGAGATCGAAATCGAATAGAGGGAATGCTGATTTGCTTGCGACCGTAAGTTTTTAAAATTAAAAGATAAATAAAGAAATATAAATAAAAAGAGCAGTAGCGTATTTTGAGTGCTCTACGAACTCTGGATTCAATATACACTCTTGGTTAATTTGTCATGTTGCAAATCATGTATCCTTTAATTGTCAAAATAAGCTTCCTTCACTATTTCTAGCAATTTTATATTATCATACATATTTGTATTCAGCTGCCAATATTACATGGGAAAATTCAACAATAATACTACATCTCCTCATATTCTACACTTTTTTTAGCAATATATGTACGAGTGTGAAATAAAACCAAACCATGCAATATATATGACATGACAATAAGAATGAGAATTTTGGAAATATGCAATAAATTATGAACGAAAAAAGTTTTAAAGTCTATGACTAAAAATATCTACAGAAGAAGAAAAGACACATTTTTATAGATAAAAGAAATAAATTTTATATAGCATATAGGAATTTAATATTTCATTGAACAGTTAAAGAATAGAATAGAATAACATTTAGTAATAACTACATACATATATAGTAGAACTATGACACTATTTGAACATGTTTTAGACAAAATACTTTTAATGAACTCTACTACCACACGAATAAAATTTGATTGAATTTTCGAGTTTTATACTGTAAAAGTTAATTTACATAATAACAGTTTGAAGTGTAATTTATTTTGAATGACAAAGACTACTTAGCTGACCATGGCAAATTTTTCTTAAAAGCAAATACCAGCGTTTGTTGTTTTGAGCTCAAGAAATCAGAGTCAAATTGCATATTTCAGTAATTATTTTCGAAAGCGCACCCTAGAAATACATATTTTCTCAGATTTTATGCTTTATTGCTCTATTGCATATACATACAAATAAATAAATATATCTAAATTATATTCCTATAAAACGCACTTCACTTGATAGATGTTTTTTAGAGCTCCAACTTTTACCAAGTAGTATATTCTTTTCGCCATTGATTTTGGACAAATTAGTGGCTTCGTCGACTTCAGCAACTCAAAATACATTAACAACAATAGTCAGAGCGTATTTTAAAAGTAAATCTACATTTCGCTTGATTTTACAAATATCAAACGACATTTTTAAAACACTTAAAGTGAAACATGCGACCTTTAATTTTTAATAGAATTGTCTGAAATTTTACTGAAGTTTACTTAAGGTGTTATAATTAGAAGCGTTTCGGACTAGGAGACCTAATCATTTAAAAAAAATTACACATACATACGATTTCAGCCTCTTAAGAGTCGAAAAAATCCTCTTATTATTGCAAGAGGATGTAGGAATAGTCAATGTTTCTAATTCTATTTAGCAATTTTTGCTTTTATGGGTGGGGCTATGCCTACAAGTGCAATCCCGTCTATATATTTATTGTATGAGTACTTGTAATAAATGTGGGTTTGGCGATAGTGTACTGGGCTGAAAATCCAGAAGTGCTGGGCTCGGTTTCAGTTTAGTTCTTTTTTTAATTTATCATAAACTTTCTTCTTTTCAAATTATCTGCTTCTCCTTTCCTCAATTTTTTAAAGCACCTTATTTTGGTAACAAAGTAAGCAATTTGGTCAATTTGAGTTAATGAGGTGCTGCGAAAAATTATGTGAGATTAATAATATTATTTTTGTTGCACTGCAAGCAGAGACTAATAGAGACCAAAGATCTGGGAAGTAATCATTTACTTATGTGAATGAGCTTAAATTTATGTCTTCCTCAGAATCTAATCATTTCTTTCTCAAACGTTCTAGAGTTGCGAAATATATATTTAAGAAAATCGAAAAATAAAGAATTTAGAGCAATTCAAAAAAAAAGTGTGAATGATGTCTTATTTTTAATATTATTCAATCCTTTATTCATTGAAATAGTCACTTTCGTTTGCAATTACTAAACAAACTCTCTAGCTTTCTATTTTTTTTAGCTAAGAATATGAGTGAGCCGTGAAAGAAAGTTTTCGGTCTCTATTAAATTCTTTCCAAAAGAATAAATGACTTTTAAAAACATATCGTTCTGTTGTTCGCCTTAGGTAATTCCTCCTCTTTTATTTTCCCTACGAAATTAAGACATCAGGTGTGAATCGTTGTCCTCTAAAATGTTAATTTCAAATAAATAGTTGTTTGTATATATTTTCATTTCATTCGTTTTGAAGATTTCCTTTGTGTAATGAAATTCATTTTAAGGTGCCTTAGCGACTTGTGCAATCCCGTTAACTTTGTCAATAATATTTTCCTGTCATGAAATGTCTTTTACCGACTCCTATCGAAATCCATTGCATAACCTTAATATAACGCTCTAAAATATAATTCTCTCGTATGATATGAATTTTAAAGAAATATTTCTTTCTTTCGTAATTTCTTGCTTCTTTAAGTCATCGACTTGAGATAGGCGATGATAATTTGTCATTTGGTCAGGACAAGAACAAAATTTTACATCATTTGTTCGTATATCTAGAAGCGAAGTACAAATTTGATACAAATCGGTTGGTTTTCGAAAACTTCGTCTGCCATCTTGGATCCGCCATCTTGAAATCGGATTCGTCATCAGTGATCCCCAAAACCCCCGTATACAAAATTGGGTGCAGATCGGTTTATTTTCGAAAATTCGGCCACCACATTGGATTATCGGCCGACATATTAGATCTGCCATGTTTATTTTCGTCAACCTATCATGCCAGCTTTTAAGAGCGTTTTCTCAGCTACAATTTGAACCAAGAAACGACCTGATCTTATTTTTAGAAGTTCTTATTTTTAGAATTTTTTTTTTTTTTGGAGCCGCCTTATTTGACTTTTCAAAGGCGCACTCGGCATTTGAAAGTAGACGCTCTAAGCTTTAAAATGAGCTAGTGGGCCATTGCTTCTAATTTTGAACGTAACTCTGATCCGGTTGACGCGATTTGTCATTACTAAATCTCATACTATACCAACGCCAAGTCAAGCGTTTATCGCTGTGTGGACTCCATTTCACTTCACGATCAATATCGCTATATTGTTCTTTCCAACTACATCCTCAGATTTTTCAAATCTTGCCAGGACTTACATGACTTACGATTTCATTACGCTATGCGACACTATTAAGCTATTTATTTTGAGAATAATTTAGAGTTATATTTGGGGTCAACAATTACGTTTTGAATTACTTTTTTTTAAAAATACTTCAAATATGGGAGAACATCTAATTTGAGCCTTTTTTGAATCATTGAATATGAAATTTAATAAATATTTACAACAAAAATATAAATTTATAATAATATTAAAAAAAACCGGCGGGTTGCACTCTGGGAGTGCCGACAGAAGTGAAAACTTAAAATAATATAATTGAAATTTGTTTTCATGATATTTTGTAATGTTTATGGAATAAACATATATGATATATATAGAAAAGAGAGCGAGAGAGAGCGAAGTCGCACATATATGTGCTGTATATAGAATATGTATATACATCCGGTGTCGGTGTCGGTGGCCTGTCGCGAGTTTATACATTTTTCCTCAGCAGCAAATCCTAAAAGCGTAATCGATACGATTACGATACGATTACGATACGATACGATTACGATACGATTACGATACGATTACGATACGATTACGATACGATTACGATACGATTACGATACTTTTACGATACGATTACGCATCCGATGTCGGTGGCCTGTCGCGAGTTTATACATTTTTCCTCAGCCGCAAATGCTTTCTTACGGTGGTGCACAACGTGCCTAAAGAAGTTCTCACTTCAAAAAAAAAAGTTTTTTCATCACCAGGGGATAGATAATTTGCAAAAGATTCAAACGTTTATAAGGTAGCTATACGAATTAGCAATTAGAATTAGTTCAAATTTAGTTAAATAATTGCCTATTATAAATGATTCACACATTCCCAAAATTATAAACCTTCTCTGAAACATAATTCATATTAAACTTCATATTAAAATCTGAGTCATCTCTTCATAATTATCCTTTAACTGCGCATGCCTAGAATATTCCGATAGAAAAATTGTCATTCGATAACAGGGTTCTAATGCCCAAAATTGCTGTCGCACAGAGAACACGCCTTCAAAATTGATTACTCAAATCTCTGATTTTTTTTTTCTAAATTAAACATTCACCATGCGCCTAATTCAAAAAATTTCGAAACAGCGGATGGTATTATCTTAAAAGACTTAACTATTGTCATTGTAAACTAAGCTTTGAAATTAGATGAAAGTTTTAATGATTCTAAGTACAAATGTTTGACAAAGTTGTCTCAATGATTTTAATACATATATATTCTTTTAGCAAATGAAACATAAGTATAAAAGTATTTATAACACTTCTAGATTAAGCTAAAATTTGACAAAATCTTTATTTTACAATTGAACAAAGACAAAGTTTAAAATACTACAGATACAGAGAGTACATTCATTTAAAGAAGTTCAAAATAGTACTGATAATCAAAATTCAGTATTTTCAGATTTGTTAAAGTTGTAATAGCTTAGAGCGTTCCAAATTGTACCTGATCATCATCATCACTGTTCTCAGAATCTGTGGTCTTCTTCTTTTTCTTGTTGACAAATGTAGATTCGGGTCGTTCTTTTGTTTCAACATCTTCTTCTTCATTATTATCTGTATCATCATGCGTGAGCTCATCTTTTTCAGTATCACTATTAATAACCACATCATTGGAATTGTCAATTTCATTATCATCAACAACTTTATCAGCATTATTTGTATCATTTATTGAATCAGCAGCTTCTGCTGTTAAACCGTAGCCTTCTTTTTTATTTTCTTTTTCAATATCTTCAATTGCATTCTCAGTCTTATCTGTTGCATTATCATTATCTTCCATATCGATAGAATTTACAATGACTGCATCATTTTCATTAGTTATATCATCAATTTTCTGCTCATCTTTAATATCTTCTTTATCGTTACTGCTATTTGCAGCATTTTCAATAGCGACTGTCTTATTATCGTTATTTTCGATTGTTTCTTTGTGGTTTTCATTATTTGAAATTTCAGTATCATTCACTATATCATCATTATTTTCATCATTTCGTTGTTGTTCTACGTTATTCTCATTTACAACTACTTCATTTGTGTTTTCTTTAGTCCCTTCCATAACCTCAATATTATTTTCTTCATCACTCAAGCGTTCTTCGGCCTCTAGTGCATCATTGCTTGTTGTTTCATTCTCTTCTACTTCATTACTTGTTATAATTTCTACCGCTTCCTTCGCTATATCTTCCACCATTTTTGCTGCTTCAGTTGTGGTTTCATTCAAATCATTCAATTTTCTCTGCAAAAGTAAACAATTGTCGACTGATTTCTTTCTGTGTATGTATGTATGTATCGTTAAATTTTCCTTATAACGTAAAAATTGTATTACAATGAATACAATAATTTTGATAGAAGTAACAAATAATTTTTAATAGTAAGAAAGAAAAAAGTAAAATCTATATACAAAAAATGTGTGGAAATGTTTTATGTAACAAAATTATTCAAAGATTGAAAAAAGCTTCAGAGATTTCTAAAGTATATTTTTTGTAAGACAAAAGCCAGAACAAGAAAATTAAATACAAATAATATAATATTCCAATTTTTTGAGAAAGAAAGTTATATCATTGCCGACAATGGCTTACTTTTGACAGTCATAAAGAGCTATACTGAAATAATTCTTTATATAAAATTTTTTTTACTTATAAAAAGTAGCGTGTAGGAAATAAAAAATAAAATATTAATTTTTTTTTTTTTTTTTTTGATAAAACAGCGTTAAAACGTCTTAAAATGTGCCATCGAAATTCAAAATTAGCATCATACATAGTATACATATAAATGAAAGCACTTACTTTTAGCATACATAAATATTTATGAGAAAAAAAAAATGTTAATTTAATTTCATCACTTATATACATTCCGAATAATCCTAGCGTAAGCAACTATGAAGCAAAGCTTTCATACAAAATTCTCACATTAATAGCTCTATTCCAAGAAAAAAGCTATACTATACAACCCTTAATTCCAAACATTCTTATGGAGAGCGTTTTAAGTTTCTGTTTTTTTTTTGTTAAGCTTATTGTGCAAAAACATATAATATAATGAGCAAAAAGTGTTTTTCATAATTACATTACCTCTTCATTGTTTTCATTATCTTCAATATCTTCAATTTCTTCAGTATCTGCTGTATTTAGCATTTCTGGTGTTGATGGTGTTTCAACTTTGTTCTCTTCCGGATCTTCTTCGATTTCATCAACTTTTGCTTCCTCAATATCTTCAGTGTTATTTTCACTATAGCATACGTATGTTGTTTGATTTTCGTGCAAATTTATTGTATTTGGCGATATTTTAAGGGAAAAATATGGTTTATGTTATCAAAGAAAAGCTCTCTAACTACTTCAAAAATAATTGATATAAATGAGCACTAGTCGACTATATAAGCTTTATAGTATTAATGGTGCATTCAAATAAGTTATAATATATTTAAGTAGTAAGGCTAGCATCAATGCAATTAATAATTAACTATATATTTTAATTTTAACTTTTAGCATCCAAAAATGAAACTGACCACTTAAACGACCATACTTCAGCAGCACATTTCAAAGGAAGTAGTGAACGTATGCTTCTTAAGAAAACGTCATCTTATCCTTAGGCAATAAAATATGTTTTCTACAAAATTTCATTAATCGATACTTACCCAAGCTCAGGAAAATACAACATTGCAACATAAATACCATTTACATTGGTGATACAAAGATCTTAGGATGGTAAGGAGAAAGACGATGGTATTGCCAACAATAGAAATCATTGTTATCCATTGTGTAGATACTCTCTCAAGGTTTTAATAAAGTCTATTATGCTAAATGAATGACATACCTGAAGTAAATTTTTCACAGTCCATAAAAAATTTGAGCATTTGGCATGGCCTCGCAGAATGAAAACTCTAACTCTATTATGTTTTTCATGAGGTTATTTTCGTATAGGTATTTCTCGATTTAAAACCGTTTTAACTAGCCCTGGCGGAAGACTTATCCCCAAGTAGAGTACACAACACTTAAAATTTTGCGGGTGTCGTGTTGCCCAATCCAAACTTTATAAAAGGCTCTATAAATATATCTGTGTCAGCGTTTAAATTTACTTAAAAACTGTTACTGTCGATAGCCAGCTATTGCTGTCTGCTGCGAAAGGTTCAATAGCCGAACCAACAATTCACGAAGATCTGTCGAGTGTGTTACTCTTATTTTATATAAACTAATACCTTCATAAAGTGCACATAGCCCGCACTTGGTGCTGAAACTTCCCTGAAATATAGTGTCCCGAACTGCATCTCGAAACTGATTCTCGAAACAAAGTTTGCAGCATAATTCCCCATACGAGTTGAGTGCAACTATGGTATTCCACTAAAAAATTTCAGTCAGCAGCTTTCATACACTGCTCTAGAATGAACTATGAGGTTGTAGAAGAAGTGTTTTTTATAGAACCTATATATAGCTATACCTTTTCGACTGTCAAGGGTTTTGTATGGATAGTTATATACTGAGCCAAAAAAAATCAGTAAATCGCCTTCTCTCTACATGCCTGGTGCTTGCAGAAATCTGAATAAAACTTTCTAATAATACATTTCTTAATACTTTTCTCAAACATCGATCTTTTTACAAGGTCAAACCGCAATCTAATGATATGGACATTCAAGAAAAAACCGGACTATTGTCTTTGGAGTGATATCAAAACTGCTCATCTATTACAATTGTATGCTTTCGAAGTGAAATTTGAACGCCATCAACTGGTAGTTAAAAGATCGACTCTTTAAAAAAAAAATTATCGCAAGGAAAGATTTCAGCGAAATACCCTCATGACGTTATGACTCAAAGTAATATACCAGTTAAAATTGGAAATGTAGTAATCTTGAAATTAGTGACCGAAATTTTTATCCCGAAAACTTTCGATTTTCTGCAATCACATTTTTTTCCTTAACATACCAAATGTGCTGCTGAAGCTAATAACAGGTACGTAAAAATTCAAAAACTATAAAAAGCAATTATACGCACCTATCTAGCACATCTGCTTCCGATATATTATCACTTGATCGATCATGAAAACCATTCGTTATGGCATCTGGAATTTTAATATCTAATTTCTGCAAATAAAAGATATGAAAATCACACATTTTATTCAAACCCACGTCTGCTAAAGTTGTATATGTACCTTGCCATCTCCACTGTCATCACTAAATGCTTCCCAATCGGTAGTTATTATTGGTGACACCCTTGGTGCTTCCGGTACATAAACTAAGAAAGCACGTTCAATTTCATTTGGTTTATGTCGATAATATGAGGGCGTTTTCATTTTCTGAAAGAAATATTTTTTTTTTCTTTTAATTAGTACATATATCACAACTATCTTACATAATCTTGCGCCTCTTCATCACAACCAGCTTGGGTTAATAGTGTATAGCATCGCATATTATTCTTGCAACTTGCTGCCCAGTGAAGTGGTGTCTTTCCAGTTATATCAATCTCATGAACACCATCTGGCCATACACCTATTAAATATTCCAGAATCATTGCATGACCCAGTCCAGCTGCCTTATGTATGACATTAAGTCCATTGGCATCTTTACAAGTAATTAGTGCTGGTGGAACTGGTGGTTCTAAATTCGCTTGCAATGTCTCTAGAGTATTATCAACTACAGCTTGATGAACATCTTTGATATTATTCTAAAAAGAATTCAAATTAAGTTATACTTTTTATATGTAATCAATTCATATACTAACCATAGCATAGGGCACGGCGGACAAAAATCTCTTGACTTTTGCATTGTTGCTGGCCTGTTGACGTAATCGATTACCCTGTCCAGCCCATAAGATGCGTGTTAGTTTTCCAATATCTTTTTCATGCATCCATATTCGAATTGTCGATAACTTAACTGAGAAGTCTAAAATGTTATTAAACGTTATTACGTTTTGAAAGATGAAGGACAATTCGAAATGTTGTCTTAATAAAATTGACAAAGTTCTATGCATTATTTCAAGAAAGCTATATAGTTTTGTAAATATAGCAGAGCAGACTTTTATAATTTTTGTTAATCAAGAGAAAGACACATTTCTGTACATTGTTTTTTTTTATATTTTTACGAATTCGAAATTTTGTCTCAAATGAATTAACTTTAATTTAATCACATATAGTGTTGGAAAAATCATTATCTTTGAGAAGTCCTTAAAATTTGGATAAGCCAACACACCACAAAAACTAACCAAATGCAAAGAACAAAAAAATATATATCCAGCTTTAATCCAGTGATGCTATGAAGATATTACAGCACTTCAGTGTACACACCTTCACCTCAGGATATTTTTTCAGCTCTCATTGAGCGGAAATGTATAACGGACTTTGGATCGCAAATTCTTTTTACGCACGTGATGAGTTTTGTTAGTTCCCAAAAAATAATCAAAATAGTTCCCAAGACCATTTCCCGACTGTTGATGGTATTTTCTTTGACGATAGGCTCCCAAAATATAAGCAGAGAAAATTCATGTGAATAACAGTATCCCTCATGCTGCGTCTTCGGAGACAGATGTCTTTTTCAATCACTATGGACCCAAAAATTGTGTATCACGTAAGGGGGTTTAAACCTCAAAAAAGGAGTGTTTTACCAATTACCAATACCTTCCAAATATCTCAAATTGTAGCTTGTCACTTTCCCTTTCGACTCCAAGAAACTAAAAATTACGAAATTTGAAAGTCAAATTTTAAGGTATAGGGTGCAATGTATGTCGATCCATCCAGTATTGTTGGTGTCCATACAAATTAATTCCGATGCACTTTACCGGCAAGGAACTCTTCAAAGATTGTAACTATTACAAAAAAGTAAGGGTATACTAATCAACATAAGAGTTATTTTTAGAGGGTGTGATGTGCGTATATTTCTTCACGGATTATTCAGTGTCTTTGGATTCGACCAAATTGAAATTGATGACTGAACACGGTTCAACTTCCAGCTCTCTTTCACTAAGGAAAAGGGCCACCAACATCACTACGCTCAAACACACACAGTACTTCAATGTCAGACGCGATTAAATTTTAGTTTATTGGGGTCAAAAGGGGAAAGAACAAGTTTCAATTTGAGACATTTTAGAGGGTTCCGAATTTAGTGTCCACGGATATTCAAAAATGGCGAAAAAAAACGCATTTTTTGGGTCTACGCAGTTATTAAACTGTCATCTCCTTCAAAGGAGGCTGGGCCTAAAGTAATTACTGAATTTAAGTGTAGTAATAGAGTCCGAAACCCATTTGGGTTATCTGATGCTAATATTGAACCAGAACTTGTTTTAGCTCTATTGAGCAGTGTCGTAGAAAAGGTTCACAGCTCGCTAAGGGAATCTCTTTTGCGACATGCAAACAAGGTTGTTTTCAAAACATTTGAACAGTTAGTTTCGTAAATACGCCCTGAAGCTACACAATGAATGTACTGGCGAGGAGTGGCACATACTATTCTGAGATGCACCAGGCCCACTCGACTCCGTTTCCAGGAAAGCACAGACTCCAAACTATATTTATTAGGGATTTTAATAAAAAGTAGGGAATAAAATGATGGTGTTTTAATCGAACAAACCATGGCACTCATTTTAGCGTTGTGCTAACTATACCGTATTTTAGATATGACCCAAAAATATAACTTTTAAAACTAGAAGCAAGTTTTTGCTCTTTTCGTGGTGTATTTTTATTTTTCTAAATTCAATTCAAATTGTGTGAGTTTCGCATGTCGAAGCAAAGTTTTTCTTAACAAAATGGAAAAAAAAAGTATTAATAAAATGCCATTCACAAAGTTGTAAACTTTCAAAAGTGTTAAAAGAAGCACTCATGTCGGCATATACAAAGTTTGACTTATGTAAACTTGTACTGCAATTTGAAACGGAAATACCACCATGTTGACTATCAAATTAAAAGAATGCATGTATGTGCGTGTGTATGGATAGAAGTATTGCGCTCGTATTTTTCATGCATGTTGCAAAAGGAAAAACATTTCACTTAAACATCTGTTAAAGACATGAAATTTCGAGCATTTATTCAGGAATTTTAAATGTGTACGAACGTAATCGTTTGAAGGTCAATTCATTGCTTGATTGTGGAATGGTTTGGGAGTTGAATTTGTTTTTTTTGATTTGATTTTTGTGTGTTTCTAGAACACTGTGTCAAAGTCATATGTGACCTTGGTTTCATTATTATTTCAATTGTAGCCCCCACATTTTTGATATGCATATATAAATTTTTCCATTATTATATACATAGTTCATGCATGCATATCTCATATGTACCCACAAGCAATTGTAACACGTGTTCCAATACAAATACAAATATTCGTTAAATAATATTTACGTCGTATTTGGCCTATAAATAAAATATTTCAATTGTTCTCTAATTTTTACGCAGTATTTAACCTACTTTAAATTTATTTCTAATAACAATAACGATTTTTACCATTTCGTGATCTAAGATAATTATTTTTATTTTATTTTTTAATTTTAAAGAAACGACTTGATAATCGATTTTTGTGAGAATTTTCAATCATACTACAAAATTGACCAATCAAATAAGATATAATATCAAAAATACTTTGTTGGGAAAATAGAAACTAAATAACACTTTTACCTACTTCATCATTACCACTTACAGCACTATTTATTTAAAATATTAATTTTTGTCTAGTAGCATCACAGGGTAATCCGAAATATGAAAAACATAGTTTTTAAAATATTATCAATTAGAAACTGTTCTTAACTTTTAACAATTAAAAGATTCGAAGCCATCTTATATAATATTTTTTAGTTTTAATAAATTTGAGTCTATTGTTGGATCCACTTTCTCGGATAATTTAATAATACACAAATATTGTAGAAAATGTACTCCCGTATCATGTCTTTTAAAGATTTACAAAAATGGAGTTAAGTTGGTTAAATTTTGTATCATCCGAAATCCGAGACAGAAAGCACTACATATTCCTTACCCTATACGTGAATTTTAAAAATCTGCTTGTTGTCTACTTTCTACAATATTTAATTACCTAAAAAAATATTCAAAAGGATATCTCAGGAACTACTGTTCCAAATTTTAATGCTTTGACATCTTTAAATCACATTTATATGTAATTCAAAGTACCAAAAGCTATATTTTACTTTACATGACTACCAACTCTCGCTTGGGCTATAGTAAAGAAGTTTTCCATCGCCCACGATCTGAGGTTTCTTCCTTGCAATTTTGTAGCTTAAGTGATCTGGTATCGGTGATAATTTCGACGATGCTTTGGTCTTGCTTTTTGCCTGTTAATTTAATATCTGTTTACTCGATTAGTCCAATCAAATTAAAGGATTTTAACATTTGAACTAAGTACATTCACATCATTGTACTGCACAAACATTTCTCGGTAGAATCTTCTTCTCGGTGCATGCAAGACAGCTTAGTGTCCAAAACAGAACTCCATATAAGAACACAAACAACATTTATGTTTTTTACAGTATAAGTTTGGTTCTTTGTTATATGGTTTTCCTGCATAAACTTTTGGTAGTTCCAATCTACAACGATTGCCAACGGTTACCCTTTTTCTGATCAGGAACAAAAATTTTGTTTGTGGAGTTAACGTTTACTCCAGAGAGGGATTACTCTTAGACTACCTCAAAGTTTTAGCTAGTTTTCCTAAATGATTATTAGATAATATCACTGGACAGCAATTTCTAAGTTTTTTCTTCATTAATTGACAGTCCCATTCGATTCGAACATCAATATAAATAAAGGTTTTACGAAGATATCGCTGTTAGACAACGATGATAGCAATTTTAATTCATAGTATGAATTTCATACCATAGCAGCTGGATAGGTTTGTAAAAGTTAATGCCTTCTGTGCTTATATTTGTTTAACGCACTACTTACTCCAGTATGAGATTGTAAAATCAGAAATCCTGTGTATCACTTTGGCGAATTTTGAACTGCACAAATGAAGTGTTTCCATGCTGCATAGAATGGCACGTATTTTGAAACATTCGGTATACCTAGCTGCATTATAGCACTATACAAATCAAGTGCTTTGGCACTATGGTATTCAGTCTTAACCCTTGAATGAAAATGTGGTGTGAATATTGCTTTGAACTTCGTCGGCTTGTTTCCAGGAGCTGTTTTAGTGGTAATATTTGGTCTATAATTAATCGTTTAGGACGGATTTTAAAATATCAGCACCAGTACTGTAAAGTTCTTCCTTGTTGTTTTTGGGCTTCTTACCCGATTAGAGTTTTTCTTAGGCATACCTAAATATACTTACGGCCCTAAGTGGTATATAATATGGTTAGCCAAAATTAGGAATGTATACCAGCAGCCTAATTAGGCAATTCTAAATTACGTTAACCTATTAACTGCCTGATTTGGCCTTACTAGTGGTAGTAAATGGCATAGCTATGTTGGATTTGGTCATGGCTGCACACTTGGCCATAACGTTCTGGCTAGGTAAAATGAATGGGGGCCTAATTTTCGCCTAACCAGATTTTCTAGTCGGGTAACAACGGTGCACGGTGCAACTTCCTCATTAAGAGAAGGGGTTACTTGAAGCAGCTGCTAGAAATTTTATTTGTATGCATATGCAATTGTCTGTGGGACTGTGAACAAATTTCAAATGCGAATATCATCTCAAAAGGTTTACGCCCCGTACTAGTTATCAACTGTCAATGGTTTGAATTTTTATATAAAAGCCTTGGGCGTCCTTCTATTTGCCATACCACTTATTTTTTGTATTTTTGTTGGTATGTAGCACAATATAGTGGTAGCTACATTTCTGATATCATCTCTATTATCATCTCTTTTTACTTATTATCTAATAAAAATAATGTTTACCAAAGAGTTCATTCGGTCGCATTAAATGGCCACCAGTAGAAAGTGCCAAATATATGTACTACTCGAAATGGCTAAAAATCAAAATATTTTTGTGTTTCAGCAAGTTTCAGTATTTTTTTTTTTTTTTTTTGCAATATTTAACTTTTGTAGATTTTCTATTTCTTGGGTACACTTAAGTTTAATTTTAAGGATTTTTAAAATCTTTTTGCGAAGGAAATTAAAAAATCTTTGAAATCCAGTTGATTTAAGTATTTCAAAAAAAAAAAGGATTTGAGGCAAAAATTCCTCAAGAAAACTGAACTTAGAACTATGGAACTCTTTCCCTGTAGAGCAGGATCACTTCTTCAATTTCATTTTTTTTTTTTCATTGTTCCATTTTTAAGGTAATTTTTGTTTAGTTTTTTCTGTATCTACTTAGGAGACATAAGACTCTAGTTTTTTTGCGTATGAATGTGTCTTACGAAATTTAAAATTTTTTTTTTTCAAATAATTTCAGCACAGTAACATAAGAATTAAAAATAGATATGTATATAAATAGAAAAATTTAAAAACTTACCATCTAAATCACGACGTCGTCGCTGAATCGATACTTGTCCGTTCATTGGTAATACTGAAATAAAAATAAAGAATAAAATTTAAGTTTTAATTTCTGGGCTGCAAAGGTAACGTAGCAACGAAAAATAAATTTAAAAAAAAAAATATAATTTTTTGCTTCATAGATTTATTTTTAGCTTAAAAAAAATAATAAATGACATATATATTATCCACTGTGAATATGTACTACGTATAAATTTATATAAAAAAGTTAAAAAAAAATCAATAAAACAAACTAAAGTCGCAGCAAACTGAAACAACGACTACAGCAGCAGTACACAAGTTGAGTAAATCGATTAAGGCAACAGTAAAAGCTGCTCGCCGGTCAACAACTGAAATGTAACTAATTTATTAAAATCCACAATAATTAAGGTGTCGAAATGTTGCGACAATTTGTTGTTATAAGGAATTCAAATTTTCCTGGAATGTTTGTTTATTCAATGGAAATATTCACCACTTAATAGCGATGTTAGTAAATAAATAGCATTAACCAAATGTTCGCCGAATTGCTACCAAAATTTGTCGAGAATTTTTAAGAATGAAACAAATGCTTTTGCATAATAATAATTCGTAAGAAATTGTAGATGTTAAAGGTTTTGATTTTTTTTTTTTTGTTAAAGTTGACAAGTAGTAATTTTTCCGTATACCAATAACAAAGCTTTTTATAGACATGCGTGAAATGACCTTCATAGAACTTCAGTTGCCTAAATGCAGACAACACCAAATTTTGTCCCAAACAAATGTAAATGTAAATTTAAAAAAAATGTGAAAGTTATAAATTTTAAATAATAGTTAAAAAGTATTAGAATTGTGTGGACACTTTTTGAAAAAAATGCATGAGTCAGTTGCTCACGCTGAATAAAATATCCATTTGCATATTAGAGCGGTTTAAAAAAAGCATTATAATAGAGTTATGTATATGTCTAGACAAAGCCCCTCAAAAATATTGAGAACTGCATTAGCGCTCCCTGTCTTAAGTTGTCAACCTGTTTTAAGAAATATGGATTTTAAAAATTGTGCAAGTTAAAGAGGTTATTCCAACAGAGTGGGAATTGTTTTCAGGCTATTATCGATCGAGGAATTCGAATCTATTATAACTTTTCTTCATCTTCTTATTAGGTTATAAAAATTATAGAAAATTGAAACAATGAAAAATACCGATTGTCTACTTTAAAGTTGCAAAATCGCCCTTTGGTATTTTTTTTTTCAATATTTTACAAAAGCTGTGACATGTGACATTTTCCATTGTGAAAACCATCTTGAACCGTAATTTTAAAATTTGTAAAAACGCTATACGGCATAGTAAAGTAATTGATTCAATAAAAATTATTTTGCCGGTAAGGGCTTTTGATCTAAAAAGTCCGATGTACTCAATACACTGGTGAGATGGCCCACTTGACAAAGTATGGCTCATATACAGTAAATAAACAAACTGTGTTTTTGATTGCATAAACAATCCAGTGGTTAAGCTTTCAATAAGCGGAAACGACAATTTTTGAAATGGAATCAAATTCTAGACTTTGTCAGTACTAAGGCATATCTATCTATGATTTGATTCGCCACAGAGAAACATTATTTAATAATATTAAATTGAATTCAAAAAAGCGAATAAATGCAGGATGTATGGATCCCAAAATTTCCACCATTATATGATATTGCATGCAATCTTTTGTCCTACACTCAACCTGATTAATAACAACCCATAACGAATAACATATCTAACTCGGTCATCAGTACCAATATGTTGCTATAGACCTAATCATTTTTAATTGTTGCTGATTTTATTGTTTATTTTTTTTTTTTTTTTTTTTGACAAGAAATCATACGACTTATCTTTATATAATGCTTGTTGCATTCATTAGGCAGCACTAATGCCACAAAATGGTACCACCACTTGTTGCCACAAAGTGGTGGTAGGCGGGTGCGCTAATTTATTGCCGACATTCAGTGGCTTTAGAAGTTGACTAAACGCAAAACCAAAACTCAAACACAACGTATGTAAGGGATGTGTACACTGAGAAAAAATTACACTTTTAAATTATTGGAAAATGTGTAGGTGCTGTGAAGTAAAAGTAAGGGGTTAGAAAAATCTTTGGGCTTTATGTTCAAATGTTTTAAGACTTAGCGAGTTGAATGTTTTGGAATGAAACGACACCAACTAAAATTTTTGTATTCTGAATAACTATAAATTGCAAACAAAATAGCTCGCAAAATATGGTATTTGGAAATGTAACAGAAATTTTTTGTAAAAATTAATGACGACTCTAAACGCAATTTGCGTGCAATTTGTAATAAAATTCAAACACCCTTGAGGAAATTTTTATGTTTGCTCTTCATTTAAATGAAATTTATTTTAGTGTTGGAAATGGTTTCGTTTTTTCCTTTAATGTTATGAAATTCATTGAATTATACTTTAATTAGCAGAAAGGCAATAAATTTTTATTGTTGTTCCTAAACTGTTATGTGTGGTATAGATATTTTATATTACTAAATTGTCATTTGTCACGACAATTTCAAGTGTTGTTTTGACAAAGAAGTTAAGTTCATTTTGACTAAGTATTACTATTTTTGGATACTTTTTAATATTTATTTCTGAGCCGATTTTCCTCAAGGAGAAGTTTACGAGGGGCAGGAAATAAAAAAAAAACGCAGCTATTTCAGAAATTTTGAAATTCTTACTTGGACCCCGGCTTCTTTAAAATGAAATTCCGGGTTTGCCGGGTCCATCCTGGTCACTTGGCAAATCTGCGCTAAGTCTAGTTAGCGATCTTCGATTTTCTAAAAATATTTGATCATAAATTAGGTATGAACTATTTCGATGCTCATTACTCAACATAAGAAACTTTTAAGAAAATAAGTCTTATAGTAATTTTTAAAGAAAATTTGCACAATCTTCTGAGTAGTGCCATCGAATTTGAAATTTTAATTTGTTTACATACAAAAAACTAAAATGGATATTCAAAATAGAATCCAAATTTTTTACTATGTAGATTTTCAATGGCTATGGAAATTACTTACGCATTTTTTTGTTATCGAAAATCACTTAGAAATATGGAAAAAAACAACAACACAACATCGGAAGGGGAAACCAAATGAACAGCAGTTCAAAAATAAAAACAATAGAAGGGAGGTAGTGGGTACATTGAAAGTAGCTCTTTTTTTTATTGTCTGAATGACGACTCTACACGCAATTTGCGTGCTATTTGTAATAAAATTCAAACACCCTTGAGGAAATTTTTATGTTTGCTCTTCATTTAAATGAAATTTATTTTAGTGTTGGAAATGGTTTCGTTTTTTCCTTTAATGTTATGAAATTCATTGAATTATACTTTAATTAGCAGAAAGGCAATAAATTTTTATTGTTGTTCCTAAACTGTTATGTGTGGTATAGATATTTTATATTACTAAATTGTCATTTGTCACGACAATTTCAAGTGTTGTTTTGACAAAGAAGTTCAGTAAGTTAAGTGTGAAAATATGTGGTGGCAAATTATTTGCAGCTAAAAATATGATTTAAAGCAATATTGGTTTGCTCTATATTTCTTGTAGAAATAAAAAAAAAAATATTTTTTATCGTATGCCAACTTGGAAAAGTGCACAATTTGCTCACTATAAATGAATCCTAATAAATAAGGAGGTGAATTACATAGAAATATTATACAAGAATACGGTAAATTATAGCGTGTCCCAATAACAGCTCCGGAGTTTTGATACAAATACAGTTCGATTTCATAAATTGAAAACTACGTACTACCAACTTTTCAAAGTTATTAGCCAATTTTTATTTATTAAAAGGTCGAGAATAAAAATTTTTGAAACTAGAAATTTATTCTTGGGGGCTAACTTTAGGTTTGCTTATAATCAAAATTGTGCATGATATACGAAGAATATATAAAATTATGAAAATCTCAAAACAAGGTGAAAACAGCAACTTTCAAAAATAAATTGCAATGGTTCTTACTTGCTGGTAGGGGTAATATTTAAAAAAAAAAACTTCACATTTTTATATAAATAGCTGTTTCTCGCAACTTAGTACGCTTAGCCGTATTCAAACTTATTTTTTACTTTGAATCAATTAATTTCGCTCTATCTATTCCCCAATAAATTTAGTTTTAATTTTTTTCTGTAACTGTAATTTCATCTCTTTATTACTATGTATAAATATCTTTCTATAGCTTTGTTTCTATATGGCCCAATCCAATATGGCCCTACTCCGCGCAGACTATTCCTGTACCAGCTTGCTTGCTATTACAGCTTGTTCTATCGCTTCCACGTGTTGATCTCAAGGGAGGTACCACGCCTACTAATTCAAAACTGTCAACTTTTCTTTCTATTACACAAAACAGTTTTCGGTGCAGGAGAATTTGCGTATAATGAAAGAAGAAAGATAAAAAGAAAGATATTTTTTTTTCAATGGGGGTATTTCTCTAAACGCGAAGATACCTCGAAAACTGTGTAAACTGATAACATTTTTGAGTCTCGAGTATAGAGCAAAGTTTACGCAGCCCTCGAAAACTTTCGAGGCAAATTTGATAAGAAAGCAACCTCGAATACGGAATCAGTGTTGCCGTTTGACGAAACAATTTGTAGTTATTAGGAAATTTCGTGTGAACGATTTTTAAAATTTTTTTTCATTTTCCCTAATTGTGATTTGTATTTATTTTTCTCTTAATTCTACCTATTTTGATACATTTTCTTTTTTTGGTGTGATACATTTATTTTCATGTTTGTGGCAACACTGATCAAACTGTCAATTTGTCATTGATCAATCGTTGGCATAGATAGGGGTGTTCTCGTTAACAAGCTGAAAAGCTTTCCAGTTGTCACATTTAGAGGAATCCCCTTAATGTGTTTTTTTATGCGAAAGAATATTCTTTTCGGTAAATTATGGAACACTATTTCTTTCAACCGACTTCCTCGGCTTGTCTAGCGGTAGCCAATACGATCAGCCTAATCTTTCAGTACATATTATATGCTAATCTTCTTCGAAGCGTCTTGCAGCTTAATTGAAGAACCGAAGACGAAAAATAAGGACCTATTTCTTTAACCGGAGATCTAAAACAAACTTTCTGCCATAATGCCCTAAACAGAATTCCGGCGTACGACGTAAATACCGCCAGAGTAAAATTTTTGGTGTGAAAATTGTATGGGAGAAGAGAGTGCAACTCTCTTTTCTCTCTACTCTCTCAACGGCGACGGCAAAATTAAAACCAAATCTAATTCTACCGTCAGCCGTCGCGGCATTTACGCCGGAATTCTGTTTAGGCTATAATACTGCCACACTCAAAAAAATCAGTAGTGCAAATTCCAAACGTTAGATGAACCTACAAAGAAAACAAAACTTCCATTGTATACTTTTAGTTGAAAGTGGCTTAAATCAAAAGCAAACCAAATGAATATACCATTTGTAGAAAGAAACCAAAAGTTCTGGGCGGAGTCAAAGCAGTGATGGCATTTTGGTTTTATGAAAATGTACTGAATCGAGGCTTCAAATGTACTTTTTAAGGCCCTAGTGTACTTTTTATTTGTCTTGAACACCTAATTTTCCTAAAATGAACGAAATTGGTCTGAAATTTAATATCACAAAAAGAAAAAGGTCCTCACTTTTCCCATCTCAAAAACCTTAGCAAAATTAGATATATTTCACATTAAATTTACTAACAAAAAAAAAACCTAATTAATATAATAGGGTAATTATTTTATATACAGGTAATTACTATAAATCTACTCATTGCGGTTATTTTCATTTACTAAAAAACAAAAAAAAAGGTAAATATTATAATTGTCCAAATGTACCGAAAATGTACTGAAAATATATTAAAAATTTGGCGAATGTACTGAAAATACCACAAATGTACCGAATGTACTGAAAACTTGTCGAATGTACTTACAACGAGTTTTCAGGACTCAAATGTACCGATAAAAGTACAAATGTACCGAAAATGCCACCACAGAGTCAAAGCCCACGAACGAAGCAAATTGTTCTAAGGTGAAGGGAGGGGAGGATGGTGAGCGAAGCAAGCAGAGGGCGAAGCCACCTAGTCTTTCAAAAGAAAGTTGCGATACTTTTTGATTCTACGGGAGTTGTTTCGCCCATCTGTACGAATTCGCTCAGGTTCCTTTATCATTTTACCTATTTGTACAAAGTTTCATTAAATTTTGTAAGGAAACTCTCTGCTTAGTAATTTAAACTTTTGCTTCGATTGGAGATGCCTCTCCCACTTGCACAATTTTTTATTGAGATGATGTTTGTGTCTTTTTTTTTGCATCGCTGTACAAAGAGAGGCATATCTACCTACGCTAACATAAAATTTTATCTTTTCTGTAAAGCGCAACGCCTGTTAAATCCCAACTACTTTCACTTGTAACTTTATATTTTTGTACAAAGATTAATTACATTTCGTTTGGAAAGTCTCTAGAGCGATGCATGGGCTCACTTGTTTAATCTCGACCATGTTTTGTCTGTATATATGTATACAAACAGTGTTTCGATATATACCATTTCCAACTGCACTGGATATGTTAAATTGAATTTTTTTCTTAAATGTAATTTCTGCTCAGGAAAATAGAAGTCTTCTAAAATATTCCATATCTGGGAGCTGTCACTCTCTCTTTTGAACCTTATTTCAAAAATCATTTTCATATTACCATTAAATGGTCATGTTATATTCCTAATTTTATGCTTCAGGAATTAATATTTTTGTTTTAAATTGATACGTGGCCAGTCAGTCACATAAAATACTCAAGATAAAGCGTATTTTAAATACGAATAGAAATTAAGTTTTGTATATAACTTTGATGTTTTGGTTAAAGTTTAAACAGAAATCGAAATCGTGAATTCAACTCTTTAATTTTTATCATGTCATTTTCATTTTCATACTTGTAATCAGTAATTCAGCTACTGAACTGGATTTTCCCATTGAAACTGTTACGTTTTTTTAAAATAAAATTAAATCTAGTTACAATACAGTTAATTAAAATAAAAGAAAATTGCTTATTTTATTTAAATATATGTAATTTAAAAATAGTTAATGCAACTCACCTTTTGGTGGTGATGAATGATAGTATAATCCTTGAAATCTGCGTCTTCTTTTCGGTGGCATAATTTAATGAAGCACTCAGAACGACTGAACAACTAAGTTTGTTCAAAAGTATACTTTCAGCAGCAAATGCTTAGCTCATATCGGTTTTTAAATGCTTTTTTTTCACTCTCTATTTCCAGTAAATTTTATTGTTGCATGACACTTTGATAATTGTACGTCATATATCAACAACAAATTTTATTCTAATGTTAATTCTAATGTCTACAATTTGGATTTTCTATATTGCACAAATTTTGCGATATTTTTTTTTATATTCTACACTTTTCAACACAAATGTATCATTAAAATTTCGTTTTTCACAAAACTATTGTATGTATTTTTATCTTTTTTATTTCACAACGATATTCATTGCACTTTTTTGTATGTATGCAACTTTACAAAAAAAAAATATATATGTTTGAAATACATATATAGAACTATCGAAAACAACACTTGACTGCCTTTTTGCGTCCATTAGCTTTGATAGTCTCCGAACGTTTGTCGTTTTTCGTTCGAATACTTAGTAAGTGCTTGAAAAAAGGACATTTATGACGTATGCACTCTTTACCGCCACTTAATATTTCACAATATGTCGTGGTGAATACAAGCTGGTCTAATGACAGTACATAGACCATTTTATATATCGTTGTCTAATTCTTATCATTTTCATGAGTGAACTTTTGTTGTTATTTGCTGTGGTCAACAGCTGCATGCAATGGAGTTTAAATGTTGCTGCTACCATGGGACAATTTTCAGGAATTATTGCCTTAAATATTCAGTTAAACAATGACTGGAACTGATATATAGGTCACATATTATTACTTTAATTTGAACTGAACATTGTAAAATCGGCCCTAAATCTATAGATTTTAAAATTCTTCTTATATCATATATTTCAAGCGGTAATTACTCGAGCTCAGAGTTTCGTGAATGATCTTGTTCTTAAAATATAACAAAGCCTCTACTTTCCAGGAATAAATGGCTATAGAGAAAATTATTAAGGACTGTCCCAGAAAAACCTTACGGTTTGTTTTTTAATCATAAAAAAATACCCAGTAACTTTTTTGTTTTTTTCTCTGTTTTTATTAATAATAGGTAGTGTTCAGAATATAAATAACTAAAAACTAATTAACAATTTTTTTTTTTTTATAAAAATCTCTTACTTTTTTCTTAAGGCCCTTCATTAAATTTTGCACAGTTATTTCATCGACCGTACGGTCCGATCTTTTCCACTTTAGTCTGAAGTCTTGTAATTTTTTTACAGTCTTACCACTCTTTCGAAAATCTCTTTACATTTGAGCTCAATATCTCTCAATTGGGTGAAGCTCTGAGCAGTTGAACGAATTTGCTATTTTTGGTACAAAATTGATCTTTTTACTTTGATACCGTGCCATCATAGCTTTAGAAAAATGAGAGGTTGCTAAATCAGGCCAGAGCATCACTGTACCCTCATCTATACGAATAAATGGTGGAACACTTTTTTCAAGGCACTCGTCTATATAAACTTTGGAATTGATTGTGCCTTGCGTAACAAAGAAGCTGCTTCTGAGGCCACAGATGCATATGGCCTGCCACACCATATATTCCTTCGGAAATTTCAAAAATTTTTTTTCTTTAAATTTACTAGGTACATGCCCCTTCTTCGGTGAAGTATAATATTCGTGCCCAGGTAGCTGCTTAAAATCTGATTTAACGTAAGCTTCATCGTTCATAGCACACTAATCAAATTTAGTCAGGTACCTTTCATACAATTTTCGGGCTCGCATCTGAGCCATCAACTGCTTTTCATCAGAACGGTCTGGTACTTTTTGAACTCTATATGTCCTTAACTGACTTTTCTCCTTTTTCTTTTGTACAGTAGATTTTTATGTACCTGCTCTAGCCGCCATATCTCGCACTGAGGTGTTGGGATTTTTCCTAAAAAGGCGCTTCCCTTCGCCGCTACCTTTGGGTTAGAAAATTCTGGTTTTCTGCCTGAAGTTTTTCTTGGGCAAACAGGTAGACCTTTCTTATATTTAGAAAAAACTATAAAGAGAGTTTTATCTAATGCACCAACTATTTTTGCCTTAGCTGAATATTTTAATTCTGGATTCTGCAGGTATGTGGACAAAATAAATTCGCGGACTTTTTCTTGCTTGCTAGATATCTTTATCGTTAGAAAAACGTCACTTTATGTCGTACAAATATTGTGTCTTATATGATTATCAGGTAGAGTATAATCTTAAAAAATAAACAAGTAAGTTTTTTTGTGGGACAGTCCTTAATTGGAATATAAACGCTTTAGAAACTTTTTTGATAGTGCTGGCGGAAAAATAGTGGCCTCTTCTCAGGAAAACGATAAAACTTCTGAGAAAAAAATTATATATATGGTCTCGCAGGCTATATTCTAAATCGAGTCTTTAATGGAGCAAGATAACCAAACAAAGAACCTAACAAGGGGTTATTGTATCTCTTCACAGCTGGATAAAAAGTCTGAAACTGATTAATGCTACCAACTTAATTTTGGGATATTTTACTTTTAGAAAATAGGATAAAAAAGTATATTTGCGCGGAGAACAAATACAAAAAAACTAACGTGACCAACCGTACTTCCTTCGAGAGTACAGTACTTCTTTTCGGCGCGATGCTCTGCGTACTCTTTGTAATTCTTTGTACTTTTTACTACTTAAAAGAAATCAGTAGAAAAATATTTATTTATTTAGATGAGTTTTTCTTGATTTTTAATTTGCAAAATATCCTAAATGACTTCTACAAAATTTATTTCATCAAGCATATCAATTCTTATGGACAACAGTGTCAAGCTTAAGTTTTACTTGAACCACTGTTCTTTTTCTTCTTCTTAACTCTTATAAGATAATGTTGTATACTATTAGTTTATTATTGATCACTAATCCCAATACCTTCCAAATGTACGAGCACATGCAAATGTTTCATCTTTAGTTCTACTCTGATTATGTTCAGTAAGTTATTATTTAATAATAGTGGCAGTCAAAGGATACCTACTGAAAATCATTTTATTCTCATATCATACCAGGTTACAGTTATGGTACCTTATTATAAAAGGATTGTAGAAGGTAGCGCATAAGTAATTTCTCTATAGAAATGTTTCTATGTTGCATATACAGAAAATTTTAAACGCTGTTTTAAAGTTAGCAATAGTTTTTAGCAGTGCATATGTTTTTAGGATAAATTAATTTTTCCTAGGCTAAACCAGTTTATTTGTATGCCTGAAGGTATGAAATTAAATATTAATGCAAAATCAATGTGGCTAGCGAAGCCCGTGTTGGACATACCATAAGCTGAACTGCGGCCAGAGACCGCTGTGGCTAGCGAATACGGAGTTGGGCGAACTTAAGGATGTAAAACCTGACCGAAGGCTGCCCACTTGCATAGCATGCCATGAAATTGATATATCTTTATTATCTTGTTTTGTTTGTGTTAGCGGCCTTCGGCTGCGCTTCAGAGTTTATATCCTATAGAATGTCCAGCACCGACTTTGCTAGCCACAGTGCTTTTGCATTAAAATTTCATTGCATATTTTTAGGGTTAACGGTAACTAGTTTGGCCGGTAAAATTACTTTATTTTATTGAAAATTTTAAAGGTGGTACGAAAACTTTGCGAGGTGAAATCGATATGCTATTATTTTATCTTTAGACAAAGTATATATATACAAAGTATTTTTATTTTAGGCTTACTTTTTCGGCTTCTTTAAGCGGCCATATCTAAGTATTGCAACAACAACATATTTTGATTAAAAACTTGAAAATGTTCTACATAAAACACAGTTGGTGTAACTGCTATTTTCCGCAGACCTTGAAACACGTCTCGAAAATAACTAATTCATCACAATCCTTAATCATGATGCAGTTCATCAAATGTGGCAAGCAAATTTTCGCGTTTTCATCATCAAAAAATGAATTGAAGTTGGAGTACACATGGATTCAAAAAGACGTGCGTGACATAGCAAATTTGCGAAGTACCCGAAATTTATTTCTTAATGTTTATTTGAAATTATTGGTCTAAGTATATGAAATAAATAGAGCATAAGCAACTGAAAAGAAATAAAAATGCCAAGAAATGAGTGCTTTAAAAAGCTTTTACTTTACATCAACGCTGAAGGACACCATTTAAACGATTTAATGGAAAAAAGTTTACAGTTTTTAGTGAAAAAAAAGAGATTTTTTAAACCACTTCTAAGTAGAAAACTCTTGTGGTGTCTAATATTCTTCTTGTAGTAGGTACTTTTGAAAATAAACTATATGTCTTCGCTCCTTTGAAGCGATTGATAATGCCAGATAATGCAATGAATTTAATTGTTAAAACACCTGCAGTTGAAATTATTTTCAAAAATAAGTTCTTTAGTAGAAATTATTTAATTTTTGAGTCATAACATTTTACTGCAATTTGTTTAATAGATGCAATCCCATATGCTACAATATAAGTGTGCTACTTTATATCCCGTTGCATTGTCTCCACTGTCACTCAGCTATGGACACTAGTCCGTCTACAGTCAATACGTTGATAAATAATTAATAATGACTGCATTGCATGCTATAACGTGGCCTATTTGACTACAAAAACAAAAAACAATAACAACACCAACACCAACAGTGAGCACTGTAAATGAGTAATACGTTTTACTCATTCATAGCACCTGTAATGCAACGCTGGTTAACAAATTATGGATAAAGACAACAAAAAATTGGAACAAAAAGATTTTTATTATTTAGTCAATTTGAACATAACAAAAAATAAATAATAACTTCCAAGTATGAGAAATAATATCCTGGAAGGGCAGGCAGTATCTCATACACGCTTGAAACAGCTGACAGCGCAAAAAGTTCGCGCGTGTCAGTAGAAAAACAATTGCGTGGGTATTTTTCACTAGCTATTCACAAAAAGTTCAAGGAAATGTAAAATTTGTTTTAAGCAATTACTGATAGTTTTTCAAAACTAATCAATTAATGATAACAAAAGTGGGACACCAAATACTATATACATACAAATGTATGTAAGTATATGAACGAGCATAAAAAATTACAAACACTTAAGCAACATTTCTGGTTTTATTAATTTTTCTTTTATTTTGATGGAAATTGCGTGGAAAAATATATAAATTGTTTAATTTCTATAGCCACACAATATCATTGGAAAGTTGAGCATTCATTAACTTCCTGAACTTTTCGCTTAGCTTCAAATGTTTAACACCTGATATTTAAATTATTGTCATAACGTTAAGCTGATGTCATTTTTGTTAATCTACAAATGTGTTAGAAAAAGTTTTTCTATTAGTTATGCACCCTACTATTAGGATCAGAACTGTCATTAAGCAAATATAGCAATCCGCGCAGTAAAACGGTAAGCAGCATAGTAAAAATTAACATATGGATAAACATTTTATACGTTGGAAAAAACTAACAGACTTTAGGTTTCAGTTTTTTTTAAAGACAGTACAGTAAACCATATCCGGTTATTCCTTAACCCGAATCACCCTGGCAACGCAAAGTTGTCACTTCTTCAAGCGATCACAACAAATGTTTTTACATATTTCCCATAAGTGTTTTATGGCGGTTAACGATTTAAATAGGCAAAATACCATATATATATTACGAAGTCCATATTTTTAAGAGCTAAGCCCGGGAGAAAAAACATTCGTTAAATTTGCGAAAAAGGTCGCCACCAAATTTCTTTTGCTCCAAATAGTTAATGAATTTTTCTTTTTTATTTAGGAACTAGTATAAAAATTATTTACTAAATCTTCAAAAAAATCAGCTAGAATCGTTCTAGAGAGCTCTAGTAATGATCAATCAGTTAAGTCAGTGGCGGGATTAACGTATCGGCTGAGTAGGTTGCAGCCTAGTGCGCCGACTTTTAAGGGATCGTAAAATTTGTTCATGACCTTTTTTTTGCCAGCTAATTCTTTGGGGGTTCATGCGAAATTTCACTATATATTCATTTTAAAAATCATTATCCGGCAGTTCTATCTGTCAGTCTTAATTCTATAATAACACCACCTTCATCGCTCTGAGAGTACAATACTATAGGTATACAAAAGTTCGACTTAGTTGAAAACAGTTCTTTCTAAATTAATTTGTCCTCTCTGCATTTGTGACCAATACATGCAATTAAGTACATTGCTAACACGTAATTACAGTCATAAGTGCTTGTCATTTAACAATTATATTATAATAATTATTAGTTTAGATATGTGGGGGTCCAAAGATCAAAAGGTGATTAGCAATTTCTATTTGCTGGATTAGCTGTGAATGTCGTGTAGCTGCTATTTGAAAAATGAAAATTTATCTATTTTTTGCGATTAAAATGGAAATGTGACCTTTTATTGTTGTGAATGTAATGAATTTTTTTTTTTACGATAATATTGAAAAAAACTTTAAACATTTATACTGGCGCGTATTTCTTAGAATTTTTGTAATCATCTTATATTTGACAAATTAATTCAAACTTGCTTTAACAACTAAAAATATGCAATGGAATTTTTGTATTTATTTTGTTATTTTATTTGTACACCTTCTTTCATCATACGCAAATTTTCTGACACTAAAAACTATATTATATAATAGAACGATGAAACCAAAATATTTGTTTTTTATTTTTTCTTTTTTTTAAATATGAATACATATATAATTACGTTTATCGTTGTGTCATCTACTAAACATGGCAAAATGGTGTCAGAGTATAAAAAATTTAGTACATGTTTGGTCGAAAAATTGATTGCAAGCAATAATTATATTCTTAAAAGCAATTATAAGCCATATGGGACGTTCTTTTACAAACCGCATAGGATTTTGGACTTGGTATTTTAGAATCGCCCCAAATTTTTTTTGCAGCTTATATACATAAACTTACTAGACCCATGTTTTTTTTTTTTGCTGAAAAATTTTTTTTTTCGAAAAATCCACACATGAAATTTTGATAATTGGCTGGATTTTGTCAAATGTATTCATACTTGAAGTCTATTATCTCCAGTTCTACTGATCCGATCAATGTCGGATTTTTTATTTAATAGTCTATAACGTTAGCTTCTGCTATAAATTTAAAAAAAAAATTATACTGTCAACCAGTGTTGGCATGTGACATGGATTTTTAGGTTTACGACAGTCACACGTCGTAAACTGTCGTAAGTGTCACAAATGTCGCAAACTCCAGATCAACCTCGATTTCACAACACTGAAATTGTTTGTTAAGCAATTTGACCATCAAAACAATATACTATGGAACTTGAAAATGTTCGAAAAATAATTTTATGATCTGAACCCACCTTACAGGTAATCGTAAAATGTCATTGAAAATTAAAATGCAAGAAATACCGTTTATTTGTCGTAAACTCAATGTTTGTCACAAAGGCTCGAAGGCTCGAAGGACCTACACTCGTAAACGTCGTAAATGTCACGCGACAACACTGCTGTCAACAAATGAAAAATAATAACAATTAAATTGTTTAAATAGTTTTAATATGATGTTTCCCCAACTAGAATACATTGAAAAAAAATAACATTTTGTTCCTTATTCTTTTATCTTCAAAACCCATTTTACAAAAAAGTGGAGTCTCTGTTAGGTCGGAAGTTATTAACTATTTTCCAGCGCAAGTCATGAATTCCAGAACAAATTTAAGTGTGCAGCGTGCGACGAATCAAAATTTAATAACGAGTGTTAAATACTCGTTCCTTTGTCCATTGACTATTAAATAAAAAATATTTGACATTGATCGGATCAGTAGAACTGGAGATAATAGACTTCAAGTATGAGTACATTTGACAAAATCCAGCCAATTATCAAAAATTCATGTGTGGATATTTTCGAAAAAAAAATTTTTTCAGCAAAAACAAAAAACATGGGTCAACTGAATTTCTTAGAAGATGCAAGAAAAAAATGTTCATCGCATTTGGAGAAGTCGAGGTTTTTTTTCCTGAATTTTGTGTGGTTTGTAAAAGAACGTCCCATATGTTCGTTAAGCTTCCAGTTTTTTCAATATATATATGCAAATATGTATGTAAATTCATTTAGAGTGGTTCAAATTTTAGCGAATTTTGCAAATTTTCGGAGTTTAAAAAATTTAAACTAAATTCTACCTATGATGAAGTCTGTAGTTACTCGGACGTTACTGAAATTAATATTTTTAGTTTGATTTAGCTTTTACATTACCACAGTTGTTACTCAGATTTTTCGGTTAACAACCATTTTAGTTACGTGTACCAGAAGCCGGCAGTCGGGCCTTTTAAATTGTAAATATTAAACGTATTATTTAATGTTATTGGAAAATATAACACCGATACATTTTTTATGTTTTCGAAAATCGTTGTGGGGAAAAAAGTTTCTCAGAAAATCTCTAAGAAAAACTTCTCCTAAAAGTCGCTAGCTCCGGAACTCGCAATGCCTTAGAGGCCAAAATGACAAAATTAGTATACGTTGTGCAGGCCCGGATTTAGAAATTTGCCGCCCTTAGGCCATTCACAAATTGCCGCCCTTCTTCAATGGTGAATTCTAATGTCAAAAGTGAGGCTTTTTTTCTTTTTTGCTTGTCAAAATTTTTTAGGTAATTTAGGGAGTGACATTCCAAGTATACTTCGCCTCTCCCATATAAAAAAAAATACCTAAAACGCTTTATCTTGGCACCTAATTTGTTTTTTTTTTTTCTACGTTTCAGTAAGTCTATTATTTCAACGGTTTGCGCTAGAAAGCTCAAATTTTGGGACAAAAATTTTTAGGCCTGAAGCTAAAATAAAGGCAAAAACAAAAATTAAATCTATCTACAAAATTTTGAAAAAAAAAACCCTAATATCCACATGCATTTGTACGAAAAAATTAAACCGAATAGCACGGCCTTTATAACTTAACACATTGAATACTTTTGCACAGACAATTTTTCTCAGAGCAGAAAAAAAAATTTTATCAAAAATCATCACAGAATCTTAAAATAAAAATTTCGAATACCTAAGCTTTGGAACAAAAATTCAAGAAATATATAAACAATTACTATTATTCGAAAAATTCACTATGCGGTTCAATAAACCCGATTTGCTAAAACTGCATACTAATGACCACCATAAATACGAAAGTGTGAATGTGTATACTTGATGTAAATGTGTTTACATCAAATGGACAGTAAAATTAGTTGCACTCAAAAAAAAAAAACAGTAAATAAATTAATGTATATCCTTAATGCACAACACTTCACTACAATGGCTCACAAACAACTGACTTTTGGCTTGCAGCCAATACAGTACTTAAAGTGTTCTACTACTAACTTGGCTAAAATGCACATATGTTAAAACTGATACCAAAAGAACTTTCTATTAAATTTTCACTTTCTAACGAAACACTTTGTTCGCGTACCACGCGCGTACTGCGGCTAATCCTTGCAGGTGTAGGTGTTTTTATTTAAGTTGCCAAAATCGCGTCGTACTAAGTCGCTGTGGGTTGGTCTACTTTTTCAAAGTTTTCCCATTGTTAGTTTTCTTTAACTATCATGTGCTCTGTCTTTCTCACTCTATTTGTAATATCTTATATTCGATTCGATAGTTCGATGTTTTTCTATGTTCTGTATCTCTATGTTCCTTCTTTTGCATTTCTAATGGAATTTCTATGTTTGCGTGTTGCCATCTATTCCGTCTGTCTGCTTATCTATCTTGGGGTAACTCCATGTGTTAATCTATTATATAAAATTAAGTTTTCGTCTGTTTGTCTGTCTGTCTGTCTTTAATGGACGCGGAAACTATCCGGCCGATTTTGATGAAATTTTTAAAGTACGCTAGTATTGATCAGGCGGGTATCATAGGCTATAACAATTTTATTTAGGGTGCATATTTAGGGTGGCCCCCACACCAAAATATTTTTAAAATAACATTTTCACAAAGACCACTTAATAAATTCACATGTAATTTACACGACGTGTCTTTTATGTGATGACGAATAGCTTTGGCTGTAAAACTTTCATTAAGGGTGCATATTTAGGATGGACCTAATACAAATATATTTTTAAAATATAATTTTCACGAAGTCTGGTTAATCGATTCACACCAAATTTACACCAAGTAGCTTTCATATTTAAAGGCATAGCTAAGGTAAAAGTTCTATTTAGGGTGGCTCTCATAAAAAAATATTTTCACAAAAACAATTTAATCGATTCACATGGAATTTACACCACGTTCCATTTATGTTTAGATGCATAGCTTAAGCTATAAAACTTTTATTTGGGGTGCATATCTAGAGTGGCCTTCATACAAAAATATTTTTTAAAAAGCATTTTCGCAATGAATTTTACACCACGTTTCTTTTATATTCAGGGGTATAGCTCACGCTATAAAACTTTTAATAAGGTTGTATATTTAGGGTGACCCTCATATAAGAATATTTTTAATAGCATTTTCACAAAGACCACTGAATCAATTCACATGGAAGTTATACTACGTGTCTTTTATATTAAGAGGCATATCTTAGGCTATAAGTTTTTATTTAGGGTGCATAATTTAGGGTGACCCTCATACAAAAGTATATTTTAAATATAACTTTCACGAAAACATCACATCAAATTTACACCAAATAGTTCTTATATTAATATTTGATTCTGCTTTTTATTTTATTGAAATAAAAAAAAAAGGTGGAGCGAAGCGCACAGGGCAATGCTAGTAATAAATAAAAATTAATTTGTTCATTGAAATTATTTGGTTATATTTCTATCGAACAAGCCTATCAAAAGCTTATCAAATATTTTGTATGTTATCGCTAATGGTACTCTAACACCTATGATACAAAGAATACATCTTAAATTTATCCCTACACTTACGAAGGTATTTGAAATTAATCGAATTACATTCTGGAAAGTTGAAGAGTACAGTGATCTTCACACAGAAGAAGTTATGGAACTGAACATTATGAAATCAGTCCTGCGAAATACTTTCGATATGTTAGACTTAAAACTTAAGTTAATTGGTGTATTGTTATTAGTTACAGCTAAGACTCGGTGCATTTTTACTCAATAGAGCATACCCTCCTCGGTTTTCAAAGTGCTTATGATCTAAGAATAACCGTATTTCGTATATTTCAAGCACATCTAAGAGTCATCTTTCAATCACCAGGATAATGATTTCGGTCGCCCGCAATTTCATAATCTGATGAGAATCGATAGTTTATCTGGAGTTTGTAACTCGCTAAAGCGAGTTGCGTATTAAACATAAGAAAGAGCATCGCTTAGATTGCTTAGTGAATATCGTTTATAGTCTTCAGCACTGCTTTTGTTGAATCAAAGGACTTCGAATTCCATATGACTTCTAAAGTTTTTCTTTCAATTTAGAGGTTAAAGGTCACTTTAAAGGTTTCTGATCTCAATGTATTGAACATGAATCTTACCAATACCAATGATGTTGCTGAAGTCTTGAAGCAAATAGCGTTGTTCGTTTTGTAATTGTAAGCCGGTTTTATTCAATAGGCAAAAAATCAAGTTCAATTTGACGTAAAATGAGCAAAATATTTAAGACTCCTTTCAGTCACACAATAACGCCAGGAAATAAAGTGCTCGTATAAGAATACATAATAAAACTTTATTCAAAGATTAGTTTCACATAAACTGTAACTAAGTCATAAGTGGATTCTCCCCTACTAACTCATTTACTTTTAATCGTATGTGGGTGTGTTAGTACACTAAAATCGCACTCAATTTCTTTTCTAACACACAGTATTCGAACAAGTGTAATATAACTTGAGTTGTTTTCCGTAAGTGGAAGAGACTTTTTTCATGAATGAACATTACGCTTTTGTTAAGAAAAACATTTTCTTCTTCGTAGATGGCGTATATTGATCGGCTTTATACATATTTCATTATGTGCATTTTTATAAACTGTCACTCGTATTTAAGACAAATATTTTGAATATAAAATTTTACCAAATTTTTCATTGAACGAAAAAATATTTTTAATCTATTTTCAGGAGTTATATTTTATTTAAAAAGTCAGTATGAAAGTATGCAATGAATTTTTTTTTTATGAAAGCTTTTTAAATGAACGCAGCAACAAGGTAAGCAATTTAGTTGAAGACAAAAATTTAAATCTGGAAATACTTTTTCCTTATCTAAAATAATGGTACATATAATTAATTTGTTAAAACATTTTTAATTGTGGAACTGTTTTCAATAGAATATCGCACTTTGATCGTTAAACTTTTACTTAAAAATCTTTTTTGCTCGATTACTTTATAGCTTGAAAAAATATTCAAGTAAATTCTTGCAGAGGTTGGCAACTATTTTTGAGCCCTATCTTAAAAAAATGTCCATTTAATACTACCTGAAATCAAATAAAAATTACATAGACTTATGTACATGGATGTAACGGTCTTAAAGAAAAAACGTTTCGGTAATTTTATTACTTTTTTTTTTCAAAAAAAATACAAAGTTTTGTATGAAAACATCAAGCTGTACTCCAATCAGAAGTTGTTTTTATTACTTTATATGTAGTCTAATAAATATCACGTAAATAAAACACTTAAATCTAAAGTAATTACTACATTATTTAAATTTAAATAAAATATAAAAAATTCACACTAATTACGTTCAACTAAACTCAACCATTCACTGCGTTTTCAGTTCGTCAGTCATAACGTGAATTGGGTTATTAAATTCGATGTGATCCTTTTCTAAAGCTGCTAATTTATCTGAAAAATATAATAAAAAAAATTATTAAATTATAGTTCTTTAATCAGCTGATCAGAAAGATTACAATTGGGAAATTTATGAAAATTAAATAATGGAATCGCTAAAGGATTTTACACAATTACCAGAATTGAAATGGCAAAAGAGCGTTTTTGGATGGACGAACTATTGGTTTCTTCAACTGTTTGCTTTCGTAAAGTATGAAAAGCCAGAAAAAGTAGAAATGACCCCCTCCTTTCGACAGCAAACTCCTTTTGCGCTTTTTGAATGCAAGTCATGAAACTGGTTCCATACAAACGCATTGATTCCACTTTTCTGACTTTTCATGTTTGCTATCGGAAAGCAAACTAAAGAATGCTAAGCGAACGCAAGTAACTTGTGAAAAATAAAGTGCCAACGGATGATATGAAAAATCGCTTAATATAATGAACAACCATAGAACAGCCAGAAAGTCCTCTCATCCCATTTAGAATAAATAGTATTTGAGGAATAAAAATACTGGATGCACTGTCATCGGAAATTATTAGAAAATGAGTTTTAATGAAATGATTCGATGATGAAATCTTCGATCAAGCTTGTACACAACGTATGAAAAGAAGACGCTGCTCTTACTACCGGAAATCTCTATAGCAAATAGAAATCTCTGTGCTACAAAGATCTTTTAGGATTTTTCCCAAGAAAGAAATTTGCTACACGAATTGCTGAAAATAGTTATCATTGTATAGCACTTACCATAAATGTGTTGCTGTTCGAAATCAATGATACCTTGTATGATGGTATTAAGAAAATCCTGCGTTATTGTCTCCGTAATATTAACCGGGTCATAATATAGATAACTACGTTTTCGACGGCTCTGACTTTTTTCACCACTTAACTCATTGCTATTTTTTTCGCTTTCGACAATACCTCGCTGCGCCGTCAGCGAACGTCTTTTTCGAAATAGTGCCAAACTTATATGAGACTGTTGTAGAGGAATATTATTTGGTCCGAATTCCAAACACTTTCCATTCACACAATAGCGTTCTTCGGTATTGGAACACTTGGTACCAAGTGGAAAATGTCCATATCTTCCATTGACCAAATAAAAACGATATTTAATGAATTCATCTTGACAACCAACACGGCAACTCCGATCAGGCTCTTCCATACTTGCGGCAATTTGTGTACCATGACCAGATAGACCGCGTACCTTGAGTTTATACCGAGCGCAAGTATTTTCCGCATGCTCGGTGGGTGTTTGCAAGCGTTCGCAGGGCTGCCAATAAAAAATAGAATTAGATGATGTTTTTTAAAGCATAATTCAAAAAAAAAACAAACCTTAACCTTATGCGTACACAACTGTATGTTATTGACACCAGTTCTGCGCGATGTCACCACTTGTATACCCTTTGACTTGGCCATACAACTGGAATGACAGCCAGATTTAACAGTCCACTCGGGCTCCGGCGCTGTAGCTGCAATAAGTGAAGCTGATACAGGCGCAGCTTGTGTTGGCGGTGGTGCTGACAATGGACGTTGTTCACTCAGTTGATAATTGTATTTATTCCATGTTTGATATTGATCAGATTTGCGTCTATATGATTGATCTTGTTGGGTTCCATGATAGTTACGTAATGCCACCTCTAAGTTTGTATATATGTATTATTTTATGCATTTTTTTTTTTAATAAAGTTCACTGTTTTTCAAAATTAACTTCTTTTTTTGATTATTAAATTTTAGATTCACTCACCATTTTCATATTTATTGCGCACTGTAGGTCGTCCATTAAAGGTGACCTCCCTATTAATGTAGTTATTATCTCGTTCCGCGTATCTGTTATAGGGATACTGTGGTTGTCTGTTAATGAAATTATTACTATGGTAACGTCGAATATTTTGTTCTGTTGATTGTGCAGCTACTGCTGCTGTAGGTGTTGGTAGTTGTTGGCGACATTCATAAGATTGTGCATCAATTTTATAATAATTGTTGGTTGTGTTCTCACAGGAGAAACGTTCACAACGTCCTGTTATACAGTATGCCGTATCATCTAAATTGTATTGCTTTGAACGGCATGTTGTACCATCCGGAAAGGTCCAACTTCGTGACTTGGTGCCATTGGTTTTAGTTTTGCAGAAAATTTTACAAGACTCCTCTGTAATGAGACGAAATCAAATTAGAAACGTGATTATTTATGATTCAATCGAAAAATATAAATGCAATATGCATTTGTATAACACTGACCGAATTATCAACGCAATATCTTTGCGATATAGAGATAGTTCCTGTGCATGTGATTACTCTGAAAGCATTTTAAAAACCACACTCCTGTGCACTTCTATAGAAAGTGGTGAGAGTTTTTTGCTCGATTAGCAAGTATGGCCTTATGCTCTTGGCAAAGATCATAAGACGTCATAAGCAATGTAACGCACTAGTGTCAGCAACGTTTCGTAAACCTTTCAGAAATCTTTCACATTTAATCGTACAAAGTTTCAGTTATGTTTTAGAAAGCTTTCTACAATGTATTAATGTCCGTTTTTTAATTTCATTTGAAACGTTCTAAAACGTCACAAAAATCTTGCAGGATTAAGTCGCAAAAACAAACAAAATTTTTTAATATGCTGTTATTTCATTACGTCATCAGGTCGCTGAATTATTGTTTCATTTTACCCGTATCATTATTTGCGTTACTACTTAATATGCAGTTAATTTTTGTGACTTTTCTTAATTTATAATTGACAATAAATTACACTTAACATTGCATCAAACAGAAAATCATAAAAAAATTCAGTAAACATTAAATCTGGAGACTTTCACAATGATAAAATGTGAAAAATTTCGTATACAACGTGTCAGAAAGATTGTATTTTAAAGGTTTAGGAAACGTTGAATTTGGTACCTATCAGAAACATTTCAGTATTATCGCATGTGAAACATTACATTTAAAACACATAAGAAAGATTTCAGTAACGTTCCGTTTGCAAAATTTCAAATGAAACATTACTGAACCGTTAAGTACTGTTTTTGAAACATTCTGAGAAGTTACTAGTCGAGTAGGTAGAACACAAAAAGAATGAAAGACAAATGATACGTTAAATCTCACGTGAGAAAAAAGAGAGGTCTCACCAGATCCCAAAAAATCTTTCCAAGAGACGGGGTCTGAATTTTCAAAAAAAAAACACCTCTTGTAATTAATGGACGTCTCCCAATTGCTGAGCAAACACAAGATCTGTCTTGTTATCTTAGCAGTGTTTATATTTGAAAAAACATTCGCCTGCAATTTATTTGCACAGTGGAACCATACTTTATCTCAGTGTTCTTCAATATTTTAATGAATTTTCTAAAAAATTTCGCAAGATTATAGCTTCAATACAAAGCAACTTAATTCAACTCACCAATATCACCGACAATCTGTAGTCCTTCTCCTGTCAAGTCTGTATCAAACTTTTGTGCTCTCTCGCATATTTGCGTTGCAAACTCCGCTATTGTTGTAGTATTGATGGCCCTGCTGTAGCAATTTTTCGCAATACACGATTCATATTTGCGATCTCTACCATGACATCTACGTCGAAAATCAAGACAACTCCGTGTATAGATTCTCAAACCCGAGCTGCCTTCGAGTAAACGTTTCGAAGGACCATATAAACATCCAGAATCACATGCACTTACATCGCTCCAATCACCCCAACCGGGAAACTGCAATAAATGTATTGAATAAGAAGTGGCCATGACATTTTTAAGAAGATTAATCAAACCTTATTATAATTGTTCTCATGCAAAGGGTGTCCCATTTTAGTAGGTCCTCCATCTAAAAAGCCTGTTTTATCATAGCTCAGCTTTGCGATATTTTGAAGTTGTTTGGGCTCTGTATAAGCTGCTGACTGATGATTTGGTCTTGAGACACAAACACCACTGCGACACCACTAAAGGGTAATATAGAAAATGCAATAGAATTTTTTTGAAATTTTTAATGCTTCACATACCATGCTTTCACCACATTCAGTACCCTCTAAGGCAGGATGTGAAGTCCATGTCCAACGTTCGCGTTGACAGTGCAAGTCTCGACATATATCTGATTTTATTTGCCTACGAGCACGTACTGTATTCTTACCAAATTTAAGCATACACTGTTGATCCGCATCAAAACGCTCACCTGGCAACATACCTTCAGCTGAGTGATCGAGATTGTGCAGAAATTGTCCACGATCGAACAAACACATCGCTTGATTTGTGCTATAAAAAAGAGTTATCAAAGTTATATATAAGTTGTAGTTTTAAGAATTTACAACACTATATATATGTAAGCAAACAAGGTACTTACTCCAAAAATGTATTTAAATAATCTCGCGAACAATTTGACCATGTAATTTTGCCGCTACCCAAGGTGGGTGACATTATATATGCATGAGGATCGCAATTTTTCTCATTCCCATCATGACGCATACCAAGACTATAATGACAGAGTAAAGAAAGATAAAAAACCTATTTGGCTTTTATCCAAACAAAAAAGAATATTTTTAGTAAAACCTACTTGTGCCCAATCTCGTGCGCCACGACAAACACGCTCTCGAAGTGTTTTCCCTCATTGATTGTGCACGAAGATGTTGTGTGGCACATGCCGGCCACTGGTGCAAGACCAACCACTTGACTGATGTTTTTGCCATTATTGTTTATAACATATAGATCCAAACCTGCAATAAATGTGCAAAAAAAAGTTAAGACAAAAAATTTTTAAGCAACAAATGATGCTTGCAAAAAATAAAAAGCGTTTTTGTTCTTTTTTACCCTTCAGATAAAACTTGAGTGTCCTTGACAATTTAGTTTTCTGACAGTGAAAATTCTCAAGGTGTCTTAACTATTTATGGAGAAAAATATTCAGCGATATTTATAGAAATGGTTAAACATGACAAATATCAAAAATTTTATACACACATTAGGGTGTCAAAAAAAATTTTAATCTACTATTATACCCTCAGTAACGCATTTCAGGCGTATCTCAAAAAAATTCATATTCGTAATTCTTATGGCATCGGATTGCTTAAGATATTACGCATCTAATCAACTACGGCAAATGATGATATCTTAGTTCAAATCTATAAAAAATCTCCTAAGAGAATTTTCCCTAACTCAATTTTAGACATAAACAAAACATGAAATAACTCGAAACGCATTTTTTTTGAGGCACGTGTTTTGCGCCACTGAGAGCAGTATTGTTATACATATGTACATAAGATATATTAATTTTTTGTACATAAAGCTTGGAAATGGCTATTTTCGACCTTTACCTATCGATTGGTGCAAAAAAAAAATTTTGATTTTGATCCACCTTAAATTTTTTTTTTGCTCCAATCGATAAGGAATGGTCGATAATGACTGTTGGATATCACTTAGAGCAGCTCCGGACCTTGGAAAAGACCAAGAGGGTCGAAAGTGTTCCTTTCTATGGTCCGGAGATACTCCCATCGATTAGAGAAAAAACAAATTTCCGAAAATGGTTCTTCCAGAGTCCGAAGCCACTCTTAGAGATGTCCGAAACTATTTTCCGGGCCTTCTCTATCGTCTATGGATTAAAAAAAAAAAAATTCCAGAAATTGGTTAAAAAAAATTTTTCCCGAATATGGCTCAAAAACGGGTACCATGGTCCGGGAACCCATTTTCAGGTAAAAAACGGTTCTTTTCAGGGTCCCGAGCCCCCCATATTAATGTCCAAAACTATTTTTCGAGCTATCTTTCGTTTGAAAAAAAAATCTCCCCCAAAAAATGTGCCGAAAAAGGGCGCCATGGTTTAGGGACCCATTTTCGGGTCAAAAACAGTTCTTTACAGGATCCCGAGCCCGCCTAAGTGATGTCCAAAAGCCATTGTCGACCTTTCCCTATCGATTGGAGCAGAAAAAAATTTTTTCGAAAATGGACCGAAAACGGATCCGGAGCCACCCGAAGTGATGTCCACTTAGAGACTTTCAACCTCTTTCAACTTTTTTCGAGTTTTTCAATCTTTTAAAAATTTTTTCAACATTTTCTATATTTTATCGACTTTTTCAACCTCAAAACGAAAAACTGAGCTATGAAGCAAACTACATATTATATTTTATTGAATCAAGTAGTAGTAGAAAAAGAGTTAGTCTGGCATGTTACAGAAAAACGAACCCATTCCTACTCCATATAATGAAGTAATGCACAAAAAATTAAGTTAAAACCTCAACTATAGAAAATTCCAAAAGTATTCTTTTAAATGCAATACCTTACAATTTTCAACTTAATAACTCACTTACCTGTTAAAATAACTGCGTGATCAAAGTGATTTTTATCAGCGTCCGAGGGCGGATTCAAACTTTTCTGCCACATACAAAAATTACTCAAATAAGTATCAATATCGCTGTCTCGCCTTAAACCTTCCGGATCCGTATAGAGTATCTCTAAGCGTTTAAGTACAAAATTCACGCGATGACCTAACGAAGGATGATGATACAACAGCTGTACGCCATTTATCATGGCTAAAACGAAACGTATTACGTGACTTTCAGTATTGTCCGGAAAGTTCTTGGCCATGTGCTTAAAAAGATCTTTATCAACGAAAATTGCCGTCTCAATGTGCAACTCTCGAGGGATTTCCCATTGACTGCCAGATGATATGTGACGACGTTTACGCCGATGCATTTTGTGACGATTATGATTGCGAGTTGGACTGTGAAGATCACGTCCGTTGTGAGAATGAGGTTGAGGTACTGAATGCGGCCCGTGGTGATATCGACGATGTTTACGTTTGTGTTGCGTGTGTTCATTTTGACGCTGATGTTTTCGATCCTTTTCATATTGATAACGTGGTCGATAGGAATGTTGTATGTGATCGTATGAAGCTGGTGGTAGCATTGATTTGTGTTGATTTGAAATTGTTGTTGACAAATTGCTAAAAGTGTTGCTGCTATAGTCGGATTTATGTTGTTCTTCATTATAATTGATATTGCGTGTTGGACGCTTTGAAACGAATTCTGTTGTATTGATATCATTGAAATCCTCTTCTTCGGGTTCAAATTGTATGTTTTCATCTAACCTTGGATATTCAGGTGTTTGAAAGAGATCAGTTGGTGTTGATGTTAGGTCATTGTTCTTTGCCACAATAATGTGCGTGGATTTGCCAAAACGTGGCGGCAATGGATGAATAATGTAATCTGTTGAATTGTGATGCAGAATACCGCGCTGAAAAAATTATTAAACAATTGAAAAAGTGTTTTTATCTGGCTTATAACTAAAAGAAATTGCAGCTAAAGTCACTAAATAAAAAGTGAATTGTCACTGCTATCAAACAACTTACCATATTTTCATCATCGCAGAGGTCAAGTGCTGAATTTTCATTACTGAAAAAACAGTTTGCATATTTCTGCGCCAATTCGTTTGAATCCTCAATCAACTGCGTTGAATTGGCATAGCGTCGTATTAAAATGAATGCATCGTCGATCAGTTTCGGTGTTGGGCGCAAATGTAAATTTGCCAAACGATCTCCATTATCGTCTAAAGTAAAGAAGTGGATACTTGAATGAATATCTAAACGGCTTGCTAAAAGTTTTTCTAATGATCTCTAGACCCGGTAAATAAAATTTGAATTAATTAAAATGCAATGACCGCAAAATACTGTAGAAGGCATTATGAACGTTGTTGAGCACAAGAAACAACAATGAGTTGTTTTCAATGCAATGCACTGAAAATCAAAAAGAAAATACTGGTACGTATTATAACCTATACGAAATATAGCATCTTTTAACACTGTTATGAAAGAGACGAGTTTTAGGCCTAACAATAAAATATTTAAATATTTTACATCAAAATTCTTTGTAACAATATTTGGAGTGTATCATATTGAAAATGATACTTTGGGAACTTTATTTTATCTATGATCTTATTATGCTTCGTAGAAAAAAATTTACTAAGGATATTTTTCAGACTCAATTCAATAGAGACCCTGTATCAATGCTGCTACGTTATTCATTCACTGAGCTTTTTTCTTCATTTACTCCCTTAACATCTCAATTTCTTGAAATGTAACAAAAATAAACAATTGAAAGTGAGTTTGTTCTTTGAACATTCAAACCAAATACAAGCGGAATAAATGAAAAAAAAACAACATTTACAGCTTGAACTTAAAACTAAAAAGAGCCGTATGCGCCCTTGCAAAAATCAAAATTGCGACCACAACGAAAAAGATCACATATTATTTTTGTAAAAAATTGAAAAAAAAAATTTAAAAAAAATCTAATAATATTTTTTATGATTTGAATGTATAGTATTTTGAATGATTTAGAATATTTTTGAATAAAAAAATTTTCGAAAAATTTTTAATTTTTGCGTTAGCGATTACAGCAAATTTAGTCAAAATTTCACCTCTCATCTTCTTTTTCTACTAAACTATGCATTTTCAGTAAAAACCGCATTGAGTAAAAAGTTCTTAAAATTGCTCAAATTATTCAGAAAAATATTTTGTTTCTTTTTAGTGAAACATTTTTTTTCCTATGACGTCACAAATTTTTTTCGTCTAAATATAATTATCATAAAAAATTGTTAGGAGTAATAGTTCTTAAAATTATTTAATCAACATAAGCACCACAAAAAAATATTTTAAAAACAATGTAAAATTTTTTTATTGTTACAAAATTTCTCACTGGGTCATTCGTTAGCTGCAGTCCATTGCAATAGATTGTAATCAATATCAATGCAATCACAGTAGAGCGACTTTTCGCTCTATGTGATTTTGTTTTTTTTTTTTTCTTATAAAATATACATATATCATAGGTAGTATTTGTAGTATGAATTTTTATTTACCGTGTATTTGGACTGAAACCTCTTGAGTTGGCCGTTGGGCGCCACTTTGTACATTCGCTGCTGCTGCAGCGGACGATGCGGTGTCAGAACGTTTAACACGTTGATGTTGATGTTTTTGTTGTTTTTCGTTCCGTATCGCTTGCGTGGCAGCATCTGTTCGCTGTCTTAAATGCACCAATTTGACTTCACGCTCTGCAAGTTAAGATCAATACGATTATTTGTTTTTGTTTTTGTTTCGATTTCTTTGTTGTTGTGATCTTTTTCTATGCCAACTTTTAAACCAACCTACTTGCCAGGGATTTAGAAAAGAAGGCAATGAATGGTCTTTTGGGCGGGTGTAATGACGGCGGGTATGTTAGTTCATGGAAAAGAGTTCAAGTTTATGTAGTGAAGTGGCAACTGCTGTTTTTGCGCTGTCATGTTGACTGACGGTAAAGGAGTGATGTTGACCATGGTTCGTCGTGTAAAGGGTAAAGTGCTAATTTTCTAGTGTATTTACAATTGCCATTGTTATGTGGCTACTAATTGGCCAGAAAATTATACAAAAAATACAAATAGCTTGCAACTAGAAATCTAGAAATTGCATATAAATATAATAAAGGGTGTTTCTGACTATGACAATATACTATAGATAATTTTGAAAAAAAAAATAATCATTATTGCACGTAGTGAGAAATTTTCAATAGAATTAACAAATAAATGATGCGTTCTGGCGTGGGAGCCTTAGCCGTTGGTATTTAAAATCATTTTTCCCATGCAACGGTGCAAAAAAAAAGAAACTTTTCCCGAAATACAATTCAAAAATATTCATAAAATGTGGATTATTCACAAAGTTATCGGTTCGAACTTCGAAAAACAAAAGTTTATTAAAATTTTTTGTTTCTTTACATTTACTCACTTGTTTTTTCTTTACCAAAAATTAGCTCTCTTTCATGATCTTCCAAGTGGTTCAACAATGAATTTTCATCAATCTGTAACACAAAAGATAGAGATATAGAAAAGTTAAAAGCCATACAAAACTAAAATTAATTAATTGCCAGACGAAGCATAAAATGTACAAAAAAAAATCAAAGAAAAAAAACACTAAAAGTTTTCTTTCTATTTAAATTTGTTAAATAGTCTAAGCTACTACTGCTCAAACTTAGTGTCTCAAAAAAAAAAAAAAAAAAAAGATTTACTTTCACTTAACATGAAGTGAGAAGGGTTTTTTTTTCAAATCTTGCAATAAAACATCAACATTTGAATTTGTCTTATATTAAGCATCTGTTTGAGCTCAAATTAATGTCAAAAGTGTAGCCAAGCAAATTAGCAAACGAACTTGATTGCTTGCTTTCATATCAAAGTATTCCTATATAAAATAAATTAAAAAAAAAAATATTTATACCGGACTAACAATTTTTATGTACATATTTATGAAAGTCTTGAAGCATCTTGGTACCCATCTGAAATTCCATCACAGCCAGTGATTACTTTTATTCAAAGTCCCTTACAACGAAAGTTTTCTCTAAGTGTAAATGTCAATGACAACAAGAATAGCCGAAATCTGAATTCTGAAAGGATTGAAAGGATGAGGAGATGAATTTGGCTTAAAACAAAGCACATGCGGAGTGTCCCACTTTCAAAAGCTTTTGTGCGTTTTACTAGCAATTCAGCTGCCATCGACTGATGTTGAAAGAGTCGCCTTAATATCGACTTCATTCCACGTTCCACATTAAAATCAAGACGATCCAAAAATTATTAAACGTTTGCATGAATTGATTTTCTTGAAATATTTTTGCATGCATAGATAGTCAGTAATGCACCAAAACTGTAAGTTTCCTGCAGTGATGTAGCGTGAACATTTACCGCCTGGGGTAAAGAACTAATGTGCCGCCCCTTGCCTTAAAAAAAAAATTCTTTCCAGCAAAAATAGCATTTACTAAAAAAATATCATAGTTTTTTACATCACAAAAACCCTATCAAAATTGAATATTTTTGAGTACCAAATAAATTCAAAACCTTTCTTTTAGTCCCATATCTAAATTGAATAAAATTTGGCAGTTATTGGTTCAAAAGCAAATTTTAGTTTAATATTACGATAATTATTTGGCCACCTTCGCACCGCTCTCCCGCTACACCCCTAAATACGCTACTGGTTTCATGTCCGATTTTGAGGTTCAATTTTTAACAAAAGTGCTTAGAGCACTTAGGTGACGTCCATTAATTACGTGAGCTAAAATAGTGGGGAGGGGGTCCGGCAAAGTCTCACCAAGGGGGGAGGGGGTCAAGGAAAACCTCACGTCAACTTTTGAATGCATAGAATTTACATTAAAAATTATAATTCAAATCTCACGGGAGGGGGGAGGGGTACCGGAAGAGCTCACCAAATCTCACCAAGGGGAGGGGGGGTCCGAATTTTCAAAAAAACATCTCACGTAATTAATGGATGTTCCCTTATATAGTTCATTTATTAGGAAAAATTTTATGTTCTCCATCTTCTAAGGTTAACAATATTAAGAAGAAAATCATAACTTATCTAGTGTACTCATATTTATGCCATTATAGAAACAGACTCTCTTGGCGTCTATACCATAAGCAAAATTATGCATAAATAAAAAGCGAATAAAATTAAGTAAGACATATAATAAATTCCAACTCATTTTTTAACATAAATTAAAAAGAAAAATTTCAACGAACCATGAAGACTATCAGTTGCTGTGAGCTGCAACAATAGTTCATCTAAACGTCACTAATTGGCCTGTAAGGGCAGTCAAGGTAACAAAAAAAGAGCATAGAGCTATAGAGCATAGAGAGAACTTTATTCACAATAGGTACTGAAATTGGAGAGGTAACCACAAATGTTTTATTTTGACCACATTATTTTGGTTGATATGTGAAAACAGTCAAAACACAAACTAAATATTCTATTGCTCTCTAATTCATTTCTCTTTTCTTTTACTATGTATCTTTGACTCTCAGATAGCCGGAAACAATATGATCAAAAAAAAAAATTACAGATCGTGCGTATCGCACCCATTTTAGTGCGTGCAATAAATTGCGCTCATTATGCGATGAACTTTGGCGTGACACTAAGTTGCCAGACATTTAGTTATGCCCTATGAGTAGAATACTAGGGATAGACATTTGTTTAATATACGGCAAAAAATTATCATCGATTGCTATTGGATTTTGTTCTTTTATTTTTTTCATATTTCTTAACTTAATTTCTTGTCTCAGATATAAGTACGTGGAGCATTTCCGGTACTTCTTAGGTATTAATGCCGTTAATTTTTAATTGTTTCATTGCCGCATTACGAATACTTAGCCATTTGTTGTTGCGAGTTTGAGGTAAAATTAAAACTTACAAAAATTTGCTTTTAATCGCAGTTACGATGCTTGAAATTCGAGCAAATTTTCATCGTAATGATGTACCTTCTGAGACGTGTGTGCTCAATATAACAAAAGAATTCAAAAAGACTGGCTCAGTGCATAATGTAAAGACACCGAAATGATTTCTCCACGGACATTCGAATGAAAATATCGCCGCAGTGATAGAAAGTGTTGAAAACGACACTCAATTTGTCACCGCGCTCAAAAACTCGACCTCTCTACGTCCACACTGCAGCGAATATTGATGACGAATTTGGTTCTACATCCGTTCAAGGTTCAATTAACTCAAGAACTGCAGCCGGTAGACCACCAACAGCACCGTACGCACTCTGATTGGGTGTTTGGAAAACATGAATGATCACAATGATTTTTCCAAAAAAAAAATCGTGTTTTCTAACGGAGCTCATTTTCACATTGCAATAATTAATAAGCGAAATTGCCACATTTGGTGATCCGAAAATCCGCGAGTGATTTAGGAGAATCAATGCACTCACAAAGAGTGACTGTTTGGTGGGGACTATCGGCTAGAGGCGTCATAGGCCCGAACTTTTTCGAAAATGACGCCAGAGGAGCTGTTACAGTCAATGAAGTGCGCAACAGACGCAAGATATACAATTTTTTGTGGCCGCGAAAGAAATATATGGACACGGATGACCTTTTCTTTCACCAGAATTGTGCTACATGCCATATAAGTTCCCAAACAAACAAGTTATTACGCACGAAGTTCCCTGATCACGTGATTTTGCGTTTTGAACACACCAATTGGACACCAAGATCTTGCGATTTAACGTGAATAGACTTTTTGCTTTGGGATTATCTTTAGAGTAAGACTTACGCTAACCATCCACAAAAAATTCCAACTCTCAAAGCGAGCATTGAAGTCGCCATCAACGAAATATAGCACTAATTATATCAAAGAGTGATCGAAAATTTCGAGAAAAAGATGAAGATCTGGAAGCTGAGGAGGCCATTTTACAGATATTCTATTCCATACATAATTCTCATATATCTACTTTTTAATACAATAAAATTTTCAGAGACAGCCAAACAATTGTTCGTTTTATTCGAAATCTAATCCTACACCCTATATCAAAAAAAAAGAGAACGAAAATTCTGAGAATAGCGCGTCTAAGCCAAGAAGCGAAGCGAGGAGGCGGGAGCTTGTGAGAGAAGTGAGCAGGGGACGCAGCCCCTTAGTTAATAAATAAAAATAAGGATAGACAAGTGACAATTCCAATTGCTATGGTGACAATTTGCAATAAATTTTTTATATTTTCCACAGCCGACATCACAATATCACAAGTTGACTGAAAAGCTTTGTGTGGCGAGTTGCAAAAGATTCTTGCTTGTTACTATTCATTTAGCATTTCAAAATCAAAGCGAGTAATAACAAGGTAACAAAATTAATGGCAGAGTCAACTGATGTTGCGTTCGGGTATTGGCAATTTCGCCTTACATACACCACAGGCGTCCATAGTGCTTAATTGATACGGTATAGATCGAATGATGAAATAAACATAAATTTATAGTATTTTAACTAGCCCAATTATTTATATTTATTTATTTTAATATCTTTGACATTTTGAATGATATTTAATAAGAAAAAATTTAAAATTACATTTAAAAAACATTTAACGAATGAAGAAAATAAATTCAATCATAACTGACATTTTTATGTTATTGAAAAATCGACAATTATTTAGACTTTTCCCGAAACTCGTACCCAAAGAAGTGTGAGTGCTTTTCTAGGTACAAACAATAGAAAAGATAAGAAAAGAAAATCTATTCTTCCAAATGTTTTATTTAACAAAATTTTCAATTTTTTTTAAAAAAGGCAAAAGAAAAACTCCAACACCCAAAAAATTATAAGATTTTTTGAAATAAAAATTCACAATTAATCGAAAAGTTCCCACATGCTGGCAGCACAATTACGCTACGCTTAAAAGATGAGAATAGTAGAAAAGTGAGTTTGATTTAATTTAGTGATTATTGTTATAACTTTAGTGGTTTAAGCTCTCGTATCATTTATCCATCAACAAAGGTAAATTAATATAATCATCATCATAATTGTCATCGACATCAACAACATCATCATTACATTCACTGATACGTACATCAGTTCTGCGCAGGTGTGATTAGATGTAGACTATGTATGCTTACATAAAAATTGAAGAAAAAAAAATTTGCTTAGTTACATTTTATTCATAATTTTTTCTGTTTTCTTACTTCTGGTTTCCATTTTCAAATCAACGTTCATAATTTCAAGCGGAACAAAATGTTATTTGCTTTCCTTTATAAAACTTTGTGTTTAAGGTCAATAACTTTGCATTTAAATGTTATTTATAAATATGTTTTTTTACATAATATGAACTGTAGAGAAACTTAAAAAACATGTTCTGTAGTCTCTATAGATATATAAAATTGCTAAGTACATTTTAAACTACATCTGTAGCTAATGAATAACAATTGCAAACGATTTTTGAAAAGATAATGTGTGATCAAATTACTATTTATTTATGAATCACTTAGGGAATTGTCTTATCTTAAAATGAAATCATCACAGATTTTAATATTTTTGATAAAAATTTTTCTTGTAAAAGAAGATCCTTATATAAAAAAAGTTTTCCCTCTGACAAGCTTTCCTACAGTCTGACTTTCGAACTGATCACAGTTGTTCGACAGATGCGTTAAAAATTATTGATCAGAACTTTGTGACTGATATTTACAACACAGTTGGTAAAATATACGGTACCTCGCTGTACTTACGGACTAGTTTTGACCTTTCTTCTTTTGAGGCCAATTGCCAAACAGTTGATCATGCCCTCTTACTTTCTTTGACATTGGTTATAATAGGCTTACTCACAGTCAGAACACAAGATTTTAAGAATTATCAACAGTGCTGACAGCTATGTCTATGTCCTTCACTTATATTCGCAGCATTATTATATTCTTACATTGATGTTTTTATTCACAAAGCCCCACTTTTCTCACTTATTCAGGTTCAGTTGCCTTGCTAGAGTCTGTGAGACCTGGAGCGGAAAGTTTCAGTGATGCCTCAAAACTGAAAGGGACTTTCCGGTAAAATTTGTTTGACATATTCCTTTTACCCCATGTTACTTTTTGGAACTTTATAATTTAATCAAATTCTTTTGATATCCTATGTGCGAAAAAACGCTTTTTAACTCATTAAAGAAAATTATGTCCTAAAAGAATTTAATTCAGGCAAGCATATTTAGAAACTCAATGTATTCATGAAAATGTTCACTGAGTATAGCCAATTTCTGATTTTATTTTTCTAGATTATATTACATATATATATTTACTACATTACTATTGAAATGTAAGATTACGATTAAAAATAATATGAAAAAAGCTAAATGTACGCTATGTACGCTTATCTCTAATGTAAGCACGTGTAAAAACTAATAATCTATTTAATTATGTGTGTAGGTTCATTAGCATTATTAATTGATATTTCTTACAATAAATGAATTATTCACAATCTCTGGTAGCTAGATAATACTTACACACATATATTATAATTACTTAAAATTATATTGTACGTATAGAAAATTACATTTTCAAATGAAATGCGACGTGGAAATGTTAACTCCAAAAAGTTATACTCTTCTTAAAAAGAGTCATCGAATCATAAAACATGACATCTCTGGTTAATACAAAACCATCCAACCATCTTTGGATGCCACTGTCATACCGAGTCAAAGCTGATAAAAAAAACCCACTCTCAATACTGTCCAATCAATATCATTAAAGTATTATTTTGAAGTATGTATATCTAAGTATATAGTATTTGTTATATTTTTTACTGAAGCTTAGATTATAATATTTAGTGTACATATACATACATATAAATAGAAGTTCATCCCAGAGTAATTTCCGAATTCGAATATGAAGAGGTCGCCCAAGTCCGATGAATCTTTTTCATATAAAAATCTATGGGACTATCATAATTTTTGTTTAAAATAAAGAAAGGGTGCCCAGTGATTTAGCATTTTTTGAAAATTGATTTTTTTTTCATAATTCGAAAATACAGTCTTTCGAAAATATAGGGTTCAATTTTTGTAATAATAATGACAGTTTTTAAGGTTTTACAGCATTAATAGCAAACTTTAGCCTGTCCCGCCGCCCAGGTTCATTTTGTGGAGAGGGTCATCTTCATCGCCATTTTTTATTAACTAAAATTTTTTTTTCATAATTCTGAAAATGTTTTTGGGTGCTTTTTCATTATTATAATATACCTACAAAGTTTAAGTATCGTTTTTAATTACTTCACCTTCAAAAAAAAATTTAAAAATGCTTTAAATTCACGGGTGCGCTTAAGGTTATCGTTGGTATAGTGACGTAACTAGCGGGGACAGACGAAGGGGGGCTGTTGCCCTAGGCATAATGGCTTTTTCGGGTGACAAAATGGTGGTCGTCATTCGTTGACACTTTCAAATAATATTAAAAATTTCTATTGATCAGAACTTCAAATTTTATATACACCCCTGTTTTAATTCCCTGTTTTGCAATCGTGGAACTTTTTGGGGATTGAGAACAAGTTTCCTGGAAAATCAGGCTATCAGCAATACTTTTTTAGGGAACATTTTTTGACGTTTCACGCAAGTTTTATTCCCTAACTTTGTAACGAGGAATTATTAGCGGAAAGAAGTAATGTAAGTATTTATATTAATTTGATTAAATAAAAACGGTTTTAAAAATTTTTTAAAAGGTCTAACAACACAAATAAGAAGCAGCTAGAGATATTGGTGCAGTACTTGGAGTCCAATTTGGATATCGCCAAAAGCTTCATAAAAAGAGCCACTTTACTTCACTTTGTTTACAATTTTTTTTAATTCAGCTCACAGCTGAGCTGATGTCAAATTGCAAAATCACGGTTGCATTATTCATTGAATGGAAGTAATTGGAAATATTTTGGCAGCACTGACGGGAAACGAAGTTTTCCAATCCGAAATTATTCATGATTGCAAAAGTTTGCTCTCAGGAAAAAAAAAATCCGAAAGAACAGAGTTCCTTCGGACGTTCATGATAGGGGTGATATTGTTTTATCCGAATGAATTTTTTTTAGTAAATTTAAAGTTTTTTTTTAGTAAACTTTTATTTTTAGAAATTTAAATTTTTTGTGGGTATGTGGCCAAAAGTACAGGCGATAATAAAATGCGATAATGAAAATAGGGGCACTTTCGTCCAGGGCGATAATTATACAAGGTACGCCACTGCATTGGTCTCATTATTAAGATAACCTTTGGCGCCACAAATTTCTTATTCGAGATGTCACTATACTTTTTTTATGGGTTTTGGTATGTCAAACGCGGAAATCGCAATAACAACTCTTTTAATGATAATGTTTTCGATTTATGAACTTGTGAGTTTTTTCCCATTTTTTTTTTTTTTTTCAAACGTAGCATTATATATCCATTAGGGCTGTCCACAAATCAAAAGATTGCTCGCAAACAAGAAATTAGATATATTATTGTCATCTGATAAAAAAGGAAGTCTGAAATTTGATTCGATTAGTTACTTCCGATTTTTTCGGTAACAAAAGGAACACGGTATATCATAATATGCTCAAAAATTATGTAAAAATCGGTATGCTGTACTCATACTTAATATAATATTTAATGAATGCCTCCCACTTTTAATATTCTTACAACAGGTGCAAATACGTATTTAAAGATCCAGTTCTTAACTTCTTTGAAGAATTTATTTGAAGATGAAAACATTCCATTAAGTTAACGTAATTCGAACAAAAATATATGCAACGTTGATAAAAATTAATATCTCTTAAATGCATTGCAGAAATTCCATTCTTAAATTCTGAGTATCCCAACATTACATCAATAGAAAATCATTCCACGAAAGTAGTAGACATAAAAATTCAAATTGAGCACATGTTCAGTAAACATTAACAAGCATCTTTCTACGCTGTCTAACCTCACAAGTCGTCATCGTCTTTATTAATTTAAGTAATCGGAGCTCTAAGTGGTGGAACCACAATCAAAAAAAAATTTCTTGAAAATAATAATAACATTTGTCAAATGTTTCTAATTACATTAACCCAGCTGAAGAGTGACTGACACTTGCAAAAAAAAATATTTTTTGCTATTGTTATTGTTGTTGTACTCAAATAACTCGCTACACGTAATGGCATGTTTAATCATTTGCCTAAATTACAAGAGGTCATTAAACGTTGTTTGTTCGACATTATTTTAATATTTTTTAGTAAATTGATATCGTAGTCAAAAAATTTTGTTTTTTTTTTGCTTAAGTCCCACTTGGGTATCAAAATTTTTTTGGTGTCAAATGTTTTGCTTACATTCGGTGAACTAAATATTTAAAATTTTAATTAATTGCGTTTACGTAAGCCAAGGAAAAATCCCCTTAATTACATATATAAAAATAATGTATTTTTCTTCTTATCTATAAGTTCGTAATGTCTAGAAAATGTGGGCATATCCATGTGAGATAGAATTTTTAACAACTACCATTTAATAATTTTATTTTTTGAAAATTCTCTTGAAAGCGTTAAGTGAATTTAATTTTTGTTTTCATTCTCTTTTGTGGTATATCTCTGTTAATATAGCTAGCTGACTCATATGGTTAAAAGCAAGTTAGCCTCTATTAAGTCCCGAATAGTAATTCTGTCTAACTTCGGTCTAACTTCTGTCATGTGAACTTAGGGCATCTATAGCAATAAGTATTCACACAATAAATTCTAAGAATTACGCTTAAATCTTTATCTATATAGTATAGTTATGAAAAGGAAAATTCGCCCAAAAATTTAACATGTAAAATTGCCCGAAGCAAATATTTATTAAAGGGGCATTGTATTTTTGGCGTTATTTCGTAAAATTTTCCAATTTGGTTTTTGAGCAAGCATCTTATGAAAAAATTGTGAAAAAGCTCTTAAAAAAAATTCCTCAGAAAAAATATATGTTAATAACTAGTTTTATTAAAAAAAAATTCTCAAAAAAAAAACGAATTTGAGCATTAAATTTTATGTAAAAGCTATTAGTACGAGAGCTAGCAAAATCGAAAAAAAAAAAAACAAGAATTTCAGAATGGCTAGTTTTTTGATATCCTCTCTCTTTCATTATATCGGTAGGCATGGGGAAAGTCTGGCTAGCAGGAGGTGTTGCGTTTGTCTGTACGCGTCATCGAAAGTTGCGGATATAGCTTTTGTAAAAATTGTTATAAATTGGGAACATCTGAATGATGTCAAAAATATGGGTGTCATAGTAAAGATAATTTAATGGCCTACAATAATATTTAGCTATCCTTTAATTTTGGAGATATGACGACTTTTCTGAAATTTTGACCAATTTTTTTTTTTTAAATACCTTATTTTTTCCAAAAAACGTGTTAATGACCTACGACTTTTTTAGCATGGAAATGTTTTGAGGGACATTTTCTTAATTCAAGTAAATATATGCTAAAGCCGACACGATGTATTATGTAAGTATGAACATCTTGCTCAGACAAGCAAATTTGCTAGGGAATGACCCTTTGGCATGTGGCGAGCTTACTTTAAAAGGGGAGACAGAAGAGTAAGTAGGGGTAAGATTGAACTTTTGAATGGAGTGTTTTTTTGAAATTATATCAACTATAATACTCTGCGTGGAAAACTGAGATTTAAACTTTGTAGGAACATCATCATCAACTGTTATCAACGTAAAGTAATTTGAGTTCGCTGAGTTCGAATCTGTCATCTTGATTCAGCATTCGAGATAACGGCAAATCAGCCTGATTTAGAGGTTCGGTATCTGAGATAATGTTTTTCCATATGAAAAGACCATATTTTCGTTAAACGAACATTTTATTCAAAATTTTGCCAAAGGTCATATGATAAAATTCTCAGTCGCTTATTCCTTTACAAATTTTTTAGAAAATTTTAACAAAATGCTATGTATTTTCATGTATTCTTTCATTTGAATTAAAAAAAAAAAACTATATAAACTAAAAGTTTTCAAAATTACTCCTACCTATCTTACAAAGCGGTTCAAAAACATCAGCGTTTATTAATAATGGGGAAAACGTTAGCTTCTCATCTTTCTTAGATTCCCAGAGTCCTACGTGGGAAAATTGTTTTCAAAACTTTTCTTGCATATTTTTCTTGAACAAAAGAAGTGATTTCCTTAGTGCTCGAATTCGCAGTTCGTAGTCGAATATTCAGACAAATCCACAATTTCTAGACTACCGAGTAAAGTTACTGTTTTTTGGTTAACAATAACATTTTTGGAAAAATGAGACCTTGGTACAATGTGTGGTCTGGAATGACCCGCTCGTAGTCTAAACCAAAGAAATTTATTAAGGTTGTTGGCACATTCTTGTATGTTTATTATGCGTCATTGACATTAAATATACATCGCCTGATTATCACCTGCTGCCACTTAAAATTGCTGAAATCAATAAATAAAATTGCTGATGTTGTAAAAATTCGGAAATCCGAACTAATTTACTTTGATATTAAAAAGAAAATAAATAAATACAAATTAACCTTTTTTTTGTGTTTAAACATTTTCGTTTTTTTCTGTTGACACTCAATTTTGCAGAAAAAAAAAACAGGTGAGTTAGTGCAAACTAGCTGCAATATCGGGACTTGGCGATATTTCGTTATATTTGTAAAAATGGTCGAATAAGTGTCGAAATAATGTTGAAAAAGTCGATATAGTACATATATATGAGCTGTTATATTTGAAAGTGGTTTAAGTCCCTCTTCGTTAAGAGCAAAATTCGAAAAAACTGCTGGAAAATTTGGAAAAAACTCAAAAAAATTGGGAATAAAGTCGAAAGATATTGAAAAAACCAAAAAATGTTGAAAGAGTCCAGAAATGTAGCAAAACTGAAAAAGTCGATAAAAGTTAAAAAAGTCCAAAAACGATGCAAAATGTTGAACATTATTGAAAAATCGAATAGTGTTGAAAATTTTTAAAAATTTTGAAAAATTCTTAACACATCAAAATAGATATTTTCTAGTAGACAATAGATCAAAGATAAGAAAATAATGAAAACTTTAATTCGCTCATTCATTTATAAGTAACAATTATACAAAATTTAATAAAAATTCTGGTTTGTTATATTATCATTACAGGAAAATTAATCAATTACATGATGCCATTATCAATTAATCATTCAAACGACTTCAAATACCAACGGACAAATATGTACAGTACATTCAAGTGTAAATGGAAATAAATAGGCAGATCATTCGTCAGCGCAATAAATTCAAATCAAATCTGTCACTCTATTGCCATCAAAGTTGTTGGTCGCATAATGGTGACATGACAGCTAAAATTGTTTTTCATGTTGCAAAATATTTCTCTTTACGAGCAAACGTCAAACATACAGTAAGCGATATGCATAAAAATTAGAAAATGCTAATTTTTACAAATGTTTGTACTTAACGTTGTTGTAATTGTCATCTTAAACTGATACTTAAACAAGTCTCATTAGCAGATGACTTATGTGAGGTTGGTTTGATTACTATTTTTAAGTCCTTGAGATATGTATTTTAAAAATAAAAGAAATTTTAATTTTTATTCAATGCTACGTCAATGTATTTTTTTAACTTCTTTACAACATCTAATTTACCTAAATTGATTTTATTGCCATCGTCAACTTTCATTGGTAATCAAAACGAAAACAGACACGAAAATTCAATCAACCAAAATATATTCGGAGTTGAAAATTTACTTCAAATATCAATTAGTGTAAAGAATCCAAACGGGGAGTAATTACACTGGATATTAAAATACTAACACTACTTTAAGTAAGACATATAGGGAGAGATCGAACATCGAGCTGTCAACAAAAACTTAATTGATATATAAAAATTTTGTGTCACGGTGCTTGTCCGCGGTAAACTCTGGAACTATTCAACCAATTTTTATGAAATTTGGCTAATGTCTGTAATTTGGTCTATCTTAGGTTATAGGATAGTTTTTATTTCGATTAAGTGCATATTTAGGGTGGCCCTCATAGAAAAGTATTTTAAAAATAGCATTTTCACAAAGACTGGACAATCGATTCACATGGAATTTACACCACGTGGCTCTAATATTAAGTGAAATAGCTTAGGCCACAAAACTTTTGCTTAGGGTGCATATTTAGGGTGGCCCTTAAACAAACATATTTTTAAAATATTTTCGTGAAGACCGGTCAATCGATTCACATGGAATTTTCAAGACGTGTCTTTTATATTAAGGAGAATATCTTAAGTTTTGAAACTTCTATTTAAGGTGGCCCTCACACAAACATATTTTTCAATAAGTAACATTTACATGAAGACCACTTAATCGATTCACATGGTATTTGCACCACGTTTCTGTTATATTACGGAGAATAGCTAAGGCTGTAAAACTTTTATTTAGGATGGCCCTCATACAAACATATTTTTAAAATTGTTTTTTAAATGTTTCTAATGGTCTATGAAAGGTTTTTGCAAAGTTTGGTTTAGAAAAATGGGCAGTGACACGCCCTCTAAAATCAAATTATTCATATCTCATCAAGCATATGAATGGGACTTGATATAAAAAATACGGGCAAAAGTAAGTTTCACTGGAAAAATGGACTGTTTCGCTTATCGGTCATTATTTTACAAACCGCACAGCATTTTGGACTTGGTATTTTAGAATCGCCCGAAATTTTTTTTGCAGCTTATATACATAAAATTACTAGACCCATGTTTTTTGTTTTTGCTGAAAAAAAATTTTTTTCGAAAATATCCACATATGAATTTTTGATAATTGGCGGGATTTTGTTAAATGTACTCTTACTTGAAGTTTATTATCTCCAGTTCTACCGATCCGATCAATGTCGGATTTTTTTATTTAATAGTCTATAATGTTAGCTTTTGCAATAAGTTTAAAAAGAAATTTATACTGTCAACAAATGAAAAATAATAACAATTTAATTGTTTAAACAGTTTTAATATGATGTTTCTCTAACTGGAATACATTGAAAAAAATAACATTATGTTCCTTATTCTTTTATCTACAAAACCCATTTTACAAAAAAGTGAAGCCTTTGTTAGATCGGAAGTTATTAAATATTTTCGAGCGCAAGTCATGAATTCCAGAACAAATTTAAAAGTGCAGCGTGCGACGAGTCAAAACAATGGAACGAGTATCTGACACTCGTTATTAAATTTTGATTTTTTCAATTTAATGCAGAAGCTAACGTTATAGACTATTAAATAAAAAAAATCCGACATTGATCGGATCGGTGGAACTGGTGATAATAGACTTCAAGTATGAGTACATTTGACAAAATCAAGCCAATTATCAAAAATTCATATGTGGATATTTTCGAAAAAAAAATTTTTTCAGCAAAAACAAAAAACATGGGTCAACTGAATTTGTAAGAAGATGCAAGAAAAAAATTTTCATCGCATTTGGAGAAGTCGAGGTTTTTTTTCCAGAATTTTTTGCGGTTTGTAAAAGAACGACCGTTATACATACATGCCTCGCTTGAGTTCATACAACCTCCGGAACACCTACCGGAAAGGGCAGGACAACGTCTGCCGGGGCACCTAGTTAGTTAATAAAAACTTAAAGGCAATATTTATGAGTGTAAATATTAAATGTATACAGATTTTTTTGGCCGCTCTTTGTTTCTTATATTTATTTTTTCCAAAAAAAATTTAAAATGTTAAAATTTTAAAATTCATATGATAGATGCGATTTTGGATTTTCTCCTAAATTACACAAACTAAAATGATTAATGAGTTGAGATAAGCAAAACTTAACACAGCAAGTGGTCAAAATGTTATGAAAACTTTGGTTTGCACTAAACTAAAAGAAAACTGTTACCAAATTACGTGCTATGCAATAATGAAATATAGGTATGAGCTTTGTTTGTAAAACGAAATGCAAAAATTATAAAATTTACCATTACTTACATTAAATTATTAAAAATAAAAGAAATAAATAATCTAAAACAATTGCGTTGTGCGAAATTTATTCAACAGCCAGAAATTGTCATGTTTCGCATATGTACTATACATCATGTACATAAATTTCCAGACAAGATGACTTCATGCTTTGTGCAGTCAACCATCTTCAAACTCTTTTTTTTTAAATTAGGAAAGAAAACGTGTTTTACTTTGTGTTATAATACGTTCTAATTTACTAAAGTAAAATGAAAAAAAAATTGTTATAAAAAATTTGCACAAAATTGCCAAATAAACATGAATTCACAAGTTGAACTAATTGGGATTTGGTAACGGTTTTCAATGGTTAAATTAAAGTCAACTTATACAGTAGATCTCTTTCATAGAGCTTTATATATTTTTTTTGTATAATATGAAGCATTACTGGAAGAATAGAGAAATTTTAAAAATTTTGGGAGTTAGAAAATCTCGCATTACATTATACGACCTGTGATTGATATTTTGAATTTTGGCGATTTTTTCATAGGAAATAAATCTAAAATCTGATATCTATTTTACAGGATATTTCTTGAGAATTTTTTTTTATATTTTAGTCAATATGCCCTTTTCGTTTTCTTACGATTTCATTTCTTTTTTTTTCTGCAAAACGCAACGCTCATACATATATTAAAATGCATTAATACTTGAAAATCAGCACAATTGATAATAAATTTAGTTGAATTGAAATTTTATGCGATATCTCGTTAATTTGCATTTTAAATTCTTTTGTTTCTGTTTAGCACCATTTATCAAGACCGCGTGTCGGGGTGTGTTTCTTTTGCACAGATTTTCATAAATTTTTCATTTGTCTATGACAAATCTTTCTGATCGTATTAGCATATTTTGTAGACTTTTCTGCAGCATTAAAAAAAACGTAAACTGCCTTAGGTTTGCGCTTTTGGTTGCAACTTTGATCGTGAGTTTGCTAAATAAACGTATGCGTCAATTAGGCGTCAAGTTTGTTAATTATTTATGGCACAGTTGCTGCGGTTGTTGGCATTGGAGCTGCACATTTTGTTAGATAAGAAGTAGAAGACAAGATATAATTTTTTAATCATTACAGATAATTGTTCTTCCATCTTAATTAATAATATATTGTATGATAGAAATAAATATTAAATTTAATAAGCTAACCTTCCTTTGCTTAGATGATATTATTTATATAGTTTTAATTTTTTTTTTTCAGTGGTTACAGCATACTGACTGCACCAAATTTATTTTCGAGCTTTTCGAGTTATATAAAAAATAAATAAAATTTACCCCATGTAGTTTATCACCAAACGCTCGAAGTTTTTAATCGTTTTTTTACTCAAAAACTTGTAGACTTACAAAAATGCTTTGAGTTATATTCTTATTTTATGAGCTTTTAAAAAAAATTTAATAAACAATGAAATTTTTATTTTAGTAAAAAAATCGTGCATGGACTTCTTTCTTAATGCATTTTATTTTTTTGTTTTTAAAGCTCATAAAATAGTAAACGTGAGACCATTTTTTCTATAAGTCTGCTGGTTTTCGAGTAATAAAATAAGTACAAAATCGACGTTAAGGAGTTCAGAAATTTTTTTTTTTTTTTTCATTTTCTAACCATTACTTTTTTTTAATTTTGATAATAAAACATGTTCCATGCCTTAAGTCTACAAAGAAAAATGTCATTCTTAGCACATTCAAATGGTTCAGGAAACTGCGTTTTTGAACGTTGTTTTATTTCTCAAGTAAATGTGCAGCTACATTTGATGAATTTTCTTGAATTTTGAATGATAATTAAATTCAAAAATTTGCTCATTAATTTATTTCTTGAAATTTTTAGTAAAATTTTTGGAGTTTTACATAAACACTAAAGGTCTGCATGAGTGCACTCGAACCGACCATCAAGCCACTCGCCACGTTACGAGTCAATCGAGTTTTTGTGCACAAAAACCACAAATCAAATCAAAACAAATCGAAACACCAAGCAGAAGTGAGTGCCTGCACTTATCTGAAACAAAAATGTGGCATTTACATACGTACAAGTGCTTTCTTAATTTAATCAAATGCAACACTATCATGTGCAGACGAGATAAAGACTTCGATGTAGCACTGCATCTAAGTTACTTATGCGACGAACCTAGTGCTTTTTGGAAAATTTGTAGAGAAATCTTTGTAAATCAAATGTGAAACCTATAGAAAGTCCTGAATGAGGATTCTTAGTTTAACCTTTTAAGAAATTTAACATTATTGGCAATCCGACTTTAACTAATCTGTATCATAAAAGGCCATTATAATTTGCTGATAACTTTTTTTTTCTAGGAAATTTCATATCACTTTAATTTAAATGTTCGAAATACATTAACTCACCTCAATTCCATTTAGTTGAACGCTGCGTTTGCGTGTGATATCGATATGCCGACCAACTTTATCAGTGTTGCTGCCACTGCTGCTGTTGCTGCTGTCGGCGTTAACAACAACACGAGGAATGTGCAGCAAATTTAAAAGAAAACTTACGCTCAAAATGAAGAGAACAAAACCACCAGGTGAACACATAACGAAATAACGACAAGCCCACCACAGTAGTATTCACACATGCGCAGTGTGTCACTCAACGGACTCACGTGCTGGCAACGCACACAGAGAGAAAATCGCGACAAATGCAGATGCGCGCAACAGAAAAACTAAAGAAAATTTACCGCGAAAATTTAAATTTTTATTACGCGCTCGCGAGTGTGTGCGTAAGTTGTAGTTAATTTGTGTGCGTTTTAGTAGTGGGTGATTTGGACGGTTGGCTTATTTATTAAATTTCTTTCTTTTTTTTTGTTTTTTGTTGTTCTGTTGATTTCTTAATTGCTGATTTCTAAATTTTTTTATTTTGTTGTTATTAAATTTTTAATTTTTCACTTTTTTTTTCTTTTCGCTTTTATTTTAATACCGTTGCATAAAATTATTGTAGTTGTTATTAGTGCAGTTATTATTTTCTGTTGTTGTTGTTGTGTTCATTTATTTGATGAGCCATTTGTTGTTGTTGCTACTGTTATTGTGAAAAACTACATATTCTACCTTGCGTTGTACGAATTTTATTTTTTTTTTTTTTAAATTAAAGATATTTCTTCAACATATGAGTTGGTAATTTTTTTATTTAATGTTTTTGCAATTTACAAATGAGTAGTGAAAATTAAATTGAGTGGTACGAATTTAATCGAGCGTTGAATCTGAAAAAGCGATGAAAAAATAATTCAATATATAATTTGATCACAGCTTACAGTTTTCTGTTGAAATTTGGTTTTTACATTGATCGAAATTGAATAAAATACCGCTCAATGAATGGTTTCGCCGCTTAGAGTATAACCAAACCCGGTTTGTTTGTTTAATAACCACTCAAAGCCTTATTAAATGGCCTGCCTTCAAAATATGAATAATGTGCCGATCACAAATAACTGTTGAATCCATTTAATCACACTCAAAATATATTAAAACTGGGCTATCAATTGGGCATGCAAAACCTTTTTTATCGGTGTAAGTATGTATCCAATTTTGATCTAATTGATTTTAACATACATATATCTTTTGATATGTTTGGGGAAACCTATTTTAAGACATTTTCAAATGATATGCTTTGCAAAACTTTAATATTTTGACTTCTGACGCCTCTGCTATCAGACTTATATTATCTGTGCACTGTGACTAGGAGTCACACAGTGTATCACTTTCATAGTAGCCGCGGCCAAAAATAGTAAACGTTGTTCAATTGTAATGAAATTTGGTATATGATGGTTTTTGGCATAATAAAAAAAAAATAGAAAAATCATCAAAATCGGTCCATTGACACGCCTACCTCCCATATAAAAAAAAATTTTATTTGCTTTAAGTTCGTTATTTTTGACACTAGATAGACTAAATTTTGTGTGTGATGTTTTTTTGGCATAATTAAGAAAAATTAAAAAAATCATAAAAATCGTTCCATTAACACGCCCTCCTCCCATATAATATAAAACTTTTATTTGCTATAAGTTCGTTATTTTTGACACTAGAAAGATTAAATTTGGTATGTGATGTTTTTTTGACATAATTAAAAAAACTTAGAAAAATCACATAAATCTGGCCATTGCCACGCCCACCTTCCATATAAAACTAACCTATTAATTAATTTAATATCGTTTTTTTTTTTGTACACTAGAAAGTTAAAATTTTATATGTGAGATCGTAGTAACATAAGTATTTAACATTATTCAGAAAATGAGCAGTTTTCCGATAACAATGAAAGCCGGTAACAACGAAGAAATATATTTTATTGTATTATTTACACATTGGAACACAGCTGTCAAAAGAAAATCAAACGTTACAGTGTCATTATCAAGTTGGAACTTGAAATTACGCGGTTCGTTGCGAATTGAATAAAAGTGCAACTTCCCGACTGTTTTTTAATTATTATTTAAAATTTTTTTTATATTAAAATTCATAATCAGTGAAAATCAGATTTGCAATTAGTGTTTCTGTATTTTCTTTGCATATAATATCGAAATACTTACTATAAATATCCCAAAACCGTGTGATATAAATTTACATCATCATGCAGTAACATATCTTGAATTGTATGGCAAAAATTTGTACTGATTAAATTTGTATTATATATTGTTTTTTTTTTAGAGAGGTCTAAAACGTAGAACCTGCGTTTTTTTTTTTTTTTTCATCTGGCAGTTATCAATTCCTCGATTTTGTACGAAAATAATACCCAGAAAAAGAATATACCAAAAATAGTTATACTTACATGGGGCCAGTTCAGAAATGGAAAAGCCCCTGTGCTGTACAACAAAGGAACCACTAAAGATGCTAAAAGAGGGTATCCGGGCAGTAGTGCCCTAGAACAAGAATTGCAATCAAAAAAGGAAAGGTTCTTCAGCTCCTCCTCCTAAAGGCATAACGGAAAATGGGTTTGAACATTGGCCAAAAGTAGGTGGTTCACTTTAGTGCAAATATCCTAAAAGCCAAGGGGACTCCACAACCTCATGCCGTAAATGTGGGGTGAATCTACGCCCAAAAACTGTTTTTTTAATTACCATAAGGAATAAATGTGACCAACACAAATTTGATAATGAACTTATTTAGTACTGAGCTCAACAAGTAGATTTGCATGATGATGGATATTTCCATCTATCTGTTTTTTAATAATTTTATACCATTTATTTCAAGTAGGATTTTTTTAAATATTTTTCTATTAATCTAGAGCACAAATTACATCACTGTGATTTATTTCCCAGAAAAAGAAAAAATCATGCAAAGAAGGGTTAAGCAAATAAAAGGTTAATTTTATATGGGAGGTGGGCGTGGAAATGGCCTGATTTTTATGATTTCTCTAATTTTTTCTAAATTATGCCAAAAAAAAACATCAAACACCAAATTTAATCATTCTAGAGTCAAAAATAAAGAACTTAAAGCAATTAAAAGGTTAATTTTATATGGGAGGTGGGCGTGGCAATAGCCAGTTATTGTTATTTTTCAAAATGTTCTTAATAATGCCAAAAAAATATCATATACCAAATTTCATTACAATTGAACAACGTTTACTATTTTGGGCGCTGTTACTATGGAAGATACACTGTGAAAAATGTTGAAAAAAAGTTAACTTGGCGCACCCTAACGTAAGAAAATTCTTTGGATTATGATTTTACATAGCTTTATACGTTATTTAACGCTGGAACCTCAAAAGTTGTTTTAAGTGTATTTTAATTTTCTTCTTCTAAAGTTTTTAATGATCTTGCGACTTTTTGAGTAAACCTAACTATTTTAATATAGCAGAATTTTACATTTGTTTACAGTGTAAGCAATTTTATTAATATTTCTAGAATGGAAAAATTCTATATTTCTTTTTTCATATATGACATGTCTATATTTGCTCATGAAATCTTCTTCGGAAAGGGTACAAAAGTGTGGGATAGAAAACAAGCCAACATACAGAGGAAAAGTTGAATATGATACTGTATATTTAATAAAGCATAACTTTTTAAGTAGTTAAAGCATTTTAATAAAATTTTGGGATTTTCTTATTTGAAGTATGTTCTTTTAATCTGCATAAAAATTTAAGTCATTTTTAGACGTGGAGCAACAACTTTTGGAAACATTATTTTATTCCCACAGTACAATATAACCGTATTGATCAAGAATTCGTCGAAGTATCCAAATGTTTGTCAGTGTGACAATATTTGGGGCATTTTCGTACTCTTACTTCCTCATTGCGTCATTAATATACAATTTTTGATACAATTTTTTAATAAAAGTTTTAGTACTAGAAAAAAACTTTCAAATTAAATATATTTAATTAGTAACAGAAACTTGGGATAAGCTTTGAATATTGTGTACAGCAAAAAATGTATTATTTCAACCAACTTCATGATATAGACCCTGCCCACCGCGTTATACAGCATCGGCCATCAGCAAAATCTTGTGCCGTCTTGTTTCTGATATAGAACTTATAGCTTCATAGATTAGAAATGCCTTTCTTCATATACATAGATACATATCTATCTCATTAGTAAATAAGTCATGGCCTACAATTTTTGATATTGGGTCCTAAAAAATATCTTTTTTGACTAGGAGATCAACTGACGTTCACAGTAAACTTCATTCTCACAGTAAAATTTGTAATATTAGCAAATACCTTTCCAGCAATATATAGATATGAAATTATATCAGTGGTAAAGAAATCATGGTTTCCGAGAATTTCGTATTTTGACTTGTAGGGCCTCTTATATGGAAATTAAGACTTTGATCTCTTTATAATAATTATGAAACTATAAATAAGCTTTCAAATAAGGTACATACATACGTATCTACACAGAAAAAACTAAACTCGAAATTATTGTAAATATTAATCAAAATTTAAGAAAAATTAGTAGGTAATTTAGTAATTTAGAAACGGTTCGAGTGTCTATTAAAAATTACTAAGCGTAATATAAAAATTGCAACTGAGCAGGCATTAATTTTTCGAATGCAAGTTTTAATTTTTACAAAGTAGATATTAAAATTTCTGCAATAATTTATTGTATTTTAAAAGGACTGTACTATTTTTTAATAAGTACATTATAAAGTTTGTATGATGAAATAATAATAACTGAAATTGATTTTTAAAATTTTTTGTGTGTTGAACAAAATTGGGACGGCCAGCGAGTTTCCGTTGCCGCTTTCCCGACCCCGTCCCAATTCTGTTCAACACATTACTTCAAAGCCAATTAGTAAGAGTTTGGCAAGCCTTATGTATTTATTTTTTTGCTTGAACATGTTGAGAACTCAAACAGAGTACAAATTAAAAACAAAAGAGAAATAAAATTTAATATAATAAAAATTACTAATCTTGAAATAATTTTTCTATAACTACTTTTTAAAAATTATAAAGCAGAAATCATATATTATAATGTGAAATATGTAAAAATTCTAATGTTGCAATTTATTGAAATTTAATAAAATCTTTGTAAAATTTCAAATTTTTTATGTGATAATTAAAATGAAGAAATTAATTTTCAATATGTACTAAAAAATGTAAAATGAAAATAATTGCAAACTAGAATAGAATTTTTCATAATGATTTTTTTATTTTTTACTATAAAAAAGTAATATTTTTTTTTCAGATTTTAATTTTTATCATCTCCTAATAATTTTTAATAAAATTTGAGCTGGTGTTTTTTCAGTGTAGTCCTATCTATTGCTTTAGTATATCGTTTAAAACTCTCTGATGTTTTTTATGATAAACGAAACGAAAGCTTTGAGACCTCTAGATTTTTCTGAATTTTCGTTGTTAGGAAAAGGTTTCCAAATAAAACGAGGGTTGCTATAATAATTTAGTTTCGTAATTCAATTGCGAATTTCATTGAAATACCTTTCGGACGCGGTAAATTAGTAGAAACTTATCGACATTTGTAGTTTCTAAAGCTTTTTGCCCAATTTGGAATACTTGGTTGAATTAAAAGTATCATTTTTTTTTTTGAAAATTACATAGATGGTGGAGTTATGCAAGTTCCAATTTTTGTATCAAGTCAAATCATTAGACTCAATTGGAAGAATATTTTGCTGTAGAGTCCGTGAATGCAATTGGAATGGCTGCATAGTATTTTTTTAAAATCGATTGTTAGCCTTAAAAATATCAGAGATAGCCAAAAAAATTGTGTTTTTTATTGCTAGAATTCTATCACTCTATCCACTTTCAAAATAAGCAATATCATTGATTACAACCTGTGTGATACGATTAATGAAGATATGTATGTATTTTTCATGTAACATTTTAAAGTAAAATAAAAACATTACAACAACAAAAATAAATGTAGCATATAATAACGGTAGCTGTAATTGCACTGTTTATGCACTAATTAATTGTTGTAGTGTTGTTTTTATTTTAATCTGTTTGCATTTCTTACTTTACTCGAGTTTCGAATTAAATTAGAAACCCTCACAAATAGCGCGCTCATTGCTTAAGTCTTTTTAACGCCGCTGAGTTGTATGGTATTTCTTTTGTTGTTTTCTGTTTAAGTTTTTTTTTTTTTAATTAGTACATATATTCAATTGATACATATTAAGATATTAATTCATTTGAAAGCAAATCGAATATTAAATTTGTAATAACATTATCTTGCAAAAAAAAAAAAAGTTATTATATTGCATGTGCTTTCTAAGTAAGTCTGTCTCAAACGCTTGATCATATAGTTTTCGATTTTTATAAGAAATTATTTTCTATGTGAATAAGTTATTTTTAATGTTGTCTTGCATTCTTTTTTACTAGCATGTTTGACTTAACATAAGCCATTTCATGGAAGCACTTTTACCACAAACATTATAGTCTGTTGCTTCTTGCATATATGATCTCAATACATTAAATACTTCCGATTTGAATTATTTGTGGTTTTCATGCCTAATAGCAAATTAAAATATGTAAGTTAGTCAGTGAGATGGTATTTTCAGTAAATTTGTATCATTTTCAGTAGAATGGTTTTAAGTACATTCGGCCCAATCTACGAATTTCCAGTACATTTTCAATACATTAGGACAATTTTATAATAATTAACTTTTTTTTTTTTTTAGTAAAATTTGATGAAATATGTGTAAAGAAAATTGTTTTTGTGAATTTTTATTTTTTTATGAAAATTTCGCAATTTTTTCTGGGTACCTTCATATAAGTACACAAAAAATACATTTCGACTCATTGTGATTGCCTCGCATATGGCCGAAAATTCAGTTGCGATTATCTTCACAGAGCACCACCGATTGAAACTAAATAAAATATTTATGTGTCATAGTCATTTGAAATGGTCTTTGAAGCTGTAGTCCCCCAAATATTTTAGCAGCAAGCTCTGAAAATTATAATAACTGCACAAAGTGAATCAAGAATAGCTCAAAAGCATCGTTCCGCACTTTACTTCTGCTTTAAAAGGGATATCAAATTCTTCTGATTCATATCGATGAGCTTCTCGTTTTGAGGTATTTTTTGAGGCCAACTTACCACTAAAACATATGAAAATTTGAAAGCTATGAAGTAAGCGCTTGACTCGAAATGAAGCGAATTTTGCTTGGTTCACATTCGGATATATGTATATTAAATATGTGTACAAACATATATAAAATTTAACAAATTAAAAACATTTCATTAATTGGTTTAAATAAAAATTTTGATGAATTAAAATTCTCTATGCGGTTTTCAAATAGTAATTGACGAATTGAAGACAGAGTCCTTCAGTCCTTCAATAGAATGTGTCATAATTCAATTTGTAATATAAACGAAAAGTTGAAAACTGTTGAATTTTGTATGCTCCTGCCCCTATCTCCAGCCTAATACACATCTCCATTCCCGTCCTGGACCAACAGACATTGTCCTGCCTAAAATTAATTGACTTAGTGGAAAACATGTTTTTGCCTGTATAAGCTGTGTCACGGCCACTTGAGAGTTTTCGTCTACTTAAAATTCGAAGCTTTTTTTAGCAAAAGGAACACCCATGTTAGAGATTGCAGCAATATTTCACTTAATATAACTTTGGCAAATGTTTATGTATGTAGAAGATGCCATTGGCTTAAGCCCTATCAATCCCATCCATTTTAAGAGTTTAGAGCAATCGCCATCCTCGTACCAAACTTTGATATAATTTATTACATAGCACAATCAATATATCATATTTAGTTTTTATAATAAAGTAAGCTATCATATATCAATGAATGTTGTCACTATCTCCTTAATCTATATTAAAGGCATTAGAGCTTTTTCTGAGTATATTTTTTCAATTCTACTCTCTTTTGATTCAGTTTAAGATATTCTTGTTTGACATCCACCTACTAAATTTCACAATATCTTGCATGATCTTCGAGATATGAAGTGATAAGTTTTCAAAACTAGGACGATGTTACGCTTCTCTAAGTGTTTTTACAAAATTTGAGCACTACAAACATCTATGTAGTACTTGTGTGAACCATTCCTAATATTTGCGTAAACTTGCTTGGATTGCCTTAAAAATCTCTCTCAGATTACTATTTAAAAGTTATTGCTTGTATGGGAGATGCTACGCTCTCTTGTCAAAATCTGCTAACTTTTTGCCATAATGCTTAGCCAATAAATTATTAGAATAATTACAAGATTTGTTTACATCGCTTTAAATAGCTCTCTCAGTTTAGCGTTCTTAAACTTTTGTTTAAGAACGCCTTTTTCCAAATATTTAAGTGAGCTTTGGTTGCTTTACCTTTATTAATTTTCTCTGTAAAGCATTTTAAGGTTTTACTTGCATGAACGATAGGAGCGTCTTTGAACCGATTTCACCGATTTTAATCTCACGAACTACTGTATATTGAGGATGTAGGCGCTGCAAAAAGTTTCATTAAATTATCTCGCTTGGTTTTCCTTTGTTTTACACGTAAGTACAAATGACTGGATATAAAACTTTAGAAGTGGCTTTGAACAAGAACATATAATCTTTCTAATACCATCCATGCCCCTTTCTATACACTTAAATCGGAATCTTGTGTGCAGTGTATAAAAAATAGATGACGGCGAATTTTCTTCTTTTACATTCTAAGCAAATTATTTTGATCAAATTCTTTAAAATGATTTTACAATCTTTTTGCTTTTTGGATACTAATTTGAATTTCGCGCAATAGCTTTTAAAACGATAAGAGTAGATGATCCTAAATTTTTTTGCAGAAAACATCCAAAAATTTTATATCATGAAAAAGATAATTTGTTCTTCTACGTAAACCGAAATGAAAACTGTAGCTCTCAAAAGGGACCCGTTCTTACAAGCACCTTTATTACAATCCCTTCAACAATCTGAAACTTGAAGATAAACTTGCGATTTTTACCTTCATTACTAGAAATCTTTTAACTGATTTCCGGAATTCCTACTTAACTATTAAGCTTCAAATGTTGAAAAATTGTTCTTGGTCAGTTATTCATATGGCGCTGCTCTAATGTTATGATCGTTCTACACACGCAATTATGTCAGAGTAGTGCTGATGATGGTGTTTTGATTTGGAGTTTTTTTTTTCACTTTTCAAATTTTTATGAATTATATTTTTTTAAACAAAAATTACTTTTTGTTGCTCATCCGTAACGTGTTGGCATTTTTTAATGGAAAGTTAAAGCGCTCAATGGTTAATTTTGAATGCTTTAAAATCTATCTAACACTTTGTAATAAAATTACTAGAAAGGAAATAATATTTTTTCATATATTTCAACCGCACGAATTTTGCGCATTTCTAAAAGAAATGAGAACTCTTTTTTTTTAATTCAACTCGAAATCACAACCGTTAAAGCAACAAAAAAAGTTAAACGCAACACAAAATTTACTACGCTTTTCCGCGTCAGTTTTTGCCACTCCGATGGTTTGTTTGCGAATGAAAATCAAAACTGGAAAATTGTTGGCAAGCGAGCACGATCATCGTCGCTTACAAAAGTCGCGTCATCGTCATCGCCGACGTTGACTGCATGCAGATCGCTGAAAACGCTGAATTTTCAGTCTTTGATCGTAGCGTTGAGTTTGATTTCACACTCGCAGTCGCAATTGATGGATTCGTGCTGTGACGAAGAATTTTATTTACAATATTTCATTATTATACTCGTAGATACTCTTGTGTGTTTTGGCTTGATTTATGGCTGTAATTCAAATGCAATAAAATATTTTTATTTGTATTTATAACATTATTTTTTTGTTTTTGTATTTTATTATTGATTTCAGCTCTACACCATTAATTAACAATTTAACGTTAAAAACATTGTATACTTTAAGGCGTTTACTCAAGAAAATTGCATTTTAATTGTAAATAATAGCAAAAATTATAGATTCTACCCCTATGCTACCAAACATGCATCATCCTTAGGGTGTTTATTTTGAAAGTTTTGTAGATTATATAATTTTTTTATTTTGCTTATGTTTTAGCATAGGGTTTAGAAATAACTCTCACAAAATCATAATTCCTTAGCTCAACCCTGTCAACCCGTCAGAGTTTTGACTCCGATTTCATTGAAATTTGACAAAAAAACCGACATAGAAAAAATATGCCTTAGTTGTCAAGATATAACGTTTTAGATGCTTTTTTGTATGGGGAGCAGTGTTGGCATGTCACAAATGTCGCGCGACATTTACGTAAACCTTCGAGCCTTTGTGACAAACATTGAGTTTACGACAAATAAACGGAATTTCTTGCATTTGAATTTTCAATGGCATTTCACGATTACCTGTAAGGGGGGTTCAGATCATAAAATTGTTTGTCAAACATGTTCAAGTTCCATAGTATAATGTTTTGATGGTCAAATTGTTTAACAAACAATTTCAGTGTTGTGAAATCGAGGTTAATCTAGAGTTTGCGAAATATGTGACATTTGTGACATTTACGACAGTTTACGACGTCTGACTGTCGTAAACCTAAAAATCCATGTCACATGCCAACACTGATGAGGAGTGCCACTTGCTGATGTCAAACCACGCCCACATGTTTGTGTGAAAATGTGACTGAAAATGCATACAATATATATCCGAAAGAGTATAAGCATAAGCATAAGCATGAGCAATGAAAAATCAAACGAAAATTTTTGTATGAGGTTTTGCAAAAACTTAATCCTAAAAAATATATTTAAATTTAAAAAATATACAAAATAAGTATACAATATCCTTCTTTAGCACAAATATTTTGATTAAAAAATAAATAATTAAAATCGGTTCCGTGTAAGCAATTATATATAAGTAATATAGACTTACATGCATAAATACAATACAATACAATACAAGGAAGAAAAGAATGTCGAGCTATTTAGTACTTTTTAACTTCATTGAGAACTTTAATGATTCATCATTTAGGATACCTACACATCACGCCACTTTTAATTAATTTTCTATTTACCCTTCTCTGTATGTACTTATATAATTTCCATATCCACAGAATTTCTATGTTTTCAAAAAAACTAAAATTTATTAAATTAACTACTCAAATCTTAGCTCTTTTTGATATATAGTATGAGAAGTTAACAATTTTATTTTCAATAAATTAATGGTTACAAGACCATAAGTAGAGAAAGATAAAAAATCCCTTAGGATATTGTTATGCAAATTTCAGTTCAATTATACTAAAATTTTAAAAATAAAACTACAAATTTTTATCTCTTTCTAATACAAGGGATAGCAATGAAAAGACAATAAACAGAAAAAACACACAACAGCTAAATATGGTAATTATATTAAAAAAAAGAAAAACATTGGAGCTTAACACAATGGACCATAAGATGCATAAACCAAATACCTATGGGGCTATGATACCACAGTTGAGTTCCATTCACCATAGAATCAAAGGCGATTGTAACAAATAACATAAAGAATTATGGCAAATGCAACTTTGTAGGAAGCAATCAAATAAACAAATAAGCAAAAAACTATAATAAGCCCGAAAAAAAAGCTACGGTCAAGTGCCTTAAGATAAGAGGGTGTTTTGCATAGAACATTAAACAATAAACAAACTTAACCCATTTTCAGCCGAATACCAGCAAACGAAACAGAACTTTTATTGCTAAAAATATTAGCGCTGATGTCGATTCAAATAGATTAAACACCTTCACATATGTATAGTGCTTTGCTCCATGAATTTTTCACCAAAAACTGATCTCACAGTAGCAGGGTCTGATCAAAGAACCCATGAAGATAAATTATACTGTCGAAAATAAATAGGAAATATGCAAAACTTGAAAGAGGTAGCTGAGTGAACCCATTAGACGCTAAGCTTAGAACGTATATAACAGATATAGAGATTTTAATTTCCATCTTTTTTAAAATCTTCATCTCTTGTTCGGGGCCGTTCAAGTATTACGTATCGCAATTTTTGAAGATTTTTTACGCCCCCCCCCCCCCCTCTCCTCAAACGTTACGGTATCACCCAAGTGACCACGTTTACCGAAAAGTCACAATTATGTTGCGCAATGTACCGGAAAGTCATTTTACTGACTTTTGTTATGTTTTAGTCGCGTTTGCGAGAATAATAAATAAAACAAGAGATATTTAACTCACAGATTAACGCGTTGTTCGAACCATCCCCCCCCCCCCCACACTATAAGTGCGTTACGTAAGCCTTGAACGGCCCTTTAGACAAAAAAAAAAACAAAATAGTATAACATTTTAAATTACCATTACCGAAGACTTTCAAGATTTTCGTTTTGATAACTGGGTTATTTTACTTTGAGGCAAAATATACCCGCACAACTTGAGCAAAACTATTATTCTGCTTACCATCAACAATGGTATAAAATAGGTTAAAGAAAAATCTGTATTGCAACAACTCTATTGGAGTAGCTAACTGGCTGTATGTCAAATCTTGACACTGATCATCACCGTTGAATGTAGCTAGAAGCAATAAATAGAACAGAATAGAAATGAAACAAAAACAAAGCAGAAACAGAAACGAATCATTTATGGTGTTTCCGACGGAAGAGTTTCATATCAGCTTACTGATCTTAAGTGATCTGCTGCTGATCGCTTAACCGTTGAAATTTCATTGATATTTGCAGTTTATTTTTCGTTCTTTCCTTTTAAATTTTTTTCTTTTGCTTTTTCTGCAAAAGAAGCGTTGAAAGATTCTAGATTTTATCGTGCAACGGCGTTACCATCGTGTAGCATCTTAGACCTTTGGCTATCTGAAATGTTAATGAACATTTTAGATTTCATTCTGTATCGAATATTCTTTACGGAAGCAATAAATTTTATAATGAATTCGCAAATAAGAGATTTTCCATGTGTGAAGTTTTCTTATATGGATCGTGACTTGCATATGCTTTGGCTTTTTTTTTTATTTGGACAACTTGAGACAGTTTTTCTATTTCTCTATCAGCAAGTTCACCTTAATACTCAGTACATAAATTGTAGGATTTTACGAATTCACGAACAGAGAAAAATACCGCCGCTAAATGTCATTTTAGAGTGTCTTTATTTATAATATGTTCAAGTTCCTTATAAGGCTTTATTTTAAATTAATGAAAAAATTACACTGTTCTGCAAATTTGAACTTTCGGTCTCAATTGCCATTAATTGAGTTGATATTTTCCATCGACTTTCGCAAGCTGAACACAAATCTGAGCTCAAAATTTTTTCATCACTTATAGTTTTTGAGAAGATGGGGTTGAAACACCCCCAAAAAAAGGGGATTTTTAGTAATTTTTTTGATAATCGTTAGCACTGAGCCCGGGGCCTTAGAACCTTCCAAAAAGTCTCAAATTAAGGTTTATCCTCATAAAACTAAAATTTTATTCGCATCTGATCTTGAAATATAATCATAAATCGTAAGTCCTATTTTGATGAACATATGACATGTGCGATACGACTCTCTCAAAAATTTTGTTGTTTACAAAATTTTTATTATCACACGCTACTTTTTGTCTTAAAACTACTATACTTTATCTGTCTTTTTTTCTTTTGGAAACCGAGGATTGAGAATTACTTACGATGAAACGTTTCTTATAAGGTATAGGTGTTGTGTTAAGACTACTGGTCAAGTATTCATAGCATATAGTTTCGGATGTTAGCAGTTTGCCTTTTGAACTTTCTATTATACGTGAAGGTTCGTGTAAATTACTGGAAAACTGTTACGTAATTCTATAGAGCAAATTCGCTTACATTAGTCTATCATCTCCATTAAGTTTTTTACCGCTTTACACTGAAATACCATTACTTTGTTGGGTTCGGACATAGTCGTGTTGAATTTTTACTTTTCGTTCATCGTTAATTTTATGCAAGGTGTTACTATCAAATCAGTTTTTCTTTTGCGCCAAACTGACACTTTAGCATTTATATTTTATTCCAGTATATGTCTTTGCCGAAAAAAAATCTTTTTTTGAAAATATGCATGAACATTTCGATTTGGATTTTCTTCAACCTTCTCATACTTGAAATTTATTATCTCCAGTTGTACGGATCGGGTCAGTTTCGATTTTTTTTATTTAACGTTACGTTAGCTGTTGAAAAGTATTCTGCCAACAAATGAAAAATAATAACAATTTAATTGTTAAAATATTTCTAACATGCTAACCCCACAACTTGAATGAGTTTAAAAAAACACTATAATTCCTTTTATCTACAAAACTCATTTTACGAAAAAGTAAGGTCTTTATTAGATCAGAAGCTATTAAATATATGGGAGCGCAAATCACGCAGCATTCTGCACGTGCGTCAGAGATCTCAGCACCTATGTTTCAACTCCTCGACACCTAAATTATTTATTTTCATAAAAATTAAAAGTTCGTGGCTTAATATATCATACTGTATTTTATTAAATTTGTTAAATGGATCTCTTGCAACTCAAAGTAAAAATGAAATTTTTTTTACTTAATGGATACTTAATGATAATAGATTATTCCAGCATGAACGCAAATGCATCTTCAATTAAAAAACTATATTTATAAATGACAAAAGTAAAACGCAGATGCTTTTTAATGTTTCAATATTTATTTATATCTAAAAATGCTTTCTAGCAGAACCAAACGTACTTCATTGTTGGGGTCCACTTAAAATAAACCGTTGCACATTATGATTTTGCAGATAGCGAAAAATTATATTCTTTTCTTCTTTGCCTATAAATCTGTAAACTTAAATTTCAATGGCACTGCTGGAACACTAATAAAATGGCAAACGAATGCATTATCTGTTGGATAATTGTATTCTAACTTAAAGTGCCGCACTAAATTGGCAATAGTCAGCTCGACTTCAAGATCAACAATACGTTTTCCAACACAAGTTCGTGGACCAAAACCAAAAGGTAAATAAATGAAGGGGCTTAAATTCTCAGCCACTAGCCCTTTGGCCTCTGTACCACGTAGCCAACGTTCGGGTAAAAATTCTTGAGGGCGTGGATAATAACGTTCTTCGCAGAGTAATAAATTTGAATTCATAGCGCAACGAGTTCCTTTCGGTATCTGATAGCCATCGAGTACAATATCCATGCCTATTGCTCGAAAATTACCTGCGGTTATTGGGTAAATACGAAGAGCCTCTTTAATGCAGGCGCGCAAATAAGGAAGATTTTTCATATTTTCTATTGTAAATGGAATGGCACGACCATTCTGAGTTACTGCAGTGAGAATTTCTTGACGGAGCCTATCCTGTTTTTCTGGATTTACAGCCAGTAATAGCATTAAAGCGGAGACCAGTGATGAAGCCTAGAAAGTAAAAGAGAGATCATGAGCTAAAAAATGCTAAATAAAAATTTATAGACTAACCCAATGCCAGAAACTATCGGTGATATTAAGAAAAAGTTTTAGTAGAGCAAAAAAAAAAGTTGCAGAATTTGTAAAAACTTCGGAAATTATGCCTTGAATCAAAAACTATATCAAATTCAAAGTTATTAAGAAGAAACCCACATCAATTTTTTTGTCAATAAGATTGGAAAAGCTTTTCAAACATAGAAATCTAAGCAGTCAGATTTCTCTGCTTAATACCTACCGGTTCCACGCCCGCCTGCAGCATATCCAACGCCATTATCAATGCAATTTTACGATTTATCTTCAAAAGTTTCTCCAAGACACTTCTTCCTTCTCCAGCACTATTTTCACTTTCCGCACGTTCTATTGCCTCCTGGACATATTTATAGCAAAGATTAAATACCCCATCTGATGCTTTTTCGAAACGTTTGTATGTTGGAGTCCGAAAGTATTTGTAAAATGAAGGCTTTATATTTAAATCATACATTAATTTTATAAAAGTTCGCGAGCATTCAAATAATTCTTCCGCTTCCGTGGTGTCTTTCCGTTGCAAGATTAAGTCGAGTCTTTTATCCAAAGCAACAACAGCAATCGATTCAAATGTTAAACGATTTATATCTTCAAAAAAATTTCCCGGTACTTCATGTGTCACGGGATCACGTATCTCACGTATCCGTTGTACAAAATCTTTATTTACTTCCAACATTGGATCCAGATAAAGTCGTGCATTTTGCGGCTTCATTAGTATTGGATTTACAGCTGAACGGAAGCTGGACCAATCATTGCCACTAGAGGGGAAAGTAATTGTAAGAGATTTATATTATTTAACACATTTGAATTTCATACTTTCCTATTAGTCCTATCATATCCTTGAAGAATCCATCTTTTCTCCTTTCTCTGTAATGAACTATGGATTCAGCACCTGGGCGCTCTGGGTATGGACCTTCAGTACGATGTACTTTTTCAAAATCATTTAAATTAAATATCGATAATAGTGGTGGTTGTCCAAAAGCAGCAGGTATGAGGAAAGTATCACCATATTTTTTGCGGCAAATCAACATTAGGTCATTGAAGGATATTTTTTCGTATTCACCTAAAAATAGATGAGAACAATTGAATTTTGTAAATCAAAAAATTGGAGACAAGCCAAAAACGGAGTCATTTTGGTACCGTTCCTGAGTTGATAAAGGATACAAGAAGAAGAATAAGAGAATCGACAGCTTAATGAAAATCGCATTATTTGGTAATTCTTAAATCGATTTAAATGATATGAATATAAATTGATTAGTAATTTAATGAGCATTTCATTTTCAATTATTAATACATCAATTTATTTTTATCACTTATGATATAAATCGTCAGAGTCAGACATTCGCTCGCCCCGCTTACTTACCACCCTTCATAAAAGCTCGCATCATTTTAAGTCTTGATGGACCCGGTATACTTTTAAATGGCTTTGCGTTCTCCCATTCTGCTGAAATACTTTTTATAAACGAAGCATTTTCCAGTTCTGTACTTTCACTAGAGGCCGACGTTGGCTCTAGCTGAGAAGAGAAAATTTTTTTTTAATTATATAAAATATATTAAAATAAAAGTATCAATAAAGTTTTAAAAGTTGATGAAAGTTTACTACATTCTCTTATTTTGAGATACGCGAAGCGCGCTTCCGCTCCCGTTTTCCCTTTACCATAATATACCTTAAGATTGTGCAGTAAAGGTGTCACTGATAATGTGCGTCCTATCTGTTTGAGGGTATTTACCCTTATCAGTAGCAGAGATACTGCAGTATGTGATTTAAATTGGCAAATATTTTGTAACATTTTTTGTAGTGATGCACGACTCTACGGTTCGATCTACATTGAAACACTGAATATGATATGGCAGAGCTTTTTATGAATGATAATGGCTCAATTTTGATTGCGCTCTGTTTTTTTGTCTAATTTAAACAGATTCAATTAATGTTCAGAATAATTGAAACACAAGCGAAATTCTGCGTAGAGGGTGCAAACTTATGTACATTGACGTAGTGGTTTTAAAGCTTTCTTTGGCTTTCAGCCTGTGCAGCAAAACATATCACCGTTTTTAAATTCATAGCTTTTGCATATAGCATACATACATACACCATAGATACATACATACATACACCAATCCCTCGTTTTACACGGTAGATACGCTCCTGATAAAACCGTGTATGTAATTCGAAAAAATAATTTTTATATGGAAAACCCGTGTAAAATGAAAACGACGATAAATAAGCTAAGCAAAATATGACTTATACACTTAATAATATATAAAAATATCATTTAAATCATAGAAAACATAAAAATAGTTAAATTTATTTATTATTTAAATTTCATAGAAAAAAAATATTGTACTTCATATAAAACTACATATGTTAAAAAAAAAAAATTTTGGAAAAATAATAACTATAAATAAGACTTATCTTCCTAATTTTAATCAAACTTAATTGCTATTGCTTTCAACGCTGATTAATTAAGTAGAAATAATTTCGCGTGCAATCAAAATTAGTCATTTTTTACATAATTTTTTTTAAATTTTGATTTTAAAAACTGTGTAAGATCGAAAACGTGCAAAACGAGTAGTTTGTGGTGCATATTGGTCATTCTTTTAATAACTGTACACTTTGTTTTTTTTTTTTGACGTTTTTGAACATTTTTTGAAACGAAATATATCCAAAACTATAGGAGATAGGATAAAAAATCATGTTTATTAAGAAAAGTGAAAAGTGTGAAAACATTATGGTCTGCAGTGTATTTTCTTGGCATGGTGTAGGCCTGCTTATAAAAATAAAGGACAAAATGGACACATTTACAAACCATGTGGAACCATATGCACTCCATTCCATGCCAATTAAATGGATATTTTTGCAGTATAATGACCAGGGTTTAAATTGCTGCAGCAATTTCTAATACTTAGCTTAATGCTGATCATTGCAGCAAAAAAGTTTTGCTGTGACATACTGTGCTGCAAAATGCTAATTGCTGTTCACAGAATTTGCTACCGATTACTTCAGCAGCATTGAATACTGCGACAGCATGCTGCTCAAAAGTATTTTCTGAAATGCTGCGAAAACTGGCCTAAAAAGTGCTGACTGCCGATTGCTGCACAATTGTTTTTGTAAACGCATAAAAGAGGTCAAAGAAACAAACGTACCAATGTACGTTTTTACGTTTGTGTACAGCGCAAACAAAAAAGACAACACACATGCACAAGACAGATCCGTGTTGTCATAGATAGAAAAATCAACCCTTGTAGAAGATTCTGTACAAGCGAAAATTATAAATAAGGAAGAAAGTAACAAAAAGATTCCATGAGAACACTTAGCATGATCGGTTTTTTCTTGTCGGCTTACTTGAACTCAGAACCAGTGATGGCATTTGGGTTTTGTGAAAATGTACTGAATCGAGACTTGAAATGTACTTTTTAGAGGCCGAATGTACTTTTTTGGCGTGAACATCCAATTTTATTAAAATGTACGAAATTTTTGTAAAATTTTCTCAATAACCAAAAAAAAAAAAAAAGGTCCTCACTTTTGGCATCTCAAAAACCCTAGGAAAATGAGATATACATATATGAAATTAAATTACAAAAACTACACCTTGCAATTATTTATACAAAAAAGGTAATTATTATAATTATTTTTTCATTTAATTAAACCGAAAACAGGTAATTATTATAAATTGTTCAAATGTACCGAAAATGTACTGAAAATGTGCTGAAAATTCGCCGAATGTACTAAAAATGTGACAAATGTACCGAATGTACTGAAAACTTGTTAAATGTACTGAATACGATTTTTCAGGACGCAAATGTACCGAAAAAAGTACAAATGTACCGAAAATGCCATCACTGATCAGAACATGTATGCATATGAACATGAACACGAGCTCAACTATGTACTGTAAACCCTTATGATACGCGATACTTAACAAACGCGGTTTCGTTATCAAGTAATTTATAAATTAAGGAACATTTTTCCTATAATTCATTACATACATAAGTATTAAAAAAAACAAACATTTTTTATGTACTGGATGCATATGGCTTGTACAATATAACTGCACATAAGAACATTTTAAAAACATTCATTAGATAAGGGGACGTCCATTAATTACGTGAGTCAAAATAGAGGGGGAGGGGGTCCGGCAAAATCTCACCAAATGTCACCAAGGTTGAAGAGGGGGTCAAGGAAAATCTCACGTTAACTTCTTAATGCATAGAATTTACATTAAAAACTATAATTTAAATCTCACGGGAGGGAGGGGTGGGGTCCCGTCAGATCTCACCAAATCTCATCAAGGGGAGGGGGGAATACGAATTTAAAAAAAAAACAACTCACGTAATTAATGGACGTCCCCTAAGTATAGCTACATTCCGTAGTTCCGTAGCGATGAGTAACGGTGTTACAGAACAAAAATTAAAAATAATTAATTTTAATAAAATGAATTATTAATTAATAATCTCTCACCGCGTTACTCATTACTTTACTCTAGAACTTGTCGTATTGAATAAATTTTAATAAAAACAATATTAAAAAGAGGTATTTTGGAACTCAACCTAACTAATGTGATGTGAGTCCTATAAAATACTTTTTTCCTAGAATCTTACATCGGCGTTTTACGAGGACTGACTGTAATAAAAATATAATGAACAGCATTTTCAGCAAGCAAATTTAGCTCAGAATTCTTTTCACAAGCATAAAAGAGAATTCGACAGCGTAGCATATTGGATTTGAAATTCATACTGAAGGCTGCAGCATTCAGCATTTCAGAATTTCAGCATCAGCAACAGTTTCGTTTGCCTTGTCGTTTCGTTTGCTTTGCAACTGCAGTCAGCAATAAACGGCATGTTTAATTTTTTGCTGGACTTAGCTTTCAAACCCTGATAATGACATTAAACACTCCTTCAAAGTAATAAATAATGGGTTTTGTGTGAAAAAGATTGCAATTTTGGATTATCCAGCCCGAAGTCTTGACTTAAATCGAATAGAGAACCTATAGAATGAAGTCAAGGTTGAAATCGTAAAAAAAATTATACAAATATGTACGATTTTTGGTCTGCCGCACAGAAAGATTGGTATGTCACATCCAAAACAAAAAGTTTTGAGAGTGTCGGTCGCACGTGTGAAGCTGTCATCAAAAACAGAGGCTACAGCACAAGATCTCAATGATCTAAATGTGTTTGCATATCAAAAAGTCAACCAATGCAATTTTAACACGATATTTTCTTTTTTTTCAGATTGTGCCATTTATGTGTCCCGCTCATTTCATCGGTTATTTTACATTTTGATAATTTTTTTTTTTGTTAATGGATTAAAAAGTTTGTATTATTATTAAATATGAAGGATATATCTTTGCAAAAAACCAAACACTTGTTGTTCGTTAATAATATTTACGATACTGTAGCATTAGAAAGAAAATATAAAAAATGTGTCATTTATATATCCACAGCTGTTAACTAACACGCGTTGAAAAAACGCTCGTGTGAACCGAGCCTTAAGTAACATGTTTAGAGCATGGCCAAATGTGGCCTCTTTATCTATGTTCCTTTTTATCAATGTTCTTATGATGAAGCTCTACCAGTGTTACATTTTTCAATTTTGACAATTTTCTTCTACCTTTATAATTGTATCATCCTCTTATCTGAAGCTTTTATGAAATATCTAAGTAAAAATCATTAAAACGATTTCTTTCACTGAGTGCAATTGTTGCGATGTGATTTATAGATATCAATTTAAAGTTTTCATGAGTAAGGCAAGGCGTAACAAAAGGTTTTGTTTTTCTTTTCTAAATCTTGTCAGAAAATTATTATATTGCACAATTTAATAAATTTGATATCTTTCGAAATTGATGGCAACGCTTATGCTCACATACCTAATAAACTATAAGTTGGCAACACAGTTGTGAATTAATTTTGCTCATCTATCGTTTTGGTAACAATTTCGTTAACTTTGCTTTCTATGGTGGTGCCAGATCCTGAAAGAAATTAATTTTAACAAGAATGCCACTTTTTATATTATACGTAATTCAGCGCGGAAACTAATATTTACAGTGATATGTATATTTTCCAAAAATTGCTATAAGTTGCGAAGCTCTCATTTGGTTCAACAATATTCGAATAATCTGAGAATCAATTCTCTTAAATGTTGATTAATTTTTGGTAAAAACTAACCAAACCAAAGCATCGATGACGAATTAAGTTTGAATCATGATGAAACAAGCTTCCACATTTTTCTAATCAGGAAGTTCAATAAATTTTAAAAATTGTAGTTTCAATTGGGTATCAGCTCCCAAAGCGCCCCGCGGTGTTAATGCAGAAAATCATATAAATTAAATTTCTTAACTGTAACTGCTACAGATACCTAGATATTGCGTTTTTAGTATGTTTTTTTTTTTGTTAGAATTATGTACACCCGAATCTTTGTTTCTACTAGTGGCACTAGTGAACTCCTCCGTAGAATCACGGATGGATGTGAGATCGGTTATTTGTTCACAAGACATATATTCAATTTGTAAACAAGGAATTCACGGTCTAATAATTTTTCCTTAAAATGATTAAAAACTTGATAACCTTTTTTTGTAGCAAATATTACCAAATTGAATTTTTGTTTGGTACATAAGCTTGATGACCTTTTAATGGTTCTTTTAGTATGCAATATTGAAATAATTCATACAAAAAATTTGTTGACTTGTCGACTTAACCCTGTTTTGCTGACACGTGCCAATTGTTATAATTGGTGTGAGCCACTATGAAAAGTGCAGCAAGCGCGTACGTAATGACCTCGACCAGTGAAAATTATTTATTTTTCAATATTCTGGCATCAATGCTATTCGATATTCAGCAAAAGTTTAAAAAGCACTGTTTTGACACTACTGCCTGAAGATATAAGACCTTCATAAAGTTATTTGCAAAAATCTGTGCATTATCTATTTGAAATTAATATTAATATGTTTTCATACTCTGCCGTAGTATGATGATAGTTTGCTCAACGAATTCTGCAAGGATCATACATATATTCTTAACCACTTGACCTCAACATAGCTCCGTTTAAATTTGTTGCAACTGCATGATTTTCAGCAGCCAATCGTGTGCATTCAGCCTTTCTTCGTTTAGTTGCAAATTTAACGAAAACGCTCTTTATTGGGTTAAGTGCGGGTTATTTGAAAAAGTCATTTTAAAAACAAACTTCAACGGATTGATTGCGTGTCGCTTCGACATGCATTTTGTTTAAAATAGAATTTAATTGTTTTTGAAAATTGAGCTTTTAATTACGAACGTAGTTTTATCGGATTGATTTTGTAAACTTTGTCTCGTTTTGTGTAATAAAATTGAAGTCCTAGCGTTAATTGTCTTTTTGAAAAACTATCAAATATATTAATAGGAAATTGAAATGGCATCATTGAAAATCAGAGTAGACGAGGTAAGAACATTTTATTTTTTCTGCGAATGTATCGTAGAAGCAGGAGCAGCAACGTCGGGAACAAAAATGTCAAGTTGCTTCAGTGCTAGAACTCCAAATAATTTCCTTACAATAACTAAAAAAATATTTAGCGCGCCTTTTTCATTTATTAAAAGTTACGGTTCTCTTTTTTTTTGTTTCCTTCGAACGGGAATTTCTGCGTTGCGCTATCATGGTGGTCTGTCCACCATTTTCCTCCTGTTGAAATCTTAGCTTATTTTCAATTTTAATTTATTTACAGAATGAAGCAGAAAATGTAAGCAAACCAAAGAAAGGTGGTACTATAGAAATTACCAAACGAGCTGCGTTGGGAGATCTCCAAAATCGTGGAGTTATTCGCAACGCTACAGGCAAGGACGCTGGACAAAAAGAGTAAGTTTTTATTGCTTTGTAAGAGTGCAGCTTGATCTGTATAATTTAAAAGATAAAGCAAAAATAATCCATTCGGTCTTTTGGCATGGCCTGGACCCAACCCTAAAAAACATTTTCGTACTGTAGGTCCTCACACCAAAGCGTATCACTTTTCATGAAGCTGTTGAGTAATAACGAGAACAAATTAATCATAAAGCTGGTAGTTTTTCGCGTGATTAAAATGTATTTCAGAAATCGTTTTTCTTATTCAATTTGAGATTTTTACTTATTAATCATCAATTTAAAATATAAATCATTTGTAGTGATTTATTATAAAAAAAGTTTATTCTCTGAAAAATAATGAAATTTTATTCCAAATTTCATATATGTACGAAAATTGCCACTTCAGTTTTTGAAGCCGCGGGTCTAACGCTAATAGGTTATTTTTCAAGACCATATCAAGATCATATCCCTAACTTTTTTTTTAACAATTAGTGTCCGAGATATCGAGTTTTAGTAAACTGGACACATGTGCCTATTTTTCACGGTTTCATTTTTGACCGGTCCTTGACATAAATTTTTTTTTGCTAAATATTAGAACATAAAAAATAAACCTGTGAATATCTATTTTATTAGGTTTTAGAACGTTGGGCTTCTTTAAGTTGTAAACAAAATCTGAGGACGAGTTCCTCATAGGTGTGAAAACATGTTTAATCTAAAGGGCTTAAGTTTGAATTTAATTAAGGCTCAAAATTGTATAAAGTGCCGTTTGAAGTTTTATAAATTAACATTCGTTTTGGAGATTTTCGATGTGGACTCATAATTTCGTTGTGCTCGATTTAAATATTTGTATCATGCCGTAGATACTTAATTGCAAAAATTTCGGAACAGCAATTACTTTCTTTGAGTTTCATGTGTGTGGCCTGAACTATGGCCACCATTTTTATGTATCGAATTATGAGGTTTTAAGAGCTTCTAATAAAAAATACTCTCACATGAGCCAAAATTTACAAGAAAACATGTTAACTTACACAGCAAAAGTGCGCGTAAGTCTTAACTGTAGCATCTTAAATTTTTTGTTTCTATTTTGGGTGCCACGCCCGAAAAGTTGGCAAAGTTCTTGTCCAGAGGTTTTCCGCATCCTTACTATTTGTGTGAAATTTGATTTTACAGGCAAAGCTCGCAAATTAGAACTCGCGGAAATTCGAATTGCTTGGAAATAAGGTCTCTATTTTATTTTGGTTACACAGCTTGGAAATTAGAAAAAAAAATCTAATTCTCGAGCTCAAAATTTTAAGCTCAGAGATTGGAACAGAAATTCTAATTTCTGAGCTAATTTTTGTACTCCCTCCGATTGGATTAATTATGTTCCAATTGCTGCGAAATAGATTTAACGTTTTAACGGTCATAAACAATTTATAACACGACTTTATCGTTTTTTGTTTTGCGAAATTTCTAATTTTTTGGAAGCTGTTCGAAAAGTAGTGTGCGAAAAGCAGTTTCCCACTTTTGTATGAATATTTTCAAACGATTTATTGTCGTGGAGCAAAATGGAAAAATGTTTCAATTTTGGATATCGTCATAATTCAAAACATGCGTGATTAGGCGATTAGGCTCTTCTCTAAATCACGTCAATCGAAGACAACAATACCCACTTTTTTCAGCACATGTAAAATCAGTGTTTTTCTTCATTTTTTTTTTTAATAAATTTGTGTATTAACACTCAGTAACTACGTAAAATATAAAACTAAATAAGACTCTTTTCTCATTGTAAAAATTTTTGGCGTAAGTACATACTTAAATTTTCTTTGTAAAAAAAAACGCTTGGAAATTAGGCAACATTTGGAAACTAGAATTGGCCAAAACTTTTTTTTTTAATTTTCGAGCTTTGCCTGTATTTCCTTAAATAATTCTCCCAATACATACCTATAGCATTTTTAAATTTTCGCTTGCATGGAAATTTTTTTTGTAGAGGTTGTATAAGTTTTCTCTAGTATTGTTGATATTAGCACTACATTACACTATGTCAAATAACTCTTATATAGCTTTTTAAATATTTCCATTTTATGGAAATTTTCAATCCCAAGAAGCTTGTTCGACGGTGTGCGCTGTATAATTAACTATATAATTTGCAAAAAGAGGTCGATATTTCTTATTAGTCATATTGGCTAAATTTTACAGATGTACATAATTTGCTTAACGTTTTATATCTTTAGAACTACATACATACTTACAAATATGAAGAAAACTTGTAAATATTTTTACCAAGAAAAGGCAAATTACATTTTAATTTAATAAAATTAAATTCTAGCTTTCCTGAATATGGAGAGAAAAAACTATTTGAAAAATGTGCTCATATGGGTGTAAATACGAAAAACCAACAATCATATCGTCGTAACTTTTTTCTTAATGTGTATTGCTTTCGACATATTTTCGGAAATCCATAGAATTTGAAAAGTTGTAAAAGCATTTTCTTTTGTTTAGAAAATTGGCAAATGGAGAAGTTGGACCTAAATAAACATAAATTTTACTTCACATTTTTACCGTAAATTGTTATACTTGGGATCACGTATTTTATTTTACTGGTACACGTAACACATTACTATAAACTGTGGAACAAATAACTTAATTTTTGCGAGACAATGATCACCGTGGATTTCCTAATCGATTTGAAGGATTTTTAAAATTTTTGTTCTGTATTTAATAGAAGCGTGTGTTGGTGAGTTTAAATCAATAATGTGTTCATTTAGTATGATATACTTAGGAACCGTCGATATATAACATAAACTGAAGAATTGATATTTTTATCGATTGTTTATGTAATCTTTTGGGCGGAGGCATTAGAGAAATACATTTTTCCCATATAACTTTGTTCACGATATAGTATTCGATTTAAAACGTACTTTCCCGACATTTTTAAATGACCACCGCGGGACAGTTTTTTTTATTCATGGTGCATTTTACATTTTAACTTTTTTTGCTTGTTTTTGCAGATGTATTGACGAGTAAGAATATCAAATATGTGTCAATACTTATGTATATACAATTTAGCGCTTTCAAGGTAGCGGAAAAAATAATTATTTTAATGGGGATATCTAGTTTAGAAGCTCCAAAAAAGGATTTTGCCATTTATTCACATAACTATTTTAAGCACCTACGTGACTCATGTATAAGTTATATAAATAATATATGCACTTAGTTTATAAGTTTATGCTAAGCACAAAAATTATCGGCATTATGAACTTTCTGATTGTAAAAAAAAATTAGGTAAACTAAAATTTCCAAAAAACGTCGAATAGACTTGATGGTAAGACTAAAGTTTCCTAAAGTCGAAATCAGCTATTTTAATTGTTTTTTGACTGAGCGACTGCTTGTTAAATGCTTCTAAAACTTGCTTAATAAATATGATCTTATACATATTTAAAAACCATGCTGGTTTCTACTAATGAGTCTCATGATAATAGAAATCTCTTTAACGATTTTTACTGATCATTTAAAATAATTTTTCTAAAATTAGTCTTGAAAAAATCATAGAATTCCCCAAAAAAAAAATTTCGTTAGATATTTTCATTACGTTCAATCTTTGGAATAATTTTTCAAATTCCGACTTGCATGAAAAACGTACCGGTTTGGTATACATGTTTAAGAACCAAATATTCACCGGTAAATAGATTTATATTTTTCTACAGCATGTGAAAATCTTATCCAAAATGTATTTTATCATTATGACTTCTCTTGTCATAGTGATAATCCCTTACTATTGTGAAAATTCAATTTTGAATTTAAGTCAAAAATGTGTAAATTTATTAAGAAATGAAAAATAAATACATGTCGGTTAGCAAATAGTTTAGCTTATTTTTAAATTTGCCAAGCCGTAAACTTGATTCATAACAGAACGTTCCTTTAAATCTGGTAAACCTTCGACAGCAGCACGTTCGCGTGAAATCTTAATTAGGGACTCAAAAGATCGAGGTTCCCAAATAGCAAGATCGGACAGTACTTTGCTGAATAAAAATTAAACATCAATATTTTATTGCAATTTTCATTAGAGAAAACTAACCTGTTTAGCAATATGTTACTTCTGACAAGCCCATCCTTAAATGTATTTGCGGTTAAACCATACTGTTGACAACCTGCTTCCACGCGCGTAGCCCATAACTAGGAAAGATGTTTATTATGAATGAATAGTGGTCATCAAAATTGGAAAATACTGTTAGCAACTGTGCAACGCATTTCTTACCTGTTTCATGTCCAGTCTTTTAAGTCTCCGCCCTTTCGTTGCATAAACCAAGGCCCGGTGCACATTTCTTATGGCAATGGAATAAACATTGCGACGCCTACCCCGAAAGTGCTAAAATATTAAAAAACAAACGTTACTGTACGTAATTCAATTTGTTATTGTTTTGACTTACCGCCGTCATTTTGAAAATCTTTCGCTTGCGCCAGAATTCATCGGGACCACGTGAACGCACAAACAGCGCCAAAGTTGGGAAAACCATTTTATTTATTTCAAACTATTTCTTGTTAAAACCAAATTTTGTTTTATAATTTTAAAATGCAAGTAAATTTTTGTTTTACATAACCTCTGTGTGCGTCTGTCGAGAACAAACCAACTGTTTTTGACAGTTTTTCATGTGCTGAATTGTTCGTTAAGTTTACGTTGCCAACCATGTCCTTAGTTATCTGCCAGAGATGCATTTTATACGAAATCTATGCATTAATTGTTGAACAGATTTGGGACGGGGTCGGAAGAGCGGCAACGGAAATCCGCTGTCAAAAAAAATTAGAATTAAATCTAAATCGACGGGTATCCGTCGGTAGATTATCGGTCGTACGCCGCAATTCTGTTCAATTTCATAGCATCAAGAGCTAAACACTGTTGGGACGTGCAATATCGTCCAGATTTTTCCTATACGTTTGTAGTGAGTACAAAATTAACTTTAGAAAAACTTATCGCAGAGAAATATAACAAATTCTATTTTTTTGGTGCGATTTGACACAAAAGATAAATAGCACGTTCCAGTTGTGTTTTTAGCTTCAAGTGTGTTATAATTTTTGACATCGGAATTCCGTTTCCGCTTTTCCCATTCCGTCCCGCTGGCTTAAAAAGCCCCGTCGGAAAATCGTTCGAGTCAAGTTTGCGTGACAAGACTATAAATAAGCTTTCGATTTAACCACCGGCGCTTCAGCCTGCTGCATAGAGGAAGTTCTCTCCCAGAACGGTCGTCCCATCACAATGATCTCCAGAACATAGTAGGACTAATAACAGGGAACTCGTAGCAATAGTATGGGCTCTTGGAAAACTTCGTCATTACCTATACGATAAACACTTTTGAACTTGTGCTGTTCGCTCAAAAAACTTTCCATACGATTTCCGACAGTTCGTTTGCACAGGGTTCAAAAGTGCAAAGTTTGTGAGGGTTTTGCGCATTTAGATAAATACCCCTTATATTTTTGAGTTTGCTCGAAGTATGTACTAAGTTTTTATCATATGCGCTGAGTAAAATATCCTTTGCCCATTTTACTGCTTATGCCTTGTTTTTGAGTTGTCTATTTTTGTAATGATCAAATCCAAATTTTCGATTTCATTGTTCTGTTTTGAAAGTACCTTTATTTGTTATAGGGCTAGGGCTTGGTTAAGGCAGGACTGGAGAGGCTTATAGCTTCCGAGATCCCTTGCATCCATCATGTTTTTTGAGAAACAAAAAATAAAATGAGAAACTGTCATACCGTCAATATACATTACAAAAGCCTACTGAACCATTTTTTTCGTCAATGTAATTTTAATAGGTTCCCTGTCCGATGAATCATATATGATTCATGTCACCGATTTTGTACCGTGTCTGGTACGTTCATGAATCACATGTGCACAATGCACAATTTAGGGACTTATATTCTAGCACATTATTTTTATGAAGCAGGCAAGCTAATTAAATTTTTTGTATGGGACGTGGAAGCACATATCGTTCATTTACTTCAAGAGTGGCATAACTCAAAAAACACAAAGTGGGAGAAAAACGCATTTAAAGTTTTCAATAAGTTACTTCTTATATGAGAATTCAAAAAAGTATGTTTAAATAAACTCTTCTCACAAGGCAAGTTTATAAGATATCTTTCTGAGTTTTTGACACAAAATAAAACATGAAATGGCGAATTAACTAAAAAATCACGTTTTTTGAGTTATGCCACTCTTGAAATGAGCGATATCATAAAGATTATAAACATAAAAATATTTTGAATTTTTCAAATATTTAATTGAATTGAAGCTACATCTTTTGTTCCAACATAAAAGAAAAAAATAACGATGTGGAGCGTAGAATTTACACTTTTGTATGGGGACAAGGAACCTGTTAAAATTTTTCTACTTGAAAAAAAGGTTAGGACTCAATATTTCACCATCACAAGGTTAAAACATTCATCTTTTCTCAAAAAAAAAAAAACCAATTTGAAAAATAAAATAAATTAAATTTCATGAAATCTTTTTCGAACAATAGTACGTAATTAAAAATATTAAATTTAAGTGTATAAAACCATTCATTTCCACTTTCAAGCGATTTTGAAATTTCAAACGGCAATTTTTGTTTTTTGTTTTCGTGTTCTAATGAGTCCTCGGGTGTGTCAAAAACTTCAAACGTGCAGAAATACACAGCCCAATCGATGGGTGCTGAAAATAGGTCCTAGTGAAGTCACGACTCGTTAGCTTAACTTTGGCATTTAAAATTTTCATAAAAAAATTTAGGTTATGGCGTTAATAGATAGCTCTCTCGCTCAGTGTATAAGTTAGACTATTTTGATGATATTATTTGCCAACTGTTTTCATGATATAAAGATGAAAATGCACGAATAATAGTACCAAAAAACTAATTTTCGAATTAAATGCCAATTTAATTAATTATGAAACTCAAGATCGGAACCTTTGCAAAAAAAAGACTCTCTTCATTTTCCTATGGCGGCAATCAGTTTTTCAAATATAAAACTGTGTATAAGCAGTATTTTTAAGCGGAGCTAATATCGAATAACATATACATATGTAGAAATTTTATGAAAAATTACTCTTGGTCAACTTAAGTATGTACTCGTATTTATAAGAAATTATAATTTTGCGTTATCTCTTTTGTTCAAAATATAGCGTGAAGGAAGTAAAAACTGAAAAGCCTCGAGTGGACACTCAGTGGAGGAATGTTGGCACTCTTACAGCAAATCAAAAGCTAAGCGAAAATAATCTCCTCGGTACAAAGAGAGCAATATCAGCAGCTGTTGCTGCACGCAAAATTGTAACACGATCTAACTCTGTACGGTTAGTAGGTACAAGCAAAAATAACCCCTCACATGTTATACAACGTAATACTAGCGATATTCAGCATGGGCAAATCAAAATAAAGACGTTGGCTACCAAAGTGGTCGAAAACAGTGTTCAACATGCGAAAAGTAAGAAATAATAATTATATTTAAGTGAAATTTTCATTTAATTAAAATTTTAGATATTACCAAAACAAAAATCGAAGAAGAGAAGACTTCTATTGTCCAACCAGCTATAGAACCAACACTACGCCGTGAAGACAGCAATTTATCACGAAAATCTTTGTCCAAACTCAAAGCAGCACTATCACGTGATGTATCCTCTACAAAATCTACTGATTTGCTTAACAAAGCTACATCAACTGCAGCAACAGCAAAAACAGCAGCAAAAGTAAAAACAGAAGTTGCAGCAACAGCAAAAGTAAAATCAGATGGCGCATCAACAGCAAAAGTAAAATCGAAATCGGAAGATGCAGCTGTTTCAAAAGTAAAACTAGAAGGTGCAGTAAATGAAAAAACAGCAGTTCTAAGTGTGAATAGTTCCGAAAATATTGCAATTAAAAAGGAGCTGAATAGTTTCGAAAACGTTGCAATTAAAAAGGAGAGGGTACGATCGGATCCAATTACTATTAAACCATTTAATAAGTTTGATTTGAAAATTGTAAGCGTTCAGACGCATTCCGCAGAACTACTTAAAGGCGTAAGTACTTCAACTCAGTAAACATTATTAAATTTCAGTAGTCTGCATTTGGTTCAGGGCCAATAAGCCACCATTGTTTATGTAAAAAGGTAGGCTAATTTAGAAAAAAAAAATTCTGACTATTTGCTTTTGAGATACTAATAACGTCTTTTTCCAAACAATGCGATAAAACCTTGGAGAAAAAGCGGCCGGAACTTAGTTGAGTATTCGTTGCATCCCCCATACAAATTAAATTTTAATTTTCTTCTCATTTAAACCTTTTATGATATAGAGTTTTTTACTTACAAGCTTGCATAAGCTTGCTTTTTCTGAAATTGTTTTGAGTTTTCCAGTTTTTTTAAAAATTTATCCGCGTCAGCGCGACCATTATAAATTGGTCATTTTCTAATTCAACACACCCGAAGACATAATCAAATAAGGTTCCATAGGCTACTAACTCCAATTTAAACTTAACTTTATTTAAAATTGTCGAAGTATCTAACATTAGTGTATTTTTTACAATCACAAAAAAAATGTCATCTGATTTTATATACATTTTAAGGTTGAGGACATTGATGCCGATGATGCTGATAACTTAGTGCTTGTTTCAGAGTACGCAAATGACATTTACAATTACTTGTACAGTTTAGAAGTTATACACAGCATACGGCCAAATCATCTTGATGAACAAAAGGAAATTTATCCCAAGATGCGTGCTGTTCTAATTGATTGGATAAATGAAGTGCACTTGCAATTTCATTTGGTGGCGGAAACATTCCAAATTGCAGTGGCGATTATTGACCGTTATCTACAGATGGTTAAAAATACGCAACGCTCTCAGCTGCAGTTGGTTGGTGTGACGGCACTTTTTATTGCTGCGAAATTTGAGGAACTCTATCCGCCAGCTTTAGAAGATTTTGTGTACATAACTGATGACACATACAGTGCCAAGCAAATTATCCAAATGGAAATAAAAATTATAAAGCAACTCGATTTTAATCTATCACGTCCAGTACCGCTGCATTTCTTGCGACGATACTCAAAAGCTGCAAATGCAGAAGATAGTCATCATGCAATGTCTAAATATTTTGTAGAGCTGGCATTGATTGAGTATGGTTTGGCAAAATACAAGCCATCTGAGGTAAATAAAATAAGCCTTCTTTTACAAATATGGCTATAAATTTTCTATCTTCAAAAGTTCAACTTAAGCCTTACTACTTTAATTTTTTGTCATTATTATCAATGATTACATTATTAAATAATAAAAGTGTATATAAAACAATTCAAAATCAATTTTAGATTGCTGCCGCTTCTATCTTTCTTTCTCTGCATCTGCTGAATGGTAATAGCTCATGTGATACTGGATTCAACAACAGCCACTGGACGAAAACCCTTGAGTGGTATTCACGTTATTCCTCCGAACATTTACGCCCCATCGCAAAGCAAATCGCCATTATTGCACATAATGCTCCCAATGCCAAACTGAAGGCTGTCTATCAAAAATATCAATCATCGTCATTTCTGAAAATATCGTTAAGACCTGAACTTAGCAGCGTATTGATGAAATCAATAAGTAATAGCAAGGAGGAGTAAATTATGGGAAAGGTGAAATATATACAAGTGAAATCCACGCATTTCTATTAAAACATTAGCTTAATTGTTTCTTATTTTGTAATCTTTTATTTTTTTATTTTATTAAAAATTTAATTTAATAGTAATGTAATCTAGTATGTAAGAAATTATCAAAAAGCTTTCCCTTTTTGTCTTGTATTTTCCCTATTCCTTATATTATGAAATAATAAGGAATTTTGCTTTGTATTGTCGTTTTCAGAATATGCCGATAATTACAAAAGCATGACGTGGAATTGCATTTCGATGGCGGCAATATTAAAATCTATGTGGTTTGCTATTAGATTCAAATTATTGTTGTTGTCTTTTCTTGTTTCGCCTTAAACACACAACTGAGCTTTCGCATTTGCTGGCAGAAATTATTTGCGATTAATTTTTTGTGTTTATTTCGTAACTGATTCCCAACTAATATTTTTTAACTTACAGAAATTATATATTTGGAAAACTACACTATATTTACTATGTTGCGTTTACTTGTGTCTAAATTATTTTCATTTCTGCATTTTACAATAAAATTCAGACACAATCTCATTCCTACAAATATAACAAAGTTTGTAAATTCTTTCAAACTGAACATAAATGCAGAATTGTTCATGCAACACTTGAACTTCTTGTGTGCATTTTAATTTTATAGTTTTTTTTTTGTTATATTTCTGGTGAAAGTAATATTTTTTAATTATATTTATTTCATTTAAAGGCACTCATTTTAAAATTATTACTTTTTTGTATGAGAAGAAAATAAAGAAAATATTGTAATTAAATAAATAAAATAAAATCTCTTTTTACTAAACCCTTTAATGGACATGTTCCTTTTTGCTTAAATCTAATGGAGCAGATTCCTTTCCTTAGTTTTGTTCTTATTTCAAAATCTATTTCGCTTACAGTTTTCTCCATTTTGTAAACAAAACAAAAAAATTGAAATTGTATTTAGCTTGTTACATATATAAAGTGCGCGAGAACCGTGAACTATGTGACAAGAGAATGAAAAGTAACAGACTGGCATTGGTTTTATTTAGATGCATTCTACTCAGGAACGATATACAATCCAGTATTATTTTTAAAAAGAAAAATGTTAAAAGTTTTTTCCTTCATCATTTTATTGGAGTTAAATCCTTTAATAATTAAATATAACTTAATCGTCTAACAAAGGTTCAGTAATCGACGACTTTTTAAAACGTTTCAAATCCACCTCAATTTCACTTTGTCCTATAAGTGAAATTCACGACAGGCCTGGTTATCTTCATTAATGAAAATTTAACCAAAAAACCAGTGAAAACCCATGCTTGGGATAGGATTCAACAATGCAACCTCATATATTATATTTAGGCATCTTAGAGTTCTTTCATTTGGTATACACTTCGAGCTGTAATATATTACAGTCTTAAATAAAATAACAAAATTAGGCAAAATTCGGGCATCGGGAAAGACAACTCTTGTTGGTTAGTTTCACTAAAATGTATTACTATCTTTCCCGCATATCTTATCCTTTAATCTTATACACTCGACTTTTCTACAGCGGGCTTTTGGGCTACAATGTCCATTACCATTTTGCTTAATATGTGCATCCTTTTTTTTTGTTACTGAACAATTAATTTTTCCTCAGATACCTTTTGTGGTAATTTAGTTTTTTTATAACAAAGAAAATGTGTATATCTGCAGTTTCGAAGGAAATAGTTTATGACAATTTTATCCATCCCATTTAAATACGTTTTATTATTCGATTTTTGAACAATTTACTTATTGCCACTTAAAATATAAAAATCATATTAAATAACCATAGCTAATACAACATGTAATCAATAATCTTCTAGTTCCAAAAAAAAAGCCTTAAAAATCAACCCTTTAACGATTTGCATATTTCAGTACCAGACACGCAGAAGCTGAAATTCAATTCTGATGTACGATGCCTGAAACAAAATATACAAAGTCTCAACAACGGCAAGCATCATAAAAATGGAATCATCGAAGTTTGGTTGATAGCACGTACATACATAGTTTACTTGTGTATAATTTTTTGGAGAAAATTACATGTTCAAACTTTATATTATTTTTATAGCAGTCATAAAAGTGTCGACATAATGACGATCATAAAACCGTCAAACTTGTATTTCGAACAGGCGCACAGGAAACGTGGTAGGGAAAAGATAACAATGGAATCAAAGTTGCATACGAAAAACCCTACGCAAAAGTTGATACCAGAAAGAAAGAAAGAAAAATTGAATGACAGCAGCAGGGAAGAACGAACGAATTGCGTTCATTCAAGTACCAATTATGAATACACACATAAGAGAACGGGAATACCTAGCATGTAACTGACCTCTTACCAAGAGATTTTTGTTGCGTGAGTACAATTTTGAACTAACGCGGTTCATAAGTTTGTTTAGCTGGGAAGTCGTATATCTTGCGGTCAATGGTAGCGCTAAATTTTGGTATATTCTTTTACTCAGGGCCGGATGGGCAGGGATATTTTAAGTTTTCTAACCTTAGAAACTGTCACCAGCGTTAACAAAATTACTAAATTTCTATAAAAATTTACATGACTCAAAATTTACACTTGTTCCCATGTTTAACATTACAATAAGATCACGGGAAAAATAGGCATAAAAAATGTAGCTTGAACAAATATATAATATGCTAAACAAGCAAGTAACTACTCAAAAACAAAAGGGGAAGATAAAGTTAATTTTCTTATTCAATGCAAAAAATTGACCCTTTTGAGTTGGAAATTTTTACATCGTGTATCTCGAAAATGACAGCTGATTGAGCAAACTGAAGGTTATTTAGGAGGCATGGTCCGAACTACACAATATTCCTGTCTCATAAGTGACCAGTGATGTGTTTGAATCGATTAAACTTCACATTTTTTTTTAACCGACTGGAATGATTCGAATTAGTTTCGTCCGCTTTTAATGAAATGAAAATTTTAATAAAGAATATGAAAAAATCGATTCCCTTTTGCTTTGTAACTAAAGTTGGTGTCCTTACCAGAAACTTTGCAATCAAAAAAATTCATTTCACGGATCATCAGACTCCGTTTTTGAGTGAAATTTCGAGGAGGGTGAAGTTTCCGCAGAATGAATATTTTTATTGGGATTGCAGTTTTGTAACTTAGTTGCCGGAAACCTCAGCCCCCGCTTCTCTCAGTCGAATCACATGCATTTTTTTGAGTAGAAAGCTACAATTTTCGTGGATGAATTTCTTAGAGTAAATTGGTATGTCTCTGATAATAGCAAAGACAATTACATCAGTCTCTGTTAATGGCATCCGCCGTTATCAAAATTAACAGTCATTTATTTATTTTTTTTTTTTTCTTAAATAAGATTTCTCTCATTTATCGTTTTATTTCATTCACTTTTATTCAATCTCGTATTTTATTTCACAATATTTCAAATATTGAACAACTATTTTTTAAAATTAATGCAAGTAAATTTCGAAATTCGAATTAAGATAATAATCGTTAAAACTTTGCGGCGCTCATTATTGATTTTGTTTTATTCATTAGTTTTCAAATCCCCATTGTTGGTTATAGGACATGTATTATTTTTAGTTTTCCTTTTTCAAATTTCGATTTTTTTGTTTTTTCATTAATATTTTATTATTGGTGTAATTATAATTAATTTATTTAACTTGACTGTGTATTCTTAAAGACGACACTTCTGGTATTTTGCTCTTCATCTATAAAATAGTGTATGTAGTGTGTTGCTATGTTGTGGTAAAGCGCGTTTTATATTTTTAACCCTGGAAAGTGGACATGAATTTCACCACAATACCCTTCAGTTTAGCATCATCTGCTTCGGAAATTTTTCCTTCCTTAGCGATTGAGTCGAGGAGAGCTTGCTCATTGGTCTTGATGTGCTGCAAGAATTCCTTTTCAAACTTGGTAATCTTTGCGGGGTCCAATTTGTCCAAATGACCACGGACACCGCAGTAGATGACAGCGACCTACAAAATGTGAAAAAATAGGGAGGTTAGTTGTTAGTTAATATCTCACATTAACCAATGCGACTTAAGAACAGAACATACCTGATCTTCAATAGCCATGGGCACATATTGACCCTGTTTCAACAATTCGGTCAAACGAACACCACGATTCAACAATTGTTGGGTGGCAGCATCCAAATCTGAACCGAACTGGGCGAAAGCAGCAACCTCACGATATTGTGCCAACTCCAGTTTCATGGAACCAGCAACCTGCTTCATGGCTTTGGTTTGAGCAGCAGAACCGACACGTGATACAGACAAACCGACGTTAATGGCTGGACGGATACCCTTGTAAAACAATTCAGTTTCCAAAAAGATCTGCCCATCAGTAATGGAGATGACATTGGTTGGAATGTAAGCAGACACATCACCGGCTTGGGTTTCAATTACGGGCAAGGCGGTCAAAGAGCCACCACCCATAGCGGGGGACATTTTAGCGGCACGTTCCAACAAACGGGAATGCAAGTAGAACACATCACCGGGGTAAGCTTCACGACCTGGGGGACGACGCAGTAACAGGGACATTTGACGGTAGGCCACAGCCTGCTTGGATAAATCGTCATAGATGATCAAAGCGTGCTTGCCCTTGTCACGGAAGTATTCACCCATGGCACAGCCAGAGTATGGTGCCAAATATTGCAGGGGAGCAGCATCAGAGGCAGTAGCAGAGACGATAACAGTGTAATTAATGGCACCAGCATCTGTCAAACGCTTTACAATCTGAGCAACAGTGGAACGCTTCTGACCGATGGCAACGTAGATACAGTACAGTTTTTTGGATTCATCGGTACCTTCGTTGAAACGCTTTTGGTTGATGATGGTATCGATAGCAAGGGCAGTTTTACTAAACAAATCAAAAGAGAGAAAAAAAATTGAAATTGAAAACATTAATTTTATAAATAGCAGTTTTAAAAATACCCAGTCTGTCTGTCACCGATGATCAATTCACGTTGACCACGGCCAATTGGCACCAACGAATCGACGGCCTTAATACCGGTCTGCATAGGTTCGCGCACAGACACACGTGGGATGATACCGGGAGCTTTGGTGCCCACACGGAAACGATCCTTGGTGTTGATGGCTCCTTTACCATCAATAGCATTACCCAAAGCATCGACAACACGACCCAACAGTTCATCACCGACTGGAACATCGACAATAGCACCAGTACGTTTGACAATATCATCCTGTTTGATCAGTTTGTCGTTACCAAAGACGACAATACCAACATTGTCGGGTTCCAAATTCAAGGCCATACCCTTAAGACCAGATGAGAATTCCACCATCTCATCGGCTTGGATGTTGTTCAAGCCATAGACACGAGCGATACCATCACCAATGCTCAAGACACGACCAGTCTCTTCCAAATCGACCTTGGGGGCGACACCCAAGATGCGCTCCTCCAAGATAGAGGAGATCTCAGCGCTGCGTTGTGTGCTTGAGACATGGAGCTTACGTGCTGTTAGAGAAGCAGCTGGGTAAGCTGCTTTATAGGCGATCTGAAAAGGTAACAAGGGGGAAACATATTTAAAATTATTTTAAAAACAAAGAAAACAAACAATACTACATAATGAAACAACTACATTTTAGAAACTTCTCAACTTCCCCTAAGAAACTCATTCGCGGGACATTATCCTCCAACTCAAAATTTTACTAAAAAATGTCAATTTAATGGAACCGGGGTCTGATATTTTCGGCAAATCAATTTTTGAGATTGGAAAGTCTGTAAAATGGAGCTGTCTTTGATATTACGAGTGTCAAAGCAACAAAGTTAAAGTATTTTTCTTCAATAAATTATTTCAATTATGTATGTGCAAATAAGGTTTAGTGTTAGCACAGGCTGTACATTGCAATTTAAGCTTTTTGTAAATTTGAATTTAAAATACTGGACTAAACTACTGAATTTAATACGTAAAGTATATAGCAATAGAAATACAATTGATAAAATATGTGTTAAACATCCTATCAATGAATAAATTATTGCCATTTTTCTTGATCTGACAAGATTTAAAAATTGTATCAACCGATTTAGATTACGGTTTTGATACAGAGTGCGCTTGCCATATTTATGCATTAGTAGTTCAAACATACTTATGTTAGATACTCAAATATGGATACTTTGAAGTAAATATGTAACGTGCATTACACAGAAAAGAGGATTTAATTCAACAAATTAAAACTACAAAAAAGCAATACAAAAGACTAAGCATATTTTAGTGTCCTTGTGTGTTATTTTGTGGTTTGGTTTTAAAACAAAGCAACAAGACTAACAAGTTTTTTTTTAAAAACAAAATATTTTACTGATCATATTACTTGTTTATTTATAGTCAAAATTTCTCTGACTGCTCAAAGCGAGTCTATGATAAAAATTATTATGCAAATAAATCATTGATTAATTCTAAAGTCAGCTTTTTTTAAAAGGACACTAGCTCTGGTCTCTTACTCCCTAAATAAAGATAGCTTTTATTACCTGAAGTTGATCTAATCTTATCCCGTACCCCAAAACTTAGTCAAATAAGAACTTCAAATTGGGAGAAACAAACAGCAAATCCTTTCCCCTCCCAAAATATATACAAAATTTAAACCAACGCAAACAGTTGACAAAACATTTAGTGAAAATAAAAAATGATATAGAAAAATCACAATAATTTGAGAACTAAAAAGATATAAACTATACGAGTTTCAGTTAATAGGCAGTACATATAATCTATCTATCTACTTCTATTATATACTATATATAAAAATGAATTGGACTGCGTTAGTCTCGCAAAGGCTCGACCGATTTGAATATTTTTGTTTTGCTGGATTTGTTATTGTTCAATGAAGGTTTAAAGCAAAAAAAATTGGAAAAATTTTAAAGAAAACTCTGAAAATTGCATAAAACCGAAATAACGTTTGGTATGGAGAATGTACACCATATTTGTGTTTTCCAGCAAGTAAATAAAATCAAGCAGAACAATGTCATTGAATCAGGACGGAGATGGGGATAGGAGTAGGGTTGAGGATAGGGTTCGATATATGGATGGGCTATCCCCACTGATGGGGATATGGATGAGGACAGGGATGCGTATGGGGCTGGAGATAAGGACATGGACAGGAAGGGCAGAACGTCTGCTGGGTACACTAGTATGATTTAAAAATGGTTTGCAAATGTTACGATTAAATAATTTTATTTGAAAAATTTAAAGCAAAGCTAATATAAATAAAAATGCTGCAATTGACAAATGTCTGTGATTTGATGGAGCGGAACGAGGTCTGAGGCTTCCGCAGTATTAATATTTGGTATTGCAAAATTTCATTAACTTAAAAATGTTGGACTACCCCCGATAGATGCCATGCTACGCTAATTATTCAAAAGATAAAATTTTGAACGTAAACTGAAGGATTTTATTTCGCGCATTCAGCATTACCGCTGAACAATTAAACTAAGCCAGTCTACCAATGCCATTAGATATTCCGATGGAGAAAAACTAACCTAAAAGCGTATTGAAATTAAACAAGTGTATGCAAAAATGTAACACTCGGCTGTATAGAATAATAATATCTTAGTAAACATTAAACATTTTTGATTGAAAAAAATCTTAAATTAAGCATTTCGTTAAAACGTTGCTTTCTTATATAAGATGATAAAAAATGTTTTCAATACTTCTACTTGGTTATTGGTTGGTTATCCAACCAGAATGACAGCACACGGGTTATTTTTGCAAGAACCTAAAAAAGCATTCTTTTTCATTTTAACTTATGGTGATAACTTTATATAGCATAGAAAATTTAAATTCAACAATTTCATAAAAATTATTGCGAAACTGTAAAAAAAAATTGCATTTTTTTTGCATTTCTTAAAACAGACAGAATTCACATGATATAGTATCCATTGTCAAGTTTCGTTCACTTTCTGAAGGTAGTGGTAGCAGCGAGTATAACCTCAAAAACATTGCCGAAAAATCATATTATTTTAACGAAGACGAAGGGGATCAGAGAATAAAAGAAAATTATGTAACCTTAAAATAAAAAAAATGTTTAATAATTTGACTATATAAAGTAGTTTTCAATTACTTTTCACTTTGAAATTTCAATACACATGTTATGCAACAATTCTTTCAACTCCCCTGTAAATCAAAATTTTCAAACTTTGTTCTTTTTCATTACACCGAAGTTCCATTGCGTAACCAATTTTTCCAATTTCCATCATAAAATGAATTTGCTTATACTTTAAACAATGTTGTTATGTTCTAAATACGTTGAAAAAACTTTTTTTTGATAAGATCCCACCTTTATTCACATAAATTCATAAGCCTTTGATTAAATTTCCGTTCAAGTTCATTTTTTCACAACACTGCATTGTACTTTTTCTCGTACAAAAAGAACCATTTTTATTAAAATTTATACCTTTTGAGCAGCTTTTGGCAGATTGCGGGCCACAGATGAGGCCAAACGAGCAGAAATCATCGACATCTTTATTTAATTTATTTTTTTACTGTCACTAGCAGAAATAAAATTTTCCCCAACTCTCCTCTAGACGTAATTTTTAAAGATGGTTGCTGACAAATTTATTCACGTTCGCTCAACTCGTAAATCGCACGTAAAGAGCTGAATTCTTTTCGTCGGTATATTCGTTAATTTTGGTGCCGCTGATTTGACGAAATCGTTATTCGTTGAGTTTGCCATATGACGTTGCCGTTCAAGTGTAGTGTTACCGGAGTTGTGTATTTCTAATGCTTATTTAGTTTCAATTGACAAAGTGATAAGCGGAAGTCACAAATATGTAAATTATGTTTATTATTATTTAAAAAAATGAAATAGTTTACTGTTGTTTGATTTTTCACTAAAAGCTGTTCTACTTATTTTACTTGTTTTATTCAACACTTAAATTGTATCACTGGTTTCTTGTAGCACAAGAGGATTCCGTTTAGTTTTAATGCTAGGCAATTTTTAACTGAGTCATCTCCATTTACGAAACTTCTATCGATGTGCCTCGTTATTTCATATACATTTTTTAAGACAACTAAAGCAGTTGCTGGAAACGCAGTACTTCAAAAGTTATATAGGTTGAAATAAAAAATCGTGATATCATTTATGTTTAGAAATGCTTTAATGTCATAAAAAAAAAATAAATTTTTTCAAATAAATATGTTTAAGCATTAATTTATTTATTCATGAAAATGTTTCTCAAAATATCTTCGACATAACATATTCTTTTTTCTTTGATTTTTTTAATGTCATTCCTTCATCCTAAGAATGTATATGCTTTCAAATAGAAATTTTCAACATTACTTAGGAAAATATGAATTTTTTAACGAAAGTGCGCACCAGTCTAATCATATGAATTGAATGTGTTTAAACAAAAATTATTTAAATTCTTTATCCTATTCCTAAAAATTTTTAAGATATTTTGTTTCAAAAAAGTCAAAGACAAAAAACTGTGAATTTAATTAAAGAATGACCTTAATATATTTTTTTCTTATGGTATATTGTTCCTGATTATAACAAAAATTTCTTTGATATTATATGGCATTATTTGAGTTAACAGAAGAATCGTTAAGTTTACTAATGTCATTTTAAAGTGCTGAAATAAAATTTGTAGTTTGAAATCTACTGTATACCAAAAGCTCGTTCGCTTATTTAGGCAATCTTGAAGCTGCCAGATAGTAATTTTTTTCTTCTCGCAAATCAGGTCGTCCCTAAGCTATGTGTCTGAATATCAGCTTCTTTAGACCCAATCTCCCCCCGTGCCGATCGTGCGGCTGCGCGCGTTTATATTTAAAATTTCAATGTAATATAAGTCGCACGTGCACTCTCAAAAAATCAAAAGTCTAGTCTACTTTCTACGTGCTTACAGGCGCATCTTCGCTTTCACTGGCCTCTCTCGCACTCTATGAAAGGATTTTCTTAGCTTAACGCGCATTTCAGCAGAAGTGTATGCAATGAGCCACACTATCAACGCGCGTTGATTTTGTCAATGCTGGAGTTATTCTAAAACGCGCTTTGGTTTTCCGTAGCTTCAGCTGTAATTTGGTTGTTGTAAATAATTATTGATGTAAGCGTGACGATATCGTTGAATATTTATTAGATGAACCAATTATTTTTTTTTAAATTTCTTTTTAACTGCGTTCATTTTTGCTTTGCTACGTATAGGGTGTTTTTTTTAGAGGTATAGAACTTTAAAATGGAATAAAACAAAGATGAATTTTTTAAATAGACATGAAAATTACTTTATTCGAAAGATAATCTTCTGGCATTATAATTTAAATAAGACTTCTGGCATATGAACGCCACGGCTAGCTCGGACGTAGTCTAAAATGGAGGTCCAATTTTCAAGGTATATCGCGAATTACGCGAGTAATGTTGGCTTCGAAGTATTGAATCGTAGCTGGCTTATCGACGCATACTTTTGGCTTCACATAACCCCAAAAAAAAAAATTAAGGTGTGTTATCACAAGATCTAGGCGGCCTTCTTGACTTCATAATTGCAAAAATCATGTGAATTTTGAGTGAAAATAAAGTTGAAATTTTAGTGACTATAATAAATTTGCACAATTTGGACGCGTTGTTCATGCGTCAACCTGTTCATGATGAAATGGCAAACCAAACTGAATATAAATGACATTAGAGTTGCCAGATTTGACCACAAAATCCCAGTTTTATCTCTATTCGAAAAACAAACCTCTAAAAAAAACACCCTTTATAACTAACGCTCGATGACTTCCGTGTGAAAAGTACCAAAACACACGTTGTAAAAAACGTGCGTTCAAGTAACGCTCTTGTGAACTTAACCTAAAATACCCCGTAATAATCTACTTGTGATCCAATAAGAGCGACATTGGATTTGTAAAAATTGGGTTAGCATTATGTGAAGTGTCGTGCTATCATGCTGAATCGTCGTTATAATATAAACTTAATCATTCTTATTAGACCAGTTACCCGCCAAAAACGATGTTCACACATCAACATTAAAAATTAAGAAAATTCGTTCAGATTCATCAATAATTTTTAGGCTGGCAACGCTGTTCATGTTGTAGTTCGTACTTCCGGGTGGGTAAAATACAGTTTGCGCGTATTACAAGTGAGATTTTGAATGTTGAGCAAATGTGAAATAAATTCAAAAAGTGTAAGGAAAAGTAATTAAATAAATAGTGAAATCAATCTAGTTTCTAGTGTGCAGAGAAATAGCTTATTTAAAAGCAACAAATAACAAAATAATGTGTTTGAAAAAGGTAAGAGAAAATTTGAGCTGCATATATTTGTGTGGGTGAATGAAGCGTCATGTTAGTAGAGTGACCACAGTAAACATTTACGAAATGATTGAATCTTCCAGGCAAAATTCATAAATTGTAAAACAGTTAAATTGAAACTATGGTTTTAATAACACATTTTAAGGCATTTCACAAATTTATTTTTGATGCTGCTTGCGCTGTTATATACGATAGCAAACGAAAATACTCATATGAATGTTAAGAAGCAAATTACATTGTTAATGTTGCCAGGTTGGCTCTCTGTTTTGCATGTGATGTTAAGTAGAGTCATCATTCTCAATTAATTAGAAACCTTACAAAAAATTTAAAATATCCACGCTAATTTATTGAATAAGTTAATCTTTAACTAAAAGTCGATGTCGCAATAAATATTTTAATTTATTTCGCCTATATCATTGTTTGAAACTCGTTATAAATAATTCTTCTGTGAATCGTTTTGGCAGTTCTTGGTGGACAATTTCTCTAAACAGATTACCGCTTCATATCAGAAGTTAATGTCACGCGAGGTAAAAATCATATTATCGGATATTGATACATGGGGTAAATTCAAAGAAAATGTGCCAATTTCTAGAAAACATATGAAATAAATCTATCAACCGATTGATTTGTAAGTTTTTGTCAATTTTAAATAATGACTCAAAATATCATTTGCTCGATATAAAATATAAATTTGAAAACTTTTTGAAATGGTTTTTTTTTCTCAAATCTTGAACAAAACTTTACGAAATGACTTTTAGCAAATCATCAACTAGTCAAACACTACTCACAAAAAAATTAAAAAAATCGATGATCTAAAGGGTGAACTCCTTTCGATTTGGTAAATAATGCCTTGTATTGTAACTATGAATTTGATTTCCAGTCACTATTTATATATTGAGCTTGATGAAGTTAATTTAAATATTGTAAATATTTACATATGTCTATTATATTCTCGATGAATAAACCTCTTTCGAAGAGCGAAGATTTTTTTTTTACCGACATAACATTTTAATGATCTGCAGATAATGTGCTGAATACTGTTACATAAGCCACCAGAACGTTATAATTTGACAAGGAGTCAAAATTTTAAAGTTTGCTATTAGTTTTAAGATACATACATATATGGGGTTGAATGTGAAAGAAATGTCGATTTTGGCAAATTTCGTACATATATTTTAAGGGTATCTAAATTTAATTTACCAATATTTTTAATTGTGCAATCGTAAATTTTATATATATCTATATATCTATATCTTTTAAAAATCCTTTTTAAATAGTTTCATTTACTTACCGATGATATGTATGAGAATCAACGTAATAACCAAATATTTAAAAATATTTAAAATAATTAAACGATTAAAAATGTCATAAATCGGCTAATTTTATTTGCTTAAGAACGTTTATAACGTTGAAATTGGAAAAATTTTCTATCGAAATGGCACTTAATTAAGCAAAAAACTTATTCTTTCAACAAAATAAGTTAAAAAAACTATTTGAAAAAAAACCGAATAGTTAAATAAAAATAAACCGATTTGCACCAAATTTGGTATGCGGGAGTTTTTGAGGTCGTTAAATACGAACCTGAGGTCAAATTGTTAAAATTCAAGATGGCGGAACCAATACAGTGGATTGGGTTATTGAGTTTCCGTCATATTGGGTCCACCATCTTTAATTTTAAAAATCTGAGTACTTTGCGTATTCAGTATTTGTATATTGTACGGGTTTGGTCTCTAGAAGAGGTGAACTGCATATTAATTATATAGTGTTTAATTAGACTACTATGATAACAAGAACTCAGATGTAAGCTGATGATCCTTAGAATTATTTTAATTTATGCGAATAAATATTGCATATTGATGAAACGTTATAAGTAGTTAGGTTAGGTTAGAGTGGCGGCTTAACAGCCAAGCTAGAAGCCATTAAGTAGCACTAGTGTTCCGTCTTAAAACTACATAATTGACCCTACAAAACTGGTAAGAAGATTGTCAAAAAATTTTAAGTAGGACCATTAGACCGGTTCAAAAAAAAAAAAAGTCTCTGAAATTTAGAGGCACCGGCAGTTTCCTATTCCCATAAGTGTCCCGAGTGGGATGTGTTACCAATTTTTTCTAAATTAGCGATTTTCATTTTACTCTTGAAACTTTCGCATAAAAAAAAAAGTTCACCAACAGCCTAAAAACGATGGTGGTTATCGCTGAGGTGAACTTTTTTCTTTTAATTCAGTCTCACATTCGGAGTAGTTTTGAATTGGGAATTCGAATTTTTCATTATTTTTTAATTATGTTTTTTTCTTCAGTGGTAAAAACTGAAAATAATCATAAAATTTTGTCAAAAATTGAAATCTTTTTTTTTAAAATGAAAAATCAGGTATAAACTTTTGGATTTTTTTTGCTTTTATTATTTTGAATAATTCATTTATTTCTCCTCTATCTGATGGTGGTAACCGCAAATTTTTATTATTTTTGTACTTAAAAATATAAACATAAATATAATTGAGCAAAGGATTTTTTTCATATTAAAGCTATATTTTAACAGTGAATATAAATTTTAATGTGAAAATTTGTTTCGAAAAATATGAAATATATTTATCTAATTCTATACACTTGGTTTGGTTCAAGAAAACTAGATTTCATATTTTTGAAACAGATTTCCACATTAAAATTTATTTTCCCTGTTAAAACATAGCTTTAACATGAAAAAAATCCTTTGCTCAATTATATTTATGTTTATATTTTTAAGTACAAAAATAATAAAAATTTGCGGTTACCACCATCAGATAGAGGTCCTGGACCATGGTAACGATAAAAGTTATGTTGAGATAGTTAAGCAGCCATCCGATTTCATTTTCAGCCAGTTCGCTGAGGTTGTTAAAGAAAGCTTGTCCTAGATATCTGAGTCTAATTCTGGCAAAAGCCGGACAGATGCAGAGAAAGTGTTCAACAGATTCTTTCTCATTTACATTCAAACAACTGCGGCAATAAGGGTAGAATGGGATGCCCAATTTTTCAGCATGCTTGCCGATAGTCCAGTGTCCAGTGCAAGTCGCGGTGACTTTAACGATGCCTTTGCGACTGTTGGACAATAGGTCATTGATTTGAATTATTATATGATGGCCATATTGCTCTGGATGTTATGCAGGTTTGCAGAGATCCCCAGTTCTTTGCTGCCTCGGAAAGAAACAGCGAGAAGAATTTTTTTTAACTATACTAATCGGAGTGTGCACGAAATCTGAGGCTCCGGATTCATCAAGGGAGGAACCGTGCCGTCAGCCTTTTCATTACCCTCAATGTTCCTGTGGTCTGTAACCCATATGAGGGTTAGGTCGAGCTGACGTCCTAGTGTAGCTAATTTTTTCGAAGTTGAGTGTAGGGCAGGTGTAATCTGTTTGAAGATTAGTCAGTTCTTTTGTCAGTTTGTCGAGGATAGAGCAATGCCCGTAATGCTTCGCTACCCAACTACCGAAACAATACGGGCTGTACCATAAGTCCAGCTGTATTAAGAAACGTAGATAGCATCAAATTTGCATAAAAAAGCATAACTCTTTAAAGCATGAATAATATCAAAATCCTGTCATAGTGAAAATATTTCACTTTTTTTTCCGGATTCATCTTTTTACATAATTCATAAAAGATTTGCTAGGAACACAAAAAAGATTAAGTTATCTTCACACCTGTGTTTCTCAAGGAAACTTTTGATATCGATGCTAAAGTCGCAGCTGTCGCCGGGTATACACAAAAAACCCTTTATATTAAAGTTCATTCTCTCGTCTCGTCTCGTCACAAGATGGCGTTGATATATGCACGTTGTGACAGCATCCCATTTATTGAATATTGCATATTTCACACGAGTTTAACATAAACGTCAAAAATGTAACAACTCTCCCACAAAATTTGAGAAATTTGAGAATGTGAAATAAATTATGAGAAATCTAAAATAAAGCACATATTTGGAGAACAAGAGAGCCAAGCTAAGTTGAGCAAATTTGCAGCAACTTGGGCATAAATTATGCGAAACGGAAATGGAAAAAAATGCGTAACATGCACACATGTGATTTGCGCGAGCACAAATCGTTGTGGAGGCTTCCTTCCTGTGGAGAGTTAAACCATAAACTTTGAGCAAAAGAAGATGTTTGAATTAGAAAATTTGCGCTTCGGGGTTTGAAGAATAAAGCGTGAAATTTATTTCAGAGGTTATTTAGCTATAATTTTTGTATGATATAATATTAATTTAACGTTTATATTATCCATGATATAAGTAAAAAAAAATCTATGAAAAAGTTTCATGCTTTATTCCTTAGAAACACGAAGAGTATCGTACATACGTACGTACATACGTTGACATCTTTTTATTATTTTTAGTCTTCGGTTAAACTCTCCACAGGAAGGAAGCCTCCACAACGAGAGATTGAAAGAACGACAGCAGCTTCACAGACAACATTAGCCGGAGCAAAAGCAGCAGATGAAAACTGCTTGTGATGCGACGATGAGCAGTCGGAGTTTGTGTTGGCTTGCGTACGCAACAAAAGACGGGAGATAAACGCCTAAAGTTGTGATGCTCGGATGCTCGGTTTTACTAAAATAAATTGTGTTCTTTAGTTTTACTAAGAAAAAAAAAAAAAAGAAAAGAAAATAAACAAAAATACTTGAAGTGATGTGATTGACGGTGGTTACGAAAATATATACAGATTTCAAAGGCCTAAAAGTAGACAACGTTTTTTCTTTAGCTTTGCAAACTGAAAGTGCGAAGCAGCAAAAGTTAAGTGCGTGCTAAATTATGTTGAAAATCGAAAAGAACAAGCATAAGCAGCAGTAGCAGCACAGAAAGTTGTTAGCACATGCAGCGTAGATACAGCTGGTACATACGGATACGGTCGCGTGGAGGAGATATAAAAATTTCAATTAAGGCAATTACAACACTTTTGTGTAGCATACTTTAAGGTGCTTGTGAAAAACAGCAGCAAATGCAAAAATTATACAGTGAAAGAGTAAAAAATTAATATAATAGTGTTGGTGATTTTGAAAAAGCTTCCTCTTACAAAAATTTATTTAAATCAAGCAAAGCAAAGTAAAGTGCGAAGTCATAAGAAAATTAAAAATTTATTAGAATTCTTAGAAAAGAATAAAAGTATGTTTGTAGCCGAGTTGCATATTCATGGAACTATAAAACTAGCAAGTATTAATAAAATATTGCATGGTTTTTAACTATAAAATCTTGCAAAAAACCTGAAACTTTTAAGATTAAGTATTTTGTTGCAAGAAAATATTTGTTGCATACTTTTAAGCTGGAGAAGTTCCTTATAGCCAAAGGAACAGTAACAAAATGTTCTGTTCTAAACTTCAAGTACGACGAAAAGTTTTTGTCGCCACAGCAAGATACCGGGATAAAAAATATTGAAATAACACAAGCTCACATACACATTCATACATTTTCAACGCGTTTGTGCGTGTGTTATATATAAATGTAAGTGTCAGCGACACCGTAGATTAGGATATGTTTAATACATTAGTAGTAGTAAAAAGTAAAAATTAATTTATAAAAAAACAGAGAAAAAATGATTATGAAAATTATAATATCAAATAAGAAGTAGTAGAATACATAGCGAATAAATAAAAAAAAAACAAGAGAACTTTTTTTTTTTTGGAGCAACAAGAAAAATTTTACTGTGTGGAAAAAAGTACCAAAAATAAAACAAAGCAAATCTCTCCCGCTTATCTTTAACAAACACTCTTTCTCCACTCTGAGACTATAGTCATCCAATCTACAACAAGAGCAAAAGTTTAAATTCTCTCCATAGCATCAGCTGAAAACGAAAACAATAACAAAAGAAAAAAATGATAGACAACAGAAAACTGTTAAAATTCAACAACACTGAAAAAAATTTAAATTGTAATAAAAACGCGCCTCACATAACGGTACATTTGCAAAAAGACGCACGGTCGGTACGTGAGCTTTCATTATTTTCGGCGGTCCTCTTGTAATCCCTATTTATTCAAACGCGCTCTCTTCTCACAATCTCTTGTGTGCGTGCGCGTTTTCCTTGCGTTGGTTTGTGTCGTTTCTTTTGCTTTTCGTTTGTGTGTTGTTGCTGTAATTTGTGAAATACGTCGAAGAAAAAGCAAAGAGCAAAAGAGGCAAAAAAAAAATGATGTGAATGTGTTAAGATGAAAAAGTATTAAAAGAAAACGTAATGGCAGAAGCGGGGGAAAAGAAAAAGCGCAATCAAGGTCAGCAACATTTCTTCTAAAGCACCGGAAAATTGCATGAGGAAAACAAAAGTTATTACGATAGATCGAAAAAAATTAGAAGAAAATTAATTAAAAATATAATAAGGGAAAAGTTCTAAAACAAAAATTAAAAGATTAATTTTTAACACGCAGTGTGGAAGATTTTTTAGCAACTAAAAGCGAACTTAAAAACTTTATCCTAAAAAAAATGCTGGAATTTTTTTATGTGGTCGTTGTCCTTGTCGTCGCTGTTAATACCTACGCTTGTGTAAGTTTTAATTAATAATATAAAAAAAAATAATGTTATAACTATATAAAAATTATAAATTAAAAGTTCATTAAGAATAAATAATAAATTTATTAAATTACAAAATTATTAGCAAAAAAGAAAGGTGTTCAGTGTTAAAGTGTAAAAATAAAATAAATAAAAATAACTCATTGTTGTTGTGTAAATAATGTTAATCTTTTGAAATATGCAATTATCTTAAATAGTAAATTAAATTTATTTATAATCAATAAAAATGAAATAATAAGTGCGTAAGTTAAAAAAATAAAAATTGTTACTTAGCCGAATTCCAACTAGAAAATGTTTTTGTGAGGATTGCAAAGCACAGCAAAATAAGGTAGGTTCTTTAAGACTCATATTTAATAATATGAAACTATTTTTAGGATTTTGGGCACGCCCAATAATATTAATAAAAATGTGTCTATCAATGGTAATGCGAAACATTCAATCTTAAAAAGTGACTTACACACATATATTGTATGTTGGGAAGAAAATAAATAATTATTTAAGAATTTCTAATATACTCTTTAGGGTTTAGGGTTTCCAATTTTTTTATATATTGTTTGGTCTCCAGAATAAGTGAACTACATATTTATTACATAGTGTTTAATTAGACTAATATGATAATAAGAACTCGGATGTAAGCTTATGTTCCTTAGAATTATTTTAATTTATGTGAATAAATATTGCGTATTGATGAAACGTTGTAAAAAGTACTAAACCGATTTTTATTTGTTTGAAATGATGAAGTTTACGTTTTTAATATTTTATATTTTGTTTGTCATGTATTGGACAATTATACATCTATAACAAACATAAGCATTTTAAAAAACATACTTGGGATGTAACGGTTTTTTTTTTAATCGTATGGTTTTTGAACAGACATAACAGCTGATGAACATTCTCTAAAATTGCTTTAAGATGTAACTTATATACATACTAATTATAACAAGACTGATATACATAGCTTCAAACAGATAATGCAGTTCGAAAATTGTTTTGCATACGGGGCTTCTGTGCATGGGACTTAAACGCGTACAGTATTTATGAAGCTATCATAACTCTTTATCTTTTTAATTCTTAAATTAACTTTATTTTTTAACTAAGTTTGCCGCAGAAGTTTGGCATCAACTTTATTTAGCTTGAAGTTATTTAATACTGTATGCATGTTTATAAAGTTTCAAAATTCTTATTCAACAACTTTAATAAATTTCATAAAATTATGTAAAGTATATTTGCAACAAGATGGCGGCAGCGGGTTCATAAAAGCGAAAAACATTCACAAAACAAACAAAAGCACTTGAACAAGTTGACAATAAAAACAAAAAATCGAAATAACAAAAAATCAAATAAAAAAAAAGAATTCTGGTTTAAGTGACTTTTTGTCCTTGTGGTATATGTAAAGTCATTGACTGCATTCATATTCTATTACGTACATACACATTTTCCATTCTAATGGGTGTAAGATTGTCGAAAGAGGATGTTTTTTTTCCCCAAAAATTCTATAAATATTTTATAAGCCATTGACGAAATAAAATATTTCAAAAATTAAATTAAAGCTCATAAAATCATTACATTAATGTTCAACTTAAAAGAAAATTTATTTCAAAATATTTTCAAGCTATGAGATCTGTATTTTCTTTGTCTACCTGATGGTTGCTTTGTATGAATAAGGAGATGTCCATAAATAACGTGGCTCAGTAAGTGGACTCTTTTGATCACCCTATGTAGCTGAAATCAGCTTTTTGCTGAAACTCCCTAAGAGCTTTATCAATCCTTGTAATTTAGCTAAGAACGTATTAGTTTCAAAATTAATTTCTTGTTTTGTTGCTGCTTGATATAAAACTTGTAATTATGTATATTTGAACTAGCGTATGATATGTCTTTTTGCTCATTGCACAAATTTGTACGTTTCATTGTCAAGCGTTTTGCTTAGCCCCTTTCATCCTAAGAAGGCCACTTGGTTAACGGACAGTCCCTAATGTCTGCTTAATGAGAGTTATGTAATTTTTCTTCGATTTATCATCTATTTTTCCACTCGCATTGAGAAGTATTTGCAATTTAATATGCATGTATATGATATTACAGGGGGTGAGAGGCAAAGGAGTGTTAGTGACAAAAGGTAAATTGTGAGTTGCTAATTTGATTAAATATTGTAATTTCACCATGTTTAGAGCCTTTAGATAAAATCCTTCAGAAGATATTTTTCAGCATGTCCTTATCAGTACGAAAAGCAGAAATATCCACGAAACCTAACAAAAAAACAAATTGAAATTATGTCAAAAACTTTTACAAAAAGTTGTTCTATTTTGGAAACTACTTCTACTACTAACTTGTAGAATAAATCTGCAAAAAATAGTGTCAAGTACCAACGGTAAATGTCGACAAACTTTTATGACCACTTTTCTGAAAAGAGATAAAAATCTTGTAAATTGGAAATTTCAATCCCTTAAGCGAAAAAAGTTAAAAATAATGTAATGAAATTCTATATAATTTATTTTCAAGAACTGTTGCAAATTGCATGGGAATCGTGAGAGTTGATTTCTTGGATTCGGTTGCTGTTCTCAAAAATATTTAAGTATTTGACTGATAAAAAAAGTTGGATACAGACCTTTGGGTGTTTTGGTTTAATTTTTTAAATTTCTTACTCTCTCTAGAGTAATCCGAGCAGAAAAATATACAATTTGTAAAGAATTTTTCTAACTAAAAAAACCTCTAAAGATTCTTCAACAATTTTCAAGAAGTAGCAACCTCTCAAAGTCAGGAAATTAAAAAAAAATTATGTAGAAGGACAAATTCCGCCATATCATGTAAGTTTACGCACTCTACGGCGACATACATATATGTACTTGGAAATGCTTAAAATTGATACAGATGATTTGACTTGATAAAAAAAAACAATTTAAGCATAAGCCGGTATTATAATAGCAGCAACCTGTAGAATTTTCCGAAATATGGCACCTCTACATATGGTAAATTTTAAAAATTTGCTTGTAATCTTTCAAAATATGTATACACCTTAAAGCTTTTCTTTTGATTTTTTATTCTTCTGAAATTAACATGCCAATACTCCGCCACACAGCTACTTCTATCCTTATGGGTAGAAGACGCTTTGGCATAGCAAACTATCGCCTACCACTTATCCAAGTAGGAATTCTGATCAGGCAAGCCCTACCATAGTCAGCTCTGGCTCAGGTTAGGTATGGCGGACCCTACTACGGACAGCCTAAAGTGAATGATATCTGGATCTAAAAAGTGGAAACGTATTAAGAAATTCTGGATCAGGTATGGGAAAGACTAGCCATATTGAAACTCTACCAGGGAAAGCCATATAAAATTTCGTCCAGTCCTGATCAGTTTTGCCTAGTCATGAAAGGACCTAGGTGGTTATGATAAGGACCGGCTCTATGAAAACTTATACAACCCTGATCAGCTTAGTCAAATTACGAACAATTTAGGCTAGTCAGATCAGGTATGGGAAAGTTTAGCAATGCTAAACTTAGGGCATGATCTGATTACCCAAGTCCGGAACTGATCCCTAATGGGGCCAACCATATACAATCGGGACAAACATTTTTATTTCGGCTGATAAGTACCTCATCAGAGGTTTATGAAAAATAAATTACTCTTCGTAATCAAAGCCATAAAAACTGTCATGAATTATAACAAACTAAGATTTGACTTACCGTAAACTTAATATGTTCAATTTAATAAATATTAATCATGTGCTGTCGGTATAATGAAAATATTATTAAATTTATAAACAAAAAAAAGAAAAAAAAAATAAACCAAAAGCACATCAAATTATATTCAATGTCGGTTGCATTTCCCACAGCAATAAAATAAAAATAATGTTTTTCTATAAAGATTTCTTAACAGTTTAAATGCATGCGCGTACATAATTATCCCAGAAGTCAATTGAGTAAGGCCTATACTGCAAAAAACCCACAAGCACAATATGCTTCTCATAATCAGTTGTTCATGCGAATATGCCTTCATTTCCAGATTATTGCGTATATTGGTTTTAGTTGAAAAATGGTACACGGAAAAAACGAAACTCGAAATTATTGTAAATATTAATCAAAATTTAAGAAAAATTAGTAGGTAATTTAGTAATTTAGAAACGGTTCGAGTGTCTATTGAAAATTAATAAGCGTAATATAAAAATTGCATCAAGCAGGCATTAATTTTTCGAATGCAAGTTTTTAATTTTTACAAAGCAGATTTTAAAATTTCTGCATTAATTTATTATATTTTAAAAGGACTGTACTATTTCTGAAAAAGTACATTATAAAGTTTTTATGATGAAATAATAATAACTGAAATTTATTTTTAAAATTTTATGTGTGTTGAACAAAATTGGGACGGCCAGCGAGTTTCCGTTGCCGGTTCCCCGACCCCGTCCCAATTCTGTTCAACACATTACTTCAAAGCCAATTAGTAAGAGTTTGACATTTTGCATGAATATGTTGAGAACTCAAACAGAGTACAAATTAAACACAAAAGAGAAATAAAATTCAATATAATAAAAATTAATAGTCTTGAAATAATTTTTCTATAACTACTTTTTGAAAATTATAAAGCGGGAATCATATATTACAATATGAAATATATAAAAATTCTAATGTGGCAATTTATTAAAATTTAATAAATTCTTTGTAAAATTTCAAAGTTTTTAGGTGATAATTAAAATGAAGAAAATAACTTTTAATATGCACTTATTAAAAAATGTAAAATAAAAATATTTACAAACTAGAATAGAAATTTCAGTAAGGATTTTCTACTTATTACTATAAAAGAGTAATATTTATTTTCAGATTTTAATTTTTATAATCTCCTATTAATTTTTAATAAAATTTGAGTTGGTGTTTTTTCCGTGTAGCTATTGACTGGTCCTATCATATAGGTCAAATGAAAATAGTCGGAAAGTGTTAAATATTTTTCCTAATGATACCTTTTTCTAAAAACTCATGAAAATACTTTTTGTTGTTTTCAACTTGGAACTTAACTAAATTTTTCCTCTTCCACTTGTAAGGGAGTATGGAAACGTACATTTCTACTTTTCACAGTAGACCCACTTTTCTGGTTTCCGCTGAAGGCCTACTCTATGAAAGGCTGATTCTATTGCATATTTTCTAATATAAAAGAAATTATATTTGATGGGAAAAGTCTTGTGCTTCCCAAAGAAGACCCTCTAGTAGCATATTTTTCTTTTGCTTTGGCCACTGGGATATGATTTACAGTATTAGCACAAATATCAGCAACAGCACCAACACTCAACACCACAATCACCACCAAACCTTTGGCTACATAAAATCCTTCTGCGGTACAAACGTGACTGAATTTTTAATAATTTTTATTGTATTTTCAGTGCAAAAGATACACCGTCTGGCTAAAATCGGAGCATAAAAAATACCTATAATAAGACATTGAGAGAAATGATTGAGTTAAGCTGTATAGTTTGCCAGAAGTAGCAAAGTCTTAATTTTTATGAAATCGTTTATATTTTGTAAGAAACTATGAAACTACGAACTTTTTTCTATGAAAGTAGAAGTATGAGCAAAAGCAGAAAAGAAAAATCTCTGATTTTTGAATAATATTTCGTCCAATTCTTCAATTCAATGTCTTCTTTTCGATATAGCATGGTATGCCACAATTGAAAAAAGCAATACCGCAATAATTTCTTAATGAAATATTTAAAATATTAAATCTTTTAAGCTATGTACATTGTATATAGGACGTTCTAAGTATTACAAACCGGAAGAATTTTGACAAAAATTGATCGACAAATTTTTGATTTGGCTTAAATTTTTTTAATGAGTTCTGCATCGAAAAAGAAGAGATACGTGTTCAAGGATTTGGATTTTTTTGAAAACTCTTTTTAAATAGAGCGAATTTAAATTTTGTGAACTTCGTGATTTTTGGCTTGGAGACTCACTTTCAAAAATTCATAGCTTCGGTGTTGTTTAAGCTATAAAAAAAATTTCAGCCAAACCAAAAATGCCTCGTCAGGAAATTGTTCGGTTTGTAAAAGAACATCCCATATGATTAAAGTTGAAATTAGTTTTTCCTGTTTTTTTAGTTTTCTTACGTTTCGATGGTGAACTCCTATCCATTTGCAAACAAAAAAAAAACCCCTGGTTGGAAAACCTCACAACCGATATACTCGTGTACACAAAAATGACTCAGGCCTAATTAATCTACTATTCATACGTATGCATTTCAAGCTTTAGTTTTGCTAACCATTTCTCTCTGTGTAATATCTATTGATTTATTTTGTTCATCTTTTCTGTCCTTAACATTGTTTCGGTGAGTAGCATATAAAGCATAAAGATTTTTTCCTAAACAAAATACATACAAATGTAAGAGATTTTATAACAGTAAATTAAGAGTTTTTACTTCTTTTATTACATTTGTAATGACTTCCGAAACATGATCCAATTACATGCGCCAAAAAGCCTTAAGGTGGACTAAAAAAACAAACAGCAACTGTTCTACAAAACAACACGAGCAAAAAAAAAAAAGTAAAAAACATGTAACAAAAATATTAACATGTGAACAAGAGAAGTTTTTTTTGTTTCTCAGAATTTTATTAATATCAACTTAAAATGAAAAAAACCCATTATTAAAACAAAAAACAACTGGTAACGGGTGTCATCTTTGCGGGTAAAAGTTAAAAATGTTGATTAAAAGGGTATTTTTCGCCACACCATGTGCTGGCTTGATTTACAATGTTTTCATATTAAGTTTGGTGCTTTTAGTGATTTATGAGTGGTGCCACGCCTTGTTGAGAGAAAATTGCAAAGCTTGTCCATAATAAATTTAGAGTATGCCGGGAGAGTCTACGCTAAGGTTGGATTACAGCTTTTCCTAGAAGGGTTTGAGCTGCCATTGTTTCAGTTCAACTTAATTTTCGTTATCTTCGATTTGATTGAGATAAAATAAATTTAAAAGTATACACTCAAAACATTTCATTAAGAGATTGAAAGCGGCCCATGAGCATTATTTTACATTTTTGACCAAGTTTTTTTAATAGAAAAGTGCTATACAATACTCTTCTATAAAGCTGGTTGGACACTATTTTTATGACCATATCACATTTTTAACTTTTCCTTATCGATTGCTATTTAAAACTTTTGTTAAAAGAAAATGTCGAAAATCTAAATTTTATTTGTTTTATTTTTTCAATCAACCGCTTGTGATTTTTATATTTTACCTCCAATTTTCGAGTAAAATACATTGTAGATGGGTCATTTGAGAATTGCACTTCACGACGTATTTACTGTATATTGCACCATCAGATTGCTACCTTTTCAGATTTATGACACCTATGCAAGGACGTTTTCATATCGAAAATGTGGCATTTTGATAAGCCCACTCTATAAGCTGCATGTGGTGAATCTATGCCCCTCTATTACGGCGGTTACTTAGCTGAAATTGATGGCATCGTTTTCCGCCACTGTCGGAAATAAGATAAGGCAGCAGCGAAAGAAACTGAGTGTTCCGACTTTCTAAATGCAAGGAAATAGTGTTCATATATTTAGACATTTCTTTCACTGTGCCATTTGTGTGCGATAATTTAAATTTAGTCCTACGAAGGTGTTTACGTACTTTAAAACTTACTAATTCAAGGTGGCAAAAAGCATAAAACTTTAACAATGATGCCATAGGAGTGTTGCCGCCGAAATCAAAAACTGCATCGATCTCTTATGTTAACTTTTCCAACTTTTGGTAGTTTTTTTTACTTTGATGAACACCATTGAAATGCATCTGGTGCGCAGGACATTTATAACTGTGGATAAAGCTTTTGAATCTGATTGCATATGTATAGGAAGTGAGTGTGTTACGGCAAGTGGGAAGCACATTAAAATGTAGCAGAGCTGCGAACGAATAAATTTCTTTAGACTAAATATTTTAAAGAAATGTTTGTACTCAGGATTGCCAGGTTGCAATCGAAGAAATAACGGCCTGTCCAAAAAAAATTTATTTTAATTTTCTTGAAAAGTATGACTTTTTTTTTTTGATCATCAAATTAAAATGAGGATGAATTTATAACATGTTTTGTTTTGCCATTAACGGCTTTGCCTCCAATTAACGGATTAATGGCCTCCTCCGCTGCCAACGGCTTTACCATTCAATTAACGGCCATCTGGCAACCCTGTTTGTATTAGAAAACAAAAAACAATATTATGAAAGTATTTACTAAATAAAAATAATTTGGGGCAGCTAACGAGTAAGGTCATATCACGGAATTAAAACCATATGCTTGGTGTATTTCAGGTGAAATTTTTCATTCAGTTCTTATCAAATTTTTCGGTACTTTTTTATACTAATCGATACATTTTGGTACAACACTTTTCGTAACTGTTCGACACATTTAACTTTTCCGATATTTTTGGATACAATATGATAGTTTCTCGGACTTTTTCGATTTGTTTTTGACTTTTCGATCTTGAACAAAATTATGCGATATCTTCAACTTCCAAATGCCCCAAACTTTATTACGCTTAAAATTTTATAGTGGATTCGTATTAATATGAAAGAGAAATGACATAAGCTTTATGCGCGCTAAAAGACATTTGAGGTCAGGAGATTTTTTTTCCAAAATTGAAATGCCGATTTTTTTTTTCATCTTTGCCAAGTAACTCTTCGTTACTATTTTCAAAGTAAATAACAAAAGCAACATTCCAAAGAACTTTCTGCAAATCGTGTTTGCATTCTGCACACCGAAAAAAAAGACCGTACTAAATTTGAAGAACTGCCTTCCTCCGATTTAGTGTAAAAGTTTTCCTTAATCTAAGTTATTTTTCCTCATATTGATGAAAATATCGTCTCATTTAGTAATTGAGTCCTTTGAAATGAGTTCATGTTTCATTAAAGCAAGTCAACGCTGTTCTTCATATATAGAGTTTATGGTTTTAGTAAAATTTCCCTTTGAAATAGTAAATTTGTCTTTGGGAAGAATTTTTGAGGACAACTTGTTCCTCATTTGAATAAAAATTTCCTCAAACTAATGGAATGTTTTGTTTCAGGAAAATCGTACTCAGTTTTAGTTAGTTTCTTCAAAAAATTTGCTATAACGCAGAAAATTTTCCTTAATAAATGAGTGGCAACACTCACTGAAATTAATATCTAATCTTCTCGTAAGTATTCTGTTTTTGCCTATATATTTATAGTTCTCTACTTGTTTTTTAAATAAAACAATAAAAAAATTAAAAAAAAAAATTATGTCGTCGCTGGGATTTGAACCGAAGCTTTCCTGATCAGAGAATGGTTGTTACATGCGCAGTTTAACAACATCATTTTAATATGTTTTAAAAATGTTGTCGGTGGCTGAGTTGGGTAAGATGAGCATCTTTGAACAGTGGCATGGCGCAGAACACAGGTTCTCTGATCGGGTGACAGGTAAAAAAAATTTAAGTTCTTCTTTGAAGTTTTAAAAACGACGTATAACAACTAAAATAAGAATGACTGACAATAAGTAACCAACAAATAAGAAAATAGAGGAAATAGAAAATTAACAAATTTTTTTTGAAATCAACGAATTTATTTTAAGTAAATTTCTTTCATTTAAGGATACCTTCATCCTTAGAAAAAGTAAAATTTTCCTCAGTTTTATAACCTTGTCCTCACATTGAGTAAACTTTTCCTTATTTCAAAGCAGCAACATTTACTTGTACTAAGGAATACAACTTACTTATTTTGAGGAACCCATGGCTTTAGCTCGTATTGAAGGACATTTTTTCCTTACATTTAGGCATTTTTTCTTAAGCGGAGTAAGTTTTTTTTTCGGTGCATACTTTCGTTTTATCGTTATTTTCGTAATAACTTTTTATCTTGGAAAATACATATATAAAAACGTTGTACGCACATATAACCTTTTCGCTGACAAAGTCAAGCAAACAAATATTCAAAACCCACAAATAATTTTTTGAGCATTGCGTTTTGAAGATTATTCTTGTATGGGAGGTGTTATGCCCTCTTGTCGAAATTCGTAAACTTTCAGTCAGAGGTTGTACGAGTTATCACGAGAACTCCGGTTGCACTATATCAAATAACAGACTAACTATTGCCAAATCCTCATAGCTTTTCAAGTTTGTGCGGATTTTAAACATTACTGATTTATGACTTGAATACCTTAAGAATTCTATTTTCGAAATAAAAATAAAGAATTGTATTCGGGATTTTGTTAGACTTCATTTATTTCTTGATTTATCTGACTAAGATGTACGGGTTTTATATTCCAAGAACCATTGCAAATACAAATTTTCTTTTATAAACCTTTTACTTTTTTTATTTATAAATTATGATTCCATATAATTCATGCTATTAAAATGTATAATTACCTTTTTCTTGCATTATGATTTTATAATGAACTCACTTGTTTAAAATTCACTGAAGCAGCATTTCTCATTCACATAAATCCTCTAATTTAAAATGTAAATTTTGCTAGAATTTCATTTTCTATATTAACAAAAATTTCTAATTTCAAATTATTTTGCATTTAAACAGTCGCTAAAATATTATGAGTGAAAGAGATGAAATACAACGAAAAAAAATAATAATTGAAATATCTACTAAAGTAATGATAAAATAAATGAAAGGAAGAGAAGGAAAGAGAAACAAAACAAAACACCATAAACGTAAAAGAGTTTCTTCTAATTATGGAATAAATCTTCAGGCAGCGCGAACGCCATATTTTTTCTGCTGTCACAAGAGAAACATTTAAATTTTAATCCATCGACGGTGATGTCGTGTGGTGGTGGCAGAAATGACAGCAGCGCTTGCAAAATGACGCTGCGGATGTGAGGCACATCGATGTGCGTTACAGTAAGAAATTTGAAAATTTTATTGCGTAAATCAGATTTACGCACAAAAAATTTTTCGCGAGCTTGTTACAACAACATCAATTCTGGTGAAAAAACTCAAAAATATTTTGGAAAAAATTCGTAGTATTGAAAAATATTTTGCGAAAAAATTCCTAGTGTTTATGAAAATTTTAAAATAGCAGCGGCAAGCTAATTGCATGGAAACAAAAACAAAAATATCAAGCTCTAGCAGCAAATGAATTGAAAACAAAATCACACAAACAATAAACATTGTGGACTACAAAATAGTATTGTAAATTAAATAGTATCTACTAAAAAGTATCGAAAAAATAAGGATCGATGCGTAATAATAAATATCGATTTTTTTAGTAAAATACCTAGAAACATAATACCATTAAGAGAACGAAAATCACAGGTGTAATCAAAATCACTAGTAAATAGAAATCACCGTAGCAATCGTATCCTCAAGTATAATCATTAGCGGAACAAAATCACTATGGAATCATAATCACTAGAAGAACTAGAGATTTTGAAAAGCTCAGACTACAGACCGTCATATTTTGGACCGTTTTTCTCTAATAAATTTATTATACAAACGGATAAAAAAGGCCAAATTGGATTTTTTAAGGCTGTGTTCTGGTTAAATTTTTGGAAAATATTCCATAGCGCCAATAAATGGGAAAAGGTCGATAATGAACTTTAATGTAGCAAAAAAATGCTTCAAGATGAATTTGGTTGATGAGTGTAATTGGAATAATGTTTTCCATAGGATAAATGGGAGTAATAGCTGCTTTTCTTCGAGATAAGTTTATAGAACTCTTACGCTGCACCAAATTCTCATTGACCTCGATGTCATGATGTGGCAGCAGAACTTTAGAGTTATTGATTTAAGGGCCTCAGATAAGTGGATTGTGAATGAATTAAAAGCTTAAAGCTATTTTCCAAAATGATATTTCGAAGTCCACAGTGGAGAAGGAAAGATTTTTAAATTATTTTAATTCTGCAGAACTCAGATAACGAATAAGGAGCTGCGGGGTTATTCCCATTGACCTACTAGCCAGTGAACGTAAAATGGTCTGGGAGGCAAAAAAAAGGAGGAGAACTTGACTATAAGTTCTACAGACGCAAGGCAGCAAACCCTCTCGAAGTGGCAGGACAGATATCGACTAAGAGAGACTGATTCCCTGCATTAGAAGATGGTTCGAGAGAGACTTTGGCGTGATAAATTACACTTAAAATAATAAATTTTCTGAAAACTGAATGTGACCGATATCTAAAAAACGACGAGAAAAAAAAAATTAATTTTCAGAATCAGCAGGCAATTTTACATAAGAAATGAATAGTAGCACCTAAAGTTCATAACTTTTTTAATTATTTGTAAACTAAAGTTATTAATTATAAGATCTGTATTAGCTTGTGGCCATTTTTATTCAATATTATATAACTTTTCGATTTCTTAATCGATTTTCTTATATAGTATCTTATTTTCTTCATAGATATATAAACTATGATATAAAAAAATAATATGATTTTCCCAATTTTTTTTTCTTTTATAAATTTGCAATTGATTTTGACTTTTTTTAATTTTTTATTTTTTAGAAATCAATTTATTTCACCGAAACTAACAAGCCAACCAAAATGTAAAGCAGGAATTATTTATTGGAAATTTAATTACCTTTAATTTGACATATAGTAAATTTATATATAGATATTGGTTCTTGAGATATCTGTAATTAAGTGAAACCAACTTTTTTTTTGGTCCTAAAACCGAAAATGACCGATATCTCGAAACCACGTGAAAGAAAAAAGAAAAAAATAATGTGAATTTCAGAATTAGCAGCAGATTTTACATATAAAATGAATAACGGTATTCAAAGTTCATTTTGGCTGTAAACTAGTGTTATTGTCCCACTCAATTTTTATCAAGCCATGGATACTTTCAGAAGTATCTTCACCGCATGGGCAAAACAGAGCACCCTCAAACAAATAATTCCCACTGTGCGCAAAGACGTCCTCACAATGTTGGAATTATTATGTCAGTGCTGCCAAGGCAAAAAAAGATTTGATGTGATGCTTCAATATTGTTTGTTTGTTTGCATGCATTTAACGTTCTTTTTGTGTGTGCCATTATTGTTGCTATTACCGCTGTTGTTGTTGTTGTTGTATGTATGTATGTCATGCGGATGCTTAATAAGGACTTTTTTTCCTTACATTTTTTTTGTCTGTGTGCTCTCGAGTGGTTCCGAAAATTCGGCAGCATTTAAAAAAAAATCAATTTAAATTTTTCTTTGTTTCGCTATTAAAGAAAACTCAAACAGAACGAACCAACAACCACTACAACAAAATGATACGAATGACACAACACACGTTTTCAGAGATTATGAGAATGACAATGCGGCCAAAACAAGCAGAACTTGAATGGCTTAAAAGCAGAAAATATCGTTAATAGTTCAGCACACAAAGAAGACCAAACAACATAATGGTACGTAAGGAGGGGTGGGAGTGTAGCAGGCGGCCAGCGGCAAAAATACAATTTTATTCGTTTAGCAAGGGAGGCAATAACATAGAATTCAATTTAGTTGGAAATGATGTACCAGATTTCATGCTTATAAGTGCCAACATGCTGTGAAGAAAAAAATTACGTAAGGCCTTAGCATTGAATGTAGTTTATTTGTGATGTATTTGGTCTGGAAACCTACATACATATATAAATAAGTAAGATTTCTAAGAAAATTAAATACTTGCACATTACAAGGGAGAATAAGACAATTCAGTAAAATATTCTGGAATTTAAGAAAATTATGTGTTTTATGTTTGACATTCGTGAGAAATATAAAAATATGGCAAGCCTCTAATAGTAAATATTTAAGTGAATATTCTCACTGTTTTTTTTTGTTTTAAATGACCCAATGGCCAACTAAAGGCAACCAAACTATAAAACTGCAAGTTTCGGTACTGAAATCTAATTCTTTTTTTGATCCGTTTCCACTTGTTAACGAACATTTATACTCTGCGTATATCGCATTTAAAAGCAGGAACTTGTACTACGTATGTATTTCAAACACATGCTACACGTGTATTTGCTCAAGTTCGTATATCACGTGCTAAAACACATACAATGTACTTGCACTTACTTAATGCTATTTAGTTGTATCATACGAGTATATTGGTGTCCGTTATTTCTCAAATTCTAGAGTTTTATGAAGTTCAGACAGCTTGTGCTGCCATTAGATTTAGGGAAACTGTTTACTGGTCCGAGGATAGAACAAGACACTCAACTATCCTTCATGCACCGAAAAAAAAACTTACTCAGTTTAAGGAAAAATGCCTAAATGTAAGGAAAAAATGTCCTTCAATACGAGCTAAAGCCATTGGTTCCTCAAAATAAGTAAGTTGGATTCCTTAGCACAAGTAAATTTTGCTGTTTTGAAATAAGGAAAAGTTTACTCAATGTGAGGACAAGGTTATAAAACTGAGGAAAATTTTACTTTTTCTAAGGATGAAGGTATCCTTAAATGAAAGAAATTTTCTTAAAATAAATTCGTTGATTTCAAAAAAAATTTGTTAATTTTCTATTTCCTCTATTTTCTTATTTGTTAGTTACTTATTGTCAGTCATTCTTATTTTAATTGTAAACGTTTTTAAAACTTCAAAGAAGAACTTAAATTTTTTTACCTGTCACCCGATCAGAGAATTGAACCTGTGTCCTCAGCGCCATGCCACTGTTCAAAGATGCTCATCTTACCCAACTCAGCCACCGACAGCATTTTTAAGACATACTAAAATGATGTTGTTAAACTGCGCATGTAACAACCATTGTCTGATCAGGGAAGCTTCGGTTCAAATCCCGGCGACGACATAATTTTTTTTTTTTTAATTTTTTTATTTTTTTATTTAAAAAACAAGTAGAGAACTATAAATATATAGGCAAAAACAGAATACTTACGAGAAGAATAGATATTAATTTCAGCGAGTGTTGCCACTCATTTATTAAGGAAAATGTTCCTACGTTATAGTAAATTTTTTGAAGAAACTTACTAAAACTGAGTACGATTTTCCTTAAACAAAACATTCCATTAGATTGAGGAAGTTTTTACTCAAATGAGGAACAAATTGTCCTCAAAAATTCTTCCCAAAGAAAAATTTACTATTTCAAAGGAAAGTTTTACTAAAACCACAAACTCTATATTTGAGGAAGAGCTTTGACTTGCTTTAATGAAACATGAACTCATTTCAAAGGACTCAATTACTAAATGAAACGATATTTTCATCAATATGAGGAAAAATAACTTAGATTAAGGAAAATTTTTATACTAAATCGGAGGAAGGCAGTTCATCAAATTTAGTACGGTCTTTTTTTTCAGTGTGGCTTGAGTCCTGAACTCTCTAATTTTGGGCTACATTGTTCCAGTATTATCATTCAATAGGGATTACGTAACTCACATTCCATCTAGGAATGACAGGAAGGGAGGACTCCCGGGGAGAAAGGGCCATATCTGTTTCTACACAGATAGTTCCAAGCTAAAAAACCAGGTGGGTTATGCCTCATGTAGAAGTTAAGGAGATGTGGAATAAGAGGAAAATATTAAAAATAATTGGTTCGTTTTTATTTGATGACTTAGATGACCTTAGACATGTTAATATGGGTCGGTTATTTAGTTTTATTGCGTCAGACACCCTGTGCTATCATAATGGATCACATTTGGTTTAAGTGAGTCGGTTTCGTAACTGACAGCCACTCCTACTAAAGTTAACCTAACCTATGATAGCTTTCAAATCCAAGGTGGGTGCACCGCCCACATGTCTAATCCCGCATACTTTTCATCCAAATGGAGGATTTTTTGCTCTATATTTAGGTGTCCGTGAACCAATTTTGCCCTATTTCAACCCCAAGAAGCTTGTTTATAGGTGTGCCAAATTTCATTCAATTAACTAAAAAAAACCTTTCGTTTAAAAACAATCATCAATTTTTTCGTACATGAAATAGACAATTGAAGTTTAACCATTTTATTAAAAACGAAAAAGGTCATTTACTTTTTCCCAAAAAAAAAAAAAAAAAAATTTACTTCCTGCAGCTTGATTTTTTTTATTTATTTTATTTGAGAAAGTCGGAAATTGCTTCTTTTCAAGTTTGGCAACCTTGAAGGTTGTGCTCACAGATTTCCTTCTTCCTTAAGCCGCTTGACTATAACTTAAGAAAAGTTTCTTTAAAATAAGCAATATATGTTATGACCTATAACTTGTTTTAATGAAACAATAATTATTTTTAAGAATTTATGACTTAGCGCAAGGAAAAATTCCTCAATATGAGAAAAGTTCACTAGCATCAAGAAAATTTCCTAAACGAATACTTAAACGGAGTAAGTCTTTTCCTTGAATTCAGCTGTATCTTATTTTGAATTAAGAAGTAAGTCTGCAATTACCGCTATTTTGTATGAAAAATTTAACATTTTCTCAGTCTTAGATGGTATAACACCCTTCTAGAACTCGAATTCCAAAAAAGTCCCTCTATAATGTAAGTAGAGATAATTGTTATCGGTGGATGTTACCAAGCTGGTGTGTATATATCAATATCCATTCATCAATTTTAAATTTCGGAACAGATATGTTGAATAAAAATTAGAGCTCCAATGAACTTTCTACTTTAACTTTGCATATACGAGTATATAGGGTTGCCCGAATCCAAACAGCCATATAGAATAATTAAATTCCCTGGCTCATTATGAGTACACAATTGTGTAAAAGGTTGGGGGGTGGGGGAGGGGAGTCTGAAAACACGTTCAACAATAATTGTACTAGTAAAAAATATCTGAGTTAATTATCTAATGAAACTCACACATTTTATTGCTCTACTTAGTTCCATTACTTAGAAAAATATGAGATAACCTTTGCTTGTTAGTACTACCACAGTGTTTAAGATAGAACCCCACCTCTCATAGAATTTTTTACTCACAATGAACCAGAGAATCGAATTTTTTCGTGTGGCTGTTTGGTTCCGGATTACCAGCTTTGCAGTTCTACAAAAATTACAAAATTTTTTTGACTTCCTTATTAAACTACCATAGGTCAGAAGGTGCTTTCATTTGGTTCATTTTATATTCTTTAATATAAGCTCCAAAATAGGGTGTTAATGTTGTGGAAACATTAAATATTTAGGCAAAAATTATATTTTCGCACTTATTTGTTTTGTTGTTTTTTTGTTTGCATGACTTTCGCTGCTTCTTTTATCTGCTGCTGTTTGGCATTTGTATTCTCTTTCGTTTTGTTGTTTCTGTTTCTTTTTTTTTTTGTTTTTTTGTGCGAAAGCTTTTCAGACAATATTAAATTACAAAATAATGCCACTCATGCAAATTACATTTGAAACCCTGAAGCTGTACGTACCCAAATTTTTTCGCTTTGTTTTTGATGTCCTTTTGAAAGGATACTTTTTTTTGTTGTTTATAGTTTCACGGATTTTTTTGATGTTGTTATTGTTCTTTTTGGGTAACTGCTCTACTTTAAGGATTGACTTAAAACGTTAAGTTTTGTTGCGTTAATAACGTAGGTTGAAGCGATACTGTTAAGCATAAAAGATATATAATCTGCAAGATTGTACGTGCACTTAGATAAATTTTATTTAATATTGAAAACAATAAAAATATTAAATTTTTTGTTAATGGCTTAAATAATGCAGTTTGTGTAGTCTTTTCTTCGGAACACGTCAAAAGTTCAGTAGTTAAAAATAACTTATACCTTCCAATATTTCTGAAACTAAATAAATGCAATATTTATTAACTTTATTTGGTCGCTTTTTGTTTTTTCTATTTTTCTATAAAAAAATATACATATGTAGACATTTTGTTCGCCATTTTGTTTTTGAATTTAGAAAACCAAATATAACTCACAACACTGTAATCTGAAAAGTTATGAAACTTTTTCTTCTTTTAGTTTATTTCAAACATTTTTTCACAATGTAGAAATGTCAAATGTGAGTTTGTTGTTGTTGTTTTTGTTTTGGGTTTTGCAAAACAGCAGAGATCCTTCATTAAGCTTATATAATTAAAATTAGAGGCGGTTGCGCAACTAATTCAGCTGTTTATTTTCCGGTTGCTGTTTCATTGCCTCCAACTATTGTCCTTTTTGCGCTGCAAACCACTACGTTTTAAGCATGCAAGGACGCTGAAACTTTCAAGTGAAGCTGTCGCTGCAAAATTAATTAGCCTGAAAGAAGATGTTTCGCACACAGAAAGTGTGATAGAGACAGTTGCGATATTTATAGATAAATATGTATATAGAGTTTTGCCAAATGAGGTTAAAATGTAAAACGTTTGTTTTGTTTTTTCTGTTTGAGGTCAACAAACCCTTAAGGACCATCACTAAGTAGCTCCTAAAAATATGCTAAATTTGTGACAGTAAAACTAATATTATTTTTTGGCGAAGTTTTGGTCACCATTAATGACAGCAAAATAAAGTGCTTCTCTTTTGTTTTTTTGTTTGTGTACTTAGGATAATGATTTTAAGGGAAAAGAGATTTTTCATGGTACCACTATTCTTTTATGTACGCGAAAAAACAAGTTAATGAGCACACTTAAAACATTGACTGTTTAATGAGGTACATAAATGACTAAAAAAATTTGAGCCATGGAAATGATACATAGTTTTCTAAAGTAAAATTATAAAATGTACGCTTTAGATCAACCGAATTAGTGCTTTGATCCAAATCTATCGAAACGTAAAAAATTCGATCATATACATTTCGTTGGCAATTGTATTTTCACTTACTTGAAGGAAAATGTTTCTATTCGATATATCTATGTTGAAGCTTCTGATGTGACAAGCTTGGATTAGAAGGCAAAACTAGAAGAGGATAGCTCATCACTAAAAGTGAAACCAGCATTGTGAGAACGTCAATGAAATAATATTTCTAGCTCGTAAGCTAGTTCCATCAGTTCGAATATTCTCTCACAATACTCAGACGTCGCACAGTGGAAGACCTCGAAAAATTCAAATTTTCAGGTTCGTAGATAGACGGGAACAGATTGAGAAGCATGCCAATTGAAAGGTTGGTTCCCTTTTTTTTGTATATTTTTTTACGAACTTTTTTCAACTTTGAAGTTGTGTAACTTTTTAGCGGTACAATATTTTCACACAAGTCTTTTTTTACAAAAATGCTAATAAAATACCTTCTTGTTATCTAATATTTTTGGGGATGTTTTTTGTAAACGTCAGTTTTTTTGCACTAATTCAGAGATAACTACTGGCCGGCCGAAGTCAGCGTAGTTTGATTAAGCTTTTCAGGTAGCTGAAAGTATCTTGAAACTTTTTCCCAAATAAACTATACCCGCCCTGTCCTACCAGTAGAACACTTTTTTCAAATCAATTCGGTATTGTCAATGAGTGTAAATATCACATATCCACTTTTCATCCTCAGTAACGATCCAATACAAAAACGACTTTCTTTGGTATCGTTCAAGCAAAAAATTAATGGATTTGGCGAAAGCTTTTTATTTGGCACAAATTTCGACACATTGAATATAGCAAAACAATACTATGTAAACACTTTTTCAATTTATCAATTATGCGAAATTGACATTTTTTGATGGTGCAACAAAATGCCATACATGTCAATTCTATATACTGCATATGGTGCGCCATCTGTTTTCTCAAATCCGCATTTCATAAGCTTTAAAAATTGTAAAAGGAATTAAGTAGCCAAAGTATTCCAATAATGTATGTAAAGGCGCTTAAAAAATTCTGAGAAATGATTTGAAGTAAATTTGTTAAAAAATTGTGGAGAAACCATCAGTAGGAATATGTTTATCGTGACTGTCAACAATAATATTACAACTTACTGAAATAGATGGTCACTTTAAACTGTAATTTCAAACTGTTATTGTCAACGCACAAACAACAACAACAACAATAATAATAATTATATTTGAAATGTAGTTACACTAACAATTAAGTAAACTCATCAAATCATTAACATTACATGCAATAATTAAATTTTGAATTTACATACAGAATAAGAAATCAATAATGCATCACTTAAGTGTTTCTCAACTGAATATGCAGCAATAACAACATCTAAGAATATTTGATTGCAATCCTAAGGTGACACCAACACATGCACACATAAACACTCACATATACTTGAAACACGCTAACCTAATCACATTTACAAATGCAATGCAATTTACTACATTGTAATACAGTTGCCCACTTGCATATCTACGAGAGTTGTAGTAACAGCAGCAGCAGCAGAGTAGTTTAAGTGAGAGGAGGATAGTGTTGGGCAGCTACAGCAGCAGCCTCAGAAACTTTTGCTATAAAGTATAAACGAATTTTCCATAGCTGCATTGCATAACATAAATATTCAATTATGACTGCAGGCAGCCACCATCACTAACGTATGACGCATGTACCCAGTAGGCAATTGTGCAAAGTTTCTCTCAGAGAGAAGGTCTGCAAGCAAAGATGCAAGCAGCATGCTAACTCTTAACTTTTCATGAAAATATGTCTACAGACAGAAAGCATACCTTAATTGAGATCTTTTTGAAAAAAAAAGTCTTTCTAATACCGCCGCTTCTTACTTCTGATTTTTCCTACTGGGTAGACAACAGGCGGACTTGCTGAGAGAAGTAGCGTTGTCGTAAAGGAAGAGGGCAATACACTGAATGAGACCCAATGTGATAATTATTGTCATCAGCTTTTTGTTTGTCTCATGAGATTAATCACGATGACGTAATGCGACATTTAAGTGTAGACATATCATCTGTAGTAGTGTAGTGTATCTTTATAAGCGAGTGAGTGAGTGTTCGTATATATCATATAAAAATTGCATAAAAGAAAAAGTGTACGTTGCAGCATTAATTAACTGAGCTCACACCTTTAGGTCAAAGGTAAAAAAACTGCAGCAAGGTTGATATAACATACACGAAACGTAATAGTGGGTATATTACACTGTGCGACAAATGGTAGAGGACAGTGATCGGGGATTCTGACTACCGGGAAAAGTTATATCGGCGTTTCGCTAGGTCACGTCTAGGAATCGAGATATATCGATTTGAAGTTTCTAAGTATCATATAGGGGAATTTTGTTTGACATAACTCGAGAACGACTAGTCCGATTTTGTTGCAACAAACTTAGAAAAATTAAGAATTACAATTGCTTTAATCTATTGATAAACTATTTCTCTACATAATCAACAGTTTTGCAGTAATAACTAAATTTGTGATGAAAAAAAAATTATTTTTTGCCTAAAAAATTAAAATTTTTATTTTTAAAAATTATGAAAAATCTAAAAACGGGAAAAAGTATTATTTTTTTTCTTCATAAATTTATTTATAACTGCAAAACTGTTTATTATGTAGAGAAAAAGTGTATCAAAAGATTAAAGCAATTTAAATTTTTAGTTTTTCTAAGTTTGTTGCAGCAAAATCGGACTAATCGTTCTTGAGTTATGTCAAAAAAAATTCCCCTATATGATACTTACAAACTTCAAATCGATATATCTCGATTCCTAGATGTGACCCAGCGAAACGCCGGGACACGTATAACTTTTTTTTGACCGATATAACTTTTCCCGGTAGTCAGAACTCCCGCCGATTTTGGCTGTCGCACAGTGTTATGTTTATTACTTTTCAACTTTGTATAGCTTTATTACTACAGGCACTATGTTAGTTAAAGATTATTTTGCCGTGAAGATTTAAAAATAAACAGTGTTATTTCCTTGCAAGATTCTGATTTTAAGAATCCATTTTTTCAAGTGGTGCTTATTAAAGTTACGCGTAATTTTATGAAGAATATACTTTTTTTTATTTTTACTTAGAAATGCCAACTTGAATATTGCGAATGTTTTAAAAACTTTGGAAAAGAAATTTTAAATCACATGGATCTACTAAAAAGACACATATATCAGCCATTAAAAATAAGGTATAATATTAGATCCAATATTATATGTCATTCCATAATTTGGAAATTGATTCAGGGGTTCACAACTTAAAGTTATTTCATTTAAAGCTATATCCCCGACATCCGATGCCTATATCTCCGAAACAGGATTTTCAATATTTAAGATTTCGTAAGAAAAGTTGTTTTTTAAAAAAATTAAAGCCGCTCTTAAAGAGAACTTATGTCATGAGAAATGTCAAAATACTTTTGTCACCTTTATAAAATTGTTTTCATTTTAATATTTTATTATTATTATTTAGCCCAGTCAAAATAGACATTTAGGTTTGCAATAATTCGCATAGAGCTGAAAATTGGTACAGGTCTTAAATACACTATTACAAATAAAATGTCAAAAGTCCCCGCCGATCCAACTTCTGCAAAAATTTTTATTCAAGGTCAAACTGAGAAATATCGGTTTTTCGCAAATTTCTCTTAAACGATAAGCGCCATTGTAAAAGTTGGTTTGAAAAAGTTGTAGATCATGGAATTTTCCACAAAAATGGTTCATATTATTTTTCTCTACGAACTACCATTCTAGAGATATATTGATTTCAAAAGTTGGAAAAGTCGTACTCTGCCTTTTTTTTGAGATAACTACACTAGTTTACACTCAAAATGTTCCATTGATAAAAAGTTACTTTTCTTATGTACTTTTTCCTGCTAAATTCGGAAATGAAAATAAAAATTTTTTGAATGGCACAGTTTTCGAGATATTGTGGTTTTTTCATTTTTTCGACCTTCTTTCAATTTAAAATCTATATCTTGATCTCTAAATGTCCAATTTCATCGTGCTTGGCACCAAATTAAAGGTATTAAGATGACAAATAAACATGTATAATTACATATTCCATTAAGTAAGCGGTTCAAGAGATATCGATGAAAAGAGGCCAGATTTAAAAAAAAATCTAATTTTACATTTGATTCTGTGGCCACTGAAAAATAGAAATAAAATAAATTTCCTTTCTCATCGAACTTTTAAGGTATATATTGGTTCATATAGCTCCAACTTAACTCCAATTACAGCTGGCTGCCCTCAAGGGTCATGTTTGTCTCCAGTCCTATATAATATATACACTGCTGATTTTCCCAGTTTAGACTACTGTACTCTGTCTATTTTTGCTGATGACACAGCAGTAATCTGTTCTAATATTTTGGCTTCTGATATAATTACTAAATTACACTTTCAAAATTAACGGTGTATTTTAATAGATGGAAAATAATGCTTAATAATGAAAAAACGCAAGCGATTTACTACACTAGAAAACGGAAACCCGAATTTGTACCACAAAATAATATTAATATCAATAGCGTCTCTGTTTCATGGGAACAGAAAGTTAAATATTTAGGTGTTGTTCTTGACCCAAAAATGAAGTTTAAAGACCATATACCATATAAGGTTAATTTATTAACTAGATTACTATACCCGTTCATTAATAGAAAATCAAGCCTTACCATTTGCAACAATAAATTAATTTTGACGTCTATTTTTCACGCAGTCATGTTCTATGTAGCCCCAGTCTGGTTTACGAGCGCTAGGTTTCACTTAAAAAAACTTCAAGTTTCACAAAATAAAATATTGGAACTAATGTTTAATCTGCCTTGGTTCTATTCCACTAATAGATTGCATGCTCTAGCAGATGTAGAGAAAATTACTAATAGGATCGAAACACTTACACAAAATTTTAATATCAGATGCTTAGGTTCTGATTTTAGTTATATTAATGAGCTAGTATCATCTAATTGTTTAATCTAATTGGTTTAATTGTTTTTTATAAAAATTCAAATAGGTTTTTTAAATTTTTTCCTCCATTTTGTTAATTTTTGTACTTTGTAATATTTCTAAACCAAATGTAATAATTAAGTAGAATAAGAAATATTCTTGAACTCTTTGAGCTATAATTATATATTTAAATTATTATGTATATTATATATGAAAATAAATTGAATTGAATTGAGATCTGTTTTTTCGTTTATTTTTATTACATTTTTAATTCTTTTATGAAAATTTAAAAATTTTTTTCACACGGAAGAGGAATATGTAGTTAAACCCCAGGCGCAAATGGCCCTAGTTCCGCTACTGCTGTGTCCATGATGGATAGACATATGAACATACGGACAAAAAGACAGATGTACAGACAGAAAGAAAAAAAAAACGTAATACCCAGGGTGTCTTCAATAAATAGTGTTTATCCATTCCTTAGTATTTAATATTTAAAACCAAGTAAGGCGACGACACACAACCATAAAATGCTTTGTGCTCCCCTTAGTAGCAAAAAATTGCATTTTTCTTAAACTTCATCAAAAATTTATGCAAGTATTTCGGTAGGAACATTCATTATGCAATAAAACTTAAGTGAACTGCCTGAATTATTACATTTTTTGCTCAACTATTGAATAAAGAGTACAAAGAAGAGCACTAGAGTATTCTACTTTTATACTCTACACACAGGGTATATTAAATTTTTATACCGTTTGTAACGCATGGAAGAGGGCGTAACAGGTATTGAATAAAAAAATATATATGAATTCTTGATCATTGTTATCTTCTGCGTTGCCATACCTATAAATGTTTGAAATATAGAAGGATTTGATATAGGGCGTGGCACTGTCCAGCACAAACTTCAAAATAATATGCTGAAAGTGTACTAAAAGTTAATGCAACAAAATTTCAGTTAGTAAATGTAAATGATTTGGACAAGCTCTGTACTTGACAAATCTCAACAAGAGATTCATTGCAAGCGCAGATTTTAAAATGCTATAATGTGAGAGTTATTTAAGGTAATGCAATCAAATTTCTCATAGATTCTAGAAATAATTCCAAACAGCACTCTACTCTACACTATACGAATTTAAACTTTTAAGCGAGCATTTGTAGTGTAGGGTATTTAATTTTCGGTGAGCCCAAAGACATCTCCCTTACTAAGTAGTTTTGCTTTTTTCCACATTACATTATATATTTTGTAGTCAAGCCGAAGCGCTTTTTCACTTTTTGTGCTATTTTTCTAACCTTTTTTTGCATATAAAATGTTCACTTTCATAGATACTTATCTAATAAAAAAAAAAAAAAATTTCTCACGCAGCTTGATGTTGTTAAAAAGTTTACATGTGACAATTGACTATAACTGACGTACTGTTAGTTTCTGAAATGCTACACACACATACATATTTAAGTTAGGGTGTCTTCTTAACATGTAAAGGAACAACTTATTTGAAGTGGCTAGTAAACCGATAGTTGGGTGATTAATTTTTATTTATTCGTCCGGTAGTCTAATGTTTTCTTTTATTTATTTATCCGCAATTGGATATTTTTACTCTTTTTAATAAAAAAAAATTATCATTTGACTATCGAATGAATAAAAGTAAATTATGACGTCCGACTACCGGAATTCCAACAACAACTACCATATATAAATGAATCTGTATGAACTTTTTCTAATATTCAAGTTTCACCATAGTTTTCAAAAGTTCAGCACCACCGATTTTTATTGATTTTAAACATTAAAACATGATTACTATATACATTAGGTTTTTAAGTAGGTACTAAAGATAAGCATTATGGTTGTAGTCCAATGTATTGAATAGCAGCTGTTTTTATTGGACATTTTGTTATTAGAGATTTTTGCACGCCCTTGCCCCTAATATGAACTCAGTATTTAGTGGTAAAGTTTATAAGGAATCCAATTTTGACTGATCGATTTAACGACCATTTCCGCCTATTTTGTCAAATAATATTTTGATAACTGATCCATTTTAAAATCTCTTTAAAGTCTTCTTGCTTATGCTTTTATTTTTGGTGCCGTGTTCGTTTTCAACACTTCGCAGTCCCTGTACATAATTATACTCTTACTAGCTGACCCGGTGAACTTTGTACCACCTTAAATTGACCCCTATCCCTATCCATGTGAATCAATTAAGTGGTCTTTGTGAAAATGCTATTTTTAAAATATGTTTGTATGAGGGCCACCCTAAATATGCACCCTACATAGAAGAGCTTAATATAAAAGACATCTGGTGTAAATTACTTGTGAATCGATTAATTGGTCTTTGTGAAAAGGCTATTTTAAAAATATTTTTGTATAAGGGGCACCCTAAATAAAATTTTTATAACCTAAGCCATGCCTCTTAATATAAAAGATACGTGGTGTACATTCCATGTGAATCGTTTGACCGGTCTTTGTGAAAATTATATTTTAAAAATATGTTTGTATGAGGGCCACCCTAAATATCCACCCTACGCAAAAGTTTTGTAACTTAAAATATGCCTCTTACTATAAAAGCCACATGGTGTAAATTCCATGTGAATCAATTAAGTGGTCTCTGTGAAAATGCTATTTTTAAAATATGTTTGTATGAGGGCCACCCTAAACTGCTCATATAGGAGTATGATTTGTGAATCTAAACCATCCAGGGCGCCACCCAAACGCATGCAAAAAAATTAATTCAAATCGGTCTAGCCGTTTAGGAGGAGTTCAGTGACACGTTCAGTAGAATTATATATATAAAGATTAAAAAGACACAAACATTTTTTTTTTTGCAGGGCTGGCAATCATAGTCAGAAAAATATTTTGCCATATAAACAGTTCCCACGCCATTCTAAAAAATATTTAAGACTTTTATTTAAGTCATACTTTGACCGACGTGATCCCTTTATGTATGTACTTGCAGCATTCTTCACATTTGTCAAATAAATTTTATTTATTTTTTCTTAAATCAACTGAACTTGCCATATTTAAATACAAACTTGCAACAAACATTTTTCTACAGTCCCTTTAGATGATATCCTGGCGATGCTTTACCTTTGCTTAAATCCTTTAAAATAAACTCATCGTCACACTCCTTCAGTCTAGCGCCAGTGTCATGCTACACGATATACATTCGTAAGTACTTGCAACATAAAACTTCCATTAAGGGATTTCTTTCGACCCGGTTCATCTTCAACAGCTACTTGTTGTTTTTGTTGTTGTTGTTGTTCTTCTGCTTGTAAATATCTTTCAATAAAAAATTTATCGTGCTTAAATATTTGTGTGAAATTCTCGATTCATTATGACCCCCACCGTCGACATCATCACTGAGCAATGAATATTTTTTCGACAGCATGAAAAAGGACAGAACGAGACTGGGCAGTTTCAGAATTTTTTTGAACTCAGCATTGAGCTTATGCTGCATACAAGTAAAAGTCAAGTACAAAAGTACGTAAGTACTCAAGTTAAAGAAGCGTTCGGGTAGCACAAAAAGATAAAAAAAACATGCGGAAAGGAAGAGTAACGATCGTCATAACAAAAGCACGAAAAATGACTGGAGGCTACCTTTTTGGCTAGTGTTGGGTCGAGTTGGCGTGGGCAAAAAAAAACAAACATAAGTGTGAATGCATGAAATATTCTAAGTGTAACTCTTTGAGTCATTTTAAGGATACTTCAAAGTCTTGCAGCATGTTGATTTCAGAAAAGAAAACAAATTTTCTTCTTGACTTGATTATGATTATGTCAAATGATGGTCAGCGTTGTGAGAAGAAACTTAAAGAAAGGTCAAAGGAATGTGGCAGGAAAAAAGCACTTTGTTGTTAATAAACATTTTTATTTACTTTTATCTGAATAGTTTCAAATAATTGCAGTAAATGAAAAATTTAAAAAATTTATAAAATATTTTTATGTACAATACTTTGCCAGAAGAATGAATCTTCGAAGCAATCAGTTGTCAGTTGTATAACGTATATCATAACATCATTGAAATTTTTGGGATAGAAAACACATTCACGCCACGCTATTCAGATCTAATATCAGATTCAGATTTAATATCCGCATATTATCTTTAGAGAAACCATGACGTATGAGTAACGCCTACTCATAAATTTATTAATTGCATGTTACTTATACGACATGTTGTTTACAAATTGCACTCTAATCAATTTTATTCTCATGGCATTAAAGTTCATTCCATGTGCTTTCATTGATTTTTTAGATGTCGTTATGTCAAAGTAATTTAACCTTTATTTTGTACGACATGTCAAAGAAAGCCAATAAAAAATGCAATTAATATTTTTGTTGTCTACAACTTTTGCTAATTTCTCTTATAATTTTCTATGTATTTGGTATCGCCGTTGAATTCATCATCATAAAAGTAAAATGCGTCAAAGAATGTTATATATAATTTTTATATATCACTTTTTTGCTTTTATTTTTTATTTCGGTGGGATGTATCTATGTATTAAGCTTTTTTAATGTTTTCACTTTTATTGCGTCTATATTACTCAATAAATAACTAAAAAGTATCTCGTTACAAAAATGAACGACACAGCGGTAATCATTATCATCAAATAGTACAACAATAGCAGTGGCAGGAAAAAACAATAGCAACAACAACAACACCATTGGCTAAAATACCAACAGCGTTGTGGGCGTAATGACATTTTCAAAAGCAGCATCAGCCACAATAGCGGCAGCAGAAAAAAAAACGCCGGCATTCATTGAGTCGTCAAATGTTTTTAGATGAATTTGCTAAAAAGAACTTAATGTGTGTGCAATGGACTCAATTTTTAAAAGGTCATCAAATAATAAAAATATACACACGCGTTGCTTTCTTTTTTATTTTTTAAATACCCTAGGGAAATAAAATTTAGCAAGCGGCTTGTAGTCGTTGAATAAATTATTTAAAGGAGTTGAAGAAATCACATATTACTTAAAACGTATATATGCAGGTCTAAGTTATCATCTTTTGCCTATTTTCCGTTGTTTAGCTTAGTCGCATTTAAATTGAAGTTTATCTTGGCACCTTGGATGGTGGGCAGAAAAGTAGTCGGCCTAGGCAAAAAGCACCATTTTTTTTCGGGTAAAATTTCAATTATTTCTCTTCATAATCTCTTTTTAGCGCAATATAAGTACTTAATCCAACAGTTCTCCAAAGTTTTTCCGCATTATACGATGATGCAAAGATGACATCTTCATTTGATTTAAATCTCATTCTATCAAGCCATTTCCTTAAGTTTGAATGGGGATGATAAATTAAGGTGGCCAATTCCGATAAATTTCGTTGTTGATAAACAAATTTGGAGCGCAATTTCTTTTTGCTTCTCCACATAAGGGTGTTTCTGTATCAAGTCAGCATTTATTGTTCTTGAAGATCCTAATTTAATCGGATAATTTTGACACTTTGGCTTTTAGTTACATAAAAATTGTTTATCCAAACTTCTTTTCTGATTTTTATAAACTTTTTAAAAACTTCTTTTAGTGAAAACTTATGTTTTTTGTATGGCAATGTTTTCGGAAGTAATTTAAAGTACAAAGTAAAAATAAAGTTTAAGGAAAATTGATAAATGTCGTAGGTGAAAAATGGAAATTTTCATTGAAAAATTTTGCAATAACTCTCATATAAAATTTCTCTTAGAGCTCACAAAATTGTGAAATATTTTCTTTAAATTAAATTTTTGTAAGCAAAATTTTGTAGTAAAATTATCAAGAAATTCAACAATTTTTAAACATGCGACATAAATTAACTTTCTTGGGAAATTTGATACTCAAACGCAATACTTTTAGCCTCAAACAATTTTTTTTATTTATTTTCATTTATTATGATATATAAATGTACACACACACACACACACATATGCACAACTACATACATCTATAAGGAAATTAAAATATTTCTGCAAAAAGTTCAAAGTATTTGTGCAATATATAAAATTGATATCTTGCTGATGTTATTAAAGAAAAGTTTTAAAAATCAAACATAAATTAAAGAACAAAGAGAAAAATTTTGAAAATGATTTATGAAATGCCTTTGTAAGCTTTTGTGGTGACACTCCATCAAATAATATATTTGCCAAAATAAAATACAAATGATACAGAGTATATACCACACTGTGTTTTAAAGAAGCTTTTACCTTCAAGTGCAGCATATAGTTACATTATAGATCTATCGAGATTAAAACATTCCTCAAATATTTGAATTTTATTTTTTTTGCCCATCATTGTACAAAAATTTGAACTTTCTGGCTTAAACCTGTAAACGGCACGAACATTTTTCTGAAAAAGCTTGGACCAAAAAGCAGGTGGAAACCCATGTTTGGAACGGGATTCGGCAAGGCAACCCTATATATTTTATTAAGGCTCTTTGAGCTCTATCATTTGACATACATTTCAAGCTGTAATCTTGTACAGTTTTTATTAAAAAAAATGGTCCAATAAAAACGGGTGGCAACCCATATTTAGGACAGGATCCAACAAGGCAACCCTATATATTGTGCTTAGGCTCATCGAGATCTATCATTTGATATACATTTCAAGCAGTAATCTTATATACACTTCTTATTAAAAACAAAATCGGTCAAAAGACAGATTTTTTCGGCAATCATGACAGGCTTTGGCAAGGCAACTTTGGTAGGTTAGTTTCACCTTAGAACATTACTATCTTTCCTGTACATCCCATCCTGTAATCTTATACACTCGACTTTTCTACAACCGGCTCTCCGCCTATTACTTTTTGCATCGGCAAAAGTAGTGTCGAGATGTTCAATGTACGATAGATCAAAATCGAATTCTTAAAATGCAGTTGCTTTATTTATGTAACGTTTAATAGAAAAACTTACAAAATAAACCTGATTGGCCGTGGCAAGCAAACGGTGACTAGAATTAAAAAAAAAATCACATTTTGTTGATGTCCGAACCATCACTTATTTATAATGGATTTTTGAACACTGAATATATATTACATATTTCAAAAAAAGTAGCTTGATTTATAGATGTTAAATAACTTTATTTGCTCAAACTAAACTATGTATACATTTTCAATTTTATGTAAACGTTTGAATAAAATATATAAAAAAAAAATACTTAGATATGAGAACGCGTACAAATGACGTACAGGTACATGTAGCTTTGATGTTTAAATCTATTCGAGTGTAAAATATTGCAAAGATAAATATGTGAAATTGAGCGTGTGTGTGTTGAAAGATATCTTTTTTGACTGAATTATCTTTCCACTTACAAATATTTGAAGAATATTATATTTGTTTAAAATTGAATTTTCAAGATTGCTGAGATTATTTTAAGAAAAATCTTTACTTGTGAATGTTATGTAACTGTTTGCCATCTATGAGTGTGCTATGAAGCTCTAACTTTTCATCTACAGTTTTATGTTTTGCCTATACATTTAACTCATTTATTATTAACTATTTAAAAATTTATGCAATTTTTCTTTACATTTACCTTTGGATATACTTTCCACAATCCGCTTTGTACCTTTACGCATTTTTATGTATTTGCTATGTATTTTTTTTCTTTATCCTTTATCATCCTTTTTAAGAAAATAATTCTGATTCCAATTTTAAATATTTTTCTTTTTCACTTAAGCCACTGCTGTCATGTTACTGTAAAATTATGTGTATTTATTTGTGCTTGTATGTGTGCCTTCAATGTCCGTTTCTTGATATGCGTTTGCTGTTTTTATTAAAAGAATTTTTTATTTATCCTTACTTCCTTTCGGTTTGAGTTGATGGAATTTTTATTTATTTTTAATCAATATGAACTTTTCCTTCTGTTGATGTGTGAACTTTTAAGTGCAAAAGATATGTTAGCAAATATACAGTTGAATTCTGAAATACATAAGTACAAAAATACGGCATAATATGGGTATGGTGGGTTTTTTGATTAATTTTTGTTGTCGATGTCATCGTTGTTGTCATCGTTGATTTCGTTATTGACTTTGTAATAATTAATATCGCTATCAACGCTGTCATCATAATTGTTGTTGTCGTCGCCAGTGCCAAATTAAGGCTTTGCAGTGTACGGTGCTAGAAAGGTGAAAGGGGCCGTTTATTATTAAAATAATAATGGTGTGTTGGTTTCCTCTGAAACTCATACGAAAATTTCACACTAGTACGCTGCATAAAGGATAACCAAATAAAAAAGTAGAAGCTCTTGGACCAATGATGGCATTTGGGTTTTGTGAAAATGTACTGAATCGAGACTTCAAATGTACTTTTTAGAGCCCAAATGTACTTTTTGGTCTTAAACACCCAATTTTCCTTAAATGTTCGAAATTATTTTAAAATTTACTAAAAAAAAAAAAGGTACTCACTTTTCCCATCTCAAAAACCCTAGCAAAACTAGATGTATTTCACATTAAATTAATTACAAAATCTGCACATTGCGCGAAACGTAATTAATATAACAGGTAATTACTGTAAATCTATTCATTGCGGTTATTTTCATTTACTAAAAAAACAAAAGAAAGGTAAATATTATAAATTGTCCAAATGTACCGAAAATGTGCTGAAAATGTGCTAAAAATTTGGCAAATGTACTGAAAATGCCCCAAATGTACCGAATGTACTGAAATTTTGTCGATTTTTCAGGACGCAAATGTACCGAAAAAAGTACAAATGTACCGAAAATGCCATCACTGTCTTGGACCCCTTGAGCTTCAGGTCTGGGCCCTAGCTCTATCAAAAACCCTAACAAATACTTTAATCCAACAATATGTGGGGGCCACTTTGAGCTCGGGGCCCGGGCCTATACCCTTATGTTAAACAAGCTCTGATTGTCACTGTTATAATTGCTGCCCTTGACATTATTGTAATCATTGTCATTCTTGTCTCCATTGTCATTATTATTGGCATTTCCTTTTGCTGTTTTTGTTATAATAATTGTGATGGTTGCATTTATTGTCTTAGTTTAATGCGTTGCTGTCGTTTTCATCGTAATCGTCGATATAATGGATCAGAAATTTCCAGAGATATTTTATCGATCAAGATCGTCAAAAAACAATTAGGTCACGTTCCCTATCTCTTTACTGACTTCAAAGACGTGAGCTTTGTTTTGACGACACACACTGCCCAAGTGATAGTGGGTTGTATAGCGATAATTTAGAAAATCTTGAATGCCTCGGAGGCATACCGTGCACATCGGGCGCCCGGGGCACAAAATTTTTTTGCCGCCCCTACCGAAATAAATTTTCATGTACCTCACACAAAAAAAAAAAATATAAAGGTCCTCACTTTTGACTTTCAAAAACTCTAGTAAAATGATATATATTTCACTTTAACTTTGAAAATTTCCACCACACATTGAAATTTACTACATCGATTTATTGTCATTCACTAAAAAAAATAAAAAAGGTCCTCATTTTGATTTTCAAAAACACTAGTAAAATGAGATATATTTCACAACCATTTTGCCGTTCCCAAGCCTTGTGCCCGGGGCGACTGCACCCTCGGCCCCTCTCTCCCCTAGATAGGCTACTGCCTTGGATTAAAGCATAACCTCTGTTCTAAGCTCCCTAAGCCTTCTGCGTTGAAAAGCGGCTTCTCGTTGTGTTTAATAGCTAAGAGGGTTTACAGTTGTAGTAGCTAAACTCCATTTTAATCATTATTCCTGTAATTTAGTAGATTCTTTCTTTGGTGCTAGAAAGCAGCTGCTGTACGCTTATGCGATGAAAATTAGAATAATATACAGATGCATTCTTATTGACAGTTGTTTCTGTCACTGGATATCCATATGGACATATGATAAATTCTGTTGAAAAGAGCTAGACTGAGACTTTCTATACCTTGTCTCCATTGGGATTTGTCCATACCTATTCAGGACCAAACTAAGTTATATGGTTTAGGAGTTTACCTTCCTTGGAGTAAATATCAACTTCTCAAACGATATCTTGATTAAAGAAATCTAATTCATGCAAAAGTTATAGTTTTAGATAATCGTAAATTCTCTTTCGCAATTTATAATTCTGCATATCACATTAGGCTTATCAGCTGTTATATTCGAAACTAGGGTTCTAGGGTAGTTCGAAAGGAAAATTCATATTTAATCTTACATATATGCTAAAAGTTGATAAAAGTTGATAAAATGAAAATTTATTGACTATATTTGATCGATTATAGCGAGTTCACAGCCGCCTAGTTTGAGAGAGAGATGGACACGTCTAAGCTTTGTTCGAAGAATTCAGTGGCTCTAAAACAGTAAGCGAAAAAAAATTTAAATGAACTGGCCCGAGATCGAGAAGATAAAAGGCTGCTTAGTTAGGGTGAATAGTTAACTTTATAAAATTATGTTATAACTAGAATTAAATGGCAGATCACGAACTTACCAGAGTTTTTATATGGCGACTCAATAACCCTATAGGTATAAATGAAAATAATGTGCAACATTGTAATGAATAGACTCCGACAATAGTTCTTTCAAATAAACATTTACTTACTAACTAAAGTTAATTTTTAATGGTTTAACTTTTACCAACTCCAGTCAGCAAAACAATCGAGACTTTATCCATTATATAGACTTCAACAAGTGATGTATAATTTTTGTTGTTTTTATGTTTTATAAAAAAATATGTTACTACTAATTGTTATTGTAAGTTTAAGGAACCAAACAGTCTCAATGCTTATAGTCAAGTCTCTTTTTAAAATCAACTTCTGTGTATAATATTCAATTTTGTGTAAACTTTTGTAAATTTAATTGACCAATTGACCAGTCCTTTTGGAATTGCCTTAATTTAGTCTTTAAATACAACGAGAATGTAATGGTTAATTTTGCTATTTTGTTTGTTACTTCTGAAAAAAAAGGACACAACGCCCGGATACGCAGAAGAATAATAAAGGGATGCTTTTAACTTAACTGGCGCTTGAAAAATAAACTCAAATTGTTTGTTTATTTTTTTTTTTTGGTTGATATCATGTTTTCCTTTCGTAGTTCGAATAAAGACTCTACAGAAATGAAATCATCCATGCGAAAAAATGTACAAAAATATACAGCAGCAAAATTTAAATGTTGTTTTTTTTTCTTCTCTCTTATAGCTGGTAGCACTAGCTTGATTTTGTTGCTGCTGTTGATCATTTAAAATTCTTAAAAGAACGACATATCCGCACGTTATATTAACGAAGCGTGCACAATATCTATGCAGAGAAAAGCAAAAAAAAAAAAAAAAAAAAAATTAAAAAAGATCTGGCAGCTATACTTTTTTCTATAAACAAAAAACGAAATAAAAAAGAAGCTATAGTCGGTCAATATATTAATATAAAGAAATATTGAAATGTGGATTTATTTGGACGATTAATAGCAAAAATTTCGTTAAATTTTGGAATGACGTGAACATTTTTTATGCTGCTTCGAGTCGTTAGAAGAAAAATTTGGACAATGTTATAATACGCCATATCTTATATTTTTTTTACAGAATATATTTCTTGAAATTTATCTTTTAGATGTTGAACTAAATTTACTAAGCAAACAATACTCATTACGTTTTATTTGATTTTATGTTTTAAATTAAAATAGCTAAGAAGACTAATAGCTGTTGTAGCTAAACTCTTATTGTTAGTATTATTACTTGTCTGCCTTAGCTTTAGAAATTTATTGACAGAAATAACTTGACAAACGCGGTTTTGAAAAAAAAGTACTCAAAGTTCAAATAAAATATCACGAGAAAGGAGCTTGATGATAATGTGGAAATTTCATCAATAGAAAATGAGAACTACTTGGCGTTATTGCAGTCCTCACAAATATGATTCATCTTTTGGTAACGAAACCGACCATAGCTTAGGTCAATTTATTATTTCAGTTACTTTCTTAAATTTTACAAACAATCATTTCCCATCTATGATAGAGGCCATTGTACGCGCTAAGGCCACCACTGATTATACTCCAACTGAAAATGTAGGGGAGTACACAAATTTCAACAAAAAGGGCAAATAGGGTTTCACTCACTAAGAAGCATTTCGGTTTTAATTTTTTTTTTTTGATCAATGGCGGCAATAATTTAGCTTAATGTGACGTCAGACATGTTTACTGCGGTTTGATATACTACTACATTCATATCCCCAACTCTCCATTATTTTTTTTCCAAGTTTTATTTTACGTTTTTTTTTTGTGTGTCGCTTTCGCCTTTTGAAGTGGTCAATAGCAGCAGCTAAAATAAAGTAAAACAACAACACATGCTCATATAAATTATGAACACACACACACACACATATTGACATTCACAAATTCAAGCATCCGAGTTTATGAATTATGTCCTCTGCAAAAGGACGTGCAAAACTTCGAATTTTGATGTAAAGTTTTACGATTTATTTTTAGAACTGAATTTCTAAAAGTATAATACATTTTTTTCCTCGTTTACATGATTGGTTAAAAAAAGTTTTTTTCCAGTCAGTGTCTGGCCATTTTTGTTTTAAAAAAAGTTTCTATTCTTAATAGCTTATCAAAATTTGTTAAGTTATTTCATACATATCTCTACACACATGAAACTTTTGCAAATTGTGAACCTTTTGTTAAATAGTTATGTAGTTTATTTTTTGTATGTAAAATAATCGCAAATAAAAAATTTAGTTTTATTTTGTAAACTGGTGTAAGTGGTGTTTGTGACATTAGAGCATGAACATGAACAAAAAATTTTTCTGAGATTTTTTTTTTTTTGGGATTACCAAAACTTAGATGATTTTTAAAGAAATTTATAAGCTTTCATTTGATATTGGAATTAATTTTCTGGAAACACATACTTTACGACCGAAAAAAAAAAAAAATTGTCCCATCATTATTAAATCAGTAACTATCAGATAACATTTTGCCTTGAAACAATTTTTTTAACGAACTTCCTGTTGAATGCAATATTATAACATTGTAGCTTTAAGTAATTCAGTGTTTTTTTAAAATGGTGATGAATTTTTTAATTACTCTTTGCACTTATGAAAATCATTTTAATATAAGAAAATTAAGAATTTTTCTTTAATCCGTTGGGCCATTTTGTCTACGTTTCTCGTTCTCGAACACTATGATATGTACTCTTGTATACAAACAAATATTAATGGTGTTTTGTTGTTTGTCTTCTATTTAACATGACTTGATCTATGTCTATTTGTCTAATACTTGGTTGCTTTTGTATAATCAGCAAAAATGTTTGCATTCTTTTACACTACGTTCCAGTTCCAAACTCAGTATGCAGTAATTAGACTGTCCGTTATTTCTGAAGTTATTTAAACGAATAGTTCGATACATTCATATTTTTGTTAAAAAAAAGAATATTTTTGTCGATAAATTTTTTATTTTTGCCCAGTATAGTATACTTACATACATACCATCGAGCATTTAACGTTGTATTTGCATATAATTTATTGCCGGAGAATTAGTTTACTTGCAAACAAAAGGTCTGGCATTTTTTTAAAATATACTTAAAAAGTGAACGATTTAAAAAAAAAAAATTTTTTTCCGTGTATACACATTACACATATACACAAAGCATTAAATATTTCTTGACTAATTGTAAGTCTAAGTAAAATAATTTCCGTTGACACAATTTACACTGGGCTTTATCTATACGAGCACGGATTTACCTTACAGGCTTACTAGGCCAGTGCCTTAGGTGGCAAGTATTTAGGGGCGGCAAATATTGGGAACTTTGAAAATGTTTTGAAGTGTGGTAAGGCATCATAATGCATTGGTGATGGTGAGAGTTATTCAGTATGGAAAAATTGCGAATACTTGGAATGGTCGCCCCTAAACTAAAAAAAAAGGTCCTCACTTTTCTTATTACAAATTTTTGCCTTATTCACCAGTGAAGAAGGGCGGTAATTTGTGAATGGCCTAAGGGCGGCAAATTTCTAAATCCGGGCCTGTATACTAGGGATGCTCAACTGCGGTGCCCTAAAGTTGTCGACTGATGTTTACTATAAAAATTTCGCGCTAGTATGTTTATAAATGTGTGTAGGAATTCAAAGGAAAGCAAAACATACCTAGTAGAAATTCGTGCATCACTGATGTAAATAAATAAATATATATTTTTGCATAAAAAAATGCGAAAGCATCGCATGGCTACACAAAAAAAATTTTTAAGCTCAAAATTCATCAATAAAAACGAGCAAAACAACAAAAAGTACTTAGCCGAGAATTAAAACTATTTTCCCATGAATATGAGTTTTTTTTACAACAATGATGCACACAAGATCAGTGTTTTTAGTCTCTCGTTTTTTTTAAAAGATGCAAAAAATATTGCCTTTCACAGAAATAATGTCTTTGACCTGCATTTTTCTCAATTGTCCATTGCGCAATTCATTTGCGCACATTTGTTTTGATTTTGCACGTGTGATTCCGACTAGGTCTCTTGCATATTTATTTGACAAACGAAGCAGCGCGTAGAGATCAGCAACTGCACAGCCGGACGAATGATTGCACGTTTCATTGCTCGCGACTGCGGGAGGCCAAATGGTCAACCCTGATCTATACTATTTATATAAAATTGCTTACAAGGAAATGATTGGTAACGCTTTGGCGCAAATTATACTGAACCGATTTTAATAATTTCTTTTTTACAACAACGTGTTTGTGCTAAAAAAGGTTATTGCGTGCTCATTTTTTAAAGTAAAAAATCGTTTTTTTAGCATTAAGATTTTGCAAAACCTCACTCAAAAATTGTCGCTTCATTTTTCATTGCTTTCTGAGTTCTGTGTTGTTATTGTTGTTTTTTTCCTTCTGCTATGTTCGACTAAACACCACCCATTTTCATGGTCTACTGATGACTTGTGCCAAAATAATTCTGATCATTAGAGTAATATGCTTCTTACTATGGGCATTGCAGAAGGTTGCAATAAATCAAGGGTACATTGACGATTAATTTGAAGATTTTAAATTATCTAAAGATAACATGGGTGGATATATCATGGACAAACTTATACCAGAGAACTTCACGTTACAAAAAAAAAAAAAACAGCACTACTGCGTTGCAAAAAGAACCATCAATGACTGTTTGGCAACATAGCGAACAATTCTATCACCTAAAAAATTGACATATCTGCATGCAGAAATGGAAACACTGCGTCTAAACAGGCAATCAGGGCAGGGAATAACAATCCGTTAAAGTGCAAGCATATTAAATGTTAATGACGCAGCGAGGAACAAGTGAACGAAGTTAGCATTGCCAAATGAAAAATCGGTAAATTTCTCGATTATACGAAAAAATTGAATTGATATTAAACAGTTAAGATGTGCAATGAGCTAATCGAACATGTTCGAACTTTTGTCATACGCATCGAACCAAACTCGAACAACTATAATAGATTCGTTCTACTCAACTCATGTTCGGTTCGTTCGTTGTCCGTATCATACGTTTCGAGAAACTTCATTGTTTGAGCTTAAACTTTCATTTCTTTTCTTCGACCCACTTGTACGCAACCTCAAACAGAAGAAAAATAACGAGATGTGAGCGAACACATTGAACTAAATGATTTGAGTTAAGTCGAGTTAAACGAACTTATTTCGGTGCAGGAATTTTGTGAAAAGCTCATGAGTTTCGAGTTTGTTCGATCGAGTTGGATTTAAATAGTTAATTTAAAAAAACTTCGTAATATTTATTCTGATTGCTTAAAAGTCTAGAGGTCAATATCAGAAGAAGTGAAGAAACCTATAAACATTTTATCTTTTTTTTTTATTAAGAAACTCTCTTACATTGACAAAAAAGTTAATAATATATCTGTGTTTTCCTTTTTTCGAAATATTCATCATTTCGCTAGTATTACAATCATTTATTGTTAATATTCATTCGCTAATTGGGTTATTAATGTATCTTACCCTACCTCAATAGCTGAATGCTGCTTTTTTCAACAATAACAATTCTCTACCTCTCAATTATCATTAATGCAAAGTTATTTATGATTTGGTATTGTTATCTATTGTCACTCTTTATTATAGACCTTAACCCATGCCACATCTAACAATATTCAATTTTCCCATTTCATGATGTCAAAATACAAAATAAACGTACTAATCCTACCCGCTATTTAAAATTTGTTTCTATCGCTCTCTCCATATATTGTATATACGTATCTATATTCGTACAATATTACTCATAAATTTTACGCTAGGAAAATTACTTCGTTTTCATTTTGCCTTTAATTCTGTCAACATTTCAAATATTTTGACATTTTCATGGACACCTCTTGACGAATGCTGCTGCGTTCGTTGCTTGCTGAGTTTCGCATAATATCCGGTCATGTTTTCAAACTTTACAATTGCTATCAGGTTGATTTGGTTGCGAATTTAAAGTAAAATGTTTTTATAACAATGGTTGGTATTTTTAGATAGGTTAAGGCATTTTGATAGACATCATGTTGTTCACATTTGTTATCAATTTCATTTCCGGTTTGTATTTCAATAGAAGTTAAACGAGTCTATTGTGCAAGCCTATGCTATTTTTTTTAACCATTTTTCATTCTGTGTCATAACAATCACTTAAATATTGATCATTTTTCTTTTGCTTCTTGCTTATTTATCTTCACTCTGTAAATGTTTTTCAAACAAAGTGTTTATTCAAAGTACCACAACGATATTCTAAATTTTCCATGGCTTGGAATATGTGCAACGCGGAATTTTTTTTGGTTTCTGTTGTTAGGGGGGTTAAAAAGTGCTGTGTAGGAATTCTTTCTTTAAGAATTCAGAAATTGGAACTGGAAAAATTTTCCTTCAATTGTCGATTCCATTGATATAATTATGAGATTGCAAAAACTAAAATTCATTCTGAGCAATTCGAGTTCGGAATTTATTTTTTCAAATAATTTATTCTGGATTTCACAATTGGTCTTACATTTTGATATTGTAGTTCGTTATTTACTTTTCGAATTTTATGAAGAATGCAAAGTTTTCAACAAAAAAAAAAAAAAAAAAAACGTTTATCACTATTATATTTGGTTACTCAGTTTATATGAAAATCTGGAGTTGAAACAAAATAGCAGGTACATATTGAGGCAAAATCTAGCCCAACTTATATATACAAGAAAACATTTTAGATTCTGAGTATTAATATTTTTTTCCATCGTATAGTGATATCAAAATATTACAGTCAATTTGCGTAAATACCTTTTCTGCCTTTCTGCCTTTTCTGGAATCAGCGAATTACTATTAAAAAATGTCACATATGTAATGAAAGCATTTTATATTTTATGTTACTAGCACAATAATAAATACTTAATTAAGATTTAATGACAATTTAAAAAAAAAATTTAATATAAAGTGGTAAAAATTAAAATCTTCAAAGGTTTTTTGACGATTCATGTCACGTTCAATCAAGTGCACATATACAGATATACACGCTTTCCCAAACATACAACCACAACAAGAATAATAATATCAACCACAGCAATATTAATAACCCAGCAAACATTTTCAAACGCGGATGAGCCATATAACAATCTCTGAAACGTACGATCACTCGCGAGCTCATACATAGTCTGATAATGCCAAGCAATAGTTTGTTGAGGGAAAACTTTTGCGGAGTTAGCGACTCAAATTTCAAGCGATTGTTGTTTCAAGCGATTGTTGTTATATAAAATTCAAAAATTTTCAATTGTTAGCTGGGTTCGATAACAACAAAAAGTAAAGAGAACAAAAAAAAAAAAAAACCAGAAAATGGCCACCCGGACAGTTTTTTTTAATACCACAAGAGACACGACGCCATTTATTTATTGTCAGTCACTTGCACACACACACACCCATACATATGCCGAAATATATATGAATATGTACGTGTAAACGAAGTCAAATCCCTAGACTTCCTGGCTTTCATATTTTATAAAATGTTTTATATGTTTTTTTTTTGGTTTTTTAAATTTGTCACCAAAATTTTTGCATTTTGACAGCGAGAAAAATTTCAAATTTCACCGTTGTTCTTCTTGTGGTTGCTGTGCTGCTGCTGCTGCTCCTGCTATTGTGGATTGTTTTTCTTGATGTGACCAGTCAACATTTTAATATGCAACTTTTTTTACGACTTAAGCTAAAATGAATAAATATCTACGTGCAGCAGTTGTGACATAGCAACAGCATTATTAAAGCAACGACAGGGAAAAATTTTTGCTGTGAAGAATTTGTTCCAAATTATTTCTGCTCTAGATACTCATTAATTGAGTTAATTAATTAAAAAATCTATTAAAAACTATGATTTAAGAGAAGCACACATAAAATTGAAAAAATTAACAACTTATAGCTCATTCAATGAGTCGTGCCATTGAAATTGAATATTCAAGAAATGCCTTGGAAATAATTGACTTGTCATCTTTTATTTCTTTGAATAACATGAACCTGATACACATTATTGTTAAATGCTTTTGTGATATTTCAAAAATGATGAAACGTTTCATAAATTATGATTGCAATCACCAATTGACGGATTAGATTCATGAATACTTTTAAGCAATCAATTTATGATAAATTAACCTTTGAATCAGTTCTGTTTTTACTACAACTTCAGTTAATATGCTGGATAATAAAAGTACTGTATTTTTAACATAAATTTATCACTTTGATAATACGAAGTAAAATCGCTCAAGAAAATATGAAAATATCCATAGCCAGATTTACTCTAGTAGTTTACTTCAGTGAAACTTCTGTCTAACCAGCTGTTAAACTGACGTATTAATCGCGCTGTACATCGTCCCTAATAGAAAATTTAATCCACGACGGAACATCTACATATGACGGTGTCTTCCATGTGTACCTCTGGCTATCTCTGTATATTGGGAGCGTTATATAAGCGTGACCTGTGATGCTACCCTAAAAAAACTTTATCGTACCATTGGTACTCACACCAAAGCCTGTCACTTCTCATGGAGCCGTTGTTGAGTAATAAGAGCATAAAATTAGTGAGAGAACGAATTCATCATAGGTGTCCTGGTAGTTTTTTTCGGAACTAAAATTGATTAATTAACTAAAAATAATAAATTAAAAAAAAAAAAATTTAATGATTATGAGAGATTTTATTTCAAAGTCAGGTTCATTTCATTTAAAAGTTCATATTCTGAAAAACAATGAAATTTTATTGCAAATTTCCTTTTTTTCGGAGCCGGAGTCAACGCCAAAATGCTATTTTTAAAAACCATATTATCAAGATCAAGTCTCCAATTTTTTTTTAAAAATTAGTGTTCGAGAGATCGATTTTTTAAAAAGCTGTACACTTGCGCACATTTTTCGCGGTACATAAATTTTTGACCATTCGGTCAAAAGAAAATTCGGTTAAATTTAAATACTAAAAAGGAAATTGTGATCAAAATGTGATATCTCTTTCACAGAATTTTTTTTTTGTCCGTGACTAAAAGGTTTCAGTTCAATTTGCCTATAGCTAGAAAAAAAAAACGAAAAAAATATCAACAAAAAAATAAAAGCAGGGATTGCTGCAAACTTTTTTGATCTAAATTAAAATAAAAAGACCTTTAAAAAAGGAGGAAAATCCACCAAAAATTGGCCCGGAAATATAAAGAAAAATCACTCAATTAAGCATTGTAAACGCTCGAAATTCAGATTCATGAAGAAAAAGTTTCACAATCATACGAAATAGTCTAAAAAAAAATGCAGAATTTCATTTAAAGAAATTACCCAAAAGTTTTGAGCGGTTAATTAATTTTTTTTTGTCAATTTTTCACATTTGTGTTTGGGTAGTGTTTTCTAAGGAAAAATTTTCTCAAGCGTCACTATCTGTCAATCGTATAAATGAATATAATTTAAAAGCCTCTTTTTTATACTTGTACCTTTTTTCGATTCTTTTTTTGATTATTTTTAACTGTCGAAACTGTGTCATTTTCCTTATTCGATTTTTGGTTAATTTTTCTAAGAAAATCCCATTCACATAAATTCAAAATACAAGAATTCTATTGAAATTATTATGTCAACATTTTGTTAATCTTCTATCACTTACCTAACGCAATTGTTTTTAAATATCTCTCAACTTTTGCTCTCCACTGTACTTGCAACATAGTAATAGCATGCATGAAGTAGGTAAGCGTTATGTCAAAGTCCACTGAGAATTTTTTACAAAACATGTGCTCATGTGTTCATATGTTTTATTAGTATATGTGAGAGATTTTGTAAGTGGTTGTGGTTGCACAAGCTTTAATGGTCGACTGACGCTTTTGTAGCGGGAAAGCGAAAAAAAAATTACTGAGGCAACGGATGTTTTTATAAGGCACACACACACACACACTAACATGAGTTGTGTGAAATGAACACTCTTTTCCACTTACTCAAATTTACAACGAGTACAGAGCACCAAATATTTCATTTACTCTCACATACCACACTGCACAGACTGGTACTTCCGCCTCATTGCCCAGCTGGCGCGCGTTTACCGCACTTTGCTTTAAGATTTTCATTGCTGCTACCACTGCCACTACAAGGAAATGTGGTAAAGCAAAAAAAAAAAGCCAATATTTTTTTTCGTACACCCAAACCACAACAACAACAGTAATAAGATAAAGCAAACAACAAGGGCAGCAGCACATAAAAAATGGAAATGCAAAACGCCAGCGAAAAAGCGATAAAATTTAATGAAAAATGTAGCATGCAAGTGAAAAACCGGAAATTGTTGATGAATTTCATAGTTGAAAGGTGTGCGTCCACGTTTGTATCTTTACTATTTACAGCCATGTGACATGTGGAACACATTGCTTCATTTTTTATTCTGACTTATTTATCAGAAAATTTCATCAAAATCTTTTAAAAAATTTCTTTGTTTTAATTAAACTTCATTTATTTTCATAATTTGTGGTTAGAAAGTATAGTATTATAGTAGTAATTTTTTCTTAGAGTGCACTTTTCCCCTTTGATTTCGAAAACTAACTCCCATATGAAAGCTGAAGTAATTGAAAATATCTTATAAATGGTTCATATTATAAGCCAAATGTATAAGCCATTGTTATATGCAAATTATTTTTATTATCCAAGCAATACTCTATACTAACTCGAAATTTTTATTTTTATTTTCAGGTAAATTAATAAATTCAAAATATGGTAGATATTTTCTCAATACATACTACAGAAAAAAACGCAGTTAATTTGGAACACAATTTTAATGGTTTTCTATTTATGCACTCTAACAAAGTATTTATTTTTTCTTATAAGAAAACTTATTTTTTTTTTAATTTTCCACTTAAAATATTTCCAATTTGAGATTGCTATTTTTGGTCTTTTAAATTTCAAAGAAAATGCTCTTTGCAAGGCAGGTGTTTTTCCCCTTGGCACCTACACGGAAAAAACACCAAATCGAAATTATTGTAAATATTAATGAAAATTTAAGAAAAATTAGTAGGTAATTTAGTAATTTAGAAACGGTACGAGTGTCTTTTAAAAATTACTAAGCGTAATATAAAAATTGCATCAAGCAGGCATTAATTTTTCGAATGCAAGTTTTTAATTTTTACAAAGTAGATTTTAAAATTTCTGCAATAATTTATTATATTTTAAAAGGACTGTACTATTTTTTAAAAAGTACATTATAAAGTTTTTATGATGAAATAATAATAACTGAAATTTATTTTTTAATTTTTTGGTGTGTTGAACAAAATTAGGGCAGCCAGCGAGTTTCCGTTGCCGCTTTCCCGACCCCTTCCCAATTCTGTTCAACACATTACTTCAAAGCCAATTAGTAAGAGTTTGGCAAGCCTTATATATTTATTTTTTTGCATGAACATGTTGAGAACTCAAACAGAGTACAAATTAAACACAAAAGAGAAATAAAATTCAATATTATAAAAATTAATAATCTTGAAATAATTTTTCTATAACTACTTTTTAAAAATTATAAAGCGGGAATCATATATTACAATATGAAATATATAAAAATTCTAATGTGGCAATTTATTAAAATTTAATAAATTCTTTGTAAAATTTCAAAGTTTTTAGGTGATAATTAAAATGAAGAAAATAATTTTTAATATGCACTTATTAAAAAATGTAAAATGAAAATATTTACAAAATAGAATAGAATTTTTAATAAGGATTTTCTATTTATTACTATAAAAAAGTAATATTTGTTTTCAGATTTTAATTTTTATAATCTCCTATTAATTTTTAATAAAATTTGAGTTGGTGTTTTTTCCGTGTATGCCTTCGTTGAGTGAGCTGCTATAACAACAGAGAACTGACGAAAGATACCCTGACATTACTTCCTGTAGTTGTAAAAGATTAAATATTCAATTAAATGAAAACTAATTGACAACAACAATCCGAAACATAATTTGTAATAAATAAGATCTCATTGCCAACAAAGATATAACGGCAGTAATATTGTAAAAAAAAACGTAGATAAGGAAGAAAAATTCAAAAAGTTCTGACAAATTGTTTGAATTAAAAAAAAAAAATTATTAAAATATAACGCTGGCAAAGAAGACGCTGAATGTCACCATTTACAGTTGCTTCAATCCTGCTGGCGCTGACTGTTGCAGAGGAATTTCATTGTGGAATGGTGACAAAAGAAAAAAAAAAAATGAAAAAAAATAACAATAGTGAGGGGGTGCACACAAATTTCAGAAAGATAATATGAGGGCAACCAAAAATCACTTGAATTTTCATCCACTTCAGAGAAAAGGCGCCAACGAAAAGAATTTTCATCAGCAAAATGAAGAAAGAAAACGAATTTGAATTGGCGCGAACGCTTTGTTTGAAACTTTGTTGTCGATGTCTGACAAATACCAGAACATGTTTTGAAACACTCGCACACATGTTCACTGACATCATTTTTTTACAGTGGAACAACGATAATTTAAAATTGAAGTCGCTTAATTGTAGTGAGAATATAAGTGGCCAGAATCTAAAGAAATTGGGGGAAAGAGAATGAGAAAAACTATTGCGAGCAATGAACGAAAGTTTTAATCAAAAAAGTCTCCAGTCTCCCTTCTGAATACATTTCTGAGTTTTCAAATTGTTTAAAGCAAGAAGATTCATTTCCAAAGATGGTGTCCTTCCTTAGGGAGGTCAGGGACCACCAGACTTACACAAACAATTTTCTACCTTTCCCATCGATTTGGGAAATTAATTTTTTCTATACATGAGATTAAATTATCGGGGGCCCCAGGTGGCTTCTAAAATTCATTTTCAACCTTTCTCATTGCTTGGCTCATTCAAAATTATATGCAATAAATGAAGCAATTCGCCGGTCAGTACAACTGTAGATAATAAATTTCACATATGAGAAGATTGTCGAAAATCCAGCAAGCTGCTGAAATTCGCATGTGGATATTTTCGAAAAGAAAATATTTAGTTTTGAGACTCTATTTCAATACCGCCAAAGTATTTCTCTGGAATTTATTTTATCACTGTTATTTTAAGCCACAAAACTTCGTGTGTGATCTATATATTTTTTTATTTCACGAGTACTTACTGAACGAATTTTTTTTTACAAAATGATGTTAGAGAAGTTATACTGTACGACTGATAGCGAATTATGGTAGCATTGGCTCACTGCCACAACAGCCTGCAGACAATTAGACACAAAAAAAAAGTTCGGCAGACATTGCTTGCATCGAACAAAATGGAGCGAATTTGCTTAACTTAATAAACTTTGAGCGCCAAATTAGCAACGGCAGCAGTGGCACAAAAGTCAAAGCTAAAAAAAGAAAAAATAACTCAGTTTGCGATGAAATGCCTTAAGCGCGTTTTTGGAAATGAATAAATAAAATCGGGAGCCGATAAAGAAAGTAAGAAAAATAGATAAAGGAATGCAAAAGAAAATTGATAACAAAATGCTTAAGAAATTTTCGAAAATATTAAGTAGGGAGAAATATTTTATTTATTCTTTTCGAAACGAAAAATCGCTTGCTAAAAAAATGTTTTCTTGCTTTTTTTTAAATATTAAAGATTTATAATTTCAGTGAAATTGTGTTTTTTTTCTCCACATTTAATTCAATTTCCATTTTTAATTGTTATTGAATTCTTCTCCCCTCTGTAACATTTGAACTTTGAGCAACAGCAATAGGAGCCGTGAACCTTTAATTTGTTTGCTCCGAAAAATATTTATGTTGAAGAACCTTTGATATACATATATTTTCGAGGCAGATACGTACAATACTGTTTGTTGCATCTCACAGAATTGTTGCTTTCCCGTTTGCTTTGTAATTTAAATTTAATTACAATGCGCCCAAAAAAATATGCTACATTTTTTTTTTAATTTATACGAAAGCTTCCAAGCGGGTGGCTAAAAGTCTGTTTTATTACATTTGCTGTTGCTATTATTCTTTCGCTTGTTAATTTTGTTGCTGGTTTATGAGTGTTGTTGTAGTTGACTTTTACCATGCCCACTTGCGTGCATGAATGTGCCAAGTGAAATTTATAAAGTCATCACAATGTTGCCAACTACAAAAATTATGTGTAGAGCCTTAACTTAAAAATGTAACCCTAAATGTGACCTTGTTATTTTTTTCGACGCTTTGTTGATAATCTTCTTGTTACTCAGTTCGCTTTATGTGTTGGCCTCAAATAGGAAGATGTTGGTTTCAGCGTTATAACAAGCGGAAGTTACATCTTCCAAATTTAATTTTGTTTAAATTGCGCTTGTAAATGACGGAAGCAACAAAAGGTTTGAGGCAGACACTGATGAAGGGAAGGCATTTAGTTTGAGTACATCGAGATAGGTAGTTTTATATTACATTGAATAGTGAAGTTGTTTATTTGAATTTAAATGAAAACCCTTGAAGTGTGAGTTCTTAGCGACATGGAAAAGTTTAAATTCTAAAGTTAAACATTCAGCCAATGTGGAAAATGTGGCAAAAAAAAGAAGTGACTAAAATCTTAACCACACTATGTACTTTGGAGATCACATGAGTTATTGTAATACCATTGTAGAGAGCTTACTTAATTAATAACAATCTTGACAGTAAAGTGTGGCTCTCTTCTTCTAAAATATTTTTCCACAATGTCGATATTTCAGAATGATTAAAAATACCGATGGATGATCATATCCGAAGTTATATAATTTACATTTTTCCAATGTTTGATTTCTTATATATATTTTTTCTCTCAATAAAACGCCCTTTACTGGGTTGAAGTTGCACCCAGAAATGACGTAGACAAATATCGTAATTTTCGAAAAGTACTAGCAGTACTTTACTCAACTCAATTTATTTAAGAATGATGAACATTAAAGATATGAGGCAAATATTACTGATGTTTGTTTTTCCAAAGCAAATGACCGAATATATGGCCACTCGTACACTACCTCTTCCAAGCTAAAATTACCAATTGTGACACACTTGAAAGCTAGTTAACAAAGACTTCAAAGTTTCGTACTCTGAAAATAAAGAAATCTCAAAAAAAGCGCTGCGACTTTCAATACTCTTTGACACTCTAAAAATACGATGAAAATATACGTTAATAGACCGTTGATAAACGAGCTATTATATTTACTTAACCCTCTAACCGGCAGCTAGGCCTAAAGGCAGGGTTAAAGTAAACAGATAAAAAACCTATGCGACAAAACTTTTTTAAAAAAATATTTTTCCCCGCATATTTTTAAATGTTTGTTCTATGCGACGCTGTTAGTTTGATAGTTGTAAGTGAAAGCAGTCAAAAGTAACAGCCATTCCAATTGAAAATTGTGTGAAAATTTAAAAATAAAGTTATTTTTGCTAAAAGTTAATTTTTAAAATATAAATTACTAAAGTGTTTTCCAGTGCTCCAATTCACGTGAAAAAATTATTGGTACGTAGATTATGCATCGTAGAATGTGATGAAATAATAAAACTTTGAATTCTGAACTTAAACTAGCTCCCAGCAGTCACAAATCACACCCACCCTATAGGGATAGTCGCCTTTTCTGGAGGTTACCTGTTAATTTTTTCAAAAATCTGACCTCATATTCGTTTTTCTGGCATCAAAATCCGTCGGTGTGAATTTTTTCATCGCAAACAAAAATTGGCCGGCTAGAGGGTTAAAAGAAATTTATTTGAAAAGCATACTATAAATTAACACTCAACCCAAAAACTCTTGACATTGCAAGAATTTAAATTCTTTTCTTTAAACAACCATTTAAAAAACACTTCAAAAAAAAAACAGAAAGAAAGTGCAAATACCCTCAAAATGGTTTTGCATATTTTCAATATATTTTTATGCAGTTTTTTTTTTATCCTTTGAAAATCCTTTTTTTATCACTTTTGTCCCTACTAAGTTGAGTGGCTGTATTTCTTTTTCTTTTTTTTCAATTAATAACTCTTTCCACAGCCCAATAACGGAGCAGGCAAGCCGCAGTAACCAACAACTCTAATAAAAATGCATAAATGTTTGCTGTAGTTGCGGTTTTTTTTCAGAATTTTCGTATTTATTACCTACTTAATACTCAGCAATAAATTCCTTGGTGATGCGTCTTAGCCCCCGCCCCCCCACAATTCATTCTTTCAACAACCCCAAATTTTTCAACGGCCAACAGCGAACGGGCGACCACTTCACAAAACATTCAAATATTCGGGTGTAAAGTGATTTCGTACTTTCGGTCTTTATTTTTCTTTTTGTGCGGCTGCTGTTTTCGTTGTGAAAGTTCTTGCTGCTGTTGTTGTTGTTGTTGCTGCCGCTGTTTTGGTTCTGCGTTCATTCACTTTACCATCGTCGTCATGCTGCGAATGAAAATTGTTACGCGTCAAATTTCCATTGCTTTGCTGCCTGTCGTTTTCTCTCGTTAAGCGATTTTTAAAGGATGCTTTTGAAAAGGATTCTCGCACTGCACAAAAGACTTTAATTTTGTTTTATTGCTTAAGATAACGCGGCAGCGTGTCGACGATGGAGTGGAGTGAGTTGGGATGGATGAGCATAAAAAAAAAATGTGAAATTTCTTAAGATATAAAATATGCAATGTGAGGGAATTTTAAAAATTCATTTATGGTAAAGAAGTAACTGGTAATAAAAAAAGTCTTTATTAAAAATTTAGTTGAATGTAGTGCACAATGTTGTGACGTTTTGGGCATAATAAAAATTATCAAAGCCGGGTGTTTTTCTTCGTCAGCTTATGAAATGTAAAGTTGTGAAAATTAAAATATACAACACAATTTGTTAATGTTGCACGTTCCCTAGCGAAATTTATAAGAAATTTCGTTTTCAATTACATTTATTGCATTTTCCCATTGATAGAATTGTTACTATCGTTGGATTTATGAAAAATATAGTTTTTTTTCTGTCAAAATAAAGTCGGTAAAGAGTATCCGAAAAAAATTAAAACTATCGCTCAAAAAATCTCTTACGTTCATGGGAAATAATTCCCATTTGTTATTTTTCACAGAAGGTTTTTTGGACGAATTTTTTTTCTCTTGAAAATCTTATCAAATTGAATTTGCCAACATTTATAACATATTGTGCATTTGTTGTACCAATTTTACCAAATGCTATGAGCAATGCTTTAGCTTTTTAGATTGTGCTAGATTTCAATGAAGTATATCATTTGACTTTAACGTAATCGTGTTTTACGTGGGAAGACAGAAAGGATAATAAACTGAAAGACATGACTAAACATGACATGCTCAAGAACTTCCTCACTTTACGCAGCTTTCGAGGCATCTTCGAGTTTAGGGGAATACACTCAATATTTCTATGACATTTACTTCATATCAATGGCCATATATAGATTTTGAATGCGTAGTTGTTATTCGAGAAAAATACGTTCCAATAACCTCTGAACTACATAGTAATATCAACTTCGTTTACATCATGGAAGTGTTTGCCTTTGATACAAAATGCTGATACTGTGAGTAGGCTGGATATCAATATTAAAAATTCATGTTGAAAATATGAATGTGAAATTTGGCCTAAGACACCAGTTTGTTCATTATTTTTGTATATAATACGCATAGAAAAGAAATAATTAGTAACTTATAATATATTGAATTAAAAGCACTTAAATAGGTTTTCTTAATGCCGTAAAAAAAATACAAATTATTCATACAATTTTTACAGGAAATAACGGTTATTTGAAAAAAAATTATGAAAATTTTTTAAAAACAGCCATTTCACAAAATATATGGAACTGATAGCAAACTTTTATGTTCCAATTTTATAGACTGTAAAATTACCAGTCATATGACATCAAAATATTTCAAATCTAAAAAGGAATTCCCAACTTAAACTGATTTTTAGAAAATTTCTATGACCATGGGTGGTATGGATAAACTGAGTAAAATCTTTTACTCGAACTATTTGCTCAGAAATGTAGCTTTTACTCAGCAAAATTTGAATAAATAAACTTCGTATGAATAAAAATTTCAAAATGTCATTTGAAGTATTTACTCTGTTATACGATAGCATTTGCTCAGTTTCGTATGAATAAAAACAGAAAAAAGCGAGTAAAAGCTATATTTACTCAGAAAATCCTGAGTCTGCTATTTTGTTGACTCAGAGCATTGACCTTACCGCTTTCAGTCGTTTAATTTTGATTTTACGCGAATTATATGTTAATAGTGAAATTATACTTAAGCCGGAAAAGACTACAATCAAGAAGCTCATCATATTTGGTCAACATTAGAAATCATTTTGGGTAAGGAAATTAGTGCACCATCGGCGCTACGTTAACAAATTATTTCTGTTTTACCGCATTCAGTCATTAAATTTTTATTTTTCGCACTTTATAGGTGTATCAATACAGAACTTATAAAAATTATACTTGGACAAGACTTCAATCACAGAATCTCATCTTATTTGGCTAACATAAGAAATCATTTTGGGTATTTTCTTATAATCATGAATATACAATTTTTAGTGACTTTTGCAAAAAACTTAACGAAGACCAATTTTTGCGTAAAGTATCTCGGCTGAATTCCAATATTATGTACTTGGCGTATACGCAGCAAGTTAAATTGCGCACGCTCACTGAAAAATATTCTCTGGAAAATATTCTTACTATATTAGACCTGGATAAAAGTGATCTTGGTCGCCATGGATATCACGAGGTATCAAATGCACCGCTAATGAGATCAGTAGATTCATTACTTATCGGCATTGAAACCGCAACAGAATCAGAATCCGAAGGTATGACGTACTTTTTTGTGTAAATCTTGAGGCGATTATTGATTAAATTTGTTTTTTCAGATGAAAATTCTTTGAGACTCAATTGGGAGGCTGTACCAAGTTTACCCAGTCAACAAGACATTGTCAGTTAAAATTTAATGACACCCGCCAGTCAACAGTCGACCATAGCTGAGGGACTTATGACATCGGCGGCAAATCGAATAACTTCAATATTACGTTGGATAAAATAAGGCAAAAGTCAACGCGAGTTTAGCAAGTAGCTATTATGGGATGAAATGTGATTACTATAAGTTGCTCGCTGACTATATTGATTAGTAGCGGCAAGTGATGATATGTGGACGATCGATCTTTTTGAAATGTAATATTCTTGTTTTTTAGTGTTTCGTTTTTATCTGCATCATGCCCTTTATTTTGCAATTAATATTGTAGTTATTTTGTAATAAATTGCGTAACTTTAATTTGAAAATACCATTGTCCAGAAAAAACACAATAAACAGGTTACATGAAATAGATATGAACAGAGAAAGGAAAACTTCATAACTATTTAATACTGCTGTGATCAGTTCTTTTTGTTGGTGAAGCGGAGATATCCACAACGATAGTGGATGACGATGGTGTGTGAAACGGTAACTTTTTTCCGTGCTCATTGGTGTTGCTATTAGATTGATTGAAATGCTTGTTAAGTTCTGGAAGTGTTCTTTGAAATTTATTTTTATTTTGCTTCATATTATCTGTACTTCTGCGTTTGTTTCCAGTTGGTCCACTACTGCTAGCAACAGAATCTGTATCTGAATTAGCAAGAGAACGACTACTTTCGGAAGCAAACTCTTCGAATTGTTTCATGTAAGATGTAGAAGCAACTGCAGAAGCAACTACGGGAACTGCCTGCGCAGGCGCAGCTAAACGATTTGCGCTAGAGTCGGCAAGTTCTTTTTTTTTCTCTTTCGCCTTTTTCGCAGCTGTTTTTCGTTTTTCAATTTCTCTTTGTAAATCCTCGTATCGCATCCAACCACTTGGCCATAATTGTACCACTTTTCCTTTCATGTATGTGCTAATGAAATCCTCCAGGGTTTCTTTACGTGTACCCAAAACGGGATTCGATGTCCAACGAACTTGATACACTTCATAGAGCATTGTTCTAAGCAATATGAAACAAAATTTTTAAATTATTTAGTTGATATAATATTTTGACGTTTCAATTTGACATTTTAATACTCTGTTATACAAAATTATAACAGAGTCAAAAAACCGAGTAAAGTAAAAGATTATTCATACGGATATAGGCTTTTACTCAGAGCATTTACTTTACTCAGATAGCTTTTACTTTACTCGTTTTTCTTACTTCGGAGTAAAAGCATCATTTACTCAGTTTTTATTAATACCACCCCATATCTCGGAAAATAGATGCGAGCGACATTTATTTTTGATATATTCTTTTTTTAAATTAAATACAATGTTAGAAAAATATGTTCAAAAAAATAGCGTTTTAGACCAAACTTCACATTGAAATAGGGTCAGTAAGGGTTAAAGATAAAAATTTTAAATGCACTTTTTAAATATTTTTATTTTTGGGGGACTTCGCATTTGATTTTTGCTTAAATCAAATTTCACTTTGAAATAGGGTTAAAGATAAAAATTTTAAATTAATTTTTCAAATTTTTTTATCCTGTTTCGAACCGATTGGCGGGCGTTGCATTTGATTTTCGTAAAAAATCTTAATAAGAACCACCCTAATGTACATATGTATGTACAAAAGAAGGGTTCAAAATATTAATGTTGCTCCAAACTTCGCTTTAAGGGTACCAAAAGTTTCATATTAGTGCCAATAAGAACCACGTAAAATTTGGTCCATTTCAGAAAACATTTGATGGACCCGCGACCGTTTTGAAAACAGGAAAATGGTCCTTAATCTATAGAAAATCATTAATATCTCCCCGAAACTACTCGCTAGAGGGTTCAAATGAATCACAAGGTTCCCTTATTTTTTTCCATTAATATTTTTCCCAAACATACTTACCTCTTATCACAACCCCCTGGGGGGCTCACCTGCAAAAATGTCATTCTTGTGAAATTATGATATTCACCTCCCCCTCTTCTCAGGTGCCTTAGGAGGGGTAAAACGCAAGACCAACCCGCATTATTTTTACTCTCCCAAACTTTTTTCTTGAGACACCTACCCCCTATGTGCCGCCCTTTCGGGGTCCCCCTACAAAAGACACAAAAAATTTCGAAAATTTATAAAAATAATTCATAGCTCCGTCGGAGTGATCCGTAGACAGTTCATATGCATAACCAGGTCTTATTATAGTTTATTCTCCAATATTTTTTCCGAACATACCTACCCCCTATCAGCCACCTTATTGGGGTTCCCCTACAAAAAACACAAAAAAATAAGAAAATTTCGAAAAATAAATTCATAGCTTTCCCAGAGTGACCCATAGAGGGGTTAAATATATTACAAGGTCCTCCCTAAATTTTTTCCGAACATACTTACTCCCTATCTCAGCCCCTTTGGGGGATCCCTTTGAAAAAATGAAGAAAATTTCGAAAAATAATTCGAATAATAATATCACTTAAAGTTAGATAGGGCAACATGGTACAAAAAAGTGCTCTTTTCTATCAGTTTTTTAATACAAAAAAGTATTTTTTGTTTTTGTTTTGCCACTATAATGTTTGAATTTCAATCACTGGGCGAACTCTAGTATATAAATTGGTCTTTAATTGCAAACATTAATTTAACAAAAGACTTTAGTTGAATGTATTGTACATACATCATTACTCTGAAGTTTCCTCAGTTTGTGCAGCGAATTATAATCGGATGGATAAAAGTTTATTTTAAAAATGAAAATCTTTTGAAACATACAAAATATAGTTTAATGAAAACATCACAAGCTCTCGCCTATTGACATTCTAAGAGTAAAAATACACCCTAATTTACTAAATTATTTACTGTGATAAAATTCCAGTGAACAACTTACATTTTCCTGAACGTTTTACAACTTTTAAAAGACAAGTTTAGCATTCTATATATGTAGATAAAAAACGTAAATCATACATACCTCCGGGTTCTCGGGCAATAAGCCTATTCCTCCGGTTTCAGGACATAACAATTTCGAGGCAAATTAGTTTGTGGTTAAAATTTGAATTTTCTTTCTGCTCTCAAATTTTGCTCCGATTCAATCGACACGGAGTTTTTTTTTGCACTTCTTTTTTCTTATCATAACAAAATAGAAATAAAAATTTGAATTATTCTACTCGTTGCCCAATCCTCACTTTATTGCTGCCATAAAAATTAAAATCGTTGGTCAAGTGCACAATTTTGACTAATGCTGAAAAAAAAAGCAATATGACCACTATGTGCAGAGTGCAAGGGAGGTTCAAATAAAATTAATAAAAAAAAACTGACGAGAAATAACAAAATGTACGCTTCATTGGAATTGATTTCATATAGTGCGCTCAAAGGGTTAAGGTGAAAAATTCGTATCAATCAATTATTCAAGTTACCCGTATGAGCGCACACGTACTATGACGATGACGGCAATGAACATGACGCAACACTAGTGTTGCCATACCGAGAAAAAAAAGTTACGTTGTGCACATGTGAATTGCGACAAGTGGAAAGAATAACATAATGTAAAAAAAAGTAGGAAAAAAAGTGAAAAAAAATCGAACTGAAAAAATATTGACACAAATTCCACATACGTAACATTGTGAAATACGAGTGCGTATCTTGTTGAATCAATGCTGCGGGGCAGTACAAAAAAAGAAGGGGGAATTTTCAATGAAATTCACTAATATGTGCAAAAAAAAACTGTGCTACGACATGAGAAACGCATGCAAGTGCTGAAATATCACAGAAAAAATGCCACTTTAAGCAAAGCTCTGTGGCAGGAAGCTACAGCAGCACGGATTTCAGGATATCGTTAATAAAAGTTTATTTGCAAGGATTTGGTCTGAAGTGGCGCGACGATAGGCAAATATTCTGCGTCGGCAACATTTTATGCTGTCTGTCAGTATTGCCGTTTATTCTTATCCAATTTTTATCTTTATTGCGAATGACATCAGGGGAAATTCAATATGGTGCGCATTTTAGCGTCATTGCATGAGCAACACCATTATCTAATACCAAATTTTTGTTTTTTGAAGATTTTGTAACGAAATTTTCTTTTTTTTGTTTTCTGTTGTCGCATAGCAATAATTACGTGTATTGAGCGCTTTTCTGCAAAGTTACTTATGTTGGCCACCTTTTTCTGGTCGCTGAAAAATTTTTTTTTGGGCTATGTAAATGTTTGCGCTGCCCTGGTTTTTTGTTTGGTTTAGTTTTTTTTTTTCAGACCTTTAAGTGTTATCCACTTAATTTTTTATATCGCTGGTTTGGTTTTGCATGCTTGTTGTTGTTGTTGTTGTTGCCTTTGTAGTCATGCTTAATTAATTCTAAGTATACGGCATGATATTTTTAGATAGCTGCCCAAAAATGTTGCCATCAATCATGTCTGTACAAATTATATTTGGCAAACATGAAATAGATTCGATGTATAGAAAGAAGCGCTGAAGTGCGCTTATCACGGCAATAAATCGCTTCTTTTTGGAATTTCACCTTTAAGCTGTCATCATATTTTATGAAACTCTTACTTTCTTGAGCATGAGATTTTTTAATGAATTACAGATTATAGAAAAAATAATGAGTTTTGGAACTTACGATGGGCAACAATATTTCAGCAATTGATTTAAGAATTTGTTTATTGATTTTATAGCAACCTTTGACAACATGCCTAGAAAATTTCTAATCTACAAACTGCAAATATTCGGAGTTTCAAAGAAATAAGTAAATTTTATTGAAATTTCTATAGTAAAACTAGAGGGAAATAAATTGTCAGATCACTTTAAAATCACATCAGGAGTAAAAGAAGGCTGTCTGCTATTTCCGCTTCTCTTCTTATTTACGTGGCTATTTCGGCGGAAATTTTAACATACATAAGTCATTTGATCCTATATAGCTAACCTTATTTAATTTTCCTCGACAGCTAACCTTCGTCATTTTGACGAACATATAAGTTTCTGTTGTTTTAAATGTGGAGCGGTATTTTGTTTGGTGCAATTTGATAAATAATAATAAAATTTATTTAAAATTTAAGAAAATATTAGAAACCTAGAAATAATTTTCTTTCTTTGACACTAAGAAAACTCTTTTTTATTTTTTTTTGACATTTCTTTTAATTTAGATCATTAACACTAAAAACAAAAGAGGAAAAACCATTAAACTTATAAAAATGTTTTTAACGTATAAAACAAAATTCACAAAAGCTAACCATTCGACAAAATGACGAACAAGTAGCCTCAATATCTCAATTCAAAATACTCACCGATTGCGTACTACCACCACAAGCATGCTTTCGGTGACAACTGAGTATGTGTGACCTTACATGTAGCTAGGCGCGACAGTTAGAGCAAGAGCGGAAAATATCTGATCGATGCTCGTCAAAATGACAAAGCTCTAGTGTTGTCTAGATTAGGTTATAGTGTTATATATAAAAACCTTTTCAAATGCAGATGATATAATATTATGAGACCCGAGAGCTAATGTACATTAAAAAGGATATAATATTATTAGACCCGAGAGCTATTGTACATCTAAAAGATAAACATAATGGTCTTGAGGAATTGAAGACGCCTCTCCAGTAAAGATGCATGGACATTGAATGGTCATGCGTCAAAAATAATAAAAAAAAGTATATAAAAAGTACATGAATTCAACTTCGGGGGGTGGATTCGAACTCAACGTCCCCACATAACCATATGTTCACAGTCCATTTCCTCGAATTATTAACTTCATTAAAGTAATTTCATATTGCAAATGAATTTGCATTAAAAACACTGTAAGACAGTTTTTAAAAAAATTTAGATTGGCAAAGGTCAAAAATATTTTCTGAAAGGTAATTTAAAGCTGATAATAATTATTTTAGTGAGTTTACAAAAAAAAAAAAAATAGCTGAAACTAGTATGACTAAATGCTAAATGAAATCATCAGTGATCTTTTAGCCGATGCATAAAAATATTTCTGTGCCTGATATTTTCCCTTTTGAAAAAATTTATTGAGAAACCAAGCAAAAAAATAGGAAACATATCAGGCTTAGAAACTTTTACTAACTAATCGCTTCAGAGGTCACTGATGATTCCATTTATCAGTGGCTCAAACAATGTAGTATGACAAGCTGCAGCCATTTTTTTCTTCTTTTTTCTTAAGTTAAAATTTGCAATGCTCAGAATCATTTTAATTCATCCAACCAAAAAATTACCAAACTAATGTAGCACTTTAACAAAATACTTTATCTCTAATGAGGTTATTTGCAAAATTTCCTATTAATATGGAATTCATAACAGTTTTTTGCATAATTACTGACGCCATTATTTTGCCTATCTGCATGAATTATACTAAAATATTCAAGCACAAATAAATTACTTCACATTATTTCTTAAGTTAGGTTCTGACAGACATAAAACATCAACTACGCTGCCATTAATAAAAACACGCAGATCATTCATTTTGTTTTTAAACTTTATACATTTAAATGGGACAAATTTAAACCGCTTTTGCGCTTACGTTTGATATTCAGTAAACTACCTGATACATAAATGGCGCCACATCTTTCAACGTATTATATTACTCGTTACACATTTTATAAACAGAAGACAAACAGAATGTAACATGACATCAAATGAAAACCAGAAGTGCAAGGGTTCTATTAAAATTAATATATGTATGTGGAAAAAAGTGATATATAGAAGTGAATAAAGTTAATAAAAATACAATTAAATATAATTTTATCATAAAAAAAACAGCTGCCTCAGCATAATCGCTTTGGTTCGTACTCGTACGTTCAACATTTTCTACGCTCGCAACGTTAGTATAATATCGTTATAGCTTAATCAATTGCAGTACACATTACATGTACAGTATGAGAGTTTTGATCCTTGAGTTGAGTTTGTAGAATTTAAGTTGTTATTTTTCTGATTTTTACTTTATTAAACAAACATTTCATACTTTTGCTGTCTGTTATCTTCAACAACACACCCAACCAACCGTTACCATATAAACATAATAATAATAACCACCAGTACCATCTCTCTTCAGCAGCATTAGTATCATCTTCATTTTTGGCATCAGAATCAGCATCAGCATCAACATCAGCATCATCATCTTCGTCATCATCAATCCATCAAGTGCAGCTGTCATTTGTAATTGTGTTTGTTCTAAAAAGGACTTTTCCGTACGTTTCATGAGAATGATTTATATTTGCTTAGAATGTTAAATTATATGAATATTTTCCGAGAGTATATTCATGCAAAATGTTAGTAATGTTTATACACTGCTGTTGTTATAACAGTGACATCATTCTTAATTAAACATTACCAGGTTAATGTTCGGAAAATTTTAGGATTTAAATTTTAGGAAATAAATTTACTAACTTAATAGATTAATTGCAAATTATAATCAAAATCTCTGCAAATTATAGTGAAGTTATTTCTTTGCGAAATTATCTAATAAAATTTTTACTGCCATAGTCTATTAAAATGAAAATTAAATGTTCGAACAATTCTTTATAAATGTTTGCGATATTGATTTCTTTTATTATGTTATCATTTTATTAATTGATGTGGCTTTTGCATTTTCTTAGCAAATTGTGTGGAACTTTGATGCAATATCAAGAAAATTATTAGTGAGTGCAAACACTTGCGCATGATACTTCTGTGAACTTATTTTTTTTTTCAGAAACAGAACAGAAAACTATTTAAATTATTTTACTGAGCTTACAGTTCAGTACAGTGTATGATAATACCAAAAAAATTACAACAACAAATAACAAAACAGAAAAAACTGGCTAAAGCTAGTCATAATAGTTTCATCCATTGCTACATGGAATCGTTAGTGACCTTTAAGCCGCTTAGCGAGAATTTCTAATCCTGTTATATTTTCCCTGATGTCTTGAAAAGTTTGAAAAATATTGAAATAACGTTGAAGTCAGAAAACATTAAAATATGTCCGTATTATAATCCGAAATACATATATTGGAGAGGTGAAAAAATGCAGAAAAAGTTTGAAAAATGTCGAAAATGTTGCCAAGTTCGAATAATGTTATATGAACAGAAATTTTTGAAAACTATTGAAATATTCAAAAATAGTAAAAAACTGTAGTACGTTGAAAATTTGAAAAATTTTGAGGATATCGGAGTTGAAGTCGATAAATGTAGGAAAAGGTCAATATCTTTTGGGGAAGTTGAATAATGTTAACAAAGTCGAAATAAAGTGAAAAAGTCGATAAATATTGAAATGGTGAAAAATTTTTAAAAATGTGAAAAGGTTGTATAAATTGACATACTAGTCTGATTGAAAAGATACCGGGACTAACAAAGAAAAACACAATTTTTTCGGAAAATTTGATTTTATTCTTCAATATAATCTCCTTTTAGCTCAATACAACGAGTATAGCGGGCCTTGAGCATTTTGATGCCTTCCTTGTAGTAGCCGTCGAGTTCCTCAAAATAGACGTCCGTCTCGGCAATGACCTCTTCGTTCGAGTGAAAGCGCTTACCGGCGAGCCATCTTTTCAAAATTGGAAAATGATAATAGTCGCTGGAGGCCAAGTCTGGAGAATACGGTGCGTGGGGCAGCAATTCGTTCAATTTTGCCATTGCTTTGAATCATCGACACGATGTTGATTTTGTCCAATTGTCAGCAAACGTGGCACCCATCGTACGCTAATCTTTTTCATTTTGAAATGCTCATGCAAAATATTGAAAATACTACCGATCGATAACTTCATAATGTCTGCTAGCTCTCTCCCTTTCACTTTGTGGTCTTTCAAAAGGATCAGATGAATTTTCTAGATCTTTTCTGAAGTGGTAGCCTCATTTGGCCGGCTCGAGCGTGGTGTTTCACTGGTGCTCGTACGACCCATTTTAAATTCAGCAAACCATTTGTAAACAGTTGTTTTCGATGGAGCAGAGCCATTAGAACATTTATTCGCTTCTCGTTTTTTTCCAATCACAAAGCAATGTTTTATCAAAATGCGAAATTCACTTTGTTCCTTAGTTAAAAAAAAACACAGAGGGGATGCACTTTGGACAGCTGTAAAAACCAAACTACTTGACAGATGTTAATGAAATTTCACATGTAGCCTTTTGAAGGATAGGTGCTGTCAAAAATAATAAGGATTCGATATTTGTGGCGCCCTCTCTGTGTCAGGCTCGGGACTTTTCAATCAACCTAGCACATATGTTGAAAAAATCGATTGGAAACGTCGAAAAATGTTGGAAAGTTATAAAATTGATTGTTGAAAAATATACTCATTTGAGTTTTAAAAAGGTTGTCGCTAAGTGTTCAAAAAGTCAATAAATTTGAAAAATGTGAATAAATCAAAACAAAACTAAAGACTGTTGAAGTACTTAATTGAAAAATTTGGAATCGTTGCACATTTAAAAAGCATTGAAAAATATTAAAAACTTCACAAGACTCCAAAATGTAACACTGCCAACAATAGTAAAAATTTTCAACTATCGAAATATATCAAGAAAGGGTCACCTTAAGGCATAGGCCTTATTCTTCAAGCCGCTTGTTATTATTATCACCAAATTTTAATCTTAAGGTGACATCAACAGAAGTCCATTGAAATTTCCATTCAACGGATGATTTGTGTTACAGCACAATAAATTAAATTTCTTTTATGATATTAAATCAAAATTACTTAATAAATTATTTTTATTTCATTACATTAATAGTTACGAAACTTAACGTAATACCCTACATTAAACCAAAAAGAATTGAAAAAAAAATAATTTTTTATTGCATTTGCTAAATGGAGTGTTTTCTTTAAATGACGACTTAAGAAACTTTTTTCTTGAATTTAATGATGCATGTTAAAAATATATAAGTAACAGAAACGTATACCATTAATAAATGCTTGGACACAATAGCGACAGGCAGCGGTTACTGTAGGCAACTAATTTTTTTTATGTTAAATTTTGAAAAATTTTGTCAACTTTGAGCTATTTAAGAGCTGATATTTTTCGAGAATAATATTACGCACAATTGAAACGGCTACCCACTAAACATTTAACTTGAAATCATGATAAGGTATTTCATTATAGTAAAAAAAAATATAACAAAAGTAGGTATATTAACTGAAAAAAAGGTGAACAGTTGTACTCATGTTTTCGAAGCAATTCTTATGTAGTATATCTACTCAAATTAGAAGCGATATACAATGAATGGGAATGATACAAAATGGATTTTGGAAGCCGCAAAATTTTTACTGTGCCAATTGATGGGAAAAGGCCGAAAATTTGTTTTGGAAGCAACAAGAGAAGGCCCCGACCCTCCTAAAGAGGTGTTTTAAATCCAGATTTTGAAAAATCTTTTATTGCAACAATCGACGGGAAAAGGCAGAAAATGAGTTTTGTAAGCCCGACACTCCTCAATGTGAACTTTAAACCCATTTTCCGGAAAAATTTATATTGCTCCAACCGGTGGGAAAAGGCCGATAATAAATTTTGGAAACTACAAGAGATATCCACGACCCTCCTAAGAGGCTGTTTTGGACCAATGTTCCGAAATAACATTAAGGCACTAATCGCTGCTTAAAGACTGAAAATGAATTTTGAAAGTCACAAATGATGCTCCCGATCCTCCTAAATGCGTGTTTTGGACCAAATTTTCGACAAGAAAACTTTATTCGACCTATCAATGAGAAAAGAGCGAATATAGATTTAGGAAGACACAAGGCTTCCCTTCTAAAGGTGTGTTATGGATCCTTATTGTGTAAAAAGTTAATTTCGCCTATCGAAAAATTTTACTACACAAATGGATGGAATAGAGATGAAATGGATTTTGGAAGCAACAAAGAAAGTTCCCGACCCTCCTAAAAAGGTGTTTTGGTTTTACTTTTTTCATAAAAAAAAACTAAATATGACATCGAATTTTGAATGAAAAAATTTTTAGGAAACTTTTACTTTTCTTTCAAAAAGGTTAATAGCATATAATGCTTTTATTTTGCAACATAAAAGCTATACTTTACCTAAAAAAGTTATTCATTCTTAAAAGGTTTATTTCAAGCTGTGACTTAAACTGTACCAATCGAACCATTCTCAAATCAGAAAAGTTGGCAACTAGAAAATAAATTTGTGTGAAAGAAATAAAACCTTAAAATGTTATATTTATTTTCTAAATAAATAAATAAAATTATTAAGAAAAATATTATGATTAGTGTAGTCAAAAGCCTTGCTAAAATCACATTCCAAAATTCACAAGCTTCTCCATCGCAATAATTTCGACTAATTTCATGAATACGCTGGAAGAAATCCAGATACACCACAAATCCATACTGATATTTATGTAATAATTCGTTTCTGTGAATTTTATGGTTTCCTCAAACATTACCTATTATTAGTCCAGTTCAAACTAAAATGTTATTGCCGCTAGGGTATCGTGCAAACCCCACTTCAGCCTGCACTAAAAACACTTTAAAAGTAGAAATTTCTTACATTTAAATGAGTGAATTATTTATACATAAATTTACTTCAACAATTTTAGCCCTGAAAGCCTTAAGCTCATACACCCTGTGAACAAATAAACATTCATAAGGCTTAAGTTTCTTTATGGTAACTTTTTCTGCTTACGTAGAGAAAAGCCAAATAAAAATAAAAAACATTTGCCAGCAAATTTGCTTGATACGCTGACTGGTGGTTAGCTGGTATTCGACTAACCAATTTTATCTTTAAACCATTTAGTTTTTCTCAAATACAAATAGACCATTGAAGGAATGTGAGTGTGTGTTTGTGTGTGTGTGTAAAAGGACAAAATGCTTCATTATCTACTACCTACCTACCTATCAACCTACCTTTGCCTTTTTTGCGTTCATCTTATGTATAAAGGATATATGTATGTATATATAAAACCGCTTAATGAAAAAGCTGCCGCTGGCTATAATAACAATTTTCTCGACACGCTCAAATATGCAGACATCTATGACTATTTTAACCAAACAAGCAACATCTTTAACTTCCGCAGCGTCATCATTATCATCATTTCTATTAAGGACAACGACGGCGCGCGTGTCCTGACAAGTGCTGTTCAACTATGCATGTACCTTAATGTATGTAGGTAGTTTTCTTGTGTATTTGTGTAGCAAGCGCGCTATATCCCATTTAGAAAGAAAATAGTTGATAACTCTTAAGCTATAATTTGCTTCAGATATATCGTTTAAAAGGAAGATGAAATACTAACCGACTGAGATAGATGTGAGGACAATATATGATTGATATTCGTCAAAATGACGAAGGTAAGCTATATAGCGTTAAGGAACTCATCTACAATGTGACACGATCTAAATGCTTTTCCAACTGGGTCACTGTGGAACTTAACGTAAGTGTGTTTGTTCTGCAAAATCTGTATTCAAAGCAACTCATTCTCATTCATTAGTGGAATTGCAATAGGAAATCGTTTTGTTTCTTCCACTTCTGCTGCCTCTTATAAACTGCAGATATGTTTGTGAGTCTTCTCAACTACTTACTTTTTTCACATTGATAAGAGAGTAGGATGTTTTTTTTTCCATGTACATATATACACAAGAAGCGGTTGATGCTCCATTTGAACGCCTATTTGTTAAGTTAAAATGCGGCTGTTGCTGTTGTTGTCATAAGCTACAAAAAAAAAAAAAAAAAAAATGGCAACTTGTGTAGTTTTGTAGTTTTAGTACAATGGTGAACAAAGAAGTGCTGCTGCTTCAGCTTGTTACCTTTGTGATTTGTGCATTGTCTTCGGAGTGCCTTTTTGCATCGTTTTCAGTTTTTGAGTTGTAATTTTTCTATGTTGTATTTGCATTTAAAAAAAAAATACTTTCAAACGTTTACAGTTTCTCCCTTAAGCAGGAAAGCAATAAATATTTTTATATCTCTAACATTTTGTGTTGTCAGCATATCCGTTTCCGTTGATATCGTTGTTGATGTTTTATCAGGAAGTTGAAAATAAAATTAGATAGAACAAGTTGGTAGTATTGATATCTATCTTTATCAAAGGAAGCTTTATGCTATAGAAAATCAAATTTGAATTGTATATTTTAAGCGCTTACTGCATCAACTTTCTATAATGAAGTTTTCATCGGATGTGATAATAAGCAGGGCCTATGTAGTTTTCATTTAACTTCAGCTCTACACGATATTTGATACTAAAACGATACTCTCACGATATACCTACTTCCATCTCCATTAGTAAAATACAATAGTTTATGTGCATAAGCTTTAAGCATCTATTATGCTGGTTTTTCCACTTTTTTTATCCTACTTTGCGTCTAATGTGTGTAGGTGCAACAAACCTTCCAACAACTTCAACTTTAAGTAAACGTAATGTACGTCGGTGGCGTTGGATGGAAGATGGGGTTGTTTGATGCGGTCCTTGCATCGTAGTTTTAACTTATTCCCGCATTAAGCATGAATTTAAATTTTTCATGATTACTTCTTCTGCTTTGTTAGTTTTTGTGATTTCGTTTCTTTAGCTTGGAGCTCTATACGATAGAAAGTTTGCACTCAGACGCTTTTAAAATGAGGTAAGCTTATTCATTTTATTTTATTCAGCTAGATAGAAAAAATTTACTAAATAAATTTTGTTGTAAAAAAAAACAGATATATCTTCAGCTTATTTTAAAACGCATAAAAAATTGCGAAATACTTCATGGTTATACTCTAATACCCTCTTGTGTCCTAATTTGCTAATCACTATCAGTTCAATCAAAACAAATTTTCAATTGTAACAATAGCAAGGTTAAGCTCAATCATACAACTATTTTCAAAGTTAAAAAATTATGCCATATATCACAATTAATTTACCAAACTCATTAGCTGTGAGCAGATTTGCAAATTAGTCTTTAGTAAAAATATTTTATTGAATGGATGATCTTTTGTTTTACAAAGCAAGGCCTTTAATTGGGAACAAAAAACTAAACTCGTTTTGCTTGAGATTTTACTTTACTGTGAACAATAAAAATTTTCAAGTTTGGTTGGAGGATTGCAGTGCTAAGTAGGGAAAGTGCGTGTACCTTGGACCAATTTTGAGCAAATCGTTTGCAGACTCCAAACTACGGCTGCTTTTTTTTTCTCTGACACCTCCATATTTTAAACTGTTATCTTAGCTATAATGGCATGAATATAAAAAGCCGAAGCCTTTTTTCCAAACCCACGTAAAAGACGTTTTCCTTTAGAATGCCAAAGTGGTCTAAGGCACAATCAGGCATTGTACCTTGGACCATGAGACTAAATTTACCAAAATTTTTCTTTACTCTGTACTAAATTGGCTTTTATGATCAATTTTGGACTGATATATCAATATTGTGAATCCAGATAATCCAAGTTTAGCTAAATGGCGAATTAAATTTGCTTTTCCGATCTTGTCCTTTTTAGCAGCAGATCTACCCCTTAAACCATTTTAAATTGCCTACTTTACCTTTACCTTTACCGTAATTTTTGCTCCGAGGAATATTTCTGAATTACATTCATAATACATTTCACGACACAGAAAAACTATGTAATTAGGACAGGTTCAAGGTACAATCCATGCATTGGTCTAAGGTGCACGCCTAGCACAAGATTCGGAAAATATTCAAAAACAATTTTAGCCTAGGAGATAATAAGGTTTTAAGATAATTAACTTGAAGAGAAACGTTGGGTACCGTTATTTCGTGATTGATCCCCAACTCAACAAAACTACACAGCTCGGAAATCGACCTTGAAAATTTGCAAAAATTTTACAAATCACTTAAAAATTTCGTGTTCCTCAGTTGACGAAAGAAGACAAATCAAAATAGCTCTTCTGCAGCGTTGCTGAAAACGGTTACATAAAAAGGGGAAAATTGTACTGTTACAATTCTTAGCTAAACGCTGGCAAACATGAAATATCGCAGTTGGTCCAAGGTATAATCGGTCCAAGGTACATGCTCTTCCCCTAATAAATATTCTACGACGTTTTCGCTTCAGTATATGTAGTAATTTATTTATTACTTAACGTTAATTTATTTCCTTCATGCTTAGTTTTAAAATTTTGCTTGTATAAAAAGTGCCACACCCATATTTCAAAACCCGTTCAGTTTTTTTTCTGGTGTTAGTTTCCAGAAGGCCCACTCATAAAAGCCTTCCCACAGCAGACGTGCTATCAAGTATGATATTAGAAGGGAAAGCTTTTTACGTATTTTTTACCTCATATAACTATTGCAGTGTTTTACGATTCGGCATTACTTTTTTGTCATCTTCATTGTACATATGGGACGTTCTTTTACAAACCGAACACTTTTCTGACGACGTATTTTTGATTTGGCTGAAATTTGTTTTAAGAGTTCTGAATCGAAAAAGAAAAGATACGTGTTCGAGGATTTTTTTTTTTCCAAATAGAGCGAATTTGAATTTTGAGAATTTCGTGATTTTTGGCTTGAAGACTCACATTCAAAAATTCATAACTCCAGTTATGTTAAAGCTAAAAAATTGAATTAATTTGTTAATAATTTTTAAGAAATAATTTTTTTTAAAGCTCATTCTCTTAGCTTTAAAAATGAAAATAAAATGTTAAGGTGGTGGTATAGTGTTGTGCATTCAATGACAATTTATATATTAGGAAAATGTCACAAAAAATAAACATCAAAAATATCAACGCAAGTGATATTAAAATTTAATTTTTACCAAGTACTTCTGTGAGTCCGGCAACGGCTTACGAAGGCCTGTTTTAGCGGAACATTTTATATAAAAAAGAAAGTACGTTTGAAAAGAGTTGGGACGGTCTACTCTGCCAAAGAAGGCCTTCAAGCAGGGGAGTGTTGTAAAATTTACTTCAATAACTTTCTCAATGTATATTTTAAATTCCCATGTATAGATGTAGACTAAAACAACTTCTATATAAAGCATTTTAAAGTTTTCGCTCAAAACTGAGAAGCCAAGCCCAATTTCGAAAAATCAGCTTTCTAAAGCATTTTTTTTATTACCATACGAGCAAAGATAATGAAATGGTTAAGTTAAATATAAGATCTTTGATAAGCCAAGAGACTGAAATAAAATTTTATTTTAAATTTAATAAGCCAAAAATTGTGCAATAACACTTGCCGAATATTAATTAGTAGCTTAAAACTGTAATTGTTTTTTTTTTGTTCCTATTCCATTAAAAACAAAAATTCACTTCCCATAGAAATTTTTCACAATTATTGTATATCTTAATTTCCATTACAGCTCCTCATTTGTTGTGTGTTACATTAATTTATTCATTCGTTAAAATTTAATTTTAATAATGCGAAAAAAACACACAAAAAAAGACATTATGATTCAAGAAAATCGGAAACATTCTCTATAGTTTTGCTTCTGTTGCTGCTGCTCTGCTGTAGTCATCCTGGGCAAGATTGTGTATTACTCCCATTTACCACGCCCAGCTAAAGTTATTGTTGTAATAAAAAATTCAGCTGCAGTAGCAGTGAAATGGATAAAAATTAAATTACTTAGTTGAATCGCTGAACAGAGTGATGTAAAATGAAAACTCAAGTCGTAAATGCGTGAAATAATTTTTAATTACATATTAAGAAAAGTTTACCAAGAAGTTCTTAACTTAGAGGGCGCGTTGAAGGACAAAAGCGAAAGCGTGCTATGTGAATGTGCGAGGGTCGCGTCATAAATATATTATGTCTTTAGTGTGTGTCTGTGTGTGTGTGTGATTGCATGCAATAAGGGATGAGGGAAACTTTATGGGGAATCTGTTATTTAAGTGGTAAAGTGTTTAATTTTAAAGATTATCTTAATATAGATAATATTAATGAGGTTTTCAATAAAAGTGTAGGGAATCAAATGTTCTGCGATGATACAAAGAACAAAATTTTGGTCTACATTTTTTCAAAATTATTAAAAAGTTTTATTAAAATAAGTTTTTGATTGTGAATATTTGGAACAAATTACATGTGCACATTAACACCGTGCACAAGAATGGAGAATGTCTCCATCATGTTTGTTAAAAATTCTAAAATAATTTTTGCCCATATAAAATTTAATTAACACAACAGGTGCTGCAAAATCATCACGGACAGCGGCGTGATTGGAATTATCGAGTTTTACAGTTCGGTATAGACGACAACCATTTTTGACAAAAAATCATTATTATTCATCATTGAAGTCATTATGACTTAGCTGGCTTTGTTAACAAACATAAAAGCCACTATTGGGGTAGTAAAAATCCTCAATTAAAACACCAGAGAGTACCAAATATTCGTAGGGTAACTGTGTAGTGCGCCATTTGGGGCATTAGTCATTTGGTCATATTCCTTTGAGGATGCTAGAGGCAATGATACAACAGTAACTGTTGATCGATATCGGGACAGGTTAGGTTATCGTTATAGTGGTGGATTGGAAGGCCCACATAGACACTATGGTCCATAGTGATACCACATCTCTCAAGATTTAATCAGTCAGTATTTGTTGTTCGCTTTAAGGTAAAAGTATTCGTCTGACAGGCGAAATCGTAAATTCTGTGAAGTTTTCGGTTTGCAACGTCGTGCAACTAAGTAGTATAGGACAAAATGTTCAAGTGTTCTGAGCCTTGTCCGCGCGAGTGCAGGGCAGTCGCAGAGTGAGTGCTCCAGCGTCTCTGCCGTGTTAGGTTTGTTGCAGTTCCTGCACACACCATTTTCAAGCAATCTCATTTTACGTGCATGATGACCTATAAGGCAGTGCCCAGTTGTTACGCCTGTCAAGAGACGGCAGTTATTGCTGGATAAAGATAGTAGGAATTCTGTATTGGTCTTATTAACATTAGGCCAAAATATTTTTGTTAGTAAGCTAGTGTCCAGCTGTACCCATCGTGTGCTAGCTTTTTTTAACATACAGATGTCCATTTTTAAATAAGACTATTGTATAGGTGCATCCGGAATCGCTCCTAGCGCTATCGGGTCAAGTAGGAAAATTTTCTTGTGCCCAAATTGGATCAATTAGACCTACAGAACATGTGGTTCCAATATGCAGCGCCATGTTACACATTTTTCGTGAAATTTTCTCGACCGAATAATGTCTAAAAGTGGTGATATTGACCCCACGATCTCTTGATTTGATCATTTTAGAGCAATCATGCGCTTCCCTTCGATTTATCAAAGACCATTTTCAGGTTATGTGCCACAGAGGCTGTGCTTTTCTTGTAAACCGCAATTGTGGATTTTCTTCTTGGCTTTTACATTGAAGTCTGGAAGTTCAATGTCTTATTGGATATTGGATTAGGTGAACATCAATGAAACAATTTCTCGCTATTACATTACATAAAGCCAGTAATCAATCAACATTACAGCTATTGAAAATTCTGTTCGATTATAATGAAGTATAATGAAAATGGAACGCTTTGCTGTTAGAAAAGTTGTTATAAAAATGACTTATGTTCAGCGAGAATAACAAGATGAATTACTGCAATGAAAATGAAAGCATGAGTAACAATGCATTAAGAAAATGCATTCAATTTATTACAACGAGCAAAAAAGCGGGACAAAAGTATGCAACAAAATCAAATCTAGATGATGGACTTAAGTCATAAATGGTTTTTTAAGATTATGTATTTCGACCAAAGTTAAAGCTTTGAAAATTTCAAAAACTTTATAAGCCAAATCCTTTAATATGTCTTGCTAGGTTCTTTGATTCCATACCAAAAATATTGAAAATACCAGATCTGATTGGAAAAATATCACACAAAAAAGTTAATTTGGAACTCCGCAATTTCATTATTTTTTTTTTGTTTGTAGAGTAGTAATATTAAACTAAAGTAATTAAGTTTAACTTTTAATTTATTTTAAATTTAATAACTTTATAAATATTAACTGGTTCAGTTGACGAACTTTACGGAAATGAGAAATGTCATTGATTGCGGAAATGCTCACTATATGTATTTTGACAAGCATACACGTTTCAAAGTCACACATGCACAAGTATTAATTCTACGATTATGCGTCAAAATCAATGTCTGTCAAATGTCAAACAATTGTCATGACAAGCAAGTAGTACGAATAAATTCAGACAGTGACTTAAGCAGCATGTGTACATATGTACATATGTAAGTGTGATAAAAAGTTGTGAAAATAGGTTAACTATAGATTGAGATGAATACTGTATTGCAGGCGATAAAAATATTTAATAAAAGCCAAAGGCAAAAGACAAAAACTGACACAAATAAAAGCACGCCAAATATTAAAGTATTATTATCGACGTTTAAACGGTAAAACCAGATCTATACGAAAAAGCGAAACTAAAAAAAAAAAAAAAAAAAAACTGCCATAAAGTTACCCGGAATAACAGCTAAATACGATATTTGTAGACAAGGTGAAACAGCACAAGTCATATGAATATACACATAACTTATGTTGTTTCGCCTTGTCATCAAATATCGAGTTTAGCTGTTATTTCTTCTGGGCACAGACATTGTACATTCCAATAATTTTCATCGTTGCAAAAAAGTAAACAATTACAAAGGCGTTGTTCATTAAAAACATTGCATCGTCGCAATTAAGAAAAAATTTTCGAATACGTTATTCATTGAAAAATATTCCAATGTCACAAAAAAGTAAACAATTACAAATGCGTTGAACGTTCTATAGTATTCATTGTCGCAAAAAGTAGACAACTACAAATGCGTTGTTGTTTCAAAAATATTACATCGTCGCAAAAAAGTAAACAATTACAAATGAATTGCACATTTTAATATTTTCCAACGTCGCAAAATAGTAAACAACAATGCTGAATGGCGCATGTATTTTCAGCCAATCAAAATATTTATTCTGAACAAGTTTCTATAAGTGTAAATATGTGACATAATTTTCATTAATTACTTTTACTGTTTTTATACATATATTTATATTTATAAACTGCGTCATAATGAGGTGACATTATTGATACAATTTAAAGAAAAAAATTAAAAACTTCGCTTCATTATCTGTCAATTTTCATGAGCGTTTTTTTTTGCGTATGTGCATACGAAACTTTTTTTTTTTACATAACATTGATAGTTTTGTTTGCTGTCATTTTTATGATGTTCATTTTATTTTTGCTATCATGGTTTTGGTGACTGTTGGCTGACGTCAATTTGTTTATTGCTATGACGTCATTGCAGTATGCATATGCAAAACAGGATATGATAAACACTGACACTATCAAGAAAGCAAGTAACTTGGTGCGTTTCAAAATTATAGCGCAGTACAAACATAAAGTGCACAACAGCAAAAACCAACTAATAATAACAAAAACAAGCAACGATATGCAGAGAAGAGCTGGGTAGGAATAAATGTACTTCCAAATTCCAAATTATTGGCCGATTTCCTAACTTAAGACAAGAAATTTTTAATGGTTAAAAAATAATTCCTATTTCGATTTTATTTCAGGGCTTAATATTTTACCATAATTTTTCAATTCCAAATTTTGATTACCGTATTAAAATCGTATATGGAATTCAATTTTAGTGGAATGGAAATAAAATGTTTGGATTTTCATTCCTTTTGCTATGGTGCTGAAAAGATCGATTCTAAATTTCAATTCCTTGCAATTGAAATTTTTGAGTAGTTTAATGAATTTGATGAAAGTAATGATTCCTACTGAGCTATTAAAGCATACACACACACACACACACACGTACGTAGGACGCTATAATAAATTGCGGCAAATTATAAAGTTTATTTGTTTTAATATTATTTAATCGAACTTACAGTCATTAAGCAAAGACCAATATTGTAAATTTTTACTTATTGATCAATGCCATTTTTCAACAAACATGACAAAGATAACAAATGGAACAATTTTTAACCTGGTAATTGGTGACATGTTTCGGCTATTACCAATAGCCTCATCAGACCAGTTTGGTTAATTCTGTACATGGATTCGAACCTCTGACCGTTCATGCATTGCAATTGCATATTTTGCGACGGCCGCTCTAACACTTGAGCCACTGAGGTACTTGTCATGAGGTGTACAGAATGCGCATTTTCCATTTGTCATCTTTTGTCACTTTCTCGCTTGCTGCCCATAGCCGTTAAACCGTTGGTCTAAAGTCATGCTATGATTTATTTTTCGAAATTGTGGTGTTGCCAGCCACATATTTTTTTGAAAATTCGGCGTGCTCTCCATATGGTTTAAGAAAGTTGATTTTAGCGACTGATTATTTTATAATTAATATTATTTAATCGAACTTACAGTCATTAAGCAAAGACCAATATTGTAAATTTTTACTTATTGATCAATGCCATTTTTCAACAAACATGACAAAGATAACAAATGGAACAATTTTTAACCTGGTAATTGGTGACATGTTTCGGCTATTACCAATAGCCTCATCAGACCAGTTTGGTTAATTCTGTACATGGATTCGAACCTCTGACCGTTCATGCATTGCAATTGCATATTTTGCGACGGCCGCTCTAACACTTGAGCCACTGAGGTACTTGTCATGAGGTGTACAGAATGCGCATTTTCCATTTGTCATCTTTTGTCACTTTCTCGCTTGCTGCCCATAGCCGTTAAACCGTTGGTCTAAAGTCATGCTATGATTTATTTTTCGAAATTGTGGTGTTGCCAGCCACATATTTTTTTGAAAATTCGGCGTGCTCTCCATATGGTTTAAGAAAGTTGATTTTAGCGACTGATTATTTTATAATTAATATTATTTAATCGAACTTACAGTCATTAAGCAAAGACCAATATTGTAAATTTTTACTTATTGATCAATGCCATTTTTCAACAAACATGACAAAGATAACAAATGGAACAATTTTTAACCTGGTAATTGGTGACATGTTTCGGCTATTACCAATAGCCTCATCAGACCAGTTTGGTTAATTCTGTACATGGATTCGAACCTCTGACCGTTCATGCATTGCAATTGCATATTTTGCGACGGCCGCTCTAACACTTGAGCCACTGAGGTACTTGTCATGAGGTGTACAGAATGCGCATTTTCCATTTGTCATCTTTTGTCACTTTCTCGCTTGCTGCCCATAGCCGTTAAACCGTTGGTCTAAAGTCATGCTATGATTTATTTTTCGAAATTGTGGTGTTGCCAGCCACATATTTTTTTGAAAATTCGGCGTGCTCTCCATATGGTTTAAGAAAGTTGATTTTAGCGACTGATTATTTTATAATTAATATTATTTAATCGAACTTACAGTCATTAAGCAAAGACCAATATTGTAAATTTTTACTTATTGATCAATGCCATTTTTCAACAAACATGACAAAGATAACAAATGGAACAATTTTTATTTATTTGTTTTGCAAATATTTTCTCAGGAATATTTTACAACGGCTACAATAACAGCAGTTACAAAAATAACAACACCAACAATAACAACAACTACAATTGATGTGGCTGATAAAATAAACAAACTATAAACTATTAAAGTTAATAATGTGTATGTTTTACAGACAGCCAAAGATACACACACAAACGCATAGGCTGGCCCACAAATTTAGTAAAAACAGGGTGCGTTTATTTGCTAACTTCTTTTCTTCCAATTGGAAAAGTTTTTTTTTTTTTGCTTTCCAAGAGCATTTGCAGCTTTCAGAAGTCTGGGGAAAGTTTTTTTTTTATCTGAGTTAGGAAAATATAGTTGTAAAAACATTGTGGCGCTTTGGTCAAGTGAATAAGTATAGAGGCTAAGAGTTGAAATAGATACGTCTTTCTGTAAATAGTGAAATATAATCTATAAGGCTACAGAAAATTATCGCAAAATACAAAATGAAAACAATGGATGAAATTCTGTTGGTAAAATTCTTTAATTTGGTAAAATTCTTTTGAATCAACAATCTACTAAATCTGATACTAGTAGGAAAAAACCAGATATCCCTGCAATGGATAGAATCCTTTCTCACTTCAATACAGACAGTAACTAACTAACATTGTTCGCACATATAACTTTTTCGCTGACAAAGTCAAGTCAATACAAAACATTCAAAACCCACAGAAGTAGTCAGCGAAAAAGCTATATGTGCGTACAATGTTTTTATATATTTCTCATGATAAAAAGTTATTACAAAAATAACGGTAAAAAAAAGTATGCTGAATGCAAGCACGATTTGCAGAAAGTAATTTTGAAGAATGTTGCTTTTGTTCTTTGCTTTGCTTTTGTTCGATTTTGAAAAAAAAAATTGTCAAATGTCATGTCATTTCTTCCTCATATTAATTCAAATCTACAGTAAAATTTTAAGCGTAAAAACCTTTGGGGCTTTTGATAAAATCAGCCTTATTTTTTCATAAAAAGCGTTATAACTCCGCCAATTTTCTACAATATTCAAAATTTACAATATTTTTCAAAAAAATTCTGTCAGAGTTTCAGAAGTTTATTAGAATCAAAAGACAAAAATTAATTAGATATTTTGATTTGGATGAAAATGCGCCTATTTTGAAAAACTTTCCGGGGGTTTTTCAAGTTTTGACACTAAAACTTCAAATGCGAATAACTTCATAAAAAATGTTGTTTTTATCAAATCGGGGGAATATGTGTTCCCTTATTTCCTTTGAAAAAACAAGATACGTATAAAATCGGCAACCAATTCCGAGATTTAAAGTTGGTACGACTGCATGGTTTGAAATGGATTTGGTCCATAGATAAATTTTTTTTTTTTTAATTTTTTTAAATTAAGTTAAATTATAAATTTTTAAAATTAGAAGACAATCTCACCCTGTAGAGTAGCAAACGCATGCAGTTATTCTCCTTAACTTGTAATACTTGCACTTGCATTGTTTTATTTATATACATACATACATACTTGCACACATTCATACATTTATGTATTTGCTATAATAATTTATGTAAATGTATTAAATTGTCTGCTCTAATGTGTGTGTATGTGTGCGTGTATGTATGCAAACAAAAGCTGCTTCACTGTGTTTGGCAGCCGATAAAGTTTTTGTTATGTTGCTGCCGTTGCGGTTGTTGCTGCTGCTGTTGATGTTGAGTTATGATGACAACTAATTATCGGTCGTTGTTTATTTTCTTTTGTATTGATGGCACATAGACTCTACGTTTTTTTTTTTACTTCTTAATATTAATAATTAAATTAGGTGAAAGTTATCAGTTGCATCAGAATAATTCATTAATTATATTGGCACACATATTTTAAGCTCAGAGTTCCGTATAGGTGGAACTGATTTGAGAATGGGTTGACGATTATCAGTTAATATCCACTAATGCTTTGAGATTTCCTTTCTTGAGATAGGTATATTTGAGAACATTTGAAGATATTCAATTTTTTGTCGCTAACTTATAGCATTAATCCAATTAAAAAACAAACATGTGTGCAGTTCACACGCGGTAGAAGTGAAACCTTCAGAACACTAAACTGCGAAAGAATGAGAGGAAAATGTTTTATTAAAATAATAAAAGTTAACGGAATCTAGAACAGGTACAGCAAGACTTTGTTAGTCAATCAGTTAGTTACTTGAAAAAATAGCAAATATTTCCAAGCGTATACCTCAGCTTTTGGTTGACCAATCTCGAAGCTGATAGTTTAAGTGCACTCTGCTCGATGAGTACTTAATTTGATATATATTTACTGTTATTTATTGTAGCTATTATAGATGACGTAAATTTTTTTTATCATTTTAACAAACATTTTCATCTCATTCTACCGCAGTTTAGCTTTCTAAAGGTTTTTGTTTTATTGAATTTCGTAGGTCAGGCCATTAGTCAGAACACTTGCATAAAACCAAAATTCAAAGCTCTTTGAACGCACGAAGTGTGTCGACTTTGGCACGATTACCGATCGGTACTCGGTAAAACGAACTAAGTTGTCGCATAAACATAGTAATAGAAAGCAATTAACGTAATTCTCCTCGCTATGGCAAGGCTTTGGTAGTTGATCAGTGCATTGCTTGACGAAATTGAAAAAATAGAAAATCTTTCCACGCTTATATCTTAGCTTTTGGTTGACCGATCTCAAAGTTTATAGTTTCAGCACACTCTGCTCGATGAGTTCTTTAATTTGATATGTTATGTATGTTGTTTGATATGTTATTTAGGTAGCTATTCAGTATCCCAATTTAAAAAAGCGTTTCATGTTTTGCGTTTCATTACATACACCTAATTTTTCATATGACCCCTCACTAAAGAAGTTTCACTTCAAAAAACATTGTATTCTGTCGTCATGGATAAAATTAGTAGAAAAAAGACAAAGTCAATTAATATTTTTTAAATATGTGGAATTATTTTGTTTATCAAAGTATGCACCCATATTGCCTATACTCTTTAGCTATTTATTAAGCTACAGGTTGTTCAGGCCGGTAGTATGAAACCTTGGAGTATGAGAGTCAACGAATACCTAGAAATACAGTTGTACAGCATTGTTGGGATTATATTGTTTTCCTACTAAAAAGTTGTCCAAATTGAGGAAGAAGAGGTGTATTCAATGGACCAATCTAGGCTGTTTTTATAAAAGTTTTTGTATCATTCATTATAATAGTGAAGTACCTCCTTAAAATTGACTTTTGAAATAACTTCGTTTTTATAACGAGTATGAAGAATAAACGTATGGGCCTGAGTAAACAAATAATGCCGTCTATGGGATTTCAATGCAATTATTGGACAAACTTCACTTTTAGCATAAAAGATATGACTAAATTTGTTACTGTCTGTTGCGTCCTAACACTAGAGCAAAATTGTACACTATTAATGTTTCGCGTAGTCCGCTGCCTTAGTTTCACGTAAGCACTTATACGTTATAAAAATGCTAATTTTCGATCGTTCCATTTTTAACAAAATTTATTTATTAAGAAAAGTTTTATGTAACTTTCAAACAAAAAAACATAATGGTAAAATATTAAGCCCATCTCAAATACTAAGCTGTTACAGTTGGCAATATTATTAACTACAAATTTCATCCTTGATGGCCTTATATATTTATATTGTTGCTGTAAAAATTTTTAACTTCATTGATTTTATATATTATAATTTTCTAAAATGTTTATTTTCTTTGCAGGTAAGCATGAGAGGAACACAAAATTTTGGGACTTAAATAAAAGGTTTGTTAATATCTTGAATACCTTTATGAATATTCTTTGATGTCATATTAATATGTATGTTAGTTAGTTAGTTAGTAAGTTATGACTTATAAATTGACACAAAACTAAGGCATGATTAAATCAAATAATTGTATTTGGAACATATTGTGACTTACGATAAAATCTCAAGAGCAAAATAGGTTTTTTTTTTGCTCTCCGAATTTTTTCAAAATTTTTTAAATATATTGTTAATTTAGCAATTTTTTTGTAAGTCTATTATTTTTCTAGAAAACAAATAGAAAAACTTTTCTTAAAAGCTGAATAACGTATATTCTGTTGCGTATTCAAAGGAGACTAGATTGCTCTCCTATGTAAACACAATGGGTTAAGTTAGTGGAGTCTATCGGTATTTACTCTTAATTAATAAAACACTAGTTTAGATTTAGTTTAATATATCAAACGTCTATTTTATTTCTCTCATTATAAGTAACACAACATTTTTTACATTTTTAAATAATTTTTAAAAGTACATAATATGTAAAACAATTTTTACTTAATTTTTGATTAAAATGGAGTATACGAATTCTTAAAAAAAAATAATACAAAACAAGGCCAAATTGCTTCTTAATAAATTTTGTACAATATACATTGTAATGAGAAGAACAACACGAAAAAGTTCATTACGAAGAATTGCAATTTGTGAAACGAAAATATATTTTTTTTTCAACAAAAAAGACAACAACAAAAAAAAAACCTAAAAAATACAACAGTAAGAACAAAAGCCCTACAATGCCTGCCACATTAAAGATTAAAGACGTTGGCAAATGCTAAAAAGTAAAACAAAGTAAAAGAAAAAAAAAAGAGAAAGAATGGGCCTGAAGTGCTAAATAACTAGATGGTGCTGGCAGCGACGTTCTCACAGATTATTTCTCATTTCCTTAAGACATATAATTGCGATGCTCATTTTCTCTACCTTGCATTTTAATCGCAGCACCTTACACTATCTGAGCAGATTATGTTGATTCGAATCACAGTTTTGTAAAGTTGTAAGAAAAAATTTCTAGCTACAAAAAAAAAAATAAATTTTGACCAGTATTATTACCAGTAGCTTTACGATTACCAGCACTATTTCGGTTACTAGTTCCAGTGGCATATTAACCGTCTGTTATGTATAGACAAACAAATTGTCGGCTAAGTTGGACTGTATTATTTTAACTTGTTTTTTATTTAGTTCTACTTTTTATACTTATTTCACTTTTTTGCATATATCCTGGCAGCAGGACATTTTTTTGCTGTCCAAAAAAAAAATCTAAGATAAAAACATACCAAGAAAAAAAAAAATTAATCTATAAATAAATACGACTACAATGAAAGCACAACCCTGGAAATAAAGAGAAAGGACATAAATGAAAATAAGAAAAGTTATGATTATCCTTTGGCTTTGCTTATCAACAATTTGTTTTTGGAGCGCACTATTTAGCGTTGAATGTTGTGTTGTTTTATTTTTTGTGTTTTATTCGAATTGGCCTTTCTTATTCTCTTCTTATGCAATAACGTAAGTAAAGGCATCCTTTGTACTTTTGATTTTCCACTGTCTGAGCAATTTTTTCTTGACTTGCATTTCTTCAGCTTCCTGCAGTTAATTTGGTAAAATGTTACTTTGAGTAATGCCGCTAGCAATTTTATCAATTTTTAAAATTTTTACCCTTCATTTGGTGTTTAAAGAACTAACAAATATTTTTAATATACTATACATATTTATAAGTTCAATTTAAGCAAATAATGGGTGTTTTTTTTTTGTAGACTGTCGTAGCTCCGATTCGAAATAATATACAAAAAATTATGCAAATGAACACTTGAAATAGTGTTGTCAATATAAAAATCGGTCTATATTATAGTTCGCCCACTGGTTGAAATTCCACCACCACAGTGACTATACAAAACAATGTAATCCCATTGTACCTGGTTAAATGTCTTTGCTCCCAAAAATAAAAATCTTGGTATGATATTGCTTAACCTCCATCTCTTCCTTCAATCTCTATACCAAATTTCATCAAAATCGGTTCATCAGCTGTGAAAACAGGGTTTTACTATTAATTAGAGATGTTGCACTATCCACTTAAAAACGAAGAGATTTCCTCAGGGTTCAAGCTATTTTTGTACCAAAATCGGTCAATTAGCTTAGTAGTAAAAACGTAGGGGCGTGGTACTGCTTCCTTAAAAACAAATATATTTCTTCAGAAATCAATCAATCTCCGCACCAAATTGCATCACAATCGGTGTAGCAGCTTAGCCATGGCAGCGTTTCTTCCCGTTCAACCTAATGCTGAAAGATTTACTTACTTACTTGCTTGGGTGGCCATAACAACCCGTTACCGGGTTACGGCCGACCTCAAAAGCTCTCTCCAGGCGCCTCTGCTTCGCGCGCGCCTTCTCCAATCAGGCACACCAAGCGTGGATAGGGTTTCTTCGGCTTGGTCTTTCCATTGGAGGCATGGTCTTCCTCTCCGTCGTCGCCCAGCGGCTTCCGCATCAAACACCTTTTTCGCCGGAGCTTCTTCGTCCATACGCACAACATGTCCCAGCCAGCGCAGACGTAGGATAGTGATGCGCTTGACTATGTCGATGTCATTGTAGAGCTCGTACAGTTCATGGTTCATTCGAATACGGTAGTCGTCGCCGACGCGAACAGGACCGAAGATTTTGCGAAGAATTTTTCTCTCAAACACCCCAAGTGTGGCTGCATCGGTCTGCGACACAACCCATGCTTCTGCACCGTAGAGTAGCACGGGTAAGATGAGCGTCTTGTAGAGTGTCAGTTTTGTCGGGCGAGAGAGGTCTCTACTACTCAATTGCTTACTGAGACCGTAGTAACACCTATTAGCAAGAGTGAGTCTTCGCTTTATCTCCAAGCTGATATCGTTTTGAGTGTTCACGGCGGTGCCAAGATAGGTGAATTCCTTGACAACTTCGAAAGTATAGCTGTTCGCAGCAATGTTGGATCCAATGCGCCGCGTCTCCCTGCTTGTGGACAGCATATACTTTGTTTTGCCCTCGTTCACCGTCAAACCCACCTTCGCTGATTCTTTTTCGATAGCAGAAAATGCAGCAGTAACATCTCGCTTACAACGTCCAATGATATCAATATCATCGGCATATGCAAGGAGCTGGACACTTTTGTAGAAAATAGTGCCATTACGATGTACACTGGCTTTTCGCAACACCCCTTCTATCAAAAAGTTGAAGAGGTTGCAGGATAGTGGATCGCCTTGTCTGAAACCTCGTTCGGTATCAAATGGTTCGGAGAGGTCCGTTCCTACCCTGACGGAGCTGGATGTGTTGCTCAACGTCATTCTGCAAAGCCGTACTAGCTTCGCAGGTATACCGAACTCAGACATGGTGGCATACAGGCAATCCCGTATCGGGCTATCGAAAGCAGCCTTAAAATCGATAAAAAGATGATGGGTATCGATCTGTTTTTCGTGGGTTTTTTCCAGGATTTGACGTAGTGTGAAGATCTGGTCTATGGTGGACTTACCAGGTCTAAAGCCGCACTGATAAGGCCCAATCAGTGTGTTGGCGAACGGCTTAAGTCTTTCACACAGTACGGTCGACAGGACCTTGTATGAGATGGGAAGAAGACTGATTCCCCGGTAGTTTGCGCAAATTGTAGGGTCACCTTTCTTCTGCTGAAAGATTTAGGGATTTAGATTTAATGAATCCCAAACCCTTAAGCCACTACGTATTAATTGCTAGTGAAACGCTTTCACTAAACCGATATTATCTAAGTCAGCGATGGGCAAAAATGCGAACATCAAGGACAACTTCTCCCGTTGTTGTTCTTGTTTGCTTCTTGGAATTGACTTTTGGTTTATTGCAGAATGTTGTTTTTTAATTTTTTGCTATCGACGTCAAATTTATCACGGGGTTTTTTTCTCTCTTGTTATTTTTGTTGTAATTGTCCCTTGCTTCCAAAAATTGTGCCCATCTATGATCTAAATTGTTTATTGAATTCGATTTTTAATGTTTAGCTACGTTTGGTGTCCACCATTTTTTAAAGAAAGCAGGCACCGAATTCGTGATCTTCGAGTGATCAGCACCATGTCTGATTGTGCGAATATTTGTTAAAAAAAAAAAATGACCAATTGAAAACCAATCTTTTCATTCATTAACGAATCAAATTCTGTATAACAATTGTTTTAAAGTGATTTAAATTTTTTCAATTCAAAATCTTGTGCAGTTAATGAAATGTACAAAAATAAAATTTTCTTTCGTTTCCGAATGCCAATTCTATGGAATGCACTACAAGTTTTCAATTTTAAAAGTCTTATTCCTGAAATGGAGTCATTTCATTTGCCATGGAATGGAAAAGCTTTCATTAGTTCCTTGAAATTGTAATTTTTGGAGAATTTGCTTATGAACAGCACATTTAAACAATATTTGCTCGTTTGGCAAGAGTAGATATTTAATATATAATTGAATTAAAACTTTTATTTTTGAACATTTAATTAAATTTTCTATTCATAAATTCTCATAATTTTCTTAATAATTGCATAAAATGTTACCAATCCATTTTGCAGCACGTCCATTGCTATGAGCTCTCACACTTTGCAACATCTACAGCATCTGTCGTCGTAGTAATGCTCATCAAAATTTTACATTTTATGTTTAGAAATACAACAACTGTTAAAATCTTTATAACTCATCGTCTTAAATTTTATTATCATGTATAAAATAGCAGCCTGCGCTGGAGTTGTGAATTTGATAATTTGCTGTTCTTAATAAATTACACAACTGTGTAAAAAATTTAGACATCTAAAAGGACTGTCACAAAATGTTAGCACGATTTTCTCTTAAATTCACATGTAGAAATTTCAGCACAACACTATCGGAGATGCTGTGATAGTCAGTCAGGAGCTGCTAAACATGTGCCAAAACTAAACTCTCCACAAGATACAATGTAAATATTTGCACACCTTCAAAGCTGCACTCGGGCACTTAGCAACAACTAAAATGCTGCAGAGATATATATAAAAAAAAACTATTCCTTAACAACATAACAAATGTTGAAAAAATAATAACATTCACACTGTCTGCCATCGGCAATACAAGTGTTAAAGAAAGAAGAGAAATCAAAATAAAGAGATGCAAGAGATGTTGGCCAGCAACATGTTGGCTTAATTCAATTGCATGTGAGGAAGTTTTCCTTTCAGTTTTTTTTTTTTTTGTATAAAATTACAAGTGCATTCCAGAGATTTACTTGGCAAATAATGAAAAACTTTTTGGAAGGAACTGTTGAGTTCTTAGTAACTCCATAATATTAATTTATAAGGCGGAAGACTCTATTAAACTTTTAAAAATTAATTCCTCAAAAAACAATTAGTAACTAAAAGTTCGGCAATATTTTGTATAGTTCTTAACTCATATTCATAGTATTTGTTAGTGTTAGTGCTTGGATTTTTTAGTGTTCAAAGGAATTCGTACTTTACTTTAAGCTGTATACTGTAACTACTATAATAAAATAGAGAATACAACAACTACCACTATATTTTTTTTTTCTAAGCTAAAAGCATAATATAAAAAAATATAATAACAAGCATAATTTTTTCATTTGCAAAACTTATTTTTAATAAGCTTTTTACTTGGCTTAGAGCTTTAGGCTAAATAGCTAAGAAGGCTAATGGCTGCAGTAGCTAAACTCTATTATTTTTAGTGATCGGACGCATTACGCTATTTCTCGGTGTCCTCCATTTATACATAATTTTCATTTGAGTGTAGATTACACTGGTCGACAAAATAATAAAAGGTACAGAGTGCGAATATCACTATCGCAGCTGCTCTTGTTTTGCCTATTCCGAAAATGAGCACCATTTGTTTTAGTATTAGATTTTTCTAAAATTGAGCTTCAACTATCTGAATTTCATCACAATCGATTATGATCTCATATTTCCTCTGAAATGTGAGCTTTTTTTTTGTTTTTTTATTTCCTAGTTGTTCATTAAAATGAATTAAACAAAATTTACGAAAAACTTAAGTAAATTGACGAGTTAGACAAAAAAATAGTGGTAATTTTCGGAACCATCCATCAAAATCACCCAAGAATCCTTCAAATTTCGTTCGACTTATCTTGACTCGTTCGATTATTTACAGATAAATTTGATAGTTATCGAATATATCGATATTTTTCGCTGCTCTCCAACTTTTCTCGATATTCATGCACTTTTTTTATACAATTTGAAGTTTTTCGATATAGATTGACTTTATCTGTATGTATTTTGATAATTTTGAATACTTTTGTCATATTAGAATATTTTCGGCACTATTTAATACACTTGGGATTGTATAAAATTTGCCAGATTTTTCGATATATTTCGTCTATTGGTTGAAATCAATTAAAAGCATGTACATTTGGGTGATTCGCATTAATTTTTTTATTATTTCAAACAATTTTAATAGGACTGGTCGACAAAATTTCAGACCTAGAAACTAGACTGTACTTTTCGAAAGTTTTTGAAAGCGCTGAATCCAAATTTGACTTCCAGCAGCTCTAGTTTCTGAAATTTTCTAACCTATAAGCACCAAAAACGCTATTTTTTTTTACTGTCATGTTTCAATGTAAGGGAAATATTGTCGACCTGTGTAGCTGCAGGTACATGACAGACATTCATTTGATTTGTTGTTAGAAAGTTTGTCAAGTTTTTACCATACATCAACAAAGAGTATCATCACGTTCTTACATTCAGAAGCATTCGCTTGGTCGTTGCTTTCGATTTTCACTTTCAATTGAATGCGAACAACGTGAAGGGGTAAGAGTAGTACGTACATCAAAAGTTTTTGTCACTTTTTAACGAAATCTAGTGAACATTGCAACTTTAAGTTTGAAGCTGGCGCTACATGTCAATCACTCAATTAAATGTTTTTTTTTTTAATATCTGTGCTATTTTTCTGCTTCAGTACGCTCGACCAGATATTTGCATTTTGTGTTCTAATACAGTGTTTTTTTTTTATATTTTGACAAACCGAATAACAACTGAATTTTAAATTTGTTGTTGAATATTCATGTCACTGTCAAATATGCTGCATAAATTGAAACATATTACTCTTGAAAACATTACTTACTTTTGAACTTTTATGTAACTATTTTCAAATATGGTTTTATTTTTTTTTTTGAGTGTATTTAAACTTTCCCTGAATTTGTCATTTTTTCAATTGACACTGAAACGGAAACACGTTCATTCCTCAGATGCCATCTACTCAAAACTCAACCACTTCCGCTTAGTAGCGCTCATCCAGTAAAAGTTCAACGTTGTTTCATTTTGAAATGTATAAAACTTTTTTGCAAACTTTGCTTGTTTCATTTCAAAGCTTGTTCACTCGCTGTAAAATGACAACTTTTTCAGTTTTCTTTTTTTCATAGATTTTTAAAATTCTTTAACTGAAAACGAAATGTTATTGACAGTTACACTATAGGAATGTATCCACACGTATTTGCTGTATTTTGGTTTGTTTTGTTTTCGGTTCGGTATGTGCTATACAGTTTCTATTTTTTCTTTTTTTTTTGTAAACTCTTAACAAGCATTTACCGGAAACCGGATATATCAACGTGACACTGTGAAATTTGAACTGCGTAGGCCTTTTGGTGTATGTACGTGTGTACATTAGGGTGAACAATTCTTTTTTTTTTTTAATATTATGAGCTCTTTTTACACCAGAATTTCACTTTTATATAGGTATGTACCTACAAATATTAAACCTTTATGAAACTAAAAGTGGATCACCCTAATATACATTACAGAGCGCAGACTATTGCATGGAATTTTGTTATGAAGTTTTGTTTCTACTACCAGTAATTGTTACAGTTTTAGTTAGATTAAATACTCCAATGCCACTTAATGCTTAGTAGTAGTGGTTGTTTCACTACCACTTGACGTATAATGAAAGTCATTAGCAACATTTTCAAGTTATGGATATTATATCGCATTAAAATCTATATATGAAACTTTTGTGTTTTTTAAATTCTATTCCCACTGAATAATTTACTGGATTTATATTATTCCCAAAATTTAAATTAATATTCTAAAATTTTATAATTAACTTTCCAGGGCCACTTTTTTTTTAACTGAATTTCAAAATTGCAAAAAACAAAAAGACTCTCTTAAATTATTTAAAAGCGTCTGTCACTAATATATTATGTTAAAGTCATAGTAAGATAACGAAAATATAAAAGGCAGACGTCCACATTGCCGTATTTTTATTAATATCCATTGTTAATATGTTAACAAAACTTTTGCTTTTGGTCAATTAGATTTTTTCGTATATATTTAATTATGTAGTTAAAAAGCTTAACATTTTCTCTTCAAAGGCCTTTTTAAATTTTATCGATACCTTAATTTTTCTTCCAAATATCGTAAATTTATATTTTCCGTACTGGAGCTATTATAGAACTGTGTGGAAAAAAAAAGAAATTGAAAACAAATTTGAAAGCTAATCGCAACCTGTACAAAAAAAAAAGAAAATATAGTACCAGCCTGAAAAATATAAAATAATAATATAAATGACCGAGAAAATATAATATGTAGTTAATTTTGGATAATAACATTTGAACAATATTAGTTTTATATAGATAAATCCTTAACAAGATGCGCATTAAGCGCTCAAAATCATAGTCTGCCTTCCGTATTTTAATATTTTTTATAAGTAAAGGAACCAGTCAGTCAGGAGGCAGACGCAATAAAATGATTTAGTACTTAATTTTTTTACATGTATGTAATATTGTAAATTTTAATGCAGCAATAACTAAGTGGCAAACGTTGGCTTTCTCGTTTTTTATGACATAATAATCGTAATCTGCTTGACGATATCGTCACTTAAGTTTGTGTGTATTATTAAATTTTAAAAACTCTTAAATGTAACAACAAAAACGTCTGCCTCTGCATTCATCTGTTTTAGTGCATAGTTACATTTTTTAATATAAAAGGCAGACGCGATAAAATTGTTTATAGTACGTATTATACTTTTTTACAGTTCAAAGGGCTCTCAATTATTCACGCAAAGACAAAGCAATGGCAGAGATTATTCGTATGACTTATATTACATAGAGCTTTATGATTTTCAACGTCTGCCGCATGATAAAACCATAAGGAAGTTAAAGCAACAAGATCCCTCACTATTACTTGAAAAAAGTATTCCCTTCTTAGTAACTTAATGTTTAAACTAAGTTGATTGAATAACAAGTAATCGTTTTTATCCCAGTTGAATGAGATATTATAGTGCACTAATTCCCACTCCATTTCATATAAGAATATGATTCATGTAATTCAAAAATTCAAATGTTGGGACTAAATGAAACTGGAATGATTTTTTAAGCTGTGCAGTAAGTTTTTGCTCTCATCATTTACATAAATTTTCACAATTCAATGCAATAAAACTTTCATTAGAGCTTAAATTAGCTACTAAATTAAACAAAAATGATTAAACTTCCCTTAGTATCAATTTCAAAATGATTACAAATTATTTGATTGATTGCAATGCAGCAGCCCATGTCAGCTCTTATGTTGCAGATGCAGATAAGAATTTATACTCAAAGGCATAAGAAATGCAATACAAAGTAAGAGCTCATGCAAATTTTGTAACAACATGCAATTTCGTGATGCTGCAACACATGCACGTACGCAGCCAACATGTGGAAGATTGTTGATAACCATTTATTCCATGGGTATTTGTATTTGTGTACATATGTCTTTTAAGTTACTACCCAGCATACATTTTTAATCGACGTAGAGTCGTATTTTAATATTGTGATGATCTTGTTTTTGATATATTGGCCTTAGTTCTACAAACCAAGACTTGGTCTCGTTTTTTAAATTGAAAAAACTTATGACAAATGTAATGACACAAAAAATGAAGTAAATAATAATTATCAACAATAATGATTTAATTATTAATTCTTTCTTAAATAATGTGGCGCAAAAAAAAAAACAATTATATTAAATTTGCTTCCTATCCTAATTCTATCTAATAAGCAGATTTGTTAGACATAAAAGAAATCGGGTTCTGCTTTCTCGGAAAGTTTATTTGAAGGTGTAAGATTTATGAGATTATGTTGAAAAAATTATATCGGTCAAATTTGATGCATATTTGTGCTAATTAAATAGAAGTTTTAATTGCTGTTCTCCAAATTGTAGGCTCCAAATTGATGATTTCTTCTTTAGTGTCGACTTTCAAGGCTTGTGGTTAGTTGAGGTAAGTGTAAGATTTCAAAGAGTCCCAAGGGAAAAAGTTTGGCACCGTCAGATCTAGCGATGTGGGCGGTAAGTTCAAATTGTCAAAATGGAAGATCATACTACCCGGAAATTGGTGTATCAAAATCTCCATCGCTGCCCGAGCTGTGTGAGCGGTTGCTTCATTCTGCTGTAACCAATAATGCTGGAGGCACAAAAAAAAAAGTTATAGCGGTTGAACGATTATCTTATGTGTCCGGCTGCTTGATGGCGGGGAGGTTTTCATTGGATATCACGGTTTAGAAATTCTGGAGAAATGCTGAAAGCATCGTTCCGATCTATCAGTTAAATCAGACAACTTTGTCGTGAATCCGACACGGTCTCAAAAGTATCAGCAGTTTTATGATTTGTACCTTTGGTGCAGCAGATCGTCTATTCAATAAATTGCAGATGTTGTAAGGTTGTTGAAGGTTAAAAGTGATGAGCTACAGTCATCTGTTCAACGATAATACAAATGGTATTTATTTGATTAATACACGATATGTTCGGGCTATAAATCTACCTTTTTCGCTGACCCCGGTAAAGAGTCTTTGGATAGATTCTACAGTATTATGATGCCACGATAAGTCTCCTTTTATATAGATTTCACCAGGGTGCCTAAAAATAAATCTTTAGGTATATGTTCTTCTTCCATAATTTAAACCAAGACGTAGTACATAAGCTCAGCGATGATGTCCGAAAAAGCTATAAAGGTTTTGGAATCGCTCAGCGAGTGTAATTCGGTAAACTTTGTATGATATGTCCGTTAATGCACGAATCCAGTGCCTGTAAACTTCCGATAAGATAAGGCTTTTTACGACTGCCAGCAGGTTAAGATGGATGGTGGTATTCTTAAAATGCTCTTTCCGTCGGATAAGCTGATCATCTGAAATAGTCTCCTTTTAACTTTCGACTGACCAAAATACCATAACTTTTACTGAAAAAAACTTCGACTTTGCTTCTTTTACAATTCTTTTGTAAGCAGCTTTTTCTATTTCCCGTTGGCAATTTCTTTGGAATTATTTGTTTATCGACAATGTTTACGATATACAGACAAATATTATTTTTGCAATTGCATCAGTTCCCTTGGATGCAATTGCAGTTCTTCTTCGTGTGTCGAATTTTAAAAATACAATAATACCAATATAAAATATTGCTTGCATGTTCTTTACGTGTGTTTACATACTTACGATGTATGTATGTGTAGTAAGAGTGTATCACAAATTTATTTTAATTGAGTTTGCGTAAGTGTCTTAAACATCAATGCAATCTAAGAAAAATGAACATATTTATAACACTCACTTTATGCATTCCTGAACGCTCTTTGACAATAGAAATGTTGAATATTTGTTCGCTATATATAGATTGTAACGTACTTAGAAAATTAGTTCCACCCTAACGTGTATGTATACAACTTAAACACTACAATGTCACATTAAGAGTCATATAGTACTCAAGGTTGCAGCAAACAACACTACTGCCATCATCATCATCATTCGCGTTTCAAACAACACCCTAGAAAGTGTTGCAAAGGGACTTGCTCGAGTGTTGCAATTATCCATTTATTTTTGCAAACGTTGTGAAAGCATCTTCATCTGCATCTCAATGAATTTGCATGAGTGTATGTGCGCTTACGTATGTATATGACCTGTATGATTGTGTGTATGTGTATTTGTATGACACGCATTGCCAATTGCAATTGTTTTATATTTAGAGCAGCTCTAATTTTATTTGCTGTGCATTGCGTCGTGCACTTTTCTTTCGTTTTGCTTGAAACAGCTTCGATTAAACTTCAACGTAGCGTACAGTGCTTCATCTCTGAGTTTATTATTAGCCGATTTTCAACTTGAGCAGTGTTTTTTGTTGTTGTTGTCGATTGATCTTTAAAAGAAGTATTGATTTTCCTTAATTTGTAACTGCAGATGGCTTACAGAGTTTGCAACATCCCCATTGAAAATGAATCTTGCTTCTAAAACTTTTCAATTTATTTTGTAAACTATGGAATTTTTTTTCCACAACCAAATCAATGTGCACTTGCGAATTTTCACGTTTGGCACAAATTTTCCCAGCTCGACGATATATTGTTACAATTCGGGTAAGTGTCGTCGTTGATAGTTTTGCTTTATTGTTTTTCTTTTTCCTTTTCTTTTTCATTTTCATCTTCATTTTCTCTTCGCAAAGTTTATTTTTATCCTTGCGGATGCATTGTTGCATGTGGCTCTTATTGTTGTTGTTAGCGCTGCTTATTGTTTTCTCTTTTTAATTTTATTACGCCCAGGGATTTGGTGTGTTCACCTCGTTGTTTTTTTTTTTGGTGATGTTGCAATTGCAAATGCAAACATAAATTAACCCTAGCACATACACACGTTGTTATATTTCTTTCTGGTTTATCTTCCGTCATCGTTCTTCTTCCTTTCTCTCATTGTTGTTCACTCTTTTAGTTGCATCGCGTAAATGCGCGCCATTTCTATATATAATATGGCCCCGTGCAAACTTGTTACAATTTTAACAACTTGAAAATTGGAACAACAAAAATTGAGCTGCTGAATTGCTTGTGAAATTCACAAGTGTTGTATAGTACCTCAGTTTTATGGTTGTTGTCGTTCGAGTTTTTGGTTATTTCAGTGATGATGATGCTGCAAATAAAAGCAGCTACAAATAGTTCAAATCGTAGTGGCACTAAAATCCGTGCTCTTTGAAAAATATGTTTGTAAGAAAGGAGACAATTCGATGAAAATCGCTTATCAGGTGTAGAAGAAGCTATGTAATAAAATAGTCTTCTTTATGTATGTACTACGGATAATTTTTAGTTCAATTGTGGTGAACTGTATTTAGTTAACCCATGGAGGCACAGTTAATTTATCAATGACGAACTCAGGAGAAATCATCATTAATTAGGCCGATCATTTCTGAATGATTAAAGTAAGAGACCGAAACGATTATGAATTTTATGATAGAAATAAGTGCATAATCGTTTTTAATAGATTTTTATTATTTTATTTTGGATTTGTATTTTTTTCGTTCCAAGGTAATCCTTACTTCAGATTTTTATATAGTCTGATCTCTAACTGCACATTCGTTATAAATAGATTTTTATTCTTATCTATAAAAAAATAGTCGCTACTTCTAAAAAATATAAGAAGATGAATCTTGCACCAACTTCTTGTCTGGTGTTAGTTCATTTAATTTCTTGTCTTTGTTAAAATTTATAAATATCTAGAAAATGATATGTTCAAAAATTGCTGCTGGCCACAAATTTTAATAAGTTTTGTTATATTTTGTTGTAAATAAATTGATAAATTTTTATCACCTCTACAATTTATTGTGAAAAAATCATCTTCTGCCACTGTAAGCAATCATTTCCTGTGTACTACCATCTTACTAAATGGCGAGCCCTTGAAAGCACACATAGGTGTAAGGGATATATCATGACACAAACGTTTAATTTTTATCAAAAAATGTTTACGAGTTCTAAAACTACTAAGCCAAATTTTTTCCGGAACTATTAAAATTTGATTTTGATGCGAATGATATTATTCATATGTAATATATTGATCATTATATTTGTAACAAAATTTTTATAAGAGAAATACGTATATACGTTCTCGTAATAACAAAAATTTAGTTCAATGTATTTTTTGTACACCGAAAAAAAAAACCGTACTAAATTTGAAGAACTGACTTCCTCTGATTTACTGCAAAAATATTCCTTAATCTAAGTTATTTTTCCTCATATTGATGAAAATATCGTTTCATTTAGTAATTGAGTCCTTTGAAATGAGTTCATGTTTCATTAAAGCAAGTAAAAGCTCTTCCTCAAATATAGAGTTTGTGGTTTTAGTAAAATTTTCCTTTGAAATAGTAAATTTTTCTTTGGAAAGAATTTTTGAGGACAACTTGTTCCTCATTTGAGTAAAAATTTCCTCAATCTCATGGAATGTTTTGTTTAAGGAAAATCGTACTCTGTTTTAGTTAGTTTCTTCAAAAAATTTACTATAACGTAGGAAAATTTTCCTTAATAAATGAGTGGCAATTAATTAATATCTATTCTTCTCGTAAATATTCTGTTTTTGTCTATATATTTATAGTTCTCTACTTGTTTTTAAATAAAAAAATAAAAAAATTTAAAAAAAAAAAAAATATGTCGTCGCCGGGATTTGAACCGAAGCTTCCCTGATCAGACAATGGTTGTTACATGCGCAGTTTAACAACATCATTTTAGTATCTCTTAAAAATGCTGTCGGTGGCTGAGTTGGGTAAGATAAGCATCTTTGAACAGTGGCATGGCGCAGAACACAGGTTCAATTCTCTGATCGGGTGACAGGTAAAAAAAAATTTAAGTTCTCCTTTGAAGTTTTAAAAACATGTTACAATTAAAATAAGAATGACTGACAATAAGTAACCAACAAATAAGAAAATAGAGGAAATGAAAAATAACAAATTTTTTTTGAAATCAACGGATTTATTTTAAGTAAATTTCTTTCATTTAAGGATACCTTCATCCTTAGAAAAAGTAAAATTTTCCTCAGTTTTATAACCTTGTCCTCACATTAAGTAAACTTTTCCATATTTCAAAGCAGCAACATTTACTTGTACTAAGGAATCCAACGTACTTATTTTGAGGAGCCCATGGCTTTAGCTCGTATTGAAGGACACTTTTTCCTTACATTTAGGCATTTTTCCTTGAACGGAGTAAGTTTTTTTTTCGGTGTACTTTTTAAAATGCTAATGTTCTAACAAAAGTACAATTGTACTGAAAAATGCCATCACTAAAGCAAAATACACAATGTTGAAATTGTGAAAATTTCAATCAACATTTTATTTCTAAAAATATGACGCACAACTGTTATTAAAATCAGTCAACCAAAATTCACAGTGTCATCGTTTTCCATTACAATACTCAATTAATGGGCATCTATGCGTTTGTCTGTGTATTCACCTATTGCCCAAATGGCAATAAACTATTTATGACTGTCAACAGACAGACAGCTAAAGTGGTCAAAATTCTCAAACGAAACTTTTATTGCATTGTAACGAAATTCTCTGTAGCGTGTCATATATAAAACTTCTTTGATTGCTTTTTATTAAGAATGTACGTCACACATAAAGACGTGGTATTTATTGACTCTTTAATGCCGCTGTAAAGATGTGTTGATGCTCATTTTTGTAATTCAAATTAGATAAAGTAATTTGTTGAGGATTTGATATAATATATAAAATGGCTATAAAATCTTTATTTTTACATAATACAATTTATTTTATTAATTTATTCATTTTTGAAATATCTACCTGAAAGTCTTTTACAATGAAGCAAATATTTTTGTAAGATGTTAGCGGTAACTTTGTTTCAAAGTGTTCTTTTGCTCTATGATAAGTACAGCTTTTTTACATATTCACATTTGTTACAAATATATTCACCTCATGTACAATCGCTATATTGTGTTTTTCTTTTAGAAGTTGCAATATTTAAAATGGAAAATACCGTATTTTAATTGTATGAGTCAAAATAAAGTTTCTAAGGCGAAAGTTTTCAGTCATACGTAAGACGGAAAATAATGAAACGGAAAGCATGGATATAGTCGCATTTAAAACTGTAAATTGTAAACTGCTTAGGTGATCTTAGCTACTGAAATATCATATTTGTTGGTTCACTAAGCAGATTAGTGGAAGGGGCGAGGGAGAGGGGACAACGCTAGGTCCCTCGCAAGACCAGTGAAGTGGTAAATATAAGCCTTTGCAATCTCTTCCTGAATATTTGGATTTGGAGTCATGAACTTAACTTAGCTTCCAACCAAACCATCATCTCAACCCAGATTATGAAAGGATACTGGCAACGGGCTGGTGTGTGTTGGTTGGATACAGAAAGACGAATGCAGAGGAAAATCCAAATTATTGTGGCGCTAAATAATAGAAAGTGATAGGTCAAAAATCGGATTGAGCTGCAGCTGCACAAATTTAGTTCACATACCTGGAGTTATGTCATAAAAATAGTTGTACCATAGGCTTAGAGATCGCTGTATGCAAAATAATTGCTATGCTAAGATTGTAAGAGTTAATTTCTTTATCAAATTTTGTACAAAAAAATTTTTTCTTGCATTCTAATACTTTCCGAATCATTCTTTATTTTTTCGAGCTTTCCGATCTGAATTGTTTTTATGTTTTTTCAAGTCTTTTTGATTCGACTGAAATATTTTTAAATGCTTATTAAATGTAGTCGGCTTTATCCTTATGATCCAAAACTTTTTAAATTTATCGATTTTTTTAATGCTGTCGACTGTTATCGACGTTTTAAGGTTTTTCGATGCCATTGGAATTTTTGGCAGTATAGACTTCTACCAAACTAATCGATAATTTTACAATTTTTCGATAGTTTCCGGCTTCTGTCGAGTTCTTAACACCTTTCGACTAAATCGAGGATGTTCAATTTCTTTTGATATTTCTTGGCTTATTAAATGTTTTTCGATAAGTTTGATTTTTAAAAATTTTTATAATGAGTAGTTTTATCGATAAAATTCTATTTTTGTCAATTTAAATGATGTTTTTCGATACTATTCTATTTTCTGAAAATTATTCGATACCCCGATACAATAAGGGTTTTCTGTAAGTTTCTGTAGCACGTACTCAGTATGAATGTTCTACGGCTTGTAGCAATTATTTTTAAATATTCCTTTTCTTAAGTCTGTTTTTATGGAAAAAATCCTTGAGAAATGTAAAAATTTAAGGCTTTCATATCAAAAATATTAAAAAACATAAGAAATTCGTTAACTCATTTAATTGCAGCATCAAAAATCATCAATCAAAATTAAAATCAATTGATCTTTATAAAACTTTTTATCCTTGCACAACTAAAGCGGCGTGCACTGTAAAGGCCAGCAAGACTTTGTTCCGTTCAGAAATTCAACAAGGTCTGTCTGTATGGTTTGTATTGAGCAGTACCCTGTTCCTTTGTTTTTCATTCAGAAATTTTGTTATTTAATTTATATTTCTTATTTCTGGGGTGGGCGCATACTGCCAAAAAAGTTTTTCTCATTGAGTTTTCGGCTGTCACATGCTTTATGCCTTCGTTATCCTTACGGTGCGCTGGTTGCCGTCAATGTTGCTTTTTATTTGTTTTGTTCAATGAAGCAATTACGAGTTGATTGTTTACTCTGGCTGAGAAAATAAAAACAAATTATAAGAAAATTAATGGTGGTCAAATTTATGCTAAAGATGCCCTACTTTCATCGCAGCGATGTACTGTAAATGAAGTAATTTTTGGGGACATAGAAATGATATTATTAAAATCTAAAATTTATGAAAATTAGAGAGTTCACAAGTACTGCAATTATGTCTTCAAAATGTTCACCGGGATAAAACCCGAGCATTCAATTCGTAGTGATAGAGCGTGGGAAATTTTCTGGGAGAATGATAACCTATTGGACCTTATTTTTTTCAAATATTGAGCATAGCTCTTTCGATTGAATGAGGGAATTTCTCAGAATTTTAAATTCGGACTGAGGGGGCTTTCAAGTATTACGTAACGCATTTGGGGGGGGGGATTTTTTTATTTATTTTAGCGACTTTCCGGTACTTTGCGCAACATAATTTTGTGAATTTTAGGTAAACATGGTCACTTGGGTGTTGCGTTACGTTTAAGTAGAGGGGGGGGGGGGGGGGTCAAAAATCTTCAAAAATTGTGTTACGTAATACTTGAACGCTCCCTAATACATAAAGCTTATGCCGTTGTCCAAGTTTGATTTACTTTGGTAACTATTCTGAAAGTGCATGAATTAACTTTGTGTTAAAATAATATATGCTGATCTGCTTAATGTAGGGTATATAAAAATTGCCAAAAAAGTTGAAAAAAGGTTGGTAAAATTTACCAACATTGAAGTGGTAGATATAAAAAGAAACATTAGGATTCATATTTAGTTTAGTGTAGGTTGGTCAGTATGCTGTTTGACAATTTTTCTATTGATATAAATATGTTGATGAAGCTTAGATTTAAAACGATCAGGAAGAAATAAATATAAATAAAAAAAATATAAATATAAATAAAGGGTATAAGTAAAATGAAAATTTTGGTTGGTAGTAGCTTTCGACTTTCTTCAACTTTTTCATTTTAGAAAAAAAAATTTTGACTTTTTCAACATATTTTGATTTGTTCAACATTGTTCTATATATGTTGACTTTTGTATAATTTAAATTTTTTTTTGAAATTAAGTAAAGTTTGATTAACAAGTTAACTTCCTAATCGTTTAATAATGTTTAAAGCAACCCATAAATTACAAGTAATTAATGAGCATAAGAAAGGCAAAAGGTCCAATGCCTTCTGCCATATTTCTGGCAGTAGCATGATTCCTAGCCCATAAAACTTCTGATTTTTGCTGTTGACGTCCTTATTTGAAGTAAAGATTTCACAATCCAAAAAATTTTGTAGATACAGGAAGAAGTAGTATTCCAAAGGTGCTAGATCTGGAGAATATGGTGTATCCTGTCGAAGCTGCCACTCATTAAAATTTGATGAGTTCTCACATTATCTTGATGGAACTGTAGCTGCTATTTTGATCAATTCTGGTATTTTCTGTTTAAGTGAATCATTCAATTTGTCCAGTTGACATTACACTTCTGTTTTTCTGTAAGTTTAGCCGTAGAAAAGTTTTCTCTGTTGGAGTAGTGGTACCGCCTACTATTAAAAAGAAAATTATATTGTGCACTGCACCACTTCACAACCTCTCTAGCAAAAAAAAAAAATTAAGAGATTATGTTGTGTAGCAGTTAAAAAGTATATATTATACATACATAGTTGAAATTTAAAAAGTGATATATAGACCAAAAAATGTCTTTGAAGAAATGTATATTCACTTCCTTAGACAACCAAGTAATGTTGTTATATATTATTATAAATGTTGGTATGTACTTTAAATTTCTATATCTATTCAATTTATTTTCTTAATTTTTTAAAAACAGATCTTTAGTTAGATTATTATAAAAATTATGGCTTAAAACAGTTCCCAAAATGTCAATGAGCCGATTCTTTTGAAGAATTCTCATAATAGTAATAGCAAAACTTTTATTTTCCTATACAACTCCATTGACATTTTGATTTCTAAAGCGTTACGCAAGGATAATGAAAATGAGTCTAATTTGGCGCGTCTCATTACACGAATATAAAACACATAAAACAGCACATGAATAGAAAAAGGGGAAACCACAAGAACAAAGAAGAAGTATGATAAAAAGTATAATAACAGTCAATAGGCGAGAAAGTAAAATAAAATAAAAAAAAACACAGGAAGAAGAATAAAACAAAAAACGCATTGAAAGCGAGCTGAGAAGCGTAAAAATTGGAGCGTTGAGAAAAAAAAAATCAGAAAACATTTATCACTTCAATCTGACAAATGTTGAAGAGAAAACAAAAGAAAACCACAGTACGCAAACAATGAGAAAATATCAAGAAGAAATGAAAAATAATATAATAATTGTGAAATAAAAGAAATTTTAAAAGAAAGCTGTCAAAGTTCAGGATTGAAAAAGTGAATGATTTCAAAGTTGTTTGAGTCTTAAACAGGCAGCCTAAGTTTATGAAGAAGAATACAATAATTTTTTTTCAACAAATCCTTGCTAGCAGCATTTATACAGTATTCACAAAATTATATACATTCTATTCAAATTAAAATGATAATCCATATTATAGGATATAACCTTGTGTCCAATAAAATTGATTAACTTTGCAATTTTGGGTTAAATGTTTGCAATTTGGTAAGAAATTTTAAATAAACTTTATTTAACCCGCTGCACAAAAACAACAAAGGAAAACAACAAAGTTAATGATAGGTCCTTTTGGTGTTAATCAACGATAAATATTTAATTGTAATTAAATCATTTAAATTGATGGTCCTTTGTTGCTATGACATAAAAATTTCAATTTATCACTCACTCTACCATTAAGGGCTAAGAAAGCCTTTCAGTGTAAATTGTTTGCTTTGTTTGCAATTTGTATAAAGTAATTTACAGAAAAGGTCGTCACAGATTAGCCCCAAGGGTCAGGATTATTTTACACTCGCATTAATAAGAGCGCATGGTAGGACATAGTTACTGCAAAATATTGGAACTAAGAAATTTTTGTTGAATAATGAGGGCTGATTTTTCGTTAGTCGTTCTCTAGGTAAAATAGACAGATTAAGGAAAATATTTACTTGAAGAAAATTAAAACGTTTGTTGGTTGTTTTTCTTAAACTAATCTATCATATTTTTCTTAGATTTATTTACGAAATTACCAAAGATTTCTAAAACAAACTGTAACTGCAATTATTTTAGCAATTAATTAAAAATCCCCGGTGCTGTAGGCGAGAGCCTTAATATTTTTTAAAGCTGGTCTTTGTTATTAAGCATGTTTCGTAGATTCTGCAATAAAAGTTAGAATTCTCATGCAGAATTTCCGTACTTATACCAATCCATAGAAAAACCATTGTCAAACTTCGAAAGGCTATTTTTTTTGTTAATATATCAGCTTGCTTTTAAATACGAAATACAACATGGCAATAATTGTGCCGCTCATTTTTGAGTAAATATTCAATACAGGCAATTTATTATTTGCCACAATTTTTGCTTTCAACTGAATTAAAAATTATACGGAAAAAACTCTATTCAAAACTTTTCATTTTCATTGCTTACAAATATACATTCTAAAGAATAACAACTAGCTGTGAAAAAGGGGATGTTCAACTTTTAATTAAGATTGTCTTCCGCAGCAACGTGGGTTGTGTCTAAATTTGTAATCATTGTTTTATTGCGTATTTAATTGTTTTATTTATAATTTGCTTTAATTGAATTTCTACATTTGGAAACACAAACACATGTGAATTCATGTTACAAAACTATGCATGTAATTAAGTTTCTGAAATAATAGAATTTGATTTTATTACACATAATAAAGTATATTACGCTATTAGCAGCATTTAAGTAAAATATTTATGAATAATAATGAAATTTACATAATTATACAACCACACACGAAAATACATACATATGTAAGTTTGAACATGTGCGCATACAGATACATACATACATGGAAAATGATTTAACAGCAATAGTTGGAAAATAACAAATTAACAACTAGGTGGGCAATTTTATGCGTCACTTTACATTTAATTAAAATAAGTAAATTAAAAGCAATGGACATTGCTTTTGAGTTTCACAAGCAGAATATTAAACTTGGAATTTTTAATAATATGGAGATATTGACCGCCTCTTCGTTCTCTGGGCAGCAACGAGCATAAGCAATGAAAAATCATACAATTGATAATTTTTGTGTGAGGTTTCACAAAAACTTAATAGAAAAAAAAGGATATTTTATTTTCAAAAATAAGCAAAATAAGTAAGCAATAACCTCTTTAAGCACTACTATGATGTTTTAAAAAATAAATTGTTCGAATTATATTTTGCGCCAAAGCGTTACAAATCATTTTCATATAAGCAGTTTTAAATAAATAGTAAAGACATTAAAGTAAAGATTACGAAATTTTAGCCATTATTTTATGTTGCTCATACGTCATGTATTTCCAATGCTTCAAAATTTTTTGGTAAACTGCATAACATAAAGGGGGTATATATCTTTATGAATGTGTGCTTTTGCATTGTATAGGTGCTGTACATTAGTCAAGCAAGAAGTTTCAGGTTAGGGTTGATAATTTCCTTAATTTATCATATTATGGGTAAATTTTTTTTATAGTACAAACTCTTAAGTGTAAGAGGTAGGAATTTCAAAATAACCAAATTACTTCTGTGCATCATCTTTAGTAATAGTTTTGCGTAGACTATCCACAATTTACGCTTGCAAATAAATTTAAAGCCAATAAATAGCGCTATGAAGCAATTTTAGTGTTAATTAGAACTAATTTCAAATTATTTCATCAGGAGAGTTGTATAACTGTTTCACGGACATTTGCAATTTTTTCTTAATCATGAAAGTTGATACGTTTCTGTAGATTGCATCTTTGTATAAGTATTGGTGTATGTATGTATGTAACAAATAATTTTTCTGTTACCTCTGTAATTATGCTAATTGCTGTAAACTTACCCAGCAAATTTTCTCTGCCGCAAAAAATAGAATTTCAATCGCCATGGCTTTGATTGCGTATATAACAAAAACGTAATATCGAATCACATTAATTAAATAACATTCAAAAATTGATGTTTCAAAATCATATTTTTTAATAGATATCGTTGTTTATTTTCCTGAAAAGTGCTACCGAGGTTCGCATATTAACCGCACTAAGATTTCTTCTCCGAAAACTCTTCCCGAAAAATTAAAGATTTAGAGCCATATATTTAAAAATCTTCCATATGTTTACTGGGTATAATGATGTTAAAGCGTTGCAGCTGCTGCTTCCACCAATGATTGATGCAAATGCAGCTGCTTCATTTATTAGCTACGCTATCGAGTATGTGGAAATTTATTATTCGCTTTATTTAATTCATTATGTGCTAAAATATTAACTATGCTACTGAGCTGAAAATTAAACTATGCATTGGTTAGTTGCGCTATTGCACGTTAAAGCAATTTAACTGATTTTATTTGTGGCAATGCTTCTTAAATTTGAAAAAAAATGTATAAAACTCGTTTAAATATTTACATAAAACAAATACGCAGGCTACATCGGAAATTTCTAAAAATAATTTAGAAAATTAATGGAGAAAACTTCTCATAAATTCAAGCTTAATAGCTAAGAAGTCTAATAGTTGTAGTTGCTGAAATAATATTTTTCCATTTAAGTTAAAAAAATTATAATGAAATGTTCGGAAATTTATTAGAAATATATTGAAAATTAAAAAAAAAAAAATCATCTTGATCTACAAGTTGTTATTAAATTGAACCGTCAAGCATACAAGGACTAATAATACCTCTGTTATCTGGGCATAAGCTGTATGCTTTTCCCATTGCTATCGTACCTTTTTTTCCTTAGCAAACAGCATGAGAAGCCATGGTTGTCACTGGGCCGAAGCAATATAATGGAATTTTCTACGAATTGAATAATGAAATGACATAACTTTCTGGCTTACACGGTAAGAAACAAAAGCAATGGGGTTTAATAGAAAAATGGTTTTCGTCATCAAAAAATCGTCAGCCATATGCAGGAATAATTACCGCAGGGACTAAAAATCGTTAGGTTATGGTGAAATGTAAACGATTTTATTGAAGTGAAACAGAAAAGAAGGCGACCATTTAATGCTAAGAAAAAACCTAGAAAAATTCATCATAGCGCTATCTATTTTCTCACTGGGCTAACTTCACTTCACTGCATAAATTTCTATTTTGTAGTTTTTGATTGAATTTGCTTATGAAATGCGGCGCATGATGTTTAATCAAGCGGAAATAATTGCAAAATTGCAGCAACTGATTAGCATTTAGATATGTAAAATGTTGCTGTCTTTGTTGCTGCTATTGATTTTGTTGCTGCAGATGGTATCGTTTTTGTAATGCCGCTGCTGTTGTTGGTATTGGTGGTGGCAGAATTATATATTTTTGTAGCTATTTAAGTAACAATGCATATGCGTATATAGTATATGTAGACATGTGAAATTAACGTGGTGGTTGTTGTCTCTACCCCAAGAGTTGTTGTTGTTGCTATTGCTACTTTATGACTGATTAAAATATAATACTTCCGGCTATTGTTTGATTGTATGAAAGCATGCGTGTGTGCTTGCGGATTGGTAAATTCATATGCCAATATTTACGTTGCTTGGTTGATGTATGTAGTTGGTATGCTCTACGTTTAGGTCTTAAAAACATCATTAGCTTAGGAAGTTTAAAACATAAATTCTTATACGCTAATAGTATAAGAAAATAATAGAACAGAAATTTCGTTGAAGGTTTGTAATAAATTTTATATGAAGATTAGTGCAGTGTCTATATGGTTTTCCTCCGGAATTCTTTCGAAATTTGAAATTTGTTCGGCCTCACTAAAATTAAATACCATACACTGCATGAACAGTAAGTGTGAGCGTAAAACTTAAATTTTTTTTTAAGGGGGATCCTGAATAATAAAGTCTGGAAGAAGCTGTTTTCGAAAAAAGTTTTTGGAAAGGAAAAAATAACTGAGCTTCTATGGATATTTTCATGTATATTTGAACTAAAAAAAAAAAAAAATTGTACAATATAAAATAATTATTGCAAGCCGAGCTATGACGCGTAGGTCACTAAATGCATAATTTATTAAACTAGCCGACGCCATAAGAATCAAAAATATCGATTTTTTGAGATACGGCCTTTCTGAGAGCAGCACAGGTCTCTTAGTTATTTTCCATTCACTTTTTAAGGCCACCCGGTGGTCTATGATTTTAGACAAATCGATTTTGTTTTTTCTTAATTTTTCGAAAGTACAATCTTTTGGGAATATACTGTTAAATTTTTGTAATGATATTGACAGTATTTTAGGTTATACAGCCTTTAAACCAGGTAGCGAACGGTTGGCCCGCGTACGAAAATAATCATACGTAAAACTTAAAACTCATTTATTTCGAAACTACGTTTTTCTGCTCGGCGGGATAGAAATAAAAAAAACTATTCGTCCGATTCATCTCAAATTTGAATATGTTATACAGAATTGCAGTGGCTATGGCCCGTGCCTCGAAAAATTTTTTAAATTAATAACTTCTTATTTTTTACATAACTACTACTGAAAAATGGTGTGTTTTCGATATTTAAATTTCAAAACCCGCCATTTTGTCAAAAACTTTTTTTTTTAGTTCTTGAGGCAGGGGCCATAGCCACACTCATATAGATTAATAATTTTTTTACTTTTTATTTTTTAGATAAATGACAGAGCTAATATTTTACCTGCCGCACAGGTACCTTGTTTTGAAGGGGTCATCTTCAGCGTCAATTTATATATAGTTAAGATTATTTTTTGATTATTATAAAAATGTTGTTGTATGTTCCGTGAGTGATATAATATACCTGCAAAGTTTAATTATCATTGATCATTATCTTCACCTTCAAAAAATTTTGTCAAAATGCCTTAAATTTACGAGTGCTAGACCAGCCTTAATACAAAACAATTCTGCAGCGGGGTACACGATGGATTTCGTACGAAATACTTCGAATTTGTTTCTGTAGCTTTGTGAAGATATTCTTAAATGCATTAGGCATTAGATATTGAAATTTTAATTTCAATTAACCCAAGGATTTATTTTGCTTCTGAAGCATCATATAATCTTCTGTCGCGTTGAGTATAAGAACTGAGCATTTTTTAAAAAACATTAATCTTTTGTATTTAACTTTAGATAAAAAAAAACTTTCTTAAAAAATGAAAAATCAAACAATAAGAAATTAAAAATAAAAACAACCATAACCAAACAATGTCAATGACCAACTTTATCTTATAAATTGCTCGCACATTTCCAAACCCAGACATGTGCGTTGCTTTCTTTTGCTAAATTTTTTATCACTTTGCATCCTTTTTGCAACGTTTCTTTATCTTTTGAAAATGATAAAACCAAAATCTTTAAATTTTATTATCGACACGTGCTGACAGCGATGGTTATTAGATTGTTCTTGCTGTAAGTATATGTTCATGTATCTGTCGGCGCGTATCTGTGTGCTTGTGTAATATTGTAAGTGCCCAGTAGGCAAGGCAGGAGCTAGCAGTGCTTCTCGCAGGCCTTCCTTGGTAAGATTAAGGCCTTGCCACCTCCTTTCAAACTTACTTTCTTTTTTATATGAAATGTCCCGATAAAACAGGCCTTCTCAAGCAGGCCTTCTAAGAGCGCTTACCTTAGTAGGGGTCATATAAGTACTTGCAAAAGATTATATTTTAATACGCCGTGAGACTATGAGTTATTTTTTTTTAACCGCGTCACCTCACTTGCACTTGCGTTGATATTTTCAATGTTTATTTGTTGTGACATTTTCTTAATTTATAATTTGACATTGAATACACAACACTCTGCCGCCATCACCTTAACAATAACATGAAACAGAACACCAACCTGACAACATGCACATCGTTCTTTACTTCCAACCATTTATCAACTTTTGATGTCGTATATGTACAATGCAATGACAAAAAAGTTATGTCGAATCATAAAACATTGCAACATATGAAATGAAAAAATACATGTAGTCCTTCCCATATCAGGCCTAATAGCATGCCTGCAGTGGGAAGGCATGTTATTAGGCCTGATATTGGAAAGTATTTTTTTCATTTCATATGTTGCAATTTTTTATGATTCGATTTTTTTTTTATTTAATTCAATTTGTAATGATATTTAATAAATAACAATAAAATGGCTTTGAAAGAGTTTCATGAGTGTACACTCAATGGAGTGTCACTATTCTGCTAATTAAAATGTCACTACTTATAAAATTTACTTATTGCTGATATTAACAGAATGTAAACAAAAACAAAATTATAATAAAAAAAAAATGAGTATAAATATTTTTATTTGCTTGAAAATTTTGTTTTGAGAAGGCCTCTTACCATCGCAGCAGTGCTAGCAGGCCTTCTCCGAGGAAGGCCTTGCTCAATTGCCTGCTGGGTGCATGCGCGATTACTATCACTCACATAAATCAAATTAGTAAGCAACCATGATCACTGTCAATAGCAACTTTTATTTCACTAATACAAATACACTAATATACACAGATGCGTACAAACATGCGGACAAGAAGTAAGCTAATCGTTATGTACGAAAATGTTATAAAGTTAGGTTTTCCATAAGAAAGAATCGGATGTTGGCTATATCAGTGTTTCCATTACCTTAAATCAATAAATTTTTAATGAAAATTAAAATGAAAATTACAATTTCAAATTCTACTACACTTAAACGTTTAGTAGCATTCAAACTTTTTTACCACTAAGCATTTGCTGATAATGAAACTTAAAATTCAATTTGTGGGGTGGAAATCAAATTCATGCTGGAATTCAATGAAAATGTTTTCTACTGGTACTAGAAAATTTAGTGAAAAACTTTACTGAAATTCTTCTTCAATGAAGTTTTTGTTATTTTAATTGAAATTTTCAAAGAAGTTTTCTATTTACCATTTTAATAAAGTTGTGTCTAGGTTGGGTTGGGCTAAAGTGGCAGGTCTAGCAAGCATGCTAGAATCCTTAAGTAGCACTAGATGTGCCATTTTAATACCACATACGTGACCCGCAAAACACTGGTAAAGGGGAGTTGTCAAAAGAATCTACAATATGTAGCCTAAGCAGCGATTAAAGATATATCCAGTTAGTCCTGTTCAGTTAAGCAGCGATCTGATGTTATTTTCGGCCAAGTGGTTCAAAAAAAAATTTATTTTTGCACCAATCGATAGGGAAAGGTCGAAAATGGCCATTTCCGAGCTCAATCTATCAACTGGTGCAAATTTTTTTTTTGTACCACCCTAAATTTTTTTTATGCTCCTACGGATAAGATATGGTCGGTAATGGTTTTTGGACATACCAGCAGCTCCGGACCTTGAAAAGCACCATAAGGGTCGAAAACGGTACTTTCCAAGGTCCGGAGCCAACCAAAGTGATGTCCAAAATTAGTTTTCAAACTTTCCCAATCGATTGGAGCAAAAAAAAAATTCCCGAAATTTCTGTCCATCGATAGGTGCACAACTTTTTTTTCGAAAATGGACCGAAATCGGTCATTCTTGGGACACGGAACCACCTTTAATTATGGTCAAAATCCATTTTCGACCTCTTTCCATCGATTGGTGCATAACATTTTTTTTTCGAAAATGGACCGAAATCGGGCATTTTTGGAACTCGGAACCAGATCTAATTATGGTCAAAATCTATTTTCGACCTCTTTCCATCAATTGGAGCATAACATTTTTTTTCAAAAATGGACCGAAATCGGGCATTTTTGGGACTCGGAACCACCTCTGATGATGGTCAAAATCCATTTTCGACCTCTTTCCTTCGATTGGTGCATAAAAAAAATTTCCAAAATTCGACCAAAATCGGGCATTTTTGGGGCTCAGGACCACCATTGAATAATAATTGACATTGGTTATGACTCAACGTAAAAAAGAATCTATTGAGAAATAATAGTTATGGACAACGGAAAAACAATTTCTTATGCATAACAGTTATGAATCAACGTAAAATATATTTATTGAAAAATAATAATTATCGACAATTAATATAAGTACCTGGAGACCGACCACTGTTCGGTTTTTCGTTTTGAGGTTGAAAAAATCGAAAAAATATGGAATTTGTTGAAAAAAGTTGACTTTTCACTTTCACGCTTCAACTTCTCTTTACTTTTTTCTCTTCCATTTTTTTCAACAATTTTGCTTCGTTTTTAGTTTCGTCAAATTGTGGTCTGATGCAAAAGTGTTTATAAAAAGAGTGGATTGGGACCAAGAGTGAATAGAAATGAAAAGGATGATGCAAAATGGCTCGATTTCATTTAAATTGGACACTAAATCGACTGAGATATCGCAGCATTTATATAAAAGAGCGCAACCGATTGTACAGTTAGTACGAGGGGTAAAACCTATAAGCCACTTTGGTACAAAAACTTATCGCACCTTATTACGTTTTGCGGTTGGTGCTATTTTTTAAATTTTATTGCTGTAAGGATATTTTCCTTGTTCTGCGGCTTATCCCGGAGGTAATCACTCCATAAGTGACAACTCATCGAGGCGGTTCACCCCGTTGACGTTGGGTCACTTAAAGTCACTTTGGTTCACGAAATTCGTAAAAATCCAAAAAAAAAAAGTTCCACGCACCGCAAAACGTTATTAGGTGCGCAAAGTTTTTACACCAACGTGGCCAATAGGTGTTATAGAGCAATTCTACAAAAATCGCACGCAAACCGCAATATCGCGATTTTCACTCATCTCGGTGATTCCAAGTAACCCAAAGTGACTCGTGGCGAACCACCTCGATGAGTAGTCACTTATGGAGTGATTACCTCCGGGATAATCCGAAGTACAAGGAAAATATCCTTACAGTAATAAAATCAAAAAATCGCACGCACCGCAAGACATAATTAGATGCGCTAAGAGTTTGTACCAACGTGGCCCATAGGTGTTATAGACCAATTCTACAAAAATCGCACGCAAACCACAAAATCGCGACTTTCACTCACCTCGGTGACTCCAAGTGACACATAGTGACTCGGAGTGAACCGCCTCGATAAGTAGAGACTTATGGAGTGACTATCTCCGGGATACTCCAAAGGACAAGGAAAATATCCTTACAGCAATAATATCCAAAAAATCGCACGCATCGCAAAACATAATTAGGTGCGATAAGAGTTTGCACCAACGTGGCCTATAGGTGTTATAGACCAATTCTACCAAAATCGCACGCAAACCACAAAATTGCGATTTTAACTCACCTCGGTGACTCCAAGTGACCCAAAGTGACTCGGAGTGAACCGCCTCGATAAGTAGTCACTTATGGAGTGACTACTTCCTGGATACTCCAAAGGACAAGGAAAATATCCTTACAGCAATAATATCCAAAAAATCGCACGCATCACAAAACATAATTAGGTGCGCTAAGAGTTTGCACCAACGTGGCCTATAGGTGTTATAGACCAATTCTACCAAAATCGCACGCAAACCACAAAATTGCGATTTTCACTCACCTCGGTGACTCCAAGTGACCCAAAGTGACTCGGAGTGAACCGCCTCGATAAGTAGTCACTTATGGAGTGACTACTTCCGGGATACTCCAAAGGACAAGGAAAATATCCTTACAGCAACAAATTCCGCAAATCGCTCAGGACGCACTAAGTGATCAAATATTAAAAATGACCACTACAATATTAACACTACACCACTGTAATTAAAAGTCTATTGGAACAAAAAATTTTTTTTATTTTTCGTGCTTTCTCTATCGATTGGAACAAAAAATTTAAAAAAATTACTCCCATAGTACACTAAATAACATTTAACGTTTTTCGTACGTATGGGAGGTGCCACGCCCACTTACGCAATCCCGTTGAAATCCATATAATTTCAAAGCTTATAGTAATCGACACCTCTACACCAAATTTAAAGAAAATACCTCCCATAGTGCACTAAATACAACATTCAACGATTTTCGTATATATGGGACGTGCCACGCCCACTAACGAAATCTCGTCAAAATCCATTTAACTTAAAAATTTTTGGTAACCGACATCTCTGTACCAAATTTTAATGAGATTACTCCCATAGTGCACTTAATATAACATTTAACGGTTTTTGTTTGTATGGGAGGTGCCACGCCCACTGAAGCAATCCTGTCGAAATGCATTTAATTTCAAAGCTTATAGTAACCGACAACTCCTCACCAAATTTTAAGAAGATTACTCTCATAGTACAATAAATATAACATTTAACCTGTTTTGCTTGTATGGGAGGTGCCACGCCCACTGGTACTATTACACCCATTTTTCGTCTTGAGGTACCTTATAGCAAGTATATCCACCATATGAAATTTCAGAACGATTGTGTTGTTAATTCTCTTATTATAATGTTTATAAATATTGTGGGCTGTGCCACGCCCGTAAACGAATTTTGCCAGTATAGTGACATAGCATGTTATGATGACTGCTCTTAGTGGTATTATCTATAAAATTTTTATGAAAATCCTCAGTGCCGTTTTTGAGTAATATTGAATCAAAATTTTCAATTATTGAAAAGTGCCACGCCCACTTTTCCGATTCCGCCCACTTTTGGCAAAATTTAAGACATTTATGATCTGCATCTGTGTACCAAATTTCATCACAATATCTTGAATAGTTTTCAAGATATGACGTTATGAAAATAAAAGTTTAGGGCTGTGCCACGCCCCTCCAGGAGCCTTTGATAAGTTAAAACCCAGCCCAATCCTAATTTTGTTCACATATGTACCTAACCCCCAAGTTTCATCAAAATCGCTGCACCCGTTTTGGAAATAAAGTCTGAAAATATATATATATATATATATATATATATACATACAATTTTAGCTCGTTTAATAATATTAGATATCTCTTATTAATAATAATTAAAAATCAATTTTTTTGACAAAAAACTTAAAATAGTTTTGTCCCAGCTAATTTAAATCTGTCAGTGTGTGTGGGTGAACGCAAAGGTACAATTATATGAGAAATTATTTAATTTTTACAGAGTTTGAAATATGCCACAATAATGTTATCAACTTGATACTCTTTTTTCCTATTCTTTTGTTCATGACTAATGACTTCACCTAAAGAACAACAGTCCTCAGAGGTATGTGTTAGAAAAATGAGGGAAAAATTACGCGTGTGCTTACTTTTGTACTAAACAAGATAATCTTAGCTAGTATGATTAGAAGTCATAGCGACTATGTTTTTTTCTTTTTAATGCCTACTTACGTTTAAATGTATTTTTTTTTTGTGTTGCAGAATTAACAATTGCACAGATTATGCTGTAACATAAAAGCGTTTATATGAAAACGAGTGCACACAAACATATCTTGATTCTTGATTTCATAATTCATGATAACGTTTCTTTATTTCGTAAAATTAAAAAAAAAGAAACATTAAAAAACATACAAAACACACAATACATTTTATTAGGTAATTTAATTTTGTTATGTTTGCACGCAAAATCGTATCAAAATAAAATAAAATAATATAAATGAAAAAAAGTTCCATTGCGAAATTTGATATCTTAACTTAAATTTGTTATGAACAAACAACATTAACTTGGATTTAATATAAACGTGTTTAGATTTGTCGAGTAATTTGATATTTTTTGTTGGAATACGCTTCATATGTATGCAAACATTAAGCCCTCAAATATGTTTAAAAATCACGAGAGCTTGGAGGATTAAGTTTAAGAAATGATTTAATTTATTTTTTGTGTTTTATTAACTTCATTGTGTATTTCTTGCAGGCACTGATGCGTGCTTTAAATACTTTTTGAGCATCATTTGTTTAGTGCTATGTTCTGATTCATTAGGTTATATTTTTACTTTTACTAAAAACCTCGATAACTGATTATTAGTTGTAAAAATATTTTTATAATGCTTGAAGAACTTAGTTCAATATAACTAATGCTCCTCCATGATACATATAACTACTGGCAACATTGTGTATAGTTAATTTTATTATAATTGAACTATGACATTTGAGTGGAACATCAGTAGACATAGAAAATTTGACAACCAGATGGTAATTTACCAACGCCTAGTGAAGGAACTAAACTATTACCATAACTTCAATACATTTAAAATTGCAATAAGATTAGCAAAAAAATATTCTTTCAAAAATCTGACGATTTAGCTCGAACTTTAGCTGCTGCTGCTTGTTGAAACTTACTTGTATTGAAAGTTGATCGAAGATATATCATCAACAACTCTAAGTCTTAGTACTCAGTATATATCTAAAACAAAATGTATTTTAATGAACTTATCACCAGAGGAATATAAGTATTTACGAAGCCGAGCAAGAGCATCTTTCGCTTTGTTGATGCTAGCATGCATGTTCCTATTGGTATTGCTATCTGGTGTTTTAAGTACCAAACTATAAGTACTCAACTTTAAAAACATCATTATCAAAACAATGTATTTCATAATTACTCAATTTATGTTTCTGATAACCAACGAAATAGATAAACTCATTAGATTATGAATTAAAATAATCATCATTAGATTATGTTTTGTTATCACATTTTAAAGTCAGATATGAAAAGTTAATACCATTAATTCAAATAAATAATTGCTGACAGTATTAAGCTGCTTTAACAATACGTTGTAATATTATGAAAAAAAACACATAAATATATATTCACATTTCAAAAGCATATTTTTAATGCGTTAGGCTTAAATAATGCAATTTATATTTCGTTAATGAAATAAAATCACATTTTCAGTTAACAGTTTTAACTGTTTTGCCCACTAAGCTGAAAAGTATTAATTATTAACATTTCGTATGCAAACTTAAAGTTTATGACTTTCCAATAGTTCTATGAGATAAACTCATTTTAAAAAGTAAAGTCGACATTTTTGCTATACATTAAGTAGAAAACACTAAAAATCTGTTTTTGTAATAGCACTTAGTCCGCTTCAAGGACCTTCACTATAGTTTTTAAAGTTAAAACTTGATGCATAATAAACTAAGGTCTAGTAATAAGTATTTTTTTGGCAAATAAAAAAATTTAGGACTTTATTCCAGGACACAAAATTAAGCAAAGATTTCGTAATTTTGTACATCAGGACGTATGATTCATAATTAATTTGATAAATTTTTTAAGATTAAATAATTTTAATTGACGGGTACACAACATATAGTGTAAGGCACCACTCAATAGTGACGAGTACTAGGCAAGAAGAGAAGAGAGAGAAGAGATCAGTTGCGTCGCGAATACGAGTTAAAGCGGTCGATACGAACACGTTCTTTTGTCAATCCTAATTTAATGTTAAATACAATTTTATAATTACTTTTCTTTTAATAAAAATTACTTTTATATTAAAACTACGGTCTCTTTCAATAGTTTCTAAAAAGTAATTTAAAGCTGATCAACTTTACGGAACAATGCATAATTTTTTGTTCCCAAATTGACACAAAGTTTCAAAAATCAACATTTTCTGTAGACAGCTTTGATCCGTAGAATTTGAGTCGAACCTCGTTCTGAGACGTTAAGTTATTGAAGCTTATCTCTTATGATTAACCAAAATGTCACTTTGTGCCTTCAAAATTAATTATTCACTAGCAAGCATTTCTAAAGAAATATTTTTGTTTTATGCAGATATTTAAAGTCTGATGCAAATAAGAACACAGATATTATAGTCGGTTCTTAAAGTCTTGGAATGCTTTCAAAAATATTTTGTTTTAAAAAGTGGCCTCTTACAAATAACGATTATATTACTTACATACTCATTTTGTACAAAAAATTACGTATGAGTAACATTTAATTAGCTTACAGCGTTGGTACTTGATTACAACTTTTTGAACGTCAGCTGCTGTTGTTGCAAGCCTGATATATCTTAAAACCATCAATGTCATTTACTTTAAAAAAAATACATTAAAGATTTTTTCATTAATTAGGATCAACAAATATTAATATAATATAAGAACTACCTTATCTTCATTTAGTTGCTGCAACATTTTAATTCTATTTTATTTCAACAAAAATTTTAATGGTTCCTTGCTACATCTTAATCTTTTTTTGCAATGTCTGCTTAACATCTTCTTCTGTTGCCTCTTCTTCTTACTTAGCCAAAAAAAAACTTCCTTTCGACGCTCCTCTTTTCTTTATTGCTTGCGTTTCTTTATCTTCACATACATATATTACAATTTTCATATTTTTCTTTATCATCAGTTTCATCATCATCTTATTTTACTTTATTGCATATTAAAATTCTTATTGTTGTTTTTGTTTTTCGTCATCTATTATGCGCGCTGTGTAAAAGAAAGAACAAAATTCTTTCGAGTACTCAGAAAATTATAATACCAAAAAAAATAAAAAGAAAACGAAGAAATCGCATAAAGGAAACAATTTTGCTCTCTGCTTGCTATTTTAATAGCTGCCAAATATTAGTAGCCTACCTTTAAGCACTTTTGTAAGCTTCAAGAGCGTTGCTTTACCAAAAATAAAACATAGCATACTTTTGGGAATTTATTTTTTAATTTGTGTTAAATACGCGCAGCGAACATACGCCTTGGGAGTTTTCGAAAGAAATTGTTGTGGGAATTTGGGATTTTTTGATGAGAACAAACAACATAAGCAATAACTTTAAATGGCATATACTTTTCAAATGAAATTAGATGATATTTTGTTATGACAAAAAAAAAAAAAAAAAAATAAAATTAGAACCCCGACTGGATATGAGCTAATTCTCTGAACTGGACATTTTTTGAACCATAAAACTTTTGATATTTTAAATACATTGAAAAGACTCCAGCCTGATGGTTAAGATTTTTATAGTACGTTGAATATTTGGATTTTTACTTCGCTTAAAAAGAGTACAAATGTAAATGGCTAGAAATATTACTCATACATCACGTTGAACAAAAATAGCTTTTCAATCAGTAGCAATTAGTGGCTGCTTTAAGTCTTTTGAAAACCTCCAATGTGCAATCGAGCCCATGGGGGCTAAATTTGAGCTTTGAAAAAATAAAACTAATTGCGTATTGTGATCCAAAGGAGTGTGTTTCCTTTCCATCGATTTATTCTATCAATGCCACTGTCTTAGCCTCAAATTTTTATCATAAAATAAATAAATTTCATATGTAAACTTTATGTCTTATTTGCCAATTTCAACTTAATTATTTTATCTTTTATATTTTATTTCTCTTTGCAGTTAGGTGTGTGTAATGTCCACAGCCAAACGGCTGGTACTTTCGCTACGCGGTCGCAAGCATTCACAAGGTAACACAGCGACTTCGTCGACACGTCTTGTATCCGCCGGTACCTCGCCTGGCCATGAGCTTGACGAAATAGCCATAGTCTCGGGCACCGGCGGTACGAGCCAACATTTAACTTATGGCGGTATTGGCAGCGACTTTTGTAATGGTCCCAGATACTCGACAGGTAAGTTATATTTCTAAAATAAATTTTAAGTAATACTTTAGATCCTTAGTACAAATACTTATGTAGATCCTTACCAAAAAATGTAATCAAGCTGCACAAAAAAGCAACCCGAAAATCCGCTTTGAAAATGAAATTATTTCGTACCCAAAATCCTTTGTGAATGTTGTTACTTGTTATTATTCGTGCTTAGTAACCAATTATAAACGCTTACAGAAATCTGTTTTAATGAAACGACCCACGTATGTACATCGCTTAGTTTGCGATTCTTTTGTGTAGTATATACCTGCAAAAAATAAATTGAAGTAGAGTAAAAATACAAAAAAAAAAAAAATTATATTATTTTATTCTTTGCGAAAAAAAAAACCTTTGCCTAATCAAATCACAGACGCATTAAATAATAAGCTGTCACCCTTTTAGCCTGTAGCTGCTGAATATATGTCGTTTGTATGTACTACGTGTAGTGATATTGAAACAAAACCCTAGCCATAAACACAATCATAAACATACTACATTCACCAACACTGTGAGAAAAAGTGTACTAAATAAAAAAGATTTGATAAATCGAGGTAACTCATACGACACGTTGTACTTGACTTATATAGCAATGTTAGTGCTCTGATCTTATTTAGCTGTAAAATCTCTAATCTTTTTTAAAGCCTCTTTAGTGCGCTATAAAAAGATGCTAGTTTAATTAATGGCCGTCACATCACTTCGTTATATTAATTATTTTGAATATGAGAAATGCAAGAACTACTTTGGTTTTTATGGGCGAAAATTTTGTCATGTTGTATTTAAGATATTCTTCAATTAGTTACACACGTCTGATATTTGTCGGCGAGAGAATGCTTTACTTTTACTCAAATTTATTTAACAGTCATTGAAGAATTATGATATTATATTATCTGACTCAATTTGACATATAAGCTCTACTTACTTATACTTTTGGCGCCTTTGAGTCGGTAAAAATTCATTGAACTGCTACTGACTTTTGTCAGAAAAAGTTATCGTTTTGTTTTTAAAAAAAGTTTCTGGAAGATGAAGGAATTGTTATAAACTTTAAAATCCTAAATTTGTATTTATTTGAACTGAAACGGTGTGCCATACATGTAAAAAAGTCAAATTCTTTTATGTAGTGGGAATTTTGATCAAAATTAAATTTTTTTCTATTTTTTTCACAATTTAACACTAAATACATATGTTCTGATAATAATAATAATAATTTTTTTTTTTTCGTGGGGAAGGTTGTGGTAAATGTACTGCAATATCTATGCAATTCACTATCCTAAAGCTACCGTCATAGCTTCAGAGTGTGTCACTTCACTAAAACCCACAAGCTTTGACCTCCAGGCCTCCTATCCTGGGACTGCGTTAGCATTGCTTCGGGGTAGGTCCCTTGATTTGTCCTCAAATCATATACCTGCGTCCAGGTCCCACTTCTTTTTTCTGAGAACGTCCTCAGTAAAACTTGCAACTGCATTCCAGTTTTCTTCGCTCTGCAGCATCCTTTCGATCACGTTGTCAGCGGAGCACTGGCCGACTGATTCCTGTAAGGATGTGCGTTCGTTGTCCCATCGATTGCAGTTGAAGAAGGTGTGCTCTGCGTCATCTTCATCAGCGTCTCCATATATACAGAAAGGGTGCTCTGTTTTGCCCATACGGTGTAGATACTTCTGGAAGTATCCATGGCCCGATAAAAACTGAGTGAGGTAATAATTTACTTCGCCAAAGTCTCTCTCAAACCATCTTCTTATGCAAGGGATCAGTCTTTTTGTCCACCTGCCGCTGACTTCTGAGCGATACCTGTCCTGCCACTTAGAGAGGGTTTCCTGCCTTGCGTCTGATAATAATAATAATAATAATAATAATAATAATAATAATAATAATAATAATAATAATAATAATAATAATAATAATAATAATAATAATAATAATAATAATAATAATAATAATAATAATAATAATAATAATAATAATAATAATAATAATAATAATAATAATAATAATAATAATAATAATAATAATAATAATAATAATAATAATAATAATAATAATAATAATAATAATAATAATAATAATAATAATAATAATAATAATAATAATAATAATAATAATAATAATAATAATAATAATAATAATAATAATAATAAATAATAATAATAATAATAATAATAATAATAATAATAATAATAATAATAATAATAATAATAATAATAATAATAATAATAATAATAATAATAATAATAATAATAATAATAATAATAATAAATAAATATTACTCATACGCCCCGTTGCCATAAATTATTTCTATTATTTCTAAAAATCACAGCATCGATGCAAGTTAGTGGCAAAATGATTTGTCTTATTCAATGACTTTTTAATGCTATATACATACTTAGTAATATGCTGATTTTATTAACGGCCATTTTAGTATATAGTACGTATGAGACATGTAAATTTTTCACTGCTTCCGTTTTTCCAGAACTTTTCTCATAAATGTATTTTATCTTACAGCGTAAAATTTGTCATCAAATGAATTGTATTATGTACCAATATAAACAGGCACACACACACATACATACATAAATACACGTACGCACCATTCACCTCCACACGTACTGAAGTGCTCTCTTGTGTACCAACCAATTCATGTGTGTGTGTTATAGTGCTGTCCACTACATGCTGGCAGAGTACTCTGGCATCAGTTTCCTCTTGCATCCTTTTTTAAGCTGCTGTTTATTATTTCTGTCTTTTACCTGGCTCATAGCGCCTGTTGGGCTTTTGTTTTGTTGTTTTTTCTTTTTTCTTTTCTTATTGCCGCTTTCATATGGTCACATTTTTATTGGACACCACGCATTTTCGTTTGCTTTTATGCTCGTATTTTCACGTTATTATTGCTGTTATTGTTGTTGCTCATGGATTTCTTTCCTTTATTTGCTGTTGCTGTTCATTTTTGTGTATGAATCGCGTTAATTTCCTTTATCTGCACCAACAATATGAGTGTATGTATGTATGTTTATTTATTTGTCCATAAATTAGCAGCGTTTATTTGTTTTTTGTTATGTTATCTTATTACTACGTATTTAAGGTTTAATTTTCATTTTAATGTCTTGATTTTTGATGTTTATACCAGAGTTATATATTGACTGTAAGTGCGGTCAACTGTTGAATTTTTTTGATTAAAAAATTTAAATTTTATACTTAATGGTATGGGTTTGTCTGATCAGAGTGTAACTTACCCGAACTTAAGACGTTAAAGGCCTCCAAAAGTTTTTCGCTTTTAACATCTCTACATCATTTTGTTGCATAATGAGCCATGAGTATTTTTATTGATCAAAAATAATCGTTATTTTGTATTTCTATTGTTTTCGATCAAAAGTAATCGTCTATATTGGATTTAAAAAATAGAAATCTGAAATAACGATTACTTTTGATCGAAGAAAATCAAATGCAATTTATTCTAATCGAAAAAAATAAAAATCCAAAATAACGATTATTTTTGATCAATAAAAATACAAATCCAAAATTACGATTAATTTGATTTTTAAAATAAAAATCAGAAAATTAAATACCATGTCATATTTCTACGCTTCTCGTCAAAAAATTTCGTCTTTTCATTGTGATTTTTTTGATTTTAATTTTGGAAAATAATGATTATTATAACTTCACATTAATTATCACTGATTGACAGTGCTGTTATAACCTATTTGCTTGAGTATAATAAAAACAGTCGTAAAAAAAAAAAAAAAAAAAATCGCTAAGGTTCTACGGCTTAATTATGGTAGCTGATTGAAAGGACCTACATAGTTAAATTAGGCAACAATAATGCAATAACTATATAGCTATGACTAAAATTCTTAAACGTCATTAGAACTAAAAGCCCAAAGCAAAGTTTAAATATTTATTTAGATTCCTGGTTCGTTGTTTAAGGCCACCCGGTGGTCTAGGATTTTAGACAAATCGATTTTTTTTTAGTATTTCGAAAGTACAATCTTTTGAGAATATACTGTTAAATTTTTGTAATCATATTGACAGTATTTTAGGTTATACAGCCTTTATAGCAGGTAGCGAACGATTGGCCCACGTACGAAAATAATCATACGTAAAACTTTTAACTCATTTATCTCGAAACTACTTTTTTCTGCTCGGCGGGATAAATAAAAAAAAACCATTCATCCGATTCATCTCAAATTTGAATATGTTATACAGAATTGCAGTGGCTATGGCCCGTGCCTCGAAAAATTTTTTTAATTAATAACTTCTTATTTTTTACATAAGAGAGCTACTGAAAAATGGTGTGTTTTCGATATTTAAATTTCAAGAACCCGCCATTTTGTCAAAAGCTTTTTTTTTAGTTCTTGAGGCAGGGGCCATAGCTACACTCGTATAGATTAATTATTTATTTACTTTTTAATTTTCTGATAAGTGACTGAGCTAATATTTTACCCGCCGCACAGGTTCCTTTTTTTGAAGGGGTCATCTTCAGCGTCAATTTTTATATAGTTAGTATTGTTTTTTGATTATTATAAAAATGTTGTTGTATGCTCCATGAGTGATATAATATACTTGCAAAGTTTAATTATCATTGATCATTATCTTCACCTTCAAAAATTTTTTTCTAAATGCCTTAAATTTACGGGTGCTAGACCAGCGGGTAGCCTTAATGACATATCAGTTTTGTTCCAATTTTTAAAATTTTATTTGCTACCATTCGGGACTTCGCAGTTGTGGGACCTTCTCTATATCTGTCACTCCGGAGAATTTCACCAAATTGCTAAACTTCCATCTTACCTGATCATAGCCTATTTGGCTCAATGTGTATTACTAAGGATATTAGAAGCGCGATGTTTTAGTTTAAAAATTCTATTTTAGCGCAGTCTTATTGTAAAATTGAGCTAAAAGTAAATCTGTCAAAACAAATTCAAATTTAAATACATTTTTTTTAAGTACATATTATTAAATTTATTTATGCAAATTTTATTTCTCATTTTTTAAACTCAATTTAAACTGCTTGGAACATGTACGCCTTACTCTAATGCACTGTAAATTATGAGGTTATTACAAACGCCCCCACTTTTATACTGCTTTTAGTGCAATATTCATCCAAATATTTATGTAAAAAAGTACGCAAATGTGTGCTTAAACGATGATATTATTGCATCACTTTGCCAAAAAAACAAAAAACCACAGCAGTTATGGACACATTAAGCGAAAAAAATATATACTGCAGTTAACGAAGTTGCGATCTCATATTTGCTTTGCTTTTTAAAGCGACATAAATGAAAATTATATGAACAGTTAAAAGCTACAAAAACATACCTTAATTTTTATTACAATAGCGCAAAAATAAAATAAAAGGATTTTATTATTTAGATCCAAGGGGAGTATTACAAAAGGTTTTCCGCAATTTTTATATATATTTATTTGTTCTGGTTTCTGCTGACACTCGTATTTAAGTTCCAATAAAACATGTGGTTTTCAATTCTTTGCATAAAAAAGCAATGTAAATTCAAAGTTTTTTTTTTTTAAACTGATTTGTTACAGTACGACACAGAAAGTCATACAAATGTCAAATTTCCTGATTTGTGAGTGTTTAGGAAAAGAAATTGACGCAGAATCATAGTCGCTCATAACAGCCGGCTTTAGTTAACAGAATATTGAAAATTATTGATTTATTTTTATATTTAATATTATAATATTATTTAATTATTATTTATTTCGACGAACTAAAACTGATTTAGCAACAGCTTTTTTATTTATAGTATGATTTTATTCGACTATGACCGGCTTAAAGCAAACTATATTTGAAGCACAGATCTGAGAGTGTACTTTGTTTCGACTATGAATATGTGCCATTCAGTTTAATAACAGGCTACTAAAAATTTCAATGGGTGCAAAAATAATCTAACGTTACTCATACGACCTGTTTAACATAAATACCAGTATCTAAGATTATTCGTAAAATAAAAATTTGCTTAAATTTATCCTAAGAAATAAAGTCCAATTGCAATTATTGCTTTTCCATTTAATAAATACATACTAAGTAAAATTTTTTGGAATGTATTCCTTGACACCGCTAAACAAAAATAGATAAAAATTTTCTGGGCCGAAAGTTCACTTCATGCGTGACCTTAGTTCAATGATTTTCAAGCTTTCGAGATATTTGAAAGAGCTTCAAATCATTTGATGGAAGCCTTTTATATAAAAATGCCTCAAAGAGAAAGAAAAAAATTAATAAAACTATGCCAAAAAAAAAGTGCTTCAACTCATGCAATTTTTATTAAGATATCATGAAACTCATTATTCTTAAAGCTTTTACTATTTACTTTAAAATACAAATATTAATGAAAAATTTTGTAAAAATTGACTCTGCTAGACCGAATATTTAAATGAATTACTTTAACTTTCGACGTATCTTTTATACCAAAAGATTCAAGGCTCACGTGTGAAAATATCAGTGCCAAGAAATAAAACTTTTGGCTTTCTATTTCATTTCATTTGAGGATGACATGAGTTTTGATCCTTTTCTGCTACTATCTTACTTACCATATGGGTATTTCTGCAGCTACAGACGTGACATTCGTACGGATGATTTAATGAAAAAACAAAGTCCAATGGAAAGTTGTGCTCTAGACTTAGCTTATTGTGTAGTACTAAGGGAGGTCTATATTTAGGAAAAATAATGGGCTCGATCGAGCATGCAGTTCCAAGATATTAACCAATATAAAGCGATACGGACGTGACACAAAATGGAAGTGCATTTGAGGAGCATACACAAATATGCGAAATATGATAGACAAATTTTTTTTTCTTAAAATGGTAAAATAAAGCTGAACTATGCTTTTATATAATGCACTTATTTTTCAAAGAATATCTGTTTTAGTTTTTCTTATGCAAGCGAAAATGTGATAGCGGACGTGACATTACGGGCGTGAGAAATTTTTCCCTTACAATAATTTTGGTAGTGGAATACATAATTTTTGTGCTTTTAAGTAATTTAAATAGTTTTTATTCATTCGGAATATGCTACGTCACTCTTGACCTTGAAATATGTTATTTTTAGAGTTATTTGAGCAAGTGTATACATATACATAAAAGTTAGGGTAAGAGAACGGCTGAACATAAAAAATAGTGAAGAATGCGATTTTCAATCTAAAAAAATTTCAAGAAGGTCCAAGCGAGCCCTACATTTATACATACAGAATAACCTCAGTAATAACATGTTTCATAGTCAAGGTCATCGGAGACGTGTAACATTTTCCGAATATATGAAACTGAGAGCGACTTTTAAGCCCAAAAAAAATATGAAGGAGGACCGAGCGGTTCCTATTTTGAAATATATACCTGCTCAGAATAACCTCAAAAATAACATACTTCCACGACAAGGTCATAGGTAACGTATTGCATTTTCCGAAAATTTATATTAAGTAGAAAAAATATTTTGTATCACATTTATTACTTACGATAGCGGACGTGACAAATTTCAGACGCTTATAACTTTTTCGATATGTTTTATTGACAGTTAATAAATATGTATTTTTTTAGTGCACTATGACCTTGTTTAAGGTATAGAGTTTCAATCATTTATGACCGCTAACATTCTAATGGGAATAACAGATGATGTTTTGGGGATACGGACGTGACATCAAACTTGACTTAAAACAAATTGAAAAATTACCGTTATCCGAACTTCGTTCGTTCTTGTAGCAATCTATTTATTTAGTTGTGGTTGTAAGACACATTTTTAAACACAATTGCAATAAAAAAACTCTCTTAATTTATCTTATTGCTTAAAGAAAAAAGACTACTAAATTTTAAAAAAACTGAGTTAATCTTTGAGACCATTTTTTTATGGCTCAACACTGATATAAGTTATACATTATATATATAATACATATTATGTATATATAAATTTAAGTATTTTTACTTCACTCCTGGTGCTTAAATCAAAGTTTCAAACATTTGCGATTTTTCACTAACGGTTGACGTTTCTGCAGAAACACCCATATGCAAATTTATACACATTTTTCATTTTCTTTTCTTTAATACTGATACTGGCATTTTACTTTTGCTCTTTTAAAGATAATTACCGCTTAATTAAAATAAAAATGTTACACATACGTCATGTTTTACTATAATTACTTTTTGAGCTGTATTCGGGGAATGTACTATGGTAAAAGGTTTTTTATCATATATTTAGAAAAAAATTTTAGCAAAGGCGAGATCTCATAAGTGAGAATCTATGTTTTCGGCACATTTTTCAGTTCTTATTTTGCTAAAAAAAGATAACAAAGTGCTTAAGCTGCTTTTGAGTTTTATCTCTTCAGTAATGCTTATATAAATGCTGTTTCCATGAAAGATTTGTTGAAGTTAAGGTGCTTCAACTTCTGTTTGAGTAACGAGCGAAAAAAACCATGATCGAAATATCAGTAATATCAGTGATTTGTCAAAAAAAAAAAAATGTAATAAAATGATACTCGCTCTCTCAAAACCTTAAAAAAAATTTTATCAGAAATCGTGAAATAAGCATGGGATACTTTGCTTTCACACTCAACATACCTTCAATTGTATTAAAAAAATAAGAAAAATCATTGCGGGTGCAGTACAACTCAAGCACACACACACACGCACACGCAGTAGCAAGTGGACTATAAAAATGAAATCTTTTAATGTGTGCGTCACACAAAAGGACATTACATTCAGCTACGCCTTGCACAGATTTTATGTCTTAAACCGAAATTGGTTTTTGTTTTGAGTTTTTTTTGTTTTTCTCTTTTAAAATACCTTGGAAAAAATGCAAATAAACTTCACTTAAGTAGACCTTAGAGAATACTTAAGGTATATTCGTGTATGGGCTGATAATGTGAGTACAATTGCACACTTTTAGATGCCAATCATTAGAGTCATTTGTGTGTGTGGCATAAAAAAAACAACCTTTTTTTTTAGAATCCAATTCCTGCCGCATAAGTGGTTAGTTACAGCATATCTGCAAAACAATAAGCAAATGGAAATTTTATAGCATAGGTACCTTAAGTAGGTAATAAAATATTATTTTTATTTTATAGCATGCATATCGAGAGCTGTCATCAGCGGCACAGATCTCAAACTGTGGGCAAACTTCGTAAATGATGTAACGATAAATGGTGGTATAAAATCAGCAGTTGTCATAAAATCACACAGGTTGAATCATCTCGTTGAAATATTTTTTTTAAATTTTTTAGAACTTTGTAAATTTATCTTATTTATAGCAAATATTTTTTATGCCGAAATGTCAGAGATATTTGCGATTTAGAGAGAAAAAAATACTTTAATTGATAGATTTTTAAAGAAAATTCTTTTTTTTTGAACATATTTGGGATGGTTTTTTTTGTATCTCTAAAAATTTATGAATTACGAAAATTTTGTGCTTTAAATTTTGGCATGTAATAAAATTTCAAATTGATATGTTTTGCACTACTTTGTACGACGCAAAAAGTTAGTTGAGTAAAACTTTCATAAAAAAGCATGAGTAGTGACATCTACGTCAATTATTCTCTATAACGCAGTGTTGCGAAAAAAATAGCAAATATTTCGTATGCATTTTCATGCTTAATGAAAATATCACGCAGCGCTAAAAATTTTGAAATTCGTCAAAATATAAAATAGCATTTTCAACGAAAAAATCTCAATACATAGAATTTCAGATTCATACAATTTATTTTGCTAGTTTTTTTCATGTTCGATTTGATGCCTTTCAACTGTTGCAGTTATTTTGTTAAAGTGTTTTTTTTTTTTTCATTTTTGGGAGTGCAAATGTTATATTTTTAGCTTTTTTTTGTCAGCACACAAATTGAATTTTGTAGCTATTGAATGTGTGAAATGTCATAAATTATTTGAAATGAGAAAGTAAGCAACAAAGGCGGACATTTGTCATCATATTTCTTTTGTGTAAACGATTATTTTCTGTTATGGCGAAACGTTTTACTGAAAGTCTGTGATTCTCTCGCACATATTCTATTTAGCTTAAAATTATTTTCGATATACAGCAGCTAGAAGAAGTCTTCATATTGGCAATATTATTATCGTCTAGAAGATTTGTTCGGGCTTGTAACTAACTTTTTTCCTCATGCTCTTAGTTACTATGCAGCTGAAATGCCAGTTTGATAGCTAAAAAGCTGCTTTAATATCTGAAGGAAAATTTCTATCACATATCAGAATATTGAAATATTTGATGCCTAACTGCGGAAGATATCACTTTTGTATGTATCCTTTAAATAATCAAAAACAAAGTTATAATTTGTTTTGAATTTTTTAATGTTGAATCTAAATCTGTTTACCTCTCTTAGCTCACTTATATTTTGCTTTATTATTTTGCATATAAAATATTAAATTTTTGATAATAAATAAATTATTGTCTTCATTTCCACATGGGACACTAATACGCACAACAACGTTCACATGTGTCGCTCTGTGCAACACATATTAATAGCACAATAAAATTTTAAACAATAATTCTTTGGTGACAGTTAAAAAATTGCGCTATTTATGCTTTCTTGCTTTTAAGTTTAAAATGAATGATATTAATAAATTAAAGAAAAAGCGAAAAGAGTCATTAAATAAATTATTGATTAACAATATAACATTTCAAAAATGCAGCTGTGCCCGCCAAAGAGATTAGAATAAATACACACACAATTTTGTATCGAATGTTTTTTTTTTTGACTGAGACGATAAAAAAAAAATTGAACAATTTTTAAGGACTTATGATGCGTATCCTTAACATGAGGCGCACTTAAATCCTTTCCAGCAAGAAATAAAAAAAAGTGGGAATAGAAAATCAGCAGCTTTTTCTGCTTATAACCAATCAAGCAATGTAATAAATAATCCACTCAATCTTTATGTGTTGTATCGTTGTACGACAAGTATAAACACACACACAAATGTACATTTAAATACAGGGGTTTACCCATAAGTGATTCACTTAATTTAAATATTTTAAAAAAAGGATACATTATAAAGTAGAATTCGTACATTTGATCCGATTTCCGCTCAGACTCGTAGTTTAAAAGTTATAGATATTGCATTTTAAAATTAAAGTTTTTAATATAAGTTCTGAATTTATATTTCAGTTAATTCACTGACTGCAACCCTACAAATTTGTTACCATCTCCACCAAAATAAATAGTCAAATCATTGTTTGAGTAATGAGCTAAGTCAATTACAACCTTTTAATAACATATGATTGTTCCTCACTGAGACTTAATGTAGCGAGATTTTCAGTATTGATGGAATTGCCCCATACATTTTCATGCACAATCCGTTCTATCAAAAGAATCATTGAAAAGAAATGTCCAACATATTTAGTTGTTGCTATTGCTGCAATAAATAAAATGAAAAATATATATTGAAAAAAAAAGAAACAACTACAAAAATAGCTACGTTTTTTTATGTCTACTACCAAATAACAACAACAAGAGGAAGAAGACGTTATAAACAACAAAAACATAGGCCACAAAAATCAAGTTTGCTGCTATATACCATCACACATCTTAAGTCGTCAATTTCTTTAACATATTTGTCGCATGTGATTGATTTAGTTCCTCATGAGGACAAAGACGTCTATCGAATTGTTGTTGTTGTTGTTATTGCTGCTGTTGCTTCTACTGCCATTAGTTGCCAGAGCAACAAAAATCATCAAATCAGTTCTAGCAGAAGATGACTTCAATTTGTTGGCAACAGCAACAGAAAAAAAACCACAATTTTGAAGAGTAGTAGCTTCAATAATGTCAGCAACAGCAGAACAACAACAACAACATCCACACTAACAACAATAATAAGTTATTTGTTGTACGAGTATGAGTTTGAATGAATGTTAACGATTTATTTTCTTATTGTTGTATGATCATTCAAGGCAAAACTTGTTGTGCCATTTAATATGAATGGAATATATTGTCGGAACATGTAGTATACGAGTTAGAGCATGGGCGATTTGGGAAAAAAACTATTCCTTTACGTGCCTATGAGTTAGTTGTGATAGAAGTACCGATAAGGAAAAACTTATGGGTGTGAAATTTTTCATTATTACAATACAGCAACAAGCACTTCATTCATATGACTAATTTCTATGAAAAAACTACATCCTTTCGAAATGAATGAAATTGGTAAAATCAATGAAGTTTTTGAAGATGTCAGATTTGATTCAAACGCGCTTATTTTGTAATTGAAACAAAGAAGCAACTTTTAATGCACTTGAATTTGATAAATTTTAAAAATAAAATTTTTTAACTTTATATCAATTGTTAAAAACTTGAATTTATATTTAAAAAATGCAAAATATTACTTGTTTTTTTATTTTACGCTAAACGCATTGTCAAATGGTCTGTAATGCTTTGGCCTTAAATACACTGAATCGAATTTAATAATTAATTTTTCAAAACAACATATTTTTGCTATAAAAGATTATGGCATACTAATTTATTTTATTTTTTTAAGTTAAATATGCTTTTTTTTAAGAATAAATTTTACAAATCCTCACATAAAATGTGCCGTTTGATTTTTCGTTGCTGATGCCAATGCTGCTTCTTGAGGTTTTTGTTGTCTTATTTTTTCTCATTTGTACCGTATCACATAAACATTTTCTTTGAGTGTAGCCAAGGAAGCAGTACGGTTGCAGTTGGTTCGTTGATCTACTTGTTTTTTGCCGTTGATAAGGATCTGCATAAAAATTAAAAACTTTTCTTAAAAAAAAAAACTGTAGTAGCAAAAACTATGATATAAAGTTTATCGGAAATAATAAATAAAAAAAGCAATTTCATTATTTATCCTCAAAAATATTATCCAGAAGTTTATTTTTCGTTCATGCATGACGACAGATAACAAACAAAAAGTTAAGCTTCAAGTTTTTTTTCATAGTATCAAATTCCATAAATATCCTTGGTTAAATTGTACTCAAATTGCTTTTGAACAAAATTAGAAAAAAAAATTGTTATCACTTAAAAGCGGTTAACAAGCGCCATACAAAAAAGCAAAGATGTCCAAAATTTTGATATTAAAAGCGTACAATAATTATATTACTTGTTTAAAAGAAGGGACAAGTTGCACATCTTTTTAAAAGCTATGAACTAATTTTCCTTAATTACTATTACTATAAAAACTGTAATTTAATTTCATATTTTTTAATGAAACTTATGGTTTTTTTGAAAAATAAAACTTTGCATTAGTTTTTTCATTTTCCAAATTTTGGCTAAATTTCTTGCTTTATTGATTGAACATAAATTTGAAGATCATTATCGTGAGATGTTGTTGGTGGTCTTAAACTTTTTGTAAAATTTTGTAAAATTTGTATTATATAATAAAGTTCGGCCTAATGTTATTCTCAAGATATTTGAAATACAGATTGTATAAAGGTAGACATTTGAAAGCATAACATAAAGATCTCATTTGGGCTTATGGAATAATTGAGATGGATACATCACATTTTCGTGTTTTTTGATACAATTCAGTAAATTTGAATTTGATTTTCAACAATTTTTTGATATTCCTTGACTTTAATCAAATTTTTTCAATATTTTTTTTTTTATATAATTTGAACTTTATCAACAAATTCGATATTTTTCAATACTTTTCTTGAATTTTTCAATGCTTTTCTATAACCAGAATTTGACTTTTCTGACTCTTATCGAGTTAATATTTTTTGTTATTTATGATCGATTTTCTCGATATTCTCGCGAATTCTCTAAAACAAATGATTTATTTGTATTTGTAGTTCTGCTGACTTTGAGTTTTCATTAGCACAACACGCTTAAACTAAAGTTTTACTTCTAATGTATGTTCCAAGTACGCACTTTTGTTTTAAATTCCATATGTCTGCATTTTTAAAGTTAAGTCGAAACTGCTCCAATCGATTCGATTTTTCCTCCGTTAATACGTGAACATCGAAACTTATGGTACACTTTTTTAGTAGTTATTATAAAGAGAGGGGAATGAAACTTATATCATTTGGAAGGTACTGTTTCGCGTTCATGGCGAGGTGAGGTGATGTGAGGTCCATGAACAAAAACGTTTTGTTCGTCATAGGTCGGCAAAATTTTTCCAAAGTTAAATTTCGGTGGGTACGGTCGAGTTTCGACCACATTAAGATACTAGTTATTATAAAAGACAAAGTCAGGGTTCCAGAAAGAAAAAATATTTTGCAAAAAGTTAGTTGGGTGATTACTCTGCAGATCACTATTTTTTTTTTTACCAAAAAACAAGGTAATTGGTGATGACATTTTTGAATTTTTTGGTGTAAATATTTTCAATAAACAAAATCAATTTTTTTTTTTAAATTTTTTTTTAGCAGATTGCATTGTTTTTAGTGATTTTTCCGAAATCGCAGGAATAAATTTTTTTTTTTCTGGGAGGAAAATGTACAAAAATAAAATAAAAAATTCAACAAACTACATTACTTTTTCGTAGCACCCTACGTATTCCTTACATATGTATGCACGTATTTTGTTAGTAACTTGTTTTTCAAAATAACAATAATAATAATAACAATAATCTTCAACTTTTTTTTTTTACCTTTTAAAATATTTTCGTAATTTTAAAAATTTTTGCTTTTGTTTCTCTTTTTTGCTTGGTTCTTTATTTATATTTTCAGTTTTTTAAATTCAAACACAATTTTACGTTGACTTACTTCAAGTATATAGATACTTATGTATGTGTATGCGTGCATTTATATATTTGTCTGCATGAAATCATTCAATCATGTTGTTATGAATATGTATAGTATAAGTATGTGTGACTATTTCACATCACACTGACAACAAGTGCCAATATGTTCTTGACATATTTTTTAGTGTCTCTTATAAAGTGTTCATAAGGTTTTGCTCAATTTTTTCTTATACTCCCACTACAAGAACAACAAATACTTCACTTTTTTTGATCGCTTGTTTATCTTTGATGTCTGCTATGTTTTTTTTTTAGTATAACGACTGTGCAGGAAGAAATAGAGTATATAAAATTCATCAAAAGAACTTTAAATAGGGAAGGTCTAAAGTTTGTTTAATCATAACCTTAAAAACTAATTTTTCCTTAAGAAGCAAGGGAAATTTTTTATACAGTCTTTACATTTTTTTATATAATCGAATCTTGTTATGTTTTTCTTAAAGACTGAACTCAAACTCAGTACTCGTTTCAACAAATCACTTCAGGCTATTTGTAAATTGCTTTTTACTTAATTATTTTAATCAAAATTAATAAGTACTGTGTTATAATAATTTTAAATGAGTTTTCCGCCAAGGAGAATATGGAAGTTTGAATTTGAAACTTTCCCGAAGAATTCAGGAAAGTGACGTTTTTTGCTGTATAACTACTGTATAATAACAAAATAATACTTTTAATTTTTTCACTTTTATCATTTATTTTTAAATATTTAAAGCTACGAGCTAAATAGCTAAAAAGACTGCTAGCTGTAATAGCTAAACTCTATTAATTTTATTTAAAAAAAAAAAGTATTTAAAAAAATCCTTCATGCCTCAGTGACAAAACTTGTTGCATTTAAAGCAAAATTTAATATTCATAATAAGCATTCACTGAGCAATTTAACTAATCTTTCAGCTAAATAATTTTTTCTCTCCGTGTACTTTTTCCTGTTTATTTTTGATGCTGATAATACTGCTCTTTTTTTATATTTTCACTTCTATTTAACTTTTGTATTTACGCTCATTGATTGATTGGAAATATATTGGTTTTTCATTATCGACAGATAACAGAAAAGTGAGATGAATATACAGGTAGTTAGTGAGATAGACAGTAAAACAGCCATACAGTTAACAAAGCACAAAACACACACACACACAATTGTGCAATTTTCTGTTAATAACTTCACACTACGAGTGTTTGTATTAATGTACATCATCACATCTCTATGTATGGATGGGCTTGTGTGTTCAAATGTGATTGTATCATTGCTTGCCTGCGGTTGGCAAAAAAATATCCAATGACACATAGCCAACACTCGTCAAACTCATTGACAACGCTTTATTGTTTCAAGTGTTGAATTTAAAAGCAATTTTTGTCATTTTAATTTTTTTTTCTTGGTTTGGTTGCATTACTTTTAAAAAGTATTTTTTGGAATTTTTTTGTTAATTACTGCTCTTTATCAGTAATTGTTTTATGCTACGAGTTTTTTTAATAATTTGCTTATAAAGTTTTTATTGCGCAACATTAACTTTTAATGTTGAAAATTTAAGCTTGAAAAAATTAATAAAGCATTCTTTATTAAATTGCATTTTTTGTTTGTTTATTATGTTCGTTTAAATGAAGTTAAAATGAACAATATTTATTTACAATTTTTCGTGGCGATATTAAGTGGGAATTTTATATTAACCACTATGCTGGCAGTAAATCTTTAAAATTTGTATTTTTATTTATGCCAATTGTCGGATATGCGGTATATCCTGCACAAGTATTATTGTTTAATGGAATTATATCAAGAGCTAATAATTAATTGGTATTGCTGAGAGTGTTTTCAAATTTTTATTTTGTATTTGGCATTCATAGAAAAAAAGGTAATAATCAAATTAAAAAGTTTTTTTTTCATAAATTAAGTGCCACTTTAGTTCGATACAAATATGATTTGTTTATGTTTAATATTTGTTTTCATAATTATTAACTAATTGAAAATTGATGTTGACAGCTACAAAGCCAGGTGTTGAAAACACATGCGTCGTGCAACAATATTATTTGTGTTAAAGTGTCGTCCCAATTTAAATTGAGAGGCGTTTCAATTAACAAACTATTATTGCAACAATATTATGTAGAATTTCATAGAAGTCATTACTGCGTTTAAATACGCGCACAGAGCTAACCAGACGAAAATAACAAACAAAAACATGCAATGCTGTAAGCGATTGAAGCTGTGAACATACGCAATGTCAATGACACAAAACTGTGCCCGCATGGAAACACAAGAGACACCATAGTGCACAATAATAAATAATGAGAGATGAAAAAAAACAAAGAAAATTCAAAAATCCGAATCAACTTTTCGAAAACTTAAACACCAAAGAAAAGCGAGGATTAGCACATTGCACGTTTGAAAATTCAACGACATTACAAACCAAAGAGCGCTAAAGTGACTTTACATCATAGTACACGAGCTGTCTGAATGTGAATGGAATGATTTATGTGAACTAACAGTGAAACATTTATTTACTGTGGCCAAACCGATAATGATCTATATAGCAACAGAATCGGAATAATTCTCAAAAAATGCGTTGTAAAACCGCTATGGAATTGGCAAATTGTCAGTTGGAGAAAAGTGTGAAATTGCTTCATGAGCAGAGTCAGGAACGTGATGGTGAACCATGCTCTAACAGAGGTCACTGACATTTTAATCAAAAATGCATTTTAAATCTAACTTATGGTCTCTGTATGAGGAGACCCTGGAAAATTGTTTTACTGACGTAATATGCGGAAGAAGCGCCAGTTCCGAACACCGGTTTATCTTAAGCTCAAAGCAGTACATACTCATTAAACCAGGTCACTCAAAAATCAAAATGTTTACCCTGTCTAAGCTCAAAGATGCCCTCATCTTCAATGATGACGCAAAAATTCACAGCTCGACCGAATACAAATGACAAGGTTTGAAGTCGTTATTTCTTACAGCTACAGTGATTATACTTAGTGATTATACTTAGTGACGTTACTTGGGACTTCATATAAAAAAGAAGTGTTGCAAAACGCGCAAGATATGAAGCACGAAATAGAAACCAGATGCAAAACGCCACACAGATCTACAACGTCTTTAATGAAGAAGAAAAAACATGTGCCAAAAAGAATGACGAAAATCTTCGATAAAATAGAACTACATATACGAAAACAATAGATCGTATATTGATCAAATTTACATCCTTCACATTAACGATGACTTGTTTTCCTATCGACGCAACGCTAATAAACAACGAATGCAAGCGTTTTAATTAAATTGCGATCACTCATACGACATGTATTCCTATATATATTTTAATTATTTTTACTAGATTGCATTAAAATGTCATGAAGGAATTTTGTTTTCGATTGATTTCTGATTTGTTTTTCTATACATAAACGCATTAAAAAATAATATTAATATTTAATTCAAAATTATTATAACAATAGCAGCAATTACATTCATTATATCTAAAGGAATTATTTCTTTGATATATTTTAATGTTTCATTTACTTCAATTATGTAAGCACTATGCAAATATAACATGAATGATATTTATTTATAGACTTTGTATGTTTTATGAAGTTTTAGCTTTAGCTCTTTTTTACATTTTTTATTTTTGGATATACGAAGCGTAGTATTAAAATTTCACACAAACTTTCATATATGCTCATTTTCTATAGTTGCTTTTTCGAGCTTATCATTAGCTGCAATACCACAACACAAGAATAGTCTTTCATGTTAGTCTTGTGCACATACTAAAGCTTACAAATGTATGTAAATCCGGTGTGTGCAAATGAAGCAAAGCAGCCTTTGCAAATCGGATTTTTTTTTTTTGAAACAAAATTGTATTCCAATTGGTTTTTTCCATATGAAAAAGAAGATTATGAATTCATAGAGAGATTTGAATGAAAATTCTCATTTATAAACAATGTTGAGAATAGTTAATGAAAGCTTCTTTTAAAGTGATTTTAGCAATCCTATAGCTACGACGCTTGTCTGTTATTTCTATTCTAACTCGTAAAATAATGAACAATATCAAGTTTTGCAATCGCATTTTAAAAGTTTTAAAAAAAAATTAAATTTTCTACAATTTCAAACTAGGGCTATTTGCCATTATAATTTATCAGCCATCTGAAATTAAAAATGCTCATTATATTTTTATCGAAATTTTAGTCGAAATTATGTCCAATTATTTGCTTTGATTTAAATTCTATTCGATAATCTTGGATTTTTACACCAAAAGTTTTATTGGAATAGCACACAATTACCGCTTTGTTGTGTCACTACTGGACAAAGCGACTTAACACTCTACTCCAAATCGCTGTTTAAATTGTTTCTCGAATATGGGACTAAAAATGTTGAAGCATTTGCTTCGCATTTGTTTCGAGCACAATGAAACTGTGGAATTTCGAAACAAGTGCGAAATTGTTTTGATGTGCAGTTCATTTAAAGAAAATTGTGATTCATTTAACTGCATCTGTGTACGCCACTAAATAGTTACCGTTTGTCAATGGAAACTATTTGGGAGGTTGATGCTGCTTTCAATGCTTTTTTGTGTTTCATTGATATGAAATGTTTTTCGACAACCAATTTGTCAGTGCAAGCGTTGATGAAATTGAAGTTACACGTGACATAATGGACATCGCTGGTTCCTTTATTTTTTGGCTTTTCCCATTATCGGATGCTTTGTCGCTTGTTTCGTTTCAACTACACAATTTCGATGCTTTTGTGCTATATAAATAGCTGGAAATAGAATTTGAAAAAAAAAACAAGATTTTTTAAAATTAAACTTTTTAGAAAAATTTTGCTTACACTAAATTGTGGATGATGTTTGTGAACGTTTCTATGAATTTTTAATAAATAGTTCATTTGTTGGACTTTCAGGATTTTAGCCTCGATATATGCGGAACTAAGGTTTATAGAACAATAATGGAAAATTTGGACTTATTCGGAGAAAGTCGCGTTCCAAAAGCTTTGGTTTTAGATAACAGATTTAGAGAATGTCCCATCAGTTTATAAAAAGTAAAAAAAGCTTAGCGACCTTTCTAAGCCAGAACATGATGTTATCATTATAATATAAATATGCGAAGGCAAAACAGTTCCATCCCTTTTTAACTGCTATAACATGATCGTTTGACTTTCTTTTTTTTGTTATAAGAATTGTAAAAAGGGGCAGTGCCCGAAAGTAAAAGTAGGTGGTGCCATGCCTCTTACACTAAAGTAAGTAGTGCCACGCCCCAAACAAAAAAATATTTTTCCACAGCTAAACTTATAAGTCTATTATTATAAAATTTATTACAGAAATAATTAGAAAATCCCAAAGGAAATATAATTTCTTTACGTGATGCCACGCCTCTTACCAGCAAAACTTTTTCACAGCCTATAGTATGAATATACAATAGATTATATCCTCAGGAAAGGTATTTCCTTTTAAGTGAGCGGTGTCATGGCCCTAACAAGAAAATAAGTTTCACATTTAATTTGTTTCATTTATTTTGATGAAATTTGATATGGAAAATGATTGAATAAAGATAGAGATTTCTAAAATGCTACTGAACTGCATTGTATTATCACTATATCATTTTGAGCTGGCAAAATTTTATAAATACTTATTTGCTATACATCTAAGGTAAGAATTTTTAAATATTTTGTTTGTGCGTTTGATGGTTTATTTGCATAATGCAAAAAATTTTCCAATCATTAGCTCGATTGCTAAACTGAGACAAATTTTTTCGTACCTTGCTACCCTATTTATCCTTCGATGAAATGTCTAGTGCTTCCACACTTTTTTTTCTTTAAATGTCCATAATATTGAAAAAGCACAGAAGAAAAAGTTTGAAAAGAAACCTTTAACAGAAAACGAATTGCAGAACAAAAAAAAAATTTTAAAAGTTTTCTTGCTGTTTTACTTTAATTTATTTAAACCACTTCCATTCTTCATCTGATTGTTTTTTCTCGATGTTGTTGTAACTACCTAGCTTTAGTTTTTGCTGATGTATTTGTTGAGCAAGTAGAAAAAAAAAACAAGCATTTGCAGTTACTTGTCACGGTTTGCTGAGATCTTATTTTCAATTAAGAATCTTTTATATTGTTAATTAATTTATGAAGGCAGTGATTCAATAAATTGAACTAAAATTCAATAACAAAAACTTAATTTTTTCGAACTCACCGTTTATTCCACAAGTTTTCTTGTAGATAATTTTAATCTCCATAAAATAAATATTCATGAATTTTCAAAGCCAAAAATCCCAGGTACCAGAGTCATGTTGTGCAGGCTTTATTGTTTCTTCTTTGAGCACGTTGCTGTTTACATAGTGTATTATTTAGAAAGCTCTGTTGCTAAAATTTGAAGATTTTGAGTTCTTCCAACGTCTGTAAGCTTCAGCATTACAAATTTTTTATGAGTTTTTGTTAAATTCTTTGCAAATGATAATTTTCACTCCATTTGATGATCAGTATTTAAATTATCCCATTTTGATTAGTGCAGAGACCAAACAGTATTTGAAACTGTTCTGAAAAACCAACACTGTCTGACTTTTCCATTTCTTTTTTCCAGCGCACCGTCGCTGCCTAAGGTGTTTGTTCATGTGAATGTGTCGTGTTATTTTTGTTTGCTTGTGCATTGGCACGATCCGAGTTTCCGTTTTAAGTGCAACTGCCTTAAATCTTATTGTGTTCTGGCATAAAACGAGCTTTACGTTTGGATTTCTGTGTTGTGGTAGACATTTGGACATCAAGACATGTAGAGAGAAATTTTTTGTATTGCATACTTGGATGTGTGGAAGAACGATAACGCAACAGAAAAACAATATTTTATGTTGAACAAACACCTTTATATCGTGCGTGTGTTGTTGTTGTTTTAAGCTTTACTCAGCGGGGAAAAAATAGTTTTCTGATGAAGTCTTTATAGTAACAGTATTAGCAACAGTAACAGTAACAGTGACAGTAGCAGTAACAGTAAGAGTAACAATAACAGTAACAGTAACAGTAACAGTAACAGTAACAGTAACAGTAACTGTAACAGTAATAGTAACAGTAACAGTAACAGTAACAGTTACAGTAACAGAAACAGAAACAGTAACAATAACAGTAACAGTAACAGTAACAGTAACAGTAACAGTAACAGTAACAGTAACAGTAACAGTAACAGAAACAGAAACAGAAACAGTAACAATAACAATAACAATAACAATAACAATAACAATAACAATAACAGTAACAGTTACAGTAACAGTAACAGTAACAGAAACACAAACAGTAACAATAACAGTAACAGTAACAGTAACAGAAACAGTAACAGTAACAGTAACTGTTACAGTAATAGTTACAGTATTTGTTGCAGTCATAGTAACAGTAACAGTTCCATTGTCAGTTATAGTAAACGTATCTAGTTTTAGCACCTGCATCAGAACGAATGTATACACGAGATTGGTTCTCGGAGTCATGACCAAATCCGAGACAGGATATTTTACATAGAATTTTATACAAATGTACTAAGAAGAAAACGATTAATGTTGGCTTATTACCTCTCCAAAAAAATTAAATATTAATCATGTTTAAGCACCTACCCACACCAGCACCAATACTGCAACCAAAACCCCTACTACTCTGCTTGAAAATTTAATTTAAAAGTAAAAATTAAACAAAAAATCAGCTTTCGTTTCAACTGTACGCCAATTCACCTGAATCTTCATCAAAATGGCTACTCCTATGCCAACTTTAATGTAATCGCATGTCACTTAAGGATAAGAAGAAGATAAAGTAAGAGCTAAAACTGGAGGAGAATCCGAATCACTGCAGATAAAGGTCCTTTATGCACTTACACAGCACACAGTGCAGCACAAATTGGAAAGTGCAATAGCAAATGGTGGCAAAGTAAACCCGTAAGCGATACTTCAGTAAAGCAGATAAAAAGCTATAGACACACACATGAGCACGAGACGTGGAAAAACTAAGGATTGGAACGGCTTAAAATAATTAGAGTTTCGCCAGAATGAAGGCAAACTAATTTAATATTGATGAAGCATGTTTTGTTTTTATCTTTCGTAACATGTTTAAAATATGGGAAGTGAGAAGAAATCACTTGGAACAAAAATTATTAAAAATTTGAGGTGAGGTGAAATCAATTTTATTTTTGTGAACTATTTCTCTAACTAAAAAGATATTTCTACAAATTTACTTCATTTTGTACTATTAAATTAAAATTTGTTTTGAATCAATAACTTACAAATTTTATACAAAAAAATGGTTATATTAAAAATCACCTTGTCAGTGTTCCAGCGTCTCAAATGATTTTTTCATTACAGATTTTTAAAGAACTCAAGAAAACCTGATCACAACATAAAGTAACTTACTCGTTGAGACATTTTTAGAAATATTTTGTATCGAACATTAAAGAACAAAACTATGATGAAAATATGACTTATATTTATAACATCATTATCTTCGACATCATCACCAAAATTATCATTTTATCATCTATTTGTTGTGGCATTTCTCATTATTCTTCAAAAACTGTATGCTCTGCGTTCAACTTAAATTGTTTTTTTTTTGGCTTTTAATGTATTGCTGTGCTATAAACATACGGCTACATATCACTACAAATGTGTGCTCATATGTGTGAGATATTTCACATTCATTTGCTGTTTTATTGATGATCCTTTCATTGTTTGTTTTCATGTTGCTGACAAGTGCCGGTCTTTGCTTTTTATTGTTATTTCCTTCAACGCATTGTGCTACCTCTTTTCGTTTTTTTTTTGCTTTATTTCTGAACATTTTCTTTTTTAAGTATTATTTTTCTTCTGACTTCCTACAATGTGATATCGTTTTTATTGTTCTTCAAGCTTAAAGTCTGAAGTCTTACATTTATTCTATTCTCTGCTTTTTGTTGTTGTTGTTGTTTTGTAATTTAATAAATCACAAGCTTTGCTATATTTTGTCTTTTTAAGCCCAATTTAACTGCAAGAAAAAATTTTGTTTTATTGCAAGACAGCTACTTAGGTTTATTTCTTGGAATCGTAAATATAATATATTTTGGTAGAATTTTAATTAATGTGGTTAAAATAAAAAGGAAAATTTTACATGGAAAGAGTTCAAAGCAAATTTGAATTTTGAAAGTGAAAAATAATTTATATTGCTAAGTTCATCAAATAGTTATTTTAGCTATTGATTGCAACGCCAAAATATTTTGAGAAAATAATGTATAAAGTGAGTAGTATTGATATCATGGTTTAAGTAGCATCGAAATTTAGTTGTTATATTATAGCAAATAAATTCAAAATTGACTCGAGTACCTCGATAAAAAAAACGGATCAAAACAAAAGTTAGATCATAATACTTTCTATTTCTTCCGAATTTTGTTATCCAAAAAAAAATTTTGAAAGTATCAAATTGACATCGCAGTTTGATTTTGCCATCATTTGTGCTATTTTTTAATGCAGAAATATAGAAATAAAATGATGTCCGCGTATAAACTAATAAATCATTTCGATCAAAGTTATTTAGTTTTATTCCTTAGACGGCTTGCCACAATCTGCAATAAAAATTGTAACGATATTCTTAAAGATTTAAAATTGGTTCAAAAAAATTGCTTGTGCAAATAGAAACAAGCATTCATACAGCACAATCCGTTTGTTTTATGGCTTTTAAGTTATTCTGTTTATGCGTTTTATTTTGACTTTTTTCAAGGTGAAGTAATGCGAGAGTTTTTCTCTTTTTAAAGTATTAAAAATTTTAAGCTACAAGTTTAACAAAATAATCGTTTTCTTAAAATAAATTTCATTAAAAAATTTTATATAAAGCTGAGTGAAACGATCTTTTCAAAATCTATTAAAAAATTAAACATTTTATTAAAACTTGCAGAAGTAGATTATTTGTTTCTTAGTCCCTACTACATATCTCTTTGAGAGGACAATTTTTCATGTATTTTTGTTTTGTTAAAATTTCAGTTATTTTATCAAAACATGAAGTAAAATCAAAGCATAACATTTTTTCCAAAGTACTTTGAAAACCTGCTGTCATTTAAATTTTTTACTTTTTTTTTTTTGATGTGAAAGCCTGTCGTTGATGAAATAATCCTTACAAGAATCAAAGCAAATAACAAGACAAAAGTAATAATTGACAATTTGAGAAATATAAGCCTGATATGCCTTGGGTGGGTGGGTGCGCAATTGTTTCAGAGTATAGCTAGTTGAGTATAAATGTAATGGAGTACAAATAGCAATAAAATGACGAGAGTGCTAAAGTGGCAAATGCCAAAAGGACGCATAAACTGATGCACTATTGCAATTTGAGATGAAGGATACAACAGCATAATATTGCCTAATTTGCGCAGTATGCTTTGAATATCCATATTATATTGTCTGACTGGACACATTTGCAAACTGGACGAACATTTGCTTAATAATTTGTCTACTAGGGTGTAACAACTTGCAAAATAGATGGCATTTTAAATGATCTTTTACATTGTTAGAAATTTTTCATGAAAATTAAATTTTTGTTAAGAAAATTTTGTTAATACCAGCGATGTTGTGTTGTAACAAACGCATTTTGTATACAAGTGTAGCTATAACTGCGAGACAATTGTAGAAAAATATTAACATCAGAATCTTCGCCGTATATTCATATTGCATTAAAATCTCTTTTAATGGGCGTGTCACTGCCCCTAATGAGAAAATATGTTGTCACGGCTGAGCCGCTCACTGATTTGATGAAATTTGATATGAAAATATAGTGATTCCTGATTAAAGATATTTGATTTAAGTGGGTGATGCCACACCCCTAACAGAAAAATACGTTATTACAGCTGAATTAGTGGACGGATTTTGATGAAATTTGGATACTTTTGATTCGAGTCAGGTCTTACACTATGTTTGAGATATGCCTCTTTTTTTCCAATTCTAAGGGGATAAAATTTAGAATGCATAAAATAGATTCACCCTGAACTCTGCTGATCATAGAAACATGAGTGCACTCACACACAAACGCATAGTTTTAATGCATCGCTCATAGCAACGAAGGCTGCTACTGCTTTTGTTGAAAGCTGAATAAATGAATGAATGCGTAAGGAATCTATGCAATGATGTGCTGCTGCTGCTGCTGTAAGTGAAGCAATAGAAAGAAAATAATGAAGAGTAATAAGAGTAAAAAGAATAAGAAAGAAGTGCCTTTAAACTGAAGTCAACAAACGCACACGCACATAGCAGTAGCAGCAGCAGCACCAGCATATAGAGTGCAGCTGCATGGAAAATGCGCAATTTCCACAAATTCATATTCTACTTACATAAAAAAAAACAAAATTCAAATTAGTAAGAGTAAAAAATACCAAGGATAAGAAGAAGTCAAAAAATTTGCTAACAACCTGAGCTACAGCAATTTCATAAATCCGAAATTACTTTGCTTTTATTGTAAGATGTACCTGCAGTTCTTAAATTTAATAAAGTATCTTTGTTAATGAAGGAAATTCTTGTAAAGAGCATGTGTACTCGTACATATTCTTGTGACAAAATGTAAATCAAAACTGTCAAAAACTTCTTTGAGATAATTTTATCATAAATAAATAAAAATAATCACTTCACTGCACACATTGCAATGGCTATAGTTTGAAAATGTATTAAAATAATTGAGTGCAATTTTTCCATTAATTATTTGCTCTATTATTTTGTTTGTAATTATTTTCGTTATTATTTCTTTGATGAGTCGAAAAATTGTTACAAATCAAAAAAAACTTAAAATCTGCTGTTTAAATAATGTGCTTAGTTTCGAAGCAGCGCATTATCTTCTGATCATGAGAGAATGCATCGGCTCATCCAAAAATATTGAAGTATAGCAAACTGTCTGTCTTGAAAATATAAAAATGTGATTATAGCTGCCATTCTAAATAAAAATCTTAAACTACGTGGAGTAGTTCGCGAGACAGCTGAATGATTTTTCGCTTTTTTTTAATACAATACAAGTTTCACCACCCATATCTTCGTTGAAACATGCTTATGCTCGTACCTTTATAAATTTACCAAGTCCCACTAATATGCGTCAAATAATTGAAATGGTATGATGAAAAGGGCGTGATATTATATTACCTATTTTTCAAAAGTCAAACTATAATGAGAAACTTCTGCACCCATAAGGAATTAGGATTTAAAAAAAATTTATGAAAATCCTTTGAATAGTTCGCCAGTTTATATACAACAGACTTTCGATCTCATTTTATATGAGAGAGGCGTATCACCGACAATTTTTTGCTGCTGACCATACCTTTAATGTATGTATGTACCAAGACTCATTTATCTACGTCAAGGAGTTGCTTACGTGTGATTATTTTAATTTTGGGAGGCGTGTCACCCGTCTTTTTTTTGATCAAACCAACCAATGCAAGCCATAAAAAACATTTAAAAAATATGTCCACAATGGATTAAGTCATTCAGGAGTTAAATGTTCCTTAACAGACGCACTAAAGCTTACATATATAAAGATTTCTTTATAGAAATTAAAAAATTAAGTGCCACTCTTTGGCCCTAAATTGATGCTATTTAAAAACAGCATAGAAGCTGATCAAAGAAAGCAGACTCAAAAAAAAAAATTCCCAAAATTTGAGTTAAGATATCAATGGGATTGGAATAGGAAAACTAACGTACTTTCTTATATACAATGTGTCAAAATAACTTTGTCTGAAATGGGATGCAAAGTCTGGTAATCCAGAGTAAGATCTCTTTCGGAAGAAGTTGTTCTCAATATCAGCAGCTACAATAGCTTATTTAAGTCTTACAGGTCTTGAAAGCAAAATCTTTTGAGGTCTTGATATTCGAAATACTCTAAATTGATGGATATCACAGATTTTAGAGATTTTTCTTAGATTATTGGGATCTCACTAGTTTGATGGGTAGCATGTCCGCTTATTATAATGATGGATCGGGTAGCGAGACACATGGTCACTAAGTGAAAAATATTTACTTTGGCGGCTCCCCCTTTCGCAAGTCACTGATATCGGCTGTGGAGAATTTGTGTAAGCTTTCGCTAGTTGGACGACACATTTTTGATTTGGCTGAAAATTTTGAGAATTTCGTGATTTTTGGCTTGGAAGCTCACTTTCAAAAATTCATAACTCCGGTTCTGTTATAGCTAGAAAATTGATTTTAATGCCATTTTAAAGCTAAGAAAATTATCTTATATATATTTTTATAAAATTATTAACAAATTAATATTGTTATAAACAATTAAATTGTTTAAATTAATTTTTAAGAATTTCCCCCACCCTGTATACAATTTTTAATATGCCCATCGCATTCTACGTCAAATTTGCTATCGAAAGCATCTTTTTTTTTTAATGGGCAAACTATTATTTCTCATAAATTTTGAGAATTTTTCGATTTTTGACTTGGAGACTCACTTTCAAAAATTCATAGCTAACATTGTGCTAAAGCTATAAAGTTAAAACTTATTTCATTGTAAAGGTAAAAATAAAAACTTAAATAAAAAAATATTTTTTTAAAAAATTACTTACAAATCAATATTGTTATAAACAGTTTAAATGTTTTAATCAATTTTTAACAATTGCTCTCACCCTTTATCAAATTTTTAATGTCAGAATCGTGTTCTACGTCAAATTTCCTATTGAATACGTTATTTTTTTATAATGGGGAAACTACTGTTACTATTAGAAATAAATTAATTTATGTAGTGCGGCACATCTTATCAGCGCGCGGATTCTATTGCACGCCTCATATTCTTGTTCTATATTTTCCCCATAAAAAAATAATAATATTAATTTGTATATAATTTTTTAAAAAATTATTTTTTTATTTAAGTTCATATTTTTACCTTTACAATGAAATTAATTTTAGTTTTCTAGCTTTAACAGAACCGGAGTTATGAATTTTTGAAAGTGAGCTTCCAAGCCAAAAATCACGAAATTCTCAAAATTTGAATTCGCTCTATTTTAAAAAAAAAAAACTTTTTTCAAAATCCTCGAATACGTATCTCTTCTTTTTCGATACAGAACCCATAAAAAATTTTCAGCCAAATCAAAAATGTGTCGTTAAATTTTTGTCAAAATTCGTTCGGTTTGTAAAAGACTGTCCCATATGTAAGCTACCAAAACCAAGAACTTTTTTTTGGAAATATGTTATCAAAAGTCAACTTCCTGAAATAGGTGCTTAATCAGAGATCTTGATCTCTAAAATATAAAATGCTCTTACCCTGGAACCCCTAGATAAATTTCAGAAATGGTTGTGCCGTATGAAAGAAAATAAATTTGGCCGTGGAATCTCTCTAGCACGTCAGGATTATAAGTTATTTAAATGCCATTTTTCGGAAATTTCTATTTCACTGTTTGTAAAATTTTAAAATGCTGACACTCTAGAGAGATTTAGCGACTAAATTTAGGTTCAGTGTCAAACTGTCCGTAAGAAATGATAAACTTCATTTAGATTGTAGAAAATATTAAGTTTTCAGATCACGAACAAAAATGGCAATTTCGAAATGATTGGCCAAATTGAAGCAATTGATTCAGCGACATCAAGTACTTTCAAATCAGTTGAATTTTATTTTATATCTCGATATCATTTTTTTTGGCTATGAAATTTTAGATTTTATCTTATCTTATCTTATATGCCAAACTTTCTATATATCCGACAGCTTATTTTTAAAACTTATTTTTTTAAGTAACTATATTATTAGCCCATGATATTTTAACAAATTAAATAAGGTTCAATATATTTTTCCTTTTTTTTTTTAAGATTCTTTTCTGATATTTCAGTATTAAGCATTTTTTCCCTAAAGTATAGAAAAAGCATTTCAAGAAGTTCTTTAAGAATTTTTGGTCACAATTTTGAAAATAGCAACCAACAAAATTTTGCTCATAGACCATTTCTGATTCGTATTTTTTCGCATTTTTCGTCTACAAAGGTAAACAAAAACCAATTTCCGAAAAGGTATTTTCTTGAGATTTGTCCACTTTCAAAGAACCATGCAACACGTCAATCAAACTGAAAAAAAAAACACCAAAACTTTGTATCAAGCGACAACTTCACCAATTCAAGCACAAATACTTACCGCTACCGCTACTTACACACAACGCAGCACTTTGTGGCATGGGGTTTGAGTTTGTGTTACATAGCAGTACCAATGTAGACAGAATTTCTAATAGGCTGCAGCGCAGTGAAACAGCAAAAGTTGAAGCAACGCGACGACATGGTGGTAAAAGGCAAAAATGAAAGTAAAATAGTAGTAGTGAGAAAATTTAAAAGGATATTAAGACAGGCAGGCAGAGTTGGTAACACCAAAAAGCAAAAATGCCGCGCTTTTACGATGAGTTGTTTTTAGAAGTTGCACAAAAGTTGAAAATTGCTTTAGCAGCAACAACAGCAACTGTTGAAAATTTTCCGCAAATATAAACCTCGAAAAAACAAAAATTATGACAAAAATTTCCAAAAAGTTGCATATAAAAAGGGTGCAAAGGGTGCGGGTTATTAAAAGTGCATCACAAAGTAGTTAAGCAGTTTTAGTCTCCCCGAGGTTTTCTCAGAAGGCAAAAACAACTTATCAACTTAACTTTTATAGATAAACAGCTCACCCAAAAAAAAAAAAAACTTATGACTAAAAATAAATAATGTAACTTTAAAAATGAATTTCTACTTTGGTAAACTTTTTTATTTCAAATTCAATAAACTGATAACGTTACCTCCAATTTTGCTTTCTGTCGCCTACAATTTTATGGCTAAAATTTAACCTTGCAAGTTTCATACACTGCAACATAGTGACAAAATCAACCTCTTTAATTTGTCGCCACTTATGTCATTCGAGTTGAAAATGTACTTAAAAGAGGTAGAAATTTAATAGAAACTATTCGATTTTTAAGACTTTTCATTAGGATTGCTAAATTTGCTAGATGTTTACGATGTAAATGCTTTATGTCTTAAATGACAAAGACCATACTATGGTTAACATTGTAAAATTTATAGCTAAGGAGTCTCTTCTAAGGAATAGTCATTAATTTAAGTCACGTGGCGTAACAAAAATATGTTGTTTTAGTTAATAATTGGTAAGAAAATAAGAATCGCCGATTTTGTGAAAAAAAAATTTTATCAATCGATGTGGAAAGTTTGGAAATGAACTTTGAACTGAATGCTATGATTTTGGTTTCCATCGGGTAATTTGGGGACACTGAACCGCCCCTGATATAGTCCAAAATTCTGCATCGATTGTCGCAACAATATTTTTACTAAAAAACTCAATAGCCTAATGCACCATATTAGGTCCGCCATCTTGAATTTTAAATTCTGACCTTGGATTCGTATTCAGCGACCCCAGAAATTCTCATATACCAAATTCTGTGCAAATCGGTTGATTTTAAAACAATACGTCCGCCATATTGAATCCACCATTTTGATTATAAAAATTTTTAAAATATAGTTTCAGATTCGTAATCGGCGACCTCAAAGACTACCGTATAATTAATTTGGTACATATCGGTTGACTTTTAAAAAATACGTCCGACATCTTAGATCGGCCATTTTTATTTTGTCAAATCTGACCTCAAATTCGTGATCAGTGACCCCCAAGACCTCTGTATACCAAATTTGGTGCAAATCGGTTGACTTTTTAAAATTTGACCACCATATTGAATATTTGACCGCCATCTTAAATTCTGTCAACCTACCACGAAAACTTTTTCGGAGCGAAAATTTGAGCCAAGAAACGACCCGATCGGTTGTGAATTTTTATTTTTACAAGCTTTTTTTTCTGGACACTGGATTTTCCAACGGCGTCCGGCCGCCATATTGGATCCACCATTTTGAATCTCTGAACGAGCCACACGGCTTTTAGAAGATTTTTATGAGATGAACATTTTTAGAACTCATACATCTTGATCGGTCCAGCCAATTTTTGGGCGCGAAGGTGATCAGCTTGACGTGAAACGTCGCATATATAAAATGGCTTATACTAAAATGGTTTGTAACGCTTTCGCGCAAAATATACTGAACAGATATTAATAATTTTCTTTTTAAAACACCATATTTTTGTTAAAACAAATTATTGCATACTTATTTTTTTTTAAATTTTTAAGTTTAATATCCTTTTCTTTTGGATTAAGTTTATGAAAAACCTCACATAAAAACTTTCGTTTGAATGCGTGAATTGAGTTAAGATTTCTTAATCTAGCTCTGTAAGATTTTGTTCCTCCCAACATGTGACTGTGATGATGGTAGCGATGGTCGCTTACATTGTATTTCCTCTTCAGTGTAACAGTTTATGCAGTTTTTATAGTAACTCATAACAGGGTTGACATTTGCATTTCTACCAGTTACACAGCAATTTCCTGAAGTTGCAAAAAGTTAATTTTTTTTTAATGAAACTCCTGTGCACCACTTATTTTTCATCTATCGTAACAAGATGGTATAAAAGCTAAGTACTTCTTAACATGACGAGCAATATTTGAATCACGTATGCTCATTTGGTACATCAACTTTTTTTTAGTTTTATTCTTGGCGCATACAAATTTGATACATGACGCCAAAGACTTTTGATTTATTCCCATGCAGCCGTTTGATGAACTTTAAATTTTTTGTAATATAGCGCAGTATTTTACCATTGAAGTTAGTACCGCAAAATAAGCGAGAAAGCTTAGACAAGAGGCAGTTAAAAAATTTGAAACGCTATACTAAGGTAGTTACTACTAGGAAATACTACCAAATTTCGGTATGCAAGAAACAGTGAGCTAGCTAGTAATGGGCACTGCTAGTATAACGTTAAAGTTTCCTGGCCGACCTGATTACTCAGAGTTGAGAGAAAGAACAGATAGTAATGCACTTTGTTATACACAACACAATATCTTCTCACCCAAAAATTTTTTATTTGTTAGTCTTGGATAGACTTATTTATTGAAGACGTCTCTGAAATAATGATTTTAAGCGTTAAATGCGAAAAAATATAAATTGAATTTGAAGTATCGTAGAATAAAAATGTAAGGAAAAAAATTATGTTTTATCCGAATTAAAAAACAAAGTAGCAACAATGCTATTATTCAAAAGTAGCCGCATCATTGCTTACTAAAATTTTGCACTTTAACACAAACGCACTTTGCCAACTAACTTGGTCTGTCGACACTGTTTTGTTCCTTAATTTTCATACAAAATACTTTGTAATTCCATCATTGTTTCGTATTCTGCACATTGTAAAATGCAACGTTAAAATGAAGCAGATATTCAACGCATCATTTCTCAGGTAAAGCTTCCGTCGTCATCGTCATGCTTAACATCCGGTGCTTAAAATTCATCAAACCCTTCCGGACAAAAGAACAGCTGCATAGCAAAAACAAAAATACCACCTACATAATAAAATAACAATAAAAAGCATAAAATCGATGGGCGGTTCCATATCAAAAGCAAACAAAGTATAAATTCAATGCAATCATGTTAATAAATTTTTTTTTTCAATTTTAAGTGCGAGCCACACTCTAAAAGATTGGCCGCGCTTTGAATGTTCAAAAATTGGCACTTATTTCAATATTTGGTAAAAAAAAATTGCTATTATTTTTTTTAAAAATTTGATTACTTAAAAATTAATTTCCAACTCATATAAATTATTCTTCTAACTCACGTGTAATATTAATGTTTACTCATACGCCCCGTTAACCATAATCTACTTATTGTATAATTTGAAAATATGTAGTTATAAATTTTGTAAACTTAATAGAAAATTAATAACACTAGGTGTCATAATTACGGAAAAACTTTCAAAAATTAAGTTTTGTTGCCTTCTCCTGTCCCTAATTTCGACGCTTCCTACCGAATCTCTAGAAAACAGCCTGTATTCCTTGTAAAATTAATGCTAATTGATTAATTGGACACCCATTTGCGATTAAAATTTCTTCTTGTGGACTAAGTGCATTTTCGGCATCAATTTCGATAGCAATGAAAACAGCTCCTTTGTCATTTTACCATAAAAAATCTACTGATAAAATTCAACTGAAATTATAACATATATTGTATTTATAAAGTTGTTAATTTATTTTTTTTTTTTTTTGTAATTCTTGCTATTTAAAAATAAATTGCCTCTGCTGAGAGTATATTTAGAATTTCTAAAATTTTTCAATAAAATTTTGCATTAGAAAAATGTTTACGTTTACAACTTTCATATTTAAGCAAATATTTTCCACCCACCCAATGCTGAGTAACTCATGCATGAAATTTCCCTTGTAAAATACTGATGTTTTGCAGCGCACCAAAAATACAAAGTATTTTGGGCGTTAAGCTTTTTCTGGCATTGCTTGAAAAATTAGTGTTTTTGTTGTTTTGCTATTAAAGCTTTTCTTGCATTTATTGCTGCTGGCAAATTGTTATTTTGCACAGCTGCTAAGTAGAAATGTTGCTTTATGAGTAAAAGTTTAAAAAAAATGTTTACCTTGCAAAATAGTTAAGCAATAAGTTTTCAGTAGCAGGCGTTCATTTTCTTATCTCAGCTCTTCATGTTCGTGTTATGTAATATTGAATTATATTTAACATTCAAACTTTGAAATAAACAGACACGAGATTTGCGAGAGAGATAGCTATACATTTTTGAGGAATTTTCAAAAAGCTGTGCTTATGTTTTGATTATATTTGCAAGAATTTAGGTAGAAGTGTTCAAGTCAATTTCGTTGATTTTTTGAAATGCATAAATAACAGTTTTCAACTAAGTTATGATGAAAGTTTCTTCCTTCCTTCAATAATTGGAAATATAATTAATCATAAGAAATTTGAAAATTTTTTGTCAAACTTTAATCGTAACTTTTTTTTTTTTACTGTAAATTTTTTTTTCTGTGACATCATACATTTTCTCTGTCTAAGAGTAATTTTCATAAAAAAATGCTAGTAGTAAAAATCTTTAAATTATGCAAAAATCACCAGATATAATTATTATTTTATTTTATTGACATTTACGAAAAAAGAAAAATTCATCACGTCATAGAAGAAAAAAAAAATATTGCAGACCAAATCCATCTCAAACCATGCAGTCGGAGTGACTTCAAATTGTGGAATTGTTTTCCGATTAAATAGATTGTTTTTCAAAGTAATTAAGAAAATATACCGTTCCCCGATTTGATTGAAAATTATTTTTTACGAAATTATGCCCATTTAAAGTTTAAGTGTTAGAGCTTGAAAAATCGTTGAAAATTGTTTCAAAATAGTCGCATTTTCATCCAAATCAAAATAATTAATTTTTGTCTTTTGATTCTAATAGAACTTCTGTTTCTCTGTCAGAATCTTTAAAAAATTTTGAAAATTGTAGAAAATTGGCGGAGTTTAAATGGGCATAATTTCGCAAAAAAAAATTTTCAATCAAATCGAGGAACCTAGGTATTTAATCGGCAACCAATTCCGCAATTTGAAGTCACTCCGACTGCATGGATTGAGATGGATTTGGTCTGCAAAAAAAAAGCAAATTTTTTTCTGAGTATTTTAATCAAATATAAGATCTTTTTACTCGGTGCGATTCTTAGATAGAAGGTAAAATTTAGTGCATTTGGTTACGCGCTGGTCAATTTTGTTCAAATTCTAATGAATTTGCTAATCTGAAAATTGAGGCGCTCAGTTGCAAAACCGGCCAAGTGCCTTTTTCATACTTTTAAAAAAACAACGAAAAACGTTTATCTTCATCTATGTTCATTGAAAAAATAAAAAGTATTTCCCACATAATAGCTTATAAAATTTCTTACTCAAAACACGTCAGTTAAGACTTTTCTAGCTTCACCTGCCGATGTTTTTGAGGAAACAATTTTGCACTTGGACGGTTTTGATCCATGGAACATGTACTTGGCCGGTTTTGATACAGTATTCAATAAGATTTGTTTGAAAAAAATTGCACTTGGCCGGTTTTGATACCAAAGTACTGCACTTGGCCGGTTTTGATTTCAAGGCCTTTGAATACGTAAACGTGAGAAATATTGTAGGAGTCACCGAGGTGAGTGAAAAGTGCGAATTTGTAGTTTGCGTGCGATTTTTAACGAATTCCACTATAACACCTATATGTCACGTTGGTACAAGAGCTTATCGTACATAACTACGTTTTAGTCACCGAGGTGAGTGAAAATCGCGATTTTGTGGTTTGCGTGCGATTTTTGTAGAATTGGTCTATAACACCTATAGGCCACGTTAGTGCAAACTTTTATCGCACATAACTACGTTTTGCGGTGCGTGCGATTTTATTTTTATTTTTGCTGATTTCGTTACATTGCTTCCTGTCGTCAGAGGACAACGATATACTTAATTTTAAACAAATCCACTAAAATTCAAAAATCGCACGCACCGCAAAACGTAACTTATTTGCGATAATAAAACGTGGCTATATGTGTTATTGTGAAATTCTTTAAAAATCGCACGCAAACGTGACTCCAAGTGACCCAAAGTGACTCGGAGTGAACCGCCTCAAGGAGTAGTCACTTATGGAGTGTATACCTCCGGTATACTTCAAAGAACTAGGAAAATATCCTCACAGCAACAAATTCCGCAAATCATTCTGTGGAAATACCCATATATAGGTTCACAACTTAATTTCGAAAGAATTGCAATTGTGACAAAATTTCAGCTCAATTGAACAAAAAAAAATGGATCATGTACTTGGCCGGTTTTGAAACCCAGTTCATGTACATGGCCGGTTTTGAAACCAAGTTCATGTACTTGGCCGATTTTGAAACCAAGTTCTTGCACTTGGCCGATTTTGAAACCAAGTTCTTGCACTTGGCCGGTTTTGAAACCTTATCACCAAAATAAATTTAAAAAATTTTATATATCTGTCAAAAAATTTTTTTTTAATCTAAAAACATAGTAGAACGATAAAGCATGATCCAGATTTTGATATATGAGAATATCTCAAAATTTTATTTTTTTGCACTTGGCCGGTTTTGCAACCTCAATTGTAGATTTTTTTAAAATAAAAATAAAAAATAAATTAATAAAATTACATTAATTTTTGGCTTTGGATGTTTCGAAAATTATGCCCCATATGTATATTTATGCATGATTTGCGTATTTGTTTTTGAGCGAAAATAAGTTTGAAAGAGTCTTCAAGACCTCTCTCTGCTTTCAAGTTCAAATGCATTTTTCACCCGCACAACCTTCCGTTTTGTTAAAAAAATTTGTGGCGTCAGGTCACTTCTTTGTGTTTTCTTTAGATTTTCGTTATTACTGGCAATTGGTTTGGGTGTCAGAATGAAATGAATTCAATCTGTACCTTGTCCACTGCCTACCAAAATATATTTTCATAGCACAAAAAGTGCTAAATAAATTTTGATTTAATGGCCCATTCCTTGCAATCTATGAGCAATTTTTTTTCGTTAGAGGTAACTTTCACACCCTTAGGAGTTCGATAGCTAATATATGCTACTACAATTTTCTCAGCTTCAGCTTCCAAAGAAACGATACATTATGTAAATGAAAAAATATTCGATTCTTATTCGGCGTCTTACGATAGTTTGATCTGAGTAGCATCGGGAAAATATTGCTGTGTCACACTCATATGAACCTACATACATGCAATCAACTAAATATAAATATTTAAAATGAGTGCTACATTCCACAGTTTTTGTTTTCATAATTGAAAAACTCAAAGTATTAACTACATATGAAAATCCTTTGAGTATAACAAGATATAAATATTTTATAAATTTGTTTATTTAATAAAATATTCAACAGAACGAAATTAAATTTAAGGTATTTCTCTGACCAAGAGATAAAAACTTTTAACGTAAAATTTAAATCAATTTTAAACTTGCAAATATTAAACGCATATTAAAATAAACTTTCAACTTGAAATGAAAACGAAAAACCCAACTCACCGTTGCCGTTGCTGTTGCCATATAACACCATGTCAAAGTTTTAACTTGAAGCCGCTTTATTTGAACACTGTTCGTTCTGTTCAGTTCAGTTCAGTTCAGTTTGGTACGGTTCTTTAAAAACTTTTTACTTCACTTTCACTTGATGGCCATTTAGCAGCTGGCACACAACTAGAAGTAAAAAGGAATACAATCTTGTTACTACGTGTTTTGGTCTTCTGTTGTCCAGTCTTGCTTCGAGTTGTCATCCTTTTTTTATTTTTATTGACAGGCCCGTGTAGTCTGCTGAAATAAAACAGAAGGAGGAGGGCAAAAAGTTAAAATAACATAAATTTTCAGCTATGTTGTAGTTAAAATTTTGTGCTTTAAGTAAAACGCAATCATGTCGAACCCAAAGAACTCAGCCGATATTTCCCTACACTTTACCATATCTACCTGTTTGTATACACTCAGCGTGGAAGCAGTGACCCCGCACTGCGGCCAAAATGAAAGTTAAGTCAATTTTCAACTTGTCTTGTTGGTTTTTATAAAGATATTTTCTTTCGCCTTTTGTTTCTTGGTCGTGTTTTTTTTTGTTGCTTCTTTTTTTGTGTCTTTTTGTTTTCTCTGATTACAATGGCAGACGAGCTGGCTTTGTAAGAAAAATTGCACACGTACGAAATATAAAATTTAACAACGAGAATGGGGTGGTGCTGAGAAAATAAAATAATTTTAAAAACAATTTTCAAAATAAAGTCAAATTGCTCGTATTGCAATCAGCAAATATTATAATTGAAAAATTAAAGTGGTATCATGCAAAAACGATAGTAAAAAGATGCCCCAAAATTAACAGAAAATTTCAGAAAAAATTAACAAAAAAAAAAAAAAAAAAAAAATAAATCGCTCTTCAAAGGAATATAAGAAATTAGGAAATTTTTAGCTCCATTAGTGGGTATGTAATTGAAACACACACCGGAAGTGAAACTTGAAGGAAGGTTAAAAAAACTTTCTTTGTTCAAATTGTTTAATGGATTCTTTACTCTTTAGCTACTTTCTGTTTCCATATTATCATTTCAATGTATCGTAACTTTAGAAAATTTCATTTCAAAAGTCTCCTTTTAAAAGGTTTACAAGGGTTATCATACTGGTACTCCAACTACATTCCATATATCCTAACTTCAATTTTCTATTTAAATTCAATTTTTCAAACCACACTAAGAAATACAAATACCAACAGCAAAAAAAAAAAAAAAAACAGAACAAAATCAAACACAAGACAAATAACGAAAATTTGATATTCTTAACACGCACAAATTTTAAAAACTTTTCCAAAAACATCTTCTTTTCTTCAATGGCATCACTAGCAGCAGTTAAAATTTGAGATGTTGCTGAAATGATGCTTGCTTTTGTTGTTTTTTCTGTTTTCTATTGTTGTTTTCATTTCAAGTTTATAGTTAAATTTTTATAAGTACCAAATAAATTTCCCATTTTTTTCGCTATCCTTTTTTTTGCATTTGCAGAACCCCCTCCCAACACAATGGCAGCCTCCTTTGTACTGAAGTCAATAACGTCGGTTTTACTCAACGCGATGCCTTGGCGCGCAACTTCTTCATTTAAATATTTTGGTAAAAATTTTTCTCATTGGGCGCCATAAATGACTTTGTCATTTTTCATGAAATAATTGAAATTTTTAGTCAATTATTTACGCAACGAATTTATGGTAAAAGTTTGCAAACCGAAAAATAAAAAGTTAAAACAGCAAACAAAAAGCAAAAAAAAAAAAAAAAAAGATATTTATGGAGTTTTCTTGCTTGTTCTTGTGGTCTGGAATCTGTTTGCAGTGGCAACAATTATGCCGAAAAGAAATTTCCTCTTTGCGAAAGAAATTTTATGTTTAACCCATTGATGATATTAAAATTTATTTGTGTCAGTATTGGAATTGCTGTTTTTATAAGAGTTTTATAAAACTTTTTAAACAAATAGTTTGAAGTATTGTAAATTGTACACGATTTTAAATAAAAACCAAAAGTTAATAAAAAATGTTACCCACAAAAAAGTCGGAGACTTTGTTACCGGATCTTTTCATTTTCGGTATGCTGTAATTAATCTCAAAATTTAGGGTGGTAACACATCCACTCACTAATCCGATTTTAAACCAGAAATAGTTTTTTTTATAAATAAAATTCTTACACCAAAGAGATGTACATAACTGTTTGCCTAGTTTGGTAGATTTTTTAATTGTATGGTAGATGCCACGCCCACTGAAGATATTTCATGCGTTTTCGATTGAGATATACCTTAAAGCAAGATAACCACCTACCTAAATTCCATAACAATTGCCGTAATAGTTCACTTGAAATAGCGCTTTCTATTTTTTTTTGTTTATATGGGAGGTGCCACGCCCACTGTTGAAATGGCATCTTATTTCATTTAAATTCGAGCTTTTTATTAACCAACACCTCTACATCAAATAATATGAAGATTACTTTCATAGCACATTACCTACATATAACATTTCGCATTGCTGGTATATGAGATGCCACGCCCACGTATATTCTTGCGGTCACTTTTGCTTATGAGATACCTTATGGCAAGTTTATTTGTGATATTAAATTTCTTAAAATTACGTTATAAGTTCTCTTATTATAACGTTTATAAATATTGTGGGCTGTGTCACGCCCTTGAACGAGTTTTGCCAGCACATTGACTTAGCTTGTATTGATGACTGTTATTAGTGGCATCATTTCTAAAATTTTTATGAAAATCGTAGATGCCAATTTCGTGCAAAATCAAAATTTTTAATTGTTGAAAAGTGCCACGCCCACTTTTCAATTACTCCTAATTTTAGTACAATTGAAGAAATGATCCGTTTAACAGTTTTCATCGAATATCGTGCATGGCTTTCGAGATATTTCATTGTTCAAATTTAGGGCGGTGCCACACCCCTGTAAGAGTCTTCAAAAACTTACCCTATCTGAATAAAAAATCATTCATAAAATTTTATTTTATCGCCTTCAAAATAGGCCATTGATATAATCCTCTATGAATTTTTCTAGGGCTGAATGAGGAAAATCCTTTAGATCATCTAGCAAATTTGCTTTCTATAGGTTTCGGCTAGTTTTTAAGACATCATTCCGAAAATTTTTGGTTGGTTTAGATGTCTTCTACGGACCACATTTTAGCATCAAGACATCCTTTATCAAACACAAACCTTTAATGATGCTTATGATATCGGAATATATGTTTACCCCTATATTGCTGGCAAAACTTAATTCAATAAACAATGGGTTAATTTTGTCAAGATATATATATAAATTTTATGCCAAGCAATTGCTGAAAAAATTAAATGGAAAGTAAGATAAATAAGCAAACAAATTGCCTGTAGAGCCGAAAGAATTGCAGCATATAGCAGGTGGTTATCGTATTTTACAATTCATGTAATGTACAAAACTTTTTTGCGGTAATTAATTTACGCAAAAAAAATTCTTTTCAATAAACCACCAAAAGAGTAACTTTGAAAACATTTGTTGTTATATAAAATATGAAAATATTTTACAAGTGGTAGTGAGAGTGAAATTATTTGTAAAATTTTAACGATGGTTTTTAGTGATCATGAAACCTTTTTAATTAAGCAGCAACTTTAGGTGCTTAACAAAACAGACGAAAATTATATTTTTTTTTTGCAAAAAAAAAACTAAAACGTAAAGGGTGGAGGATTCTCTGAGGAAAAATTCCATATACATATATGTATGTATGTGTGTATGCTTTTAAGATCATTACTCTTCACCCTTAGCCTCATTCCTGCAAATAAATGTTTTTCATAGACACTGCTATAGATGAAAGTATACAAATTGTAAAACTTTTAATCTATCTCGTTAAAGAAACTTAATATTCTTGTCTATTAAACTTATCTGCTTATATTTTTTTATCATTTCAAATATCAAAAGATATTTTGAGCGTTTCAATATGCAATATTTTCCTATTACTTACTTAATCAGAATATGAAGGAAAATATAAACTTGTATACCAATTAGGGTGTTTTTTCTACGCAGACTCTTTTTTTTTTAAATAACATTATACTTTTTGTAAAAAGAAAAATCCAAGCCCATAGATATTTTGAATTTAAACAATCATAGATTGCTGAAAGTCGATAAAGTTTCATCAAAAAAAATTTTTGGGAATGCTATTAATCTTTCTACAAATTAAAACATCATAGCCGAATTTTTCTTGCTTAAATTTTCTATACTCTAAATAGATGAGATCAAAAATTTTTCCGGGATTATAATTTAAATATCAGAAAAAAACCCTACTATGACTATATGAAACAATATAAAATCTAAAATATTTTCTGTAATATTTTCACAAATAAACAACTCCACTTTGATATATAATTTAAATTCCATTTAATTTTAAAATCAAAATAAACAAGCTGGAAAATAAAATACATTAAAAAATACAACACAGGGATCATGTTTCAAAGAATAAAAAAAAAAAAATGAAAATCAATACTAAATATTTAGACTTCAACAAAAGAAATGGAATTGCGTTCCAATGTTAAATTTTAACATTTTTCTGATATGAAACTGCAAAAAAAAGTCAATAAAATAATACCACAATAGCAACAGCAACAAAAATAAAGTTAGAACAAAATAAAAATGCGATAGTCCTTTGTGTGCACAGCACATTTAGACGTAGACGCATTAAATACACACAGAGAAAAATATGAAATTTAAAGTTCTTAGAATTGCACAAAGTGGCATAAAATCAATGCTTGAAATAAATGATCATAATATAACATATGTACTCAGTATTGTTTATAACAGATATATTTAATGAAAATTAAATGTAACTCATACGTCATGGTTAACTAAACAAATTTGAATAATTTTTTTATTTAAATTGATCAAGCATTTTTTTTTTCAAAGTGTCCAGCAAAATAATAACGACGAAAACATTTTTAAAAATTTTTTTTTTCAAAGTGTCCAGCAAAATAATAACGACGAAAACATTTTTAAAAATTCTCCACCCCTCCCCCCTCACTTTATGAATACTATAAAGTACAAGTACAATAAGAGCAATAACTGTGGTCCATTAATACAACAGCGTACAGAACTCATGGAAAATCACTTGACCTAAATATATATACTATATTGTGGGCTAATAGCAAGTAGCAATAACAAAAACAACAACAACAACAATGACAACAAAACTACAATAATAAGCACAACAAAAAGGCAAAACATTTTGTGAAGCAAAGTAAAGAAGAAAAAAAATAGACTTAGTCCAACAATGAATGCCTTCGCAACGAGCAAAAAAAATGTGGCGTAAAAATAGAAGAAAAAACATATGAGAAGAAATGTAAAATAAAACATAGGGATATGATGAGAAAACCAACATATGAGAAATGAGCTACCAATAAAATATGGTGAGAGTAGGATGGGAAACGGACATAGCTGAAGACCAACACAAATTCAATACTATAGTGATATGAAGATTTTGAAATGGTTCAGTCGATGTGGTTGCTTTTTTTCTAAACACCTTTTTCTTTTACATTGGAAAAATATTTAGAAAAGTGAACAGATTTTTGTTTTATTAAATTAAATTCTTCAATAATTCGATAATATTAAACACCACAGCTAGATAATGTACGCTATAAAGAAATACTTCTCAAACCGTTTGATGATAACATGAAAAAATGGTTACATTTTTTGTGTATCATTCGAAACTCTACGTTGATAATTGCTTTAAGTAATTTTTAATATGATAGAAGACCTACATTTGAAGAAAAATTTTCTTGACGTTTTTACATAAATTTTTTGGGATGTTATATTTGCTTATAGAGATATCAAGATTAAGAATTCGCTAGCAGATTTATTTCTAAAGAAACATCGCTCTGAAACAAAAATGCTCAATTTTGGCTATTTTAATTTATAGGATATTGAATAAGCAAGAAACTGAAAAGTCACACAAAAAGAAAAAGAATATTTTGCCTATTTTTCATATGAAAAACTTATTGTTGAAATTGTTTCTTTTAATCCACAGTCTCTCTTTTGCGGTTTATTTTGCATGCGATTTAAATTTTTGAATTAATCTCGCTTTAATTTGGCTAATTGACCATTAACCTTTAAGCAACTTTTTCTTAAAATAATTTTCCTTAATATGCGTCTTATCTTTGGCTACATAAAATATCTTTATAAAATATTTAACCCTTGGTCGCCTTTAAATGACATTTCGTAGGGTTGCTAAAGAGAAAGGCCCAAACCGACCATTAGACGTAGAATTAAATTCGGAAAAATTTTCTAAAAAAAATGTTTCTCGCGAAATGAAGAAATTCAACTTGATATCGAAGAAATTAAACTTGATTTTTTAAAAATTATAGAAAGCTTAATTGACTCTTGCAAAAAGTTGCGTTTTGCCGTCACCAAAATATCACATCGATATACGCAATACTAGAGTTACAGTAGAACAAAATGTATCACTTACGTACTAACCAAGCATTGAAATATTTTTTTTTGTTTCGTTACTACTTTAAAATTTAAAGTTCATTGAAACGAAATATAAATTATATTTCAATGCTCGGCAAGTACGTAAGTGATACGTTTTGTTCTACTGTAACGCTAGTACTGCGTATATCGATGAGCTATTTTGGTCTCTCGTATATACATAGGTAATTTGCGGATAAAAGGCACTCCCGCAAAAGTGCCCTTATTCCACCCACCTATTCAATTAAAATTTATAAATCGTTAAGCTTTAAGAAAAATGCTCTCAATTAAGAATAAGCCGTTTTCGACAGTTGGGACTTTTACCAAATGTAGTTTAAGCCTTTCTGTGTTGACAAAAAAAAATTTCAAGGAAAAAAAACTGATGCACTTAAAAATTTTTTGATTTGAAAAAGTGCCTCTGGTTTATGATATTTGCAATATTTTCCACAAAACAGTTTATTTTGCAATAAATGCCATCTTTTCATAAGATTATGAAAAGTTTGAAAAAAAAAAATTATGAAATTCCGTTATTAACTAAGGAAATTTCGACAATTTCAAAAAAAGTCCTTACAGAATTTTTTTTTTATAATTTTAAAGGACAAAGTTCAAATGACCATAACTTTGAAAGTTGGGCTCTTTCAGCGAAATAAAAAAATAAGGGTCCCTTAGAATTGAACGCAGATTAATATCTGTAAATTTCAAGCAAATCTATAAATTTTTTTGGTCTGCCTTGATCGATTTGAAAAAAAATGTACCCTATAGGAACAATGTTCAAAAATTTTTAACTATTCATACTATTTGCTTTATTACAATTTCGCATTGCATCATGTTTAATGAAAACCCTTTATATACATATTTTTATAAACATAGCCTCATAAGACCAGTATTTGTTAATTTTGTTTCTGCAAAAAAACAAATTTTGCCTGGAGCTTTTTCAGTGCATTTATTTCTTTCTTTAACTTTTACAAATAATGAACAAAAAAATAGCCTAATCATTTAATTCGTAAGTTTACTAGTTTTCAAATATGTATATTCAAAAACAAAGCTAAGTGCTTTGTTATACTGAGAAAAAATTAAAAAACTTGCTTATGTAAATATTTTCTTAATAAAAATTTATATATTTTTCAAGCTCCTCGACTAAAATTACTAAGAAAAAATCGAAAGTCTAACACAGAAATCGGTTATATTCAAAGTTTCTTTAATTCTAGTCCACGGCATACTATTAAAAAAAAATTTTGGAACAAAAAAAACTTTTAATGAGTTCATTATTTTATGATCTCATGAAGAAAAAATTGTGTGCACGAAAAAAAAAAATCTATTTAAAAAATTCAAGGAAGAGTTTTTTTATCAGTTTATTTTGTTTTTTCCCCAGAATAATAATAAATAACACTGTGTGACAGCTAAAATCAGCGGGAGTTCTGACTACCGGGAAAAGTTATTTCGGTCAAAAAAAAGTTATACGTGTCCGGGCGTTTCGCTGGGTCACGTCTAGGAATCGAGATATATCGATTTGAAGTTTGTAAGTATCATATAGGGGAATTTCGTTTGACATAACTCGAGAACGACTAGTCCGATTTTGCTGCAACAAACTTAGAAAAATTAAGAATAACAATTGCTTTAATCTATTCATATACTGACTGTTTCTCTACATAATCAACAGTTTTGTAGTTATAAACAAATTTATGAAGAAATAATATAACACTTTTTCCTTTTTTTAGATTTTTCATGATTTTTAAAAATAAAAAATTTTAATTTTTTAGGCAAAAAATATTAATATACCCAGCGAAACGCCGGGACACGTATAACTTTTTTCTGACCGATATAATTTTTCCCGGTAATCAGAACCCCCGCCGATCACTGACCCCTACCATATGTCGCACAGTGTAATAAATAAATATAAAATATTTTATAATAATATAAAAAGCATTAAAAATTATTTCTATATGTCATGTAAAAGAAATTTAAAAAATTTAATTTCACGGTAACATGCTACGCGTATACTAGTCTGAAATAAAAACTCAAGCACTAACATTTTTTTAACATAAAATTGACATATCGATCTCTTTGCAACTCAAAAAATAACGGACAGTCTATTAAACAGTGTGAATCAAAAAAACCGAATTTACCAAAGCGTTGAAAAATCCTCAAGAGAAAATGTTTCGGAAATTGTGACAAGAAGAAGTCCAAGTAAAAGGGAAATGACTGCACAAAATGGTATTGTAAATAATATTTTCTATATTGTGGTGAATGTGTAAAGAACTAAAAAGAAAAAAATGTAAAGAAATAAGAAACCTTTAGAGCGATAGCTTTTTGTCGTTAAGATGATTTCTTTCAAATGCCTAGGAATAATTTTTTCTCCATGATTTCTTTTTGTATGAAATTAAATAAAGTTTTTTAATGGACTCAAAAATTTATTGTTGTGAAAGATGAAATGTGGCAACAACAACAACAACAACAGCAACAACAATGGAAGCAAAAGATGAAAAAAGCACAAGAAAAAATGTTTATTATATCATAACAGTTGTGTCCGTGTAGTATATGAACATTATGATGATTATGATAATAATTCCATTTCATTTCACAAACAGAAGTTTCATGAACAAAAATTTGTTCATTTCAAAATGAATTTTATGATGATGATCGTTTATAAGTTTACGTTGTGCTGCATTTTGGTAATCAATTTATATTACAAACAAATCTATTACAATTTTACATTAAATCTTATTGTTGTAAGATTTAATATAATTTCCGACTATACTGACCTTTTAGTGTTAAAATATGTTTCCTAATGGGAACATTAAACTTTTAGTTTTGTCGAGATTTTGATGTATTACACTCCTTTTGGGAATCAAAGTTTTTTGTGTTTCTCTCTTCCCATTTCTTTTTTTTTTTCATCACTCACGCACACAAAACTTTAAACATCTGCTGTTAATAAAGTTTAACAATAATGGAATAAAAAGTTAATGTTTCTTTTATTTAAGATTTAAGGCAAATGTGATTTTTGCTAAAGTTTTATGATTTGGATTTATTTTGCTGTTTTATTAGATTAAACAGTTCAAGAAAAAATAAAAATCCAATACATACAACGTTTATTTTTGATGAAAAAGAAAAGAAATTCAAAATAGTTAGCGTTTATTTTTGATTGAAAAATGTATAAATCCATATAACGACTATTTATGATCAGAGAAGAAAGAATTCAAAACTCCGATTTTGATCCGATTTTGATCGAAAAAAATAGAAATCCAAAATAACGATTATTTTTGATCGAAAAAAACAGAAATCCAATATCACGATTACTTCTGATCAAAAAGAAAAGAAAAAAGCGATTATTTTTGATTGAAAAATGTATGAGTCCAATATAACGACTATTTTTGATAGGAGAGGAAAGAAATCCAAAAAAACGAATTTTTTTTTATCGAAAATATAGAAATACAATGTAACGATTACTTTTGATCAAAAAGAATAGATATCCGAAATAACGATTATTTCTGATCGGAAAGGAAACAAATCTAAGATACCGATTATTTTGATCGAATAAAATAGATATCCAAAAAAACGATTAATTTTGATTTTAAAATTAAAAATCACATAAATAAAAATCATATCACACATCTACGCTTTTTTTGTATTCCCTTCGTTGTGACTTTTTTGACTTCAATAATAGAAAATAACGGTTGTTTACGGTCCTCTCTGCCGCGAACATTTCAATGAAGAAAAACTTGGCACAAAAACTTGTGGGCCTTACGAATCGATGAATGTACAGACATCAGTAACAAAAGTTTATTACACATTCCGACACCAAAAATGTTCCATGATATTTATTAATTTTTTATGATGTAATAAGGTCTCCTAAGTTCAAAAAAATTTTTGATAGATTTTTTTCACGGTTAGTTTTTTTTAAAATTTTTTTTAGTGTATTTTTTGTATATGAAAGGAGATATTGTCAAAAAACTGATTTTTGGTGCCATTTCTCCGATTTGGCGGCGCGAGTGGCAAAAATACGAGGTAGCAAAATTAATATTCGGAGACAGCACATTGAAATCTGTAAAATTACCCATTTTTAAAACGCACGGAAAACTTTCCAGGTAACCTCTTTTTTGTAACCAAATACCTTTACCAATAAGAAAAAACTGAAAAATTGGTAGAACTGGTAAAATGAAATTATTACAATTTACACCAAATTTGCTATAACTTTGGCATTTATGAACGGATTTTCAAAAACTTGGTATAATTACATCATAAAGAATTAAGAAAGTTCATGGAACAAAAAAAAAAAAAATGTCAAAAAAGTCGGATAGTGTTATTGATACGAATCATCAGAGGTGGTAAAGTCAGATTTGGATTTACTGTCAATTGAAGAAAGGAATGACAGAGAATGGTTTTTTTTTTACCTGGTAAACCGAAATTTCGTATTAAGAGTGTTATAGTCACAAGCTGTACTAGCGTTTGCATTGACGGCGCTACATCCTTATTGGATCGTAAAAATGTTTCGTGGCTTATGTTTGTATAATGACAAAAATAATAAACTTAAATTATGTTTTAAGCTTGACAGCCACTCAGTTAGACCAAATGCAATGATTCTATCAAAAACTTAACTAGTGAAAAATTTTCACGTGAAGATAAAAATCCACCAAATTTAATATGCAAATGCGCACATGAACAAAACGACAATGCCCAGTCAGATGAGTTGATCTCCGCATGGGGACAATTGAAGTAAATTTCTATATTGGCTGAATTGCTTTGATGGACGTGGTGGTAGAACTTGACTTTCCAACTAAAGTTTGCCCAATGTGCCATTTATTTTCAATCATTGGCTGACTATAGTAACGTTAGTAGTCGCTTCATCTCATGAATACAACATCACAGCATCATCACACTTTAACTATTCATTAGTTTGTCACTGCTATAAAAAAAGTGAGCGAACGACGGCCATATAGAAACACTAAATAAAAGAGTAGTGTGTATTAGGGTGATCATTAACTTTGTGATACAGTCATAAAAAATAAATGTGACTTTTGATATCACTTTTTTACCGACTTGACTGTCATTTTGCACAATTATTGAAAGTAAAAATTGCTATTTTATCTCATTTATTAACAGTAATCATTTAAATATTAAGGTGCTTACAAAAATTTCAAATATTTTAATAGTAATATTTACGAATATTAACAAATTCTAACAGATTACTTCTAACTGTATCAAAACAGTTTTAAATAAACCGTCCCCTCTACTTCCCTATATATGGTATGTATGTATTGCATTTTAACTCCATTTGGTTACTTTGGGGTCACCATAAGAAATATCATTGCTGTGGGTGCTAAACCGCACTTAAGTTGCTAACACAAATACAGACATACGTTCAAACAGAAACAGAAACACAGACATAGAACCTTAGATCAACGAGAATAGTCAATTCAGCACTAAAATATGCTGCGAGTGTATTACAAAACGGAATTCATTAAATTCCAAAAATTACACACACTAACTCAATTGGACACTAACACACACACCACACACACACATACGAAATCTTCCCCTAACAGAACAGTATTAAGAAGTGAATATAAAACATCAGTACGTACGTAAATATAGCGTTGGGGCCAACAAACTATTGACTCTAATGATGCTTTGTAGCTTTGTAAATGCCGCGATGCATGAAATTCACGTTTATGTCATCGTCGGTTCTTTTCATTTGTGTAAATATTTTGTTCCCTCACTGTGGCAACACTGGGCGCACACAAAATTAAAAATGGAACAGCATGAGCTACGCGGTTTGAGCTACAACTTAAGCTGAGCATGTCGTTGTACTTTACATACCGCAGCACAGTAAAACACAGAGCGATAGAAACTTTGGTGACATACGAGCAGTCAGCAAAATACCCAATTGGAATTGAGAAAGAAGTGCTTTGGATATGAGTATGCCATAGTATAGAAAGAATTTTAGTTAAAAATTAAAAGGCGAACAACATCATTGTTCCATTTATATATATAAACTGTTGCTTGTGTGGGATAGGAAACTTCGTTTTTGTCTGGTGATAGTCCAAACCGTTCATAGTATTTTTGTGTAATTTGATTGCAATACTTAATACTAAATCTTTCTGCCTTTGCCTTTCAAATATTAATTTTTTTAATTTAACACCTTCAAAATAGCATTATAGAACAATTTTTCTTTAGAGTAAGATAATTTTCTTTCTCCTTATCAATAAATTGTGACAATATCAAAATAAATTGCAATTTGTCATTGAAATATTGTCTCATGTAACTGTAACATTGTTATAAATATTAAAGTATTAAGAAAAACCATAACCTACTGGGAAAATTTGCACACATTTACAAAGAGAGCAACACTGCCAGCTCTGCAAGCTAACAAATACTTGTACAATGAGAGTTAAACTTGCCGTTGTAGCATTTCCTTGTAATTACGTGATGAGCATACTTTCGTGGTTTGCTTGCTAAGCCAAAAAGAAAAGAGCAAAAAAAAACCTCAATTCGCAAACGCAAACGTTAAAAATTTAAATCATTTTTTTATCAATTTTTTTTCTATGTTACTTTTTTTCTAATTTTTTCCTGAACATTTTCATTTTCTGCTCTGAACATGTTCTGCTGCTCCTCTTTTAATAAAAAAATATTTTTATTTTTTTTGCATTTTTTATATTCAAACTCAATATAACTGCGTGTTCTACTCTACCACATGTACATCAGCCATGAGCTTAGGTGTGTGTGTGTGTATGCGTGTGTTTGCTGTGTCAATGAAGAGTGTTAAAAATAATCCTCTTAAAATTTGCTGACCCAAGCAAATGAATAAAACGAAAAAATAGAAAATTCCATAGAAGACAATTAAGTTATAAATTAGCGTCAATTAGTTTCTCAACATTCAGTATAGGTCGTGCACAGTGAACTATTTTCGCACACAGAGTGTTTCAAAAGTAAGCAAAATAATGGGAAGTTTTAACAAAAAATTTTATATTTAGGCGGGGCCAAGCCCATAACCAGAAAATATGTTTTCATTCCTATATTAATGGACCGATTTTAATGAAATTTGACATTGAGCTAGATTGAAGCTAGAAAAGATATATTTTTAAGTGAGATGTGCCACGCCCCTTGCATATTTTCAAAGCAAAACTAGTGTATTGTGGATTTTGATGAAAAATGTTTGAATTTTGGCCAGTGGGCGAACTAGTTACAGAATGTACTGAACCTATATGCTAACGATTCCCAGCTGAGCGGAGCGATGACGAGTAAGGGTAGTTTGATCCTCAATGACTTTCAGTCCTATAGCTTCCACTGCTATGTCAGAGCGCAGAATGCGCGTAGGTGCTCTTCCGATTCATCCATCGCTTTCGAAACGGGTTTTCAAACCCCTCAGTTTTTCAGTTGCCACCTTAAATATTCATATTATTTGCAATCTGAAAATTTGTGAAGTTTTTAGCATAAAAAGTGTACTGTGCATCGAAGGAGGAGTACAAAAATTGTGCTGTGTAAAGATTTATAGAGAATTGCTTTGAAAGTTTTAGTCAACATTTTCAAAAAAATTATAAAATTTATAAGTTGGTTGGTTATAAAGCCTTTACGGTAAAGAAGTAAAGCTGAGCTGAAAAGAGAAAACAAAAAATCACGTATTCTACCTCGAGCAACGGCTATAAAATCTTGCGCTACGCTGACTACGTTGTTATTTTTTATTCAATCTTTCTCATTTAAGTGATATGCTATCGAATAATATGATGAAAAACTATTTGAAAGAGCAACTTTATTCTTCAGCACTACAAAACTTGTTATCTTAAGATCCAGTGACTGAGTAAAGAACAAAATTTGAATAGTTGTGTTGAAAAGGACGAAAATTGATGGATGATGGCAAGTTAATTTTAAATTTTTGACTATTAAAGCACCACGTAAAGAAAGAATATTAGAATATTAAAAAATTATAACGCTCTAGATAATATTCACAAAAAGGACATTTAATGAAGTTTTTAATTCAATCTTCGATATATAATCGAGAAATAAATAAGTATAAGTGAAAATTAAGAACATTATGAAAGTGTGAGGGAAAAGTTGGAAATATCACTGTCTTCAGCAGTTTCTCAACTTCGAGAAAATAAATGATAAAGGTCTCTTTTTCGGAACATTAATTTGAAAAGAATAGCTAAAAGAACGCAAGATATAATATAATATTTTGGTGGGTATTAATCAAATAGCTTGTCATAACTCTCGTTCCCAAAGTCTCTAGTAACTTGTTGAAGCATCCATCCAAATATGAGGTAGTGTTTGCATAGCGCTGCCACTTAATCTTTTCTTATCTGACGTTTCAAAAGTATAGCGTGTTTAAACTTTTAGTTTCTTAAAACTTTAAGATAAATAAAACTATGGTATGGTACATTAAATCTTTATTTAATTGGGAACATAATGACACTTCTAAAAAAGTTGACAGTAAACCAAAACTTCTTTTAATACAACTTACAATTAGTGTATCAAGGGTGAAGGGTATACTTTCAGTCAGGGTATTTATTCTTTAAATGAGTCTGTAAAGTAAAGTTTGGGCGTGGCAGTTATGAAAAAGTATATATTCTTGATAAGAATTACCACCTGAATCGATTAGGCCATCTCAGTTTGTATGTCTGCCTGTATGTTTGCCTGTAAAAATCATAAATAAAGTAAAAACGTTTCTTGTCCTTGAGAATGAGCGTAATCGGACCACGGACATGCCTACCACCCTTATAAGTAAGACATTTAAAATACTATTTTGAGAGAGTTATTTGATTTGTATATGCAAATATTTCAAAAATTCTCAGAAAAACTAAGACAAGCTCTGCAAAAAAAATGGCGAATTTCAATTAGAAGTAAAGAATTTCCATTCCCATGCAAGTGGCAACAGCAAAATGATACCCTTAGAGAACTATTTAAATTATTGAAATTAAATTTCATACAAAAGTAAGAAAGAATCGAGAAACTGAGAGAATTGTTTAAAGCACTGACTTCAAATTTCACACAAATACACGGCCTATCATCAGATAAGAAGTTGGCGAGAAAAGAGGCGTGTGAACACTCATACAATCAAAATTTTTAAAACGGTATCAGAGGCATAACGTGCATATCGGGCTCTCGGAGCAAAACAATTATTTGCCACCCCTACCGAAAAAAATGTTCGTGGTTTTGAACAAACATTTTACCATCCTTCCAAAAAAAAAAAAAAAAAACTGAACCAAAATAAGATACCAATACTACATCATTCACTAAAAAAAAGGTCCTCATTTTTCACTTTCGAAAACCCTAACAAATTGAGATACATTTCACGAAAATTTTGCCGCTCCCTCAAGCCTTGTCGTTCCCTCGGCCCCTCTTAGGTACACTACTGGACGCTATACAGGTAACTGTTTAACTAAATATTGCCAAATTCAATGTGGCTACGTTTGGCCAATCAGGCGGAAGAAATACCCTTTCAATAAAAATTTAACACTTTTCCTGTGAACACGGTATTTTCATAGGAACTGACATATATTTTTCAGCAGTATTTTTGAAAATATAACGCTCTATATTTTCAGACACTTGATTTCAGGTTCTCTTGCAAAAATCATAGATTTAAATAATATTTTCTCAGACAATCCAAATTGCACCCCTTACAAATGTTTCTATTTTTTGTGTACAAAAAATAAACTTTTGACTATAAAACATTATTATATTTTTATTCATTTATTTCACTCAGTTATCCTATGTTAATATTTACTATATATAGTATAAATAAATAAGTCACTATTGACGTCATATTTATAAAATGTCCTTGTTAGCAATGCAAAAGCAAAGAAATTTCGTCCATAGCAAACGAAAAAAACAACAAAAATATATGAAAAAATACAGAAACTACAAAGCGCCATATTAATTTCTTCATATGCGCGCGTATATTCCTAAAAATGTCAATGCAAAAAACAATAAGTGAACATAAAAATTCCAAATAGAAACCGGGTTGACATTTCTCAGTCAAGAAACCATGGAATTTATAGATGTATGTACTTATATGTACGAGAAAATAAACAACATATACAAATGACATATAAACAAGAAATATGCAGCGCAGACAGATAGACAGGCGGATAGACAGACAAAGAGATAGTTAGATAGTTACAAATATAACATGGACCATACAAATGTTAGTGGAGATGGAGAAGCGCATGGGCGCTTCGCGAACATAAAGCAATTGCAAGTATAAAGAAACCGTGGCAGAATAGAGAAGATTAAAGTTCGTGACACAATAAGCAAGCTATACATATATGTATGTAGTAGTGAAAAAGAATGTCAGACAAAAATTGTGACAAATATCAAACACGTAATAAAGTGACATAAAGTTGATATACAAGGATAAAGTCAGAAATAAAACGCTTAGACAATTTTGCGCTATCAAATTGTGCCACAGAAAATAAAAAGAAGAAAAAAATCAGAAGAAGAATGTCAACTTCCTCGCTGAATCAGAAATAGGCCATTCATTTTGATTAATTGATTTCTAAAATATTTAGATTCGAACATCTCCAAATCCCATATTGCTCTAAATTCATGCAACTGCTTTGAAAATATCAGTTTCTTTCGTATATTTTTGCCTCTATAATGTTCAGAAAAGGACCCAAGAATAATGTAAAAAGAATTGTTGTTTATATGCAGTAAATGCAAAAGTTGATATTTTAAAAAGTAAATCTTAAATAAGATAATATAATTCATATTCAAATTAAGTTTGAAATTAAGAACCAAACGAATTTTTTAAATTTTCGGTGTAATTTCATCACACAATTTGTAGGGGTTTATACAAAACCAGCATTTTGCTGTGCGGTCATATCTTTATTTTTATCCCTGCAAAGTTTTTATAAAATTTCTGAAAAAAATTTCAGTGCTTGAAGCTTCAGGAAACCCCACCCCTTGTACATATATGTCTTTCGTTGCTAATTTCTCAAATTTTCGAATGTCAAAGTAAACAGCATGACATGCCATCACAGTAGAACAAAAAATATGGCAACATTGGCTGTCGCAGCAGTATGTGAATACTTTAGTAAATCCAAAAATTGTTTAACTGTGTGCCGAAGATGATAAATTGCTTGGTATTTTCAATGCTATACGCTAGTGCCATCATCTCTCACTCATCATCTTTAACGTAAACAGCAGCATGAAGCGCAGCGGGAATTTTCAAACTTACTTTTTTGCAGACAAACTTATTTACTGCATGCATGTCGTTGAGACAAGCTACTAAAATAGTTGGAATTACATGTAACTAATCTTGTGCCACTTATGTCCTGGTATGGCAAGCAATATAATATAATTATATTAGGGGTTATAAGTCAGTAGCACTTTTTTGAGTTTGAAATTTGTGGCAGCGATGTTATCAATTTTAGATTTCTGGAATTGGTAATTTTAAAGTTATGGAATTTTAACTGAAAAAAGAGCAACTAAGCAATATTTAAGGAACTGTTGCTCCGGATTTCAAACTTTAGCGTTTGCGTGGTATTTTTTCAGACACTTAGTTTTTCAAATAAGATACATATTTAAAGGAACCAAAACACTATTTTTATGCAACAGCATGAAATGATGAATGAAGAGCTTACAACTTATAAATACAATTGATGTCTTTCAAAGTACATTGAATTTAAATGAATCTATAAGCTTTCTCTTCTCCAATCTGTTCAAGAAATTGATTTCGTTCAATTTTGCGATTACTTGTTTTCAATCACTCGTCGACCTCCTTGATATGTTTTCCACAGCAACAACAGGCATTTTTGGCACTCGGAACCACCTCTTATGATGGTCAAAATCAATATTCGACCTCTTTCCATTGATTGGTGCATAATTTTTTTTTTTTCGAAAATGGACCAAAATCAAGCATTTTGGGACTCGGAACAAGCTCTGATGATGGCCAAAATCCATTTTCGACCTCTGTCCATCGATTGGTGCATAACTTTTTTTTTTGAAAATGGACCGAAATCTGGCATTTTTGAAACTCGAAACCACATCTGATGATGGTCAAAATCCATTTTCGACCTCTTTCCATCAATTGGAGCATAACATTTTTTTTTCGAAAATGGACCGAAATTGGACATTTTTGGAACTCGAAACCACATCTGATGATGGTCAAAATCCATTTTCGTCCTCTTTCCATCAATTGGAGCATAACATTTTTTTTTTCAAAAATGGACCGAAATTGGGTATTTTTGGGACTCGGAACCACTTCTGATGATGGTAAAAATCCATTTTTGACCTCTTTCCATCAATTGGAGCATAACATTTTTTTTCACAAATGGACCGAAATTGGGTATTTTTGGAACTCGGAACCACTTCTGATGATGGTCAAAATCCATTTTCGTCCTCTTTCCTTCGAATGGTGTATAAAAAAATTTCTAAAATTGGACCAAAATCAGACATTTTTGGTATTCATGGAACCTCAGTCTTCTTCAATAGAATAATTTTTGCTCAGACAACGTGGTTTTCAACAGTTCACCATTGCTTCTTGACATCTAAATATGGAAAAATATATGTATACCCACATTTGTTTTTTTGACGTTTTTGAACATTTTTTGAAACGAAATATCTCAAAAACTATATAGGATGAAAAACGATTTAATCATTTTTGTTACGAAATACTATAACTTTATAAAAAAAAAATTTAAAAAATTTAAATAAATTTGTTAAAACATTAATTTTTTTAATTAAAAAAATTTTTGTCAAAATAATTTCAATTTCAATTTTTTATATGTTATCCTCAATCAATCCTAAGAATGCATGCGTTTTCATATCGGAATTCCCGCCACAACTTTGGAAACTACGAATTTTTTACTGATGGCCTTTGTCAGTACTTTACGGTCTTTGACTTTGTAAAACGGACCAAAAACCTATAACATTATATCAGTAGCAATATTTTAAGCTATAAAAATATACTTTCCAATAAGCTATGTTATAAAAATCAATTTAACCCGTCGCCAATGAGCTGGGTTGTGACGAACCCCACATGATTAAAAACAGAGCCAACTTTCCCCTGACAAGAACATCGGCCATCGCGCACTCAATACCTACAACTAGCACAGTAAGCACGTTAAGGTGAGCTTAACCTGTAGAAGACGAAGCATGCAGGAAATCGCTACTGGGGTATACCACACCCCACCTCATTGGCCGCATTGAAAAAAACCTATGTAAAAGAATAGATGGTAGCTCTGAGGAAACATCTAAAGAACTACAAAATTGCAGTAAAAAATAAGTTTATGTTATTTAAAACTTTGACCAATCGATATATTCTTTTACAGTACCCGATCAAGTAAAATATGTTTCACTACAGTGAACCTTTAAAGCGGTGTATATTTTGATGGTGCTGAAAACATAATATTTGATTGTGAATTTTTGCTCTAAAAATGTATGGCAATTCCAACATTTCGACGTTTTCGACAATTGCTAGGTGAGCGACTATTTATAATGAGCATTCGCCCTAAATAAGAAATTATTTTGGGTGTTTGCTCATTGGGAAGATTGAGCACTTTTTTTTTGGCAACTGCTAATTTTGTTACTAAATATAATATTAATTAATATTAATCAATTAGAATATAGTTAAAAGACTTTTGTTGCTATTACAAAAAAAAAAAAAAAACACCCCTTGTATCCTTAGTTCATAATTTCCATTTTAATATCGATTTATCATTTGAAATTGAAAATCTTTATTCAATATTTAGCTTTATATTGTTTTTTTCTGCATTTCGTATTTGTTAACATATGTTTCCGCTGCTGTCTTGACAAACTTGACATGTCATGTTAGGATTTGTTCGCACCCTTTCTTATCCTTAGTTTCGTATTGGGATTTTAGAGGTCAACAGAGAACAATCAGTAAGCCATGTTAAAACTTTTACAAGTATACATATATATCTAAACTTTGAACTTTTGCTGACTTCTTTTTGACCTGTTGCTGACTTACTGTCTGCTTTTCTGCTACTTCCGAAGCTTTTGTTTCATGCTGTCACTGCTGTTGCTGCTTTCACTGTCTTTTGTTATGTGATTTTCGTAAGTTTTGTATATTTATGTATCTTTTATATCCTTTTTCCTTTGTCTCTGACATGAAAACTGATTAAATGTTAAAAAGTTAGCGCACGAATTTTCTATGCACACATACCAACATAGGTGTATATACGCACGATTGCCTACTTTTAAGGCAAATACTCGTGGATTAGGCTTAGCTTGTTGAAACATAGTAAGAATTATTTTCTGTAACAATATGTTGTGCTTTTAATGTTGGTATTAAGTGTTAATAGCGAACTTATCAGACTTAAAGATAAATTATGCATATCAACTACAGAATATTCCTTTAGTTTACGAATAAATTGAAAACCAATATCGCCAACTGAACCAAGCAAACTTCAATAAGCTATAATAGAAACAAGACATTATGAAAAATTATCGCTAAGGGAACCAAGTGAGGTCCTCGTGTCCACTTGAACTTGAATGAAATTATTTTGTACGATTCTATTTTCTTGCCGGACTAGTTTGAACTCATTCTAGAATAAAATTTAATATTTTCTTATAAAAACGAATTATTTGTAAATTGAGCTCAACCAGTAAATAAAGATGTTTGGTAAATATGTTTGGAAATAACTGTTAGGATAACACTGATTAATTTTATGCCTTTAAATTGCATTTAACTTAATTTTCGACAAGTAATACGAAATAGGTGTCATACACGCGTCATACTTGTTTAACATAGGAAAAGTAGGTATATATTTATTGAAATATAATAAGTTTATATCAAAATATAACGATCAAAACAATCGCCTTGGCAATTGAAAATATTTGCTGGAACACCACTCATTTATTGACATTTCTTGTATCTGGTTGAGCCTATGCTAAATCTAATCAACAGATGGCATTGTTTGTTGCAAAAATCATGCCAACTCACACAATTTTATTGTATTTGTAAGTATTAATGTATTTGTGTTAGTATAGGAGTTTGGTGAGTGAGTGTGGTGAGTGATTTATTTAGGGATTTGCTTACAGGCATAGCCATCGGATGTGTTTCTTGCCTTCTATTGCATCTTTTAATGCCTCAATAATTTTTCAACCTTAAGGGTATTTGTTTCATGTTGTTACAATAATTTATCTACACTTTTGAATAACAACAAATCATTAGATGACTAAGCATTTTACGCACTTTAATACTTATTTTGAGAAAAGATAATTTTTAAAGGGAATATTATTTTATTCAGGCAATAAGTGATATTAAAAAATTACGTTATAAATTAGGCATTATATGAAATGAATTAATTCTTAAATTTTAATTTAAAAAAATTAATGAATTTTACGTTGAAGTCTTCTTTCAATCGTCCTTTCCATAATGTTCAAATACGCAAATTTAATTTTATCCTCCCGTAAAATTTACTTTGTTGCAACTAACGAGAATTTTGCGCTTAGCATTCGATATTTCCATACACATAAACTAAAGCACCTGGCTTATAAATTTAATACCCAATCGATTTTATGCATATCTACGCATTTATGTATATTTGCCTTAAACACGCGTTTCAATTTAAAATTATCTCTAGCTAAGTGGGCAGGTCCAATCATGATTTTGGAGAAATCGATTTTTTTGCATTTTCTTAAAGTATACTATCTTAAAAATATATTCTGAAAATTTGAAGTCAATCCGACAGTTACTTTTGGAGTTATTCGGCAATAACCAAAGTGCTCTCGGTGTAAGAGTACCGAGCGTAAAACTTTAAATGCATTTTTCTCAAAACTATGTTTTCGGAAGCGGTGACCACTGTAACTCGAAAACCGCTCGATAGATTTCAATAAAATTTACACAGTTTTTAAAAAAACATAAAAATCTAGTGCCTGGTCGAAGAATTTTGTTTTTTTTTTGTAAAAACCGATTTTTTAGGAATAATTATTCATAAAAAACTGTTGGTTTTTTACCGAAAATCTGAAGGTAAATGTTCCTGAAGCCGCCATTTTGTTGATTTAAAAAAAAAAAATAAAAACCTTCGATCAGGCACTAGATTATTTACTTAACTAACTAATTTTTCTTATCCGATTGATTTTAGATGGTCACCGCAAGACACTATGTATGGGACAGGGTCCAACACAACCAGCTATAACTTTTTTTATTTTTAATATTTTTTTTTTTAAACTTTCGTCAAGTCAAGTTGAAACATTATGTAATAATTCCCCATTATGACTTTTATTAAATAAATTAAATTAATACCAAAAAAAAAAATTATTCAAAATGCCCTAATTTTCACGGCCATGACTGGACCTGCCACCTAATGCAGCTGCAGTGAATACCACGCCAGTCAAATGAAGTATTGAAATGAAAAAATCATCAGCATCATTTGTTTTGTTTTCAAAAAATTCTCAAATAAAGGATCGTTCCAAATTTTTATGAAACAGATATGTACTATATGCGCGGTTACGAAGTCGTACAGAAGTAATTCCCGGTCTTACCAGAAGGCCATTTTTGCCTCATATGGGAAAAGTTGTTGACCCTTTTTCTGCTCAGCAATAGTAAAAAATTAGCTCATAAAATGGCAAAAATTTCAATTTTTCCGCGGGAAAAACTTGATGTCATTTTCATTTTCATCGCTAAACAAAAATTTTAAGTCGAAATAATCCTCAAACTCTTAGCTATTGCAGAAATTTATGAATTTCTACCAGGCCAGCGGCTTTGATATGAATTTCATGGCTTGGTCGCATCGATCTCGGTTACTTAGTAACCCTGATAACTTAGTTTTGTTGATTTCTGTTTTCTAAGGAACAAGGATTTGTGTGATGAACATTTCATTTCTGTACGATTTAGGACGTCTTGCTATTCTCTTATATTTTAATAATTTCTTATATCATTTCCTGAGATATGTCCGGTTTAGCTACTTAATTGCTTTACACTCAGAAATGTATAAAGCCAATTTTTTTTAACATATGAGACCATGAGTATGTAAGTATATCACACAATTTAAATTTGGAAAAACAGATTGAATGCATACTTTGAATTCAGTGTCAAAAACTACAAAGGAAATGATTAAAGAAATTTAAAAAAAGTAACTTAAGCGTTGCATATGTTTCACGCTAATTCATATACTTATGTCCGAAAAAATATTTTTCCACTTGGTGCCAATATCTAAAATTTATATTATTTTATTTTATTTATTATATTACTAACAAGTTTGTAGGAAAAAAATTACCCTATTTCGAACGCAAATACTCGTATATTCAAAAAAATAAAAAAAATATATGGCGCCAAATTCCATTTGGAAAAAAAATGGAAAAAATTTGTTAAAAGTTTTTCTGAGTAGTCAGCAGTTTAAAAAAATAACACTGTGCGTCACCAGCAGCATCCGAAACAGCAGCAAAAACAACACTGTATCAAGCTATGTTGATGCAACAAATTCTTCTGCAATTGCAATTCGCCAACATTTTATATGCATTTTAACTGCATTCATTTAATTTCACGGACGAATAAATTAACGAAATTAGTTGTGCCACGCGCCGCCGCAATGCGTTTCGCTGACTTCACTACATAGCAACCAAATATCGCAGCCATGTGGTCACCATGTCACCACATGTGGTCACCATGTCACCAGCAATCTCATCGTCATCATCCACTGTGAAGCATTTTTTTTTGCAACATTTTATTATAATGAATTTATTAAGACTATTTTTGGGATACGTTAACGTTCTTGCTTGTTTAAGGAATGGAAACAATTTAAGCTTATCTCTTAATTAAAGAAGCATGGTTTAAGTTAGTCTGAATACATGATTTTTGGGCAGGGTAACAATAACAATATGCTGGCGTTCATACAATTGAGATGAATTGAGGCTACTGATTGCCCATTGAGTTTTTGATTAGGAAACAATAGTATGGGAAGAAGTTGCTAATACTCATTTAGACGCTAAATAAAACTATAAAATATATCATATAAGTGATACACGCGGTTTCACACGCGTACGTCTTGTTGTATATTTTTTTATAATGAAATTACTCCCTTAATGTCTCATTCTATAATCTCTCTTCAAAAGAAATAAAAAAAAAAAATTAAAGAGAGTTTGTCTTTTGAACATCGAAACCAAATACAAAGGGTACAAATGAGATGAAAATTAAACAATATTGAAGAACACTAAACTCAAGAAGCAGCAGCAGCAACGAAAAATCAAACAAAAATTTTAATGTGAGGTTTTGTCAAATCTTAATCCTTAAAAAAAATATTTAAAGGTAAAAAATAAAGATAATAAGTATGCAATAACTTTCTTTAGCACAAACATGTTGTTCTGAAAAATAAATTATTAAAATCGGTTTAGTATATTTTGCGCCAAAGCGTTACAAACAACTCAAGTTCAAGCTATAAAATTATGGCCTCCTTTCTACTATAAAATTTAATTCAGAGTAAAGAAAATTTGACAGCTTCTCAGCAGACGTAAAAATGAAATCGATGTGAAATCTTTGAAATTATGAAAATCCATTCAAGGAAAATATTTTTTTCTGAATAAGTTGACTAAAAGAGTTTGTGAAGAAACCAGAAAAGCCCCTGAGCCACCAATATAAGATCGCTTAAATGGATTTTGAAAGTCGCCGTGGGTCTTAAAACCTCTTAAATGGAAGTTCTTACCCCATTTTTTGAAGAAAGATTTTACTGTACCGAAAAAAAAAATTATTTCACCAAGCAATCAAAAGGAACTGAGAACTAATTTTAGAGTTGTCTTTTGAACATATTTATGAAAATTAAAAATTAAATTCACCAATTAATTAATTTTAGAAAAAGTTGTTTGGAATTCTTTAAGATGTTTACCGACTCAAAGTTTTTTGTGTTTTTCTCAATATAATTGAAAATTTAATGCTGTAATTATAAAGTTTAAATGTTTAAACATTAGATTATATATTACCTCGAAGTTGGTCCACTCGTCAAATTAATTACTGTAGTTGTATGTGCCAACAACATATCATAAGCGTAGTAACTTTGTTTGTTAACATGCTCATGGTCAATGCACCGCTTTGTGAAACGAATGACCACATCCCACCAAGCAAACTTCTGTGTAACGAGTACTAACTTTATGAGCAAACACGTTGCTTTACTTTCTACTTAAGTATTTTATAGTTTTACGTAAGCTTTCGCTAGCACAATTTCAACTTATCCTTTTTAATACAGGCTGCGCAGTTCAAAAGTTTTTAATTAAAGCTCTGCAGGATTTTTGAAGCTAAAACTAAAGCTAAACAGGAACTCGCAAAGCTTCTATGCTTGTTTATTCAATTTATACTTTGGATTTAAAGTTTGATGCAAACAAGCTTTAATTAGAATTTGGCTTTAATTTAATATTTAAATAGAGAACAACAGGCATGAAAAAAATCTCTTTACAGTGAAATGTACATGACACATTGGGGAATTTGTTCAATCTACTGCTTAATAATACACATTCCTTGATGTTGGTATCTGGCCAGTCAGTCAGTCAGTCAGTCACTCAGTCAACTCGGTTAATACAAAGCAACGTCCAGTCATTAGTGTCCTTTTTAATGCTTGTGCCAAGTGGTCTTGTGCTAAAATGCTTCTTGTAGTTATGTGCATGTAATTGTACATAGTTTGTGAAATAGATGTCGAGATTTTATGCCACCACGTAGGAAAATTTGCTACAAACAATTTTCGGTACAGCTTACTTCATCTTATTATATTACTCGTATATTCCATTAAAAACAAAATTGAAGCCAAATATTTTCCAGCCTCTGTATATGTATATTTTCATGACCGCCTATAGCCAGGTAGACTTTAATTGAAATCATAATATACTCTCTTTGGTTGGAACCGAGCAATTCAGGGCCTTGTTGACTATAAACATCCAGTTATTAAGGTATGTAGTTGAGCATCGAGCCGATACCGAAATGCTGATCTAGACATCTAAGTCTGGTTCTGTCTAAGGCAGGAAAGCTTTAAAGAAAGTGATGGTTTGCATTCAAACAGCTTGTGCAGTTAGAATTAAATGGAAAATATAATACTTCAGCATGCTTGCCGATTGCCCAGTAGCCAGTGCATAAAAACACCAGATAGAACTGGCTGTTCTAGATGCTTTTAAAAATTTCCAGTTCTTCGGTTTCGGTTTCGGATTGCAAATACGAGAAAATGATCCTCTTAATTAAACCGCTCAAATTCTGTAGCAGTTTCATTAGAAGAAAAGCTACGCCTTGTTGTTCATTAACTCTTTTATTTTCCTCAACGTTCCTGTAGCATGGATCCCATATGATATCAACTTCGTTGCATACCAACTTATATCTGATTTCCGAAAATGCTCGATATTTTATATAAAACTTTTCGATACCTACGGTCTTACATCGATCTTTAAATATATGTATGTACATACTTTTTGAAATATTACGATAATTTCGATCATTCAATGTCTAAAGTTTTCGATATTAATTTATACTCTTCAAAGTTTTGGTACCATTCGGTTACTCTTCCCTCGTTTTTTGCCTCTCACATGCTTTTTCAAACTTCTTGACTTTCATGCTCTCTGTTGCACTTTTTGATTCTTCTTAGCTTGTATCCGTATTTTCTATATAAAACGTAACTTAACATTTTCATGTCAAATCGTATTAACAATTTGATACTTTTTCTGTTTTCGTTAAAGTCTTTTAACGAAATTATCCTTTAGTTCTTAAGTTCAAAATTGTTATAAATATCTATTTATTTTCCTATTGGTAAAGTTTTCTTTTACTTTTAATGTTACCACTTTGTACCTCTGCTACTGCCTCTTTTCAACAGTACTGATATCTCACTTGTAATCATCATAAATGTCCTTTTTACCCTTTTACTGTTTTTTTTTCATTTGCTTTTTATGTTCTCGTGTTACTTGTATTGCAAATACACTTCACTTTTCTGTTGTGTAGTCTCTAAAGTATACGTTAGGGTGTTCCTTTATTTATTTTTTGAAATTATTCATTAAACAGTGCATCGTATAAGAAAAAAATTTTAGTTTTGGATGCTTAATGTTATTAGAAAAGTATTGTAAAATAAACTCAAGCAAACTTATTTATTTATATTTTGAGTTATAGTTTTTAGGTATAGACAATATTTTCTTAATGTCAGTTGATTTAAGGACTTTTTGGTCGAAAAATCAACTCACATAAAATCTAAAAATTGGTCCAACTCAATATTTCCTTAAATTTATATTTCATTCTGACACTTTAAGTAACTCAGAAAATATGTTGATGAATACAAGGGGATCCTTTTCGTTTTTTTATAACTAATCTTAATAACTATTATTTGAAGGTCAACAGACTATGGGTCTTATCATGGAGCAAGGAGTTGAAGAATTATTGCAAATAACTTAAAGAAATTGTTTTATATAAAAATTTAAAAAGGAGTCAAAACCGTAGAAGCTATATTTTTCTTGACATTCGACATAAAAGTTTGATTCTATTTAATTTTTAAAATAAAATTTATTTAATAATCATTTCAGCAACACTCCAGTGAATTTTTTTTTGTGACTAAAAAAAACTAAGTTTGGAAGCTATAAAATCATCCGAGGGTCATTTAAAAACATTCGTAATAATTTATAGCTCACGATGTGTTGAAAAAATTTGATTTCATTTTAAATGAATAGTAAATGTTTAATTTTTTTAAATAAAATTTTTGTTAAAATCTGTATCTTAGTAAAAATTTGTGCCCAGCGGTACTTTCATAGAAGATAAAATTTTCTTAAAATGCTAACAATCGTAGCTACCTACATATATACATATGTGTCTGAAAATTTGGTCCAAAAAAAAAGTTCCATAAAGAAAATACCCTAATATTCATGTGTTTGTGTTGACACATAATATATATTCACAGAATATATAGCACATGAATAGGTGTAAATGTTTTGCTATAAAAGAGTTCTTGCACAACGCAAAAAAAAATTATGTAAAAGCACAGAAAAAAAATTTTTTACATCATACAAAACTGAAATGTTCAACTTACAATGTAAATATGGGGCATTCCATGATTTTTTTGTAATATTTTTTTCTCTTTTTGTATGGGTAGAGAGTATTCTACATAATTTTCATAAATTTTTGGAAAGTTTCTAAAATTAACGGGTTTAAACTAACGTGACCAGATATTTTTGACCAAATCGCGGAGCAGGAAAAACTTGATGAAACTATTTTTAAGATTCTTTTGTTTTAACTGCATTTAGGTACTAAAAAAAAGGTGCTCACTTTCAAATCCCGAAAACAGTAGCAAATCAGATATCTCCATTTATTTTTAAGGAAAATCATATATTGACTATTTCCAAATCGTTCTTGCATTCTGCATACTTTTGTTTTACCGTTATTTTCGTAATAACTTTTTATCATGGGACATACATATATGAAAACATTGTATGCACATATAGCTTTTTCGCTGACTGTACTTCTGTGGACTTGAATGATTTGTTTGCTTGACTTTGTCAGCGAAAAAGTTAAATATGCGTACAATGTTTTTATATCTTTCCCTTGATAAAAAGTTTTTACGAAAATAGCGGTAAAACTAAAGTATACAGAATGCATGCAGGATTTGCAGAAAGTAATTTGGAATGTTGCTTATGTTATTTTCTTTGAAAGTAGTACCGTAGAGTGGCTTGGCAATGATGAAAAACAAAAAATTGACATTTCAATTTTGGAAAAAAAAAATCTCCTGACCTCAAATATGTTTTCAAGCATTAAACTCATATCATGTCTTTCTCATATTAATACAAATACACAATTAAATTTTAAGCTGGTTTTTGAGAAAATCAGCCTTTTTTTCATAAAAAGCGCTAATACTCCGCCAATTTTCAACAATTTTCAAAATTTCGTAAAGATTCTGACAGAGAATCAGAAGTTCTTTAGAATCAAAAGACAAATATTAATTATTTTCATTTGGATGAAACTAAGACTGCAGTACTGTCGCGCTTATCCGGACACATAGTTTCGGGGTATGTTCGGATAACTGAATTTGTCCGGAATACAGAAAGCTCAATAATTATTATAAAAATTATATGTAGAATGCATATTTGAGTCGTATATGGTTGTATTTCATTAACTTTTTAATGTTTTTATAGAGAAATTGTAATCATATGAGTAAGGAATAAAATGACTGAAAAAATCCACAAATTTTAAATAAACAATATGTCTGCAAAAACTCACGAGTATGAAAATGTACTCAAAAGAAGCCCCGTAATTTAACGAAATAAATTTGAAAAAATCAAAGTTGACATGTTCGTGCCAGCCACAGTCTATTTGGTAACCAAAGCATACTTTGAATTAGTTTTGTCCGTATTGTAGAGGCAAAATTTCAAAAATGTCCGAATCGTAGAAGTGTCCGGATTACTGGTAAGTCCGTATTAGCGATTGTCCGGATTAACGCGACTGTACTGTATTTTGAAAAAATTTTCAGTGGTTAAAATTTTAAATGGGCATAACTTCGTAAAAAATGACTTTCAATCGAATCGGGGGAAAATACGTTCCCTTAATTACTTTAAAAAACAACATATTTAATTGGCAACCAATTCCGCAATTTGAAGTCCCTCCGACTGCATGGTTTGAAATAGATTCGGTCTCCAGTTATTTGTATTATTTTTTTTGTATTTTCTAAAAAAAAGGTCCTCACTCACCGAAAACCCTAGCAAAATGAGACTTATTATTTTCAATGAAAACGCGGAACGCGCGGAGCAGAAAATCAAAAACGCGGACTTGCTCCGCGAAAAGTGGATCATATGGTCAAGTTAGTTTAAACTCTTATGTTGAAAATTGTTATGTATTCGTTTCTTAAAGTTGAGTTTGGTAAAGCGCAAATCTTTAATGTTCATGTATTTAGAAAAACTTTACATTTCAAAAAAAAAAAAAAAATAAACGTAAGTTTCCAAATATTTATGTCTCTTAAATAGCTTATTAAAGATAATTAAAAAAAAAATGATGTAGAATAAGTAGGTACCAAAAGAAGAAAAAATTTCAAAACATTCAGATATGCTAAAGATAAATGGTGTCCGACCTAGCGTGAAATTCCCCACATATAATATATCTTTATAAACATTGTGTTTTTTTTTTCAGTGTTCCTTTGCATTTGTCTATTTTGTATTAAACCTTTGACTTTTGCTTTTTGTTTCTTTTGATTTTCAACATGACATACAAGTGACATCGTCTAGGCGACACTTTACCGGAAATTGTAGCTAATTGAAGATGACAGTATAACGTGTAAACTAAGTATGAAGATCTCTACCATTGAATAATGAGAAAAATAAAAAATAGCAAATTACTTAAATTTAGAAACATAGGCACAAATAGCGATTGTAGTTTAATTTAGAATTAAAAAAAAAACAAATTTAATACACGAAACAAAAATAAATCACAAAGTCTGTGGAATAATGTATTTTTATGCGGATATTTTATTTAAAGTGCAATTTGTTCTTTGAACTTCGAAGCCCTATACAAACGGTAAAAGAAGAAGAACAAGAAATACAACAATAACAAAACAGATTTCAAGAAGCAGCATAAACATAAATAATGAAAAACCAAAACAACAATCTTTGCGTGAGGTTTTGTAAAAATTAAATTCTAAAAAAAAATATATTTAAATTTAAAAATCAAAAAAAAAAAAATAATTACGCAATAACCGTCTTTAGCACAAATTTGTTGTTTTAAAAACGAAATATTTAAAATCGGTTCATTATACTTAGCGCCAAAGCGTTACAAACCATTTTTATGTTAGCAATTTTATATAAATGGTATATATCGTATAGATGACAATATTTTTAAGTAATAAATTTTCTGTGCGACTTTTAAAGTGCAGCTTTGTCTCTTTTACGATTTCTTATAAATAAATTGAGAAATCTGGCATAATAATGAAACATTTGCATTAAATTAACATGCTCTTGACGCTGAAAGTTTGGGAAACAATTGCCTTATAAAACTTTTGATTGCAAAGGCCTACTTTCTATCAACACTTGATACATATTCTAAGTATAATCTCTGTTCTCAACAAACAGCTATCGTCAATTTAATTTTGTATTTTTTATAGTTTTTGAAAGAATCTTTCAAAATTCTTGCAGCCCTACTAATTCGTTTCGTTCTCTGTCTTCAAATTGATACCACTGAATTTAATAAACTTTTAAAACCATTTTCCGAAGAGAATAATTTCATTGCAGTTGTTTTTAATTATAACATCACAACAAAGAAAAAAAGAAGAGAAACGATAACAACAACAATGTATTGTCCAAAGAACTGAATTAAAGTGTCAATTGAAAATTAATTATGGATGCTCAGTGTTTTTGTCAGCATCTTTATTCGCACGTTTATGCAATTTACTCATTTATTTCATTACCACAAAAGTCTGGCAACACAGCAAAAAAAAAAAAAAAATTGAAAACTTGATATGCGGCATCAGCAGCTATAGCAATCGCTTATTTGATCATTTGCTGCAAGTTTGTTGTTGTAATTGTTACGCTATTTGAAGGAATTACTTTGATGATAGATCCAATAATCGAGGTATTAAAAGATATTGATACTTTTCAGATTCTCACGAAGTTTACAAGTCATTGAAAAAGAAAATTAACGCGTTTCTCTGATGGTTTTTTTCTCTAAAAGTCTGAATGAGCTTTGCATGTGTTTAGGGCAGTGATGGGCAAGTACAGGCACTTTCAGCCCTCATGGCCCGAATCGTTATTTGACGCACAAACAAGCAACCAAAAGTTCGCAGAATTTCAACGCTATCTGCGCACAGCGTTGAGTTGAGTTCCAATGAAAACAAAAAAAAAAAAACACACGCAGGTATTAGCGACGGTGCCGCATTGTGTCTCGACGAATGTAGCAATTTTTTTTGTTTGTAGTACAATTTGGCTTTTTTCTTGTGCTGTTGGCGAATTTGGCAATGAAACCAAAAAAACTTTAAAATTTATTTTTTTGTTGCTTGATTTTGTTGTTGCGCCCTTTTGCTAGATTTCCTTGCCCACCGCTGGATTAGGGTATATGAAAAGTTCGTAATCTTTTTTGTTATCTGAGTACATAATGTGTTATGTGCATTAACTAATAAATAAGAACACAACTGTGGCATTTCTAGTCAAGTTAAAGTTACCAAGCGACCACGATTTCATGAACCTTTTGTGGTATTTGAAGAAGTGTTTCTTTCTTGTGAGCATAGGACGTCCACCAAACTCTTCCAATGTGTACAATGAGTAAGTTTTTGAAATTAAAAATCGATACATCATCTTCAAAGTAACAAAATTCGATAAATTGTAGTCGAACAAATCTTTATAGCCATCTCTCTGTACTCTTGACTTGTAGCTTCTTTTATAGCACATGCACACGTCTTTCGCTTTATCACTCACTACCAACATTATTCCTTCTACATTGTCTTTCCTATTTTGCTTTAACATAATTCAGTCTTTTACTTTGCATTTGCTTTCATTTTCTTTTTGTGCTGCTGTTTTCTTTTATGCTGCTTTAGTCAGTAATTTGTTGCAATCCTTTCTGTAACATCGCAGCGCTCATTCTGCAAATGAAATTTTAATTACGCCCAGAGTCGCCAATTAGCATACGACAAGTAGGCGAGTGGTGGAGGTGGTATTCGGTGCAGAGCAGGACTTATGTTTGATGGTTGTGAGACGTTAACGCGTTGATGTGATGTTGGTGATGGCGAGCATCATTTTATGCGCCGCGTTGAATTTCATTGAAGTAAAACTTTCTTTACTTTGACTTTATTTTCTCTTTGAACTTTTTGCAACATTTTATTAAAGAACTGCTCTGTAGAAACTTTATGGCAGTTTTTTAAAGGAAAAGTTTTTTTCATTCTTTTTATATTCGAGAACATTAATTTAAAAGATTCTTAAGTCAAAAGTATTAACAAAAATTTATTGGAAAATGTTTTTTTGTAGCGAAACTTTGTATTGTGCAATTAATTTTATGTTAAGCTTAAGTTTTTATAAATTGAAATCAATCAAACGAAAACATATAAATATTTCATTTTGTTTTGTAACTTTAAATTGCTGCTTATCTTACGCTGAGAGCTTAGATTAAAAAAACCATTACAGAAATTACCGCAAAATACTTAGAATAAAATTTATTGCAAAACTTGAGAAAATCTTTATCAATGTGCTCATGCCAATAAATGCACTCATGCATTATTTAAATTTGAATAAATCAAAAAAAAAAAAACTCATACATAAAGTTAAATAAAATTTAAGACAAAAGATAGAAACATTCAATCTTTTGCTTAAAACAAAAAAAAAAATGAGATTTTACGGTTGCAAACACCAGCGTACTTAAACTCCACATTACTCATTTTATTGATATGCGGCAGTAACATTTCCATTTTATTCAAAATGCTATCCTTGCTACCCTTACATATTGCTCCTCATTTGAATGGAACAAAAAAAAAAAAAACGCAAAAACACAAAAGTTTATTTTCCACAAATAAAACAATGAAATCAGAAAACTTTCATTGAATAAATGTCGTATTTTGCATGGCAAATTGCATGAGTAAGTGAAATACTGAAAAAACACACACACTCAAGTAGCATTAAAAAATACAGACATACATATGTATGGCTGGGTAGCTGTTTATGTGCGTACATATATGTATGAGTGAGTAAGTAAACCAGACATGAAATACTTAATAAAAAAAAGGAAGAAGAAAAAAACAACAAATTCCCTTCATTCAATTTGGCATGAATTTAAGAAATAAGCTGATTATTGCGCGGTCTCACTTGTCACAAAGTTGTACCGAACAGAAGTACTATGGAATTCAACAGACAAGTGCAGAGTGTTACATAACAAAACAGTGCTTTAAGTCAAAAGTCATCGACTGTGATTGCAATGAGAAGCTTAAAAGTTTTAATGCCAAAATACGACGTGTACCGCAAAAAATTGGTTATAAACGAAAAACTTTCAAGTTTTTGGCAATTGAATGAGTGGAGATTTTTTTTGTTTGTTTGAGTTTTCCATGAAAATATTTATGAGAAATTTACCATTCACAGAATTTTAAATTGTCAGACATTTTGTGTAATATGTAAATTAAAATGCTAATACATAATGAAAATGTTTTACTGGATAAAAAAAAAAACTTAATTTAAGGTTATGAACGGTTAGAGTGGCAGCCAATACCACATACCATAGATAGGGCGAGTTTGCTGAATTTTCATGGTGATGAAATCTGGATTTGGTTAGAAAGCTCTTGAGAGGTAATTTTCTATTAAGTCTGATAATTATGTGCTTACAAGAATTACTATTTATTTTAATGAATTGACTATTTTAAACTCACAACTGATTCCAGCTTTTACAAATATTGTTGACTTTACCTAAAACTTTTGAAATTTTATTCCGTGCAAATAAAAAGTTCCACTAACCTTTTTCAACAGATTTGATTTTGTTTCAGCTGTTTGTTTAACAGAACCCTCGACATCCATTGAAATTCTGGTTTGGTAGCGCTGTCTTAAAATATGTTTATTTTTTTAAGATTATTTCAAGTAAATGTTGCCCGCGGTTACGACTGAGGTGGTTCATACATACGTAAGCTCCCATTTTGGCATACTTTTTGCAGCATTTCCTCTGATATCTCATCAATGGCAGCTGTAATGTTGTCTTCCAGGGAAGCAATTGTGGCTGGCTTGTCCCGGTACACGAGATGCTTCACGTAGCCGCACAAAAAATTTTCATTAGTTCTGAAAGCTCTCAAAACAGAATATGTTGAAACTTTTTGAGCGGTGCTATGCTCCCCAAAGATTCGAGGCGTTGTTTTTTCACGAGCCAGTCACTAAAATAAAATTTTTTTTTGTGTAAAAATTTAATGCTTTCTTATCTTAGAGATGATATACACCCTCTTTAAACAAATAATATTTTTGGCGGTACTCTAATCGTTTCGACCATTGCCTGAAGGAAAATTCATGAACTTGATAATCGTATTTTTTTAAATTAAGCTTGCTTATTCGTATTCTGAAAGCTTACTTATGCTTTCTATGAATTAATCTTATAAAGATGCCATATACTCATTATGTATACAACATTTTGAAACATTGCTCAGGTGAAAGCTAAAAAAAAATAAAATATTCATTGTTACAAAACTTTGCGCAATAAGAAAGTCGAGTTGAGTTAAGTCTTGCAAGTATCCTATTTAAGGAAAAGTATTACTATAATTAACAAAGTGCACGTAAAATACTTCTTTCTCTCTCGCTCTCTGCTTTATTTTCACTTTTGTTTCATATTACAATTTGAAGTATCAACTTTTTAATAGGCACGGTCAGTACCACCAATTTTTAATACCAAAAGCAATTAACTTGCCCAAGCAGCTGAACAGTAGCACAAGTAGCAAAAGCAGCTTTAATTTGAATCTTCATTAATAATTAAAATTTCAAACTTTTTGCGCCTTTTCATTATGCTGTGTAATATTTTCTAATGACTGTAATTGTTCTTCTACTAAATGTTGTTTTTGTTTCCTGTTTGCATCCTTTCTGTAATTTTTCAATATAATTTTTATTATGGCAACTGAACGCCTTTTACGACATTCTCTTCAAGCTACATTGTTTCCACTCTATCAAGGCGTACATGGCTATCATCCATTAGAGCAGCGTTGCCAGATTGAGTCATATATATGTATATTTGTTAAAAAAAAATTAACTTTAAAAGTAGCTTCACACTTATTCATTATCAAATTGATTGCTTAAGTCAACAAATTTGACGCAGCTGCCTCGACAATCAGTAAAAAAGTTCAATCTTATTTTTGAGCTACAAAATCACATGAAAAAATTGGCGTGCAATGAATTTTTGTCTTTTTTTGTATCACTTTTTCTCGGGTTCTAGACAAATCTATTCTAAATGGAAATTATCAGGCCATTTTAATATAAATTTATTAGAAATTTTGTCTTTCCACTTTTTTTGATATTGAAAAAAAAATATATCTGTACTCTGGCATTTCTTTCATATCCTATCCATCTTAATAAAGTCCTTAACAATATATTTATTATTTCCTCTTTAACTACGTTGCTTACAACTGACGATGGTAGCAAACGTTTATTTTATGCTACAGAGTTAATTGAGTTTTCTTCGCTTTGCCATAAATATTTAAATTTTATGTAAAATCAATGAACAATTCAAAAATTGGCTAGAGATTTTTTGTCACAATCAGTAAAGCGTAAAGTTTGGTTTCTGCATTAATTGTTAACTTTTGATTTTTCGACACCCTTGTTTTTTGGCAAAAACATGATAAATCATAGAACGGATTTCAATGCAAGTTCAGCAGTTACTCAACACGCTTTCGAAGAACATTATTTCAATGTTTAATGAAAAAGTAACGAACAGAAGTAGAGCTGTGATGTGTTATAGAGGTATGCAATAAGATGTTTATCATACGTCCTGTTAAAGCTCATATTCTCATATATTGAGTCAGTGATGGCATTTTCGGTACATTTGTACTTTTTTCAGTACATTTGTGTCGCAAAAAATAGTCGCCATATTTAGTACATTTGGCGCATTTTCAGCTTGCGCTTGTATGGGCGGTTCCATGCTCTCTAGAAATTCAATAACTTTTTATCTGATGATAGACCTAAACATTTCTTGTATTTGTTTGAAATATAGTTCTATTATTTTAAAGTTTTTGTTTCAGTGGAAGGTGCCACACCTACTTGTGGAAATTTACCGAGTTATTTTCCAGATCTTTATCGAGTTATTCTTACTATTTAATTTCATTACTTTAAATAATTCTCTCAGTAGGTTTGTATAGCGTTTTAAAGTATTCACTTATTAATGCACGGCTTTTAATCAAAATGTGCTTGCTTTTCAGAGCATTTACAAGTTATTTGTAAGTAATTTCATAGCACTATATCAAATGAAGTTCTCAAATCCGTAAACTAATATCGCTAGTTTTTAATCCCAAGAACCTTCTTTGAAGGAGTTGCCTGTTTATCGAATTCTATTCAATTATATTGATTAGTTTTCCCATAATCTTGATTTCCACGGATAGACACACACATAAACAAACAGGCAAACAAACAGACAGACCGACTGACACACAAAGAGACAGACGTATATCACTAAATCGACTCAGGTGGTGACGCTGATCAGAATATCATTGGTGGACCGAAAACGGGCACATTTTGTATACAGGACCACCTCTGGTGATGGCCAAAATACACTTTCAACCTATTTTCATACATTGGTAAAAAAAAGTTTTCGAAAATGGTCCAAAATCGAGAGCTTTTTGGTTCCGGAACCAGCTCTGATGATGGCCACTTTCCATTACACTGGTCAACAGTGGTTTTGTTGCCCTGGATGTCTCTGAGGTTTTCTATAGTTTCAGGTACCCAGTTTACGAATATATTCATGGAAGTACTGAATTGGCTCTAGTTTTTAAGATATTGATTGATTTATCTACATATATAAGGAGTGAGATCGAAAAAATCTTAACATATATAAAATGCATTAATTTTTAAACGGTTGATCTTAGAGTTTTGATTTTTTTTTTATTTAATTGATAATATTTTACAAATTACAGAAAAATATATTTTTTATAGTTCTAACCACTATTTATGAACTCGTGGACCTTTTTGGGTAAGCCTTCCATTAGAGATTTGATAGTTGTTTCAGTTACCTTTTTGGAACAGTTTGCCCATCTCCTTTTAAAATCTTTGATATTTTGGGACACCTTTTTTATGCTTTTTAAGTTTCTTTTCACAAGAGCCCAATATCTCTCCACTGGTCTTAGCTCCGGACAATTTGGAGGATTGGCCTCTCTTGGTACAAAAACTATGTTATTACTTTGGTACCACTCCAGAGCTTTCTTGCCGTAGTGATATGATGCCAAATTGGGCCAAAAATATGTGGACACATTGTAGTGTAATTTTCATGTCAATCAATCTCGTGGTCTTTGTGAAAATTTCATTTTAAAATTTTTTTTGTATGATAATCACCCTAAATATACACCCGAAATAAAAGTTTTATAGCCTAAGCTATGGCACTTGATATAAAAGCGACGTGGTGTAAATTCGGTGTGAATCGATTAAGTTGTCTTTGTGAAAATGCTATTTTAAAAATATTTTTGTATGAGATCCACCCTAAATATGCACCCTAAATAGAATTTTTATTACCTATGTTATTTTTGGGGTGAGAACAAATCCAACATATTAAAGGTCATTAAAATCGGTCCAACGGTTCTTGAGTTACACAGAGTGTAACTAACCCGATTTTGCTTCATTTATATATAGATAAATCCATCAATATCTTAAAAACTAGAGCCAATTCAGTACTTTCATGAATATATTCGTAAACTGGGTATCTGAAACTATAAAAAACCGCAGCAAAAAAAGTTAATTTTGTTGAGCTGTGTTATCGACCTATTTTTATTGATTGGTGCAAATAAACAAAATTCAAAATATGAGCCAAAATCGAGCACTTTTGATCATACCCAAATCGATAGCCTCTTCGAGTTCTATCATTTCGAGCAGTTTTAATTAAAACAACAAAATTGGCTAAAAATCGGGCATCGGGACAGGCTTTGGCAAGGCAACCCTGGTTGGTTAGTTTCACCAAAATGCATTACTATCATTCCCGTACATTTAATCCTGTAATCTTATAAAGTCGACTTTTCTACAGCGAGCTCTCCGCCTATTCGACATTACTCTGCACGCAGCCTAACTGAAATTCGATTTGTGGTCGTGCGATCGCTGTAGACTTGCACACCACTGACATTCGCACATTAACGGTTCGTGCGAGCCTTTTTTCGTTTCTCTGTTGCCTCCTCTGAATTGTGTTAATTTTCGTGATATTCTGCGTATGTGGGTTTTTTAAAATATAATTTCAAATCAATTTAAGAAATGTTAGTTAAAAAATATTTAACGAAAATCACGTGAAATTGTATTGTAAAGTTGAAACTTTGTACAAAAGTGCAGCATGCAGCGAGGCCTCAATTGTTTTTGTTGTTGTGCAAAGCCATTCTCTTAGTGCTCAGAGATTTAAAAATTAAAAAAAAAAGAGTCAAGTAAAACGTTCTCTCTTCTACTAAGTGGAGGCAGCGTCAGTGTCGGCAGAGCCACTGTGAGTACATATTTGCAAGTTTTTTGTATGCAAATAAAATTGGGTTTTTATATTTATATTTTCAAATATATCTTTGTATATAAATGTATTCTAAAAGTGCATTACTTTAAAATATTATTGTGTTATGTTTATAACAGAAATATTGCGAAAATCAATTAATAGTGTCTAAAGCCCCACTAGAAATTCAGTTGTTTATATCATTTCGGGTAGTCATTTATTTTTAACTGGCTAAGTACTAGTAATTTATGTATGTCATCCGTTGCTACTAAATGTACCGAATTCATTAGCGGCCCCTGCCATTGAGGGAATTTTCGGTATATTTATAATTTTTTCAGTTCACTTGCGTTGTGAAAAATCATCATGAAAAATTGTCGTCAGTACATTTGATAAGTTCTTAGTATATTCGGTACATTTTTTCGTGTTCATGTCGAAAAAGTACATTCGGCATCTTAAAAGTACGTTTAAAGTCTCTATTCGGAGAGATTACGATATCCGTGGTGATTTGACTATCTTTTTTGATAAAACAAATCGAAAATGTTAAATAAAGGAAATCGATATCTCGTTAAGTTTTTGAGTTATTCTTATGTAAAATTACTGTTTTTATGTATAATTACTGTGGCAATCGAAACCAGTGTGGAAAATACTATAGGATGTAAAAATTTTTTAGTATCGATATTTCGAATACAAAACGAATAATCAATTTTTGTATTTACCATTTTCTTTTTATTTCGAGCTGTTCTATTGAAACCATTCTTTAATTTTGGCATCATTAAAATCTTAACTATAATTATACTATCAAAATCAGATTTTTAAGTATCGATAACTCAAAAACTAAACGAGATATCGATTTTTTTTTAAACATTATCGATTTATTTTGACGTGTTTTATCGAAAAACATCGTCAAATCGTGGCGCCACTGATATCGTAATCATACATAATACATTTCCATAAAACCTAAATGCCATAACTGTAGATTATTTTTCTAACGGATCAGAAAAAATTATGAAAGCTATATGTACATATGTAAAAGAGCAGGGACAATAGTTAGTTTTTCTGAGAGCACGGGCTATTTCGCATTTACATTTTATCGCTTGTGTTCCTACAACATTCCGCTACCTACCGAAAAGTGCAGGAAAACGTCTGCCGGGTCAGCTAGTAAAAATAATATAAAAGTATACACAATATAATCGAAAAAATTATGTACTTAACACACAGTTGTTTTTTAATTGTTTTTTCCAATTCACTTGCAACAATGCTGATTTAATAAAATCCCTCTTTTGACCAACCAAATTCCATTGTTTCATTTCCAAATCCCTGCATTAAACTAAATGCTTTATTTTAATGAAACAAAACGAAATTGAATTTGAGAATCATTCAAAATTTAATCCAAAAGTTTAGTTTTTACTAAGAGAATTTACCAAACTTTTATTTGTATTATTTTGGTAAACTACAAATACGCAAAACAATGCCAAAGGCTATAGCCACAAAGCAACAATTGCAAGCTAATAACTAACGAACATCAGTGTCACTACCCTCCTACCTCTAGAGCACAGAGCACCACCAAACGTGATGCAATCACAATAATTCCACATTTAATTCGTAGCTTTTTTGCCTAGCACGTATGATATTAATTATCTCTCTCGCTGAGCTGGCATGGATTGCGTAGCTCAAGCCAATATGACGATTAATTTTAACAACGAATTTGTTCCAAAAATACATAGCTGCTGGCAGGGCCGGATTTACCTTAGAGGCACACTAGGCCAATGCCTAGGGCGGCACGATTTTAGGGGCGGCAAATATTGGCAACTTTGAAATTTTTTTTTGTAATTGTGTGCACTAAATTACCTAAAAATGTTAACAAGAAAAAAAAAATGTCCTCACTTTTGATATTACAAAATTTTTTTCGTATATTTACTAGTGAAGAGGGGCGGCAATTTCTGACTGGCCTAAGGGCGGCAGATTTGTGAATCCGGGCCTGGCGATATTCTTTTTTTTTTGGTAGTGTGAATTTTACCAAAATATATGATTTTCGTGAAACCCAAAAGAGTAAATCGAAAACACTGTTGACTTTTTTTGTAATAAAATACTTACCACTACATTTTTTATTTAGTTTTGAAAATCAAACACTGACTGCTGCTCTGAACTTTTTTTTTGTTTTTGTCTTTGTGGTTTATCGGAAACAAAAATAAATTATCATCATGTTACCATAAGGTTACTGGTCAACACCAAAAAACAAAGATAAATGAAGAAACAAGGGATGAAGCAAGTTATATTAGTTTCGTTCGTTGCTAAGCGGAATCCTCAGTGACTTTTAAGCCGATCTTTTGAGATCCAAAGCAAAAATTGACACACGGCAAACCAAAAATTGTTTTTTCTCTTGACATCTTGATTTATGTGGGTATGATGTATCGTGATGTAAAATGTTCGCTTACTTCTTAATACATATTGATTTTACAGAAAATACTTTCGTGATTTCATGAAAAAGTTTGTGAAGAAGATTTCAACAAGGTTTGAGCATAATCTAAGCTAAACCAGCTTTACCGATTAGACGTTTTCATCTGGAATAGCTCATATTGAAATTCTTCTAGACAGATAAAAATAGCTTAATTAAGTTTTAAACGTTGCATTTAACGAAGCAGTCGCTCTTTAATTTTATTTAAGCGTCTTTTATATATATCAAATCATTACACTGTCCAATGCGTAAAACTTCCAGCGCACGTAGTCAGGAAAACTTTATGAAAAAAAGTAAAAAAATTTATGAGAAAATCCAACAGAAACCGAATGAGGAAAAATAATTATAGCAAGATAATTGCATTGTACAAATTGGTCGCTATGTTATTCATTCCAACACCAGTACAAAACAGAACAAATACTAGTGGTGGCGAGTACAGCTGCAGAAATGACCAACACGTAGCAACGTGGCCAAATTAGCAGCGAAAAGTGAAATAATTTCTGCTACACGAGCGCACGCACTCGCCAGCTAGTATATATTCTCGTACATGACAGCAACGACATAAACACCAATACAACAAAACATGTTGTTGGCATCATTATCAACAACAACAACAACAACAATGACAAGATTGCAAACATTCGCATTCTCATTTAATGCAAATGAAATGATCGCAATTTTGGTATTAAAACACTACACCCGCACACTTCTAGCCACCACTGTCATCAATTTTTTTTTTTGCACATTGACAACATCGTCGACAATTTTCTACTGGAAGGACATTTTGTGTATTTTTTTTGTGTCTCTGCCGCGAGCTGTCATTGTATTTGCGTTTGTTATTTCGGTCTCTTTTTGTGTGCGTATTTTTGTATAATTTATATGTACCCAGTGAGCAAATACGCTAGAAAAACGAAATTGTTAATAACAAGAAGCATAAGTACTCTTTAAAGCCAACTGATATGAAAGAGGCGTTTTCGCGCCCATCATATTGATATATTCTTAGTCAGCATGCTGAGCTCTAAAACATACTTCAATTCTAATAGAATCAGAAAGGTGTTCCTCAGCGCCTTATTAGACATAAGCCAAACTTAATATCCTTTTTGAGGATGTATTAATATGTTTTATAAATTTCGTCTAATTTTGCTGTACCTTTAATAATTTTTGAGATATTATGATTTTTATGAGGATGAACTTCACCATGAAATGACTGATGTACTTATGTTTTTTTCTCACTGGGTCCGCATTTATCGCGTATGTTGCTCATTATGTTGCTGCTAACAACATTACGTATTCATGTTGCTGCCTAAGCGAACAACACCGCTATCTTTTCACACATGCGTTATCTGCACTGTTGCTTGCTGGAGCGTTAAATGTTAATATATCATAGTTTGTTTCAACGCACTACAACTAGTGATGGTATATATTTCGGTTTTTCGCGAATATCTGAACTTATGTAAAAAAAAATTGAAACTCTTAGGAAGTGCCACACCCTTTTATTATATCAAAATTCCCTTTCTAAAAGATGCTTACGTCATAAAATAAGCATTTATATTAAATTTTATAATTCTAATGATATGGGTGTAGACTTTAGGTTACTGAGGTCAAAGGGTTTCATACCATGTATTCAGCCATTCCAGCTTAATTCAGGCAAGCAGTAAGTGGTTTGATATTGATCTTAATTTTTTAGTTTTGTAAAAATTTTATTTCCAAATGGTCAAAAATTCTTATCAAAATTATTATCTCTATAGTATATAAGCTGTAAGCAGGCCCATATTTACCTTAGAGGCACACTAGGCCAGTGCCTAGGGCGGCAAGAACTTAGGGGCCGCAAATATTGGGAACTTAGAAAAATTTTTTAAAATTTTTTTAAGTGGTAAGAGTTACACGGGGGAAAAAAGTGCGAATACTTGGAATGTCGCCCCCTAAACTACTAAAAAAATGTTGCAGTGCAGAAGTGCTCGGGTGCCTAAGGGCGGAAAATTTCTAAATCCGGATCTGGCTGTAAGTGCTTCAAATTTACTTAAAATCTGTCCATTACACCTAAATACTTTTGTTAGCGCTCCTGTACTAAAAGAGAGTACAATTGTACTGAGTATACCATCACTGACTACACTCCGCTGACCATTTGGCAGCGTAAATTACGTTTCGCTAATTTAATTGTCGCATTTTGTCTGTCGTTGTCGTTGTCGTTGTCGTTGCCGTCGTGGTCGTCATTATCATTTATGTGCGAATTCAATTGAAATTTACGAAAATTACAAACATTACGTACGCAACATCGTCATTTGGCGCAGGCACATCATTGTCGTTCATTTTTTTCATATGTCTCCTCTAATGAATACAGCGCAATCGTGTCGTCGTCGGCGTGCTGCTGTCACATGACAATCTTTCGTTTCCTTTTCATTACATTCCAATTTCATTCTCTATAGCATTTAACATTGCGATAGCCATTGCCATTGGTCACTAATTTGTTTCTTGACCGCTTGTCCGTTTGTCGGACAATTCACTATTTGAAGGAAATTGTAGTGGGTGGGGAATTTTTCGTCGTCGTCGACGTTGATGTAGTCATTACAACGAATGAACTCATTAGTGGGTTACGCTGCTTGATTGGTAGGCCAGTGGAATGAATAAACAACTAAAATGTTCTGTCTGTCTGGATGGTTCATAAAGTTTGCCATATCTTTTTAATTAAAACTAAAAGTCAGTCAGCCCGTCAGTCAGTCAGTTTTGTGCAGTAGCAAACATCGCTTAATATTGGTGGATATACTGTTTAATAAAGATGTCTGGCCTTGATAGTCATTGGGAAAAAAAATTAAATGATATGATTTTCTGGCATGAACTTAATGCGAATTACTTAAATTAAGCCATACAACTACATTTATCCATAGTCATTAGTTTATTATTTTATGCACGCATTTTGGGAATGGTCTAGTAAATATTATTCGGTGCTATTTAATTATTTAAACAGTAATGCCATCGTCGTATTCGCTTTTGCTCAAATAAGTGTGGCTTTTTTCTGAATTTAAGTTGATTGCTCTGGATGAAATAATCAAATATAAATTAAATATTTAATATAGAAAATTTATTATTTGTTTATGATATATCAACGTGCAATGAAAAATAAATTTTTAATTTGTGCTGTAATTTTCGTGCATGACTTTTTTACTGACATAATATAAAATTTTTAGTGATGAAATAAAAATTTTAAATAAAAAAAAAAATTAATGCAAAAAATGCTAGTTTCACCTATTGTTTAATGGAAATCATCAGTGACCTTTAAGCCGCTTAGTATAAATTTAGAAGTCTGATATGTTTCTCATTTTGCATAGATTTGTTAAGAACTTAAGCAACAAATAAAACAGAGTAAAACAAACAAAAGGCAGTGGACGAACACGCTATAAAAAAAACTTTTTTGCTCCGATTTGTTTCACAATTTGCCAGAGTTGTCAACAAATCTATGTAATAGGGAAAACATATGAAGTTGATAATATCTAACTAATCGACTTTAAGTTCACTGATGATTCCATATAGCAGTGAATGAAACTAGTATGTATGACTTTAGCTTCTTTCTTTTTTTGTATTATTCTTTGCTTTGTTTAATTTTCTTGGAGTTGACAACCACACTCCACTGAACAGTAAGCTCTGTAAGTCAATTATAAATAATTTTCTGTTTCGAAACACCACAATGATAATTTTAATATGATATTATGACATTTATCAACAAATTTTGCCTAAATATTAATTAAAATTTTATTTCTAAATGATTCATATTAAAAGTACATTTCTTCACTACATTTTTTGCATTGCTCTGCATATACTATTATATAATAAATTTTTAAAATTTCAATTTTGACTTTTTTTTATTATAACTCACACATTTCATCACTTTTTTATGCATCACCAGTTTCTTGTTGTATGATATATTAATAATTCATGGGGTTAATTTGAACAAAAGTGGTAAAATTTTAAAATATCATGAAAAAATAAGCGGCTTTAAAAATAAAAAAGAGCACAAATAAATTCATGGAGTAAATGGTTTAAGGTGGAAAGTACGCAAATGCATCGAACATTAACATGCGTATGTGTTTTACAAGCTGTCATATTTTGTATCGTTTTTGAAATTTCAACTGTTTTTTTCTGTGAAAATTAAGCTTATGGGTAAGCGAGTTGGGATAGTTTGATGAAATTTGGTATATCATTTAATATTTTAGTTGTACTTTGTGGGAACATAAATGAAAATTTATTCGATACCCATTGATATCATTCGATACATTCGGCTTATATCGAGATTTTGTTAATATTCGATATAATTGACTAATCGATACATTTTGACCCTTAAGACTTTTGTGGACCTTTCGAAGAAGACAACTAACTACAAAGCTGTTTAATTAAAAACATTATATGGATATAAAATTTCAAGCGTCATTTACTTCTGATATGTGCTACAAAATCTTACTTCCTTTTCTGAAAAAATAACTTTAATATTAAGTATTTTCCTTAAAAAAAGGTGCCCTGAAAATAATAAAGAAAAATGATACAAAAAAGTTTCAACAAAACAGAAATTTTTATCCAACAATTTAACATTTCTTTGAAGAACATACTTTGGAGGATTTTACCTGGATCCACAGACAAAACGACACTGCAACTTTATATATTACATTAAATTTTAAAGCCCATTATTTTGATTTTCATTCTTAACATTAAAAGTACGATGCTTTTTACCATACTTTCCTCTATAAAAATTGAATATAAAGTTCTTCAATTAAAATTAAAATATTTTTTAAAACGCCGCAAAAAAGAAAAACACTGACAAAAATACAAATGCAAACGCAGCACACATATTCATACGTATACACAGATGTATGTATACATTTATGCACAGTTGAAAGCCGCATGCACAGATGCAAGCCGCATGCAACACACATGCAGCATAAATAAAACAAATGTTGTTTCCAGCACAGCTGCGAAAACATGGCGTCATCATTTGATGCGAAAATGAAAGAGGGCCAACAACAACATAAAGGATGTGCGATCGAACCGGTAGATGTTACTGCTGCAATTGAGGTTATTGGCTGCCTGGTTGTTGTTGTTGTTGTTGTTGTTATTGTCGCTGTTGCTGTTGGTGTTGGTTTCGTTGCCGTTGACAGTTTGTTTATGAGAATTCTGTCCTAGAGATGCTGTGGTCAGCCATATGTCAATTATAATCACTGCTGGTTAACTTGTGAGTGTGATGCTCAGCGCGGTAGCTTGGGCTTTCAAGTGTCAGTGCCGGTAGTAGAAGTCGTAGTGCTGTGTGTTGTTATTATTGATGATAAGTTGCACAAGCCAAAAGATACTTTTAATTATAGGTTAGGCATTGCTTATACTTCAATTGAATTTAGTGCTTTAATTTGACAAAGGCATTATGTTTCTTGGTGATAATTTTTAAACAGTAATAATTAATTAACTTTTTTTAATACCAGAGGTCATAAGCAGTTAAAAGTTATTCGCAGAAGAGAGGAATGTTTCTTGAGATGGTTCTTTTTAGGCCGCCATATCAGGTTCACCATGTTAGAATTAAAAAAAAATGCTAAACTTCATCTGACCGAAAGAATTTTTAATGCAAAACATGCATATATCTCGTCTCATATATTTAAATAACTTAAAAGTTAGAATACACCCCAAAACATTTAGAAAATTTTGCTCGAAGTTTGTAAAAAGATCACAGAAACCCGAAAAATCTCAATTCCATATGCTATTAAACTTTGTGCTTACGAGAAATCACCGGGAAATGTCTACTCAGGGGCAGTAGCGTACCTAGGAGGGCCCGAGGGTGGCAAAATGGTCGTGAAATATATCTCATTTTGCTAGAGTTTTTGATAGTCAAAAATGAGGACCGTTTTTTTTTTGTGAGGTAAATGAAATTACCTTTTTTTGCCCCGGGCGCGCGATTTGCACGGTATGTTTCTGCTCATGGGTTTTGAAAATTTAGTATGCTAGAAAGATGGAGCACTAAAAGTTACTGCTAAGGAAGGTACAAACGCATTTCTAAAAAATATGTAATTAAAGCATGAGAGGCATCAAACCATATAATATAATATGTATTCTCATTAAGAATTTTTCATAAATAGAAATATTATAAAATAATTTATTAAAATAGACCCGCATATATTTTATAAAAAAAAAACCTAGCCACAACAGCATTCTGAACAAAACGATAAAAACAAATCTAAAAAAAAATTTTTTATTATTCATAAATAAATTTTAAAGTTGAATAGGTACACAACCAATTACCCAGAAATAGTTTTAATTTTTTTATAAAAAATCTGTTACACTTAATTGATGACAAAATATTTAGAGAAAACAAAAATGTCATATTCATAAATTCCTTTTCGCAAAGGGCAATTGCAATTAGTACCTTTGAAGCATTTCCCAAAAATCATTTTATATAATTGCCATCAAAATTACACGTGTAACAATAAAAACAACAACAATTTCAGCAAGTACCACAGAACATCTAAAATACAAATCATTTACATGTCAATGTATTTTAAAAGGATTCAATTATTTCAAATGATTACAACAAACAAACTGAGCTGTTATTGCGTGCAGTGGTCTTGAAATATTAAAACTCTGTGAATTTTATATTAATACTTGAAAAATTAAACAACAAAAAAAAAAACAATTTTAAGAGAGTTTGTTCAGTGAAAATTTAAAGAATAAAATACAACAATAGCAACACAGAATTCAAAACAAATTTTTGTGTCAGAATTTGCTAAAACTTAATTCTAAAAAAAGAATATTTAACAGCAAAAAATTAAAAAAAATAAGTATGCTATAACCTTCTTAAGCACAAATATATCGCTTTAAAAAAGAAATGAATAAAATCGGCTCACAATATTTTGCGCCAAAGCGTTACAAACCATTTCCATGTCAGTAGTTTTATATTTATATAGTATAGATAAAGTATTGAAATAATGAACGTTCCCGCTGGTATGATAGTTTTAATAATATAAAAAAATTTCAAGAAATTATCTTTTAACGGGTCTTTAAATATCGCAAAATTCACTTAATCCTTAAGAAAGCATATTTAGATGCAAAAATAAAAAATAAGTATGCTATAACCTTCTTAAGCAGAAATATATCGCTTTGAAAAAGAAATGATTAAAATCGGTTCAAAATATTTTTCGCCAAAGCGTTACAAACCATTAACAATATAAGCAATTTTATATATATCGTATAGATAAAGAATTGAAATAATGGTATGATAGTTTTAATAATATAAAAAAATTCCATAAAATTATCTTTTTTCCGGGTCTTTCAATATCGCACAATTCATTAACAATCTATAAATGGCTCCATTCTGAAATGCATTGAAGCATTCTCACAATGGCTGTATCAACCATTGCAAAAGTTTATTTGCATTGCATTATGAATTAATTTGCTGTGAATTGATATGGATTTTGCTTTTCTGGCTATTGTTATAATCTTTGTTTTTACTGTTTTCACAATACTAGTGATTACTTAAGCTATTTTATGCAAGCAAAATTATTTAGATTAATTAACAATGAAAGGAGAATAGTGCTGCATACTTTTAGCATTGCTATTTTCGCCACATTGAGTGAGTCGTATATACAGATTTCTTAAAAGTGAAAACATATAAAAGTTTTTTTGGTGCTTCTTAATGCAAACAATGCGCGCATCGTAAGTTTGATTTATGTTCTCGTTCTCAAACTAATAACTATTTATGTCAATCTTAAAAAAATCCTACATCTCTGAGCGAGTGATACTCCTGGGGTTTCCCTCATAAAATCAGAAAAAACCATTAAAATGGCAAAATTCTAAAATGCTCTTATGCAAAATCTAGAAAACAAAAGATTTATATCATATATGGTTAGCCATAAATTTAACAAAAACTTCACTTCAAAGTTTTACCATTGCAAAAGTATAAACATAAACTCAGCGATATGTCACTCACCAACTCATCACACGAAAAGTAATGATACTTACTAACTACGTTTAGGTGTGTGAATATTGCAATCTCGTGATTTTGGTTGCTGACACTGAGCACATAAATCTAAATGCGCTTTTGCAAAAGTTGCCAACTCCCAAAATTTTACTGTCACAAGAAAATCATAATTTACTTTCGTTCAAAAATTAAATAAAATTTGTAGATCAAATTCCATTTGAACATCTTTTAACCAAAATATAAATTTTTTCAGTTTGTGTTGATTTTCGTATATTGGTTCGATATTTAATTTTAAGAAAGAATATATTTTGAATACTCGTTTAAGACAAATTTCACATTGAAGTAAGGTCAGTTAAGTCAGTTATTTTGCATGTATTCTTTCTTAAAATTAACAGCCACTTAAGAAAAGTTAGTTTAAAAAAATGGTGGCTTAAGTCAAATTTCACATTGAAATAGGGTCAGTAAGGGTTAGAGATATAAATTTTAAATACATATGTTGAATTTATTTATCCTGTTTCGAAGCGATTGGGAGGGCGTCGCATTTGAATTTCGCTTAAGTCAAATTTCACTTTGAAATAGGCCGAGTAAGTGTTAAAGATACAAATTTTAAATAAATTTTTTAAATTTGTTTATCCTGTTTCGAACCAATTGGGAGGGCGTCGCATTTGAATTTCGCTTAAGTCAAATTTCACTTTGAAATAGGCCGAGTAAGTGTTAAAGATAAAAATTTTAAATTAACTTTTTAAATTTTTTTATCCTGTTTCGAAGCGATTGGGAGGGCGTTGTATTTGATTTTTGTTTAAGTCAAATTTCACATTGAAATAGGGTCAGTAAGGGTTAAAGATACAAATTTTAAATTAACTTTTTAATTTTTTTTATCTTGTTTCGAAGCGATGGGGGGGCGTCACCAATGTTTTTTTCTTAAGAACCAAACTAATGAACATACGCTAAAGAATAACTTCTTGCTTGCATGGCAACCCTGCTTTATTATGATTAAAATTATAATAAATGGGTGCAACCAAAAATGTGGAAGAAAAGTGCGCACAAGTTGCAAAATTTTTTTGTCAGCACATCCAAAAGAACATAAAACTTTTTTGCAGCAAATGACAGAAGAACAAAAGCTTGGGAATGCACTTAAGGTTTTGCTAAAAACAAATGCATTGCTGCAGACAGATAATTTATTTTTCTTAAAAAGAAAAACAATTAGAAAAGCCATATAAATACATACATTTATGACTTTAGCATATATGTATGTACGATATATGCGATATATACTCACCTAACGAAACAATCTCAAAAGTTTTTTTATTGGATGCTTTTCTGAGGTACGTTTTTGTGCCCACAATTTCATACCTCTTACCTTACAGCATATTTATCACGCATACTATCAACTTAAGTTGTGATTTTTATTTTGTGTACTTTAAGACGTTTTTCAGAATTTTGATAAACAAATTTTATTTTCTTTAAGTGACACTCACTACTTACCTTTTTTTTCTAAGCAGTAATGTGTCACATAAAAGTGCGCATTAAACGACTGATAAATGTAGCGTCGCAGTAAAAAACTTAAGAGGCAAAATTGACCATAACCAAAATATAAGTAACTCACTACTTGTCGCAAAAAAAAAAAAAAAAAAATTATGTTTTTATGATTACAGCTATGATTTTTTTTTTCGCCACAAAAACAAAAATCTAACAAAATGTTGTAAAAATGCCAAAACAAAAAAAGGGGGAAAACTCTACAACAAAATATTAACAAAACGAAAGACATGTAATTGTATCACAGCGAAAAGAGACAAGACAGTTTATGTTGAAAAAAAAAGGTAATATAACTAAAATGGTAGGAAAAAAATAATAATGTAACTACTGACATGGTTGGCAAGAACTGCGGTAGTTAAGTAGTGGCATAAAAGTAATAACCATGCAAGATAGATTGTTTACGAGGTGCTTTATAGCAAATGCCAGCGCATTTGTGTAAACCAAAGTATGTGGGAGTTCTGCAACGTTAGTTTCAGCAGTGGATATTGTCGGAGCATAGGTTCTTTGGTAGAAAATTACGAAAGTAAATGAATGAGAAAGGCATGTGAAAAAATTTATAATTGATGTTGCAGTAATTGCTTGTGGTAAATAGAAAATGCAACTGGAGATTGAGATCTATTTAAAATATGAAGGATAGAAGTTTAGATGCAGCAAAAACTTAAGACTTATAACAACGGATTTGTAATCATATGGACAATATTAATAATCAAAAATCGATAGGAATTGAAAAACAAAAACAAAACAATTTTAAAAGTCACACGTATCGAAATTAATTGGAAATGTGGAAAAAATCAAAATATATATTTAAAGCCACTAAGTCGTATGTAACCTTTAGTATCGACAAATTATACGATAAAAGTCAAAAAGTTTAAAAAAAAAATTGAAAAATTAAATTTAAAAAAACTAGGTTTTTTCTAAACATTAGCATATGGGAAAAAATTTGTAGAATACCGTGCCAAATGCTCAAATCCTTGAAGAAATCAAATCGTATTGGAAATATCGAAGACATCGAATAAACTTGAACTTTTTTCGATAAGTAGCTATTGAAAAAGCTCGAGAATGCCGATGAGCAACATCAATCTGTTGGTAAGAACATTTTTCGATAGCTATCAACCTACCGCAAGCTTTACCATTCACCATATGGCTCCAAGGGAAGACTTCAGTGATTGTCTCATGTGCGGAAAATAGCTTAGAAGGCTAATAGCTGTAGTAGCTAAACTCTTTATTAAAAAAAATTAAACAACTTTTTCGAAAACAACAAGCAGGTTTTCGCTTCAATAAATCGTGTATTTATCAAATAGTGAGATATCATTCGTATTATCGTGAAGCAAAAATGAGTGACTGGATTTGTTACAAATAACCTTCATTCCTTATAGTAGAGGTTTTAATGTCATCGCCCGCAATTGTAACTGAGATGCATTGAACAGACGAGGTGCTGCACCAAAGGTTATTAACCTCATCGAAGCACAACACGAAGCTTTCATATGTACCTACAGTTTAATGTAGCAGAAAACTTCTTGATCCCTTCAAGTCTTTGTGTATGGTGTATGCCAATATTGTCCGCTATCAAAATCTTGTTTCGAATAGTACAGGATGATGTCCTTCGCTGAGTCTCGATTTCACTGAAAATTACGTGGTCCTAGACAATTTCATATAGCAAATTGCTCACCAGATGCTAACAAGATCCAATATCCATTCAAATCAAGCAGCGTAAATGGAAATGCTTTGTAGAAATTACCATCTGTAGTCCAGCGGCAAGCATTGAAGTGACAGCGAATGGGTAGCAGAAAACGCGGTCGTCCTATATCATCGCGCAAGTGTTCGCGTTAGAACAATATATTTAGATAGTGGAACTATTGTGAGGAATAAGAAGGACTTGCACAATGAAGGAGCTGTTGTGCATACCCTTTGCTCCGTGAGAATGTATAGAACAATATTAAAAAGCATCAAATTGCAGCTATAAAAAACAGCAGATAAGTTGATGAAAGTAAAAAACAAAATAAATAAAAAACTGGTTTCAAAAGTCGAAAGGTATCATATAACAATTAAAGTAAATAAAAGTCACGAAGAACATCGTAGATATTGAAAAAAAAGAGATAGGTAAAACAGCCAAAAAGCTTCTGATTTCGTATAAAGTATAAATAAAATTCAATATTTCACTCCAATGCAATCGTTGATATCATATATTTCAATAACTAATATCCACACTTTTACGAATTTTGCCACACTGTATATTTTGTTTTAAGTAAAATTATGTTATAGTTCTTTTAAAAATTTTCTAATTTCATTTTATGAACATTTAATGAATATTAAATTGAACTTTGTACTATAAATTTAAAATACTCAAAATCTCTCTATCCTTCATAAGTTTTATTTCTAAAAATTTTTTTTTGCTAATGCAACTCTAAGCAATTCTAAACTTAAAAGATTTTGTCTTAAAATGGAAATTGTGTTTCTACCCCGTAAAATCCTTGGCCATACAAAAGCATTAAACTATTTTTTGCATTCAAATAAAATTTCATCCTTTTTAGCTTTAAATTATGTTTGTATACCTCTACTTCACCCTTTATTTGAATTTTGTTGTTGGTGTAGAAGTTTATCTGCTGCTATTTTATCCGTATGCTCGTAAAAGCAGGAAATTGCTTTCAGTACTACCACAGCTTCCCTAACTTTCTTATTGTCTTTTGACCATATTGTGTTTGATGGTGGTGGTGTACGGTTTTAGCACCACCTTAGTTTAAGCCACAAAGGACAATTCCATATATGATATGCCACAAATGTGAGAAACGAGTAATATGAGTAAATATGTATATGTCAATCAGTCTTATTGTTGTTTGCAGTGGCAACGGTGACTCTTTTTTTTTATTGCTTAGTTTATCTTTGAAGACAGTGGACATAACTATTTAGGCTTTTCGGCTACTTTGTTTACCATAAAAATGAAAGATCCGTTTGTCAGAATGCGCCATTTGCTTAAACTTTTAATATAGATAATTATATTCCATAATCTAACATTGATATCTAATTGGGGCTGCATATTCTTATGGAAAGTATTCCAAAAAATTCCCTACTGCAGGATGATACAGTGCGCTTAGTATTTTGCTCAAGATAGCAAAGTGACTGAAAATGATCTAAATTCAACTGCTCATATGAATGGGCTTCGTTAATTTAGGAACTCACATGGTTAATACCAATAATTAGTTCCGAGGCACATGTATGTAAACAAAAGCTGCTTGGCAAGTTGTACGGAGCATATATTCAAGTTCTCCTTTGATATCATAGTTTATCTAAATTGTATCCTTCTTAATAGCCAATAGCTAGCACACAATTGTCTAAACATCAAACTACAGTTTTAATTTATATGAGTACGAATTTTGAACTTCGACTAACTCCCACTGTAAATGTGAATTTTACATCAGGCAATGCTGGTTTATGCAAAACCAGCATCCATTCTCGTGCAATCCTGAATTCCTTAGATTTTTCTTTATTTTAGTGATTTCGTCGTTGCTTGGCTTCTACATAGACTGTTAGAAATCTTGGAATAAATTTTAATACAAGCGAAATATTACAAGGATTTTTAATACAATTTTGATTACATTTAATATTTTTGAATGGATTACGAAATTTTGTAATAAATTTTGTATTAAATTTTAATACATAAGTATTATATTTAATTTTTAAACCATCCTCTATTATATTTTAATATTTTCATATTGAACTTTCATTTTACGTTGTTGTCAATATAAGAAAACTTTTAGCTAACCAATAAATAACACAACGTTGGCTAATGTAGTTAAGCTGCTCATGCAACCATTGTATTAAAAGGGAACCTGATTTGAATTCCATTCGAAATGAAATTTTTTTTTTTTTATTGTATTAAAATTTAATACTGCCTAAATATTAAAATTCATTTTTAATACTATTTTTGTATTAAAATTTAATACTCGTTTCTATAATGCTGCTGTTGTTGTAATTTATTTGTATTGCGTTTTTAATACTTTAAAGAAAATCTTAAGTGTTTTACCTGCCACCGATCAAAATTAGACCTATGTCCTCGTGCTGCATCATGCCACTGTTCAAATATGCTCATCTTAACCAATTGAGCTACTGTGATCATTTTTATGACCGACTAAAACTTAATTGGTTTTTCCTTTAAAATGAAATATTGAATTTTCATTTTACGTAGTTGTCAATTGATAATTCAAATAATATACTTTTAGCCAAGCAAAAAAAAATTCTACGTTGGTTGATGTCGTTAAACTGCGCATGCAACCATTGTATTATAAGGGAACCAGGTTCGAATCCCAGTGGATACAACATAATTTTTTTTTTTTTGTAATTAAATAAAGAAAGTATTAAAATATAATAATAATAGCAAGGTTTAAAAATCAAATGTTATACTACGATATTAAAATTTAATACAAAATTTTGTGATTCATTCAAAAGTATTAAATTCAAATTGCATTAAATTCTTTGTACTACTTCGCTTGTATTAAAATATATTCCAAGATTTCTAACCATGTAATTGGACAGCTCTAGCTGACAGCATTTAAACATGCTACAAATATTAGCTTGTCTCTGAAAGCATTTTCACTACAGTTTTTAATTATTATAAAACTTTTGCTTAGTGTTTTGGTCATAAGCATGGTATTGCCCCGAGTGCAATATTTTGCTATTAGATGCTCGTCTTAGCCAAAAGCCATATTTATGCGTATGCTGTTGCTGCTGCTGCTAAAAAACTTTCATTTCGAAGACGAACTGGCATCAGTTTTGTTGCTGTCATATTGGTCTGTTACTGGTTTTATGTTTTCTATTTCTACTACGATTGTTGTTGCAATGTATTTGATTGTTATTTAATTTTACTTGGCTTATTGGCAACAAATAGAACAGACAGAACGATAAACAGCTGTGGTTGTATTACTTCTGGTATTCAAAATTTTAGTTTAATCGATTTGTCATATGCAATAAATTATTTAGTTTGCTATAAATAAAATTGATACACATCTTCAAATACATTGCATTGCATGCAATTGTTATTAGTATTGAAATTGAAATTTAATTTATTTATTATTGGAAAATTTTGACAATTGAAAATTAATACATTAAATGTGTTGTTAAAATTCTTCAAGCAAATTTTTAAATAGTTGAGAGTTTTAATACTTCACTAACACAATAAGGCTTTCCACAATGTCCTTGCTACCCCAAATGAGTTCACTTATAAAATTCCTTTAGCTAAGACCAGTATTTAACACTAATGCGTTGCCACTTTAACTGCTTTGCTCTGCAAAGACAATGCACTGTCTGTGAGTAGCGAACAAGTCGCAAAACAAAGAGGAGATGAACAAAAAAAAGCGATGAATAAAAGAAGCTAAAGCGCAACACTTGGTTTAATTAAATACTTTTAACTACTTTTGCATGCGAAGGCAGCAGCACTGGTCACAGCTGCATAAGAAAATGGAATAAATTTAAATAAAAAATGTTGTGCTTGAAGTGACAAATGCATGCCGCAAATGTGGTCAGAGAAAAAAGTATTTTTAATTAATTGAAAATGAGAAATGAAACGAGCGCAAAAGCACTTTTCTATAAATTTTTAATAAAAAAATTAATGATACTGAAAAAGACGATGTATATAAAATCGAACAATAGAAATGCAAAAAGTGGCTTTGAAATTTCTGCTCAAACTCGGGGTATAGTAAAAATCTTTAAGTGATTATTTGAGGTTTTTATCAATTGTTAATTGAATTGAGAAATTTTTTTATTATAGTTTCATTGTGTGGCACAATTTTAAATGTCCAGTCAGCCAAATATAAACGGTATAAAGGAGAAAAAAAAACAATAAAAATAAGACAAAAATTTTATTCTTAAAAAACGATAAAATAAGTATGCAATAACCTTCTTTAGCACAAATATGTTATTTTAAAAATATAATTATAAGAATCGATTCAGCATAATTTGCGCCAAAGCGTTACAAATCATTTCGATATAAGTAGCTTTATATAAATAAAAATAAAATAAGATAGAGATAAGAGGGCTAACAGCCCCTCGAGACTTCTAATGTAAGCTCAAAGCTTAAGTGATTTATGCTTTGTCTGACCAGAGGTAAAGATCTGTAATATCTGATACCACAAGTTGTCAGAAGGCTCTCAAATAATTAATTTTTTTCAAGAAATAATAAGCTTCCAATTGATATACCGCTATGGTTAAATTTCATGTCTGCGCATAGAATTTTATTTATTGTGCAGATTCAAAAGTACTGAGGCACTTCTAAGACTTACTAACGTCTAACTCAATCATGTCTTCGTTTAGGCCAAACAACCACCAATCAACTGTTTGACATCACCAAGTCATTTGTGTCAAAGTATAACGTCCTTAACTGAAATGCATTCAATCGTTCACTAAATCTTTTAGTTTACTTACTGCTGCTATATCTCGCTATCTCTATCTATTTGTCTGCTTAGTTGCTATCACAAACTACAGCTTGTTTTTCTTCGTATTTGCTTGTACATTTTTAAAGTATTAAAAAATTGATGTCATGGAATATTTACTTTGAGCCACAGATGTACAATCAATTCATTTTAAAGCTTGGGAATAATACGCATAAGCTGCTGTCTAGAGAGATATCAACTTGAAAAAGTTAAGTGCAACTTTGTTGTAACTAGAAACAACATATTGAATTTGTTATTTACTAGACAACAAATTCAACAGAAATAACAACAACAGTTACAATAATAATATCAACAACAACAACAACAACTGAAAATGTCAAGCTGAATAATTGTTACCCAAAGGAATAGGTGGCAGTCAGCAAGCTTACAGTTCACAAGCTGTCAATACCAAAAAAGACACCACATGCAACTGTCTAGGGCAAGAAGAAGAAGCATAAGAAAAAACTAGAGAGGCACCGCAAATTCACTTGCCTGTCAAATGAACTGCTACTATGTATTTGTGTTGTGTCATTGTGGCCATTCGAGTGGCTCTATTTTAGGGAAATTTTTAAGTAAATATTAGATTTTTATATTTCATTTCTATTATACCTATGAAATTGAATTGTGTAGATAATTAAACTAATATCTTTTCTAAAATATTTGACATTAAGTTAAGTTTTCTTAAAATGACTGACATTGTCGATATGTTTTGCTTATTGCTCAGATATACTCTACTGATCTCATTTAGCTAAAAATGATCTATTAAGGAATCAAATTAAACATCTTTCCATGACGTCTCAGGAATATGGGTTATCCAAATTGTGCTTCGGATAGTAGAGTGAATAAACCTGGGGTTTGAGTTAAATTGAATTTCTATTTCGTTATATTGCTTGAACCTTTTAAATTTGTTTAAATACAACTTCACTCAAATGTCCGCCCCAAAAAATCAAGCAGAACTCAATTTTTTTAGATAATTTTCGATGAATTTCTTACACAGTTCTGGTGGTAACTCGACAAAAGCTTGACTAATATTGGTGGTTTTTAATTGGTCTTTGAGCCAAGTGCTAAATTTCTTTTTTGGAATAGCTCTTTGCTTGCAAACTGATGCTAAATTGGGCTTTCAGTTGCGTGCTAAAGTAATTTTTTGAAAAACTTTCGGCTCGTGACCCATTTTCGGAAAAATTTTTTTTATGCTACAATCAATTAGAAAAAGTCAAAATAGAATTCGGAGCAACATCAAATTTTTCCGAAACTGAACAAAACTTATGCTTTCCATAGTCCGGGGCTATACTCCAAGTCATGTCCTAAATCCAATTTTGACGTTTTCCAATTGGATTGGAGCAAAATAAAATATTGTAAGCATGAGTCTTAAATGATCCTCTCCATGGTAAGGGGCCACTACAAAAGCTGTACAGAATCTATCTTCGATCTATACTTCTATCGATTGGAGCAACGAAAAATTTATTTTAAAGTGGGTCAAAAACGGTCTTTTTCAGGATCCGAGGCCATTCCAAGTTACTAGAACTTTGCACATCGAATGAGGCAAAAAAAAAAAATTCCCTAAAATGGGTCAAAAACAGGACAGTTTTTCCTTATGCGGCTTAAATAGTGAGAATCGGTTGGTTCTCAGATAACCGCTATTTCTGTATCTTAAAGCTGGCAAGCTTCTTAAGTTAAAATTTTTAAGGCTACTATTTTTAAGCAAATCAGTCGTAGATCGATGTCTTGTATCAGTCAAATATATTCAAGTAAAATATTTGTTTTTAATTTAGCTTTAAGAAAAAAATAGCATAAATCTGACATCTGAGTGACATTTATGAATTTTGTTATGTTCATACATAAAAATTTATGTGTTTAAATATTACAAGGGCCACTCATACTCAAATGTTAAGTTAACGTATGAACGCATCGACTTGCTCAAAGTTGTAGTGGTTACAGAGTTGTCATGGTATTTGTAAACTTTCTCTTCGTTTTATTTTTTTATTACTTTGTGGTTTGAAAAACAGATGTAACAAATTTCTTTTCCCCTGGTCGTCGTCATTGATGTCTTGCTGTGCCTTTACTATTTTACATTTTGACTTGAGCAAATGTCTGACTGAGTATTTGCTCAAGTCAAAATATCAATTGAATTCATTTTATTTACTCGTATTTGCTAAATATTGAAAGTGCAATGCATTTCCTTACTTTATGTATCTCATTCTATGGCAAAAGTTGATATAAAGGTTTTTGCCGAAATTGGCCTAATTTGTTTTTGGTATCCTATTGACAAGCACTAAAATTGAATTAAAAAATCTTTTTTGTCAATACAGTAGAGTGCATTTAATGGAAGTTGTAGCTCTTTTAACAAAATCTTTTCTTATTTATGTCGGCCTGGCCTAGAATTGTATATAAGTAATAAACATAAATAAAGTTGAGTTTTAAGAGATTTCATTATGTACATATTTTAAGGTTACTTCAAGCAAAACATTCATAGTTAAATGCATTTGATCTTTTGTTTGAAAAACTAAATTAAATCTTGCAGTCAATAATGATAGATATGAAAGTTTTAGTTAAGAGTTCATGTGAGATATTTTTAGGCGCAAAACAACAGCTGCACAAAAGTTCAAAATTATGCACAAAAAATTTGTGGTGGTGATCTATCACAATCAATGACTTTTGAGTGCCATAATCAATTTTTGGAAAACAGACATTCGCTCATTGTTTTCTTCGATAGCATCATCAACCGCGAGTTCGTCCCAACTGGTCAAATAGCTACTGGAATTTCTACACCGTTTGATGGCCAGAATTTGTCGAATTCTACCAAAATTTCATGATACTAGTGACTAGAGTTTTTTACACTATAAAGCACTGAGTCAGACATTGTGGAATGTAGATTTAGCACTATTTCCAAAATATGAATGAAATGGAAAGAATGCCTTTTTAAAAATATTCAGACCAATCGAACAGCTTCAACACGCATCTTGGAAGCAATATCGCAAAATGAGCTCAAGAAAGCTTTGAATCACTGTGTAGAAAGTGCATTAAATCAGAAGGATATGCAATCACATATCATGTTTCAAGCATGTCGCTATCATTGGTGTCAAGATACAGTACCTGAAGTGGTTTTATTTTATTGCAGGTGCCACGTCCTGCTCATATGAGCTGCTTAGCATAGACTGTATAGATCTAAGTACCAAATTTCACAACAGCAGCAGAGCAGAGCTGTCATGCCTTGTTACTAAATCACGCCCATATTTCGCAAAATTACTTAGCATAGACTATAGCACCAGGAAACCGACCACTGTTCGGTTTTTCGTTTTGAGGTTGAAATTGACTAATATTGAATAAGTCGAAATATTTGAAAAAGAGTTGTTAAGCCGAAAATAAAAATTAAGAATGTTTTCATAGGTTGAAAAACGTCAAAACAGGTTAAAAAAGTAGTATGGCCAATGTTGAAATGGGTTGAAAAGGCGAAAAATATTGGAAAAGTCGGAAAAAATGGAACAGAAAAAAGTTGAGAGAAGTAGAAGCAGGTGAAAATGGCTGATAGAGTCGATAATATATGAAAAATGTTGAAAAAGTCGAAAGAGGTTGAAAGTTTCGAAAAAAGTGGAACGATGTTGAAAAAGTCAAGAAAAATTAAATAAAGTTGACAAAGTCGGAAAAATATGGAAAATGTTGACAAAAATGAAAAGAGGTTGTAAAATGTTGAAACAGTTGAAAGAAGTTGAATAATTTGAAAAAAGTTGAATGAGGTTCAAAACGTCGAAAAAAGTTTAATAAGGTTGAAAAAGTCGAAAAAGTTTAATGAGATTGAATAAAGTTGAAAAGTTTGAAAAACTCGAAAAAAAATTGAAACATCTCAAAAAAAATTTGATGAGGTTGAAAAAGTTGAATATGGTTGAAAAAGTTGAAAAAATTTAATGAGGTTGAAAACAGTTGAAAGAGGTTGAAAAATGTTGAAACAAATAATAGAAGTTGAATAACTCTATTAAAGTTGAATGACGTTCAAAAAGTCGAAAAAAGGAGAATAAGATTGACAAAGGGGGAAAATGTTGAAAAAAGTTGAAAGAGGTTGAAAAATGTTGAAACGGTTGAAAAAAGTTGAATAGCTCTAAAAAAGTTGAATGAGGTTCAAAAAGTCAAATAAGTTGAATAAGGTTGACAAAGTCGGAAAATGTTGAAAAAAGTTGAAAAGGGTTGAAAAAATGTTGAAACAAATGAAAGAAGTTGAATAACTCTGAATGACGTTCAAAAAGTCGGAAAAATATGGAAAATGTTGAAAGAGGTTCAAAAATGTTGAAACAGTTGAAAGAAGTTGAATAATTCGAATAAAGCTGAATGAGGTTCAAAAAGTCAAAGAAAGTTGAATAAAGTTGAAAAAGTCGAAGTGATGTATGGAAATTTTTGGCACTGTGACTTAGACACGCTGTATTTTACGAGACTCTATAACTAACCGTATGAACCGAAAAATTAAAGGTGTGGTGGAGCTAAGTGGCGCCTGATCAAGGTCAAAGTTAAAAAAAAATTGTATGAAATTCGAGAAACGTGTGTACAGCTTCCCAGAACTTGGCTTTAGGAGGATAAAATATAAGACTGACACTCATTAATATTTTTTTACCCACAACAGTTTTATTTTCTAACCTCACCAATTAAGGGGGCTATGGTACTAAATGAAAATTTTCATGAAATTTATTTCCAAGGCTCTCAAAGTCCGCACTTTATGTATTTGAGTGTAAAATGTAGTTCCGACTTTGTTTTAATTTTTTATCCTCTACATTTTGCCTAAGTATGCCTATCCCTTTCATCAATGCTTTGGGTGGCTTCTTTACAAAGTAAATAATTTTTTTTTCAAATTTTCGGAACATTGACGCCCACTTATCACAGTATGCCCCTAGAAGATTAAAATATGGAGCCAAACTCCATTTATTTATTCATATACAACATTTCACCCAAACAAACTTACTCCATATTATCATCATATTCAGGAATTGAAACAAAATAAATTTTGTCAACAGCAGGATTTTTCTTTACTTTTCCCACAAATATGGTGGCTCTTACCTCATGAGCTGAATATGTACACAAAAATGTCTTTTTAGATCTTAAAGCCCACAGCACTTGCAAGTTAGTGCAGAAGAAATTGATAATTTACTTCACTTTCCTCACATTTATTAAAATTTCTAAATTGCTTCAAATTAGGCATAGAAAAAAAAGCTTCAGTCAAATACAACACAACTTTACGAACACACATCAAATTATATTCATTCCAAACTATAAAACCATATACTATAAATACGACTAACAATTTGAGTTGCCACTTTCCAACACGTCAACACACAAATTTACCCAATACAGCGTTAAAGTTTTTCTACAGAACAAAACCGTAGCAATAAAAAATCAACCAACAAAAAACAAAAACCTCAAAATCCATTTAAAAAAGCAGCTACGTCTAAAAAATAGGAAACTTTCAATAACGAAGTGTGTGGAAAAAATTAAACAATTGGTACCGCAACCCAACAAATCAGACCAATTCGATGTTTTTGCGTTACAGCAGCTACCGCTATTACAGCATTGCCCTCTAATTTAACCCTTCGTAGGTACACACCATCAAGCTAATTCAATGCAAAGGCAACGTTATGGTGGTGGCGTCACTTGCATCTTATTTCTATTTACTAGCATGGTATTTGTAAAAAGGAAAAGAAAAAACAAAAAAACGGATGAGAAAAATCGCAATCAATGGCGAGTTTTTTTTACAGCAAATGCAATTTCGATGTGGTATTTTTGGTTTTCTTTTTCTTTTTCTTCTTTACATTTCTTTCATTTCGTTTGTTTTAATTTTTTTTTTTAATTTTTCTGAAATTTTCAGTAACCTTTTATTTTTTATATTTTTGTTGGTATGCTCGAAAATTTTCTTTTCACCAACATTGATTTAAACTTTAGTTGCCGTAACTTAGCGCAACGATGCATTGGCGGTGATTGGTAATTGCTGTGGGTAGTAATGAAAGTGATGATGCAGAATATTTGGTAGATTTTGAAAAACCGAATAACAAAATTTATTGAACAACTAAGTATGCAAAGAACTTTCAACTAATTTGTTATTAAGTATATTAAAAAAGGTTTAGAGAACTTATTTCAAACAAAGTTCATTCGAAAAAATGTGTGCGATTATCCATATAGTGCTTTCGAAGGCTTAGACATGCCATTTGGTAGCTGTCAACGCATATGGGCATTTTCGTGGTGTCAAACACATTTTTTGACAACAGATTTATGTTATAGCTCCTAATTAGCTCTATAATTCGTCCTAAGGTTGATTTTGGGCAATTTTTTGTTTTCAAGAAAATTGCAAAAAAAACAAGGTGTTCGCACATGAAAAAAACATTAGTTTTCGTGGAATTGCCCATATGTCGTCGTAGGTGGCATTGGTTTAGCTCAAAGCCATTTAAATCTACATATGTATGCATCGTTAAACTGCCGAGCAACTCATTAATCTTTGCTACTAACGTGGTGAATTAGCCTCAATAAAGTTTTGCAAATTAGGAGGAGATTATTGTCATCACAATAGTCTTGTTCAAAAATTAAAAGAAACTCGATCTGTTTTGAATGTGTTTGCGCTTAGTCTCGACTAGATAAATATTGAGAGGCTAGGATTTTTTTTTTACTCACCATTTTTATCAGGTTGGAAACGAGTGTGTAATAATTTACCCTCCGATTACCGGCAACTTTTTACAACTTCAATGACCAAGGACCTTCTCTATTAATATGGCGTGTAATGCGATTAATTGTTTCTTTTTTAAGCCTGCTGTGACTGTTATAACATTCTGTAAGCCCGTTGGATCAAATCTAAGACAACTTGTTGCCCTTGGTTTATTTGACGCTGCTCAGCAGGCTGCTGCTTTCCACTATAAATAACAACCGTCATGGTGTATTATAATTGCAAATCGCAGAGCCACCACACTTTCATAACATATTTTAAAGGTTTGGATGTAATGTGTTGGGTGAAGCTATTTGGGGCGCAATAGGGGGACAATTGTGATCAATATCCATAAATTCATGCGGTGTATACGCCTTTTCCAAATAAGCCATCATCACTATCCATATGTCATCTGAAGCTGTCGCCTTAGTAGCTTTGCTGCACGGGTATCTCCATTATAAAAGCGCATAATTCTGTTGACGGCGTAGAAATGATTTCTACGCATTGTTGCTTTATATAGAGCCAAATATATCTCACTTTACAATTCTTTTACTGGCTCGAAATACGACCGACAATAATCTATATGTAGCGACATGGCGAGATATGCATTATGTATTACGATTCGTGTCGTTTCGACTCTAATTTTCAAGCCTGAAAATATGCGATTGAATTTTACATAAATAAAAACAAAAAAATCTAGCCTGTGCTTAATGAATAGTTAATTAAAAATATAAGAATTGTACTAGCATACTTTTAGGCTTGGAAATCAAAGACAAAACGAGTCGAATCGTGATACACAAAAAGGTCCCAATTAGATGAGCATAGCTGTGCGGTCAAAAAACACGTACAAATTGCAAGCAAGTCCCTGGAAGGTCTCTGTGAACCTTGTTGGTCAGCGACGTTAACGAATATGATGAAAAATTTCCCAGAATCGTATCTTAACCGACAATAACCATCTTTACATATCTTATTTGTGGAAGTCACGATTGCTCCGGCTATTCGGATGAAAATATCGTGGTTCTCTAGGAACTTTGTTGGTCATCGGAGGGTTCATAAATAAAACAATTTAAGTTGGTAATATCTTAAAAAGTACACCGAAAAATCTACTTACTTAGTATGGTCAGCACCTAATTTTTCATAAAAAAATCTTATTGATAGGTCCGACACAAAATATATAAATTAATTCAAAAAAACAAAATTCTCTCCCAATGAGTTTGAAATTAAAATTACACAAACATAAAAACTAAAAAAATAATTGAAAAATGTTTCAAAATATAAAAGGGACAATAAGTAACACAAAATTTTTCTGTAAAAACGACATATCACATTGGTTTATATTATTTATATTAAGACCATTGAAAATTAACTTTTTCTCTTCTAATTGATTATTGCCTTTTTTTTGAGGATTAGATTAGTTTCCTCGAAACATAAACAAAATAAAAACTGACTAGAAAAACACAGGTATTTGCTGAAAATTATTTGGGTGATGTTTATATGAAGAAAACCCAAATTTGTATAATTTAAAAAATGATTTCGAACTTAATCGAAAAACCGAATCTTTTCCTGACACATCACTAAAATTCACATGTGTGACGTATAGAGAAAAACTATAGAAATGATTCTAAAAGCAAAAGCATGTTTTCACCCAAACAATAATGTACTTTTTATGTATCCCTTTTTTTGTGCAACCAACAAATGTTTATTTAAATTGAAACGAATTTTTAATTGTTTTGCAACGCGAGTAACAGCACAATATTTTTATATTTAAAATCATTTTTTAAGAAAAACGAAATAATAACACTACAGCGCATCAAATACAAAGGTGAAATTCCACTAAAAATGCAATTATGGGAGCCTTAAGGGTAAACGATAAAAAAAAACATCGAAAAAACGCTGTGCACACGAAACCAACGCAAAACGATATTTCTATATTTTTGCGAAAAACTTTGCTAAATAAAAACTAAAAATTGTATTGTCCGTAAATATATTTTGAAATGCACATATGTTTGTGAATGAGCGAAGTCATGGTTATTTGTATTTTTTATTTTATTGCATTTGTGAATGTGTCAGCAGCATACACATACATACATACATCATCTACGTTATGCATGTTCCGAAAATTAGAAAACTTTTTCAGTTATAAATTTAAAAAGTTACATAAATCCATTAAAAAGTTAAAGATGTTCTTGTTTTTGAAAGCTATTGATTTTAAACAACAAATTTAAAATGGGTGTGTCAATGTGAATCATTGAATTCGAAGTGTTTAAAACTTTCTTTCTGTAGTTAATCACTATTTCATAGTATTCAGAACTTCAATATTATTTTACTTGCTGACTTTACCAGTTAACTTGAATGATTTTCTTATTTATTTAATTTCATATTCGTTTTTTATATATTCCATTCAAATAAAACGACAGCATTTATAATAAATTTTTCTGCTTTTGCAACAAAAATTTCTGGGGGATTAAAAACAGTCATTGTAGACATTAGCAGATATTTAAGGATGTCAACAGGATATACACATACACCATACGCCAACAAACAGAGAGACGTTGTTAAAATGTTAAAACCTTTTATGAAACTGAACCTAAGCCAACAGAGTTGAAAAAAAGGATTAACTACATAATATGTTAAGTAGCTGCAAGCATAATGTTAATGTTTACTAAACACAAACAAGTCAACTAGAAAAGGTAACAGGAAAAAGGGGAACAAATAATAAAAATGATAAATACGAATATTAATTGGTTTTCTCCGAACCCAACGCTCTTCATGGAGAATAAGGATATTAAAAGCATCAATTCGCATGCAACATTATTTTATGTTTGAGAAGTAGTTCAAGTTCAAGTAAATTGCTAAATATGTACTAGTACCGCCAGAGTATTTTTGTGCAACTTTTGATTAAAAACAGTGTGTAGCCAAGATCTTAACACATATTTTAATATGGGTATTCAAACATTTGCTGTAAATTTATTAAGTTTAAAAATCCTGTACTATACAATTATTACAAAAGTATTCCGCTACAAATGAAAATTTCTGAACTTTTCAATAAGATCATTCTTTTCCTTGATGAAGATCATTTCACTTTTATTAAAATCATCCTACTTTTCTTTTATGGTATTGTGTAATCTTTATTTCAATAGATGATATCTCGAAAAATAAGCATACCAACTAAAAGGGCAATATATAAAATTTGTAAAGGAAAGTAGTTGCTTTCTACCTGCATAAGAAAAAATGGCAAAAGCAACTTTCTCTAACGTGAAATATTTTCAAGTTTTCCTTAAAGCAACATTTTTCCCAGCATTTCGCAAACATAACTCAAAGTCCTGATGTGATGGAGAAAAACTGAATATAAAGTTTTGTTTAGCACACAAAAATCTTCCAAACCGAATTAATAAGATCGCAGAATGTGGTAGTACATACTGCATCTATCATACCGGTACTTAAATGTAATACCAATCTACGAAAAAATGTAATGAAATTTTATTTGTTATAGCCATTAGTGACTAAAAAACCTTCTCGGAACATTTTTTATGAAAAAAAAAAAACAGTTGAAGAGCATATGTCTTTGGAGCTCCTTAATTGACACAAAATTTCAAAGATATTTAAATCTCAAACTTTAAATTTTCTTCTCACGATATTTTTCTAGCAACATTTTGCTGTAATTTAAAACTTCAATTAGTTGCATTATGTGGTCTCCTAACCAGTTACATCAAAACTGTAAAAACAAAATTTATATATACACGGAAAAAAAAAGGTTTTGTACAAACATTACAATCCAAAACTTTATTTTTACAGTTTCAAAATGTAAAATATACAATGTGGTTAGAAAAAAATTTAGTTAGCAAAAAATACTGAATAAATATTGAAAATATCATATGATCGACAAGTAAAAATTACAGGGCAAACTGTAAAATCTTCAAATTTATCACATAATAATACATTTATTTTATGATTCGATATTACTTTTTTTTTAGTAGCATTGTACAAATACAACATAAAATGTAGATATCTGGTTAGAAGAAGAAAACTGTGTGAGTGTTGCCAGACTGGCTCTCTGTCTCATGATAAATTAAGAAGTAAATATGATTGAAAAAAAGTATGAATGTAAGAAAATATAGTATTTGTAGTTATAAAATATTTTTAGAGTTAATTTTACATTTTACAGTGTGTAGAATGTAATATTTCATTTATACTTAAATCAATTATTACAGTGTGCACACTGTAATATTTCATTGGCACTCAAATCAATTATTACAGTTTTTCGCTTACTATCCGGACATTACAGAGTAAAACTGTAATTATTATCGGAAATCCCATGAATTTTTACAGAATTTTTTTTTCCGTGTACGTTGAAGTATATATTCAAAATTAAAATAGTTTTTATATCAGAAAATATTAAAGCAAACCCACTGAGAGTAGAATAAAAAGATAAAATTAACTAATTAGCTTAGCTTCCATCAGTTGAATTCAACGTGTAGCCTTCCTCACCCCATACCCACTGCATATAGAAAGTCATAAATAATGAATTTTTCTTCAGAATATAATTATGCATAAAAGATAATCAAAACTAAACAAAAGAAAGAAAAAACTTCTTGCAATTCAATCAGGCAGAAAATTTAATTAATTCAGAGAAAAAATTCAACTATAAAAACAAACAAAGTGAATAATTTTTATTAAATTCAAAGGATTGTTTGCAACTTAAATACATTTTAATAGTTTAAAGGAAATAAATTTAAAGGGATATGTATCTCTTTCTTGAGTTTTCATTTTATTTGCTCATATGTGTACATGAGACTAAAATGAGAAACATTTCTAACTAATGTAAAATTTAACCATTTCTTAAAAACAAACCGATGGTACTTTTCGATTTTTTATCAAAGTTCATTTATTACTATGCAGTCATAATTTTTTTTATGTGTAGAAAAACTCTATCGATCTTAAATGATAGATGATTTCAGCAATGTCCATTGATAAGGATTTCTGTTTTATTTTACATTATGAGTCAGAAATGAGCTGGATTACAGGTAATGGGTACCAGATTTGTTACCATACATAGATAAAATTTAAGCCCTGCACTACTTGGCTAAAACAAAATGAACAAAGTCGATTTGATTTGTTTGAATAGTTATGGCATATGATTTCAGAGAGACAAGAGAGAAATTATTTTAATTGATTTTATTAAGTAGATACTGTACTACATTAACTGGACAAAAATTACACAAGTCTTTTAAAAACACGGAAAAAAAATCATGGAATAAGGAAGCCTGAATTACAAAAGATGTATTGATGGATTTACTATGGATATGAAAAAAATCTTTACTGAAGTGAATGGCTGGGAAAGTAACTCTCACGCAAAGTTTGTGTCACATTGCAGATTTTAATGGATTTTTGAACGCTTTTCGACATTTTCGAATTTTTCAACTTTTACTCTGATATATTTTTATAAATGTCGATTTTTTCAACTTTTTCAATTGAGTTAAGATTTTTCCAACATAATTCGAAATTTTCAGTATTTTTCGACATCTCTAACATTTTTTTTTTAACTTTTAAAGATTTTCGATTTATTCAACACTTTCAACTTTTTCAAAATTTTTAATTTTTTCAACAATTTTCAATTTGTTTTTACTAAATTGGACTTTTCAACGTTTATCTAATTTGTTGACCTTTTTATAATTTATTTCTGATTTAATCGATATTCTCAACATTTTCAACTGAATCAAAATTTTCTACGCTAACATAACGAAACACCTCAGAGTTAAAGTGCAATACAAAAATCAAGCTTCAAGTGAATGCACTCATCTTTTGTGTTTTCTTTCATCAGGCTATATATGGACATGCCCACAAATGGGTTTTGACTGTGGAAAAATTAAAAAATTTGTATTCGAACGTTAGCTCTATACACCAATTCGATTAACGGCTGAAAAACTTTACGGATATCAGCCGCAGATGGTTATTATGCCCATCTTCCAGAATCATGCTTCTGGAATGGAATTTATTTATTGCAAAATCAATGGATAAAGTACATTGAACTGAAAAGAGGCTGCGTGGAAAAATTAATGCATTTTTGAGCTAAAAAAATACAGCCTTTTGCTACTGAACCAAAAATGTTTTTACTTTGTACGCAAATTTATTTTAGATACGTGAATATTTACTCATGTTAATGCATGCGTAAGTAATAACTTTTATGTGCATGCGAAATTTATATTAGCAAAAATAATATTAAAATAATTTCATAAACATGTATGTATTATTGAGAACCAAATTTCCCCTACATGCATATAAAATATGCTGCATAAAAATGAAATATCACTCCCTTCAAATATTTTTGAAGACACTTGAAAAAACCATAGTCCAAAAATGGATTCAACTTTCAAATTAAAGTCAATATCTAAACTTAAAAAAATAAAATCCCAAATGTATAAATTTATTGTGTAGCAGCAAAATAAACTTTTTATAAAGTAAATTAAAAAAAAATATGTTTTCAGTGTAAAGTTAATATTATGTTTTAAAATTAGCCGCACTAAATAATTTCGTTGCATTTGCTGCTCTGCTGGGCAATGCACTACATCTGGAACCCGTCAACTGGCCAACAACCAACTAAGTCAACCAGCCGAGTCATATTATCACATACATCAACACACACACACACACATACACACTCTCACACACAAAAAACGACCCGCCACCATGCAAACGCGCAAAATAAACGCCACCTCATCGCAGCCATTGCTGCCACCATTTTATTATACAATGGAAATTTCGCAAATGAGCGCGCGCGCTTTCAACATGAAGCGGAAGTACAAATAACGCATTATGCGGCTAAAGCGCATACACTGAATGAAAGCCAGACATTCACTCGAATAAAGCCGTTGCGGTGTTTTACAAGCGTGCAGCTATTAATTCATGACACCAGCAGCAGCAGCAGCAGCAACAGTGAATGTAGTTAGAAATTTGTTGGCATCTGTGGATGGACAGATGTTTGTCGGACGGACGTTTGACATTTTACTAATAGTTTTACAACTTTATTGTACATATATGTACATTTTGTTTATATTTGGAAAATGTTTGTATGAAAATTAAATGTTTGTAAGACTTTAAACATTATTTTTGCATAGGTAAAATATTTAATAATTGATAACACATGAGCCATTTATTTTAAAAGTGGTGCAAAAATAAAATGACAATTTTTGTGTGAAGTTATGCAAAAACTTAATCCTAAAAAAGGAGGTGTTTAACTTAAAAAAATAGGTATGCAGTAACCTTTTTTGACACTAATATGTTGTTTTTGCTTAAAAAATTATTAATATCAGTTTAGTATATTTTGCGCCAAAACGTTACAAACCATTTTCATACAAACAATTTTATATAAATAGTAAAAATAATTATTTCTAATATCTATCGTACAAAAAAAGTACCTACCGAAAACAAAGTTTTTGTATTCAAACTAATAGGACTTAATGTCTACCTCCATTAATTGCTTTTATCTAGTGGCGTCAACTCGGTAGGGATGGGGAGGGCATTGGCCCCCCCCCAAGGATCTGATACTTGGTATTATTCAATACAACAGTAAAAAAACCATATTATAGTGGAGGAATTATAATTCTGGCCCCCCCCCCCCCAAGGTTTTGATGAAGTGACGCTCCTGCTTTTATCCCTAGAAATGTTTCACTATTTACCACGTAAGTTTTTGCGTTAGTGATAAGAACAGTTTTGGCCAAAATTTCAACTAACATAATTTTTTCTCCTAAACTATAAATATTCTATAAAAATTGCACATCGTAAAAAGTTCTTAGAATTGGTCAAAATATTAAGAAAAATATTTTTTTTTTATTTAATTATGATTTCTTAGTAATTGATGACGTCATTCAAAAACAAAATGTCACAACAAAATAAAAAAAAACTATTTTCTGAATATTTTGACCAATTTAAAGAACTTTTTACTCAAAGTGGATAATTTAGAAGAAAAATTTTAAATGTTGAAATCTTAACCAAAAATGTATTTATTTATAAGAAAAATATTTATATTTTTTCTCCTTAAATCCACATCTTTAATAAATGATATAGATTTGTCTTGGAAAGATCACAGTTGATCTCGAATTAACATTAAAAATTGGTTCAAGGTCAATGACAAAGTTGCTGTTATTTTACCATTAAAAACCCTATAACATTTACCTGAAATATTTGACACTATCTTGTTTAGTTTTCGAGATATTGACTTGAAGAAATTAAAATAGAACACTCTGTCGAAACCTTATTTTAATTTTCTAATAAAAAAGTTAAAAAACATTATACTTTACACAATACACAACGCGAAAACACGCCGACAACTAGATGAGCTGTGATGTGACTTAAAATTTTTCAACAGTGGAAGATTGAAATCCAACTATGTGGTAGAATGTGGTAGATTTAATGTGGCATCATTTTTAGTGCATTGTTTTATTAAATAATTCGAGGTTCTAGTAACAAAACATGGGTACTTTATGAGAAGTGCTCTAGACAGATACATGAACTGATCTCTTCGGTCCGAATTTTCTCTCGCAGTACTCAGGCATCTCATCAGGCCAGGCCAATCTCTTTTGCGTCACGCCGGTGTTCAACAGGACATCACACTTTCGTGATACTTCTTTTTTTGACTGCACAATTAAGTTGTGGAACAGCCTGCCTGCGTTTGTCTTCCCCGACAGTTTTGACATCGGAAAGTTCAAGATGAATGTTCACGGACACTACTCCATCTATCCCCCTTCCCTCTAACTTTTCTCCTTTTCTTAAACCAACCCGGTGCATTGCATTTATAGGGGGTATCCACTGAGCGTTGGCTTATGCTTAAAAAAAAAAACAAAAAACAAAAAATAACAACAATAAAGTCTTAGTAGTAATGTTGACGTACAGAATGTATGCAGTTGTTTGACGGTTTTATTTCAGTTTTACATAATACCTTCTGATTGCAAACCATTTGCATATTCATGAAACCCAAATTTTAAATGTTGCATAATTTATCGAAATTGTGTGAAATATTGTTCCATTACCTTAAATAATTCTCTCAGTACAGCGTTTAAAAGTTTTTGCTTGCATGGGAAGTGCCACGCATTCGCGTAGAAACTTGTATTTTTAGAGTTTATCCAGTTATCAAATAACTATCTCAATAAAGCGTTTTAAATATTATATTTGTATGAGCGGTAGGCGTGTCCATAAACCGATTTCATTCAGTTTCATTTTCGAGAATTTTGTTTGAATGTGTAGAATGTGTACTAAATTTTATTCCTTAACTTATACATATGTAAATATTCCAGCTGTATATTTGAATTTCGCAATTTTCAAGACTTTGCTCATGTTCCTGTATACAGAGTTGAAGTTTCATTTGGAACATCAATTCTTTTCTTAATTTTTCTTTCCTTTATTTTTACCATCCATCGTCACATTAGTTGGATCTTCTTGATTTTTTGGCATAATCTCCATTGTTTACGTAACGAAGATTTTCTTTAATTTTTTGTTATGCGAAATTTTTCTTTGAAATTTCCCTTGGGTTTCGCCGCTTGCTATATTGTTACTTTTAGTGTTGTATTTACGATTTGTGTTGATGAAGTTTTCTTTGCAGCCAATATTGACTGGGAAAACGCATAGTTTGCTAAAGGGATTCCCATCGAAAAACATAAAATGTGAAAAAGAATTTTCTTGCAAATATTTTCACCTGTTTGGTATTTTTTTTGGCAAATATTGCAAATATTTTTCGCAAAATTTTCAAAGAAAGTTTTCATCAAAGATAAATAGCTTAGCATTTCCCCAATGTAATCTTTTACATTTTTCGTTCAAATTTTGTATGTACATATTATGCTATTTCTAAATATTTTGATATCTTAATTATAATGACGTCATTTCCTGTTGTGTTCTCTGTTTGTGTTTCCACAACTTCTTTGGGTTTTTTTGCTGTTGCTATTGTCTTGCAGATTATTTTTTATTCTCGCAAGAAACTGCACGAAATTAAAGGGGGTACATAGTTCCATAAAAATAATTTCAAATAAGCGAGTTTGGGAACAGACAAAAGTCATAAAAATAACAAAATCTGAATCAATTTAATTGTCAATATATCATGGTATAATGGGATTTTGTGGTCGTTTTTCTGAGAATGCATTTTTCATTAGATAAAACGATAACGAGAATGTGTGGTAAAAATTTCCAAAAAAAGTAGAGTTATGCTTATTTGCGAAAACGAAAAGTTGGCGGAATTAGATATGAGAATTGTTGGTTGTTTAGATGAAGTTCTAAAAGAATATATTATATCATCAGCATTATATTGATATATACAAACATCATCTAATAAGAAAAAATTAAAATTAAGTTTTATGTTACTTGTGCTTGACATATTCCCCCTTAACTTTATTTCATTTGTATGCGTGTCACATTCCAAACGTTCGCCTCGCTTTCAATTTGTGCCAGATTTCTTTTGATTTGTTAGACTTTTTTATTTTCTTTTTATGAAACCTCTTTCCATTGTTTTTGTTTTTGTTTTTTTAGTTTACTTTACTTTTCTACTGACCCTTTGTAGTTGTAGTCAATTTACTCGGGCTTTGTAAGACTTTTCATATGTGTAGGGCAGCGTGCAACATACTATACAATTTGAAAAAAGAAATCCTTAAGATATCAATGTGAAAAAAAAACGTTACTTTTTTTGGCCAGCTTTGTTTACGGTCTTGTTTTATGTACTTCCTTTAAAAAAAAAAAAACATTTTTTTTTCTGCTGCTGAGGTCATAGTTCGTTTTTGACTTGTTTTTGTTAACAAGATTTTCTTATTTCTTGTTCCTCTTTATTGTTTTCTTTTTATTACGAACTATTTAGGTTATTTTTTTTTTGGTACATTGAAAAAAATATTCTATGAAAATTAGTTTAGTTACAAAAACTATAATTTATAACAACTATTTACTAAAACTTTTTTATCTGTAGAAAATATTTTGTAGATAACTTTATTGCACTTATTATCTATTAAAGTTGATGGTCTCGTAACATGAAACGAGTCATCTCATTTTAATTTTAGATTTTAAGCCTGAAAATAAGCTATTTCAAAATATGTCTAGCCTATGCTTAACGTCTAATGACAAACAAAAGAAATATGCGAGCATACTTTTTGGATGAAAATTGTAGACGAACGAAATGAATACATAAGAACGCTCTTAGCGCCTCTTTATGTTTCATGATTCGTCTCGTTCCGTCTCTAATTTTCAAGCCTAAAAATATGCGATTGTTTTTTACATAAATGAAAACAAAAAGAAAAATAAGCCTGTTCTTAATGAATAGTTAATTACAAATATAAGTACTTTCATACTTTTAGGCTTGGAAATTAGAGATGAAACGAGGCGAATCATGATACATAAGGAGGTCCTTTATTTGTTCGATTGCTAGATTTACCATAATAGCCACTTGCTTCTGTGTGACAAGTTAATTTTTTTCCATGTACAATTTTTTAATGTTGCTGTCTATTTACTGCCCACTGTCATGTTAACTAAGACCAGTGATTGTTTTTATTCTTTTTGCATTTTTTACCATTTTCTAGTTTCCTTTTTGCGGAGAACAAACAAAAGTTGGCCATAGGCTAAATGTTAAATAATCTTGTAAATGCAACCGCCGGACAGACTCAAAACAAAACACAAATTAATTTATTTTTGGTTATTTTTTTTCTCTAAAAATATTTTGCCTGTATATTCTTTGGTATTGATATATGTATGTATGTAAATTGAAAAATGTTTGCTTCTTTTCTGTAAATAAATCAAATTTATGTGATAGCATAAATTATAATTTGTTTTAAATACACGTACGCCATCAAAGCACTACATAATCAGAATAAAAAAAGCCTAAGTCTACAGTCTTTTTGAGAAATTTCTTTAAAGTCAGTTGAAGTTTCTCGGGCTTAAATAAAAAGGGAAAGTGTTAAGCTTACATACAAAGCTATAGACCTTATATATATATATCAGCGAATAGCATGTTAGCTACTGGATGCAATAATAAGGTTACAATCAGCATTTACATTAAATAAGGTGATACTAAGTATATCCTTGAAGTATTTAGTCGGCTCACATGTTAAGCTGAATATCCCATATCAAGTTGATATCCCATATTTTGCCATAGAGCACATCCGTGATAAAAAGGATATATAATACAAAAGTAGCTTAAATTTGATTGCTATGAAGTCCTTGCAAGTATTTGTATCATGTTACTTCTGCTTGTTGTTGCTATAGCACTTAAAAAAAATGTATAGCTTGATAAGTTGGTTGAGATGGTTTGGTCTTCGCCGCTTTAAACTGCAAATATTCCTTTTGTCTTGCTGAGGCTTTCAATTCGGAGGAATGTTTCATTGGCGTGGCGACTGGGTAAAAATGTCAATTCCATTTAATGCAAACGGGACAGCTATGCTTAATTTGATGCTATCAAGATGTTCTTCCTGAAAAATATTGTATAAAAAAGTCAAACGAATCGCAATGCCAAATTAACTCATGGTCCTTAAGTACGTTAGGCTCAAAGGATCTACTAGACATTAGAGATCGTTACTTACGGAAGATGCTGCTGATCTCTAATTTTTTTTCGGCAATTTTTTGACAATTCGTTTACATGATTTATATATAGTTAACTTCATTTTAATGTTAATGCAAGATATTTTAGAAACAACTTGTGAGATGGACAGACATCGTTAAGGATAATATAAATTTTTTCTTAGGCCTCTACAATTTTAATAGCACTTGTGATAAGACGCCAGAGATAATGCTGACTACAGATACGAAGAACTTGTGTGACTGAACGCCAAGTTATCAATCAGTTTTGTTAAACTTCTAAGATTCTGTTTCTGGTAGGTGATGACGTGATTCGTATTGGGGCTAGGATAGCGTCTTTAGTAAAGACGTTATTTCTTATATTACTCTCCTTGTCGTTTATAAAAGTATGGAATACACGGTAGTGGAATATTAAAAAAAAATCAGATAAAAACTTTTCATAATACAAGGAAATCTAACTTATTGAGTATACTGTTTATTAGCGTAAATCAAAACTTCAACTAAAGCCAGCAACGATTGGCATTGTTTTTTATACCATTTGATATGAGGTTCTAAACTTTTGGAAATAATTTCTAGTTAGTCCCATACCAAGGTATGAGTGCTCGCACAAGTTCTGAATATGTCAAACGAATTTGCTTAATATTGTCAATTTTTTCAACATATTAAAATTTGATTAGTTTGGGTTTTCAGATAAAAACAATAAGGGATTAGTTTCCCAATGTTCAAAGATTCTTACGACAAAAGCCGAACCTCTCATAACAATGAATGAATCGCACATTTTTGTGATGAAAATTGAATTATTGCCCTCTCTTTTTTGTAGTTGTCTTTTTTTTATTCAACTTGCTCCAATTTTTTTTTTTTTCTCTCCTTAATAACAATAATTTTTACTGTTTAGTAACTTTTTAGCTACCGAAAAGATTCAGTTGATTTAAAGTTCTAACAGTCTTCTCCAATGCTTTTGTTTTTTCTTCTCTCTCTTCTTCTTTTACTTTTCACTATTTTTTTGTGATTCACAGATATTTTTTCTACACTTTTCTCTGATTTCTGTCACAAATAAATTGCAGTTAATTTAAGCGTCTACAGATTCCAACACTTTAAGTTCTTTGCTTTTGTTTTTTTCTTTTCACCCAAGGAAAGCATATAAAGTATCCTTTATATATATGAAAACACCACATTGTTTCTGGTTACGCCTTCTCTAAAACTTTGTGCTATTTTCTGCAAAAGTCTTTGCACTAACCAGCATTTCACCGAAATGTCAAAATGTAGCAAAGTGTCCAACAGAAAATGGAAAAAAAGGGGAAGAAGAATAAGTAGAAAAACGACGACTTGAACTCTTACAATAACAATGGAAAGTAAAGAGACGCATAAACATGTTTTCTTTGATAAAAAGGATTTTTTCACACACTTACAGGCAATGACAAACAAACATGCATTTAAGAAAAACACACTTACACATTAGTGTAAATAAAATGTGGAAAAAAGTGCATTCCCCAGAAACAGCACAGTAGGAAAAACTTACTATAGAGTAGTTAAAAAAAAAAAATTGACCATCCATAACCAACATTTTTATATTAACATGGAATAATATTAAACGTTTAATAAGCACATGAATTGTGACAAAAATAAAATAAAATTTATGACTTCAGAGCATATCCTATACCAATTAGAGTTCTGCATGAGTGCACTCGAAACGAACATCAAGCCAGTCGTCACGTTGCTAGTATATCGCGTGCACAAAAAACACAAAACATATCGAAACACCAAGCAGGATAAAATAAATAAAATATTCTACAAAAGCATGCTTGATCGTTTCAAGTGCACTCATGCAGACCTCTTATACCAATGCCATATTCAAATCAAGCATAAAAAATGGAAATTCGCAAAAGACTCACTGAAACCTGCTGACTAGAATTAGAGTGGAACTATTCTGGTAGCAGAAAGCCCAGTTGTCGTAAATCATGATGCAAACGACTTCTGGAGCAAAAAATTCCTTGAACCGTTCGAAATATTTCAGCAACTACTATACTATATATACTGTTATTTTTTTCAAATTTTTGTGGTAAATTCTCACAGGGTATTTTCAACACATACGTTTTTATCATATACAGTTTTTTAATAATATACAGTTTTTGCCGTCGGTTACTACAGGCAAAGCCAGAATCTCAAATTTAGCATTTTATTTAAGACTTAAATTTTAGTTTCAAGCACACACAAGGTATATTCACTTTGTCATTGCGTCTGTAACACGTAGAAGGGAACGTATAAGATATAGACAAGTGCATACTTAAATTCTTGATCAGCGTCAACACTTTTGTCGATTTAGCCTTGTTCATCTCTCTGTGAAAGTTTCGACAGAAAATAAATCAAGCAAAATAATTAAGTAAAACTCGGAGCACAAGCTACACCTTCAAACTAAGTGTTTGGGATTGAATAGGGACAAAATCGATTTATAGACACGCCTAGCGTCCATACAAATGATACATTCCTAACGCTGTATTGAGAAAATTTTTTGATGAAGTGTAACCGAATTTCTCTCAAATACGAAGAATAGCTTGAAAAAGTTCTGAACAAAATGTTGGCAGAGCAGAGGGTGCCATACCTCTATGCTAGCAAGACTTCTAAGTAATGTGCTGAGGGAATTATTTAAGGTAATGAAATCAAATTTCACAAAAACTGTGAGGATGATATAAAAAAGACCTGTACAAAATCAAGGCAAAATTCTGCAAGTGGGCGTGGCACTATTCAAAGAAACCAAATCTTTTAAGCACTATACTGAGGGAATTATTTACGGTAGTGCAATCAAATTTAGCAAAAATATTAGAAATGTTTTGGTCTAGCACCAGAAAAAACTGGAAGTATTTGTAAAAGAGGTGGCATCTACTATATAGGGTGTCCCATTTTAACTTGCACAGCTGAATTAGTCGAAAAATTGCAAGCAATTCAAAAAATGTTTCAAATAAAAGTTGGTGGGTATCAAAGGGCTGATCCAGTCATGACCTTAACCATGACCTTGACCTACATTTTCAAGGTTATTTGAAGGTCTTATTTAGCTTTTCATATGAAAACCCCTATTTTTGACCTCGGATTCTGGAAGAGCACAAAATTCTACGTTCAGATAGGTATTCATGTTAAAGGTTAAAGTGACCCCTGCAGGTCATTTCAAGGTCGAATTCCCGTTTGGTGCAGAAAAGCTGCAGCCAGTTAAGGCAAGATTGTGCAGCGGTCCAGCCAATGATTACTAGGTTTTCTGTATCAAGCGGGAATTCGACCTTAAAATGACCTTGAGGGGCCGCTTTGACCTCCAACTTGACTTTTGACTTATTCAGCTGTGTAAGTTAAAATGGGACACCCGGTATAATAAAAAACTTTGAAATATTAAACTAAAGAAATTATTAGAGGTAGTGCAACCTAATGCTGTACTTATAATAGAAATGTTTCGAAAAAGCTCTGGAAAAAAAATTGTAAAAATTTCGATAAGAAGGCGTGGTGCCTCCCATACAAGCAAACAATAAAAAAGTTATATTGAGCTGCTATGTGATCAAATTGCATACAAATATTATATGTATATATGATAGTTGGGTATAGCATCAGAATAAAAATGAAGACATTTTAACAATGAGGCGTGGCACCTACCAAATAAGCATAAAAACTCTATACAAAGAACTATTTAAGTAAATGTTGCTAAATTCAATGTGTGTACGTTAAGTCAGACCATCCAGCACGTAGCGTGGTGGAAGAAATTTCCTTTTAATATAAATTTAAGGCTAACTAACGCAAACTTTTGGTGTTAAAACGATGCAGAGCATTTAATTTTTTGCGAGGCAACCCTTATTATGTAGCTTTTACGTCTTAAATGCTAACGTGCACTGATGAAAAGTTGTTGCCTTCTCAGTGTTTTTGACCATTTGTTGTCTTATTGTATTGCATGAAGTTGACAGTAGCATATTAGGGTATATGGATATAATTGCAACATTTTGTCTACTTACAAATAACTGACATCCTTTTGCAAGGAAACGCTTTGCTGTAATTTGTGTATTTGTGTGCTCCAAGCAAAACATTTAAGAAACCGAAAACAAAAGTTTTTCAACGCCAGCTGAAAATTGTTTTGCTTGTTATTGGTTTTGTTTTTTTTTTTTTGGTTTTGTTGATAGCAACAGTAAACAGATTGCTTGTCACTTAAGTTTTCTATTTTTAGAGATATTCACTTTAAGTTTTGGAAAAAAAAATAAAAAGAAAACAAAAGTTTTTCTATGCGCAAACGTTGCTGCACTGCTATACAAAGTTTTGATAATTTCTACTCTAAGGACACAAAGAGAGAGAGAGAGAGAGAAATAGATATCATTAGCCATTGAGGTAACAAGTTTTAAATTGATACTTTTAACTTTTTCTTTTTCCATTCTAACTATACTATAGAATATAAAAGTTGACTAAATTGATCTACAAAGCGGCTTTGGGGTGACTTTTTAATTAAAAGTTGTTGCTTTAACATCAAATGAAGTGACTGTCAAAAATGAATTTAAATAAATGAAGATAAGTAAAAATAAAATCTAGGAAGACACTTGACAATATCATAAAGATATGTACAATCAAAATCAATTGAAAATTTTCTAAAACTTTTTTGTAGATTATTTTTAAGTGATTTGATTGAGCGTTTTTTATATATCTTCAAATATATTTTCATTTAATTTCAAATACATTAAAGTCTGATTCAGTGATGTGTATCATTATTTCTCTTTTATATCCTAAAACACCCTAATAAATATCTCATTAGAATCCTACATTTACATTGTTGATTTCTTTAAATCAAATTCTCTTAAAACAAAGTTATTAAAGTTAACTAAAGTTAGATCACCCTTTACATTTCCTGTTATCATCATTGTCCTTAAATAACAATTGAATAACAAATGAATAAAGTCAATGGTTTATTGAAACATCAAAAAAGAAAAACTACAGAGTTTTTGTTGAAACACAAAAAAAAACTTCAAATTTTCAAACGCTTCATAGCATAAAAGCACAAGATACTATAGAATCCTTCTTCTGATAGATGCTATGTAAGAATGTAAGCTATAAAACAAAAGATGAATAAAAAGGTTTTTCTTTTTTGCTTGCACTACATTTGAGACAATTCTTTTGTATTTTATTTTGTCCTTTTTTGCTACTTTTATGAAATAATACGGGAAGAATGATTTAAACTTTTGACTCTGTCGAAGACTTCATGACGACAGACACAATATCTTATGAATGGCTTAAACAAAGTGGCACACAGCAGTAGACAACAAGAAAACAATGACTGTTAACGCTCGAAGAGGAAAACTATTTATTTTACCAAATCTTTTAATTAGCTTAAAACTCTTTGTTGCAATTTTGTATAATTTTATAAGCTTAATTTAACTCAATGCACTTCTGATGCACAGTGAAAAATGAAGGATGCTTTAGAATAAAACTGGAAAGTGTTTTTGTAGATTTTCGAGAATAAGTTTTTGAAGGAGATTACTCTGGGGTTGTTCTTGAAAACTTATAGTGAATGTGGAGAAAGCCTGGATAAGTAGTATATACTTCAGCTTTGAGTTATTCTCTGTCTGACAAGTCGAGAGAGCGAAATTGGAAAAGGGGTTGACTGTGAAAAAATTATTATGACCTAACAAAGTCGGCTTCAATTTCTTGGATTGGATTTTTGAAAAAAATTTCACGATACACAGAAAATGATAGCCCCCCCTCTCTGATCAAACTTCAATTTTTTTTTTGAGTGTGGCTTTTGTTAACAAACAAATATTTCCAAACGATAACCCATTTGTATAATATACAAAAATAATTTCATGAGTTTTGATGCTTAACCGGTTATTTCCCATTGATGCGTTTACGCAACACCTTGGAAAAAAAATAATTAAAAATACAAAAAAATTAAATCTCGTTAAGTTTAACATGGCAGCTTTTAACGCATTAAATGAGTTACCAGAAGTGAGTCTTAGAATTTTTTTAGCTCTTAACCCTTGCACTCAGCGAAGCCACAAATCTGACACAAAAATTAGCACTTTTTAAAAAAATCAGTAAAAATTTCAAATTTCTTATCGTTTACCTTTGCAAAAATTTGAAATATTTAAATTTCAAATCTTTTATCGTTTTACCTTTGCAAAAATTTTAAATATTCATCGTAAAATAAGTCTCCGCAAGTCAGTTTATGTATATGAAAGTATATGGTATCGTATGACCGCAACTCACAGTTGGCAATAGTTCGATGAAATGATAATTCTGTCGTCACTCTAGCTTCAAATAAATACGCAGCGCATCCTATAGACCGTGTAAGACGGTATTGTCGCAAAGAAAAGCAAATTAAATTCATTGAGTGCCCGAATGTTGTCTCTGTTTACAATAAGCACATGGGAGGGGTTTACTTGCATGATAATGCAATTGCCAATTACAGAGTAAGAGTACGTGGGAAGAAATAGTACTGGCCATTAATAACAACTCTTCTTGACAGCTGCGTTGTCAATGCCTGGAAACTTCATTGCGCAATGCAGAAACATCGTGGATTGGCGCAGGTGCATCAAATTGAGTTCCGCACCGCTATTTGTGAGGCACTCCTGCTCGTGGAACAAACATGTTCAAATCCAAATACTTCACCTGAAGTTGACTTAGAAAGTGAAAATGCTGAAGAGGAAGTACATATCATAAAAAAACGCATTTTGGAACAAAACTTTAAGGTTCAAGATTCTGTAAGACTCGATAATGCTGGTCACATTGTTGAAAAAAGTACATCGGGAACACGACCACGGTGCCGCATATGTCATAGCCAAACCATATATGTGTGTAAAAAGTGTAATGTTGCACTTCATGTAAATTGTTTTGCAAAATTTCATAATAAAAAAATATATATAGCAAAATATAATTTTGAAATGTATTTACTCATTCAATTATATGTATGAAAATTCAAATATTTTTACTACCCATCTTCCCAATGATGCGTTTGCGCAACAGTCCGGCAAATCGGAACCGGAAGTGAGAACATTATAAAACTTGTTTTGGAAGTTCCTATGGTCATAATGAACTATCATCTAAAAAATCTTCTTGAAATTCCAAAATTTTTTTGTGCTGGGAATTAACCGGTTAAAAACATGAGAAATGGAAAAAAAATCTGAGAAGATGATCTGATAATCTCATTAGTTGGAAACCGACTGTATAATTAGATACCTCAAGAAGGTATCTAAATTTGTCGCTAAATTTTCACCTAAATCACATCGTGACTTGATTGCGGTTCAAAGGCTTATGCACCATGGCATATGTTGAAAAAGTGGTACTTTTTAACTGAAAAATTTCTTTAAACGATTTAGAAACTCATTTAATTGGCACCGTCTCAAATGTAAAATTAGACAACGAAGAAATTTCTGCGTTTCAGTGCGAATAAAATATAACTTGTGCCGTTCACACAAGGATAATATTCTCAACTTTGCTAAGTCTGAACTGAATGGAAAGGACATAGGACTTACAAATATAGCTAAATACTTAGACATTCCTCCAAATTTTTTTTTTTTTTGTAAATGGAATAAAACCTTTGAGAATCGTTACGATCGACTGACTTCGATTCGGCTATCAATCAATTACCGCAACAAGTTAGATAATCTAAGAACATGTTTTTCAATACTCTATAATCCTTTCTCAATACATCAAATTTCGAGTAACATTCATCTTGATAGACTATAATGACCTAATTATTCGATTTCTGATCGTGCTTCTTTACTCGCTGTGGTGGAAAAAATACCTAAAATTTGACTTTGTGCGGTTGAAGTTTGAAGCAAATTGCAAAAATTGAGTGAAAGAGAAAAGGCTATTTGCTGATGGCCTAAAACAATACAAAAAAGATTAAAAACGGCAAAGATGACAGCAAGTCTGTGCTCTGCGGTCATACGCACTCCTCCTTGCCGTGTTAACACAGTTGAATGCTTGCCATTTTCACAAGTATCGGACCTCGAGCAATACACACTGCGACCATATTTCGATCGCTCCATCTTCGAGGGAGCGAAATGCTGATCAACACCACATGCGGATATCGTCTTTCGCGAAAAATATGCTGTCAATGGTTTCCTAAGACATATTTACATAGTGGCAATCGCTTGTAACGAAATAAAGTCTGTGACCAGCTCAAATAACTTTCTCAATTGAACAGAAGAGTAGCAAATCTTCGTTATAAATATGTTATATGATATATGTATTTATGTTATTTATATGAAGTAAATATCATAGTTACCCAGTAGCATTTTTTGATATTTTCCCATTTAAAAAATTCGCATTTTTTTTAAGGATAATACCAACTAACTTTTATGCTTTTTTTTATTTTCTTTTATGTTTCATTTTCATCTAAAAGAGAAATTGACATTTTCATGATGCGTCAATATATTTATGTTTGTTTTTCTTTGACATATCATCCGTTGCATTGTTCCACTTTAGTACAATCGATAATGTATTTTACTTGTCTGCGTATGTGTTATCTCATATTTTTATTATTCGATTGCTTGCGGTTACAGCGATTGCGCGCTGGAGATCTAAGGTCAAACATCTAAGTGGAAAATTGCATTACGAAAGGTTGAGGTTAACCAATGACATTTTATTTTGTGGCTTAATTTACATTTTAAGAGAGAAAATTTAGTAAAATAAAAAAAAGTTAAATATTTTAAAAAGCAAACATTTGATGGCTTTATGTAACCGCAACAGTTCCAACATAAATAAATAATTAACTGCCTTACTTCTATCAATGCAAAATAGTTCATTAGTTTATTTGTAGAATTCAACAAAATGGCAAGCAAAAATGAATAGATTAGGGTGAAAGCAGTCTACTTAATATCCCTTCTTATCACTCAACTAACCTAAAGTTAAGCGCGAACATTTCTTATTCTTGTTGAAATTAAATTTTTGTAGAAAGTAAAACTCCCCCAAATTTATGACTGATAAAATATTTTTACCAACTTTGATAAAGACTTAATGATGTCCCTCACTACATCCGCGCCAAAAATTAAACTTCAAATATTTACTTTCAAGATAAAACAAATCTTTGTTTAAGTAACTTTAAGCTCCCAATGAAACTCTGTATATAAATCTAAATTTCGAAATTATTTATTAGCACAATCTCTCTAGTAGCTACTCGGTCAACTGTAAGACCAAAGCTCGTCCCCCTATTTTGTAAGTTCAATCGGGCGTAAAACGCGACATTTCATAGATTTATTGCGCACGTTTCTAACAACTTGATGTTGCTTTAATTTTTAATTTTTCGACAAAAAAAAAAGAGAACAGCCAGAACACGACGACTGCAAGGTAACAACCGAAATCTTAAAAATTTTTTTTTTTTGCTTTGTACCAAAACGTGTTGGCACATAAACTGTACATGCTTGGCTGTATGTATGTAGGTAAGTAGTTGGGTCTTTGCTGTTGCTCTGAATCCCTAATGGTTTTCTCTCTCTCTCTCTTATGTTGATTCATAAATTTTCTGGCCGTTTGCTTGCCAAAGTTTATTCGTTCGTCTATTTTCTAGCTGCGCATTTTGCAAATAAATAAATAAAATGCCCATGTTATCAGGCCTGATAGTCTTGGTAGCATTTGGTTGTTCTGACTAGAACTGACAAAATTTTCTTGTTTCTACTGCTGTAATTGTTGTTTTTGTCTAATTTAATCTACTTCACCGCTGTTCGGCAGTCATTTTCTTATACTTACTGTTGCTGCTGCTGCTGCTTTATTTTGACTCGTAAGCTTTTCTACCCTTACCATTGTACCTGTTAACTTTTGGATTTGTTAACAAATCTTCTTGCTGCTTTAATTTCCCCAATGTAAGACGCTTTTTTTTTTGCAGGATAACAAGAAACAGAGTTGCTGATTTGTGCGCTTGAGACTATGGTGTAGTATGTAGGTAGAGGAGATTGGTATCAGGGAGAAACTGTCTGCTTATTGTGGTTAGTTGACAGTGAAGTTGATGTCAGTATGAAATAAATTGGACAAAAATTGTGGTATCAATCAGTGTTGTCATTTTTAGTACATTTGTGTTACTTTCAGTATAATCGTGGATTAATTTTAAATACTTTCGGTAAAACGAACGAATTTTTCGTATTTTTGGGCGCATTTTCAGTACGTTTTTAATGTATTTGAACTTTTTTAAATAATTATCTGTTTTTAAATAAAATTTTATAAAACGTATATGTAAAGCAATTCCATCCAATTGACACCATTCAATCGACTAAATTAGATATCATGAGTGGCCCAATAAACAACACTTTAATGTTCAATTAACCTATTTCCAACTGCTGTTTGATTAATCGAACATCAAATTTGTCCATTTTGAGTAATTTTTTTAGCTATGAAGGTCAATAATATCCGGAAGACAGTTAGAAGCGTATATTACTTTGATCTTTTGGCTATTCAAAAATTATATTTACTACCCCCCATCACCTCCCATAGTTCTAAGGGGGGGTGGTTGAAAATACCTTGCCAAAAGACCTTTTTTTGTAAAATATATTAAAATTATATAATTAAAAAAAAAAAAGTAATGATGAGGCCTTATAGCCAAAAGACCAAACTATCTTTTGCAATCAAAAAAATCAACATCTGGAAACACCTGAATGGCGCAGATATGAGTTTAAGTTAGTGTTCGATTTATCGAACATTGGCGCTTATCCCATACCATAAGAATCCCATACAAATTAAACATATCGTAACAGAAGAGAATAGACCTAATTTTTTCAGGAAAAAACTAGTTGTATATTAATTTTTTGAGATTTTAGATGACTTAGAGAATACATAGTAATGAAATTGTAAAAAAAAATAAATATATGCTTAGTAATCGAAGAAACTAGTAGAGAAAAAAAAAACAATTTTCATAGATAAGTTCGAAACAATGCGAGTGCATATGCTTTTCACATTTCTCGCACATCGAAATGGTTGGTTTGCTAAAGTCTTTTGACTGGCATCGACGATATTTCCCATCTGGCTAATGGACGATGAGGTGTTCACCAAGCACGTCTGGTAAATTGCGCAATCTTTGAAACCTTAGGTCATCATCGCTTAAGAGGCGAGACTCATTAACGGACAACTTGAATTGCTTCTAGCAAGCGTTGACAACAGTTCACAACCGAATAAATCAGGGTATTTATGCAAAGTGTCCACTAATATTTCTTTCCATGGATGTTGACTCGATAATTCTGAATGGGATTGCTGTTGAGATCAACGCCGCCTATCCCTTTATTATAGCTACGATGCACATCAGACTGATCCACGTTGATGACGTTGCCTTCTTTACTGGGCCCTTTTTTAAAAACTTTAGAACATGGTGGAGTGGCAGAATCTGATCGTATTTCTCATCGCTATGGTGACCTACTTATTATCTTACCAGCGACAACGAGTGATCTGGTTCTTAGAGTCGTGCACTTAATCATGTGTGCCGCGAGGTAAATCCTTTTTGGTCTTCATATTAATAGTACCCCAGCTACACGATTTCAGCGAATTGTTCCAGAATAGTGATAGCATGCACAGGAGATGATAAGATGTAAACAAATTGTCGCAAAATACAACGTGACGCATGGGGGCCACGATGCTCCTAAGTAAACCTCGGTGTTGTATTCATCGGGCTATCAACAGTGAGGAATGATCAAGAATAAATTTCCGGTTGACAAACAGAGACTCTGCCCAAAACCAAAAAAAATTCAACATATGATAAGCCTGCACAAAACACCTCTAATCCTGTGAAAAGACAGTAGAAAAGAGAGAAACGCTGTCACTTGGGGGAAATTTTAAATGTGGTATTTGTATATGATTTTATGGTATGGGATAAGCGCCAACGTTCGATTAATCGAACACTTGATTTTTGAACATAACGGGAAAACGGGTTGAGCTAGAATTTTTTTGATGACAGATTTGGAATCAGGAGGGGCTAATTACTGTCGAAATATATGTACATTATATCAAAAACTTCAACAATTTTTGCAGCGCTGTTGGATATGGGTTAAGAACATAGTGATATCTACCAAAATTTGTTAATAGTTACTAAATATTTAAAAAAAAATGCATCAATTTTAAACATTTTCTTTTCTCAGTGTAACGCTTATCTAATATAAAATCAAACTTCAAGAGACTTCACAAAAATAAATTCACACAAAACGAAATTAAAAGTAACTAATTCATTTTTTTCAGTTGAGACACAAAATTTTTGTTTGTTGCACAGTTTGGCGAGCCAATGTATTTTGTTCTATTCATTCAATGCTTATTATTTTGATACAACTTTACCTTTTTTCCCTTAACTCTATCAAATACCATCGAATCTATTTCAAATATAACACAAGAAATTACCTACGATAAACACAAATTTACTGCAAATATTTCAAATTAACTTGAATTCATCGGTGTTATATTTACCATTATACTCGTCGTAGTAAGAAGTTGGTGAGCAGCAACCAAAAAATTGCCCTATTTCTTTCTTTGCTATTTGTATTACTTATGTGACTAACACCTGCTGTTATAAGAAATACAAATACTACCCACAATACACACACTCACAATTATAATGATTACATTCATACGCTCTAATTCAATATACAAATACATTGTCAGTTTCAAGTGTTTCTTTCTTAAGCCCTTTCACCGGTATTCAATAAACGATTGAATATATCAATATGATATTATTAAATTTTGTTGCCTTGGCTGCCACTTCAATGCGCTAAAAGCAACAGTGTTGCCATTGTGTTGCAGCTACGGCACTCAAGTTGTGTGCTATTGTCTACACTTGACTCTCGTTTTAACTTGTGAGAGCAAACGCATTCAGTAAGTTGCTGAATTAAAATTGCATAAAAGGTTAAATGTGTTCTTTTCATAATAGCATTGTTGAAATCTTCGATTCTAAAGAAGAAACAGGTTAAGATTCATCTCAATCACTTAGTTTGTGAGTTCAGAAATCATTACTGTGGGATAATATCCATAGTTTTTGTTTCGAGCACATACTTTTTCATAACAAATTAAATAAAAGTTGACTTAGGCAGGCAATTGACTAACATATGTTTGATGTTTTGACTACTTTTTGGATAAAATTTTTAACAAAGGTATGTTATATTTTCGTAGTTACAAATTTTAATTCAAATACAACCGTTATTGCACAATTGTGAAAATGTGATTTCATTCCAAAAATCTCCAAATTTTATTGCTCTATGCCTTCGAAGACTGTGACTTGATTTATTCTCAACTTTTGTACACTACTTCATTGTAGATTAAGTTAAATTGAAAAAACTATACAATGATTTATTTTTCATTAGAGATAACTATTTTCCTCAATTTTTATGAAATTTTAGCAATAGAAGATTATCGTCTTTTTCTTTGAAATCTTCTTATATGTAAAATACAGATAGAGAAGGAGGGTTATGAGATCTTGAAGCAATACGAATTCAAAACATTGTACGCACATATAGGTTTTTCGCTGTCAAAGTCAAGCAAATAAAAACATTCAAAACCCACAGAAGTACAGTCAGCGAAATAGCTATATGTGCGTAAAATGTTTTTATACATTTCCTATGATAAAATGTTATTACGAAAATAGCGGTAAAAGTGGTAAAAAGTATGCAGAATGCAAGCAGGATTTGCAGAAAATAATTTGGAATGTTGCTTTTGTTATTTACTTTGAAAATAGTACCGTAGAGTGGCTGGGCAATGATGAAAAAAAAATTGACATTTTGATTTTGGGGAAAAAAGTCTCCTGACCGCAAAAAATGCATTAAACTCAAGTCATTTCTCTCTCATATTAATACAAATCCACAGTAAAATTTTAAGCGTAACGTGGGGTTCTGGAGAAAATTAGCCAATTTTCAACAACTTTCAAAATTTCTTAAAGATTGTGACAGAGAATCAGAAGTTCTATTAGACAAAAATTAATTATTTTGATTTGGATGAGACTATTTCGACTATTTTCAACCAATTTTCAGCGGTTTTACAAGCTCTGACACTAAAATTTTAAATGGGAATAACTTCGTAAAAAATAATTTCCCTTAATTATTTTGAGAAACAACATATTTAATCCAATCAATTCCGCAATTTGAATTCACTCTGACTGCATGGTTTGAAATGGATTTAGTCTCTTATAATTGCACCAGGGCCACGTCCCCTCCAATTCAACCAAAAATCGTTAAATATTATATATAGTGTGGTATGAGTGTTATTTTCAACAAAATTTATTTAGAGGAGTCGGTTACTATAAGCCTTGAAATTAAATGGAGTTCGAAGGATTACATAAGTAGGCGTGGCACCTTTTATATTAGGAAACTATAGCAGCAAAATTGGTATGAAATTTAATGTATAAATGAATCAATAGCGATCCAAATACCACCAGTGGGCATGGCCCCTCCCATATGTATAAAATGACTTAAGTGACATATCTAGTAACTTAAAACTTCTAAAATTTTATGTAATAATGTAGTTTATAAGCAGCTATTTCTGGATCAAAATCGGACTGGATTGTACTAGTGGGCTTATGGACTTAGGACTTATGTCGTGAAATATACAAGCCGTTGTGATTAAATTTGGTATTCGGATGCCGATCACGAACATAATTTATTGAACTAAACGAAGACAGAATTGGATTTCGATTGGAATAAATTTTTTAACTCTTAAATGTTTTCAATACTTTCATATATTTTCAATTTTTGTTTTACTTTTCGAATTCAATCAGATTTTTCAACATTTCAACACGACTTTTTCAACTTCTTTCAGCTTTTCTCGAGTTTTTGACATCATTCACAATTTTTCAACATTTTCCTTATTTTTTTTCGACTTTCAACATTTTTTTATTTTTTTGGTTTTTCAACCGCTTCCAATATTTTACAAAACTTTCCGACTTATTCAACAGTTGTCATATTTTTTCGATCTATTGAACTTTTTTCAATTTTCGTTATTGTTTTTCATATTTTTCGACTTTTCAGTGACTTTCAACATTTGTCAAGCTCTACCAACTTTTTCCATATTTTATTGAATTTTTCAGGTATTTCCAACTGTTTCTAAACAACTTTTTTGAATTTTTCAAATTCAAAAATGATGAGTTAAAATAAATTATAATACTAAAAATATAAGTCAATAAAATAATGCAATCTTTTCAAAACTTGCCGCTACCAAAAATCCGCCACTGTTGAACTGGGTCTGTTCAGACCTATAATTTAAAATTAGCTCTGTTCTTTATTATCTGAATAGCGCACGGTCATGCCAATGTGTGTGATCTGGCTTGTCTTAAAAAAAAGAATATTATATAGTTATATTTTTACTATTTTTTAACAATTTACTTTAGTAAATAAGTCAGAAGTTAATAAATTATTTAAATAAATAAAGTTTTATATCCACTTCTTGTTATTTGCATTCCAAAAAGGAAATTGTTTAAGCTTGTATGTTGTTAATATATGTATGTATGTATGTGTGTGCTTTACTTTTAATTTATTTCTTTGCACAAAAACTTTGCATGTTCAATACTCAAAAAAAAAAAAAAAAGTGTTTTTAAAATATATTTCGTTGAAATTTAGTACCTATTCCAAGCAACCATCACTACACCACCACCACCACAACCTACAATATCCACCACCACTAGAAATACCAATAAATCACAGAGTTTTATAGAGTTTAGTAAACCACAAAAAAAGTCAATGTCATATTATGTAGTTCCTTACCGCAAAAAAACCCCATGTCATAGTTAACTACACCTTTGGCTTATAATTTTGTTGTTTACCTCTTAAAATTCTAACAGAACTCTCCCTCCTTTTTTCTTGTCTCCCTCCGGCGAACTTTCTTACTACTCATACAACCCCACCAACTGTAAAACTCAACATGAATTCAACGCAAACTTCGTGTTATTTTCATAGTCATGATGATGAACGAGATATGCAATAAGAGCTTAGTTTCAAAAGTGACAAAATAGGACACAGCTAAGCAGTAGAATAATAAAATATTCTGGAAAAATTTAAACAAAAAATATTCAAAAAAGAAAATATATACAAAATAATGAGTGGCAAACCTGGTAACACAAGAAATTATGCCTCGCTTAAGACACCGACACACGATGTGTCAAAACAAAAACCACGTTTCAGTAATCCTGAAATAATGCAGCCACGCCTCTCCCTAAATGGGACAACTACAGCGGCAGCGATGCTTAAACACTTGGTACCCTCACCGAGACCGATTTTATTTCGGGAACACAGCGCACGTTCGATACAACCGCTGTTTGCAGCCGAACAACAAATGGCCGAATTGGATGGTAGCAGTTTTTATGGTGGCGTCAGTGGCTATTCAGGTGTTGGTGTTGGTGGTACAAATTCAGGATTTAGTGGCACTGGAGGTCGTGGTGGTTATGGTGTTGGCACTAGTGGTGGTAGGGTTGGTGGAAGTAGTAATACAACAGGTGGAGGCGGAGGTGGCTTTCATACGACTGAACTGTCGATCACACCAACTATGACTGGTGATGAGCAATATATTGATCTGGGAAGCTTACGGCGCTTCTCAATAGATCGTCACAGTTTTTTGGGTAAGCGTAGTGGTTAAGGTTGATTTCAGCTGTATGTATGTGTATACATATGTGTGTGTGTATCTGAATCGGTATTTAAAATTTGCTTGTTGAGTTAATATGATATTCATCACTGCATTAGTTCTATATACACATGTAGAGCTGCAAACAATGAGACGTTCCTCTATATATTCAATGAAATATACCCGACTTTGAAAATTTTTTTTCCTTAAATGGGTCAAAAACAGTCCTTTTCCATAGCCCGAGGACACTCTTAGTGTTGTCAAAACTTCTTTTTCAAGCTTTCTCTATCGATTGGAACAAAAAAAAATGTTCCTGAAAATGATTCAACAGCGATCTTTTTCCGGGGACACTCTAAGTGATATCCAAAATCCTTCTTCGATATCGATTGGAATAGAAATAAATTTTATTCAAATATGGGTCAAAACGGTCCTTTTCATGGTACTTAGTATTCCACTCCAAGTGATGTCCAAAATTCTTTTTCGAGCTTTCCCTTTCAATTGGAACAACAAAATTTTTTTCGAACATACCATAGATCAAAAACGGTTCCTTTAAGGGATGTCAAAATATATTTTCAACCTTCCTAAATCGATTGGCGAGAAAATATGTTTTTACTGACCAAATCCATTTTTTAAAAAACTTCAGAAAATGTTCCACGATAGTATCCAAAATTTTTGTTGAAAAGCCTATATCAAGAAGATATTCATAAGTAGCTCACGCAATACTCATAATACTTGTGAAACCTACTCGTATACACAGGCTTCGCCATGAGACGAATAGTGACTCGTTTCACAAACTTTTCTGTGAGCGTGAATCTGTGTGAATGTGCTGAAAATTTCATGGGCTCATGAATGGCTCACATGCAGATTGACTCTCTGCTCTTTCTGATATGCACCTATAATTTTGTCTAATAAAAAAATACATATGAAATAAAATGTAATTCTGATCAATAGAATATATATCATATATAGGAGTAATAGATAGCTACTAAAGTTGTATCTCAATATTGTTCTTTCGCATATTTAACTCTTATCGAACTTTTGGGCTTTAATTTTCTTGCCACAAGTAGTTCACCTTCATCTTAACTTTAAAAACCATTCTTTTTAGATATCAAAAAAAAATAATATATTTATCTTATAATTTATATTTCAGATCTAGGATCCAAATTTGGCATGTCTCATGTCCCGAAATTTGGTCAAAGCGTTTCACAGCAAGGTTTCTTCTCATCACACGACAGCCTATCGACACCATGCGTAACACGTGCCTCCAATCCACATGTTGCCACCGTAAGCACTGCCTCCGAATTGGATTTAATGCATCACAATATCAGCAGCAACAGCAGCAACAACAAACAACGACGCAAATCGCGCGGACGACTGAAAACAATGAGCGGCGAACAACCGTTACTTGGCTCGTGGAGTCGTTCCACAGCTAGAGGATCACAAGACAATACACTGGGTGGCCCATTATCGGCGAGTAATTTTTGCAACGGAACTGATAGGTAAGTAAGATATCTATCAATTCTTAAACGGCTTTAGTGCTTCTTAAAGCTCACTCTGCCGAATATTCGAGCTCATCCGTTTTGTTCATATGCTTTATAACAAAAACATCTTGAACCAACATTTTCTTTTCTCTCTTTTCCACTTTCAGATATCCCCGTCGCGGTGGTTGCTCAACGGCGGTGCCGCAATCAAATCAACAACAACAACCGCATCAATTGCAACAATTTCAACATTTACAGCAACATTCATCCGCATCGACATCGCATTCACATCAACCGCAGCAACAGCATCATTTAACGCAACAACAACAACAACAACAACAACAGCAGCAACAACATCTGCAACAGCAAACACAACAACAACACTCGCAATCTTTACCGCAACCGCATCATCGCCGCACTGCCTCGCAACGTCTTCGTGCCGCCGCTGCCTCGCGTAAATTCACTTTTGTTTTTGATCCGGCGGGACGGCTTTGTTACTATTGGTCAATGGTCGTATCGCTGGCATTTCTTTACAATTTCTGGGTGATAATCTATCGATTCGCCTTTCAAGAGATCAATCGCCGCACCATCGTCATATGGTTTTGTCTCGATTATCTCTCGGATTTTTTATATCTCATAGATATATTATTTCATTTTCGTACCGGGTATCTCGAGGATGGCGTACTGCAAACCGACTCGACCAAATTGCGTCAACACTACATGAATTCGACCACATTCTATATTGATTGCCTGTGTCTACTGCCATTAGATTTTTTATACCTATCGATCGGCTTCAATTCGATATTGCGCTCGTTTCGCCTGGTGAAGATCTATCGTTTTTGGGCCTTCATGGATCGAACGGAACGGCATACAAATTATCCGAATTTATTTCGATCGACCGCGCTAATACATTATTTACTTGTGATATTCCATTGGAATGGATGCTTATATCATATTATACATAAGAATAATGGTTTTGGGTCGCGCAACTGGGTCTACCATGACTCAGAGTCGGCCGATGTAGTTAAACAATATTTACAAAGTTATTATTGGTGTACGTTAGCTTTAACGACGATCGGGGATTTGCCCAAGCCACGATCAAAAGGTGAATATGTGTTTGTGATATTGCAATTGCTATTCGGTTTGATGCTGTTCGCGACAGTGTTGGGTCATGTGGCAAACATTGTGACGTCAGTGAGTGCGGCTCGTAAGGAGTTTCAAGGTGAGTTTTATAATAATTATATATTGATTATATCCTATATATCGTATTTATAAGAATTTAGCAAGTTTTGCAATGGAATTCACTGTAGGGTCAAAATTACATGTTTGCTATATTTATATCATCACTTCAGCTTTCACATTTCATGCTGCGTGCATCCTGTTTGGTTAAAAAAAAAAATTAAACATCATACAAGTCGTACCGCTGCCAATAAATCCTTTCAAATATAATCTTTTTTAAAGTCGTTACTTAATTACTAGGCAATAAATGGAGGCGGGCTTCTATAAGTAAGCAGCGTATAACCATGGAAACAAAAATCTGTGTCATGGTATTAAAAATTTTAATTAAATTTAATGAGAAGAAGGAGAAGGTTTGTCATTCAAACATTTTCATTAACAGTTTTTCTAACACATATGGTAAATTAAAAAGGATAATGAGAAAGGTTCCATGTTGTCAGCATTAAAAATGTTTACTTTCTTTTATTGCGGCTATAACTTTGGGAAAATCTTGTTGTCGGGCTTGTTGTTTCGTCAGCCAAAAGTTGACTTATCACTGGTGACAGAAAAAAACAACAACAACAAATGTTTATGCGTTTGTTTTCCTAAACATCAAAAGCAACATTAAAAACATCAAGCAAAACCAGCACTACCAACATCAACAATTAATTACTGTGGCACAAAAAGCCAAACAAAACTGTCACAATTTTTAAGCTCATCATAAGTCTGACTGTCATTTGTGACAAAAATAAAGAATACACGCACACACACACCACTAGACATATTCCTACATATGGATGTATGTATGTCTAGAGCATCCTAAACTCACACAAAAACAACCACAAAGAGATGCAAAAAAAAAATAATTTTTTTATATGCTTTTTTGTTGTTGTTGTTGTAATTGTGTTTAATGCTTAAATTAATTCAAAATCACGTTTGAGCCATTAATTCATTTTACTATCCAGTTGTCTCTTTTCAGCACAATTTAATTTTAGCCTCCCTTTATATCTCATTCTACCACTGTCTCGGGCATGGCTATGAAACAATTTACTGCAATTCAGTGAATTTTGATCCTTATGTTTAAGCACATCCTTCACACTAAAAATGAAGTAGTGAACACCAAAAAAAAAAAAAAAAGGATGAAAGTTCAAAAGAAAAACGACGAAAAATTAATAGGAGCCAAATGAATCAACAGTCGTCGTCGTCGTCATCGTTGCCGTCGACGTTCTTGTTTTTTTTTTGTCGTTGATGGCATCATTCTCCCGCCTCCTCGGGTATTAATTCATTACGTAAACTTTTTTCACTTTTTTCTATCTCTGCTTCTCTTTCTTGCTCAACTGCCAGCATCAAGTTTTTTCTACTGTTTAACATGCAGTTTCGTAGTCACGTGGTGGTGGGATAAACTTCAGCTCTTCCTATGTGTAAAGTGTCTTTTACGCTATTTTTCTCACTCCATTTATTTTTCTATGCACTGCGCATAAAGTAGAGCGTTATGTTTTTTAAGATGTTGGCATTAATATTCTAAACATCCTTTCTTTTTCAATATCCGTTGAAGCCATACGATTCTTTCATTCTTTTTCAGTTGTTCTGAATAGACAGTTGTAGAGTTTTCATCTGACCATTTGTAGAGTTTCAGTATTTTTTTATTTTTTCAGTACAAGCAAGTGTAAATATTTTCTCAGTGTATTATCTCATATTCTATCTCTATCCCACTGTGTTGACTTCAATAGCATACTTATGTGCTTAAATAAATATCCGTCTTGTGCAAAGGACAGGCGTATATAAAGCCTCAGTAGCCAAATGAGTGACAGCATACGAACAGACAGATGACTTGACTTCGGTAAAAGAGTCTTACTGCTAATTTCATTTCATTCACAATGTGAATTGACTCCGTTTACAAATTCATGTATCGTTATCCTTTTTTCGGTCAAAACTGCGCCAATATAGCCCTGATGGAATTTAAGAAATGAAAACATTTTCTACGTAATTTAGTGAACTAATTATTAAAGCTTCAGGTTTGTACGAGCTCATTTTATAAGTACATGTAAAAAATTTTTTTTAGCACAGTCTTCTTAAATTTATATAGATGGAATTAGTCCCATATTTTCTAATATTAATATATTTCAAGAATACTTGTAAATTTCTATCACTTCGTGCGAATAATGACTACGTTACCGAAATTCCTTATTTAAATTTTACTATATTCGCTTAAAAATTTTGAAAAATTTCACGCCCTCCCCTTTGAACCTATCCAATTTTCGCTTAAACGAACTTGTGCCACTTAGTCCCATTCTATCAAGTCCAAGCCCAAGTCATAATAATAATTTCAAAGTTTTGCTTCTTTTAGTTAATGGCGTTCCGTCGATATTTGCCGCCCGCAGCGAATAAAATTTTAATTTAATTTGCAAAGCCTTCTGAACTTAAATTTTAAATATTTTATTTTTATTTTTGATGTTTTTCATATTCGTGCTGCATCAGATTTTGAATTCGTTGTAAATTTTGGAGCATCCTGAGAGTTAATGCAAAACTTATGTCTATTTTTTGAAAGTTGGAATATGTCCCTTGCATTCTGTTGTAAAAAGCCAATAATATATATCCTTTCATTTCAATTTTATTATTTGTAAAAACCAAATCACAGATCATAAACCATGCACCATAAATCATAGACCATAGATCTTAGATCTATTACCATCGAAAGTAGACCAAAGACCATATAATATAAATTATAAACCATAAGCCGTAGATTATACTTTATATCTACATCATGGATCACCGATAAACATAGATCAGAGACCATAGATCATAGACCAGATCGTAGATCTAATACCATAGATTAAAGACTATAGATCATAGATCATAACTGATAGATAGATCATAAATCGTAGACCATAGACCATTGGTCATAGACCATAGATTATAGATCGTAGATCATAGATCGTAGACCATATACCAAAGAATATAGACCATGGAATATAGATAATATACCATATAAGTATATAAATTGATCAGCATAGATCATGAACCATAAACCATAGCTCATAGACCATAGATCACAGATCATAGACCATAGACCACAGATCATAAACTGTATATCATTGGTTGAAACCATAAATCATGGACCATTTGGTCAAGAAAAATTTAACATCCCAACAGGGTTTGCAAATTTTGAATGTTAACAAGATTCTCTCATAACTCTCAAACCAGCAACAATTGATGCTTTGAAAAGTAACATAACTTGTGATAGTTTAGAAATACGGTTGCAATTGCTCGAAAAATTACCGAAATCTTAAGCCAAAGATTACGATATATTTCGGACAATCAAAATCGCCTCAGCTCATAAAAGCCTAATTAGAAATATATCTGGTTGGTTTGAGTTATCTAATTCCGATCTCAGTTAGTCAATATCCGGACCATTTTATGTATTTTTATAGAGTAGGTTAAGAACTCAAAAAACGTAATCCGATCAGAATCTGGTGAACGCAGGGCGAGAGTTTTTCGAAACGACTTTATGCTCAGTTATTTAAGTGTTAGGCTTGTTTTCCCAATATTTTTATTTTAAATGATGTTTAGACGTATTATTATTGTTGAATTTTTCAATAAGACATCCCTGTATCAGTTCATGCCATTCATGTGTGCTCAAAAAATTTCATTACTTGATGGTTTTAAGTCTCTGAATCCTTTGCTATATTCTGGAAATTAACATTTTCTGACTAATTGAATAATGGTGTAGGAGAAAAATCTCTCTAGAGCGGTCATCCTAATAACATTGCAAACGTAATTAAAATAAAAAAAAAAAATAATAACGCTATCATTGATGCTTCTATTGCAATGCACACCTAGGAATGTAAATTGATACTATTTCAGTAGCGCAAAAGAAGCGCATCATAATTTTATTTACAACGTAATAGCAAATACAAATACGTCCTGATTTTTGTAGGAGCTGCTGCATAATAAAATAATATATTTATTAAGATTATTTTCAAAAAAAAAAATCATCTTGAAGCACTATAAAAAATTATTTGTCACCATTCAAGCAAACAAACAGCGAGTAAATACTCAACTAGGGTGGTACAATGCGAAAGAGGTGAGAGGTGTTACTGAGATATTATAGTTGAGTAAGCAATGCAGCATAAAGTCTTTTCCATGATACTACTTGCTTTCTACTTCACATTCATACCTATGTATATGGTGTCGTATATGTATGTGCAAAGCAAATAACAAATAAGTTCTATAAAATCATAATGCATTGAAACATATGAATTTTTTGAAATGCCTACACTGAAAAAACGATTTGATTGAATATACTAAATTATATTTGTTATAGAATTTATCTCAGTTAAACATACATAAAATCTTTCATCAAGGATTTTCAAATGAAAAATGCTCAACGCAAATAAATTTTTAAATGCTATGTATCAAATACACATTTCTTATATTTAATCATATAATTCTCTTAATATTAGAATATGCAATTAGAGCATCTATTTCAATTTAACGCTTCTGTAAAAGTTAGAAATTCAACACCTGAAATTGAGAATATTCAACAATTTTTAAAATTTTAATAAGTTATTTGTATTCGTATTTAAAGGGGAAAATTAGTAAAACTATTAATTTCATTCACCTACAATTCATAGCTATATTTACATAAAAATAAATTTTCCTACTGGGCTACGTGCGTGTATCTGAGCATCAATATCAAGTAATACCGGCATCGTGTTTATTTTTAAAACCTTTTAAAATCATTCAATGTTTTTCAGTCTGTGTCATATCTGTGGTAGCGAATTCAATACTGAAGCCTTTTTTAAGTCTGAGAAAAAATATAACAGAGTACTGTGCAATTGAATTAAAATTTCTTTCAACAATCTAAACACATCAATTGCAAAAATGTAAGGAAATAACTTAAGATTTTCAAGTTAAAGTATTCATTCAATAATATCAATATCAAAAAAACATCTTATCTATATAGAGCTTTCTACGCCAAAACGGGCAGCATTTCGCTTTTGCAACCCGATTTTTTTTTGCATTCTTGGGATTTAGCTCCCCAGTTATGTAGGTGATGTTTATCATTACTTCTCAATGTGTTTTTTTTTTTGTTTGTGTTTGTTTGTGTGCTTATTTGAGTGAAAGTTTAAAAATGACTGCACTGTAGCGTTAAGTTATGACATATTTGCTCTACAAAATCAGTTTTTCAAATGAATATCATCGTACAAATCCTATCTTCAATTTTATTCAACTGGAAATTCATCAACAACAACAACAATACAACAACAACAGCATCAAGGATATCAGTAATGCTAACAACGTCCTCGGTGTGAGCAACAACAAAAAACAACAACAACAACAACCGTGTCGTTCATAGCGTTAGCAACAATATCATGATGATTTTCTGCAGCTTGTGATGTTGCTGCTCATCCTATTCAACACAATCAAGTTGCAATGAAGTCAAGTGGAATTAAGATTTTTCAATACTTTGTACACAATTTATTTTTTGTTGTTATTGTTGTTATTGTTGCTTTGATATTGTATATATTCTTGCAAGAATGATAAGGTAGCTCGTCAAGGAATTTAACAGAGATATATGTAGGTACATATTAAAGGAGTTCACAAGGTGTCATAATATGTACATATGTGATATTTCTTGAAAGTCGTGAAATTTTAAAATTGTTATTAAAGTGTTTTTTTTTATAAAAAGATATTAAAATAATATAAATAAAATAATTAGTCACTCTTAAGAGGATTACTTACTAAGAATAAGATTTTACTACTTCATAAGTATCTTCAGTACTACAACTACAACTGGAGCGAATTTCAAAGAGTTATTCCTTTTTTTTTGCTATTTATTTAATCTACACGTATTTGACTTTTAAGCCATATAATATTTCACAGTTGTCTGCCTCACATTCAAATTCCCATTCACTTACTTCATCTAACTGTAAAGGCAGAGGCAGTCATGCAACCTGCTAATTCTGTTAATTCGACGCACGCAAGATGCCAAAAGGGTATTCCAACATCATGTTACTTACATGTGCATGTATGTATACATACATAGATAGATTCATATACTCACATGTGCCTGTGTGAATTTTATGCCTGTTGCGCTGCTCTTCAGCAGCGTGTTGTATATTCCCAATGTGCACAAAAACGGATGCGGGTCCGTTGCGGACCCGGAACGGACTTCATAAATGGATCCTTTACGGAATCGTTTTTTTTTAGCTAAATCGGATCTGTTACGGACTCGTTTTTTTAAATAAAACGGATGCGAGCCGGACTCGTTTTTCTGAACTAAAACGGATCCGTTATGGATCCAGAACGGACTTCATCAACAGACCCGTTACGGAATCGCTTTTTTTTAACTAAATCGGATCCGTTACGGACTCGGAACAGACTTCTTATACGGATCGGTTCCGGACTCCTTTTTGGTGAACAAAATGGATCCGTTCCGAAGTTGGTTTTTGTAAATAAAACGGATCCGTTCCAGATTCCGATTCTGATACGATTCGCATGCGAAATCGTGGGTGATTCGCCTCCAAACAGCGGGAAGGATCGTCCGCGTTGTCGGATCCGTTTCGTACTCGGAACGGACTTCATATTCGGATCCAATTCGGATTGGTTTTTTTGTTAATAAAACGGATCCTTTTCGAATTCGTTTTCGTATGAAATTCCTCTCGAAAAATTGGAATCCGTTTTGTAGGATCCGTTCCGAAGTCGTTTTTTGTAAATAAAACGGATCCGTTACGGACTCTTTTTAAGACATACTAAAATGATGTCCGAAACGGATCCCAAACGGAATTCAAAACGGATCCGTTTTATTATCAGAAAACGAATCCGAAACGGATCATTATATGAAGTCCGTTCCGAGTTCGAAACGGATCCGATAACGCGGACGATCTTTCCCGCTGTTTGGAAGCGAATCACCCACGATTTAGCATTCGAATCGTATCAGAATCGGAATCCGTTTCGGATAAATAATACGAAAAAGCGGATCCTAAACGAATCCGAAACGGATCCGTGTGGCACACTGGGTTGTTAAAGATTTGACTTAAGTTTCGAAAAGTTTTTAAAGTAGTTAATTGAATAATGAAGTTGACGAAACTTTTCTGCTGAACTCTATGTCGTCTGCAAATACCGATTGGGATGGTATTGAGTATGTTCAACAAAAGAATTCAAATATATAATATTTTTATTATAATTAAGTTAATAATTTTAAATCAAGTGGTATATTTGACAGAGATCCCTTTTTGTTGCTGATTTTTATCATAGTGAAATTAAACCATCAACTGGCTTATCCTATTAATAAAGATATTTGCATCTTGCATAGCAATGTTACTATTTTAATAATATATTCGAAGTATTTAGCAACAATTTGTCTAATTTTACAAAGTTATAAGACAAAACTTTCAACAAGAAAAATTTTTATATGATTCTCAGGACATAGATTTTTTCTATATATTCTGACCGAGACACCAGTCATAAACTTATGAAGTCATTGCTTTAAAAATTCAGTAAAGTGGGTGCTTTAAATATTCAAACTCTAATATTAATGTCTCTAGTAGGCTAAGATCCAATGGCAGATTCGAACTAAGCTTCCCCAATTTACTAAGTATGTGCAACGAGCCGATCGAACAAACTCGAAACTCACGAGCTTTTCCTTAAATTTCAGCACCGAATAAAGTTCCCTTAATTCAACTCATCTGAGTCGTTTAGTTTGATATTTTTGCTGACACCTCCTTATTTTGTTTTTGTTTCTACGTGCAAACGGGCAGCTCGAAACTCAGGATTGCATTACAACGAACGAACTGAAAATGAATTTAGTCGAACGAATCGATTTGTTCGAGTTTGATTCGTTACGTATAACATGTTCGAGCTTGCTGCTTATTGAAATTACCCTTGGTAGACATCGGTCGATATTTATCTGATTTTGCTGCACACAGTTTTATTGAAAAATTTTTAATTATAGTAAAATTTCTAAGCAAGTCGAAACGTTGTTAATCAAAGATTGAACTGAATTATCGAAATATTTTTAAGAATTAGCAAAAATATGAAACCATCCGCTATGAATCGAAACTTTATTCAATATGAAATTTTTATTAAAAATTAAACTTTAAGTAAATGGCATGAAAAAAAGATTATCATCATCAAGGTATTAAGTTCCTTAGGCTCGACACTAATGCAACTGAAACTTTTGCGCTTTAGTTTGCGATATTTTTTTTGTTTACTATACTGCCCTTAGAAGCACAAAAGCGGAATGAAAAAAAAGTGTATTTCTTATCATCGGATATATTATGAAATTACGCGTGTAAATAACTACGCTATATAATGGTACCTTAGTTCAAACATATAAAAAATCTACTTAGAGAAAATTCTCTATCTCAATTTTAGATGCATATACGGAATACGAAATTAATGTTTGGTTCAATAAACTAGTGATTTTTATAGAGTTCGAACTTTCACAAGGCATATGTAGATATTTACTCAATATGCATTAAATTGGGCATGGTATTTAGATATTATAAATCTTTTATATTCTATATTAAACCCAATGGAACAATGAATAGTAAGAATCAAATTTTATTTAATAGCATGTTGTGGGATTTGAATATTAGTGCAAAAATATATGAAGGTAAAATAGTAAGAATGTGAGGTACACTGAACTCCATATTTCAAAATTGGTGCAGATATCAAATTTGTCCCATTTATATACAACAAAAAAAAAAAAAAAAAAATTTGAGCTTAGGGTATTACAGAAAGTTATCGGCATTTGAAAGCAGAAAAGGTTCTGTTGCACAAAGAAGCGCTGGATTAAGACTTTACACGCTTTAAATACTGCGAAGTGGGCCCTTATAACTACATATAAAAAAACTTTTATTTCAAACATTAAAAGGCCTTTTTTTTTTCCTAGAAATGCAATAAAAATATGAAATTACATATTGATGAGCAACAAAAAAAAAATTACCATTCGTTAATAAAATAATATTTTTCTCCCCTCCAAATCATAATGAGGCCCCTAGTAGGCTTTCAAGTATGTACATATGTTTTTGTTTATTGCCAGTGTGAACAAAAAAAAAAGTTCAAAAGACTATTTCCGTTACCACAGAACATCAACATAATCACAATGATGGCCTCTTATGCTTGAAACCCGATTCCCAGTCCTACCTAAATCTTAAGAATACCTTAGTCCAGCGCTGGTTGGGGGCCTGCGGCTAAAGCCACCTCCAGCTGACATTAATTCAACGCTACATATACCCTCGATAAAGGGAATATGGCATTTATGACTCGCTTATCTTCTTCACAATAATCCTAGAACTCTACCATTATCGGTACTAAAATTAACTCTTTTCCAGATGGGTATTTCAGCAAGTACGAATATTCTTTTGTGATTATTTATCTGCGGGATAGATAATGAGTAGGATTTTTTAAGAATTCAACTGACCCCAGACTTTGTAAGAGGGCTAAAAACTACAAAATTTGACTTTCGTAATATGAAAATTTTTTAATATGTAGAAGTCGTTTGACTTAAAAAAGTGCAAAAAACAAATTGTGTCAAATTACGTATAATTTTCAAAAAACAAAATGACCAACTTTTATTTATTTATTGTCGATGTAATTTTATATCGGACATTCATACCATTTGATATACATCAATCACATGGCTTTGAAAAAAAAAATCATTCAAGGCAATGTGTTGTTTTTAGTAACTTTTAAACATTGCTCAATTTACATCACCTCGATCAAACGTCACTCCACGCTAACCAAAACCAAATCATTTGTCAATTAATTATTTGCCGCAGTCAAAGCGCCTGTTGTTATGCAATCCTTTATTTTCTTTTCTTTTTTTGCTGTGGGCGAAAACATTTAACAAATGAGTTTTTGCATCAATTTGCATAAGCAGCTACAATTTGTTGTTGTAAATTCAGTGACAACAACGGCGACTGCAACAAATAAGTACAAATATTTTTACAACAAATAACACACACTTTGCGCAAGACTACGTTTATCCTTTGATGCCATTTAGTATTGATGAGCGTAAGTCCTTCGATAGCAACGGCAACACTAACAAGCTGATTGTGAGAGTCTCAATGAAAATGCAAAGAAAAAATTTCCACTAAAGAAGGATGAAGGAAAATCATTTTGAAAACCATCAATAACTCAAATTTAATGACAGCAACAGCAACAGCAACAACAACATATAATATCCATGTTAGTTGTTGTTGTTGTTGTTTGTAAACTTGTATAAACGTATTAATGTGTGTGGCTGGGTGGACAACTTTCAAGAAATATCGCACAGTAAAAAAGTTTAGAAAAACAGTCATAAATAAATAGTAGTACATCAGTTTCTTTTTCTTCGAAAAATATATAAAAAACATAACGAACATTTCTCAAAAAGTTTTCAATAATATAATTAAAAATTTAAAACACTTCTAGAGGGAGTTTTTGGAAGGATTTTAAAGCAATTTTTCATCAGTTTACGGGTGCGGATCAAAAAACCTATGCTTAGAATAGATGGAACGTATAAAAAGTATTGAATTATCCCCATGCCCATCTGATGGCTAGCGATCAGCGCTGACCAAAGACTGGTATCAGGAATCGTTGAAACTCGAATCTTGCGTGACATTGTGATGTAAGTCAGCTCGTGAAAGCATTGTGTTTGTTGTAACTCATACTTAAAACCGAGAGTAGAGCTTAGGCTCGATGTGAAGTTGCATTGCCAACTGATTCTACTCCTAAAGGATAGCTGAGGTTTTAAGTTCGCCTCTCCTCTAAGCAAGTGGAATTTATCATGGCACTTGTAATATTTCATGGAGATACTGATCGACATTTATTCAAACCCTGTTGTGACGGCACACAGTTATTTTCAGCTTTCAAAACATAAAACACATGAGACATCTGTTAGCCATTTCGTCCCACTGTTTTACCATGGGGGACATTTTTCTTGCGCGCTCTCTTTATCATTTGCTGTCACTCATTGATAGCAGACATTTTAAAAATCAATTTATTATAAATTTTAGCATAGCATTATGTAGTTAAGCAATAACAACAATAGATACAACATAGTAAAAAGCTAAGTCACGCACATCTCTCCCTCCACGACAAATGAAATTCGACTTATTCTATAAAGGTGGCCACCTCTCCGCCTAATTATGGGATGCTTTTAACTGCTGTAACTTGAATAACGATGATGATGATGATGATGATGATGATTACGACGAATGCGAAATAACATAGTTTTTGCGGTGTAAAACTTTATGCGCTACCAGATGGCGTTTAAATTGATGATGGCTTAGGGGACATCATACCAGATAGGATGAAACTCTGTAAATTCGTTTTTATAGCTCTTTAGTTTTTATATTTCCATTATGATGCCGCTCTTGCATGCTTGCTGGTTGGCTACTAAGTAGGCTGGCTCTATCTCTCTACTCAACGTAATAGATTACATTGTAAAGGAGTTGCCATTGAACTCATCTATCATTAGTTGCAGCCTCATTTTTATTTTTGTTTATATTTTGTTCCGTTTTTTTTTTTTTTATTCAACTACAAAGTTGTGATCATTGTTATAGTGTAAGTGGCTGTAATTTGGTGACACAAAATTGATTCAGATGGTGGTTAAGCAAATTATTTAAGTGCATCTAAGAGAATTTTTGATCGCTGTGCTCTATTTGCTTTTAAAAATTTTTAAGGCCTGAAATGTTCACTTTACTCCACCCAGGACGAGATATATGCAGGTCTGGGGAGCATCCTCATTAAATTCGAAAAGTAAACAAATTTGAATACACAAAAGTACATTTTTGTAAATATCCTTGCACTCTATGATTCTGTTTTGAGTAACCTCACTTTTTCATATTTGCTGCTGCATGATACTTAAGCCAATTTCAATATAGACATGCAACACGATAAAAAATGATTTAACGTACATGCTTTGGCAAAAAGGAATGCAAATTATTAACGGATACAGAAACATACATAGGAAAGCACTTATTGTGCTGAAGAAATATACATAAAAAAAAATGGTACAACCCATTTGACCAATTTAAGTCAAAGTTATTACAATAGCATAAATTGGTTTATTGATGGTAATGAAACAGAAGACTGAAAAAAAATTGTAGAATACTAAAGCGATACAAACGTTCGAAAGTATAGTATGTGATGTCCTGTAGATCTTAATATCTTTCAGTTGGTCATCGATGCTAATCTACAATTCAACGTTGTTTGCCCATGCTGAACTGCTCTGAGGACTCACAAGAATTTACATAAAATTTTGTTACGTTTTGCATGGCGAATTCAAGAATCACTGCTGCGGTTCGTACGTCTGTCTACCTGCCTGCCATTGTTTTTTCAGTTGTTTTTTTAATCAATAATTTTTTTCTCGTTATTTTCTTTCCTTATTTTGATTTGCTTGTCTTCTTCGCAGTAGTGGTTCTATGTGAAGGGTGCATTTTAAATGCGCTGCTGCTTGTTAGATATCAAAAATCAATCAATCATTTTGTTTGAGGTTTTTGCGGTGTTGAAATTCAACTCCATGATTTGCCCGAATGCTCTTAAATTATTCAAGCAAATATTTTGTGGTTTTGTTATTGGTTTTGAAGAGATTTGTCAGCATTTGTGGATGTAGTGAGCTGAAGTATTGAAAATGCAATTAACAATAATTATTCTTGCTGTTATCTTATGTAGCTTAGTAATGTTAACATGATAATTTTAATCAAGAAATATTTTTGATCCTACCAATTATATGCTTTGGTAATTTAATTGGACTATTTCTACTGTTTCAATGTATTGAATAAGATATTTTTGATTGAGTGAGAATGATTTTATTTTTAATTGAAGGTGATGTAGTTTCCTAGAAAAATCATTTTGCTTAATTTATTTTGAAATGGTTTATATTATTTTCGATAATTGAATAGAATATCGTACATTTTCTTGATAAATCGCCTCAATAGCAGCAAAATATTTAGTGCCTTGCAGTTAGATTTTTTTATTTTCTATAAATACAAAAGTTCTTTAGAGAGTTTTTGCAATTAGAAACAGGCCCGAAACAGAAGACTTTATACATAATATAGAAAATCGGTATCAAATATGCAGAAAACTACAAATACACACATACAAGTATGTTTTATAATGTATGAAAAATGACACCAAAATCGTATATGTTGGAAATAAATTTTAGTAGGCTTCTCATCGCTATGTCAGTCCTTCGAGGCTTAAAATCGTTGAAGAGTGTCATTGTTTATTATTGCACGAATAAGCCTTAAACAAGCTTTAATACATATATAGAAAATGAAATGAAAAGAAGCAGTTTCCGGCCTTCCCAAAATAAAAAATTCTTCCTCTAAACGGTGACAACTTACATTTACATTTGTGGGGGAAAACATTTTTTTGGGAAAAGTAGATGATCTTTTTTAATTTTTGGTCAACAATATTCAAAATTAATTAATATATTGTTAGGAAGAAAAAACTTTTTTACATGAAATAAAATTATTGATGCCTTTTTCCATATTTTTTCAATTCCCACAAGTCATGCGGCTTTCACATGCAATCGCAGGCTTCTTTGAAAACCCAAACATTATATAGCACATAATTTGAAATGAAATATGAAAATGTATTAATGAAAACTTTAAACGTCAAAAACTTAGAAAAATTGTCATGTCTCGAAAACTATATGACAAATTTCATATTCTTATGAGCTAGTCTTACAGTTTATTAAATGAAATACATATTTTGGAAATCGACACAGGTGTTTCCAAATTATAATGATTTAATTTAAAGCTTTAAAACCCGACTTCTTATGTCTATAAATCTGAAGCTAGAAGCGTCCGCCAACTTATAACACCATATTCGTTGTCAGTATTAGGAGCCTCGTCAGAAAAAAATTAAGTTTTTAAAAAACAGAGAGTCTCCTTATGCCTGTCAACTTCTTCAACTAGGTATGGCAGACCCGGACTTGGAAGAATGTAGGGAGGTTATATTGGTGGCTACCATTTGATTCAAAAAACGTGCCTTTATTAGCTATAATTTTAGAGTGCTAAGCAGGGTAAACATTTGTTATCTAAGTGAAAATTTTTTTTAGCAAATAGTATAAAAATGTATTGCAATTTAAGGTTGCGTCAGTTTCATGACAAATTTTCTACATTTAATTAACTTTTTCATTTACTAAATGATGGCATTCAATACATCCAATGCTTATTGACCTATATTTTAAGAGTGCATATGTCAAAAGCAAACTTAACAGCATGTCATTTCTATGACTTAAGCTAATAAATTATTGAGTATATCAATTTAAGCTTAGCATTCTATCTGTTTTTTTTTTTACTTTTCCCCCTACTCCAAACAACATATAACATTTGTCCCTATCTTAAAGGATTACCTGGCATATACATTGAATTTTTAATAGTATTTCAACAACAGATTCTTTGCAATTTCATTCCTTCAACATTTATGATTGTTAAATCAAATTTTACAATTCTTCTTTGCTACTTGAGGGCATTTTTCCTTATTCCTTCTCTGAAACGTCTGCTGCTATCTAATATATACAAGTATTGTGTAAATTTAATGTAAAAAGATATTTTATAAAAATGTATGTAATATGAAACAGACAGATAAAACAGGACAAAATGAAACCGAACAGGCTGAGGCGATAGAAAAATGAAATTGACAGAAATTGCAAAAAATACAGAGATTGAAAGTTCTATGAGAATTGAAGTTACAATAAATAGGAATGACGACGACGAGTAACATGAAAATGTGAGGAATTGTTGAATTATCTTAGAAATGTGATATTGCTACTGACTCAAATACATTAACCTTTATATTGGCATACGGTCTCGGTAGGTGATACTAAGCCTGACCAACAGAGTAAAGCATTTGGAGATTTTCACAGTGTACGGTATGTTGAGCACATAGGAATATTTAAAATGGCAGCGCTTCCGGCTTAAAAAGGAATTTATTTATTTTTTTTGTTTTTTTTCTTTTCTGTTCTTTTATTGGTGTTCATGGATGCTCTGTGTAATATTTGTAAATGTCATCTATTGCGGTGCAGGTTGTGCAAAGTGATTTATTCATGGACAAATAATAAAGTTCATTATTCTTACATAAATTATTCGAGTGAAATTTATTATAGGGCATTAAACCTATTTTAGGCTTAATTACTTTTAAAGACTTCAATTATACTTTAAATGAAGTGAATGACTTCAATTCCGTACTTCACTTACCTGGCCTTATCTTAGCTTACTTTGCCTGAACTTTTTTTTACTTCTTTCACTTTACCTTGCTTTTTTGATCTATCTTTATTTAGCATTTCCCAATGCAGTGCTGAAGTATAGTACTTCAAATCTACTGTAAACTGAAATAGACAACGAATAACGTGAATTTTGTTGCAGAGGCTGTGGAACTTGACTGCTTCAATTATGTTGCAAACACTGTCATGGAGTTAAACACTATTGTTGAAAAGTGTGAAGTACTGCACTTCAGTTCTGTTTCATATGAAAGTTATTCTGTTCGCTTTGTGCAAATGTGATAAATTCTAACATCTACCGTTTCAATTCAGAAGTTGACAGAAATACAGAACACTGCCTTAATTGAGCGAACTACACCTCTTGAATTTTGTCACATATAAAATTGAAGTGCATTACTTCAATACTCTTTATATAGTATACAAAGGCAAATTTTTCAATTTCAGTGTTAACAGCGGTAAATAACATCTCTTTAATTCTATTGTATATAGAATTGAAGTGCATTGCAAGAATTTTGCTCTGAACAGGATTGAAGTAGACCTGAACTCTAGCATAATGTAGTCTCTATTGTCAAAAAAGGTGGCAACATATTATTTTAATTAAGTTGTTTATGATTTCCTTTCATATTCAGTAAAAATTACCGAAATCTTTCAATTTCTATCCAAATTTCCAGCATTGTGCAACTATGTCAATCCACCATAAGATCAAAATGTTAAAATAAAATAATTTTTTTTTTATTTATTTTGTTTTACTGACGTTATTTTTCTCGATTCGACGAACTGCTGTTGCTAGCCCGCATCGATGATAGCATACAAAAACAGCAGTAGGTATTTTGTACCACCTATAATTCAAAGCAACTACGTACCTACTGTAGTTGTACATAGATTTTATGCTATTTTTTTTTTTTGTTATTGTATCCTTAATTGTTGTTGCGACAGCGACTGTGGATATTAGAGTGAGTTGCGACTGTTAAGTGGGCCATGTGAAAAGATTAGGAGGCTAAGCATTTTAAAAATGTTGCCAAAAACTTGAAGCGATTTATATACGTAGAGATTGACTGCGCGGAATGTAAAATAAAAAACAAAGAAAATAATAAAAAATTAAAAAGTCTGGGATTAATATGAGCGATTGTTGTTGTTGTTGTTGCTGCTGCTGAGCGTTAGGGAAGACACATTATATATAATGTAAAATAAAGCATCATGATGGTAACATTTTCGTTGACAAAATTGGCAATTTGTTTTTAAAGAGGTTCATTAATAAAATCCTAATTAGATTAGGTTTCTTCTGGACACTGGAGCGCATTTTAATTTCAATAAGCTAACAAAATATGCTCTGTATTAATTTAATAAGTAAAATTTAAAAGTCGTAAAAATTAAATTACTTGTGTAATTAATGAACTTCAGAATCATTTTTTAAAAATTTAGGTATTGCAAAGCTCTCCGTGTTGTAATACACTGAATTCAAATAATATTCTCTATACTACTCCACTTTACTCTTTTTTACACCTCTCTACGCTATTTAAATTTTCTCTAGTCTGCTCTACGAATTTCTATTTGATGGTACTCTATTATACCCAATTCTACTCTTATCTTATCCACCCTTCTCTGTTTATATCCTCAACAATACTTCATTCAACTCCAATTAATTTAACTCTACTCTACTCTACTCTACTCTACTCTACTCTACTCTACTCTACTCTACTCTACTCTACTCTACTCTACTCTACTCTACTCTACTCTACTCTACTCTACTCTACTCTACTCTACTCTACTCTACTCTACTCTACTCTACTCTACTCTACTCTACTCTACTCTACTCTACTCTACTCTACTCTACTCTACTCTACTCTACTCTACTCTACTCTACTCTACTCTACTCTACTCTACTCTACTCTACTCTACTCTACTCTACTCTACTCTACTCTACTCTACTCTACTCTACTCTACTCTACTCTACTCTACTCTACTCTACTCTACTCTACTCTACTCTACTCTACTCTACTCTACTCTACTCTACTCTACTCTACTCTACTCTACTCTACTCTACTCTACTCTACTCTACTCTACTCTACTCTACTCTACTCTACTCTACTCTACTCTACTCTACTCTACTCTACTCTACTCTACTCTACTCTACTCTACTCTACTCTACTCTACTCTACTCTACTCTACTCTACTCTACTCTATTCTACTCTACTCTACTCTACTCTGCCCTACACCGCACCTTAAAGTATAAAACCGTACTATAACATGCCACGTTATGTTTTTCAAAGCTCATATTGTAGTTTAAGTTTCGGATAGGCACCATAGCCTGATAGCTGGCATGTAATGTCCACCTCATATCTTAAGTCTGCCCAATTAATTTATACATTTTCGTTCACATAGCCATAACTCAACAATACTTTCAAACATATAATTCTCTCAGAAGCGATTTAAAAGTAAGGCCACATAAACATCATATTATTGTATTCGATTTGACACAAAGCTGTTGATGTGTGCGACGCTGATTTACCAAACACATCTACACATGTCTTACGACCTACCATCCAATACATTTGCGCTCCCCCCCCTTTTCGTTCCTTCACAAAAATTTTGATTTTCATTTTTCGTTAGGAGCTCAAAGTTTTTATTTGATAAATTGCAGTTTGTGCGGTACGATGTGCTTTCTGGTTTTTTTCACATCATCTTTCATTGTGTTTCCAACTTTCGTTCTGAGTAGTTTTTGTATTCTTCTCTACCTACTACCTGTGATTTTCTTTGAAATTTTCACACCATCACCTCGTATTGAACATTGAATCTATTCAAACATATTTTTGGCGCTTTTCTTGACTTCTTCTGCTTCTGTTGTTTTGTGTTGATGATGGAAGTAGAGTTGTTTTTTTTTTTGTTTCTGTTTTTGTTGCTATTGTTGCCGAAGTCCTTATGGAATATAAGTTTGCCTCCATACCTTTTTGATTTTATTTGATTTTTGTTTTCACCATTCTACCTACATGAGAAATTGAATTTGAAAACAATCTGTTTATGGATTTGCTGAGCTAAAACAGGAAAACAGCATCAATAGTGCCAAATAAAATTTTGTTTCTTATTTTTGTGTATATAAAAAATTTGAAAAATTTGCGACAATTTAGAAAGACAATCTTTGAATTTATTGATATTTCTTTTTTACTTAGCAAATATGATTTGCTGGAAAGTTAATATGAGCCCATTTGCTGAAAGTGAACTGAAGATTTTGACGCGAGGCTTGTATTTGTGTTGAAATAAATTTACAATTACTATGGATCGATCTAAAAAATGACTGATTTAATTTATGAATAAATTTTTTAGGCAAAACAATAAAAGAGTTTATTTGGATACTCTGGTAAGGACTTAATAAGACTAACTTAAAGTTTTCTTTTAAATCATATTGGTTGACATTTTTACGACTCTTTTCACACATGATCTCTATGAGTGGGATATTTCAGGCAAAGTTTTTAAGCGTTTCAATTGTTTTTAAATTTTGATAACATATTCAGTAGAAATAAATAATATACAAACAGTTTTTTTCTATTCTAGCCAAAATTATTTTCTCTGTTGTGTCCGTTGTTGTTTCTGTAAGGCATTTCATATTACAATTTTCTTGCAAACCTTTGCAAAATGGAAGGGAAGGGCGTACTTAAACCTTATTCGTTGATTTATATGCCCAAGCATATACCACAGCGTTTTTTCATTATATCTGGCCCAATCATTTTGGGAGTCAATGTATTAATGGGGACTTACTTAAATCTAAATTATACATTTCACACAATAACTATCATAATTTCGTCTCAGAAAAGTTTCACTCAGAAATAGTTAAAGAAAGTTTAAAGTATTAGATTAATGTTCAACCTATGATAATTTTCATTAAAAATTACAGTAAACATTGTACAAATTGTCCTTATATGTTTGCCAAACATGAGTCAACTATAAAATCTACTGTAACGCAAGTGCGTGACAAATCATCTGCAAACATGGGAGAATTGCATTTGGTGGAGATGTTGTTATAAATTGCAAAATTTGTACTGTAAGTGTTGTTCTTTGAATTGCTCTAAGTATTGATATTTGTTTGTACGACTATCTATGGTGCAAGTTTCTGCAGCGTAAGGATGCGTTTTCTTTTACAAATATATCGATACATTTTTATGTAAACGTAAACAGATTTCATGATATGTGCACTAAGACTTGTATTTGAATTGAAAATTCGAGTTTTGTAAAAATTTGTACACCAGTACTCAGCGAAAATTTTTAAGCACAAGTAACATAAATTGCAAAAAGGATATTAAAGTGTACATTGAACAGAACATTGTAACGAACCTACGGCCAAAAACGAGGCCCGCCGACTTTCGTCTTCACAACATACAATGTGAAATTTAACACTTATTCACAAAAACAACCCAACGCGTGAAGATCCAAAATATTTCTTAGCAATGTTTAACAGACAAAGTCATTGTCACCAGTTATAATTGAAAATTCACTGCAGTTTTAAATAACACCACTGCCGACAGACAGTGCACAGCTAAGAATTAATAGCTCGCGCACGTTCTATTGCAATAAAAAATATTTACAGTATTAAGTCATATCAAATAGCTAATAAATACACACTTGAGCGCATCCTTACTAACATTTTTCACATTCCTAAGGCAACAGTTAGTTTGTTGCAGCAGCAGTAACAAAAGTCAACAAATTTCCGAAAGCCAAAAGGGATATTTTTCATGTTACAAAGCAAGCGTACAGTACATACAGCAGCGAAGCAAACAAACAAACCAAAAAAACAAAATAAAACGATTTATTCAGGAAAAAATAGAGCAAATTGAACAACAAAATCAATTTTGAAACCGCATTAAAAAAAAAAAATTGCAATTTTCCGCCATTTTGTTAGCAAGTCACGTGTAGCATTTGCATGCAATTTAACTTTTGTTTACCAAAGTACTTTAGTGTATCATCATGCGACGCCTCCCCTTCCTATTACCATTTGTGTATCAAAAACAACTTTTTTTTTATTTTTTATTTCATTGGACTCCCTTGAGCAGGCGCTCCTCTTTAATGAACTGCGGCACCAATTTTGTTTTGTTTACTAGTGTTAATTGTTTAAACGTGACTCGACAGCCTGAATCAAAGGACATATTTACAAACACAAACACATATACTTTATAAATGTATATATTTTTATGCACATTTACATACGCATATATGCCCACAATTTGTTTCACTTAGTTAAAACAAATTGGCGTAGATAATGGTTGTTTTTTTACAAATTTTTGTTTTATTGCTTTTAAAGAAATTTGTCATTCCAGTTGAAATCATCGAATGAGTTGTATGTCTGTGTAGTTTTGTTTTCGATTCAAAAAAAAAAAAAAAACTTCAGAATGATTACTAAGGTATCTGACATAAAAAACATTTAACTCTTTGGATGCTTTTTATGGTAGGCACCTATTATAAATCTGAAAATATATCATTTTTTACTCTTCTATAGATGGGCTGTAACTTTTTTCTATGTTGGATATTTAATTCATGGTACTTTTCATAATAGTTGCGTCCAATTGATAAATTTTATTTAAGATGCACTAATTGCACTATCGAAACTTCATCATTAATTGGCACTTTTTTTCGTTTTTCTGAGCCAATCGTGCTCAAATGTAAAAGCATACAAAACGCAGTGGTACTACACAAACTACTAAATCAAACTAACGCAATTATGAACTTTCAATATTTTTAAAAATTATAAAACCCTTATCTGGAGAAAAAAAATAAGACGTAAAACATTCAGGACATATACATACATAGATCCTAAGTTCATCTTGATATGTGCAACAGTGGCTTCGCTATTCACAATGTTCTTGCATTAAGATTAAATTGCATACTTTCAGGCCGTCAAATTAACTAGTTCGGCCTAGGAAAAACTAGTTTATTCTAAAAACTAGTTTGGCTGGTGATATATATATATAAGTACTTAAATAAATGGTAGGAAATAGATGATCATGATTTGTCAATTTAAAAATTTTTTAGGGCTGTAATTAGCAATTTTCTAAGAGTGAGCTATATTTTCGAAATGAATGTTGCAAACAAAAGTTTCTTTTTTTTTCAAGTACATATGGTATATTACACCGGGTGTCCCATTTTAACTTACACAGCTGAATAAGTCAAAAAAATTGCAAGTCATTCAAAAAATGTTTGGAATAAAAGTTGGTGGGTATCAAAGGGCTGATCCAGCCATGACCTTGACCTACATTTTCAAAGTTATTTGAAGGTCAACTTTAGTTTTTCAAATGGAAACCCCTATTTTTGACCTTGGATTCCGGAAGAGCACAAAATTCTATGTTCAGATATGTATTCATGTTAGAGGTCAGAGTGACCCCTAAAGTTCATTTCAAGGTCGAATTCCCGCTTGGTGCAGAAAAGCTGCAGCCAGTTAAGATATGATTGTGTAGCTTTTCTGCACCAAGCAGAAATTCGACCTTGAAATTAACTTCAGGGATCACTTTGACCTGTAAGTGGACTTTTGACTTATCCAGCTGTGTATGGGACACCTTGTATTTGCTCGCGATGTAACTATTGAGGCTCTTAGGGAAAAATAGTTGCAGCCATCGGTCCAACAAAGCTCCTTATTGTCGAAAATGCACTGAAGAATTGGAAGTTCATTGTATGTGGTATACCAGCCGAAAAAGTCATTTGAATGATAGTGATCCATAATTAATAGGAAGGATTGTTCTTTCGAATAAAAACAAACCACATCGGAAAAAAGGTATTCGTTTTTTATTTATAACAAAATCAAATTCTAATTTATAAATGGTCCACCCCATATAAAGCACGCTCAGTTCCTAAATTTTTATTAAAAGGGTATCTCTTCCACCTCGCTACATGCTCACTGGTTTGATCAAACATACCCACATTGACTTTGGCAACATTTACTGAAATATCTCTCTTTGTAGCTTATAAAGGGTGTTTTTTTTAGAGGTTTGTTTTTCGAATAGAGATAAAACTGGGATTTTGTGGTCAAATCTGGCAACTCTAATGTCATTTATATTCAGTTTGGTTTGCCATTTCATCATGAACAGGTTGACAAAAGAACAACGCGTCCAAATTGTGCAAATTTATTATAGTCACTAAAATTTCAACTTTATTTTCACTCAAAATTCACATGATTTTTGCAATTATGAAGTCAAGAAGGCCGCCTATATCTTGTGATATCACACCTTAATTTTTTTTTTTGGGGTCATGTGAAGCCAAAAGTATGCGTCGATAAGCCAGCTACGATTCAATACTTCGAAGCCAACATTACTCGCGTAATTCGCGATATACCTTGAAAATTGGACCTCCATTTTAGACTACGTCCGAGCTAGCCGTGGCGTTCATATGCCAGAAGTCATATTTAAATTATAATGCCAGAAGATTATCTTTCGAATAAAGTTATTTTCATGTGTATTTAAAAAATTCATCTTTGTTTTATTCCATTTTAAAGTTCTATATCTCTAAAAAAAACACCCTATACTAGTAAGAGAGGTGACATGCATTCTCTCGAAAATGTGCCATCTTTTTGTTTGATACTATAACCATTTCTTACATTTTGTGAAATTTTGTTTCATTACCTTAAATAATTCTCTAAGCATAGCATTTCATAGATTTTGCTTTTATGTAATAAGCCACGCTTAAGTGTAAAAATTCGCCTAGTTTCTGACCAGAGCATTTTCGAATCATTACTACTGTGAATGTGTGAATTTTGGTTGTATCGGAAGTGCCATGACCTCTCGCCGAAATTTGTCAACTCAAATGTTATAAAATAAAAGTTTACATTAAATAACATAGGACCTGAACCAGCAAGTGGAAAGTGGTTTACATGTGATGTTTGGAAAAAATTAAATGTTAAAAAAATTGGAAAATTTAGAAAATTCGATTCATAAAATTTAAATATTTTGACCATACAAAATTTTATCATAACAATGACAATTACTTTCGAGTACCTGGGTATAAAATTCAGTACATTTTCCTTCAACTCTAGCTCAGTAAAATTACTGAGTGTTCTTCAATTTGTACTTGAAATTGCGCTGCTTATGTTTAACGGCCGGAAAATGCATCGCGCGACCATTTTAATTGCCGCAAAAAGCGCAGCCACTACAACTACTATACAACGTATACTGTTGCTTCAATGTTGCGCAAATGCAATTTAAGCAACAACAGAAAAAAAAGCAACAAAAAGAAGTAGCAAAAACAACGAACAAATTGTATTGGAGTTGGAGTATTTAACCAAACGGAACTACTGTGGTGATAATAAAAACCACAATTTATAACAAACTTTGCATTTAAAGTTTTTAAGTGAGCAGCAATTTATGGCATTTTCTGTGTGTCTGTATGTTTTGCTGCATGAAAAATAATTTAATTAAATAAAATTTAAAAGAATAAAATATTTCTAGAAGAGCTTTTGAGCAAAAATGTGTCTATTTGAAAAATACAAATTTTTCTCTTAAAAATACATAGAAACGAAAACGGGTAATAACATTTTCTGAAATTGATCAAATTCCATCACTAGTCGCAATTTATTATTGTACAATACAAATTGCCAGTTGTACACATTACAATACAACAACACTGTTTCTGGAAATGTTTATAATCACAGCTATAGTAAACATTTTGCTGCTTGCAGTGAACTAACTCGCTCATAACAACGCCAAATGCATCCATTAACATGACACAACAATGTAAGGCGCAACATAATAAACAATGCCAAAGGACCTTCATATTGCACTGACTTGACGTTGCCAGGAGAGCAGTTACGTACAAAGCATTGAAAGAAGTGATGCTGTTGCTATTGCCACTGCTGTTAAGAAGAAGTGGCATTTCAAAGAAAATCAAATCAGCTGCTTTTGCCATAAAAGCACGACAATTGTAATAAACATGCAGCACATTAAACTACACTTCGTATATTCTGTCCCCTCCGCCCCCCCCCCCTCCAGCGCTTATGTTGCTCCAAAATTCTTATTCCCAACAACGTTGCTTTATTTCGAAGTAATACCAGCGAGAAGCTTCTTTCCCATTACATTCATATTGTTCAAATAACCCAACCAGCCCAGCGCATATCGACTCCGACAACGATAAAAATCCTTGGATAATGCACTTTTCAAGGATATCAGTCAGCAGAGCTCCATGGACGTTGCTGAAGTAAAAATAAAACCCATTTTTCTAAAAATAGAAAAGCGCCGCCAACGACAGCGATGCCGACAACTACGTACTAAATATCGATCGACATACATACACACACAAATGAAATAAGTACACATGTACATGTAGTCTTACCATCGTGACATAATTGTTGGCATAATGCTGAAATAATTGAATTTTATTTATTGGAACTTTAACTCTCAAAACATTATATAAGCTGTAAATATGAATTTGGAAAGCATCAAGCATATAAAATTTGTTCGGTAGCTATTGACTGGAAAAGTGATGATGAATTTTGATGAATTTTACATTTTTTGGACTCTTTCGGCAACAAAAGTTGATATCAAAAAATTCCGCATTTAATTTTTCTTGTAAAGGAAACTTTTATAGCGATAAATGGTTATAGGGCCCATACACCTTCAGAGTTTTCATACTGTCTACCATACGACCGAGTCGTATGTTAGCGTCATATGGTAGGATTTTTTCGTACGACTTGCCCTCAGACGTTCAGATTTTTCATCAGATTTTGAGTTAGTTTTTCACTATTTAAGAACTGGAGGATACATTTTTTCGGTCATTTTGCAATGGGTGTGTAGAAAATTATTAAAAGCGATCTAGCCAAAAAAATCTACTATAAATAAATTATAAAGGCAATCTCTTTTTCGAGCAGTTCTTTAAATACTCATTTATTTTATTACTTGACAATATTTTGATAAAAAAAAAATTTTGAAAGACCCTTTCGAAACTTAAAAAAGGCACCAAGGGTATAGCTCATATCGATTGTCAAAAGTTAACTGATTGAAAACTGATCAATAGTGTGTCGCGCAATATAATGGGCTTAGAGCAATTCATAAGTCTCAAGACGTAAGAAATTTATATGAAGTTGTCCGATTACTAATGTTATCAAAACACTGTAGACCCAGATCTCCAGAAATATTTCTCGTTGAGGGAAGTAAAGACAAAGTAAACGACAAAAAAATTTTACTTTCAAATAATTTTTAGTTTTTTTTTATCTACACGAAAAATGACACAGCTTCATTATTAGCGCGATGGTGATGCTCCATCAATGCGCACGCAATACACAGCAACACCATATGAAACGAATAAAAATAAAGTGGGGGCACAACGAACTACTACTGCTGCTACTTTAACGATAGCAGAAGGACGACGCTGACGCCAAAACGTAACTTGCTGCACAAATAAAGTGAAAATAAATTTCAATTCTATTTTTAGTAACGAATAATAAAAATGTAAAACAAAAAAAAATCCAACAAAATAAAGGATACGAATAAATCTAATAGGAAATAGAAGAATTAAATAGGTGAGCAAAAAACCAAGAGAAATACAATGAGAAAATTAAAAAAAAATTGGCAAGCAAGAGAAATTGAGTCGAAAGAGAGATAGAAATGAAGAGTGCGCGCCAATTTAAATTTTATAGAGTGGAGCGTTGTATAAAGCCACAAAAGGACTGAGGACTGTCCCATCTTCTCTGCTCACTGAACAAAAGATATTGGATAAAAATAGCTATAGAGACTTTTTTCTTTTCTTTTCTTCTCCTTTCTTTTCTTTTTTATTTTTTGTTTTCTTTTTTTTGTTAAATTATTTTTTTAGTAAAATGTTTTACATGAAATGATACTGCACATACTCACTGTTGTTATAGTAACAATATATTCTGATGCACAAATTAACACATATATATATTGAGTACATTCATTTACTACATCCTTGCATAACCCAGTGGTGAAAATTAAGATAAAGAATCACTTGTAAATGACCTTCCTTCAGAAGGAGCAGACCGTTTTCAAAGAAGAGTATAAGAGTTATATTTTCTTAATTTTTTTTTTAAAAATTGAAATTAAAAAAAAATATTGGTACACTTAAATGTCGATATTTTGTATCGAATGAAGAATACTTCATATAATATGTACCCAGCAAATTTTTAGTGCCAAGCACTAACTCATTTGTTACGAAATTCTCTCATAAAAATCCCGTGGATTTTGGCTTAGATGCTGCTAGCAGCATTGAAGATACAATAACATATAAAAAAGATCTGAAATAAGTTAAGAGTATTGACCTTGTTCTGACCTTACCTGCTGTTTGAAGACATGTTTGCATGAAAAGCTGATTTTGAGAATTGCTTACGCATGCAAAACGGATAGCATTACTAACGAAGCTTTCTTCAACATTGACCTTACTTAATTGCCTAGTGGGTTATCTCAATTCTGCAGTGTCAATGAGTGCAACTTGCGGTGAGACACAAACAACATGAACTTAATTAAGTGAGGACATGACGTCATTATGTCGTTCACGTGACTAAATTTGTTAATTAAAACACTTCTTTGGAGGTTTTAAATTGATGAAGCTGCAAATTGGTGAATTAAATTGGAATTTTAAAGGAAAAGATTTAAAAATTTGAAAAGGCTATAAAGTATTGATTGTACTTGAGAGTGGCTATTTAATTGTATTACTTATATTTGGAAAATCATTGTCATTAGTTTCGTATATAGATCGTTGTTCGCGACTTAATAATTTATTAAGCTCGTATTCTTCTTCTCAGAACGATGCTAAATCAAGAAATTTATTTTGCAACAGGCTTAGCATTTTCACTTTCAGTTTCTGTATCATTGAGGTACGAATTTCAAAAACATGTTCAACTAGTCAAATTATTAAAGTAACCGGTTGAGAATTTAATTTTTATTTTCTGAATTTATTTACAAAAAATAGTTCGCTCACAAAATATTAACATTTTCTGAAATTCTAAGCTGTTTTGCTTCAGTATGTTATTTCAGGGATATTCTCCAATCTTGCAGAGCTTTGTTCTTTATAATTTGGGGGGCAGATACTGAATGTTTTTTGAAACGAGAAAAGTACATCCATACAGGGTTCGAGATACGGGCTTCTATAAATTATGGCACGACTATAGCAGTTACTATTATTAAAATACTGGAATATACAACCAAAGTAAGAGTTGTAGACCCGCTCGAAAAACTCTATTCTTTCATGGAAATGTTTGATGCTTTTTATTTATATTAGGAATTTAAATTTTTTATGAAAATTAAATTGATCAAAATTTTCAACTTTGTCTTTTTTCGATAAACAATATTGCATTTTGTGAAAAAAAAATAAACTTTCAAATGTGTGCTCATACTTAAAAATAGTTTGAAATGTGTGTGTGTGTTCGTGAAAAATTTTATGTTTTTTTAATAACTATAAACGTTCGAATTCCGTAAAATATGTACCTCGCACAATTTTTATTTTTTATTTGTTTTTCCTCGCGTAAATTACAAAATTTTTGTTTATTAAAATCAACAACAAAGGATACCAATTTGCAAGGATTTGCATGAGAGTCTACAAAAGCAGAACGGACAAATTGTTGCAATTTTACTTCCGTCGTTTTTTGATTGTATGGAATGAAAAAACAAAACAATGTGATATACCTAGCATGAACTCGCACTCTTCACATAATTTTACTAACAATAAAATTGTGAGCACAAACACATTCATATTTGTATATGTATATGACGCCAATACATTCGACAGCGGCACCCCAGCAGGAAAAAGTTTAAGTAAAATTATTAAAAGTTTCGTGTTTAGATAATGAAAGCAATATGGTTGTTAGAATCAATTATTGCGATTTTGCAACCGAGTGCCGTCGAAATTATGACTTCTCATATCATTACGAACAAAAAGTTATTCTACGCCAGATCTGATTACATCAGACTTCATCCTTTGGGGGTTTTTTGAAATCTCGCGTTTACCACTGCCAATCACTAACCTTGCAAGTTTTGAAAGTCAACATTGAAGAAGAAATCGTTGCCCTAAAACGAGCACAAACTTCAGGAGATGGTCACGTGACAATAGTTCACTTTGCATAAAAAATATAAGTTTCATTTGGAAACCGTCAAAATAGTACCTACAGATTTATTGGTCAAGAGTGAAAATAGACAATCTGAAGAAACGGTTTGCATTTAAAAATTTAGCGACCTCGAAAGCCTCAAATCAATTTTCACTGTGATTGAGATGGTAGCCTAGAAACTAGGACGTTTTAAAGAGATTTTTTGATCAAATAGGATCAAAAAACTATGAAAAATTAACATTTTCATAGACATTTTCGAAGCAAGGCAGATTTAATGTCATGTGCATAAGAGCTGTTTTTAATAGTTCAAGGTTGAATACAATATCTATATCGAAATTCTGAGACAATCTTTGGATTGGCTCAGGATTCCCTTTGGGAATAGTTCGCATTTTCGAATGCAGCGAACACAAAAACTCCCATTTTGCGATTTCCTACTGGGTTGCCAGTTGTAGTTATAATAATTCATAACACGGGCGACACCAAAATATGCGAGGCGAGCCTCTGCCAACATTGCGTTTACTTCACCTCATGCTGACAAACAAAGTGAGGTTAACTGTTAAGTGCTACAGAGTTGAAGGTGCAAAAGTTGCGCGAAGGATACCTTACTGTAAAAGTTCTTATACAAAAGTATGTGTGTGTTTGTCTATTTATCTGTATTTGCAGGTGTCATGCATATATGCATTCTGAATGAATGGGAAAATGCGAGCTGGTATTTGTGTTCCATTGTAATGGGTCAACACCTGCGATGAAATGGCAGCAGCAGCTGCAGCAGCAGCAACAAAAACAACACCATTTTGAATGACAAACAAAACTGAACTCATTTTTCATTGTTTTTGTTTTTTTTTCTCTTTTTTGTTTGCTTTTACCATTGTTTTTATTGTCATTACAAAGTATAAGAAATGTGTTTGTTGATGTTGGTGTTCGCTTGAGTAATAACACTTGCCCATGCAATAGCGTGCATGTGTGTGTGTGTGTTTTTGAGTGCCTGTTACTGTTGATGCCTGTGTCAAATGCACACTCTTACTCTTCTGCACTTACACAATGATGGCGATTTTTCTTTTAATATGCCGTAGGTGGTATTTTTGGCCTTATTTTCTTTTCTCCTCATGTTTATGAAAACTGCAATTTTATTGTTCTCTCACTCAAATACACGTACTTGCACACACATATTACAGTAAAAATAACGCACATATGCAAATGGCACTAATGCTGTCACTAACATAAAATATAAAAACAATAAAATTGCCAACTTTGTTGACGACATACAATTGTCAGGTTAAAAAAATCTCTTAGCTTTTATGGCTTCTCTGGATGAATCGTCGTCCGAATTTAAATGCTTAGGGTGGCTTATACGATTTTTGGGAAATGTAAATTTTAAAAGTTGTTTTGCTTTGGAGAGGTCATCAAAAAATGGGGTAGAGGTAAAAGCAATGAGAACTACATGGGACTAAAAAATATTATCAATCAAACTATTTAATGACAACAACTCGTAAAAAAAACGAAAGGTGTTATATTGAATATATTTTGAGAAAATTTTTTTTAATTAAAAAAATTAGTGTTTGAACAAATTTATTTAAATTTTTTTCCTATAGTTTCTGAGATATTTCGTTTCAAAAAATGCTCAAAAACGTCAATAACGACAAAGTGTGCGTTTATTAAAAGAATGACCGATTTGTATGTACATTTAATTATTTTTTAGAGCGTACCATTTATAGTCGAACTTTAAAATGAATGTAGATTTATGAGGGAAACTTTTTCACATGTGCGCGTTACATAAAAGTGCACAGACTTGTGCGAGCAGACTTTTTCTCAACTTTCGTATCCATAGTTGTATGACTTGCAAACAAAGTTGTTGCATAATAAATAAATTTTATTCATTTTGGAAGACGTATTTATTAAATTGTTTTTTAATTCCATTTAACAATTCTTCAAAAGTTGTGTCTGTTTTTAATTACTTCCGTTCAATCTGAACTTTTTTGCTATGACTCTACAGTTGTTCTTATCAATCTGCTATTTTCATTAATTATATTAAATGATTGAAATTATAATTAATTGAACTTTGTATTCATTAGAAAAAATTTATTGTAGTATATGCTCAGTTGTTTAAGCATCAGTTGCCATATACATTTTTAAAGGAAACTCTTTCCCCAGTAGCACAAAGTGCTGCTTGAAAAATGTGAATATTTTTATAAAAAATGTTCCTATTAATCAAAAAACTTAATCCCTCAAAGCGCCAACTAAGACCATTGGGCGCATAGAAAATTAATTATCGTCTGAAAATACTTTGTTGCGAAGATTATATGAGTATTATGGCCAGGAGCGTCACTTCACCAGAACCTTGGGGGGGGGGCCAAGATTTATAATTCCACCACTATTAGATGGTTTTATTGAATTGTTGTATTGAATAATACCTACACCGAAAAAAAACTTACTTCGTTTAAGGAAAAATGCCTAAATGTAAGGAAAAAATGCCCTTCAATACGAGCTAAATCAATGGGTTCCTCAAAATAAGTGAGTTGGATTCCTTAGTACAAGTAAATGTTGCTGCTTTGAAATAAGGAAAAGTTTACTCAATGTGAGGACAAGGTTAAAAAACTGAGGAAAATTTTACTTTTTCTAAGGATGAAGGTATCCTTAAATGAAAGAAATTTGCTTAAAATAAATTCGTTGATTTCAAAAAAAATTTGTTAATTTTCTATTTCTCCTCTATTTTCTTATTTGTTAATTACTTATTTGTCAGTCATTCTTATTTTAATTGTAATACGTTTTTAAAACTTCAAAGGAGAATTTAATTTGTTTTTTACCTGTCACCCGATCAGAGAATTGAACCTGTGTTCTGCGCCATGCCACTGTTCAAAGATGCTCATCTTACCCAACTCAGCCACCGACAGCATTTTTAAGATATACTAAAATGATGTTGTTAAACTGCGCATGTAACAACCATCGTCTGATCAGGAAACTTCGGTTCAAATCCCGGCGACGACATAATTTTTTTTTTTTTTAATTTTTTTATTTTTTTATTTAAAAAACAAGTCAAGAACTATAAATGTATAGACAAAAACAGAATACTTACGAGAAGAATAGATATTAATTTCAGCGAGTAAAGCAGCGAGTGTTGCCACTCATTTATTAAGGAAAATTTTCTTACGTTATAGTAAATTTTTTGAAGAAACTAACTAAAACTGAGTACGATTTTCCTTAAACAAAAAATTACATTAGATTGAGGAAATTTTTACTCAAATGAGGAACAAGTTGTCCTCAAAAATTCTTCCCAAAGAAAAATTTACTATTTCAAAGGAAAATTTTACTAAAACCACAAACTCTATATTTGAGGAAGAGCTTTGACTTGCTTTAATGAAACATGAACTCATTTCAAAGGACTCAATTACTGAATGAAACGATATTTTCATCAATATGAGGAAAAATAACTTAGATTAAGGAAAATTTTTACACTAAACCGGAGGAAGGCAGTTCTTCAAATTTAGTACAGTCTTTTTTTTCGGTGTAGTATCAGATCCTTGGGGGAGCCAATGCCCTTCCCAGCCCTACCGAATTGACGCCACTGATTATGGCTAAGTATTGTCATAAAAAAACAGCGTTATAAAAGTTATGTTTTGATATAGAAGATGTAGGTATGCTATATCAAAACAATTCATCCCATATTATTTTATCGATTATGTATTATAAAGTCAAAACGAAACGAAGTTGATTAAAATTTAATTTGAATTCTTTGATTTAATTTGTGAGCGACTCTCTTATATCTGACAAAGTCTATACTCAGTTTTGCTAAAAAATTCTGCTTCGCTATTTTATGGTTTTTCTATTCAATATAAGACAAAAATTCTTAAAGACTTCAAAAAAAAATCTCTAACTATTCACAAGAAACAACTCATCTTCAATGGTTTGCTCCTCTTTAAATTGCTGTTCTCCTTTTACGTATCCATTAAAATTAAAATTGAAAAAAATACCAACTGACACTTGGCAAAAGCCAACGAATGAATAACTTGAAATTGAAAGCGTCAATTTAAAGCTGTCAACCTCAAATGTACAGGCAGAATAATGAAACATATGGGAATCTATGAAGGCATGAGTAAACAGGCTCTCTGACATGACAACGACGTCCTGTATTTTGCAATGTCATTTCGAGTATAAAAGGAAGCATCAACCTTTGACCCTTCGGATGATACTCACATATGTATGTGCTTAGAGCATATAGAAATGTCCAGTGTGTTGTTGTGAATTGTACATACATACAAACACTTAAACGTCACACATGACTAAGCGCAAAAGTTGATGCTCTAGCTCCTTGCTCCAGTTGTATTTTAAAATTGATGCTTCGCTGAGTTGTATCCAAAATTAATGCTGTTAACTGAAATAGAAAAAAAGTGTCAAAAGCTGTTTACTTTTAATTTAAAACTGAAAAGAAAAAGTGCAGACAGCGGAGAAGTAATCAACCTATGTCCAAAAATGGCAAAAGCCTTGACCATTCTTATTAACATTGTTGAAATTTAATAAAAGAATTGCATGTTCGTCAATGTGACGCACCAATTTTTTATTTGAGTGCTTTGTATATGTACGTAAACAAAATTAAAATTTGTTTTGCTTATGAGGAATATGGTGGCAAGGAAGTTTTCAAATATTAACGTATTTATTTTATGTAAAAAATCAAATGAAAATGCTTTGTGAAAAATCGTCTAAATTCAAGCCATATTTCTAATAAAGAATGTACTGCAGGTAAAGTTACCATAAAAAAAAAAAAAACAAATAAATAAATTCACTTTCAAAAAAAACTAAAAAAATCAATAACCTTAGAATTATTGAAAAAATGATCCGAGTTTGCTGAAAATTGTGCGGCATCAGGTTTTTGGGATGCTTAAGGAATTTTGTTGATAGCCAATCTCCAAACTGTTAGAACGAAAACCGAAGAATATTTTTGCTCGCGTTCAGCTGGATGTAAAAATTTGTGAGGAAAGACCTGCACTGAACAATATTGTATTGTAATACTGTAAATTTGAAACCCCCTGTATGCACCTCGTCCATTTAATGCATCCCAGACGCAATTTCGGTCGAAATGAATATTTCAAATGACCAAGAACAAACATTTTCTTGGAAGGCTTAAGATAAACAAAGTTAGGTTAAGTCTCTATGGGAAGCTATTAAAAATCTTGAAAGACCTATATTAGCGATTCCTCTATACTATATAGTTTTTTTAGTGGTGTCTTTTTTGTAAATGCCGTACAGTTCTTTATAGCATTATGTGAAAGTTTGAAATGCTGTTCCATAAAAAACTAAACTCATTTTGATATCACTCATAAATTTGACCTTTACTAAAATTTTGTATGTGGTAATTTTTTCAATTTCTGTTTGAATATCTTCAGTAAAATTCTTTCCGAACTATGTTTAATTAAGTTTAAACTTCAAATAACATAACAAGTTCAACCGTCTAATGACATAATACCGACACTTGAATTTAGCTCAGGGCTATAAGTGTGTAAACTTTTTGAAATAGAAACAAAGCGTTAGAATATATGTCCGCATTTTGCTGGAAGCGAAACAGGTGTCAAATTGAGCTAAATTTAACGTACCAACAATAGGTTGAAGATGCAAAATTAAATTAATGCTGCAAAGGTGCAAATGAGAATTATTTTTCCAAAAGTTTTTTTTTCAATTTTGGCTTTAATGAGAAAAAACTTTTCAACCAAAAAAAAAAATCATTAAAATCATGCTTTATAATGATTTTGGCGATTAAAGTACTAACAAACTGATCATTTGTATTTATGAAAATAAGCGCAATTAATACATGCGTTTGCTTTAAGCTTTTTTTGAAATTTTTTAAGCCAATAACCAACTGCTGTCATTTCTCACGTAGCGGCGCTTTTTAATTCCATTTTCATTTCCGTTTTACATTTCTATGTTGGTGAATGTGCGACTGCAGATATGCGTTAAGACAGAAACGCAATGTGTAACATTTTCTTTCAAATCATGATCAAAATAAAGAATAATAATAATAAAAAATAAATTTGTACTATGCTGAATTTTGATCCATTAGGTCAAAAATTTGCATTTATGGTATCGCATTTTGTGCTATCCTTGCTGGATGGGGGCCTATCATGATGCTATTGCTGCCACACGTTGGGCGTATTTATTTATATAGATATTGAAATCTCCTCATCCCGAAGAAAATTTAAAATTGTATCTCTTTTAATTCAGTACGTTGGTTTGACCAAATGTACTGACATTGAATTTATCAACATTTACTTATATAGCTCGGTTTGTATAGGAGGTGACACACCCTCTTTACGAAATACAGCAACCAAAACATTTCTTGTATAGTTATGAGTGAGTTTGGTTTCATTAACTTAAATAATTCCCTCAGTATGGCCTCTTGGGGAACTTTCTCTTGCATGAGAAGTGCCTCGTTGAAATTCGCCAACTTTTCTTCCATAGCTTTCCCAAGTTTTTCTAGAAATTTTGCGAAATTTGATTACACTATATCAAATTACTCTCCCAATATAGCGTTTTAAATGTTATAATAGTATTGACGGTAGGCGTATCTGAGAACCGATTTTGCTTGATTTTCCCGTAATCCTGAATTTTCAAAAGTAAACCTGTCCACTTGATCGTTTTAAGAGATTTCTTTGTGTATCGCAAACCGATGGAGACCTCTATTCTGCTTTCTGTGCAGCTCTTCAGCTAGGCTTCTTAGACGATCTGTGAAAATCTAATAGTTATTACAGTTCTAAAGTGACAATCAACTCAAGCGGTTAACGTTTAAGCTCAATAAACCCTTCAACTAATTTTACAAAATTCTTATTACATAAATTCGTTTTAGCATTGTGAAGAGCAACATTGTGATTCTTACACAATTATATAGCAAAATATTTTATATCATTCCACTGTACGTTGGCCATACCATACAGCAACAACGCAGCACCAAGAACGGCTATGGTTTTTCATGTAAACAACAACAGCAGCAGCAGCAACAGCAATATTGATGCTTTACGCTTCTATTGGCAATTGTCAACGATATGGCCAAAATGTCGCGGCGCATCCTCTCATCCGTTCGGTTGTGCATTCGTTTGTTTCTATAAAACGCAGCACAACAACGTAAGGCAACGTAATGATTTCCGGCTTTATTAGGATTGCCAACACAACAGAATTGGCTAAGAAGAAATATTGAACACCAAAATGAAATAAAAATTGTTTTCCCAAAGGATTTGCAACAATTTGTTGTGCAAGCATCCTCAAGGCAAATAGTCAACGTTCGTTGTCATTTCATTGCAAATTGGTTAAACTATCAAATCCCAAGGATATGAGTTAGAATTTTTTGCACAATGTTGCATTTGCAACTTTTAGTTTTAAAGTTTTTAAATTCAAACAAAAACTTTTAATTTGAAATAAGAGCAGTTTTTTTAAGACAACTAAAAGGATTTACATTTTAATACACGAGTATGCAGCCATAAAAAAGAAAGCAACAAAAACGTTAACAACAAATTTGTCAACCTCATTAGTGTAAATTGTAATGCTTAGGATTAGTCACGCAATTTGCATCATTAAAATTGTCCTACAGCATATAACTTACCGCGACAAAGGAGCGCTTATCCTTTAAAAGTAACAAATGCCAACAGTACCAGAAACAGTAGCTCAAAGTTACGCTCTAATTTGTTTGTTTGTTAAAATAAGCTCGCTTGTGCATTTAAAAAAGCTTTACAAGAGATATATATACTATACATACTAACATATTTTCGTATGAAATACTCTTGTTATTAAATTGTCAACTTAACTGGATTCTCTAATTTAAGTTCTTCCACATTCACGCTAAGAAATAAATGATATTTAATCAAGACCTTCTCATGGGTTCTATTGAAGCTGATAGTAAAGATATGAAAGTTGTTTGTGTTAATTTCACAATTTCAGCATTTAGCAAAAAGTTAAATCTAAAATTAAATCGTAGGAAGACTAATCCGGGGATATAAATTTATTCCATTTTTAACATTGCCATTGTAATTTTTGAAAAATTCGTACAACTTATGAAAAGGCGATTAAAGAAAAATTAATCAATTTTTATAAAGTACTTTCAAACTAGTTAGCTAGAGCGTCCTTTCAAACAGTTGCTTATATATAAATAGTTTCATGGAACATCGTTTTAGGGTACAAAGCTAAACTTTAACAGTTTTTTTTTCTTTTCATTCCTTAAGTATTATCTGACGATTGTCTTAAAACAAATTTCAATGCCTACCACATACATTTCCTTCTTATTTATGGCCACAATCTCCCACTGTGTGCTATCAGATCTTTTTCAGAAGAAGTTCCATAAATAAGTATAAAATAGAGATCCCGCCCAAACCGTGGCAGCAATAGTTTCATGCACCGAAAAAGAACTTACTCCGTTTAAGGAAAAATGCCTAAATGTAAGGAAAAAATGTCCTTCAATACGAGCTAAAGCCATGGGTTCCTCAAAATAAGTAAGTTGGATTTCTTAGTACAAGTAAATGTTGCTGCTTTGAAATAAGGAAAAGTTTACTTAATGTGAGGACAAGGTTATAAAACTGAGGAAAATTTTACTTTTTCTAAGGATGAAGGTATCCTTAAATGAAACAAAATTTACTTAAAATAAATTCGCTGATTTCAAAAAAAATTTGTTAATTTTCTATTTCCTCCTCTATTTTCTCATTTGTTGGTTACTTGTTGTCAATCATTCTTATTTTAATTGTGAAAAGTTTTTAAAACTTCAATTCAATTTCAATTCAATTTTTTTTTTACCTGTCACCCGATCAGAGAATTGAACCTGTGTTCTGCGCCATGCCACTGTTCAAAGATGCTCATCTTACCCAACTCAGCCACCGACAGCATTTTTAAGACATACTAAAATTATGTTGTTAAACTGCGAATGTAGGGAAGTTTAGGTTCAAATTCCGGCGACGACATATTTTTTTTTATTTTTTTATTTAAAAGACAAAAAAAATAAGTAAAGAACTATAAATATATAGACAAAAACAGAATACTTACGAGAAGAATAGATATTAATTTCAGCGAGTAAATCAGCGAAAGTTGCCACTCATTTATTTAGGAAAATTTTCCTACGTTATAGTAAATTTTTTGAAGAAACTAACTAAAACTGAGTACGATTTTCCTTAACCCTATTAGTACTACCTTGAGTCTTTGAGACTCATTTTGACTTTGTGCTGTTTTCTTGGCGTGAATTTTTTTATTTCAAAATTGAGGTTTCTTGTATTTTAAACTGCAGATGTTCTAAACAGAATTACGATAAAAAAAATGTATAAATATTTTTCTTTCTATTTTTTAAAAAAATTAATTTATAAAGCTAACGCAAAGTACTGAAATGAGTCTTAGAGACTCATATAGTTCGAGTGCAGCAGAGAACAATCTTAACAAATCCAAAGCATGCTATGTTTTTTTAAAATTTGAATTGTTTGATTTTGTGTCATTGCTTCCGCGTCGGCTGTAGTAATTATGCTCTGCACATATGTAATTACAGTGAAACCTGGTTAAGCGGTACCTGGATAAGTGGGAAACCTCTACTAGTGAGACGCACTTCAAGGTCCCACCACTTTCGCATCAAAATACTGCTATTACTGGGATTATTAAACCTCTATGTCTGGGAATTAATTTTTGAAGTTTTTGTGCGTTTTCGCCTGTATAACATGGGCATTTCCCTCTATAACTGGGACCGTTTAGAAATAACCTCTATAAGTGGGAAATAATATTTATGTGTGTATAATTTGTTATTTTAAATTTGAATATGCACGTTTTATCGGTCTGAGTATGTCTATTTGGGAAACTGTGTAAATGAGAAACCTCTTAATTGAGACAAAAATGTTGGTCCCTTGGAGATCCCAGTTATCTAGATTTCACTGTAGTTCTTTTCTTGTAGTGTTCAGTTGTGCACATATTTTGAAATATTTGGATATTAGTTGGTGAGTTTTGCGATTATCGGGTTATCAGAATACAAGTTTTTTCATTATTTTTGTGTTGTGTTTATGGAGGCGTAACACCGCCCATTTTTTAATTAAATCTTACTTTTCTACATACACACCAAGTTTCATTTATCTGCGTCACATAGTTGATAAGATATGATGAATTTAATTTTTGTCTTATATGGGAGGGCGTGGCATTGTCCACTTTTCCAAACCAAACTATGCTAAGAACATTATACAAACTATAATAAACATATGTTCCAAATCTTACTCATCTGCGTCAAATAGTTGCTGAGATGTAAAAAAGTAGACTTTTTTCTCATGTGGAGGCGTGGCACCGCCCATTTTTCAGTAAATCTTACTTTTGAATCTCTTTTGTATATACACACCATAACTATACTTATAAACTTAAAATTATTGTTGTTTTTCATACAGAATGTATGTGAGTCCGAAAGACTCACTTCAGTACTTTGTGTTCGTAATTTCACCCAGTATTAATAGGGTTCAACAAAACATTCCATTAGATTGAGGAAATTTTTACTCAAATGAGGAACTAGTTGTCCTCAAAAATTCTTCCCAAAGAAAAATTTACTATTTCAAAGGAAAATTTTACTAAAACCACAAACTCTATATTTGAGGAAGAGCTTTGACTTGCTTCAATGAAACATGAACTCATTTCAAATGACTCAATTACTAAATGAAACGATATTTTCATCAATATGAGGAAAAATAACTTAGATTAAGGAAAATTTTTACACTAAACCGGAGGAAGGCAGTTCTTCAAATTTAGTACGGTCTTTTTTTTTCGGTGTGATAGGCGAGTCCAGCATAGATGAGCGTAATGGCACCTGATGACAGTACCAATAAAACATTCATGTTAGAATAAATAATACAAAAAGTACTTCGTAATGTCTGAGAGCCTCCGTTAATAAAATTTCTAAATCTTAGAATCAAACGTGAAGCCGATCCTTTTGTACGGCTGTGAAACCTGGTTAACAAACAGCACGCTGCACATACACATACTCATACACATTTTTTGAAAATCACCATGTATTATAGTGGAACCCTCACGATAGCAAAAAACGAAAATATGCCGAATATAGAGAATCAAAAAGGATCAATTCTTATTGAAAAGTAGCAAAAACATTGTTATACCTTCGGTTCTAGGCCAAATGCACATATGGGACGGTCTTTTATAAACCGAACACTTTTCTGATGACGCATTTTTGATTTGGCTGAAATTTGTTTTATGAGTTCTGTATCGAAAAAGAAAAGATACGTATGTATTTGAGGATTTTTTTGAAAAAAAATTTTTTTTTTTCCAAAATGGTGCGAATTTAAGTTTTGAGAATTTCGTGATTTTTTGCTTGGACACTTACATTCAAAAATTCATATCTCCGGTTCTTTTAAAGCTAGAAAATTAAAATTATTTTCATTTTAAAGTTGAGAAAATGAACTTTAATTATTAAAATTAAAAAATTATTAACAAATATACATATGTATATGTATTTTTATAAACAATTTAAATGTTTATATAACTTTGTAAGCTATAATTTTTTTATTAAAGCTTATTTTCTTAGATTTAAAACGAAAATAATTTCAAATTTCTAGCTTTAACAGAACCGGAGTTGAAAAAAAATTAAAAAATTTCAAAAAATCTTCAGACACGTATCTCTTCTTTTACGATACAGAACAAATAAAAAAAAAATTTCAGCCAAATCAAAAATGTGTTGGCCAATTTTTCTCAAAATTCGTTCGGTTTGTAAAAGAACCTCTTTTATGTATGTACAAAAGCCGAATAAGCTACCATTCCAGAGTTATAAAGTCTTATGGAAAATATTGATAAGTACTTAATATGTGTTATTAAATACAATATTTCTATTCAATATGTATATTTAAACATCAGCATATTAAACAAATTCCAATATCAATATTGCCATAACCCACTCAACCACAAATAATTTTGTCTTAAAGCTTTAAAAATCTTATCAAAAATTGCAACTTAATCGCAAATGTTTTTATACAAATTATCTCAATTCAATGTGTAGCAGCCGTACTTTCCAGCTTTGGGATACAACCGAAACCCAATATTAATTTTTCACCATATAAACGTGTTGTTCTTTTTTTCAAATAAAATTCCAGACTGCATTTTAAAAGCTACATTTAAAGTCTTTTGAACTTCATTGTCTGTATCAAATTAAAATAAAAAAATATTTTTGTTATCCTTTGCTAAATGCTTGCCCTCTCTTCTTAAAAAAAAAAAAAAAATTAAAATAAACTACAGCTACCCAAACGTTTAACTACCGAACAATTTAACATGCACCCACACAAGCATTGCCACAAACACACAAACATGCCTATGTATGTAGGTATGTAACGTAAAAGTAAAATTCAATTCGGTGCCAAAAACCCTCTTAAACAAAAACAACATGCTATATAGTATAGCAGAGATAAGTTCGGGAGCAAAAAAACGATGTCGATTTAAAGCATCAATATAAAAGTAAAATTTTACAGATTCACATTAAGTTAAAAACTGCAAACGAGTTTTGTTGTTATTGTTTGTTTTTTTTTTTTTTTTTTTATTTTGAAAATTGATGCTTCATTGTTGCGCTGTTGCTGCTGTTGCAAATGTCTATCGATTGAATTTTTAACTATTGAAAAAGTTGCATACCTACAGGGGCCAATGAGTGCAAAAACTATCTGAAAATAATGTATATGCCAATTACAGCAGAAAAAGTTACAGCAACAGAAACAACAAAAATAGAATATTGGAAAAATATTTGAAAATTTATTATGCACGAAAAACGGAATACATTAATTTATAGAAATTTTTTTCATTTATCATGCAAAAATTAAAATAGATAGGGTAAAGCATGCAAAGAGTTGGTTGAAGCGAAGTATGTATGCATATAAGCAGATCAGCTATGAATTTAATTTGTAACAACAAGAACAATTGCAAAACTTTATTTATATTTTACTGCATTTTATCTCCAACAGTTTTTGAATTTATCTCTAAATATTTTGCTTTATCTTCTTATATTACAGCTAAACTGGATGGCGTCAAAACTTACATGCGTATGCGTCGTGTACCCAATCATCTGCAGGTAAAAGTCATTAAATGGTTTGATTACTTGTGGCTAACCCAAAAGTGTTCCGACGAGGAGCGAGCCGTATCCTGTCTTCCTGATAAACTAAAGGTATGTGTGTGTGTGTGTGTGTGTGTGCATGCAGTATGAAAGTGAGGCACAAAACCAAAATGTAGACAAAATAAAAATGAAATTCACTATCAAATTCGATTGCCAATTTCCATAGGCAGACGCTAAACAATCTTCATTTTTTGAAGTATTTTATCACAACGAGTGTGAGTTTGGTGCGCTGGATATTTTGATTTTTTTTTCTCATTTTATCCAATTCTCATACAGCCTTAGCTGACTTAGTCCAGCTAAATCCATACATATGTATATGAAATTTTTACAATTTTTGTTTTCATTCTTTGTTCGTTCATTCATTTTGTATCGTTTTGTTTTATTTTTCCATATCCTTTAGGCTGAAATAGCAATTAACGTCCATTTAGATACACTTAAGCGAGTTGAAATTTTTCAAAATACCGAAGCTGGTTTCCTCTGCGAATTGGTGCTGCGTCTGCGACCGGTTCTCTTCTCACCTGGTGATTATATTTGTCGGAAAGGTAAGCACTGGAAAATTTGTTTAAATTTCACAAAAATAGTTAAGTTTCTGTTTCGAGAGAGTGGGAGCTATGTACACAGATGTTGACTGGCGTTACCACCAGCAAAGTGTTCTTCATTTAGATTTTGTTTGTGCTGGCTTAACTTTATTATTTTATTTTGTATTTTTTGATTTGTTTTGTTTAGAGAACTTTTTTGTTTTAAAATTAAAGAAGAAACAAAGTTTGATTTAAAATTTTCATAATTTGAGAGCGTTAAGCTTTTCTCATAAGTTTTTTCTGAAACATAATTTAGCTTCTACTTTAAATGTTAATTAAAAGAAACATTAAAATTCGTGAGTTTGGTAAGACAGTGTAGTACTGAAGTACCGAAGTAATGTAAACATTATAAGCATTAAAAACTTAGATTGCATTTGTCCATTTCATGGCCTTAGTATTTGGCAAAAATTTATTATTGAGTGGCTTATTTAAAAGAAGAAAACGATTTTTTTTTTAAATTGCTGAATTTGCTTGGAATAATAAAATTCTGTATTTTAATCATTTAGTTTATTGTAAATACATGAGAAGATGTATACTATGTAGTTTTGCTTTTGAAATGTGTAAATTTTTTGATCAGTGTATTTGGTCTTAAATTTATGTGAATGTGTAATTGTCTGTGTTTAGTCATCTGCTTAAAATGGAATCCTCCTCTAAAGCAGCAAAAGTGATTAAAAATTGTTTGCAGATTCAAGAGATATTTCGTAAGTAGTTCACATCTCCGCATCGTTTGAATTAGAAGCTGAAACAGCTTGCTAAATAAAAACGAAAACGGTGAAACACACCCCAGCTGTGTTCTATGCTTCTCCAAAGCCTGTTTGCTGTAAAAGTGGTAGGAAGTTTTATCTTCAGTTACTGAGAGATAGCGTGGTGGCAGATATTATTGTGAAGAAAGTTGTCTCTGTTTGTAATCACGCGGGGTTTGTCATAACACACCTCATTGACGACTGTTTTTTTTTTTTCCTTCGCAGTATATTCGTGCAGAACATATATCTATTATTAAATTTAATATCTTATTTTGTTATTTTCATATTTATATATGTAATCTTATTTATCTCAATTATCTTAACATTTTATGTATCGGTTATTCGTTTAATAACGGCACACTTGGTTTTTTTTTTCCTTTTGAGCTTCTTTTGAAACGAAATATCTCAAAAACTATAGGAGATAGGATAAAAATCATTTAATCATTTTGCTTCGAAATACTACGGGGTCGTTCATAAATTACGTAAGACAATTTCATGACATTTTTGACCCCCCTCTCCCCCAAGTAAGATTTCATAAGATTCTCACAACTCCCCCCCCTCCCTCCCAAAATCTTACGAAGATTTGTGTGCCGGCGTTCAAATGTCAAAAATACTTAAGTTCACACCGAAAAAAAAACTTACTCCGTTTAAGGAAAAATGCCTAAATGTAAGGAAAAAATGTCCTTCAATACGAGCTAAAGCCATTGGTTCCTCAAAATAAGTAAGTTGCATTCCTTAGTACAAGTAAATGTTGCTGCATTGAAATTAGGAAAAGTTTACTCAATGTGAGGACAAGGTTATAAAAATGAAAAAATTTTACTTTTTCTAAGGATGAAGGTATCCTTAAATGATAGAAATTTACTTAAAATAAATTCGTTGATTTCAAAAAAAATTTGTTAATTTTCTATTTCCTCTATTTTCTTATTTGTTGGTTACTTATTGTCAGTCATTCTTATTTTAATTGTAACACGTTTTTAAAACTTCAAAGAAGAACTTAAATTTTTTTTTACCTGTCACCCGATCAGAGAATTGAACCTGTGTTCTGCGCCATGTCCCTGTTCAAAGATGCTCATCTTACCCAACTCAGCCACGGACAGCATTTTTAAGACATACTGAAATGATGTTGTTAAACTGCGCGTGTAACAACCATTTTCTGATCAGGATAGCTTCGGTTCAAATCCCGGTGACGACATAATTTTTTTTTTTTTAATTTTTTTATTTAAGAAACAAGTAGAGAACTATAAATATATAGGCAAAAACAGAATACTTACGAGAAGAATAGATATTAATTTCAGCGAGTGTTGCCATTCATTTATTAAGGAAAATTTTCCTACGTTATAGTAAATTTTTTGAAGAAACTAACTAAAACTGAGTACGATTTTCCTTAAACAAAACATTCCATTAGATTGAGGAAGTTTTTACTCAAATGAGGAACAAGTTATCCTCAAAAATTCTTCCCAAAGAAAAATTTACTATTTCAAAGTAAAGTTTTACTAAAACCACAAACTCTATATTTGAGGAAGAGCATTGACTTGCTTTAATGAAACATGAACTCATTTCAAAGGACTCAATTACTAAATGAGACGATATTTTCATCAATATGAGGAAAAATAACTTAGATTAAGGAAAGTTTCTACACTAAATCGGAATAAGGCAGTTCTTCAAATTTAGTAAGGTCTTTTTTTTCGGTGTATGGAGCAGTTTTTAGTTACTGCTTGGGGAGCGAGTGAACTGTATTAGGATGAATCTAACTAACTACGCCGATAAAGGACGTTTTTCTTGTCGGTTGATAGTACGAGACTGATTTATTGAAACAAAGAATGAAATGAGAGGACTAACAGATTATTTCATATAATTGACAATGTTGCCCACTTGTGACATAAAGGGGGGAAAAGAAAAAGTAGTAAATTACAGTATCTCATCGATTTGGTAAATAAGAATATAATATAATATTAAAAAGCCAGAACAAAATGTTTAAATTAGCATTTAGCTAAAATTAATGTTGAAATTTAACATATGTGTAAACAACATACATATCCATATGTCATTACATAAACAGGAGAGAAGTTGCCCCGTTCAGAGTCGATTACTTAAATCGATTGTTATCTTTCATGCCTGTCGAAAATTCAAAAATATTTCATTACTGTCACAAATGACGATGCGGTAATACAACTTTTATATATGAATACGCATTTTAAATCTTACATAAGACGATCATTGACCACCCGCCCCCCCTCCCTCTCGTAAGATTTAGTAAGAATCCGCTGACCCCCTCCCTCCAAAAACGTCTTACGTAATTTATGAACGGCCCCGAGCTATAACTTTATAAAAAATATAAAAAGACTTAAATAAATTTGTTGAAACATAATTTTTTTTTTTGTTTTTTTTTATAATGTTATTTTCAATCAATCCTACGAATATGCCTGCACTCAAATCGGAATTCCCGATATAACTTTGCAAAATACCATATAATTCATACAATTAAACTGATAAAAAAATCATATTTTCCAAAGTTATCGCGGGAATTTCAATATGAAAGTAGATACATTATTAGGATTAATTAAATAATAACATATAAAATAATAAAATAAAAAAAATCAGAGGATGTCATATCAAAGATATTTTGAGAAACATTTTTGTGAATAAAAATATTAATGTTTACTTAAGCAAATATATTTATGATTTCTTATTTTTTCTTTTCATAAAACTAAAGCAATTTTTGGCAAAGAATGTCCCTAATTTTCTATTCCATTCCTCATTGTTTTTGAGAAATTTTCGTTTCAAAAAATGTTCAAATTCGTCAAAAAACAAAGTGTGCAGCTATTAAAAGAAAGACCGATATATATAAATTTCTTTCTCTTAATTTAATATCTGAAGTTAGTGCTCCCACTTTCTCGTATCAACCCCTTAAAAATATATAATAATTCATTAACATTGTTTATTTTCAAAATTATTTCGAAATGTTAATCTTTAATGTAAATTTTCTTATCTTTTCCCCACTTTTATCTTAAATCTTCACAACGCACAAAAAAACAATAATTTTCTTGTGAATGGATTGAATCGGACGATGAATTTAATCGAATGCAATTTTGCAAAATTCACAACACGTCGTTTATTCTTGTCACCATCACCAACACCGTAACCAACGACAATGTGCTAACGCCTTTAAAACTTACTTTCTACTTCTTCTTCTTTTGCCATCTACTTCTTTCTGATGGATCCAATGAATGTTAAAATTCTCGATAATGAATACGAACGAAATGAACAACTGTTGTTGAACTACAAAAAAAAAAAAACACCAACAACAACAAAATAAAACCTTCAACGACCAAACATTAATCAACTGAACCAACAAAAAAATAAAATTCCACACCAACAACTAACTGAACCACTTGTAACAACAACACCAATATCACAACGATTTGTGCCAACAAAATGCGCCACAAATGTGCACCACAATTGACGTCTGTCTGACGTATTGCCTCCCAAAAACAAAAACAAAAAAAAACCTACAAACCCACGAACGGACTAACCGATTTCAATACCAACAACACGAATGCTACAGGTGAGGTTGGTAAGGAGATGTACATTGTGAATCGTGGCCGACTGCAGGTGGTGGCCGACAATGGTAAAACTGTGATGGCTTCATTGAAGGCAGGTTCCTATTTTGGCGAAATTAGTATTCTGAATATGGGAACGGCAGGTAAAGAACTTGGTAAATATCAGTTTTAGTATGCCAGGCGGAACAATATACCACATAGTAGTATTAACTGCAAATTAGGGTGGATCTTAGATTGAAGAATATTTTTGGCAATTGAAATTCGAAATTTTTTTTTCGCAATATACATATAAATATATATTATTTGCTCTACTCTGTGAATCCGCCTTAAAATTTTAAGTTCTTCAAATAAAATCCACCTTAATGTTTATTAACAAAAACAAAAAAAAAAAAACAACAAATAACAATCCCAAAAACAATAATAAACAAACTTAAAATTCAACCAAAAAAAACAACAATAAATATTTCCACAACAACAAAAGCGAAAACATTTTCAACTCACTATGTTAACCCAGTTAACAGTATAAAAATATCCAAAAAATACCATAAAAAAAATGGAAAAATTGAACAAAAAATATTTTAAAAATACAACGTAAATTATTTTCGTCAGTGTAATGGACAACAAAAATAAGTAAAAAACACTAGTAGTTTATTTGAAACTTTTATTTTTATTTCTTTTGAATTTTTATTTCTTATTTTTTAAAATTGATGTCGTTGATTTTTCTGTTGAGAATTTGGTGAAATTGGTGAACACAAACAAATATGAAAAAATTATTGAGTAAAGTGTTGACAGCAATTGATGGTGTTTTTTTTTTTAAAGAAATATAAGTACTTTGTCAAGGAACTTTGCCTTGACAATTTACAATTTTAACTGTAGTTTTTTTGCGTTCTCCAAAAGTTAATATTTGCTCCTATGGGGGAAAATAATCTTACTGATATAAGAAAAATTGCAGACAAAAAAAAAACATAGACCTGGTTAGTTCAATCTTTGTAGTTTGAATTTTTAAAGTATTAACATTTTTAGTCGATAGGTATAATATCATATAAAAAACAAAAAAAAAAAATACCAAAAAAAGCAATTAAAAATTCAAATTTTTGTCAATAAACAATTGACCTGTGAAGCATTTTTTCCGAAAAAAAAAAATAATTAAACATTATTTTTTACATAAAATATGTTTAATTTATTATGTTTTAGTATAGAAAGTAATTAATTAAAAGTTATTAAATGAAATTAAAATATTAAAACACCACAACAAATTCAATTGCTGTCATGTTTTTTATTCAATATATGGCGTTGAAATAAATACAAAAAAAAAATTATGTATTTTGTGATAGAATTAATTGAATTTTTTACCAACTGTACGTATTTATAAAAAGAATAAAAAATATATTGCTCGATTTTATCATGGATGTATGAGATACTGATTGATTGACGAATGTTTTAATTGCATTTTGCATTGATTCCATAATTTATTACTTAATTTATTAAACTGCTAAAAAAACTTTATAAAATAAAATCATTTAAGTGTTGTGTAATCTCTTTTTTTTACCACATATATTTTTTAATTATTTTTAGCATTGTTTTCAGTTTTCTATAGTAAGTTTGACAAAAGAAAAAATTTCATTTGAAACGCCATTTTTTAAAGGCATTTAACTTTTTCCATAAGGAAAAAAAAAACAATTTATAATTAATAATTATAATTATCCCACACTCAATTTGTTAATTTAATTTATCCCCTATTTATAGGATTTTGGGAACATACATTTACTTTTTCATAGTTAAATTATATTATGGTGCGTAAAATTAATTAAAATAATAATTACGGCTGAGTAAATAAACAAAAGGAAAATTGGTTAATTTTAAATTTTGATTCATAAATTAATTGAAAAAAAAAATAAATTGAGTTAATCCACAGGAAAAGACCAAAACAAAATGAATGAAAAATTTTTTACAATGTCTAACGTAGAAAAGAGATCGAAATTCAATTTCAGAACAAAATTATTTTCGAGAAAATCGGTAGTATATTTTACCAGCGACTTTTAAATTTTTTAATGCACCAATCGATAATAAAATTTTGCAAATAAACGGATTAGTCCGAATTTTTTTGCGACGAAGTTCGAACACAGTACTTAATTTTCACAGTACTTAAAAAATTTATTTCAAAACTAATGAATCTGAGCATATTAATAAAAGCTGACTGCCGCAAAATCTAAAATTTTGTTTCGGTAGTAGAAAATAGTCTGGAAATATAAAAAGGGCAAAACCACGTGTAGGAATTCCTTTTAGGTAAACCTTAACATAGTCAGCTCCCGATCTGGCTGGGAATGGCGGACCATATTAAAGGCAGTCATACGTGAATCTTATCAGTATCTGAAAGGTGAATATCTAAAAAGAAAAAAAATTTTACAAAGGATATCTGATTAAAAAGCTATTTCCTTATTTGAATTCACCCAATAAATATAGCATGATATCGCACCCTTCCGAAAGACTTTTTTGGGCTTTTAACTTTAATTTTTTATAATGAAGTAAATTTCTCTTTACCTATGGGGACGTCCATTAATTACGTGAGCTTAAATAGGGGGGGGGGGGGGAGCGTGTCCGGCAAAATCTCACCAAATCTCACCAAGGGGGGAGGGAGTCAAGGAAAACCTCACGTCAACGTTTTAATGCATATAATTTACATTAAAAATTATAATTTAAATCTCATGGGAGGGGAGTGGTGTCCCGCCAGATCTCACCAAGGGAGGGGGGGATCTGAATTTTCAAAAAAAGACCTCACGTAATTAATGGACCTCCCCTATTTTGATTTAAATTTTCTTTATTTTTTTTATGTGACCTGCAGCCATAATAAAATAAAAAAAATTTAATTTTTTATTTGATTGTAAACTTTTCCCGAAAAAAAGTCACGCAAATCCAAGGTTACCCAAAACATGCTTGAATCATCGGCAAAATTTTATATCTCTTTACATATGAGGGCTATAAATGAAATAAGACTCTTCAGTAAAATTTTTATTTAGAATTACAGTAACAATAAAAGAATTTCGTTTTGTTTCTGTGAAAAAAAATACAAATCCTTTGCCGCATTTCATTTTTCACATAAACTTAAAAATACAGCAACAAACTGAATTAACGCAAAATATTTAAATGCAAAAGAAAATATAAATAAAATAAACACAATTAATAATAAATGTAATTTATTTAAAATAACAGCAAACAACTGCAGTTGCAATAACAATAACAATAACAACAAACATTTAATCGAAATTCGATAGCAACGTTTTATTATAAAAACATTATTACACGCACGCATTAACTTATGTATATATAAAAGAACACAATTTAAATTAGCATTTCGCTTATAGCACAACCAATTGGGCAAATTTAATTGAAATAAATTTTTCAACAAATTGATCAATAATTTTAACAGAAAAAAATTAAAAGAAATTATTAAATAATGGAAGCAAATACCGCAATTCCGTATGTAAAAACTTACGTAATTTGCTATATAAAGTGGGATTTTTATGTTGTCTTTTTTTTACTGAAAGTTTCATTAATGGCAAATTATTTACAACGATAAAAAAAACGGCATTTCATTCACATTTACTCACACGCTCATGCAAAGGATTCGTGGTCATATAATCACTTTGTTGTTGCTGCTGCTGCTGATGTTGTTGTCGTCATCAATGAGAACTCATTATTCAATGCTACGTCCTTTCACCACAAGTGCCAACGAACGACGCACTCATTTACATATTCGTTGTGTAAAATAATGTTTACTTTACTAATTAATGATACAATATTTTTCACTTCATAGCCATTCACCTTGATCCCTTCGATTGAACTTTATTTTATTTCATAATAATTGGTTAATTACACAGTATAACAAAATCTGATCCTTAAGTTAAACAAATATATTATTACATTGCGTATAAGCATGCAAAAAGAGAGGTCATATTTATATGGGACAATTTTGTTCTATATAGATCACTTTGAGTCTTTTCCAAAAAAAGGTCTCGAAAACCATTAAAATAATACCTAAGATCCTTTCTTTGCCGAATCTTTACATTTTGCGAAAGCTGTTATCGCTGTTCAATATTAGTTTCCAATCGATTGGAACAATTAATATTTTTTTGTTTAATAGATTAAAGCATCTTTTAAAGATATTGTGATGCTTGAAATGCATTTGAGACATCAAAATGTGTGTTGCGATCCTTTCTTTCCTGATAATATTCATCATATTTTCGGTCACAGCACCTTTACCTTTACTCATATACAAAATTTACTGAAGAAAAATCAAAGCAAAAAGCATGACCGGCACTGGACAGTGACTACAAATCTACAATAAACTTAGTTTAGTTCGAAGAAATTAATGTGTTTTTTTATATTTAATAACATTGTTCTGAAAATTTTTCGATTTGAGCTACATAGTTAGGAAGCCAGTAAATATTTAAGGTTCATATATGAAATTATCGGTATTGAAATGAAATTTTATTGGTATTGAAATGCAATGAAGTTCACTTTTATACCAGTTGAAAAAACTAAGTGCTATGTGAAGATAGTGACCCATTTTTTAAATGGACTTTGAAGTTGCACAATAAAAAAACAATTTAAAGTATTTTATCACGTCTGCCTGAAAAATATTGTATTAAGGGGATAGCATAGATTGAAAATATAGAAGGCAGACGTCCAAACTGCTGCGTTTATGGTAACAGAAATTGTTTATATGTTTAAAAAAAATTCTATTAAATAATTTTATCGTTTTTTTTTAGAATTTCGTTGTCTTCATTATTTCCCCTAATAGCGAAAAATACAAGAGGCAAACGTGTGGATCTCTCCTTTTTCAAAATATATAGGGGTATATAAGTCAAAATTGTCAATTTTTGCTCAGATTTGTATATTTATTTTAGGGAAACAAGATTTTCTAAAAAGCTGAACCTTTTCCCTTCAAAACCAACTTTGAATTATATCGATATCTCTTTCTTCTTCTCCGAGACATCGTAATATTAAATTTTTTAGTTAGCCTGCCGTAATGGAACTTATGAAGATCTGTATGTAGGCCAGTGTAATAAATTTCAATTAACGATTTTTCGGAATAGTAAGTTTTGGATAACAAAATTTGCACTGTATTAGTATTATGTGCATATATAGACATATCGTTAATAATATGCAAATTGAGTGCTCTAAAACGTCTGCCTTCGAAAAAGCACCGCTATAATCGTCCGTCCGCCTTCTTCATATTTACAATTCTTATAAGTAAAGCAAATAGTAAGCTAAGTGGCAGACGCGATGAAGTGATTTAGTACACTATTTTTCTTTTACATGTTTTTAATATTGCAATTTTTTAACGCGGCAATAACTAAGTGGCAGAGATTACGTCTCTCGTTTTTTAGTTTTTTATTAAATAATCTTTATAATTATCGCAATCTACCTTACGATAAAATCACTTAAGTTTGTATGCATGATAATATTTTGCTTACTATACTCTTAAACGCAGCAACAAAAATGTCTGCCTCTTTCAATTATCTGTATAGAAACATTTTTCTATATAAAAGGCAGGCGCATTAAAATTGTTTATAGATACTTTTTTTTTAAGTTTCAGAGGACTTTCAATTAATAATGCAGAGACTACGCAATGGCAGAGATTGCCACGCGTTTTTTCACCTATTTAACTTACGATAGCTGTCGAGCTACTCCAGATTCTTGAGCCCCAACCTATTTTTCCATTGCAATTCACAAGAATAATATCAAATGTAAAAGTCTGATCGTCGCAGGCTTCCCAATAATTTCACAGCAATTTTTGTTTTTAAATTTGTTTGCAAATCGTTTTAACGCTGAAAGTACCTCAAGTGTTTCCATTTAAAAAAAAAAAATACAAAAACAAATACATTTTTTCCTCTTATTTATGCAACTAATTTACCGTTACTGCGGCATAAGTGACCGTTAACCGCATAATTGATTTGCATTCGCAGCGAACACGCGTACGCAACTTGCATACGTTATTTTTCGTTCAAATTAATTGGAATTAGGAAGTCTCGAGTATTTGGAATGCGTAGCGTGAAAAGTGGGCTATGAGACGTGGCATGTTAACTGAAGTTTATTTTTTTTTAATGTCAAGCGTACAAAAATGCTATCAGGTCAAAGAAGGTCATTTGCTGGTAAAATTAATTGATGCGACTAAGATCAGTTGTCATAAAAATAATCCTTTAATTATACAAGAGAAAGTTTACTAATTGAAAAAGAAAGCAACAAGTAAGCAAATGATGTTCATTGAAGAAAGTGTATATAACAAATATTGTAGATGAATATGAATATTACACTGAAATTAACAAGTCCTAAGATGATACAATGACAACGAGTAAAATAAACGTAAAATTAAGAACGAAAATTGAAATATATTTCTTAGTAAAAGGTGGGGAAGCGCCTACTAAAAATCAAATAACTTTTCTGTGGGCTCATTCTATCTCTGTACCAAATTTCATCAAAATCAGTTTATAATTACTAGTACTTGTTAGCCCAGTCATTCGTAGAGCTCTTTCAGATAGTTTTTGTAAAGTTTTAAACATAAGCTGCCTTTATACATTTAATCTGCTTGCAGCGTCATTTATTGAAAAGTTATCATAGCACTAATGACCTCGAAACAATCTGCTTCTTCTTACGAAAACTATAACATCACAATTACCAAAATCTGTTGAAATGTTCTCGAGTTATAGCGATTAATTCATTCAATTTGATCTATTGGTAAGTTATCAAAACACTGCTTCTGCTTACGAAAACTATGACACCATATTTACCAAAATCCGTTGATTCATTGTCGAGGTACAGCAATTAGTACATTGAATTTGTCTAAAGCACCATCTATTGGTAAGTTATCAAAATTCAAATGACATCACAAAGATCCGATTCTTCCTACAAAAGCTATGACACCACTTATGTATATCAAAATTGGTTGAATCATTGCCGAATCACAGCGGTTACTATATTGAACTTACTTACAGCGCCATCTATTGGTAAGTTATCAAAACACAAAAACCTTAAGTCATAAAAATCTGTTTCTTCTTACAAAAACTAAGACTTGTCATTTCTCCAAATCGGTCCAAGCAAAAGCCGAGATAATGCATAATAAAGATGTCTGAGGCACAATATTTTTTTGCTGTTGGTTTTTCTTACAGCGCCATCTATTCACGAGTTTTATCAGCGCTAATAATATCATAAAAGCATAAGCTACCTTGCCACAAAATATCAACAAAATCCGTTAATGCGTTGCTGAGTTATAGCAATAATATAAGCTTACAGCGCCATCTGTTGCGATTTATCAAAGCACCAGTAATGTCGCAAAAACATAAGCTACCTCTCCATGAAATTTCGTCAAAATCCGTTGATGCGTTGCTGAGTTAGAGCAGTAAGATAATTACACTAAATTTACTTACAGCGCCATCTATTGACGAGTCATCAAAGCGCCAATGACTTCACAAAAGTATAAGCTACCTCGCCCTGAAATTTCAACGAAATCTGTTGATACGCTGCCGAGTTATGACTGTTCGAATATTCAATCTGCTTACAGCGCCATCTCTTGGTAATTTATCAAAACACGAATGACGTCATAAAAATCTGCTTCTTCTTACAAAAACTATGACACCACATTTATCAAAATCGGTCTAGTAATAGCAGAGATATTGCATTTTAAAGATTTCTAAAACACAAAATTTACTTGCTGCTGGTTTATGGTGGCCTGGTATTTTGAATTTTCTTTGGTATGCGATTTTGAGTTTTTGCTCTGCTTTGATGACAGCAGAGTCGTAGGCAGCATTTGCGCTGCAACTATTTATTAAAGGGTTTAAAAGGCTATAGTATTGTTTCTAAAGCACCGATTTTGACAAATGAGATGTCTTTCTTTTTGTAAGAAGAAGCAGATTTTTATGACGTCATTTTTATTTTGATAACTTACCCATAGATGGCGCTGTAAGCAGATTTAATATTCGAAAAGCCATAGTTTAGCAACGCATCAACGGATTTCGTTGAAATTTCATGGTGAGGTAGCTTATGTTTTTGTGAAGTCATTGGCGCTTTGATAACTCGCCAATAGATGGCGCTGTAAGCAAATTTAGTGTGCGTATCTAATTGCTATAACTCAGCAATACATTAACGGATTACGACGAAATTTCGTGGCGAGGTAGCTTATGCTTTTGCGACGTCACTGGCGCTTTGATAACTCGCCAATAGATGGCGCTGTAAGCAAATTTAGTGTACTTAATTATTGAATGCCATAAAACATGTGCGTAAAATGCAAAATTGTTTTTCTGTTGTGCATGCAAAATAATCATATGCATACACGCGTCTGAATCATTGCATTTTCGGGTAGAATTATCCATTACTACATATCCTTGTTAAATTAAGCACTAAGTCTACTAACTACTGATTCTTCATAAAATTGATGCTTATATACCTTTCTTCCCACTCAAAATCAGTTTCAAACAGACCTTTTTTTTAGGTAAAGGTTAAAAAATACTTACGGACCTCTTCGGAAACGTGCAACGAATAGAAAAAAATATGCAGCCGTCCAACGTTGAACCCTCTAATTTTATAATAGTAATGTGTCATAATTTAATAAAAGACTTTTTTTTTAAGTTTAATTTATTTTATTTTTTTGTAGAAGAAAGGAAATGAGTTCACTATTTAGTACAGTGTGTGTCAACAACAACAAAATTACACAAAACAAAGACTAAAATAAAAAAAAAAAAAAATTGGGCTAAAGCTACCCATTAGGCTGGTTCAAAATCGTATGGAAAAATTAAATGCCGTCAAATATCTGGTGCTCAGACCTGAAAACATACATTGAGCCTATGAAGCCCTTGTACCAAAATTTCAACCGAATCGGACCATGGGAAGGCGTGTCAGTGGGTCGATTTGTATGATTTTTGTGCATTTTCGAGACGATTTTTTAGTATTATTTCTTTTAATTAAAAAAAATATCAACTTCGAGGTATATTCGTGGTTATCATTTTTTATGGACTCAGTATGATGTGAAATATGTGTGAAAATTGTAAATCAGAAAATCGCCGCAAGTTTGAGTATTGATTCATTGAAACGAATGTGAAAAATGCTAAAAAATCTGACATACTTCCACTTTGCCCGTTCGAAACCATACCTATTTTATATTTTACGGTCACGGCACTATGCGCAATCGATTGGAAATCTTTTTTTACATAGAGAACGATATGTCAAAAATTTTTATACCAACGATGCGATCTGGAGAAATATTTGATTAATAAAAGCAAGCATTTTCGTCATATGAAAATAAAGATTTTTAGTTTAATTTAGTTCAAGAAACGCTAATATTTCACATTTGTCCATTTTGTAGATTTTTTTTGGTTTTAGGCGGCCTGAGCACCTAAAATCGGAACATGTATTGCATTTTGAACCACCCTACTACCCATGTTATGTAGTTTCATCCATTGCTAAATAGAGTCATCAGGGCATAAAAGTTGCTGATGATTCCATTTAGTAATGGATGAAACTCCTCGTGGTATGACTAGCTATAGCTGATTTTCTGTTTTGATTTTTGAATTTTTTTTTTTGGTATTGTAAAATATTTATTTATTTTATTTGCATATAGCTTAAAGAAATGTTCAATGAAACGTATATAAATTATATTTAATATGTCATACACCATGTACAATAGCTTGCCTCTTCAAACGCTTTACGTATTGTTCAGCTGCTACACAGACGCTATCTGCTACTGGAATATATGCGCAAGCCTCAATTATCGCCATAGAGATTTTCAAACTCTTAGGTTGATCTTAACTATTTTAGTTAAGCATCCGCATTCATCTGTAAAAGAGAGAGAGTTATTAGTGGAATGGACAAAATGCGTTAATTGGGTGATATTTTTAGCTTAAATTTTAGTTTTAAGACCTAAGTTTTCAAAAACTATATATCGGATTTAGAGATAATTTTTTTAGTTTTCTATTCTTTAGTTAACATAAGTACCAATGTAAGGATTAATTTTCTGCAGAAATAATAAGAGATTCAGAAAATTTTCCAATAACAAAAAGGGCTTTTTGAGTATTGGTTTGATTTTCCCAAAATATTATCAAACTCGACCTCGTTTTTTTTCTAAAGACTTCAATAAATTTATATACATACATACATCAAGCAATGTTGAAAAGATTTAAAATATTTGCTGCGGTAAGTAATATTTTGCAGAAGTCTGCTGTGCTATTGTTTCGTTGCTTGAGGAATAGAAAACTTCGTAAAAATAATATATTGCCAATAATATAACGTCATTTCAATTGGCTTACTATCCAATTAAGTAATTCAATAAGCTACGACTGGAGAAAATTTCGAACAGCAGCGATAACTCGTATTTCAATTATTGTTTTACAGCGTGCCTTCAGCGATATCTCTTGACAAGTACTAGAAATCATATCTTATTCACCCTTATCAAAAATCAAAAATTTTCGGGATATATTCTCCCGAATTTTGTTTTTTTTCTAAAAGCTAAATTTTGCAATCGTTGATAATCGATTTCATTAAAAATCGGTACATTATTTAGAAGGGAAAACGTTTCTTCCTTCCTTCCTTTAAGAGACGTGGCACCGCTGTAACACTAAAAACAAATTTCTTTACTCGGTAATCAGTTTCTCTTCTTGCCGAATTTCATCAAAATCGGTATAGCGGCTCAGCAGTGGCAGCCCTTTTTCACATTAGGGGCAGTGGGCACGCCCACTTCGACAATTTAAAGCAGGTATCGGCGCGCTGCTACTCATGAGTAGCAGAGCTAATTTTCTTGTATACGCATACAACAAGAGAGAAAGAGAAAGTATTGATGCTTTGCCGACCCCTGATTTAAAGTCTCTAATAACTGTTTCTAAGGGTTTGGTCTATCTCCATACCACATATCCCGTGGAAGCGAACTTTTCTGTTAAAGACGTGGCACTGCCTACTATTTCAAGTATGCGAAGATTTTAGAAAATCCAGACAATTATTCGAGAGAGATTTTCGAAAAAAAGGTTTTCAGCAAAATCCTGATATCATATCAAGTTTTAAAATTAATTTCGGGCAAAACTTAAATTTTAAGTCTGAATTGATGTGCGGCTTATAAAAGAATCATCGATCTATGCGCTTTTGATGATTTGAACCTATGAATGCCAGTAACTTCAACCAAAATTTACACTTTTTTTAAGATTTAAAATTTTTTTCTTTACAAAAACATTTGACTCTTGCGGCCAAACGATATAGATTTTTTCATGAGAATTCCAGAAAACTTAAACACATTTTACAAATATTTTTATCTTATGCTAAAAAATATTAAATCAATTTTGTTTTTTTGTGGCAAAGTTTTTTTTCAGATTTTGCCATTCTTTTATAACTTGCTACCATCTGCATTGCAGTTGGCAACGCAAGCAAATTTTTCTTTTGCCACACAATTACAAGCAATGCAGATAGATTATAGCAAAAAAAAAAAATAAAATAGTTCCTTTCTACATAAAGTGCCAACAAATAGTATCAAGCAAAAAAAATGTTGTAAGAAACAATTTCGGTTTTGTTTTTATTGTGCAATATCATTGAGAGCGCGCCCCTTACAAGTGTAAATTATGAGAGACACCGCATCGCATATAAAACCAACAGCAGCTGCTACCGCCACATGGCATAGCCGCAAAATAAAATGTTAAAGCCAAAATTCAGTGAAAGCCAAAAAATTAAAACAGATAGGAATATAAAAATTTAGTACAAAATGAAAAAACCAACAACTAAAATTGGAGAATATCAAATGCAATATATTTTGAGGGTAACAACATTGTTAGGCATAATGAAAACACTTGAAAGTTTTTCCAAAGTTAGAAAAGAAATGAGAAGAGCTAAACCGCAGACAAACTTTGCAAAAAAGTACGAAAACTTAATTTCAAATGTACCAACATATAAGTTTATATTGTTTAATGTACATACATAGTACATACATACACGAGCCAAATAAAATTGTTATTGTTTTTAGTTGGCAGCAGATAAAAACAAAAGTTCGTACAAACTGACTGACTGTTATTGTAGCAAGGATAATAGTTAGAGGCTATTAAATATACCAAGAAATTCTAAGCAGTTCAGTTCTATGGGTCAAATTTGTTGAACTTTTTTTTATTGCAATAAGGTGGCTTTGTCGATAGCTTACCAGAAAATTTTGTAAAATTCTTATTACAAATTGGTTATATGTATAAGGTGACGCAAAAATTCACATCGATTTCCTTCGTTTGCTGATAAAAGCAATTGATGCTGTTTGTTTATTAGGTTTATTTGAACTTCTTTCATAAAGTCGCAAAGCTAATATCGGTCAAGTTGACGTTGATTCATATTTGGGCTCGTTTCACGCCATTTGTAATAACTTTCTCAAGACTTGTACTGCCGTCAGAAGCGAAAAGGGCGTATCTCAAAAAAATTAGTTTAGAGATAATTGATGTTTTGTTTATGTCAATTTGTTAAAATACTTGTAAAATTGAGAAATAGGTAATTTCCTTAGGCTATTTTTTATAGATTTGAACTAAGATACCGGCATTAGACGCAGTTCATTAGATGCGTAATTTCTTAAGCTATCCGATGCCATAAGAATCTCGAATATAAATTTTTTTGAGATACGCCTATTTCGCTTTTGACGGCAGTGTAGTGGTGTTAAATTTTATAATTCTAGGTGATATTTTCAAATCGCGGCCAAAATCTGTGACTTTTCCGTGAAGACCAGTGATGGCATTTTGGGTAAATTTGTATCATTTTCAGTACATTCGCGTTGTTATAAATATATGCAAGTACATTGAACTGTTTTTCGGTATTTTTTTTTTAGTAAATTTTTATGTTTTTTATGAAAAAAAACTCCAAGTGTATGGCTAAAAGACATTCGCTTTATAAAGAATATATGAGCCGCCGAAAGCAACAGTGGTATAAGTCAAATTTAAGTAGTTTTGATAAAATTGGAGGTTTGCGGTTTGGTATAGCAAAAAAGCAGTGCATTTGTTTTTGTCAAAGTTTCAACACTTTTGGAAAGTCAATTGTTCAAAATTTAATTATTTGTAAAAATTATAATTTTTGAAAAGGTAAGTAGCTTAAATTAAGCTTCAAATTAGAATACCATTCTTCCAATTTTATTTCAAAGAAATTAGCGACAAAGTGGAATAAGTCAGTGAGTTATACCACTTTTCCTTAAAAATTTTGGCCTTTAAAGCACAGCGCAACCTAATAATCACTTAACTATTAATTCCTATATTCCTTTATTCCTTTGAATATGAATTAAATTAAAATATCTATTTCATAAATCATTTTTAATTAAAAAAACAAAATTTTTTTTTCATCCAAAAAATACTAAAACAAAAAGCCAAAACTTAACGATGCCCTCTAGCGGCCATATCACCAACTAAACTTTTAAAATTTTGTCTAATGATAATTACTGACGTAACAAGTTAGAATACGGGTATAACTCATTTTTCGAAAATTTTGAGTTATGCCACTATTGCTTTGAGCTCCTCATATTTCAACTCTAAATCCAGTATATTCATAAGACTCCCAAAAACCATCACTAGTATAGAGCCGTGACTTCAAACAACCATAAATAGCCAAAACAAGAAATTACGTAGCATGGAAACGCTTTCCCCAGAACATTTGCTATCTCTCATTTTGCGTGTACTGTTACAACGTCATGTATTGTTCAAAGATAAAACAAAAAACGGCTAAGAAAGAAAATTTAATTGTTCCAATCGATGGGAAAAGGCCGAACATGAATTTTGGAAGTGACAGGAGAGGTCCCAGACCGTCCTAAAAAGGCGTTTCGGACCCATTTTTGAAAAAACTTTTTTAATCCTTTTTCATTGATTCGCGCAATAACTTTATTTTTTGAAAAATGTGTCCTTTAGAAGGGTCAGGGACTTCTCTTGCCACTTTCAAACTTGATTTTCGGCCTTTTACTATCGATTGGTGCCCTAAATTTTTTTTTTTTAAAATGTGTCCAAAACACCCCTTTACGATGTTCGGAGACCTCTCGTGTCACTTTCAAATTCCATTTTCAGGCTTTTCCCATCGATTGGTGCAGTAAATTTTTTTTCGAAAAATGTGTCGAAAATACCCTTAAAGGACTGTTAGTAACCTTTCCTGTCAGTTCCAAAATCCATTTTCGGCCTTTTCCCATCGATTGGTGCAATCATTTTTTTTTTTTAATGTGTCCAAAACACTCCTTTAGGACAGTCGGAGACCTCTGATGTCACTTCCAAAATCCATTTTCAGCGTTTTTCCCATCGGTTCGTGGAATGAAACTTTATTGAGAAATAGGTCATAAACACCCTTTTAGGACGGTCTGGGACCTCCCATGTCACTTGCAAAATCAATTTTCGGCCTTTTCTCGTTGATTGGTGCAATAAATTTTTTTTCGAAGAATTGGTCCGAAAAACTCCCACAGGACGGTCGGGCATGATATGAAATCCAACATGAGTGAAATTTTATTTTATTATTAAATGCACGCAATTTTTAAATATACATTGTATATTTTATAAAAAATGAGCCATTACTACATGCAGTTCTTTTTATATTTTAAATTTAATGTGAGACAATAGAATTTCTGTCAAAGAAAATCTACAATATTATGCTGAAAGGTTTAATTAAAAGACTTTTTTATTAAAGATTTATTTATTAATTATGGACAAATTTTATTTTATTTTTATAAATTTTCCATCAATATTTTTCTTTCAGAATTTCTTTACTTTATAAAGCACTTTTGTTGTGGAATGTATGTGTTCACCTATTTTCTAATTATTAATCTCAGTAACTTTATAAATTTATATATACATATTATATGAAAATATTAGTTTTAAGTCTATTTATCATATGAAAAAGTAAAACTAATATTTCAGCTTTTACCAGAAATAATTTTTTAATAGTTTTACATAATAAACCCAAAAAAAAAACATCAAATCAACCTTAACTCTATTTGAATTTTGAAAGCATTTTTTTAAGCAACCACGATTGTTTTCTCCTCTGAGTGTTGACCCGTTCCAAATTATATTGCTTTGCCTGGCAGTAACTGAACTGTTTACTCTGTGTGTTTTTTATTTAACCAAACTCCATGTGTTTCATTTCATGTGCGTAAGTCTTTTTTTAATTTTTCTACAATACTTCCTTGGATCTTTTATTTCATTTATTGGAATTTGTAGTGCGTAGACTCATCCTTCATATATAAACTTTTAGTATTTATTTTGATTTTTCTTTTACATAAAATGCATGAACAAACTTTGTTTTTTTAAAGAATGCACATAAATTTTGAGAAACATATATTTTAAAAAGTAGCTCTCTCTATTGAATCAGCAGAAATGCAATTTTCATAATTAGTATAGGCTGACATCAAAGACTTTACGGAAATTCTCTACTGACTGCTTTAAAAACCAATTTTCAGAGATTCACTTTGATTAGATACATATGAAAAGTAATGATAAAATAATTAAATTTTCTGTCTGTTGTATCCATAACGAAGATGAATCGATAAATTTATTTTGTTTGCTTAAATCTTGAGCTTAATTGTATCGATGTACAATATATGACCCCATTTTTATATACGCACAAGATTTCAAATATATCAAATTTATTAACAGTGTCAATGGAAAAAGTTGTTCAAGGAAATGAAAAAAAAAAATTAAAATTTTGCTATGCCTTTTCAAGAAAAAAAGTATCTGCTATATAGATGATCAAACGATCAGTGATAATTATAGACAACTATTGAGTTAAAGTTTTTCAAAAAGGGTGTTCAGGATAGACCCCCTCGACTAATGAATTAAAGTTTTTCACAAAGGGAGTTCAGGATAGACCCCCTCCAAGAAAAAAAGTATCAACTAAACATTTGATCAAACGATCCATAATAATTATAGACAACTAATGAGTTAAAGTTTTTCAAAAAGGGTGTTAAGGATAGACCCCCTCTATAATTATCATGGATCGTTGGATCATCTATTTAGTTGATACTTGTTTTCTTGTTACAATTTTTTACTCAAAATAAACTCAGAATCTAATTGCTGGATTGTCATCCTTAAATAGACAAGATAGGGTAGTTGATTTGAGTCGAAAGGTAATAAATATCATCATAAAAGTGGAGAAAAACTTAGAAAAAATATAGAATGATATAGAAATAGTCGATCATCGAAAAAGTTTATATGAAGAGCATCGCGAAAGTATCCAAAATGCCCATAGAAGTCGAACAGTATATTTACTTGTAGGGACTCACTAATTATTCGACTTATAGACAGATCAGATTTCGAGCAATAGAGGTTTTGGAGCTTGAAGGGAAGGGAACACAACATTTTTTCCAGTTTGGGAGGTTTTTGACTTATCGAGGTTCGACTTAAAGAGGTTCCACTGTATGTGTGTTCGTTTCATGTTTTCCGGATACGCTATTTCGGTGTCACTATCAATAAATTACAAAAAAGACCTTGGTAATTTACGAGCTAATTCTTCATTAGCTTTTCTTTTTCAGTTGATGGAAAGAAAATACTCTGTCGCATAATATCTGACCCTTGCAACAAATTCCTATATTGTAGTCCTTTTAGTAAGTTCATTATTATTTTTCAAACTTTGATGTATTATATAAATTTTAATCAACTTTTTCGTATATTCAGTAGGCACGCCCTCTATACCCCCGAAATGAATGCAAAGATGAATTTTACTCACAAAATTTAGTGCATGTTTTTCGTAGAAATATAAATTTAAAATTCAAAAACTGCATATTTTTATTTTAATCTCATACGTTATTAAAATTATCTCAAAATTGTATTTTTATTTTAAATAAAAACATTTTATATAAATATTTCAAAAATATATAAAGCAAACGGTAGCTATTTTAATTTCTTTTCGTTGTATTTGTTCATCATTTCATCATGACACACATTCACACTTTTTCTGTTACAAATTTTAATATCGCAAGCAGTGCTAATGTGCAGAAATCTTTTCTTTTTTAATATCAAACAAAAAAAATTATCATAGGCAATCGTCGCACTGCAAGTGTTCGTTCCGTGGGGTACAGTGATCTTTTTGTGCTTAGCAAAAAGGATATGTGGGATGTACTGAAGGAATATCCTGCGGCGCGCGTACGACTGGAATCGATTGCAGTTAAACGTTTGGAAAAATATAAAAAAGCACCATTAGAAAAAGGTACAAATCTTATAAAAGGCTATTTCAATCTAAAAGAGCCTTTTCTACTTACTACCATATAACTATTTTCGCTCTTCCTAATATTTCCTATATACAATACTAACATGCTTCTCATGCTTTACAATTCATTAATTATTTGTTAAAATACCTACAAATCCTTAGAAAATTTTTTTAATTAACACGACAACACTTTTTTTTGCCCCGTTTTTTTGCTCTTTTATTGCCAACAACAAAAACCAAAAAAAAAAAAAAAAACAATTCTAATTAAAAACGTAGTAAAATACTTTAACACAGTTGCCATGGGTCGTTGTCAATCGACGCCCGGTCTAGTGGAAAGTGAAGGGCGCACTACGCTCGAGGACATGTGGCTACCGGGAGCGCCTTCTGTATCCTATAATCAGCAGAGTTTAGCATTTAGGTGAATAAATTTTTAAAATTTTCTTTTTTAGTTTTTCTAATTTAATAATTTTTTTTAATATTCTTAATTATTCCTTTAATAAATTTTTTCACAGTCGTGCTCCAAGTCCACGGTCAACACAAGCATTTACGGAGCGCAATGCACGCACCAGCGAATCGCCAGGCTCTATGAGTCCAAGTGCACATAGTTCAGATGATAGACCGCGCAGTCGTGCAACATCACATCAATCGACACGCCCACAATCGCAGCCGATCCGCACAGGTTGGTATATCTTCACTATAATGTTGTCATTGTCTCGTGTGAACAGTTTTACTGACGATAAGCAGTAAACATAAACAGCGCACAGCGTACCCTTTTTGATTTATTTTTCTTAAAGTCATAAAGCACCTATTAAAACTCACGCAGAAGCATAACTGAAACAGCTGAAATATTTTTGAAATAAATAAAATAGTCCCTTTATGCTGTTACTACTATTTGTCTTTAAAAATAAAGGTCAAATTTAAATTTTTTTTGCACTATTTTTTCTTATAAATGATACTTTTGCATAACATTTAATATAACCGGTTACATGTTCAGCTTTTAGGGGCGTGGATCAGTCCACTTAAAAACAAATCCTTTCTTTAGGGTTCAATCAATCTCCATACAAAATTTCATCACAATCGGTGCATTATTATAGCTGCGAAAATATATTTACTGGGAAGGGGTGTGGCACTGCCCATTAAAAAAACTATCTTTTTTTAGTGTGTAATCTCTCCCCATACCAAATTAAATCAAAATCAGTGTAACTACTCAGACGTGACAGCAATTGTTCCATCAGGGGCAGTGCCACGCCCACTTAAAAATTACAGAGCTCTAATACCATTCCTAAAAGATTAATCTATCCAAATACTTAATTTCATCAAAATCGTTGTATTAGTTCAGCCATAGAAACATATTTTCCTGTTAAAGGCGTGACATCGCCTACTATTGGTAAAAAAAGACTACACTAATGGCACTGTTTCGCCACTTTCCATCAATATATAGATTTATTTTACAATTTTCGATCAATTCTATATCCGGTATCAAATTCTTTATATGTAGATACTTAGCAAGCAAAATATCATAATGTCAAACTTTACACTACGAGAGCTCACACTCATTCTTAACTAATCAATATTCAATTCTCCACCCATAGGACACATTTGTGATTCCAGTTCTCATCTTGCAGCTAGTGGTACAACGCCACTACTTGGGTCGCATGAAGCCTTAGAAGATGAAATTAAACGACTGCGTGAACGTCTGCATACTGTAGAATCTGAAAACCAGGCGCTCAACACAAAACTGTCGCAACAACAGTGGGATCTGGAGAATCGTTTGGCCGAAATCGAAATGCAAATTTGTGGTGTCTCATCAACATCAAGTCTGGATCCAGAAAATGAAGCGGAAGAAATTGAACGCAATCGTGAAAGTATCATATAACACGGGAGCGAGCTGCCCCATCAGCCGATCGGTATGATGTACATATCATGCATTTCATGACACACCACTACAACCACTCGTAACACAACTACAACATTTACACTACATTTTCAACTAAATCTTTATCGACTATAAAAACAAAACACCAAAACCTAGCATACTCAGTTTTATAAAAAGTTTTAGTTTTCCACAAATTAGGCATCAGTACTACTCTATAACTACTATTATTATTGCTACTATACTACTTTTTTTACAACACTACATTGTTGTTGAATGTTTCGTAACTGCATCGATCATGCATAGTAAAGAAAACCAAAAAAAAAAAAAAGCGAAAAAAATATAATTCATTTTCATTAAAAATCGTTTTCATTATAAATGTACATAAATTATAAGAAAAAAAGAAATTTATTAAAAAAATATAAGAAAAAATAAAGAACACGACACATTGGCAACACTTATTACTACTACTACCCTACTACTACTGTAACAATAGGAGCAGCAGCAGATGCCAAACTGACAACTGAAGCACTACTGCATTATCGACAGCCGCCGCCAGATGTCGCCGCCATTGCAACACAAACTGAAATTCAGCTGGCCAAAGAACATCAAATGATGATGAAGTTGGAACTTGGGCTTCAACCTAGGCAGCGACCAAGGCCAAGACTGTCTGTCCCTGGAATTATAACAACAACAACACTGCTACTACCACTACCGCCAAAACTAATACCACAGGCTACATCATCACTATTAGAATTATCACCACCATCATCAGCAGCAGCAGCACCACCACCACCACCATCATCTCTATCAACGGCAACAAAAGCGCGCATTGCAGAGACAGCACACAACGACGATCGGCTTTACAAACGGGCAGCGAAATATTCTTCTATTTAAAATTTGACAACAAAAAAAAAATCAAATTGAAAACATTGAAAAAAAATAGATACTAAAAATTTAAGAATTAGGGTAAATATGTTTCATACCGTTGATCTGCGACCCATGAAATTTAAAAATTAATTTTGGCCACCCTAACAACTATTTTTTTGTTTTTCATTCAAGCGCGTATTCTTGAGGACTTTTGAAGTGCGTACTTTTATCATGAGTAATTTGGTAATATCTCAACTTATACATTTTGTACAAAATTTTCTGTGCTCAAAAATTCTCCAAGGAAATTTAAGTCCTTGATGCTAACGCACGAAAAATATTAAAATCGCTGCTTTTGACACATTAACATCTTATTTGAAACCTACTTAGAAAATAATTTTATTTGATATAATTTTAGTTTGTTTATTAGTTTATAAATTTTTAAGAAATAAATAAAATACACTGAAAAAAAAATCTTGCAAAATTTTTCTTGTCTTGTTATATGAAAAAAAAATTAAAAATCATAAGCCTTTAAAACTTTTACTGATTAACAATAAAATCCAAAATCGATTAAAAATCTCGGACTGAAAACGATTATGTAAATCAGTAAATTTTTATTTTGAGCCATTATGCGCTGGAACTATTGAGCGTGTATCACCGCATATCTTTGCTGTTAGCTCCAATGGTGCATTGTGTACATACTAATTTCGTGCGTACTCTTTAGTTTAAAATTTGTATGTGTTACTTATAAGAAAACGGTATAAGACATATTTTCTCTTATTTACTAGATAACTAAATTTTATGTTAATTTAATACGAAATTAGTATAGCATTTCAATATTAGAGTAGTAGGTAAATGTTAAAAAAAAACGATTACGAACACTGCCTCGATCGGAGGTGTATGTACTTTAGCACAGTGGTTATACTGAGTAAGAAAATTATTAGAAACTGATTAATTCAGTCAAAGTTAAAATCTTTCATTCGAATAAAAATAACAGAAGAAGAATTCAGTAATCTAAAATTGTTATCATATTGAAAGTATAAAGATTGAAAATGTATAATCATGCTGGAGATCGATCGTATAACGTTTCAGTTTACATGGAAAAGGGACTAAATTAAAATATAGCCTGATCAAATAAATAATTTAACTTTTTCCTCAGTGTACAGATGTGCTAAGTAATTAGTAGTTAAAAAAATTTATTCAAAAGTAATAATTGCAGTGAATTTTTTGTAAGAAAATATCTTAACTCTTTAATTTATTTTAGATAAAAGATGGAATTACATAAAGTAAAAAAATAGAAACAAATTTAAACTGCATATTATATACTGCCATTGAAAAATAAACCGAAATTTTACTAAAAATTTTAAGTTCTGATACATTGATTTTCTTTTATTCTTTTAACAAGACAATTCCTTTGCCTGCAAAAAATTAACATTTTTAGAGCTTTCATTCTTGTGCTTACATAATGTGAAGATCATTTGCATTTGATTCTTCTTGTAACTAGGTTTATCTTGCTTGGCTTAAATGTATTACTTTTAATAGTAAGAGCTTTTGAAATTTCCCTTCTTTTAAACATAAGCAAAGCCATTACGATGGGCACATAGTGGCACCTTCCGCACTCATGGCCCGAACCGTTATTCGACGCACAAGCAACCAAAAAACAATTCGCTGAATTTCAGCGCTATCGACGCACAGCGTTGACTTCAAATGAAAACAAAAACAACACACAAAGGCATTAGCGACGGTGCCGCAATATTTCTCGAATGGAGCAATTTTTTTCTGTTTTTTTGTAGTGACATTTGTTTTTTTCTGTGCTAATGGCAAATTTGGATTTGAACCAAAAAAAACTTTAAAACTTCGTTTTTTGTTGCTTGATTTTGTTTTTGCGCCCTTTTGCTAGATTTTCATGCCCACCGCTGCTCTAGAGCAATGATGCCAATAACTCGTTTTGTTTGAAATTGTTATTCGCAGTTCAATAGACAATTTAAATAAAATTTTCGAAAGTATGATCAAATATTTTAAAATTTTATATAAACATAAAGCGATCAATGGATCGCATAGAGTTGGCCCTAATAAGGATCCGGTGCGGAATTGGGTAATCACAATTTCTCTATGGCTGCTTATTGATTGGAACTTTGATATCTGATGTCGTTAAACTGTGCACTTTACACTCGTCTGAACAGGGAAAGCCCAGAATCAAACCTCAGTGGATACGACCTAATTTTCTTCTATTTTTTTTAAATTAAATAGAATTCCATATCATAATTTATCAGGTTGAAATTTTACTTGATACAGCTTAGGTAAAAATAAAAAATTCCTAATATTTGATTTTGATTTTACAAAAACATCTGAACTGGCTTAGATGATCAGGGCCTTATAGGTCTTTACAGTACTGTATAGGTTTTTATAGAGCTTTTCATAAAAGTGTAGGTCCATTAATGATTTGGCGAAACTGAATAGAACAAGATGAATTTTATAAGGCTTTTTCAAACAGGGCTACAATATAGCTAACCTTTCCCATACCTAATCCGGAATTCCTAAACAGATTTTCACCTGCAAGATACTGATAAGATTCACATATGGCTGCCCTTAATAGGGTCATCCTAGCCAGATCCAGCTGACTATGTTAGGGCTTTCCTGATTGAAATTCCTACTCGAGATAGTGTGACGCCATGATAGTAATTATTCAATCTGCGATCCTAAAATTAATTGTCGTTTTTATTTTACAATAAAAGAAAACTTTATCCCGGCCATGAAAACTTATTCTTAGTTAGGAAAACGTATTTGCAGACTTCCATTATGTTCTTTTAAGCAGTTTTTTTAATGTACATATTGCAAGCAGGATTTCAAATATTCAAAATAAAAATTTCTAATAATTTTACGCAATAGATTATAAAAAATTTTATTTCTTCTTTAATTGCCGAATAAAAATTATTTTAACTGTGTTTAAATTGCTTTACAACCATTTCCATAATATTTTCACTGCCAAATATAATTTATTTTCATCAAGCACTCAAATAGTTTGTTATTCAGAAATGTTCATTAAAAATAAATACTGAAGTTTTTTTTTTGATTTTGTTCAAAACTGTAAATAAAACGAAAATTTGTAGTATTAAAACCAAACTAGAAAACTAAGTTAATTTTATAGGATACAGAAAAACACTACATACATGGGAAATATGGGTATAAAACTACATAGTTTAATAGAATACAAACTAGATTCCGCACTTTAATGTTAAAATTTAATAATGAATAAAGAAAGAAACTAAATAAATAAATTTAAAAATATTCACTCTAAAGAAATAAACTGAAAAACTTTGTGTATAAATGGAAACGATTTACTTTATAACAAGAAAACAATATTAATTAAAACTAAATTTAAACTAGCAACAAATTAACCGACATGATGACAGAAAAAAAAAAGTTTATGAAAAAAATTATTAGTAAAGAAAAAAAATTAAAACTGCCAAAACTTAAAGACATACAATGTAAAAAATAGAAATTTGTAAGAGGAATTAAAAAAACAAAAAAAAAAAAGAAACATAGGCAAAAACATTTAAAAGTAAAAGTTAAAAAAATACAATTTTAAATTGCTGAAACTTAAAAATCCCATAAGACATAAACTTTTTTATAATTAAAAAACTTAAAAAAAATACTAAAAAATGCATTGAATAGTAAATTCAATATTAAATTAAAAAAAAAACAATTAGAATTTAAGTAGTGATAACATTTTCAAATGGCTTAAAAGAAGAATACAAGCAGAAGACCAAAATTAGGAAACCAAAAACAAAAAGTTAAATAAAAAAGACGGAAAACGTTTAAAAGTTTTAACCCATTTACATAGGGTAGACAATTTTTAATACCGTAAATAATACAAAAATTTTGAATTATAACAAAATACGTTGATTTTCACTTAAAAAAAGAAAACTGATTAATTATAAAAAAAATATGTTGAAAAAAATATAATTTATGCAAGTTTCAGTTTTGTTCAAGTTTTTCAAATTTTATAAACTTTGTTGAAAATGTAGATTTTTCATTATATTTAAATTATATATTTAAACATAACATTAATATTTAAAATACAAAATTTGAATGTTCAATTTATTTAGACAAAAACCTAAAGTATTTCGCTGAAATGAATAAATGTAAAACAACTAGCAAAAAATGTTTAATTTTTCAATCGGGGTTTCATATTAAAAATATTTTATACATAATTTCTTTAGCGTTTCAAATATTTTTTTAAAAAAAATAATAAATTTTATACTTATAGAGGTAATAGAAATTTTATTTTTATTTTTTTTATACTTTAAATTATGCAATAATTTATTGTTTATTATTGTTGTTTTATGTTTCAAGAAAAATAAGCATTCAACTTTTATGTAAAGTAAAATGTATAAATAAAATACATCGATTGGGTTGTGTTGTTGTAATATATATAATACTTAAAAACAAACTGAATAATTACCTTTGAAAAAATTTGAAATAATAAAAATTTTATTGAAAATAATAATAATAAAAAAAGAACTCATTACAATTCATATGTATATCCGCTTTGAATTGGCTAAAATAATTTTGACTTCAATTTTGTCAGTAAATAATTCTCTTTTATTATTTAAATAGCAAAAAAAAAGGCTAAATAATTGTTTATATTGTGTTCGCAAAAAAATACAAATAAAAAAACAAAATTTATTAATAATGAAACATTATTAAAAAATTTCAATTGAAAATTCATAAAGAACTAAACTTAAAAAAAAAATCAATTAAGAAAAAACAATAAAAATTAAATAAAAAACAATTCATAAAAAAATTAAAAAAAATTGTGTTTTATTTAGCTGTTTCTCTTTTTCTTTCTGCCATGTAGTTTGGTGTTGTAATTTTTATTGAAATATTTCTAGGTCGTAGCATTAGCAACGACGGGCAAGCCACGGAAAATGTACCATTAAGGTTTTAAACAGTTAGAAGACTATTCGTATAGACTTTACTTTTCAAGAAAAACCTATAAGAAGAAATTAAATGGTCACTAGTGTGGGCCGAGGCCAAGCGCAACGTTTTCGGGGCGACAAAATTGTCTCTGACTTTTAAAATATTTAATTCATTTTGTGCAGTAAATTGCATTGTGTAGGTGGGCTTCAAATATTTGAAGGTAAATTTTGTAGGTAGGGACTACTATTCTATACTATACTATACTATACTATACTATACTATACTATACTATACTATACTATACTATACTATACTATACTATACTATACTATACTATACTATACTATACTATACTATACTATACTATACTATACTATACTATACTATACTATACTATACTATACTATACTATACTATACTATACTATACTATACTATACTATACTATACTATACTATACTATACTATACTATACTATACTATACTATACTATACTATACTATACTATACTATACTATACTATACTATACTATACTATACTATACTATACTATACTATACTATACTATACTATACTATACTATACTATACTATACTATACTATACTATACTATACTATACTATACTATACTATACTATACTATACTATACTATACTATACTATACTATACTATACTATACTATACTATACTATACTATACTATACTATACTATACTATACTATACTATACTATACTATACTATACTATACTATACTATACTATACTATACTATACTATACTGTACTATACTATACTATACTATACTATACTATACTATACTATACTATACTATACTATACTATACTATACTATACTATACTATACTATACTATACTATACTATACTATACTATACTATACTATACTATACTATACTATACTATACTATACTATACTATACTATACTATACTATACTATACTATACTATACTATACTATACTATACTATACTATACTATACTATACTATACTATACTATACTATACTATACTATACTATACTATACTATACTATACTATACTATACTATACTATACTATACTATACTATATTATACTATACTATATTATACTATACTATACTATACTATACTATATTATACTATACTATATTATACTATACTATATTATACTATACTAGACTATACTATACTATACTATACTATACTATACTATACTATACTATACTATACTATACTATACTATACTATACTATACTATACTATACTATACTATACTATACTATACTATACTATACTATACTATACTATACTATACTATACTATACTATACTATACTATACTATACTATACTATACTATACTATACTATACTATACTATACTATATTATACTATACTATACTATACTATACTATACTATACTATACTATACTATACTATACTATATTATACTATACTATACTATACTATACTATACTATACTATACTATACTATACTATACTATACTATACTATACTATACTATACTATACTATACTATACTATACTATACTATACTATACTATACTATACTATACTATAAAGTATACTATACTATACTTAAATATTTATTATAATTAAACAAAGTGACAAGTATATGGATAACAGGAATATCCTATATTGTGTGCGAAAGGAAATAGAAAACGTACTTTGTGCATCTCAAGGTCACATCCACAATAGTTCAAGTGCTCAAAAGCGGCCGTCAGAAATTCAAAAATATAATGCATGCAACGATCGGGGTTCGAATCCAAGTACAAAAATGAACCAAAACTAGTCTATGGAAAAAGTCAGCTATCAAATAAATCATGAATTTGCAACATATTGCAGTTTCAATTTGAAACCCTAAAACCAACACCGATTCCAGCATTGGCTTTGCATTTAAGTTTTCTATAAACTTAAATATATGGCCTACAGTAAATAAAGATTTCTGCCCTATTCCAGAGAAAAAATACAAATGCAATAAAACACGTGGTATGTTATAAAATTTATTATTTCCAGTGAGAGAGCTTTGCAAACACGCAACAGCTTTTGGACTACCAAAAGCTATGGTGTAAAGCTTTGAAGAAAAAAGCTTAACAGCTTTGCTTTAGACCAGGCTTACACAAAGCTACTCTGATCAGTAACCGATTGTAGCTGAAGCTGACGCGACGTTATTTTTACGAACAAAAACAGGTAGTTCAGACGCGCAAAAAGTTTTCAATAAAAATTTTAAAATAAATTAAAATGAAAATAGTCATCGATATCTAACAAAATACGAGTAAATCATATAGAGAAATCAAAGTTAGAGTGTAAAAAAACTAAATAAAACGTTTCCTTTCCAACGAAAAACTGAGAGTGCGTTATGCCATATTTGTGCCGTTTTAAGTGCGATCTTAATTAAAGCTCAGTCAGCTTTTCTTAGTTGCTGCGCTGTTGCTGCGTTTTACTTCATACAAATCACTTGAAATAATTTAAAAAAATTTTTCTTTCTTTGTTTTTTTTTTAATTACTTTCGTGCGACGGCGCTGTTTGCTTTGTGAACGTGTATATGTGTGTGTGAAGGTTTTTAGAGCAATTTTCTACTTTTGTTGTTGCTATTGTTATTGTTTCGGTTGCTTTTGCTATTGTTGTTGCTGCAGTTTTTTGTTTTGTTTTGCTAACTAGCGGCAAATAATTTCTCACGTTTTCTTTGCCTATTTTCATCTCAGCTTATTTTTGGAGTAAAACTTTTTATGAAACTTTTTGTTTTAAGGTTATAGAATATATTATGAATCATGGGATGTAAAAGGCTTTAATGAGTAAAAACTTTACATTTTATTTTAAGATGAAATAAAAAGTAGATTATTTACTAAAAAATCAGACAAAACATAAAATTAATGAATAGTAAATTAAAAACAAATTTTTAACGACCCGAGTCTTTGAGAAAAAAAATTTAAATTAAAAATTTTCAAAAACTTTTGATTGTTTGTAGGCTTTTGAATAATAATAATAATTAAATGATTTATTATTTAAATGTTAATCGCTGCTAATTTGGCTGAGGTTACGTTATCATTTAATTTACAAAAACCTCATCTTAAAAATATCGACTGGGAATGAAATGACAAGTTTTTGTCGAAATACCATTTATATAAATTAAGTTTTAATTTATTTTGTTCTCAAGGAAACTTCCGAATTCGCTTATTTAAAGGTCGTTCAAGACTAATGAAGCTTTTTCATATAAATTAAATGGGAGCGTCATCACTTCTACTTAAAATGTTAAAATTTAAGTCAAATATATATGATATATTTTAGGGTTCGGGTGATATAAGTATGTAGATAATTTATTGGTTCTAAAGAAGGTCAAAGGAAAGAATGCTTTTACTCAAAAATTATAAAAGGTACAGCCTCTAAAGTTGCATTTATAGTCCTTAGCCAGCATCTATCTGGCCATACGGCTGTTTTTATGGGAAACAAAAAGTTTTAATACTATTTCTAAAATAATATTTTATTATCCAAATAAAATTCCTCTAGAGTTAAACATTCGTGATTAATGTAGAGTTTTATAACTTGAACAATGTGTTGTTTTGTATGAACAAGATTTTGATTCATATTACAGAGCAAAGACAATATTTTCTATAAGTGCTCTTATGTGGTGAAACTTAAATGTATACAGAACCATTCAACCAATACTATAAATCTGTATGGATTTTTTTACAAAATTTTCGTTGCATGGGCACATAAATCAGTTGATACTGGCGACTGACAAAACAACTAAAAGAACAAAAGAAGAGATACCAAAAGGATTTAAGATTTCAAACTTATGTAACAATGAATACGCACCCTATAACAAAAAAGCAAAATACAATTTCAAATTTATGCTGATTGAAACAAAAATATATACTTTTCAGTATAAACATATGCAATAAATAAATTTGTAGTGAAAAAAAAATGTCTTCTTAATTTTTTCATAAAGTTCGTTTCTTAAATCTTTTGTTTTGCACACCAAAAACAAAATATATTTATACGCTATTGCCTTCATTTGATTGATTGATAAATTGAAAGAAAAAACCTAAAAGCTTTTACGATTTTTTTTTTTTTTTGTGACAAAACAAAAACGGCAATGAATTGTGTTTTTGTTTTCTCTAGGTATTAATAGCTAAAATTTTATATTACAGCGATTTTTTTTTTTTATATTTTGTTTGTAGTCATAACTGAAGATAACGTTTAAATACAAACACGTGCAGCAGCTAACAGACACAAGCACAGTAACGCAAAGAAGAAAAATGTGTTGTTAAATTAACTAACTATTTTTGTTGCTGTAATTTTTAATTTAAGCTTAAACCGGTAAATGAGGCAGCACCTCAGAAGTGATGTAGAGAACAAAATGAGTGAAGACTTAAAAAACGTGAGCGAATTTGTAGGCAAACAGTAACAATTGGGGGCGGTACAGTGATATTCAATTATGAGTTATGAAAAAATACGGCAAAAACAAAAACTGTAATTTTATTTTAATGAACAAAGAAGTTTTTAGTGCAGTTGCTGTTTGTTGTACGTAAACAACAAAAAATGCTATGAAGACGAAGATTAAAAGAAAAAAGTATCTAACACAATAAGAAATGTAGCAATGTTGCTGCGTCTGCGCATTCAGGAAATAACACTTTTTTGTTTTGCTATTGTTGTAGCTTTTGTTGTAAAGTTGACGTCCTTGAAAAGAGTCTTCTTTGAAAATAAACTGTGTAGAGGAAAAAATGTCTTGCACTTTCATGTATTTTCAATTTATCATTGCGAAATTCAGATTTGTGCGTTATCATCCCAAAAACTCACATGTAATTTCGATGAAAAATATTAAATACTTTCATGCGATTTTACTTTTATTTTCTTAGTCCCGAGTTCTGTTAATTTCCTTTGTTCCAAAATATCATATTGTAAAATGTGTTGCTAGCGATAATTATTTCATGACTTCTGTTTGATTAAAAATTGTTTCTTCTGATAAATATCTCAAGAATTATCAGTCTGATTAAAAATTTTGTTATTGAAAAATGTCCAAGCTGAGTTATTTATCATACATATCCCTAGCAGCAAAAAAGGTCTTATAGCTTCCTTTAAAGACATTTTAATGACCACATATTATATTAATAAATCTATATTGGGACTATATATGACTCAGTAAAGTATCTATCTGAGTTATTTAAAAGACACTGTATAATGACTTAAAAATGATAAAAAAGAGTTACCCAAAAAGTGCTTTGCATAGAAACTTTAGAGATGTATTTGAGACTTTATAATCCAATTATAGAGATTTATTATCTATACTTAATTTAATTTTATTATCAAATTTAATTTTTAATTACGCTTTGTACGCCGGTCTCAAACCCATGTCCCAACGATCCATAGTCCTGCACGCCACACGCTAGGCTATCTATAACATTATTTTATTATACGTTTAAGGCAAATCATATCTTTCTCACATTTGTTTTATTAAAGCACATAAAAAAGACAAAAAATGTACAGTAATATGTCTTCGTATAAGGACACATACGAGACATGAGGTGGCATATCGTGTTTATATCTTTATAGTGACCATAATAATATGTTTCTGAAAACATGAGGCTGCATGTCTTTTAAGTAGCTTTTATGTCTACAGTATAAAGACACAAACGAGACATGCTGTTCAAGTCTTCAGAAGCATATGGTATCCCATTTTTCGCATGTGACTTTACACTAGATATGCTGCCTCAATTCTTCATAAACATCAGCCACCTCATGTCTTGTATGTGTATTTATACTGTATGTACAGCAAAGTGACACATAGGAGACATGACAACTTACGTCCCTATAATCAGCTTATTATGAGCATCAGAAATGCATAATAAAGACATTTTTACGACTCTCTTTACAATGGTTTTATATGTTACTTTAGCAAGATATTATAAAACCAAAATTTCACCACAATTGCAAATTATCTGTTTAATTGCAATACCAAGATATTTGAAAGATTTCACTACTAATTTATTATTATTTGCTTTTATTATAGCTTTGAGTGCGTAAAATGTAACTTGTTAGATTTCCAGCTTCTAAAGAAGCTACAGTGTCATATTCGAGCACCAAACTCTTTAGAAATTTTGCTAAGAGCTACTTGGCGTACAATTACAAGCCCAAAATAAATATTTGAGTCCAACTATTTCATATCCATTACTAAAATACTAAAACTTTTCGAAAAAATCAGATATTCTTAACTAAAACTACAGTTATTTTATTCCTACTTAAAATAGCGCTAAATCTATTTACCAAAGTATATTAAAAATATGATAATTTTGTTGCAAATTAAAGACTTTAGAACTTCAAATGAGCCCTATGTAATAGCTTCGATTCTACTAAAACTTGGAAGAACCAAAAGAATTAACAGCACATCAAATGGAATTTACATAAATATTTTCTGCACAATTAACACTTCGAATAGTTTAAGCAAATAAAACTCAACTAAATTCCAACAAGGTTGTTGGACTTAAAGCCAAATAATAAACATCAACAATAATAAATCATGAAAGCTTTCAATGGAATTTAAAATACAAAGAAGCCCTTCAGCGAATGCTTTGCTTAGGTCAGACTTCAAGCTATAAACCAAATATTAAACAAAAAGGCGTGAAGAATAAAATGAGTGGATATTTAAAAAAATTATTATTATAAAAATTGCAATCGAAAGCTACATCACTAAACTAAATTTAATTGTAGAGGTATTCATGCGCGCAAACACACCCTTTTCTTATTGTTATCAAAAAAAAAAACTTCAGTTTTTTCAAACGTTTTGCTAAAATTGCGAAATCAAGGCGTTGTTGTGCGCATTTAAATATTTTTGTGATTTAAATATTTATTTTTTAATTTCTATTTTTTTTTAATTTTTGGCTAAACAACTGCGACTATCAAATAGTTAAAATCTACAAACATTACTACAGGAAGCATAAAATTATTATAAATTCAAAAACGTGTCAAAAATCTGTTAAACATGATACAGATATATTTTGGAACAAACAACTCTTTTAAGTCAAACTGTAACATTTATTTACTGGAAAATGTAGGTGTTGCGCTTAAATTTCACACTTGACATGTTGCGAAAAAAAAACGATGAAATAAAAACTAAACTGTGTGTATAAATGTAACACCTATAAAATCCAATGAGATATTATACGATACATATTAAAAAAATTATATTAGGGTGTACGTTATTCACTGGAATTCAAATTTCTTCACTGTTGCTAACATAATATGATCGATTTTCAAAAAAAAAAAAAAAATTTAGTATACATATCAAAGTTGCCAATTAAAGGTCATTTTTGCATGGAAATTTCAAACGAATTTTATTTTATATATTTTTTTCTTCAAAAATTTATTTAATTATCTCAAATTTATCAAAAATACCAATTTCCCAAGAGTCCGAGACAAATTTTAAAATTTTTTTTTTCATTGAAAAATATCATAAGTAGACTGCATGACTTTTAGAAAGATTGTCGTTTATTTTGAAATGGACCAAGTTCCCTTTTTGTTGAGAAGAAAAAATTAAGTAAGAACTAACAGACACCTTAATTTATAGTATATCGTAAAAAGAATTAAAAACAAAAAAGATTTAAAAAACTATACCACCCACTTGCTTTCAAATTTCATGAAATAAAACATGATTTTTTGCCATTGAAAACGATTATTTTTTTTTATACATACGTGTACATTACATATAATTTATTACTTTTCCAGTATATTGCTCTTTTTTCCAAATCCATTTGTTAAAGTGTTTTTATTTTTATCAAATTTTTTCGCTCGAAAAACAATAAAAATGCACCCACATTCTATTGAATTTTATTGGTTTTCATGGCATTGACATTAAGTTTGTATCTTAAGTCTTTTGTTTTGTACGTTGAACTTAAATTATGCTGTTTTTTTAATAAAAAAAAAATGCAGTGTTCTAATTAGAGTTTGAAATAGTAATCTAGCAGCATAGTTTAACTCAAAATAGTAGAAACAATTTTCTTTCAAAGATAAGGTAATGCCATGAGCATTAAATACTCGCAATTATTTTTAACAAATGTGAACGTATTCACTTTGTTTTCTCAGTTTCATTTGTTTACCAAATGATATCATCAATAATTGCAAACAATATGAAGTCAGCATTAAATGATATAATATCAGTCAATAAAACATTTAAGTATTCAAATTTTTTATATATTTTTATTGCTTCATGTAAAATAAAAACAATTTTTTATAAATTTCAAGCTGTTTTGGTGTTTATTAATGCATCATTTACAACTTGATGTCATTCAGCAAATTTTTAACAAATATTTAACTTATAATAATATTAACATATTTTATTTAAAAAAGAAATTCTTTATGAAGAATTAGAAATATTTATTTATGCACACATATGGGACATTTCCGGTCAACTGGACAATCCCTCTATTCGAAAATTGACGCAGTGTAATAAATTGTTTCTGGGCTTTAGTTGTTCGTATGGTATGGTCGTATGGTGTTTTGACCACACAAATTTTTAAAGATTAAAGTTATATGAACAATTTAAGTCCAGCAGTAGTTTTTTACTTTTGAGCAGATGTGGTGTATGGTTAGTCTAAAATGTCCCATATACTAGGCTGATTGTAAAGTCCCAGGCCGGACACAGAAAGTGCGCTACAAATATCGAATCCTTATTATTTTTGACAGCATCTATCCTTCAAAAGGCTACATGTGAAATTTCCTTCACAAGTAGTCAAGTAGTTTGGTTTTCACAGCTATCCAAAGTGCATCAACGCTGTGTTTTTTGTTTAACTATGGAACAAAATGAATTTCTCATTTTGATAAAACATTGCTTTGTGATTGGAAAAAAACGAGAAGCGAACATTTAAATGGCTCTAAAAACATCACAGCACATCTGCTCCAACTGTTTACAAATGGTTTGCTGAATTTAAAATGGGTCGTACGAGCACCAGTGAAGCACCACGCTCGGGCCGGCCAAATGAGGCTACCACTTCAGAAAATATCAAGAAGATCCATCTGATCCTTTTGAAAGACCACAAAGTCAAAGGGAGAGAGCTAGCAGACATAAAGAGGTTTTCGATCGGTAGTATTTTCAATATTTTACATGAGCATTTCGAAATGAAAAAGATGTGCGCGTAATGGGTGCCGCGTTTGCTGACAATTGTTTAAAAACAACATCGTGTCAGTGATTCAAAGCAATGGCAAAATTGCTTCCCCACCAACCGTATTCTCCAGACTTGGCCTCCAGCGACTATTATCTTTCTTCAAACTTGAAAAGATGGCTCGCTGGTAAGCGCTTTCACTCGAATGAAGAGGTCATTGCCGAGATGGACGCCTATTTTGAGGAACTTAATGGCGACTACTACAAGAAAAGCATCAAAATGCTCGAGGCCCGATATACTCGTTGCATTGAGCTAAAAGAAGATTATATTGAAGAATAAAATCAAATTTTCCGAAAAAAATGTGTTTTTCTTTGTTAGGCCCGGGACTTTTCAATCAGCCTAGTAAGACCATATATATGTATATATATATGTATATATTTTTTAATGTTTTTCTGCACAAAGAACTATGCTATCATTCTGCTGTTATTTGTAATTCTTAACCTACTTTTGCAAGCAAAACTTTGAAACACTTGACAGCTGCATTAAACCATGCTTTTATGCGTGAAATGCAGCATTTTTATGCCTTAAACGTAACTGAACTGGTAGCAAAATTAACATTTTAAACAATTTGCATAAAAAATAGGCAACAAAAAAACTGCATAACACCAAATCGTGAAGTAAAAAAAAAACCGTGCTATGCTAGAAATGATCGGAAATCCGTTTAAGAATATTGTTGTTTGATTTAAGATACAAAAAACATATAACAATTGACACAATCAATGTGACAGCCAATTAAAAGGAGCAGTTACACGGAAAATATATTTGACAAAAAATGATGGCCAGCGAAAACAATAAAAAAATATCAAAAAAACGCTCTAATCAGAATGAAAATTTACTAAAATATTTGTTTTGTAAAGATATGGCATTACTCCTTTACAAATAACGCCCAACACCTAATTTCCTGACAGTAAGTTTTATGGGTGATTTTTTCTCTTGTTTTTTGTCATGGAAAATTTTTTTCGGCAGAACTCAGACAATTTAATATATTAGAAAATACTTAGTTCAGAAAGCAAAGGTCTTACTATTTTTTATAATAATTATAAGTATTTTCATATCGATCGTTCTCCTTCAATTTTGTACCATTTTTTCTTACAAAAAAATATCGCACAAAATCAAAAATAGGAAAATGGTCAAGCCACTTTTTTTGAGCTATAAAAACTTGTGTAATGGTGTTTACAACTAAAAATATTTAAGGAAAATTTTCTCACCATGTAGAAACTTAAGCAATGAGCCATGATAATTTCGTTTCTTTTTTCATGTTAAATAGAGACATAAAAACACTAAAAATATGACAAACTTGGCACTAAAAAAAATAATATTTTAACCAACGGATATTGTTAATTTTTAAATACATAATAACTTATTACATAATTTTTTGTTTTAACTATTTAAATACATATAACATATAAACAAATCATACAATTATTTAACCCCTTACACTCATTATAAGAGTACTGGTTGTAAGTAAAACTTTTTTTTTTCGACTAATGCAAAACTCTTGTCACATTTTAGTGTCGTTAGCAAACAACGACAGTCATTTAAGCCTCATTTGCACGTCACTTAAGTTTTTTTTTTCTTTTTCCTTCTATTATTTGTATATTAATTACATAAATTACTCAACGATAACCTTAACTTTAAACTTGCCTCTTAAAAGCATTCAATTTAATTTGATTCTCACATTCCTATGTTATTTGAAAAAAAAAAGGCATTTTAATTTGATTTTTTGACTAAGTGACTGACAAACAACGCTGTAAATGATGCAATAAATTTTATTTCGGATTGGATTTTGTGATATTGTTAGATCACAACAAAAATTGTTTAGCAATTTTACGTATAATGAGAAATAAAAAAAAAAAAAAAAAACTGTTTTGAAAGCAAGTGGTACATGTTTTACTGAATTATGAGCGATAACTAATTTAATATATTAAAAACAACATTTAGGGGATGAAATCAAAACATATTTGATTTATTTGAAATAAAAGAGATAAAATGTATCTCCAGCACCAAACTTTTATTCTCTAATGAATAAGAAACAAATAAAATAAATAAACTACATTTCTTAAAATTGAATCTAATTTAATAAATTTCAAAAGATCATAAAAAAGTAAAAATTTTTTACTGTCACTATCCATATCTCTATCCTTTCCTTAGGGTACAATCAATCTCTATACTAAATTTCACTAAAATCAGTTCAATAGTTTAGTATGGGGCGTGGTAGTTACTGCCCGTTTGAAAAAAGTACATTTTCTCTGAGATCAATCAGTCTATATACAACATTTCATAAAAATTGGTTCACAAATTGAGCTGTGAATGCATATTTTCTGGTTAATAGCGTGGTACGGACCATTAAAATACAAATATCTTTCCTCAGGGTACAATCTATATCTGTACCGAATTTCACGAGTTTCGGTTAAATACTTTAGCAGTGAAAATATTTTATAATGAAAAGGACGTGGCATCATCGACTAAAAAAACCATATGTCTTTATTCAAGCTACATGCTTCCAAACCAAATTTTATCCAATTCGGTGCATTAGTTTACCCGCGGAAAGGTATTTTATTGTTAGAGCGGTGGTACTGCCTATTATAAGAAAAAATAACAACAGGCACCAGGATTTAGAAATTTGCCGCCCTTAGGCCGTTCACAAATTGCCGCCCTTCTTCACTGGTGAATATGGACAAAAAAATGTTTAATATGAAAAGTGAGTACATTTTTTCCCCCTGTATAACTCTCACCATTACCAATGCATTACCACAGTTAAAAAAAGTTTAAAAAGAAATTTTCAAAGTTCCCAATATTTGCCGCCCCTAAATTCTTGCCGCCCTTGGCACTGTGAATGTAAGGTAAATCCGGGCCTAGGCACTACGAAGGATTATTTGGTGTTATGACAATTAAAAAGGGATGTAACTCTTTTGCCTTCGTCTATTTATATACATAATGACCAGAATAAGATGAAGAATATTGAAATCTTTTAAGCAATACAATACAGTTATTTCACTTTTGTTATGAGAGTGCTGACATTGCAGCTTTATGCACTTAGTCAACATATTACTTCATCTCTTGTTAATAATTTTGACATTGACATTGAAAGTATTTATTCAATTTATTAGAGTTGTCTATATTCATACATCACATAACAAATAGATTTAAATTATTGTTCAAGTTTTTAGTTAATGTTTTATGAAAATATATATGTAATTACAATTAAAGAAAAGTAATGAACAAATCAAACAAATTTTACTTCCTACAATATGAAATTTACCAGTACGTACAAAGGAAATATGTACATATGTATGAACCAAAAAAATAAAAAGTAATGAAAGTACTTTGAATTCTTATGACATTATAAAATAAAATAAAATAAAATATTGTTATGCTTTAGTTCTTAAAAACATTAATTTTTCGAAATTTTTCAGATCTTCTAGTACGGTGTTAGCGCTGCTAGCTTTAAGAAAGATGGTTTGAAATTCAAATCTCCGAACAGCTCTCGAGCTAAAATTTATTAGGATTTTGTTGTGGATTCTAAGTCAGACACCGAGCGAAAAACCGTTCACTCTGAGTCAGATGCTTTCTGAAGTCGCTCGGATACGCAAAGTCGTTACTGTCGTTACATTGCTTCATCTGTCTTGTCATGTTTTATTAAGAAAAATTATTGATCGATTTGGAAATTTGCTAATGACTGTAAGCTGAATTACAAATTATGTTTAATTATGATTAATATTCGCTTGATTAAAAAAATCTCAAAACTGAAAGTCGAAAAATGTGGAAGAAGTGGAAAAGAGTCTGAAAAAAATCCATGCACCCATTGTCAACGAGAAAATATTCACAAAAAACGAATTTTGCAGTTACAGTTTCGACGCTAGTGCCGTAATCTTTCGAGCAAATGATGATGATGACATTATTTGATATTCGTGTTGTCGAGCTTTAATTTGACTTCGTTTCTGAGACGTTACATTAGACCAATTGGTGTATAACCTTTTGGCCGGAAAACAGGTTGCACAGTTGTACCTTATTATTCTCCAAAGTGTTGCCTTCGTATTAATGAATTTTTTTGCTAACGTATGAAAATTTCTTAATCTCAAAAAAAAGGTCAAATTTTAGTTTCTAACTCATTTTCGGCCAAACAGTCACTGCCACTATTGATTGTATATTATTATCTGAAATCTTAAAGCCAGGTCTCGTATTATTTTATTCCGAAATCAGTGCACAAAAAACCAATGGTTTTTTCTATTTTCAGTTAATTCCGCTAGGTGATATACAATTTGCTATTAATTGTAATAAAATTCAAGAAAAATGCAAAAAGAGTAAAATGGGGTAATGGAGCAAAGCCAAAAGCTAATTTCTCTTATACTTATACAATGAAACAAAATACAACATTCAAATAATTTATAAATAAATTGTTGAATAGATATATAAACAATTTTCATGACAACAATTAAAATTCAATAACATTTATAACTAGGAATGCAGCAACACAAAGTGTCGGTGAAATCAATAAAAAATATTAAAATATAAATATGTAGTAGTTATGTATGTAATTGAAAATTAATTGAACAAAAATTTTTTGAGATAAATATTTTTATTAGATCTGAATCATATAAATTCTCTTCAAGCAATTGAGCAAATTAAATTTTTAATCGATTCTTTTGCAGTTTTGCATTTGATTGATTTAGTTTCGTTTGCGCGCGTGTCAAAAATGTACCCTTGCAAAGAGAAAATATGCTACATTTTACAGTTTTTCTTTGATAAAGGCGAAAATGCAAGTCAGGCGGCTGAAAATGTGAACAGTGTTTATGGTCCTGATACTGTAACAGCCAACCATGCGCAATTTTGGTTTCGTCGATTCCGTTCCGGTAATTTTGAGGTTAAAGATGAACAACGCTCCGGAAGGCCAATTGTCAAAAATGTCGACAAAAATTATGGAAATTGTTGAAGTCGACCGTCATGTAAGCACTGTTTCGATTGCACAGGAGCTGAACATTCCAAAAAAACCGTTTGGAACCATTTGAATAAGGCCAGACGCAAAAAAAAACTCGAAGTATGGGTGTCATACGAGTTAACATAGAAAAATCTAATGAAACGAATTTCTACCTGTGAATCGCCACTGAATCGCAACAAAATCGATCCATTTTTGAAGCGGATGATAACTGGTGATGAATAATGGATCACTTACGACAACATCAAGCGAAAACAGTCTTAGTCGAATGGCAATCAGCCGTCGCAAACGGTGTCCAAGCCAGGATTGAGGATTGGCGGGGAATCCTCTACTACGAGCTACTCCACTACGGCCAAACTCTTAATTCGATCGTGTACTGTCAACAATTAGACCGTCTGAAGGAAGCAATCGCTCAGAAGCGGCCGGCTTTGGCCAGTAGAAGAGGAGTTATCTTTCATCAGGATAACTCCAGGCCACACACGTCGTTAGTTACTCGTCAGAAGCTCCGTGAGTTCGGTTGGGAGGTTCTTATGCATCCATCATATAGTCCGGACTTAGCACCAAGTGATTACTGCCTTTTCCTGTCCATGGCGAACGATTTTATTGGTGAAAAATTTGCTTCAAGAGAGGTTTGCGAAAATCGGTTGCTACAGTTTTTTGATCATAAGGACCAGGATTTTTATAAGACATGTATAATGAAATTACCTTCAAAATGGCAGAAAGTTATCGAACAAAATGGCGCATATTTGACTTAGATCGGATCACTCTATATATACTAAATAAACCCTTCAATTTCTTCCAAAATAATGGATTTATTTTTACTACACCTTATATTTCTGGCTTGATCTTTTATTAAATAATACTAAGTCCTGTTAAGTAACATCAGCAAATTTTTTTTTTTATTTATTATAACAATTAAATGTCAATATATTAAGTTTTAAAGTTATCAATTTGGGACCCGCCCAAAAAAAAAAAAAATCTTCAAAGAAATATTATTATAATCATTAGCCTGTATTAAATATACAAAATATCCAAAATATCCTTGAAGCTGAGGTCTGACTTTTTGAAAATCAAAAAACAAATTTTTTAAATTGTTTTTTGGCCATTTCGTAAAAATTTCAAAAAATTTAAAATTGATTGTTTTTAAATACTGAAAACAAGATCTTTATTGTCTAATGACATACATATACTATGATATCTACTTTTTGGAAGAAATCTAAGCATTTTTTTCAATTTCTGATCATTTTCGAACTGCTATTGAATTGCCAATGGGAGCAACTATTACTTTCTCTATAAATAACATTCTGAGAGTTTGAAAAAGGTTGCCAATTTTATTTAATTAATATATTTAAAATATAACAAAATCTATATTTAAAATTAAGAAACCCTAAGAAATAGCAATTGCATAGAAATATGAAAATTTACCAAAATCAAAAGAATGCCTCAGATTGCTGTAGAAAGGCATATACATAGTATATAATACTATAATATAAAATGTTGTGGGAAAGCCTTTAGTAAGACAATCAAAATACTGTTTCTAAAACTTAGAAAAGTTTAAATTTCGATTATTGGTGAAAATTGAAATAACAAAACGTGTGTCAACTTGAAATTTAAAGCTTAGACGAGCTGCTGGCTTCAGTAGCATATTAACAATTATTCATACCAGATTTTTATTAAAGACCTTTCTAAATTGAAAACTTGAAAAAGTATTAAAATGACATTTAAAATTTTTATATAGCGCATCTAGAGCTATTTAAACACGGCGTTAAACTCACAATTTCATTAGTCAATTCATTTTAATTTTCAAACTATTTTCTCTAAAAAAATTCCTTAATTTAAATCAAAATTTTGCCCGAATTTCGTGCCAAATTACGAAAAAAAATGATTTTTTTTTTCATTTTGCTGACATCATTTGCCGGGAATTTTGTTTACAAAATTTCAAACGCTTGAATGCATAAAACAACGTAAAGCAATAGAAACAACAACAAAGCAAACATGTAATCACTTAAAATGCATATGGCTAGCAAACAAATTGTTGCTGCTATTTCTTGTTGTAATTTGCCCCACCTGCTTTTTCATTAGGTTTTTTGTTGCTGTTGCTCTTTTTTTTTTTTGTCTACAATTTTTTTTTTCAGTTGAGTTAATTTAACGCGGCTTAATTTGATGTCCAATGAGTAAAAAAAAAAATTTTAGTTTGCATGCAAATATTTACTATAGGTTTACCATACAACAGAGTTTGTGCCAGCTTTGCCATAAAAAGTCAAGATAATCTAACAATTTACGCTATACAATAGCAACAACAGCAATAATGCGCAACCGCCTTCAATTTAAGCTTATTACTAAATTAAATTCCTGGAAGTAGTTGAATGCTTTGAAAGCGCTGGAAAGTTTAAGTTAATTTTGACTTAGAAGTAAAGATGTTGAAATTATTTTTAATTGAATTGAAAATAATGTATGAATGAAGGTGTTGTTGGTTTTTTTTTTCAATTTAGAAACCTGTTTCTTTAGAACTCAAAGTGTAAGTGGTTTTTGATGTGTGAACATCTTTACTGATGTGTGCACTGACGGTTGTGAAAGATAAAATACTGCTGGGGTCAATCGGCTGAGAAGCTAAAAGCCTCGTGCCTAAAGTTTCAGGCTTATGCTTGTGTTGTATTTCAAACTTCAATTTATATTTTTATTAAGTTTAAAAGTTTTATTAAGAAAAAAAAACTTACTCCGTTTAAGGAAAAATGCCTAAATGTAAGGAAAAAATGTTCTTCAATACGAGCTAAAGCCATGGGTTCCTCAAAATAAGTAAGTTTGATTCCTTAGTACAAGTAAATGTTGCTGCTTTGAAATAAGGAAAAGTTTACTCAATGTGAGGACAAGGTTATAAAACTGAGGAAAATTTTACTTTTTCTAAGGATGAAGGTATCCTTAAATGATAGAAATTTACTTAAAATAAATTCGTTGATTTCAAAAAAAATTTGTTAATTTCCTATTTCCTCTATTTTCTTATTTGTTGGTTACTTATTGTCAGTCATTCTTATTTTAATTGTAATACGCTTTTAAAACTTCAAAGGAGAACTTAATTTTTTTTTTATCTGTCACCCGATCAGAGAATTGAACCTGTGTTCTGTGTTCAAAGATGCTCATCTTACCCAACTCAGCCACCGACAGCATTTTTAAGAGATACTAAAATGATGTCGTTAAACTGCGCATGTAACAACCATTGTCTGATCAGGGAAGCTTCGGTTCAAATCCCGGCGACGACATATTTTTTTTTTATTTAATTTTTTTATTTAAAAAACAAGTAGAGAACTATAAATTTATAGACAAAAACAGAATACTTACGAGAAGAATAGATATTAATTTCAGCGAGTTTTGCCACTCATTTATTAAGGAAAATTTTCCTACGTTATAGTAAATTTTTTGAAGAAACTAACTAAAACTGAGTACGATTTTCCTTAAACAAAACATTCCATTAGATTGAGGAAGTTTTTACTCAAATGAGGAACAAGTTGTCCTCAAAAATTCTTCCCAAAGAAAAATTTACTATTTCAAAGGAAAATTTTACTAAAACCACAAACTCTATATTTGAAGAAGAGCGTTGACTTGCTTTAATGAAACATGAACTCATTTCAAAGACTCAATTACTAAATGAAGCGATATTTTCATCAATATGAGGAAAAATAACTTAGATTAAGGAAAATTTTTGCAGTAAATCAGAGGAAGACAGTTCTTCAAATTTAGTACGCTCTTTTTTTTCGGTGCATCTTAATAAAACTTGTCAGTCTGTCACTTGTCATTGTCTTGTGCCAGAAGCTAAATACATTTTCAATTTTATTGTTGTTTTGTATATAAAATGGAGAAAACTGTTAACGAAATAAATTTTGAAGCCAGTAAAAAGCCAAGCAAGAGTAGTAGCATGGAAACTGCTCCACTAAAAAGTTCTACAAAAAGTCTTATGTCTATTAAAGAGTTTAGCAAACAGGCACATGTTCATTAAAGTATTTAGTACAAAGGCACATATCCATTTAAAAGTTACACAATGAGACACATGTCCAGTTGGTCCCTGCAAAAGGGCATATGTCCATATTTCCCACTGTTTTCTCCTAAAATATTAAAGATTTTCAAATAACTTGTTTAGGTCTGAATAAGTTACAATAGTAGCGCAAACTGACTTAATCATAGTAAGTTAATACCATCAGTTCAGAGGCATAAGCATTTTTTTGCGATTTCAAAAAATTTTAGAAACTGCCCATGTGTTCTGTGTTCTGTTTGCCCACTCCTTATATATTTGTTAAATTTATATTTATCTTTGCTCATCTGTAAGTCTTCAGAAAAAGACACAAGAGTTACATGGAGTCAATCGTATAAGGGGTTAAGATAGCAAATAGGTGAGGCATCTCCAAGCACCCAAAAAAGAAATATTTAAAACACTTTCGTGGCACCTACATATGTCAGTTGCAGTTGTGAAATTTGACACACGGAGGTATGTATATTGTTTGAACCCATCACCTTAGATTAAACAACATGTTGAAAGGCAACTTCCTGATATACTCATCACTTCAGCGAATTAAAGCGAAGGTACAACTGTTAAGCTAATTATCACCAAGAGAGATATCACAAGAGAATCTAATAAAATAAAAAAACAAAATAAACAACAATTTTGATGGGTTAAGACAAGCAGGCGTGGCACCCTCTATATTAGCAAAAATTTCGATTTAAGAACATATTCAAAAGAAATTAATAAAACTTGGTACACTTAATGAAAAAAGTACAATTCGGACGAAGAGTGCGAGGAGTAAGAATACAACGATTTTATATACTATACATTCCCAAAGTATTCAAAAGAAATGTGATAATTTTGAAAAGGGATATATATAGAACATAGGTACGAAATGGTACAGCCAAGCAATGAACAGTTGAGGGATTAAAAACGCAGTGGAAATGTAATTTATCCAATAAATTAGTTACGTGAAAAACACCGCGTACAAAGTCGCAGTAAACTGTTTGTGTGTTAACACATATTCAAATATAAATAAAAAATACTTTTGCTACAAATCTTTTAAATATTCCAAGTCAAATATCACGCAGGTGTTTCTGACCAAAAAGTGACAATTTCTGACCACTAGATTGACGTATTTATGATTAAAAACCACATAAAAATGTGAAGACTTCATACAAGACAAGTGTAAAAGAAAACGAAAATTGAAAAGACAAAGACAAAGGAATACAATAAAAGTGAACAAAGCAAAACTTGACAACCTTCTGCGGCCAGCGCATTACATCTTCCTACATAACTTTGTCAATTTTGCTTTTTGTTGTTGCTACTGATTTATTGGTTTTACTTCTTTCCATACAGAAGATATATTTTATTTGACTGTTGTTGTTTTACAAAAAAGAAAAAATTAAAAAAAAAGTACAATGTAAAATCAAATACTTGTTTGCACATAAATTGTGTCTGATCGTCGTGATTTGCGAATCTGTAAAAGTTGACATAATCTTTTTATTTTACTTTAATCGAATTTTGTACGCGTTAAGCACTGTTTTGCAGCTCTGTATGGTATTGTGCTTAAGTATTAACCGGATAAAAATTACGGCGCGTCTGCCTACATTTTTTTATTTTATTTTTATTACTATTTTATAATTTGGAATGCCATACCAGGTGATTTTGTTTTTTTTTTTTTTTTTTTTTTATTTTTTATTCTCAATTTCATTTTGATTTTGAGTAACTTGTATTTATATTTTTGCGACCAGAACGAGTTGTGCGAGATATTTTGTGATGATGGTTTTTTTGTTTTGCTTTTCAAAAAAAAATGACGTCACCGTTTTGTGGTTTGTTGTCGTTTTGAAGCTGGTTTTAGCCATAACAATAACAACAACAACAGCAACAAAAATAGCAACAATTTTTCCGTAGGTAGCTGCTGAGCTTGCGAGTAGTTAGTTGTGCTGAGCGCCAACTGTGAATTGAAGTTAAAAAAAGCGAATCAGTTTGAATGAAACGACGAACGCGGGCGCATCTGAACGTTGGAAACGAAAGTGAATTGAAAATCGACAAAAAAAAAGTTTAAATTATATGTATGAAAACTTATCTTAAAAGTGTGAATTGGTGCAGCAAATAATGTATCTCAAAGTTATTAAAAAAGTTTTGAATCTTTTGGAATCTGTGATAAAAATAGATTGTTTATTTCGTTCAAAATATTCAGCTCGCGTATATTCGTTATATTAAATATTCACCCAGAAACTTCTAAGCTTTTAGTATCTGAAAAATATTTTGTAATTGGCATACGATATCGGAGAGATACAATGATAACTTTTGAAAGCTTAGTATCTAACATATGTTAATATGGCACCTAATAGCATATTCATATGTTTTAATCCTAGAGATACCAAAATATCTATTTAATGTATCATCAAAGAAAATTTTGAAATTTTTCTGTGATATGCGACAAAATATGTTAAAATATTTTATACCTCAAAGTTAATATATTTCTTAGATACTTTAAGTATCTACAAATTATTTAAAAACTTTAATAAAAAAAAAAAGTTAATTATCTTGTTGTGAATAATATTACACCTCAACTTTAATTTTGCAAAATTTGTATCTTTAAGACACTTTTCAAACTATGTTCAGTTTATCTAAGATATTGTATTTGAGGAATATTATATTACCAAAATTCAATTCTGAAAGATACACATCAAAACAGGAAAAAAAAGGAAATTTTATAAAAATTTAGCATTTACGGTTTTGCATTCTGCTGCTGTAATTTGATTAATTTGTATCCAAAAGATCAAGTTAAAAAAAAATATTAAAGTATAAATAGAGCAACAAAAAAAAAATAATTTCTAATATATTGCATTCATTGTATGATTTTTTGGAAGTTCTCAAAGAATCTACTGGTTATTTCATTAATTATATGGAACAAGCAAATATTTAGTTCAACGTCTATTTATTAAATGATTTTCAGATTTTTTTTAAATTCTAATTTCAAAAAAGAATATTTTAGACAGTGATAAGAATATCTCACAGATACATATTATGCATCAACCGATTTAAAAATCTTTAAAATCGTATAGCCAAAAAATTTAAAGGTTTTGTCTTTTTAAATTTAGCAATGAAAATTTGATTTATTCGATAAGAGATACACAAATATTCGTACAAAAATCAACTACATCAAAAATTCCTGAATATATCTAATTAAATAAATTACTGAACTTTAATTTTCGCTCGCAGATACTTTGCAGCTTATAGCATTTGACAGCTACAAAGCAACAAGTGCAATAAAATAAACTTTTTACAACAAAACAGTAAAAAAAATTCAAGTTAAAAATATGAAAACGAAACGCAAGTGATTTTTTTTTGAGTCTACAAAAAAATTTGTAACTTCAAATATTTCAAAAAAAAAGAAGAAAAACATCAAAATTAATAATAAAAACACATCATCCATCCTCTTGTGACAAAATGGATGTTAAAGACATCAAAGGCGCCAAAATAACACACGCTGGCCTACTTAAGCACAATGTAGATGGCAGCACTGAAACTCAAAAAATCACCCATGCTGGCTTGGTGGCACGCAGTCCTGAAGGTACTGCTGCCAAGGGCATGAACATACGCGGTAATGAGGATCTATGGGTTGAGATACAAGCGAACACATTTCGCAATTGGGTCAACGAGCATTTACGCGATACTGGCATGCAGGTGAGTTTTTGTTTCAATAAAAATTTTTTATAATTAATAATAAGAGGAAAAAGTAAATAATAAGTAATGTTTTTTTAGAATACTAGGCAACAGATTACGTCTTAAGAAATTCAAGTAAAAAATTTTATTTAAGAAACATTCTGCCGTATTTGGTTGGGGATAAACCTCAAATATTTATTCTGTATCGAAGGTGTGACTTCTGTTTAAGAATAAAAACTGTGTCACTAGGATTGAAAACATTTAAACTGAGTAGAATGAGTTTTAGAAAATTATTCAAGATATTTAGGTGTTTAATTGAAAAACAATGAAGCTTAGAGACATTTCAAAAAAAATTAAAGAAAATTAAAAGTTTTCTGAGCAAAGCATTCTAAGACTCGACTTAAATTTATATGGATATGGATAAGGATATGGAACGTATGTATAAGGCTGACAGTATTACAGCTATATCTCATGAGTCTTGTTCCAGAAATATCGTAGCTTAACTATTGAAATTTCGGCAAATGAAATATACTTTGAAAATTTACTAAAATTTCCGCAAATATCATTGCACACTAATTTGAGTGTCATAAGAAACAAAATATATTTAATTTTAAAAAAATTTACATTAAAAAAATTATAAGAACATCAAAGAGAGCAAATTAATAAGCTTATCATTTTATTTTACTTCGCTTTACTTTTGATTTCTATAATTTTCTAATATATTAATTATTAAAAAGTTACCAATTTTTTGTAAATACATAATATCTTTCCGTATGAAAAATCAGAATACCGTATCCTTTCTATGCAAATTAAATTTCAGTGTAATCACCAGAAACTTTGCGAAAGTGTAGCTTAGAGGATGCTGATCAAGGATATGACGAACGAAATACTTTAAAATCTCGCTTTCTTTCAATAGACCTTGGAGGTTATGTTAAAAACACAAGGTAAGACAAGATGGACTCATGAGTCCATGAGTGCCATATAACAAGTTGAATTTGTCCGAAATGGGATACTAAGCGCTCTCTAGAAATGATTTTCCGCCCTAGACATAGTGTTTCATCAGTTGTTACGGTCATAACTAGCCATAGCCTCATCGGAAAACATACGGAGAGATAAGATGTTCAGTATTTTCTTTACTTTTCTGTTGAAGTTGTGGGGATGTGCAGGAGGTGGAAAACATTAAGCATTTTCTTTGTTCCTGTCCCATACTTGCTAGCAAACGACACAAACCACTTTGTTCGTTTTAATTTGATTATCTGAATGACCTTAGATACTTTATAGTATAGATCAGTTACTTAGTATGACTACGAAATCTGGTATGTTCACTGAGAGCGTGTAATCACTTTTGTCTAAGTGCGTCGGTTCTTAAACTGACTGCCACTCCTACCTAACAAATCAAATCAATTTAGGCGTTTTTATTTTAAAAAGCTTCATCCATTTCGTCTACACTATAAAATGACAGTAATAGAGCTAAAATATATATAAAAAAAAAAACATTTTCTTCTAATGAGTAGATGCTATCAAACTGACTGGTCCCATTATTAAGAAATCCCAAATTCATTTCGGGATTTATTTTGACTTAAGATTTCTAAACTAATAATTAGCAAATAACGCTGAATCGAATTGTATTTACTCTTCGCAAATTCACTGAAAGTCAAAGTCGCTGGTACGAGCGATTTTTGACTACCACGTTTACATTTCTCCTCCCAAACGTGCTAATAAAAAATCGGCTTGAAAAATCCCTCTTAAATTGCTTCACATAAATCCACAGAGAGGAAATCAAAAAATCAATTTGTCAATGATATTATGCACTAATTTAATTTTTTTATTTTGAAATTTGGTACCACCACTAACTGGGGTTACTAAAAAGTACAATTTTTTTCCGAAAATTCAATCACTGATAGTTTTGCTGTCTTCAAATGGGCTTACCGATCATGACAACGTGACCCAATTATGTCTAATGATTTTAAATAAATTAATTTTAATAATTTTTTTTTTTTTCTAATGTGTCCCCAACGAAGTTGACAATAAATTAACTTGAATAACATAAATACTTTAAAATTAATTAAGAACAAAAAAAAAAAAAACATTTAATTACAACGTTTTTTTTTTCACTTAATTAATGAACATTATTTGGCAATTAAACTAAACTGCTTGTTTTGTTTTTGAACTCAACCTTTTTGACTTACGGCTATTTTTATTACCTCGAACATTAACAACAAAAAAAAAAAAATATTAAGACGACAAGCGGCCCAAATTTGGGCAACTGAATGCCAAGGTTAAAGCAATAGCAGCAGCTACAACAACAACAATAAAAAATCAAAAAAATTATAATAATAGCAGCTTAACAATTTAACAAAATGCGCAATCAACTTAAACACTTTTTCAAAGAGAAAAAAATTAAACACAAAAGCAGCAACAATATCAACGCATTTCAGTGATGACAACTTTTAGTTTCAATATCAAAAACATAAGAAAAACAACAGATACACAAAAGAAAAATTTAAATTCCTACATATTGATGATAATAAAGTCAGTGGGTATGACGTAATACAACATTTTTAAGCTGACAACAAATCAGAATGAACAAAAATATATTAAAGCAGATATTTAAAATTTGAATATAATAGTTTTTTTTATATATATTTTATATATAATTTTTTATAAACTGAACTGTTAATCGTTGGAAAAATTAATCGAAATTTTCCAACTATTTATAAATTATTTTTTTTTGGAAAAATTATATTTTTCTAAAACAGCAACATCACTCTCATTTTGCTTAAAATTCAATTATTTACATAATTCCAACTTAATCTATTTGATGGTTCCAGTTATTGACTTAACATAATTTTAGTAATTTAAAACCAGCACTTATATAAATTGTATTTCAATACTTTTACTAGTTCACACTAAACGTGTGTTGCAAAGTAAAAAAAAAAACTAAATTTTTGTGTTGTTAGTATAAAATTTCAAAAACCTATTCAATTGGAAATGAAAACATTAAAAATGTTAAATCTACTAAGCAAAACAAGCGCTTTCGTATAGAATTTAGTAAAAATGTGCAAAGTTATTTAACGTTATAAGTGCTATGTTAAAACAAGCGTGAAATATTCGAAAAAAAAATTGTAAAACATGAAATTGAATTCCGCGAGTGCAATGAAAACATTCACATAGCATCACAATTAGAAATGCCGCCTGTGTCCCACTTACACTCCCACGCCCACCATTCACACTCTCATTGCCACAATGCAATTCGCTGCGCTGTGTTCCAGTTGATTTGACATATTATCGCATAACAAACAAAAACGCTTATCAAATCTCGCTGACCACAAACTAATTGAGCGTACTGTAAATCGTACCGCATCTAAAGTGACCTGTTACTAATGTCGCTGTATTCAGTTTTAGCTTTTAACAAGTTCATTAGATACTTTAAATATAATTTAAAGTAGAAATTGCATAAAATAAAAGTTGCACTGAATGTCAATTGAGGCTGCTAGTTTTATAGACTGTTATTGGACTTTAAGTTTTAGTTTAAAATATGTGTATAAGCAATTGTAAAAGTTTTAAAGGAAGCATAAAAAATAGTTTCTTGTAGAAACAAATAGTTCATCGTCTGGTTGTTAATCTTTAAGATAAAAATTATAAAATGTTTATAGACTTAAATAAATTAAAATCCAGTCATTTTGTAAGATATCAATATTTTGCAATCCAATCAAAATAATCTTAAAGAAAGCCAATAACTCTATTAGTGCTTCACCGATACGAGAACGATACAATAGTTAAAAAATTATCGCACCGTGCTCGTAGTGTCGCCAAGCTTATTGTCTCGCACTCGTTCTCGTACGAGAAATTTTTCATCTGTAACATTCTCGTCTCGGTATCGCCGATGTTTCACGGTTATTCTCATTCCTATTTTTGTATATATAATACTAGCTGCAGCAGCGACATTCCCGCGCACTGTTCGTTGTACAACCCCGTCTACATTTTACGCTTCATTTACGAAATTTCACAACTTGGCATAAGTTCCAGGAATAGCAATGCAAAGGTTTTTGTTGAATGGAAGAAGCTATGACCCATTATCAAACTCTGTTTACATTTAGCGAGTTGCTTGGCACAAACAATTTTCATTTATATATCAGGATTCACAAATAACTTCAATAGATGCCAAAATATGGCGTTATAAGTACCTAATTTTTTTCTATAAAGCTGCCTAATCTAGTTCAGATTTTGTGAGGTACCTACTTATACAATATACATCCTAGCACCGAAGTACAAAATGCCTGCTACCATAGATGCCAAGATATTGCATTTTAATTGTTTTTTGTATTATGAAAGTTCTGGTTGATTCTCGTTCTCGACTATAATTTAGTGTCCTCGGTCGTACGAGAAATAATTTTTTTTGATATCGTTTCGTTATCGTTCTCTTTATCATGACCAAGAACGATAACGATATTTATCGGTTCTCGGTGAAGCGCTAACCTATATATGTATAATCAAAAATAAAATCTTGAAAATGTGGAGTAGCAGGTCTCAGGTCTATGAAAAGAAGATTTAGGTGTCAAAAAATTATTTTCCACATTTTTGCCGATTCGGATATACGAAACGAGCTGTTTACCTGTAATAGCTATTTTTTCGAAAACTTGTTTTCGCACGTAAGCCCCATTCTCATAGACCCAGTCACATATATAATCATTTTTAAAAGCTTTTTACTTGAATTCAAGCTTCAAGCTAAATAGCTAAGAAGTCTAATAGCTGTAGTAGCTAAACTCTATTATTATTATTATTATTATTATTATATAAGTATGCAAAATATAAAGGTCTAGATTTAGTGATTGAGTCGTATACCTGCGATTCTAAGGCATTTTACCGACAATATATTGTGGTCAGTTCCCATTGGAAAGCTCAAATAAATGCTTCTTGAAAAAAAAATTCGTATTACTTTATTCCAAAAAAAAAATTATGCAAATTTGCATCTTGATTGAAAATAAATTATGGAAGGGTGCGAGTTTACAAGTTTGTCTGTCCCTTACATACAAGTAAATTTCTAGAGCTCGTTCACTCTTCTTCCTAAAAGAATCCGAAAATCCAAGAAAACCAGCCTAGAATAGCACACCATTTGAAAGGACAGAAAATGCGCTTTTTTATGTATTAATTCAAATGTTTAGTGAATAAAAACTTTTTCAAAAAAATAACGCTTTTTAAAAAAATAAATTGACCAGAAACTTAAATAAATTGTAATATCTCGAAAATTTTCAAAAACTATAACTAAAATATCAAACTTTTATGAGTTAATATTATAGTTCATTAAATTATATTATTTGAAAGTTGATTCACGGGTTCCCAAATTATGACAATGATTTCATTAAAAGCTATATCCCCGACTTCTGATGGCTATATCTCCGAAAATAGATACGTCATCCAACTTTTGATTCCATATTCGTGTTCAGTATTGAAAGCCTCGTAGGAAAGTAGGATTTTATTGAAATATGAGCGGCACTCCCAAAGTAAACTTATGCCATACAAATTGTCAAAATACTTATGCCACCCACAAAATGGTTTTTTATCTTTTAAATATACTGCAGCACTTAAATCAGCAGAGAAAATACGCAGCTTTTTTGTTCTTTTTGACACCTAGCATGTGTTATATCTTTTACATAAGTATATAGTACCGTTAGCATTGACAGTAAGCCATTGTAGAAAGAACACTAAAACGCACATATTTGTCAAAATATATATGCCGACCACTGTAGCATGAAACAAAAAATTAGTGCCTGGATATCATCAGGATTTGAGTGTTAAAACTTGTCCCAGATTCCTCTTTTAGTTGATTCCAATACCTCAAAAAATATTTCAAGTAAAAGTAGATGGGAATATAACCAATTTACCAATTTCAGACTACAAATACTATGTGTGGATAGTTAAACTTAAACCTGATACTCGTACTTTCCAACACTTCCCACCACGTTTTTTACAAATAGTTAATTTGTTCTTATGATTCCCCTTTTGTTTGATCAGAACTAAGAGTAGCTGAATTCTAAATATTGAATTTCACTATACTATGTACTAGGTTATTCTCATGATGACATTTCTAAGAGTCGGATATACGTTCCTTTTCAATTTTCTTCTGACCTCTTAATGTCTAATTTTTTCGGGAAATGGCTGATGTTTTGAGCACTATATTATCCAGCTTAATGCTAGTTATACGCAAAAATAATCATTTTCATCTGAACATTTAATTTTCTCTGAGCCTTTAAATTACGAGGAACAAGATAACGTACAACAATTTTATGGACATTTTTGGTGCACTTTCGCTTGCTTTCAGACTGCCCTGATTATTTACTAAAACTATCAAATAAATGTAGGGAATAAAAGAAGCCTAACAAAATTAATTTGCCTCTCATAACGTTGTTTTACTTAACATCGCATTTTTCTGGAACACTCCAACTCAGAGTATGGAGGTTTAAGTAGATTTTATTCTCTTGAGATAAAGACCAATTCAGGAAAAATGTAATGCCGAAGGCATAAAGGAAGTAAGTTGTCTAATATCAACTTTGCTTTAAAGCAAATTTCCTAAGACCTAGAGATTTTTTTATTCGTCTTAAAGAAAAAAATACAATTATGGATATCACTATCATAGATCTACGTCACACGCTTATATTTGCTCCAAAGTTCACATCAACTGGTGGAATCAGATAACGCAGTCTCGTTCAGAATTATGTAAGATGACATTAATTTTAGCGCTGAACTTTAAATTTAAATTAAATAATCCTTATTCAAAGCCTTAAAATATTTTTATTGTCTATGATTTTCTTAAGGATATTAATCGAAGAAAAATTTTGTTTTTATTTTTTTGTATTAATTCATATTATATTGAATCATACTGCAATTATTTATGCGTTTTTCTTGGCAATTGAAATTAAAAATCTGATATTATTACAATTCTTTTTTTTTTTTGTCTGTGGGAGTTTCAAACGTTTAATCTCAAATTGTGTGTTCGCGTTGCTATTTTTATTTTTATGATTTAAATTCTTTATTTTGTGTGTGTAGGTTGCATGCTAAGGTTTTTCACTTTTCCCCCTACACACACAAAATAATGATATGAGTGATTCACTTACACTTATGCAAACATTCATCACTTACCCAGGCAGACAGACAGACAGACTTACAGTCACGGGCGCACACACACACGCACTCGGAAGTTGTGGAAGTTACATTTGTGAACCGGAAATACTTGTGCAATCATACGATATAGTACATAGCTCTGTTCTTAGTCATAACTTACAAGGTTATTGTTCTTTTATGAAAAATGAAAGATTTTGTTTTATGTGTAATTATATGCTATGAAAAATTTCTTAGAAATTTAATAAAATTTAAATTAAAACAAATAGGTTTGCTTCGAAGAGAAGATAAATAGACCAAAAATAAATTTATTTATTACATTTTTTCAAAAGCAAATGAAAAAATCCTATAAGGACTGCACAGCAAATTTTGTGTATGAACGACAATCAAACTTATTTCTTCTAAAATTTTCCAAAAAATAATTGACAAAAACTTGTAAACAACAGTTGCTCATATAGAACTTGAACAAATGTATATCATGTATGTAGTATACAAAGAATTCATAGAAAAGTAAAATTGAATCAATCTGATAAAAACTATGAATAATTCCAAATCAGCGTGCGTAGTAAAAACAAGAATATTGGGACCTTTCAGTTCCGGAAGCTGTCAAGTTTAACTTATGCAGATATTAGAAACAAAATTTCTAAAAATTTCTTCTCCAACAACTTTTTGTCAGACATCATGATAACCAGTTGCTAGAGGCTTCGGATGCCGAAAGAAAGACCTTTTAGATGAGGTACATAATATAGTGTAGGTATAGGTATAGAAAAGTAAATAAATTCTCAGTCAAGAGGTTCTAAATTTTCACTATACTCTCAAATTGCCTACAAAGTTTTTATCAAAGTTATATTTTATTACCACAGTGTCCTTAGGAAACATTAAGATAGAGATTGATAAAAACTCTCGATCAAAAAATGTATGAAATTTGCAATTGAATGTCCAGAAATTCCTTACTGAACAGATAATATAAAAAAATTTATAAAAAAATGGAACGAAAATCATTGAAAAAACAAAATTCAATCGAAATTTTTATTGAATTTTGACAAGATAAAAAAAATTGTTTTAAGAGTCAACCAACAAGAAATGTTAATTTAAGTGTCGCCCCATTTTTTTGAACTATCAACATTCAACTATCATTGAGGTAGTCTTTTGATAATTAAAATTAAAGGCATTATTAAATATGGAAAAAACTTTATATAAGTAATTTGTTAAGAATTTGAGGGCAACTCTGTGCCTTAGCAAGCTTGGCTACAGTAAGTTTATTTGAATTCATGCAAAATTAAACAATTAACATAAAACATTAAAACGCTGTCAGCAATTTTTATGAAAAAACATGCCTTAAAGTTTTTTACAAATATTCTTTTTAGCTGAGATTTTCAGCTACTTAATTCACATAAAAATTTTTTGTTACATTTTTATCACTGATTTTGACTTGAGTTTTGGGTAAAAATTATCCAAATTGTTCGAAATTTTTTAACAACCTATTGATGTCTGATTACCTTAGTTCAAGTATTACGTAACGCAATTTTTGAAGATGTATGACCCCGCCCCCACCCCCCCCCCCCTCTCTCCTTAAACGTTACGGTATCACCCAAGTAACCATGTTTACCTAAAAGTCAAAATTACGTTGCGCAATGTACCAGAAAGTCATTTTAGCGACTTTTGTTATGTTTTAGTCGCGTTTGCGATAGTAATAAATAAAACAAGAGAGTAACGCGTTGTTTAAACCCCCCTCCCCCTAAGTGCGTTACGTAATACTTGAACGGCACCAAACGGGTATGAAAGGAAATCTATACTGAAGTCTTCTCTCTAGTTTTTTTTTTACAATAATAGTAGAGTTTAGCTATTACAGCTATTAGTCCTTTTAGCTATTTAGATTAAAGCTTTAAGTCAAGTAAAAAGCTTCTTAAACTAAATTCTGAAAATTAAAAAATTCTGCTTTTTATTTTGTATTTTTTTTATAATAAGGCCATAACATATAACATACACATGAGGTGTCCAGTTGTAAAACCGGTCAATTCCAAAAAAATCAAATTTTGAGATATTCTAATAAATCAAAATCTAGACCATGTTTTATCATTCTACAATGTTTAAGATTGAAAAAAGTTTTTTGACAGAAATATTAAATTTTTAAAATTTATTTTTGATGCATAGATTTTAAAACCGGCCAAGTTTATGAACTTGCTTTCAAAACCAGTCCAGTACATTGATATCAAAAGCGGTCAAGTCCATTTTTATCAAACAAAATTTGTTGATTACTATGTCAAAACCAGCCATCAATGGATCATAATCCCCCAAGTTAAAAAAAAAAAATTTTGTCCAGGAACATAGGCAGATGAAATTCATAGTCTGATCTGACGTATTTTGAGTAAGAAATATTATTAGCTATTATTTGGGAAATACGTTTTAATTTTTCAATGAACATAGATGACGACAAACGTTCTTCCAAAAATATGAAAACAGGTCTTGGCCGGTTTTGCAACTGGACGTCTCACATACATATGAACATAATTTGATCGAATTGTACAGTCATTAGCAGAAGCCGATATTCATATGAAATTTCACAAATCGATCAATGCTAGTTTTAACAAACATGGCAGAGACAACAAATGGACCAATTTAACCTGGTAACACAACGGCACCGGTCGCTGACCGAGTTCATATATCCGACCGCTTTAAAAAACTCTATAAAAGTCAATCAATTTCCCGCGCTAAGTTTACGAAAGTGAACGCATTTCATTCTTTCAATATCGATACGTCAACTGTCAAAAAATCATTTTAAAGCTTCAACGGATTTTTTGTCAGTTGAGTCTAAACTACGCAGCGGTTCGGTTCGATGGTTTCGCGAGTGTAAAAAAAGATATAAAAGGAGTTTCAAGTTTATCAAATTTTCAGCAAAAATAAACTGAGCTGTAAATATTTTTATATTTTATTGTGTGCATATATATATGTTTATCATAATTACAAAGTAATTACCACTTTTTAATTTAATTTAAAAGATTTGTCAAGTGATTAAAAACGGACGGAATGTGGTTATGTAAAAATTTCCTACGTTCCTCATTTCGACTATTTGTTCGGTAACAGGATTTTTAAGCTTCGTAAAAAAAGATAGTTTTTGTGTCTAGTTAGACTAAAAACGTATAATTTTTGTTAGATTATTCAATCTATACATTATTCTACGATGTCGAACATGTATACGACCTAGTTTAAATTAATAAGATTTGCCATAATTTGACATGAAACTTTTACGTTTTTACCTTATTTTCCTGTTTGCACACATAATTGCTCTATTGATTTAGGTTTTAAATTTCCATTAACATGCCTAATAGTACGGGAGGCAGCGTTGCATATTTGAAGGTCATTTCCTCCCGCTTATTTTTTTTGCAATTGTTAATTTAAGTAAGGCTGATGGAAATGGAAATAAGCGTCAGTCGCCAGAATCGTGGTAACTCTGGTTGTGAGAGGCTGACGAAAAAACTTTAGCTCAATAACTCGGAAAGTAAGCCACAAGTAAAAAATTATGTTCAGACCAGTATTGTAAAGCAGATGAAAATACATCGATTTCATTTCCGTAAAATCTCCATACGATAAGATTTGACCCACCTTTCATCGTTTTAATGTTTCTAATAAATACTATTATTTTGAGCAGAAATAGCTATTTTGGGCGAAAAATATGATTTTCAGATCTGAACGAGAAATGTTAATTTCAAACTTTCAATAAAAACCTAATTTTTTCGAAAATGGAGATGGTCGTTAAAAATTTCAAAACTATGAAAAATGGATCAGATCTGGTCAAATCGAAATTTTTCTGATATATATAGGTAATTATACTGAGAAGTTAACTTTGTTTGTTTAAAATTAAAAGATTTTGATCAAAATCGTAAATTACATTTAAGTTTCACGTTTATAATAAATGTTATCTGAAAAGCTATAGCTTTTTCTTATTGCGACTTTAACGTTCGGAATTAGGTGCTTCAGTGGACGGAAACAGACAAAATAATCACAGGCCGGTCGGTAAATGGTGAACGTTGTGTTTTTCTGTATCAATTTTTTAAAAACAAAATTTAGTAATAAAAACTTTCAAATAGGGTAATTTTAGTGAAATTACATGACATATTTATGTATCTTTTAGAAGATTCAAACAGACGCGCCGATAAGTGGTCGTTAAGTGGTGCCTTTGCGTTAGTTGGTGACATATGTTTCGGCTATTACCACTTATATAAATATTCATATACATATATACATAGCCTCATCAGACCAGTTTTATATGTATAAATTAACGTGGTTCAAGACATAAATGTTTGAAAAAATATGTTCTGTTTGATTTATTTCCTCACGGAGCAACGGATCTCAACAAGCTTTTTCCAACTTGTGCAATTTGTTGCAAGTACCTTGAATTCTCGACAATATTTCCCCAATTAACTTATTTAAGTGAATGGGTTCAAATGTTACAGCGACGTGACAATGCCGCTTGTGTTACATATAGGACTTTTATCGACATTATTCAACGTTTTCTAAATATTTTCAACATATACCGACTTTTCGGCATTTTCGCCCTTCTCAAAGATGCGATGGATGTTTGCCGACTTTTCGCCATTTTTCGAGTTTATTAACATTTTTCGAATTTTTTAACATTTTTCGAATTTTGTAACATTTTTCAAGTTTCTTAACATTTTTCGAATTTTTTGAATAATTTCGACTTTTTCAATATTTTACGACTTTCACAACACATTTCGACTTATTCAACACTGAATATATTCAATGATTTTTAACACTGTCAGATATTACTTACAATAAACAAAATCATTAAATTCACACATAACGTCACAATTACTTCCTAGTATTTTGTGCTCTTGTATGAAATAATTTTAGTCAAATGTAATTTATTTTTACTTTTCTGCACACTTTTTCGCACTAAAATTCCAAATATTAATTCATTGTGGGTTTGATCTACTATTTTAAGACCATTTAAAACTCATATTTTAATTTTAATTCGCTGTAGGTTTCTATAGACATTTTTAAAAGTTTCCATTTCAAATAAGAGTGAAATGATTAAATTTTTTGCTTTATAACTGTTGAGGCCAACGCACTGTCCTCTACTATAACTACCTGTCTAAGCGCATATATGCTTGATATGTATGTATGTTCTTCCTCTCGCTTCCTCTCGCTTCTCTCTTCGACAAAGTACCGTGACCAGCTAGACTTCTTTGCTGATATTTTTCCTTAAACGCAAAACTTGTTTCATGTTGTTTTAACAGCTTACTACTTAGTTTTATCTCTAAGATAGTCTATTCAGTATCTATTATACGTTTAGCCAAATCAATGAATGAAATCGAAATTGATTTTAAATCTGTCCCACATGCAGCAGCAGCGTCGATAAGACCAGAAATGCCCAAGTTTAAATAAAAATGTGTATGTGTGCGTGTGAATTAAACGTAAGTTTACATGTATGTATATGCACATATGTAAAGGTAAATATTTTGTAGTCTAACATGTTTCCCGCATTTACCGTATTTTGCTTACATCCCACACTTTTATTATCCAATCTCAAGTAGACTTTTTTCTATTTCTTTCGGCTGTTTGACTGTTTTTCTGTTATTGCACGTGGTGTGGGAATATTGGCCAAATGTTTGCACATGGAATGTTGACATTTAAATTTGAATATTATATTCAATATTATGAGAATGTTTTTTTTTTTTTTTTTTTTTTGTCCGATCCAAACAGGTAATAGAAGTCAAATTTATGTTGCTTAGCTTTAGACTAGAAATTTAAAATAATAAGTTAACACAATATTTTCTCGAAACAGAAAAAAACAACGTTTTATTTTTAAATTGCAAATTTCATATCTCTCCTTACGAATATGACTGTGTATTATTCCAAAAATGTAACAAGTGCCTTATGAGAGTACAGCAGAAAAAATATTATATAAAGGATCTAGATTCATATAACTTAACAAGGAACAATTATATAATTTCGGTTTAGTTTTTTGGCCTGTGGTTTTGTTTTTTACTTTCTTAGCGGCAAATATGCTATGAGCCATAGGTGGGAAAAGTAGGAAAAATGAGCCAATTTTAGCTCTTTACCACAAACAATTTTCTATTTCAATGAAACATCAATTATTGAAACATTTAAATGCCAGAGTATTTCCTAAAAAACAATCACTTAAAATGCCATCAGAATGAGATCATCGGCTGAAAACCGTACAGATTGTTATGGCTTATTGGCTGAAAAATTAATCGGGTCCTATTTGTTGGAAAATTAGGTATATCAGCCAGAAAAAATTAGGTATATCAGCTAGAAAAAATTAGCTATATAGAAAAATGTTTGAAGTTCTTTAACGTCAAGCGCCGAAGTTAATTAGGAGGTTCCATCAGGATGAAGCAACAGCTAACACTGCGATCTGCTATTTTAGTTCATTCAGTCTTTCAATAGCCACACTCTATACATATTTATCTACATGAAATAATGAAAGAGATAAAAAATATCACATGGGCAAAGATTTCTATAAAAAGCAACTGCTTAAATTGCAGAACACTAAACTTATCTAATACACAGTGTTAGTACTTATAACGAAATTGAATTTTCGTTACGCTTCGAGCGTAACGAGTTTGAAAACGTCCAGTACATACCTTGGTGATGGATTGATTGCACGCCGTCATGAAAACTCCATAACTTATTATTAGTTAACAATTAAGACATGCAAATATATTTTATTACTCGACACTTAACGAACATAATGTTTAACATAACAAATTAATTGGATGATTAAAAAGCTGCAAAATTTGTATACATTACAATATACATATTACACTAGACAACAAAATAATAAATAAAAACAAAAATCTTTGTACTAAATACCACTATAGTCTTATTCTGTAGCATAGTCGCTAACAGAAAAGTCATAATAAGGGTATTCATCTAAGCGCGCAAGTTTCATATTTGTGCAAACTGGTAATTTTACGCAATATCTTCGAATATTTTGTTTAATTTGTGACAGCTGATGAGCATTTGAAAAAATTTAAAATTTGAAACACTGAAAAGAAGCAATTAAACTAAATTAATTTAACGGTATCGACATATCGTTCAATGATGTGAGCATAATGACAACTTGATATCAAAAAATAATTATTACAAAGTTGCACAATTAGCAGTATTATGAGCCTTATGAGAAAATAAATATCAACCATATCATATAAATTAATTTTTTATTCTAAGATCCCGAAATCAATGGAGTTTATTTCATAATTGCAACTTTAATTTCTAGCAGGTCAAAATACATAGCACAAATTATAGCCCATTTCGATCATAAAAATTATGTCGCCTAGTGAAATTCACGTAATACTGCTATTGTTGTGTTACGTAATTTCGCAACAGACATGCCATCTAACGTAGCAGAAAATCAACTTTTCGGTAGAGAATTTAGCAAAATTTGACAAACCAAGCATGGCTAAAATAAACACCAAAATGACTTCATTCAATTTCAGGCATTGGAACTTTGAGCTGTGGAATTTTAAGTCAATTTACTGGTGTTTTATTCGTACACCTGGCGGTCGATCACATACATGTGGGTGTTAAAATAAAATAAAAAAAAAGACAAAAACAAAAGCCAGATGACAACAACAGCAGTAGGCCAGTAAATCTTGCCAGCTATAAAATTTTAAGATTTACTCAATATACAAAAGGATTGATTGACTGACACATCATTATGGTAATGAAGTAATTGAATGAATATTCTAGAATTTTACCCAAAACACACACACTGCACACTGTTTAGCATCAATTAAAATACCTACGTCATTTTTGACATTTTCAGTGTCAATTAAGCAGCAACAGTAACAGCAAAACTTGAGGCAGATTATCATGGCTGGCATACCTTTTTTGGGTATTTGCTTCAGATGATAAAAGTGGACGATTTATATCACTGCCGCATAAGGAAAATTTTACAAAAAACGACAATGGTAACGACTAAACAAAGCAGCAATCACAATGACAGTTAAGATGCTTACTTTTGGAAACGTAAACATAAAGGTGGTTGAAAAAAAAAATCAGATACCAACTTTTCCAAAACCCTATTGCAATTTATAATACCCATGCACAAATCTGAAGTTCATAATGTGAGATATACATATCAGGGACATTATAAGTTTTTTGTTAAAAAAATTGCTTTTTAATTATTATTAATAAGAGATATTATATTATATTTCCTTTTGATTTATGTTTTTTACGAGTAATTTTTTTGTGTTGACACACACACATATCGAACAGTAAGCTCAACAAAAATAATATATTATATTAATTGTCGATAATTATTATTTTTCAATAAATATTTTTTACGTTGATTCATAACTATTCTGCATAAGAAATTGTTTTTCCATTGTCCATAACTATTATTTCGCAATGGATTCTTTTTACGTTGATTCATAACCATTGTCCATTATTTTTCAATGGTGGTCCCGAGTCCCTAAAATGCCCGATTATGGTCAATATTTGGAAATTTTTTTTATGCACCAAATGATGGAAAGACGTCGAAAATGGATTTTGACCATCATCAGAGGTGGTCCCGACACCTAAAGTCCCCGATTTCGGTCCATTTTCGAAAAAAAAATGTTATACACCAATCGAAGGAAAGAGGTCAAAAATGGATTTGGACCATTATCAGAGGCGGTTCCGTGTCCCAAAAATGCGCGATCTCAGTCCATTTTCGAAAAAAAATGTTATGCACCAATCGATGGACAGAGATCAAAAATTACCATCATTTGGAGTATTTCCGGACCCTGGAATGGACCTTTTTTGACCCATTTTCGGAAAAATTTTTTTTCGTCCAAATCGATTGGGTAAGTTCAAAAAATAATTTTGGACATCACTTAGGGTGGCTCCGGACTTTGGAAAGTACCATTTTCGACCCTTTTGGTGCTTTCCAAGGCCCGGAGCCGTCCTAAAGTATGTCCAAAAGCAATTGCCGACCATTTCTTATCGGTTGGAGAAAAAAAAAAATTTAGGGTGGTTCAAAATAAATTTTTTTTTTTTTTGCATCAATCAATAGGGAAAGTTCGAAAATTGCCATTTCCGAGCTCAATCTATCAACATCCCAAATAATTCTCCATTCAAATTTTTGTAGTAACTCAACTTGTCATTTAAACTTGGTTAAAGACCACCGTGTGGTAGCTAGATTATGTTACGTGAAGCAGTTGGAGAAGAGCCTTATGTAAATAAGTCTGTAGTGATAACAAAATAGCAATTAAGAGCAATGAGGCCACTTGATAAAAATTCTCTTATACTGTAAATCAAGACTAATTTTCGTCAGTCAATGAATTTTTTTTTTCACTAACCTGTATCACAGGGCACTGAAGAAAAGATACCATTGATGCTTCTGATAGCCTGATAAGCATCACTCAATTTCATATTGCCTCAATTTTAGAGCTCTAGATCTATTCAACAAGACTTGTATTTGGATTTTTCCCAATTTCGTTTTATTTCTCTTGTGTCGAAGTGATAGCGTACTTCACTTGTAACCTATAAGTCTGTTCAAGCATGGTAAATGGTTATCCAATCTTTTTTTAAATTCTTCACCTTTTTTCGACATTTTTTGAATCAAAAAATAAAACTCACATACCACGCCATAAGTAATTACACTTGCCTGCTTTTTCACAGCATCCCAGTAGTGAAAACGTCAGCGTAAGTAGCTAAGGTTATGTACGCATTTTTACTTTACAAGTTCATTGAGCAACTTTTTCGCAGGTTAATGTTTTATTCAACAATCATATGAAAGTCAAGTTGTTGCTTCATTTTGTATTTTGTTTTATATGTTGATATGAAGCTGCTGTAAACTTGTCTGTTTGTACGTTGGCTTGTCTGGTTTTATGTTGGCAACTTTTGTCTGTTTTTAAATTACTGCCGCTTGCTTTATGTGGACATTTCCATACAGGGAATATGCGGCATTGACTGATGTCAATGAATTTTAATACAGGATATAATTTTTATACATGAATAAGAAAATCAGTTTTATAATTATGACAATATTAAAGTCGATACAATGCTAGAAATTCGTGATAAATGTAAATTGAGAAAAGTCGAAGCTCAGATTTGAGTAAGGTTGCCAAGGTGACCAAAATGCAAATCAGAAAAATTATCTAAAAAGTTCGCGAGAATCGGTTTTCATTCCAATTATCGTCGATTTCAGTTGACTTTTTCAAGTACTTAGTACACACACCTTCATATAAAAAAACATTCATATGACCCGATTAACTATGAGATAGTACCTTGATAAAACCTTTACCTTGTCATTTCATATATGGTATGCATGTATAAAGTTCACATGTTTGTCCATTAAAAAATTTGGGTCATTCCAAACAAAGTCAACTGAAGATGTTCGCACAAAACAGAAATAATCACTCAAAGCAACAAAAAAACAACACGATGAAACGTTGCCATACAATTCAATTGCGCATTTGTCTCAATATTTACACGACTTTTCAAAGAATTCAGCATACGCTGCTTTTCATTTTGTTTGTTTTTGCAATTATTATGTTTTATATTGTATTTTTAAGTTTGCTTGCTTTGTATTTAGGTATTTGTTGTTATCTTTTCTCAGTGTTTTCGCTTTTTTTATTTTTCTTTTTATTTAACATAGAAAGTTGGCAACAATGTTAATTAGCTGCGTTTATTAAGCTGATGCGATCATATGTACATATTTTAACTATTTTTTTTTTTTTGATATTACTTACTTTTTTTTGAAAAATCAGTAGAAAGAAAAACTTTACTGTTTGCTTTATTTGGCGTGATCGTTGTTGTTGTTGTTGCTATTGAAAAGAATGTACATCATTTACTTTCTCATAGTTTTTATGAAAGTGATATTATTTGTTAAATTATTTCTGACTTAATTGGAGCATCAGAAAATATCTGAAGTGACTTATAGCGGTGATAAAATTGTTTGTATCATTGAAGTTTTTCCACCAAAAAATGTTGATCAGGACTTTACTATGGGAGCATTTGTTTTGCTTTCATTTATATGGAAGAGACTGTTGCACAAAGACAATGAGAAATCTTCTCAGCCAAGCAGTGATGACCTGATTTTGGTTCCGAAATTTTTCTTAGTTAAATCCTTTTTTAAGAATTCAATTTCAAAGCATTATCCTTATGAGAGATGATTTTTATATTATATGAGTATTGTAACTATAGGGTGTTTTTTTTAGAGGTATAGAACTTTAAAATGGAATAAAACAAAGATGAATTTTTTAAATAGACATGAAAATTACTTTATTCGAAAGATAATCTTCTGGCATTATAATTTAAATATGACTTCTGGCATATGAACGCCACGGCTAGCTCGGACGTAGTCTAAAATGGAGGTCCAATTTTCAAGGTATATCGCGAATTACGCGAGTAATGTTGGCTTCGAAGTATTGAATCGTAGCTGGCTTATCGACGCATACTTTTGGCTTCACATAACCCCAAAAAAAAAAAATTAAGGTGTGATATCACAAGATCTAGGCGGCCTTCTTGACTTCATAATTGCAAAAATCATGTGAATTTTGAGTGAAAATAAAGTTGAAATTTTAGTGACTATAATAAATTTGCACAATTTGGACGCGTTGTTCATGCGTCAACCTGTTCATGATGAAATGGCAAACCAAACTGAATATAAATGACATTAGAGTTGCCAGATTTGACCACAAAATCCCAGTTTTATCTCTATTCGAAAAACAAACCTCTAAAAAAAACACCCTTTATTTTTGTGGCATATAAAATTTATTGAAGTACTTATGGGAAATTCTTAGCCAACCCAATCAATTTTTGACCCAACATCATTTGAGGTTGTTAATTTTTTCGAAAGTTACATATATATATTTCTTTAGTTGAACTAACAGTCAGTTAGTAACGATCGGTTTTCCTGTAAAATCTTAAAATTCAATTCAATAATGGTTTTTTTAATAAGCAATCATTACAAAAAAGTACAACAATAACATGGTAATCTTCGAATTAGTGTTTCACCTTTATATCACCAGTGATAACTACTTTATTTATTTTTGCCAAAAACAATGATTTTGATGTTCTACTTAAACAATGTAGAACTTTGAACTTTCAAATATCTAGTTCTCTTCTAAGAACAATAATATTAATGTAAAACAGTCTTAGCCGCTTGCTTTTTTTGTTACCATATTCCTACAATTAATTGCTTTTTTTTCAGTCTACATTTAGAACGTTTATAACATTTCTCTTACCATGGCTAAATGTATAAATATTTGATCAACTGATATTTGCAAAAAAAAGATTTGCATGACCTTCTACCATGAGTAACTTTTTAGCATATGGATATTTACAGACCCATCATGTTTGGCCACTGACTTATATCTCCGAGAAGATACGGTTTAATATCTCGGTTGCAGGGTTGGCTACAGTTTACTATCTCCATTAGGGTGATTCAAATTTTTATTTGCTCTAAACAAATTTAATAGTAAGCAGGTACACGAAAGAAGAATTCTGGTGCAATTTGAGCTCATAATATTAATATTTACTGGTGGCTCATCGAGCTTTTTTTAGATATCTTCTGTTCGGTTTTTGAATGTTTGCATGTTTCTGAAAACTGTCAAACAATGGCTACCTGTTTTATTGCTACTTTATAATACTTTTTCCAAAAAGCTTACAATCATTTGTATGTTTAATTTAAAATTTTCATCTCACATTTTCAGGTTCATGACTGGGCCACAGATTTTTGCGATGGTACCTGCTTATGTGCACTAGTTGAACATCTGCAAACACGTCCGCTTAAGCCCTCTTGGAATCGCCGACCGGCAAATCAACATCATTATCTTGAAAATGCCACCACAGCTTTAAGTGCCATTGAAAAGGATCACATCAAACTGGTGAACATCGGCAACGTTGACATTGTCAATGGCAATGTCAAGCTCATACTCGGCCTCATTTGGTCATTGATTGTACGCTACCAAATCGGACGTAGCAAATTCCCACCACGAAAACTTATGTTGGCATGGCTGCAGGCGGCATTACCCGAGTGCAAGATAACCAATTTAACAACGGATTGGAATAGTGGTGTTAATCTGGCGGCATTGTTGGATTATTGTCAACCGGGTTTATTCCCACACTGGCGTTCTTTGGATCCTAGTCAGAGTGTACGCAACTGTACAAATGCCATGAATTTGGCACAAAGTGAGTTTGGTGTGCCAAAAGTTTTAGAACCCGAATATTTGGCATCACCATGGTTAGATGAATTGTCAGGCATGACATATTTATCATATTTTATGAAACCCGGTGGACCCGGTTATAATGCGACAATGCGTTGGGTCAATACGCAAGTTAAGGACAATATCAAGAATTTTACGGTAAGTCTTAACTACTCTAGTCAACTCATTTTCGTTATATAATTAATTCTTACTAATTTAGTCCGATTGGAATGACGGTCGTGTCTTCTGCGAAATAATCAAGGGTCTTGGTGGCCCAGCACCAGCACCTGAAAAATTAAGCACCGATCCCTTCCACTATGAGAACAACATACGCAAAGCTATGGAGGCTGGCAGCCGTCTCGGCGTTCAAGCAATTTTGACGCCCAAGGACATGGCAAATCCAGAAGTGGAACATTTAGGCATCATGGCCTATGCAGCGCATCTACAATGGGTACCACCACGTCCACCATTATCAGATCTGGTAAATGTCTACATGGAAAGCAGCTCCGGCAGAGTTGGTGAACCGGTAAGTGCATTGAACGAGTTATCCATCCAACACTAACAAATTTCATTTCATTTCATTGACAGACTCATTTCCGCGTCGATGTCCTGTCACGTGATATCGACATCAATTCCGTGAGAGCTTTTGTGGTGCCACCCTCTGGCAATGCTCAAGCGGTGCGTCTCAATGCACATGGCGAAGGTGTTTTTGTGCCGGACAAGTATGGCATGCATGAAATAGTCATTGAAATCGGTGATGACAGTCTCGGTGGACACTTCTTCCGTGTGCTGCCACGTTTTATACAAGTCGCACCACCCGGCATGGCACCCTGTGCGTTGGGCAGTCTTGTCGAGGTGCTAGTGAATGCAACAGGAGCACCTAAAACTGAAGATATCTTGGTGACTGCTGTGTCGCCAACTGGCATTTCACACAATTGCCCATTAAAGAAAGTCGAAGAGGGTCATAGCGCCATATTTAAGCCTGACGAGGCAGGCATCTGGGAAATTGCCATCACCTATCAGGGTCGTCACATACAGGGTGGTCCCTTCACCTGTGCTGTTTTTGATTCGACTGGTGTATCAGTACACGGTTTGGATGGCGCCATGCCACTACGTGCTCACTCATTCGAAGTGGATGCACGTGGTGTTGGTGTCTCCGGTGAGCTGCATGTCGACATTGTCCATGACAAACGTTCGTTGGTCTGTTCGGTGGAGAAAATCGTCGACAACAAGTACCGTGTCACATTTATGCCACGACAGAATGGTAAATATCGTGTCTACGTTTATTTCAATGGTCACGATGTGAAGGGTTCGCCATTTATCATGCGTGTTGGCACAAAGGGACGTTCGGGTAAGACACGCAGCAGTCCTTTGCACGAGAGTAAACATCGTGCGGAAAGTCCGTCCATGCATTATACATCGACAACTAACACACGTCACAATGACTTTCGTAATGCAGCAACAACGTCATCATCGTTGTCACGGCGCGATTTATTGAATCACAACAATGCGACAGAACGTCAGCGTTCGTATTCGCCGCAGCAGCAATACTCACCAAAACTGGACACAACTGATTATCGCAAGAGTTCGAGTTATTACAAGCGGGAGAGTGAGGTAAGTGGTCAGCAAGTGAAGAAGTCAGATATGCAAACATAAGGTAATGAATGTTTGTGCGTTCGTTGGGATAAGTGAATTGCGTTAGAATGTAGAAATGTTGAAACGATAAAATTTAAAGTGCGGAAAATTTGATAGAAATTCAATAATATTTGTGAGGATGTTGTGAAACGTTTGAAACACAATTTTTGATTAATATTTTTTAGATATAATCTAGAGAAATACGCAAGACTTAAGGGAATTAGTAGAGCACTGAGTTCAGGGCGCTTACAATCATAAAACGATAAGGAAGGGATATAAATAAATGACACTTTTGAAAATATTGTTTTGAATGTTACTCAAAATTTCGTACTTACAGCGTCACTTTTATATGGAGTTTTCATAAATTCCTTTCCGTCCGTGGATAAACTCGATAGTTTTGTTGGTACTTGGGAGATAGTCGGCCAGAAATACATTGTCTGTAAAAAAAATTTGATTATTTTTAAGCATAGATAAGTAGTAGTGATTTTGGTTAACATAAAACCGGTCTTAAGAATTATAAAGATTGAAAGAATTGCTAAAAAATTAATTTTTGAGAAACAACATTAAATAAACTTGAAAACTTTATAAGAAAATGAGCAATTCAAGCCATTAGAAATTAATTTTTACCTTGAGCTAATAAGACAAAACAAAAGTACTTTCAGTCTAAATACTCATTGTAACTAACACAAAACTCTTCTAACTGCTTATCCTATCCTACAATATAAGCTCGAATACACTATATACTCCTATCCTTATCAAAATTATTTTACTAACCATAATAACCATTTCAAACCAAAACCACATACACAACAGGATCAATTGGCAACATCCCCTCCACCACCACCGCGTCCACAACCACCACTACGTGACCTACATAATTCTTCGCCAACAACAAAATACATCAATTCTGCTGACCTCTTTACGATGACCAGCGGCAGACGCGATTCAAAAGTTTCGAGTAGTTCATCTACCACAAAGAATGATTATTATTATGATAAAGAGAATGAATTTAATGCCACAAAACGTCCGGATCGTCATTTAAAACTTGCAGCATCACGTGATGAAAGATATCAAAATCGACAACAGGAACAACATGTGACCGCTGCCACCACAGCAACAACATACGCAAGCAGGCTGAGCCCAATACCAGACAGAGACAGTCCCCTATACAATGTAATTAATTAAAAAATTGTACTAAAATGTTTTCTCTTTTGAACGTCAAATATGGCGTTCTTTCGCTTTAGTTTGTGCTTAACCTTAAATGTTTTGTGTTATATATACATATATTGAAATTGCAATATAATAAAGTTTACTAACACATGCTAACTCTTCACATAGATACGCTCCAGCGAAGTGCGTAACCATAGTCCATTGACTATAAAAACATCAAATAATTATGAGACCTCTACGCGTACTTTAGCTGCAAGTCCACGCCATATATCCACCTCCCCAGTGCTGCGCTATTCACCGAACAATGCCTATATATCAACGGCAACACATCGTATCGGCAGTCCAGTGACCGTAGTCAATAAGGTATGTCATTAGTGGTTTGAAGATTTTGAATGTACAGCTTTTATTTCATAAATCATAATCTCTAATATTTTTCAGAACGGCGTTGGCGGTTCCAACTATGAGAAATCACGTCACGTTGAAAAGACCTCAACGTACAAGTCAACTTCAAACTACGTTACCGACTCAAATATACGCGCTTCACCATCGCTCTATAGCACCACAGAACGCATACGCCGTACAAATTCTCCAGAGCCACGTATTGATCATTCGTCTAATGTACGCGTCTCCTCGACTAAACCTTCGACGGCACGCCGCGATAGCTGGGATGTTATTAATAAAACTAAAAATATGCTATCGCACAATTCTTTGGAGTCATTGGCCAACATGACCGAAACGCAATTGAACACTGACCTGTCGTATACACGTCCCGATATCGATCATGAAACGCATATTAATACGCAATATAATAAATTTGCTCTTAACGAGCAGAAACAACAACAAGCGGAAAGGCGTGGATCCGACGATGTGGATCGTTATAAGTGAGTAAAGCACAAATTTTGTAATAGAGTAAAATTTTTAATTTTGCAACTTCTTCTTTACAGACCCAGTGCCATCACAGTTAAGTCACATTCGAACAACACCTATACCGATAAATCTGGTGGTTATACAAAAACCGTTAAGGAATCCAGTCAACATGTTGTAACCGAACGTACACTTAGCAATAGTCCGTCGGCAGTAACCACTGGCAACAGCGGCGGCAATTATGGTTATAGTTCGCTCTCTCGATTTCGCCCCATAGATGGTAATGCAACCGGTGCACGTGCAATACGTGTTCAGGATATACCGAATGGAGCTATTGGTCGTCCAGTTGAATTTGAAATTGATGGCTCTAAGGCTGGTTCTGGTAATTTGGAAATACTTGTTAATGGTGGGCGTGTTACATCATCGGTGCGTTCACTTGGAGGCCAACGTTTTATTGCGAGCTTTACCCCGCATGAACCGGGAACACATACTGTACAAATAACATTTAATGGCGAAACAGTACCAGGTGAGTTTATACAGTTATAACATTTTGCTACTTCCCGCATGTGGTAGTCGTCGAAAAATAACCTATTAAAAATATTTATGGCTTAACCTTAAAAAAGATAATTTTATTTTCGTAAAAGCACATGGTTGCCCAAAAGTAAAGATAAGTTCATTTAAAGCTTTTTAAGATTAAGCAAATTTTGAAGTTTCTGTACTGGTAAAGCCATTGCCAGTTGGTCGGGATTTGTCTGCAATGTTCAAAATTCTAGTCCCGACAATCATATTTTCATTTTTCATATTCAAATTTAATTCGATTAAAGAAACAAAAATCACAAAAAAACAAACAAAAACGTAATTTAAACAGCTTTTACCCTATATTCAATATATATTTAGATGTAGATATTGTAATAAATACAAAAGATTACATTGAAAAATAGATTATATGATATTTTTTTTTTTTGAAAACAAAGCAAAGTCGGTATCGAAATGATTGTGTTATAATGAAAGGACACTTTTTCAAGACAAAGATAAAACTTTTTGAAAAAGTGCGCTGAATCACACTCTTCCGAAATTTATAAATTTGTAACGATTTTTTAGAGCACCAAGAAAAAGAAATTGATCATAGTATCAATTCTATTAATTAATATTAAAAACTTAATATATGTATATCACTTACATATAATACAATATTATTATTTTATTATTATATTTAATTAACTGTTGTGTTCCTTCCGCGTCTACTATGTGCATTTTGTGCCGACCACTGTGACATATATATTTTGACAAATATGTGCGTTTAAGTGTTCTTTCTGCAATGGCTAACTGTCAATGCTAACGGTACTATATACTTATGTAAAAAAATAACACATGCTAGGCGTCAAAAAGAACAAAAAAGCTGCGTATTTCTCTGCTGATTTAAGTGCTGCAGTATATTTAAAAGATAAAAAACCATTTTGTGGGTGGCATAAATATTTTGACAATTTGTATGGCATAAGTTTACTTTGGGAGTGCCGCTCATATTTTAATAAAATCCTACTTTCCTACGAGGCTTTTAATACTGAACACGAATATGGAATCAAAAGTTGGGTGACGCATCTATTTTCGGAGATATAGCCATCAGAAGTCGGGGATATAGCTTTTAATGAAATCATTGTCATAATTTGGGAACCCGTGGATCAACTTTCAAAATATGGATGTCATATGTCAAAATATATATGCCGACCACTGTAAGAAGTTCAGATTTAAATTTTCAAATGTCCAGATAAAAATCAAATGGATGTGGTAACTAAAGTTGAAAATAACATTGCTACCACAAAGTGTTAAAACATTTAAAGTACATCCAGCCATATTCATATCTGTGGCAATAAGGAAAAACAGCTTAAGTCGATCTGTGATAACAAGAAACATAAGTTCCGTGTATGAGCATGTGATTTACTCTGTTTCGCTTTATCGTCAGAGATCAACTTAAGCAGTTTTTCCTTATTGCCAACGATATAACAGGCAACACGGTTGTCAGTGAAAATTAAATTATGTTGGTATGATTCCAAATACCCCGTAAAAAGAGCCATCAACCGACGCTGCGTATAGAACAAAATTCTCCACAAATCGGAGAACTCCGCGCAAGTAAGGGGACGCCCATTAATTACGTGAGGTGTTTTTTTGAAAATTCTGACCCCCCCCCTCCCCTTGCTGAGATTTGGTGAGATCTGGTGGGACCCCTCCCCCCTCTTCCCGTGAGATTTAAATATTAAGTTTTAATGTAAATTCTATGCATTAAAAAGTTGACGTGAGATTTTCCTTGACCCCCTCCCCCCTTTTTTTGCTCACGTAATTAATGGACGTCCCCTAAGCATCCGACAAGTTCTCAGTTTCAACAAATCGAAGACAATTTTATTATTTTTTTCACCATTTCCCTTATTCACCATGAATGAAGTGGTGTACTTAAAGTGTTTTAGTAAAGTTTGCAACCATTAGGTAATTCACCTCTGAATTGCAACACAGCGCTTCTAAGGCTGTGAAAGCAAAGTTTGAGTTGCATCCGCAACAAAAGCTGCCAGACTACTATTCTTCATTCTTCGATTATTGGGTATTTTATATGATATGAGGACTAAATAACTAAGGATTTCTTAAAATCGATTATGAAAAAACAATTTCTAACCTCTGTTGCGGAGTTTAAAATTGCAATAATAAAAAAATTCTGATCAGTGTTAGAAATAAGGTGAGATTTAGATCTTCTATCGTTGAACTGTTTGACAATTCAAGTTTTTGTGGCAGCTGGCAATCTCTCAGTACAGTATTATAAGAGTTTTGTTTGTAAGAGTGGTCGGCGTGTTTGCGAACTAATTTCATAAATTATGAGCCCGATAATTTTTGAAACACAAAAAAATTCCGAATTCAAATTTCGAGCAAAAAAAAATCTGCAGGTGATAGCGCGCCGTAAATATTAACCCTCCATGGACATTTTTAAAAAAAAGTAAAGAGATGTTACCAAATTCACTAGGTAGCTGCTCAATGAGTAGCCGTATTTGAGAAATTTCAAACACGCGCAGTAGTCATAATAGTTTCATTGAGATATTTCAACAAATTGTTACGCTCAATAAATTTTCCGAACATTGTGATGACTACAAAGCTCATCAGCTCATGAAATGAGCGCTGTCAACAAGTGATGTTTAAGTAACCGAACAAATTTTGACAACTATTGTAAGATACTCAGCTGCAATTAAGATAAATTGTGAGACATGGAAGAGCAACAGGTTTTTGCTCTCTCTCACGCTCACTGGTACGCTAAGCACACCTGTGCGTAAGAGCAGTTTCTCTTACAAACACCTACATGCAAAAATAACTGTTTTAAGCTGAGCTTAGAATAGCGGAGCTAAAAGAGCAAAACAGAGAGATAGAGAGAGCGCGCGCATTGCCTACCGTCAGCATGGTCTTCACACAGATACAATACAGGTGTAGTATCTGTGTCTGTTTACCTGCATATGGATATCGGTGTGGTTTCTTTTTTTTTTGTGGTTTTAGTTACCTGTAGCCCTGAGTTTCGCGGAATCGACTTAAAGAAATTCCCGGCAGTTAGTCTTTGCTCGCGAATCAAACGAAACTGACACGTCTGCGGTAAATAATAAAAAATACAAATATTCGAAACGATCGCGTCAAACAAGTTAGACAGAGAGAGAGAAAAAATTAATGTGCTTGAAAAAAAAAAAGAAAATTTTTTTTTCTTTCAATGAATTATTAATGCGCAAAGAGGAAAATTAAAAGATAATAAACGAAAGTTTCTGTGTTCAATTTAAAATTCGTGAAAATTTAAAACGTAATGTTTTTCCATAATACATCAATGATCAAATTGAATTAATTAATATAATAAAGCAACAAAAATAGTGAACAAATTTTTAACCAACAAAAAAACGCATATATCTAGCATTTACATTCCAACGAAATGAGCGCATACCAACTAACCAAGAGATATACCCGTACTTGTTCCATGCCAAATATGCAAATGTTTTGGTTCGAAAGAAAAACAAAAAAAAAATTTATTCAAAACCAGTTTATTGAACTTTTTGTAGCGTTAAGCTATCAATAGACGTAGAAGAAAAAAAAATTTACGAGTTTCTTGACCAACTTCAGTTTCAAATGCTATGAACTTGATTAGTGAAACTATAATTTGAGTTTTTTTGATTTATTTCGTTTAAATAAAATATCAATCTTTTTCATAAATCATTGTTGACTTTTTCTTGACAGAAATTCGCCATTTTGTTTCGAATATCAAGTCTCTGTTGAAAAAAAAAAACATTGCAAAAGAAAAATCTTGCATTTTCCTTCGTTGTGCTTGTTGACCAACTGCCAAGTTGTGTTGCATCTGTGGCTCAAAGGAATGCCAACGCACTTGCTGGTTAAGTTTTTATTTTTGTAGCATACGCTGCGTGCATCTAGATAAGCGCATATCAAATGGGCAATCTTTTATGTTGCTATTTTGTAATAAATAGTTCGGTTTTAAGTTATTTTAAAGAAATTAAACCTTTAAATTTTTATTTATTGCTATTTATTTAATTTATTTTTTTATAAAATTTTTGTGACATTTTTCTCATATATTTTCATTGTTCAAAACTTTTTTATTTTTGCTACAGTTTCTATTGATCGCGATCTACCGCAATAATTTTTGCTCATTGTTTTGTTTCGAACGGATGCTATTAATTTTTTTTCACATTCATTTGAAAGTATTGTTATGAAAAACAAAAACAAAGCTCTGTTTGTTAAAAGTATGATATAATTTTGTAATATCATAGGAAGAAAGGTTTCTGTTTTTACTATATTGTATAGTATTGACTGTAAATGGTAATAGCTAAGTCATCTTTTGTGTTTTCATTCAGGAAGTCCATTGAAGTTTCCGCGTTTAGATAATTGTCGCTAAAATAATTAGCAATTCCGTGCAAACTGCACTTGAAAAAAATATACATATTTTTAAGATATATCTTAAAAGAAAATTGGTCGTACCGATTAAATGTTTGCATTATCTGCTATTAAAATTTCTCTATTATTCAGAGTGAAACTTTAAAGTTTTAATATTTCGTTTCTTTATTCGGATAAATCAGACATATTTGAAGTTATTCGTTGTCTAACTTACAATTTTTCCGATTTTTTACAATTTTCTAGGATAAAATTGATATTCTGGTACTGAGGAAAATATAGAAATGATCGTAGCAGGCTAGCCGGCATTTCATTATGAATTATAGTGGTAGTATTAAATATTGTTATATACATAAACCTTATTCTCACTAAATTTTATAACATAAATTCTTTAAAGTTTTACTTTTGTAATTTATTGGAGAGTTTGTATGGGAAGTAAAGCAAAAGGATTAAGGACTGATTTTTTATATTTATCTCCAACCAAAATAAATCTTGACATGCTAAGACAAAACAGGCATTGGATTTAAATTTAACGATCACAACTTCATGTAGTAAATAAAGGGTATTTCAATAGAGAAGGGTAGATGATAAAATTGAATAAAACAAGTTGTGTGTGTATGTAGATATCAACGAATTTTTTATTATATTTGAAAGGATTATCGTTCAAATGGCCGCCGTGGCATCTCTGGGTGTGGCACATCTGTGAGGTCTCATTTTCGATGACCTTTGCACATAGATCAGGCTAAATTTTAGCTATGGCATGGGCTATGTTGGTTTTAACCAATCGATTGCAGCTTATTGGCATAAGCCTACGACTTAAAGAAACTCCACAAGGAAAAATCTAGCTCACTATCTCGATGGCCAGTTCAAGTGGCCTCCGCGAGAGATAAGCATACACTCAAATCGCTCGGTCAACATAAGCTGTGTGGCACGTAGCGCTGCCCTATTGGAACCATATGTCATTCATTTTCATTTCATCTAATTTGGGTTAAAAAAAATTGATTGTCATCGATGGTAGCGTTCTCCAATGCCAATATCGCTCTCGAAGAAATACGAACCGATTATGCCAGTGGTCTAAAATCCACACCAAACAGTGACTTTCTGCGAATGCATTTCCACTTGGTTGACCCATGTGGATTGACGTCGTTCCAAGTACGGTATATTTGCATGTTGTTGTCCCCGCTTATCCAAAAGTGAGCCTCGTCGCTGATAATGATTTCTTTTACAGAAATCGCTAAGGATCGAATTTTTCTAGATTTTTATTATTTTCGGGTGTCGCATGACACTATAACTTGCCCTGGTGATTTGTCATTAGTGACTTAAAATTTAAAAAATATAAAGTTAGCCACAGATAAAACAACATGGCTGCCAAGAACTGTCAAAATCTACCCGTTTCTATTGCAAAACCCTTATAGATTTCGTGGTTTGGTTTGAGTAAGCAAAAACCGCCCGGAACATTAAAATTTTCTGAATTTGCTTGGTAAACGTTTCCGTATTCGGATATATCAGAAATATTTGAAGATATTCGTTGACTTACTTACAATTTTCCGAATTTTTACAATTTTTTGGCATAAATTTGATGTTCTGTTACTGAGGAACATATAGAAATGTTCGTGGCAGGCTATGCCGGCTATAACTTATAGTGGTAGTATTAAACGTATTAAACGTTGTAAGACTTATTAGTTGACAAACGTGAAAGGTACTCAAAATTAAGCTAGCAAAGCAGTAACTATAATAGAACACTTTTGTTCAGAGTTATCTTTAGCATCCAGAAATATGAAGTTGGGTCTTGTGCAAAAATTAATGGATAGCATCATAGTAAATTTGTTTAAGTATGTACATAATGTATATTCAAGAACAAAAAATTTAAAGATTTCTTTTATTTTTTGTTTTTAAGAGGAAGTTGTCAAGGTACTCTAAGTAAAACATGCATTTATTATATGACCGTATTTCAAACGTACTGTTTGTTGTGCATTTCATTTTGAGTTTTGAGATATTTCTATACGGTTTTCACATTGGCAGAGAAAGTCTAGTACCAAACATGAATTTAAATGTCGCTTATCTCAAAAGACCACATGATTTCATTAAACTACCCATCATAAGTGTTTACATTTAACATGAACAACAAATATTTGCCATTGATGCAAAGTTTTCTCCAAGCTTTTTTGATGTTGCCAAACCCTTTTTTTTCATCATATTACCAACCTTACTTAACTTTTTGCATGTTTATAAGAAAAAGACGAAGAAAAAATTCGAGGCAGCAACAAAAATACAATTTTTTTTTTTACTTTTTACTGCAAGATAAAAATTGTAGAAACTCATTGTGAGTAAATATCTTGAACTTTTTTTTTCCTGTTGAAAACTTGTTTTCAGCAAGATTTTTAAGTGTTTGTTTTTTTTTTTTTGTTGCTTGTCTTTTGACAAACTTTTGTTTGGCTGAATAAAAAAATAAATAAAACCAACGGAACATGCGTGCCTTCGATTGCATGGTTGCGCATGCGCTCAGGAAGTGCGGAAAAAAATACCAAATAAAATAAAACATGTTAAGGTGTTGCGCATGCGTGGCGACGGACGGTATCTTTAAAGTGCGCAAAACAAAGTCGCGAAAAATATGCGAACAAAATACATAAAAATAACAAAACGGAAAACAAAAATTTAAATGCGAGTGCAAAAACGTGCGCTGAACTTTTGACCGCATTTTAAATGTGTTGAACGGAAAAAATAAACAAAAACTAAATAAATTTATAAACAAAATTTTGTATCAGCAAAAAATGAAAAAATTATTTTTTTTTTTTGAAAAATATAAAAAAAATGAATAGCTGCTTAATAAATATAAAAAAAATTTTGAAGCCTAAAAAATGTTACCAATGAAAAATATTAAAATATATAAAATAAATATATATCAATCAAATAAATATTAAAAATATTACAAAATTAAAAATAACCTCAAAAAATATATTAAAAAATCATGAAATAGTTTATTGTTGCATTTAGTTTTTATTTTTTTTAAATTTTTTTTTTTCTAATTTTACTATTAACATATAATTCCCAACAGGTTTAAAATAAAAAAAAATCAATCAACGTGAGAATATCTTCTAAACAACAACGTTGTCGTCTTCTTCGCTGCCGCTGTGTGATTTGATACAAAAGAAAAGTTTTTTTTTTATTGAGAATAGCAAAACTAGCCGCTCATCAAAAGAAAATAATAAAAATAATAATAACTACTAACGCTACGACAAGATTTGTGAGCTTAATACTGAAACTACGAACTAATTAAAACACCACCACTGTACTCATAGCTACTTGCATCTACTGCACATCGTGTTGCGCTCTGTTGTAATATCTCTTTAACCAGTTCTTGCGGAAGTGCGCAACTTTGCTGCATTTTTTCCTCATTCTTTTGGCTTTAAGAAAAGAAAAAGGTGTGTAAATCGGATAACTTTTTTCTTATATAATTTTTGCATTTATTAACAGCGTTACCATTTCTTTAATAATTTATTGCACATGCCATTTATTAGATAACATAAGATATCTTATTTTTATTTACTTTTGTGTAAAAATTCCAATTGCATAAATTCTTGCTGCAATTCTTGTTAAAAAAAAAGAGTCTTTTCATTGTTTTTTTTTCTATTCCGGACAGTCAGCCAGCGTCTGTAAACCAGACCTCGTTCGTCTGCTCTTTTTTTTTTACATCAATTTCAGCTTCTTCTTGTGATTTTTCTGCTTTGTGACAGCAACTGCTTTGCATTTATTTTAGAAATTCCGTTGTTTTTATAGCGGTTTGTGAGTCTTATTTAATGCATCCATTCACGTATACGTTAATTGTTGATTCCTTTCAAAATAGGTGACAAATTATGTAGATTTAATTTTTCACTGTGGTATGAGTTTGCGGTCAATTGAGTTTTGATGTTTTTTTTTCTTACAGAATTTTGGCCCAAAGAGAGCTTATAATAATAATATTAACTGGTGGTGGTTCATTGAACTTCACAATTTTCGATGAGAATAACATGGTAAAGCATATTTTACTTTATAGTTTTGTCTATATCACGCGAAAGAAAAAGTCTCCCAAACTGTATACGTAGTGACTCTCTATTTCATAGATGGGCAATATTTTGGAAGCAAGAGCCACTTAAAACAACAGAAAAACAACCCAACTATAAATTCGATCCCAATAGCAAAAAGAAACTTCTGCTATGAGCCAAAGGTCAATTCCAAGAATTAAACAAGAACAACATGAGTGTAGAAATAAAAGTACACTGATCAAACGAAACGAGAGAAGCTTTCCTCAATGTGTGCATTGTTGTGCGCTCTTATCTGTTTTTTTTTTTTGTGAATTATGCAACAACAATGCAAATATAGCGGGCATAAAAAAAAACACAACAATAAAAATGTATTTGTATTCCCCGGCAATTTTGAGATCAGTAGAGATCACGATGAATGTTCACCGACTCTGCTCCATCTATACCCCTTCCCTCTAACTTTTCTCATTTTTCTTAAAACCAACACGGTGCATTGTAAATATTTATTGGGGGTATCCCCTGAGCGTTGGCTTATGCTTAAAAAAAATAAAAAAAAATATACGTCGCATGGTAGAGTGTTTGAGTTTGTTGTTTGGTTAGTTTTCTTAAGGGGGCAGGTCCAGTCATGGCCGTGAAAATTAGAGCATTTTCAATAATTTTTTTTTTTTGTATAAATTTAATTTATTTAATAAAAGTGATAATGTGGAATTATTACATTATGTTTCAACTTGACTTGACGAAAGTTTAAAAAAAAAATATTAAAAATAAAAAAATGTTATAGCTGGTTGTGTTGGACCCTGTCCCATACATAGTGTCTTGCGGTGACCATCACAAATCCTTGGAAAATCATCTAAAATCAATCGGATAAGAAAAATTAGTTAAATAAATAATCTAGTGCCTGATCGAAGGTTTGTTTTTTTTAAACAACAAAATGGCGGCTTCAGGAACATTTACCTCCAGATTTTCGGTAAAAAACCAACAGTTAATTGTTCATAAAAATCGGTTTTTAAAAAAAAATCCTTCGATCAGACACTAGATTTTTATGTTTTTCAAAAACTGTGTAAATCTCATTGCAATGTATCGAGCGGTTTTCGAGTTACAGTGGTCACCGCTTCCGATTGGTGCACCTAATTCGTCCACAAGAACCTCAATCGTTGCTCGATGGTTAGCGAAACTCTTACTTTAACGGCACCCCACAAATGACAGTCAAACAGTGTTACTCGTTGAGGATGCATTAGTTTCTCAACAATCACTTGTGAATTTTCTGTGCTCCAGATGTGAAAATTTTGATTATTTACGTAACCACCGAGGTGGAAATGAGCTTCGTCAGTGAAGATTATTATTCGATAAAAATGCTCACTTTCATGTTGAAAAAAAAAAATTATTATTTCCCAGCGTTAATCGGCGATATAAAACAAACTTTCTGTCAGAATATGTTTGCCAAACTAAAAAAAAAATTTAGTTTAAATTCAAAACGATATGATAACATGTTTGAAACCATTTGAAAAGCGATGTAGTTGAAATACACTACTGAACATTTTCAGAACGGGTCCTACTTTCTGAACGTTGTCACTGCAATTTGAATTGTTAAATTACATGTACTCTGAAAAGAAGAGAACTACAAGACGTTAGGACTCAAGTTCTGATGAGTAGACACCCTTCTATTATCTGGTAACCAAGATTTTTGACTTATACAGCATTGAGGCACGGCTTTGGGCCTTTCACTGTAATTAAAAGGGGGTTGGTTATACATAGACATGATATACATTAGGGTGATTCAATTTTTTTTGCTCCAAACATTTTTAATAGTAGCAGATACACGAAAGAAGAATTCTGGTGCAATTTAAGCTCATAATATTAATATTTACTGAGCTTTTTAGTTTTCCATAGGATTTGTATGCGGAAACAAGCTTTACGAGGCATTTGTCTCTATGTATATTTCGTGAAAGAAATATCTTACACAAACAAAACCAACCCCATTAGAAAGATCATAAGATTTTCTATAAAAAAATGTCTTGTTGTTTTTTCGTGGAGGTAATATTTCGTTAGTTTATTAGCTTTCAACATTTAAGGATATTTCGAAGTATGAGAAAAATTTTTTTTTGGTTTTATTTTGTTTTTTTTTTTTTTTGTAAAAAAATTTCATTCGTGTGTGATTTTTTTACGAGATTTACTCGAAACTGTCTAATAAGGCATACTTTCCCATATAAATCGTATGGAAAATTAAAAAACTCGATGAGCCACCAGTAAATGTTAATATTATGAGCTCTCTCTTTGCAAGTTATTTGTAGTAAATTTTATGCTCATTCCGATGGTTTAACATACATATGTAGGTATCGCTTCTGTAAGTTTTTTTTTTACGAGATATAGAGACAAATATCTAGTAAACCATTTCTTTTCATACAAATCGTATGTAAAAATGCTTACTTGACTTATGTATTTTTGAAATCGGCCCTCTTAAGTTTAAACTTATTTGAAAATATATTTTTCTACACGAGCTTAAGGAACTGGCGAGTATACCCAGACTACCTCAAAATGTCTCAAAATTATAATAGTAACAGTATATCGAAATTGGGGTAAACTTTTTTTTACACCCAATATCGTACTTGAAATTCATATTCCTAAAACTTTTTACTCTGCACAATATACTCCAATACATTACGTGATGAAGTTTTGAACTTTAAGTCCACTATGACAAGTTCTATCAACCAATAAGAGCAAAGCCACATGAATCGCTCTAAAAGCAGCTTCTCAACACAACGTCGTCACACGCTTAACAAGCGTGTAATAAGTATGAAGCGTATGTACGCAGCTGAATTTTTTCTTTTCGTTTTTTATTGTAACCGCTAACCAGCGAACCGCTTAGCCAATGCAACGGTACCACAATTAACATTTTTTGCATTTTCAGCTGTTTTATAGCTGAACAAAATCGCAAACGTTTTAAATGATTTGCGGCGCTATGTTATTCATGCAAAGTATTCAATTGCGCAAATCGATATATCAACATACCAGAGTATATTGGTACGGAAAGGAAGTCAGGTGCGCTACAGCGCAGAAACAGGTCAACAATATGAAAAATTATTTAACAGCAACAACAAAAAAACCGTTTATAGCAGAACTGGTCAACTTGGTGCGCATGTTAAACAGTTAATGACCAATAAACAAAATCGAAGAACTGTTAAAACGTTTAACGTTTTAATATTTTTAGCTCAATGTTGGTTGCATACTGCTCCTGGGCATAGTTTGACACAGAGAACAGGCGTTTTTGTTCAATTCTGCTAAGAATTCATAGATTTTTAAAGCTGTTAATTTTTGTTACCTATTTAGTGAAAACAATTTAACGCTTTTGATTGATGAATTATGAATATGTGTTGAATAACAAAAAAAAGTCTTTGTTTTGATATTTTCTTTAGGAGCCAATGTTGTTGACACGGTTTAGTTTGTTGGTCTAATGAGTAGTTAATTATTTAGCTGTTGGCTTTAATGACAAAAAATAACAGCTTTGTTAGTTAATGACGAAATATTTTTGTTGAATTTTTCCCGAAAATATTTGTTGTAGATAAATATTTTTCTGCAATATTAAAATATTTTTTCATGATTCACAAATTATATCTATGATATTAGTATTAATATTGAAACATTCTTAATTTATGTGAAATTTCATGTGAAAGCTCATTAAGAAGGAATGATGCCAAGTTGCCTCAGCAATTTGTTTTTTCATGAAATCATAAATTGTCTTTAAATTTGCCTTGAAAAACGAGGTTTTCAATCGCAATTTCTCCTAATTTTAAGTACAAGTAATCAAAGGGTTCATACTGACGCTTTTTAACCTCAGCTTACATCATGTTGGGTTGCTTAGTTTTTGTTTTTATGAACGTTTTTTATGAGCAAAGTCAAATTGCGCTTTTGCTTCATATTTACGTAGTACTCGTATCTATTGCAATCTCGCATTTCACTTTTTCAGAAAATTTAATTTCTTGATGTCGTGTTTTTATTTTAATTGCTTAAATTATATCATTTGATGAAAACAAAAACAAAAAAAATAATGTGTTGTGATGTCATGCTAAAACATATAATACGTACCAAACTAACGAAAGTGAAAAACTTTTCATATAGAATGCTTTTAGTGTTAGATAATTTTGATAAGTTTTTGAAATCAGTTTAAAAAGGATTTTTCCAAGCTTCAAAACAAGCAAGAAATCAGCTAGGCTGGGGGAGTAAAAAGACATTACTAGAGATGCTTTTCCAAAAGTTTAGAAATTTTTACTATTCGGCTTAAAGGCAATGGATGAAACTAGTATGACTAGCTTTAACCCAATTTCCGTTGTATTAATCTTTGTTTTGTGTAATTTTTTAGGTTTTGTCACACACTGTACTGAACAATAAGCTCAGTAAAATAAAAATAAACGAATTTTGACAATACTTTTCGATCACATACATATATTTATCTGTGGTCCAGAAAAAATGTTTCTATTCAATTTTTTTCGTTAGGTCTAACTAAGGATTAGAAAAATATAAGAGGCATTCACGATCTGAACTTTCTGGTTTTGTATTCTGTATTTTTGATAAATGTGATAATTTATTATTCTTACTAAAACAATACACGTAGTATTTTTAAATACTGTGAATGCCAAAAATACAATGACAAAACCCTATTGTAACTTTTGTTTACCATTTATGCATTTGCAAATAATCTTTTAGATAAGATACAATGATGTCACATAATTTTTTTCTTATAGATCTATTTAGTTTTTAAGCCCTCCTTTCAGTAATTTCATTAGAAAACAAATTAAAAAAAAGTTTTAATAGGAAAAGTTTTCTATTTGATCGAACACACTCCATATAATCGTTTTAATTTCTTCTCTGTTCTGCATTATCTGCGTAAAATATTAACTTTCTAAATCAAGCCATATAAATAATGCTGTGTGACAAAAATTTCAGCATTTGTTTTGTTTTATAGTTAGAGATGGTTTTTGCTCAAGATCAATTCCTCATACCAAAACTTTTTACGTTTTAAGTTTTAATTAAGAGATATTTTTGGAGTGATGAACCATGATCTATAACAGTTAACAATTGATTCGTTCTTTGGCAAGAAATACATTCCATTTGGAAGCTCAAATAGTCTTTCGGAACACTATATCGGAACAATATATTCCTTTGCATATTTATATTATGTATATTATTCTTATGCTCTTTTAGCAGATTATAATTTTTTTCTCATTTTGCAAGAAAGTTGTAAAAACAGCAAATTTTCCTTAACCTCTAATTTTTAACACTTGTTACTTCTAGAAAAATTAGACTATTTTATTCGTTTATGTATCTTAATCAGAGCTGTGAAAGAGTGCAATAATTTTCACTTTTAATTCATGAGAAATTTTGCATTCAGAGTGCAGCTATTTAAAAATGAAGTCGCGTGTAGACTTCAATGCTATAAGTCTGCAGCCTTTCCCAATGTAAATGAATGCAATTATTCTGGTGACGTCATATTTTGGATTGGAATCATGATTGGAAGAATTGTGATTGCATTGAAGTCACCTCAAATCACTTTGAAGTCGTGGAAGTCACTTGAAGACGTTGAAGTCACTTGAAGTCGCTGAAGTCACTTGAAGTCGTTGAAGTCATTTGAATTCTTTAATCTATATATTTTCCATACATATATACAAGGTGTCCAATAAATAATGAATAACCTCCGAACAGCAGATGGGCGACTCCAAGGCGGGTGAGAAAAAGTACTATACTGTCTACTTAAAGCAGCTCCGTTTTCGAGAATATCGGCATTTTTATATTTTTTTTTTGTTTTTAGTCAGTCACTTTGGTACAACGGTGTTATTTTCAATTAAGCTCCATTGAAAAACACAGAAAGAATATATGTTACTAGCTAAATTGCCCGGTGTTACTCGGGCTTAAACGAAAAAAATGCAATGTGTGCACAATTTATTCATTGAGTTTATCGATCATGTACATATATACACACATTCACTGTTATTAACATATATATAGATATACATAAATTTTGGAATTAAATCAGAGCAGCTGACTTCAAGTGACTTCAACGACTTCAAAGTGATTTGAGGTGACTTCAATGCAATCACAATTCTTGCAATTATGATTCCAATCCAAAATGTGACGTCACCAGAATAATTGCATTCATTTACGTTGGAAAAGGCTGCAGACTTATAGCAATGAGGTCTACAGGCGACTTCATTTTTAAATAGCTGCACTCTGAGTGCTGCATTTTTGGCAGTGAATTTAATGGATTTCAATTAAAAATGAATGAACACTTTCACACCTCTAAGCTTATTGAGTATTAATATTCTACAGAATTAATTTTTTATAAAACAAAATTGAAATAAAACATATAGTAGGAGAGCTGGCAGCCACTTTGAGCAACCTACTAGATACAAAGCTAAAATTTTGTCTGTGCTTGATTTAGTACTAGTAAAGTAAGAAAATCAAAATCTGGCAGCCTTGGCGCGGTCGCGAAGGTACACCCTAAAATTTTCAAAATGCAAACTATTCATAAAAAACATACACTCACAACACAAATTTTGTGTATATGTAATTTAGTACTAGTAAGATAAGAAAATCAATATATGGCAGAATTTGTGAGATCGCGAAGGTACACCCTAAACGTTTCGAAATGCAAAATATTTTTGAAAAAATCATTATATGTCATATGAAAGATAATTTAATAAGCTATAATATTTGTTCACAAAATTTTGAAAATTTTAGGGTGTACCTTCAAAAATTTTAGGGTGTACCTTCGCGACCAAGGCTGCCAAATTTTGATTTTCTTATTTTACTAGGACTAACTCAAGCACAGACAAAATTTTAGCGTTGTATCTAGTAGGTTGCTCAAAGTGGCTGCCAGCTCTTAGACTAATAAATTTCTTTAAAATCGAATTTCTTAAACTGACACTTTTTCTCTGTAAAAGTAGGCTACCAAGCTATTATCTGCATTAACGTTAGCTATAAGTTATTTTTATGTTGGGATATGATTTTTATAGAATATTCGATCTTTCAGGATTTTCAATCTAAAAATTGATCGGAGACAGCATTTCTTCTCTTAGTTTGCACAGACAGCGCCGTACCTTGAAAGTGCGGAGTGTGGGCAGAAGAAATTTATTTATAAGTAAATTTGTAAACTTTGGCGAAAATTCTGATTCTAACAACAATCTGTTTCTTTACAACTATTTTGTAATTAAGTAACAAAAAAGATTCGCACTTTATAAACTCTAACTATAGGACAAGCTGTTCTCATTGATATTCAAAAGAAAAATAGCTTAAAAGCATGGAGTCTTAGGTAAACGCTCCACAAACTTGATTTTGATTTGCAGCTGACAACAATAACTGACTATCGAAAATAACAGACTTTTAGCAAATTGAAACGCTGATTGCACTGACAGCTTTTCAATTGAAGATTTTAATTTACCAAAGTGAACTCTAATTTTATTCTCAAGTAGACAATAATGCAAATATTTAGATATTGAAGGTCAACTAAATTAAAAGCACGAAACTTAAAAAGTACACACATATATACATATGTTTTGAGATAGCTTGCTAAGTATCTAGCGTAACGCAAAACTAATGTTCCGATTTTGCTTTCCAAACAGACTCATCTAAAATGTTTGTCTCTTGCGAACAATGACGCATACTGAGACGTGCCAGAAATATTTGCAAACATTCTCTAAGTATAATTTATTCAAAAAATATCAATTTATCTTACACATATACTATACATTGTTGTAAGCACTTTTACTCTCAATCTATTGAGAAAAGCTTTGAACAAAAAACTATCAATTGTTCATGTACAAATTGTTTGACTGATGACTTCTTGCTCGTTTTTTTTTTTTATTGATTGGCAATTTCATATTCATTATAAGCGATTTCACCGTTCAGTTAAATTGTTTTCTGTCTCAGATAAATGTGATGACAACAACCATTCATTTAACGATAATAATAATAAAAAACAACAAAGTTAAATAAAATTTATAATTTTTAGCTTTAAGAAATTGCATTTAATTAATTGAGTGAAAATTTAATCACTGACGTCTATATCACAGTAAATTTAAATGGATAAAATTTGCATTAGAAATTGACAATTAAATGAATGAAATTGTTAGCATTAAGTATATGTTCATATTATAATTTTTATATATGGGTACTATACAAAAGTTATATGAGAGCGTTAAGTAACACACATATTAATAATATTATGCTAATTTTTTATTTTAATTTTTGAGCTATTCATTTGAATGAATATAACTTTAAATTATATCTACATTTTTAGGAAATCTATAGAAATACAAAACAAATAAAAGGCAGTCGAAATAATCAAATCAAAATGTTTCACAATATTTGTATTTTAATAATAACTGGCATGTTTTGTCTTTAAGAAATTCAAATTATTATCTAATAGGCTTAAGCTACTACAGCTATTAGCCTATTCAGCTATTTAGCTAAAATTTTTTTGAAACAGTAAATGTTAAGACAAAATTTTTTCGAAAATGTTAGACAACCTCGGAAAATCGATAAAAAAAAACAATAATTCATGTCTCGAAAACCTTAGTAAGTATGATTTTCAAGCTAAGCGGCCCATTTTACATAAGAAAAAAATAGTGACAACTGCAAAACAAAATCCTTTTCTTAATTTTGTAAGCTAGTGTAATTATTTTTTATTAAAATTTTACATAAATAATTATTATGAGATTATCGGATTGATGGCTCAAATAAAAATTATTTCTGTAGATTACATTTCACATAGCTATTAACTAAAAATTAATTTTCATACGAGAAAAAAATAAATGTAAAACACTTTCATCGAAGCGTACAGCTAGCCAGGCGAGCCATTGCCGTTCAAGCATATGAGCGAATGTCCAATATGAAGACTTTTTTTTAACACGTTATATGAAAGGAAAACTTAAAGAAAAATAAATGCTCGTAGCAAAACACTTTTCATTTTTGAAGAAAAATTGCACATCAAGAAAATTAGCAATAATCATCAAGTGAAAATGAACGACAGGAGGAGAAAACAATTTGAAAAGAGAAAAGCAGGAAAATACAAGTATTACAGCAAAAGCAAGAAATTGAAAGAAAAACTTTGAAAACAAAAATCCATATATTTTTGCAAGAAATCTCACCGATACAAATGGGTAATAATAATGTCCATATATGTGAAAAGCGTCATTTATTAACAAAAAAAAAAAAAAACTTTTTTTTTCTTCATATGAAAAATACAAATTGCCATTATTAAACGCTGACAATCATATATTTTTAAATACTTCTCATATGTTGCAAAGTTAATTTTCTTTAAAATTTAATAATGTTGGTTTATTTGAATGTTGCTTGTGCATAGCAATAGGTCATTTAATGTTATTGCCGCCGGTGATAGTGTCGTCCGTCGGTGATTGTTGTTTTACTGGTGAAATAAATGGGATTTACTGATTAGCTTAATAAGATAATTTAAATTATTTAAAAAATAAGAAGAGATTAAAGTTCAGCTAATGAGTACAATTAACCTCTACAAATACGCATAGTTTCTAATGTGATACGTGCTAGTGCTCAAAGGAAGCAAAACTTAAGTGCCTCATAGGCTAATAGTTTGAATTATTTACCCCAAACTTTTAGCTCGCCGTGTCCAGTGCATTTGAGAATTAACTATTCATTTTAAGCCAGTCGTAATCCTTCGCTTTTTTTAATAAAATTATAACTTTCACCAAACGTACTGCAATGATAACCATGAAATCGTAATTTCCCTACATCGCAATCCAGTGATAACCATGAAAATTTATAATTATTTCCCATAAATTTCGCCGACTTTTTTCTAACTTTAAGAAATATATTAATTTAATTGAAAAAATCGCAAAATTTCAAGCGTCATTAACTATTCAATTATTTCCATTGAAAATTCAAATAATGTGAAGGTGAATGGTTGAGATGGTCTTCGAAATAAAATTGACTTTCCAACCGATACCTGAACACACAATTTTCCTTAAATGTACGAAATTATTCTAAAATTTACTTACAGAAAAAAAAGGTCCTCACTTTTGCCATCTCAAAAACTCTAACAAAATTAGTTATATTTCACATTAAATTAATTACAAAATCTGCACATAAGCACTTAACCTGCAATAATCTGATATCTCTTTTGAAGTAGTTTTAATATTTTCTGGCGTTTTTCGCTTAATTTTTTATTAAAGTTTTTAGTTTTTTTTTAAAAAATAACACCGCAAACAAATGTGTTATTGTTTTTATTGTTGTTATTGTTGATACTGTTGCTGAAGTTGCTCTTTTATTGTTGTTGGTGTTCTTGCTTTTGTTTTTTCAACAAACCCCAAAATTTCAAGTAAATTTGTAGAGCTCGTTCACTTTCCTTCCTTAAAAAATTCCGAAATCCAAGAAAACCAGCTTAGAATAGCACACCATTTGAAAGGACATGAAATGCGCTTTCTTTTTTATTAATTTAAATGTTTACTGAATAAAAACTTTTCCAAAAAAATAACGCTTTTTAAGAAAATAAATTGACCAGAAACTTAAATAAATTGTAATATCTCGAAAATTTTCAAAAACTATAGCTGAAATTTCAAACTTTTATTAGTTTATATTATAGTTCATTAAATTATCTTTCATATGACATCCATATTTTGAAAATTGATCCAGGGGTTCCCAAATTATGACAATGATTTCATTAAAAGCTATATCTCCGACTTCTGATGGCTATATCTCCGAAAATAGATGCGTCACCCAACTTTTGATTCCATATTCGTGTTCAGTATTGAAAGCCTCGTAAGGAAGTAAAATTTTATTAAAATATGAGTGGCACTCCCAAAGTAAACTTATGCCATAAAAATTGTCAAAATACTTATGCCACCCACAAAATGGTTTTTTACCTTTTAAATATACTGCAGCACTTAAATCAGCAGAGAAAATACGCAGCTTTTTTGTTCTTTTTGACACCTAGCATGTGTTATTTCTTTTACATAAGTTTATAGTACCGTTAGCATTGACAGTTAGCCATTGCAGAAAGAACACTAAAACGCACATATTTGTCAAAATATATATGCCGACCACTGTACGTCCACAACTCACACCACGATTGCTTGCAGCTAGAAGTTATCGATCCTAGATATGCCTGTTATGCCGGTAAAGCCTGTTATATGCGTTATGCCATTGGTGAAAAGAACTTCATACCAATTTTAGGTAGCAACATCAGTAATAAGTCTTTGATAAGATTATACCCTAAGAACTATATATTTCCATAAAGAAGAACAATCCACACAATAGCTGTAATATTAATTGGCTTGCAATGAACAACCAAAAGATTGGGGAAAATTTTTGAAATCGTCTTCTTAAAGATTTTCGAATATGCAGTGAACCTTTACTAAGTCTACTGACATAAATATGGATTAATAAGGCAAAAGTTAAGATAATTTTAACAGTCTATTTCCTACACTTGTTATTGTTGAGTACACATGTCTAGGCATATAATGCCTCACAATATTTCGACAGCCCGTAGTATATATGCAATTTCAAAATAATCTACAGAAAAATAAATAGCTACAATTTTCTTTAACCTTAAATATTAAATCGTACCTGCTTTTGGGTGAACTAGACTAATTTACAGAAGCTGTCAATGGAACAATATGAAATAAAAAATCATCGTACCGCAGAAACCTTCATTTACCGAAGAAGACAAGATGTCTCAATACACTTAAACTTAAACTTAACTATCACCATTAAGCCATAACTAAGTGGAGTTTTCTTTTTATGGCAACGACAGCAACACAGTTTAACTCGATACGAAAGAGTTTGAAAAGAGATAATATAAAAGAAGGGTTAAGTAGAACTTGCAACAAGAATTGAAAGCAAAACAACAGCCTTAACAAGTGCATTTTTATTAAACCTGGTCGTCATGGTATTGTGAAGTTAAAAGTTGCAGTTGCACTTGTTACTGCAGCAGCAGTAAACCAAAAACTTGGACTTGATCGTAGTAGTCATCATAAGGCAATCTGTCTTTTCTCCTTCTTTTCTCATAGTTGATCCACACCTTTGGAAATTTTTGTAATTGTTATGCTTCGTTTAACAAAGGTTCTTAAAAAAATAAATTTTGTATTTATAGACATTAGAGTGTATGTAATAATGACTCTAGTCATACCTCAGCTACTAAAATGAACTGAACTAAAATAGCATTCAATTCGAAGCACATTTGAGCGAATTTTTTTTTTTTTGATAAGGTACACTCTTATATTTATAAGAAAATAATTTTTACATGCACCGTTCGTAGCACTTAAAAGCGAAGCCATTGAAGAGGCAGGCTATTGCAAGAATTTATTGTTTTTGATTGCAGTTATTGTTGTTGATAACCATGTTCCCAATGAAGGCTCTGCTGTCTTGAATTTTTTCAGTTCAGTAGTCATTTTGTTCCCCTTCATGAAAACCTTTGATATGTCAGAGTCAAAAAGAGTAAACAAGTGTTTGTCTTGAAGAAATTATTTAGTTTCTTTGGCTATGCTTAGATTTGCTTAAAGAGAAAATCTATCTTCTAGTATATGATTTATGATCTGTTGGAAATTTTTAGTTTTAAAATTCTTTGAGAAACCTCAATGATTTTGATTTTAACACCTTTGTGCATATTTGTGGTTAGTGTGAATAGAGAGAATAACAAAGTCTGTTGTAATTTAAATAATTTTAGAATTTTTAGCTTTAAGACTTTTTTTTTTTAATTTAATAAACTTTTGTTGTATTAACTGGAAACAAAAAAAAAACTTTAGCGCAATAGTTTCGCATCTTTGCATTGTTAAATATGTTTCTTTTGTGCCAAAGTATTGATTTAAAGGAGATATCAGTGTACACTGTATTTAAAAATGAGACTAACGTTCTGAAGGAATATCGACTGATATCAATGTACGGTAATTTTTGGCCGCTAACCTCGAATCTCATAATTTAACCAGATTTATTTCACGTCTGGGAGGTATGGTGTCTGAGACAAAGTTGTTCCTAAAGTGAAATTTCTTCACTTTATCCCACCAGCACCGGTCCTGAACCTCCCAATGAAACATTTCAGTCAACTTTTCCTAAAAAATTTAAAGTTTGTTCCGTATGTGAAGCAAAATCTCTCAGACTTGAAATAAAAAAGTCGTAGAAGAGCATTACCGGATAATTTACCTTTATCTCAAAATGCTGACGTGCTGGATAAAATTTGATAGGAGATGGCGGGTAGCAGCCAGTGACATCAAAAATGCCATCATCGCGGATTTGAAAAATTCTAGTGAAAATTTACTGGTATGACCAGATTTTTCTTGTCGGAAGTAGTTTTAAGAAATTTCGTGCTCTTTGAAAAAAATTCTATTCTGACAACCCATTCTCTGCCTTTCGGAGCCTCTCACCTTTTGTATAAAACTATTGTTTTCTTAAAAAGCTTTTAGAACTGACAACGACTATGGAATTAAAAGTTGGGGAATGAATCTAGTTTCGGAGATATAGACATCGGAAGTCGAGAATATAGCTTTTAATAAAATCATTATAAGATGGGAACCCCTATAATGTTTTTCAAAATATGTTTATCATATGAAAGGTAATTTAATAAGATGCTATATTGGTTCAGATAAAAATTTTAAAATCTCTGCTTTAGTTTTCGAGATATGACAATTTTTTCTAAGTTTCTGAACAATTTTTCTTAAAAAACCGTTATTGTTTCCAAAAAACAAAATTACCATACATTTTTATTGATACATTGCGAAAGCACTTTTACTTCTTTTCAAATAATGTACGATTCAGTGTTGGTTTTTCTTTGCCAACCGAATATTTTAAGCAAAAGAAATGAACGAGCTCTAGAAATTTTCTTGAAATATTAGAAGAAATATTTTTGAGCCCTTGGCAAAACACTTAATAATCCTCCTTAAACTCTAAATCAGGGGCTATAGCCGCCTCTGGCTCTACCACAATTCGATGCTGCCCAGAACCTCAGGCAAGCCCAAAAAAAAAACCAAATTCTTAATGTTTTTATTTTTCAAAATTTTTACTGGTGTTGTAATTTTCGACCCAACATGACAAAACTCAATGTCGATCCTTTTCTATCATTTAATTCAATCAAAATGTTTTTCGAAAAACAAGTCGGAGGCTTTCCTAGGCATATATGTACAAGATTCATTATCGATGTAAGTGAAAGGACGCTGCGGTGCTTTTGAAATATGTACAACTTAATAATAAAACACTTTGATCATAAAATATTTTAAAAATTTTCATGCCAATGTTCATCAATAAATTTTTTAATCTAAATTTATATATATTTTTTTTTATTTGTAGGATCACCGTGGCACGTTGAAATAATGTCGACCCCCGGTCTAACAGCGCTCGGCGAATCGACACGCCTCGTACCAGCCAATACACCGGCGGTTTTTGAGATACTGCCGCCTCCTGGACAAAGCCTTACCAAAGGCGAGTGCGTGGCAACAGTTTTGACACCAAATAAATCAAAACTGAATGCCAGAGTCACCCATGAGGCGGCAAATGGTGCTGCACGCATTGAGTTTGTACCCACTGAAGTGGGTACGCACATCATTGAAGCATCTATTAATGAGACGAAAATTGCTGGCGGACCTTTGATAGCAAAGGTCTACGATGCCAGTCTAATACAAGTGACCGATGTTAATGGTGGTGTTGTCGGTCAACCATGTCAATTTCGTGTCGATGCAAGTGCAGCCGGCGAAGGTCAATTGGAGATTTCAATAAATGAAGGCGAAGTACCAAACCACGTACAAGTGGTAGGCGGTGGACGCTGTTTGGTCTCCTTTACGCCAGAACAGGCTAAATCACATTTGATCGATATTAAATTTAATGGTGAAACAGTGCGTGGTTGTCCATTTGTTTGCTCAGTAGCGGATACATCACGCGTTATACTAAATCTCACAAATCTTGAATTGATACCTGTCAATCGACCGGCTTCATTCCATATTACAGTAAGTGGTGGTGGTGCCGCCGAGTTGGCAGTTAGTGTACGCGGTCCACATGGCGAATTGCCAGTGCGCGTAACGGGCGACATACATGCCGGTTTTACAGCCGAATTTACACCAGTAACAGTTGGTGGACATTCCATTAATGTCGAGTATAATGGCTTCCCTGTACAGGGTACACCGTTCTTGGCGAAATCACATGATGCCACAAAAGTTGTCGTAGGTAGTGTATCACGTGGTACTGTAGGGCGTGCTGTACAGTTTACAGTAGATGCTGGTGATGCCGGTGAAGGCAATTTGGAAATAACAATTTCAGCCAAAGGCCATAATATACCGACACAAGTGCATCCGCAAGGAAATGCAAGGTGAGTTCGAAAATAAATTACCTCTTTCTAAATTTTTAGGATAAAATTATCTTTACTTTGCAGATTCTCCGTTTCGTTTGTACCGGCTGAGGCATGTGAGCATACAATTAATGTATCCTTTAATAAAATGCCCGTACCTGGTTGCCCTATAACCGTTAATATAAGCGGTGGCATGGCAGGACCACAAGTTTCTCTTGGTGGTCCTGGACCTGTACATCAATCGAATTCTTTTGTTATCAATCACACCGGCGGCCGTTTAGAAGATATCGAAGTAAATGTTGAAGGTGAGTTTTGAAATTCCCATATCATCGTTATCCGATATTTAATATTTACTAATATTTTGGCCATTTCGGTGCAAAATTGTATTTTCCTTTTATGTTCGTTTTTATGTTTAGTTCGTTTGCAAGTTTTGAGTTATGTACTTGTTATTGTTTCTTAAAATTGGATTTTTATCATTCACATTCTACACTTTGTCATTTCATATCATATCATTTTTACACGAACAACCACAATTTCACAAATTATTGAACTGTTTATCTATACAAAAAATGTATGGACCAAATTGTGATTTCAATGGTTTATGTTTTTGGAATGCCACTATCATTTTTCTTTGATTTTGTCTTTGTATGTATATATGTCATATGTTTGTGTATATGCGACCTTTGAATTTAAGCTCCTATGTGCATGTTTGTAATTTTTTCTTTAATGTTTGCTGAAATGCACCAGAATAAGATGTTGTATATTTTAGATATATGTATACATATATGCTTAATATATTACAACCTCTTAGTAATATCGATTTAATCTATCTCCTAGAAATTGAAAGGTAAAACCAAAGAAGTTGTTTTATGCTCTTTTCTTAATAAAGATTCATTCAGTTTCAGCAATAGTCAAATCAGTGCATGCTCAATCCCTCCTATGAGGAGGTCATCAGTAATCATAAAGTTAACTCTCAGTGCATTACAAAGTCAAAAGTAGTAAGTAGTCAGACACTAGTTACTACCTCAAACAGCATTTCAATAACCAAATTCATTTGTAAAGGGAGAAACACGTCTTTTGTAGCATACTCCTACCGATGTTCCTTGGAGTCACCAAGATCTGAGGTAATACATTTTTATGTTCCTTCTTCGTAGGGAGTCCTTGTGGGAGATTAGTTACTTTTTTTCACAAAGCAAATTTTTCATCAAGAGCCTATCGCTGAGTACGTCTCGGAAGAGAAAACAGCTTCAGTGGCTTGGCAACTTTCATTCTCACAAGGTTCAAAGATTCCATGATAACCTGCTTAAATACTTTGACTGGCAGTTCCAGTCTCTCCAATTGTTGCTAAGATATCGATGTTGTACAGTCCACACATCTGACGAATGCGAGAAAATTTTGCACTTCATTATGACCTAATATACCATGTAGGGTAACTGCAGTGGTATATTTTCGAAATAAAAAAATGCGGTTAAGTTTCAACTTTTTTTATTTTCGTTTTTTTTATGTAAAAGTAGAATATCGAAAGTTTGTTTAGTGATTATATATCTGGAATATAGCCGCCCACAGCCTTGAGACGACGCTCATATGATATTATGGTGAATATTGTTCCATGCACGGGTCAAATCCATCTTTAACTTTTTGCAGCACATGTCCTAGTATGCAAAATGCCCCAAATGTAGTAGTCTACCGGTTTTTAGACCGGGGAGGACGGCGGCCGAAATTCGTGTTTTATGAACGATGGAACGTTTTCTTCAAGACATTTTTGCGTTTTTCTGGCCTTATGTAAGTCCTGCCGGAAAGTTCAGCGCTCCAAACCAAAATGTTTGCGGGCCCATGATAGTAAGCCAGGCTGCTACAGTTTTTCCCAATAAATTTGTTGCTATATTTTGACCTCATTGTAGCCCATTGTTAGAAAAACGGGTAGAAAGACTAGCCATTTTCGGTAAACTGTCGCCTATACTATAATTTTACAAGCTTGTAGAGGCATGCTGATTTTTAATGAAATTTATTAGACCCCATTGCCAATATGCAATATGCTTCTTGACACGAAAACAGGCTTTATCTAGTTCTACTACTTAGTATGCAGCCTCACGCAAAATCTTAGCTTTAACTCATAAATAGAGTGAACTATAATAGAACTATATATATAGATGAGAAAATTTAGAATGATTTTTCGGCTATATTTTTTTTTTAAATAAGAGAAGAAGTAGTTAATCAAAATAAAATCAAAAACATTTATCCCGTAATGGTAATGCACGTTCTATATAGAACATGAACATGTACTCGTATTGTAGCTTTTTCCATTGAGCATATCAAAGTCATAGATCGTGATTTATGCTGACTTGTTTTTTTTTTGTATCACTTTGTTTCTTGTTTGCCCTATATATTTGCAATTTTCTATGCAAATGTCATATGCACGTTAGCAATTTCTTAATGCCCTGCTCTTTTTTCAACTCTTTTAATTGTAAGGTTCAGAACGTACGAGAGTTTCATAGCCGCTTTATAACTGTTCATCAATAGATTTTTTATTTGTTTATGAAATTTTAAGTTTTTAGAAGTAAATCGTACCTTCTGAACTTGAGGAATACTACATTATATTTTTCTATATTTGTGTTTATGACAATGTGTTTTTTCATTAGTTACATAAGAGTGGTCCAAAATACAAAAAATTACATATATATTAAGGTAGCCTTTTAGAAACCTTGAGTCTTAAGACTTGCAAAAAGTCCTTCAAAATAAAAATTACTTAGATATGGCGCTTGAGCTTTAAATTATTAAAAAAATCTTTACTATCTCTTAAGCTATAAGGAAGCTAAACAATATTTAAATTGTATATGATCAAGAATACTTCACTTGTAGAAGAAATAATTCTTAACAATTATGACTTAATTCGTAGAAATCAAACATGTTTAAGACAACAGAAATTGACTGAAGGTAGCCAAACTAGTTTCAACCATTGCTAAATTTTGTCATCAGTGATCTTTGCGCCGATGAAGGAGAATTTCAAAGCATGATATTTTCCCCTTTTTGCATAGATATTTGAGAGCCCAAAAACTTTGGCTTTGCTGTGTTTTACTTTTTGCTTTGGTTTTCAACAAATCTATGTGAAAAAGAAAACATATCAGGCTTAGAAATTCTCACATATTGACTCAAAGGCCACTGATGATTTCACTTAGCAACGGATGAAGCTAATATAACTAGCTTAAGCGGGTTTTAGTTGCTTTTTGTTTTTATTTTTTTTTTTTTTTTTTTGTATTATCACATACTTTATTGTACTGTTTTGGGTACTCTGATACCCACTTTCAAAATGTTAGTTCCTACGTAAGAGTCTTATGCCATTATATTTGTATAAAATTTTAAACAGTTGGAATTTTTTATAGCAAAGAGTTTACGTTTTTTTGCAAGATTTGCAGTTTGCAAGAACTAAATAAATTTTGCTAAGTAAAGTTTTATAAACATTTAAGGTGAAATCAGAAAGTGGTCAATTGGCAGTTCAGATTCCTTATGAATTAATTATATATTTGAAGTGCTGTCTGGTCTGATAAACACGGCAGGGAAAACTCTGTATTAAGTAAAACCAAAAATTGAATGAAGTATTTTTGATGAAATGCAATTTCAATTTTGTGAATATATATATACAGCTCACTGGAATGAACTTTTTTAAGCACTAAAGTTTCTGGAAAGCCGCATGCACCAAAAAACAAAAATGTTTTTTTTTATTTTTCCCAACCCATTTTGAATCACTCTAATGAATATTTGTATAATTGTCTACACGTTTGTATAAGTATATGTATTTACTATCTGTGTGTACTTATGTGTCTAATTACGTTTTATTTTATTTTATTTTATTTTGTTTCTTAATTTTTGACATGATTTCAACTTACTTTTGTATCTATATTATATTTCAGGGCGGCGAAAACTTTTGTACTAGACTCTTTAATGCATATAAATATTTCAAATTTATGACACACCTTTCCAATATTATATCCATATTTAACTATACAATTATTGCATATCTACAGAATTTAAAGTTTTATTTTACTATTTTAATATGATTAAATTTTGAAGTTTGGATTTATACATATATTTACTATGATATTACCCTGTGAAAATTATATTGACCTTAATTAACCTTTGCTAACTTATATTGAATTATTGCCGTCAGCAAAAAGAAAAAAAAATAAGTTAAATTTGTAGAAATTAATATTTTTATTAGTCATTGAAGAGAGTTTTTTTTATTTTTGTTTACTAATTTGTTTATTACATATAATGTTATTAATAATATGATAATAAAATTTATTCACAAAGGTTTTTTTTACTACTTGAAATAAATGTAAATTGAAAAAAACCCAATAATAAGTACTTTATATTACTGAGGGCCGAATACTTTTTTAAAAGATATTTTACTTTAGGTGTAAATATATATATTTTATAGTTAAATTCAGGGCTTATATGGTGATGGTACTACTGTAAATTTGTAGAGTAGTTTATTTTGTACTGAGTTATTCAAAATTGAGCCTATTTCAGTTTGAAGGTCTTATCTTGATATAAAATATTAATGAACCTTGACGAGACTAATAGAGAAATGTGTAGCAACTTTCTTTGGAACAACTATATATAATATTTCAAAAGTTTCAAAATTTCTCTAACAACCCATTGTCTGGCATGCGTCCTTCTCATTGAAGGCTTTGATATTTCTTTTATATTTTGCGCTCGTTAAAAACATTTTGATAATTTAACTACCAAAAGCTAATAAATAGTTAATACTCATCACAATTAAACGCTATTTTCTACCACACACTGCCATCATAATAAATACATTTGATAACAATTTAAAACAAAAAAAACTAATCAAAACATTTTTCAAAATTTTTCTTACTTACAAACAAAAATAAAAAACAAAATTTATTAACAACCATAAAATTACAAATGCAACAAAAAACCTATTTTTCACTACGTAATCTTTTTCCGTGCAATGCTACGCAAAAAAAATCAAATAAATAAAAAAACAAAACTTTATAAAATTTAACTCAAATTAAATAAAAATAAATAAATAATGCAAAAAACGAAAAAAAAAAAAATCACCAAACGAAAACCTAATTCGAATACAACAGGACCTGCTGGTCAATCTGTGCCCGCACAAGTTCAACAGACATCTGAAGGTGTTTTTAAAGCGGAATTTGTACCACGCATCGTTGGTGAACATCGTGTTCATGTTACAGTAAATAATCTATCAACAGCTGGTAGTCCATATGCTGCCAAGGTAAGTTAATTTTTATTAAAAAAAATTAGTTAATATAATGCAGGATTGGCCGGTTCGCAGCAGTCATACTTTAGGAATCGATTCCGTGGTTTTTTGTGAGTAAAAAAATTGTATGGGAGGGGAATTGTACATATCTTGAGTGGTTATTTAACATAATTTAGTACAGCTCCGAATCGCCGAGAAAGACCATTTTGGAGCCTTTTCTAAAAAAAAAAAAAATTTCCAGCAAACGATGAGGAAAGGTCAAAATAATATTAATAACATAATTTGGGACAAGCCCAGAAGAGACTGTTTTGAACTAATTTCATAAAAAAAGTCTTACATCAATCGATGCGTAAAAGTCTAAAATAGATTTTAAACATAATATGAAACGGCCCTGGAAGACCCTGTTTTAGACACATATCCAAAAAAAATTTGTTGCACCAATCAAAAAGAAAGGTCGAAAATGGATTTTTAGCATTATTTGAGACGATCCCGGACTCCGGAAGAGACCAATCGATGCAGAAGGTCACATTTTCTATGACATACCGGTATTCAAGGTCAAAGGTAACTAGCAGAAAGGTTTTTCGCTATTATTTCACTTCCAATTAACCGGACACAAATTCAATCTGTACAGAAGTTACAGTTAAAACAAATAAATTTCGAAGCTGTCGTGTAGCGCGACAAAAAAGCCTAGCTTTAAACGCGACGGCCATTATTTAAATCTTAAATAAAAATAAATAAGGTTAATCTACCTGAGTATACCTAGAGAATGTCGATAGGAATTTTAAAAATTTTAATTTTTTGTTAAAAGGTGAGCATTTCAATATAAAGTCCGTTCATGATCCCTAAAATTTGTACTTGAATGTTAATAAGAAAAAAGAGAAATACAAAAATCTAAAAAATTCGACAACATTCTCTAGATAAAGTTGCAAAACAAAAATGTATTTCTTGAAAAATTTACAGTGGTTTAAACATTTTAGGAGCATTTCCAACAGAAACGAATAGACTGAATGAGCATTAACGAACGTCCACGTACCACCAATTTACAGACCTTACCTTCGTTTCAGACAAATCTAAAAAGAACTCGCTCGAGATAGAGGAAGGTAGAAAGCTTCTATTTTCAGGCCATGATCACTCTACAATAAAATAGTTAATTGAGGCATAATTTATATATAATGGTAGGCAGGTCTGTAAGGATTGAAAACGGGCTAAGTCAGTCTATGAAAAATTAAACTAATTCTAGTAATGGCATGGACATGCATTAAATATAAAAAGGGCAGTATTGAACATGTAGGCGTAGCTTCTTCCATTCAAAGAAAACTGAAAACGCAATATTGAGGAATCTTTTAAAGATAAAGCTGCCAAACTTGTACCTTCCATACAAAAAATGACTTCAAATGTTGTATTGAGAGTGCTCTTTAAGTAACTGTGTTGCCCATATCGATATCTCCATACCGACAAGCAAATATTAACACTCGCCTAAAAGTGGGCGATTTGCCAGACTGGACATTATTATTTCAAATAAATTTAATCGATCTCTAGCTCAAACCCTATACACAGTTGGGTACTGCCTTGAAGTTTTTGTCTCGGAATAGATTGAGTCAACACATTTGTGCTTACTCTCTATCAATATTTTCGAGTTATCACTATGTTCCGTTTAGATTAACTGATACATCTTAATTCTTTTCTTCGATAATAAAAATATTCTGATTTTTCACACCCTCCAGGTTTACGATGTCAATGCCATTAAAGTGAAAAATGTCAGTAGCGGTACTGTTGGAAAAGCAGTCACGTTCCTTGTCGAAACATCACAAGCTGGTCCCGGTAACCTCGAAGTAACTGTCAATGGTGGCCGTGTACCCACTTCGGCACAAGCACAAGGACAACACACTTATGCCATTAGTTTTACACCACGCGAAGCACAGAATCACACAGTCGAATTGCGTTTCAATGGACAGGATGTACCTGGCTCTCCATTTACTTGCCGTGTTTCAGCAGCAGCGCGTATTCAATCACCTGAAACAATGGACAAAGTTAGTGTCGGACGTTTATTTGAATTCATTGTTGAGTCCGATACTGAACCGAATGTTGAAGTTTTGGGTCCCGCACGACGTAGTGTACCCGTAAAGATTGATGATATACCACAAGTTGGTTATAATATTAAATTTGAGCCAGTTGAAGTAGGTGATCATTCCATTGAGGTACGTCTGCCAGGAGGTGGACATGTCGAAGGCAGTCCTTTCTTATTGAAAGCATATTCAGCGGAAAAAGTTATCGTCACTGATATACGTCCTGGTGTTGTTGGTAAAAGTGTTAGTTTTGGCATTAATGCCAGTCAAGCTGGTGCTGGTAACTTAGAGATAATTGTTGCGGTCAACGGTAAAAATGTGCCAAACTTTGTGCAGTCAGAAGGCAATGCACGCTTTAAGGTGAATTTTAAGCCAACCGAAGCAGCAGCACATTCGCTATCAGTGCGTTTTAATGGACATCCAGTTCCTGGTTCACCATTTACTTGTCATATCACTGCAGCGCCAGTCAGTTTACCACGCGCCATAGCATCTGGTGAGGGACTGAAGCAGGCCGCTGTCAAAATGGATAGTTCTTTTGATTTGGATGGTTTTGAGGGTGTTGAGCCGCAAATTTTTGTCACCTCACCATCGGGTGATAATGTACCCTGTTTAATCAATGGTAGCGGAGATTCATACACCGCCTCTTTCTGTCCCACATTTGTTGGACGTCATTTGATTAGCGTTACTGCCAATGATCAACACATTAATGGTTCGCCATTTTCATGCAATGTCTTTGATGTTTCGCGCGTTAGCATTAGTGGTTTGGATCAACAATTGGGTCCCGCTGCAATAGGTATACCAGTTACTTTCAGTGTTGATGCTGCCGGTGCTGGTGAAGGTACTTTAGAGTTGGTGGTCTCCACAGACACCAGCACTGTTAAGGCAGAGGTTGTTGCTTGTGCACGCGGACTCTACGATGTCACCTTTGTGCCACAGAGCACCGAGCCGCACTATGTCAATATAACCTTTAATGAAGTGCCCGTCGATGGTAGTCCCTTTCGAGTTGATATACAACAGAATACACAGCACATACAAATTGGTAGCTTGGCAACTGTTGATTTCCCCTCTGATGATCAAATAGCAGAGATTGTTGGACCGGATCATAAGCCAGTACCGTATACTATTAGCAGACAGACTGCAGAGTTTCGTACACATATGACGGGCAACTATTTGATACGTTTTATTGATCGTGAGACCAGACAACATATGGGAACGCGTACGTTAACAGTATTTGATCCGGCTTTGGTGAAAATAGCTGAAGTTAGCGAAGCATTGTGTCATCGTCCTGCAACGATTTCAGTTTTACTTAATGAAGCCGGCCAAGGTGAGCTATCAGCAATGGTAAAATGTGGTGCTACTGAAGTACCACATTCTATTCGTGGACCGTCAAAACATGGTATATATGAAATTGTCTATCATCCAACACGTGTCGCACCACACAAGATCACAATATGGTACAATGATGTGCCGATATCACTTAAGCCACTAGAAATCAATGTGCTTCCTGCTGGTGCTGGCAAAGAGATCAGCGTTAGTGGTCTGGGATTGTATCAGTCACGAGTTGGTAAGACTACATCATTTTCGATCGATACTATCAAACGTCCGGCTAGAGAATTTGATGTCGTCGTATCAGGTCCTATTGGACAAGCCTTACCGGTACGGTGTTATCAAACTAAAAGTGGACATCTACAAGCGGAGTTTACCGTCAACAAACCAGGACAGTGTATAATTGGTAAGCACTATTTTAATTTTAAATTTTAGTGTGTCTACTTAAAACTTGTATTTTTAGAAGTACTTCATCAGTCGAAACCATTGCCTGGTAGTCCATTTACTTGTGAAGCTTTTGACACGAATCGCGTTGCTGTACAAGGCGTACCTAAGGGTCAAGTAGCTATACATAGTCCTATCAGTTTTTCAGGTAAATTGCTTTATTTATAGAATCAAGTCGTGTACTAAATTTTGCTTTCTTAGTTCGCACTGAAAATGCTGGTGTTGCTGAACTGGAAGCTTTCGCCGTCTCGCCCACAAATCAGAATCTTCCTGTTCACATAATCGAACAGTCAGATGGTACTTATAATGTTGAATTTGTGCCCTCTCAGCCTGGCAATCATAGACTCACAGTAATGTATGGTGGTGAAACTGTGCAAGGATCACCATTTACATTCACAGCATCAGCTACTGGTGCTAAGCCTGATACACGTGCCGCTGGCAATGGTTTGGAAGTTTGCCATCGCAATAAGGAAGCTTCATTTGTGGTCTATTGTCCGATAGCGCCAAACGTGCAAATCGAACGTGTCGATGAGTTTGGTGAACGTATTGAACCTAAAATTAAGGTGAGTTCTAATAATATTCGTTTGTTATCATATAACAACTTCGTTTACTTCCACAGGCTCTTGGTAACAATGAATGGCGCATTTCGTATACTATACTTTCTGTGGGACGTTATGAGATACGTGCAAGCTGTCCAAATCGCGGTTCACTACCCGGCTCACCATGGAATCTCTCTTGTGTGGATACTTCAAAAATAACTCCCGTTGGTGGTTGGGGCACACTACTCGATCATGAAGGTCGTCTAATACTGCCAGCGCGTATTGTATTTGATATTGAAAATTCTGGCCCCGGTGAATTAGGCTGCACCATTGATGGCATTGAAATTCCAGTAGATAAACTTAGTGATGGCAAGATACGACTCTTTATTGCTGCTGAAAATTTGGCACCCGGTGAACATGATCTTGATCTGACCTGGGGTGGGCTTTCCATTGTGCAGTGCCCACGTAGCGCTTATGCTACTGGACAGCAAGCTGCCGATAAAGTCATGTTAACTGGGCGTGGTTTAGCTGCCGCACAAGCAGGTGATGCTGCTCACTTTACAATTGATGCTACAAATGCACCGGCTGGACGTCCTGAGGTCATTTTGGTGCATCAGGATAATACCGCTGTACCCGTTAGTTTGGCACAGCCACGTCCAAATGAGAACATTTGGTTGGCTTCGTATACACCGCAGAAGTCATCTTCTGGTTCATTAACCTTGTCTGTCAAATGGAATGGACGTCTGGTCAAGGGGTGTCCACTCACTGTAGCGGTTGGATCTTCTATGGATGCATCGAAGGTTATTTGTTCTGGAGAGGGCTTGCGTCATGGCATTGTTGGCAAAGATATTAAATCATGGATTGACACTAGACGTGCTGGTCCGGGTGAATTAACAGCACATTGTGCAGGGCCAAGAAAAGTGGCTTATTGTGAATTGTACGATCATGGTGATGCTACATTTACGCTGAATATTAAGCCACAAGAGCCTGGACGGCATTTGTTGACCATTAAATATGGGGGACAGAATGTGCCTGGATCACCATTTGCTCTCAAAGTTGCTGGTGCACCAGATGCAAGCAAGGTTAGTTAGGTTTTTTATCTTTTGCCATTCCGTTATGAAATTGGTTCGAGTCATATATCAAAATATGTATTTATCGATAACTTTCACAGGTTCGCGTTTATGGTCCCGGCATTGAACATGGCGTTTTAGCTACATTCCAGTCACGTTTCATATGCGATACACGCGGCGCTGGCGCCGGTCAACTAACAGTGCGTGTACGCGGTCCCAAGGGCGCATTCCGCGTGGAGATGCAACGTGAAAGTCAAAAGGATCGCACTATCTTGTGCAAGGTAAGCAATTCGTACATATTTTCAATAATAAAAAATTTTAATTTTCACGATTCTCCACAGTATGATCCAACGGAACCCGGCGATTATCGTGTAGAAGTTAAATGGGCTGGTGAATTTGTACCTGGCTCTCCATTCCCTGTCATGATCTATGATACCGAAGAGGAATTACGACGATATTTACAGGGGATATGAGGGCAAAGCAGCATTAGTACCATTATCCTGCATAGCCCCGCCCTTAACCAACTAGCCCACCATCACCATCAACAGCAGCAACAACAACAACAACAGCAGCCACATCATTTGCCACTTATACATCAACCACTTCATCAGACTCAATTGCGTGTCTCACCAATGCTGAGCAGCCAACAGCAATTGCATCAGCATTATATTGGTAATCCGGAATTTATCTATGAGATTGGTTCACGTACATGCCTGAGTCGTCGCTGTCGACAGGATCCGGCCTGTACTATACTCTGATATACATACGTAAAAAAGATATAATGGACATTACATAGTTATGAAATAACTTGGAAATTATTAACTGAATAATCATCACAATGACGTAAAATTTACAGTAAAGCAACAAATTAATATATAAAAATTCTTTTATAAAACAAAGCAACGACACTTCTTAATGTTATATACGTATAAGCTAAGCAATGCAAACTTAAAAAAAAAAAATTATAATAAAATTAATTTTTCGTGTTATTAATTCTTTTAAATTTTAACTCTTAATTATTTTACTACAAAATGTTTTATTTGACATTCGAACAAAAAAATAAAAAAATATTTACAATATTATAAAAATATTTGTATTCATGAGTGTTTTACGTTTATTTTATAGTTTAATAAATTAAATTTATATTTTAAAAAAATCTATTAACATTTTTTTCTGAAGTGCTGGTTTACAATTCTATGTCCATTTTCTTTCGTGAATGATTGCGATCCAATTTTTTCCACGTTTGGTGTAGAGATACTTTATAGCACGTAGATCTGCTATGAAAATACCACGCCCACATTTTCAATTCCGCCATAGTTAGGTTCAATAAATTATATTCGTGATCGGCATTGCATAATTTTTGAGATAAGACGTAATTGGTCATAAAATTTAAGACGGTGACACACAAACTGGTACAATGCAGTCCGATTTTGATTAAGAAACAGTTTTTTATAAACAACATCCTTACATCAAATTTTAGTTTGAGTTTGTTTCTTTTTCTCATAACGTTTAAACGAGCATTTCTTTGAAAATAATGAATTTAGTTTCATTAGAAATTTAATTTTCTTCAAAACATTGCTATCAGGCATTTAAAAAATATAATTTAATTCAGCAATTCACATTTTTGTAAAAACGTCGTTTTTCCATATTGATGAAATGGAAACCAATACTGTTTGCGCCATTCACAGGTTTGATCTAAGAGGGTAATGGGGGAGTTTTCTTTAGGTCCAATGCAAAAACATGGTATCGAAAAAAATCACCTTATATTTTCAAACAAATTAACTCGTTTTATAATAATAGTTAAAACCGAAAACGGCAACACTTACTGATTAAGACCACATATTTCCTTGGAGAAGCACTGCTCAAAATTGCAGTATAAAACATTTTAAGAGCACTGAGAACAACACGACAGCAAATGTTGTACTTTGACAGCTACTCCAATATACATATAGCATAGCATTTATAGCCCTAAGAACTCATATAAAGGGTGATTCAATTTGAGGTTTCAATTTTAATGTGATATAAAATGCATGAGGTTGTAATATGAAGTTTAAATGTAGATATTAAACATAGAAAATGATGTAGGCGGAATTGCCCTCACGAGCATAATTGACTTTCACCTTTTTCATAAAATTCCCCATTAATTTTCAGTATAAGGGCTGTGGTAGTTCACGAATAACGCAACGTTCTTCTCTTCAATACCGTTCTAGAACTAAAATGCTTGGATGTCCAATATCCGCTGTTCATTTTCGACAGAGAAAAGTATTGCCAGATATAAAATGTAACCTGCAATTGAATCACTCTTTTCATAAATATGTAACAATCTTTGCATTTAACATTTAGTTTGAAGCATTTAACCTAAGCCGAAAAAGTCTTAAGATCAAAGGTTATTTCCAAGCTCTTTGACTTTCATGTATGTATCAGTCATGAACCCCACCAAGGTCTACAGAATTGCTGAAGTCTGAAAGGTTTGGAACCGTGGAAAATTTATGTACAATTTACCCAAGCAGAGTTATCGTTTTCAAAATAAAGTTTAGCAGTACATTTTATATAATTTTAACACGGTTATGAGTACATAGTTGATAAGTACATAGCCGCAAAGTAAATTAATTAACTAATACCTAATGACGAAGCTTTAGAGCCAGCGCTGTGATAATAGAGATGGTAATTTAGGCTTGAAGAAAATATTTAAGTCTTTGTAAGCACTCGAGACAGCTATACCTACTATGTTTTCAAAATATGAGATTGAAAACGTTAAGGTTTAGAAGTAAAGATCTGCGAAGAGTAAATGCAAATAATTAGTTGATGGATATCATTTTAAAAACTTAAGTTAGCTCCTTAGCACCAAATACGAATATTTAGAAGATTTTATAATATTGAGAAATTTATGAGAAGTTCTTTAGTAACTTAGTTCAAATGCGTTTCCTATTCTCCTCGCTAATTACTTAAAAAGTTAAATATTTTTTTTAAGGTAAATAATTGTTATTCTCTTGATCTTTCGGAAGCACATTTAGTATTTTTTTTTTTTAGATAGCAACGTCTCCGACATCACCAACGAGATAAAAAATGTCACGTACAAAATTAAGTGTTGGTTAAACATTAACTGTAACTTTAACTTCCCTTTATAAGTTTTCTATCCTACCATCCATAATATCAGTAATGTCTAAAAACCTTGCGATGTTTTTCGGACTATTTGCATGATGTTATTTGGCAATAGTCCGAAATTGGAAATTTTTTGAACAAAAAAAAAAAAAAACCATTTGGGTAGTTTCCAAATCATGAAATACATATTGTAGCGAAAATTGGTTTATGCCAGAAAATGCTCGAAATGAAAATTAAACAATACTAGCTGCCATAGAAAAACACTTGCATCGCTGACTACCGTCTAGCGGCTGTTAGTGTGGTTTCTGTACTAGCTAGCATCACTGACCGTAGAACACCATCCAGCGACTTCTAGCATGTTTTCTGTACTATAAATGATAAAGTTTGAGCGTTAGTGTAGTACGACATTATCAACGTCGATAATCGCCATATAGAATGTACCGGAAACGACATTCTAGACAGTGCCAGATGGTTCTAGAAAATTATGACTTTAGTATAAAAGGCAGTCATCTGAGCAGTCGAGATACAGTTGATATTGAACAGTTGAACACAGTGGATCTTAAGTGAGACAGTTGAACTTAAGTACTAAAGTGATACAGTGGATATTTTAAGTAATAAAGTGATACAGTGGATTTTAAGCTATATAAGCAAAAACGTTTGTGTATACAATTTGAATGTAAATAGGAAATAAACAATTGTACTGTGTAAAAACTAACATTTGAGATTTAAATAAACCATTTTATAATTAAAAAAAAGATTGCGTCTTTCTTGATTGTTACACAATCCAGTGATCGAACTCAGAGAAGTATAAGAGATCGAAATTATTGTCAAAGGGACAGGAAATTTCGTAAAAATATGTTTTCATAATAAATTTAAAGTAGGTCTATTCGCGATAATAGTCCAACATGGCAACGCTAGGCATTAGCAAACAGCTTAGGAGGCACTGCAGCTCAACAGCTTGTCTTTAACTCAAAGGTTTGTGTCTAAGACAAAGATAAAGCGCCAATTTCTAAATTCATTTGATATGGTTATTTATCTTAGCTGGTGTAGTAAAGTGGACATAAATTTTATCTATTTTAATATTTGGCTATTTACTGCCAGATGGCAAATATGGAAATCAAAATATCATCATCCACGACGAGTGACATTGGTGTTTTAAAAACTGACACTAGAAATTTTGGTATGGCGCGTTATGCTTATATTTTTAGCTTTGATTCTCAACTAGTCAATTTAAAAAGTAAAATATAGTCAGCTTGCAGATTTTTAAAAGTCGGTTAACAAAGCTTACTGATGATTCCATGTAGCGGTGGTTGAGACAAGTAAACGCATTTAATTGCCCATTTTTGGTTCCCTGAATGCATTTTGCGCTTGTAATATTTTTGTGATTTTTGCACCAAAAGTACTGAAAAAAAAAGCTCAGCAAAAAACATATTATTAAATTTTGTTTTTCAAAAACACAAATAAAGAAATATATACTTTTTTGTTTCAGAGAATAAAGTTAATAATTAATTTGTCTGAAAAGAGCCACACCATTCGGCGTACTATAGTCGCGCTGTTGTCAGTGTAATAGCGCTGTCAGGAAATAAAAGAGGTGCACCGTGCACTACATCAGGCACCGCAGGTCATTGCCAGATCACAGTAACATCGGCAATCTGGTAATGACCTGAAACTTGTAGGAATACAATACAAGCTAACACGGCAGTAAGTACTACTTAAAAATTAGTCCATTGAACTTTTCGTTCTATATAATAGCTCAATTTTAATGAAAAGAATGTCATCTCTGACCGTTGAAATGATTTTGTTTTTTATTAAAATTCTTCCGATTTTTTCTCTCAGGTTTATAAGCCTCTAAAAATGTTGGCGATACTACAAGTATCGACTCCTACCACGGAAGAAACATTTTTAACGCCGAAATGCTTAAAAACTTTTCTTGTAAGCGAGAAAATTGTTAGGAGAGTAATAACAAAACTGAAGAAAAGGTAATTAACATCATTTTTGAACGTTTTCGAGACCTCGAAATCATTTTCTGCCTAAGCCTTGTCCTTATTTGCGTTTGTGTTCAACAAGGTACCCAATTCAAGTTAATATAGCTACTAAATTTTATTAAATAAGGTACATTTTTGAACGAAAACGCAGTTTATGTTTAGTTTGCAGCTTAAGTTGATTCTAATAATTAGCATAGGTGTCAATTTTTTCATTTATATGTTCTAATTAACCAATTTGCTACGGTCCTACGACACTTTAGTTCCCCATTCGTTTAAATTTTGCTAACACTTCTTTTAGTGCAGCACAGTAAATGCTGTGTGAAGGTTCGGTTTCTTTGACTGCACGTTTGAAGAAAAAAATTTATTCTTAAAAATCGTCGGTTTTTCATAAATTGTTTTAAAATATATTTAAAAAAAAAGACATTCGTGACAAAAATTATAATCAATTATGCGTTTGGTGAATATTGTACTATACAGAGTCGAGTGTTTTTTGTTAATTTTAAGTTCACAAGTTAATTGTACGCTATTTTTTCCTGGCAGCGGGTATGGTGTAGGTTGTTTCTAAATTCTCTGTATTACGTATTTATCTGCAATTTGTTATTGGTGTTGTCAGATTTCTTACGCTATTGCTGTGCCGTTGGATTTACCACATCGTAATGTATTTATTTCTTATAACTTTGAGGCGAACTATAACTATCCCTTCGAATTGAACATGCCGCCAATTTTGGTAAGATATTTAGTGTTTGGTACTTTGATAAATTCAATTACATTTTTTGTCAAGTTTTCATTTTATTAAAATGAGTGGTCACTTGTTGCTTTGAGTACCTTTATCACTTTTGAATCAATTCATCTAAACGCGCAAGTTTGCACAAATGTGCAAATAGGCAATTTTGCGCATTTTGGGCATAAACGCCCCTTCGAATATTTTGTGCAACTTGTGGCAGTTGATGAACATGTCAAATTTCAATTGTCAAAACATAAAAATTAATATGCCGAGAGAAAGAAATGGTTAGAGCTTTACTGAAGAACAACAAATTATAATTTACCCAAAACATAAGATATTCCGCCAATTACGGCAAGTTGATTATCATTTGTTTTGCACTTATGAAGTTGGCATGGAAATGAAAGACTTAAGCAATGTTAACAAAAAATAACTAATTTAATCTAATTTTAGATCGTTAAATAATATTTCAAATAGGATTTCAATACTATGATTTAAAAATCGATGAGTTTATTTATATCTTTGTAAAATTTAAAAGTTATGAGATTAATCGAAAGAGAATATTTTTTTTTAATCCATTTTTTGTGCTTGGTTGGATTCAGATCGAAAATTGCATGATTGTGCCAATTGTTTATGAACGGTTCCATAATTTTCACTTAAACATTGACTGGAACTTCAATTCCTCTTTATAAGTTTTCTGTACTACCATCAACAATATCAGTAGTGCCTAAATATGTCGCGAGAGTTTTCTTTTCCGGACTATTTGCATGATGTTATTTGGCATTAGCCTGAAATGGGAATTATTTTAACGAAAATAAAATCCAATTGGAAAATATCCAAATAAATATACATAAATAGATTTTTCCATAATAAATTTAAAGTAGGTCTATCCGCGATAATAGTCCCACATGGCAACGCTAGGCATAGGCAAACAGCTTAGGAGGCACTGCAGCTCGAAGGTTTGTGTTTAAAACAAAGTTAAAGTTTGTTCTTCCACAACAGCGTCAATTTCTAAATTCATTTGATATGGTTATTTCTTATCTTACAATTAGATGGCCTTGAAAAGTGGACATAAATTTTATCTATTTTAATATTTTGCTATTTGCTGCCAGATGGCAAATGTGGAATTCAATAAATTCAAAATGTCATCATCAACGACGAATGACATTGGTGTTTTAAAAACTGACACTAGAAATTTGGGTATGGTTATGTTTTTAATATATTGATCGATTACTGGTCGCGTCATTTAAAACAAATTAAAGTTTTTGAGCGCACAAAATGTTCCGGTACATAGATAACAGCGCATGCATCGCACGCATCATATACTTTGACAGAAGAATTGACTGCATGCCTTTATATGACGAGTGATATTGTATAAACAAAAGCGGCTGACGCGCTCGCTGCTTTCAATGCCGCTTTTGAAAATTTAGAGCAACTTATCAATAATTTATTTGTCATTTTACAGCTTCAAACAGAATTATATACATACATATTTGTGCAACTTTCAATTCAAGCAATTTCAATTTTTTGAAAATTGAAAATGAAAGCCAAATAGCTTCCGAACGTCAAACTAAAAGCGCGCGGTTTTTTTTCGACACCACACGCGTTAGTTCGGATCTTTTAGATAGTAAAAAGTTCACATTTTTACAGAGCAAAATATAAGGTGCCTAGTTTAAGTTAAAACCGCACATAAAGTCATTTTATAGCTGAGCGAGCTTTAAAATGTAATCGAGCTTAAGCATACTTATGGGGGAGGGGCAAAATGGTCCTCGTAATATTTTGATTTAGCATAATTATCAAATTTGATTGGGAGAGTTTGGAATTCTCGGCTTGGGATTTTTTACTTAAGCGAATATTCAAGGCTTTGTACTAGGGGAGCACTAAACTACGGTTACATAATTGCACAGGCCTAAAAAAAGTTCAGACTTGGTATTAAGGTCACATGTGATGTTGTCCATTGAATCCGAAAATGCCAAAATAAAAGATCTGCCTTTTCGATTTCGAGAAATTTAACCTTTAAAAGAAGAAAATGCCATATTTGTCCCTGACCATAAAATTTTTAGCAGTTCAACTATCTATCTGTGTTAAATTTTTCCTAACGTTGCGAGAATGCGTTTAACAAGCGTTACTACTTAGTAGAGAACATTTTTCGTATGAATACATAAAGTTCACTCTGATGAAATATTAACTGACGCACGCCTGCGTGTTTGAACATTTTGAATGTTTTCGAGGCTCCAAAATCATTTACTGACTTGGCTGCGTCCAACGAAAACTTATCTTATTCATGTTTGTGTTCAAAACGTAACTTCTTCTTGATTAATTAAATAAGATACCACTTTGAGCGAAAAGCGTGCATAAGGAAACTTTTGCGTTGGACGCAGTAATATCGAGTCAAACTGAGTTTATGCTTAGTTTGCACCTTTAGTTGATTCAAGTAATTAGCAAAGGTGTCAATTTTTTACATTTGTATGTTCTAATTAACAAATTTGCTACGGCGACACTTTAGTTCCCTATTCTTTTAAATTTTGCTAACACTTCTTTTAGTGCAGCAGTGTAAATGCTGTGTGACGGTTCGGTTTCTTTGACTGAACGTTTGAAGAAAAAAATTTATTCTTAAAAATTGTCAGTTTTTCATAAAAAATTTAAAAAATATTAAAAAAAAAAATTCGTTAGAAAAATAATAATAAATAATGCGTTTAGTGAACAGTGTCGTGTGTTGTTTGCTTTTTTTAAGTTCACAAGTAAATTGTACGTTATTTTTTCCTGCCAGCAGTACGTATGGTGTAGGTTTTTTTCTAAATTCTCCATAGTACGAATTTAACTGTAATTTGTTATTTGTATTGTCAGATTTTTGGTGCTATTGCTGTGCCGTTGGATTTACCACATCGTAATGTATTTATTTCTTATAACTTTGAGGCGAACTATAACTTACCATTCCAATTTGACATACCGCCAATTTTGGTAAGATATTTAGTGTTTGGTGATATAAAAAATTGTATTTTTTTTTTGTCAAGTTTTCAAATGTTATTACATAGATAAATTTGTTAAAATGAGTGGTAGTTAGAAGCAGTGGTTAAGCCAGGGGGCGGTACATTATTAGACGGCCAGAATTTTAAGGTACCGAGTAATCAATAGTTTATATTAAAACTCCAAAAATTACGTCGAAAACTTTAACGCTGGAAAATGCCAAATCTACGTATTAGATGTCTAGAAATAGTAATACAAAGATCTAAATGTTCTAAAATAGACTTGGTCCAATTTGTAGTAGTAAAGATCAGGAGCAAACTAAAATAAGGCCAGCTAACCTCCAATATTTTTTATACCTAATGAGAAGTAATTATAAATTCATCACAGGACTGCAAAATTGGAGGGAATTTCATCCTTAAGCATGAAAGATCAGACTAATACCAGACCACTCAAAAATAATGAGAAACGTTAGTTACAAAACCATAGCCAGAAGTGTGTCTATCCACCCAGGTATCTGCTTCAATATCTGATTTTGACATTTTTAATTTGACACATAAACAAAATACGAGACTCACGCAAAAATCTTAATTTTTGGACCACATCTGTTTCATCATTGAGAATTATTTTGCATTATTCTCAACCTTCGATATTTCTCGATAATGTTTGTTGTGTAATGTGTATTTTCAAAATATTTTCGATAATATTCAATACAGTCCGATATTTGTTAAATTTTTTTTATAATTTTAAATACAATCTGCCAGTTTATGAAGGTGTCTTGAAGTTCGAAACCCAAGGCTTCTAAGTAAAGAAAGTTTTTATATACGGCGCCCCTTACGAAAGTTATTTTGAGAGTAAGATTTTAGCTACTTATTATTAGCTTTAGCTGATATTTTCAACTTTTAGATACCACTTAGTGCTTTTCGATTTATATAGACTTTACGATGCTGATCGAGATTAATCTTCGTTGATATCCGATATTACGTAGCTTGTCTTGTGCTTGTCTGCTGTCTTATGAAATATGTAAATATTCTGCAGAAAATTCTTAAAATTAAAGAAAAATTATTTATAAAAGTTCACACAATCCAGATTAAATTTTAAGACTTCTCCCATTTAAAAGATCCATTAACAAAATGACGTATTGATAATTTATTTAGTTTACTTATTTTTCCTATGGTATTTACCTTTGCAATTAGCAAGAATTTAAATACCAATTGAATCGGTAAAGTCTTGTACTTTATTTCACTTGGTACTTTCAGTATTGCGATCACTTTTGCATTAAAGAGTTATAACGTGCGGATCAATTCTTCCTAAACTTTAAATAAATTAATTTCTTTTTTAAGCCTTGATCATTAAAATTGTATGATGTTTAAAGGACTGTTTTTGGTAAACTTAATATGTTACTTGTGTTTTTATCGTTTTTGTGACGGTTGGCTGTGGTTTCCCACCAATAGTGCATATGGTGTAGGTTTTTCTTATCTTTTTTTGGAAAAACAAAATTAACGATTTAATTGGAAAATCTTTGTTTCTTAAAGATTCTTGCTGCCATAGCAGTACCATTGGATTTACCACATCGTAATATTTTCTTTTCATATAATTTCGAAGCAAATTATAATTTACCCTACACATGGAATATTCCGCCAATTGCGGTAAGTTGATTTTCATTTGTTTTGCACTTGTGAAGTAGTCATGGAAACGAAAGACTTAAGCAATGAACTTGCAAAAAACAAAAAATATTCTCATCTAACTTAGGTAGTTAAATAATATTTCAAAAAGGATTTACATACTACTTATGATACAAAAATCGATGAGTTTATTTATATATTTCAAAAACTTAAACGTTACGAGCGCAGTTTAGCTACTGTCAAATAAAACGTTAAGATTGTCACTAAAATCTTTGAAAAATTACTAGTTACTTAAAAAATGTAATAATTTGGTTATATGGATGTTATGAAAATGATCTTAACTGATAGTTAGAAATAGAAAATTATAAAATAACAAGATCGAAAAGGGATCAAATTGACAAAATATATACTAGACACTATTATGGGTGAAAGAGAACTATTTTATAGAATTTTATTTATTAATTGTGAGAAAAAATACATGCTCCCTCCAAGTTTCACTCTATATTTGTTTTATACACATAAGTATTTAAAATTATGCTATTATACTTAGAAAAAAAATTTATAAAAACAGTGAAGGATTGTAAACTTGAAGTAAATTACGAAATTTCAAAATCAATGTTTGAGCTTTCAACGAAATCAAACTTAAAAACTTATTGAAATGGCCTATTGTACAGCTGATTTTGCAATGTTTTTTTAATATTAAAAATTAAAATTTCAAAAACATAATATTTTTATGAACCCGCCTTATATAATAAGTAAACATTAAAATATATATATATTAAGTGTAATTGATTATTTGCATAGAATGGCATTGAGGACGGAGATGGTTGGTTGGATACAGATCGGAAATTGCATGATTGCGCCAATTGTACATCAACGGAAACAACTACGGAAGGCATTACATCTGAAACTACAACAACAACAACAGCGGAACCAACCGCAAAAGCTGAAAGCCGCGAAAGGAGATCACTGTTATCACGTACACATTTCTATCAAATATTAACGCATAAATTTGAAAGGTAATTAGTTTCACTTAAATGCTGAGCCTCATTTCAAGTTTACTTTCAAAATATTTCAATAAAATTTTTAGGCAGAATTTTAGAATTAAGGGGGATATTTTATAATGAAAAATATATATTTCCATTTCTATACTTCATTCTTTCGTTTGTACGCGTAAAGGAGATCAGGTAGGAGTCAGACCTAGATAACAAGGAAGCAGAAATGAAGTTTCTATGCTCTTGAGCAAAAACAAATTTAATGTCGAAGTTTTGTAGTAAATTCCTATTATATTCTGAGAATGAAATGCAAGCTCTTCAAATAAATTATATAAAAACTCGAATGAATTTGGACAAAGTGGCTTGGTACCTCTCTTAAATACGGTTGCTAAATTCAATATTGAAACGTCGAAAAAGTACTAAAAAAGGCTACAAGATCGTTAACACTACAATTGATGGCACAAACTAGTATTAAAAGTAAGCAAGTTCTAATTAATGAGCTTATTGTCTTTTAAACAATTAAAGTCATAAAAGTTATTTATCCAGGGAGCTATTAATATATGGACAAAAAGAGTGAAGTAGTAAATATTCTACTTAGAAACATAGTTATATATAACACTACGACAGAGTAAACACACTACAATACATATGTACTGAAATAGGACGTTAGGCAAAATTGATCAAGACAACCTCCTTTTTTAGGATTATTATTCCATTCACCCAGTGTTATTAGTGTTCGTAAGAAAAAGTTTTCAAAATTCAAAAGAAAAAATCGCACGAAAAAGGTTTCCATTTGCTTATAACTCTGTCAGTTTCTTTTGCTATAATTCCTTAAGCAAATTTTCTCACACTAAAAACTTGCAGAGTTATGTTCGGAATATTTTAAAATACATAGAGAAATTTCAGGAAAATAGCATTTATTTATTTATCTTTTATTTTAAAACTTAAAATATATTAATGAATTAATATAACTCTGTTTTTATTTCGTAAACAGAAGTGGCTTCGAAGGGGAACCATGTCTACTGCGTTTAATATGCGAAACAAACGCTTCCAGCTTAGGTGACATCAATGGTGTCTTGGGAAGTCTAATACATGTGCTTTTCTCGTAAGTATTTTTGATAGAATAAATACATTATATTTTTGATTTATCCATATATAATGTATATACATAACTAACAACATCAAACAAATCGTGAACAACTAGTAAATTCGTTTAATATCAAGACATTTTGAAAGTTAACTAGGCCAATTTTCTTGCATGGTAATAAAATTGCAATAACATTAATAAAAAATAAATGATACCCAAGAAGTTTCAATTTGGGCTGGGCATTGCATTGAAAATCAAATATAAATTGGTAAAATCAAAAGCAAAAGATAAAAATCTTAATAAAAAATATATAAATGTTGTTGATTCCAAATTTATTTCAGTTTTTCATATAGTATTTTATGGAACGAAAAACGTGTTCCATTTTTAACCGAAAATAAGTTCGAAAGTACTATCGAAAATGAGTTCGAAATTAATATTTATGTCACTATGTTAGCGAGCGATGAAAGCGCTAGAAATGCCAAACAGTTTTGGAATCGTTCTCCTAAGTTATAAAAATTATTGCAGAATACTTTCATTTTCGATACAAAATGCAAACTTTGATTTGAGTGGTTAAGTATTTATATAAAAAAATTTTTTAAATTCTTATTTTATTACAGACCAACTACCTCTATGAATGAAAATTTACATTTGAAATACTATCAGGCAGAATTTGATGGAAGACAGGATCAATGCGACCACTATGGTACAGAATGTACGACAAATATTATTGATTTCATGTCGCAGCCATTGCATGAAATAATCAATACGTTAACTAATAATAAATGAGAATTTAAGAAATGCTCTAGTTTTCATTTCTTTCGTAAGGCTATGCTGAATGACCTAGATATCTATTTCTTATTGTTGCTATTGTCAAACGGTTAGCGCTCAAATGTTCTTTTCTTAAAGCTTAAACGTTTTTTAAATGTTCTGTTAGCGTATTTTTGTTGAAATTTTTAATTAGCAGTGATATCTATTATTAAAGTTATTTTTCATAGAATAGTAATATTTAGCTTTCACTACATGCGTAGCTCTTGATAAAACAGTTTATAAGATCTTAATTGATTAGCGTGTAATGAAAATATGAATGAATCATGTTTTTACATTTATTTGTTTTTTTAATATTTTTTCATTAGACTTTTAATTATTGGTAATTAAACTAACTTAATTATGCGTAAAATTAATTCTTTTATTGTGTTGATATGAGTTTCTGCTTGAAAATACATCGTTGGTTGACAACAAAGTTGGTTGCAGACAGTTAGGTTAGGCTAAAATGGTCGCTTGCATATAGCAAGTTTCATTCGGAGGCAGTTTGCCTATTGTGGTACCCTACATATTCCCCTCTTTTTCCTTAAATTATCTAATTGATTGGGGTCAAACCAAATTAAGGATGCTGTTGAGCTTCAACTCGAACAAAGAATGCAGAACCAAAATATTTGGTTCGTTTCCTTATTAGTCCCGGGCATCCTCTTCCTCATTTTCACAACTCCTGCAGAAATATCTGAAAGGGAACCATATTTAGCGGCCATAAGGCCAATAACACAGTGCCCTGTCAGTACTCCTGCAACAGTTATTAACTCTCCTCTGCTGAGTCTAAAGAGAGTTTGTGTCATTCCTACATAGATTCAGTTTAGGCCACATGTTTCGAGACGTTCTGCGTCCGACGGTAAGGTTCCACCTTCTGTTTGTTTGCTTCTTGATTATGCTCTCTCTCCGATAGTGTAGTTCCACCAGCGGTATCTTAAGATCTACCACTTGTTGATTCTCCGGTTCTGCTAATCCTATTTTAGCACATTCGCCAGCTTTCTCATTTCCGGAAATACCCTTATATCACACATGGTTATGAAAGAGAAAGTAAGCTTCATGTTCCGTATCACCTGTGCGGCTTGGTCATAGCATAGTTTTCAGTTTCAAAAAATGCAGCAGTAATTGGGTAGTCTGAAAGGCATCGCCATGTTCATATTATCCGAATAAAGACCCCTCCTGCAACGATTTCCATCTTGGATCCATTCGTGAGGAGAATTAGCTCCCTTCCTTTGAGGACCGTGCCAAAGTTCCACTCTATCTCGTTGGAAAGTTGAAATTGTAGGTAGTGTCCAATTGAACACTAGACTTAAGTCAAGTATTGGTAATTACTTGCCTCAAGGCAAAGTTCCCGCTGCATGTAATGTAAAATATACTCGTGATCCTCCGACAGAGTAAGTTTAACCAAGTTTCATGTTGAGAGATAATCTTTGTTATGACAAATTTATTTTATTATAAAAAAACCTCAAAGTGCGTATGGAAATTTTTAAAAGTCATAGAAGTGACATTTTTTGAGGAAAAATAGTTATATGTCTGAATCTTGAAACGTGTTATGTTACAAATGCTCGATTCTGAAAAGTAAGACTATATTTACGTGAAAAATTAGATATTCGTAAATATCTTGAAAACCTTTCAGTTTTATAAATTTTTGCAATAAATAAATTATACATTAAAAGTCATTAAAATATAAATAAATCAGTTCATACGATGTAGCACCTATTCTGACCCAAACAAAAATTTCCAAAAGTATTGATTCTTATCCACGGAAGCAAACATACAAAATATCATTAAATTGAAGATATCGCGTCGGCTATCCCTTTAACATAAAATGAGCGATATATCGCTTAACGTGTTTTTCTTGTCAACCAACGGTATGAAGAGAAAACGGCCTAAAACAACTGAGGAATGCAGTCTGACGACAGACTCGCTCATATACTAAAGGATTAAGATCGTGACGCACAAACTAATGTAGTTTCAACAGGCACATAACTAATATAAATAGTTTTTGTATTTCAGTCCTGAGTAGACTGATTTTTCACACAGTTGTTGTTACACTGACTTCATACAATATTGTGTTTGTTAGTAGATAGGTAATTGTCCTACGAAGAAAGGGGTTAAAGAATTCTAAGAATCAGTGAAGGGAACGTTCGCTGTTCATTTTTTATATGTAGTCGTCTACAGGTAGTGAAAACCTTTAACAGGTAACATTCATTTTCTTGAAGCCTCCATTAAATTTAAGTGAAAATATGCTTTGCAAGACTGAAATATAAATGTATTGCATTTTAGTATAACAACAGAATCAGCATTTGAAAGTAGTTCTGAGCTAATCAATAACATAAAATTATATATATTAATTTTCAAGTAAGGGTTAAAATTGTTCACAGTGATTTTTTTAATATTATAAAATCACAATAAGTTCACAATTTCGTATGCTAAACGCTTTATTATGAAGAGATTATTACTGCTAAGTATTGTTTTTGTAACGCTGATAATAAGGACACAGACTCTTGATCTGAATTGTTTACGTGTACCCACAACACATCTTAAAAACGTGAGTTTTATTAATGTTATTTTTTTAAAAAAAAAGAAAAGAAAAATTTGTTAATTTAATTTTCATTTGCAGATAACAACATGCTGTCGTTTTCCACAATATAAGATGCATATTTATGATAGATACTGCAAAAACATGCCCAGAAAATCTACCATCTTTGGATTAAATCGATATTTTCATCCGGTAAGAATGAAAACAACTTGGCATTCAATCAAATTTTATAGAAAAATTTTAGCTGCTTAAAATTATCCAGTGCTTCGAGTATATAGAACAGATCAGTGATTGTAAATAATTGTTATTTTCAGTAATTCAGGTCAAAAAAATCAAAATTAAGGAAAAATGAAATGTGAGTTCAAGTATACAGATGATTTTTATAACCTACACAATGGTTATATTCACCTTTTTAGTCCATTTGTAACGCAAGAAGGTGCCGTGGCAGGTATAGAAAAGTATATGTATATATTCTTGATCAGCGTCACCATTTGATTCGATTGAGCCATGTCCGTCTGTATGTGTGTCTGTCCTGTCACCTTCAAACAAAATTCTTGGGACTAAAAATGAATAGTAAAAAGGTGTCGAGCTACAACGACAAGATATGGTACTTCCCATGCAAGCAAAATCGAACTTTCACACAAATGCAAAAATTTGACGAACTACTACAGGGGGCGTGGCACATACCATACAAAAACGCTATACAGAGATCCATTTAATTATATGTTCGCCAAATGTCAAATTTTATGTGGAAACGTTTAGTTAGCATGTAGCGAGGTGGAACATATCCCTTTTAATAAGAGTTTAGGACTTTAGCTCATTTTAACTATTAACGCGGTGGTGTAGGCGAGGCCAACCCTTACAAGTTAATTTTTTGTGATTTTTATTTTGAATATCGAAAATAATTGTAATTTTGAATGTTAATTTTTTTCGATCAAAAATAATCGCTATTTTGAATTTCTATATTTTTCGATCAAAAATAATCGCAGTTTTGGAATTTTATTTTTGTCGATCAAATATGTCCGTTATTTTCTAATTCTATCTGCGGAGGGCGTTTTATTTTTTTTTTTTTTTGCACTGCTTTTCCATTGTTTGTTGTCACTTACCGATGTTCTTCAACGCAATTCGATATTTTTCGATTTAATTGATACTTTTTCGGTATATTTTAACTTACTTGATACTTTTTGATTTGTTCTGACTTGAATCGATTTTTTTCGATGATTTTGAAAAGTTTCGAATTTTGTCGACTTTTTCAATAGGTTTGGACTGTGTCGATATTTTTCGACGGTTTTTGACTTGAAAGATGTTTTAAATGGTTCACAATAGTGTTACACATTCTCGATTTTGTTCGATAAGTTTCCATTTTTTCGATGTTTTTCTGCGATTTCGATAATTTTTTACTTTTATTGTGTTTTTCGGCATTTATCGACTTTTCGATTTTTTTTAAACTGAACTGCGGCCGAAGGCTTCTGCTTCCGTTGGACCTAATAGAGGATCGAGCTATCGAAAAGTTTTAATGATCGCAAACTATCGAAAAAAGCAAAAAGAAAATCAAAAGTTTACAATCAACAAGTCAAAAGCTATAAAAAAACATCGATAGATATGATAGGAAAAATTAAAGTTCAAAAGTCGGTTAGTTATTTTGGATCTAAAAGAATATAAATCCAGATTTTCGTTTAATTTTGATCTAAATATATGAAGATCCATAATTTCAAAGATTTTTGATCGTAAATAAAAATCCAAAATTTCGATTACTTTGGATCGAAAAAAATACAATTCCATTTATAACGTTTATGCTGTGATTTCTATCATAAACTTCATAGTCGTTATGGTATTTAGAAAATATCTTTCTGGGAGAACACACTTAATTGAAAATAATTACTATTCTTGTGTCATCCAAAATCTATTTTTATGTGGCTTTGAATTCCACAAACATTTTTTTCTCTACGTTTTACTATGTCTGATTTTTTGTGAATTTAGTAAGAAAGATCTTTTTGTCGTGATATCTGCTACGACTCACCTCATAAGAACTTTTTCAGTCACTTAGAAATTCCCTTAAAAATTTTTTAATTTTTTTGATTTTGTTTTGAAACTATTCGATAACTTTCTTTTTTTATTATTGCCAAACAACATTTGTGACATAGCACTACCATTTAGTTCAAATTGATTTATAATTAGTTCTAATCTTTTATTTCTATCCTTACAGTGCGGCTTGGCCTGTGTCTTCAATGTATCGAATTTATTGCTAGATAAATATACGTTAGACTTGTCACCCGTTTATGATGTGCTCGATAAAATCATCGATGATAAGACTTTTGTGCGCACGTACTACAGCAGCTTTCAGACATGCATGCCAATTGTAAAGTCAAAAGTTGACAGAAGCATCGCTAAAAATAAAACTGCAATTTTGGATGGACATCGTTGTTCGAACATTCCAATTATGTATGGAGTATGCGCGCATACAGAGACTTTCCTGAATTGTCCAAAAGTGGCATGGTCGAATTCAAAAGCATGCAATGAGACAAAAAAATATTTGAGAGATTGTATTTATAAAGTTTAGAAACTGATTATATGCCTTAAGTTTTTTAAATTAAGATATATGATACGCTATATGAATTATACTGAAAACATACTTGAGTTCAAAATATTTACACAACTTAATAGATGTTTTTATTTATTTTTTGATATTCTTTATTTACTGATTTTCGAATTTATAACAATTTTATCAATAGTTTTATATTGAGACCATTGCTGAGCTTGGAATCCATCATTGCTGCTTATTTCTCTTTTTGAAAGATTTTCGATATTCTCGTGCAACAGTTATTTCGGTTTAATTGCATGTTATTGCAAATTCTTTTGCTTTGTCACATATTGTAGAAGCTGCCCAAGCATGTGCGGGACAATTCACAAAAATATATTTATGCAGACAAAAGGTATAGTGCAAGTAAATTGGTGAACACCTTTCTTGGCCTATATTAGCTCTTAAACGTATTGCCGTCTTTTCACTTTCTTTGCGTTCGTTCATTTTACGTTTTATCAAAGGATGACATATATCAAAGCTTTTAACGTAGGCATCAACAAAATCATTGTCATTAAAAAGTTTTGAGAGCATAATGCGAGCCTTTGGCTTGATGAGCTCACCATTTTGCAGCAATTCCGAGACATTGAATATACATCCAATAATGCACTTGATTCAAAAAATTAAAAAAGTCAGAAATAAATATTAAAGATGTTGTCTTTGAAATCTCCAAAAATTAGATACCTTACAATGCATTAAGAGTAAAAGTTCGATTAAGTCTAAACATTTTATTAAAAGCGTATTTTTTCCAACACACTGCATAAGTACTAGGTGGTTTGACGTAACGTATCTATATTCAATTTGACAACATAGCTCTCTGCATATGTCATTCAAAGTATTTTAACAAGCTATACAACATTTTGTTAATATGGGAGGTACAACGCCCACTGATTTAATTCCATCGAATTCAATATAATTTTAAAACTTCTCTATACCAAACTTTATTAGGATTCTTCTCATTGTACACTAGGTGCAACACAAAATGTTTTTTCTGATATGGGAAGTGCCACGCCCACTAATTCACTCCCGTCAAATCTCATATAGTTTCAAATTTCAGAGTAACCGACATCCCCACATCAAATTTTACTAAGATTGCTACCATAATAAATGTACACTAAATACAACATTAAATATGTTTGTGTTGTATGGGAGGTACCACGCCCACAGGTACTGCTGCGCCCACTTTTAGCTATCAGACATTTAATAGCACGATATATTGTAGATTTATGTACATAGATTTTTATTCTTAGCTTTTGACACATTTTTCTAAAGAAAAAATCCCATATCAGCCAATATGAAAAGATAACCCAAAGCAAATAAGCGTTGTTAGGTAAGAAGACATCAATTCGTATGTTCTTTTCGAAAAATTTTCATGTTTGGACAAAATTAATTTTTATTTTATAAGTAATACTCACCGGATTTGGTGGATTTTGAATGTTTTTTCCATCATATGAACACTCCATTGCAAATGCATTCCAATTTGGCTTCGGTTGCTTGCAACATTTTTGCGTGTCCCTCAGCTTAATAAATAGAAGAAATGAAAAAATCAAATGAGTGCGTATGCACATTGAGAGATAGTTTTTTAAGATAATATATATTGTTATTTTATTGAGTGTTAAAAAACTATTTCATCAAAAATTAAGCAATAACATCAGGACCACTGCTAAAACACTTTTTTAGCGTTCTATGTATCTGAAAACGATTTTCAGTAACTATTATACTGACAAACAATATTGGATCCTTTTTACAATCACCAATTGCCCTAGCATTAGCTAGAAGACTGACGACAGCAATGAACAATTGAATAAACTTTGTAGCCATAGCTTATAACATAGATCAGAAGATTTAGCTCGGTTTTCCTATATATATGCACCACGAGTTCTAAATGCCCCAATTAATTTTATGCTTTAAAATTAATGTTGCTGAACAAATCGAAAGTTATTTATAAAATAGTTTTGTATTAAATTATACCAATGGTTTTAATTGTCTTTTTATGACTAATATTTTTCATGCGTAAGAGTACCTAAGGATTACAACTCTTTTGCATGTCTCACATCTTTGGTTCACATTAGGGAATTGACAAAAAATCATTTAAGCAAATATGAATATTATTCGAAGCGACCCATAATATTCAAGAATATTTTTGAAGTTCGTTTCGAATTCATAATTTTAAATAAATCGATTAGCTCAAAAAGAGGATATTATATTTCTCTACAAAAGCGCCTAAGATCATCAACTAATTACATGTAAATATTATTTTCCTTTAATTCTATATATCATTTCAAAAGAGTGATTTACGACTTTATATACTATAAATATAGCAAAATTATTGCTAAATTACAGCCCTAACTAATAGAGTTTGTTGATTGAATGGCCTTAATTTAATTTCAAGCAACATTAACGATTATGAATTTAATGAGTAAATTTAAATTTTGCAATATATATTATATATAACAAAAAAAAAAAACAAATCATTTAATTGTTTTTAAGCTAAAATATTGGCTATAAATTAAAGATTTCCAAAGCTTTTCAATCACTGTAAGCATCATCATGTCGAGGATTGTATTGCATTTGACAGCATTTTTATTGCTCGTATACGTCGCTACAGCACAAGGCTCTGTTGATTGTCAGAAACGACCATCTTTCAATGTAAGTTCTACAATTTTCATTATAAGTGTATCCTAGACAATAATATTATCCTTACAGCACCGCGAAGCTAAAGATTGCTGCAAAATACCAGAACCAAATTGGCAAGCATATGCTGGCGAGTGTTCACAACATATGAACATATTACATAAAGAAGCAAATCCGGTAAGCTGTGGGGTTCTGGTTGCTCTGGTGAACTAACTAACTTCTACTTTCTTTACAGTGTAATGTTGATTGCATTTTCAATACCACACAAGCTATACGAAATGATGAAATTGTCATAGAGAATGTACGTCCCATACTTTCGAAACTTTACTCTGATCCAGTTATCATAGAGGGCTATGTAAATGGCTTTAAAAAGTGTGTACCCTACATGAAACAGAAGCTTGAGGAATTCAAAGCAAATGGTCGCAATACACCTCCGATCTCAAATTTCTTCAGTCAACAATGTTCACCGCTTGCCTTTGTCTATGCTATGTGCGCTCATAAGAATTTATTTATCGATTGTCCTGCTCCTGTCTGGACTTCATCGCCTGTTTGTGAAAATGCAAAGGAATATGTTAAAAAGTGCGAACCCAAATTTGATAAGAAAGGTGGTGGTCCACGTGGTTTTGGTAATCCTGTACGTGGTCAACGTGGCGGTTTTTAGGAGCGAGCACTTAAATTGATGCATTTTTTGTTTTGGCATGAAAATCGTGATTTTCGCAGAAAAATATCTCCGTCTACCATTTATGAATTGATTTTGTTCAAAAGTTTTGATAAATTTAAATAAATAAAACTATCTTTCTGAGCTTTAAACTGAAAAATAAAATGAGTTATTTTCATTTGAAAAATTTTTCTTAGTACTAGATCTGTCAGGTATCAATGCCAAGCATTCCTGCTGGGTCGAAAAGGACATTGTTTTGAATTTCAATTTGTAGTAGATATAGAAGGTTCTTGGAAGATAAAGCAGCCCAAAAAGATTTTGATATTAATGTGGTTTGGTTATCACACATTGCTATCAATTTTTTTTTTAAAATGGGCTACTTCTCAAAATAGTGTTTTTTTTATAATAAGAACAATTGCATTAATCTAAGGTTACCACACATTGTCGATTACAAGGATATGTTCTTCAATTTGACGAAGTGTACTCGATTCTTTCGCGTTCTCAATAATCTATAAGTTTGGTAGACTTAAGTGTTTTTGTCTGTAAGTATTTTCGACTTAGATATTGAACAGTACGACCTTTTTTTGGTCGTTATAAAAACATTGGCAAAAATAGCTCACACTCAAGAACTTTTTAGTTAATCGTGGTAAAAAAAATTAAATCGTTCGGAGCGTTCTCGATTTGTCTTTAAGTCAATTCAATGACATGTACATTATTTGGTAAGTACTTTATGTTCCGTAATTTTTCTATAGTCTTAGGTTTTTCCCGAGATGAAAGCATTCATAGAAAATTGGCCATAAATTTAAACGCTTTTAGTTTCGTTGATTGATTGACCTTAATTAAAATTCAAGCAACATTAGTGATGATATATTTAATTAGCAAAAATTAATATTGCAATATGTATTTAAAGTAGGAGTAAATTTTCTAATTTTTTTCAAGAAGCAAATTGGCATAAATTAAAAAAATTCGAAGCAAGCACTTCAATCACTACTACTTCCTAATTGAAAACATTTCCAATAAGGAAGAAAAGTTTTACCTTCGTTTATTTTATAGGCATTATACAAATTAATGTACAGCATTCCGGATAATAACTATGCAAGCAAGTTAAAAACTTAATAGTTAGTTAGTTAATTTCTTTCGCTTCAATGACCTCTGGTCTTGTGAACTTTACGCTCACCTATACAAACATATGTATGTATTTATATAAATTTTTAATGCATAATATTATCGCGTTCGTTTTGCGTTCAGAAATGATTTGAATTCCATTCGAATTTACTTCGAACAAAAATCAATATTCTGATTGACGCTTGCTTTCGAACTTTTTCGTAGTATATTTTTATGTTTTCAGTACTATTGAGTTGGTTTTTTCATGCAAGTTCTTAAAAATTTGCAAAAACGAATACTTTTTTTCTGAAATGATTTATTGAAGTACGAATGCTCGTAAGCTTTTACCACTGTGAAGGATTTTCTTTTACCTAAAACGGTGAGAAAGAGGGCTCAAAATTGATTTTTTAGCTATATCTCTTAATAAATTAATTTTATAGAAAATTTGTTCAGATAGTTTTTTTACCTAAACGACTTTTTGAAAGAGTTCAATGTGAAGGGTCCTCTGAAATTGTATGATGTTGAAAAAAAACTGTTACTAATTTAAAACGTTTGCAACATTTGATTTTCATGATCTTGACATTTCGCTCATTTACTCTCACATCTTTAGTGCACATTAGGGAACTGACGAAAATTCATTTAAAGAAATATGAATATTCTTCGAATCGACCCATAATATTCAAGAATATATTTAAAGTTCGTTTCGAATTCATAATTTTAAATAATTCGATTAGCTCAAAAAAGGGATCCTACATTTCATACATATTATAATTGGAACACATACCCTGGTGAATTCAAATATTATTTTCTTTTAATTCTCTATTTCATTTCAGAGGAGTGGTTTTTGATGTTACATATATAAAATAAATATAGCAAAATTATTTCTAAATTACTGCTCTAATTAAGTTCTTTGATTGAATGGTCTTAATTTAATTTCAAGCAACATTAACGATTTTGAATTTAATGAGCAAATTTAAATTTCACAATATATATTATATATAACAAAAAAAAAACAACAAATGGCTTAATTATTTATAAGCTAAAAAAATGACTATAAATTAAAGAATTCCAAAGCTTTTCAATCACTGTAAGCATCATCATGTCGAGGATTGTATTGCATTTGACAACATTTTTATTGCTCGTATACGTCGCTACAGCACAAGGCTCTGTTGATTGTCAGAAACGACCATCTTTCAATGTAAGTTCTACAATTTTTTTTATAAGTGTATCCTAGACAATAATATTATCCTTACAGCGCCGTGATGCTAAAGATTGTTGCAAAATACCAGAACCGAAGTGGCAAGCATATTCTGGCGAGTGTTCAAAACATATAAACATATTGCATAAAGGAGCAAATCCAGTAAGCTGAAAGTTTCTGGTTGCTCTGCTAAAAACTAACTTCTTCATTCTTTATCCTCATTACAGTGCCTTTATGATTGCATTTTCAATACTACGCAAGCTATACGAAATGATGAAATCGTCATCGAGAATGTACGTCCCACAGTTTCGAAACTTTTTTCTGATCCAGTTATCATAGAGGGTTATGTGAATGGCTTTAAAAAGTGTATACCTTACGTGAAACAGAAGCTTGAGGAATTTAAAGCAAGTGGTCGCAATACACCTCCGAACTCAAATTTCTTCAGTCAACAATGTTCACCGCTTGCCTTTGTCTATGCTATGTGTGCTCATAAGAATTTATTTATCGATTGTCCTGCTCCTGTCTGGACTCCAACGCCTGTTTGTGAAAGTGCAAAGGAATATGTTAAAAATTGTGATCCCAAATTTGATAAAAAACGTGGTGGTCCACGTGGTTTTGGTAATCCTGTACGTGGTGAACGTGACAGTTTTTAAAAGCGAGCACTTATATTGGTGCATTTTTTGTTTTGGCAGAAAAAGTATCACAACAGCAAAAAATCGTGATTTTCGCAAAAAATATCTCCGCCAACCATTTATGATATGATTTTATTCTAAATTTTTGGTTAATTTATATGAATAAAACTATTTTTTGAGCCTCAAACTGAAAAAAATGAGTTATTTTTATTTGAATTCAGCAGAAAAATTTGTTTTTGGATTAGGTCTGTCAGATATCAATGCCAAGCATTTCTATTGTGTAGAATAAAATACGATAAGAATTTGGCGCAATTTTTCATCTTTAAGTTTGAACATTAGGACATTGTTTTGAATTTCAATTTGTAATAGATATAGAAAGTTCTTTATCGATAAAGTAGCCGAAAAAGATTTTTATGTTAATGTGGTTTGGTTATCACACATTGCTATCAAATTTTTTTTTTAAATATGCTACTTCTCATAAGTAGAAACTGTTTCTTTTACAATAAGAACAATTGCAATAATCTAAGGTTACCACACATTGTCGATTTCAAGGTTATGTTTTTTTGACTGTAAAGTATCTTCGACTTAGATATTGATCGTTATGAAAACATTTGCAAAAATAGCTCACATTCCAGAACTTTTTAGTCAATTGTGGTAAAAATTTAAATCGTTCGGTGCGTTCTCGATTTGTCTTCAAGTCACCCCAATGACATGTACATAATTTGGTGAGTACTTTATGTTCCGTAATTTTTCTATAGTCTTAGGTTTTTCCCGAGATGAAAGCATTCATAGAAAATTGGCCATAAATTTAAACGCTTTTAGTTTCATTGATTGATTGACCTTAATTAAATTTCAAGCAACATTAGTGATGATATATTTAATTAGCAAATATTAATTTTGCAATATGTATTTAAATTAGGAGTAAATTTTCTAATTACTTTCAAGAAACAAATTGTCATAAATAAAAAAAGCACAGCACTTCAATCACTTCTAGCAGTGTCAAGTCCAAAATTGTACATATCACACTTGACAGCACTTTTACCACTTATATATCGAGTTACAGCACAAGACTCTGTTGATTAACAGAAACGACCATTTTTCAATGTAAAATTTAATAATATCTGCTCAAGTTTGCGTTCAGAAATGATTTGAATTCCATTTGAATTTACTTTGAACAAAAATCAAATATTCTGATTGATAGTCCAAGAGCCCGATACAAAAAAGTTGTGTGAATAAAATTACAGGATAGGATTTACGGGAATGATAGTAAAGCATTTTGGTGAAACTAACCAGCCATGGTTGCCTTGCCAAAGCCTGCCCCGATGCCCGAAAATTACCGAATTTCAGCCAATTTTATTGTTTTAATTTAAATTGTATAATATTGCAGCTCAAAGTGTATCCCAAATGATAGAACTCGAAGAGGCCTAAATATAATTTAAGGGTTGCATTGCTGAATCCTGTCCCAAACATGTGTTGCCACCGGTTTTTCGGGTTAATTTTTATTAGTGAATATGAAAGCTTGAAATGTGTGTCAAAAGATAAAGCTTGAAAAGTTTAAACAGAATAAATAGGGTGGGCTTATCGAATCATGTCCTTAACATGGGTTGTCACCCGTTTTTTATTGCCAATTTTTCTTAAATGAACTAAGGTACAAATTTTTAACGTCAAAAATTTTCTGTTATTTTAGCTGCTCCAATATGACGTACTCTCTAATATAAATGCAAAAATAAAGTACCTAATAAATTCGATTACTTATTTTAGTAATTATAAGGAACATTAAACATTCAAATGATTTATTTATTTTTTCTAGTTTGTATTGAAGTAAAAAAGTTATTTAAAGGCAAAAGCCTAGTTGCATTTATTCCAATGATGTTTTCGGTTCTGTTCATTATTTTATTTGCTGCCACTGCTAATGCTGCAGTGGATTGCATGAAGAAACCCGACTTTTCTGTAAGTTATATACATTTTAGAAAACAAATGCCTTTACAATTATACAGAAATAATTTTAAAATTTTTAGATGAAGGCGGCAAGTTATTGTTGTAACATGAAAAATCCACATCAAGGCGTTTATCCAGTCAAATGTTCAAAATATTTCTTAAATTCAAATGTACCAATTAGCGCAGTGAGTTTAATGCTTATCAGAAAATACATAGATTATATACATAAATCTGTTTGATTCTTTTTTACTTTTTACCCAATATACTATAGTGTGCTCATGAATGCGTGTTGAATGAAACAAAAATTTTACAGAATGGTAAATTTCAAATAAGTAACGTACGTCCGTTTCTTAAAAAACTCTACACGGAGAATATCGCATTGGAGTCCTTCATCTTGGCACATGAGAAATGTGCAATCGAATTTAATAACAACATTGAAAATGGAAAGAGCTATCCGTATCGTCGGAAATCTTCAAAGGTACTGCCTACGCAACAATGTTCACCGCTTGCAATGAAATACAGCATATGTACCTATACGGAAGTATTTGTCAATTGTCCAGCTAAGTGGTGGACTGCATCGATTACCTGCGACCATATAAGTGAGTATTTAAAAAATTGTAATTCTTCATCTACAAGTGGAAGAATTGCTATCAATTAATTTGTAAGAATTTAAAAAAATGTTTTAATATTTACATCCCGTATTGCTAAGATTAATTTCTTTATCTCTTTATAGTTAGATATGTATGTATGTATGTACCTGTCTTTTGTAAAAAATTTAAAAAAAAGTACTATATCTACTATTATTAAACGAGCAATAATTGTATGTATTTATATATATATATATATATATATATATATATATATATTTTCAGACTTTATTTCCAAAACGGGTGCAGCGATTTTGATGAAACTTGGGGATTAGGTACATATGTGAACAAAATTAGGATTGGGCTGGGTTTTAACTTATCAAAAACTCCTGGAGGGGCGTGGCACAGTCCTAAACTTTTATTTTCATAACATCATATCTCGAAAACTATTCAAGATATTGTGATGAAATTTGGTACACAGATGCAGATCATAAATGTCTTAAGTTTTGCCAAAAGTGGGCGGAATCGGAAAAGTGGGCGTAGCACTTTTCAATAATTGAAAATTTTGATTCAATATTACTCAAAAACGGCACAGAGGATTTTCATAAAAATTTTATAGATAATACCACTAAAAGCAGTCATCATAACATGCTATGTCACTATACTGGCAAAATTCGTTTAAGGGCGTGGCACAGCCCACAATATTTATAAACATTATAATAAGAGAATTAACAACACAATCGTTCTGAAATTTCATATGGTGGATATACTTGCTATAAGGTACCTCAGGACGAAAAATGGGTGTAATAGTACAAGTGGACGTGGCACCTCCCATACAAGCAAAACAGGTTAAATGTTATATTTATTGTACTATGAGAGTAATCTTCTTAAAATTTGGTAAGGAGTTGTCGGTTACTTTAAGCTTTGAAATTAAATGCATTTCGACGGGATTGCTTCAGTGGGCGTGGCACCTCCCATACAAACAAAAACCGTTAAATGTTATATTAAGTGCACTATGGGAGAAATCTCAATAAAATTTGGTACAGAGATGTCGGTTACCAAAAATTTTTAAGTTGAATGTATTTCGACGAGATTTCGTTAGGGGGCGTGGCACGTCCCATATATACGAAAATCGTTGAATGTTGTATTTAGTGCACTATGGGAGGTATTTTCTTTAAATTTGGTGTTGAGGTGTCGATTACTATAAGCTTTGAAATTATATGGATTTCAACGGGATTGCGTAAGTGGGCGTGGCACCTCCCATACGTACGAAAAACGTTAAATGTTATTTAGTGTACTATGGGAGTAATTTTTTAAATTTTTTGTTCCAATCGATAGAGAAAGCACGAAAAATAAAAAAAAATTTTTGTTCCAATAGACTTTTAATTACAGTGGTGTAGTGTTAATATTGTAGTGGTCATTTTTAATATTTGACCACTTAGTGCGTCCTGAGCGATTTGCGGAATTTGTTGCTGTAAGGAAATTTTCCTTGTCCTTTGGAGTATCCCGGAAGTAGTCACTCCATAAGTGACTACTTATCGAGGCGGTTCACTCCGAGTCACTTTGGGTCACTTGGAGTCACCGAGGTGCGTGGAAATCGCAATTTTGTGGTTTGCGTGCGATTTTGGTAGAATTGGTCTATAACACCTATTGGCCATGTTGGTGTAAAAACTTTGCACACCTAATAACGTTTTGCGGTGCGTGCGATTTTTTGGATTTTATTGCTGAAGGATATTTTCCTTGTTCTTCGGACTATCCCGGAGGTAATTACTCCATAACTAACTACTCATCGAGGCGGTTCACCCTGAGTCACTTTGGGTGACTTGGAGTCACCGAGGTGAGTGAAAATAGAATAATGCCAATAGAATGTAACGAAATGTAGGACAAAATAAATATTTTTTTATAGTAAATAAAGAACTTTAGCCTAAGTTTTAATTCCAATTATTGACCGATCAATGATCGGTTTCCAGGTACTATACATATTAAATACTATAAATAAAAAATAAATCTTTTGATTTATGATTTACAGAATTTTTTAAAAACTGCTAAAGCCATCAAACCGTTTGTTCGAAAAGTAAATTTTCGCTGATTTGTTTCAGGTACAGCAGACTGTAAATTGTTTCAACCAAATGGTATTACGAGTATTGTTCCAATAGGCACAAGTCTGGCGAATTCCTGGCTTAAGAGGTTCAGAACGTTACAAATTAAATATATTACCGATGATTTTCGAGAGGTGTGTTTGTAGAAAAAGTAGGTTTTCTTTGTATAGCAGCCGCTGGAAGGAAACGCTATGCATGAAACTTTAAGTTTGGACTATTAAGTTTTACATTGTCTTTTTTTTTGTTGTTTAAAATTTTTTTTAAAAAATGGAACAACATATGCAGAAAGATGGATGACAACTGCGTTATCTAGTAGTTTTTATGCAGACTCGAAGTGCTTAATGACCTTCTGTTTTAATCTTGCCTTATACATGCTTTTGGCTGATTCGGTGGATAGTTTCATGTTGCTTGTATCGGATCAAAAAGTGATAAGTTTTTTGATCCTATTGTGCATAGACTTAAAGATATTTCGTTTCAAAAAATGTTCAAAAAAGTCAAAAAAAATAATAAAAACAGAGTGTTCAGTTATTAAAAGAATGATCAATAATATTAATTACCCCAAAATTTTATAACAATTTCATACCACAAATTTTTGTAAGTCGATGGTGCAAAGTTTAAGTTGATCCTAGAGCCATGCTTAAGCATAGGTCTGCAGTCTAGAAGCCCACGCCACAAGAGGGAACCCCCAACATTTATTTTAAATTTGACCTAAGAAACCGATGAGAACCTACAGTATCCAACAATGCAAACACACACATTTTATGTAGATCTCTCCGAGTTCTATCATTTGGCATACATTTTGAGGTGTAACATGCAGTTTAGATTAAAAAACAAAAGTGGCTAAAATTCGGGCATATATTGGACTAAGAAATACATTTTGTAACGTCAAAAAATTTTGATTATTTAAGCTTCTCCTATATTATACGTAGTTAGGAAATGACGGACACTCTAATCGTTGTGCAAAAATAAAATATTAAATTCAGTCATTTATTTAAGTTATTTTAAGGGACATTAAACATTCAAATGATTTATTTTTTTCTAGTTTGCATTAAAGTAAAAAGTTATTTAAAGGCAAAAGCCTAGTTGCATTTATTCCGATGATGTTTTCTGTTCTGTTCATTATTTTATTTTCTGCTGCTGCTAATGCTGCAATGGATTGCATGAAGAAACGTGACTTTTCTGTAAGCTACAATATACATTTTTGAAAAAAAGTTATTTTGCAATTATACAGAAATAATTTTAAAATTTTAAGATGAAGGCACCCAGTGATTGTTGCAGTATTAAAGCTCCAAGTCGGGATGCTTTTCCAGTCGAATGTTTAAAGTTTTTTAAAAATTCAAATTTACCAATGAGTCCCGTAAGTTCGATCTTATCAGAAAATGTATTAAATATGTCTGTATTTTTTTTTCGTTTTTGTTTTTTTACTTTTTAAACCAATATAAAGTGTGCCTATGAGTGTGTGTACAATGAAACAAAAATTTTACAGAATGGTAAATTTCAAATAAGTAACGTACGTCCGTTTGCCACAAAATTCTACACGGAGAATATCGCATTGCAGTCCGTCATCTTGGCATTTGAGAAATGTGCAATCGAATTTAATAACAACATTGAAAATGGTAAGAGTAATCCGTATCGTCGAAAATCTTCAAAGTCACTGTCCACGCAACAGTGTTCACCGCTTTCACTGAAATACGGTTTATGTATCTATACGGAAGTATTTGTCAGTTGCCCAGCTATGTACTGGACTGCATCGTCTGCCTGTGAGCTCATAAGAGAGTATGTAAAAAATTGTGACTCATCATCTACAGGTAGAACAAAAGCTACCCGAAATCAGTCTGTAAGAATTTAACTTTGTTTGTTTTAATTTTTATATGTATCCATTGTAAAAAAAAAATAAAGTTATATCTACATACATATGTACATATATATATAACAAATAAATCTTTTAGTTTTTGATTTTCGAATTTTTTAAAAAACTGCTAAGGCCATCGAAGCGAAAAATAGATTTACGCTGATTTGTCTTGTAACTTGTATCTACATAATGATATGTTCTAATAGATACAAGTCAAAAATAGAATTAAGAATGGGTTATTTGTTTTAAAAGTAGATACTCTTTGGGTAGCATACGATGGAAAGAAATGCTTTCCATGAGCTAGTAACTCTCCAAACTTAAAACTTTATGTTTTATATTGTTCTCTTTCTCTCGGGTCTTAGTCTTTCTGGTAACAAATTAAATAAACGTGGTATAAATGGACAAATACGATACGCGTTAAAACGGGTGATTTTTTTAAACGTTTGGTTTTGAAAATTCAAAAAAGCACAGAAACTTTGCAATAGTGAATGATAATTTTATTTGGAGCAATACATCAATTCCTTTCATTTCCTTTTTAAAGAATATTTCATGTAAATGTTGTCCGCAGCTACGTCTGAGGTGGTTCATCCGTAAGCTTCAATTTTGGCATTCTTTTTTCAGTATTTCGACCGGTATCTCACCAATGGCAGCTGTTATGTTGTCTTCCATCGCTGCAATTGTGGTTGTGGCCGGCTTGTTCCTGTACGCAAGAGATTTCACGTAGCCCCACAAAAAATTTACTAATGGTGTCAAATTGCATGATCTTGACAGCCTATGGACTGCTCCAAAACGTAAGATTAATTGCACACCAAACTCGCCTCTCAATAAGTCCATGCACCGCCTTGTTGAAACCACATGTCAACCAAGTTCAATTCTTCTATTTTGGGCAAAAAAAAAGTTGTTAATCAACGCACGTTACCTTGAGCTATTGACTGTAACGTTGTGATTTTCAATATTTTTGAAAAAGTACGATCCAATGATGCCTCCGGCCTATAAACTGCACCAAACAGGGCATTTTTCAGGATGCATTGGCAGCTCTTGAACTATCTCTAGCTGCTCTTTAGACCACATTCAGCAATTCTGTTTGTTGACGTACCCATTGAGTCAAAACTTTCTTCGCTGAAGAAAATTTTTCGTAACACGTAATTTGCGAAACACACCCTTTATAAAAAGTTTATCTTTTGAAAGGACTAACAAAAAGAAGTTTACTCTTCCGAGCTAAGAATGTAGGAAAAAACTGGACTAAGGTACAAATTTTTTAGCCTAAGAATTTTCTGTTATTTTAACTGCTTCTAAGTTAGGAAATGACGGACACCCTAATACATATGCAAAAAACATAAAAAATTGAACACATTATTAAATTCAGTCATTTATTATAGTGATTTTAAGGAACATTAAACATTCAATTGATTTTTTTTTCTAGTTTGCTTCAAAGATAAAAGTTATTTAAAGGCAAAAGCCTAGATGTAATTATTCCAATGATGTTTTCTGTTGTATTCATTGTTTTATTTGCTGCTGCTGCTGATTGCATGAAGCAACCTGACATTTCTGTAAGTTATATTTTTATTTTTTTATATATACCTTTGCAATTACTAAACAGAAATAATTTTAAAATTTAAAGCTATGGTCAGCAAGTAATTGTTGTAATATGAAAGAACCAAATCGGAATGGTTTCCCAGTCGAATGTTCAAAGTTTTTTGTAAATAAAAATATACCAATCAGTGCAGTGAGTGAAAGAAAAAATATATTTAATAAATCTATATACTTATATTTGTTGCATTTATATCTTTTTTTACTTTTTACCCCATACAAAGTGTGCCTTTGAATGTGTATACAATGTAACAAAAATTTTACAGAACGATAAAATTCAAATAGTTAACGTACGTCCGTTTCTTAGTAAACTCTTCACGGACAATACCACATTGCAGTCCTTTATCTTGGCATATGAGAAATGTGCAATTACATTTAATAACAACACAGAAAATGGTAAGAGTAATCGTCGAAAATCTTTAAAATCACTGTCTACGCAACATTGTTCATCGTATCCACTGAAATACGGCGTATGTGCCTATACGGAAGCATTTGTCAACTGCCCAGCTGCGTACTGGACTGCATCGGCTCCCTGTGAGCAAATAAGGGAGCATTTAAAAAAATCTGACCCAACTTCTTCAAGTAGAAGAAAAGCTAGCCGAAATCAATTTGTAAGAATTTAAAAAAAAAAATTATTTTAATCTTTACAACCAAAGTTTCAAAGATTTATTTTTTTATACTTCTTTATATATGGATATGTATTTCGTTTAGAAGAAATAAAAAAATATAAATATACATTAGGGCTTTTTTTAAAGTTTTGTAGATGGATTTAATTTTATTTTGTCTATATTTAAGCTTGAGGTTTAAGAATAATTTTCCCAAAATTAGAGCTTCCTAGCTCAAACCTGTAAACGGTGCGGACAGAGTTTCTGGATTTCATTGAAATTTTACAAAAAATATGACTTCCTAAAACGACGACTTTTTTTGATGTTTTTTTAACGACATCAATGGTTGCCCTGGCAACCCTTACATTTAAATTTTTTATATAGGAATATACTAAGGGAACATTTGGCCACCGATTACACCAAAAATTTTCCGCTGAGATGGATTTTCCAGCTTGATAATGGTCCAAAACATTAATCTCCACTTGTCAAATATTGGCTGGACACACAATCCACCAAGATTCTGAAGTGGCCACCTTAAATTCTATAGAGAATTTATGAGGCATAATCCAACAAGTCGTAGCAGCACGAAAACCCGCGAGAAAAGCAGCTTGTGGCAAGTTAATCAAGAGAATTGGCATATAATTACTCCAGACCAATGTGCGCGCCTGCTAGGCTGCATGATATCTTTTAAATTAAGTCCAGGTGTGCCATAGGAGTCAAAAATTATGGAGGAGCCACTTCGTATTGAATATAATGTCATGAGAGAGTATTTGATGAACATAAAAATTGAGTATTGTATATTTTTTATCCTTGTTCTTATTTTTTCGAACAGCTCATTTTGGACTTTATGCAACAATATTGTCATTAAAAAAAATGGGGATAGATTTGGTCATCACTTTTTCCATTTTTTAAAACCTAAATGTGTGTTTAGTTATTACAATAAAAATCGACATTATAAAATATTATTATTAAAATTTTGTACGACGATTTCAATTTTTGTCTATGTTGTTCTTATCATTTCGAACATGACTGTATATGAGTATGTCCCATGATAAAATTTATTGCGAATATAACGGTAAAACAAAAGTATCCAGAATGCAAGCACAATTTGCAGAAAGTAATTTGAAATGTTGGTTTTGTTATTTGCTTTGAAAATAGTACCGTAGAGTGGCTTGGCAATGATGAAACAAAATTGACATTTCGATTTTGGAAAAAAAATCTTCAGACCTCAAATGTCTTCTAGCGCGCATTAAACGTTTTTTAACATGTCTCTCTCATATTAATTTAAATCTACAATAAAATTTAAGCGTAAAAACATTTGGAGTTTTTGAGAAAATCAGCCTTTTTTTCATAAAAAGCGCTATAACTACACTAATTTTCAACAATTTTCAAAATTTCTTAAAGATTCTGACAGAGAATTAGAATCAAAAGGCAAAAATGAATTATTTTGATTTGGATGAAAATGCGATTATTTTGAAAAAAATTTCAGCGGTTTTTCAAGTTTTGACACTAAAACTTTAAATGGGCATAGCTTCGTAAAAAAGGCTTATTAATCAAATCGGTGGAATATGTGTCCTTTATATCCTCTGAAAAACAACATATATGTATAATCGGCAACCAATTCCGAGTTCGATTGCATGGTTTGAAATGGATTTGGTCTATAAATACTTTTAATTACAAATTAATCAATTACAAAAGCAATGTGTCAATTATATGACACTTAACTGGATTTTACAAAATAATTTCAATTAGCTGATTTGGTTTTTTTTGTGGACTACAGTCATAAATATTAGTTTAAATAGTGGACTCATGTAGGAATTGAAAATTTAGATTAAAATACATACACATTTTCTTCAGAAAATCTAATTTTTTTTAAAAAATTCAATTTGTCAAAGATTTATTTAGATTTTTTATTTGGCAAAAATTTTAAAATTTTTGTAGATGGATTTAATTTTATTTTGTCTATATTTAAGCTTGAGGTTTAAGAATAATTTTCCCAAAATTAGAGCTTCCTAGCTCAAACCTGTAAACGGTGCGGACAGAGTTTCTGGATTTCATTGAAATTTTACAAAAAATATGACTTCCTAAAACGACGACTTTTTTTGATGTTTTTTTAACGACATCAATGGTTGCCCTGGCAACCCTTACATTTAAATTTTTTATATAGGAATATACTAAGGGAACATTTGGCCACCGATTACACCAAAAATTTTCCGCTGAGATGGATTTTCCAGCTTGATAATGGTCCAAAACATTAATCTCCACTTGTCAAATATTGGCTGGACACACAATCCACCAAGATTCTGAAGTGGCCACCTTAAATTCTATAGAGAATTTATGAGGCATAATCCAACAAGTCGTAGCAGCACGAAAACCCGCGAGAAAAGCAGCTTGTGGCAAGTTAATCAAGAGAATTGGCATATAATTACTCCAGACCAATGTGCGCGCCTGCTAGGCTGCATGATATCTTTTAAATTAAGTCCAGGTGTGCCATAGGAGTCAAAAATTATGGGGGAGCCACTTCGTATTGAATATAATGTCATGAGAGAGTATTTGATGAACATAAAAATTGAGTATTGTATATTTTTTATCCTTGTTCTTATTTTTTCGAACAGCTCATTTTGGACTTTATGCAACAATATTGTCATTAAAAAAAATGGGGATAGATTTGGTCATCACTTTTTCCATTTTTTAAAACCTAAATGTGTGTTTAGTTATTACAATAAAAATCGACATTATAAAATATTATTATTAAAATTTTGTACGACGATTTCAATTTTTGTCTATGTTGTTCTTATCATTTCGAACATGACTGTATATGAGTATGTCCCATGATAAAATTTATTGCGAATATAACGGTAAAACAAAAGTATCCAGAATGCAAGCACAATTTGCAGAAAGTAATTTGAAATGTTGGTTTTGTTATTTGCTTTGAAAATAGTACCGTAGAGTGGCTTGGCAATGATGAAACAAAATTGACATTTCGATTTTGGAAAAAAAATCTTCAGACCTCAAATGTCTTCTAGCGCGCATTAAACTTTTTTTAACATGTCTCTCTCATATTAATTTAAATCTACAATAAAATTTAAGCGTAAAAACATTTGGAGTTTTTGAGAAAATCAGCCTTTTTTTCATAAAAAGCGCTATAACTACACTAATTTTCAACAATTTTCAAAATTTCTTAAAGATTCTGACAGAGAATTAGAATCAAAAGGCAAAAATGAATTATTTTGATTTGGATGAAAATGCGATTATTTTGAAAAAAATTTCAGCGGTTTTTCAAGTTTTGACACTAAAACTTTAAATGGGCATAGCTTCGTAAAAAAGGCTTATTAATCAAATCGGTGGAATATGTGTCCTTTATATCCTCTGAAAAACAACATATATGTATAATCGGCAACCAATTCCGAGTTCGATTGCATGGTTTGAAATGGATTTGGTCTATAAATACTTTTAATTACAAATTAATCAATTACAAAAGCAATGTGTCAATTATATGACACTTAACTGGATTTTACAAAATAATTTCAATTAGCTGATTTGGTTTTTTTTGTGGACTACAGTCATAAATATTAGTTTAAATAGTGGACTCATGTAGGAATTGAAAATTTAGATTAAAATACATACACATTTTCTTCAGAAAATCTAATTTTTTTTAAAAAATTCAATTTGTCAAAGATTTATTTAGATTTTTTATTTGGCAAAAATTTTAAAATTTTTTCTTTTAAAATGTGACATGTGGTGAAATGGAAAAAAATGATTGGGAAATAATTTTTTTTACAAGCAAATTCAAATAAACATATTGCGTTATCCACTGCTATGACTTCGAATATTTTTTCTTTGTAGTGATGAAGGTGCGTCGCAATTTATTTTATATTTACGTATATATTCACAAGTGGACGAAGCCGTCCAATATATAGCAGGACAATTAATAAATACTTCTCTAGAACCGCACAGAATAAATTGTAAAGCAAGTGGTGAACACTGCTGCGAAGATGGAGATTTTCTTGAACTTGAAGATCTAGAAGGACTTTTAGTGTGATTATTTTGCTTAGAAAGTATTTTATTAAAATTTGTTGCACATTTTTCAAATCCCATAAAATAGACCTCCAATGAAACCTCTTCGGTGTAGAATTTTCGAAGCGCTGGACGTATTCTAGGAACATCGAATCTGCCATTTTTCATAATATGTGAGTCATTCATTACACATTCATAGGCGCACTATGTGGATATATGAAAGTGAATAACCTTAAAAATCTTTTATTTTTTATTCAAATTTTACTTACTGGACTAACTGGTTTGTTTAGCGCAATCATATACTTTGAACACTGAATTGGTAAGCTATCCCATTTTGGTCTCTGTATATTACAACAACTATATGGTTCTTCAACCTTTATCGAATAAATTATTTCACATTAAATATTTTCTTAGATAACGATTTTTTATGTCTTACAGTAAAATTTGGTCGCTTCGGACATTCAAAAGTTGCGTGAGCAAAAGCAACAAGAGTAAATAAGAGTATAAAGAACATTACTGAATCCTTTGGCTTCTGAGTTATCAGTCTTAAAAATTACGCATTGCGTTTATTGTATTATATTTAATTATTCATTTCTATTTAAGTATATCAATGTTAAAAGATAACAGAAATTAATTGCGTTAACTAATGTTCCTTGAAATTGAATGACATCAATTAACTAATAGAATTATTTTAAATATTATAATATTTAAGGTAATTAATCGAAAAGTGGAAATAATTTTATTTGATTACAAAGTAAAAATGTTGCGTTAAGTATGGAGCAATATATCAAACAATGCGTTGGATTTCCGCCACTACTTCTAAAGCATATAGTACATGAGTATATCGAGTTTCTATATTGAAATAACATGGGAAATAATGGACACCCTAATACACATGGAAAAATAAAATATTAAATACGGTCATTTATTTAAGTGATTTTAAGCAACATTAACTATTGAAATAATTTTATTTTTAGATCGCTTTAAAGTATAAATTTATTTATCCGTTTCTCTTCACAGAAAATATCACATCACAGTCTTTTAATAATTATAAATTTCAATTTTAGTTTTCAATCTGACTTTTTGATTTTTGGATTTTTTTTAATAGCTAAGATAAGGTTACGTTAATATAGCAGTCGCATAGCCTCACATAGACCATATTAGTTAATTTTGGTCCTTTCATTGTGGTGAACTTTTGCTTTTGAAGTCACATTGAGCAATAAGCAATCGAACTCAGGTAAAAGTGAAAATGGACTTTAGCAGGAGAGGCGAATAGGTATCCCCCCAGGGGTGATATGACCTCATTTAAAGATAAAAAAATGTTGGCACATCTATGCAAAACGGTCAAAAATCGACTTTAAGACTTGGAAGGGTATCTCTTCCATCTGTTTAGGACTCATTTATGAAAAAGAAAAGTTATTACACCAATTGATGCGAAGAGGTCGAAACTAGATTTTTAAGGGATTTGCACTTGTACTCAAATATATTTTTTATTATTCATTTATTTTTTTATGGAAGGAATTTAAGTTTGCAGCGTGCAACGAATCAAAATTTAATAACGAGTTTCAGATATTCGTTCTTTTGTTTTGATCTTCTATTCTAGTTGAGGGGACAGCATATACAGTTGTGTTCATGAAAATAGTAGTGTTGCAGGACATGACCTTTAAATCCCTTTTCTAAAATATTTTGCTATACAAATTGAACTCCTTAGTAAAATTTTCGTAGGACTGAATAAAAAGAACAGAAAAGCAAAAAATTCCCGTAACTTTTGTTTCGTGTTGTCTTGTTTGTGATCCATTTACATATTTGCACCAAAATTCTGCTGTTCATTAAAATAGTAGTGCTTTACATAATTAGTTGAAAAAAATTAAAAATTCTAGAAAACCGCCATAAGTAAGTGTAATTAAGCAATTCAATAATTTGATAATATGAATTTATTGCAATCGAGGTACTCTTCCTTTTTTTGGTGGGTAGGGGAAGGAATTGCTGAATCGAAAAGATAGAATCAATAATTAGGCTAAGAAATTATGTTAAGACCTTCAAGTAAACTGAAAATATGGTTGGATGCACTGCACCTGATATTTAATGCTATTACCTATTGTAAGAAACCTAAAAATCGTGGTGGTAACCGCCAGATTTCGTTATTAGACGACAGACCAAGTGCACGATATTGCAAGACTAAGCCTTCGGTATCCTCAAAAATGATAAAAACTCAGCCAAATCTGTCGATCAGTGCTGTGAGAATTCGACGTCGACTAATGGAAAATAATTTGAATACAAGAAGTTCCAGGAAGGTATACCTTTAGACGAAGAAGCACGTCGTTGCAAGAATACAATTTGCAAAAGATTATATGAAATGGAATGCCGAAAAGTGGCGCAGCGTATTATGGTCAGATGAGAGCAAAGTTTTTTTTTTTGGTGGAACAGGCTCCAAACAGTATGTTCGTCGTCCACCAAACACAGAATACCACCCCAAATACACTACCAAGACGGTTAAACATGGTGGACTATCCATTATAGTATGGGCTTACTTTTGCTAGACTGGCGTTGGCCCTACCCATTTGATCAAAAGTATTATAGACAAAGCAGTGTACGTTAATTTATTGAAGGATGCAAAGCTATCGAATGCCAGTCTGGAAATGCATTTAAAATGGACGATTCAACAGGATAACGATCCTAAACACACTAGTAAACTAGTTTAAGAATGTTTGTATCTTAAAAAATCGACGTGATGCCATGGCCAGGTCAGTCTCCGGACCTTAATCGGATGGAAAATTTGTGAGGAGATATCAAACGAATCTTAACAACAGCAAAGCCATCAAATAGAATACAGCTTTGACAAATGTTTAAAGGGACTTGGGCTGAAATCCTGTAAACCGTTGTAAGGACCTTATTGACTCTATTCCACGTCGATGCAAGGTCGTAATAAACAATAAAGCGTTTATCACGAAATATTAGACCCAAACAAACATGTATAACATGTAACATGTAGTTTAAATTAACTTGTGTCGCTTTTTTTTTAATTTTAGTAACCACTACTATTTTCGTGAACAGCATTATTTTTGAATTTTACTTTGATTAAGCCATAGCTTTAAAATAAATAAAAGTTTATAACAAAAGAAATTGTAAATATTCTCGGAAATGAATATAGATTACTATTTTTTCAAAACTTTAAATGAAAATTGTACTCATCATTTAATTTGATAGTAAAACAACCAGGACCCAACGGCACTACTATTTTCGTGAACACAGCTGTATAAACTATTTAAACATTTAATAAATATATATAAAATTTTCTTTTAAATTTATTTCGAAAGCCAACGTTATAAAGTATTATGTAAAAGAAAGTTTATGTTCAAAAAAGTTTTGACAAAATCCAGCTAATTATCGAAAATTCATATTTGAATATTTTCGAAAAAAAAAAATTTTCAGCAAAATCCAAAAATGCGAGTCAAGTAATTATATAAGTATGTATATAAGCTGTAAAAAAAATTTCGGACGATTCTAAAATATCAAGTCCTAAATGCTGTGCGGTTTGTAAAAGAATGAACGATATAGTAGTAGCTAGTTAAAAAAAAATAACTTACCGAAAGAAACTTTAAAATGAAATGTCGCTGCAATGACATAAACAGCTGAATTCCTAGTGGGGCTTTAGACACATACACTATCAGTTGGTTTTGGTAAATTTTCAGCAATAAACAAAACACAAAAGAAATTAAAATCAATGCACTTATAAAATGTAAATACAAAATTAATTTAGAAAACATATGTAATTATGTATGTAAGCACATATTTACAAGAGCACAATTTTATTTGCATAAAAAAAAACATGCAAACAATAACAGTTGCTCTGCTGACATTGACGCAGCCTCCACTTAGGAGAGAGAGAACGTTTTACCCGACTGAGAAAACACGCAATGCTTTGGCACAACAAAACAATAACAATTGACACCTCGTTGCCAGCTGCGCTTTTGTGCAAACTTTAAACTTTTCAATGCAATTCTTTAACGTGACCTTTATTAAATATTTTTTCACTAACATTTCTTAAATCGATTTGAAATTATGTTTTACAAACTGCACTAAAATTTACGCGTAAAATATCACGAAAATTAACAAAACAATTTAAACGTAGCAACAAAAGAAACGAAAAAAAAACTCGCACGAACAGTTAATGTGCGAATGTTGTTGGTGGTGTGCAAGTCAACAGCGATCGCACGATTAGATGTAGAATTTCAGTTAGGCTGCATGCAGAGTGAAATCGAAGCTAATGGACGATTGACACTGTCGCATCGAAGTCAACACAATTCAATTAAAACGATTTAGAGCCAAAATCGAGATGACATCACATCCTTTTCCATACTAATTTAACGACAAACTAATCCAATTCTTTTAGATCTACTCATTTTTGCTCGACGAACATTTAGGTATATTGCAAACGAATTGACTGTTCAATTCAATTTTTCCATATTGTTAAAAATTCATAAACAGCTGTCAAAATTATAATACACTTGAATAGAACTTTTTTTTTTTGTAAAATTTAGAAATTTATAGTAATCAAATATGTACCACTGATGGCATTTGGGCACTGAATCGAGACTTTTCGAGGCGGAATGTACTTTTTTTTTGTCTTGAACACCCAAAGTTACTAAAATTTACGAAATTTTTATAAAAATTACTATAAAAAAAAGTCCTGACTTTTGTCTTATCAAAAACCCAAAATTAGATATGATATATTTCCCATTTAATTATAGAATCTATACATTGCTTATTAGAAAAGGTTATTATTATAAATCTACACATTGCGATGATCTTAATTTTTTTTTTTTTCACTAAAAAAAGCGTGATTATTACAAATTGTCCAAATGTACCGAAAATGTACTGAAAATGTTCGGAAAATTCGCCACATGAACTAAAAACGCGGTAAATGTACTGAAAACTTGTCGAATGTACTGACGACGATTTTTTAGGACGCAAATGTACCGAAAAAAGTACAAATGTACCGAAAACGGCATCACTAATTTATATTAAAAATAAGTACAGAGCTGTATTTCGTATCCTTGATACTTTGAAAGTTATTGAAAACTGCAAATGAATCAGTTTTATTTAAAAAAACGAGTCGGCAACGGATCTGTATATGAAGTCCGTTCCTAGTTCGAGGCGGATCCATCGAAGCATAAAAAAAACGAGTCCGTCTCGAATCAGTTTTATTTTAAAAAAAATCCGTTTTATTAAAAACAAAAGAATCCATAACGGATCCGTATGTGAAGTCCGTTCCGAGTTCGAGACGGATTCGTCGAAGCATAAAAAACGAAATCCGCCCTGACGGATCTGTAACGGGTTTGAAACGGATCCGCAACCATTTTCGTGCACATTGGGGTATTATACTTTCATATAAATCAAACGTCAGATAATGAGGTCTCGCTTGGGCATCGTGAAAGTGATGCGTTACTTAATCTTCCAAATCAACTATTCGTAGTACCATTAGATCTGAAAATTATCAATTAAACTGTGCCGCAACATTAAGTTTTTTAAATAAATTAAAATACCTAATTTCAAATGACCATGAAAAAAGTTGGCATTATATTGTTACATTTAAGAAAAATATTTCAAGCAATGCTGGTCATAACATTGAAACTGATGAATACTCTGTTTGTAGTATTAGTTACTGGTATAATGTATCATGCACAAGCAGCGGTGAATTGTCAGAAGCGTTTAAATTTTAATGTAATGTAACATTATATACTTTTTAAATATTACTTTCTTTTAATATACTTACACGATATAGTTAGGAGACACAAGAGACTGCTGTAATATACCGAAACCGAATTGGGAATCTTTTTGGAATGAATGTTCTAATTTTATGCAATCTTTTGAAAGACAACCAAGTCCAGTAAGTTTCATAAATTCACAAATTTTCATATAAAAATGTATATATGAAATAATTATTTTAAATAAAAATAATAATAAAATTATACAATAAAAAATTATCTTCAACAGTGTGCAGTGGAATGCATTTTTAATGCCACAAAATCTCTACAAAAGGCAGAACCTAATTTTGAAAATATACGTGTCTTACTCTCGCGGCTTTTCAGTGATGAAACTTTCGTCGAAGCTTACGTCAAAGGAATCAAAAAATGTGCACCAAAAATTCAAGCAAAAATTAGCGAAATTAGAGCGAAAGGATATTCGCTGGGTTTTAAGCCAATAGGAGCACAGACTTGTTCTCCACTCGGCCTAGTTCATATGATGTGCGCTCACAAAACGGTTTTTATTAATTGCCCTTCGGTATATTGGACCGCTTCTACAAAGTGCGCAAGTGCAAGGGAATATTTTATAAATTGTGATCGTAGTCCTGGTGGCTGGGGTGGAACTAGAGGACCACACAGCAGTGAAAAGAAGAAAAATAAATTAATTTAAATAAAAGTAATAAATAATGTAATTTTTTGTAAGTAATTCAGACTGACTTTTCAGTTGTGGAAATAAAAAAAAAATTCCATGTGCTTTTCCAGATATTTCCAAATAAAGGTAAATAAACAACTTCTTCGGGTATTTGTAATGCGTTTTAGGAATGGTAAAGTGAGCAGATATTCAGTAAGAAGGCGCGGTATCTACATACAGTTCAAGCCAAAACTTCAAAACACTTTTTATTGAAATTTTTCTAGAATAGGTAAAAAGGCTATTTTTCAATTTCAATTCCAGAGAGTGGGTTTTCGGTATCGGGCCATTTTTAGTCTAATGAACTTGAGGATTCCATTCAATGTATCTAATTTTGGAAATAAAAAATTCATTCCACTATACTGCCGTCAGAAGCGAAATAGGCGTATCTCAAAAAAAACTCGTTTCCAGATAATTGATGTTTTGTTTATATCAATTTGTTGAAATACATGTAAAATTGAGAAATAGGTCATTTTCTTAGTCGATTTTTTATAGGTTTGAAGTAAGATACCGGCGTTAGACACAGTTCATTAGATGCGTAATTTTTTAAGCTATCCAATGCCATAAGAATCTGGAATATCATTTTCTTATGAGATACGCCTATTTCGCTTCTGACGGCAGTATAGCGAATTGAAATAAGGAGTCGTTTTTTTAATTGCAAGGCAAAAGAAAGCACTCATTTTGGTCGCTATTTTATAGTTTTACAGAAAAATCTAAGCTATGGTACATTGGAAGAAGAAATTTCGTGAAAAATCGTGCAAATGATATTTTTTTTAGTGTATTAAATTTTTTTTTCTACACAATTCCGACGGACGACGGAAAACTCGCCAATGTTTACCCGCTGTCAAAATTAGATTATTCCGGAACGTAACAAATTGCGGCGGACGATGAAAAAACCGCTGATGACTAACCGTCGATTTAGACTTAATTCTATTTTATCCGTCGACGAACGACGGATCAGGATTGCTTTTCAAATCAGCAACTGTCAATTTATTAATTTAAGTTTGTAATTCTAATATAAATAAAATTATAAAACAACTGAATTACAACAAACTACTAATAGAAGGAGCAGTGATGGCATTTGGGTTTTGTGAAAATGTAATGAATCGAGAGACTTTTTAGAGGCCGAATGTACTGTTTTTTGTCTTGAACACCCAATTTTACTAAATTGTACGAAATTTTTCTAAAATTTAGTAAATAACTAAAAAAAAAAAGATCAATCAAAAATATTTCTATGCAAAAATAGTTTCCTTGAAAAAACACAAAATGACAGCTGAATATTCCGTCCAACGTCGGAATTATGTTTACTTGAATGGATTTTACCGTCGACGGATTTTCCGTCGTCCGTCGAAATTGTGTTTAAAACATTATTTTAGCAAATATTAAGTATACATAGTTTCTATTAATATATTAATTAAATTACAATATGATGGACACCCCCTTAAACTGTATTTGCAAAAATAAAATAATAAATTCGGTAATTTATTCAAGTAATTTTAAGGAACATTGAGCATTTATATTAATTTTATCTAGATCGTTTTAAAGTATAAAGACATTTAAAAGCAAAAGCCTAGTTGCATTTATTCCAATAATGTTTTCTGTTCTGTCTATTATTTTATTTACTGCTGCTGCTGCTAATGCGGCAGTGAATTGTACGAAGAAACCTGACTTTACTGTAAGTTAAATACATTTTTGATAAAAAAAATAATTTTGCAATGTTATACAAATAATCTTAAAATTCAAAAGATAGATGCAGCAGGTACTTGTTGCAAGATCCAAGAACCGAATAAGGGTGCATTTCCAATCGTATGTTTGAAACATCTCGTAAATTTAAATATACCAATCAGTGCAGTAAGTTGAATGCTTTTCAAAAAATGTATTATATAAAACTGTATGTTTCTTTTAATTTTTTTTTTTTTCTACTTTTTATTCAATACAAAGTGTTTCCATGAATGTGTATTCAATGAAACTAAAATTTTACAAAATGGTAAATTTCAAATAAGTTACATACGTCCGTTTATGGAAAAAATCTTCACAGAGAATATCACATTGCAGTACTCCATCTTGGCATATGAGAAATGTGCAATCACATTAAATGAAGAGATTGAAAATGGTAAGAGTTATCCGTATCGTCGAAAATCTTTAAAGTCACGGTCTAAGCAACAATGTTCTCGGCTTTCACTGAATTACGGCATGTGCGCCTTTAAGGAACTTTTTGTCAACTGTCCAGCTATATATTGGAGTGCAACGTCTACATGTGAGCTTATACGGGAGTATTTGAAAAATTGTCCCGCACTCCATAAGAATAGTAGAAAAGCTCTCCGAAATCAATTTGTAAGAATTTAATTTTTTGTTTTGTTATAATTTTTACAATCACCATTGCTAAGTTTAAGTTTCTGTCTACTTTTTTATAGAGAGAAAGTAGGAGCATATCTATTGTAAAAATATATTTTATATACATAACTATATTGTATACCAAACAAATCTTTTAATTTTGATTTTCGGAATTTTTCTTTTAAATAACAGCTAAGTATATCAAACCCTTTGTTCGAAAAATTTATTTATTTGCAAGAGAGAAGATTGACATAAATCAGGTTAATTGACTTACAGAAGGTGGCATGAACAATTTTAAATTGTAATCTGTTTCTTCTTCAAATGACGTGACGTGAATGACGTATTGTCAAAACTGAAAAGTTATAGAAAAATGGTATGGCTGATAAAAATTTTGTCAAAATTTTATGTGAACCCCAACTCATATTATCTCAAATTAAAACAAACAATGTTTTCACTATAATTCCTTTATTCGCACTTTTACCCAACTTCGATGACGTCTAGAGAAGATTGGCAAAAAAATCATAAGTAAATAGGTTTTTGTTAAATATAAATTGAAATATAATGCGTTATCCACTGCTGTTACTTCGGATACTTTTTATTTGTAGCGATAATTTTGCATCGCAATTTATCGAATATTCACGTATATATTCACAAGCAGACGAAGCAGTCCAATGTATAGCAGGACAATTAATAAAAACTTCTCTGGAAGCGCACAAAACAAATTTCAAAGGTATTGGCGAACATTGCTGTGGCGATGGAGATTTTCTCGAACTTGCAGATCTAAGAGCACTTTTAGGTTGTGCACTTTGCTCAGAAAGCATTTTATTAAAATTTTTTGCACATTTATCAAATGCCACAATATAGGCCTTCAGTGAAATCTCTTCGGTGTAGACTTTATGAAGTACAGGAGTTATGTTAGCAACTTCGAATTTTCCATTTTGGAAAATATGCGTGACATTAAATACACATTCATAGGCGCACTAGATGAAATAATGAAAGTGATTAGTCTTCAAAATCTTTTATTTTGTTTTATTTAAATTTTACTTACAGGACTAACAGGTTTCTTTAACATGATCATGTACTTTGAACATTTAATTGGTAAGCCATTCCATTTTGGTCTCTGAATACTACAACAATTATTGGCTTCTTGGACCTTTAATAAATAAGTAATAACAAATCAAATATTTTCGTAGAGAACGACGTTTTTAGGTCTTACAGTAAAATTCAGTCGCTTTGGACATTCGAAAGTTGCATGAGCAAAAGCAACAAAAGTAACTAAGAGTATATAAAACATCATTGAATCCTTTGACTTCTGTGTTATCACTCTTAATCAATACACTTTTTATTTGTAGTATTATATATAATTATTCTTTTACATTTAAGTATATCAATGCGAAAAGCTAACAAAAGTTAATTGTGGCGTTTAATGTTCCTCGAAATTAAATGACATCAATTAATAGAATTATTTAAATGTATACGCGTATGTGTGCTAAAAATAACTTTCTTTAGTTATTGTAGAAACGTGTTTTTAAAAATTTACGTGCACAGTTTTCCTGGAATTCAGCAATACACACCCCTAAGTAATGATATATTTTTATAGATACAAAAAATTTGGAAAGACAAAGGTTTGTGACTCATTCTTCATTATTGATTGATAATTCCAAAACAACTATTGTTGATTCATCTGTCCATTGGTGAATCAAAAGTATTTGTTTGTAAATTGCTTACGCTTAGAAATTCTCACTCATCGACTTAAGGGTCACTGATGATTCCATTTAGCAATGGTTGAAACTAGCATGATTAGCACAGCACGGTTTTTTGTTTCGTTTTTGTTCTGGAAAATCTAATTTAATTATAATTGCTTAGAAACATTATTTCTGATGATTATTATTTACCAATAAAAAATTTTTAACACCGATTCATTACTATTATTCATAAGATATTGTTTTTCTTTTGCCAATAAGTATTAATCGTAAATACATAATTTGAAAAAAAAAAAATAGTCTCCAATTCTTGTAAATTTTTTTACACCCATCGATGGGGAGAGGTGACCTTTGTGACATCACCAAGGGTGGTGCCGGGTCCCCATTGTTGCACCAATCGATTTAGAGAGATCGAAAATAGATTTTGACCATCACAGGAGTTGTCCGATTTCTAAAAGTGCCCGATTTCGGTACCTTTCCGTATCAATAATGTCAGTATATTATTGAAAAGCTTTTATACAATGTCTCTACTGAACTGTAACAAAAGATTTAGTACGCTTTTACGCACCGCTTCTAGTGGTATATATGTATGTAGCAAAAGTTTGCCGATAAGCAATATTTTTTACAGCGTTTCAATTTATTTCTTCTATTATTTGGTGAGCAACTGAATTTCCGAAATGGACCAAAATCGTGAACTTTCGATATCTGGGACCATCTCTGGTGATCGTTAAAATTCATTTTCGACCTCTCTATATCGAGCGGTTTTCGAAAATGATATGAAATCAGGCACTTTAGGGAACCAGGACCACCTCAGTTAATGGCCAAAATCTATTTTCGACATAATTCCATCAATTGAACAAAAAAAATTTCGAACAAGGACCGAAATCGAGCAATTTCGGGACCACCTACCTTTAATGATGGCTATAATCCATTTTCGACTTCTGTTCATCAATTGGAAGAATATTTTTTTTTTCGAAAATTGACATTTCTAGGGCCCAAGACTATCCCTAGTGATGGCGAAAATCCATTTTAGACTTCTTTCTATCAATTGATGAAAAAAAATAAGGAAAATGGACCCAAAACGCGCTTTTTTTGGTACCCAGGACTGCTTCTGGTGATGGACAAATTCCATTTTCGACATCAATTTGAAGAAAATAAAACTTTCGAAGATGGATCGAAATCAGACACCCGGAAAAATCCATTTACGAATTTCTTTATATCAAACGATGTAAAAAAAATTATTCGAAAATGTGCTGGAATTGGGCATTTTTGAAACCCTAGCCCACCCCTATCACACGCTACAAAAACCACCTCTCCCCATTGATTGGTGCCAAAAAAATTAAAATTCATTTAAAGTGAAATAAAATCCGGCCTTATTCGCAAATATAAAAAAAAGTTTAATTACTTAAGGGTGAAAAAAATAATGCTAATATTTTGATCTATGCAAACTATTTTTTGTTTAATAAGCAATAAATAAATACCATGTTCAGGCCCGGATTTAGAAATCTGCCGCCCTTAGGCCAGTCAGAAATTGCCGCCCCCCTTCACTAGTAAATATAGAAAAATAAAATTGTTATATCAAAAGTGAGGACATTTTATTTTTTTTTTGCTTGTTAACAATTTTAGGTAATTTAGTGCATACAATCCCAGTATTTGCACTCTTTTCCCCATGTGTAAATAAATTTAAAAAATTAAAAAAAAAAATTTCAAAGTTCCCAATATTTGCCGCCCTTAAAATCGTGCCGTCCTAGGTACTGGCCTAGTGTGCCTCTAAGGTAAATCCGGCACTGACCATGTTGTTTCAGAATTAAATATTTTAATCCGAATAAGCAAACTAAAAATAACTGGGACCTCAAAGGAATTTCATAAGATTAATTCTTATGGGTGATGGCTGTATGGGAGAAGGCCGGACTTGGTAACACTGCCCAACATAAATCTACAATTTTTTGTTTTCAGTTAGCAAGAAGCACTAAAGAATAGGTCCTTAGATTGCGGAACAATGAAATGTTCGAAATTTTTTTCGCCTGGCGTAAATCATTCTAATTGATATGGCATGAGTCGTATGCGTTATTTCAGATTCTCAAATATGTATATATTTATCATTTAATCTTTTACACAAATCAGGCACTGATTGCCCTGCAATACAGACGTTATTATATATAAGAAATAAGTTCCAGCTGACGAGCTATATACCGAAAATCACCAATTCATGCAATTTAGTTTATTTTTTAATAGACAACTGCATTTGTTTTATGCAGTTAAAATATGATAATTAAATTTCAAGCAACATTAAGCATATGGTAACATCTCTGTTTTAAATATAGACTAAAAATTCAGTAAACAAAAATTAAGTTATAAATGGAATAGATAAAAGAAACTTGAGCACAAAACAAAAAAATGTGTTATAAGGGTGTTACATACGTAATTGCATTTGAAGCTGTACTGATTATTGTGCAGGCTTTTGAGTGTCAAAATCGTCCACATATGACTGTAAGTTCTTTCAGAAATTTATTGTTATTTCAATATTCTAATTGATTTTCATGCTTAATAGCACAAGAACGCCAATGATTGCTGTCTTACACCAAAACCGAATTATAAAGCTTTTCCAAATGAATGTTCCAAGTTTGTGAATATTCATCAAAAACCGACAAGTTTAGTAAGTCTTTTATTGAAAAAAAGAAAAAGAAAATTTATATTTATACTTATTTTTTATTTAATTTGTTCAATATATAGTGCCTGTTGGAATGCTTTTTGAAGAAAACCAAAACTCTTGAGAATGGCACATTCAATGGTATTAATGCAAAACCTTTACTGTTAAAGTTATTTAATGATACCAGTGTTGGCGAGGCTTACGTTACGGCCTTTGAAAAGTGTTCCGCTATAGTAAATGAAAGTATAAAAGAATTCCAAAAAAATGGAATATTAAAGGCTGCTTCAGTTGGGCAAAAGTGTTCACCACTCGCTGTTGTCTTTACGATGTGCGTACGTAAGTACGTGTACATTTATTGTCCTGCACATTTGTGGACACCTACGCCAGCCTGTGAGATGATGAAGGAATATGCAATAAATTGTGATCTCTCACCTAGCGGTCGGACCGGCAAGCGAAGTGGTTTTTAATGTGACAACTCTTAAGAGTTCACAGTGTTCGGCAGTGATTTTAACAAGGGATATATTCTATGTTTATTTAAAAATGTGTTTAATTTTATTGTTGAATAATAACAACAACTAAATTTCTTAAATTTTCTCCCGCTTGTGTTATTCATGTGTATTCATAAGACTATGGTAAGTAGTTCATTTTGTGGATCAGATTTCTGTTAAAAATTTGTAAGAACACTATTGCACTATTTTTATAGATCTTAAGTGGCCCCGGACACAATGCTTGGAAGCCCCAAAATGATCGCGAAATATATCACATTTTTCAAGGGTTTTTGAAGCTCAAAAGTGACGACCTTTTTTTTAGTAGGTAAATGAAAATAGTTCAAGTTAGTAAATGTCAATGTGTAGGTAGAGACTTTCGGGAATTTAAAGTGAAAGACATCTTACTTTTGCTAGACTTTTTGAATGTCAAAAGTGAGGACGTCTTTTGTTTTTTTTTTTTTTTTGGTCGAGAAAGAAAATATTTTTTTGGTACATAAGGGGCGGTATTGCAACTGTTCACCCCGGTGAGATGTCTCGTGTGTCTCTTTATACTGTACATAATAAATGCTAGACCCTTTCACTCAGCAAAGCAAAGTTAGCAAAATCAAATTTAACTTGTGCCATAATTTAGTGCTTATTAAGTGCTAATTTAGTGCTGTAAAAAAAAATTTAGTGCTGCACGAATTCTTGAAAAAATTAAGGTTTTTGCTAGCTGAATGAGAAGCTAGCAAAGGATGTATGAAAGTTTTTAGCAAAATCAAATTTTACCTATGCCATAATTTAGTGCTTATTAAGTGCTAATTTAGTGCTGTAACAAAAAATTTAGTGCTGCACTAGTTTTTGAGAAAATCCTATTTTTTTGACTTTGCTAGCTGCATGAGAAAGGTTAAGGTGAGGTACGTTAGAAATAGTTAGCAAAATCAAATTTAACCTATGCCATGATTTTTAAAAAAAATCATGGTGTTTGCTAGCTGAATGAGAAGCTAGCAAAGGATGTATGAAAGTTTTTAGCAAAGTCAAATTTTTCCTATGCCATAATTTAGTGCTTATTATGTGCTAATTTAGTGCTGTAAAAAAAAATTTAGTGCTGCACTAATTTTTGAGAACATCCTATTTTTTGATTTTGCTTGCTGCATGAGAAAGGTTAAGGTGAGGTACGTTAGAAATAGTTAGCAAAATCAAATTTGACCTATGCCATAATTTAGTGCTTAGTAAGTGCTAATCTAGTGCTGCAAGGAAAAATTTAGTGCTGCATGATTTTTAAAAAAAATCAAGGTGTTTGCTAGCTGAATGAGAAGCTAGCAAAGCATATATGAAAATTTTTAGCAAAATCAAATTTTACCTATGCCATAATTTAGTGCTTATTAAGTGCTAATTTAGTGCTGTAAAAAAAAATTTAGTGCTGCACTAATTTTTGAGAAAATCCTATTCTTTTGATTTTGCTAGCTGCATGAGAAAGGTTAAGGTGAGGTACGTTAGAAATAGTTAGCAAAATCAAAGCACTAAATTATGGCATAGGTTAAATATGATTTTGCTAACTATTTCTAACGTACCTCACCTTAACCTTTCTCATGCAGCAAGCAAAATCAAAAAAATAGGATTTTCTCAAAAATTAGTGCAGCACTAAATTTTTTTTTACAGCACTAAATTAGCACTTAATAAGCACTAAATTATGGCATAGGTAAAATTTGATTTTGCTAAAAACTTTCATACATGCTTTGCTAGCTTCTCATTCAGCTAGCAAAAACCCTGATTTTTTCAAGAATTCGTGCAGCACTAAATTTTTTCTTTCAGCACTAAATTAGCACTTAATAAGCACTAAATTATGGCATAGTTTAAATTTCATTTTGCTAAAAATTTTCATATATGCTTTGCTAGCTTCTCCTTCAGCTAGCAAACAGCTTGATTTTTTTTAAAAATCATGCAGCACTAAATTTTTCTTTGCAGCACTAAATTAGCACTAACTAAGCACTAAATTATGGCATAGGTTAAATTTGATTTTGCTAACTATTTCTAACGTACCTCACCTTAACCTTTCTCATGCAGCTAGCAAAATCAAAAAAAATAAGATTTTCTCAAAAATTAGTGCAGCACTAAATTTTTTTTTACAGCACTAAATTAGCACTTATTAAGCACTAAATTATGGCATAGGAAAAATTTGATTTTGCTAAAAATTTTCATATATGCTTTGCTAGCTTCTCATTCAGCTAGCAAACATCTTGATTTTTTTTAAAAATCATGCAGCACTAAATTTTTCCTTGCAGCACTTAATTAGCACTTACTAAGCACTAAATTATGGCATAGGTTAAATTTGATTTTGCTAACTATTTCTAACGTACCTCACCTTAACCTGTCTCATTAAGCTAGCAAAATCAAAAAAACAGTGATTTTCTCAAAAATTAGTGCAGCACTAAATTTTTTTTACCGCACTAAATTAGCACTTAATAAGCACTAAATTACGGCATAGGTAAAATTTGATTTTGCTAAAAATTTTCATATATGCTTTGCTAGCTTCTCATTCAGCTAGCAAACACCTTGATTTTATTTAAAAATCATGCAGCACTAAATTTTTTTTAGCACTTACTAAGCACTAAATTATGGCATAGGTTAAATTTGATTTTGCTAACTATTTCTAACGTACCTCACCTTAACCTTTCTCTTGCAGCTAGCAAAATCAAAAAAATAGGATTTTCTCAAAAATTAGTGCAGCACTAAATTTTTTTTACAGCACTAAATTAGCACTTAATTATGGCATAGGTAAAATTTGATTTTGCTAAAAATTTTCATATTTGCTTTGCTAGCTTTTCATTCAGCTAGCAATAACCCGGATTTTTTCAAGAATTCGTGCAGCACTAAATTTTTTCTTTCAGCACTAAATTAGCACTTAATAAGCACTAAATTATGGCATAGTTTAAATTTGATTTTGCTAAAAATTTTCATATATGCTTTGCTAGCTTCTCATTCAGCTAGCAAAAACCTTAACTTTTTCAAGAATTCGTTCAGCACTAAATTTTTTTTTACAGCACTAAATTAGCACTTAATAAGCACTAAATTATGGCATAAGTTAAATTTGATTTTGCTAACTTTGCTTTGCTGAGTTAATGGGTCTTAAAATGCTTATGAAAACATGAGAAGGCATGTGCTTCAAGTGACTTTTATATCTACAGTGTAAGGACATATACCGAGACATGCCACTTCAAGTCTTCATAAGCATTTTATTATGTACAGTGGCATTTAAGTTTAACCTCATTAAAAGCAAATAATTGTGTTGATAAGTAGAATTTTTGTACCAGAACTACGATGTTTCCATCGTTTTAAAAAAAAAGAACTAGTTATTTTGAGTAAAGAAATGAATTTTCTGTATTTTTAATGCAAGTGAAAAAATCATTATAAAAACATATTAATTTTTATGCCACGCACCCTTTTTTGACAATCTTAATCAACATAAAACTGAAAACACTAAAAGATCATTTAAATTGTAGCATAAATTGAATTTATTATATGGTACAACATAATCTGATTATAAAAACCAAAATCATTCTCCATAGGGAAAGTATTCGCATTATTATGTTGAACTTAAGAAGAACACATTGCTCCAGAATCTTGAATATCAACTTCAGTGTTGCTCTGCATGTAATCTATGAAAAAGTAATTTATTTATAAAAGAATTCATATTTAAAATAAAACTTCACAGCTTAACCATTTGCTAACATTGCGGCATATTTAGGATCACTTGCTAGTTTCTGTATGACATCATGCAGCATTGCCATATCTATTTGACCATTATGAATATATTTCTGCATGAGTGAGTTTTCATCGGCCATCATCTGATTAAAACAGAAAATATTACAATATATAAATTTTCTAAAAAGTTGTATATTAAGTTATATAATTTTACGTCGAAATCATTTAAAGAAACTTCCTGATTATCAATGAAACTACCACTACCATCACCGGCACCACCACACTGATCATATGACATGTCTTCATTTTCATATCTTTCATCATAATCAGCTTCCGCAATCATATCATTTCTTTCATTAATGCTCTTAAGATCTGCCTGAAAAAAGATTTTTTAAATATAAATTAAATTAAAATTAAATTTTTTATTTACCTCATTTGATATGATGAAATCTTTTATATGACCAAAAACGTTGTTTTCAGCTAAAATAATAAAATAAAAAAAAAAGTAAATGAACTGCATCATGACTTTACTCAAACTGCTAAAAGTAACAATAAAAACTTGCAAAGTTTGATTTTAAAATTATAAAAATATATACCAATTTGTTTTGTACGTAATTACAACAATGTTTGATTATAATCAATAATAATTATTATTATAGCTAGGGGAGTTATAGCAAATAATGAGTATGCTAAATAACAAAATTCTTTTAGAGAATTATATAGTTTATACACATTTTAAAAATATTTATCTATACTCGTTCATAAAAAAAAAAACACATTGTCCGAAATGTATTACAAAAACTGGCTAGACCCAATCATTTTAAAAACATATGAGTTAAGGAGCTAAAATAGGTTTCAAGCTATAGTTTCATACATAGCTAAATGAAATCATCAGTGACCTTTGAGCCGACTAGTAAGAGTTTCTAAATCCTTTTCGCGTTGTTCTTTTTGAGAAGCATAGCATCAAGTGAAACATAAGTGCAAAAACTATATTGCGAGCTTTCTTTGCGAGTATAGCTTTTTTGGTGTTGAGGAGATGTGTCACTTGCTAAGGATTAAACGTTTTCCATAACCCACACATTATTTCCCTGTCTTATTATATAGGCATCATAACTCAACCCAAAAAAAACGGCGCGAAAACATTTATGTAACTTGTAGCACAGGATTCTGTAAGTGTCACTGAGGAAAGAATAATGAAAAATCGAGTCTTAAGAGGGTATTACATCTTCGAGGAATTTCACTTATCCAAACAGAACACGTCTGTTTCTGACTTATTATTATTTCTAATTTTTGAAAATTTCTGAAGGTGTGATGAGTGGCAAAGTATCATCCATATGCTTTGTATGAGTCCCTTATCCAGGGATTTTCACTTCCTGCAAACTTGCAGGCGACTGCTGTTTAATTTAACTAAACTTAAATAATGTTCAATTTGATATAGGGGAAAGTGGAGAAAATTGCTTCGAAAAATACAACGCTGCCTCCCGTACTATAAGGGATTGCCAAAAATCATACGAGACAACGCGCAGACGTGGTTGATGTTCTGCGTTGTGCTTGGAATTAAAAGCACATTAAATTTCAATTGAGGAACAGTTTATGAAAATTTTATATATATTTTGCTCAGTTTTTCCAGTTTATTAGCTATTACTGGCCATGTTTTATTCGTTCTGGTCAAACCAAGAAATGGAGGACACGCATTACGTCGTTTAAGCTGCAAAATTGCGTATAAGCCAAAATGATTTAAGTAACATAGAAGAAAATAAATATACGCTCTGACAAAAATGTAGAAATTATAGAATATAACATTAGTACATGCATTTAAAAAAAAAAAAAAATCGATATATAATTGACCGTTTTAGATCTCTGCGTACATACAGACACACAAATTTTAAATATTTGAACTTTGAACTCAATAATTTTCATGTAAATATTTTGTATTAAAAGTAAAGTCATTTAAGGTTAACTACTACTACCACTATTTGTGTCATTATTTTGACCATATTTGTTTTCACAACTCTTAGTGTATTTCCTCACATATTCACATGCTGCGGATGCTGTCCATGCTATGATGGGGCAATTCACGAAAGCGTACCTATGTGCACACATGATGTATTTCATTGTTATAGGCGAACAATTTCTTGTACTGTTGAACTTCCTACGCGATGAATGTCCATTTTTTCAATGAATTAAATGTTCCTTAACGAAATCATTAATTTGATTTTGATGATTTGATTTTTTTATGAAATTAAATGATTAGTGTTAGGCTGAACCGCTTTTTCATAAGGATTCTTAAGTAACTTTGAGTGTACATTCGATAAAAATGCTGGATTTTTATAATTTTCGATGTTTATTGACAACTGGATTTTGTCTTGACTACTTTTGGGGGTTTAGATGACATAGATCTGCCTAAGAAAGTAATATATTTTGAAAATCATGCAAAAATTCAAGGGAAGGTCAATAATGGATTTTGAATATCATTGAGAGTGGCCCCCGAACCTGAAATGGAGCATTTTTGAGCCATTTCCGAAAATATTTTTTTTTTTTGCTCTAATCGATGGGAAAAGTTCGAAATGGATTTTGGACATAATTGAAAATGTCACCGCATCATGGAAAGTACCGTTCTGACCCATTTTCAGTACACGATTTTATTTTTCCATTCCCTACAGAAAAGTCGAAAAAGTATTCTAGACATTACTTAAGGTGGCTCTGAACTCTAGAAGGGATCGTTTTTAACCCATTTTCGGTGAAATTTTTTCTTTGCATTAAACTTTTTCCTTAACCCATATATTATTTCCCTGTCTTATTATATAGATATCATAACTCAAGCCAAAAAAACCGTCGCGAAAACATTTATGTAACTTGTAGCACAGGATTCTGTAAGTGTTACTGAGGAAAGAATAATGAAAAATCGAGTCTTAAGAGGGTAGCAATTGGCAAAAATTCGGGAATTTTCGGGCATCAGTACAGGCTTTGGCAAGGCAACCCTGGTTGGTTAGTTTTATCAAAATCATCTACACTCGACATTTCTACATTGGGCTCTTGGGCTATTATTAGTAATTGTTCAGTTTGTAAAATACAATCTATTCTCATATGCAAATAAATTAAGTTATAAAAGCTTTAAGGAACAAAAGCTACAACAAAACAAAGCTACGTAATTAAAGTCGTGCTCAAGATATAAATATATAATTTTTCATGGATAAAGAAACAATGATTTAAGGGAACATAAATATCTTACTCAAAATCAACAAAACAAAATATTCTTATTAGTAATTGCTAATTTTGTAAAATACGATCTATTCTTTTATGCAAATATATTAAATTATAAATCTTAAAGAAAGAAAGCTGCAACAAAACAAAGCTACGTATTAAAATCGCGCTAAAGACTTAAGCGCTCACTATCTTTACTATCGCTAGTACGAGGTACGAGGTCTTAAAATGTTCGTCTCATGAAAATCTTCTAAAAGCCGTATGGCCCGTTCAGAAATTCAAAATAGCGGATCCAATTTGGCGGCCGGAAACTGGAGAAAAGCCGGGTGTCCAGCAATAGAAGCTTGTAAAAATAAAAATTTACAACCGATCGTGTCGTCTCTTGGCTAAAACTGTAGTTCTGAAGAAAGCTTTCGTGGTAGGTTGACAGAATCTAAGATGACGGATCCAATATGGCGGTCAAATATTCAATATGGTGGCCATATTTTTGAAAGTCAACCGGTTTGCACCAAATTTGGTATACGGAGATCTTGGGAGTCACTTATTACGAATCCAAGGTCAGATTTGACAAAATCAAGATGGCCGATCCAAGTTGGCGGACGTATTTTTTAAAAATCAACCGATTTGTACCAAATTAGTCATCCGGGGGTTTTTGAGGTCGCCGATTACGAATCTGAAACTATATTTCAAAAATTTTCAAAATCAATATAGTGGATTCAATATGGCGGACGTATTGTTTAAAAATCAACCGATTAGCACAAAATTTGATATACGGAGGTTTTTGGGGTCGGTGAATACGAATCCAAGGTCAGAAATTTAAAATTTACGACGGCGGACCTAATATGGCAGAAACTCAATAACCTAATTCACCATATTGGGTCCGCCATGTTGAATTTTAAATTTCCAATTTAGATGCTGGGAAGATATAGCAACATAATCTCTTGAAACCATACAGGAACAATTTCGCTTAAACCAATAATAAAAATTAAATATACAATTTATGTTATTCTGAAATCTTAGATCCTTGTTATTCAAAATTCAAAAACGTCATTCTTAAAAACATTTTATTATTTTGATGTTTCTTTAATATTATCAAATGGTTTTTTAAGTTTTTTAATATATTTCTTTATTTCAAAAAAAAAAAGGAAATTCTTGGCATATAAATAAAATTTCTTTATTATTACGCTACATGCTGTTATCCTATAATTTTAAAGCAAAATATATCTCTTATAAGGCCGCTCACTGATTGATAAAAGAAATGTTTAACTTTCACTCGTATACAATAAGTTAGATATGTTTCTTTGAACTTTTGTCAATTAAGATAATTTGTACAAAATTGGCAGCCAGCTTAGGTAGTGGGGTATGAAAGCGTTCTTATTTAATATATCAACAATATAAACAACTTCGAATAGATTCCCTTAAGTAATTGTTGCTGAAAGAAGGCCACGAAAAAAAATATAAACTCTGGAAAAACTTTCTAAATTAGGTTTATTTTTGCATTAATATTAACTAATACATTAGCAATTGTGATGTGAGGAGACATCCTCACAGCATGTAGCATCCGTCGGCATTGATTTTGGCGTCATCAGAAAATAGGCAACGGGACATGTGGCAGTGGATTACACTGTTCGGCAAATGCTTTTGCCAAATTGCAATTATGTTCGTTTTTCCACATCTTGGCTGGACAATGAAGAAAAGTTTCCGCATTGACACAACCAAATATCATGCTGGCATAGGGGGAGCATCCTTCGGGTAAAGATACGTACATTTGGAGGCCCGCTGCTTGCATGTGACCCTTGACTGTGGATACAAAAGAAGAAAGAACGCAAAAGCAAAAAAGTTGGAGATAATAAAAAATTAATATTCACGTAAGGTCGAAATTTTTGTTGTTTTTTGTGAGATTTATGTTTTTGTTTTTTTGTAAATAACTCGGTTATTTGAAAAGCTGAGTTTCTAATACCACACTACATTAATTGTTATTTAAGACCAAGCTGCTGAATAGTAGTAGACTTGACTTCGTTCGTACTCTGACTCGTATTTCGCCGTTAACGTTGTTCAAGCCGAACAAAACATTTACAAACCCGAACATGAGTAAAAGCAATGAATGCAGCAAGTCAACTGTAATATCAATGCATCGCCAAAAGGATCACGGTAGAGTTTTTAAAGATGATTATATGTTATAATTTGTAGCGTCATTCAATTGTTGTTCAGATTCACTGCGCAAAGCAACACCGTATAGCGTATCTGTTGTCTGAGCAGGCGCACTAAAAGGCAACAATACACTCGGTTCGGAATGCAATAAACTACGAGTGCTTGAACTTGTAGAACATTTTATTTGCTAGTGCAGCACTCACCTCTTTTGTTTGGTGTTTTGATTTGATTTGTGATTGTCGTGAACAAAGGCTCGATAGACTTGTAATTGCGGCGAGGGGCTTGATGAGCGCTTCAAGTGCACTCGTGCAGACCACTAATAGACATATGAAATTGATCAAGCATATGGCGCATACTTTGTCAAACGTCCCAAGCCAAAAAAAAGTTGTCAGATAGTGCTGAAAATTTGGGTAATTTTTGCTCTGTTAGATCTTACTTTTCACACCAAAAACTTTATTTATTAGAACAAATATAGACTGAGGTGCAGCGAGTACAGTCTTAGAACTTTTCTAGCAAAGCCTTATTTTCAACTTTTTTCCGTATGCAGAAACTTTTTTTGTGTTTTTAGATCAATTTTAAGAACTTTTTTCTCTAGTAATTTTTATAGAAATTACTCTTAGGCAAAAAAAATCATTCATTCCTTTTAAATTATTTAGCAGATTAATAGGAGGATATTAAAGGCTCACTAATTTGAACAAAGGTGGCTCTGTTGGCAAAAGAAAGTCTTTATCAATATCCTCTGATAATCAATTATGAATATTAATGAAAATTTCTAAGGGCATGGTCAATGAGATGCATTCAATATCCTTCGACTTTCACAATCTTTCAAAGTGTTTCAGTCATTGGTCTGAGCAGCCAATACGATATTTGATACTTTTAGCATTTTCGTTTTAACATTAATATCCAAAATAATAATGTTCCGAACCGGGTTTTTTAATCTTTCAAAAACTCAATACACTAATATTTTATACTAACTATGTACATATATGAGTGTGAGTAAACTGTCAACGAACCTTATCAAAAGTTTTTCTAACTTACTATTTGACAAGCACATCTCAAAGGACCTGCTGATATGTGGCATAAAATCTTTGTCACGCTTGTTCATATTGTTTAGTAGAAATTTTTGTACATTCAACAGCTTTATTTCGCCATTAACCAAAGATCCTGTTTCACGATAAATACACTCAGGATAACACTGTAAATATGAAAAGGAAAAAGTTTAAATTTAATTTATCTGATATATTGCTATAATGTTGCTCTTTTTATTTAGCTTGCCAGTTGAACTGACAGTTTTGATAAGCATCACTGGTCTAACTCTTCAACTAAGTACTTACCACATGTGCATATGTTGGGAAATTTTCATCTTTATTCGAACGTATTGAATTAATATATTTGTCACATTTCTCAGTCGCATCACCAAGATTTATTTCTGGTATTCGACAGCAAGAATTTACATCCTATTTATGACAAATGGGAAAATTGTTTTTGACAGTTTGGCATTGAATATCAAGGTAAAAGTTACACAGGTGTGTGTAATCATGTGATGCGTGAAGGTTATTGCAAAAAGTTGTTGCTCTTAATACTTACCACATTTGTAAGGTTCGGTGGTTGTGAGCAGTTTAGAAATATGCCATTAACTTGTAGCTAAAATAAATATAGTAAATATAGTTAAAAGACTTAAGGATACAAATTCTGCTTAAAGTTTGACTTTAGGCATTATTTAAGTAGATTTGGATGTCCTTCAGAATTGAACTTCTGACTAAGCATTCGAGAATTATTGATTGGATCAAAACACATAAATAGAACATATTTAATCCGATTCATCTAAGACTGCAAGAGCTTTGTAATTTTTCGGTTTTAGTGATTAAATCGAAAAGTATACATCATAATATATCTATATACCCACATAAACTATGACATGAGGTTTTTACTGCAACATTCTTTTAAATGCAGTGTTTTAAAATATTTTACAAAATCAGTTAATTTTTTTTTCCTAAAAAAATAATTTTTAGAATCCTGTTGAAAATATTTAAATTTTCGATACTATTATTAGCAACTGCAATACATTGTAATATGAAAAAAAAAAAAGGAACATATGTTGTAGAGGGCGGCGTGAGTGCACTTGCTCTGTCAACCGATCAGTGTACTTGCTGTCGAGTAAAATAATTCTATCGACATTCTGCGAGTCATCAGTAGACTCGCACAAAACAAAGATTTTGAACGACATGACTTGTTATTCGTTTGCACTCTGACTCGTTCTGACTCGCATTTCGGTGTCAATGCCGAACAAAAACATTTACAATACCAAACATGAAAAAAAGCAATGAAAGCAGAACTACATACAAAACATTTACAACTTAAGGGTCTGATAAGGGACTTTTTTTGTCGAAAGTGGTGTCAATCGATGGGTCCTAGAAATGGTCAATAAAATGTGTGACCTCGGGCTTGGATTCCTAGCTGTCCAAGAAAAAGCAAACGCAGTAAAAGACAACAAATCACTTGATGTCGTATGCAATAAGCAACGAGTGCTTCAACTCGCCGTTACTCGCAGAACATATTATTTGTGAGTGCAGCACTCATCTTGCTTGATTACTCTTTTATTTTTGTTTTCATTTGATTCGTGATTTGCGTTTGTAAGGGCTCGAAAGGCTCGCAATTGTGCCGAGTGGCTTGATGGTCGTTTCAAGCACACTCTCGCAGACCTCTAATGTGTAATGTAGCTGACAATTTTACATATTACTAGCGTGCTTACTAAGTAAGCATATCAATGCAACGCAATAGTTAAATTTAAGGCTTTCAACATTTTTTGACACTTCTCGACTTTTTTGGTATTATCCAACTTGATCAATATTTTTTAACATTTTTCGACTTTTTAAACTTTTTTGAGTTTTTTCGAGTTATACAAAAATGTTTACGACTTTTTCAGTAATACTCAACTTTCCAACTTTTTAACATTTTCCGACATATTAAAGTTTTTTTTTCGGTTTTTTCAAATATCTCAACATTTTTCATTTTCATCATTTTCGTTTTGTTCCAGATTTATCGATTTTTTCTACATTTTCCAATCTTTCCAACGATTTTTTTTTTTTGGTATTTTCAACATTTTTGACTGGTGTAGTATTTTCGACCTCTTTGATTTTTTTCAAACAACTCAACATTTCATAAGTTTTCAATATTTTTGATGTAATCAAAACTTTACAACATTTCAATATTTTTTATATTAAAATAAACATCATGAAGTTCGCATATCACGCCAGAAATGCTTGTCCTAACAAGGATTGAGAATTTTACAAAAATGTTTGTAATACTCTATTCTCGAATGAGATGAAATTATTTTTTGTATAAAAAAATTCTTATACAATAAAAATCCACTATTATTGCACAATTGTTGATTTTATATATATAAAACTACAATATTTTCAGTTATTTTTTTGCATATTTACCAATAAATTCTACTTTAAAAAAATAATCTTGAAAATTGGACTTCTTGTTATCGAAATTCGGCGAATAGAAATAGTATATCGATTCTACTGGTAAAAAACTTTGAAGTTTTTTAATGAACTGAAAGAAAGCTTCACGCACACAAATTTTCATTAAGATAAAATTATTTAATTTATATTTAAATTTTAGTCACATTATTACAAAAACATTTGTTGAAACGGGACTCAGAAGTTAAGGATTCATAAATAATTTCTAGTTATCCAGCAAATACTCACTACAAATATCGCTTGAACGATGAAAACCAAATAGATAATCTGACACATTTTATTTTGTTAAAAATGTTACTTTTTGTATTTTACACAAAAAAAAATTTACTAAAAAACAAAATAATTTACAGAGCAAATGCTCAAATTGTATAACTAAAAATAAAAAACTGAATTATACAAACTGAACTTCTTTTTATATTGAAAATTTCAAAATTTTTTTGGGTCTAATGGGTACGCTAATTTATATTATATTGATTACAAAATTACTGATGTTGCATACACAAAGGCTTGATGAGCACTCTGGTATCAAATAAATCATTAAGAATCATTCATGTGCGTCATCTCTAACACCCAAGTTATGAAGCTTAAAATCCAACCAATGACCATTATGTACACTAATGTACTGTACGTTTAATTTATTTAATATTCACTTGTATTTGTTAAAAATAAATGAATAACATTAATATTATTATTGTTTTAGTCAAGGTTGTTTAGTTGTTAAATAGTGCAGAGCGAATGCATATCTGGTCTATGACCCAATTTAAGTGTTAATCTAAAGTTTCTACAAATACGTATGGCATAGTACTACAAATGTTAAACTCTATATTAGAAGCGCCTGTATTGTTATCGTTTTTTAATAGTTATTTATTCGCTTTTACGAATTTCTACTTAAAAACTCATTACAATATGGTAGTTATGGAACTTTCCGAAATTACTAGGAAAATGCTAGCCTAAAAATTAAATTTTTATCTCATAGACATTAAACAAAATACATAACAACACAATGTAATTATATTTCATGAAGTGGTATATTTTGAAAAAAAAAAAAAACACTTTTAAAAAAAACTTTTAAATAAACAAAGAGAGCTCAATTAAAAATTAGAGTCAGGTGAAGGACCTCAAGCGTTATTTATAAGACATTTCTTAAACTTTTTATCTAATTTTACCTTGCCCCAAAATTCACGGTTTTATCGTTAGTTTTTCGCATTTATGCTCAATTTTTAATTGTTTCGCATAAGTGCAGGTCAAAGCCGCGGGACTTGTGGGAATTAAAAAATTTCGAAATGGTTGAACTTATTTATCGCTCCATCTTTTGCAATTTACCGCATAATTTGCCGTGAAAACATATTTTTAATTATCAACATTTGAAGCCGGTATTAAAATGTGAGTACTGCCGTTGCATTATGGTATACAACTACAATAAAATATCAGGGAGAAGCAAGGGTCTTTATGGGCTGTTGCTTTAACATTTCTAGCATCACAGAATGTTAAAAAAACTTGCACCTTCAGGGCTTTTCTTTCTTAAACGATTATCTTTATCACTTGTAACGATGTTTTGTATATGTACGTCAGACAGTTTCCAGGCTCTTCTCTTCAGGTATCGTTGCAAAAATATTTTTTTAACTTAGTTCATTGTTTATTCAGTTCGTTTCATCTTTAATGCTATGTTCCACAATTTATTCTGAATACACTAATATTTGACAAGGCACAATTTTTTATCCCTTATGTATACTAATTTTGTTATGAACTCCTATTAAAGGTCCCTCAGTCACCAATATTACGAAGTGATTTTTGTGTGCTCCCAAAATGGCTGTCGTGGCGTCAGAAGACATAACGAAAAATTTAATAAGGAGATCTCTAGGTTCGGCAAAAAATTAAAAATATTTTTTAAAATAGTTTTAATGGAATAATCGAAATTGTACTTTCTTGGGAAAAGTTTAATGATTCTTTGCAAGCCTTGCAAAAATGCTTCAAACTCGATGGTATACGGTGGACTTTTTTTCTGCCTGTAAGATGGTACGTTCTAATGTTCACTGTAGTGGAGTAGACCTTTTAAATTCATCCATCAGAAATTCCTCTTCTAATTCTTTTATGGAAATATAGTACCTATTGTTAAGGGAATTATTTCCATTCTGGTATAAGTAATTAGTGTATATTTTACAGCAGAGCTTTAGGAGATGAGTTGTTTGGTAATTGAATACATTGCAGTGGTATGCAACATTCTCTTCAATTTCTAGTGCTAGATCGATTTTGCGTTTACAAAAACTGTGTTTGGTATTTTTATCTTAACGACCTAATGTTTAATATATATAAGATTTTATAATCTGATATATGTAAATGGAATTATAAATATTAAAACAAGGAACTTCCTTCCTCAATTTCGTGATGACAACTAGACGGATTTCGATGAAATTTGCTTGAAAGATAGCATTAATTCTGAATTGAAATATGTATAGACTTCTTATCCTGAAAAAGTGCATACTTCTCTCCTTTTAAATTGCTTTAAATTACTTGCGCAATGAAGCTGTTTTGTTTCTGTACTCTGCAGTTAAAAACTGTCATAGCAAGATGATTTGCATGTAAGCACAATAAACAAGCTCATCGCAATTTCAAGGTGTTTTCTTAGAATTCGATCTATTTAATTTGTTCTTCGAAGTTTTTCGAAAAGATTTCCAAGGAATTTGTACTAAAGTTAAGTTCGCCGAAACTGTACATAAAGTAGTTCCATAACAAAATTTAATTGATTTTTTTTTTGATAGCTTTAGTTTTATGAAAGAGAAATCAAAGTTTTAGTAGCACTTGAATGGGTAGTAAAAATCTCTAATCAAGGATGACATTACAGGTCAACAAAATCTAAAAACAGCATGTAGTGCAATAAATGTTGAAATCTTTCCAAAAATGTTATGCATTTGATAATTACCCAACTTGATAATGGTCCAAAAATAAATTTATTTTTTGACAATTGTTATTAATGAGCAATCGCTGAAAAAACTTTTTTGGCAATTGTTAATTTGTGGGCGATTTCTTTTCGGGAAATTATAAACATAGCCATCTATTTATATAGATATATAGCAATGTATAAAGGTAATATGATACCAAACAATAATTAAGAATACCCCAAAGTTATGAAAAATCCTAAAATCGTGCACTTTGATAAAAATGACAATTTATATACATGTAAGACAATTCAATATATACTATTACACTAACAATAAAAATATAATATACTATTGTACTATTCAATCAGACAATAATACCTAATGGGCACAGTTTAAAGTCCCAATAGCTGCAGAAAAACAGTAAAAATTTACTTTTACATTTTAAATACAATTCAAGTTGTAACTATACACGGTTCGCTTGAAGCAAGATCAAGATCCATAAAATTGTCAACCAAATCTGACAATGCACAATTATTATATAGTGTCTTGAGATTCCAAATACATAATCTGCGAAATAGGATCTGCTCATTTACTCGTTTTATGGACATTTAAAGGTTTTACTTTGGCCGACAGGGTTCGTTTCAAGAATGATCAAAATTGGTAAAAATTTTCAACCAAATCTGATAAGGCACAATAATTATCTAGTGTTCGGAGACTCCAAAAACATGATCCGCAAAATCGTGCCTAATCACCTATTCGTTTTGTGGCCATTTTAAGGTAAACGCTTTTACCGATAATATTGATAAAAATGCGTTCAAGGAAAAATTGTGAATAAGTCATTAAAAATTAAAATTTTTTTATTTTGCTTTTCTTTGTGGACTTTGTAATCAAAAATGCTTTCAAAACCCATAAAACAAAAATATATAATAAAAATTATTTTTCATTAGTTTTTAGGCCCAAAAGAGTTTGTTAAATTTTTTTTAAATTTTTTTTTTATGAAAATCGGTGAATAACACAACAAATATAAAAGTTTTTTTATTTATTGTTTGTGGTGAGCCTTTTAGTTGAAAATACCTCAAAAATCCATAAGACAAAATTATAATTTAAAATATTTTTTACTAGTTTTTAGGCCCAAAAGAATTTTTTGTTTAATTTTCATTTCTTTTTCATGGAAAATGATGAATAACATAACATATATAAAGATTTTTTTATTTTTTTTTTCGAAGACTTTGTAGTCAAAAATAATTTTTAAGCCCACACAAGATAGAAAAAAAAATTTTATTTTTCACTAGTTTTTCGGCAGAACAAAAAAAAATTGTTTCGGTTTTTTCCATGAAAAATGGTGAATAACACAAAAGCGTTTACATATTTGCAAAAATTAGTGTTTTCATCGTGTTCAGCGACTTAAACTACATAAACAACAGTTATCATAGCATATTTTAAAACTTCACTTGATCTTAGCAGCATCAAAAACTACACGGTTCGCTTCATAATTTTATTAAAATTATCGGTAAAAGCGTTTAACTTAAAATGGCCATAAAACCAGTAAATGACCAGGCACGATTTTATGGATCATGTTTTTGGAACCTCCGAACACTAGATAATAATTGTGCATTGGTTAACAATTTTTACCGATCTTGGCTTTCCTTGAAACGAGCCGTTTCGGCCAAAGTGCTAACCTTAAAATGGCCATAACACGAGTAAATGAGCAGGTCCGATTTAGCGGATTATGTATTTGGAATGTCAAGACACTATATTATAATTGTGCATTGTCAGATTTGGTTGACAATTTTATCGATCTTGATCTTGCATCAAGCGAACCGTGTATATTTCATGCATGAATTAAATATTAATTTATATTATATTATTTATACATATTTAAGGTTAGAACCTTTTTAACGGAGTGTATGTATGACCCATTACTTTTTTTAAAGAAATAAAGCACACATACATAAATTATACCTGTTGCTTGTTGTAAAGTCATAAAATGGTTCAATTTAAGCAGGTGCAAAGCATTTCTTAAGTAGCATGTATTTATAGCAGTCCTTTTTTTACTGAAAAATAAATGCGAATTTCATAAAGAGAACTAAGAAGTTTTTAAATATGATCTGTAAATTCGCATTGATTTTTCATTGAATAAATTTTATTTAATACTTCTTAATATTTTTGAATAAACTTGTGTCGCCAAAAAGATATGAAACTATTTTGAATTTCCTACCTACGCAAAGTTTTTAATTTATTCTCTTTGTTTTGCAAGAACTTGTGCAAAACTGAAACGAAAACAAACAAAACTCCTTGAAATCCATAATGAAACGCACTTCAAAACAAACAACGAAATTGGATACAAAAATTCAAATTGAAATAAAAAAAAAAAAGGAAAAAAATTTGAAATCCAAATCTTTTCAGCAGAATTTAAAGTTGATGACAAAAAAGTGATGGAAAAAGTTTCGTAATAATTTTGCTTTGTCCAATTTTGTTCTCTTACAGTGATTGTAACACGTGCAATGGTATTTTGAAATGTGATATCAAGTTATTTAGATTGATATTAAGAAAATTTAAAGCTGCTAAAATATTTTTGTTAGAAATATATCTACTATTATTAAACGAGCAATAATTGTATGTATTTATATATTTATATATATATATTTATTTATATATTTATATATATATATTTATTTATATATTTATATATATATATATTTTCAGACTTTATTTCCAAAACGGGAGCAGCGATTTTGATGAAACTTGGGGGTTAGGTACATATGTGAACAAAATTAGGATTGGGCTGGGTTTTAACTTATCAAAGACTCCTGGAGGGGCGTGGCACAGCCCTAAACTTTTATTTTCATAACGTCATATCTCGAAAACCATTCAAGATATTGTATTAAAATTTGGTACACAGATGCAGATAATAAATGTCTTAAATTTTGCCAAAAGCGGGCGGAATCGGAAAAGTGGGCGTGGCACTTTTCAATAATTGAAAATTTTGATTCAATATTACTCAAAAACGGCACTGACCATTTTCATAAAAATTTTATAGATAATACCACTAAAAGCAGTCATCACAACATGCTATGTCACTATACTGGCAAAACTCGTTGAAAGGCGTGGCACAGCCCACAATATTTAAAAACGTTGTAATAGAAGAACTAACAATGCAGTCGATATGAAATTTAGTATGGTAGGTATACTTGCTATAAGGTATTTTTTAAATAAAAATGGGTGCAATAGTACCAGTGGGCGTGGCACCTCCCATACAAGCAAAAAACGTTAAATGTTAAATTTAGTGTGATATTAATGTAATCTTTCTAAAATTTGGTGCTAAGATGTCGGTTACCATAAGCTTTAAAATTAATTGGATTTCGATGGGATTGCATCCGTGGGCGTGGCACCTCCCATATAAGCAAAAAACGTTTTGTGCAATATTTAGTGAACTATTAGAGTAATCCTAATGAAATTTGGTATAGAGACGTCGGTTACTATAAGCATTAAAATTAATTGGATTTCGACGGGATTGAATCAGTAGGCGTGGCACCTCCTATACAAGCAAAACACGTTTTGTGTTATATTTAGTGTGCTATGAGAGTTATCTTTTTAAAATTTGGTATAGATATGTCGGTTTTTACTCTGAAATTAAATGGACTTCGACGGGATTGCATCAGTGGGCGTGGTACTTCCTAATATAACAAAATGTTGCAAGTGGGTCATTTTCAACTGGTTCAACATTTATTAACCTCTTTCAACATTTTCCATATTTTTCCGACTTTGTCAAACTCATTCAACTTTTTTCGACCTCATTCATTTTTTTAGAGATATTCAAATTTTTCGAGATTTTAACCTCATTCAACTTTATTCAACCTCATTCAATTTTTTCGACTTTTTCAACCATATTCAACTTTCTTCGACTTTTCGAACGTCATTCAACTTTTTTAGAATGATTCAACTTCTTTCATTTGTTTCAACATTTCTCAACCTATTTCAACTTTTTTCAACATTTTCCGACTTTGTCAACCTTATTCAACTTTTTTGACTTATTGATTATCATTCAACTTTTTTCGAATTATACAACTTTTTTTAACTGTTTCAACATTTTTCAACCTCTTTCAACTTTTTTCAACATTTTCCATATTTTTCCGACTTTTTGAACGTCATTCAGCTTCTTTCGACTTTTTCAACCTCTTTCAACTTTTTTTGAGTTATTCAGCTTCTTTCAACTGTTTCAACATTTTACAACTTCTTTTAATTTTTGTCAACATTTTCCATATTTTTCCGACTTTGTCAACTTCATTTAACTTTTCTTGTCTTTTTCAACATTGTTCAACTTTTTGGAGATTTTCAACCTCTTTCAACTTTTTCAACACTTTTCACTTTCACGCTTCAACTTCTCTCAACATTTTTCGCCTTTTCAACCCATACTACTTTTTTAACCTTTATTGACGTTTTTCAACCTCTTACAACTTTCCTAATTTTTATTTTTGACTTTTCAACTCTTTTCAATGTTTTTTAAATATTTCAACTTATTCAATATTAGCCAACTTTTTTTAACAAATTCCATATTTTTTCGATTTTTTCAACCTCAAAACGAAAAACCGAACAGTGGTCGGTCTCCAGGTACTAGCAATTATGTTAGAGAGTTTGGTTCAATACTGCACAAAAATGAGTTCTATGCGAAAGTGTTTTGGTATGGTGTTAGGTACAAAAACTTTTAAGTGACATTCGTCTTTATTTTTCATTATTTGCGTCATACATTCAATAACAATTCTACAAAAAACTTTATATCTTTGGGGTGAGGCACAACCTTCTGAGCATACTCCCCTAAAATTTCGCGCTTAAGCTTTTTATGGTAAAAATCTAAACAGTACCTTCGGAACTCAAAAGAGACAAGGTTTTATTAGAGAAAAGCGTTTGTATTAGTGAACCATGAAGTTTGATCCAACACTCCCTGAAATAATATCAAAAAATATGAACTGAATATATCGAGCTAAATATCGTCGTTCTATGACAATCCTAAGCAAACCAATGTTTAAGTTTTTTCTGAAAGTACTATATGCAGTATTTATGCGTTACCACAACTGTTAATTTCTTACAGGCTGCAGCTGCTATTCACTACACAACATTTGCATCAAGTGTTTAATTAAATTTTTCATTTTTGTTATTGTTTTAGTTATTATTCCACAAATACAATGAATCTCTTTTAGTAGTTTCTGCTTTGTCGTCATCATTCTGTCATATTTGCATCGTGCAAAAGTTTTTACAAGAATTCATCTTATAGCATTAACTTCTTTCTTCTTCTTCAATGTTGCACATCAAATGCATTGAGAATGTCTTTAGTGCTGTGAAAATGTTTCTACGTAGTTTTCTATTCATGAATATTCATGCCAGTAGCAATGATTAAAAGTCAGTTGAAAGCATTTAACTACAAAGCTATCAACATAGCGTTTTAGCCAAAAATTTCAAAACGTTTTCTTTTGACTTCGAAGTACTTAGTTAGTTCAAATTAATTCTTGAAAATCAAGAACGATGACAAAAGGGCATTTAACAATTTTGTTTAGCAAGATTTTCAAGTGTTTGGAAGAAATTTTGAAGTTAAATAGCAAGAAAATTTTATTCTGTCATTGGGTCGTATATCAAGCGTGCGTATCAGCTGGGATCGTTTCTTTGTAAAATGGAAAGAATGTTCTTGGCAATACTGCTTATAAGCAATACAATGCCAATAGAGTATTGTTTAGAACCTCCGATAGCCCAGTGAATAAAAATGCTCTATTTATTGTGGAAAAAGGACTTAGGCTAAAAAACCACATTTATTTTTACCACAAGGCACATTCTAGCACTAGACAGACACTTGCACAATACAAAAGCTCAATTAAGACTGAAAATACATACAGAATATAAAAGGCTACAAAGAGAATTTACTCAGGAACTCGTATACAGGGTGGATACGATACAAGTATCAACAATAATTACATGAGTCTACAAATTATAAAGAAAAGTTTGGTAAGCACTTGTCATGTAAAATGGAGCGCGAAGAAAACTTTTTTTTTTGTACAAATTTTTTGAATACGGCGGGTGGGGTATGGGGCTATATTCGACAGCCCTCCGGATGTTTCTCACAAAGGCTAAGCAAGCCAGGTTTTAATATACGCAGAGATTGGAAATCAGAAAGTGCAAGTTGTGGAATCTTTATAGATTTCATTGGAAAAACACGATCTTAAGCAAGCTTGAAGCTAATGGTCTCGATACAATGAACTGCAGAGGTCAAAGACAAAAGAGGTCAGAATAAAAGGAATAAGCCTCTTGCTCAAATTATTTTTTTAAGCAAGGTTGTTTTCCATGTCCACATAACGTTCGGAAGTTGTGAAAGTAGCTGCAGGCGAAAGTTTAAGGATACACAGTAGAGCACACGAGGCGATGCCGTAAGCATGACACGGCATCATTACTAGGACATTTTGGTGATTCTGAAAAAAATCACTGATACTGACGTAAGCTTAACCACAAAAACAGCGCAAGAACCTTACTAGTTACGATGCACTCATTTTCTTAACTTTGTTTCATGGACCTCTGGTAACCTGGGTTACATGAAGTGAACAATGCACAAAAAATATTTCCAAATAAAAAGACTCGACATTCAATTGTGATTGTACTTTGCAGACAGTGGCGTACCGTACATATTTGGCGACCGGGGCGAACAGTTGCAATGCCGCTCCCTATGTACCCAAAAAAAAATTAGATATATTTCATGACGATTTTGCCGCCCCTCAAGCCTTGTGCCCAGATCGACCGAGTTCTCGCCCCTCCCCCCTCCTAGATACGCTACTGCTTGCAGACGGTGTGAAAGAGAAATGAGTGGAATTGATAGACTACAGTATAAGTTATGGAAAAAATATGCGTGAAGACCTTGGTAGTTCCATGGACACTCAGGGGCCCCAAAATGAGAAGGCACATATTTGATGACGAACATAGAGATGCTGCCAATGAAAATAAGTTAAGATCGAAGCTATTTTTCTATCTAACGCCAAATATACTACTAGATTTGGACGACACTGAATATAATTTAGACTACGCATCTGCTTGTTGGCACTGGAATAAAACGCTGTAAGTAAGCTAGTGTAGTTTTTCAAATAAACACTACTTAAACAACTAAACAGCGTCAAAAAGGAAATGAATGAGATCAGAAAATATGTAAAGTATCGGAGATATTGGAACAAATCGAATTTGATGATACCAGAATTTTTCGGATGAAATGTATTAAAATAAATGGTAGTAAAATAGTCGGATAACATCAATATGTATCTACGCGCACTCGAAAGATATCAAATAACACCAATAGATATCGGAAAAAAGTGAGCCAGTTTCAGACGGTGAGCAAAAGTATCATGATATAAAAAGGAAGTTTAAAAAAATTTTAGATGGTGTCGAAGGTAACAACACATACAAAATGGCAATGGATAACATCGAATAATGACGAAATGAGTGATATTGAATGGATCAATTGACATCGAATAGTTTCAGTTAAAAGAATCGTGGCATAATGACTCACTGTTTATTTTCGGACATGCTCTAATTACTAATAGTTGCTGTTAACAAATTACAGTAAAAATTCATTGCCCGTAAAATAGTTTCACGTCAAAATATTAACAAAATGTTTCTCTCAAAATTAAATGAAATAATTTACTATGAATATTTTGACACTAAGACATTTGTTGCTGTCAGTAACAATTTGCTTTTATAAGCATACCAACCAGATGACACTTAAAGCTATTAAAATTAAATTATATCAAACTCTAATGTTACAAAAACAACAAAAGCAAATGTGAAAGCTCTTCAGAATATTTTGTTCACTTTATTGTTAGAAATGTAAATTAAGTAATTGATTTAAGAAATGTATATATTTCTAATATATAATGGATATTTAATCAAAATAATTGCATACATAAGGACAAATGAAATAAGAAATTTGAAGATGATATTCAAATGATATTATTAATTAAATTGGTTATTTAAATTGGCTGACAATTGCCCGAAGGAAAATATGTCGTTATTATAAGTTTGCTTAAAATGAAAATTAAAAGCCTGAACTAATTTTTGTGGATACGAGTATGTACTCTAAAATTTATTTGATATTGTACAATTGACAAGCAAAAAATTGTGAGCAGATATTAAGAGATTAGGCAAAATCACTTGAAAGAATAGCGTAAGTAAACATATGAACGTATACTCAAAAGAAATTGACAGATAAATTTGAGCCTTATGCTGAATGATTTTATTTGAGAAAAATAAATGGTTCAGAATTCATGCTGTCGAAAATATTTATTTGCATATATAGATTTCGTAAATCAAGAAATTTTGATAAAAATTGTTAGTGGAGTTAATTGTGTGAACCGGCCAAACTAGTTTTTAGGATAAACAAGTTTTTCCTAGACCAAACTGGTTGATTTGTATGCCTTTTGTTGAACATCTAATTGGCTGAACCACTGCCGAAGGTCGCCACGAAGCCGATGCTGGACATATTGAAGGATGTAAATCCTGAGCCGCGGCCGATGATCGCCCACTTATCCTAACTCCTATGTAAAATTACTATGGCTATCGAACACGAAGTTGAGCAAGTCCTGACCGAAGGCTGTCCACATGCCAAGTCAGGGCTTATATCCTACAGTAAACTCAACACCGACTAGTCAGAAGTTTTTGGCATTAAGATTTCTTGCATATTCTTAGGCTTAACGGTTAGTAGCTTGGCCTAAAACTAGTTTGATCGGTAACATATAAATTTCCAAAAATTGGAAACTTACAAATGTCGCCTGGCTTAGAATGGTAAGCTCTAAAAAATATTAAAAAGCTTTTTTTTTTAATTTAGTTTTGTTCAATATGGAACGGTCGGGAATTCGCCCTATTATGAAGCAAGAGTTCTTACGTGAAATGACGGCATCGCAGACCGTGCAAATCATTAGTAGTGTGTTTGACTCTAGTGTTACTACGCAGTAGACAGTATCAAATGATGCAAAAACTTAAAGAATTGCATCCTAGATTCCTATTTTATGTCATAATAACGTAACGACTACACACTGCACAAATGACTGTGGCAAAACTACAGAAGTTGAAATTACAGCTTCTTCATCCTCCTGCATATTCTCAAGACTTAGTCTCCACAGACTACTTTTTCCTAAATTTGAACAACTTTTTAATAGAAAAACAATTTAATTCCGACAATGCTGTTAATCTTACCATCCAGAAATTTATTGACTCTCATTCACCAGAGTCTTATAGCACCGGCCTGAACAATCTGCCGCTTAAATGGTAAAGATATATAGACAATAAGTGTACATATTTAAATCAAAACAGGAAAAACCAGCTCATCTAACAGATTATTATTGAAAGGTATAACAGAATGTGACTTTTTTCGAGACTCTGAATGTGAGACTTAAGATCTGCACAAATCTTAGAGCAAAAGTTCATTTGCGTAATTATATTGCAAACGATGGGGTCTACTTTGAAGGCGAAAAAATAAATGTTGATGAATAAATAATTTCGTTTGGTTTTATTTAACAATTTCGGATACTTTCAACACAGAATGCAGCCCCTAAATCGTTTTTAATATACAAACATTATGTCACATAAATGTTGAATCCTACTTGTGAAGTAGTTGGTCATATGAGTAACACGAATTCAAAGCTGAAAATACAAACACTTGTGCGCACAGTGTCAACACCTTTTCAAATTTGCGCTTGTACTTCCCAGCGCGATATTTTTTACATAAAAATTTTTTACCAACTTTAAAGCAATGTAATAAAATTGAAAGCAAACGCTCAAATGGGTGTCAAACAAACAGCGAGCAGCTTACAAATGTCAACAGTTAAGAAGAAAGTTAACACCTCTTGGTATGAAAAATGTCTCTTTCGTTTTGCCAAAAATAAAATAGAAAATTCACCGTCAAAAGAACATAAAATAAAGTCAAACAAGACGTAAAAGTAGTAAAAGGAAAAGAAAAAGAAAAAGAGAAAAAAAAAAAAGCTGCAATAAAATGTTTTTCAAAATGCAACTTAAGCTTTAATACGCACAGATACAGACGTAAGCACACGATGATTTCATAAGCCATTGAACAAAGGAAGCGGAAACGTTAAGTATGAGCGTGTGTTGCGTGCAAATTTATGCATATACGACTGGCTGGCTGTATATGAGTGTGCATAAGTGGGTGCTTAAGTGTGTCGATATTTTTATGTATTTCTTTATGTTTGTATGTGTGTCTGTATTTCAAATTACATGCGTAATCACAAAACACAGTCAAACCAATGCAAATTATTTGAGGTGGCAGAACGATTTGTTGTGTTGAGTTTTTTAAAGAGATTCGTTGCCTAACGCATTATCACAAAAAAAAAATACACAAAAAAGCAACACACTTTTACATACATAGATTTAGGCATATATTATACATATATTGACATGACAGTTATGAAATTGGTGTCGTAAATGTAATCATATTTTTCAGTCATATTGTTAACCGTATAAATTAATATAAAAAAAGGGGACGCACCAAATAAATTATTTGAAATAACACTTTGAGCTACATAGTTATTTTTTCGGATTGATAACTAACCATAACCAGACCCGGATTTAGAAATTTGCCGCCCTTCTTCACTGGTGAATATGGACAAAAAAATTGTTTAATATGAGAAGTGAGGACCTTCTTGTCAACATTTTTTTATGTAGTTTAGGGGCGACATTGTGTAACTCTCACCATCTCCAATGCATTGACCATGACTCATTTTAGGCGAAGTCGAATCATATGTTCGGTAAGTTTATTTCTGAAAGATGACGTGTCTTCATAATTATTGCCAGGCGTGGCCCAATTGTATACCTAATTTACAATGAACCTAATTAAACTATTTCGATATTTTCATAAAATTCAATATGAATTTACGATCTATTGATGCTAGTTCATCTAAAGAGTTGAGAAAGTAGCTGCCGAAAGCCTTAAAGCGTCGTTGCGCTAACAAAGGGCATTCATTTCAAAAGCCTCTGCAAAAGTCTCCGAAGTCGCACAATAATTGTAGAATTTTTTTATTTTTGTAAATTCATAAAAAATTAAAGAATTTTTTCTCAAATATTTTTTATCTCTGTATATAAGTATGTAATATGTAACATCTCTACGATAATAATGTTAGGACATAATAGGAATGGAATTAGGTTTTCTTTGACAAAAATTTTTTTTTTTTTTGTTTTTAGGCCAGTATTCAAACTTAAATACCTTTAACTATTTATTTCGTTTTTCTTTTAATTTTGTATCTTTGGAAAAATGCCGTACATTTTATTTTGATTAACTTTGAGTTTTGTCTAATATTAACTAAAAATATCATTTACCTTTAACCCTAGTGGAACGGGAAAAAATGTAATCATATATGGACGGCCGGTGGTACAGGTGTACTACCATGTATTATTTGCTTGTAAAAATAAGATTTCGCAACCGATCGAATCGTTTCTGAGCTCAAATTATAGCTAATCCAAATCCAATATAGCGATAAAAAATGCAATATGGTGGCCGAATTTTTAAGTCAAGCGATTTGCACCAAATTTGGTATACGGGGGTCTAAAGGATCACTGATAACTAATCCGAATTCAGATTTTACAAAATCAAGATGGCGGATCCAAAACGGCGGATCCAAAATGGCGGACAACATTTTCGAAAATATACCGATTTGTACCAAATATTTTATACAGAGTTTCAGTTAGATTTCCAAAATTCATAAATTCAAGATAGCTTATCTAACATGGCGGACATATTTTTTAAATACCCAATCCACTGTATTGGGTCCACCATCTTGAATTTTTATAACCTGACCTCGGTTTCGTGATCAGTGACCCGCAAAATCCTGTATACCAAATTTGGTATAAATTTTTAAAAAATATGTCCGCCATGTTGAATCTGCCAACTTGAATTTGAGATTTTTTGAAATCAACTTTTATTTTAGACTTCTGCAATTTTTTTCAATATTTTCTTTATTTTTACGTTTTTTTTTCAACCTCTTGCAATGTTTTTTATTATTTCTTCAACCGTTTTCAACTGTTTCAACATATTTCAACTTCTTTCGACATTGTTCAAGTTTTCACTTCTTCACATATTTTCAACTTTTTCCATTTTGTTTTTCGAATTTTTCAACTGTTTCAAACACTTTCCTACAGTTTTTAAAATTTTCCATATTTTTTTCGACTTTTTTTGACTCTCCAACTTTCTTAAATGCTGTTCAAAATTTATCGACTTTTTCAAGTTTTTTTCAATATGTTCCATATTTTTTCGGCTTAATCAACTTCTTTTCATTACTTTACGTCTTCTTAGTTTTTTTTTAGCATTTTTCAAACTTGTCAACATGTTACAGCCTCTTTCAACTGTTTTCGACTTCTTCGATTTTTTCAACCTCTGTCAACATTTCCCAATATTTTCTATATTTTTCGACTTAATCAACCTTTATCAACATTTTACATTTTCCATATTTTTTCGACTTTTCTAACCTCTTTCAAGTAATTTACATTGAGTGACTTTGCGAAGCCAAACACACCCTTGACAATTTTAAAACACCCCCTAACTTCAAGTTATTATTCGGCTTATATAGTTTGTTTTAAACAATTTTTAGTATTAGTCAACACTTTTCGACTTATCATCAATTTTATTTCGATCCATTAAGTTGCTATTCGAAATATTTCAATTTTTACTAAATTTTCATAAATTGCCGATTTTTATTGACCTTTTGAAAAATAAGTATGGATGACGTAGCTCCGACTACGGACGAATTTTTGCACTGACAAGCATTACAACTCCTCAACGAAAATCGTATAAGTAGAACGATATCTTCTTTTAATGCTTACTTAGGTATTAAGTTTAAATCATCTTATTTATTGATTTATAGATGAAGGACAAAGGTATTAGCTATCTACAAATAACATGCTTACCAAGATAATTCTATTTTCTCATAATTTATTTGAAATATAAAAATGAACTTAATTTTTTGCTTTATTTGCTTTAAAACGATGATTCAATTGAAATAAAAATAATGAATCATAATCTTTAAAAAGTCAAAACAGAACATAATATTGATTATAAGCTTCAACATAAAAAGTACATAGCCACCCCAGTGGTTGGGCACATTTTTTGTTAGCCTGCGCATCACAAATCCACCAGTTGGTGCAAACTTAAATAAAAAAATCAGAGTTTTTTTTTTTCCTAAAACTTTTCTCGTCACAAAGGCTTCGTTTAAATTTTATTATTTTCCGCCCAGAAAAGCAACCAGTACCCACTCCCCCGCCCCAATAACAATGATTTCAAACAACTCAATTATGGAACATTTTATATTGGTTTATGTGCCACCCAATTTTTTTATTTTGCTTTAAGCTTCTCCGACAGTCGCTTTGTCAAAAAGCTACATTCAGCCTGTAAAAAAAATATTTGTTATTATTTTTCAAATTTTTTGTTTTTAAATATATAAAGGATTTATGTACATATTTTGTTGCTCGTTGTTTTGATTTTTTATTTGCATGTGTGTGTGTGTGTAAGCGTTGCTTTATACGAGAGCATTAAGCAATGGCAAATAAGGTGTTTTCTTCGCCATGGGATATGCTGTCCTTGTGTAACGCCTGTTTTTGACAAATATTGACATTGGCATTTTAATCAATTTGTCGTTCTTTGACACCGGTTGCTTGTTGGCGTATGTTAACTTAAGTATGTATGTTTGGCATGTGTGTGTTTGTGTGGGAACAGCGCGCAACACTTGAGATTATTTTAAATTAATTTAATTTGTTTTTGAGTGCTTAATTCTGATCATAAGTGCACATGTGGGCATACTTAAAAACAAACATTAAAGGAGCGCTTTCCTTTTTTTTGGCGCTTACACCTGTAGCTTTCAATTTCATTGATATTTTTTTTTTTTAAATTTTGAACTTATTTTTTTTTTCAATTATTTTTATTTTCAGCACAATTTGCCAATGTATGCAAATTCAACACGTGTCAGATCTATCACTTCACGTATATTTGAATTTAGAAGACAAATGTTTTTAAATCATTTAATTCAATGTATGTTTAGTACATCTGTTTACTTAAATAATGATTAACTTAAATTAAATTTTCATTTTATTTTGTTTTACCGAACAAAAACAGATGATTTACTTTCGATTCACTCCGAAGGATTCATATAAAATTAGTGATGGAACTACGTTTTTCAATTAAAATCTTGCAAATTTGCGACCTTAGGAAAAAAATATTCTTACTGACATTCCATACGAAATGAGTACCACTGGTGCAATCCAGTCCGATTTTTATCCAGAAATAGCTTTCCATAAACAAACCTAAAATACTAAATTTCGGTTGAATTGCTCACATATTTCGATAAAAATAATTTACATGTATGGGAACTGCCACGCGCACTGGTTCTATTTCCCCCGCTTATGACTCAGACATACTTTATAGAATGTAACTCACTTTCATAGCAATAGTTCAATGAAAATAGCGCTTACAATTTTATGTTAATACGGGAGGTGCCACGCCTATTGACGCAATCACTTCGAAATCGATTTAATTTTAAAGCTTATAGAAACTGACATCTATACACCAAATTTTATGAAGACTGTTCTTATGGCATACTATCTATTGCATTAAAGGTTTTTGCTTATATGGAAGTTACCACGCCCACCTTATAGCAAGTATATTTGCCTTCTTAAATTTCATAACGATTACGTTGTTAGTTCTTTTAATACAACGCTCTTCAACGAGTTTTTCCAGTATACTCAGTATACTAACGTAGCTTGTATTCATGACGGCTTTCAGTGGTATGATCTCTAAAATTTTTGTGAAAATCGTATGTGCCAATTTCGAATTATACAAAATCAAAATTTTCAATTGCTGAAAAGTAACACGCCCACTTTAAGCACAATTGAAGATATACATATATGATCTGTATCCGTGTACCAAATTTCATTACAATATCTTGCACAGTTTACAAGTTACGGCGTTATAAAAGTAAAAATTTAGGATTGTGCCACGCCCCTTTAAGAGCCTTTGCAAACTAAATACCTAGCTTAATCCTATTTTTGTTTACATGTGCATGAAATCACCAAGTTTCATCAAAATCGATGAAACTGTATTCGAAATAGGCTTGGCCTTATATACATAGAGTATGGGCGATAGGCGTGTCCGTGTACCGATTTTGCCCATTTTTGTATGCTAGCAGCTTGTAAGAAGGTATAACCTGTTTGATAAATTTCATTGAATTAACTTTAATGGCATAACTGAATCGACTCAGTTGGTGACGCTGATCAAGAATACATACACTTTCTATACCTGCCACGCCCCCTTGCATGCGTTACAAACTGAAAAACAAAGTGAATAAACCCTATGCGCAGGGTATAAGAACAGGAGATAGGATAGATTTATTGAGTTTTGCAATAAAATTTCAAAAAGTTGGAAAGGGGTTAGGGTCTTTCACCTATTTATCAAGGGAAGTTCGACAGTGGTTGCCATCTAAGTACATCCTTGTGCGAGCGTTAAGAAATTTTATTTATAAATTTCTGTACTTCTATCAATTATGAAAGTTCGGAAATACAATTTGGCATGACGGAGAGCCAGTGGTTGAAGTAACTATTCTCATCTCTGCACCATGGTTCCAAATTGGGTTTTTTTGTTCAAAAAATGGCTAGAGTGCGAATCTTATCGCTTTTAAACATTTTTTTTAACTAAAGCTAACCAAAATGCCAACAAGTAATTGAAACCTGCATCTTGAAATTAAATTATGTTTTAGGATTTTAATTTAATATTCAAAAAAAAATGTTATTTAATAATATTTATAAAATAGAGGTTGTACAGAATTTCAAACATGTGGGAATTTTTTCAGCGCATTTTTTTTCGAACTCAGAGCAGCATTTTGCACAGAACTTTTTGGTCCTATAGAAAAATTGTTTAAGCTACTGCGTCGAAAGCATTTCGTTTCTCTATTTCACGCCAAATGGATAGTTTGTGCTATTCAACAGTGAGTGATTTCATGCAATGTTAACAAATGAATAATAAAAATTGATTTCCTTCAAATTATTTATCCTTGAACAGAATTTTGAACTTTCGCTTAAGAAGTGACCTTAAAACAACTTTTTATTTGAAACCCATAATTTCAAGCAAATTGTAAAAAACGCCAAGTAAATACTTATTTTAGCTCTTTTTAATATAAGTTTTAATAAATCATATAAAAAATTAATATACAACATACTAGACAGCAATCGAGTAAATTAATAAAGTTCAAAAGAACTTCAATCAAAATTTAATAAAAAATGAGCATACAGCAAGAAACAATGAACTCTTTTGTATGTGATAAAAAACGGAATCCATTAAATTCATTGAAAAATGCAACAATTGACAAAAAGTTTTTTAGCCATGAATATTTAATAGCTTTTTATCAGCCAAACGGCAGAGAAATACAAAAGGACGGACATATAGACATGTTCTTTTTTTTTTATTAAAGATTTAAAATACTCATAGAGAGATAGTCACATAATTTATTAACATACAAAATACAACAAAAATGAAACTTGTAAATAATATGAAGAATTTAAAAAATAAATGGAAAGCAAATCAAAGAAAATTTTTATACAAACAAATACTTATAAAGTTTGCTATGCTTACCATCAATTTGCATTGGTAGTCACGTGCCACTGGTCTGCCATTTCGGTTTCTTTCCACATTTTTCGTATTTTTGTACACATCATCAATTATTTGTCCAATATAAACATTCGGAAAATTAAAGACGATTTTTATTTAAATATTTGACTCATTTCAGGCATTTCAATGTTTTCACAGCGATTTTCTGCTTAAGACTTTTGGCAAAACCACAAAACACTTGACGTCAAGTTAGAGATTATTAAACCTATTTTGTGAAATTTCCCATCAATCGCCATATCTCTCCATTCGTTTTCTTTTTATTTTTTCATTATCTACTCTTTGCTATGTATGCTGGTCTTTGTGGACAGCTTTAATTTCTATACGTTTCACTTGGTTGTTGTTGCTCCTTTAAAGCTTCCTTAGAGCACTAGTGCATGCAACAATTTACATAATATTTGCATAGAAAATTATTTTGATGTGTTTTGTTTTGTATGTTTTTTTCTTATTTCTACAAGAGTTTTATTTGTTCAAGATTACCGTTAAAATTCACTCGTTGTTTGTTATTGGAAATTATTATTGCTGCTAGGATCGAAATGGGCGGGTTGACAGTTTATGTTGTTGTTTTTTTTTTTTTTTTTTTGTATTTTATTGCTGCGTCTGCTTTTTGTTTAAGCTGCTCGCTTGATTAAACTATATTGGTGGAATAGTTAGTTTGCATACTGATGGTAGCATAAACAACTCATAGTCAGTTAGTAAATTGAAACAAGGAAGGATAACGCCGCTTTATAAAGGAAAGTTGTAGTAAATTTTCTTTGATAACTTGGAATACTGATTCCAAAAATAAACACAATTTTTTCAGTGTGGTTTTTTAAATTTTTAATTTAATTTAATTTTATGTGTTATAAACTTAAATATGCAGTACTGGGTGCCTATTCGTATTTGACTTTTTCTGTAGAGTAGTAAAATGATAATTTTACAAACTTTATTTCTTTGTCTAAAAGAAATTTATATTATTTTGTAATTTATGAATAAATAATGAATAATTTACAGTACAAGTAATTGAATTGCCAAAATATACAGTATATTGAGAAAAAAGTATGCTTCCTTTAAACAAATGTATTTGGTTGATAGATATTTAAAATATTTGTTAATTATCAACAAATTTTGGTAGTTATTACCATGTCTTTAATTGAAATTTAAATGGTTGCTTATTGGGCCAAACGTTATATTAGTTTTAGTCGATTTAACACATTTGTTTGGGTGGAATATTATTTGTTAATCCTATTTTTATTTGATTTCACTTCTCATTAACATGAAAACTTTGGAATAAAACACTACCTAAGTATATTCTGCTTGGTACACAATTTAGGTATTTATGATTGTATAAATACCAACGACAGGATGTTACGATATTGGAATAATTGTTTTTGGTAATCGGTTTTTAGAGCAAATCGAAAATATTCTTTTAGTCCAATACATGATTTAGTGTTTATTAAAAAACGAATGATTGCTACAAAATAATATTTGTTTCAACCAAAATATAATTTGGTAATTATTACCAAATATATAATTGATCCAATAATATTATTCGATTCACTATAATATGTGACATTTTAACATATATCAAATATTTATATCGCCTATATCAAATATATGATTTGTTAATTATTACCAAATTTTGGTATATATAATTAAATCGTTTTCTCAGTGTAGATATACATACATAATGGAGAAAGTCGTGTCCTCAAAATAGATTTAAGTTTTTAAGCAGTTACTATTTATCAAGAAAAAAACGATTAATTTTCTTCTACAAATACTTTGATCAAGTTAGTAATATTAGTTTTTTATTAGTTTTTTAGTATTAGTTGTTGGTTTAGCTTTTCACTGGAAAAAACTAAGGACCAAATCTATTTAAAGCCATGCAGTCGGAGTGACTTCAAATTGCGGAATTGGTTGCCTATTAAATATGTTGTTTTTCAAATAAAAACTTGCAAGCTCGAAATTCATTGTAGCCATATAGTGTTGTGGAGCTTTTTCCTTAAAATCTGACGAATTTTCAGAAAAATAGAGTTTCCGTACTAAAAAATTTTTCTCCATATAATTTAATCCGCCCTAGAGTATATACCATCCCCTGATGTGATTGCAAATCATTTTTTATGAAGTGTTTCAGTGTCAGAGCTTGAAAAACCGCTGAAAATTGGTTCAAAATAGTCACATTTTCATCCAAATCAAAATAATTAATTTTTGTATTTTGATTCTAATAGAACTTCTAATTCTCTGTCAGAATCTTTAAGAAGAAATTGAAAATTGTTGAAAATTGGCGGAGTTATAGCGCTTTTTATGAAAAAAAACAAGACTGATTTTCTCAAAAACCTTAATTTTTTTTTACGCTTAAAATTTTACTGTGGAGAGAATGACATAAGTTTAATGCTTGTTAAAACAGATTTGAGGTCATGACATTTTTTTCCCCAAAATCAAAATGTCAATTTTTTTTCATCATTGCCATGCCACTTTACGGTATTATTTTCAAAGCAAATATCAAAAGCAACATTCGAAATTACTTTCTGCAAATTGTGTTTGCATTCTGCATACTTTTTTTACCGTTATTTTCGTAATAATATTTTATCATAGGAAATATATAGAAACATGGTACGCACATATAGCTTTTTCGCTGACAAAGTCAAGCAAACAAGGCAAACAAAACCCACAGAACGACAGTCAGCGAAATAGCTATATATGCGTACAATATTTTTAAAGCTAAATATACTAAAAAAAACCAAAAAATATGGTAATTTTCAAAAATAGTCCAAATGTATTGAAACTGTACCTACTTAAAATGCACCAAATGTACCGAATGTTCTAAAAACTGGTCAAATTTACTGACGACGATTTTCACGACATAAATGTTTCGAAAATTTCATTACTGTTCACCTTGTTGTTACCTGCCTTAATTGGTTTTCACCTTAAACTTTCGATCATAAGCAGAAAGTTAGAATCTTCAGAATCGAGTGTAGAATGATTTCGCTATAGCTCTTCTTCATTTAAACATATATCGTATTTGCTCACTGTACTCTCCAGTTCCACCACTGGCGGTTTATGTCCTACACTCAGCTTATGCTAATTTTGTAACTTCGTTTGTAAAGCAATGTGTCTGACTGTCTGTCTGGCGGTCTACGTGAGGAAATCACGATTACGAAAATCTAATAGAATTTGCAACAAACGAAATTGGTTCGCTGACACACCTTCTGCACAAATGAAAAGTTCAAAACATTATAAACACATATATAGAGAGGATTTTTTCGGATAAACTTTGTACAAAATTTGTCAAATTTTAGCAAATAGCATCTCTCAAACTAGTAAAAAAATACAAAGCGGTATACTGAGGGAATTACAAACGGTATTGCAACCAGAGTTCATACAAATACAGCTATGGTTCGTAGAAGCACTTGGCACAAGTGGCATGATCTTGAAAAACCATAAAAACACTGTACTTACTAAGAAAATTGAGATAAAAAAAACCACATTTCATAAATTGTACGGACTAGCACTTGGCACTTTAACATGACAACCAAAACAAATTTAAGATAATGTTCCCAAATTTCATACATTCACTAGAAATTATTTGGATTGTGTACAGATGAGAGAATGAAACCAGTCAGCACGTGACGAAGCGGCAAAATACAATTAAATTTTTTTTAAGGATTTCAATTCCATTCAAAAGTAAAAAAACCGAAAAATTTACATGAACCGTAAGACATTTTGCTTCACGCAATTCGGAATTTAAAGAAATATTTGAGTGGATCCGTTTTATCTGCTTACAGTGCAGAAAAAATACCAACAGCTGTGAAAGACCACTTGTTGATTCACTTCATTTTGTTCATTTCTGTACACTTCTCCGAAAGAGAATTCTATGTTTTTGAGAAGTTGCTCTCATCCATATTTACGTTCCACATTGGGTATAGTATTTCCCCCACAGCATTTCAAACCTTGTTTGTTGCTGCACGAAAATTTTGAGTATTGAGAAGCTTTTCTGTAGACAGTTTATTTCTGCTATGCTGCAGACTGCAAAATACAGCTAAGCAACTTTATATCCTCAACCAAATCAACCCCCACACTACAACACGCACCGTAGATTCTATGTTTTCCCACCCTATACTCTTACATTGTGACAGTGGCGGAAGTCTGCACAAATGCTACATCTCCTTGACATTTGACAACACAATTCCTTTTTAGCGGCATGCAGTTGTTAAGACTTGCAAAATGATGTGCAAATTCAGTTATCATCGGTCGGCACGCGCGTTGTGATTAACGACTTAAGCGCAAACGGAAGACAACGCGCGGTGGCATTTAAACAAAAAAAATACCGTTGGCGGGAAAATTTTTGAATTCAAATCTAATTTCCCTTTTATTGTGAATATGTACATCAAATCAAATTTATTAAACAGAAAAAAAATATTAAATATTTATAAATTAAGAATATGTCACTTAAATATACCATTTAATTTAATTAAAAGTGAAAATTAAACAAAAATTGTGTGGAAAGTAACTAATAACTAACATATAAAATTAAAAAAGTAAATAAAAAAATGCATTTATAAATTATAAATAAAACGAAATATTGAAGGTTAAGAAGATAAAAAAATATTTTAACAAAATTAAAAACTTACGGGACATGATCTCCTATTTTGTTAAATGTTTTACTTTTTTTTTCTTTGGATTTTTTTAATTTTTGACATCAATAATTCATAAGTAACTCGACTTTCAAAATAATATTAAAAAAAAAAATTTCATAAGGTAAAAGTATTGCAAGATTTCACATAATGCTTTCATGTGCAATTAGCCATGAAAAGGATAATAACTTCTATTATCCTTTTTATTTCATTGGCTTTCTTTGTTGTCATTGAAACATTTTTTTAATGTTAAAGCATTTTTGTGCAAGTATTTTTGAGTTTTGCGTTTTAATAACGTTAAAATTAATGCTTTAGGGTGTTTCTCCTAAGTCAAATGAATTCTTGAAAAATAATACAATTGCTTAGGTTTCAGTTCTCTGGCCGCCACCAGGAACTAAAACTGATAGCACAAAAAAGTATATTTTCTAAGTTTTATCTGTAGGTAAGCCATGCAAAACTTTCGGTTGTTGACAAAAGTTTCTGCTCTAAATTAAATCCTCAAATAGAGGCAACTTATAGAAAGTGTGTTAAGATAAATCACAGCTTTGATTTAAAAATAAGCATTATGGAAACAGGATTTACTAAAATATCCCAAAAAGTTTTACCATTGCAATTTCAAGATATATCGTAATTGGTTGTTCCTAAGATTCATGTTGCAACAATATAAATTCAACAAAAAAAACCTTATGTTTCTTATCACTATGCAAACATTAATTCACAATCAATTCATGTGAAAAAAGGTTCAAAACTTTTGGAGATTATTAGTTTTAGGCACAATATTCAATATTATTATCTTCTTAACAAGAAGAAATTGAAAAAATAGACAAACAAATAAAACAAGAAATAGTTAAAGGTTTTATCTTTGGTCTCGCCGAAAATTAAATATCCTACAGCTACATTAACAGTAAAATTGCGCTTTTGTCGTAAATGTTTTTCAAAAAAATTGTTTCTTCCACCATGTCACTGATTCAACTAAACGTGCTCACATTGAATTTGGCAAATTTTACTAAAATAGCTTTCTGTGTAGCGTTTTGAAGCTTATGCTTGACTGGAAAGTGCTACGCTCTATTGTAGAAATTCTCCAAATTTAATTCTGACGCTAGACCAAATTTCAAACTTCTGGCATTTGTGTGATATTTGGTTTTATTATTTAAAATAATTCTCATAGTAAAGCATTCTAAAGTATTCGTTTCCAAGTTTTTCTCCAGAGTTTGTCTTACAATTAGTTATTATTAGTATTTGTGAGATATTTGTTTGAACTACATCAAGTAACTCTTAATACAGCGTAATAAATGTGTTATTTGTATGGGCGGTAGGCGTGTCCGTAAACCGATTTTGTTTATTTTCAATCGCAACAGCCTTGCTTGATGGTCTGGCCTGTGTATCGTTTTCATTCAATTATCTTACTTACAGACAGATAGACAGACAGATAGACAGACAGATAGACAGACAGATAGACAAACAGATAGACAGACAGATAGACAGACAGACAGCCAGATAGACAAACAAATATACAGACAGATAGGCAGACAGATAGACAGACAAGACATACGCGATAAGCTAAATTAACTCAGATGATGATCAGGACTTTTCTATACATGAATATACACTGAGTGCAAGGTCTTCTTATACGAAAATTCTCGAATATGAAGCTATATTTAAAAGTGCAACCAAATCTTGCTCAAAGTAGCTGAGTGTGGCTCTGACTGAGTGTTGGGTATAAAAACAGCATAATGAAAGGAAAAAATTTAACGAAAAAAAAAGGATCTTTTGCATAAGGAGTTCAAATATTCAGGTTTATTTTTTGTGACAAAATCGACGAAAATTTGATACATTTCACTGAAGATTTTTTTTCGAATAACTTTCTGTTTATAATATTGGACAAATTTCATTTAAAAAAAAAATAATCCAAAAACTGAGTCTTACGAAAGAAACGGCCAAAAACTTTGGAATATTATTCATATATTAGTATCGAATTCTTAGACCATTTTTCGGAAATTTTTCTCTTGCTTTTAGAAATAGTATGTTGAGAGTATACACCCAAAAAAGAACTCATAATTTATAGCGACAACTCAGGTAATTTTTTCTGTAAGGGTTTTATTATTGCAAAAATTAGATATTACATCTTCAAATGATATACAAAATATTTGCTGTGCAATTTTTATTTTAATCTACAATTCTTAAGTAAAGGCTCCCAAATTGATATAACTCTATAGTAATTTTCAGACCCATTAGCTCAGCAAAGCAAAGTTAGCAAAATCAAATTTAACTTATGCCATAATTTAGTGCTTATTAAGTGCTAATTTAGTGCTGTAAAAAAAAATTTAGTGCTGTACGAATTCTTGAAAAAATTAAGGTTTTTGCTAGCTGAATGAGAAGCTAGCAAAGCATATCCGAAAATTTTTAGCAAAATCAAATTTAAACTATGCCATAATTTAGTGCTTATTAAGTGCTAATTTAGTGCTGAAAGAAAAAATTTAGTGCTGCACGAATTCTTTTAAAAATCAGGGTTTTTGCTAGCTGAATGAGAAGCTAGCAAAGCATATATGAAAATTTTTAGCAAAATCTAATTTTACCTATGCCATAATTTAGTGCTTATTAAGTGCTAATTTAGTGCTGTAAAAAAAAATTTAGTGCTGCACTAATTTTTGAGAAAATCCTATTTTTTTGATTTTGCTAGCTGCATGAGAAAGGTTAAGGTGAGGTACGTTAGAAATAGTTAGCAAAATCAAATTTAACCTATGCCATAATTTAGTGCTTAGTAAGTGCTAATTTAGTGCTGCAAGGAAAAATTTAGTGCTGCACTAATTTTTGAGAAAATCCTAAATTATGGCATAGGTAAAATTTGATTTTGCTAAAAATTTTCATATATGCTTTGCTAGCTTCTCATTCAGCTAGCAAACACCTTGATTTTTTTTAAAAATCATGCAGCACTAAATTTGTCCTTGCAGCACTAAATTAGCACTTACTAAGCACTAAATTATGGCATAGGTTAAATTTGATTTTGCTAACTATTTCTAACGTACCTCACCTTAACCTTTCTCATGCAGCTAGCAAAATCAAAAAAATAGGATTTTCTCAAAAATTAGTGCAGCACTAAATTTTTTTTTACAGCACTAAATTAGCACTTAATAAGCACTAAATTATGGCATAGGAAAAATTTGATTTTGCTAAAAATTTTCATATATGCTTTGCTAGCTTCTCATTCAGCTAGCAAACACCTTGATTTTTTTTAAAAATCATGCAGCACTAAATTTTTCCTTGCAGCACTAAATTAGCACTTACTAAGCACTAAATTATGGCATAGGTTAAATTTGATTTTGCTAACTATTTCTAACGTACCTCACCTTAACCTTTCTCATGCAGCTAGCAAAATCAAAAAAATAGGATTTTCTCAAAAATTAGTGCAGCACTAAATTTTTTTTACAGCACTAAATTAGCACTTAATAAGCACTAAATTATGGCATAGGTAAAATTAGATTTTGCTAAAAATTTTCATATATGTTTTGCTAGCTTCTCATTAAGCTAGCAAACACCTTGATTTTTTTTAAAAATCATGCAGCACTAAATTTTTCCTTGCAGCACTAAATTAGCACTTACTAAGCACTAAATTATGGCATAGGTTAAATTTGATTTTGCTAACTATTTCTAACGTACCTCACCTTAACCTTTCTCATGCAGCTAGCAAAATCAAAAAAATAGGATTTTCTCAAAAATTAGTGCAGCACTAAATTTTTTTTTACAGCACCAAATTAGCACTTAATAAGCACTAAATTATGGCATAGTTTAAATTTGATTTTGCTAAAAATTTTCGGATATGCTTTGCTAGCTTCTCATTCAGCTAGCAAAAACCCTGATTTTTTCAAGAATTCGTGCAGCACTAAATTTTTTCTTTCAGCACTAAATTAGCACTTAATAAGCACTAAATTATGGCATAGTTTAAATTAGATTTTGCTAAAAATTTTCGGATATGCTTTGCTAGCTTCTCATTCAGCTAGCAAAAACCTTAATTTTTTCAAGAATTCGTGCAGCACTAAATTTTTTTTTACAGCACTAAATTAGCACTTAATAAGCACTAAATTATGGCATAAGTTAAATTTGATTTTGCTAACTTTGCTTTGCTGAGTGAAAGGGTCTGTAATTTTCTTTTTTTATAGCTATTTTATGTTTTTATATTGGGATGAAACTTTTTTTTAAATTTGAAATGATTTCAACCCAATGTTTAGAGTCTTCAAGCTTTTCGAATAATCATAGAGTTCAACGTGGATAGAATTCAAACACACCTGACTATGTGCTTGACATCAATGGCTTCAGTTTTGGCAAAATGAAGCAATTGATATCAAAATTTATCGATACTAAATTTTAAAAAATATATGATTTTCTAATATTATTAAAATATGTACATTTAAGCACTGATCCGGATTCCTCTCAATATCAAAAATCTCGAGAGGAATATGACTATTGCGTCGCGGTTTTAATTACAAAATCTCTTATTGATTTCTTCTTCGGTCAGAATAATATTAATGTATGTAATGCATAAATACATTTACGGTAGTATAAATTCATTTCTCTTGCTTTAAACATACATACATTTTTTGAATCATTTCAATTCCAGGGAATGAACTTGTATGTAATGTTAAAAGCAATATATTTTCTAAAGTTATATCATCAAAGAAACTGTTTTTTACTATGTATTAGAAATGCAAATATTCATATGATTGCACAATTTTTATCAATTTCCAAATAAAAAAAATTGATAACAGACATGTCAGTGACATTTAACTGCTAAGGAATTAGATTGGTTCTCAAGTTAAGTGATACACAGAATATGTGAAATATATCAGCATATTTGTATAGTAATCGATTCTTAAGAAATAATTTTATATTAACTTTGAGCACAAGTTCACATGTCATAATGTAAAGAGTTAAGAAATATTTTTATCTTCCCATTTTAGTGGCAGTTTGATGCAGCTAATGAAGTTTTATTTATTAAGACTTGGCAGAAATTTTTAATTTTTCACAGCAATTAAATTGGCATAAAGATATAAGTTTTCTTTTAAATTTAATTTTAATTTTTGTAACATAAAGTCAATAAAAAAACATTAAATCCGCTATGATAACGCGGATTACACTCGGTATGATAAGCATGTAAGCGCAAAATCAATACAAATAATAATTTTGTTTTTAATTGTCTCATACTTTTGATAGCACCTAATTAAAAGCTTTAGCTTTCAATTTCGCAAAAACTGAATAGATTTTGATGAGAGATTCGTTATTATTTTATCAGTGGGTCAAAACCAACAAAAACATTTGCCAATGTCTAGTTGGCTATATTTCTTTATTATGATCAATAGCATTTCGATATAAAGAAAGATTGCTCATAAGGTAAAAAAATTGAAGGATAGTGCAAAGCGTTAAAAATAAGTTTTAAAATACTCTCTATGATTTAAATGCATAGTTTGGATGATTAAGTATACCTTTGAATTTTAAAAATTTTCGGAGAATTTTTAGTTCTTAAATTAGGGATAAAAACAGTTTTGTTCAAAATTTTACCTTTTATCAAAGTTTTCTCTTAAGCTATCAACTTTCAGTAAAAATCGAACTGAGTTAAAAATTCTTAGAGTTCATCAATATATTAAAAATTTATTTTTTTTTATTGTAAGATTTTTTTTAATGATGTCAAAAATGACTTATGCAATTTTCTTACTGAATCTGCTCCTGCTTTTAAGAGAACAATAAAAAATTCTTAAAAGGACTTCAAAATACACAAAAGAAAAACGTATATTTACTAAAAATATAATTACGAATATCATGAAATAACATAATTAATGAGCAAATAAATAAAAATATAGAAAGAAATAAGGAATACTTACGAAAAAACTAGTGAAACTTTTTAAAGATTTAAAAATTAGCAAAAACTGAAATGTTATTTGCGAAAATACTCGCAGTATTAGAGAAGTTGAAAAAGGCGTTATATAGATGTAAAACGGAATAACCGTGAAATTATTTCGGAAACAAAAACATAAGTTACTTAAAGTGAAAAAAACATCAGAGAGTACAAAAAGGATAAATCGAATTTTTGAAAATTTTGTATTTTTGTCCTTTTTCTACATTTATTTTGAACTTAGATTAATTTTCGTGTTTCTTTTAAGCCATACATTTTGTGCAACTGTGTCAGTTCAACGGCTCTCAAGATATTCATATTGTACAATATAAGTGCACTTGCTAAAAATATTTTCCTTCACTTCATTATAAGTCAAGCTAGAATTGCATAGGTTACGTACATATACATATGTCCATATGACCTATGTATATGACTCTATATCGTAAGAATCATTGATCTTCCATGTTTTAATTTGAGGATGTTTTGAAAGAGTTAAATTTTATTTAAATTTTTTATGATTTTTTTTTACGATTAGATCAACTATTTCGCCATATAAGTTAAGTAAAAAAGATTTGTGACGAACAATTCATGTTAATGGCTTGTAACTTTCAAAATATTTGAGTTCAAGCAATTTACTTTATGACGTTTTCATAGAACAATATTTTTTATAAAAAATGTCGATTGCCACTTACTTAGATGAGCCGGTGAACTTCGTACCGCCTAACAGTCAATGAATATCGTGTTAACTTTTAGTTAAACTACCTTTTAAATCAAGTCCCATTCAGCTGCGTTCAGTAGTTGATGAGATATGATGAATTTGATTTTGAAGGGCGTGTCATCGCCCATTAATCTAAACCAAACTTTGCAAAAATCTACAGTATTTAAAAAACAATTATGAAATCTTTGTGAAAATTCTATTTAAAAAATACTTTTGTATGAGGACCACCCTTAGTATGCACCCTAAATAAAAGTTTTATAGCCTATGTTTTAATTCGAAGCGGAGAGGAATCTAACAAATCAGTGATCATTAAAATCACTACTTCATTGTACTTTATATTTTTTATGTTGCTATTTAAGTGATTATATTAAGCGATAATGAACTTAAGGCAGAAAATGACTTTTCTGCCTTAAGTTTTAGCCTTTGTAGTTGAATTTCAGCCTCTAACTTACTTTCGCTAACTGTGTAGTGTATTTGTTTACATAACTTCATTAGAAAATCACACCAAGAATTTCTGCAGATTAAATCAAGATGAAATATTTCTTAATAACTCATGATTTTATTATCAACTACCTGTGGCCAGGCAGGCCACATTAAAATTAATCAAACCCAAGTTAAGCAAAACTTTGAACATAAAACACCACCAAGCACAACTCATGAACAATTTCAAAAGTAATCACTTGCCTTCAACGAAATTTTCAGATAAGAAGCCTAACTTCAAAATAATGTCCAACAATATGGGCTATATAAGGAGAGTTCGTACTGCCATTAACCAATAGCAGTGTGAACATTCACTTAAGGTTCTTCCTTAAGAAGGACAAAACCAAAAAGGGAAAACTATTGAGAAAGTCACATTTTGTATAATACTTAGCTTAGCTAAGGCATAAATTACATGGTACATTTTAGTTGCCACAAACATCTTTGATGGTCTTTCAGTTATTTAAGCTAAGGCGCCAAAAAGAGAGCTGCAAAAGATGAAGAAAATGAAACTACTTGTATTAAGGAAGAAGTTTCCTTTTTTTATCTAACGGTTGGTTTTCTTTTCACTTACTTCGGCAAAGGATAAGTTAAGTGGCAACTATGAAAAAGTGTAACGAAAAAAAAAGTCATAAACAAAAAAATCCTTATTAACATAACGATACCCAAGCTGTGCTGTTAGCCACATACAAATGCGTACAAGGCGTATACAACACAAGGTCTTGTAAAACAACTCAAAGCGATATGAAATAAAGCAACGAATACAAAGTGTATAAAAATAAATAAATTGTGTGATGTAAATAATAAAGTGCTAAATTTCAGAAACGATAGTGCCAAATATAAAGCACACTCTGCGTTCGGCGTGTACAAAAGTCAAATAAACAAAGAAAAACATTTTTCAATATAATGAGAACCAAATTGGTATATAAGGTTTCAAGTTCAATGAAATCTTAATATTGAAAGTTTAATCAATTGGAATTTGATTAACACGTATTAGGCTCTTCAGTAAGGACAACAATAGCCAGGTCGATTGGAAACCAACTATGGTAAGCAAATGTTTGATGATTTAAAAATGAAAAATTGATGGCAAAAAATTTTAACTCATAGAGATTTGATATTGAAAAAAAAAGAAAGTATCGATATTTGGCATTAGCATATAAAATTTAGTAAGAGGCAGAACATATGGATTTTTCCGCTTACCCAAATATGTTAAGAACTTCAGATCAAAATTGACTACTAAGATCATGTAGTTTGACATCTTGCAAGTTTTTTCTCTGAGATTTTTCGAAGTCAAAGGTGTATACGAATAAGCCATTAACAAATTCTCAACTTACAGTAGAGATCCAAAGCTAAAATTGCACCGCAATTCTGCGACAATGCTATTGGAAATTTCATACAAACAGTAGGAATCATTCGGAAAAGCTCTGAACAAGAACTTGGTGAGCATAGTACTGCCATAGAAACACAAGCTCTAAAACGGTACACTGAAAAAATTACCCAATATTTTTAAACGTCCTTAAATAGTAATTAAGCTTGTATATCTATACTATTTATATAAAATTGCATATATGCAAATGGTTTGTAACGCTTTGGCGCAAAATATACTAAGCCGATTTTAATAATTTCTTTTTGAAATAACAGTTTTGTGCTAGAGAAGCTTATTACGTACTTTTTTTTTTTTTAAAAGTTAAATGATCTTTTTTTTAGAATTAAGCTTTTGCAAAACTTCACACAAAAACTTTCGATTTATTTTTCCGTGCTTATTCTTATGCTGCTCCTTGAATTCTGTGTTGTTATGGTTGTTGTTTTTTCGGTATCTTTATCTCTTTCAACCATTTTCAACTATTTTCATTATTTCACCTATTTTTTGAAATTTTTTCAGCGATTTCCAACATTCATCAACTTCGACATTTTTTGAGGTTTTTAATATCTATCAAGTTTTTTTCAACATTTTCTATATTTTTCGACTTTTCAGCCTTTTTTCAGTAATTTCAAACCACTCTCTCTCTTTTCTCCAAAGTTTTCCACTTTTTTTTACTTTTTCGACAGTTTTAATTTTTTTTTCGGCTCAGTCAATAGTTTTCAAAACTTTACGAGTTTTTCCATATTTTTAATATTTTTAATATTTTAATATTTTCCAATGTTTTCCATATTTTTTCAACTTATTCAATCTCTTTTAAAATTTTCTATACGCTATGGACTTTTTCAAACTCTATCATAGGAAAAATCTTGTGAGATCAGCTGTCTTTTTAAAGGTCCTTAACTTCTATATACCGACGTTGCCAAGACGTTAGGCAATTATCTCTAACTATTTAGAATTATGCGTAATTTTTTCAGTGGTCCATAATCAACTTCAAATTTGAATTAGAATTCATCGAATTCAACGTGATATTTTTGCATCTCTAAAAGCTCAACATCGATTTGTCTAAGTAAATAATGCAGTTAGCGCCATTGTTGTGAAAGTCATATTTATAGTTTTCCATTGTTGTCTTAACGCATTTTTCACCTTTTTTTGCCAATATGTAGTGGCCTTTAACCTTTTTGCAAGTGGCATTAATCTTCTGTTTTTTTTTTTCATTGTTTGTTGTATACACGGGACTTTCATTTGGATGCTTTATGGTTCAGTGGATTATGTTTTTTTTTTTTTCAAATTTTGGCTAAAGTGAATTTTTTGCTTAAACATTAAAGAACTTTAAATGAAACAATATCCTTTTGTTTTGAAGTGAATTTTAAATTTTAATTGGCTTCTTGGGAGGATTTTAAGCAATTAAAATTAAGTTAAGCGTGAAATTGTTGGCCTTTAGCCATTTTCATTAAATTAACCAAAGCATAAACATCAAATGAAATTGTTTACGTAGTCATCAATGAATTCATTTACTTGCTTTCCTCATTACAATAGCCAGCGGTAGTTATGTATACTACGCAAAAAAGTATGCAACATTTTAGTTGCCTAACTTATTTAGTTGTCCGTGTTATTCATAGATAATTTTGCTCAGTGTTGCAGTGTTTTTCTCTACTAAAACAATTACAACAATGAATTATCTCACTCTATCTTTTCATTGTTTTCACTATAAACAGAAGTTTGCACTAAATTAACTGCAACTCTTTTTGATCTCAAGTTTTTCTTCTAATTTTTCGCTGAGGAGAAAAGTTTTTTGCTATGGTTGGAAAAGTGTAACGAAGAAAATGTTAAGAAAACAAACAAACTTTTTTGTTGACCATAATAAAGTGTGTAAATTTAAGTGTTTTGCTTTATCTATAGAAAGATTATTTGTTTTCTTTTAATGGCATTAACTTGTCATAGAAGTTTTAGCTTTTATATTTTTTTTTATGGCATTTATAATGAGAGAAGTATCAGTCGAAAGAAAAGTTTTTAATTGATAAAATATTCAATAAGAAGCACAAGACTTTTCAAAAATACACGGTTCGGCAGAACAGGAAAATTAGAATGATGATTTTTTTATATTATTAAGACTCTAACAACAAACAATTTGTTAATTTTTTTTTTTTTTTGTCAAATCCTATATAACATTTTTCTAAGTTAAGGAGAAAAATGATTAATGTTACATCATCAACTAGCTAAATACTGCACAAAAAAAAAAAAGCCAGCAAAATTATAGACCCTAAGGTTCAGCTCCTTTCATTGACTTGTAATGTCCCACTTTCCTCTACCTATCACGTCATCTTCCACGCATTACAAACAGAAGAACCAAATTTAATATAATAAATCCAAATGCTTTCTTTCCTTCGCTTATTTCGTCTCAAGCCAAACCGTGATATTCTTACTACGTATTTTGAAAAATTAAATTAAATTAATTTCCAATTGAATGGAAAAAATTAATCACTTGAACAAAACTTCGAAGCAACAGCTCAGAAATCGATTGTATTATACTCGTATGCGACAGTGTTTGAATTCATTTATTTCTCTTATTTTATTTTTATGTTACTACTGCTGCTCTTACGCTAAGTTGTGCAAAACTTCCTTCATAACAAAAAAAATGGTCTGTTTTTGAGTGACAGCTCAAATTGCAAACAATTTAAATTTGAATGTATGAAATATGATGACTTTATTAACGTTGAGTGCAAAGCACATCTTTGCACAAATTTATACTTTTTACACTTTAAAACACAAGTGAAATGTACTTTAATTAAGCTAGTACGAACGTGATATGAGTAAGATATAATCTTTGCATAGTTTTTACAGTTTTGTGGACGAAATCATGACAGTGGTTTGTCTATTTTCAACAAAATGTTTCGTTACATTTTGTGTAGCTCTATTCTGTGTATTTAATGCTTGATACAATCTGGCTGTATCGTCAACTCAAACGATGGTTAAACCAATCCGAAAAAGGTTTGAAATACATTACAGCAGGGGCGTGTAGCCAATTGCATTTAATACCAAATACCCACAAATCAAATAAATATTTTCTAAGCCTAATTGTACACTGAGGAAAGATGAAATTTTCTTGATATAAATGTGTTGATGCGAGTAGTTTTTTAAAATATTTATTCACAATCAACAAAATTTAGTGGATATTACTATGTCCTTAATTGGAAGTTAAAGTTTTGTTTATTGGGACAAACTTAAAATCTTTTTAAGCCTTTTGAATAGAATTAATTGAATCGTATATATATTTCATAGTTCAATTTAATTTGATTTCAATTCATATAAATATGTTTACTTTACAGTTATCAACATATTTATGTAAAACACTGTAAAATAACCTCCAGCTTGGTTCACAATCCAGGTATTTAGGGCTGTGTAAATATCAAGGTCATCCAATATAAGAATTTGACCACAAGAAAAAATATCGATTTATTTATGAGTCGATACTTTAAAATATCGTTTTTTTTGCAAATCGGTTTTACCTATTTCGATATTAAAAAATGTAGTACCAGGAGACCGACCACTGTTCGGTTTTTCGTTTTGAGGTTGAAAAAATCGAAAAAATATGGAATTTGTTGAAAAAAGTTGACTAATATTGAATAAGTTGAAATATTTAAAAAACATTAAAAAGAGTTGAAAAGCCAAAAATAAAAATTAGGAAAGTTGTAAGAGGTTGAAAAACGTCAATAAAGGTTAAAAAAAAGTAGTATGGGTTGAAAAGGCGAAAAATGTTGGAAAAGTTGGAAAAAAATGGAACAAAAAAAAGTTGAGTGAAGTTGAAGCGTGAAAGTGAAAAGTGTTGAAAAAGTTGAAAGAGGTTTAAAATCTCCAAAAAGTTGAAAATCTCGAAAAAAGTTGAATGATGTTGAAAAAGTTAAGAAAAGTTAAATGAAGTTGACAAAGTCGGAAAAATATGGAAAATTTTAACAAAAATTAAAAGAGGTTGTAAAATGTTGAAACAGTTGAAAGAAGCTGAATAACTCAAAAAAAGTTGAAAGAGGTTGAAATATTCGAAAGAAGCTGAATTACGTTCAAAAAGTCGGAAAAATATGGAAAATGTTGAAAAAAGTTGAAAGAGGTTGAAAAATGTTGAAACGGTTGAAAAAAGTTGAATAATTCGAAAAAAATTGAATGAGGTTCAAAAAGTCGAAAAAAGTTGAATAAGGTTGACAAACTCGGAAAATGTTGAAAAAAGTTGAAAAAGGTTGAAAAATGTTGAAGCAGTTGAAAGAAGTTGAATAATTCGAAAAAAATTGAATGAGGTTCAAAAAGTCGAAAAAAGTTGAATAAGGTTGAAAAATGTTGAATCTGTCGAAAAAATTAAATGAGATTAAAAAAAGTCAAAAGAGTTTGAAAAACTCGAAAAAAGTTGAAATATCTCAAAAAAAATTTGATGCGGTTGAAAAAGTTGAATATGGTTGAAAAAGTCGAAAAAATTGAATGAGGTTGAATAAAGTTGAAAGTGGTTGAAAAACTCGAAAAAAGTTGAATATCTCTAAAAAAATTTAATGAAGTCGAAAAAAGTTGAATGAGTCTGACAAAGTCGGAAAAATATGGAAAATGTTGAAAGAGGTTAAAAAAAGTTGAAAGTAGCCGCCCTCGGATTCAATCCCGTCGAAATTTAATTAATTTTAAAGCTTATAGTAACCGACATCTCTATACCAAATTTCATTAGGATTACTCGTACAGTTCACCAAATATAGTAGAAAACGTTCTTTGCATCTATAGGAGGTGCCACGCCCACTGATGAAATCCCGTCGAAATCCAATTAATTTCAAAGCTTATAGTAACCGACACCTCCATACCAAATTTCATTGGGATTACTCTTATAGTTCACCAAATATTGCTCAAAGCGTTTATGCTTGCATGGGAGGTGCCACGCCCACTAACAAAATTGTGTCGAACTCCATATAATTTCAAAGCTTATAGTAACCGACATCTCTATACCAAATTTTATTAGGATTACTCTTATAGTTCACCAAATATTACACAAAACGTTTTTTGCTTAATTAGGAGGTACCACGCCCACAGAAACAATTCCGTCGAAATACATTTAATTTCAAAGCTTATAGTAACCGACGCCTCCTCACCAAATTTTAAGAACATTACTCCCATAGCACCCTAAATATAACATTTAACGTTTTTTTCTTGTATGGGAGGTGCCACGCCCACATGTACTATTGCGCCCATTTTTGGTTAAAAAATACCTTATAGCAAGTTTACCTACCATGCTAAATTTCATATCGACTGCATAGGTAGTTCTCCTATTATAACGTTTATAAATATTGTGGGCTGTGCCACGCCCTTAAACGAGTTTTGCCAGTATAGTGACATAGCATGTTATGATGACTGCTTTTAGTGGTATTATCTATAAAATTTTTATGAAAATCGTCAGTGTCGTTTTTGAGTAATATTGAATCAAAATTTTCAATTATTGAAAAGTGCAACGCCAACTTTTTAGATTCCGCCCACTTTTGGCAAAATTTAAGACATTTATGATCTGCATCTGTGTACCAAATTTTATTACAATATCTTGAATGGTTTTCGAGATATGACGTTATGAAAACAAAAGTTTAGGGCTCTGCCACGCCCCTCCAGGTGTCTTTGATAAGTTAAAACCCAGCCCAATCCTAATTTTGTTTACATATGTACCTAACCCTCAAGTTTCATCAAAATCTCTGCACCCGTTTTGGAAATAAAGTCTGAAAATATAAATATATATAAATATATAAATAAATATATATATATAAATATATAAATACATACAATTATTGCTCGTTTAATAATAGTAGATACGTAAGCGACAAAACAATATTACTACCGCCAAATACATGATTTACTAGTTATTAACATGTGAATGTTTGCAACAACAAAAACTTTGTTTCATAAAGGTATGATTTGGTAACTATTTACACATATGTGATTTAATAAGATTAATTATTCAAGTCATATTGGTTATTATAATGATTATTACCAAATAATTGAATGATCTAATAATATTATTTAACTCGATGAAATGTGTGGCAAGTTAACTTTTATCATATAATTATTTCGCCATTATTAAATAGATAATATTTTAATTATTAACAAATCTTGATTTATGAAAATATATCGTTTTCTCAGTTTAACGAAAAAAATTAAGTTAATAACTTTGTTGGTTTAATTTTACTAATTTTTTTGACCATATGATGTTGTAATTTAGAGTATTTTCCTTAGCTGAATCTATACATTTTCACTTGTTTATAAAATGGGATACATTAATTTCCAGTATAAATTTTTTTCGGCAAGATAATTGAAGGAACGCTCTGACGTGTCACGAAATCTTTCCAACATCATTTCTAGAATTTTTTGAATTGGGCTAAGTAGTTGAAAAAATGAACGTCGATAAAAAACCTTAAATAAAAAAACGTGCTACTCTACTAAGACTGAAACCAATTTTCAAGGTTAATTTGAAATTAATTGTGGTTTTTTAAATAGACATTACACTGATCAACAGTGGTTTTGTTGCCCTGGATGCCTCTGCGGATTTCTATAGTTTCAGGTACCCAGTTTACGAATATATTTATGAAAGTACTGAATTGGCTCTAGTTAGTTTTTAAGATATTGATGGATTTATCTATGTATATATAAATGAAGCAAAATCGGGTTAGTTACACTCTCTATAGCTCAAGAACCGCTGGACCGATTTCAATGATCTTTAATTTTTTGGACTTTTCTCCGCCCCGAAAATGACAAAGGTTATAAAAATTTTATCTAAAGTGCATATTTAGGGTGGCCCTTATACAAAAATATTTTTAAAATAGCATTTTCACAAAGACCACGTTATCGATTCACACCGAATTTACACCACGTAGCTCTTATATCAAGTGGCATAGCTTAGGCTACAAAACTTTTATTTGGGGTACATATTTAGGGTGGCTCTCATACAAAAATATTTTTAAAATAACATTTTCACAAGTACCACGGAATCGATTCACATGAAACTTACAATTCGTGCCTTTTCTATCAAGAAAACAAAAAATACATCAAAAGCTATATATTATCTATATATATCGCCCATGGTAGCTATTATTGTGAAATTTTATGTATATTTATATTGTTTGCACCCAGCACAATGTATGGAGAATGATATGATAATGGTCAGCGAAGCGGCAAAGCAGTGGGGTAACAGCTTCTTGATTATACGAGTAGAATAATAATATTTTGAATAAAAAAAATTTTAAAAAATTAATGAGTTACCTTTTATGAAATTGCTTACCCATTGCCTACTCATATTAACTAATCACAAAGAATTTTAAATTTTATTGAAATAATAACCAAACGAGCAATGAATTTTTGATAACAAACTTAACCGCGATATGAAATTCAAATTTAAAGTTACTTCAAACAGACCTTTTTACAATTTTTTTACAACCTTTTTTTTTTAAGAAACACAGCCAAACTTTGGCTTATTATGAAACCGATAAGTCTTTCAGATCTTTTTCACTCTGTTAAATACCCAACATGAAGTGCTTATTCAAATGTCTGATATTAATTAACAAAAATTTTGATGAAAAAGGTCAGTTTTGGGACACTTCTTTGCTGCTGAAATTCTTATTAATATTTGTGTGCGAAGCTCTTAAATTTTCATTATTTACTCAAATTTCAATGTTCACAAAAAAAATCTCAACAATTTCCTTTGTAATTTTCTCACTTTCACAATCAAAGAAATGCGTAAATAATTTATGCCAACTAAGTTGAAATGCCAGAAAAATAATACCAGCACATCTTAAAATAAAGGAGTATTGAAAGGAGATTCTTTTACTGGCAGCTAAATTCTGATAACAATAAGGAAATATGCTGTAAGTGGGCAAATCTAAAGAGATTGCAAGGAAAGTTTTGTTAAAAATTTATTTTCATGTTTTTCTGAGCACGTCATTTTCTTATAACAAAAACTCAAATACTGTACAGTTTAGGGTATATTAATGCTCTACAAAAATATGTTAGTTTAATTGAACAATAATTTTATAAAAGGGTTTTTTCCATGTAATTCGAAAACTATTTCATAGGACTTGATTATATTTAAAATGTGATATCACATGTCGTATGAGTAACATTTAATTACAGTACTGCTTGATATAAGGTGTACCTAACAGCTTCAAAATCATAATTTCGATGCAGTTTAAGGTGCTTAGTATATATAAGTATATATCTAATAGTCTTGCTCTACAAAAATAAGCCAACTTAAATGCTAGCCGCAGCATAAAATAAACTAAATTTCTTACAAAATAAACAATTGTGATTAACAAACAAAATAAAATTATCTTGTTAAATTAAGTTTAAATATGTAGTTCTACTGAATAATGTACAAAAAAACTTGTACAAAATTTTCCATTTACAAATTTACTACACAATTTTTCATGGAATTGCTCAAAATATTTTTGGAAACAAGTCAGCAAAAATTGGCATAAGCATGATATAAACAAAAAGGCGGTTTGTGTGGTAAAGCTACAGTTTCAGTTTGAGGTTTCTTTTACTTTCTTTTCCACTTTGCATTTTTTTTTTTAATTCTTTCTTGTTGCTTTTTGTGCTTCCTGTTGCCGATTTTAATGAAAGACAGGCAGGTATGAGAACTTATTAAAAATTTATAGCGAATAATGCAGCAACGAAAGTAAAAACAAAAGTGTGTAGCCAAAAATGAAAGAGTTGCTTGAAGTGAAGAGTTTTTGGGTTTATTTTTTTTTTTTCTCTGGTACTGGCATAAATATAGCATTGGTTGCAAAAAGAATTCACAAACAAAAAATTTCAATGAAAACAAAAAAAAGTGTTGGGTTTACCAAGGGCTAATGAGAAAATGTTGATTTTTTTTTTTTTAAAGTTTCATTGGACAATTTTGGCATGAATATTCAACACTTGGGAAATTTTTGTAATAATTATTTTGATAGACTTCTTTTAATATAAATAAATTAAAATGTCACAAGACAGAAGTTTTAATCTTAAAAAAGCTGTTAAAAATTTAATTTTACATGGCCGCAAAGGAATGCCGCGATTTGTGGAGTTTAGAGCACTGCTGAGTACATCGTCAAATACTATCAGAAACAAGATTGATGACAACAAGAAACCTCAACTCAGAACTCAAAATCAGTACTGTAGTCGATAAAAATTAGATATAATGAAGGCTGCCACTCATTTAACTGCTACACGATAATGCAAAGACTATTAATTTGATCAATACACAATCTGTTTGGGCAAAATCCTGCCAGTTGTTTCTGGATTAGTGGTTCTATTTTTTCCCTGAATCTACTGAAGATGATTTTTGTCAAATTCTTGGATGGAATTGATAGAATCATGATGCCTCTGTAGTACTGGCATAGCTATAATTCCCTCTTTCCACTTTCTCCCACTTCCGCTGCTCTAGTGCTTTTAAGAGACTTTCCGACTTTTTTATATCCATCGTTGGGGTCCTCTCTCAGTGAGAGACATATGGGAAGCGCTTAAAGGTGGACGTTTGATGGTTTCTGAAAAATTATCTATCCAACGGATTAGCTGGTCATCCTGTAGTTGTTAATTGGCACCCGGCTTTGCTTTGTTATTAACCAATTTTGTCTGAATTTATTACCTTACATCTTGCGTGATATTTTGTAAATTGTGCGAAGGTCACTGATTTCTGCGAGCTTTGGCTGCGAGGGCGCTGTCGATTTCTCCTTTATACTTTTTTCTGGTGGTTTTAACTTCCTTTTTTAGGGCATTGCATATTTGTACGGTTTCTTGCTTCTTTTTCTCTATTTTATCCCAGGTAGCGTCTCTCATCCATGGTTTTCTGTTTCATGGGATAAAGCCAAGTATGAACGATGGGAGTATTTCGTCGATGAAGATTTTCCGAAAACTGGTATCCTTGAGTTTATGAAGGTCAAACTTTTTGGTTGATTTGCGGATCTGTTTAATGTACACTATCTTGACTCGAAGAAGGCTATTTTTCCATGATATCTTTATACGGTGTATGGTGATGGAATGCCAATCTGAAAATGCTAAGCTATGCTATTCTGAAAATTATATTTTAAACTTATTCCGGCCACTTTTCAACAGCTCCCAATCAACCTACTTAGTAGATGTTAGCTTGATATGAAACAAAAATTTTAATTTCAATTCAAAGACACTAAAATTTCTAATACTTTCTATTAATTTGTTCTTAAACATAACCTTATTAAATAACAATGAAGTTAATTTTATTGTTAAAACATCAAACTAAGGTTATAAGTAAACAACTGCGCAAAATAAAAATTAAAAATAAAAATTTTACAAAAAAGCCACCAACCATATTGTCTGCAACACATGTCGTATGAGTAACCTTTAAACATTACAAATTAACAAGGTAACTTTGTCGCATGTAGGCAACACCTAAAAGCAAAATATTTGCGCATCTCTTATGTCATTAAATCAAATATTTTATGCCTTAAAAATTTTCCACAAGCACGAACACGTTGAAATTCCCATATTTATGCCTGTATATTTATTTAATGCTTAATAAAAAAGGAGGTAGGCTTTTAATGCAATTTCGAAAATACAAAATGAAGTAGCAGAAGGAGAAAACACAAACATAAAAGTCAACTTTAACATGGCGCTTTGACATTGGAAAGTAATTTTTTCTTACAATGTTGTATTAAGTCTAACGCTTAGCGCACACACACAGACACGTGTACTAAATACGGAAACAAACTTGATTACATTAACAACACCACTACCTACATACATACATACAGCACTTTCAAATACACACAATAGACACAAGCCAATTTAGTTGGCGTTGGTGTTGTGTATTGTATACTGAAGAGCCATTCTTTTATATTGGCTTATAAATCCGAGAATATTAAGCGTACGTCTTTTTAACGCCACTGCGTACAGTGGGATTAAATTAAATATATTGTAAAAATTATTTCTATTTAAAGAAAAAACTTTGCTAAATAAGTTCTTTTTATTCATTTCATAAAATACCAACAATTTTATTTGCAGAAAAAATTTAAAAAGATATAACTGCTTTCAGTGGCGTCAATTCGGTAGGGCTGAGGAGGCCACTGGGCTGAGCGATGCCACGCCTTCCATAAAATGATATATTCGAATTCATCAAATTTGATCAACAATTTGACGCAGATGAATGAGATTTAGTACATTTGTTAATAGTAGGATAAGAAGTCATTTTCAGTTAAAAAAATGGGCGGTTCCACACCTCTTACATGACAAAAAAAAAAAACAAAAATTAAATCGTCTCATATTGAAATTTAGGATTTTATTTTCAAAATTCCATTATATTCGAAAATTGTCCACAGTGCGAATCTTTTAAAAGTACGGGAAGGTAAAATTCGATTTGATTTCAATGGAGTTAATTTGTTCTCTCTTTTCTCTCATTTCTTTCATTACTACTATGCTTCGCATGGTTAGTTTTTCATTCTTTTCTGCTTCTCGATTTATTTTTCTTTTTTGTCGCTATTTGACTTTTATGACCTGGAAGACGCTACGCGGTCGTTCACCAAGATTTGTGGTTTTAATAGCACAGCAAGGGCAACCAAGGATGAGTACGCATCGGAAATGAGGAAATGTAAATGAGTGTATTTGTGTGTGTGTGTAGCTGAGAGAGTTCGCGTGTATGTTTAAAAAAGCGTTACAATAGAAATTTTATTATTTGATTTGTGAGGTTTATTGTTGAAATTTACTTTTTCTATCATCTACTGCTTCTCAGCATGATCTGGTTACATATAGAATTGCTGAGTTGACTTGGAAACCTCTGAACTTTTTAACAGCAGATACACTTGTAAAGAATAGAAACTTTGCAAGACACATGATGCATTTTATAGTCTGATTTAGTGTGACATCAGTTTGAAACTCCCTAAGCGAGCTTGTAATAATAATAAATTTTATAGTGTGCGCATTAGAGTTCCGAGATTTTTTCTGTAGTGTTTTAGAAAAAAAAAATCTATAGTTTGCAGGCGGCTATTAAAAAAATATATACAAAAATTAAACACATATCTGTCAGCAATAATTCTTTGAAACCATTACTAAGCCAAGTAGAACACATAAAACCACTTAAAAATTAAAAAAAAAATAAATACATGCCTCGTTAATGTCATAACTGATTTGATACCTAAACATTTTATTCTATTTGCCGTGCTGCATGATATCAGCAATTGCACGCATAAAAGTAGACTATAAAAAAAAACACCAAATGTTGCTTTGCAATTTCCGGCATAAGAAAGCTGTGCTGCTATCCCTTTTCAGTTGACAGCTTATCTTTAAAATTCTTCGATCTTTTTTCACTTATTTACTTATACACGTTCAGCCTGCTGGAATTTTTTTTTTGTAATTTTTCTCAACGTTTTAGGCTTTTGTTGTCATTTTCAGTAACATGCATTGACAATTCAAATGGAGCAAATATTTTGCTGTCATCATTGTATGTAATTGAAAAGTTTTTTTTTAACGCCTCGTTTGATATACAATTTATTTTTAATGTTTGCCACGAAAGATGCGACATTCTATTAATACAGTGATGGTTTTAACATAAAAGCAAATATTGAAATTCTCGGCTCAAATTTTATTTACTTTTTTCAAAGATTTTTGTTTTTTTTTTTTGCGAAAAAAAAAAATTGTATGCAGTCATCAACATAAAAAGATTCTTGAAGTCACCTTTTTATAGTGAAAGTTTACAACATATGAACACTTGATTAATGGTTTTGGCGAAAACTTTTTAAGTGCCAGCATTTACGTAAATCGTTCGCAATAAAAATGAAAAAGTTTTTTTATTATACATATAAATAAGCGAAGATATTTCAATATTGTTTTTCATTGCCAACGGGAGCATAAATTTGAATGAATGAGAAGAGTTCTCTGGATTAATTGTGTTGAAAAATTAATTTAAATAAGGCTGACAATTGATTTTGCCATCACATTTGTTAAGAAAACCTTCAAGCTTAGAACTATTTGGTGTGTACATAAAGATGAGCTAAAAAAAACTTTGAGTGAAGCTTTTTTAGGTGCACTCAACTGAAACTTTGCAGACGTCTTTGAAATTGAAAAAAAAAATAAAATAAAAGTATGTACGTTGGAGTCATCAAAAAACTTCAATTGAATACTTTAAGAGCGTTAAAAATTCGACAACTTATCTTATGATAAAAGTTATTGAAATAAAATTAAATAAATTGAAAATGGCTTAACAAAATATAGATTGGATTGATAATATAAAAACATTTTATATAAACAAAAGGTTTTGTTTTCATATTCTCTCAAGAAGTTCAAACACAGAAGGATTAGTTGGTTTTTTTTCAGGTGCTTAATGCCGATATTCTCTTTCATAATTACGAACGCAAAAAAAATTAAAAATTGCAATACATCCACATTTATAATAGTATTCCAGAAAAATATTGCGGGTGGTTTACTCAAAAATAAATAAAAAATATAAAAAAACTCTAATTTTATCTGGTTATTTGTATTATCAAACCATTCTTAACATTTATACTTTTTTTTCAAATGTTGGCGGTAATTGCGTCACTTAAGTACCTATGACGCGTTCAGGTATTTCAAGTAACATTTAACAAATGAAGTAAGTAATGTTGGCTTCCAATCCCTTAATTGTAGCCGGCCTATCGTACTTTACGTACACAGAAAAAAAAGATTCGCTCAAATCAAACAATTCCGGGTCCGATTTCAAAGAATGTTGGATATGATTTTCAGTCAGCGAATCAGTTTCGCTGATATAACAAAAGATGATTTTTTGAAACTTAAAATAAATTAGTTGATTTCAAAACAACATTTGTTAATTTTCCTAAAATTTTTGGTTAAAACTTAGAATTCGTTGATTTCAAAAAAACATTTGTTAATTTTCCTAAAGTTTTTGTTGAAACTTAGAATAAATTCGCAAAAAAAAATTTTCTTTTTTGATTTTTTACTTTTCCTCTATTTCTTTTTTTCTCTATTTCCTCTATTTTCTTATTTGTTGGTACTTATTATTGTCAGTCATTCTTATTTTAATTGTAATACGTTTTTTTTAAAACTCCAGAGAAATTAACTTTTTTTTACCTGTCACCCGATCAGAGAATTGAACCTGCGTTCTCAGCGCCATGCCACTGTTCAAAGATGCTCATCTTACCCAACTCAGCCACCGACAGCATTTTTAAGACATACTAAAATTATGTTGTTAAACTGCGCATGTAACAACCATTGTCTGATCAGGGAAGCTTCGGTTCAAATCCCGGCGACGACATAATTTTTTTTATTTTTTTAATTTTTTATTTTTTAATTTAAAAGTATTTAAAAAACAAAAAAAAAAAAGTTTTTTAAACACCTTTGAATAAAAAATTAAAAAAAAATAAAAAAAATTATGTCGTCGCCGGGATTTGAACCGAGAATTTCCCTGATCAGACAATGGAAGTTAACGCTAACGCTAAAATATTTTGTTGTAAAATCAGATTATTTGAATTTGCAAAATCAAAGAACAAAGGGTTTTGTTTTTGCAAATTTTTTCTTTGATTCAAAAAAATGAATTGTTGAATTCCACAAATTTTAATCAACGAATTGCAATTCGTTGATTTTACCAATCTTGTTTTTTCTGTGTAGGTTTAAAGAAAAATACTATATGTGTCATATTATATGATCTAGGCAGCTAAATCATCGGTTCAAAGCGTTAAATTAACTCATCAGCAAATTATGCTCGCAACAAAGCCATGATTTCCTGGGGTGTAGCACCGTCTTTTTGGAACCAAATATCGTCGAGATCACGGAAACGGGAATACTCAATTAACAACGCACGATAACGGGCACTATTCACATCAATCACATACGTTCCGGCCGGCCCCATTTTTGAAGAAATATGGATCTATGATTCCACCAACCTATAAACCACACCAAGATATCATGACAGCTAGATATCATGGCAGCTTTTGAAACTCTCCGGATTGCTTTTCGGCCCATATATGGCAATTTTGTTTATTGATGTAGCGATTAGGCTAGAAATGAGCATCATGGCTGAACATAATATTGGTCGAAAACAGAGGATCTTCTTTTAGATGTTCAAGAGCCTTAAAACTGAAACGATGATATTCTGGAAGGTCGACCAGCTCAAATTATTGCACGAATTGAATTTTTAATGCCTTTAATGAACAACCACGGTTATCGCGTACACTCTTAGCTATCGCCGCTTTATTTCTACACAACTTGATGACAATTGTACTTGAAATTTTTCGATGGTGTAGTGGCTTGTGCGTTCGGTAGGCCGATTTTGTGACTCTAAGCGTACGAAATACATTCCTCATAAAACGGTGTTTTTTTTTGGTAATGGAGCGCTATGCCGCGTTCATGCAAGTCTTACCATGTTAAAATGTCAAACAATACTGAACAAAATTAACATGAGAGTTTGACGGGACTCACACGTTATCAGTCATAAAATCCCTACCAATAAAAACGCCCCTAAGTAAATCGTACTAAATAAAAAAGCCGCAGTTCATTAAGGTATTTTTTGGAAAAATATGCGGTTTAAATTAATCGATGTCTGTTTCTTGATTCGATATGATCCTGTTCGAAATTTGGATGATATTCGATACAATTGAGCAATTCGTATTCATCTGTTTGTTCAATTTTTGCCTTTAAAAGCCTTGTTATTTCGATATTTGATTTAAGAAACTTGAAAGGTTTTTTTTCAAATCAGTTCAAAGAAATAGATTAACATATTTCCACTTCCAACATTTCTAAATTTATTTTACATAAAATTTAATTTTAATTTTCAAAGTGTCGATATCGCAATTAAAGCACTATTTCACTTTGAACCTTGCCTGTTCTATTTTAAAATTAATATCCAAACAACAAATCAAAAATAACGAATGAGATTTTAGCACAATATGAAAATAAATTATTTATGGCATAAATTTACAAACAGGAAAATTCTTAATAGCCACAAGGCAGACGCTTGAATTGTTTGCCGTAACCAGCGGCGTTTGCTAAAAATTTCACGGCGCAATTTTGAGCAAATATTGCAAAATTACAATTACACTAAGCAACATCGAAAATTTGATCCCAATGTCGCTATACAAATTTTATATAAAGTGACTTGCTAAATAAAGGGTGGCAGCTAGAAGACTTAATGATACAATACATGAATGAGAAATATATATGAAAATATAATTTATGTAATGTTTTCAGTATTATTTGTTTTAAAACAACATCTCAAAATGACTACCATTTACATGTTCACAGAAACAGTCTCGGAATGTTTCATGTCCTACAAGTAAGATTTTGGTTGAAGTATTCTCTATATGTTCTAGAATTGGTCGTGCCTTATTTATGTCAAAAAAAAATTCACATCAGAATATTAAAACTTATTGCGTAGTGTTATTACAAAAGTTTTTTAGTTTTCTTTGTCCCGCACATTACAGTGAAATGTAACAGTTGGTGCAATACATAGTAAAATATTCATTAGATAATATTGGGATTTAATAAGGAAATTAAATTGAAAGTGAAAACTCAAATGGAAAATGCTTTAAGGTACAAACACACTTTAATACGGTAGCAAGGACAAATTCAAAAAACATTAGGAGGAGGAACCATTTATTCTTAAAAATGCTTTAACACATGGTCATGACGCTTTGATTAGGCTCCACAATGTGTTACCTTAAGTTGCAAAAAAATATCGAATATAAAAAAAAATTAAACATAAAAATCGTTTTCACAAAATGTTCAATAGTTTTATTTTCTAGAAAGACTTCAATGAAAAAGAAAATCTGTTTCCTCTAGGCAACAATATTCTGTCCACTGTGCAAACAAAAGCCAGATATTCAAATTAATTTTTAATTGAACTCATTAGGCAAAGTTAAGCAAAATAACAACTGGATAAGAACTTAAGCCATAAGGCAGCCCACGTGTTTCTGTTTAAGCTCAAGCATTCAAATGTAAATTTCAATTCGCTTTTAAGCCCAACACTTGAGCAAACAATTTCTAAAGGAAGCCCGAATAGAAGTAGAGTGGAAGAAAAAAAAAATATGTTTCACAAAGGATGTTCCGAACAAAATAATGTGGTTGCTATATTATTGCTGTTGTTGTCGTTGTTATGTTTGTATTATTTGAGCACCGCAGGCCAGCATGTTGCTGACAGATAATCAAGATAAAAGAGCGGCTTGATGCAATACTACAATACTATAAGCCATAAATGCCACCTTATATAAAGTAAAGCAATTTTATGTATAATCCTTAAAGGAGATTGGAATCATTTTTTAATAAAGTTGTCGTCGTCATAGTCATGTTTTTTTTTTTATTTTTAGCGTAAGTACTAATAAAAATAGAAATATCTTGAAATTCCCGCCATGGCAACAATGTTAGCAACGATATTCTAATTAGCATTTTTAATATATATGAATTTAAATTTGATTGTAGCCCAAAATAAGTCATTGGTAGTGGCGAGGCGAAGGACCTCTGTTGAAATGAGTGGGCAAATATATTAAAGCTAAGCGATGAGCAATTGTGATTAAATTTTATTGCATAGTAATGTGGTTCAATTATATGGAAATTTGATGTTCATATTTTTTTTATTTTGACTTAATGGCAATTAGCTGCGGTTGAATAAATTTTTTGTTTTTTTTATGTTAATTTGTAATTAACATGCATGCATGCATGCTTTTTACTGCAATAAATAAATTTACATTTGTAAAATATTAATATGTAGTGTGATTTTTATTATAACCAGTAATAAAATTGGTCAACGTGACGTATGAGTAACATTTAATTTACGAAATTGATAGCACTGTCAGGATAGATATATAAGAAAAATGCAACTAATTTATATGTATGTATTTTCACTACAACAATTTATACTCAAGGACTAAGGCAGTTTAGTGTACCGAATATCCCATAGGCTGAAATATGTCAAAATGTGACCCTATTTGAGACGTTTAATGGTGTGATTGATCAAATGAATGCAATTTTATTGATATCAGTGATGAGTGTCCTATTTGACAAATATTTTTTTTTGGATTTGCTTATGCCTCGACCTCTTTATTTAAAAGTTCTATCATAAGATAGTTGATTGGAAAAAAAAATTTTGATTTCCATGGTTCCCATATTATTTAAAACGATATACATACAGTGGTGTGTGCAATAATAAGGACACTTACATTAAAATAGTTCAAATACACCTCTGCTTCTGTTTAAATAAATTGAGATAAAATGTTATATTACATTACTTGCTGGAATATCAATATTTTTCGTCGTTTCGAAGTTGTTGATCGAATTATGAAGTGAGCTCAGTTTTAGCCTGTGCGAAATAATAAGGACACGAATATAAATTAAGTTATATTTTGAAACTTTGTTGTTTTTAAACATTTATAAGTTATAACGGTATTGTAGATGAGATGATCTAAAATTATAATTTGAAAAAATAACCAAATAATGTAATTTTGTGATTCAGAATGGCGAGAGGTCGACATTACACCGTCCAGCTTCGTAGAGACATAAAAGACCTTCACGATAACGGATTTTCATAATGAAAAATAGCCAGAACGTTGAATTGCTCAAAGAGAATGGTAGAAAATGCAATGAAATATACTCCACAAAAGGAAGCGAGTGATCGAAAGTCAAAAATATCGTCAATTCTTGAAAGGACTATGTTGAGATTTGTGAGACAGAAGCCCTTTGCATCTTCTAATGAAGCAAAACTAGAGCTTTCCATGGATGTGAGCACTTCGACTATTCGGGAAAGGCTAATTAATAATAATTTAAAAGTAAAGAGATCCAAAAAAGCAACTTTCCTGTCCAAACAGGACGTCAGTAAACGGTTACTTTTCGCTGAGGAGTATGCTATTTGACCAGTGAAGAAATGACGCAATATCCTGTGGTCGGATGAGACCAAATTTTACCCTGACTGTGGTACTCAACGTGTGCGGGTAAAAAATATTAGATTTGGTGTCATCCCACCAGAGGATATTGCGCCATTTCTTCGCTGACCAAATGACATGCTCCTCAGCGAAAAGTTACCTTTTACGGACGTCCTGTTTGGACAGGAAAGATACTTTTTTGGATCTTTTGCTTTGCTTATTATTAATTAGCCTTTCCCGAATAGTCGAAGTGCTGACATCCATGGAAAGCTCTAGTTTTGCTTCATTAGAAGATGCAAAGGGGTTCTGTCTCACAAATCTTAACATAGTCCTTTCAAAAATTTGCGATATTTTTAACTTTCGTCCATTCTATCCACTGTATGTAGTACTACACCTCCTACTTACATTAACTCTTTCTCTTAAAACCAACAATGTAAGTTTCATATCCTGAGCGTTGGTTAACGCTTAAAGAATTTACATAGAATATAATTGAAGGACCTTGACAACATTTAATTGTGTGTAACGGAACAGAAAATAATACCTAAAAAAATACAATAACAAAAAGCAAAACAGAAAAATCAGCTTAAAACTAGTCATAACAGTTTCATCCAAAGCTAAACGGAATCATCAGTGCCCTTAAGCTGATGAAAGAGAATTTTAAAGTCTGCCATGTTTTCGCTTAGAATCGTTGCGAATCCTAACAAATTGGAAAACATATCAGGCTCAAAAGTCAACATTTTTCGATACGATTACAATACGATTACGATACGATTACGATACGATTACGATACGATTACGATTACGATACGATTACGATACGATTACGATAAGATAACGATACGATTACGATACGATTACGCATCCGATGTCGGTGGGCTGTCGCGAGTTTATACATTTTTCCTCAGCCGCAAATGCTTTCTTACGGAGGTGCACAACGTGCCTAAAGAAGTTCTCACTTCAAAAATTCTTCAAAAAGTTTGCGATTACTCAATTGAATTTCTAACGCTTAAAAGTCACAATGCTGTGAGAATCTTCTAATCATGATAGCGTTCTTCATTGAAAAATTTACAATGGAATTGGAGCCGTCTCACAATAGCTTGTTTTTTTTTTCATCAAAGGTCAAAATAATAAAAACAACATAAAATGTAGAAAAATGCACATAAAATAACAAATGAGGTTGATAACATGAAATAAAAATCTTAAATAAATAAAATACCAAATTTTTTGTAAAATTATGGCATAAAAAACGGAAATCATAAAAAAAACATTAACATTGTTTACATGCTACGAAACAGGAACTTGCTTGGGGGTCAACGAATTTTTGACATAGAGGCGTCAGTATTTATGTTACGTGACTTTGAAGAGATTTACATTTTGATTTTTGGCATGGATTTGGCCGTCATTCTTCTTTTTTGTTCACTTAAATTTTATGAGATTTGAAGCGAAGTTCTGCGTTTTAATAAAAATTATTTAAAATTACAATTCAATATTATTTCATTGAACTAAAGTCATTAGCGCACACCGATATTCATGTAAATTAATATTTTGGTCAAAGCTGTTACTTAAGAAAACTGAAAAAACAACAGCAGGATCAATCTTATACAGTAAAAGTAAAATTTACATTTTGAAGAGATTATTATCTAATAAAACGTCGGCTAGCAAAGCATACTGATGATACCATATAGCGGTGAATGAAACTAGTATTAGCAGCTGGTTGCCTATTTTTAGTTCTTTAAATGCACTTTGCGCTGTAATTTTTTTGTTTTTTGCACTTAGAGTACTGAACAAGAGGCAAAGTAACATATAGAACTATTAAATTGGCTTATGAGCATATTCAAGAAAAACTATTTTTTTTTTAATAATAATAACAATAAAAATAAAAAAAATAGAGTTTAGCTACTACAGCGATTAGCCTACTTAGCTATTAAGCTCAAAGTCAAGAAAAAAAAATTATTAAGAAAGTTTATTTGTGGAGACTTTTCTCTGATATTATTATAGCAGTCTACCGCTATGCCAATGCAGACAATTACACTGTCGTCTCAGCGCAAGATTTACTCGACAGCAGCTGGTAAATGAAATTTCTTGAAATTCATATAAAATTTAAAAATTCCTTAAAATTTCAAAAATGTATGTATATATGAGTATTTAAGACTGAGCATTCTAGATCCTCTAAACTTAGTCAGGAGAGCCAGCAACATATCACATTGTTAGTTCCGCAGCATTCATAGAGATTACATCAATTATTTTTAAATTATAGTTCAACGGTGCAAGCACTTTTCTTAATAATTTCATATTAAATTTAAATTAATTGGAACTTGCGATGTTTAATGGAGGAATTCTCTTTAAAAACTTTTTTTTGTGAACAGACTCTCACTCAAAACCCTAAAAAAACTCTCAGATTCGACCACAATTACACCGCACAACAGAAACACATAGCCAGCCCTAAGGCGGTATACAGTAAAGACGTATATCACATTGTTGTTGTTACTGTTTACAAAATAACAGGCGTACAGCACATAGAGAAACCGTAAGAAGCAATAGGAAACTTACATACCACAATAATGATTGCAATGAGACACAAGAAGAAGAAAAAAAAAGTCAACATGGGAACCGAAACCGAGACGACAAAATAAAACGAAATAACAAAAACAAAAGTAGCAACAAAACAAAAAGTAACAACAAAAGCAAAAGTAACAACAAATACAAAAACAAAAGCAAATGCGCATGAATACAAAGAAAAAATGAATCACAAGGAAGTTTATACGTGTCAATGTATTTACATCCGGCTATGGTTCTTATTGTGGTTCCTGTATTTGTAGTTAAACATTTTTTTGTTGTTGTTTGCTATGCTTTATCCTTCTTCAGTCCGCTCTCAGTCATTGTGTATTGTAAACTTTTATTAGTGTGTGAGGTGTAACTGTTATTTTTTTGTTATTTTTTTCATTTGATTGTTTATTCTGCAACGAATGCTGTTGCTCGTTATCAAAATAATGAGAAATCAGTGCTTTTTATAGATTGTGCGTTTTTGTTTTGATTTTCCTAGAGATTACGTATATCCGTATAATTACTGTAACGGTTGATACTTAAATTACCTGGTTATATCAATGGAGTATGATCAAATGTTTTGTAAGATGAAGGAGGCGTAGGGTACCACAACATTGGGATATATTATGTTGTATAATGTGAAATTTGAATGGCATGAGAATGAGTAGCAGAATGAGTATGAGCACTTCAACCAAAGAAGCATAGGTATGAGAATAAGTATAGGTAAGAGCATATCCGACGACAGAGTGGAGCGGTGAGGGGGGGATAGCGGGTAGATTCCTCACTTTCTGCTTTTCTTTCGATGCGGTACAGTTCTCCATCTGTTATATTTCATAATTTTGAAAATAACTTTTTTTAATGGCAGTTTTTGCATCTGCAAAGTTTCTTCGAGTATGACAGTCGAAATATTCTTCTTTTTTGTGTCACAATTTTTTAATGCTTTAAATTTATTTAAAATTTTTCCATTTATTCAGTCAACTTAACTATGGTTTTTGTTAGTTTTTTTTTGTATTATGTTTAATAAATCTGCATAATTTATAGCTTTATCAAGCATTTAATCGTCCCCAGCGAATAAAATACACAAACAACTAATGTACAGATTATTAAACAATTATTTAGATTATCGTGGTCACATTTCAATATTTGTGTCTAGGAAGCAGACAGATATTTGTTGAATAGTTTAGTTTCTGATTGCTTCATTTTGTTGAATTGATAACGGAAAGACGTGATGCTGGTTATCTACATGAAGTGTTTTTTGAAAGCAGTCAAAATAGCTACGTTTATCTGTTAAGTTGAACGTGTTGAATATGGTTAGTGCTTTATAGCCTATGGCAAATTGGTCATTGCACGTCGATAACATCTCCTACCGCAAAAAGGCTCCAGTGAAATTTATTTGATTCCTTTGAGTGAAATTGTTAGAACTTCTACTGAATCGTCGTAGGTGTTTTCTTAAATTTAATCCTTGCTTATATCTGTACATGGTTACATCCTTTGCACATAAGAGCATTTTTTATTACAATTTCTCAATCGCAATATTAAAGCGGCACTTTGGACAAGAAACTTGCTATTCATTAATTAACTTGAAAGATTCTGTAATTGAATTCGTTTAAAAATGTACAGGTTACTGTCAAAAATACAACTGAAATATCGATTGTACTATTTATGGAAATAACTATATTTAATTTTTATATAAATATATATATATAATAATGTACCTAATTAATAAAGTAATGAAATAAAACGCAATAAATCTGCTTAAAGAATAAAATGTCTAGTAGACCACATAAATTCATCTTAAATTTTTGATAATGTTAATTGTGTGAAAGCTCTCTTAAGTCACGAGTATTTTTTATTTTCCAAATCTTCTACTTATATCTTATTTTACTCATAAACACTTAAACTTTTATCTGCTGCAATTTTCTACAAGCGCCGTCAGTGAAATCAGCTTCAAGAAACATAAAAACGAAAAGATTTTTATGCAGCTTTCGGTTATAAAATGAAATTGGCTTGGTAAAATGTATGTGCTGCAAGTGTTAAAATTAACTTTATTTTTTAATTATTTTGGATGTTGTAAACTGACAAGTATTTTTTGCTGTTCTAAGCTTTAATTTAGTTAGCATCATTTAAGCTCAAATCTTGAGGGTTGGCATTAGTTTTAACGGGCGCTAGTAAAAACATGTAATTATTCAAGTTTTCTAAAGGATTTAATTGAAAGTTTGTCAGCTTACTCTACATTTTGTAATAAAACGATAGAAGAACTGAAAAAGTGGAGATACAAAATGGAAGAAAATTAATTATAATGGAGTAATTGAAGGAATGATGTATACAATTGTTTAAAAAAATACATATTTAGTTCTTCTAAATATAATTGCGGATTCACACTGATCATTCTCAAAGAAATTAGCTAGGTTTTAAATAGAATTTGCTTAAAGCTTTTGCATAATAACAGTATTAACACGCGCAAAACTTTCCTACTAAACGGCCTTAAAAACTTAAATAATAAAAACGTGCTGTAGAAAAAAAAGAAGGTAATAAAATATCCTGACAACCTCAACCATGAAGCAATATAAATGACCCCAATTTGTCTAAATAGTTAATTTAACACGAACATTTCTATGAACCTCAATTTAACACATTACTCATCACCCGATAAACACACACACACGTTCAGATAACGACACACACAGATCGATGGATAACTATCCACAGGCTAGAGGCAGCAAGTTTTATTGCGTGAATCGAATTCCGCAATATGTCCCACTAGGAAAAAAAAATTAATAAAAAAATAAATACTTAGAGTTTTTTAATAGTTCACATAAATAGCCGTCCTATGCACTATGTGCAATTGTAGTATTGGACTTATTAACACCCATCATAAAGTCAGTAGTGGATTGCAGCTTTCTCGAAACCCTTTGTCAGACGTCATCGTGTCTGCAAAATCACGCTATAGACGAAATAATAGCCTTCGATAAAAATGTTATGAATTAAACTAAATCTTTCTTTTTTGATAAAACAAAATTAAATTATACTCACCTACGTATATAATCAACTAAAGTGTAATCAATACAATTAATACCAATTAAAAATTGCCCAAGAAAATTTAAGAATACAAGTAAAATATAAAGGAAAACTGATAAAGAGTTTGCCCCCAAAATATATTAAAAAATAATTTAAAAATAATGAGAGACTTCGGATGACCCTAAACAATCAAAATTTCCTACCGACCACCTACCGAGTGAAGATGTAACGCAAAAAATTCGAAAATGAATAAAACAAGAAGCCATAAAACCGTACGCACGATGGCAACGTTGAGCACCTCATTTAGAGGATATCTAAAAAAAAAAATTACGCTCAAATTCAAAAGGACTTTTTGTCCCCTTAGCAATGGTGTAATGGAGCGATTAAATCCCCAAATCGATGCTTGCCATGACACAGTCACAATTACATAGTAACATGGTAAGACACAGACAAAAGCACCCTCACGTACAATGACAACAATATATTAAATTGATACCTTCGTTCCGAAGAAGATATGAAAATATAAAAACACAATGCAAAATCAACCATGACATTCACCTCAGCATGAATTTATAGCGACCACACAACAACAAAATGATTTTTAGACTTTTGCCTGTGTACAAAATGATGTGAGGATCAAGAGATGCCTTAGATGGGTAACTGTATATTTTTTATGTGAAAATTTTTTAAAAAGGACTTTGCATGTGCACAGAGAAAAATTTCCATTGTTATATGAATTTTATGATGAATAATGTAGAAATTTATTTTTGGAATTTTTGATGATAGGAAATTAACTATTAATTGGAAAATTTTTTTCATTGATCAAAGTTTCGATTTTCGGTATCTTTTTTAAGTTTTAATTGCTAACAATTTTTTTTTTTTTTTAAGCTAATATTTTTCTCGAAGTAACTATTGCAAAATTCTACAACGAATGACAAGATACTCAAATGGCATCTTGTATGGATTTTCATAAGATAAATGGTGATGTAGAGAAGGCATCAAGAAGAGTAAGATAGATGAATTTATGCCGTCGCGTAGTGGTGGATGGTATAGATTCACGCTCAATATCTTAACAAAATTGTAGTAAGAACAATACAGTTCAAATATCATAGAAAGAATGGTTCGACTAATAATTCCTTCTTGAAATTTGATGCTGCAATGACATGGTTTTGCAATATTTCATTAAAAGAATAAATTTAAAAGTAATAAAAACTATATGACAAAAACTTACACTGAGAAAAAAAATCAACTAGGACCTAGTTAATTCAACTAGAAGACGTAATGTCTTGGCGCCAAGTTAAGGTATTGTTATTTCAACCAGAAATCAGATTGAAAATAACAAAAATGAATCTAGTAAATTCAAAGCTATATATGTTTAAACTCAATTGAAGCTTGTTAATAATATTAACCAGGAATCTATTTATATTTATCAGCAATCTATTTAAATTGACTGGAAAATATCAAAAAATTTCAAAAAATAAAACAATATTTTATTTTACTGGCCGTTTTTATGACCATGCCTAGACTAATATTATTTAAATTCAAATAGTATATAAAACTTTTCCAAACTACGATGATTTAAAGATCGGTTTCAAAGTCCTTTTATTTTTTCAATGTTTTGTTCTTCGATGATCAGATTGTAATGATCATCAAGCGCAAGCCAACACTCTCATCGAAGCAAATGAGCGAGAGAAAAGCAAAAGAGAGCAATGAAAATAGTGATCACAGCAAAGAGCACTCATTCCATAGGACCCTTCGATTGACACCTCTTTTTGTCCAGATCGGACCAACTTTAGTTTCCACCTATTATAATATAAGCACTTTTTCATATTTAATATTATCACTTTTTCTTGGACAGCTCGGAAATCCAAACCCAAGGTTACTCATTTTATTTACTGGCCCCGTATTTCTATGACCACTGGGACCCATCATCGATTGTCATCTCTTGGACCAACTTTAAATTCCCATATTCTTATATATTTGCCCTAAATTCCTTTATCAGACTGTGCTAGTGCGTCAAACATAGGCGCCATAGAGCCAGGCAACATTCACAGATCTTTACTATGTATCTACATTTGATGTCGTATACATCAGAGATGTGCACGAATGCATTCAAACGTAATTGTGAAACACTCACACAAAACGAATTGTGAATCAACACTTAGCATCAAACGTGTGAAACGAATGAAAACACTGCTCACTCAAAGCTAATGCCGTGCTGTACTTTTTCTCGCATTGCTGTTGCTTGTCTTTGTTTTCCTTGAAGGCAACGAACACACTACAAAGACAAGCACTATTCACTAAAATATCAATCATTCATTTCTATTTCTATGCAACGAATTATATGGCTATGCAACGAATGCGATGGCTATGCAACGAATGTTATTGCGCAGCATTGAATGCTTTTGCTATTGATTTAGTTTCATTACTTTTTTATAACACAAATAATACCAAGAAAAGTACTACGCTACTTGAGAGCAATAAAAATTAATGCTTGAGCTCAAATCATTCATTGCATACGAAGCAAATTAGCAAATTATATGAGGTATTCGATGCTGCGCAATAGCATTCAATGATGCGTAAAAGCATTCAATGCTACGCAATAACATTCGTTGCATAGCCATAGCATTCGTTGCATAGCCATATAATTCGTTGCATAGAAATAAAAACGAATGATTGAGCTTCGAGTGAATAGTGCTTGTCTTTCGTGTATGTTCAAAGAAAGCAAAGACAAGCAATGGCAATAGAGTTTAAAGGCATTGCACTGCAGCATTCGTTTTTTTGTTGTCGAATGAAAGCACGGCAATAGCAATGAATAAACGAATGGTAAATTAAAACGAGCCACTCATTGCACATCTCTGGTATATATATATTCAATTCTGAGAGCAAAATAGTTATAATGAATCATAAAACATAACATAAAACATCATTTAGATTTCATTTAATACATACGCCGAAAAATATGCAACATCTTACAATGAAATCTAAATTAAGTTTAATGATTCGTTATTACTTTTTTGCTTTCAGAATTTATATACCATATACATCAAATTTAGATACATTTCTATAAAAAATCTCAATTTTTAGCAGCGGTGTCGCTATTTCCTGTTAAATTTATAAAGTTCTTTGTTAAAAGTATTGAAACACAAAATAATCTACTAAAAATAAAGCCGGCTGTTAAAAAAAAAAATCAATTTTCTTTTATTTCAGTGTACAGTCACAAAAGCTACTGTTGACTTAATTTTAAATCGGGCAGAAATAACATTCAATACTGTACTATAGCTCCGAGTGAAATATTTTAGGGCAAAAATAAACACATTTACATTTTTAATTTAAATGTAAAAGCACGTTGCTTGCAAAAAAAAAAAAACAAGATATTCCCACTTAGGAAAGCATCTTACTGTACAGATGTTTAAAGTGACAAAATCATTATAGTAATTACTTTCTCGTTAAAATATTGTTCTTTGAATACAGAAATATTTTTGTTAATATTTAAACAAAATAATCAAATTGAATCTCATTTTAAAGAAAAGAAATATATTAAACAAACGGAAAATATCAAATTTGAATATCTTTTAAATTTTGTCAAATTTATTGTTCTTAAGCTCTTGTTTATATAGGAGGAGTCACGCCTTATTTTTATAATTCGTCAACTTTTTGTCTGATGTTAGACTGAACCATTTGTGTGAAATTTGGTTTCATTACTTTAAATAATTATCTCAGTAAAGCGTTTTAAAGTTTTCATTTCTTTTGTGGGTGTCACGCTCATTTGCAGAAATTCGCCAAGTTCTTGTGCAGAACTTACCCAAATCATTGCTACCATTGCTGTAAAGAACTCTTTCATAATAGCGTTTCGAAACTGTTGAATTTTTTTTATTTAAATCGCAATTTGGCCTCGCAGTAGCAAAACTTAACATCGAAAGTATGTATGTAATTATAAACAAAACCCTAGCAGAACATCAATAATTAATGCATTAAAAGTTGTATCAATGAGCATTTTAAGAGCCCATGAACGGATGTGTGTTCTGGTCACGTTTTCCGTAGCTTGATGAAGAGCGAATAAGAGACCCATTAACTCAGCAAAGCAAAGTTAGCAAAATCAAATTTAACTTATGCCATAATTTAGTGCTTATTAAGTGCTGAAAGAAAAAATTTAGTGCTGCACGAATTCTTGAAAAAATCAGGGTTTTAGCTAGCTCAATGAGAAGCTAGCAAAGCATATACGAAAATTTTTAGCAAAATCAAATTTAACCTATGCCATAGTTTAGTGCTTATTAAGTGCTAATTTAGTGCTGAAAGAAAAAATTTAGTGCTGCACGAATTCTTGAAAAAATCAGGGTTTTTGTTAGCTGAATGAGAAGCTAGCAAAGCATATATGAAAATTTTTAGCAAAATCAAATTTAACCTATGCCATAATTTAGTGCTTATTAAGTGCTAATTTAGTGCTACAAAAAAAATTTAGTTCTGCACTAATTTTTGAGAAAATCCTACTTTTTGATTTTGCTAGCTGCATGAGAAAGGTTAACGTGAGGTACGTTAGAAATAGTTAGCAAAATCAAATTTAATCTATGCCATAATTTAGTGCTTAGTAATTGCTAATTAAGCACTGTAAGGAACAATTTAGTGCTGCATGATTTTTTAAAAAAATCAAGGTGTTTGCTAGCTGAATGAGAAGCTAGCAAAGCATAAATGAATATATTTAACAAAATCAAATTTTACCTATGCCATAATTTAGTGCTTATTAAGTGTTAATTTAGTGCTGTAAAAAAATATTTAGTGCTGCACTAGTTTTTGAGAAAATCCTATTTTTTGATTTTGCTAGCTGCATGACAAAGGTTAAGGTGAGGTACGTTAGAAATAGTTAGCAAAATCAAATTTAACCTATGCCATAATTTAGTGCTTAGTAAGTGCTAATTAAGCGCTGCAAGGAAAAATTTAGTGCTGCATGATTTTTAAAAAATTAACCTTTCTCATGCAGCTAGCAAAATCAAAAAAATAGGATTTTCTCAAAAATTAGTGCAGCACTAAATTTTTTTTTTGCAGCACTAAATTAGCACTTAATAAGCTCTAAATTATGGCATAGGTTAAATTTGATTTTGCTAAAAATTTTCATATATGCTTTGCTAGCTTCTCATTCAGCTAGCAAAAACTCTGATTTTTTCAAGAATTCGTGCAGCACTAAATTTTTTTTTACAGCACTAAATTAGCACTTAATAAGCACTAAATTATGGCATAAGTTAAATTTGATTTTGCTAACTCTGCTTTGCTGAGTGAAAGGGTCTGTGAATAAGTTTAGTCTTAACTATATGCTTAAACTGCAGCATACCATGTTGTGCGTAAATTCGGTTTTTCGATCACATGGTTATTTTATAAAACCATTCAGTTTTTTCTTCAAATGAATTTAGAAGTTACTTTGCAAGATATTTGCAATACGTTTTAATGACCCCTTATGTGAACTGTACCCTGCTACTCATTTTAGAAGTGTCCACCAACAACCGAATTCTAAATCTCGATCATTTCTAATGTTGAACTGTTTACCAGATATTGTCAAGATTCGATTTTTTTTCAAATGTAACAACCATTTTTTTCTGTGACGTCATAGTTTTATTTTTTTTTTTAAATGTCACAATTTTATTTTATGTATTTTCTGACCGATTTTAAAATGAAACTCTTTTATGAATGAATTTACCGCTTAAATTTCTGTGCGAAGAATTGGTTCTTCAAATAGATTTATTCAATATCACTAGCTGCGGCAACTTAAGTTGTCTCTCCACTTCAGCACTATGAACACACTTACATATGACGACCACAAAAAAGAAGAGTTCACTATCACGTTTGGGAAAAATTCACTCGCACGGATGTTGTGTTGGTGCGTCTGTGCCATTGAATTCACTTGGCTATTTAAATATAAATTACTCCACCACCAAATGATGGATAACACCATGGTACAAAGTTATATTGTTGTTGTTGTTGTTATGGTTCATTTTGATAACTTTATATAACGTGCGGTCATAAAAGTTTATTTTATATTTTTCATTGCGTTCTTTCTTTTTTTTGCAGTTCATTTAACATACATCTATACGTCTGCTGCTTCAATGGCCAAAGCTACTCCTGTTTGTCCAACTCCCTAGAGCAGCACGTCGTTCACTTTGTTTCAAGCGCTTTTTTTTCTCTTCTTGATGTTTTAGTTGGAGAATTTCTCGTCCGCCATCAACCCACATTCTACATCCGTCTCAATTAAATTACAGCACATTAATTTTATGTTTATGTAGATATTTATTTTACTCGCTGTCTGTCGCTGTGATGATGTGTTGCTATTGCCTGCGTGTGTCAAGCATGTGTGTGTGTGTAGGCTTTGTGCACGATTCGCGTTTGTTAGTGCGAATATTTTGTGTGGTAATACTTAACATGAAATTTATCAAAATTGACTGTCAATTTTTCATAGCGATACTTTATTTTTTCATCAAAATTGGTAAAGAGCTCATGGCAGGAGTTCCATTTCTAAAAAGCTACAATTAGCAAAATTCTTAAGTTCGAAGATTTTATTTGAATTAGATTAGAGAATGATAAGAGCATAGCGTAAGAAATGGCAGCCAGTTTTAGTAGTAACTGAATAGTGTAATGAAACTAAGTAGCTGACCTATACTGACAAGGTCATCTAAGTAATGTCATATTAACGAACCAAATATTTTAGGTCGTCTTTTAACAAGTGCGGGCAGAAGCAATAAAAACATCCTAAACATCCCTACAGCTTGATAATGTTTGAAAGACTCTTTGCATGGCTGCGAATAAGGCAGTGACCATTTACCACATTAACAACTGTCGATATACTCTGTTTAGGATATTATTGCTAAATAGCGCTTAGACTAACGTGACCATATGATCCGCTTTTCGCGGAGCAAGGCCGCGTTTTTTTATTTTCTGCTCCGCGCGTCCTCGTTTTCATTGAAAATAATAAGTCTCATTTTGCTAGGGTTTTCGGTGAGTGAGGACCTTTTTTTTAGAAAATACAAAAAATAATACAAATAACTGGAGACCAAATCCATTTCAATCCATGCAGTCGGAGTGACTTCAAATTGCGGAATTGGTTGCCAATTAAATATGTTGTTTTTTAAAGTAATTAAGGGAACGTATTTTCCCCCGATTCGATTGAAAGTCATTTTTTACGAAGATATACCCATTTAAAATTTTAGTGTCAGAGCTTGAAAACCCCTGAAAATTTTTTCAAAATACAGTACAGTCGTGTTAATCCGGACAATCGCTAATACGGACTTACCAGTAATCCGGACATTTCTGCTATTCGGACATTTTTGAAATTTTGCCTCTACAATTCGAACAAAACTAATTCAAAGTAAGCTTTGGTTACCAAATAGACTGTGGCTGGCACGAACATGTCAACTTTGATTTTTACAAATTTATTTCGTTAAGTTAGGGGGCTCCTTTTGAGTACATTTTCATACTCGTGAGTTTTTGCAGACATATTGTTTATTTAAAATTTGTGGATTTTTTCAGTCATTTTATTCCTTACTCATACGATTACAATTTCTCTATAAAAACATTAAAAAGTTAATGAAATACAACCTTATACGCCTAAAATATGCATTCTACATATAATTTTTATAATAATTATTGAGCTTTCTGTATTCCGGACAAATCCAGTTATCCGAACATACCACGAAACTATGTGTCCGGATTATCGCGACATTACTGTAGTCGCATTTACATCCAAATCAAAATAATTAATTTTTGTCTTTTGATTCTAATAGAACTTCTGATTCTCTGTCAGAATCTTTAAGAAATTTTGAAAATTGGCTGAGTATTAGCGCTTTTTATGAAAAAAAAGGCAGATTTTCTCAAAAACCAGCTTAAAATTTTATTGTATATTTGTATTAATATGAGAGAGAAATGACATGAATTTAATGCTTGAAAACATATTTGAGGTCAGGAGATTTTTTTTCCAAAATTGAAAAGTCAATTTTTTGTTTTCATCATTGCCAAGCCACTCTACGGTACTACTTTCAAAGAAAATAACATAAGCAACATTCCAAATTACTTTCTGCAAATCCTGCTTTCATTCTGCATACTTTTGTTTTACCGCTATTTTCGTAAAAACTTTTTATCATGGGAAAGATATAAAAACATTGTACGCATATTTAACTTTTTCGCTGACAAAGTCAAGCAAACAAAACATTCAAGTCCACAGAAGTACAGTCAGCGAAAAAGCTATATGTGCAATGTTTTCATATATTTCCCATGATAAAAAGTTATTATGAAAATAACGGTAAAACAAAAGCATGCAGAATGCAAGAACGATTTGGAAATAGTCAGCATTTGATTTTTCTTAAAAATAAATGGAGATATCTGATTTGCTACTGTTTTCGGGATTTGAAAGTGAGGACCTTTTTTTTTAGTACCTAAATGCAGTTAAAACAAAAGAATCTTAAAAATAGTTTCATCAACTTTTTCCTGCTCCGCGTTTTGGTCAAAAATATCTGGTCACGTTAGCTTAGACCCTTAGATTCATTTAATGAAAGCTTTCTTACCACTTGCCAGCACTGAATTAACTTATTATACCGGCAGTTTCTTTCAGCCAGTATTAACATTAGACAATTATATCTGTCAAACTAGTATCAGATTGCAAACTGTCAGAGTAATTTTTATTTAGACGGCTATTCGCCGTATTGTTCGCCGTTTTTTTAAAACAATTTCTTTGCAGTTGCACCGAGTCGCATAAGAAGAGTATGTACTATAGAACATATTACATCTTTTCAGGAGAGTGTTGAAGGAGATTCAAATGTATTGATTCGATTTCTTTCACATGAGATTATCGAAAAGCCGAAAAATTCAAATTTAGGTGTGCACCGAAAAAAAAGACCGTACTAAATTTGAAGAACTGCCTTCCTCCGATTTAGTGTAAAAATTTTCCTTAATCTAAGTTATTTTTCCTCATATTGATGAAAATATCGTTTCATTTAGTAATTGAGTCTTTGAAATGAGTTCATGTTTCATTAAAGCAAGTCAAAGCTCTTCCTCAAATATAGAGTTTGTGGTTTTAGTAAAATTTTCCTTTGAAATAGTAAATTTTTCTTTGGGAAGAATTTTTGAGGACAACTTGTTCTTCATTTGAGTAAAAATTTCCTCAATCTAATGGAATGTTTTGTTTAAGGAAAATCGTACTCAGTTTTAGTTAGTTTCTTCAAAAAATTTACTATAACGTAGGAAAATTTTCCTTAATAAATGAGTGGCAACACTCGCTGAAATTAATATCTATTCTTCTCGTAAGTATTCTGCTTTTACCTATATATTTATAGTTCTCTACTTGTTTTTCAAATAAAAAAATTTAAAAAAAAAAAAAATTATGTCGTCGCCGGGATTTGAACCGAAGCTTCCCTGATCAGGCAATGGTTGTTACATGCGCAGTTTAACAACATCATTTTAGTATGTCTTAAAAATGCTGTCGGTGGCTGAGATGGGTAAGATGAGCATTTTTGAACATTGGCATGGTGCTGAGAACCCAGGTTCAATTCTCTGATCGGGTGACGGACAGGTAAAAAAAAATTTAAGTTCTTCTTTGAAGTTTTAAAAACGTATTACAATTAAAATAAGAATGACTGACAATAAAGTAACCAACAAATAAGAAAATAGAGGAAATAGAAAATTAACAAATTTTTTTTGAAATCAACGAATTTATTTTAAGTAAATTTCTTTCATTTAAGGATACCTTACTCTTTAGAAAAAGTAAAATTTTCCTCAGTTATATAACCTTGTCCTCACATTGACTAAACTTTTCCTTATTTCAAAGCAGCAACATTTACTTGTACTAAGGAATCCAACTTACTTATTTTGAGGAACCCATGGCTTTAGCTCGTATTGAAGGACATTTTTTCCTTACATTTAGGCATTTTTCCTTAAACGGAGTAAGTTTTTTTTCGGTGTGTCAGGTGGAGTTATCGGATCATATTTTTTTTAAAAGTGGCTAATCAGCGTGTAACAATCAACGATTAATGATTTTTTCGTTCCCCAATTGAATGGCATAAATGTGAAAGAGATTTTCTTCTAGCAGAATGAGGCTACGAGGCTCTTTAATATTCTCTTTTGGGATACGTTAGGTCGCTAGTGTACGCTGACAAACCAACAACAATCATAAGCCTTGGAAGCAAACATTATTCATGTTATTGAGGACATACAGCCAAAAATGCTTGAAAAAGTTATCGAAAACTTTGTCTCTCGAATGATATCCTCTCGATTGAATACAAATAAATGGCTAATGGGTCAAAATACAAATTATTACTGGCTTAAAAAAAAACCAACCGATAGAAGATTTTGGTAAGGTAATTACCTGTTTTTGCTTAGTTTCTTAAGAACTCTGTAATGGTAATACTCAAAAAACACTATCGAGTTTCTTAAGAACTCTGTAATGGTAATACTCAAAAAACACTATCGAGTTATTCTGAAATGCAAATGTGTCAAAAATTGCCCATATCAAAGGTCTTGGGACGGTATATCATAAAATATTTTTGTATGTTACACTATGCATCTCGTTTAAAAAAGATTTTTTCCTACATTTTACTGCAGAGGTCGAACCGGCTAAGTGGGTACATGAGATCCCAGCAAATAAAATATGTTTTTTTTTTGGTACATTAACACTATATTTTTGTTCTAAGTCACTTGCACCTTATTTGATAGATATTTTTCAATAATAAATGTAAAAACATGTGAGTTCAAAAAACTAATGCCTTGCTTACAGCCACTATAATGTTGAAAGTTGAATGTCTGACATATCATATGCAGCATAGTATGTCAAAGGGACAAAGTGTTTAATGTTAAATAGAAAAAAAGAGCAATTTCAAATACTTTGTAACTTTAAAATGCAATTTCAAGTTTTTTACGATTGAAGCAAAATTAAAAAATTTTATTTTACATACTTTTCTAATTCATAAAGAATTTTGTTTGTATTATAAAAATAAATGGAAAAAATGTTCTTTTTACTATTTTCAACTCCAGAACTTTAAGTCAAAAATAAAATGTTCAAATTTGCAATGTTATTTTTCCCTCAGTAAGTATTGTCATATTTCCACAGCCACAAAAATAAATAAATCGACAAAATCGATGACCTCAAGTTCGGGTTCCTTTCAATTGGACCCATACACATAATATGTGTAACATATTATGTTCACACTCAATTTCTCTCACATATCATTTTAAATGTATGTATGAAGAATATACATTAGCCTGTGTCATTTCAAAGTTTTGGAGTTTAATTTGATTTTTTTTTTTTGCCTATATTTTAGCTTGAGGAATAAAAATAGTTGTCGCAATATTTGAGCTTCCTATCACAACACCTGTAAACGGCGCGGACAGAGTTTATGTCCGATTTCGTTAAAATTTGACGAAAAAAGCGACTTGCTAAAACGTAGGAAAATTCGGCCTTAAGTGCAAAGATATAGGGTTTTAGGTATTTTATTTGTATGGGAGATGCCACCCACTGTTGTCAAACTACATCCACATTTTTCATCTAGCTGATAATGCGGACAAAATACACCCAAAGAGGAGTTTTTTTTTTTCTTAAATTTATGGGCATTTTAGCCTATGTTTTTGCATTAAATCCGAAGGGAACACTCCCAAAATTTCAGCTTTCTAGATCATACCTGTGGCTGGCGCATTCAGTTTGTTTCTAATTTAATTGACGACTTTTTACTAAAACGTAAAAAAAAATTACCATAGGTGCCAAGATATAGCGTTTTAAGTATTTTAGTTGTATGGGAGGTGTCACACCCTGATTTCAAACCACGCCCACATTTTTCGAGTGGCTGATAGTGCGCAATTTACATCTCAATAACAAATTTGAAGCTAATAGCTTCCATAGGTTCCGAGATAGCGTTTAAGCGATTTTGTTATATTAGAGCGTTTTAAGTGATTTTGTTATATTATAGCTACCACGCCCCTTAATTAAATCCCGCTCACGTTTGTAAGGTGTTAACCGAAGACAGTATAGATACAAGTATTTCGAAACTGTAGCTGCCATAAGTACCAAGATATAGCGCTTTAGGTGCTTTATTTGTAATGGAAGTGCCCCACCCTGTTTTCAAACCACGCCCACATTCTTCGAGTGGCTAAGTACAAACTAAATACTTCCATATATTAAATTTTAAGCTTGTAGCTGCCATAGGTACCAATATATAGCACTTTAAGTGGTTTTGTTGTACGAGGGGTGCCACACCCCGTTTTTGAAACCCGCCCACTTTTTACAAAGTGCTTCGTACAGACAGCATACACTATCGTTCATAAGGATAGAACCAACTGAATTTTATGCAAAAAATCTCCATAAATTGTGAATGCAGAAACAATAAATACTCCAACTTTTCAGAAATATAAAATCGCTTATAATACACTACTTAAAGACTAAAAATCAATTCCCAATGCATTATAACTGTACTTTTCTTTAATTGTTTCTAATCACGTATGAAATTCTTCTTTTTTTTTCTTGGCTTTTCTTTCTAGGCAAAAAAAAAAATAAAATCCAAATCCAAAACTTTGAAATGACACAGTCTAATATACATACATGCATACATAAATAATTATTACATTCATTTTCGAAATTCTCTAATCACCTACCATAAATGTAAATGATCTTTTCAAAATTGTTTGTCAGCAAATTTTATCAACTGTATCGTTTCTGGTACAAAAAAAACTTTTATTTATTTATATCTCCAATAGGAACATAAGCTGGCGCAAATCACATACTACATAACACAAATATTGAAAATCTCAAATAGAAATATCCTCTCACACACACACACATGTATATCGTAAATAAAATGTGCTTTGCATAAAAAGCTTGTTGCGATGTCGCGTCATGTTTCTGTCACTGCCTGTCTCTGTTTGTTTTCCTTTTACTGTTTCTCTGTCTCCCTTTTTTTTCACACACTGATACTCGTTTTCAATACTAAACATTTAAATCCTTTAAAAAGAATACCACAGCAGGATACAGGGCATACAGACAGTCAAATATAGACAAACAATAACAAAAACAATAAACTATCCCATAGTAAAAAATCTATTTCATATGCTATACCAGTAGGAAATATAACTTTGATAACATTTCATTGAAACAGCAATATTCTTGATATTGATATACTTCAGTTAGTATGGTCTTTTATTATATTCTTTAATTAAAAGACTACCCACTTCTATTTTGATGCTGAAATTCTAAGCCAATCTGTAATTAATCATGGTCCATTATTACAGAATTTTCAACTGAGTTTTCAACTTAGTGAATTTTCACTGCAACTGTTTGTCAGACATGGGTGAGTCTATACCAATGTGTATATAGAATTTGAACGTATGTTGTCATGTAGATTAACGCTTAAGAATTTATTCAAAAATCGTGATTTGAATTTATTTTCCTAGACAGCACCTCTTTTATGATACCCTTATATGTACATACCTAGCATATGACGAATAAGTTGTCTTTCATCAGCTTGTGATTTTGCTTTAGCGCTCTTATGCCAAGTGTTATTTTGCAAATAAATTAGAATATTTTAAAGAAAAGCTATTGCTTAAAGGATTTAAATTCAAAAGTAAAGAAAAAAAGTGGAGCTTTCGTTAGTTGAAATATATAAAAAATCTTCAAAACCTTACAATAAAATTATAATTTCAGTTTATTTTAAGTGAATAAAATCTCGCTCTAGATGTTGGTGGCTATTATTCACGTTTGAGATTTGGTAGCCTCAAAATTGAAAATACAGGAAATTTAGTATTCGGTTTTATTAAACAAGACAATTGTAAATGATACATATGTATGTGTGTATATAGTTTTTATTTATTGAATTTGTTTGTTATAAGAAACATTTCTGTATGGAACTTAGAGCTTCAATTCACCTATCGTAGTTAAAGTCATAAGTTTAATATTTAAATCCTCCTTCTTATGGAAAAGCAGCAACAATTTGTCTGCTAAGTGTGCTTACTCATTTAACTCTAGATCTTGTTGCACTAATTTAAACAGATCCGTAGAAAAATATCCCCATTGGTATAAAAATATGATATTTAATGCTTACATTCCCAAATTCTTGTTGTTTTAGCCTAAGAAATATCTTCACAAAATATCCAGCCACCACTTTTGGATCTCCTCGAATAACTTGAAAACTTTAAAAGGTATCCTTCAATTTGTAAAATTTTTGAAAAATTTTTCAAAAACTTGGGAAAAAAAAACTACGGGCAGTACAACTTGGTAACCTTAATTTCAACCAATGTATGTATCATCTACTACATCATATTTTAATTTAAGAGTTTTCAAAAGGATTGCACCAATATATTGAAAACCAACAAATTGTAGAAATTTTCTATAAAACTTTACAGTTCATAGAAATCTATAAATATCAGCGGTAAAATTGTAAGTAATTCGATATAACACGAGTACATTTACTTTGTCCTTGAGAATATTATTCAATACTTTCAGTAAACTTACCAATTTTTAAACGAATACAACAATATGCGCTTGCTACTTCGTTTCAACTCGCCAAGAAGATGTGCCTGCAAGAAAATTGCAATATTAAATGAGTTAGAGGAACAAAGACATAAAAAAAAAGAATTTTAAAATATATAATAATTATAAATTATATTCATTTCTAATAAAGAAAATGTTTCCAAATTTTAGTAATTGGTACTGTATGAGTAAAAGTTATATAGGGGAAACTCAAAACAGATGGGATTTGTTTTCTTCCAAATAGTTCAATTTCAATTTAAAGTCTTTAGGTTTTATTTGCTTAAATTATATGTATTTTTTTTTAGTAAAGTTTCATAAATATTGTGTGCAAAAATGAGAACATAATTTTGGAAGAAAATCGATTGATATCAGCTTAGGGTAAATTAGGATCACTGAGCTCAAATCTGCTATCAGATTTTGGCCTACCCGTCAGTGTTTTGAGATAATGTAACTAACCATTATCTGGTCTGGCAAAAATGTTCCTCATCAAAAGGCCAGAACTTTTTTGACTTACTCCATCCCTCCAACAGCACTTCTTAATCCCCTTATGGAGCATTTTATTCAAATTACCTGAAAAAATTTAGAATATTTTGCCTTTTCATAAGAAATAACTTTGCCGCAGATAGAAAACCTCTCAGACGGCAGATTCAAACTCAGCGCTTCTAGATTGACATCAGCCGCTTTTTTTTGGATAAGACTGTACACAGTGTAAGAAGCATTTGAGCTCCTTTAAAAGACAAAGTATTATATGAACAAAAATGAAGACTTTAATAATAATAAAATAATTTCAACAAGCGATTGAAATGTAGAATATTTATGTATTGATTAAATCTTTATATATAAAGTGCTGTAAAGAAAATATGAGATATATTACACAGGTCAACAAATAACAGAAAAATTTTTGGTGCCAAGATATCGTTAGTGGTTTTGTATTAGGAGTGCCCTGGTAACATTAAAAATATTTTTAATTTTTTTTTTCCTACGTGTCATTTTTGATTAACCGTCACTTTTGAATATTCGCTGTAATCAGTTTTTATTTTTATATCATGTCTTCATCGCGAAGCAGTTGTCTCAATGATCCAAATGTATTTTGTTACATTTGTGGTGAATACACAGTGAAAAATTTCAGAAAACCTATAACAAATTTTATTAAAAGTGCTTATTTTGCTTACCTTAAGTCGGAAATGGTGGATGAATACAAGCCATAGATATCCCAAATTGTTTGTAAAATGTGCTATGAACACTTAAACAGTGTATCAGTGGTCAAAGAAGCCAATGGTAGTTCGGAGTGCCAATGCAATGGAAAGAACAGAAAGTTAACTTCGATGACTATTACTCCTCCTGTATTAATTTGGCTGGTGTTAATGTTATAAAAACGACTATCCAGACTTAGATTCTGCTAGAAGAACCTTACCACATGCAGAGGAAGTACCTGTTCAAGCATTTTGTTCTATTCGTGAATCATGATTTGAAGAAATTAGTAATGAAGTGAGTAGCCACAACGATTTCGAAGGAATACCGTCTACGGAGCCAAAACTTTTTACCCAAGAAGAAGTAAAAGACTTGAAAAGGGATCTTGAACTAACTAAAGAAACTGCAGAGGGTTTGGCTTTTAAATTAAAAGAAAAAAACTTGTTGGAGTCACGTACAAAAGTGACGTTCTATCGAGCAAGACTTCGTTTGTTGAAGTTACTGAAAACTTTCTCGGAAATCACAAGTCAAGTAACTTAGGATGTAATATGTCCATCAAAGTGCACTACCTTCACAGTCATCTTGACCAATTCCCAGACAATCTTGGATATTATAGCGAAGAATAAAGAGTTCGGTTTCACCAGGACCTAAGAACTATGGAAGAAAGATACCAAGGCCGATGTGATCGGCATATGATGGCTGATTATTGCTGGGGGATGTAACGTTATAGTCCCACTACACCTCAATCAACAAAGTCGCGCAGAAGAAAGTTTTAATTTAAATAATAATGTAAAAAATGTTGTTTTTTATGTAAACTTGTTCTTTTTCTTACAGGGCAAAATATAGAAAACTACACGTAGGATATCAAAATTTTTGCTAATAACGTAATCAGTATAAGGTCTTTAGTTAAAAAAAAGGTACAGCTTCTCGGCACCAAAACTAGTGTTGACCAGTGTTATTAATTATAAGAGTAAAAAGTTTCTAAAAAACACAATTTTTTAAATAGCTGCTATAATTACAATTGGAAAGGTGCAAGCACTTTGGAACTCAAAAATTATCTCCAAGCTAGTACGATAGTACATGTTGACATAAAATGTTTCTGAATGCAAAGGACTTTTTTGTTAGTTTTAATAAACAAAAATTCTGAAAAGCCATACGCATTAAACAAAACTAAATGAATTTTAGGTTTCTATACAATTTCGAATCAGTCTAATATAAACCTTCGGAAAAGTACCCCATCTTTTTCTCCGTAATTTTTTGACATAATTTCTACTTCTATAGAATCTGGCCATTTACTTCTATTCATCGTTTGTAAATAAGAGTTGTATTACTAAAAAAAATATTTATCGAATTGCTGTATAATTCAATAATTTAAGCACAATTTCTGACAACGCGTTAGGGATATTTTACATATAAAATTTTCTCATATAAAATTCAACTGAAGGCTCAAGCTCTGGTTGTTTTAATTCAAATTAACACTTAGGGCTATCCTTTCGTAATTTTTAGAAACAAAATTGCTGTTAGGTATAGGGTTTGCTATCAAGCGCACTTTGATTGTCTATTTTTCTTGAATAATCAACTAATTTTTCTGCAAAGTTTTATCACTGATCGAACGAATATTTTCCTTCAAATTGTACAGTACTTAATGAGGCTGTGTTAAATTTGTAAAAGTGTAGAAGCGTACATTTTTCAAAATATGATTATATATTATTTTTATAAAACTTCTAAATTAATTTACTTTGTTAATTTCAAGGAAACGTAATGCTATTTCTCTGATATCTATCAAAACATAGAGTTTTCAGATGACCGAGGTAGAAATCGAAGTCCTTTGGAAAAATTTTAAATTGACTCAAATTGACTTAATAGTTTCCGATTTTGTGACCTGCCTTCTTTCCAACGTTACAAAATTGATTAGCAAACAGAGTTTTTAATTTTTCAATATCTTAATCGATGTTCGCTTTCAAAAAAACTCAACATTGGGATATTTATATCTTCAAGTTTGCAAAAGCAACCGAATATACTTCATCAAATTCGAGGACACATAATCAAATTGCAGGATATAAATCATCAACTACTCTAACACACCAACTCAGCTTGCAATCTGGTAGTCATTAGTTTGAGACTATGCTATGGTTTTTCAATCGTTTTTCTTCAAACCGCCAAGAAAAATTGAAAACCTCATTAAACAAAAAAAAAAAACAATTAGCTCAAAACTACTGCTGTATTCAATTAACACAAAAAGAATTTTTTTTTTCGCTAATTAGCACAAATAACATCACTGTCCAATCACTTAGCAAGGACACCACCAGTTGCACTCATTTTCCTTTATATGGCTATTTGCAATTTGCTATTTTCAGCTATCAGTCATTTTGTATCTTTCATTTAACGTTTTATTGATTGTTTGGCAGGAACACAAAAAGGATTTTAATAAGCCTTTGAAACCAAATACTAAAGCGTAACAGTGTGAATATATCATCAATTCATCTTTCATTCACAAACACACTTGCGTACTCATATGAACTTATTCAACTTCGTCCTTCTCTCACAGTTACACTCATGGCCAATTAATTAGATATAAGTTTACAGACACAAACACTTAATGTAAGTTTGCTTTGATAGACGGGTAGTCTCGTGAGGCGTATTCGCGTGTGTGTGTGTGTGTGTGTTAGAGTGGATTACCATCGTGCCTGTTTTTGAAATCATTTGTATGTTTTAGACAGCAGTGTCTCTCATAAAATGCAATCAATTATATTGAGTGTCATACAAATGTCAACTAGGAATTCATGACTTTAATATATCTTATAACTAACTATTTTGGAAATATTTTCATCAACTTGGTTTTAATTTAATTTAATTTATTTTTTAACTTTAAGCATGTGAGCAATTTTCTTTCAGCCTGGCTCACTTAATGATTTTTCTAAAATCTTTGAAATAGACTTTGAAAAATTCCAAGCAATTTTAAAAAAATGTAACCCAGTTGATTTAAATAGGAATACGTAAAAACAAATGCTTTTATACCCAGCTTACCACTACAACAGACTACACTACAAAATTTCCTTTCATTAATTTAACGCTGTTGCTGCCACAATTTATTGAAGTTCGCATCATTGTCATACCCAACGTATATGACGAGTAGTTGTCCACAATATTTGACACACAACCATTTTTCCACATTGACGCCAAACACTCAACTCGACATTGCAAGCGAATCATCAGCAGCTGCTCCCACTGTTGCTGCTGTGTCATTGTCCTTAAAGGCCAAAAGCGTCCTTTTTTTCGTCCGTTTTTATTGAATATTCATCGTGTACTCTCTCACTGAATTACAACCAGTCACTTGAATGCGACAAATGGAAATCTCATATTTTTATGATGAGCAAATAACAATTTTGGGCGTAAGATATGGGACAAGTAAACGATGAGTAGTTCAGAATAATTGTGTCGTCGCCTGTCACTTGATTGTACAGCGAAAATAAGAAAATAAATTGAATGCTTGAGCATGCAATAAAAAAACTAAATTGTACCTACCACGTAATTTTTCGACAAATTTAATTGTATTGCAATTGAATGGAAAAATTAATGAAATAAGTTTTGAATATTTCAACTGCCACTGGCTTATTTTTTATATATAATTTTAGTTGTTGAAACAAAAGTTTCGCTTTGGTCACGTCAGCGCACTTCTAGAACACACAAAATATTACAACCAGAGCAAATAATTTAAATTTTACGCCAATTTACAATAGTTAGAAGCAAAAACTTATTCATTGACATAGAAATTTTTCAATTTCAAACTTTTTAAAAAGTCAACACTCATTTAGTAAAACAATCACGCATTTCATGAAGTTTCATGATGGTGTGCTTGCTTGCCATATACATCGAGTGTCTGTAATTGCATTGCCTTTGAATACAAAGTTTAGTAGAATATTCACAAGCCTTGTGGTTTACAAAATTGAGTTTCATAAAGGAAGACCCTTTGGCCAAATGCAAACAAAGTATGTCAGAGAAAATGGAAAAAAAATAACTATTTGTTCCAAACTATGAAATTTTGAAGTGAGCAATCATGCAATATCTAACGCAAACTGTTAACACACGGTAAATATGGACTAGGATGGATTGAAAAGCAATTTTGTTTGAGCTTGAATTTGTTGCATTAACAAAAAGTTTATAATGGTCACACAAGTGAAGAGGTGGAAAAACTTTTTAACACAAACATTACTTAGATAGTCACGATTCACAGTCAAAAATTATTTCAGAAACATCCCAATGAGCACAAAAACGGATAAAGATTCGTTATGGACCCGGAACGGACTTCATCAACGGATCTGTTACAGACTCGTTTTTTTAAAACTAAAACGGATCCGTTACGGACTCGTTTTTTAAATAAAACGGATGCGAGCCGGACTCGTTTTTTTAACTAAAAGGGATCCGTTACGGAATCGTTTCTTTAACTAAAACGGCTCCGTAACGGACTCATTTTTTTAAATAAAACTGGTGCGAGCCGGACTCGTTTTTCTTAACTAAAACGGATCCGTTATGGATTCGGAACGGACTTCATAAACAGATCTGTTACGGAATCTTTTTTTTAACTAAAACGGATCCGTTACGGACTCGTTTTTTTAAATAAAACGAAAGCGAACTGGACTCAATTTTTTAACTAAAACGGATCCGTTACGGACTTAGAACGAACTTCTTATACGGATCGGTTCCGGGCTCCTTTTTGGTGAACAAAATGGATCCGGAACGGATCCGTTTTATTAACAAAAAATCAATCGGAAACGAATTCGTATATGAAGTACGGAAACGGATCCGACAAAGCGGATGATCCTTCCCGCTGTTTGGAGGCGAATCGCCCACATTTTCGGATTCGAATCGAAGCCGAAACGGATCCACTTTATTTACAAAAAACGAATTCGTAACGGATCCGACAAAGCGGTTTACGCTTTTTCGAGAGGATTTCATACGAAAACGAATTCGAAAAGGATCCGAAACGGAATGCGTAACGGATTTTTTTATTAACCAAAAACGAAGCGGACGATCCTTCCCGCTGTTGAGAGGCGAATCACCCATGATTTCGGATTCGAATCGTATCAGAAACGGAATCCGTTTCGGATAAAGAAGCGGATCCTAAACGAATCCGAAACGGATCCGTGTGGCACACTGGGATGTAACCGTTTGTTAAAACTAAGGGAGGTAGCGTTAAATTTTTCGAAGCAATTTCATCCCATCTAATTTTTTTTGCAAATGATAGTTAAGTATAGCTGATACTCGAAATAAACGTCAGTGTCCAGAATCGTGGCCTGGTTGTGAGAGCCCGACAAAATACATAAATGTTGCGTCATAGCTACAAGTAGAAAAAAATATGTTAGGACCAATGTTATAGAGCAAAAAAAAAACACATCGATTTCATGTCCGAAAAATTCCCAAGCGACGATATTTGACCCACTTTTCATAGTTTCAATATTATGCACACGGTTAGAAATTTTGGATTAAATTTTAATACTTTTGGGCTTACATATATGACTACACCAGAATTGTATTAAAATTTAATACTGCCTAAATATTAAAATTCATTTTTAATACTTTTTTATATTAAAATTTAATACTCGTTTTTATTAAGATTTAAAAAAAAAAATTTTCATTTCGAATGGGATTCGAACCGGGTTCCTTGTGAATTCTATTGATGAACGCGCAGCTTAACGACATCAGCCACCGTAGGGTTATTTATTGGTTGGCTAAAAGTTTATTTATATTGACAACAACATAAAATGAAAGTTCAATATTGAAGTATTAAAATATAATACAGCATGGTTTAAAATTCGAATATAATACTTATACATTAAAATTTAATACAAAATTTATTACAAAGTTTTGTAATCTATTGAAAAGTATTAATTTTAATCAAAATTGTATTAAAAATCCTTGTAATATTTCGCTTGTATTAAAATTTAATCCAAGATTTCTAACCGTGCATATGAAGTCCGTTCCGAGTTCGAAACGAATCCGACAAAGCGGACGATCCTTCCCGCTTTTGGAAGGCGAATCACCCATGATTTCGGATTCGAATCGTATCAGAAGCGGAATCCGTTTCGGATAAATAATACGAAGAAGCGGATCCTAAACGAATCCGAAACGGATTTAACCGTTTGCTAAAAATAAGGGAGGTAGCGTTAAGTTTTTCGAAGCAATTTCATCTCATCTAATTTTTTTTGCAAATAATAGTTAAGTATAGCTGATACTCGAAATAAACGTCAGTCACCAGAATCGTGGTCTGGTTGTGGGAGCCCGACAAAATAAATGTTGCGTCATACCCACAAGTAGAAAAAAATATGTTAGGACCAATGTTGTAGAGCAAAAAAAACCACATCGATTTCATGTCCGAAAAATTCCCAAGCGACCATATTTGAACCACTTTTCATAGTTTCAATATTATGTATTAACGACCATCGACATTTTCGAAATAATACGATTTTTATTGAAAGTCTTAAATTAGCATTATTCATTCAAATCTGAAAGCCACATTTTTTGCCCAAATTTTCATTATTTATTGAAGACTTTAAAACGATGAAAATGGGTCATATATTGTCGTTTGGGGATATGTATCAAAATTTGGTCCAGGATCACCTGCTCACTTTTTTTCTCTATTATTTACAAAACAAGCGCTGATTTTCACCAAAGAAATAATTCTCTTTTATAAATCCAGAAAGTCGAATTAATGTTACTTAAATGTAATTTTAGATTTTATAAGTCTTAAGCTTTTATTTGAAAATCAGAAAACAAAATGTTCGCTCCATCTTAAAGTGCATGCTGTCAATAAGAGTAGAGAAGTTGTGATACATGTCAAAAATTTAAATTGATTTCATCAGAAAATTCTCTACTATTGCATATATATGGCATGTAAGTCAGTATAGTGTTTGGTAAAACTAAATCACGTTTCTTAACTTAAATTGGCTTGGATGACAAAGTTCAAAATAATACTTAATTAAAACATAAATGATGGTTATAAAAGTCACAAAACATCATGATGTTGATCATCATTATCAATGTCTTAATTCTTCTAAATCTTCATCAACATTTACTAAATAAAGTCAATTATTACGTGCACTGATTACTTAATATATGAAAACTGTTAACATACTGATGTGGCAGTGGTTAAATCCGCTAAGGGTTTTTCACTATTTAAACTTTTCGACATGTTATATCAAGTGTATAAATGCTACAATTTTTTAGCTTAATTTTTTATAATTTGTTTAAAGTTAAAAGAAACTTGAACAATGTAGGACCATCATACTCAGACTCGCGTATATACTTTTTTAAGGGTTGCAAATTGGCTGCAAATGTACGAAAATTCAGCGGCGAATTCGCCAATAAGCCGAAAATAAAATTTTTGTGGTAATCTCATACAGTGCACAGTGTATTTTTTCCAATACTAAACGGTGTCAGGCCTCTAAAAGTGATATACGTTTCAATTGCTAAGCTAATACACTGATTTTGATTATATTTGATATGGAGATAAATTGAACCTTGAGAAAAGGTAATTGGTTTTCTGTAGGTGGCGTCACGCCCTTAACAGGAAAATATGTTTACTAAGCTTATTTTATCGATTGATTTTGATGATATTTGGTATGGAAATATGTATATTTAACTCTAAAGAAGCGATAGAGATAGGGATAGGCCAACATGATACCATTATTCTTCTCTTTTTTTATATCAGTTTTTTAATACCAAAAAGTAGTTTTTGTTTTGTCACTATATTGGTTGAATTTCAAACACTGTGCGAGCTCTAGTTGTCGATAATAAGAGATTGGCCATAAAAGTTTCAAAGGCATTGTTATACTCTACAGTGAGTATATCTGCACTTTGTCACTCCGTTTGTAACACACACAAGGAACGTGGAAGGTATAGAAATTTACACATTCCTGAATTAGCCATGTCCGTCTGTATGGTTGTCTGTCTGTGGAAATCCCTTCAAAAGAAAACAAAGAAATCTGATTGAATGAAATTTGAAACACAGGCCACATCATCAAACAAGGTTTTCGGGATTGGAAATGGGCGAAATCATTTCACGGACCCTTATTCCAGTAAAACATTTTAAACGCTATATTGAAAGCGTTATTTGATGTAGTTTACTTGAATCTATCTAAAATACTAGGAAAGTTATTTTCCAAAATTCTCTATAGTTTCAAAAATATGAGTTTTCAAAAATATGATGTGATTGCTATCGTACATTTTCTAAATGCAATTCACACAACTGATCGTATGCTGCTCATATACTAACACATTGAATTTAATATAATTTCTTCTCAATATTATTGCAAACCCAATTTCACCAACTTTTAGAAACACGAAAATTTTCACTATTCCATTATACCTTACTTTAATTTCTTGCAGGTAAAGCACAAATTTTAGAACTTGTTTTCATTTAATTTAAATTTCTTACAGATATGACACTGATTGCTGTATAATATTGTGTGAATATCTGCAATATTATAAAGTACTCGTATAGCTGAAGCAACATATCCGAACATTTATGAGTCAAATTTTCCTAATAAGGGACCATTTTAAAGTCATGAATTAAGGTATGGAAAAAGAATGGAATAAGTTAAACCCATACGGCGTGTTTTGTGAACTTAATGATGTTTCGTTATATTCTCCTATAATTCTCCTTAACTTACATCAGTCACAAAAATTTCAGTATATAAGATTAAGCTCTTTTTAAAATTTTTGTTTACTTTTCAAATGTGTTGCACACATACTAATGTGAGGAAACTTTTGATAATTTCTTATTATTGCTAATTTTAAAAAAATAAAAAACATCTTTTGTAAAAAACTTTTGATATGTAATTTGTTTTTATTCGCATGCATTCAAGCTTTTATTATGTTTCAATAGCTGAACTGACATGTCCTTTGAATTTAATGTTTTCATTCTGACGCCTGGCAAAGTAAACTGTTTGACGTCTTAAGTGATACTTAAAAGAACTATCGCAAAATCTAGTAACTACCCAGTTAGAAAACTTAGATGAAATTTTGTTCATTTAACTTTCATTATACAAAAAAAAAATATAATTCAGTTTAAAATTCGAAGCTTATACTAAACAATATACTGTAACATAAATTATGTAAAATTTTTTTCGAAAATTTTAAGCACGTGACCTATTAACTAAATTGGTATTTAAAAAATCGTAGATTTTCTTTACACAATTTATAGCTCAAACTTTTTTCCACAAAGACTTTTAACCAAAATTTTATAGGCTACATTATACTGGAATTGACCGAAAACCGTTGAAAACTCTTGGCTGACATAACTTTCAAGGTTATGAAGCTCACTTAGATTAGATAAGAATTAAGTCCACCGGGACAAAATTTTTTGTGTTTTCTCTTTAACAATATTTTTTTTAGAATATTTTTGGCAAACTAAAACAGAATTCAAAGTTGTTGATATGCTCTTTTGCTTTGTTTTTAAAATGGGTTTTCATACAACGCTTACTTTTCGTGCTATTTACCTAAGCCCAAAAAAATTACTTTTAGAGGGAGCGAAAGATGAAGCTACGAGTTTTTTTTTTTACTTTACTTTAATATAATACTGATTGTGAGTTTACAAATTTTAAAGTTCCTTTAGATATTTCACATGTGTAAATTTTTCCTTATCCGTTTACGTTTGATTTCTTACTGGGCACTTCAAAGTGTACCATACAAAGGACTTACATTGTTATCATTGACAGCAACAGTATAACGTTGCCATTTTCTAGTTTCAACTGTATTAAAAATGCTGTTTTTCTTTTTGTTCAGTTATTCTTTGCAAATGGAAAATTTTTATGGTTGTCATAGTTTTTTGTTTGTAATTCTTTCGATGTTTTGGATTTGTTATATGGTGTAACGATATTCCATTATGCTACACAGCTTTTATCAATAATATCATTGAAAACAGATTTTCTTTCAAAAACTGTCTATTATTTTTAACTGAGTTTTCTATTTTACACATAAATTTTTATCAGATTCTGTAGAATTATATTTATATTTTTATTTTTCACTGTCAGTTAATGGAAAATGTACATGAAATACAACATAGTTGTAATAGTTTATGAAACTGTATTTTGAAAAATTTCTTTTTCGCAGCAAAAATTGTTTGAGTCTATGAAACTATTATTTGTCAATTTTTTTTTTATTTTTAAGTTGAATATTAATATAACAATATGTTTAATTTTCCTTTAAGCAATAGGTAACTTAAGTTTCATTAATTAATGAATTTACATACAAACTATTCTTAGCCATCTCCATCGATTTCTGTATATAACATACATAGCTATAGATATGAAAATTAATTTCAGCATAAATATTACGATGAAGTCAACAACAGAAACAATAAGCTGAACTTCAAGGAAATTAAATACTCTGTCACGCTATTTCCCTTAGCGAAAATAATTATCACAAAGATTGTTAAAATCATGATGAAATTTATTAGGTGTGTCGAAGAAATGATGATGAGAAATTAATGCAAAAATTAATTTTTAATTAAAAGTGATTGAAACCAAATAACTGAAATAAGTTCAGAAGTAGTAAAAAAATTAATAAATAGGAAAATATATTTCAAGGAAACACCGTAACTATGTAGAGACTTAAAAAACTTTGAATTTCTAACTGTTTTATTGATGATATTCTATTAGCTCTAAGCGTATAAAAAAAAATCTTTACACATTTTGTGCACATTATTGGTTGCCGTCGTTTTTCTCATTATCAAAAAGACTTTAGTTTTTGTTATGCTGATAATAAGTCATTTATGAAGTGGGAAAATTGTATTTCCTAACTAAATAATTTGCTATATGAAGTCAACTTTCTATGAGAATATCACATTATACAGGCATATGTAATGTTAATATATCAAATAACGTTATTCTCTAACCCTCGCATGCCTGAAGTCTATTATCTCCAGTTGAAAAAAACTTTCGAATGATCCTAAAATGTCAAGTCTAAATTGATGTGCGGTTTATAAAAGAATCAACGATATATAACTTTTTAAAGAAAAAAACTATCGCTAAAATATTTTAGGAACATATTCTACACATATTAAGAAACATAAATGAGCAAAAACAAAATTTTTTTTTTAAACCAAAAATCAGAACAATCCATTATAGAATGACCGATATACACCAGGTGTCCCATTTTAATTTACACAGCTGAATAAGTCAAAAAATTGCTAGTCATTCAAAAAATTTTCAAATAAAAGTTGGTGGGTATCAAAGGGCTGATCCAGCCATGACCTTAACCATAAACTTGACCTACATTTGCAAGGATATTTGACGGTCGACTTTAGTTTTCCTATTTTTGACCTTGAATTCCGGAAGAGCACAAAATTCTATGTTCAAATAGTTATTTATGTTAGAGGTCAAAGTGACTCCTTAAGGTCATTTCAAGGTCAAATTCGCGCTTGGTGCAGAAAAGCTGCAGCCAGTTAAGGCAAGATTGTGCAGTGGTCCAGCCAATGATTACTATCTTTTCCGCACCAAGCAGGAATTCGACCTTGAAATGACCTTCAGGGGCCACTTTGACCTCTAACTTGACTTTTGATTTATTCAACTGTGTAATTTAAAATGGAACACCCTGTATAATCTATCAATAAAATTGTATTTAATTTAAAAGTTGTTGAAAACAACTGTATAACGCGTCATCAATTACTAAGGAGCCAATACAAAGCTCGTGATAGTAGACAACCTTGATCTTAAATGATTTTCTTGTCCCTTTGGAAATGAACTGAGTCGTAAAGGACTTTTCTAAAAAAAACACCGTTTAGCTTTTTATCAAAGCCTACTAACGCAAAGGCACCACTTAACGACCACTTATCGGCGCGTCTGTTTGAATCTTCTAAAAGATACATAAATATGTCATGTAATTTCACTAAAATTAACCTATTTATTGTTATAGATGTTTACCGTGGGAAAAATAAGTTAACAATAATTTAAATGAAAGTTTTTATTACTAAATTTTGTTTTTAAAAAATTGATACAAAAAAACACAACGTTCACCATTTACCGACCGGCCTGTGATTATTTTGTCTGTTTCCGTGCACTGAAGCACCTAATTCCGACCGTTAATGTCGCAATAAGAAAAAGATATAGTTTTTCAGATAACATTTATTATAAACATAAAACTTAAATGTAATTTAAGATTTTGATCAAAATCTTTTAATTATAAGTAAACAAACAAAGTTATCTTCTAAGTTTAATTACCTATATGTATATGTCAGAAAAATTTCGATTTGACCAGATCTGATCCATTTTTCATAGTTTTAAAATTTTTAACGACCATCTCCATTTTCGAAAAAATAAGGTTTTTATTGAAATTTTGAAATTAACATTTCTCGTTCAGATCTGAAAATCATATTTTTCGCCCAAAATAGCTATTTCTGCTCAAAATTATTGTATTTATTAGAAACATTGAAACGTTCAAAGGTGGGTCAAATCTTATCGTATGGAGATTTTACAGAAATGAAATCGATGTATTTTCATCTGCTTTACAATACTGGTCTGATCATAATTTTTTACTTGTGGCTTACTTTCCGAGTTATTGAGCTAAACTTTTTTCGTCGGCCTCTCACAACCAGAGTCACAACGATTCTGGCGACTGACGCTTATTTCCATTATCAGCCTTACTTAAATTAACAATTGAAAAAAAAATAAGCGGAAGGAAATGTAGTCAAATATGCAACGCTGCCTCCCGTACTATTAGGCATGTTAATGGAAATTTAAAATCTAAATCAATAGAGCAATTATGTGTGCAAACAGGAAAATAAGGTAAAAACGTAAAAGTTTCATGTCAATTTATGGCAAATCTTATTAATTTAAACTAGGTCGTATACACGTTCGACATCGTAGAATAATGTATAGATTGAATAATCTAACAAAAATTATACGTTTTTAGTCTAACTAGACACAAAAACTATCTTTTTTTACGAAGCTTAAAAATCCTGTTACCGGACAAATAGTCGGAATGAGGAACGTAGGAAATTTTTACATAACCACATTCCGTCCGTTTTTAATCACTTGACAAATCTTTTAAATTAAATTAAAAAGTGGTAATTACTTTGTAATTATGATAAACATATATATATGCACACAATAAAATATTAAAATATTTACAGCTCAGTTTATTTCTGCTGAAAATTGGATAAACTTAAAACACCTTTTTTATCTTTTTTTACACTCGCGAAATCATCGAACCGCACCGCTGCGTAGTTTAGACTCAACTGACAAAAAATCCGTTGAAGCTTTAAAATGATTTTTTGACAGTTGACGTATCGATATTGAAAGAATGAAATGCGTTCACTTTTGTAAACTTTGCGCGGGAAATTGATTGACTTTTATAGAGTTTTTTAAAGCAGTCGGATATATGAACTCGGTCGGCGACCGGTGCCGTTGCGTTAAGGGAAATCAAAAATATTCAAAAGAATCATGCGTAAACTATAAGTTTTTAAGATTTATACGTTTTTTGAGCAGTTTTTCGCCCTAAAACCCCACTCCAGCATTCCTTATTGATTTGGGCTAAATTGTATTTGGGTGGTCTTCCTAGCATCTTATACAATAGGTACTTTGCTTGTTTCCTTTTTATTTAAGATTTTGAAAAAAAATATTCTGACTAAAACGCAGAAAATTGGCAATATATAGCTTTTTACATCTTTACGATGACTATCCGTCCCGTATTTCCCGGAACAGTTCGGAATTTCAGTATGCTATTCCGGTTATTTTTTTTTTTTTTTTTTAAAAATACGGGACGTACAGATGTCCCATATTTAATTTTTATCCCGTATTTGGCCATTAATGTTTTGCTGTCATGTTTTCAATAAGGAACAGGCAAACTATTTTTATACTAAGTTCATAAAAAAAAGGTCAGCAAAACAATACTCATTTGGTCATATTTGAAACCTCAGCCAACCAAATCGTACAACTTTTTATCATATGAGAATAATGATTTTTAAAGAATCGTTATTATTCGTTCTATTTCACTCCAACCTGTATGTATATTTATGTAAAACTTTAAAAGTATAATGTTGAACAATTTTTAATATTTTCTTCAAATTTTTTAGCTACTTATTTTTTATACCTAAAATGTTTCTAAGCCATAATGATAAACTAAATTTTATCAATCCGTAACAATTGCTGGTGCCATTCTAAACTCGTTCCTCTGTCTTATCCTATGCACAAATCCCAAAATCCTTCAACCTTATCGCACCAAAACACTACTGTTGTAGTTTGGAAATAATCTTGCAACTACGTGAGTGCTGCTATGCCAGTTGCATTCAAAGTTTCATCTCAGCAGGAAAATTCATTTGAAGCTCCTTATAATACACAGACCATTAAATAGAAGTGTGCAGAATAAGTTCAAATGCATTCTGTGTAAATACAGAATATATCTGCAATTGATTTTTCTTTGGTTACACTGGTATGGTACACTCTTGGTATACCATCCAGAAGGAAAAACGGGACGTGAGAAATATTATTTAATCGTCATAAAACATTTGCGTGAAAACTTCCTCCGAAAACGGTCAGATTTGTGGAGGGATTTGTTGTCAGCCAAAAACTCTACGAATGTCATGGACTTAGCACCGTATTAACCTTATATACTCTTGTCGTATTTACTACTTCGAAGAAGGCGCTTCGTGTCGGTCGAAAATCATATCAGTTATTAATTATGTGTAACTCCAATTCCAGCAGGGTAACAACCAATTCCACTACGTGACACCTTCCATACGTTTTTGCTGTTCTGTAATTTGAATATTCACGCGTGTATTTTACTATTCTACTGAAAACTGATGGTGTTGACTTCTTAACATTTGAATTTAACATTTGCGTTGAAAACGTAGTGTTTTGTCTCTGCTATTTATGTTGTGAATTTTAATTAATAGAGAGTTTTGGTAGCAACATCATGGGAACTGTGCACAAATGCAGGTGGTCTCATAATGTTTAATCACAAAACCACGTTAAGCAGGATGGTGCAAACTGAAACAAAGTATAATTTTAACAAAAGTTTTTGTTTATTTACATTATGTAGATGCGTAGATGTAAATAGTTTTAAGAAGTATAAAGAATTTATGGTCTAAGTGAATTTAGGTATTTATCACTAAGATTCACTATGGACCTGACTTATGCCATTTTTAAAGTTTTATAATTGTTAGTTTAACAAAGCGGATTCAGGGATTGGAATAAATTTCTGAATATGAAAATCTTAACCTAAGATCATTGCTAAATATTAAATTACGTCAAACGAAAAGTTTCCTATACACAATCTACTAAAGTTTTTCTGTTTAAATTCAATTAAATGTCACTCATACGACATGTATTCCTTTAACAAATTTCTGTTTAGTGTACAAATATCTTAGGAACTTAAATGCCCTGGCTCGTAGTTAGTATGTAATTGTATGAAATTGAAGTTTATGTTCAAAATATTCTGAGCTAGAGTGTGTTTACAAATTAAAAATGGCATTAAATTCAATTTCGGCACTCTTATTGCAATATCCTAAGTAAGTCAAATTTTCACAACAACTGCAGTTTTTTTTACAATTCCATTTTCAGAAGACAGTCTGTGACTTTCTTAAAATAATTTCATATACAAGTCACATACTAAAAAATTCTCTTTCACAATTTGCTAGGTCAAAAATAACCACGAGTATACAAAAACTGTGACTAAAAATATAAAAACAAAAACTTTAGGTATGAACTCTACGAACTTTGTTGAAGAACTTATTGAAAAACAAACACAAACTAATTTACATATATTCATGAAAATTATTTTTGCATAAAAAAGCAAAAAGTTTATTGAATCAAGCAGCCTTTTAAAGCTGCATTATATAGTCTTCATTCTGCTTCAAGCTGAAAAAACTTTTGAAAAAATTAATTTAATTCTAAAGGCATTGAATTAAAAAAAAAAAATATTTATTTAAATGTGTTGCACACCCACAGATTTATGAAGGTCAATAAATTAAAGTGATACTATATAAAAAAATGGTAAATTCAATAAAAATAATCAACCGACATAAATAACTTTTAACCGAAACCAATTTGGATACACACAATGACAATTCAGAAATAGCAGAAAAAGTTAAAAGAAACTGTTATAAATAAGTCAGTAGACTTAAAATTGATTTTAGCGCCACAGTACGCTGCAATATAACAACAATCAAAGATGAGAAAAAAGCAATATTGTGCATCAGCAGCATGCAGTACGAAAAATTAATGAAACGAAAATTCAATCAAAATGTTCATCATCGAAGGTGTTGCAATTGCTGCAGCCACATTACACGTGTATACCATGAAATAGATATCAACAGCAACCACAATAAAAACATCACCGAAGTGAAATGGAAAACATGCTAACACTAATACTACCATGAATGGTTGACTGGACAAGCAGTATTGATTGCTTTTTCTCATTGCTTGCATACGTTATTTTTCTTAACAAAGCGTATGTACCTTACGCTGTAAGGCACAAAAGCATTTGGATGAAATTTCCGATGGAATGATGAATGGATTCCGTTTAAATGGAAATGAGACACCTGCATCCCTCTCTGATTTATGCAGTAAGGCACAAAATCAATTGAGTTAAGAGAAAATAGTTCACTTGTTTTTAAGAGCCGTACAAACTATCTATCTTACAGCGTAAGCTTGTAGGTAAGCGTGAACATTTTATCGGCCTGCAATTTATTTTCTATCGTACCCCAGTGTGCCACACGGATCCGTTTCGGATTCGTTTAGGATCCGCTTCTTCGTATTATTTATCCGAAACGGATTCCGATTCTGATACGATTCGGATGCGAAATCGTGGGTGATTCGCCTCCAAACAGCGGGAAGGATCGCGTAGTAGGATCCGTTTCGAACTCGGAACGGGCTTCATATAAGTGTTTAGATAATAAAACGGATCCGTTTCGAATTCGGTTTCGGACTCGTTTTTCTAAATAAAACGGATTTTACTGTATCAAATAAACGCAATTAAAAAAACATTTTTCTTTTTTGATTATTTCCTTCCCATCTAATTTTTCTAATGCTGTTGTTGTTACTTATTGTTTATTAATGTAATTAATACGTTTTTAAAACTTAAAAGGAGAAATTAAATTTTTTTTTACCTGTCACCCCGATCACAGAATTGAACCTGCGTCCTACGTCATGCCACTGTTCAAAGATGCTCATCTTACCCAACTCAGCTACCGACAGCATTTTTAAGACCTACTAAAATGATGTCGTTAAACTGCGCATGTAACAACCATTGTCTAATCAGGGAAGCTCCTGGTTCAAATCCCGACGACGACATAATTTTTTTTTTATTTTTTTTAATTTTTTTATTTTTTATTTTGAAAGTATTTAAAAAACAAAAAAAAACTATATATATATTGAAAATATCTTGAAACTGGCTTTTATATTAATAATTAAAAACGAGTCCGTTTTATTAAAAAAATATCGGACTCGTTATTTATTATTAACATTAAAGGCAGTTTTCAAGATATTTTCAAAATATATATAGTTCTCTACTTATTTTTTTGCTTTTAAATACTTTTAAATTAAAAAATAAAAAAATTAAAAAAAAAAAATTAAAAAAAAAATAAAAAAAAAATTATGTCGTCGCCGGGATTTGAACCGAAGCTTCCCTGATTAGACAATGGTTGTTGCATGCGCATTTTAACGACATCCTTTTAGTATGTCTTAAAAAGAGTCCGTAACGGATCCGTTTTATTTACAAAAAACGACTTCGGAACGGATCCGACAAAACGGATTCCAATTTTTCGAGAGGAATTTCATACGAAAACGAATTCGAAAAGGTTCCGTTTTATTAACAAAAACACCCATCCGAAACGGATCCGAAAATAAAGTCCGTTCCGAGTTCGAAAGGGATTCGACAACGCGGACGATCCATCCCGCTGTTTGGAGGCGAATCACCCACGATTTCGCATCCGAATCCTATCAGAATCGGAATCTGGAACGGATCCGTTTTATTTACAAAAAACGACTTCGGAACGGATCCGACAAAACGGATTCCGGTTTTTCGAGAGGAATTTCATACGAAAACAAAAAAACCATTCGAAACGGATCCGACAACGCGGACGATCCTTCCCGCTGTTTGGTTTGAATCACCCACGATTTCGCATCCGAATCGTATCAGAATCGGAATCTGGAACGGATCCGTTTATTTACAAAAACCGACTTCGGAACGGATCCATTTTGTTCACCAAAAAGGAGTCCGGAACCGATCCGTATAAGAAGTCTGTTCCGAGTCTTGCTCGCATCCGTTTAATTTTAAAAAACGAGTCCGTAACGTATCCGTTTTAGTTAAAAAAACGATTCCGTAACGGATCCATTTATGAAGTCCATTCCGGATCTGTAACCGATCCATTTTAGTTAAGAAAAACGAGTCCGGCTCTCATCCGTTTTATTTAAAAAAACGAGTCCGTAACGGATCCGTTTTAGTTTTAAAAAAACGAGTCCGTAACGGATCCAGTTATGAAGTCCATTCCGGATCTGTAACCGATCCGTTTTAGTTAAAAAAAACGAGTCCGGCTTTCATCCGTTTTATTTAAAAAAACGAGTCCGTAACGGATCCGTTTTAGTTTTAAAAAAACGAGTCCGTAACTGATCCAGTTATGATGTCCGTTCCGGGTCCGCAACGGACCCGCATCCGTTCTTGTGCACATTGGGACCTTACAAAATTACCTTTTTCTATTTTGGCTAAAAAGGTTAGTTTGTAATCATTGGTCTGCTTTAGGTCAGGTTCATTCAGTTTCCAACTGGGCAGTTGTAATAAAGCAGTTGCAGCAGCATCATTTGTTTGTTTAATGCTATAGCTATTTAATCGATATTTTAATTAAAATAAATAAAACAACAATTTGAAATATTGGCAAAACTAATTAGAAATTCTCTCGGAAATGAAAGAAAAGTAACTAGCAGTAAATTACCAAAATATGTTTTAATTCTATTCTCAATAACAAACTTATATTTAGCAAAACATATTACATTTCATATAAAATGTGTTTATTTCACTAAATTATGCTTATTTTTAATCAAGGCTTTTGATATTGTAATCAATTTAAATCAGAGGTAGGAACGAAATCTTAAGTATTCTTGATATCTTTTGTATTGACTTTTTTTATGATAAAATATGTATAAAAAATACTCAGTTATTCAATAGCAGGGTTATCAAGTGACCGGGATTGGTTTGGATTTTCATGTCAAAGCTGCGAGTCTGGTACAAAAGATGAAGACTTTGAATATTGAGGCACAGTGAACATTATTTATTAAGCAACTAGTCGCTGCTTATATGGCTCTTCAATATGAAACTATAGCTATAAACAATAACTAACTAGTTATACATATGTCAGTGCTGTCAGAATCAAGGATTTATCCGTTTTGAAGAACGGATTTCTGAGCGGATTTAAGACTCATTGACGGAAAAAGGGCAAAGTTGCAGAAAGATATAATGAAAAAGCCAAGAAAATTCTTAATCTTTATCAAAATCGCTGGAACAAGCATTATTTACAATTTTTAAGTTACATTTTACCAATTCTAAATCAAAGGAATATCGAATTCCAATCGGAGAAACCAAAGATACATGAAATATACATTCTCAAGGAAACTTAGTTCAAGGCTGTTGTTGAAAACTACTTAAAGGAGGACTACGTTGAGAGAATAGACGTAGAGTACATCGACTACATAGATAAGTATGAACAGAGGAAATGCACACTATTGGGAGCCGTTGAATAAGATTTATTTTGGACCCGCATTTAAAACTGATTTGGCCTGTCTACCTCCTAGTATTTCTGTATAATCTCTTGACGAATTTTGCACTCGCTGCAGAAAGTTTTACATAGTTTTGGCATTTGAAATTGAAAAACGTTTTCCCTTCAAAACAATGGAAATGAAAATGCTCAAGGAATTGGCCTTTATGGACCCGTCAACTTTTGCCTCAGTTCGTGATATCTTCATCACTGCTAAATTTTTCAATATAGACATGGAAAAAATTGCAAGGGAATTTAAAGAGATAAAAGAAACGTCCGAATATTCTTGCGAGACTGACGTTCACAAATTTGAGAGCGTGTGAAATTGGCAGAACGGGGGGACGGCTCTCAACAGTTTCCACTTATGTCTCGAATTGTTGAATGACTCGAAGTACTCCCGCACACTAAAACCTTATCAGGAATTCTTCATGGTAAGAATCTATTGTAGTTAAGAAGAAACCCGTTATTGATTGGACGCCATACATAAAATTGATGAATAACTCTAAATATGAAGACAACAATTTTGATTGGTTAACCGACTCTGAAGACGAAGATTAGAACGACGAAGAAAGGTTTTATGAAATCATTGTTATCTACATTTGTCAATTTAATTTACGTTAAATAAAAAACGTTTTTAAAGAGCAATAATTGAAGAATTTCTTAATTCTGGTTTTGTGGTAAAATATGTGAGAATTTGCTTAGCTTAAAAGTGATTTTAAAGGTCTAAGTGTGAGATAACCAGTGAAATAACAATACTCTTGATGGCTTGAAGGATTTCAACGGATTTTCGAACGCTTCTTCACTCCCTTAATTCTGCCAATTACGGATTTTCTACCCTACAGACTTGGCAGTACTGCTATATATATTGTTAGAAATTAGATCGACTAAAACATTATAGCTAAGAGAGCAAATTAATATTTGAATCCTATGCAAAATTTTTAAGGCAATAAACTAAAAACTACATATTTTTGGACTGGTTCAAAAGAGTTCATATGACACCCATATCTAGGACATCAAATTATTGAAAATACTGAATAATATTAATAAAACAATAAAAAATTTTACATACACCACGTGCACAATAAAAATCAGCGCTTTTTTCTTGTGTCAAAAACTTTTTCACTACCTATTTGAATAAAAAACCCATCCATTCTTTCAATTTCATTCTCTTCACTTGTAAAATTAAGTCTTCAAACAAAAATTATTTTGCTTGATTAAAATTTAATAAGTTATCAACTCTGTAAATTACATTAAAAGCCACGCCAAAGTTATACAGATTTTTAATTACCTGATCATCTGCTGCCAATAAACTTGTTACTACTACTACGACTACTACTACTACTGCTACTATGCTGATACCCGACTGTCATAACAAACTTTTGTAAATTAAGCGAAAAACACTGACATCTTCAACATCGTTTAAATCACATTATGCAAATTATGTCATACCCAATACTCCGCACACTCTCTCTCTCTCTCGCTTCCCGCCTTTAATTTGAACATAATGCCGCCATTAGGCGACATTCAAAAATAGCAAAATCATAAAAATTTCTTCATGATGCTCCATTGAGTTCAGTGTACAAGTGCTGGCATTACGTGCATAACGTAATATGTACGTAATTTAAATGACTTACGTTGAATACTTAATATGCAAAGCTGTCAGTGAAAAAAAAAAACAATCTTTTATAACAAATTAGGTGTGATTTTAAATCATATACCTTTGAGTAAGAAAGTATTAGCAGTTTTTAAGTTTGACACATGATGCGAACGATACTTTTAGCACAATGTCTATCGCTATCGATACATAAAATTGAAGAAAATCTAACGAACTGAGCAACTGAATAGGGATATAAAAAAGAACTCTTTTCATAAAATAATAAATATTTTTTGATATTTATTTAAAAATCAATATACTTATTCCCATTTTAAAATGTTCTACCTGGAAATTCAGCATACAAAACCAACAATGTAAGAAATGAGATAGCGTCACAAATCATACGTAGTTTAGCTATATAAACAATGTTATGTACTTTTTATTTTCTTAAGATATCGATACTTTTCTCAGGCAAACTGCTTTCAAAAAAAAAAAAAAAAAAAATTCTAACACAGCCAGTTTGTGTCAATAACCACCCTTTACTGAATTATTTCGATTTCCTTGAATACTTTGACTTATTTTGCTTTTGCTTTCTTGTAAATTTAATGCGACAAAATATCCAATTACTCTCAATTAGAGAACACTGTGGAAAAATAGGATTAAATTTAGTAGCAAAGCAAGAACAGAAGATGAAAAAGTTCATAAATGAAAGCAAAAGGAAACATTAGAAATGGCGCCCTTCTGACATAAAGGCGAGAAATTTTAAACGCAGTTTCTCCAATTTCTTATTAAGTTTCAAATTTTATGAAATTAGCGACAACAACAACAGCAAGCAGCATCAAGGAAAAATTACAAAAAAAAGGAGTCTTTTGACTGAAATGATTCTTCCTTTAGATTTGTAAGGTATTTTCTGAACTTTTATGGTGCGTGCGATTTAATTAATGTAACTCATAATTAATGACTATGGCGTACGGTAAATGTAGCAACAGGCGAAATATGAGTAGAAAAATTGTCCCAAAATAATTATATATTACGAAGTAGCAGAAAAATTTATGTATGCGAATTAAAGCGCAATTATGTGAATTTTTGAGAGATAAATTTCAACATGAATTGTAATTAGTTGCAAAAAAAAAATTGTTTGCTGTGACAATGTAATTCGTTGGAAAAATCTGAGAAAATTGTAATAAAAAAAATTGGTAAAAAAAATAATTGCTGAAAAAATTTTAATGTAAGTTTTCTAAAAAAATTGGGCTAAGGGCAAAATAACCTAAGGATAAGGGAAATAAAAATTCGGTAAAACATACATCAGATTATGAGCAAGATAACAATGACCAAAATCTAATATCCAGTTTTTCTTATAAAATCAAAAATTATGAAATAATATAAGACGCATGAAATGCCTTGATTTATATAAATAATTTTGAAAGCTTTTATTTGTTGATTTTAATATTTTGAGCGACTTTGTATTAAACAGATTATTAAAGCATTTTTTGTTAATTTTTTCAAAGTTGGCGTCAGTGATGGACTTATAAAATGTTTCAAATTTTTTGTTTTTGGTAAAAAATAAACTGAAAATCAACTCTGGGCATTAGTTTGTGTGAAACATCAGCTAGATATACTCAAATTAAATCCAAAACAAGCAAGCATTCATACTTCGTATGAAGCGCTAATAAAAATAACCAATAAATAAAATACTTAAAAAGAGCTGGCTCATTAGTTTAGCTGTGAAAACAAATTAACTCTTAGTGGCGTGGCACCGCCCACTTAAAAATAAATACCAATCCTTAATATACGATCTATATATCATGATAACTAATTTCTTCAAAATCGGTCCAGTAGTTAATCTGTGAGAAAGAATTTTCCGGTAAGAGGCGTGGCACCTCCCATTAAAGATATATATATGTATTTGATTTGGTTCAACCTAACTCTGTACCCAATATCATTAAAATCGGTTTATTAGTTTAGCAGCGGAAACGTATTTTTCAATTAGAGGCGTGGCACCGCCCACTTAAAAATAAATACCAATCCTTAATATACGATCTATATATCATGATAACTAATTTCTTCAAAATCGGTCCAGTAGTTAATCTGTGAGAAAGAATTTTCCGGTAAGAGGCGTGGCACCTCCCATTAAAGATATATATATTTGATTTGGTTCAACCTAACTCTGTACCCAATATCATTAAAATCGGCTTATTAGTTTAGCAGCGGAAACGTATTTTTCAATTAGAGGCGTGGCACCGCCCACTTAAAAATAAATACCTTTCCTCAAAAAATCCCTAAACTAAATTACATTAAAATCGTTGTAGCGGCTCAGCAATGACTGCGTTTTGTTCTGTTAGGGGGCAGTGCCACGCCTCCTAGAGTTAAACATGTGGAAACATATTTTCCTATTAGAGGTGTACCATCGCCTAGTATTGGAGAAAAAAATACATACGGCACTGCTCCTCTTCGCAACCTTTCCAAAAAAAAAAAAAAATTAATCGTCTAGGTTGCGTTATGGCAGTTAAAAATGGAAAGGCACTTTTTTGGCAATCGCCTTCCTATATACATACATATGTTTTTGAACAAATTTTCCATAAATTTTGGGCAAAGTTTTACTTTTCATAATAAACGATTTTTCATTTTTAAGGTTCAATTCTTTGTGAGAATATTTTAGATTAAAGCAAAATCATGTGAAGTATAGCAGAAATGAAACTATATGGTTTGTTTTAATCTGTTTCTAGCAAAGCGGGACGTTAGCAAACAAATTTTTTATATTCAATCTTTTTCACCACCAATGATCGAAAACTGAACTCATCCTAAGGACTTATCTTTGGGATTCCCAATATCAGATATACATATAAAATTTATTTATTTATTTAATAAAGATGGATAGAAAGTGTGGATAATTTTCCAAATGAGTATTCATGAGCTCATCATGCAAGTATGGCATACGTTTATATCAAAATAGAAATTACCAACGATAAGATTTACATTTGCACTTAAATTTTGAACTTACGAGTACTTAGCAGGAATTTATTTCAGTTACGCCAGTGCTATCGTGTTCGTAAGAGAAACAAATTCTAGATAAAATTATTTTATTTATTCCCACATTCTATATTTTTTTAAATTATTTTTCACGTTTAACAATCAAACGATGATGGTCATTTGTTCAATGTGACTTACGTCAAATAAGCATTCATTGTATAATATTTGGCAAAAGTAATGATTTTTTCCTGGAGATTAATTATCCAATCAGAGAACGCCTCTGGGGAAAATTTCAATAGAAATCAAAATCCATTAAAACAAATAAATGTTGACGGACTACTAATCAAATGACAAAATCAATCAAAGCGTTGTACATAATATGTATATAAAGTATTGCAAAAAAAAAATATTAATTATTTTTAAGAAAAAACTATGTAGGAATACCAATCAATCGATTCAATAATTTGTGCAAAATTTCGTAAATAAATAAAAAAAATTTAATATGAGTAACCGCAAGCGCAACATGGCGTATGATTGATATTAATTAATACTGTGTACACCCATCCCTCGATTTACGCGGTACTTCTTTTGCGCGGTTTTAAAATAACGCGGTTTCAAAATTTTATTTGACTAAATTTTTTTTTCAGCTAAAAGCACGTATAAGATATTTTTTTCACGTGGACATAAATAATATGACGAAGTTTCGTATATACATATGTAGTAAACATCATGGTGTAAAGACAAAGGTGGAGTCATGGTGTAATAACAAAGGTGGAGTAATTATGACATTTCTCTCATCATTTTCTGAATATTGGCCAGTAATAGACTCACATCGACATTTATCACCAATTCGACTTTATTGTGTTTCGTTTATTTTTGACATATAGTTGTTTTTCATTATTGGTCCCGTTTAGCAACTCCTACATTTTTGAAGCGTTTGAAGCAACTTTTTACTAAGTGGTATTTGTGTTAGGCTTTTCAGAATTCTATTGCGAATAAATAATTATGCTAAATCGTGCATCGGGTTTCAATCTGACACTAATAAGTCTTTTCTAATATTGAATAACAACAACAGCGACCAAATTTGTCACAATTAAACTATTTTGAGCAAAATTAGCAGCTTATCTTTCAGAAAGTTTTCTAGAACTTTATGCTTAAGCTCTGAAATTTATCAAAGCGCTTAACTATGTTGAAGGGGCAATTGAAATGTAATAATGTCAAAGTTAAAGCAAGTCAGCGAATACTCTCACGCTCTTAAAATGACTTCAACACTTATGGCTGTCCTTAAATACTTCACCTTTGTTATTACACCATGGTCAACATAATATTTTTTGGAAATATTTTGGTTTTACTTTCATGTTACTTTTTTATTTAATTTTCTTACTTTTTATAATTAATACTTTGGATATGTGATTGAATTTAAAAAATAAAAATTAATTCCATAAAATCTAATTATTTTATTTAATTATTATTTTTTATATAATCTCCAATTTTTCATTAGGTAGGTACGTACATATGTACATTATGGGTTCAGTTTACGCGGAATTTTTTACCAATTATTATGCTATTTTCTTTGAGTTCTATTGCTCGATTTTTAAATTCTGAAAACGTGGTTTGAATTACGCGGTTTTCTCAAAAACCTATCTACCGCGTAAATCGAGGGATGGGTGTATTAACTTTGCTTTAATGTACTGAACTGTAAAGAAACAACTTCAGTTATGCATATTATTTCTTATGGTAAACTTTTAATTTTAATATTGAAAAGTCCTTTAAAAGATTTTTTGTTTTTAAGCTTTAAATCCACAAGCTGATGTGCGCAACAGTGCGTATGATTGATTTTCAATGAAAGCACAGCTATTGTTCGCGTATATATTTTGCATAAATAGAATATAAATATCATTGTTGGTAAACTTTTTGCTTTAAATTGTCTGCCATACTCATAATAAGCTGTGCTTTTGTTCATTTTATTTTATATTGATGCAGACTTATTTTATTTACTTACTACTGTTTTTATCTCTCTTAGGGAGTAAAGTATCGTTAAGCTGCTTGATATTGTAGTAACTATAAGAAAAGATATTAATAACTTGCGCGAGATTCATAAAAATTATAAGTCATTCAAAAGAACATATAAAACTATGACTGAAAGTAACTCATCTTATGACACAAGTTCTTTCTTGTACGTTCATTCAATTTTTTTAAGTGTGTAAATAACTTTTTCGCTTAAATAAAGTTTGTATATTTTGCAATATATGATATAATCAGCACAGTTCCTAATAGCTGTATAATTTCAATTCAAGATAATGTTAAAAATAATTAGAAAAGTTATATGTAATGAATTGTTTATATAGAGTAAGCGAATTGCAGTAAAAAGTGGTTTAGACTGTATGAGTCAGGTTTTTGGTAATCAAAACTTCACGAAATTGTTACGCGATTTCCTGACTGCAATATTTATAGTAAAACCGGTTACGTATCTTCTACTCTTACTCTTAGCTCATTAGCAAGACCAAGACTACATCAGTCCTAATTCTGCTCTTGCGATCATAGGACTGTCTCAATCTTGAAAAGTGTGCAAGATCAAGACTGATTTTAGTCATAACTCTATTCATCCATCCCAATTTCAAAGTATTTGCACTGATTACTCAAAAATTAACTTTGATACTGGCACGGGTGTCATTTTAGGAAAAGTTCTTTGTTGTAACTCGTGAAAGTTACAGGCAAAATGATCGATACCGCTTGGTTTTAGATTACAAAAACTTACTGCGAAAAAAGGACAATAATGTGATCAAACCGCTTTCTGATCATTTCACTGCTGATGAAAAATCGAGATGAGCTGGCTTGGATAGGCAATTTTAGAACGTTACAATATGAAACCACTTGTTCTAATTAGAACCTTACTTCATTCAAATTGTATAAGTACATGGACTCAATTAGAGCTGATGTAACTTTACAAGACGTTCTGCATCATGGGCTATCTAACCATATAATTACGGTAGTAGCACGCTAGAAACGTTGTCAATAAAAAAGCAAACTGAATATATCTAAAGATCTATTTTGAAAGCAATATGTCATAAAAGTGGAGCATATTAACAAAGGAGATCTTTGTAGAAACTGCATGGAATCTTATGTTAAATCTTTCGATTTCTTGGTGAATGACCAACATTGCCGCATGTGCTGTGCCCCTTTTGTCTAATTTTTGTTTTCGTGTTGAATATTGTTACCCTATTTCAAAAATTAAGGTTTTATAAAAAACTACCATTGATTTCCGGTACCGCAGTATGTTGAGTAAATAGGAAATTACAATAAAATCTCTTGTTAAGGGAACTTCAGTTTTAGTTGCTTTTTTTTTCTTAAAAAAATATTGACAACTTCTATTATACTTTTTTTACTGAAGACAGATGAGTTTTTGAGCGATTTGCCAGTGTATTTAAGAAGAAAGTTATCATCGGTAAAAGTTTTCTAAAAATCATGATTAAGAAAATTCCTTCGAAAGTATATCATTAGAACCGATAACTTTGACTCATTTATCTTAAGAGGAATAGTTCTCATTCTGGTAATTTTTTTTTAATTGTTTCCTACAAGGATAAATATATGAACTATTCTTGATGAGACAATCTAAGAGAAACCCAACATTTATCTTCAAAGGACGGCTGTAAAATGCTTGACTTCCTGCAAATTGGCATATTTCCTTCGAACAACTTAGAGTGAACTAGTTAGCCTTTGAAAGCGGTACATTTACTATGATATATATGTATTTTAAAACTTTAATCTGCAAGCCGATAGCCTTTGCAGCTAGTGCTTACCTTTGTTTATTGTAAATTAATTTATAATAAATATATAATAATAATAATAATAATAATAATACTTTAATCAAGCAAAATGACATATTTGCACAAAACAATCGAAAAATATATCTTTTGTTTTCTAATTTTAAAGCAGCGTCCGAGATTCGTTTTTCGTCCTATACAAATAGATTCTGAGATCTTCATGGCCTTTTAAAATTGAATTTTAATCTTTCCTTATCAAATATAGCAAACTTTTTTACGAAAATTGTTTGAAGATAGCTCTTAAGAGGCTTGGAGGGGCCATAATCATATTTTGAACCCAATTATACACCTTACCCATCGATATGTATAAGGAAAGACTTTTACAAAATGGGCCCCAAGTATCATCACGGGACAAACTTAATTTGAATCATTGTGTTATTTTAGTTGACATCATTTCATTGACAAATATAATTTCTACAGCATTAACATCAAAACGAAACACTTACAATTAGGTTCACCATTTTCAATGTAATTCTGATATTATAGAAAATTTAAAATTTCATGAGTGTCATCCGACGCACAGAACTATTGCAATTTTATTGTTGAAAATTAGTTATAAAAAATATACGGTTCTACTTATTTAACTTTTATTTATGTCTTGTAAAAACGAAAAAATGGATATGTTCCGTTTTGATTGTTCACTACTCATATTGCAGATATTGAAATTCAGCTATGCCTTACCAAGATCAATTTAAAAAAGGGTACACTTCAAAAAACTATGTACGATTCTGACATGTACGAGTACAATATCTATGTATCGGTGTCGGTGTTTTTTTCCAACTATTTTGTTATTCACATCGTGAGCTTTTCTTTTTATCGCACGCATTTATCTTAGTTTCTCCCATATGTGTCATGTGTGAGTGCGTAAATTATTATTAAGTTATTAGTCGTATTCTTTTGTGTTTTATGGCACCGCATCGGCTTTTTTTTCATAACTTGGCAAATAATCTTCAATAATTAAGTTTTATTTCTTACTTTTATGGAACAGACGTCAACAGCCTTTCTGTTGTTTTTGCTGGGGATTCTTTTGTTTATCTGTAAAGATTTTATCATCTATCAAAAGAATTTTTGCGTGTTTGTTTTTGTTATTACGAGTCTTAGGTTTGACTTAAATATTACATTAATCTTTTGTTTCTTTAAACAAGTTATTAAGCGCACATGCTGGAGCATATTGAGTTTGCATACAACATGAATGATATCACTAACTAAGTATTATTATCATTATGAGAATATTTATTATGCTGCGATGACAAGGTCAGTTGTACTACATCTAAATGACAGAGCTATTTTCGATTTTATATCGCTAAGTATCTCAGCACTATTCTAGAAATCTTAAGTTTATATAATATGTATGTAAGCTCAGTACTTCTATCACTTTTGAGTTGAACTTTCTGAAAAACTTCACTATGTTGCGAACGCAAATTTCAAAGCTGCCGACTATATTCTTAGATGATACTATGTTTTCCCGAAAATATCTGCAGGTACTTGCCTACTGGCATTTAATTCTTCAGAAGAGTTTAAAGAACACGTAAAGTTTGGTTGCAATTTCTTCAAAGGCTTTTTGTCGTTTTTATACTCAATTACTTATCCTATATGGGGTTTTTGTTCCTACGCTACCCTTCTTCCTCTTAAGTTTAATTTCGCTCAATTTTAATCAAACTGCAACTTTTTTTTCAATTCAAAAGACAAAACAATGAAAAACTAAATCTTTCTACAATTTCCTTGCATTTATACTTTTTCCTTTCTCTTTTTATTTTCAGGAATATTTGGATGCAAGTGACATACTGCTTGCAAGCAATAACCATCTATATTTTACATCGTCGTTATCTGAAATGCACGATGCTTCCAACAGTGGCAGCAGCAGCAGCAGTAGCAACATTAACACCAATCCCAATAGTAATAAAAATAACAACAACCACAACAGCGACTTGAGCATGAGCAACAACACTGACCATCATTTACTGCTCGCCTCCGCCGCTGCTGTTGACAATCTTGATGAAATCAATCAAAGTGCTGAGCTACAATGTCTGCTGCAAGAACATATCGAAACAACGACCTTTGGGAATACCAGCGAATACTGCTTGACGCAATTTGATACCATACTCTGTTGGCCCCGTACAACGCGTGGCACGTTGGCAGCGCTGCCGTGCCTCAATGAGTTTCAAGGCATTAAATACGATATTACACGTAAGTAGAGCGGAGAAGAGGTGACTGGTACTTTAACCCATTTTGTACACAATAGCACAATAGATTTTTAATGTGGGAAAATAGAAATAGAATAGAAAATAGAATTGAATTTTTTTTTTTAAAATCTCAAATCGGTGTTAGCCCGAATCATTCCTAGTATTTATTTAAATTTTTTTGCTTTAATGACAATAAAATTTGGTGCAGAAATGTCGTTTAATCTTAACTTTGAAATTAAATGCAATTCGAAGGGATTGCAACTATAGGCGTGGCACCTCCTATATTCACAAAAAGTTGTAAGCCTTATTTTAAGTGAGCTGTTGCAGCAAGTGGTTGGAAATTTAATGTAGATAGCTTAGTTGCCATAAGGTATATCTGCATCAAAATCGGGCAAAATAGCAGCAGTGGGCGTGGCTCCTCCCATACGAGTAAAATATTATAAATGATATATCAAGCGAAATATTTGAAGAATTATTTTAAAATTTGGTGTACGAATTTTCTTAATTATTTGTGGATAAAAGTCGAACTGGTTTGTTTTAGAGGGTTTGTCACCGCCCTAAATTTTAATACTAAATCACAAATTATACGAGCTATTACGATAAAATTTGGTATGCGGGTGTCAATCACGGATGTAGTTTATTGAGCCAAAAGTAAACGGAAAAGTGGGCGTGGCATTAATCGGATTTACTTAAACAGTTTTCCACTTTTTCGATATTTTCCATATTTTATCGACTTCTTCTACCGCAAAATGAAAACTTCACTTATTCTTTATAGTTAGTGAAATGACTTTTGATTTAAGTGTTCGAAATGGGTTAAGCCAAGCAATATATCAAAATAAGAAGAAGATATTGAAAAGAGCAAATGTTTGCTGAGTCGAGTAACAGGAAATTGTGTCTTCTACGACATGAACACAACAGCAGCAGTTGCTGCTGCATTTTTAATGTCCTGAAAGAACATCAACACATAATCTTTGTTTACTACCTCCTCCTACGACTTTAATCATGAGTGCAAGAACTTTAACCCAAATGCAAAATATAAAAAAAAAAACACTTACAGAAATAAAGAAATTATTTTTACGTTGGTTGCTTAAGAATTAATTAGAGACATAAAAGCTTTGTGCGTATTTAAAATCAAAGACTTTAGTCGAAATTATCTTAATCTCACGAAGGGTTAATATGCACTTCATGTGTGCAGTGAAAAATTGTGTAATACTAAAAATGAAAGCTATCTTCATCACAAACTTTGTTCACTAATCCAGTGGCCTTATCTCATGTTACCTGTGGGTTTACGAGTAGCAAATTTGAGCTATTATGTACGTGCATGTATAGTACTTACTTGGTGGCTCTTAAAAGTCATGTTACTAGATTCTTCAAAGTGACTACTTTGTTGTTTGTTGACAGCAAAAAACTTTTATTTTTTGACAATATTGTTGAATAAAGTTTTGTAGGGGACTTATTTTTATGATATTTGTAAAAGTGCAGTACATTTAATTGAATATTATAAAGTCATAAAAATTTATTTTAGAAGTTTTACTTCTTTTGAAGTTTCAACTTTTTGATACAAATAATATCTGTTATTTCTTAGAAACTGTAATTGGAGATGTTTTACAATAACAGGATTATCTCATTGTTATACCTTACCCTATGATAGGACGTGTTTCTTATGTATTCTAATTATAGCTATGCGGTTCTTGCTTACTAGCATTTTTGAGACTATGACACAGCTTTTCTTACTGCAAACCGATAGAGCCACTCTCAAATTTTGTATGTTTGAATGGTGAATGTTTCAAATACGTTTTTCATGCCGTAATAAAAAAAATAAGGCTTCGAGCATAGCAACCAGACAAATTGTCATTACCTTAGCCACAATAAAAAATATGATCTACAGCTTCATCGACAAATTTCTCAATTAAAATTTTAATGATTTTTTAAATTTTATTTGTCAATACACCGTTCTACATTAATGCGTATCTTTTCAAACATATTTCTTATCTTCCCCGTATTTCTTTCCTTCGTTACCATATTTCGAAATGTTTAGAAAAGTTGAATGAGGTTTAAAAACTCAAAAAAATTTTAATAAAGTTGAAAGAGATTAAAAAATGTTGAAAGAGTGAAAAAATATAAAAAAATGTGGAACGTTGGAAGAGGTTGAAAATTCGAAAAACTATTTTGAAAAATTTAGAAAATACAGAAAATTCGGAAAAAAAATGGAAACTGTTGAGAAAAGTTGAAGGAGGTTGAAAAACTCGAAAAAAGTTGAAAGAGGTTATAAAGGTCGAAAAAAATTTAAAGAGGTTGAAAAAGTCGAAAAAATATGGAAAGTTGATTCCACAGTCTCTATGAGACGCCTTCATACTATTCGATATTAATCGGAGATGGAATATTTCATTAAATTTGTGAACTATTACTTTTAGAAGTTTTTGCTTTTACGATGCTTTTCGATTGCTTTTGTCTTTTTCGACTTCTTTTATACTTTTTGATACCATTCTCGTTACAATTTTTCGATATTAATCGAATCTTTTTGTAACTACTTAGTATTGGATAGATTTACACCTTTTTATTACTTTTCGAACATTTTGTCATTCGATACTTTTCCGTACTTTTCCGAGACATTTTAGCTTATTTTACTTTTCGGTACCGAAATTTTTGTAAAATTGAGATAAGTAGTAGGCTTTTTCGATGTCATCACATAGTTTACGATGCTTTTGGATTCTCGTTTGACATTTTCCAATACTACATACTTGTTGACTTTTGTCAAATTTTCGATACATATCGACTTTTTGATGCTACAACTATTTTAAATTTTTGTAACCATTTCACTTCATTTCACAATTTAAAAGATATTGCACTGAATGTAAGATGTATTACTATTTTTATGATTTATAAATACATATTAATGTGTCCCTGTAAAGCATTCAATGTTTTCTGTTTCATATTATTATCAACGGTTAAATGGCTCTATTGCCACAAATAGTCGGTAACATTTATGCCAGAACTACTATGACTCATCTATAATTGATGGTTTCATTAAAATTTATGAAATACATGATTTCTACAAACAATCTATAAATCAAACTCGTGAATTTATATTCAACTATTAATAGTCAATATCCCTAGTAAACTACTTGTACTGCCGCCACAAGCGTTATACAAGAAATTTCGTGCAATATTTCAATTGAAAAACTTAAATTGAAAATAAATTCAGCAGGAAGCAGCTGCAGCAAGACCGATGAGACTATGGGAAAACTCTTACATCGATATACCCATGTTAGCTCTGAGTAATGTACTTCATACTGCAGTATTTTTGTTTACATACATTCCTTTGAGTACAAGTGGCCACATTGCTGATGAAATGCTTGTTTGTGTCAGTATGGACAGTAACTTTATTTATGATGTTCTTCGTTGTTCGGAGAAATCGAATAAAGAAAATGCAACTATAGTCGGTTATGGCAGACTATGATATCTTAATATGACAGCAAAGTTGAAAATTTGTAAATAGTTATGTTAAGAAACTCTAAGCAAATAAAGAACTATAAATTATCTTGGTGAAATGACAAGTAAAAAAAAAGATTTCTAAAGAAATCCATCTACTTTCCCCTATTGTGCATACTACAGACTTTTAAACTAACAATGTGCCAACCCAAAAAATGCACTTTAATGTACATAAACTTTTAAGCATCAACATTTTGTGAAACTTTAAAAATGCAGCACAGCTTAAATCAACAAAGACAACTTTACAAAAAAAAAGAGGTCGAATAAAGAATGCAACTGAAGCACTTTTGTGCGTACAGCAAAATGTTGCTTTGAAACACCCACCATGATGTGTTAAGTGAGCATGGCTACATGTTTGGGTATCCGACATTTGTATGCGTTTGGTCATGTTGCAGTCAGTTGGTAGTTATGTTGTTGGTCAATGGAACAATGCAAGAATTTCATGAAAATCAAGCAAAAACAAAAGGAATGCGAGAAAAGAATGCGAAGCAAAAAAATGAGGGAAAAATACCCATAACAAGTTGTTGCTGCGTGTGGAAATTGTAAGCCCTAAGGATAAATATACGTCGGTTGGTCCTTTTTTCCGTTTGTTTGTCAAATCCTCCGCTCTTTATGTTTCACGTCGTCCATTCTACTTTGTTTCTTAGTGCATGCACTATGGTTATTTTTGATATATTGCTTTTTATTGCAATTACTTCATATAGAATGTCGTTCTTGCTCTGTATTCCTCGGCATGATATCGCCCACTGTGCATCATTTTCTCTTTTAATCTTGTTTGATGCCTTTTTTATGCTTTGTTTGGATTGTCCGTTATATTTTTTCACAACTTCTTTAAAGGTACGCGTGCTAAAGATTGATGGAGTCATTGTTTACATAACCATGTACCACGTCTATAGCATATCGAGTCTTGCTATGTGCAATCTCTACTGCGTATCTTTCAAATTGCTATATGTATGTAAATAGAGTATGAAACTTTTTCATATATATTTTATTTTAAACTCTGTCAGCTTGTCAAAATATTGCAACATGAGTTGTCAGTGATATATATTGCACGTTATCTATATACATATATGTATGTATGTATGTAAATAGGCAAATGGTAAACGGTTAGACCGCTTTTTCATAGCCATAACACAACATAATCGCTTATTTTTTTTTTTTTTTTGTTGGAAATGTTTTTTTTTTTTAATATGTAGTAGGCAGCGTCGCGCCCCTAAAAAACATTTCCACGGCTAAACTAATGGATTTATTTCAATGAAATTTGGTTTGAAGATAGATTGAACTCTAAGACAGGTTTTAGAAACTTAAAATTCTTTTAGGGGCACTGGGAAGAAACGCGGTCACGGCTGAGCCGCTTCACTGATTTTGCTGAAATTTGATATGGAGATAGGTTGAACCTTGAGTAAATATATTTCTTTAGACTAGACGGAGCCAAGCCCCTAACAAGAAAAAACCGTTTCCACCACTAAACAAATGGACCGATATAGATGAAATTTGATATGGAGATAGATTGAACCCTGAGTAAAAGTATTTGTTTTTAAGTGTGTAACGCCATGGCCCTAGCAGGCAAATTAGGCCGTAATCGACTGAATTTGATGAAATTTGCTATAGAGATATGTACTTATATTGAACTCTATGAAAGGAATAGGGCGATAACAAATAAAATAGCTCTTTTTTATATCAGTTTCTTAATACCGAAAAATATTTTTGTTTTTTCACTATAGTGGTAGAATTTGAACCACTAAGTGATTTCTAGTTACTTTTTGGGTGCTAATCAACACTCTAAATGGTGCAAGTAATCATATTAATATGGCATCAAAATTTTGTCGTCTAAGTGTCATGAAATTCTAACTTATATTGTCAATACGTGACAATTTTTATCGGTCTGTTTGTGAGCTGGTCACAACTGAACCGATTTCAACGAAAATTGAATTACGATATAAATTACTTTTTATCCTGAAAAGATGCAGAAGCATGGCATCTTTGTACTTGTGGCAGCAATTGTTGAGAAATTTTTATATTGTCTGAATGTCTGCCTTAAGCATCTGACAAAATGTGGGCGGAATTGTAAAACGGGGCATGGCATATTCAATACCATATAAAAAAAGCGCTTTATCATATTTTGACAGCTACAGTTATAAAATGTAATCCACTTTTTAAATCTCTTCATCTATGGCAATTTAAGTTCTAAAATTTTATACATGGAAGTACATAAGTATATTGTGTCTACCAAATGCCTTCCAAAATATGGCAGAGATTGAGCAACGGGGCGTGGCAACTTTCATACAAAAAAAAATACTTAAAAGGCCATATATTCGCGGAAAAAAATTTAATTATTTATTAAAGTTATAACAATGACATTCATTAGAATACTGTCACAGATACTTCTCTACGATAACACGAAAGTTGATAAGTAAAACAACTGCACTAGCACGTGCAGAGATGTATTACTGTTGCAAAAACTTTCGAACTCTTATGAATTTTATATTATATTTTGCCTAATGTTAATTACTAGCCTGAATTATAAGAACATTGATCAACTTTTACTTTTAGTAGCTCAAATATAATCCACAAGTAGTAATATATTCACAAATATACGTAAAATAAAACAAAAATCTAAATAAGAAGCAGTTCATAACATATATTTTTTAAATAATTAAATCTATGTAGTTTTTGAAAGTCTCATCCTTTTCATTCCGATTTTGTATGAATAACCCAAAGTTAAATTGAAAAAATCGACTTAGCCAAGTCTTCAGTAAAAATGATCTAAAACCAGAATGCCCAACCCGAAGCTCGATTGGCTCTTACAAGAATAGCAAAATATATCGAGCAAATTTCGACGAGCTTATTTCGTTTGTTCCAGTTAAATCATTTCGGTTCGCAACCACCGCATTCTTTTTGTTTGTGTAATTTTAATCTTCAAGGCACATTGCCGCTGCATGCTTTTTGTTTGTGTAATTTTCGTCTCCCAGGCGCGCTGACACGTTCAGCTCTTTCCGTCAATTTATAATCGCTGCTTTTTGTTAGTGTAATTTTATTTTCAAGTCATTTGCTCAATCAGCTTTTGTTATTTGTTTTTTTTTCTGTATGTAATTAGGTTGCCGCAACTAATTAAAGAATTTTCGTCAACTTCAGACTTTTTCATAAAAAGTTTTCAAATTAAATAAAACTTACAAATTATTTTTCTCAGGTTTTTTCTGTCGCTAAAACTTAAAGATTTCTTTCTAAGCGCTTTTATCTTCCCTTTGTTTTACTTTTATTTGCCATTTCTAATTACGTTAAAGTTTCTGTCAACATCGATAAGATAAGTTCAGATTACTTAATTTTTCGTTAAGTTCCTAATAATCCTATAATTCCCTTACATCGTATTTTACTAACATAAGCAAAAAAAAGCTTCAATTGCGTTATCACTTTACACATACCATTACACGATAGACAACAAGAACAATTTAACAACTAACTCCATTGCAATTTGCAATGACTTTATTAACGCGAAACGCACAATTTTTCCAGCTCTTCCATTCAACTAAATTGAAACGCCTTATAACTTAAGTAGTTCGTCTGGATGAGGGAGGCAGGGAGTGTTGCTCCCGGAACTGAAATGCGTTCCTTTTAAAAATTCTAATCATTTTTTTATTTCGTCTGCCATCTGCCAGCTTTTTTATCTTACGATATTAATCGCGCTTTTTTTTCTGCTGCTGGTACTGTGGCAATTCTCTCTTTGTGGCTTCTAAGTAAAAACTTGTTCCCGTTCTTATACTTTACCTCTTAACTACTATAATGTGTTAGCAAATTTACAAACTAGAGCACACTCCTCTGTGCTTAAGACTATGATGCGCGCTTTAAGTCATCAAGGCAACGCCACACCCGTTTTGATTGCGTGTGTAATTTTTTTCCAGCAGTTGCTTAGCGATTTAAAACATTTTTCTACTTCAATAACTTTAAATTGATTTCTTAATGCAGGTTTGTCGTGTTTTTCCTTCATTCTACTGTCGCCTTCTAACATTTTCTGGTATCCTGTTAGTCGTTTACACGTAGTAATTTCCTCATACTTTGGTATCTTTTGTAAGAGCGCTTTTTTTCGACTTCTCTATTTATTATCTTGTGAATTTTCTCACATCAAACCGAGCGTGTTTGTGTCTATTTATATCCATTATTCGTATGCTTTGTATTCAGTTTCTTTCTTTCATTTCATTGGTAGCGTAATCATTTGCAGTTGATTCGTTTAAGTTTTTCACTGTCAGCAGAGTTGCAGTCTTTTGTTTTTCCTTAGAATTCTCTTGCTACATATGTATTTTTCAATAAGATAAAAGGTTGATGAAATTGTATTTTAGGAATTATTCAACTGTTAGAGATTGAAGACTATTTCGTAATCCCCTTACACATGTGTTAAAACAGAAAAGTTTTAGTCCATTATAAATATTCTTAGATGGAACTGACATAGGTTTTTATCAGAAAGTAATTAAAAATTTTAGAAAACTGGTACACAAATGCGATGAGAGAAAAAAGTTTGAAATTCAAAAAAAAAAGCGCGCAATTACCAATCTCCTAAGATCAGAGAGTCAGGCCCGGATTTACCTTAGAGGCACACTAGGCCAGTGCATCAGGCGGCAAATATTTAGGGGCGGCAAATATTGGGAACTTTGAAATTTTTTTTAAGTAGGTGATGGTGAGCGCTACACAGGGGGAAAAAGTACGAATACTTGAAATGGTCTACCTAAAAAATGTTGAGAAGCAAAAAAAAAAAGTGAAGAAGGACAGCAATTTGTGAACGGCCTAAGGTCGAGAAATTTCTAAATCCGGGCCTGCAAAGAGTTTTATATATTTTATTGTTTTGCAAACATATTATCTTATAATCAGTTACCAAATATTTTTTTGAGTCACACTCAAAATAGACGCATATACATATACATATATTATGCATATAACAATTTAAAAGTGGAAAAGTTTCGTTCAGATTGAAATTTGTTTGAAAAAAAAACATTGTAATAATCAGATTTTTAATTTCTATGTCAATATAAATATAGTAGTCTTGGCTATTAACTATCGTAAGTAAGACAGTAAGTAATATTTCCTAGTAAGTAAGTGTTCTTCAAAAATTCTTATTCGAAGAAATCGGAATTTGGAATCGAATTTTTGAACTTCAATGCAAAGGAAACCGGAATTTGGAATCTGCTTTTCCAATAAAATGGAAAAACTATAAATTAATTTTTAATTCTAATTTTCCACCAAAAGCGGCATTGCAGCAATCGATTCATATCGATATCATTTCGATTCATATCCTGCTGTACTGAAACTTATGTATATTTGAGACTTCTGAAATAATTTAAATTTTCGATATCTTGGAGAAAAAACGACATATTGATATATTTCAAAGTGTTTTTTAAAAAGGAATAGTAATACTTGCAAATGGCACATCGAGTTTATATGAGAAAAAATAATTGGTGGTGTAATATACGCCCGAATATTCTAAATAAACTTGGTTTTTTCATTTTTAAGTAAAAATATCCCAAAAACCTGACGTGATGGAGCGATTCTAAGGTGATCGTAATCGGATTAAGCGACTCCAAAAACATATAGTAAATAATGTCTCCCCTCCAGATTATAGAACCAAATTATTTTTCGAGATAAAGCACCAAATCTAAAGAAGAAAAAAAAAACTTTGTTTTTAATTCGGCATACTTACTTTTCAAAGTTTTTTATATTAAGAAAAACAAGATTAATCCGAAAACATACATGATTTATACTTACAATTAAGGACTGTCCCAGAAAAAAATTACGTTTTGTTTTTCAGTTATAAAAAATTACCCAATAAATTTTTTGGTCTTTTTTCTTTTTTTTAGTAATAATGACTAGTGTTCAGAATATAAATAGCTAAAAAGTAATTAACATTTTTTTCGTTTCTATAAAAAAATTTTACTTTTTTTTAAGGCCCTTCATTCAATTTAGCACAGTTGTTAAGTCTTGTAATTTTTTTACAGTCTTACCACTCTTTCGAAGATATCTTTTCATTTGAGCCGTTGAAGAATTTGCTATTTTTGGTACAAAATTGATCCTTTTACTTTGATACCGTGCCATCGTAGCTTTAAAGTAATGAGAGGTTTCTAAATCAGGCCAGAGCATCACTGTACCCTCATCTGTACAAATAAATGGTGGAACACGTTTTTCGAGGCACTCGTCTATATAAACTTTGGAATTGATTGTGCTGCTTCTGAGGCCACAGATGCATATGGCCTGCCAAACCATATATTGCTTCGGAAATTTCGAAATTTTTTTTTTCTTTGAATTTACTAGGCACATGCCCCTTCTTCGGTGACGTATAATATTCGTGCCCAAGTAGCTGCCTTAAATCTGCTTTAACGTAAGTTTCGTCGTCCATAACGCAGCAATAAAATTTAGTCAGGTACTTTTCATACAATTTTCGGGCTCGAATCTAATCCATCAACTGCTTTTCATCAGAAAGGTCTGATACTTTTTGAACTCTATATTTCTTCTGCTTACTTTTCTCCGTTATACTTTGTACAGTAGATTTTGATGTACTTGCTCTAGCCACCATATCTCGCACTGAGGTGTTGGGATTCTGCCCAAAAAGACGATTCACCTTCGCCGCTACCTTTGGGATAGAAAATTCTGGTTTCTTGCCTAAACATTTTTTTCGGGAACAGGTAGACCCTTCTTATATTTAGAAATAACCGTAAAGAGAGTTTTATCTGATGCACCAACTATTTTTGCCATAGCTGAATATTTTAATTCTGGATTTTGCAGGTATGTGGACAAAATCAAATCGCGGACTTTTTCTTGCTTGCTAGATATCTTTGTCGTTAGAAGTGCTATCTTCAAGTGTTATACATCATATCAAACGTCACTTTATGTCAAACAAATATTGTGTCTTTTAAGACGTATAAGAATATCAGGTAGAGTATAATCTTAAACATCAAAAACGTAAGTTTTTTCTGGGACAGTCCTTAGCTACGTTTGAATGTGACGCCAATTTCGCTATATTCATACAAATATTCCCGTAAATTTCTGGCCAGGTCATATTTGACCATTCAATGTAGTAAAAAGTATATATCCTTATAATTATCCTTGTGCAAATTTTTTCGTCTTGATTTTTTATTGATAGATAGCCAATAAAATTCTGGACAAAGTTAAGGAATTTCAAGTCGTTACCTCAATTGGAAATATATTTAAAAAACAATTGAAATTAAAATGGCCAGAACCAGCTAACCATCGGAAGGTTAATAATATCCGACAGAAGAGAAAATTGCATTTAATTAAAAATTCTCTTGAAATGATTAAATTCAATTGATAGAGTTTTTTTCATTATCAAAAGCCACGTAAATCTGGAATATCTTTGTTGGGTGCATGCACACTGAATTGTGAAATGCAACAAATTGTTTTTATTATTTCATAGTCAAACACGCATAGCACGCATACACTTGAACACTTCCGTGTGCATTAGGGTGATTCAATTTTTTTTTTTATTTCAAACAGTTTTAATAGTAGCAGGTACACGAAAGAAGAATTCTGGTGAATTTGAGCTCATAATATTAATATTTACTGGTGGCTCATCGAGCTTTTCTGTTGTCCATACCATTTGTATGGGAAGAAATGGCGCACTAGATAATTGTCTCTATATCTCGTGAAAAAAAATGTTACAGAAATGAGACCTAGCCCATCCGAAAGAGCATAAAATTTTCAATAAAAAAGAGTCCTATTATTTTTTCGTGGAAGCAATATTTCGTTAGTTTAGTAGCTTTCAAAATTTAAGGATATTTCGAAAAAAAAAAGTTTGAATCACCCTAGTGTGCATGCAAATACACACAGACAATCCACATTAACATTTTAACTGCAATCGTTGCAGTGCGAATAATTCAACTCACATGCAAATGAACTTTAATTACATTTACATATTTCCATTTCATTTTTGCTTTTGCATTCTGCGCTTTTTAAAGCGTTAACCTCTCGACACGCACACCAGCAACTTTATGATCGGCGCTCTTTTTAATTCTTATACTTTAAATTTTTTTCACCCTCTTTTCTTTTCTCTTGCAGAAAATGCCACACGCTATTGTGATCTGAATGGTACGTGGGAGAAATATACTAACTATGATTCATGCATGCATCTGCCAGCAACATCTACGGTACCGGAATTTGAGCCAATCATAGAGTTACCAACTATCATTTATTATGTCGGATATACAATTAGTCTGGTGTCACTGACGTTAGCGATTATAGTTTTTCTCTATTTCAAGTAAGTGAAACTACTCATTGTTGTTGTGTTATTATTGTTGGTGTGAAGATATTTACAATTTTTTGTTGGTAATTTGCTACTGCATATATGTATATACGAGTACGCTTGAGTAAAAGAGTTTAACTTACCTATGTTTGAAACAGTTACGTTTAAGAATTTTACGTTTGCATTCCATATATCAATTTACTAATCGCTTAAAGTTCCCAATGGAGTACACAGCTATCCAAGCTGAAATATACATATGTATGCCATCAGATATTCTCCATTTGATGGATTTGAAAGTCGCAAGTCCCTCAAACTCCTTCGACAGCATAACGTCACGATATTTTGAGTCTCAGGTTTGCATTGTCTTCTTAGATAAGAAGATTTAGTGCCTCCATTGCAGTATCGCAATGGAGGCACTAAAAGGTTTCATAAGGAAATTCGCATGCCAAATGACGTCTCAAGGACATTTCCTAATAATTATTTGCGGTTGCTCATATATTACCTAATGCCCTTAGTGGAGTTCGGGAAATGTGACAGTCTGTGAAATTTCATATGACAAGTTGTCAGACAGGGTGGAAGTAGCTTTACGTTTAAAATTAAATACTAGGCAATCTTTAATGATTCCGATTTTTCCAAGAATTTTAATTGAATTCCTAATTTTAATTTTGATCGAAAAAAAATACTTTTTTCACATATTTCCATCGAATGAATCTGATCTTCTCCTTTGATCTTAAAACTTATAACTAAAAAACGTTTTTGCTTTAATCACTTTTAATTTGATGTAATTTTTGTTTGCAAATTGGTAAATATTATGTAGAAATTTTTTCGAAAATGTTAGATTACCTCCGGAAAAATTGAAAAAAAAAAATGTCTAAAATTAATATTTCGAAAACTTTCACAAAAACAAATTTTAAGTATGATTTTCGAATTCAATGGCCAACTGCACAACAAAATGTCTGTAAACTAGTGTAATAATAAAGTCTCACAATGGGCTTTTCTATCCACCGAGTATTATTGCCATTATTCAAAGTTATCTGTTCTAACCTAACCTATTCTTTATATTCTAATAAAAAGAATTTCAGATTTCATGTTCTTTACAATATTTTGCAAATGCTCTTTTTTTTAGCTACAAGCGTTTATAATAAATTTCAGAAGACACTCATATTTAAGTAGGACTCTTCTAGCAGTCATAAATTGGAGCGCTCTTTAAATGTTCATTTAAAGGACTCTTTCTTTTAAGTGCGCTGCTTAAATTTTATGAAGAATCTTTGATGAGAATTGCTTTAGAATCAGCTCTCAAATGTTGAACTTATTTTCTAAAATTTAATTCTGTAAAAGTATGTCACTCTTATACAATGAAAGCGATTACTAAAAAAGGAATTTTCTCTCTCGCTTAAAAATGATATATTTTTCCTTTAAAATTATGAGGTCACTTTGTCATAATTAGTAGTGTAGCAAAAATAACATAAAAATGTCATTTACTACCATAGTGTTGCTCATTATTTTTTAACAATGAAGCTTTTGCATTTTTTTTTTTTCATTTTGGATTCAGCATGCAGACATGCAGACTAATGGCATTGTTGCAAAAAATAGCAACATCGAATTACTAAACCGCAATTGTATTTTTGTTAGTGTATTTTAAGCATTGCGAGTAACTACTTTTAGATGATGCCAACGGTTGTGGTAAAAAATTAATGTCTTTGTCCTCGCACATTTATTTCTCTGCGTCACCAGTTGGAGCGTGTTAGCTAGTATGTGTGTGCAAACAGCCAAAACAATTAACCATACATTGTAACCTCAAAAAGATGCACACACATGCATATACGCAGTAGAAAAGGATTCACTCCAAAGGTAACACCTACTCATGTCTGTGTGTGTGTGTGTGTGTGTGTGTGTGTAGTGAAAGAAAACCGGAAAATAGCTGTACAGCGTATTTGACACCACCACAATGAAGACACGTTTTTCATTAATTACACACACTGTGTTATTTTATGCTGTACCACCTACAGTAGAAGAAAACAGCAACAATGTGAAATCATAGCACAAATTCAGAAAAAGCAAAATACGGGGCTGAAGAACTGAAACCGGATTTGTGAAAAAATTACTACTTTTGTTTACAAAGGATGTAATTTTGGTGTTGCCTTGAGCACATAAGCCATAGAAATAAAAGTGTTGTAATAAAAATGATTAAAAAGCTCACTGTGCCAACATCCCGTAATTCTAAGAAATATTACGTTTAGAATTATTAAGATTAAATAACAAGTCTTATCATATTTTTATAACAAGAAAAATATATTTATTAACAGGGTGGTCCATTTTAATTTCCCCATGCTTGTATCTTGTGAACTAAGTAAGATAGTGATAATTGTTTTAGGCAAAAGTTATAAGTTTTCTAAGGACCTTGAAACCAATCTTCAAAATTCAAATTCTAAGTTAACTGTTAAGATTCCAATATTTTTTATTGTAGATTTGTATTGTATGGGAAAAAATATGTATGTCTTGTATGAAAAATTTTTCTTTGGAAACTAAACTTATTGCTGATAATTTTTATTTAAAAAAACAGAGCTGATCTCAAATCGACCTCGAAATTTAGCTTTTCCCTAAAACATTTATCTCTATCTTACTTTGTTTTCGAGATATTGTCCTGGGGAAATTAAAATGAAGACCCCGGTATATCTTATCTACCAACTAATCCATAACAATAGACTTACGGTCAATTAGCAAAGATCAATATTCATGCAAATTTACAAATCCATTCAATCATAGTTTGCGACAAAAATCCAATTTTTGAGATTTTTTGTGGTTGTTGCGAGAAATGAGAGTCCCGGAAAAATAATTTCTCGTTTTGCGAGAAAAATTTCACAAGCCTCAAAAAAAATGTGTAGCTGGAGAGCCCGCTGTAGAAAAATCGAGTGTATAAAATTACAAGATGAGATATAGTAATGCATTTTGGTGAAATTAATGAACCAGGATTGCCTTACCAAAGCCTGTCCCGATGCCCGAAAATGTCTGAACTTTAGCTAATTTTGTTGTTTTAATTAAAACTGTGTAATATTATACCTCAAAATGTATGCCAAATGATAGAACTTTGTTATTGAATCCTGTCCCAAGCATGGATTTCCACCGGTTTTTTTGGGTCAGTTTTCATGAATGAATATAGCAGCTTGAAATGTATGCCAAATAAAACTAACCTACAAAAAACGCATGCAAAAATATAACTTTGCAACTGGAAGCAAGAAAGTAGCTTCAATTAACTATATATGTAGCTCCTTAAATGATTTATGAACTTAATATTTTTCCCGCGAACAATACCCAAACAAAATGTTTTGAGATAGCGTATGCCTTTGTACTGATATCATCTTTAAAAAACTATAATAAAAAAGGAGGCAAAAAAAGACATGAAACACTCCTTGCTTTGCCAACCGAACAAACTATTTGCAACACACATTTTGCATTTTATACTTTTAATGGCCCCAAGCCAATATTTTTTTTCCCTTATCTTCTTCCTTTCTGTCTACACTTTTGAAAATTATTTACATGCTTAACATTTTATGCTCCTAAAAATAGGCAACATATTTTTATATTTACATTTTTTTCCTTGCTTTCTTTTTGCTGCCATTGTTGCTGTCGCGCCTGCTGCACCTACAATTTCTTGCATACTGCTACTTCCAACAATATCGCTCGCCTTTACCAACATTGCTGACATTGTTGTAACAACTACTACAATAACTGCAACCAACTAGAGAATTACGCTGTTTGCGAAATTCAATTCATGCGAATTTATTTTTTACATATATAATGTCAGCGCTATTTTGGATACTGACATTATCTGTACAGGTATATACTAATGTTCATTTGTATGCTAAGCAATTTTATATTTACCAAGTAGAATTTTATATGCGTATGAGTATTAATGTATGCGTATGCATTTCAGCGCTGTAAGCCTTTACATATTTTATTTCCTAATAATTTAATATCTCGCTGTATTTTAATAAAATGTTATGGGGAATTCCTTTTTATTATTAATGTTAGCATTCAGGACAATTAAAAGTAACAGAAAAAGGTGGGCAAACAACAATTTTAATTTTATTTCTAAGGCATGTTAATGCAATTAACACACTTTTTTTGGAACATCAGAACCAAAAAAGGGTGACACAGAAATTATTGGAAAGTACAAAGTAATCACAGAAACAAAACATTTGAAAACAAAGCGTACTTCTTTTGGGAGTACACTACTCTTTTTCCTGTTGTGCTGTGCCAACTGTACAATTTTTTTTACTTGAAAAGTGAAACAACCCTGAAAAAGCCTACTGGGGTCCCCCATTTAAACGATTTTTATTTTATTAATCACCTATTTTTCTTTTTCCGTTTTTTGCAACTTTATGCATCTCTATGAGCAGGAATCTCTGCAACTGGTTTATTGAATTTTTGGATTGACATTTTCACTATCGTAATGATTTTTGAGACGAATATTTTTTCACCACTTTTTTCTCTAAAATGGTTCGTCACGTTAAGCATATTGCATCAACAAGCAAGGAGTCAAATGGAGGCCTCAAATAAAAAGAATAGAAACATATTTTTTTTTTTTTTGTTTTGAAAATATTAGGAATATCGTTCAGATTGAGGATCAGTAAAACTTTAAATTTTTTTAAATTTACTACCCTTATGATATTCTTTATTACTTTCCATGTAGTTTTTAATGCTAGATTAAACAGGTAAAACTTTTTTTTGTTGAACATGCGTGGTTTTCCAGCGTCAAAAATAACAAAGAAAGCTAAGTCTTAAAAATTAATTTTCAAACAATTCGTAGTTAGCATCTTAAATTTTATAGTTTCTCGTTCCAGAAAACTAAAGAAGCTAATCCTGTTTCCTTCAATTGAAAACCGTACAATGGAAATCTAAATAGCACTCTGTCGTTAACTTAAATGTCAAAGAAATATTGCTTCTAAAGATATTTCCCATTTATATTTCTTTCTTTGAGTTAACATTTTACAACTCTGTTTCAAGTAAATAATCATACATCATTTTTGCACAATCATAAGTATGGACTTTTATATCAAAGGTGTATAATATAATCCATTAAGTAGAAGATTGCTGATTGAAGATTGCGCAGCTTAGTGGGAAAAATATATGGAGGTTATGATTGCCTTGAAGAGCTTATATGACAAAGGGCTTAGTTATTTTAATAATATAAACTTACTATGGAATAAGAAAATTTAGCATATGGAAATTGTAATTACTATTTGTTCCACTGCCAATTCATAGACGTTTATGATCTAAACTAATGCAGTCTTCCATCTTTTTTGATACTGAGAATTACCCAGTTTTGAAAGTCAAGTGGTTTGGTCATAATAATAATAATAATAATAGCTTTTTTCACGAACTCATTAGCTGTGAACTAAAATTGCAAATTGTAAAATCGTACAAATTAAAACTAAAGACAGGAAAACTATTCAATACAAAGTAGAAGATCTGTATCGGGACTTTGAAACTTTGTGTGGAAATTCTTTAATGCCTTAGATATTGATTCCTTTGACCTTTGACAAAATGCCAAATACTAAGTTTTTGCTTCAACAGATGCGCTTGAGTTTTTTTAAGACGCTGTTACATTCAAACCTAACTTTTGGAAAAAATTCTTTAGTACAAAACGATCAAAATAAAGTCTTCCTCAAAACATCGGGGTATCTCAAAACATTGATTTTCGACATAAGCCACTCTGTTTTGTACAACGACAAAAAAAAAGGCAAAATTAATATCTTTTACAGATATACAAACATATGTAGTTTAGTTTCCAAAAATCAACCAATTGACTAAATTATAGACAGGAAATATTTTATTTTAATAAAACTTTCATATAAAGTTACACATTTTCACATTTTCGCGGAGCTGTTTAAGTCAAATTTTTCTTGAGTTAAGTTTTGTGATTGTCATACACTGTTATCTAAAGTACTTTATCCAACAAATTATGGTACATTGTTGTGCAGATTTATTACTGCCTCATGTTAGCACAATCCTTAACTTACAAAGTCTTTAATAAGATGACATTTGGAAATATTTTATGACATTTTTGATGTTTCAGTGTTATTTAATGCATATGCAACATTTGTAAATATTATAATTACACAATATTTCATTTACTTTTTTATTTAAATCGATAAATTATAACATTATAATAATAAAGTGGACATATTGATGTATTTGTAATAAATAGCATCAATATAAATATCACAATATATGCATATAGATTACTGCAATATGCTTAACTTCATATAATATTCATTCGATGAATATGATTTTCATGAATATTGTACGTAAGCCATATGCATGAATGATAAAATCTCATAATAAAAATACACATATACTCGTATATAAATGAGTATAGGGGTCGTTTCAAAAATAGGTGCACACTAAAATAATAATTCTATCAAAAAAAAAAAAAAAAACTGTTGTGTGAGCATTTGCATAGTCATTAGTTTTGTTATCTCTCGATTATATGAAATTTTATAGCATCAGGAGTTACTTCACTATCCTATTTATTGCTGCTTAAAACTCGCTTTCCCTGGGTGTGTATTTTCAGAGAACTTGGGTTATGGGATTTCAGCTCGAATGTCGGCTGCTTTAAGTATGTATGTAGAGCTCGTTATCCCCTGAGAATTTGGCTTGAAGCACTTAGGCTTATGAAGAAGGAATATTTCAGCGCCTTGGGTAATTGTCCCACTGTAAATTCTCTCCTAAGACGCTGCATCTCCTACTACTTATATATATTACAATGAAATTATATAATATTTTGTATATGACAATAAGTGCACTTATTTATGGAATAGGCCACATTATAGACAAAAAAAATATTACTGAAATAAACCAAATCGAAAAAACAAAAATAAAAATGACAACTGCTCTATTTTCATTACCGTTTGCTGCTTCATCATTCAACTATACAACAAAAACAATAAATGTGAACATCAATAAAACAAATGCCAGATTTATATACGAACTGGACTTGGTTTCTGCATTGTCCTGGTGACGCTTTTTCATTTCTTTACATTAACGAATTTTTTCTGGATGCTTGTAGAGGGTAAGTTTTTCTGCCAGTTGTTTTTGTTTATTAAAGTGAACTAAGTCTTTATAACAAATATAAGGGTGGTATAAAAATTTTTTCAGGCTCAGAGTCATTCAATATTTTTAGAATTCTTGAGAAATAAAAGTGCTTAGTGAATAGATCGAGCTTAAATATTAATACTTTTAATCTTAAACAAAAAAGATTGAAAATTTTATAGAGCAATCTAATTTAGTGTGTGCTGTTAATTTTATATTTTCTGACGTCATTTTTGTTTGTTTTATTAAGCATTCATATTAGAATATATTTATGAGTCAATATATTTGTATTGGTAATTTTTGATAATATATTGTATATAGACGCCAATAATCAAAGCACACAAACACACATATACATGTCAAATTATTTCATGTATTCGGTTATTTCATTATAAATTTGCCGGAAACGAATACATGGATAGATGTAAAGCTTGTGTTTGTAAATGTATATATGTATATGTAACTTAAGCTGCTCAGAAGGCAATTGAGTAAGAAATTTTCCAGGAAATGACCGATAGTATTGCTGCAGGTAGCGTCAATAGAAATGTCAACCTTGCAGCACACGCTTATAGCAGGCCTTCTTAAAATCTGCTTTTCATGCCTTCCAACTACAGGTTCACCTTAATAGCAGTACTACTAAAATTATCTTAAAAAGAAACCATAAAATCTGCTTTCAATATTGTTCTCATGACTCGACTTTCTCAATTAGTTTTTTGAATATCAAATAAGATATCCTTCATCCAATATTAAATGTAAGATGGGCGTTCAAATATGTCAAAATATGGCTTACTTTTCTTCCATCCACGCATGCTTGCTTTTCTCCTTTCTACTTGGAAGCAAGTACGGAAAGCTTACTTTTAAAGGTCTGTCCAACCGAGTCATTTCATTTCCTTTCCACTTGAAAGCAAGTATGCCAAGCCTACTTTGAAAGGCTTGTTGCTCTGAGTCATTTTATATAAACATGAAAGTTGATGATGTTGGGATGGCCAACTATTTTCCAAGGAAGGTGTTCTAATGGCGCTTCTTACTCCTGTTTGTTGCCTACTGGGTGCTAATCAGTTTATGCGATTTTATCGTTTTTTTTTTCATTTCTTTTTTTCCACTTTGATCTGCAGGTCTTTATCTTTACATGCTCGTCGTTAAGACGTTTTCTGGTGATAATATACGCTTTAATATCTACGCTATGATTGGTTGGGGTAAGCAATTGAATGTTTGTCATTAGGTGTTGTATGAAATTGGATACTCTTTTTATGTCTTATTTTTGATGTGATTAGCTGAGATTTTTTTATAAAATGTGTATGTTGTATAACAAAATTAATTATGTTTTGATACTATAATAGGAGTGGTGTAGGTGTCAGAATTTTTCGGAAACAGAATTGTTGTTGCAGCATCACATTACAAAAAACTGTTTACAAATTTCCAATAATAAACGTAGCCCACACATGAGCTTTGGTAGGAACGTCACACAGTTCGTTATAATTTGACTTTACCAGAAAATAGACCCTAGTTGCAGTCAAAATGTAAAACGAAGCAATAAAATTAACAGACTTGAAAAAATCTTAGCGTATAGAACATTAAAGTTGCCCCAATTTAACGAAAATCAGTGCATAGACTTCGATGTGGCTATTAAATCTTAATACATCTCAGGATTTCTAAGCAACACATAGATACATATTAGAACAGCTGAAGGTTAAGATTTATCATTAAATCGTTTTTCCATTAATGATGTACGCGGAAGGATGCTGTGTTATTTAGTTTGTCACAGCAATACAGTAACACATATTGGAAATAATAATACGATATAAAGAGAATTCTGCAGTTGTCCTCAATTCAGAGAGAAAAAGGGACACCATCGGAAACATTGTAGAGATAAAACAGCATGTAGAATCAGAACCAGATGGAGACAAGGTCATTAGACAGAAAAAAAAATTAAAGTTAGGGTAAATAGAGACTGAAGAAAAAATTTTAATAAAGGAGAAGAAATTTGACGGTAAAAGAGTTGAAGGACTAAAAAATTTGACGATGGTAAAATTGGTCGGCAAACAATTTGGAATGAATAAAAGTCAAACTTTAGGTCGTTCAACTTTTTAGTTGTCCAACTTTTTGGCGGCCTTACTGTTTATCGTTAAACATTTCAATCACCCAATTTTTAGTCGTCCAACTTTTTTATCGTCCAACTCTTTATCGTCCAATCCTTCGTCGTTCAACTCTTCCATTGTCCAGTTTTTGCTGCTCAGATTTTTTTCATCTAAATTTTTGTAGTTAGTCCAATTTGTTTGTCGTCCAATTTTTTGTCGCAAATTTTTTTTCGTCTAACTTTTTTAAGTTCAATTTTTTGTTTTCACCAGGAGATAGGAAAGAAAAGAGTTAAAACTCTGCATGCATAAAAAATACTAAGCTTTAGTTTGATGAAGGTTAGCAGATGTGTACTGTATTGTCTTATTAGAATTTTTATTACTTTTAGTAACTCGAAATGCGAGCAGGTTATCTGATTTATTGTACACTTAATTTTCTTTAATGGATTTTTTTTTCAAAGAATAACTTCAATGCTCTTTATGTTAATATAAGTAAGACTATGTTTTTAACATTAATTATTTACATCATAAACATAAATAGTATTTTCTCATTTTTATTATCATTATCATATGTACGTTCTTAATGCTCATTAGCATTTTCTTAATTAGTAGACCAACACATTAAGTCAACGTTAGTAAGACAATCTCTGCTAATGACATTTCTAAGACATTTGTAATTAAAACATATTTGTTTTCATATGATGCTGATGATGTTGCTCTATACGCTTGAATAAATTGCAAACTAAATAGCAACAACCAACTGACAAAACATTTACCAGCCACAAAATCATCAGAAATAACTCATCATTAAACACCTTCGCATCTCATATATCCCACTCATAACTTGTGTTCTTTGTTGTTACAGTGTTTCATTAAATTTATTATTATACCGTAATATTTTTGTATCTCACAGGCGGACCGGCAATTTGTGTTATCATCTGGACAATTGCTAAGGGCTTGACGATATCGTATACGATTGAAAAGGTTTGTATTTATGACAATTTGAGTGGTGTAACAAACGAAAGCTTCCGGGTTTTCCAAGCTAAATATAAAAATCTTATGACTATATGAAATGAGTTTAACACAAGGCAACAGAGTTTTAAAGTTAAGATATAATGTGCTTATTAAAAGTTTTGTTTATAACGTGCTCAGAATGTACAGAAACTAAATAATGTATTACCAAAAAAGACAATCCAATACGAATGAAACAATATAGATAACACAGTTCGACAATCGTCAGTACCTGAAACCCAAATATATTTTTCTGAAGGTTTTTGTCCCGTTGAATTCAAATCCAAGGTCAGAATTTCTCTGGTGGTTTTGGTTCTCGAGATAATCTAACCTAAAAGTCCAAAGTTTTTCAAGGTATTTAAGGTTAAATTACATCGAAAAGTAATTTCTATTTATGAAAACATTAATTGATTTCAAAAAAACTACTTTTTTTCATCGAAATACACTTTGAATTACATCAATATCTTTCTTTTTCTCTGAAATATCGTTATTTATTTTTTTATTATACAGGTCTACATACAAATCAAATTAAGTTTCAGTTAGAGAATGTGTAATAAATTTCAATGTACGATATTTCAGAGAAAAAGAAAGATATCGATAGAATTCAATGTGTATTTTGAAAAAAAAAAATAAGTCTTTTGAACACAATTGATTGTTTCATAAATAGAATTTATCTTTTGATGTGATATAACCTGAAATACTTTCAAAAAAGTAATTTTAGATCAGAATATCTCGAAAACAGAAACGACCAGAGAAATTCCGACCTTGAATTCGAATTTAGAACGTCAAAAATAGATAGTTACTGAGAATTTACCAAATTTTGTCGAACGGTGTAATTAGGACAATGGGGATAATTAGAACAGTAAGGCAATAAAAATTAATATATATAGTGAAGACAATATGGATAAAAGCGGCAAGAGCGAAAATAAAATCAAATAAGCAACAAAATATCGTAAAAAGAATTAAGCTTTTAAGGAATGTAATGCAAAACGAGTTGTCAAAGACAGTTATGGCAATAAAGACAAAATGACAGAAAGGACCATAAAGGTAATAAAGACAATAAATGCAATACACACAATGTATACAATATATTAATAAGAAACCAAAAATTAAAATTTTGGACAAGTTGGATAATTTAAGCTCACTAATACATTAAAGACAATAGTGACAATATAGACTTCATTAGCAATATAGGCCAATTTGACAGTATAAAAGAATGTAGACTATAATGACGATAAAAATACTTAGAAAGTAAAGACAATTAAGGCAATAGTGACAATTGGGGCTATCTTAACAATATAGCCAATATTGATAACACAGCTAACAAAGATAGTAAAGATAAAATGCATATTATTGAGGCTATGTAGACAATTTAGGCATCAAACAAAAATTTAAAATTTGTTGCCGTGTGTTATTGCATTTGACTCTTATCTTCTTCTCCAACTTAATGTTGCTCTTTTCTTTATTATATCTTTTGCTTTTGTATTTTATTGCTTGACACAAATGTACATATATAAATCTGCTGCTGCACAGTTTGACATTGGTTGCCCATGGATGCATGAGACACCTGTCGACTGGATATTCCAGGGACCCGTATGCGCTGTGCTCATTATAAATTTAATATTTCTACTAAGGATAATGTGGGTAAGTATATGTGCGTATGTGTATAAGTATATGTACATATATAACCAATTGAAAATAGATTGAACAGTTGCAACGTCAAGTGTAACGGTTTCAACTTCCCTTTGTTGTAGGTACATGGTATTTTTGTTGCTATTATTGCTGTTATTGTTATAGCAATTGTTTTGTTACTTTAGTGATTCAATTGATTACATTTGATTTAGCAAAAATATTCAACATTTCATTTATTTATTTTGTTTTCTATTTATATTTTATTTGAAAATTTTTACTCATTAAAAATCTTTAAAATATTCAGTCAATATTAAAGAATATTTAAAGGTCATATAAATTTATACAGAGTTTTCTTCATTGCGGCAGAAGTGGAAAATCATGATGCTCTAAGTAATATTCATAATCGTAATACATATACATAGTTGCGTTATCTGGGCGTTATTTATTGAGAGCCCTTTTAAACTGTATAAAAAAGGCACCATTAACAATTGTATAGCGTCTGCCTTTTATATTAAAAAATGTGTTCATATGATAAAACAGCTAAGTGCAAGAGGCAGACGTTTTTGTAGCCGCGCTTAAGAGCAATTTAATTTTTTTCAAAATTTTATGATAATGTCAAACATAAGTGATTTTCGTAGCTTCAAGCAGATTGAGATTATTATAAAGATTATGTTATAAGAAACAAGAAAAACAACGTCTGCCACTTAGTTATTGCCGCATTTAAAAATGACATATTTGTAAAAAAAAAATTGAGTACTAAATCATTTTATCGCGTCTGCCTCTTGGCTGACTGGTTCCTTAACTCATAAAAAAAAATAAATATAAGGCAGACGGTTCTAGCGCTGCTTTTTCGAAGGGAGACGGTTTGAAGCATTTAAGGTGCGTATTATTAAGAATATATGTACCTGCATAAGACTAGTACTTACCGCGCAAATTTTGTTATCTAAAAATTTTGTTATCTAAAATTTGCACCATTTTTTGCGATCATTAATATTTTTATTTTTTGGCTTTGTTCCACATCAAATCGGACACCATTTTTCTTTTGCATCTCTAATTTTTGTGTACATTTTATTTTTAAGTTCTTCAAAATCGCTGGCTTCGATTCAAAAATGTTAAAGAGTTAAATTCCTCATTAAAAACAAATCGAGAGAGAAAAAGGTCAACGTTCGTCAAACTCATGTAAAGACTAATTAACTTTTACTCAAATATTTGCTGAAAACATGAAAACATCATGTAAAATATACCCTACGCCGTTTTTTTTTTTGTGCATAATATTTAGCAAAAAGGAAACTCAATTTATGTATGTTAATGTTGTTGTTGTTGTAAAAAAACCACAAATGCCACGTAAGTAAATGACAACCAATTTGTTTGTTTCCTTATTTTTGTTGTAACAAACCAAACATATTAGTCTGCACCACAAAAACAAGCTGAAAACTTGTCAAACTCTTTGAGTTCTGAGTCCTTTAGTCCTTTCGATTTTTTTTTTTTTTTTTGTTTTTCTACTAAGGATTTTCAACCATTATTTGTGTTTGTTGTTTGATTCCTATTTGTTTGTTTGTTTTGTATTTTCTTCATCCTATTTTGCTGCGCTTGAGTCTTTTGCCTGATTATGTGCGCCCAACACAAAAAGCACACAACCCGCACACTAATATCGATATGACTGCCTGTGTTGCCAATATGTATCATCGTTATCATCGTCAGAACTTTGAGCTGATTTTTCTTATTTTTGCTTAGGTCTGCGTAGTGTGTAGAGTGTGCTTCCTTTGAAACTACAGCGTTTTCTTGTTAGCAGCTACTAAAGCAATTCGTTTTGTCTAAGGATTTGCAGTATTTATTGTTTTAGTTAACCTTGAGAATTGTGACTTATGTGCGTTTCTTTTTACGTACAAATAAACAGTCATTAATATGGTGACCCAGTGGTAAATTGAAATGTTAAGGATATGAATGTTCAAATTTAGATGTGAGTGGCAAAATAAATTGAAGCCTTAGCCAACTTTTGAATTTCCTAATTTTTGCATTGGTGTGTTTGACGGAAAGTTTTTGTCAAAAAACAAATGAAATTTTGTTTAAGAATTTGACTGGTTCCATAGATTGTATCTTGGAATAGCAACAATTTCAGTGTTTTCTGTGTGTGTCCAGGTGAAACTACAATCCGCGAAAAATCTCGTATCGTCTGGACGGATTGCTTTTTTTGGAATTTCGTCAGAAAACTATTTAAAGCATTTTTGTTAAAGTCTGTCAATTGGTCAGTCTAATCCGTCTATCCAAGATATAGCGGTATCGCTGGAACTTCCAATTTCTCTGTAACGTTAAATTAGGCAGAATTCCGTCATCGTCTTTGCTACAACCGATTGTACCACTTGCCAATATTAGTGTTTCGGATATATTTAGTTGAAGGTTCTTTACTGGGAAAGACTCCTCTTCTTTTTATCTTAAGGCGCATGTCATTGCATTTCAAAAAAACTTATCGATTATCTCCAACTTTAACGGAATTGTCTGGAAAGAAAGCATCATCTTCATGCTCAAAACGATGAATGTACCGTTTAAACCTCATGTTCATTAAGCAGCTGCCTAAAAGAGGAAGTCGACCTCCCCATATTAGCAAGCAATCCAAGCTCATATATCTGGAATCAGGGTAAAAGTTCATCTCTCTTTTTTAAACTCCACTATCTTTTATGCCATTCCTGGGTCTGCTTGATACGTGCGTTACAGTTCGCATGATTGGAGATATATATACGTTGGTATAGCGCACACCCAAATTGGCAAGGCTTTGTGAGCGATGGTTCGTAATCCTTGACAAGAGCTTCTGTCTCCTTGCACGAGATTCACTTATGTTTTCTATTATGTGCGATAGAACCAGGTTCTCTTTCGTGGCATTGTCCTCTACTGCAGCCAAAGGGTCCTTAAAGGACTTCTGCATGTTCATCCATTCAACAAGATACCTACCGCTCAGAAGAACGGTCTTCATATTTTTGGCTGCTAACTCCAGGTTGGCACTGTGTAACTATCTTGTGACCCTATCGATAGTTTTACTGCAGAGCACTTTAAAATTTTGAATGGTATTCTCTACTAATATCAGAAAGATATCGTCCGCGTACCCCACAAATTAAGTACCAATGGGAAAAATTATTCTCACGAAGCGTTTGCATATAGCGTTTCTTAACGTGGAACTGTGCACCGAGCCCTGTGGTAGATCACGTGAGAATCTATAATGCTTTACGCCTTCATCGGTGTCTTACAAAAGCACCTCTTTTTCGAAGTAGTTTGCGATTATTCAGAGCAGATATTTCATTGTTTTGAGATCCCGAAGTGCTCCAATAATTCACTGCCAGCTTGCTGAGTTGAAGGTATTTCTGACATCGAGTGTTACTAGGCAGTGGTCCCTCCATGTCACGATTGCCAAGTTGAAAAGAAACAATTCCCGACCTTCACAAAAAAAAAATAACTTTATCCTCAAATGGTAAAAAGTAAAATTTTTTGCTTGGAAAATGACCGTGTATTTAGGAAATTTTTTAACTCCTATCAGGCCCCACACCTTGACAGAAAATTCCGGGCTTGACCGGGTTAATCCCGGTCACTTGCTTTATTTTTTCCATCCAAAACCTGAATTGGACGGTAGATAAAACTTTCGACTTTTCAAGCGTCTCCTGTAGTCAGCTGATAGTTATTCTTTCTTACACCTCTCCCAACAAGTCAATACGAAGATGGCTGGTCAGGTCAATCACGCTTCACTAGCAAAAACACCTTCGTTGAGACAGGCAATGAACATTCTAGCGAATGTCTCAGAATCAGCACAGATGGCTACCTGCATCGCAATGTTAGAGATACCATCTAACGTATCCTTCGTTTTCCTTCATAAAACGATTCAATAAAACGAAAACAAATTTTTTTTTTTACAAAAAAATTATACAGGTGACTTTTTTATCAGAAAACAAGAAGATTCGATTCACAAAAACAATTCAAAGAAAATCAGGAGTTATAGAAAGCTGGTTTCTATTGGGTCACTGCTATTTAGTAGTTAATGGTACTTTTTATATAGCCTGATAGCCTGAACTCGCGCCTGTTCTTTTTCTCGCTAATCCTATTCGGTTTGTCTTTTTTTCTTCTTCATTTTGGTGTCTAAGGCTTAAAAAATGTTTTTGCTGTTACTTTACATTAAGCGCCTAATTAAATTATTTTCAAGGTTCATTTAAGATCTAGGTACTTACAATGCTGTCAACAGTTGCATGACAAAAATTCTTTGAGTTCATTTTTTTAAGGTTAACTGAAATTTTGTTCACAATACTCTTTTGTAATTCGCGCATATTTAGCCATTTTAGCAAATTGCTACAGTCTATGAATAAATGTTCATTTTATTTTTATGGCTCCCTAACGGTTGACATAATTAACACAATTAAAATACGAAGAACCGTGCAATTTTAATTCCCATTGCTCCATGTTACCGAAATTTTTGAATTTTTTTTTACTTTTTGGCAACAGAAATGCTGGCGGCAATGTAACCACTTTAATTTTTGCGGTCAATGGTATGCCACAAAAAATAAGAACAACAAACCATTGCCACAAAATGTTTAGGTTAAATAGAATGCTACTTTTAATTGGTTTTAAATGCGTACAACATTATTAAAGCCTAATTAGTAGCGTGTGTGACTGTAATTATGCTTTAGTTTATAGCCCACATATGTACTGGCATACAGTAATAATAAATGTTAGTATAGCATTGAGTGGTTAAACTTTAATTGCCAAGCGTCTGAAACTATGCAATATTAAATTTTTAAATGCTCACCATAATAAGGAGACATATAAAATGCATAGTGCTGCTAATTTATTAATTAAATATGTCTTATTTGATTGGTCATAAGGACTAACTTATATCCGTTTATTTTGTTTGAAAATATGAAGAAGGTCATTACTTTTTCTACTACCAATATGATCTTTTTACTAATGTTCTGGACTGCCTTCGTTTAAATAATATTAATAGCTACCAATACAAAGACTGCATGTCGACTTACTACCATTCCCTATAAAGTTAATATCTGTGTACCAAAACAATTTTTGCCTTAATGCCTAAAAAGCCTAGTATACTTTTTTGCAAATTGTATTTTATTTACTTTAAGCCTACAACTTAAAGCTTAGGGAAAAAAAACCAACATGTAACTACTGCAAAGTTTTTTAAATCCATTAACAAAAAAAGTTGGCTTAATATAAAACTAGTTTTGTAAAGTTAAAGAGTTGAAAAATATCTTGCCTGTTTTCTTTCTTTCTTTTTTTTTTTTGCTTGGAGTAGTTGGAACTTAACTGGCTTATTCGAAACTGTTTGCTTTCAAAAAAATCAAAAAGTTTTCTTTTTATATGATGCCTTTTTAGACAGACATACATACGTGAATTTAACAAAATTATGAACTCATGCGTTGCACAAAATGTTTAAGGTTTGAGTGTAACTTCTTATCAAAATATATTATGTATTTTGTAACAATTGTTGAATTACTTTTCATTGCAAAAATAAAATAGCATAACTTACTCAAAGTTTTTCCTAAGCAAAAATAAAAGAAATTCACAAATTTAATTACATATATATCAGCTTACAAACGAGTTCTGTGAAAATCAGCTCAACATTACTTGATCTACAGTAAGTACATATAGTACATACATTTATTTAGATTTGTATAATACGTATATAAAATACAAATTTTATTATGTTCAAGAAAAAAGCACAAAAAAAAACATCAGAAATAAAAAGAAAGCGAATAAATTTAATAAATAATGTTCATCATACGCCCCGTAGCATAAATGTGGCAACAGTAAAAGAAGCAACGAAAAGCAGAAAAAATATAGCGACAGAAGTATTAAAACACCCAGTTGCCAAGCAGAGAGTATTTCTAACATATGTAAGTACTTAGTATTAAAGCAGGCAACAAGAATTTGCAATAAGTTTTAAAATATTTAACGCACTTTTAATGATGACAGCTGTCGGTAATCTAGTCAATGAAGTAGAAAAATTACAAGATTTTCGATGTACTCAGCATTTTGATGAAATTTTTTTTTCTTTTTCGAATAAAAATAATCGTTATTTTGGATTTTTATTTTTTTATTAGTAATAATCGTAATATCTATTAGTAATAATCGTAATTTCGGATATATATTTTTTCGATCAAAAACAATCGTTATTTGGATTTTTATTTCTTTAGATTCAAAATAATCGAATTAACGGCTTTTTATTTTTTCTATCAAAAATAATCGTTAATTTGGATTATAATTTTATCTATCGCAAGCCATACTTTTTCGAGGTTTCGTCGCCGACGCGAATCAACACATGCCTCTGCGCCGTAGAGTAGCACGGGTAAGATGAGCGTCTTGTACTATAGAGTGTCAGTTTTGTCGGGCGAGAGAGGTCTCTGCTACTCAATTGCTTACTGAGACCATAGTTACACCTATTAGCAAGGGTGAGTCCTCGCTTTATCTCCTGATATCGTTTTGAGTGTTCACGGCAGTGCTAAGATAAGTGAATTCCTTGACAACTTCGAAAGTATAGTATAGCCGTCCACCGTGTCTCCCTGTTTGTGGACGGCATATACATTGTTTATCCCTGGTTCACCGTCAAACCCACCTTTGCTGACTCTTTTTCGATAGCAGAAAACGCAGCAGTAACATCTCGCTCACAACGTCCAATGATATCAATATGCAATCGGCATATGCAAGGAGCTGGAGAATTTTGTAGAAAATAGTGCCATTATGATGTACACTGGCTTTTCGCAACACCCCTTCCATCACCATCTGAAACCTCGTAAGGTATCAAATGGTTTGGAGAGGTCCTTTCCTACCCTGACGGAGCTGCATGTGTTGCTCAACGTCATTCTTTAAAGCCGCATTAGCTTCGCAGGTATACCGAACTCAGACATGGTGGCAATCTCGTATCGGGCTATCGAAAGCAGCTTTATAATCGAGAAAGAGATTATGGGTATCGATCTGTTTTTCGTGGGTTTTTTCCAAGATTTAACGTAGGTCTAAAGCCGCTCTGATAAAAATTAATAAACTTTTATTATAAGAAAGTGCTCTTAGCTCAAAAATCGAAGTGTTTTTTTCTACTCTACAATTTTTCATAAGATTTTTGATTTAAATCTCTTTTTTCAAGTAAATTGACAAATACTCAAAAATGAATGTTCTCTGTAATATAGTATACAAAAATATAAGATCAAAACTTGAGTTATGCATTTGTAATACCTTCTTAAATATTTCAACTTGGCATACGTTAAGAAACAACAACAACAGCAAAAGCAGAATGCAATAAACATAAAATACAGTTCAGGATAAATATTTATTTTTTTCATTATTATTTTTCACTTCGTTTACCTAACTTTTTTCGCTTTGATTATAATTCGGTAAATTTTTTTGCGAAAAGTTTTTGGGTAAAAAATTTTGAGTACGGAAATTAAATATCCTGCAACAACAAAATAACAGAGATACAAAATCAAAGGTATAACAGTAGCAGCTGCAAGCAACAACAACAACAACAATACTTTGTAGCTTCCTCTCACATGATTATATTATTCATTATCCTTTCGCTTAAATGCACTGCATAATAACAAGCAACTGCTTTTTTTTTTTGTTTTTTTTTTTTTTCTTTTCCCGTACAGGTGCTCATCACAAAATTACGCTCGGCCAACACTTTAGAAACACGACAGTATCGCAAGGCTGCCAAGGCGCTGCTCGTCCTTATCCCTCTATTTGGCATCACATATTTAGTGGTGCTGGCCGGTCCAAATGAGGATGGTGTTATGAGTCATATGTTTGCTGTTGTGCGCGCGGTACTGCTAAGTACACAGGTAAAATATGAGAGAAAATGTTTAAGCTTTGAGTGTTACACAAACAAATATTTTTGGTGCATTACATTTTATACCTATAGAAACATAGAAAAATATAAAACATTTACTAACTAATACACTTCTTTCGCATTAAGCAATTATGTTGCAACCGATCATATTATCGCTAGAAAGTTCTCTGACGATTAAATGTTTGAAACGTATAATATGTTACATTTTTTGGATGTTATATATAGTTATGTGTGCATGAAATCTGAATAAACACAGTAGGAAAATGAACCACCCTAGTACTAAGCATTAGCTCAACTCAACGATTGTATTTTTAAAATACTTAACTATTTGTCAAGGATAAAAATTTTATCAGTGTAACTTAAATTAACTTTTTGCAAAGTTTTAGATACAAAAATAAATTCCAAAAAAAAAAAAAACTGAATAATAAAATTTTATATTTTCTATTAACTTTTCGCCATTACCAGGGATTTGCCGTTTCATTATTTTATTGTTTTTTGAATTCAGAAGTTCGTTCCGCTCTGCGTAATCACATCTCACGATGGCAGGACGAACGCAATATAACACAGAGCCAGAGTAGAAGGTAAGTGAATCATAAATAATATTTTCTTAAAATTTTTTGATTAAATTTATATCAATAATTTATTACATATGTACATACAATGCGCTGCCAAGAAAACAACATACATGTGTCATATACATTGGTACATTGTCGCAGGGTATTTTGAATTTGCTGTGTATTTGGAACCATATGATTAAAGAATTATTTATGCCAAAACGTTATCAAAATGCATATTCTTTTTCATTTCACTAACATTACTGAATTAAACAAAACAAATCTCTCGTATGAAATGTCAAACACAATCCATGCATTGTCAAAATACTTAACATTTAAAAATAAACTTTTTCTTAAATTGTAATACTCAGCTTTGAGTTAAAACTGACAATGAAATTGTAAAGGAAAATTCTGAAATTTTCCTCAATTTTGCACAAAATACACATTCAAACAAAAAACCTTAATTTCCAACAATAAACACAAACTGTACTTAGCAGCACTGACAAAAATGCATTCATTTAATGGAAAGTAACTACAGGCAACAACTGTCACAACAGCTATCTAATTTGCAGTAAAAAGAGCATATTATTGTACGACGAAATATACAGAGACAACTTTCACATATGCCGCCTTATAAGGGTGTACCATTTCCAAGGTTTTGTTGCCAAATTATAATCATAAATTAATTAGTTTTCAGGAACTTTGTCAGAACAGCTAAAAAAAATTTGGGTGGTCTTCTGGACTTATATTATTTTTTCCAATATATCCTCAGAACATAATTTGAAAATAAATTTACATCGTCTATTGCAATCCAATTTAATTCAATATATACTTTCCGTTAGTTGACATACTCAAGGATGGATTTGCCTATAGGCGGATTTTAGAGGTGGAAATGACTGAGAATCTTTTTTTGGCTCAGCAATTGATTGAAAAGTTTGGTCAGAAAATGGGCAGAATGTCTCTGAACATAATCCAAGATAATATTAGATGAAAATTGTTAACTCCATTATTGAAGATTGAAAAAGAGCCCTCAGCTAGATAACTAATACTTCGACCAACATACATTTATAGCAATTGGTGTTTTACTTCTATCATGAAAGTGCTGAAAGTACGGACTTAGGAAATCTTCAAAGATTATCCTTGTGAAAGTATAATATGTATAAAGCAATGCACTCGTAGAGTATGTGGTTGATGTGTGGTAATAAGGTTTTATCATCTTCCCTTTAAAGTTTACTTACAATTTCGTTGTAAAAGTCTTTATCTAGAATGGCATCTATGCGAATGGGGACAAGAGTGAAACCCCACTATATTTTAAAAACTTTCTATGCTCACATGGATGACGTACATACTCATTTTTCATAAGAGCATTATTGAGCCTTTTAGTCTGCCTAAGATGAGAATGATATTTGTAGATACAGTTATAAAAATTTCGCTATAATTTTTTAAGAATTTTTGAGATCGACGAGTTCTTGCTGAATATCCTAGTCAAAAACAACTTTCAGTTTTATCATCGATTTTTGATTATACATTAGGTGACAACCCTTTACCATATAATACTTTCAAATTACATTCGATAACTTTGTTTTTATAAAGAGCTGCTGGCATTGTCCATTGGGAGAATTGTGCATAAACTTAATTTGCTTCGTTAAGTTACATAATTCACAATAGAAAATGAGCTCATAAAATTTCTCTGAATCATAAAATTCAAGTGCGTCATCTTATAAGTTACACTCTACAAATATCTCCAAGCGTCTGTAAAATGAAAGCACAAAAATTTTTCCATTGGGAAACAGCACTATAAAATGGTATTTAAAGTCATTTTAGTACTCATAGTTATAGCTAACAATGAAAAAGTGCTACAACTATCACAATTTTAGCTCAAAATTTTTGTAATCTTGGTACCGAAATTTAATTGAATTATCAGTTTACAAATTTTAAGTTTTTTGCTGCTTCTTCGTATGAAGAACTGATACTAATAGCATATACTCGCATTTATGTACAGAGTGATTTCATATTATGTATATGTGGCATATCTAAGGGGGAGCAAATCATTAGAACAAATTCTCTTTTGGACGATAGATTAGTTAAATTTAATTAATCGTGCCTGTTCTGATTCCAATTTAGTTCGGAAGTGGAATTGAAGTCTGAAGTTGAAGGTTAATAGCTCTTCTAAATCTAATGGTCAAAATTTGCTATGGAATTTGTTTTGAACTTGAGCTGGAGTAGTTTCAATAATTTGACGGATTTCTCTTTTATGTATTATCCTGAAGTAAACTTCGAATTTCAATTCCGTTTCTGAAGCAAATCAGAAATGGAATCGGAACAGACCTGTATATAATATAGATTTATTTAAGAATCTATTAATTCTTCCCTTCAGTAATTTCTTTGCCCTGTGGTTCATTATATATTTCAAATAGTTAATATAAAATCTAATGTACCAGGTTAGGCAGTTGAAATGATCTATTTTAGAAATGAAAAATATCGGTTATTTTTCAACTTTTTTTATTTTTGATTTTTCTGCGTAAAAGAAGAATATCCAAAGTTTGTTTATTGATTACTCATCTGAAATATACCCGCCCTTGGCCCTGGCTACAGCTTTTAGACGCCTATCGAACGACTGACTCGATGCCCGTACGATGTTTTGGTCAAAATTGTTAAATGGCCGAGTCAAATCTTTCTTCAGCGACTCCATACTTGTCTGTTTTTTAGCACATGCACTGGTCTGCGAAATACCCCAAACACAGTCGTCCAGCGGTTTTATGTCGGGAGACTGCGACGGCTAAAGTTCGTGCTTTATAAACGATGAAACGATTTTTTCAAGCAATTTCTGAATTTCACTGGCTTTATGCGACGGCGCTGAGTTCTGCTGGAATCTCTTGCACTCGAAACTGAAATTTTGGGATGCACATGGTAGCAGGTCAGGCTCGAACACATTTTTCCGATTAATTTGTTGAATTATTTTGACCTCAATGCGCCCCATCGGTAGAAAAACGTATGGAGACTTGCCATTTTTGCTCACTGACGCCCATACCACAATTTGTTCATCTCCTTGCCGTTGAGTGACTTGTATCTCATCTGAATGGTCGCTGTAACGTCCCTTTAGCCACACCCAATCATTTTCTTTGTTGAAAAACGGCTCGATGCTGAATGTTTTCTCGTCCGAAAACACCAAATTGGGCAACTCGTGTCTGCGGCGCAAGCGTATGAGTCTCTCGTTCTTTTGAGGCGCTTGTCTCGTTGCAATGCAGTATGGTCCTACGACTTGAATCTTTTGAAAGGCTTGTTATCGAACTTGTTTTTCAGAAAATAGCGTCTGCTTCGATTGCCATTTGAGCTGCATTGTGCTCAGATTTTCCTTTCAATCGTTTTCGCACAAATTCGACGTTTACTCGCCCAGTTGCAGTGCATCACCGGCCACCAACATAGCGTTTTTTAATGCTGACGGTCTCCTTGAAACCTTTGATGGTACGGCTGATAAAAATATCGTTCAATTTTGCTTTCGGCGGATGACGACGTATCTCGACGTTTTTTTGCCTTCCGAATGAAGGCCAATCACCAAATTTATTTTTATTTCCAAACCGTAAATCTTGAAAACGTTTTCAATTATACCAAAATGCTTCTGTCACTTGACAGACAATATATCAGGGAATTACCATTTTGAAATTGAGCGTTGTGCGATGAAAGGTTTGGAAAGGACAGCTGAGTAAACATAACCTATCACTTCAAGTGCCTAACCTGGTATTTAAATGAAAAACAAAAAACCAAAATATAGTAATCATAAGCTTATTGGAACGTCCTCAAAGCGTTGTTGGGCCTGAGCCAATAGGAAAAATAGTTGGCGACTGAAGGATTTCAATATTCAAAAGTGCGGATCTATTGTTTTGTTGCTCACTAAATTAAAGACGACGGTAATAAGTTTTCACTTTCCTCAGACGGATTTTTGCATACTCTCGAATGTCCCACATTTGAACTAAAAAATCACACCCTTGCCAAAGTCCTGGCAACGCGGCTTATATATCTTATTATTTATAAGAGTAAATTGTCGCTGTTTATTTGTTAAAAAACTTTAAATTACAAATTCTAATCGGATCATAATCTTACAAATGTTGTCTTTTAATTTTGTGTTTGTGCTAAGCCTTATTTACAAAGTACTTTACGTATTTACTTGTGCACATGCCAGTTTAACCTTTATTTCCATCACTACTGCGGTAATAATGATATGAACCATTTTGTTATAAGTGAAATTGCAGCAACTGATGTGTTGCTGATGCTGATGATAATGATAAAAATAATGATGACATAACAATGACAGTCATGTGGCTTATCATGAAATTAAAATACCGATGATTCATCAACTTAATTACAATATGCTATGATATGATAATTACCAGAGATGATTTATAGAAAATCTAAATAATGTCTGGTCTGCTTTTTATTGCAATAAATAAATTTTGTATTTATTTATTATTCTGGTCTTAAATTATTTATATTTGTGGATATCGCATTAAAATTTTAACTTAGATTTCAAAATACCTTAAATTCCAAAATTTCTGAATGTTTGCAGATATACAACGAAAAGTTTTTCAAAAGATGGTTCGCCTAGAGCTGAGAGCACACGGTAAGTCTATTGTAAAGCACGGGCTTTTTTTTGACAAATCACTTTTATATTTTATGCACATTTGCACCGATAAAAAATAATAAAATCAAGACCTGACTTAAACGATCTGAATGTTCTTAGCTTCAGTTCTTTATATATGTACACTAGGCTGGTTCAAAATCGTATGGAAAAATTAAATGCCGTCAAATTTCTGGTGCTCAGACCTGAAAACATACATTGAGCCTATGAAGCCCTTGTACCAAAATTTCAACAGAATCGGACCATGGGAAGGCGTGTCAGTGGGTCGATTTGTATGATTTTTGTGCATTTTCGAGACGATTTTTTAGTATTATTTCTTTTAATTAAAAAAAATATCAACTTCGAGGTATATTCGTGGTTATCATTTTTTATGGACTCAGTATGATGTGAAATATGTGTGAAAATTGTAAATCAGAAAATCGCCGCAAGTTTGAGTATTGATTCATTGATACGAATGTGAAAACTGCTAAAAAATCTGACATACTTCCACTTTGCCAGTTCGAAACCATACCTATTTTATATTTTACGGCCACGGCACTATGCGCAATCGATTGGAAATCTTTTTTTACATAGAGAACGATATGTCAAAAATTTTTTATACCAACGATGCGATCTGGAGAAATATTTGATTAATAAAAGCAAGCATTTTCGTCATATGAAAATAAAGATTTTTAGTTTATTTTTGTTCAAGAAACGCTAATATTTCACATTTGTCCATTTTGTAGATTTTTTTTGGTTTTAGGCGGCCACTTTAACTAATATTTTAAACTGATCTTCGTCCTTCATTATCTGTTTGTTGAAATTTTGCAAAGACCAATTGCTCTTTCCGCGGTGTCATTCACAACATGGATTTTCTGGAAAAAGACCACATTTGCTGGCCAAATGACGAATCGTGCGAGTGTTCGAAGATTGTGGCCCAAAAATTACATATTCTGAACGACACCGCAAAAAGAGCGATTGCTCTTGTGCAAAATTTCAACAAACAGATAAGGGACCACGTAAATCAGATTTACAAAATACTTAAAGTGGCCGCCGAAAATCGGAAAAATCTACAAAATGAACAAATGTGAAATATTAGCATTTCTTGAACAAAAATAAACTAAAAATCTTTATTTTCTTATGACGAAAATGCTTGCTTTTATTAATCAAATATTTCTCCAGATCGCATCGTTGGTATAAAAAATTTTTGACATATCGTTCTCTATGTAAAAAAAGATTTCCAATCGATTGCGCATAGTGCCGTGGCCGTAAAATATAAAATAGGTATGGTTTCGAACTGGCAAAGTGGAAGTATGTCAGATTTTTTAGCAGTTTTCACATTCGTATCAATGAATCAATACTCAAACTTGCGGCGATTTTCTGATTTACAATTTTCACACATATTTCACATCATACTGAGTCCATAAAAAATGATAACCACGAATATAGCTCGAAGTTGATATTTTTTTTAATTAAAAGAAATAATACTAAAAAATCGTCTCGAAAATGCACAAAAATCATACAAATCGACCCACTGACACGCCTTCCCGTGGTTCGATTCGGTTGAAATTTTGGTACAATAGCTCCATGGGCTAAAGATATATTTTCGGGCCTGAGCACCTAAAATCGGAACATTTATTGCATTTTGAACCACCCTAATGTACACATAAAAACAGTTCGAAAGCTTAATGCTATACCTGTAATTTTAGTTTTAGGAAGTTCTTATACTTTAATAGTAAAATGTGTATATATGTACAACCGACGATCGGTTCATTTAGTATATTACCATTCCTAGAACTTGTGTGAAATTTAGCTGCTATAACTCAAATATGTCACTCAGTTAAGCATTTTAAAGCTTTTGCTAATATCTGAGGTGTAATGTCCTCTTGTCGAAATCTATGCATATATACATATGTCTAATTTTTTCTCTGAAACATTCTTTGTAATTGTGTGAAACTTGATTACATTATCTTAAATGGGGTCACCATATGTTTTAGAATTTGATAAAGTTTGCTCAGGCTTCCTTAAAAGCTAATAAATGTCCTGAATATTAGTTTATTTGATTATTAATGTCCTGGATTTTAATAATGAATTTTTCTTATGCTCAATTTTGAACTATAATCTAGAACTAGAACTATTTACTCAAATGTTGTAAATTTTAACTTTTCTGAAATATACGAAATAGTAAGAAATAACTATGACTTTTATGCTTTAGAAATAAAATCGCCAAAATTGAATTTCTCTATAAAACAAATATTTTTCTTGAACTAAAACTCAATAACTAAATTATTTTTTTTTTAATTTGATATACTGAACGTGTGTATGTGTGCGTATATTTCTATTTTCTGCATTTTATTTTGCTACATTCGTAATTTTATATTTTCTGCTTGCATGTTTCGTTTTATTTTTATTATATTTTTATTCTCTCACTGCAGAGAAAGAAAAATTACGATGTTCAGATAAAACTTTCGAAAGTAAACAATTTCCATACTTAAAGCCTAGCGGCATGGAACTTGATTTTCAAACTTTTTCGTTATATTGGAAAATTAAGTTTTCAAAGGCTTGTAAATGCTGACTTTCGCAATTAAATAGTCTGTTATCTTAATAATTGAATCCTTGATATCTGAGACAGCACCAATTACATATAAATTGAGTGGAGATAGGAAATCAGTTTAATTTTTTAAGAGCGAGTACAAACATGGTGTTGTGTCGTATTTGTATAGTAAAGTATCAGGCAGAGTCATAAGTAACGAATAATATTTACAAATAAAGTACCAAATAGTGTTGAAAACCTGATAAAAGTTGAAGATTAATGAAAAAATCGAAAAGTACCGAAGAAATCGAAATATACAATATACTATATCGTTAACTATCCAAAAAGTTGCTAAAATTTGAAGGTTTTGAAAAGTATTGGAGAAATTCAAAAATTCCGAAAAAAATAGTTAAAGACAAAAATTCCTAATGGTAGAAGATGTGCATACAGTTATAATAATCTAAAAATCTCGAAAAGTATCAAAAATTCGATATACAGCTGTGTTCTTTGAAATAGCAGTGCTTGGTTTGTATTCCAAACAATTCAAAAATAAAGAAAAGTTTAGTTTAAAATTTATTTAAATTTATACAGAAACTTAAAATACATATTATAAAATGGAATTACTAATTGGGATCAAAAAATTCAGTTGTGAATTTTTAATCCAAATTAAATACTTATAAACTTCACATTTTTGCTGTTCCATAAAATAGCAGTGCATATAAAAACCTTAGAGAATATTAAAAATTTGGATTCAAATATTAGATATTTGTGATTAAAAGTCAATATTTAGTAGGAAACCCCTTATTAGCAATCACAGCTTTGCATCTGCGAGGCATTGATTCAACTAAGCTGCGGCAACGTTCATTTGGTATGGCCTTCCAAGATTTTTGTACCGTTTCCCATAGCTCAGACATATTTTTTGGATTAGCTTCCTTAACAGCTCTTTTAACATCTGCCCAAAGATTTTCGATCGGATTTAAATCCGGGGATTGGGCTGGCCAACTCATAACGTTGACTTGTTTGTCTTGGAAGCATGCCTTCGTGTTCTTTGCCGTATGTTTTGGGTCATTATCCTGTTGGAAAACCCATCGGATCGGCATTTCTTCCTCAGCATACGGCAGCATAGTGTCTTGCAAAATATTTATGTACACGAATTGAGTCATGATATCTTTGATCCAAAAAATTTGACCTACGCCATTCCAAGAGAAACAAGCCCAAATCATCATTTTGCCTCCTCCGTGCTTAACAGTCTTAAGTGTGTATTGTGGACAGTATTCTTTGCCGATGGGTCGTCGTACATATTTCCTTACACCACTTGAGCCAAATATTTCAATCTTTGACTCATCCGACCAAAGTATATTTCTCCATTTCGATTGGGGCCAATTGACATGTTCACGTGCGAATCGTAAACGACGACTTCTTTGTGTTTTTGTTACCAAGGGGACTTTTCTCGGGCTTCAAGCTTTCAGGCGAGCCTCACACAACCTTTTCCTAACAGTTACCGCACTTATATCTAGTTTCAAATCTTCTTTGATCGCCAAATCCTCCCGGGCCGTTGTTTCTCTAAGTTTTCCACGTTTTTCAGTCGTACCTTTCCATTTAATGGCGTTGCTAATCAGTTTTGCTGAGCAACCTAGTTCGGATTGAATATATTTATACGTTTTTTTCTCTTTAATTAAAGTTTTGATAAGCATTCGTGTTTCATGTGTGCAATGTTTTCCACGCCCCATTTTTAAGTCCTAAAGCTAATTTTAATTTAAAAAAAGTATATGTTTAGCACACTATGTAACCTTACCTTTCAGATTTAATCGTTTTCCTTTTTAATAATATATTTTGTTTAGAAAAAAACCTCACAAACTTGCTGCACTGCTATTTCAAAGAACACGCAATTTATTGACACTTGTGAAATTCGGGGAATTCCCTTTTTTCGGATGACATTATCAGGGGTGCCATAGCATTTTTTTTAAACCAAGGTTGCATTAAATGATTTCATAAAAAGTTATTTTGTATCACTTAGTTAGACAGAATTATATTAAGGCGTTTAAATTTGTCGACTGAACACTGCTATTTCAGAGAACACAGCTGTAAGTCAAGCAGCTACCGAAAATGTGGACCAAGTTTATACTTATCGTTTAAACATTTTTTAAAATGAAATATTTCAAAAACTATGCGGAATGAGATAAAAAATTATTTTTGTTGAAGAAGTGTTTTATAAAAAATACTAAGAAACTTTAAATAAATTAATTTAAGCTTTAATTTTTTCCTATGTATATAAAAATTTTTCTCAAAATATCCTTGGCATAACTAATGTTTTTTTTATATTTTTTTATAACTTATTCTTCAATCAATCTTAAGAATAAACTTTCGCACACATAAGCTTTGTTTCAGAAATTGCCTCGAATGACACAATTGAAAAATTAAAAACAAAAAACAATTAAAATTAAACAAAAATCCGTAGACCTTAGGTTTTGATTAAATTCGCTTCTATTGTGACTTAAAAATTTAAAAAAAAAATAATCAAAGCAGAGTTGTGAAATTTAAGTTTATGTTTTTTTTGTCAATTTGTGCGTAATTTAAACAAAAAATTTAATATATAAGAACAAACTCTGTGTGCTTTCATTTTAAGTGGGAAAATTATTTTTTTTTTATATATTTTTCTTTGGGCTTTTCATAACTTCACACTTATTTTCGCAGGCCTCTTACAGCTTATTATGGCAAAGGCAAGCGTGAATCGTGTGTTTCATCTGCCACAACAACCACTTTATTGGGACAAAATCCACCAATGACACTACAACGCGGTTCGAATGGCACTCTTCATATGTTGCCAACATCAACAGCGTTAACGGTTATGCCACGTGCGATAAGTCCTTTAATGAAGGTTTGTTTTACAAATACATATATTTTTTTGCTTTGTTTGTGTTTGTGTTTCCGTTTGTATTTTGTGTATTTGTATATGTGCATATGTATTTGATGACAATTTTATCAGACATTTTGTTGTTTGATGCCTTTGGCATTTAAAGTTAAGAATGCTTGTTAAAAAACTTGCAATTTCATATCCATAGAAATTAAGTCTTAAAATTATATACTTTCACGTCAAATAGGCATATGGTTAAGTCAAGGTCGGCAGGGCGGTGATATTTTGCGTCAATTTTTTTGATTGATTAAATTGTTTTGAGTTCGTACTTTAAAAAATACATATACCAGTATTTTTTAAAGTATATGATCTCAAACAATTTAAGTTTTGAGTGATTGAACTGAGACTTAGCTCGCAAAAAATCACAAAAATTTCCATTGTTAATAATAGAGTTAATGTTTAGACTGCGAAAATTCCATGCTTATTTCTTATTAGCATTTCAAGAAAAATAATTGACAAAAAATATAAACTCGGAATTTATATTTTATTATATGTATATTAATAGTCAGCTTTTTTCTTTTTTATCAAGAAAAAATCAAATTATGCTTTAAATTTTTATATAAAGAAAATAAGGGATAGTTTTGATTGTGTTTAAATCTAAAATAATCGATTTCAAGCAGATGGCATAGAGCTTAAAAATGATTATAGTGATTGTAATAAACTCCAAATTGGTTTCCAAATATTTAATATATGCAGATTTTGAGCCCATTTATTCAACAACATATTCAACACATTGGCCTTATTTTCATTTCGACAGACAGATAAACAGATTGGTAATACATAGTTCTTTAGTTTGTCAAAAATATCTGTCACGCTATAAAATTTCATTACTATATATCCGACATTGAAGATCTTCGGGAAGTTCAGACGGATTTCAAATAAACCACTAGTAGAAATAAGTTATCGCTTATCATAAATTTCAAAATACATATGTACGGTAATTTACAAATTTATGGAAATTTTTTATAAAATTAACAGGAGTTAATTTTTTGATAAAGTGGCTGTGAAGCGTTCAATATAAAAATCGCTCAATTTAAACGGCTTCAAAATTCAAGAAATAATAAGTTCGTAATAAATGTTTGGCAGTTTGAATATTTGGTGGGACGCGAGTTTAATGGTTTCAAGCCTAAGGTAAGCACGACCACTAAGTTTCTTATTCGAAATCATTTTGTAAAATGAGAAATGGATACAAAATAAAATGCTGTTGTTTCTAATTAATTCTAGTTGAGGGAACAGCCTGTTAGAACTATTTAAACAATTTAATTCTTATTATTTATCATTTCTTGACAGCAAAAATATTGTTTTTTAATGCACTCTAAAAGCTAATGTAGTAAAGTATTTAACAAAAAAAACAACATTTATCCGATCAGTACAACTGGAGATAATAGACTTCAAGTATGAGATAATTTTAGAAAATTCTGCCAATTATCGAAAATTCATGTGTGGATATTTTCGAAAAAAAAAAAAATTTCTAGCAAAATCCTAATATACGTGTCAAGTAATTTTATATATCTAAGCTGTAATAAAATGTCAAGTCTATATAAATTATGGTTTGTAAAAGAACGACAGATATGGGACATTTCACGGCAATCGAAACAAAAAAAAAATTAATTTATCCAAAACTTTTTATACAAATAGCTCATGTTGTTGAGACGATTTTATCCTGAAAATTTAAGAGCCCAAGTCCTATTACTGGACGGTTACAAAAGTTCAAAAAATTTTAAATTTAGCTTTGAACTTTATTAAAATTTATATAAATATTTTATAAATTAAATTTTATATAAATATTTGGTTGGCAAATGGATGGCTTTGATAAATATTCGGGAAAATATATAGTAAATTTGTATCATTTTCAACCAGAACCACTTAGCTTAGAAATTTTATTTGTTTTTAGTCGACTGGTTATAATTAGAAATTAATTGAACAACTAGACAGAAATTAGTTTATTGAATCTTTCACTTTTCAGTGTTTTTTTTTGCCTTTAGTGGACAAAAATTTTAGTGGCCACTATAGGGCTCTGAAGGTGAAAACGCTCAAAAAATTTAGGGATCAAATTGTCTCAACATAAGTTACTAACATACATATTGTATATACAAAGTTTCAGACAAATCATTCTTTTTTGTACTAATGATCTTGGATTTTCGCATTATGTAAAGATGACCTAATTGAAACATTTAAAAAAAAAATAGTTAAAACAGAATTGATTTATCCTAATTTTTGTTTTGATTATTGTGCATATGTATAAGTTACCCAGCGATCATTTGTCAAGTTTCATTAAAATCCTTTCCATACAACTCAAAAAAGTTAGGCTTACATTATGTCGAAGGAGCTGTGCCTTTTCACAAAGAAAAAAATGACCTTCTTAAATGATCCCAATATAATGTGGGTATCATACATTTAAAGTTTGGCATAGCCGATTAATTTCGTTGCGGTTCGTCACTAAAAAATAAGTTTTTTATATGAAAAAATGAGATCTTGCATTACTGCTAAATGCCACATTCCCTAGAACATCAGTTTGATTAGATTATTTTTAGTTGATACCGTGGTATGAGTACTCTATATTCCATATTCTATGTTTCAAAGTCAAACGGCTAAGTATGTACGCGGCTTTTTAATCACGAAAAATATGAAGTATGGTAGTTGTCGCTTTCTAGGATTTGAGTTTCAAAACTCATTTGATAGTTTGAAGGAATAATATATTCCATATATCATGCCACACCTGTATTTTTGAACTTCTTTCGCACACTTGCATATATCAAAAAATTGTATGCGTGTAAATCTCAATTAATTCGCAGGAATTTCTTCATTATTCATTATTTTTATAATAAGCAGACTTTTTCGTTTAATTTATTGGTTCTAGAAAACTTGCAAGCTCTCATTAGATTGCACTTAAATAAACTTTACTTTGAAGCTGCATAGTACCTAAACTAGCCTCAAGCTGAAATCTATTACTTACGAATATAAAGTCAAAGTTTCTATTCAAATTGCTGATTTATTTATATTTAAAGTATGTTACTCGTATATCTTGCGGCAAAAAACTGAAAAATTTTCAGCGCATTCATGAGAATAATGGTTTTGTTCCCATTGTTTTTCTTCATTGTTAACTTTTAAATAAATTAACTAAATTGAAAATTTCTTTTATTTTTACTTTCTTTCTAGCAAGGACTCGAGGAAAATTCTGTATAAATTTAAAATTAATGAAAGATTTACTACTACGAACACAACAACAACCATTACCACCACACTTACCACCGACTTTAATGACCGACCAAAGGAACAAATTATGACAACAACAACATAAATGGACAATACTTACGCCTGTAGCAGATTATAAAAAGGTAAAGCTTGGGCAGTAGTAGCGAGTGTTCAAAAGAAAGCTGAAAACATGAAAAACATTGGGCCATATTGAATCGTAAGGTTTATTTAATCCTGAAATAATTGACTGGAAATATGTATATTTTAAAATTAAGAAAAAACAAAATACAAATACTTTAAGTTGTTATTTTGTTGTTGCGCAACAACAAAAGAAATATTTTCTCAAGTGTATAAAAATGTCATATAAAATTTATTATCATAGGTATGTATGTGCATATTTAAAATAGGGTGGCTCATGTTCCAAAGAGAAATAAAAAAGTGCTTGTTGTCCGCTACTAAAACTAAACTTTGATTTATTTTATGGGTCAGTAATGTTATTCAGATTATCAAATTTCCTTATAATTGGCATGTTTCAGAATACAGATAATTAAAAATTCAGACTAGCTATTTAAAATTTGGATGATTCAAAATATTGGTATGTCAAAATTCAGAAAAAGAAATATCGTGAATTTTTCACGATAAGAAATATCTGAATTTTAAAACATTTTTCTCTCGAGTTGTCTGAGAGTGGTGGGGTTTGTGAGCGAAGCGAGCAGGGACATAGCCCCATAGATGTATTTAATTTCTTAGATTATTTTTGGTATGAAGCAGCAAATACTTTTTCTTTTGTATGGAACTTGAACGGACCTAAAGTACATAATATATGGTACCTACGCATGTTGTAAAAAATTAAGGTAAGAAGTAAACTTTTGAAAATGAATTTAATTGTGTAACTATAAATAAAACTGAACTTTTAGCATAAATTAAATGTAACAAATGAAAAACTTTTAAATTGAAATAAAAAAAAGTTAAATTTTTCCAGATGGAAAACAAATATCAAGTAATTTTATTTAACTTTTAGTATTTTTTTTTTTTGCAAATTAAGGTAGAAAAGAAAGTTTCCACGAATTTGGCAATTTTTATGCCCCTACACTTTTTAAGTTTGGTATTTTGATTTATATACATGTACGGTATGTAAAGAACTTTTATCGCACAGTTTAAGGGCGATGAATTTTCTTTTGCAGCGCAAGTGTTCAGTAAGGAATAATTTTGAAAAATTTTGTCGCTAAAGTGCTGAAAAATGGTGTCGCAAACGCCCAGTCTATATTAGAGGCCTAAAGGTCCAAATATTTTAAATTACTCAGTCATTTTTCCAATGAGAGTTATTTCCTCACAAGCATCGAAATTGTAGCATAAATGAGTTCGAATTTGACCGACAAATATTTTTATGGTGTCTTCTTTTTTTAATTATATGAAAACATCTTTCTCATTATTGCTGGCCTTGGGCAAAATTTTACTGCTTGACTGCAGAAATTTAAAGTTTTGCCTTCTTTTAAAAACATCAAATTAAAATGTCGAAAACAAAATTCACCTGGCCCTTCCAATTGAACGTTTAACATCACAACATTTTGCTTGTGGTTAGCTGCTATTTTGCAGTTCCTGATGGTTATTTATTCATTTGTGATGTACACAAGTATTTTACTTACTGTCAAAGCTTAAAATTTTTCACTCTGTTGATTTTGAAGGTTTTGAGTCAATTATACTTGTTAACAAAATGAAATTTTTTCATGTATGTATCTTTGATGAATCATGACTTTTTTGTCGATGAATTCGAAAATCAAGGTCAAAACTGTTTTTATGGAACAGTTTTTGAGATATTGAAATTTTTTAATTTTTTCGAGTTATTTTCACTTTAAAAACCATATCTCGAGCAAAAAATGTGAAACTTGATCGTTCATAGTTTCATCTAAAGGATAGGTACTAAAATGAAAAACAAACGCATATCATTGGATCTTTAATTGTTTAAGCGGTTCAAAAGATATCGATGATAAAAGGCCAGACTTCAAAATAAATCAAATTTGACAGTTGATTGTAATATAGCTGCAAAAAAGGATTTTCAAATAACAGAATATATACTAGGTTGGTTTTTCTTGGCTAATCTGATTTTTTAAGGGAGGAAAATGAACCAGCTCTAGAAATTTACTTGAAATTTTGGGATTTTTTGAAAAAACCAAAACAAGAAAGAAAACCAACAACAACAAAAATAACAACTACAGTAACAATATCAACAATAAAAACAATAACATATTTGTTTGCAGTGGTATTTTTCACAAAAAAACTAAAAATTTTAATAAAAAACTAGGCGATCCAATATTTCAAGTAAATTTCTACAGCTCATTCATTTTCCTTCCTTAAAAAATCTGGTTGGCCAAGTAAAACCAACTTCGAATAGCATACCATTTGAAAGGACATAAAATGCGCTTTCTTATGTATTAACAAACAGGTTTGTAAAATAACAATTTTTCCAAAAAAATAACGGTTTTAAAAAATAAACTGACCAGAAAATTAGATAAATTGTAATCTCTCGAAAACTATCAAAAACTATAGCTGAAATTTTAAACTTTTATGAGCTTACATTATATTATATACATAGTTCATTAAATTATATTTCATATGACATCCATATTTTGGGGGGTTCCCAAATTATGACATAGATTTCATTAAAAGCTATATGTCCGATGGCTATGTCTCTGAAGCTAGATGCGTCACCCAACTTTTGATTCCATATTCGTGTTCAGTATTAAAAGTCTCGTAAGAAAAGTGGTATTTTATTAAAAAAGTGGGAGGCATTCCCAAAGTAAACTTATGCCATAAAAATTGTCAAAATACTTATCCCATCCGCAAAATAATAAAGAACACTAAAACGCACATATTTGTCAAAATATTTATGCCGACCACTCTGCCCTCAGAAGCGAAGTAGGCGTATCTCAAAAAAATTCATATTCGGGATTCTTATAGCATCGGAAAGCTTAAGATATTTCGCATCTAATGAACTGCGCCAAATGCCGGTATCTTAATTCAAACCTTTTAAAAATCTCCAAAGAGAATTTTCTCTATCTCAATTTTATATGTACATTAGGTAACGGATATAAGCACAATTCATATAAGAAAGGAACGCTTATAAGAAACATTTTCGAAAACACCGCGTTTTTTCCCAATGTTTTGAGGTAAAAACACTTTATATAAGAAACTTCTTATAAGAAAAAAACGCATAAAAGAAAGCTTTTTACAAGCACCAATATGAAAAATCTTAAGAAAAAAATAACGCTTATAAGAAATATTTTCAAATCGTAATTTTCGTTCTTTGGTCAAAATTGAAAATACGCGCCTTCTTTATGTCATCATTCTTCGATCAAAATTGAACTAACAAGTGTAACGATTGCAGTTGCTGAACGCACTTATTACTCACTGCTGATTTTTGTGCAACTCGGATATAAGAAATAAAGTAAAGTAGTACGTATATAGGAAATTTTTTTCTTATATACGTGGTACTTCTATAAGAAAAAACTGATATAAGAAAGAAATTTCCGGGATTTTTTGACTTTCTTATATCCGTTACCTACTGTATTTCATCAAATTGACATAAAAAAAACATCAATTATCTCGAAACGCGTTTTTTTCAGATACGCCCATTTCGCTTCTGAGGCCAAATCGAAAAATTTTGAATGCTGATTTTTACCCAAAATCGTCAGTTACCCATTAATTCAAAAAATAAAACGGAAAGAATAAGTACTTACTCACAGAATTGAAGAAGCTCTTGTCATTTTGAAGACACTGCAAAAATATAATGCACCTGCAATGCACTTATGTAATGAAACGAAATCTAACACTTTATTTTTAATAAATAAACCAAACACTTATTGCTCTTTACCAAATGAAAAAGATTTCAACAGAATAACATTTCAATTTAGAACACAAGAAACAACAACAAAACACTGCACTTTCACTAGCGGCTCTGCCGACGATGCCGCTTTAGATAAGATTTTGCATATTTTGCAATTTTTGTATTTATATTCAATATTTCATTGAATTTATTACAAAACAATGGTGAAGATATTATTTTCCTCTTTTTAAATTTTTTTATTAACATTTTCGTAAAAAAAAGCAAAATTTAACTTGAAAAATAAAACCGCACTTTGGAATAGAAATTACAATTAACGAGTGTCATTTGGTTTAAGTTGCCACCTGTTTTAATCGGAACTGTATTGAATGATAAAGCGTCTTGCAGATTAACCAACTTGTTCATCAAACCTATGCGGTTAGTTGCAAGATGCCTTTACTTTTTTTATCGTCCTTGGTACATAACTAAGGAGACGTCCATTAATTACGTGAGCTAAAATAGGAGAGGAGGGGGTCCGGAAAAATCTCACCAAGGGGGGGAAGGGGGCCAAGGAAAACCTTACGTCAATTTTTTAATGCATAGAATTTACATTAAATATTATAATTTAAATCTCACGGGAGGGGTCCCGCCGGATCTCTCCAAGTCTCACCAAGGGAAGTGGGGGCTTCGAATTTTCAAAAAACACCTCACGTAATTAATGGACGTCCCCTATCTAGATTTCTACGGCGATATTAAAGCTTTAAAAAACTGTTCACACGGGTCGCCATTACTTAAACAATTATAATTTGCTAAGTTATAGCGCCTAAGCAACTGGAATTGATGTTTACAAATGAAATGTTATTCAATTTTCTAAGATTTTTAGGGAGATGCGTTGATATTACACCTTTAAACCCAAATGCCATCACTGATACATACATATGTATGTATAGATCTAAAATTGTACAAAAAATAGGCAAATTTGAAAAGTGGACGTGGCACTTTCAACAACTAAAAGTTTTGATTCAATAGTACTCAAAAACATCAACTACGATTTTCATAAAAATTTTATCATAACAAGTTAAGTCACTTTACTGGCAAAACTCGTTGAAGGGCGTGGCACGCCTACAATATTTATAAACGTTGTATCAAGAGAACCAACAACGTTATCGTTATGAAATTTAATATATGTATTAGATAAACTTGCTATAAGGTATCTCATAGCCCGAAGTGAGTGCAATAGTGCCTGTGGGGGTGGCACCTTCCATACAAGCAAAAAACGTTAAATGTTATATTTAGGGTACTATCAGAGTTATTCGAATAAAATTTGTTGTAGAGATGTCGGCAGCTATAAACTTTGATATTAAATAGAATTCGATGGGATTGCATCGGTGGCGCTGCACCTACTATACAAGCAAAAAATGTTAATGGTTATATTTAACGCTAGAAACTTTAAATTTAGGAGACTTAACTCAGTCAAAATTTTGTTTCATGGAAGCATTAAGCCACAATCGAAACTTCTCTCGAAAAATGCATGTGATTTAACGGAGAAAACCGACGTCTGATCTATTTCTTGAGGTTGTTGTCTTCAAATTTAGTCGCTGGTATTACATACATATATTTGATGTGATAAGTTGCCAATACTTCATAAATAAATCATAGCTTTAAACCGCAAAAAATTTGACAAACATCACTCATTTCATTACAAGTCTTTATTAGATATCTATGATTTATAATTAGTTTTCATTTGAAATTTCTTGCAATTCAGCAGGTTTTTCTATTTCAGTAGTGGACTCGTCGTGAGATTTGGATTTTTGCAGTTCTGGTTTCTGCTCAGTACCACTAATTTCACCCAAACTATCTTTGCGTTTGTCTTTAGATCGTCTTTCCGAACGTCGTTCAGAATATCGTGATACCTTCTTAACACGCTGTTCATCCTTCTTGACACTTTCACAATCGGATGTGGGACTGCTGCGTGCTTCCTTAACAGCATTTCCATCGCTTTCTTCAGACTGACGTAGACGTGGTTTAGGTTGATAGATAGCAATGGAAGGGCGATCCTGAAGTAAAGAAATTCTGTTAAATTTAATGTTCTGTAAGTTTTCACGTATTTTAGAAATAAACGCACAATATAGTAAAATGAAATTGAAATGTAAAGCAAAATTAAAAGTGAAATTTTTATGAAATGTTGATTAATAGTGGTATTATTGTACTCGAGTTAATAAAATTCTTAAAGATTTAATTCACAAAAAAACCTTATTTCTTATACGCCTTTCTTCTGCAAGACGTTGTTTTTGAGTTTGCTTTTCATCTGCTACATCAGAACTTTCACTTTTAGACTTTGCCGGTTTTTCTGCAGAATTTTTTTCATCGGTCGCATCCGTTAAAGTTTTCTCCAATTCTTCTGTTGCATCTTGTATATCAAGTTTTTCATCAGTTGCCGTCTTCAAGGCATTCTCTCTTTGTTCGGCCTCTAATTGCTTATGCTTCGGAACAAATTCCTTAACCGCAACAACGCTACGTATAAAATTTTTCACCGATTCACTAACTTCCTCTGTCTTTGTAGTTTGAGTTTTTGGAGGTTCTTTGCTAGATTTTTCAGCTTGTATCGTTGTATTACTTAGCGTTGTTTCATCCTTTGGACGTTCTTTCTCTCTTTCCTTACGATTGCGATTACGATCCCGTTCTCGTCTTTCGCTATATTTCTTGGACTCTCTACGATATGTATCTTCAGTTTTTGAATCATTCGACTTATTTTCTTCAATATTTCTGGAAGATTTAGCAGTTTCTTCTGATTTGCCTGTACTTTCAGATTTTAATTTGCTTTCATCTGCTTTACCACTGATAGGGTCTTTCTCTTTTTGTTCTCTTTCTAAAATTTCTTTTTCACGTTTTTTCTGCTCATAAGCTTCACGACGACGTTGATTACGTTCAAGTCTACGTTTAGAGCGTGAATTTTTTTGCTCTTCTGGTGGATTATCAGCATTATCTTTTCCGCCAGTTGACTTAGAAGTGGATTCTTTTTTGCCAGCACCCCCGCCACTATCCTGAACAGTCATAATTTTTGTCACTTGCTGTTGATTTCGTTGACGACGTTCCTTTTCCTCATCACGCTGGCGACGTTTTTCCTCAGTGCGTCGTTTTGACTCCTCGCGACGTTTTTCTTTTTTATTTGCCAAATATTGCAACAGCGGTGTCGAGGTGATTTTTTCTTCTTTTTTGCGATCCAAAGAGAATTCTAATTTGGATTCACCACCTTTTGCAGCTAGTTCACGATCTTCTTCTAACTTTGCAAGAAAATTTTTGTAATGTGTTTCTATTTCTATGGTATTCACTTTAGGATCAGTTTTGCGTGACTTATTTTTAGCCAAGCCCTGAAAAGGTGCAAATTCAACTATGGCTGCGAATTCTGCTCCTTTAGAGTCTACGAAAACGTAACCATCAAAGCGATCACGAAAAAGAAAAACATCATCATAATTTTTTAAATTGAGGTAGGCCCGACATGTAGCGTCATACCCCAATGACCAGTCGGCTGCAGCGAAATAATAAAAATCATGCTCGGGAAGCGGATCGATTTGCTTAAGGAATTCCTCCTCGGTCATTGTTGGTGGTAAATGACGTATAATTATCTAAATTTTTAGTATTACATTAAAATTTAACATAGATTACATTAAAATTTCCAAAGAAATAAAAGCGCACCTTTGTTAGCGGCTTTACTTTCTCCCTCTTTTGTCCACGTTGTCGTGTGGATTTCTCCTTGGTGGGATGCTCATCTCCTATTTTAGATTTTGAACTTAAAGATTTTTCTTCTTTTGTCATTTTAAAATAAATTATGTTCTTTTAAACATTTACGTGTTAGCTATTAAATGTTTACAACTGGAAAACAAAATTAATTTTCGTGGCCAACGTCAAAATCAGCTGTTATCCCCGTGATGGCGCTGCCACCTGCCAAAATATTGGACACGTTCAGCCAAAATAGACGCTTCAAAACTTTTAATGCGTTTCTAGCAAGGTTGTTAAGCGCTTCATAAATTTTGAATGAAAAAAAAGTACGCTTTATGCTGCAGAGGGTTTCAATGAGACAGCGATATATCTTTTATGTAGTTGCGATAACATCAACAGAAACTAAATTTCTCAGAATTGAAGTAGTTCGCACAGCACTTGCAGCAAATTCTTCAGTACAACTTCAAACGCTACATATCATCAATGCGCTTAGATTGACTGAATGGGCCCTTTGAAAACTACCTTCCATAGTTATATCAGATATACTCGTTTTTTGTCCCTAAATTAAGTAGAAAATTAGACCTTCATGTCAGTTGGTCTGAAACATCGCAATGAAATCGTTATGTGGTCAAACAATTTAACGCATCTTATTAAAATCGAACAGGCCGTATTGAAAGGAGCAGCACTGCCGAACAAGATGCGACAGTATTTGTGAAATTTTTTTTAAGCAAATAAGATATTTTATGAAAGAAAATTAAAATGGAACTATTTTGTTCAGTTATGATTTAATTTTTCTTTGACATTTTGGTGATTTTAAGATCAACGAGATAATAGAACGTGTTTGACAAGACAATCTTATGAATTGAATCATGCGTGTGACTTGAACTTTCTCATCTCTAGTTACAAACTGTCATTCAATATTCCATTAGTTGACGTTTAACCAGATTCTACAACGGGTGTGATTTTGTCGCTTAATAAGCTCTAATTCAGTATAAAAATTGCAACAATGGCCGGTAAGATTAATAATACGCAGAAGAAACTAAATGCTTTTTAAGAAACGTTTGAAACATAAATTACATAATGATTTGTCTACTCCACAGAAACAAATCCATTTGCACAATTCCAGAAGTCGATCTCCAGGGACGGAGTGGACTACAAGTACTTTGATTTGGCCTCCATTGACCCTAAATACGGTAAATAAAATATGTAAATTATGCTGTCTAATGTAAGTTGCTTAAAACTACCAAGCAGAACAAGGCCAACAGGTTTTTACAAGGCACGCATTTTGATTTAAACTTAAGCTAATATTTTGCAAAGATTTTATCTTTGCTATCAGTAAAGAATAACTTAAGTGGAATACAACAAATTTTGTTAAGTCACGTTTTATAGATATGACTAAATAATTTTAGGACAACAGTGAGGCAAAGATATGTAATAGCCCTATAAAATAATTTTTTTTTTCGAACTTTTTCCATATGCTACAGTAACCCTCAACTGAGAAAGAATTTATTAAGAATCATTTAAGAAATTAGAAATTAAACTTTCAAACAAAGAAATCAAATCTGCCATTAGATTTTCGCCTACATATCAGCGTATTGAGATAACGGTAAATTTAGCCGTAATTGACACGGTAACAAACGCTCTTCTACGACTTTTTTTATTACAAGTCAGAGTTTGGTGTCTGAGTCAAAGTAGTTCCTCATGAAAAGACGAAAAAAAATTATCCATTTACACTATCCCTCAAGAACCACTCCTTAACCCCTGTAAGGAGCATTTTATTTAATTATTATTCCCAAAAAAAGTATTATAAATGGAATATTTTTTTATAATTTTATTTCTATAATTTTCTTAAACTTCTGATCCAGAAATTTTTAACTTTTTAAAAAATGTAAATACTTTTTTAGATATCGCAATATTGTTAGAGAACTATATTTCTAGGTATATTATCAACCAAACGGTAGCACATTTAGTAGAGTAAAAGTTAGAAATAATTGCTCATCACTTAGGACAGAATCTATTGAGCTTTATAACTGCAAAAGATCTCAAATAATTATTCTCCTTGGTCCCCGAGTATTAACAGAATCCCTGATGTTAGAATCCCTTTTTTGCTTACAGATATCAGATTTAAGCTACAGATGTTAGCTGGTTTAAAAATTTTTCGAAAAACGATTCGAAAACGGACCATCCCGGGGTGGTGCCCAAAATCCATATTCAACCTTTCCCCATCAATTAATGGAAACATTTTTTTTTTAAATTCTCATCTTACGAACATGTGTGTATATGCCCTAATGAAAGCCACTATTTTGTAAAAATTAAGGGTTCACCCAAACATTTGCTACAATAGATAATATTTATCGCTCACTGTTTACTTAAATTATTGTGTTTTGTTTAAGCTTTACAAAAATTAAGATCGACCACACGTATTTAATTATTTAAATGTGTTCTAAGTAGTTTTATGTGAAAAACATGCTAATCTATTAAACTCATGCAAAAGCGAAAGTTGTGTGAATCAAGTTGAAGGTTAAAAGTCAAAACTCGCCTGTTGCTATTTCAATTTCAGCGACAAATGCATGTTTGCGACAGCTACTGAAAGTTTGCTTTCAGTCTGATAACATTAGTATCAGGGCTAAATAATTTTTTTTCGTTGAAAAATTCTGATTGGAAAAGTTCCCTACAAGGGGCCTACAAAACATGTAAACTTAAGCTGAATTGAATCAGTTTTTATGTTGCACAAAGAGCCGCTAGTTTCCAAGATTTTAATAATGATAATTTTACATCATACGAACATCCGTTTGTGGTCTCTTAACTTTTGTTTTATCCATTACCATATTTTTTGCATAAATAAATAGCTTTCTTTGAAATGATAGGCTAGCTTTAGAATGTGAAGCCCTGATTTGGTTATTTTTTCTGTGAGTCTAATATATCATTTTATTGTGTGGACGTAAGATACATGCATGTTTCAGCAACAGTGCTATGTACATTTTTTAAGTCTTGCCTAAATAGCCTAGTAAGAATAAGTACCCTACTTATAATGTGAAGTTTTGATTGCATTATTTTTTCTGTGGCATTAATTTGCCCTTTTATTGTGTGGACGGAAGCTTCATACTCTGTTTCATGTACTTTTTTACACGCTCCTCGCAAGGTTATGTTACTTTTTGTTCTTAACGCAGCACCAGAAAAAACTTCTCAGTTTAGAGTTAATTTGAGATTTGCACTTGCAACTCAGAGGTATGGCGTCAGCGATAAAGACACTGCGGCTATTGTCACTGACATGCTTAAAGATCTTGGGTTTTTATCTCGAGATGCTTACGAACTCGTAACAGATTGAAGTTAAATGAGGAGTGGGCGAACAGAACGGCACATGTTCATGGTCGGTCGTTTTGAGTTTTTTGATAGAATCGTGTTCATTACACTAATCTTCTAGTATTTGCAACCTCAGACACTTCAAAAAGGCACTAGATATCATACTTTTTCGATAGCAAAGTTAAGGTTTTCCTCTAATCAGTTCAGAGACATAAACAGTTTTTTGCGATTTCTGAACATTTTTAGCAAATGGACATGTGCCGTTCCGTTCACCCACTCCTCAAATAAGGCGAGAAAATGTAAGGGTGAGAAATACGTGAAAACTCAAGCGTTTGCGATTCGATGCATTGGATCTGAGAAAGACTATCGAAGCTCCATTTCAATACCATACAAAAATCTTAATACTTAACAAATGTGTATCTAGTTGAAATTAATACTGCAATTGCTTCTAATGGTATCTTCGCATTCCCGGAGAATATAATAACGTAGCCAACTACGAGTAGTTTGGAGCAAAACAAAAGCACAAACCGAACTGAAAAAAAGTGCAGAAAAAAAAAGTGCAAAATTCATAACCAAAAAAATTTAAAAATTGCCCAAGAAAAATATATATGACAAAAAAAAAATAAAGTGATCATTCATATATGTATGTACATAAAATATAAATGTTGAAATGCGCAAAGGGCAACTAGATGCGTTAAGTAAAATTTTAAATCCCTGAAAGTGTTGAAGAAGTTCCACGCCGTACACTTCTCAAAATCAATTTCCCGCAGATAAAAAATGAAAGAACTTTTTTTATTTTTTTTTTTATTAAAATTTTTTGTGCACACAAAAAAAATTAACCAATCGAGCTGAAACTTTGTATACACTTTGTTAGGTCCAGTAAGCAAGTTTTTTGCAATACAAAAATTTGATAACTGAAAAGAAAAATTATATACATCACCCTAACTGGTATACAACAAAATTGTATTGTTTATGTATAATTTTTTCTGAATTTTTAAGACTCGAAATACATATTAATTTTTTATCTAAGTCACGCTTCTATAAACTGGTGGCTGAAGTGGGGGTCATGATTTTACCTGGAACCATGGTATTCAATAATTGTTTTGTTCAACGGTTTGTTTTGTAGGAAAAGACACTGTTCACTTGAAATGGAACAAAATCGCGGCGAACGACGGGTACAAAAAAAATTTAAAAAATCTATTTTTATCTACTTGAACCAAATCATGTTTTCCTTATAGATTTTAAATATCAGATCAATCCTTTCAACCCATGTTGTTTGTTTTAGCTAAAGAATTTGGTTCAATACGCACTTATTTCCTTTTTCAAGTTACATTACTTTTCCTTTAAAAACTTAAAATAATTCGGGTTGTTTGCTTCTATATAAGATGTTACTCATAACTTGTTTGAGTCTTCTCACTTTTCATCCGCACTGTGCTTTTTTAGGAACCTTTATATGATAAATGTTAAAAAAGTATAAAATAGAACCACTTGGTTATAATTAATAATTAGTTTTGTACTCCACGCGTATTAGTAGTTTTTTTTTTGTTTTATGTATTTTAGTTAGTTGACTTCTGAACAACTTTTCCCTCCTTTCCTCAAATACGAAGGCTAACTCTGCTTGCACTGGTCCTTATCTTATCAACTTGGATATTAAGTTAAATAAATAACTAAGTATTACAAAAACTTCTACATATTAAAAGTGATACACCAATTAAAAACAAATACAATATAATTTGTTAAGCTGACTAAAATTTTCTAATTGGCTTAAGGCACCATGAAATAACACATATGTTGCATAGTTTGGCTCACATTTCAAATAAACTAGGCTTAAAAAAAACAAAAAAAAATGCTTTATCTCTGTATAGAAAGCCGGAGAAAGCCAAGTATCAAACTTGGGGGTAGTGAATTATGCTATGCGCTGCCATTAAATAAATTAAGCGATAATAAAAATTTTTTAATAATAACGGAAAAATATTTTTCTTCTATATTTAAAGAATATAAATTCCAAGTTTTGTGGTTAAAAATAGAACGACCGTTTTATCATTATCTGGTTAAAACTTAACCTTAACCGGGAGCTGGACATAAAATCTCATATAAAATATGTCAATCCAGGTTAAATTCAACCGGTAATTTTTTGTGAAAAGGGCCCTAAGTACTTATGTGTTTTACGTAATAAGTGGGAAGTACGATTACATGTAGCGATATTAATACTTATACGTATGTAGGTACTGCAACTTGTGGCCAGAACTAGGTAGGAATTAGTGTTTTTCGATTTTCATTTTATGAAATAAGAATCATCATCATTTAATTATTACAATTTAGATCAGTTGCCTTTTTCTGTACGCGTGCTACTTGAATCAGCAGTTCGTAATTGTGATAACTTTCATATTCTTGAGAAGGATGTACAAAGTATTCTTGGGTGGTCTCCAGCGCTAAAACAAGGCCAGAACGATGTGGAAGTTTCATTTAAGCCTGCGCGTGTCATATTGCAGGTAACAAATTCAAGTTTAACCGTAATGATCGTGCTGTGCAAACTTCTGCGCTAGTATTAAACTTTGTTTATCGGAACCGGTGAAGAGTCAAAATTTCGTTTGATTTAATTTTTAACTTGTGGAATGTTAAGTTTGCAAATGTTGTAAGTTGTCGCTTCAATATTATTGATGAAATTATATTCAGCACCAGCTCAGCCAACTCATTCTCATTAATTTCATAATTTTGCTATGTACAAATTTAATTACTCGTAACTTTTGTTTCTTAGGACTTTACTGGTGTCCCCGCTGTTGTTGACTTTGCTGGAATGAGAGATGCTGTACTAGGATTAGGTGGTAACCCAGAGAAAATTAATCCCATTTGCCCAGCAGATTTGGTTATTGATCATTCTGTTCAAGTGGATTTTGCACGAGTGTAAGCATGTTCATGTATTTTAAATTTCTTAAATTAATATTCTATAAGCTAAGCCCAAGCCACTGAAATTCTTGAAAAGCTATATGTATATTTCCATGCATACGTAAGATTGAAATAAATTTCAAATCTTTATTTAAACTCTTAGAATAAAAGAATAAAACTTTTTTTTTTTTAAAAAAAAACTTCACTGGAATATTTCTCAATGAAAAAGTTCATAGTAGCCCCAATTAATTGGTGGTTAACAATATATAATATGAAAAAGTGTGTTTCTTATTATACAAGGTCATGAAATCAACGTATATTCATTTCTAAACATTATTTTTTTCTATTTGATGCTTAATTTTCGTGTTATTCAAACAAACACCATTTTTCGGGGGCTCATTTTTATCCATACACAATTAACATCGATTGAAATATAATTTATGTCTAGGCAAATTTTAAAGTGCCACTGCTTTAAAGTGTCACTTGTTCTCCTCGACTAATAATTTCCATCAATTTATTTATATAAAAATGTATATTTACTTGAATTAGTCCAGATGCATTGGAGAAAAATCAAAAGCTGGAGTTTGAGCGTAATAAGGAACGTTTTACTTTCCTTAAGGTAAGTTAAAATATTTAATCAATTTAACCAATACAACCTAATTTTTAAAATGGATACAATTTGAATAGTGGGGTGCTCGTGCTTTCAATAACATGTTAATAGTACCACCTGGATCTGGTATTGTTCATCAAGTAAATTTGGAATATTTAGCAAGAGTTGTTTTTGAAAAGGACGTACATGGCAACAACGTTTTGTATCCTGACAGTGTTGTTGGTACTGATTCTCACACTACCATGATTAACGGACTAGGTGTACTCGGATGGGGTGTCGGTGGTAAGTTACGAAAAAAGTAAAGTACTCCTTTGCATTTATTCACAGAATAAGTTGAGAGATCAGTTATTACAAAAAAAAAATAAACTCAAATTTAAGAGCATAATTTTTATATTTGTCATTCGCCTTTTTTTTCATACGTCAATACTTATAATTATTATATGTATGTCACACATCTCTTAACAGGTATTGAAGCTGAAGCTGTTATGTTAGGTCAATCGATTTCTATGCTTTTGCCTGAAGTGATTGGCTATAAATTGGTTGGTAAACTTGGTCCCCTTGTTACTTCTACTGATTTAGTGTTGACCATTACCAAACACTTGCGTCAATTGGGTGTTGTTGGTAAATTTGTTGAATTCTATGGCTCTGGTGTTGCAGAATTGAGCATCGCTGATCGTGCTACTATCAGTAATATGTGTCCAGAATATGGAGCTACAGTTGGTTACTTCCCGATAGATATGAACACTTTAAGCTATATGCGACAGACAAGTTATATACATTAAACTTTAATTAAAAATTATATTATAATATAGTACATTTTAAACAATAGATCGTTCCGAAGAAAAAATTGAAATTATAAAGAGATACCTGGAAGCGACAAAGCAACTTCGTGACTACTCCGATGAATCGCAAGATCCTAAATTTACACAAGTACTTATTTAAAAAATAGTAGATTTTATATAATTTGAACATTATTTTATTTAGTCCATTACTTTGGACTTGTGCACTGTAGTAACATCCGTTTCCGGTCCAAAACGTCCTCATGATCGTGTCTCGGTCTCTGACATGAAAGCTGATTTCAAATCGTGTCTTGTGAGCAAGGTAATTATATTTTATTTTAACACAAATGTATTCGTAGTTACAATTTCTTTATTATGAGATAAACAAAGCCCAGTGATGAGATTAATGTTGAAAATTTTTAACAAAACTGAACTTGGTGTATCCCATAAAGTGAAATAATCTGCCATAATGAAATTTCAATATACACTTATTTTCACTGGATTCATCACACATTCAACAACAACTAAATGCGCTTACAAAAGAGCTATCTAAAAGAAACAGCAACTGTGATATGCAAAACAGATTAATATAAAATCACGGCTACTATTTCCTTAGATAACTCGATATAAATTCTGTTGGCAATTGCTTATGAATCTAGAACACCACTAATTTAAATTCACTTCTTACTTTAAACGTACACACACATTTTATCCGCTTGACTTTCACAGCGAATTGCATTGATGTTCGAGCTTTATGATTTTTGGAAACCAACTTTAAATTTTATCATAAACTAGTACACCAAAGCAGCTAATTGTGAATATTACAAGAAAAAATAATTAAAATTTACTTCAAATAAAAATCCTTTATGCAACTTGGTAACTGCAACGACAGCAATGATACCTTTAAACGTCGACTTCGCACTGAAAACTACTGAAACGTTGACACTAAATTTAGTTTTTATAAACGAGCTCAATGCACTCCAAAATTTCCACACACTCATGTAGACTCATGTTACCACTTGTCATTTTTTGTTGGCCAAAATAATATGCTTTGCTTTGCAGAATTTACAATGCTGTTCAATTTTTTGTTTTAGGTGTACGTTAACAATTTTTTGGGGAACAAATTTCAATACAATGACATTATGTGTTGCGGTTTTACTTTTCAGCTAAACATTTTAATTGTTATAATATTGAAATTTTTTTCTCACCATGATTTTTTTAAATGATAAAATATAGAGGAGAGGCCCCTTTTCATGAAAGGATACAAAAAATCCAAATATCTAGTTGTTGTTTTTTATTTTTTCTTGAGGCAGCTTTAATATCACAAATTTAGTGATAACATTGAATTTACAGTCAATTAGGAACGATCGATAGTCCTGTAAATGTTTAAAATTCAATGTATTTTTAATAAAAAAAAAAGCATGACAACTTCTAGCGTCAACAACATGGTAATGCATTGTTGTTATGTTTGTTTATTAGAAACACATTGAATCGATTTCTAAAATTTTGTAGGAATATTGGAATTAAATTTGAATTATTTAACTTTTTTCTCGTTAAAGTGCGACCAACTTGTGTAAGTTTCAACGTAAAAAAAAGTCAAATTAAGCAATTTACTTTCAACAATAAGACTCTTCTTATAAGCAACCCACTTAGCTTTTCTGCAAACTAAATAATGACCTAGTACTTAAATATTTCAATTAAAAATACACATTTCTTTAATGTCTAAAATGTCATTGAACTACATACATTAAGTTTATTTTGTTTTTCTTAACTTTAACACAAATTCTAGGTTGGTTTCAAAGGTTTCGAAATCGCCCCAAATGCGCTCAATGATTCCGGACAATTCCAATGGGATGATGGCAAAACCTACACCATTAATCATGGATCTGTCGTTATAGCAGCTATCACATCATGTACGAATACATCAAATCCATCAGTTATGTTAGGTGCTGGAATGTTAGCAAAAAAAGCAGTTGAAAAGGGCCTCACTATTTTGCCATATGTAAAAACTTCACTTTCACCTGGCTCAGGTGTGGTTACATACTATCTGCAAGAATCAGGCGTTATACCGTATCTGGAAAAACTTGGTTTTGATATTGTCGGCTATGGTTGCATGACTTGTATTGGAAATTCAGGTCCATTGGATGAGAATGTTGTCAATACTATTGAAAAGAATAACTTAGTTTGTTGTGGTGTACTATCGGGTAATAGAAATTTCGAAGGTCGCATTCATCCAAATACGCGTGCCAATTATTTGGCCAGTCCTTTGTTGGTTATCGCGTACGCAATTGCTGGGCGTGTAGACATTGACTTTGAAACTGAACCATTGGGTGTGGATTCCAATGGCGACAAGGTTTTCTTACGTGACATATGGCCAACACGTAATGAAATTCAAGAAGTTGAAAATAAGCACGTTATACCAGCAATGTTTCAAGAAGTGTACAGTGAGTAGGAGAAAAACTTGTGTGTATGTCAATATTTACTTTTATTTAATGCTCTTTCCTAGGCAAAATCGAACAAGGCTCTGAAGACTGGCAACAACTAAACGTTTCGGACAGCAAACTCTATCCATGGAGCTCTGATTCAACTTATATCAAGCATCCACCATTTTTTGAAGGCATGACCAGACAACTTCCAACACTGAAAAGCATTGAAAATGCTCGCTGCTTACTGTATTTAGGTGATTCTGTTACCACTGACCATATTTCACCAGCTGGTTCAATTGCACGTAACTCGCCAGCTGCGCGTTATTTGTCGGATAGAAACTTGACGCCTAAAGATTTTAATTCATATGGCTCACGTCGTGGCAATGATGCAATAATGGCGCGTGGTACTTTTGCAAATATACGTTTGGTTAATAAATTGGTGTCAAAGACTGGACCAAAAACAGTGCACATTCCAAGCATGGAAGATATGGATATTTTCGATTGCGCTGAAAGGTATGGTATACATATTTGTAAACATGTTAATTTTCTTGCTGTATTCATTGACAAATTCATTGAATGAAAAAATTTAAAGTTGCATTCAAGAGCCCAGTTTTTTTTTTTTTTCTTTTTCTCTGTAGTAAGTGCTACTTGTATAACCGCCTGTTTTTTTACATAAAGTATTTTGTTGCCAGAATGCGTTTTTGTTCCAATTTTCATTGAAATATATGACATGACCTTTTAACAGAACGGACTCAATTTCGCTTTTTGGGGTGTTTTCACACCCTATTTCTTTCATTCTGTATAACTTATCAGTTACAATAATGAATATAGCATTTTGGAGTAATTTCAATCAACCTCCTGTAACATATTATCTGTTATATTATCTTACCTTTATTTATGATCTAAAATCATATAGGGTTAAAAACAGACTGCAGCCCTATGCTTTCACATTACTCAAATATATTATCTATTTACGTCTGGGTCACACATTAATTACACATAGTCATTTGTTATCCTTCACTTCACTTCCACCTAGCTACCTGTTTTGCTATACACCTCACGGTATGTAAATTATAATAAAAAAAAAAAAAATATTCCAGTAAAAAAAACTTATGTGTCAGCAACATAGTTGAGTATTTCGAAATTGGAACATATTACATATATTGACCAGTGTCCCCATTTTTGTATGTTGGTATGGTCAAAATTCTCGATCGGCAAACATTTAAAGTTTAAAGTAAAGTCTCTTCACTCAATGCTATGTTTCAATTTGTTATTTATTTTTTTTTTTTTTAATTATTTTTTTCAGATATAAAGAAGAAGGTACTCCGTTAGTTTTGGTTGTTGGCAAAGAATATGGCAGTGGTTCGAGTCGTGATTGGGCTGCAAAAGGACCATTTCTGTTGGGCATCAAGGTTGTTATTGCTGAATCCTTTGAACGTATTCATCGCTCAAATCTTGTTGGTATGGGCATTATACCGTTGCAATTTTTGGCCGGTCAAAACGCTGAAAGCCTCAGTTTAACTGGACGCGAGACTTACAATATCAGCATCGGCGAAGATCTTAAACCGGGTCAAACAGTACAAGTTGAGGTGAAGTTTTTAAATAATTTTTTTTTTCAATTTCAATTTTATCTGATGTTTTTATATTACAGGCTGATGGCAATGTTTTTGACACCATTTTACGTTTTGATACTGAGGTCGATATTACGTATTTTAAAAATGGTGGCATATTGAATTATATGATCAGAAAGATGCTGGATTAAAAAAATATCAAATATTTTATTTTTCTACGTATATAATATATCATGTAGAAATGTGCATTTTTAAAGTTTATTTAGATTTACTAGATGGTGTCCTTGTAGTTAAACCAATAAAAAAACAATTTTATTTAAGTATCTAACATAAGTGAACGACTTTTAATGATTTAGAACAGGGGTTCTTAAACTTATGTAGTCCGAGGACCCCTTATCGAGCTAAATTTTTTTTGCGGACCCCCCCCCACCCTAGACATTTGACGTCGTTCTTAAGCTTAATTTGGGCTCAATAATGACAAAGACACTCAGGCTTGCCAACTGTTTGGTTTTCACCCGGACAGTCTGGTTTTTGAGAGCTTGGTCCCGTTGTCAATCTCAACCAAGCATAAAATGTCCGGTTATCTGACGAGGTTAAGGAACGAATTAATTTTTTTTTTGCTTTAATTTTCCGGTTTTTAAAGGTATTTTCAACACTATGTCCGGTTTCCTAAGGTCATAAAGTTGACAAGCCTACAGACACTACTTACTCGTTTATAAGGGCAAACATTTTTTATTAGGATTTTCATGTAATTAAAACACAAAATGAATAAAAATTGTGGAAATGTAAAGGAATTAAAAAAGTTACAAGTCAAAGTATGTATGTAAATTAAACTGAGACAAATATTTCTTGGTCAAAATAAAGCTTAGAAAATAAATTGTTTTTTTTTCAAATCTTTTTTAATAAAGAATATAATAATAACAAACCTTATAATAAAAATTTTTTTTTTGGTAACTTTATGTTATTTTATAATCGAAATTTGTTATATTTTCTTCTGTGAAAGTTTTTACTTAATCAGATGGATGATGTTGTTTTCTTGAAACCAAATCCACAATGTCGGGCTCTATATTCTTAAGTTTTATCCTCAGGTTTGCTTCTACATTAAACTTGTTTCTATACTATGATTTTATGTATAATAGTACCAAAAAAGCCTTTTCACACAAATACGTTGTACAAAACGGAATCAAGTTTTCGAGGGCCTTATTTGCAACTGCAGGGTAATCGGATTTTAAGAGTAACCAAAAGTTAGTTAGCTCAATTTTATTGAACTTTAGTTTCAAAGACGTATCGCAAGAGATATCCATGCGCATATCTTGCTTAGAGCATTACTAACATCTGTGTTAAATGGATCCCTGATCCCATCGTTAACAGAAGCAGGACAGGGAAAATACTTTTGGAAGCTGATTTTTAGAGCCATTAAATGTTCGACAAAAAGCAGCCGAGTTTCATTATTAAGTTCTCTATAAGGAAATTCTATAAGATCGCTGAGTGTTGGAAAAGACTCATACACACACCTTTGAATGCGTTTTGACCATAATTCCATTTTTTTTTTTTTTTGTAGTCGCTTCAGCTTCACATAAATTTAAAGTTGAAGATAAAAACTTTAAATTTATATGAAGCTGCACCTTGTAGATTCAAACTGAAATGTACAAAAATTGATGATGTTGTAAAAGAGTGGCAAGAGTTAGGTGCTGGACATCCCGGGTTTGAACAAAAGTAAGTGCACTTTGTTTTTTTAAAAATAATTTTTAATAAATGAGTTATTTGAATAAAGCGAAAAGACCCCCCAGGGGTCCGCGGACCACAGTTTAAGAATCTCTGATTTAGAACATTATTCTAGCTAAATTTTAACAAACTGAGCTAACTAAGCAGTAACAAGGAACTTATTTTTTTTTTTTATAAATAAAATCTAAAAACAGCAAGGCTTAGCTTTCATTGATATTATTTTATTATATTATATTTACATCGTACATCTTATACTAAACTATTATGGTTTATAAAACAATCAATTGTTTACTACTTTTTGAAATTCAAACTTACATACATATGCATTTAATTCTTTTCTTCAAACTCTTTATCTACTTGTATGCACGATTATCTCATTTCCATCCAAATGTGTAACTGTATATTGTATTGGCGCATATTGACTGATCGGTACCATAGCAGTTCTTGTATTCTCAACTTTCGGTATACCATTGCAGCGAGTTTCGTGCGATTCAAAACTTGAAAAATTATCAAATACCGAACGACAGAGAGCACATTCAAAAGCGCTAATTGATGAAAAAAATAAAATATTTATAAAATAAAAACTAAATTCTATAAATATATAACTTACACAGGCTCAATTGTTGGATTAGGTTTAATATCCGCCATAGCTGCTAAAGCGGCTGCCTCGTCAATAAATTTTCCCTCCTTGACGTGGACTTTTAGGTGTTTCTTATAGTTGGCTGACTGTATAAAGGACTTTTGGCACATGCCACACATATATGGACGCGTATTTAGATGGCCCATTATATGCTTTTTCAAATTGATGCGCTGAGAAAAGAAGCGATTACAGCGTTTGCAACCAAATGGTTTTTCACCAGTATGCGTTAGCTCATGACGGCGCATGTTACTCTGCTGCGTAAAAGCCTTTTGACAAAAACTGCATTGATATGGACGTTCACCATTATGAACTGAATAGTGACGTTGTAGGTTTACTGCCTGAGAGAATGATTTCTGACAGATAGCACAAGTATATGGACGTATGTCGTTGTGCACTTTCATATGACGTTCCAAGTTTCCATTGTTACAGAAAAACTTTGAGCACAATTTGCACTCGTACGAGGATTGTGAGTGTTCGTGATTCTCTCGTTTATGTAGATTTTGTTCACGTTTTGTGGAGAAAGTCTGTAGTGAAAAAACAACAAATAAATTAGGAAGGATTTATGCATTTATTTATAAGAAATATAATTGTAAGTATCAATATTGCTATAATATATGGCAGAAGCAACTAAGCTTATTGAGACAAATGTTACTAATTTTAAATTTTTTTTTAATCACCTGCCATATTTGGATTTTTAAAAGTTGCTTAGTGCATGCAGTCAAAAAAAAAGTTTTTCTGAGAAATACTTACGAACTTGAATTTAAAAAAAAGTTGTAGGGGAAAACAAATTTCGTCCGGAATATACGAAATACTTTCCTTTAATAATATTCGGTTTGTTCTACCCACTAACATATTTTAAACTCGCAAGAGCCACCTACTCTAGTTAAGGTTGTAACTGCAGCTATCACCTTACTCCTTTTTGTCAGCTGAATATTGCGAAAAAAAAATTTTCTCACTTAAAAATTAATAAAGCTCCATAGATATGGCTTCCTTCTCGAATTTGCAAACATAAGTATTCCTCCATCAACTACACCAACTGTCTTATAATGGTTGTCGTTTATTAGAGCTTTTGCTTTAAAATTAGCCAAAAAACTAAACATTTTTGACTGTATTAGAATAGTTCTTGATTTTATTTTTTTTTTTTTAAATGATTTCGTTTGTTCCATTTTTTTATAAATAACTAATACAGTGAAAGAATTATGATTTGTTCATTTATTAAAAATCCAATCCACACTCGACAAATCGCTAATGAGGATGTCAACGTTTTAGCGTTCATTTATTCAAAAGAATTTTATGTATTTTATGTTAATACAATACAAAATTAATTGTTTATTCCTTCCATGATTACGAGAAAACTAATTAAGATAATTGAAGGACGTGCCTACAGCACGTAGCGAGGTGAAATAGATACCCTTTTAATAAAAATTTAGGACTTAGACGTACTTTTACTGTTAACGCGGTAACTATTTAGTTTTTGGTGAGGCCAAAGACAACGTTCTACCGAGTTTTAACTATTATCAAAAATAGCGCAACGGTGCTTTGAATAATTTTTTCGCACGGGATCAATTTTGTAAACCATTACGTACTCCGAAACTAGTAGGTTGAACATATTTTACACGCTGCGTAGCCCTTAGCATCACGAAATCAGGTAAATAATTTATACAGGCTGGACAAAAAAATGTATTCAATGCGCATTAACATACTTAGCTGAATTCTTACCTTTTTGCAGCGCCTACAGCTGTAAACGGGAGCTACTTGCAATTGGAATTGATTGGCATCAGACATGGTTTGACCATTATCTGGGGAAGCGTAATAATTTAAATCTGTAAAAAAAAGATCTAAGCATTAGATAATCGTGACAATGAATAAAGGTCACTCGCCCAACTTTTGTTTACAAGGAAATTTACTTAATTTAGAATTTATAGATTATTTAATTAACCATTCTGCATTCACAATGCATAATTTTGCCGGCTTTTGTTTATATTTTAATAATTTCTTGTTCTTCTTTTGGAATTTTTTTTGAACAGTTTCCTACTCAAGAAGGTAATAACGATACTTTTTTTCTTAAAATTAAACACTAACCAACTTTCTTCATTTGATAACTTTTCTTTGCATTCTACTTTTTACACAGTTTATTTCGTTTGCTATAAAAGATAATAGAAACAATTTAACTTTTCGTAAATTAAAAGGAAATTGGTTTAAAATTCTTCACAATCGTTTTGTGCATTGAGTACAGAGAAAGAATCGAATTCTTTCGGATTTTTTGACAGTCCTGTCAAAGCGAAATTGTCAATTTGCACACAGGGCTGAAAATAGTTGGTCACGTTCATAAGTTAAATGAAAATTGGGACAGCAGCAGGTAGCAAAACGCGATGTAGAACAATAACGGTATTCAGGATCCAGAGCAGTTGACGTGGCAGATGAGCAGAGGAGCAGACTTTCTTTAAACTACAAAAAATAACATGATCGTGAATACCGCTTATATAAAAGCATCAGCAGCAAAATCTGTCAAACTTCAAAAACTGTTAACAAGCAAACTGGTCAGAATAAAAATTTTCGCTACAATCAAAAGAGAATTGTTGATATAAACAGCATGGTTTGCTGACTGTTTCCTTTTTACTCCCTTTGTTCTCTATAATCTTAATATTGATAGATTTCAGTTGCTTGCAGTTTTGCTTTTGCCGCCCCAACTGTGCAAAAGTCGAAAGTTTTTTCACAACCATATACAATTTGAACTCATCCTTGCTCATACCTTGCCATCGAAATTCGACACAAGTTTATAAATTTTAGGACGTTTTATTTGCCCTTAAATAGATTTTGAAATAAAAAAATTCAATACAAATTTTATTTTTCTTGAACAAATTTTTTTATGTACAACTTCGTAGTTTCTGTACGTCATCAATGAAATGATAACTACTGACCATCCCTGTTTTGAGTAGCCTTATGTGTTAAACAGAATTGGGACGAGGTCGGCAACGATTACTCGCTGTCAAAAAAATTAGACGGGTACCCGTCGGCAGGCTACCAGTCAGTCGTACGCCGCAATTCTGTTCAATTTATACGATCAAGTGTGTTATAATCGGCATTTTCAAAAAAATACGGTTTTTATTGAATTTTGATGAATTTTTTTGAGATGCGCCCATTTCGCTTCTGAGGGCAGTATACCTTTACTTAAACTATCATTTGCAAAAAAAATTAAGTGGGAGGAAATTGCTTCGAAAAATGTAACTCAAGCACACCATGAAAGTTTGTATTATTTATTATTTTAAAAATATAAATCAAATTGTTTTATTTGTCCTTAAAATTGAGTTAAGCCCAAAGTATTTACCCTTGGTTATATTTAACCCTGGGATTTATGAACAAGCTTAACATTAATTAGGTAATATGTGTAATCGAAAGTGTACTGTGTTTATATGTTATTCTTCAAATGTATCTGCTTTCAAATCGAAGTTCCCGACATAACTTGTATCACTCGTTATTTATACCTAGTTTGGTAAAACTTTTTGAAAAAATTTCTTGAATATAATCATGAGTGGTATTCTGTAAGGTGATAGTTGATTATTAACTATCGCACTTTTGTCTCGCTCGCTTTTATGTTATAGCTTACAAAAACGATAATCACAAGAGCGACAGTCAACTATCAACTTACAGAATACCATTTCAAGTTGGAAAAAGAGGGAAAAAGTTTTTGTTGTAAATGGATAATGTTAAATTTTGCATATAATGGTTGTGTGGAACTCGTGCCTTTTTAGAACTTGAATTTCAAATTGATTTAGAAATCATGGAAGGATCATGTAAATATGTATGTACATGTTCCGAATTTCAAGTTTTAGGAAATTCAGATTGATCGTTAGATTTTATTTTGTAAACTTTTTAACTTATTTAAACAATTCTACTTACATACTATATTTTGAAAGGTGAACTCAGAGTTCTCTAAATATTTATGTATGTATGTATGTACATGAAAAGTAGAACCTTCAAGTCTCGTAAAATGGAATAAACAACATGAAAGAAATATGGAGCAAAAAAACTATACACATTTAAGAAATGTGCAATGATTTGCCATGCCCAAACAAAATTTCGCCACAAATTTCTATATCTAATATATGTATCTCTTTCATGTGACGTAACATGAAAGCTGACTTCTTTCGCCAATGTCATATTTTGTCACAGGTTCGTGGACCAACCCTCCCACCCTTCCACTTGTATTCCTTTTTCACAACAATATGAAATGATTTAGCTACTGGTTTGCTTTAAGTTGTATACATTTTGTTTTTATTTATTTATATTAATTAGATTTGTTTAATTACAAAATTAAGCTAGTATAACTTAAAGAGTACACATGTAAGTTTATTTAATTCTCCATATTGATTATTTCATTTAAAACATTATTATGTAATATTACATATATTTAATTGAATTATACATACATTGAGAATTTTATTTCAGTCAATGTGTAAATATACACATATTTATGTTTAAAAATACAAGCTGCAAGATGAATTTGTTACACTTTTATTTAAATTTTCTAATGTATGTCTAAATGGATTTTAATTTGTTCAGTTGTTTATATATAATTTTAAAAGTCAGCAATTCCACTAAACTTTTTTGTATTTCCAAATTCAAATTGAGATTTGTTGATAAGTTAATAATAGTTTTTGCACTTCTGTGTCAGTTGTTACACTGAACAATATGTTTCAGTTTCGCAGAATCCTAGTACGCTTTGCAAACAAGTTAAGAAAAGTCTTTCCGACAAATACATTATATAAGATTCAGGCCAACATTAAGTTATTGTAAAGACTACGCCATTCGAATTGATTTAATTTTCTAATTTCAATGATATAAGGTATTTATAATAAACATTGTAACTTTTTGTACCAATACGATTTTAATACAGACCAAAAAATACTTATTCAATTGTAATTCATAAGGATTGTTGAAGAGCTTATTGAATTAAAACACATTAAAACTTTAAGTTTTCGATTATGGTATTAATAATACATAATCGAATAATATTTTGTTTTCTATACTTTTTATTGTGTCAATAACTTATTAACGTTTAAGCTTTGCTAACCCACTCAATTACGTTTAATTAGTTTATCGATTATAATCTAGAAAATCTGTTATAGTAAGCTCAATATATGGATAATTTATTGAAAGAATCACTTTCCCTCCCCGCTCTGCAAAAAAATTAGAACTACTAATAAGGATTATAATAAAAGCTTTGTGTAGTTTTATATAAACAGCGGCATGGCAGACCTAATTTTATAGCTTCATAGACGTTTACAATTTTTTTACAAAAAACTTTAAGAACTTTAAAAGAATCGAGTAGTCCTATTTTTTATTAAGATTAAGTTCAAATAAAAATATAATCAAAGAAAACAACAAGATCATGGATTAATTTAAAATTTAATTTTTTGATTTTTTTAGTTATAGAAGAGCCTCCCATTGTGACGGGTTATAAGCAGTTTAAGAAAAACTTTAAAAGATTTCTTAGTATGTATTACATATTATAAAAATAAATAATATACTTTTGGAAGAAAATAGTGCCAATTAATAATTTTTTTTATTTGATTTATCACTTTTATTTTTCATGTGTAATACTTCAGATACTATTTGAAAAAAAAATTAAGGAACGACGGCCCTTCCCCAACATCATCAAATATTGAGAATTTTGATTACGACGGCCCTTCAACGTCAGCAAAAGGTAAGAAGCATAACGTTTATTAAAAATATATTCTTTTGAAACTATTTATATTTGCAGATTAGCAATACAAGCAGCAACAACAAATATACAGTTTTCACTACAAACTACACGTTAGGCAATTTGAACTATAAAGAACATATAAATAGAAGCTTATTTCGCAAACTCACTCTTTATATAAGATAACACGCATAAAACTTTATTATAACCCCCACTTTAATATTCGCACTGGCTTCAATTCGCAGCAAATGGGGAGGTAATCTTTCACAGAATGACCCATAGGAAGCAATTGCCTTTTTGTCAATAAATTTGTTTTAAAAGTTATATATTTAATATAGCGCAATGCGTTCTATTGCAATTAATCCGCTTGCTGTATGTTTAATAAATTTATTATTTTTGTAGGTAAGGGGACGTCCATTAATTACGTGAGTTAAAATAGGGGGAGGGAGTCCGGCAAAATCTCACCAAAGGGGGGCGGGATTAAGGAAAACCTCACGTCAACTTTTTAATGGTTAGAATTTACATTAAAAATTATAATTTAAATCTCAGGGAGGGGAGGGGTCCCGTCAGATCTCACCAAATATCAACAAGGGGAGGGGGGGCTTAGGTTCGAATTTTCAAAAAAACACTTCACGTAATTAATGGACGTCCCCTAAGTTTTAATTTTTATTTATTTTTGATCTATTTTTTTTTTAACTTTAAGTCTTACTTATTGCATTCTATTCGATACCAAAATATAAGGAATCTAATAAATTATATACCATCATATTTCTTTTTTTTTATAATAACGCATCGACAGGAAAGAAATCTTTAAGCAATGTTGTCCTGCGCTTTTCAGCAATGTCCATTTGATTTTCCAATTCACCTAAATCAGTTGTTTCTGCGCGCTCAATTTTCCAAGACAGATTTTCGATTTCAGCTTCCAACTGAGCCTAAAATTGCATTAAAGAAATAAAAATCATAATTTTTAAAAACGTGTTTTTACGTCAAATCTACTAAAGCTTGAAGAGCACAATATTTATTTCTTTTATTAGTTGTACTAGACTTATACGCTTCCTGTGAATTTTGGAACGCACAGTTCGTATCTGGTGTAAGTTTACCCCAAAATTTTTTTACAACCTCTATTTTAATATTTTTTTTTTAAATTAAAAAAATATATATATGTATTAAAGACTTGGCGCGATAAAACGAACAGGCAAAATTTTAAAACGAAAATTATTTGCTATTAATAAAGAATAATATTATTTATGAACTGAGCCATTTATGTGAAAGAGGTTCAGATCAATTTTTGTTTTTCAACTTCACAAAAAATTATTATGTCAGACTATATTGCTACCAAATTTAAGAAATTTCCCGATAACTCAGGTAGGAACTTTTCAGATCATTACCTACTCGTAATTCCATACTGAGAATCAAAAAGACTACTAGACTACTATTAAACTATTTATTTTTAGTCTTTTAATTACCTGTTGGTATTCAAAAAGATCTTTACGTGACCCTGCATCCATAAAGTATGCATACGGATAGGTGTACTGCAATGTATATCGGCATTTGGCCAACAATTTGGCCGCATTAAATAAATATTGCCAATCAATCCACGTGCCACGTCCCTTCATAACCTTTTCATTAACACGTTGCCGTAATCGATCCAAAGTTTGCTGCTCTAATTGCAATGATTTAGAATGATTTTCCCAGCGTTCATAGTAATGTAAGTATTTTTTTAGTGCTTCGCGTGCCTGAACATGCACCGATTCATTTGCTATATTGGGATTATCCTTGTAACGCGAACATTCATAATATTCGGAGCCATGTGTCTTCCAATCACCCAAACACATCCAGCAGAAGTCATGTTTGCAATTGAAGCACTGCATATGATTACAGCCACCGTTTTTCTCAATGCAAATATGACATTTGGGGCAGTCTTTGGTGTTGGCGCTAATGTAATTTGCGGTTTCACTATCATCAGCACATTTGGTTAACCATTTTCTAATTATTTGGCAGTCAGTTGGGGCGTGATAATCCATGCCACACTTAAAGCAAAAAGAAGTTTGGCACGCTTTGCAAATGGCACGTTTTGCTGAGATCTCTTGCGCTTGCACTATTATTTGGCAATTGGGTCCTGGACAAAAACGCAATTCGGGATGCGATTTTACATAGTCTTTGAAAGCAAACTGCTGATACTTATCACGCATAACGGGACGTGTTAAAAGTGTCAGAACGAGATCTTCGGGCACCCGTACATTGCACATTTGTGCCATGCAACCAATATGAGTGGAAATGCCCTGCAAAAAAAAAATAGATTAACTCAAGGCTTTTAAATACAAATATGACAACATCCGCTTGGAAAGTAATTATACTGTTCATTCGGAGGAAAAAGTTAGACGCCACTCACGATTTCTCTCAAAAAATGCATGTGATTTAACCGAGGGGAACGAGTCTGATCTTTCCGCCGAATGAATTTTCCAGTTGTTCCACAGTTTTTGGTTTAGCCAATACGTAGTTATTTTATATAAAACCCAGCATTCAAAAATATACACTTTTAAATTACCTGAAATATTTGAGTCTCAAAAAACATGGTCCAACAATCCTTGCAAAATGAATGTCCACAAGATAAGCTGTGAAATTTTTCACCCAATTGAGATGTAGCGCAAACAGGACACATTTGACTGCGATACGATGAGGAGAAGGTGGAAGAAGAAGTATTTGTTGTGGCAGAAGCTGCGGCTACTGTCGCTGCTGGCTTATATGCACCGGAAGATAGTATTAAATCTTTTGCGGCAGCTGCAGCAGCTGCCGCAGCACTTGTTGATGGCGCTATTAATGGCAGCGTTACAGTAACAGCAGCTGTTGGAGGCTTAATACGTGCCGCAACAAGTAAAGTAGTGACATTTTCACGATATTTATCAACCACTATCTGATTATTCCATTGATGCTCTAAGAGTAAGACTTTAGCCAACGAAGGTGTTATTTGCAAAATTGTATTGAGTCTTTCAACCGACTCATTAAGCAATTTTTCTACCTCTTCAACAGTAAGGCATTCATATTCAAAATACTCAGGATCAGTTTTTTTTGGATCAATACGTTCAATGTCGCAATCTTCACCTGTAAAAATTTAAAGAATACAATGTAATTGTAATTATTTTAATAAATTTATATGTACAAAAGTTTATATGTAAATAAAGGGTGTTCAAATTTCAAGTAACTTTTCAAATTTGCCGGAATTTTTTGTACAGGTAACTTCTAGATTATACTGATGTTTTTAAAGTATGAAGTAAATAAATTCCGTTAGTTAAAATGGATTGTTACACTAGTAAGCAATGTGTTTTGAAAAACTTGTTTTAAATATGGTGAAAGTTGTTCAGAAGTAGAAAACGAGAGTTTTTTCAAGGAAATTGTCTTCACCTATGAAACTCATATTGAAATTTGCGCTGAAGGAAATCCTCTTTTTTAAGTTTTTTGAAGAGTAAAGCCTATGCGTATAGTTATCAAACTGTTCAACATCTCAAAGACAACATCATCGAGCAAATATCACTTATTGAACCATCATTATGCGAAAAAGTTATTCAAAATTATGGTAAAAGATTGACAACTTGAAGAGCTAGTGAGGAGGTTCTTTGAACGACATTTTTTGATTATTAACCGGAACCAATGTACTTTAATTTCCAATAAAAATAAATAAAGATTTCACACACTTTATGTCTTTTATTTAAAATTTAAAAAAATAGCTCAAATTTGAGCACCCTTTAGCTTCTGAATTGAGAAAAATAACAAGAATAACAAGATGGAAAACAACAAATGTAAATATCATTGAAAATATTCAAATTAAATACAGAAGCAGTTGAACAAAATGTAATGTAAAATAAATTGAAGGCCAAACATTACGTTGGTTGCGCTACATCGATAGAGGAAGCCTTACAAGATACAGCTTTCGTAAGTCATGAACCGCTAGACAGAGCAACAGGGCACTGAAAATCAACGCAAATGCTAGATAAGAAAAACAACTAAGTAGTTAGTTACTCTGGGACAGTAGACTTAAACTTTTGAGCTTATCTGAATCTCATGTGTTTTGTCCTTATAATGGATGGTGCAATTTGCAAATATATATTTTTTAATGATTACGAAAAAAAAAACAAATTATTAGTTCATTAATTAATAAAAACGATTGAATAATACATACAGTAGTGTCAATATTTGTAATAGTTTGAATGAATCCTAAAAAATCAATAAGGCAATTCGAATGACTCGAACTTTTAAGAAAATAAAATTAATTAATATGCTAAATTAATTACTTACGCAGCTCTAAAGATTTGAAAAATTAATTTAAAAATTAATTGAATAGTTTGCACAGTTCGATGAATAATTCAAATAATACGTTCGCAAAAAAATTGTAATATTTCGAGTTAGTCGAATATAATCAACAATTCTGAAAACTCTGGAAGTTCAATTCGAAAGTAAATTAATGTAGTGTCTGATGAATTGAATTTTACGGTTTATTTTGATTCTGTTTCAAGGATTTATTTTATGGTGTGCCATTACACCAGGATTTGAATGTAATATTGATCAAAACCTCCATGATACAGTACAAGTACCGTGTCACAAGTACAAAATAAGTTATGTGTGAGGACATAACTTCTCCCTGGTAGGGCGTGAGATCTACTTTTAGCCTCAGTATTGCATTGTGCTATGTCATAACACCATGTTTCATAGCAATTCCATATCGAGCTTGTGCATACCCAGGATTTTGGGAGTTAGCCACAACCACCATGATACTTCAAATGGATCTTATCCAAAGTAAGGCTGAAAACAAAGCTCTAGTTTCTTCTGATATCCTGTGGTGCCAGATAGTCTCCGGTCAGAATTCGTTGTACGCTACTACGGAAATGCAGTTTCTTAAAACGAATTCTCACGAAAGGTTTGCATCTGCACACCTAAAAGACCATTTAACACAAATAGAATTTGTTAATTAGTTTATGGAACCGCTGCTAATGAATGAAAATTATACTAAGAAAATCATCTACAGTGATTAGGCATATTTTGTCAAACTAGGGATGCGGAAGACCCTAGAGTGAATTACGAAAGGCCAATACATCCGACATGCGTCACAATTTGGTGCGATTTCTGGCCTGGTGGAGTGATTTGGCCGTGCTCATCTGAAAATTAGTCTGAAAATGAGGCTACAAACTATTTTCTTTTTGGCAAGAATTGATCAATTTTGATCTTAAAACACTTTAGTTTAGCAGGATGGCAAAATTGTCAAACTAAGAATAATATCCAGTATGTGTAATCTGAAGAAATGCAAATCAGAATTGGCCGCCAAAATTGTTTGATTTGACACCAAGTGACTGTTTTTTATTGGTATTTTCAAATTACAAGTTAGTATGCACTACACACCACACCACACCACACACAACTCCTGAGCTTAAGGCGTAGATTCAAAGTGTTATTACTTCAATCGAGCTTCAATTATGCATTAATGTCATTGAAAATTTAATCAATAAAAAGCATGAGTTTGCCAACAGAGCCGTGGATCTCATTTGTCTGACATTTTGTGAAATAGTTCAATTGTTCGAATAGCTTATAGTTACTATGAAAAAGGTTTCCCCTTAACCAGAGAGTTAACGCAAATTGTGTGAATGGCACGCATGCGCGTAATGCAACACATAATTCCGCTGATAATGAACGTGGTTTTCATAAACTCAAAATACACGTTTTGTTTTTGCTCTTTAACCAACAGCGAACAAGAGTACAAGTTAATTTTTATCTATCCGACATAGCCAGACAAAAATACAGACATATACTATTCTCAAGTTCAATTATACAGTAGATACCTTGACTGGTAAAAGAGAGTCGGCCAGCGCAAGTGAAGAATCAGAAAAAATAGCTTACCTTTAATATTATTGCAACAGAGCACAACACCACATCGCTTAAATAACAGAAAGGTGAAGTTAAAAGAGGTTAAATAAAAAGCAAACAGCAAAAATTGGGAAGTTAACAAACCCTGCAAAAGCCTCAAGGCCCAGTTAATATAACAGAACACGATGATGATGTACAGTGGAATGTATGCGTCGAAAGGCTTAAATTACTTAGTATGCAAATGGTTGAATTCTATCTTATTGTGCATAAAATAATACATGCGCGAGTCTTTTATAAATAAAAAACCAACAAAATGTTTTTTATAGTAAATTTAAAGAAAAACGATTTTAAAATTTTATGATTGATTTTTGCTTCAGAACTAGTTACTCTTTTTTGAATTGAATACAATTGTTTGAACAGAAGGGCCCTCAACTTGGTAAACTTAACGAAAGTTTATTTCAATAACAAAATAGATTGATAATTTTTGAGCTAAGGCTGCACAAAAACGAGTTCTATATAAACGCGCTCTTTGAATCTGATTCTCAAGCATGATGAAATTTTTGGTTACAAGTATAAAAAAAACATTAATACGTTAATTACTCTGTATTAGAAAAGGAGTGGAAAATTAATTATTCTTATTAACTATTTTGAATAATCGTATCGTTCTTGTATTGGTAAAGCACTAGATAAAAGTCAATCTCATATGCGATATAACTAGTATGTACCTATAACAAAAAGTAATTTTATGTTTGAAAAATTAAAATTGATTTAGTTACCGGTTTGATGGAGCGATTTAAGAGAAATAACTCGGACTTCTATTTGAAAAATAAAATTGATTTCAGCGAAGAAATGCATGCCTTTATTTTGGGATCAAAATTTTTCAAGTTATTTTCTGAATTAAAAAAACCAAATTGGATTTATATACTTACAAATAAAATTAAATTTTTCTTTGCCAGTTTTCCATATTTCCATGTACATATTTTTAATATAGAGGAGTTACACTGTGCGCTACACTGATGTACACAAATTAAAAACCAAACTGTAGATGAAGAGTAAGCGTGCAGCGTCATCGAATAAAACAGACTTTATATAGAATACAAAAGAACGACAGAATGACGATTTACAACAGGAAGGTGAATAACCAGTTAAATTTTATATACACGTTATGATTTCATAGTTTTTGTTGCTATTATCGCAGTCGTTGCGGCATTGTCATTTCATTGAAATCAAATAACAGAAGAAATTGTATCAAGAATAAAATATGTACTCCTAACCCAATCGTCCTTAAACATATAAGTAGCTAGGTTATATAGATCTATACAGCATGTATTCAGAGGTCAGAAGTGCACGCATGCACGAAGTTCATTGGTATAATGCAGAACTGTAAAATAAGAAATCTTAAACATTTTCCGAATGAATTATTTGGTTTGAAGTGTATAAAAACGTTAATAATATGTATTATAATTTAAGTATTTTGAGTAAGACCTAGATTTAGGGCATCATTATCAAAGTTCTCATATTTTACGAAAGCCCTTTTCACTTAATCTGGTCGCAAGTAAAGATCTTAAGGTCTGGAAGCTTAAAAATATTTTTTGTATATAGTAGATGACATAACAAAAATAAAATGATGTACATAACTTTAAACTTAGATTTGTGGGCTTTTAAAACTAAAAATTTTAAAACGGACTGAATTCGGCTATTTCCAGGCTTAAATACGGCTTCTTCTCAGTACCCAGACCACCTAGAGATTTGAAATTTGGAATGTTGTGCTATCTATTTAAGCAAAATAGGAAATTTTTTAAATTTCATACGTACATATGTTTTGCATATGTAATATCATTGAAAAACAGTAAATATGGAAAAAATGCTCTAAGGATTTTCATATATCGACTCCAAATTACATCCCAAATAATCTCCAATTAAAGTTTTTGTGGTAACTCACAGTTTTATTAAAAGTTGGTTAAAGCCCAGCGTTGTTTAGTAGTTATATGTATATATATATATATATAGCATAAGAAAAATAATTAAATAATCTACATTTGTTTTGTAAATTTTTTCCGTATCTTGAATACAAACGTTGTGTAAAAAAAAATAAACTTACCAAAACATTTGAACACTCATCGTTCGTTCTTAATCATCGTACAAACAAAAATGTGGTATAAATATTGTAAAGAATTATGAAAAAGTTATTTACAAAAATCAAACAAAAATACAGGTCAACGAAGTTGAAATTTGTCATCTTAATTTTTCATTCATTTACTATCTCACAACACCGTCTAATTTGATTGAACTCATATAAACTATGTGAAAATTAATTTTTGTATTTTATTCATTAACATCAAGCTAATTTAGAAGAAATATTTCAGTATTTTGATTAATTTGCTTAACTCAAATCAAACCAATGAATTGTACAGAATTCTCAGCTTACGATGTGTATGCATTATTTTGCCACTTTGGTATTATGATGTTATTATATTACAACACTCAACGTGGAGAAGCTTAATGGTTATGCTTATGAAACATAAGGAGTGGAATGAGTTGTAAGAAAATAAATGGAAATTATTAAAATTGATATAACAACGTGCTTAGTCAAAGGTTACGTGATTTGTGCTCTGGTTGAAGACACAGACGTATACAATAAATGTCAAGGCTTATTAGAAGGTTTTGTTGAACAATTGTAAGTGAATAACTTAGAAACCGTAAAGAAAACAAAATTAAAGCAAATCAAGGATAATCGTTTTTGTTACCATTGCAATGTAGAAATGATAATAAAAACGTTAATTTTTTGATAATTATTTTGATAATTGTTATTGATAATTATCGCTTCGCTTTGTGCTCTTGACCACCGTTGATATAATTATCTAAAATTTTTCTGCTTTTCCAATTTAAGAAAGGAAACAAAAAATTTAATCTTTCAAATATATTGTATAACACTTTCAACTACTCGAGCACTCAGACCTTTCGATGTTCTATAATTTTTCAAATTTTTGTTACGTTAGCTCGCTACGACTCTTCATGTTTCATTGAATTGAATCGTCATATCCGAAAAGGCTACAAAATACAATATTACAGGTACAGAAACAAAACAGTAAGCAATTTTTAGAATAAAATGTAATGCTTGATTAAATATTACTATCTATGTTTTCTAGGGAAAGAGACAATCACATTTTTATTTTTTTGATGACTCTTATTTTTATTAGTTTTGTCATTTTAGAATTTGTTAGTTTTCTAAGGACTTCAGAGTTAAAGACTTATTAAATAATTTAATTCTATTGGTACATATTCGACATTTTTGAAAAAAATGTTTTCTGTTTTTGACCAAAGTCCGATTAAAAAAAAATATAGTCACTATATTTTGATTGGTTCCATATATCCATCGCCGTCGGCAATCATTATCAGGAATCTCAACACGAAAAATATATAACATTTAATAAACGTATCACAATTAAAAGAAACTCAGTAAAACATAAGAATTAGATGTATCGATGAACTACTTATTATGATATCTGGTTGGGGTGTTATAAATATGGTTACAATCTACTTCTACGTTTATGTATGGAATGTATATAAATTTGGGAGCAGTTATCTCTGTTTGTCTTGAAATTTAGACTTTTGTCTGTAGGAATGTTGATAATGTATAGCATTTCTAATGCAAGTCTGCGAACATTTACATATGTGTGTATTCATTCTCTTTTTTTGAAAGATTCAAACATTTATAAAATATGCAGCAAAGTTTGTTCCAAAACAAAAATACATATGTGTAAATATGGATCTAGGGCCAAAAAAAACACAAACGAAATTTAGTATTTTGATGAAAAAATAAGGATTAAAGCGAAAATCAATTTTAAAGCAATTGATTAGACGCAGACTTAGCTCAGAAGCTTTTCACAAAATCTGGGTAAATAGCTAATGAATACTACAAGGTCAAATGTAAAATATGCCAATTTTAAAAAATTTGAATTTAAATCATCGAATTCTAATTTATTTCCAGCATTAATTTTAGATCAAAAATTTTTCTGTAAAAACGTATGATTCATGTAATACTACTTCCGGCAAAACGTTGATAGATATTAACCCTTCTTGAACAAGACGATGAGGGGATATCGTTAGAGTTTATTCATGAAAAAGAAATCTACGATGCGAGCTCTGCCTTTTCCTTTACACCACCTCCCTCCTCTGTCACAACCTGACACATAAGATCAAAACTTCCCTGTCATAAATTGTCACATTTTTCGAAACCCTCTAAGGGCGCTACGTGATACAAAGACAGCCGTTTAAGCCTTTTTTATATTCTTCTAGTAAACACTGGAGCTAATATTGCCAATATTTCTGGAGCGAATGGAGGATTCAATGATATTTTGTGTGAAGTTAACTTTTAGTCAAATCGTTAACAGTGGATTCCGCAAATCTTTCTTCTAAAAGAGTGCGCAGATTAGTTATCGCGATATTAAAAATTATGCTATAATTTACAAATGGATATTCATAAGTTCATAACAGTTCATTCTACGTAGCTCGACACTTTTCTATAGTATTTATTCAATACTTATCATTATTTATAGATTTTGAATACTTTCCTATAGTTACTACTTATTCGATCATTTTTGATATACTAAATGATTTCAGTCGACCGACACCATACCGACAGAAAGGTTATAGCACAAAATACATTCACAATGTCGTAATTATAGATTTTTCGAGTACAGGAATACCTTCCGGGCTAAATCCTTGTACGGGAACGGGAAAAATTCGATCCGATTAAAAACAATATCATGAAATTTAACGTAAACTTATAACGAAAGCTTTCGGCTTAAGTTTACTTTAGCTCCCAGTCGCCAATTATTATTATGTAAAGCAAACTTTTTATGTGCTTTTCAACTCGAAAAATAATTATGTAATCCAAGTATCGCTCGGTTCCAGTTTCGGAGAAGTATCCATCGGAAGTTGCGGATATAAATAGCTTTTTCTAAAATCATTATAAGTTGGAAACCCCTGAATGAATATCAAATATTTGGGTGTCACAAGAAAGATAATTTAATGACCTACTACAATAATGGCAAATTAATTTTTAAAATTTTACCTTTTGGAGATATGACGATTTTTCTGTTTTTTTTTTTTATAAAAACATAGCCGCATGCCAAATATATGTTGTAGTAGTTGTAGTAGGTTGTTCTTTTTATTATTTTTATAAGAATTTATAGAATACATTTATTTGTTTTAAAGAAAAAAGGGGTTAATAACTATGCAAAATTTTAGAAAAAAATATTGATATGTTAAGTTATGGGAAATTATGTTAAAGTTATGGGAAATTAGCAGAAATGTATAAAATAATCGGATTTAAAAAAAAAAATCAGAAAAATCGTTATATCTCCAAAACTATAGGTTAAATGTGAAAGATTTATTTCATATTCATGGGGTTCCCAACTTATAAACCATTTTAAATTTATGCATTTTACAAAAGCTATATCCGCAACTTCCGATTGATCCGAGCAACATTTTTTTTGCTATTAACCCTCTAGTTAACCCTGAAAAAAAAATTGTACAATGGAAGCTAAATTAAACCTGTTCCCTGTTGTCGTTTGTATTCTTTTGATTAAACAGGTAGTAATCGTTACCTGAACTGAGAAACTGCAGTTTTTTTGTCATTATTTAGTTTCCACAACAAACACATTAATAAAAATGAATGTAAAAAGATCTACCTGAATTGTAATAATCTTCGTATTCACAATCGTTGTCTGAATATTCCATATCTGAATCTGCCGCAGACATTTCCAAAGGTTTTTCTATGTTTCTTGCTTAAAATTCAATTTTATCCCTTTTATTTGAAAATACAAGAATGTTTGCAATGCGGGGTTGAATTACGTGAAAGCTTCAGAGGGGGTCCGAGACAGGCGAAGTCAGCGCTTTGCTGTCGCTGCTCAGTGAACGTAAATGTCTTCTTTATGCAGAAATCTTTTGACGTAGTTATTTTTTCACTTGGTTAATGCATTTTTGTTACTTAAGACGTTTTATAAAAAGTGATTGGATTTTTTTTTTATTTTGCATTTATATTTCTTAGGCAATAAATGCCATCGTCAGCGCTGCAGGAGGCGACGACCTTTTTTATATTTTGTTTTTAGATTGCAGAGGTTATTTTTCTATTTATTCGCCTTTTTTATCACTATTTCATTTGGCTACTGAAAATTCACTAAGAAATATCACTAATTCCAAATTTTATTTTTTGCTACACAATTTAACTTTTTCAATTTAAACTTTTAGCCACATAAAATCGCAATGGAAAATTTCACAAGTTCACTTGAAAATTGTTAAAAATGGAATGAAAATTTTACAACAAAAAAAGTGTTGTTGCAATTTATACTTTGATAGGCTTTTCGTCATTTTTGACATTTGCTTTTGTTACTTATTTGCATTACATATTTGTTTTTGGGGCATTTTATATGAGCGCTACCAACGAGTACTAATGTCAACAAAAATTATTCTTTATACGAATGACATTAGAAAAATAATTCACATGGGAGTGTACAATAAAGTTAGTTTTTTTCCGTATAAATTGAATAGCTCACATGATCCTACTTGTTGAACAACATGTAGTAGGAGAGCTGGCAGCCACTTTGAGCAACCTACTAGATACAAAGCTAAAATTTTGTCTGTGCTTGATTTAGTACTAGTAAAATAAGAAAATCAAAATCTGGCAGCCTTGGCGCGGTCGCGAAGGTACACCCTAAAATTTTCAATATGCAAACTATTCATAAAAAAACATACACTCACAACTAAAATTTTGTGTACATGTAATTTAGTACTAGTAAGATAAGAAAGTCAATATCTGGCAGAATTGGCGCGATCGCGAAGGTACACCCTAAACTTTTCGAAATGCAAAATATTTTTGAAAAAATCATTATAAATGGAAAACGGCTGAAGGGATTTCCAAAATATAGATGTAATATGAGAGATAATTTAATAAGCTATATTTGTTCACAAAATTTTGAAAATTGTAGGCTGTACCTTCGAAAATTTTAGGGTGTACCTTCGCGACCACGCCAAGGCTGCCAGATTTTGATTTTCTTAATTTACTGGTACTAAATCAAGCACAGACAAAATTTTAGCTTTGTATCTAGTAGGTTGCTCAAACTGGCTGCCAGCTCTTAGACTAATGGTGTTCACATGCCATATCATTTGTAGAATTATATTGAAGCGTTCACATCATAAAATTGTTCAGGTGCTTCGCGATAAGAGGATCGTGACACGTTGATTTCTTAACATATAACTTCCTACTTTTTGTGCAAACGATTCTAATGATGATTATGCTTTGACAGAAAAGCTAGCCCAAAAGGCTCCGGTACATAGAACGCAGTGCATGCATCGCGAGCATTGAACGCTACGCATCAGACGCGACTAACCCGTGTGGAGTTACATAAAACGAGCGATTTTGTTTTGTTTTCTTTTATCGGAAATTCTATTTCTTTAATTTTCTATTTCAAAAATTTATAAAAAAACAAGTTTTGTTTGGTTTGAATTGAAACTTGCCCAAAAATGTATAAAATATATTTAAGTTGTTGAATGACAAATAAATTTATGATTAGTTGCTCTCAGTTGTCAAAAGCGTCTAACGCGTGTAAAAAGTTGAAAGTTGACGAACTTTGGGAATTGAAAGCAGCGTGCGCGTCAGACGCTTTTGTGTTTATATCACTCTCCATATAAAGCCAAGCCAAATCAAGATTTCTGTCAAAGCATATCATCTATGTATCTATCTATGTACCGGAACCTTAAGTAATAAGAGAACGCAGTGTGATTTGCATAGATCTGGCAACCGTGTACACTCATACGTCAAAAACACATGTTTCATACCTTCTGTTTTTTTTTGTAATTTTTAGTGTGTTCAAGGAAACAACTTTGTTGTTATTTTGTCAATAATCGTAATTTCTATAATGGAACCTGCTTGTAAAAAGCCACGGCTGGAAGCCAATAGTGAAATGAAAATTAAATGTATTCTTTCCGCAGAGTATACTAAGTCTATTGCACTAGAACCTGTGATTGTCAGTGAAATTTTTGATAAGAAGCAAATATCCATTATAATGCAAGAACTAAGTCTGCGGATTCCGTCGAAGACCTTACAACACTTAAAAAGAGTACACCAAAATGAAATCATAATTTGTGGCGCCGCAGAAATTAATGAAGGGATATCAACATTAAACACAAATGAAGATTTAAAAGCAGCATTAAGATTACATCTGAAGTCTTTAAATTTCAGCGAACAGGGCATTGAAATATTATGCGCAACTGTGTATAAACGTGTGGTACCCGCCACACCAATAAAACTACGCTGGCAGTATGATGAAATGAAGCAATATTGGTCTTGTAAGTTTTATCCTAACTTGTATTTGGAATCACTTTACAGTGGTAGCAATTTTAATGAGACGCAATTGCAGTTTCATCGGTGTATGGCAAACTTAACTCAAGAAATGTCTATCGATTTAGAAGAGCATCGACCTTTTGGTATTTGCATAGATCCACGCACAAACACGATTGTTACCATGGCGGCGAGTCGCAGCAATATTAGTCCAGTGATGCACTGCTGCATGGTGTTAATTGATTTTGTAGCACGCACACAGAACGCAGGTGCTTGGAATGCAAAATTGAAAGAAAAATTTATAGATGTTAACGAGCAGCATATTACAAATACAATGACAATGACCGGTATTGTAAAACATTACTATGACTATATACAAAATAAATTTATTGAAGGTCCATTCAAATGGGGAGCAGAACGTTTGCAGGATAACAGTTCAAAAGTTAACAAAGCTTTGGATAATACAGCGGATAACCTTGTAAAATATGGACCATACCTGTGTACTGGATACGATATCTATTTAAGTCATGAACCATGTTTGATGTGCGCAATGGCATTGGTCCACAGTCGTGTAAGACGCATCTTCTTTATACATACTTCACAAAATGGTGCACTCAACAGTCGTTATAAATTGCATACAGTAAAAGAGTTAAATCATCATTACGAGGTTTTTCAATGCCAAAAATTGGTGGAGAGTCTCGATGACAGCTAACATTGGGCTCAATAATAGCAGATGAACTTTTATATAGATATATACTTTTAAAATAAAATATATAACAGCGAATTTTTTTGTTTACACTTTAACAGATTTTATTTACCTAAAAAAATGTACTCAAACTTCCATTTTATTCTCAGCGATTGACCCGGAAGTTTTTGCAGCACCTTGTCTTGCAGGTGAATAAATTAAACCTATTAACTGACAATCAGCTTCGAGTATGGTTAAATCTTTCGATGATCCCAAGAACTTAGTTGACAACTCAAGATCCTTTATTCTTAAGCGAACACGGGACCCGCGAACGTAATCGCTACAAATATATTTAAGTTAGGCGATATATGAAAAGGTGATTTTCAATTTTTGTTTTACTTACTCCCCACCGCGCGTTGGTCTCGTGCACACACAGTGAAACTTCCAACCAAAATCAATATACAAATCATCGCCGACAACATGGAAGATTTTCCCGCTAACAATTTTTCCCTCCGGATCACCCAACTACATTATAATAACGTTGCTAACTTTATTATTCACACACAAAAAAATAAATCTGAACCTACATCTATGAATTTTGAGTTTCGTAGCAATGATGCGAATGTCTGATTGTCCACCGGCACATCTTCAACTTTGGGTGCTGTGTATTTCTCAAAAGCACGCGCAAAACCTCCTTTTACTGCTTCTTTTGACTCTTCTGAGAATGCTGTTTCTTCACCTGTGAGTTTTGTACAAAATCTTTGTTCTGTTTGTATTATACTGCATCTAAGAAGTTTCGCGCTAACAATTAGTTTTGTTTTATCAATTTTATAAAGAAAAGACATTATTCAACAAATTGAGTGCATAAGAAAAATTTTACTGTAGGTTGTTTTGTAATATGTCAAAAAGTAGAAACAGCTGACTGAAAAGTTACACAGGGCTGTAGCAAGTCAATTTTAAGATTATAAGCTAACTGATCGCCATGGCATAATTTTCATTGTAGCAGCAGTTCTATATGACAGTTTTCTTTTTTTGTTTTGGGGGCTACCTTTTCTGTAAAAATCAGCTTGTTTTGTATTGTTGACAAAACAAAATACTCTCTATCTAATACTCTGTAGCAAAAATCTTTTATTATTTACCTAAAGGCAAATAAAGCAGCATCAGTGCCAACGTTGAACAAGTCAGCACCATTAAAATTATAAGCCGCTGTCAAAATTACACCACGCATGATCGCTTGAAATGGAACAGAATCACGGCGGAAGATGATAAAACCACTGCCGCTGACGGTCGATTATATATTTTTTTAAAGTCGCAGGCGACGGATCAGCGTTGCATTCTAATTAGCTTTTGCTAATTTATTGATATAAGTTTTTAGTGTCAATTTTAATTCTATGGAAAGCAATTCTAATATAAATAAATTGAATGACAATGAATCACAAATGGAAGAAGTAGATTGCTTTCACGAAAAAAAAAGGTTTTATTTTGAATTGTTTACACAAAAAGCCAGCTGAGTCATCCGCGCGATTCTGTTTACTCGATCGAATTTTCCGACGGATTTTTCCGTTTAATTATTCCGCACGTCGCCATGTTCGCTTACATTGTCCCTCTACCAATATTCATTTGCAGCGGTACCAAATTTCTCTAGGTTGCGCAGTTAATGCAAACGTAGCACGATTTTTTACTTATCGATAGTTGTTCGTCATCACAAACTGTCACTTCATTTAATTGTCAAAGTCTGCACGAGTTTGCTACGGAATTTGCCGTATTATTTGAAATTTATAAATCCTGTCATTTATTTTAAATAAGAATTACTATCACAGAGAAAATGATTGAAAAACAAAGACAACGCATTGAACATGCAGTTACGGATATGATTGACGATATGGACAAATCTCATTTGCGAAAAATGCAGGTAAAAGGCTGGTATTTCAAATGTTTCTAGATATGATGGTTCAATTTCAAATTATTTCGTAATAACAGACTGAAATGCATCGATGTGCAGCAAAATGTTGCGAAGACTCTAATGCAAGTGTGGACAGCGTACAACGCTGCGTTGATCGTTGTTCAGCGCCATTAACCAGAGCACAAAGCTATGTACAACATGAACTGGGTGAATTTCAGGGCAGGCTTCAGCGTTGTGTGATGGTAAGCAGTCAACATATTCCATGAGAATATCGATCTAAATAAAAAACGAAACCAATTTAAGACACAAGTTTACTCTAGAGACAGTTGCTCGATTTTTTTTTATGGGAAGTAAAAACAAAAATGCTACTCGGTAGTTTGAGAGATATTGCCGTCGGAAGCTGCGGATATAGCTTTTCTTAAAATTTGATAAGGTAATTCTAAAACTTTGTTTATTTTTAATTAACCATTAAATTTACCAAAAAATTTATTATCCTGACTTTATCAACATATTAAGCAGGTAATACATTGCCTTTAAAATAATGTGTCATTTGTAACTAATTTTGTAAGCATTTTTTCTAACTACATAATTAAATTACATAATTTTTTTATGACGCATTTCAAGTCAAATGTCCTAAGCCAAATATCAAATAACCGATTGACTTCAATCTTGGTCCAAGTGTTGTCCTATTGGGGGGGACAGTACAAACCTTAGTCCAAGTCCTTTGATAGATTTTTTAACCGCCTTAATGGTGGCAAAACATACTTCCGATATGTTCAATGAGATTAACTGTCGAATGATGTCCACATTGTCTAATCAGTTCATCGTTAGCAACTTTTTCAAAGATTTATACCGACCGACAGACATTTTTTGATTAGATATTCGTTTTGAACTAGGTACTATACATTTACATGACTGTTCTCTCAAAATTCATTCCGCTGAAATTTAAGATCTGTTCCCCTCCGTAAAATCAAGTTTATCTTTTGAGTGGGGTCGAATGTTTACGTGGAAAAAAATTATTATCAAGATTGCAAATTCTTCAATATTTATCATCTATTTCCAAAAGTAATGTCAGAGACTAACTGTGAAGAACTTCGGAATCTCCACTCTGCAGGTACACATCAGACCCCACGCAAAGTTTCACTAAAAAATGTGATTTCATGGAGGAGAACGGCGTCTGAACTCTCCGGTAAATTATTTTTTCATATTGTTAAGACTCCTAAATTTTAATACTTTGGACATGATTCAACATAGGTCTCTAGTATGTGTTATTTATATTCCATATAAAAATCGCGGGGTTTAATTTTTAACTCTTCAAATTCATTATAAATGTTAAATTTTCTTATATTGTAGCAATGCAATGACGATGTCAAAGTTAAAATGCCACCAAATCCTACAGAATCGGAAGTAGCTAAATATACAGACCAATTCGAACGCTGTGCAATACAATGTGTGGATAAACATATTGGCCTTATTCCAACTATGATGAAAACAATCAAATCAGTGCTAGCCAAAGGGCCAGAAGCAATACCACAAATGTAGATATGAAAAACACTACAATAGTTTCAATCTATTAATTTCTTTCTCCAGAAGAAAAAAAAACAGTCGCTTTCAATTATTGTCTGTGGTTATAAAATTCAAATTTGTTTGTTAAGTTTTTGTTATTCATCAAAAAAATCTAAGAAATAAATTGGCAGGAATCATTATTAGTCCTAAGGAACAAATGTTTTTCTTGTTTTATGTTTTCTGTCATTATATTTTGAAATTTGTTTTGTGTCAGTCCATAAAACTTTTGTCAAATGTTGGCAAAAGTTAATCTTTTTTGACACAGAACAAAAAAACACAAATTGTATGTTATTTTTTGCAAAAGCACTTTCTTGGCTTAAATTATGATTGAAGCGCAAAGGAAACGCGTAGAACGTGCAGTCTCCGATATGATCGATGATATATACAACACTCATTTACGTTCAATGCAGGTATGTTTAGGAATATGCTAAATATTTTTTACAAAAATCGATTCCATTTCCCAACAGCATAATATGCATTCTTGCGCTGCAAAATGTTGTGAAGACAGGCTTGGCACATTAGAAACAGTACAAAATTGTATAGAAGGTTGTGCTACACCATTGTTAAGAGCTCAAGATTATTTACAACAAGAATTGGGTCATTTTCAGGGACAGTTGCAGAATTGTGTGATGGTATGGTGATTTCAAAGTCAAGTTATTTAAAATTCTGTTTATATTCCCACTGCAGCAATGTAATGATGATGTGCGCGTCAAAATGCCCCCGAGTCCGACCGAGGGGGAAATGAACAGATATCAGTATCAATTTGAACGGTGTGCAGTGCAATGTGTAGACCAACACTTAGGGCTTATTCCAAATATGATGAGAACAATAAAAGCGGTACTGGAAAAGGGTGATAAAAAACGTTGAACTTAGTGCCAGATAGTCATTAATATAGTTTTATTTTTATATACATATACATATGTATTAAGACACAAACATTTTTAAATACATAAGTATTCACGGTTTTGGACATGAGCAACCAAAAGTTGTTTCGAAGGCAATTTGGGGCGCTGAATTTGAATCTTCGATTCATTTTTAAAGATTCTACTTTACGATATATTCTTACTTAAAAAACACGTATTGTATTTTTATTTTTAAGTTAGAATATCTCGGAAACTAGAACCAATCTTAGAAAACAAAACGAAGAATCGAATTCAGTGCCCCAAACTACCTTACAAATTACTTTCGTCTTCTCGGGTCCAAAAATTTCCCAAAATTTGTAAACCTGTGATATTAATTAAATTTTTTACGTGCAATATACATATAACAATGGCCATCATGGCTATAAATTAAGTACTGACATTAGTATTGCAAGGTATATTGTTTGAAACCTCTGTTCGTAATGCAGAGAAGGCATGACAAACAGAGTAATCTCTCGATTTGATCAAGCCAAACCTGATACGGATATAATCAAATAAAATAATAATAAGAATCAAATCGATTGTTCAATGAAGACAGAATATTTTTTTATATTTAATATATTATTTACAAGGCTTATAACCCTCGTCTATTAAAATTTTGTAAAAGTAAAAGCATATTAATGTAAAGTGTAACATGTAGGTTAGGTTTTCTGCTCTAATAGCTAAAATTGTAAAATGAAGGTGCAATGGAAAGAGATGCAGACCTGGAACTTGGCATTAAAGGCTATTTACTACCTAACCTTTTTAACAAATATAGAACGTGAAGAAAAAGAGATAGCAGAACTAAAATTTAATTTTATTCCGTTTTAGCATGCTTGTGGAGGTTCTTGGAATTCAACTCCTTTTGAAAAAATTTTGTTTTATGCCAATTTTTTGTAGACTCCAAAGCCTTTATTTAAGTAACATATTTTCAGTAACACCTGTGGTCCACTGAAAGGAGTTCTGTTTTTCCATCAGAGAAGTAATGAGATCGAAACCCAGTATATATAGACGGTTCAATTTTTAAATACGTTTAAGATTCAAATTGGAAATCTTAACCCCCTTATTATGTAAGGCGTAACAAGTAAGTGACTAATTTTTCTTATAGTGTTTAGTGACATAGTGTTTTATGATGAACTCTACAACATACTATAATTTAAAAAAAAATCGGAAGATATCCCCTTAACTAAACTATTACCTAATTTTTTAGTATAAGTAAATTCATAAAATTTTAATTTCATATTACGAGTACCATTTTTCCGCTCTAATATGTTTTCGCGGATGTAACTTTAGTTCTTGGGCTATTTTTGCTGGCTAGTGGTGATATCCGTTTTATATAATTTTATGTTTTCATTTGCTTAGTAGTCTTTAATGTCGCTTTTCGTTTTATAATAAACGTTAAGAGTCGGTAGTTTGTAACAATTATAGCCCTATTTCTTATTTCGTCTGAAGTAATTGAGCTAATATCTACTCAGGGTTACTATCAAGCTGGGCCTGATAGTATTCCAAGCGGCACAGTTTTAGTTAACTCTAGGATTAACTTGTCTTAAAATAAATAGATAGAAATTAACTTTTCTATTAACTTTATTAATTAAATTTCATTAAATAACTAAATTATATTAAGGGGGCAGGTCCAGTCATGATTTTTGAGAAATCGAAATTTTTTTTTTTTCATTTTCTTAAAGTATACTATCATAAAAATATATCCTTTTTAAGTCAATCCGACAATTACTTTTGGAGTTATTCGGCAATAACCAAAGGGCTCTCGATGGTAAGAGTACCGAGTGTAAAACTTTAAATGTGTTTTTCTCAAAACTACCTAACTAACTAACTAATTTTTTTATCCGATTGATTTTAGATGATATTCCAAGGAATTGTGATGGTCACCGCAAGACACTATATTGGGACAGGGTCCAACACAACCAGGTATAACTTTTTTATTTTTAATATTTTTTTTAAACTTTCGTCAAGTCAAGTTGAAACATAATGTAACAATTCCACATTATCACTTTTATTAAAAAATTAAATTAATTCCCAAAAAAAATTATTGAAAATGCTCTAATTTTCACGGCCATGTCTGGACCTGCCCCCTTAAGAAAATTTTTAATGAAATAAAAAATAATAAATCATTTAAAGAAACGTGTAAAAACATTTTCACGCTAATTATTTAATAAATAAATTAATGATAAGCACTGATATTCGTAAATTGGGGAAATTTTTCTACTTCAGCCTTATCTCATTTCTTTTGAAGTTGGGTGATCTAAAAGACCACATCTTAATTCAGGTAAATTCCAAACAATGATATTCATTAGAAATAAAATAAATTGTCGACAAAGTCAATGATTTCGGTGTGCAGTTTGATGTGAAATTAGTTACATGAGTACGTTAACGTAATTTGAAAGAACTCTTCATTTCTTTTTGGCTTTACTAAGATGGGATCACCTATCATCTATATTTCATACGATTGTATACATATGTACATATGTAGGTAGAATTAAAAAAGTTCAAACAATTTTTATTAATTTTATTCATTAATAAGATCGTTTGAAGTTGTTGCACTGCTGATATACTTTATTTCGACTTGTAATCGGAGCAATTGCTGCACTAGAACTGCTTAACTAAATATATTAATTTTAACATTATTCGTAGAAGTACTCGTAATTCTATTAGTTATATGACTTCATCACCCTGTAATCGGATGGCAGCTCGAATTAATAACTGCGGAGATTATAATTTAAGCTTATCAAAAGGTATACTCAAACTTTATGTATTACTTACTGTGTAGATTTATACACTTAATCTAAGTGCTGTGAAAGTGCGAAATGTTAAGGAAAATTAAAAAAATCATTGGAAATTATCAATTACTTTTTTCTTTACTTCACTTTTCTTACTTTTTTCTATCTCTTTTATTAAATAAGCTTTTTATACGACTCTCATATGAGACGCATGTGCTTATGGTAGCCGATCAACCTGAGTACAGACGCTCATAACACTGTTTTAAATTTAGTCACTGATCTTACAAGATTGCATTACCACTAACTGGTTGAAAATTTGACAAATAGTTATAAATATGTATTAAGAAATATGAATTTCAATTTGCCTTTGCTACAAGTACACGAAAATTTTCGAAATCGGTGATTTTGATTCATTTGGCACCATTTATTTCCAAAATTAGACGTGATAGAATTAAATTAATATTTTTTACCTTTAAAAGCTTTTTGAGTTTAGAGATCAAAATTCACTCTGAAGGACCTTGACAACTATGTAGCGATATCGTCAAGACCAGCAGCATTGATAAAGGCTGTAAACGATTATCTCTAACTGTTTTGGAATTATGGATATTTTTTGTTATGTGATCCGAAATCAAGTCCAATTTTGTACTAAGAATTAAAAAGTATCTTTACATTGGTCGCCATAGCTTGAACATAATTTCTTAGCTCCGTTCACCGAATTGAGCCCTTTATCTCGAATCTCAAATATGCTGGAGTATGAAGGCTTTTAAAATATTAAAAATATAACAGATCTTCATAAGATTTTAAGGTGTTGCATTGTTTTACTTACGACATGTAATTTAGCTTTCCATTCCCCTCTCGTAAGAACAAAAACTTTTTAGCTCACAAATGTATTATCCTTTGAATAATAAATTCTTTATCAAATACTTTAGGAAATAAAAAAGTCATATGCTAATTACATAACAAATAAAAACACTTTTATTAATCATATGTATAAAATTTACATTACGTTTAGTTCTCTGTACTTAATATTACCTTATAAAAAATAAATATATTGTAGCTTTACCTATGTATATATAATTGTATATGCATATAAAAAATAATTTTGTATCCCCCTTTGTATAAGATGTACAAATACCTACATTATTTGTGACAACTTTTGTGACGAAATTAAATATAATAAATGCAAAAACTTATGCTGTACTCTTTAACTGAAGCACATCATATTTGCTCCAAAATGTTTTAGGATATTGTGGTAAAATTAAAAATAATAAAAATAAAAATTTATTCAGTACTTGTTGTCTGACGCACACCATATTTGCTCCAAAATGTTACAGGACACGTCATTTTCTTACCGGAATTCTCATGAAAAACTGAACATGTATTAAATGGTGGACAGTACAAATGCAAAGAAACTGCAGTGTCCGAATAGCTAGGATTTTCAACACGATGAAGACCAAGATTATCTGTTAAATAAAAAGATATACAATAATTCATAGCTATATAGTACTGTATCTTTTTATTGAAATAATATACATTTAATCATTGAAAGAAACTTACCATTTATATAGGCAACATCATTTATTGAAATTGTACTTTGTCCAATTTCTTGTAACTCGGCACCACTCAGTTTACGTTCACTCTCTTCAATATTACTGCTATTACCAATTATTTCTGCAGTTTCGGTGTTTGCATTAGTTTCATCATCAGTTATTGGCATTTCATAACGTGTTTCAGTTAATTCACCTTTTAGCATCTTCATAAAACAATGGGAATCGGCATGATCGTGTATAGCTGAACCATGTCCTTCACCCCAACATAGAAGCATCAGATTAAATTTGCCATTTCCTGCATCGACGAGATTTCTAGTATACTTGTAACGATCGAATTTGGCAAATTTGCGCCATTCCTTAGCGCTCGATTTGTATGAGAGCAGTATATGATGTACCATTTCGACATCAACGAAATTCGTTTCAAATTCACGATGTAATGCCGCTATAAGATCTTGTAATGAATCAATAGCAGGTCCATATTTAAGTGGTTTTTCAATGCCTCGAAAATGATGTGTCACTTCACGTAGGAATTTCTCTTGATCCATATCGGTATCGATTTTTGATATTGACATTTTAAGGCTTTGATTAACCTGTAAGATATTCATTGAACATAAGTTTTTAAATTCAACATAGTAATCAACATATGTATGTATGTATGTACGTATATGATAATATAACTTTTAGTAAATAAAATACCAAATTCAACCTTTTAACTGCTATAACTGTTAGGTGAAATATTTAAATGTCTAACTTATGCATTTTAAGAGGCATTTATTTAAATTTCTTTATCTGACGGGTCCTGATTACTACATATGTATAGTATATATATTTTTAAGATTCCAGATAAAATCTTATAAAATTTCACCCTTTTGACCCCATACATTTGCTCGCAAGGGTTGAACGCATTGCGATAAGAATGGTATTCATAATCTATAGGCATTTAGCAAAAAAAATAGCCCTAACACGTTAATGTGCTCCTAATTTATTTTTTTCGGATTGTCATAACAATAATTCTGGATTTGCTTATACATATATGCTATGGACTTATATAAATGATATCAATATGCTATTGGCGTCATTAGCATTAGGTTTTTTTGCATTTTTCCCAATTTTTGGAAAAAAAACATTGATAAGAAAAGTTTTTTAGCAACGTAAATTCTTTTTTAATGTACATAAGTACATAAGTAGTATAGGGTGTTTTTTTTAGAGGTATAGAACTTTAAAATGGAATAAAACAAAGATGAATTTTTTAAATAGACATGAAAATTACTTTATTCGAAAGATAATCTTCTGGCATTATAATTTAAATATGACTTCTGGCATATGAACGCCACGGCTAGCTCGGACGTAGTCTAAAATGGAGGTCCAATTTTCAAGGTATATCGCGAATTACGCGAGTAATGTTGGCTTCGAAGTATTGAATCGTAGCTGGCTTATCGACGCATACTTTTGGCTTCACATAACCCCAAAAAAAAATTAAGGTGTGATATCACAAGATCTAGGCGGCCTTCTTGACTTCATAATTGCAAAAATCATGTGAATTTTGAGTGAAAATAAAGTTGAAATTTTAGTGACTATAATAAATTTGCACAATTTGGACGCGTTGTTCATGCGTCAACCTGTTCATGATGAAATGGCAAACCAAACTGAATATAAATGACATTAGAGTTGCCAGATTTGACCACAAAATCCCAGTTTTATCTCTATTCGAAAAACAAACCTCTAAAAAAAACACCCTTTATATATTTTAACAAAAAAAAAAATAAAAATTAAAATAATAATGCTGTACAAAAGATTATCAAAAAATTATTTTTATTTTTGCAATTTATAAGCCACCGCATAAACTTTTGAAGTTAATAGATGTCGATGTCGAAAAAAACTTAGAAAAAAATAAAAATCTAAAAGCTAAGGAACAAATTGAAAATATATTTTCGATGGGAATAAAAAATTAATAAATATTTGATTTGGAACCTTATGCCTTTACGTTCAAATATCAACTGTCGGTCGTATTGAAATAAAATATATGGCATAACTTTATTTTGAAAATGGGCTAACAAATTTTAATGAAACTTCAGAGCGGAATTGAAATTGGACTAAGTTGTAAGCTTGCTAAGGCTCTAAGAAAAGAGTGACACTACCCTATATTTTAAACTTATTATGTCACATACGCAAATAATGACGAAATTTGGTAGACGATTGGCGATTACAAATGGGGTTTACTAGGACCAACTGCTACTTCAACAATTTGATTAAGTATATGTCGGAATCGAAGCCAAAGACTTAAATAAAAACATTGGTGATGGCACTCTTTAAAAGAGTTATTAAGTCCCTGCAAAGGGTGTTGAAAGGCATGGAATTTCAACACCATTTCAATTTCAAATTTAATATGGTAAATCCACTTACTAAAAGGTATCCTTAAGCCAAAAGTATCAGTTAACGTGGTATTTCTTATACAAGCAAAAACTTTCAATGTTAGATCTAGTGTACAATGAGAGCAATCATAATAAAATTCGGTACGAGGATGTCAAGCTTTAGAAATGGATGAAGTTGAACGGAATCGCATCAGTGGCCGTGGCACCTTGCATATACACGAAAATTGTAAAAGTTGTCTTGAGTGAAGTACATATTAATCAAAGCAATCAATTAAGAACAGCGGCCGCTGTTAGAAACAGATTAAATAAAGGACATATTTTTTTAAAAAATTGTGTTGTGCTTCGTGGTTTCAAGTTGAAAAATTTAAATGAGACACATCACAGTTTTATAGGTTTTCATCGCGTTGTTTTCTTTAAATAGATAAATTATAACTTTGAGTCACATCAAGCACTAACCTATGGTATGTGTGTTTTATTTGGTCACATATTTATTAATGAATCAATCAATACTCTTTTAAATAAAAATAAATGGAAAATTTACTTATAATTATTTGAGTGATGCGCAAAAAATCGATTAAACTGATGACAATTTTTAACAGTTTTCTTATCAATAAATAAAAACATTTCTTCTAAGATGAAATTTGCGATATTGAGTATATAAATATTTTTGCAAAATACACATATGTATATATGTATATATGCACACTTTCATCAATAAAAAGTTATTTTATTTATCATTTAAATTTTTCTGCAGTGGCGTAGATAAAATAAAAATCAATGCCAAGCATAAGAATCCAAGTATGCCTCTTTAGGACATAAATACTGAAGTTCATACTTCTCATTGTAAAGCAGGAAGCAAAAAAAACCTTGACATCTTACACGTGATCTTAATCTGCTAAATAATGTGTTGATTAAATTGTCCCGTGTTCAGCATATTTGTATTTAGTATAGGAGTTCATTTAAAAAACAAAAATATTTTTGTATAAATATACGTCACGCAAATTTTGTTTTTCAATAACTGAACATGAAGTAATTACAACAATTCATTTATCTCTAACATATGAGCAATGACACATAGATTTCAAATTTTGTTTGCATTATATCACAGCATCTATATCGTCGATAGCCAACCTCGCAAATGTTGCCATTACTCCTGTGATATCAGAAAGAGATTCAACTGCAAATGCAACATTTGATCATTCGTTTTCAATGTCAAGCGATTGGTAAAATGATTTAGCTACAGTGTACTGGAGAAGCGCCCAATTTGGAATACTGCCAAAGAAGCCCGGACTTAGAGCATCTGATTTTAGGGTGGAAAATTTCAGATCATTTTTTTTTGTAATCTCTTACCACTACCATAAGCATTCCTCAGTTTTTGTCCGACAAATGACTTTAGGACAAATTTGCTGATACTTTAATATGATATAGCTAATGCTATCCTGATTGATGATATGACAATAAAAAAAGCGGCTCACTTTCCGTTCCCCACAAAACATCGCCAAGTAATTGTGTGCGCAATATGGTCTCCTGAAATCTTTTTTATAATCTTTTTTTTTAACCTTATTTAAAAAATGGGTTCAGAAGCTCAGTTATCGATATTTCATTTAATTGGTATATTATAATTCATCGGTATATTAGATAAAAGAAAGCCATGGGGTTATATATAATCATCAAAGCTTGAAAATTGCTTCCGACCTCAAAACTCTCAAAAATACTTAAGGCGGAATTCCAAAATTTTGGAAGATTTTTGTTTTTAATTTATTGGCTTAAACTCTTTATGTTGTCATTGCTATTGTATAGATTCAAAAAAACCGCATCATAAAGATCACATTGGATAGTCTGAATTTGAAATACAGGATATGCAGTATACTTTGTTTTGATTAACAGGCGATGTCCAACATTTTTAGTTAAAGATCTATATCTCCCACTGTTTCCTTCTAAATCAAATTTAAATCAGTCAATTAAAAAAAAACTTGTTCCATCTTTTTATAATATGAAATAAACCCCCAATCTAAAGTCATATATAAATGTGACTATAACTCACGAACTCTCAATTGTACTAGCTCATATTCATATAATTTGCTTCCAAATTGTCTCCTTCAAATCATGCGTTAAGATTATAAGCTTCAGATAACATGTTCGGTTTTTATTGATAATTGTATTTTCTACATTTACTTGCATTTAAGAGACATTTTTACATTGAAATGGTAACACCTACCAAAAAATATTATTTAACTTTTCTTGTTAAAATTCATCTTGGCTACAAAACTTTCTTGCATTATTTTCCTCAAAAGCAATATCAAAAGAGATATCATCAAAAAATTGCTGTTGAGCCACTTTCTTCGACCTTTTGGTGGACGCCGACCTTCCTTAATGGAATTACTTAATTAGGGGTTTGGTAGCGAGACACAAATTAACTATTTCCTTTAAAAAATTTATACTAGATTAGTGCTCAGCCTTAGGACCTTCTAAGTGTGACCAACGGTTTTAAAATTTCTTACTAAGAAAACACTCTTGATGACGAGATCATTCTGACTCCAAGAGTATATGGAACAAACAAGTTATTTGTAAAAAAGTATTCCATTTGACTATAATGTAAAAAGACTGCACGTTCAAAAATTAATTTGCCAGAATGATCAAACCTGAGTAGAATATTGGGTAGAGTTTAATGTTTTAGAGGAATTAAAATTTTTATTGATGCTGAAAAGTGTACTAAATTTAAAGTCTTCAGTTAACTGATCAAAACAGTAAGTTTTACAAGCTTAGCTCCATATACATAAGTTATAAAAGTGAACTTGATCTTATACATATTACAACCAGTATTATTACAGAATGCGTTTAAAATTAACATTTATGAAATGTTTGTCAAAGTAATATTAAAAAACATCGGGTTTTTTACTAATGGAATTTTTTAGTGTGAGAGTTCAATATTCAATATATATTTTATTGATAACGAGTTTATTTCAATAACTTCATATTGTAAAATTTTTATTTTATTTTCTTAATAATTTACTGTACGATTTATAATTTTTTTTTAAATAACACTTTACCTTTATATGGGAAAAAGTACTATTTGTAAGTTCAATACTAAAACTTTCACTTTATTTTCGGAAATTAACAAAGGACTTTCAGGTTAGAGCCGGCCTTATTTGGTTTAAAAAATATATATATTTCTCCACTATAAAGCACTTCGACACGCGTTCGATTTAAGGTTTGAATTTTTAATGATTTCTAAGTACACATCCAGCACTTGTTAATCTTCCTATAAATTCAATTATATGCAACACAAACAAAAATTGTTATACATTGTATATAGTATTTAATCTCATTAGACTATACTTATCAGTGTTAATGTTCAATCTAGAAGTATATATGTATATTTATTATTTCTAAGCTTTTTTATTACTTTTCTTCTATATTTTTTCAGAATCAACCCATATATAAGACAACAGATCGTGTTTGCTATTTGAAACAGGGTTTGTAAATTTTTCCTTAATTGAAAGTTTAGTTTTATGTTACTAATGAACTTCGCTTTGTATAATAACTTTTACGTGTATGGAAAATAACTTAGATTTTGCTGCAAATTTTAATTTAACACATATTCTATATAAGATACCACTAGTAATAAGAGAAAAATGCTAATCTAAAAACCACATAGGCATTTCCAGGAAAAGTAATGTTTTTGTCCCGTGCGAATGCCATGGATTTTTGCAATTATCTTGAAAACGAAAAATTGTCCAAAATGAACCTTTGTATCAATTAAAGAGCTAATTAGGAGCTATTAGTTAAGCCTATTGTCAAAATAAAAATCCGTTTTCTTTTGACTTTTTTTTTACTTTAAATATGTTCGACGGTCCCGTTTGACCAATGGAATTGCCCATATGTATGTAGCTACCAGAATTTATTTAGGTACCTAAAGGTTGTTAAACAATAAAGTAGGCGTAACAGTTCCCATACAAGCAGAAACTTTAAAATACTATAGTGAGAGTTATTTTAGGCCAAAAACTAGGAAAAACTAGACGAATTTGGAAAAAAGGACGAACAAATTTCGTACAGTTGTATCCCAAATTTCAATGCATGAAATTGACCAAAATTGCAGTGTTTTGACAAGTTTGACCGCATGTGTCTCCATTAGTGTACCTAGAGGGGAAGGGGTGGGGGGCGGAAAAATAGTCCTCGTAATATGAAATGAAAATTTTGTTTTTAGCATAACTACGAAGATTTCCAAATGTTCCGAACCCAAAATCATTGTCAGTTTATTTTCGAAAACGTGAAATTTATGTGATTTATGTGATTGTTTAACTTATAAGTACTGTTCAAACATCAGTAGGTAGACTTGTATTTGCCAATACTAAGTTTTTTTTCATTTGAAATAAAGATCTCTTTCTTCTATGCATTTCTAATACACCACAAAATAATATTTTGTTTTTGCACTTTCCGGAAAGGATGCAAATGCTATGACAACAGAGTCATCTTAAGCAAAAAAAATCTTTTATTACATAGAATTAAACCCTGTGCTTAAAATATGTTTGTTCAAAGAGTCTCATCCTATATGTAAATACTATGTGGAGCTTCAAATTCATCTTTTTTACCAGCTACAGTATTATTTTGCAACTTTTCAGCCTAGAGGTTTTTTAAAAATTGGTACACCCTGTAAAAGCGCGACCTGAGGTGAAAAGTAATTATCGCTGCATGTGTGATTTGCATAAACAATGTCATTCCAAGAATGAAATCGAAAAAATTTTAATGTACGATAATGTACACATATGGCCAAAATAATAAGTACACTACCTTATATCTTTTTAATTCTCAATTATTTTTTGTTTTACTGAAAATATACATGGCACTTCTATTTTATTTTAACAATCTTAATATGGCAATGCCTTTAAAAGTAAAAGAGAGGAAGGGATTTCCCCGAATTTTTCTATTCGTGTTTGTTTTCATTTAAAGGGCTTATTTCACTTGGACAAAATAATAAGTACATTGATCTTTTTCTAATTTTGTAACAATCTGATCTGATTTTTCGAAAAGGTTTGTTTATTTTATTTATGTTCTTACTTAGTTATAGCAAAATAAAAATAAAAATATTTCATAGATGGGAAAAAACAAACATTGTACTGCTGAAGAGAGGAAGATAGTTTCGACACTTAGAAACAACGGCCAAAGCCTTCGCACTATTGCCAAAGCCATGGATCGGTCGGTTTTCTTCGTCCAAAACGCTTTAAAAGCTAAAAAAGCAGTTGAAACCCGCGGAAGACCAAAAAAGACTTCCACAACGACAGATAATCACATTGTAACTATCGCAAAAATGAACCCTTTCGTGTCTTCAAGAGCCATTTCAGCAGATATCGGCAATGTGATCTCGTCTCGAACGGTACGTCGACGATTACAACGAGCCAGTTTACCTGGACGGATAGCCAGAAAAGTTCCTCTGCTTCGAAAAAAAAATTTGAAGACGCGTTTATCCTTCGCAAGGAAACATTCAAATTGGTCCGGACCAGACGGCGAGAAGAAATGGCGCAATATTTTGTGGAGCGACGAGTCAAAAATAAATCTGTTTGGAAATGACTCCGCTCGAAATGTTCGACGCCCCAAGGGTAAAGAATTTCACGTACGCTTCATAAAGAAGACGGTAAAGCATGGGGGCGGCAACATTATGGTCTGGGGTTGTTTTTCGTGGTACGGTGTTGGACCAATACATCGAATTACCGATACCATGACCAGATTTCACTATAAAGACATTTTAGAAAGTACGATGTTGCCCTATGCTGAGGAAAATATGCCGCTAAGTTGGACATTTCAGCAGGATAATGATCCTAAGCATACTTCCAAGTTGGTGAAGGATTGGTTTCAAGACAATGATGTGACGTTGCTTAACTGGCCAAGTCAATCACCGGACTTGAATCCTATAGAAAACCTTTGGGGTGAGTTGAAGCAACGAATAGGAAAGGAAATTTTCCAAAACAAGGACCAATTATGGAGTTTTGTCCAAAAAACTTGGTATGAAATACCAGTGGAAACTTGCCGCAAACTTATCTCCAGTATGCCAAAAAGAGTGAACAAAATTATTCAAAACAAAGGTGGATATACCGGCTACTAATGCAGAACATGAAATACCAACAAATAGAGGTGGTAAAATTAGAGTTAAATTTGTTTTTATTAAAATGTACTGAATGTACTTATTATTTTGTCCAATCATTTTAATCCATTTCTTACTTATTTAACAAGACTGAAAGTTATTTTTGTTTTTTATTAATGTTATATCTATTTATTTTATTTTAAATGTTTTAAGAAGTGAATTATGAATTATTTTTTCTATTAATTCCAATAAATTTTTGCCTACAAGCCATTGAACAAATTATATGAGCGTGTACTTATTATTTTGACCATATGTGTATATTATTTAAATATTTTTTTGAAAAGTAATACATGCGTGTTTCAAAGCACAAATTGAGCTTATTTATTTCGATAAGAACCATAGAATTACTAAATAATGACGTCTTTACTTTCATCACATATAAAACTTACGCACTGATTTGAAAAACATGCCTTCTGGAAAAATATTTTTGTTTTCTTCAGAGGTTGTTTACTACAAATCAATCATTTGCAATAATGTCAACAAAATTTAAATTGTTTCCCAAATAAGATGGTAAAATATAGTTAGCTGATAAGGTAGTATATGTATAGGACAGTAATATGATTAGAAAATATTGTGGTAAGAGTAACCATACATAGAAGGAACGTTGATTCAAACGTTTCGTATGGGGTATTTCCGGCGAAATTTATACTTTTGAATACACTCATACACTCAAATTTTTTTACTCCTATGTAATAATTACGTACAACATGTCGTATGAGTGATCACCATAAAATTATTTTAATTAAATGAGCTAAAATTTGCATTTTATCGTTTGTTGTACGTGACTAATTAATGAACTATTGTTGCGCTACACATTTTCAAAAGTTATGAATTTTTTAAATATATTTTATCGCTGTATATATGTATCAACTTTATATAAAAAAGTTTTATAACGCAGTATTAGGGATCTGTTGAAATTTAAATTTTTTTTTCAAATATATTAAAACATAATATTTAAATAATATTTTGAGTTAAACTAAAAAATTGAACAATACTTAAATTTCGGTATCTATATTTTTTATTCCTTTTGAAACCTGTACAAGAATAATGGAAATTTTATTAAAATCAAAGTCTGAATTTTTAAAAAATGTAACATTTTATTTTAAATTTTTCAAAAATTCACAAAAAATGGAATCTGTTGAGTTTCCAATTGGGCTTTGGTATATAATTTATTACTTTTAGTGCAGATTTCAAAAACAAAATTTTCAAAAATAACCAAATTTTGACTTCATCATTCATCTGATATGATAGACTTTGAGGATCTTTTAGATAAAGTTTCATATCCTTTGAAGGCCTTTAATTTTGAAAATGTTTAATAAGAGCAATTTTTTGGAAGACACAGAGCACTATATTGCCCTCTGAAGCGAAATGGGCATATCTGAGGGCTTTTTAAAAAATTTCACTAGCCGTCCCTGAAAACTAATTTAAAGGAAAAATTATGATGCTCACATATAGTAGGTATTCTGTATAGCAAATTTTAATCGAGCTTTGGAGTTAGATTTCCTTCTATATATGTAAGTACATACGCACTATAAAATATTGACTTATTTCGAGAAAAACATGAAAACATCGATTTTTAAACGCTTAGACAATATAATCCAAAAATCATAAAAACAATCTTAAGCAAATCATTTAGTAAGAATAAAGAGACAATTAAAAATGGCTATTTATTGCAACAAAAAATCTTAAATAGTTGATATTAAAAAATTTTCATTTTCAGTAAGATTTAATCAATGTTTGATTCCAGATGTTTTTGTAAAATGTTAAAATTTTAATTGTTGCAACATAGCATTGATTCATTAGGCATATAAAAAATCTTTGCCAGCAATAAAAATAAAAATATCACTTACCATTTTAATATCAGCTTCCAAGTTTCCACAAAAAATTGTTGATTGTGAAATGAAATAAATTTGTAAACTCAAAGATGTCGTTGCACTATTATCGCTCCGTTTTGATAAATTGACTGAATGCACTTTATAGATCAAGTTTATATACACATATGTACGAATGTACATAAATGTTTTTACAACAGACGCTAACACAGTATTATTTAAAAAAAACCAATTTCTCTACTATTAAATCGAAAGTTGTAAACATATGTTACCATGTACTACCAAAATTATGCTGTTGAATTTTGGTTTAAAAAACATTAATTTCACATGCAATACAATCACGATCACTTTACACTTTTAGAGCCACTATATTGACCAATTTTACTACTTAACAATTGCCTGCTCGCTGCGGTGTCTTTTACAAATTTGCGGAATTTATAATATGCGTATCCCATCAAATACCCATTAGATAGATGCCTCGGCAATCTGCAACAGCGTTTTGAGTGAATGCGAGTTGGCTTGACGTTGCCGATCGGTTTTAAATGAATTTTTTTTTTTGGTTTTTTTTTTGTATTTTCCTTAACATCTTTCTTTCAATATTTACAATTTGTTTATATTCGTTGAAAACTCACTTCTCTCCACAATTTAGGCCATTTCTTTTATAATGACTGATGTTATTACCACTTTCATGGCGACTTTTAACTCTCTTTCAATCTCTTTTACTTTAATTTGTCGTCTCTTCACTCAAATTCGTTGCATATGTAGTCGATCTATTTATTTACCTGGTGAACTTTACGCATTTCTAATTTTCTCATTTGTTCAAAAGGTTAAATTTTTTTTCGGTTTTTAATTTGTTTACTAACGAGCATAGACGTGTATTTATCATATTAAAGGAGGTCTTCTTTGTTTATGTTTTAGTAACATCTGATACGTTTCATAGTTAATATTACATCAGATAATTTCTAAAAATCTAGCCTAATAGCTTTAAACTGAATGTATTGCATGCATATGAGTCATATTTTAGTAGTTTTGAGTAAATTGGAGGTTTGCGTTTTGGTATAGCAAAAAATCAGTGCATTTGTTTTTGTCAAAGTTTCAACACTTTTGGAAAGTCAATTGTTCAAAATTTATTTATTTGTAAAAATTTTTATAATTTTTGAAAAGGTAAGTAGCTTAAATTAAGCTTCAAATTAGAATACCATTCTTCCAATTTTTATTTCAAAGAAATTAGCGACAAAGTGGTATAAGTCAGTGAGTTATACCACTTTTCCTTAAAAATTTTGACCTTTAAAGCACAGCGCAACCTAATAACCACTTAACTATTCATTCCTATATTCCTTTGAATATGTTAATTAAATTAAAATATCTATTTCATAAATCATTTTTAATTAAAAAACAAAACTTATTTCATCCAAAAAATACTAAAACAAAAATCCAAAACTTAACGATGCTCTCTAGCGGCCATATCGTCAACTAAACTTTTAAAATTTTGTCTAATGATAATTACTGACGTAACTAGTTCGAAAACGGGTATAACTCATTTTTCGAAATTTTGAGTTATACCACTTTTGTTTTCAGCGGCTCATATGTAAATAGATTAAGGTCTTTGATGTTAGGAAATGAATTATGAATTATTATTATAAATACTTTGTAGTGAGATGTTTTGATTACAATTCGATGGAAAATTTCACTGATGTGAAATTGATTTGATTGAGTTAAAAAAGGAAACTGATAGTTGATGAGTTATCTTCAAGCAATATGAGAGGTTGGTTTTTTGTAGTCAAGAAAATCGGCTATTAACGTTTATTTTGCACTTATTACAGGTTTTTCCTGAAGTAAAGAAAAAACCAGATTTTGATTCCTGGCTCCTTCTTTTATGTTGTGTCAGGCCGATCCGATTTCTGATACATCGTTTTCTACCATTCGTCACCACAAAGTTTCAGGTCTTTTGTCACCAAAGCGCTGATCGTCTTTTGGTTCAGCACATGATATTTGTGATCGTTGGATTTATTTACTCCCATCTAAACTTCAATATTTGAATAAATATGATAAATACAAACAAAAAAACAACATACTTTAAGCGTATACCAATTCATATTGGATCATGAACAGAACTAAGAAATCTTCCATCTTCTTCGATTCTGAGCCAGTTCGTTCCAGTTTTGCAGGTCAATAGATCCGGTGTCAGCGATTTAGATTCTAAACTAAACAAGATTTTTTAAACTGTAGAATATTTGCTCAGAAGAGAAATTATAATTTACTTAGATGCCACCAAATTCTCAAAATTGGCCTCAAACAGAAGTTTGCAAAAGCTTGTATTCACCGTGATAATGTGCTCACAAACATAAAGCCACACTGATTCTGTTCTTAATTCTATGGAGTTAAACTATGGACTCTGGCGCGATTCAAATTATCATTGTTTGCATCATACAGGTTTAATTCACAGAGAAAAAATCAACTAGGACCTAGTTAATTCAACTAGAAGACGTAATGTTTTGGCGCCAAGGTTAAATCTTGTTAATTCAACCAGAAATCTGATACGCTTGGTCCCGTTCCTACGCGATAATTCTTTCACTGAGCACTCTTTGCCAGTTCAATGAGCGACCAGTAAATATTAATATTAAGAGCTTTCCAAAATTTTTCCATAATCTACCTGCAGTATTAAACCTGTTTAAAACAAAACAAAATTTGAATCGCTCCAACGGATACCTTGCGCATCTCTTGTAAAAAGTATTAACACCCAAGGATGTACGCCCGCATGGGCATCGCCTGTAGAAAGAGGTGACGGTGCTGACGAACACAAGAAATACAGTGAACCAAGAAAGCTTTCAACCTAGAGTGGGAGACTTCCTGGTAACCGGCTGACCCATAAGAGGTCAGACTGCTTGTAAGCACTCTCTTATAGTAAATTCGAAATTTGCATGGAATTTTTTGCACTCATAACTTGAACATTGTACTTTGTGTTTAGAATCAAGTCTCTCGAATGCAATTCGACTCAATTGCAATGAGCAATTCTTATTGGACATTTACTTTCTGCGGGTGGTATATTTTTTCGGACTCATAAGGATAGGGTTGTCATACGTACTGATTTCTTCAGCACATGTACTGATTTTTACTAATTTTTTTTAAAAATACTGATTTTTCGAGATTCTGAAATCAGTACGCAAATGTACTGATTTTTAGCAATTGGTACTAATTTGTACTGATTTTAAGATTTTATTTGAATTACTAAATAATTTTTACATTTAATATTTAATTATTACCAGTAGCGTACCTAAGAGTCAGTAAAATCGTCCTTGTTTTGTAGCATATTTATTTTATTTTGTTATTTTCCTTAGTAATTGTGCATTCCCAAAAGTTTTGACTTTTTTTTTCTAGTAAATAAAAACAATTAATGAGGTACAAAAATTTGTACTGATTTTTTGCGTTGAATATACTTGAACGTACTGATTTTGGGTTTCAAAAACCTGACAACCCTACTTAAGGATATGCCAAGAATCTTGTCTCAATATAGGTAGTTAGCAAGCAACCAGAGCTGGCTGGTCAGCAGTCTGCCGAGGAGGGAGAGAGAAAGAGGTGGAGGCTCCCCAGAAATCATTATTTTTCATCACATACATTTTGATGACATGTTTCAATCATTTAGATTGGCGAATAATCAAAGTTTATTTCATATTTCTCCGATTTCGTTCTTTAGTGTATTGGTTTTACACAACTACATAGGTACGTATCTACATGATATTTCTAAAGGTTATTTGGAGGCATTATTAAAAAAATCATGTGCGCCAACCTAAAACATTGAACTCAAATGAAAAAATAAAAATAAATAAAATTTGATGTTAGTAAGTGGTGATCACACTAAATGATTTATTTATTATAGAACATATAACCGAGAATTTTAACATCCTCGATAGTATAGTGGTCAGTATCCCCGCCTGTCACGCGGGAGACCGGGGTTCAATTCCCCGTCGGGGAGATGCATATTTTTTTTTAAATACTAATTTTTTTAACTTTTTATTTTTTTTTTAACTTCTCTTGAGAAGTTATTATAATAAGTCCGAAAATCGAAATAGGTAATTTTGTGTTTTCTTTACGTTTCAAGACCTCGACAATTGTTTACAAGTATTTTTAGAGTGATGTCTGTGTGTGTGTGTGTACGTATGTAGACATATTTTGGCTTTCGTTTCCTCAATAACTACCGGACAGAATTTTTTGATGACCATATCAATCGATACGCCACGTCATGACTTAGATCTGAAAGGAGTCTGGAAAAAATCGGTCCAGCGGTTCGTTTTTTATTCATAAAAAACTGACTTTATTATGCACGCAATATAAATTTCATATATAATTTCAAGTATCGAGGGGGTAGATAGGGGTTTTCGAGGGTGCTTATTTCGAATCTTTTTTTCAGTTTTTTAAAATTCAAAATGGCGCACCCAATATGACGTCATTTTTTTTGTAAAAGTTCTCTGAATTCTATAAAATTTAGTTTTGAGAGGGGTTTCAGGTACATGGTTATAAATTAATGTTTAATGTTAATTTTTTTTTTTTTCAATTTTCGTAGGGCCATATTGTAATCATAAGATATTCTCAAATGATTTTCGAAGTTTCAAACATTAAAAAAAAAGAATTGTTCTCAAGAGAAGTTGCTTGTACGGTACTTGCTGCCGAACCGATTTTTTAAATTTAAATATTGCATTGTTAAAATGTATAGTAATAATACAATGTCAAAAATATTACATAAACATACAATTGTTTTTATTTTTAGTTTAAATATTGCATTGTAACAATATTGTAACAACACAATATCAAAAATATTACACAAACATATAGTTATTAAATGCATTATAGAGTAGAAAGCGATACACACAGATAAACTTTGGCTAAGTAGTAGCAATTAATTTTACTCATCCTCAGACATTTCTAAATCGGCGTCATCAAAATCAATGATCTGAAAAATTTATATAATATGAACTAGGGAATTAATTAATTTAAGATATTTCACAATACTTTACCTCATTTTCTAAATTTTTAAAATCTGAAATACCCGTCAAATCCTCTAGATACTTTGCAGTTTCAAATGCTTTAAACAGAAATGCATTGCCCTGTTTACGATATTCTGCTATAACAGGCTATTAAATCAAAATTAGAAATAAAAATTAATTAAAAAAGAATTCGTACATATGCAAGACATTTCCTTACCTCTGAGCATGCTATGCATTGTGAAAATTTTTTGGTGGCTGGCAATATATTCTCATAGTTGCAAATCATACCACGGATGGAGTGTGGTATTATACCCAACATACCTTCAGGAGTTTTAACATCAGATTTACCGCTTGCAGAATAATATGCTGGCGCTTGTGCTCCTTGTGGGTGCTGCAGAAGAGAGACCAACAATTCGACGGCATAACTGGCTGCAATGTTGGAAACACCAGGACCTGTTGAGAGTATATTACGAGTCATAAAGAGCGCGATTGTACGATTTACAAATGAATGTTCCATGTGTTAAAGACTACTTACGTGTAACAGTACATTGTTGGTCTAGTGTGCGATCCTTAAGGGACTGTTATATACATTTGCATATGTAACGAAACAAAAATAGATTTTAAAAATTTATTGAGTGTCATTGGAATAAAGGAAAAGCATATAATTTTAATTAGGGAACCAAACGAATTAATTCTAAACTTTATGTTTATGGAATACATACAACAATTGTAAAATATGTAAGCAACAGATTTTTGTTAACAGTAAAAAGCTTTTACTTTAACAGAGTTTACAAATTTTTATGAAAGCTTTTTAACAACAGTGCGTTTCTCAAGAACGTGTCTCAAAAAAAAATTTTAGGTTCAAGTCTCACTAAAAGAGGAGCTACTTTCAAGAAGTGTACCGTTCGGTATATTACTTTCAAATCTCGACTTAAAAAGATTAATGTTATGCTGACAATTATGCAACGAATTACCAATTTTACATGATTTAAAATATTCCACGATTCGTTTCCGTTTTGAAGAACGCCAATATTTACATATGGGACGTTCTTTTACAAACCGATCGAAATTTTATTGAAATTTTTCTTATGAGTTCTGCATCGAAAAAGAAGAGATGCGTGTTCGAGGATTTTTTTTTTTCAAAATAGAATGAATTTAAATTTTGAGAATTTCGTGATTTTTGGCTTGGAGACTCACTTTCAAAAATTCATAAGTCCGGCTCCGTTAAAGCTAGAATATTGACATTATTTTCATTGTAGAGCTAAGAAAATTAACTTTAACAAAAAAATTTCTTAAAAAATTTAAAAAAGACGTTTTCGATAGGAAATTTGACGTAGAACACGATGGTGATACAGGGTGTGCGCGATTATTAAAAATCGATTTAAACATCTAAAAGAACTGAACATAAAAGCTCTTTAAAAAACAAAATAAAAAAAGACTTAATTTAATAAACAACACAGCAGAGGCGATAAGTATACGAGACATCTCAGAATAAACATTTTTACTGAGAATGAAAGTTCTCGAAAGTTTATCGTTTCTGCAAAAAGGAAATATAAATTTCATTTTTCACCCGACGGTTTACAGTTTAAGAAAACACGTTATTATGTATTGCACTGTATTAAAATATACAAAGAGCTGTCGAAACTTCAGTGAGAAAAGAAAAGAGAATACAATAGGATTCAAGCGTAAAACGTAACTACCAGTGATGAGACTTTTCCACAGTTGTGGTAGATCTACCACATTATTCCGTTAATTTTATTTCTAACACCGATGGTTCTAAATCTAACACATTATTTTTCTACAGCCAAAAAATATTATTATTGCAGGCCTTTCTGCAGTGCACAATATTGCAGAAGAGTTAAGAAACATCCTGTAAGATTTCTTTTGTTATTGATAAAGCTACAGAATTGGCTACACTTAAAAAATTTGGTTATAATCGCGCATTACGTTCTGCATGAAAATTTAGTTGTCGATTGGATTTTCGGATCAACTGAAATATATCTGTGGTCATTTGACAAAACAACCTCTTTCGATCTACAGTAATAATTCAATATAGCGTAAGTCTTGCGTTGAAGCAAAGAGTTTATGTTGTATTGAATTATTTCCTCAGATCGAATTGGAAGGAAAAAGGGGTCCTTACTTTTCACATTCAAAAACTCTGGCACAATGAGATATATTTCACTAAGATTGTCAAAACATTCACCTACACATTCAAATTTACTACATCGATTTAGTTTCAGTCACTAAAAAAAGGTCTTCATTTTTGAGTTTCAAAAACCCTACAAATTCAGATATATTTCACAACCATTTTGCCGCCTCCTCAAGCCTTGCGCCCGGGGCGGCCGCCCCCCGCCCTAGATAAGCTACTGAATGAAAAATTATATATTTAATTTAATTTCAAATCTACCACATTCTCCTCCAATCTACCACAAGATTGGTTTAAATATTCCACCGTTAAAAAATGTTAAGTGCCATCACTGGTAACTACCCTCGTGAACCCAAGCTGCATAGCGATTATTGACTGTCAGTATCACATAAAGTATGACAGAAACCACAGGTAATAAACAGATCAGCGAAATTATTTGTAGTTATTGTTTTATCATATCATTTTGTAATTATGAGAAAAATTCATAAACAATAAACGATGACGTACATACTTGCAGAGAGCGGAGATATGAATCAAATTTATATCGTTTATATTTATGAACGCAATTTGCATTATTTCCAAGAGTTAAACAACAGATCGAAGTGCGTTGGCTGATTGTTTTGAGCATAAATAAAAAAATGCTGATTTGTGCAAATAAAACTGTTTCACAGAAAAATTACTCTCTCAGTTTTGGTTCAGAAGTACAAACAACAACAACTTATACATTTGCTATATAAACACATACTGTGTGATTAGATAAAAAGAAACCAATAGGAATGAAAAATATCATTACAAATTTTAAAAATGATAACAGAAAAATACCTCAAGACTTACGAATATAGCAGACAGTTTGAGCAGTTTTAAGTAAACATTTTAGCAAACTTCCCTTACGTGCACCTACTGACGAAAAAGCCGAAACATTCACACACATAATAAAAAAGTGGAGACTAAAGCAAAATTAATAAAACTTAAAAAAGTAATTTAATAGTTTATTTTTATCATACAAAATGTTGACAGAATTTGCTGGAAATTTGGCACATCCTTTGGAATTTGGACATGCACTGGAAATTGTTGCCAAGACTATAGATGGAGCATCAAGGTGTGTATAAAATATTGATTTGTTTCTTTAAATTAATTATAATAAATAATATAAATAAATACGTCACACTATATTTACATTAATTGTTGTTGGTGACTAACTAAAGCGATTAAAGATTATACAAATGTGTGTTTCTGAAATGCTGCTTCATTTCACGGAGTGATGTGAAAAAAAATAAAAATTATTTTTTAAATTTTGTTTGACCGAAGATTAAAAATTTATTGAACCCGACTACGTTAAAAAAAGCCCTACAAATTCTGTCAAAGCTTTTAAAGATAAGAAGTTTTTACACTCAATTGATTCAGTAGTTTAAAGAAGGCTACACAGACAAAAAATTTCAAATTTCGTATTTTTGCATCAAAAACAAAAACAGAAGCAACTCCGGTCTTTATTGCCTTCATCCCAGGGTTGCCAAGTGACCGCTTTTGACGCGGACGAGCCGTTAATTGCATGTCAAGACCGTGGACCTTGTAGAAATTGAAAAATATCGGAAAAAGCCCTTCTTAATTGGAGGATTTTCGTTATGCGTACTGGAATTTTTTTTGTAACGACCAAAAAACAAAAGGTCATCAAGTTTTTACATTAACTTTATGAAGTTTTTCACCAACAAAAAATAACATTTTTAATACATATTGCTGACAAAAAAATATAAACAAAAAAAAAGTTAACAATTATCCCCAAAAAAAATTTCCAGGAGAAGTCATTTTATTTTTGAAAAGCCGCTAATCCTTTGTTTTCAAGTTGGGAACCCTTCTTCATCCTAATTTAGTTCATAGCATGAACTGCTTTGGTTTTAAATGCTTTCCGTGAACTTTTTTCAAATGATAAAACCAAGTTAAACCACATTAAACTCTCTTGCCTTTGATTATCGGTTTTTCGAAATTTTATTTAATGTAATATGGTGAAGGCCAGAAATCAAAAGTTAATATTTCCAATGAAATACAGTGAGCTCGCGATAATATTAACTTCCCAACAGATGAACATTCTAAAATACGAACACTTTTTCCCTACCATTGACTACTCCAAAATATGAACTTTGTGCAAAAGCTCTAAAATATGAACATTATTGTTCGAATTTGTAACCTTGTTACATATTTGCATTTCAAATGGCTATACGTGTCGCTCGAAAATGCTTACATGTTCATATACACGTTTTGCTTCCTCCTACGTCAGTAATAGCTTCATATTTCTTATGTCATTAGCACGCAAGCATAATTGCATATTTATTTTCTTAGTGAATAATTAATAAGATAAATCTTTAAGACAAAAATCAGATATTTTGGTATACCTACGAAAAGGTGCAAGTGTTACTAATTCAGCAAATAAATATGGAGTGACAAAGTCTACAATATGTGGGTTAAAAATGCTATCTCTATATGTGTCCACAAGACATTTATAGGTCCTGGAAAAAAGAAAACTATGCCCCCTTCAGAGTATCCAATAATGGAAAAATTCCTATTCCTATATGGTTTTTACGGTTAGCGGACTGATGTTGAAAGAAAAGGCTAAAGATTTATTTTGAAACTCGATTTTTTTAATTCTTGTGCCTTTCGTAAATATGAGCAATCACGCAAAAATGAATAGGCTTTAATTAGTTCATATTATCACAAGCACATTGTATAAATATGTAACTATAACATATAAAAATAACAATTTTGTTTCTTCTAAAAATTTAATAAAACAAAACTTTTGGGAGAATTAAGAAGATCTTCGATCAAGGATAACATTTGTGTGTAAGACGTGTTTACTAAATTAAAACGAAATTAGTTCAAAAGTTTTTGAGAATTCGTCATTGCCGTTTTTTAAAATAAGTCTTGGCATAACCCCATAATTTTATAAAAAATATTACAAATAATCTTGATTATTAGCAACAATTGAATGAAATCAATTAAAACTTTTTGAGAAATCGCGGTTACAAGTTTCAAGTAATGAATGTATGCTTAACCCCTTGATAATTTTTTTTTGCAACATTTTTCGTTAATTACCAGAGCCTGATTTTACACTATTGAATAAGTATAAAAATTTACATTTTTTAATTTAAATTATAAAAAAACTGATTGTTCTGGTCTTTCAGATTTCACATAAGTCTATGCACAGAAAAATCGGTAATTAATTCAAATGCTGATATTGGTCTGCGTATTTCAAGTTATTTTCGGGATGACATTATCGTGCGAAATTCACGCATTAATGGCCAGTGGGGTGAAGAAGAAATTAAAGATTTAACTGCTGACAGCTTGCCAAATCCAATTGTATCGGGTGAATTCTTTATTGTTTATATACTTGCATGCGAAGAGAAGTTTCATATATCCATTAATAGTCGACCATTTTGCACTTTCAACTATCGCATACCACTTGAAGCTATACGCTCCTTAGAAATACGGGATCAGATACAAGTTATAAAACAAGTTGATCATCGTACAGTATTTCCAAATCCATGGCCTGCCATACATGCATCCGATTATTTTAAGGCATTTAGTAATGACATACCAATACTTTTTAGTCCTGGACACTTAACAGTGATCACTGGACGTTGTTTTGATAACAAGAAAGGTCAATTTATTATCAAATTTATGGATACTGATACAAAACGTGAAGAGCTACATTTTAATGTGCGTTTCGATCAGAAAGTAGTGGTGCGCAATTCAATGAATAAAAGTTTTGAGTAAGTATTAAACGTAGTCTCTTTTTGACAAAGTAATTTTTTTATGTTTGCTTTAAGATTCGGTGTAGAAGAGCGGCATGGTGGTTTTCCATTTAATTTTGATCAACAATTTAAGCTTGCAATAGCATTTACAGAACGTGAATTTCTAACCGCGGTGAACGGTTACAACTTTTGCAGCTACGCATATCGCACAACAACCGCACTACAAAACTTAGTTGGATTTAAGCTAACCTGCATTAACGGTCTACGTATGCATATAACAAGTGTAGATCATTTACAAATGGGCGATCCTTCGTGTACCAGTTTTGAAAAATATTCAAGACATGATTATGAATGTGCATAAGAATGATGAGATGTTTTGTTTTTTGTTTAACAGAAAAATAAAATAAAATTTGAAGTGAAAAGTTTGCACTTTGGTGCAAGTATTTGCAAGCATTTAAGACAGTGCAGAATTATATCCTGGGATAACAAATTATAGTCCCATAATTTTTAAGGAATAAAAAATTCACAATTTCAAAAAATTTTGGCTTTTTCTTGTCATAAAATTAGGAATCGAACTTACTTAATTTAAAAATAAGCTTAAAATCATTCATATTGTGTTTTAGGTTAAAACTGAAGATTAACTTATAAAAAAACGTGTACACTTATGACAGAGATTTGATTTAAGGGACTTCTTAATTTCCCCTTACAAATTCATTCAGCCTCCTACTCTAAAAAATGAAGTTGTTTGCTTATGATTAAGTATTATTAACAATAAGTATATATCATTAAAAAAGTGGCGACAAAACTTATCCGCTACTTCATAGTCGGTAAATGCTTTTCTTTCTTCAGTTTAAATACTATCACCAGAAACTATTATATAAACTATTAGTGACATCCAAATTCTTTTTTGAAAGTTTGCTAGCAAAAAAAAAAAGTTTGTGATTTGATGGAGGGGATGGAAACATATGTCAAATTTCTACTTGCAATCAACGAACATATCAAACGAAGCAATTCATTTTCACTATTTTTTTCCTGACCTGAAATCATTGTCCAAGCCAAATTTTCAGTTTTCATAACATATCATTCAACCCTAATTTGCTAGTTATTATCAAAATTTTTTGAGCTTGAGACTTTTCAGAATGCGGATTTTATTTTTTTGGTTTTTATATTTGGAAATTATGAGTATGTATAATAGTATTGAAGATTTTATGTTTGAAAATTTCGTAACGTTCTCTAATTTTTCATTGATATTCAAGGCGTAAAGTTTAAATGATTTTTAAAGGGAATACTTACATTTCCAGGCGCTGTGACATCATTGCAAAAATAGCAACCCAATTCTGTACCAGGTACACACTTTAAAGTACCAATATCTTTTACACTATTATCTTCTTTCGAAAAACTGTCATTGCTGCAACCATGACGCATAACTAAATAGCTGTCAAAACCTAAAGCTGCATTTATCACTGTCTGAAAAAATTTTTTTCGTCTTTAAATTAATTATATAGGTTAAAAATAAATACCTTTTTCAAAGCAGCACCTAACATTGTAGGCAACCAACGACTCTCTCTTGAATCAGTTAACAAAAATAGTACATCATGTTGCTCAATTAAAGCAACAATTTTATTTAAGTCCTCATTAGTTTGTACTAGCATTGATTCGCCGATAGTATGACCGGGCATAGGAATTTGCATAACATATCCAGCGGTTATCTAACGCAAAAATTGATTATGCATTTAAATATATTAGAAAATTATTTGTAGCTTTACCGCATTCGGATTTATGTCTCTCAATCTTTCAGCAGCACATGTAGCCTTCTTTACATTTCCCAATACAGCGTCAGCGTGTATATAAAGACATTGACGGACTGGATTGGAAAAACTTACTTTGCCGCAGTCGATTAATGTAATACTTTTGAAGCCCCAAGACTAAACAAATGTTTAACTTAGTCACATACCCCTTAAAATTATATTAAATTACTTACCAATAAATTTCTAGCAACTGCACAACCTAAAGTACCTGCTCCAAAAAGTAAGCATTTTGTATTAGACATTTTTTCTAAATCTAGATCAGGTAATATGCGCCATTTCATAAGTTTTAAATTTAAAATAACAGAACTTTCAGCCAATCTATAGAAAAAATATGGTCAGTATTTTTTTATTATGTACTAACATATTTTATAACGTGATACTTTGCTGGATCCATGCTAGCACTCATTGAAGCCATGCGTGGTCCCATTCTGTTTTGAAGATTTGGCTCCCAACCAACAAATTTGACCGCATCATCACTGAAATTCACATTGGCATCTTGCATTACTTCCCAGATGAGGCTTTCGCTAGGCTGCATTTGAGTATCAAAACGTAGACCAAGAAATTTTATAGTATGTCCAATTAGCGCAGGACTAATAAATCATAGTTATATAAGAAATACACTATAATAAAGTTAAGAAATATCACACATGTATAAATTATTTTAACTTGCCAGCTATAATAAAGAAATGCTGCATAAGTTCGCATGAGCCACGAAGGGTGGTCATATTCACTTGGATCAGCAAAGCAAAAATAAAAATTGTTGCGATCTTCTTCCGCAAAATTAATATTAGGATTTTCCAGTTGTATGCATTCCTTAAGGCTAAATAGTTTCTCTTTATTGTTCAAATTAAGTATAAAGAATTGTTGTTCTGTGCTTTTTAGTATCGTTGTAAATTCTTCCAGTTCTGGAATATCTTGCAGCTTTTTTAGCTTTAATACCTGAGTTTTAAGTGTAGGCTCCAAAGGACAAGGGAATGAAAACCAATAATAAAAACAATGACATTTTAGATCCTATAAATACCAAAAAATATATAAGTAATTATATTAACCAAGTAAGGTAAAAAAATAATATTAGAACAGAAGTTTTGGCGTTATCATAAAATCATAGTCTACAAATTTTAGAGACTTTGTAATCTCAAATGTTCATTTCGCTTAAATTTCACTCAAAAAATTAATATTATTTAACGGGGGGAAACGGGGAATGGATATTTGAAATTTATCGTCTCTGGTAAAATTTTCATTCACCTTTTTCTTTATACATATTTGAAATTTCTTAGCAGAGAAGATATTCGTTCATTTCGCGGAAATATCAGACCCCAATTGAAATTTCACTTCAAAATGGTGATTTGATGGAGGGGAACGTTCAGCAAACAAAAAGGTTTGTTGGACACAACATATCAATTTTTTTTTTATTTTCTTATATAAATTAATTTAAAAAAAATACATTCATCAAAACGTTTATAGTTAGTTTAGCTGAACACAAGTTAAAACGTAATAGATTTTTTTAGTTTTACTTGTTTTTTTATAAACATATTTATAGTTTAGCCGACCGACGGCTAAATCCAATGGAATTAGGTTCAGAGTACCCCTTGTGAACTCCCCGCAATCCCCACCCCCTGTGGCAATGGGGTCAAAAGTACATACATAATTACCGAACTATGTTCTCCTAACCAGATAAAACAAATTAATGTAGATCTAAATGTAAATATCAAAATTTGAAACCACACTTCTCATTTTCAAGTCGTGTTTTGATACTAGACTTACTGCAAAAGAAAGAATGGCAAATCGAGCCAAGCGGTTTGGATTCTCCAGTATACGACCATTTTTAAAATCAGCCAAAAGCTTCTGTCCCTCACCCAATAGTAAGGCATTTTTATCACAATCTTTAAAGTTTTCAATTGTGTTTTTATTGTAAAGTGTGCCCACTGATGTATGACAATATTTTGGAGGGTTAAAGTTACTGAAACAAAGAAAAATATAAATTAAAAAAAACTCCGCAATATTTCTCATCGCATGCGCACTTACCCATTGAATGAACTGTAGTCCACTTCTAAAAGACACGCCTTTGCTGATCGATTTGTATAAAAACCGTAGATTTCTTTGGGTGCGTCTGACAAACGATCATGGTCTATTTTGATTTCGGAGAGTTTATGCCAAAAAGTCGGACTTACAAAAGATTGGAAGGGTGCAAATTGAAAGATCTGCACTGCAGGCAAGTAAGCATCGTTGGCCATGATTTCTTATTAAAATTGTATTTTATGGCGCCAAGTTACCACTTTAGACTTAATGATACTAAAAAAATAAAAATATTTTTTAATCAAATTGTTAAATCTAGAAATATGTATTTTTGTTTATTTACTCACAATAGTATGTACTGGAAAAAAATAATCACATAAAGCAATCAGCTGTGTCAGCATTTTATGTATAGCGCTGCTGTCAAAGCCAAACATTTTCATTTAACTGACATTAGAAAAAAAGGTGAAGCATATACCTGTGTGAACACGAGTCAACTACGAGAGCATTCGCATGCATGAGACTACATAGTTACTCGGCGTTTACACACACAAATTCTTGCGAAAAGTTTCCTTGTTTGTGGGCAAGAGGAAAAAAACCAAAGAGACGAGGTACAAAACTTGTCGTATGTTGCAAATGCCAAACAAAAACCACAAAAGAGAATAGACAAGAATTTGTTTCACCGAATTTGCCTGTGTAAAGGCCGAGTTAGACAATTCACATGCGCTGAATTGAATTGGGACGAGGTCGGGAAAGTGGCAACGATTACTCGCTGTCAAAAAAAATTAAAATTAAGAGCTAAACACAGTTGGTACCTGCAATATCGTTCAGATTTTTCCTATACGTTAGTAGTGAGAACAAAATTGACACTAGAAAATTTATCGCGGAGAAATAGAACAAATTCTATTTTTCGGAGCGATTTAACACAATTGGTTAAGCACACGTCCCAACTGTGTTTAAGCTGGCTAAATCTGCGATAAATTTTGCTAGAGTCAATTTTTTAGTCACTACTTACGTAAAGGAAAAATCTAGACGAAATTGCACGTACCAACTATGTTTAGCTCCTTAGCTTTTCAATTATTTAGTTCAGTATATGTCGGCCAATAATTGCTTGCAATATGCAGTTGTGAATGAGGCACAACAAATCACGGTTCACTGACATTGACAGCTGTCAAGACGTTTTCTTCACAGAAATTGTTTTAGGGAAGTGGCCAAAAAAACTTTTACGAGTTCTTCGCAATTAATTATAATTTACTTAAAATAAATGTACAATTTAATTAAGTATAAAAATTAAGCTACTATAAATATTGAAGCTTTTAAGTAAATATTCTACAAATTAAAAAAATTTTCTCAAGTGAAGAAATCATTTGCGAGCAATCGATCGCAAGTTAACATCTATTTGGAAAATAAATAAAATTACTCGATAAGTGAAAATATAAGAAAGACAAATTGATCCTACAGAATTAAAACGATAAAATGAAAGTGGATTAAGTTGGTTTTGTAATTTGTTTACCGAATGAATCAAAAAAGGAGAAAGCGAGCGGGGTGGTAAAACTACTGGAGTAAGCAGCGTACCATAGCGAATACCTTGTCAATGGAAATAATTTTACAAAGCTAAATCAAAGAAACCGCAAAATACATTTGTTTTAAAGGTGATTGAAATGATTAGTTCATTCTTAATATTTTGTTTGTCCTTCAGCAGAGGTGTCCTCATGGTTTATTAATCTCAAGGACATAATTTGTGTCCGGTATGCATGTGTGAATCATTTCGCAAGGCTCATTAATTTCTCAACGTATATCACGCAGATTTATTATCTGTCATAGTTTGTTTTATTCATCCACTGGTCAGCAGTATATCCACCCCGAACGTAAAACAAAAATTGATAAGCTTATCGCTCGCACACTTAGTGTTGTGTTTATTTGAAAATTGTTTATCGTCATATGTATATTATTATAATGAAACAATTCTGCAATAGCAGCAAGTGCAAATTTTAATGAGTGAATTTTGTATTTTGGTCAAATGTTTTGGCAGGAAATCGGTGATTGAAGAAATTTTCTGTTTATTATTAATTTCCATTATTTCTTAAGAAAGGTCGTTTAAGTTCCGATTGGATTGCTTCTTGTTGAATTGAGCTCTATGTATTTTCTACTCCTTTTTAACATTGTTAACAGGATTACTATATATCAGTGTTTAAAGGTATTAAGAGAATTATTACAATCGATAACACCGTGTGCAAAAATGTGGCTAAATTTTAGAGGAAAACCGTCTGATACTAACTTAAGGTTATTTGGGCCGCTAAGCTCGGTTGCGCCATCAGATTTTGGCCTTCACGTCAGTGTTTCAAGTTAACTGCAAATTAACTGGTAATTGAATCGGTTTCAAATGCTCAACGTCTTTTTTTATTAAAGATGTTTGGTGTCTGAAGCACATTTATTCCAGCACCACTCCTTAATCAAATTTTCTAAGATAGCTTGCAAATTTTAAATGTACGCATAAAGAAGATTTCACTGAAAACCTCTCAGACTTCAAACCAAAAAAGTCACAGAGAGCGTTAATTTATCGTTATCTTGAAACGCTGACGTGACGTCGCTGATTGATTCGAAATCAGCGACCATAAATTGTCTTCAATTGATATCACTCGATTTTCGTCAAATTTCAGTGCACACATTGTAATTTTTGAAAACTACGCTATTATCTAAAAACTAGGATTGCCAAACTTAAAAGATATAATCTCTGATCACCTTTCCCAAGCAATATTTATGTCCTCCACATCATACAACATTTTCTCTAGGTAATTAATTTAAATTTGATTAAAATAGTTTAAAATGAAAAATCAGTAGTGTACGTTCCTTAAGGATTTTGGTGTGCTGAACTCACATATGTTTTCTTAAGTCTAGTTTTTGAGATATCCGCATCAATAGGTTTGTAAAATCCCAAGCATAAAATTGTAATATGATATAGGTATACATTATTTGGGACACATATTTTATCATATACATTGTTTTATCATCCACAATATGTGAAAGTATTAAAAGAAACTTAAGAGGTCATAATAATCACAAGCACGGATAAATTTTCATATATGTAGTTATGTAAATTCTATTATAAGCTCTCTATATTTTAATGCAGACTTTCTATGTTTCTGAATACAAATATGTAATTTCAACCATCGTTCAATACTTTAATTAAGTTTACGCAAGATTTTCCAAAGTATCTTAATCTAAATACCATAAAAATTGGAGGCACATTTTCTTCTTCGTATTGTGCATAGCTTCGTGAGATATTTGCCTCAGTGGCAAAACATTGCTCCTGACCCTAAAGATTGTTGAACCATGCTGAAATCTAAGTTTATAAAATCTCACATTACTCAATTCTACCATTTCTTTCAAATCAATCTTTCTTAAAAGCTTCAAACAAGTAAAAGTTTCGTTCCTTTACTTACACAGTTTCTCTAATAAATTAAGAGAATATAAATGTGCTTTTTGCCCAAAAAATATTCTCCGACAGAATCAGCAATGAGAGTTTATATGGTAGAGTTGCTATAAAAATTGTTATCTTTGGCATTTGTTGCCAGTGCTAAAACATAATATAAAGAATAGTCTGGAACATTGATTAATTGATTGATTCTCTTAAAGAAAATTCTTTGAAATTTAACCTCTTCAAAATTATCTGTACTGCATACGTTTGAATTGATCTAGTAACTAGCTAATTGAAATAGTTTATATTTTGACTCAAGCGTGATTGACTTCTTCTTAAGGAAGTCTTTGCAAGTAGCATAAGGGTTATTATTTGCTTTTATGTTACGTGCAATAACATTTGCGGTGGTAGACGAACGCTAAGGTATCTGAATTCAGATGCTGGCTTCATTTGCTCATCTTTGTACAAACACTTTTCGCGCTCTGAAATTCTTTCCTTTCCACTAGCTACTTATCTATATATCTCACCTTTTGTTTTTGCTTAGTTTGAACATATTGTGTTAATCTCGTATTTTTTTCTTTGCAGTTACAAGAATAATGCTAATAGTTCAAGTGGCTTATCAATCGAAGCAGCGCAATTGGCAGCGCTCAAGAAAAACAATAAACCTCAAAAAAGTTTTAGTAAATCAACAACGTTTAAATACACAAACGTTTTCCCAGCAAAAACAGAAACTGAATAGCTTCAAGAGCTTTGCATTAAGCAGCAATATTTGATCTAATTATTTTAAGGAAAAGCGTTAATATCTATTTTAAAATTCTAAACATAAAAAGATCAATTAAGAACCGACGGCAGACAAAAAGGGCCAAAATATTCATGAACTGATGCAAAAAATAAGTCAGGCGAACGAGCAATTCTTCGAAGCAAAGTACACATACAAAGAAATCAATAACTTTGCTAATTATTATTAAAAATTTGTGATATTTTTAACATTCTATTCGCAAATCAATTAAAGAAAAATATACATAAACAATACACAAAATAACGTTACGCCTTACACTAATACAAATATTTACAAATTTCGTCACCACACGTCATACTCAACGTCGTCATCACGTCTCTACAAATACTTAATGTTGTAATGTTGTCCGATGTCGATGATACCGATGAACTGGACACAATCGCCGATGTCATGGGATTACGATCACAAAATCGCCTTAACACGTTTCGCGAAATGTGGTATCACATTTTCCTGTGGGCCCTATTTTCTTCGATCTTTATACACACATGCGCAGCGTTAGTTGCGTTCGTTACGCTGCGCAAACATAAATTTGGACGCTTCTTTTCAATATTGATATTGGTAATGGGTTTTCTATCGCCAGCTGTAAGTGGTGTAATTAGTAGCGCTGTGATTGCGTTTGTACATCGTGCGTCAAGTTTGCCAATGTCACCGATATATGCAATGGTTTGGGGTGTAGGGCAAACGATTGTATCAGCTTGCTTAGGTTTCACGAGAATTCTAGCAACGCTGTAGAGTTTTAAATGCAAGTGAAGAAAATAGATGTTGGACTTGGGAGTTTCTATTAATTATTAAAATATAATAATTTAGTTACTCTTTTTGACCAAATATTGCAATATTTTCAAAAATGAGCGGAGGCAGATTGAGATAATTTGTGTTCTCGGTGCATCATAGAAAGTGAGCGTCGCCGTATTTTGTTACTTTTTATATGTCTAATTTTTAATTGAATTAAGCAATATTTTTTTTTCTATGTTAAATTTTTTGATGTTTTTTCATTTTTAATTATTTTGTATTTATTCGGCTATATGTAATATGTACTATGTATTCTACATTTAAATCTTGTTTATTGTGCTTTTTTATGCAATACTATAATTATTTAACACTTAAACTTTGTTTCAAGACAATGCTTAGTAATGAAGGCTTTAGCAAAATGATATACATACATACATACATACGAAATTTAAAAAAAAAGTTAAAAATAAATTCATTAAATTATAAATTAGCAAAATATGCAAAATTTATAAAAGAAAATACTTTACATACCTTTCTATGATATAAAAAATAATTATAACGATACTCCTAAACAGTAAATATACAAACCATTTATAGCCAAGTATTTAGAGATACAAACTTTTTTTTATTTTGGACATTGTAGAAATGAGCATACATTAAAAACATGACATACTGATTTGATTTTAATGCACATTATTGAACTTAATTCAGTATTAGTTTCTAAAAAATTACACATATCAATATTGGTGTATTTTATTTTTGTTTTGCAATTATTGACTTTGATTTTTTTTGTAAAATACCAGAAATTATTTTAACGAATGACGCAAACTAAAATTTATCTTATTTCGTGACTAAAGTTGTAAATTAAAGAATGTAATATTCTTTAACACCAAACAACAGCCAAAATTAGGTAAAAAATTGGTAATTTTAAATTAGCAGCTAGTTTAGTATATAAACTTGTGCAAAATTGCAAATAATAACAATTGATTAATAATATACCTTAGGATTTTATTTTCCATACTTGATTTCTTTACCGTTTTATTATTCACTGTTTTAGTTTTCCTCTCATAATCAATTCAGGAATTTTTATGCATAAATTTCAATCATATAACAGTTTGAACCTACCATATTTTAATAAACAAAATTCGCAGTTGTAATGTATTCAAAACTAACAATTTTATTATCGTAATAACAAATTTAGTAATGGCAAAGTAAGTTAAACAACTACCAACTAATTTACGGAATATGCAAAATATGTGATTTTTTAATTATATTGATAGTAATTATTATTAATATAATTTCTGATAATAATTATTTCATTAAGTATTTAGTATTAATATTGAACTACAAAATTTAGAAACAAAAAATGCAAATACTAAATAACAAGGGCGTCAAAAATATGCGTTATTATAAGATAAATGTGTAATTAAAAATAAAATAAATAAAATAAAATACAATTTAAATAAATTCCATAAAATTAAGTACATACATTTTATAATAGTCGTTTCCATCAATATTTACTGTGGGTGCCGCTTACACAATTTAGCTTAACAAATTAATTGTACATATGTTTCTTATCTTGCCAGAGTATAATTTTCAGAACAGCGAAGAATGGATGGATGGGCTCTTAAACCAACTTTTCTAAATATCAATTGTGTGTAATGTTAAAACGTAGCCAAGTACGCTTAATAATGCTATGTAAAATCGGGAGGTTGAAATTTGGTCTAAGTTTGAATCAGTCACTGACGTGGGTTTTAATGATAATAGCGAATATAGTATGAAAAGTTAAGACCGACATCTTTATCGGAGATATTGTCATCGAAAGTACCGGACACATCATGATTTAACTAACCATGTCCCATTATACCATGGGACACATCTTTTCTAAAAATCATTATAAGATGGGAATACCTGAATCGATTTTAGAAATTTGGGTGATGGTGATCGAAATATGGAAATCAGACTCATAATTTTTTGAGACATAAATTTTGTTTTGTTTCAAAACCCCAACTAATCATAAGTAGTCCTAATAATGTTTTCATAAGGTATATATTTACAGAGATAAATTATTAATTTTATAATTTTTTTAAATTAAAATAAACTTTTTTTACTTTCAATTACTGATATGTTTCTAAATTTTTCAAAAATGCTATTTCTGTTGAAAGTCTTCCAAAAATTAAGAAACAATAGATCGCATTTTGATTTTGACATAAGTTAAAATAAAATATAAAAAATATTACCGAAATTTGAGTTTTGGCCATTTTTCAGGTTTAGAGATTACGGACATGTGTCAAATCGCAAAAACAAAATTTGTTCTATTTCTCTGCGATAAATTTTGCTAGTGTCAATTTTTTACTCACTACAAACGTATAGGAAAAATCTGAGCGATATTGCACGTCCCAATTTTGTTTAGCTCTTCTGGCTTATCAACTAATTTTGACATTAGACGGGAAACACATTTTGACATTATAATTAAACAATGAATAGCCCTAAAAAATTTTCTTATCAAATTCTGACAGTTCTTCGGTAAAGCAGATTGTAAGAAGAATATGTGAGAATTATTAAAAGAAAAATTAAATTAAAAAACAAACTTATTTGCAAAAAAGTCGAACAATACTGAAAGTGAATAAAAAAATTTAAAACATAAAAAGCTGAGGAAAAGTTGGGACTGTGCTCATGCTATCGTGATTCAACCAGTAAACGTTGAAAGTTGTAATCCAAATTAACTTGCTAATTTGATATCATTTCTTTCTTTAGTTATGCTAATTAACATAAAAACGGTATAAATTCTAAAATTAATATAAAAAATTCACTGATCTGCCGTAGTGGCAGAGCTAGATGTTGCCGTCACGGAGTAATGCACACATTCCAGTTCAGAAATGATCGAAAATTTAAGAAAAGAAACCCGGCCGTCAGGTGAGGCACTTTGTTTATTTTTTTTTAGTTTTGTATTTTGCAATTTAGTTTTTCAATACAATTAATTTAATTAAACAATGTAAACAATTGCAACCATATTAGTTGCGTTCGTGAACAATAGTGCATTAATTAGTCTAATTTACAGGATTTAGTTAGATTTCGTTGAAAACATTTTTTTTGAATACATTTTTCGAGTGCAGGAACTCTTCTCGGACAGAATTCTGTAAATTGGACTAATATATTAATATACGGGAACGCAGCTACTGTTAAAATTGACCAAGGGGCACCGAACTTATTGTGATTTCTATAGAAGCTGGGTGAGGCTATGCTTCAAATCAATGTTTAGAAAAAAATTTGTAAATATGTTATATCACCTCTTGCGATATTCTTCCAAAAGGATGTTACTGTACTGTAGGACACTTGCAGCCCCAGCTTGTTTCACAAGTTGACACTAATATGATAAGATTGTTACTTTTTTGTCGTTTTACGTGTCTGACTTTTTTAAGTTGTGTTTTTATTGGTTTTAAAGCATTGTATACAAAGTTTTGAGAAGGACCAATCGATTGAGCTGTTTTTCTTCCTTCATTACGTCATTGAATAATGATAACAAAATGCTTGGCTTGGCCATATTTGAACGACCGAATATGATTTTGTTTTTTAATAAACAAAAGAAGTATATATGGTACTATACTATCTTTTTGTTCACGTGCTACTACTGGTTTTCGTAATATTGAGGGAATAAATAATTTACCGTTTGTTTTTAGAGTTTCCGACTAGCTATTTTCGGAGCTAGTAACACCCATAAATTATTCCCCCAAAGCTTTCGTTTGGTATCGTACAAGGGTTGCCAAAAACTTTAATGTACATATGTATATTTCTAAGTTATTATAATATGTCTCCGAAAAGAGTCAAAATATTGATATTTTAGGCTCAGAACAGTGGCATATTTCAAACTCTAGTATGAGTCTAATTTTTGACTCGTAAATATGTCTTCGAAAAGAGTCAAAACATTTATATTTCAGGGACAGAATAGCTTCATATTTAACTCCAATATGAGTCTAATTTTTGACTCATTTCTGTGTGCCCATCCAAGAACGGAAAACACTCATTTCTGACTCTTTTATGAACTCATAATGATTGTATAAGCTCAGAATTATGAATCATATCTGACTGTAAAAAGAATCGGAATGTTTGCTGGCTAGTGACCCTATTATGCTGTTCATAACTGTATGTATCAGTAAAAGGTTTTGTGTTTACACAGATATTTATTTAAAATTGTTTTATTTCATAGAATGAATTATAATTAATTCAGTCCTTCTTAGGTTCTCAACATAAACTTTTGTTGATTTTTATGGCATTAACGTCAACAAATTATGTGAGGTATTGTATCAAAATATAAAAAAAATATGCCTTAAAATGTTGTTACAGTTTCTGGTTAACCAGGTAAGCTGTTACTCTATTTTTCCGAGCGTTGATTCGGTGAAAACGAGGTAATTTTTAAGTTGACGTTATGTGGGACACCGTACCAACAACTTTTATCTCAATAATTCCACAGGACTAGACATAGCTAAATCGTCTCAGGTGGTGACTCTGATTAAGAATATATATATACTTTTCTATACCTGCCATGACTCCTCCTATGCGTTACAAACGGAATGACAAAGTGAATATACCCTCAGTGTAGGGTATAAAAAAGATAAGAACAAATATAGTAGCCTAACTTCCGTTTATATTATGTTTTGGATGGTTATGAATTTAAATCAGAACTAAATTATTGCAAGTTTTCGTTTGTTTACTAATTTGATAAGAAAGATAATAATATTTATATGATAGCTTTCAAAATAAGTTGTTTTTGGGAAAATAATTAAGTGCATAACTATAACTTATCGGCCATTTTTGTATTTAACCCTTAGTTATTTATCTTATTTTAACAACGCTTGTTACTTAAAGCTGTACATTTGTTATTTTGCAGTTAGAAAGGAAATGATTCAGGAACATAAAATTAAAATGAGAGCACTCCAAGGAAAGTAGTGGATTACTAAATTTATCATAGTTTTTCAATTAATTGCTTATAAGCATTTAAAAATCTAAAAAAAATGACAATACATCACAATGCTATTGTAGCTCAAAAACAAACAATTTCTAATCGCTTAGTATGAACTCACGCCTTTTACTCTTTTATCTGTCTTTCTCTCGGATCAGGGAGTGTCTCCGTGAATTTTTCGTACCTTAAACATCCATAGCTACGTGTTATTTCCAAATACCGAAGGTGTTGATGCCTTTAGCACCTTTCCAGCAATATATTTTTTTTTCTTTCGATTTTTAATCGATGAAGATTCATTGAAATGTTTTGCTTTATAACAAAAAACAACATTGAATTCGTTGTTGTCTTCACTATCTAAACATTGCGCACCTTACATACGTTGACTTTTATAATCTGCTTATTCTTCAACCTACATTACTTCAGCCCGCACAAATAACATACAACAATTAATAGAAAATAAGCACATCTTTTACAAGACAAAATTGAGCCTTTTGCAATAAATTAGAATCAAACTCTTATATTCGAATATATTATTCACCCTGTATGTTGAAATTGTGCTATTGCTATTTTACAGAGATACCTTAATTATAAAGAAAAAATTTTGTTTGCAAAAATCTTAATCGTTTTAATGGGAAAATACGAAATGAAGCAGTATCGAGTATTTGTTTATAAAAATAATTAAGTCATTTAAATTCATTTAACGTAAGAGTAATAAATTATTTATTGTTTTATCAGTTACAGCTAAGCTTGAGCTCTTAAATTACGTTAAAAAGAAGCGCTGCTGCCGAATAAAAATATTTCTATCATTTAAGTTGGTATATAAAATTAAACTCTTTTATAATCTTTTATTGAATAAAATATATCATTATAAGGCATCAGTCATTGTCATCATGCCTTCAAAAAAATAAAAAAGTTGCTGATTACATTTAGAACAACAGTTCAACAAATCCTGCTAATATGTCATATTTCTTAGATTGACCCCATTTCTGTCATGGGTATGCATTCGGCTTGTGTTTAATGGAGTATAGCACTGAGTGACATTTTTATATAAAAAATTTTATTTTTAAATTCAATAATAAAATTATGGACAAAAAACACAAGCATATTTAGATATGAAAGTGCTCCAAAAGTGCTTTTGATCTGCTGAATCCGAAAATGATATCCGTTTTGCTTAATTGGCTCTAGCATTTGAGATAAATAAAATATTATATAAGTCACAAAAACATCTTTTGGTAAACTTTATGCTTTTTTTAATGACATCAATTTTTTTGAATAATTTTAACAACATAATAGTTATTTTTGAGACTTTTTCTTTAAAACTTTCTTTGTCCAAAATATGGCTATTTAAAGATAGCATGTTATAGCAGCAGCATCTGTCGTTTTTATGAATATATTTTATGTATAGCATATTTAACATAGTTGAAAAATTAACTTTGAGGAAAATGCCAGTAATTTGCGATTATTTATTCAAAAATATTCGGGAAAGTTGACGTTCCTAAAATAAATGCATGAAATTGGTCAAAAATGGCATTTTTGTTTTATTTAATTTCATATATCTGAAATACTAGAGAGAATTGAGAAAATTGGAGGGAAGTTCTGGGTTCAGTAGACTAAATATACCTGAAATAGAGTCATGTCGTTGAGTTACTGTTTAGTAGTAACAGGCGAAACAATTGCTTGTCGTTACCGAACGAATTTTCTATGCTGAATCCGTACTCACAATTTCCTTATCAGTCGGAATTTTAAAATATCTATAGTTAAATACTTAAGCAATGGCGTTTTTAACTTTTTTTGAGAATTCCAAAATGTTTTCAGTACCATCTTTCTTTTTTATAATAAGCTTTCAAATGGTCATCTATGATATTTCCTTGCAGAGTTATAGCCATTTAAAAGGACATAGATTTGAAACAATGTTCCCTTATAACCTAATAATCTTAATAAGTACAATGAAAAAATGTGTTTTGTTTATGTAATTTTGTTTTCAAGGCAATGATATTTCATAAAAAATATTGATTCGTTTGGTTAAGATCAAGGATGCGCAGCCCATAGCTCGTTTGGCTCTTCCAGCTCTTACAACTGTAACAAAAAATATTCAGCTCACTTCGAGCTCACTCCGTTATTTGAGCTAAATCATTTTGGTCCGCAATAACCGCATGTATTTTGTTCGTGTAATTTTTTCTTCAACTCATCGACTCGTTCAGCTCATGCCGTTATTCAAGTTAAATAAATTCGGTTCGCTATCGTTGCAAGTTTTTTGTTTTTGTCTTCAACGCACTTATTGTTTGTGTGATTTTGATTTCAATTTGCTCCTTGAGCTTGAGATTTTGGTTTTTGTTTCCATGCAATTAGCTTGCCGCAGCTATTTAAAAATTTTCATAAATACTAGAAATTTTTCGCAAAATATTTTTCAATACTACGAATTTTTTTCCAAAATATTTTTGAGTTTTTTTACCAGAATTGATGTTGTTGTAACAAACTCGCGAAAAAATTTTTGTGCGCATCTCTGGTTAAGATTGTGTGGTTGTAAGGGATCGCGGCTTCAAATTTATGTCATAACTTTACGAAGAAACATCGTATATGACCATTCGGAGGCAAATTTTGAAGAAGAAAGATTATACTAAATGATGTTTTTATTCTGATTCAGCACAAAAAATTGCTTTGAGAGTTACCCCTATCTGCCCAACATCATTCATGGCCCCTTTATTCACAGACCTGTGTAAATGATTGATATCAACAGTTCTATAAGGTCAATAACCAAAACTCTTTACAGACCAAAAAATTTATTTTAACATCCGTGTAATTTGAAAAAGTGTATATTACTAGTTAGGCTAAGCTAATCAATTTATTTAATTTACTTACAGAGAACTGCCATATTTTACGTTATGATTCCATCAGCATCAATTCAAGCAAATAATTAAGAACTAAACAAACCTCTTATCAAAACATTTAAAAAAGCGTGATAAAAATTCACGCAACTACTGTTGCAAAATATGTAAACAAACAATACTGACTGCAACTTGTTTGTTATTAGGTTTAAAATTAGTAAATTAAATGTGTAAAGGAAACTTTTTAATTGGACTTTAAAATTGTATTGCATATCGAAAGGAAATATAAAAGAAGCACAAATAAATTGAGAAACATGCTCAGCAAAACTCAAAAACTCGTACTAGGCACCATTATCTTAATACTCGTTGATGTAATTTGGGTTTCGTCTAGTGAACTGACAAAGGTTTGTTTTTCAAAACTATTTCATAGCATCACTTAGCATTATTACTGTTTTCTTAACAACTTTTTGTTTTCAGTTTCTTTATGAAGATGATCACTTTGATAAACCATTCTTTTGTACATATTTTAAGACGTCAATGTTTACTATTTACTTGATTGTTATTGGTTTGATAGCACCATGGAAGGAGTCATGCGAAAAACAGAATGGCAGCTATTCCGTATGTATACAAAAATTATGATTATTTTTTAACTGTAATAAAATTAGATTTTCATTGCTGCTTAGATGATGGACCAGTCAGTAGATGATGAAAACTATTATACAAATCTAGGTTCTTTGGTAAGTTTTTTTGTGCTCGGTGGAAGCTAAAATTTTCTGTGATTGTATGCTTTAAGAAAATTATTTACTTAATTTCAAGTAGAGAATTGGTAGTAAAATTTAAAAGTTACAGGCAGCTAATTAAAAAATCTGAAATTTTCGTGCTTTTAAGCGCTTGAACGTCTCTTTCAAACATTTTTTTTATAACTTCTATCGATGGGGAAAGTTTCACAAAAAAGAGTTTTCACTTTGATTTGCAGAAAATCATTTAATTGTGCCTATTTTGATCATACAGAGAATTGTGCACGTTGAAAGAGTTCTGTGGAGACCCTTTGCTCCTTGAAAAGATAAAGGACGAAAAAAAAAAGTATTTTAAGCATTTTCACCTCGTAATGGGATGTTTTGGGTATGCACATTTTTTTTGTTACCTAAATCGTTAGGGGAATTCAAAAATGAATTTTTGACTAGATTAAAGAGAATCACGAATTGAAAACATCAAGAATTTAAAATTTGGATCCATATTTATTCTCACTAATTTTTCATTTAACTAGTTACCGCTTTAGCTCTTGAAATTTTGATTATATAAAGCAATTGAAAAAATATTTATATTTTTAACTTTCAAAAGCTAAATAGACTAAGGCCAAAGTTTTGGGTTTAAAAATTTCGAGTAGAAGTTTTTTCGACAGATATCACAGTTTAGAGAGTCAATAATTCGGCATATTTTGAGTTTAGTTTCAACTCTAACTGTAAATAAACATTCAATGCAAATGTGCAGCAGATAAAATAAATAATACGATACTGACAAGAGAACATAAAAATACTGGAACAAAATAACAACTAAATGAACTAACAAGGCAAAACTAGATTTATAATGCTTGAGATGAAATAACATATAAGGGAGCGTACACACGATCATATAGTGCAAGTTTGTCAATTAAATGGTGTAGAGTTTTGAAAAGAATTGTAAATTATTCTGAAAAATTAATAAAGTGCTTATCTGAAAGCAGTTCACCAGTTCACTAAATTCCGTAATACTAAATTGATTTATTTTTTAAAAAATATGAATTTTGTTTTCAATGTCTTTATAAGGTAACCAACACTTATTTTTAGTTTATTAACTTACCTGACATATAATATAATATAATATATTTTACATTTACATGACTTTTTTCAAAAATTTTAAGGGTGATCCTACATTTATTCCAATACGTGCTGCTAACATTGGTGTAGTTTCTGGCACAGAAAGTGATGACTCTAGTATTCGCAGCGTACGCTTTAGTAAAATGGCTGAGGTACGTGAGATGTCAGCACATGAGGCTACCGAAGCATTAATGTCACGGCTATCATATGCGGCTAGCATGCGCATAAGACGACACAAAACACATCATAAGACAGCAAAAACTGCGCTACTATTTTGTGTATTGGTAACAGATATATATTTTTGTTTCCATTAATTAATTTTATAAGTACAGCTCGTCATTTTCTCTAATTTTGTAGTGGTTCGCTGCCAACTATTTATTCCAAATGTCCTTAGAATTGAGTGAAACAGCTACCGTGACACTTCTGAGTTCATCTTCTTCGTTTTTTACGTTAGTATTAGCTGCATTTTTCCCCTCATCTTCAGGTGATAAATTTACTATTACAAAGTTTTTGGCGGTTGCCATGAACATTGGTGGAGTGGTATGCAAAATAATTTTCAATTTTATTAAAATTTATTTATTTGAATTTTTTGGCACTAATATTTTTTTCTTGTAGATAACAGTCACCATATCAGATGTGCAAGACTCGAAATTCTCACGTGGCGCTTTTTTGGCACTGTTTAGTGCGTTTTTCTATGCAGCGTACTTGGTGTTTGTTAAAAGAAAAAGTGACACCGAGGAAAAAGTTGACATTCCATTATTTTTTGGTAAAGTTTTTTTTAAATATGTTGAATATTCTAATATATGTATGTAGGTATGTACTAATTATATTTCACATGAGCCTTGCTAGAATATACATTGGGGACTCAAATCGGAGAAAATTTCAGTCAGTGTTACAATTTAGGGGTAATTAGGTGAAAAATCAATGGGACTAAAAACCATATAAGTATTATTTTTTTTTTCAAATTTATAATGCAGTTTGTATCGTCCTGTCCAAAAGTTTATAAGGTCACAATTCTAAGTTGTGGACAGTTGAAAATTTATGCAAGATCAAAACTTAAATATACGGCTAATTTACATGGGATTTATTAATTTTTGATTGAGGGAAGCCTCAAAGAGTGTGGTTTGCTTAAAATTTAATTTTCTTATTTTTAATAATCTTAATTCATCAAAGTACATATTTTTGTTTTGGGAGTATGTATTAGATTTGTGAAAAATTTAATCTTTTTAGGTGTAAACCTATAAAAAATCTGATTTTTAAGATAGCCGAGTTAACGATAGATATTGTTGAAAAGAACAATAGTTAAACCTCGGTTTTTCAGACGAGTCCGGATGGGTGCAATTAAAATTAATCACATTCACGTTAAGTATACGTATATATATAGCAGAAAAAGAAATATACACCATAAACAAAAAAAAAATATTAATAATAGTGTTAATAACATGAACAAACACTGTTTTACTTTAATAAATCGTGACCAGAATCTGTAATACATATATGTACTTTGTAAATTTAAGAAGTAATGAATCTGTTAAAATAAATGTTAAATTAATTTTTTTTTCAGGATTTGTAGGTCTTTGGAATCTCTTACTTATGTGGCCAATTTTTTTTATATTAAATTTTCTACACATAGAAAAATTTGAGCTACCAAATCAAAATCAATTTGCTATTCTTTTTCTAAATGGTTTGGTAGGCACTGTGATTTCGGAGGCACTGTGGCTGTGGTAATTTATATACTATACATAATTATGAATCATTAAAATAAATCTTTAATGCATTGTCTTTTCTTTTATTTTAAAGGGGCTGCTTTCTCACATCTTCACTAATAGGCACCATTGCAATGTCTCTGCAGATACCGCTGTCCATAGTATTCGATGTGTTCCTTAAAAAAAAACGCTATAATCCATTGTTTTACATAGGATCTTTACCAATATTTTTGGCTCTTATATTGGTTTCTCTATTAATGAAAAATGATGATACCGATCCGATAATGAAACTGTTTAAATTAATTTATCGCAAAATATGTCGTTGCAAAAAAGCAAACATAGTGCGGTGAGTTCACATAAATTAATCATATATTGCTCAAATTGCGCGACTGTATGTCTCTATGTATATTTTGAAAACCTTTTCATGCTACTTTTTTTTCAGAATAAACGATGAAGAGCAGCAAGAGTCACTTATTGGCAGCAATGATTAAACGCGCTTCCATATGGCGTTATTAAATGCTTTGTATTTAAAATTTGCTCATGCAATCAAAATTTGGCTGTTTTCGGGTTTAACTTCGATGCGAAGTATAATTTAGGGATGCGTTTGCACAAATACTTCAACTATGTCTTAATTAAAAAAGCTAGTCTATATAATTATTAAAATTTTATATTTTAATTACGTGATGCTCGACGAGTTTTTTACTTCTCTACATTATTTTATTTTGTAATACTTTCTAGTTTTCATTCAAAGAATAATTTATATTGTGATATTAGATGAAAAAAGCGTAATGCATTTTTTTTTTTCAAAACAGACCCAAAACTTTTATGTTTTATTCTCTGACTATATTTAACAATCTTTTTTTTGTATATCTATAAAAATGAGATAACACAATGTTATTTTCGCTTATTTTGCGAATGATATACATATTTGTAACACGTAAATGTTTGCTTAGAATATTATATTGTATTTAACTGTACCCATGTTGAATTAAAATTGTATAGATCAAGTTTTTTACTTGCAAATTAAGGTAAAATGAGTTGAAATCAATAAATGTCTTAAGATTGTTTTTGTTAAATGAAAAACAATAATTGAAAACAAAGCATTTTTGCGGTTTAATACTTATATGGACCTGATCTATTAGTATTATAATGAAGACTAAAAACATTCATAAGAATAAAAGATGTAAAACGAAAAAGGTTAATTGCTTTTTAATTTATTTATTATTTGAAAAAATTTTAAGCATAATACTTACATATGTTTAAATAGAAATACTTTAACTTTTAATAGCTCGAGTAAAGTCTATTAAAGTATTAATTTCTACATATTGCTCACTTACTTCAAGACTGGCATAACTGAAAAAACCTAAACTGGGAGAAAAACGCAATCTGTATTGAAAATGCTTGGGGTTATGAAGAATATTCAGCTTAATTTTATTCAAATTATTTGAGCTTTCCACAATCATTGAAGCAATAAATTTTTTTCAAAAATTACTCAAAACTGTCCTTTCCGTTCTAGACCACTCCAAAAATTGTCCAAAATTCATTTTCAACATTTTTAGAGTTACCAGATGACCTACCTACACCTGAACATTGGAGTACCGTGCACATCTGCATGGTCTGCACTTACATTGTCCACACATGTCTCATGCCGAAAATCGAAGTAAATAAAAAAAAAGTTCAAAAGTAGTATTTACATTTCACTGAAAAGTAGTGCAACAGCGCAAAAGAAGTACATTTGGTAACCCTAGACATTTCCCCATCGATTAGAGCAATTACAATTTTTTTTTCGACCTTTCCCCATCGATTGGAGCAAAAAAAAAATTCGATCGCGCTCCTTTAACTTTCAGCTTGGGCTCAGAATTTCTCGAAAAGCTCTCGGCTCGCGAGCTGAAAGTCAAAGGAGCACGAGCGAACAAGAGCCGAGATCCAAAGAAAAGAGCACTCCGAACGCGGATCTCGATCACTTTGGTTTTTAATTTTAATAGAGGAAATTTTCATAGCAAATGATGATTTCACAGTGGATTTTTAAGCCAAATCAACAGTCGGTCCAATTTTAAACTTCACTTCAGAGTAAAGGGTGCAAGTATCGTTATTGGACATACTTTTGATGTTAGCAATAAAATAAATTGACTTAGTTTGATAGTACTTAACGAAACATTAACCCACCATAAAAATTGATCGCGCTCAAAAGGTACGAAAGTCTCAGCTGTACAAAAGTACTATTGTAGTACAAACATGATGTACTATGTGCACGCAAAGCGAAATATACAGTTGCACATGTTGTCAAGAATGAATTACCCTATTGTCACCTTGTTTATTCCACCATGACTTCCCCTAAGGAAATTGTCTATTGTGAGTTTTAAAAATTGATAGTATGAATGGCAGCAGCACTGTGAATATGACAAATCAGGTCACAATATAATTATAATTAGTGCTATTGTGAACATACAATATATTCAATTTGTTTATTCTTCTTTTTTTGTTCTAATTTCTTTACATTTGTTCCTTTGTTTAGTCTTCGGATACGTGTCGTTTGCCCATTCCACAAAACCCATCAAACGAGTTTCTTTTGTGATTAAACTCGTGGCGCTCTATCTCCACCATTATCAAGTAATCTTCAATATAAAAACGCAGAGAAAGAAGAAACTTGACGTCGTTGTTGTGGGGAATCTTCGCATCGTGAAATCGTGTTTCTGTTATTCGCTCATAAAACGCTGACAACGCTAGTTCGACGGTTTTGGTTAAAAAAATTTTAATTTTGATAAAAAATCAAGAATCCTTTCAATATGAAATTGTTCATGGGATTCTGTTTAATAGCCGTTGTGGCTGGCGTTGTTGCTGCCGATGATAACAAAGGACCAAAAGTCACCGACAAGGTAAGAATTGTGTCGTCATCGTTGTTTTAAAAATTTGTCATTACGCTAAAATTTTATACTTTTGGCATTAATTCAATTTATATTTTTCTTGTGCTTTCGTCGTTTGTTGCGTAGGTTTTCTTTGACATCAGCATTGGCGGTACACCAGCTGGACGTATTGAAATCGGTCTCTTTGGTAAAACAGTAGAAAAGACCGCGCGTAACTTTAAGGAATTGGCGGAAAAACCACAAGGCGAAGGGTAAGTTAGTAACTGTGGTTTCTACATTAATATTAAATGTTTTAGCCAGATTAAAGAAGATAGTTCAGTGTATAGAGTTAGTAACTAAATAGAGCAATGAAAAAATAAACATGGGCGGATTACGGGGTTCAATAAAAAACTACCCATTTTTAGAGTTAATTTTTACAATAATAACGCGTTTTCGTGTAATGTTCAATATTTACGAATCGCAACATTGGTAGATGTCATCAATGTAATTTTTACAGCTGCCGTCAACCTTGCTTGGAGCAAATTTCAAAACTGGAGCTCTTATTTTGATACCCTATCTATGAAGTAATTCATACTTATAATTAATAGTTGGTCGATTTTTTAATTAAAAAATAGTTCTAAAATTGACGTCAAATAGTTGATCAACAATCGGCGAGCTAACTAATTGTTATTTCATCTACACAAAATATTTAGTTTCCTTATCTTCCGTTCCAATTGTTAAAATGGATAGAGCTCGAGCATGTTGCACCATAATAACCAAAAAGAAAAACTCAAGAAATGTTTGTTGCAGTTGCTTTTTAAAAAATATTTATATTGGTATTTAAATATAAGACGTATTAGTAATAACAGTATCACAAATCACAACATACATATCTCATAATTGCTCTAACGCTGTTTTCCATTAGAAAATCTAGACTTGCTCTTAGATCAAAAATTAATTTTATTTTTGGAAAATAAATACAATCACGGAATTAAAAAAGGGCTCAGGCGTAGACTTCCTAAAAATAATTGAAAAACCTCTATGTTCAATTGTGTAGTGTAGCTGGTAACCTTGTAATAAATTCATTTGGAAAAGACTATTTTCTTTCCACTGAAGATAATACATGGTAAGCAAATTTTTTCCAGAAATTTTAAACAAGTAATTAATCAAAAGTATTGTTCAACTGATAAGCAACTTTAATAATACACTACCATATTAATCATTTCTTCTGTTGACAAGCAAATGATAATTAGTGAAGATCATTAAAATTTATTTGATAAGTGTAAGTTACTAACTATTTTACATAAACAAATTGAGTATAATTTAACCTGATTTACGACATGCCGGTACCTTAACTATATTTAATTTATTGCAAAACATTGTTAAAGTTGGTAAAACGCTAATAATAGCTACAAGGGAAATGTCACAATAATTTTTGAACTTTTAATTTGAAATGTGGATGAAAGATCAGCTTTATTTTATATAATGAGATATGTATAAACGCAAATTTTATGGTGAAAGTTTTTAACCATTTGTAATCGTTTGACCGTATATTAAATGAAATAAATTATTATGCCCACTACGTTTATACCGATTCCTAAAAAATTTCTATATCTATGCAAAAATAAATTAACTAAAGAATTCTTACAACAATTTTTCAAATTGGCGCTAATAAGCAATTTAAATAGTCTTATTAAAATTTATTTTCATCTCATTTAAATAAATTCAAAGAATTAGAACTGAATGAAGTCATACAAATGGTCAAGAGTGAATTAAAAATTACTATGAGTTTTGAAAGAAAACAGCGTAATTTTACTTTCTGTATTTATGTGTGAGATGCTGGAATAGAATCGTATTTGTTACAATAAGTTGCTGTCAATTGTTAAACAATAAAACAAATGAAAAAAATAATTTAAAAAGCTATTCAGTAGCATCAGAAATGTTTAATGGCACATAAAACTTCAGCTTTATTTTTTTACGAAATAAATGAAAATAAAAGGTATAGGTCATGTTATTAACGTTTTTTTTACTAGTAACCTGGAATAAGATAGCAACATTTCAAAATATTAGGCTAAATTCAAACGCAGAAAGTAGACCTCCACATTTTGTATGATTTCTTTTTTCCGCAGTCCAAAACAATTTCCAGTGGCTGGTAGTACAATCTAACATTATGTATAAAATAGGAAATTTTCAATATTTAATTTTCAAAAAAAAATTTGAGACCTCTAACAACTTTTAATATTAACATTCTCCCAACATTTTCAACTAACATTCTGCAATTTCTATTTCTTGCAGTTTCAAAGGCAGCAAATTCCATCGTGTCATTAAAGACTTCATGATTCAAGGTGGTGATTTCACCAAAGGTGACGGCACTGGAGGGCGATCCATCTATGGTGAACGCTTTGAAGATGAGAACTTCAAGTTGAAGCATTATGGTGCTGGTTGGTTGAGTATGGCCAACGCTGGTAAAGATACCAACGGTTCGCAGTTTTTCATTACAACTAAGCAAACCAGCTGGTTGGATGGACGTCACGTTGTTTTTGGAAAAATTTTATCTGGCATGGATGTTGTACGTAAAATTGAATCATTAGAAACTGATGGACGTGATCGTCCTGTAAAAGATGTCGTTATTGCCAATTCCGGTTCTATTGCAGTTAGCGAACCATTTGCTGTGTCTAAGACTGATGCCACAGAATAAGCAATAAATTTATGAATCTTCCTTATTTTTTAACAACAAGCTACAAATGCAACATTTTGTTAAAAATATATTAAAATGCGCAGGTTTTTTTTATTGTAAAATATTTTTATAGAAAAACTCATTTGCTATTCATAAGAGTTGGAAGAAATTTTTATCGCATATAAAAATATCTAAGTAGATATTTTTCTATTTTGTATTAAGTATAAAATTCAGTCTTCGCATTTATAAAACCAAGTGAATGGATTCAAACTGAAAGAATCGCAAATATATAATAAGAAAACAAGTGTTTATTCTATGATTTCATCAATAATGCGTGGTTATTATTATTATTTCCCATCTTTCTTAAACTGAAAGTTTAGTGAACTCTTCAGAAACATATTGGAAAAAGCCAGCATTTTATCCCATTATGCAGTGAGTCGGTCAATTTTATTTTTCTTTACATTAAATGTAAACAAAAAAAAATTTAACGTCAGCGGTTAGTAACCAGTTTTTTTATGTTTGGTGTTCATCTTATGCATAGAATGTATGAAGGAGATAATAGTATTATATACAGAATATGGCTTTAATATAAGACGTTCTTGTCTTGTCTTTCAAGTCTTGCCATTCAAGTATTTATTTTTACAAAATCATTTTAATATATGAAAAGTTTAACGAAGAAGATAGTTTCGATTGAATTGTTGTCCATGGTTTGTTTCATTCTCTGATAGTTTCGTTTTGATAAATGTAACAGATTTTAAGGATTTTGAAATAGTTTAATATAGTTCTTAAATTTTAATTGTTTCAATAGCCTTAATTTTTGTGTAAATGTTTAAAGGAAAATCTATTAAAAAAAAGCCGTCATCTTATAAAAGTCTATGACTTATGCTAAGGGGGCGTTCAGGTATTACGTAACGAATGCAATTTGGGGGAGGGGGTCTTGCAAAACGTTACGTTGCGTTACAGGGGCGGTAGGTTGGGTATAGATCGAGTAATGCGCTAGGTAATATTGTTTTTGAAGTAAAACTTCTTTACATACTCATGTATTGCGAGTTAGAAATTTCTTGTTTTATTTATTATTACCACAAACGCGATTAAAATAATAAAGGTACTTTTAGCGACTTCTCGGTACTTTGCGCAATATAATTGTGACTTTTAGGTAAACATGGCCATTTGGGTGTTACGTAACGTTTATGGAGGGGGGAGGGGGCTACAGAAAAATGTTACGGCGCGTTACATTTCAAAAAACTTCAAGAATTGCGTTACGTAATACTTGAACGCCCCCTAATAAGAAAGCAACATTCAAGACCTGAATAACAACATCCCGTCTTGATATTCAACTATATTTATGCTGAAAATTCAAACTAAATTTGGTATCTTGGATTGAATTCTGTAAACTAAGCTGCTGTGGGCATTTAAACGATGATATCTTTAAATATAAATTTCTGTTGTACTCTGCATGCATCTTTAAAGATAAGGTGCTCTTATTGAAAAACCCTTTACGAATCAATCGATAACATACAGTCATTTTTATTTTAAAAGTTATGACCGCTATGGTTATTAGATCTCACTTTACAATAAAATATGAATACCGTTAATATTTTTTTTTTTGATTAAAAAGTATAGTTTAATGTACATTATATATTTCTTTAAAGAATATGCTGCGTAATACAACATTTTTGAAGGCCTTGACCTTAACTCACATTAAACATTAAAATAAAACTACTGAAGTTTTTGAATTGAAAATTAATTTACCTATAAAAGCACATTTTTAGTTTATGTCAACTTAAATTGGCAAGGTAGGTAATTGGCTGTTTAAGGAACGGATCATTAAACGCTTTAATTCCGTAATTTTTTGTTAAAATGAGGTACTCATACTTAATAAAACTGAGCCTTCTGATGCTAGTAGGCGGCGTTTCAAGCGAAGAGCTACATAAAGCAAATATAACTGATAAAGTAAGTGTTTATTTTGAACAAAAATAATTTAAACCGGTCCTGTCTGCACTTATATTATGAAGGGATAGAGTATTTTAGTTTTTAAAAATTTTCTTTTGACAATATGCCATAACATTTATTTGCAGGTTCTTTTCGATATTGAGGCCAATGGCATGTCCGTTGGCACTATCGAAATCGGACTATTTGGTGAAATTGTTGAAAAAACGGTGCATAATTTTAAAGTCCTCTGCAATAGGCCCAGAGGACTTGGATATAAGGGCAGCAAATTTCATCGTATAATTAAAGATTTCATGATTCAAGGTGGCGATTTTACCAATGGCGATGGCACTGGCGGTTACTCAATATATGGCGAATCTTTTGCAGACGAGAATTTTAAGCTTAAGCATGGTCAATATTTTCTAAGCATGGCCAATTCAGGAAAAGATACCAACGGTTCGCAGTTCTTTATAACTACAATACCTACGCCTTGGTTAAATGGACGTCATGTTGTTTTTGGTAAAGTGTTAAATGGTGCAAATATTGTGCAATTTCTCGATGGCTTAAAAACCGATGTTAATGATCAACCTCTAATTAATATTGTTATTGCCAACTGTAATGCATTTTCAATACAGCACAAACCAATTGAAATATCTATCTGAAATTGCAAATTCTTTATAGAAAATGATTAGACTAAAAATTGTTGGTTTAATTTTATTTTGTTGTTATGTTTGTTTAATATCAAAAAATTCTTTATTGACTGACAATTTTAGAAATCAGTTTTCACTTTAAAGGTTAATTTTTTGCAATAAATTTACCAATTATTTAATTTCTCAAAAGAAAAAAGTTATTTCAAGATAATTAGTAATAAATATTAAAATATTTTCGGAAATGTTAATTTAATGCTCCAGATAAAACTGAATATATTTTTTTGCCAGCGAATCGAATCTTAGAGTATGGTAGCTCAGAACTGGACCACCCTATGTAATAGTATAGAGAAGATATACAGGGTGGTCCAGTCCGGGAAAACTAGATCACTGGTTTATTTTGAGAAAAAAATTGTGTGTGGGGGTGGTAAATTCTGAACTCCCTATGAATTACAGAATGTTAAACAAATTTTCTTTAGAGAAGTAATCATTAGAGCTAGAGCAATAAAATTAGTGAGTTTTGTTAGGTAATTAACTCTTATATTTTTCAGTAGCACCATTATTGCTAGCCGCGTTTTCAGTTCAGAACTATTTGCTTGTTAAATTAAAAAAATTTTTGAGAGAACTATGACATACATATGTCGTGATTCACAAGCTCTATTTGTTTAAATATTTTCCTTTTGCGACTGCTGCGATTGCTCGCAGAAGCGGAAATGGCGTATCTAAAAAATCGAGATAATTGAAGTTTTGTTTAGGTCCATTTGTTGAAATACATGCAAAATTGAGGTAGAGGAAATTCTCATAGGAGATTTTTATAGTTGTGAACTAGGATACCGACATTTGTCATAGTTCATTAGATGCGTAATGCCTTAAACTATCCGATGCCATAAGAATCACGAATATGAATTTTTTTGAAATACGCCCCTTCCGCTTCTGAGAGCAGTCTAGTCTAGAGAAATGAGAAACGAAATTGGTAATAAGTTTGGTGCGAATGTCCTTGACCTCTATGTTTCGATTATGAAATAAATCACATTGCTGAAGCTTAAACGATTTTCTTTATCACTGTATCACACCTGCTCTCATTTGAGAATGGCTCAAAAGAATTTTGTTTTTATTTTCACTTAGCTGGAAATGCTTAACCAGTTTCAGCAAACTCATGGTAACTGACAAGACCTTCCATAATAAATTCAAGTTCAGCGTCAGCATGTAGTATATTTTTCATCCTTAACCACATTAAAACCAAAAAAATAAAAATTGCAGTTTTATTGTGTATTCATAATTGAACAGTTTTATTTGATATAATTTATTTAGCTTTTGTTTATAATGAATTCTTTACTCGTTGACAAAAAATGTTTTTCTTTTAAATATGATTTTAATTTTTATTTAAGTTCCTACTTAATTAAAGTTTTTAAGACATTTTTGCGATTTTCATATTAATTCATCATTTTGTTTTTATATATTTCGTTGACATTACATGCTTTAACATATCATTTAAGTTGATTTTATTTTAATGTTTTTTATGTTAATGTTTTGAATTATATGTATGTATATAAATATTCGAATTTCTAGTTTTATTTTAACATTTTTATATATGTTTTTCTATATATGTAGTTATAATGAAAACATTTTATTTTAAATATGTATTTATGCATGTATGTATGTATATATAAATTATTATTAACGCTATGAAAAATATAACCAATTTTTTATATTCTGCTATACTCGTACATATGTATGTATATATTTGATGGGCAAGTAATGTTTTGCGTCTTCAATTTTTTTTATGTTTTACATTATTTTGTTGTTTCTTAATTTCTTAAAATATATATATTTTTTTAGATCATATTTGTTTAGGTTTCAATTATAACAATACAACAACAATTTAAATTTTTAATATGTTAACATACATTTTTATTTATTTTTACGGCATAAGTACTAATTCGCATTATTTGCTAGATAGCAACAATAATTACCTAAATCTATGCCATTGATTTTATACATTTTACTACAAATCAAAGTAGCGTGGTAATTTTTAATGTTTTGTATTGCAGAGTTTTAGGCACTTATTGTTACTATTGCTAGAATAAGTGGTCTTAGTTTAAATACTCTTTATAACAATTTAATATGTAAATGATTTTGCTTTTAAATTTATGTTTCATATGTTCTTTTTTACTGTTGCTTGTCATTTTGTACTTTTTAATATTATATTTTACGAATATTTCTATTTATAGACTGTTTTATAAGAATTTTTTTACTTTAACGCTTTGGTTTCTTTTGATATGATGTTGTTTTGAATGATTGATTAAGTCAGCATATGAAAAAAATTAAAATGGACTTTATAGTATAATTTTAAATGTTATTAAAATGCAGACTTTGGAAATTTTCTTATTTTATTAAAAATTGTGTTCAGTATTTTTTTTAATTTCTTGTAGAGACATGTAAGGTAGTATTGTTTTATTGGAAATTTAATTATGAATACTAGTAGTTTATTCTAGTTTATATACGTCAATGAGTTAATTTTTTTATATAGCTGTAATAAAGAGTTAAGTGTTGTAGTCTTAAAAAGTTTGTAAAAGTTTTAAATTCCCATTTTTTTTAAGTTCTAAATTCCAAAATTTCCTGTTATGCTATAGATACTATAATAAATGTTATGTTATGACCTTAAAAGAGTAAAGAGTTTAAAAAAGCTGTCTAGCAAAGAGTTTGCTGTAAAAAAAAATACGAAAAACTGAGTTATTTTGAATATTGCTTCTTTAAGCTTATAAAGCATAAAACAATCGTATTACGACTTTCCTCAAAGGGGACTAGGACTAGGACTAGGATTGCAAATTTAAATAGAAAAAAATCAACTTTAAAGCTTGAAGCAAACAGTTCAATTAAAGTGGTCTTGGTCTATCAAAAAAGTTGGCCTAGAAACGTTTCTCTTGAAAAATTAAGTTATTACTGTAATATTACTTTTTCCTGTTCCTGTTTATATAGATTTGTATATTGGACATTATTTAGAATTGTGGAAAAGATGATTCAAATGCGAAGTCTACGAGTTATATAATGTAATTTAAAAGACAAAACCCCATCGACAGCATTAGGTGAATGAAAGTTAATGCTCAAGCTATTGAATTCCAAGCCATCAAGTTCGTCAAGAAAGGAGAGTTTGAATATTGAGTTTTAGAAGGCAGGTTAAAGAAAAATATAATGATTTTGCCAAGTAGCGTGGAAGACTTTGAAATGTATTTTCATTAGCTTAAACGACATTATGGCACCCACCTAAAGGCCTAAATTCACTATACTAAAACTTTATAATTTGAAGAAAAAAAAAAAGTTAAGTCATAGTAAATATTCATACACAATAGAGCAGCGAAATGGGCGTGCCTCAAAAAAATGCATATTCGTGATTCTTATAGCATCGGTTAGCTCCCGAAATTACGCATCTAATGAACTACGCCGGTATCTTACTTTAAACCTATAAAAAATCTCCAAAGAGTATTTCCTCTATATCAATTTTGCATGTATGTATTTGAACAAATTGACATAAACAAAACATCAATTATCTCGAAACGCATTTTTTTGAGATACGCCCATTTCACTTCTGATGACAGTACAGTAGAAAACTCCTTATAATTTCTGCAAGTGTTGCTGGAACACTCCAAAAATTCTATTTCTGATGTAAATTATGCAAAAATAGTTTGGATAGAAATGTAAATTATAAAACTTACAAGATTTCTTGAGGGATTTTTTTTTAATTATATAAATAGTTAGTGAAATATAAGATGTTAAAGTTTTGTATAAAGAAATGAATAAAACAGAAAGATAATTTTTCTACAAATTTAATGCCAAATACCACATTAGACTCTTTTATATACGAATTTATTTATCTAAGATAAAAAAAGCTTATCACAGAAATGTAGAATAATTTGAAATTTGCAGTTTTACTTATACAATTTATCGTAATTCCTACCAGAAAATGCAATACATATTTGTGAAAAATTAAGTTATGCCTTAATTCTTCCAACATGGCATTCGCCCAACCCCGACCCTTCCTAAGGCCAGTGTTGCATACTATACATATATGCGTCTGTGGTATAATATCATTTAAGCAACGTGATGTGAAGTAATTTTTTAACCGCTTTGAGCATCATCTTGAACATCGACCTTGAACCATACTATTGATCAGCAAAAAATAACCTTTTATTTCATCTCATTCAATGAAAGTTTAATGAAGATTGTTCAACGGTGTAATTAGTAGGTATTTAAAACAAGCGTTTGTTGCAACATATAAAAAGTGTAATTATTGTCGTTTTACTTAATCCATAAAAATCGCATGCTACTAAACTATGTTTTTTTATAATTTTTTAAATTCTATATAAAAGAAATTAAGCTTATATGTTTATTTACATATGTATATACATTTTATTTTATGAATTTATTTGGAAATATGCAGCAAAGGACCTTATACATATATACAACATAGATCCATTAATTTTTTTTCCTTCTTATATTTATTTACAATCTTATTTATTTCGATATTTACAGCGTTAGGGACGTTGACTTTTGTTCATAATTTAATTTGACGGTTTGGGGATGACAAAAACTAGGAGCAGTATGAGTGAGTTTGAGTATATTTTTGTAGCCAATATTTAAAACTTTATTTAGCGAATTTTTTTTAATATTGCCTATTAATATAAAAAAAACAAAGAAAAATAGTTAATTTAGTATGAAAACTTTGTCATTAATACCAATGATATGTAGGTACTTCATTTCATAGATCTTTTTTAATATTCAGCTATTTCAGGGTTCTAATTTGATCAAAATTTTCAACTGAGTTACAAATTTGTGCTATTTTTTGGTAGAGAAAATTCTTCTGTTTCTTAACACAGACTATAGGAGTGCCCGTTTTGCCGCAGAATTATGTGAAGTAGATAAAGTCATAAGTTCTATATCAGAGGTGCTACATATATTTAAATCGGTTCTGATCAAACAATAACAAATCTGAGTTGTAGTCAGTTAAAAACTTGAATAATAGCTACTTTATATGGGTTTCATTAAATTCTTTTCCCTTTTATCTTCAAAACTGGCCAAAACTCTGACATGTAACCATGGCCACTTTTGATCATATTAATACATTAGTCAGTTTTACATGAAGCCATTTAGGTCAATTTTGATGGCTTAAACTATGTCGTCCTTATCAAAGGTCTATGTCTAGATTTGAATTATAACCAGCTTAAAAGAAAAAATAAATTAGTAATGCATATATTCAATTTCGTCTAAAGTGCTTTGTACCGAAGTTTCAGTCAATTTTAAAGAAAATCTAAATCTTATAGTCCGGGAGGTAGCGTTGCAATTTTCGAAGCAATTTCCTCCCACATAATTTTTTTTTTGCAAATGATAGTTTTCGCCCAAAATAACTATTTTTGTTCAAAATTGCAGTATTTATTGGAAACTTTAAAACGATGAAAAGTGGGTCAAATATTGTCGTTTGGGGATTTCTAGGATATAAAATCGATGTGGTTTTTTCTGCTTACGGCTTACTTTCCGAGTTATTGCTCAAAATTTTTTTTTGTCGGCCTCACACAACCAGGCCCACCACGATTCTGGCGACTGACACTTATTTTGAGTATCAGCTATATTTAAACTATCATTTCCAAAACCTCCTCCCAGACAATTACACAAAACATGCCGAATCCTCATCGTTTGATGTAGTTCCAATTATTGTGATTAAAAGTTTATGCGGCTACAATTCTGATTAATGAACCATTTATGGTCTTGTGCATATACATATAGACTTTTGATCCAAACGACATAAGCTATAATTCAGTAAAATTTCCGTGAATTTGAGTAATTTTTCGAACAAAAACGGACGTTACTGAAAAAGACTTTTACAATGGGGTGCATACGAGTATCACAAGTATTGTTTCGGATCAAATGCGTATAAAGATAATCGTATTAAACGGCTATTTTTATTTTTTTTTTAACTTATCTCCAAGTTTATTTCGGGTTATACTTAAACCTTCCAATAAAATTTTGTAAATGCTCTGCATGATTTAAAATTTTTTAAAAAATTTTATAGGTACATAAGTGTATTAACCAAAGTGTCTCGTTTTAAACGTTTCTCCTTCAAATATGTATCCATATGTGCCTTTAAAAACTGATATTTCCAGAAAATAATGAAATAGATCATGAGATTGAATTTATAAAGCAAGAACAAATATATCAAGTAGAAATTTGAGTTTTTATTTTTTGTGAAAATTTAGAAATTGCAATAAAAATTACTGTATCCCAAATATAAAGTCTAACAACCTTTCAAAAAAAATAAAAATAAATTTTCTGGACTTTTTTTCGACGACTCTACATACATATGTAGTAACAGTTTCCAATCGAAAAATTTTCTAAAGATGTTGTATTTTAGATTAGTTAAGGAATAATTTCCAAGACAATGTGAATTATCATGAGCCAATTGTTCCATTAAATAAATGAAAATTTGCTTTAAGTTTTTGAAAATATTGACCCATACAAATCTTTTTTTTCCATGACAATATGAATAATCATGGCCCAATTGTTCTATTAAATAAATGAAAATTTGCTTTTAGCTTTTGCAAATATGGGTCTATATTTTTATTTAAAGATTTTTTTCCATGACAATGTGAATAACGATGGGCCAATTGTTCCATTAAATAAATGAAAATTTTCTTTAAGCTTTTGAAAATATTGACCCCTACAAAGTTTTATTTTGTAAATTCCAAGTTTTTAAGACTTGGAATGTAAGAAATTTTAAAAATGATAAAAATATCAAATGTGAAATCTGCGTATCTACAGGGTTTTTTTTTGTAGATTTAAATTTATTTGATGAATCGATTTGCCTCTCTTTTATTTCATGAATTAGTTAGTTTTCTTTGTCATATTCATAATAACTATTCACATTTTATTAACTTATTAGGCGTCATAATAAAAAAATTAACCCTATATAATACATAAGGTTTCCAAATTACAGTTTAAGTTTTGTTTTTTAGTTTTGATTTCCTTCTTTTAAGTTATTTAACATTTTTATTACTTAATATCACTTAATTGACGAGTGTATTTTGTTTGTTGCTGCTTAATTTTATTTTATTTCTTTTCTTTTTTAATTATATTCTTTTTAATTGTTGAATTTTTGTATCTTACTATTGAATTTTAAAATATTGAATTGATATTTATTGTTAATGATTTAAATTAAAAATTTTCTTTTTGAAGCGTTGTGGTTTTATCTTTGATGTGCTCAATAGAGCTCGTCAAAAAAATCTTATGATCTTGAATTCTTCGGGAAATTTAATGAGAAATTTTCTGCAGCAATACTTTTCTAAAGTTTCATTAATCTTAAACGTTCCTGAAGAATTGGAAAGCATAAGCTTTTCTGATGAGCTCTTTTACTTAGGGTTAGCTATATCGTAAAATGTTCTATTAACTTCATCTGTGACGTATGACTTTTCTTAATATTTTGGTACCATTTTGCTTGAATTACGATTGTCAGGAGCTTAATTATCATATTCAAAATAAAGTTGAACGATAGATAACACTTTTTTAATTTACACGGAAGATAATGACATCTGATTTTTCTTTATAGAAATGCTTAGTTCTTATAGAAGACATTTTAGAAAAATTAAAAAATAATAAAAGATCTCTGTTGAATTATATTCTTAATTTTTATTTTATGTTTTCATTTTAAGATTGGACCTATTTATATAGAATTTGTTTACTGTGTTTGTTTATCTTTCAATTTTTTACATCATTTGCTGATATTATACATTAAGGTTTTTTTTTTTTAAAGAATACTAATTTAAATAGCTTATTAGTCCTATATGCAAAAAAAAAAAAAATGCACTAAAGGTATGTGGGTGATTCCAAGTAAAAGTCACACCCGTTATAAATTGGCAGGATATTTAATCATTATCAACGTTAACTTATTTTAATATAAAAAAAAAATATTAAAAAAAAAAAAATATATCTATTAAGTTTTAATTTTCAAGTTATCAAATTTAAAAAGCACGTTTAAAAATTCCAGAACTGAATTTTTATGCGAATAGTATAGCCAAGTGATGCCAATCTCAGCACATATGGGATAAGAGCATGTATGATTTCAGCTGAACAAGCCGGTGCTTGTCGAGGAGACTTTTAAGCTAAAAACACAACTGGGACGTGCGATTTACCAGCTGTGTCAAATCGTCAAATCAAAAAATAGAATTTGTTCTATTTCTCTGCGATAAATTTTCTAGTGTCAATTTTGTACTCACTACAAACGTATAGGAAAAATCTGAACGATGTTGCCACATGACCAAGGCTGCCAAGATGAAAATAAGGAATTCCCTGCCTTCCTAAAATAAAATAATTTTTTCTTAAATTGGTAAAAAGAAACATTTTTTGTGGGAAAAAACTTGCATTTTTTCTTGCGCCAATATTAAAAAATTAAATATTTTGTGTGGAAAAAACTTTTTTTATTTTGCTCATTCAAAACAACAATCATCCTCTTACCGGCTTTTTCAGAAATTTTTCAAATCCTACAGGGCTCCCAGTTTTAAACTGGAATTCCGGGCTCGGCCACTTGGCAACACTGCCAAGTAAGAAAAAAAAGCGGTTATGTGCACTGATGCATAACTTTTCCGTTAAGTTTCATTTTAAATTTGAGCTGCATGATAATGTCAGATAAAATAAAAATTATTTAATCTCAATTAAAACTAAATAGGACCTAAGCAACTAAATTCTTCAATGTGAGCTAATTAATTTAATAATCGTTTGTATTAAAAACTCTTAATAGAAAAAATGCTGCTTATGCCCGTTTCGTATGACTTTAGGCAAAATGCTTACAATTTTTTCTTTTTTTGTTCTATTACATTTAAAAGCTTTTGTTGTAACTGCATAAGTAACTTATTTTTAATGAATAATACTCATATTTTCAATATTGTTTAACTAACAATTTTGGCGTTATCTTTACAGTTAACTGGATAGATTTATGGGCAAAAGAATCCAGCTTTATATATTTACAATAAATATGTTTTATATTAGATATTTAAACATTGTCAAAACAAAAAAGTTTTTCTACATATTTACATAAATACAGGGTGTTGTTATTGATCGATATTTAATATATGTATAAGCTTATATACGACCACAATCTTTAAATTGTTTGAGTTAATTTATTGCCTTTTTTATTGATTGACTCTGTTAAAAATTTATATTTTTTTTTACACTACTAAGTAATTGTTATTTCATTTAAATATCTAAATTTCAACGAAAATATATATGTAACTAGCTAATGAAATTTATTGTTTTGCTTAAAAATTAAACAGTTCCATTTGTTAATTTTATTGGTTTTATTTTTATTTAATTTACATACTTTGGCATTATAAAAAAAATAAATATTTATTCACTAAAATTTAAAATCTACTTAAAATTCTATTTCTAATGAAATTTTTGAATGGTTCAACAACCGATAGAGTTTTGTTTAGGATTTATTTGGAGTTTAATTATTTTTGTTTTTAATATTAAAATCTATCTACGATAATTAACATAATATTAAACAGAATGTTCTATAAAAGCTCTTGACATTAAGTTCACATGTAATTTTTAACACTGAATCCTAAGTTGACGTCAGAATTGCACGATGGATCACGCATAACCTCAAAAGGATTTAAAGTATTAAAACATACAGAGCATACTGTATACAAGGTCAGGTCCAGAAAATTTTTTTTGAGTATTTTTTGAAAAAGATATCGTACTGAAATGAAAAATTTTGCACAAAATCGTATTTTGTAAAAAACCATATTAATATAAAATATTTTTTGTGAATGTGATAGTGACAAACGTTTCGGGAACTAGATCATTCAGATAACTTCATTGGAGGAGGTCTTGAATGAAGAAAACCTTTTATATTATACACGTTGTTCAGATATTTACACACTGCTCATTTAATCAGGTGCTGGTTGATTCTTAACTCTCTTAACTAGCTGCTTTAAAGTTTAAACTATAAAAAGTAGCCTTTTACCATATAACTTTATTTTTTAGGTAAATTGTTTCAAAGCATCATATTATTGTATATCTAAAATTATATTTAATTTTGTTGCTTAATTACATTATGTAAATTAATCTCGTTGATGCTTAGATCAGAATTATAGAGGGGTACAAATTGATGTCGGATGTAGATTCAGATGCTAATCTCAAGAATATTTATTGAAACATTTTTCAATAAATCTGTCATATAATTTTTTTAGCAATGACGTATAAAAACAGTTTAAGTGGTCAAAAGTAAAATTAATGTAAGAAATAGAAACTTAAATGCTCAATAAAACTTATAAAGCTGACCTTTAAATGACGGCAACATAGAGTGGAAAATACAATACATCTGGCATGCCGGCTTTTATAAAATAAATTACAAATCAGGAAAAGTTTGAAGAAACAAAATAATTAAATCGTAAAAAGACGATATGGCATATCTTCGAAACTACTTATTCGGTACCATCTGAATTGAGTTAACGATTTCGTAAATTTGTTTGTGTATTTTTATGATATTTACATAAATTCAATATTTGTCCTATCTTATTAAATACAAATTCTACTCTAAGAGTTCGTGCTCTTAGAAGCACAATATAACGTTTCTTAACTTGCACACACACCATCAAACTAAATGCCAGTACTCAAGTTCGAGATTGTCAACTATCATCCATTTGCGCTGGTTTCGCACTATCCTTAGATGTGGCAGAAGCAGCAGCTGTAGTTACGGTTGCTGCATCTTCTGCTGCTGCTGCCGTTTCTGAGCTGCTACTATAGCTAGAAATAGGACGTGAACTACAGCAACTGGTGCTGGAACTTGAACTTTCCGACACCGGTGCTGTCTGTAACGATGGTCATCTAACTTTATGGTCATCATCTGAAGCGAATGAATGTTCCATCGAATGTGTTGGTGTTGACGCTGTTGTTGTTGTTATTTCTGGTACTGTTACTGTTGCTGTTTCTAGCTCTGGTATCGATGCAGAAGTTCTTGCTGTAGTTGTTGGTGTTGCTGGTAGTGAAACAGCTGGAAGATCGCTGGAATCTGATTTTGGTGACTCCTCCGTAAGAGTCTCCAATATAATAATTTCATTTTCAATATCTGGATTATAGTCATAGAAAACCTTTGAGGTATCACCCTGTATATTAACATCAATAGGTATGCTGGCATCAATTTCAGGATTTGCTGTTGTTGTTGTTGTTGGTTGGAAAGTAGCATTAACTAAGTCCATGTGAGCCGTTTCGGGTAGTTCACTAGAAAAGTCACCGCGTGGTGGTTCTTTTGGACTTTCTACCATTATTTGTACCAGTGATGTTGTACCGGGTGGTATATTAATGTCATTTGATCCGGGGCTAATGCGTATTTGTGGTGGTCTGTGATGTAGCTTATCTAAAATTATTTAAAAACAAATTATTTTTGATGTGGACTAAACTAAACCACTGCTAAATTTTTTATTTCCGAAACTTTTATATATGTATATTAGGGTGGAGCGAATTTTTTTTTTTTGTATGAATTGTATTAGCCTATTGTTGTTAGGTGAAAGATTGGGTCCGTCGGACTTGGTCTTCAGGTGCCGAGACCAGTTTAAAAAAAATAATTCGCTCACCTATAATTTATAATTTATCAATATATTGTAATATAGAATTAAATGAAACTGTCTATGAATTAACTTGGTTTGAAATCAGATTAAAGCCTTTATGCAAAAATGGCCCTAGACATTTATTTGGAACGATAAATAAGTCTCGTGAAAAAAAATAACACTCCTCTACAAATTTACAAAAACTTTCACCTCAAAGAATGGCGATAACATTTTCTATAGTAAAATTTTCCGTAGAATCCGAATATCGTAATTGTTTTTTTCGATTGGCGCCAATTTTCCATATAAATGCTAAAATTCAAAAAAATGCATTGCTGAGAGCACATACTTCACATAAATGCTTGTAAAAACTATACTAGTCAGCCAATCAATTTTAAATTTTTGTATGTTCTAGAAGAAATCCAGACAAAAACTATATGGTAAAAACGTGCCAGTGATATCTGCAATATGGCTGTTCTAACCGAAATTAGGTAAAACAAATCCCTTTTTTTCTATTTTTTTAAGCAAATTTGTAATTTGAAGCCCTTTATCTAAAATTAATTATATAGGTGACAAAAAGTTATCCCTCCTATCTCATAGAGAATTTTATTAGAAAAAGTAAGTACTATATGTTTATATAAAAAAGATAATTTACGAAACTGGAGCATTATTAACATGAATGCATAAACATAAAATGATTGTATTTAATTTAATTTTTCTTTTTGTTGCTGATTACATATTTTATATTTCTTTCTTCGTTTTAAGAAAGATTTTATAATTAATACATATACAGTTTTTTGAAGACATTAATTTAGGTTATCATTGTTATCTATAATAAGGAATATGAGTGACATCCTCTATTCTTTTTTGAATCACACTGTCTGTTTCTCTTAAAATTCCCCAACGAAAAATGGTTTTTGAATTGTTGTTAATAATGCTCTGTTTCGTAAGTTATAACTTTTCTATAGGCCTACACATACTTAAAATTTTTGTATTGAAATTTTCTATAAGAATGGGGGGCTAACTTTATATCACTCATATAGTTAATTTCAGCTGCACGGCTTCAAAGTTGAAATTTGTTAAAAAAACGAAAAAATTGGATTTGTCTTACATATTTTTGGTCATAAAAGCCATATCACAGATACTATTGGCACGTTTTATACCAAAAAATTTTTGCTTGGCTTTCTTTTAGATCATACAAAAATTTAAAATTGATTGGCCGACAAGTAAAGTTTTTACAATCGTTTATATGAAGTATGTGCCCTCAGCAGTGCATTTTTTTAATTCTAGCACTTATATGGTAAATTGGGACAAATCGAAAAAAAACATTACGATATTTGGATTCAACGGAAAATTTTAATTTAGAAGTAGTGTAATTGATTCAGTAATTCAACGAAATGCATATTTTTGTCATCCATAAAAACAGTGGAAAAATGCATCAAATTAGTTACTGAAGCTTCAGCTGCAGTATGTGGACTAGAATTAAGAGATGGATTAAATCAAAACAGAATATTGTCGCGAAAAAATTGCCATATTGTGAAACGAAACAACATTTTTTAAATAATAAATTTTTATAAAATTATCTTTCACTTTTTTTTTCATGTCGATCTCGGCACCTCAAGAAATTATTGAAAAGTGGTAATATTTTGAAGACCTATTTTTACCATCAAAATACAACTATTTATCACTCAGGAATAATGAATTTCAAAAAATCATGTATATGAAGCCATTCTAAAGAAATGGCCTCCAAAGTGATGAAAACTGTATAAAAATCCATTTCTTAGCTTATACGATTAGTTTGAATATAGCAATAGTAGAGACTACAAATTGATGGTATGTACTTTCCAATCTCAAGAATTAATTTGCCGAAAAGTTTAATTCCCATTTCCAACTATTAAATTAAAATATTTTTCGAGTAAAATTATGAGTGGGAAAATAATTTTTCCAAATTATAAGGGGAAGTTAAAAATTTTCAAATATAAAGTTGTCACCGGTTATACCACTCAAACTTACCGTAACCACATAAACTTGCTGGTGACACATGACCACCACCATCTTCATCATCACTATTCTTATACTCTTCACTTTCACGATGCACTAAGACGTGTACCAAAGTTGAATTATCCGGACGTAACATTGGTCCCAATTGTTGTTCCGGTGATGGTTCTGTAACAATAACCGCTGGTGCAGGTCCCTCAGCTGGAATATAAATGATGTCGAAGTGGGAGAAAGAGAAAATTTCGTGGGTAAAACTTTGCCAGTGGCTTTTAAAAATACAAACAAACATACAGACAAAAGCATTTTTGTTAACTCTTAAAGCGCTTTGTGCTGACAAACCTCTTTCTAATGGCGGCTTTTTACGTATAAAACTCGTTGCACGTTTTCGAGTAGGCGTTGGCGCTATTTGTGTTTGTCTATCGGTTTCGGTTATCGTAGTGGTGGTTGTTGGTGATATGCCTGCGTGATTTTAGATTAGGTATGTAGGTGTAAAATTTAACTTGTTTTCGAAAAAAAATCATATATATTTTTGGAAATATTATTATATTTTTTTATATGGGGTATTTTTTTATACCATTTCTATATATATGAAGGTTACTTTTTCTGAACGGAGGGTAGTGTGTAAAATGTCGAAAAAAGGTAGTGCTTTAGTAAGAAAACAATGTTAATTTATATATTATAATATGAGTACTACAATTTAAATGTTTATCTTGGTGATGAAATATTGAGAAACTTTATGTGATTTAGTTTAAAATAAGTTAGTAAGAGTAACATTTTTTTAAGTAGTATATAAAAGTGTTATTTTTTACACATATGCACGAGTGTATGATAGAAATGCTTTAAATGTATAATGTAAAATTGATCATAAATTGTATATAATTACTTTTTCTATGCACTGATGGTGATGTTAAGCTATCATCGACAGCATCCTGATGTCGCAAAAAGAAATTATAAAAGCTCCTGCGTCGACTAGCTCTAGGCGCTTCCACAAAAATGCTACCGCTTTGAATTTACAGTGTTTTTTTATATGAGTAAATTTGGAATTTAGTAAAGATTAGGAGTAAAAGTCAGTAATTTTGTTTGAGTAATACAATGGGTTTTGTTTTTTTTATAATTTCTAGTTAAAATTATGTTGCAATTTTTAGACGAATTGTGGTTCTGTAACAGAATAGGGTTTTGAAAATGTGGGGTAAACTTTTAATATGAAGCATATTATACGATATGTAAAGAACTTTATTCAGATATTGCCTTTGTTACTAATTTTAAACTGTCGAGCTTTTAATTATAATGTAAGCTAATGCTTCTTTAATCTTAATTAGCTACATGTATTTTGAATGAATTGTGTAGAAAGTTATGTATCAGCTGCATGCTCTCATAATCTTGTTAACAGTAGACCTAGTTTTTTTTAACGTTAATTGTACAAGTATAGCAAGATTTTTAATTTTCTAATTTTTATTTGATAAAAAAACTGAACCGTCTACTTTGATTTTTATTTTTTCAAAAAGCATCTGAAATTTTTGATTACTATATTTTCGATCAAATCAAATAAATATTAATCTCACCGATTTATGGGGCAAGGTCGAAATGGGATTTTGGAAACACTTAAGATGCCCTTAACCCTTGAAATGCCTTAAAAATGTATTTGGACAGTCTCGACCTCACGAAGAGCCTATGTAAGGCTTATCTTCTGAAAAGTGTCATAAAGTCTAGTTTTTTAATCGATTTTCAGATAAATAATTTCAGCAATCGGCAGGAAAAGATTAAAATTTTATTTTTAACATCAGGAACTGATTCACCCAGAGCAATTTATATAATACGAAGGATGTTTTCAACCTTTTGATGAAGAAACATCAAAAATTAATTTGGAACAATATATATTTTTAAAAACATATGTATACATTACATATCAATCAATAATAATTATGCAATGATTTTTATTTTAAAAATCATAATCGGAACTAACCGTGCAAAATTGGCATTAATGTTGATATATCACGATTTTCTCTATTGTTAGCTCTTTATGATTGAAATAATCCTCTAACTGAATACCCCTAGTATTAGGATATATTCAGGCCCGGATTTATCTTATAGGACACTAGGCCAGTGTCTAGGGCGGCACGATTTTAGGGGCGGCAAATATTGGGAACTCTGAAATTTTTTTTTTGTAATTTTTTAAATTTATTTACACAGGGCGAAAAAAGTGCAAATACTGGGATTGTGTGCACTAAATTACCTAAAAAGGTCCTCACTTCTGATATTACAAATTTTTTCACTATATTTACTGGCAATTTCTGACTGGCCTAAGGGCGGCAGATTTCTAAATCCGGGCCTAAATATATTGTTTTTAACCATCATCCGAAGGTACTATTGTCCCATAAACGTTTCCAAATTGGATGTATTTTTTGTAACTTAATCAATCCATATTTGAGATATGGAGTTAAGTATTGTTTGCGGCCGTCATAGGTGGAATTGTCAATCCTACAACACAATATCGAACATAAGTTGAATCCCTATTACTCCAAGGGTGTTCGTGCACACTCCGATTAGTATAGTTACGAAAAAACTCTTATAGGTCTTTCTTTCCGAGGCAGCAAAGAACTGGGGATCTCTGCAAACTGAAATCGGATCGCTACTTAACTATCTCAACAGGACTAACTGGATATAACTTTTATCGGTATCAGGGTCCTAATTAAAGTTTCTTGACAATCTTCTTAGCAGTTTTGTAGGGTCACGTATGTGGTTTTAAAACGGCACACCAGTGCTACTTAAGGGCTTCTAGCTTGGCTGCTAAGCCACCACTCTAACCTAACCTAACACAAAGGTTGTCAAATCACACGATCTCGATGGACAGTTGGCATCGCTGTTTCACGAAATGATGCGTGCCGGGATCTTCTCATGCCATTAAAAGGGATGAGAAATCATCCATAGAATAAGCAAGTCATGGGTATATAAAAAAATACAATTGCACCTATGCCGTCTTCAAGCATTTTTAATTAAGCCAACGGAAAAAAGTTAATTAACAATGAGTAGAAATTGAGCCTACAATAAAAAACAAAAAAAGAAAATCCTTAATGAAACTGAATTATGAATTTTATTATACAGGGTTATCGAAAATAAATCATTATTAAGAGTAATAAATCATTAGTTTAGTTGCAGAAATGATACATTATACGAGTACGAATATATTGATGTAGGTGAGTTTAGAGGTAGTGATTGTTTTCAATTTATGTTCAAAATAAATTTTTCTACAAGCTTTTAAAAAAAACAGAATCGGACTACTTTTGATGCTACTGGAACTAAAGCCAAAATAAAAAATAGTTTTGTAAAAAATATAGCTTAGCCGTCTACTTACAAATTGAAAATTGAAATCTTCGAATTGTTTAACATATTTAGATTTGAAACTGAAATTGTACATAATATTGCTATAGACTTTTGTTATGAGAGTGATAGATATTTTTATCTTTAAAACTTTACAGTAATGTTTTTCTTGTTATTGTAAAAATGAGTATTTTTTCATATTTATATATGTAAATATATATAGATTATAATAGATATGGCACTTTCTGTCGCAAAGTAACCATGGCCAATGACATGATTTTTTTAGTTAGTACTACAAGTATTTTTTGCTACGTATGCAATTACCTCGTGCACAATCTTCGCTAACATTTGCTAACAAATTCAAATCACTATGTTGGGAGGAGGAGCCTTTATTTAAGACCGTTGAGACCATATCTGCTAGCAATGACTCGTAGGTAAATGAGAGACAAGAGGATACTCTAAAAATAGGACTTGACAAAATTTGGAAAATTAATTAAATATATGTATGCATTGATGTAGATAAAGTATGGCGATTCGTCAAAAATTGCAAATAAAAGTTACGTTTTCATTTACGAGTTTTAGTTAGATGGTTAATTTTTTTTTTGTTTTTGATTACTAAAGATTTTGATTGCATATTAATATGTATAAGATTTAATACCGCTTGCCAAGATCTTCGCTTTGTTGTTTAATATCCTTGACGACATCATCGGCACCAGATACTAGCATCAGTGGTAAATTCAACCAAGGGCCAGCAAGTTCACTCAAATCGGAAGCATCGGAAGCGCGTGAAGATTTACGTGATGAGGCACGACTGGAACACTGAGTGCCACGGCGACTGACCTTGTGTTTGAAAAAAGAAACAGAAATTATGTGTAATTTAGTTTAAAATAATTTAAAGAGTTTATGCCAAGCTTATTCAACCCACGGCCCAGAACGATTTTGACTACGACTCAACCAAATATTAATAGCTTGAAGAACAAACAAATCTCTGCGCTGATGTTGATGTTAATTTTCAAAAAATTTTGTACATTGGTAAAATTAATTTCAAAAACGTAGTTCGGAAAATTCATTAAAGATCGAATATCCAAAGTCAACAAAAAGCTACTTTTCTATTGAAGCAAATACTAAGGTAGCATGAGGGGCATATTTCTGCCCTTAAATTATTGATTGTACCAAATTACATTAATGGGCATGGTCAGCGCTGGAGATTCTTTAACAAAGTGTACAAACCTGTAAGTGAAAAAAGTTAAGCGCTGAAAGCTTTGCCTGCCAGCCACCTGGACTTGATGTTTGTGTAACATCATCATCGCCTGATGAACGATCTCTTTCTTTCTTCCATCTACATTTTTGAATAGAAAATTCGACAATAAATTCGTAGAAGCAAACGTTTGTTGATAAATTTGGCAAACCTAAGATATTCACGCCAAGCAACTTGTATGGTTTTGGCCGCTTTCTCCTGACGCTTCCAAATTCGTGTTGATGACACAATCTCCAATTCCTTACGTGTGGGGAATTGTTTCTTGAATTTAACATCCATTTGTTCCTGTAGTTGCTTAAAATTATCCGTCTCCTCTACATGACCAAGCACATGTTTAACCAGTGCATGTAGAATATCAAGACAATGAATTTTATTGCCCTTTGAAATGGGCAAGTTAAAAGAAACTAATGCGACAGTATTGGGTTTTGGTATGCCCAAAGGTGGATCCAGTGAGGCAATGAAATCGGAAAGTTGAGAAAAATGTATGAATTGTGCAGCATGAGGATCGTATCTGAAAAAAAAAAATGGATTTTCATGATTTTTGCTACTTACTGCTCTCTCCAACACTTAACTTACTTTGACCATCTAATGTAGAACATTTCCAAATCATCTTCCACAATGCCAATCTCCTCTTCCTGATGTGCCTGATTGAAGTTCTCCAATATTATAGCAATGTACATGTTTATCACAATCATATAACTGATTATGATGAAACTTGTAAAATAGGTGATGGCCAACAGCGGATGGCCGCAGTCTCCGTTAGTTTGTCGATTAAAAAATGGATCACAATCTGGTGGTTGTATCATTAGTGATTCAAGTACATCATTCCAGCCCGCAGAGGTCATAAGACGAAATAACAATTGCATGCTACGTCCAAAAGTTTGAAAATTCACCATATCATCGAGCGCACCTTGCAATTTGACGTGTCCGAATAGTGACATGCCCAAAATGGCATAGATAAATGTGATAAGACCAAGCAAGGCACCGATATTGAATAGCGCTGGCAGTGAGACAACTAGGGCGAAAAGTAGTTTTCGTATACCCTTGGCTGCTTTGATTAAACGCAATATGCGTCCAATACGAAAGACGCGTACGACACGCAGCAAGGTCGGGCTAATGGGCAAATCAATCATTATATCCTCCATGAGTATGCCGAAGATGGAGGCCAACACCAACAGGAAATCGAAAACATTCCACGGTACGGTAAAGTAGTGATAGCGTAGACCAATTATTTTTACAATGGCCTCTGATGATGTTTATGGGAAGAGTTTTAATAAAAAATGTCCACAATATTTTTAATCAAATCAAATAATTACTTACCTAAGCCAAAGACGGTGGTAAAAAATGCATTGCTTACTTCAAGTATAAAAAACACTGCATGCGGTTGATTGTAGTGCTCGATACCCATGGTTAACATATTTAAAAAAATCAGTACAAATATTGCGATTTCGAATCTGAAGTGTGGTAATGGTCATTTTTTTTTGTATTTTTTTTTGTGTTTAGTTTGAATTTTGATGTTTGTTTTTTTATCGGATTTAAAATTCGCAATTTAGAGGGGGGGTAAAGGAAAAATACACATGAGAAAAGTTAATTTTGCATAGTTAAAAGTAAAAAAAAGTAAATATGCATATTTTTAGACGTATCTACACATAAAATTATTGGGTGAAAAAATTAAACAAGAACTTAGAAAGTATAATTGGAAGCAATATATCCGCAAGAGTTGCGAACAAGTAAGTAATTCTCGTCTTTTTAGGTCTTGATATTTCCAAAAAAATGAAAAGCGAATTTCTTCAAGATCTAATGGAAAATTGGTATCCACTCCCTTCGTGCTTAAGTCGACTTAAGCAGTTTTTCATTTTGGCTACAGATATTAAAACTTTGATGAGTTTGAAACTATTTACACTCCTGAAGAGCGTACTCACTTATTCACATTTCCTGCAGAGATATTATTTAACTTTTAATGCTAACTTTTAAAGGTTTTTGCCGACAAAACCCAATCATTACTGATGAGTGAAAGCATTTACTGGCGGATATAATAAGAAAATATTATATCAAAACTGGAGTCACTTGGCTTAAACCCTAACACTTAACGCCCCGTGTTATTGTCACATATTAGAATTTCTTCGAGTTTTTCTGCTTATAACGACTTTTCCTACATTTTTTTAATTATTCAATATTTTTCGACTTTTTTAAGAAAAATGTTGAAAGTCTTACTTTTCAACATTTATCAACTTGCTGAACTTTTTCGACTTCTTCAACATTTTCGTAACTTTTAGCATTTATTGGCTTTTATACCATTTTTATCGACATGAAATTGTTCGACTTTTAATATTTTTCGATATTATTCTACAGTATGCGACATTTCGAAATACGTTCCTATACTATTAACATAACAAAACACCAAAAAGTACAAAAAAAAGTTACATGAACCGTGGCTCGAACCATTAACCCCCCAAATTATACACTAACTCACTCCACACTAAGCCACGCTGCTGCTTGAAAAGATGTTAACGTTTTTTGCATAAGACAACTAGGCGAAAACTTTGAACACGATTTTCTTGCTTTTCTTTGAGCATTTTGAAAAATGGCAAAAGTGGCTTTTCTTATTTCAGGTGAACTACCATCTGGAAAAATTTTAGCCAAATCGGTGACGTCGCAACCTGGTGGCCCCCTTGTTAATATGTATAAATAGCAACAACGTTGCCAAACTGTTGAAATTTTTGACGTTCCATCCTCATTCGAAAGTAAGACACTCTAAAGAAAACCCCCTATACTTTTTGGCTTGTATCTCTGTTAAATTCTTTTAAGTCATGTGGTTTGTGTCTCCACTACAAATTTCTTTCACACTTTAAAATTCTACATACGATTACTATTCTAATTAAAGAGTGACTAACCTAGATTTTTCTTGTGCTTATTTTTTTAACTTATTAACAATCATACAATATGCCAAGCAAAATAGCTATTTATTTACTCAATTAATCATTAGATTAGCACAATTAAAGATATATATACAAATGTACAAATTATAACCTAATTAATGTGTCAATGTTTGCGCAAAAAAAAAAGCATGCATGGATTATTGTCATTTTTTAAGGGGGGACACTTTGAATACAAATTAACATGTAGAAAAATATTTGAGAAAAATATTTTCAATTCAATTCATTGTTGGTTTTTTTTGCAATAGAATAATCGAAAGTATGTTTTGTCACGAGTAAAGAATTAGTGGATTTGTTTTTGTTTTACATTCATGTACCTTGGTGATAGTATATCAACAAATACAAAAATATTTGAATAATAATAATAGATTAGGAAAAAAAAAATTTTCATTTGCAACTACAGTTATAATCAACTAATTAAGTGTTGTAAATGAAGATCCATACACTACATACCATACGATAGAATTGGTATTTTGAAAAAAAATATACATAAAATGCTTATGATGCATCTTCTTTTATAGTTTCTCAAAAATCCTTCAAAAAAAATCTATAGAAAGAAGAAAACACCTTCGGGTCTCGCATTGAGGAGAAGTTAAGTGTTTAAATAATTTTATCACCAAATCAACTTTTTTTCTGTTTTTTGAAGATCGATCGAATGGAGGTTTCTAAGATACATAAGTAGAAGGTACCACAGGAAGAAAACCACTTTGAAAGGTTATTAGCGGTTTATGTGTGTTTTCAATGTTGTTTAAAATATCAAAAACCAAAATTTTAAACAGAGAAACAAAGACAGAGAGAGAGAGAGTTATATAGTATAGAGAAGCATGACTGCATATGAACTATTTATAAAAGCGCTTTAAACAAAAAATTATGCTTTGGAAAATTTAATAACAAAAAAACTAAAATAAAATCAAAGAAACTATAGAGTAGCTGTTAAATCACAATTTAGCTTAAATCTACAAAATTACAACAAAGCTTTTTAGAAACGTAGATTGTTGTTGTTTTTTTGTTACCTTCTCGAATTGGATAAATCATAAAACATAGCTAAAAAATGATTTATTGGTCGCTTAATGACTTTCTGTGGTTTTTTTCGTCCCAACTTTTTCATGGCGGTGTAATAGTGTTTTTGCGATTCGGTGAGAAACATTTCCAACACTCCTCCTTCATACTTCAGTAATTGAATTTCAATGTAGTTGTGTGATGCGTGATATAGTGTGAGTGTGACAGAAACGTTGAAAATATATAAAAATTTGATTATTTTTTTTTAATGTACAAAAATTTTGTGAAGTATTTTTTATGGGTATATAAAAGTTAGGTACATTTATACATGTTACAAAAATAAATAAATTATTAAAAAAAATTTAATAATTTTGTTCTTTCAGTCATATAATTTTAACTATATGGCTACATTTTTGCTAAGGGTTGTAAAATTATGTTTATGTAATGAAAAAGCATCAAATATCTATATATAAAACTGTTGAACATTAAAAGACTCAATTTCATTTGTTTGCTATCGGTTGGTAAGTTATGCACTGAAGGTTTTTTTAAATATATCCTTCGTAGCCCTTAATTAATATACTTATCTTCATCATTTCGACAACGCAATTAAAAAGTATTTTATTCATAGCACTTGGCAGGTGGCAACGCTTATCAATTTGACATTTTAGTTTTTTTTTTGTGAAGAAGTTCTATGGTGAAATTTAATAATTTTTATTAATAAAATTAACATATTTAAAAAAAAGCAGCGATATTTATATTTTCATGTGGTTCCTGCGTTAAGTTCAGTAAAATATTTCAATAAATTTAAATTAAAATACCAAATCTCATATAAAGCGGCGACGACGTCGGCAGAGCCAGACAGTACAATGTGCCCGTGCAGTGTTTTGTTGCTTTGTATTGCAAAATTTAAATGCTTTATTTTACTGAATATTTTTTCATTTGTTAAAAAAGCAACAAGTGCTATAAAGTTAATTTTCTTTTTCCAAAATTTTGCAAGTGTTTGCTTCATTTATTCAAAATAATTCTTAAAAATTCGTTTCATGGTGTTAGTGCATTGCAGTTGCTGCTAAAGTATAGCACTTGCAATTATTGCTCCGAGATGGCTTTCAGTGCTTTTAAAATGAATTGCTTAGAGAACAGTGGCGTTTCAAATGCGTGGGGAAACTTAAAACCACAATGGGTAAGTGCTTTGATTTTTTATATTTATTTTTATTGTAGAAATTATTTCCAAAAAAAAAATTGATATTTTAAGGAGCCATATTGAAAATCGACAGGCTAAAAGTAAAAACAAAGCGCAGTTAATTAAATTATTCATTCAGTGTGTTTTCATTGCAAAACCACATTGTAGCCGCTTATCATATCAAACCTAGCCCAAAATGAATTTTCATCTTACACATATGTACATATATACCACTTACGCAAGTTTCTTAAAATTGCTAAAGCCATTTTCGAAACAAATTCCTAGGTCTTGAAATCACTACATATAAAACTTATTGTCCTAGCGGAATAAAAAAACCAACATACAGACTAAGCCGATCACCCTCAAAACATGAAATTTGGCATACACGCCTCTCACAATGTAATCATTATTTAAAAAAGGAATTTCAAATCCGAAAGTATCGTGACACCTTCCAGAAATACAAAACATTAGCCAATTTTTGTGAAGAAATTAAGCTTTTGTAAAAGATCGTAAATGACTAAAACACGTCAAGTAGAATGCTACCTTTTTAGAAGCCCAAGTTATTAAATTTAGTTTGCTCAAATAATGTAATGTCGAAAAACTTGATTAATTGTAAGTACCGACCATAAAAAAAATTGACATGGAAAAAAACCATGCTACATTTCTTTTTTCAGCTCATCTTAATTTTTTAATTTTTTTCAATTTCATTTACATTATTTTCAATATCCGACATGAAATTGTTGAATTTTTTATTTCATTATTGAAAATATATATATTAACGATATATTAACGATATTTACACTTCAAAGAAGCTCTGGCAAGATAAAGCTTCTATTTAGGAAATCAAAAAAATTGTGGGCGGGCAAATATTTTTGTGATCCAAATCAAAAATTATTTGAAGAAAAAAATGTGTTATATTAAAAATGTAGCCATATAATATTATTAATCGAAAGTTGTCGCCAAATTCTATTTAAATCATTTATAAAAAAAAATCTAGATAGTTCACAAATTAAGCGATTTTCTTTATCATCCCAGTGAACTCAAACCATATAATTTTATACAACATAATAATTTGAGTGCACCCTCACCTGTTTCATGCACCATAGATGACTTACCTTTTTCTTTAGCATATTGAAATTATCAATGATAACTCCGATAAACAGATTCAGTGTGAAGAATGAACCACACACTATGAAAATAACAAAATAAAAGTAAGCATACAGATTTGCCTCTCGTTGCGGCTGTAAATCAACCCCGCGAGCGTCAACAGCATCGGCCATTACTTCCATCCAACCTTCGAATGTTGCTACTTGCAGCAACGCCAAATAGCCCATGCCAACATGATCAAAAGTAATTTTTGAATTGACCCATGTGTAGTTCTTTTCAATGCAATCCCATTTATCGTTGACTTCCTGTATTTACATAAATGGTTGGAAAAATTTAATGTATGATTTTTGAATATGTAATTAAAAGAATATAAAGGTTGATACATAAACTATATTGAAAGAAAAAAAGAAATTCCCACACATTTCGCCCAATGTTTTTTTTTATTTATTTATAAACACTAACCGTTACATTCAGCAATACGCCCTTTTCGTTGAGACATTTGAAAAATTTCCCACCAAAAAATTGAACACCCATTATAGAAAAGATGAGCCAAAAAACTAAACAAACTAAAAGGACATTGAAAATAGATGGAATTGCATACATGAGAGCATTTACTACAATTCGCATTCCTTGCCACCTGGAATAGAAATAAATAGAAATGTGATGATAATTGATTACGCTTGAGAACGCCGCAGCGATTTAGAGTTACATTTAGATAAAAATATAGAAACAGCGAGAGCAGCAAATAAAGGATGTGGATGCATACATACATACATATATATTTGTGTTTTAAAAAGTGAAACTTTTACAAAATCAATAACAATCTTCGAGAAGACTTGGAAAACAAAACAACAAAAAAAAAAATTGAAACAACATAAGCGAAAGATTTATTTTACAAAAATTTCAAAAATTAAACCAAAAAATAATGTGTTTCTTTTATTACGAATTGATATCATATGACAATATCTTGCACAAAAAGATTACAGATCCAGCACTGGATTTTTGTAAAAAATATCCTTTAAAAAAATTAAGAAGTTTTCCCAGGCGTGGGCATAGTAGCTAAAAAAATATAAAAAAGGTGGAAAATATTATTTCTAACTTTGGCTAAACGGTCCAACAGCCCAACATCTAATATACAACCTCGGCCTAACTTCCAAAGATAGAATTCTTGAAAAGTTGTTATGATATATATTTATGCATTTGAACAATATGTTCAGGATTGGAAGTCATCCGAAAGTCTAACAAGAATAACAATGATATGCTAAATTATTAAAATTAATAAGTTGTCAGGTTCGAAAAAGTGCGAACGATCGAGCATTGGCTTAAAAGTTCAAATGGTTACCAATTTAAGTGGCTGTGGCTTGGAAAAACCTGCATATCTAACTCTTTTAGCAAATATAGAATGTGGCTATTTTATGAGGTACGTGGGAATGGAGCAGATCATTCCATTTTTACATGCTGACCTACAAGCTTACGTCGTAAGGCAGGTGGTAAGCATGTTGGTGGTGATTTTAACAAATTCTTCATTTTAAGTTACTAGTGATAATTTGTGTCACGCCTAATATTCTTAAATTTAAATTAATTTTGTGCATTATATTTTGAATTACCCATGTGGTCCCATCAAAGAGTATTAACAAATGTCCCATTAAAGAAATTTTCAGGTCAAATCCCAGTACAGTAGATCAAAATTTTGCAAAGGTTGATATTTCTGTATAACTTCACACCATTTTCTTTCAACCCCATTAATTTTGTGCCTTACTGTGTAAGGCAGAAAGGGAAGTGGTTGTTCTATTTGCATATCATTTTCAGGAAACTCAGGCCCATCTATTTCGTATTTTCTTATCTTACAAAAATTTTTATTATAATTTATTCGACCGACTTACACCCTCAATAAGAAACACATTACTTTTTTAATTATGTCACTAATATTCAAATAGATATTATTTACTTAGAAAAATTTAGAAGAGAGCCATATGTAAATACATTTAAAATTATATAGAATATAGAAAGCAAGAAAATTTAAAAATTAATAATTAAAGTGATTGATTTCGATTTTCGATTGATATCCTTTTAAGAAAAGAATAACATCAATTAATGTGGAAAGCAAAGTGTAACACGAATTGCTCTGTGTTTGCAAATTTTGGTGATAAATAAAATGTTATTTGTATCCTATTGGAAGCTAACATGGTGTATCAAAATATTGCTGTTTAAGAGTTATGTTAAAGATTTTAAGCTGTTTTAAACTATCGTAAGCAATTTTTAAAAACTATTTTAAGAAATAGAGTGATTGTTATTTGAGCTCATTTAACATTTTTGAAATTACAATTAAGTAAAGTTTGCATTTTGTCGCAAACGATAAATTGCACGATAGCGATGAAAAGCTCTTTTTATAAAATACATACAAAACTGCAATGCAAAATAAGTTTTTTTATTAATTTCTATTCGAAATTCTTAGAGAATTCAAATTGTATTAAATACTTTTAATTATTGTTTTAAGAGATTATCTTAAGTGCCATCAAATAAAAATTATAAGAAAAGTAGTTGTAAAAATTAGTGAAATTAATATTAGATTACATAGGAAACAGGAAATTAACAATTAAATAATTATTCTTCAAATAGATGCAACTGTCCATGCTATGAACTTTTTTTTTTAATTTCCAAAACGATTTGCTTTCAAAATATGTATATGTTCACATAATATAAAAAAAAATGTTCGCCTATATGGACCTGAAACATTGTCAAAGGCTAAGATTTACAAAACCCTCATAGTTAAATGAGCAATTTTCTTTTGTGTTCCCGGAATGATACTTTTCCCACAAATCGTCATTACTGGATACATTGATTAGTTAGTGACATATTATTTGTAGTATTTTTTATTAAAATCTTCCCACTTTTTGGCATTTTGGAAATTTGATTTATGACTAATATTAGCACTTATTTGAAGAATACTTGATAAATAAAAAGGAACAAATTTTTAATTAACTAAAATTGCGTAAAGAGTAGGTACACGTGATATCTGTAGAATAGAAGCTTTTCACAATAAAGATTTTACAATACAATATAGTAGATTGTCTCAAACTGGATGCTTGAAAAAAAACCAGAAAATAAATTAATAAATTTTCAAGTTATTAAAGTACAAAATATACTATACATAACAACATTGTACATACAATAGGTAGAAGTACATATGTTAAGTACATACATACACCAAGCTGATAACATTGCAAGTGATTATAAGAAAAACCATTCCAATTTATACAATATTTTACATAGACTTATAGACAGCCATATAAGTTTTTATATATCATATTTTAATTACAAACAATTAGTGCGCAGTGTAACTTACCTCGATATCGCACGTAGCGGTCTTAAGGCTCTTAAAGTACGCAAAGAGCGTAAAACTTTAAGATTTTCATTCTCTTCAATGAGTAGAGAAAAAACTGAAACCTAGAATTGAAGTACATAAGATCAACTATTTCTGATTATAAAATATAAAATCACTCACAAAAACTATGATAAAATCCAATATGGTCCAGAAGCTCGTAAAGTATTTGGAAAACCCCAAAGCCAACCATTTTAGCACCATTTCAATAACGAAAATCATACAAAAAGAAAAGTTCGTCCAATAAAGTATTTTTAGTAAAGTCTTGTTATTTTCCAAATAAATATCTTCAAAGCAAAGCGTTATGCTCGATGCAAAAATTAACACTAGCACAAACCACTCAAAGGCTGGAGTATCGACAACCGTTAAGACAGCCGTCCTGACGCCTGTCCAATGCTTGGCACTTTTGGTATCCATGCACGACATAAAACATGGACAGCGAAAATAGAAACTGTAATAATGATTAAGAATTCATTAGCTTTAAAATAATAGCATAGATGAAGGATGTATTCAAATATGGAATATTATAATGTTTTTTAAATAAATAATATAATATTAAAAATGACAAAAATTTGAGAAACTTATTGTTTTTAATCTTCGTCCGGTGGCATAAATTTACAACACTAGCAGTTAGCATGGGTACAATTGTACCCTTATATACACACATTTTGTGAGATTCTCATACAAATATCAATAACCTATTATAAATACTTAAAAAAATTTAATTTATGCCTTCCCAAAAAGTAATCAACAATGAGAATTAATGTGGCTGTCGCTGTTATCCTATTTGCATTTTGCCAAAATTTGCTTCCTCCAACAACTCTCCAATTTTTTGATGCCTCCATACAATACGATTTGATGAATTCCTCAAACGGGCCTCCTCCAGAACAGACCAGAAACCCTCAACTTTAACATTCCATTTGTAATGCATTGAAGGGGTCGTGGTCGGTATACAAAACAATATACATACATATGTATGTGCCTGGTCAACGTCTCCATTTGAGTTGATTTAGCCATTTTAGTCTGTCTGTCCGTCTGTTTGTCTGTGGAAATCACAATTAATGAAAAACTAAGTGAGATAGTTGAATGAAATTTGGTGCACAGAATATACCTTTTCAGAATTGAAAAAAAAAATTAAGGTACGCCCACTTTTACTATTGATGCTAGGGACTATTCGACTGATATTGACTTTTTGATACTCTGCGATTTTTATCGATACCAAATGTTTTACGATACTCATCGACTATTACATATTTTTTCGAGGCTACTTTTCGACCTCTATCGACTTTTTTTTCTATTCGAATCTATTTTTCGCCTTTTTCGTTTTTATCGAAACCTTGCGCTTATTCATTAATGTTATTTTGTATGGGCGCCAAGCCTAAATTTACTACATATTCAATATTAAACTTTTAAGAAAAAAGTAAAACTTAGGCCATTACAGTATATTTAGGTTGTTATGTATATAAGAAAGTTATTTACTTTTCTTCTACATACATATATGCAAATTCCTTGGAATAAATTTAATTAAAACGTAATCATTCAAACAATACTAAAAATAAATAATTTCTTTATGCTTTGTTTCTTTAATCCAATCAACTTACTGATCGTAACACTTCTGTGGAAAGCAATCGTCTGGCACTTTCGGTGGCTTTGTTTGTCCAAAACTTGGAAAAGTCATGGGATCATTGTATGCTCCCTGCGAATTACGTCTCCCACCTACAGTGAGATCGTCCACGTAGGAGACCAAACAATGCCATGGTTTTTCGGTCAGTCGAGAAAATGTCGATTTCTGCGGCTGACCACCAGTAGCATCACCGATTGTCCCCTCCTCTTCATGTGAGAAATGATCAACGTGGGTGACATGTGCCAGCACCGAACTGGACGAACCGGCTGCAGCCGAATGGGAGCTATTATCGGTGTGATTCGATTGAAAGGAAGCGGCTTTGTCTAATTTCGATTGTGGATGCTCTATGGTTCGCTGTGAGCGTAAATCACGCTTCTCACTCACGACACCACCCACAGCCCTTGGGAGGATTGGTGTTGTCGATGACGTGTGTATTTTCGTTGAGTGATAGTGTTGTTGATGTTCAGTAAGTGCGGCAAGTGGTGGTGTAGTTTTTATCGAGGATATTTGTGCTAGTGTAGGTGGTTCGATGCGGGACTTAAGCGAGGCGGGTGGTGTTGGAGGCACTATAACGGAGGCGATGTCTTGTTGTTGTGTACTACTTAGTTGTTTTTGTAAGAGCAAATTATCATAAGAGGTGGTGCTCTTCAGCGATAAGCTGTCCATTCTTAAATCTGTGGTCAGGCACTTGCGCGGCAACTTTTCAGACTCTATACGTAAGGTTGATATGGGTTTTTCATCTTCAGGTAGTTCCTCGACACGTTCAATCAGCGACAGACGTTTAAAACGATCAAACTGTGCGCTGAAAAGATCATTTTTTCGTCTCAGAAATGGAGAAGATGTGCCGGCAGTAAGTGTAGCTGCCGCCGCCATTGCCTCCATGGCAACAAAGGGTGCGTGCATTTGATCACAGATCTTACGTATTTCATTTGATATGCTAAAATCTTCGTCAATTTTTCGTTGTTTTTCAAGACTCCGTCGCTTGATTTTCACTGAATTTCGATCAATGTTTGAAGATGGATGACGACGTGGTACCTTTGAGAGATCGTAGCCATCGTAAGTGTTCAGCGGATGCATAACCACCTCATCAGCAGTGCTGCGCTCTGATGCACCCGTAATAATAGCGATATGATCCATTAGCGCTTTATTCGCCTCATCCGCTGCAGGTGAAGGTTCAGAAAGATTTGATAATCGTCTCTCCAATGAGGTTGTGGACTTTTTAATTTCTTCCAGCTCCTTCTCAAAGCTCTGTATAATATTGTCAAATTCAGAATTTTCTACAAGTGGCATATGGTCATTACCATTTTCATTGCCATGACTCGAATGACTACCATTTCGTCGTAACTCAATCTGATGCATAATTGAATTTGAAATAAAACTAAGGTTCGATTTTATACTACTGGTCGAGGTTTTTCGTTCCTCTCCCCGTCGCCCGTCGATGATAAGTGAATCGGTGTCAGCATCTAGTATAGCTGAGCCATAACCGACAGTTTCACTAAAGTAGTTATTGCTATTGTCTACATCTTCCTGTAGAAAGGAAAAAAGTTCCTTCTGTTCGCAGTTGAGCAACTCATCACGCAAATTACCCTGCTGTGAGAGTAGGTCATCCTGCTCCAGTGAAATTGTATTTAATGAGTGTCCGCTTGAGTGGCGATGCACTGCATTTGGACTTAACTCTTCATCTGAACGACAGCTCTTTGATGGTATCAGCGAACGTTGTGATTGACCGCTCGATTGTGAAAGTCGATCGAGTGACTTACGGTAGCTTGGTGAGCGCGTCAATAACGATTTCTGGTATTGTAAATATGCCTCATCATGTTCATCGCTACAATAGCGGTGCGAAGAATTATCCTGGAAGGAATCGCCATGATGTACGTAGTACGATCCACTGCGCTGATCGTTTGCATACGGGTCGGTATCTGTGGAATTGTATTGACCCATAAGGCGTAATTCTATGGATTCGGTGAATGTGGGCTCGTCACGGGAATCGTTGTGTTGCGTGCCAAAGCCGGAAGACATTTGATGTAGTAACTTTCGTTCTACTTGTGGGCAGAGTGTTGTATAATCGTTTCTAAAAGAAGGTCAAATAAGGTTACTTGTTAGAAATATTCAAAACAATTTCTAGGGCACAAATACAAATGAGATATACACAATTTGTAGTACTTACTTTAGATTATTGTCATTTTGGCAGGTGCTGTTGTCATTTTCATGTTGTGGTGATAGCTGTTGAGTTTGTTTTTGCTGATAGTCTTCATCATATTCGGTTCCATCGGTAATAGTGTGCAGTCCTTCTTTAAGTGGAATTTGAAATCCAAAATCTGAACCGGATACGGGACGATTCATAGATTCCTAAGCGAAACAGAGATGGAAAAATAAACTATAAGCTATAGCAACAGGATTGTCTTAATAGCCACAAGGATACAATATTCTTGTTATATTAGCATTTTCTAAAAACATAAAGTTTTTTATGTGAGTATTTAGTTCTACAGTCCTTTTAAGTTACAGTCAAGTTTAAAATAATAAGACGATATTGCTATATTTCAAGTTTAAATGCTGTGCCAACATCCGTGAGTTATTTTAATATTGATATTTCATGTATGTATGTTTTATTTCCAATAGCTGTGTTCCCGTACTCACTTTGACACTAAGCCAATTTTTGTATCCGTACTTTCTGTAGATGGTCTGTCGTTGAAAGCTCTCTGAAATTATTTGACTAAGGACTAAGGACCAAAAATATAACAAAAAAAGTACGGGAACACAACTAATTTTAAGAAATTCAGTAATCTCAAAACTATCAGAAATACATCAGCCTAAAGCAGCGATGGGCACGTAGTGACACTTTCCGCCTTCATGGCTCGAACCGTTATTCGACGCACAATCAACCAAATTTCAACGCTATCGACGCACAGCGTTGACTTGAGCTCAAATGAAAACAAAGACAAGGCACAAAGGTGTTAGCGACGGTTGCGCATTGTGTCTCGACGAATGTAGCAATTGTTTTTGTTTGTAGTGCACTTTGGTTTTTTTTGTGTGCTGTTCGGGAATTTGGAAATGAAAGCAAAAATACTTCAAAATTTCGTTTTTTGTTGTTGTTGTTCCTACATTATCGCTATTTGTCATTTTGATAGTAATTTTTTTATTCTTGGGTCGAAACTTACCTGATAGCTTAATCTATGAAATTTAGTCTCTGATATTAAGGTTGGCTTTTCAACTATCATGGCAGACGCTTGTTGAGCTTCAATGACAATCTGTTGAAATTTCGAGGCATATTTACGCTCTTTGCGTTCTTTACGCTCTTGACGCTTTTTACGTATCAAATCACGTACACGTTCTATACTACGTGCTAGTTTGGATTCCTCACCAACTTCCTGGATCGAGGAATTTTTATGAAGAAAAATAATACAAATTTGATATAAAATCACATCACTTTCATCACTTACAATTAGTTTACTATCAAATTTTAATAGGGCCGATCGATAATACAACAATAACATAACTAAGTCAATATATGTAACATCATAATTTTAACATCAATAAATCAATAAATTCAATAAGGTTTACAGCTACAGCAATATTAATGCAAATAACATAAAAGAAAAATAAAAAGAAGCAAAGGGGCCAATATAACATATTGTATAGTACTCCAATATCAAATGGACATGCAATAAATTTTGCTTTGTATGTAGTTCAATAAATTTTATCTTAATAATGTGGCAGTTGGGTGATAAAAGCAAAATACGTAGGTATATTTGGCAGGATAGTTAAGCAAAACTTAATGTTTAGGGAATAAAAATTACCTTTTTCTTGAAAATCTGTTAATGTTTTTTGTACATTTTTGTTTTAAGTTCGATAGGTTAATTTTTTTTTTATAAAAGCAAAGAAGTTAGTACGCGGTACACGTAGCATTTTAATTTCAAATATTAGTTTTAGATATTTATTAAAAAAATATATAGTTATATATTTAAGTAGATTTTCGTTGTATTTTTTTTTTTCAATAATTCAGTGCAAAATTATACATTTTGCAGACACATTAGGTTTTTAAAAGTAGATGTAGTTTGTTTTTTTTTTTAATAAAATTTTAAAAAGTAGACACAGAATAGATTACGCAACATTTATCATGGGAAGAACACACAAAGAAGAGAGAACATAGAAATAATAAACATTTAGTTACTTATCAGTATAAATAATTGGAAGTATGAGCGTAGTGATTGATAAATTGTTCAATAAGAAACGTGCAATGACAAGGAAGCAAGCCTCATTTGCTTTATTGTTCGCATACCCTTATTGTTTTGTGAATATATTTGATACTTTATTTAATTTTTTGTATGACTTATTGCCAATTGAACGAAGAACTTTCGAAATGAAAAATTTTATAGAACAAATTAAAATAGCTTTCACTTTTTATATCCTTTATACCACTATCTAATAAGGCAAAATTATTCTATGATAGATCGAAAACTATTTTGGCAATCGAGTCTCAAGAATCGCTTTAAGAAGGCATATAATGTTTTCTATGCTAGTAAAAAATTCTATAGAGTAACCTGAAGCTTCGACACCAAAATCACCGCCTGGATCTATCTGCGATAGTAAGAACAGTTTTAGTTTACGGAATTCATGTCTGGTGGACAGCTATCAAAGCAAAATGAACACGTAGACTTTTAGAATGATTACAGCGTCTTACAGCAGCGCTGAGTACCACTTCTTCAACGTTATACTTCATTTGCTACCTATGAAACTTCATCTTTTTTGCACTTGCCCCGCTTTATCAAGTAATAGATTAAAATTCTTTATATCCCTGAAGGAACTAAATAAAGTCCACAAATATGATACCAAACTGTTTACTGGGATAGTAGCCATAGTGTGAGTGTATTAATAAAAAAGCTTGGTGGAGCTGTCTCACTGTTAGCGCTGTAACACTATCCGCAATGTCTTACTGTTAATACTTTTCTCTATCCATATCAACGATATTTTACTCTTAATTAAAATAATACAAATTGATCACTTAGTACGGATTTTTTTAGAACATGCCCAAAGTAAAAAAGTATCAAATAAAATAATTTTGATTTTTGTTTATTTGTGTCGTGGTATTTTGCATACAAAAAATTAAAAAGTACCATTATTGAACAATTTTGTATGATGTTTAATCAGTTGAAGAATTTTTTACTGAAAAAAGTTATATGTAATTGTATTTATTGAGTAGTTGTGATATGTTGAAAATTAATAGATATGTAATAAAAAATATTTTTTTTATATAAAACTTGTGCTTGAAAAATAAAATATTGATATATTTATTTTATTCGGAGTTTATATGTATGTAAGTATGCAACAATGTAAAATCAGTTTTATCCAAAAATTATTTTCTTATTTATTTCTTAATCATAAATAAATTAAAATCAGTGCGTTTTTATCACTTAAATCACGCACACACAGACATGGCGACATTTAGATGTATGCACAATTAAAGCTTTTAATTAAATATTAACAACTAATTTGTAAAAATTTCAACTTAACAATTTTTTATTAATAACTTTTAATAATTTTGTTTTTTTTTTGCTCTGTTACAGTTTTGAATCTAATAATATTACACAGCTTTACAAAAAAAAGTTGCAGAGTTCTAAGTTCACTTTCTTGGGGGACCCGGTTAATGAAATATGTATATCAAAGAGCACTTATTAAACCGATTTTTTTTTTGTATTTCGTTGTAAGTACATTTTGAAGATGTAGTTTTTCTATTACTTCGATATTTGGGTTTTGTAAAAATATACTGAATCGAGACTTGAAATGTACTTTTTAGAGGCCGAATGTACTTTTTTGTCTTGAAGGACCGGTACAAATGTACCGAAATGTAGAAAAAAGTTTTGAGGCGAAAATAAAAAATTCTAAAAACTGAATATCTGAATTTGATAGAAAAATTCGTGACGATTTTCCGTAACAATGTAAATCACTCAGGAAATTAACTTAATCAGTGCAACCTTTTTTGTCTAGCAGTGTTATAAATTAGATATTTTGTTTAGTTCCTTTTGTATTGGCATGACATGACAGTGAAGATATTACATTTTACGTCATTTCAAGTAGCTAGCAAGTTATTCTTAATTGATACAAATTTATTATTAATTACCTTACGAGCCTCAGAGTGTGTTGGTTTGAAGATAAAATATTCAGAGAAAACAAATAATTTCCGTGAAACAATATTAGGCGTAATTTGCATTAGACCGATCTACAAAAAGGACCAAAATCTAAAGATATATTGCAATGTTTTTGGATTTTTACATCCTATACCTAATAATATATTCTTTTTACGAGGCTTTAGTTTTCACTGAAGGCCAGTCTAATTTACGGACATATTTGTCTTCAAAAATTGTAAGAGTAATTTTAAATGCTTTAAATGATTTAAAGAATAATCTAGAATATTTGTGCTCAAATATCTATACATAGGTTTTTCTAGAAAATATGAGATATTTTAATAAATCTTTTTAGTTACTGTCACGTTTTGCCAGGACACAAAAGTTGGTATTATTTTACTTTTAATTGTTTAGTTTATGCTTTTAATTTTTATTTTTTAGTTGACATTCATACACATTTGAAAAACAATTAAACAGTTAGTTAAAATAAATCTATGAATCTAAAACATGCAAATACTTTACCTCTTTTTTTGACTTCAATTCTTCCGAATTAAAACTATTGAGCAACAAGGCCAAGAACAAGTTTAAGACCATAAAATTTCCCATAACTAAGGTGGGTAGAAAAATCGCAAAACAGGTAGAGGCGCCTTGCTGTAAGGGAAGAAAAATAAATTTCTTAATTAATTAATTATAGCAGTGTCGGATAAAATAATGTAAATCTGTTTACATGAAGAATTGAAACTGATTTTCTATTATACATATATAATGTAAATGAGGACTTTGCTTTATCTACGAAGGCACAGTGGTTCAAATACTGCCAGAGAGCGCAAATATTGTCGGAAATAAACAATAGTTTTTTCTTCTTAATTAAAATTAATCAAGATGTCGACAAAAAGATGGAGCCCGAGTTTTGAAAAAAATTTCGTTTATTTTTATTTTAAAAATATATTTTTCTGAATACGCTGACCAATTTTAAGAGCTTTTCACTCAGTGCGATTTTAACTGAAAATTGATAGTTTAGGAGAAAAATTTGAAAACAATTTTTTCGACCTTTAGCTTAAAATACAATGAAAAGGTTTTTTTTTTAAATAGATCGTGTTCAATCGTTCAAAATTTTGTGCAAATTTCCATATGAAGTATAACGTCTCAAGCTCTATGAAATTTTTTTTTGCTGATTTTGCTAACACCTCATAAAGAAAACTCTAATCCGGTGTTTAAAAAATAAACTTTATTATTATAACAATAACAATTTCACGTACCTCCTCTTCAGCACGCATACAATCCCACAATGGCTCAATCCATTCACCGCATAATATACGAAAAATCATCATAAACGAATGAAAAAAATCATTAAAGTTCCATCTGTAAAATAGCGCTATAAAAAATGCTTTCAAAATAATTTCGAAAAATAGTTCTTCAATATACCTTGGCACAGGATCTGGATCGAATTTTTCTGGTGTATAGTCTTTGGAAAACAATTGCATACCAATCACAGCGAATATATAAATAACTATAACTAATATAAGCGTTAGATTACCAAGAGCACCAATGGTTGAAATAATAATGCTGAGCAGGACTTTCATTGTTGTCCATGATTGTGCTAATTTAAGTACCCTTAACTAAAAAAAATATGAGCTATTAGATAAAAGTCAATCCAAGTGTTTAAGTTAGATGAATATCTTACCAACCGCAGTCCACGTAAAACACTTAAACCATCAACTAATTCAAAAATTATATCTAATAAACTGGCTGTTACAATAAGCAGGTCGAAAATATTCCAACCACATAGAAAAAACTCCTTGGATAATGCCATTAACTTAATAATACATTCAAATGTAAATATCGATGTAAAAACCTAAAAAGAATTTGTAAAATAATTAGGACTCTTTAAGTTGTTAAATACGTTTAGTGAGCAGAGCGCTAAAAAATTAAACACTTAGGGTAACGGATCATAAACTGCCGATTGTTTGTTTTGTGAATGGTATGTCTAATTGCTGCTGGTAAAAACAGCTACACAAATTTTCCTCAATTCTGAATGAGTTAACGAATATGTTGTTGGCGTCCATTTCTCTTAAACAGTTTCGGCCATCTAATTTTCTAACACCGAAATATTCAAATTTACTACCTCGACTTAAATGATGTCTCCAAAAGTTTTCAAAACAAACTGTCAAGCTCAATATACGAGTATATCTATGCATATATTAATATTTGCTAAAAATACTTACTTTATTTCCTACGTCTAGTGCATTGCGAAAACTCTCACTCATACCATGATGTTCCATGGCTAAAAATGCCGTATTTAAAACTATACACAGTGTTATTGCTAATTCAAAAAGTGGATCTCTAACAACCTATTACATAAAATATATTATTATTATATATATGTTTGTTAATTTAGAGTACTTACTTTATACAAACAATTTTGAAATTGTAGCCAACCTTCATAGTCGATGCAACATTGAATGCATCTATCACAATTACGATCGGGAAGATCATCTAAAATAAATGTTTTTATTATTTGTGTTATCTTATCCGAACTCGTGAAATATATATACATAAGCCGATAAAAATCGAAGAGTATCGAATGTCCAGGAAAAATATCAAAGTAGTGACTTATGTTGTATAGTAAGATTATTATAAAGGGACTTTTTATAATATTGGCTAATTAAAAATATAAATGAAATTCGATACTAATCGAAAAGTCGACGGAAATCAATGAGTACAATAAGTGATATACTATCAATATTTTGATAAAGTCGAAAAGCATCAAAAGTTTGATTAACTTGTTTATATTAGTTAAATAGTATTGAAAAGCCAAGACGTAACGATTAACATCAAAATATATGGAAAAATCGGCAAAAGTTTGACAATAATACATCAAATATCAAACGATATCGAAAAGTCAATAAAGGTTGAAAACCTACTTATCAACGTTAAAATCAAGTTTACTCCTACATGCCTGCAAGAATCTACATATGTATATTATAATTCAGCAAAAATATAACGCACTATAGGCGTAACTGTTTTTTTTTTTTTTTCACTTACCAATAACAACTATTTCCGAAGAAAATTCCTGATGTAGTGCATAAATGTTATGCTTCTTAATACGTGCAATATTACCATTGCACTTTATTAGACGCACCTCACGTGGTGATAACGCCAACGTAACCGGCGTCAGTTCATTTTGTAATTCTACTGTTGAGACATTCACCATATCTGTGCCTGTATCCTGTTCCTCATGGTCATCAACAACACCCGAGTCATCTTGTGATGACTCACGATTGACACCACCGCTTGAATTTGAGCTAGCCTGTCGGCTGCTTGGCAGTAATTGTCCCTTATAATCTAAAGGATATAACATATTTGGATTTTTATTACCCGGCGCATCATCATGAAAGGATATACGAGTGCTTGATTCTTTTTGTTGCTGCTGCTGCTGCTGTTGATTTGGCTGTGCCAATTGTAGCGCCAAAGCTTGCGGACGTTCAGTATTGCTATGGCGCGGACTGGCGCTTGGACTGGGCGTTACAGATCTATTGTTCTGTAAGGGGAAAAAAATACAAATTTAGGAAAATGCTATCTATAGCTTATATATATCATACGTACTTGGCCATTTCCGTTGCTTTCATTATTGTTATTGACACCATCTTTACCACCTTTGGTCTTTTTTCGACGTGTCTTCTTTTTGCTGTACGATGCCAAAAGGACACCTTTTCGTGAGTCTATTTTCTTTTTGTAATTTTTATTTAATTTTTTTACATTTAATATGGACGGGTCGAAGCTAAAAGTTGAATCTTCACGATGATCCAATAAGTCTTTTTTTCGTTCCTTTAAGAAAAATAACAGTATAGTTAGTATTATTCGAGAAACTAAGATTTTTTAGTTGTTAATTTACTTCGTTCGTTATTTCGGCTTCTTCCTCGTAACTTAATGCAACTACAGCTAACATTAGATTAATTAAATAAAATGAGCCAAAAAACACAACCACGGTAAAAAATGATACACTCATTGGGCCGCAAGTAGCCAGAACCTTAAAGTGAAGAGAAAGTTATTAAATATATGCGTATTGTTTAATTCAATAAAATAAGAGTTTTCACTATAACCCGATTAATGAATGTCACCAACTAGAAAACAAACAATTGGAAATAACGCCATTAGAAATAAAAACATGAAATAAAGAGATTACTAAATTGAAAAAGATGAAATTAAATTTATAAAATAAAAAATCCATTAATTTTTTTTCTAAGAGCAATTTTCAAGTTCGGCTTAAACTTTTTTTTCACGTGAAAACCCTTAAGTATCACTACAAAATTACCATGTTATAAACGTTCTCCCAGTAATCGAGCGTTATCAATTGAAATGTCGTCAGCATGGACCACATAAAGTTATCGAAATTCGTGTAACCATGATTTGGATTATCACCGACACAAAGACACGTGTACTCCTGTGGACAATGTCGAGCTCCAGTAAGATTGCCACAAAGAATTGGCATTTCTTCTTCATCATACAGCCAATTTTCTGTATCATTTACCCAGCTATTTAAAATAATGAAATGTTGAAAAAAGTTTTGATGAATGTTTCTTATACCAAAATTATGTGGAGATATATCATTTAGAAAAAACCGCTATAATAATAAAGCGATTTACTTACAGTCTCCATTCAAGATCTGTGGTATTGATCCAATCATCTGGAAGATTTTTTACACACTTATTTCTAAGTTCACCCATATAAACCTGAAGGTAACAAAAGTGTTTATTATTTCAGATGGTCAATAATTTTTATAAAATATGTTTTCAATATGCATATGTACATATATGCGATTTTACACTTACTTGCAATGCAAACAGTGCAAAAACCATCAGACAGAATATTGTCAGTGTCATGACCTCCGCCAATTGACGAAAGGAATGTAGCAGTGCATTGATGATAGTCTTTAGACCAGGCATAATTGAGACCGTTTTTAAGGCGCGCAGCACACGAAACGTACGAAGACCCGCCAAGTTGCCCACTTCCATTCCGATGGTGGCATAACCACTTGTAATGACAACAAAATCCAGCCAATTCCAAGGATTACGTAGGTATGTATATTTATTGAGCAGGAAGCCTTTGGCAATGATTTTTATCACCATTTCGATGGAGTAGATGGCAAGGAAGATATATCTGAAAATTATAAAAATGGCGCGTAATAGAAATAGAAAATTTAAAGTTTTGCCAAATTTAGCTAAATAAGCAGTCGGATAGAAATTTATTTAACGACCCAAGCAAAGTCTTTTACCCTGCAAACTTAATCAATTTTAATTTTTGATTTTAGTTTAAATAAATATATTTGTTTTTTGGTTTTCATGGATTCATCTTAAGTTCTAAGTATAAATGCTACCATATTCGAAATAAGGTCAACTAAAAATGTTAGTTACAAGTAATATAAACACAAATTATCAAAATGAAATTAACTTACTCGGCTTCTTCAACCGTTTCGGTCATGGCTAAAAAAATGCAATTAAACAGTATGGTGGCCATGACGCAGTAATCGAAAAACTGATTCGTTGCAATGTAGACACAAACTCGCCGCGCTGGACTCCATGGATGAAAGAGAAAAAGACTTTTGGTGCCAGTGAAGCGATGAATGTAGTTTTTGCGAAATCGCTTGGAAACCACACAAAAAGTCTGAAATACAAAAAGAAAAACAAAGGGAATATTTTAAATATAGTCACATGTTTCAGGAAACATTTTCACACATAACTTAACTTGTAAAAGAAAAATAGAAAGAGAACGATTCTCTTAATTGTATTTGAATAAAACATAAAATTACTGTTATTTCGCTGGTAGTGTCGGTATAATTGTCAATGACAGCGAAGAAAAAAAATGCAAATTGGGTTTTAATTCAAATCAAACATCACTAGCATTTTACATATCATATGAGAAAATTAAAAATAAACATTCTATTTAATACATTCAAAGTTTTTGACTGACTGGTATTGAAAAATCTGTTTATTTTATCTGATATTGAATTTTATGCGTGACGGTAATTGATAAACTTTAAGCTCTCTCATTTAGAAACGCAAGTGTGAAACGATAAAACCCAAAGCATCAAAGCCAGACTTAAGTTTCAAGGACGACAGTTTAAAGTTTATAACAAGATTCAGCAAAAAAATTATAGCCGAAAACGCCGATATGAATCTTAAAAATGTGGAAGAAGTCGTATAATTTAAAAAAAATTGAAAAAATTTAAATCTTGAAAAGTCAGAAATGTATACAAAGTGGACAAATTTTGAAGAAGTGACAAATGATGAAAATATCTAAAACTTCGGAAAATTCTGAAAAATTAGAAAAGTTTCCTGCTGCTGTTTTCCTGCTAGGTATTCAAAAATTTCTGAAATACCCGGGAATTATACAACTTTTGTGACATGAACTTCGCCAACAAGTTTTTCTTACACAAAAATTTGAGTTTTAAGCATTTTATGAAATGCTTTTTTGATGTTGCTGACAAAAAAAAGCAGGTCATCAACTTTTTCCCAAAAAAGACTTTCACTCTTTTTAACTTATGAGGGAAAAACTTTTTTTATTTTGAGAAAGCCGAGAATTATCCCTTTCCAATTTGCCAACCCTGGACGAAGCGTAACCAAATTTCTCTAAAATTATAGTAAAAACATGGACGAGTTAAGGAAAAAGAGAGGGCATGGCACTTTCAATGTAAGCGAAAACTTGAAAACGCTATACTGAGAGAATTATTTAAAATACTTAAACGATATTTCAAACAAATGCAAGAAGTAGTTCAGTATCAGATGAAAATTTGACGAATTTTGAGAAACAAGCGTGGCACCTCCCGATCCTGAAAAATCTTCAATACGCTGTACTGAGAGATCTAAGCAAGCTAATGCAACCATATTTCACATAAACAGTAAAAATGATACGAAAAAGCTTTGAACAAGAACTTGGCGTGGCACTTCTCATGCAATCAAAAACTTCATAACGCTATACTGAGAGAATTAATAAAAATTTGGTACATTTACTCAATAAAATGAAGCAAAATTAAATTCATATAAAAATTTGAATCGCGTCGCTCTGCTATTTTGTTTAACTGCATGACGACGAGTAATTTTGACATTTTAAACGATACTCGTCTCGCTATCGTCTAGTCATCACTGTACTTGAGGCTTATGTGTTCACTTTGCTTTGAGATAGAAAAAACACTACATTAGCTAACGCGCATTGCAAATACGCTAAGCCTAAGCCAAAACATATTTTTCCGCAAACAATTCCAATTACAAATGAACGGCAACACCACAAAAACTCTGCATTAGCGCCACCTACATGTAAAAAATACAAGCCACAACAAACAGCAAGTCATTTTTTATCTGCGCAGTTGCCAGCACTTCGACACATACATTTTTCGATAATCTACGAAGTTGTTGAAAGAACAAATTTCCGTTCATCTGTCTTTCGTTCTCAAACTGTCTCCAAGTCAAGGAAAGAAAAATGAGAGCTAAGGTAAAAAATAAAATAAATTTAATTAAACATGAAAAATAAAAAAGGTTTTAAAACAATTAGAAACTAAAGTGCAATGTGTGAAACTTATTCAGTATTTGTGAAATAAATTTAATTTAATGAAAAACAAGTTTTTGCATTAAGGCCGCCATATTGCATTTTTCCATGTGAACCACGTGAAAATTTTAAAATCAATTTATTTCTTAAATTAATTTGTTCTTTTATTTTTTAACTATAGTGGCGTAAGAAGCGTATGCGTAGGTTGAAGCGTAAGCGCAGAAAGATGCGTGCAAGGTCTAAATAAACTGGCTGACAATGGAAACGTAAGTATTCATTCTATGGAGCACTAGCGCTCTTGTCATTTCTACGCCGATCGAATTTTGAACTAATTGTGCTTTTTTATTTATGTTCTTTGCAGGCTTTTGTAATACGTTTTAACATACCAACGACTTCGAGTTTAAGTTACTGTTTTTTTGTACATTTTGGTGGAAGTAATTAACTCATTAATTGTGTTAATAGTTTCTTGGAATAAAGAGAAATCTTTGGATTATTCTTGAAGTTGGAAAAAATATATCAAGACTTGTTTTATTTATACTATTGTGCAAAGTGGCAATTGGAATTGTGTTTTCAAAGGGTGTCAGGTGATTGGGAAATGCGGTTTTTTTCTGGCAAATAATAGGCCACGTTTTTGTCTTTCAAACTAACCTGAAAGTGATATTAGTTGCCAATTGGATATTTGCAATGCTCACCTCTTCAGTACCCGAAAAGAATTAATTTGGATGGAGCGATTTAATATAAGAGGAATTAGGTTATGACAATTGGACCATTATTTGATTGAATTGCCGGTCATTAGCAAACACCAAACAAATGCATTCGTAAGAAAGGAATTAGCCGGTTTGTATGAATATCGGAGTTTGCTAATGGTATTTCAATGATGAGTCGATGAGAAAACATCAAAATTTTGAAACTAGTAATATTTTTTTATCACGAGCAAGATTATCAAAAAAGGCACAAGGACTGAAAATATTTAACTGGTATAGCACCAACAGTATCGTAAGTACTTAGTAGAGTAAGAATAGTTGTTTCTCAGTAGTAGTACTATTTTCTTTCTTCAGATATAGCAGTAATAGTACATAAAATTGGTCTAGTGGGATTGATAACTAGGTGGCGTTTTCAAGTACCCCTGCTGTCAGGTTCTTTAATAGTTTAGATTTTTTTGTACTGAATGGTTAATCCTCAACTGATATGATGGGTGTTTCAAGTGCAACGTGGTTGATGACGCCTTAGAAACTAAGCGCGAAGGGTTTTCATACATTCTCCCAACGAAGATCGTTCAGAATTTGACTTTTTGTTCTTTTTTGAACGCTACGTATAAGAAAAATGCTGAAAAATAAATTTCACAAAAGCAGTGAAATGAAATTTATTGGTTGAAAATAAACGTGTCTTTTTGCGGTAACAGCATCAATTGTCAACTTCCTGACGTTCGAAAAACGACATCGAATTTTGCAAGTTGCCGGACACCCAATAATTGTGATTTTGGTTTCATAATTTTTGTAGAGTAGAGTGCACATCCGAGGACTTCATATATGTATGTGTGCATCCAATATGTACAACTATTGACCCAAAATACACAATTAAATTGTCTTATAACCCACTCAGCGTGTATCGTTTCGTAAACCTTTCAGAAATATTCCAAAAATTAAGTTAAGATTCAGAAATCTTGCATTTCCATTCAGAAAGCTTTCCGCCTTTTGATTTCATTTGAAACGTTTGAAAAAGAAAAATATGTACAAACAAGAATTTTATTTCGTCATCGGCCTCCGATATTTTTTCGATTTTTTTTTATCCGCTACACTTCGCTGCTATTTCATTACGTCATCGCACTCTTTTTTGTTTCAGTTTATCTATGTGACGAGGAGCTGATATATAATACATAGTTGTTGTTTGAAGGTTTCGTAATTTATAATTGAAAATGAAATAATAAATAAAACTATACTTAGCATAGCATCAAACCAGAACCACTTTGGCAATATTCATATAGTTTTTTACTAACCATGTATGAATCTACATTTGATGTATATTAACAATGCAGATAACACAATAGTAATTTCGAATTATAAAACATTTCGATTTCATTGCAAAAATTCAGTTAACATAAATTCTGGAAACTTTCAGATTGACTACAGGCGAAGGATGTCGTTTGCAACGTGTCAGACATATTTCATTTGAAACGATTCTAAAACCTTTTAAGATTAAGAGAGAAAAACAAACAAAAATATTAAGACGTCATCGGAATCTGAAATTTTTCCTTACTTTTTGTTGCTGTCAATTGCGCACGAAAACATCAGTCTGCAACTATACAGTTGTATCAAGATTTACTACCTTGTACACAGTCTTATTTTAAGAAAGTGAACAATCAACCGTTTGGAAGAATGCATTTATTTTAAAGTCTAATCCGTTCCTTAAATAAAAATGTTTTCTGAGTTCGCAGTCTTATTACATTTGGCATTATTTATTCAAAAGTCTTAAAGTTCGATTTTCAATTTAACAGCACACAAATTTTGGAACACGGTTAAAGTTAGCTATCAATTTTAGATATATACTGCACACCCCAAGAAGCAGTTATTTCGGTCTTAAAGCTACTATGAATTGATGTTGTTAACTTAAGACGCTGTTTAGCAATTAATTAATTATGCGCCAAAAACTTTACCTAAAATTTAGCAAACGAAAATGAAACCGACATTATTCAAAGGGTGGCAGCACTACGCCAATGGTCACGTAGTTCCTGCCAACTGTCAAATTTGACAATTCAATTGGAACGCTGTTAAAAATCAGCTGATTTAAAAGCGGCAACTTCGTTATGTTTACATCAATAAAGTTCCGGCGCAGTTTCAGATAAAGTGTTATGTATTAAAATTGAATCAAAATTTGCAGCTAAAATTTCGTAAAATCTCATCCAAAATATTGCGTCGCATGATGTTTAAGTAGCGAAGACTTCCATTTTAATATTTGGTAAGTTTTTATCGCGATTTTTTTATTGCACTTCTAAGTGATGAACACATTTGTTAATTTTTTTCTGCAACTTATTCTACGCAATTCTTTTTTTTTTCATGGCACGTACGTTGATTTTGCAAATGGCAACAATGATATTATTTAAATTTGAAACAGGTATTTTAATAAAAATAATGAAAATATCAATGAAATGCCAAAAAATAACCTGCAAAAAGCAATAATTTCTAGGGCCAAGCCCTTAAAAAATCACCGGCTACGTGCAGAAGCATCATGCATCCCTTAAACTTTTGTTGTTTAGCAGGGTAGTTTTGTGGATTATCACGAAAGATTATTTTGGAAAAGCTTTGGTCACGTAGATACGATGTTATACAATATATATTTTTTTTTAATTAGTAAACATATCACATAGTCAACAACGCAATTTATTTATTGCACTATTTTGTAGATTGTATCATTAATTATGAAATTTCGCACATTATTCGCACCGCTCTTTTAAGTATAAAATTCTGCCTTCATGCGCAGCGCTTGCGCTTATCTACAGATTTAAACGTTAGTTCATCGTAACACCTGGTGCATTTCATAAACAATTTGCCACAAATATATTAACACGCGCGTAGTCCATCTTCAATTTTAAGGGGGAGTGTAAAAACTTGGCTTAAGATATTTCAATAGTAATTTTCAACATATAAATTAGTAGCCTAGAAAGCTCAGATTTACAACGTTAAATATAATACTTCCATCGAATTTATTTTTTACAACCTGAATCTATGTTCTTGAGTAGCCCGGTAGTATAGTAGGTAGAATGTTATTACATACGTATCGACTACGTAAACAATTCCCGTTGTATACATCTAATCGGATCCACTTTAATTTTTTTTTGTATTTCCGTCCGCGGTATTTAATTTTAACGTAATTGTGTTTTAATTTTGAGTCTAGCGATGGCCACGCTTTTTGTATTATTTGTTTATATATCATTAAGATATTGAAAAGTGACGACCTTACTTCTTACCACCGATTTGAAGATGTTAAGAAAGAAAACAGCTTCAGAGGCCCCGCGCTTCGAGTTTCTTATTTGTCTATCAGTTAGATATTTGTAAGTGAGGACTTTTTTTTCATCTATAAGTATACTAGAGAACGTTGAAGAAAGCAATAACTTCATCCCAAAAATGTATCACAAAATGTTTAAAAAATGTTTTCACTCGCCGCAGGCCCCAAACTCTTACGGTACGGCGTCTAAGTCGAAAATCAGAAATAACAATGAACTGAAAACCTCTTGCGCAAATCACCATCTGAAGTCTGCCGGCAAATTGGAGTGAAACACTCATGGTAGCAGACAAAATCATAGCATCGATCGCTGAATTTCATCAGGAAAAACTTTAGCGCACGATTTAATAGGAAAGATTGAAAATCGATTTCAAGCAACACTAGAGTATCTCCGACCCTTTTAAGGGACGGCTTTGGTCCGATTTTAGGAAATGTTTTCGACATTATTAATTTATTTAACGAAATCTTTGGTCAAATAACAGTTTATTCACATAATGTTTGTTAGCAAACCGAAATTTTGGTAAGGCACTTATGTGCATGGTTTTAGTTCTATTTTAGTACAAAGAAGTACATTTGCCTGTACTTCGAACTACCCTTGCAATAGCTTTAAAAGGAAGTACTGCACTTCCAAAAAAAGTACTGTTGTTCACGTTAGGTATACACAGTATAAATATCCAGCGTTACATGTAAGTAACGTTTTAGTAAATACACTCCAGTAGGTATAGCTTTCCGTTCATACCCGTACCCGTCAGGAAAGATATACACACATTCGAAGCTATTTTACAATTTTTTGCGAGTAGAAATATTTATTTTGACGCTGGAAGATTATTCCAAAATAACCACATTTTTCCCAAAAATATATAATTTTTCGAAAAATTAATTTTTTATAAAGGTGTGTCAAATCTATCATACGGAAATCGATGTATTTTCATCTTTTCAATAACTTTGGATTTAAAATTTTTTTTTCTGTTCGAGACTTACTTTTCTAGTTATTGAACGAAAACATTTATTTTGACGCTGGAAGATTATTCCAAAATAACCACATTTTTCCCAAAAATATATTATTTTTCGAAAAATTTATTTTTTATAAAGGTGTGTCAAATCTATCATACGGAAATCCATGTATTTTGATCTTTTTAATAACTTTGGATTTAAAATATTTTTTTCTGTTCGAGACTTACTTTTCTAGTTATTGAACGAAAACATTTTTTTGGCGTTTTTGAGCGGTCATTATTCGGTATTGCATAACAAAACATCTAATTTATCGAATAAACATATTTTCAAGCGGAATGAAATTGTTGCTGGTGCCCGTAATTTAGCTAGTCGTCGAATAAACAGTCCTCGTGTTATTTGCGCTCACTTGAATATAACAAGATTCAAGAAAAATAGGCTCGTCAAAAAAAAAATAAAATTACATACATACAAAATTTTATCAGCTAGCAGTCAGATTCTTTTTTTTTTCAGCTACAAGCTGATTGACCTAGAATTTTAAATTTATTTTATTTATACATACATACATATGTATGTTAGTATGTATAGGCTGCAGAGCATCAGTCTGAAACATAAATGGTCTCCAACATTAATTTCTTTTAAAATTAATACTAAAGATCTGCATTATCTAATGCCAATTGAGAAATCACAGAAATAAACAAATTTATTTTAAGAAAGTTTTTGTTTATCAATTTTCTGTTGCAAACTAAGTTCTAAATAAAAAACAAACAAAATATAATCGCAAAATTGTATTCAATAACAATGTCGTTTTTATAAAAATTGATTTGCAGGTTTTACCTACACACAAAAGATAAGTTATTTAATCTTTTGATTGTAATTTTTTGTTTGCGAATCTATTGAAAATTTGAATCAATAAAAGCGCATACTAAATTCACTGCTAAATAAAGAGCAAATATGTATGTACTTAGATCACAATCAAAATATCTAGCCCAAATCTATCGATAACAATAAACAGCTGTTTTAGTTAGAAAGTATTATTTGATTGAATTCCGGTGTATACGGGGTGGTCCGGATTTAAACCACCAAAAAAATTCGTTTTTTTTTAATTAATTTTTTTAAATTGCAGTTTTTTTCCAAAACCAAATAGGGTATGCGAATGAATAGATGATGAATGTTGTTTGGCTGCTGAGGGACATTTTGTAAAGTAATTTTTTGCGCTGAGTCCGAATTGACCCATCACGTCAGAACTCTGAAATATTTGAAGCTAAGTACCTAAAACATTATGTTTTTTGCCTACTTTCGAGGTCCAAAAAAGTATTTCAGCTTATTTTTAACAAAACCATAATTTAGTACCGTCCTTGTCCATCAAAACGAACTTTCAAATGGCGATTTATGATGTTTCCTCGCAAAGTTTTAAGGTGACATGAATTCGAAACCGGTTGGTTAATATTGTTGGATCCTATTAGATCAAATTCATGTCATTTTAAAATGGCTATAGCTTTGCGAGAAAACATCACAGATCAGCATTGGGACTCAATTACTTTTCAATCATATATTAACCCTGCCACCATTTTAACAAAAAAATTGAAAAAAAAATTTTTGTTTGCGATAATTCTGAACCGAAAACACGAATAGCAATAAAAGTGTGTACTATTACAAAATATGTGAGTCCTGTATGTGAGTGGCGGACAATTTAAATTGAAAATGTTTATGTAAAAAAGGAGCCTACTCTGATTTAAAACTTTGTTCTCATCACCACTTACGATCAGATTAATTTCTTACATTTTGCATCGTGAACCAATTTCAATTTAAAAAATTCAAGAATAAAAGTCAGCAATGAAAACATCCTTAAATTCTCAATTCAAATAGAAGCTGTGACATTCAACATGACATCATCTAAACAGAAAAACAAAATAAAATAAAATGAAAACAACTAAATCCACAGTTATCTCTGCCACTTCATGCCTACGCATCACGTGAAATAATTTAACCAAGTATTTCTTTATTCTTTTGTTTTGCTCAATTGCGGTTTATTAACTTGGCTGACTGGCTGGCTGTTTGGTTGCTATGTTCATTTAACAAACAAACAAACAACAAACGAACGAAACTTTATCTTGAGTGAAAATTATGTTCTCTAGCATTTTCCTTTTCCTTTGTAAACATACCACCAACGCCCACCCTTTCACTAACTCGCATAAAGTTGTTGTTTCTACAACTGTTTTTCCCTTTCTCCGAAACTCGCTAACTTCTTACGAGTTAAGCGCATAGAATATAGTGAATTGTCTTCGATTGAATGAACGCGGTACGACATAACGACTAACCGTCTGACCTTCACAAGGCAACTCTTACTTGTCTTCGTTGACAGTTGGCGGCTATTAACACGTGGGCGTTGTAAGAGCAACAAAACAAAGAGCAAAATAAATAAATAGAAAAAACAAAAATGGCAAAACCAAGTAAAAGGGGCTGGCAGGGTGGGCACCTACTAAATTAAATTGTTTTGCTGTTACGGCTAGGCTGCTTGTCTTTTGGTTAGTAAGAGAGCATCCATTGGCGCCTCCCCCTGTTTTATATTATAGATGTTGTACAGTGGATCGATCAAGTAGTATTTAATGTCGACATATTTTAAACTCTTGGGCTTTATACTCATAACTTATGACGTTATACTCGCAGCGCGTGAACCAAAAACAATTTTGAGTTCAGTATTTTATACTGCCAGAAAATATGTTTATTCGACTAATTGGATATCTTCTTCAAAGAATATCGAGCTATAACGGGTTAAAAATGCCTATTTCTGTTAAAAACTAAATGTTTTAAAGCATTGTTTGGGGGTAAGTTTCACAATATTATTTCAAGACTTTTTAGACGTCTCCTCCTCCTACCTCACTCCCTTCTTGTGGTAACGTCACTTACAGTGGCGAGCACATGTGGATACTTTCTGATCACATTAACTTTGGGTAGCTCTAGGCCCCTTAAAAATACAGCAATCGCAACCAGATTTTTTTAGCGCAACTAGTTGACTTGTATGCCTGAAGGTATGCAATAAATTTTAATGCAAAAGTAATATGACTAGCGAAACCATACTGACAACATTAGTGAAGGGGGCACATTTTTAAATTTGGTGTCAAAGTAAGAACGATTCGTATCCTAAATTTTTCAACATAATTTTTTAAATTTCACTTCTAAAAAATTTTAGTGCCTAATAAAACTATTAGCCCCATTGCATTGCAGGTCTGTTAACCTTTTCTTTGCACGTTAAATTTTATGTTTTACCATATTAACTGTTGGCTTTTCTGTTGAATTGTTTGTTAGTGAGTAGCATCTTGCAATGAAGATGGCGTTCAAATGCCGGAAAAAGGGCTCATTTCCTTTGTCGTAATGTCGTTAGTTTGTTTTCATTGTTGTTTACAAATTTCTTTGTTGAGAAGGCAGGTACGTAAGCAGACAGGCCTTTCTTTACCTAATTTACCTTCAATTGCGGGAGATAAAATTTGATTTGCATTTTATAATAAAAGTAGAAAAAAAAATACAAAATTGTGAAAATTTTCTTCTTGCCGTAATAATTTAATATGCTTCATGCTGCTACAGAGTTCTTCTTTATTATTCTGTTGTAACACTTGCCACAAGTACGCTAGACTGTCATTTTTTCCTAAATTTCTTGAACATATTGATCCGATCAGTTAAAAAAAAAACTTACCGAATAACGTATAGTCTAATGTAAATAAACTACTTTAATGGAAACCCAATCGCATTCTATTGATTTGAATGACATTTTTATTGAGTTATTTTTTTTTATTACCTAATAAAAAATTATGTAATGTTGTCAACACTTTTATTGCTGCACTTGTTATCTGTTTAAAAGCATTGAGAAATGTCATTCATAGCTTTCTCGTTTTTCTACTTTTACTTTTTGTTATTCGTTACAAAATAAACACGAAGTTCTTATCAGCTTAGAATTTTATGTCATTGAGAAATTTATGATGTTCTGCGCATTTTTATTTTGTTTTATAACTGCTGATTATGGCCAATTACATAATTACTAACTGAATTTGATAAATATTTATATGTGCGATAAAAAAAACAATGCTGTTTTCGTTGGAACTCAGCAAACATTTTTGAACGCAGTATTAGTATATAATTATCGCAGAGACGATGATTTTGCTTGCGCGGTATATTCATCTGATGTTAAGTATTATTATTTTTTTTTTGGGGAAAAATGTCTTAAAATCTTAAAGAAGCATACATACTTATATCATATTATGTAACTTATTGTGGCTTAAAATCTTGAAAAATGATAAATAATGTGACAAATAACAAACACATAACAAAATCTTGAATTGGAACTTTAAACGTTTCTCTTAATGAAATGTTCGAAGACTACTTAGCTGCATTTAATGAAATATAATTACACAGTCAGATAAATAAAATTTGTTTGATTGCAATAAAGTAATCATATTATACTCCTCAAGCCGTGGTACTAACTAATCGCCTGATATTTTTATTACAAATTACTTTGTCTAGCATGAATCCTCTGATCCTCAAATGCAGATAGAAAAAAATATGTCATGCTGAGTCGTGGTGCGGCCGCACCAGGCGCAAGGCTTGGTGAGGCGGCAAAATGGTCGTGAAATATATCTTATTCTGCTAGGGTTTTTTGAAAGTGAAAAATGAGGGCCTTTTTTTTAGTGATTGAAAGAATGTATGTCGTGAAATTTTGAAAAAATATATAAAATCTAGCTAGAGTTTTTCAAAGCCAAAGATAACTACCTTTTTTTTTTTTTTGCTCGTCAAAATTTTCTTTGGAACATAAGGGGGGCGGCATTCCAAGTGTTCGCACCACTCGCCAAAAATGCTTCCTACATCACTGTCTATTACCTCAATTTCGCAGCACTTTTTCAATATTTTGAGAGCTTATTTTATGTATAACTCGATCAATATTAGGCTTGAGTAGATACTTATTAGATTTAGATAATAATTTCTGGATTATCAGCATAATATCACTCAATAAAAGCACCTCACAAGAATGTCAAAATATCATATAATTTATCGAAAAGATACCTCCAAATGACTTAGCCGTTCGTCTGTTGCAAAAACACTTAGACTGTGTTATTTAATGAACATAAAAATATTTATTGCATGTCGTCGACACGGAATAACTGTCTTGTTTATTAATGAAAATGATGTGGGTACATTGACGCAATAATTACAAGGCGATGTCATGCAATAAAATTTATTTTGCATAAAATTATATAATAGTGATGAATACTATTATTATTATGAATCTAAAAAATTAAATTTTATGAATTGACTTTTCAGTTACTTTTGAATTTTGTTTATTCGGCGCAAAGATTAGACTCTATTCAAGTTATTACTCAAATATGTAAATGAACGTAGATCAGTCGTTCGGAAAGTCGTTGTAACGACCTCAAATCAAACATAAATTAAAAATCTTTTATTTTACACGAATGGTCTGCGCAAATACGAAAACATCCCCTCACATGGCACAGCACATATTTGTACAAACGGTCTGTGTCGTCTAGTGGGCCCTTTAGATGCAATCAATAGAGTAATCTTATTTGTTTTAGTCGATTATTTTATATGCAAGCTGTACTTTTGATCACATAAAGTCCTACGTAATAATTTCTGCAAAGCATAGCAAAAAGTTGATCAAAAAGGAAGCACTCTTTTAGGCGGCATCCAACAATCTGATTAAAAAGACATCTTCGAAAATGCTATAATTTTTTCTCAATACAATATTTATTTGAATTTAAAATTTTATTTCCGCAATCAAAGAAAATATGTAGAGTACGCATTTTACACGTAAATGTTTATACATTTTTACAAAACAAATCTAAAGAGTTTTCGTACACATTTTGAATACATTTAGGCTTTATTTGCTGTATCACTAAATTTGGTTGTAGCACATTTTCTAGGTGCGACACACGCATACTATAGCATAAATACAAGCCTACGCATACGCAGGCAATTATATCACATATACATACTCCTGCACAAAATATAAACAGCGTATAAAACACAACCCAGTCAACATATGGAAGATTGTTGAATCTCTCATATCCCAGGCGATGAATTCATAACTCAGTGCATACTTTTAGGTATTATTTTTAAAATTGAATATGTTTCAATGCATTATTTGGTTCGAATCAAAATTAATGTTATTTTCACGATTTTAATGTTGGAAGCCTGGTTCTCCATTTTCCTATTATGCTAAGTGTAATCATCTTCAATTATATTTAAAATGTCATAACAAACGACGACATAGTCATTAAATATCAGCGTAATTATGTAAAAAATAAAATAATAAATCTGAGCCCCGCAATAATCGTTTGTAACTTCATCTTATGACTCACACGTAAATCGCTTTTACGAATCGAAAAACTATTGCTGAAATATAACTATTCCCCGAATAAAAATGTTTACTGGGAACGTTAGCTAACATATGTGGCGGATATCCGGTGTGTGAAAAACTTAAATACATTCACGTGTATTTTAGCTAAACATTTTTGTTCTTCTAGAACTACCTGGAGCTATTTAAAATATCCAAACGTTTTAGGGTGGATCAGCATCATTAGTTTTAAATTAAATTTCTGGTATCATTTCATATTCTTTGTATTAAAAAATCAACACTTTTGAGGTTCATTTTAAATATTTTAATAAAAAAAAACCTCCCTAAAACACTTGCAAACAGAATTTTCGCCTTTAGATTTGTAGTACTCTTGGTCGTGTGCTGTATTCTATAAATTTTAAATAACCATTTTCTGGATTTTTTGTTGTTGTTGTCATAATAGACTCCTCGCTTGCAACAACTGCAAGTGAAAATTACTAACATAAACTACACATGTTTTCTGTACTTTAGTATGTACATTTCGAGGTACTTATGTAGTAGTGTTGTCTGCATTTGTGCTTGTTGCCAACAGTGTTTGTGTACATAGTGTAGAAGTGGTAAAAAGTATAAAATAAAAAATTCATGACCTGCACAGATTTTTACTTTCCAGTCACTTTACTTACATTTGCAACTTTGTCAAAAAATTTGCATTGCAAAATTACGAAAAATTTGTGTTGTCAGCAGCAGTAGCATCATTTAACCCTTCCTTGGTATAATAAAAAAAATAGTCTTATTATGAAAAATTTAGCATTGAAACTTTCATAAACACAAATTTAGGAGTTTTATAACAAAAAAAAAGTCGATTTTCGTGTTACTAACACATATGCCCCCTTATTAAGAGGTGTTTTTTTTTAATGTGCAAATGTTTGTTACTTTTATTTTGTAAATGATTTCAATTTTGACAAAATTCGGTGAGATTGTGTAAGCAAGTCAGAAAAAGAAATTCTTTAAACAATTTTTGGGGTTGGGACTACAAAATTGAATTTCTCAAATCTTGAGATCTGTGAAAGATATGGTTTTTTTTTCTTACAAATAAAAAGTTATGGTATTAGTAGAGAGACCATGCCTTCTGAGGCGATTTCGAATTTTACAACAATAACTAAAATAAGTGTCAATATATAGCGTTTTAAGTGTATGTGTCTTATTAGAGGTGCCAACAGTTCCGGCTCGTTCCGGAGCGGTTTCATTAAGAGAGGAACCACGCCTTGCCAGTTCATTAGCTTTTTCATTTCCCTCAATGTTCCTGTAGCCTGGGACCAATATGATATTAATGTCAAATTGGCGTCCTAGCCTGACATGTTCTTTCCTGCATTGTTCTACCAGCTTCGATTTTATATATGCCGCGCTCAACGCTTTAATAGCGGCTTGGCTATCGGAGAGAATCGCTACCTTCTTCTCTGAATTAATACTGCCCACTAATCTGCAGGCTTCAAGAATGTCAAAAACTTCAGCCTGGAAAACGCTAGCTGAATCTGGTAAATAGAAAGATTGAGAAATTTCTAGGTCTATGGTGGTATCAAAATTCAAGTTGAGAGTGCCGATTTGCGTTTGAACTCGCTCCGGATTTAAATTTTTCTCAAAGCTGAGTGTAGGACAGATGTAGTGCGTTCCAGAATTTGTGAGTTCGATTGGCAAGGCATTGCTGAGCAATGTTCATATTGGTTCGAAAACCAAATTCCGGCTTCCCTGAGCCTTCCCTTATCGCACTGCACAAAGCAGCTGCTTTGATAAAAGAATTGGGAGGTAGCAGGTGTAGAAGCACATTTGAGGCTGCCATGGGACATGATCTCATAGCCCCCGTCACACCGTCCTTTGCACACTTTCTAGCTTTGACTGGTTGTAGCCTTTCCAGACTAAAGCACCGTAAAAGAGAATCGGACGAACTACAGCTGTGTACATCCAAAGTATCATTTTTGGTTGAAAACCCTATTAAATGTCATAACACAACATAATCGCTTGGTTTTTTTTTTCTGTGGAAAGGCTCTGAAGATCGCAAAGGCAGAATATAATTTTTTCCCATTAGTAGGCGGTGCCACGCCTCTAATAGGTAAACACGTTTCGACAGCTAAGCTAATAGATTGATTTTGATAAAATTTGGTACAGAGATATATTATATTAAACCCTGAGAAAAGATTTTTTTATATGCGGTTCCATGCCCCTAATCAGAAAGTGTGTTTCCACAGTTAAACTAAGGGACCGATTATGGTGAAATTTGGTATGGACATAGATTGAACTCTAAAAAAAGGTACTTGTTTTTTAAGTGGGCGGTGCCACGCCCCAAACAGAAAAATAATCAATTATTTTAATTGTATGAGTAAAAAAATTAAAATCATCCAAACTTTACGATTTTCATTGAGCCAGATCGGCAAATTTCCTTCCATACAAATTGACCCGCCCTAATGTACATCCATACTCACGTAGTATTTTGAATTGTCTTGCCTCTACAAGTTTTGTACTTTTTAACGGTGGTTTTTCTATCGCTTCTGTTTTTCATCGGAATTCATAAATTAATCAGTTAAGTAAGACTGGCTCTACATTTTTCCTTTTATTTGAGCTAAATTTGTATAGTTTTCCCATAAAGCTGCTCATGTTCGCTGATGCTACATCACCTACGGCCATCTTATACTTTTAATGGAATTTTTATTATTGTAATTTAACTTCGATTTTATTTTTCCTTTGATTTTGTCGTACATTTTTCGTACATATTGAAAATATACTTAGTTCTGTACTTTTGTACCTTTATTTCTTGATTTTTTTTTTAATTTACACCCTCCCATCTGTGTATCATGCAACATTGCTGAGAGTACGCAATAAAATTTTATACAAAAGAGTCGAAATTTGCCATAAATTTTCGTAGTATTTTCCACTGGTATGAAAAGAAATTCTACGTACAGAAACTTACGTAACTCATCTTAAAGAAACTGTATAAATATTTTTGTGAAGCTTAAACAAAATCAGATATTCCCTATAGAGAACACGTTAACAATTGTTGATTACAACTTCTTCTTCTTAGTAAATTTTTGTTCGTGTTATTAAAAGGATCAAAAGTTTTTGCATGGATATTGTAGGTGTAGTACACAGATAGGGTAAAGTATTATATCCAAATGTTGTTGTTGGCAAAGGTCAAATTTGTCATAGTCGTTAATGTATGAAACAAAAGGGTATTGCAATTTTATACTGCAGCTGCAAAAAAACGTTACTTTCTTATAAATTTCCTTGTTCATTGCAGGTATTTCGCAATTTGCATCTTAAATTCACATTTTTACTTCTTTTCTACGAGTACTGGTTATTCATTAACACCAGGTGTTAATATTTATTTACAAATTAATGAATATTTTTAATTATGTATGTATTCAGAGATTTAAGATTTTTGTTTTTCATTAAAAATGCAAATGAATTTTGCATGAGATGCATAAAGAAAATGAACGCATATCCTACCATTTATTTCGACTATGATTAAGCGTCTTCGTATATGCACCAAAAAAAGAAAGAAATAACTTTTCGCCAACATTTCCATTTATTTGATTGGAATGGAATGGAATAAAATTAAAGTAGCATTGCAGCTTAAAACCTTTAGGCCAACATGTTTAAATAACAAATTTTTAAATTGTTGGTGTGTGTTGTTGTCACACTATGTTGCTTGTCTTGGCAGATTGCCTAAAAGAAACAAAAAAAAAAAATAAATAAACAAAAGAAAAACATAGAAAAGCGTTAACAAAAGAAAAACAAAAAATTATAAAAAAGAAAATAATAAAACACTTGTATTATTTAATATGAATTTTAGAAACTTTTAAGTGTTTGTTGTCTTGTCTCTTTCGCCGTCTTTGTTGCTCATAGAGTGCGCATAGTACACTCTCTTGCTCACTCGCAATACAATGTAAATTAGTAGCGCACTCTAGGCCATAACAGGCTGACTTTTTTTTTTTTTTGGTTGGTTACTCTCCTTCGCTATTTTTTCCCCCTTAGTAAAGGTTATAATAAAATGTTGGAAAGTGCAAGCGGATTTCCTCTTGTTGATAATTGCTTGTTCGAATTCTACATAAATTGTCCTAAATACATTGTTTTTATATAAAATTTTGAATATTTTTGAAAAAAAAGAGAAAACATTTATTGTTGCGATTCATGTTAAAATTTAATTAAATTTTAATTTAAATTTTAAAAAAATTGTTTTATTTTATTTACCCATTTTATCATATATGCTTTGTTTGCGTGTCCGGGAGATAACGTCACAAAAAAGCTTATGTTGATTTTATTATAAAAATTAAACACGTAAAACGATTTTTCGAATGAGAACAATAAATGAAAGAGAAAAGTTTATATGTATTTGCTAATACATACTCTATTTCTGACTATCAACATCCTTACAGACTATGGTAATCTAAACTACATCATATTAAATAGATCCGTTTTTGAAAAACGATCTTGCGGTTAAATTGACTGAAACAGTGCTGATCAAAAGTCGGTAAGATCACTAGTTGAAAAATTGAATATACAGGTGGGACGTTTCACGTCAAGACCACCTATGTATATAGCCAAAAATTGGCTTGACCGATCAAGACGTACGAGGTCTTAAAATGTTTGTCTCATGAAAGGCTTCTAAAAGCCGAATGGCCCGTTCAGAAATTCAAAATGACGGATCCAATACAGCGGCCGGAAGCCAGAGAAAAATCGAGTGTCCAGCAATAAAAGCTTGTAAAAATAAAAATTCACATCCGATCGGGTAGTCTTGGCTCAAATTGTAGCTCTTAAAAAGCTTTCGTGGTTGGTTGACAAAATTCAAGATAGCGGATCCAATATGGCGGTTAAATATTCAATATGGTGGCCAAATATTTGAAAGTCAACCGATTTGCACCAAATTTGGTATATGGTCAGATATGACAAAATCAAGATGACCGATCCAAGATGGTGGACGTATTTTTTAAAAATCAACCGATTTGTACTAAATTTGTTATGCAGGGGTTTTTAGGATCTAAAGCTATATTTTCAAAATTTTCAAATTCAAAATGGCGGATTGAATATGCCGGACGTAATGTAGCATAGCACAAAATTGGGTAGACAGTGGTTTTTGGGGTCGTTAAATACGAATCCAAGGTCAGAAATTTAAAATTCAAGACGGCGGACCCAATATGGTGGATTAGTTTATTCAGTTTCCGCGATATTGGCTCCGCTGTCTTGAATTTTAAATTTCTGACGTTGGATTCGTATTAAGCAAATAGTTTTCGGTAACTTAATTGAACTTAATTCGTTAGTGCCGAAAGTCACACATTAATTAATTGCAAAAGTCTGTATTTAAAAATTGACCCAGTTCACAAGCTTAAGATTTTCAATCACTTATCTCTTAACTTTAATTTATATTTTCTTAAAAATTTTAGAGCCTTAAATAATATAAATATAAAAAAATTATTTAATTTTGCCAGAAATCTCTACTGTACAAAAAAAATGTACGGTTGGCATGCTCTATACAAAATAAATTTTTAGTTTTTCTGCAACTATACAATTCTGTGGCAGTTTTATTTTTTTTTTTGTATTAAAAAACTATGCGATTGTATCATAGTAAAGTGGTAGTAGTAGCTACTTTTGTTGTTATATTTGCTGTTTCACATTTGTTCATCTAAAGTTTATAAACACATTTTTCTTAGCAATGAAAAGTTTTTTCGCTCTGAAGCAATTTCATTTCATTTTGCACACTAAGAAAAACATGCACACTCATAGAGCTGCATAGCTGTAAAGTAGGTACAGATGAGAAAAAAAAAAATAAAAAATTTAATGCGCGCAAAGTAACAAAAACTAAATAATTTTTTATTACGCTACAAATTCTTTCTTGAGGCATGGCTTATGCCCTTCAATTTATGACATTGCTACTGAGCGAAAAATAAAGTTCTTAAAAAATATCTTTAAAATTACATACTTGCTATCGAGATGATAAAACATAAACTTTTTTTGAAGGGGTCAACAAATGCTATCCAAAAATTTAAAAAAAAAATATTGATCCAAAAAATTTTAGAAAAATTGCCAAAAAACGGAAAACAAAATATTTATCACAAGGCAGAATAATTTATAATGGCCAGAGTATCTAATGTACTTACTTTTATGTACTAAGTATATTAAGTATGCAAGTTTTTGAGAGATTCATAAACGAAAATTTCTCTCACAATATACCGACTGTAATTTTCCTACAGGGTTTTTTTCCTTTCGCTTGGTTTTAACATGTTATTTTAAATATTTTTTTATTATTTTTATTTTGCTTTTGTTGTTTCTACTGCTGTTGCAATTTCATGTGTACACTTTATATTGTGTTCAAAGGAATGAAAAAAATTCTGCTTGAGAAAATTAAAAACCAGCAAAATTAATTGTTGTTGTCAAAATCATGATTCCAGCTGTTTGTTGTTGTGTTAACTATTTATTTTTGTTTTATTCATATTGTTTTAACAATAAAACAATAAAAACATTGTTTAACATGTTTTTGTGTAAGATCTGTTGTTAATTGTTGTTGTTGTTTTTGTGCAAAATATGTACGTGTTTTTGACATGTAATTGTGTATGAAATTTCCTTAAAACTTGATATTTTCACAAAAAAACAATCGAAAAAATAAAACTTTTACAAAATAAATTGTGAAGCATTTAAAAAGTTTATGTTTCTTTGGGGAATAACATGAATGGCATATTCTATCCATTTAAACTTAATTTAGTGATGCTCTAAGCTCTTGATTTATTTATTTATATTCGTAAAGTATGAAATAAGAAATATTTTTTTGTCATATAATACTCGTACTTACAAGGCTTAAGGGCTTTAAAAATTTATTTAAAATATTTTGGAATATTTTAAAAATGCTCTATCCCAAAAAAAAAAACAAAATTATAAAAAAATATGAGTGCTTCAATCTTATAGTTTTTAACTTTTACTCAAACGTTTTTTATGACTTACTTTCAGTCAGTAATTGTCAGAAAAAAATCATTAAGAAAATTCATCATTCTTAAAAAAGTCAATAGACTAAATTTTTGGTCAATCAGATTCTAAAATGATCTTTTCTTTTTCCTAGTTGATAGGCTCTGTAAACTGATTTTTGGTAAAGTTATGAAATACCAAAGGATAATCAATCTTTTGCATTCGATAGCCCATTCATCAAGAATCAATCGAGCATAATTTTTTCGAAAACTTAATTTTTTAATACGTGCTATTCATCAGAGGTTTTGTTTTTTTAATGATTTATTAAAAAAAAATTTATTATATGTAATATATATCGATAAATAAAGGTAAGGATTTGTTCAAAACTGATGCCTCAAGATGGGATGGAAATTCTCAATTTTCTCACGTAACAAAAAGTATCTACAAATCTTCGCTCTTGGATAGAAAAGCCCTAACTCATGTTTTTGAAATTTTACAGGAGGAGGATAAAACTTTAAAACCTCAAATGAAACAATTTTATAAATGCCATTCCAAAAACTCTTAGTGGTTCAGTTAGGAGCGACTATGACATGAACGATAATGGCAGAAATTTCCAAAAATGTCATTTCCATCAATGATTTTTTTTTGACATTTGATCAATTTGCGTCAAAAATTGCCATTTTCGAAATACAGTCGTGTCTGGATATAGTGAACTAATTTTTTCAAGGCCTATTCATATTATCCAGGTTGTTCACTATATCAAGGTTGACATTTTTTGTTCAAAAACTCGTTTTATTTGCTCAAAATACAAATTTGTATATGTAAATGAGTTAAGTAGAATAAATTTGTAGAAAAATAGAAATGTACATATGTTTATTGAAAGAATCGCGAATAAATGTTTGCTTCTTGCGTTCAGAAATTGACTTTTTGACCGATTTTTCGCGAAAAAGTAAAAATTTTGTTGTTCACTATATCAAAGTGTTCACTATATCCAGACACGACTGTATCTCAAAAACGGCAACACTTACATCTAAGCTTACCATAATTTTAGTCCCTGTGATTACCTATAATATGACGTCATCATTTTCGAAATCTACACTGCCGTTACAGAATTGTGATCATAAATGTGAACATGAATTTGTCCTTTTTATTCTTTTCCTTATATGTATACCCCTCCACCTGGGGAGTAAATCTCTATATATTTACTCTCTTTCCCTTGAGGTCTCAAACTGTTTTTTGATTTACAATAATTTTTCCCTGAGAAAGTGCATTTTTATAGTGACCCAAATTTTTTATGCCTTTTAACTTTAATGAGTAGTGAAAGTATTCACACATAATATATTATAATCTCGAAACATGGTTAATAAACAATTTTCCAATGATTGTTGCTCAGCAATGATGTTTACCATTGTTGTTTAACATCGTTGTCTTACATTATTGCGAATCATTGTTTCTAAATATTGTTGCCTAGCATTGTAGCTAATTTAAATTTTTGCTAAATATTGTTGCTTTAAAATATTGCTAAGCATTGTAGCTAAACATTTTAGTTAAGCATTGTAGCTAAACATTGTTGATAAGCATTGCTCGTAGACATTGTTTTAAGAAAAACTTTCCTTATAATTGTTTATAAATATTGTTTCTAAACATTGTTTTTATTTTATATTTGTTTACAAAACTTTAGCATATAGCAAAAATAATATCATCATGACCGTCACATTTGTTGCGAAATTCGTGATTAATAAATACATTTTTCGAATAACATGACTAAAGCAGACTATTAAAAAAAAAAAAAAAACAATAAAAAACCGACTAAGAAGTATTAAAAGGAATCGTACGTGGTTTTTAAAATTCACAAAAGACTCACGTGCTAGCGATTTCATAAAAGCGCGCAGTAACCTACTTTCAATTTTTGTTGTTGCTGTTGTTTTAACACTTAACTCATCCACTGCAAATTAATACGATGTACGAAAAATACATAAATTTTGTTTAACGCCAAGAATATGTCGCATATCCGATGCGATTTACACCAAAAAAAGGGGAAAAGAGAAACAGAAACGGCAGCATTGAGCGGAAATGGATGCATTCGCATTTAACTTCCGTTGTTTCGACCGACTTTACAGCAGATGTTGCACTCGAACAAATGTAGTAACTCTTGTGATTTTGCTGTTGCCATTGCCGCTGCCGCTGCAACTTTTGTATTTAACGCAAAAGAATGACGTTTTTAAAACACTTGCAAATTATAGTTGGCTAAAAGTTTTTCAACTTTCTCTGAGTCACTTACTGATGCTGTTGTGTAGTTGTTGTTGTTGTTGCTGTTGCTGCTACTGATGTGACAATTACAGCAGCTATTGCAACAACAGCAACAACAACAACTGCAGCACTACTGCATTCAAAAGGCGCTAAATTACTTGTCTAATTGCTGCGCAGCAGAATATATAAAAAAAACTTTTTTGTAAATCATAATTTCTTCTAACATTTGCATTTGCTCTAGAAAAAAGCACTCATACATACATTAATTTTGTAAAAGTGTGTGAATTTCTAGCAACAAAGTTTTTCATACTTCTTTTCTTTCTTCTTTCTTGTTTAAAGCTTTTATAAATACATTTTTAAAGTTAAAGTTCTTTAAAATGTGCCTGGATAATGTTGAGATACAATGCTTGGAAACATTGCTGAGAAACATCCAAACAGCTATTAGGCGGAGAGCCCGCTGTAGAATAGTCGAATATATAAGATTACAGGATAAGTTTCACGGGAATGATAGTAATGCATTTTGGTGAAACTAACCAACCGGGGTTGCCTTACCAAAGCCTGTCCCGATGCCCGAAAATGCCCGAATTTTAGCCAATTTTGATGTGCTAATTTAATGTATAATATTACAGCTCGAAATGTATACCAAATGATAAAACTAAATATAATATGCGGGATTGCATTGTTGAATACTGTCCCAAACATGGGCTTTCACCGGTTTTTTGGGTCAATTTTCATTAATGAATTTAACAGCTTGCAATGTGAGTCAAATGATAGAGATCGACGAACCTAAATAGAATATATACGGTTTCCTTGTCGAATTCTGTCCCAAACAGCTGAAGAAGCAAGTGACTGGAAAACAAAATTAAAAAGATAAAAAGCTTGCAGCACTTACGAACCGAAAGTGTTTACCGCAAGCAACGGAAACAGCTGAAAGAGCCGCCGCATTGAAGACAAAATTAAACAAACAAAATGCATACGGCGATAGCGAATCGAAATTATTTAACTTGAGTAATTGCCTTGAATATAAAGTTACACAAACAAAAAGCATGTGGTTATTACGGACCAAAATGATTTAGCTCGAATAACGAAAAGAGCTGAATATTTTTTGTTATTGTTGTAAGAGCTGGAAGAACTGAACGAGCTCCGCGCTGTTCTTTTTTATTGCTTTTGCTTAGAAAAAATATCAGCATCGGGGTATATTTCTTGAGACGAATGCGGAAATGTCTAACCTACGTCTACTTTGCTCGCCCGAAGCCATACCTATTTTATATTTTTCGGCCGTGGCACTATGCTCAATCAATCGGGCATCCAATCGAGTTTACATGGAAAACGATATTTAAAAGATTTCTTATACCAATCAATATACTCCGATTTTGATATTTTTTCTAAGCAATAGATTAAATACGAGTACTATAGAACCTTCTCGAAAATGCCTAAAAATCATACAAATCGACCCACTGACACGCTTGTCCAATGATCCGATTTGGGTGAAATTTTCGCTCAAGAGCCTCATGTACTCAGCATATATTAGGTTTTGGTACCAGAATTTTGACTACATTTAATTTTTCATACAATTTTGAACCATTCTACTATATCTGATTTTTAAACTGATTTGAAATATGAGTTATTTTATCCTATTCTTATATGTACGTAACTCATAAGACATGAAGACGAAGCGAAGCTAATGTTAGTACGAGAGTACTACATTAGTGGTTGGCTTTTAGGGCCTTGAATAACCTAAATGCGGCCCCTACTACTTAATATGGATGTTTCAATCATAATGTTTTTTGTTGTCTAAGAAACACCTATCTGAGGTATATACATTAACAAACAACAATAAAAATGTATATCAGATGAAACCACATACATACATACATACATATTTACTCATCTGCGTATAAACTCACACAAATGTACTCTCGACACATAAATTTCCATAAAATATGGACTGCATGTAAAAATGTAAAACTTTGTCATTAATTAAAAACTCTGCATCCTGCACATCCTGCGTGGAAATTAAAACTTACAACAATTAAGGCTCGTCGAATATTGGTTTTTCTTTTTCTATTTTTTTTTCATGCATTTTGATTTTTATTTCTTGCAAAATGTAAATGAGAAATAAAATGATATTGGTGTGAACGACAGCGTTAAAATGAACGAACATATCTATCTACATACATATACTATGTACAATTCTTGTGCTTCGCTTCTTTTGTTCTACTTTCGTTTTTCTTTTTTATTTATGTGATCACTTTTTTTCCACTGTTGGTTGAGTACACGAAAAGTATTCACACCGCGAAAACATTAATTGCCACTGAGTGTTGCTGCAACTTGGCAACGAATAGAAAATATCTCGAGCTGTTTTTTTCGAAAAATATTTTACATTTAAAATTTTTGTTTCCAATAAAAAAAGCATGATATTTTTTGTGTACGAAAAACTCACTCAAACATTTTACTTCATTTTAAACTTTCTTTATTGGTTTAATTTTTTTTAATATATTTATTTTTAATGAATGAATAGAAAATAAAATAGAAATAGAAACTTTCTGCTGTAATTTAAATTGCAATTTAATAAATCGTAGGTGGGTTTGGCCGGTTTGTCTTTTATTGCACTTCCGTTTTTGTTGCTATTACCACTTGAATCATATACAGATAAAGCACATCATGCTCATATACATTGACGTACGCAATAACGATTATCGCGATAATTAATCGATAATGATGCTACCTTGTGCAAACTTTACTTGCATTGTTTTACTGGTGCTGCTGTTGTTGCTCAGATGCTGCTGCTTTCCTCAAAGGATTTATTAAATCCAGCTAAAGCAGTAATGCCAAACACAATTTCCTTTTCTTTTTGCCCGGTTAAATGTCGTCGGGTGGCATATTCGAACATTTATGTATACCCAGCAAACATCTGGAAGATTATTGAATCTTTCATCCTCCAGGCGATAGTTTTATCACTCTTTAAGAAGAGCTAAATTGGCATTTTAGAACATTTTTTAAATTTCATATTTGATAATGCATTATGATTCGTTACTATCGCTCTCGCGTGTTCATAACCATTGTCTCAGTGATTGTTAATAATGCTTTCATGATAAAAAATGTTTGCTGGGTACATATATACCTACATATTTGTGAACGAACTTTGTGTATACATATGTTCGTATACATACAATAAACATTTACGTACCTATTAATCCTGCAAAAACTGCGTCCCAAGGTGTTCTTCTCCTATATGCTATGTTTGTTGTTAACTGGCGAATATAACATTGCTTTGCCATTAAATTTCCAGCATGCGATACACCCATGGACAGTATTTTCGACATTCGATTTAACAAGAGGTAATATAAAAAGCGCAATAAAATAAAAGTAGCAAGCATTAAGCATTGTCGTTCACATCAACTGATTCAGCTGAAGATAATCAAGGATCAGATACTTCACCAGTCCTTTCCAGACTAGCGACATAGCTATAGCTTCATGGCAATTGAGCTGGAAGGTCCTAAAGTTTCGGTCTAATGTATTGATATGTAATGGGTGCAAATCAGAATATCAATTTTTTTACTTCAGTATAATGCCCTTATATTTCAGTACTCTATTCATACTTCTTTTTCAATATTTCTATACTTTCGGGAAATTTAATTTTAACAATAATAATAATAGAGTTTAGCTGCTACAGCTATTAGTCTTCTTAGCTATTTAGCTTGAAGCTTTAAATCAAATAAAAAGCTTTTTGATAAATAATGGTGATAATATAGCATTATTGGAAACAGTCGATGTATGCATGGGCGGAACACACCTTTCACTAGCTTTATTTATTCTTAACACTGTTGTTTTTAGAAAACCATATCTTACTGATGATGTATTGGTCTTTAGACTTTTATTTGTTTTCTTCAGAGTCCAACAACAACACTTACATATCTGAAATTTACATTTTAAATTTATCTCATCTTGTTTAACTTATAATCTAACAAAATATACATTGCATACAAGAAACACCCACTGGTTAAAATGTGTGCCTAAGAAATATTTCAGCTCAGTATTGTCAAATTCAATTTGTTATTTTTTTCGCAACAGCGCATTTGAGTTTTGTTGAAATATCTTATAATCCATGAACATTAAATGTGAGTTTAGTTTGACTGGAAAGTCACTGCCAGCCATCGTTAGACAGTTCAAACATTTGAATGTGAATACATTGTTTGTTCTTTTGGCCATAACACGGTACAATGCAACTGACAGCATTGTAAAACCCAACGGTTGCTAGTTGCCGTAAAGATATCAATGTTCAATGAAATTTCAAACAGAGTGCAAGGAAAATGCTTGAGGTAAAACTTTATACGATTCAAAAGACGTATGCTGAAGCAGAAGCAATAACGATTGAATAGAGAAAATGATTTCAAGCACCAGCACACAAGTGCCCAGTTATTAAATATCGTCCGCTCGGTCTAATCACTGGAGAGTACATACGAGAATTAAGAATAACAGATGGTATTATAAAAGTGCTTACAAAAGCCTTTTAAACGATTTATATACCGCTGACAAATACAAAATTTTTAGTTTGCACTTTCATAACTACATATTTTCGGCACTATATACCCTTGTAATTACCAGTAGCTTCCTGTGTGTACTCTTATGTTGTTAACTTTTTCCAAGAAATTAAAAACTTAAAAATACCACTCATACACTATGAATAACATTGTTATCGAAAACAATATTTGTTTTAAATCAGCGGTGGGCAAGAAAATCTAGAAAAAGGGCGCAACAACAAAATCAAGCAATAACAAACGAAATCTTAAAGTTTTTTTGCTTTCATTTGCAAGTTCGTAAACAGCACAAAAAAAAACTACAAACAAAAACAATTCTTACATTCGTCAAGTCACAATGCGGCACCGTTGCTAATGCCTTTGCGTGTTGTTTTTGTTTTCATTTGAACTCAACTAAACGTTGTGCGCCAATAGCGTTGAAATTCTGCGAATTATTTTTTGATTGTTTGAGCGTTGAATAACGGTTCAGGCAATGAGGGCGGAAAGGGCCACTATGTGCCCATCGTTGTTTTAGATTAGAAAATTTAGTAAAAAGTTTTATTCGTTCGAAATTTGTAATATTTAGAGCTTGCTCATTTTGAAGACTAAGGTGCGGGTCGTGTTTTGACTTTATTATAGAATAGTGTTTTTTTTTTAGAAAAACGTAGTTAGAAATATTAAAAAGGAGCCAGATGTAACCCTTCCCTCGATTATTTTATCTCTAAATGCATATTTTATTTCGATTACTTTCCGAATTGTAAAAAAAATAGGTACCTGATCTACATTTCTAAAAACTTCCGACCAACAAATTAATAGTGAAGCAGAAAATGAACGTAAATTTCACCTCACCAAAAAGCCTCCTCTGCGTTCCACTATAAGTACCTGGAGACCGACCACTGTTCGGTTTTTCGTTTTGAGGTTGAAAAAATCGAAAAAATATGGAATTTGTTGAAAAAAGTTGACTTTTCACTTTCACGCTTCAACTTCTCTTTACTTTTTTCTGTTCCATTTTTTTCAACAATTTTGCTTCGTTTTTAGTTTCGTCAAATTGTGGTCTGATGCAAAAGTGTTTATAAAAAGAGTGGATTGGGACCAAGAGTGAATAGAAATGAAAAGGATAATGCAAAATGGCTCGATTTCATTTAAATTGGACACTAAATCGACTGAGATATCGCAGCATTTATATAAAAGAGCGCAACCGATTGTACAGTTAGTACGAGGGGTAAAACCTATAAGCCACTTTGGTACAAAAACTTATCGCACCTTATTACGTTTAGCGGTTGGTGCTATTTTTTAAATTTTATTGCTGTAAGGATATTTTCCTTGTTCTTCGGCTTATCCCGGAGGTAATCACTCCATAAGTGACAACTCATCGAGGCGGTTCACCCCGAGTAACGTTGGGTCACTTAAAGTCACTTTGGTTCACGAACTTCGTAAACATCCAAAAAAAAAAAAATTCCACGCACCGCAAAACGTTATTAGGTGCGCAAAGTTTTTACACCAACGTGGCCAATAGGTGTTATAGAGCAATTCTACAAAAATCGCACGCAAACCGCAATATCACGATTTTCACTCATCTCGGTGACTCCAAGTAACCCAAAGTGACTCGTGGTGAACCACCTCGAAGAGTAGTCACTTATGGAGTGATTACCTCCGGGATAATCCGAAGAACAAGGAAAATATCCTTACAGTAATAAAATCAAAAAATCGCACGCACCGCAAGACATAATTAGATGCGCAAAGTTTTTACACCAACGTGGCCAATAGGTGTTGTAGAGCAATTCTACAAAAATCGCACGCAACCCGCAATACCGCGATTTTCACTCATCTCGGTGACTCCAAGTGACCCAAAGTGACTCGGGCTGAACCACCTCGATGAGTAGTCACTTATGGAGTGATTATCTCCGGGATACTCCAAAGAACAAGGAAAATATACTTGCAACAATAATTATCAAAAAATCGCACGCATCGCAAAACATAATTAGGTGCGATAAGAGTTTGCACCAACGTGACCTATAGGTGTTATAGACCAATTCTACCAAAATCGCACGCAAACCACAAAATTGCGATTTCCACTCACCTCGGTGACTCCAAGTGACCCAAAGTGACTCGGAGTGAACCGCCTCGATAAGTAGTCACTTATGGAGTGACTACCTCCGGGATACTCCAAAGGACAAGGAAAATATCCTTACAGCAATAATATCCAAAAAATCGCACGCATCGCAAAACATAATTAGGTGCGATAAGAGTTTGCACCAACGTGGCCTATAGGTGTTATAGACCAATTCTACAAAAATCGCACGCAAACCACAAAATTGCGATTTTCTCTCATCTCGGTGACTCCAAGTGACCCAAAGTGACTCGGAGTGAACCGCCTCGATAAGTAGTCACTTATGGAGTGACTACTTCCGGGATACTCCAAAGAACAAGGAAAATATCCTTACAGCAATAATATCCAAAAAATCGCACGCATCGCAAAACATAATTAGGTGCGATAAGAGTTTGCACCAACGTGGCCTAAAGGTGATATAGACTAATTCTAAAAAAATCGAACGCAAACCACAAAATCGCGATTTTTTCTCATTCGGTGACTCCAAGTGACCCAAAGTGACTCGGAGTGAACCGCCTCGATGAGTAGTCACTTATGGAGTGACTACGTCCGGGATACTCCAAAGGACAAGGAAAATATCCTTACAGCAACAAATTCCGCAAATCGCTCAGGACGCACTAAGTGGTCAAATATTAAAAATGACCACTACAATATTAACACTACACCACTGTAATTAAAAGTCTATTGGAACAAAAAATTTTTTTTATTTTTCGTGCTTTCTCTATCGATTGGAACAAAAAATTTAAAAAAATTACTCCCATAGTACACTAAATAACATTTAACGTTTTTCGTACGTATGGGAGGTGCCACGCCCACTTACGCAATCCCGTTGAAATCCATATAATTTCAAAGCTTATAGTAATCGACACCTCTACACCAAATTTAAAGAAAATACCTCCCATAGTGCACTAAATACAACATTCAACGATTTTCGTATATATGGGACGTGCCACGCCCACTAACGAAATCTCGTCGAAATCCATTTAACTTAAAAATTTTTGGTAACCGACATCTCTGTACCAAATTTTAATGAGATTACTCCCATAGTGCACTTAATATAACATTTAACGGTTTTTGTTTGTATGGGAGGTGCCACGCCCACTGAAGCAATCCCGTCGAAATGCATTTAATTTCAAAGCTTATAGTAACCGACAACTCCTCACCAAATTTTAAGAAGATTACTCTCATAGTACAATAAATATAACATTTAACCTGTTTTGCTTGTATGGGAGGTGCCACGCCCACTGGTACTATTACACCCATTTTTCGTCTTGAGGTACCTTATAGCAAGTATATCCACCATATGAAATTTCAGAACGATTGTGTTGTTAATTCTCTTATTATAATGTTTATAAATATTGTGGGCTGTGCCACGCCCTTAAACGAATTTTGCCAGTATAGTGACATAGCATGTTATGATGACTGCTCTTAGTGGTATTATCTATAAAATTTTTATGAAAATCCTCAGTGCCGTTTTTGAGTAAAATTGAATCAAAATTTTCAATTATTGAAAAGTGCCACGCCCACTTTTCCGATTCCGCCCACTTTTGGCAAAATTTAAGACATTTATGATCTGCATCTGTGTACCAAATTTCATCACAATATCTTGAATAGTTTTCAAGATATGACGTTATGAAAATAAAAGTTTAGGGCTGTGCCACGCCCCTCCAGGAGCCTTTGATAAGTTAAAACCCAGCCCAATCCTAATTTTGTTCACATATGTACCTAACCCCCAAGTTTCATCAAAATCGCTGCACCCGTTTTGGAAATAAAGTCTGAAAATATATAAATATATATATATACATACAATTTTAGCTCGTTTAATAATAGTAGATACAATATAATTTTACCACATTATTTGTGTGTATGTACATATGTACTTATTCATAGGTCACGCAGCATACACACATGTATAAGTATATGTAAGTATGTAGCTGTTAATTAGAAAGCACATTATGCTAATTCTTTATGAAGCTGCTTATGAAATTGGCAAGGTTTACCACCACATTGCCTGTTGTAGTCGCTTACAAGAGTCCTTGAATATAAAATTGAAATTTCTGCAAAATCAGCTTATAACGTTCACTTAAAATACTAGGTACGTTTATACAACCAACTTGATATGGTTTTTTTTTTTTTCTATACAAACACTAAATGTTAAAAGGTTCTTTAGAAATAAAAACAATTTCATAAAATTTATTTATTTCTCTAAAACTAATATAATTTATCACAATTGCATTTCTATTAAATTTATGGGTTAAAAAGGAAAGAACAAAATTCAATTGCTCATAAAATAAAATACAAAACTTTGTATATAAAACTTTCTTAAGTTCATACTTTTGATAGCAACTGACAACTTTAACGTTAAAGCAAAATAAAAACGTAAACTTTTGATGGGTGTCCCTAGAGACTCGTACGTTTCTACATCAGTAACTTCTATGTGAAGAAAAATAAAAGGATAACTCGCTCAAATCATCTGCATACAAATTAATAAGTTAAAAGCCATCCGACAGCTTGACAACAAGGTCGTCTCGTCCGTCTCTTTTGCTATTTTATTTTGTTTTGGGGGAAATCTAGAATTTCTGTCGCGTGCAGCAAAAGCAATGTGCAGAAAAATATTCGTTCATAAAAATAACAACAAAATGTTGTTTAATAAAACTTTAATTTTATGTACCACGTCGTATATGCGGTGATAGTAAACACAGGAAAATTGTTGGGCATTTTAAAATATGTAGTTAGTGTGATTCATGTAAACTTGCATATGAATCATTCATTCAAAGGAAATGGTAAAAATGTATTATATGTATAGGGTGTTTTGTTTTTAAAGTAGTTTGGGTAGAAATTTTTGAACTTACAGTGATTTAAAAAAATGCCACATTTGGTTGAGCGAAATTTCTATCCGCTATCACTTCTCAATCTATTTCATTAGTAAAAAAAAGTATGTAAGTGTGTAATTGAAATACACACCAAAAATGAAACTTGATCATCGAAATGCCGAAAAATCGTGATTATTTTCAAAAAATATCGAAAAATTCAGTATCGAACAGTAACAAAAAAGTAAATATTTCTTGAATAGTATTAAAAAACTCAAGAGTTATAGAATGATATCAGATAGTATAAAAATAAAACAATGTCGTTAAAAATCGAACAGAATAGAAAAACATCCGAAATAACTATAAAGAATCACTAGTATCACCAAAAAAAAGGGCGATAAGTATGAGCCCACCCGACACAAAGTCCAATTTTATTGTTGAAACCGTAGATTTTCTCGTAAAATTTACGAAGAAAACTATCGTACTCGAAATCGATTCGCGCATTAACGAACCTATCCAAGTCGAAGATTTGTTTATTTATCGAAAAGTCTTTTGTTTCGTACTTACTTCGATATTAAATATTAAGTGCTTGAGAAAAATATTGAAGACAGCTTTGTGCTCTAAAAGAAGGTTTATTTGGCCATATTTTCACTTTATTAAGCTAAAAGTATTTTTTGAAAGAATCATATCATTTTGCTTATGACCTAAAAAAGTTGCTAAGACATTTTCTTCTAAAAAATAGAGATTTATTTTGTTTGAAGGTAAATTAAAGCGCATGTAAACTAAGTTTGAATCCAAATTTGTTTTTTAATTTCAGATATTATTTTATGCTATTTATTTCTTAAAATAATATATCATAAATTATTGTATTTTTTAAATTAAAAAAAAAAAATAAAATAAAATTGGTTTCACTTAATGTTTATGTGTGTTATATTTCGTTTTGAAGTTCATCCTTTATATTTACATCCTACATGGCATATCAAATATAATTTTGTTTATCATTTTCGTTTGCTTGTTACGCTCACGCTTTGTTGAATTTCAGTACATACATGAAGAAAGACCTGCAGCAATAAAAAACATCTTAAATTTCATTTCCAAATTTTGCCATTTTCATATCTAACTGACAGCATTTTTTCTTATGTTTATTATTCTTTTTCACTTCAACACCAACACAAATAAAAATTCTGATATTCTGTCAAGCAGCTGCTGCTCTACCGCATTTCTTTTCTGTTGCCAAAAATTCAAACTGAACAAAGCGACAGCCAACTGCAGTCAAGTAATGCATGCGATACGTGCAACATTAGGGTGTCAATCGTATTTTTGTAAAATTTCAGTTTAAATGATTTTAGAAAATTTTTTTTTATCAAAGTGCTATTATTTTTGAAATTTAGAAGCGAAATTAATTGTGCAAAAAATCGCTTAAAAAATAACTAGAAAGTAAAATAAAAATGGCTTTAAATTTAAAAAAAAAAATTTTTTCTAATAAAAAGAAACTCTTTCAAAAATTAAATAAAAAATTCTCGAAAAATCGTTTGTTAAAGGGATGTCAGACTTTCAAAAAATTAACTATTAAGAGCGACTTTAACTGTTTTTGAAGAGGATATAATATAGATATTCCTGTATCAAAAACATCGCTGGCATACTTAGTAAACAAAATTTGGCATCACTACTGCAAAATGCGATTCTACAACATTAATTTTTCATATAAAAGTTTTTGTAAGTAGGTAATCGCGTTAAAAAAAACACGGCTATTTTCAACATTCCTAAAACGTTGTCACTATTAAGTTTTGTACTGATGAGTCTCCTGTTGTAAAGGAAACCTAACGACGAATGCGATTACTCTATTGTTGAGCGTCTAAATTAGTTTTAATGGCTGTGAATATATCCTTGGGGATTCGCTAAAGAAAGTGGTGGAGGAGAGGGAGGGCGGGGGCGAAGAGAAGTTACGGTGTAAGCTAGCGTGCTTGATAGTATGCTGTGATTTGTGCGCTGCTAGCGTGTGCATGTTCCATCGTTGTTGCATCAACTGCAACAAAATTATTGTCGTTAAGTCAGCACCTCGCGTGATCACTTTCTTTTGTATGTAAGCACTTAATCTTTTTTAAAGGTGTTTTTCAAAATCACTATTTTATTTTAAAAGCTTTATTACTTAATAATTTCACATTAAATTGGAAAGAAAAATTATGAAAAAAGCAAACATTGTGCATGCAAAGTAAGTAGGTTCAGGTTTCCAAATTGCTAAACAATTTTTAGAATGTTGATTGTTTTTAAGATCCTAAAGATTTGGTGGTTGCTTTCATTTCAGTTTTTAAATTTAAACTTTTTTACAACAAAATCAAATTATTATACTCACAAAATGTGTTTCATGCTGACTTAATTATAATATTGTTTTATTTGTTGTATTTTACCTGCAATAAAAAATAGAAAAATTAATTTCAATGTGCTGAACTATTAGTAGATAAAAAATCAGCAGGCTCAAGGCACACAAAATTCAAAAGTTTTCTTTGAAATGAAAGTGATATGAAGGCAGTCCCGCTGAAAATATTTAAAATATAAAAATCAGACTTTAAACCTCAATGAAATAATAACAATGTGCGAGAAAAAAAAGAATCGATTTTTTGAATCCAAATCTCTATACGAAATCTAATAGCGCTATGACCACTTAATGTTACAATCAAGGCATTTCGCTATCTTGGTCAAATATGCTTTTGTTTAGGATCAAAGCATCATATAAATATGGGTTATATGCTTACATACAAGGGTGTTTATTTTGAATTTTTTGTATTTTTATCTGCCTATATCTTAGCATTGGGCTTAAAAGTAATTCTCACAAAATTTCAGCTTCCTAGCTCAAACCAGCGGTGCGAACAGAGTTTGTGTCCGATTCCATTGAAATTTGAAAAAAAATCGTAGAAAAAATCTGCCTTAGTTATATGAGAGGCGCCACACCCTGTTGTCAAACCACGTCCACATTTTTCGTGTGACTGAAAGGCGTCTTTTTTTTTGCGTGTTCATGGTTTAGCATAAGACCCATAAAAAAAATCTCTCAAAAATTCAGTTTGCTAGACCTGAGTACCGCCCAAAAATTTTGTTTTCTATGACTTTGATAGGAAAAATAAATTCGCTGTGTGATATGCTACCGAATATAGCAAAACAACGTGATTTTTGCATTTTTAGGTTAGAATATCGCAAGAACCTGACGTTATGATGTCAGATTCGACTCAGCACACCAGAAACCTTCGGGAAGTATACTTGGTCTCTGTAGCTGGAATTTTGTCCAATTTTTCAGGCCACAATTTGTGGTGTTGAATTAAACACCTTGGAAATTTTTCGGTGTGCTACGCACAACACAAGCTCTGTTATTATTATTTTTTAAAATCAATATTCTTTGTGGAAACCATTTTTGTTAATTTCTTAAAAAAAAGTTTACGATGTAAATAGCAAGTTTTGAAAAAAAATGTATGCCTCATTTGTTAAAATACTTTTTTTTCTATTTCAAACCTTATCATCTAGAAATTTTTGACATAAAATAAAATCTTTTAAGCCAGTAAGAATGTTTATTTAAACAACAAAAATTTAATTTAAACTGCTGGCAAAGACTCTACCGGTACGTTTGCTCTCCCAAGGCTATGATTTCACTCTTCAATGATTTTTATCACTGGCACGTTTAAATTGTTATACTTAGCTATCATTGTTGCTGTTGTCGTTGTGGTTGTTGTTGTTGTTGTCAAATTTGTCATTGGTACTTGTGGTTCTTACTGTAGTTGATATTATTTCTAATCAACATCAACATCTTTTCTACAACTCCTTCATTTTTCCCAAATGAATCCATTGCTGCTCTTACTTTATTTTTTCTACTACTTTTTTTTACTACTATTTTCTATTGTGCGGCAAGAAACGTAATTTCTGTCAAGTGTTATCGAGACATTGCGGCAAAGAATAGTATATAGTACTCGTATAAGCTGTATTGTCATTTCCTTTCTTTTGCTTCTGTCATACGGTTTAAATATAAATTGACATACAGTATATGACAGAACCGTAAAAGAGTGCCAGCTAATGCAAGTTTATGAGGGAAACTTTAAAAAGCTGCACGTTTTTATTTTTTATTTTTAAATTTCTGCATTGTTTTACATGTTTGGTGCATATTCATTTCGAGCGCCGTGTATTTTTATGTAAAGCTTTTTAAAATTCCATATTAACATATTGTTGCAACGGAGCATTTAACACGGCTGACTTTTCATTCCATTTAAATATCAATGAACAATTCCTTTGAAGTATACATTTTTTTTTTAAAGGATACCCACGCGTGCCCCACAGACATGTTAGGCTGTATTTTTGCACCATTAAGCTATCACAGTCGTTTCCACCTGAATTCATTATTGCATGCTTAGGTTATTTAATAAAGGAACGTTTTCAAATTCTATATTGCCTATTTTCGGTGTAGTTTATAAGAGAATATTGTTAGGCGTTTTTGCAAAGCTTTTGGAGTTAGCACTTGTTTCATTGAAATCAAATGTTTGAAACTTTTATACACCTAATATACATATTTACTACACCATCTGATGGCATTTCCACTGCCATACAGCCAGCTGACTGCCATACATATTAATATGCTAAAATCAAGGTTGCCAAGTGGCCGGAATTTTATGTCAAAGTCGGGGGCCTGGTAGAAATTCAAAATTTCTGATATAGCAAGAACGAATTGAACGATTTTTTGACATGGATTTTTGTTTGACGAACAAAAAAAAAGGCTAATAGTGTTAAATCGTACAATCTCGGACGCCAATAGTAGTCTTCATCTCGAGATATCGAACGTTCAGGAAATTTGTAGTGAATTTTCACTGCTTTAATTTTCCAACAAGTTTTGTAAGTGTGTATCTATCCATATTTAACTCTAAATAGCTTACCTTATTTAATACTTCTTAAAAGCTAACCATTCGTCATTTTGACGAACACAAATTTTTTTGTTTTTTAATTTTTTTTTCTTTGGCACAACAAAATTTTTTTATTCTTATTTTGGAAATTTCTTTAAATTTAGAACTTTAACACTAAAAATTAAATAGCAAAAGCCTTTAAAAGTATCAATACATTTTTAACGTATAAAAAACTTACACAAAAGCTAACCATTCGTCAAAATGACAATCATGTGGCCTAATATCAAAATCCGAAATACTCACCAAGTGCGCTCTTCCACCATAAGCAAGCTTTCAGCGACGATTGACGCGATAGTAACAGCGTTAGGGGTAAATATCTGACTGATGTTCGTCAAAATGACGAAGGTTAGCTATAGCGGTGTTTTATTCGTTTTGGTTAAACCAAAATTCCATACAACTGCGTGAACCAGCTCAATTTCTAGTTCAATTGATTGAACTTTTTTTGTCCATGCTATGTTATGCTTAATTCGAAAAATAGATGTCGCACATAGCAAGTAGTTCTAGACACAAACCTAAAATAATAAAATTTTTTTGGCAGCATTGCTTGAATTTTGCAGTTACGGTTTTAGGTCACGCGGGGCCTTATGCAAGCGGTAAGTGCTGGGCCCAAATATTAAAATTAAATCACATAATAAAAACAAAAACAAAGATGAATCAACAGTCATTAATCGCTGCTTTGATTCTGCTTTCATTTTTCCTTTTTTATATAGATAACGTCAAATAGATTTGTTCTTCATCTTCTATCGTCGATTTTTTTCTATTCTCGGAAAACGAAAGAAAAACATTGGTATAAGCGTCTGCGATGCTATAGAACAGTCCAAAAGCAATTGATACCAATTTCTTGAAAAAAAAAAATGTAATGAAGCGTAAGGCCCCTTACCGTGCTAGGCCCCGTTCAAACATACGAGTTTGCTGGCTATCAGAACGGCTCTGATTTTAAAACAGAACACTGTCATGCCACCTAGTGGTCAGTACCAGAATTAAAAAAGTTTAAGCTTTTGCGTTTTATTTACTTTTAGGTTTAACCAAAACGAATAAAACACGGCTTATCTAGGGTTAATAACCTCCAAAAATCGCGTTCGAGGATGCGATTGTGTCGATTTGAAACGATAAGCTAAATCATTTTTTCAACTCTTTAAACTCAATTTTCCCAATATGGATTTTTTCAAATTTAGATATTTAAAAGCTCACAGCTTTTCAAGTTCTGGGTTGTTTTGGCTAAATAATTACTTGTTTTATTGGTCATACTGTCTGCGCTCTGTAAGAATGTGACTAAATCTCAATTTTTATCTGTGGCAAGATAAAGTTCATTTGCGCAGATTACATCACATGCTAAGTACATTTAACTACAGTTTTTATGCAGTTGTAGTGCAATAAATTTTTTTTATTTCGTTGAACTTGGTTGTGCATTTTGAAATAAAAAGAACGTGATCAGTCATAGCCATGAAAAATAATTTAACGAGAACAAGTTTTCGCGAATTACTCTTTCAACCGGATTCGATTTGAATGCAACAGTCTGTCGAATCCCTTAATTTGGATGCCTTTGCATAAACATTAAATCAGTGTTTTTAATGCTTTTATATCCTTATTTTTGTTTTGTTACTGCTTGATAAAAATTTTATTAAACTTTTAAATTTTTATACCTTTAAGTATGCAATAGTTTTTTTCTTTTGTTAAACAATTTGTTTTATACGAGTACTGACAACATTGAAACTTTTACAATAAAAAGTGTAAACATTTTATTTTAAATTTCTTATGCAATGAAAAGAATTGCTTTCATTGCAACAATAAAAGAAAGAATGAAAGAAATCTCAGATTTATTTCATGTCTTAATAACGTTGACTCTGCGCAATTGCTTTTCTTTGTCGCTTTCGTTAGTGGTGCCTCTTTTTTTTTATTTATTTTCTTCTTACGCCTTTGTTTAGTTTTTATTGCTTGTCGTTGATATCGTCATTTCTTCGCATCCGGTTTATGTGACTACTAACGCATACACCCAAGCGTACACACATGCACACATACTTTCAATCATCTCACAGTTACACACATGGCTAACCAAAGAATTAAATGGATTCAATTTTATGTGTTGTCAGTAAAAAAATAGTCGTTGAAAGCAAGCAATAATCTCATACACTTCACACTCCAACACTTTCGTGTGAATCCGTAGCTATGCACTCAATTTGTGTGATAGCAAGCATGGTTTTATGTTTTGGATTTAATTTTTAAGTAATCTGACGGTAATCTGCAGGACATTGAATTAAAACTTCAATATTATTAAATGAATTATATTTTATTCATACACTCAAGTTTCTTATCTCAGAGGACTAAGATGATATATGATCTCTCCGAAACTGAATATTTTAGAGTTACAATGCATTTAAATTAAAATTAAAGCGTAAAGCGTAATAAGTTATATACACAAAAAAACTCGTAAGTGATGTAATCCTGCAAAAAAAAAGAAAAGAAAAATAAATTAAACAAATTGAAAATTAAATAAACAAAAAATACTTAAATGAGTGATACATACAGCGTAGTAATTAAAAAAATCAGCTGAACGAACAAAACATTCAGTTGGACAAAGCAGAAATCAATCGTCAAACAAAAATAAAGTGATTTATAATAAAAAAAACAGTCCTGAAAAACAAAAATCTCTAGAAGCAAATTGATTGACAAAATTAAAGCATAAAATAGAATAGTGAAACAACACATGCACGTGCATAATAAACATACAAAAAACTTGGATAAACAATTATCGTTTGGATAAACAAAAATGTCAAGCTAAGGAATTCCATTGAAATCACTTCAAAATAAAATTATCTAGGCACAAAAAAAAAAAAAAACAATTAAATAAAATTCTATTTTAAAAGTCCTCTAAACAAATCAGATAAATCATTAAAAACGACTTTAATATTCAAAAATTCAACTGCAAATTGAAGAAAAGAAAAAAAATTTAAAAATCCAATTGCACAAAACAAAAGAAAAAAAAAACAATTAAGTCCACAAACGAAAAAAAAAACATTTGGGAAGTTTTGTCAGTTTAATACGAATTTGTGAATACAAATCATTTTCTTCTTCTGTATCCCTCATCTCTTGCCGATAAAATATAATTGATAAAATGTTTTTATTCTGCTGATTTATTGAGATTTTATAATTACTTTGACAAAAACGTTAATTTTAGAAGAATATGTCTCTCAAATGACATAAATTTTAGGAGGCGTGAGACCGCTCATAGATATCTACAGCCATGATCAGATAAATAGCATATATTTTCTTAAGTTTAAAAAAGTTAATTTCATTGACAGGAACTTATTTTTCCAGAACTATGGATATACAGTAATTTAACTTAATGTTCAGCAATAAAAGTTGAAATCAAAATTAAAAAATTTTGAATAATTTAAAAGAAATGGCTCACATAGCCATTATGAGATGTTCATATAAATAGCACAAATACTAAAGTTTGGAAATTTTTTTATTTACAATGTTGAAATTTAAAAAAAATCTGCATGTGAATAATTAAGTATGATTAATTAATTTTATGTACTAAGTCCCTTATTTTGTATGACCGCTTCGCATCTTCGGCTCAAGCTCTCCACAAGCCTTTGACACCTCTTCTTAGGAAAGAATACAAAGTTTCTTGAGCTACAATCCACAAATCGTCCAAATTTTTGGATATTCTTATTCCATAGATTTGCCTCTACATCCATGTAATGGTTGAATTTGAACCACTGGGCGAACTATAGTAATATTTATTATGTTATATTTAAAGACCATGTAACAAATTTTGATAGCACTTGATATAGACATTTTACGAAAAGAATATATACGGGACGTAAAATGGACAGGATTGCTTAATTGGACCTTAAGGTATAGGAACTCATTGAAGCAAAAAATCAACGATTTTAACGTTATGAAATTTCGTTAACAAAGATATAATACGTTGTATAATATAAAACAATAATGGATATAAATTGGTATAGAAATTGATTTTCTTAAAACATTTTTGATTTAGAAGAATGTTTGATTTGCTTGTGAAGTATGCAACATTTACTAAACACACTCAATTTTTAAATTTATTTTTTAAGACGTTTGTAAACTTTGTGATTTACTGCAATCCTTCTAGTACCGAAGAAAGAATTTTCTGCTTAATTTTATATGCAAATTAATAATTTTTAAAAAAAATCATATAAAAAAGTAGTGATTTTAGATAACGCTTAACGTAGGTATATCCACCGTGTGTACATAAGACGATAAAATTTCTGCACTATTCAATGTAACAAACTTGAAAGCTCTTTTGCGTTAGTGACTGTCGCATAAGTAGAATAAATAGATCAAATGAGTAATGTAAACTTTTTGAATTTTTTTTTTCAAAACCTGCATTAATTAAATACCGCAAAGAATGGGGGAAACTTTACTGCTTTTTCAAGCATTTAAAGAAAAGGTAAACGTTAGCAAAAAAGTTTTTACCCCATTTTCCTTGTGCTACTTAACTTTTATTATAAATTTACATTTGAATTTGCAGTAGTTTAAACTTTTTTTTTTCTCGTACCTATTCAACATGCACCTCAAAGTATGTGTTGAAAATTTTTATATCAATTTTTTCTTTCACTTTTCTTCTGCAGTTGTGAATATAAAAAATAATTAATTGCTATAATTATGATGTAGCAGCGTTGAAATAATAAAACAGAAATTAAAATTCCAAAAAAAAAAATGAGCAAACTTTTATGCGTTGCAAGCATTTAATGTTTAATATTTGGATTTTTTTTTCTGCACTTAATTAGCAAAAGGCATACACGTTAAAAAAAAAACTTTCTGCCACTGCCATTGCTGCCTTATTAGTGTCAAGGGATTTAATAAATTCAAATTTAAAAGAATATGCAATTTAAAATTGGGTTACACCAGGAGTTGGTGCCTAGTAAAAAAAAAAAAAATATGTATTTGCATATACTTTTACATATACATTTATCATTTTTATTTCTCTGTATCGGTTGCGACGGCATTCATAAATATTAAAAGCTGAATGTTTAACGCCTGTATGCATGCTATAAAAATATTCAATGCGGTTGAAAATTGCTATTTATTTTGCTGCATCTGTTTTAATTACTACAGTTATTATTTCACATTTTTTTTCATTGATTTGTATAATGATTTAATGGATTTTTTTGTTTAAGTTGCAATTAATTGTGGAAAATAATATGCAGTATTTAAATTGTAATAATGAAAGTGGTAACGCACTGCAATATTTCATTTTTCATAAGTCATTGACCGGATTATTAAAAACTTTACCATAAATAAAAAAAAGTGGCTTTAGTTAATTGAAATAAAATAAAAATAAAAAAAATAAAAAATTAAAAAAAATAAAAAATTAAAATAAAAAAATAAAAAATAAAAATAAAATAAAAAATAAAAAGAAAATAAAAAATAAAAATAAAATTAAAAAAATAAAAAAGAAGAAAAAGTAAAAGAAAAAATAATAAAAAAAAAATTAAAAAAAAAAATTAAAAAAAATAAAAAAGAAGAAAAGAAAAAGTAAAAGAAAAAATAATAATAAAAAAAAAAATTAAATAAAAGCTATTTAAAACTAGGAAGGTGGGTCAAACCTTGACATAGAAAACTTTTCGGGCATGGAATCGATGTTTTCATCTTCTCTAGAACAGAAGCCCCAATGCCTTTAATGAGAAAATGATCATGTCCCGAGTATATGCATTTTTTCAACTGAATGGGTTCCTATGATGATGGTTGAGCATTTCCGTGTCCTATTGGTGTAGCCTTTTTTCATTGCTCAAGTTGTCATAAATTTTTGGGTCCGTATATTTTTACTGAATTTTGTAATTATTAATTATTAGGAGACATGGATGATTGGAACATATGCGCTTCATATGATTTGACAATTATTACCAAATATATTAGATAGACCCGATAACATTATTCAAACATATAAGTTTCCTTTATGTAGAGCATCAACAAGTGCATTGCTTCTGAACTCAAATACCCATTAAATTTTGTAAGCGAGCTATAACTATAATATTCTTTTTTATTGCTTTTAGCTATTTTCACGAGAATTCTACAACTCATGCATTTTAAAAGCTACGAAATGTACTGAATGCGGCCTTATATAATTTTACAAAATAGCTGTAACAAACATAGACATACTTACTCGCACATACAAATGTAAATATTTACACAATAGTCATGCATGCATAGGTTTATATGTGCATACAAACCCATTAACACATTGATACACAAACAACATTTGACCACAGAATGCGACTAAAGTGCGGTCGGTCATTGGACCAGTATTTTAGACGTTGTGCTATTTTACACACACATACATACATATGATCATATGAGTGTGCGTTCGTGTTTGTTATAGGTAGTTAGCGTGTTGTTGCATTTAATGTCGCTATTTTTTTGTTTGTTAACAATTGCTTGCCATAATTACAACAAAAGCAGTTAATCCAAAGGAATAGCATTTTGATTTTGGTTCTTGTTTTTTAACACATATTTGATTTTGTTTTTCCAAATTATATATGTTTAGTTATGAAAAATTGTTTTTTTAATAAATCATTTCTGGACCAACAATTTTTCTGGTAAACTATTGGGACATAGTTGCTTTAAATCGCTGAGAAAGAAATACATTTTACATTTGTACTATTTAAAAATATTTTAGAAAATGTGGTGGAGAAAAATTCGGATTTAGTGTACTTTACAAAAGCAAAAAATTGTTAATTAGATTTAAATTATTTATATTCTAAACGCTAGCCATTATTAATAAACAAAAAAAAAATAAACAAAAAAATTTATTGGGTACTTTTTTATAACTGAAAAACAAAACGTACGATTTTTCTGGGACAGTCCTTATTTACAAAAAAGTTTACAACTTTATTGAAAGTGAAACCAACAAAAAAAAAAAAAAAAAAAATTAATTTTGTGTCTCATAACGTGACAGCTAAAATTAAAACTCACTTTGTTAATTTCCTATTGTTCCTGTATGTACTTTTACTTTTATTAATAAAAACAATAAAACAGAAAAAATCTTTGTCTTATGGAACTCAGAAAGTTTTCGTTATTATTCTTTTTGTTTTTTTGTTTTTGTAACCAAAAACAAAAGACTTGAAGAGATCAACCCACACCACCGCACCATTCATTTCAATTTGGCATTTAGAAATTCAAACCACCTACACCATCCATGTGCTATGTTTCCTGTCCCTTGTCGTCTACATATTCCCATCATTTTGTTTTTACAAAAATTTAATTTACTGAAACTTAACGTGCAAAACGGACACGGAACATGAAACGAAGTTTCGTTTCCTGCGTAACAACTTTTGCACATCCTTCCGTTTTCTTTAAGTTTTTAGCTTCTTAAATTCTAATTTTCATACACAACCAGCAAAGTGAAAAATAAATTGAGCAGAAATAGAAGAGCAGCATAGCATGTTCTTGTTGATGATGATGATAATGATGATGGTCCTTAGAAAGCCACTGAGTGTAAAATTAAGGAAATATCTATAATAATTTGTTTTTTCTTCTTCTTTTTTGGTTGACTTTTTTGGCTTAACTTTTCGATTAGTTGGTGGATTATTTACTTTAAATTTATTAACTTGAAGAAAGGGTAAAGAAAAAAAAATTATAAATAATATGTCGTTTTTAGAAATGTAATTTTTTGTATTTCTAATTTTTTAAAAAAAAAAATTAATTGTTTTAATTTGAAATAGAAGCGTTTCGTTTTGGTGGATTTTGTTAAGAATTTTGTCATTTTTAGAATATAATTAATTGTTACTCATACGCACCGTAAACCAATTTATTTTATTTTATATCTACAGAGAAAAAAAGTGTATGTGCCGAAATTGCCTAAATGCTTGTATTAGAAAATTAAAATAACGCATTCAATGTAATAAATTTCTTGAAAAATGAATATCACATTATGGGAATATGTTTTTAGAAAAGTAATTGAAACAATAATGACGTGTTATGCTTTTCCAGAGAAGCACTTTTTTTGCGCGATTTAATTTAATATTTTTAATAAAAAGAATAATTCAAAAATTATCAAAAATATCTTGAATAATTTTGAAACATTTTTCATATGATGTGATGCACAAATTTGAAGATTTTGCTTACACCTCAACGCTCAGTGTAGTAAAATATCAAAAATAAATATGTCATTGTTAAGAACAACAATGTAATTGTAATTTAAATTTTAGAAATTTTTCACAACCACAGTCACTCTCATCGTGAACATTTAAAAATCACAGTTTTGAATTCCAATTTAAATGCTCGTTATGTAGTTGACTAAACCATAGTGATATTTGATTGGGCGCTTAAAATTCCAACAAAATTGTGAATTTCATTTTGTCAACAAAATCATTTTTCCCACAAATTGTGCTGTAACATAACGCAAAAGTACTGCTGCAAAAATAAAACCAACAACAATGTCAGAAAACATTGTAAATGTCAATGCAACGCAAGCGTAACATATGCGTTTCCGTTGTAGAACGGAATAAAGTTTGGTTAAGAGTGGTTTGTTGTTTTTGTTGTGACTGTTGTTTTCGAAAAAACAATGCCAACGGTGTTGGCTGTAATGGCCCTAGTTATGTCTTTTACTGCACTGAGAAAAAAATTATAACAGAGCATCATGCAAATATTCAGCTGTTAAGAAATTTTTTAAAAGTTAAAGTTTTCTTATCTTGTGCTTAATCTGAAGCCAGAATTTACTTACATGTGTATGGGACCTCTGGTCTATGAAAAGTAGGCATACATACGTGCGAAAACAAGTTTTCGAGAAAACAGCTGTTAAAGGTAAAAAACAAAAAGTGGAAAATTATTTTTTGTCACCTAAGCCCCCTTTTCAAAGACCATAAATATTTGTTTTTGAAAATACATATTGCAAAATAACACACAGAAAAAGCAGTTTTTTTTTTTAATTGAAAAAATTCCACTTTGAGCTAATGCTTTATGGGTTATATTTTGTTTCGTGAAATTTATGTGCATCTACTATATGCTGTAGCATAGTAAATTTGTTCATTGAAATTTATTGTTTTACTTGATAAATGTTTTTATTTTTGCAATTTGTTTCTCCCGCCCCGCCCCATTTTTCTTTACATCCCATTTCGCAGTTTTATGATGTGCATAAAAACCATTATTGTTAGAAACGATTCTCGCCTTGTTGCATACTTAATAGTGGATTTATACATAGTTATACCTACATACATATGTATACACATTTACGCGAACACCCAGCAAACATTTTTTGTAATTAATTGTCGCGCGAGGTAATAATCCGATGTCGCGCGATAGTTTGTTCGCTAGAAACTATAGCTCGCCAAAGCAAGTTAACGAATATAAAAACATTGAACTAAAAACATTAATTACGTCATTGGAATTGTTTCAATTTTATACACGAAAATAGCATAAATATTTTAAGTAATGCAAATAACAAAATTATTATTTCAAATCATAAAGCTTTAAAATATAAGAAATTTAACAAATTCCCAAAAATATGCAATAAAAATTTCGAATTTACTCTCCTGAAAGACTCATAAATTCATCGACTGAAAGATTAAAAATTCGATTATCTTGCAAATGTTGACTGGGTACAAGTCACCTTTTAAAAAAAAAAAAAAAAAAAAAAAACAATTCGTTGTTTTGCATTTCATGGCAGGCTGCGTTTCTTTCTCTTTTATTCTTTATTTACTTGCGCTTTCCTTTACCATGTGGTTTTTAATGTGGCTTTTGAGATTTGAAATACCGCCGCAACAGCTGTGCATAAATTACATTATTTTTTTTTATTGGAAAATACAAAATATTACTCCTTAAACATTTCATTTTAATTTTTATTTTAATTAAATATTTGTTTGGTTATATTTTCAGATTATAACTATATTGGATTAAGTTCAAAAGTGACAAGAAATTGTTTAAAAATTTTACCTAGCATTTAATAATGTGCATGGCATTTTACTAAGGTGAGTTGATAAAAATATATTTAATTTTCTATTTTTATTTTTTAATATGTGTCCCTATAAAATGTACCTGAAACTACGATAAAAAATGTAATCCATAAATATATTTCAGGTGAATTTAGTTTTTAAAAGCAATAAATATTAAAGAAAACTTTTTTTTTTTAAGGTCGTAAAATAGTTTTTTTCTTTACATAGAAAATAATCTTTTGGAATGCTTAAAATCAGTTTGAACTAACAAAAAATTTTATACAAGAAAAATAAAATTTGATAGAGAAAATTGTATTATGAACTCGTAAAGAGCTAAAAGCTTTTCAAATTGCATGTCCTGTTAGTTACATACAATGCTGACAATTCTCTGTTTCTTGTAGCAGAGACATTTTTCATTAGATTAGACGTTAGGGGAGGCAAGAATTATAATTCCACCACTATTAGATGGTTTTATAGAATTGTTGTATTGAATAATACCTAGTATCAGATTCTTGGGGTGGGGGGGGGGGGAAATGCCCTCCCCAGCCCTACCGAATTGACGCCACTGCCGCGGTCAGGTATATATCAAACCGTACCTCAGTGGACAGGCTTGTATAGAACGGTGGCCGTAAATAGTAATAATAGCGCTAGACTCTTCAAATTTGGTACAAATGTTTTTTTAGGTTAAAAAACAAAAATTTGTGAATATGAAAAAAAAAAATGGCCTCGGAACACGCCTACTTCCCATACCAAGGTGGAATGTGGTTGCAACATTTTCTTCAACATGGGTATCAATTTCCATTAATTTAGCAATGCTGATTTCAAAAATGCTAAGAATTGTGCAATATCTTTTATAGTTTTCAAGTTATTAAAGAAAAATCGTTTTGAAAGCTTATCTTTTGTTTTAAAAACCATTTTATATCTTTTACCCCAATAGGGTTAAAAATAAAACGAGAAATATCCCTTACCTATTCTCGTCCATTTAAGGGAACTCCCTTCTGAATTTAAGCACCTCCTGTCAGCTTTGCAATTAATGTAAAGTACTGCAAAATGTGAAGAAATCCAAATATTTTTTCCTTCAAATATTTCTATTTTAAATTGATTTTATAGCGTTTTATTTGAAGAAAATGTTTTTTTTTTGTTTCAACAAAAATTTAATATACGAAAAACAAAACCAAATAACTTTATGGACTAACAATCCGCCAACATGAAACCAGGCCAGCGTGCATTTCAAAGCGAAATGGCTAGCCGAATCAACATAAAATGTACCACCGCAACCACTCAAGAAACTTTGCAATTAAGTTTACAAACTCTCCAGCGTAATAATAAATTCATGTAGCCAATTACAAAAAAATAGGGCACAGCTAAAATAAAAAAAAAGTTATTTTAAATTATCAGCAACTTTTTGCATCAAAAATGAAGGCGAAAAAGAAACAAATATTAAAAAGTGATTAGTTTTTCATATAAAGTGCATTAATGATTATATCGCCGCAATAAAATTTGAACGATAATGGTCATACACTTAAAAAATCAATAGAAAAATAATGTTATAGTTGCAGAAAAATTTTAAGCTTTTAACGACGAAAAATTGCAATTGTCTAAAAAGAAATTTGTCCGATTAGAGATTATACTTTGTTAAACGTCATTAGGTTTAATATGAAACAATTTGGGGCTACATGGATCCAAGCACGTTAAAACTATAAAACTGCGCACAAATTTGTGTTGTGCGTACGATACATTGGCGGAGGGAGGATGGTTAACAGAAATAGCTACCTGAGCGATGAAGTATGTGCTCGATAAAATCTGATCGACATTTTTTCGTGCACATAATAAATTGAATGTAACTATATTCAATTGATACATTTGTGTGCGTACAAATATTTCTTCATCCAAAAAAATGTTATTTGAACATAAACATTTCATCGTTTTTTTTTTTTGTGGGTATGCAGAAAAATATGGTATCTGCACAGTGATATTTCGTTTTATTGAATCAATATAAATTGTTTACTGTGTAAGACTATAAAATACATCCCTGTTCAAAATTTTAACTGACCAACAAGGAAGTATCATTTGATCAAGCGTGTTTCTATTGACCTTTCATCGAAAATAGAAGAAAAAATCCTTGCAATTCAAGAAACCACTACATACTTTTTTTGCGCTAACGACAAATGGAGAAAATGAAAAAAAAAAAAAAAAAAATTGAGCTGCTTCGCAGAAAATGAAACAAAATTACTTGATAATTGATGCAGAAAATGATACGCTATTTTAATTGGTAAGGACAAAATGCATGGGCAGATAATCAGCAAAAATAAAGAAAAAAAAATCGAGAAAGTCTCAGAAAACGATAATTGGAAAAAAGATTCGCTCGTTAAAACTGATAAAATTTACTGAGGCACATAATTGAACTAAATTATTGTATTGAAACTAAATATTTGATATTGATTTTCTTAGTTTTATTAAAGACAAAATAATGTCATTTAAGCTTCGTCGACAATCTTTTGCTATAAATGGTGCTGTACTACGTGATAAAGAAACAATTGCACAAAGTTATGGAAGCAAAGATAACTTGTTCAATTGCAAACATAAGCAAGCAAAAAGTGGTCTAAAATTGAACTAACAAAATTCGCTTTGTCAGAGGTAGGCGCGGTTAGACATTTGTCCAACATTTTTTTAAAACATTGATGCCATTGGATGTCCATTCATTTGAATTATAGAGTTTCGAGATATCTTAATTGGTTGTTGTCTTATGTGAATTTAAAGTTCGGTTACTCTAAAAAAGTACCCGTTTATAAAAATGCCTGCTTCACATACATAACTACCAATTAATTTGAACGTTAACCTTCCATGTGTCACTTAATATTTCCTACAGAGAGTGTAATGTTGCTTTTAAAAGTGTCTTGTGTTATTACTTTTTTTTTTGTGCTGCAGTTACATTCGTGTCACTAGTGCAATTTTCAATTTTCCACAAATTGAATTTAGTTTCACTACAGGCAGTGTGCTGTATGTACTCGTTGGAGTGTAAGTGCGAAACTTCTGTTCCATAACAAGCGAACGAACGCGTTACTTTCTTTTGTGTGTTACAAATTTCATTTGTTCAAAAAGTTAACATATCGAGCAATGTGCCTTGACTTGTTCTAACCCAGCAAACATTTTTACTCGCGAAATAGTCATATTTCAATCAGTGAGATGATAGGTTCTATCGAGCGCGTCTTCGTATTCTGATGCTAAACAATAGTTTGTTCGGTTGAAACTCTTCGTATTGCAAACTGAACTCATCTATAAGAGTTATATGTAATTTATCACCTAGATGAAATCAAATAATAATATAGAGGAGTAATCAATTGATCGCATGAATGATTCAAAATCAAATATTTTTACATTTTTTGTTATTTATTCCACTAAATGGAGTTCAGAGGTTTGCTAATTCTTCGCGCAAAACTTTTCTAGAAAAGTTATAAATTCATCGCCATAAATGTGGAAGTCTTCCAAATGTTTGCTGGGAATGTTTTCTTGCTGGTGTCTCTGTTATGTGCTTTTGCTTTTGGTCAAGTTAATGAAATATAAATTTTTTTTTTTGCTGTCTATTTTATGAAACAACTGCAAAAGAATGTTCATAGTAAAAATTTATAACACCATCTTCACAGCAGTTTGATTTATGTCTGATCTTCTTTTTTATTCTTAGAGAGTGTAAACAATTTCGACATAGTGTATCCATAACTTTTAAGAAACTTTTTGAAAGCAAAAGCAAGTTTTTACTCAATAGTTGAAATATGGTAATGTAGAGTTAAAAATATAATTCCAAATATACTCGTATGGACATGCAAACATTAATAATCAAAATGTGAGAAATATCGAAACATTTTTGGAGAAAACAATTCAAACAAAAATTCGATTAAACTAAAATAAGTTTATGAAACAGTGGAACGCAATTTCAAAAAAATTCAATGTTAATACATATACTATATTAATAAACAATTTTGGAACTCTACTAGAAGTGTAGAGCCTGAACAAAATTTCTGTAGCTATTTCGATACCTGGCTTAATTTTCAGGCTAAGTTTTCTCAATGAATAAACTGCTGAAATTTTTTTCAATAATAGAATAAAATATTAGTCAGAAGAACTTAAAAATATTCATATGAAAAATATGAATCTCTTCAGATATGATATATTTTTCAGATTCAGATTTTTGAGCGCTCAGACAAATGTTTATTGGATATAAGTGCGAATTCTATATTGTAGCTGTTGCGAAAATCGCGGACTTGCAATTATTGGGATATGTGTTAATAGAAAGGGTACTGTATTTTATGTCTCTGACATTACTTTTACCGTTGAACTATCCAATTTGCATGTTTGTCTTACCAAAAATGTTAAAAACTATATACTTTTTTTTGTTAAAATCTTCTTGATACTCAAACGTATCGTCTGCCTTAGTTTTGATTTGGATTTTTTATGTGCAATGCAAGATATGTATGTTGAACTTTTCCAGCGATGGGTTACAATGAAAAAATGCAAGTTGAACCAAATTTTCTGATTATTTCCACTACCACTATGACTCAAAGTTCTACTAGAAAATATAAAAACAAAAATAAATAAAAAATGCGTAACAAAGATCAAGCTTATGTCAATATAAAAAGACGTCTTGTATCTAAATATATAACCCGCTTCAAAAAGAATCAGGGGGTCTCTTGGTGCATTGATGGATGTATAAGATAATTAAACTGGCATTATCAGCATAAGACTATATCTTTTGAAATATGACAGCATTTAAATGTGCCTGAAATGTTTCACAAAATGCTTCAATGAAAGTAAAAGCTTCTTTAAGAGTGTTAAAAATACATCTTTTTAATAGTAGTTTGAAAGAATAACATGAAAATACAAGTTTTCTGAAAATTTTATTCAAAAAATAAAGAACCTCATTAAAAGCTACCCTAAATATAAAAGCCACTTCACAAAGAGAGATACGAGCTGCTTGTATTTTTGTGCCAATTTATCAAAAACCTTTATAAACTCTTGCTTTCATGTATTCTAAAAAATACATTCAATTAATGATACATCTATGAATTTATATGGAGATAGGACTGAACACGATTTTGATGAGGAGTTCTAAGCTAACTACGGTATTGATAAGCTTAAATTTCGATTTATAAATTTTTGTTTTGTTTAATGTACAAACCATACATATGAAGTTGTTATTTTTTAAGTTTCAAAATGCTTGCTTTATGCAATAAATCAATGAAATATTGAATTACTCGTAATGTTTTTTTTTTTTTTCTTAAAGCTTCATTTAAATGTGTTGTTTTCGAAACTACAACAGTAATTTAAATCAACATTTATGTTGCAACTAAATCTAAAGTCCAAATCGGTGTAGGTGTATTAGATGTGGGTTACGGGTTTGCAATTATCGCTACTATCCGTTCACTCTATATATAAAAAGTATTTTATTAATTGCTTACCATTTATCAAGAATGCGCAAAATACTTTAAAACGTATTTGCTCGAAAAGCAATTTTACAGCTTTCGACAACAGACATTTAAAAAAGAAAAATAAAATAAAATTAAATTATAAAAATATGACATCACTTAAGCATTCCATTTTTCTTCCTTGTGCGTACTCATTTATATTTGAAAGCAAACTCATAGAAAATTGCATCGATAGCAAAATTTTTTACTCACACAAATATATAAATTGCAACCCATATACATATTCACACGCATGCACTTAAAACCACTTAAGGCAGCTGCAACTAAATTTGATTGCATATTGTGCGTCATAAAGAAAACCCGAAATTCGATTAGATTCTTTTATCATATCTCTCGCTGTATCTTGTTTTTTTGCACTTATTTATTACCTAATGCCATAAAAGTGACTGCAGTCAAACTTTATAGTGATAGAAAGTGAAAAGATATGAGTAGTATCGCAATCATATGAAAACAAGATCAAAATAACTTGTGTAAAAAGTGGAACTTTGCCGATTTTCAAGGTGATCTAACATTGTCTTTAATAGCAATGGTCTAGTTATTTACGGTCAGACAAGGTTTTGACCATCTATGATTATAGCTGTCTTTTGTGAAGTATTCGTCCCAGGGTAAAAACAGAATCAACGCCAACTATAACAAAATTGCTAATTCTGCGGGTCTAAATAGCGCTGGATACCGGCGATTGCTTGCAGAAAACTGTTCCGATTAAGAAGATCTATGTATGCAGATCTTTATGAAAAATATTTAAAAAATTTTTTCTAGCATATAAAATAAACACTCAACGTCAAAAAAAAAATGTCCACTCGATTTTATTGGATTTCATTGGAGTCATAATTAAAAAATGAGATCGGATCGGATCTCTGCTCCACTACCTTAATAAAGCAAACTGGATATAGCTATTTTAATATACATCAATTCGCCGGGTCACGAAAGGTGGTATTAAAACGGCACAATCTACTACTTAAGGCTTAAAGCTTGTTTGCTAAGCCATCATTCTAACCTAACCTAACCTATGACCCCACTGTGCACTGTGAATTATAACGCATGACATCTGATATCAAATCGTTTCGGATATAAGTAAAGTATGATTGTGTGATGCGTCAATTCTCTGTGTATCTATATTTCTTGCAATCAGTGTGTGTGTGTGTGTTTGCATTTGACGTGACAAGCACCTGATGCCCTTGTCAGAATGCATTTTAACCTCAATGTCATATGACTATTTTTCGTTGTAAATTTTAAATAAAAATTTTTGATGAAAGTCGTCGCTGTTGTTATTAGTATTTGTGCTGCTGCTGTTCGTATTAGTGTTTCCAACAACACTGAAACTGACAGTCTGTTCGAAAGGTAAAGACAGTTCTTGCTGGCTTACAACTGAGTATATACTATACAATGTGTGTTAATAAAAGTCAGAGTGAAAGATGTGGTTAACTTGATGTACTCTGCGCTTTTTTTTTATCTCTCGCAGTCGCTCTGTGCGTTGTGGTCACAGCTTGGCGTGAAAGTTAAATTTTAATTTTAAAATTACAATCTGTGTTGAAGTTGATTTTGTTCATTTTCTATAACTGCTGATGTTGCAGTTTTTATCTACCGTTCGGTTATGAGTTTGCCCTTGATGTCACTAGTATGGTAATCAAATGAAATAGTAAGGTTTTCATGGCGCGTTTGATAATAAATTTACTTTTCTCTCTATTGAAAATATTCTTAAATAAAATGAGATAAGGTCATCAGCTGTTGCATGTACTAGCCACTATTACTCAGCTGACTGAATTTTTTTGAGGAATGAGTCAGAAAAAAAAGGGAAAAATTCATAGCCACATCACTTTCCGTGGATAAAAAATATATAAATTTGATGTAAAATGCCACCGGCAGGTAATTTTTAGAGGGAATCAAATATTTCATTTGTTCCTCATCAGCGACCCTTTTAAAGTATTCCTTTGAGGCAGGTCGTATTACGTAAATCTGATAAATGTTGGAGAGAATTGTAGGCACTCGTTACTGATCGGGCAGATTGAAAGAGTTTTGTTGAGGCTCTATGCTCCGTGAAGAGATAAAGGACACTAGATGAAAAAGCAAGTCGGTGTCACCCGTAGAAAGTTAAAAAAAGGTATTGAAAAGCGATTTGATTCAGATATTCTTTTAACCGTTCAATTTTCAGAAGAATGACCCTGTAGAGTAAGGATGGCCAACTGAGGTGCCCAAAAGTCGACAGCGCGCTGACGTTTACAACAAAATGTTCGCGCTAGTATGTGTACAAATGTGTGTAGGAATTCAAACGAAAAAAACATGGGTATAAATTTGTTTTGTCTTTTCCACGTAAAGAAAACATTACCCAGTAGAAATTTGTGCATCACTGATGTAAATAGATAAATAAACTGCGAAAGCATCGCATGGCTACACAAGAAATAATTAAACTCAAAATTCATCAATAAAAACAAAAAATACTTTTCTTAGAATTATAACTATTTTTCCATGAATATGAGTTTTGATTCCGACTGGGTCTCTTGCATATTCATTTTTCAAACGAACCAGCGCATAGAAATCAGCAATTGCATGGCGGGACGAATGATGGCACGTTTCATAGCTCGTGACCGCGGGAGGGTAAATGGCCAACCCTACTGTAGAGCTTTGCAGTCAAGAAATATTTTAACAAAAAAAGTTGGATTATTTTTTTTCTGAAATGACTAAATGTATAGAAATTAGGTTTCATGGCATATTGTGTATGTAACGATATATCGATTAGGCCTTGCAAATGAAATTCCAAATATAAATAAAAATTTATAATTAATTTAATTTCTAGAAACTTTAATTATTTAAAGAAAATTCTCAATAAAAATTTCTAAAAACAATTTTTTTAAAATTTATTTAACTCAATTAATATGCAAAAAAATGCAATGTTTGCATGGTATTTTGGACTAAACTGCGCATCATCATGTTTACATTCCACTTGTTTAAAGCTTTGACCTGCACATACTATTTTAACATTTCGCTCACCCTTAAAATACATTTATGTACAATATATTCATGAAACGTGAAAAAAAACAAAAATAAAAAACTGCATCTTTCAAATAAAAATTTTTTATGTTTGCTACATGCGCCCGAATACTGTCGAATCGAGTGCAACCCAATTTTTTTACACGCTTTCAACGCGCAGCATGCAACACCTGCACGACGCGGTACTTAAAAGTCGGTGAAGTGACCAGACTGAGTAGAAACTGAAAAGTTTTATGATAACATTATTACAGTGCTTTCATTATATCGTAAAATTGTTGTTTTATTGCGCCATACATATATAAATTGAACGCATCATAGTGAAATGTTGTATTTTTTCAGTTATATTGTATAATTAATATTGCTCAGTTAATGGTACACTAGTGAAATGATGACTTTAAACATATCTCATTCTAGTGATACGTTACTAATGTTAATTTAAGTATTTTTAATTTAAAGCGCGATTTCAATTATATTTTTTTTCCAGGCTCTTTGCTAATTAAACTTTTTAAAAACACCTGGTCACACTAAAAGTTTGCTATTTACTTTAACATTATATTTACGTACGTTGATGCCCTTCTGTTAGCCTGGAACTATTTATTCACTACGTTGTTTCCTCCATTGATTTTGCATTTGTGGCCACAAATATTTTTTTAAGCTTTTTGCACTTTTTGTTTCTTTCAATTCGCTTTTAGACGCCATTTTGTAATGGCTTCATGGATATGATTTTTTATTTTTATTTTTTTTTCACCATTTTTGGGATATGACACACGTTCAGTTCATTTTTATAAATCAAATTGTGTGAATACTTTGGCAAGTTTCTGTAGCATGCAGCAAATAATTTCACAAATTTTGACATTTTGTGGTTTAAAATGAAGCGACCTTAAATTAAATGGCGTGCTATGGCAAGCGTAGCAATTAAAATTTTTGAAATTGTAGTCGTATTTTAAAAAGCTTTTAAATTTTTTCAGAATAAAAAATTTTAAAGTTCAGAAAGCCATGTGCAAAAGTACTAAGTATTTCCAATATAAGCGAAATTTTGACAGGTTCTCATTTTACGGTCGATTTTCTTCTGGTACATCTTTATTTTTGCGTAAAAGTATTAGTTCTATGTTCTATGAAATATAATTATTTGTTATTATTTTATTTCTATTTTTTCGTGGCCACAGAATCATATGCAAAAAATTTTATTGTAATAATACAATACATGTTTGTTTGTCATTTTATTATTTTTAATTTGATACCAAAAATTATGAAATTGGACATTTCTAGCTAAAGGTATAAAGTGAACGGAGGTCGAAAAAATGAAAAAACCATATTATCTCGAAAACTGTACCATTCAAAAAATCTTCATTTTCATTTTCGTATACAGCATGAAAAAGGACATGAGAAAAGTAACCTCTTATCCATGCAACTTTTTGAGTGTAAACTAGTGTTATTAGCGTTGTGTACGAGTAAGAGATTTGTTTTCTATTACATCCCAAGGGGAAAATGTTGCTTCCAAGAAAAACTAAGCTAAAAGAATGGAAATCTACACTATAATTTTGTTAAAATCATTTAGTGAGCATGTAAATAAGTGAGCTTCAAATAAAGCTCCATTATAAAGCAACCACTGTTTAACATGCGATGCTGCGACACAAAAGCTCGTTCGACAATTCTGTCTGTTTTAATCCCAAATTGTTATTTTTTTAAAGTTGATTTTCATATTGCAAATATTTTCCTTTATTAAGTAATGCATGATGTAATGTATTATTTTATAATACAAATGAAGCGATCCGTTGATCCAGAAACAGCTTTACATTTTCCCGTTAGGTTAATCCATAAATGGCTAAACAAAACAAATACATTAACAAACACAATACCAGCTGCAATAATAACACCAACATCAACACCAACACCAACAATGCCACAGTCACTGCGACAGTCATTGGGTGTAGATTTTATGACAGATGAATAAAACTATATGTGCATTAGGCATTAAAATGAAAACAATAACAATGAGGACAAAAACAGACACATTACTACCATTACTTAAACAAATACATACATATATACAACCACACATAAACAAAAGCAACATAAACGAACTTTATGCCTAATAGACAAACAATGAGCTGATATTTGCATATGTATGTGTATTGCAATAGAAGTGTGACAGTCATTGGCGTAGTTTGCATTTTAAATTATGGTTAAATAATCAGCTCAAAAGTTTTTATATTCAAATCAATAAATTTTAGAAAATACTTAAGCTTATGTTATGAATCGCTTTCGAAAGCAGTTGTAGCTACATATCAACGTTATTTAGTTATTTAGTTTTAAATTAAAATTTTGTTTAAAAAGCAGACATTTTTTTCTTTAAAAAGGCCATTCTCATTTTACATAACGCTGTATGCGAACTTATGACAAAGTGTGACATGGCGAAATGGCAGCTTCCCCATGTTACATTGAAGAGATATAATAAATTCCAGCTTCTGAACGACATTCTAATTTTTTTCATGTGATTCAAATTTGGTGTGATTTGGTAATGGAAAACTATTTTATATTATAGTTTAACTCACTATCCATCTTTATTCTGTCATTCTTCTGTGTTGGTTGCTCAATTTTCACAAAATTTGAACCAAAGTTTTATAAATGATTGAATTAAATAGGAAACTGTGACTTTACTCTTTAAAACAAAGTTAGAAGATATGTATAAATAGGCTTCAAGTTCTTAAAATTTACATAAAAAGCCTGAATAAAAAGTAACGCCCAAACCGAACTGTTTGTTCTAGAAACTTGATGCTGGGATTATGTATGAGTATTTAGTTCTTCCATGATTTTTTTGTCATTTAGTGGTGACGGAAAAAAATATCTAAGAACTCAAGCTTTGTCTGAAAACAACACTTTTTAAGTTGGCCGGACACATAAATCGGACAATTTTTGACCGATTGACTTACAATTTTTATTACATTCTTTAGGGAAATTTTTTGCAAATTTTGAATTTATTTTAAAAATCACGCCTTTTTGCAAGATTTGAAAGATTAAAAAATTCTACGTACTTCTCTAAATTTTTCTATCTTTTTATATATGGGACGATCCATGTCAACCGGATCAGTGGTGTGTCCAAAATTTGGAGTGAGCAAAAAAATCGCTCGAGTGCTTATTTTGAAGCTTAGGACATCTACTTTCAGATTCCGTGTGCGCCTTTGTAAAATCCAATATGGCAGCTCCAATATGGCTGCCGAAAGCCGGAGAAAAATCGAGTGTCCAGCAAAAAAGCTTGTAAAAATAAATATTCTCAACTGATTGGTACGTTTTTTGGCTGAAGTTGTTGCTCTTAAAAAGTTGGCGTGGAAGGTTGACAGAATTCATCATGGCGGATCCAATATGGCGATCAAAAATCAAATATGTTGGCCGAATTTTTGCACCAAATTCGGTATACAGGGGTCTTGGGAGTCACTGCTCACGAATCCGAAGTCAAATCTTGCAAAATCAAGATGGCGTACGTATTCTTTGAAAATCAACTGATTAGCACCGAATTTGGTATACGGAGTTTCTGAATACGAATTCAAGGTCAAAAATTCAAAACTCAAGATGGCGGACCCAATATGGTGGATTAAAGTATTGAGTTTCCGCCATATTGGGTCCGCCAACATATTGGATTTTCGATCCGCCATGATGACTTCTGTCAACTTTCCACGCCAACTTTTTAAGAGCTACAATTTGAGTTAAAAAACGATCCGATCGGTTGGAAATTTTTATTTTTACAAGATTTTTTTTTGCTGGACACTCGGTTTTTCTCCGGCTTCCTCCTGCCATATTGGAACTGCCATATTTGATTTTGCAAAGGCGCATACGGAAGCTGAAAGTAGATGTCCTAAGCTTCAAAATGAGCCATCGTGCGATTTTTTTGGTCACTTCAAATTTTGCACACAGCACTGACCCTGTTGACATGCATCGTCCGATATATATACCAGTGACTTTTTTTATCCAAACTTTAAAGTTGAAGGTGGAAGCTGTCCAGCGGGAAAATAGTTATCTTCGAAGAAAGACTGCTCAGCCGCCATTTTGTGCACTAATGTTTCGTAAAAATTATATTCAAACGTTATAAAATTAAGTATTTTTTCCAGACTTTCGCTTTGCTCTGTTGTCCCTCTGAAAAAATTTCTCCAAAATTTTCGTATTTCTTATACCGCTACTGAGAATTTAAAAATCTGTGAAGTTATAGACAAATTCTATTTTTGGGTATTTTAAAATTATCCTAAAGAAAATGAATATTTTTTCTCAGTTGACAAAATTAAATACTAAGCTACTACAGCTAAGCTATTTTTAAAAATTATTTTAAGCAAAATTTGACACTTTTATTTATTTACTAATTTGTAGCTACACCAATGTTTTTATGCCGATTTACAAATAAATTTATTGCAATAATTGTTAGAGTAACAAAACAAGTAAATTTACAACTATGTGTTTGTGCATGCATATGTATATAGTATGTATGTATGTATGAATATACACAAACAATTGAATGCTTATGCACACACGACTTTTAGATATGGTATCGTTTTTGAATCCTTTGAAGTGGAATTAATTTGCCTGAATAGCTTATTTTCGTTATCTTCATTAAATAATAAAATGTTATGTTTCATTGTTGAATTGAAATTGCAACTACTTGTATAATGCAAATATCAAATTTTCTAACCGAAATTGTTAGCTTGACAAACAGTTTTGGCTTTAATTTTAATTGAAATGTAGGTTTAATGCATTTTGGTACTGCTGAAGCATTCATTTAATTTCAAATAATTTTGAGAAATTAAAATTTTTATAAATCAATTGAGTATTTTTTCGACACTATCCCAAATAAGAGTTTATACAAAATATAACTTTGTGTGAAAATATTGATTTACCACTTCACTATTATGTCTTATAAATATTTCATATTTCCGCTTATCAGATTTCATAATTGTTCTGAAAATTCGGTTTATATGTTGACATTTTGACATTTAATAAAAGAGCTTGACATTTGACACTTTCTATATTTTGTGTAAAGAATAATTTATTTAATTTGTTGTTGCAATTATTGCTGGATCAACGATATTTTATGTTGCTACTTCATGAGTGGTTGCAACGTTTTTCCCTCTGTTGACTTTTATTTATTTTTATCTTCTGCTTCTTTCTAGCTCGTCTTCTTTGAAATTCGCTGAATTGAAAATTTTCTAATTTGAAATAAATTAAGTGTTGAGAGTGCGCTTGTGTTTAAGTGCTCCGACTGCTGTATTGGTATGAATTTGCATTGGTATCTGTACAAAAACCTGCGTGTCTGCCAAATTTGGTGTAGTTGCATCGTGTGCAGTTCTACTAAGTTGCACAATTTCACGCAGTTTATTTTAATGACTCTTTCCATGCGCCATTTGTGTAATTTGTAAGAACTTTTGCATACTTTGTCTATTTCCATCCCACAATCTTTACTGCAATTGTTGGCAAAACTTTTTAAGTACTGTGAAATTCGTTCACAGCTGAAATATTAGTTATAAATTTTTGAAAAATTACTTAAAAACTTTCGCATTAAGTTTTGGAATTTAGGATTTTTGAAAAAGATATTGTTCACTTCGTGATATTTTCTTAAATGAACTATGATATTTATTTATATTCATAGAGTTTGCACATGGTCTTGTCTTAAAACTTTCACGATTCGCGATAAAGGTCAAAATATTTACACAAAATCTTCAAAACAAGCAAGGAATATTTTTGTTATCAAAAAAATGTACCTTATTTGAAAACTCTTTGAGAGCAATGCAATTTTTGTTCAGGAACAAATTCATAAAACTATAAAAAAGTTTAAATATGTCGAAATATACCCAATACACATGACCACACATGAGTCTCATTAATGTGCTTCAAATAGTTGATGTGATGAGACGTGAGAATCAGAGTCAATTTGCTTATAAAAAATTTTTGCAACGAAGAAAATAATAAAAAAAATGAGTACTCAAATCAAAGGAGCAAAAAACGATAATACCAATCTACTAATTGAATGCATTTTCAGTCAACTTAAAAGCTTCGTTGAATTGTTGAAAGTAAGAAGCTAAAATGCACAGCTAAAAAAAAATTTTTTACCCACAAATACCTTATTTAAATTTTATGTCTCTACAAAAATAAAATGAGCACAACTAAAAAAATACAAATGAAAGACAAAAATTAAACAACAACAAAGAAAATTAAATAATATAAAGAATAAATAAAAATAAGTAGGTTTGAAGAAAAATTCAACACCATTCAAATTAAAGTTTATCCTTGAGGCTTTTGATTTAATACAACTAACAGTAGTATAATATTTGTGTTTGTGACACACTGTCAGTAGTGTGTTTGACTGTACGGTATCATTGTTTTGTGCACATAAAGAAACCAAGTAAGAAATTTCGCACAAAATGTCGTTTCAAGAAAAGTTCTACAGCATTTTTATAATCGATATAATTCAAAGCGAATTTTGTAGATGAAGAGTAGTTTTTTCGAACCTCATTATTGGTTTCATAAAAAAATTACCCTTCTATGTAATATAACCTAATATACCTCGAATACCTGAGATTTTCGCATTTTTAGGTAATAATATCTCGAAAACTGGAACCATTCGAGAAATTCAGCTCATCAAAAACCTTCGGAAAAGTATACACACCGAGCTTGAACGAGCAGAAAGTTTCAAAAAATTTCCACAAAAACGGCCTATCCATCCGGAAAATCCGTCCAGATCCTCGCTTGAAGTAATTCCATATATGAACATAAATTTGAAAATATTAGGAAATTAGTAGATTCGCTTCAAGCAAGATCAAGATTGGTAAAAATTGTCAACCTTAAAATGGCAATAAAACGAGTAAATGTAAATCTCCGGACACCAAATAATAATTGTGCACTATCAGGTTTGGTTAACAATTTTTGTCGGATTTTTCCGAGCATGGATTTTCACACTTGGAGGGTTCAGAAATCATCTCCCATAAGCCGTTTTCTGCTTGATGTGTGTATCATAGTTACAGAAATATTGGTATGCTAGCTGTTCCGGCAGATGTTGCTCTGTCCTTTCCGCTAGGTGGTGCGATTTTATATGATTTCATGCGATAGTAATTTGTTTTCTATAATTCTTATTACATTTTCCTACTGGATCAGCTCATATGCGTAAATCTATGTCATCACCATGTACGACTTTAAGCAGACATAAAAAAACAAAAGACAAAACTGCAAGTGATGTGAATGAAATGAATTTTTCTACACGCTTGTGCGACGAAAGCGCACAAATTTAATGCGACTTTCAACATAACGATGACACAACTCCTTGACGCAAAAAAGGATATGTGAAATAAAGAAGCATATATGACATATAAAGAAAAACAATGAGATAATTTTACTTTTAAAATTTTCTTTATAATATGATATCGCACAGCTTAAATTTAAGCTTTCTTAATAATGGATATCATATAAACACAGATTATCGTTTTCAGTGCTGCTTTTGATGTCCTAAGCAAAAATAATATCTGTGTACTGTAATACACATAACTAAGTTAGCTTGCAAAAAATGTTAGAATTTTCGCTAAATCGCCTTAAACCTTTATAGTTTAAATATTTTCCGCTTATCCTTTGATTGCAGCGTACATTTGTTGCTTGATTTTATTGCCTTTCAGCGGATGTTCCTGTCAACGACGTTGCTCGTTCGTGCAACTAAAAATCAACTTGAGCATTTTACTTTTCAGTTGTGTAGTACCTACTTTCAACAACAAAATTTATATTTGAACAAAAAACTAAAACTTAGATAGAAAATAGAGCAAAAATTGAAGAAAAACAAAAAAAACATGAAAGAAGAACTGCTGGCGGAAACATGAGAGATAATCATAAAAGTCATCAAAATAATAGCTTTTGGCACTTTTTTTTACTATTTACTTTTGTTATGAAATCAACTCATGAAAATGATGATGATTATTATTAGGATGATGATAGTGGTTATATTTGTATGTATTAATGGTGTTGGTGGTGCTTTTGCTATTGCAGCAAAAGTAGACATATCACTTGCAAAGTGAACGACACCCCATATATACATACATATATAACGAAGGCTACGAAAAGATGAATGTTTTGACAGTAAAAATGATGGAAATTTGAATGTAATAAAGATGACAGCAGGAAAATGAAGTTAAAAAAAAAACAGAAATATGAAAAGAAAAAATATTAAGAGCAAAAAAGAAAAGCTCTTTCTGGTACATGTTGATAGTATATTGGAGCAAAAAATGACAGATTATTAAGATTATTTTGCGTGAAATCTAGTTCAACTTTGGTTTTTCGTAATAATTTTTTTTTTTGAATTTTAGGATGAATTACACTTATTTTGCTCAAATTTTCATATATTTTTATGTCAATAAAATAGGCCAATTATGACGGCCATAAATTGTAAAAAGTGCACGATAATTTTCAATGAAAGTTCGATTGTTTTTATAAAAAATTTGATAATTTGCAGGCATTGCTGAGACGTGCACCTTTTCATGGCTAAATTGCAAACCATTTAAAGTAAAGCTAGCTTTTGACATTTTAAATATGGCCATTTTGTCGATAAAGAACATATAACTTCTAGAGAGAGCTCTTTATTAGGTGCATCCTTAAACAAAGCGATTATCATTAAATCTTATTGGCTTCCAAAAAAGCATTTAGATATTGGCTCATTATGGCCATAATTAATTTTTGTTAAAAGCAGTATAAAATAGACGGAATATCTATTAAAATAGATGGAATATCTATTTATACAGTAGAACCTCTGTAAGTCGAACTTGAAGGGAGACCAAAAAATTCGAGTTATAGAGTTTTCGACTTATGGAGGACTTCGACAAAGTTCAAATGAAATCACGTGTTCATAAATTCCTCTATCTTTTCATATAAGTGGTTTATTGTACATATACATAAGTAGGCTTGAACTTGATTTCTAAGAAACAATGATAAATGATTGCCGGAATATTTTGAAAGTCGGTATCTTAATTTGCTTTGAGCTATAGAGGTAATTCGTTTCAAATAATCGAGTTGTAAAGGTTGTAAAATCAAATATTGCTATGTTCGAGATGCAGAGGTCAAATTTATTTTTTCGAGTTATAGAGGGAAAATATGCCCTGAATTTACTCGTAGGGGCTCGCTTATAATTTAGACTTATAGAGGGGTCAGATTTCGAGCAATGGAGGTTTTGGGGCTTGAAAGGAAGGGAACACAATATTTTTTCGAGTTTGGGAGGTTTTCGACTTATCAAGGTTCGACTTAAAGAGGTTCCACTGTACTAAAATTCATCCAGACAACCATTATAGTGCCATACCAAACTGCATCGAAATTCGTCCAATAGTTTAGCTGTGAAAACATATTTTCTAGTTAGGGGCTGCCCATTTAAACCTAACATATTTTCCCAGAGTTCAATCCCTGTAACAAATTTCATCAAAATCGGTCCATTAGCGTAGCAGTGAAGACGTATTTACGTGATAGGGCGTGGCGCCGCCCAATTTAAACACATATATCTTTCTTCACGAAACAATCGATCTCCATACCAAATTTCAACAAAATCGGCCCAGCTGTGATATCGTTTTTTCTATTAGAGGTGGTCCCACGCCCACTTAAACAATAAAGAGTTTTTAATACATTTTCTTAGGGTTTAGTCTATATCCGTACCAAATTAAATTATAATCAGTTTATTAGTTAAGCCGTAGAAACGTTTTTTCATGTAGGTGTACTATTAAAATAAAAAGTTAAAGTTTTCGCTGCCTTTCCATCAAAAAAATAATCAAGCGTTTTTGTTGTGTTATGGCAGATAAAAAGGGATGAATATTTCTGCACATAATGATTAAGTCTGTTAAGTGGTAGATGTCCAGCGCCGCCCATGTTTTTTTTTATAGCACAGTCATTCTAATATTTGCGTCCTCAGCTAAGGATTTTAAAATTTTTGCTTGAATTTAAGGTGCCAGATCTTCTTTTTGTTTCGAGAATGTTAGGACATTGTTTCTCTGAACTATAAATTATTTTCTACTGTATCAAATTTTCAACTTCGGTTCAGTAGTTTCTGAGGAAAGCGCTTCCTTTAGTTAAAATGTTCGAGATGGGCTCAATATTGTTTGGGTGGTAAGAGTGTTTACCAACTTGTAATTTTTCATTAGAGAAAAGCTGATAATGTAAAAAAAATCGACCAGAAAATTTATTTAATGTTGAGATTTTAAATTTTTCTGATCTTCGATCTGAACGTGATTCTTAAATTCTTTCCAAAAATAAGATTTTGCCTATAAACCTTTCTCTTGAAATTTAATTGATTTTTTATGCTAATTTGTTCTTCAAACAATTACATAACTTTTTATTGAAATATAAAAAAGTCAACCAACATTGTGCTTTATCAACAAAACTACAATACAATTACAAAATGTACGTTTTCGCCTAAAATTATACAACATAAAATAAAATGAAATTGCAAAGTTTAATTGAAATTCAAAAGTAAACATTTTGGTTTGATTTAAAATTTTCCAAAATACAACAACAACAAAAAAAATACTGCTGCTGTTGTATATTGCTCATATATATGCAAACAAGCGTGCAAACATACACATGTACGTGAACTAATTTATACACACACACGCCTGGTTTGTATAGTTTATCGCAGTAACTGTCGCTATTTCCATACAAACAAAGGCCATTTTTCATAAGTTTTGGTTTTTCTTTTTTACTCCCTGCTCTTGTTTGCTCTTTGTGGCTACAGAAGCTCTTTTTTTTTTTTTTGCTAAGCATAGAGTGAGCTGACCCGATTTTCTATTTTTCTTTCCATTGTTTAGTTTGTGCCGTTGTTGCAAAACAACAATAAAACGCTCTTATAGAGACGGAAGCTTTCATAATATGCAGAAGTGTGTAGTGAAAAGAAGTCACTTCATGTTGCACAGTGGAATTTTATTTCATTAAAAAATGTAAGAAATAACTTTTAAATTAATTTTCTGTAAGAAACTTTGCTGAATTTGAATAAAAACTAAGATTATTAGAAATTTTGTTCTCTCTAGGCTAAAAAATAAAACGCTTAAGAATGTAAAATTTACTTTTAAAACTTAGCAAACTTTACGTGTTAAAAACAAAAGTTTTTGGAAAGAGTTACAAACATTCTCTCATAAGCGGTCATTAAAAAAAAAATATGTTGCGAATCATAAGAATTTTTAAAGAAAAAACTGAACTCAATTTCATAGTTATTTGAGTTTTGAAAGTAACGTAATTCTCTCATCAGCGGCCTTAATTCGAGAGCTGAGCTGCTGATGCGAGTTTTTAAGATTTCAATTGAATTATTTCGTTGTTGGTCCACTATGTGTTAATGCTTTAAAATTCTCAAGTGGTATCTTTGTGGCTTATGTATGTATGTATGTACAATGAACGCACACACGTGCAGCGTGTTGTTTAAAAATAAAACTAAGTAGCTTAGCTGATGACGTTTCTTTTTGTTTGTTTGCTTATTTTTAGTTTTGTTTTCATGTTGATACTTTGATGTAATAGGGTTGCATTTGTGCAGGTATGTGCTTCTATGCAGAGTCTTTTTGTACTGCTATAGTATCTGTGTATTTGTATTGCGGTTCTACTTTGCATTTTATTATTTGCTACCAACGGCCAGCAGTAGTAACGGAAGTTGCAGCTTCCAAGCATCAAAAGCTTTTGCGCCACCAAATATTCATGTGGAAGCAGAAAAGTCTCGTTGTGAGTTTTTTTGTACTACTATCCCTGTGGGAAAATGTGCAAAGATGAATTGCTTACAATAAGTTAAAATAATGTTGCATATTTTTTAGTGTTTTTTTTTATAATTGCACTTATATCTGTGGTAATAAGAAAAAACTGCTTATATGCTTTTCTTATACATATATGGGACTAAAACAGTTTTTGTTTCTTGCCACACATATAACTTTGAATTTACTGTTATCATAGTTTTTGTGTTTTTTTTTTTCTTATTTCCTACCAGAATAACTTTGTAGGAAATACACACATGAATATGCATTTGTATAAGTCTTGCGGCCCATTTATGGCTGCTCTTTTTAAGCTGTGCTTAATTTAGGATCAAACTCGTTTTATAAATTGAAAGATGCATTTTTTGTATGCTTAGCTAATGTATTTAATTTTTTGCGGCTTAATTATTTAAAAAAATAATTTTATTGAAAACATATGAAAGAGTGTTCGTTTCAGTCTCAACCTTATTTCGAAAAATAATAAACTTCATAAAAAAATTAACACTTTATTGCATCAACTGATGAAAAACCATTGGAAATTAAGTTCAATCAATGGACCAACTCTCCCCATTGACAGCGATTTTGAACACATTTCAAAGTTCATAAGTTGTGAAAGGCTTCACAAATCAAAATATGTATGCCCACAGTTGAGGGTAAATGTGAAATGTTAACATATTTTAATCTGTTTAATAAGTTCTCGGTGTCAACTAGGGTAAAAAAAGATTGTTTTAGATATGTACTACTACTACGATAAGCATCTCTAAGAGAGTTTGTACCTATAGTGCCTAGATTCCTCAAAAAAGGTGTATGGTTTCTTTTTCCAAAAAATTAAATAAGGTAGGTATGTATTAATCGATAGACATGGATCGATATTAGTATATATATTTACAGTGAAAAGAACCATTTAAATCATTCTGATTTGCCAAAAGTCAAGAAAACATGATCTGTAAATGAAGAAATAAACAATCAACTATTCTTCTAAAAACATAATTTATATTTTGGCTGTTGTTTTTAACTTTTGTTCATTTTACGTTTTAATCTTTAAAAGACTTTACAAAAAAAAGCAAAAATGATTTTTTATTTTATATTTTTATATCTGCATATTCATTTAATGACTTTCTATAAAACTTCTTGCTGCCTTAGTACGCTACTAGCTATTTATGTATTCTCTTTAACTAATTTTTCTTTATTTTCTTGGTATGTAATTGGTGTATTGTATACAAAGTTAAATTTACTTTGTATGGATTTATTGTTGTTGTTACAATTACTCACTGTGACTTTCAATATCTTAAATGCCTGGTCATTCAACCCTTCAATCGGAACCTTGATTTTCTTTTATATTATTTGTGTATTATTATTGTTTTTTCTTGCTTTATAAATACATGTAATGTATAATGAATAATTGCTTATTAATAAACATAATTAATGAGAAAAAATACCAGCTATAAACTTTTTACCTAATTGAGAAACTTAATCTCACTCACATTTAGCATTGAAAAAGTTTTACTACATGACGTATGAGTAACATAAAATACAAAAGTTTGTGTAATAAGCGTTAATCATACGACGTGTTGACTGAGAAAAAATGTGTGTATATTTGAAGTATATTTTAACGTCGTTAATACAGCTAACATTAACGATCTTCAGGTGAATTGTTAACTTTCGAACACAAAAGATGTGATTGTGAGCACAAAAGTCATTTGAAAGTTCAAGAAGCTGTTGTTTGAAATTACCGAATTCTTGAAAATTAGCAAATTTAAAACATGATACTGATTTTTTCGATTTTTTTTATTATTATGTGTAACTTTTGTTTACAGTTTTAGGTCACTGAATCTGAAACTGGTGCACTTGAACACTTCAATAGTGTTAAAAAATAGAAGTTTCTAAATTGCATTGTAATTAAAAAGTGAAAAAACTCAATACTGTGCGGTGCGTGGAGCTTAGTTTGATGACCACTGATCTATATAACAGGGAGTTTGATTTACAATATTAACTTTTTACTGAGTAGGATACTTTTCAAATTTTTTCGTTATTCGACACTTTCGAATTTTGTTCGTTTTTCGTTACTTTTTCCTATTCGGTATTCATCAAATTTTTTTTTTGTAATATATGATTTATTGCTTTTTATCTACTTTTCGATACTTGTCAGTACTAATCATTGTATGATATTTGCTTACAAACTATTTCGAAACTTTTCAATATTTGAAATTTTCAGATCGTTTGGTGCCTGTCCGATATTGCAGTCTCAAACTTTTTCGACTTTTTTTACAAGTTTTTAATACTTCTTTCCTAGCTTTTTATTTTTGACATAAAGAGGGCACACCATAAAATGTGCATTTCAGTTTACATATGAAGTCGCAAGTGCTTGCACTCACACGCTTATATTTTTTTTATCCTTCGTATTTTTACATCGTCTTGCCGCGTTTAAACTGCTAAAAAAGAACAAATCTGCATAGGTTGAACGGGCGTTGCAACTACGTTAAAACAAACATTATGTTGTAGAAATTTTTGATGAAAGCTCAACAGAATTCAGTAGACCATACTTATGGAAAATTGTGTTTGAAATGTTCGACATCATGGTGCCACATCAACACCTATACAATAAAAATAATGTCAAATGTACAAATTTATATCGAAAAATTGAAAGAAAATTTAAGTGAATCGAATCTTCTTAGGGGACGTCCTAAGACGTCAACTTTTTAATGCATAGAATTTACATTAAAAATTATAATTCAAATCTCATGGGAGGGGAAGAGGGGTCCCACCAGATCTCACCAAATCTCACCAAGGGGAGGGGGGGGGGGTCCGAATTATCAAAAAAACACCTCACGTAATTAATGGACGTCCCCTTATCTGGATAAATATAAAAAAATATCGTACGCACATATAGATTTTTTGAATCTCTTTTTTGGGGGTACTCGTAGATTGCTTAGCAATGCTATATAAAAAGAATTTAAATTTCGATTTTGAGAAAATAAAAATTTCCTGACCTCAACTGACGTTTGTCCCGCATGAAACTCATGTCATTTCTTATTCATATTGATAAAAATTCACTCTATAATTTTTAGCGAAAAAAGAATTAAAATTGTTGAGAAAGTTAACTCTGTTTATTTGCATAAAAACGCCATAACTTTCAGTCGTTTTTTAAATTTCTTAAAGATTCCAAAAAAAAAGTTCTATCAGATCTAAAAATAAAAATGATTTATTTTGATTTGAATGAAAATACCGCTTTTTTTTAAAAATTCTCAGTGGTTTTTTGATTTTTGACACCTAAAATTGAAAGGCGCATAGCTTCCAAAAAAATGTGTTTCATCAAATTGAAAGAATTGAAACCTATCAGCTTGCATGATTTAAAATAGGTGCGGTCATTCGAATAATTTTTTCATGTTTACTCAAATAAACTACTTATGAGAAGCCCTTTTATTTTTCAAATACGAATATTGATCACTGCAAACTTTCTGTGAGCCACATAAAAAAAACCGACAACTAAAACTTTTAATAAAAATACTATAAACTGTACATTAGAAAATAAATTAATTAACATTTAATTGTGAAAGTTTTTAATTTACAGCACATACTATAAAATTTTTATTTGCAAACAATTGCTGCTGTTGTTCGGCTGATAAACATTGCAACAATGACAATAAAAAATTGCTACCATTAATTTAATGAATAGCGAAAAAATGAAAAAAAAAACACTTTATGTATATTTAATGCTGCTGATAAATTGCTTTTGATTGCAATAAATCCATTTCAAAGCCTTTTTTTCAGCACGTCATAGTAATATTTCTACACGCGCTTTGCATAACTATAATACGACGACTATGCATTGTGTTTGCTCTCTTTTGATTTAGTTTTTCTCAATTACACTAGCTGGCAAAAATGTCAATATTTTCTGATGAAGTTATAGTTAGTTTTGCCTGCGTTAAAGTGCCAAAAACGCTATTTCGGGATATATTGAAATTATCACTCGAAATGCTCAAAAGTGTCAACGATAATTGCAACTTCAGAATGGACCATGTTGGTTGCAGTTACGGCCAACATTTGTATTGAACAAAAAAAAATTCTAAAAAATAAATTTAAAGAATACATAAATATTATCCAATTAAATTGAATTATTTTATTTTTTTTTTATTTTTGAAAAAAGTACCTCTAAATGAATCACCTTAACCTTTGCTGACTGATGGCATAAACAGAAAAAATTTATCGTTGGGATGAAATAACTTTAAATAAGCCCTAAAACAGCGTTATTTTTCTACACCGTCAAGCAAGGATCATCCAAAACTTTGATATGATACACTGTCTTTTTTTAAACAGTCAAATCATTTATAGAAACTAAGTTTGGTATCTTCCGCAAAAATTTGTAAGGTGGTGTAAAATATTAGTTATAAAATATATATACATATTAAAAAAGGATCAAAAATGCAGTGGTTATAATGCTACATACTTTTGTTATTATTAAAATGTATTAATTTATATGTGTGTGTACATGTGTGTGTGTGTGCTAAGTTGATAAGTGCTTGTATTTGTGCGTACATGTGGAAGAGATTGATGCATTTTCAATAAGTGCTTGGTTTCGGTGGCGTTTTTTTTTATTTATTTATTTTTTTTTTCTGTGAAATGTTAAGTCCTTTTTGACAGCTTTATATTATTATGAAACACGTGATATGCATTTAAAACAGCATTTCCTTTTTTTCGCGGTCTCTATAAAATTACTTTATTTTTTGTTCAGAATTTCGCTTTATTTTGCAGCTGTATGTGCTGATTTTGATAAAATATTTACATATATCTATGTAGAGTTTCACTTATGCAGAAATTACATATTTAAGTATAGCTGCTTTTGCCATTTTAAGCATAATCATTCTTTTACCCTTGATATAAAAATTAATGTTCAACCCAAAGTTTTGTTATGGTAGGAATATTAAAAATCATGATAGCTTCCTTACGTTACCTTGAAGTGTCAATCAATAAGGGTTGATCCATTTTTAAGGCGTTTTACTGTAATGTTAAAATTAATAAACAGTAAAAAAATATTGAAAAAGGTCAAACGATATTCACTGTTGCCAAAATTTAATATTTAATGTCTTGAATAATAGTGCAATCAGTTTTGCGTTGCTAAAGATGAAAGAAGTTCCATCTGTACTTGTTGTTCCATATGGTTGGTAATAAAATATATAAATAATAAAATAAATAAAATAATAAATACTGAGTATTTAATAAAAATAAATTAATATGCAAAAACTCTCTAAAGAAATGCAATTCAAATAATGAGAGACAGAATATAATATCGTCATATGATTAAAAACAAGCTTTGAATGTTTTATGTAAAGATTTTTACTTAGCTATAAAAAAAATTTAATTTCCCTACAACAATCACAACAGTCTCTCTACTCATTGCTTAACAAATAAAACTTTACTCAGTTTTTTGTTTAAATTTTTGTTTTTTTAATTTTGACCATAATGTACATCACTTAGCTTTCCACTGCAGTGTGATGCTACAATCGAAGTAGAATGGAGAGAATATAATGCACAATACTGGTACTTAAGTTTTGTTGTTTTTGCATACAAATATGTTTGCAAAGTATTTTTTGCTGTTGTTGTTTCCAATCTAATTAAGCAGCAAATGCTTAATATTCAGGAGAACAATTTTTGTTAAATTAGCAAAAAAAAAGGCCATGAACTTAAGGTTTAAATTGAGAATTTTGGGTGGCATTATATTTTTTTCTCAATATCTTAGTTTTGTTATCCTAAATAACTTTTAAAAAGTTCTCATGGATATGAGTTGTACTACACTAATAAGCGATTCACGAAGCAACGAAAGCAGCTTTATTTTCGTTTACGAGAGTGGCCTTTTTGAATGAAACACAGTTTTTTTAGCAAAATTTTTTTTTATTTTTCAACATTGTCTCTTTTTAGCTCAATATACATAGTCCAACGTTTCTCCAATTTTTATACCCTACACAGAGGGTATATTCACTTTTTATTCCGTTTGTAACGCATAGAAGGGGGCGTGGCAGGTATAGAATAGTATATATATTATTGATCAGCGTCACCACCTGAGTCGATATAGCTATGTCTGTCTGTCTGTCTGTTGAAATCGCGTTTACGGGAAAAATAAGAAAGCTAATTCAATGAAATTTGGCACACAGGTCACACCTTCTTGCAAGCTGCTAGCATATAAAAATGGGCGAAATCGGGTCACGACCACGCCTACCGCCCGTACTCTATGTAAATATACCTCAGTCCATTTTGAAAAAAGTTGCTGCGATTTTGATGAAACTTGGTGATTTGGTGAACATGTGAACCAAATTAAGATTGAGCTAGGTTTTAAATTTTCAAAGGCTCTTAAAGAGGCGTGGCACAGCCCTAAATTTTAACTTTTATATTGCCATAACTCGTAAACCGTGCAAGATATTGTGATGAAATTTGGTACACGGATACAAATCATATATATCTTGAACTATGTTTAAAGTGGGCGGAATTGGAAAAGTGAGCGTGGCACTTTTTAACAATTAAAAATTATGATTTCGTATAATTTAAAATTGGCACATTCGATTTTCATAAAAATTTTAGGGATGATACTACTAAGAACAGTCATCAATACAAGCTTCGTCAGTTTACTGGAAAAACACGTTGAAGGGCGTGGCACAGCCCACAATATTTATAAACGTTATAATTAGAGAACCAACAGCGTAATCCTAATGAAATTTCGTATGGCAGATACACTTGCTAAAAGGTATCTTCTTACAAAAATTTGGCACAATAGAACTGGTGGGCGTGGCACCTCCCATATAAGCAAAACAAGTTTAATGCTATAGATAGTGTGCAATGAGAGTAATCTTCATACAATTTGGTGCATAGATGTCAATTATTATAAGCTATAAAATTAAATAAATTTTCACGGGATTTCCTCAGTGGGCATGGCACCTTCCATATTAACATAAAGTTGGAAGTGATATTTTAAGAGAACTATTGCAGCAATTAGCATGAAATTTGATGTAGGTGGTTAACTTGGTATAAGGTATGTCAGCATCTGAAGCGGGCGAAATAGCACCACTGGGCGTGGCATCTCCCATACAAGTAAAATAGCTTAAGTGGCATATCTATCGAAATATATGAGCAATCATGCTTAAATTTGGTAAAAGAGGTTTGTTTATGGAAAGCTATTTCTGGATCAAGATCAGTCTCGATTGTATCAGTGGGTGTGTCACCGCCCTTAATTTTAAGGTTAATTAAGGAATATCGCAAACTATACAAGTTATTTTGCTAAAATTTGGTATGTGGATATCAATGACGAATATAATTTATTGAAGTAAAAGTGGGCGGAATTGAAGAATTGGGCGTGGCATATTTGGTTTTCTGCATTTTTATTCTATTTTTTTCAACATTTTCCACATTCTTTTGACTTTTCCAAGTTTATAACTTTTCCCAACATATTCCGTATGTATATTTTCCACTTTTTTAACCTCTTTCAACTGGATTCGACATTTTCTTTATTTTTTCGACTTTTTCATGAATTTTGAATTGTTTCAACATTTTTCAACTTCTTGCAAGTATTTTTGAGTTTTTTTAACCACTTTCAACATTTTCCACATTTTTTCGACTTTTTCAATTTCTTTTAACTTTCTGCAATGGTTTCCATATATTTTAGACTTTTTGAGCTTTTTTTCAACTGTTTCAACACTTTTGAACCTTATTACATTATTTTCGACTTCTTCAACCTTTTCAACGTCTTTTTAACATTTATTTGGAAAGTACTTTTAGTGCAGTGTAGGGTATGTGAGTTTCGGCCTGGCCGAAGATAACACCTTTACTAGTTTTTATTACTTCCAAAAAATTGGGATTTTTTGAGGTCCTGAAAATAGGCATTTCTTAGAGCAATAATTTCATCATTGTAGCTAAATCTCTTTCCACCGAGCTACTTATTTTGGTTTGGAAATAGCAAATTGTCAATTGGAGCTGAATTCGGAGAATATGGCGGATGAGGTACCAATTCGTAGCCCAATTCATGGGATACACACATGTGCATCCGTGCATTGTCTTGATGGAAAATAATTTTTTTCTTGGCCGTTATTTTTTTAAAAATATTCGTTGAATGGATCCAATAAGTTGGCATAATATTCGCCATTTATTATTTTTTCCTTTAAAAAGTAATCGATGTAGATTATGCCGCGTGCATCCCAAAAAACTATCGCCATGAACTTTTTAGCCGACAAAAGTGACGAACTTATTGATTTGCCCTCGTATATAATAGGGTATATTACGAAAAAAAGGTTCAAGGTACTCCTTGTTTTGAGAACTTATCTTGAGAATATGTTAGTGTAACAGAAATGTTTTTTCTATTCATATCATCGTTAAAATTTTGTTTTTTTTTGCACAGCACAACAAAATTGTCATTGAATTTCCTAAGTGTTTACTGAATGTTTCACATAACACTCAATATTTTCTCAAGTGATTTAAAAAAAGGTACATTATGTAAACCCTGAGGAAACCATTTCAAAATAAAAAAAAAAACATTGAAAAATTATTCATATGAAATTTACTGCTAAATTGTCATAAATTTTTTTTCTTAACCAACAATTTTTATAAAATTTATACATGTCATTCATCATGTCAATTATTATAATTAAATTTATGAAATATTTCCACATACAATTTGCATATGAAAATATCAAATAAAAATATGTATCATTTGATATTATCAGTTTTATGTTTCTAGCATATTTGCGCCACATAAGCCCTTATCTTGCTGCCACTCTGTCTGTCAAGAACAATCAATTTTTTCCAGCTCATACACGCATTCACTCACGCATTGACGCACAATAACTCACCTCTTCATAAATGAAAGTATCAATTTCCTCCAGTGGTTTGCCGTACATATCATCAGGAAATGGTTCAAATTTCTTTGGCAGCACATCGCCATCTCCGACAGTGGCCTTCGTTCTTGGGTGGAATCCATATTCACGCACTAACTGTATGTGGCGATTTTCGTGTTTGATTTGCGATTTTTGTGTGTAGGCAACAACTTGGTGTTTGGCAACTGCAAAAAAAAAGTAGGAAAGAGACAATTTAGTATGGAATAGAGCAAGATATGTGGATTAATTTTATTTTATGTGCACACATTATTTTTTGGTTTTTTTCTAGCGCATATCTAGATAAAAACATTAATTCCAACACATAAATAATGAAATAAATTTTGCGCCACAAATAAATCAATTTTATAGAGGGTTAATTTTATTTTAGGGGAAGGTAGGCTAGGATAATTGTATCGTATTGCGTATTGATATTGTGATTTTTATTAAAATTAAGATTACTGTAACGAGCCGTATTCATATAAAAAAGTTAATGTTAAAAATAGTAAAATTACTTTGGAAAGAGTACAAATATATACCAATATTTTTTAATATATGCAACATTTCATTCCATACGCTGAAAAATATGCAACGTTTTCATTACAATGAAATCTAAATAAAGTTTTATGATTCGTTATTGGTTTTTTCTTTCAGAATTGTATATATACTACATCAAATTTAGATACATTTCTATAAAAAAAAACTCAATATTTACTAGCGTTGTAGTTATTTTCTGTTTAATTTATAAATTTCATTGTTAAAAATATTGAAACACAAAAAAATCAACTAAAATAAATAACCAGCCGTCTGTTTAAAAAAAAAATCATTTTTCTTTTCCTTCAGTGTAGATATGTTTGTATGTATGTATGTTATTACTCTGATATAATGTGAGCATAACCTTGCCATTGTTTTATTTTACTTTTTGTGTGCCTTTGTGTAAGTAAGTGCGTTAAAGTATAAAGAGTCTGGATACCCTTTGCCTGAGGAAGAAATAAATATTTACTTCATTTGAGGCGTTAATGCGTTATGAGGGCGTTTCAAAAAGTTTGTGTTAGTGTAGGCATTTACGATGACGTATCAGTGTGTGTGTGTGTGCGTTCATGCCTTTGTGTGCTTTTATCGTAAATACGATATTCTTTCATTCGATTACTTACTTTTAGTTGTTTGCCATAAGGCATGCAAAAAACAACAACAAATATGATAGTACTAATTGATTTATTTTATCAATTTGTTCGCGGCTGTCTATTTGATGTTGACGCGTTGATTTTCTGCTGTTATTTTTTATTGCAATTTTGTTTTGATATTTGATAAATATATTTATTTATAAATATAATAATTGGGTTTGGTTTAAATTTAACAACGTGTTTGGATTTAGAGATTTCATTTGCTCATTTCATTTATTTAATTCCTCGAGAAGGATCTAGAATGTATGCAAATACAATAGGTGACCCGGCTTACCTGCATAAGATTTTAGTTAGGCTGTTTTCAATATAAAATCATTTGAGACTTTCACGTTTTTCAAAAAGTGTTTTGCTTAACTTTGAAAGTACAACTTAAGTTCCACGATTTCTCTTATCTATATATTGATATGTGAACATCGAAACTTACCGTACACTTTTTTTGTATTTATTATAAAGAAAGGGGAATGAAACTTATATCATTTCAAAGGTACTGTTTCCCAGATGTGCACAAAAAATATAATTTGTAATAAGTGCCGTTAAGGCAGGTAAAATAAAGAAAACATACGCGCATGAAACCCCCATATAAAAACATTGTACGCACATATAGCTTTTTCGCTGACTACTTCTGTGGATTTTGAATGTTTTGTTTGCCTGACTTTGTCAGCGAAAAAGTTATATGTGCGTACAATGTTTTTATATATTTCCCATGATAAAAAGTTATTACGAAAATAAAATAAAATAAAACAAAAGTATGCAGAATGCAAGCACAATTTGCAGAAAGTAATTTGGAATGTTGCTTTTGTTATTTGCTTTGAAAATAGTACCGAAAGTGGTTTGGCAGTGATGAAAAAAAATTGATATTTCGAGTTTGGAAAAAAAAACTTTTGACCTCAAATGTTTTTTAACAAGCATTAAACCGATGTCATTTCTCTCTCACATTAATAAAAATCCACAATAAAATTTTAAGCGCAAAAACATCTGGGGTTTTAGAGAAAATCAGCCTTGTTTTTTTTTTTTTTTTTCATAAAAAGCTCTATTACTCCTCCAATTTTTGACAATTTTCAAAGATTCTGACAGAGAATCAGAAGTTCTATTTGAATCAAAAGACAAAAATTAATTGTTTTGATGTGGATGAAAATGCGACTGTTTTGAAAAAATGTTGACCTTTTTTTCAAGTTTTGACACTAAAACTTTAAATGGAGATAATTTCGAAAATTTTATTTTTTGACGTTTAATTTGTATGAATATCTTGCATTTCCTGGTCTTTTGTTTCAGAAACGAGATAAATGAAAAACGAGCAGTTTTTGTTGCCACTGTGAAAGCTTAAAAAGACTGGTGTATTAAAAAGCAAAACATTTATAGTAGATGCATCAATTAAATTGCATTCAATATATTATTTCCTGTGATTGTTAGTGATACAGAGAAAATTTAATGCGAAATTATTTTTGATACTCCCACAATCTAGAAAAAAAAAAAAAAAATTCCAAAGAACCACCTTCGTGTCGTCTATTAAACACAAACAACCGAGCTAATCCGCCGCGTACTTACCAAAGCGCGCACTCACCAAATTATATTATAAATTCCAGCAATTATTGCAAAATTAATAAATTGAATCTTAATTTGTTGAATATTTAATGGCGTTCAAATTGAATTTGATTGCGCTGCACAGCGGTGGAAATAAACTTTTTTTTGTATTTCGCGCCTCAAAACAAAAACTAAAATTAAAAAAAAATTTGGAAAAAATCCAATTTTAATTAAACTTCTGAAAACGGCTCATTTTTTTTTGTCTTTTTGTTACCATACGAAACCCATCCTTGCTGTATGATTTTGATGAAAAGTATTACTCTTGTTGTTGCTGTTTTTTTTTTGGCTATGAATAATTTAGCTGGCAATTTACAATCCACTGAGTTATTCAAGTTTTTCACGTTTTCTGATTTTACTTTCTGTGTGTGCTTTTTTTATTTATTTTATATTTTGGGTGATTTTGAGCTTTAAAGCGCTTCACTCTGCATGCATAAGAAATTAGAATTGAAAAATGGCCACAAGCACTTCCGCATGGAAAACCAACCGGATATCCGGTTGAGAACAAAGTGAACGAGAGAGAGAAAGAGAAAGAAAGAATGAAAGAATGAAAACAAAACGATTGTGTATTTGAATGTCTGGAATGCTTTGACGCTTTTTTTTTGTGTAAGCCACCCTTTAGGAAATGTCAAATATTCAGCAAATTATTGTAATTAGTTATCGTGCAACTGACCAAGGTTAATGTTCCTAAAATCGTTGTTTCTTTCAAGTAAGAAAAAATCATTTATTTCGTGAATTTTCCTTGGCAAAAAGCTCTCGTCAATAACTGACCCAAATTTCTAAATTTAATACCTTTCGAAAGCGCGTACTATAGTAATAATGACTATCATACCTTTATGATTTAACGAGGCGTGGCAACTCCTCTACAAGCATAAACGTTTTAATGGGGCGTGGTACCTTTTCTATAAGCAGATACTCGAATGGCTAAATGTAATCAAAATTCTTATAAATGATTTAAGCAAGTAAAAAAAAAATGAGTAAAGTTAATAAAAAGCCGTGGCATATACCATGCGAATAAAACGCTATTCTGAGAATGTTATTTCAGTTAACCCTTTCGCCCCGGATGGTACACATATGTACCACCAACTTTAAAGGTATGTACAACAATTTTTTTATGACAGAATACTTTTAAAACGTCCAAGCAACTATTTACATACAAAGATTTAATTCTAGCATTACCAGGAGAAAGCCGGGGCGAAAGGGTTAACATATAACTAACTTCATACAAATGTCCATAAGTGAGCAGACTTTGACAATATTTGATGTCAATTATATGGTTTTAATTTATGATGAATCCTTAGAAAGTGCACGTAGTCATACTTTCCTATTGGGTATTTCTTTGTAAGGGTTTAATATGCATACATATACTAAAATAATACTTTTTTAAATGCTTTCGTTTTGTGAAATCCTTTTTATTCATAACATTTATTTTTCTCTTTTCTTTCAGCACAACTCCTTTCTCATACAATGTCTGCCAAGTCAACTCAACTGCCAGGAGGCCAAAGCCTTACCGATAAAATACCTCAGCAACAATTACAACAGCAAAACAATGTTCAAGAACAACAACCGGATGAAAAACAACCAACAAATAAAAAATTGCAAGTGCATAAATTGAATTCAGCAAAATATACAACTTCAAACTTTGAAGATGGACATCATAATTTTCGCACCTTCACTTACTCCGCCCAACTGAAACAGGCCACTGCTGGCGCTGTTGCTGCGGCAATAACACGTTCCATCACACAGCCGCTAGATGTATTGAAAATACGCTTTCAATTGCAAGTCGAACCCGTTAAATGTAGCGGCACTGCGGCAAAATCAAAATATACCTCGATATTACAAGCAGTACGCGTTATACACCAAGAAGAGGGTGTACGCGCCTTCTGGAAGGGACACAATGCCGGGCAGCTAATGAATATCGTTTATGGTGTTGCACAATTTTGGTCTTATGAACAAGTCAATTTGTTGACGAAACAAATGCCCTGGTTAAGTGAACATACGAATGCGCGACACTTTATTAGCGGTAGCGCTGCCGGTTGTTGTTCCGCTGTTGTTTCCATGCCCTTCGATGTTATACGTACACGTCTCGTTGCACAAGATCCACATTGTGAAGGTGGTTATCGCACTATTAGCGGTGCTTTTCCAACCATATGGCGTACTGAAGGTGTACGTGGTCTCTTTCGTGGACTTGCGGCCACTGTACTTCAGCTGGGCCCGCTTATGGGTGCTAATTTTATGTTTTATAAAATTTTTAATAATTATGCGCGTGATATTTTAAAACCACCAGATCATATGTTACCAACATGGTGTCTCCTTGTTACAGGCGGAGCTGCTGGTGTTGCTTCGAAGGCAGGTGTTTATCCATTGGATTTTATTAAGAAACGTTTACAATTGCAAGGTTTTGAAAAACAACGTAAAACTTTTGGTCGCAATCAACGTTGTTGCGGCATATTGCACTGCATTGAGTTGACTTTGAAGGAGGAGGGCCCTACAGGTTTCTACAAGGGAATGTTGCCGACATTGTTGAAGTCTGGTATAACTACTGCGTTGTATTTTAGTATTTATGATAAATTCAAGACGATGGAAGGTATTTAAGAATGAAATGAAAGCAGAATATGGAAGTGAAAAATAAAGGCGCATAGGACGTAACACGTGATATTGTAGTTAAACAATACCCCCAATTTTTTTTTTTTTTATAATATTAAGTAAGAAGGCTACGAGTATTTAAGTTTAAAATTTCGATTTAGTTGTAATTTAGTTGTAGTTATCGAATCTAAAACTAATTCATATTAAAAAGACTTAATTTGACAGTTGTATGAATGAAAATTCAAAACGTAAACGCGATAACATAGTAACACAATAAAGTATTTCCTAATAAAGTTCAAAATGAAAAATTCTGTTTATTAAGAAGAGATTAAGTTGGAGGATTTTAATAAGTGCACACAAATTGTTTCTGCTAAAGAACCCTAACCCCTAGGCATCTTCCTAAGGGAAAGTCCCAGAGGACTTTTCCGAAAGTATTGATCCATCTAAAATAAAAAAAACAATTGTTTTTCGGTTTTAATTTCTAAGAGTATTAACATTTACATTGGTATAATTTTTGATTTCAACTTATTTCGTCCAAAAAATATCAAATTTGTTCTTTTAAAGATTTTATCCGTCAATATACTTGAAGATTCCTACCGAATAAAAATTGTACGATGTATAGTAAAATGTAATGCCAAAGTTGACAGCATAACTCAAACTTTATCTTTCTAGCATTTACTTGTACCTGTAAAAATTTTTTTCAATTTAATTTGACACTCATCAAAAAGTGAGTTCACGTATTTAGAAATTTATTTTTTTTTTTAAAACTATGTACCCCTTGAAATTTAAAAGTCCCTAAAAAACTTAAAATTAACCATTTTTAACCTTGAATTTTGTGTGAAGGTCAATTTTTTCATGCGACATAGCAAAAGTAAATTTTTGTTGATCGGTGTAGTAATAATAAAAGCATAAACAAAGCAAAATTGTCATCTATTTACTTTGTTTTAATATTTTTTTTTAAAAAAAGTGCTAATATAAAATTAATAAAGATTTATTGCTCTCACTCAATTAAAAAAAACAAACAAACAAAATGCCAAAAACAAATATTTCACGATTGTGTTGTGCGCCACAAACATTAACACGTAATACTCTACAAATATTTACTTTATACACAAAATTACGCACATAAAATAGCAGTTAAGTATGTTGGGCAAAATAACAAAAAAGTTTAAAAAATAATAAAATAAAAAGAAGATAAAGATAAATAACTGGCAATTTCGCACGTTGTCTCGATAAAGCTGTGCAATTTCATTGACAATAAAGAGGGTACACAAAATAATAATAAAACATAGATCGGCTGAGTGTGCGAAAATCAAATAAGATTAAAGTGTCGATAGGGGAGGGGGGTTGATGGTGTGGATGTTTAAAAGAACCTTATTGAAGATATCAAATATTAAGAAATTGAAAATAAAGCCGAGTCAAATAAAGTGCAGAATAATGAAATGCAATAAATATTAAATAAAAAATAAAAAACAAATGAGCGACAATTGTGATTTTATCATGATATTGTTGGGTAAATTTAAATTTTTTTTTGTTTTATTAAAAAAAGTTGTTCACAATATCTGAGCTCTTTAAAAACTCTTAAAGAAACTGCTTTTCATAAATATATCAGTCAGTGACCACATATTTTATATCTGAATTTTACATATCGGCCATTCTTTTACTAACCGCACGTCAATTTAGACTTGACATTTTAGAATCGCCTAGAGTGAGCATCTGAGAACTCTGATTTACTCTGGTCCCAAATCGAGTTTTTTGGTTTCAAAAATCATAATATCAACAAATCGTCGGAGCCCGAATAAAAAAAAAATTCGTTTACAACTTACGTATTTTTTCTTATATATTTTTCGCTAATAATTCTGTCTTTTAAATATGAATGGTAAACTCCATAAAGCTGCTGCAAAGAAATAAAATACTTGGAGGTCAACCTAAAAGTTTGAAAAGGTCTAAGGCGATAATTGAAGCTTGCGCTAATATTCCAGTAACAGATAACGTCTGTGTAGCGGCTGAACAATGTGCCAAGTGTTTGAAGAAGCAAGCTATTGTACATGGTGAAGGAGATGTTAAACATTATCAAATAAAATAAATAAACATTTTACTGAGCTTACTGTTCAGTACAGTGTATGACAACACCAAAAAAATTAAAAAAAAAAACAGAAAGTCAGCTATAGCCAGTCATACTATGAGTAGTTTCATCCATTGCTAAATGGAATCATCAGTGACTTTTAAGCACTGATGATTCTATTTGACAATCGATGGAACTACTTAGTTTGGGTAGCTTTAGCCCAATTTTTTTTTGTATTAGTCTCTTAATTTGTTTGATGTTGATACACACTGTACTGAACAGTGAGCTCATTTATGTAACTAAAAAATATTTTCCATGTTCTACAAAAAAATAAAATAAATAAATCTTAAAAAAAAAATAAAAATAGTCTTATTAAATTATGGCATATTACTACTGGTAAGTCTATTATAAAATTAGAGGGATCAACGTTGAATGGCTGTAATTTTTCTCCTCTCGTTCCACGTTTCCGAAGAGGTCCGTAAGTATTTTTTAACCTTAACTTAAAAAAAAGTCTGTTTGAATTTCAAACTTTGAAACTGATTTCGATTAGGAAAAAAGGTACATAAGCGTAAATTTTATGAAGATTCAATACTTAGTAGACTTAGTACTTAATTTAACGCGAAACTATAGTAAATGGACAATTCTACTCAAAAATGCAATGATTCAGGCGCGTGTATGCACATGATTATTTTGCATGTACAACAGAAAAACAATTTTGCTTCTTACGCACTCGTTTTATAGCATTCAATATCATTAAGTACACTAAATTTGCTTACAGTGCCATCTATTGGCGAGTTATCAAAGCGCCAGTGACGTCGCAAAAGCATAAGCTACCTCGCTATGAAATTTCGTCGAAATCCGTTGATTCGTTGCCGAGCTATGGCTGTTCGAATGTTCAATTTGCTCACAGCGCCATCTGTTGACGAGTTCTCAAAGCGTCAGTGACGTCACAAAATCATAAGCTATCTTACCACGAAATTTCGATGAAATCCGTTGATGCGTTGCAGAGATATAGCACTAAGATAAGTACACTAAATTTACTTACAGCAACATCTGTTGGCGAGTTATCAAAGCGTCAGTGGCGTCACAAAAAGCATATGCTACCTCGCTATGAAATTTCGACGAAATCCGTTGATTCGTTGCCGAGTTATGGCTGTTAGAATATTCCATCTGCTTACAGCGCCATCTATTGGTAAGTTATCAAACCAAAAGTGACGTCATAAAAATCTTTGTCTTACAAAAAGAATGACACCACATTTGTCAAAATCGGTGCAATAGAAACGATACTATAGCCTTTTAAATAAACCCTTTAACAGTTGCAGCGCAAATGCTGCCTACGACTCTGCTGTCAAAACTCGAAATCGTCAACCAAAGAAAATTCAAAATACCAGGCCACCATGAACCAGCAGCAAGTAAATTTTGCGTTTTAGAAATCTTTAAAATGCAATATCTCCGCTATTACTTAGTCGATTTTGATAAATGTGGTCTCATTCTTTTTGTAAGAAGAAGCAGATTTTTATGACGTCGTTCGTGTTTTGACAACTTACCAATAGATGGCGCTGTAAGCAGATTTAATATTCGAACAGCTATAACTTTGCAACGCATCAACGGATTTCGTCGAAATTTTATGGCGAGGTAGCTGCTTATGCTTTTTGTGACGTCACTGATGCTTTAATAATTTGCCAACAGATGGCGCTGTAAGCAAATTTAGTGTACTGATCTTATTGCTATAACTCAGCAACGCATCAACGGATTTTGTTGATATTTTGTGACAAGGTAGCTTATGCTTTTATGATGCTATTAGCGCTTATACAACTCGCCAATAGATGGCGCTGTAAGTAAAACCAGCAACAATTTCGTGTCTTAGTTATCTTGATTATGCAATATCTCGGCTATTGCTTCAACCGATTTGGACAAATGACAAGTCATAGTTTTTGTAAGAATAAACAGATTTTTATGTCATATGATTTTTGTATTTTGATAACTTGCCAATAGATGGCGCTGCAAGCAAGTTCGATATACTAACCGCTATAATTCGGCAATGACTCAACCAATTTTGATATCTGTGAAGTCATAGCTTTTGTAGGTAGAATCGTATCTTTGTGACGTCATATGAATTTTTATAACTTACCAATAGAAGGTGCTTTAGGCAAATTCAATGTACTAATCGCTGTACATCGTCAACGATTCAACGGATTTTGGTAAATGTGGTGTCATCGTTTTTTTCAGCAGAAGCCAATTTTTATGATAACTTTTTTGATAACTTACCAATATTTGAATTTTGTGCCAAGGCAGCTTATGTTTAATTTTCTGGCTTACTACGAAAACTTTTCGAAAGAACTATAAAATTTATTTATTCTTATAGCAAATGGATTCCAAGGAAATGTTTCTCGTAATCTGTTGGATTTTTTTTTAGCTAAATTTCGGTATGTTAGAATTTCCACTTCCTGAGCTTATAAAGATCGTGCCTGCCTTGACAGATTTTCATTTTCCAACTTAAGTATATGCTTTGATAGTATTTTTTTTTAATAGTACTCGAATGCTGATGACTTTTTGATACTTTTCTACCGTTCATGTCGCTAACTACGACAAACATAACGATGGAATTGTTGTTGTTAATGTTGATTTTGTTATTCGTATGGATAACGGCAGCAAATTGAAATTAATCTCTTATGAAATATGTCATGAGAATTCTTCCACTTTAAAATACCTCATGTAGGTATTATTTATTGCATGCTTAAATATGTATCTGCTTATACAAACATGCATATATGTAGATATATACATTAGAGTGGTACTAAGCAAAAGAATGCATGATTTCTTTAGATCCAATGTACGGATATGACGTTGAAACTAAGGCTCAATCGTCTCAGTAGGATCCATTTCTTTTAACAAACGAAAATCGCCAAGCTCATAAAAACACGCCTAACCTTAACGGCTGCTACTGACAAAGTAAACAATGAATACAGTTGAAAATTTTATCGTACTTCAGGGGCATGTATACCAACATAATAAAAAAAAAATTTGACGATTGGACTCTCAAAACCCGCGAAATTTTAAAGTTCCCGTTATTTTTTGAACACACCTCGTACACATGTACGTTTTGTACTTTTGGATCAACAGATTAAAATGGTGTATAAGTTATGTTCTTTTTTTTAAAGTCTTTTTCGAAGCACTCTTACATTTTTATTAGTTTCTGTCAGTAAATGTATGATGTATCTGAGCAGTTTCAATAGATCTACTTAACTTGATTTTTTGTTATTGGTTGTTTTTTATTTAATGTTGTAATATTTTTGTTTTCACATTTTGATGAAAACATAAAATCGTTCGGCAACTTCATATGATGTGTTAAATAAGATTGATTCTTGTTTCTATTCTATATTTTTTGAATTTATTTGATTTTCTTTGAGTTAGCACATTGAAGTGGGATTTTCATATGATTTCAATTGAAGCGCAAATCGATGATTGAGCGATTTCTGACGATTACCAATGCGAAACGGGCACGATATACATATGTGAATTACATGAAACAAACATCACTTTGAGGTCGCTCAAAAAGAAAATAACAATATAACATATTTTCATACTTTTTTATATTGTTTTCATATTTTTATTTTTTATTTCAGTTAAGTTTTACGTGTCCTTTTCCTTTGTGAATGCCATTTTGAAATTTGAGAAAAAATCACACGGTATTGTAAAGTAATTGTTCCAACGAAAAGTTATACCTTATTATCTGAAAAGCTGTGATGTTCGGGTGGGGCGATCAACTAGACAAAGAATTACTCCGAGTATTGCAGTTAATCAAAAATTTTTTCGAGGTATTTCGATTTGTTATCCCAACTATGATAAAGACATATAATGGTACCTTATCGGTAAATTTATGTCTTATGGTATGCTCTTGTTTTTTGTAATACATATGTACATATATGTATGAAGATGCTTTCCAAAAAAAGGAAACACCGTGCGCCGCAGGCAAAAATTTGAGCCTGTACATTTTTTCTATAAAAATTTCAAAATTTTAATTGTTTCAAAAATTAATATTAAAATTTTTGAAGCATGTATATATATGTATTTGGGAATTTTTTTTCTGTCAGAGCATAAATCTGAAATATAACAAGACCTCTTTTATGAATACTTTTTAGCTTTAGTTTTTATTTTATGTCAAATTCGGGCCATTTGAGTTCACAATTTCTTCAAATAAAACATCTTAAAAGTTCATTGCTCCAAAAAATGATTTATTTTTTTTTTACCAGCAAGTATATCAGCATACGAGTAACATTAAAATGGACAACATTGAAGGTTTTATATGTTAATATGTACGGAAGTGGCTTATAAATAAAGTATTACGCTTTATAGGTCAATATAAAACGCCACATAAAAATTAATAATTTGCAAAACAGCTTTTTTTACGACTATTCACTAAGTTAATTGATTTCATGTTTTAGTAAATTTTAGTTAGGTTTCAAAACGAGTTTATTGTTACGCAGCCACTGTATTGGCAATTTTTTATACGCATTAGCAAGACAACGCCTCCTTTTATTTTTGCATACAAAATTTTGCACTTTATTTTACCCTTTTTCCGGTAATATTTCATATCATCATCATCATCATCAAAGCTTTCTTATTCATAGAGTGCCTGCAGCTGAGGTGTAAAAACCTAATAAGTGATTACAATAACAAAATTGAAAAAATTAAAAATAAAAAATGCAGCTTAGTATTGGAACAACAACGAAATGCCTTAAATCACTTATGGTTGCATTACACTTCACCTTGTGCAAAATTCCGTCCGTATCTCCCTCCATTTGCCTATAAGTGCGCTTGTCTGTCCTACTGCTGAATGACAATCAAACGCGTTTAATGGCAGAAAAATACTTTCACTTTTATATTGCAATTTTAAGGTGCTGCTTGCTGCTGGTAGTTAAGTTTTTACAAGCTTTTTATTATTGACAAATTTAGTATTTTATTTTGTTAGAGTATAGGACTGTAGATTATAACCAGTTAATAATAACTCTAATCTTTCAAGTCAATATTTTGTAAATAGAAATTACTTTTTATAACTTTGAGTTTGTTATTGGGAAAATATATTGATTAATTTTTGCAATTTGGTCTATATGAATGGAAAATTTAAGTGAAAAATTAATGAATGAAAAGACGGGTTTGTTAAAAATTAAAAAAAAAGAATAAAACTATTTTTTGCGCCGTGAAATTAAGGATATTCATTTATTCTTTTTATTTTTATTCTCTTTTAATGTAATTTTAATCCAAATCTTTTCTTTACACGATAGATACGTTCCGTGTAAAAAAATTTATGCGACTTAAGATAAATTTGGGGATATATCCCACAACTTTAAAAAATCGTGTGAGATGAAAAAACTCTATATATATTCCCAAAAAACGTGAAAAAAGAGTAATAATGAATGAAATCTATGTATATTATTTATAAAACAAAAACAATTCATTTTTATTTTTATTTAATTCAGTTCATAAGTACAACTTGATAGCAAGAGTTTACGTTTATTATGGACTGAACCAAAATTACGTTCGCCTTTGAAATTATTTATTGCTTAAACACAAAATAAAAACGGAATAACAAGATTTGTGTTCAAGTTGAATTACAACGAGATGTAGAAAAAACTGATGGTAAAATTCGGGTATTCCCCCAATTGTATTTTGTTGCTGTACACGGAAAAAAGACCAACTCAAATTTTATTAAAAATTAATAGGAGATTATAAAAATTAAATTCTGAAAACAAATATTACTTTTTTATAGTAATAAATAGAAAATCCTTATTAAAAATTCTATTCTAGTTTGTAAATATTTTCATTTTACATTTTTTAATAAGTGCATATTAAAAATTATTTTCTTCATTTTAATTATCACCTAAAAACTTTGAAATTTTACAAAGAATTTATTAAATTTTAATAAATTGCCACATTAGAATTTTTATATATTTCATATTGTAATATATGATTCCCGCTTTATAATTTTTAAAAAGTAGTTATAGAAAAATTATTTCAAGATTATTAATTTTTATTATATTGAATTTTATTTCTCTTTTGTGTTTAATTTGTACTCTGTTTGAGTTCTCAACATGTTCATGCAAAAAAATAAATATATAAGGCTTGCCAAACTCTTACTAATTGGCTTTGAAGTAATGTGTTGAACAGAATTGGGACGGGGTCGGGAAAGCGGCAACGGAAACTCGCTGGCTGCCCCAATTTTGTTCAACACACCAAAAAATTTAAAAATAAATTTCAGTTATTATTATTTCATCAGAAAAACTTTATAATGTACTTTTTAAAAAATAGTACAGTCCTTTTAAAATATAATAAATTATTGCAGAAATTTTAAAATCTACTTTGTAAAAATTAAAAACTTGCATTCGAAAAATTAATGCCTGCTTGATGCAATTTTTATATTACGCTTAGTAATTTTTAATAGACACTCGAACCGTTTCTAAATTACTAAATTACCTACTAATTTTTCTTAAATTTTCATTAATATTTACAATAATTTCGAGTTGGTGTTTTTTCCGTGTATACATAAGTTTACTGTAATACACTGTATAAATTAGAATTAAAACAAATTGGTTTTTCTTGGGAAAAAAGGGGTTTTTTTGGTAAAAAAGTGTGTCTCAAAATCGTGTACGAATCGACCGTGTAAAAACCAGGGACCGTAACGATTATGAATATTATGATAGAAACAATTATTTTTGATCGAAAAGAATAGAAATCTAATGTAACGATAGTTTTTGATCGAAAAAGTAAAAATCCAATATAACGATTATTTTTTATCGAAAAGAATAGAAATTCAGAAAAACGATTATTTATGATCGAAAAAAATAGAAATCCGATATAAAAATTATTTTTAATTTTTTAAATAAAAATCGCATAATTAAAAATCATGTCATATATCTAGGCTTCTCGGCAAAAGAAATTCATCTGTATACTCAAACTCACATTTCGGCTTTTCCTTCATTGTGATTTTTTTGACTTTAATTATAAAAAATAACGATCATTTACGGTCCCTGGTAAAAACAGACGTGGGTGTACAAGCAACTTTCTGGTCTTTTGCAAAAATCTCTATCGTATAAGATCGAATAAAGAAATAGCTAATAGAATAAGATCTGCTGAGGTTGTTCTCAGGTATATTCGTTTAAAGAGGCAGAAAATGTTTTTGAGAAATAAAAATTCTCATTTTTTGCCCAAGATCTCCTTCGTTTACCTCGAATTTCCAAAAAAAAACATCACATTTCTAAGAGAAATTCCTTTTTTTTTAAGGATTTGATACATTTTTTCGTCTTACGCGGTGATATCGCAAACTAACCGCTGACTAGATGGTAGTTTTTTTGAAATCGTAATCATATATACAAAACTTTTTATTTCATAAAGGTTGGAAATATCATGTAAAAAATCATACCTACAATAAAAGTTCGTGAGTCCTTGAAAACGTGGAAAAGTGAAACCGACTTTATTATCGCCAAATTGATTGACCCTGAATCGCAAAAAAAAAATTTTGATAAAATGTTTGCCGTTTTTTGAAGTAAGCGAAATTATAATCCATTTTTTTGAATGTCGACATTTTAAGTAAACAGAGTACATTGTGCCGAAAGACTCCTTCGCATAGAACACGAAACTGATCTAAGGAATGAGTCATCACGAAATTTCCAATTCATATGGGGTCTACGGCTTTGGCATGCAATTAACGGCCTACTATGTTGCACAATTTCACCCACAAATACAAGTAAGTTCCAAATAAGCATCAATTAAAAACTTTTCTATTACATTAATTTTGCACTTTTTTACAAAACAGCTGACGTCAAAGGAAAACGAGTCAGGAAGAACGCGATCAGTTTGTAAGCTAAATATAAATGAAAACGAGCAGATTTTGCTGTCAACTTGAAAGCCTTGGAATGCAACCAAATTTCATACTAATTCTAGGACTGCTTCAATAAAGCATCAGAAAAAAATTGGTGTATTTCGACAAGAGGGCGTGACATACTACAGCATTAGGATAGTCATATAGTTGATTCAGTATGGGAATTTAATTTTGGTGAGGACTTAAGAAATAATTTGAGGCACGAAGGACACGATCGAGGGGAACATATCAAATGGTCAAACAAAAAAAAACATGCAGGAATACGTAAATATGCATTACAGTATCCAATAACTTTTTTTTACAACTAATACATATAAATAAAAAAAATTTACACACTATTTTAACTTAAAAAATAACTACAACATTAAGACACAATACATTCAATAAATTCTTAGTGCATTTCACAAAATTATTCATGTGTAACACTTTGCTTTACCTACGGCCAACAGATGGTGAACATGGCTAATTCCAAATGGATGTTGAGGGGGCATGCGAAAAATTATTATGAGATAATAACGAGTCACAAATAAAAAAAAAGCACACAGCTTAGATGTAATAAAGCAAAAGCTGCACAACAACCAGAAAAATACAAATGATGCAAAGTCAGTCAGTGAGATGTTGCAACACAAATGCCTAAGCATAATAGATACAGTTAAACACAAGACCAGTGATGCCAGCTTTAGTTGAAAAAGTCAAAGCCAATGCCACTGTCACAAAACGGAAGTGAACGCCTGCAAGTCGTGACTTTGTTATTTTTGTTGTTGCTGTTGTGCATAAGGTATCTTAATGCCTTGATCGGCAGCATTGATGTCTGTCTGCTTCAGCTGATATTTCTGCAACGTTGATTGTGCAATGCTGAAATGCAACATTAACAACAACAATTTGTTGCTAAGTGCAAGCGCAAGAGAGACATTGCTGTGTTTTATGTTGCATTCCTTTAGTAAAATTCAAAGTTATAAACGAAAATGAATTTAAATGCAACACAAGAAATTAAAAACGACTACAGCGCATGTGCAACGCGCGCATTTCCAAGTATTTGCTGTAATTTTTGTAAGGGAATTTTGAAACATTATTTTCTTTCTTTCTTCTTCGCTTGTTTTTGTTGTCGTTGCAACCATTTAGTTTCTTTATGTCGTTTTTTTTTTTTTGGCCTAAAGATGATCATGCCAACAATATGTTCATCTCTGCAGATTTACAACTGAAGTTGTTGTCTTTTATTGTTATTGTTGCAGTTGCTCGTTTTTTTTTTACAGTTTTTCGTATAATTTTCTTCCGCATAAATTTTTTCGACTTTTTAACAAACATGATTTTTAGGTTGCTGTTACATAATTATGTCGCATACATGCTGTTAACCGGTTCATCTGCTTGAAGCAGCATGAACTTCTTCAGCAACCACCAACTGAAGATGCCTCAATTGTAAGCAAACTGTTTACGCACAATAGTCCAATTTTTGGATAAAATGTAGACAAAGCTAAATGTTAGCCAAAATTGTGCTTATAAACTATAGGTTAGTGAGTAAATAACAAGAGGTCTTTAGCTACGAGGTATTATATGGGATATTTTTCTTTCTAATTGATGAGGTACATGGGGCCGAGGGGACGGAAAATGGTCCGAAATATATCTAACTTTGCTCGGGCTTCAAGATGAGTATACCTTTTTTTTTGTTTAGGAAATAAAAATTGTTCATCTTGCAAAAATCGACAAATCCAAAAATTTTTCTTTCGGTTGGGTCGACAAATCACCTTTTCGCTCCGCGTGCCCGATGTGCACGGTACGCCACTGCTTGTGTTTTACGCAGACATTTTTAAAGCCTTGGATATTTTTTTTGCCATTTTTTGTAAAAAGTTCTTATCAAGGAATCAGCTTAAGTTTTCTATTGAACATATAAAAAAAACAACTTATAAAAATTGCTTAATAAAATCTCATCCTTTTTTATTGCTAAAGTTTTTGTATCTTGTTTCACTGCCTGTGCAAAGAAAAGAGAAAAATATCACAGAGAAGTGGGCCCATCTTTTGAAAAACTGAAGAGCTTACTAGGAAGTGGACTACTTCACAAGTTCTTCAAGACAGAAATGGAATGCTAAGCGCTCTCTAGAACTGATATCCTGCACTAGATATAGTGTCTCGTCAGTTGCTGCCTCATCGACAGACAAGCAAAGAAATTAGGGGTTTGGCTATTTTTATGAATTCGATAGATGTTGTAGATATTTGAAGGAGTAGGGAAACATTAAACATTTGTAATTATTTTACTGAGCTTAATGTTCAGTACAGTGTGTGTCAACACCAAAAACAAAAACCAAAGCAACTCTAAATGGCTAAGCTATTTATACTAGTTTCATTCATTGCCTAATGGAATCATCAGTGAACTTTGAGTCAATTAGTGAGAGTTTCTGATACGTCTGTTATGTTTCCTTCTTTGCATATCTCTGTTGAGAACCCAAGCAAAAAGTGAAACAAAGCAAAAGCCACGTAGGCTAGGCTGTAAGTGCGTTGATGAAAAAATTACACAAACAAAATGCGTACGACGATAGCGAACCGAAATGATTTAGTTCGTATGATGGAAAGAGCTCGAGATGAGCTGGATATTTTTTGTTATTGTTTTAAGAGCTGAACGAGCTTCAAGCTATATACTATATCCTTATTTTAGATTAGGGATGCTCAACTGCGGTGCCCAAAAGTCGACAGCGCGCTGATGTTTACAACAAAAATTTCGCGCTATTATGTGTATAAATGTGTGTAGGAATTCAAAGAAAAGCAAAACGTACCCAGTAGAAATTCGTGCATCACTGATGTAAATAAATAAATATAAATGTTTGCATCGCATGGCTACACAAATAAATTTTTAAGCTCAAAATTCATCAATTAAAGCGAACAAAAAACAACAAAAAGTACTTTTCCGAGAACTAAAACTATGAATGTGAGTTTTTTTTAACAACAATGATGCACACAAGAGCAGTTTCTTTAGTCTCTAATTTTTTTACAAGTCAATAATACATGCGAAAAAAATTGCCTTTCGCAGAAATAATGTCTTTGAGCTGCAATTTTTCTCAACTGACCATTGCGTAATTCATTTGAGCACATTTGCATATTTATTTGACAAACGAACCCGTGCATACAGAACAGGAACTGCACAGTGGGACGAATGATTGCACGTTTCATTGCTCGCGCCCGCGGGAGGCCAAATGGCCAACCATACTTTAGATCAAAATAAAAGTATTACCACTTTTTTCAAAAATATTACGTTGTTCTATTGATGTGAAATTAATCCTTTTGTTGAATGACCCAAATGTCAGCATTTGTTGGATAACCCTATTAAAGCAATTTTTTTTCCAAAACGTATCTTCACTCACAGCACTGTGCAATGACGCCAACATGACTGCGACACCAGTTTTTCAGCTTAAGTCAAAATTGAGATTTGAAAAAAAAAACAAAATTTCAACTGCTGCTGCAATGTCACTATTCGTATTTCTGACCAAACGGTTTGCCCGCCTCAGCTGATTATCAGGTGGTCTGCAAGTCTTCTTCTCTAATTATGCACACACTTGTCAAACCGTACCCGTGAATGTGCGTTTCAACACAGACTTAGTGTGTGGTTTTAAATGCGTTATTATGCAGTAATAACCTTTTTATTTTCTTTCATTATATTCGATGTCTGGCTGTCTATCTACCTATCTGTCTGTATGTTGTTTTAATACGAATATTTGTAAATTTTTTTTTGATTGTTAAAAATTGAATTAATTTTTTTTGAAATATTTTTTATTTTATTTTTTTGTTAATCAAAATGTTAAGTTTTGCATTTACAACATGTGGCTGATGTAACGGTTTTTATGTTCAACTGTTAAATTTTTTAACGCCATTCATTATCATTTGTGTTATTGTTAATCCATTTAAAAATGTTGCGTTTTCATTTGTTTTTTTTTTATCATTTTGAGTTTACGAATTTTTATGCTAACTGGTTTTATTGTGCCTTAAGTTATGTAGAGCTCTTTTACATTTCAGATATTGTCAGGTGATATCAGGTTAGGTTGGGTTTTGTTGTTTTTTATGTAATTCTAACTTAGTCTTCTGGCATAGTTTAGTTATGTTATTGGCATGCGAAAAATTTCTTTTAAAATATTTATAGGAAGGAAAATTCATATTGAGCCAAATTTATAATTATAAAAATCTTTTTAAAGTAAAATAACTATTTATTCATGCAATATACCTAGTATTTGATTTAAAATTTCACCTAATTTGCTGACATTCATTATATAACTAAAATAAAAGCTTTAAATTACTGCATTACATTATACATTTTTTCCAATCATTACAGTCAGTTAAATGGCATAATGAATTAATGAACCAATTTTTCTTTCATAATTATATTAATTAATTAAAAAAATATTAAAAAGCGAAAACATTAAACGACTGAACAAAACTCCTTTTAAAAACATAAATGATCATCTCAAGGTCAGCAAAATGCGCGCGTACAACGTAACTAACGGCTTATTCAGGTTAATTAAATTGTTAATAAAGTCTTTGTTTTTTTATTTAATTTATGGGGAAAATTTTGTTGGTGATGAAAGCTATAAAAAAATATTAAACGAAATACCGTTTGTCTTAGATTTGATACAGTTGCTTAGTTATCGATGCTTTTTACCATAGTTCGGTTCATTTGGAGATGTAATGACTAGTTGAATTTTCATTTCTTTCTTAATACTTTAAAATGATAATTGATTATATAAGCTACGATTATACATTTTGAAACTATTAATGAAATGATATGAGCGACACTTCACTTGTATATTTCCAAGTTGGAGGTTTTAATTATTTTATTAGGCTTGAAAAATAAAAATAAATATGTAGCAAGTGTTCATATTAACGTCCAGTCAATTTTGTCTAGGTGATCATGCAAATTTAGGGCGATTTTTCCCCAAAAGTGTTCATCTGATTTAGAGAAAGTATTTAGCAATTTCTACATCATTAGCTTTTCACCAAAGATGGCAACTAGATATTTAGCCTCTCTTATGGAACTTAAGATTTCACTTAAAATAATAGAATAGTTAGGGGATATAAAATGTGGGACATATACTTATATAAAAACACTGTACGCACATATAGCTATTTCGCTGACTGCACTTCTGTGGGCTTTGAAGGTTTTGTTTGCTTGAATTTGTGAGCGAAAAAGTTATATGTGTGTACAATGTTTTTACATATTTTCCCATGATAAAAAGTTATTACGAAAATTAGGGTAAAACAAAAGTATGCAGGATTTGCAGACAGAAATGCTGGAATGTTGCTTTTCTTATTTGCTTTGAAAATAGTACCGTAGAGTGGCTTGACAATGATAAAAAAAATATTCACTTTTCGATTTTGGAAAAAAAAAATCTGCCGACCTCAAATATTTTTTAACGCGCATTAAACTCATAGCATTTCTCTCTCATATTAAAACAAAACCACAATAAAATTTTAAGCGTAAAAACATCTGGGGTTTTTGAGAAAATCAGCCTTTTTTTTCATAAAATGCGCCAATTTTCAACAATTTGCAAAAGAAAGATTCTGACAGAAAATCCGAAGTTCTATCAGAATCAAAAGACAAAAATTAATTATTTTGATTTGGATGAAAAGGCGACTATGTATTTTGAAAAATTTTTTAGCTGTTTTTCAAGTTTTGACACTAAAACTTTAAATGGGTATAGCTTCGTAAAAAATGTTTTTGAATCAAATAGATGTTATATCCTTTGAAAAACCACATATACTATATAATCGGCAACCAATTCCGAGATTTGAAGTTAGTTCGACTGCATAGTTTGAAATGGACCATATTCGTTCGTTATTAGTAGTTTGTGGAAAAGTCACGTTTTGTTTGTTAACTCTTAAACATCAAAAATGAATAATAGCTTATTGATGGCAACAACAACAATATGTATAATGAACTTTTTATAACTTTATAACATATGATATGTAACAGTTATAATTAAGTTAAACTTCCCTCAAGATATTAGCGATTGCCACAAAGATTTTGACAATTTGGAAGACATAGACGCAACCAACTAAAATAACTTTATTACAAAACAACAATTAATTAATCAAAGTCACTAATTAGAATAACAAACAGAGTAACAGAAACCGTACCGAATATTTCGGCAACAATCAAAAAAAAAATTTTTTTTTTTTTGTGACACACATAGTTAAAATTGCCACAACCAACTTTGATGTTGTTGTTGTTTTTGCCATCAATACGGTCATCAGTGATATGTATTAGCAAAACAAAAACAACAAAAATGATAGATACTCTAACAAAACAGCAACAATATCAACATCAACTATTAAACATAAAACCAATGAACTTTTCACTTTGCATTCCACAATACATTTTGAATGAGGAGTGTAAGTAGTAAGCAAATCGTATAGTAGTAGTAAGCAAATTTGACACAAACCAAATTTAAACAAAAAGAAAACTAAAAACAAGACAAAAGATTAAGAGAAGGAAAGAAAGCACTAACTAAGCGTATCGAATCGTAGCAACTTAATTAAAACTAAAAATGCGACCATGACCTCGCCAATGGTCGGTCGATCATACAACGGTTCCGTATTAAAAGAAAAACAAAAAAAAAAACAAATAAATAATCTTTGATTACGAATGTGTTAACGAAAGAGGAAAGTTAACGCGTTTTCGTGCTCACTAATATGCGCAAGAGAGTTGAAAGATTAAAAACTTGCACCTGTTGAGAGTGGCGGAAAATAAAGTAATAATCATATTAAATATAGAGAGTAATTTAAATGATAACCCGCTTGTCTGTATAGGTTAAAAGTCTTATGATCAAATAAAAACTTGTAATTTTTTCACCCTACACCTGGGCTTTTGGGTAGGTGGGTGATTTTGTCAATTTTTCTTAGAGCATTGCTTTAACATTCTTGCTGAGCATTTGTGTTTAGTATGGCTGCTAGCCATTGTTGCAACAACTTCCTCTTTAAATGAGGATTGGACGAACAAAACGGCACATGTGTAATTGCTAAAAATGTTCAGAAATCGCAAAAAACTGTTTATGCCTCTGAATTGATCACATTAACTTAATACGATTATGTCAATTCGCGCTACTATTTTTATTCATTCAGACCCAAAAAAATATATTAAAAATATTGAATACTTTAAGAGAAAACGGGGGGGAAAAATGGAGATATGCCCTTTTTCTGGGACAATCTGGACATGTGCCTTTTTGTTCGACCCTATACACTTTACACTTTTTTAAATGAAATATGTGTCCTTTTGCTTTTTTAAATGCAATACGTGCCCTTTTGAAAATCCACACTCACGACTGGCTAAAAAATATAAATATTCGAAGGACATGTGACTTTTTGCAAGAAAATCTTCACTTTTCTATCAAAAAAGTATGACATCTATTGCTTTTTTGAACTGGCTGAGACTTAAATTAGTTGAAGATTAGTATAATGGACACGATTTCATCAAAAAACTCAAAACGACCGACCATTGACATGTGCCGTTCTGTTCGCCCACTCCTCAAATAAGATAGATATTGTTGCTAAGTTTTGATTCTAGACATTATTGCTAGGTATTTTTGCTGAACGTTGTTGAATAATCTTTATTAAATAAGTATGTATGTCGAAAAATGTTAAAATTTTATTTATTTTGTTTTGAAAAATATAGTCACCGCATGTATAGAGAATGTTCAAGTTGATCATGACCGACTGTAAATTTTTTTTATCTTGCCGCATAGCGCAAGCAGTTAGATTTGTTTTTTGTGGTTCCCAGGTTTTGTGGTGTCGTTGTTGTTGTAAACGTAACATATGTCCATATCCATGAAGACTATGGTATTTTCATGATCGGCTTTTAATTCAGCACGTTTTAAAAATAAGAGTATTTTTTTCCTAGCAGCTGTTTTCTTTATGCGACCATTTACAGTGCTTGTTAAAAGTCTGAGAATATGTCAATTATTAATGAAAAATTTTTGAACATGGAAAATTTTTAGTTATTCTAACAGGACATAAATAAAAATACTTTGGAAAACTGTAGTGTAATTTTTCATTCCACCACATTTTTTGTGGCTAACCTGAAATTGGACAAATATAGGTAAGGAAATAAGGGCATTCATTGGATCATAAGCAATGGCCTGTGTTATTTATCTATATAGACTCGGGTATCTTTTCATGGAAGTTACAGTAAAAAGCGATTATATAACGCAGAGTTTTTGTTCGAGAGCTGCCAAACAAAAATCTCTGTGGAAATGTTAAGAAAATGCCATTTTAGGCCACATAGCATCAGAAAAAAGTCCACGTTATGGAAATACCTCAAAATATATATATATATTAATGAATTTATTTCACTAACAACACTAGGTCAAGTTTTTTGAATTGTTTACGAATTGAATAGAGACAAACAAAAATTTCATAAAAATCGAATTTATTAGTCTAGAGCAGCGATGGGCACGTAGTGGCTCTTTCCGCCCTCACGGCCCAAACCGTTATTCGATGCACAGCAACCAAAAAACAATTCGTAGAATCGACGCACCGCATTGACTTGAGTTCAAATGAAAACAAAAACAACACACAAAAGCATTAGCGACGGTGTCGCATTGTGTCTCTACGAATGTAGCAATTGTTTTTGTTCGTAGTGTAATTTGTTTTTTTTTGTGCTGTTGGCGAATTTGGAAATGAAAGCAAACAAACTTTAAAATTTCGTTTTTTTGTTGCCTGATTTTGTAGTTGCGCCTTTTTGCTAGATTTCCATGCCCACCGCTGGTCTATAGATATCGACAAAAAAGTTTGAATTATAGCGCCCTCTATGAATAAATTAAGCGAAATAGAATAAAATTTTATGTGCTAAAATCGGCTTAGGGGCAATAACAAATAATTATTTTGCACCCCCATCAATAGATTTTTGAAACTACATGTAGATATATTGACATATTTTAAATTATTTTTTACTGTCAACAAACTAATTGACAGCACTGTTTGTAACAGTAAACATAATAGACCTGTCATGAGGTAGGTCGAATCGCACTATAGTCAAATTGACTGAAGAAACAAATTGTTACATTTTTTAATTTCACTCTCATTCATGATGATAATGATTATAGCTGGTTGTTGGCATTGATTTTGACTTTTGTTATATGGGAATATTTGCCACCAGTTGAACTGGCACACACTCTCTCTCTCTCTCTCTCTATCTTTTTCTCAGGCTCTTTGTTTGTCAATGATTGTGCGGTATTTGCTGCTTACATATGTAGTTCCGAGATATTTTCAACATTTTGATTTGAGGCGATTTGATGCAAATTGATTAACATATTTATGAAGTTTCTTTTAATTGAGCTGGTGGCGATGTAACAACCTGTCTTACAACTATAAGCAAAGTTCATTGGCGCTCTTACATTGAGAGCGAAATTTTCTGCAAAAGATTTCCCAAGTAACCTACTCATTCGATTTCCGCCACAAACATGTGCTTCCAGTGCTGAGCGAACAAGTTTTCCTGATTAAATAATGATGCTAAGTAGATGCATAACTTGCACTTGAGCTTTGCTTTTGCTGATAAATGGAGATTTACCACCAGCGTCATGGTATAGAAAGTGCAAGTGTTAAAGAGAGATCCGCAGGTAAAAAGACGAAGCAGAAGAAGAAGATGAAGAAACATTTGCTATTGAGAGCGTGCATGTGGGAAAAATGAAAGAAACGAACGAACGAATGAACGAGAGAAAGGTCATAGCGCGAACGATTACGTGAAAGCCTTTTGGCTGGACCAAATTGCAGCTAGGGAAGATTTGATTATCGTTACTACCACTACCACTGTTTGTTGTTTTGTATTGTTTTCGTTGCTGCTGTTTTATTTCTTTGGCATTACATAACCGTTAGCTTGTTTGGTTTGTATAAAATGCAGTAGTACGGCAGATGGCATCACATTTGAGGATTACAATTGAACGAAGTCGAATATAGTGGAATATCGGAAAGAGTTTTCATTACTTTGGAATACGGAAACGGATAAAATATTTAAGCGGATACTGAGCTTCTAAGAAAACTATACGGATATCGTCAAACCAAAACAAAATGACGATGTGGTTTACAGTACGTATTTTTCTTGGACTTAAAAATGTTTAAAAAAATCCGGACAGAGTGCCGTTGACAATGGAAAAAAAAAGTTATTGATCCTTTAGTTAAATTTAAATTTTATTTTCTCTTACAGTTAACCGTTTTATTACTGGCTGGAGCGGCCTACGGCAAGCCCACTTTTGGACGTGAACACGTGCATATACGCATACATTTACCTGAAGAAGGCGGACATGATGATCATGGCGGCGGTGGCGGTGGTGGTGGCGGTCATGGCGGTGGGCATGACACTATTATACTAGATGATGGTGGGCATGGCGGCGGAGGCGGCGGTCATGGCCATGGTGGAGGTCATGGCGGTGGACATGGTGACGATATTGGTCCCTTAATCGGCGGTTTAATTGGCGGTGGTGGAGGAGGTGGTCATGGTCATGGCGGCGGCGGTGGTGGTGGTCATGGCGGTGGACATGGTGACATTATTGGTCCCCTAATCGGTGGTTTGCTTGGCGGTGGCGGCGGTGGTGGTCATGGCGGTGGGCATGGAGGAGGACATGGTGGCGGTTATGGTGGCGGCCATGGCGGTGGACATCATGAAACTATAGTCATTGCTGATGGCGGACATGGAGGTGGACATGGTGGTGGACACGGTGGTGGACACGGTGGTGGTTATGGCGGCGGCGGAGGCGGAGGTCATGGTGGTGGACATCACGAAACTGTTGTCATAGCTGATGGTGGCCATGGAGGTGGACATGGTGGAGGAGGTGGCGGATATGGTGGTGGTGATCACGGTGGTGGTGGCGGCGGTCATGTTGATACTTATGCTATTATTCAGGAGAGTGGTGGATATGGCGGTGGTGGCGGTCATGGAGGTTGGGCTACCGGCGGCGGCGGTGGAGGCGGAGGCGGTGGTTGGTCAGGCGGTGGCGGTGGAGGTGGCGGTTGGGCCAGCAGCGGTTCTGGATATAGTGGTGGCAGCAGTCATGGTGTAGAAAACATTGCAGCAATTGCAGCGGCAGGTTCACACGATAGTGGTCATGGTGGTTATAGCGGAGGCGGCGGTGGCGGTGGATACGGAGGTGGCGGTCACGATGATGGTAAAATTGCAGCAATCGCAGCAGCCGCAGGTGCATCATCACATTCATCTTATGGCGGCGGCGGAGGCGGCGGAGGCGGCGGAGGCGGTGGTGGCTATGGCGGTAGCAGTGGTTATGATTCTCATCATGCTGCCAATATTGCAGCGATAGCAGCGACAGCCGGTGGCAGCTCACATGGTGGTGGTGACTATAGTGGCTATAGCGGCGGCGGAGGCGGTGGTGGATATGGTGATGGTGGTCATGATGATTCTGCCAAAATTGCCGCCATTGCAGCAGCATCAAGCGGCTCACATGGTGGTGGTGACTATAGTGGCTACAGCGGAGGTGGAGGCGGTGGTGGATATGGTGGTGGTGGTGGACATGATGATTCTGCTGCTATTGCTGCGATTTCAACCTCAGGTTCTCATGGTGGTAGCTCTGGTGGGGGCGGTGGCGGTGGCTACAGTTATGAGCCTGCTAGTGGTGGTGGTGGCTGGCAATCAAGCGGCGGTGGAGGCGGCGGCGGCGTCAGTGGTTGGTCCAGCTCAGGAGGATGGGCGTAGGTTGCGGAATTTTTTAGCGCCACCAGGGATGCACATTATCTCTAGTCCATTACTAACTTTTAATTTTCTCAATCAACGAAAACAGATCGACCTCAGTCGGCGTTCACTTTTTTCGTACGCATTTCTCATAAGTCATTGAGCGTTGAAACTTTCTTAATTTAACGAAGAAAACTCATTACATCCCACATACTCATATGCGCACATTATGACATAAATGACATTCGCGAAGCATCTTCAATTATTTCGCCTTACTTTTAAATTATAATTAAATTATTTTATAAATATTTATAAAACAAAATGATGTATAAGATACCAAAAGAAAATAATAAATTGTACAAAAAATTAAAATGAATGTGAGCATTTTGTTCAGGGAGTGACATGAGTTCTCTGCGGGTGTGTGTGTAAGAATTGGTTTGAAGAGGGGAAACTGAGGAGAAGAAATTTTAATGAACGAAAAATTTAGAACTTGAGGGATACTGAGGAAGAAAAGTTTCTGCAGAAACGAGGGAAAGTTTACGAAAATTCGCTGAGAAATTTCGGTCAATCCATGATCAAAATCGGTCAATCTAAGGTCATTGATCTTTGGGAATTTTAGGTATTTCGAAGAACTGGAGCGAGTTTTTTAAAATCAGATTGTTTCTTGTCAAATAAAATAAAGTTTCGTACATTTAAGCATTAACATCATAGGGCATAGGGTTTGATTCAACTTTAATTCAGCAGTACATATATTGAAATACTCTTCTATCACAGCACTCTATCAATCACAAGATATGTGCATAGCCTGATGGAGCCAATAAATTAAAACCACGCTATATATTAATAGTAAAGGAGTATAAAACAACGACTTTTACCAGTGTTTACACACAAATTGAAATAAATGCTGTAGGCGCCTGTTACGCTTGTCAAGAGGTGTTGAAAGCCTTGCTTTCGTTGCTTCGCTGTCTCGTTGTTTTTGTTACTCAAGTTCGAGTTCAAGTTTTAAACGGTTCCACGTTATGACTGCAATGGTGACGATGATGACGATGCTGGCAACAGCTGACTCGTTTCTTTCGTTTAAGCGAGTTGGTAGCTCTTGTGTTAGTTTCAGAGTGTCGCCGCCACCGTTTTGTTTTGTTACTTCATTCATGCACCGTTATGCTATAATTAGGTGACGTAACAGCTTTGATGAAAGGTAAAAAAACCAAAAAAGTGTAATCTCTGAGTGGCACACATGATTGTGGTTTGCCATAATGATGTTGCTGCAGTTGTTAGCAACTGATCGAAAGTAGGTTACCTAAATTCGATTGCATTTCATGTTATTTGATCGCTTTTGGTAAGCAATTTCTTTTGTGGTTTCATTTTTTATTTTATCAAACCAACGCACAATTAATACACACAGCTTACACAGTTCATTAAGAAAACTATTACGCGATCATTTTGTAGTGATTGTTATTTGCCATTGTTTTGCAAGTTCCCGCTATACGGAAACAAAAGCTAAAGATTTTTCAACCTTGAAAAATATTAATTTCTATTGAATTATTGCAAGAGGTAGCCAACATTTATGTCAACGCAATCTTTTGAATGGATGCTACAAGATTGAAAATATTTTATTTCGATTCATTAATAACTTAATTGTTGTTAATTAAATCAACTTGACTTAACGCAAGTATTGCTTGTGATTCACAATATACATAGACACGGGACTGACTGCAATTTACATGTATCATAATATGCCTATTGTTTCACAAATGTCGGTTATTTTATATAAAAAAAAATAGAAATCCGCACATAAAAATTTTTTTAGATCGGAACAAATAACAATCCAATAATGATTACCGATTACTTTTGATCGAAAAAAATATAAATCGATAATAGTAATATAAAATGTGGGAAATATATAAAAACATTGTACGCACATATAGCTTTTTCGCTGACTGTACTTCTGTGGGCTTTGAATGTTTTGTTTGCGAAAAAGCTTTATGTGCGTACATTGTTTTTATATATTTCTCATGATAAAAAGTTATTACGAAAATAACGGCAAAATAAAAGTATGCAGAATGCAAGCACAATTTGCAGAAAGTAATTTGGAATGTTGCTTTTCTTATTTGCATTGAAAATAGTACCGTAGAGTGGCTTGGCAATTACGAAAAAAAAAGTTTACATTTCGATTTTGAAGAAAAAAAATCTCCTGACCTCAAATGTCTTTTAACCCGCATTAAACTCATGTCATTTCTCTCTCTCTCTCTCTTTGGGGTCTTTGAGAAAATCAGCCTTGTTTTCTTTTTTCATAAAAAGGGCAATAACTCCGCCAATTTTGAACGATTTTCAAAATTTCTTAAAGACTCTGACAGAGAATCAGAAGTTCTATTAGAATCAAAAACATAAATTAATTATTTTGACTTGGATGAATTTGTACCTATTTTGAAAAAAATTTTCAGGTTTTTCAAGTTTTGACACTAAAACTCTTTAAATGGGCATAACTTCGTAAAAAATGTTATTTAATCAAATCCCCTTATATCCTCTGAAAAACAACGTATATAATCGGCAACCAATTCCGAGACTTGCAGTTAGTTCGACTGCATGGTTTAAAATGGATTTGGTCTACTACTCATCAAATTTCGAAACAATATCTTTCTTGGCTCTCAAGATATTAAGAATTTGAATTTTTGGGTTACACTATTCTCCCCAAAAAGGCTTTTTTTACAACATCTAAGAAATGGCGAACTTTAGCGATTTTTCGAATTTCTAAAAAATTTTATTTCCGCATAGCTTTCATTATTTTTATATGGGGTATTCTATGCCAAATCAAACACCATTTTGCTTTTGCATCTCTGATTTTTACTGAGAGTATTCTCCAAAGGAAAATATAAATTTTTGAAAGCTAACGCTTCGCTTTTTTTTTTAAATGCTCATAACACCGCGAATCAGCCAAATGTTTGTTGTATTAGAATTTCCTTTTTGTAGGAAATGTATTTCATAAAAAATATTTTTTAAAACGATATTACTATGATATTTTCAAGTTTTAAAATAAATCGATATTGAACCATGTTATGTATTTACTTATTTAATGTATTTAAACCTTTATTATATACAAATAAAATCTTTAAAAATTCAGCGTTCCATTATAGGGATATTCAAAATGCCGCATTTGGATATTTTTCATTATGGATAACTGAGAATTGAACATGGAAATTTTATAATAAAAAAATGCCATCGATTGGATATTATCAAACTAAACTTAAAATTTTAAAATTAAATAACAGTTTTTTTACAAAAAAGTTTGAAGATAATCGATCAGTTCATACCTACAGTGTTAAAATTGATGATTTATTCTTAAAACTTGGAAATGTTGTTTTCTGATAAGTCTAAGTATCCGATTTGGCATGGAATGTCCCATATGCTCGTGTCAATGATGAACCTATGAAATGCGTAAAAAAATTTAAGTCTGATACTATAGAATCGCATAATCTAATGGATCAATTTCGATGAAATATTTTAGTTATATTCCATACTATATCCATAAATTTTTGGTGTTCAAAGTTCAACTTTGAGCCCACTGTAGTACTAAACCCATTGAGCATTTGAGCATTTATAGTTTTTTTATTCTTTCCTAAGTATCTATGAGCGACATTGTTAGACTAATACAGCCATTCTATTCATTTGGCATTGAATTGGTTAATGTTAAAAACCCCTAATTCAAAATAAATAAGTAGCTAGTACACTTTATTTAAATTTAAGCCATCAAAATGTTGTCTTTTAAACTATATCATAATAAATAAACTGAACGCAATTCTGTTGAAATAAAAAAGTCTATAGATAATCAATAAAAACGTTTGCCATATCGCATAAAATTCTTGTTAAAGTAGCTAATTTAAATTGTATAGATGATACCTGCATTTTAAGGGCTCATCTCTTAAATACCTCACTTAATCTCACTTCGTGTTTTGAATATGGCAGCCGTATTTTTTTACTTTCACCAACCATTCCATACAATTAAAGGCATTAAGTGCAATATGTCATGATATTAAGAAGATATAAAGATGTCTACAAGGTGGCAGTAGAAGAAAGCAGCGCTAAACATACAAAAAACATACAGAAATTGAGAAGACGAGCAAAAAGGACATTCTACTCTTTCAGCTTATTTGCATATTTTGCACACTTTTCTCCAATTTTCTTTTTCGTATATTGCTTAGCATGATTTTTTATCCACTGCCTATATCCTTTGCTGACAAGGCAAAAAAAATAAAAAAATAAAAATTGTTTTTCATATATCCCTGTCATGTACAGGTTTGTGTAAAAAATCTTGGGAAAGACTGCTACTGTACCCACAATCAACCGCCCCCATCCCCAAATTTGATGTTGATGTCGAGTAAACTGACAGATTAGCCAGCCACACGCTATCACTGTGGGCTCTTCCACGTCTGCGGGGAGATAAGCTGTCGAAATATACATTTGTTTCTATTATAAAGAACTGGTACTTTGACGTTTCATTTTACGGTGCTGTTTTTATCTTGTTTTTCTCTTGATTTTTGGCCTTGTTATTTTGCTCTTTTTTTTTTGTTCTTGTTCTTAATAGCATTAGCGTTTTTTCTTTTTCTTTCGTTTTTCTACATTACACACACAAATGGTTTTTGAAAATACAGAGCCCAACGAAATTTTGCCCAGTCAACTTTTGACCTTTTAATAGAAAGAATAAAAAATTAAAACAAATACAATGCTGTTGGCAACACTGACAAGTGCTGTTAAATATCTTTACACTTATCGACATTATGTTTTTGTTCTGTCACGGGTTGTTTTTTCATGTTGTTAAGTTGGGGATGTCATGGTGCTGAAAACGATAATGTTAATTCCACTTTTATTCTCAATGCTTAAACTAATGATAACAATAATTTCCATGTCCTTTGGCTTGATGTCTATTTAGGTTGAAATATGTTTTAACGGGAAGTTACATTTTAGATTAACAGTGATAAGAACAATGAAAAATAAAAATTTAATTTAATTTTTTATAGCAATGAAAGGCAAAAAATAACCTTGACTTCATAAGGAAATTTGTTTATTATGCCACATTTCGCTTTCCATTTTAGAACTAAGAGTTTGAACGAAACAGCAGCCATTACTTAATGACATACCGCTGTCAATCGTTGAACAAAAAAGTGTCATTAAACAGCAATTGCTGCAAGGAAAATGGTGAAGTGGTATTACACCCTGGGCCGCCAAGACAAAATTTTTTCAGAGCATTTTGCGATATTACTGCTATTGTCACAAAAAAAGGTAGTAGCTTACTTTAGGTGGAATTTTCCACTTTTTATAGCTTAAAGCAGGGCTGAAGAGAGGATGAAGTAAACGGTACGTTTGCTTCTGAACGCGTACTTTTTCGGAGGCCCCAATGTTTTTTTAAGAGCCTGTAATATTTTTAGAAAATGTATTTTGTTAATTTAAAGGTCACTAAATCCAACTTATTTTTCTTTTTGTGATAATGATTCTATGAGCGAACAATTCATTCAAATACCATACTTACTTACTAAATTACATAAGCTATTTTGTCGCGTCTGCCTTTCATATTTCAATATGTGTCCATACACAAAAACAGATAAATGCAAAAGGCAGACGTTTTTGTTGTCGCTTTTAAGAGTAATAACATTATTAAGAAAGTTGATATTAGCGACTGATTATTTTATAATTAAACATTATTTAATCGAACTTACAGTCATTAATGTTTAATTAGTAATAAAACTATTTTAAAAATTTTATGATATATATAAACTTAAGTGATTTTATCGTCAGGCAGATTAAGATTATAATAAAGATTATATCGTAAAATATCAGAGAAACAACATCTGCCACTTAGTTACTGTCACATTTTAAAATTGTATTATTACAAACATAAATAAAAAATTGAGTACATAATTTATCGCGTCTGCCTCTTGGCTGACTTGTTCCTTTAGTTATTAAAAAGCAATAAAATAAAGAAGGCAGACCGTTAATTGAAATCAGGGTTGCCAAGTGGCTGCGTTTGACCCGGCCAACTCCGGAATTTCATGTCAACGCCAAGGCCAGTTATGATATTAATAATTTATTTAGATATATGTATGTAACTTGCTGTCCCGGTAGATGTTGTTCTGCCCTTTCCGTTAGCTGGCGCGATGTGGTATGAACTCGCGCCATGGAATGTAAAAGCGAAACAGCCCATTTTTCCAGTGAAACTAACTTTTGTCCTTACTCTTTTATATACATATAGTAGGTCTGGCAGATGTTGTTATGCCCTTACAGTAAGTGGGGCGATGAGTTTAATTTATTATAGTTTTTGTCTTTTGGGAAACGATATAAAATGCCTAGGGTTGCCTTGTCGAATCCTGTCCCAAATATGGGTTGCCACTCAATTAAGAAAAATTGGCGGTTGCCACCCATTTTTAGGACATGATTCGACAGAGCATCCCTATATATTCTATTGAGTCTCTTCGAGCTCTATCATTTGGCACACATTTCAAGCTTTTATCTTTATTAATAAAAATTGACAACAAAAAAAAACCAATGAAAACCCATCTTTGGGACAGCATTCCACATTGCAGCCCCATTTGTTAAAATTAGACCTCTTCGAGTTCTATCATTTGGCAAACATTTCGAGCTGTAATATTATACAGTTTAAATTCAAACAACAAAATTGGCTAAAATTCGGGCATCGGGGCAGGCTTTGGCAAGACAATACTGGTTGGTTAGTTTCACCAAAATGCATTACTATTATTCTCGTAAATCTTATCCTGTAATCTTATACACTTGACTTTTCTAGATCGGGCTCTTGGACTAATACCAGCTTAGTTATAGAAATCATTGTACAATTGTGTTAGCTAAAATTTCAACATTTTGGAAATATCTTTTAACATTTAAAATACTCTCTTCACTTGAAAACCGCTCTATAATTCAAAAGATCAACCCATACACGGTTAGAAATTTTGGATTAAGTTTTAATACTTTTGGGCTTACATATATGACTACACCAGAAATGTATTAAGATTTAATACTGCCTAAATATTAAAATTCATTTTTAATACTTTTTTGTATTAAAATTTAATACTCGTTTTTATTAAGATTTAAAAAAAAAAATTCTTTTCGAATGGGATTCGAACCAGGTTCCCTGTGAATTCAATTGATGCACGCGCAGCTTAACGACATCAGCCACCGTAGTGTTATTTATTAGTTGGCTAAAAGTTTATTTATATTGACAACAACATAAAATGCAAGTTCAATATTGAAGTCTTAAAATATAATACAGCATGGTTTAAAATTCGAATATAATACTTATACATTAAAATTTAATACAAAATTTATTACAAAATTTTGTAATCTGTTGAAAAGTATTAAATTTAATCAAAATTGTATTAAAAATCCTTGTAATATTTCGCTTGTATTAAAATTTAATCCAAGATTTCTAACCGTGTACAATAATAATAACAAATGTCATATATCAGCTTATTTTTTTCACTTAAATTATTGCTTCAAATTGAATGACTCTTTATGTCTTAAATTTTGTATCCACAACAAACCGCAGTTTTTTTTTTAGAGATTTGCGTGAAAAAGTTTAAAATGAATGGAATTAGAATCCATTAAGTTTTTTCCGTACGCATTGCTTGCTTTATACCATGCTACAGAGTGTGAATCACAAAAAGTGCAATATTTTGTGGAAATTAAATTTCAAAGGTCCACAAAAAATAAAAAAAAATAAACAGTCAGTGAAAGCACATAAATTTTCTGCTTAAGTGTGTGAATAACGATATTAAATCATTGATAAATTGCGAGTGTATGTACTTTGCTTTTTTATTCATACAAACATATGTATGTACACACACTGGCGTATGTTTACATACAAAGCTTTATATGTTTGTATTTGCTTTTATTGTATATGATTTTATGTCACTTCCGTTTCCGTTTTTGCTTGACTCTTTTAAAATTCCGCCTTTTCCGTTCCGCTTTCATTGCCGCTCGCTCGCTCGCTCGCATGCATGGTCGGTCCTTACTGTATGAGAGTAGTTTTTGTTTGCTTTGAATTCTCCTGTGTCTCATTTTTATAAATCAACAAAAACAATAACAAAAACATCGTTGAAAGGTCAAGCAATTAAATATTGAATTTATTTCCGTTTTTTTGCTGTTGTTGCCATGTTTTTGGAGCAAGGTTAAATTAATGACTGCGATAAAAATGGTCTTTCTTTTAAGTCAATTCATTAACATGCGCGATTTCTTTAATAATACAGAGAGCAAATGCGTTATATTTGTTTAAAAAAAAAGAGTTTATTCTTTAAAGAAATGCACAAGTTTACATGCTAAGAAAAAATGTAAAAAACAAAATTAAAAAGAAATAATACATAAGAGTATCGTATTGAAACAGCCATCAACATTTGTCTGAGGTAGAAGCAGTGTCCTTAGCTACAAGGAAACAATTTTTTATATATCGCTCATTTACTTCAAGATTGGCATAACTCAAAAAACATGATTTTTGAGTTAATGACGCAGAAATATCAATCATTTCATGTTTTATTTTGTGTCAAAAAATCTGAGGTATCTTATAAGCTCGTCTTGTCAGAAGAGTTTATGCAAACATACTTTTTTGAATTTTCATATAAAAAATAACTTATTGAAAACTTTAAATCCCACTTTGTGTTTTTTGAATTATGCCAGTCTTGAAGTAAATGAGCGATATAATGAATTGAAACGAAATGAAATGAAATGTTATCAGAATTTATTTAGTGAAGATTATTAGATTTTTGTATCACTTAAGGATGCTAAAATATTCTTCATTTGTAGCACAAAAACGCTTGTTCGAGGTATATTTGAAAACGATAAAATATTTGGTGGTAGTAATTCTATATTACTGGATTAACATAAATTTTTACTGCATTTATAGAATAAACTTGAAACCTTTCTGGTTTTTTTTTTTGGATTTACTATTTAGCTTGTATCGTAAAATATTTATATATGTATGATGGAATAAATTACTGCTTGTGTGTAATTTTTTTAATTTAAGGTGGGACACACGTGAGTAGAAAAATGCTTGATACCAACATGTTCAAATTTGTTAGGAAGAAAGGGTCTTCACTTTTGAATATTTAAGTCCTCTAGGCTTCAACTTTTTTTTTCACGTTTTGTCGGTCCCGAATTTAGAAACTGGATTTTAAATTAAACATAGTTTTTTCTCGATAAACTATAAACATCTAAAAATTCAATTTTTATTTTAATAATTTCCTAGTATAATTTTTCTTCGCAATTGACTGTCAATATTTGTCTTCAAACAAGTTTTTAACACATCATTAAAAAGGTTAAATACCATAATTTCTACTCAGACCCACATACAAAAATACACAGACAGGCCAAAGATATAGGTACACGCAGAAAAAAAATGTTTTCAATCAACATTTACCTTTACACAAGCTGTTCAGCTGATAAGCAATCGACTCGTAGTACATTTTCTAATTTAACGTTTTGTTAATAAGAAATATTTGATAAAGAGACAAATCCCGCTTGGACAATAAAATAGGTACACTTTGAGTTAATAATAATATTTTCAGTGTGCATAAAAGCAAATTTTTTTGTGAACCATAAATTCAAAGTGTAGCTTTGGAATTTTTCTTTAAAGGATTGTAAAATAAGTTGAATTTTGAGACCATTATTGATGGCTTTTGCATTTGGGATGGGTTGCGGCGTACTTTGCACTTCAGAACAAAAACGTCATGCTCATAAGTTTCGTGGTGAAGAAAATGAGTATGGGAGGTATTGCCAAAATTCTTGGACGCCTTTGAAACCATAAAAGAAAAAAAAATTTAAAAAACGAAGAAAAGCAAAAAAACCACACCAAGTGATGTTCATCACATAAAAATAATACCTAAAAAGGACCCATTTAAGTCTTCGAGGACAATAGTTGCCGAAATGAGCAACATAATATCTTCCCGAAATGTTCGATGAAGGTAAGTGGATGTAAAGCTTCCTAGTAGATTAGAGGGTAAGGTTTCACTTTTTCGTAAGAGAAACTTACAAATGAGGATAGCATTTGCCAAAAATCATGCTTCATGGTTTGGAGAAGAAGCAACCAAAAAGTGGAAAAATATACTATGGAGTGACGAAACTAAAATTAATTTATTCTCCAGTGATGCTGCAAGGAGTGTTTGTCGTCCGAAAGGGAAGGATTTCGACCAGCGCTACACAAAGGAAACCGTAAATCATAGAGGTAGAAACAATGGTTTGGAGATGCTTTTCCTACTACGGTGTATGTTCCATTTTCCGTATTTAGGATATTATGACCCAATTTGAATACGTTGTACTTTGCTACCTTACGCATGTGATAAAATGCCTTTAATTTGGCAGTTCCAGCAGGATAATGACCCCAAAACACTCTTCGAAGTTGGTCAAAACTTGATTTAGGGGCCACAATATTGAATGCTTGTCATGACCCTGTCAATTTTCTAATCTCAACCCGATTGAAAATCTTTGGTTTGAGTTGAAGAAAAGAATTTGAAATCTAATATTCAAAAACAAGGACGATTTGTGGCAAAAAGTACAACAATCATAGTACGATATTCATTTGGAGGCATGCCAAAATTTGATTGCGTCTATGCCTAGGAGAACACAGTCCGTTTTGAACAATAATGGCGGTTATACAGGATACTGCTTTGTAACAAGCTAAGGCATTCTCTAAACTGTTAATATGTTGCAATTATTCTTTTTTTTTGTTATTTTCAACACTTTTCAAATTCTGAAATGAATTTTAAGTTGTTTGTGTTTAAAATAATGATCAATATTGTTGGTGACATTAGAAACCAGAACACTTAAGTCCTGATATTGATTTTGGACCATGAAAAAAACTTAAAGTGTTTTCATCAATTTGTCAAAAATTTATTGCTTTTATTTTGTGACTTATTGTTAAATTTATTTCAGAAGTTTACTTTATTGTTCTCAACTTTTTTGATATAAAAACTTTTGAATATGTTTCCTTAATACAAGCGATTATAACTAAAGTGAATTTGATGCTTGTGACAAAGTTAAGCCATAAAAACTTTTAACAAACAGACAGACCAAAATGAGAAAAAATTAAGAAAAGAAAAGAAAATAAAAACAAACACTGGGCTGCAATATATAAAATTTATCAAATAATAAACACTCTGGCGACACGCAACTGTATGTTCTAAATGACAAATTCATGTCAAAAACTAATTTGAACACAAACACAGACGCAACGGAAAGCAGTAGCGTTGCCAACTGAAAAATGCATAAATAATTAATGTCTGACATTAAAATGAGCCTTGCAAAATGTAAACTGACAACAACAAAAACGGCTTTGCAACAAGTATGACAACAACAGCAACAACAACAACTGTTGTACAACCAAAAAAACATGACATTTACGCAATTTAAATAAATACTTAAGTGGAATTTTAATACCCAAACCACACCATATGCCAGCCGCAGACATTGGTGCATTTTATTTTTTTTTGTTTACCAAAGAAATATTCATTGCATTTACATAATTACATATTTTCTTTTATAGTGAAATTTTCTTTCACAAAAAATATTTACCGCACTGTAAAGAAAATGTTAGGCGATTTTTTAAATAGCTTGTGCATTAGAATTAATTTAAAACTCACACTTCAACTCTAAGAAATCCTAAATCAAATTATTGAGACCTGGATATAAAAGTTTTACCATTTTACAGATTCTAAAAATTCAAATCTAACGGAAAAAACATTTTTTTGTTTTTTTATGCTCTGCCATACGCTGCCATAATTAATTAAAAATCTTCAAACTGTTTCTTAACGACAGGGAAAAGATATAACCAGATTTAAATTGCTACCTCCAATTAAGTCGCCTTTGTTTCTGAAGTGGAGTTACATACCATGCCTCAATGTTATGTATGTTTGTCATGAAATTTAAAACCATATGGAGTGTGTTATATAGTACATTGCGTAGAAATTTTAGAAGCCTATGATGCGAAAAGTTGATCGAGTTTCAAAGCTTTATACATTTTTTCATGTCACACAGAGTTTCAAAGTCGAGTTTCTTGGTCCAAAAATCACTAGAGAGCGCAAATTTTATCGGAAAAGATTAATTAAACATTATTTAATCGAACTTACAGTCATTAAGCAAAGACCAATATTGTAAATTTTTACTTATTGATCAATGCTATTTTTCAACAAACATGACAAAGATAACAAATGGAACAATTTTAACCTGGTAATTGGTGAAATAATCAGTCGCTAAAATCAACTTTCTTAAACCATATGAAGAACACGCCGAATTTCAAAAATATGTGGCTGGCAACACCACAATTTCGAAAAATAAATCATAGCATGACTTTAGGCCGACGGTCTAACGGCTATGGCAGCAAGCGAGAAAGTGACAAAAGATGACAAATGGAATATGCGCACTCTGTACACCTCATGACAAGTACCTCAGTAGCTCAAGTGTTAGAGCGGCCGTCGCAAAATATGCAATTGCAATGCATGAACGGTCAGGGGTTCGAGTCCATGTACAGAATTAACCAAACTGGTCTGATGAGGCTATTGGTAATAACCGAAACATGTCACCAATTACCAGGTTCCATTTGTTATCTTTGTCATGTTTGTTGAAAAATAGCATTGATCAATAAGTAAAAATTTACAATATTGGCCTTTGCTTAATGACTGAAAGTTCGATTAAATAATGTTTAATTATAAAATAATCAGTCGGAAAAGATTAATTTTTTTAAATTAAACCCAACCGGAATGCCAACAGATAGTCGGCGCCCGAATTTTGAAAAACAAAACTCATCAAAATTTTCGAAAAAGTATTTTGTAGCATAACATTTGAATATTAGAAAATGATTCTTCGAATAATTTTTGGCGACGGTACAGTAAACGTTATCTCGAATCTTGCAAAAATAGCACGCTTTTTTTAAAAAAAAAAATCAAAATTTGCAAAAAAATCGCCTGAAAATTGTTTATAAAAAAAAGTATGCAATATTAAAAAATGTCGTACGAAGAATATTGTTCTGGAGTGTTATCCGCTTATAGTTGATAGTTAACTTCAATTTTCGCACTATTGCTCACTGTATGGTGATTGTCAACTTGTTTATCGCTTGCTTTTATGTGATAGTTAGCTATTTAGGTGTCGTTTTCAAAAGCGACAATCACCTTAGCAGATAACACTCCTTAATGTACGGTAAAAATTTTAAGTCAATCGGTTAAAAATTGTTCGAGTTATGTGACCGGCTACTTGAAAAATGTTGTTGTCGAGAAAACCGCATCTTAAACTTTCAGTTTGAACCAGTAAGTTTTGGCAGCGGACCACCAATATTCAAAATTCAAGATTTTAAACATTTTTTTCGCCATAACCCTTTAAGTATATAATTTCTAACTTACTAAGGCATGTTTTGTGTCAATAAAAAAAAATCGATTTTTGAAATTATTACGCGTAAAATCGCCGCAGCATTTTAAATTAATATTCGTGAAGTGTAAAAAGCTATGATGCCATAAAGCAACGATATAAATTTTATTAAATTCTATGTTTCTAAATGCCTCGTTTACCCAATTAGTTGGAGATGAACCACAACAAAAGTCCATATTATCACTTTTTAATTAGCATGACATGTAACGTAACTAACAGGTACTTTGGGGCTTATGTTTCAAAACATTAAAAAAAAACATAAATAAATCAAAATCTTATGAGGATGTTTTGGAAGCACTTCATCAAACACATACTAACAAGTACTCGCATGTATGTATACCTACGAGTATATCTATAATGCAAAAGATAGTAAAACAAAAAAACGTAGGGGAAGAGCATGTACCTTGGACCGATTGTACCTTGGACCAACAGCGATATTTCATGTTTGCCAGCATGTAGCTAAAAATTGTAACACTACAATTTTCTCTATTTCTGTAAGCGATTTCAGCAACACTGCACAAGATCTATTTTAATTTACATTCTTTCGTCAACTGAGGAAGACGAATTTTTCACGTGATTTGTAAATTTTGTGCAAATTTTCAAGGTCGACTTACGAGCTGTGTAATTTTGTTGTGTTGGGGATCAATGGCGAAATAACGCTACCCAACGATTCTCTTCAAGTTAATTATCATAAAATCTTATTATCTCCTAGGGTAAAATTGTTTTTGAATATTTTCCGAATTTTGTGCTTGGCGTGTACCTTGGACCAATACATGGAATGTACCTTGAACCGGTCCAAATTGCAAAGTTTTTCTGTGTCGTGAAATGTATTACGAATATAATTCAGAAAATATTCCTCGGAGCAAAAATTACGGTAAAGGTAAAGGTAAAGTAGGCAATTTAAAATGGTTTAAGGGGTAGATCTGCTGCTAAAAAGGACAAGATCGGAAAAGCAAATTTAATTCGCCATTAAGCTAAACTTTGATTATCTGGAAGCACTATATTGATATATAAGTCCAAAATTGATTATAAAAAACTATTTAGTACAGAGGAAAGAAAAATTTTGGCAAATTTAGTCTCGTGGTCCAAGGCACAATGCCTGATTGTACCTTGGACCACTTTAGCATTCTTAAAAAAACGTATTTTACGTGGGTTTGGAAAACAGATTGCGGCTTTTTGAATTCATGCCATTATAGCAAAAATATCAGTTTACAATATAGAGGCGTCAAAAAAAAAACAGCCGTAGTTTGGAGCCAGCAAACGATTTGCTCAGAATTGGTCCAAGGTACACGCACTTCCCCTACAGTGAAAAAGTATATTAACTGCGAATAGAGCCACTCTGATAACAGGATCTAATACAGTTCTAGCACGTGTTTTTGTGCACATACATTTTTCATGCGAGACTTTGCATATACCCAACGGGAAATCTCAGCTTTGGTCTACATTGGAGCTACAGTGGGGTAATCGATTTATTTTAGAAAATGTAAACACAAACACCTATGTATACGATAGTTAAGGAAGCTTAAAAACTTTGTTTTAAATTTGTTTCATTCAAATGCTGACATGACAGCCCTGGTTACGTTTTTCCCAATGTGCGTCGCCGAGATATATGCAAAATGAATTAGAAGATAAAGGTATGTATAGTATGTACATTGCTGTACAAGGAATTTTTTTTCTGTATTTTTATGCTTTTCTCATTGTTCCGCTTCATATAATTTTTTCATTATTCATTTAATAACTTCTTTCATACGCATTTTTTTTTTTTTTTTTTGATTAATTTTATTTTTTACACACTCTGAGGCATTATTTTTTTTAATTTTAATTGTTTAATTAAAAACAAAAGAAAAACAATGAACTTTGTCACGAAACTAAAAGGACAAGCCAAAGAAAAGAGGACAAAAAATTTCTGCCAGTAACTGCCATCATGTGAACGCGAATGACAAGCTAAAAACTTGCGAGCAAGAACTGCTTTATCTCAATTGGGGCTAACCACATCTCATTTGCAATGGGTATACCCATATATGTACTTATTTGTCTACTAATGTGTGCATGTATTAGTGAGTTTTGCATGAAGTGCATTATGAGTATGTGCTTAAAAAATTTTACAGCAAATATTTATGACAACAACAGGTATGCATACTTAAGTAAATACGCTAGGATAACTTTAAAATATTTTTAGATTATCTATAAATTTTTGAAGAGTTTTTCTCCTTCTGCCAATTACTTACTTTTGTGAACAAATAAAATATTCTAATATAATTCTTAATCAATGTAAATTATTTGTACAATTTTTCATGTTTTACTCAAATTTGGTGAAAGTTTCTTTATAGGAAAGTGAACTCAAATTCTTACATCGATTTGAAAAAGTTTTTCACAACCAACTAAAAATATGCCTCAAACTAAACAATATTAGAATATGTAGTTTAATCTTGATGCAAAAATTAACATACATATTTGCAAATAAAACATTGTGGATTTTGCTACGTTACTATTAAGGGAAAAGTTTGTTTGAAGGTTTTTACACTTTCATGTTAAATGTCATTAAGAGAAACTCTTAATATTAATAACTCATTAGAAACATTAAGATATGTGATAAGCACTAGCATACCTTAGTATTTGGAAAGTTTTTCTATAACTTAAGCTTCGGAATATTACGACATTCTTTATTTTAATTTATGAGTTGTTTACTACTTAATATTAAAAAAAAAAACAAGATAAAAGTGTTGTTTTTATAATTTCAAAATTGAAATAATGCTTGCCAATAAACAAAAATAATTTAAAAGTTGATATAGGAAATGAAATCATTTTGGTTCATTTTTTCCATTATCTCTTCGCGGAACATAGAGTCGCAGTAGCGAGTGCCTTCAATATTCACCAATATTTCCCCAAATCACGTATTTCCTGCTCTTGCGATTTTTTTCACGATGATTTAAAACGATCGCATTTACTACTACCCTGAGGATTCCACTCGAATACTTGCCGTGGGACTACAGTTTCCACTTTAGTCGTTTGATTTGAATGGAAATCGGATCTTGACGGCATTTGGCAAGTAATTCAACATTGGAAGTTGCCCCAAAATATTTTTTTCGAATTCAGCGAAGGCAATTGTTGATTAAAATTTAAAAATTGTGTAGCAGGGTGCTATTGATTAACCAGGTTTCACATCCGTATAAAAGACTTGCTTCAAGTTTGACTCCAGTGAGGAACATTTTTGATGGAAACATTATGCTCCAATAGTTGCGGCATAGCGAAGAGTCCTTTTTTTTGCAACATTTACTAAAACTCCTATGAACCTGTCTTGAAGTATTTGTTTTTCTTCAAAATTTGAATAAGAACTGGGTACATGAGCTCTGCGGTGAATTCTGGAAAAGACTTTAACATTTCAGAAACTATACGATCTGCGCCCACAGATTTGTTGTTTTTAAGAGACTTTATGGCATTTGTTATCACCGTTAATGAAGACAAGCAGGGGATAGTCGCTGAGGTCTTCTATCAGGAAAAGGTAAAGGGGCAGCGCTTGCGGGTGAAGGTGAACGGTTGATATTTTCCGAAAAATGTTCTTTCCAACGGACTAGACGGTCATCGGCGGCAGTTAGTAAGCGTTTCTTCTTCGCGAAGATAATAGAGCTCTAATGCAAATTTGGGAAAAAGGACAAATGCTTAAAGACTGCCTTATAGAAACCATAGTAAAAATTCGAAATATATGAGACTGATTGCTATGTCAGAAATACAGGGAGTAATACGATATTCTCTATCCCATTCAAGGCTCTGACGAGAATCCTTCTCACCAGAGTTAGTCAAATACTAGAACTACTTCTCCGAGAAAAAGTTTCGAGAGAGCAGATCATGTATTGTTCAAATGTATACCCTTTGCATTTTCAGAGAGCAAATAAACAAGTGATAGTTTGTTGGCCGAGGACCTGGCAAGCACTGAAGTGAAATCCTCAAGGTAGCAGAAACGCATTAGTCCTAAAATCATTGTGAAAGCGATCGCTAAAGGAAAAAATACCTGAATCGAGAAAAATTTTGCCAAGAATTACAAACAGTCGCTAATGACCTTGCATGCTGCAAGAACTTTGTGGAGGCTCTGCACTTTATGAGAAGATAAAAGACACAATAGATGAATCTATGGAGTTCAACTCTAGCGAATCTCTAGTACTTTTGACATCAAGTTGCTAAATATATCACATTACACAACCATTGAAAAATTAGAGGAACTCCGTGGTACGAAGGAGTGGGTTTTATTGAAAACAAAATTATTAAATTTTCAGATAGCTATTAAAACGTTTATCGTACTTGCTAAAAATTTAACAAGCAATCCCAGCATTTTCCATATTATAAGATTTAGCAAAACAAAAATTACAGCATTTTTATTTCTTCTAACACATCCTTTTTTCGTGCGTTCATGCGACAAAATATTTCAAGTCTCACTGCAAGAACTTTCTAGAAAAATACATTTAAGCGTTAAGTGGCATGTTTGGCCTTTAAGTTTGTTAACTCTCTGTTAATCCCTTCATTTACAAAAGAAAAAGCAAATACTGATGAAATGACGCTGCATCATTTATGGGAGTTAGAAACATCAACACCAAGCATTATTCTGTATGGTCAACATGAATTTTAGTTTGCTGCTTTTTGCTGTACCGCATGCTTAAGGCCAAGTGCGATTCTACAAGAAAGTGCGATCTTAAAGTTTGAGTCTGAAAAAAATTTTGTTGCTCACATTGTCCCAGCATGATATTATAATTTTACTTATTACAACTTATTGAGTTACCACCATGACTTTAGTTTTTTCTTAGTAGTTTTGTGTTAACAGTTTTTTAAGTTTTGTTAACCAAGTGTTTACACAAATTATTTTTTATTCATTATAAAATTCCTATAGGATCATATGTATGTACGCGTAAGCAAATAATTCCCTTCAAAGGCAGCAGCACAAAAACGTCAAAAAATTTCATGCTGTTTTTTTACAAAATTCTGTACAATGGAATTGGTTTTGTCGGCTGTTTTTTTTTCATTTTAACTCATTTTCTTATTTGCCAAAGTGGCTACCCGCATGGCAAATTTCAAGGCAAAGAGGGTAGGTGAATATTGTTGGCTTAGGGTTCCCTTGAAGCGGTGTCGTTTGAATTATGCCTTTGCATGCCTGACTATAATTTGTGAAATGTATGCCACAGGTATGCAATTCGGAGCTGTGTTGTTCTGGTATTTGCTTACGACTGCGTGCGTTTGCAATAGTGGCAGTGTAGTAGGAGCATGTGTTAGTTAAAAATTTTTATACTCTTGCACAAGTACGTAAAAATGTGTTGTTTAAATAATGTAAATTTCACTTATACATATGTTACTTGCGATTTTTTTAAACATTTTCCTTTCCATCACAAAACTTTTCTTATTGATTTATTTCAGTTGGTAGCAGAAAAACATACCTGCAAGAAAACAGAAATATAAATAGTTATAAACTTTTTATATTTTTTATAGATGTTAATTATAAAAACATAAATAAAAAACGTAATAGGACGTGAGTAAAGTTACAGTACATGTCGATTGTAAAAAAAACTATAGTAAGGCAAATTTTATTGACTGCACACCTCTTGGATCAACTTGAATATGTTCTCTGAGGTTTTCGGAAACATAACTTTAGGAGCCGTCCATTAATTACATGAGGTGTTTTGTTGAAAATTTGGACCCCCCTCCCCTTGGTGAGATTTGGTGGGAATCTCCTTACTCCCATGAGATTTAGCTTATAATTTTAAAATAATTAAATTTATTTGATGTGTTCATATATTTTGCGTCATTTTACTAAATATCCATGTGTTAACACTTTCTGTCTTTCTATGTACTAATTTATTTTAGTAAAATAAGAAAATAAAATGATGAATTAGGTGCAGTATAACGTATACAAAAAAAAAAACCAAATTGCACTACAAACAAAAACAATTGCTATATTCGTCGAGACACAATGCGGCACCATCACTAATGCCTTTGTGTGTTGTTTTTGTTTTCATTTGAACTCAAGCAACGCTGTGCATCGATCGCATTGAAATTCTGCGAATTGTTTATTGGTTGCTTGTGCGTCGAATAGCGGTTCGGGCCGTGAGGGTGGAAAGTGCCATGCCCATCGCCGGTCTAGAATATAAAGACAGTATGTGCAGTATAAAGACACACACGTGACATGCCATCTAACGTCTTTGTAAGCACTTTGTTATTTATGTTAAAAAAAACTTATTATGCCATGAGGCAGCATTTCATCATAGTCAGCCTATTATGTGCTTTAATACTGCGAAACGTCGACAGTGCATAGTCTACACGATCATGAAAGATGATAGGAAAATTTGACGTTAAGCGCTTTGGTAAAAACAACTAGTTGCAGAAGAAGACCCAAAACATCATGGTGTCGAACAATAGACAGTGAAATTCCAAAAATCAGAACAAACTGGCACAACATAAGACAACATAATGGAAACAGTTTAAAAATTTCCTTTAAGCCCTACGCTCTTTACGGAGTTGAAGGATAACAGACATATATAGTATAAATATTTAAGTGTTATGGAAACACTGCTCACTCTTCTAATATTCCTGTATAAATGACGCAGTCAATAAAATTCCAGAAAAAAAAACACTTTGAATGAACATCGCAAAAATTCGATAAGACAACTTCTCATATAAACCGATTTCAAACATATTATATGAAAAGAATATCAAAAAATGTCAACAATGGACGTCACATTTATGTATAAGCAAAAAATGTTAATCCTTTCATTTTTTGTGCTTATTTTATAGATAATTCAGAACTCAGTAAGAACTCAATCACGAAATTTATACCAAGTATTGATAAAGAACTTATATGATGTGTATATTGATTCTACAAATTTTCGTAAAATCGAAACTTTTGTGTTGCTTTGACATATTTTTACACTATCGTATATATAACAAGTCAGCATATTGCCAGAAATGAGCACTTTTTGACCCACTTTTTAAGTTTTGCATATTTTGACCTAAATAAAAACTTTACTAAATCAAGAAGTGATAACTACAGATGCAAAATTGTGCCACAAACTGAAACTCTCACACAAACAAAAATAAAACTCCGAAGACAAAGAAAAGCATAGTGAAAAATAGCTATGTCACAAATGATGAATGAGTGTACAACAGCAGAATAGTGCAAACTTCTTTGCTATTTCTAAATGATTCTCTACTTTGATATCCTGGAAAAGACATTTCATTGTGCTAGAAGAAATGGTGCATCACGCTTACCAGCATTACAATGCTTCATGAAATTGAAATCATGCACTTTGTAACATTTACTATTTGCAAAGAATCTTCAAAGTAAAGATACTTCCAACGCTGTAGCAAGTAGTAGAAATTGCTTGTTCTCACTTAGAACTCTAGCTGTTGGATGCTGTTTTCTGTTGACTTGACTTTAGCTTGGTTTTGTTTTGTATTTTTATTGTCTTTATTTTATTTTATTTTATTTTATTTTATTTTATTTTATTTTATTTTATTTTATTTTATTTTATTTTATTTTATTTTATTTTATTTTATTTTATTTTATTTTATTTTATTTTATTTTATTTTATTTTATTTTATTTTATTTTATTTTATTTTATTTTATTTTATTTTATTTTACTTTATTTTTTGGGCAAAAATTAAATATCCTTCGCATACTTTTACCAAACTAAGGATTTGGTTTTTCTTTTACGCCACAAAACCGCCAACATTCATTTTCGTGCAACAAAGTTTTGACAAATTTTTCCGTGGCTTCTTCTGCTTTTGTTTTTTGTATTGTGGTTGTATTGTGGCAAGCTAAGTACGTATGCTGCAATGTTGCACTGGTGCATACGGCTGTGTGGGTGTTGTCTGTATTTTGCGGTTGCTCTTCATTTGCTGTAGCTGCGCTTTTGAGTGAATAATGAGCTGCACTTTGTTTTATCGCGTTGTTTTCTTTATTTTATAGTTGTATACTTGCCAAAAAAAAGAAGGATGCAAGAAAAGTTTTGTTTTTTGGAGCACGACACTATTTTAAAAATTTTCGTAAGCTACTGATCTTTGACAGTGCCGTTTAAAGTTTTAAGATGCTCGTATATTTAAGCTGTAAGGTTTTCGTTTGTTGAAAGGGAGAATATTCAAGTTGCCTATATCTGTATCTAGCTTTGGTGTATATTAATATGCTAATTTGAAACTTAAACTATGTGTTGCTTTTGGTATTTTTAAAAATCAGCTCATTAAAATGTCAACATTTTTGTGCTACAAAATTTAGGGCAAAATTTTAATTTGAACTGTCTCTGTTAAACATTGTATATCCCACTCGTAGCTGCGCATAGTTTTTGTTTACCAGAAAAGTAAAAAAAATTATAATAAAAAATATTAAAATTTGTTACGAAATATTGCAGCTGTGACGCATTTTAAAATAAAAAAGAAACCGCGTCAGCCACCAAAAAAGGGCTTCTAAACATTTCTTATTTAACAGTGTAGATTTTCTTTCATCAATGTCAGCCAGCGCGCAAGTAAAGGGTGTTTTTTTTTAGAGGTATACAACTTCGAATTGAAATAAAACACAAGAAAATCGTTTTAATGTCCATCAATTTGGCTTTATTGGAAGGATAATTTTATGCCATTAATGTTTAAATATGATTTCGGGCATGTGGCCGCCGCGGCTGGCTCGAATAAAGCCAATTCTAGAGGTCCAATTTTCAACCACTTTTTCGAGCATATGGGGCCGTATGTCGGCAATAACGCCACGAATGTTGGCTTCCAAGTCCCCTAACGTTTCTGGTTTGTTGGCGTAGACGAGCGACTTCACATATCCCCAAAGAAAATAATCCAATGGTGTCAAATCACACGATCTTGGTGGCCAATTGACAGGTCCATTCCGCGAAATTATGCGCTCATCGAATGTTTCCTTCAATAAATCGATTGTGACGCGCGCCGTGTGGCATGTAGCGCCGTCTTGTTGGAACCACAACTCATCCACATTCATGCCATCCAATTCGGGAACAAAATAGTCGGTTATCATGGCTCTATACCGGTCTCCATTAACGGTAACTGACTCTCCAGCATTATTTCGGAAGAAGTATGGCCCAATGACTCCACCAGCCCATAGAGCACACCAAACAGTCAGTTTTTGTGGATGTAATGGCGTCTCAAGGGTCTCATGTGGATTTTCTTCACTCCAAATGCGGCAATTTTGCTTGTTGACGTAGCCATTCAACCAAAAATGAGCCTCATCACTGAACAAAATTTTGCGATGAAAATCAGTATTGAGATCAATCTCATTTTCGGCCCATACACCAAAATCACGACGCATTGCATGGTCTCGCGGCTTTAATTCTTGCACAAGCTGGATCTTGTAAGGTCGGAAGCCAAGATCTTTGCGCAAAATCTTCCATAAAGTTGATGGACAAAGCTCCAATTGCTGTGCACGGTGGCGAATCGATTCATTCGGGTCCTCTTCAACATTTTGCTCTACAGCGGCAATTGTTTCTTCGGTGCGCACTGTTCGACGTCTCTGCGGATGCGTATTATCACATAGAGTAAACGTAGTGCGAAAACGATCCATGGTTAACCGAATTAATTGCTCTGATGGACGATTATGTCGACCATAAAATGGACGGAGCTTGCGGTAAACTTCGCGAACTGAACCATTATTTTCGAAATAAATTTGCACGATTTGCAAGCGTTGTTCTTTTGTCAACCTGTTCATGATGAAATGGCAAACCAAACTGAATATAAATGACATTAGAGTTGCCAGATTTGACCACAAAATCCCAGTTTTATCTCTATTCGAAAAACAAACCTCTAAAAAAAACACCCTTTACATTCCAACACAAACAAAATTCCGCATGGGTTGATTGTAGGTCGCTTATGGGTTGTTTCGTTAGTATCTTGGGGAATTTTCTACTTTATGCTGTTGGTTAAGTTTTTTTTTAGTTTTCTTTTTTTGGGTAGAATTTTTGTTGTTATAATTATTGTTTTTGTTAATGGCTTTGGAATTGTCGGTGATGGTGCCATTGTTACAGCTGCAATTGTGGGTTGTAATAAGAGGTAGCTTAAGTTTTTGTGCAAATGCCACTTTTTAATCCATGGTAATAATTTTTTTCCAATTTATCTCTTCGATCAGACTCCAGGCATGTAAAAGAGTTTTGATTAAGAAAAAAATTGGAAGCTAATTTGAGGCTTTGTTGGTGAATTAGTTTCGCTAATGAGTAATTAAAGGGGGAACTATGTACATATATAGAGTTTAAAATATTTCCAAACTGGAACAGCCTCTTTTGTAAGTTCCAATTTAGAATGTAGAACGTTATCGTTATAAGCAAGTTCAGAAAAAAATTATCAAATTTGCGTAGCAAAAATTATTAAGCTTGACACCCTTGAAAATCGGCAGCTACTTCATGCTACATATATTAATTATCTATTATTTAATTAATTCAATTGTTTTGATTTACAGGATTCTACTGGTTTTAATAAATCATCGAGTACTTAACGCACTTACTTTTTTTATAATCGCATCAATAGAACTTTTGTTGTTTTAAATTATATAAAAATAGCTCTATCAATTTTTGTTTACCTTAAGATGTATTCAAATCATTTTTGTTAAAATTTTTATGATACATAATATATTTATTGATTATAATTTAAGTTAATTTACTATATAAGGTTTATACCACATGCAATAAATAAAATGATTACATTCAACTGATTTGAAATGAAAAACAATTTCAAAATATTTGAGGACCTCAAAGTCCAGCATCATTCATTTTGACATATGATATCCCATATATTTTTTTAATTTTCCTATGTTATCGTATGCTATCTAAGTAAGTTGAAACAAAAAATAAAAAAAGGGGAAAATCTCCTTTTGACTGCACTAACTGCACACATTGTTACAAATTTTTATTTACAAACGTGCGCAAAACATCAATGAGCTTCAAAAGAAAATGAAGGAAAAGAGAACGCAAGCAGGAAGTAAAATATACTCACACACTTACAAATTTTATTGCGAGAACCATACACTGGTATCACCCACACACAAAATTTTGCCGCATATCCTTTTTTTGTTGTTGTTGTTTTTGCATTGCTTTTGTTGAAAAGTTCAAAGTTCAGCACTGGAAAAATTTTTCTTCACAAACTTTGCCTGTTTTTTCTACTTGCAATGCTCTCTATTTTATATTCGTAACGTAAACAGAAATGTTAAAATAACGTGCAATACATATAAAATGGGAAATGCATAGAAAGACGTCATAAATACATACATACACACCCGCACTTATGCATACTTGCGCAAATACCGAGCTAGTGAGTTCGTTATTTACACATTAATACACACACACACATCCATATTCACATGGATAAACCGGATATGATAATTGATTTTGTAATGCATGATTTGACAAACGAATTTGCTGAACTACATTATCTTGTAGCATTATAATCATATTTCAGGTAACATAGTGAACATCTTTGAAAATGTCACTATCTTCATCTTCATTTTTAACTAACGAATCAATATTTGTTTTGAATGTTATCGTGGGATTTGTCAGATTTGGAATCAGCATTTGTTTTGAATGTTATTGTGGCATTTGTCAAATCTGGCATTATGTATTGACAACGAAGAATATTTTTTTATATGACAAAAGAATTACAATGTTAGTTCATTTAAGAAAAAGTTGAGAGGAAAGGATTTTTTTAATTTAAATCAATTAGCCATCGCATTTCTCATACAAACAAAATACCCCTTGGTCAACGTTTTAATTTAATGTAAATAAAATAAATGCATTAATTTTTCCCGAGCTTTCGTCGGTTATTTTCCGACTTCTTACACTACACTTAGTTCGGAAAATAACCGACGAAAGCGCGGGAAAAATTAATGCATTTATTTTATTTACATTAAATTAAAACGTTGACCAAAAGAGCCGTTCTAGTTTTAACATAAAAATTGAAACAACTTGGTCTTACACTTAAAACAAAATACCCCTTGATTCTAGAAATAATTTTAAGACATACATTCATACATATATAAATAAGCCTTTCGCTAAAAATTTATTTTAAATGGTTTATGAAAGGCGTAGTTGATATCGATCTGATTCTGCTTAATTCTGCGGATTTATGTCAAATACCAAAATTCTGTAACATATCCTAGGGATTTTTGTGGAATTTTTTAGATGCTATCAGGATTAAAATAAGAACGACTGATAACACACCGGCTGAGTTGGACCAATACCGCGGAGTTTTTGACGACCTGGACTGTAGTGACTTAATACCAACACACATAAACAACAACACATAAGATACACTATAAACAAAAATAACTTATAAAATTGTTAGGAGAGCGTACGTAATGTTAACTATACCACTGCAAAAGAACTCCATAAGTTATAAGCGTGGGATCTGATACTTAAGATTCTATCACCAAATTGATAATATGCTCCTATTGTGCAAACACTTCGACGCTCGAGCATCTCAACAATTTCAAGATACTTAAAAGAAAATTATGTCAACCAGATTTTTGTACTCTGCACAATATCTGGTATAAAAAGAGCAATTTGCTATATAAATATATATGTATATTATAGCTGCCATAATAGACTGCACACATTTGGAGAAAAATATGTAGTGTGACTTCGGCTTTGATTTAAAGTAATAAATTGTATGCCTTGCCTGACTCTAATTCGTATCAGAGTTAATTTTACAAGATCAGCGAAATATTTGCTACATGCGAAGTGCCTAAGACCTGAGACAATGACTTATGACTAGTCAACTTTGCAATTGGTCATAAGCAACATTTCTTCACAACGGCATCCGCTCGGATTTCTGGCTATAATAAATTGTTAAATTGTCTTTCACATTGACACACAAGTCGATTCTGATCTCCACCAATTTGGCGACTGTTTGAGAGATCGCTTTATTAACGAAACCATATTTCAACGTTCCCAGCAAAGGAAATATAACATTAGATAATCAGAAACTATCAAGAGTACCTGGCAACGCATTACACTTCCCTGATATGATGGAAGGCTTCTTTAATTGAGATTATGTCAAGACCGTAATGTAACTACATATTAATGTAAATGTGAAAATTTATGAAAATATAGACAGAAAAATTGAAGAAAAAAAATTTGTTTTACCATATAAGATGCAGAAAAACTTTAAATTGGGTTAAAAAACAGTCAATATAATAAAAATTAAAAATCCATTCAAAAAGTTCAACCTTAATATTTAAAAGCTCACAATCGCTGAAAGAATTGTACAAAAATTGTGAAAAATCACCAGTAAAAGTGAGATCAGATTTCGAGCAATATTTTCTCAGAAGAAGAAGCCCAAAGTTTAGCACTAAAATTTTTACATGTACAAAAAAATCGCATCAAAAAAATTTTTAGAAAAATTGTTCAAAAATAGTCACTGCTGACAGCTATGATGAATTCGTCCTCGGCTTCTCTTCCTACTTAGGACCGACCAAACGTTCTAAAACTTATAGAGATATACCTACAAGTTTCAATAAATAGAATAAAGAAAATTTGCCGTGAACCTGTAAAAAATAAATGAGCCATAAAAAATGAGGACAAGTGTTCAGTTTACTAAAAAATCGATACAGTAGTTGTTAAAAGAAATCTAGGGATTTGATCTTGATAGTTTGGCTCCATGAAAAGAGTCCTATTTATTTAGCAACTTGAAAAGAGGATATTTTATATAGAGGAAGTGCGTGTACCTTGGACCTGAAATAAATTCATAAGACACATCGCAACCTGTTTTACCCCCAGACGTCAGAATTTTGATATATTTTAACCTAAAAGTTCAAGAAACACTGTCCTTTGACATATTTGAGGTTACGTAGCACTGCGAATTTTTTTTTTCAAAAAAAACTATGCTAGAGATCTTAAAGTTCAAGTCTTTCTCTTTCAAATACCATTAAGTTTACTGATATATCTTTTTTTTTCGCCGAGATATCGCATTTTGAGATGTCCTCGCAAATATGTATTAAGAGATAGAACTAATCATTAAATTTGGTTTACGTATTCACAATAAGTTGATTTATTAAGATAATTTATTAAATTTCAAAGCGGCTAGTATTATTAATTTTTATTTAAATATAATATAATTTTTATTTTTATGACTTTAATAAGAGGATGCTAAGAACTTTTAAAACTGCAGAAGATAAAATAAATTATATATTTTTATAACAAAAATATTGCAAAATTAAATAACAAACGAATCATGCAAGAAGTAATTTAATTTAATTTTTTTCTCATAAATTACAGTCAAACCAATATAAGTTTAATAAAAATTTTACAAGTAAATAATTTATTTTACAAAGAAATCATTTTTCAAAAGATATTCAGATGAAATCGCTGCACGGGACACACACAATCAACAACGCAGTAAAGTAATATAACCTTATCCACCTTTCTAATGGAAAAACATACAAGCACAAGGTTTGATAATGGCATTGGCATGCTTTGGTATGTATGTGTGTAAGTAGTGGTAGAATATAAGAAAATAATAAAAATATATTGTATACTTTAAGGCGCTGCGTATAAAGCAAGAAATAATTGCTTATGTTGAACATTTTGACAGACTGACCACTAAATCACGCACAGATAGACAAACAAAATAGAAGGAATGTGCTCATTTCCTTTTCACTTCCTTGTTAAATTATTCAAACAGAAAATTAAGGGTGGATCATATTTTCATTTCATGAATCAATGATTTGAATAAAATTGGTATAATAGCAACGTGAAATGAAATTGTATTGTTAGTTGAAATTAAACATTTAAAAGGGAATTTAAGGGCCCTTGAATTCAAGAGCAATTGGAAGTGGTCCTCTTTAAAATCAGTTACAGACGGAGTTAGATAGAGCTGAAGTTAGTCATATAAGTACCAGTTTAGCAACAATTGAAATAAGCTGCGATCGAAGCTAGTTGTAATAGAAGTCAGTTGAAGCATTGCAAATGCAGTCATAGATGTAATCAATCACAGTTACACTCAGTGATAGTCAGTCAAAGTTGTGATCAATCCATCAATCGCAGTTGAAGTCAATCACAATCATAGATAAGTATTGGTCAGAATTGAATTTAGTCAAAGTTGAAATCAGTGAGAGTCAAATTTATTCACAAGCAAAGACAAAACTACTTACAGTTCAAAGTGAATTTGTTAATCTGTTGCAACTGAAAGCAGTTCCTTTGTTGATTTCAAGGAAAACTTAAGTCCTATATAGCTTGTTTGAGACTTTTGTTGTTTTTGAAATGAAGCAAGAAATAATTGCCAATCAAAAACGATGTCAGTTGCAGTAAAATTTAGTTATTGTCAAAGTCAAACGCAGTATTTTAGCTTACCTTCTCATACTGAGTAAAACTTAAAGTATATTGAATTAGGTCCACCCCACCTAAAGTACAATCACTGATTTCGCGCTTTTCTCTGCCTACGTATTTGCTATATTGGTATTTATGTTTCTGACAGATAAGCACAAAGGAGCAGCAGAAGAAACACTGGATTTCATTCAAGTGTGTGTGTGTGCTAAAGACGCCACATTAGAGCTTGGCGTCCATGTGGGATTAAGTTTCATCTTGTTTACGGCAGTCAATAAAAGAAATGTTACTACTGGATTTTTTTGCTTTGTTCATCCGTCTACCTTTTTATTTGTTACAAAACATTTTATTCAAGCGCGCATACTGCAGATATTAAGTAGCACACATACACAAATGAGATTGTTTCTTTTTTTTTTTTTGGATTTACGCACACATTTTTGTTTTTGTAATTTTAATATGAGCTAAAATATAAGGTATTTTTTTAAAAGATTTAAGATTATATTTTAATTTTTTTCCAAAATAATGAAAATTTTTTAAAAGCTTTATTCTACACTATAAGTTAGTGATACATTTATAGCACTATCTGAAAGTATTAGGACTGGTAAAATAAAATACCAAAAAAATCGACGATACGTTCTTCTACCAAATTCTTTTTAAAGTCTTCTATGGATTGAAAATGTTAAACCGTGGCAATTTGAGTTTAAGTAATTTATGGCGAATGAGATGCTTGGTCTATGATCTAGTTTGGGTGTTTGGAAAAATTTCACGAGCATGTAGCAAAAAATTTAAGTCTCTTTTCTATAAGGACTTTTCACCTAATTCAAGTACGTAAATGTTTTCTTAAAGCCGGAGAGTATTAAGGAAAATTTTATTTAAAAAATTTGTTTTAAGTATCTATAATTAGTTAAAAGTTTTAAAGAATTAGAGAGCTCATATTTCGATCAGGTAGTGAGTTTTTCTTTTTCAAATATTTTTTTTAATCAAATATCAACTTCTGATCAACTAATGAGAAGTGACGAGGTATTTTCGACAGATCTTTGGTCTGGTCTTAAAGGTATTCTCTAATCTTGTGCAATAAATTTTTTTCTACAGTCCAAGTACAACAGTCCAAGAGACTTATATCATTCTTTTTAATTATCTTTAAATGGCTCAAATTATACTAAAAATCAATTTAAGACTTTGCGCCAACACGTAAACAAAACCCAAAAATTTAAAAACCGTGGTTAAAGATTAACATGTTCTTTTATTTAAATTAAACACATAAAATGGCAAATATACGCAGCTTACGCATGATGAACACTGTGAGAAATAATCTACTTAATTTTCCATAAACTCAACATAGCTAACATAAATAAGAGATTCACCACGTCTCTACTGATATGCAGCAATTTTGATGTTTAAAAAATACACCAAGTAATGGCACAAATTATACACATACAGCAGCAAAAATATGCTCAATGTACATACATACATATGTATGTGTGTGTGCAGGCACTTAAAGCCAATCAGCATGAAAAATGATTTTAAAATGCTTTTTACTCGCATCGCGAAAAAGCGGAAACGGATGAGGCTAACAGAGCCCGCTGTATTTAATAGGTTTACAAACACTTATTTAACCACACACACACACACACATACAGTATGCTTGTGTTTGTGCATGTATGTAATCATTAGCAATAACCAAGCATCAATCTTAATTACTCTTTCGTTGCATGTGTGCGTATTTTTCACTGTTTTCGCGTACACCCAGGCAGCAAATTCAATTATCGGTATTGCGAGGAGTGCTTTCTCAAAACGTTACACTTTTTCGGATCTACATCAGATGGATGGTAAAAAGCTTAATTATCTCAAAATTATAGCATTCAATAATGGCATTTTGTCCAAGAAGTTGAACTGCTCTGTTACTTGATATCATGTACTTGGTTTTGTCTTCGTTCATAGCCATACCATTAATCCCTATAATGGTTTCACAGAAAGATCGTTGGAGATAGCTCTACAGATTAGAACAAAATCTCACTTTTGTGTGTGTTTTTGTCCTACCTGTTTCTTCCTGATGTTAAAATAATTACATGACAGCGCATCATCATGACGCAATTCGGTTCAAGTTTGGAGCGGCTCTGATGAATTATTTTCATACTGCACAATACATCACTTATTTTCTAGCGTTAAGAAGCATAACTGGATGATATTTTTGGGATTTTAATCCATTTCCATTATTACAAAAAATTATATTTCTCAGATGGATTAAAATTACAGAATAGGAATAACTGCTATATGAGGACGTGGGGACTATTTATGCTGAAAGTTTCAGATTTTAGTTTTTTTCCTCCACAAGTACTTTAGTGAAAGTAAATCAACGATCTTGGAAAGGGCTCTCTTTTTCAATAAGATATATGTATATATGTCAAGTTTGAGATACGTTTCTATCCGTATCACTTCTCAAAATTTCAATTAAATTTAATTGTCATTTACGCGTTTTCTCATTGGGTTTGTTTTCGCACCCCGCACAGCAAACGTTGACGTGGGTGTTTGCACAAATGTGTGTGTGTGTGTTTTAATTTAAAATTACAACAGTACTTGGTAATTTCTTGCGTTTTCTGTAAAATTCATTTGAATATGGTTTGGAAATAATTAACTCGACAAGTTGACTGAATTATTTAAAATCATTTGTTCTTAAAATGGGTATATGAAAAGCTGCACTCGCTGTGTGGGCGTATAGCGTATACATAAAAAACTTATAGAACGTTTTTATTTCTCGGTTATTTCGTATAGCTTATATTATGCTTTTATGGTGATTTCAAGCGAAAATAAGTACATAACATGGTAATTTGTTTTTTTGTAAATAAAGAACCTTTTAAAATAAATAAAAAGGTCAACAAAATATCCTTTTTTTACGTATAGATTAATTTGTTTACTAATCGTTTAATGAAATGCCATTCAAAATAAAGGACATAAATCACCCATTTAATTTGACATGACGGCCAAAAATAATTGACTTTTTAAAAATTTAAAAAGGGTAAGCCTTTTACTTATAACATGAAGTCATAGGTACCTTAGATTGTGTAGCTGATTTTTTGATTGCACTTAAGAAATAATTTGTCAATACATTACCGAAAAATTAGCGAATGGCCAAAAATATAGTTCAATGCTCGTTCAACATTTTAAAATAGAGTACGGTTGTGACGTGTAATAAACTGATTTTATAGCCCGCAGAAAGGGTTCAAAATGATTGTTTTTTTTCCAAATTATTAAAAATATCTATAAAATAAATATAAAAATATAATACATATAGCTTGCAAAATTTCATATGTTGGCATGTTTTTAAATTTGCAAATGAGAAAAAGTCACTGAGATTTGAATTTTTTGAGATATTAACTTATTTGAACAATCTCAAAAATCGCTTTTTGCACTTAAGCTTTTAAGTCAAGAGGTCTAGTAATTAAATATTTCTGTTTGAGTATTGGGGCAAATTAATACGGCTGAGGAATGAATGACAAATAGAAGAAAGTAAAACATATACGACAACATATATTGCTGTTTTGTTATACAGTGGAACCTCGATAAGTCGAAAACTTCCTAAACTCGAAAAAATTTTGTGTTCCCTTCCCATCAAGCCCTAAAATCTCCATTCCTCGAAATCTGACCCCTCTAGAAGTCGAAATAATTAGTGAGTTCCTACAAGTAAATTCCGCACATATTTTCCCTCTATAACTCAAAAAAATAAATTTGACCTCTGCATCTTGAACATTTTACAACCTTTACAACTCGATTATTTGAAACGAATTACCTCTATAGCTCGAAGAAAAATTAGATACCGACTTTAAGAAAATACCGACAATGTACATCATTGCTTCATAGAAATCAATGTCAAAACCTACTTATATGTACAATAAGCCAATTTTATGAAATGATAGAGGAATTTATGAACACGTGATTCCATATGAACTTTAGCGAAGTTACATTACTGTCAAAGTCGAAATCCTCCATTAGTCTATAACTCTATAACTCAAATTTTTTTGCGTCTCCCTTCAAGTTCGACTTACAGAGGTTCTACTGTAGTACAAAATTTTGTATTTAACATGTCCTCAATATCGTTTATATCGCGCTCATGTAAAAATTTTATCACTCTAATACTTTTACTGAGGTTTCTATTCAATACACAATGTCATAAAACAAAAAAAAAAAATACAAAAAACACAACATAACAAAACAAAAAAATTTCAGTTTTTGCTTAGGTTTTCAACAAATCTATGCTAAAGGAGAAACATATAAAACTAAAAAAGGGCACTGATGATTCCATTTAGCAATCAATTAAACTGGTGTGATTACCTTTTGCTGTTTTTTGTTGCTTTGTCTTCGTTTTTTGCATTTTTTTTTGTGTAATCAATGCAAGCTATTCATAAAAAAACATACACTCACAACTAAAATTTTGTGTATATGTAATTTAGTACTAGTAAGATAAGAAAATCAATATGTATCTGGCAGAATTGGCGCGATCGTGAAGGTACACCCTAAACGTTTCGAAATGCAAAATATTTTTAAAAATCATTATAACTGGAGAACGGCTCAAGGGATTTCCAAAATATAGATGTCATATGAAAGATAATTTAATAAGCTATAATATTTGTTCACAAAATTTTGAAAATTTTAGGGTGTACCTTCGAAAACTTTAGGGTGTACCTTCGCGACCGCGCCAAGGCTGCCAGATTTTGATTTGCTTATTTTACTAGTACTAAATCAAGCACAGACAAAATTTTAGCTTTGTATCTAGTAGGTTGCTCAAAGTGGCTGCCAGCTCTTAGACTATAGATTTCTTTCTATCGCTCACAAAAATATAAAAACGCAAAAATATATGGAGTTTTTTCGGCAATAAGTTTCATTTCATTCGGATTCTTTGAAGTGCCTTTAAATAACTTTTGCACACGCCACATAAAATCTTTTTTTTATCTAAAGAGGTATGGCTTAACAAACTTCTGCCCAAAGATTGGTATATTCGTCAAGTTTTTCCTAATTAATCCGGTTATCTGACTAATATTCCTGTATGAATATCGCCTTAAAATACCAAATAAAGCTGAAATTTAGCTTATTAAATTTATTTTCATCCAATTGCCATGAGTGCTATTGAAAATCTCACGAAACAAAAAAACCAAATAAGAAATCAATACGAATTTCTTAGAATGAATATCCTTTCGTTTGAATGGCTACGATTATTTTAGTGTTAAAATGACATTCAATAGCTAATTATGTACACACATTCGTGTACATTAGAGCACCCACAAAATGTTTGAAGTGTGCAAAAGTGTTATTTGTTTTGCTCCACAAACATTTTCTAATAGAATGAGGGTAAAAAATAAGATCTGCAAAAAAATTTTGTGTTTCTATTGGAAATTGGCCAGTGTTAAAATGACGTTAAATACCTAATTATGTACATACATACATTATTGTACATGCTGCCATGAACACTAAGGTGTACTTTAATTTTTTCATCAAATTTTGTTTATTCCGAGTTTGGTTCAAATAAAACAAAAAATTTCCAGAATTACGGCTCAATTGATTAATATTAACATGTGCCATTTATTAATCAGAATAAGTAAAATAAATAATTAAAATAAGTCAGAATTTTTCATCTGATTTTTTGTAATTGCTTAACTTTAACAATTTTTTAACAAAAATAATACTAGGTCATAAATCTCTTTAGTTATAGACATAATATGAGAGACCACTTAAAAAAAATGTAATTGAAAAAAAAGTTTCAATGGCAGGGGCTCAAAAATTAAGCATTTTGCACCAACGCTGATTAAAATAGATTTTTTTAGAATTATAGAAAATTAAATTTTTGATTCGATTCGGGATTTTGAAAAAATAATTTCTGACATCAGATTTTTTATTAGCGTGAATTAAAACCCTCGAGTAAGAATATTTACTGGTTTTCTTGAAAATTTCTGTCAGAAAACATTCCTTATTTTGGAATATCTGCGAATTTGGAAAAGTCAAGTTTTTTTTTTTTGAAATACAATCGGATGGTATTAAGAGATTTCTGACCTAGGAAATTTTCACTAAGAAACTAAAATATGTTTAAGTTTTACCAAAAATATTAATTTTCCCGTTATATTTCAAATAGAAATTTTCTACTAATTACTGTAAGTGTTAATATTGGGCCGGGACTTTACAGAAACATTTTTTATTGTATTGGTTATTCAGAAAACTAACTTCCCATGCATCTCAAGGACACCCTAATAAACACATAATACTAAATAGATTAAATTAATATCCTGTGGCTTCTTATTTTTCAAAATAAAAAAATACTAACAATTTACGTTAATTGTGATTACGCAATTGAGTTGATTGAACATTGTGCAATTTGTTTTTCTATCTACGTGAGTTTGATGCAAACATAAATAACACGCAGATAGCAAAAAAAAAAAAAATTAATCTATATTTATGCATAACCTAATGCTACAATAATAAATTTTCGCTTAAAAATATCTGCAGATACGAGAATGTGCTTTAAGTTTTTTTTTTTAATTTCATTTTATTTTATATTGACAACGTGACATGTCATGTGAATTTCATATGAATTAGAGTGGTACTTAATAGATTATTTTTTAATTTAAAGCAAAGCAAAAATTCTGCAGAAGCATTCAAGAAGTTCCCTGCTAAATTTGAGCTTGATATTTCAGTGGATTTTCATCTCAATTTCAGTTTTTTAGGGATAAAAAAGTTATAAAGACGATCTATTTAGTTTAAAAAAACACAGACTTTTGGATATAACTGGTTTTCTATAATGCATGGTAAGCCAAACAGGACTCTTTTAACAGCTTTTCGTGTCCAATATTTAAGTCTAGTTGTCTTAATACTATATACATACGTTACAACTTTGAGATGCTTAATATAGGTATATAAATGTTGAAATTTAATTTTTTTCCTAAGATTTGTGAATCATTGAACTTAGCTGCAAAAAGATTTAAGCTTTTTTAGATAAGATAGAAGATCAAAAAACCAGTATGTATTTCTTGGCTTTAAGAATCCATTTTAAAAATATGTGCAGTAGGTTTCAGTAAAAAAGTTACAGCAGTTTGAAAAAAAGTGCTTTTCTGATATTACAGTCGGGATTACTCATACGACCCGTTAACCATAAATGTTAAAAGCAGTTGACCAAACATCAATTTTTATATAGTATATACATATCTATGTTCAGCACTATAATTAGTCTATCACGTCAAGAGAAATTTTGCCTATAGATTGTTTTTTCTTGACCTGTAATTCATATAACTCAGTCTTTAGAAATTTAATCATTACTGCTGCAACCGATTATCAAAAACGATTCATTTTACGAAATCAGGCACATTTTTCTAACACCAGCAGCTTTTACTAATATAGACGATATACTTAAAAACAAATGTTCTCAAAACTAAAAATGTCAACTCCATATGTGCAAGCGAAAGACCAATTATGTATCTGTTGAAGTTTGTGATTAATAAATTTTGAGAAGGTGAATTTAATTGTTTTATGGTCCTTGTGATTTTCAAATTATTAAAAAGCAAATGAATTTAAATTAAAAACAAATAATATGAAAGTTTAGAGTTTCATATTTTTAAAAAGTAGTGGAGATTGTAAGACTTTTCAATGGAAAATAGTGAATGAAAGAAGAATATAATGGAATTGCAATCTTCAGCAGAGATATGAATCTCATAAAGCAAGACAATCAAAAAACTAAAATTTTCTCCAATAGCCTTGGCCTAGGCCTTGCAAAATTTTTCTGGAGAAGATATATCGGAAGAGCCTACGCGAAATTCATAGAAAATTTAATCACTCTAATGTACAGTGATATAGTGTATAATCAGATTTTATGTGGAATTGTCACTGATGACAATTTATTGCTGCATTCGATGGTGCCACTTCGCCTGCAGTACGACATCAATGAGCCAATAATATCAACTACAATTAGCGATATTTGAAAAAATTTGAGATCATTTCTGTTCGCTACCGTCGAACTTTTAAATTAAATGTGCAAAGGAAAAATCAAATAAATTGTCCAGTATATGAAGCAGCAAATAGAGATAAAAAGCTCTCACAATTCATCACATATTATATTTAACAATGGCTGATAGCCATTGTTGTGTACACCTCCCCCAACAACATATACAGCATGCTACGCAACTTCGAAATAGTCAAAACAATTTAATAATGAAGACATTGAAGAAAACAACCAACATGTAATAAGTAGCAACTATCCATGGCTGGTTGAGATTCATGTTTCTTTATGTAGTATAATTTATGCTGCACATAGCTTATAACTAATTTAAGTTATGACAAAGTCAGCATTTAATACAATGCAGAAAATAAACAGAATCATTTATGAAGGCAAGGCAAATGAACAAAATGAATTCAGAACACAAAAGGAGCTTATTATTGACACTCTAAAGAGTGAGCAAAAGATCTTTTGACACAGCACAGTTACTTAAAATGAATTCCTGCATACTCTGTTGATTTATAATTATTTTGAAAGTGTTATCTGTCGAGTTGGAAGCAAGTTTTAATGCAACAAATATATCAAGGAAAAAGAATTACACACTTTGTAACTCATTGTGTAAGACTTTAGTCGGTTGATAAAATAGTTTCGCGTAAGGGGTTCACATTCTTTACTAAGAAGTTTCATATTTTTAAATTATTCCTACTTTTATTTCTAAAATTTCTTCATCGATTTCGTGCAGATTGTAATTCAAATGACAACTAAAAAAATTAAATGAAAAATAGTTTTGGCATTACTTTTTGAAAAAAGGTAAGGATTTGAATTTCAATGGTTATCAACTCATGAACTATAATAAATATTCTTATGTAATTTGGTGTATAGTTGGAACACATCACTGGAACCGGGAATGTTTCTTACCTAAATACATATGTACCATATTTCGTATCGACATATTTTATAGTTCTCTAGATATTAAGCAATCAAATTTGGATTTTTAGATGGCGTGGCACCAGCTCCCCAAAAAAATGTTTTAAATTTTTTTTTCTAAATTCATTTTAATACTTATCTACGTGAGTTTCATTAAAAGCGATGTAGTTATTTTTAAAATAAAAGTAACCAGCATTTGGACACAAAAATAGCACTTAATCAGGTGGTATAACATACTTTAGACATTCGTAAAATACATCATTCTCATCGGGGCCTATGACTTTTTCTGGCGTTTTTTTAATCAAGGGAGCGGCGAAATGATTGTGAAGTAACATATACAGTGCCTCACAAAAGTATTCGTCCAGCCCGATGTAAGATTTCTTTAAAATATTTTTTTTGTCGTCTTTGTTTTGTTGTTATTGTTGTTGTTCTTGTTTTTATTTTTATTTTTATTTTTAATTCTTTTTTATTTTTGTTTCGTTTTTGCTTTTTTTGAGTTCGTTTCAAATTTTCTCTCCAATAAGCCTCATGAAGCAAATGTTTTATATCCAATTATATGCTTCGGAATTATAAAACGCTTGATGTGGCATAAAAGGTTCACCCTAAACGCATACATGCACTATTTAAATCACCTGATATTCGTGCGCTGCTGCATGACATTTAATCACGTGTCATGTGCGCATACACCACCATCGTTCGTAATTTGTCGCTGTTGCCGCACATTACGCTGCATGCAATAAATTCATCATAGCAAATACTTTCAACAACAAAAACAATAGCAAAGATTACGTATCCAACAATGCCACACCACCACCATCATCATTATCATCATCATCACCGTCATTCTTTTTATAGTGCTCGGTGTATTTTCCTGGATTTTTCAATTGCATTTTTCCATCCTTTCTTATTCACTGCATTCTAATTGGTTTATAATCTCCTGTTCTTCCATTGTTCTCATCACGCAACATCAGGTTGGTTGGTGGCAGCAAAGTTTGCAATTTTTAATTGCACAATTTCTAATTCATTTCTACCTTATCATGTGCGATTGTTGCGATTTTTTATCTTTTTGTGATTGAGATTTGTGATAAGCTTTGAAAGTTTTCACATTAATATATATGGAGCATTCCATGCCAAATCGGACATAATTTTGCTTATGCATCACTGATTCTTTTGAAATATTTTTTTAGTATATGTTACTGGAACATTTTATGACACTGTAGCGAATTTGGGCGCAATTTGAAAAGTTGGAGTGGCGTGGCATGGGAAAAACAGTAGAGTTTTCAAAATAGTCTATCGCCTAAATTTCCTTTTTCAAAGCCCATTGGGAGCTTATTCTCTTCACTAGAATAAAATGATTTAAATAGTGAAGAATCATATGAAAAAATTGACCCTCATTAATTTTTCTTTTAAGAAATGTAGTGCTAAAGCAACGACCTTGACTTGTACAAAATTTACGATATCAATCTTACCATACTCTTATTGCGAATTTTCATTTGCACTCCGTTGTAGTTTTTCTGCCCAACTCAACTTTCCAATCTGCAGTTTACTTACAAGCAAAAAAAGATTTACAAGTGCATAAAAAATGACTAAGAAAAATGCTGTTAATATAAAAGAAAGCACAAAAGTAAGACAACAACAAAAATTATTTTACTGTTGAAAATAATTTTCGCGTCAGTTTTTCTTATTTTCACAAGCATTTCATGCAGAATTGGAGGAAAAAAATTCTGACATTCAAACGGACCCTTAAGCTCATACTCGTACATATACGGGGGTGTAGTTGTATTAAGAAGTAAGGGAATTCATGTAATGATAAAATTGTAATTTGCTAAAAACAAAAAAAAAAAAAACAAATTTTTTTGAGGAGGAAAATCTTATTAAAATAAAATGTAGAAAATGATATTGGATTGAATATATAATTGCATTGTGTATTTCTGTGTGATACGATATTTTTCATGCTACATTTAAGATTTAATTTTTACTTAGTATTTAAAATACATCCTATAAGATATATCAATTTAATTTGAAATTAATAAATTATTATTTTTAGCTCATGGTCGAACTAAAAGTTACAAAGGATATAAAGGTGGCATATTGAACAGAGTACACCTTTTGATTAATTATGGAATGTAATTTTATTCAAATGGTTGCTTTTGCCAGATAATTACTAGAAATTGGAATTTAATCAATTTTTCCAATTCAATGCCAAAATTAATTGTTTCATTTGTCGATTTCTCTCCAGAAAGCAACCTTTAAAATTCAAAAATTTTAATTGAAATATTTAATTCTATGGGAAAAAGAATTTATTCCCTTTCTAATTCCATTCAAGCGCTCAAAATTTAGAATTGAAAAGTGTCAGTTGAATTTCAATGCATTGGTGTTCAAAACCGACTTTCAATCATGTCCTTTTGTATATTCTATTCCAATTTAAAATATTTAATTCCAATTTAAAAAATTTAGTTCAATTTCATAGAACTATAACAAGGAATAGGATTTTCAAAATAATTGGAAAAATGTATCCATTTTTCAATTTTTCTGAAACAATTGTTTGTACGATTTATTGACGAAAGTTCAAAAACTATTATTAGGTATCACAAGATATCTAAAAAAAGCTACGGTAGAGAATATGTACAAAAAAAAAACGTCTCGGATACAATGGGGTCTGTTTTGGTTTCACTTTTTTATAAATTTTGTATTGACGAAAATTCACCTAAAGTGTCATCGACTCGTGGAAACTTTTTAAATTCGAATAAACGGGCTCATGAATCGCTTTTTTAATTTTTTATTCCGATTGCTTCAAGGAAAATTAACCAATTTCTTTCGCCATGGAATTGAAAATGTCGATTCCAAACTTTATACCTTAGAATTGAATTAAGTCTTTTAATTCCAAATTTTGTTTCCTGGAATGAATATGTCGTATTCCTTTTGCGAATAAAATGGATGAGTCGATTCTAAATTCTTAAACCTAAGAATAGAATTAGAACTTTTAAAATTTTCCGAATTCGAATTCCTTGTATTGGAACTAAAATATTTTCATTTTAAATTTTAATTCCTGTAATGAAGGAGTCGTTCCCTTATTCAATTCTACGTGATTTCTTTATATCGTGACATCAATTGACCGCCAAGATCGTCTGATTTGACACAATAGGACTCTTACTTTCTACCCAATAGCGATAAGGTTACGGGTGAGGAGTTAACAAACAATCCGATAAAGATAACTTCCGCAGTCTTATATATTTAATTTTGATACTTGAATATCTTTAGCGGTGAATAGAAGAGAAAATCTATGGTGGAGTGAATTTACGGATATGCAAACGGTCACGCTAACCTTAACCTTAAAATATAAGAAAATATAACGCATTAAATGGAATTTTTTTTTTAAAAATTTTCCAAATTTTTTTACTTCTTTCACTTTTTTAAAGTTTTTCGACTTTTAAAATTTTCAACAGTTCCACCTTTTTCAAAGTTTTCTTTAGCAATCCTTTTCAACTTTTTGGATTTTTTTCGACTTTTTTCGAATTTTCTATACTAACACAATGAAACATCATTAAGTTCATACATGACGCGCGAGTCTTTGATCCAACTCCGTTTTTTTAAGTACTTAGGTACTGAACAATTAGCTGTTGATCAGGCCCGGATTTAGAAACATGCCGCCCCTAGGCAGTTGCAAAAATTACCGCCCCCCCTCCCCCTCAAAACTTCTTCAATGGTGAAATAATTTTGTACGAAAAGTTTTTCAATCAATAAAATGAACCTTTGATTTCCATTTAAGTACATACATAGGTTTCTAGAACACAATAAAAATTTTTTTGTATTTTTGAGATTTTTTTAGTGGTTTCTGCGTAAGAGCTAGATTTATATTTCAATGCAATATATATTTTTTATTATAGATTTATGATCATTTTGATAAGACGCCAATCTATACGAATAGAAAAATTTTTCAAAGTTTCCGTCAATGTTTACCGCCCTAGACACGTGCCTACTCTGCCTGTGTGGTAAATCCGGGCCTGGTGTTAATAAAACTTGAATTATGCCATAGAACAGTTTTGATATAAATTTTCATTGTTTTATCCATTCACTTTTATCCATTTAACGCGAAACGTCTGAAACAGTTTGGAATTTTAATTTTTCTGCGATTTTTTTTAGGGTTTGCATTGTTCTTTTTAGATGCTATGCTAATTATTAGATAATTAAAGAAAGTTCGCTAATTATCGTAAAACAATAAATTAAATTTACAAAAGAAAAAAAAAACATTAGTGTCCCCAATAGTTTTGCCCTAATTGTGTTGAATGCTGGTGAGCCATTGAAATCTGACAGAATTGAAAACTAGTGCAGTAACTTTATCAGCACACTGTACTTGATTAAATAATTTTAGTTTTAAGTATCAATTAAAAGGTTCCAATTTATATGAAAAAATGGCAAAAGCTACACTCACTCACAATTTTTTGTAGCTTGAATTTAACTTTTATCTAATGTCTTGATTTCTACACTTTATAATTAATTAGCGAAATTTACCGGAGGAAATGTATCATTAGGTAAATTAAATTATTAAATTCAGACTTAAAATCAATTTAATTGCGAGTTTTGCGAAATGCGTGACTTTTTGCCTTTTTTCGAATAAATTGAACAAATGTTTTTTACATTTTTTTTCATGTTACATAAATAGTTGCCAACGGCAACACTCTTGCGGTAATATAACTCACTGTGTGTAGATTTGTCGTATTTGCCACAAACATTTGTGGTCTCAATTAAAATCGTTAAAAGTAAAAAAGAAGTTAAACTGAAAAAGTTTATTAGAAAGATTTATTAAAACTGCCAGCGGGTTTCGGTTTTTTTTTTCATTTTGCTCGCATTTGCCCGCACGAATGAAAAACTTTTAGCCACACTGTTGACCAATCAGTCCGTACGTTCGTCTGTCCGTCTGTCGAACGGTCAGCCCAGGTAGGAAGGCAGCTATTTTCACGTGACGGAGGTAATTACCAGAATTATGAATTTACATGCATGCCAGGGATTAGTTTGTTTGTGCTTTTACTTGAGTTTGCATTTGGCACGAGCCACAAATAGGGTCAAAATAATTTTATTCAACAGTCAACGAATGTTGTTGTCGTGTTAGGTCACCGGTATATAAAATGGGGCAATTTCATTCGATGGTCATTTTGAAATAATTTCAGAATATTGCTTGGCTGTGTTGTGGAAGTTGAACTGAAGATGCTATATCAGATGGAAATCAATGGATTATCGTCAAATTAAAAAAATATATTGAACAGCCAAAAAAATTACATAGTAAGAACCGTTCAAAATTGAATTAATGAGCCGGATTTAGTGTAAGAACTGCCTGATTTAATATCGGTCAGTCTTGGGCATGATTTCTTTAAGGTTTTATATGTTACACTCAGAGAAAAATAGCATTACAATTTGATAGTTTTATTTTTGCTCACAAACCGCAAATTTTGAAGTTAAATATAGTAAAAATAACGTTTTTCCTCTTTATTTCAAACACAAACAAGTTTAAATTCTTTTAGATATGAAATATATGGAGAATGACATTTTTCAGTGTAACGTAAAATTTCAAAAAAAAAAGCAATAATAACACAGAATTCAAGAAGCAGCAAAAACTCAAGTAACAAAAACAAATTTTGTCTCAGGTTTTTCCCAGAGCTTAATCCTGAAAAAAAGATATTTAACTATAAAAAAATAAAAAAATAAGTATGCAATAATCTTTCTTAGCACAAATATGTTATTTTAAAAAAGAAATTATTAAAATCAGTTCAGTATATTTTGCAACAAAGCGTTACAAGCCATTCCCATAAAATCAATTTTATATAAATAGTGTTGATAGAAGAAGCAAAAAAAATTAATATTTTGGTAATGGTAAGTATGACTAACATATGTATATAGTACGTATAACATACAATGTACACAGTCAACCAAAACAATGACTCATGGAATAACTCATCAATTGCAGTTATTTACAAATCCTGACCAAATAATACTCAACCAAAATAAAAAACAAAAATAACGACATCAAAATGTCGACATCAGCGCATAGCTTTAGTTGATCAACCAGCCCGCCGCCCATCAACTGTTACTAAAATTATTCAACCTACCTAACTATGTTTGTACGGGTACTATAAAACAGCCTCTAATGCCATTATTTGCTGCTGACTTATCACGCTTTCTCGTGTCATGGTATTTTGCGGCTGCGTCTAGCGTTCGCTGAAGCGGACGCATGGATATCAACGAGTCAAATCTTGGCACATAACGAGGTTTTCTTTTTTTTTTTGATAAAATTAAAATGGCCATGATGGAAGCGTTTTTAACGTGACTGTCGCATGCTTTTGCTAAATGCATTTCGCATGTATCACGCGGCTTTCACTTAAAGAATAACAACAAGGATAATGGTTAAAATTGTGGTAAACTTTCCAAAATTTTAACTGTTTAACAGCGAAAGAAGTAGCATAAATTTACAATATTATTTTTTAGCAAACTTTTGAGGCTTTTCAAAGCGTATAAGTATTTGAAAGACGGATCTTTATTGCGCTGTAAAGAATGCGGTCATGGCTTCAGAATAATAAGTGAATTATGGATGTTTCATGCAGCCTATAAATTTAAAGGATGAAAGTGTTTAATACGAAAGCTTGGTCGCGCAAATTTTAAGCTTCTACGCTATGCTAAAGGTGAAAAGTAAAGCAAGCAAAAATATATAGTAAAGAATTGATGAACGTTTTTCCAATTTCTTCTTCAAGCATTCCAAGACACACTTTAGGAATATATTATATTAGTTATATATTGCCTACCTATCTTTCAGCACTACGCACAAAGTTCAACACGACATCTAAGCTTCCCATCTCTGTTTCTAGTTAGGGGCGTTTTAGAGCTTTATAATTACGGGTCATCCTGGACTCTCAAGCAAATTCGGAGGAGAGCATGAAAATAATGATAATGCTCTATCCAACTGTAAATGGACGTTAGTAAATTGTGTACAATATAAAAAAATCGGCAACGAACACGCCTACCTGCAATACAAAGGTACGTTGCGAATAAGACTTTTTTCCAAAATGGGTATCAATTTTTATTAACTTGGCCATGGTGACTTAAAAAATGTTGAGATTTGTGCGATATCTTTTATAGTTTTCAAGTTATCAGAAAACTCTAAAAAACGGTGACAATAAATAATAAAAATAGCGCTAGACTTTCGAAATTTCATACAGATTTCTCCTAGGTTAAAACCGCAAAAATTTGTTTAAATGAAAAAAATTTGTCTACGGACACGTCTACCTCCCTTAGAAAGGTGGGATGTGTTTGAGAGTTTTTCTTCATAATGGTTAACAATTTCTATTAAATTGGCAATGCTGATTTCAAAAATGTTACAATTTTTACGATATCTTTTATGGTTTTAAGTTATTAGAGAAAATCGTAAGGCACCCCAATTTCAACAGCAATTGATCAGTGATTCAAAAATGGAGTGCGCGACACAGATGCTGATGGGTCTATTGGGGCCTAAACTGAATATATTATTTAAACTAAACAGCCAATGCGGCGTGTGTTGTGGATGATTTTTGCTATATAATAGAATATTAAATATAAGATTGGTTTGAACAAATTATGCCAAATACCACACAAACAAATGCTTAGGAGACAAAAAGTAAAATCTTTCTTCTTTTTTTGTGAAGAATCATAAATATATTCCCAACTTTTAAAATTTTAGCACATAAAGCAAAAAGGTCCGCAGTACTTGCAGCCTTTTAAATCAAAAATTTATAGTCCCAAAAACTGTCTGCTCTAGACAGCTGCCAAGTGTATGTGGCCATGAAAGTACAATTTTGATGTTACGTGTGCTGAAGATTAGAAAAGTGATGTTGGCTTAAAAGTAATTAATATGCAACATTGCTAAAAATCGTTACTTATCACAGCTTAAGATTATTTATGCATTCTTAATTTAATGAGTTCAAAAATTAACCCAAAATATTTTCAGAAGTTTGAGCATGTTGACCCTCAACACGCTCGACTGCATTTGGGTCTTATTTTGCATTTATTTCACATTAACTTCAGTTAAAATAATAAAATCAATGAGTCATGCTGCCAAACAACCTAATACTTATATAGTATGCAGCTTCCTTTTAAATTTGTGCCTTGTCGCTTTTACTATGGAACCAAACCAAGACAAAACTGCACAAAATTTTCTTTTAGTTAATATAAAATTATGTACTATAAGGCAAAAAGATGTAATGCCATCACGTGCGTTAAATTTAACACAAAGTATTAAAAAAAAACAATGAACAATAAGTAAGAAAAGTTAGAAAAAAAACATAACAAAAAAATAAAGCGAAAAAAGCCAATGTTGCCAGTGCAGCATTTGAGTATTTGAGAAGGGAATTTTTTTTTTAATTTTTTTTTCTTAGACTAACGCTGCGCATTAATGGTGTCAGGGATTAAATGAGTTTTCACTTTGTTCATACGGTGGAAAAACCCACTTTTCTTGTTACATTTTTGCCTTTTCGCTTGTTGTTCTTACAATAGTTTTTATATATGTACATACAATTTTTTTTTTCATTATGAAAACAATCTAAAGAACAACTTTGGTTGGAAAAACTAGCAAAAGTTTAGCTTCATTTTCAGTTTTTTTTTATTCGCCTTTGTGCGTGTATGTTTTTTTAACGAAGTTTTTTTTTCATGTCCTGAAAACTAGAAACAAAAGCGGCAAAATGTTATTTTTAGGGAAATCGTGTTGAAGTGTTTTTGGTTTTTATTTTATTTTCTTTTATTTTATTTTTTTTTTCAAGTTTTACTTTGTGTAATATTTTATGTTTTTAATGCTGGTTACCGCCTGTCCGCCTTTTGCAGAACGTTGTTGTCAAAGACTTTTAATGGGGTAGCAGTTGGTTTTCCTTTCTTGCTATTTCTTTGAATACCCAGGAAGTTAACTTAAAAAGCTATAAAATTGTTATTTTTATGAAAAAGTTTTTAATTTGTTTACTGAAACTTGAATTCATATTATAATATTAATTAGAGGAAAATGACCAAATATGAAATATTACATATTATTACATCACACGAAAACTTCTTTTGCATTGCAAGACAAATGATCATGATCCAGTGTTTCGCCTTTAACACAGAAAAAGACCCATAAAGCCCTTTAATGAATGCGGCCGCAATGATATACTAAGCGCTCTATAGCACTATTTATCTCGGATTAGGCACAGTGTCTCGTCAGTTAATGCGGTCATAACTAGTCACTACTACATCGGTAGTTACGTGGAAAGATTAAAGTTCGGCCTTTTAACTTATGTAGAAGTTGTAATGATGTTGACGAGAAAAAAACTTGGAGCATTTTCTTTGTTCTTGTTCCTTACTTCCAAGAAGACGACGCAAGACATTTGGTTCTTGTTTAATGACCTAGCATTACTTTGGTTGGCATAGCATTGAAGATTCTAACTACCTCCTATAAGGGCTGCTTTGGACCAATTTTGCGAAATAAATTTGATTGCACCAATCGATGGGAAAATGCCGAAAATGAGTTTTTAAACAATAAGGGCCACACTCCTAAAGAGGTGTATGGGACCCATTTTTGAAAAATAAAATAGTTGTGCACGAATCGATGGGAAAAGACCAAAAAAGTATTATGGAAGTGCGTGTTCCGAACTCATTTTAAGAAAAAAAATTGTATTCCTTAAATCGATGGAAAAGGGCGAAAATGGATTGTGGAAATGGCACGGGAGGTCCCCAACTTTTTTTTTCATGACTTTTTGAATAAAAGTATAAAACTTTCAAGTTCTGGTTTATGGTCTCTGGAGAATTTTTCTGATCATGGCCTGTCTAATTGCCTCATGTGACGTATTTTCGAAAGCTCTTGATATGTATGTTAAGGTCAGTTTTCAGCTGGTTTGCTATATCACAATGGTTACTATATCTTATGTTCCTTTCCAAATGACTTTTTTCAAAATCGGAATACATTCCATAATTGCAGGTTTTTGATAAATCTTTTAGCTTGTGATATAAAGCAGCTTTGAAGTTGATAGTGTTTGGAAGCCTTCTTGATTTTTTTCCCATAGACCGTTTCTTTTAAACGGACTCATTTGTTGTTCTTTCGGCTTATAGTAACTTAAAAAAACATAAATTTGCATTTCAATTTTATTATTAAGTCAATTCCATAAAATTGTTTTCTGTACTGAAAGTCTCTTGTTGATTAAAACAAAATTTTTTTTTGCACTTACTACGTTGTATCCATAAATGTAAAGAGTTTTGCTGCAAATTCGACAATTAAAACTTTGCCGCTTTCAATTCTTGCTAACAATCTTCATCAAGAACCAATAATCACCACATTACAACCGCCACCACATAATGAATTGAAAGTTTTATTTTTATCATCTTTCCTTATGTAGTTTTTAGCGCAACCAGAAATGCTAAAACAATCAAAATGCACACAATATCCGTTTCCGAATATTTCGTGTGCCCAGCGAGAATTATGAACGTTACTTACATATGTGCGTGTGAACGTTGGAAAAATCAAAGAGCTAGAGAATGCTAAAAAATTCGACGTATTGCAAGTAGTTATTAAAGAAGTGTTGGCCTTAACTGAAATATTATCACTTTGGCTCTGGCTACGAGAAGCTTTTCCGAATTGTTCCAGAACGTCCTGTTAGCGGATGAACTTATAAGTACCACCAATTTATTTCTAAGCTAAGCATATTTTTCAATTGGATGGCTTTTCAATACGCAGTTTTCTATATTGAAAACAGTTTAATATACCCCGACCGTGAAGATCTTTTATTATCACTGAGACGCAGAGAAATTTTTAAAGATATGCTTTTAAAACATTTTCAAAAAAATACAGAAGGAATAAGAGCTACCGAATGTGATGGCTAGCCAAATTGTACTTTTTAAGGCACATGTTGTATGTTTTAATATTAAGTAGTAAATTTTTAATATGAAGTACTATTTATAAGTTATTCTACTTCTATTACTATAAAAGTTGGCTTTTATATTTGCCTAGGCACGTCAAAACAAAAGCACCATTATGATCCTTCCACCGGAAAAAAAGTGATCGTTTCATATTTTCGTGGAGATTTTACAAACAGCTACTAAAAGGAAATTATGTTTATTCAGATTACCGAAGCAACTGAAGTGAAAATTCAGACTTTTGGTTTTGTATTTAGGAACGTCATATAGAGGAGAATGTACAAGGGAGAAATCAATGAGCTAAATTATAGTATGAATATTACTAGTGTATATGATCAGACACAGAATAATTGAAAAAAAAGCTTCCACAAAGATAATCTTCGATTAACATCAGACTAGTTCCAGAAGAGAGGCGTCAACATGTCAAATAAAAGGTGAAAAATACTCACCCAAGGGAGACGGTAAACTGCAATATTTAAAGCTATGGGTTGGTAATAACATGTAATTAAAATCCAAATTTAAAATTTTTATCTCAAGACGAACGCTGTGTAAGTCACGACTATATTCAATATATCATTTTTAATCTGGAATGCATTATTTTGTTCTCAACTACATTTTCAGTGTGCTAAACGAGAGACCATTGTTTAAGTTTTGAGGAATTTACATTTGGCCAATTGTTGCCAAAAGAAAGGTTGACTTGCATTCAACAACTGAACTGTAACAACAACAACAACAACAGCATTTTGCTTTTGCCGCCGTTTCAAGTTGTAATGTGGATGAAGCGGTAAACTTTTGGCACAGCTGCCAAATAAGGCAAAAACAATTCATTGACTGATAGCAAAACTTTCAATGAAAGCACAAATTTTCAACACAGGATACATTTTTGTGAACACGACTACGACGAGTCCTGCTGTTTAATGAGCATAAAACTAACATGCCAAGGCATGAAAAGACGAAGTGCGAGTTGCTGAAAGGTATTGTTATAAGAATGTTGCCGAAGTTATAGGTCATAAAAGAACCTGACAAAAGTTCAAATTGTAAAAGGGGGGGGGGGGGGCAACTTCGTAGCGTGGTGTAAGGAAAAAGAGTGAGAAAATCACTTAAACGTTTTCGGGCAAGTTGCCAAAATTTTTAACAATAGTTGATTTGAAAAATTATCTGAAAGGTTATTTAATGTCACTACCATAGAGAATTTTTTTTGAAGAATCAAAGTATTTTGTTGGCATAATTGAATTTATTTATTTTTTTTTTAATTTGTCTTCTCATAAGAATAAGACTGAGATAAAACAATACTATATGGTGGCATCTATGCAATGAAACTATTCTTATAAAAATTTTGAAAAAATATGTTAAACAGAAGGCCTACTTGGTACAAATTTTACATGCTTGACTTATCATGAGGTCGGAAGCAAGGAAATCAATTTCATATACATCAGAGTCATTGATAACCAAAAGCCACTCATTTGAAAGCAATCCAAATGAAACCAACCAACAGTAGACAAATGTGCTACCTGTCTCGTTATTTTTCACCTTCATTGGCTACAGCAGTAACACAATGCAACAATGTGACGGTGCTCCCAAGATCATTAAGTCAATACGAGTTCATGTCGAGTGTGCGCAAATATTGCTTGGTGTCACTGATCCTGTTATTTATAATGCATTTACTCTACTCCATAGGTTTTCATTTGCTATGGTATATGACCTGATGACATGAAGTGTGCTGCGAAGTAACAATCCAGGTTTTACATGCGTAGGGCAATTCTACAAAAATTGGATTCTTAAGAGACCTATTCACATAAGCTTCATTCCTCAAGAAACCTTATATGCAGAAATCCAATGGAGATATATCACATGATCTCGGTAGCTAATTCACGACTGTTCTTCGAAAAATTATTCAATTATTAAACTTCTCTCTCAAAAGATCGCTTGATTCCGTTGCTGTTTGATATGTTGCACCGTTCCATTGAAACCACATATTCTGTACATCACTATCTTTCAACTGACTTTACAAAAAAAAGAAATTGTAATCATCTCTCGATATCGAGCTCCATTCACAGTAATTGCATTGTAATTTTGATTTTCGAAAAAATATAGACCATTTACGCTACCACACCAAAATTCACACCATATATTAACTTTTTTGGTTTCATTGGCTTTTCATACGATACTGCAGGATTTTCATCAGCCCAAATGCGAAAAGTTGTCAATTTTAAATTAAGCTTCATCGGTGAAGATAGTTTCCTTGAAAAAATTCTCATTTTCTATGTCCCAATTAACGATTTACAGCCCCTGCATGGTTGGCTACAATTTCGCCTTTTAAGTCGCCGAGATAAAATTGGCTTCATGGTTCTCGGACCATGGTACCCGTTTTTGACACATTTTGGGAAATTTTTTTTGTTTGCTCCAATCGATAGGGAAAGGTTGAAAATGGATTTTGAACATCACTTAGAGTATCTCCGGACCCTGGTAAGGACCGTTTTTGACCCAATTTTCAAATTTTTTCGCTCCAATCGATGGGGAAAGGTCGAAAATGGATTTAAAACAAACCTTGGAGTACCTGCGGACCCTGGAAAGGATCATTTTTGACCCATTTTCGGAAAATTTTTTTTTGTTCGAAAAATAATTTTGAACATCACTTAGAGTGGCTCCGGACTTTGGAAAGTACCGTCTTTGACCCTTTTTGGTGCTTTCCAAGGTCCGGAGCCGCCTTAACACGTTCGCGACATCAGCTGAAAACGGAAATTTCACTTCTGGTCGTAACATATATTTTTTGAAAAAAGTAATTTCGTGAGTGTATAAAAGTAGTTTGTGTTATTGTAAGGTAAGTTTTTATAATTTATTTCATAATAACGGTACTTTTTTATGTGTACCACCGGTGGTACACGACGTCCTATTTGAATAGTATTTCATTGTCAGTCATCGTGTACCACGGGTGGCCACATTGGTATTTTCATTTGTAACGTGTACCACCGGTGGTACACGACGGCCCTGAAACAACTTGCTTATGTACCACCGGTGGTACACGATGTCGCGAACGTGTTAAAGTATGTCTAAAAGCCATTGTCGACCATTCCTTATTGTTTGGATCAAAAAAAAATTTTAGGGTGGTTCAAAATAAATTTTTTTTTTGCACCAATCGATAGGGAAAGGTCGAAAATAGCCATTTCCAAGCTTAATCTATCGACTGGCGCAAAAAAAATTCTCTGCTCGGAACATTTTCTATACCGTATTTTGAACGAAATATTCTTCCAACTTCTGAATAGCTCTCACCATATATAAAATAAGTTTTAATAAAGAAAACCATTTTTACTAACTGGAATGTATTTATGTATTTAATGTAATTTACAAAGATACCTCAAATTTGAACACCCTTTCGTAAATAGATGTGGGCCAAAATTATTTATATTATTGGGTGCATAATGACCACTGCAAACGTGAAGGCAAATTTTTTTTGCACCGCCGTGAAACCTTACAGCACTCTGCTATACAATTTACAAGTATTCAATTGTCTTCACCGAATTCTGAAAATTTGGTGACTTAGCATCTTTTTCAATGTCGAGCCGTGAAGATCCGATATTCATGTAAAACAAGTTTCTGAAGTCTTCAACAGAAAACTGCCGGCAAGCACTGAAGTGGAACCCTCAAGATAATTGAAAACCGTTCAAGATCATCGTGGAAACGATCACCAGAACAGGAAATACATGAATCGGGGAAATGTTAAAGAGAACTGAAGGCATTTGCCACTAATTGTCACGTTGAAACAGTTTTGTGTGTACCATATGTTCCGTGAAGAGATAAAGGACACAAGAAGAATGAGCACAACCCAAATTTGCTGTTTCTATTTTTAATATCTTTGATCTCCGTGTCTGTAACTTTAGCTTTAATTATTGAATTTTTTCCTTTTTTTTACTGTTTGCTGCTGTGTTTTTAAGTGCTATTTTAAAACCATCCAAAGGTCCTTTTTCGCTCAGCACAAACTTGTGCCGTTTTTGGTTGGTGTGGTCGTTAGTAAAAAAAATAAATCACGGGTGCAAAACCCTACACCTTCTCCTCGTAACTCAACGTTATCATTTTTCTAAGCCTCCTTAAGTAAGTCAGATAGCTTATGGAAACCCCTCAAATAGGTGTTTTATAGTTTCACATTATTTCATAAAAGCTCACGGTGCCATGCTTTAAAACCATAAATTATAATCAACCTCTTGCTGCGCAGCTTGTCAAGCATAAATTTTATAAGAAGCTATAAAAAAGAAGTACCACTAAGGAAGAGACTCAAACGTAACAACTATAAAAAATATTTCCAACATATCGGCGGGTCCTTTGTCACGCTTACTCTACGCTGCTACTAACGAACAATATTTTGCTTACCTTTGTCATCATTGGGCGTTGTTTGGTCATCACTCATCTTGATGGATTTCTTAATGATGATGTTATTGTTATTGTTGTTGTTGTTATTGTTGAAGCCTTCTGCGTTGTTGTTTGAAATTTTTCGTTGTAGTTGTTGCTGAGCACACTCTACGCTTTATTATTGAACTGCCACGCCCTTCGTCTTCAACTTGACACCTTCTCTTCGAAGAGCAGCACTGAAATCACTGCTGGCGGTAGCACTTTAAATCACATTCATTTCTTTCACTTATTGCTGTCCCTTTCTTCTTTGAGCTAATATTTCTTTCTCTTTTTAATGCTTTGGCTTTATGCGGTTCTGTTCTTAGTTTTTTCGTAAGGTAGTTCCGCGTTCACCTCGTCGTACTTCCGCTCTTATGTTGTTTACACTATTTTATGTTATGTAATAGATTTCTTGCTGTTGTTGTTGTTGTTGTCGTTGTTTTAGCTTCTGTTGTTGTTTTTGTATTTTTAACATTTTGATTAAATTTTCCCGCCATGTGGCTGCGGCTGACAATTTTTTTTTGCTTTCTTCCTTCGCTATGCTAATTTTCTCTTGTTTCTTGAGTTTGTCTTGTGCGCGGATTTGATTTTTTTTTTTTTTTTTGTTCAAAACTGTTGATTAAGTTTTTTACATTTCAATGATTGATTATGTTGAAAATGTCCTTGAAAGAGCGTAAATCTGTTCTGTTCTGTTCTGTTTGGTTTGATTCTGTTCTATTTTGCATACAGGATTTTGTTTGTTTTTCTGGTTGATAATTTTTTTAATTTACATTTTGCAGGATGTTCACTGTTGCTATCGTCACTGCTGTAATGATAGTGAAAATTTCATAAAAAATATATATTAATTAAAACTATTCATTTAATTTATAATAAGAAAATTGTATGCATGTGTCTAATTTATAAAAATAATATTGCGGTAATTTCTTGAATTTAGGATCTTTTGATTTTAATTTTGGTGCTAAAGTTTGGCTAATGAATAACATCCAAAGTATTTGAAAAACTCTCCAAAAAATATTAGATTAAAAACAAATCGCACAAAAAACTCTTTTTTATGTAAGTGTTTGGTTACATTGGGAAAAAAAACTAATTTATTAAATATTCATACGGACGGTTCAGTGATCTTCATCGAACACTCTTGTCTGTTCTGAATATATAGCGAGAGATGTAACCGTAAATCACATAAAGTTATAAAGCAGCTGATCATTAGCAGTAAATGACCCAGACCAACAAACTTTTCATCCAGAATCAAGAATATACGTTTCCGAAGATATTTCACGCTTTGAACTCGAATTTGAAGCCAACATTTTTCTGTTAGTTCCAGTTTTCAAGATAGTCTCACCTAAATGTGCAAATATCACGTTTTCTGCTATATTCGGAAGTACATTACATCACGAATTAATATTTCTCATCAAAACTTGTGTAAAGTACTACTTTTTTCCCTCAAAACACACATTGTATCAGAACAATATATTTTGTTTTCTCTGAAAATTTGTTACACAAGTCTTCATCAAAGAGCTGCAGTGAGATATTCATCATTTTCGCCTTCCATGAATCTGTTGAAACTTTCAGCAGATTCACACAGATTCACCGCTCACAGAAAATTTTGTGAAATGAGCTACCATTCCGTCTCATGCCGAAGTCTGTGAAAGCGAGTGCGTTTCACAAACATTTCAAGTAAATGCGGTATCATTTCATTTCCTTTCGTAGGATGAGTGTTGTGTGAGCTACTTATGAAACAAATTGGAAACGATTAGAACAAAAAAAAATTTGTAGGGTGGATCAAAACAAATTTTTTTTTTGCTTCAATTGATCGAAAAAGGTCGAAAATAGCCCAATTCAAGCTTTATCTATCGATTGGTGAAAAAAAAATTTATTTTGATCCACCCTAACATTTTTTTTTGTCATTTTCGACCTTACCTTGGAGCAAAAAAAAAATGCGAAAATAGGTCAAAACTTTCCATTTCAGGACACGGAGCTACTCTAAATTATGTCAAAAAAATAATTTTCGACCTTTCCCATATGAGTAAATACTTGCGTGATTCAATTCCACCTGAAAACTTCCAATGTAAATCATTAAAAGCATTTCTTGCGAGTTTAATAGAATGGCCACAGTGGCACTCAGACACAAAACTATTTAGTCGCATGTATGTATGTATGTGCAGGGGTTCCACTTCCATTTTATTCGATATAGAGAAGCAATCCCGATCGCAGTGTCTATGAACAATAAATTCCTAATCAAATCTTTATTTTAAATAAAGAATAATATTCATATGGCAGTAGCATTAGTTTTCATAACATTTCTTCTCTAAAAATTTGTCACACTGTTCATATTTTTTGCACGTTTCAACACTTTCATAGCTGCAAGCCAACTGCTGATCCCATTTAATGCAACAAAGCATCTAAAAATATTTTTTTTATTATTCTTTGTTGTTAGGGTTTTTCTTTTTTTCAAAAATCTTTATAAAACTTTTGACAGCACAACATAATCCACAAATACTTAAAAAGTACAAATATCCTGCAAACTATACGCACACAAACAACTACACTCGAGCACACTTAGGTTTATGCAGGCAGTGACACCTATGCATACATATGATAGTTGCTTTGACCAACCTATCAACCACCCACAGTGTTTTTACCTCAAGGATTTGTTTTAATAATTCGTTTTTATTCTACGTTTTTTTTCGCCATTCACATTTTGTATGTTTTATATATCGCTCTGTTTCAATTCAAAAATCCCAGTTCAGCTCATTGGAATTGAATAAAAAATGCATGCAACAGCGAAGTGGTAAAGCAATTGCTTTTCGTGCTATGGGGGGATAAGTTAAGCTTAGATGAGGATTGTTTTCACCATTATTGCAAAGATTTGACGGGTGTTAAAAACTTCTTCTCAAAAAAAAAAAAAAACGAATAAAAGAAATTTAGCCATTTTTCATATTTAGAGAAATTTGTAAAGTTCGACAAAGTTCACTTAACCACTAAATTTATTTTCATGAAATAGAAATTCGAAAGAACTCAAACAGAAAAGTAGTATCATTATGGCTTTAGCAATTGTCCAAATTTATGTCATTTCGAGCAATATACAGGCAACAAACACACAATGAGACGGAAACCTTACAGAATGTCGCACAAACATGTGAGCGTGCGAATTCTCGGAAAAATCGTTTCGGAACTCAACAGCGGAAACTTTTGGTCGGACAGGGACTGACTACGTTACTGTTAGTTGAGGGTATGCTCTTGGGTTGACCTGAGGTATTTTTTTTGTAAACTTATTTTTGAGGACTATGGTATGTTATTGCTGTCGTTCATAACGTACCGTTAGCTGTTTGTAGTTGCATGTTGACAAATCCATTTGCAAATTATATCAATATGAAACAAATTTTTTATTAAGAAAATTCTGTTGATTACGTCGTTATAGAAGCGAACTTTCATCATTTCTTATTCAATTTAAAATTTTTCATAAAATAAAAAGAGGAAATAAAATAATAAGAACCTCAATTTAAAACACTTATTTTGAATGTAAAGCGTTCATTTTATTTTTAGAATTTTTAATATAGTGAAATATAAAATATTACAAAAAAGTACATATATAGGTTTGGGGTTATGATATTACATTTTGAATGAGCGGTGATAGAGTGTACCTGTAACAAGTAATTGACGAAGCTTACTATCCATTAATATCCAGGAAAAATCAAAAATCTAAAATTTTCAATTCTTGAAAAATTGAGTAATCCAACTTAGAAAATTTCCTTATTCAGAAAACATTGGATTGACTAAATTAATTGAAGACAAACAATGGCACATTGGGTTCCAAAAATCAAACAATTGTCCTCTAAATGCACAACTGTCTTGAAAATAAAAAGTTAATGCAGCAAATGTTCTCGTACCTAAGTATTTCAATAAATTTTTTTATTGTTTGTGTAACTTTAGCATTAAAAATTAATTAGTCACACTTTTAAAACTTTTACTGCAAATCAAACCATAACAACTTTACTCTGTCTGTAGTTCGATAAAACCATTAAGAGAAAAAGGTCTGAACTTATACAATTGCTGATATTAGATACTCGTACGTATGGGTATGTTGCCGCCCTTTAGGCGCACGAAATCAATTGCGACCTAAGGACGTGACTAATTAAATATCAGAATCAATTAATATGCGGAAGGAAACACATTTAGCCAATTGGCACGATATAAGGCGTATACGATTTTGGCACATACAGTACAAAAATTCGTACTACAAATGGAACACAGTAAATAAAACAGTAGCCGCAGCGAAAATAAATAAGTCAAAAGTAGGAAGAAGTACAAATAATTGTAATGAATTAGAATTCCTCAGTGGAAAATAAGTTAAAATAAATTAAAAGCCATTGGGATAGCAAACAAAATGTCTGTGACTTATTTAATAAGTAAAATAGAAAAGTCGGTGATTATCAGATTATAGAAGAGAAAGAGAATGCGAAAAAAACCCAACTGGAATATTCAAAACGCTAAGGGATCATTGTAATAGCAGTTCTGTTAGTATTAGTTGCTGAGTATGAAATGTTTTATTTAATAAGTTTGAATACTCGAAAATATTACGAAAGCTCAGTAATATTTTGATATTTAAGGGTCTTTCATAAACTTGTGAGTCCCTTAGATGTCCCATAATTTCTTGTAGGGTTTGGGCATCTCAGCAGCACTGAAAGTAGTTTTAGTCTTTTCAAGGAGCAGGATTTTCCAAAATTTGGAACAGAGGCAAATGAAAATCATTGTGACCCTTCAAGAAATCATGGACTATAAAGAATTTAAGGCTTTTCGGAAATTCTTTAAAGTTTAATTATAATTTCAAGACAATTTGAGCATTAGAGTCATTCAAGTATTCAAAAAAATCTAGATATGGGGGTTGCAGCCCCAATTACAGTATTTCTAAAACTTTAGAAAAAAAATTACGTTCGGAATCTGAAAAATTTTCTTATATCTTACAGAATTTTAGCGAAATATGCAATTTGCCATGCCCTTTATGTTCACTCTCGAATTTCTTTACATTAAATGCTTCTAAAGTTCTATGAACCCACAGGATTCTGATTGGACAATCTGCATCTACTTGAGCTCAATATCAGGTTTGTAACACTAGACCCCTTTGGAGCAAGGCCTTTTTTAATGCTATTCAGCTGTCTTCATCCTATATTGCTAAAATATTTTAACGATTTCGAGCTCTACTGCTCGTCCTGTATTTTCCGCAAAACATTTGGGCCAAGAAGGACCTCAAGATGCCTAACTTAAGTGGAAAGAAAAGTTAGACTTTATAGTGTTAGGTGATGCAGGTCTAAATGAAAATATCAGCACCATGACAGCCCGTAATATGGTATTCAAATATTAATGATGAGTTAAAGACACTGTTTGTTTAACTAAAATTTGCACAAAGAAAAATCAAAATGTAATGGTATACTTAAAATAAGAAAGCTGCTCCTAGCTGGATAAATATAGTTCAGAACTTCACGTTTATGATCAACAGTGTTGACGAATGGCTGCCATTGTACTCTTACCAAATCTGAATGATATGTGCTTAAATCTTTTCCTACTGGGTTCCTTATGCTTGAGTGCGAGTGGAGAAGATTAATGTTCTAGAAACTTAATAAAATTCTAATGTGTTGTTGGCTTTTGTATGCAGTGAAATTAAGCCTTGCAAAAGAATAATTACAATTTCTTTCGATGTTGTTTTATTTGGTTTTCCCACATAAAATAATTAATATTTTTGGTCGCATATATTTTATTGTCTCATTTTTCCACTTTCTCTGCCTTAGCTCTTACATTTTGTGGAAACTTAATATTAATTTTATTTCCTTAAAATGTCAAGCTCGCATTGCAAAAAATTAAAAGGATGAAAAGAAAATGAAATAAAACAAAAAATCTGCCATGTTTCAGCTGTCGGTGTCCTTGTATTCAGCTGTCATTTGAAATGCGTCGCCGTTACAAGGACTAAGCTGAATATTATTAAAATTTTGCTTGATTTTTTTTTCTCGCTTCGTTGTTGTGCGCGTTAGTTGTTGGATTGTATGCTTGTCGTTAGTAAGTAAATACATTTTTGTTTTCATTATTTTTTTTTGTTTTTGTTTTCTTTTGCCGCTTTATCTTTTATAAGCTACCGGCTACAAGATGTAACAATAAGATAGCAACAACAACAACGACAACAACGAATATAAAGGGGATTTTAATAGAAATGCAAAATCCTTGCACCGGACATCGACTAAAGTCGATTATAATTCAGCAAAGCTGACACGAGTTAAACATTATTACCCAAGAAAGCAAGAAAGAAAGAAAGAAATAAATAAAAAATGAATGGGAAAACAAGCAAAGATAGCAGTTGGAAAAGCTGTTAAACACAAAAATGGCAACACTGTCTTTTGTTAAGTAACAGGCAATTTAGTGTGTTGCGAGGATTGTCAGTAAAGTATCAAATTCGATGTATCAGTAAAAATTATGACTAATTGTTGCAGAACACAATTGATTGAGGGATGATGGCTGAGCTAAGAAGAAAACTTTACCCGGCACTCAAACTATGCGTTCCTGTCTAAACAGAGATGAAAAATATAGGAAAGTAATTAATTCAAACTATTTAAAATCTATGGAAATTCATGAACAGAATTATGCCCGTCACTCAAGAGCAACTGTCGAGTTCTTATTTTCATTTAAGCTGAACAATACAAAGAAAACTCGTTCTCGAGACAGAACTTGAATGTCTGATCAGCGATATTATCCAAATTTACCACTCAATTGATTTAATTGTTAAGGTAAGAGAATATCTCTTCCTCAAATAATATCATGTCCAATCTTCTTTTGTAGCTTTCTGACTTTGATAAATCGATAAGTGCTCAATGCCAAGCTTCAACTCTATACAGCGGTGTTCTGACAGGGAATTTTCGGGAATTACATTATCTCGATCACTTTCTCTCTTTTTATTGTTACACTGTGAACCACAAGATTAGCAAGACTGTACGTAGTCAGAGCTATCTCCTAGCCCATGAGGTTCTACTTGGTGGCTTCCATTGGCGTGTACTATCAATTTGTCTGACAACCCACTTTCGGCTCGATTTCCACCAATTCACTTAATGGAGGAGATGTAATGGAATCGAAGACAAGATAGGCAGACATTACTACGGCTTTTACTACAGAATTTTATTAGCTAGCCATAACTTCTTGACAGAGGAAATGTCTCAATAATATACAATCCATCGCGTTCTGCATAGTAATGTATGCGGTTACAAATTAATTTGATTAAAAGCACTTTCAACACCCATAATGAAATCTATTTTGACCCTCCAAAAATAGAAGTGAAGACGTATGTATGTCGTACTCGATGCAAAGAGCTTTCAACGATTTCACGTTGATGCCCAAAAATATGCGTGATCTGTGCCCCTTTTGGGACCTACTTTAGACATAAAGGTACATACACTAAAGATTGTTATTGCGCCTCTCATTCTGATCACGAAAACAATCCATAGTCTCTTTTGGCTCCTTGGGAGTACTAAACATTTACAGAGCAGCCCCTGGAGTGGGCTCAAGAGGACAAACCACCAAACTAGTTTGCTTGTGATTCGCCTACCACCTCTTCCAGCAATTCGAACGTATGAGTGTTGAATTAATGTACGCTCATGATGTCGTCCCCTATACTCACACCTTTGAATTTTGTGGGCAACTTTAAGGTTTCAGATGGCCTCAAAGAATTAGTCTTCGACATGGTTTTGCTAGTCTAGTCATCGCACCATGCAGCGCAACATGTCCTCTGTCGTTACGAATAGTCGCTAGAGCCTCAGCGATGTGGATTTTACATTCAACATGTGTCAGCAAGGAGCCACTATAAAATATTTTATATTTATACGGTGCCTTTGTATCAAACTTTATAGTGAAGGCCGAAATTTTTATAAAATTTAATCGTACAGCAGAGTTTAGAAATCATAAAGTTCTAAGTAATAGAACAAGTACGAACAATCTCTGCCATTTGATTGTCTCTGCATTATTAATTGAGAGCCCTTTAAAACTGATACCATAACAATTTCATTGCGTCTGCCTTATATTTAAAAAAATATGTCGAAACACAAACTCAGACAAATGCAAGGGGCAGACGTTTTTTTTTTGCTGTGCTTAAAATTTGTGATACTTATACACAAAATTAAGTCATTTTATCGTCAGGCAAATTGCGATAATTATAAAGATTATGTCATAAAACACGATAAAAGCAAACCTCTGCCACTTCGTTATGGCTACATTTAAAAATTACAATATTTCACACATGTGAATGACAAATTCAGTAATTAATCATTTTATTGCGTCTGCCACTTGACTGACTGGCTCTTTTACTTATAAAACAATTTAAAATAGAGTTGAAGCCGTCTGGCTGACTTCTACGCTGTTTTTTCGAAGGCAGACTTTTTTAAACATTTAAGGTGCATAGTGTAGCTTGTTATGCAAAATTTAATATTTTATTTTACAGTCACTTTACGCCTAATCAGACACCTTTTTGTATTTGCATTACTGAACTTTTTTCTCTTGTTACTGGTGGCAATTAGCCAATATAATTTTAAAAAATTTTTTTTCATATTTTTTTATTCATGTTTAGTCGGAACTATCGTAAATTAAAATTTATTACACAGGTCCACATACAGATCAACATAAGCTCCAGTACGGCAAGATGATAGCTGAAAAATTTAAATTTACAATATTTCAAAGAAAAAAAAGATATTGATATAGTTCAAAATATAACAATGACTCTGTCACAAAAGTATCGATATCTTTCCATAAATCAGCAACACCTATCAAATGAAAGTATCTAAAGTAAAGCTGAAAAAATCAGCTTAATATTAAAAGCAGCAAAACGAAATTGTAAAACATTTAAAAATAAACAGCAATAAATAAAAAGAAACAAATCTTTAACAATGCAGTCAAAATAAAATAAAAATCCAAGTTAAAATCTAAATCTTTTAAGTCTGAGAGCGAATAAAAAACCGCTATCATCATTTTCTTTTTTTTTTATAAAACTACAACAACAATTCGTTAAAGGCTGTTACAAAAACCACAACAGCAATAGCATTGACTTCCAGTTGTAAATTGAAAACCAGCAAAACTTAACGAATCACAATTGAAAAAGTTTAAACTTAACGAAGCTACAACACAGTTGAATAGAACGCTGGATGGATTTGATGGATGGATGGATGAAAGCGTAGTAAAAAAAAAAAGCTGAAAGTATGAAAGCTACAAGCGAGTTGTATTGAAAATATTTCTAATAATCGATCCTTGGGCACAAATATGTTGCTGCGGTGAACACAGAAAAAGTTTACAGCAAAACTGTAAAGGATTCCTTTAGTTAACCAACCAACAAGCCGAGGGTCACGGAACTGTTCATTCAGGTTACCACAATTGCGTGCGTGTTGTACACTCAAGGCTTTTGTAAAAGTTATTTCCCACCCTTTTTGTTTTCAGAAAAATCTTTTCAATAGCAACATGAAGTGCCTGTTTTTATACAAAAGCTAGCTGTAGGAATATCAAGGTTCGATCTGAAGTCATATTTGTAAGTGGCTTAAATTTTGTGCTTGTAATTTAGTCGAATTAATTAACAGTCAGTTATAAAAAAACGAATATTATCACCGAATAAGGGGCATGTGCCTAGTAAATTCAAAGAAATTTACGTATCGTCGATCGGATTAATAATATTCGTACATATTTGGACCCAGTATGAGCTCTTCTGGAACGCATAGCTAGGTCGTGAAATTTGAGTATAGCGAACGATTTTTGTATTATACAAATTTGAATGAAAGCTTAGATTAAGGTCGTAGTAACGCCTACAAAAATATCATCAAGGCAGCGCTGGATTAAGGTAGAGCCTCGAGCTCAAGCGGGTCCCCAAACCATGGCTGAACTATGGGATTTGGTAGTGTCGGCGCCCATACGTCAAGCTAAGTGGTTCAAGAACTCAATAGCAAGACTTTTTTTTTGGTATTGGTTACACCGTGTGAATACGTAAGGCCTCAGTATGATTTTGTAAGTAGCAGTGGAGAATAACATTATAAGTTTATGAATGAATGAATTTTTTCTTGGCCATCAATATGTAATTACATATTTTTATATCTATACTATTTATATAAAATTAGTCATATGGAAATAGTATGTACATAATTTTTTCACATATCAATCAAATACTGTGACATATTAAAGATTAAAGAGCTTTCAGTAGCACGTAAGCGTATCCTCAATCCAAATTAAATTTTTTTTACTGACAAAATTAAGATTGTTTATCCAATAGCATGATTATTTGTCAATATGAAAATATCACAAAACAAAAACTAAAGTGTCATTGGGATCACGATACATGACCAAAAAATTCAGACCATTCAAAAAGCTCAACCCATTTAAAACTTTAACTCATGCGTATACACAACCGGATGTAGGAACGAACGCACACGTATCTCGCATTTGCATATCTATAAGATACAAAATTTAAGTTGCCTAACATTTTTGCTGTTTTTTTGTTCACAGGATAAGTTTGATATTGTTTAGATTGGATACGACGTTATTATTCTTATGTAAAGCATAAAAGAAAACGTAACGACAAAAATATAAAAGAAAGAAAAAAAAAAACAAACAAACCAACAAAAAAATATGCAAATGTAAATGCGATAATTTGGTAGAAATTTTCCAAACAACAAAACAGTGATTAGGAACTGAATCTCGTCTTAATGGCCACCCAGGGAGTTTAAGCAAACAATCCTATCTTTACAAAGTAGAAATTGGATTGTCATCACTAAATTGAAAAGTTTTAGAATTAAAGGATGAATACCTATCTTTTTTATTGCTTAAAAAGTTTATGGACGACGCAGAAGCAAAGTGATGGTATTTATTATAAGGCACAGAAGAAGCTAACGAGATTGTGGGGATAGAATTGATATTTATAAACTTTTTTTAAAAATGAGCTGCCTAGTAAAATCTGATAACATCTTTCCAAAGTTTCCATTTAAATGAAAATAATGATTAAGATCATAAGACCAAACTTAGCATTTAAATTATTCTTATCAATTTGTTTGACAAATTTTTACTTTAACTTGAAATAAGAAACTTTTCGTATTTTTGCTTGCTTCATTTAACGCTCACATTTTACGATCTACCTAGTTTATTTATTTACAGAGTTTTTGTTGATACAACAAAATAGTTTAAACGTAAAATAAGTTCTTCCCCCAAGTGGACTCTTATATGGCCAACACATACTTATATACGAAAGCACACACAGCCACTTACAAACAGAAGTAGACATTGTCATAAAAAAAACATACTTATGTTCTTAGCTACCCATGGAGAAATGTGTAAACATAAAGATATTTCTCTTGGTTTGTCATATATATAATTTTGATCATTAATGGTTTTGTGCTCCACCTCCTTTATTTTATTATTGAGTTACTTAGTCATTTTTGAGTGGATTTTATTCTGACAGTGACAAAAAATATTTTAAAAAATTAACTCTATTATTATTAATGATAAATTTTAAAAAATTTTAAAACAACAATGATCGAAATGACTTACAATTTATCTGATCATCTAGTCAAATACTACCTGAAAAAAAAATTCATTTAAATAGGAGATCTTAAAGTTCTTTTCATTTTGACAAAGAATGCCCCATATATGAAAAATATTGAATTTAGGGGTCATTCAAGTATTACGTAACGCAATTTTTGAAGATTTTTGATCCCCCCCCCCCCTCTCCTCTCCTTAAACGTTAAGGTATCACCCAACTGACCATGTTTGACTAAAAGTCACAATTATGTTACGCAATGTACCGGAAAGTCGTTTTAGTTGCGTTTGCGATAAAACAAGAGATTTTTAACTCGCAGCGTAACGAGTTGTTCGAACCCCTCCCCCCCTAAATGCGTTACGTAATACTTGAACGGCCTCTTACATAAAAACCAAAATCGTTTCGATATTCCCACAATTCGCTGTGCAATAATACTAATCATTCCGTACAGAGCACAACTACACAGAAAAAAAAGATTCGCTGATATCAAACAATTTCGGGTCCGATTTCAACGAATGTTGTGTACGATTTTCAGTCAGAGAAACAGTTTCTCTGATATAACAAAAGATGATTTGTTGAAACTTAAAATAAATTCGTGGATTTCAAAAAAAAATTTGTTAATTTTCCTGTTGAAACTTAGAATAAATTCGCAAAAAACCTTTTTCTTTTTTGATTTTTACTTTCCTCTATTTCTTTTTTTTTTCCTTTATTTCCTCTATTTTCTTATTTATTGGTACTTATTGTCAGTCATTCTTATTTCAATTGTAAATACGTTTTTAAAACTTCAAAGGAGAAATTAAATTCTTTTTTACCTGTCACCCGATCAGAGAATTGAACCTGTGTTCTGCGCCATGCCACTGCTCAAAGATGCTCATCTTACCCAACTCAGCCACCGACACCATTTTTAAGACATACTAAAATCTTGTTGTTAAACTGCGCATGTAACAACCAATTTTGATCAACTTTGGAACAAAGATTAAGGCCTGAGGAATGATTTTTGTTTTGAAATGTGCGGTGCTACGCCCCTTACCAAAAAAAATTTGTTTTCACTTCTCAATTAACCCTTAGCGGCACCACTTCAATTTTATAACAATCTGGCATATTGGGGTCTTTCACGATCCCACGTTGAAAAAAAGTTGCTAAAACCATATCTGAAGCCAAAATATTTGACGGATCTCTTCGTTTTTGCTTATCGAATATCTTATACGAGATATTGATCTGGTTCTTAAACACTATTATAAATGATATAGCTTTTCCTTATGCGACTCCATTAAGTAAGAGTTAACCGATACTTTTACCATTATGTCAAAACAGCTAAAGGAAATTTTATTCCGTGTAAACTAAATTTTAGATTTATAATGGCACCAGACTTTATTCAATAAGATTTTGAACTTGAAAAGACCTTGTTTAATAAACTTCCTTCTGGTCATTATCGTTTGACTGTACACTGTACATTAGACTGACCCAAAAAAATCGAAAGTTCTCGGATTTACGGTGCTCACGATTGTTTTTACCATATTTTGTCTTGTGATCATTTTCTCATATTTAGTTAAAAAAAATATTAACCCGTTATACTCCCAGGTCGGACATTTTTGAGAAAAAATAAGTTTAAAAAATGTAATTTTTTGAGGCAGTGCGCAACCGACCGTATACATATATATAAAATTTTCCACTGAAGCAGTTTCTTAATCTTTTGGGCTCGCTGAACAAGATGCAATCATTTCTTTCTTTTTATACGGTATTTGTTTCGTTTTTAGAAGGTTTTTTCGCCAAAATAGCAGAAAAAATGGATAATTTTGTCAAAAAATGGCCGATAAATGTGACTGAACATTTCTTTTTTCTGATTTCAAGCTTGCAACCTTATAAAGCATGTAAAAATCTATAAAAATTATACTTTCAGAATTTTTTTCACCTGAATTTTCATAGAAGTTAAGCAGAAATTCGAAGAATTGATATGGAGAAAAATCGCAATTTCACGTACAGGCGTCCATATCTCGAAGAAATTTCTATTTTCCGCTGTTTCTCAGTATGCAGTCCTCTAGTTTATATACATTAGTGTAAGAATTGAATATTAGTATTGCATTCAAGCCTATATGATGCATACATCCTACAATGCAAAAAAAAAATTATTAATAAAATTTTATGTTGCACTTAAGGCCAATCCTAAAAATCTCCAAATAAAACTATACATAGTTCAATACCGCGTCTTTTTGAAAAAATAATGATTTAAAAAAAAATCGGTTGATTTTCAAAAAACTAGTAATATCTCGATATAATATTTCAAAGTTTTGGAATTTTTTGGAAAGCTATTGGGGTGTTCTCAACTTATAATGATTTTTGAAAAGCAATATCCACAACTTCCGATGACTTTATTTCCGAAACTAGGTACGTCATCTAACTTTTGATTACACTTTAATTATTATATTTTGAAGCCCTTTCTTAGCATAACCCCAAAGAAAAATCTATCTTTTGTTAACCACGAAATGGTCGATTCAAAATCATTTTGCAATGCTCGAATTGGGTTAGTCAAATATTTTCCATTTCGGAGGTAAGTTTCAACAATTAAAATGTATTATTAATAGTGTTACTACTTAATAATACCAGATTTCAAATAACAGTTCTCTTATATTTACATTGAAACCCCCAATTGAATCACCCTTTAAACACAAAAATTAATAACTTATATCGGGTAAACAAAATAGAAATGCACGCACACACACACACAAGTGTGCAAAACATAAACTTCCACATACATACATATACACATGCATATGCACGTTCTTAAGCGCAGCTGAAGTAATGCAAATAAAAGTCATGCCATTCTCAGGAGATTCATATTATGTGTTATATAATTTTTGCCTTACATATGTACATATAGTCATGCATAGTTACTACACTACATATATATGTATTGTATATATGTACAGATATGAAAGCGTAAGCGTGTTTTAGTTGAAATGCAAATCATGTTTAAAAGGTGCTGAAGCGTTGTTGTCATCAAACTCACAATACATGCACACACACACACACACAACATGCAGTAGTTATAATACCATATAACAATTTAGAACACAACATTAAAATTTTAAAGTGTTGTAGAGATATACATGCATATATAAAAAAAAACCTAAACTTTTGACATTTCATAAAGTAAGAACTATTATGGATATTAAAAATATCACAGCTAGCTAGATATACTTTGGATGATAGAAACAAACTCAATGGGTTTATTTATTTCAGAGAATTTTTGTATAAAACCTTGACGACCTACATCGAAAATGTTTTGTAAAAAATGTTTTCAATTGAAATATTAACAGGTTTCATTATTTTTGTTTTCATTGAAATTCTATTTTGACGAAAACTGCGAATAAAATCTGAATATTACGATGACAATAAAATAATTGAGAATAAAAGACAAACAACATGTTCGAATATGTACAAATCTGATTTTTTATACACTCCTTGGAAGGATGGTTGTGACCTCAAAATACCAGTAAACAGCTCAATAGCAAAGGCTTGCAAGATCGAGTATTAAGAGTGAAAATTGATAAATTGACTAACTAGAAGGAGGTTTCGGAGGTGTAGTTTTTAAATTGTTTTACTGAGCTTACCATTGCTAAATGGAAAGACTTTAAGACTTTTACGCTCACTTTTATTATTAATGCGTTGTAGGGTATTATATTTCTGGTGAGGCCAAAGATACTAATTTTTTCTTGCGTTTAATCAATGTGCCAATAATAGTGTAAGGTGATTTTGTATTCCTTCTTTCCATTTATTTACATTGAAAAATAGAAATATCTTCAAGTGTTTAAGAATATTCAATGACACCATTCATCTCACAAATAAAACGAAAAACGTTCTGAAGTGTTTTGCTTTTGTGTGTTTAGCCTTTTGGAATTGTTGAAAATTTAAACTTTTACTTTAACTTATGAAGTATATATATGTCAAAACCTTTTGTCACATATTATATAAGTTGCGGTCATACATAGTGTATGCAAGCATATGGACAATAAATTCTACAGAACTTTAAAGTTATTATGTATTTGGGATACACACGTACTAGCAAAAACTTTTAAAGAATACAGCTTTTGCTTAAATAACCAGTTGACTATTTAATCCTTTGATAAACGAAATTACCAAACATTCATATAAGCCGCAGAAAACTTTTTAGTTTTTTTTTAAGTCAAAAAATAAAAAATAAAGTTCACCCACAATAGAGTTCTTCAAAAAAATCTCATGTTACTGAATTTTTTGGAAATACTAAAAATTAGAAAATTTGCATTTATGGCAGAATATTTCTTAATAGAAAAATATTTAAGAAAGAATCAGAATGATGAAGCGAAATGGTACCTGGTTCGAACTCAGAACCCTATGAAAAATATAGTTTGGTTCAAGTCATTAAGTGTTTTTTTTAAATTAAATTTAAAACTTTTTGTTTATTTGCTCAAAACAGGGCATATTACAATGTACGATATTTCGAAAAAAAACTTTTTTTCTCATTTAATTATATTCTGTACCTATGCAAATAATTAATTTTGTTTAAGTACTTTTTTTAAAAATTGAAAAATCAATTTTTCTCACTACCCTTCACATTTTTTTTATATTATCTAATTTTTTGTTTTGTTGTAGTAGTTTTGTTAAAAATGATTTTCATTTTTTTGATAGGCCCCCTTTAGCACCATGCAGCTACTCATCACATTGAACATGAAGGGATCCCCAAGATGATATTTGAGCTGTGAAAATTGATTGTTTTTTCTCATAATTTTGAATATCCTAGAAGTCAAAAACCGGCTAACATCACATTGGTTCATCACAGTAACATAGTAAACATAGTGGGGTTAAAGGCGGCATCAAAAGTGAATCAGTAGTTTATAGTAGTATTTTTTAAAAATAAAATTTAGGCGTAATTTTTTTTCCAGATTGATAACCAAAAACAAAAGGCAGGTTTTTATTTTTCAAAACGCCTTGTGAAATAAATGCCACACTTCGGTTGTCCGGCGCTGCCAAGCACATGTTTTGAAAATATAAAAATAAACACATTAAGGTAACTCATACGATCTGTTGCGTATTTTTAAAAAAGCCCACGCATTCTGCACCTTAGGCAGACTTAGGCTCTTTTAGTAAAGTTATGATAATCAATATTATTTTTTTGTTCACAATACCGCAATACAGAGTTTAGTTTTATCCTGGACACCAATTTCTCTAAATGTAAGAAAAACATTAAACTCTCTTAATTTTTTTGCAAAAAATAAAATTTCTAACGCACTGGTTGCAACAGTCAGTATTTTTTTAGGAATTTCTTTCTAAGCATGAAGATTCAAGAACACAAGATTTTTTTGAGTTACTCTAATGAACCAAGAAAAAATTATTGAAACCGTAAAAATTTCATTGAAAAATTTTGAATTTTTTAATTCAATTTTAATATGGAGTAGAGGGAAGTCCTGCAATTTAGTAGAAACATGTTCAATTAAGTATTGATATCTATGTATGTACTTTATTTAGAAGATTTTTTTACTTAAGTCTTTCCCAAGAGTACATAAGACCATGTCAATTTGTCGAATATATTGTTTTCTTGTATATCATCTTTAATCCTGCAGATCATTAAATAAAAGTAAACTTTATACGCGCATTAAATGTAATAACAGGATTTTCAACGCCATTGCAGAGATAAAAAAATTTAAAAACAACAACAAAGAAAGCTGCACAACCACAAATGCGAACAAATTTCCGTTTCCGCTTTTGTGGCTTAATATATAAAATTCAAAGTGAAAACAGCGTATGAAGCTACAAAAGCACCACCAAAGCTACCAAAAGCTAAAGCAAAAGAATTTCAACATTTAACGAGCTAATCGCTGCATTAATCTTTAATTTTCCTGCGTTTTTAAGCGAATATTTTCATACTTTGCAACTTTGTAAATTAAGGATAAAATTTTAATATGTTGTTATTGCTGTTGTAGCATTTGTTGTTATTTTTGTTGTTGCCATCATCCTTAAAAATGGCAAATCATTTGGGTATTTTATATGTAAGGCAAGCAACATCAGCGTAGCACCTTACATCCTGACTGTCTGTCTGTCTGTCTGTTTATCTGTTTATCTCTTTCAATGTTTATATTTGCCTTTCTCGCTTCCTCTCTCTATTCTGTCCGTCCGTTTGTACGCGGTGATTAAGACACTTTAATCTCAAATTAATTACAAGTTTTACCACTTTTAATGCCTTGCGATTATGTGGGTCAGCTAAACTTTTGCCATATCATTTTTATGTTAATTCACTTTTGCAATACAAAATTTGAGTACCATAAATTGTATGCGAATAAAAAATTGAAAAAATATTTGCTTAGCTAGTTTATTAAAATATAAAAATATATTTACAATTTTTGTAACACTGGGCCACAGAAAGAAGTAATTTAGAAGTAATTTTTAATTCAATATAAATCCAAAAGTATCGAGTAATACAAAGAAGTAATGAAAAGTTGATAAAATTTAAAATACATAATACGATGAAAGAACGATTACCAAAGTAATCATAAGAGTCAAAGATATAGAATAGCAACAAAAAGCTTATAATGCTGACGATAGGCATCGAAAAAGTCGGTAAAAGCCAAAAAACCTCGAATAGTAGTTCAAATTCAATAAGTTCGCGGAATATCGAATTATATTGAAGAGTGCCAAAAAATTTCGTATAAGTAGTTTCGAAAAGTAACAAAAAAGTCTCTAAAAGACAAAATGGACAAAATCAAGATCAAAATGTTGTATTTCTTTACAAAGTTTTTAAAAGTATAATAAGTAAATTATTCTGAATTGAAGACATGACTAGAAATAATGTTGCTACAAAAAAATATGTGAGTTAGTTACAGTGGATGATCATATTAATGAAGCCACTGCGTGAGAGTCACATTTTTTCAACTTGCATCATGATGGGGGCATGAAGGTAAAGAGGGGTGTCCAAATGTCTTTATTTACTTGCTTCTAAGAGGTATTGTTGATGAAGTGGAAGTGCAAATTGGGTGTTCCTGTTAGTATTTATAGAACTAGGAATGGTTAGGGAGAGGTATGTCAAAGGTGTTGTTGAGCCGCCCTTTGCAGCAATCATCTGTTTGGCTCTTCTAGGCATGGTTGTATCCATTCCAACCAATTTTTTTTTTATTATTTCACTTCTGTGCTACAGTTCTGTTGAACACTTCATGAGTTGCCACTTTTTCGTCATGAGATTCCGGGAAGTTTCTCTCTTTGGCGGCTCCCAATGGTTTTCTATGGGGTTCGGGTCTGAGTTGTTCCCATACCATTTCAAAGCCCTTACTTGTTTGCATTCCCGGTATTTCGTGATTTTTTTTTTCGCTTTGTGACAGGAATGGATTCATCCATAAGCGGAAGGTCACCGTTCCTCAACTTGGGGAAGCCTGTTTGTGTCTAAGACCTTGGTAGGTTGGTCTTGTCTCGTTTTGTCCTCTACAATTTGCAAACGGTTAATGCCTTGTCTGCCGATAATAGACCGCACAATGGTGATAAAAGTGTGTTTCACTCATTTTACTGTACAGTCGTTGCAGTGCTTCTCCCCAATTGGTCTCCTTAAGAACTCTGATTTGTCGGACAGAGGATGAATCGGGAACTCGTCAGAGAGAAAATGTCTGGGGGGTTCAGTGGAGTCGTTGGGACCTTTAAAATATGATACGAAATGAAAAAAAGCGTTTGCAATAGACAAAAGGTCACACGAACGGGACTTTTTAAAATTTAGTAGATCTAGGGTTTTGTACCATATTATAAATTGAATGCCTTTTTTATCATATTTTTCAGGTTTTGGCGACTTTTCTGAATTTTTCTCTGAGTTTTTCTCTCTGACGAGTCTTCGATTCATCTTCTGTCTGACGAGTTGGAGTTTTTAAGGAGATTGGTTGGAGAGAGATGCTGAAGTGGCTGTGTGAGTGTGTGGAGTGAGGGAAGCTGTGGCACCGAGGTGAAGAAGTAGAGGGTTGGAGTGCATGTGGATTGTGTCTGGAAGAGCTAGGCAGATGATTGCTGCAAGGGGCGGTTCAACAACATCTCTTTGGTTATTTTGGGTTCTATAAATGCTGAGAGGAGCACCTGATTTGTATTTTTGTTTTATCAATGATGCCCCTTGGAAACGGGTAAATAAAAGTATTTGGACATTTTTTTTTATTTTTCATGCGTTTGTCATGGTGAAGGTTGATGGAGTGTGTTTTTTGCGTAGTGGCTCTATTAATATGATCACCCACTGTATGTAGTGATATCCACTCATTTGATCTCTCTAGCTCTATAGTACATAGAAAGTTATTAGATGTTTGTAATTTTCTTAAAGAACTTTGTTATACCATCTGTAAATCAGAGGGTGATCAGGATAGACTAAATCTCCCACACAACTTTTTACTCATAATGAAGCGCGGAAGTGATTCCTAGAATATAGCAACTCAAAACTGGAGCACCCTAAATACAAGTACATATACATAGCTAGTTCCTATCACTATATAAAACCATTTTTCATGAAAATCTATGAAATCAACAGCTTCCGAATGGATATAAGTAATGAAAAGTATCAAAAAAGTCGAATAACATCGTTGTTAAGTGTCGAATACTACCGAAAATCAGGTTAAAAAATATCGAATAATAAGTGACAAATAGCATCGAACAGGTACCCTTAACGATCCCAAAGTTCAATTTCAAAGTTCAGCCTTTGATAAGTAATAGAGAGCGGGGAGGCGCGAAATCCGAATCATTTTATTTTTCAAAACGAAAACTTGAAAAGTTGATAAACCGAATGATATATTTCTGATATATGTGTTTTTTTAAGTGTATTACTTTTATTAAAAGATATTTGACATACAGTTTTTACATAAGCCCAACAAATTGAAATAAGTTCTGTCAAAACATTACAAAACATATTGATTTTTGGTAAATTCTCAGAATTGAGCCATATTTTTTATAGCATAATTCTTTGTTTCTTTATATATCAACATCAAACAAAAGATTTTCTTGTATACAAGAGGTATTTTTTATTTAAACAAAGGCCTTTCTAACCATTTGTTATAAGCAGTTTATTTCTGATACTTTGCTTCTGGGACACAGTGTAAGAAATACAGCGACAACAAGCATCAATTTTACGAGAACATTGTGTTATATTTATACATATATATAAAAATTTTATCTTTATTGGAAAATATTTCTACATAATAATATACACGTTTTCATTATCTACGATAAGGAATATACTTTCATCAAAATAGAAAATGTTTCCCTAAACGACACCTTCCGAACGTAACCGGAAGTTAGACATCAACATAAACGTCAAAAAAGCTCCTAAATGACATACACATAGTATGTACATTCGTGCATGTATATTTGTGTAAATAAGTATGTACATTTATGTAGATTTCCATTGACATACCCAGCAGAAAATGCAACCATTTTTCAACTATAAAATTGAATTCTTACAAGTTGTAGGATATCACATACTTTCTTATCTACATAGATACTTTAAAAGTTGTAAACTGACGAAATAACTATAGGCTTGCCATTGCAAAAGGTCATAGGTAACAACCTTGCGATACACTCGGAGACAATATTCTTGACAGTCTTTTAAACAAAAGAAATAACAAAGAGCGCAAAAAAGCAAAGGTAACAAGCATAAGCCATTGTCATTCACATCAACTGGTTTAGCTAAACTAGTGATACGGCTATAATCTCATAGAATTTGACACAGAAGACTCTGCAGGGATTCTGATTGTATGTATATATGGTTGATATTAATGCAATGCGATTTAGCCCAGCTAGAAATCAAACACATAATGACTGACTAAAAAAAAAAATTTTTGCAATTTCTAAATGTTATTTCCTAATGCCACTCTTCAATTTATACTGCTATAAATATACATACGTATGTACATATCTACATAAATACATACATAACTATACGTACGCTAGTATATAGCGTAATTTCTCTATATGATGGCAACACTATTGCAGTTGCAATGATTGTCATTTCCGTTTTGTTTTTGACTTTGTTTTTTCCTATAATTTTTTTTATTTTTTTTTTTTTAATAAAATATTTATGCCACAAAATAATTTTCCTTGAACTTTTAACCTTTACATAAACATGTGCTTACATGTGTATCAGAGTGGGGATTAGTGCAGTAAATTTTACACTCAATTGTTTTTAGTTCTAGTGGAATACATATCCATTACAATGCGTTTAATTGATAATTTGAAATTTATTCATGTAAAATTTTATACACTAACACAACTAACCATTTTGGTCTGGGAGGTAGTGTTGGTTTTTTCATGGTCATTTCCTCATGGTATTTTTTTTTGAAATTGATAGTAAAAATATGGCTAGTATTCGAAATAAGCGTCAGTTTCCAGAAGCATGGTGGGGCTGGTTGTGAGAGGTCGAAAATTACAAAAAAAAATAAGCAGGATTAAATAACAATGAAAAAAGCAACTCCACTTTCACCTTTCTGCACTTAGTGAAAATGAATTTTAAGCTCTACCACCACTAAATGCTTATAGCAAGGGAGCCCAACAGGGAATTTTGGGGATTACTCGAGCGCGACAGATTAAGGTTTGGGGGATACCTTGCACCTTGTTGAGTACCTCTACCAAATCTTAGCCCTCTATATAGTGCCGCGAGTGTAGCGCAGCCGATCAAAACTGTAAAAAAAAATCGATAACTGGATTTACTCGAGCACGTCAGATTAAGGCATGGTGGGTTGATTACATGCTGAAGAGTATCCATTTCCATAATCTGACGATTCGAGCGTGACGTAAGAGAGTCAAAAACTTGCAAAAAAAAACGTCACCTGGTTTTCTCGAACGCGGTCAAATTTTTTTTTTTTATTTTGAAGGACATAATTCAAGGATAATGGAAAAAATAGAATCTGCCGATTTCCTCAAGCCGAAGTATGTAACTAAAATCGTCAATGAAGTTTTGGCTTGTTAGTTTGTGTTTTAAGTTTTGTGAATTATAGTTTGTGAGTTTAATACCTCCAAATAATCGTCAGATTATGGATCAGCGCGACCAGGACATCAAGCTGAACCGTCTGTATAAAAATCTGACGCACTCGAATTCCTACAAATGGCGTTTTTTTTTTTTTTGTATTTTCGAAAAGTCGCCACAAGCTTGCGTCACATCCGAATCTTCAGTCTTATGAATGGTAGCTTCGTTCGAGATCACTTAACATCCCCTTTGAATATCTGATGCACTCGAGTAAATTTTTTTTTTTTTTAATTTTTAACTCATCCGTACGCGTATACGGCCACCCCGTACCTTCGTCATCAAAGACATGACCCAGCATATACACAATCATAATACTTGACGCGCTCGAGTATGTCCATGTCCTTGTTATTTTTTTTACATTTTTTAAAGCCTGTAGTGACCTCCCCCACCGGCGAAAGGTTAAACATTATATTGCCTTTTTTTCTTCCTACCATCTAATATTCAAAATCCAATAGGTCTCCGCGACGCTTGAGTAAATCCATATTTAGCATCGTGGGCGAGTTCCACTAAACATATAGTGCTAGTGCCATCTAATTTCTAAGTACACCAAATCATAGTATCAATGGGACTTTATTCCCACTCCATCAAAATGTGAAATTCGAAAACCATTATCATTAAATATTCAATGGTAATAAGATAACCACTTTCATTTAACGTACAGTGGTAGATGAAACAATAGTAGTGAATTTTTGCAATGAAAATTTAATGCATTAGTCCCCACTCTGATATGTATGAAAAAGAATATAATATACTTATACATATGTATGTATATGTTTTTGGATGAGCACACGCATACATTTTCGTGCAGCAATGTTTTTATTAATAAATTCCATTTATATTTGTATCAATACCATAGAATTACAAGTAATAGTACGTCTGCTACGATGTGACATAAAGGGGAAATTGAAGGGAAAATTCAATACGAAAAGCCAGTATAAGATTCTACTTGCATTCCAATGCTTCGAAAGGAGCAAATATTCTATAAATTCAGTCTTTAAAGGAATGTTACTATATGTAAGTGACGATAAAGTGAGATGGAAAAGATGCCATCATCATTTTTGGTAATGAAACGCTTGCCAGTTAACACAGTTTCGTCTTTGATACAAACAAAAGATGTTTAAAAGTCTAAGGATAAATGCTATTACCACATTAAGCTAATCAAACACTTATACAAAGAATATGCTAGTAGTGATGTTGGGAATGAAGGCTCATTTTAAGAATGAACTATGTAACACAAAAAATTTAGGTAGGAACCAGAGTTAGATTTTTTTTTAGTAAATTTTATTTTCAATAGTAAAAAGGACATTCCAAGTCTCAATTCAGTACATTTTTATAATACCCAAATACCATCACTGGTACAAGCTACTGTGCTCCACAAAAATGTACAATTTATACAAAATAAAACTGTCAAATGCTTAGGCAATCGGTAAAAAGTTCGAAGATCGAACATTGCGATATGTTATTATTTTAATTTAATATTAGTGATCAATTTATATGGATTACAACAAGTTTTTTGTTAAAATTTTCATCCACTTCTGAAGCCTGGACAAAACAAAATCATTAATATTTGAGAGGGGATACTCATTTTTGGTGTGTGCTCCTTATTTTTTCCTACAAAAATCTTTTAAGGGGACGTCCATTAATTATGTGAGTCAAAATATGGGGGGAGGGGGTCCGATAAAATCTCACCAAATCTCACCAAGGAGGAGGAAGGGATCAAGGAAAACTTCACCTCAACTTCTTAATGCATAGAATTTACATTAAAAATTATAATTTAAATCTAACGGGAAGAAGGGCAGGGGTTCCGCCAGATCTCACCAAGTCTAACCAAGGGGAGGGGGTGGATCCGAAATTTCATAAAAATACCTCACGTAATTAATGGACGTCATTTAACATTTGTTAGAACTTAGTAAATTATTTTTAATTGTCAATTTATTAAAGTTAATTTTCAATTAAATCTCAATCTTAATGTCAACTCAACAAAGTGATAAACTATCACATGAATTTTTTTGTATGCTAATTTAATGCAATGAATTAGTATGGATTGCCTTGACCCATTAACACAATTGGTTGATTTAACAAATATGATAAATGAAGCCTGCGCTGTCATTATGCATTGTTAATAACAACAAAATCAGAATAACAAAAGAAATGTTTACGCGCTAGCCAACTTTAACCTGTGATAGACAGGTGGTATTTTATTTTGAAAATTAAATGAAATTCAATTCTGATGACTAAATAAAAACAATTTATTTCGTGTATTATATGCCAAATACAGAAAAGTGTCTTGGACGCTGTATCAAAGTAGAGGCTAGAGTGGGCTGTAGTCCTACGCCCTGAAATTAAAAGGGCTCTATCAGCAATAAACTTTTTAGTCATCGATTTAAGCAGGTTTTCAAGTATAAAGTGGCAATTTTTGAACTCCTGTTGCAAGTTTAATAAAATTTTGCACTTTTAACATTCGAAAAACATGCAATGTTTTTTGACTGAAAATAGTTAAGAGATCTGGGGGCTGCATATTCAATCCCAGCATGTTCAGTGTCGTGAGCAACAAAAAAAAGGATTATCACAAAATTTCTCGTGAGGCACCACGTTCAATGTGGAATGCAATAAAAAGTCAAAAGTATTTATGTATATCACAAAATCTCTTACTTTATTCCAAGTACAATGCCTACAATTTCAAACCAACCAACTTTCATTGCGAAGTTTGATTGGGAAATTAACCTTTCAACACAGTGAGGAAGTCATTAAGTTATAGCTGTAAAAAATTTTTATGCAAGATTTTAATATGAGAATCACTTCTGTGATTTTCAAAGAAATTTTCTTTTACAATAGCATAATAATACTATTACACTTTTATAAATAATAAGTTCAAATAAACCGAAATATACTCCCAAGTTGAATTTCGGGAATTGTCAAACTTTCAATCAAAATTTGCATTCAACATTTGAGCCAGAATTCAAGAAAAACTTAAATAAAAGAACACACAATGAATTTCAAAGCATTGGCGCAGCCGACAACTTTGAGAAATTAAAAAGGACTTCAGCTTGCAAAGAGGACCGCATACTGGTTTTATCAAAGCTAAGTGCATATAAGGCCATAATGGGCGCTTAAAAGGTTAAAAACAACAACAACAACAACAACAACTGTATATTCAACACCTTTCACCAAATTAACAGTCACAGATAACGGATAGCACAAAGTAGACAACAACAACAACAACAGCAATGGAGTATCACACATTGATTAATGAAATGGAAAATATAAATCAAATATTATGACAGGATTTTTATTTATACACACTTTATATCCATAAAAAAGCGAAGATATACAAAGCTCGACGATAACGTAGGTGAATGTGATAGCGACTACGTTGAGGACTCATAACAACAACAACACATGTATCCTCTTCTTTAAATTGCAATGGACTTGTGTACGATCAAAAAAGGAAGGATATCAAGAAGACATATACAAACAACATACTAAATGCTACTACTTACTTTGAGCAAAATAAAAACTTAAGCGTAAACGTAACTCAACACTCAAGGGTCCTGATATTAATTTACTTTAACGTAACCTGAGCGTGTCAAAGAGAAGACGGAAAAGAAGTTTATTACACTGCACTCACTCACTGTGTATTTGTATGAGAGTGTATCAAAAAATAATAGTTTTCGATTTAAGGATCGTAGATTGCTGAAGTCGCATGTTTCATGTTATAGCAATAAAGCGATTTTCGCTTAAGTTGGGGTCGCTACATTTTAAATGCGTTTATATCTCATCATAAAAGGGTTAGCCTCTATATAAGGCTGAATTTAAGTGTTTTCATTTAAAAAAGTTGCAGCCTTTTTTTTTTCTGCAACGTGAATCAATCCAATAATACTAAGCTTTGAATGCAAACTGAAGTATTTGCACTATGCTTCTAAAAAGGTTTAAGCATCTTTTAATGAGATCACATCTGAAAGCACAACTGAAGAGCTTTTTTTTGAACAAAATTCATTACTTCAAAAATACTCTGTAATTAAAATTATTTTGCAAAGCTTAGCGTTTAATACAATATATTGTAATTGAAACAAATCACTAATCGCCTTAATAGTCGCTGACGATTCCATATAGGAGTGCATGAAACTGATATGATTAGCTTTAGCTTTTTTGGTATATGTAATATGTAATATCACCAAAAAAATTGCAAAAACTGAAGAGCAAAACACGGCGAAGGCTAATCATATCAGTTTCATCCATTCCTATATGGAATCGTCAGCGACTTTTAAGGCAATTAGTGAGAATTTCTAAGTCCGATTTGTTTCTTTTTTACTAACATATATAGGTTTGTTGAGAACCCAAGCCACAAGTGAAACAAAGCAAGGCAAAAATTATCTTTGCTCTTGTGTCTTTGTTTTTGGAACTCACTGTCTTGCAATTTTTTTGGTGCTATTTGGGTAAGTTCGGGGGATATGACACCTTTTTCTTTGAACTTCAATAAAAAAGCAATTTATTTTTTAATTAATTCGAAACAAAAAAAAAGTGCTTCAAGTTAAATAAAAATTAATAAATTGTTGTTTTTTTTTTTCAAATTTATAAAATGCTATAAAGCGAAAAGTCATCCAAGACTGAGGGTGATTTGGCGAATATTTTTTTTAATAACATCATAATATCTTTTTGCAATTTTTTTTCGTTCCATCCCAATGCGCACACCCAATTCTTTACGGCTATAGAAATCACCTCATTTTAAATGACATAATATTCTTGTCATCTTGTCGTGTTGTATTTTAAATTTTTAATTAATCTTTTTCATTTTTTGTGCGGGGATTTCATGTTAATTATTGCACAACGTTAATTTTCTTGACAGTTTTTTCTTATTTTTATTTTTTTACTATAACTTTTCGTTTACATTTCGCGCTCCTGATATTGTTGCCGTGTTTTGGAAGATTCTCTTATTTCATTTTCATTAAAAAATTTGTTTTTTTTTGTCACTTATTTTTCAACAACTCCCCAACTCACCCAACACTAATCTGAGTGATTTCCTTTAATGCTGCTGTTAATCGATTTTCCTTTTTGTTAAGCGAAATGTTTTGCTGTCAGCAAAACACGAATTTTCATTGATTAATACGTTGTTGTTGTTGTTGTCGTTGTTATTTTTATGATTCTTGTTAACGTTGTTTTTTTTGCGCCTACTGTGAAAATGAATTCATATACAAATGAGACAGTAATAGCAACAAAAACAATAATACATGGCAACATTGATAGGTGTAATCAACATTTAAATAGGCAATTCTTCTTAGTTACAACCAAAGTATGATAACACTAGCCAACAATATCTTATATCTGGTGAGATAAAAAATAAACCTTCGTAGCTGTGTTTTTGCCGTGAATCCAAAAAAAAATTTAAAACTTTAAAAATATAAAATATTGAACTACAAGTTTCCAAATTACTTTGTTATGATCCTCTTATTGTCGTCAATATTTCGTTAGCTTATCGCTAATTCTCGACTTTTAAATAAAAGCTACTTATGTTCTAATAAGACTATTCAACCTGGAAATCAATAGAAGAAATTGATGGTCGTTTGTGCCAGTCTTATAGCTGCGTCTTAATTTTTTGTCTTTTGAAATTTTTTATGCCCATACATTGTTCATATAAAGTTATTTTTCAGGTGGATAACATATCTAAAATATATACCATAAGCATATGCAAAAAAAAAAAAGTGAAATCAATCAAAATATGAGTTACAAAGCGGAAACAAAAATAAAAACATAAAAAAATGTTTTATCTAAAAAGCTGCGTGCCATGACATTTAGCTGGCAAATATAGATTGACACACACAAACGCACACACACACACACACCCACATGTAAGTCAACTAGCAATAAAATTACACAATTAAATTTGACATGAAATCGATGGCACACAAAAGTAAAAGAGTAAAAATAAAGAAAATACCAAAGAAAAACAAAGCTATAGAAATGGTGAAACTAAAAAAAACACGTGGTTTTATTGAAGGAATAGTGCAGTAAAAACAATGAACGCATGTTTAACTTCAGCCTTTTTCCACATAGTGTAGACTGACTTAGTGCGTCAAAAGCATACATAAATTATAGTTTCGATTTGTCTTAGAATGTTTTTTGCAATATACATTATATTTTAAATTAATGAAAAAACTTGGAATTATATTAAAAATATTTTAAAATAAACGGTGGCAAAAATGCCCTGTGTTTGCTAAACAATAATGTATAATAAGCTCAAGCGTTAGGTATTGTTGCAATTAAAACCACACTTTTTATTGCTCAAAATTACTATTTTATTTATTGCTCGCAACAGTTCACAAGTCTTGACCAAAGTGGTAATAACGCTCTTTTCAAATTTTTATTTTTTTATTAGATCATTTTATTACCTCAAAGAAATACTAAAAAAAAATTAAACTTTGCATAGAAACTCAAAGGATTTTTAAGGATTTAGATTCAACAAGGATTTTGAAAATTTTACTATTGACTTTTAGAAGTTGTGATTTCGAATAGTTAGTATACATCATTGGGCGAGGCACAGTGGCGGAAAAGCTATTTTTTTTTTTTTGTTAAATTCAACTCTCTGGCTGTAAGAATGAACCAATCGAAACAAAATTTTTATTCAAACCTTCGTCTGTGAATTCTCCATTAATCTGTGTGGCCGGATTTTTTTTTCGGGACAAACTGTTCCAATTATCACACTTTGGTTTTATGAGCCCATAATTACAAATTTAATATTAATTAGATAAAATTCAAAATGGCGGATCCAACATGACGACTTCAAAATTTAAATTTCTTAAACCTCTGTGTGACAAATTTCTTACCATAACCTTACATGCCAATCTTCAAATTGCACTGGGTTCAAAAAATTATATTTAAACTGAAATTTAAAAGGCTAGACAGCTTATCATAGCCGTGCTTATCATAGCCGTCCAGGTCCGTACATAATTTGGCAAAATTCATCAGGAATGTAATTTCATATGGCTTTCCCTGGTAGCGCTGCAATATGGCTAGTCTCATAGTCCCATACTTGATCCGGAATTCCTTAATACGTCTCCACCTTTAAGGTCCTGATAAGATTCACCTATATGGTTGCAAGTAATAGGGTCCGCCATTCCTAGTCAGATCCGGAGCTGATTGTGGTAGGGTTTGTCTGATAGGAGTTCCAACTCGAGTAGCTGATGCCCGCGATTTTGTACGCGTAGTCTGATGACCTTCAAAAATGCCGAGTTTTTGTTGTTTGCAATGTTAATTGAAAAATTGAGAATGAGAGCAAGAGAGTAAAATTTTAATATTTCGTTGTTTCTCTTCCATTAATATTTCATTGTAGCCCAAATGCCGGCTGCAGAAAAATCGAGTGTATAAGATTACAGGATGGGATGTACAGGATAGACAGTAATGTACTTTGGCGAAACTAACCCACCAGAGTGGCCTTGCCAAAGCATGTCCCGATGGCCGAAAAAAACGACTTTTGGTCGACTATTTTTTTTTTATTAGAAAGTGTATATGATTACAACTTGAAATTTATGTAAAATGATAGAGCTCGATGAGCCTAAATATAATATATAGGGTTGTCTTGTTGGATGCTGTCCTAAATTAGGGTTGTCCCCGTTTTTTGGGCCAATTTTTTTTAATAAAAAGTGTATAAGATAACAGCTTGAAATGTATGTCAAATGATAGAGCTCGATCTATCATTTGACATACATTTCAAGCTGTGATCTCACACCATACACATTTTCCTAAAAAAAAAACATTACCCAAATAAATATATATAATTTTTATTGGAGACTGAGACCAAGCGTATAAGAAATAAAACTAAATAAATTTTATCAAAGTTGATCTATCATTTTATTTGTATATAGATATAAAAAAAATGGGTAAGAAAAGACTTACCATATATCACTTACATACATATTTTCGTTCTGACGAAATTGACTTAATGTAATGAACATAAAACAATGTTCGAGATTGTCGAAAAGCTTGTTCAATTCCCTTTAGTTTAATGTATAATTTATGTTTTACAATAAATTATTTAATTATAATGCAATTTTGCCGCAATACCTCTTATTGGCATTTTACCCTATATAACGCTCGCTTAAAAATAACACAGCTGATTTATACATTTAGTTTTTTGTTTGATTTAACTTCAACCGTATTTCTTTCTGTTTCACTTTATTGAGTGAATTAATGTTCAACAGTTACGTATGTCCTTAGGCCAATTTCTATTTGAAGGACATGCAAACAAATGCTGCCATTGGAATTTTATTGATTTATTTTCCTGTTCATATACGACAAAAAACTTTGCATGCCGTCAAAAGTAATGGGTACATTTAAGGGTTTTGCGGTTGTTTAAGTCACAAAACATATGTAACGTATGGAAAAACTTTAATTAAAATAATATTGCACGTACATATTAACGGAAAAAAAATCAATTTAAATTACTTTATGGAAACAATTTATAGCACGTGTGCGTTTCATTCAACATATAGCGAGCGCTCTTGCTCATTAATCAAAATAATTTTAGGTTGCGTAGCGTATGCGTGACATTTATTTAGAAATTTCAAGAAAGCCAAAATGCCATCTTTGAAAAAATTTTGGATTTTGCTAGAACCAAAAGATCATGGTAACCTGGCGAGTATTATTCATTCAAAATATTTCATAAAATCTTATTAGAATAAATTTTCACTTACCTAGTCTGAAGAAAAATTATCCTTTGATATCCTATAAGTTGTTTGTTTAATTTTAATTAGATCATTTATTCGAGACACTCAAGTTTTTAGTTGGTTAACGTTTTAGAAATTAACACTTCAAAGAGATTTTTATTTTATATTTAATTTTTTTTTACTTTATTTTAAAACCCCAATTTTGTTTTAATGATTTTAGTTTAATTTGTTTATATTAACATTATTGTGTTTTTGTTTTTCATAAATTACATGCAAACTAATACAATTAATTTATTATTATTATTTTACTTATTCACTTTTATAATAACTTTAATTTCTTTTAATTGAGTTTTTAATTGAAAATATGTCTATATAGCGGATTATGATGAATGGCTACAATTATTTATGGTTTTAATTAAATTTATACACTTTAATTAAACTTCTGAATAAGCAATTATTTGTAAAATTTTATTTTACATTTTTTTGAATTTATTATTTTTTTTTTTTTAAATTTTTATTTTGTTTCACTCTCAAACAAGCGGAAGAATTTTAAGTGTTTTTTTTTTTTGTTTTTTTTTAAATATTTATCGAATGTTTACAATTTTCTCAAGCGTTTTATAAGCACTTAATTACTCTGACTATTTAATTATTTTTCAAATATTTATTTTTAACTTACATATATGTATTGCGTTAGTTACAGTTTTTTTTTAAAAATTCTACTTTTTTTTAATTTTTACCGGCATTAACTTTTAACTATATTTTAAAATATTTAAAATACTGAACAATCTTTATGCTACAATTTATTTAATTGTCTACGTAAATTAAATATTTTCACACTTTTTGTTATAACTTTAATATGAGACACTTTAATTGATTTTAATAATTTTTTTAATGTAGTTTTTATTATTATTTAATGTTTCTATTTGTAATTTATTTGTTCGCAACCTGAAAAAAAAAGAAAAAATTATGTAAGTTCAAAATTAGCTCAAAATATTTGTGTCAATATAATGTAATTCATTGGAGCTACTGTTTTGTTATATAAATGAAATGGCTTAAAAAAAATTATACTGGAACCTTTATTGAGCAATTCGATTTTCTTTATGTAACAGGTGATTTATTTAGAGGTAATATTTTCAGTAGAGATTTTATGACACCACACGCATGAGTTGTGTCAAACTGTCATTATATTTTTATTCAGAATTGTTTGAAATTTCATCCTGGAAAGACAGCGTCTCCAAGTTATTCAGCTATATTACTAAAATCAGCATTCAACGAGGAAGGTGTGCAGTGTGCTTAGAGCATCTTAGGCTTCATATAATCAGCCTACCGTATGGACAGTTCGATATATGTACCATCGAATAATTTTAAGCCCAATCAAATAGACCACATCAGTGTAGAAAATATTGCGATGGTAGGTGAGAATGTACGTGATGACCGTGAATCGAATCGAATCGTCGCCGCTCTCAACAGCTTGCCGTGTGCAACAACTTGGCGTAAAATAAGGATCTTGGTTTAAAGCCTATAAAATTCCACTGGTGCAAGAATTGAAAGCTGTTGATCTCTCGAAGCGTTACCGTTTCAGTCTTTGGTCTCATAAAAAGCTTGAAGAAGATCCACTGTTTTCGACCAAGATTTTATTCACCGATACGTTAATAAGCAAAATTGCCGCATTTGGGCTGAAAATTAACCTGAAAAGGTTCAATAGCTGTCATTACATCCAGACAACACAACAGGTTTGATAACGCACTATTTGCTGTCTGAAAGCAAATCCTTTGTCCGAGAAATTAGAACCAGTGAAATGGTCGCCTAGTTCAAGTGATATCACACCTTTCGACTTTTCCCTTTAAGACTACGTAAAGTCCAAGTACCACTCGAAATGTTCGAACGCGTCATCGAAAATTGGAACTTCTGAACGGACCATGATAGCCACAATCACGGCCAGAGAGAAATTATATTATAAAAAAATTGATACAAAGAATGATTCTATTAAATGATAATAAAGATTACAAGTTGTCTACAAACATGAAAGACTCGATAAACTACATACTTTTCCTTGAGCGAAACAATATATATAATAATACAGCTTTCTTTTAAGGAGGCAGGGGCAGTCCGAATTTTAAAGAAATCATTTTTTTTTTTTTCATTTTCTTAAAAATATACCCTGAAAGTTTGAAGTCATTCTGACAATTACTTTTGGAGTTATTCGGCAATAACCAAAGGACACTCGGTACTAAGAGTACGAAAATTCATGTGTTTCTCGTCGTTTTTCTCAAAACTATGTTTTCGGAACTGCTGACCTCTGTAACTTGAAAACCGCTCGATAGATTTCAATGAAATTTACACAGTTTTTGAAAAACATAAAAAGCTAGTCCCTGATCGAAGGATTTTTTTTTTTAAATATCGATTTCTTATGAACAATTAATTGTTGGTATTTTCCAGAAAATCTGGAGGTAAATTTTCTGGGGCCGCCATTTTGTTGATTTAAAAAAAAAAAAAAAAATCCATCGATCAGGCACTAGATAATTTATTTAAATAACTAATTTTTCTTATGCGATTGATTTTAGATGATTTTCCAAGGATTTGTGATGGTCACCGCAAGGTACGCTGCATGGGACAGGGTCCAACACAGCCAGCTAAAACTTTTTTTATTTTTAATTTTTTTTTTTTTAACTTTCGTCAAGTCAAGTTGAAACATAATATGTATAATGATTTCATATTATCACTTCTATTAAATAAATTAAATTAATACCAAAAAAAAAATTATTGAAAATGCTCTATTTTTCACGCCTCTGACTGTCCTTACCCCCTTACGGCATAATCTGAATTAAAGACGACAAAAACAATTTTTTTCAAAAATTAATTTTTGTTATTAACTCAAAACAAACTATATTTACTCTTATAGATTTTAAATCGCTAAGTTCGAATTCGGTTATTTTTCATTCTAATACATAAAATATTTTTCAAAAGTAATAAATATCCATTTTTATTGCTTTTTTGCTAACTTAATCTATTTCCTCAGAGTTTTAAATTAAGTTTGATTGTTTTTTACATTAAAATCCTTATGAGCTAATTCACCATTATGAAATTGCCTGAATGAGCATTTTTAATCTTAATAACTATATAAGACTTTGCATGCAATCTTAGCTCATAAATCTTGCAAATCTTTCATTCGAAATTAAATACGCTACATTAAACGCATCTGATGAATTCAACTTCAGACAAATGCCACAAGTACCTACCAACACTAAACAAATAAATAAACAAATTAACAAATAAATTAACAAATTTGTTTGTGCAATTTAAGCATTCATTGAACCGCAAAGAGAAAATTTTATCCAAAGAAAATGCTACAAAGTAAAACCAAGTTAATGCCAATGTACAGATACTTTGATGCGGAATCAAGTTAAGTTTGTCGATTGGTTTGGAAGAGGGAAAAATGCAAGAAATTTAGGAAATATCATAATGTGCAAAATAACAACATAAATTTAATATTAAATTAGTTGCGGTAATGTAAAAATAAAAAGTAAATGCCAGGACACTTTTAGGTATTTTAATGTCGACATCAAGAATAATAAAATAGCAAGATAAAAAACAACCACAGCATTTGAAGTGATGTCTTTAAAATTGATGTTGATGTTGAGGAAATAAAATCACATTTCTAATATCGAAAATAAAAGCCAATAAATTTGGTTTGAATGCTATTGAGATGAAAAATAAAAAATTAAGCGTAAAGTGGTTCATTGGATTCAGTAATGTTTGGATAGGAATCAATGAAAAAGCAATAAAACTCACATAAGCTTAAAATTAAGGACTAAAAGACAATGAAGATTAAATTTTTGAAATCTGGGCGCAAGTACATACAAAGCAAATACAAAGTACATATATAATTTCTCTATGTAATAAAGTGGTTGGCATAAAATTTCATTTATAACCACAACAACCAAAATTATTTCTACATTAATATTATCACGAAAAAAGGGTATGTATTGCAGCCATATTTTTTTATTTTTCTGTTGTGCCCTCATACAATATATAATAACACTACCATGCAATGTTTTGAAAATTTTGTGCCCTGTATATAATACGAATTGTAATAGGAAACAAATTGTTTGCGCCAATCATTGTTTTGGGACCATTATTTTTAAACCTCAATGTAAAATATTGGCAAAAAAATAAAACAACAGTGACCGTATTTAATCGATATTTTCTATAATTAAAGTGACAAAAATCACAATGAAGAAAAAGTGGAAAGGTGAGTTTGAGTATACAGTTGAATTTCCTTTTGACAAGAAACCTAGATACATGACATGATTTTTAATAATGCGATTTTTATTTTAAAAATCAAAAATAATTGTTATATCGGATTTCTTTTTTTTCGATCATAAATAATCGTTATTTTGGGTTTCTAGTTGTTTCGATCAAAAATAATCGTTATTTTGGATTTTTATTTTTTTGATCAAAAATAATCGTTGTTTTGGATTTTTATTTTTTTAGCAGAATCAAAAAAAAATTCAAAATAAACAACCATTGCCTATGAAGATGACTTCGAAGAAAGATATACATATTTCTATGTGTTATTGAGAATAACAATATGCTTTTAACTGATAATCTTCGGCAAATAGAAGAGCACAATCAGTCTTCATGTACATCCTTAGCTTAGCTTTTTATAAAAAAAAACGTCATTTTATCAAAAAATTTATAATCTTTTAAAATTTTATTAAAAATAAAATGAAAATCGTAAATTTAAATTCAAATTCAAATAGACCCTTAGGAAAAATTGAATAACTTCTAGTATACATGAACTCAAACGAAAGCTAATCTCATTTCCGGCATTCCGACATATGCTGTGTTTTCATCACTCCCAGATAAAACGTCAGAGCAGTTGCAGTTTTTTTTTTTTTTTTTTGCTATGAGCCACACAGGCTCAAACCATTTTCATATTTATTTATTTTATTACATTTTTTCTTTTTTTTTTTTTTTTTTTCTTTACTGTCCACATAATTCCCCAAGTGCTGAGATGCTGTTACTTCTACTATTATTGTCATAGCTGCAGCTGATGTTACTATGTTAAATACAAAAAACTACTTACTCCCAGATGAATTATGGCACTGTGCTGCTAGTGGTGGAAGAACAAAGTGCAGAGTAAATTCATGAGAACTGTGTTGCATCTATGTAAATGTGCAGTGTTGCTATAAATAGAGAAAACAACTTAAACTGAAAGGGCTACCGCATGCAAATATTTGCATAAGGCCAGATGATATATCGACTTATAGAAAGTAATTAATATGAAAAATTTTAGAGTGGACTCTGTAATGACTTTTTTACGAAATCGTGCAGGTGAACATTCAACGTTGGTTTGTATAATAATCAAAATAAAGACCATTGGATTTTGTGAAAACAAAATATTCAATTAATTCTGGTAATTTTTTTTAAATATTAATATTAGAACATTTTCACATTTATTCGACAAAAGTCATTGGAAATGAAGAGCAAAGATGCAAACCTCTTTAAGATCCTACAACAATAACAAAAAATATCGAGCGTTCCTCGAGTTCTTTTCGCTATTCGAGCCAAATCTTTTTGGTTCTTAATCACTGCATGCTTTTTGTTTGTGTAATTTTTTCTTCAATGCCTGTTATTTCCTTGCATGTCCCTTCTGTTGCTCGGCTGGTGTAGTTCGTGCACACATTGATAGCATGCATAGCATTGATAAAATGCATTTGTGTAGGTTTGGCTTACACTGCTGTAGTAATACAAAGCAAGATCAGGACAAAAAAAGGAAGAAGAAGCGTTCCATTGTGAAGATATCGATGTTGATTGTGCCTGTGGTTACGAAATTTTGGCTTCATTTACCACAACTGCAAATTGCCCACCAAATAAGAAATTTTCTGAAAAATTTTTTAATTTTTTTGTGTTTTAAACTTTTTGGGACATGTCCACTAGCGTTGGCAAAATCAAATTTTTGCCAGGAAACTGAAAAGTGTCAGAAAGGACGAACGTTTTGTCATCCACAATACAATATTCGAATTTAGACACAAAACCTTTAGTGCCGATCCGGCACTTTCTGAACTTTGTAGGTCCTCAGCCTAGCCTCCCCTTTCGCTCTTCGCACAAATGACTCGGAGGAATCTGCTAGCTGAGAGGTTTTTCTTCCTGAAAGGTTGAAACTTTTCTTCAGCATGGTTACGACCTTCTTTGCAAAATTGCGGTCACCGCAAACTTTTTTCCAGTGCGTTCCCTGCTTTTGATTCATGCTAACGTCTGCTTTAAAAATACCGAATTTATGCTAACTATAGCATCCCACGCAATCCTTTTGTAGGTATATTGCGGGTTATTTCAAAAGATTTTATCATTTTTTTACGCACTTCTATTTTACTGCTCATGTCTTCGCAAAATAATAGATGAGTAATTCAAAGTAATATGAAATAGTATTTGACATGATTTTCTAAGCTAACCTGATCAAAATAATTAAATTTTTTTTTTATGAAAGAAGTTATAAGCAAAAACGAGTGCACTAATTTCTTATGAATTTTCTGCCTATCTTCTTCATTTGAAAACATAAAGCAAAGAGCAAAGGATTCAACAAGTACTACAGAAAATACAGGACACTATTCGTATTTCTGGTTAAACAAATAAAGAGGAGGATAGCACTACTAAGCGCGACACATCTCATAAAAGCAAAATTAAACTCTTCTAAGAAAGAATGGACTAAAAAATTGAAAAAACTCAATGAACCATTTTAATTTAAATTTTCGGTCTTCTCAAAAAAAAACCAACAATCTCTCCCTCTGACGGTAACAACTCAATTTTTTTTTTTTTTTTGGAAAACGAAATTTCTGAATTGACCTCTGGGTCAATATTGGTCATTTCGTAACCCTGGTATATACCTACTTTACATTTAAAATCAACAATTAACTTTATGATTTTTATGGATTTTTTAATAAAAAAATTTACCAAAATCGTGGCACTTCTTGTATATAGTACAATTTTGGAGAAATTTTTTTCATTTATCCAATGACCATTTCTCTTAAACTGTAGCAGTATTTTAAAAATTTAGTGCGTTTTTGCCAAAGTCCAACATTTTAGTATCTCAAATTCAATGCGACTTTTCTCATGTAAAACGAAACAGAGCACTTCTTTTAATGAATATTCTTTTTTTTTAAATTTTCATTTTACATTGGCACAATTTCGAGGCAAAATAATAACGATTTTATCAGCAAATAAATAACCAAAATACTAAAATATTCTTTAAAAATTGTAAACCATTTAATTTACATATTCCCTTTATTTTTTTTTCGTTTATATAATCTTGTTTATTGTTGAGACTTTGCCTACATTCAAAGAATTAAAGCTAAAAGTGGCAACCTTGGTTAGCCGTTGTATTCAGCACAAGACTAAAAGGACCAAAACGTCACTAATACTAAACTACAACAACAGTACTCGCATTTATATCGCAGTTGTTGCTCTCCTGTTTACATGGTTGTTATACTATGAAAGCTTAGAAGCTTTAAATATTAATATGATTTCCGGGGTGATTGAGCTTTACTTTAGGCGCCATACGGGCACACAGGTACAAGTGTATATATAGATTTGTGCAAAAGAACCAACAAGACGAATTGTAGCAGAATTGGCTACTTAAAAGCCTAGAAGGGTCGTATAGGCGTTTGTATTTATTTATGAGTGCAAATAAGAAATTTTTCTTTTTTGCACTTTTGCTTCATACAGATAACTAATGAAAACATTAAACAAAGCTGTTACCTATAAAAGTCTCATTCTGGCCAGCAAGTAACAGTTTATTTGATTTTTTTTTTTGGTTTCATTTTTTCCTTTTTTGTTGGTGTTGGCTTTATAAATGAAACTGCCCATAAATTTTCTTAAGAACAAATTTGTGATTCCATGTTTTTTGGTAATTAATTATTATACGCACTTTATCTACAAAGGTAAGAAGCTTTTAGCAAAGATTAATGTTGCTCGAGAAAAGTTTGAATTATTTGCATAACAACCTTTGTGTTGCAATGAACCCCTTTAGTACTGCTGGATCTCAGTTGTTACTTTAAATAGTAATTTGTAAACTTTGAACGTCTAATGATAACAATTTTCCAAAAGTTTAGATTGGTACCTTTTGAAGTAGCCATTAAGCTAAAGGTTGTGCACAGATACGCAAGAAAAGAGCCCTAAGATTAATGGCTCTCATTAGCATCTTTGCAAAAGTCTTACGTTTCATGTTTATAATTCTCTACTGAATTTTTTTTTCTTTTAACTTAAAAAATACTACACACATATACATAACTACCAGTATTGAGTTGGTATCAATTTACTAAAAAGCCCTGAGCAATGATTTTTTTATTTTATATATTTGCTTTTACTTCTAAATTGTGCTTTCAATAATGCATGGGAATTCATAAGCAAAAATATCAATAAACAGACAAACAGTTTATAGTCAATTTTCCTGTAGGAAAAGTTTTCAAATGTTTTTTACATATAAAGTGTTCATATTTATTTTTACAGAAACGTGGGTGTTTTAAAACAGAACGTGGGATGTATTTTAATAAATTCTACATTTTGAAAAACAACAAAATAATTGTTTTGTTATTAGTAAAAGAATCAATATGTCAAACTATGAAAATCACGATTAGGGGAAAAGCAAGAGAAATAATGGAATCAATTTCAGTTCAAATTCAGAAAAAGTTCTTGGGGCGCAAAATGGCTGAAATAGGCATACAGGCGCGCCAGCCGCCCATACAAATGGAATATATAAAATGCTATATTGAGAGGATTACCAAATTTATTCACTAAAATTAACTGGGAACGATAATTTTTTTAATTTTAATTTTATTATTGGTTTGTTTGTTGGCTTTTAATATTAATAATAATTAAATAAATTTAATTTAATTTCATTAATTTTTTCGAATATCGACAAGAGGGCGTAACACCTCCTATACAAGCAAAAAACTTCAAAACGCAATACTGAAAAAATTATTTGAGGTAATGAAACCAAATTCCAAATAATTATAAAGAAAAGGTTTGGTCTCTAGCTCCAAACAAAAAATTAACAAATTACGACAAGAGGGCGTGGCACCTTTCACACAAAGAAATACTTCAAAACGCTATACTTAGATAAATATTTAAGCTAATGAAACCAAGTTTTACACAAATAATTCCTGCTGAATGATTTCGAAAAGATCTGCCCAAAAGCAAGGCGAACATAAGAACGTGGGCGTGGCATCTCCAAAGAAACAAAAACTTTAAAACGCTATACTGAGAAAATTATTTAAGGTAATGCAACCAAATTAAACTCAGCTACATAAAATTCATGAGGGTAAGTCCAGGTGAAAGTACACAAGTTTTAAACGCTGGGCGTGGCACATACCTTAAAAATAAAAATTTCAAAACGTTCCGTTGTACTGGAAATGGTAAGAATAAGTTCTGGACAAAATTGGAAAAAATTTCGAAGGGAGCGTGGTGCCTCCCACATAAGCAATTTAAAATATTATACTAAGAACTTCTTAGATACAAGAAAAATTTGTTGGGTATCGATATGTTGGGAATAAGCTCTGCTGATTCTCTTTCTCTTGCGATGTTTCCGAAATTTTTTAAAGCAACGAACAAGTTTGATGAAGTGTAACTTCTACTTTATTTCTTCTATTTTTCATTTTATCTTCTTTCTAAGTATTTCTATTCACTTCCGCTTTCTCTCACGGATGGTCTATACACTGAGTGCTATGGAAAAGTATCTTTCACTACAACTTTAAAATCATTTTATCCTAACTCTTAGGGCGTAACCTATGGATTAACTGAAGATTTTACTAACGACTTCAGTTTCTGTGGCAAGCAGGGAAAGAAAATTACCTAAGCTAAAATTAAGAAAAACGTCTTTACGATCTAAGATGAATCAAAAAGATCCCTAGCTATTCTTTTTATAGAGAATAAAAAGACCTAAAATATTGAATTTTCAGAAGTTATAGTTTCGCTTGCCTAAAAGCAAGAAAAAAAAATTCTTTTGATCTTATCAATTTTATCTTACAATTTATCATTTCAAAAATATCAAGAAATATCAAACGGTGTATCACAAAAAAGTAAAATAAAGTCAGTCAGACACCGACTTAAAAGTAAGAAGGACCTTTAAAAACGAGATCTACATAATGTTTTTTTCGTTCCGAGAAAAACCAATGGAGCACTTTTGATTCTCTTGAAGGTCCTTTTTGGCTAAAAAACATGCATACGGTACCATTGAAAAAAAGAGCTAATTACCTTACCTAAGACCAAAATGATACAAAACCAATAATAAATGCAGCATCCACAGTAGTTTAATCAAAATAAATAAGTAAAAATTGGGAAAAAATCGAGTTTTGGGACTGAATATTATCCATACATAATAGAAAAAAAAATTAAATTTTTTAATGTCTAGTTTTTTGCAAGAACACAATCTTTATTTTTCGAGCAAATTCGGGTATCCATTGCATAAAAGAATAAAAGCTACGAGCAAAAAACACGTTTTTTTAGTCAAAAAGAACCTTCAGTTTTTCTCTGAACGAAAAAAAAAATAAAGCAAATATCGTTTTTAAGGGTTCTTCTAACTTTTGAGTCGGTGTCGGGATGAATATAAATTTCGACCAGGTCTAATATTATAGGTTATCAAAGATAGGTATAGAAAAAGTGCGCTCGAAAATTTCTGAATCTTGCGCCAATTACCCTTGACCCGTCTTTGCTTAGAAGTTATGAAACAAACCACTACTAGGTTGTATATGTCAGAATGGTTCCATTTGGTCAACTTCGTATATTTATTTTAGGGACACCAAATTTTTCCGAAAATATTTAAGGATATAGGTAAAAATAAGAAATACATAAGGTGAAATATATTGATATAATTTCTTTTTTCACCGAAATATCGTAAATGATTAACAAGATAATTGAAAAATTTCAAATAACTCCAGGAAAATGAACAAAATGGGTTTTTTCTTTTAAAAACTGCGCTTAAAAGAAAAGTTAAACAGGTATTTTGTTTTTGTACCAATGTACATAATAGTTAAAAGACTATTTTTAAGAAGTAATAGTTTTCACGTTAATTGCCTTCTAAAGGATATTAATTGGTTTTGGACCAACGATTCCTACAAGGCTTTCATGAAGGTGTGTTAAAAGAAATATTTCTTAACATAAACAAAATGTACCTCATTTTAGAGACCTCTTTCAAACATAAATTCTACATGGGACACACAGACCATAATCTCTGAAAAAAGGGTATTAAAGACTACATTTTATGTCGTAAGGACATCTCTTCTTATCATAAACCCAACTTGTAGAAAAGCCGATCTGAATTTGTATAGATATTGTCAATTTTGTTACATCCCTAACAAATTGAATTTTCTGATTTTTAAAATCTCCTACTCTCTCCAAATATTTTGACATTCAGCTAATTTTTCCAGAGTAGAAATACAATGACTCAAAAAAAATTATATACATAATCGATCAATAATATTCGGTGATATTTTAACTGAAGTTAGTCTAAAATTTTAGGGATTTATATTTTATATATTTTTTAAAACAATACATTAGGCGGCTTTAGCAACACCCATCATCCAATTTTCTATCCTGAAATATTTAGCAAAGAGAAAAAATCCCAACTCTTCTTGAATCTTTTTATAATAAGTTAATTAAAAAAAATATCATATAATGTATACCGCATCCCACTTAAATCACAATATTTAACATCCCACAGTCACTTCAATCCTGATTTCCTAACGGCAAATCAATTCAATGCAAACAAATAAAAACATTTCCGTCAAATGGTAGTTAGTAGCGAAACCTACTACGTCCTCGTTCTTTTAAAGTTATCCATCAGTTTTTTCTCCATTTTTGTTGTTGTTTTTATTTCTCTTCTTCACTTTTATTGTACAATAGATAGATAGAACTGAACATGTAGTGCAGTTATTTTTTTGCCTTCTAATACTGTTATTTTATTTATCGCAATTGTTGTTGTTACTGCTGTCAGTGGTGAAGTAGGTTGAGGAGGGTCCAATTTGGTGCGGAACAATTCAATTGTATAGTCTGTCTATGATATGGTGTGGGCTAAGTTGACATAGGTTGCAAGTCTTGTTTGTATATGTAGTTGTTTGAAAACTCAGCAATGAACTTTTCTATAAAAAAAGCACTGAATTCCAACACACACATACACACCACATATTTTCCGATTGAATTCCGCTTGTTTGTTTGTATTTGTAATTGTGCAGCATTCGTGTGAATGATAGCGAAAAAAAAATATTTTTTTTAATATCCAGTTTTCGTTTATTTCTTGTCAGTCAGCCAAAGTGTTATTTATAGCCGTGACATTTTTATGATTCCCTATTTTTTTTTCTATAAAACTTTTGCACAACTTACATAAATTGATCGGGTTTTTATTTTATTCTTATTAATTTTTTATTAACTTACAAGTGTTTGTATACAAAATTGCACACGTTTTTTGTTTTCTTTTTTTTATGTTGCGTAAAATGTCATAAACATTGAAAGATTATAAATAAAACCCTTTGGGTTTGGTTTTAAAATATTTACTATGATTATACATATGTAAACTTTTGTAAATAAGAAAATTTTCATAAATTTTACATTATTTTGTTTGGTAAAAAAACTTTTTGAAATATTATACCAGCAAGTTTATAACTACAAATGCTTTATAAATTAGTATAATTGCTGCAATCAACTTTTTTTTTATTTTAAGTGCTCAGAATACGCTTGAGACCTTTTTTGTCAATTTTTCGACAACAGTTCCAGAAATTGCTTATCATGTTTTTCCACCAGAAAAATACTTTTTAAAATTAAAAATGTTTTTAACGAAAGGTCACCATCATGTATGGTAGAAAATATCGTGTAGAAAAATCATATACAAAAATATACAGAAATTGTCAGAAGTATTTTGCCCTCAGAAGCGGAAAGGGCGTATCTCTTTTTATGTCAATTTGTTGGAATACATTTAAAGTTGATATAGTGCAAGTTCTTAGGAGATATTTTATAGATTTGAACAAAGATAGCGGCATTTGGCGTAGTTCATTTGATGTGTAATTTCTTAAGCTATCTGATGCCATAAGTATTACAAATATGAATTTTTTAAGATACGCCCTTTTTGCTTCTGAGGGCAGTATTGGCTTGAAAAAAGTGTGTATATATGTGTATCAGAGTTCCCATTGTTTAAGTATGAAAGCTTTTAGATTAACTATGTAGGTTTTATTTTGACGAAGCATAATACTTCTCCCAACTTCACCTACACCCAGTACTACGAAAGCGAAATAACACACAAAAACAACACCGCAAAATTTTTTTATCAATCAATTTTCCGTATTTTTCCTTAGGAATTAGTATTACCCTATATTGGAAAAATGTTTCAGTTGAAAAAAAATTAAGGAAAAAACTTTTTTTATTTAAATGGAAAACTTGATATTGCAATGCTTGCCGACAAAAAAAAGTTTTCGAAATAATAATGGTTTATTTGCACCTCACTAACCTCACTGAACCCTCAAAAAAATACTTCAAGGAAGTTTTGTAAAAGTTAAATAGCGTTTGTTCATAGGTAACATAAGCTGCGTTTTATTCGCCATCCTCTGCTAGATATCTTTAGCTAGCAACGATAATTGTATAGGAAAACAAAAACAAAATCGTAGACTTAGCGACTAAAATTATAGTTGCTAAGTATACAAGCAAGTTTCTTAAATGCCAGTGCTACCCAGTGAATTTGTATTTTGTCTATTGTGATTTTGTATTTTGACAATTTTGTCAATTATGAAGTTTGAAATTAAAAAAAAATATTGAATTTTACAAAAAAAAAAAAATTGAATTTAACGGAAAACATTCATGTTCTTATTCTTTTTTTAAATTCAATTCAATTAATTTTTCAAATCAGTAAAACCACATTTGTGTAAACACCAGGATAACCTGGCAAGGCACAACTATTTCCCCAGGACACAATGCCAGCCAATTAATTTTTAAAAACAGCAAAACCACAAAAAAATGACATATCTGACGTAGCCAGTGCTACCCAGTCAGCTCAAAGGCAACTTAGCAACTTGTCGTTTTATTCGTACATAGATAGCGACTTGGCCAATAAAACGCACCTATTGTTTTCATTAAAAATGACTCTTAAAGGTATACGAAAAAAATATATGCATCAATAAAAAGCAATCAAATCACCAGAAATTATTAATATTCTAACTACGTATAAATAAACACCAGTCGAATTTCCAGTTCGAAAATTATGGACACATGCACACTACATAGGGTGGAGTGAAATTGTGCAAGTCATAATAATTCTTCAAAAATTATTATTCGTTAGTATATACTATTGCTTAATATAAGGAATTATCGAAATAAGAGGCACATGTCCCAAGTTTGAAGAACCAAAGGCAACTACTAAAACAATATGATCTTCAAAAATAAATCGCGATGACTTGTTCTTGAATAATCTTATAATTATATTTTCTTTCGAAAATATATAAAAAGCATTATTCTATCTAATTTAATGAAAAGCTTGTCCAAAAATTATTTGTAAACATATCTTTATATATCACCGGGATTTAATTTTCTTATAAAAAATGCTACTGTTTAATTTTAGGACACTTAAACTAAAAATTAGTAATGTGATTTTTGTCAAAATTACATATCGGAAATTTGTGTAAGCCAAACAAATCCATTTTCACAAGAACTTTTTTATTAAAATTTATTAAATTTTTGGACGACTTTTATGATATTTTTCTCTATAAAAATAATTTTGATTACTTTAATTTTAATGACCTTTTACGTAGCACTTTAATTTGTTATTTTTCCAAAAATATTTTTTCATTGGAAATAACTCTCAAATCATATATTCCATATACTGAAAAATTTTTTTTATGACTTTTCCTCTATATTTTGCACTGCATTTCCATTTAAACAATTTTCTAAATAACAAAATGTGCCATTTTTTTCGATGATTAAATTCAAGCTATATTATGTTTGAGATATGTGTCGCTGAATTCGAAACTAAACGAGAAAATCTTCGCTGCTTACTATTATGTAGTCAAAAATATTCCGAAAAATAAGTAAACATCATAAATGCAGACAAGAGATTTTTTGCATGTTTAATCTGTCTAAAATAAAAAATGATATAGATGCTAGACCCAAACCAATTTTGGCACTTAATTTTATTCCAATAGTGGGTGATTTTATTTATTTATTATCAACGAAAATTGGATTTTCTCGAGCCTATACTGCCGTTAGAAGCGCAAAACGCGTATCACAAAAAAAAAATACGTTTCAAGATAACTGATGTTTTATTTAAGTTAATTTGTTGAAAAATCTGTAAAATTGAGACAGAGAAAATTCTCTTAGGAGATTATATGTTTGAACTAAGATAACAGAATTTGAAGAATAACTTATATGAATTTTTTTGAGATATGCCTTTTGCGCTTCTGAAGGCAGTATAGTAAACAAACTAAAAAGGTTAAAATTTTGAAATCTTTTTCTGCTAACTTATGTAGATCAACATGACGTATGAGTAACTTTTAATTTAAGTGCATAAAAAATGCATTGCTTATATTTTTGTAATTTCATAAATCAACTTTAAATGCTATAAATGGTTTAGGTACCAGAACATGTACAACATTTCTAATAGCAGGCTATGAATCATAATAACATAATAAAGAAAAGTTTATTTCCTCAAAAAATACACACGTAGCTTTTTTCCGATGCAACTTAGAAAAATAATTCAGTTGAGTTTTGAAGCTTCAAAATATAATAAATATTTTTTTAATGGCTGCTAAGGAACTGCTGATAATTTTTTTAAAAAAATTAAGCCAACAATAAATTAGATTTTTCTATGTGAGAAAAAAAAATTACCTTTTTTATTTAAAATCATTTAGTCAACTGCTATGAAATCTATTTCTGATGTTTTTATTTTAATATTTTAATATTTTTTTTCACTAAACGTTTACTTATAACTTAAGTATTTCGTTTGAAAGTTTTTTCCAGTTTTTATAAATTATTTCAAGTAATTTCTGATTTTGTTTATTATTTTTGGTAATTGATGATATATTTTTTTATATGAATTAAGTTGCACTAATTAATATTATTTTTTACGCACATTTTAATACAACTTTTATTTTTGTTATAATTAATTAATTATATTGGTTAAATTTTACTATAATTGATCAATTAAATAGTTTATATAAATTTTTCTAATATTAACAATTTTTATGTACAATAATAATTAACACATACACCAGGTCATAACAGCACTATAGCAACAATGTCGCGTGTTAATTAATACAATTTTAATACATTATATATTTTTTTTAATGGAATAACTTTGTTTTATTTTTAACACATTTTATTACATTTTTTTTTATTATTCCATTTATTTTTAGATTGAAATTCCTTCCCGTATAGTTTTTTTTTTGTAATAACTGAATTTATTTTCAGAACTTTAATTAACACAAACACACACACATGCAGCCAACTTTGCATAAACTATTTATGTAACTGTGTATGTTTAGTTTTGCGGCCACTTATCGTAATTTTTCTTTCTATTTAATTAAGCTAGGTTTTCTATTATCTTTTATAATTAAACTTTTTTTTCTTTTTTTTTTTGTTTTAATTAAAACGAACACGCGTGCAACACTTTTTTTTGGACTTCAGTCCATGTGAAACGTTCGTCGGCTACTGAACCGTTTTTCCGATTGACGTAATCCTTGTTCACCAAAACAAAATTTCCCAGTATTTTCATTTCGTTCGCAAATATCCCATGCCGTGCAGGTGCTGTTGCTGTTGCTGTTGCGGGAAAATATGAAAATGCGCATGCAAAGGAATTTTTCCTTAATGTTGCTAAATCCATGAGTGTTGCATGTCGTCGCATGCATGTATTTGTGTAAATTTGGTTTTGTGTGTGTGTGTGTATGTGTGTGTGCGTATGAGTGTTAATGTGTCAGTATGCTTTTTTTGTTGTTGCGGCGTGTCGCAGGAATATTGTAAGGGAAAATAGCAAGCGAAAGAAATAAAACCAACAACTGCCGTACTGTAAACATTAAATGTGTCATCAGCAGGTCGGTCGGTCGGTCGGCCATAACCTAACCTAAAGGAAAATCTTGTGCACTTTCGAAGGAAGTTTAAAGAGAAGAAATGAAAAATAAATAAAGGGATATTTTTTTATTTAATTTTGAGAGAATGAAACTTCAAACATATAAAGATTAATATATTGTAATTTTGTTACTTTAAGGATTGTATTAAACTGCATTTTCTTTAAAGTAATTTTTTGAATAATTTGAAGCGAAGTAGTGAATATATTGATCTAAAATTATATGCAAAAAAATACTGATTAATATTTAACTCACATAAAAAAATCTTCAAAAGTATTATTAATCAAGAAAATAAAAACTACAGAACAAAAATGGGTCTAAATAAAAATTGATTTGTTCATAGATAATCAAAAATATCTGGTAGTTACTGTTGCGTAGCCAGGGGTGTTCATGAGCATAGCTCTTTCCTTGGGCGAAGAATTAATTAAATAATATTAAAATAATATATTTCTTTAAAAAATTATACATTTTTCCTTCAGCTTAGCTGCAGAAATCATGCTCATGTGCAACCTTATGTCAGCTGTATGATTTTGTAATTACTAAATTGTAAGTTGAGGTTTTTCATTATTTTGTAGCTTTTTGTATTTTTTAAATAATAACGCAGGGACATCAGGATCTTTTTTAAACTTAGAGAGCCAAAAGAAAAAAGGCGACACATTTCTTTTTTTGCACCAATTTTTTTCAGATGGCTTTCTCTCACCCACGAGATTTCCACTTTGAGCTAAAAGGCTGATCCCAATGCCAAAATCTCGCTGCCGCAAAATGTTATAAAGTTTATGACAGGCATTGAAAACATTAGTTCACTATATCCAGTCACGACTGTACTATGATATCAGCTGTAAACCATATTTCAATATTAAGAAAACTAATAAGAGTTTATACAATGGTTTAGTATCCGATTGACCGAAAACATTTTACTAAGCTTACTAGGAGTTGAAAAGTTAACGAAACTGGAGTACGCCCACTGATTCAAATTCAACCATTGCAATGATAATACAAAACAGTTCAGTACCAACCTTTACAACAAAAAAAAATTAAGCGATTATGTTGTGTTATAACAATTAAAAAAGAATGGAACTGTTTCGCCTTCACCTATTTTGTATATACTTAGAGTAGTTACTAGGGTTTCCGTAAGAAATTTATGAACTGAGTAAAAGTTTCATATCTTAAAGTACGAATTTGTTATTCGAGAAGGCAAACTGTTGCTATTTTTCTTAGCACCCCCTTTTCTACAATATTTTTGAGACCTTCACCTCATCACGGAGCAAAGGATCTCCACCATACTTCACTCATGATTTCAAGTCTTTCCAACATTTCCTCGATTTCCATTTTTGACTCCAATGCTTACTGCAAACTTCAGTTCGTGTCAGAACTCAGCGAAGATATTTGTTGGTGAGCACTTGTAAATTGTGTAGCATAGCGCTGTTGGTGAACCAAATCTTGTACTCGCAAGACCTGGCTTCACATTTATGTCAAATAGTTTGAGCTTCATCGTTGCGCACAGAAATGAAAACTGACTGAAAAAAGTGACTGGCTGGCCAAAAAAAATTAAGATATTTTTCCACTTCTTGAATGTTAAATTCTTCTGTCATGAACCTTTTGCAAATGTACATGTTTTTTTTTTTTTTTTTTTTTTTTGATATGTTGACCTAATCCTTCTGATAAATATCTGATGGCAGTAAGTTTTTCTGGGAGCCCATAGAATGCATAATTTAAAGAGCTTAGAAGTTTACATTCTCCAGTATTATCAGCTATTGGGAAGATGCAAATGGCATTATTATCTTCAAATATGCATAAGCTCCATGGCTCAAAACCACACAATTAATATGAATCCTCTTCCCATCGAAAATGAGCTATTTTAATTTATAGATAATGAAGCGCATCATCGTAGTAGCTGACATATGAGCTTAGTATATCTATGTATATTCAAATTTACACTCTACACCAAGAATATTCAGAATTGCGTGAATGCCAAAAAAAAGAGCACATGTATCATCAGCTAGAAAGTGATGTTAACTACAATATTTAACTATCGCCTTGGAGTAATTAACACTTTGTTGCACTCAAATACACCGACTCTTATAAACGAATTTTTGACCAATTAAGTCACCAAAATTTCCTCAAAGTTAGACATAAATGAAAATATTAAAAAACTGTGTCAAATACTAACATCATCAGAGGTTTTTGCACACTCAATTCCAAGCTTAGAGTAAAAAGAAAAATATAGCAACATAACGGTTAACATAATAGTTGCTGTAAATGTAAATATAATCCCTTTTGCCGGTGCAGCGCTCTCTTTTTCGCTGTTTAGCTCTGTTATACTGACATGCAAAATAAAATCCCACTATTTAGAAGTTTATTTTTTCTTCTACTCTGCATTCCTGGGAATAAGGACAATTTAAACGTACAAACACGCACACATACAAATGGGACACAGTGTGACACAAATATATATCGTGATTTTGGAAAGAGTAACTTCACAATAAATAGAATAACAGCAAAACTACAACAATTTACTGAGCGTGAAACACAACAAGTTTGGAGTTGGAAAAGAAAATGAAGTTGGCTGCGACATGCAACATATCATACAGACCAAAAAGAAAAAAAAAACAGTAACATGAGTGTGAATTTTTTTTTTTTAGAATATATGTATTTATGTTAGTACCCTATTATCTTTGAAATTAACGCACACATTCGACTGAAAGAATTCCCGCCAAGTACAACGATGAGCACTTCCAGCAATATGCTCAAGAAATGTTGATTATTGTGAGCAAAAACGAAAAACTGCATTGATGCTCATCATGTTGTTGTTTTAGCAGTAACACACCCAGCCAACATATGGGTATTTCTGCAGAAACGTCAACCGTTAGTGAAAAATCAAAAATGTTTGAAACTTTGATTTAAGCTCCAGGAGTGAAGTAAAAATATTTGAATTTGTATATACATATATTATATATAAGTTTTATCAGTGTTGACCCACAAAAAAATGGTCTCAAAGATTAATTTTTTTTCAACTCAATTTTTTACAAATTTAGTAGTCTTTTTTCTTTAAGCAATAAGATAAATTAAGAGAGTATTTTTATTGCAATTGTATTTAAAAATGTGTCTTACAACCACAACTAAATAAATAGAATGCTACAAGAGCGAATGAAGTTCGGATAACGGTAATTTTTCAATTTGTTTTAAGTCAAGTTTAATGTCACGTCCGTATCCCCAAAACATCATTTGCTGTTGCCATTAGAATGTTAGCGGTCATACATGATTGAAACTCTATACCTTAAACAAGTTCATAGTGCACTAAGAAAATACATATTTATTAACTGTCAATAAAATACATCGAAAAAGTTATAAGCGTCTGAAATTTGTCACGTCCGCTATCGTAAGTAATAAATGTGATACAAAATTATTTTTCTACTTAATATAAATTTTTGGAAATTATTCAGAAAATGCTACACGTCACCTATGACCTTGTCCTAGAAGTATGTTATTTTTGAGGTTATTCTGAGCAAGTATATACATATAGGAACCGCTCGGTCCTCCTTCATATTTTTTTTGGGCTTAAAAGTCGGTCTCAGTTTGATATATTCGGAAAATGTTACACGTCGTTATGTTATTACTGAGGTTATTCTGAGCAAGTGTATGTACAAATGTAGGGCTCGCTTGGACCTTCTTGAAATTTTTTTTAGATTGAAAATCGCATTCTTAACTATTTTTTATGTTCAACTACTGTAGCTAGCGAAGCCAGTGTGGGACGTATTGGAGAACGTAAGCCCGAACCGACTGAATTCCGTCCTCTTACCCTAACTTTTATGTAAGAACTGCTGTGGCTAGCGAGCTGGATATGGGCCGACCACGCCCTATATACACTTGCTCAAATAACTCTTAAAATAACATATGTATTTCAAGGTCATGAGTGACGTAGCATATTCCGAATGAATAAAAACTATTTAAATTACTTAAAAGCACAAAATTATGTGTTTCACTACCTAAATTATTGTAAGGGAAAAATTTGTCACGTCCGTAATGTCACGTCCGTAATGTCACGTCCGCTATCACATTTTCGCTTGCATAAGAAAAACTAAAACAGATATTCTTTGATAAATAAGTGCATTATATAAAAGAATAGTTCAGCTTTATTTTACCATTTTTAGAAATAAAAATTTTTCTATCATATTTCGCTGAAATTCGCATAAGCACTTCCATTTTGTGTCACGTCCGTATCGCTTTATATTGATTAATATCTTGGAACTGCATGCTCGATCGGGCCCATTATTTTTCCTAAATATAGAACTCCCTTAGTACTATACAATAAGCTAAGTCTAGAGCACAACTTTCCATTGAACTTTGTTTTTTCATTAAGTCATCCGTACGAATGTCACGTCCGTAGCTGCAGAAATACCCATGAAAGATCGTTTTATCTTATATACGTTAAGTTTATTAATCTTCTAGAAAAGATAATATATCAACTTAAAATATTTATGTGGCATACTTTAAGGCATTTCTTATATATCATTTATTTTAAGGACTATGATTTCACATAACTTTTTTGTTATTTACATTTGCAGTTTTTGAATTAAAACGGGGTTTTTCGGAAACGTAACCATATTAACATTTTATTCTAAAATACAAATATTGCTATTAAATATGGAAAAATAAGTCAGACAAATTTGTCCACACGGCACTGCTGCCAAACTTTTCCCCGAAAATTTTACAAAAACTCTACATTTTTAGAGAGAGTTTCAGCATTGATGACGCGCTATCATAGTTACTCGTAGCAACATTGACGAATATCGAACATCAAAATTTTACAGCTGCTAACCTCATGGGAAAGAAAAATAACTTTGGCGAGTCGCAGCTTCTCCGGAACATAATATCGTCTAACAACAGAATATGAACTCTCGCAGAACTGAAACTGTCACCGCGACAAAGAGCCATACTTGTGCAATTGAAAATATTTGCTGGGCAACAACAAGCAAACATTTTCGCACATATACAACACACATTTACACTCATACAATCTAAAACAGATGTTTTCCTTTGCTGCAGAAATACATTGCGTTGAAAAAGGATAACAAACTGAAAATAAAAACAAAAGAAAATAAAAAAAATCTGGGACACTATGCGGGCCAAAAAGAGGCGCGTATTGTTCTTATAAATTGTTTTCGGTTCATTCCATTAAGTAGTATCAGATAAAAGAGCATGGTTATTAACCATTGGTTAATGACGAGCAAGTTACTTAAGTTCTTGTTTTTTTAATAAAATAAAAAATGAAGGCAAAATTTTGTCAAAAGTCTTCGGAAATATTGTGCTTAAAAATGTATAAGTTCTTGTATTGTTTATTTTTTGGAGGTTCTATGATTTCAATATTTTTGGAATTTTTTCTTTGGTACATCATTTAATGCCTTATATGTAAAAAATTACAGTCTTCACTAATCTATAGAAACCGATAGTTGGGGGCAAATTAAGGTACATTTCCAATAACTAAAACATTTTTACCCTATCCTCGAAAACTTTAAGGGCCTCTTTATGAATCACGTTTCGTCTCGTTTCGTCTCTAATTTTTAAGCCAAAAGATATGATAGCACGATTTTTATATTTGATAATCCATTAAACGCAGGTTAGATATTTTTGTTTTCATTTGAAATATAATAGCATATTTTCAGGCTTGAAAATTAGAGACGAAACGAGACGAATCGTGATACATAAAGAGGCGCTAAGACTCAGAAATTAGTTAACAAAAAAGACGATTGGAGCCTGGCTCGATTGAAATTGTTCTTTAAAAAAAATGGTGCAAAAAACTCGCTAAGAGTGTCAGTCAGTGCTAGACAGGTTGTATTAAAGTTTAATTTTCGATCTTTACTAATTGATTCAAGAATTTTTTTTTGTACTGATACTAGATAAACTTGATCTCACTAAACAAACTTGGTTCCAAAAACATTGCCTGAATTTTTATGTGACTTAAGATTTCTGACGACATACCTGATCATCAAAATAAATCAAGAATTACATTTTAAAGAATTAATCTAATCTATGCCATCCTCTGTAAAATATCCCTAACACATTTTTGTTTTTAGCTCAAAGTAGTATAGGAAATTAAAAATTGTTTTTGTGTTGTCATATTTCGTATCACACGAGCGCCTTCTTTACATTTTACTTCAAAACAACGGAAAAAAAGCTTAAGCATACTTTTGGGAGCTACAAACGCATTTTTGTACCCTTTTATTTTTGATATAATTTTTCTTTTGTGTTTTTGTCACATACGAAAAAAGAATTGAATAAGAGAAATATTGCATTTGCGTGAAGTATTGTTGACAGCTAAACACGCGCTAAACGTAAATATGTAATATACGAGCATACTGAGAGATTTAAGTGTTACTTTGTGTGGAGAGATTTGAAAGTGGCAATGTTTATGTTATCAAACTTAAAATTCATTGCACATTAAAGCTAAATAGCAGATGGTTTCTAAAAACAGCCATTGATGTGTAGCAATACTCATTTTGAAGAGGCATAAACAAATCGCATTTACCATAGAAATTTGTATCATCAAAGTATCATTTGTCACATAAATGCTGGGGACTATTTAATTAATCACAAAATATTCATTTAATGAATGATGCTGCATTCGAAATGTGTCCTATATGTTAAAATAATCCAATCACAAAAATATACTTTATAAGCTTTCTTCAGCTTGGCATTGGTATCTTCTTCTAATACTATTTATTGGGAACATAAAAATTTTCAATTTCCGAAGCAAATCAGTTAAGTATTTGTAAGTCACTGTTACTCTTTTGGTCGAAAATATGACATGTCCAACTAGTTTTTGAGTTTGAGAAGTGAATGTCACCTGCATAGTGGCCACGCTTAAATCTAGATATCAAGAGAATTATGATTAAGTCCAGCACAAACAAAAGTCCTATTATTTAGCCCAAAACTTTTATGTAATAACTAAAGCCTTAACCAAAATAGACGTGACGAGACGATAGCAACTAAACGAACGTTATCACTCGTTACGTCTGTTTAGACATTTAACGCAATATGTTACGTTTGCCAACGAATCGAAGCAGCTGTTATGACGAATAGTCACGGTTTCAAGTTCGGTTCTTATGGAACAATACTTCTCGTCAGAATGTTTCGTTCACTTTCGATCAGTTAAGTACGTTCATTTTGATTATAAACATTGGTTTCCATATACTCGAATTTACTCGTTACGTCTCGTCATGTCTATTTTGGTTTAGGCTTAAATTGGGATCCAAAAGTAGTTGGCCTCATCGCGGTTGTTGCCTTAACCCTATCTCGATCTCTATTCATCTATTTACATACAAAATTTTATCAAAATCGGTTAATTAGTTTAGCTGTGAAAATATATTTACTGGTTAAGGGCGTGGCACTGCTCAATAAAAAACTCTTATCTTTCCTCAAGGCTCAATTTGTCACTGCACAAAATTTTATCAAAATTAGTGAAGCGGCACAGCCGTGACAACATCATTTCTCATTAGAGGCGATAGCACGCTTACTAAAAAAACAAAGAGTTTTAAATACCCATCCTTATATCAAGATATATTTCAAAAAATCGATTTATTAATTTACCTGTGGAAACGTGCTTTCCTGTTAGAGGCGTGGTACCGCCTATTATTGACAAATAAAATTGCAGGCGATTCTTCATATAATGGTAATTACAAAGCCCATGAAACTATCAATTGAGTTAAATGACTTTTTATCTTAGATATATACATTTTGAATATAAATTCTTCGGTTTCAATTTGCGATATTGAATTTATATGCTTCATACAAAAATATATAATTTGTGCAAATATTGTTTGTATAAAAATGCGCCGCCTTTATAATCTATAAATAGCTAAAACAAAAATCAAATTAAAATAACCTCTTTGTAGTTAGGTTATCTTCTCTTCTAATATACTTGGAATTCAGCAAAGATAAGCTCCGAATATATTAATCAGCAAACAAAAAAATTTACCAACTTAACTCTTAGTTTAGTTTAACTTGCTAACATAGAAAGTGCTGCAGAAGTATAAAAATATTGACTCCTACGAAAATGTCTAACTGGACTTGGTTAATACTGTTCGTAGGACTATTCTACTCATGCTACGCTGCAAATGAGGAACTACCTAAAGGAAATGCTACAAATCAATCAATAGAAGAAGTTTTTCTGAGTGAAAAAGGAGCGCTTCAACTTATGCAACAAATAAATGATGTCTATTGGGAGAGCGCAAAATCTTTGCGTGAATTCGCCGATGACACTTTAAGTCCCGAAATTCTAATGCGCGAAAGATTACGTTCATTTCATCAAACATTAGAAAAATATGATTGGAAAAATTTTACTGATCCTTTACTCCGTCGACAATTTGAAGTAATCTTACGTGGTGCCAAATATCCACCATTGAATTATAAATTTAAAAAAGCAACGCGTACGCTGAAAGCTATGTCACGTCAAAAATGGGCATGTTCTAAAGATAATCCAAATCGTTTTCAATGCAACTTAGCTTTTATACATCAAATCAAGACTATCTTTACGAATAGTGATGATCTTGATGAGCTTAAATATTACTGGAAGGAGTGGCGCAACAAAATGCCTGCCGAAGTAAAGGATGCACTGCACTATTATATTGGCTATTATCAAAATATGAGTACACCAGAGGCTACGGCTTCCTCCATATGGTATGACCAATATGAAGATCCAAACTTTATACAAGAACTTGAAGGTTTAATGGAAGTTTTACGTCCATTCTATCGTGAAATGCACGCACATGTTAGACATGTCCTTGCTATACGGTATGGCAAAGATGTTGTCTCACCGACAGGTTTAATACCACACCATTTACTGGAACAAGTGACTTATCAGGCTTGGAAGAAATCATCAGTGTTGCGCAATCCATTTCCGGAACAGAAGCTACCTAATCTGCAAGATGAATTAGACGAGGCCGGTTACTATCCATTCGATTTGGTGAATATAAGTGCACAATACTTCGGTTCAATAGGCATGCGAAATTTGACTGAGTGAGTTTTAAGGTTTTTAATTTAAAGCAGAAAGATTACGATTTTTTTCTAGAGAATTTATGCGCGATAACTTTATCGAAATGGAACCTGGTACGGGTGGACCCGATTGCAAATCACGCATTTTTGACTTCGGTGAAATTGCGCTACACTACTGTCCGAAAGTTTATTACAAAAAACTTTTGCAAAGTCACGGTGACATGTCACAGGTGCAGTATGCTTTTGCGAAAAACAACTTACGTGTTGGCTTAAATCAAGAGGCCTGTCCAGGCTTTGGTCAAGCCTTAGGTGAAGCAGTCATTTTGTCAGCGTCAACACCACAGTATTTACAAAAGCGCTTGCAACTTTTGAAGGAATATGAATATGATGACTATTTGAATTTGAACCGCTTATATAGATTAGTGAGTGATTATTCTTTATTTTATGTATAAAATATTTAAAAGTTTAAATTCATCTGATTTCTAAGGAAGATCGCTTAAAATTTTACGTACGAAGAGTTTCTTGGAAATATTTTTTTTTTTCATTTTTCATAAGTACAAATAACCCAAAATCAAACTCAAATAAATCAGTTTCAAAAGTTATAGCTATCCAAGATGAAGAGCGCCTTATATAACAATTTTTCTAGATTCGTAAGGTTGTAGCACATACTAGATCCTTCTTAAGGGTTAGAACATATTGCATGGAATGTTGCATAGTTTCTTTTCAATTATTATGAATTCAAAAATCACGCTCATTACTAATACCAGGTGGTAACGCCATACCTGTTTATTGAGCGGCTTCAGCGACTTGCTTCTCGGATTCATGTTTAACTAATCGAAATAGAATCATTTGTTAAAACCCAACTGAAAACACAACAATTGAATTTGGCAACATTTACTTAAATAGCTCTCTATATAGCATTTTGCAGCTCATGCTTGTATGGGAGGTGTCACGCCCTGTTTTCGGAATACACCAACTTATTTCTAACGCTAGGCCAAACCATTTCTTGTGTTTGTGTGAAATTTGATTTCATTGTCTTAAATATGTAAGTCTCTCGGTATCGCGTTTTGAAACTTTTGGTTGAATGGGAGGTACCATGCCCTCTTATATAAATTTGCCAAGTTTTTTTCTAATACTAGACCGAACCATTTTTAGTATTGATGTGTATGAAATTTGGTTCCATTATCTTAAATAATTCTATCAGTATAGCACACGGTAAGTGCCACGTCCTCTAGACAAAATTCGTCAAATCTTTGTCCATAGCTTCTCTAAGTTTTTCTTAGTATTTGTGAGAAATCTGGTTACACTAGATCAAATAACTCTTTGAATATAGTATAGTAGGCGTGTCTTTTATCTTGTTTAGTTTTTTCGTTATCGTAATTTTCATAGACACACAGATAGATTGACACTGTTAAATCGACATAGGTGTTAATAAATATACATCTGTACTTTTCTATATCTGGCACGCCCCCTTCTAAGCGTTACAAATAAAATACCAAGGTGAATATACACTAAGTTTAAGGTAGGGTCGGCCATTTACCCTCCCGCGGTCACAATCTATGAAACGTGCCAACATTCTTCACGCCATGCAGTTGCTGATTTCTATGCGCTGGTTCGTTTTAAAAATGAATATGCAAGAGACCCAGTCGGAATCAAACGTGCAAAAACAAAACATATGTGCGCAAATGAGTTGCGCAATGCCAGTTGTGAAAATTTCAGGTCAAAGACACTATTTCTGCGAAAAGCTATTTTTTACACATGTATTATTGGCTTATAAAAAAAATGAGAGACTAAAAAAACTGCTCTTGTGTGCATCGTTGTTGTAAAAAAAATTCTTTTTCATGGAAAAATAGTTTTAATTCTCGGAAAAGTACTTTTTGTTTTTATTGATGAATTTTGAGTTTAATAATTTTTTGTGTAGCCATGCGATGCTTTCGCAGTTTATTTATTTATTTACATCAATGATGCACGAATTTCTACTGGGTAATGTTTTCTTTATGTGGAAAAGACATTTATACTCATGCTTTTTTTTTTGTTTTCCTTAAAACATAAATAAACATACTAGCGCGAAATTTTTGTTGTAAACGTCAGCGCGTTGTCGACTTTTGGGCACCTCAGTTGGCTATCCCTAGTGTAAGGTATAACATTAATAAAAATCTTAAACCTTTAAAAGTTTTTTGAGACTTTCAGGGTAATTTTTCAGATTAGCGACTTTATCGATTTTTTCTAAAGCCAAATGACCCGTAAATTGAAGGAGAAAAAAAAGACACTTGAAAAAATTTTTAAAAAGGATATACAATTTTTGGTATGGTCTTCCTAAGCAATATTGTTAAGTTCTTACAAATGGCATTTAGGAAAGTTGAATTGGTTCTTATATAGATACACTGATTATATTTTATTTGTATGTAGGAAGATATTCAAAAATAACTACTCAACTACTTCTGTGGACATTCAATATCACCCGCTGAAGAAGCATTAGCGTCACTACTCATTTAAAAATCACCTTTATTTATTTGATTTTAACAGGCCGTTCACACTATGCTAACGCTACCAACATACTTTGTACATGAGAAGCTTTGGGTTGACATGATCGAAGGTAAAGTTAATGCTAGCAACTATAATTGTCACTACTGGAATCTAATGCAGAAGTATATGGGCGTAGAAGCACCGCTAAAATCTGACGCAAATGCATATGATATGCCGTATAAATTCTATGAAGGCATTGTGGATCAGTACAGAAGCACGAAGTATGGCCATCTTTTTTATAATAACAAAGAGTACTTCAACAAATAAATGCTTCTTCTCAATTCCAGAAAATTATTTGGTGAATTTTTGGGTTATCAAATCTATCGTGCTATTTGTTTGGCCACTGGTGAATTTCAACGTGGTAATGCTTATAAAGTATTGGACAATTGCGATTACTCCAACAATAAGCATGCGGGTGCACTTATAAGGTACAAAATTTAAAAAATTTCAATTATTTTTAAGTGCTGTTTAATTCAGTTTCAAACTGTAATTTAATTTGTAGAAAATTGTTTGATGAACTGTTAAAATTGATTTGATTCATAGATTCATAATTATTTTTTTATTTATATTTGAGTTGAACTTGATTTCATGTTTTAATAGAAACTTAATTTAATTTTTTCTATAGCGATATGATGTCTGCCGGCTCAACCAAATCATGGCGTGAAATAATTAAACCGCTGACCGTAAAAAAATTATCTAAACTTAGCGCTACCGCATTTTTAGAATTCTTTGAACCACTACACAATTGGATTATGGAAGATAATCAAAGTAAAAATTTACACGTTGGTTGGATGACAGCTGAGCGTAAGTATTCAATTTATTATTTGCATATTTTTTCTGTCTCTTCTTCTTCTTCTTCTTCTTGTTCATAAATCCAACTTGTAAACAAAAAATTCATGAGATTTTATTTATTTTATAGAATGTAAACATGGTCCTGCTATTGATGTCTCCCTGTCCAACAACAGCTCGAGTGTTGGTGGCAACGTGACGGAATTAGTTTGATGTTGTGTCTGACTAAGTTCAGTACGTGGCTAACGTTGAGGACACGTTTCATTTGTTTGTGTGTGTGTGTGTGTATATTCTGCTTAGTTGGTGTTTGCATTTGAAAACAAGTCGCAAATGATGCCAAATATTTTATGAATATTTAATAATAAAACGTGATTTTCTAATATAATTGAAAAATGTTTTCCAATGAATTTATTAAAATGGTCAAAAAGAAGTTTCAGTCAGAAAAAGTGCAGTTTTTTTGTATTGAAAATCTCGGACATGATCTGGTGGAAGCAAGCTAAAATATGACATAAATGTCAACTAATATGGTGTACGTCATCTACGTTTCTTGTAGTCTAAATACTCACACAAACCTTAATGTTGAGATGGAAATGAGAACACAGGTTAGAAAAATTAAGTTCCGATTCCTTCCATCAAATCACGCATATTTTTTAAGTGATTTCATTCTTATCTTTCTGATTGAGCGATTCTTCCCCAATCCAAAATTAATTTTAATGCCTTATAAAACATATTTTTTCACAAAAACAAACCCAAAGAAAAAATTATTAAGAAAAACTAAAAGATCGCAGAAAGCAGTAATTTGAATCCGTATAAAACGATACAGAAACTTAATGCTTCTCTACACGATTGTCATATTTAAAAAAAGGCGTTCATTATCCTTTTGAATTTTTTCTTAGAAATCGACTTTTATTCCCAAAAAATGTTTTATAAAATACCATAACATTGTCCATTACAGAAACACTTTGTTGCCACTCTACTTCCAGTGATGAATACAACAAAAACGCGTCACACTTGCTTTTGCAATGCTAGAAAATAAAATGAAACATCTGATATTTGATAAGTGACATATTAACTTTAAGCAGCTGTAAGTGCTTTTACTTATACTGACAATGAATATCGAAAAAGTTACAACATAAATGATAAAATATTTAAGTCATTGTCTAAAATTGCTTGCAAAGTGACAAAAAATAGCACTTTAAGATTCAATTGGTCGTACGGTCTCATTTTGGGCGCGCAGTTGTTTTATGTTCACAAAAGCATTGGTGATGAACGGAATAAATCACTGACTTGTCATTGCGTGTGTTTGTGTATTTATATCATTCCTATTTCCACAAATAGATTGGACTATTGGGAATTTGGCAAGAGACTAAGCACAGATTCTATCCTTTGGAAAGGCGTCAACATATCTGTTGCAGTCTCTTCAAAATTAATAATATCTGATATGGAATGTCAACAAAACTTTCCCGTGCGAGAAATTATATTGTTTTTGTTGCTCAATTGATTTTTAATGAAAGATTTATTTTACAAATATTTTTTAAATTTATTTTTGGAACAGTTTTACTTTAAGGGCGATGCTCCTTAATAATTTTTTTTTTTATAAACATGGAGTTTTACCCCCTAAAACCGAATCTGAAAAAAAAAGTCGATCTCTTGTGGCTTCCGAGACAAAATTGGTCAAAGTTGAAAATTTCATGTAACCCCCCCCCCCCCCCCCATGTATAAATAAATTGTGTAAAGTTTTTTTTATTTATTTTTTTATATACCATATGTGCAACACCGGCCTGGCTAGCCACATAAATTATACATAAAAACTCGGGTAAGTGGAGCATCGCCCCTAAAGTAAAATTATGCCTTATTTTAAAATCAAAAGGGTTTTCAAATTAATATATCAATCAATTTTGGACAATAATATAGGAAAAGGATTTTTCCAAGAATCATTTTAGCATCGCGGCATTTACGGAAAAAAAATTAAATTTAGTTTAATTAAGGATTTTGGGGATTTTTGATCTATGCTAATACATTAACAATATTTAAATATCTCAAGTTTCGAGATTAGATTGGTTAAAAAAAATGTCTCCAATTTTGGGGCCTCATTAAGAAAATGGTTTATTGAAGAAAAATAACACATATGGGTTAAACCGGAGGTCAAGAAATTGAAACCAAAGGACGCTCGCTTGATTAAATATTTTTTTCTTATTCTCAAACAAACAAACTTTGTCGTTCGGTTTGTAACGCTTAGAAGAGGATGTGGCAGGTATAGAAAATTAGGTATATTCTTGATCAGCGTTAACACCTGAGTAGTCATAAATGTTTGTCTGTCTGTCTGTGGAAATCACGATTGAATGAAATTTAGCACACAGACCAAACTTGACAAAAGATTTTTGGGATTGAAAATGGGTGAAATCGGCTTACGGACTCGACTACCGCACATTTAAAATGATATATTGATAGAGTTATTTCATATATCGCTCATTTATTTCAAGAGTGGCATAACTCAAAAAACGTGAATTTTGAGTTAATGATGTAGAAATATCCGCCATTTCATGTTTTATTTTGTGTCAAAAACTCAGAAAGGTATCTTATAAATTCGCTTTGTGAGAAAAGTTTATGTAAACATACTTTTTTGAATTCTCATATAAAAAATAACTTATTGAAAACTTTAAATGCGTTTTTCTCCCACTTTGTGTTTTTTGAGTTATGCCACTCTTACGGTAAATGAGCGATATGTAGTGTAACTAAATCTCTAACAATTATGTACTAGAAAAACATAGTTAAGCTCTGAAAAAAAAGTTGGCGAATTTCGACGAAAGGGCGTGGCACTTTTCATGCAAGCGAAAACTTCAAAATGCTACACTGAGAGAATTATTTAAGGTAATGGAACTGAATTTCACATAAATCATAAGAATAATTCAGAGAAACTTTGGAAAAAAAACTTGGCGAAATTGGTAGTAATGGCACCTTAGATAGAAACAAAAACTAAATTCTCCACAAATGCAAAATAAGGTTTCGGTCAAGCATCAGACGAAAAATTGGCAAATTTCGAAAAGAAGGCGTGGCATCTCCCATACAAGCATAGACCTCAAAACGCTGCATAGGGAGCTATAACATTTTTCGATGTTATTAAATATCTTATTGACTTTTTCAATATATTTTGATTAATAAATTAATATTTTTCAAATATTTCAAATTTATCTCAATTTTTCAATATTTTCCACATTACTTGATTATTTCAACATTGTCAGTTTTTTAATTAAATTGAAAGATTAACGATTGACTTTATCAACGCTTACTATTATTACTATGAAGCTTTTCACTTTTTCAACATTTTTCAACTTTTCAGCATTTTTAGCCTTTTTGAACATTTTGTCCATTTTTATTAATTTAAAACAACCAAAAAAAAAAAAAAACAATTAGAAAGTGAAAAAAATTATTTTTTTTAACAAAAACAAGAGTTTTAACGCACTCCTTATGTTTCCTAATGTCCATGCATGAAAAACTTTATTAGAAGCAGCAAGTGTAGCTAAAACGAAGCTCTTTATTTAAAACAGAAATCACAGCGAGAGCAAAGAGCTTTTTACATGTAGTTTAGCAAAGTGCTTCAAAATTTCCGAAAGGATTGTATTCCATTCAAAAACTTACAGAAACTCACATTTTCGCAATCGAAATATGAGAAAGTTGTTGGCAACTTTTTTGAAATCAGCGCACTTTTTTCTATAAGGAACGATTATTTATTGGTCTGGAACATTTTAAATGCAAACCAGTGTTGATAAGAAGCAGTAACGCTCTCATTAATATTGTTTCTCCGGATTACATTTCAATAATCTTTGTATGCTAAAGTCTATTCGAAGTTTCGTTGTGAATTAGTTCAATTCTGATTTTACTCGAGTATACACTATAGAAACATTTGAAATTGTGCTTAGATTTCATGATTTAATTTTTATTTAATTAAACAATAATAAATTTAACATTTTTGACTTTATCACACATAACAAATCAACGAAGTGATAACGCATGTAAATACTTAAACGCAAGCATAGATTTTAACACTTTTTTCAATTAATATTCTAAAAATGTTGTATTTTGGATTTTATTTCAAATTAATTATCTCTTAATATCAAATAGGTCAAAGTTTGTTCGCAATGTTCTGTTCTGTGGTATTTTTGTTTTTCTAATTTTTATGAATGAAACATTTAATGGGTTTGTTTTGAGCTGATTTTTTTCTTTTTTCTAAGTAATAATTGTTTATCACGTGGAAGACATCAATGTTATTGCAAAAATAATAATAAAAATGACGTCCTTCAGACTGTTACACTTAAGTCTACTATTGGTAATATTGAACTGAACTCATCTTACCACAACTAAATATGTTCTACTTACAGCTACTAATTACATTGACGCTCATATGTCCGACTAACTCAAAATCAGCTCAGTCTAAGAAACCTTCAAGCAACACCACCACCACCACGCCCACCATAAACCAATATGAATTACTGGCCAACTCAATACTACGTAATGCTACGAAAAAAATGCAACAGATTTGGGCACGTAAGAGAGACATCTTTATTAATTCAACAAAAAAGAGCTACAACATTATCAATCAAGTTCCTATAAAAGAACAAATCGATAATGACTACCATCGCTTGGTTTATGAGTTGGCAGGAAACCTTAGTGTGATCCCAGTGGCGCAACTCAGTAATGAAACTTTACGTAGTCAGGTGCAACGCCTTTCGAAATTGCAATTGTATGGCTTGGAGAAGAAAAACTACGATAATGCTAAAGAACTATTGCGTATTATGCAGAACTTTTTAATCGTTCGCACAATTTGTTCCAAGAAAAACTCGGCCAATTGTAATACTCCAATGATGCCGATGTTACCCAATATAATGTCACATGTAATGCATGCAACAAAGTTAGCAGATGTGGATTATTATTGGCAAACATGGCGTCAGGCGTTGAGGGATAAAAACGCCAAAATGGTGTTTATTGAATATGTGCGTGCCTTGCGTACGGCAGCAACATATAATGGTGAGTTTAACCTGCTATACATGTTAGATCTTAAACAAAAATCAAATGTATTCTATTCTATACTATTTCGATTCTTGGCTTCCAATGAAGGCAACTAGACACTAAACAGAATGTTCTCAACTTTGACATTTGTAAAAGATACTTATTTTAATTTAATTTTAAACGTTTAACTTTTATAAAACACTTCCATACTGTGAAAATTAAAAGTATAAAAGTTCCGAACCACAATTAGCTAAAAAAGAAATGCAAAAACATCAAACCAATCTCTATTAACTGTAAGTTTTTAATTTGCTTTAGTTCATGTGTGCGATCAAAAAACACCCATTATTTTCATTTCGTGATTAATAACAGCAGCAAGTGTGTCAAAATTTTTGTTTGAACAGAGTTTCGTGCATATAATTAAAGCAAGAAACAACGAGTGCAAAAAAATAAATTTTAAAATTTTTAGAGCTGTTTGAAGTTGGTCCCGTGCGCAATCATAAGTGTAAAACTTTTGGAATCTAGGCAGTTGCAAAACGACTAGACCCCTTTTTAACTGCCGGAACACAACATAATCTTTTTTGTTTTTTGCAAAGTTGTGAAGAGGGGCAGTGCACACTATAATTTTCTATTCAATAGTAGGCGGTGCCACGCCCCTAATAGAAAAATATGTTTCTATGGCTAGTGTTTTTAATGAAATTTGGTGTGGATAGAGATTAAGTCATTAAAAAAGTTATTAGAGACTCTAATTCATTTAAGTAGGCGTGGCACCGCCCATAATGTGATAAAAGCAGCCACGACTGAGCCGCTACAACAATTTTAATTAAATTTGGTATGAAATAAACTGATTGCAGAGAAAAGAGAAATTTGTTTTTAGTGAGGCGATGTTACGCTCCTTACAGGAACAAAACATTTTGCCAGCAAAAAAAAAGTTTCATATTCTTTTAAGAAAAATATTTAAATAAATTTAAATTAAAATTGATCTCACCAAATTCGACAATGATTAATATTAAATTTGTGTTTTAATTACTATATCAATCTTAAATACAAAAAATATATGAAAAATTGCCCACGTAAACCATAATGGAGAAATATGTCACGTTCACAATGTCCCGTGCGCAATATCATTATACAAGTAATGATATTGTAAGAATAAAAAGTAAATAAGATTTTTCAATCAAATGAAATCTACTAAAAAGTGATATTATTCCCAGGCCCTGATTTAGAAAGCTACCGCCCTTAGGCCAGTCAGAAATTGCCACCCCTCTTCACTAGTAAATATAGAAAAAAAATTTTGTAATATCAAAAGTGAGGACTTTTTTTTTGCTTGTTAAGATTTTTAAGTAATTTAGTGCACACAATCCCAGTATTTGCACTCTTTTCCCTCTGTGTAAATAAATTTAAAAAATTACAAAAAAAAATTTGAAAGTTCCCAATATTTGCCGCCCCTAAAATCGTGCCGCCCTAGGCACTGGCCTAGTGTGCCTCTAAGGTAAATCCGGGCCTGATTATTCCATAAAATTTTAAAATTAGTCGCATTAAAAAGTTTTGTCAGATTTCGCTGACTTCTGCTTATGTTTTTTAAGAAGACCATGAAAAACACATCCATTTTTTGCCCCGTGCGAAACGCTTTTTTATTGCCATTACTTTGGAACCAGCATTACATCGAGTATCAACTTTACTACTAAATAAAGTGCTACCAAAGAGCTATTCTTTAAAATAACAGAAGGAAAAAAATGTTTTACTTTGACTTTTATTCCACTTCAAACGTGTACAAATGTCCCGTTCGCAACCATGGAAATATCCATAGGCAAAATCACAGTTGCATTATTGGTTTATTGGAAATATTTTGGTAGCACTGACAGGAAATGGAGTTTTCCATTTCTCAATTATTTAAGATTGTAAAATTTTGTTCGAAGGGAAAAGAAATCCGAGAGAATCGTTTTCTTTCCTTCGAATATTCAGTGAATGAAAATCTCTCAATTTGCCCAGGTGACCTGCTGACCCTTGAGTGTACTATACTAACAGTAATCTACTAAAACTTATATTATTATTAAGGACACAATTAAATAACAAATAAGTTACTACCAGGAAAAAAGCTTTCCAAGGATAGATAATTCAAGCGATTGCTATATTAAACCATCATTGCTCAACCAAATGGATGCAATGGTTCCTATGCAACATCTTATGTTACGCATTTGTCCTCGCATCCGCTTACCCCAAGGTTATATGATTAAATATTCTGTTTAATTCAATCAAACAAATACCTTGAGTTGACGTCTCACCCTACAAGTTAGCAAACATAGGGTCGGCTGTCTGCAGTTACAAGTAGCTTAGAACAAAATCAATTTATAAAAAAACAAAACATGAAAATCAATATTAACCACATAGCAAATCCATTAAACTAATCACACTTACACAAAGGACAATGAAACGGCAGATTGACACTTGTGCATTTTATGAGTCTGAGTGTGTAAGTGAATTTATGTGTTAGTGACACCATTAGGGTGGTGTTGTAAACATAATGTTTTTTTCCATTTTCCATATTTTTTCTTAAAACCAAAATGTGTATTTTAAAGTCTTCTGTAAACATGACCCTCAAAAATAGTCGGCTTCAGAAGACGATATAATTTCTGTGTCATTAAGAAATCACCCGAAACACTATTTATATTTCTTCAAAAAACTCACATAAACTTTATCATATCATGGGAGATTTTTTGGATCTTCATGAACGACATTTTTCATAAAGTTCAGGGTAATTTAGCTTCAAACAAGAGTTAAAGGAATACTTAAAGGTACTTTTCTTGGCCTTCTTTTATGTTAAGAAAACTCGAGATCTGTATTCTTTCAGTTTCAATGTCATTATTAAAACATAATTCTTCTACGAAACCCCTGCTATTTAAGTGTGATAACTAAGAAGAAATTATTTCAGCTTTAAAATATTTTGTAGGAAGTTTAATAAATTTGAATGCTCTCTAATACATTTCTTTGTTTATTACTTAATACTCTCATAAATCGTTTTTTTTTTCTCAGGTCATGTTACACCATCCCGTACTTGGTATCTAAATTATCAAACGGACAATTTTCAACAAGAAATGGAGGATGTAATATGGGAAATGATGCCACTCTATAAAGAATTTCATGCTTATCTGCGCGCACAAGTGCGTATAACCTACGGTAACCGTGTAACACAGCGCGATGGCGCAATACCTCATTCAATATTGGAACAATTAATCCAACAAGCATGGCAAGGATTTGCTTTTTTTAAGGTACCATACGAAAAAGCTCATCTACCAAATTTACAACCAGCCATACAAACAATAGTAGCGGATGGAGCAAAACTGAATAAACTTGCAGCAGATTACTTTGAATCGCTCGAACTAAATCATATGTCACAGTAAGTATGAGAAACTAAATTAAATAAAACTGAAAGTCTAAAAGTATGGAATATAATTTATCGAATAATTTGCAAATTGGCGTTAGTGTACAGAAAAAAAAACAATTTATTGAATATCATTTCTTTTTTTTACAGAGGCTTCTATGATAAGTATTCACGTCTCATATCAAATCCAACATCTAACCATGAATGTAAAGCGGAAGTATTTTATTTTCCGCCTGACGTTGCACTACGCTACTGTCCTGAATTGAGCTACAAGAAGCTTATGCAAATGCATGGTCACATGGCTGAGCTGCAATATAATCTGTTTTTGAAAGAGTTGCCCTACGGTTTGGATCACGAGCCATGTCCTGGCTTTGGTGGCGCTATTGGTGAAACAGTTGTCATTGCATCGGGTACACCACGTCATTTGCATCGTTTGCATATCCTCAACAATTCATCGCTTACCGATGAACAAGCAATGAATCGTCTTTTTCGTATGGTCAGTATAGTGTGTGAGTAATTGTTTTGCACAGTGTACAGTGATTTGTTATTTGGATAGTAACTTTTTGTTGATTTTAATTGAAGTGAGTGAGTGATATTTTTGACTATTGGAAACAATCGCAAACCAATTAAACTGATACGACTTGCACAGATGTCACTGTGAACTAAGGCTGTGCAACGAGCTGGTCGAACATCTTCTAACTTTTATCATACGAGTCAAACTCGAACAACGCGATTCGTTCAACTCAACTCATGTTAAGTCAACTCAACTCATGTTCAGTTCGTTTGTTGTCCGTATCATACGATTGCAACACATGAGTTTCGAGCTACTCGTTTGTTTGAGTTTCGACTTTTTTCATTTCCATTCTTCGAACGACTTGTACAAACAAGAGCACAATATTGATATATGAGCGAACACAACGAACTAAATAAACTGAGCTTAGTCGAGTTAAACGAACTTGTTGAAGTGCTCGAAAGTCACACGTTGCAATCGTATGATACGGACAACAAACGAACTGAACATGAGTTGAGTCAAACGAAACAAGTTATTCAAGTCTAACTCGTTGCGAGTGGCAAAAGTTCGAACAGTTCGATCAGCTCGTAGCATAGCCTTAATTAATATATGTCTTATGTCCTTATCTTCTTTCAAATGAATATTTTGTGCTTAAATTTTTCTTCATTCATTTAAATTCTTCTTTTTTACATCCAGCGGTTGTATTTCAATTTTCTCAGCTCACTAAAATCAACAAATTCCTTAGAAACAAGAATATCGATGGGGTCTTTAAATCCGGTACTAAGCATCGATAGTTGAAGTAACTTTTCCTGATTAATTTTACTCACGTAGCATGGTCAGTGACTTTTGAGAGGTGGGGCAGTAAATAAAACCTTTCTTGACTTGGCAGTAATTGGATTCTTGCGAGAGAGGGAGCCGTAAATAAAAACTTTTTACTTGGCAGTAGTTGGATTCTAACCGTGATCACTTGACTGTTAATGGGCCATAAATAGGTCATCAGCACCGGAAATGTGGTATCGTATATGGTTTATCCTTGTTAAACTTAGATAATAATGAGAGACAGAGAAGGAAGAAATCTCATCGGGTTCATTTAAAATAATTTCAGTGTGATTGATAAAAATAAGACGATGAAAATTAATGCATCCGGTAATACAGGAAATCAAAAATTAAATTCATTTACGTCTGATTTTTTTTTCACTTTTGTCCATCTTTAGTATAAGACTAAATCACTGTGCGGCAGAGCAATGCGCTGTCACCTAAATATATATTTTGATAACCATTGTGGTTTCATTGTTCGAATTTCATTTATTTCTCTGATGATTTCGTTTCTGTTGCATCGCAGGCAGTTCACACTTTACTCGCCATACCACAATATTTTGTGAATGATAAATTTTTGGTGGATGTTTTGGATGGTCGTATTAGTCTTAATGAATTAAACTGTGGTTATTGGGCCCTACAATATAAATATGCAGGTGTCTCGCCGCCATCAAAACGTTCGGAGGATACTTTCGATGTAGATTGGAAATTTTATCGAGGACTTAATCCAGAAAAACCAACTACAGAGTAAATAAATTAGCATATATTCTGTGATATTAATTTATATTTTAATATACTCTTTCCTCCAACAAAAGAAAGTTCATAGCAGAAGTACTTGGTCATCAATTTTATCGTGCATTTTGTCTTGAAAGTAATCAATATCGTCCTGGTGATCCTGCCTATCCGCTGCACAATTGTGATTTCTATGGTCATCAAGGTACAGGAGCATTAATTAAGTAAGCAAAACGAAAAAAAAAAGAAACAAAAAACAGCATTTCTAAAGAGTACAATGTCTTCCTCTCATAGAAATATGATGCAGTTGGGTGCAACGAAACACTGGCGTGAAATAATGAAAATGGCAACTCACGAAACGAAACTGACAGCAAAGGGCATTTTGGAATATTTTGCACCGCTCTATACATGGCTTAAGGAGTATAATAAACATCATGGCCTAGAACCAGGCTGGGATTCGGATATAAGTGAGTAATGATGGCATTCGTATGAATGAATGGTACAATAACAAGCAGAAAATAATGATTTCTGTTCCTTTCTTCTTTTCTTGTCACAGATTGCGACAATGATTGATGAAGTCCAAGCGCCAAGGTCTAAAAAAATGTCGCGAAGTTGAGCTGGCGAATTTGTAAGGACTTTTTTTACTCTTCTTCTTTTGTTCATTTCTTTTATGATTGCAAGATTTCGAAATAGATTTAATTTTAAATAAATTTTTATTTCACTAGCAATTGACAAACTTTTTTTTTAATGTCATATGAGAGCAATTCTTGTTAGTAAATGATAATAAAACAATTCTGAAAAGTTTTGAGAAAATCAGTCAGATGTCCACACTCTAATAAAAACAATCGTTCATAGTTATGAAATTTAAAATTCGCTTTTTTGTTACTTTTTTTCAACGTGGAGTCGTGAAAGACCCCAATATGCCAGATTATTATTAAATTGAAGTGATGCCGCTAAGGGTTAAGAATTTTTAGGAAAAATTTTCTTTGGAAAAGTAAATTTATCGTTGAAAAATAAAAAGAAAATACAGTAAATATGTTTCATTAGCTATGGTAACCATCCAGTTGATTGTAAAACATATGCGAAACTGGCTGTTTTTTTTATGAAACAGATGACTTAAGTGTATCTTGAAGGAAATATGTATTTTCCTTAACATAGAATATGTAGCTACAGCATAGTTTTAAAACAAGCTCTTTTGTGTGTAACCGCCAATCATTTATTTCATACTTTTCAAACCAAAAAAAGAGAGGAAGTCAAACTCAACCTAAACTGAAATTAACCTTTTTTATAACTTTAACGAACTCACAGCATAATGCTACTATTTAAAAGTTTCTTACCATGTTTACATAAAAAATTTTGACTAAACTAAACCGGAAGAGCTTTTCACAGTTAAGTTATAGTCAGGCATACAGACACACACACACACAACAAAAAAACTCATAAGTGCAAGCAGCCACTCAAGCACAACGACTTCCTGTCGTAACTCTTTTCAACAAACTGCAACCCCCTGCATACAACACTTTACTCTTTTCGAATACATATAAGTTAACATATGAATGAATGAATGAAAATAACCTGAACCACTAACTCATCATACTGGAATGATTTTATTTTTCACTTACGTTGCCAAAAAATGTAACAGGTTCATATTTCAATAATCTGGCCACATACACACATACCCATACATTTATTAGTGTTTGTGGCAACAACATTTTGTAATATTTCAACTTTTGCCTCCAACTCTGACACCAGCGTTAAACTTCTTATACAATACTTGTAATTCAAAAAGAGTAAGATTGGCTTGATACAGTGGACTTAAAGGTAAAGTCTTCCTCTCAAATTTGGTGTGTATATGCAACTCTTATTTTTTTTTTTAATTTAGTCCACTGTTAGCAGGCACACATAAACTTTTGATCCGTTTTTTATACCCTACACACGGGGTATCCCGTACTCAGAGTCAATATAGCCATATTCGTTTGTCAGTTCGTGGATATTACGACTATGAGAAAACTCTCAATCTTCAATTATAGCACGCAGGTTTGAAAAACCAAATTGGTGTACGGAAATGCCTACTGTCCATCATCCTAAAAATATAAAAATTTAAAAAGCAGTACTGAGAGCGTTAGTAAAGATACTTGGCTGATTGAAAAGTCCCGAGCCTGACACAGAAAGGGCGCCACAAATATCAAATCCTTATTATTTTTGACACCACCTATTCTTCAAAAGGCTACTTGTGAAATTTCATTAACATCTGCCAAGTAGTTTGGTTTTCACAGCTGTCCAAAGTGCATCATTTCTGTGTTTTTTTTTTTTAACTATGGAACAAAGTGAATTTCGCATTTTGATAAAACATTGCTTTGTGATCGGAAAAAACGAGAAGAGAGCATTTAAATGGCTCTAAAAACATCACAGCACATCTGCTCCGTCGAAAACGACTGCTTACAGATGGTTTGCTGAATTTAAAATGGGTCGTACGAGCACCAGTGATGCACTACGTTCGGGCCGGCCAAATGAGGCTACCACTTCAGAAAAGATCAAGAAAATCCACCTGATCCTTTTGAAAGACCACAAAATGAAAGGGAGAGAGCTAGCAGACATAATGAAGTAGTAGTAGATCGATAGTATTTTCAATATTTTGCATGAACATTTCGAAATGAAAAAGATGTGCGCGCGATGGGTGCCGTGTTTGCTGACAATTGGTCAAAAGCAACATCGTGTCGGTGATTCAAAGCAATGGCAAAATTGAACGAATTGCAATACGAATTGCTGCCCCACCCACCGTATTCTCCACACTTGGCCTCCAGCGACTGTTATCTTTTTTCAAACTTGTAAAGATGACTCGCTGGTAAGCGCTTTCACTCGAATGAAGAGGTCATTGCCGAGACGGACGCCTATTTTGAGGAACTTGATGGCGACTACTACAAGAAAGCCATCAAAATGCTCGAGGGCCGCTATACTCGTTGTATTGTGCTAAAAGGAAAAATAAAATAAAATTTTCCGAAAAAAATATGCCTAGTAAGGGCCCACATATTTCTAACGAATACGAATAATTCGGACAAAAAAAAGTGGCACCTTTAATACAAGCAAAAATTTCAAAACGCTATATATACTTATGGGGTTATTTAAGATGAAGCAACCATATTTCATACAAATACTAGAAATGGCTCGAACTACCACTAAACGTAAAGGGGTTCGAGAAATGTGACAGCTTATGACAGTGATACGTGTATATGACAAATCGTGACTCCCTCAAAAATTTCGTAAGCTAAAAAATTTTTTAAGCTTAAATGCAGTGTAGGGCATTCAAATTTTTGGCAAGGCCAAGGATACCATCTTAACTATTATAGTTCACTTTCTTTTGATTTATATTTTTCTTGTTTTTGTTGTCAGCTGCCACTGAAGCAGCACCAGTAAAGTGAACATTCAGTCTGTTGCTTTAGGGGAAATTTCCTCTGATTTGGCTTCCGTTTTCATCATTTCTCTCACCGTTTGATTTTTTTAATGGCTGCGCTTAGCTGAATTTCATCCTGAACCAACAAAACGTTAGTTTTTGACGTCAAGAAACGGATGTGTTTCACTTTAATAACGATGGCGGTGTGTAGTAAAAGGCAATGAGGAACATTGGTGAAGACAGCTACGACATTGGCGTTGGTAATTGTTGGATTAAAATCATTACTAAATTGTGTGCAACAGCAGGTGCATATGTTTTTAGTTTTGTTTGAAAAATGAAATTACATAATTTTCTTACAAAATAACTCGATATTTTGTAGAATTATATATTATGATGAAATCCTGGTAATCGACGTGTTTAATTGAACTAACGATAAGATAGGGACTGTCATCGCTGCACTGGCAATTACATTCCGGTGGTAAAAGAAAATCGTACCTCACTTCAGAAACAGCTAAGGGTATATTGGGCAAGGGTTCATAAGTGAAAATCTTGATTTGGCTCAGCGTACACTTTCCCGGTATGATCAATTCAGGTATGTTGTCTACTCATCCATGTAGAAGTTAATGTTAAATTGCTGGATCCTTTTCTCTGTACCGTCTAGATAATTTTTAAAAACTTTATCAATCTTTTTGTACAACTTCTGAAACGTAGATAAGAGCCTGATTGGGGTGATTATAAGGCATTTGTGCTGGGTTTGGCCATGGGACTCCTGGGGTAATTAACATAAAGAATTTGTAGTTATAACAAACAAATATTGTTTACTGCTTGGTATTAGCGAAACTATTCATAAAAATAATAGAAGTAAAAAAATAATGACGAAGTTATTCAACATAAGTCTTCCTAATGGCTGGAAAATATTCATAACTTGGCCTCTACTGCAAAATTAGTTATTATTAATAAAATCTACTTCTCCGAAGAGATTACATAAGTTCGCATTGTTGCAATACTTAACTTTTAATCAAAACAAAATAAAAAAAAACATTTCGATTGCACTAGAGTTTCACTTAACGATAAAAGATCAAGATTGCACACAACACTCAGCTAGTTGAATGCACACTTAAGCATAAGTTTTTCTCTCTTGCTGATTACTTCATGATATCAATCTACCTACTTGCTTTTGTTCATCACCCACTAACTGGAAAAATAAAAATTTTCTCCCTCATTTCCAACCATTAAAAAGGCAAATTTTCATTTTGGCATATGTCCAACATTTATCTTTATAAAGCAGTAGTAGAGCAACAAAGTTCATACTTATAACCTGAACATTACAACAACGACAGAAAGTAACAACAAGTTTTATTTTTCCAAAAAAAAAATACAAAAATTCTGGTCTGGTTGTGCATTCTTCGCAATCGCTTTCATCTTTTGACCCTGCAAACAGAGAAGGGAAACTCAAAAAACTTGAACCTTGAATTGACTGAAGAGTAAATAAATAATAAGTAAGGCACATGTACATATACATACAAACAAATGTGCAAAATGACATTCGCACACACACACACACAGACCAGCTGTGTGAAGTAGGGTTCTGACTCTTGCTACTAGCGTATAACTCCATTAGAGGCGTAGGGCTTGAACCAAGTTGCTATAGCTATTTCAATCTCTGCACAGAAAAAAAAGTGACGGTTAACATGACCATAAAGTTTGTATAGTACAGTTATTTAAGTTTTCTGTAGAAAGCAAAATTTAAATTTGTTTTTGCAAAAATTAAATAAAATAATTATGCAGTAACCTTTTTTAGCACAAATATATTATTTTAAAAGAGATATTATTGGAAACGGTTCAGTCTATTTTGCACCAAACCGTTACAAACTATTTTCATATAAGCAATTTTATACAAATAGTATAGATGAAGATTTGGCAGCTATTTTTGCTTACAATTTACGTACAAAATATGGTCGGAATATTGATTTAAATTAATCAACTCTGAAGAGATAAATTACAAAATTTTAGAAGACTGTAACTGATATTACACATTTAAGCCATCTTTCAATAAGTCGTTCAACACCAAACGTCGAAGCAGCTCGTGTGAATGTTGCTGAAAGTACAGGAACATCAATTCGGGATGGCGGTCAAGATTAGGAGATTTCGAAAAGCTCTCTACAGCGTAGATTTGCAACTTCACGTTTACAAAGTTCAATTTACTCATGAACTGAAGCCAATTGACCGCGGACAGCGAAAATAGTTCGTTAAATGGATTATGGAACAAAAACAAGTGAATGCTGATTTTTCGAACAATATGTATCATCTCCAGTGATAAGGCTTCGTTAATTGTCGAAATTGTCGCATTTGGAGTTCAGAAAGTCTATAAATGCATCCAAAACGTGTCACTATCTGGATGTGGATTTTGGGCTGGAGGCATCATGTAATCATTTTTCTTCGAAAATACGGCTGGTCGGGCGATAACACATGTTCGCTACTATGACATAACGTTCCATTCAGATAATACAGTTTTATGTGATTGCAAGATATGGATGTGGACGTCCTTCGGAGCACACAACTTTCTAATGGGGTTTGGAAACCAACTTCCTTCGAAAACGTACAAGAGGCAGCAGTTCTCACTGTAGGTACTACTGCGTAAAGTTTCGTGAAATTTATCAGTTTTTTGAACACCTTAGATGGAGTATATCTCGTAGTCAGGAACTTACTTCACACAGCTCATATTTACAATGGCATAAAAAACAACGTTTTATGCTTTGCACACACATGAGGTTACATCGTTCTACATTTCAACAGTTGTTTGCGCTTTTCTGGTCAACTTGGTGTTGTATGGTTTGAATTTAAAGGCTGAGTTTATTTTACTCGTGTATGATTTTCATTTTGCTCTTGGATTTTAAGTTTTGCTGATGCAGCTATGGGATAGTAGACTTTTTTTCCATAACAAAGAACAATGTGCAGCATACTTTTCTGCGAGATAGCAAAAATTTTTCTGTAATTCAATTAAATTCAATATTTTTACAATAGTTACTATTATGGGAATATACATATGTATATCTGTATGAATTTTAAATAAAAGTGTAAGCCAAATTTTATGAAAGACTTGCGCTAAGGATACCATTAAATTGACATTAAAGTCTGATGCTTCGTAAATAAACACAGAACTGAGTGGAGGGGTTGTGAATTATTGAGCATCTTCAGAATATTATTGAATAGATGACTAAGTCAAGTTGCTTTCTTGTAGCTGTCATCCTGCTGTTGGTGATGTTTGAATCACAATTCCTGGTAAATAGCTCTACACGCAGCTGGCTGGACAAAATATATTGTCACACATCGAGTGAGTCGGTTTTGAACAAAACTGTGTATATGACAGTTCCACCATTTGAAAAAAAAATCCGTAGTGCTGAATAACTCTTCTTGTTTAGTACAAGGACAGTCTACATCTGAGAATGAACAATGTTCTACAAATGCTTCTGACCATACAAACAATGATGTAACCTCATGCTCTGAATAATTTTTTTATATATGAAAATGATTTTAATGTTTTAAAGTGTCGTAAATAGTTTATGAAGTCCAAAGGTGAGTACCTCTGCCATTCATAACATACGGCCATGACAGACTATTCTTTTTAACAAAGAATTGAACTTAAATATCGCTGTACTGAAAAGTTACGAAAATAAACTTACAAACGAATAACAAATCTTACAGATCTTCATTGAGCACTTTTACTATATTTTTAACTAAAATTGCAAAAACATCACTCTATGACTAAGGCATGACGAATTAACAAATTTTTGTGCATTTTGATTAACTCTTTTTCAGTTTTAAATATGATATACTTCTATACAATAACGTGTTTACTTTTCTCCAACAAAAAAAATTTGTGGGAGTAATTTAACCCTTATAGATCCCTAATAATTGGTCTGCACGAATAAACAGTAAAATATTTTGAAAACTCATTCACTGCGTGCCATATTACCTCAAATTGTATGAGTAGCACATTGTGGCCAGCCTCCTAGCCACGACATGATGAACCGTATTGACCACAGAAACCAAACCAAAACAAATCCAAAGGAATTTTATGCCAATTTTTGGATTGTTTGCACATTTGAAAATACAAAAAAATTAAGCTTACTATCGAATTTAAAGTGTTTTTGTTTTATGACTTTAAAACCATCAACTGATAATTTTTATTTCCCAATGTTTTACTAACCAAAATAACCGCGTAAATTTGTATTCCTTCATGTGATTCATTAAAATTATTTTCACCGTTGATGCTTATTTATGCAAGCCTCATAATGCGCACTGGATTTTACGCTAACAACAATGCAATACAAATTACAACAAAGTGTGTCATATGAAAAAATCTTGCACTGTTACACACAAATTGCAGTTGAGTGAACTTTCGATTATTCTGAACAACTGTCATATATCCCAGCAAACATTTTCGATCACAGAAAATTCATTTTTAAGTAGGCATAGCGATTATTTTGATTGCGTGGTATAACCTCAACTGATGTCAATCGATTGTTTGTTTTATCCACCTTGAAACGAATAATATAAAAGGATCCTTAGTGGCTCACTGAATTGAAAAACAATCAAGTAACAAAAATGATTCGTGTTCGAAACAAAAAGTTTCAAATTCTTCTCCTAGAGGAGTGCTTGAGGAAAAAAAAAACAATATGCAATAAAATCTCATCGCAACGAAGTCATCTATAGATTACACGTCTATATAATCTATAGATCAACAGTTGTTTGGCTTCTGAACATGAATCCGTCGCAAGCTTTTCTATCAAAAGAACGATCCATTATAACCGCTTGAACTCGAAACCAATCGGAGTTTTGTTTTGGCACTCTGTCCAGCGTTTATCGAACTCAGGCAGCTTGAATTCAAAAAACAAGATATTGGTGCCTAATTTGGCGAAGACATCTCCTCGCTCTCCTTGAAATTTTTTCCAGCAAGCAGATATTCGTTTTTGATAGGCAACAGAGTAAGTCTTAGAGAGTCAGATCTTTTGGCACTATTTCGAACTTCAATTTGGAAATTTCAACCAGCATTTCATGTCCGATTTTTCGTGCAAATGTGAAAGAACTGTGCTATGTGATATGCCTGTTTTCTCAACAAGATCGCGCACTTTGATCTGTCCGCCATATCGTGAATTTTTATAATAAGTATTTTCTGACATAGTCACTTCAAGTGGACATCCCGAACGATGTTTATTCCTACTAAACGCTAATACATGAACTGTTTCATGAACTTCACCCGGCTCTCGGCTTTGATTTCTTTTGTTGTTTTGCGTTTCAAATTGAAGTGTTTAGTCGCATGATACTGCTTCAACCGAATCAGGTGTCAGTACTAACTTCAGCCACTTACATCTGTCAAACCAATTGTCAGATAGAAAACTCTCAGTGTAGTTTGTATTTAGTGGTCTTTGCAATTTTATTGTGATGAAATACACACTTCAAAAACGTTACCAAATTTTAGAAAGTTATGGTTCTGTTCACCAAACTTATAGAGCACTTGCACCACATTACACCTGAGGTAATCGACCACCTGAGCCCGCTATTTGCCGTTCTTGAACAACATTTTCTTTGCAATACACAGTGGCACCGAGACGCATAAGAAGTGTGCGTACTGAAGAAGATCCAAATGTATCGATTCAATATCGTTCACAACAGCTTGGTCTTTGTCCGTCCAATTTATGGAAAATTTTACGCAAAGATCTTTGTTTGAAGTCTAACAAGACCTAGCTCGTGCAAGAAATGAAGTTAAATGATCATCGTTTGCGTCGAAATTATAGTTAATGGCCCCAAAACTGGCATTGGGTTCGCTGTCTTATCAAAAATTTTGTTCAGCGATGAGGCTCAGTTTTGGTTCAATGCGTATGCCAATAAACGAAATTGACGCATTTTAAGCGAAGATAATTCAAATGAAATTATTGAAAAGCCGTAAATTTCGAAAAAGTACACAGTTTGGTGTGGTATATGAGCTCGTGGAGTCATCGCATCATATTTTATTAAAAATATGGCAAATCAGCGTGTTACAGTCAACGATATTTTCTATAGAGCCATGATCAAGGACTTTTTCGTTCCCCGATTGAATGGCATGAATATGGAAGAGATGTGGCTTCAGCAGGATAGAGCTACGTGCTATACAGCAATGGAATTAATCAACTTATTGAAGTGAACTTTCAAAATAAACGATTCGATCCTCTTAAAGGAATCATTAACAAAGTGCTTTTGAACCCTAGTTTGAATCCGGCCATAGTCAACTTTTTTTTTTTTTGTATAAAAAAATACCATTCATTCATGTCATGAAATTTTTTTTTATTTTATTTACAACCTATTAATTGCAGTGGCATTCCTTGAACATTAGTCACCCGGGGTGAAGAACCTATCCACCCCCTGCCTGATTGAAAACAATTTTCATAAAATTATACTAAAAAAAAAAATGTTTGGTAAAATTTAATCTCAATGAACAAATAGCACCATTTTGGCGCCCCTTAAGTATTTGCATCCGTTGCGAGGGTCCTAGTTACGCCACTGATCAACTGAAGAATAAGGAAATATGTTATAATAATAATAATTACGTACAAACGTTGAGATTCATTAAGAAAAACATTATTTTCAAAATTTTACACCCTTTGTTAAATTACATTTTTATCATGTCTCTTTCCACATGTTCTATTTGTTAAAGGACAATTAATCTATTTTAAGCTATAACCATATATTTTAGTGCTGAACTAAAATCTTCTTTAATTTATTCTTTAAAATCGATTTAGGTCACTCTTAAGCAAGAGTTCCATTGTAAGTTGCAAGCCATAAAAAAGTTCACATAATCGTGAATCTTACAAATTTAACAAAGACAAACACACAAATATACCACTACAAACATGGCATATATAGTACAAACACAAGCTCATTTTAAATCTATTTTTCCCAAAACGAAGTAACTCGTTCCCATTTTGTTGCAACACAAGAGCAGACTAAAAATCGAAAGGATGTTTACACAAAATCTGATGCTTTCACTACACAAAATTCAGTTTTCCTCAATTTTTTTTTTTATTTGATTTTTTTGTTATGTTGAGCTTGAACTCTTGTTAGAGACATGGTACATTTACTTGTTCGATATTTTTTGTTATTTATACTAAATTATTCTCATATTTAAAATTTTTTTTTTATAATAAAAAAAAATTAATATTATCCTTTGGAAATCAATTTCATTTGTGACAAATCAGTAAATAAAAAAAATCTTTATCACTAATGATAAATTGAAAGCTGATACTTTCGGCCTATCAATACTGTTCGTTTGATACTTTAAATATATTTCGCCTAAAATGATGTCTACAGGGGTTTTGTACAAAGAATTTTATACGCTCAGATGCCTCTTATTTGGGAGCTATCGTGGTATCTCAGTTTGCAACATTTGTAGGTATGAAAAAATTGGAAAAAAAGAAGCAGGTTCATTCATATGATAAAATTGTTTGTTCATTGGCAGAAACAAAAAAAGAAACAAGTATCTGCAATCTGTAACAAAATTTCGTATTCAAATCCCAATTTAACTGACTGCATTTCATTTGAATTCAATCAAAGTAAATAGATTTTTAGAGCTTTCATGGAGGAAAACCCAAAAGAATTTGAGTGCAGTTTATAGGAAGGTGTTTTTGGTAAGATAGTGGTAATATTCAAACAATTACACACAGGCGTAACACGGATCAGAGCTACAGCAATAAAAAGGAAAATTACATGCGTATACCAGTGTAATTGTAAGTTTTCTCTGAACAATAACTGAGTTCATGACCGTACCATAAGAGAAGGCAAAGGTCGTGATGAAACTCTTGCCGATTGATGTAAGTCTGTAAACTTTTGACGTATGAACAAAGAAACTGTTAAGTTTTTGCACTCTAAATTAAACTAGATAAAATATTTTGCACTGATGGTGTGTTGAGTAACTACTCAAAAACTTGTTTCAATACCAAGTCGAAATCGCTGTGAAATCTGCTTAACAAAAAGCATCCTGCTGCATAATTTACAAGTGTTCACCAAAATTATTAACGCCCGAAAGTTCTTCCAGAATTACAGATTTCGCTATCCAGTGATTTCAAGATAATTTATAAAATCCTATATGATGGTCACTTTTCTTTAAATCCAGATTTCACATGGCGATTTTAGCATGGTATGTCTAATGCATTTACACTTTCCATGCCTGATTAGGAGAGAAATCTACCATTGCCATTATCTGGTAAGCAATTGTTGGCAAACTCTTGTGTAGCAAAGAACTTTTGGTCAATCACACTTCACAGACGTGCAAGTGAAGTGTCTGCATAGTAGGCTCGACAATTTTAAGCTTTATTATTTCCGAATACGAATGAAGAAAGACAGACCAGGTGAAACTGAGTAAAGGTACAAAATCTCTCCCTACAAATTGAAATTTACTATCTCCAATTATATTCATACTAAAAAAAAAAAAAACCACCACATTTCCAAAAATTTTTTTTTTATATTACGAGGACCATTTTGCCGCCCTCAAGCAATTGCCTCGCCCCCCCCCACCCCCCTCCGGTACGCTACTGATTGTCATCAACTCTAACATGAATGTTTTTATTTTTCAAGTTATCCTATTACCGAATATATCTATGACGAAACTAATTCTGGCGCTAACCCGATACAGAGTTGGAAGAAATATTTGCTCCCTCGGTAAAATGACTCTTAATGATGTAGAAAAGAAAAGAAAATGTTGGACTAAGTATGCAAAAACGAGGCTCACATAAATGGCTATCTGCTATGAGCGTTTCGTGATTATAGTAAATTAATCTGATTTCGACACGGTTACAAACGCTCTTCGAAGAGTTCTTTTATTTCTAGTCTGAGAGGTTTGACGTCTGGGACAGAGTTGTTTCTCATGAAAAGACCATTTTTTTTTTTTATTTACCCTACCCTTCCAGCACCACTCCACTCCTGGGAGGTTTTTCTGAAAAAAATTATATAAGGGACAGAGATAGAATAATATATATACAACAATTTTAAATGATCTGCTGGTTAAGGCATTTAAGTCAAAGAATTCAAACTTGGTGTGGTAACACAAAAATCTACTGTACAAGTGGTTCAGATATGGTAAGTAGGCGTGACATCTCTCATTTAAGAAAAAACTTTGTAATGCTTACAAAATTAAACAACTAAATCCTACCACCACGCTCGGTATGGAAACTATCATGGCACAAAAAAGTATTAAATAAAAAGTTGGCAAAACAAGCAAAGCTCTTTGTTGCCAATATAGTCACCCGAGCCGTGATCTTCTATGAATAGAATATCAGCACTAGGTTCAGCTATATATGTTTTTTAACAAACCCATATTTGTGAATTCCTTTTAATTTAAACAATTTTTTCTTTGATTTTCAGCAAAATATGTAAAAAGATTTTGGGCATTGTTTCCTTAAGAAAAAATATGCGCTTTGATGTTCTTAGTACAAATGTTTATTTTGGAATATTTTTCCTTATTTTATTTAAAAAGCGAAAACAATTTTAGTAACAGTAAATATTTGGAAACTCAGTATTAAACTTAAGTGTTTCCAAAATAAACTTTTTCCCAAGACTATGTTCTGTACACAATTTTTGAACTCAAGTTATGTTACTTCCGTTTACCACATAAAAAACTGAGATTAAAAATGGTTGCACTGTACTTATTTGGATTGGCCGAACAATTTTGAGCAAATGAGTTTAGTTCCTGGAAGAAACTTAGATAACATACAAAATCACAAAATGCCTTGTACAAATGTTACATCTCTTTTAAGCCGAATAGTCCGTATTAGACATTTTTTTTTTTTTTTTTGATTTTCAACAAATTGCTACAATCAATATAAAGAGAAAGAGAGACAAATATTAAGCTGTTGTCAGCTCTATTCAATTCAATTGAATTTAATTAAAACTTTACATAGTCTTCGATGAATTGAAAACAGCATAAAGAGAATACAAACGTATTGGTTGTTTGTATGAAATCAATTGAAACCAAAAAGGACTAAGTAACAGAACAAAGCACTTAAAAACTCGTGTTCAATTTGTATTGAATTGTAGTAATGTCCTGCCGTTGTAGGATAAGATTAAAGTTAATATTTTAAAAGTTTGAAATGCGTAACTCATTAGTTCTTATTTGAAATTTCTGTATTGATACCAGTGAATCATAAATTTACAAAATAATGAAGGAATTGAAACAAAATGTTGTTTTTTTAATTTTCGGTGCAAATTCGAACTGAAATTAACCATTGTTTCAAATTAAATTTTTACTTTAGCTTTTTTGCCATCACATACAATATTGGATCTTTCTAAAGTTTCTTATAATGTCCTTCATTATATTATAATATCTACACTCATTGTATATAAATATTTATTTTTTTATTTAGCCCAAAGTTCAAGTTCCAAGAACTAATTCAATTTGTAAAGCTTTGTACGAAAAATGTAACGAAACATAATCAATTAGTTTGATAAAAAAGGACACATCATTTGGTTACAAGAAGCATGTGAACAACAGCAATATTTATAGCAAGACATTTTATTTTCGCATGTATGTATGTATGTATTTTTTGATAATTTGTTTTGAAAATTCTATTAGTTATGTGAGCAGATTACAACAGGATTTGCATTATCTAACATTTACACTTAAAAGATTTACCAATGTGTTGCCTCTGCTCATTTTGACTATTCAGTCAGCTTTAAAGTCCTTTTTCTCCTACCTTAATACTATTTGAGTATGTTTTATAAATTCTTTATTTATTTGAAATTGATTTTGTTGATTTTATGTTCAGTGATATTTTATAAAAGATTAAAAGAATTCAAGAACTAAGTGCTCTGGTGCATTTTGGCTTATTTTACATTCAAAGGAACCCAGCCAAACGTGAGTAACCTAATTGAATTATGTACGAACTCGCAGAAATCAAAATCAAAACATGAAATTCAAAAAATTTTAAAATGTTGATATTCTTAATTAAGGTACCCTAAGGTCTAGAATTTGCAAAGGTTGAAAATCCTTAATAAAATATTTCCCAATTATAAATATATTTACAAACATTCTGACAATAAAAGCTGAAGGAAGTTGGTATATATTACCAACCATCTACGCCCTAAGTCTAAGTTCATCAATCAACCTTCTGCCTTTATATTTGTATAAAGTTCCTTCAATTCTAATATGTATCGAAATTATTCTAATTATGTAAATTGTAACAAATAAAATTAAAACATAAAACTTGAGGCTTTCAGTATTTTCTATTTTTTTTTTTTTTTTGCTTATGGAGAATTTCGAGGAAATAAAATAAGGTAAAAATTAAAGGGAAAGCTGTATTATTTTTTTGATGGAATTGGGCATTAACCTATAAAATATGAAAATTTTAACGGTCGGATGCCAAGTTTTGTAATGGTTATAGGTTTTGTCGGTAGCGTAGCTAGGAGAGGCAGCGGCCCCTGACGCAATGGCTTGGAAGCGGAAGAGATGTCTTGGAACTATTGAATTATAATTTGCCTGTGATCAATAACTTACAAATTTAATTATATAATTGATGGACTTTTTTGGTAATAAATTTGAACTTATTTTGTTGAAAAAGAGGTTTCGAGCGCATAGGCATGGAGGGCGGAAAAATCAAAAGCATTATAAGAGTATGGCCCTAAACTTCGCCGTTGCGTTCAATCTAAATGTTTGTACTTTTATATCAAAATATCGCAATACTTTGATAAAATAAATACTAACATTTATTCCGATAGTGCCGAATGTGAAATCGGGCAAAACACGCTTTTTTCTTTATGTCTGCAATATTCATAAAAAGTTCCAAGAAAGAAATAAAAATCTCACAAAATATTTAAAGATTTGGCCATAATGCACGATGGATGGAGCTGTGGTGGTTTTTGTACTTGCTAAGTAAGACATCCCAGTATTGTGCTACTATAAAAGCTGGATGTACAAAGCTTTTAAAAGTTTCTTGTTAAGTCTTGGAGAAAATGTGCTTTTCGAATTTCATCCTATTTAGTGATTGCATAAACCAGAAGATTTTAAGCGTTGTCATATTGAAATCTTTCTATTAAAACAAGTTATTTTTAAAGCACAATGTAAATCACACAAGACAGTGGAAGACCATCATAATCGAACAGTGACCCCAACAAAATTCGGTATGTGTAGTAGCATGGGGTGACAAAAATTACTAATAGCTAGTTTAAAAAAAATGACTTACCGAAAGAAGCTTTAAAATCAAATGTTTCTGAAATGACATGAACAACTGAAGTCCTAGCGGGGCTTTACGCTATTAGTTGTTTTACTCAAATTGTCAGCAATAAACATAACACCATAACATTTAAAATTAAAGCACTTTTAGGATTTAAGTATACCTATGCAAAGTTTTGACAATATAAAAACTTAATTTATTTGAACACAAAAATCTTGCAAACACTCACAGTGGCTCTGCCAACATTGACGCAGCCTCTTCATAAATATGAAAATAAGCACTAACACAATGGTTTGACACAACAACAAAAACCATTGAGGCTCCGTTGCCTGCTGCGCTTTTGTACAAATTTCCAACTTTTCAATACAACTCATTAACGTAATTTTTATTGAATATTCTTTCACTAACATTTTTTAAATTCATTTGAAATTATATTTGAAAAAATGCGATTACAATTACGCGTAGAAAACCACGAACATTAACACAATTCAAACGAAGAGACAAAACAAACGAAAAGAAACTCACGCAAACCGTTAATGTGCGGATGTTAGTGGTGTGCAAGTCTACAGCGATCGCACGATTGCAAATCGAATTTCAGTTAGGCTGCGTTCAGAGTCATAGCGAAGCTGATAGGCGATTCACACTGACATCAATATCACAACGAAATTTATTTATATCGATTTAGAGCTAAAATCGAAACGAAAACAGCTCTTTTCTATACGAATTTAACATCAAACTAAATTCCCTCACATCTCGATTTATTTTAAATCTACTCGCTTTTGCTCGAAGTTTCAGTACTATTATAAATGCTTAAAGTTGGAGCTGAAAAAAATATGTAAAAAGCTTATAATTTACCAGCTGCTAAATAAAAGAAAGAGAGATAAATAGTTATAAAAAGAAACAGATATGTATATTTAAAGTCAACTCTCGAAGCGATGTAGTAGGTATTTGTGTAAAAAAGTAGTTTTATTCAATAAAATGTGTTTAGAAGATTATTTCGATGCAGCAAAAGTCAAACAAAAAGGAGTCAGCTAATGCGAAACACAATATGTCAGTAAAAATCAATTAATGTCAGAGGCAACTTACTTCAAACTGAAAGTTAATGTCAGCAAAATCGCCATAATGCTAGTGTTGATTTCGATGCCACTGTAAATCCCCCATAATAAAACTATTTTTAACGCACATTGGGGCGATTTTCCAAGTCAACAATAAATATATAATTGAACTTATCTTCCCAGACGGAAATAATAATCCAGTAACGAGTGCAAATGGAGCAAAATATTTTGATCTGTTCGAGGATCAGATTCGACGGCATTCGATTAACAAAATTTAAGATAAATAAGTATGCATAAAAATCGATTTGCTTCCACAATATTTTATTGTTTAAAAGATTTTAATTGAACAAAGTAAAGCTTTAAAAATTTAATAAAAAAATGTTGAATTCCTTTAATAAAAAAAAAGTTAAAATGTTCCGTGCTTTCATTTAAAATTTTAACGATCTGGCAAGAACTTGGTGAATTCCTACAAGTGGGCGTGGCACTCTACATAGAAAAAAAGCTTTAAAACCCTATATTGAGAGAATTATTTAAAGTAACGATACCGAATTTCATACAACTGCAAGAAATGGTTCGGTCTAGCGTCAGGCAAAAAGTTGTAAAGTTTCGAAAAGACGGCGGCCTCCGTTGCCAAATGCAATAGCCGTCGTGGAGAAATACCCTCTTAATAACGAAGATAACATCCTTACTAGTTTTTTACTTTTTTTTTTCTTTATTTCAACCAATTTATGATACTGTAGTTATAAGTGTTTTTCTTTCTTATTATAATTGCTACGTTATCGATTTGTAAATTTGGTATTATAATTCGAAGATTTATATTTTGTAATAAATGAGATCAAATATGTTTATATGTATAAACGGACAAAATAAAAGGTAGTTGCTATAACAAAACTTTATAAATTGTCATAAAAGTTTAATCGAATTGGACAAAATCAACCAATTAACAACAAAGCAAGTGAAGGTTTCTTTTTACGTGTCTTATCTAATAGTATACCCAATTCATAGCCAGTCATTTTAGAGGCTAGATGATCGCCGACAGCAGATGCCTTTGTCTACAAAACTGGCGAGATCTAGCACGATATCGAAGACGATTAATTATTATAAAATATAAAGTCATCAGTCGCTTCGATCTTAACTTTAAAATTTAAATTTTAAATACTTTTATAGTGTTTATTAAAGTCCTTTGTTTTTTTACAATTCATTTTAAAGCTAAATTTTACAAGCAAATTAATTTCCTTAATTTATATTTCAAATAATTTAATATATGTTTATTAAGTTCTCTTTAAATATTTACAAAAATACTTTGGTTTAAAATTACACAAATAAAATTTGCAATTAAAAGTACAATTGGAAGGCCACTTATTTACCACAAAAAGTCTACATACGTTAGGCACAATTACTTATAGATTAATTTTAGCTATATTGCTATTCTAAAATGGTTATTGATATAAATTTTATTGCTTATTTCAGATATATACTCTAAGACTTACCATTAGGGCGTTTTTATTCGAAAATGTTATGTTTAAATAATATTTGATCAAATATTGTACTAGTTACAATACGTAATAAATGAAACATCTTTTAATGCGGTAAAAATAGAAAAAACGCTAGTTTCAGTTTACCTATAAGAAAATTAAATTTTTTATAGTCTTAACAAAATCGAAAAAACATCCGCTAAATAACATAAATAAATATAAGTTAATAATTTTTATTATTAGTTCAGTTTTCAGTTAATATTCTTATTCTGTATGAAAATTTACTCATTACCTTTAATGCATGTTATTTATCGAAATTTATTTGATGATCTCCACATTCTCGCATTTTATTTTCTCTATGTTACTTTTAATTAGTTAACTTCTTTTTGTATTCATAAAATCTTCGATTACACAGGCTTTCAAAAAATATATACATAAGTATGTACATATCCTTTGGGTGGTAGCAAAAGGAAATGATTTTGCAGACATATTGTATGTTTATCTATTATTTCAACAACTTTTATTATGGTTATAATTTATATATGAGATGCTGCAGAGAAGTTGAAATCAATTGATCAATTTTTTAAAATCCTATAGTGTGATGCATATACGAAACACAATACTAATGGATGCGCCGTCACAATCTGGTCAATGGAAATATTGAATAACTTTGACGATTCTCAATATATTTCAGAAGTTGTGCTTTTTTATTAAGCTTATCACTTCATAATTTATCTCAACTTGATAAAAAATTTAACATTGGAAAATCTATAATTATTGATTTCATTTAGATTCTCTCCAGCAAAATTCGAAACGTTGCAGCACCAGCATCCGTCAAGTTATGACTGAGATGATGCTCGAAATGTCCGAAAGTCATCAAAAATAACCTCGAAAAGAGATTGTCTGTTGTAAAAGGTCTTGAGGCGCAAATTCGATTGATATAATTTTACATAAGTAATGAAACGATTTGATTACTGATAATAATAAAATGGTGTTTTTGAAAAGGAGTTCGGAAACTGAAGTTTTATTCATCTCTTATCAAACGATGCTACTTAAATTTCAACCAAAAAAAATGAAATTAAGCGTCTATTTCTACACTCCACAAGTATAGGTTTTTTTGAAAAGTAATTTTGTATTTTTATAATTTTTTTCTTTTGTCAAATGCTTGCGATGTTTAAGATTTGGCTACGCAATTTACTTTGTTCTGTAATGTAATCTTCGATATATCCACTTGAAAAAGCATAAAAAAGATTTTAAAAATTATGCTAGTATGATTTAAAAACTACACAGTTTAAAATCTTGCTACGTAAGCACAAATTGCATTATAAGAAAGAGATCGATACATTTAAATATATATTTTAAAAACTTTTTTGATGTTTAACTTTAAGCTAATTTACATATGAAACGAATCAAACTCTAAATATACATACAGATATCTATGTATTTGATCCACATGGATTTTATATTATGCACTTATAAAAAACAATAAATATTTTCTAAATTTAATGCATCTGAGATAATTCTTGTCATAATAATGTTAATAATTCTTCTATACTTTGTAAGAAAACAAACATAATTTAAATTTTCGAGAAAATCGCATTTGCTTATAAGGAAACGTGAAAAATGAAATAAATTTATATATACGAATATATGTACATATCTTGTCGAAATTGAATAAATTTTCAAAACTTTAAAAGAGATTAAGTAGGATATTCGGATTCTAAAAAGCCATTCTAAGCAAAATGACAGTATGCAATAATTATGAGTTTATACAAAGTATAGAAGAATTGTACTTCTAAACATCAAATTAATAAAATTATTTAAAAACAAAAAAAAATATGGTAAATTTTGAATAAATAAATAGTTGTACTTCTTTAATAGACTCTAAAAATAACACAGATAGTAATCGAGTTCAGAATACCAAGAAGATTTTCATGTGCTTACAAAGATTTGTTACCAGCTTTGTCCTTTCAGGTCTGATACGTAGGTATCTTGCTTAAAAGATAAAAAAAAGAATTTATAGGCAAACAGACGTTCAAACATGCCCCAAACTAACTGCTATACATAAGTGCGCTTCAAAAAAGAAAGGGGTACCAACTTCAAAAAAAAAACAATTCTTATTTCATATGCCCCCAGCATTCCCAATAATTAGAAAAAAACTCAATTATTTAACACATGGTGGCTAAAAGCAATTTCTAAACTTATGCTCCTTATATATTTGTTTCCTAAGACGGACATTAGTAGAGTTCAAAAATCTTTCTTTTACAGAATTCTACCAGTACATACGACATCATAGCCTTTTTAGCGCGGTCTGTACGTCAATTAAATATAACGCAAATTATAATTTTCCTACTTATAAGCAAGACTCCGAGAATCTCGACGGCGTGATGGGAAAAAGTTGTGACGGAATCATATGAAGCACATGAAAATCTTCTAAAAGTAACTTGTCCAATTACTGGTTTTATCTAAAATTTTTTTTTTCTGTGTACCTGTATAATAATTACTCTAAAATATTATTTCTTAATAATTGCTCTTAGAAGAGAGGTGGCATTGAATTTGTTCTCAAAACACAACTTAAAAGTTTGATACAAATCACTTATATTTAACATAAGGACGGAATTCGAATGATGTTTTCATATTTCCATATCCACAGACTATTGCATCACATGGTAGTCTCCGAATCGGGCGGTGTATGATAATTCAAATTATACGCCGGTGGTCCACTATTCAAAAAAGCCATAGAGCGTATGCTCTCACGTGAAGCAGTACGCTTCGCAAAGGGTATATTTTGTGGAGGCGTACTGGGTGGAAAATTTGGCGAAGGTAGCGGTTGCTGTTGGCTTGTTGGTGAATGTTGCGGATGTTGATGGCGTGTATGTTGCTGATACATAGATGGTTGCTGCTGCTGCTGCTGTTGTTGTTGTAGTTGTTGTTGCTGCTGTTGTTGTTGTTGCTGTTGCTGCTGCTGTTGTTGTTGTTGCTGTTGTTGCTGCTGCTGCTGTTGTTGTTGCTGCTGCTGTTGTTGCTGCTGCTGTTGTGCACCAGTTAAACCAACAAAAACATTTTCCATTGTTCCAGTATTTGGCAAATACGATGAAAGTGGACGTGTACCATGAAAATTAGAATAACTAGAACGTACTGACGGTGGACGATTGTTATACAATTCATCAACATGTTCAGCATCATTGAGATTTGTAGTCGAATGCTGATATGTTGGATTGAAATGACCCATTGGTGTTGTAGGTGAGCTGGGTTCATCGGTGAATGTGCCAGTATTGCCAACAATTGGTGACTGTGAACTTGATTGCCAGGATTGTTTTTGCAGCAGCAATCCCGCCTGTCCGTTGGTATTATAATAAATCGGATCAGGCGGTATATTCTTACGAAAGCTGTGATAAAGATTATTATTTGTCTTTGTTAGACTGCCACTTATGCTACCAGCGCCCGTAATAATATTGCCACCACCAACGCTGCCGCTATTGCTAATGATATCATGATTTAATGTCAGCAAATTGGTTGCAGTAAGCGTAGGATTATCTTTATGATGAAATGAACCAAATTGTTGTTTCACTATCGGAGCTCCTGGAAGATGTTGATGATGACTATTATGATGATGATGGCTGTTGTGTTGTTGTAATTGTAATTGCTGTTGATCGAGCAATTTAGTAACGGGATTCTGTTGATATTTGCGACGTGAATTGCGCATGCTACTGCGTCCACCATGCGTGGATGTATTGCCACTACCATCTCTTCCGGCGCCACCGTGATGACTTCGTCGACTTGTTGTCGATGTGCGACTATTGCTGCCACGTGCCATCACTGAACGTCGTTTAACGCGTCGGGGTGTCATTGGTTTTGGACTAAGTTCGCCGCCATTGCGGTCATCTAGATGATCATCGTAATCGAGTATGGTGTCAGTGCGGCTGCGTATAGTATCGATGCTGGGTCCAAATTCAATTGAGTAAAGCGATTGGCGGTGCTTTGATTTTTTATTAACATGCTTTACTGTAGTGGAATAGCCAAAGAAAGAAAGAAAAATTATAAGTTTCTTTTTTTTTTTGAAAATGTGGTTTTGGCAAAATAAATTGAAAGCAATTTACCTTGGGTTAGGCTTGCAAATGCTATGAAAGTAGTAACAACAGTAGTTTTGTTTTAAGAGCGAAAAAATTTCAACAAAAGTACCAAAAAAACAATGTAAGAACACAAAATTTATAAATTAAAATGTATATGTATATGTACGCAAAGACCAATTGAGAATTTTAAGAGTTAGGCGAAGTACCGACAGAACTTAAAAAACATGTTAAAAAATTAATCACAAATATAAAATTTAAGAAAATTTATGGTACGAAAAACAGGAACTTAGAAGCAATAAACTCAAGCATCTTAAAACTTTTTTCTAAGCGAGTTTGTGCCATCTTCCATAGCTCCAAAAACTGAATAGTGTATTCAATAAAAAATTAAGCCAAATGAAAACACAAATTAATTTGTATATGATAAATAACTTTTTTAACGTCAATCGAACATAAATCACAAATCAGCCATCGGGCACTTTTTAAACATATTAGAGATATTGTTTCCAACACCGAACCTTAGTTCACAGATATTTTTAAGTTCTATATAAATCATATAATTAAATATCAAAAGTGGGTTCAAAAGAGCTTCAGTAATCCAAATATATTAAATTCTGTATTAAAAATATCGCTGTATATAATGCAATGTCAACCAGCCCCAACGATATGTAGTATAAATTTTTTTTCTTCAATTTTAAAGTAAAAGTAAATGAGATTGTATTTTCCTACAAGCGTTGTAAAGTACTTCCTTTTTATGGAGTACGAAATAACTTATTCAAATGAAAAATGTCTCGTCAAGGAAATATCATTAGGCATTTTCTACATTTCACTTCCGAGTGAAAGAGAAACGAAATCACATCTATTTAAGTAAAATTGCTCATATCGATATATTTTTTTCTTCTCCGAAATATCGTAAATTGAAATTTATTATACAGGTCTCCATACTGTAGATTTTTATTTCTCAGAAAGGCAGAATAACTGGAATATGTGTAATAAATTTCACTTTACGACATTTCAGAGAAAACAAGATATCGATAAAATTTAAAGTGGGTTTTGAAGAGGAAAAATAGTTCTTTCGGATTCCATTAATGGTTTTATAAAAAAAAATTATCTTTCGATTTGATATAACCTCAAAGATATCGAAAATACGTTACTTTTTCGCAATTTTAGGTAACAATATCTCAAAAACCGCAACCACCAGAAAATTTCTGACCTCGGAAAAGTATGGGGTTTCATAACTAGAGATTTGACCAAATTTTGACGCACTGTGTAATCATTCACAAAAATTTGCTGGATAGTAATATCTGCGTTCGAGGACCTACGCAAAAACCACATATTTTCGCCAAAGCGAAAATTTTCAAGAATTTATTAACTCCTCTTTTTTTCATCGTTTATAATAGAAATAGTCATTTAAAATAATTTTAGATTATACTCAGCATGCAAAGTTTTCGAAAAACCTTTAAAGAATTGGCTAAATGCTACTTTAAATTATAATAAAATTTAGCACCTAATATGTAGAGGGTTTAAGAAATAAAAAAAGCTATCACCAAAATATAAAAAAAAAACTTTCAACAGAAATAAAAGGAAATTATTCAACATACATATATTCCCCATCGTTAAGTTTTTTTTAAAAAACTACGCATATTTTAACTAATCGGCAGATATGAAAAAAAATTTTATAAAATCGTTTTTTTTTTACAAATAAACATTTATTTTTTTAAATTAATTTAAGTGTTAAATTTTATTATGTTAAAATTTACAACAACATCTAATTTTATATAATAGTGTTTTAATTTTATTTTCAACTAAAAATAAAAATTTCACGCAAAAACTTTGATTAGTAAATAAATTTTTAGAGCGCAATTTTTTTTTTATAAAAAAAATTAGTAAAGGCAACAGCGATTTCACTAAATTTAGTTTTTTTTTTTTTGAAAAACAAGATACGTGTATTTTATACTACTTAAAGATTATAGTTTTTATTATTTTTTTCTCATTTTTCTTATAAGTATATATTTTATTTTTAAATAAATACATATGTGTATGATTTTTTTTTTTCGTTTATTAAATCTATTTACTACTTAAAGGCATTGTTTTAGTGATGTAATTGATTTTTTGTGTTTTTTTTTCTTAAATAAACTAATGCGTTATATTTTTTCGTTCAAATTCTACTGTAATGCAGAATTTTTGATTGCGAAAAGCTCTGCTACTTGCGCACTCTATGCAAAATTATTGTAATAATTTGCTTGATTTTCATTTTTTTTTTTTTTTGTTTTTGTTTCATAATTATCACAGTTTAAATGAAATTAGAAAATAATCCAATTTTGAAGGATAAAGTGTGAAAATAAAAATACATTTATGGATTTATTTATATAGGCTTTCTTTCTAACTAACTTCTACAAGGCAACGTTCATGAATGGTTCAGTGATGCATTAAGTATGTGACTTACATTAAAGGCTCGATTTTATTGAAGTGTAAATTTCTAATTTTTTGAAAAATTATTTGGAATAACATACCGCTCTATTTTAAATTTAACTTTTGTTTAAGAAATTCTATGTCGCTAACTTAATCATTAATTGTTTAAGTCAATAACCTGGGTTGCCAAGTTGAAAAGAGAAAGTTCACGGCCTTCTCAAAATAAAATAATTTTTCTTGAAAATGATTAGTTTTTTTTTTTTTCTTTGGGAAAAAAATTTAACCTTTTCTTACTTTTTTTTTAATTGAAAATAACTCATTGCTTCAATTGAGGTACTAAAGTACCTATGGGGCATTCTCTGACAAAACAAGAGGAGCAAGCCCGGATTTACCTTAGAGGCGCACTACGCCAGTGCTTAAGGCGGCACGATTTTAGGGGCAGCAAATATTGGAGACTTTGAAATTTTTTTTTTGTAATTTTTTAAATTTATTTACACAGAGGGAAAAAAGTGCAAATACTGGGATTGTGTGTTAACAAGCAAAAAAAAAAAGTTCCTCACTGTTGATATTACAAAATTTATATTTACTAGTACAGAGGGGCGGCAATTTCTGACTGGCCTAAGGGCGGCAGATTTCTAAATCCGGGCCTGAAGAGGAGTATAAACAAGGTTTTCGATGATGTTTTTCCTTTTCTTTTTTTTGTGGGTAGTCATTTTGGCAAAAAGTCGAATTCTTGAAACGCTATAATTTGTCAGAATTTATGCAAATTAAAAGAATTTATTTTTTAAATAAATTTTCTGTAAACCTCAATTCTATGAACTTAAAGTGTTAGAAATTGGTAAGTCTTACGAAAAAAAAAATATAATTTGTTTTTCTTCTAGGGTAAATAATATTTAGATTTGCCAAACTCAAATTTCGGTATTTTTGAATATTTACCTATTTTTTATTTGATTTATGCTATATCAGTAAGCAAATAAAAATTATTTTTTCTGTTATGCCATTGTGTTTGTAATTTAGTTGCTATTAAAATTTTCTTGCAGGCGCTTCGTTGCAAGCTTTTTTGGCGAGTCAAAATGATATAACAAGCGCAAATGGTATAATAAACCAGTGAGCTCACTGAAATTTAATTTTTTTTTGGCGTTTATCGGAACACAAAATAATTTAAATTGTTTTATTGAGTTTACTATTCTGTGACGACACCAAAAAAATTGCAAGAACAAAAATTAAAACAAAAAAACCGGGCTTAAGCTGTTCATACTAGTTTCATTCATAGCTAAATGGAATCATCAGTAAACGTTAAGATGATGAGTGAAAATTTCTAAGCCTTTTTTCCTTTCTTTTGAGTTCCCAACAAATCTATGCAAAACTGAAAACGTATCAGGCTTAGAAATTCAAATTCATCGTCTTAAAGGTCACTAATGATTCCATTTAGCGATTTTTTTTTCTTTTGGTTTTTTTTTCTTGTAATTTTTTTGGTGTTATAACACAAGTAAACTGAATAAAATTATTTAAACTATTATTTTGTGTTACACCACATATAATCCGTATTATTATTTCAAATAATCTGCTTCTTATACAATTCTTATTTGCAAGAGCTTTGCAATATTTTTATTGCAATTATTCAACTTTTTTTATAATATTCTATATGAGTTTCAAAAAAATAATAGAAGATTTTAGCAAATTCTGCTTCAAATTTTAAGTTAACTTAAGAAAAATTGCAGTAAAATCAGACTTTAGATATGGCAGCAGGACGCAAAAAAAAGAGAACAAATAGAGAGAGTTTTTTTTATTGAAAACACTACAAAAAAGGCAACTTTTATATATGTATTTTGGAAAAATTTTTAAAACTATGCTTTGGGATTTCTAAACAGACTTTTTAATATTTCAAGGTATAATTTCAAACAAAATCCTATGGTAATTAAGATGTGGCTGTAACCAACGATGGGCACAACAGAAGGCATTCAGAAGAATCAATTATGTGGAAAACACTGCTTTTAAGCTATTGATAGCTAAAAATATGCACTTTAGTTTTCATTTTTTTTTTTCGACTTTAGGCCTAATTAATTGTCGGAAATTTTTGTTGAGTTTTTCTAACTAAAATCAATAATTTTGAGTTTTCTTTTATCAATTTATGCTCAAATTTTTTTTTGTAATTACATACTCCATTTTTTTTTCTCGAATTTTATAATTTTTTTATTAACAGCGTTTTGTATTATGAATTATGAATTCATATGTATAAACTTAAGATAGGCAGAAAAAAAGCTCATTGGAAACAAATATTTCATACTACGGAAATAATTTTGTAAGCACTTATTTTCTGTTAGAGAAACATTACATATTTTTTGGTTAACACAACATAAAAAAAGATCACATAAGAAAAACACATACTTTCGTTTTTTAATTACAATAATTTTAGAACAAATAATGCAAAAAATAAATTATAAAACAAAATAAAAAACAAACAGCTTTTTAATATTTATATAAAGTACATACACTTAAAATGTCAATATAGTAACAGTAGCAGCAGCAGTGAAAGCATTTCATTAGAGAACATAATGTTGCAACAGTATTTAGCAACATGAGCACTGTTACAGCCACGGCGCACATCTTCCAACAGCTGTTAAGACTGCGTACTTAAGTATTTATTCAGTCAATCAAACACCGAACATTATTTTTTTTTGTTTAAAACCACTTTATGTCAGCAATCGCAATCAATAAGACTAAAATTTGTTAATTTTTAAATAATAATAAAAAAATTATTCTAAAAAAAATTATTTGATTTCAATAGTGCTGATGTATGTATTTTTATTTTTGTTAAACATGTTGAGAATTATAGCTTCATGCCATTTTAAATGAGTTAAATGCTGGTGTTTTGTTGTTAGCAAAATGCATATTTATAAAACCATAAGAAAGTAACGTTCAGATGATTTTGTTCAAATGAAAATATTTTGGAATGTGATGGGATTTTTTTAAAAAGACCTTATCGTGGCGGAACAAAATTTTCAGGAGGGCAAACATTTTTGAGCAGTTTCAGAAGTGGCGATTTTGTTGAATAATGACATTGGGTAATCACATGATTTTAGTACAAATGCGCTATCGTCGATTTGAAACGAGATAAATGAAGTTTCATATGTTTGAACACTTTAAACCATTCTTTCACAAAATGGATTTTTTAACTCTGGTCTGAAGAGTGTGCGTCAGCTATGAATTCAAAACTAAAAATCTATAAGAGAATGTTATATGGTTCGAGTAATATATAATATTTATATAAATTATAAAATTAAAATTTTCGATACATATTTTTAGGAACAGAAAATTTTTTGTTTTTCAAATATTTTCTGAATTACATAAAGTCTCAGAGACATGAAAAAATCTATTTCTAACTTTTCGTATTCCTAGGAATTTCACAAAGTGTACATTTTGATGTGATACCATTTTATACTGTGAAAGCTTAGAAACAATTTAACTGTTTCAATTAAGATCATTTTAAAGATAAACTTCACGCCATGGAGAATGACAAAATAGATCTTCATGAATATTTTAATTTCTTCATATACATAAATGAACTACTCTGTTAAGATTCTATCAGTAATAAATAGATAATTTTTATCTTTATATACACTGCACTCTTATACAATATAACTCATTTGTATTTAGTTTTTAAGAAACTCGAGCTACATATACATACATATTGTCTGTCATGTAAGCAAAGCAAAGATAAGTTGCTTATTTAAGGAAATAATAATACAAAATTCTATCTAAAGGTACTCGTAATATAAAAGAAAATAAAAAACTTAACTTGTAGAGATCACTTGAGCACAGAAAACAATAACTTTTAAATAACTTAATAAAATAACTTCACTGATTCTAAATTTTTGGCACTAAGGCAAAACTAGTTAACTCCATTTCTGAGCAAAATCGAGATGAGCGTGATCATTCGATTTATTTTGTATTAAAGTTTAATTCTATATGCAAATTAGACATAGTAATACCAGATTTTTTTTAATTTTATCTCCATTAAGTTATGCGCTATTAAAACTTTAAACAGCAATTTCTCAAAAACACTGAAAATGGAGTTAACTCGTTTTGCCTTAGAAAAAGAAGTCAAAATTTCAATAATATCACAGTCTTACAAAAAAAAAACTACTTAGGTTATTTGATGACACTAGTCTACTTATATGGATTTTGTTGTGTTAAAATCTAATTTTGGAACAAAAATAAGCTCCGACCATCTGGCAGTTTATAAATCATACAAAACCATATGAAAAGATGTTTTGAAAAAATTAAAAAAACTCTTTAATTATTTTTTGGTTAGTTATTCTAGCCAAAACTTTCTTATAGACTTTGTGTCATTGAATCCGAATATTTTGTCATTTTTTATGTAGGACTGTGTTATTTTTATTAAATCTCAGAAAATAAAAAATTGCAGCCTAACTAACAAGAAAAACCTAACTACATATTCTACACAACTATATTATTTGTAACAAATCTATTTTACAAGTACGCGTAATCTCAAGTCTAGGAAACATAGTTAGAGGCAGTGGGTACACCAAAACCACTGGAAATGACACCACCACCAGCAACACCATTATCATGACCGCTTAAAACTGTACCACGTATTACACCCTCACCCCCCGTTGAAGAGTTACAATAGGAACGTGGTCGCACTTTACCACGCCCACTACGACGATTAACATTTGGGGCAGCGTCTTTTGAGTTCGCATGAGAAGACTTTCCCTTTGCTGATACCTCGGCGCCGTCATTGTCACAATTAGTACGACTAATACTTGTTAAACGATCATGACTTTTAGCACGTACGATATTAAAACCTGTATCGATATAACCAGGCGGGGCATCACGTATTTGATCACAAAAATTTGCTGCAGTATTAGCGAGATGTGAACGCTCATGTTGCTGGTGTTGACGCTGACGTCGCGCAATACGCGAAGCAACCGGCGAACGTGGCACATACTGTGTGGGCATGGCATACTTTTCAGTTACCTCAGGTGATAAATCGGGATAAGGTGCATGACCGGAACGCGGTTGAAAAATATGTGGACGTGGCGCAGGCGGTGGTGGTGGTGTTACATCAGAGGGTGAGATAGGTGAATGCGGATAATAGTGTGGCGGTTGATGATGTGGCACTGTTGGCAAAGGAATGTTCGAGGGTCGTTGTGGACGTTGCGAATTCGAATGTGGTTTATAAGCAGCAGCTAGCGGTGAAGGTTGAAATGGTAAGCCATTTTGTTGACACAATATACGACTGGCGGGATTGAGGAACGATGGTTGACGTTGTACCATCAGTTGTGATTGAGGAGTTATGGGCGTATGTGAAATTGGTGAACTACGTTCAAGCAACAAATCGTTGTCATTACGTAAAAAAAAGTGAGAGTTATCGCGTGTCAAAGGATGCGAACCCATAGCTATATTCACATTATTATTATTGGGACTAACGCGTATATTATTGTTAGTAGTGGGCGTGTTAACGCTAGTGCCGCTATAATTGGAATTCAGCGAGGCATATGAAGGATTATTGTTGCCGCTTGTGAAATGATGATGTGGCGCAGGTGTCGGTTTTTGAAAGGGAACATATGTCGCAGCATCAGCTTTGAAATTTTGCATCGAAATAATGTCATCATCTAGATCATCTTCGAAAGTTTCTTCGAAATTATGTAATTGATCATTTGAGACCTGACTGTATTTAATGTCAGGACGATGATGATGTTGTAGGAGATCATCGGGACCAATGCCAACACATGTGCTTCCATTAATAAAATTGCTATAACTTGAAGATTTAGGAGGTTTGGGCTTAGCGTGTATGCACGCAAACCGACCACTACCGTTACCAACGCCGCCGCCACCACCACCTCCACTATTTAAATTGGTATTGTTGTTGTTATTATTGTTGTTATTGGTAATGCTATAATTGCTATTGCTTAACCCAGCACCAACGCCAGCACCAGCACCAATGCCAACAATACCAACTCCTCCACTGCCACGCAAGCTGGCCGCCATATTTAAATTAGAATTCGAACTGAAGAATTCATTCGAATTTGGCGCGCTAAATTTTTGCAGCGATGCGTACGATAGCGATGAGTTAGTATTGGTGCATAAGCTATTATTGTTGTTATTATTATGATTAAATGCAACAACATTTTGCTGCTGCTGTTGCTGTTGCTGATATGCTAAATTATTTGATGTTGTGGCTGTGGATGATGGTGTTGCCGCTGTTGCTAAAGCATTTTGTTTAATTGCTGGCAACATTTGTTGCCGCTGGCTGTTGTTGTTAGTGTAAAGCTGATGATCAGCTTTTGCAGTGCTATCATCATAGTATTGTTGCTGATGTTGCTGTTTTTGTTTATGCTGTTGCTGTTGTTGCACTTGTTCTTCTTGTAATTCTTGCATTGCTGTTGTCGGTATAATTGTTGTTGTCGATGATGATATTTTATTTTTGGTACTATATAACTTTCTACTACTATTACTATTTATGGTATTATTTTTGCTTGCATTTGGTGTATTGCTGTTGCTGTGTATTAAAAATGTATTGTTATTGTAACTATGCTGATGTTGTTGCTGATGATTTGCTTGATTTTGGTTATTGTGATGATTTTGGTGATGATGATGATGTTTATTTGACAACATTGTTGCACTTGCTGATGTTGGTATGCTTGTGTAGCTCACGTACATTGGATGGACCACGGTGTGTTGTGGACTTTTGGCATCACCATTCATGAAATCGACTGTAAACAAATTAATTCATTATGTTTATATAAAATAAAATACAGGCAGACACATAAAAATATTTTATTTATATTTTGCAATATACTAACAATATGGATGATATGATTTTATTTATTAATTTAACTGTTTGATTCAGTTGGACATTAACATTTTTTTGAGCGAATAATTTTTTTTTAACAAAATAATAACACATTTTACAACACGAACAAGCAATATTTATAATCTTTCTTGCAATATTTGTAGCATTTTCATGACTGTGAAGTTATCACAGAACTTATGGTGTTTCAAAAATGAAACTTTTATTTTAATGTTTCCGGATTAAGTATACTATGATGTGCCGTATTGTAAAAAAGCAATTGCACTAAAAGTTAAATTTTACAAAAATACACACATTTTAAGTGTAAAGTTAGCCCAGCATTTTTTTATTAACAAGTTTGCTTTCAGGAAGTGCTCCCATGCATCGTAAATAAAAATATATAATTCTTGGAGTTTCAACCTTAACTAACAAGAACATTTTCCCCTTTGAATGAAATTTTGTTTGCTGTAAAAATTTACATTTGATATTTCATATCGTAAATAAAAAATTTCATGTTCTCAATGAAAAATAAAAAAATCTGTGTCGCATTATGCCTGACCATGCCTGACATTTGGACACTAAATTCTTCAAAAATTTCAATTCCTGAGAATTTGAATTTATTATCAACTTTTTCAATTCAATTCTTTTTCAGGAATCAAAATTCAAATTTAGAATTTGCAAATGAATCAATCCCTTATGCATTGAAATTTAAAACAAATCAACTTTATCAAAAAGCGAACTTCAAATTTCAATTACTTGGAATGGAATGCAAATTTATCAGTTTAAAATTTTTATTTTTGAAATGGAATTGATAAGGGAAGAAAAATAATAAATAAATACTATGAAAAGTTCTATTTTTGTTCGATTTATGCATCAAAACATGCAAAAATTTTGTGCGATATGGCATATATTAGCCAGTGGCGGAACTAGGGTGGGCCGTCATTCCGGACAGAAATAGGTTGGGGGCGGTAAAATGTCTCTCGGCATTCATTCAGACTTGCAAATACATAATAATAAATATTTGTATGGATCAGAATAATAGATTTTGATGTTTTCATATACTTAGGTAGGCGGGCGACAGATTGGTTCTTGGCCCATGGGCGGCACATGTTCAAGGTACGCCAATAATATTGGTACAAATTGGGCACAATACAAAGTCAGAACATTTTCTTTTTTGATCAAAAAATTTTACAGGTGAAAAATGTTCTGTCTCATACAGGTTGAAATTCTAGTAGGTAATAATTTACTACAAGCCAACAAAAAAACCTAACACTTCATAAACAAATTGTCTTAAGATTGTAAAAATTTTATTTTAAAAACCAAAAAATAGTTCCGCTTACTTTAAAGACTTACTTTTTAAAAAAAATATTATATGAACAACTATTTTTAATGTTGGTTTCTGAAGTGAGCTTCGAATTTACTAAAGAATGGAATTTTTCAACAATATGTACTTCACAAGTGAATTTTGAAAATTGAATATCTTTAGGGCCTCTTTATGCATAAAGATTCGTCTCGTTTCGTTTCTAATTTCCATGCCTAAGAGTATGCTATTACAATTTTTATACATATTTGTAATTAATTATTTATTAAGCACTGGCTAGATATTTCTGCTTTCATTTAAAAAGCAATGGCATACTTTTAAGCTTGAAAATTAGAGACGAAACGAGATGAATCGTGATACAGAAAGAGGCGCTTAGTTTAGTAAATTAACCGTTTGCCGAATCAAACCAGTTGTTATGCTATCTGCCAGTCATGAAATCACTTTATTGCAGGTTAGCCAATGTCCGACCAATAAGAAGGGCGATTTAATCAGAACACTAACAAAAAGCAGCTACATTAACTGATTTGATTTGATACATGTACTCGCATACATATACAAATGTATGGGTCGTTCTTTTCGTACTTTATTAAATTCACGTGAGGTAATTCTCAAAAAGTTCATAAAATATAGATATGACAGTGTACTACTAAAATAAGATGCCCATGCCAAACTAAACTTACCTCCAAAGGCCAAAGTACAGGCTTTTTAGTAGCTTTTAGCATTTATTTAAACTAAAAATCGAGCCTTGAATTTTTATTGTAAGTTTAAGAGATATAAACGTTTAAAGAGTATGAAATACATTTTAGCCCATGTAAGTCGTATGAAAAACTAAAATGCTCGAAGAACCACCAGTAAATATTAATATTATGAGCTCTCCTTGCACCAGAATTTTTCTTTCAGCAACAAAAAAAAATGTTTAAAAAAATTTGAATCACCCTATGACATCTTTTAATTATTACAAAAATTAGAGATGTTTTTATGTAAATGGCTTTAGCTTCGGAATGAAAAACGGCAAATTTATAATTTAAGCACCGTTTTAAAGATAAAACTTCAAGTTTTTGATAATTTATAAAATAAGTTTACTCGTACCTTTGTTTTTTAACCGATTAATATGGAGGGAACCGTTAAGAGAATCAGTTAAGATCAATTAACAGATCTGATAAAATGAATTGTCGGTTCTATTTTTGTTTGAAAATTACAATAAATCAGAATGGCACTTAAAATTTGTGGAAAGTTTTTAGATGCAAGAAACACTCCGTTTTGAAAATCCCGGCGTCCTCATTAAAATACATTGAAATTTTGGTTTCATTCGATTTTTTTACAAACTCCACTTTGTTTTGACCTGAAATATCTCAGCTCTAATATAATCTGTAGAGTTGAAATTTGGTATGGGGTTTTGATTCTAATGCTACATTAAGGTAGATTTCTCCAAATTTTTTTTTAAAACCTATCCAAAGCAACAACTTAAAAAAGTATTTGAACGACAATTACAGAAGTTTACAGTCCTATGCAATTTTAATTTATACTCAAAACTATGATGTTGAATGTTGTGGGTACTTGCAACTTAAATAATATGAAAAAACTAACTTATCAAACCTCTTCACTCTTATCAGTTTTTCTGCATAATGAATAAATTAAGCTTTAATTGGTGCACCCAACTTTCAAATAATATTATTTTTACATGAACGATGCTACAAATATCATAATAATAATATTTACATATAAGTATATAAAATAAAATTTGTTTGAATATTAACATAACAATATTTCTTTTTTCAATATAAACTAATGGCTTAGTATTTAAGTAAAAAAATATACCCTAAAATTATTAAAATGTTAATCAACAACAAAATGTGAAGTATAACAGGAGTATAAGTTTATGCATATTTATGTATATGAATTTGTATATGTATATAATAAATATGTATGTATGTAGGTACAAAAACAAATATAAAACATAGAGAAAAACACAGACAAAATGCATTTTTAATTTTCGATTTCTGAGATGATAAACAAAATTTAATAAACATCTAAATTTTTTGTTGGTTGTAGCATTTTTAAATTTTCACATGAAATATGTACTATGTATTGTTATATAAAGAGTATGCGTTTTCGAATGATTTTTTTTTTTTGATGAATTTTACATAGAGGTTAAGAAAATAAACTTGAGAATAAATTACCAAAACTAAAAAATTGCATGCAGTTTAGAACGGGAATTTTAAAAACTACTCTACATTTTATAAAGAATATACAAGGGAAATATCCAGAGGAAATTTTAATTAATTTTTAAAATTATTTATGTAATGGAATGTAAGATATTTATTAAAGTACAAGCCACAAGCAAAAATAATTCAAGTTTACGCACAACATATTTACAATTATTAATTTTAAAATTTTATATTATCTTAAAAATAAATGGAAAAACTTAAATAAATAGATATAAGGAGCAAGGTTCGGCAGAAGGTATCTTTAATTGATTTTTAAGTATTTTTATTTTTGATAAATGAATATTTCGCTTAAAGTTTACATTTACATTTCAAACTTTCTAATTAAAGTGCACTAATTAAGCAATACCTTACAAGGCGCAATACATAATAAGGTCGAATACCTAACAACCCAAATTTTTCAACCCACAGTCATGCAGCTATTTTTGCATGCAGTTTCGTAGAAACGTATATTTTATTGCCTTAAACAATTTGCAGTTTTTTAAGAAACGACTTTAACGAAGCCTACCCAGAAGTACCCAGAAAATCTCTTTACAAAAATCTTTTAAAAAAATTTAAACTTATTCCAGAAATAACCATTCCCTTATTTAGCAAAAGCAATGACGTGGGCTTGGTTTATTTTAAAAAGAGAAATTTTTAAGCAATAAAAGTAAATCAATAACATCAAGAAATAATCTTAACTCGACTGAACTGAAGTTTTATGGAAATAATTAAGACATTCTAAAAAATGATAAACAACAATTTGATTCAAACTTTTTTTGTTTTGTCATATGTGCGTTAGTTTCAGATATGTATATCGAGGACCAAAAACAGAAAGATTAGCAAATGAACTATTGTCGAAAATTCATTTAAAATCGCACAAATATCAAGCATCAAGAAATGTCAGCCATTCGGCTTCGATATCGAAGCCGAATGGCTGACATTTCTGGAACTACGACCTAGAGCAGGGGTCGGCAAAGCAATAATACTTTCTCTTTCTCTCTTGTTGTATACGCATACAAGAAAATTAGCTCTGCTACTCATGAGTAGCAGCGCGCCGATACCTGACCTAGAGCAAAGCTGTTACAATTTTTTTAGTCTTGTCTTTAGGTATACTCATGCAAAAGTCTATTCAAACCAGGGTAGATTTATCTCGAAAATATGTTTCAGACTAAGAAGATTAGCATAAAATTTTAACAAAATTAAATCACTTAAGCCGAACCAATACTTAAATTTTATTTATATATTACAAACTGGTATTTCCACATCAATGAAACATAAGTAACGAATAAGAAAATACTTGATTATTCACATTATTTTTAAAATGTAAATAATAATATGAAAAAAATTGAAAACAATATAATCTAAAAATTTAAAACAAAAGTCAAGTTTTAAGTGTCTCACTTACGTTTCATTTTTGGAAAAATACCAATAATTACATCTTAGCAATTTTCTGTGTGTTTCGTTTACTTTGTGTATAGATTTTTTCTAAAAAATTCTAAGAATAACATACTGCATGCAAACTTTCTCTTTATTTTGCAGCCCACTTAGGCACTTATGCAAAATTTACATGCGTACAAAATTAAGATGCAGTCACGTGCTACAAGATAACAGTAGTGCAATCAGACTAAAGATGCTCTTATTATTGTTGTATTTGTGACTATAGCATATTGTACCCACTCCTCAAGTCACAACTACGACGAGGAGGATACACAAGGACAAAGGACAAGTGCAAAGGGTCTATTTAAATGATTTTTAAATTTGTTTACAGTTGACTAAAACGCATAAAAAATTGGCAACAGAAATGGATTTTTTAAAAAAGAAGGACGGAAGTTTTTAAATGAAAAAAAAAACTTGAGAAGCAAAAAAAAATAAACTGAAAAAATAAAAAAGGTGGGAGATTGTCATTAAGATGGCTTATAGTAGCGGTAGATTGGAATGGATACCCCCTCAAATTTATGTCAAGGGCATGTGCCAGAAATGTCATTGGTTTTAAATATTTCCTTTTTGTCAGTTTGTTCATATTCCTTTTGATTTTTTAGATGGAAACAAAGATGAAGGCGTATTAAATACACGAAAGAAGGATGCACTATATTTAGATGCAGCTATTAGTTTTGCATTTTTAGCCGCTTGCTGCATTTTTTGCTCATTTTAGGTATATGTGTGCTAACATATAAAGAATTATTTAAATAAGTGCTGCTTTTTTGTAGAAGTATGGTAATGGTACGCTACTGGCAATGTATGTAAATGCGCTTTGAATATCAACTGAGTGCAATTTAAACTTGACATTCAGTAGCAGTCAATATGAAGCTTGGCATTTAGACTTGTGTATATAATAAAAAAAAAAATAGATTGAGATGTTGCAAATATTTTTTTTAAAGGTCACATGTTGATATAAAAACTTTTTTGAAAAGATTTTTAAAGAGAATTCTCAAACAGGTGTAGCGAGTATATAATTTAAAGTAAAGCAATAAATTGCAAGCAAGAGAACTAATTTCAGAGTGTAGTCTTTCTGAATCGATTGCGGAATGTTAAATAAAAATCAGATGTGTTCAAAATCGCTAAGCGTATTAGTAACTTTTAATTAAAAATCTCTCAAATTGACTTTAAATAAATATCGCCCAAAATCGAACAGAAAGTTTGGCTCCATATTAATGAAAAAACTAGTAAGGGTGTAATTTTTGTCCTCGCCAAGAATTAAATACCCTACACCTGCATTAAAAGTAAAAGTGAGCGTACGATTTAAATTTTTATTAAAAGCATATTTCTCCAACACGCTACATGCTTAATGGTTTCCCACATTGAACTTTGCAACATTTACTGAAATAGCTGTATGGGAGGTGAAAAGCCTTCTCGTTTTTTTCTGATGCTAAACTGAGCTCTGATATTTGTGTGAAATTTGGTGTCATAACTTCTTAGTATAACGTTTTCATTTGTTTTCTTCTATGGGAGGTGTGACGCTTTTTTGTCGAAATTCAAACAATTTTTGTTCAAAGCTTTTCCGAACCATTCCTTAAAGAATTCACTGTATAGCGTTTTGAAGTTTTTACTTGTATAGGAGGTGACTTGCAAACTTTTTGTTCAGGTACTGGTCAAATTATTCAAAATATTTGTGAGATATTTGGTTACACTATATCAAATTACTCTCTTAATATAGATTTTAAAATGTTTCATTTGTAGGCGTGTTCGTGAACCGATTTTGCCCATTTTCACTCTCAAGAATCTTATTTGAATGTGAAGCCTATGTACCGAATTTCATTCAATTAACTTTTTTGGTATATCCGTAATTGTGATTTCCACAGACAAGCAGAATGGCGGCACACAGAAAAAACGACACGACTCAGATGGTGGCGCTGATCAAGAATATACATATATATTTTTCTAAACCTGACACGTTCCTTTCTATGCGTTACAAACGGCATGACAAAATGAATGTACTCTGAGTGTAGGGTATAGTTATCAAAATATGTAATAAATATTCCCAAAAAATATATGTATGTATGTATGTATATAAAAAATTACTAAAATAGCTTATTATTTACACTAATTGCAAGTGGTACTATAATACGATTGAGAAAAATTTCTCATGTAGGCAAGTTTTCTCGTAGCAACCATTAACTATTTTTTTAATAAACGAAACATACAGAATTGCTTTCTTAATTAAATTTCTGTTTTTATATATAAGAAAATTGGATTTAAACTTACATCTGTCATCTTCATCGACGAATAAGCAGCTTATGCAGATGGCGCCTATAATACCAAGTATCTGAAAAGAAGAATTGATAAACATTTTTAGGATACTCAAAAAGTTTAAATTTAAAATTCATACCGATAAACCACTTTGTACACCCGAATGTATCACCTCAATTATTGTATAATCCAAGTAACAATCGTCTACACGTTCCGGACGTATAGGACGATAGGGATCATCTGATGTTATATTTGTTGGATAAAATGGCTTACAACCAGGCCCATTCACCTCAAACCAGGAGGCGCTACCGGTACCCAGATTCAGCAAATCGCTGTCCTGTAAAAAATATAGATAAAGGTGTTAATATAAATTTTATTACATGACCAAACATTAAGTAGGTATGTACATACCTTGTCCAATTCGCCCACGTTTAAATAGAAGCATATTAAAAATGCATTCCAACCGATCCAACAAAAGCTCCATATTAAATACTGCAAAAAGAAAAAAAATGATTTTATTAAAAAGAATGAATTTTCAATTTATTGGCGTACATTGTGTTCTATTTAATTTGATTTTATTGCATTTTCAAAGTTTTCCTCAACTAATTGTTGACATTTTATTTAATTTGTGGTTTTGCTAGGCGATAAGCCATTTTAATTCATATGTCATATCTACCCCTATCGTTTTAACATTTCTTTGTACTTGTGCCGTTTGGTTTGTGGTTAAAGAACACAAGCCTTGAGAAGTTAATATTTCCGCATCTAAAAATACAATTAGTATGTATTTTGTTTCATATTTTTTTATTTATCGTAAAAAAAATGGTGTCAATTGTAATATAGAACTATTGACTCTTGAAACAAATATATGTACATATATCTACTTTATCAGAAACATATTTCTGATAAAATGGTATCTGTGAACTTAAACAGCTGTTAGTATTTTGTTTAACGTTAAAGAGAATAATGAGTTTTCATTCATTGAAAGATAACAAAATGCGGGCAAGGAAAAAAACTGGCGTCATGATATATTAACATAATGATATTCTGTTGTGTCGCAAATTTTGATGTCGCTTGGTTTTATGATATGAAGTCGTTATATTATCGTTGAAATCGATAGTCTAAAGAAGTCAATAGAGAGGTATTGAATTGGAAGCAAAAAGTAAACTGATTTCGAGAAGTATCGAACTGAATCTAAAAAGTCAAATAAACTAGAAAATTTACGAAGGATATCAGTATCGAACAGAATCGAGGAGTTTCAAAAATTCGATAAGAACTAAAATGAATAGAAAAGACTGGAGAAAAGTATCACAAACTATCGGAGAGCATTGAAAAGCAATGAATGGTTTTAAAAAGCATCTCGAAAAATATTGGAAAAGTTTTTTTTATTGGAAAGTCACTCAAAGTGTTTAAGTATCGAATCGTACTGAAAATTAAAAGGAATAGTAGGAATCGAAAATGCTGAAAAGTATCGGAAAAGAGTAAAAAAATCGCAAATTAAAAAGTTTTGGAAAGTAATGAAAAGTCGATATATTGTATAATTAAAAAAGGTATAGAAAAATATTGAAGATCGCTAAAAATTAATATCTTCAATGAGTATCAAGTAACATTAAAAAGGCGATAAAAATTGAAAAATATTTCAAAAATCATAAGATCTAGAAAGTCCCTATGCTTAAAAAAAAAGAAGATCTGAAAGCTATTATCTTCCTGCTTGGAAACAGATAATAAAAATTAGTGAAATTTAGTGCTATAAACGCGGAACTAATCGGCCTATACTTAAAACCGGCATTTTATTGATATACATATAACATCTACTACTGCCATGTTTTAGCTGCAGTAAATGTCTGCATATTTATGTATATGTAAATATTCTGTTTCCAAAATACCATGAGGGATCAATTGAGAGTAATTTTACGTAGTTTGGGCTCCAGCTAGTATAGTGTTCCAAGACAGAAATTTCAAAAGATTTAATATTATTTACTCAGATTCAGAGCGTACCCATTTCTTGTAAAAGGATTAATAAGATATATAAGTTTCTCACTGAGTATTAAAGAAAGGAAATTAATTTCTACAAAAAAACTTTCAATTTTGTCGAAAAGTCTGTATCTTGTAAAAGTAAACAAATCGTAACGTTTATTCAAAGTAATAAAAGATATGCACAATAACAAACACCAGCAGTCAAAACAAACAATCCATCATTTATTTATAGATTTATCAAGTTAAAGAACGTAGGTAGAAAAATTTCAAAAAGTTACCCTAAACATAAAAAAGAAGTTAAATATATAGACTACTACTAAATTTAAATGCATTGACACGCACATGCAAGCGGAAATCAAATTGGGCTTTAAGCCCAATCAATTCGATTGAGCTAACGATTAGATATAAATGTTGATATTATGAGTTGGTTGTTGACAGCAGCGACAATGACGTTGCCGCTGGGAAATGTATAAAAAATACTAGCGATGATGATAATGATGATGATGAGAAATAACGACACAAATATTGAAATAAAAACAAATAAAATAAGCAAAACTAAATAAACAAAAGTAGGTAGAGGTAATAAAATAAACAAGTTTTTTTATCGATTATTCACACAACATTATGTTCTTCAGAAATCAGTAGTAGTAGTAAGGGCAATTTCACGTGCGACATTCTACAGCAAAAATATCATTAAAAATGGATTAAAAAAAGATAATAAAAACATTAATGTTTTCATTTTTAATAGCTTAGAAACGTTATATTATTTGGGCACTGCACAACGACAATTTTTCGAAGAGATTTTCTGGATTATGGTTGCATGGCAAAAAAAAGGTATACTTTTCTGAGTTTAAAAAAAAAAAATTTTTCATATTTTATAGTATTTTTATTCAAAGTATTGTGACTTGTTTTAGCCATAGTTTAAAAATTAAAAGTCAAATAATTACAATATATTTGAAAACTATTCGATGAATTTTGAAAATAAAAGAATAGTCGTAAAGACACAAAAAAATCCTCTTAATAAGGTGGTGGGTATATGTGATGCAAATACGCAAAAACCAATTAGAAATACGCTTGAACATAGCATACCCAACACCATTATTCATTAGGGACACTATACAGCATGGCATTATTGCTTCTCCAGCGCTACGTTGGTCTTTTAGACCCAAAAGGCTCAAACGTCGATTCCTCATTCTAATCAACTACTTGAAGTACTGTTGCGTTCTGTAACTAATGATAGTCCGAAGTAAAGGCATTTAAGCCGCCACACGTTCATAGTATTGTGGTTTTAAACTTTTGACCATTCATTTCAATTTTTGGTTCGAAAGAAACCTTTTTTTGGAATCGCCCACATACAATAGGCCATATAACGCATAGATTTGCATTAATTTATTGAAATGCATTTAACAAAAATCTAATCTATAGCATTAGACAATATATTTCTAAACAATCTATACATTTTGATGATAAAATAAACACCTTAAGTAAATAATGAAATTAAACTGCGCAGTTAAATTAGTTAAAAGCATTCAGGCTTAAATATCAAATGCTTTTTATTAGCTTTTTATATATTCTATGTATGTAGTTCGTTTCTTCGATATTGTGACACACTATTTAGGTTACACAATGATTAGGCAGTGCGTTTTCTACCAGATGCCTGCCGTGTTGACGTAATAAAATTAATTAACGCTTTTTAAGCAATGCGTTGGCGTAAATTTACAATTTGTGCGTATGCGAGCGTGCGAACGAACGCGTGTCTTATGCGATTGCAGTAAACGCCGCACATGCAAGCCAGACCACACTAATTAAACGTGAAAAATTAGCCTAAAGTCAGTCGATATGGTATGTGTTTTGGGTTATGCAAAGAATTTATTTTATCTTTCAACCTCAATAGAAAATTTTAACTAACTACTATTGAGGTTATTAGATAAAATAAATCGATTAAAATAGAAGTACGAGTAATTCTTTACTTTAGTTGATTTGCGTATAGTTACTCGTAAAAATATTTAGAATTTTAAATGTAGTATAGTACAACAAGTCCAAGTTTAAGCTCAAGAAAGATTTTAGACAGGTTAATATTTCCTACTACTCATGTCGGAAAACTGGCTAAGGCTTATTTATCTTCAGGCTTATTAAAGTCAAAGCTAATTTTCCAAAATGTTCGATAATAATTTTAATTGTTAATACTTACTGTTATGATGTATTTAACTTTAAAATGATATGCTCCATAAAATCCAAATATTATAAACAACATATGAAAGAAATTAACAAATATGGGCGCCCACATGTATCCAAGAAAATCGAATACTTGGCGTTCGATTATGGTTATCTATAATAAAAAAGAAAACATCGAATTAATATTATATGATATTTAATTTAAGTGCACAGAGAAAATAATTATTATAATTTTATTGTATGTATATTTAGGCGAAGCAAACAATTTTTTCCTATCATGCAGTAGATATTTAAGTAATATTTTACTTTAACCTATTGCGAACTGTATAGCATTCATACATATAAATGAAATAAAATCATTATTAGCCCAGGAAAATAATGATTTTTCTGGGAAAAAATTCCAAGTGAACTTTTCTCTACAGGATTATATTTATTTTGGCATAAGAAAAAACGTGTGAAAAGTTGTATGCGAAATTTTGTGCGCAACAAAAGCTTTTCAAGGTCATGAAAATCTAAATATTTTGTAAACTATAAATATAAATTTATAAATTCGAAATATTTATCAAAATTTATTAAATGTAAATAAATATTTTTATAAACTTTAAATTTAATATATTTCTAAATTAACATTTCTTTACTCATTGTGAATAGACATAATAACAATTTTAAAGCAAAACTTAAGAAAATGCAAGGTTAGTTGTTTTTTCCCATTATTAGAGTGACATTTCAATTTCAATAGAATGCAATAGCTTAAGCAAAAATAAAATTATATAATTAATATAATAGATTAAAGTTTTTTTTATATGTTTACGTCAAATTGTTTCAACCGCTTTCAATATTTTTCAACATTTTCCATATTTTTTCGACTTGTCAACATTTTTCAACTTTTTACATTTTCGGTATTTTTTTCCACTTTTGCAACCTCTTTCAACTTTATTCGTAATTTTCATTATTTTTTCGAATTATTCATCAATTTTATATTGTTTCAACCTCTTTCAAATTTCATCAATGGTTTTCAATATTTTTAGACTTTATCAGTTTTTTTCAACTATTTCAACATTTTGCAACCTTTTTATATTTTACATTATTTTCGACTTATTCAACGTTTTTTTAACATGTATGTGTATGGGTATGTGAGTTTCGGCCTGGCACCTTTACTAGTTTGTTTTTGCAATTGTCGTAGTTCTTGTTATATCCGTCGTAGTCTACGTTAACAATTTTGGCAATTTTGTCGTGGTTATCGACATTATCACCGTAGTCATTGCTGTCGATGCTGCTATCGCTATAGACGTTGCCATCGTGATCGACATTATAGCTGTAGGCATTCACCTAATAGCAACCGCTATCTTTAAATTTGTGTTATCACATTCGTGCTAATAAAATTAGTCATCTTAGTCAATTAGTCGTTTTAGTGTCTGAAAGGTCTTGCAAAAATAATTAATATGCAAAAATATTAATATAATAGCGGTATTCTTGTATTGTGTATTTTTGATAAATTTGATATTTGTAGTAAATTTGATATCGTAACAAAAACAAAACACTTGCTTTTTTCAAATACTCTAAATATCAAAAAGACAACTACAAAACCCTATTGTAACTATTGTATAGTATTTGTGCATTTGTCAATCGAAGTTACCATAGTAAAATAAAGAAAACATGTCAATCGAAGTTACCATATCATAATTTCTCAAATACTTTTCAAATTATTCAGTAAAATAAAGAAAAATATTTTAGGACGCTCACAATCTGTAGTAAAAATTGTAAATATTTACAAAAAAATACTAAAAGTACTACAGATCGTGAATACCACTAATATTTCTTAAGGGCTATGTACCTACACATCAATCTGATACCTTTGATATTCTTAAATATACGATGCTTGGAAAATGAGCTTCGAGAGGTGCTTTATTCTAAAACTTCTGAGGTAATGATATTGCATTAGCTTGACTGAGAGAATTTCCGAATTTTTTATGCTTGAAGAACAGCATTAATGTTGTTTTTAGCAAAAATTGGATGGTATTACAGAATGGACGTAGTTACTATTATGCAAAAGAAGATCTTTGCAAGTCTTATAGGAGAAAGGGTACAACATAAGCTAAAAATTTCATTACGTAAAAGCTGAGAAACTGAGAAAATGATTTGATTGAATATAGCAAATTATATTTGAATCAAATGATTATTCCAATCGTTTTCTCAGTGTGCTTAAAACTTACTTCAAAGTTTTAGAGTTTGCATAAATACTTCAAATATTTAACAAATAACATAATATGTGTAACTTTGCCAGCACAATAAAGTTTAAAGAATTCTTTTCAAGTTAAAAATTGAAAACATGACGAATTGACATATGTAGGTATGTATAGTATACATGAACATATTTCGTACGTAAACCTGTGTTTAGTACATCTGTATCTACAGTAAAAAAGCAAATTGATGCCCCTGTGCACCTTGTCCAAACATGTTGATTTTTAGGTCATTTTGGCACTACAACGATAATTGAACTGCATTTGTTTGCTTTTTTTTGTGTTGTTAATTCTACCAATGTTTCGCTGTCACTTTTTTTTATTTTCTTTGTATTTTGTGGTATCACTATAAAAAGAATTGTTATAAATGAAATGGTTAAGTTTCAAATTGAAAACGAAATGAAAAACCACTTGAATATTGAAAGCATGTGTGATACTTACTAATAGTAAGTATATACTCATATTATTTAACTAACAATATCACTTAAAATCTAAAGCAGCTGAAGATAATTGATTCTAATTGACCCAAAGCGTGTTCAAGATCTATTATATGCCCACGTATCAAAAGCATCAACTAATTTACTTTCATAGCTTACTAACTACAATAAAAATATGCTCAGAAGTTGAAAAAGCAAAAAAAAATAAAACAATTTAATTTAAAAATAATGACCAAATATGTGGACACTAACTCATTTAAAAAGTTGAAATTTCATGATTTCTACTCGTTTAAAGAATGCTTGTAGTGCAGTTGATAGAGTAATGGATTGATATGCCAAAGGTCTGGGTTCGAATACAAACATCTCACAACTGAAAAAAAAAAAAAACAACAAACTTGAATCAATAGTGAGTTATGGAGTCTTAAAGAGAACCATTTGAAGAGAATATTTTTCTTTGCAAATAATCTTTTAACTTCATATGCCGGACCAATTTCTTGGTCCCAAGTTTTTAGTTATGTATGTTCTTAGAATAAAACACATTCCGGTGGGCGGACGGTCGCTTGGTCGGACGATTTCACTGGAGCCGTGGGTGTCCGCCCACGGGAGCTTTCACTGTACTGATATTTATTTTCTAAAATGTATTAAAATTATTTTGGCCTAAGTTTTGCAGATGTTGTTGCTGTTTAAAAATTGTCTCTTTTATAATGAATAGCATGAATTAAATATTTCATAAATAACAGCTAATACTTAGTTTATATGGCTGTTAACACTGCTGACACTGTTTTTCTAATAGTGTAAAAACTACATAAACCTGAAAAAATACGTTGTCCGGATCAATTTTGTCAAACAAAGTTATAGTTCATCATATGCAAGCTACTTTCGAATAAAGCAATTTGTCGGTAAATTTTGTGATCCCGAACGCAAAAAAATAATATTCGTAATTGCTAGTGTCTTCAATATATTCAACAAAATAAAATTAAATAAATTTTCTCTTCCAAAATTGATTTTGAAGTTCGTGGTCCTGGTATTTCTACCAGGGACTAGCCAGGTAATTTGTACCTAAGGAGCATTTCTGTCACCTGTAAAAAAATTATGGAACAAAAGTTGTTCAGAATCGCAGAATCTACAAAATAAATTTGTTTAATCAAAATTGGTGTTCTTGGGCATTTAAGGGTTAAGTCTGTGAAAATAAATTTAAGTTTAGATAGCATCAGTTTTGATTGAAATGATAATTTTAATGAGAGGTGTTTTAAGCAGCGATGGGCAAAATACGCAAAATGAACCAATTGTGGCTCTTTACAACAAACATGTAGTTTTTCTTTAATTTTCAAAATAGTGAGAACTATGAAAGATATTGTTAAGAAAACTAAAAAAAATACCATTGTGATCGCAATAATAAACTTAATTTACGTAGTACGTTTTAATCTTGTTTGAAAATAAGTGACATGCCCACTCCCACACGCGCACAGTTTTGCATATTTTTACATGCCATTCAGTTTCAATTGTATTTTTTTATTTATCCACCAAATATCGTAACAATATCTGTTGTTGTTCTCAAGAAGTTAACCCTTCAAACTGTAATACGCAAAAATGATGTGGTCTATTCGGATTTAAAACTTTTTCTGAAGCTTGCGACTACGAGGAACAAAATGGCGTTTTCTTCATTTCGTTGACATTTTTATCGCCTTTAAGATTGCTTCCTGCTAGCCGTGAAGAAACGAGGATATGAAAACTGCCATATTGACAATATGATTTTCATTTTGTCAATACGCTTTGATTTTCACATGTCTTTGTATAACCTTGACCTGCACTTTCAAACTATGTGTTTCAATTTCAATTTCCATTTTTTTTTTTTTTTGCTCTCAGAGCAATTTTGTTTGTTTTGCTTTCACTGCACGTGTTTTCCGGTTATTTTTCTTTAATATTTTCATTTTCTTTTATGTTTATTCACCCTTTTCACGTTCACACGCTGTAATAACGTGGTATCAGAAGTGAAATTTTCAAACTTGGTTTATGTTTGTTCCGTACTTCTGGATAACAAAAAGATTTTCTTACTACGCTTTATGAATTAAAAATTTGAAAAATCGGAAATTAAAAATTTAAAACGCTATCCGTTCCACTTTCTTTTTTTTAATTTTTTTAGAAAAGAAAAAGAATTAATAACTATGGATCATTTGCACTATAATATTGAAAAAAAAATTACTGTAAATAATTTCAATTTCATGACTATAGGTAGGAGTAGCAGTCAGTTTAAGAACCGACTCACTTAGTTCATTATAGTAAGGCAAGAAAAAAAGACTTTGTATATCTGGTCATATAGAAAATTAAACTCTCAACATATACAGCGGAGATCACATATCTGCCGCTTGCTCAATTAAGATTCTTAACTTTTAAATAATTTAATCAACACAAGATCGCCTATCCCCAAATCCAGCCTTTTTGATTTCAGAAATAAATCAATGTGAACAATTATTTTATTTTGGAGCATTCTCATATAGACACAGAGTATGTTAATGTCTCTGCAATTGTTACAGTATTTATGAAACATCATATTTCTTTAAAGTCTGAATAGTTTTATTATTGTTTGTATAGCCTTTTTTTAAAACAAAGAAAATACTTTTTAATTGCATAAATAAATCAACTTCTTAATAGCGAAGAAAGTGTATTCTCATCAGGTACTATAAACCGCAAAACTTGACAAAGGCAGGTGGCGATGACGACTTACTGATCCAATTAAAAAATGCCAAACTATAAATAAATCGTAGGAAAATTGCCGCAAGTGGAAAATTTTTGCGTTCGGTAATTTTGCACATTTTATTTATTTAAGTTTATTTCTTAATAGCAAGTCAATGCCCTGCACATATTTTGATAGATATTGGAATATGACATGCACACTTAGAGAAAAGTTTAATAGGGTTAATTTTTGCACGCAAATGGTAGATTGTAAAATTGAACAGGAGAAATAAAAAATTAACTGGGGTGAAGTTAATAATTTCTATAGAAACAAATTCAAATTTGTATTTTGAAATTGAAAATAGCAGTGACAAAGTCATGCGCTTGAAAATAACCACATTTGCTAGTCAAATTATTTAGATCAAATATTAGATAACACAGAGTTTATTGTTTTAATCGTATAACACGATACCAAAAACACAAGAAATCTATGTAAACCATTGATACCATAATGTCTCTTTGTCAAAATTTAGTAGCAGTAAGAAAAGAAACCTTTACAAACGCCCTTATCTGAGGCCTTTCATCTATATTATTTCGGAAGCCTAAAGTGATCTATTAATGTAATTCTTCCCCAAAGGTTTGATAGAGCTATTGGCACTAACTTAATAATTGTGGTAAATACATTTTTACTCAACGGTAATAATGTTTTATTTCATTTATGGAAGTAACATACCTATGTAATTAAACTAATTTTGGACAAAAAAAAAAAACAGATTTTCGGAATTTTAATTCTTGTTTTACGACATTGATGGATAAACTCATTAATTCTTTTTAAAAGATTAATTGTGTCACATAGTGTTTTGTTACATTTGTGTAACACCATTATTAATCAAGAGGAAAATGTTTTTTTTTTAAATAATGAGACATTGGTATAATATTACTAAAAATGCCAAATGTGCATCTTAAAATACTTAAAATAGCCTTGTTACACTTGTGTAACATTGTGAGTTATGTACACAAAAGGCATTATTTTTTTTTTCATTACAAAACTACCCAGTTGTGTTTTTAAAACTAAATTGGAAGAATTACTCAAAAACCATTCCTATGGCTTTAAGGTCTTGTTACATTTGTGTAACACCATGCTTTAAGAAATCAAAAGAATTCTATCGAATAAGCTACACTATTAGCTGCATAAAACCAAAAAAAGAGAAGGTGTAAATGTTTTGTTACACTTGTATTATAAATATAAAGCAAAATAGCATGTTTTTTTTTTTGTTTGTTACAATTAGCTCCATTTATTCGCTTTAAAAAACGCTTGAAGCGTTACTCAAAAGTAGTTCTAATAATTTTAAGCTCTTGAGGCCATTTGGCATTTCAAGTTTACGAGACCAAATGAATTGTTTCTGATTAGGACAGAACAATGTAATACATTCTATAAGACTTATTTGCAAGTGCCTTTTAGTGGACTTGTTAATAACTCGTTATCCTTGTATAACATTATGGAGCAATAACTATTATTTTTTTATGTTAGGTGTTAATTTTCACTCTATAAAACAAAGTTTTGAGCCATTTAAAAGTTTACAAGACAAAATTGCCTCCTTCTAATAAGTACAGAGAACTTGTAAATAACTTGTTACTGTTCTGTAACATAACGATTTATCAAAAACGAGAACATCAAAACTGTTTTCCAGGTAGATAAAAACGAAGAATAGTGATATTATCAATTGAAGTCAAGACAGTGATGGTCAGTCAGCTCATCTTCCCGTGTACGAGATTTTAGTTTTCAATCTTACCTATTCATAATGCAATTGATAAGTTCTATCATTGCTCATAGCTTTTGGAATTTCCTTCTTTATTAAATAGAAATTTTATTTAATCTCTTTGGCTATAACTACTGTAAAATGACCCCTCAGTTCTACGCAAAGATTACTATTTTTCAAAAGACACTTTTATTTTCAGTTCGCATGTTAACAAAAACTATGTACGGTACATTAGGAACTTTATTAAAGGAAGTTATTAATTTATAACTCTAAATTTTTTATTTTTTTTTGTTGTCTAAAAGTTACTCGTATTGTTTGATATTCGCAGTTGGATATGTTGTGTGCAAGCAAAGTTTACAAGCAAATTCATGCAAATGCAATTAGATTTGACTTTAATTTTTCAATGCAAAAATCTGGCATCGTTGAGTGAAGAAAACTATAATAAAATACTCGACGAAGTGCAATTAATTACGGATTTGCATTTGAAGGAAAACGTAGAGAAAATTAGTAAGAAGCACATATGCACGCACAAGCTCAGATACTGCAGGCATTCTGTTTAATTTCCATTTAATTGTGTTAATAAATTGTTGGAATTTCACTCATTTGTTATTTTTTGTTTGCTTAGATTGTTGTTCATAATGCGTAAAGTTTAATGGGCAAAAAAAAATCAAAAATCTGATTTTATGTTAAAAAGAATAATCTTATTAATATATCTAAGGAAACGAGTTGGAGAAGGTAAAGACTCAAATCTTTTAATCTAATGTTTACAGAGCAATCGACACGAAAAAGTATGGATTTGGAGAGAGTATATAAAATACTTTGATTTAAAAGAAAAAATATATATAAATGTAGAGAGAATATATTCCAAATCTTTAGAAAATTAACCCAGTCCTTCAAAAATAAAACAAAAAAAAAATTAACTATTTGCAGGAACAAAAATTTGGTTGTGAACTTTTTCGCAACTTCAACGAAATTTTTATTTGTCCTGGGTTTAGGTCCTAAAAATATGGTCACCGCCGTAATATTCAAAATGCATATACGACGTTCGACCACAAATTCAAACAAAAGCAAGTCAATCATTAACCTTTTTTATAGACTAGTAATCATTGATCTCTTCAGCATCACGTAGCATTACTGGCACCTAATGACGTCACTGCTATGTGAAATGGCTTGTAAATAGATCGTATGCTTTTTAGTTTCCCTACAGCTTAACAACTCATCTATAATTCAAGTTAAATACAATTTAACCCGTATCTAATAATAACATCTAATATATATATTTGAACAAATAATTTTTCAAGTGAAAATCAACTTTAATTTGTACACATGTTGTAACCATTAATATAACAACAACAAAAACAGTGAAAGTAAAAGTTTGACAATTATTAGTTGCTATAGTAATAAATTTCTTGCTTAATTTAATGTGCTGTCATGTGAATAATTTGTTATAACTAGAAACTTTTTCGTAAATTATGAAAAAATAAATATTTGGAATACGACTAGAGTATAATTAGTTTTTTTGCAATATAAATCAGAAGACTTTTACATTGAAAGATCGGATAAAATAACAATAAAGTAAATTATAGAAAGAAAAACCCTAAAACATTATCAATGAAATTTATTTTCGCCACAGTTTAGGATTCACACAAAGTTCGTGTATTTCAAGTGAAGATAATTTCTGCTGCAATTGGCAACACTGTGTGAAAAGAAAATATTTCCAAAAACAAAATTTAGATAAATAGTTGCAGCTTTTGCTGATGCTTTGGAATGCCGTAAAGTATTTATATGCAAGTCTGTAAGGAATATTATCTTTTATTTTATTTTTTTCCTTTTATTTTTTATTCCGAAAAATGGCGCCAGTTGTGGTTATGCCGTCCAACAATAATTTGGCATACGCGTGCTGTGAACCGGAAATGTAACAATGTCAGTAAGAACGTGAGAAAATTGTTTTGGTTTTTATAAATTGTCAGATTGTGAAGAACATTGTAGCTACATTTGTAAAATATGTATTTAAGTTGAACAAAAACAAAAACCCTAAAGGCGTAGTTAACAGAGAAACTTTACAGAAACTTAAGAAGTAATTAAATATTACTCATATGGCATGAATGCAATATTCCGATAATTTTAAACTACTAAACTCTTAGCTTAGCTAGCTAGCTTAGCTTAGTTATAGTCAGTTTTACGCTGATTTGTAGTAATAAGAATATAGATTTCATTAAAGACTTTTTAAAGAAATTTCAATTCCTTAGAATCTTGTGGTATGGTTGGAGAAAAGAAATTATTCAATTATTTACATTACAGCAATTTGTTTTTTTATGCAGTTTTAATTGGACTATGTGATGCGAATGTTTCCCATAAGAATTATAATATACTACCTGTTTTCTCACAGCTCCGTTGTCCGATCTCGCCTATATTTTTCAAGTTGCTTAGTAATGCAAACTATGGTATCAAATAGAAGCTATAGGTGCCTAGATATAGCGTTTTAATTGTTTTAGTTGCATGAGGGGTGCCACTGCTATTGGCGCCAAGTTACTGCGTTATAAGTGGTTTTGTTATATGAGAAGTTGTTACATCTCGTAATTCAAGCTATCAAATTTAAAAACTGCAGCTGTCATAGGTGCCAAGGTATTTTAGGTGCCATACCCTCTTTTCACACCACGTCGAGTGGGTGAATGCAAACAATATACATCCATATCTCAAATTTAAAGCTTGTAGCTGCTACTGGTGCCAAGATTAGCGTTTTAAGTTTGAGAGGTGGCAGGGCTGATATTTAGCAAGGTACTTGGCCCAAATTGTATAGATCTAAGTATCAAATATCAAAGTGTAGCTGTCATGGGTGTCAATGCATATCGTTTTGAGTTTGTTTTTTTATGTGAGAGGTACCTCACCAATGGTCTTTTAACTCCTGAACCCGTACTTCGAACAGCTCCGCATAGCCCTTTTGGCCTCTGCTGAAGACCCACGAAAGTACGAAGATTCATAAATATAAGATCGAATAAAAATTCTAAAAACTTTTAAAAGACAAACAAAAGTGCATACGTGTGGTATACAGTTTTATAAGTACATATAGTAGGTATATAATTATATGCTACTCATACGACATGGTTAGCAATATTTTAAATATAACAGGATATCATAGATACTGACTGTTAAACTTTTATGTAGATTTTATTAAAGGCTGTCATTTGGGTATTTAACATTTACAACTCGAACACGTTTTGTCATTGTACAAAAAATTTAAAAAAAACAATTTGCTTAGAAGAAAAGATACTCATACCACATGTCAAAGAATAACAGCCATACTTAAAATAATTTGTAATTTAAATGTAATTAAACAAACTGTTTCCGCCGTTCGCAGATTTGATTTAGGAAGCTGAAATTTTGGGAGAATTTCTTCAAACCTAGGGGCCTATGGGACCAAAAATTTAAAAAACAGCCCCTTAGGGTGAATTTTGTCTATATTTTCGAAAAATATGGGCGTGGTTTGACAACAGGAGGTGACTTCTCCCATACAAAAAAAAATACCTAGCACGATATATCTTGGCAGCTTTAATCTACGTTTTAGTAAGTCCTAAAATTTCAACGAAATCGGACAAAAACTCTGTCCGCGCCGCTTACAGGTTTTAGCTAGGAACTCAATTTTGGGACAATTTTGTTTAAGCCTCAAGCAAAAATGTAGGAAAAAAATAAAATCCATCTAAAATATTTTGAAAAAGAACACCCCAGTATACATGTGTCATTCTTAAAACCATAATGCTCAGTCGTAACCTTGGTCAGTACGCTGTATTTACTCCGAATAAAATATATAATTTTTTGTGTGGTATTTGTGAACAGAAAATAATTTCTAATTGTTATTTTATTTACCTGTTCAATAACTAATATGTATCAAACACCAAAAAAAATTTACACTTTACAAAGATTAATTAAATAGAAAAATGAGCTAAAACTAAATATACTAGTTTCATCAACTGCTTAGGGGACTCATCAGTAACTTTTAAGCCGATTAGAAAGAATTCGTTAGCCTTATATCATATGTTTCCTTTTTTGCATAATCTGTTGAGAACCCAAGCAAAAAGTTAAACAAAGAAAGCAAAAATTATTTTTTCTATATGTTTAAAGCCCAAGAGCCCGCTGTAGAAAAATCGAGTATATAAGATTGGAGTGTAAGATATTATATACGGGAAAGATAGTAATGCATTTTGCTGGAACTAATCTACCAGGGTTGCCTTGCCAAAGCTCTTCCCGATGCCAGAAAATAACCCAAATTTTCCCAATTTTGTTATTTTATTTAAGACTGTTTACAGCTCAAAATATATGCCAAATGAAAGAACTCCCTTGATATTACACTTTAAAATATGTAAATATTGTAACATAGTACATACACATTTTGAATCTATTTTATTCATATTTAGCAAAAATTTATTTTTGTGTAAATTTTTACCACTCATGTACATAATATATTGCTTTATAATAATCAATACAGTCTGAAAAATGATACAATCAGGCGGAAATTTAAGCGAGTGACTTTTGTGGAAACTTGTAACCTAACCTACACTCTTTCATCAAGTCTTCAGCATAATATGTGTTTGTCGCAACCGTTGGCTCTTAGAATTCACCTGACAAACCTACTCAAAATAGTACATAAATAAAATAAAAACTAAAAGCTAATATATTAAATGAAATGTCGTCGCTCCTATCCTTTCATATATTAAATTACAGTAAAATCAGAGTGTGGAAGAATTTTTTTTTTTTTTTTTTGCATATCAATGAATTCATAAAAATAAAATGAAACAAATTCAATTTATTTATTGTCACATAAAACAAATACGAATTATATATTAAATTACACACAGCAGATGGTATCATCAGATCCGATTCTATTTGATGAGATGAATTGAGCGCAAAAATTTTTTTTTTTTTTTTTTTTTTACGTTCGCATGAAATCAGCGTGTCGGATGCGTTTTCAAAACAATGCTATAGGGCTCATATAGCAGAAAATGCAAATGCAAAACACGTACATAATACCATCATGTTCTTGCTGCTTGCTACTGGTGAAATATGCTACCCGTAGATATTCAAATTCTAAATAATTTCAACGCAATGTAGCGATAACGCCGCAGCAACGGAACGTTTACAAAAAGCAAATCGCATCATCGTAGCGCACAGCACTACTGATGGATGATTGCAGACAGAATTCAATTAGACGAAATGATGTTGTTGTGATATGCGAAAATGTGATTCATTTAGGGTTGGGGTTAAAAATATGCGATATTGATGAGAAGATGATATAATCAAGTGGAGAAAAAATTACTTCATAGCGTGAAAAATTAAATTAACTTTAACGCATAATAAAATTTTTAAATTCATTATATACAACCGTACATACAGAGAGTTCATATGGGGCAAATTGAAAAAAGTTGGACGGACCTTGGTTGAGGTCTCTAATTTTGCTGATTTATTTAATTGGTAGTATTTCATGATTTATCATAAATTAATTTGGCATAAGTCGAAACTTTTTTTGAAACTTTTTATGCTCAAAAACTGCAACTAAATCACATTATTATTTCAATTTAACTTAACTTCCCCCTAAAATTTAGATGTCTTTTATTAAACTCAAGAATAATAGCCAATTTATTATGGACTTAAATCCTTAACCAATGCAGCAGTGCTCTCCACAAACAAGTGAGAAAACTTAAGTCGCTCAGATATTTGCAGTCAAATTGATGAAGATTTATTACTGTCACTCAATCCTATACTTCCCACCATTCTGGTTCGTCATGCGGTTGTCTTTTAGCCAATTATGTGATTTATCATCTTGATGCACATTGTTTCGCTAGACTGATTGTGAGTATGGGGTTGGTAGCATCAACACAATTACCATCATCATTATCATCACCATCACCATACCAACAGCCACAATGAAAATTAAACTAACAGTCAACAGTAACTGACTGACTGAGTTAAAATCCCGATATGCGGTTGAATTAATTGGAGCAAAACGTTCTGTACGAGACAGAGCAGAAAAAAAAACTGTAGCATAAAAATAGGAATGAAATTCAATTTGTTAACTCTAAGCTAACGATGAGAAAAAGTCCCAATTTTGTAGTCGTTTGTTGTGTGTTGGCTCATTTGTTGGCAACTGTTTGTTGGCAAATCTGGTGATAAAAAATATTGTAAACATACCCTTAAAAAAACACAACTGGGACATAGTGATACAATGTTTTGCTATTGCTGCAAAAAGGAAATGACATTTTCAAGTATTAAATTGTTGCAGTTCTCAGATAAAATGTATAAAATATGTAAAAAAAAATGTATCTGATATACGAGTATGCACATTTATAAGACAGATTTTGTTCAAATAGATTTAGGAAACGTGACAAGAATTTTGATTTTTTTATTTATTTATTCTAACACATATGATTCATTAGTTGAAGTACTTTAATTTTAAGTATGACTTCATTTTGGTAAACAACTAGCAACTGCCAATTTCAACAGCTGAAAACAACTTTTCTGTCAATAATGAGAAAAACAAGCAATAGTTTAAGTTAGTTATAGGAAAGTTTTTAAACGACTATGGAATAAAATATTACGTTAATTAATAAGACTCAATAAGATGTTAGAAGAAAAACAATTTAGCAAAAAATTAAAAGCAAATTAATCTTCGTTAATTTTTTCGTTGTATTTCTATAGTTTTGGTTCCTGACATATTTATAAATTTTACTGATTTACTCGGAAATAATGCCCAACGTCCTAGTTTTTCTGCAGAGTCAAAAATACTTCGCATTTCTATTTTTGGCTCAAAAGACTTTGTTACGATAACCATTTCTATGCATTAAGAAATTCGATTCGATTCGCTTGGATTAATCTTATCATAACAATCGAATCTTATCGAACAATAATAGACTTGGTTGTTTTCTCTTTAATTTTAAGTTAAATATTATGTGTACCTTTTAAATAAATCAACAAAATCTGCAAAAAAAAGCAGGAATAATATAAGGAATAAATTGAATAGCGTTTAATATTTTTGTAGAATCGAAAGCTGCTAATTTTGCGTGCTACAAGGTGTGTTCTCTTGAAATTTCCATTGACTCAACAAATTCAAAAAATTTGTTTTTGCCTATAACTTTTTCTATCCCTAACCTATGTATGTATACCCAAGTTAATTCAACGAACGTTTTGAAATAAACTATTAAATGTGAAACATTAAACGTTATACCTCTAGGGGTGGTGCTTTTCACGACTAAGTTTCCTGAGCCATGAAGTATTGACGAAAAACTCTAATATTTGCGAATATCTCGACTTTCATAGACTTTTTCGATGGTACTCAATAATTTCTGAGAGTTATCATGTTTTTCGATACTACTCAATATCCTCTGACTTTTTCGATTCTATTAAATTGTTTCTATTATTTGACATTTATCGACTTTTCAATACATTTTACAGTCTCTATCGATAATGATTATAATCATTAATATGTTTCATTTTTTCAATACATTTCGACTTTTTTAGTGTGTATCGATAATAAATTATCGATAGTTTACTATCGATAATGATTATAATGATTAATACGTTTCAACTTTTCAATTCATTTCGACTTTTTTAGTGTGTATCGATAATAAATTATCGATAATTTACTACCGATACTGATTATAATCATTAATACGTATCAACTTTTCTATACATTTCGTCTTTTTGAGTGTGTATCGATAATAAACTATCGATAATTTACTATCGATAATGATTATAATCATTAATACGTTTCAATTTTTATCGACTTTTCACAATTCGATTTTCAAAAGCCTGTTTGAAATTTGTGATGCTAATCGACAAAGTTCTTTGATAACTAACGACTTTTATAGTCTTGATCAATATTTTTTCCATTACTAAGTAATCACATTTCGGCTATGTCATTCTTTTCTTATACATATATTCCGACTTTTATCGACTATTTCGAAAATTTTTGATTCCATTCGACTTTTATCGAATTTTTCGATATTTATAGATAATGATAGATATTATTCGTTACCTTTCGATTTTTCTATGTTTCGTGAAACCCTCGACATACACCGGACTTTTATTGACTTATTCGATGTTTGCCGATAATTATCAACTTATAATCACTTCTTGATACTTCACGATATATTTTATCGATAACACATCGAATTTTCCCATGCTATACGATACTACTCGATACCTTTATCGATTAGGTATTTGATTCTCTCCGAAACAAATATAACACAAAAATACACACAACAAACTGAGAGTGTTTACACTTAACTATTGGATTTTATTTCTATTTTTGAATGTTCAGTTCCTCGATCGAAATTCAACCTCAACAACACCTCTTTGAAGTTTAATCAAGATTTTACTTTTAATATTGCTCATATGGTGTACTCATGAGATTCAGATCCAACCAGAGTTTTTGCCACTAAACAGCTGTTATGATATTTCAAAATAGGACCACTTTTGATCTCATTTAAATTTGTAAGCAGGAGCAGCAAATTTTTGTTGCGTCTAAAGAAATATTACAGAGTTCAAGAAATTACAAATGTATAGGACAACTCGAATGAAAAGTTCAGTCGAAAATCATAGATTGAAAGCAGATCCGATTTTGAGAAATTAAGTGTTTTAAAGATTATTTTGTTGTTATTCAATTGCATAAGGCTTAAACCGATGAACACTGTTTTTTCATATCGGCCCGATTTTCACATTTTCATTCATAGAAAGCTGTACTTTATGAAACTTGTATGTTCTAGCTCTGCTTTGAAAATTTAACAAAAAGATTCACTGAAGTCCTCACGTAGCAGAGAGCCTCTACAAAACACTTCCACCTGCACAGTTAATAACGAATGGCTTCAATTGCTTTTGACATTTTCCCGATGCAGATATTTCTTGTTTTAGCGAACGCTACCACGACATTATCCATAGTATTTTCATTTTAGGTCAAATTACCTAACGGATATTTTTCTACGCATAACATTCCAGATAGATGGCTCATAAATAGCTACCTTATATAACTTAACCTACTTAAAATTTTTACGAGCAAAGCAAAACTATTTTGAACTATTTGACCTACTCGACGATGACTCTGACACATGCGGAAAAGCTCATTTTTAACTTTTATTTCCAAGCGAGTACGAAAACAAACATTAAAAAAAAAACCCAAACATAAATCGTAAATCAAAAGTTAAAAAGTAAAAATCCAATAAAATAACACGACGATAAAAGAGAAAATAAAAGTCAATAAAAAAGTAAACTCAAAGAAGAATAAAGAAAAACAACCATTAAAACAACAAGGCGTGCTTGCATGCAACTTAGAACGCATTATAAATAAAAATAAAAAAAAATAAAAAGCTACAGAGCTTTCCCAACTTTTTGTGCCTGCAGTAAAAGAAACGAGCTCAGCATTTGTATGAAAAAGAAGAAGCACAAACGAACAAACACGTCGTCGCACTTGCGGAAACTTAAACTGGGGCGCGTGAAAATGAGCCGTCCGTCTGTCCGCCAGTTTATTGTCTGCGACATGCTGTCATGTGATTGCATTTACTTTTATATTTGCCCAAGGTGGCAACGCTGCTTGTTTTGAATCGCAATTTTGTTTACAAATTTTTAAAGTTCGTTTCATGAATGTGGAGTATTATTTCGCCTGCTACGGAAGTCGCCTTGAACTTGAATGAGTCAGTGTATGTATGTGTACATGTGCCGGACTTATGCATGTGTGTATGCCAAATAAGGTGTTGCAGAAAATGTACGCTGATATTTGCAAAAATAAATTTCAAACGTCTGAAATATGAGTACTATGACTTAAGGGAGCAGTTAATAGACAGACCCGTATCTACCATGCGGAAAGGGGGGGCCTTGCTCCCCACGCGTCTCAACTTTGCAAACGATTTTCATAATTTTATCATTTGAGCTTTATAGCAACTTAGGATTGCTTGGCAGACAAAAAATACTGGATCACAATGATAGCTACGGAGTCTGTGAACATTTCAGGTGTCTTATTTTATCTTCGTTGGTATTGAGATGAACATTTATACGAATTAGAAAATCCGTTTTCTTTAAAAATTTATTTTGAAGTTGCAAAAAAACTCTATTAAATTATTTTATCCCTTCTGCCTCTGACATAATGTGTTAAGGATATACTAAAGATAACGAAAATATAAAAGGCAGACGTCCACACAGCAAGGCATTTCAAACAACAGCAATTGTTAATATGTCGAAAAAAAAAACTCTGCTAAATAGTTTTATCGTTTTCTTACAAAAATTAGTTGTCTTCAGTATTGGCACTAGAAGCCGAAAATACAAGAGGCAGACGTGTAAATCTCTGCTTTTTTAATATATGAAAATCTTCGATTTTGATCAAATTCGATTATTAATTTTAGGGACGCAAGATTTTGCCGAATATATTAAATTATATGTACATATATAGTTGAAGAGCTTAACCTTTTCTCCGCGATATCGTAAATTTCAGTTTTTCTGTTAACATGACGTGTCGGAACTTATGTAGATCTGTGTAATAAATTTCAATTAACGATATTTCAGAGAAAAAAAAATATTTTAAAAATTATGAAGGGTAGCCTCAATCAGTACTAAAAAAAAATTTCACAAAAATCAGACATGCAAAAGCAAAAATGTCCGATTCGGCGTGAAATTCCACATATATACAGACAGAAAAATTAATATAAATGACCAAAAAATAGAATAGTAAATTTCAGATAGCAAAATTTGCGCGGAATTAGTTTTATATCGATATATATTCTTAATAATTTTCCCCTTAAGGGTTTGAAAACGTCTGCCTTCGAAAAAGCAGTGCTTGAGTCATCTGCCTTATGATTTTTATAAGTAAAGTTAGCCAAGCGACAGACGCGATAAAATGATTTAGTACTCAATTTTTGCAGTTTTTAAATGCGACAATAACTAAGTGGCAGATGTTGTTTTTCTCGTTTGTTATGACATAATCTTTGTAATAATCTCAATCTGCCTGACGAAAAAATCACATGAGTATAAGTATGTATATATCATAAAATTTTGAAAAACAATTGAATTACTCTTAGGCGTAGCAACAAAAACGTCTGCCTCTTTATCATTTATCTGTTTTTGTGTAAGGACACATTTTTAAATATAAAAGGCAGATACGATAAAATTGTTTATGACACATTCTTTTTTTATAAATTCATAGGGGTCTAAATTAATAACGTACAGGCAACGCAATGGCAACGATAAAATCATATAGAAATTTAGGACACCGGCTCCTATAAGAGCCATGATACGATTTATTGGTTTTAAAAAATATTAAACATTTAAAGTGCTATCCTCAAAAAGCCAAAACCAGCTAACTCCAATGCAATTTCATGTACTTTGACAATTTCTACTTTATGTAACACCCTATGTAATTATGGTTATGCCAACTAAAATGCACACGTATGTATGACCATGTGAAAATGACTATAAAAAAGAGGCTTGGCTCTCAATTGTGTGGCGCCTCTTGTAATGATTATACTTTTATTTTAATTATTTTTACTCGTTTCATGATTTTCTTTTCCTCAATTTATGTTCCCATTCAGTTATGTGTGAACTTTTCAGTTTAAAAAGGCATTTTCTTGGCTCTCCTTTTCAACTTATCGCAATCACCTTCGTCTTCTTTCTAAATGGTCATTAAAAATGAGCGACTAGAGGGTTGCACTTAAATTTTTATTGCACTTTTTCACGATTTTCGTTTGTAATTAATTAAAGAATTAAATAAAATTTGCTTTCTTCAAGAGGCAGGTAATGGTAAAAGAAAAAAAAATTGCTTTAAAAGAAAACTGAGCTTAATATGTAAAAGCATTTGGAGGGGAAAAGAAAGGCAGCTACTAAGCGCTTAATTTCATTACTTTATTTCGCGTGGCTTTTACTTGCCTTTAGTTGTTGTATGCAATTTCTTTAATGGCTTTTAATTAACATTGTTGGTAAGCAATTAGAAACTTAATTGGCCTTTTTTCCAGTGAAATGAAGACCGCCGCCTCTTTTCAAATTTCTTTTTTCGCATTTTTTGTTTCTTTCAGTTAGCAGTATTTAAAATGCTAACCAGGTGGAAAATTTTTTATTCACTGTAAAAAAAAACAAGACCTATCTATTGCCATGGTAATTTGAGATATTGAATTTTGTTTGCTGCAATGGTAATAGCTCAAATATGGTTAAATGTTTTTACAAATACACACATGAATGAGTAGCATTTTAATCGAAATAGCACGATAAACAATACCGCGTAAGTCAATATACACGCGGTATATGAGTTTATGGTGCCGCGGAATAGAGAGTTTCAAGATTCAACGATTGAACATAAACCTATTTGATTATTTATATAATTTTTTGATCTTTTTGAGCCCTTTAATCTAAGTTTTTAGATAAAAATTTCTAAAATGAAAATTCACTCAAAAAAATTGTTCAGATTATAATCGAACTTTTCTGCAAATATTCTCTCTCATTTCATTATTTCTATATTGTGAAAAGTTTACATCTAACCTGGAAGCGTAGCCGTCAGTGTGAGACTATAATGTACTAAGTCCACCTCAATGTCTGATGATTACCCCTTTCGGGTAACTACGGAAACCTGTCACAAGCGTTACCACTCAAGCGGAATATAAAAACATAATCAATACATTTGATTTTGCATTTAATTATCAACCTCCAATTTAATCACCCCTAACTACTGCAGGTGTTATTGTCGCCGGCGTTGTTACTGCAAATGTTGTTAAGGCTTATGTTCATCTGGCATTGCTCGCGTGCTGTTGGCACTGAATGAATAACAAAAATAAAGCAGTAGCAACCTACAGTTCATGGCACTAATATATGTAAATGTAGCAACATCAATACTCGAGCAATGCCAGAGTACAACAAGCAGGATGTTACATCTGCAGTAACAACGCCTGCAACAATAACACATGCAGCAGTAAAGAGTGATACAATAAAAGGTTTATGAATTTTTTAAACTGTTGACATATTTATATAGATATGATGTTGATATAATAACATAAGTTCTAAAAAGGGTATTCAAATGAACGTGAACCCTAAAAACGTTAGACAAATCTTTAGCGGAACAAAGAAAAACAAAATGGTTTTTGAGTGACCCCCCTCCATTATATTTTTGTAAATGGTCTCTTAATCTTAATCTCATCCATTTAAAACCCTATTTTCGAATCTTTCCCATCGATTGGTGCATAAAATCTTTTTACAAAAATGGGGTCAAAAACATTTCTATAGGGGTCCTCACCACCCATCTTCCAAAATCTATTATGGAGCTTTTTCTATTGATTGATGCAAAAAAAAAATATTCCATGAATAGTGTCGACAGTAGTCAAGTTTTAAGAAAAGTGCCGTTTTCGGGGTGAAAAATAAAAATGTCGTTCTGACTTAGTTTCGGATATATAGCCAACGGAAGTAGATGTAGATACAGATTTTTCTAAAAAGCAGAGCTAGTTATTTAGTTGGAGCGATTTTCACACAGTGGGAATCATATGAAATTCTGTGAAGGAATAAAAGTCATGAGCAAAAAACACGGTTTTTTAGTAAGTAGAAAAAGACCTTCAGGAGAATCAAAAGTGTTCCATTGGTTTTTCTTGGAACGAAAAAAAAAATTATTCAGATACCGTTTTTAAAGGTCCTTCTAACGTTTGAGTCGGTGCCGGACTGACTTCATTTTGCTCCATACAAATCGACCCCGTCTAACGCACACATATTTTAATTTTGGCTCACGATATGACTGATAATTTCATTTGATTTTTCACAAAAAAAAAATTTAAATTTAAACTCACTGTCAGAATCTCATTATTTTGTTAAAAGTTAAATTTTATCGTAGAGTATTATGAATTAGGCTTTTTCGTTTTGCTTGGCAGACAAGTGGATAAAAATTTTTTCTTTATTTTTATTTTATTTTTTTTTATTTTTTTTTTATTTTTTTTTTATTTTTTTGCTTTTTGTGTATTGTTTTACAATGTTTTTATTGTTGATTTTTGTAATTCAAATGCTCATTTTTTTTTTCTCTTATTGATATTTGCACTCACAATATGACGGACAAAATAGTGCAGAACATTTAAATGGAAAATACTTCAGAATAACAACAACAGCATTTGTACGATGACAGCCAGATATAAAAACACAAACAAAACAATAACAAAAGCAACACACATTTGACTCAATGTTGCTGTAATGCCCGCATAAAATTTATAACTGAAATATCGGCAAATGGCCAAATTTAGATACTACTGCTGTTTTTCGAAAAATATGTTGAAACAAGGAAAGATATATATAAGTAAACCAACAATGAATGCAATTGGTTTGTTGTTTTGCAATAGAACAAATTCAAGGGAAACTTTAAAATAAAATTAAATTTGTTTGCTTCTAAATACAAGTGATAAGGGTACTAATTTGAAGAGTGGAAATTGTGGAAACAACCATTCAAAATTTAAATTTTAAAGATTTAAAATCGATTAAATATTAATAGCAGTGGTGTCAATTGGCTGTTTTTGGGATCTTACAACGGGTATCAAAAAAGTAACCGACTTTTTATAGAACAAAGTTGAAAGTATATATTGGATGATCAGATATCTAATAGATAAGACACTCATATCTCAAAAACCGCATCTGATTTAAAGAAATTGTGGAATCATTTTCGGAATCAGTGGGTCAAGCTAGTTAACCCAAAATACTGAAGTAAGAACTATGCAACTTATTCTTTCAAGTGCTTTACACGGAAAAAACACCAGCTCAAATTTTATTAAAAATTAATAGGAGATTATAAAAATTAAAATCTGAAAACAAATATTACTCTTTTATAGTAATAAATAAAAATTCATTATTAAAAATTCTATTCTAGTTTGTAATTATTTTCATTTTACATTTTTTAATAAGTGCATATTAAAAATTATTTTCTTCATTTTATTTATTACCTAAAATTTTTGAAATTTTACAATGAATTTATTAAATTTTAATAAATTGCGCATTAGAATTTTTACATATTTTATATTGTAATATATGATTCCCGCTTTATAATTTTCAAAATGTAGTTATAGAAAAATTATTTCAAGATTATTAATTTTTATTATATTGAATTTTATTTCTCTTTTGTGTTTAATTTGTACTCTGTTTGAGTTCTCAACATGTTCATGCAAAAAAATAAATATATAAGGCTTGCCAAACTCTTACTAATTGGCTTTGAAGCAATGTGTTGAACAGAATTGGGACGGGGTCGGGAAAGCGGCAAAGGAAACTCGCTGGCTGCCCCAATTTTGTTCAACACACCAAAAAATTTAAAAATAAATTTCAGTTATTATTATTTCATCATAAAAACTTTATAATGTAATTTTTAAAAAATAGTACAGTCCTTTTAAAATATAATAAATTATTGCAGAAATTTTAAAATCTACTTTGTAAAAATTAAAAACTTGCATTCGAAAAATTAATGCCTGCTTGATGCAATTTTTATATTTTTAATTTTTAATAAACACTCTGTTTCTAAATTGCCTACCAATTTTTCTTAAATTTTGATCAATATTTACAATAATTTCGAGTTTCGTTTTTTCCGTGTACCAAACGTTTTGAATTCAAAATATTGTAAGTACTTGTTTTGACTACGAAATTACAATTTGAAAAGTTTAAGAAAAAAATTGATTTATATATAAATTTCATTATATAATTTATATCATTTTATCTTTCCAAATGTAACTATTTCAACTTTCAAAATATTTATAGCATCATAGAAAGAACTTATCCACTGATTTTCATCTCCAGTGATCCATTACTTTTTGTTATAAAAAAGAAAAAAATGTTGGGCGGGATGAAGTAAAAGAAGTGAGTGACACTTTTTGCAGCGAACTTAAAATTTCACATTGTTGACAGCTGCTGCTTTCCGAAAGTTTTCGTTTGTAGTTGTTGTTGTTGTATTTTTTGCAAACTTTTCCTCTTTAATTCTATTTGAGTGCATGTCATTTTCATTTATTTCATATATGCTTTTATAAAATGCGACAAACAGCAAGTGGGCGTGGCTACTGTCTAGTAGCAATAACTTAAGGTCTGCTGTTGCCATCCACATGTGATAATGGAGACATTGACTTTTAAAAATATTGCAGCTACATACATATAATGAGCTTCATCAACTTGGCTGAATGTCAAAACTATTTATTTTTATATATTCTTTTGTAAATTAGATAGATAGTATTGTGTATTACGAAATATTGCTGATATGAGCAGCTTAATTTTGTCTTGTTTTCCTTATTTTTGCAAAACTTTATGTTTTGAAGCTTGGATTGGATTGGATTGGTGTAAAAAATCCGGCAGTACAAATAGAACCTTTTCTATCGCAAACACTTAATTCTGTACTTTTGTGGAAAAAACGTGTATTAGGAATCAAACACAAAGCGCGTTGTGGTGACACCAGGATCTTCCCTTGCTTCCTTTTTGAAGTTCGACTTTTAAAGAATTACTCAAAGATTAGGCGTTGTATTAAAGTTAAAGATCGAGTATAACACTGTAGGGACATAAAAAAGACACGAAAACGCCGAGACACCTCAACTTAATTTTTGGTCGTAGAATACGGTGGCATAATCAGTTTTTTTCAATTACATCAAATTCTCGACATATTCACGATTGATTGAAAGAAATCCTTTAGACCCCCGCAAAGATGGACAATACAAGATCGAAGCTTCATTATGACGAATATTTTGTTTTGATTCTATGATACACCTATTTATCAAAAAAGAACGGATGTACATATTTGCGAGAGTAATGGCTAAAAATATATATATTTTTACTATACTATATATGAAGATATCGATATTAAAATTTCAATATTTTGTTGCAAATTCTTATACGCTTATGGAATCTACATAATGTAAAAGAAATTTTCACAAAAAACCAAAATCGTATGTTCTGATTTAGCAGTAAGAGGAATTTCCATTAAAAGAATGATAGATTACTATTTTATAATGGCATCTTTTTACCAACCTGCCAGCTTTTGCTTATCACTAGTTTCCTTTGAAAAATATTTTGAAATCTTACCTGAAAAGAAAAAAATAAAAATCACATGTTAATTAATGTTTATATGTAAGTATATGATACTGAAAGTATTATTAATAAATATGTCAACTAGCTAAGAAACTTTAAATGAAGTTAGAGAGAATGGTCAGAAGGATACTGACTTTCTTATATTTATATTTTATTCATTGTTGTTCGATTTATAGAAAACGGTTTCAGAAAATTGAAGATACTATTCAAGAAATTAAGTAATAAAATGTATATGCCTTATGTGCCATCCGCCACAAAAATAGACAATATATATAATTTATAATGTTAAAAACTCCACAATGTAACAAAAAATTTAAAGTTCGTTGATTAAATTAAGTTAATCTATGGATGATTTTTGTAAGTAGTATACTCCAGACAGCTTTGATTTCAAACAGAAAAAAAATTGCAAATATTGGCTCTTAATGCAAAAAGTTTTTTTCACAGCTCCTATTAATTTAATATTTTACCAGTATAGGCAATAATTTTTTACGCAAACAAAAACAATATCAATATGATTTAAACAAATCTATTTGTATAAACAATCCCAGCCATCATATGTAACAATGTATCGATTATTTACCATATACTTGAGACAAAAGTTTTTCATATTGCTTCAAGGGCAGATGTTAAGTCCAAACACTTGCTAATTGAAAATGTAAACAAAAGCACCCTTTGTTTGGATTCAACGAAAAAAAAACAAAGCATGCTGTAAACGAAGCAATGTTATTTTAAATATCATGTGAGAAAATACAATAAAAAATATAAATGTTACTTAAAATAAACCGAAATCAATGAAACAGAACAAATGCCAACGAAAAAACATTTGCCTTGTCTGGTAAAAATTGATTTAAACAAAATTTTATTTCTTCGTAAATGATGTTCAAACTACAGATTGCATCAAAATTGCATTTTAAATTAAGAATTAAATTACCAAAAAGTTTGTATGAAAGAAAAGAATTTTTAAAGTAGAGGGAGGAAATAATGTGACATTTATTTGCAAGTTTGATTAGGTGAGAGTTAGTTATGCAGTCACCGTGGACTCAGAAAATCTATTAAATCCTCGTTTATAAAAAGTACAACCTAAGCTTTGATTTCGATATGAATCTTTAAGGAAAACTTCGATCGGAGCAGGAAGTCTCTAAGTCTCTTTCTTCACATAAATATTTCCTATCACGCTAACTAGAAGACGCTATGGTGTCGGGTAGTGATTCTCAAAAAAAAAAAAATAAAAGTAACAATAACAACTAAAACTAAGAAATAGCACACAAGAAATTTGCAATCAATATTTCATGCACTCAAATTATCAAACAAAAAAAGAGAAAACCAAACCAAACTGCAATGGCAACACAGCAGACAAAACTGGAGCAAACAAAATATAATTTAGGCAAATGTTCAAAATCCTATTGTACTAAGTGGAGTAGCAGGAGCGAAATATTAAGGGGATGGTGGGTCGCATAATGCATTTCAACTCTGCAACGCCAAGAAAAAATTACATGAATTTCAGTTGAGAAAAAAAAGCAGAACTATTATTAGGTGCGGAAATAAAAATATTACAGAAATATTAAAAATTTAATTGCACTTTCGATAAACATATATAGTTATGTATTTAACAGAATTCTGGCGTAAATGCCGCTACCGCTGACGGTAGAATTAGATTTGATTTTAATTTTACCGTCGCGGTAGCAAAAATTAGTGAAAGTAGAGAGTTGCACTCTCTTCTCCCATACGATTTTATCAGCAAACATTTTACGCTGACCGTATTTACGTCGTATGCCAGAATTCTGTTTAAAATATAAAATTATAAAATATTTATTGCACTTTTTTAATTTGTCTCTTCATATGAGTATATATGGGGCATGCCTTGCCAAAACGAAAGAAAGAACTTGGAATATGAGATCTCCGATTTTTACTGATTTATTTTTAGGAATAATATTTAAACAGTTGATGATTTACCTTAAAATATATTGGCATAAGTCGAACCGTTATTGCGCTACAATTTCTCAAAATTTTTAATACATATATAAAAGAACTAATTTTTAAAATATTTTTTATTTCTGTCAACTCCAGGAAAAATTTTGAGAGAGCAAAATGTTAGAAATTGGTTAGACTTCCAATAAATTTTTTTTTAAGTTTTTGTCTTTTGTCATATTTTGACATAAACTTGAAAATTGGTATAATGCAAAATTTTCGATATTTTTAATTTCTTATTTCATTTGGAAACTACACAAAATGTACTTTATATTCCTAATTACATTTGAGTTTAGTATGTTTCCAGTGTGCCAAACGGCACACTCTGAGTTTCTGATTCGTTTCGGATCCGGTTCTTCGTATTATTTATCCGGAACGGAATTTCATACGAAAACGAATTCGAAAGTATCCGTATATGAAGTCCGTTCCGAGTTCGAGACGGATGCGACAAAGCGGATTCCGGTTTTTCGAGAGGAATTTCATACGAAAACGAATTCGAAACAAATCTGAAACGGAATCCCGAACGGATCCATTGTATTTTCAAAAAATTGATCCGGAACGGATCCGTATATGAAGTCCGTTCCGAGTTCGAGATGGATCCGACAAAGCAGTTTCCGGTTTCTCGAGAGGAATTTTATACGATAACGAATTCGAAACGGATTCGAAACGCAATCCGGAACGGATCCATTTTGTTTTAAAAAAAGAGTCCCTAACAGATCTGTTTTATTAAAAAAAAAAAAATACGAGTCCGTAACGGATCCGTATATGAAGTCCGTTCCGAATTCGAAACGGATACGTCGAAGCATAAAAAACGGAATCCGCTCTGACGGATCCGTAACGGGTACGAAACGGATCCGCATCCATTTTTGTGCACATTGGGTTATTTTGGCCACCCTTAACTACTTACTGAATTAATACAATGAGATCAAAATCACATAATTTGGTTCATGACTGTGCCATATTTTTGCCAGATTTTCTAGTTATTGTTTATACCGGAGTCAGAGGGAAAACATGACTGACTGAAAAACCATGTCTCAATTATATACATAGATTGTTAAGCGTTAACTCTTTCTATGGAGAAGATATATGATCAGAAAATATATTTAAACAACATAACTAATCAGAGACTGTCATACAGTCGAACAGATCGTGGTTCACGGTACATTTAATGAATGGCTAATTTTTGACTATACGCTCAACGGCGCTCCTAGAGATCTTTTTTTACCTTTACGACAATATTGAAAAATCGGTTGAAGGGATATTTTTTTGAATATCTAAGAACTAAAAAACTGTGCCTAGAAAATCGGAGGAAAAAATTTATTTTTCAAAGAAAGCTTTGTTGTAATCCTCGAAAAACGGGTTTAGTGTGGTCAGGTATTCGTGAAAAATAAGTTTTCTGTAAACCGATATGTTTGATTATAATCGAATAATTATTGACGATATCAATGACATTTTCTAAAATAGGATTAAATCGGCACAAGGAAACAAACTGATACAAGCAGAATTTTGGAACGTTTGAATTAAGTAGTGGGTGAAGAAATTGTATTATATGCAAAGATTAGAGATATTAGATGACACCATCGAGCACGATCGAAAAGAAAAATAGGTAATTTTGGGGTAAATAAAAGTGGGCTCTCTATATTTTACAACCAATTTTAGTGAAGTCTGTTGTTTTTATTTCAACAGATTATATTTCATCTTAAGTTTAATTTGCAAGTTTGAGATTTATTTTACTTTTTCTGTCAGAGAATAAACTATGTGAACTAAAATAAGATATACAAAGAGGGATGACATTATCGTCAATTTGAGACAATAGCGTGACAAGTCTAAGGGTCAAAATAGTTCGAAAATTGCCATACGTAGCAAGTGAACAACCTCCAATGTAATATATTCGAAAAGTTGCTTCTTTAAATTTATTAATGAATATTATAAATAAAAATTCTTTACATTTTACATTACTTTGAAAGGCAGCAAGCATCATATAACTACGATAAATTGAAAGTTTCTCACATAAAGCATACATATTAATGACACTGAAGAGTTCTTCTTGTGTGTAATGAATACAATTTTATGAAATTCATGCTCTGGAATAATTATGGTTTAATAGTTTTTCAACGATATAACCATGCAATATAAATTTCACATAATCATAGAAAATAACTATGAAATTTTTTTTTAAAAAAAAGTCGTTTATTTGTTATAATGTAAAACTTTCCGCTTGGAAGAATTTTCACACATAACTCGCATTGGGATGAAAAAAAAAACGCACAAATTAAACCAACTATGCCACCTTGTACCTGATGCGAGACAGCAATACGAATTAAACGCAGGAAAGAAACAGACTGGCGCAGACAGTGCGACGGACAAATACTTGCACATAATAATGAGTTGTAGTGCTACAACAACTTTTATACTTGGCAGGAAATACCATAAGATGCCAAGCAACAAAAGTAAAATTCTAGCATATAGAACATATATGATATTGCCGTGGTGGTTTTATTATAATAGAAGATAAATATTTTATGAGATAAAAATACATAAATTGTTTGAAAACCTCAAGAAAACTAAACGAGATTTTTTTTACTTTCCTTTTTTGTTTTGAAAAATTATAAAAAACAAATCTGGCAGACACGTATGAACTTTTTTATGTGCGTACAAATGAGAATGATGAAAAAAATTTGTATACATCAGCATTTTAAGGATATTAAACATATTAAAAATCTTGAAAAATTAAACATATAAAAATATAACGGATATAAAAAAATTTTTTCAATGAGTTTGCATGGATGAAAAACTTAGTTTTTATGTAAACAAAATTATCTGTTAGTGGAATAATTTAATATGCTTGTCTGAGGCTATTGAATGAATCTCAAATTTAAGCATGATGGACAGCAGAGGAAATACACTATTTCAAAATTTAAGTTTTTTTTTTGGCATATTTAAAAAATGTTTCATTTTATTGTTTCTTGAGTTCAAGCAACAAGAATAATGCAGCATTTTTTATAACAATTTTGGGCCTTAATGATTTCAAAAGATTGCAAATTTATTGCCGAGCATGACAGCATTTTTGAGTTTATTTTAATACTTAAGGCGAACTAAAAAAATTTATATATTTCTATGCAAAAAAACAAAATTATTTAGCGCAATAACTTTTAAAATAAAATAAAAAAAACTTTTAAGTTTAAGTTATTTGGAAAAGTTTTTAAAAATACTCTGATTTAATAAAAGTGAAAAAGAAAAAAACTTTTTTAATAAAAATTCTTGAAAACTGTTTTGCTATAAATGATTATAAGCTTTTATATAAAAAAAGTTTTTAAAAACTTTTATTTTCATGAGTTTTTGAATAAACCAATAAAAGTTTCAGATTTCAAAGAAGTGGTTATGGACTTATACCATTAAGGATACCTCGAGATTTTTGCCTAACTTTATGTTTTCGTGTCAAGGTCGTATAGTCTCAGTTGATTAACAACATGGTTATCTAATTTTTACCTACTTTTAAGAGAAAGGACATTTTTCTTAAAGTCCTTGTGCAATTTTAAGTCTCGACCTAAAAACTTTATAATTTTTTTTTTTTCTTATTTTTTTCAACTTAAAATCCTTTACTGAACATAAAGGTGAACATAATATGAACTTAATGTGATACAATCACAAAGCAATTAAATGCAATATTGTACAAACTCTAATTTATATGCTTAGATAACTTCGAACTATGTACAATGTAACTTAATTAATGGTTACAAGGACCAACCGACGCTATACTATACACATGACGACGACTATAAAACCTGAACAAATATAAAAAAAAATCCTTTTTGCAGCAAATGAGTAAACAAGATTGCCATCCACACATTAGCACTATTTGTATTTTTTAAAAGATTGTCGCACATATTACTTTTGCCTCTTGCTAATAAATTAGTACTACAGTTTGCTTGCGTTCCATTAAAACTTTAAAATAAAAACAAACAAAAAATAGTAGAGAATTTAAAAGTCAAATAAATTATATTATATTTACAACGCTAAACAATGTTACGATAAAAGAGCTGGCTAAGCGGATTATTCCATGCATTACTAAACATAGTTACTCGAACTGAATAAAAAGTATGGTTATAAAGCAATATGTATGTCAGCTTAACTTAAGTTAGTATAGCACTAGTGCAATTTTAGATCAAATATATACACGAAAAAACTGAATTGGCTCTTTTTGATTCGATTTGACATTCAACAAGTCTTTCGGAGACTGATTTTGATAGGTAAAACTAAAAGGAATTGGAAATTCCCGGCTATTTCAGAAATTTTTGAATTCGTACCAGGCCCCCGGCATTGACATGAAATATCGGGTCAATCACTGTCTTGGCAATCCAATCTCATATTGAATTTGGAACCTTAACTTAAATAGCTCTCAGCATGACGTTTTTAAGTGTGAAATTCTGATTCATGACCTGAAATAATTCACTCAGTATAGTATTTGCTTGTGTGGGAGGTGCCACGCCCTCTAGTCGAAGTTTACCTTTATCTAGAGCTTATACGAACCATTTCCAATATTTTTGTGACATTCAGAGGCATTACCATAAATAACTCGAGTTTTTAATGCTTCATTTGTATGGGCGGGTCCAGGAACCAATTTCGCATATTTTCTATGATTAAAACTTTTATTAAATTATTTTACATGGCTGCGTCGTAATCGTGATTTTCACAGGAAATGTAGCGAGACTCAAAAAAAAATTTAAAAATACAAAAGTTATTAGCATTTCTGCCCTAAAAAGGTCCTAACTTCACTTATTTTCTAAGTTATTTATAATAACGTTCTCGCACACAGAAAAAACAAGATTGCTAAAATCAAAGAATTGCAATTCTATGATTAAAATTTGTGGAATTCAACAAAATATTTTAGCGTAATCAGCAAAATGTTTCACTGATATTGCAAATAAAAAACTTCCATTGTCTAATCAGGGAAGCTCCTGATTCAAACCCCGGCGACGACATAATTTTTTTTATTTTTTTAATTTAAAGGTATTTAAAAAACAAAAAGAAGTAGAGAGAACTGTATTTGTATAAATTGAAAATATCTTGAAAACTGACTTTTATGTTAATAATAAAAAACAAGTCCGTTTTTTTTTAATATAAAAGGCAGTTTTCAAGATATTTTCAATATATTTATAGTTCTCTACTTGTTTTTTTTGTTTTTTAAATTAAAAAATAAAAAAATTAAAAAAAAAAATTGTCGTCGCCGGGGTTTGAACCAGGAGCTTCCCAATGGTTGTTACATGCGCAGTTTAACAACATGATTTTAGTATATCTTAAAAATGATGTCGGTGGCTGAATTAGGTAAGATGAGCATCTTTGAACAGTGGCATGGCGCAGAACACAGTTTCAATTCTCTAATCGGGTGACAGGTAAAAAAAAAATTTAATTTTTCCTTTGAAGTTTTAAAAACGTATTACAATTAAAATAAGAATGACTGACAATAAGTACCAACAAATAAGGAAATAGAGGAAAAAAAAGAAATAAGAGGAAAGTAAAAAATCAAATAAGAAAATTTTTTTTTGCGAATTGATTCTAAGTTTCAACAAAAACTTTAGGAAAATTAACAAATTTTTTTTTGAAATCAACGAATTTATTTTAAGTTTCAACAAAAACTTTAGGAAAATTAACAAATTTTTTTTTGAAATCAACGAATTTATTTTAAGTTTCAACAAATCATCTTTTGTTATATCAGAGATACTGTTTCTCTGACTGAAAATCATACACAACATTCGTTGAAATCGGATCCGAAATTGTTTGATATCAGCGAATCTTTTTTTTCTGTGCATCGATCCAAAAAGAAATGCAGCTTTATATGTCATTAAAAAGTCCAAAATCCAATTCAGTGATGACTTATATTGAAATTTATAGTCACCTTAACTCCAACTCTTTTTCGGAGATAGGAAAATGTCCAACGGCAAACCATTAAACAAAAATATGCATGTACAAAATACATTATTATTATTATGTATAAATAATATACGAGTAACTCTCAAAGTTTTGTTTTGTTTTGTCACTTTTGAAATCCCTAATTGTTAGTTGTATATCCAGTGAGCTAGCCTGCTAACAGTTTTGCGGCCGTCACTTTTGACTGTTGTTTTTTTTTCACTTTTTTGTTTTTGTTTTTCATTTTTCCAGCGCTGACACTTCACTGAGTTCATAGACTTTACTGCTAAGGTTTTTGCACTTTTAACATTTCAATACTTTAGCAGTATTTTGTAACTTTTTTCATTTTTTCTACTTACTCCAGAACAACAAAGCATTGTATCGTTCTTTGCCTGTAAAATTTGTAATATGAGCGCATGCTGTTGGTATTACTCACGCATTACGCCAGTGTTGCGCTTTTTTTAGACCTGGCCTTATTAGCGCAATGTTTCCTAGACATATTCAATAAAGTTTTGTATTTATGTGTTACTTAAAGAAGAACTCATTACTTAATGCATTTTATTAACAGAAAAACCGTCTGATATTTATTTCTCTTAATTTCTCTTAATCTTACAAATAAAATTCAAATTACATTAACAATTTTATACTTTTTTTTTGTTTGTGCAGCATTTAATTAATTTTTAATTTACGAAAATAAAAAGCACACACACAAAAATATGTTGAAAAAAAAAACTCATTGCAGAAACATTTTTCTTCAAGCTACCTGAAGCCTTTAAGCAAGAACAAATATTTTTAAAAGAAAAATTTATATTGTTAGAAACACCTACTTATTATTTTGTGCAAATAAAAGATATTTATAAAAATATAAAAAAAAAAAAACATTAAAAGAGAATAATTTTAAATTATACAAATTCAAGCTAAATATGTGTATAAATATGTAAGTGTGCAACATATCGTGGCAATAGTTCTGTGTAAAAGAAGATGTGCCAGTAAAACCCAAAAATTGTCCCAGTAAGAAATAAAAAGTTAATGAATGTCCTAAAATTTTAGACTCCAATAACACTAAATTATTCATTCGAAAACAACAAAGAAATATTGCCCAAAAAATAATAAAAGCCTGAGCTCAAAAGAATAAGTAAATCAAAAAATTTATTTTATAGCAAGACATAATAAGTTCTGGTTAAGAATTATTTTTTTTTTTTTTAAAGCTGTTTTGGTTCATATTTATGGTGATCCTTCATGACTATGTTAGGTTACATAAGGTAGGAGTGACAGTCAGTTTATGAACCTAATCACTTATTATCCAATGCGATACCACAGGGTATATAACTAAAATCTCGCCGAAGAACTAACTAAAATCCCTAATGAAACTAAGTAGCTAACATATGTATATAAACCGCTCATAGGGCATCGAGGTCATCAAATAAGAATGTACCAACTGTTCTGTGTCGTCTTCTAGTAAGTGCGGACAGGAGCGATGAAAGTTCCAACAACTTATACAAAAGTCCCAAGGTCACCAAAATTCTTATCGCTTTGCATGTTTACCAATGATGCAGTGACCAGTTATGACAGCAATAACTTACGAAAGACTATGCTAGTATGGTATATCAGTGCTAGAGAACGCTTTGGTACCAGAGTTGCCTTGTTATATTGCATGATAGTCCTTGGGTTGACCTTATATTAGCTTTTTTTACACATCGCTTTTCAACATCTTCCAAGTGGCAAGGGACATGCAAACCCGTTTTTTGTTCTGAGGAGTTTCTGAAGTATCCCATGCCTGCCAAGTTCATAAGTTCAGTAAAAAGCGTACAGTTTAGATCCATTTTCTTCTGTAACTCGAAATAAGTGCGGATAAAAGTTGAAATTCTAAAAACAGAAAGAGATGGTTATTCTGCTACAGAGGTGTACTGTAGGCCAACAAAAATTCGATTTTTTTGCAAGTTTACCCTTTTGTGATGAATAACATTCGGCATTATACAACCAGGCAACCTGTAACACACAATATTTCATAGTTTTTGACGCAAAATATTCGTAATTGTGAGCGATCCTGATGATCGGCCTATTAGCAATTAATGTTATCGAGCTTCTGCTAAAGCCGGATTCCTTTTGCAAAAAAAATTCACCACGTGGTGAGTATCACACTGAGCTCGTCTTAATTCCCTATTAATTAGATTGAATTTTGGCCTACTTTTCTGAACTTAATGTCTTTTCTATTACAATTAATCGTTCAGAAAATTATTTTATTTATTTTTATTTTTTAATGAGGGCTGCCTTTTAAATTTTACTAACATAACGCCTTTATAATTTAAATTTATCCCCAGTATAATAAATTTGTACGTTGTGTGTATTTGTTTACTTGAAAATTTAACGCGTGCCAACATCTATTTTATTTTTTCAAGCGTCTAGTATTGTAAGTATCATGTCATAAATGTAGTATTTCAACCATCAATTTATGTTAAAAGCCTGCACACGAAAAAAAACACAATATCTTTAGAGTATTTATTGGTTCATATTACGAAATTCTATATTTTTTATCGTTCAGTGATTTTTTGTTATTGTTGCTTTTTTTAGTTTTTTTTTATTTATTTTTTTTTTTTTTTTTTTGTTGAATTGAGCTAAGGTAAAAGCATTTACCTACCCAACAAAAAAAATTATTGTATTTGATTATTTTGTTTGAAAACTTTTGTTGTTTTTGTTTATTGGGAAAATATTTTTCTTACAAGAGCGGACACTACTGGCCCTAAGTTTGTTGTTGTTGGCAAATGTTGAGCGTGTTGTGCACTTAAATTGTTTTGCAATAAAGTAAAGCACATTTGTAATATGATAAATAAATTAACTAAATACCATTATTGGACACATGGAAAATACCTGACGTATTTAAAATATGTATAATTTTTATTTTTTTAAGAAATCATTTCTTAGAGCACTGCACATTATCTCTAATTTATGTTTTTTTTTATTTTAAATTATAACAGTAAAAACATTAACGAATGTTTTTCGTTGTCAATAATTCAATTAATTTCGTTAAGCGACATATGATACCAAGCGACGCCCATTCGGGTAACTTTATATGCCAGACATAAACTCAATAATCCTCGCTAAACCAAACTAAAGTCATGTCATAATATTGAGGAAAAAATAAAATAGGCACTGAGTTAAAGAGGATTAAAAGGTAAAACAACAACTTGAACATAAAAGGCAAAAGTGTATATGTACAAAAGGTAAGTGATTAGAGTGAATTTAAAAATGTAAAAGAAAAAGAGAGCCTGAATAATGGATGCATGCAGTGAATGACAATAGAATTGAAAACAACTTTGCCATTTAAACAATTGCTATAATAATATTGACTAAATGCTAAAATTACACTGTAAAAATTCAATAAGAAATATTTCCTCATATGAGCCATAAGGGGCCATCCATTAATTACGTGAGTCAAATTAAGGGGAGGGGGTACGGCAAAATCTCAAAAAGTCTCACCAAATGGAGGGGGGGCTCTGAATTTTCAAAAAAAAAACCTCACGTAATTAATGGACGGCCCCTAATGAAAATCAAAAATTGATGGTCAAAAAGCCGCATCATTCTCTAAAAGTCATGGTTTGTATAGATTTCAGACTGGCGGAATCATTGGGGAATTGTTTTTATTTTTAGAAAATGAGACTAAACACTTAGTAAGAGTAAACACTGACCACTATTGTGGCATGATAATAAGCTGTTTATAACCCGAATCGGATGTCATTTATGAGAACGTTATATGGGTTTAATAGTCTCTCGAAAGAGTAACGTCATTTGACTACCAAGATCATGTAATTTAACACCTTTGAACTTTTTTCTTTATGACAATCGCAACACCATGGTCTCTGCCAACAATTCCAGAGCTTAACGAAGAAGCAGCATCGTAGTTAATGGACCATTAGTTGATAATCGCAACTAAATAACAAATGTTGCTTCCAGCGAGTTAAGTCTCACAAAATATTTTTCTTAAAAAAATAGTTCTTTCAAAATTTTCTTTATAATTTTATTCCTCATGTTGTAGGAACGTCTATTATATATGTTACTTATTGTTAATATGATATATCTCTAGAACCAATTTTTCGAAAACAGTTTTCGAATACCAAAAGAGATCATTTTAATTTCTCTAATAGAATTTAAAAATAATATAATTCCTGTACCCATGGCATTGGTACGATTCCAATCTTGAATTTCTTAAAAGTGAATTTCGAGCCTCAAAATTATTGTTCTCATACGGCACGGCTGAGGTACCTGCATCGCTTAGATTTGATAAAGCAAACATTTTGCTGTGTAAGAATTGGAAAAACCAGAAAAATCAATAATAAAAACAAAACAAAAATCAAGCGTCGTCGTCATTGTCGTTCAATACAATAATTGACAAATCAACCTTGTTGCAAGCAACGTGACTGACCACGGCTCCCAGACAAACGAAGTATGCAGCAATGGCAAAATAGCACGTTGATTATAACCAGACGACACGAGTCCTCTTGTAGTCCACAATGGGACAGTAATAAATACGAAAAAACAGAAAAGTAGCAGTAGCAAAAACAACAGCAGTACTAATAAAGCTAAACAACATGAAAAATACAAAGTGCAGTCGAGTTGAAAAGCAGCACATTAAAAACGTGCACCTGTCGTCTTCAAAGACTGGTACAACTGCAGTGACTTTCTTTATCTTTTTTTTTGGAATTTCCTGAATGTGCACTCAAGATTAATTGTTAGTCAGAGTTGCAGACGAACTAAAAAATATTGCTGCGACACTGTTTTGTGGAATCAAGCTTTTTTTAAGTAATGTTTTCTCAAGTCGTGAAGTATCCTATCACCCAAAACAAACAAAAAATATATGTAGAAGCTCAAGCTACACGTTAAAGAGATAAAGCTAAATATTAAAATTACATTTTAAACAAAGCATTTAAAATGTGGTTGAATTCATTCATCGCCATTAAGCTCTGAGTCTTCCGCTGCATCGGTCACCCTGGTTGTTCCACCAAAACCCTGATCAAGATGTACATATCTCTAGCATCTTTCCTGATCGTATAACATATCCATTGTTAGCTCCTTTTCATAACCGTAGTTGAGATGAAAGTAGTTTGTGATTCCAGATCATAAGGGGTCATCAAATCTTCAATATACGCTTCAAGCAGAAGTTTAGAAAAGCTTGTATTCGTCATTACCCGGATTGTATGTTTGATTTTCATATTCACATACACCTCTTGCTTTGATGATTCTTGCTATTACGTCTTCCGTGGTGCCGCTTTTAGTAGTGAAAGCGCTGCCAAGCTAACAGAACGATATTTTGATTCTTATGTTGTTCCCGTATATCAGGCATGCCCAGATGAGTTGAGTATGGCAGCTGGAATTCGCTTATCACTTGATTAAAAGAGCCATAGCATAAAATTTCCATCCCAAATTACAAGAATTAAAAAAAATTCAGAAAAAAAATACGATGGCACCGATCTCGACATAGTTATTGCTTCTATACACACGCATTAAGTCAAGTGTGCTGTGAGTGGCGTTTCACGACGCTAGATCGTATTTTCTTTTATTGTTACTATTGATTTGTATTTTGCAAAATAGAAAATTACAAAAACAATGGAACTGATACTAAGCAACTGAATAGTGACATGAAATGTTGACAAAAAACACAAGTATATTTGAGCTCATTATATGATATTTGTGAAGGAGCCGGAATAATTAATTTTTATTCGCCTTGGCCATCTCTGCCGTATATGGTAAAATTTGGCGAAAGCGTTCTTGTTAATATTGGTTTGTTTTTCGCAACGTTGATTTCCGTATCATACGGCATTGATTGCGACATCGTTCACATGTTTCTGGTGGAGATGTTTGCTAGTATTTGGTGTTGTAACATTTTCTGTAATATTATCAATGTTATCAATGTCGCGATTCAACATGCTGGTGAAATTTTTATAGGTACCATCTATCTAATTGCATGAATTCAATGTTAGTGGTATACCGGTTTACTTTTGATAGGATATGAAGCGTTGGTGACTTTTCCGGAAATATTTTTAGCAATACTTTAAACCTCGCTTAAGTTGTGGCTATACAAGCCGCTATGCGCAAGTTATGTACATATATTTCATATAAATTTAAATTATCTTAAAGATATTTTAAATGGTTTCATTCAAATTCATGTGGTTTTAATTTTTAAAATTATTATTTTAAGAAACTATTTAAATTTATAATTGTTGATAAGAAAGAATACTTAACTTAAGTAGATAATGAAAACTACAAAATTATGTTTATTTTTGTTATTATTTTTGTTAATCAATAAGCATTTGTTGATAACAAACATTTAGTGTCGCCCGATGTCGTGGTTGAGATACGCGTACAAATGAAAGCAAACAGAAAAATTAAGTTCAAAGCCACTTAACTTTTAATAAAAATGAAAGAAAAAAAAAACGTGTTAGAAAAAAACATAAAAATCTAAATATAAACAAAATTGAAAAGACTACTAGTTAAATATTCAATTTAAAAAAAAACTGATAATAAAATATATATTAATGTAAATTGAAGTAGTAAATGGTGATTTTTTTAGAGTGATAGAAATTGGAATTGAAATAAAACATAGGAATTAAGTTTGAATTAAATTTTCGTTTTATTTAAAAGATTATTTTATGAAATTAAATGTTTATCAGCAATAAATAGATAATGATTTAAATGAAAAAAAAATACTTAATTTATAATTTGCTTTATTTCAATTTAAATTTTTAACGCTCTAAAAAACTGACCCTTTATAAAATTAGGTATTAAAAAAACAATATGAAAAAATATAAGAATGTAGGTTGATAAAGTAATAAATTAAAGCAACACTTGCTGAGCTAAAAACTACAATGTCGTAGTGCCACTAGGGATTTTGTCTATAATTCTTTTTTATATTTCTTGTAAACGTTAATTTACTTCAAATGTCAGCGAGTGACGATGACACTTGCTCCATCTAGAGATAAATGTAAATATCACACTGATAGCTTGCCAGATGCCATTGAGCATATGATGTACGATTTAAGTTGGATATTTAAATTCAATGACGCGATAGATTAACAAACAGCTGTGAACAAAAAATAAATAAATAAATTGGACTAAAAATTGAAAAAATTTAGAATCGTCAATGTTGTAACAAATGCTGCCTCATAAACTTTAATTATTATTTCTTAGCGAATTTTTTAAAATTTTTTAATAATTTTTTTAAAATGACCACGCACATGCATTTGTTGAATTTTCAGGGTGCGATTAATGACAGTTTTGTTGTAGTTTTTTTTTTTTAAATAAATCAATTGAATAAATTACAAAATTTATGCAACTGAGTTGATGTCATTGAAAACTCTTCAGTTTTGAGTGTGAAAAGTTCTCAGCGTTTAATTGACAACATAAGCGGCGGCGCAACAACTTCTGTGTGGCCTTCTTATTTTCCCAAAGGCAGGGAATTTTTTTTTTGTGCTTAGCTCTATTTTAAAATTTATGTGCATTGTAACATTGAGATTAAAAAATTAGTGGCATATTGTTTAAATTTTTGTGGCCTACATTAATTCTTTTTATGAATCTTCTATTTGTCATATTTAAAATAATTTTACACTTTATGTTAGATAAATGCAAAACAAAAAATTATAAAGACATAAGTTTTGCCTTGGCAAGAAATTTAACAACCTACACAACGTTAACAAAAGGAATGGGACATAACAGAACATATTCGAGTCGAATTCCAATCAAATTATTTGATAATCCGAAAAGCTTGAAAAATTCGAAAATTTCGAAGAAATCAAATCGAATAATGTAATTAGTTTTATTTAGTGAAGTTCTAAGCAACAACAAGTTAGGAAAAAAAAATAGTTTTTGTTATTATAACTTTAATGTTGTTAAAAAGTTTTTATTTTGCCAAACTCCTTAAAATCATCAGTATTTTTGTGAAAACAACATTTTAATCAGAAAAAGTTTTCTAGAGGTAGAGTGAAACATAATATTTAAATATCGAGGCAAATTTAGACATGTTTCCATCTAGTTACAAGTATACATATATACTATGTAGTTCAGTCAATTATTTTTATATACAAAATAAATATTTGATTTATACATTTCCCTTCCATTTCATATGATTGTGATTTTATCTGAGAACGTAGGATGGTGAAATTTTCACAATTTGCACTTTGTAAAATAAGTGTCCAGAATTTTTTATTTAAATCACATGACATATGGAATGTTCTTTTACAAACCAAACACTTTTCTGACGACAAATTTTTGATTTGGTTAAAATTTTTTTTATGGGTTCTGTATCGAAAAGAAAAGATACGTGTTCGAGGGTTTTTTTTAAAAAAAATTTTTTTTTTTTTCAAAATATAGCGAATTTAAATTTTGAGAATTTCGTGATTTTTGGCTTGCAGACTCACTTCCAAAAATTCATAACTCCGGTTCTGTTAAAGCTAGAATATTGAAATTACTTTCATTATAAAGCTAAGAGCTAAGAGCTTTAATAAAAAAAATATTGCTTAAAAAATTTTTAACAAATTAATATTGTTATAAGCAATTTAAACGTTTAAATTGATTTTTAACAATTGCTCCCACCCTGTATGAAATTTTTAATGTCACCATCGTATTCTACGTCAAATTTCCTATCGAAAACGTTTTTTTTATTTTTCATATTGTATTTTGGTATTAAGACAGGTATTTTTTCTTATGGAAAAGTATTAGTTCGACATCTCAGTAAATAACTAAAAAAATTTTAAAATGTTTGTTTTTTTATCATTCCAATGAGTAATCCCCTTAAAACCTTTATCCAATACAATACGCACCATATATAAATAATTAAAAACTTGATGTTATCCCTTAAGGTCCCCCTTTTACAATTCATTAGTAATTATATCAGCCAGCACGCAGCAACAACAACAAGCAAACGCATTTTCTTAAACAATAAAGAACAACATATTGTATTTATCTTGAAAAAACACTTGTTTCAAAAGGTACATATACTATGAGTATGTATGTTCATTTTGAAGAAAATGATTAAAGAAATGCTGCCTAACATAAGTGAAAAAACAAAACAAAAAAACACTTAAATAAACGCTCATCTTAATAAGAAAGACGACGACGCTGATCTCGAATGTTTATGCAGCAGTTCCAGGTAAATTTTAACGCTTTAAGTAAAGACTTGGTACAGCAAGCAGTACCTGGACAATGTTGTCCGTTGTTATTGAGTTGGCTTTTTTTGAAAGGCTCGGTGTTTACGAACACATACGAAGGAGAGAAAAACAGAACAAAAAACAACAATAGAAAGGTTATAGTGAAAAGGATAAACAGACAAGCGAATGAAGGGATGTACTCGCATTTAGAAAAAAAACCTCAACGTAGTTATTAACAACAAAAAACTTAATACCTCAGTAAAATAAATGATGCCGACAAAATTTTGTTTAAACATTAACAAGCCGCAAGCTTGCGGCTTAATTACGGAACATGTCTCAACATGCGTAAAGTTAGCCCCCGACATTTGGGTATATATAAATAACATATCTGCTCTCAGAAGCGGAAACGGCGTATCTCAAAAAAATTCATATTCGTGATTCTTATGGCATCAGATAGCTTAATAAATTACGCTTCCAATGAACTACGCCAAATGCCGATATCTTAGTCCAAACTTATAAAAATTCTCCAAAGAGAATTTTCTCTATCTGAATTGAACGTGTATTTCAACAAATTGACATAAACAAAACATCAATTATCTCGAAGCGTTTTGTTTTTTTAAATACGCCCATTTCGTTTCTGAGGGCAGTATTGGTGTCCAAGGAATGCCCATATTTGTCCACTATTTTTTTTATATAGCATTTGGCTTAAAATATATTCAAAAAAGGTGGGTTTTGGGTGCTCTTTATTATTTCAATTTATTTTCTGAATAAAATCTCTTTTTGATCCCGATATACTTAAGGAAAAAACTATTTCCCGAAACGGAGTGACCGATTTTGATGAAACTTTGAAAAAAGATTTTAGAAAGTTACAGTTTTGTTAAGCTTTTAATAGGGGTGTGGCGCCACCTTTTAATTCACATTTAGTATATCTCGAGAACCAATATCTTTTATTGTCATGAAGTTTAGTATGACCGAACGACAAGGAGAGTTATTGTGATACTCACATGTTTCAATTTTCAGTTGCATGGAAGTGTCCATCTTTGCATTTCGATCCTGCACATTTTTAGTTAACTAAAAGCTATTGACTGATTGAATGTTGGAGGGATTGAATGTATGTCGCTGAAGTTTTTTCCGATTTCTGCCCTCCGGGGAAAATATAAAAAGAGGTAATTTATACCATTTAAAAATTTTGTGGTTTGATTACATCACAGCCATCATGTGGTTTTTAAATGACAAGCTGTTAGTGTATGTCTAACTTTTAAGACTAAGCTACCAATGAGTCTCTTACATGTCAAACCAGATGACGCCATCTGTCTGCAGTTTACACAAATTCTAAAAAACTAACACAACTACCAAAATATGCGTTAACAACAACGTGCTAAATAAAAAGAAAAACTCAATAAAACATGACAAATGGAGACGGTGAAGTGTGAAATTTGTTTAAAAAAATAAACTACTTTGTGAAAATAATTAATTAATAAAAATTAAATAAGTAAGAAAAAAACATAAATATTGCAATTAAAAATAAGAATTTTATGATACATAAAATTTTTACCTAACAACCTCTCATTTTTCAAACTCTTCCTCATTCCTTACTTGACTCAATTGCTTTGCTTTTGTTTTTACGATGCTCTAGTCTGAAGTGACTAATTGAGAAGCACTTGGCGAAGAAAAGCGATAAAAACTATAAACAAAAAGAATGAACAAATAAAGCAATTGACACTTTTGAAATTTATTTTCAATTTATCGTAATTCAATGCACATTCAATGAATTTGTTCATTGTGAAAAACTCAAGATTAAATTAGAAAATCTGTGCCATTAAAGGTTAAATAGAAAAGGTGTTAAAGTAAGTAGATCATTCTTTTACAAGCCACACGGATTTCAATATAAATAAAATACAATATAAATAAATTTTTTTTAAAATTTTTTTTCTGCATCTTTCAATAAATGTAGGATCAGGATTTTGCTGAAAAATTGTTTTTTCGTAAATATTCATATACTAATGATTTTTCGATAATTTCCTGGATTTTCTCCAATCTTCTCATACTTGAAGTCTATTAGCTCCAGTAGTACTGATAGAATCAAGGTCAAATTTTTATTTAATTGTTTACAATGTTAGCTTTCGTAGTGCACTAAAAAAAATGTACAGTCAACAAATGAAAAATAATAACTAGAATTAATTTGAAAAAATTACATGTTATCCGACATTGAACCGACCAGTAAAAATGGAGACTTCAAGTAACTATGTGAATATTTTCGAAAAAAAAAATTATTTTCAGCAAAATCCTGATATAACTAGTAGGTACATAGTACATACGTGTCAAGTAATTTTATGTTTATGAGCTGTAAAAAAAATTTCGTGCAATTCTAAAATGTCAATGCCCTGGGGTCTACGATAAGGGACCTAATGTTTGAAAAATCTATTTTCACTTTTTTGACGAATCTAATAGAAAAAAAATATTTGCCAAATATAATATATTATTATGTATGCAAAAATTAACTTAAGTGTTTAGTTCTTAAAAATCATCTACAAAGAAACGTTAAAATTTCTCCAAAATGCGACAACAACTCATTTCTGAAAAAAATTAACTTAAGTCCTTAGTCCGGGCAGGACCTAAATACTAACTATATGAAAAAAACGTAAATGACCGTAAATAATTGCATTAGAGTATATGTAAGCGATTTTGATTTGAACTTTAGTATGTTATAGTGCGCATCGTACTAATCAATTTCATGTACCAATAACTGCCGATCGGCAGGGAACCCATGAATTGACTTCAACAAAATGGTTATCATTTTAAAAAAAATTATTTAATACGCTATAAAATTGTCAACTAATTGGGATACGGTCTGCTTGTTACACATCTTTAACATAGTCAAGAATTCTTTGGCTTGTATAGCAATAGTTTTTGAATTCATGCTGCAATATTTTTATTTAGCTATTATTTATTTATTATTCCATTAAATCGTTTTATTTCAAAATAAATGCAAACAGTAGATATATCGCAATGATATTGCAATTCTGTTATTTGAATAGGAGGTAATAGCATTAATTCAAGCCAAAAGAACAGAGAAAACCATACATGATGAGTAAGCAGTTGTCATATTTTACAATGCCAAATAAATTTCAAAAGCAACAGTTAAAAACGTTTAAAAAAAAGGTTATTAATCAACATAAAGGCAAAAAATTATATAAAAATAAAACATTTTGTATTTCCTTGAATTTTTTATGAATAGGTAGATATTTTGCAGGGAAAAAATGTTGAAAAATTAATAATGACATACTACTAAACAAAGATGATACTCCAGAGACGCAAGCAAAAAACTATCAAAAGAGACATTAAAAATAAAGCGACAAAAAGACGAAAAAATAGAATTCAAACAATGTCAGCAATTTCCTGTTTTCTTAAAATAACATTGAATAAGTATATGTATAACAAGCACAATATTAAGAGAGCGAAAAAAATCCGAATCCTGTAAAAAATTTAAAATTCATATTCATACTACATATAACGTGCTGAGAAGCCCCACATGAAGGAAATGCAGTAATTACCCTTAGATTCAATGGTGCGCAGCGAGCAGTGGCGCAGTTATAAACTGAAGTTGATGAAATCAAAGAAACAGCAAGGTGACAAGAAAGTAGTTAAGCTTATAACCAATTATTTAAATTTTTGAGTGTATAACTTGTTAATATTTGAATGCAGTATTTATATCTAGCGCTTTAAGTTAAAAATAGAAAGTGACCGCGCTATATGTGGCATATGAAATATTGTTATTCAACTAACAATCAATTAATTATTGGAGATTTGGCTGACAATTTTTACTCATTTCGTTAGATTTATTTAACTCCAGGCAAAATAAAATTAAAACATTTCAAAAATATATTGCACAAATAATATTTCAAGTCCGGAAATGATCGAATGACCAGCAGATTGCACAGCAAAAATACAGAGAAATCTATTCACTATCAGTCCCACAGATTCCGAAAATGACTAACAATTTTTTAAAGCTCTTGAAATATTTTAAAAAATTGCGTTTTCAAAAGTTTTCAAAGACGAAGATGACGTAACTCGATCGTTATCGTTGGAAGGTATATACTTAGTATAGGAAATAGATGTTTTTTTCTCCTCTTCATGTTGTGTTATAGTTTAAAGCAGCGATGCGCACGTAGTGGCACTTTCCACCCTCATGGCCCGAATCGCAGAATTTCAACGCTATTGACGCACAGCGTTGACTTGAGTTCAAATGAAAACAAAAACAACATATAAAGGCATTAGCAATGGTGCCGCATTGTGTCTCGACGAATGTAGCAATTGTTTTTGTTTGTGGTGCGAATTTGGAAATGCAAGCAAAACAACTTTAAAATTTCGTTTTTTGTTGCTTGATTTTGTTGTTGCGCCCTTTTGCTAGATTTTTATGCCCACCGCTGGTTTAAAGTAATAAAAAAAGAACTCAGTCAATTCTTAGCTTAAAATCTCATAGCTTAATATCTGTTGTTGTACGCTAACGTCATTATACAAAGAGGATAAGATATCAATTGTCAACTTCGATTCAATAGAACAAGAAAAGGACAAGTCAATGCTATTTTGAAAACGTTTTCATCAAAAAAAAAAATTTCAAAATCGGACTTACGTTAACGAGCTATAGCAAAATATTTAGACTTAATAAAATGTAGTCCGTAAGTAAAATTGTAAGTTTTTCTGATTGCAAGACTTAAGTATGAGTTATTCTCAAAAAAAATATTCTTTCAAATTGAATTATTGATTCCAGAGATATTGATAATGAAATAATTTTTTTCACATTACTCCCAAAGAACACACTATCAAAATTTTTACATCTCTCTAATGTGTTGTTAATTAACACAAAGAGAATGAAACCTTTGTTAAAGTCGTTTTAGTGCAGGGTTGCCAAGTTGAAAAGTAAGGACTTCCCGGTCTTTCCAATATAAAATAATTTTTCCGTAAAATGATAAGAAATAAAATTTTTGTTGGGAAAAAGTTAATAACCTTAATGAGTTGATGAAATTTTTCACCGGTCAAACCTGGACACTTGGCGCAACCCTGAGTTAGTGGTTTACCAAGAATTTGTTAATTTGGCCCTCTATATCTTTTCTGACATCGTTTGAGACAAAAGATGACTTTGATTTTACAGCCTCAGGTGGTAGGTAGGTAGTTCATAAATATTAACTGAAAACAAATTACCTTAAAAGTGCGTTTCTAGAAATAGTTTATTTCAAAAAATTAAAAGAAACTTTTCACTTGAATTTTTTTTTAAGTAACCAAAAGAAAACATCCATTTATGCAAACTTCATTGTTCAAAAAGATTTTCGATAGAATTTTAAATGAATCAGCCAATGAGACATTATCTGCCAACACTGCTTTTACCAAAATAATAAAGAACACAAATACATACAACAATAAAAAGCATTTCCATCATAGTCATTTGCATGCTTATCAACACCATACAAAGCATCAGCAGTAATACTGGAATATGCTGTTGCAACAACAAATGTCAGCAAGCAACTTCTGCACTTGGCCCCCATTTTTGCCATCTACTTTTTATTTTTTTGGCTTAATGCAACTCAAGCGAAACAAGAGAACAGCAGAAATGCACCAAAGTGTAAAAAAAAATGTTAAAAAAACCATCGGCCCATCAGCTACAGACAAAAAATGATCCAAAGAAATTGCACGTTGAGCAACTGCTGCTGAATGTTGCAAGTTAAATTTATTTCAACTGTTTCTTTGTTTTTCTTACTTTTTCTTACTTTTTTTCGTATTATGAATTGTTCTCTGCATGGATTTGCTCCAGTAAGAAAGGAAAAATTCCAAGTTTTTCACATCGATTTTTTGTCAATTGTGCTAATATAACATTTGTTTTATGTTTCATTTTCAAAGTTAGCATTTTGCACTATTATTAATCATCATTTATTTCAGCAATGAAATATTCCATAATATATAAACTCCTAACTCAAATTTTGTGTCTTAGCTCAGATCGCTTCTAAAGGTTTTGGGCCCCATATCTTATGAAATTCTTTTACTGATTTAAAGGACACGCAGCTTTTTTAGGCGTCATTGAGTTTTTAATTCTTTTTATCTTCAAAGACCTGCAAGATTTCAACGTCTTTGATTTTTTCAAGTTGTGATTTTGAGGGCCTATCATAAGGGTATCATTATCTAAAAAAATCTGTCATTGAAGGTCAATCTCAAACTGCTTTGAAGTTTTTTGGCAGCGCTGCACTCTGATAGAGACATTATGAGACTTTTAAGACCTTTTAGTTTTCTGAAGGGCCCAAATAGTTATTTTCTTACGGCATTTTATCAGGGACCGTAAATAATCGTTATTTTCTATAATTAAAGTCAAAAAAATCACGATGAAGGAAAAGTCGAAATGTGAGTTTGAGTATACAGATGAATTTCTTTTCACGAGAAGCCTAGATATATGACTTGTTTTTTATTTAGGGGACATCCATTAATTACGTGAGGTTTTTGAAAATTCGGACCCCCCTCTCCCCTTGGTGAGATTTGGTGAGATCTGGCTGGACCCCCCCCCCCTCTCCCTCCCGCGATTTAAATTATAATTTTCAATGTAAATCCTATGCATTAAAGAGTTGAGGTGAGGTTTTCCTTGACCCCCTTCCCCTTCTTGGTGAGATTTGGTGAGATTTTGCCGGACCCCCTCCCCCTATTTTAGCTCACGTAATTAATGGACGTCCCCTTAGTTGATTTTTATTTTAAAAATCAAAAATAATTGTTATATCGGATTTCTATTTTTTCGATAATAAATAATCGTTATTTTGGATTTCTATTCTTTTCGATCAAACATAATCGTTATTTTGGATTTATATTTTTTTCCATCAAAAATTATCGTTATTTTAGATTTAGTGTTGCTTTTTTTTATTTCGAAACCCAAAAGTTTCGAATATACGTGGACATGTTTCTACTATTGAAAGTCTTCGGTTAAGAGCTCAAAAATTGAGAAAGCTGCCATTACCATTCAATTAAAGCAAATGTGACATGATTTTGCAACGCTTTATTCTACATTTTTCTAACGAAAAAAAAAATTTTTTGGTCTCTTGATGATGTTGGAATTGAATTTTGTTTAATCGCCAATTTTACTTTGCTCTCTTTTTTTATTATTTCTACTTTATTTTATACCGCAGGCATTTGTTGTCGTTGTTTTTCGGTTGTTACCAAATTTTATTGCTTGGCCCAGTTACAGTTTTTTGTTCCATTATTTAATTTTGTTGCAACAAAAATTATGCATAATATTTTTGATATTTTTTTTTTTTGATAAATTTTAGACTATGGAAAATTTGTACGAATTCGCATGTGTGAATAATTGAATTTTATTCCTATAGATACGCTGACGGTCCGTCAGGATAGAACCAATTTTTTTTGCTTTCTGTAAAAAGTATTCGAAATTGTTACATAAAACAAAATAAACTTATTTAAGTGACCCCATGACTTACGATACAACTACGATAGTGCTTAATCCAGTCCTCCATACGTTTTCGTAATTTGATGGAATAGCCTTAAAATTAATTCCTCAAGTAAGCCCTTCATTGCACAAATCGATTAACTTCACTTTTCAAATTTCAATCTATTAGTAAGAACCAGTGATGGCATCTGGGTTTTGTGAAAATGTACTGAATAGGAACTTGAAATGTACTTTTTATTGGCCGAATGTGATTTTTTTGTCTTGAATACCTAATTTTACTAAAACTTACGAAATTTTTTCAAACAAATTACTAAAAAAAAAAAAAGGTCCTCACTTTACCCATCTCAAAAGCCCTAGCAAAATGAGATATATTTCACATTAAATAACAAAATCTACACATACCGATTATTTCAATTTTTTCATTTACTTAAAAACAAAGATTATTTTCATTTAGATTTTCAATTAGAAAAAAAGGTAATTATTATGAATTGTCCAAATGTACCGAAAATGTACTGCAAATGTGCTTAAAATTCACCAAATGTACTAAAAATGCGGCAAATGTACCAAATGTACTGATGACGATTTTTCAGAACGCAAGTGTACCGAAAATGCCATCACTGGCGAGCACATGTGGATACGTGTTGATCACATCTGACTTTAGGTAGCACTAGAACTCTTAAAAATACAGATCAGACCAGATTTTGTTAGTTAAATTCTTCATAATCTTAAAAATAAAAAAATATATGAACATCCTTCAAAATTGGAAGCAAAACATTACTTTTAAGTCATAAAATGTAAAAACTCAATGTAATTAAATATTAAAATTATTATTTTAAATATTTAGTCCCAAGGTCCTTGGCTTAGATGATATTGTTGACACGTCTGGGCATGATTTCAACCAGTTTCTCTATGAATAAAATCGAAATAATGGCGCACTTAGTTTGGCCGAAGCTCTTTGGTGGGTTATCGTACCAGTCATTTTTTTAGATTAGGTAGGAGTTGCAGTCAGTTGCGAACTGACTCACTTAGCCCAAGTGAATCAAAAATTGTATCAAAGTGTCAAAAAAGTCCAGGTTGAACATGCGTAAAAGAATACTATTTAAGAATACAATGTTAGTACATACTTATATGGTTGTGCAGTTTTCAGTCACATTTAATCTTCCATAAATTTTTCGAAAAAAAAATCCGTCAAGAAACAAACAAAAAACCATGCATAAGACTACGATCTAGGATCCATAAAAACAAAACTTAAAAATAAACAAATATTGAGCTACTTTAACTTACCATTTGCAGGAAGCATATTGACAGCAGAAAGTGTCGCCGCGTACAGGATCCCATTACATAATTATTCCATTAAAATCGAAGGTGAAGAAATTTTTTTTATCACAGTTGCAGAAACTAAGTTATGCACCAAATTGTATAGAGGCTGCTATCAGTAAAACACAAAAAAGAAAACCAAATCCAAATCAATTAAGTCAAGTGAAAACTTTTTGTCTACAATGATTTGTTGTAACAATTTTTTGTTGATATTTATATAGAAGTTGTTGAACTGCTTTTCGCGAAATGTACTATGTATCTCTTTTAACCACAACGCTTCTTTCTTTCATTTTTCTTCTATTTTTTTAGCCCTTGTTGCTACTTTAAATTTCACAGCTAACAACACAGCTGCTGCAAAAATGAAAAGAAAACCGGATTTAAAGCCAATTTTTTTTATAAACAAAACAAAAATCGAAGAAAACACGTTTGAAAATACGTTATCAGCACTTGTGTTTACACTTGGCCAAAACTGTTATTGTATGCGTTGTTGCCAAACATGAACTAACTGATGACAGAGTAAAAAATAAAAATTTTCAAAAGTAAGATTTGCATTCTTATTGATTGAAAAATGTTCAATAAAATCGGTTTGTGGGTTCGGTCATACTTTTGTAGTATGCTTAGCCACACATTGTGAAAACAGTCCTAAAAGGAGTTCTCGTCGTGACTTTACCAATAAATGGCCAAAAACACTGTGAATTTAAGCGCCATTATTTGATAACCAGTTGACCGATTTTAGTGAAATATATATACATATAGAACGTTCTTCATTATTATTAAAAACAATATTTTTATTTGATTCTTAACTCTAAAAAAACTTAAAAATCCTTATATTTCACACACATTGTGACAATATTATAAATAGAAATATTTTTAACAAAACGGCTCTAACGATTTTGATAAAATTCGTGGAAGTGGTTCCTCTATGTGGCTTGTACTAGGAGTGTGACACATACATACATACATACATATGTAAGTATCTTTACATAGAACCATTAAAGTTATTACAATTAAATTTAGTACAAAGTGTTGCCAAAAATTGAGTAACGCACTCCTAGTTTTGGAGATATAGCTGTCGGAAGTAGTCGATATAGCTTTCCAAAAAATTTTCTTAAGTATATAATATTGTTTTTTTTTTAAGTTTCGAATCCACTCTTTTAAGAAAAAAGCAACCTCGCAAGCAAAATATTTTAATATAAAATTGTATGAAATTTTCTTACATCTCGAAAGCTAGGGTTTATGCAATTACTTTTCATGTAACATCCATATTTTGGGAAATCGAGCGATCCAGCGATACAACTTATAATGATTTTATTAAAAGCTACATATGCATGTTCACGACTTGCGATGTCTATATCTTTAAATGGCTGCAGGCAAAAAGATTTCGTTAAATCGTGATTTCAATAAAAAGTTTTGAACTTTCAGATGATAATCTTTCTATCGTGCGTGGGATTTTATATAAAATTTTTACATTTTGTAAAAGGGTTACCAAGTCGCACAGAAGCAATTCCCGGCCTTTCAAAAAAAAAAAAAAATTATTTTTCCTGAAATGGTAGAAACTAAAATAATTTAACCACAACAAACATTTTGGAACAGGTTTACTTTAGCTGATATTCTCCAATTTTTTTTTAAGTGTCGCTCGGATCTAGTTTCGGAGATATAGCCATCGGAAGAATATAGTTAGCTTATCTAAAAACGATAATAAGTTGCATGGATATCAGAAATATGGGTGTCGTAAGGAAGATAATTTAACATCCCACAATATCGGTGAGGAAAGATTTGAAATTCAATATAATTTTAGGGGTATGACGATTTTTCTCAAATTTTGACCAAATTTTTTTCAAAAAACCTTTATTTATTCCAAAAAATGTTTTAATAACCTATACTTTTTTTAGCATGTCAAGAAAGATTAATTTTTTCTTTCTTTAAAATGATGTACATAGTTACCATTTGCATAGTTTTTTTTTCGTTTCACCTATTTTTATCGAAAAAACTTGAGTTTTTAGTATATTGTACAGTTCAGTATGCTTATCAAGAATATATTCATCTGTTGGTCGCGGAAACGCCTCCTTTTTATTTTTTTACCTTGAAAATCGCACGCGATTTTTTAAATTAAATGCCATAATGTGAATCGTCTTATAATAATTTTTATTGTTGTTGTATTTATCTTTGTTGTTGGTTTTTTATTGTTTTCATTGAACAATTTTTTTGGTTTTACGGTAAAAAAGGGGGAAAATAATTAAGACTTTAAAACAAACTGCATACCATTTTAAAGAGAATAAATTAAGCTTTCTTAACGTACTAAAAAATCTATAGGTCATTTACACATTTTTTGGAAAAAAAATAAGTTTTTTTTTAAAAATTGGTCAAAATTTCAGAAAAATCGTCATATCCTTAAAATTATAGATTGAATTTCAAAACTTTACTCACGATTATTGAAGGCCATTAAATTATCTTTCCATCTACATATCCATACATGGGTTCCCAATTTATGATCGTTTTTACAAAAGCTATATCCGGAATTTCCGATGGCTATATCTCCGAAACTAGATCCGAACGACAGTTTTTTTCATATTTTTTATTTTTTTAATCCTATTTTACCCCTAAAAAATTAAAATTGGAGAATGTCAGCTAAAGTATATTTAAGCCAAAATTTTAAGTCCATGTGACAAAAATAGTCAAAAATTCCCAGCTATTTTACAAATTTTAGAATTCCTACGAGGCCCCCGACTTTGTCATGACCATTCCAGTCACTTGGTAGCACTGTCTTCTAATGTGTTTTTGTCCGTAGCTTTAATGTGTTTGTTGTCCATAAATCCAAAATTTTCAATAAATTGCACTGAACTATCTTTTTTTCGGGAATAGATGGATCAGTTTGAAAAAGCATCAATTAAAATTTTAGAAAAATCATAATACCATGAAAACTATAGGTTAGATTTTAAACTATTATAACCAATAACATAGCATATTAAATTATCTTTCATATGATATCCATATTTTGGAAATCAACCTAGGGATTTGCAACTTATACCGATTTTTAGAAAATCTCCGAACGACACTTTTGGTTGTTTGTATATTAATTATGGCGATTTTAAATTTACATACACACGTATTTATGTTGTGGTAGTAGTAGTTTTTTTTTTAATTAATTTCACTCCTTAATTGTTAACATTCATATGTATGCATGTCTACAAAATTCAATTTATTTATATTTGTAAATTTTTAATTAATTTACTTTTTACGAGGCAATAACGCCATTATCAAAATTCTTCAATTAACTAGCCATTTCACCATGACTCAATATTTGCTGTTTTAAATTAACATTGGCACTTAAGTAAGTTTTACTACTACTTTTTCAAAAACCGTCAACAAAACGGAAAAAGTCATTTAGAAAAACACCGACGTAATCATCGAGAGATCGTAAAAACATAAACGCTAAAATTTATTCTTTGTTCCGCACCGTACCGTCTACATAACAAAATGTTTTTGTATTTAAGACAAAGGCACTAAACCGATTTTCTTTTTTTTACACTATATTTAAATTCAACCACTACTTTATTTTCTTCACCTCTTTATTTAATTTTGTTGTCAGTTAAAAGACTACACGGCGACGATGATGACGATATAGGCAACTACAAAAATTACCTTCCAAACTGACTTCCGCTCGTTGAATGAACTTCTGTTAACGTTCACTTCGCTGCAAAATGCATTTTTGTTCGTTGCACTAAATTTATTTTCTATATGAGCCATCTCACTCTATCTTGTGTTAATGGGGCGGCATATAAAAGAGCACACATATGGTTGATAAACACTTGTTGTTCGTTCAAACAACTAATGTCACGTTTATTGTTTATGGACTTGTAATGTCAAATTTTAACTTTTTGGAAGCAGCGCTGCCAGATTTCATGATAATAAAAAATTATGTGGTATTAAAAAGTTGCACAGCTATTAGCCTTAATTGCCGAACCCTGATGCAAAACAGAAACGTTTTTTCATTTAAGTTTAATGTACGCGGTTACGCTGCTGTTGAACAGTCCATCAAGGTAACCTACATGTATTCATATGATGCGAGGGCCAGTGAAAGCGAAGGCACCGCATGTAATCGCGTTCAATGTAGACACGTATTCAACTTTATCGCGAGTGCGCTTGTGACTTTGCTGCCATATTGAAATTGTAAATATTCACGTACGTTCGCGTTTTTTGACCTTCCACAATTAGTTTTGATGGTTTTTTCGCTATTCAATTTGAACTCTAATATTTTTAAACTGTCGGTAGGAACTGGGATTGGATGTCTGGCCTTTTTAATGGCAGGATTGATTAAAAAAATTAAAAAACCTTACATTAAAAGCAAGGTAAAATGGTATAAGGGAATTTTTTCTTAACTGGCCAATGCGAAGAAGAATATATAGTAAGCTTGCAGATTTTTAAAAGTTGGCTAACAAAGCTTACTGATGATACCATGTAGTGGTGGTTGAAACTAGTTTAAGCAGCTAGTTGCCCATTTTTTGTTCGTGCATTTTACGCTCGTAATTTTTTTTGTGATTTTTGCACTAAAAGTACTGAAAATAAAAGCTCAGCACCAAACATAGTAGTAATTTTTTATATTTACCTTCCAGCTCTCTCTCTCCCCCTAAATTATTTTTCTTTCATTACAAGTCTTAATTTCACTCTGTGATTTCCCATTCAGAGACTACTATATTGACCTAGATTTTCAAGAAATAGATAACTTGAACCGAGCATTTCGAAATTGAGTCTGTCCGCGCTGCTTACAGGTTTGAGCTAGGATACTCAAATTTTGGGACAGTTATTTTTAAGGGGGCAGGGCAGTCATGATTTTTGAGAAATCTATTTTTTTGGATTTTCTTAAAGTATAATATCTTAAAAATATATCTTGAAAATTTGAAGTCAATCCAACACTTTTGGAGTTATTCGGCAATAGCCAAAGGGCTCTCGGTGGTAAGAGTACCGGCTGTAAAACTTTAAATGCGTTTTTCTCAAAACTATGTTTTCGGAACCGGTGACCACTGTAACTCGAAAACCGCTCGATTGATTTCAATGAAATTTACACAGTTTTTAAAAAACATAAAAAGCTAGTGCCTGATCGAAGGATTTTTTTTTTTAAATCGATTTTTTATGAACAATTAACTTTTGGTTTTTTACCGAAAATATGGAGGTAAATATTCCTGAGGCCGCCATTTTGTTGATTTAAAAAAAAAACCTTTTATCAGGCACTAGACTATTTATTTAACTAACTAATTTTCTTATCCGATTGATTTTGGATGATTTTCTAAGGATTTGTGATGGTCACCGCAAGACACTCTGTATGGGTCAGGGTCCAACACAGCCAGCTATAACTTTTTTTATTTTAATATTTTTTTTTTAATCTTTCGTCAAGTCAAGTTGTAACATAATGTAATAATTCCATATTATCACTTTTATTAAATAAAATAAATTAATACCAAAAAAACTTATTGAAAATGCTCTAATTTTCACGGCCATGACTGCTCCTGCCCCCTTAAACCTCAAGCTAAAATACAGGCAAACAAAATAACTTCCATCTACCAAATTTTGAAAAAAAAACCTAATGTACTGTAATGTAATTTAGAATTAAAATATATTTATTATATTTATTAAAATGTATTTAAAGGGTGTTTTTTTTAGAGGTTTGTTTTTCGAATAGAGATAAAACTGGGATTTTGTGGTCAAATCTGGCAACTCTAATGTCATTTATATTCAGTTTGGTTTGCAATTTCATCATGAACAGGTTGACAAAAGAACAACGCTTGCAAATCGTGCAAATTTATTTCGAAAATAATGGTTCAGTTCGCGAAGTTTACCGCAAGCTCCGTCCATTTTATGGTCGACATAATCGTCCATCAGAGCAATTAATTCGGTTAACCATGGATCGTTTTCGCACTACGTTTACTCTATGTGATAATACGCATCCGCAGAGACGTCGAACAGTGCGCACCGAAGAAACAATTGCCGCTGTAGAGCAAAATGTTGAAGAGGACCCGAATGAATCGATTCGCCACCGTGCACAGCAATTGGAGCTTTGTCCATCAACTTTATGGAAGATTTTGCGCAAAGATCTTGGCTTCCGACCTTACAAGATCCAGCTTGTGCAAGAATTAAAGCCGCGAGACCATGCAATGCGTCGTGATTTTGGTGTATGGGCCGAAAATGAGATTGATCTCAATGCTGATTTTCATCGCAAAATTTTGTTCAGTGATGAGGCTCATTTTTGGTTGAATGGCTACGTCAACAAGCAAAATTGCCGCATTTGGAGTGAAGAGAATCCACATGAGACCCTTGAGACGCCATTACATCCACAAAAACTGACTGTTTGGTGTGCTCTATGGGCTGGTGGAGTCATTGGGCCATACTTCTTCCGAAATAATGCTGGAGAGTCAGTTACCGTTAATGGAGACCGGTATAGAGCCATGATAACCGACTATTTTGTTCCCGAATTGGATGGCATGAATGTGGATGAGTTGTGGTTCCAACAAGACGACGCTACATGCCACACAGCGCGCGTCACAATCGATTTATTGAAGGAAACATTCGATGAGCGCATAATTTCGCGGAATGGACCTGTCAATTGGCCACCAAGATCGTGTGATTTGACACCATTGGATTATTTTCTTTGGGGATATGTGAAGTCGCTCGTCTACGCCAACAAACCAGAAACGTTAGGGGACTTGGAAGCCAACATTCGTGGCGTTATTGCCGACATACGGCCCCATATGCTCGAAAAAGTGGTTGAAAATTGGACCTCTAGAATTGGCTTTATTCGAGCCAGCCGCGGCGGCCACATGCCCGAAATCATATTTAAACATTAATGGCATAAAATTATCCTTCCAATAAAGCCAAATTGATGGACATTAAAACGATTTTCTTGTGTTTTATTTCAATTCGAAGTTGTATACCTCTAAAAAAAACACCCTTTATTTGGGTATATTTTGATAGAATCATTGTACAAAATGCCAACATTTTTGACCATTTTGTAGGTCCTCAAATATCTCGAAAGCTGTGAACCGATATATAGGCGTTTTTTATGCACATTGTCACAAATATTCACTCATACACAAGTTCAATCGCAACTTAAAAACAAAGTGTTTCCAAATTTATTATGTCCCGATATGAAGAAATAAATTATAAGTCTAATGAAAAAAAGATCGACATTTTCATTTGAGCTCTGGTCGTAAGCAACGACTTCAGAATTCAGGAATCTTCGTTGACTAGGAAATTAATTCGAATGAAAGGTCAGACCCCTACATCAAGTCAAGTCACATTTGTAAACTTTTTTAGTCACATTTAAAAAAAAAGGTAAGTTGGGTCCTATATTGCCCGTAAAGAATATTATGAGCACTTCCCATGCGGTTGCAGGGTCTCTTTCTTCTTTTAAACACTTTTCCTATCAAACGATGAAATGGAGAAACGATGTTTCTCATCATATACTATTTAATTAAAGAACTAATATTGAGGACATTTTAAAGAAAACGATTTTTTTTATAAAATTATTATAAAATGGGAATATTTAAAAACATTGCGTGGTATAAAAATACAAAATTTTAAACAATTATAGATTGTAGAACATACTTACTTGTTATACAGATACAATTTTTAGTACACATATTATTATAAAAAATAAAAAAGCTCATACATTAAAAACTTACAACTAACTACATACTGGAAAAATCCAGCAAGAAATCATTACTGCAATCGAGCAAATTTAAATCAAAATCAGTTAAGTACGGTTGCTCACCAAAATCACAATTAAAATTTTTTTCTGATGACGTGCAGGGTGGCTCTTGTGAAAGTGTTGGAGGAAGAGTTGAAGAAGTGTAACTTGTTGCACAAAATTTGCTTAAACTAACAATAGATGAGGTGCTTAGACGACGCATAGTTGTTGCACGTTGCGTGGGTTGTGGCAACATAACATCAGCAACACTTATGGCCGCAATATTAATATCACTTCGATTCAATGTTGTTACAATTTTCGAGGAATTACTTCCAATCGACGGCATATCTTCATCGCTATTAGTATTGCTTGGACTATTAACTGAACTCTCTGATGATTTTGTAGTGCTTACTGAAGCCAGACTTAAACGTCGCTTAGTGATGGGTCTACTACGTTTTCTCATTGAGTTGGAGGATGTAATCTTTTTATTTTGTTTCTGCTGTCGCAATTGATATAAACGATCCTTTAGCTCTTCACTTATGCTATTGCTGGTTTCTATTTGATGGTCATAGCGTGGCGACGTTAATGTCGACGATGTTCGTGTGTTATGCGTACGCATATGATATTTCAGTTCAAATTCAAAAACAAATGTTGCTTCACAAGTTATGCATTGAAAATATGTGTTGTGTTGTTGATGCACATGTGCACTACGCTCTGCAAGTGTTTTAAATACTCCGTGGCAAATATCACATTTAAATTGATGTTCGGCTTGGGTGGCACGCAAATGGCGCATATACTGTTGACGGGCATGTTTGGTTGTACGCCGCTTAAAATACTTTTCATTTTCCTTTTTATTGTCATTTGGATGGACGTAATGTTCATGTTTGAGTAGATGGAAACGACGTTGAAAACTTTTTCCTGAAAGTTAATTGAAGAAAAAGGTAAAATACTATGAAAGTAAATAGAAAGAACACTTTTACACAAAAGCTTTTGGTGGCTAGTTTAAACCGTAGGCTAATACTTTAACCAGCAAAAATTAAAAATTTGGGAGAACATAGTTTAATGATTGGAATCTATAAATTAAGGAATGTGCGCAAGACTTGAGCTTTCAACCGCAAAGATTGAACCAAAAGGTACAAAACAGTTTATTACGAGTTCTTACGAATTTTCTTAAAAACTTAATAGTCCGAGAGGTAGCGTTGCATTTTTCGAAGTTATTCCCTCCCATTTAGTTTTTTTTTTTTGCAAATGATAATTTAAGTATAGCTGATAATCGAAATAATGATAAGTCTAGATGTTAGTTGTTTATGGAATGAACGATATGTCCATAAACGTTTAAGTTTTTTGACAAATTTATTTTCCTACCTATCCAAAAATTTATTTAATTTAAATTATTACGATTGGTATGAAAATATTTATGCTCTTTCTAAAGCACTACAAAAACGACTACTTTAAAAAAAAAATAAAAATATCATCTATTTTTTTATATTTTTATATGATGGTCTTAGAAACAGAGTTACTGATTAAGTTGTAAATTTAGAATGCCACCAACAAGTTATCAATAACACTAGACCAATTGAATGTACTTTCGCTGCTATATCTGTAGAAAAAACTAGCTAACTAGCACTACTACTAAAAAAAACGTCATTCTTATATTACTGCGAAGTACTTTCAATGCATTTGTACCCTTCTGAATTGAAGTTCATCATATGAAAGCTTATATTGGGCCCGGAATAAAATGTAAAAAAAATCGAAGAGATGCAAATTTAAGAGACTGTCAATTTTGAAATTTATTTTGATATGCTTTTGCATTAATAATAATAAGAATATTTAAAAATATTTACCACAATACTGGCAAAGATGTACTGTAAACTTTGGTTCCTTGGGATGGAATCTTATGAATTGATTTAAAAATATTTTATTGACGTTCGTTTCATCACTTTTTATAGTTGGATATAATGAATTTGGAATATATGCGACTGTGGAGAAAAAATTCCCATTAAAATCTTTTAAAGTTCACGATTAATACCATATTTTTTATTTTTGTTATTAAATATATATATGCAAGTCATAATACATACCAATAAATTGTGCATCTATAAAGACTTTATGTTCCATTGCGAGATGCTCCATCAAATTTTCCCTTTTTGTTTCCGACAACTGACAATGGGTGCACTTAAAATACGGTTCTAAAATTGTTAAAAAATTTAGTTTTATGTTGGAAAAATATTAAAGCTTAAAAAATTAACCTTCATCAATATGATGATGTTGCTGAAGCGCAATAAAACTAGTAAAATAACTTCGACACAAACCGCAATAGTGTTTTGTCCAACTAATCGATACTGTAAGTATAAGTCAAAATAATGAAAAATTATTTAATGAAATAAAAGCAAATATATTAATGAAGAATGAAAAGAGAGCATGAAAAGTGACCAAATCTGTCTATAATAATAATAACATTTCGATATCAGCCCAGACCTCGGCGTAGTCTTTCGAACTGCCATCCTTTTGAGTTCATATCTAATTTTATAAGAATGGCGGGGACCTATAGTTTAATGCTGCATCCCAATGGGGAGCGTTGAAACCCTTGCATGGTAAATTATACTCTGGAAGCATTCACTGGTTATGCTAGCGTGAGAGATATTTTAAGATAAAAACTCAGACTGCCAACGTTATAATCGAACACACTACTAAGCTACCCCAGTGATGGCATTTGGGTTTTGTGAAAATATACTGAATTTAAACTTCAAATGTATTTTTTAGAAGCCGAATATACTTTTTTGTCTTAAACGCCCAATTTACTAAAATTTCGAAAATATTTCTAAAAATGACTAAAAAAAAAGCATTTTTTTGACAAAAAAAAAAGACTTTTAACAAAAACAAAAAGACTTTTTTAACAAAAAGAAAAAAAACAAACTTTCAAATGAGCTCTGAATCGCTGTAAGCCGACTATTTTTCATGTACAAACAGCAATCTAGAAATTACTGCTGCTTCCCAACTTCCAAAACTATTTTATTTTGCATTAGTGTACAATATTGAATTCTAACTTACCATCATCAACCTTTGGCTTCAACTGCATTTCAGTTGTTAACATTCTATGAACTTTTTTTAAATGTTGTGTCAAATAATACTTAAATCGACATTCAAAATTGCACTGCAAGCACTTGTAACGTGGTGCACCTGTAAAAAAACAAGCACATATGAAACCTTAAGCTATATACTATTCTTAGAATAATCGTCGAAGTTTTACCCAAATGTACTGCTAAATGTTGATCCCACATTTGCTTATTGTTACACATAAATTTACAAAACATACATATATACTTTTGTTTTCCTTTATTTTCCAAGTGAAATTTTACGAGATCTTTCACTAATGCAGCATTAACAATATATTTTCGCTCATCGCATTCCAATGTTGAATATTTAACAGATTTTATATCGTTTACAGGTGTAGAATCGCCTTTGCCGTCACATTGTATGGATTTCGGCCTAAAATCTAATACATGAGAATTGTTAATTTTTTGGCATAACTTCAATGCATTTACATACCTATATTTATAATTGGTAGTTTCTTCGAAACTTTTTCATCACGATTTGTGTTATTGTCCTTATCGAAAGGTGGAATGAATTTATGGGTATTCAAAATGTCTGTAACAAGTGTTAATTATTGAAGCAAAGTCAAAATTAAAGTTGATACTTTTTTTAATCTATTTAACTAATCGAGACAAAAAAAAATAATGGTACAAATTTGAGCGCTTATAATTTTATTTTTACTTGTATACTGGCCAGCGAAAATCTTATATTTTAATTGATTGAACTAAATTACGAAGGTAAACATCTCTTTTCTAAAGTAAGACTTTATGGTAATTTAAGTTTATTAGATCAACAGGCACAAAGTATTTCTTAAACCGTTTTCACAAATCTGTACAGGGCCACTTCTTTTAACACATCGATGATCGTTCACCTCAGATACAGTTGAACGCTTTTGGAAGCAATATGAATGCCAAATGGAATGAATTGCGCTGAAGAGTAGAACCCTGGGAAACTCCAGCACTGATGGAGTGTTCATTGGGGTGTGAATGCTTTCCTAAATTTAGAGAGTGGTTGGTGGTATAGCCTTTTCATGAGAACTGGCTGAACATTAGGGATCTACCAACAAGATGGAAAAATCTTTTTAATGTAGAATATGTAAAAAAATACGTAATGGCCAGTGATGAAGACATGATACCATCAAGCCTAAAGGCTTGGTCTATATTGATGTTTGCAAGGATATTTTTTTTCACTGTCCTTGTTCGAATTTAAATAGAAGGGATGAGAATTCACTGTCTAAAGCAGGACTCAAAAAACCTAATCAGAGAGGAGGTATATTTCTATAGAGAAAGCAGAACTGTAGGATGCACGACTGAACTTTGAAAATAACCCACATAGAAAATATAATAATTCTACGTTCGTCGTTGTTCTGGCGAAAGAATAATGGCAATAGTTGATTAGTTTACGATTCCTGTCCCTGCTTGAAGGCTGGCACCGCCACTTTAAAAGATGGTTTGTGCCGGGAGTTAAGTCAATAGGTGATTCTCTGGTATACGAAACCTCAGTGGATCTGAATTCTTATTGAGAGGGTGAGGACTCAATGCAAAAATTTTGTAAGAAAAGGTAGATATTGTAAAAGAAAATAATCTAATCTTATGAGGACAATGCACCAGCTCTTAAAGGTGCGTTGTCAACGGGAAAACAGAGATTTGAAATTAAAATTGTTGAAAAATTCACAGAAATCGTCAGTCAGTCAGTTAAAGACTATGACCAAAGCACGCAAAAAACACGCCAAATACCATCGAAAATCAAAGTAATGCTGATCGATAGCAAGCAGTTGGTGAATCACGAGTTTCTTCGAAGTTGCCAAACAGTAACTACATTCTACCTTGAAGTTCTACGGTGTTTGGTTGTAAGAATTCGACGTGAGGAAAGTTGATGCTTGTTAAACGACAACGCACCTGCTCCCAATGCCATTTTGATCAGAAATTTCAAGCGAAAAATCATGCCTTCGTATTCGCCTGATTTAGCACCATGTGGCTTCTTTCTATTCCCGAAACTGAAATTGGTGCTCAAATTTGTTTTTTTTTATATTTTAGATACCATCAAAGCAGCGGCGACGCGACAACTGAAGGCAGTATCGGTTGACGACATACATATGTGCCACTCGTTTGAATCACTTTGCCAAGAGTGTAGATGAGAAAGGAGAGAGTTTTTTTTTTTGGGTTTTATGAGCAAAGTCTGGTGAAAAAATATGGCGATAAGTATTTTATTATAATTTTTGAAATGCGGTTATACCAAAAATTAAGGGGAAAATTTCTAAATAAATCGAACTAACCAATTCTGATCCGAAGTAAAATTATAATACAACTAAAACTTTTTGGAGCCATATTAGAGTTATGTAGTACTATTTATTTACCATTTTGCTTCATGATCTGCACAGTATGTGCACTTAAATTAAGAGCTTCACAGTCTTTGGTGCTTAGGATATTCAAATTTATGAAGTGTGTAGCTTCTGTAAAAAAAAATATTATAACTACAAAAGGAATGAGAATATTAATTATTTTATCAATACAAACCATCATTTGATAAATTCGTTGCATTTACAGTCTCACTGTGTAGATCTTGCATGATCTTTGATGATTTAGAAGCATTATGAAAATCTAAATATAAAAAAATTTAATTTATAAAAGGGCACATTTTTCAAGTAAACGCATTTTACCAAAGTCAATGCGAGTCATGGCATTTAATGGAAGATTTGATGAACGGAATGAGTTTTGATCATTATTTGGTTCCAATGGGCGGATGATGGAGGCATTTGTAGTGAAATTGGAAGTTGAGCTATCCTTTTTGCTTATAGTTTGGTGCCCATTTGCTTTTTGCAAAGTTGTATTATAGCTATGCGTTGGCATCATTTGGCAGTTATTATTAACATTATCATCGTCAATGAGATCCATAAGATTTAAAGATTCAATTGGAAGCGATTTCTGTAAATATAGTTGGGCAAAACTAATTTCAATAACGAAAAAAAATTCGTCATTCTTTCAATAAACTTTTTGAAGTGAGAACTTCTTTAGGCACGTTGTACGGGTGAGGAAAAATGTATAAACTGGCGACAGGACACCGACATTCATGACGTCACAATGACAATATTTTTAAAATTATGTAGCATGCTTTATGGGTATGTTGATAGATCAGTAGCCAAGACAACAACCATGTGATGACGTCATGGTTGTTGTCTTGGTTGTTGGTATATGGTAATTTTAGAAATTTGCTGCGTGCTTTTGAGCGTATGCATAAATTGAGTTACGACACAGGATGACACTGGATTTTAAAAGCTGAAAACTTGACATTAGCTTTCCTCCACGTCATCACCGACACAGGATGACACTGGATTTTAAAAGCTGAAAACTTGACATTAGCTTTCCTCCATTTATTTTTTCTTTACTGGTGTGAAAGAGACAGCCATGAGTTGCTTGGTGTGGTGAAAATTATTCCATAAACATTACAAAACATCATGAAAACAAATTTCAATTATATTATTTTAAGTTCTCACTTCTGTCGGCACTCCCAGAGTGCAACCCGCCGTTTTTTTTTTTACTTTTCGAACATTTTTTGAAACGATATATCTCAAAACCTATGGGGAATAGATCATACAATTACTTTATAAATGGTATAATTTTATAAAAATATATAAAAATTTGAATAAATTCGTTACAACTTTAATTTTTTTATTTATAAAAATGTATCTCAAAATATTTTTGACATAAAATCTTTTTTTTTTAAGGATGTATCTGCTTTTAAATCGAAATCTTCACCATAACTTTGAAAAATATGAATTTTTTATTGAAGGCGTGCAATATATTCCTTTTTTCTTTTTGATTTTTTTTATTCTTCAATAAAATGTATCTGCTTTGAAATCGAAACTTCCGATATAACTTTGAAAAATATCATATAATTCATACAATAAGACTGGTGCGCGCCTCCAATAAAAAATTCATAGATGTATTCCAAAGTTTTGTCGGGAATTTCGCATTGTACTTTTGCTTTTTTATAAAATTTATCTTGACGAGAAATTTAAAAAAAAATTATTTAAAATTTTTTTTTTTTAAGTTCAGTTCCCAGTACAATTTCGACGTTTTTACTAAAACTGTCATTCGTTTTTCTGATTTTTCGTTTTGTCCATGTTAATTGTAATAGGAAACAAACTGTTTGCGTGGTTCACAGGTATGATTGAGGAATTTTCTTTAGACCGAATTCTATAATATAGGCCTATGTGGGATGGTAAATAATACCCTTTTGGATGTATATTGGTGGCATTTTCAGCCACACTAAAATTGTGAGCGTGGTTTGACAGCAGGAGTTTGCACCTCCCATACAATTTAAATACCAAAAACTCTATTTATGCCTAAGGCAGGTTTTTCGTAAAATTTCAATGCTTCAGACACAAACTCTGTCCGTTTACAGGTAGAAAGCTCAATCTTTGTGAGAATTATTTTTAAACTCCATGCTAAAACCCCAAGGCAAAAAAATTTAAAACAATAGCAGTTTTAACATCATATGTATATCAAGCACAAAGTTGGTAAGAAATATTATTTGTATCTCTTGTAGGGGCCTTAGAATTTAAAAAGATAAACAAACTATATATTTTCAAACCACCCTAACGTAGTTGTCTTGTCGTCTCAAAAATTTGCAATAATAAATAGAAATCGTACCGTGTGTTTTATTACTTGCTCTTCAATACTTGCCGCAGAAACTAAATTATAGTCATCCAAATTTGATGTTACTGCTGTCGCGAGAATAACAGGGTCAACAACATCAATTTTATTGCTTCTGTCTGCCATCTGTGCAATTTTAGTAGTTTTACGGCGTTTGCTACGTAGAATTTGATCTGCATTTTGAACACAGCGTATAAATTCACAACATGCTTCCAAAGCTTGTGAACAATCTATACAAATGTGCAGCGGTAGAGTGGAATCCTCCAATGTCGCCCCAATGCGGGCACACCCATTGAGACAATCGAGCAACGTTGCAGCCGCTATTGCTGGCACACAGGATGATGACTCACCGTCGTCGTTAGCAGCGCCATCATTTTCACATCGAACACTAATAGTGGCCACAGCGTCCAATGGCAAAAAATCGGTCACCTCATCATCTGCTTCAGATAGACAGCAACGACAGGTGATGATCCGAGATGTTGATTTGTTGATGGTGGCAGAATTGTCTGCTTCTTTTGATTTGTTATTTTTTCCCATTGCATTTTCCGTGCTGATCGATCGGTTGCAGTCTCTTGATATTTTGTTTTATTTTTGGGTGTGTGACGTTGTCGGCTTATCGTCGTCAATGCCTTTTTTGTTTTGTTATCTATTAGCACTTTTCAACTTTTGTTCTATCCATTTTTTGTTGATAAACAAAAATGTTAATTATTTGCTTAAACTGAAAAAATTCCCGAAGTCGAGCCGAGTCTAATAAATAAAAGTTGATTCGATTACCTTTTCACGGTCGTCTTTGTTCTTTGCTACTGCTGGTGTTGCTTATGTATTAAGCCGCCTGTTGTTGTTGTTTAGTTTTCGCAAATTTCAAATGTCAACAAAGCAGATAAGAAACATGATTCAATTATATAGTTGATGCCATGATTTAACTAATTATACCATGGTTGATGCGATGCATAATACTTCTTCTGTCATAAATTGTATACGCATGGATCACACGATCACGAGTTGGTTTAATTAAAGCTAAAAACAGAATTGGGACGTGCGATTTATCTTATGTGTCAATTTTTTACTCTCTACAAACGTATAGGAAAAATCTGGAAGATATTGCACGTCCCAATTGTTTAGCTCATAACGCTGGAGTCATGCGACTTTTTTCTATTTATTTGAGCGAAGTATATTATACCACAAAAACGCCTCGTACGTTGTTAACCTTCATGCGCTCGGCTGTCTACATTTGTAGCTTTTTTGCAGAAAAAGTTCAATAAAAATAACTGATCAGTAGATGAGGGTCCGGGGTTACCAGTAGCTTCCTAAAAAACAATTCCAAGCAGTTTTGGCCACTAAAGACATTAAAAAAATAGCTTACAAGACCCCCACACCTGACTTTTGAAAACTACCATCTCCTGGCCGGTATTCTACAAATGTAGACACCATACAAATTGTATAGAAACTCCGCTCACTTTTTTACTCATCGCAGAATATTTTGATTTCAATCAGTCTAAACACAATTTTTTCTCATTAATATTATTTTTTGCCTTCTTACGGATATTTGTGGGTACTCGCAAACGTTTGCGCATGTTACGTAACAGAATATTTCAGGATAATAGGCAATAAGCTATGTATTTTTTCATACTGCAGCTCTCAATTTTTTTTGACCGACAAGTGAAGAAACTTTCTGCGAAGCCTAGCAAAACAGCTATTCATGTCGGCAATCGAATAGCGCTCTGAAATGCTTGCGTGGAAGGCTGTGCACAAACACGTCTGGCTATAGAAATGGCACTCAGTCACTTTCCTTTTACGTCTTCGAGCACTTCTTTGCACGGTTGTTTGATATTTATACTTGCGGTAAATGCTGATTTTTTTAAAAAAAAAATAGACCTGTTGTTTATCTCAATTTAGTATGTATTTCATAATATACTTTATCAAATAATAATACTAGGCTGCATTAAAGTATAACCGTCTGTAAACAATGATTTTTATCTGATAGGTTGATATGGTTTTTCATACAAGCTACAAATGTAGACATCCGACCGACTACGTAAGTTTACAATCCCGAACACATAAAGGTTAAAAACCAATAGGGGCGTTCACATTATCCTTCATGCTGTCCAACACGGCTTGACAAACCGACTAACTGTAAATTTCGTTTTGCGTTAACATTATCAAACATGCTTGTCAAACATCATTTGCAGAAAAATTTTGAGGTGTGCACATCTCTCGCATTACTCACTTCAAATCTTTGTTTTTTATTTTTCGGAGGTGTAGTAATAAAAAAAATTGTTTTCAACTCCCTACAACGAGGATGTGTCCCTAAAAATACCTAAATCATGCCAAAACTTTTTATTGTTCACGATGCCCACCGATGTGCACTCTATGAAATCTTATTTGAAATGAAAAATTTCTTGTTGTTGTTGTTGACGCCAGCAGAGAAATCAAAATATCTTGAAATCCATGATTTAACTAACATGGTTACTGCACTGAAAAATGTTGCCTCTTTTTCTAGTGCTGGAAATGTCAAACAACACGTAATAATTTTGTCAACAACAACAACTATTTTATTTTTATATGATTTTGAATTTTCCAGCACTTCTCTCTGTGTTGCAATTTCATTTTTTGACAAGATGCTTTTACCTTATATGATTATACCATGTTGAAATCCATCAAACATGAGTGTCAAGCGGCTGTATCGAGCGTTCACATTATCAAACATCGAGGTTTGTCAAGCATGATGGACAGCATGAAGGATAATGTGAACGCCCCAAATCAGAAAAGTGTAATATATTTATTTTTGACAGGTGTAGCGTACGGATTTTGGCTTGAACTCATTACTTTCTACACGCAATAAGCGTAGTACAGGGTACATAGTTAAAAATGACGCTGTGTGACCAATCAAATAAAAAATTCTTCAATACGAACATATAAAAGGCGATTTTAAGAGTTTGGTTTTAGTTGGCAACACCGTTTTGAGTGACAGTCAACTTGATAGCTGACAGATGGTTTGTGCTTTGTATTTTTTGCCATTTCAAATAAAACCATGGTACAATCGTTGTACCATGGTAGAAACCAAATATTATGATTATTATATTCTTTGATAGAAACTCAGGAGAGTAGCATATTAAGAGTTTGCGGGGTCGGAATGAAATTTCAAAAATGGACCCCTATAAAACAAGAATTTTATAATTATATTTCCTAATTCACAAACTGATCAAAAAAGTCTTTCGAAACAAATTTTTTCGCTGCGACCCACAAAATATGGGAAGGGACCACCAATGGGCTATTTCTATGTGTGCTAATGGTGACCCAAAAATAAGGTCCTATTTCGTTTCTCTTAAAAACACAAGACCCTTGTACTATCTTAAAACCCTAGTAAATACTTAGAATTCTCAATTTACAAGATTTCGTGACGAAATTTGCTAGATTCTAGGGCTTTAAATGACCTGCAATACCTTTGACAGTGACTCATTACCCCAAGGCTTTAATCATTAAACTTTTGTCATGGAACTATTTTGTTTAGTTCATAAAAAATCTTATGTTAAACTTTAATACAAATTTTTTACTCACAAAATTTTAGTGAGTCGCCTCGCTTTTCGCACTATAGGTTATTAAAAGAAAGACAATTGACTTAAACTTTTTTATTATAAAGACAGTTTTCTATTTATTTTTGTATTCTCTTCTTTCATACTTTAGTAACAATTTAAAATTTAAGTTAATTTTAATACGGTAAAATATAAGAATTGTTATATTAACATTGCTATGAAACAGAGTTATGATACTGTTAATAGCACCACTTCCCTGCCAAAACTTTGCTAATGTACGAATACATAATAAATTATTGAATGCTTTAATTTAATGACTTGATAAACTATAAACAGCGTTAGGCAAAATAAGAAAAGTGAACGATTAACGTGTGAGGAAATTGTATGTTATATTCTGCCTAATAAGCGCATTGTAAATTTTATATTCTTTTAAATTACATTTAAATTGTATTGAATTATATACAAAAAATGTTCTTGCAGGTTAAATGTAAATTAATTATAATAAAAACTACAGACTAAGGTGGTACAACTTTAGCAAAAAAACATTTGCTAGATGCACTACTTTAAAGTTTAATCCTTTTTTAATGACGTAAGTAAGACTATTTTCAATAGATAAAAAATTTTAATTTCTTTATTTAAGCACTAAATTACTTTTAAAATTAAAAGCCTAAAGTTATGCACAAACTATGAGTTTTCAAACTGTTAAAATTTACGGATGCAACACATCCAATGCTCTTTTCTTGATATTACAAAATAGTGTTTACAATTTGCACAATTATTTGGCAACTAACAATTTAAGGGAGTCGTAGAAGTCGTAAACTGTAAATTATATTTTTTTTTTAAAAACTTACTTACAACTTATTAAATTCTTTATTTTTGCTTCCAAATGATGTCAACAGTTGGAAAAGTGAGTGGCAAAGATTATATTAATATTGAAAAATATTCTTTTGCATTGAATTAATGACGAGCAGTTTTAATATAAAAAAGTATTAAGTTTATGAATTCGGTAACAAAAAACAAATCAAAACTTATTGTTTTCTTTGCATATAACATTCAGTGCGATAATGAAAATTTAGAGCTTTTGTTATGACTATTGATAGGTTGAAACTAATGATGAAAATTAAAATATTAAATTGCATGCATTGTCAAAGGCGGTTGCAAACTATCTTAGTATTTTTCGGGTTCAATTGCCAAGCACATGTATATCTTCATCTCCCTGTTCTTTTTCACGCTGACGTACAGCGACTGCTGTCTCCACCAACAAGTAAAGGCATTTGAATTTGTCTTTATCGTCACGTATGATTCCTATGAAAAATAAGAAAAATTAGTAATGTTACAAGAATTTTAAATTATAATAAGAGGCAACGAAAAGAAAGAATATGTTTCCTAAGCGCTATTTTTTGATTGTGTTCAAATGTATACTAAAAGCATTCTCAAATTGGACGCAAGGGCTAATATCTCGAAAAAAAGATAGTGAGACTGAATGCTTCGAGAGTATAATTTGCCATTAAAAGCATTCGCATTTATAGCCGCTCGGATTTGGCATCAAACTTGAGGTCACCGCAATTCTGTTGAAGTTAATACAATCTAAATGGCGGTTAGAAAAAGCTGAGGCGTCAAAAGTGTAATTTGCCATGATATATAATGCATTTATTATACACATTAGAAAGAGGTACATGGTTTTCTCTTCACTGTCAATAATTTTGCTATTATATATTCGAAAATTTTGATCACCACTCAAAAGTGCGTATAAGTTAAATACGTTCTTGTATATATTTTGAACAGTTTTAAAAACTTGAAATACTATTACATATTTTAATTTATTGATTTTGTGAAATTTTCATGATTTAAAATAAACCTTTCGCTTCTTTAATTCAGGCCATGACCCTGCATGGATTGGTAGCCGTATAGAGTAAGTTTTTACTAGTAACTCAATAATAATTGACTTATTTAAATTAACGTTGACCAGTGTTATACAATTTCCATATTACCTTTAACGAAATGACTACCGGGATGTATAACCTGCACTGGAGTTATTGTATTGTTGTTATTTATAACATTATTGTTATTATTGTGATTGCTGTTGTTGTTATTGTTATTACCAACATTTGACGTTGCAGATGTGACAACCGTAGCTTCAGCACCCACTGTAGCAGCTGCAACTTCTGCTGATGTTACAACTGCATTAACATTCGCTGCCGCTTGAGCTGCTGCTATCACATTTTTAATGTCAGCTAGAATGAAGGATGTAGTAATATAGAATTTATTAAAAATCGGTTAAAAATAAGATGTTGATTGTTCCCACAAAGACATATGTATATGTAATTTAAATTTTAATTTTATTTGATAGGAATATGTATGTATATAAAACAAGATAAAGGTAAACTTTAAATTGAATTTTCTCAAATTGTGGAATATCCGACAAGCATTCTATTTTCAATGAAACTTCGACTTCATGGTTTTGCTTAACACACATGAACATGTGTATGTACATTAGGGTGATTAAATTTTTTTTTTTTATTCAAATATGTTTAATAGTAGCAGAGCTGGCTGAGTCAGTCAAAGGATTTGAATTAGATAGAAAACTTGTGGAGGGCCTTAAAGAAGAAAAAAACAAAAAAAAAATTTTCAAGAATACGGAGCGATTGTGAGAGTGTGTCCAAGAAATGTGATATGAGATACCCAAGAAAACCTGCCAGGCTCTAATCAAAAGTATGCCAAGAAGAGTCGCGAAAGTTATCAAAAATAAAGGTGGATACACTAAATAATGAAAGTGTAAACAAAAAAATTCATATCTTTAACATTTTCTTTTGTTTTTTTGTATATCTTTCCGGTGTACCTATTATTTTGAGCAGGCAAATATTGAGCAAATAGTATTCACTGACCTCAACTTTCGTACCTTATGGTAATTCTTAAAGAATTTCTACTTTTTTTTATATATATAAAGGATACGAAGATATCTTTGAATAAAACAGTTTTTCCGTTGAGTTGAATTTTGAACTCTAGGGTGTACCTATTATTTTGAGCAGGTGTGTACATACATATATCTAAGTTCAATGCCCTTTACATAACTTCATTTCTGATATACGGTCTTTTTTCATGGACACTACCACGAATAAACATAAAAACTGTTTAGTTTTCCATTTGTATGAACCAGATGCCGTAAATTAAAGTTAAGAGTAGTCAAAAAATACGCAGTGAAACCTGGATAACTGGGATCTCCCAGGGACCAAAATTTTTGTCTCAATTAAAGAAGTTTCCTATTTACACAGTTTCCCAAATAGCCATACTCAGACCAATAAAACGTGCATATTCAAATTCAAAGTATACACACATAAATATTATTTCCCACTTTATTTATTTATTTATTTATTGTAACATATTTTATAAATTAATTTATAAAATATGGAATGGTGCAGGGCAACGTGGCCATTTTGCACCGGTAGTTGACTAAACTTCGTAAAATAGGTTGTGCTTCATCAGTGCCTCTCTAACAAAATCAATAGATTCTTTTTTGCTGCAATCCAGTAAAGTATTTAATTGTTGATTACACTTGGACAAAGGGCAGTTCAACAACACATGCTGAACTGTCATCGTTGAGTTGCAAAATCTGCACTGCATAGGTTCTGATATTTCCCACTTATAGAGGTTATTTCTAAACGGTCCCAGTTATGGAGGGAAAAGCCCATGTTATAGAGGCGAAAACGCACAAAAACTTCAAAAATCAAATCCCAGATATAGAGGTTTAATAGTCCCAGTAATAGAGGTATTTTGATGCGAAAGTGTTGGGACCCTGAAGTGCGTCTCACTAGTAGAGGTTTCCCACTTATCCAGGTACCGCTTAACCAGGTTTCACTGTAGTTAGCTTTGCGATCGGTATGAATTGAATATGTTTTAGTAAAAAAAATACAAATCAATCAATAGCAATTATGTGGTGATTTTTACTTTCAAACCTTAAATATTTTCAATCCCTGGTAAGAATACATTTTAGCTTTCGCTTATAACTTACCAACTGTTTGCGTATTCGAATTGGCATTACTTGCTGTACTGCTACTATTGCTTCCACCACCACCACTAACAGGATGTGACAGCTGTGGCAAATGAGCTAAATGAGGATGAGGTGCTGATGTCCAGTATGTGGCATTTGATGCCGACGGGCTGGTCGTTGTTACTTCCTCGGTACTGAAAACAGTCCCGTAAAAATAATTGTTGAAAAAACCAATACAATATTTTTGTAGTTAAATTTGGTGAATAAAAGGGAAGTGGTAGCAGTTGTAGTAAGCGTGGTTGATTGTTTGTCGCAATAAATTGCAATAGTTGTTGAAGGTGATTGTTTTTGTGTGACGTACATAGGTGAAAATCAATGTTTTTAATAAAAAAGTCATGAGAAAAAATTTCAGAAAATTAGAAAGCAAAAAGAAAAAAACAAAAAATTAAAAACAAGAAGTAAATTTGTGTCATAATTTAGTTTTAATTTTTTTAATGTAGTTTTTTGAATAACTTACTTCATTACACTTTGCCATGCATCGGAGCTTTCAAATTTGCCTTCCTCTTCACTTTGCGCCTCACCAGAATCATATTCATTAATGCTGTCATCTTCGGATCTAGAAGTACAATCAACATTGATGAATTTTAAAAAAAAATATACTTCTTTCTAGTTATACTGAAAGCAAACTAGAATCACATTTTAACCCTAGGACCCTATTAATTAGAAATGTAGAAAGACCCAATGCTTTGCCAAATTATAAAAACAAATATCAATAACATAAAAAATAAAACAAATAATAAAAACTTGATTTAGCATTGAGGCTTCATGAATTAACTACGGCCTTGAGTATAAGGTTGATGTAAATAGGTAGACTAATTTTTCGAAAAACGCACAGGTAGGGTCCTAGGGTAAATGAAACACTTTAATACAAAGCTGCAAACATTATTGGATTATCCTGCAAATACATATAAGTACCAAGCTACGAAGCTGACATACTTATATTCGAAAATATCAGGTGCATTAACATTACTTGTACCTCGAAACGGACAAGAACTATACAAAATTAACACGAATTCAAATTTTAAATTCGTTTACAAGATTTTTAATACGAGTATAAATTGCAATTAAATATTCTGTACATTTATGTTAAACTCAATATTTCCGAGTACAAGTACGATTACGAACTATGTTCTCCGCTGCAGATGCTGCTTCAATAACTTACGTCTTCTTCCTTAATTTAAAATTATAAATTTAAAAAAAAAACATTTTGCAAGAACAAAAATATACAAATGTCAATTTTGAGCTGTAACGATTCCCGTAGCGCTTAGAGGTGTTTTCAGTAATTGAAAATGGCTGGTACATTGAATCGGTACTGGTAAATTTCATGAGTATGGTAGCGAATAGAGCTTTGGTAATATTTTTTCAATTTAAAGCCATCGATTAGAACAAATTTTCTTCGAAGTAGTTTTTAACTTTTCTTTTGGGTTGTTAACTCTATCCGAAAGGCACAGAAATTCGCTTATCATAACGCTACGAAAATCGTACAGTACAACAGTTCAACCCCATTTTCGCATACCATAAAGGTTAATGGATCAACAAATACTAATAAGTATATCATTTACAGTTTTACCATCAGATATTTTCTAAAATTGCCCTAGCAGAACATTCCCAAAACTTGATAAAATTGCCTTTTTTAGATAAAAAGAAGGATTGAGTTTGGATTGGATATCATAGTATCAGTTTGATCCAAAATTTGGCGTTTGGGGGCTATTTTGGGGTCAAATATAACCATTCAAGAAATTTTTACATCCGTTCTTTACGTTAATTTAGGTCGTTTTCTGTCGTTTTAAAAGTGGTGAAGTGTTTAATAGCACCATAAACTTTCTTAACTGAGCAACCAAAGTGGGAAATAGCTCGGTATGACATTTTCGATAATCGCTTTTCGGGTTGCTGGGTCCCAACTCCGTGCATTTCTCATTTCAAGAGTATATGAAACCTCCTCGGCTGTATACGTAGTTGTCGAGGTATTGGCCTGGGAAAATTAATATTAAAGACTGCATGTATAAGAACCTCACTAGCGGCTATTGGTTGCTTTACTTTAAAAAATAACCAATTTCAGAATTAATCAATTTGCAAGCGAAGGTAGATATCAGAGATGTGCACGAATGCATTCAAACGCAGTAGTGAAACACTCACATAAAACGAATTGTGAATCAATTCTATACTTCAAACGTGTGAAAAGAATGAAAACACTGCTCACTCAAAACGAATACGAATGCTGCCGTGCTGAACTTTTTATCGCATTGCCGTTGCTTGTCTTTCTTTTCTTTAAAGGCAACGAACACACTACAAAAGGCAAGCACTATTCACTCAAACATCAATCGTTCACTTCTATTTCTATGCAATGAATTGTATAGCTATGCAACGAATGCGATGACTATGCACCGAATGATATTGCGCAGCATTGAATGCTATTGCTATTGATTTTAGTTTCACTACTTTTTTATAAGAGAAATTATACCAAGAAAAGTACACTACTTGAGAGCAATAGTAACGAATGCACGAGCTCAAATCGTTCATTGCATACGAAGCAAATTAGCTGCGCAATAGCATTCAATGCTGCGTAATAGCATTCAATGATTTGCAATAACATTCGCTGCATGGCCATAGCATTCGTTGCATAGCCATATAATTCGTTACATGGAAATAGAAATGAATGATGATGTTTGAGTGAAAGGTGCTTGTCTTCCGTGTATGTTCACAGAAAGCAGAGACAAGCAATGGCAATAAAATTAAAAGGCAATGCACTGCAGTATTCGTTTTTTATGTTGCCGAATGATAGCACGGCAATAGCAATGAATAAACGAATGGTAAATTAAAACGAACCACTCATTGCACATCTCTGGTAGATAAAAATTTTTTGGGTATAATTTTGCGCAGTTTTAGTTTTTCTTCCTCAAAATTTTTTGTTAGAGAAAAATGGCCAAAAAATAGTTCGGGCACTTTTTATCCTATTTTGGCGTTGTTCCGCTGAGAAAATTTTGATTAAATTTAAATATATATTCACTTGATCTTGTCCCATTTTCTAGACGATTTCTCAGGGTTGTGCTGAAGTACTTGTAACGATGCTCTAATTTAAGAAAATCAAAAAAACTAATAAAATAGCAAAAAACAAAGCTTAATCTACTACGTATTGCTTTCCAGTAAGTACCTCATCGCACTATAATTGGATTTTTGTGCATTTACAACATTATTTTGTATGTGAAATATTTGGTTTAAAGTTTGTGAATAGAAATATTTTGCATTCGCAGGAAATTGCGGAGAGGATGAGGATGTCATTGAATTTGAATTATTTGCAGAGGCGACAGCACCACCGCCACCGGCGGTTTGCATTGTAGAAGAAGTAAATGGCATTTGAGAAGCAGCTGCAGCGGCCGCTTGTGCAGCAGCTGCTGCTGCGGCAGCTTGACGTTGCTTGGCGGCTTGAATTTTTGCTAGAATTTTCGCTTGAATTTGTGGATGAAGGTTTTGAAAGCCTTGCGGGTTAGCGGCAATTGCTTGTTGCCATCTTGCAGAGGAAATCAAATGGAATCACAAGGTAAGGTGACTTAATAGAGTAAAAGTTGTATTTAAATTACCTATAGATAACACTATCATCATATTCCATATCTGGTTCTACTTTTACAACCTGTCCACCAGATGTTTGAACAAAATGATGTCCCAATGCAGTTAGTACATTGGCAACGCCATCGTGAACCTCCTCTCCCTCAACTTCTTCTGTAGCGCCAACAATCTTAAAGTTAAAAAGACATTATAACAATTTTTTGTAATTACATATATAAAAAAATAATCTTACCACTTCCGAAGCTGGACTTCCTGTTATTGGATTCGGTGCAATTGAAGAACTATTGAGACTCGATGAATTTAAGGATGAGTTTAATTTTTTACCCCGACGTGAAATTGTAAAATGCAATGGATCATTGCCTTCGCGTCGTATCATTTCGGGTAGTATGCGACGACGTGCGTTGATAAACCAATTACAAACCTTTAAATGCAGATTAAATTTAGTTATAGAAATAAACATCTGACTTAATTTTTAATAATCGATGTATCACCTGTAAAACTGTCAAATTCGCTTCCTGTGATAGTGTAAACTTTTCTGCATCACTGGGATATGCATTATAGCGATGTTCGTATAGCCAACGTTTTAATATTTTGACTGAATGCTTTGGTAAATTTCCACGTCTCTTACGCATAGATGAAGTATCCATATTTCCATCTGTTGAGTCCATCATCATGTCTTTAAAGTCTTTAATATCATGCATATCTGTCATGTCATGTTCTGTGATGTCCTCCTCAACGATAGTTTCATGATGTTGGTCTTCATCATCGTCTTGTTCAACAACACCAACAACTGTGACGCTGTCGTGATCAATTTCTTCTTGACCATCTTCTTCCACACTTGAGGTTGATTGGTATCGATCACGCGCTGAAAAACAAAGTGTATAGTTTAAGTATGGCAAAGGGATTTTTAAAATCACACTAATAGTAAAATATTTGTTTAACTTAAATTCTACATACATATGTATATGTATTACTGAACCGGAATCAACAAATTTTTTTTTTAAAGTTATAGTATTACTTAATAAAAATGATTAAATGATTTCTTATCCTATCTCATATAGTTTTTGAGACATTTCGTTTCAAAAAATGTTCAAAAACGTAAAAAAAACAAAGTGTACAGTTATCAAAAGAATTACCGATATACATAATTTTGTTATGCTGAAACGCGCGTTGAAAAAACGCTCGTGTGAACCGAGCCTGAAATTAAACAGAAATGCGCTGGACTGAAAAACCGCTGATAATCTAATCGATTTAATTCGTCGTGTATGAAATATTTTTAATTGCGACAAATTGATGGTTTTTTTTTGTGAAAACAAACTTCTTATGTTAAAAATTCGTTATATTTCAATTTATTTATGTTGGAATTACTACTCATAGAATTAAAATTGACACTACAAACTTAAATTAATTGACAAAAGCTGATTAGAAATGCAAAACCGATCTGCCGACCGCGACGGTAAAGTAAAAATGCGTTAAACAGAATACGGACGGGCGATGAAATATCGTCAGCGGGTACCCACTGACAAAATTATAGCACTGCCGTATGAAATGGAACATAATTGCGCGGCGGCTGACTGGAAACTTGCAATTTGATTTAATTCTACTTTCACCATCGACGGGCTATGATCAGTGTTGCATTTCTAATCAGCTTGTTTTTTTTTATTTATTTTTTAAATGTCAATGAAAGTAAAATGGCAGTTGAATTTTCTGTCGTCCGTAACAATAGTCTTTACTTGAACGATTTACCGAAGGGTTTTGCTTTGACAGCGGGTAATCGTCAGCCGACCATTTTCTAAAAGTGCGAGAAAAAACTAAACGAGAGAGCATTTTTTCTATATGTTAGAGCAAGATGTGCAGTAGAGCTTTCATTGCGCATTTCGCTCTAACATGTAGAAAAAAGTTATGTGTTGTAATTTTCAGCGGCTAACCGCTGGCGGTTTGTACCTCTCCCTAAAAAAAGCTATTAGCGCTTTTTTTTAAGATTTCAAATTTCATGAAAGTTAAACGAGCCGCGCTTACAAAGCTTGGGTTTCACCACTCTGCAATAAGGCCTATAACTCATTACGACAAAACTGTCTCAAAACTGTTTTCGTCACCTTAGTACATATGGGAGTGCGCTCACTGTTTTAAGACAAAAACGAAACTCTTTGTTTTGCGACACTGGAACTTTTGCGAAACAAAACTGTTTCGGTATGACAAAATCGTATGAAGTGCGCTCATTTGAAAATTTTGTCTCGAAACTTTTTGCATATTCGTGGTAATCGGTCAACGAGCTCGCGAAGTCTCTGGCACGAAGTAAAGTTTTTGTTTTTTTCTTTGTGTTCGTTCAATCAGAATTTTTCGTGAAATTTTCGCGAAACAAATTGTCTTAGCGCACTCAACATCAACCTCGAAACAAAAACAAAACTGTCTTGAGACTGTTTTGTCTTAATGAGTTATAGGCCTAACATACGAGCACACAAATATGTTTTAAACGGCAACACTTCTCATTGAAAAAATAAAAATAAAATGCAATCCTGCAATGAACAAGTCAGAAATATGCGCAGCACCGAAAAAAAGAAATTCTTGCAATTTATATTTAAAACGATTGCGACGTTGATATATTTAACCATTTTACTTAAAAAAAACACTTAAAACTCAAATTAATCAAAAAAAAAAACTCCATACCACAGACACCATATTGCCAAAGCACTAATGAAGAAACGTAGGGGGGCGCTGCTGTAAACGAAGATTGAACGCCAACACGTTCTTTTATTACAAATTGGAAACATTTTATATTTTAATATTAAGACAAAAACTTGGGAAAGAACTTTTTTAACTATGCAAAATGAAATCTCGACTTTGACTAATTGACATTTTAGAAAGATTATTAAAATATGTCAAATTACGTAATTTGACACATAGCATGACGACGTCTCAGACTGCAGCAGACAGACGACAAAAGTCAAGAGAAAAGACAGACGAATTTTAATACATTCAGTTTCAACAAAAGGCGGTTAAGTGTCAGTAGAATTCATAATGTTAAGTTGCTTACGACTAAATTTGCCGTTTAATAGCAGCTAAAATTGTTGAAAAATATATCCTACCTTCATGTGCAATAATCTGTGCTTGTATTTGAGCCTCTTGTGCCATATCCTGTATATCCTGTCTTATTTGACGATCTAACGCAGAATTGACTTCTTCCTGATGATGAAGCGCGTCTGGAGAAAGCATCGTAGCAAATTTTATTGTTGATTTTGTTAACAGATTCAAATGCAGCACCAAATTCTGTAAAGATAAAAAAAGTTATAAGTTTCTACAAAAGCAGAACCAGAAAATGCGCAAAATTTTTATATTACACTAATTGAAATTCGTGTTCGTCCTTCAGTTAAAATCCAATATTGCTTTTCTAATAAAAATTAGGTACATTTATTTCCACCGCTGCAGCTTTCTGTAATAAAATTTGATTTTAGTTCAATTTCTGGCAGCTTGTCTGTCGTCAACGTCGTTCAGTGTCCGAACGCTTGCTTAGATATTTCAATTTTCACACAATAGTTTTTTTTTGCTTTTAAAGCAAAGTAGTTTTTTTTTCTTTACGGGTATCTTAGATTTTCTTTTTAATTTCCTGCACACACAGTTGCTTTGTTTTTTTTTCGATATAAAGTAGTTTAATAAATTTTATTTTAGGCGCAAAGTGTTTTTATTATTTATTTTTGTTTTCAAATTTTTGACAGCATTTTCAGCAAACAAAAGTCTTAATGTCAATTTTTTCTGCACCTATCTAAAAGAAACTTCAAATTTGATAATTGGGTTCAGCAATTTTGGCCTTTTTTCTCCTATCCATTCGCACTTGACAGCTGTCATACCGCAAATGACTGGCTGCTGGCACAATTCTTGTCATCTTTGAAAAGGGATGCAGAATGCGCATGTCTAGTGTAAGAAAGGGAAAGTAGATGCCAAAAAATAACGCGGTAAAATTTTTTCTTGCATATTTTTTTAAAATGGCGATCTGACGCACACAGTTTTATTGTGCTTTTGTATTTAAAAGCAAAATGATTCCAAGCGTTCTACTTTAGAAATGTCAATGGAACAAAGTTGAATCGAAATTCGTAAATTACCAAAGGCTTTTTGCAAGGTACTTCCACAGCAATTATGAATCAATGTTTCCCATTTTTAAAATATGTACACCAAGCCAAATTGAATGTTGAAGCATATATATAAAAATGAAAAACAAAAAAAAAATAATGCAAACAAAAATTTTGTCAAAAATAATAGAAAGCAAAATAACGCCAAAATAAATCGAAAATGTTAAATAAAAAAAAATATTTTTAAGAAAGTTGATTTTAGCGACTGATTATTTTTATTATAATTACCATACACATTATTTAATCGAACTTACAGTCATTCAACAAAGACCAATATTGTAAATTTTTACTTATTGATCAATGCTATTTTTTATTCAACAAACATGACAAAGATAACAAATGGTAATTTGTGACATATTTCGGCTATTACCAGACCAGTTTGGTAAATACTGTACATGGACACGAAAAATATCCAATTCCAATGCATGAACGGTCAGGGGTTCGACATCCTCTTGACAAAATTAGCCCAAATCGTTCAGAACTCGCCCAAACCTTTTTAGTATTTGTGTGAAATTTAGTTGAACTACCTTAAATTTATGAATAAGTATGACTTTTAAAGTTTAGACTTCTATAGGAGCAGACACGCCCCCAAAAATATGCTAACTTTTTGGGCGGTATCATTTCAAACCATTTTATGTACTTTTGTCAAATTTGAATGCAATACGTTGAGTAACTGTTTCAGTATAGCGAACTGATTTCGCCCATTTTCCATATCACGAGCTAGAATAATATAATAATGTGCCCTATCTCATATGTCTCTGAAAAAATGAGACGTCATGTTTCTCAGCTGACTTATATGGCTACAGTATTAAAATATAAAAGACATGCGGTCTCTATCATAATTTTATATCTTGCTCTAGCAAGATCTTATAAAACCAAATTTCATTACATAGGCGAAGGATCTTATTAATTTTGATACAAAACTATTTTAAAAACATCAGTCTTGTTAGCTGGATTTTTGTCTTCATAACTTTCCCTGATGCTACTGGGGCGGTGACCAAAAGGGTTGATAATAAAAACACTAAATAGCGGTTGTGCACATAATATACCAAAACCTATGAAAAATTCGAGCGGGTGAATATATTTTTTTCGCATTGAGCTCGAAAAAAATCCTCCATTGAATAATTGAATTTTAATGCATAAAATCGATTTTTAATGTAAAAACTCAAACATTTGAGTTCTTTGGAATTAAGTATCTGTTGTAATGGAAAGCGAGCACATATGTTTTATTTCAGTTCAACTATTTCAATAACGTGTTTGCATGACCCTCCCTAGAACGATATTAATTTTTCTTATTTTTGTAGCAGCCCTGTAAAAAAAAATTTAAAAAACAACTGGAATTGGAACAAAACAACAATGACGTACTAGATAGAGTACACACAGGGAAAAACAGTTGAAAATTAAAATTTTCCAATTCAAACTGAATTTTCACTTTTGATTTAAAAATTTTCTAATTTTGAATTTCGTTCTTTATTTAGAAAAAAATTAAGTAAATATCTAGAAAATAATAAATGTGCAATCAAACGTTCGAGGATGAACCCAGTTTTTGAGATATAGATATCGGAAGTACAGGATATGGCTTCTTAAAAAATCATTGAGTTGGAAACCCCTGGATAGATTTTCAAAATATGGATATCAAATAATAATATTCACATATACAATTTTTATATATAACATACAGTTCAAATTAATCTTATAGTTATTGTTGTTTAGATGTGGAAATATTGCTACTTCACTCTCTCCCGTTAGTTTTAAGGCCATAGTTTTAAGTTATTCAAAGATACTGATTCTTAATTCATGAGCAAGAGTTTCATTCCATTAATTAGTAGTAGTTAGTTAGTAGTTATCTATATGTAAGTAAGAGGGCCATACTTTAGAGCTCTCAGTTTGACAAATGCAAAAAGAGACAATTGTAATATTATTAATTGAAAAAGAAAAGTCTCAATAAATTGAATTGTTGTTTTAGATGTTGTTATCTATAAATTCAAAGTATGTATTCAAAAATATATCGATCTCATATTTTGTTTTCCGATTAAAAAATTAAAGGACTAAAAGATGTCTCGATATGTCATAAAAACTATAGTTCAACATATTTTTAGCAAAAATATCGGTTTCTGAAAAAAGAGCGAGTGATTTATATAAAAGCTATATCCGCAGTTTCCTATGGCAATATCTCATAAACTAAGTACGTCTCCCAACTTTTGATTCCATATTCACTGTCATCCGACCTCCCTCTCCGCTCCTCCAACCGGGGGTCCCATTATCTAGACATTTACCAAAAATTATAAAAAAATATATAGTTTGGGATACAAGCCACGCATGTTAAAACACCTACTTTACTACCCACAGTAATTTTACATAAGAATAACTCGAAAACTAAACGAGATATCGATTTTTTTTATTTAACATTTTCTGTTTATTTTGACGTGTTTTATCGAAAAACATCACAAAATCGTGGCGCCACGGATATCGTAATCGTGCCCTTAAACCTAATACATACATACCCTGAAACCTTTTTGAGCCGTTAAAATTTAACAATTTAATAAAATTGTGCTTTTTTCTCAGTGTACTAATTTAAATAAGTTTCAATGCTCAATCAGATACAAAACCAAGCTAACAAACAGACGCACAAAACGAAATATCAAACTATTTGACACGAAACCATTTTGACATTTAAATTTTTTTTTATCCACGGGCACCGCTTGCCGCGCTGGGAATTGCGAAAGGAAAAAAATCAACCCATGGAAATATGACAAAAATGTCACATTCGCAACTTGGGAACTAACGATGCAAAGCAAAAAACTAATTGTTTGCCTTTAATTTTAGCGCCATAAAACGTTATCAGTTAATAAACATTTATTTAAACATTATTCGTAGTCTACATTTGGCTCATTGTTTTAAGAAATCAAAATGGCGGCTATTGAATAATATATTGAAGCTTTATTTTTCTAAAGATAAACTTGCGCCTTATACTTTTTGATCTCACAAAATTTACTTTACTCACCTTAACAAAAATCTTATTTCATACATTCAAGATTTTTTTGCCATAAACTTTGTTTATTTACAAATTCATTAACTTGACAACCATTGGACTTTCTGCCAGAAGCACAAAAATATTCGCCAAATGTCGTCGAATGTCAAATCGAGAACTTTTTTCAGTCGAGAAAAACTGAAGTTGCTGTTTTGTCGAAGTTGTCAAAATGACAATACTATTTGTTTTTGTTTATCGAATGGTGGCACAGAGTTTTAGCTTTTCTACACTTTATTTTGCAATTGAATGACAATTTTCCTTAACTTTAAACAATTAAAAACTTTTTTCCACTGGAAAAAAAAATTACTCCGACGTAAAATTTTCGTTGACGACACTGAAAATCGAATATTAAAACGAATGTAGTATTCCGCTGTAGCGGCAGAAAAGCATCAACGAAGAAACGATTGCAGCAAAAAACGAGCGCTTAAACGCGCAACTTTTTTTGTATGTGTTTGTGTCAATTTTGGTGCTTTTGTTTGGTTGATTCTCGCAAGCGAATGAACAGGAAATATTTCAACCAACCTTTTTCTTCGCGTGATAGACAGAGATAAGTATAGCTATTGATGGTTTCGATTTAACTTTGTTTCTTATCAGTCAGAGGTGCAATTCTCGATTTTAGCATTCTTCCTACCTACTACTATTTTACTCGACCATTACCAGGGAAGGGACATGTCAAATTATATTAAGCTATCATTTAAACATTTGCTTAGTAATACTATTCAAACTGGCGGCATATACTTACATATGGCAAAGTGTAGCCATCATTAAAATGTTAACTAATGATAATATGTTATAAAAAGTGCGATTTGTTTGAAGAGATTTTCATCCACATTTGGCCATACATTTTTATATAATTACTATGTGACAGGCGTAACTTTATTAGCTGATTTAAATTATAAACATAGCACCATCACACACCTAAATCAGAAACGTTATATTTATGAGACTGTATTTGTACGAGTTCAGTCCAGTGGAAAAATAAGTCCCCATTTCTAAACAATAATTATATTTTTTATCTTATTTCCCAAAGTTTTTAAGATATTTTGTTTAAAAAATATTCAGAAAAACACGAAGTGTGCAGTGCTTTAAAAAATGACCGATGTACATATATGCCAAGTACATAGGATAAAATGGGCACACAATATGGAAATTCAATTGTCAACTTTTTAAATTTGTAGCTTCCATTTTTCCTCTATCAAACGGTTGGAGGTAGTTGGTGGCGTTGGTTTGGATTTTATGCGGAGCAAATATTATGAATAATATGTTTTTTCAAGTAATCTTTGTTTTCCTATTATATCATAGTATGAAGATAATCATGGTGCAGTAGGACTGCACGTTGGTTTTTTGAAAAAACTATCTTGTGAACCTAGCCATAACCATAGCCTTGTGTTGAACAGAATTGAGACGGGGTCGGAAAAGCGGCAACGGAAATCCACTGTCAAAAATTTAGAATTTAATCTAAATGCACTGGTATCCGTCAGTAGGTTATCAGTCGTACGCCGCAATTCTATTCAATTTCATAGCATCTAGTGTGTTATAATTTTGACAGCGGAGTTCCGTTGCCGCTTTTCCGTTTCCGTTCCAATTCTGTTCAACGCATTATATAGAACGAAAAGTTTTCTTCATCTTGTCTGGCCAAGCAACAATCCATTGTACACCAAGATTCATCGGAAACATGGTGAATAATCTCCTCAATCTCAACTTAATGCAACCCATGATACAATAATTATGGTAGCAGCATTTCTAAGTGACAGTTCTTCTTCTTTTCTTGTATGCTTAGTCAAAACAGTTTTTTTTGTTTGATCTCTTCACAATTAAAAAACGCACGCTTGTCAGAATTTTTCTTTTGTTTTACTTAATTTTGACAATTATCGTAGGCCTTTTTCATAGTTGCATAGCTTGAGTTTGACAAAATAGTTATACCATTTATAATTGTACCCTGATGATGACTACGTATATCTCACTTCAAGACTGGCATAACTCAAAAAACCTGAAGTGGGAGAAAAACGCATTTAAAGTTTTCAATAATATATGAAAATGATGAAAAGTACGTCTGCATAAGCTATTTTCTCAAGCCAAGTGTAAAATTTACCTTTCTAATTTTTTCACACAAAATAAAACATGAAATGCCAGATAACTCAAATCACTTTTTTTGAGTTATGCCAATCTTGTAATTTAGAACTGTCATTGTCTTATCTAAGCTGATTTTGACAGCTAAGACAGAACTTAAAATAATAAAAAATTTAATTTCGAATTGCTGCTACCATGCTTATGTACACGTCCGTACTGAAATTTTTTTACATTCCTTTTCTGGCTTTCTCGTTAGTATTCTGTTTCACATAATTTTTCCATTGGGAATTCTTTTTATTTCAAATAACCAAAATAAGTTTAATTCCATATTTGAATATATTTTTTCACACTATTGGCCTCATTTGTTTAATTTGTGTATACAAAAGCGGTAATTTCAAAGGATTATGGAAAAATATCGCCGTTAAATTGTTAATTTGAAAGTTAAAAAAACCAACACTCTGTATAAAGATGACATTTCAGTTGACAGTTCAGTTGAATTTTTCTTTGTTTTCTTCGCAATAAAAATTAAATAAATGCAAATGGACATAAATAATATGGACGAATTTATTATGATTCCACTGGAAAGCATTAAAACCAGTCATGAATCTGATGAAGAAATTGAACAGGCAATAGAAGATACATTTGTTACCAACGCTGCGTCTGACGACGAGGAAGAAGATATTGCGAGTGCACCGCTGCCCACCACAGTACTGCTACAAGAAGATGTGAAAATTGAACCCAACACCGATGTGGTGGCGGCTGTCAGTGAAGATCCCTTGGATATTTTAAGTAAATTTGAAATGAAAATTGAAGTGTGTGAAGAATTCGTAGGAGAATATAATGAAAAAGACTTACTGTATCAAAGCGAGGGTTTGGAAAAAAGCCAGCAAAATATAGAGGTTACTGAAGAAATATTTCATCAAGCGCCCAGCAAAAGTAAGCGCATTCGCAGTTCTCTAAACACTGATGAAATACGCGGACGTAGCGGATTTGTATGGACAACCAAAAAGCCAGAAAATACAATGGCGGATCCAGCGCAACAGAAATCAACACCACCAAAAGGCAAAGGACCTGCTCGTCTAGTATCCAATATGTTGGAAGCGTGGCAACTGCTGGTTGATGAGCCTATTCTATTAAGCATAGTCAAGTACACAAATGAAGAAATAAAACGCCGCAAACGTGATGGTGAACAATCAAAGCTAGCATCTTTTCGCCGAAGCACAGATATGGTTGAACTGCGCGCCTGGCTGGGCTTGAATTATCTATGTGGCATTTTTCGTACAAAGCAAGTATCTGGTGGCAGCACTAGCACATTAGAAGAGCTTTGGACACCCGAATTAGGCAATAGTATCTTTCGCGCCACAATGACGCTGAAACGGTTTGAATTTCTTAGCGATTGCCTGTGTTTGGCAGAACATCCAGGTGGAAAGAAGGTGATGAAGCGTGAGTCACGGCAGAGCGAATATGCGTTCAATGCAGTGCGCGGCATTTGGGATAAATTTATCATTAATTGTCGGTCTTACTATGCTCCCAGTAGTAATTGTACAGTGCAAGAGCATATTGTTGATATTATGGACACTAATTGCCCACGTCAGCAGACATTACCAGATGCAAAAGCTCGCACAGGAATTCGATTGGTTGGGCTGCATGATGCCAAAAGTTTGTATATGTGTAATGCTGTGTTAGGGCAGACAGATCTGCCCACACGCGATGAACTTTTTGCATTGGTCTGTGATATTAAGGGTACTCACAGAAATATCACCCTTTCGCAGCGTTATACCTCACTGGAGATTGCAAAATTGCTACAACAATGTCAATTATCACTGGTAGGTGCTCTAGATCCACAGACTAAAGAGTTACCGCCAGATTTTTCCAACAATACATCTAAGCAAAAAGTAAAATCTGGAGCTCCACCGCGTCAACTTTACGCTAATTTTATTTCACTGATCGTACAACAAACGGAGCCAAGATTACTTCTCTCTGCCAGCGTTTCCCTGAAAATCGATGCTGCCAAACTTTATGCTGCCACATACAATGCTGGTCAACGTTTTCATGATACCACGGAGTGCTACAGTACTACCGCTTCAGTGACAGCTACAAACACCTATTATCGTTGGCCACTACGTGTATTTCATACAATCCTAGATATCGCCAGCTTAAATGCTTGGCTTCTTTTTCGTCTCTCCGAAATGGGTAATGCAGCTGTGCAACATCGTGACTTTCAACGGCAATTAGGCCTATTCCTTACACAACAGCATTTAAAGCGCCGATTGCAGCGCAACGTAAAAATTCCACTGCAATTAAAGTTACTCATAAGTGAAATTTTGGGTGAAGCTCCTGAAAAATTGCTTTCGGAGGCAGTTAGCAACGCCGCACAAGCATCCAGCGCTGGTCTCTTGTTACTTCAAAAGGCAGCCATACCAGGACATGTTGAACTTTTGCCGCGCCACACTGTTAAACGAAATCGCTGTCGCCAATGTCCATCGAAGCAGAATAGCAAAACGCGTTGGCAGTGTCAGCAATGTGCAAAATCACTTTGTGTTTCGCATTTAATTTTGCGTTGCGAAACTTGTAGTGGAGTTATTGTAGCACAACAAACGCAAAACAAGGACCATGCTGCCGAAAAGGATGAATATTTTAAGTAATAGTTGAATAATTATTTAAATATTATTTTATAAAAAAGATAAATGTGTGTTTATATTGAAAAATACTTTTGGAACAGGTACAATTGCAAATGTCGACTCGATGCTGATAGGGAACAACAAACAGCCATTCTCTCAATTTAGTTCATAATTATTTGCAAGTTGACGACTTCTTTAGTATCATGCCAGAGGCTAACAATTTGTTCGCATTCGCTCTATAGTTGGAATATTTTAAGAACAGCATTTACTTACAGTAAAGCCTTTGATTAAAGGATACACTCACCGCTTCTTTAGATTTAACATTGAGGAAATTTATGTCGCTGCATTTTAAGAAATTTAAGATAATAAATTTTATGCAACTGGTCAAAATTCTGCAGTGGATATTGACACTTACGCGAATTTGATGTTTGCGGCTCGCCAAGACTATAAATTTATTTTTTTCGAAGAAAGGCGCAGCTTTGAATTTGAATTTTACGAAATTGTATTCGAGAACGGAGCCACCGTGCCATGACTGATTTTAGGCGATTTTTTTTTTTGCTCGGTTTAAGCACAGTATATATGTAAATATTTTGTAATCACAATATGAAGTTTTTAATTGAGGTAAAACGATAAAAAGATTCATATCAAATACATGATTACTATAACATACATATAATATAAACATAATATGTAAGCATACTACTATTACTTTATGTTTGTCTGCAAACGAAATTTACGTCCGGACCTAAATCGAATCAACGACCCTAAACACCTCTGAAATTATCAAAAGTTTTACGGTATCGAGCTCAAAAGATTAAAATGATTTTAGTATAATGGGCATTTGGCTGTCAAACAGAATGCGAGTACTGTACTCGGAGTACATCACCCCCAAAATGATGCGGATGAATCTGCGGTAATTTCATCGCGAAGTGAATGTTACACATTTTAAGCAATATTTAGCGTAGTGCTCTACAGGTAATGACAACCGTATACATCGCTGAATTATATGTAAGAACGGTACTCGCGCTGTTTAACCTTGCGTTAGATGTAATATTGGCCGCAAGTTCTTTTGGTCTGCAATTTCGACGTGAAATCGTAATTTGGTACAAAAATACACCCTATTGAAATGAAGGCAAACTGGCCAAAATGGATCCTCTAAGCTGTATTTAGGAAAATTTTTTTTTTCCTACCAATTAACCAGAAAATCCATTAGCATTACTATTTATATTGACTTCATTCGAACGAATTTTAATTTTCGACGTTGGAGTGACTAATTTCTTGCTTTACTGAAGTTTCTTATGCTTGCAACTCAACCGGAAACTCACGAAATACACAAATAAAAAGGAGTTTAGTTTCTCAGTAAACAATTAAAGTTTAATTTTTGCTTTCTTTGTGTACATTACAAACATTAAAACATATCGATTTCATATATAAATATTTGTCGTTTTTGCGTATTTTTGTTGGCTCTAAAGTGCATTTAAACTGATTGCATCTTTGCTTTGCAATAACATAAAAACTACGTGTTAACAATTAAGCAACTGCTTCAATAAATTACAACTACAATAAATTGCCAATAGAGAAAAAAGCGTTATTAATAGTAATTAGTTTAAAATTTGTAATGAAATTGTCGCGAAGCTTTTTGAGATCTTTGGCCGTTGGACATTGTTGTTGGCTCGGTTTGATTCAGAAACAAACTTAAAAACTGCTCATTTTGCGTTTCGCTAAGAGGCATCTCCAATTCGCTGCATGATTTAATTATTTCAGCGCAAGCTCGTAGATCGTTTCGATAATCTGTAATCAAAATACGTTTGAATAAAGTTTAATGTTTTAGATTAAATATTTAAATACTAACATTGATAGTTAAATAGTAAACCCAAACAGTTGGCACATGCCTCGCGCTGTTTGTATTGCAGGAATACTTCGATTAGGCGATGCACGGCATCAACGTTATTTTGCCGCAGAAAGGAAGCACAAAGTGTACTGGATCTGAAAAAAAATTAAGGGACAGGTTTACTTAAGTTTCTAAAGCCTATTTTGTTTTTAGCGTTAATGGGTTAAAATGTGTCCGCGCGGAGAATAAAGTGTTACCGGACGCGTTATAGATTGTGATAGTGATACGCTACGCAGGCCCGGATTTAGAAATTTGCCGCCCTTAGGCCGTTCACAAATTGCTTCCTTCTTCACTGGTGAATATGGAAAAAAAATTTTTTAATATCAAAAGTGAGGACTTTTTTTTTGCTTCTCAACATTTTTTAGGTAGTTTAGGGGGCGACATTCCAACTCACCATCACCAATGCATTACCACTTAAAAAAATGTTCAAAGTTCCCAATATTTGCCGCCCCTAGGCACTGGCCTAGTGTGCCTTTAAGCTAAATCCGGGCCTGACGCTACGTATATATGCGGAGTAGTTGCTTTTGCAGCCGCGGCCAATCAGCAGTTTCGAATGGAGAGTCTCAGTGTTTCTGAATGGCATCGGTCTCCTCTTAAATACTGAGAGTCAATGATCCTCCAAACATGATCCCAATAGCTTTCGTACTTCATCCGCAAGGGCACTTTTCTGGAAAGAGTTGTCGGGATTACGAAACCTCGGACCTTAGTGAATCCAGGAAGCGTCTAATCTAGAGTGGGCGCCTTCTTGGTCAGCGTCTGTTTAACATTGGGTTGCTGAAACAAAAATTCTACACCTGTTAGCGTCTGACTTTCAGGGTGAAATTCTAAAATATACCACTTAGAATAGGTTACACCACTTAAATTTGCCACATTTGCTTGAAATTATAAATTAGCTTTTTTGTTTATATAGCGGATGTAATTTGAGGTCTGACGTAGCATTATCCAAAAATATATTAATAAGATTTTACGAATCGAAACATAAGTATGTCTACTATGTTAAATAAAAACCATTGTATCGATTTGTAAAATTTTTCTGTATATCAAATATCATTAAATATTAATAAAAAAGCTAAAAAAAAATAAACATTTTTAAAAAAGCAATGACCGATGTACATGATACATTTTTTCGAAATAAAATAATACGAAAGTTTTAAAATATAATGGAAACAATTTAGAACAAAATTGGTTTTAACTCTAAAATTAGGGGAACGATTTTTAAGTTTCGTAAAATCCTATATTTACAATTTCTGGTGGTCATAATTCTCTATACTGTTGTTTCCGTGCCCAAGATATGAAATTCCCTACACCATTCTTTAAAAAAAAAGGGTTTTGTGTCCACTTTCTGTTTATTAACAAATACATACAGCCGAAATAAAAGTCTTAAAAATAAGTATGCTTACACCCCGTTTATAGTTCGCTACCAAAGCTTTTCAAAATTAAAAATTTGATAGGTCTTCCATTTTGGAAAGACTTAACAATTTGTATTAAAGCATGTGTTTCATAGAAAATTTACACGCCTTTCGAATAAAAAAAAAACGGACGAAAATGCACTAGATATGTATCATCAGTCATGTGGTTTTCTTGCAAATATTAAAATAAAATTAGGATACTGCTCCAGTAAGCGTGTGATGCGATAATTGTTATTAAGAGAGGGTATAATCTTTCCGCCAAACTAACAAAATACAGTATTTTCTTTACTTAAGCCTTTGGCTTCAGTGTTACAATTCTAATTACCTCACCTTTTTTCCACTAATGACTGCAGATCCGCGTATTCTTCGAAAAGTAAATCAGCAGATTTCTGATCACTAAACCAAACGCTAACAAAACATTGCTTCCAAACGCACGCCAACACAAATATATCTTTGTACTGTTCGTATATATTGCGTGCAACATCTAGCAATGCAACAAGCACCGCCTCGCTTTTCTTGGAGAGGGTTTCCTCAGCGATAGTGCGAAATGCAACGCGCAACATGCGTCGACCCTCTTCGGACTCTGCAGACTCAGCGTAGCCACGACTGAGTGTTGCTAGTGCTATTTCAGCATTGCCACTCCGCCATAAGGCCATCGCTTTAAATGGGGCCAAATCGGCGTATACCTGCAGTAATGGATTTCGCTGCGCACGGCATATCTCGATAAAGGATTCAATCTGTGCCAATTTCGACAATGAACTTAGATACTTTAAACATGCGATAAGCACTTCTCTAGAAGGCAACTGCTTCCACGCAATACACTGTTTGATAAGATACAGAAAATCTAGTTTATTTTTTATCTCCAACGTTGACAGCAGTAAGTTGTCGAGTTGCGCCTGTGATAGCGAACGTATATCGAGCCCTAATTCTGGATTGCGTACGGCCTCCAGATCGTTTAAAACACTTTTTGTCATTAGACCGACACCCTGACTAAAACTAGTAGTGGCAGCAGCAGCGGCTGCTGCAGTTACGGTACTGGTCGCAGCACCCATTTCCTTTTTCACAAGATTTTCGCGAAGATCTTCCCATTTTTTGGATTTTCTTGTGACCAGCTCATTAGTAAAACAATCAATGGCATCAATTTGGGTCGCTTTACCGTTTCGTGGCGTCGCCACTTGCAATGATGGCCATAAAAATGCAATACAATTTTGGAAACGTTGCAACGCCTTTGGAGAGCCTGGTGCAGCACCGCTACTGCCAAGGCGCGTCAGTAATGCCATTTATTGTTTTTGAGTAGTGTTGCGCGTTGCACTTGCTTTCTTTTTTCAAATTCAAAGCTTCATTTCACTTTCGTTATGTAAAATTACACTAATTTTTGTTGAAGTTGTTTTTCAAGTCAAATTCGGGGAAAAGTTAAATCGATTTCCTCACAGTGACAGTTATAAGTGACATCTTCGCGAAGCGCAACTCATTCCATTGTGTTTGTTGAAAACAGGGCTGCTTTGAAATAGTTAACAAGGTTATATTTTTTTACTGTCTATCCTAATTACAATAGAATATTTATAACAGCGTCATGACGGGAAATGTAATTCAACCGTTTGCATTGTATTCAAGGTCAAAAGCTAAACATGTTTTTTGTTAATATAACGTTAGATTATATCAAGTTCAATACAAATACAAGGCACTATAAAAGCTTAAACACAGTCCCGATGGATGGCGGAAAAACTGCCAGCGGTTTCCTGCTGTCAAAACTAAAACATACTTGACCACTTGAAATGGAACAGAGTTCCAGCGGACGACGGAAAGACCGTCGACTTAGATTTAATTCAGTAACCGGCAGCCCATATAGCCGCGGCCGAACGAAGAGAATAAGCTATTGCTCGTGCTTGACGAATCGAAAAATTCGGTTTTATTTGAAACGTTAAATGAGTAATTTCGCGCTGCGCATTTTATCAAGTACAATACGAAAAATGTTGATAGTTGAATGGGAATAAACTTATTTTTTCACAGGAAATTTTTTGGCTAATTGCCAAAAAATCGCATGCGCGATTTCATGAAAGCACACAAAGGTAAAATAGAAAGACATTTGTCTGTTAATTAAGAATTTCATAGCACACAGAATAATGAGAGGGATATTTTAGTTGCGGAATTGAAAATACGCTTTTTTGAGCAAACGGTTGACTCCATTAGTAAAAATGAGATAGTAAAGTTTGAAACAGATTTATTTTTTAGAATACGAATACCCAGTTACATAATTTCGTTATTGATCGCGAAATAATATCGTCCTTTTGGAGATGGATTTTTTTTTTGAAAAGGAAAACGAAGTGAGAGAATTTTTTAACTCTATACGCATTAGTTGACCGTAAGACGAAAGAAAGAGTTGCAAATATTTTTCTTTCTGCTTAGATGAAAGTACTGACACTTTTCACAATCAAAAATATTTCAATTTAGAAAATATTTTCTTGTGAACAACAAAATGAAAACTGCATTTTCCGTCTTCCGTCGCGATTGTGCTGATCATATTTTTGACAGTGTTCCGCTGGCGGCTTTAAGGTAATTAGGTTCGTAAAATTTCAACGAAATCGGACACAAACTCTGTCAAATTTTATGGCAATTATTTTTTAACCCCATGCTAAAACATGGGCAAAAAATAAAAAATCTACAACATTTTCTAAATAATCATCATAATGTACAGTGGCGGGCACATGTGAATATATCCTGATCACGTTTGACTTTGGGTAACTGTAGAACTCTTAAAAATACAGCAATCGCAAGGAGATTTAGTTGAATTTTTTATTAATTTTAGAAATAAAAAATATACATGTGTCAAAATGGGAAGCAAAATATTTCTCTTAGTTCAGATAATGAAATAACTCAATCTATCCATTTTTGCACGTTTAAAAGTTAAATGTTCAAAATAATTATGCAATTCAAAGTTCATAGTAAAATTGTAACGTGACAAAATTACAATGTATGAAATCATACAACTATGAACTCAAAAATTTATTGTTTTCAAATTATGTTTTTGTCACTCTCTTTTCTCATACGATTTTCTCACCAAAATATCAAAAATTGATTGTTTACAAATTTTGGTTTTTTTACTCCCTTTCCCCACTAGACAGAACTCATCTTAGAGTCCTGACTGGTGTTATAATTGGACATTATTTCATTGGCAAACACTCCGCCAAAATCGGTCTGCTCAACATCGGAGACCTTTGCAGGGGCTGCAGAGATCCAGATGTTGAAGAAACTATTTTCCATTTTCTCTGCGAATGCCCTTCTTTAGCGCAAAGACGCTTTAAAGCTTTCGGCAGTTACTTCTTCGACTCTTTAGATGAACTAGCATCAAAAGATCTCAAATCCATTGTGAAATTTATAAAAATATCGGAATGGTTCAATTAGGTTGAATGACTACATACAAATCGGGTATACAACGGGCCCATCCGTGGCCTAAGTTATGATGACATGTCATTTCCCGGAAATAACCTTACCTAACCTAATCTACTCCCTTTCCCCATACGATTCTCTCACCAAAATTGAAAACGAATGCAATTTTCAAAAAACATACTAAAGGCATGTTCAAATTTATCGACTAGTTGTAATTAGCATTTATATGCGAAACAATAACAACACAAGTTACAGCCTCGCAAAAAATTTTAAAATTCACCAGCCCAATTTACAATGAACTGTGAATTGCATAGATATTTTTAATATTTAATCCTAAGGTCCTTGCTTTCTTTCAACCAGTTTATCGATGAATTAGTTCGAAAAAATGGCGCACTTAGTTTGAACCTGGAACCAAAGCTCGTTTTTTGGAGGATTATCGTACCTTACCATTTTAAGAATTTGACATAAAGTTCGTTTTGTATGATTCCTGAAATTTGTAAAAAAAAGGAACGCGAAAAAGAAGAAACCTGTTCAAATACATAAAAATTGCTTAAATAAAAGACATTTGTTTTTTTTTTTGATTTCTTTACTAAAATTATCATTTCGACAATAAATTACAAAAAATATAAACTTAAAACATATATGTATGTATATAAATTATTACGTTTACATTGTTGTAGAAGTAGCTATGTAATATATTATAATTTTATATTGTTAATATCTGGAAGTATTGTTAATACAATAGTGGTATTCATCTAAACGCTCAAAACCCTCGCAAGTTGTGCACTTTTGAAGAATTTCGTATATATTTTACACAACAAGTATTCTGCAAAATAAAATAGCAAGCCACAATCTGTGATTTTCTGGGAATAAAAAAATTTACTTTACTGAACGTTATTTTTAGTTTGTAAATGATAAATTTCGTTTTGATCGGTCAGCCGACACCAATACGTCTTTTGAAGCAATTTTGCTATGTGAAACTGTAAGGAGTAATAACAGTCTTTATAAGGTTATAAAAAGTTACAAGTAAGTATATTCTTAAAGTGTTCTGCTTTTTTACATTAATTATGATTATATTTAGTAACTTATAATAATTTAAACCAGTCATTGTGTGTTTTTATCACTAAAAACAACGTTCTTTTGACCCACGGAATTAGGTTCATGATTTTATGAGACATGAACATAATTCCGTTCTACGAACGGAATTAGGATATAGGATTGCATATTTATTTTAGTTTTTAAATTAGTTCTCACAAATTAATTAATGGAATAATTGTTTTTACAAACAAAGCACATTACTAAAATACGCATGAGATAATTACGTATCAACATTTTTTGAAACAAATTATTATAATTTAAGTTTTAAACAGTCAATATTTCTGTGATTATAACAGAATTTGTTCTCGATCAGATATTTTTAAATTCATTATTGTTTATATTTAATAGCAGTATTTTATATCTTGTTGTTATTACATTGAAGGTTATCATTTTTACAAATCATTTCTTTTGTAAATCCAAATATATTTTATATTAGATGATTTTACCTAGCACCGAATTGTGTTCCAAGTATTTTACTTAATTACGTAATTACGTTCTATGAAATATTTTATACGTTATTCGATAATTAATATATCCACCAATATTATTAAATAATCGAGGTGTTTATTCATTTCAAAGTTTAAATTAATATCGTTTAATGATTAAGTAATATATTTATGTTAAAACTGATTTGCCTGCTACTAATGTGCTTTATAATATGATATTCAAAAAAGTATTATTATCTTAATAAATACTCGATGTACTATTTATTTAATCTTTTTTTTTGTACTAAATATTAAAAATAATTAACAAAAATTAGTAATAATAAGAAAAGATTCAATATTCAAATTTCGTATTATTGTATTGAAAATTTAATATTAAAAATAAATACAATCGTATCTGGATATAATGCGCACCCTATATAGTAAAAAAAAGCGGCCCAAGAGTCAAGAAGCAAACATCTATTCGCGAATTCTTTCCATAAACATATGGCGGTTCTATTTTCCTAAAAATTTATTCTAATTAACTCATTTACATATACAAAGCTTTTTTTTTAGCAAATAATACAATATCCAGACACGACTGTAAATACTTATTGCTTATTTTACCTGAATTTTTGTTTAGTTTTTAGCATCTAACCAGTTATATATATCTAATCGTGCATTCACGTATCGCAAAATTGTAATTTTTATAAGTAGAACGGAATTAAGGACTCCACAGTCCATCTTGGACTCATCGGTGAATATAGTGGTTCCAAAATTTAAGTTGAAAGTGCCCTCTTCAAACTGAACTCACTCCGGAATTTTCACCTGAAAATTTTTCTCAAAGCTTAGTGTACAGACAGATGTAGTCCGTTGGGGAATTTGAAAGTTCGATTGATAAGGTGCTGGACTCAAGCATTCATTAAATTCATTGTCGCCATACAGTGCTTGATTTTGGGTCGGTCAAATTTGTTAGCTTCAATTTTGCTTGTAATCAATCTCGGAAATTTTTCTCTGAGGTGATTTATCGCAATGCTGTCCTTTCGGCAACATTTTCACAATACCTACATATTCGTAAACAATCCAAGCGTATTGTGGAATTTGGGTAATAATCTTTGTCCGATCAAAACAAGTAAGATATTGTTTGAAAGTTAATCCAAACGTGAACATCTAGCGACATAATTAATGACTAGGAAAAAAAGTAAATACGTTAGTCAAGTGGGTGTGGCCCATCCCATGACAGCAAAATTTTGATAGCTAATAAAGTGCTATTTAATTGTTGCGAGAGAGTAGTGCGTTTAAATTGCAATAGCGAATAAACATCGTTGTATGTTAATAACAGTATGTTACTGTCTCTTGAAACATTGAAACAGGCCTAATAGATGAACAAAAACTAAATGTCAAACATTTAAAGCAACATCTGGAGCTATGCATATTTTGGCTATTGGCTGGACAGCTTGAATACAGAACTTATGCAAATCGTACCTATTGTTGCTGCACAAAGTCAGATCGTTCCAGTGCCTGAGAGACGCAACTATCCTCAAGCATCTACTTACACCCTTGAAGCTTGAAGGCACAAACAAATGGTTTATTCAAATGGTCAAAAAATAAAAATAACTTAGGTTTGCATGAATCAACTTATCCGGCATTCAGTCAAAACAAACAAACAGACAAACAGTTGAATTAGGAAAAAGAAAGTGCATTTATCTTTTAAGTTACTGTACGGTGCTGTGCAGTGTTTCCAATATAAAATTCAGTTTTTCAATATTATGAAAAATACGAGTACTTAGGTACGACCGAAGAAGTTGAGCAAATGCAGCAAATTATGCAAAGTTGATTATTTGTACAAGAAAGTTATTTTGGAACAAAAAAAACCAAAAAAAAACTCGAAGTTCGTGGCCAAAGTTCAACAGAATTGGCTTAAGAAAGCAAAAATAATATAAGGAAGAAAAAATCTAAATGTAAGAAAATAATAATGATGCACTTTTAAGCGAGTTTGCAATAGGGAGTTCAACTGATTTCTAATGCAAGCCGGTTTTTTTTTGTTTTAAATCTCAACCATAAAAGGACTGCTAAATTTAAAAGTTGTTTTTAAGTAAAAAAATTAGCATAGCTAACATACGTATATTGTATTTGTCGGAATAGGTACAGTTCAGTGAAACGAGAGCTCTTTAAGTGAGCACTTTCTTAAGCGTAGGGAAAATCAGTGGAGTATTTTTTTTCGCACAAATTGAATTTTTTTTTCAACACAGTTCCCTTTCAGCTCGTTTCACTTAGTCCAACGTTTTGGATACCATTTTTGCGTATTTTTGTAAAATTAATATCAAAGGTTATAGGGAATTAAGTGAGAAGTTAAATTTTATAAAAATAAAAGTATTTGACCTCTTGGAAGAGTGGTCATGCTCTGCGTGGGGTAGCTCTAAAAAGTTTGGCTTTTATTCAGACAAATAGTTTGTTTGTTTCGACATTCCTTAATGTAAGGACTGTCCCAGAAAAAACGTACGTTTTTTTTGTAAAATTATACTCTATCTGATAGTCTCTCATTACTCTAAAGCTACGATGGCACGGTGTCAAAGTAAAAAGATCAATTTTGTACCAAAAATAGCAAAATCGCCAAATTGAGAGATATTGGGCTTAAAAGAAAAGAGATCTTCGAAAGAGTGGTAAGACTGCAAAAAAATTACAAGACTTCTGACTTAAGTGGAAAAGATCGTACACAGTCGATGAAACAACTGTGCAAAATTCAATGAAGTGCCTTAAGAAAAAAGTAAAAAAAATTTTGTGGAAAAAAAAGTTATTAATTAGTTTTTATTTATTTATATTTTGAACACTAGCCATAATTAATAAAAAAGGAAAAAAAACCAAAAAATTTATTGGGTATTTTTTTATAACTAGAAAACAAAACGTAAGTTTTTTCTGGGACAGTTTTTAGTCGTTACCAGATCCGCAAATCTTGACATTATAGGCATATCAGTTCAAGTGGACCTGAGTGTCTTGGATTGTTAAAAATCTCAAACTATTAACTATTGGTGAAGAATCTCACCACGTTTTTTTCCAACTGCTCTATAATCAATAAATTCAAATTCTGTGTGGCGTAATTCTTAATTCTTCTTAATTTAATTTCAATGCTCTGTAACTTTCAAATTAATTGGAATATGAAAAAATTTTTGATACCATTTGAAAGAACAAAAATTGTAGTTTTTAAAAAATGTTTATTTATTGTAAAAAAATATTACCTGGAATTTTTATAATAGAAAATCGAAAAATACTACTGAATTTCATGTCACAGCTTATTTCATGCAGACATGTATAAATTGAAAAAACATTGTTTAAATATTGATTTTGTAATTCTAAATATGTAGTGTGGTAGCCTCTTTGGTCAACTACAGCTTAAAGACGGTTTGGCATGAAAGCTGCAAATTTTTTATTGGTATCTGGCGAATTATAGCGCCACTCAATTTTAAGTGCCTTTTTTAGGGCGTTTTTGCTTGAAATGTTGTGTATTCGGATATTTTTTTCCAAAATCGTCTATAAATTTACAAGCACCTTAGGTCTGGTGACTATGCTGGTGGTGCCATCAAATAAGGGCACTTGTATATTAACCAGAATTGAACTATGCCCGGTTTGTATTTCGGGTTTTTATCTTGGTAAAACCGTAAATTTGTCTGCATGCCCTGATTTTCGGCACTCTGAAACAAATTGATACTTATTATCTGAAGACAAATATCCATAGTCATGATATTTCCTATAAAAGCCAAATTTCCGGTACTAGCATATGACATGCAAATATCCGATTACACAAGCTTTCATGCCAAACCGTCTTTAAGCTGTAGTTGACCAAAGAGTCTACCACACTACATATTTAGAATTACAAAATCAATATTTAAACAATGTTTTTTCAATTTATACATGTCTGCATGAAATAAGCTGTGACATGAAATTCAGTAGTATTTTACGATTTTCTATTATAAAAATTCGAGGTAATATTTTTTTACAATAAATAAACCTTTTTTTAAAACTTCCTTTTTTTTGTTCTTTCAAATGGAATAAAGACTTTTTTCATATTTAGATTAGTTTGAAAAGCTGTGAGCCACTGTATATGGGGCATGCTCTGAGCGTTTAAAGTATTAAATAGAATAGGACGTTGTCGGTTGGATTGTAGGTATGTATTGCAACAAAAAAATTAGATTAATTGAATAGTTAAAGGCGATCACAAAAATATAACATCAGATTACAGTGGAAGGCATTGGTAGTAATGATGATTATACCTAAATTATAGAAAATCAATTTTGGCAGATGAATCAATTTAACCTGATAATTGGTGACATTTTGGCTAATACCATGCATAATAAAAAGCGTACTTTGCGTTACACTATTTTACATACAGTAGGTAACGGATATAAGCACAATTCATATAAGAAAGGAACGCTTATAAGAAACATTTTCGAAAGCACCGCGTTTTTTCCCAATGTTTTGAGGTAAAAAACAATCTATATAAGAAACTTCTTATAAGAAAAAAACGCATAAAAGAAAGCTTTTTCCAAGCACCAATATGAAAAATCTTAAGAAAAAAATAACGCTTATAAGAAATATTTTCAAATCGTAATTTTCGTTCTTTGGTCAAAATTGAAAATACGAGCCTTCTTTATGTCATCATTCTTCGATTAAAATTGAACGAGCAAGTGTAACGATTGTAGTTGCTGAACGCACTTATTACTAACTGCTGATTTTTGTGCGACTCGGACATAAGAAATAAAGTTCTTATATCAGTAGTACGTATATAGGAAATTTTTTTCTTATATACGTGGTACTTCTAAAAGAAAAAACTGATATAAGAAAGAAATTTCCGGGATTTTTTGACTTTCTTATATCCGTTACCTACTGTACTCAGTTCAGAAGTTCTAATTCACTTTAAAAACGACCTTATCGAGTATTTTGTTTAAATTGATCAGATGGTATTTTTAAAAATGTATTCCAATTTAGTTTAATGTAGCTGCCAATTTTGGTTTCATTTTAATAACCACAAAATCATATTATATTTCTTAACATCACAATTTAGTATGTCAAAAACATAAATTGCCTCTGGTGTTAATTTTGATGTGCATAATTTGATATTGTTACCACATTTCATACAGTGATTATTTACGTGCTCCAAGTTGTACAAATTGCGCCAATAATATTCTCTACCAATGAATATTTTTTATGACATCTTTTTAAGTGAATATATCTTTTAAATTTATTCTTTCAATACTTTCATTTTAAAATTTTATTGAGAATTCAATTTGGCTACATACTACAGCTTCAGATGCAATACCAATAAGATCAGAAAATTGAAGTTAGCAAAAGTTAACTTGTTTGGAATAGCTATAACACCACACTAGCTTTTCGTTGAGTGAATTTTTATTAAAGTCTTGATCCATGACCACTGGTGCCTTACCATTCTTTTTTTGATCAGGCAAAAGCCTATTGTAACCAAACTCCTCATACTACAGGTTTCGATAATGCAGCCTCATATATTATATTTAGGCCTCTTCGAGATCTATCATTTGGCATACATTTCGAGCTGTAATAGTATACAGTTTTAATGAAAACAACAAAATTGCACGAAATTCGGTCATTTTCGGGCATCGGGAAGAGCTTTGGCAAGGCAACCTTGATTGGTTATATTCACCACAATGCATTACTATCTTTCTCGTATATCTTATTCTGCAATCTTATACACTCGCCATTTATACAGCAGGCTCTTGGGCAATAAGCTAGTCATAATAATTTCATTCATTGCTAAATGGAATCCTCAGTGATCTTTGAGTTGATGCAGTAAAGAGTTTTTGAGTCTTATATTTCCCCTTCTGCATAGATTTGTCGAGAACCCAACCTAGTGTGTCTTTATTTTTGTAAGTCATTTAATATTACAAACACCAATTGTTTAATAAATACTAGTCTTCATGGCACACTGAAGGAAAAGAAAAATGATTTTTTTTAAACAGAAGGCTGGTTAATTTATTTTTAGTTGTTTTTTTTTTGTGTTTCAATATTTTTAACATGGTAAACATAGAGTTTTTTTTATATAGAAATGTATCTAAATTTGATATCGTATACATATATACAATTCTGAAAGCAAAAAAGTAATAACGAATCATAAAACTTTATTTACATTTTATTGTAATGAAAATGTTGTATATTTTTTGGCGTATGTATTGAATGAAATCTAAATGATGTTTTATGATTCGTTATTACTTTTTTGCTTTCAGAATTGTATATACTTATACGACATCAAATGTAGATACATAATAAAGATCTGTGAATGTTGCCAGGCTGGCTCTCTTGCGCCTGTGTGTGGCGCACTAGCAGAGGCAGATAAAGTAATTTAGGGCAAATATGGGAATATGGGAAATTAAAGTTGGTCCAAAGTTCAATCGATGATGGGTGGTCTTAGTAATTAATGGTCATAGAAACGGGGCCAATAAATAAAATGAGTAACCTTCTTGGATTTTCGAGTTGTCCCAAGAAAAATTGAATATTCCATATGAAAAAGCGTTTCTAGGTGGTATCTAAATTTGATCTAATCTGGACAAGAGAGGTGTCAATCGACGGGTCCTAGGAATGGTTATAGAAACGGGCAGTAAAAGAAAAGTGGCTTTGGTCAATTTAAATAGATGCCTGATTAATATTTATAATAAGCCTCAATTGAGTTTAACCTCAATTTGAATTATCTATATTAATTTTTGTTATTTTCAATTAGATTTCTGGTTGAAATAACAATATTTTAATTTGGCGCCAAAACATTACGTCTCCTAGTAGAATTAACCAGGTTCTAGTTAATTTTTTTCCCAGTGCACCTTTTACTAAAGCTGGTAGAGGAAATGCCAAGCATTTAACTATCCAGAGTAGATGTGTTTACAGACAAATTCTTCTTCAGTCTAAATCAGTGGTCGGCATTCGTATGCCCGCGGGCGAACGAAGAGAATCAGCGAGAGTAAGCAAACTACAAAATGAGCTGGTTATTTCGTTAAAAATTATTTTTTCTCAGTAAATTTTTTTAGCAATGCGCAATGATGAATCTGCAAGCAAGTTTTAGGTTTAGTTAAGAAATTTTATATAGAAAGGCATTTTATAGCTAAAATTGAATCCCTGAAATAAGAAATCATATGGAACGTAAACAGCAAAACGAGCAAGCGGCTTTTGTCATTTCCCTCTCTTTTGAGCGTTAGAAAATATTTGATATTTACTTTCTGCCGACCACTGCTCTAAGTGCTTTTGACGACCTGTTCTCTTCCTGCAGTAGTTGTGCTACGAGTAACGATTGACTTTTCTAAACGCACTCTTGTAGTTTTTGTTAAATCCCCAATTATTATCTACTTCAGATGTCTTATAGTCCAGTAAATAAGCCGGAAAATACTGTCAAATGTGGAAAAGTGTCAAACAAGCACCGATTTTAAAACTTTTTTTTGATACGTGTTCCTTAGATGTCCTAGAACATTCGTCCGGTCTAACCTTTGCCTCATAAACATAAATGAATTAATGGGGGTGGTTTTACGCCCCCCAAACCACCCCAAAAAGTAGCAGTCGTGTAAAAATTAAAAAAATTAGAATTTAGCTTTGGAAATGTGCTCTAGTAGGTTTTTTGGGTCGCTGATCACGAATCCGACGTCCAAATCGGAGTAGCTCCAACAACAGTTTGACACTTTTCCACATTTTCCGGTTTATTTACTGGACTATTAGCTACATTCAATAAAGCCTTGCAACTATTTGTTTAAATGAGTTAATTCCTTATAGCCATCATTCTGCATTTTTCCCCTAAGCCCGCTTACTGCACAGGACATCTCTAGAGATGCAATTACATAACTCTCTTATTAAATTTTAAATCAAATTTTCAATAGCAGAGAAGGTTGAAGGCTCTGCTGGAGTTTAAAATTGCATTACATTGCATTAAGTTCCTTAAGTTCTCCTCAATACCAAAACTTATCAATTGTAATTGCCATATGTACTTGTAAGAAAATATGTACTTCCAAAATAAATTGTTCATCGAAGAAAATTTTATTGGAAAGATTACACGAACTTACAGAAACTTATCCTCTTAATCCTACGCAAGATAGCAAAATGTACGAACAATTTTTGAAGTATAAGTAAACTGCCGAAAATTGTTTATTTAGTAAATGTTTTTGCTGCTGCAACAATTACCAACAACAAAAGCAACAATTGCTAACAACAAAAGCCTATAAATAGCAGCTTAAAAGGATTTAAAAAGTTGCCAAAAAGACAATAACCGAAAAAGGAAAAAGGTAAGCAAAATAATTTTTAATTTCGTTGGTTTAAGTAAAAAAGAAAATAGCAGATATAAAAAAAAAAATCGTAAGAAACCAACAACAGCAGCTGCTGCTGACTGACAGACTGCAGCTATTTTCAAGTATTTATTTGAGGCTTAATTTTATGGCTTTACAGCATAAAATTGGTGAGGCAAGACAAGAAAGAAAAGCAACAAATAGGAAATGGAATTTTCTTATTCTTAGCAGCAACTACCACCAATTGGTGCTGTTGTTGTTGTTGCTGTCGATGCAGTAACTTTCATGTAGTCTTGCAACTTTTCATTTGATTTCATTTCATTTACGATTGATGTGCAATGTGAGATGAGGAGGAGGAGGAGGAGGAGGAGTAGGAGGCAAGTAAAAACGCAAATTGTTTTTTAGCTTCCGGCGAAATTAATCTGCAATGGCTGCGCTTCCTGTTTTCATTACAAGACGCAGCAGCAGCAGCTGCTGCTGGTGCTGTTGCTTTCCTTTTATCTCTGTTTTTCTCTTTCCTCTCTCTTACTCACACACTCTTTTTTTTAGTTTTCACATTTTCACTAAGCAAACAATTAAACAAAATGCTTTTGTGGCTTTGCAGCACCAGCAGCGGTAGTAAATATTACAGCAACAATTGCAGCGGCGACAGCAACATTTGTTTGTCTTGCCAGAGAATCAAAGGATAAAATTGCTAGCATGGCTTGGAAACAACAATGCAAACAACTGGCGTCTTCTGTCAGGCTTCAACACCCTGAAGTTCTTCGTCTTGTAGCAATATTGTTGTTGCTGCCGCTGTTATTTTATAAGTTTTCTTTAACGTGGCTTGTAAGGCTGCTGCCGCTTTTGTTACTTCTTATAGAAGTTGTTGTTGTAGTTACTGTTCGAATGCAATGAAGGTGGCAGCGCGTTATATTGCCTAACAATGTTATAATGCCGCTATTGTTGCTGCAACATTTATGTTGCTATGTGTTTCTGTAATTGTTTTTTTTTTAGTTCACGGGAGATTCCATGTAAAGAGTAACTATGCATGTGTTCAGAATCAAGATTTCAAATTAAAGGATTTGATAGAGCTTCGATTGTTAAAGGGGATATTTCATTACAGCCTTCGCTATGAATAATTAAACCAAATTTTCAACGATTGTTCGTTTATGCTTGGAAATCATGGTTCTTCAGAGGTACACTGACTCACAAATATAAACATTCGCAAATTCCTGCTTGTGACGGATGTTGAGGTGGCCCCGCACGATTTGGAAATGCGAACTTTGTTTGGCTACCAACCATACTCCTATCTCAACTAAGATTATGAAAAGATGCAGGCAAGCCTACATTTTTGCAAAATACTTGAAGATGATTTGCATGTCGGACAGTGGTTCTTGTACTTATTATAGAGAAACTCATTCAAAAATGGCGGACTACATTTTGTATGTATTCCAAACTTTATCTCTAATCAGCTATACGCGACTGCTTAATGCACTTGTTCTTTAACCCAAACAAAATTTTTTTTCATAGTAGAAATTGTCATCGATTAACAGTTCCGTACGTTATTGGTCCTCTATTACGGTAACAATGCTGTTATCTTCGGTACATGTTATTTGAAAGCTTAGTTCATAGAACTCCGTCTAGTCTGCGTGCCTGTTATTCCAAGATGTTTATCGTATAGAGTAGGGTTGGCCATTTACCCTCCCGCGGTCACAATCTAAGAATCGTGCCATCATTCGCCCCGCCGTGCAGTTGCTGATTTCTATGCGATGGTTCGTTTGAAAAATTAATATGCAAGTGACCCTGTCGGAATCAAACGTGCAAAAACAAAACAAATGTGCGCAAATGAGTTGCGCAACGCCAGTTGTGAAAATTTCATGTCAAAGACATTATTTCTTAGACATGTAAAAAAAACTGTTTTTGTGTGCATCATTATTGTAAAAAACTCATATTCTTGGAAAAATAGTTTTAATTCTCGGAAAAGTACTTTTTGTTTTTATTGATGAATTTTGAGTTAAATAATTTTTGTGTAGCCATGCGATGATTTCGCAGTTTATTTGTTTATTTACATCAGTGATGCACGAGTTTCTACTGGGTAATGTTTTCTTTATGTGGAAAAGACAAAACACATTTATACTCATTTTTTTTTTCGTTGGAATTCCTAAATAAAGAATGAAACAATCAATGCAGTAAAGAAAACTTTTTAGAGAGCAACTTCCAACAAGCCATGAGCAAGCTAGCTTCTCATGGAATAACCAAAATTCAACTCTTTTGGCAATGATTTTTGTTTGAACGGCAAATTGCTCAAGTTTTCAAGATTTTTTCTGGTTTTTTATCATTTGGCTTGATTTTCCTTAACTGCTTCTTCTGGTACGCTTCCTTTGGCATCGCTTTTCATTGTTTAAAATTGAATTACAATTCGAAACAACAAGCAACTAAGAAATCTTTTACTTTTATTGTTAAACAGCTAGAAGAAGAGTGAGTTAGTTGGAGTTGGAGTTCCAATAGTACAAAGAAGGCTGTTCTTAAGTTTTAATTACTTCGTCAAAGTGTTTTCTACTGCTGCCACTTTTTCTTTGTCTTATTCTTGTTAAGTCCAATCTCAGGGATTACCTGTGTTGGAAAGACTTTCAAATGGCAGGAGTGCAGTAAGAGCAACAGCGAGCGCAGCTGCATTTGTTACTGTGCTAATAAAAATCGTTTCTCAACGTCAAAAACAGAACGTTACTACTTAAGTTATTAAGAGACAATATTTGGATTTAGATAAAAAAAAGTCGCTTTATAATTTGTTGATGTGTAAATGGCGAATATGGAAGAACGGGTATTTAAAAAAACAAACTAAGCTGGAGTGAATGGGATGAAATGTGATAGTTTTGCAACACGCTAGTGTTAATTTGAGGCTTATGAATATTTTTCGATTGTTGATAACATTTTTGAGATCGAATTTATCAAATGTTTCTCAACTTTTTCTAAATTTTCGCAACTTTTAAAAATTTTTTGTTTTTTTTTTTAAAGATTTTCAACTTTTTGCAAAGTCAGTCAAATTTTTCACTATTTTCGGCTTACCAACTCAATATTTTCATAATTTATCGGTATAAACATTTTTTAACTTTTGAAAATTTTTCAAATAGTGGACAATAGTGGATTCTGTGAGTTCGAAAAATACTGATATTTTAAGCAGCAACCAAACTACTTCCCCGTTTGCAATGAAGCTGAAAACGATGGCGGTGTATAAAATTCTTTTGGAGTTGGCTCCGCTCTCCCCAAAATGGCCAAAAACCAAAAAAGGGGAATAGCATATTCCGCATCTTCCATCTGTAAAATATTTGTCATCCCCCGTTTTCGAGGATGCTGAGTACGTTGGTGATGTTTAAAAATCTTTTGGAGTTGAACCCATCTGGCCGAAAACCGCCTCATAATATTATATCTGTACACATACCAAGGTTTGAATGTATGGCATATTTCCGTTTCAGTATGTCCGAGAACCTTGAATTTAGTGGCATTTAAAACATAATTTCAAGAGCAAAATTTACTTAAATAAAGGGAAGACAGAAATGCTATAAGAAAAGCAGGAAAAGAAGTTGACGCTGTCTTGCATTAAACAGAAATTCCATGTCATTCCTTTCATTCCAAGTCGTTTCGTAGTGAATGTTTAACATATTTCACAAAATCAAACAGAATAAAAAATAAAGAATATAAAATAAAATAAAGGAAGGAATAAAAAATAGCGACAGCAAACACATTTCCATACATACAAACACATAGAGGCACACATGCTCTTATGTATGTATGTGTGTGCAGTTATTTTTTGTAGGAATTTAAATTGAATGTCAGTTTGCTTGTTTTAATACAAGACAAAAAAAAGTTACACACACAGACATAATAAAATATATACATTAGACTGCTGTTTATTTTAGAATTTTAAGCAATGCTATCCGTTAAAAGTTTTGAAATCCTTTGAAAACATGGAATTACAAATTTCGGCCCGGGAAGCTGCAAGGTTCTTGAAAAATCAAACTAAAAAAAAAAATGTTGGAGCCTATTCAAAACAAAAATGTATACATAATTTTTAATTAATTGGAAAACTCATGGTACAATAAGTTATTACATAATTACATTCATAAAGTAGAATGCATCAAAACTTAGTTTAAAGATTCAAGATCTAGGCTTTAAGTGTCAAAAAAGACTGAGTAAAATTCTACGAAACGAAAAAGTTCATAGCTTAAATAATTTATAAAAATTACCAAGTGAGCTTTATTTTAATTTTATTAATTTTACTAGTAAAACACTGCTTTGTACACCTCATGAAGAACACCCCTCGGAATCGTAATAGTGGAACATATGTCACCAATTATCAGATTAAATTGTTCCATTTGTTGTCTCTCTGTCTTGTTTGTTAAAAAAGCATTGACCGATTTGTGAAATTTGAAATGAATATCGGTTTCTGATAATGACTGTACAATTCGATAAAATTAGGTTCAATTAAAACTTTTCAACTTTCAACTTTTAATGCATAGAATTTACATTAAAAATTATAATTTAAATCTCACGGGAGCGCCAGATCTCACCAAGGGGAGGAAGGGTTATATGCATTTTGTCCGTTCAAGAGCTTGGCGGCATGGATTAAGGACGAACTTTCGCACCGAAACATTATGCATTATATTTTCTTAGAGTTATGAAACTTTGAACAAAAAAAAAAAAAAAAAAAAGCAAGGTACAGTCTAATAAACATATTACAAAACGACACACAATTAGATGCTAACACTGATACGCGTTTACATACCAACAAACATAGCGTAGACGCATTGGAAATTTTATATGAAAGTGTGCTTTAATATCATATGTCATGTGTCGCACTATACATTCAATTTTGTTGTTTTTTTTTTGGTATTGTTGTTGTTATTGTAACTGTTTTATTTGTTTTTTTGGCGGCTGTTGTTAGTCACCAACGACATTGTCACATTTGCATTTCTTTCTAACAGATGTTCTGTAGTATACATATGTAAATAGATGCACATACCTACATAGAGTAACCGATTCAATTGTTTATATGAAGATTTGATAATATTTAGCAAATGGTATATTTGATATAAGCGAAAAATATATTTAAGTAAATAGTTAACAGTCTAAATTTTCTGAGATATAAGTTAAAACGCAATATCCAACTCGTTATGCGATAGGTCATAAGAAAATTGAACCAATTTCGCAAATACGCTGGCACTTCATCCATGAAGGCACGATCACCACAACGTTGAAACATCGCCACTTCTAGCTAAGAGTTAGACTAACTAGTTTAATTTAATTTAAATAAAAGAAATAAATTTACCTTTAATTCAGCTACAAAATCCAATTTGAAGTTTTACTTTTAACTTGCAGAAGAAGTTCGTGCGCAAATGAACAGCTCAATTTCCTCCCTAAGTGATTTTAGAAATATCACATATTTCGGCATTTCTTATCGATTTATGAAGTAAAAATTTTATTTAAAACTTTTCAAAATTCAAAATTTTCAAAATTGTTCATGTTTTTTGCAATGCAATGAACAAGGTCATTGGCTACGTCAGTAATGCATTTTTTGATCTTTACCGATTTTCTGAGATAAAGTCCCAAATATTTAAAAATTGGTCGAAAGAGCTTTTAAGTCAAACTCAAATGATAATAAGCCTTTATATATTTCAATATAATACATAAGCAATGCCTTCCGCTTTCAATTTTAGTTTATTTATACTCGCTTGCATTTGTATTTCATTTTTTTACGACTATTTCACTGTTCTCGCTTATTCGCTTATTTCAATATTTGAATAGAATTTTCAATATTACAATAAATTTTAATTCAATTTTCAGAAAATTCAAACACGAAGCGGAAACGGAAGTGCGCGTTCTGGCATGACAATCGCCATATTAGCTTTACAAATTGTCACGCAGCAGCGCAACAAGCGCAGTGTCTGTCTACATTGGTGTGAGTACATGTTGATGAGAGTAGATGCATGTGTGAATGCGCGCGTGTTTTGTTGGCTTTGTCTCTGGCTATGTCTGCGTGCATATAACAGTAAGTTTCTATTTCTTATATCGTCATTTTATATGTATGTGCACAATGCATACATACGTAGTTCAGTTGTAAATTTGAAATTTCATTTCAGCTGCACAGGAAGCCAACATTTTAATAAATTTCTATTTATACGCATTTCTGCAGAAGATGCTGCTTTTATTGATACAATTTGCCTGAGAGCAGTTACGATTGAATTTCACTAATAGCGTTTTATTAGCAGTTGGTCGATGAGCGAGTTTATTAGCTGCTGAAGGACAGAGTTGTTCAATTTGAAAATTGAAATTAACATTTTCAATTTCAATGGACATTTGTTTGGCATTTCGATTTAAGTTAATGCGTTGGTCCTTATAAAAAAATATTTTTTAGTTATTCAACTAACGATGTTTCGAGTAAATTTAAAGTACATATGAAGCATTTGCATCATACCTTGCGACTGGCTCCAAATGACTTACATAAATGATTCCTAACCATAAATTTTTTTATGGAGGTGAAACCTGTGAAGGACTTCCAAAATCTTCGCCATAGGATATAGACAAATGTTGCCGTGAAATAGACTAATATTGTTGGGTTTGAATGCAATGTCTGTGTCACGATCATTACCGTGATCTGCAAAACACGAAAAAATTCGCTCGATTGGTTCCACGATTATTAAATGACGATGGACTTAACAACTGAAAATTATGAAGAGAATGTAAAAAAAATGTGAAAAATAATTATACGAAACTAAAACAGTTTTTCTCTGCTTTGTTCCAACCAACTTCACCAATTTTTGTTAGGCCACTAACAAGCAGCTCCCATTAACACAACAGAATATAAAAGTTGTCACAAAATCGTTTTAGATTCAGAAAATCGTACTTGAAAGTTCAATTCACAATGACAGAAACCGATATAGCAACCTATTCCATTAGCAGCAAAAAGTTAAAGAAATAAAGGAAAAATAATATTGTAGACAGGCTAATGGGTCACTCACAGCAGCGTACCTAGGGAGAGGTGCAAGGCTTGAGAGGGCGGCAAAATGGACGTGAAATATATATCAATTTGCTAGGAATATTGAATGTGAAAAGTGAGGACTTTTTTTTGGTGAGGTAAATTAAATTTTTGTTAACACAAAAACTTTTTTTTGTAGGGGCGGCAAATAATTTTGTTGCCTCGGGCGCCCGATATGCACGGTACGCTTCTGGTCAGTCTTACCAAATTTCTTTAGAAGAGTGGATGCTTCATTATGCATTACCAAACTAATAATGAGTAAATTCAGCAATAAAGGCTGAACTAAAAGAAACTGATGAATGCTCCAGGTACTACACCACCTTGTCTAGTGTTCCTCAGGGGTTGGTTCAAGGACCCCTCTTACAGAATATAATGTACCATGAAGAGCTTATACCACATTTATTGAAATAGTCAAAAAGTTTGCTAAATGTATTGTGTGAAGACTTTCTTCAGCACTCTGCTCGAATCATATTAATTCGTATTCAACGTAATAGATCGACAAGGGATCATTAAGACAAGTCAAATGAGTTTCAAATCAATACCCACCATATTTGTATCGATTTTAAAGTCGGGTACTACAGTCACAAAGTACACTGTTATGTGATTCTATCAATCTCAAGCTGGAGTATAAGCTACGTAGGGTATGAATAAACAGAGAAGCAATATGTTCAGCTTCTAGGGTATATTAATGTCAAATCTGGTTTGCAGTGAAATATAACGAAAGGACCGGAATTCGAGATCAATGGCGACTAATCAAAATATAAGCTATTCAGTAACAAACAAATATCTGTGCCTGACGAAATGTTTCCATCGACAGCTATGCTTTGGAGGAAGCTTAGGAGCTTCTCCACCTTGGAGTAAACATCAACTTCACCGACGACTTCTTTGTGGAGACTGCATGAAGGGTAATCTAAGGATATAGTTGTATTTTCGGACTATTGAAATTGTTGAGCAAAAACCTCTGCACTAGAAGTCCCAAACTAACTCTGTATAAGATAAAGTAAAACAACAATAATGATTTTATAGCTCCATCACTCCATGCGATGCAATACGATTACTGACGGTACCAAAAAGTGAACGAAGATGGTTATGAATTCAATAAACGGTAGTGAGAGTCGTCTGGATCTTAAGCAAGATTTCTAAGTTGTATTGTAAGTCCGTTCCGAGTTCGAGACGGATCCGACAAAGCGGATTCCGATTTTTCGAGAGGAATTTCATACGAAAACGAATTCGAAACGAATCCGAAACAAAATCCGTTTTATTAAAATAAAAACGAGTCCGTAACGGATCCGTATTCCGAATTCGAAACGGATCCGTCGAAGCATAAAAAAACGGAATTCGCTCTGACTGATCCGTAACGGGTACGAAACGGATTCGCATCTGTTTTTGTGCACATTGGGATTGTAAATATTGCTCTGGATGATGTTTATGTGACCCTGACTCGCTACTTATAATTTGTTGCGGTTTGTACTGATTTAACAAATGTACAAACAAGATTTAAGGAATACTGAAGCAACAAATAACTATTTAAAAGACCAAATTGTAACAGCGCAGACTGGAAAGTGTTTGTTTGTCGTAACCCTTTTTGGTGACAGAAGTCAGCACGCGAAGCCGGACGGCTGCCCTTGTTGTAGCGAGAGGAAAAATTTAAGGGTAAAAAGGATATTTTTTTAACCCGCGCTGTCAAAAAAGTTTCTTCTAGCCTCTCAGCAACAGCAGCAAAAAAGGGTTGTAGCGTTAGTGGAATTGTTATTGTAAACTACATAGATACGAGTGTCAAATAGGGTGGCAACATTGTGTAGCAAACATGGCAGAAAAGCGTCAAAATAAATACAGCGTAGAGCATACAAATCGCGTGAAATGAATTTATTATAAGTGGCGACGTAGGATGGCGTTGAATGTTGCTGCGTTAGAATTTTATTTTTTGTTGCACTTCAAAGGATGTAGCATGTTGCTGTTGCTGCTGCTGTTGTTGCTGATAATAATAATTTGCTAGCGTAAAGTTTGTTTATGCGCATAAATTCCAAATTCTTTTTTTTTTTTATTGTTGTTGCTTATTACCTGCAGGCTGCAGCATATGATGTTGCATTTGCTGGTTTATTTGCTGCTGAGTATTTTTTGTTGTAGTTGCTTTGACCATTTGACTGTTGCTGATATTGCGGTAAATTTGTTTGCACGTCATATCCTTTTGTACGTTGCATTGATGATGGAAATAACAAAAGCCAAAATGAAGAAAAAAGAGCTCATCAACGATTCTTTGCATGTTGTTGTACATTGTACTATTAGGTAAGAATCATATTATTTTTTTTTAGGAATTTTGGATTATTGGGAGGGGGGAAGAAGGGGTAAAAAATGAGTGCGTATTCTAAAATAGAAAAAACTAGTGATTTGAAATATTATGCTCAACAACCGAAAGAGTAAAGAAAGTAAATATCTAGCATACTCCTCACAAAGAGAAGGAGAGTTGTGTAAAGTTGCAGAGATGCACCTTGGAATTTAATTTTTAGGCAAATGGTACTGTTTCCCGAGGTTATTGAGCAATTATTAAAGAAAAGTCAATTAAGTAACTAATTAAATCCTTTTGAAATGTATTTAAAGTTTATTAATTATGAAGATAATAATTGAAGTATTGGTTCCTGACCCAACAGAGAGCTTTATTAAAGAGTGTTTCAAATGGTACGCCTGAACTTTGACTGCTGATTGCGGATATGTTTGAGTAAAAAATACAGCTGTTATTCTGCAAAGTTTGTGCATCGTCATAGCTGCCTGATAATCTTGGAAAAGTATGCGATTCACCAATGCTTTGAAAAATTAAAATTTTCTAAATTCACAACTGTAACAGATCACAACTTGGTTTTTAACGAGACCGCCTTCCTCGAAAGGTTTAATCTTCATTTGAATTACTTTATATACGACTGCTACTGAAACAGTTACCAAATAAAGTAATATTTAGGGACATAACTTCACCTTGGTTTGCGTCGAGATCCACCCACATCTCTTGCAGTTTTTAGAATGGCCATGAGGTTGAGAAAATGCAACTCCACACTGAGCGTAAGATTTTACTCTCACCGCGATTTGAGTTTCAACACCATCTACGACGATGTACCCCAAAGGGGCCTACTGCATGCGATGCACCCTATTGGGCTTCACGCAACTGTCAGGCTATGACCGAAGTCCCAGAAGCTCCTGACATCCTGCGGTACCAGATTGGTGCAGACCTTCACCTCTGGTCAGGCTTTTATTAAAAGTGCATTTGGTACTAGGTTCAAAACGAGCAAAGTACATTAGGTACAGTTAACTATCTACTTCTAGTTTGAGATTACCATAACGCCTTCGGGCAATGGTAAACAATATCAGTTGTGTTTAATAATCTAAATTCACAATAACAAATATGTACCTAAAATTTCGACCCACTGTACATTGTCCTATTCCATAATTTTTTTTTCCCCGCTATGTTACTTTTTTCATGTTTTTGTTAATTTCGCAACGTTATTGGCTATATTTTTCAGCATTTTCTAAATTCTTGTTATAATTGTATTAAGTTTTCGAAAAAAATGTAAATTTTTAGTCGCTCTATTGTTAGCACATCAACCATAAGCACCATGGCAGCAGTAACAACAACAGAGACAAATTGTTTTTGCACTGTGCCCGTGTTGCATCGCATCGATAATTTGATGCGATTTAACGTTATTCTTCACAGTTTAATGAAATTCATCTTTCATTTCATGTTTTAAGTGGATTTTTATTGGATTAACTTTGTGCCAACAACCGGCCAGCAGCTAAAAGAGTGGACAACGTGATTCTTTGAGTAGAGTTGCCAGTTGTTTTTGATTAAAGTGAGATTTTATTTTTGGAAATTTTTGTTTTTATTGAATTTTACTTGATTGAATGGTATATAGAAAAGATGGTGTAATTGTATATACAGCCATTCCAGCTGAATTCACAAACCTCCATATACAGTGTTCGTTACACAGTACCTTTTTTTGATATTATTTGTCATAGTCGAACAGTTCCTGAAAGAAAGCACGTGGATGAATAATTAAAGCAAAATGTGAAAGTTGCAATGTTCCTCCATAGAGAAAAAAACCCATTATCGCAATTTTTTGCGGTTTGCATATACCAGGTTGGTAAACTATAGTTTTTTTTGTTATTTTTTGATACTAAAACTTTAACAAAGACCATGAAAACATAAGTTCTGTGTATATCAGAAGACTCTCTCGACCCAAAAATAAGTGTAAGTAAGGCCAAATATTCTGTTTTACTTTAAATAAGCTGGCAACCCTCCTTATATGTTGATAGTCTCAGTAGCCTTGTCGGTCACTGCATGCACGTAAGCACTTGAGACTTGGTATCCACTTTGTTTTTGGTGTGGTTGCAGGTAATATGATGATGTCTTCAGACAGCTGCCTTTTGTAGCTTATGAAGTTCATTGGTTTATGTATACTGCATATTTTGCTTTTGAAATGCAATTCCTTAAAAGTAGGGAGTGTTAGTAGGGTAAAAGGAACTTTTAGCGGCTAAAAGTAAATTTGGTAGGCGACAAAATAATTATTTTTGTGAGCGGCGAAAAAAATGTACCCTGTCCAACAATATGACAAATTGAGCAGCAAGAAATTTACGTAGAAGCTAAAAAGTTAAATTAAGCGAATTAATTGCCAAAAAAAAGCTGTTAGCGAAAAGTATGTGTTATCAAAGGTAGTAAGAGCAAATGCAACGCAGTAATGGATAACGGTAAATACACCGCTCCTTTCTATGATTTTGTTACTTAATTTTTGCTTGTGGCGATATAGAAAAATGTATATCTAGAGAGCCACGACTCTGCCCATTCTAGAGTAAATTGCAAAATGATTGCTAAGATTTTATTTTCTCTCTGAAAAAAAAAAAAAATCAAAAAAATTAAACATCTTTTCGATTTTAATTTTTTAATTGCAAAATTATTGCATATAGCTTAAGAAAAGAAAATTTTCAATGCAACAATTAGAAAATAGACGTAAAATCCTAATTTTTATGTCTTAATGGTTTTTTTCTCTGGGGTGTACATTTTGAAATAGAAGCGTCCGAAAATTTATGTATTTTTAAATTTTGTGATATTCAAAAAATCGTATTTTCGAAAATAAGTCCGGGAAAACTTTTTCCAAAAGCACGTATCAAATATTTTTAGACAAAGTATCGATAAAAATTGATTTTGAGAAATCTAATTATTGAATGTAAAAATGAGGTAGAATGACCCATATATATTAGTGATCGGCGTCAACACCAGAGTTGCCATGTTCGTCTGCCAAGCAAGATAAGTGAATGAAATTTGGTATAATTAAATTAAAAAATTGAATCGTAACTACGAATTAGAATTGGACCCAGTTCTGTTTATGACCGAATCATATAATAATTTCATACCTATGCTAAAGCTTTCCATTTTAATTTTTAATCAAAATTTAAGTACGAACTTTTTTGAAGGTTACAAGCTAAACATAACATAACCACAAATATTACCATTTTGTTTAATGCAGACACCCAACGGCTATTCTTTTTAACTCAATTGTAATTCGCATTGTAAAAAGCAGTTGGCAAGACTGAAAAGTCTTGCAAGTAAATCTCAAATTCATTGTTAAAAATTCTTAATATTCCCTTCGCTAACTTCCAGTAATTGTAGGCATTTCTTTTATCTACGTTTTACCACAGCTATTCAGTCTTCTTGCAAATATTATGCTTTCCAAATTGCAATCCAAAAAATGTCAATGTTCTACTTTTATTCAGTTGGGTCTATTTGTTTTATTGAAATTACTGTAAAAAACTCCCAAGACTTAAGAATAATTTCAATTTAAAAATAGTTCTTTGTAGTCTGATATTTTTATCAGGTAGAAAATCCAGCCTATACGCGCTTTGCTTGTCAAAGTAATTTATTTCGGACGGTCTTCTGCATATTCACTAGTTCGCAAAGACCAGTTCAAAAACAATTTGAAAACGCACTTGGGGTACCGCATTGATACCTCAAGAGCTGCCAACCGATTTTTGGAAAAAGATTGTTTAAATCAATATTTTTTAAATACAATAATATAAATTGTCTATGACTTTGTACACTGAGAGACTTAGGTCTTAGCTCATAGTTTGCCGTAAATCAATTTCTGTCACTATCTTATGAAAAGTGTAGTATATAACATTTGTTAATATGACCAAATAAAGTATTTTGGTATTTTATTGTCGAAAATGCTGCTCCTCAAGATGACATGTGATGTCTCGTCGACTTCTTGGCTTCGTCGCTTGCAGTCTTATCTTATTTTTTGATGCTCCCACTTCCCCCCAATGATGGTCCCAATTCGAATTCAAAGCTGGCTTATGGAAAATCGCCTATGGCTGCGTTTATTTCTTAATTTTTGGTCGCATTTTGCATTTTGTGTTGATTTCGTTGGTTATTCTGAAAATTTTGTTTCCTATTCTTAGTGATTGTTTTCCTTAGTTTGTCGTTTTGCTGTGCATTTCGCTGCTGTTGGCAGTTGTCATTACGCCATCATGTCAGTGTCATCATCATCATTATCATCGTCGTCATCATCAACTTCCCCAATCGGAACACGAACGCGAGTTGCCAGATTTAAGATTTGCAGTCGTCGTCTTCATAGTTTTTTGTTGTTGATATTCTCTATTTGGTGACATTGGCGTTGGTACTGCTTCTGCAGCTTTGAATTCCCCTGTGTTTTCGTTTATTAAATAATTCTTTTTTGTTTATGTTCTTTTTTTGTTGCTGCTTTTTGTTGTGTAGAATGATGTTCCGTTGGAATGTACTACACTATACTCATGAGCAAGCAACAAATTAAAAATCTACTTATTCGGATCGTTTTAGTGTTGCCGTACTGCCGAAAAGTGGGGAATTTTTCATTTAAGAAAATTAGCTATTATCCGGCATTTATTATTAAAGAAAGAGTGTGTAGTATTGTTCTGGTCGACCTTTAAAGGCTATGTGCGATGTTAGAGAGTTGGGATGAGAAGTTAATATAAGGATTATGGTACTTCTGGGTTTGAGACGATTAACCTCCACTTGAAACGTTCACCAAAGACTCTGCTGATTTCTTTTCTCACTTTGTTTGCTGCTGTTGTCATTTTGCTCAAAGGAGATTTGGCCACTTTTTTTTAATTACTGATAGCAATTAATTAATTTCCATACTCTTTTTTCATATTCTGATTTATCCATAACAACTTTATTTCACTTGTCAAATATATCTTTCTGTTTTAATTGTTGAATGATCTTACTTTTATTTGATAACTCGCTCCTTCGAGTCGTCTGTTGATCAAGGCATTCTTTGGTCTGGGAACGAATCTCATTCTTTACAACAATCGATTTTATTTCAAAATAGTTTCGATATCGACGATCACGTAACTTATTGGTGGTTTGTTAGGTCGTATTCTGTAATTGAGTCCTTTGTTAAGAACATTTAATTCGTCCATGGATAAGGTCTCACTTGAGACATTCACCACAGCCTGATCTACAAGAGAACGCGCAAAGAATTTTGGTTTGTCAAGTAATCAGCTGTAAATTAAACCTCTTGTTGATACAACCATATATAATTTAACTCCGTTTCAAACATTCTGACTGATATTTAAGGCATTGAAGACAGGCCACCTTCATGAAACTCACAATAAATGGTGAGTCCATAGATTATTGACATGCAAACCTGCCAACACTCTCCGGAAGGGTGTACTGCCTAAAGAAGTACTGTACTCCCTAAAAAAGTACTGTACTCTCAAAAGAAGTACCGCACTTAGAAACGACGTACTGTACTCCCTAAAGAAGAACTTTACTGCAAAAAGAAGTACTTCACTCTCAAAAAAAGTACTGTACTGCCAAAAGAAGTAATGCACTCCCTAAAGAAGTATGTACTCTAAAAAAATATATTGCAAGCAGTGGGGTCTTTTCGACTCCATAACATCTTTCCAACCTAACGAAATATTTTAGAATGTTGAATAAAATGGGCCACCCTTTATACTCCTTAAAAAGTTGTTGCGAATATATCAAATTAATTTCATTTTATTTTTATATTAAAAGCGAACTATTTTTGACAATATGGAGTGGCAACACTGCTGCACAAGAAACAGTTATGCAGATAGTGCAATAGCAGCTGCAACAACAAAAAACCAACAACAATGTCGAAAATGCTTGACACTGCATTAGTTGTCATTTGATTGTTGTGGAGCGAAGTCGTAGACTTGCGTCTACTTTTTTGTTTTTTTGTTCGTTGGCTAAGATGCCGTCTTCCCTTTGTAATTTCATTTGATACCCCATGGGATGAGTTGATTTTTTTGTCCTCATTGTTGTTGTTACTCTAAAACGTAATTGAAAAATTCGTTAAATTCCGATTTTAATTCACTTATTATAAAAAGTCCTTGCCTTTTTGGGAGGCAATATATTTTGATTTTTTGTTTTTGATTCCTGTTGTTGTCGCATTTGTTATTTGAGGCTTAAAGGCTTGGCGTTGACATGATACGCATTTGCTTAAAGCGGAATATTTGCCTATGTAGAATTTAAAAAAAATGTTTGTTAATTTTATTTAAGAATTTCTCGAAATCGTAGTTTGCTTAAAGTAACTGTGTAGCTAGATTTGAATTAAGTATTTAAAAATCTATAAGAAACTATAGGTTTCATCATAATGCCTTAAAAATGTCAATGGTTCTTAGGCAAATATTTCGCTTTAATTTAAAGTTTTAAAATTTTTCTTTTAACAAAATATACCACCTCTTTACAAAAGTAACAATTGTTGTATATTTCTTTCCCAATTTCAAATTCAAAATACAAGTAGTAAATAACAAAAACGTTTTCTGGCCTCTGTTGATTATTTATTTTGGCTTCACTTGAATTTCTAAATATTTACTTAAATTGTCAGTATTTGTTGTTGAAAAGTCGTCGTCGTCGTTGTCGCAAAGCAAAAAAACATCGACGCTGGATAAACAACCGAGTAAAGAAAACCATTCAACAACTCAACTCATCTCAAGTCGGCTCGAGTAGATATCCAACATACATAAGTTAGAGACGAAAGGGTGATGAAGACGACGTTGGCCTTTGGTGTTTCACTGTTTGAAAAATAAAAATGTGCCGCTTATTTTTTGGAGTTTGTTTGACCAAATGCTGACATTTGCTGAATTTTAAAATAATATTTATATATTGATTTGTGTTGTTGCTTCTGGTTATAAAATTTGTCATCAATTTTAACATCTGCTGTTCAAAAAAACATACGTTGTGTAGATCTCTACTCATATGGGATTGCAGTGCATTTTCAGTGAAATGCCAAAAATTGAACATAACCGATTGACCTCAAACTTAGGCAAAATGTTGTCCTATGAGATGGTAATTATAACCCAAAATATTTTTCTGTTTCTTCAAGAACTGCTATGACATCTGACATTCGAATTTTGTTTAATAGCTTTATAAGTAAATATATTTGATATTTAGGAAAAATTATACCTATTAGCTATAAGTCCATTTGTGACTCATAGGTTGCTCTTGTAGCCAAATCATGAAATAAAATATAATTTTAATTTTTGTAATTATAATTTTTAAATTCGCTTAAGCAAAAGATCTCGCCACATGCATAAACCCCAAGCTAGATAAAATAAATTGGATGCAAAACAATCGCAATCCAGTTGTCCAAGTTAACAATCAGCACAGAATGAAATGCAATGCATATGATGTAAATTTCTCTGCACAAGATACCAATTGTTCACAGCAGCAAGGACACGTACGTGCAGGGAAATAGTTGAACATCAACCCACAACACGTGGAATGTTTACCACTAGCCATATAGCTGCTCTAGCTTACATTTTATTAGAATAAAAATGCATGCAACCTCAGAACAAAAAAAAAAAAAAAATCACAAAAACTGAAAGAAAAATCATTTCAAATATGTCCAGGATTTTGTTTTAGTTGCAGGCAGGGGAAACCTTAAGAAATATAAAATGTATGTGGATTTGGTCAACTAAAAAGCCACTGGATGATGGATAAAAATGCATAAATTGTTAGAAAAACAAAATGATGACGGTATAAATAGAATCGACAAAAAAACTGTGTAGTTGTAGAATAAATAAAAAAAACTGACTGAAAAAAGAAAAAAAAAAAATTAAAACAAAGTGACGTCAAGTCAAGTATTTTCATCATAGAAATTTGCGCTGCAACAAAGTTATAACAAATAAATGCACTTGTTGTTACCAGAGAGTATCTGTGGGATGCATGATTATGGTGATTGCTGTTACATATACTTAGATACAGCAGTGTTTGAAGTACCAATAATGCAACTATGCATGAGGAGCATATATGAAAACATGTACATATTATATAATGCTGGCAGTTCGTTTGAAAATTCCTTATCAGATATTAGGTATGTTAGGGTGTTATAAAAAAAATATCAAAAGCTTTAATATCTAGATTTAAAGATTTTTTCTCTTGATTCGAACTTAAATGTTATTTTGTAAAAATGTTTTATTTTCATACCAGATCATCATATCTCAAACATTATAATTTTATTTATATTGCATATATATTTATATCACATAGGTCAGGCAGCAGCAACATGATCCTTGACCTCTTAATTGAAAAAAAATTTATAGGTCAAAGTTCACTTCGTAGAACGTTGATCATTTTGTACTGGTAATCCCAAAGGGGAAAAGGAAGCGCGTACAAAGCGCTTCGGTTGTGCTTCAAAGGAAGCAGGGATATACTCTCAATACCATTAGCACTACATATAATTTTTTAACATAGAATGTCATTGCTGGGATGAACACCTTGGGAAGCATATCAAATGCGCTTCCTTGAATGCTAAGTAGAAGCACAATTATGAAAGCATATACGAAATACGCAAGGAAGCTGAATTCGTCATCTAGAAAGTACATTTGAAGTCTCCACTCAGTACATTTTCACAAAACTCAATGCCGTCTATCTGTCGCAGCGATAAGTCTATGAACTTTCCTTTTGGCGTAAGCTGGGCGTATTTAAAAATTAAAACAATTTTGAACTTGAAATAAATATTTTAAGTGGCTTCTAGGTTGCTCTTTTCTTTCATTGTAATATTTAAAACATACAATACTTTTTTTTCGCAACACTTTAATGTAAACTTAAAATCTTTGTTGTTCATTCACTGTAGACCTTTTTTTTTTTTTTTGATATTCCATGCTACAAACATTTCCTGCATTTTTAAAACATTGCAATTTGTATCTTGAGCCGCTGGAAAGCTGCTCAAGCAAAGCAGCAATACTTTAAAAGATTTTTTAGAATTTCCATCTACAACCCACACTTATCCCTTCATTTTATTGCTGCCTCTACAACCAACATCATTCATTCACTAACCTAAATTCTTAAGCAAATTCTATTCACTAAGAAATAAATAAGCAAATTCTTGAGCAGACAGAATCTGTGATATTTGTGTATCTGTCCGTATGTGTGCACTTATTATACTCAGCAGCTTTTGTTGCCTACAAATGTAAGATACACGTAGGCGGTATTAACCAGCAAACACTTTTGATCACGGAAGAGTCATATATGAATCGCTGAGGCGATCATTTGAATTGCCCACGATATTGCTTTCTAATGTTCGGGAGAAATATGTAGTTGCCCATATAGGGAATCGCCAAAGAGGTAATTGCGTATAAATCATATGAAAGATTTTCAAACGATTATTGTCGAAGTCGAAATAAATGAAAATATTTTTTATCTGGTAGACTCAGAATTATGTAGTCAGAATCATAGAGTTCACGGAAGTTACGTGTATATTTGAGGCGCTCGAAGTGATAATGTACGAGGTCCAATTTTATATCAAATAATATTTTGACTTGACTCAGTGCCAAAATAAGCCAAGTACTTATTTTAAACTTAAGCAACAGATGTCCTTATACTCATCATCTTCAGTTTAAATTACCAATACAATTTTTTTGAAAATGTATCCTGCTATGTACATACATAGATACCGAATTTTATTCAACTATCTGGCTTGGGTTTTCCGTAATCGTAATTTCCACATGCAGACAGACGGACATGGCTCAAGTCTTCTTCTATGCGTTTCAAACGGAATGACAAAGTGAATGGTATAAAAACAGAAAATCAGCCTGACCATATCTTTATATATTGAAATATAAGAAATTGAAGAAATGCTTAAAAATATTTAATAAAAAGGTCAAGTTAACCTCTCTAGAAGTGTTAGAGATTGTTCTCTTTAAAAAATTCAACAGCTTTCGAAATGTTGCCTGGGCTGTAATATGCTCCTGCATATTACATTTTCCGCCTACATCATCTTGTAAAACTACATTGGCAAAGACGATGTTATGTCTTGCAACAGACAGTTTGGAAAGCAAAATAAGTAGATATCAATCTGTCGGTTTTGTTTTGGTATGCGTTTTCTTTCTATATTTTTGGCATTGTTGTCCTACAGATATCGTGGGTTTCATTATATTAAAAACAACAAATTGTTTAAGTTTTTCACATATCAACATGTGTTTTATAAAAACGGTCCATATGTTAGCTAACAAAAGCATTTTAATTGTCCCAGTATAATTTTTTGTACCAAATAAGTATATTCACCATTAGAGATATTCTATATACGGGTTATTTTCTTCACAATCGACCTCTTCCTCAGCACAAAAATTGAAGCCATTATTGTATTATCTTAAGCTCCAAGTAATTGCTAGACTAATTAAGTTTAAGCCACAAAGTAAGAAGAAATATTTATTTCTACTCATTTAGTAAGAATACCATTAGAAAATTCCAATTCATTACACACACACACATATATACACCCACTCATACATGCATATGCTTATCGCATAGATTGAATACTGTAAAACTTATGCGATTATAATGCCGCATAAAACTTTTAACAATTTGTATTGAATTTCAAGAGCCACAAATAGACTCAAACAAAATCTTGTTAGTAAACTACGTTAGTAACATAAGTAACTCATTTACATTCCATGCGATTCATTTCACTTCAGCATTTCCTCTGCCTAAGAGAAGAAACTTCAAAAGCTGCAAAATTCTTAAAACTTTAAAGTGCAGTTGTATGAAGTCATAATAATAAGAACAGCAACAAAAATGCAACAAAAACAACAACAACATCAGTAACAATAAAAACATAGCAATACCACGTTGTTATATTAACTGCTATTTACAGTTATTACTGATCGTTAGCAATATGCATAGCATACATTTGTGAAGTTTTCAAAAGCCCCTTTAGGAAATTTCAATTCAAGTGTTATGTAAGTCATCCAAAAATGGTAGCTATTTCCTGCTCAGTCATAACATTCTACGAAACTCACACATACATTCAAAATATTTCACCAATATACTTGGCAAATTCTTTTGAAATTTTATTTTTGTTGTTGTATGTATCCAGTTACTGCTCAAAAATTCAAAGTTTCGCTCGTATGGAAGGAAAAAAAAAGTTAATTTTCAAGTGGTTTTTTGCTAAAGCTTTTGGGATCCTATTGCACACTTTCGCTGTACTCAAAATCAATGCAAGCGTTTGTGCGTGCTTACAGCTTTCTAAGTGTATGTGTGCATGCGAATGTTTACTTGACGCAAGTGTGTGTATTTTTGTTTTCCGGTTTCCTGCATCCGGCCTGAGCTGCTTAAGTCGAGTGCATAACTTTTCAAATTTACTTTTTGGCAATCATGGCAATTATTGACATAGATTCCTGGGGTTGCACACACTTTGCAACATTAGTTCTCTTTCTCTCTCTCTCTCTCTTTACTTTGGACGTTTGTTCCCTGCACGTTATCCATTTAAGTTGATTGCTCGATTTCTCATAGCTAACAATAAAGCCAACTTTGATTTTATTACTGTTTTTGAAGAATTCTAAAAATTGGAAAATTTCTTGTAACCATCAACAGTCAAAAGAAGTAAATTATCTCCTAATAAAGTTTTTATATCGTAGTTGTTCAACTAAATTAGTCAACTAATCAACAACAGAATATTTTGCCTACTTTTTGTATTATTTCTACTTTCACATCGTACGATATAAATAAAAAGAATAACAAAAAAATTTCAAATTCTTGTATGTACGACTAGGTAGGTAGTTATGTACTAAATGCTCTAAATATTTCCAGTTGCTTTCTTGTGGCATTTTAGGAATTTGAAAGTTTTAAACTTTTCTATTTCTGCACCTACTCAATTTCTTCTACGTTTTTACTGCAACGTCAATTAGTTTCTTCATTAGTTGCAAGTTGCAGCAATAATTTTCAATTGTATTTGCACTGTTGCAAACTGCTGTATCAACAGCAGCAGCAGCAATTTAAACAAATATTCAAGGCAACAATTTGTGTGTGAATTTCTTATTCTTGTTTTTGTTTGTTTGTTTGTATCATTGTTACACTGAAATGAAAGTTTGTCAAAATATTGAGACCAAATCCATTTCAAACCATGCAGTCGGACTAACTTCAAATTGCGGATTAAATTGAAAAACCGCTGAAAATTTCGTCGCATTTTCATCCAAATCAAAATAATTAATTTTTGTTTTGGATTCTAATAGAACTTCTGATTCTCTGTCAGAATCTTCAAGGGAAATATATGAAAACATTGTACGCACATATTGCTTTTTCGCTGACTGTACTTCTGTGGGCTTTGAATGTTTTGTTTGCTTGACTTTGTCAGCGAAAAAGTTATATGTGCGTACAATGTTGAAATGGATAGGAAATCAAATATACTTTTAGATGTGACTGCCACCATTCCATTTTGGGGATGATTAATTACTTGAATAAGGGATGGTATCAAGATTTTTTTCTCCACATCCACATTATATATGGAGTAACATAACATAATCGTTTAATTTTTTTTGTTAGAAAGATTGTGAAGAGAGGCAGTGTAACGCCCCAAACAGGAAAATACGGCTTCTATGGCTTAGCTATTAGACTAATTTTAATGAAATTTGGTTTGGAGCTGGATTGAACGCTAAGAAATGTTATTAGAGATTCTAAGTTCTTTAAGTGATCGCGGCACCGTTCCTAATAGGAAAAAATGCTTGCGCGGCTGAGCCGCTACACCGATTTTGAAAAAAAATTGAAAAGTGGCAGTCACATCTAAAAGTATATTTCATTCCCTACATTTAAAGTCAAAGTACATTAAAATTTGTAAAGAATAGTTTTGTCCAAAACAACACGCAAATTCCACACTGTGCGCCGGTTTGCATTCTATCAATTTTATTTATATGTATTCAAAAAAACATTTCTTCTTTTTATGATAAAAAATTTCCAGTGTAGAGTATTTGCAGATCCGAATACTTAATTAGAATCTATTGTGTACGTGTGTATCTAACAATGCTATAAGTGCTTGTGTGTTTATTTGTAAAAAATATTTGTTGCTATTGGTTTTGATTCTGAGAGCTTGAATTTTGTCATTTGTAGATGATTTAATTTTATTATATTGAATTTTGCTTTGATTTTGCAACAAATGAGATAATTTAATTTTTGAAATTTCTAATGAAATGCATGGCAGTTTGAATATATTTTCTTATTGCAAAGGACAAATTTCATAAGATAAATAATAATATAAGGAGAAATTCAAATTTTAGACACATGAATTTATGCCAGTAATACCAGATATTTTATAAGAAAAGCAATAAATGGATTTTACAATTGAAGATGAATATCTAAAAAATATGTATAGTTCAGTCCAAGAGGTGACAAGCTAGGAATCGGAGATTATTTTTTAATTTAATTAGTACACTTCAAAGCAGTGTCCTTTAAATTTCTACGGCCTGCAGAGTCCTCATTACCGTCAATCAGGCCCGTGCCTAAGGCGGCAAGAATTAAAGGGCGGCAAATATTGGCGGAAACTTTGAAAAACTTTCTTATTCGTGGGAATTGTATTTCCCGCCTATTTCCTTGGCACGCGTACCAACATTGTAAGTGAAAAATGCCATTATAACTGAACACTGGTGATCGATTATAATTTCAGAAATAACAAAAATATTGTATTGTGCTCTAGAAACCTATGTATGTATGTACTTAGTTGGAAATCAATAAAAGGTGCATTTTATTGATTGAAAAGCTTTTCGTACAAAATTATTTCACCATTGAAGAAGTTTTGAGGGGGGGTGGCAGATTTCTAAATCCGGGCCTGCCGTCAATAGTAGCACAAGGGTTACTTTATGTTGGAAAAATGTTAGAGTTAGCAATAGAAAGGGTGACAAATAAATAATTTTATTCTAATAATGAATTTGATTTCGTTAATAAAAGTTTTTGTAATTTCTATTGTAAGCGTTGACTTTTATTTTTAAAAGTCTTTCTTTTGAATTTAAAAGCAAAGAACAAAGTATCCGGAAAACCCTCACTTGAATTTTTACGAAAAAAAATATTTTGTGGTGCAATCTATAATTATGCAAGATCCACTCTGTGCAAGTATTAAGAGCGTCTTCACCAAAAACGGAAAATACTGAGAAGAAGCCACATTTACAAGAACGGCACAGACGTGCATGAATATAATTTGCGTGATATCAAATAAACTGGAATATTGAATAGGACTCAGTAAAAAAAAACATTAATTTAGATGGCCCGGACGGTTTTTTCAGTATTATTTCTACGATTTAAGTAAATCTGAGCAATTTTTTTCATGCCGACACTCTGCAGTACGGTAATACAAGAAAATCATTGGTTTTATAGAAGCTGTTGTCTTCTAATTTAAACATCATTGAAAATGTTTGGGGATGGTTATCGCGTCAAGTTTATGTAAAAATTTGAAGTTGTACGCAGTATTGGAGGTCCAATAAAATATAAATAAATAAAAAAATATTGAAATAGTAAGTGAAATGGAATGGTACTTTGACCTGAGGACCCGCTCGTGTTGAACCATCCATGAAATATTAGAAAATATCTTTCAAACAAGGTACATGTGTTTAGTATATAAATGCCAGTTAAGTGTTGAAGTTATTACTTCATGAATGAATAAGAAACTATATCTAATATTTAATTTTGTCTTTTCACCTTCCTTAGATTTTAGAGAAATTAAAAGCCTGTACTGATTTAAGCAGCTACAGACTATTTCTTAAAATGCATACTAAATTTTTCATGAGTTGAGGTTAGGTACATAAAGTTTAAGCGTCACAAGCGAAATCACACAATATTTCTAAAATATATAAACCAAAAAATCTAATTAAAATTAACCGTAGATTAAAATCAGCTATTTTATTAAGCGAACTATTAATTTTTATGTCATGTGATCAAACAAATTGCAAAATTTTAAACAAAATTCAGTATAAAAAGAATATAAAACCATAGACGCCTCAGTAATTCGACAACGGTGAAGAACAAAAGCGACAAGATGAAAATTATAGCAACAATAATTCTTATCGCAGCGACGTTACTGAACATAAGCGAGGTGAGTAATAATCCGACATTTGAAAAGGAAAAACATCCGTCCTCTCTAAATACATATGTATATGTAATATATTCAATTTAATCACTTTCATTTTATATTTTGTAGGCACGTTATGCATCCTTAAATATTAACGTCGCCATGACCGTATCGGAGGATTCACATAAACTTTCCGAGGATATGGTTCGCATTTGTTCCCAAGAAACCGATATTTCGATGAATGAGTTACATAAATTTCGTGCAAATGATTTTACTAATTCTTCAGAAGCATCACAATGTTTTGCTCATTGTATTTATGAGCAAATGGGTGTAATGCGTGATGGAGTTTTTGTAGAGCGTGATGCCATCAAGATTTTGTCAGATATCACCGATCCAAATACATTGATACACAAAGAATGCCTTGGCATCAAGGGTGTAAACAAATGTGAGACTGCCTATAAAATTTATCAGTGTCATCATGAGCAACGTTTGCATGAACTGGAAACACCAACACCACCACCAGCGCCAATAGCACCAGTAGCACCTACAGCTCCAGCTGACCTAAAAGTTGTGCAATTGAATTAAATGCTGCGAAAGTTTTCAATAGTACATGCTGGTTGTGAATGTAATAAGCGCAGTTGATGTTGTTAATAATTTGGAATGTTTTGGTTTTAGTTGTCATCCGAATGGATTGTAATTTGTATGAAAAGTTTAGATAGTTTAAGTTCAAGGGTTAGGGTTTAATAAATTGGTACATAAAATCTTTAAAATTATTACGTTTTCAATTCGGTATCTTTTCTTCAAATAGACTGCCGATTGAGTTGTATCAAATGGCCCCAAATGTTTTTGAGATATTTTTTTCTTTTTATCTATTACTATAATTTATAGTACAAAGGTGTATTTTGCTGCTTAATTCTGACATTTCTTGTGTACTTTATCTTCTTACAAAGCATAGGGACTCCATAAAACTCTTATAATGTGCATCATCAATAGCGAATTCCTCCGATTCTCTTAAACAACCTCAGGGTATCAAGATAACAAGGTCGTCCTAAATCATTATGAAAACGATCGCTAGAACAGGAAATACGTGACGTGACTCGGAGACCATCGTTTTCATCAGGCCCGTGCGCATAAATCATCCATGGGGGGGGGGGGGGTTTAACCCAGCAGTTCCCAGAAAAAAAATTTGTTCATGCAATTTTGGAAAATTGTCTTAAAAACAATGCATTTTGCTAAAAAAAAATATATAAAAGAAAAATTTGATTTTGTTTATTGAAAATATTTACACCAAAAAATTCAAAAATGTCATCACCGACTACATTGGTTGTTGGTAAAAAAATAGCGATCTGCAGAGTTCAAACATTGTATGAAATTTCATACGCTGGGTACTGCTGGGTTAACTCGGATATTTCATGTCAGGTTATAAAGTTCGTAAAATAAGTATTTTTAACTACAAAGCATACAAAAAAACACAAAAACTGTTTTATGAATATATATGTATGCATATATTAGGGTGTTTCATTTTTTTCAAAGGCTCTTAAATTCAAACCTTAAACCGAAATTCGATTTATTATAAAAAAAAAGTAGTTCAAGAATTTTTTTTGAGGTCATTTACCACTCGCCAATTGCCATTTTAATAAAAAAACTCGCATAATACATTTTTTCCTTTATAATTTTTTTTCATGATTTCTAAACTAAATTTTTTCTTGTCTAAATATTAAAAAATAATAATATCTTTGGGTTAGGTATCGAAAAAAGGTTTTTACCTATCTTCTAAGTATGAAAATTGGAAGAAATGAACAAAAAATTGCCTAATTTTTGCTTTTTTCGCTTTTTTACTTAAAAATATTAGGCAATTTTTTGTACATTTCTTCCAATCTAATCCTAATCCAAAGATATTATTATTTTTTAATATTTAGACAAGAAAAAATTTAGTTTATAAAGGAAAAAATGTATTATGCGAGTTTTTTTATTAAAATGGCGATTGGCGAGTGGTAAATGACCTCAAAAAAATCTGAAAAAATTCATGAATTACTTTTTTTTTTATAATAAATCGAATTTCGGTTTAAGGCTTGAATTTGGAGAACCTTTAAAGAAAGTGAAACACCCTAGTATATATGCTTATGTATATGTGTATAGTTTATACATATGTACATATCGGCTATTCTTTTAATAGCTGCACACTTTGTTTTTTTATTACCTTTTTGTGCATTTTTTGAAACGAAATATCTCAAAAATTATACACGGTTCGCTTGAAGCAAGATCAAGATCCATAAAATTGTCAACCAAATCTGACAATGCACAATTATTATTTAGTGTTCAGAAATTCCAAAAACATGATCCATAAAATCGTACCTGTTCATTTACTGGTTTTATGGCCATTTTAAGGTAACGCTTTTACCGATAATTTTAATAAAATTATGAAGCAAACCGTGTAGTTTTTGATGCTTTTAAGATCAAGTGAAATTTTAAAATATGCTATGATAACTATTGTTTATGTAGTTTGACTCGCTGAACACGATGAAGTCACTTATTTTTGCAATTAACGCTTTTGTGTTATTCACCATTTTTCATGGAAAAAAACCGATACAAAATAAAAATTTTTTTTGTCGGTCAAAAAAGTAATGAAAATAAAATTTTTCTTACTCTCTTTTATGGGCTTAAAAAGTATTTTTGACTTCACAGCCCACGAAGAAAAAAAAATAAAAAAATTTTTATATATATTATGTTATTCATCATTTTCCATCAAAAAGAATTGAAAATTTAATAAAAAAAAATTCTTTTGGACCTTAAAACTGGTGAATAACATTTTAAATTATAATTTTGTTTTATGGATTTTTGAAGTATTTTTGACTACAAAGCTCAACAAAAACAATAAATAAAAAAGCTTTTATATTTGTTGTGTTATTCACAGTTTATCATGAAAAAAAAATTACAAAAAAAAATTTAAAAAACTCTTTTGGGCCTAAAAACTAATCAAAAATAATTTTTATATATTTTTGTTTTATGAGTTTTAAAAGTATTTTTGATTACAAAGTCCACAAAGAAAAGCAAAATAAAAAAGTTTATATTTTTAATGACTTATTCTCAATTTTTCCTAGAATGAATTTTTATCAATATTATCGGTAAGTGTTTACCTTAAAATGGCCATAAAACGAGTAAGTGATTAGGTACGATTTTGCGAATCATGTTTTTGGAATCTTAGAACACTAAATAATAATTGTGCATTGCCAGATTTGGTTGATAGTTTTTACCGATTTTGATCTTGGTTGAAACGAACCATGTCGGCCAAAGTAAAACCTTAAAATGGCCATAAAACGAGTAAATGAGCAGATCCGATTTCGTGGATTATGTATTTGGAATCTCAAGACACTAAATAATAATTGTGCATTGTCAGATTTGGTTGACAATTTTATGGATCTTGATCTTGCTTCAAGCGAACCGTTTATAGGAGATAAAAATTACGGAATCTTTTTTGCTAAGAAATGCATACTATAACTTAAAAAAAAAAAAATTAAAAAGATTTAAATAAATTTGTTGAAACAATAATTTTTTTATTTAAGAAAATTTTTCTCGAAACAACTTCAATAGAACATCTTGTTTTTTTATGATTTTTTTATGAGTTATTCCTCAATCAAACCTAAGAATGCATGTACTTTCATACCGAAATTCCTGACATAAATTTGGAAAATATCATAAAATTCATACCTTTTTCTACACATACATACATATGTACATATCGCTCATTTACTTCAAGACTAGCATAACTCAAAAAAACGTGATGATGCAGAAATATCCGCCATTTTATGTTTTATTTTGTGTGAAAAATTCAGAAAAGTATCTCATAAACTTGCTTTGTGAGAAGAGTTTATGTCGACTTACTTTTCATCATTTTCATATAAAAAGTAACTTATTGAAAACTTTAAAGGCGTTTTTCAACCACTTGGTGTTTTTTGAGTTATGCCACACTTGAAGTAAATGAGCGATATGTGAGTTTTTTTTATTTTCATAAAATTTTTAATTTTTCGTAAGAGTCGCAAGTCTATTTGGTTTTTCATTTAAGTAAGAACATATTGTCAATAAAAGTCTATATAAAAAAATTTCCAATGGGGGGGGGTTAGAACCCCCAAACCCCCTTTGCGCACGGGCCTGGTTTTCATAATAATTTAGGACCACCGTGTTATCTGCTACCCTGAGGGTTCCACTCCAAGTAATGTCAAAAAAATAAGCATACTTTACTAGCTGAATATATTTGTAACAGATACACTTTGCAACATGTAACTGGAAAAACATGACGAAAAAGGTCCAGTGCCCTGATTTTCGAGCAAAGGGATAATTCGAAAGGTATATTTAAAAATCAAAATATTTAAATGTAAGGTCGCCTGCAGTGAGAGCAGTTTTATTATTTTTTCCTTAAGAGACAAAGATGGTTTTCTTATGACTCATAAGCAATATGCAGCTCAAACAATACCAAATGAAATGTTGCTTTTGTCCTTTGACCTTAAACAATTTCAGAATTAATGACTAAACAGCAAGACTTTTATTTAAAACAGTATTAAATTTAGCCTTGCTGTGTTACTTCTTTTCCATTCTCTTAGTCCTTTAAGCGGTAATCAATTGATTTCCGAGTCGGAAATTCAAAATGGAAAACCGCGTTATAAATTACTGAGTGTCACTTAAAAGAGAAAAAACTAACAAAAATAACAAAACAGAAGCAGACATGCCTTCAATAAGGCACTCTTTATAAAGACGCCTTCTACTTCAAACCACGAACCTACAAACTCAAACTGCAGTGCCATTACCTATTCCGCAATAGGGGCTGTCCATAAGTTACGTGTTCTGCAAAGAAAGGAGGGGGTTCAGCAAATGTCAAGGAGGAGTTTCGAGCTCGTGCTATAACTTCACAAAAACGAACTGAGCTGTAATAGAAAGCAAGCAACGTAATTCTCCTCGCTATGGCAAGGCTTTGCTAGTTGATCAGTGCATTCCTAGATCACGACTTAAAAAAATGGCGTCACGTTTTTGGGTTTTATTATACACACCTAATTTTCAAATCACCCTTCGCTAAAGAATTTACACTTCAAAAGTTCTAACTTTACTTACTAATTTTGTACAAAATTCTTCACTGAAAGTTTCTTTGCGAAAGTGATTACATAATTTAGTAACATGAGAATAATTAGCAATAAGAATCTTTGCGCCATTTACATACATATGAGCATATATCCACACGGAACACTGAGTTTTCACAAATATTTGTTAACGTACGCGAAAGTCAGCGAGTACCATCAATTTTTCCAACATATCCCTGATTCACAATTTCTTGTTTCAAAACAGACGCGTATTTTGTTACCTTGAAAGTTCCACTTTAGACTTTAGTTCAAGCATGGCCGAAAGAGTTGAGTAAGGAAGCTGAAACTACAAAAATTACATAGCGCTCATGAGGGGAGTAAGGTTTCAGCATAAAGCTACGTTGAGTTCTACATGTGGGAGTTGGGTGGCAAAAAGAGACCAAAATTGAGCAACATTGCTTATGGATAGCCCCATATTGCAATAACTTTGTAAACGCTTGTTAAAACGATTTCAATGCAGCAACCAGCAAATATCTTCCACCACTTCTTTCATTAATTAGAAACATTTCGTCGACCACACGAATTTCACGAGCTTAGCGCGAATGAATACAGCAACGCGGCCAGAGTCGACAACATGGTATCTGTCTGTATTTTGGTTGTTTGCTGCATTTCCTTGTTAATGCTCTAAAATGTTTCGTATTGGAGTTCTCCCCCTTGTTGCTGTTGTTGTTTCGGTGGCGCGTTCAATTGGTTTTCGTTATTTTTGTAAAATTTTGCTATTTACAATCTGAAAAAAACCTGTTAAGCAGGTGCTTGACTTTAACACTGAGCGCTAACACTACACTGAGCGGAACGTAATTTAAAATAAACTTAAATTTTGATTCAAAATTTTACAATTTCTCTTAGCTCAATTTCAATCAATTCAAATTTAAACAATTTTAAAATAAAAATTCAAATTTTAATTCAATATTTTGTTTATTTACATCTAGACGAATGGAATGAACTTAGTTGGTATAACCGCTGCGCTTTGATGGAAACATGTAATGTTCGAGCCCGTAGAGCAGAAAGTTCTGAGTAATATAGGGATGATCCCGTTTATAATACAAATTTTTTGGTAAAAATTGTAAAAAAACGATAATTTAACTCTTCCAAAAGATATTATTCTTTAAACTTACAATTGTATTTCAAATAATTTTTTTAAGCGTTTTAATTTTTTTTTTTGTAAATCAAAATTAAAACAATTTTAAAATAAAATTAAAAACAATTTGATTTAGAATTGTAAATTTTGCAATTTTCCGAGTGTAGACGGCAATCGTCCATTGCTATCGTTTTTCTTCATCTTATTAGTCTTGGTGTTAGTCAGTTGGTTTGCCGATACGATTCCGCCATCGTTTTGCAAGTTATTAAGTGGTCGTAGTTGAGAGTTTAAGTGTCGACGCCTTGATTTGTGTTCCGCATTGTTGGTTGAATGGTTGAATAAGCGTTGCTTGCAAATTGAATATGAGGTCTGAGGAACTTTTGTCCCGTCCGACTGACTGGACACGCGGAGGACAAGCAACAAGATAATAAAGCCTTCAGTCTATTTTGCGGCATGCTTCACTTACTTGAGATTGTGGTGGTTTTTCGCTTAGTATACGAAATAATTGAGGCTATCGAAATTCATAACGTATGGCATGATATATCCTTAAGTTAGTCATTAATATCTCTTTCAATAAAATAAATGATACTGAAGTTTTTTTGGAGTGAAAGAACTTTTTCCAAAAAAATACCTCTTGGACGTAATGAATGTTTTTGAATATCATATCAAACACCGCCATGGGAAGGTCGACGATAACTCTGCTTACGTTTTGGACTTATTTTGATTGATCATTGAATGAAATTCTTGTTCAATAGCGTTAAATGTTATTTGAAATAGCTCAAAGCCATGGATGGGCACAAGTTCTTCTGCAAGTTATGACAGGAGCGCATTTGTGAGTTATCTCATTACATTGTGTTTACGTAACACATGTGAACGGACAACAACGATTCAGTTATACTTCAGCAGCCATTGGAAAACGTATGACTGTCGTATCACAATATGGAAACGAAGTTTTGCATGCCCAACATTGCTCAAAGCACATCATTAGAGGAGTACTTCTTCCGGTCATGATCGAAATTAACCTTCGACTTTTTTCCATCGACTGATGCAATATTTTTTTTTAAGAGACATATAATAGGAGACCCAAGCATTTTTCTTGCGTCCCACGATGACTTTCATCGATGAGCAAATAATGACAATTTCGGTTCCGCTGGTAGTGGACTTATCTGTTCTGAACTTCAGCATTATTTCATGATAGGGAATGGCAATACGGCTATGTAATACTGGCTAGTCCATGTCGATAAACTGAATGCCATTTGCCTCAAGAGAGTAGAGGAGATATGCAAGGGAGGAGTGAGCCATAAGCTGATTGACTTGAATTTACCTATTCTAATTAAATAATTTCATTCGGAGCACTTGCAAACAGAAAGATTTCCTTCGAGAGAGTTACCTTAAATTAATAACCATAACTCTAAGCCTCGATGTTTCAAGGAAACCAAGGAGCAGTAGCTAATAGCTAGTTCAAAAGACGAATAAATTTTCCTTGGACACTCTACAGCATAGGTGGGCAAAATTTTGGAAGCAGGTGCTACTTACAACTATTACTACAGCAGAAAAACCCCGAAATAAATTCCACCTCAACGCATGCAACTGTTTGTTGTTTTGGTTATTTTTCTTAAGAAAAACGACGTATTCGTAGTTATGAGCCACAAATGGCTAATTTTCCGTGTTTTGCCCATCGCTGCTCTAAGGGAAACCCCAAATGTTAATTGGTTTTGCTTTACTTTTTACAAATGTGAGGAACACGAAGCACTTTTAGCATATTTCAAAATAATTTGCATCGGAACATTGAAAACGCTGGTTGCAAGCCTCATTTTTGCATGGGAATAACTTTAAAACATGAAATATTTTTGACGAACTCTAATGTACGTAGTATGTATGTACATAAATAACTTGTGCATATAAAAATTAATTTAATAACGCATTTAATATTCATTGGTTTTATTAAATCTAAAAAAAAATATAACTAAATAGATTCAATCAATCGTTCAAAAGTTGTCAATTATATATTTTGTAATAATTTATGTATTTGACTGCCATTGAATGAGTGTCAATAAAATGTTTGTACATATGTCAATAAATAAATATGTATGTAAAAAAAACGCAGGTTGGACAGCTAGCGTGCGTATGTATGTAAAAACTAATTTTAATATTTAATATGAATAGGTTTGTATTAAACTGCTTTCGTTCTACTTAATTTGACATAAAACTAAACTGCTAAAATTGACTAAGCGTATAATTAGTGGGAGAGGTGTGTTGCTCATAAGCGCTTTAGCTTTGTTCAAATGTAAATAAAATCATAATTATAACTTTTTCGTTTTTTTTAATTGCATCAATTTCAATAAAACAACCAACAATTAATTAAAATGACAGTATTCAATAGTTGATGTTAATAATAATCATAATAATAATTATTCATACATGAGTACTAAACAAACAAAGCCACAAAATATCAATTATATTAAAAATATTGCTGAAAATTATACAATTCAATATTTTATCAAAGAGTTACATATATTGCAGGCATTAAAACGAACGCATTTGCGTTATATGGCAGGCAGGGTGCATAAAAATTCCTCATATATCGACCAACAGTTTTCGAGATATTTGACGTTTATAAATTGCGGTGAAAAATTATGACTTCATGCTATTGGCATAATGTTTTAGAGAAGACTTTTTGCTACCAAAATATGCTATAATAATTACAAGTCAGTAAATTGAATCAGACAATTTTCAGTGACATTCGTCAGTACTTATTTGACAATTAGCGTTATAAGGAGCTAATTTCTAATGACACAAGTTTACTGACTCTTTTAAATCTAAGTGATTTTAGTGTATCTGTTAAAATTAAACCAAGGTTATTTAAACATAGCTGAGTTTAATGCACTTTACATAGATACTGCCACATACGTTCATAATAAAATGCAAACCTTCACTTCTACTTAGTGAATTTTAATTAAGATGAATCAACAAACACTACAACAAAAATTAACAAAGGTAAATAACACAAGTATCAAACAACTACAACAATAGCATCATCAAAATAACAATAGTAACAACAAACACAATAATATTAGTAAATGATTTTCGGAAATCGAAGTGAAAACCAATCAAAATCCAATGTTGTTAAAGAATAAAACGTTGGCACTTCAAATTACACACTTTTTTCTTCATTTTTGTTGTTACTGTTGTTGCTACTGTGTAGGTATTTTGATTTTATATGTGTTTACAAACGATTGTCAGTACGTGATTTTGAGAATTTTGTTGCTATTTGGTATTGCTTAGGTAACGGTTAGAGAGCATCTTTTATTGGAGTGAAAATTTGGATGAATATAGCTTGAAAGTAAATTTTAGAAGTCTTTTGTTTGAAACAAGCCGTAAGTTAAGTTAGTTAGCTTTCGTCGATCAATTAGTGTTAAATTGATTATTCCACTCTAACTAGATCAAAATTTTGCCGGGTGGTCTTCAAATATCGATGTTTTCTCTTATACAAGTAGAGAACTCATATGCATTGTCATATGTCTTACGATCTTAAGAATTATATCTTACCGAATACCAGTAGACACAATGCAACAATCATGTACATATCTGGTTTGTTTTTTCTCACAGGAATTGCATTTATGAAGGACATTATATACCATATATCAAATTTATGTTTGTATCTTTTATCCTATGAACAAAAAAGCTCTGTCACAAGAACATTTTTTTTTTTTAGGACTCTAATTAACTCCTTTCCGTCTGCTATTTATAAATCCTATCAGTCTTCGTTAAACTTAAATGCAAGCACTTAGACATAGCGAGTAAACGCATTTCTGAGTGAGGTATTTGATAACCCAATCTTCGCTTATAGCGCCCACTGTGAATGTGGCCTGACTCGGAGCAGGGGCGGATCCAGCGGGGGGCGATCGGGGCGATCGCCCCCCCTAAGGACGGCAAGGGAAGAAATGATTTTGAACATTTTTTAAAATATATAACTTTTATTATATATAAATTATAAAACAAAAACATTTGTCAACTATTTATTATTTAACATTTATTATATAAATTAAACTGAGGCAGCATAAAATTATAGAACAAAATCGATCCTATGATTTCTATTTTTCGCAAATCGATCGATGACTTTTCCTACATTTATTTTTACATTCCAATGAATATTCATGAGAGCTAAACCATCCAATCGATCTTCGCTCATGATTTTATTTGATATAGGAGTAGGGTCACCTCCTCGATCTGTTTGGGTTTGATTTGGGCTTCAAGATTAAACTGCAGTCTGGTCCAACAATTTCTCGAGCAGGTTCTATTGGGGTTACTTGGGGTGACTTGGTTTAATTGAGTTTGTATACTTTATTATTTAAAAATTGCATGAGCTAGATCTATGGGTTTACTTCGGGTTATTTGGATCACTCAGGGGAGGGGGGTTACTTGGGTTACTTGAGGTTGCTCAAGTTACGTGGGTTTTTAATTAATACAAATTTCTTAACTTTTTTTATTCTTATGTTCGCCCCCCCTAAAATTTTTTTCTGGATCCGCCCCTGACTCGGAGTGAATGCAGCTAACTGATCAGAATTTTAACAACTCTTTATTTAATTGAGCAATATGCTTTTGATGGCTATAATACCCAACGATTGGTGCAGATATCGGCAGAATCCCACGAAGAGGAGATAATGGAATATCGGTCATACTTTTGTGCGAATTTGGAAAGAAGTGTATTAATTACTATACTTCGGTCGGCCACTTTTTATTTACATCCTGTAATCAACTTAGAAAGTACCACATTAGAAACATTCAAAGATACCTTTATATTAGACGAATACTAGAACTTGTTAATAAAATTTGAGATATTTGTGAATAACTATAGTCTATGACAGGATACATTATCACCACTCGAAACCTAGACGTTAGTTGGTACAGCAAAACTTTCAAATACATTCGAAGGGCCAAACAATAAGTGGACCAAATAGTTTAATATACCTATATGTATATATTGTAATATATTCCAATAGGACTAAAACTCATAGAATCAAAAGGAAAACCACAGTCCACACTGCCTGTGATTGCCAAAAAGCACAATTCAAGTCGGAGTGGTTTAGCGAATCAAGGAAATGAAAACACGGCAACCTTAGTCATTGAAGAGCAATAGTTTGAAATAAAATAAATAGAGATATGGACGCTAAATATATTTCAAAGCTTTTTAAAAAGCTGCACTAAGACTTAGGTTAAGAAAAAAAAAATCGAATCCTTGTTAAGAAATTGTGTTATTTTTCTTACCACATGGGTTGACCCAGCACATCTTTGGTGATTCTTACAGGATTTAGAGAGCCTTACTGGGAAGTTCTGATGCGATCATATATCAACATTAAATTTAGAGGTTAGAGTGGTGGCTTAGCACAGCAGGCTTGGAGCCATTAGTAGCACTAAAAGTGTCATTTTAATAAAATAAGAGAAATTTAGAGACCCAGTTAAAAATTGAAAATCTTCAACTTTTGAAATAAGCTACACCCTAACATTCGAGACTACGTAAGGTTGAAATGGGGAGTTTTCCGAATTTAGTGGATGGTAAGACAACAATAACAAACGTGCGTAAAATAATCTTTAAACTAAAAAAAAATGCGTAGTCAACATTGTAAGATTTTGTTTACCAAACGCGATTTTCTTACGATTTCATTGTGTTTTTACACGGATTTTTTCGTTATAACTTTAAGTCACCGCGAGCATTTTACAAGCGATTTACATGTTGGCCAAGGCTTTTGAATATACATACATAGATATGTATGTATATGTGTCTGTATGCTTGTACTTGAATTTTGGTTAAGTAATCATTTGAATTGGGCAATTGTGCGTATACGCGTTTGGCTACGTGTATAGCTGCTGTGTGTGTGTTAGTTGAACGTGACAAGCGTATACCCAGTACGCAATTAAATAAGGACTTTTCTGTAGAATTCTACTAGCATTATAACATTGCTGCAAGCGTAAGCGATTAAATAAGGCACTCATGCAAATATGCTTTGAAATCACGGCCCTGTTAGCGCGGTAAACATTTGCGCTCTTTGAGATCTTTTACACATGCTATCGTACCTTTCAAATAAAATATGCTCCCAATATTCATTATTCGTTTCTTTTTATGTTTTCATAATAAGTATACAGAATGCCTACAATTATCCCTTCCACAGAAAACCGCTCTGTGGGGCAAGGCCTTGCTTTTCTTCCTTCCACACACAAGCAAGCACAGCAGGCCCATCTTGGAATTTCAGTTCAAGGGATTCATTTCATATAAAAAATGAACAAAGAATGCATTTGAGTAGGCTTCCTTCTATCCAAGGAAGATCAACTCTGATAACATTTCTTACTTCTGCGCTTGCCTACTGGGTAGATATTGAAAATTGAAAATGTTTGCATTGAACGCGCTTGTTTACATTAGTAAATCGAGTCGAGTCGGGCAAAGTCTTTTCTGGCTGTGGCATCCAGCATTAATTTTGTTCTTGTTGAACTATGAATGCGTTAAAGTGCTGAAAATTGAATTGCGTGTGTAATAAAAAAATTTTAAATTGGATAATTATTTTTTATTGACATAAGATTATGTAAAAAGCTAGGAGAAACGTAAAAAATTAAAGTTGAAAATAAAAATTGGATTTCATGAAGTTTTATAATATCCAGATATTTCCATTTATAGACAGACAGATTATTGGTAACATAACTGCAAAGACATGCACTGCGGTCGTATTGGAATCATATTGTATTAATCCAAGAAAAAAAAAAGAACTTGGGTAATTCTATTGCTCTAGAGCTGCGCAGAAATTTGTGAAATTTACCCACTTTTTTTAGGAAAGGGTCGATCGAATGCCTTAAAATTTTCTTTTTTTGCTAAGAATGTCTAAGTTTAAGCTGGCACATTTATTGATGGTAAAGCTCTCTGCTGGGGTTGTCCAAAAGAATTTTTACTGACTATACTATATACTATTTACTGACTATATATTTAAAATTTAATGATATTGGAGTTAAGAGCTTAAATCGCTGCCTTACTGTCAGCTTATATGGAGAAAGCTACTCCAGATTTATTTGTCCTAAAAAATGGCGAATTTTTCTTAAAATTTTAGTTTAACGTCATTTAAGACCACGAATGCACACATATAGATCAAACTAGTGTATGAAAGATGTATTAACCATTTAATTTTACATCAAAATGTCCCAGGTCACTATCACTAAAAATCGTTCATTTCATAATTGTAGTTCGATAAATAAAAAACCTCATTTTAAGTTAATTTTTCAGGCTTTGGATCAAATGCGACTGGCCAATTTCCAATAGAAACACATTATTTTTTTGCAGATCTTATTTTTAAACCTCATTCTATTAGAAATTGCTTGCGGAGCGAAACAAATAACACTTTTCCACATATGGGTGAAATCGAGTGAATTTTACACGAAAAAATGGCCGAAAATTCGTCAGATGAACAGCTACGATTTGGTGCTCAGCGGGATACTTTTCCCAGAAACCATCCTCTACAACCCTGCATAGTTGGTTTTCGTCGCGATCTTGACGAAACTTTTTTCGCTTGCCTGACAGCCGTGTGGCAAGACAGTGCGAGAGTAGAGTTTAAATTGGGCAACTTATATTCCATTTGAATGGAAGAACGTAATTCAGTTTTTGATGGATCTACTATAGCCAAGTTATTTAGCTTCGCCCATTTTGATACATTTTTAAGAGTTATATTTCTTGCTGGAACTGTTCTCTTCGATTTCGATCTTATGATTGTGAAAAGAATTTTATGTAAATTAATACCATATAAGAGTGGTCAGATAGCTTCGCGGTGCCCCACTTCCTATGTGACGTTCATTAAAAAAGATAAGTTTCATCTAAAAACTGGATTCCTTGGAAGTAGTTACAGCTGAAATGTTTTCTTGCGTAGGAAGTTAATGGTTTCTTCAGCAGCTTTACCTTCGCCGAAAGGTCTTAGGAGCCATTTGCTCAAAGGAGTGTTACCGAACTCGCATCAAAACTATTTTTGTATGGAAACAACGGAGTTTCAGCCAGGGTTTAAATTGCTGCAGCAATTTCTAATACTTTGCTTAATGCTGATCGTTGCAGCAAAAAAGTTTTGCTGTGACATACTGTGCTGCAAAATGCTAATTACTTCAGCAGCATTGAATACTTCGACAGCATGCTGCTCAAAAGTATTTTCTGAAATGCTGCGAAAACTGGCCTAAAAAGTGCTGACTGCCGATTGCTGCACATTTGCTTTTGTAAACGCATAAAAGAGATCAAAGAAACAAACCTTACCAATGTACGTTTTTACGTTTGTGTACAGCGCAAACAAAAAAGACAACACACATGCACACGACAGATCCGTGTTGTCATCGATAGAAAAATCAACCCTTGTAGAAGATTCTGTGCAAGCGAAAATTAGAAATAAGGAAGAAAGTAACAAAAAGATTCCATAACAACACTTAGCATGATCGGTTTTTTCTTATCGGCTTACTTCGTATCAGAGCATGTATGCATATGAACATCGTAGAACACGTGCTCAACTATGCACTGTAAAGCCTTATGATACGCGATACTAAACAAACGCGGTTTCGTTATCAAGTAATTTTATAAATTAAGGAACATTTTTCCTAAAATTCATTACATAAATTAGTATTAAAAAAAACAAAAATTTTGTATGTACTGAATGCATATGGCTTGTACAATATAACTGCACATAAGAACATTTTAAAAACATTCATTAGGTAAGGGAACGTCCATTAATTACGTGAGTCAAAATAGAGGGGGAGGGGGTCCGGCAAAATCTCACCAAGGGGGAGGAGGGGGTCAAGGTCAAGAAAAATAGAATTTACATTAAAATATAATTTAAATCTCACGGGAGGGAGGGGTGGGGTCCCGCCAGATCTCACCAAGAGGAGGGGGGAATACGAATTTAAAAAAAAAACACCTCACATAATTAATGGACGTCCTTTAAGTATAGCTACATTCCGTAGTTCCGTAGCGATGAGTAACGGTGTTACAGAACAAAAATTAAAAATAATTAATTTTAATAAAATAAAATAATTAATATTAATAAAATTTATTATTAATTAATAATCTCTCACCGCGTTACTCATTACTTTACTCTAGAACTTGTCGTATTGAATAAATTTTAATAAAAACAATATTAAAAAGAGAGATTTTGGAACTTAACCTAACTAATGTGATGTGAGTCCTATAAAATACTTTTTTTCTAGAATCTTACATCGGCGTTTTACGAGGACTGACTGTAATAAAAATATAATGAACAGCATTTTCAGCAAGCAAATTTAACTCAGCATTCTTTTCAAAAGCATAAAAGAGAATTCGACAGCGTAGCATATTGGATTTGAAATTCATGCTGAAAGCTGCAGCATTTCAGAATCTCAGCAACAGTTTCGTTTGCCTTCTCGTTTCGTTTGCTTTGCTGATGCAGTCAGCAATAAACGGCATGTTTAATTTTTTGCTGGACTTAGCTTTCAAACCCTGGTTTCAGCAAATATAACAACATACCATTCAGATCTTTCTATATCATATATGAAGTATACTAGCAGAGGTTGCAATTATATTTATAGCCATAAAAACTTTGAAATAATTTAACAAGACTAGCTAAATTGAAATTTTTTTTCACTCAAACCACTTTCTTATAGGCTGACAACATTTAAAGTCCTTTAAACAAAACAAAACACTTATATTTTAAGAAGATGTTACGTTTTGAAATTTAACATACCATCATCATTATAACTTTTGTCTTCAAATGGAATGAAAAATAGAACACACAAAAAAAAATGGTGGCTAATTTAAAATTCTACTCTTGAAGTCAACAACTTTTGTCCCTGCAGCTGCTGCTACACTGCAAAAGCCAACGATTTCATTCTTTGTCTTTAAGCTACGCGGCATAAAATTGAATTCAATTTTTTTTTCTTCCCAAATGAATGCTGCTAACAAATGCTTGAGACTTAAGTTTCGTAAAAGGCTTCAATTATGTCGTTGTAAAAGGCTGCACGCCACTCACGTTGCACAATTGGAATCTCTATGAAAAATTAAAAAAAAAAACCCCCGAACAAAGCATCTTGGGGTTAAGTTTCAATTAGCATATTGGTGAGTATTTTAGGCTCCACTGCTGAAGTTCTTACGTTTTTGTGGTTAAATGTAAATTTTATTGAATTTAAAACTTTTGTTTGGCAGTGCTTCAAAACTGTGCAAAGGACGCAATAGACGGGAAGTTGCATAATTAGGACTAATCTTGAGACAATTCCGTTCGCATTTCACTTTTTGGCTTTGGGGGTTGAGTATAAGGACATCGCAGCCAGTTTGATGAAGTTATAAATATGCATGCCAGGTTGAATTTGAATGATAAAGCGAAATGCAATATTTTGGAGGAAAAAGGTATTAAAAAATATCTGCGGCTTATGCAAAACTATATACTAAATGAAATACGATATGTTACCGATAAACCTACTGGCTATGAAAGTTAATTTTTTTCAAATTTTTATTTTCTATAGAATAAATTATAGTTTGAGTTACGCTTGAAAATCTTCAAAAACTCATATTTCGATATTGTTAGATTAGTGATATTTTTTTTAGTTGTACTAGGGGGCTCTGCCCCCCGCTTCCGTACACTTCACTTCGCTCGTTGGCTCTGACACGCGTTTCACAGAGTTTTTGTTTTCTTTTATATTTGACAATTGAATGCTACTTTTCATTAACAACTAAAAGTATGCAATGGAATTTTATCTTCAGAAACTGAAAATATGCAATGGAATTTTTGGTTTCTTTTTATATTGGTTTTGTTTTTTATCTTTCCTTTTTTAATAGACAGAATCACGTGCCCTGATTGTTCAATTTTTGTTTATAGCTCTCAATTTCTTTAAGTGAACTTTATATCAAATAAGACTTATCTTAGGTTTTAGTAAATTTCTACACATGTGTAGAATGTTTAATATGCATATTGAAGAATTTGTTTAAGAAATTTTTCTTCCTTCCGGAGATTGAAGAAATTTCTCTTCATGCGAAATAAGCAACATAACAAAATATAAGAAGTATTTCGAAAAAGTCTCTAAAACGGGAAGATGGAGTCAAAATTCTCTTGCTTTGTGAATTTTATTAATGCAATATTTCGAAATACGGAAATAGACGTTTATAATATTCTCAGGTGTGGATGGGCTGGAAAGAGACCTTCCATAGCACTCAGTCCAAGGATCATTGTACTAAGACCCGGTAAATGAAGCGGAAGTGAATAGAAATTGAAAATAAGATAGAAGAAATGTAGTAAAAGCTAATATTCTTCAAACTTCTTTGTTTCCTTAAAAAATTTCAGAAGCATTGGAAGAGAAAGATAATGAGCAGAACTCATTTCCCAAGTCGCTACCAAACAACCTTTACCTGTATCTTCCGAAAGCCGAACAACTCAAGGCTCAATTGGCATGTTTGATCGGTGATGACACCCATGTTAGACAAGTGTTGCCTACTTGTTTCATCTCCCGTGAATATCCATCAGTAGTCGCAGGTCCTTTCAACTCAGGTGAAGAAGAAACTTTGCTCCTTTCGTAGATGCTCTTTTCACGAAACATTTTGCAATTTTGCAGCAATCAAGATCAGATCACCTCCTTATATGAGCAGTATTCCTAAAGCCATTGATCCAAAGAACGATTTCTGCAAAACTGATACCGATGAATAGCTACAGACCCATTGGGGTGGCTGTTGAATTCTGGTTAGTCAATTTATCCGCTAACTTATTCACTCTAACACTACAGTGTCCGCGAATAAGAACTTAATTAATTGTGCATTGTTACACAACTGAGTTTCGCCTTACACTCGCTAACGATCTTTGAATAGCTGACCAGGTTAGCAAGGATCTTTAGTGCAGCTTGACTGTCACTGCAGATACCTCTGTACTTTCCATGACATCTTTTTCGAAGGTCTAGCAAGTCACATTCAAAATATCAAAGACCTCCGTTATGATAACTTAGTCTCGTTGGCTAGAAAGCACCCAGAACATATTCCAATAGAAGTTTTGAAACCATCCGCTTAGAAGACCTGAGTAAGACCCTGAAGTATGTCAGTAAGCAGAATGAATTAATTTGCTACAGATCGGTCGACACGTTAGTAAGTTTTCATGCACATTTTCTAGGAATTAACATTTTGGTGAAGCCAACTGGCTGCCAAGATCATGTCATTTCCGCCAATGAACTTTTGTTTTGTGTGGTGATGCTGAGAGTCCAACCTGAAATGTTGAAGCAACCAAAAACCAACATCTATCAAGTTATGGCCGCAAAAACCATTTTAGAAATATCAGCTATTGTAAAAGATTCAGAGGAGGCTATTTTATTGGTAATATTTTTTCAAATAAAATACATCAAATATTCGATCAATAAAAAGAAATCCGAAATTTTTCTTCAAATCTGTTTTTTTACTCTTTTTTTTTTAAATAAAAAAAGTTCAGCAATTGAAATTGTGGAAAATTTAGTAAAAAAGATTGGTCTCTGGTGTAAAACCTTAGTTCCTGAGAAAGGTGTGTTGAAAAGCTCGTCAAACGACATAACAATATTTAAGCAAATGTCAGCAGACTAGCATTCAACTAACATTTAAACAACTCTTATTCAGGCTCTTTCTTAACAAAAGATCTTCGTAAGAGTCTCAACTGCTTAGTTGTGAAATTTTAAGTTTGACATTTCATGAAAATACTTAAACATTGCATCTTTTAAGAAACATAGCATCTTTTCAGAAATACAAAAATACATACATCCTGAAGGACATTTTTATATGCGCATACAAATTTCAATAACAAAGATGAAGATGTAAAACGTAAACGCTAACGTTAATGTAAACGTAAATGAAAACGACGACGGCGATGACGACGACGATGATGATGACAACAACAATTGATGACAAAACCGCAAATCATCTCGACGGGTGACGGAATGTACCACCAACTTGATGGCATGCGGAGATGAATGCAACTATCAGGGAGTTTCAGTCAAATACAAAAGAACGTCAACAAATGAAAGAAAGAAGAAATCGCGCAAGACAATACAGCAAAGACGAAAACGATGTAGAAAGTTAATGAACCCAGATGGACCATAAAATTTCAATCATTTCTCAAAATAAAAGCTGAGCTTACAAGGAAAACATACTCACAGATGATGAAGATGATTATGATGATGATGTTGTCGACGATGACGTGAAACAGGAATAAAGTAAGTGGAAATGTTTTTTAAACACAGTGTTGCCAGAAGAAAATGAGCTTGTAAATAATTCCTTTGGAATATATTATATGTAGGTACTATAATTCAGTAAAATACAACACGAAATTTCACCTATGGAACTCTATTGGTTAGCATTAGTGATCTGCATGAGTGCACTCGAAACGATCATCATATAAATTTTCGAATACAATAAACTTCGAGCGGTTGAAGTTGTAGAACATTTTATTTGCGATTCATTTGCAGGTGCTGCACTCATATCTTCTGCTTGGTGTTTTCAATTTGTTTTGATTTGATTTGTGGTTTTTGTGCACATGGGCTTGATGGACTCGTAACATGGCGAGTGGCTTGATGGTCATTTCGAGTGCACTCATGCAGACTTCTAATAAGCATACGATCATGGAATGTTGCTTGTACCCAGTTTATCAGTTTTTCTTTTCAATCGTCTTAGCTTAAAGCACTCTACAAAAATCTTCAAGTAATTTTGGATTTTATATTTCTAAGAGAAATCTACAACTGTGGCAACTATGAAAACGCAGAGCAAATGCGCTTCTCACTGGGGAACTAAGCAAATTTGGACCAAGAATGTTTGTAGAAAGTTTTACGTTGAATTTTTGACTGTCTATTCCTCAGTCTGCTGTCTGAGTATTTTATGTTTACTTATGAAATATTGTATGAAATTACGCAAAACAATGACACTTACAACAACAACAGCAATGACAACAAATATGTTGACAACAACAAGTTATGGTTAGATAACAAGAGCAATAATCATAAAAATAATGAAAATATTTGTCATGTTTTTATTTGTTTTTTATTCCTTTTTTGGGAGAAACTTAAATTTTTTTTTAGATAAAATGAAGAACAACTTAAAGAAAATGTCTAAAAGATAAGAGGTATATGATAAGTGGAATGCAAATGTCCAACATTTTTATATGAAAACTTTATAGTTGAATAATTATTATATGGGTTAGGATAAGTCGAAAATATGTCTTTTGTGAAAAAGTGATATGTACCCTGGCTGTTTTTTAAATGAGTATGTACCTTATTTTTAAATACGTTAGGTGAAATAATAATATTGTTCGTAATACAGGGTGTTAAAAAGTAAACCTTAGGGACTACCGAAAAAAAAATGCGTATACATGCGACTTAATAATTGTGTAATTAAGTGTTCCTGGTAACGTTAAATGTTAACTATTCAATGAATTTTTAAGAGAAATCTTATGGAGAGGCACACAGTCGCACAATTTTTTTTATATATTTTAAAAAGTTATTTGCAGCGAAAAATGCGGATTTTACATGATTTTTATTGTAAGAATCAAAAATAACCGTTAGATTTTATTTTTTTAATCAAAAATAATAATATCTTCGGATTTTTGATCTTTTTTTTTATCAAAAATAATCATTATTTTGGATTTTAATCTTTTTAAATCCAAAACAATCGAAATTATGGTGTTTATTAATTTTTGGATCAAATTTATTGTTACTATAGATTTTTATATTTTTGGATCAAATATATACTACGTCATTTTCAATTTCTAGTAGCGGGAACCGTTTTGGTCATACTAATGCACTGCTCTTTGTATTATGTGAAGTCTTAAGATACCGTGAGATATTCTTCGATTTGATACTTTTCAACTTTTCGAAGTTTCACGATATATTTCAACTTTCTTAATAGTTTCCTACTACCATAAATTTTTTCGACGCTTTTGTAGAAGTTCTGACATTAATTGATACTTTTTTAAAGATCTGACTTACCTTGATTTTCTCGAAATGTTTCAGACTTCATTGACTCATTTCTCAGGTTAGTGAAAGAAAAAACGATAATCCAAAATATCGATTGTTTTGAATCTAGAAGGATGGAAATTAAAAACTACAATTAATTTTGATCTAAATAAATTAAAGTTCATAAGTATGTAAATTATTTTTGATCACAAAAAAAAAAAAACAGAATAAATAACAATTATTTTGGATCGAAATAAAAAAGTCCAAAATTACTATTACTTTGAATCGAAAAAATTACAAATCCATTTATAACTACTATGCAGTTATTTCTATCATAAAATTAGTAATCATTATGGCCACAGTATGAATGGTTTTCATATTAATACGGCTTTATTTTGGACCCTTTAAAGCCATTATATCTAGGTAGTTTAGCAGCTGTGCAATGGAGGTCGCACATTTTTATTGCGTACCTCACATACATTCTCTCAAATTTCAGTTTCTTTGAGAAAATTTACACTTTAAAGCAGAGATGTCCAAGTCGAACAAAATTAACTAACTTCGGCTCCTTTACCGTTACTCGTTTTTTTGTCACTATTCAGTTGCTGATTATCTATTGTTTATGTTTTTCTAAATCGCATCGATTTCAATCAAGCATCGAACATTCTCTTATTCCAATCCAAGTCAGTCTCATATAAATAGAGTCTTAAAATGTCGAAAATATTTGACTATTCATTCCTATACGAAATCTTAACCCAGTAGAGCCCACTGCTACCATATGGTAACGTTCGCTTACCTTATTTTCAAGAAAAGATTAAAATTTCAAAATACATACTGCTATGTTTCTAGTGGTACTTTTACAAAGAATAATTCATAACAAAGCATAAAGCATTTTGAAATTGTCATCTGCCTGTTTGATTTTGTGAAAAAACCGTTGCTAAAAAATGTATTGCAAAGGAAAAACCAAAAAAACGGATGCTGGACGACAGTGAAGTTCAAAAAGTATTTTATATCTAATTATTTTATTTTTTTACATAAACTTCTAACCAATAAAGAAAAGCATATTTTAAAACAAAAAACTACTTCAATTTGCTTCGCCTGTGGCGCACAGGCAATGATTTTCAACGATGTTACCATATGGTGACAGTGGGCCATTCGCTACTCTAATTCAATTGACGGTTTTTTTTCTGACGTTACCATATGGTAACAGTGGGCTATTGTCACTACTTATACTTTTGTTGCATTGCTTGCTATTGTTGGTTTTTAGACCAAAAAACTGGAGTGAATATTTTCACTTCTGCGAAAATAAATATAACGGATTCTCAAACTCATCAAAGTTTATTAGTTTCAATAACCACCGCAATGAGTAAAAAAAATAATTCGACCATCTCCAGAAAAATGTCTACAGAACTTTCAACCTTCTCTTTTTGTTGAGAACGATTATCGAGATTGCTCAAGTAAGGATCTACATCGAAAACTTTTTTGATTACAAAGTAATTAACTTTTTATGTCATGAAACCAATAAATATACCATTACAGTTCAAATCCAATTATTACAAGAAATCAAATGGTATTATGTGGAAGATATTAGTCTAACGAGCCAGATCTAAAAAATTCAGTTGTTTCAGAAGCAATGAGGCGTATGAAGCATATGCAATGAAGCATAAACATTTACAGAATCTGAGCTAGAGGAAAAAAGTGGTACTCTTCAGTTTTTAAATGGATCATTGATGTTTCTGCAAATAATGCTTGAACACTTCATAAGAAATACGGCGCTCACAGTTAGGTTTTCGTGGTCAAATTGACCTAGGATATTGTCGTCATCCTACAAATTTCAGACAGTTAGCAGTCAAAAACAATGGAAATATGTAAAAGACGCCGGTAGTAGCTGTAGTTAGTCAGTTTGCTTATAATATGATATACTAAACTTCATACAATTTATTAAAAAAATCTAAAAACTTTCATATGTTCCAGACAAATTTTTTATGATAACGTAATAAATTTTGTTCTAAGGTTGGCCCACTGTTACCGTATGGTAACGGCTGGCCACGCCTCTCTTTTCAAAGTTATAAAGCTGAAAATTAGTATAACCACTAACTATTACGCAAGAAACATCTGTTAAAAATTTCAATGCTCTAACCCATCTAGATCGCTGTGGGCTCTAATGGGTTAATAGCTCTTGCTTTGCTTGTTAGATCAACCTCTTTCAAGTTCGAGCAATATTATTTTTAAATTATATTTTTTTTTTTGTATATAAATTACCTATTTTCTATCTAATTGTAAGAACATAAATGAGAATTGTAATCTAGTTAAAAAGAGGATGCTCTTAATTATTTTTTTAATATAAGCGAACTACAAAGACTAGTGTCTTTTCGTTAAATCATTTCTTGTAATATTGCAAGCTATTTAACTCCTTTAACATCAGTATTCATTTCACATTTTCACTTTCTCTACAACACATTTTCAGAATCTTCTTGGTTGCTTGAGGTTCACATAGTTTATCCCATATGAAACGTGATATTCGAAGCATTGTATCAATGCACACCATGCACTTCCTCACACAAAAAAACTTGTCAACTTCTTCTACTCTACCTATGTTTCATATCTTGTTAACGTATTTCTTGCTCGAAGAAGTTATTTTTTGTTATTAGTTATTTGATCTATGTATTAAGGTAGGCACCCATAGTATGTATCACAAATAAAGCCAAATTTTAAATTCAATTGTATTGGAAATTAGTATTCTATTAATATTGATTCTTTTTTTAAATCCACAGAGGTTTTATTCCAAAAAATCATATAAAATGCTATATGTAAGTCAACTATTTAAAGTACAAAAGTACATATTGTGTTTCGAAGATTAACGAAGGAGTAACAACAGTTTTAGCATGAAATTAATGAAAATTTAACTAATTGACAACTTTGCAGCTTCCTATTATTATTTAAAAATAAACCAAGATACAGTGAGTCATTTCCAAAAAGCGACCCGAACTTTTAGGTTAATTTCAGGTGTGATTTTTCAAAAGGATTTATTTCCACTTATCACCTTGAAAAAACATAAGAATGCTATCGTCGTTATCATGCTTAAATGTATCGTCTAGTTGAAAATTTATTACATAGAAGACATATTTCCAAAGAAAAATCGATCTTAAAAATCGCATTTTCATACAAAACGACACATTTCTATTTAATTTTTGTATATATTGTACAAAAAGACGTACAATATTTCCTATAGTCGCTGAAAAAAGCTTTATTATTGTTTATATGTCCCAAAGGGTAAACGTATCCCGTTGGATATACAATATCAAATACTGATCCAGTTACTATATCACTGACTATCAACAAAAAGAAAGATGAAGAAACCTTATTAAAAAAAACATTTTACATTTTAACATTTTACACCAAAAGAGCACATTTCCAAATGTTTTTTATTTTTTCCAATAAATACAAATATGTTAAAATAAAAGCTTTTAGCGGATTCGAATTTAGAGATATTAAAAAAAAAGTTACTGTTGACAGCTCTTAAAGGTTTTTTTCTCATTATTAAAATTTTGTTTAACATGGAAATAAGCCCCTTTGTTTGTCATTTTGGAACAAAAAGATCTCTGTTCTGTTCGCGTGTACTTTTCAAAGCACTTTTTAATGCATTTTTCTGGGTGATTAACATAAAAAACTTATAATTAGTTCAATGTAGTTAAAAATCGATCAGGTCGTGGTTTGGAAAAGTAGAAAAGAGTTAGAATGGTTTTACGAATTTTAAAATCATTGTGAAAATTGAAGCAAATAAAAAATACACGTATTTAAAAGCTATGTCGGGAATCTTAAAAATATTGATTCGTAGCCGGTGGCACGCTAGCACTTAAAAATGGTTCGCGAAAGTTTTAGGCCAGACATTGGCAAAAGGAATTTTAAAGAACTATATTTTTATGTTATTTTTTCTAGCAATTTTTATTTTTTTCTAACCGATTTTGCTTAAAGTCGTTACACATCACCCCAAATCCGAAAATATCCGTAAAATAACCAAAATTTCATAGTATTTCTGCTTAGAATTTTGGGCCATTTTACTTTTAAAATATAAACCAAAACAAAAAAGGGGAACCTCCTGCATATCTAGCTGCATTTCTTCGTTTGGCACGCTTGATATCCTACAGCTGCCAGGACGTTAGAAGCTGCGTGACGTTCATTGCTTTTAGGATTATTTTGCTTATTTGATTCTTAATACTGCTGCTCACTCATACACTCACTTTTCTCCTCTATATTCTTTCGTTTCGCTTATTCACCCAGTCATTTGGTGTTGCACTTTCTTATGGTTAATGAGTTATGTCAAAGGAAAACAATGTTTGTTACTTGAGTTGTTGGTTTTTTGCTGTTGTTTAAAAACTTCATCTTTTTTTTGCACATTTTCTCTTTTTTTCTCTGTTTCTGTCCATGTTGTCAGCTTTTGTTTTTGTTTCTGTTTCTTAGTCTTATGTGGTTTGTTATTATTTTGTGTGCTGTCATTATTATTTGTGTTTATTTCATGCTATTGCTGTCTCAGTTTCCGGTACATTCTCTATCGTTTCTCTCTCTTTTTTGCACAAGCTTCTTATATTGCATAGTGCAGTGAAACTGCGGTGTCATTGGAAACTATTCTGAGGTTAAATGTATTGCTGCTGTAGGTTTTTGTTAGCACTTTTTCTTGAGTTTCCTTTTAATTATTGTTTTGCGTTTATTGCTTGAACTTAATTCTTGTAATTAAGTTGGTATATCGTAGTACATTTTACATTTTAAATTCACACAATTTAATATGTAATGCGAAAAATATTGCGTGGATATTGTATACTACTAACATCCTACAATTTTTTCATAAGAGTAGGGCCTGAGCAAAAGCTCTTTAGCCCTAGGATGTTCGGCTACTTGTGTGGCGGTAAGTGAACCTGCTGGGCCTCGCGAGGCCCATATGCCATGGCCCACGTTTGTTATATTTTTATCCAGCCTGGTGTGCCGCAGGTGGCTGCCATTGGTTATAGGTGTTGTGCATGGCTCTAGCTACGTGTATATATACATATTACATACAATTTATTACATAGGCCTACATACAGATCTACATTAATTCTGGTATGGCAGGATGCATAGGAAATTTAAATTTATGATATTTCGGTGATTAAAAGAGATATCGACAAAATTTAAAATGGGTTTTGAAGGGTAAAACTAATACTTTCAGATGACGAAACTAATTTAGGAAAAACAATATTATTCGTGATGTAAAATAACCTCAAATATAGCCAAAAACAGTGTTTTTTGCACTGTAAGGTTAGAATATCTCGAAAACCTGACGTATAGGAAAAATTCTGAGCTCAGATTCGGATTCAACGCATCAAAGTTCTTCGGATGTGATAGGTCTGGTCTCTGGTTTTTGATTTTTTTCTATTTTTGTCGGCCTGTGTAATTGGCTGGCGGTGAACATTGGAAATCATTGTTCTATTTTCTACGTGAGCGGTCATCAATCACGACGTCAGATTGTGAGTAACACACGACGTTTGTCCGTTTTGCATGATGGTACGATCGCCTCGTAGAAAATAAATGGTACCAAGCCAGTAAAATCCAAAATATTATAAAACATAGCCAATGGCCAACAGTTTGGGTCACGCTTGCAAGAGTAGCTGCTAAGTATCAGGTCCATCGTATCAAAACCAGCTTCTCATCGTTGTAATGCAACATTTGATACCGCTACTTTTTGTAGGTGTCGACGTTGGATGTTTTGTACTCGGTGGACAGCAAAATACCGGCATCGTTCTTTTTTGGCACATAAGAACACAACGAAACTTGTTCACTATAATAGCCAAGCAATGTCTCTTTCAACGGATAATTTCGGGATATTCCAAACTACTCCGGTACAAACCGTTTGTTGTAGAGTGGCCACAATCACGAATCTCAATGTGTGCAATTCTTCAGCCAAGTCCAATGAAATAAATAAATTATCTCAATAAATTGCACTCCTAGTTTGATAAAATTTTTGTGTTAACGATAACTCGTTTTCCTTGCTCCACATATCGGTCGTCGCCAGCTAATTTTCGGTGTAGATCTCAACTTTCAGTGGATAATAGCTCACAAATCCACCATAATGTGTTGTAACATGTTTGGTGTATCAGCTTTCATACATCTGCCATACGTTTAAGAGCTGGGCCTCGCGAGGCCCAGCAGGTACACATATGATGTTACTACATAAACAGAACAGGTTTGTTGTGCAAAGTCAGCGTAAACGACCTATCTCTGGTTTTGTTACGTTCAGAAACCATGAGCGGTAGTTGGCAAGAGACCGTTTGGCACTCAGAGCTATGAAAAAAATTTGCCGACCACTTAAAGTCAAAATGGGTCTCGAAAAGCCCAGCCGAACATCCTAGGGTTAATTGTTAATATCTAATACGATCTGATTTTTGACATATCATTTTCTTCCGTTCGTCTTGCTTTCTTCTTCGCTTGCTATCTGGTAAACTAAAAGTAATTCATAAGTGAAGAACAAGGATGGCGATGTAATTAAGAACGATTACAAAAATTGTTAATATCTTCAAGAAAACTTTATTTGCTCTAACAGCTTTGCACCGCTTTGTCATAGAATCAAATAATTTTTGGCATTTCTCTGGGGTTGTATTTTTCCAGGCCTTCTTTGCCACATGGCCTAACTCCTCCAGATATGAAATTTTTCCATTTTGAACTGGTGCCAAAGATTTGCAAAATAATCCTACAAGAATAAGGTCAATGCCATAAGACATTTGAAAAAAAAAATAAATCTACAAATAACGTTCCTAGACCCCAACGTCTACGGAAAACGAATGAAATAACCGACCGAAGGATCATTTGCGGAGCAATATACAATTATTTTTTGACTTCCAAGGAAATTTGAAAAATTGTTTTTAGAGATAATTCCAATCCGCTAACATCGTGATCAATTTGAGAGAGATTGTGCGACAATCAACTTTTTGGGAGATCAGTACATCAAATGTCACAAAGTTTTCATTTTCCATCCCTGGTATAACTAGCTTTTCTGTTTTGTTTTTTATTGTTAAAATTTTTATGATGTTATTCCATACTGTACTCTGAACATTTAGCTCAGTAAAATAGTTTGTATTATTAATTATTTTACAATTTTTCGCCAGCGGCGTTGCTTTTAGACATTTACCCAAATTTTGTCTTATAAAGTGAAATCATAAGTAAGATCATATAAGTGAAAGATTTTATTGCAGCTCGAAATATTCGAGCATTATATATTATAGCTATTATACTGCTCAATCAATCAACGGGGTCTTTAATAAAGATCTTATTTAAGTTTTTAGTTAGTCGTAGTTCCAAAAATAGATCAGGTCTTTGAAAAATTATAAGAAACAATGAAGAGTTCCATACAAAGTATACCTGTACCTTTTACAATATGGAAATGTCGCTTGACGCCCAATTAACTATACCGTTTGTAAACAGAGATGGAATAAAAGATAATATGGCACTCAAAGAAAGCTTCTATTTGATAGCTTCATTCCGCTATTAAATATTTTTGACTTAATATTGTTTTGATCGTTGTTCTTAATTAATTCAAACAGTTTTTCAACGAAAAAAATGATTTTAAAAGACTTATTTTGCTTTAAAGAATGTTGTTACTTTACTAACAAGACAATGAAAAATATTAATCTAAGAACACAAACAAATTTTGGAACCTAAAATTGAAAAAATAATTTATTGCTGAGAAAAATTGTTAAAGTTTAAATTAAATTTCAACTGAATATTTTGACATCGAGACTTGAATAAGAAAAACATTTGGGTACTTATTAAGAAAATAAACAACAGTAAAACACAAAAAATCGATAAACACGTACTTTAATTAGGTCCAAAATCAACAGTCAGAAATAACAAAAATGTTTATATTGGAGCAAAAAAGATTGGAAGTTAACAAAAGACGTAACAAGAGAAATGAATTCGTAACAAAAATTCATAAATTCGCATCATCGAATCAGCTAATTACAAGCTACCGTGAAGAAAGTACCAGTGTCAGTATAAAGAGATACGAGTAGCATGACAAGGACATTGTGCCTAAGACAAGTACAAGTAGAAATGGTTGTAATGAGAATTAGATATAAACGGCAACATACGAAAGGTAATTAATAATGTGATCAGTATGGAGCAGGAGAAAAATGTTCTTGAATACACGTAGAACTGACTAAATAAAACAGAGAGTTGAATAAAATTATGAAACACAATGTCAACATACCGATAATTATTAAATAAAACTCACAATTTTCCTTTATTTGCCTTTAAAGTAGGCGCCATTTGTTGCAACGCACTTACGTCAGCGTTTTTTCATGTTTTTGAAATAATTTTTATAGCCGATTACCGCTTTTTCCTTCAGCTCCTTCCACAAATTTGGCCTTACGACTTCAATCGAGTCAAAGCGGGTTTTAGTTTTGGGAACATAAGAAAGTAATCTGGGGTCAGGTCTGGTTGATCGATGGTATTCATCAATGAATTAATTATCATTTGCATACTTTTGTTTATTATTTACTTTTCAGCAAGCCTTGATGTTTGAGTTGCCAGTATCCACAACTATTAAAAGCCATACATCTGGAAACGTTGTTTATCTGCAATAAAAAAAAATAAAAAACTTAAAGCCCATATAATATAAACTCAAAAAATAGTTGGTCTTAATGGTTTTGGAGTGAGTTAATAAAAATACTAGCCGCCCCTCTCCCTCCACAACCGACTAATACTCCAAGTTCGTGTATGTCTGGTGATTAATTGCAATAAAACACTCATGTTATTTGGATTCTGAGGAAAAAAAATGATAAATGATAACATTTTGTCTTTTAACAAAAGTGTGCGCGTTTTGTGTGAGAAATAGCGTCATAGGGTTGATTGGGGTTTGCTTTGTTAGCCAATAGTAGTAGTTCTATGGAATGACGTGGAAAAGATTACTCCAGTCTGAAAGTCTTTTGCAGAACACGTTCGTTGCTTACGTGCGTACGTGATGTTGAAAATTCATCATCAACAATTACAATATGTATACAACAACATGCATTGTAATACGAGTAGTAGGATATAACAGCAACTATACGAAATGAGATGTCGACTTGGGTTCTAACTTCTGGTAAGAGTTAAATTTTGAAGTTGATTATTGCTGCGTTCATTTATTGTTTGTTTTGGTAATGTTTAAGAATTAGTTCGCAAAGTTGTTTTTTTTTTCTTTTATTTTGTATTTTTTTGTTATTTATATTAAAGCAATAAAATATAAATTATATTGAATGGAATGAAAACTCCATTGCCTAAATTAATTGAACTTTAACTGTTGCATATTTGCTGATTAAAGTACTTAACCCATGGAGGTCTATCATCTCCTTTGCGTCAAAGTAAACAACTGACAGCTAATAATGTGTGATTCATTTAGAGTGACATTTTTCACTAGGGACTTTATGCGTGAGCCGTGTCAAACTGTCAAAGTATTTTTGTTCAATGTTGTTTGACAAATTGCAGTATTTGGGCTGAAGAGCCAACTGAAGAGGTTCAAGATATACCATTACATCCGGGTAAAATTGCGGGTTGGTATGGTTTATGGCGTGGTGAAAATATCGGTCCGTATACCTTCAAAAATAACGCCGGCCAAAAAGTAACCGTGGATGACGTTTTGTTTGCTTGACTTTGTCGGCGAAAAAGCTATATGTGCGTACAATGTTTTCATATATTTCCCATGATAAAAAGTTATTACGAAAATAACGGTTAAACAAAAGTATGCAAAATGCAAGCACGATTTGCAGAAAGTAATTTGGAATGTTGCTTTTGTTATTTGCTTTGAAAATAGTACCGTAGAGTGGCTTGGCAATGATGAAAAAAAAAAATTGACCTCATGTCATTTCTCTCTCATATTAATAAAAATCCACACTAAAATTTTAAGTGTAAAAATATTTGGGGTTTTTGAGAAAATCAGACTTGTTTTTTTTTTTTTCATAAAAAGCGCTATAACTCCGCCAATTTTCAAAAATTTTTAAAATTTCTTAAAAATTCTGGCATCAATTAATTATTTTGATTTGGATAGAAATGCGAATATTTTGAATACAATTTTCAGCGGTTTTTCTAGTTTTCACAATAATACTTTTAATGGGCATAACTTCGTAACAAAAATATTTTTTAATCAAATCGGGGGAATAAGAGTCCCCTTATATCCTCTGACGAACAACATATATAATCGGCAAGCAATTCTGAGATTTGAAGTTAGTCCGACTGCATGGTTTGAAATGGATTTGGTCTGTCTATAATGGTTGAATTTTAACCAATGTGCGAACTCTAGTATTTCGATATCTTTCGTTAAAAGCAAATTTTGAACTGATTTTGTTAAATATTCTTCTTCTGTTTTTTCTATCCCCTGACAGTATTTGGAGTTAATGACAATTACATTGAAGCAAATTCCAGCTAGACTTCCGTTTTAAGTCTCCGTTTAAGACTATATCTAATCTTAGACCGAAAGCAAGATGTTGTGTTAAGCGATTTGCAGTTTACCAGAGAAGGCATTTTTTATGAGCATTTAATTTGAAAACTGTTATGATAAAACTGCAATGAAAACTAAACTTCCTATAAAAGTAATCACGTTTAAGTTTTATAGCAAACAAAGTTTAGCTACTTAATATAAAATCCACTTGCAGAATTTTGTTATAACACTTTGAAAATGTAAATTATTATAACATTTCCTAGTTAAGAATTAAACTTACGGTGTCATAAGAGAAAATTTCAGCTAAGCATATGAAATTGCTCTTCTACTCAAACTGTTATACACTAAGATTTTTTAAAGTCTCTTTGCATAGATTTATCTTCTCTCTTTCTCAGTACAAATTTTCTCTATTTTTCGGAGTTTTTTCATGTTTCTCTATTACATTAATTTATTTCGATTGTGTTTTTATTTCGAAAATTGTATCCTTTGTGTTTGTAAATATAATTTAAAACGCTTTAAGCTTCGCATTTTTTGAGTTCCATAGTTACTACGTTTATAGTATACATTTGTTAGATATTAAATTTTGTGAATTTACTTAGATATATTTTTAGAAAAATAAAAATATGCAAATAAGTTTTCAAGAATATAACTAAATTCTGAGAAACAAAAAATTTTTTTTAAATGATGTTTAAAAAAAAAATCATTTTAAACGAAATTACCTTGCTAATTTTATAATGAGTTTCAATTTCTGTTAAATAAACCCATATTGAAACAAATAAAAAAAAACCGGAAAAATCAAACTAAAATGATTTTAATAGTTTTTTAAGGACGAACGTGCAAATACATGTATATATATTACTAAATACATATACATGTATGTATGTATGTACGTTAACAAAAAAATAATACCTTAATTATAAATCAGCATTACAATTTTAATTTTTATCTCTTTACGTGTAAACAGTATAGAAAATGTTGATGTAGGACTGACTCTGACTTATTCACCAGCACGCTGACCCATGTTTCCTCATACTACATATTATTGGTATCGGCATTTCATGGTATTTTTTGTTTATTTTTTCGATGTAACTTTAGTATTTCATTTCATTTAGAAGCGCGTTGATTTTCGAAAAACTTACACTATTACACATATTTACACACACACATACATACATATATATATACAAATTTCTGGAAAGAGCACATTTATAAACATAAACATGATACAGGATATATTTTATTCGATGGGTGGTGGTGGTTTGTTATCCTAAAGGAATTTTATATTTGAAACTGTTATACTAGACACGTTAGCTGTTGTAACTGTGACGTCATTAAATAAATTTTGCAGACGTGGAACATAGATAAAAGCTTTTGAGGAGCTTTTAGGCAAACTGTTAAATCGTAAGCGTACTTGTATTCTAAATCAAATTTATTTCACAAATACTGCATTTCAAAAATAAATTTTTTTTCCAAAAACTTTATATTATTATTATTATATTTGAATATATCTTTTTTGACATATTTAGATTCTGTTTTGCGTAAGATTGGTTCCATATGAATTCAAATTAAGTTTTCTTTATCTACATATAACAGGTTTGAATTTATGAACAACCATATTTCGTTTAGCTGAGTTAACGATATATTTAATTCAGTTGCACATAGCGAAATAACAAAAGGCGCTGTAAATATCTCCATCATCAGTACATATTGGAGAATTCTTTGAATACCCTATGTCTCGTGAGGAGATTATGGGCACCATAAAATAGGAGAAGGCAAGGAAAAAAAATTTTCGCTTGCAACTTAGAGTATCTGACTTATGTACATAGATCTTCCTCATGATCAGTGCTACCCACTACCACAACCAAACGCGCTCACGATAAGCATGTGTTAATGATTTGTTTTTTAATTCTGTATACGTGCACGTTTTCTTACGCTCTTTAAGCGCCTTATAGTTTTCATTTTAACACTTTCTGAGCGCCTGCTCGTTCGCTGGAGCGTAAAAATGAGAAAGATAAGGCGCTTAAAGAGCGTTAAAGAGAGTAAATAAGTGGACAAACTCTGGAAAAAAATTGGACATGCATGGAATGAATGTTTAATGAATTTTAACATGAAGGTGCGTCACTTTTTATAATTTGGATTATTTGATTAGTACAAACAAATTTCACACAAATATTAGGAATGATTCGAGCAAACTCTGAAAAAAAATTGGGAGAATTTCCTGTAAATCTCAATAAACAAAGCAAAAATGTTATACTCGTATAACAAGTAATGAATCAGAAATTAACGAAGGAGGCATACTAGTATTAAAGAGCACTTCAATGAAAACAAAAGGTACAAATCCGGACACAAGAGATGCAAATAAAAACATTGCTTGAAAATAAGTTTCAAGTCCCAGATCAAAAAGACTTTGAAGAGAAGCCCTGGAACGTAGATTCACTAGCTGCATTTTTAAAACAGTCCCACTACCCTGTTTAGGAGAGGTTAAGAAACCATTTAAGAAGTTTTGTTCTTAAGCGGTTACTGGATTATTTTCGGATTTTTAAAGGCAGTGGGTGACATTATGGTAGGGCGCATAAATCAAATATTAACTCAATTTTCAGAGAATCGAATGCCTGTCTGACAATTAGAGTATCTGTATCGTACAGCTCGTTTATAAAAAGCAGATCCTATGTCTTGCAAGAAATAATGGCATTTAAATGTAATATTCAAGATCCTGTCCAACGGACCTGATAAAATCAATCCAGCTATGCTTAATTCAAACAAGCACTATCGTTTACAAGTCTGTCTATCTGCTGGAGATATGACAAATCGAGTAGGTACAGTGATTAAGGCAAAATTATGTCTGTTAATAAGCCAACAACTGTCCACAGTTTGAAACCAAATATTAACCATCGCTTGAAATACACGCTAACTTCATAAACGTCAATAGCATAAGAAAAGTAAACTTAGCAACCGTAGTAGTTTCGGACTATTTGTCTTGAAACTCCTCTTCCAAAAGACTGTATGAAGCTGAGTGCTGGGCAATGATCAGAATATGTTCTTTTGACAGATTTATAAACCGTTCAATGACTTAGATGTTGTTAAAGGAAAACGCGTACGACTGAATCAACTGAAAACACTCGCAACACTCCCGACAAAGTAATCTTTAATTCGAAGCCTCAAGAAAAGGGAGATCGAAACTTCATTTCAGAAACCAGGTAAATGGCGGAATACAAAAATTAGTGAGAACTTGCATTCCTTATTTAACGCCATGAAACATCATTTATTGGAAGCCGCATAAAGCAAAGTAATAGGGAACGAAAGAGACACCAGACACAATGGTTCATCGCCGACACTTTTCAGGAAGAATTAAAATGCATGATTGTTACTCCTAGACTACAACGCAGCGTTCAGGAAGGTTTGCTGCCCAAAAAAATATCGTTAATTTACAAACATAATAACACCATAAGATTTCGGCTTATTAAAATGTTATCTAAATTATTTTAATTTCCCCTAAGCTAACAAATTAATTTAAAAAGAAGACATGAAATCTATCTGGGTAAACATTCATACATGAGCACAAATATTTATTTATGCAAACAAAGCCATGACAGACGTGTTACAATTAATTTAATTTAACGAGATTTCATGCGTGTGTATCAGCTGTAAAAACATATAATACCATCCAGATTTAGACTTTTCTGTCTTTGCCACCTAATTTAATATACAAGATACCAATTTCGCGTGGTTAGCTAAAAGAAGCAAATTAAAATCAGCGTCAACTTTTGCTTAACAACGGATTATAGGCAACTAAAAAAAAAGTGATTGTTTTTGTTGCTCTTGTCAGTTGCCATTGTTGCCGATGTTATCTGGTAACATATGCGTACATGTTGCCTGACAATGAGCCGCATATGAATATTTATGCTAACATATATAAAATTGATGCCACTGTCTGCTGCTGCTGCTGATATTGTTACTGCCTACTACCAACTTGATATATGAGTACCGGCATAGTAACGACAAGGATATAGGGAATTATCCATAAATGACTTAAATGCGTATAAGATTAGATTAATATAGGAATGCCTGGTAGAAATCTACTCAATTAGATAAAGGAAGTCCCTACAAAAGACTTATTTTCTTTTCAGACAGTATTATTACCATTCAAGCTGAATGAATCAAGTGAATGTATAGGTTGTCATTCAAGTCATCTTATACTTCGACCACGTCTAAAATAACGATTTGGTTTGTTTTTTTCTCGACCTGTTTGGCTGTGAATTAAATTTTAAAAAAATGTACAGAAAAACGTCAAGTGCTCAAACATTATTCATACCTTTGCTCTGGCACAGGATATTTTAGTGAAATATATGTTAGATTAGATGCTGACCTTGATGATTGCTCTGAGTTTGAGATAGACATGATGATACAGAAAATCAAAGGCTCTCAAGCTGAGGATACATTAAATTTATTGGCTATTCCGTGGCGTTAAAGAGTCCACGTGATGGAAGCAGGCATTATGGTGGTAGAAAGGATTAAAAATTTTATTCTTTACATTCTTTAATTTTTGCGTGAAATTGCCCCTGTGGTAACTAATGGTAGAACTATATATGTACTACATTTGCCTGCTACTGTTACTGTGTAGGAGGTGTGGCAGACAGTGCAACTTTAAGAGCGTTATTTGTATAAATTATTGAAAGCTAATAAATTGTAACAAAATGCCGAATTGAGGCAGTAGCTATGAAAATTGCGTGTCAGACGTGGCTATATAAAATAAATTTAATATAATTTAAGGCATTTCAAAGGCAACACCATCAGCAAACCCTAACAACCAACAACAACAACAACAACAGTTCAAGCAAAGTGGTTAATTTATAAAGCCATGAGTAAATCTGGTTGTCTGTGTATGTATGTATATATTTTGACGTATGTGTGTGTATTTAATTGTCTTATATTGAGGTTGGCTAATTGCATAAATGCTTTGTTAATAAATCTGTGTAACAATAAACGCGTGAAAATTCATTAAATATTTACATGACAAGTTGGAAGATTCATTGCGTATACGTAGAAAGATGAATACATAAGATTGATTTGAAAATTTTTGTTGTTTTTGATTAAGAGCCCTAACATATTTTCTAAAAAACAAAACACAAAGTGGTTTCCATCCAATCCGATGGATTCTATTTTTAAGGCAATTTTAGTAAGACTCTATGTCGGAATTTCAATGTCTTAAGTTTTCTTCATTATTGAGTTCAAATTTGAAGGCAGACTTTCTTAGTCGTAGGACTTCTAAGTAATAAGTCACCATTGACATACATATTATTAATTCCATCTGTGCGTAGGTACTTATACTTAAGCTAATAAAACGTACTTTTACTCGGACTGTAAGATCTATAACTTTTGTAAAGAACTTTTTTGGCGGGATTATATTGAACAGGAAATATTTCTTTAAGAAAATATTTTTTTTTTTTCATCAGTATACCTTTGCTTTCAATTTGTATACCTTTTGGTATTGCTCAAATTTTTCTTGTTGCGAACGACGATACATCACTTATCGAGAAAACGATTTTGTGATATTTCGGAGAAAAAAAGATATCGATATAATTCAAAATTGGATTTGAAGGGAAATGATTAAATTTTTCAACCATCAAGTTAAATATATTTGGAAAAATTTTGTTTCCCTAAAATAAACATACGAAGTTGACCAAAATGGACGATTTGGACATTTTTTAAGATAGTTATACATATTCGTGCGATCTCAAATCAGTAAGATGACATCTAATTTGTTTCAAAGGCATAAAAATCAGCATTCTGTAGACCTGTATTATATATTCTTAATACAGTTAAAGTCCATGCTTACATTTTAGCGCAAAAAAATCAAATTTCCCGAACTATTAAGCTCATATTAAAGAACAAGTACCGGGATTCTGGGAATCATTGCTAAAAAAATAATACACTGAATCAACTTTTATGTAAATTTTAATGTTCCACTCAATTCCGTTAATGTAAATATATCCGTTTTTGTTAATATTTCCACTTCTGTATGCTACATATGTACATACCTCGCATATGTGAACGTATTCCCATATCTTATCACAATTTTACAACTTTTTACCATTTCTGTGATTTTGTGTTTTTGTCTTTCTATTCTCCAGCAATTCCAGTTCTATTTTTTTTCTCTAGTTGCTCTATGTTTTCTGTTCATTCTTTTATTAAATTTATTTCATGAATATTCAAATTCAGTGCATTTTCACATTTCCCTTTTACTGGTTTAATCTGCAAGGATTTGCACTTCCTTGTCGTACATAATGAGCAGAGGAATTGGTTGAAATAAATGGGAATGAAGAATGAGAAGGATACGTGTTTATTTTTAAAGTTGTAAGGCAAGATGTACTCATGCTGTGATAAGCTCGAATTGGTCAGATTTTATTTCACTGATTTTACTTTACAAAGTAAAAATAAATAAATAAAATATTCAGTGTCAAAATGGTTCCATCAAAAAAGATATTTGTTTTTTAAGGCGGTGCCTCGCCCCTAACAGGAAAATACGTTTTCATTGTTAAACTATGTAATAAAGTAATTTTTATGAAGTTTGATCAGAGATCAATCCTAAGGAAAGGTATTTGTTTTAAGTTGGATGGTGCCACACCTCTAACCAGAAAATGTGTCTTCACAACTCAACTAATGGAACGATTTTGATGAACTTTGGCCCCTAACCAGAAAATATGTTTTCACAGCTAAACTAAAAATGGAACGAGTTTGGTTGAGATAGATCAAGCACTAAAGAAGGTATCATACGTAGGTATATACCTACAACATAATGCATATCATGATTTTTATTTTTAGGTTAGATAGTTGGGCATCTTACTTGCTGTATATGTGGGGAAACAGAAAGACTTCTTATTCCCAGACGACGTACATTTCGTAACCGTATGTCAAATATCACTTCAAAATGTAAAGCAGTATGTAGATTTTGCTTATAAATATCTAAAATTGGAGAAGATAAGCCGTATTAGAGCTTACAGCTTAAGAATTAAGTAATCAAACAACTGAAAAACGAATGACGACACGAGAGGTTTATACTTTATATGTTTTTGATGTTGTTATAAGCTGTAATTTATGCTGTTGTTGGTGTAATTGCCAAGCATATATCCGATGCATAAGCATGCTTCTTCAGCAAATTTTAGCCAAAATGAAAATAAAAGGATTCTCGCGCGTAACGCCCGCATACAGAGCTTGAGCTTAGTCAGACAAGTGCAAGTGTATTTTTGTAATTTTTGCATTTCCATTTCCAGTTTTTGCGAGTAAGTAAAATGCAAATTGAGCTACATATGCGATAACTGAACTTTCAATCTTTTATTTCCTCATTGTGTACTTATCGTACCATGTATTTGTACTTTATAGTTGCTAAATTCTTTGTTACGGTCTGATTAACAAATTAGAGCTGCTTGCAATTTCATTAGCTATTGATTTTGTTAGTTCGGCGTACAATATAGTTGATATATATTTCTTTAAAAAAATACACGATACTAAAATTATGGCATTCAAAAAAAATCATTACTAACTTGGACTGATAGAAATAATTTCACTGAAAGATTTTATTTGATAGATCTCATGTTTGCTGAAATCAATATGGCAGCAAGCACAGTGCTCCACTCAAACAGCACTGTTTAAAGCTAAAGATGCTATAGAAATGCGTATCACGATGAAGTGGCAGATGTCAAATTAATTTTTTTAGAAATAACTTTTGTTTCCACTAACTTTTCACATTCAATGAAGAATTGGAAGACCGCAGAAGAATCTTCTACATATGTATGTCCGAGCATAAAATGTTGATGTTCGAACTTGAGTCAGTTTTCGCAATAGCTCACAAATAGACCAAAGTTTCAAAAACTCAGCCAATCAACTGCATGGGTAGGAATTTGTTACCAACTGCAGATTAAGTACCAGATAGTCCTTTAGAAATACAATTTTTCGGAGATCATAATCGTTCACCCTCTATGCAATAGCACTCAAGACAAAAATATCCCAAAGCCATATAACATCTCTAAATACCAACACAACAGCGGCCGCAGATCACAAAGTTGTTGAAATAATGAAAGCCTCATCCGAGTTCAACATAAAATTTTGTGCATTCTTTCATTATCTAAACATGTTTCGTGTATCACTAAACGTTTTTGATAGTGCTGTACAGTCAAAGTTTTTCAGTTCATTGTGAAGTCTTTGCTCTTGCACTACTGCAAGATGTGGCTCCTTCACAAATTAAAAGTGCCTACCAGCAATTGTGTTAACCAAATTCTAAAAATTTGTTCAATCTTCGTACAAAATGGAATATGTTAAACAAATACTTTTTCTTTTAAAACTAAATAAATAACTAAAATTTTGACATGAACAAATATAATTAAGATGCTACTTAAATTTAATCTTTAGATAATCATATATGTAACTCTGCTTCAATTCTCCGTTTCACAACCACCTCAGTCAAACATTTCCCCCATTGTCTAACAGAGCATTAATATCCGACCAGCAAAAGTTTTCATATTTTAATTTCTTCTCTGAAACTTATACGTTTTAATCGCCTAAAATACTGCAATTTTATTGGTTTCAACCACATGAGAAACCACTAAGGGAAACCAAATTCTGAACCAAATTAAATCCAACTCTGGTAAAACCAAAAATTTAGGCAATCCCTAAATGGAATGGAATGCGAAAAACGTAAATGAAATGAAAATGTTAAAGTTAACCAAATTTCAATATACGACGAGTAGGTAGGTACTACTTTTAAATGCGAATGAAATGCGGCGGTATTGGCAACAGCATCAGCAACAACAAAAATCAACTCCAGAAAGCACCTATTAGAAGCAGGCCAGAAATAATTGAAACAGAATGTGGCATAGGAGACTGTGCAAAAGTTTCATTTTGTGACGACGATGATGATGATGTTGAGGTTGAAAAACCATATTCTCCACTTTGAGAAGTCGAGACGATGCCAGGTTAAAAAATAACATCAACAGCGACAACACAACACAACAACAATAACATTATAATTAACTTTCGTTAGGTTAAGTGATGTTTTTCACCGAGCCGCTTGTATTGCAAATTGTCGCCCAAGGCGTTGCATTCTGTTCCATTATGGACCCACAGACCACAGACTTTAATGCCGGCTGCTGCTTGTGTAGGCTGGCAGGTGTTAGCTGAGTCTGACGGCGATGAGGTTGATGTTGATGTTGATGCGGACGATGCGATGAGTAAGTGTGATTTTGTTGCGCTTGGTTGTTTGTTGAGGTTGCACAGTATCGGTGAAATTGTTCACTTGCACGTCAAAAGTGATGACGATAAGGCACATTGTTTTGAGAATAAACGAAAATTTTTATAAAATTTCTAATAATTTGTTTCTGTTCGATTTTATCGGGATAAGAACAAATTAAACTATTAATGTCATCTTGTTGCAACTGTTGAAAGATTCAATCCAAATTCAAATTTCTCTTAGTCCCAGAGTCAAAGTTAAGCAACTGATAAAAAATTCTTAGGAGGCGATTCTGTTCAAGAATAGTCATACAAAATGAGTATAACCTGTAGGTTAGATTAAAAAGGTCGCTTTCATATAACAAGCTTCACTAATTTTTCAAAACGCTAATGTACTGAAAAAAGTAAAAATATATTTTTTAAGTATATACATCACTGGTAGGAAATGAGGCAATGCCACACCCCTGATACAAGAGAAAGATAAATAGATCATGTCTCAGTCAGCTATTTGACTCAGTTGAATGAGACTTGGTATATATAAAAAATCAAAAACAAAAGTGCCACACCTCTCATAAGAGAAAAAAATAATTGACGCATGTTTTTTTACGTTCTTTGTGCCTTCTCGTTCTCTTTGAGCGCCTGCTCGTTCTCTGGGCAGCACCGCTCATAAACATCCCTACACTGAGAAAAAAAATCAATTAGGACCTGGTTAATTCAACTAGGAGACGTAATGCTTTGGCGAATAGTTAAAATATTGTTATTTCAACCAGAAATCTGATTGAAAATAACAAAAATGAATAAAGTTAATTAAACTCAGTTGAGGCTTGTTAATAATATTAACCTGGCACCTATTTAAATTGACCACGAATCTATTTTAATAACTAGGAAATTGCAAAAAATTTCAAAAAATTACACAAAGCCACTTTTATTTTACTGGCCGTTTATATGACCATTCCTAGGACCCACTGATTGGCATCTCTCTTGTCTAGATCGGACCAACTTTAGTATCCACCTATAAATGCTTTTTCATATGGATTATTAACTTTTTCTTGGACAGCTCGGAAATCCAAACCCATTTACTCATTTTATTTATTTTATTGGCTCCGTTTCTATGACCATTACTAGGACCCATCATCGATTGACACCAACTTTCATTTCCTTTATTCCCATATTTGCCCTAAATTTCTTTATCAGCATGTGCTATTGCGCCACACACAGGCGCCAGAGAGCCAGCCTGGCAACATTCACAGATCTTTACTATGTATCTATATTTGATGTCATATATATACAATTCTGAAAGCAAAAAAGTAATAACGAATCATAAAACTTCATTTAGATTTCATTCTCATTTACGCCGAAAAATATGCAACATATTCATTACAATGAAATCTAAATGAAGTTTTATGATTCATTATTACTTTTTTGCTTTCAAAATTGTATATATACGACATAAAATTTAGATACATTTCTATAAAAAAAACTCAATGTTTATCAGCGTTGTAGTTATTTCCTGTTAAATTTATTAATTTCCTTGTTAAAAATATTGAAACACAAAAAAATTAACTAAAAACAAATTAACCATTACCCATTATGCCGTCTGTTTAAAAAAATCAATTTTCTTTTCCTTCAGTGTAGTCACATAACGTAATATGTGATCGACCCCTTAGTTGGCTTAATCTTGGCTATCAAAGCTTCGTGGTTTATAAGGAATGCAAAGCGAAAACAGTTTTTTTTTTCTTCAGAAAATACATGACATCATTCCACTGTACAACATTTACGGTAGCATAGCGATGATGACGATGACGTCGACAAAACCATGACAATGAACATGGCAGGTGTATAACAACAGCAACAACACCGGCAACATAATCATCAAGAGCAACAACATACAGCCTTGACTATATTAGACAGGAGCAACAAAAATAGAGAAAAAAAAGTATAAAATATCTTCCTTTAAATGGTGCTTGAATTTTGTTAGTTTGGTTATAGTTTGACTTTATGTGTTGGCGCCTTGTTGTTGCTGGTTATAACTGCTGGTGTTAGTGTGCGCATTGAAACATCAGGTGTTTGTCTAAAAGTTTCCAACAACTGCAGATGTTCCAAAATAGAGAAGCTTGTGGTTCTTCGAATGCTTCTAAATGACCCTTCACACTCTTCTGGCTTTCGTTTTGTTATTTTTGCCACCCTCTTGTACATTTTAATGACTATTTGTTATTGTTATGAATTTGTTTAGTAATTTTCGAAGCTTCTGCGGAAATAAAAAAACAAGAAACTGAAACCTGTAAACCTAAAATGCAAACATTTTGCTCTTTGTTAAGAAGAGTCTAGTTTTTGTTGGTGTTGTCATTATTGTTTTCATATCTCTTGGCAAATTGCTAAAGGTTTTACCATAAAAGATTTCAACTTCAAATTAAATAGTTTTTTTTTCTGGGTTACGGATATACGAAGGTTACTGCTTAGCATGTGAGGTGTCGAAGGTCATTATGTTGACTCGACTCAATTTTTGCATATAGCTACTATAGGAGTTTATCATTCACTTTAACTGTTTGAGAAGTTTGGTTTTCAAAAAGACCATCCTAAGGGTTGGATGGGGGAAAAAAACATTGTTTGTGTTAATTAAAAGCTGCAATTAATTGAAGTGTTTTTAACTTAAATGGTTTATTTATGTAATTGGGAATAAATGGACTTACAACATTTTGGGCAGACTTGTTCGTAATCAATTACATTTGGTAATTAATTATTCATGCAATTACAATTACTTGTAATTTGTAATTGAAATTTTTCAATTACAATTACATTTATAGTAATTGAAAATTTCGAAAATATTTCAATTACAATTACTTGTAATTATAATTGAAATATTCTCAATTACAAATTACTGTAATCCAAAATATGTAGTTGAAAAGCAAAGTAATTGAACGAAATTTGAAATGGATTACTTTTAGCTGTAATTTCCTATTTTTCAAGTAATCAATTACAAGATATACAAACACAAATGCATAAATACATATCCGTAGATACACATATGGGTATTTCTACAGACTTGGCTCATTGTGTAGTACTGGGGGAGGACTATATTTAGGAAAAATAACAGGGTCGATCGAGCATGCTGTCCCAGGATATTAGCCAATTTAAAGCGATACGGACGTGATACATAATGGAAGTGCTTTTGAGGCGCATTCTCAAATATGCGAATTTCAGCGAAATATTGTTGATAAATTTTTTTTTCTAAAATTGGCAAAATAAAGCTGAATAAGGTAGGTGTTCGAGTAACTTTTGTATATAAGACATACGAAAACCAATGCAATTTTTGAATTCATGGGATATTCTGAATATTTTTCTATTTTTCAATCAAGTGTGGTGAAAAGCTTAAGCAAACTGTAATAAGGTCATTTATACAGGTTCAACAAGCATTAAACTTGGTGAAAGGCTAGAGCTCAAATTTTTTTACATTCCCATATAAATCATATGCAATAACATAAATTTTTTTTGTGAATTTTATCGCTTGAAAGAAATTTTTTTCAAATTTTAATAAATGTAATTGCTGAAAAATGTGTGATCAATTACATTTTCGTTTCAAATTACTTGGCAAAAGTAATAGATTACAACTTTCTAAAAGATTACATTTTCATGCATTACTAATCCAATTACAAAAGTAATTAGAATTGCATGTAATTGTAATTTTAAATTACATGTAATTGAAATTAATGTAATTGAAAAATTTCAATTACAATTAATTTTAATTTATTTTTTGAATTAAAAGTAATGATTACTTGTAATTGTAATTGAAAGAAATGTAATTCAAAAATACCCAAGTCTGATTTTGGGTCAACTTTGCACGAAAACTTTTAGCGATTTTTCAGAGATTTTAGTGCATTAGTGAAATTAAAAGTCATACTATTGCATAAAGCGTTTCAAAGCTTTTGCTTAAATTGGATTACCTTCAATAAATGAAGAGCTGAGATTCAAAACCCGCCAAGTCCATATTTTACGTAAGGAGAAAAACGCAAAAAATGTATACCATTGAATTTAACTACATAGTAAAAACTGATTGATTGATCCATTGAAATGGTTGTCAAAAGCTATTAAAATTCTGATTTTTCATTACATTTTATGACCTAATTTAAAAGAACTATTATAAAAAAACGTTTGCGCTTGGCGGGTTTTGAAACAAAAAATGTGGACTTGGCGGGTTTTGAAATTAAAAATCTGGACTTGGTGGGTTTTGAAAGTGAAACTTCGGGACTTGGCGGATTTTGAAAAATAATAATAAAAATTTCATAGTCAATTTAAATAGATACCTGGTCAATTTAAATAAATGCCTCGTTAATATTATTAACAATCCTCAATTGAGTTTAACTTTATAGATTTGAATTAACTAGATTCATTTTAGTTATTTTCAATCAGATTTATGGTTGAAATAACAATATTTTCTTTTAACAATATTTTAACTTGGCGCCAAAACATTGCGTCTCCTAGTTGAATTACCCAGGTCCTAGTTGATTTTTTTCTCAGTGTAGTTATTTTTGCATGTTGAGTAAACGGAATATCTCGGTAGGGGCGACAATTACCTCATTACCCCGGGTGCACAATGTGCACGGTACGCCACTGTAGCTGGGCGTCTAGCTATTTTTCAATCTTCTAAATCTATTGGCGTGATAAATCTTGTGACTAAAAATGGATTTAGGACGGGTCCGTGGGCAAAATTAGTAAAAACGATCGCAAAGTACCTTGCTTTAACAGTGTGTTATAACGTTAAACTAAACACAGCATATGTTTTCAATGTTTAATGGGGCATACTGATTCGGTTTTGATACCGCAGTTAAAATGTTTGCAAACTTTATATTTGTCCATTATAGAAGTAAATCTAACAATAATTTTCAGAGATAAAATTTTTTCCTCGATATAATACTGACATTATAATGAGCGTAATACACAATAACTTAAGTTTTAGTAAAAGTATGCAACATTATTTTCAATTTGCGACATATCCATTTAGCACAACTTTCTATTTGCCAAATAACCGAAATGGACAACATTGCTGCACTAACCATAGATCATCAGCCTTAGTTTCAATTTCAACAACAGCATCAACGGTGGTTACGACCGTTGCCAATATGGATGGTTACGCACTGTGTCGTATATTAAAAACGCAAAACTCTCCGCCAACAACGAAAAACAAAAAAAAAAAAAAAATCACAACTCAGCAACCATTGTGTTGTTGTTGCAGTGGTTTTGTATCAGTCTAATTACAAAAGTTTTTTAATAAAAGTAAATCGCAATTTTTCTACATTATAAGTGAAATGTTTTTTCTGACTTTTTGTTTTGTTTTTTTTTTTTTTTTGTTTTATTGCTGTTGTATTTTTCTTGACTTGTCGGCCGGCTGTCAAATCCATTTTGATTTCAACTTTGAGTGGTGGGAGTTGGACTGATTGAAATCAGAGTGTGCGATGGTAACGGGAACTTAAAATATCGATATTGCTGTCCGGACAACCAAATTATTTTTTCCGAAAAAAGTAATGCTATCTTTATATGTTTGTCACATAAGCTTTTCCTGCTATTCCACTCTAAAATTTATGAAGATGTTGCTGAAGAGTTGTGTTTCCAATAATGCACATTTTATTTTTAAAAATTGTTGCGAAACGTTCCGAACTTCAAAATCATTTTAAATTATCTCTCTTGCGATTACGAGTGAGTTGAATACAGTGCACAGCGTGCACCAGATAGCCAGCTATCGGTGGATACACCCATACATATATGGTATTATATACGACGACGCTATACGAAGAGAAAAGTTCAATCAAGAAGCTGATTTGACACAAACATACTCGTATTGAGCGAATTGGGAAACATTACAAATAAAAGAGTCTTCAATTCAGAATTTTCAGATTCGAAAAGAATATTACTATTATCTACAATATAAGAGAGTATTCACCTAGGGTTAGATAAGATAGAGCCGTTTTAGCCAATTGTAGCTAACTAAGTTAGTTTTTAAATAAATAACTCATAGCTAAAGAATATTTTTATACCATCTATCGATACATTTTCAGTATCATACGATTTCCTGCCTAGAAAAAAGTGCGGCAAAGTTTATGACCAGCACAAGGAATCAGCGAACGAGCCAACGTCATGACATTTTATTTGCAGGCTTTGTAATGGCGGAATTTTATTTTTATTTTATATCTCGGCTGCGGCTGATATTTTGTAACTGTTAAATTTAGCAATATGGCTGCCTGGCCGATGAAACTTATAGACAGCAACATTGGGCGCACAACGGAAGCGGAAGCAAAAATGGCAACAGCCACAACAACAAAAATAAGCCAATGAAAGTCGAAAGAAGAAATGGATTTGGTGTAATTATTGCGGAGAGGTGATGAGTTTTTTTTTTCTGAATGCCAGAAGTTGTAAATGCAGCCACTTATTGACAACTAAGTGTGCATTAAGCGGCACAAATATGGCGGCGATTACGATTACTGCCAACTACAGTATGGTGGGGGTTTGAAAACGAATGAGCAATGCACAAAAAAAGTGGCAGCACTTGTTAAATTGTAATTTTCAAATTGCTATTTGAAAGCGACTACAATAGCAATGTCTGACAGGTGAATTTTTGCTATGTCGACAAAGTATTCCAATGTATTTCTGCTAAAATATAAATAATTGCCCAGAATAATTTTTCTTTATTTAAAAGATGTAAAATAAAATTATGATACGGGGTCACGCTGGTTGCTGACAGAAATGCTGTAAGTTCTTTTGACAATAACCATTTCTCACACCTTCAATGATAATGGCAATAAGCTTATAGGACTGTATTAGTCGACTTTTGCTTATGCCTTGCCAGATTTCAACAACCTTAAGATCTGTTTTACTTTCCAGAATTTAAAAATACTGTCAACAGTGGCATAGCGTGAACATATGGCACCCGGGACGGAAAACTAATGTGCCGCCTCCTGCCTTAAAAAAACAGAATGTTTTCCATCCAATATATAAAAATTTCTAAATAAAGGTCATCACTCAACCTCACAAAACCCTAGTAAAATTGAAATATATTAGAGTTGAAAATAAAGAAAATTTTAATTTACGATGAACATTTTGCCGCCCGCAAAGCCTTTGCGTTCGGCGCGACAACCCCTAACATCGCCAAAGCCTTAGCGCCCAGGGTGAAAATGGCGCAAAACAGTTCTTTCCAGGGTTCCTTCCCATTATGAATTTTAAAATTTTTTTTCGACCTTTTCTAAGAGTTTGGTAAAAACAATTTTCTAGATTCGTGCCAAAAACTTTCAGAGTGTGGAGCCTGCTATACTGCGCTCAGAAGCGGAAAGGACGCATCTAAGAAAATGCGTTTCGAGATAACTGATATTTTGTTTATGTCAATTTTCTTAGGAGGTTTTGTATAGGTTTGAACTAAGATACTGGCATTCGGCGTAACTCATTAGATGCCTAATTTCTTAAGCTATCCGATGCCACAGGAAAATGCATTTTTTTGAGATACGCCCTTTCCGCTTCTGAGGGCATTATAGTGGTGTTCAAAATACATTTTCAACCTTTTCAGAGCAGTGCCTTCCGAGGTCCAGGCCAGCCGCTAGTGATATTCCAAGTCCATTTTACACCTTGATTGAAATTTTTTTTCCGGGAATGCTTCCAAGCCAGTCGTTTCTATACTCCAGGCAGGCCTTTAGCGATGTTCAAAATCGAATTTTGAGCTTTCACATTGATTGGGACAAAATTTTTTTTTCAGGCATGTGCTCAAAACGATTCCTTCCGAAGTGATGTTCAAAGTCCAGCTTTGACTTTTCCAACCGCTTGGCAAAAAAATAAATTAACAAGAAATAAACCGAAAACGACCGTTTCCATGGTATGGGACCACTTCTAGAAATGTGTGAAATCTATGCTTAATCTTTCCCATTGATGTGTGCAAAAAAAAAAATTCAGTAAATTGACCAAAAAATCTTCTTCAGGAGCTTGGATCTGGACCGAATTTAGTTATTACTATTATTTGTTATCGACTATTCTCAATCGAATGGTGGACATTTTTTTTTCCAAAATAAGATGCTTTAACGAGTCGGTTTGCTTACGAAGTGGAGAACAAACGGACCCGATAGAGCCCGTCATATTATTTTTTAGTTCTAAATTTTTCTGAACAATCACATTAGTATTTAATCGTGTTTGGTATTGCATAATTTTGTCCATTTGTCCTATTTGTCTTCGATTGTGTGCACAATTTTAAATGTCACAGCAATCACAATAAAAGCAGCAATGATAACAATAACAGTGACAGCAATTGCCATAACAACAACATCATACCGCTCATTCATTTATCAGGAGAGCTTGCAATGATGCTGCCATCACTATGCTGCCAGTGTTGCAATTCCACTTGCATAATTAGCTACTTTAAATATTACTGTCATTAATATTCTTTTTTTTTCTCTGCTATTACTTGCTTAATTACTTACTCCCAAAGTAATGAACGTTTTATTTTTATTAAGTTGGCGGCTGAAAGAGTATGCTGTAGAGTTCTCATTTGCATTTCAATTTGTTGTTGTTGCAGTTATTGCTGTTGTTGTGGTAATTATTACAATAGCTCTGCTGCATGATGATGCTTTTGTTTGTTGTTGTTGTCGGCATTTATTGTTGAGCAACAAGTGGTAAACATTTTGACAGAATTACTCTTCATTTTCTTTTTGCCAGCATTTTGTTTGTTGTTGGCAGTTGTTGTAATTGCAATTTTTGTTATTACTGTTGCTGCTGCTGCTGCTGTCACTATTTTACGCCAATTGCCTACATAACAATAACAGCAATGACACATAAAATTATGCGTTCCAAAAATGGCAATTTTTTTTATTGCTGATGAATATGCTGGCTATTTGCCCCATTGTTGTCTTAAATGAATTTTCACGTTTACTGCTGTCCACAATTACGCCAAAAATGGCAAAAGTCTGTCACGACATGTGGTTGGGTAGTAGATATGTGCTAGTCAATCCATCTGTGATTCAGGCTTTTTAAATTTTTTATTAAAATTATGTTTGAAACAAAAAATTTAAAACACTACAAGCATGCTGAACTGAAAGCAAATTTAAATGTGATAAAATAGCTTACAACAACAAGTACTTTTTTGTCGTATTCTAAATGCTTGTTAATAATACCCTACACTCAGGGTATATGTATTCACTTTGTCATTCTCTTTGTAACTCTTTTCATCACCACTACACGGTTGAAAAAATAAGTATAAATTTTATACGAAAATCGGTTTAAAGGTGGTTTTATATGAATTTAGGTATAAATTTAATAAGTCGTCAACATATGAAAACCAGCTATACTCACAGTTATTGATTTTTATACCGAAAAAGTATAAATATATTGTAGGAATGCAAATTGAAATTGTTTAATAAGTTTGACTTATAAAATTGTATACATTTTACTTATAAATAAGTTTTCTACCTTATACATATATATTTTGACAAGCAAAAAACACGCGCTACGAATCCTGCAATCATTCTATTGCTGAAGAGTGGAACAAATATCAAAGTTATATATTTACTGTAGTTAAAAATTGTGGCAAATTAATTTTATACACAGAAGCAGAAAGAGATAAAGGTACAAAAATACACAATTTTGAGAATATTATTTTGCCTAGAAAATGTAAGGGAGTTGAATTTAAGCACTGTACCTTACACTAGCGCTTTAAATGTTTTCGAAACTGTTACCTCAAGGAAATCAAATAAAAATTATGTAATTAGTAAATGTAAGTCTTTTTCCAATGTATGTACATAAATAAAAGTTTTTTGAAAAAAAATGCATTTTAATTTATTTAGTTACAAAAATGATTTGAGTATATGCTATCTATGCATGTATAATTTTTATAAGAAGGCAGTATTAAATTTTATAGGTTTACCTATAAACTAATTCTATACTTTTCAGTATAAAATTTAATATTTATTCGTATACAATTTCATAACGTTTCAACGTATAGAATTTATACGTCTACTTATGAACTTATTCTATACTTTTCAGAATGAAAAAAAAAAATATGATATTCATATAAAATTTTATAACTATGCTACTTATAGAATCTATACGATTTTCTTATGGATTTATATGAATAACTAAAAGTTATTAATTTTATACTGAAATTTTCAACCGTGTAGATATAACAAATCAAAAATGTCCCAAAACAGTTGACCTTAATCGGCTTAACACTGCTAAGAGCAATAAAATTCGTGTCGAAAAAACTGTTGTGACTCGTTTGGGGCAACGCTTTAAGGCAACAGTAATTGGTTTTGATATATGAAAAGAAACCGCAGTTGAAAAACTTGAAAACGGCACTTAAACCACTTTAAATCTCTAACAGCCACAAACAAACACTCACTTACAGAGAAAGAACAACAACCCAGCGAGGAAAGTAAGTAATAAGACAGTATAATGAAGCAGTTGCTTTGTAGATAGTTATAGAAAAAATATAAATTCATTTACAGATTCAAAAATAAAGGCAGGATAAAGATTTTTATCTCTGAGCTCTTACTCAGTTAATTGCGATGAAATATTACCAAAAACCAGTGAACTCTCAACGGAATGCATTCTCGATACAATCTTTTTACCCATTGGGTACATTTACATACATACACATCTGCAGTCAAACATATACATATGTACATATATAAGTCGTACATATATGTACGTATTTCATTACGAATGCGCGTTAACATTACGTACGAAAATAAAATTCAATCAAGCAAAAAACCAAAACATTTTTCAAAAAAGGAAACCAAAAAATGAAATTTTAAATTCAACTCCCAAAACAAAATGTCGACGAGAACGAGTCCAATTTTGTTTTCGCACCACTTTCACGCTCATAACTCATAAACTTGGTGAAAAACTTTCGCCTACGATTTATTTTGATTTTTTTTTTTAATATTATTTTGATGCATATGAAGTTTGTGGGTTATTCCAAGCACAAAATTGCTTTCTTAAAAGACATTTAGACTTAATTCGCTTTATTATTATATAATTTTGCTAAACAAAATCTTATAAAAATTTGAGCATAATTTCAAATGAAAAACGGTTCAAAGTTTTGAACAATTTTTCGAGCGTAGGTAAAAAGTATTGTCGCTCAAAAAAACTTAAAATAATCGTTCACAAAACTGGTCCTTTGAATAATTTTTTTAATCTTTATTTTATGAAACACTTTTATTTTATGAAGCCAGATTTTCCATTTACAAGCCGGATTTTTGACAAATTTTCAGTTTTTTTTTTTGGCAATAAATAATCGAGCGATTATTGAAAAGATGATCTACGGACATCTGTATTTTTGTTGAATTTTTTCCTTTAATTTTCGACAAAACTCTCTTTTGTTATTTCAGGGTATTTATGTTTTTATTTAAACTCAATATTTTGGAGAACATATTTTTAAAGTAGAAAATCTCCTTCATAATCTTGTAGCATGTAATCTAAGTTTTCGAAATATGTATGTCGTATTGCACTAGAGAGGATACCAAAAGGATTTGTTTATAGTTCCTTTCTCAAACTTCAACTAATGAAATCGTGAATTTATGGAATTTCCCATAACTTTATTTGTGTTTGTGTGTGCATGTGCCTCAGCGTATGCTTATATGTATGTATTTGCAGAGTTTTGACATCAGTGGCAGCCGCCGAACATATAAAAGACCATAAAACAAAAGTTTCGGAAAAAGTTTACAAGCGCCCCTTGATGCCGCCGCCTAGATTTGTCCCGTTTGACATGAACTCACTGTAAAGTGGCTCTAAATTGTGGCACTGGGGTTTGAGCAAAAAAGTCGCAAGTATGAGTGTGTGTGCTAGTGGTTTGTGGCTTCTACACACACACACACACACGCACACAATGTATATGCATGCAGACATATCCTTAATAGATAACTTTTAGAAGTTTTTTTTTTGTACATTTTTCATCATACATCTGGAGAAATCGAGAAAACAAAGATGGTGTTTGCACTTTGAAGCCTACTAACGATGACAGCGGCAACAACAACAACAACCATTTGAAGCTATAGTTGTTTTTTTTTTTGCCCAAGTCATGAATTATGAATTCTGTTTTTTCCTGCTTTCTTACCATTTAACTTTTTGATTTTTAAATTAACTCTTAATGTCGAATTCAGTAACTAGGCGGCAGGCAGGCAGCGCGTTTCCGTTTCTTGGTTGCAAGCAAAACTTTTAGCACAAATATAAATAAATCTTAACCAGACATTGTCATAACTTGAAATTCTGTTTTTAGTAGATTTTTTAAATAAAAAAATTTCCTCAACTTTCTTAAACTATTAAGGTTTCTTTTACTTCCACGTCCTTTCAATTTTCAACTCTACTTCAGCTCTTTTTCTCAGCCCTTTGCGTTAATCTTCGCTAAATCCTTTAATAACTCAACGCATTTTAAATATCCTTTAATTTTTCATTAGCCTAACTCTTTTTACCCTTCAATCTCACAATTAGCTTTCCTTCTTTGTTTCTTTCGCATCTCATCAACAAGAGCAGTTTTTTTTTACTTTTAATTTACCGCCCACATTTTGCGCCCAACATTTCATTTTAATCCTATAAAATACGAAATGCGTTTCTCGGCATTAATTCAACTCGAAAACTTCACTTTACTTCGGCGTCTCGGTTTGGGCTCAGTTTGCAACGCAATGCTTGGGTATCCTTTTCGCTTTCGGATCACATGGCTTATCATAATGAGTGCAAATTAAAAGGCAGAACTACAAAAGAAAAAAAAAAAATGTGACATGCCGACCCATGAAAAGCTTTAAAGCTGCGCTATTTAGAAGTTGTGTAAAAAAATCTCTTTTCTTTAGAATAATTAGAATTAAGTTGTAGATATTCAACAGCACCATTGGATTCAAAAGAAATTTAAACATTACTCGCAATGTCAGGCAGCGTGTGAATAAACAATATTTTCCACATACTTTTTTTGTTAAATAAAGTTATCGGAAAATTAAACTTAATAAGCAAAAGCTTATTGCCCTTGAGAAAATGAACTGGCCTGAATTAAACTTTGGCAAATTAAAGGGAATGAATTTGACTTTTATTAATAGCTGGGAAATATTTTCAAATAATTAATAATTATAATTAATCTTTTCATAATTAATGTTCGTGTTCTGCGCCTTTTAAAAATCTCAAAAAATTTCACTTTACATCAAAAACCTAAGGAATCTAAATCTGTTGTTAAAGTCTTGGAGCCGAAATTATTTTAAAAATTATGATTATGATGAGTCAAATTAACTTTACATTAAACCAGTACTTGAAGTTGCTAAAAGAATGTAATAAATATATTAATATTTACTGCAAGGGCAATTTCAATGGATGACACACACTATCACTTATGCAGTTCACATTTACTTACATAATGATTTTTCAACACTGAAAATAGACGAGGAATTTCTAATGCGAGTCCTACACAAAACACTTTTCTTCTTGCTGCTATCACACGCATGCCCATTATTACCATCTTTCCTAGTAAACATGGAACAGTATAAGGTGAACAGTTGAATGTTTCCGTTAAAACGCTTTTGAATTTTTCAAAACTTCAAAATATAATTGAAGTTTTTTTGCGATTGAAGTAAAGTTAAAAAATGTTATTTTCGGAATAAATTTAAAGTTAATTATAAAACAAAGTGAAAAAATGTTAATTTTACTATTTTCAACTTCAAAATTTGCTGTTTTTAAATTAAAAATAAAATTTTTTAATTCGCAATGCCATGTTTCCCTGAGTGTAGAGATCTATAAATATTTTGTGCGTGACGTCTAGGTAAAGATAGTGACATATAACTCTGCCTTGTGCTTAACATGAATTCCTGCCTTGATGACTTTACACCACGCTGTGCCGGGCCATACTTGAATTCTATTATATATGTACGTCCCTTATTATAGGACGACTGACAATTGAAAACAGTTACTAAGTAAAGTTATGAGCTGTTGAACAAAGAAGTAGTGTCGTCCATCTTGGAGGGAACGAAACTCGTACTATTTATGGAGCCGAATGTTCTGCTTCGCTATCAGATCAACGAAGCAGTTGTAATGGATATGTTTCCATGTCTTCCAATATTTTAAATTGAAAATATTATACAATTATCCCGCTTAGATTGTTAGCAACTGCCAATGCCACATACTATAAATGCATTACTTCTTAAAAGTACGTGTAGCAAATTTTTCATTTTTCATCATTGCAGTCCCATTGTAGTGAAATGCATTATGACATCGAGGTCTGCATACTCCAGGTGTTGAAGATGATGATGTGAAGATGACTTTTCTACGCAGCTGATGCGGGAATAAACTTAAACTCTTTGGTGATGGAATTTTTAGGGCATTCATATTGTCGTTGTTTTTTTTTAATACTTTCCTTGAAAGTATAAGTAGCAAGCTGTATAGCGTCGTACTTTATGTCAAAGTTTTTAAGCTGCATACGATGTATTTGTCTCTGCTTCTGCAACAAAACTGACGAAAGACCGACAGTTAGATAGACAGGTGAGTTTCAAGCGTTGGCAAGCGTGGAAAAAAGTTAGTGGCCAGAGCACAGCTATCCATCATCATCAACGTTGAGCGCTGAGCACTAAGAAAATTCTTAAGAAAGTGCACTTCAAATATGAAAGTTTATGCAAGTTTTCTTGAAGCATAGCAAAAGTATTATGTTGGCAGCACTGACATGCAGGTAGAGATGCTTTCGGTAAAAAGTTGATGATGGACGTCGCTTTGCTTGGTGTGGATGGTTAGTTCCATATCTATCAAATTGATGTCTTAATTAAAAGAACAAGAGAATATTTACTTTTAGTAGCACAGGGAATATTTCGATCTTGAGAAAATGCTCAATTACTATTTTTTTTTGTGAATAATCTTTTTTTTTTTAGAAAATTTCAAGTTTCATTTATCTCGAAGTAAAAATACAAAGACATATTGATGTATGCACCAACTATTACCATACCACACCACTTCTATATATACTAATTATGTTGTAACTTGTCAATAGCGTTAAATGGAAAACTTTTAATTGAACTTTAACAACGCTTTTATTGTGGCGACTACTGCAGTGTAGTTAAGGGTGAACGACAACGTTAAGGATGAAGCAAAATGGCCATTAACTACCAACCAAGCGACCAACTTAATGGAATAATTAAGAATGTGTTTACAGACGTTTAAATGGTCGAATAAATGTGCAACGGTAGCATCGTATGCAGCATTAAAGTGATGGGTAGGGTTACGGAGTAAATAAAAACCCTTTACTTCCAGGTCGTTGAATGCCATTAAATTTGTCGTTATGTGCAGTTTTAATAGGACATGGTATGTGTTTTTATGTAGGTTACACTAGCGAGTGAAATGCTGCGTAGCTACCTGATTTTTAGTGATTGTCGTCAACTACAAAGCTCTTTAAACGAGGCTATTAATTGCAACTATGCTTTTGACCTTAATGAAATAGATGTAACAGCGTATAGTTTTTATAACTTTTATGTAATATCTTAAATAACACTTTTTTGCAAATGTATAAAAAATTTTATGTTCTTAACTATTCCAAATATTTTGACCATTTTAAACAAACTATGTTTTCAGCTACTCGAGCTGGTTCGAAAGTTGGAAAATTCGAAAAAATATGGAAGTGTTGAAAAGTTGAATGAGGTAGAATAAGTCGAAAAAATATGGAAAATATTTTGAAAAAAAAGTTGAAAAAGGTTAAAAAAATCGAAAAAATCGAAACAAGTTGGAAAATGTTGAAAAACGTGAAAAAAACAATTTATGGAAAATGTTGAATGTTGTCAAAAGATGTTAAACAAGTCCAAGAAGTAGATAAGGAAAATGTTGAAAGAGGTTGACAAAGTTGGATAATTTTGAAAAAGCCGAAAAATTTTGAAAACGAAAAAAAATGGAAAATGTTAAAAATTGATCGAGGTTGAAAATTTGAAAAAGTTGAAAGATTCTGAAAAAGTTGACAAAATGTGGATAATGTTAAAAAAAATTGAAACAGGTTGAAATAGTCAAAAATAAACAGGGAAAATGCAGAAAAAATTGTCAAAATTAGTCAAAAAATGGTGGACAATGTACATATGTTGAATAAGTCCAAAAGCTTTTAAAGTTAGAACTTAATTGAAAAAGGTTGAAAGAGATTGAAAAAGTCAAAAAATTCTTTCTCTTATGGCAGGTGCCACCCCCACATGCACTGTTGCCCTCACTATTGATACTTTAGAGCACATAGATCTGCCATATTAAATTTTAGAAATATTACACCATTGATTCTCTTATTATTGAGGAGTTTAAATTTCAAAATGTTAATTTTTCATTTATAGCATTTTTAACTTATATATTTTAAATTCACTCCACCAGCGCGTCCAATAGATTTATTTAACACTAAACTTTTAAATTCAATGCCCGTGATAAACTCGACACCAGCGTAGGTTTATATTCACTTTTTTCTCTTAATTTTCATTTAGCAAACAAACCTTTTTTTTAAATCAAAATAAAAAAAAACTACATATAAGAGATTGCAAAAGTTGGCGGCTGACCAGGTCATCCGCATCAGATTCTAGAATTCACTGAATTCTCATCACAATGAAACGACGCAATCGAATCATATTGAATAGCAAATAATTGAGGTTAGTTTAGGTTAGATTTCAGAAGAAATTTTAAACGAGTGGACAAGAGACGAGTGCTACGTGAAAGTTCTTAGTTACTCATTTTCATCTCATACCAGTAACTAATAGCGTGGGAACGGGTATGTCCATTTTAAATCACAAATGTCAAACACGTTCATTGCAGTCAGAGTCCCAGTCATAGTCATAGTCGCTTGTCATGCGATATGATTCAATTTTACCGCCTTCACTACTCATACGATAGTTAGAAAATTTTTAGCTTTCAGGAAAACTATGAAAATTGTTGGTGGGCAAAAGTTTTTCCTTTGCTGGCGCAAAAGTTTTGCGTATTCTCGCATAAAAAGGGAGAGTTAGTTTTATTTTTCTTCTATTTCCAGATGAATTTATTATCTCTTAGAAATTGATGATTGTGGCAAAGTTGGATGCATTGAATTGGATGATCAGCAGCAGAAGCAGTAACAGCAGCGCCATGCGGGTTAAGTTAACATAATAAATACATATAACAGCGCTTTTGAATTGGTTCTTTGTTAGTGGCCTTAAATTTTGAATGAAATTTTCGGTTTAAGACCAAAGAAATAAAAATGAAAAATACACTAATAATTTAAGCCAAATTTTGTGTGAAATTTGAATATAATGTTTTGGTTATTACATAGGGTCTGCGAATAAAGGTGTTATGAATAATACTGGGCAGATGGGGGTAATTTCTCAAGGAATTTTGTTGCGGTAAATATGAATCCGGCTTCAGAATTGGCCCATCATATCAGGATTTTGAAATATTTGATATATTTCTAATGAAAATTTAGTTTAGTACTATCCTTGCTCTTATTTTATTTGTATTGTTTTGACACTGAGCTTGGAATTATTGGAAAATTATTCAGAAATAAAATAATTTTTTACAAAATTTTTAATTTCTGGGAGATATCATGTTACTGTTAATTTGGTCTGACGAATGATTCCTAATTACGTTGTCATAAAAAAAGCGTTTTTATGAGAAGAAAAAGAAAACTTGGAAAATCTAGGCAATCCAATTTTTTTTTGTTTCTATGATGAACGATTTAGTTTAGATCAGCGTTGGGCACGTAGTAGAACTTTCCGCTCTCGTGGCCTGAACCGTTATTCGACGCACAAGAAACCAAAAACAATTCGCAGAATTTCAACACTATCGACGCACAGCGTTGACTTGAGTTCAAATGAAAACGAAAACAACGCACAAAGACATTAAAGACGGTGCCGATGTCTCGACTAATGTAGCAATTGTTTTTGTTTGAGTGCAATTTTGGCGAATTCGCCAACAGCACAGGCTAAAAATTTTCAGATAATTTTCTGATGTTGTGGAAAGTGTCTGTTTTTTTTGGCGCTTTTTAATTTTGAAGCAAATTCTGTATTTTATATTTTGATTCGAATCTGCCGTCAGCCGGCTTACCATCATCTACACATTCCCGAATTTAGGTAGTTTTTGCTGAAGAGTTACCAAGAAAGTCTGCGTAACAAAAATTTTGGACGATTAACATAAGAAAATTTAATTTTTTATTCCATAAATTTGTTGGAGAGCTTTCTGAATTTAAAATTTCTTACATATCAACCTATTCGTATATACCTCTCCTTCCATTTCTTAATGATCTCTCTTTAAAATTTTATTTCTTTATCATTTTCCACTTGACGCTGTTGTTTTAATTGAAGTTTCCTTACGGCGGAAACCACAACCATGGCGTTCGCTCACTATCACAGTTCTTCATCATCCATCCTTCATCCAATTCGTTAAAGCTTCATTTCCGGTGCAGCCATGCATGTTGCCCAACATTGACCAACCAACAAAAATTTTCAAATGATTTTCATTTTGTTTGCATGCTACGTTTTTAGCAACACAGCTTCCGTTTTGCTGCTGTTGTCTGCTCATTCATACACTCTTCTTTCTCTTTCGATCTTTTACACACATATACATACCATATACGTGTATAGTATTACACCCAGTAAATATTTTTAATCGCAAGAGTTATATGTATTGCTATCACCGAGACGATTCTTATGCCAAGGAATAGCTTTGTCCATTAGAAACTGTAGCGAAATGTCTCAGCGATTCGCTTATGAATCATAAATCATTGAACTTCATATGTCAGCCATATGGCTACTATCGCATGATTAATTCAAAATAAGTTATTTTTTATATTATCTAGAAAAGTTATAAATTCAACACTATAAATGTAGTTAATTTAAATATCTTCCGAGTGTTTGCTGGGCAATCACACTTTTAAGCATTACTTTCGTCAGCTATTTTTGTTCGTACTACGAGTATTTTTGTTCCGTTCAGTGTTTGTCATTGATGCTTGATGAGCGGCCATTGTCTGAACTGTATGTTATAACAGATGTCTGCCTTGTTGTGCGTCCATTCGCCAATTGGATTAAGCGTTTCTTTAGCGCCCTGTAAGAAACTTGCGCCTTTAACAGCATTTCCTTTATTTCGTCTAAAGTTTGATTTAAACTTTTTATTTTTATTTTGAGGGACTTTGGTATTGATGTGTGTACTTTTTTCTAAGCTCTGACTTTGCCCTAACAAATTTGCGGTTTTATTTTACAATTTAAATCAATTAAAGTTTACTATGGCAAATGCAAACACTTTTTTGGATTTTTATAATATCCATTTCTCTTTTTTCACCAAGCCATTTCTATTGCTCCTGATACTTTTTTCTGCTTAGGATTTGTATTGTACAGATGTTAAAAAGTAGCAGCAGGAGCTTTAGTTATGTATTTACTTTTTTGTCTTTTAAAATACTGCTGTAATCAGTGCTGTTTCTGCTGTTGTAACATGAAGCAAAGAAAATTTATTCAGTTTAAGGTAGAAACGTGCTGGTGCAATGTGATATTGTGTTAATCAAGAATGCTAAAATTTGCATGTCTTCTTAAAACAATAATTTACCAAGAAGAGAAGTCACGAAAATTTTTTTGGTGCCGAACTTAGAGGGAGTGCCTGAGTGAAAAATTGCCAAAAAAAGTGATGAATGAACTTTTGACCTAAATGATTAAAAACATTTGATAAATTCCTATAAGTAGAAATCGCACTTATAGAAATATATGTTAAGTAGATTATGTTTCCTTTTCTGCGGAAACGACCGGATTAGCATTCGATTTATTTTGGAATTTTCCCCGAAAAAAAAAGTGGTCATGAAATATATCTCATTTTGTTAGGGCTTTTTGAAAGTCAAAAATGAGGACCTTAATTTTTTAGTGCATGAAACTAAATCGATGTAGGAAATTTGAATGTGTAGGTAAAGTTTTAGTGAAATATATCTCTTTTTGCTAGAGTTTTTGATTTTGAAAAGTGAGGACCTTTCTTTATTGTTTCTTGGTGAGGTAAATGAAATTTTTATTGAAAACACGAAAAATTTTTCGGTAGGAGTACGCCTACACGAAATATTTTTCGGTAGGTGTACGCCTACCATATCTGCGAAGTAAGCATCACATTTCTTAGTTTTTTAAATAATTATTTTTAATTAAACCTGAAGATTTTCCAGCTATTTGGTTATTTTTAAACAGTTTTTGTGCTATAATATGAACCAAGCCCCTCACATTATAACCGTTCGAATTTTTTTTTTTTTTTCATTATTTTATTAAAAAAAATTAAAACAGACAGTTTAAAGAAGATAAGTACTGTCGAAAAACCGATTTTGGAACATTTTTTTTTGGGTCAAACGATTGTGGAGGATTTTGCAAACGCAACATTTTTACGTTCTTTCAATGCATCGTATGAAAAGTTTGTCTGTGAAAAGATTATTTTTTCAAAATTACCTCATATTTTAAAATTCATCGGGAATGCATAATTTTTTTGATTGTGGATACATACATATGAGACGTTCTTTTACATACCGAACACTTTCTGACCGACACATCTTTGAAACGCTCCAAATTTTTTTCACATGTTCTAGGCATTATATTAGTTAACACGAAAATCAGGAATAGATTTGTTATCGAATATATCGAGTTGCGAAGGTCAAAGGTTTTACGTTTTTTCGTGTTTTACGCTCATATTCAAATAATTATATACCGGTAAATGTTTACGGAAAAATAATTTTTTTATATCGTTTTAAAGCTTAAGAGATCAGCTTTCTTCTTCTCATCTTTCTTGTAATTTTGCCTTGGGCATTAAATGAAAAATAAAAATCTTTTATAACAAATTAATTGTATATTAGTTTCGATATGAAACTAAAAAAATACCACTGAATTCCTCGTCAAATTTCCTTTAAAAATTAATTTTTTCAGAGTGGTAGCCAAATACGGACTATCCCAAATAAACTAATTCTTCCGCGCACCTATGAAAATACTGCGCTCCGCTGCTGCTGTAGTCCCGAATCGAGTTTTGGTTCAAATATTGCTAGAGACCGCAAATATTGTCGGAAATGAACAATTGTTTTTTGAAATAAAAGCTAACCAAAATGCCAATAAATCGTATTAGCCCGAATTTCGAAAAAAACAAAATTTTTTTATTATTTTAAGTTAAATGCCGAAAAAATGTTTTTTTTAATATTTGTTTTTGTTCAAAAATGGCTAGACAGCGCAAATCTTGGCAGAAATTAATAATTTATTTCCTTATTTAACGCTTATCAAAATAAAACGACAGTAACATTTATGATAATGTAATTAAATTTCACAAAACTCCTTGACTATCACCAGGACTATCATTAAAGTGCAGTGTAGGTTTTTCGACTTTTGGAATGGCCAAGGAACGCATCCTTACTAGTTCTTTATTGGGTAGGTTTAGTAAACAAATTTGATATACTTGCTTGAGGGGGGAACATTTGATAGGCTGGTGCAAATGAAAGTATAAATTTGGGGATATTACGATATCCGTGGCGCCACGATTTGACGATGTTTATCAACGGCCGAAAGCCGCCCACTTACCCTAGTTTTTATGTATAATTACTGTGGCTAGCCAAACCGGTGTTGGACATACTATAGCAGTGATGGCGAACATATGGCACGCGTGCCATGAGTGGCACGCGAGAGAATTTTGATGACACCCGAAATTTTTACGATTTTAAGTAAAAATTTTAAATACATTCTTGTTTTAAAAATCTACTTTTTTTACAATAAATTTTTTACAAATTGTAAATCCAATATTCTTTTCATTTCCGTCCAGATACATACTTACGAACAGTTAAATTTAACAATATTTCAGTTCATGAATTTAGAAAACTTCGAGATGCAATTGATGGATTTTCAATCTACATAGTTCGATATGGAAACAAAAATTCATAGATTTAAGAATCATTTTGGAAGAAATCGAAAGAGATAGATTAATTGGAGCGGTCCAGAGTAATGCTGAATATGAAATACTAACAACTTGGAAATCTATTCCAGATAATTTTTCATGCCTTAAAAAATAGCAATGGCTATTTTAACAATATTTTCATCGACTTATTCTTGTGAAACATTGTTTTCTTCAATGAATTTGATTAAATCAGATATGAGAAATAAACTAACAGACGATAGCAGTATCTCTTGTATTTTATTAAAAGCTACGAGTTATGAGCAAAATATAAAATATTTATAATTTAGCATACAACAACAGAAATCTCATTAATAATGACATTTTAAGTTTTTTTTTGCAGATACATACTTAGATCTTTAATTAAATAAGTGATTTAGATGATATCGGGGAACAAACAAACAAGATGTTTATAAAAATGAAATCGGTGAAAAACTTCAAATATTATTTCGTTTACGTAAAGCAAAAAAAAAAAATTGATTGTAAAATGACGAAGTTGGGACCGATTGAATGAATAATTCCAAGTCCATATTTTCTTAATAAATTAATTTTTTCGACAATTTGTTGAGTTTAATCTCTATATTTTTTGCTGTTTTAGTCTTATTAGAATAAGTTTGTTTAAAACTTCCGATTGCTCAGAATGCACCGGTTATTGTGGAAAGAAACTATGCCGAAAAACTTACATTTCTACTTTTTCGTGGACACAGAATCAACTGCAAGACTTGATTTTTTTAAAAATCTGGTAATTTTTCAATAATATATTTTCAATCGCTCATCCTATAATATAATTCACTCATATTTTTTGTCATTTTAATACCTTTAATTTGGTATCAAAAACGATTAAATTGAGCATTTCTAGCTCAAGATATAAATTTTAAAGTGAAAAGAGGTCGAAAAAATTAGAAAACCACAATATCTCAAAAGTTCTACTATAAAAAAATTTTATTTTCCTTTCATCAAAGGAACAAAAACAAAAACTTTTTTTTGTTACCATTAGACTCAAAAAATTGTCGAAAAAATTAATGTATTCAGAAAATGTTGCATTGGATTCACTCATTCAATCATTCCTAACGTTGTCATAAGATCGATTTTCTTTTGGTATATCTTAATTTTTGCGTAAAAGTATCAGCTTTACGAACATGTAGTAAAATTATTTAAATTATTTGGGTTTATTTTATTTTTATTTTTTCGTGGCCAAAGAATCAAAATTTGATTTCTTTTAAAATCTTGCCTGTTTTCATCGATATCTTTAACATCGATATCATTTTAGTACCTTTAATTTGGTGCCAAGCACAATGACATTGGACATTCTTAGCTCAAGATATGAATTTTAAAGTGAAAGAAGGTCGAAAAAACCACAATATCTCGAAAACTGTACCATTAAAAAAATTTTTAATTTTATTTCCGAATTCAGCAGGAAAAAGTACATTAGAAAAGTAACTTCTTATCAATGGAACATTTCGAGTTTAAACTAGTTTTATTCTTTATTTTATTATATTAAAATTTTGATTTTTTTATTTGATTTCTACTACAATATATTTTATTTCAATTTTTTATTAATTTTTAAACATTAATTTTTTATTTAACACAAAAACATTTGTTTATTATTATGGTTCTTAAATTTATTTACATAAACATATTAGGCTTTGTTTTTATTATTTTATTTTCACGGCACGCGTCATATTATTATAGTATATAAAAAAAGTGTATTGCACGCAAGCTCTAAAAGGTTCGCCATCACTGTACTATAGGATGCAAACATTTTATAGTATCGCTATTTCGAAAACCAAGAGTTACCGATTTTTTTTATTTAACATTTTCGATTTATTTTGAGCTGTTCTATTGAAAACCATCCTTAAATTGCCACGCCATTGAAAACTTAATTCTAATGATTCTATCAAAATCATATTTTAAAGTATCGATAGCTAGAAAACTAAACGAGATATCGATTTTTTTTATTTAATATTTTGAATTTATTTTGACGTGTTTTATCAAATCGTGGCGCCACCGATATAGTAATCGTGCCTTAAATTTAAATTAAAATACCTTGCAAATTTGATGATGCGGGTGTTACCGGTAACGCTCTTCTTCGCCAGGAAGGGCTTCACATTGCAAAAATGTGATAAACAATGGATAAAAAGATCTAACGATTTTACTGAAAATGTGTAAACTTTATCCAATAGATTTTGAAATCACACTGTAGTCTAACTTTCTTTTAATAAAAGACTCATTGATTTAATTGCAAAATACATAGTTACAAAAAAGGAAAAAAATCAACCGTTTATTTACACCTTTAATATTTTTTTTATAACACCGCTCGTCGTAAAAAAAAAAAACGAATGATCATTCCAATAACAGTAAATATCATAGTGGAAAAGCACTTTTGCACTCTCGAGTGTGAAAGATAGGGACAGCTGCATATACGTTTTGAGATAATAATTTATTGTGAATCGATATGTAGACGTTGCCAATTATCTTGAAATAATTACAGTGGTCCTTCTATGATGTGAACAATACTCAATAATTTGTAATTGTGTTTCTAACTCGGCGTTTACACAGGCGAATTCGGTGAAACAAATTCTTGTCTATTCTCTTTTGTGGTTTTTGTTTGGCATTTGCAACATACGGCAAATTTTGTACCTCGTCTCTTTGGTTTTTCCCCTCTTGCCAAACAAACAAGGAAACTTTTCGGCAAGAATTTGTGTGTGTAAACGCCGAGTAAGCTCGAAATCCAGACTTTTTTTCTAATTTGCTCTTCTAGTTTTTGTTGTTGTTGCTTATTGCACTTTACAGAAAATGTTGACAATAACAAAAATAGTGCAGGAGAGTGCATACTGTTGTTGCTATACGTAGAAGAGGTTACATTTTTTGTTTTAACGGTAGTTTTTATTTATTTTACAGGGTAACTACATAAAATTAGAAAGAGTTGAATCTGATACTGGTGATTGGGATTGTTATTTTAAAGGTTGAATACAATGAATTAAAACTTTAAATATTAAGAAACATCACTTATGCAACTTTCATCAGCCATATTCCAGTTTTAATGCACTTGGTATTTTAAAGTGCTGGTCACAAACATATGGGGAATTCCATACCAAATCGACCACTTTTTCCAGTTGCCCACTCCGATTTTTTTCAAACTTTTATATTTTTTTGAGACTGATATGAATGCATGAATGTTTAAAAATTTTTTTGACCATTCTTTTTAGAGATACCTATGGGAACAGGTTTACTTTAGGGACAACTCTCCGATTTTATTAATTTTTTAAGGAGAAGTAGCGTATTATAAAAAAATAATAAATCAGCAAAAAAAAATTGTAGTTCGGATTTGGTCTAGGAGATATAGCCATCGGAAGTTGCGGATATAGCTTTTGTAAAAAACGTTATAAGTTGGGAGCCACTGAATAGATTTTCAAATTATGGATATCATATGAAAGGTAATTTAATGGCCTACAAAAAGTTTTTTAAATTTAAACTATAAATCATTCCCGATAAAATTTCCGGACGCTAGGAATTTTTGAACTAAAAAATATTAAAAAAAATGTTTTTTTTTTTCATTTAACTTAAAATTACAATAAACGAAACTTTTTTTTTCAAAATTTGGATCTGGCGATTTGTTGGCATTTGTTCAGTTAAAAACGAAAACTGTTCGTTTCCGATAAAATTTCCGGTCTCAAGCAATTTGAGAAACAAAAAATATTTAAAAATAATGTATGTTTGGTTTTTTCTAAAAAACCATATTTTATTTCAAAATTCCGGCTCTGGATATTTGTTGAAATTTTGATAAGCTTTAACTCAAGGAAAAAATTGTTAATTTCTGACAAGATTTGCGCTTTCTAGAAATTTTTGAACATAAAAAAATATTAAAAAAAAACATTTTTTCGGCATTTAACTTAAAATAATAAAAAAATTTAGCTTTTTTCGAAATTCGGGCTCTTACGATTTATAGGCATTTTGGTTAGCTTTTATTTCAAAAAGCAATTGTTCATCTCCGACAAGATTTGCGGTCTCCAGCAATATTTGAGCTCGATTCGGAACAACAGTGCATCGGCGCGCAGTATTTTCAGAGGTGCGCGGAAGAATTAATTTATTTGGAATAGTCCGTATTTGGATACAACCTTGAAAAAATTAGTTTTTAAAGGAAAATTGACGAGGAATTCAGTGGTATTTGTTTTTTTAGTTTCATATCGAATGGTATTCGCTCTATAAGCTAACTTTAAACAATTGATTTGTTATAAAAGATATATTCGGTAACAAATCTATTCGTGATTTTAGTGCCTAGAATATGTAAAAAAAATTTGGAGCGATTCAAAGATGTGTCGGTCAGAAAGTGTTCGGTATGTAAAAGAACGTCTCATATGTACCTCAAAGAAATTTATTATTTATTCTCTTTGCATACATACTTTATAATTAATAATTTTTTTAATTTTTAGCGTTCCGAAAGAATTTTAGAACATTTGGTTATTTTGAACAAGGCTAGTATAGGTCTTTTTTCAAAGAAGTAAAAAGATAAGAATAAATATTTCCGAGTTTGCATCGTAGAGCTTCCTATACCAAAGAGTAAGAAGAAGAAGTAGATAATTCACAAAGGATTATTTTGGTGAAATTGCGCAAGGAATATTATATATTAAATATCCCAAAGGGTATAAAACGTAATGCATTGGAAAATAAAAATTAACTCTACACATTTGTTAGCCGTTGAATTTACTTTTTGGCGCAGGAAGCGATTTATCGTTCGTTATAAATTAATTCTTTGCAAAAGTGATGGCCAACTTTAGATATTTGCAATTTACGAGAGATGTCGCTTTAAGAAATATGATATTTTAGCTAATGCATCAACCACATGAACGTTTTCTTTCTTTTGTTCATTAAAGCTTTTGCGTATTCTTTGCAAAATGGCCGGAATGAAAAAAATTAATTTTAATTTGATTTTATTGGGAGATTAAATGCGTAGTTAAATAAATGCATTTAATTGTTAGCATTGCACAAATCTTCCTGTACAATGGTTTAAGCAATGAAGGCAACTGAAAATTACATTAACTCACCCATTTTCAAGAAATTCCAGTGCTTCACTTGCTATGCCTTCAAACGTGGCAATATGCACCATAATTGTTTTGGCTAACACTTTTTTTGAATTCTTTTTACCACACACACTTTTTTCACTTGCTTAATTAATTACTTCACTTATTATTTAACACTTTATTTTGTTTTATTTAATTGACCAGTAGCGAATGTCCGCATTTAAGTATTACGACTGATCCAAATAGGAAACGAATCTCTTTAGGTAAGTGGGTTGCCATCTTTTGATAAACAATCAATTCCTATTACATATTTTGAAAGTAAATTTTTCATTTGTACAAAGTTTTTTAACGCAATAAGTTTTCGATTTAATGACATTATTTATTTGAAAAGAGTATAGAGTAAAGTAAAAGTATTTTTATTTAATTTTAATGTGTAAATGTTGCGGTTTGGTATTAGGCGGAGAGCCCGCTGTAGAAAAGTTGATTGTATAAGATTACAGGATAAGATTTACGGGAATGATAGTAATGCATTTTGGTGAAGCTAACCAACCAGGGTTGCCTTGCCAAAGCCTGTCCCGATACCCGAAAATGGCTGAATTTTAGCCAATTTTGTTGTTTTAATTAAGACTGTACAATATTAAAGCTCGAAATGTATGCCAAATGATAGAACTCGAAGAGGCCTATATATAATATGTTGGGTGGCATTGCGGAATCCTGTCCTAAACATGGGTTGCCACCGTTTTTTTGGGTCAATTTTCATTAATAAAGATAACAGCTTGAAAGCTCGTGAGCGGTGCTGGTTAAGTTTATGCTTCTTTTGACCCCTTATTCACCCCCACGAAGCCCTTTTATTTTTTTATTTTTATTTTTCGACTTGCAAGTGCTTGTAAGCGAACAGTGTTAGATGATTGGATCAAAAATTTGCACCCCACAGTATAATCTTTGCACATATTTGTGTGCATTTTTGTCAGTTTGGATGACAGTGTAAAAAAGAATAAATTGCACGTGGTATATTGACACTCTATTTTTAATGATAATGTAATAGTCCAAGAAGCAACGTTGATTTTTTTGAAGCCATTTCCTGCCACTCAATTTTTTTTTGATTAAGGATGTGAGAGGCAGACAAAAAAAAATTTGATCAATAACTCGGAAAGTAAGCCAAAAGTAGAAAAATATGTTAAGACCAATGTTGTAGAACAAAAAAAAAACACATCGATTCATTACCATAAAAGTTTCCAGGAGATGGTCATTCATAATTTTAAAACTATGAAAAGTGGGTCAAATCTTGTCGTACGGAAATTTTTAGGGCATGAAATCGATAAGTTTTCATCTCCTCTAAAACCTTGGTCTAAATATAATTTTCTACTTGTGACTGACGTTCCGAGTTATTGCGCAACATTTTGTTTTGTCAGCCTCTCGCAACCAGGCCCACCACTATTCTGGCGGCTGCCGCTTATTTCGATTATCAGCTATTTTTAAACTATCATATGCAAAAAAAAAATAAGTGGGAGGAAATCGCTTTGAAAAATGCAACGCTACCTCCCCGACTATAATGTACGAGTATGTTATATAATTGCGAACATAGCCAATAGCATTTTCATTTCTTTAAATTCTGTTAACAATGGCAACCCTCTTAAAAAGTGATTCGTTTCTCAATAGTATTAGTCTAAATAAATACGAATTTCCGTCGGTTGCATTAATAATAAAAGTTTAAATAAGATGTGAAATAATAGAATAAATGTGAAATAATTAGTGAGTGCGGTGAAGTGAGTTCGAGAAAAGCGTTAACCAAAAAAAATTTCGGTGCATATCGCCACTTAGGGAGGCATAACAAAAACGAATTTTCTTGAAGATGGGTGAGTTATTTGAAAATTCAATTGTCTTCATTGCTTAAATCAACGCACACGAATATTCGTGCAATGCTCACACATACATATGCATTTATTCAACTATGCACTTTTTCTCATACCAAAATCAATTACAATTTATTTATTTCATTGTGTCAAGACACTTAACAATGGATAAATGAAAGCTTTAATGAGTAATAGAATGAAAGCGCCTGTGGTTGATGACTTAGCTGATATATCATATTTCTTGAGGCGTCATCTGTTGAAAATCGCAAATATCTAAAGTATTGCCATTAAATTTTTTTTGTACAAATTGTAAAGAGTATATTTTCAGTAGCAAAAAATAGAATGCATTGTCTATATAAAAATATCTAATATAGTGAAAAGATCTAGTATACATGTAAATGATACAAAGCATCTGCAATGATGTAAGGAAAAAGTGCATAGCTTTTCCCAAATCCGGTCACAATATTTTGGCTCGAAAACGTGATCCAAAATCTGTTTTGCTAGTCCTATGAACTAACAGTTCTTAAGTCGACAAAATTCCTTCAAGAATGGAACTTGATGGTAACGGTAGACTTTGTGCAAAAACCAGAAGAGGTTATGTCTCAACGTTGGGGCAGTTTTGCTATGACCGTATAAAAAGGTTGAAAAAGCTCATTTACTCAGGAAAAAGCGATCTCATGCTATTAAGTACTATATGTGACAAGAGTTAACTGAGTAACGCGGTTTCGAAAATTTAATCAAAACCTTAATTGCTGCCAAGATTTCCATTTTATTCACTTTTTGTTGATTTTTTTGAGAAATAATTCTTCCATTAAAAAATTTGTTATAATAAAAATTGAGTAAGAGAAGAAAACTCTTTAATATTTGCCTCAAATTGTTATTATGTGTTGAGATTTTATAAAGTTATAGTACCATTTTATTAAGTATTTCAAGTGAAACATGGAAAAAATGTTCTATAGGTACATGTTAATTATATTGGGAAACAAACTCTGTTTGCGCCGTCCACAGGTTTGATCTAGGAAGTTCAAATTTTGGGAGAATTCCATTTTATTCCAATGCTAAAACATAGGCCTATGGCGGATATATTTTGCACGCTGTTAAAATACATAAAGCGCTCTACCTTGGCACCTAATGTAAAATTTTTCTTCGTTTTAGTAAGTTGGTATTTTTTTTGTCAAATTTCAATGAAATGGGAACCATATTCTGTTCGCGCAGTTCACATACAGGTTTGATCTAGGAAGCTGACGTTTTGAAAGAAAATGTTTGATCCCTATGCTAAAATATAGGCAAAAAAAAAAATTTAAAAAAACCTGCAAGATTTTTAGAATGAACACCTTAATACACACTTGGAAATTTTAAGCCTTATTTTCACCCGAAAAAAGTTAAACGGAGCTACATGGGTTAAAGGTCGTGTCAAAAAATAATGATTATAAGCTCATAAGATACTGTTGAAGCAAGACGCGTCTGTCTTGTAGGATCACTTAGCCGTTTCATTCGGAGATATCAAAGCTTCTAAAAATTTCTTATGATTGCTCAGCGTCCTTATAACTAAGCCAAATTTTTTATTTTCATTGCATGAAAGAAAGATTAATCAGAAAAAATTTGCGAAATCCAGTCTTTTTTAGAACATACATATATATTCAGTCGAATGCAATATATGTTTTTGATTTCAATGATACGTTCAATACTGGCCTTAACCAACTGAGAAATTGCTATATTGTAAGACTAATATCTCTAAACGAATTGAAACTTTTGCGATTAACAGTCTGATGTATGTTTTTCAGCCATTTTGCATTTGTTGCATACACTTCAAAATATCCATAAGAAATAATTCTTATTTTCCACAGAAAAAAAAAACTTCTTCCGAGATAGGCGCAAAAAACTACACTTATCAGTATTCAATTCTCATTAAAAACCTAATAATAGAAAACACTTAATATTCCAGTCATGTCTGTTGGGTAATATTTTCGCACATCCTTATTACTTTTTTATCTTCAAACTACGAGTACATGTGATATCAAAAATACAAAATAACTTTTTTTGTTTTTTCCCCTTTATGTTGAATGTTGCTCATAGCAGATCTTATCTTAACTGCCCTTTAGACTATTTGTCTGTAGAACTCAAATTTATATAATATATATACTTTTTATAATATTTATGAGATAAATATATATATATGTATGCATATCTTTATATGCACACACACACACACACACTTGTAAGTTTGTCCATGGACCGCTCTGCATAAGTTCGCCATATTAATCAGTAATTCATATCAGACGCATAACTCACCATTGCAGACAACATACAAACAGAAGAAGCAACAGAAGACTTACCCACGGGTTGTTTAATATGTATGTCAGTATATAGTGCCGTATACTCCCCTTTTCTTTACATTACTGCAATCCACTCCCCACATATTAACGCTTCCTTGCCCGCGGTCAATATGACAGAGTAAGAAAAAAGGACCTCTCTCTTGTAAACGGAGGTATGTGGGTAAATGTGACAATTGTCATTTTCGATGTGGTAACGCGTATATTATTATACGTATATTGAAACGAAATGGCTTTTTCATTAAAAAGGAACAATAAATATTTTTTATTTAGTGGACAAAATTGCCCAAAGTTTTATCGTAAATTACTAATCTTCTTTAAAAAGATGAGCCACAATAAAAACTAAAAATCTTTTAGAAACGAATTTAAATTTCGTCAACAATAATGATAAAATTACTCAAAATATCCTGTTAAGTTTATTTTGGGCGTTTTTCTTTAAGAAAAAATTAGTTAAAATTCAGAAAATACTTTTAAAGGATATTTCTTAGAAGAAATTACTCAAAACTGAATTTAAGAAATGTTTCAAAATGGTTTGAATGGTTACTAAGTTTTTGTAACTTTTTGTATTGAAATATGGTTGATTTTAACTAGATCATTTGAGTATAATGCATAAAAATAATGCACACTTTTTTCCATAAATGATATATCAACAACAGCGGTATCCAAATCATAAAAGTTCATTGTTAGAACTGGAACTTCTGTGATTTATGAAACTTACTTACTTAGGTCAATGATCTTCTAACAAAACGTAGTTTGTGGTAGCACTATGAACCAAGTCGGTCTATATTAGGTTCTTGCTCTATGCTCTTGGTGCCACCCTAACTCTAACAAGAAATATTCTCTAAAGTTACATAAAAAAATAACAAAAAATATTGATTGATTGGTAAGGACCTCTCACCCTTTTTGAGTAAACTTGTTATACATTTAGCGCACGCTACTCACAGAATTGCCCATAAGCTTTTGGCTGTTTAGTATATGTTCCTATACAATATATAGTATACATATGTATGTATGTATGTATATGAATCTTATCATAGAATAAAATTATTTGATTTATGCTTATTATTTCCTCAAGCTATCTTATGAATTGTGTGTGATTTGCAATTTGATTCAAAGCTTCTTTTTTGGCGTATATTAATGTGATTCTTCAATAAAATATATTTGTCTCAGTACAAACAGTTGTAGATAAGAGAGTATACATAGAGAATTGAGATTGTGATAAGTTTTTAAAAATATTTCATAACTTTCGAGCATTACTATACAGTGCAACCAAAAAAATTTTAATGGCCTGTTTCGATTTAAGAGTATGAAATTCAAAAATCTTGATTGAAAATTTGTTGAAAGTTACTAAGAGAACCTCACAATAGAACTGTAGTCCCATAATTTGACCTTGAGCTTCTTTTCTAGCTTGAGTATCGGCCATAACGTAACTGGGAAGTATTTTAACTATCTTTGGAGAGTTGTCTGAAACTACCAACTACTATCCAAACACAGCAATATAACTGGCTTTTTAGCCAGGACATCACTTCCCGACAGACCTAGATGTTAGCATGATCTGTAAGTTCAGCTGCAAATACAATTTAAAATTGACACTATAAACAGTCACTGCCTCCGATCACTGGAGCCTTCAGTGTAAATATTAAGGCAGCGAAGCTTTCCAGGTAATCCTTTCATTCTTGTCTTAAACTATGACTACTAGAAATGTCCTAAAACTTTCATTAATTTCTACCATTGGTCATCATAAGTTTTTACTTCTGTCACTATGGAGGTTAACCAAAACGTTTGAACGACCCATTTCTCACGTCTTTCATAATCTCAGTTGAGATAAGAGTATAATTGGTAGCCTCTTGAAGTTTATGATAGCATATGGTATGTGACCAACATATCCTCAATATTCCGCTGAAGGTTAGTGAGGTGAGGTATCACAATTCGACTTGTGATTTTTGTTTTGTTTTTGATTTTTGGAGTTCTGGAAAAACTGATTCTTATTGTAAGGTTGATTACGCTTCCGACATTGTAAAACAATTAATTGATGGTAATTTAATGGTTCATGTAACCAAATTTTTACTAAATCTCATGTTATAATTTTCTAATGGCCCCAGTTGTTAAGTTTAACTAACCTGGGAATCAGGTTAACGACAGAATTTTGACAAAAAACGAACCCGATTATATTTTTTTTTCAGAAAAATAATGCCTAATTTCGTTTAATGGAAACTTGAGTTTTTGAAGATTATTTTCCTCATTAAATCAAGGAAAATAACTAATATTTTCTTTAAATAAAAATTTATATATCTTTTTTTATACTAAATGGTTATGGGGAAGAAACAAAAACAAAAGACAGTTCGAACGTCGCAGGAAGTTAATCGAACTAAAATTGAATGGCAATAAAAACAATTCAAATACAAAGAAAACAATCTTTTAGATATAAAATGTAACTGTAGGGCAGTAACTACCAGAAACAATAACGACAACAAATAGGAAAAACAAACTACAACAACTAAAAACAAATTGTTGCCGTAACAGATAGAAAATTGAAAGAAAGGGAAATGCAAACTAATAGAAGACAAGACAAGACAACAACTAACCTATGTAACAATCTGGAACAAGGAACAGATATCGGACATGCATTACAGTAGCAGAAACTTATACGAATATATATGTATATATAAACTGAAACATATAGATGCACGTTCACACTCAAATTAACAATTGAATATTTGTTTTCAATAAGCAAACTGTACACGCTTATAAAAAGTATGCTCGTACGCATGCTGAATTAGGGTGCAACTCTTTATAAAAAAAAATATTTTCACGGCTCAGATAAATTGGATTTGAAGTCTATTTTAAAATAGGCTACGTTCCGTCTTCTCAAAAATTGCGTTAAAAATTTGTAGTTCAAGTTTGGGTGAGACGACCGCAATGTAGCTCACATGTCGTATTTTAAATATGCATGCTCCATTGAAGAAGCATGCTGAACGGGAAAGGTTTCTGCACATACAAATTCTCGATGAAAATGCTGCTAATAATATAAATACTTCTAGGTATTTTATCCAATAAGCATCAGTTCCGGGAATGGAAGTGTTCACAAAGTGCATTACGAGTACATCAGAGGCGTAGAATCTGCGAGAACGATAGAGTAGATATTGTAAATAATACACGAAAGTAAGACACTGACGTCGAAGCAGTATCTAAAGGGAAAGCTTAAGGATAGACGGAAGAAGGAATTAGAGCGCTACGCTTGACAATATCTTGCTTGTATCGCTGACTAATGCTAAAAAGATACGCGGTAGTCCTTTGATTCCAATCAACACAAATAGCTTGCCAAAATCTTGCGCCCGTTGGCTACACCTACTAAAATATAACCGGAATGTTCAGTTTCGGTGGAGAAAAATTCAGAAGAAGAAGAGAAGAGATTGGAGTATAAGAAGAGCAATTTCTATATTGCAAATGGTAACGCATTTGAAATAGAAGCAATTAGTGAATACCTAATCTGTGCTTGGAATTACTAACCGCAGTTTAAGTTCCTGAAGTAAACAACGATGTTTGTTATATTTAGTTGAACTAAGTCTACTACCGTATCAGGAAATTTGTTATTTTCCATAAGGCTCTCCCTAAGATATCATAAATGTAACTGTGTAAATTCAAAGCGGTATTTGTATTTGTGTCCTTTGTATGATTTTCTATATATATTTTTTGTATAAAATCAATTGTTATGGACAGTTGCACAAAATATCTAAGCATTTCTTTTGTTTAAAGAAATGGAAAATAGAAAATTTTTCTGTTGGACTGGTAAGTTTCCTCTTTATAAATTGCAGTATTTATGATGTTTTTTGCATACACGGTGAGTTTTAATAAAATTTAATTGGCAAGTTCGATAAATCCAAAAACTGGACTTAGGTATGAGTTCAGAATGCAATCTGGATAAGTTGAAGTATGGAAAGTGTTAAGCACTCTTTGTCGTCCACAATTTCTTTATCATGCCAAATTTGGTAATAGTTACTTAAATAGTTCAATCAGTGAATTTTCCATTTTAGGTCACATCAAATATGCTACATTCATTGATCCAAATTCGAGCACGTTTTGCATGCATACACTTACATACGTTGCATACGAAATGGTCATATACTGAGTATGGACTATGTGGCACTATGATAAAATTAAATAGTTTTCTTATTTTAGCACTTATACAAATAAGCTAATACTCTGCTTATACATATTTGTAAGGTTTATCGGTCAACTAGTTTTTAGGGAAAACTACTTTTTCCTAGACCAAACTCGTTGACGGGGATGCTTGAAAGTATGCAACGAAATTAAATGCAAAAGAACTGTGGCTCGCGAAGTCATTATTAAGCATACTATAAGCCCTGAGCCGCAGCTGAAGGGCGATCTCTTATTCAAAATTTTATGTTTAATTACTATGGTCAGCGAAGACTGGGCATTCTCAAGGATTTAAATCCTGACACACAACCAAAAGCCGCGCCCACTTACCAAGCATACTATGAAATTGATGACTCTTTAAAAAGTTGAGGCGAGTAAGGGGCTCAGGGCTGACATCATATATTATGTTCAACAACGGCTTTGCTAGTAACAGTAACTAAAATATTTTTGACGCGATATTCGATGCATTAAATTCCCGGCTATTTCAATCGAGTCTATTCTGGTCACTAGGTATTTTGTGTGTAGAGTATGAAATGTGCATTATTTTTAATGGTGTGTCAGAAGTTCAATTATGCTTTTTTATTTTTTGTTGGTACCTTCTTCTTATACTTAGTGCCAGAATTCGTCCCCATGTCAAATTTTAGGAATTGCTAAAACTGCCAATTAAATTTACTTAAAGCCCACCGTGCATCATAACTATAAATGCATTCAAATTAGTTTTTCAATTTAATTTTATTTTCATAGATATTTTTCTTCATATTGATAATAGAAATACATACATGTACGTTCGTAGATATGTCATTTATTCGCCTCTAACTATGAAACATCATTTGATTTGATTTGATTGTATTTTATGATACTCGTATTTTGTTTTGTTTGCTTTCATTAAAATTTTTATCTTATATGTTTATTGACTTTAATAGCAGTTCTATGTAGCACATGTCAGTTGATGGAATTTTGATTTTCTGTTGACATCATATAATGTAATCATAAGCATTTATTTATGTTTCATAACGAAATGTAGATGGCTTTATATAAACCAATGCTTAAATAAAATTTGATTTCTTTTTAAATTCACATTATATGAAATCTTACTTCATTCATAGTCGGATTAATTTATTTGAGTTATTAGAAAATATTTATTTCGTCTTACTGTTGCCGCTCAAGGCATTTCGTCTATAATCATCAAGCTTACTGACGAAGTTAGTATTTTTCTCGCAAGACTCGAGTATAGTAAAGAGTCAAATAAATTGTTGCCTGCAACAAAACCAGATTAGTAACAGTGTTTTTCATCGATCAATGGAATTACATCGGACTTACAGCTTTGAACTCTTACTGTGTGTATTGGGGTATTTGGAGCTAATTTGGTAGGCCTAGCAAATGCCGACAATATCAACTTCTTGTCGATGAAATCATTCGACATGCAAACTAATTTATTAGGACTGAAAAATGAGGCATTGAAGAGAAAAATTTTCTGAACCGCCCACCTACACTCGTTAGCAGTCGCCATATCTTCCCTGCCTGAGAGAAGATCACAGCGACTAACCTCCTGCCTGCCTTCATTAGTGGAGACTACAAAGGCAATAAAATCACTCAAAAACAACAAAGCAGCGAGAGTAGATCGCATAGTTGCCAAAATATTGAAAGCTTCCTGAACTAATGTACCCAGTTCTCATTCAAATTTGAGAAGAAGTGAAAATCCTTAAAAAAGGGGAATTATCATTATGCCAGAACGACATTGGCACCATGATATTTTAGTTCCGTACAAGGTCTTGACAAAAATCCACCTCATTTGAGTCAGCGGAACAATAGAACGACTTTTGCGAAAAAATTAGCAAGATTTCGCTAGAACAGATCATTTGTTGATCAAATAAATATTTTATGCATTATTGTGGAGCAGATAAATAAGTGGTAGGCTTCGTTACATTTAATTTTCAATGTCTCCTGTACAGCTTTTGATATCATCAACAGATGAGGAAGCACCCAAGATCATTAAATCTCATTAGGGCTCTGTACGAAAGTTTCAATTGTAGAACTGCACGTCAAGCAGGGAATACATTTATGGCAGAAAGTTCAATGAAATGCATAAAAATAAAATGGTTACACTTAAATATATACAAATCTTTCACTTTGCCCTTTTATCTATTCTTCCAAAAAGGACTTGTTGCGAAAATTAAACATCTCGTAAAAATTCCCCTTCCTTTGCACCATCTTGAATAAAAAAGAAATGCGGTTTGAAGAGCAACTCTCTTTCCTTTATTTAAGCTGACAAATTTAAGGATATGTGGAATATTATTAAGAAATCTGAAATAGTTCCTTTCATTGTGAACAATTTGTTCTCACAACTTTAAGTTTTGAGATAAAAATCGAGTCCTAAAGCATAAAAGCTTTTCAATAAATAAAAAAAAACAACTCCTTATCTTGCCGTTTGTTATTGTTAAAAAGCTAAATAAATTATGTTTTTCGAAAAGAGATCCTTATTTGATTAACATCGTAGTAGAGTCGTCGCTAAGTTAACTTCAGGATTAGCGAAGGCGGCTGACGAAAGTTGCGGTAGGGAGTCAGCACAAAAGAAAAATTACTAAGGCATTGTCTAGCAATAAACAATGAACATACTAACACAAATGCATACATATACACACAACAAAGTAAATATATGAATATACACATACATATGTGCGTATGAGTCAAGAGCGTATTTATGACCACAAGTGCAACAACAACAACAACGACATCATCAACAACAACAAAACAAGGATAATGCTAACAAATTAGCCATTAAAAACAAAAATACCGCTAAGGATAACAAACACAAAAAGTAAAGGAAAAATAAATAAACACAGAGTTACAGACAAATAGACAGACAGAAAAGCAGACAGATGGACAGACAGAAAAGAAGAACAACAACAACAACAACATATGAATAAACAGCCATATGGACATTAGACTTTAAGGCAAAAGCAAAGATTTCAACTAATGCCTGAGAGTTGAAGTAAAAGCGCAGATCAAAGTCTCAACATCAATTCCGTATTAAACCAATAAGGTGCATACATACATTCGCAAGTGTGTACTCATGTATGTGCCATTGTGTTAACAGGTATAAATTTGTTTTTGCTTTAATTTTGCTTGATTTATATTGAAAAAGTAAATAAATTATGAATTTGCGTCACGTGATCCACAAAGAAAACGTACAAAATTATCATTAGAATACTAATAATATTTTGAATTATAATTTATATTATGGGATTTGTGCCTTAATATGAAATTTAATCAAAATGAAGTTTGCGAAAAATTTAAATTAAAGTTTGCTATTCCAGTCAGTTAATTTTTGTTAATAAATTCCTTTATTCTTAAGTTATCCTGCACTGGTGTATTATCTTAAAGTGTCTAAACTTGACAGTCTGACATTTCTACTATTAGTACAGCTGTCTTCTCTACTGCAAAAAAAAACTTATTTTGTTCCAACAAAAACATTTTGCGCTACTCACAGCAAGTGAAATTCTAAGGAAAGCGTTTTTTATGTATGCAGCCAGTGATTAATTTAAATAGAAGCGTTGAAATTCAGTATATTTTTTAAATTTTTAATTTAAAAGATAGGATTTATATCCTTGAATAACAAAAAATATAAAAAATTAATGAGATGTTGAGATATGCCGAATTTGCTTCAGAGCTTTCATTGCAACAAAGTCACTTGAGTTAAAAGTTCAATTTTGGTGCGACCTTTCTTTTTTTTTGCTTTTAGCAAAATTCGAAAGTTTATGACACAAAAATCGTCCAATTCATGGTCATTTCAGATTTTGTTGAATTCCTATCAGGCCTCAGACTTTGACATGATATTCTGGGATTGGACAAATCAATCACGGTTACTTGGCAACCCTGTGTGTAAATCGTATTACTTACATAAGAAAAAGAATCAAAGAGACGATACTTCAAGCTTTCAAAAAATATTGAATACTTTAACATTTGTAAAAGATATTTGCAGCTATGTTTAAGGACATTGCGAGACCCGAGGCAATAAATAGAAATGGGCCCCCACTTACACAAAAATCTTATGGGCACACAAAAGCGGACAATTTATATTTCCTAAAAAAAAAAAATATAAAATGGCATACTGATAAGCAGACAGAACCTTTTTCTGCTTCATCACACAAAGTATGGAACAGGAGTCTTTTCGGGGCTCTATTTATATCCTACACAGAAAGTATATTCACTTTGTCGATCCGTTTATAACGCATAGAAAAGGGCGTGGCAGGTATAGAAAAGTATATATGTTCTTAATCAGCGTCACCACCTGTCTGTCTGTTGATATCACATTTACGGGAAAACCAAGCAAACTAATTCAATGAAATTCAGTACACCTTCTTACTAGCTCTTAGCATATAAAAATAGGCGAATGGGTTCACGGACGCGCCTACCGCTCGTGCTTTATGTATATGAGGTCAAGCCTATTTCGAGAAAAGCTTCATCGATTTTGATGAAATTTGGCTTCTATTAGCTTCTATTAAGGTTGCCACTTGTTAAAGTTCTCTGGTGAGCATATAAAAAACTAAACTTATACTAATTTGTCAAATAGAAATTACAAATTTTAATAGATTTGATACATATGCACAAAAGTTTTGATATCAATAACATTTCGCTTTGGGTGACTCAATCTGCTTTAATGTGATTATTTCTATTTAAAATTCGATTTAATTGACTTATAAATTAAATAAAGAAAAAAGCTATATCAATAGATTTTAGCTGCATTCAATAAATTAATTTCCATATAATTATCAAAGAGCATTTCAATTATTTCCCATTTATTTCGATTTCCATTCAATTAAATTTGTATATTTATTTTCACATTAAATGCACACAGCAATCGAAACGTTTATGTCGCGACATAGAATTAGTGCTGCTGCACACATATAGATGCCATCATATTTTCCAACTGCATAAGTGCAGATGAGTGTTGAGTGCATGTGTGTGTGTGTGTGTATGTGAAAAACACCCTTTGAGATTCTTTTCTAGCTGCACTGTGTTGTGTGCATTCATTTAAGCTGCCATGAAATCAATAAAAACTCACCTCAAATTGTGAATTGAACAGACGTTGTTGCTGCTGCACTAAAGCTGACAAAAGCAGCAAGAAAATGCACGCATATGTATGTATGTTTGTATATCATAAAGAAAATAAATACACATACCCATACACACATACATACATTGAGTTGCATTCAAGCGTAAAATTTGGCGAATTGGGGTTATGTGCAGCATGAAATTTGCACAAAAATAAAAGAAAATCTCTCTCATTGAATTTCATTTGTTTTTCGTTTGTTTTGGAAAATTTTGTTCCGTTTGTTTTATTTTTCTTTTTGGGCTACTGCAGAGTTTTGTCGGTTCATTTTTCCTTGATAAAGTTTGCGCAATTTAAATAAAAGTTAAAAACAAATACAATTGAGAAAAGAAGTCTTTTAGTAAGCGTTGCCAGACATTAAGAAACTCTAAGGATATGCTGTTTGACAAGTGATTACGCCTACATTTGGTATAAGTTTTCCGCTTAAGAAATACTATGCTATCTTTTCATAGTGTTTAAATTGCAAAACTTAAAAAGTTTCTTAAACATAATTGCATGTTCTCAAAGATATTAAATTTGTATGAAAAGTTAGATTAATTTTTATAAAATTTGATTAAAATTTGATTTAAATTAATACTTAGCTACAAATATTTCTTATATGTCTAGTTTTCGCGAAATCTGCATCGATAGCTGTGTAAAATTCTGAACTTTTAGTGAATGTTAGAAAGAATGTGATGTGAGGTAGACAATGGCTCTGCTTAGTATTCTTTTTTTTTTAAATATTAAAAATTTAAATTTATTTTTTACCGATATTTGTTTTTTCTATTTGTTGATAGTTTGACTAGAAAATTAAGCCAAATTGTTGTGCATTTTCAGAAAATATTATACATTATACATTTATGTTTTGAAGCAGCCCCAAATAAGATCATAAAAATGTGGGACAAATAAATCGCTTTACAATTTGCTTACCTGCTTGTGTTGATACCAAAGCGTTGGCACAAAAATTAAACCCAACGAAATGATATTCGATAATTGGGAGCACAAGAACAGCGCCAACAGTATAGCGCCCGGACTAAGCTCAGGCAAATAGATAACACTTAAAATGTAGTAACTACTTGATACTAAAAGTTCTGTAGTCAGCGATGCAACCAGAAACTGCCTTTCCTAAAGGGGAATGAAAAATCAAGTTTAGTTTGTTTTATTTAGAAAATAATAAAAAAATATCACAGTGACATTGACAATATTAGCATTAGGTGTCACTGTATAAAGTTTTACTGCACTTTCAAAGAAATTCTGATTTTCAAGATTGCAATACCAACTAAACCAAAATAAACTTAAGCACTCACCCTAAACTGCGTGTTCGCATTGCGACTTTCAAATGCCAGATGTATGTAGTCCAAAGCAGGTAATTAATGCCTCACTAACTTGCGTCACATAGTCTCATTTCAGCGGATGACACGTATTAGTGCTTATTTCTCACAGTGAGGCTGTAAAAGCGGCCATATAACAAATCACGGCAAACACCATTGTGCCCAAATATTTTAACAGATCAAGATCGCGCAGCGCCCAACGATGAGCGTACGAAAATCCACAAGATGATGATAGAGTTTCAGTATGATAGCGCCATAGCAGGTGAATAAACTGAGTTCACGCAGCCAAGGCTCAAGTAGGCAGCGTTCCGTAGAGGCGGGAAAGAAATGGACGGCAACCTTTAAAAGGAAGAATAGAAAACAAAAATAGAATTAATCGAAGTTTTTAAATTGTAAACAAAAATATGCGGCATTCCTAAGTGTAGAAATACTCATTTCGCTTATTAATGTGAAAATGTGCTGTGCCTAAAGCTGTGCTACAAAAAATCGCTGTTTGCCCACATTGTGATAGACTGCGCTTTGTGTTGGCTCATAACATACGCCACGTTTTCAATATTTCTCATATGTTGTTTGAATAGCAAGTGATCGATAGAAACAGAGTAGACCTTATAGAGAAATATGACACTCACAAATACTTGAGTCATTTTCCAGCGGCCATTAATGAAAGTTCATATTTTTATTTAATGCTCTTTGTTTAAATAATATTGGTAATTGCAAAGTTCTAGCATATATCACACTTAAGAAAAATGAAGGTACATGTTTGATAGCTATTTAATTAAAAGTTACTCATACGCCATAGTTTCACATTCAAATTTAAAACGCTAAGTTTTCATAATCATTGAATTGGTGGATATTACAGGACACCTTCTACTTTTCAATTATTGCTTTGAGTCTAGCAAACCATAAATACCATGCATTCAAAATAAAAACGAATATCTAAATAACGATTGGTTTCAAAAATGTGTCCAATTTATGCCAATTTTTTTCGTTACAATAAAAAAAAACTCATAAGCCTGGCAACACATTGCTAGTTCCAGATACATATTTAAATACACAGTAATCCAGTAGACGACAAATAAGGTACACAAACAGTGATGCCAAATTTGTAGCAGACGAACGCAAAAAAAAAAATAAAATAAAAGAAATTGTGTGGAAACTTGAAAACAGCGCGAAACAACCGCTGACAAAATCATAAAAAAAATTGAGCTGAAATAGAGCAACTACAAATTTCTAACAACAAGAACAACTACATGTTAGAACAATAACAACAATAAGCTATTTTTGTTTTCAGATTAGTTTCACAATCAGTAACGACCATAAAATTGAATGGCTAAAAATAAAAATTGAAATGACGCTCTCGCTTTTCGCATGCAATTTTTCTGATGCGATGTGATCCAAAGCAAATTGCTAGCGAGTTAAGGCAAAAATGTCGCAACATCAGTAGCAACAACAACAACAACGGCACTGTTCACATCACGCTTAGTCAATTCATACCTCCTCTCACTACCAAAACAACCCCTAATCCTGTTTTTTTGTTTTTTGGTACAATTGAGCGTGTAAAGCATCGTTTGCTATTGATTTCCTTTCGCTTCCTTTGTTTTTAATTTTTTTTTTCAGTGTATTTATTGAAATTCTACCACTCGTTGTTGTTACTGGATTATTGAACTTTTATTTCGAGGTTAGAAATTTGATGGTAGTACAAATTCTATTGGCATGTTTTTGTTTTTTCTGCGTCTGTATAAATTGGTTGGAGGAGAAAGTGTTATGCAAATATCAGATAACTCTCTTAAAATTAAGCGTAATATTTTGCAAAGTCAATGCGTATATAACAACCATTTGATTGTGTTTTATAAAAAAAATATTTTAAGTTAGTTGGAAACTAATTAAATTACAATATAATATAGCCATATTTTGGTTATTTACACCGCTTTATTATTGAACATTTTTTTGTTCTCATGTTTACAGATAAGCAGACTATTCTAGATTTTGTTTAAAAAGTATGGCTACTTTTGAGCAGCCATTATTCAAATAGAAAATGTCTTGTGAGCATTTTTAGGTCCATTTTTTTCAACGATTTCAAAATCCTAGCTTACATCGATACATTGCTATCGAAATCTGAAGTTTTGAGATAAAAAAGTATTCCAATTGTAAAATTCAATTAAAAGTAACTTGTACGCCACGAATAGAAAAATTGCATTTTAAATATTTAAACTACTAAATAATCATAATTATTTTTTTGATCAGCGATTTTATCTACACTGATTTGACCATGAAATTTTCGAAAATATTAAAAAATGCCAAATTAGCATTTATAGACGTAGAATGGACACTAATATAGAAGTTAAAGACAGAATACAGAATACTTTCATTATTGATAAGAGAGTGATTTTGGTCAAGTATACTTAACTCTAGTGGTTCTTTTTTAAGTGATTGAAGTTTAAATATAAATAAAGCACAAATAAATTAAGTTTGAATCATAATTTTTTTATTTTAGTTTAAAAGATTATTTAATAAGCTTTTTGCTTGACTAAGAGCTTCAAGCTTAATAGCTAAAAAGGCTAATGTCTGTAGTAGCTAAACTTAAAATTTTTCTTTGACCTTAAATTTATAAATTTTGCAGGCAAATGAATTGTATTGACAAAAACTTGAAAAATAAGGAATTTGTAGCATTTTTTCTGTAGAATACAATAAAAATATTTGAAAAGTTCTTAAGTTAATTTAAGAGGCCTTAGATATTAAAATCAAATTTAAGGAAAGTGTGATTTATTTGAGCCTTATTTTTTTTTTACTTTTTTCACTTTCAATATAAGGCCTGTATTGGTTATATTGAAAGTAAAAAAATTAAAAAAATAAGGCTCAAATAATAATAAGGCCTTATATATATTATTGACAACGCAGCCATAATCCTCCATATACTAGATTTGGTAATAGTTTCTTGAAAAGTTATCTTATCAAAGTGCTTCCAAAATTGTCTTCATATAAGATATGCCACTGTCCTTTATACCATAGAAGGGCAAAATTTTGGAAGTAAGAGCTACTTACAAAAAAAAAAAAAAAAAACAATTACAGCTACAGAAAAACTCCCACTATAAATTCGGTACCGATGTAAAAAAAAAGTTCTGCAATAAACCAAAAGCCAATTTCAAGAATAAAGTGGGAATAACATGAGTGTATAAAAAAAATACACTGATCACACAAAACGAGAGGAGCTGCCCTCAATGTGCGCACGGTTTTTTCCTTGTTCGCTCGCCTCTTTTTTTTGTTTGTTTTGATTTTGATTGATGCAACAATAACAGTAATATAAATACTTTGCATTGCGGGTATATAAAAGAAAATGACAATAATAAATATGTGCGTAACAGTGGTGAGTGATGAGTTTGTTGCTTTGGTGATTTTCTTAAGAAAGTTTTTGTTCTCACGAGCTCATTTTTCCTGTTTTGCCCGTCGCTGCTTTACGAAATTCCGTCGACTTTTTAAGGAACTTTCGAGCTCGCGATTAATAAATTTTACTTAACTGTCAGTTTTAAGTAGTATTCTCAGCGTAACGTTTGAAGTTTTCGTTTGTAGAGAATGTGCCATCTCCTCACTCTACTCATTTTTTGTTTTTAATTGTAAATATAATTTGTAGAACTTGCATGAGGTTTGGTTGTATTACCTTGAATAGCGCAACCGATTTAGCATTGAAAAGATTTTTCATGTATTGGGCAAATGTGCTGGTACCATGTCCATTCAAAATATCATAACATATCAAAAAAAAATATAAAAAAGGTATTTGATTGGGCGGTATTTTTGCGTAAAATTTTTAAAAAATTAAAAGTAAAAACAACTTAAATATTAACAACCTTAAAATAACAACTCAATGCAAGTAACTGCAAATGTTGAATTATATGCAAATAATAAAACTCACGCTTTTTTTTCATATTTCTGTCAGACATATGAAACCTTTACCAATTTATATTGAAATGCATTGCGTATGAATTACATAAATTCATTTAAAAGGTTCAAAGAAAAAAAAAAAAACAGACGCATAAAGGAAAGTCTGAATTTTTACATTTAAAATTAGTAACAAACTAAATTCCATAAGTTGCACGAGTTCGAGCACAGCAATGCTCTTATACAACTGGCCACAAAAATGTTACTTTAGCAACAAAAAAGCCAACAACAGAAGCAACACAGTAAAAACTTTCAGTCAGTTGCTTGCTGCTTGTCCGCCTGATGTATGCGTCAGTCCGTCATTTATGTTGAGCATCGCATCGAGTAATGCTGCTGCGTTCATCATCAGCATGAAATGTAGCAGCTTCATGCGCATTAACTCACATGACTGCGTGCATTCTCTGGCGTTAAGGATTAACATTTTTCTGTTGCTCTTGTTGTAGCTGTTGCTGCCACAAAAGCTGAGCTGTTGCTGATGCCGTTGCAGCATCGCTTGGACAAATGGAATTTACAGTTGTTTCCTCATCCATTTTGTTGCCTGCTTAACGCAGCTGTGATGTTACTGCGTTGTGCGTTGATGTTGTGCAAATGCGATTTCAATGCGCGACTTAAATGTGTTAGTGTTGCCAACTTTTGATATATTTACGTTCTTCACAAGATATCTAAATTTTTCAAAGTTCTTGAAGTTACAGAATTTTAAACAATTTTCTCTCTGAAAAACTTAATCGTCGTATACTATGCGTAGATTTACTTAAGGCACCTTCGACATTCCTAGCTCAAACTTAATTTTTGAAACATTCTTGCGTGTGTCGCAAAAATCATGCAGAATTTATCAAAATAAATACTGTACGTTGGCATCCCTTAACGGCTTTTCAAAGTTGAACCAACACGAATGAAAATTCTTTAGCATTTGTGGCATTGCGCCGCTCGCTTGCCATGTTGAAATGTTTCTTTGACAAGCGGAAATTAAAGTCCTTTTCTACGATTAAAATTGAAATGCAATTTAACGCTACATGAATTACATTCACTACCACACACACACACACACACACACACACACACATACTAATATGTAAACTTCACAGACACATATTCACTTAGCCGACTGGCAGCCGTCGTGACTGCCTGGTGTTTCATCTGCGTTATGTTGCAAGAAATTGCAGTTGCTTTTGATCATATGCAGCAGCAGCAGCAGCAGCAGCAGCAGCAACAATCAGCAGGTGTAGCGTGAGTTTCCTTGTTGTTGTTCTTGTTGGTAACGTTTACCGCCGGATGTGTGCACAGCATAAAAATATGAATTTTGCTTTTTTTTCCTTTTAGGATTTCAAATAAAATTCATTTTGGTCGTAAATTGTTGAAACATCATCCGCATGAGTTGGGCGTTAAACAGCAGCACGTCTGTCTTACACAGTAGGTATTGTAGGCACAAAAAATAGCAAAATGATTTTGTACTCTACAAGCAGGATATGTGTGCACTTTGTGCTGAAGTTTGTAACGCATAAAAAGAGGCGTGGTGAGTAGAAAAAGTGCATATAAGGCATTCTTTGCTCCTTGGTAACTTTGATTTCGCTGGTGGGTATTATTTGACAAGTTGATGATTTAAGTTTTATCCTTTCGGCATCAGTTGAACCATTGATGCGCTACAACTTGTCTAAACCCGATATATAGAAGACTTAACTCTGTAAATATCAACTCTATAAAACGAAATTATTGAAACATAAAATTTTCAAAATTAGTTGGTTTTGAGACAATTTTTTTTTCTCTTAATTTATTATCTTTCTTTCTTCTTAAAGATATGTCTAATAGATTTTATCTATATAAAACTAATACTGTATAAATATTTTTTTTTGCAAAATTAACTATTTTATTTTTTTAGTCATATTTGTAGGTATAGGGTGTTTTTTTTTAGAGGTATAGAACTTTAAAATGGAATAAAACAAAGATGAATTTTTTAAATAGACATGAAAATTACTTTATTCGAAAGATAATCTTCTGGCATTATAATTTAAATATGACTTCTGGCATATGAACGCCACGGCTAGCTCGGACGTAGTCTAAAATGGAGGTCCAATTTTCAAGGTATATCGCGAATTACGCGAGTAATGTTGGCTTCGAAGTATTGAATCGTAGCTGGCTTATCGACGCATACTTTTGGCTTCACATAACCCCAAAAAAAAAAATTAAGGTGTGATATCACAAGATCTAGGCGGCCTTCTTGACTTCATAATTGCAAAAATCATGTGAATTTTGAGTGAAAATAAAGTTGAAATTTTAGTGACTATAATAAATTTGCACAATTTGGACGCGTTGTTCTTTTGTCAACCTGTTCATGATGAAATGGCAAACCAAACTGAATATAAATGACATTAGAGTTGCCGGATTTGACCACAAAATCCCAGTTTTATCTCTATTCGAAAAACAAACCTCTAAAAAAAACACCCTTTATATATATTCAATTGAATTAATTATTCAAAAATTTATTAAATATTGAAACTTAAACTTTTTGAGGAACTGCAAAATAGCAAAGTTCTGAAAAAAAGTTGCAAAATGCTGCAGACCATAAATTATGCATGATATGTTGCTTAATCGCAATTCCGTGACATTTGCTAAAGCATTTGCGTTACTGAAAGCACAGCGTAGATAACTACAAATCAAAGGAGAGCAGTGTATGAGACACTAAGATACTGTAACTTGAAGGTTGACATTGAAAGCTACCACCAACTACGTTTGCAATGCAATTTAAAAGACATTTGTCAAAATCAGTGTAAGTTTTATTTGAAAATAAGTTCTGGCAACGTATTTAAAAGTGAGGAACTCAAAATTAATCAAATTATTCATATGCTTCTATTGGCTTTTTCCTAACACATAAATGTATAAATGGTATAATGCAGTTTGCCTTACGTGTGCTGCCAAAAATAAATTAAAGCGATAATTTCCTTCTGAGAAAAATATACATAAGTATATTTAATGAAAATGTACACTCTAAAACTAAATATTAAATGACAGTTACAACCCCAATCTGCCACAATTTATTTGAAATTTTGATATAAGTTTCTATACTAGAGATATAATACCTACATTATTTAACGATAAATGCTCTTTTTTCTCCAAGACTAGTTTCTTACAGAAAAAAAACCCTTCTGTATGTTTTTATATGAACTTTAAAAAAAGAGTGAACTAAAAAAAAGTTGCTTTCAAGATAATTTTTTCGACGTCAAATACATAAATTTTTAACTCCAAACCAAGTTGTTGTTTTTTCTAAAAGCTGCCGTTTGCCCTTGATATATGGTATCTTAAAATATATATTTACATTCATCAGAGATAAAAAATCCTTAGTTAAATTTGCTTACGGTAAGGCGATATGGGGTAACTCACGTTACAAAGAGACACTGTTTCGCAATTAAGTTATTTAGCTTATACTTGGATTCTGTTTGTTGCTAATCGAGCTATATTAGATTTCATGGAATGTCATCATGTGGCTACCCAACGGGAAATCTGGAAGCAGCTTCCAAGGGGCGCACATCCGATGTGCTTCTCCGGAAGCATTTAATTCAAAATTCTATTTAATTTAAAAAAAACTTTTATTGCGCATCCACTGGGGTTTGAACATAGGCATTCCGTGCTGTCACGAATATGAATTATCAAGCGCCGCTTGACAAGCGGCAACAATAGAAATCAAAAAATTAAAATTTCATTTTGACAGAAAAAAGAAATAGTTTTTGTCACAATAATATTACTAGCAAAGGTAGCTCAGTTGGTTAAGATGTGCGCACCTCAGAACACTGGCATAACGCAGGAGGCCTAGGTTCGAGACCGACCGGAGACAAAAATTTAAGCGAGTTTTTTTTTCAATTTAAAGTAAATGTGCTTCCCAACATCCAAGGAAGCGCATTTCATATGCCTCCTAAGATATGTTTCTACTTATCATCCAAGGAAGCGCATTTCATGTACTTCCGAAGATGTGCTTCTATTCAGCATCAAATATGCTTCCAAAGATGTGGATCCCCGCAATGACATCGTGTGTTAAAAAAGACAAGCAGTGAGAAGCGCATCGACAGCAGCTTCTGCCTTCCTTGATGCACAGCCGAAGCGCTTTGAACGCGCTTCCGTTTCCCGTTGGGAAGCATCATATGCATAAGCAACGAAACACAAAACGGCAATTTTTGTGTGAGTTAAATAAAAAAATATGTATGCAATAACTTTCTTTAGCATAAATTTGTTATTTAAAAAAATAAATTTTTAAAATCGGTTCCGTATAATTCACGCCAAAGCGTTACAAACCATTACTATACAAGCAATTTTATGTATTTTTAACGTAGCTTTTGCTTTCAGAGTATGAGCTGTTTTTTTACATTCAGATTTTACTGAAAATAACTCGTAGGATATCCGGTAATTATGTAAAAACTTAACTTTATTTTAATATTTATTTAGTTAACTGGAGTTAACGTTTGTTTAATTTTTACGTTTTAATTTGAATCGCTTTAAATTTGTTTAAGTACACACAGTAAAGTAAGAAAAATAAAAACAATAACATTACAAAGCAACATCATCGTCAGACAGCTGAAAAATTTCAAAAATTTTGTTAGACACCGCTGCAGGGAGCTAAACAAAGCTGAAAACTTTGTAAAAATTCTGCTGTTGCTCTAACTAAGGAAAAATTTTAACAATTCTAATTCTGTAATTTATGCAAGGATTTTGATTGCTGACCATCTGCGGGCAAAAAAGCACTAACAGCAACACAAAAACAAAAAAAAATTATAGCTAAACAAGTTGTTTATTTGGCATATTAAAAAAAAAATAAAAAACAACAGCAAAACAGCAACAAGGACATCCATATGAGCAAACTCTACACAACTCCAAGCGAAGGTGAAAATTTAAATGATGTGGTGGCAAACACAAGTGGAGGAGTACAAAAGGCAAATTATAAAATTGTAGCAACAAAAAAGTACGTTGGCAATTAGAAAGCAGCAACAAAACCATATAAAAAGAGATCAGTAAAAAGACAAAATTTTTTGGACAAAAGCAGCAAATAGCGAGCATTAGTTAAAAAGTTTTAAATGCCTTCAGCGACACAATCACCAGCACACAGCTTGAAATGCGTCTGCAGACTGCGGTTACACAGTGCAGAAATATTTGGAAATATCATTTGGCATACATTTTGAGCTGTAATATTATACAGTTTTAATTAAAACTATAAAATTGGCTAAAATTCGGTCATTTTCGGGCATCGTGACAGGCTTTGGCAAGGCAACGCTGGTTGGTTAGTTTCAACAAAATGCATTACTATTATTCTCGTTAATCTTATCCTGTAATCTTATATACTCGACTTTTCTACAGCGGGCTCTCCGCCTATAAGCTTCCGTAAAATGAATTTGGTTCATCTAAAATACATTTTTTTATTGACAATTTTTTTTCGGTGTATTGAAAGCGCACAAAATTTTAAAAGTGAAATATCGAAAATATTTAACGTCAGCAACAGCAGCAGCAGCAAATTTGTTGCCCAAAAATTTATAACGGTATTAGAAGTGAAAACGGTTTTCCTCTTTTAGTTTTTGTACTTTTAAGTGTGAGGTGTAAAACATATGCGGCGCCGGAAGTGGAAATAGAAATTTTTAAATGTATGAAAGTTAAAATGTTTACCTTGACTATCGCCATTGCTGGTGCTGCTACTGAAGGTAGTTGACAACACTGTCATTGGTTGTCGTTGACACCAGCTTTAAGCGTCAGGATGGCAGTGGTGGTCTCATACCATTGCCAGTAATAAAAAGAAAAGCGTGAAAAATGACTAAGGGTATGCAGCAGTGGTTTGCATAAAAAAGAAGAAGAAAAAGTGTAGACGACAGACACTACGTTAAATTAAGACGATTAAAATGTCAAACACGACAAAGCTTTGGCTTGGCATTAAAATGCGGCAAATGGTGTTGGCAACTTTAGTTGCTTGCTGGCGTGCACGCTTGGTCACTCCACTAGGGTTGCTGTTGGTGTTGGTGTCAGTGATATTTTTAGGTGGCTTAGAGTGGACGCATGTTCGTGCTGCATTGCAAAGGTGCAAAGTTTTGTACGATGAAATAGAAAAAAAAAATTATTCAAAAAAAAAAAAAACATAAAATGCAAAAAGTGAAAAATTGATGATGCTTCAAAGTAGCGCTATCAATGTGCAGCACAAGCGTTCGATGAAAAAGTACTTAAAATTGCTGCTGGCAAAAAAAAGTTTTTTTTTGTTGTTACTGATGTATTGATGAGGCTTAAGTTGTTGTTGTTGTCGCTAACGATGCTTGTTGTTAACAAGTTTAACTTTTGCATTTTGAATTATGATCAGGTGAAATTGAGGAGGTAGAAAGAAATCAAAATGCCTCGATTTAAATGTTTTTAACTACTGACATGAGTTGTCTTTTTCCATAATTTTGAGCTGGATCAACTATCCAAAACATTGAATATATCAAGTAAGAATTTGGTTTTAAAATTCACTTGAAACTTAGGATAACCAGAGATCTTATTTTCCGAAGAGATGTTTTTGATAAGTGCAACTATTAGTATCTTTTTTGATTACAGCAGATTATAGAAAAGCTCCACACTTAATGAGTTACTTGTTCTTATATCAATTAGATATTGATAGCTTAAGAGATTAAAGTTTCTTTTTGATGTCTTTACTAAACATATTTGCTGGCAGCTCTATATCTGCCATATTTTCTTGCAGTATTATCTATACTGGAGTGAATTGGCTTAAGAAATACGCCTAACGCTAATACTATTGTTGCAATTCCAAGTCTAATCGACTTTTGCGGCTCTTATCAATTTTTAAAACAATTTTCGACTGATTCAACATTTTGCAAAACTTTTCAAACTTTCCAGTGTCCGAAAAATTTTCGAAACATTTCTCGGCTTTTTCAACATTTTGTGAGTTTTCAACATTTTTCGAGATTTTCAAAATTTCAAATAAGTTTTCGATTTTTTAAACACCACTATCAGACCATTTATGGTTAATTTTTTCGTAGATAAGAAAGAAAGAGAAGAAGAAAGAGAAAGAGAAACTTTTTTCATATATCTATATAAATATTAAACTCTACTGAGCGTTCTTCGATCTATTGCTTGTTCAATTGGTATTCCTCAAAAGCTATACATACTATATGAGTATTTAATTAGAAATTCAATACCTTTTATGAATTTAAAAAAATATAACCTTATATATTTTTAATTAAAAAAATTCACAAATAGATATGTACATTACTTACTCCAGGTATAAGTCGTGCTTCGAGTCCGAGAAGTTGTTAATGAATCGGCTATTTCCAAAAAAGTTAACTCTTATTTTATTTTTTATTTTTAAATAAATAGTTAAAATTATATATATAATGTTATGTATTTATAGTTTCTTTATTTAATTACTGTTAATTTTTAAACGTTTTTCACTGACAAACGAGGTTACACTTTTTCTAAACGTTAAAATCTCACAATTTAATTTAAATTTCGACTTTTTTTTAAAAACTTTAAAAAAGAAAACTTATTTTTTTTTTGCTTAAAATTGGTTTTAAAATTTAGTCCATGAACCATAAAACACGTGGAGACAATGAAAAAAAAAAATCAAAAACACAAAAAAGTTGTCACGAGAAACGCCGACAAAAATTTCCAGCTTAAAAATTAAACCGCTTTTCTAAGCTCGAAATCCAGAGATTTTTTTTTCTAATTCGCTCTTCTAGTTGTTGTTGTTGTTGCTTATTGCACTTTTCAGAAAATGTTGACAGCAGAGGTTACATTTTTACATAAAATTAGAAAGAGTTGAATCTGATGCTGGTGATTGGGATTGTTATTTTTAAGGTTGAATCCAATGAATTAAAACTTCAAATATTAAGAAGCATCACTTATGCAACTTTTATCAGCCATATCCCAGTTTTAATGCACTTGGTATTTTATAGTGCTGGTCACAAACATATGGGGCATTCCATACCAAATCGACCACTTTTTCCAGTCACCCCCTTCGATTTTTTTCAAAATTTTATATTTTTTTGAGACTGATAGGAGGAAACACCTGCATGAATGTTTTAAAATTTTTTTGACCATTTTTTTAGAGATACCTATGGGAACAGGTTTACTTTAGGGACAACTCTCCGATATTATTTTTTTTTTTTAGGAGAAGTAGCGTATTATAAAAAAATAATAAGTCCCGAATAGAGTTTTGGTGCAAATATTGCTGGAGACCGCAAATCTTGTCGGAAACGAACAATTGTTTTTTTTAAATAAAAGCTAACTAAAATGCCATTAAAATGTAGTAGCCAGAATTTCGAAAAAATTTTCGTTTTATATTATTTTAAGTTAAATGCCAATAAAATTTTTTTTTGGGTTTGGGGGTCATTTCCGACAAGATTTGCGGTCTCCAGCAATATTTGCACCAAAACTCGATTCGGGACAACAGTGCAGCGGCGCGCAGTATTTTTAGAGGTGCGCGGAAGTATTAATTTATTTGGGATAGTCCGTATTTGGCTACCACTCTGAAAAAATTAGTTTTTAAAGGTTTCATATCGAATGGTATTCGCTCTATTAGATAACTTTAAACAGTTCATTTGTTATAAAAGATATTAATTTTTCATTTAATGCCCAACGCAAAAATTTTACAAGAAAGCTGATCTCTTTAGCTTTAAAATGATATAAAAAAATATTTTTCCGTTAAAATTTACCGGAGATATAACTATTTGAATAATAGCGTAAAACACCAAAAAACGTAAAACCTTTAACCTTCGCAACTCGATATCTTTCGATATATTCCATAACAAATCTATTCCTGATTTTCGTGTTCACTAATATAATGCCTAGAATATGTAAAAAAAAAATTGGAGCGATTCAAAGATGTGTCGGTCAGAAAGTGCTCGGTATGCAAAAGAACGTCTCGTAAATGAATGCGCATTGTTTGAAAAGTTTTTTAATAAGAAACTAAATTTTTAAATTATATTTATCGCAAAAAAAACATATTTCGTTTTACTAAAGAAGAAAGTCTTTAAAGTAAATGCAAAAATACTGCTGCAATAATTCATAAGCACTCAAAGTTGAAATATAGATTTCTTTTGAAAGTTTTAAACAAAGCATAACAATAAATTGAAGTATATTTTTACAATTTCTTCTAAGTTTAAAGCAGCGAAGGGCAAACACAGGCACTTTTTGCCCTCGGTGCCCTTTCCGTTATTCAACGCACAAGCAAGCAACCAAAAGTTCGCAGAATTTCAATGCAATCGGCGCACAGCGTTGAGTTGAATTCCAATGAAAACAAAAGCAACACACACAGGTATTAGCGACGGCGCCGCATTGTGTTTCGACGAATGTAGCAATTGTTTTTGTTTATAATGCAATTTGGTTTTTTGTGTGCTGTTGGCGAATTTGGAAATGAAAGCAAAAAAAAACTTTAAAAATTGTTTTGTTATTGCTTGATGTTGTTGTTGTGCCCTTTTGCTAGATTTTCGTGCGCACCACTGGTTTAAAGCAACAAAAAACAACAACAATAACTGCAACAAAAAAAAATTCAATAAGAATAAGAAACACAGTAACATATGCGAGTTTGTAACTATAAGATATACGCAATCGTATAATTTATCCGTTTATATGAGATGGAGCAATAAAGAAAATCAAACCAAAACAAAAACAAAAGAATATTTAAAAAAAAATTATGTGTCATTCCACAAGTAACTTGCTATAGCTAATAGCTTGAATTAAAAATTTAGCACAAGACTTGCGAATGCTACGAAATTGCATTAGAAAACTATCAGTTTTCAGGCTTATTTATTTGTGAAATTTTCCACTTTGAGCAATTATTTTTTAAACTCTTTAGACAAAATTTTCTTCAAAACTAACCTAAATTCAGCATTTCAATTTGATTCAAAGAGGCTTACGCCCCGTTTAGGAGTAATTTTTATGCTATCCTATTATATATAATTTTTGAAACTTTTAATCGCAAATATCTTTTAATTTTGTAGCAGGAAGTAACGAAATAAAGGCTAGTTATATGGTGTTGTGCAACTTGTTTTTTTATAAATACTTGGAAAAACTTAGACGATCTGTGGTCTGCAGTCTGTACTGATTCACTTTCTCAACACATATCGACTTTAGCCATGTTGCCATAGATAAATTATCAGTTTATATATAAAAAATATTCTAAATATTGTAAAAATTACAAATTTTATTATTTTTTGACCTTGGATTTCTTAGTCCACCTTTTAGGCTTTTATTGTTTTTTTTGATCAAAAATAGCACTTGATTGTTTTTATTTTTATTTTTAGATCAAAAATAATCGTCATTTTGAAATTTCATATATCAAAAATAAACGCCATTTTGTGCTTTATAGTTATTTCTAAAACAAATATAATCATCCATTGGGATTTCTTAAATCATATGTAGAAGAAACTTAGATTTTTTCAAAATTTTTAGTCATAAAAAACAGACATTTTGTGTTTTTTTTTTGTAGTTTTAGATCAAAAATAATCGTAGTTTTGAAATTTAATATACAAATCCAAATTAACTAATTGATTACATTTTATCTTTTACTTCATATTGAGTTTTTGAATTAAATTTTTGAGAGCGCTAAGTTCTGGCATTTCTACATACATATGTAGTTTCCACATTTTCCCCTTAACATAATATCCACTATTGTAAGGAAACCAAAGGATACATGCCAATAAGTACAATGACGACATTTTACTTGCTGTCGTCATTTTGTCGTTGAGTTGTTGTCTCTCTGCCACCGTGCAGCTACATCAGCATCAGCTTTTAGTGCCTGCAGCCTGTTACTGAAGTATGACATTATCCTAGATGCTGTTGCATATCCTGCCATATACATAAAGGCGATTTCATTTCTTTGTTTGAATTGATGACTTGCATTTGTAGCTGTGTGCGTGTGCGTACATGAGCATGCAAGTTTGTTTGTGTTTGCAATAATTCATTTTGAATTATGCGGCTTTTAAGTTGAGTCTGTTTACTGCCTTAAAAAAAAAGGAAGAAAACAATTTTTTACTCATATCAATATTAACTTGAAAACTTTTTCTTTTGTTTTTTAAGTATGTGCACACTGATTTCAGATGCTGCTTTCTTCATTGTTAGCATGAATATAATAATGACTTTTAATAATATGTAACAAGCTGATTTTCTATTAAGCTTTAAAGTTAGTCTATAAATTTTATTTTTTAGAGGACAGAAAGATAAGGATTAAAATTTGACATATAAACCTTAAAGATGTGACTAAAAAATTAATGATTAAATAATGTTGCAGAACTTAACAGCTGCAGAGAGCTACATATGTATTGATGATGTTTTCTCTATAAATTATTTTTATTTTCTCATTTTTTCATGCAATCAAATGACTGCAATTTGCTTAAGACTTAAATCAATGAAGCAATAAATTGTTCATTTAAATTGAAGCTGAGGTCATTAAACAATTTAACAGCTCATTGAATTTAAACTTTAATGTGATAAGGCAAATCATTTTAAAAGAAAATGAAAGCATCAGGGAAAAAAGTATAACATTTCAAAGGATTTGCTGCTGATATGCAAATATGTTAAGTGTAAAGACATAACATTTCTTTGTAGAGTTTGATTTATGTACCGATACAGTAAACTTTGTGTGTAGTTGGTAAAAAATTAACTAATAAAAATTGTTTAAGCTATTCTTAGAAATAACTTAATTTTCTTGATAGTTTATTCCAATCGATTGGAAAGACTTGCAAATTTTTTTAAATGTCAGCATGGGGGTTCTACATTTGGTCCCATCTGCGCTAAAAAGTTTTTATTATTGCGTTAATCGCTGAGACAATTCGAAATTCGAGATTTTGGAAGTCACCAGAAGTTCCCTGAATAGAGAAAGTTGGTCCCATTTGAATAGAGAAATTTTATAGCCTAACATATAGGAAAGGCTCGAGAATGAATTTTGGTTGGTTGTCAGCGGTTATCCGGAATCTGAGAGTGTGTTTTGAGTTCAACTATGTAAAAATTTTTATATAGTGATTAATGTCGAAAATGAATTTTGGAAGTCAACCGAGCGTTACTGATCCCCCCAAGGGCGAATAAGAAAAATTATTAAAATTATTTAATATTTAAAAAATTAAATTAATATTAGTGGTGTGATCTCCACTGAAAAGATTCCACAGTTGTGTGCCATTCCGATCGATATCCCGACTACCCTACTATTACCACTTAAGTGAAAAATAAACCACTTTAGTGTAGGTGGAATTCCTAATTTCACTAAAACTAAAACTTTTAGTGGTAGTGAAAACAAAATTACATTGGAAATTCAATGCATTAGTTCGTACTTACCTACATATCTTTGAAAAAAGATATTCCAGTACATTAAACACTCTTTAATGGCTTTAACTGAACCGTAGGCTAAGTCGCTTTAAAAATGAAAAGCTGATTAAAAAACAGAAAATTTATTTTTCCTTATTCAAGACCATAATACAATGTACGGTTACAAAATTTCAGAGCTATTTCTGTACATAATTTTCGAGTTCTTATTGATGTTGTTGCAATACATACTTATGTATGTATGTTGCTATTGTTACGGTTTTCGTTTTTTGCTGCTGTTGCTATTTCTATTGTGGCGAAACCGGAAGTACTTAAGCACATCGTCAGGTATTTCCTGTTTTTGTTTTGCAACGCTCCAAAATAAATGCGAAAAGTATTGCAATCAAGTTATTGTTGTTGTTTTTATTTTGCAGCCACTTTAGTTGTTTCAATACCCAGTATAACTTCATAAGCGGATTCATGTGAGCAAATGTGCTGTATATTTTTACACGTTTATGATTTGGTATATGCTCTCTTATGTAAATTATAATTTAACATTATTTCATTGTACCTACACAGTCAATAGCAAAAACAAGTTAACTTCTACAATTCACTTAATGTTTTATAAATTGTCAAGAAATTTAAATAATACCAAACATGATGTCGCTAATACCCCATATTTTGACAGCACTTCGATAAAAATCTTTACTAAATGTCATAATGACACATTTCACAAGTTTCTACTAGGTCGTTATATGCAATGCTTGTGTGTATCTATTATTTCACATCCCTCCTAGCATCTCTAATGGTTATAACTGTATTTCAAGCTTTTGCTTAAAAATTTTTTCATATTTATGTTTTTGAAAGAATCGGAAAAAGTACGCTTCAGAAGTTGCAGGCAGAACAGCAAAAATATAAAAAACCAAAAAAACAGTATACAACTGAAGAATGCGCATTACAAAACAGACGAAAATCAGAAACTCCCGGGCATCATTTTTTTTCCATATTCGACCCTCTTCTAGACACAAAATTTCAAGTAGAACTATTTGATAGAAGAAAAATTAAAGTTAACTGGCGAAAACTTGGACAATGAATAGTCATGAGTTGACTAAGTGAATTTCATTTTGGTTACGCAAACCAAAAGCTGACGAGTCTCAGGTACGTTCAAATCAGATCATTACTGAAAATATGATCAAAAAATACTCGACATCTAAAGGTATGTCTAACAAAAGAGAATTTGAAAAATTCTTAATATAACAAGCTCCTGAAATGAATGTGTATTCAATATCCTGCTTTAGCATTAAGTTATAAAAATTTATCGATGAGATGCCTGAAAATTTTGTTGATAATGAATAAATTCGACAGCTTCAAACGTAGCTGTGCTCAAGTCAAATAACGATATAAATTACTTTCTTATCCACTCTATTCCATAGATTCAAATCATTAAGAAGGAGTCTGTTGAAAAAAATTTTCTGTGAGTACTGAGAAAACTAAAGGGCATATTTTCAGAGTTTTTTAATATCTTTGTACAGCCTTAAGAAGTTACGCTTCGCTTCGTATTTTATATCAATTTTATTAGTACGTCCTTTTACGGCTACTGGAATGAATCTAACATTTTGATATCAAACCTTCTCGGCCAACGTGGGTGTGCCCCATTCCATATAAAAAAAAATTTAAGTTCACTTTTGTGGCAGCTATTGTTGTAAAATTCGGTACATGAATATATATTAACTGTGTCAAGCATCTTGCAAGCTGTAGACAATATTTGATAATCGAACAGGAAGGACACCGCCCATATAACAAAAACATTCAATACGCTATATCTTGGGAGCTGTGGTGGCTATAGTCTTAAAATTCGATATTCATACAAAACATTGTTTGTGTCAAGCACTCCTTAAAATATTGAGCGTGGTACATTCCATACAATGAAAAAATTCCTTGTATTTTGTCAACTAAGATATGTGAACTCTTTAAAGTCTCCTCAGTTTGGGGAATTTTTAAGATTTCTTATTGAAAAAAAAAAAAAAAATAAAATCAGATCTCAGTATTCTAGCCTTAAGTTAGCGGCCACTGCTTAGGTCCAAAACTTACTATTGATTATTTAGCAGTAAAAGTACTTAAATCTTAAGCACATTGAAGCTAATGCACGATTTCCTTTAGTTATTTGACAAAATAACCAGATAATTAATCGCTTTCTTGGTGGTAAAAGTGTCAGAGAAAGTCCTTATCGGTATTTCCGTCGATATGTACCTTTTTGTTAGGATAAGCAACTCCGCATTTTCAGTGCCTAGCTTGAGACCTTGGTTATCCATCCGTGTCTACGTTCGTATCATGACCTAATTTAATTTCCGTTGAGCGTCATCGGTATCTTTATAACTGCTGTAATATCATCTGAATAACCAACCAAATGGGTCTCGTCTGGCATCTCAGTACGCAGTATTTCGTCGTAGCAAACGTTCAACACAAACAGCTCTTTTGGTACAAACACTCTTTGTTGTGCTTGATTTTAATTGGTGTTTCCTTTGTTGATATATTCTTTTAAATCACTTGCTTAGTAGCAGGATGTTCAGCGTAATATCACGCTTACTCGCTTAATTTTTATTTTTTATTTCAATTCAAACAAAAAAAAAAAAAAAAAAATGCTCATCAAGCTAATTGCTTGCATAACGCGGATTAAAAAGCTTTGTTGCTTTCGAACTATGTAGATTCTTCTCTTCTCTTTAGAGTAAACCAAACCCATAAGTCTTTTCATTCTTTTACATATCCAGCGTAAAAGTAAGTCTCAACAAAAAAAAGTTTAAAAACGGATGAATTCAATTAAAGACAAAAATCCCACAAATATGTGCAAAATGTATATTTGTATGTGTCACAATTAAAAGTGTTGCCAAGTGAATGCTTCTAAATTTCGCCACAAACACAGTGTGTAAGCAACAATAGCTACACATGAAAGGCAAATAAAATGGGTTAATCACACACAAAGTTGCCAGATATGTGCATATACAAGCAAAACAAATAAAAAAACCCAGACTTTTGTAACACTTCAAAGTTTAACTCTATTAATTATTTCACTATTTTTATATGTGCAATTTTTCTCTGTAGAACAAAATTCGTCCACTGCTGTTTTTGCTTTTTACTCATTAAAAATGTTCATCACCCTTTTGTTTTTGCTTTTTTTTTTTTGTTGTTGCCAAGTTTACATTTCTATTTCACTTCCGTTTCATTTCATTTCCGTTTCATTCATTTGCACACTTCTTCACGTTCCATTGCGGTTTCCTGTTTCTGCTGATGATGCTGTAGATTTTACAACTCTTTCGTTAACGCCTTCTCTGCACTGAGTGTTGTATTTAAATGCACAGTGGTTGGAAGTGAAAAATTTTTTTTAATATTTACTATAATTTACAAATACGGTCATTTATTATATTACGCACCAGGTGACCGATCATAGCGCGGTTTTTCGTTATGAGCTTAAGAAAGTCGAAAATATATGGAAATTGTTAAATAAAATGAATGAGGTTGAATAAGTCAAAAATATGGAAAATATTTATAAAAGATCGAAAAAAGTTAAAAATAGTTGGAAGAGGTTGAAAAATGTTGAAACAGTTGAAGAAGACTGAAAAAATCTATGTAATATAGAAATTGTTGAAAAAATCTCAAAGAGATTCAATAACTCGAAAAGTTGAAAGATAATAAATAAAAAATAAAAAATATTGGAAAGAGTTGAATGAGGTCGAAAGACTCGAAAAAAGTTGAGAAAATTTAAAAAAATTGGAAGAGGTTGAAAAATGTTAATACAGTTGAAAATCACTGAAAAAATCAGAGAAATGTGGAAACTAATGAAAAACGTTGAAAGAGGTTGAATACTCGCAAAAATATGAAAAATGTTGAAAAAGTTGAAAGAGGTTGAATGAGTCGAAAACATTTGGGATATATTGGAAAATGTTGGATTGTCGGAAAATGAAATAAATATGTAGAATTTATGCAAATGAACCGATTGTTGTCTGCGCAAGTATCATATCATGTTGTATTCTGGTTGCCTTATTTTGTAGTTCCTCAAACGTTTCTTCAGAGCTACTAAATATTTTTTCGCAAAGTTTCCTAGTAACGCGGTCAATGAGATGGGGTGTAACACACCCCAGCTGTGTTTGTCTGTGAGCTTCTCCTTTAATGAAATGTGAAGTGAAAGAAATTCTTGTGTGAAGAAATTTGTCTCTGTTTATAATCACGTGGGGTTTGCCACACCCCTCAGATTTTTACAGAGCAGTCAGTACTTCGTAGTCATAAATACGTCAGAACTGAGATATTTGAGTAGGAAGCTCTCACTTTTTCCTAAATAAATACTTTTTAATTAATAAATTTTTTTTATATTTTTATATTTAATTGGTTTAATGTAACATTTAATTTTATCTGCTACATTTCCATAAAGTTTTTTCACAATATCAGCAGATTTAGTTTGCTCCTTACCATTTACAGTTTTAAGTATTTTTACAAACTGTAAATTGATGTTTTCGTATTTGCATCGTTCGTTGTCGTGTTAGAAAACTTCCAATTCCAACTTCCGAGGGTAATTAATTCAAGGACTCGTCTGTTTTAAACGACTTACAACAGGATTACAATTAGACAAGCTGTGAGCACCGTCCCACAGCCCACACATAGAGCATAGTATCACGCTGCTGTTTGCAGCATATAGATAGTGCTACATGCTTTGCTGTTTTTTTGGTATTGTTTTTGGAATTTCTTTATTTGTTCGAATGTTATACATGTATGTATGTATGTACGTATAAATATTCAAAAGTTTGTGTATGTTAGTGAAAATGTTTCACAGTTTTGTATAATAACGTTTTAACAAAATCCAAGTACATTCGCAGAAATAGCGTAATTTTACACAAAAAAAGAAGAAAGAAAACTAAAATGAAACCTCAATGAAATCGCACTCTCTTCAATCTAACAGAATTACTAGCAGTGGCTGTAAAATGTTTACATACAAAGTCTTTGGTGGCGACTTTCTGAAAAACGTGCAACATTGTTTGCACTTGTGGTTACATCATTGTTACACATTGTTGCAAAATTTATTAATTTTATTTTTAGATTTTGTTTTACTATTTTTTTTTATTGCCTTAGAAATAACAATTTGTTCGCTGGAGTATTTTTTTGTATGTGGTACGTTCTTTGTTATTGTTAAAAAAGTGCTGACTTAAGACTTTTTGTTTTATAGAAAGGAAGAAAAATAGCTTGAGAATACATAAAATATCTACCACAGAAGAAATATACAAGAAATCGTTAAGATCTTTGTACTTCTCTTATTAAAATTGTGAAAATAAAGGAAAACTTCTTAAGCGAATTCCTTATGATAAAGTTAAGGTGTGCTGTAGTGACGTCATGACAACACATCAGCATGGTGTTGTTAATGACAAATCAAAAGTTTCGAACCTCTTTGATTTCACTTCTTTTGCATTAGGCTCTTATGATTCTAGTGAATCCTGATGAGATGAGCTTTCTGTTTGAAGTTCTTTTATTTAAAATTTCTTGATTAAAGCCTTCTGATTGACATTAGCATACTCCTTTTCACATTAGTTGATTCTCTTTATTTGACATTAGCTGCGTCAAAATAATCTGTAAAGTGAATACATTTTTTAAAATTCATTTTTGTGTTTCGGAACACAGAATTAGAAATAAAAATTTATTTTGAATTACGAAAAAAAAAATAAAATGAAATGTTTGACTGCTATCGGACAGGTCTCGAAAATTCTTTTATTTATCAAAGTTTTTTTGAGAATTTTTTCAATAAAATCGAAGGGAGCACAAATTTCAGCAATCAAATTTTTTATCTCGAAAATAGATTGTCAAAAAATGCGTTATGAATGCGGAAAATCGGAGGAGATGACCGAAAAAAGTGGCCGATTTGGTATAAAATGCATCAGATGTTCACATTCAGAGTGAATATGTTGAAAAAGTGCTAAAAACTAAGGAAAAATTATAAAAAATAACAAAATTATAAACATAAATTTTCCATTTCTACCATTTATTTATTAACAAGTTTTTCCTTGACTTAAAACTTCGAGCTTTACAGCTAAGAAGACTAAAAGCAGCGGTAGCAAAATTCTGTTACAAATATTTTTACTAATTCTATGGTCATTTTTCAAATTCAATGCTCAAAAAAGAAATAAAAAATGTTAAACCAATGAATTCTAAGAAACACCGCAGTAATTACATTTCAGTATAAAGTAATTGTCATTGAATAAATTAACATGATATTTCATAACTCCGCTTCGAAGCTGCGTTATAGAACGTTTTATTAATAAAGTTTTTCAAAATCTTTAAAACTTTAAATCTTTAGAAAGACTAGTCACTGATAAATTAATCATATCATCTTTGAACAAACAAAAAATCAGTGGGCAATGATATCTTTTCCTCTGAAGCATCCAAATATGGCTCTGAGAACCCAGAAGGCTCCTTAAAGAAATCACTACATTAGAAAAAGTAAGTCCATGTTGTATATTGTGGCCTACTGGTGTTATTGGTCCTTATTGCTTTGAAAATGTTGATCGAGCTACTGTTACCCTCAAAGCTGAGCACAATGATTGCATAATGCCGACTTTATTTTGTTAATTTTATTGTGTGAACTCAAACTTTGGGTCAATCGAGAGCAATGCGCATCTGCCTTACTGCAACTCTCGAAATATTGTTATGGCTCACGCTGTTTCATATTATGATCAAGGAAATGCCAGAAAATGTACAATAAGTCTTCAATTCTCACATAAGTTCAAGTCAAAGACTTTAGTAAGTCAACTTTAGATTCTCTAGGATATGCTTATCATTGATCACAACTTTGTGTTTCAAAACCCAAGGACGCCCAGCATTCTTACAATCAACAGCGCTCATAGGGATATACTTATGTAACCAAATATTGTATATTGATGATTCGAAGACGGACTGTGGTGATAGTAATTCTAAAGACAAGAATGTAATTTCCGCTTCGTGACTACCTCAAATCCTTTTATGCACTAGTGAATGTCGTTAAAATCAATGCAAGTTCCGTTACAGAAGCTGGAGTTAAAAAAACCTTTTTTGATATTTGGGTTGTTCCTTCATCATATAATCACTCCATTTGAGAAAAGAAAATCTACGGAATGTGATGTATCATCTTAATAGGTGCTTACATTGAAGCAAGTATGTATCTCTCGATACTCTTCAAATCATCACTTGCGTCATTAAAGTAGTTTAAAGCCACTTATTAAATTCAATAATTTTTGTAGAACATTCATTGTTATACGAGTACACATTTTTAAAAGTTTTAGATGCCGTAACATATTAAAACATAGATAAATATAGCAGTTCGCAGTCTATTTGACACAAATCAAATCAAATCATACTTACTGTCTCAAAACTCAATAAAGTAGTCAACATCAATCAGCTAAGTCTTCGAACAAGCCAGAAATTCATGAAAAATTTGCCAGTTTTAAATTGAACATAGCCTTAGTGTAATCAGCTTAAATGACAAATTGAAATTATCACTACAAATCAAATTCAATTGCAAAAACCTTTCTTTTAACATTCTACCTTGGGTCATTCATGCGATCACTATATTCATCACATCACCATCATCATCTTCATCATCATCATTGTTATGAACATAAACTACACTTCTTCGTACTTCCCTAGTTTTAAGCTTAACTAATATTTCTGCTTTTGCTGCTATTTTTTCTTCAACATTTTAGTGACATCACTTGAAAATCTTGTGCCAAAAAGGAAGTCGTCACTAAAGTTTTAATTACTTTTCCGCTTGCATTTTTGTTTGTGAGCATTCAACCTTGTAATCACATCACATCCATACCACACCAACAATACATTCAATGCGACAACAACAACAACAACAACAAAAACAACAATTGACAATGACGAGATGACATTCAACATCGACAACTTGGTGGCTTCAAAAATGCAAAATGAACGAATTTTCATTTTCATTTACAGTTTTTGTTGTTCTTGCAGAGGTTTTCCTTATCAACGCTTTTTGGCCATAGCCAGTCAAAGTTATATTCGGGATGTGCATATGCTGAAATTATAACGATATTTATTTTAGTATTATGATTTGTAAGCAGAATTTCATGTAGCTTGAATTTTTGCTTAACATGACGTATGAGTAATATTTAATTATATATGTAAGTAAATTTATAGTACAAGGTTTAAGATTTTTATGGCTCAAGTTGTTGCTTGTACTTTCGTACAAAAAATTACTTTGTATTAAAGCGCTTGATAGTATTTTTATATTTTATTACGACTGTAAATATTTTAGCGTACCACAAAATTCATAAAAATGTTTGAATATACATCACTTACATAAACATCGATACACATGACGTATGCGTTACTTTTAATCAAACTTTTTGGATAAATATACCCAAAATACCATATAATGTAACTTAGAGCCCGCATTGATTAAATTCTTTATACACATTTCATTAATGGCAACAAGAAAGGGACTTTTTTCTGACATTAAGTGAACTGTAATTACAAAACAAATGATTTCCTCTAAGTGAACGATCTTTCTCAATAATCTGATACTTTTGCGACAGCCATCACCATCTCGGTCGTCTTCTAATTCCGGTTAATGCTGCTTGTCAGTTCTATTGTTGTTGCTTAAGTGTCATCACCGTGGCTACAACTGCTAGGAATCCTTTTTCTGTGCTGTATAGAAATCACTTACTTCCTAGTATTTTCTGCTTTGCTGGAGAGTCCTGCAAAGGATTAAATTTTTTTTTGTTACTACTTGAATTTGGTACAGGCACCAGTTTGCTGCTGTATTTTTATTTTTTTATTTTCAAAGTGAGAGCCCAGCACTATTGGGTGATACTGGTTAATGACATTGTAGTTGTTCGCTTAGTCGCCATGCTGACCACTATCATCAACATACTAAGCATTGCTGTTTTTAAATTTAACGTAGCACAGTGTTTCGCTTTATCTAAAGAATTCGGCAGATTTTTTTTAGTAACATAATAGGCCACAGTGTCTCTACCATCTGCTTGATAGACATTTCTTCATTCGATTTGATTATCAGTTCACTACATTGTCTTGCAGACATTTCACTACTCAGACGGATTTTTAATATCTCTGTATTTTCAATCTTTCAATAGGTAAAATAATGCAAAATGTGCAAGTTGACAGAGTTATAATTTCTTTTTGAACAACAATTTTACCCGTTTTTTACGTCTACTTCAAACACTGTTATTCTGCATTGTCATCATCATCATCATCATCAAAAGCACTGCGTTCTCTGTTGTTATTGTTGTTGTAATTTCTTTTTCCTCTACTTTATGCATTGAGTATTCTTCTACTGCCATCCAACTTATCAGGCACTTGCTACCATTGCTGTACGCTTGTTAACGAGTGTGTTTTGGAATATTTGCGGCCAACAGTTTGGCACTCGGATTTACTTCTTCATTTATCCAACTAAGCAACGAAGCGTACACCAATTGTCTCATCTTTTATTTCGCAAACAACACGTTGTGCCCCCTCCCCCGCCCCCCTACTTTGTTGCATTCGACCAGCTTGCATTCATTCATTCATTACAACGTTGGTTATTCATTTATTGAATACATAGAGTTCTTTGAAATTCTTTGGTTTTCTAGCAGCACACATTTTGGAGCACGTCTTTCTTTGTCCACTTTGAAAATTCACTTCCCATTTTGTTTTTTGCCCACTCCGTTCATTACAATTTTTACAATCATGAATTTTAGGGGAAAATTCATGAGCGCATTTGAAACTCAATTTTAATGATAATTTTATAAAATCGTTAAGTAGTCGTTCATGGAATTGCTTCATTTACTTTTTGCTGCTGTTTTATGTGCTGCTACTCATTTTCGAGTTACTGCTGTTTTCTATAGCTGCTGTTGCTATTTTCTGCTGCAGCTCTAAGTGGATTTTAGGGAGATTAACATTCAATCTGTTTGGTTTCAAGTGGAAATAACTGATAATTGAAATGATAAAGACTCATAGCGACACAATAGGTAGCCGTTCTGTGGTGATGTCGTTGCTACACTCCTGAAATCTTAACAGTTGGGTGCAGTTTTTGGTGTAGCGAGTTTCATGTTGTAGATAATGGTAAGGGAATTTACTGTAAAAGTTTTGTTTTAATGGCTAAAAAAATGGGAAGTGCAAATAAATTAATCTTTCTACTCGTACAAAAAGTATGGCTTTTCATATGGCAAAATCACCTCTTATATCAATGTCACAAACTGCAGTCTCATTCCACATCTAATTAATATGCATTTATTTTGTACAACGGTGCGTATGAGTAACATTTAATTTTTAAAGCAACACATTCTACTCATAAGCAATAAAATGCAGTATTCTTTCGTTGGGTTCTCGAAGAAGTATAAAATAAAATCAAAGTAAAACAAATTCATAAGAATAAACAAAAAGAAAAGCAAAAAAAAAAAAAAATGTGGACTACCAAACAACAGCAGCTGCATCATTTGCTGCAGTAGTTTTGTTGCATGCTGCATGCGGCTAAATTTTGTGCATTATTAAATCCAATGTCAATGATGTGTGACATGTCTATGCGGATTATCGCACACATACATACATACATAACTATGTAAATGTGTTTGCTTTAGTCTATCCATATGTAAAGTATTGCATTATTATCAACAACAACAACAGAGTACCAGCAAGTCGTAGAGCCGTAGAAAATAAAATAAAAGCAACGCAGAACTGCATGGAAAACGATATCAAGTTGGATTGTACAAATGAAACAGCAGCCATAACATTGTAATCTGTGCATTTTAAAGTATTTCTTGGTTATAAAATATCTTGTAGGTACGATATAAGAGAGTATAAGCTCTGATGGTGCTAAAATTTAACTCAGCTTTAGTTGAGCAATCAACTGAAATGATGACTATGACAACGACGTTAGCGACAATAGTTGGGAGTTAACAACAATAGATGTTGCAGCAGCAGTAAGAACAACAATCGCAAGCAGCACAAAATTCATCCATCATTTACCATAAAGTTACATTTATATACATATCAACTATATGTTGTATGTTTGTGACACAAATGTATGTGATGGGGTGACTGGAAAATTAATTTTGTGGCAATTTCAATTTTACAGACTAGGCCGAACTAACCAAAATGAGCTAAGCAGAAAGCTATAAAGTCTGCATTGCTTGAAAGCTAGACATATCAAAGTAAACGAATGTTATTAAGAGAATGACCGATATATATTCTCCTCCCTTCCCTGAATTATCTGACTCAGTAGGCTTGAGCCACCCAGAAGTCTTGGTGAATTTGAGAATTCTTGTGAGCTCTATCTCTGCTGGTTCCTCAAGGCCAACAATGGACGCTGAATCCAAATATTTGGTTAGTTTTCTTATTAACGGCCATTTGCAGAGCAGATATTTAACCGTTTCATCCTCTACTTCATCTACACACCTCCTGCAGAAATCTCTGAAGGAGCACCATATCTTAAGAGAGTTTGCGTCCTTACTATGTTCAGCTTAGGACACATGTTTCGAGACGTTCTGAATCTGGCGGTAAGGTTTCTCTTCGTTTGTTTATTTGTTATGCTATCCGATAGTATTCATACATCCACCAGCGGTGTCGAAAGTTCATACCACTTGTTGTTTAACATATTTCGCAGTTTGTTTTCGAACTGAAAAATTTTCGTTTTTTGTGGTATACTTTTTTAAACTTTTTGCCGATAAAAAACTAACCAATGGCCTTGTAAATAATCGTTATTTTCTATAATTAAAGTCAAAAAAATCACAATGAAGGAAAAGTCAAAATGTTAGTTTGAGTATACAGATGAATTTCTTTTGACGAGAAGCCTAGACATATGAAATGATTTTTAATTATGCGATTTTTATTTTTTCGATCAAAAATAATCGTTGTTTTTAATTTCTATTTTTTTCGATCAAAATAAATCTTTATTTTGGATTTTTTTTTTTTCGATCAAAAATAATCGTTATTTTTAATTTCTATTTTTTTCGATCAAAAATAATAGTTATTTTGAATTTTTTTTTTTCGATCAAAAATAATCATTATTTTTAGTTTCTATTATTTTCGATCAAAAATAATCGTTATTCTGGATTTAAATTTTTTTCGATCAAAAATAATAGTTATTTTAGATTTTTATTTTATCGATCAAATATAATCGTTATTTTTAATTTCTATTTTTTTCGATCGATCACAAATGCTCTTTGTGTTTGTGTGATGGCATTTGGGTTTTGTGAAAATGTACTGAATCGAGACTTGAAATGTACTTTTTGTCTTCAACACCCGATTTTTTTTGATCGCAAAAAATTTAAATCCAGAATAACGATTAATTTTGATCGATAAAAATAGAAATTCAAAATAACGATTATTTTTGATCGAAAAAATAAAAATCCAAAATAACTATTATTATTGATCGAAAAAAGTAGAAATTCAAAATAACGATTATATATGATCGAAAATTAAAAATCCAAAATAACGATTATTTTTGATCGAAAAAAAATTAAATTAAAAATAACGATTATATTTGATCGAAAAATTAAAAATCCAAAATAACGATTATTTTTGATCGAAAAAATAGAAATTAAAAATAACGATTATTTTTGATTGAAAAAATGAAAATTAAAAATAACTATTTTTGATCGAAAAATATAGAAATGAAAAATAACGATTATTTTTGATCGAAAAAATAAAAATTCAAAATAACGATTATTTATGATCGAAACAAATAGTAATCTAAAATAACGATTATTTTTGATCGAAAAAAGTTTAAATCCAGAGTAACGATTATGCAGTGATTTTTATCATAAAATTCATAAACGTTACGGTCCCTGTTGTGCAGTATGCCATGTCCTTGAAAATAGCATAGGTACTCAAAAAACCTATTAAAAGTCACAGGAAAGTAATGGTACATAATCGTGATGTAGAAAGACACTTATTCTCATAATGTTATTGATCTTAAATTCCATTCATAAGAAAGTAAACTCATATATTGATTTGAGAAATTCTTACGTAATAACTTTCGTTTTTTTTCCAATCACCCTTGCAAAGATAAGTGTAGTGCAAGTGATGTACAAGCGTTGTGTTTCATAGTCAGCAGATTGAGAAATTTGTGTAAAGTGTAAATTAAGTGAGCGCAGCTGGAACATGGGGGAGGGGGGGGGGGGAGGTTGTTGTCACTGCATGTATGATGAATTTGCTAGCAAATAGTGAACATATGACAAAAGTAACGAGAAACTAGGATAGGGAATGTTGAATTGAAAGTTATGCGCTCACCAACAGAGCGTGTATGATGTAAAAATGTTAATGAGTTCTACAAAGAAATCATTTCAAGTATGTAGTTTTTGTTGTAGAAAATGCACACACTAACAAATACAAGTGAACCCTTGTGTAAATTTTCAATAGTATTTGTTATAAAAATATATATAGAAAAAACAATAACAATAACAAGAAGATTGATAGAAATAGCAGTTGTTGTAGCAGAAAAATTGTTGTTGCTCTTGCATTTGCTGCAACGTATGTTACGTGACTCTTGTGTTGTGACAAAAGCTTGTTCAAATATTATTGTTATTGTTGCTGTGGTTGTTGTTGTAATTTTCCAGCAGTATAAATTTGTTATTTCAGCAGTAATTTTTTTGTTTTGATTTTTTCATAAAATTTTTTTTGTTGCATTTTAACTTGAAAGTTTATTAATGGCATATATGATTGACTTCATCTGTTGCAACGAAAACGAACAATGTAAGAATTTTTCCACTCATAAGAAAATAGAAATTTGTTTTTTTTATTGTATTTTAAAATAACAAAATAAATGTGCACTATTGAAATGAGCCTCCTGCTCAGTAAAAGACTCATATTTGTGAAAAAAAAAACATTCAAAACTATAGCAAGCATAAAAAATAGCATAGCCAGTCAAACCATGGTTTCGGTTCCTGCTACAAAGCCATTCTCAGTGGCCTGGAGAAATAACAACATATATGTACAAGAACGGGAGGCAATTTTTTTCTGCTTTATTTCTTAATATCCGATAGTGAAATTAAAAAAATACCATAATTTCTGTGATTTCATATCTTGTTCTTGGATTCAAGGTCACTGACAATGATACTTTAACAACAACCGAAAACTTTGGTATTCAATTCCTTTTACGCTTTTTACTAAAGACTGTTCAGCATATTTTAATTCTTAGTAAATAGGTTTTTATAATAATTTTGTGCACATTTTATTTCAGAAATCAATTAATAACTTTATTTTATTTTAATTTTTGGTTGGGCTAGTGATAAAACTATGCAAAATGATAAGTATTTATATCTGTTTTAAGAATTTTCACTCATTGGCTTTAAGGTCCGCTGATGATTCCATTTAGCAACGTACGAAACTTCTATGCCTAGCTTTAGCTCGTTTTTCTTCTTGTTTATTGGTGTAATCAATCATTTTTTGTTGCAAAACACAAAAAAAAAACAAAATATTACTTTAGTTCTGCAAATATGTAATGATCTTTGAGATTTCTTTCCGTAAGCCCGAACGCTACATAATTTTTTGTTGACTATCAACAGTATAGTTCTTAAAATCCAACTGAAATAGAGCAACAGCAGTAAACATGCATTAATTCACTCAACTTTGACGTAGCAGCACTGAAACAACAAAAAAGAAATAAAAAAAAAAGATTTTTTGTATCAGCAACATTTTGTCATCCATCGAACATATGCCATGTCTAGACAGTTTTGCAAGAAGCAAAACATAACATTCAACAGCGAAAATTTCTATAAAAGCAACAACAATATGTACAACATGCAGCAAAGTTTTGAGAAAAATTTCTTAGCGTGCAGCTTAAGTAACCTTAAGATGAATTAAGGGACTGCAAAAAATTACAATGCGTGAAAATATTAACAATGTTGCTTAACAGGTAAAGTGGTCAATTGTAACACAAAAGTGTTAAAAAAAAAACAATTATTGAAAAAAAAACTTAATAACATTAGATAAGTTTCATATGGGTTAGAAAATCTCAGTCGATCTCTTCATTTCATTTCTGCATGTGTTGCACCATCCTCACCCCAACAGTTCGTGTTGTATAAAGTTCTTAAGAGTTCATGTTGCAAACAGAGATTTACCAAATCACATCAAATTAACAAATGAAATTGAATCGAAACGACTCAATTGTGTTTTAAGTGTGTTACCGCAAATTAATTAAATATTTCGAATGCAACAAACTGCAACAGCTGCAGCAAGTGTCTTTGAAAATCATTGCCACCACAACAAATTCTAAATTTTGGAGACACCTCAAATGCTGTGAAGTAACAGCAGGTAAAATCTGCCGCAACAATTTTAGTAACTGACAGCAAGAGCAAAAGTAATGCAGCATTTATTTATTTACACACAATCCTAGCTGTTAAATTTAGTTAGTCAGGTGAAACGTAAGCACGTGTATTTGTGTCATTGTGTGCAAGTGTTAGTTCGATAACAGTTCAATAGTTGTTTTATTACACTATCAGACACCAAAAATGTTTCATGTTATTTATTAATTTTTTATGATGTAATAAGGTCCCGTTCAAAAAAGTTTTGTTAGATTTTTCTCACGGTTAGTTTTTTTTTTAATGTTTTTTTAGTGTATTTTCAGCTCTTAGGATGAGATCCATATATAAAGCGATTTTGTTCGGATAAAATTTGAAAAAAGGGTAATAAAATTCCCCACAACTCTTGTTTTGGTTTTAATTTACAGGATACCAGATAAAAGCTGACACATTCGAAAAAAGTTTTCCGGGAGTTTTGGAAATGGGTAATTTTACAAATTTCGATGTGCTCTTTCCGAATATTAATTTTGCTTCCTCGTATTTGTTCTTGGTAGTATCTGACTATCTCTAATGTACTCCCTTCATCAACCTTAACACAACCTCACTTCATCAACCGTGACACAGCTCACAATATACGTATGTACATATATAAAAGTTCGTTTGATGTTATGCATAGCGGACTATAAGAGCAATCCTAATAAAATTTGCTGTAAATATGTCGGCAACTATAAACTTTGTAATTAAATGAACTTGACGGGATTGCTTCAATGGGCATCGCATCTCCATCTGGGACGGGGTCGAGCAATCGGCATCGATTACTCGCTGTCAAAAAAAAAAAAAAAAACCGGCGGGTTGCACTCTGGGAGTGCCGACAGAAGTGAAAACTTAAAATAATATAATTGAAATTTGTTTTCATGATGTTTTGTAATGTTTATGGAATAAACATATATGATATATATAGAAAAGAGAGCGAGAGAGAGCGAAGTCGCCCATATATGTACTGTATATAGAATATGTATATACATCCGGTGTCGGTGTCGGTGGCCTGTCGCGAGTTTATACATTTTTCCTCAGCCGCAAATCCTCTAAGCGTAATCGATACGATTACGATACGATTACGCATCCGATGTCGGTGGCCTGTCGCGAGTTTATACATTTTTCCTCAGCCGCAAATGCTTTCTTACGGAGGTGCACAACGTGCCTAAAGAAGTTCTCACTTCAAAAAACGACGACGACGAATGACGGAAAATTCAGCTGCCATTTTGTTTTCACAAACGTAAACAAATAAATTGACATAAGCTGATTCACAACACTGATCGTCGCCAGCCGATGATGAAAATAGAATTAAATCTAAATCGACGGTTACGTGTCACCAGGTTTCCAGTGCAATTCTGTTCTATTTCATACGATCAAGTGTGTTATAATTTTTGACAGTGGGTAATCGTTAATGATTTCCCGACCTCGTCCCGATTCTGTTTAACGCATTGTTCACATATACATAGTTTTAAACGTTATTTGGAGTGAATTATTGCAGCAATAGGTATGCAAAATAAAAGTAGGTGGCTGGCTTGCAATGAGTTATATATACAATTTAAGAGCAGGTGAAATAGCACCAGTGGGCGTGGCACATTCTACACAAATAAAATATCTTAAATGATATATCTAGCAAAATATGGGAGCTATTGTACTAAAATTTAGTGTAAGAATGTTATTTATAAAAAGCTTTTTCTGGATCAAAATCGGGCTAGATATGGGGTAAAATTTGCCAAGCGTACCAGATTAAAATTATTTATGCTCCGAACTTGTTCAAATTTTGGTTATTTGTAGTTCAAGTGGCGATCGTTTAAATTCCAACTTTGATAGTTTTTAAAATACAGAGGTGTAAGATTGGTAGTTTTCGGAATTGTTTATACGGACGTCTTGTTTTGAAAAATCAGTACTTAGATTTCTTTTGTAAATTAGGAATTGTAATGAATGATTCTAATAGAATTTTTCATGATCTTTATTTAAAAAAAATACTTTGTTGCTTAAAAAATTTTTTTTTTTAGAAAAATAATAGCACAAATAATTTTAACCTGGTACGCTTGTCAAATTTTACCCCATATATCAAAGAATGTGTCATCACCCTCAATTTTAATATATTCTATTTAATAGCATATCTCGCAAGCTATTGTTATAAACTTTGGCATGAGAATCAGATCAAGAATATAATATTTTGAATCAAAAGAAGGAGAAAATGGAAAAGTGTTTCAAAATTTTTCATATTTTAACAGCTTTTTCAATGACTTTCAACTGTTTCAACATCTCTTTCAACATTTTTGGAGTTTTTCAACCTCTTTCAAATTCTTTTGTAAAGTTTTCTATGTCACTTCAACTTTTTTTTGGCCTTTTTCCATTGTTTTGACACCTATTTCATCACTGTTTCCACCTCTTTCAACATTTTTCAGTTTTTGCAATATTTTGCAAAATTTTTTAACATTTCCAACTTTTCAACATTTTTTAACTCATATGTTTCTAACTTCAACCTCATTCAACTTTCTTCATTATTTTCCAAATTTTTTCGACTTATTTAGCGATTTTCAACTGTTTTCAAGATCTCTCCATTTTGTTTCCTGATTTTAAAATTTTTTCATCATTTTAATTCATTTGTTCAGTTTTCTCACCGTTTTTCATACAACATATTCAACATATTTCAACCCCTTTCAATATTTTTTTTCGAGTTTTCAACCTATTCCAATTTTCCGAAAATGGGTTAAAAACGGTCCTTTCCAGGGTCCGGCGGTACTCCAAGTGATGTTCAAAATCCATTTTCGACCTTTCCCCTTCGATTAGAGAAAAAAATTTTTTTTACAAAAATGGGTCAAAAACGGTCTTTTCCAAAGTCCGGAGGTACTCTAAGTGATGTTCAAAATCCATTTTCGACCTTCCCCCATCGATTAGAGCAAAAAAAAATTTTCGAAAATGGGTTAAAAACAGTCCTTTCCAGGGTCCGGAGGTAATCCAAGTGATGTTCAAAATCCATTTTCAACCTTTCCCCTTCGATTGGAGCAAAAAAAAAAAATTACTGAAAATGTGTCAAAAACGATCCTTTCCAGGATCTGGAGATACTCCAAGTGATGTCTACAGTCCATTTTCGACCTTTCCCCATCGATTGGAACAGAAAAAAATTTTTCCGAAAATTGGTCAAAAACAGGTACCATGGTCCGGGGACCCATTTTCTGGACAAAAACGGTTCTTTCCAGGGTCCCAAAATGATGTCCAAAGGCCATTTTCGAACTTTACCTATCGATTGGAGCAAATAAAAATTTTTTTCTTGACACAGTTCCACTTAAGTGGCTCAAGCCATTCACTGATTCATGAATGCTGACTGCATGTGAGTGAGCTTTTCAGGCACTCACATTCATGAGACTAGAGCTATTAAGCAGCTCACATTCATGAGCTGCATGCTATCTACGCATTCACTATTAGTGAGCGCATCTCTGATTCACACTCATTATTGCATGCAATATGCACACTCACGTCTCATATTTTTGGAAGTGGCTCATAACCGTCAGTGAGCTACTCAATGCAGTTCTCTGATACATGTGCACCATAATATCTTGCATCAACATCTATTACAAGCAACATCTTAGCTCATTATCATAATCAGTACTGACAACACAGCATGCTTATCTTTGCAATATTTGGTCAATTGCTCCCGATTAACTAGAGTTTCAAAATTATGCTCGTAGTTAATTTTGCCATCATCCACTCATATCCACAATGATCAGCTTAATTATCATCATATAAACATCAATATAATCATTATCATAAAATATATGCAATTATTGTGAGAAATCATTTGAACCTTGAGGCAATTAAAGAAGGTTATGCAGCTTAAATCCTTCTTGCATTCATAAGGTTGGGTAGGCAGGTTTTTCATTTCAATTTAATTGAATTCAAATTATTTGAAATTGCAACAAGAATTTTCATGTGCTTTGGTCTATAGCAGTGTAGTCGGTAGTATGTTGTTGTAACAATATTAATGATAGACATGATTATGTTGTAGCAATTATTACTGTTGCTCTGCATCAAAGTTTATGAACTTTAAGCGTGAGGCGACATTATTAAGGGACCATTAAATGGACGCTTGAGGCATATGGCACTGTGATTCGAAATTGAACAAAAAAAGAGATATATACTGGACTTTTCCTCTAGAATTTTTTAGAATTTAAAATAAAATAAAGAACAGACACGAATTGGCCAGCAAGATCATGGGATTTAACACCACTGAATTATTTATTACATATTTATTTTATGATTCATTTCTTTGCTTTTTAATCACTGTGCAAAAAATTTTCATTTGAATGTGGGCAACATTTAATGGCAACTTTTACTTATTTGCAACAAAAACACCCTACTTATTCCAACTTAAAAGTTGAAATTAATAAAGACGCAAAGACCTACACAGTTGCATTTATATTTTGCACAATAGCAATAGCAATAAAAATGAAATGGGTGGCGGCAACATCATCAACCACCACTACCAGCAGCAGCAGTAGCAGCAACAAGAAATATTTGTGGCAAGTTTGAAGCAGTTATTGCTGTCCGTTGCAAAACATTTCATTGGACAGGACATTTTGTTCAATATCAAAATCGATTTTTCTTTTCTCAATTGAAGTTTTGTTACCATTATTGCTGCTGCTACTGCTTTCGTTAAAATTTGCCGGAAATGCCAAATGGAATGATTGCAAAGTTTGCACAGCTGTACATCCGGTCGTTGACGTTTTGCCGCTGTTGCAACTGTCACAGACAGTTTTTGCAAAAGCCTCCCGATACTTGATGGCACTTGGAAAACAGAGTAACAGCAAAAGAAGTAACAACATCAATTACAACAGCAACATTTTTCTTTATTTTGTTTACAATAAATTTAACAACAGCACCAGCAACAGCAAGTAATGCAGCAGCAACAACAGGGACATTATCATTATTGTTAATAACATCATCATGATCGTATGTCAAACATCGATGTATTTGTTGTATTTGTTGTTAAACAACGTTACGTACTTATTACTTACTACCATTTATTTGTTGTTTGTTGTTGTCGTTGCTGTCGTTAGTTTTTATCTCCGTTACTGTCCATTGCACTTCAAAATGCTACAAAATTGGCGACTTTTTTATTCCAACATTTTTGCAATCTTTTGTTGTTGATGCTGCTGCTGCTGTTGCTGTTGTTGGCTGTTTAGTTACAACAAATTAAAAAGCCATTGCTATTTGGTTTTCTTTGGCTTTTTTTTTGCGCTGTTAAAATTATTTGGTTATCTGTTATTTGTTGTTCATTTGTCCAGCAATAATTTGCTTGTAATTTTATTGTCATAACAAACGAAGGACAGGGATGAATTTATTGTCATATTTTATATTGATAACATTTGTGGTTGTAATCTTTATTGTCTAGTAACTATTATAAGTATCTATACCAAATTAATTGTCATGTTGTAGATCATTTAAAGGACTTCAAACTCAGTTCTCATCATGAAAAAGTGGTTTTGAGCAAACACTGATGGGACCATTGCTAAGAACAAATCGAATTCAATCGACTTTTGTTTTTTTTTTTATTATTTTCTAGAAACTTCATTGCAATGACGAGCGAGTTGAATACAGCGCGCTTTTACGGTCCGCGAAAAGTTTTCAGTTTTTTGTAAATTTTTGAAATTTTTCAATTTATTAAATTTTTGATATTTTTGCAATTTTTGTTAAATTTTCGATACTTGATGAATTTTTTTGCAATTTTTTCAAAATTTTGAAATTTTTAAGTTTTTCAATTTTTTTAAGTTTTCTATTTTTTGTAAATTTGTGAAGTTTTGAAAGTTTTAAATTTTTGACATTTTTGAAATTTTTATAATTATTTCAAAATTTTGAAATCTTCAGATTTTTTAATTTCTTAAAGTTTTTCATTTATTTTCAGTTTTCTATTATTTGCAAATTTTTGACATTTTAAAACTTTTGAAAATTTATAATTCCCCAATCAAGAGCCTGTAAGACTGTAGTTATATTAGGTGTTGACTTTGAGTCAACAATTCGTGGGTGAATAGGGCAGCTATCTACAAATAATAAAATCTTTTTATTTTATTGATTAAATCGCGATCCCAGGCACGAAGCTAAATAGAGTTGAAATCAACGGTTACTCTCATAATCCACAGTCAAGATTTCACACTATAAAAGCATCTGGGTCGCTTAGATTTTTCGATAACCAATAGTTTTTTCTTAATTGTACCACTCAATATTTGCAGCTGCCAGAACGGTTATCCTTTCTTTTAACAACTTACCACCCTTGAATGTTGCACCTCTGAGTTTTAAAGTTTTATTCGACAACACTTTAAAAAAAGAGCCCCGAATCATCGGCGTTAAAAATTGGTCGTCAGAAAATGCTCTTCGCAAGTTTGGCCAAGCATTATTAACTAATCCAATTTGTAACAATCTGTGTTCAACATGTCGTTATAAGGAGACAAAACTTTTGAAAATGTATTGTTATAACCGGATTGTCGTTATAAGCGGAGCCGCAATAAGCGGACTAAACTCCATAGAAGCATGTATGGGGACCAAACTTATGGGTACGAATACGTCGCAATAATCGGATTGTCGTTACATGCGGAGTCGCTATAACAGGATTCTACTGTATTTCAAATATTTGTTAATTTTTCGATACTTTTCATACTTTTTTTGCAATTTTCATAATATTTTCAAAATTTTGAAACCTTTTTTCCATTTTTTTAAGTTTTTCATTTTTAAGTTTTCTGTTTGTTTTTAAGTTTTGGAAATTTTTCAAGTGTCCCGTTATCATACAGCATTTTATTTGAAAAAAGTTCTTATGTGGTGAATATAATGGTCATAGTCCCCAAAACGATTTTAGGCCTTATCTACTATTATTAAACGAGCAATAATTGTATATATTTATATATATATATATGTATATATTTATATTTTCAGACTTTATTTCCAAAACGAGTGCAGCGATTTTGATGAAACTTAGGGGTTAGGTACATATGTAAACAAAATTAGGATTGGGCTGGGTTTTAACTTATCAAAGACTCCTGGAGGGGCGTGGCACAGCCCTAAACTTTTATTTTCATAACGTCATATCTCGAAAACCATTCAAGATATTATAATAAAATTTGGTACTCAAAGAAAGATCATAAATGTCTTAAATTTTGCCAAAAGTGGGCGGAATCGTAAAAGTGGGCGTGGAACTTTTCAATAATTGAAAATTTTGATTCAATATTACTCAAAAACGGCACTGACGATTTTCATAAAAATTTTATAGAAAATAGCACTAAATGCAGTCATCATAACATGCTATGTCACTATACTGGCAAAACTCGTTGAAGGGCGTGGCACAGCCCACAATATTTATAAATGTTATAATAGGAAAACTAACAATGCAGTCGATATGAAATTTAGCATGGTAGGTATACTTGCTATAAGGTATTTTTTAACCAAAAATGGGCGCAATAGTACATGTGGGCGTGGCACCTCCCATACAAGGAAAAAGCGTTAAATGTTATATTTAGGGTGCTATGAGAGTAATCTTCTTAAAATTTGGTGAGGAGGTGTCGGTTACTATAAACTTTGAAATTAAATGTATTTTGACGGGATTGCTTCAGTGGGCGTGGCACCTCCCATATAAGCAAAAAACATTTTGTGTAATACTTGGTATAGAGATGTCGGTTACTATAAGCTTTGAAATTAATTGGATTTCGACGGGATTTCATCAGTAGGTGTGGCACCTCCCATTCAAGCAAAAAAACGTTTTGTACAATATTTGGTGAATTGTACAAGTAATCCTATTGAAATTTGGTATAGAGATGTCGGTTACTATAAGCTTTAAAATTAATTGGATTTCGACGGGATTGATTCAGTGGGCGTGGCACCTCCTATACAAGCATAACACGTTTTGTGTTAGATTTAGTGTGCTATGAGAGTTATCTTTTTAAAATTTGGTATAGATACATATGTCGGTTAGTAAAAATTTGAAATTAAATGGACTTCGACTGGATTGCATCAACTTTTTTTTAACATCTTTCCATATTTTTCCGACTTTGTCAAACTCATTCAACTTTTTTCGACTTTTTCAACATCGTTCAACTTTTTTCGAGATTTTCAACTTTTTGGAGATTTTCTACCTCTTTCAAATTTTTCAACACTTTTCACTTTCACGCTTCAACTTCTCTCAACTTTCTTTCTTTCTTTCTGTTCCATTTTTTTCCGACTTTTCCAACATTTTTCGCATTTTCAACCCATTTCAACATTGCCCATACTACTTTTTTTAACCTTTATTGACGTTTTTCAACCTCTTACAATTTTCCTAATTTTTATTTTTGGCTTTCAACTCTTTGTAATGTATTTTAAATATTTCAACTTATTCAATATTAGTCAACTTTTTTCAACAAATTCCATATTTTTTCGATTTTGTCAACCTCAAAACGAAAAACCGAACAGTGGTCGGTGTCCAGGTACTATTCGTTTAGCCATTATTACTTTGAAGGTGTTGTCATTGGGGTGTATTTCGTTGGGGGCTATTTCATGCACCTGTAATTTTAATGTAGAGTTACTATGGCTAGCAAAGTTGGTGTTGGAAATATTGTAGATTATTATTCCTATTATAAAATATAAAATTTCTCTTGCATTTTCAAGTAAAACAAAAAATTTAATTTACAAATGAATCATGTTGCAAAATCATTTAACCAACAATATAGTCTTTAGTCTTGTTTGTCGGCAATAATTTAATTAAATTTTTTTTAAGAATTTTATTTTTTGTATTTGAACCAGACTTACTTTAAGTCTCTTACGAATTGTGGTTCATTTAATTAATATCTTGTGCCCATTTCGCTTATACACAGCCTATCTCTAATCGGCTTTAACATACCACTAATCAGTTAAAATAAGCTAATTTTCTTTGTGTCTTTAAGCCAAGTAAGTACATTGTTAATTATAATGTTTCCTAAACATTCAAAAATCTGCTTGCAATATGTGGTCTATAATAAATACAAAGAATATTCTCTTGCAAATATTTATTTTTCAATAACAAAATGCAATGTTTATTCACTTTTCGTTCGAAACCGATTCACAACCATTTCTTGAATGCAGCATGCAGCATTTTCTTGCTTTTTGCTTTATTTGTGCTACTTTTGTTGCCTCAGACCAAGAAAGCGCAAAAAACTTTCTCAATCGAAGATGAGAGCTTAAGGCAGCTTTGCTGGTCCTTTTTCCATCAATTCATTTGGAAAGATGTTTAGTTTTGAAAGTTTCTTCAAGTGTATGTGTATGCCACAGCCATATCCGCCATCATTTAACCGGAAGCGAAACCGTTACAACCGCAACAATGAAATTATATGCTACGTTGTGTTGTTGCAGCTGCGATTGCTATACCAACACAGCCACATATTCAGTTAGATATTGTGGATAAAATTCAAAGACATTGATATAGAAAGTTTAAAATTTCAATAAATTTTAAATTTCAATAAATTTTAAAGGAAAACAAGTAACTGGTTCTTATTTCGTATCAAAGTTACTAACATGGCTTTTCTCGAGCTAGTTTAAACAAAACGCTGAAATTTTAATACGTTAAGCAAAAGAACTTACGGAGTTTATTTCATATAAATAAAAGTGTCTTTAAATTTTTACGCTCTAATACTTTAATTGTTTGCTGCAAGCTTGCGAGTTTCATAAAGTTTTCATACAGTGGGTATATAGAAAACATTGCAGCTGCATTTTTTAACTGCTATTCAGCCTTCATCACACTATGACATAACCCTCACTCAGACGCACATAACAAACTTTATCTAACCGCCCAACCTACCAGCCAACCAAATATCCGCCATAAGTTTTGATTGAAACTCTTGTAATATTTCAATTTCGGAAATAGTTTCGGCATCAGATTGTAAATATTGCATTTATGCTGGCTGATGATGATGTTCCAAAAAGCCGTTGAAGAGAACTATCATACGATACTGGGAATCCTTACATTTGGCATATCAATAAAGTTCTTCTGAGTAAGACATCATTTGCTTTTACGCGTATTTCAATGGTTAAATACTGCCTTAAGGTATTGCAATAAATTACGTACGTATTTAAGGATTTACAAAGGATCGGTAGTAATTCATTGCTAAGTAAAGATTAAGTTTAAGTAATCGTCAATGTTCAAACAAAAAAAAAAAGGTTTTTTTGTTTTGTTTTTTAAGAGACCACAATAATTGAGTTTCATCATTAAACAATAAAAGTTTTTCTTTGTATTTTTTTTTGTAGCCTTAAGTCATGCAAAAACTTTGTCGTACTGAGCGGTTTCTTTTGCATTAAAACAAAAAAATTTTCACTTTAAATTTGTGCCACAATTTTCTTCAATCGTTATTTTGGTATCATAGACTTTCAAACTAATTCAATTTATGTTCAATTTGAAATGTGGTATCGTGCATTTTCTTTACCATTTAGGTTTGCCATCATATTTCCTGCTTCCATTCCGTGTGCTTAATCATATTATAACCTTTTCAATGTCAAATCATTGCTGTGGCCTTTTTGATTTCTATATCATTGCTTCACAATATACGGCATATGTCTGACAAGAGTTACCTGCAAAACAGGCTTCCCTATACATATACATAGGTACGACATTCAATCAGCAAAAGGACATCCGACTCATATCTCATGGGAGACGACTTTATTGAATTACTGTTGACTTCCGAATTTTACGTTTGTAGTTGTGACTGCATGTGCGAAAGTATGTGTGTGTTTACTTGTGATTTGTTACCGAAAGGGCATCAATATCAAGAATAATTTAGTTTATTGAAATTGTAATTGCAATAAAAGATTTTAAAGTCATTTTGCTGAATTTGCGGAACAAATTGACCAACTGAAATTATAGAATGTCACAAAGGAACTATTATTAAATGTAGTTAATTTAAATTGTCTGTTAATTGCCTAAAAGAAAATTTGATTTTGAATAATAATTTGAAGTTTAAAATTTAATATAAAGCGTTTTCATTTATAATAAAAGAATGTAGGTGCAAATTTCAGGGACGGTAACGATTATGAATTTTATTATAGAAATCACTGCATAATCGTTAAAAATGGATTTATATTTTTTTCGATCATAATTTCGATCGTTATTTTGAATTTCTATTCATTTTTTTTTTCAAACCATCTCTTTCCGAGATTTCATTTATCAAACATAATCGTTGTTTTGAATTTAATCTTTGTTAGATCAAACATAATCGTTATATTGGATTTTTATTTTTTTGCGATCAAAATAATCGTTATTAGATTTCTATTCATTTCGACCAAAATTTTGATTTTAGATTTCTATTATTTTCAATCAGATATAATCGTAATAATGCATTTCTATTTTTTTCGAACAAAAATAATCGTCACATTAGATTTCTATTCTTTTCGATCAAAAATAATCGTTATTATGGACTTCTATTCATTTCGAGCAGAGTTTTGGTATTTGATTTTGACAATAAATTTTTTTTTTTCATCACACAAATTTTTATTTCTTTTGCTAGCTATTATCTGATTTTCTTAAGCCTCAAAATATATGTACCACTTAAAATCCTAATGCAATATTACATACCTTACTCTTGTTTTAGTTTTTTCTGTCGCATACATTCACAAAGCTTTGCATACACTCCTTTTTAATAACTTTGTATATCCACTTATCCTGCACACGGAAGTACTTACTTTACATATTTTCAAACGGTACCCAACGGGAAACGGAAGGAAAGCAGAAGCTGCTCCCAATGCGCTTCTTACTGCTTATCTTTTTTAACACACGATGTCATTGCGGAGATGCACATGTTTGGAAGCATATTCGGATGCATATGAAATGCGCTTCCTTGGATGCTAAGCAGAAGCACACTGAGTTTAAATTGAAAAAAAAAAAACTAACTTAATTTTTTATCTCCGATCGGACTTGAACCTAGGTCTCCTGCGTTATGCCAGTGTTCTGAGATGCGCACATCTTAACCAACTGAGCTACTCTCGTTAGTAATATCATTGAGACTAAAACTATATTAGTTTTCTGTCAAAATGAAATTTTGAGTTTTTGATTTCTATGGATGCCACATGATAATTCATATAATATACTTTTAGCAAGCTTAAATATATCAAGAAATGTCGTTAAACTGCGCATGTAACAGCACGGAATGCCTTGGTTCAAACCCCAGTGGATGCGCAATAAAAGTTTTTTTTTTTTAAATTAAATAAAATTTTGAACTAAGTCCTTCCGGAGGAGCACATCGGACGTGCTCCCCTTGGAAACTGCTTCCAGATTTTCCGTTGCGTAGGATTACGCAAACACATACATAGTGAAATGTAGCAGATGTTTTTTGATATTCTTTAAGTGTACTACACATTTGCGATGCTTTTTCGTGCATGTACTTAAAAAAAAAACAAAAACGTCAACTCAGTAACGTTACTTGTAATCATGTCGAGACAAATAAACGAATTATATGAATAAATTTATAAAAAATACCCCATCAAACATTTGGAAAATTGTTGATTCTTCTTTTTTCCAGGCATTGAATTTATAACTCTTCTAAAGGAGTTGAATTGAAATTATATTTTCATTCATTATCTTTATTTCTTTCACTTAATACTTGGGCTTGGGCTTTTTCTGTATTTGGGAAATTCTTTACAGTGAAGTATTGCCCTAAAAAGAACAGTTATTATTGGCAGAGACGCCCGGGGCAAAAAAAAAACTATTTGTCGCCTCTACCAAAAAAAATGTTCGTGGTTTTAAACAAACATTTTATTTACCTCACCAAAAAGAAAAAGGTTCTCTCTTTTCACATTCAAAAACTTTAGCAAAATGATATATATTTCATCAATACTGTGAAAATTTCCAACTACATCGATTTAGTTTCATTCACTAAAAAAAAATTCCTCATTTTTGATTTCCAAAAGCCCTAGCGAATTGAGATATATTTCACGAGATGAGATATATTTTAAGCACGTCAGAACTTAAGCAGCTCTATTTCCATCAAACTGCATTACAAGCATCTCAAATGCATGTTACCTTATTTATGATTCTATGTCATGGTTATGGCTTTCTGGCCCAAATCACTTCTACAAGCAAAGACTTTCTTGAGTGAGAAAATTCAACTGAGATATTATAACCCTAAAAAATAATATGGAGCTGCGGTAAGAATTGAAAAATAAATTTTCCCAATAATTGGTTGAAAATGGCTTGCTAACAAAAAATAACTGTGAATCCTCTATGCTCCGTGAGGAGATAGAGAAATCAGAACCAATACTCTGCCTGCCATTTAAAGAAGGCTTAAAAAACCTTGGGTTCTTTGAAGCTTTGAAATTTTAATGTTAATGTCCACTCAAGAAATTTCAACAAAAAGAATTGATTATGTATACCAAGTGATGATGAATATCTAGTCAATGTAAATATGTGCAGAAATTATATGGAATTGCCAATGATGTAAATTTAATCATGTTGTCGATAATGCTGCTCAACTTCCAGTTCAACAACAATCAGCCATCAACTTCAACTACGGTTGATATGTGCATATATTTAAAATACTCCACATCTATCATCTGACGTGCATTAACTTAATTTTTTTGCAACACCCTAAAATTAAGCAACTCTTTATCACTGCAATTAAAAAAACAGTTGAATGTTACTACATACATTCACTGTCATTATTGTTGTTTTATTCCAATTGCAACTTCCACTTGAATTGCTTATCAAATCACAAGTTGGCATGCGTTACACAGTAAGAAAATCCTTAAATATCTTTATTGCACACAAATGTGTGTAGTTTGTTGTAGTTGCTGTTGTTGTTGAAAGCAATAAACAGTAAAAGTAACTTTGGCCAAATTAAGTTGCTACATTTGATGCTCTTCATTTGGATTTTCACTGCTGCCTTTTTGGTCGTGTTGTTGTTACTTCTGTTGATTGGTTTATCAGTGAAGTAGGTAACAAACGCACGAGCGCAAGTTGCTCCAGTTTAAAAATGTTTCAATTTCATTTCATTTTTTTTTTGGAACTTTTATTTGAATTTCGTTTTCATTTCATTTCGTTTTATTGCTGTTGAGATTTGATTACTTGTGATGTGTTGCCGGACAAATGCATTTTCAATTTGTTATAATTTATAGCATACTTTTGTGCAATTTCGAGTTTTCGCATGTTTTCGTATGTGAAGTTTTATACATTTTAACGCATTATCGTGAGATCGCGGGTTTTTGTGAAATTTTACGAAGGACGTTGCGCAAATTACCAACTGGTGATTGTCGTGAAAGTGGTAGTGAAACGATCATTAATTTGCGTTGCATAGTTTAAGAAGCTGACTTTTTTGAAGCCATATTTGATTTAAGACCGCACTTGTCACATTTAAGGTATCAATTCTTTTAACAGAAAGTGCACGGTAATATTTTCAAATTTGTTTTATCTAACTCTGGCAACATCGTAGAACTAAATCTTTTGCTTCTTATACCTTTTACGTTTCTCGTTGTTGTTGTTGTTGTGAATTAAAACGCGTAAAGCGTTTTATTTGATTGTTGCTTGCTGCGTTCGTTTACTTCTTCTGCATCACTTGAGGTGAATGACAGACAGCGTAGTGAAAAAGAAAAAGAAAAAGAAAAAGAAAAAAAAAGATAGCGGAAACGGAAACAGAGTAACAGAAACAGATCACGACGCACGAATTAAGCATCTCATCAACTTGATGACGACGTTGGTGCTATTCATCGCCATCGCTTAGTTGGTTTTATTCGTCATTGGTGGGGTTTTTTTTTTTGCGTTTGCTAGTGATTTTTTTTTCGTTGTTTGTGTTTGATATGACGTGCGTTTCCGTTGCACGTCACTATCAAGTTTTTTTCGTTAACTTCGTACTTTTGTTGTTTTTGTTTTTGTCTTTGTTTTTGTCTATGTTTTTTATTCAAATGATTTAATTTTCGTTTTCTTAAGTTTTTATTACTTTTTTCCTTTCGACAATTGTTCTGTTTTTCTGTTGATTCATGCGAATTTTTGTTGATGCGCCAAACGTGCGTTAGGATAACTTTTTTTGTTGGTTTTTTATTGGTTTTGTAATTGTTGCTTATATGGCGTTGTTGACGTGCATGAATAATAAACATATTCACAATGAGTATCAGTAAAATATTTGACACCCTTATATAAAATCCTCTGAGTGATGTAGCAGAACAGCTAAAAAAATAAAAGGAGTTCATTTAAGAAAAAGCATATAAATTATATTGTGGAAAAATATACATATCTTTTCAAACATATATTTAACTTTCGATAGGGTCATTCTGATGAATAATTTAGATTCTATTATTTACGTTTCAAATGATTGCTGAAAAATTGTTGCACATCCCGTTCTTTTTTTCATAATGAAATTACTCTCTTAACATCTCATTCTATCTACTCTTTTCAAAAGTAATAAAAAAAAATAACTGAAAGTGGTTTGTTCTTTGCACTTCGAAAGCAAACACAAATGGTACAAATCAGAGAAAAAAAACAGCAACGCAAGATTTAAGAAGCAAAAATTTTATATTAATAAAAAGTATATATAACTTAAAAAAATAAAAAAGTATACCATAATTTTTTTTAGCACAAATATATTGCTTTAAAAAATATATTATTAAAATCGGTTCAGTATATTTTGTTCCAAAGCGTTACAAACCATTTGCATATAAGCAATTTTATAGAAGTAGCATAAATATAACTAGCATAATATTGTTAATTAATTAAATTACCCGATTTCGATCTCTATTAGCTTCATAATTTCGTGGCATTAAGCAAGCCAAGTGTCCTATATTTAGCATAGTCTGAACATCAAATGTTCGATCGCATTTTAGAGCAAAAAATTAAGAGCTTTATAGATTTTCGAAGCATAAATTACAGTTGGTTTATCGGTACAGCTAAAACTACACACATTGTTACAAGAAATAATTCGGTGGTGTCAAGTCACGTGATCACTTCATAGTTTATATGAATTTTGAGTGAATTTAAAGTTAAAATTTTAGTAATTTTACTAGTTTGCTACAATTTGGAAGCATTATTCTGGCGTTCATGTTAAATTGGCTGAACATACAGAGCACAAGTCATCTATCAACTGTCAAATTGAGTGTAACTAGAAATGGTATTGTCAATTTAAAAAAAACTTACTACTAAAAAAAAACACCCTATATGCATAAGTCTAATATTTTAAAATTTCTAATAATTCATAATTCCAACAGCTGTCTATTCATTGCAAATGATAAATGAAAATAGAATATATAGTAGGGTTGAAATTGAAATGTCTATTGTGTTGCAATAAATATGAGCTTTCGCTATAAATTTTGCATAAATATTTCAAGGAAAAACCAATTATTTGCAAATTATGTTGCAATAATTTCCGTTGAAACAGTGCTTTGAATTGGACATCATTTATGCTTTGGTTGATTGCATGCGCCAGCCTTCAACTACATATAGCTCAATCTAACGCAATGGCATAAGTAAATAGTCGCACTATTGTGGCCATAATAACCGCGCCCATTGACTGTAAATTTATTGCAATTAAGAGGGCTTATTCTCTGCATTTCGTTGCAATTTGACACAGTGTTTGACATGCAGTGTAAACAACACTAAACGCAGTTGATAGAATACGGATTTCACTCAAATTTATTGAAGCTTTAAATATTTAAGTATATAACTAATATTTCTTTAAAATTTTTGTATATGATTTAAGTTAATAATATTGATTAGACTTTTTGTTATACGAGTATAATCATCGTGTTAGCTTTTTACAAATATTTCTTTTACATTACTTCCTCTGACGTTATATGAAACGTACTTTCCATCTTTAAAAATAATAACTAAAAATTATTTTTTTCAATAAGACGAAATCATTTCTTCTAAGGCGACGTAGAATATTTCTGCAAAAAAAAAATATCTAACCTCTACTTAATAGTTTTGACATCCATCCACACGCAATACTTTATCAGTTTTACTTTAATACCTGAATTGGATCTTTCATCAAAAGAGGTCAAATTTTTTCGACTCACATGTGAAAGGCTCTATGTCGCTTTCTACTTATTATTTTCTATCTTTTTCTTTCTCTTGAGCAAACTTATACTTTTACTTAGCTGCTCATTTCTTTTGATTTTGATTTTCTTTATTTTTTTTTTTGGTTTGAGTAAAAATATTTCAACTCACAAGGATAAGGTTTTGGCAACATCATCGCCTTCGTGTTCACCTTCGTCCTGACACGCACGTATGCTTCACTTAATTTTACTCCAATGTGAATGTGGAATGTTAGCATATGTGAGTGTGTATGAGTGAGCGAGTGGGCATGTGTGTCGTTCCATTGACTTATTTGTACACTTTTTACCCTTTAGTGCCACTGCAACTGACTGTTACGGTTACTCGAACTACTACTATTACTGTGTATGTTGTTACTACTTTTCAGCTACTAATGCTGTTGTCTGTCGGCTAAAAATTATACACTTTTTTTTGTGCTCTTCTGTTTTTTTTTTTTGTTTTGTGAAGTCTCTTTTAGCTTTTAAACTTTTTTAGCTCTAGTTAGCTTTGTTGTTGTAATATGTTGTAGCTGTTGAAAGCAAAGAAAAAAAAACTATAGTAGTTGCCAGTATGTAGGTGTTTAACCATGTATTCGTGATGTCCTGGTAGGCAAATATGAAAGGCATCTCTCGCATAAAGCTCGCTTCTATGCTGCAAGCAGCTTCAGAGCAAAATAAAGTTTTTATGTCAATATGTCTTCGAAGAAATGGTAGTACGGTCAATATTTGCGTTATTTGGGATCTAAAACTATTCATTTTACTTTACAACTTCAGAACTGCTAACAGCGCTTAAGCCAGAAACCACAAAATTGACTCTTTAGTTTTGATTCTATAATTCACTTTTGTTTTATAGTTCTCAATTAGTTTATGGAATTTCGTGATAGCACAAAATTTACTTGCCATTCAAAAAGTACTGGGTAATAATAACATTCTTCATTTTGTACAGTTTAGCTACTACAACTATTATCCTTCTTAGCTATTAAATTTTAAGTTATAAATTAAGTTACAAGTTTATTAAAAATAAATGATGGAAATAAAAAAATTATGATTGTTACTTTGTTATTTTTTTGATTTCAAAATATTCGCTGCAGGCCGGCTTTTCTTCCATCGACTTGGAAGCAATTATGAAGGTTTACGATGGGCCTACTTTTTTCTTCCTTTCGCTTTGAAACGTGCATGGAAGTCTTAACAAATCATTTCATATAAAAATAAAGCTGGTTTGAAAGGAATTGGATCAGTGATGGCATTTTCGGTACATTTGAACTTTTTTCGGTACATTTACGTCCTGGAAAATCGTCTTCAGTACATTCAACAAGTTTTTAGTACATTCGGTACTTACAATTGCCGCATTTTTGAACAATTTATAATAATGATATATTTTTTTTATAATTATGAATGATTTCTTAAGTAAATCAAAAAATGAAAATAATCTTTTTTTTAAGTTAATGAAAAAAATTAAAATCGCTATGTATAGATATCGTAATTTAAGTGAAATATATCTCATTTTGCTACGATTTTTGAGATGGGTAAAGTGAGGATATTTTTTTTTGATTAGTAATTTCTTTGGAAATATTTCGTACATACTAGTAAAATTGGGTGTTTAAGGCGAAAAAGTAATTCGGCCTATATAAAGTACATTTCAAGTCTCGATTCAGTACATTTTCATAAAACCCAAATGCCATTACTGAGTTTGATTAGTCTGCTTCATTCCAAGAAATATTTTCTTTTACCGTTTCTTGCTCCTGCTTTTACCTACTGGGATATTATATGTAAGCATGCGTTAGTGGAACATACACAACTTTTAATTATAGTTAACATGTCGGGTTACGTTAGTTGTCGTCCTCAGGACGTGGTATTTTATATTGAAGGCACTATTTTATAATCCACATACTCAAACACTATATCGGTAAAATTTTTCTTAGAAGAAATCACTATATTCGTTTTAAATAAAACTGACATATACATACATACATACATATGTATGTTGAAGATAATGAAAAGTGAGATATTGATAGAATGAAAAATTCTTTGCTGACATTCGTTAATTTTAATGAATATCGGATTTGCTGTAGAAACTTAAATTCTAAGGACAAATTTTATATCTTTCGACTCACAATTTTCAATAGTTTTAAAATAGAGGTTCTGTTTTCGACCAAGAAGTGGCATAATACATACCTGACTGCAGGCAGAGCTTGTACCGCACATCTGATGCAGTCGGTTAACAAGGTCTATCTTTTGCATGATGCTGGAACGAGATATTTTTTTAGCTCGCTTTCAAGCAGGGATATTCCACTTAATCTAACACATTCCAGGCCACCGCGTTAGTTTCATTTAACTTGACCCCAATATAGTTGACGGTGCGGTTAATTAATTCATTTAAAAGATGGTGTGACATAATGCAAAAGCCACCGGCACAGAAGATGAGTCAACAGTCAAGCTGTCTGGCTGTTATCTGCACTTACACTAATTACAAAATCAGCATAGTCTGCTCCTGATGCTGAAAAATAAGATTCTTTCAAAAATTCTGGATAAAATGTACGCTAAACGAGCCTTGAGCTATGCGTCGTAGACTTACATGATTTTTTGAATAAATATATAAAAGTTTCATGTTCTTCTTGAAAAAAGTTCAAAAGCTAAAGTCCTTAAATTGCATTGCATTCAGCAAAAATCTCCAGCATATGGCAGACAAATCTTTAGCTGTGCTCGCTTTTCAATCATAGCCGTTATGTTAGTAAAAGAAAGCCATATTGAGCCTTCATTGTAGAAGCCAGATGATATTCGGCACCAAATAAATTGATTGATAATATCTTGTACCGAACTGAAAAGTTTAGCTCAATTCATGAGTTTTCGTGATTTGGTAAGTGAAAATCATGTTTAAGCACGAAAATCATTGTATAGTACTGTTCTATGGCCATGACAGCGCATTTCAAATAATCTGTTTTCTCATTTATATATCAGATGCTTTACCCTTAAGTTCTTATTCAATGAAATGGGCCCAATTTTGCTTCGAGCACAAAGTTATCCACAGTCAAAGTAGACATTTTCCATCTTATGTAATTACGATTATTAACAATTTTCCTTCTTCTTTATTGAGTACGTACGTATGCGTAATTAACATGAAGATGAAAATGCAATAGACAGAAAAGACTACAAAGGCAATAGAACGTACCTACTCGTGTAAAAAGAAAAAGAAAAGGAAAACAATCTGGCGTACTCGCACATACCATACATCATATGGGCTTGGCGAATGCATGACTGTGTGCTATATATGACGAAACAGGTATTCTGCTAATTAATGACTAGAATAAATACGATACTTCTTTGGTTTTGTCTACAATTTGATGCAGTTCATATTACGATGTTAACTTCCCTTTTTTTTTTTGCGTTAAATTTTACACCAAAATTATAAACGCACAAACAGTTTTCATCACATTCCAGAATAGTAAAATAATTAGACTGATATTACCATTCAGTTGCGATGGTAAAATAGATTATCCTTACGAGAGTTGAGTGAAAATTATTGGATTTTACCGTATTGAAACTAATTATTTTTTTCGAAAATGGTTAGACCCCAATAGAGTCGTCATACTAATATGTGCATCACGTTTAGCTAAAAGCTAATAAACTGGCGAAATTTAATCTTAAGGAAAAAGTTAATAGATACTATTTTATAGAAAATTTTAAGCTCTTGAGCTTGGACCCGTTCCCCTAAGAATTTTTTTTTTTTTTCATGAGCTGAGTAGTAAAGCATTCTTTCCCATGTTATTCCTATAGGAAACTGTACAGTTTAATGAACCATCAATGTTAATGTTAAAGGAATTCTTTGCACAAGGTTTTTTCTTTCATGTCGCTGCAACTATTAAAGATTTTTGAAAAAAAGAGCTTGAATCTCGTTTAGTAAAAGTAAATTAAAACAAATTTTGATTGCAATGTAAAGTCATTAAATGAAATATTAAATCAAGTACACAGAGAGCGTTCACTCCAAGCTGTCACCGTTCTAGAATACAATACTTATTGATGTTAAATGTTCAGTAACTCATACAACAACAACTCTTACAACACATTTAGGATCTACGACAGTACTATCGATGGGTCATAATCAAAAGTCATTATAAATTTTGGCTTACAGTAATTAACAATTTATTGCTGATACAAATCGGGTCATTTAGCTTTAGCAAAAGTCTTACTACACCGAAAAAAAAACTTACTCCGTTTACGGAAAAATGCCTAAATGTAAGGAAAAAATGTCCTTCAATACGAGCTAAAGCCATGGGTTCCTCAAAATAAGTGAGTTGGATTCCTTAGTACAAGTAAATATTGCTGCTTTGAAATAAGGAAAAGTTTACTCAATGTGAGGACAAGGTTTTAAAATTTAGGAAAATTTTACTTTTTCTAAGGATGAAGGTATCCTTAAATGAAAGAAATTTACTCAAAATAAATTCGTTGATTTCAAAAAATATTTGTTAATTTTCTATTTCCTCTATTTTCTTTGTTGGTGTTACTTATTATCTGTCAGTCATTCTTATTTTAATTGTAATACGTTTTTAAAACTTCAAAGAAGAGTTTAAATTTTTTTTTACCTTTCACCCGATCAGAGAATTGAACCTGTGTTCTGCGCCATGTCACTGTTCAAAGATGCTCATCTTACCCAACTCAGCCACCGACAGCATTTTTAAGGTATACTAAAATGATGTTGTTAAACTGCGCATGTAACAGCCATTGTCTGATCAGGATAGCTTCGGTTCAAATCCCGGCGACGACATAATTTTTTTTTTTTTTAATTTTTTTATTTTTTTATTTAAAAAACAAGTAGAGAACTATAAATATATAGACAAAAACAGAATACTTACAAGAAGAATGGATATTAATTTCAGCGAGTAAAGCAGCGAGTGTTGCCACTCATTTATTAAGGAAAATTTTCCTACGTTATGGTAAATTTTTTGAAGAAACTAACTAAAAATGAGTACGATTTTCCTTAAACAAAACATTCCATTAAATTGAGGAAATTTTTACTCAAATGAGGAACAAGTTGTCCTCAAAAATTCTTCCCAAAGAAAAATTTACTATTTCAAAGGAAAGTTTTACTAAAACCACAAACTCTATATTTGAGGAAGAGCGTTGACTTGCTTTAATGAAACATGAACTCATTTCAAAGGACTAAATTACTAAATGAGACGATATTTTCATCAATATGAGGAAAAATAACTTAGATTAAGGAAAATTTTTACACTAAATCGGAGGAAGGCAGTTCTTCAAATTTAGTACGGTCTTTTTTTTCGGTGTACACTACTACATGTACATACCTACATATATATATCTTAAGTTCGTGTAAATATTAATTATGCAATAAATACTATATTCCAATTAAATTTAAATGAAATTAAACAATTATTAACATAGAGACCAAACTACCCCAAAGTCGTGGCGTCAAACTGACCAATACTATATTTGCCACAGAATTAAAGCTTAGAGTAAACACTTTAAGAGGTAAGTAGCAGATGTACATATGTATAACACTAAGCGGAAATTCATAAATATAATTTAATGTAAATATTGCATTCTTTGAAAATAGGGTTAATTTTTATTTTAATATTTTACAAGGCGACATTTTTTTCCAAAATATAATTGAGTGTGCTATTTATGAAAACTATAGATAAAAAGTCTTATGCCTGCGTAATTTTTTGAGCTTGGTTAACACTTATCAAAAACATATTGGACTTATTTATTTTGTTCTTTTTTATAGCATCATTGAAAATAAAAGTTAATATCAAATAAAGTTTTCTAATAAATAAATATATCACATGTTATCAACATAACTTTTAAATTGCTCACATTTAAGGCCATGTCTCGTATAGCAATTGTCTTAAATGTTTCTTCAACAAGAAACCACAATATGGCATACTAACATATTGTACAATCAAACAACAACTACAACAAAATCATATACATATACATATACATATACATACACATACAAAGTGAATAACATGCACAGTTAGCGACAGGGAATACTAACCAAAAACTATCACTAGACGGATATAACACAACCAGCCACATTTTGTATGACATAGCGTAAATGCACCTAATGCCGTTATGTCTTAATTTAGGCAAAATTTTGTAAAACACTTTCTTATCGAATGCTGTCCTAAACATGGGTTGCCTCCCGTTTTTAGGGCCAATTTTTCTTAAATGAGTGGCGTCTCGTGTTTGGGGCAGGATTCGACAGGGCAACCTATATATTATATTTAGGCCTTTTCAAGTACTATCATTTGGCATACATTTCGCGCTGTAATGTACTACAGTTTTAATTAAAACAACAAAATAGACTAAAATTCAGTCATTTTCGGGCATCGGGACAGTCTTTGGCAAGGCAACCAAGGTTGGTTGGTTAATTTGACCAAAATGCATTTCCAATTATTCCCGTAAATCAAATCCTGTAATCTTATACACTTGACTTTTCTACAGCGGGCTCTCCGCTTATAAGGGAAATATTGTTAATTTAATAGTTAGAGAAATACGAGTATCTGACAAATTATGTCTTATGTATTTGAAAAAAGCTAATAACTCCGAATAAACTCTGATCAGTAACGTTTTGGTACTTTCTTTATTTAAATATGCTCTTTAATAAATTGATAAATTTTGATTATTAACTTCAGTGGAAATAGTAACAGTAAAATAAATTTTATTTGATGTGATCTGATAAGTTCTGGTGGAACCTATCCCCCTTTTCCTTTTCTCACATGAAACTTTTTCCATAATTTTTAAGAAATGACCATAATTTGATGTGTTCTTGTTTTTTGCTTCATACCGAATATATATTAATGTCTTCAACCCACTCGGTATGCAACGTTTCAGAAATATTACGTTACGTACCAGAAATGTTTCATTCGAAATAATGCAAACGGAACGTTATAGAAATCTTAATGTAATCATTCTGAAGAATTTCTGAAAGGTTGCTAAGTTTCATGAACCTACCAAATTATATTTTTTTGTCACGTTATAAATGAAATCTTTAAGTTGAAATCAGTTTATCTGAAAGGTTGCAGATTTGATGTTTACCAAATTTTCATAATGAAATCTAAATAATGTGTTACGATTTTCTGTTTGATACTATGTAAAGTATAGTTTATTATCAATTATTGATAAAAACATGTCACAAAAAATAACTGCATATTTAGTGTGAACGCAAGTGATGACGCGGATAAAATAAAACAACAATACAGAGTTCCGATGATGCAAGTAACGCAGAATAAAAATAAGAGTCCGGTGATGTTAATAAGAAATTTTACATGAATTCTGTAACGTTTCAAAAAAGCTTCAAATCAAATCTTAAAGCTGCTCTCCTTAAACATTGTAGAAAGCTTTCTGAAAGGAATTTGAAAGATTTCGGAAATGTAACTGAAACTTTATAAGATTTCATTTAAAAGATTTCTAAAAAGTTGACGAAACATCACATGTCGACTTGGTATGTACTACATTTTATTCTGTGATATAAGAATTTGGAACACTGCTGTAAGTGCTACTTATTTTTCTTTTTACACATTAATTACAATTTTTAAATTTTTGCAATAAAATTTTTAAATCAATCCTGACGGAATACAATAAACTCACACTAATAGTTGTTGCTCTGGTTAGCTGCCTTTGTATCGCACACTAATCGTAGTCATTCGGAATGTGTTTGTGTGTGTATTTAAGTGCTTATCGTTAACCGTGAAATTCGTGAGATTTGGAGCCTTTATGACATTTACTATGGTCTGATCATTTGCAACACATTTGGGTCCACATTAGACCACATTTCCGGCTGTTAAAGCTTTACTTCCGCTAACTCAACACTGTCAGTGTCGATGTTATCATTCTTGTTAGTATTGCTATACTACTGTACTTATCTGTTAAGTGACTTAATATGAATATACACATGGGTACTATGTCTGTCTTAATGTTCAAAAATGTTTATAGGAATCTGTGTTTGTTAATATTGTTTTGAATGTGCTACCATCGTTCGCTGTTAAAAGTTTTACATTTTCATTTCATATGCTTTTTTATACAAAAATTGCAATCAATTTTTGTTTGAAATTTGAAATGTTATTCACCAGACTTTAATAAATTTTGCAATTTACCAGATCAAAATTCAATAAAATCCGTTCATTACAATGTACAGATATATTAAGTTCTCAAAGAAGTCACATAGATTGTACTTTTTACTCTTAGGCCATTTTCCCCAAAACATTCAATTGTTTGCCTTTAATGCCTTTTAAAAGACAAATTTAAGTCTGTTGGTTGTGTGTTTTAAATGTAATACCAAAAAAATAAGTTGAAAGTTTGAAGAGCTGAAAAAAAAAATAAAAACTTTTCAATTTAAATACAAAACTACAATTTTTAAGGCGGCTGGCACAGGCAAATCATAAGAAGCCTGACTAAAACAAGATGAAAAAGTGCAGAAAAATATAGAAATCGTATCAATGTATTGAAGTAGCAGGAAGGCCTAAAGTAAAGATCCCGCGGCATATGGTTTTGTTTACAACGGAAAGCGCATTTTTTTTTATCATTTGTTTGATATTGTATTGAGCCAAGAAATTTTCAACAAATTGAAAATCGAACACAAATATCTACACAAAGATTGTATTTATGTATATAAATGTGTAGACATATGTATGTGTATATATTGCGCAATATATTCTTCATATACATACATATTGAGGATTAGTACCCACTCGGCAGACTTGCAGTTAGATGGATGATTTTGGTAAAAATGTTCTGATGTAATTTTTCGAAAAAAAAGTATTTATTTAAAAAAAAAAAAAACAATAGAGAATCATTATCTAGCTCTCAACGTTTTTTCCTTATATTCGTTACGTATAGAATGTTATGAACATAAAGTTGTTCAATGCGGTGTTGTTTTCGACAGTCGTAAAAAATCGTTTGCTAAACCTTTAATTATTTTATGATGTTTAATGTTTTCCAGCATAAAATTTTTCTTAAAAAATAAAGTCAATAATTATTTTCAAAAAACTTAAAAAAACCTTTCTTATAACTATCACTATCAAGCTCAAAATTAAGGTTTCTTCGAAGATACATTACAGACTTCATATTAATAATGCAAAAGTGCTCGTTTTAGCGTCGTTAGTGAATGTTCCGATAGTCATTCGCTAACTTTTCATCAATTCTATTATTTTCGATATCAAAAATGAACTTTGTTCCGGGTAGGTAAGGACACTTCGAACATGTGTACGTTTGTTGTTCCCTTTTATTTCTTATTTCATTTTAAATGCAAACAATGTGATGCTACGTCTGCAGGATATTTGCTTGTTTGTCCATATATAGTATATATGAATTTGCGCCTGCTTGTTTGATGGCAGGGATATCGTCATATGTACTCGTACATTTGTAGTAAATCAAGAGTCAAGGTAAGAAGATATAAAGTGAACTGAGCAAAAAGTACGTATTAACAAGTTAAGCGTCGAATTTTTAATATAAATTTTTTTCGGCGATAAGAGTGAGCAGACAGACGTATAGTATGCAGTAAAAACTATGTAGCCAAAAGTTCTTAAAAGACAAAGTTTGAGTTTTTATCGAAGTAACCTTTTAGATAGTTCTATTATCTGTATGATGAACGAATTCGAAGTATCCTTTTTAAAATTTTAATTTGGGAAATGTAATTTGTCACAATGGTAAAATTTCGCCAATATTTTTTGTATGTTATGGTATATTTTCAAAAATTGGACACAGTTCCCTGGAATGATAATATTAACAAGCACAAACCCTTAAGCTTTTGAAGGTGATACACAGCTTCTATTATTTGCAATATAAAGGGCTCATTCTGCTATCAACTTCTTCACAACTTGTTCGCGAATTTGATATAATAATCAATATTACTGTCAGTATGAAACAACATAATCAGTAATATCAGATTTTTCCATCAGTCATCAGTATTGTTTTTCTATACTGACAGTACATCAGTACTCCCCTCACATAATATTGATCGTGGGAGAGCCGTTTTAAAATTAATGTTACTGTAATACAGTGAAAAAATTAAATTCCAAATTATTTCAATAGTGGGTTGTATACAATATTTCCTCTGAATAATTAATTATGAAAAATTGCCCAAAAGTTTTTTCGCTAAAAGATTATCAAAAAATTGACCAATTTCTATTTTGGTGAGAATGCACCACTGACGGTTTTTCTTCTAAACTTTGCATATAAATAAGAGAAAAAATTTATGCTTTCTGTGTATGCACTCTTTGCTGTGACTACCCTGCATATTACACATACGATATGTACAAGAAACACTTTAATAAAGATCGTAAAAAGTAAGTTTGTTGTTGTTGTTGTGTTGTTGTTGCCACTTTGCAGAAAATTGAAAGAAAAATCCAGTGAAGTTTGAATTTAAAATAAACAATAAACTAAAGCAAGAAATGAGGTGAAGTGAAAAATCAGTGACGATGACGTTGAAGTTTACACAGCAGCAGAGAAAACGAAAACGCAACATGAAACAGCGAAGACATATGGAGGCCCTGAGCTAAAGCAACAAAAAAAAAACTCTTAGCATTCAATTGAAAATTGATGTTTGACGACAAAATCAACACAAATAAACATTAACACACAAACGGAACACATATGTACATAGGTACATATGTACCGCCCCCTTCAAAGTTTTGAAAGATTGATTGAACTTCCATCGTGTAACTCTTCTAGCAGATTAAATTAAAAAAATAAAGTATTTGCATTGCATATTTTTAGGCATTTCTCAAATGCTTTTTTATTAGAAATATTATGATTCGAAATAATTTTTTTTTTTTAAATTACACTGGAAAAATACGAAAATCATATTGAATTATAAGCGAATTGGTGCAATACACCGAACAGCATCAAAAGCTGAATATAAAATTAAAACGTTGAGCATTGAAAAGAGTTATTTTTTCAAAAACTCATACCATAATCGATCATGAACTGATTTTGCACTTAGCAATAAGTTCAACTCAAATGCAACGATTTAATATTATGTTACAATAATTGCCAACAAGACATTTTTGGTCAAGAGCGCAAGGAATACATACAATTCGAAATACATCTACTTGGATATCTGTCTATCTTTAGGTTTGTCCATCAGTGTGTGTGTGTGTGTCTACATCATTCTGCTTAACTTCACACTCATGAACTGTTGGGATATATAGTCAAACATGTTATTGTTGTAATAATGACGGTCATGTTGATTGTAAGTCATGCTGGTTTTTGCAATATAATTCTTATCCTTATCACAAGGACAAAAATACTTAAAAGAGAGAGAGAGAGAGAGAAAACAGTAGAAGCTAAAGAAAAGAAGCGAACATCCAACCAACATTTCTAACTAATGTAAACATTCATTTTGAATGCCACAAAAATTGACACGTTTTCCTGCTGAAAGTTCAGATATCAAGTTGTTGTTTGGCAAAATTTAGACTGAAAAAGTAGTAGTAGCACATTAAGTGAAGATAGTCAGATACCAAAGTTGAAAGCCGTAAGTGAGTGAGCTTTCGAAATAGTGTTTCTTCAATATGAAATCGAATTTCAAGCATTACAAGAAAACTATTTTGGCACTGCATGAAATTTATTTCCCAAAAATACATTTGCAGAGTTTTGCAAACACACCACACATACATTGATATTTGTAAGTAGCAGATATACGCCCATAAAAATTAGCACCTAGATGATTCCATAAAAGAAGAATATGAAATGAAGCAATATTTCCGATAGCAAAACGCCATACGTAATCGTCCATACTCTGTCGCCAACACAAACTCACCATTCAAACAAGTTCAATATATCCCAGTATCTCTAGATTATCATAGATCAGCGAACAGTCCAGCAACAAGACGAAAAATTAACAACACATAAGCAGCGTGTAACTTTCTACCAATAAATACGATACCATCACGTACCCAAGCTGTTGAATATAATACTGAATAGGTATCATCTACTGAGAGCTCAATGGAGAAGATTATTCCCAACAATCACCGTCACCAATATAACCAAAATGAAATACTCGATGGTACTTTTGAATACAAGTCTAACCCCTACCGACTGCCCCTCGGAATTACCACCACTAACACCAAACTTGCCAGAACTGGTTAATGGCTTACAAGAAAAGGATAAACAAAATGTCTACGAACAAACGTTGGCTGCTACACCAGCTTATGAAAAACCGACACGTTCTACCAGACGCCCTATCAATCGTATACGTAATCCTGTTGTCGCAAAGGTCTCATCATCTGTTTCATATTCGGAATCTGAAACAATCAACAAGCGTCCTTCACACTGAAACTTAAATTAAAACAAATAAAAAAAAAATACAAGAAATCAAAATCTTTTTGCATTTTATATTCACCACACAAAACTATATTTTTTAAAATTTTCACTTTTATGGATAAACATATGTATCGATTTCAAGATATTACAAGCAATAAGAAAACTTAAACCCAAAATACAATGTGAAGTCCATCTGCCTATCATTTTGTATAATTTTTCACACATAAGTAAATTAAAATCTTAGTTACTTTTGGCTGTTGAAGAATCCTCGTTATCAGGATCATTCCAAGATTGTACGTTCGTTCTTCCAAAAATTATGAACAACATGCTGCCAACAAAATAAAATGATGCAGCAATAAAAAATACAGTACGCCATTGCGCTGGATTTTTCTGAAATAAAGGAAAAAAAAATTGTCAAATTAAGAAACACTGCAAAATATGATATGTTTTACCTCATCGGTTATAATGAGCCCCACCGTAAGTGGTGCAGATATGCTCATTAAATTTCCACACGTATTCATTATACCCATTAAGTGGCCAGCAAAGTTAGGCGACAAATCGATTTGATTCACTATTATACCAAAAAAGGTAGCAGCATTAAACGATATTGCGATTATCAACAATATAGTAGACCAATTTGAGGTAGTCAAAAAACTTAATGCAGCTAATGCAATTGCTGGAACACACTGTCCAATTGTGTTGAAGAACTTGCGTGACGTGTTGAGCGTCATTAAATCATACTTTTTTATCGTACGATTCATCCAAATAAACACATAAGATAGAGTAAAATAAAAGAAATAGGGCAGTGCCGACAATGGACCATTTTTGCGTATATCAAAATCTAGGATGCTATTAAAATATGTTGGTATTTCAGTAAGCAGCATCCAAAATCCATAGCTGTTAAACATATATGGAATTAATAGGGCATAAAATGCCGGACTTGTTAAAATTCTACGCAATGGTAGCTTATGTGGACGTCGTTCAATACTGCTATTGTCTTTACCGTGTTTAGATAATAGAATATATTCTTTTTCAACATCTGTTATATACTTGTATTCTGAAGGATTATTAGCTGCAAATGAAAACCAAAATACAGCCCATATTAAACCGCAGATGCCTGGCAAATAAAAGTTACTTGGCCAACGCAACCATGATGCAGCAATAAAACCACCTGCGGAAAGCATTAATACCGTTCCAAAATGTAAGCCAGAATAAACAAAGGCGACATTTCCTCCGCGTTCATCGGGTGGTGACCATTTCGATATAAAAGTTTGTACTGAGGGGAAAGTTACACCTTGGAATAGACCTTGCAGCGCACGTAATGCAATCATTAGTTGCCAGTTACCGATGTCAGCGCATAGTGGTGTTAGTATAGCTAACACAGAACAACCACATATAGCCACCAGAAGAGGAAACTTAGCACCAAACTTGTGAGAAAAATAGCCACCAGGTATTTGTGTAAATAAGTAGCCCCAAAAAAAACTACTCAATATGTATGATTTAACGCTTTCATCCCAATCATATATCTGTAATTAGAAAATTGGATTATTTCGTGGTTTACAAATTTACATATAAGCAGAGAGGACATAAATATTTACCTCAGCATCTGTATCAGTAGCGTTACGATCAGTCATAGCCACAATTGAAATTGACAGGTTTACTCGTAAAGCATATAATATGGCCATGCCATTAAAAAGTAAGAAACATTGCCAAATTCGTACTGGAATCAGGGGTTCTATAAAAATATGAAATAAAATAGAATTTTTGTATTTTCTAAAAAAAATGAAATGAATGTACTCAAGGCCTTTGGAATTGATTCTTAGTTACAGAGTAGAGAGTTTGATTCTATAACTAATGAACGTGCTTTCAATTTTCGCCCCTATTATGAGTGTCAATAAAAACGACTTGACTCGATCGATGTCACTTTCAGTCAATAGTCGACAACAGTCAATTTCTACCATGGCTCCACTGTTCATTGTTATTTTTCCAGGCTGTTTTCCCTCGATTATGGTTAATCAGCAACTTTAAAGCAAATCTGTTCGGACTTCTTCTTGTCAAGGCAAGTAAACTACCTACATTGAATGTAGTGCCCCATCTGTAGCTAATGTTTTTAACTTTTTAACAATTGCTACTGTAGCCTTTGAGATATAACAAACTGTACTTGTTCTGTATTGTACCTCTTTAAAAACACATTGCCCTGCAACCGCTTCTACCAAAACGAAAGAAGTTGGACATTGAAGTATCCTATTTGAATAATTTTTTTTGTAGTGTTTGACCGGTTAATAATTTTCAAAAAAACAATTTCGGCATAAGTCGAATCACTATAGCGCTACAATTTTACAAGACTTATAAAATACGTATATGAGAATTAATCTTTGGAACTTTATCTTTTGACTCTGTGAAAAAAGTTCTTAAAACACAAAATGTTGGAAATTATTTTGAGTTAGCTTGAAAGTTTGCCACAATTCATATATAGTATATTTAAAATTGAATAAAAGACAAAATTGGATCTTAATACCTTTCACTTTTTTAAATTTTGATGGAATATCAACCAAAATAATACTGCACATTGTCCGTTTCTTAAGGTTTTTTTTTTTTAAATCCAGTTTTTTAGTTTTTTATGTTTAGAAAATAAAACTTTAAGGTCCAAATAGACGACACAGACCTTTTGCACAAACAAGTGTTTGTGCAAACTGCTGTGCGGTGTGAGGTGCTATTATTATGTTTGCGCAGACCGTTTGCGTAAAATCAAAAATTTTTAATTTTTGTTTAATTTGTGCAAATGGTCTGTGCCGTCTGATTTGAAATTCTGTCAAAACGATATGAAAAATTCTGTCTGTGCAAACTTTGTCTGTGCCGTGTACAGACGTTATAACGACAAGACAAACAATGTGTCTGCGCAGACGGTTTGTGTCGTTTATTTGGGCCTTTTGACCTCATAAAAATTTTTATTTTGATTACTTTTTTATTGAAAATTCTAAATTTACAAAAGAAATTATAATGAAAAAAACAATTTCTTGTGAAATAGTTAATTTTAATTTAAATAAAAAAAAACGATTGAATGTATTGGGCAACAACAACTTGAGATCAAATCGCCAACCCTATTTTTTATAAGTCGTTTAGCGTTCTTTTTCATTACCCATATGAATTAAGAAAGTCTAATCAAAAAAGGATCACGTTTACGAAGTTTTCTCAGCCTCAGGCCAATTTAGATTTTTAATAGATTTTTTCTAAGCCTTTTTGATACGCGACTTACATAGAAGGTTTCTATAGTGAGTATGGTTGAATTCCATACCATCAACATACAGATGTGTATCTCATTCAATCGTTTTTTAATTGTACAGCAGCATATTTGATATGTATCTTAATAGATTGATAATTTAATGTATTAATTAGTTAATTTGAAACAAGACAAATTTTAATTTTTTTTGTAGTGTTATTCAGGATTATTCCAAGGTTGGACGTTTGTTTTTCCAAAAATAATAAACGTCGAACTGCCAATTAAATAAAATGCTGCAGCCATATAAAATATAATGCGCCAGTGAGTAGGATTTTTCTAAAAAACAATATCAAACGAATAAAATAAACATAAAAAACTCCAAAATAAATAAGTCGATTTTACCTCATCGGTTACAACGACGCCCACGATAAGAGGAGCAGCCATACTCATTAGATTTGCAAAAAAGTTCAATACACCCATTAACGCGCCAGCGAAATTCGGGGCTATATCAAGTGGATTTACATATGAACCACATAAGTTAGCACCATTAGCTGAAACTGCAATTACTAAAAGCAAAATAGCCCAATTTCTATGTTCACCCGTAGTCACATAGCCCACTAAAGAAAGTGCAAGCATTGGTGTCCACTGACCGATTGCATTAAAGACTTTACGCGAGGCATTTAGTGATAACCAATGCCGATTAGTTATCACACCATTCATGTAAATGAACACACTATTTAAACATAAAAAGCAAATATAGGGCAATGCTGACAATATACCATTGTCACGTATATTGAATTTCAAGATGTTATGAATATAAGTTGGTGTTTGTGTTAGTAGCACCCAAAAGCCAAAGCTGTTGCAAACGGATACCACAAGAGCGGCATGAAATGCAATAGAAGTAAAAATTCTACCCCATGGTGGCTTAATTGCTGGACCAGCTTCAATACTTTTTTGTTCATTATCTAACAATATATATTCTTTTTCACTGGCTGTTATAGTTTTATGATCTAAAGGTGAATTGGCGCTAAATATAAACCAAATAATACACCATATTACACCAACAAGGCCGATTAAATAGAAATTAAACGGCCAACCAAGCGGCGATGCAGCAATGTATCCGCCTATGAAAAGTGATGTAACCGTTCCAACATGGGTGCCAGTATAGACAAAAGAGATAAGTCTTGCGCGTTCATCGGGTGGTGCCCACTTTGAAACAAAATTGTGAACTGAAGGAAAAAGCAGACCTTGGAAAAGCCCTTGCAACGAACGCAATCCGACCACCATATACCAATCACCGATTTTAGCACATAATGGTGTTAGCATGCCTAACAAAGAACATACTAAAAGACCAATGAAGATGGGCATCTTAGAGCCAAAGTGGTGTGCAATATAACCACCAGGTATTTGGGTAAGTATATAGCCATAGAAGAAACTGCTCAATACATATGATTTTGTTTTCTCATTCCAGTGAAATATCTGTGAACAAAAAAAAAAAAAAGGTTATACCTTTCAGCTAAACTTATATAAGTAATATATATATTTACATCAACATCAGCGTCACTAACATTATGATGAGTCATTGCCACTATAGAAATTGATAGATTCATACGTAGAGCATAAGTGATTGCTATGCCCAGAAAAAGCAGCAAACATTGTAAATATCGTACTGGTATCAAAGGTTCTATGAAATAAAAACTTATTTAATTCATGTTCTCTTTCAATAAAAATTCAAGCGTCTATGAGATTTTCCGTGCTTTGGCACAACTCAATATAATGTACCCACATACATACTAATAAAACAGTACCGGCCAGGTAGCACAGTTGTGCTCAGCACAGCTTTTTTGAACTTTTTTGACCAACAAAAAATAACGGTTTGTAGCAAAAAAAATTGTGAAAATATGAAAAATAAATCGAAAACTTGCAAAAAACCTTTTTATGGGAATTTTGTATAGAGAAAGCACAGCATAACTTGCGAATTAGTTAACTTTATTTGAAATTTCTTATTTTCTCTTATATATATATGTTCATTAGGTTTTAGCGTGTGTTTTATTTCAAAATTCCCTTGAGACCGGGACTGGTACTGGGACTGGGATTTGAAATTGGACTGGGAATGAGAATGAGTGCATTTTTTTGGCTGTGTTCCTAATTGGTCAAGCAAGTTTTATAGCAAAAACAAGTCCGGAAAAATTTAAAAAAACTAATATGTATCCGTAGCCATAACAGGCAGACATATTCACACCATAGCGTGCTCGAGGAAGCTTATGTATATTTTAAACCCGATAGGTGGTGGTGAGTTCCAGATATCTTATAAAATTTGCTAGCCATACTCACACCATAAGTTAGTTGAGTGCTTGAGAGTGCTTAAGTGTTTTTTGGATACGGTAAGGAAAATTGAAATACATATTAAAATTCAATACCATCAACATACACATGTACTATATCTCATTCAATCGTTTTTTAATTGTTCAGCTGCATATTTAATATTTGTCTTAATCGATTGATAATTTAATGCATAATTTAAATAATTTGAAACAAGATAAATTTTATTTTTTTTGTAGTGTTATTCAGGATTATTCCATGGTTGGACGTTTGTTTTTCCAAAAATAATAAACGTCATGCTGCCAACTAAATGAAATACTGCAGCCATATAAAATATAATGCGCCATTGAGCAGGATTTTTCTAAACAACAATATGAAACGGAATATTAAACATATGTATGTAAAATTAAAAAATAAAACGGGTTTACCTCATCTGTTACAACGACTCCCACAATGAGAGGTGCACACATACTCATTAGATTTGAAAAAAAGTTCAATACACCCATTAAAGCGCCAGCAAAATTTGGGGTCAAATCAATTGGATTTACGTATGAACCACATAAGATAGCACCATTAGTCGAAACTGAGATTACTAAAAGTAGAATAGCCCAATTTCTATATTCACCCGTCGTCACATAGCCCACTATAGAAAGTGCAACCATTGGCGTCCACTGACCAATTGCATTAAAGAGTTTACGCGAGAAATTTAGTGATAACCATTGCCGATTAGTTATCACACCATTCATGTAAATGAACACACCATTTAAACATAAAAAGCCAATATATGGTAATGCTGACAATATACCATTGTCACGTATATTGAAGTTCAAAATGTGATGAATATATGTTGGTGTTTGTGTTAGAAGCACCCAAACGCCAAAGCTGTTGCATACGAATACCACTAGAGCGGCATAAAATGCCACAGAAGTAAAAATTCGACCCCATGGTGCTTTAAGTGCTGGACCAGCTTCAGCTCTTTTTTGTTCATTTCCTAACAAAATATATTCTTTTTCACTGGCTGTTATGGCTTTATGTTCTAAAGGTGTACTGGCGCAAAATATATACCAAAAAATACACCACGTTACACCAAGAAGGCCGTCAAAATAGAAATTAAATGGCCAACCAAGCGGCGATGCAGCAATGTATCCGCCTACGGAGAGTGAAGTAACCGTCCCCACATAGGTGCCAGAATATACACAAGAGATAAGTCTTGCGCGTTCTTCGGCTGGTGCCCACTTTGCAATAAAATTATGTACTGAGGGAAAAAGCAGACCCTGGAAAAGCCCTTGCATCGAACGCAGTCCGACCACCATATACCAATCACCGAGCTTAGCACATAATGGTGTTAGCATGCCTAACAAAGAACATGCTAAAATCCCAATAAAGATGGGCATCTTAGAACCAAAGTGGTATGCAACATAACCACCAGGTATTTGTGTAATTATATAGCCATAGAAGAAACTGCTCAATACGTATGATTTTATACGTTCATTCCAGTCAAATATCTGTGAACGAAAAATAAGGTAATACCTTGCAGCTAAACTTATATACACAATATATATATTTACGTCAACATCAGCGTCTGTAGCATTGCGATCAGTCATTGCTACTATAGAAATTGATAGATTCATACGTAGAGCATAAGTGATTGCTATGCCCAGAAAAAGCAGGAAACATTGTAAATATCGTACTGGTATCAAAGGTTCTATGAAATAAAAACTTATTTAATTCATGTTCTCTTTCAATAAAAATTCAAGCGTCTATGAGATTTTTTGTGCTTTAACACAACTCTATCTGATGTACATGACAAAACAGTACCGACCAGGTAACACAGTGATGAGGAAAAACTTTTGCGAGCTTTCACAGTCATTTGAGCTCATGTTTGCAAAACAAGAAATAAAAAGCAAAACTTAAGACTTGGTGCAAGCAGGTTCACTTTGCTGATTAATTCAAATGCAATAACAGACCAAAAGAAGCTTTTCTCTCAATATTAATGGCATGAGAGCCAGCGACAGCAATACTTCTGTCATTTCAACGAAAAAAAAACGTAATCAAGTACTTTGGTTTTTCTCGTTATCCGATGTAGCACTAAAAGCTCTTACATTCCCTTTGGTTCCTTTTATGTATATATGTATAGCAATGCAACTGAATGCTTTCCTTTGCTTCCTGAATGCTTTATATCATATTATAGAAGAATACGGTCTGTCTATTATGTACATCGAAATATTAACTCGGAGTCAAAACTAGCATTTTGTTTTGAGAGCAAAGCTTCAGAGAAGATTTTTATAAATTTTATTCTGTCAGCCGACCTCAACAAGCGTTGAGTGATCAACAAGGCTAAAGCAACTACGGATGAAACCAGGAAGTCTTTACACGCGCTGAAGACTGAGAAAACTATAAGCTTAGCTTCAACACCTACAAGACGGAAGCAAATAAAGAGATAAAGAATTCATGAGACAAGTTCTGTAAACACCGCTAAGACTGTTAGGCATTACATGACATTTGTTAACTATTACTTTTGATGATAAGTTAATCGGCCTAGTCTCTTCGGACTTTGTGATTAGACTCTCTCTGCCTTAAGAATAAAATATCACTTTTTCCATTTTCCCATTGTAAATTCCATAATGAATTGCAGGAAGTGTCTAAGCAGCAATTGTGAGCATAACATCAGGCTCTGCAAAATTTTAAATTCAAGCACGCTTATGTCATCGCTTTCAGATTGTATTTTGCTGGAGAAAAATGGACATCATTCGCGCACTTTTGAAAAGTCTATTTTAGATCCTATGATCAGTGAGGAAATAAAGGACACAAGAGAGTTTATCTATTTATAATGGACGTATGCTTCATGCAACTGGTTTCGTCGTGTAAGGGGGCTGGCATACAAAAAAAAAAAAAAAAAAATCACAAGAAGTCACACCAAAACTATTTTTTTCAGTGTATTTTATTTTTTTCTGAAAATCAATTTCTTCTTTAGGTTTACTAGTTTTCGTTTAAGCAACTGAATAAAATATAAAAAATAGGTACTCATGAAACGCTTTAGTAAATTAAAGAAAGCTTGGTGCTTTTGGAAATTTAAGAATTTTTTGTATGCTCTGCATCGCTTATGAAAAAGATTCAAGTTTTTTCTATTGACTCATCATTCCATATAGTCATCTATACAAAAGTTAAAAATTTTGCAAGTTGATTAAAAATTTTTAAAAGTTTGTTGAAATAATAAAACGCATTACAGTAAAACAAAAAAGTCAATGGTTAAGCAGAGCTTGGGGAATCCCCAATTTCCTCATCATTGCATTATTTGTTCAACGCATAATCATCATATGTACGATCTTTGTTGTGCCACGCAGCAAGATTAGTGTGCCATATCCAAAACAAAAAGCAAAAACAAAACGTGAATACTATGTGGGTCGCGGGTGTGAAGCTGTCATCAAAAAAAGCTGTCACCAAAACCGAAGCCTTTAATTGGTATTTAGAGTCAAAAATAATCAACGAATTTTTATTTAGAAAAAAAGAAAATGAAATCACTTTTTTGTGGACTAGACTTTTTCAATTCCAAAATTTTGTGTATTTGGCCGACGCTCGTTTACATAAATTACGAAACTTACGTTTTTCTTCGGATTCTGTAGGTGGCATTTTTAGCAGCTGCAGACCTTTTTTGGAAGCGAATTCTGTTTTTTTTTTTAATAATATACAGCGTACGTTATTTTTTTTCTTTTTTCTTCGTTTAAAAAATGTTTTTTTGACAGCAACGGCAAGGCATTACAATATCAATCAAAATGAAGATTCTATATAATTATGTCAGCTCCTTAGGTTCCGTACAGAGTAAGCGCTATCAGTCTCCAAAAATGCTTCCAACATACACGATTTGTTGCGAGTGTCTTCAATTCTATAATTTAGGACGGACGCGTTTTCTACTACGCTTAGGAATCCACGCCAGTGCTTTCAGACAGACTTATTGAACTTGAGGAATTTCGCAATGTTTGTCCAATTCATGTCCATTTTCGCCATTTGATTTGTACAGAAATCGGATCTTGACAGCATCGGGTGTGGAATTCGACATTAGAGATGATCCTATTTTCAGCATTCGACTCAAAAGTTTTGAGCTTCGTTCGCGTTGAGACGATCTTATGCTTTGTTTATTTTAGCATGGATGTCTAAATTGATCCACTTCTTCTATGCTGCAGACGCTTATCACAAAGCTATAGCTGGTACCCATTGGGCGATGAACATACTTTTATTTATGTTGATTTTCAGACCTACTTTATCCGAAGAAGATCTGATGGCAGCAAGTTTTCTTGCATGTCTGACTGCTTGGCGGCGATTAGGCATATGCCATCGGCATAAGCGAGATCTTTCAGATGCTGACTGAAAGTTCATTGAATGTCACGATTTGTAGAGTCTAGGACTCTGCTAAGAACATCGTCAAGTACTATCAGAAACAGGATTGGTGACAGCAAACAACTTTGGCACACATCTGATACGGACTCAACAGGCTCAAAAAGTTTCCCGCTATGTATGTAATACTCTATATTTGAAACTTTCGTATTGAGCTTTGAAAAGATTAATAATCTTGGGAGCTGCACGTCATCTGTACAATACATCCCAGATGACTTCATACATGTAGGAAATGAGCCCGACTGACTAAAACAGCTTAGGAGTGGACTGAAATATTAGAAATCAGACAACGGACAACACTTTAGAGTGAACTGACAGTTAGACATAATTGAAAACTGGACGAAAAAACAATGAAGTCGTTGGTTGGACTTAAGGCATGAACCCATAGAGTCCGTCAAGTCCGTTGCGTCAAAGTATACAACTGACAACTTAGATGAAATCCATACATTTGTATGAAATGCGGCCAAATCAAAACTTATCCGTCAACGCAACGGGAGAAGTTGGACAATTTTCTACTTTTGACGTACGTTGAATACTTTGACAACTGCGAGTTTGTGTGAAATATAAATAAAAAAGAATGATAAGAAAATAAAATTGTTTTCATTTAAAAAAATATGTACATAAAAGCAGAATATACAAAAGAAATTACAAAATTTATCAAACGAAAAGCTGTTTGTTGATTTTTCGTTTGACTTGAAATTCGTTGCAGACGTATTTATTGGATAGTTTTCTTCCTTCATTTCCGTCTTGTCAGTTGTATACGATGACGCAACGGACTTGACGGACTCTATAGCTGCCCTCTTACACGATCAGTATTACTGACAGTATTTACGTTACTGACAGTGTACCACTCACACGGTCAGTATTGATTATTGTCAATACTCAGTTTGCTTAGCATTCGACTGGTGAAGGTGCGAACTTTAGTGAATAGCAGTGTCAACTGTTAAAGAATGCACAGGCACACAAAAAAAATAGTCGTGACCCAGAGGGTAGACCCCACTTTTCCTACATTTTCGAGGTCGCTGAAATCGAATATGACCATAAAAAATTATTTCAATTGCTAGTTAATAAATAAGTGAAAAAATTTATATTTTCTGTGTGCGCATTCTTTGCTGACTCTACCCTGCATATTACACATACGATATGTACAAGAAACACTTTAATAAAGATCGTAAAAAGTTAGTTTGTTGTTGCTGTTGTTGCCACTTTGCAGAAAATTGAAAGAAAATTCCAGTAAAGTTTGAATTTAAAATAAACAATAAACTAAAGAAAGAAATGAGGTGAAGTGAAAAATCAGAGACGATGACGTTGAAGTTTACAGAGAAGTAACGAAATGAAAACACAGCATGAAACAGCGAAGACATATGGAACCCCTGAGCTAAAGCAACAAAAAAAAAACTCTTCACATTCAATTGAAAGTTGATGTTTGACGACAAAATCAACACAAATAAACATTAATACACAAACGAAACACATACATATGTACTGCCCCCATCCAAGATTTGAAAGATTGTTGGAACTTCCGGCTTGTAATTCCTCTAGCAGATTAAATTGAAAAAACAAAAAGCCTTTGCATTGCATATTATTATATTAGAAATATTATGATTCGAAATAATTTTTTTTTTTAGAAATTACACTGTAAAATTACGCGAATCATATTGAATTAAAAGCGAATTGGTGCAATACCACGAACAGCATCAAAAGCTGAATGTGAAAATGAATTAAAACGTTGAGCACTGATAAGAGTTCTTTTTTCAAAAACTAAGCTCTTCACAACTCATACCATAATCGATCATGAACTGATTTCCCACTTAGCAATAAGTTCAACTCAAATGCAACGATTTAATATTATGTCACAATAATTGCCAACAAGACATTTTTGGTCAAGAGCGCAAGGAACACATACTACAAGTACAATACAATTCGAAATACATCTACTTGGATATCTGTCTATCTTTAGGTTTGTCCATCAGTGTGTGTGTGTGTGTCTACATCATTCTGCTTAACTTCACACTCATGAACTGTTGGGATATATAGTCAAACATGTTATTGTTGTAATAATGACGGTCATGTTGATTGTAAGTCATGCTGGTTTTTGCAATATAATTCTTATCCTTATCAGAAGGACAAAAATACTTAAAAGAGAGAGAGAGAGAGAGAGAGAAAACAGTAGAAGTTAAGGAAAAGAAGCGAACATCCAACCAACATTTCTAACTAAAGTAAACATTCATTTTGAATGCCACAAAAATTGACACGTTTTCCTGCTGAAAGTCCAGATATCAAGTTGTTGTTTGGCAAAACTTAGACTGAAAAAGCAATAGCACATTAAGTGGAGATAGTCAGATACCAAAGTTGAAAGCCGTAAGTGAGTGAGCGTTCGAAAATGTGTTTCTTCAATATGAAATCGAATTTCAAGCATTACAAGACCACTATTTTGGCACTGCATGAAATTTATTTCCCAAAAATACATTTGCAGAGTTTTGCAAACACACCACACATACATTGATATTTGTAAGTAGCAGATGTACGCCCATAAAGATTAGCACCTAGATGATTCCATAAAAAGTGCAAAAAGAGTTATTGAATTTTTATTTGTTTTCATACGAAGAAGAGTACGCATTTATTGAATAATATCATTAAAATTAAATGTAACCAAAGAGTAGAAACCAAATTGTACGAAACATAAGTGGGAAAACGATGATTTTGAATTTTTATTGCAAGTTGCGGATTTGCATTTTTGTTTTTTGAAACTTTGTTGAAGGATCTAAGTTAAAATTTATCGGATATTCTGAAGCAGCTATAACTCATCTACGCAGAATATGTATACAAATGAAAAATAATGTATGTAGATAAATCCTTATTCCTTTTGATATGATCTGATATAATCCGACAACATATATTTGTGAATTTTTGATCAGTTTCACTCATTCATATTCCAACGATTCCTTTCGTTTTCAGTTACTGAATGCATAGGCAAAAAAGAGAATCTTAAGAAAAAAGTTAATTAATAGTTCTGGAAATTAGCAACCTGTCAATATTGACATGTACCTCATTGGAGATATATTTTTTAGAAATTCTTGGAACTTTAGCAAGCACAGTGTCTACTATTATCGAACTACAAGATCAGTCATTGGCTGAAAGTTTCAACGCTTTAAAAAGCTCGTAAATCGAGTGTGAAAGGAATTACAGCTAAAAGAAACGATTCAGTGGTATATATTTTGTCCAATCTAAATTGTTCGCTAAAGTTATATTACTTATAAAGACTTTCAGTGAGGATACATATAAAGTCACAAATAACGCTCTTTAAAAAGAGTTCTGGCTATATATTTTGATCTGTAAACAGCGTTGGAACTAAAGAGGACCTCCAACAAGCGCTAAATTAAGGTTTTTACGAGTGATATAGGTAAGGCTAGGACCCGAATCTCGACCTCAGGGTTCTGTGGTTATTTTTTGGTAAACAAAACGGAAGGTCCGTTATTGTTTTTTGTTCAAAATACACGAAAAAAAATCCAGTTAGAGGCCTCATTACGATAGTGTTACTTGAAGGATTACTATTTTCTTTTTGGTCATCAATGCGCTTAAAAACCCTATCGATATATTTATTTCCTTTTTTTTTGTCCTAATATGAGGTGTCAAAATTTTCAGATGACCTGGACATTTTTATAAAATTTTCTATTGCTGACCAATTAATCGGACTAACTGACCTATTATGACCAATTATTGATCTATAAGATGCAGGTGCCAAAATATTCAGATGACCTTGAAATTTAAAAAAAAAATTTTTAAACTTTCTCGTGCTGACGAATTATCCGGACTAACTGACCAATTATAATCAAGTTGTGAGCCAATGGATGCACTTTTTTTTGCATCAAAATTCACCAGATGAGGTGCTAGCGGAGTAAGGCCGATATGCATTGGCATGATCGCTGACTAAATGGTGTCAGTAAATACGCGTAATTTGAGTCATCTGTAATTCCGTTGGAATGCGGTCATAGTTGAGTTTAGTGAACTGATTTCAGTTAACTCGAATCGTGTATCATTTTGCTAATTGATTTGAGTCAACTTGAGCAATACGATATCGCTTTCAGTTCAACTAAAACCAGCGTGACTCAGTGATTCACCGCCTTGATATTTTAATGAATTTTTATATATTATATTCGAAAAAATTTTCAAAATGCTTTCAATAATAAGAAACTAACAAATTTGAATTGTGTTCCTTATTTATGAAATAATTTTCTTAATATTTCGAAAAATTCATCGGAACTCTTTGAAATATTTTCGTAAAACTTGTAATAAAATGACCCACATACATTTATGCATTCTTCTCATGCACACACACCATGTTCATCGTCTTTAGACAGCTACATAAACATGTCCTTAGTCAAGGATAAAAAGGAAATTAAGTGTTGACCATTTGTTGACAAGTGTGTTGCGCAGCTTCGTTTGGCTCAAAGTTATTCGTTTGTTCGTTTGTATTTTGGTCCTGATAGCTTTGTTGTTTTTGTTTTGCTTGTCGTAGGGATTTCTAGTTAATGCTGTATGTTGTGTGTTCGTTTTTCTGTTTGTTTATAGCGTAACTATGAAATTTTCGATTTCTCCATTTTTGCTTCGTTGAATTTCATTTCAGATTTTTGTTGTATTACTGCGCTTTACTATGAAACAAAGCAGCATTGATATTTAGTTTTGTTCTTCTTTTCGTCAATAAAATTAGAAATTAAGATTTAAGTTTTTGAAGGACTTTTTTTCCCCAATATATATAGGAAATTGTTACTCTTAAGTGCAACGAATACTAAAAAATTTATTTCAATTTCGTAAAATTTTGTTATAATTTTTAATGCAATTTGTTCGGACGCGAAGCTTAAAAGATTTGGTGTACTGAAGATAAGCTGATTAACAAATAAAACTTACTTTCTTTGAAAGATGATATTTTAAGTTTTTAACCATATGAGTAATACAGCAGCATATAAATAATTTTTGATACCTCACGCGTGATTCGTAACATGTGTCAACGCTAAAAATGCTCAACAAGATTTTCCGTTTTACCACGAATAGACTAACAAACGAACAGCGCTTGCAAATCATTGAATTTTATTATCAAAATTGGTGCTCTGTGAGAAATGTGTTTCGAAAATTACGTCAATTTGATGGTCGTCATAATCGACGCACCGGACAGGCTATTCAATGGAGCAAGGTACCGTACGCTGGTTACCAACTTTTTTATGCCTAATATGGAGGAATTGAACTTGGCTGAGATGTGGTTTCAACAAAACGGTGCCACATATCATACGGCTTGCGATACTATGGACCTATTGAGTGGCGAGTTTGGTGAGCAATTACTTAAACTCACGTTTTGGAGCAGTCATGCAATCTGATCTTACTAGAGTATTTTTTGTGGGGCTACGTGAAGTCTCCTTCTGTACAAGCCACAACAATTATAGCCCTGGAAGACAACATTGCACCTGCCACTTGGTGCGATACTGGCCGAAATGCTGGGAAAAGTATGCCAAAATTGGAGCATATGGATGAATCATTTTAGGCGTAGCCGCAGGTAACATTTACATGAAATAATCTTAAAAAAAGTAAATGGAAGGAATCGATGAAGCGCTCCAAATAAATATATCATTCACTTTTGCAAATTTGCTGTTCGTTTTTGCAATTTTCAAAAACCAAACGCTTTTCAAAAATCACATTAGAGTACGTCCATTAATTACGTTAGCTAAAATAGGGCGGAGGGGGTCAAGGAAAACCTCTCGTCAACTTTTTAATGCTTAGAATTTACATTAAAAATTATAATTTAAATGTCCCGCCAGATCTCTCTAAATCTCACCAAGGGAGGGGGGGTCCGAATTTTCAAAAAAACACCTCACGTAATTAATGTACGTTCCCTTAGTTACATTAGTCGAGACAAACTGCGGCGCCGTCACTAATGCCTTTGTGTGTTGTTTTTGTTTTCATTTGAACTCAACTAAACGCTTTACGCCGATAGCGTTGAAGTTCTGCGAATTGTTGTTTGTTTGCTTGTGCGTCGAATTACTGATTGGACAATGAGGGCAAAAAGAGCCACTACGTGCCCTTAGCTGTTCTATATCATTAGACAGTTTATGGTCGCGAAGCGAATGAATTTTTTTTTATTTTCTTTCAAAACTAAAATTTTGTTAGACAGCTAGTGAATTTCTAAACGACTTTTACTGATTCTGATGAATGTAATGTTATTTTTGTAAAATTTTTAAAAAAATTTTTATTATTGAACTATCTTTGTACAGAAATACTTAACTAAACTTAACGAGAAAAATGTTTATAACATAAAATGTCAGAAATTAGCTCGCTCTCATATAGGTCAAATTTTGACAAAACTTATCAATTAGATTTTTCAAAACTCTCACTCATCGGCTGAAAGATCACTGATGATTCCATTTAGCAATTGATGAAACTTGTATGACTGGCTTAAGCCCGATTTTTTATTACTGGTTTTGCAATATATTTAGAACAGTATTCTCAGAATTGTAACTTAAAGTATTTTTGTTTCAACACAGCACAAAATAATCTATTTGACTGGCCTTTCAACTTTTTTTTTGATATAAAGCCGATCATAAATTTGACATTACGTGAACTTGACGTTCTATTCGTCATCGTGAACGAAAGCTTGACAGAAATAATTTGTTGTGCCTATTTTTTAGTATATTCTAAAATAATATTAATTCAACTACTTATAAATTCAAGTAATTGAAGTAAAAGCTGAGTGTAAAAGTGAAATAATTGAAAACTTTGCAAATGCAAAAATTCTCCACCTACTGCTATTTGAATTATTATGTCAGTTGATTTGACATCAGATAGTTTTATGGCTTAATATAATTTGCTCACTATATATTATAGCAGCGATTGTCAGAAACTGAAGCTGCCATTAACGTTGACAATAATTATGGCCAACTCAATATTCAACTCTTTTTATTTTGATTTATATTGTCTTATATATGTATACTTCTAAGCTTCGATATTATTTATGATTAATTTCTCTATCATATGTTTGTGCTTGTGCTGAAGTGCTCAACTAAAATACAAATTACTAGCTAACCCGGTGAACTTTGTACCACCTAAAATTGATACCTATCCCTATCCCTATCTCTATCCCTATTTTAAAAATATTTTTGTATAAGGGCCACATTAAATAAAAGTCTCATAACCTAAGCCATACCTCTTAATATGGTATAAAAGATACGTGGTGTACATTCCATGTGAATCGTTTGACCGATCTTTGTGAAAATGCTATTTTAAAAATATGTTTGTATGAGGGCCACCCTTAACATCCACCCTAAGCAAAAGTTTTGTAACTTAAGATATGCCTCTTACTATAAAAGCCACGTGGTGTAAGTTCCATGTGAATCAATTAAGTGGTCTCTGCGAAAATGTTATTTTTAAAATATATTTGTATGAGGGCCACCCTAAATATGCATCTTAAATTTAAGTTTTATAACCTTAACCTTATTCCATATAATATAAAAGACACGTGGTTTAAATTCCTTGCGATTCGATTAAGTAGGCTTTGTGAAAATGCTATTTTTAAAATATTTTTTTATGAGGGCCACCCTAAATTGCCCATATAGGGGTATGATTTGTGAATCTAAACCATCCAGGGCGCCACCCAAACGCATACAAAAAAATTTATTTAAATCGGTCCAGCCGCTTAGGAGGAGTTCAGTGACATACACACGTACAGTAGAATTATATATATATAGACTAGCTGTCCCGGCAGACAATGTTCTGCCCTTTCCGGTAGTTGTTCCGGATGTCATGAACTCATGCGATGGAATGTATAGGGTGTTTTTTTTAGAGGTATAGAACTTTAAAATGGAATAAAACAAAGATGAATTTTTTAAATAGACATGAAAATTACTTTATTCGAAAGATAATCTTCTGGCATTATAATTTAAATATGACTTCTGGCATATGAACGCCACGGCTAGCTCGGACGTAGTCTAAAATGGAGGTCCAATTTTCAAGGTATATCGCGAATTACGCGAGTAATGTTGGCTTCGAAGTATTGAATCGTAGCTGGCTTATCGACGCATACTTTTGGCTTCACATAACCCCAAAAAAAAAAAATTAAGGTGTGATATCACAAGATCTAGGCGGCCTTCTTGACTTCATAATTGCAAAAATCATTTGAATTTTGAGTGAAAATAAAGTTGAAATTTTAGTGACTATAATAAATTTGCACAATTTGGACGCGTTGTTCATGCTTCAACCTGTTCATGATGAAATGGCAAACCAAACTGAATATAAATGACATTAGAGTTGCCAGATTTGACCACAAAATCCCAGTTTTATCTCTATTCGAAAAACAAACCTCTAAAAAAAACACCCTTTATAAGCGAAACAGCCCATTTTTCCAGTGAAAATTATTTTGCCAGGACTTTTTATATCAAGTCCCATTCATCTGCGTCCAGTATTTTATGAGATATGATTAATTTGATTTTGGAGGGTGTGTCACTGCCCATTTTCCTAAACCAAACTTTGCAAATACCTTCCTAAATAGAACAGCAACGTTGTGTAAATTCCATGAGAATCGATTAAGTGGTCTTTGTGAAAATGATATTTTTAAAATATGTTTGTATGAGGTCCACCCTAAATATGCACCCTACATAAAATAGCTCCAAAAGTTACGGAACAGACCTAATCAATTAAGTGGTCTTTGTGAAAATTATATTTTTAAAATATGTTTGTATGAGGTCGACTCTAAATATGCACCCTACATAAAAAAGCTTAATATAAAAGACACTTGGTGTAAATTCCATGAGAATCGATTTAGTGGTCTTTGTGAAAAGGCCATTTTAAAAATATTTTTGTAGAAGGACCACCCTAAATAAAAGTCTTATAACCTAAGCCATACCTCTAAATATGGTATAAAAGATACGTGGTGTACATTCCATGTGAATCGTTTGACCGATCTTTGTGAAAATGCTATTTTAAAAATATGTTTGTATGAGGGCCACTCTAAATATCCACCCTAAGCAAAAGTTTTGTAACTTATGCCTCTGACTATAAAAGCCACGTGGTGTAAATTCCATGTGAATCAATTAAGTGGTCTCTGCGAAAATGTTATTTTCAAAATATATTTGTATGAGGGCCACCCTAAATATGCATCTTAAATTTAAGTTTTATAACCTTAACCTTATTCCATATAACATAAAAGACACATGGTGTAAATTTCATGTGAATCGATTAAGTGGTCTTTGCAAAAATGCTATTTAAAAAAATTTTTGTATGAGGGCCACCCTAAATTGCCAATATAGGGGTATGATTTGTGAATCTAAACCATCCAGGGCGCCACCCAAACGTATACAAAAAAATTCATTCAAATCGGTCCAGCCGTTTAGGAGTAGTTCGGTTACATACACACGTACAGTAGAATTATATATATAAAGATAATCACTTTGTTTGGTTTTTGAAACCGATTATAATTTAATATATTTTTTTTTACTGAGCATTCTGTACAGTAATAAGTACAAGAAAATGAGCAAAAAAAATACAAATTATAATAATTCGCCTTTCAAAAATTGCGACTACTTCGTTGCTCATATCTTTTCGAAATATTCTACGTCAATATATTTTTTTAACGTCTAAAAATATGCAATGGAATTCATGCATTTTTTCTACTCTTCAGTGCGCTTTGCAACATTCAAGAATTTAACCAGTTAAGTCACGTTATTCAAATAACTTCCATGTTGCCACGTATGCTGAAATGATTTTATCGTGTAGTAAAAAATGTTGAAAAAAATTTTGAAAATGAAAAAAAAAAAAAATAAAAATTAAGTGCTGCCCACCATCAACAGCAAAAACAAAAACAAAAAGTGAAAAGCGAACCCACTAATATTTTTGTGGTAAATATTTTCAACGTCAGCTGCAATCGCGCGTTTCGCATTTTTGATGCACCAACATTTTTTTTTTTTGCATTGCAACATTTTGGGCGCCAGCAGCAGATAGCAAATATTTTTCAAAATTTAATGTATGTATGTGTGTGTGGGTTTGTGTGTGTCGCTGGCAGGAATTTTGATTCAAATGCAATGAAACGTTTTGTAGCTGCACAAAATATTTATGCGATTTCTACGCAAGGTAGCGTTAGTGACTATGTGAAATGGGTCATGCAAGATTGGATGAGAGTCAGTGGTGTTCACCAGGTGAAAGCTGTATCCATGTATTTCATCTCTAGTTTTATGTGAAATGATATTCATTCAATGTTGGCAAGAAAATTTCGATAAAGTGTAGTTAGCCCAATGTACGTTAGATAGAAAATATTTATCTGTCAGGTCATATGTGCCACTTTTTACATATTACTTATTTGGACTTGCAGTTTTCGATAAAGTTGAATGATTTTGTTTCATACGACAAATAATATTTTAACTTTAATTTTTATCTATGAGTTACGAGATATTTGCGAGATATAATATGTAACGCTTGATTTGCTCAAGTGTTTTTCAAAATTTATACACCATCGTTATAATTTTGCAACTTTACAATTTGCAAGCTATGCTGCTGGCATTGCAAAACCATTCGGGGATTTTTTTAGCTATGTTTGTACTCTGTGCTGCTCATCTTCTTTTGAAGGTTTTCATTTTCTCCCAACTCCATCTTGTGGCCATTCATTAGTTCGATTTTCTTTTTTTAATGATTGCCTTGCATTTTCTTGATTAACCCATTGCATTGCATTCAATCGAATATTTTCTTTTACTTTTTATTCGTTTTTTTCCAATTGAAAAATTTCACTGATTAATTTTAATTTTTTTTTCTTATTTTCTTATTGATTTACTTGGTACTTTTTATGCTCCACTCTTACTTGGGCAATGTGCAGCAGTAGCATGATGCACACCTTTTTTGCTGCAAACACAAGTGAAGTCATGCAAGTCTACATCGATTCATCATCAGTTTCTTTATTCATTATTTGGATGGTGAGTTTTTTTATGATTATTTATTTGAATTTTTGAAATTGATTTTGTTTAAATTTGCATATTATTAAGGATGATTTAAAACTATAGGCGGAATTAAAGGAGTGAGCGTGGCTTTTTTCAACAATTGAAAACTTTGATTCAATATTACTCGAAAACTGCACTTATTTTTGTATAAAAATTTTAATAAAAATACCAATTGTTATAGGGTATCTCATAGTCGAAAGTGGGAGCAATAGTGGTTGTGGGCGTAGCACTTCTCATAAATGAGAAAAACGCTAAATAATATGTAAATTTAGTAAGCTATGGTAGTAGATGTTTTAAAATTTTTTGTATAGGTGTCGGTTACCATAGGCTTTGAAATTAAATAATGTTCGATGGTATTGCTTTAGTGGGCGTGGCACCTCCTATGCTAGCAAATAATGTTCAATGTTTTATTTAGTGTACTATATGAGTGATTCAAATAAAATTTGTTGTGGAGATGTCAGTTACTATAAACTTTGAAACTTTATAATAGAAATAGTCTTTCAACTTTTTTCAACATTTGCCCTTTCGACTTTTTAACTTCTTTTAATTTCATTGAATTTACCAAGATTTTTCTAAATTAAAATTTTTTTATATTTCATATTTTCCATATTTTAGCAACGTTATCAGCCTCTTCCCAATCTTTCAACTATGTATTTACATTTTTTTCGACATTTAATTCTTATTCATTTCAATTTTTTCGTCATTTTCAATATTTTATAGATCTTTTTTAGTATTTTTGAACTTTTTCAACATTTTTCAAACTGTTTCAACTCTTTTAACATTTTCAATATATGTGACAGGGAAAGTTAAAAGGGACCTATGGTTCGATAAAATCGATCACTTTATTAGCGATTCTAATAGAAGATGCTACGTTCTTTTCAATGCAACACACCGCAGCTTTCTAGCAGCATTAGTTTTTTCACAAATTCACTTTAAAAATGGACACATTAACAAAAAAAAATACGTACAAAAAAATCCAATGTGACAAACATTCTCTCAAATTGATAAAATTCGCTTGAAACTCGTTACTCGTGGGTTTTCAGGGTCGCTGATTACGAAACAGGTATCAGATTTTAAAAATTCAAAATGGCGGATCCAGTATGGCTTATGAATTTTTTAAAAACTCATCTGTCATATTGGACCCGCCATTTTGAGTTTTGAAAATCTGACTTTAAATTCATGGCCAGCGACCCCAAAAACCTCTGAGTAACGAGTTTTAAACGAATCTGTTCAATTTTCAAAAAACTCGTCTGCCATATTGGATCCGCCATTTTGAAATTTGAAAATCTGATACCAGATTCGTAATCAGTGACCCCAAAAACCACCGAGTAAGGGCGCATCAAAATTTACTTCTTACTTCGTTTTTTCGAAAACTTTTTTTCGTACCGTAGGTTCCTTTTAACTTTCCCTGTTACATATATCGATTTTTTAAAAATTTTTCATATTTTTTTTGGCTTTCATTATGTTCCACTATTTTTTATATCTTTCGACTTATTTAACCTCTTTAAACTTTTTCAATATTTTCCATATATTTTTGATTTATTCAACCAAATTGAACTTTTTTTTTCGAAATTTTCCATATTTTATCGACTTTATCAGACAGCCTTTATCAACAGCTTCAATCTCCTTAATCTTTTTTGCAATATTTTCCAATTTTTTACGATCTTTACAACCTCATTCAACTTTCTTCGAGTTTTTTTTTACCTTTTTCAATGTTTCGATATTTTTCTACCTCTGTCAACTTTTCGTGACCTTTGACAGACTTTCGTAGCATACGCAAAACTTAAGATCCATGAAAATTTCAGATTGCTAAAAACTATTCCGCAGTTTAACTTTTTTAAATGCTCATTTTTGTGAGCTATAACTTGATAAGCGCATATTCACGTGTCAATTTGCCAAAACAGGGTGACCTTCTGTGACTGCTGTCAAAAGTGTTCCGAGTCAAAGTAAATGAAAATCTTTATTCGATTCCCCGGGAACATAAAGCCAAATTCTGGTAAAGTCGTTCGAACGTAAATCAAATTAACACCGTAAGCATACATAAGTTTTTAATAATCGAGCGAATGACGCGCAGCAGTAAAAATGTTCTTTTTAGACTTAGTATATCACGGCTTTTTGGAATTTCTAGGGGTAATATAATTCAAAAATAAATCTACATTTATAGTGATCTCTGCCTATGGCAGTGGTTTTTCTCAACTTTTTTGAGTCTAAAGTTTCGTCAACTAACATCTTTATGTTTAAGAACTTGTGGAGTTGACGGTGAATTTGGTTAGGCACTCAATTTCTTTCGACGGTTTTTGAAGAGAGCGTGCAATCCAACCAAAACGTCGTTCAATTGTGATTGACTCAAACCATTTAGTTTTGTAATGCATAATTTTTTGTTGCATTTTTATCTTGAAAACTTTATTTATACTACAAATGGTAGGAAAACCAACATTAACTGGCAAATGAAAAAGGAAAATGCAAAAACTTTTCGCAGCCGCTTAAAACTTTCAAGTAACTTGGTTCGTAATGAAGCAAAGATACGAAAGAAAATGCAATTTGTTTATTTGTCACTTTTATAACATCGAAATTTCATTATCATTTGATGACTAATTAGCTTTGTCGAACAAAACACAGCAGCTACAAGTTCAAAGTTGTTAACTGTTGTAGAAATTTGAATTGGGCGTTTCGCAGTTGCTTTCTGTTAAAAGCATAAGCAGCTTCTAGTTGTTGGGTGAGTGTTGTACTTTTTTTGGCTTCAATTATTAAAGCACTGGTACAAGTCATATTGCAGTAACAACTATGAAATTTAAAATAATTTTAGAGCAAACAGATATTTTTACTTGCCTCACATTCTGCTCTCATTTCATGTCATTCCAAAGCAATGAAATATTCAACTGAAATCCAATCCAATCAATCGAAAAGTGCAATTCAACTGAAGTTGTTATTAAGACCCTTGCCAGAAAATTTGATTTAAAATAGAAAATCACCAAAAACAGCAGCTACAAATATGCAATTCGATTTGATTTAAAATTACTTAAAAAAAAATATTGTGACATACATTCAGTAAACGTACAACAACAGCTAAAATAGCAGCAGTCAAATAAATTCAGTTGGTTTCCATATGTAATTATAGATAGCAATCAATCTGTAACAAAAATGGACACCTTCTGAAAGTTGAAGTGTAGTATTGCATGTATGTGCAAATAGAACGTTCTCATATTTTCAAATATGGAATTAGTCCGCTCATACAAAATTCATGCTGCGCTCACAGAGTGCAAATGGAATTTGGTTTTATGTTGAATAAAATTTTTCGGAAACTATCTTGACAAACACGTAATCTTTGATTGAGTACATTAGAATACCACTGGTAACAAAAAAAATCTTATAGCATTTTTAAAAGCATTCTAATGACATGTACAAAGACAACATAATATATATATAAATTCTTTATACGTAGTATAATGAAATGTTCTGCTCTCTGTTTTTATGGATTTAATAATTTAGTGTGAAAGTTATAGAAAAAAATAATGTAATGTACTGTCGCTTTAAGTAACATTTTTGATTAGAGCACGATGCTATTGTTTGTTCTTCGCAGCCATTAATTAAACTAATTATTTGTTTTTGAGCAACACAGTAATAATAACAACGCTTTCAAGCTTTTACTTTAAAATGCATCCCTGTAGAGGTATTTCATATTAAGCTTTGAAACTTTAAGTAGATTTTTGTTTTAAGTGTCACTCATACGACATGTTAAATGAAATCAATTCGCTTGTATTAAAGCATTTTATAGTGTGGTTTATAAAAACTTTAACCAGTCTTAAGGTCTCGTAAACAATATACTGCGTCTTACAAATTAAAAAAAATTTCAACAAGATAAGAAAACTCTCACAAAAAATCTTTGTGTATATTATACGTGCTGTCATATGGACATGTCACTCATTCAGTTGCGCTCTGGTTGTCTTTTCATAAAACTACTTTTTCTTCTCGAAAGCTGTTGGTCACGATTTTACGAAATTTTTATATTAGGCTCTCGTTTATGTGAAAATTATGTGCAGTGCTGTTGGAAAAATTACGACGACGATATTGCACATTGAGAAAAATACTCGATTTTTTGGATAATATATATGTTATTGCAGAAATATTGCTTTTCAATATAAAATATACTTTGAACTTAAGTTGGCGCCTGATACACATATCTAATAGAAATAATTTTAAGCATTTTATTCGTACTTTTTAAGTTATAAGTACTATGTAGCAAAAAGAAATATTAGACCTTAGAACATAAGATTTTGTCCAAATATATTGATAGAATTCCTCATTTGTTACAGCTGTGAACGTAAAACATCGTGCAAGCGTTGCAATTTCACGTTTTAATTTTTTATGCCAACTTTACCCATGCTGAGTTAAGGAACTAAAAAAAAAAAAAGGACTATAGCTGACACTGTGTAAGGTGGCGGCACAGCGAAACAAATGTGTAACATACGACACATTTGGCCACGTTCACTTAGACGTTCAATTCAAAGTGACAGCACAAGCCACACAGTGAACTAACAACGACGCATATGTAACGTCACACGGTGGGGTGTTTGATAGATAAAGGGTTAAAAAATATTTTCATTAAATACTTTAAAATTATTATGAACCGCACAACAAACACATTAGTTTCAATATTTCGTATACAGCTCAAAAAATCAACTTTAGTTTGGGATTAAATTATAAAGCGACTTGCTCAGATTTTAATTAAAATACCTCAGTGTTATTGAAGAAATCACAAGAGTATAATGTAACGTGAACGTTAACGTAACGTTTAACATTTGCAAAAATCCAAGCACGTAATTTTTAAATGGCTTTTACTGCCTGACGAGCTGCGGTCGCAACATTGGGTACTGCTGCTTGAGGTAACAGCTGCCATGCACTGCAACTCTACTCACATTCACATAAACACACACACACACACAAGCATATGTAGCAAACGCTTGCTATAAAAATGCAGTTTCGGACATTTAGCTGTTCATTTGTGTGTGTGTTAGTTTGTGTTTTTTCTTCGCTTTAAAGAAACCTGAGGCTATGCGACGTTAGCCAACTGCATCATTATCATGGTATAGGTACTCTCTTTTTATTTGTACCACGATTTTGGTTAGAATTAGGGTGTATTTCTTTGTTGAACTATCTTAAATCGTATTTCTTGAAAAAGTTTGCATAATTTTATTTTTTATTATATGTACATTTGCGCTTTAGAAAGTTCAATGTTGAACTGATTTTTAGTAGATTCAGAGACCATATTTCCAACATACAATACTACCGTGATAAAAACATTTTTCATAAAATATGTTAATATTAGGCGTGTTCCAGTACAGTTTGGTTAAAAAATTAGCACCAAAACATTTGAGAGTTTAAGTAAAATATTGGAAATCGAAAAATGTTAAGAAATTGTCAAAAAAAAATTAATGTATTAGGTGCATTCATTTAAAAAAAAAAATTAATTGTTTGCAATATTTAGAGGTATTATATTCAACAAAATTAAAATTTCAATTTTGGTCCACTCTAATGCATACGTTTTATTCCTTTTTCTTCTATAACCAGCAGCCAATGACGTATGTTGACAGGCGCTGCGCTTTGACTTTGATTATATGAATCATTTTTTTTTGTGCGTACTCTTTCATTCACTCAGTCATTCATTTACTCAGTTTATACATTGACTGGACCAAAAGGACCGTGTTGTCTGCGGCAATGACAAAATGACAAAAGTAACCAAGAACATGTTGTCCAGCGGTAATGGTTAAATGTTTTTGTTTTAATTACGATCTTTCTTCACTTTTAACTTTATTTTGCACAACATAGCGTAGGAGTGACATAAATTTGTTATTAATATCAATCATACGCTTTCGGCGGTGCACGAAAATGCAGTTAAGCAAAATTAAATGATATTTTTATTTTATTCTACTGAAGATTTTGCATATTTCATGCTATTTTTATGAGAAGTGTTTCATATTTAATCTCTTCTATTTTTGTGGTATTTTTTTCACATACTTAAAAATGCATTTTCATATAAAACGTTTCTGTCGAGACTAGACAATGGGCATTACGTGACTATTTTGCTTTGAAGGTGGTGTATTTTTACAAAGGTACACAAAAATTTTGAAAGAATTTTTGAAAAATTTTGTCTGCAATTTAAACGTTTGGATTTTCAGGATACATAAATAGTTTGCGTTACTCAAAAAAATTTAAAGTGAAGACATTGGAAATTCCAAAACTAACTTTTAAATACTGATGTCTTTTTTGTGCATCCTTAGGAATATATACTGATTTATTTTTTAGCCAAATTTCAGTCTGATTATTAGCTGTTCATAGTTTTTAAAGTATAATAGTTCACACAATGCTTGATGGTAATTCCAATGGAAGTTGCTTTCCTCGTGTTATTTCTTTTAAACATATATCAGATGTGATTGAGATAAGCTCTGGCTTCTTCTTAAGTGAAAATATATGTATTTTTTCCATTGTAAAGTACAAATGTTTCAATTAACTATGAATCAAAATTGCAACCAAATGCGCTCTAATGCTCCTCTGATAAATTATTGCCTGGAAACTGTACGAGAGTTCCCATTTTTCATAATGAGTTTTAAGAGTGTAAGTGCATTATATTCCACACATATAGTACTAATCGCAGTATTAACAGTTGTTGCTCATGAAATTTTTAGAGTTGCCAATTCAATATGGGCTCATCCAACAAAAAGTAACATTTTTAGTCAATACAAAAAAGCTCTGGTATTTTTGCCTAATGATTTTAAGTCGCATGATCTCGGCGGGCAATTGATGTCTCGATTTCGGGAAATCACACATTCACGACAATTATCACGCAGTAGAGCCACTGTTTTGCTAGCTGTGTGATATGTGGTGCCGTCCTGCTGAATACAAACGTTATCCATATCCAAAGCATCAGCACTAGGCTTATAAAACTCAATCAACATAGTTCGATAACGGCCCAATTTCTGTGATCGTCTCCAAATGGAGACACCTAAGTTTTCAGTCAAACCCTCAGCTACGGTGGCGATAATTTCATTTGACCTGAACGGGCAAACAAAAATTGAGTCTTCACATCACTAACCTATTTCAGACATTCAAATTTATCGATTAATTTCACTATAACTTTGTGAGTAAGCTCTTGATAACGAACAAAAGCAATACGAACTTTACAAAATGCTTCCGTGATATTTTTGCTGCTTGTGTAGAGATTTTGTGAATTTCAACACATTTTGCGAGTAAGTATCGATCAATATTTAACAATCGGATAGTTTTTGCTTTAAATTTGAATAAAAATATTACACTTTTTATAAAAATTTATTTTAGTTTTCAACTGTCTAAAAATGATACCTCTTAGAGGACGATCCTATAAATCCTCTAAAACATGACGTCAAATTCGGCGCTTTTATTAAAATATCCTTTGGAAATTTTTCCTCCCAAACAATTTTATAACGCTAGGGCTTGGATACATTTTATGTACTAATTTATGTAGCTACGAAACCACTGAAGGTATTTCTATTTCTATAAATAGTTTATATCTTCGTTTTATATTTACTAGTATCGTATTTTGGTCGAAACTCGACCTTACCCACCAAGTTTTAACTTGGAAGAATTTTGCCGACCTATGACGAACAAAACGTCCATGGACCTCATTTAGCAAAGTAGTACCTTTCAAATGACATAAGTTTTATTCCCCTCTCTTTATAATAACTACTAAAAAATGTACCATAAGTTTCAATGTTCACATATTAATATATAGATTCTAAAATTTGAATTCAGCTCTTATGGCGATTTTTAGCTGCTGATATATTTTCTCGGATACATTTTAGCTCATTCCTTTCAAAGATATTTTTGTTTGTAATAAAGTAGACTACAATAATCTTGATTTTGATAAGTGGCTACTTAGCCATATGCATTGAACAGCTTAATAAATATCTTAATAATTTTCATCCTAATTTTATTGATATTCATACCAGTCAGTTGTCATTATTTCTATAATGAATTTCAAATGTTGCCAATTTTTTTTAAAGATAATTTACCTTTGTAACAAAATGCTTTGAAAACACTAAAAACCTTTACTTTAATAAATGGCTGCTCAGCTATATTTTTATATTTATATAAAGTAGTTTAATTAAATATCTGGTAATTTTTATTTACATTTTTTTTACTTAAAAAATTAAGTTAGAAAAATTAAAGAAATTCCTTGCATTTATCACTGTCACAATTAAATTTCTGGCTGTATTCTGCTCTACATAGATCGCAGCGTAAACGTTTCCTTTCTTACAATTCAATAAATTAATCAGCAGCACTTTGTGACTGCTTTTACTTGCAAATTTTCCAAGTTTTACTTTGTTTTTCTTGTTTTTTTTTTGCTCTAGCACAAATGTTTTTGACTTTTGTGCTGTTGCTGTTAAATAATTTAATATAATTTTTGCTTTAAGCAAAAAATAAAAGACGAAGAATGAGTCAAGCAAAATTGAATTCAATTTACTAGCAGCAGCATTGAAGCTGCTGTAACTGTTGCAGCAATAGCAATATCATCTATTTCTTTGTACGAGTGCAGCTGCATTTCCAAAGCTGCTTCAACGTTAGTGTCAACTGGACAAAAGTATTTTGAAGTAATTTATTGTTGTTAAACAATTGTGTACAGGCTGAAACTTTCTTCAAAATGTAATGCTTGAAAAGATGATATTTTGTCAAAAATATTTTCAATTTCCTTGAAAATGTAAGTGTCAAATAATTCCAGCTTACATTTGAAGAGTTTTATTTTTTCAATTTTCACCCTGTTTGATTGCTTTCAAGGAATTAGGGTCATTCTAGTTGTCAACGTTGTTTTTTTGCACGATGGCATTTTTTTCCCCCATTGTTTACTCTTACTATCGTAAATGCTAAAAACTTTTGCTTTTCGCGCTTTTGCAGAGATCCAATTCTTCAGCAGATTTATGCTGCTCCGTATTGTTGTCTTGGCTTCTTGTGCAAGTTTTACTTGGTATAGAAAAGAGCTGTTAATTATTTCACAGCCTGTTCTACAGTAGCAGCGGCAACAACGATGACAACGAGCACTATGTAGCTTATCGCTTAAACTTGGACTTGGACATGAGGCTGAAGTGAAAATCTTGAATCGTAAAATCCATGCAGATAAGCAGTGAAGAACTTGGAATAGTAGAGCGCATTCGTTGTTACATAATTTAGCAGGACATGAACTGACAATAAAATTTACTGCTGACTGTGCATAATAAAGCGCTGGCGCAGAAGACGTTGTTGGACAAGCATCTTTACTTGATTTTGCTGCAGCAATGAAGAAGACACTAAAGCAAGCAGTAAAATAAAAATACTGGTACTATCGACCAAGATGACACATGTTACGAGGCGGAAAAAAAATTATCAAATTGGGACAATTCCACAAGTGACTGTGTAATCCAAGTCAAAAAAAAAAATTCAAAATTTTCTTTTTTGGTGTTTATAATTGAATCAAATATTTAAGTCCGCACATACGAAATTATATCATTGTAAAAGCTACATATCTTTAAGAAGCGATTCAAAAACGAGATAAAAAACACGTGCTGTTTTTGATGCTAGTGTGAAAGCCTTGTAACATTGACTACAATTTACTTCCACCCATTAACTAATGATTTAACTTTAAACAAATTTAAACTTTTGTAAACAAAATAGATCTTTTGATCGCAACGACGAGAAAAAGATCCAATGCTTTGCTAGACATTTAGGCAGCTACTCTACGTATCCTTGAAGGCACTTACAAAAGTCCACCTGAGTGAAATCAAAAGATTCGCTGTACCAACAGACACCTTCATTTTGAACGAGCACCACAATGAAAGGACCAAAATTTACTAATAAGAATGAATTAAGAAAACTTTAGTGGTGACCTTACATAATTTTTTTTTTAATCTTGACTGAGTTCTATCTTACAATCGCGATATATTAGCTCAAACTTTAGACACAAAAGTCACTCCAGCTTTAAAATACTTATTAATGGAACTTTTAGCATATTGTCTTTTCAGTTTACGCATGAAACTGCCCACATACATAAGCAGTCTTGACCCGACCGGAACAAATCATAAGCAACGTGTAGAAATGCGGCAAAATGATTTCCGCGCACTGAACCGAAAGTTGTACGCTGCTTCTGCTATCATGCTGCTGCTGTTGTTTTCTTTGTGTTGCTCGCTTCCCTCTACGGCCGCTGTCTGTTGATGTCTGCTGATGTCCTTTAAGCGCAGCACTTTCCATACATACACACACACACACACATACAACCATAAATACTTCAGTTTAATTGTGCTTTTGGGTGTCGTTCTTAGAAGTAGTAATAAACCCCAATAAGGCTAACATCCAATAAGACAACGAGGGTCGAGCGCTTAAGAAATAAGTTGTGAAAGACACGCATTGCATCCTTTTTCCAGTTTCTTTGCATAACTTAAGCAAAACCCTGCTAATCTTTGCTGCTACTTCAGCAACAAAACTGCATTGCATTTGTTAATGGAAGCAGCAGAAGGCGCACGCTGACTGCATTAAGAAACTGGTAGCAGAAGTAGAACAAAGACAATGACACAACATAAAAAAATTAACATGGCGGTGGCGTACAGTGGTTCAAAAGTCAAATTTATTAGTTAAAAAAACGTAATGTTTTTTTTAATTTTTTATAAATATATATAAAACAAAATCAAATATTTTAAAAGCAAATAATTAATATGCAAAGAATGAATATTTTTTAAGCAATTCGTACTCAAATAAAAATTGTTTATCTTCAAAAATGTATTCACTCGATTAAAAGATATAAAATTTTGACCAATTGCAAACGACTCCGAACCACTGTATGGCGCCTCTCTGAGGAATTGTTGCATAAAATTAATATTTAAACTTTAAGTTTTCTTTGCTTTTTCTTGTATTTTATTTTAATTCTATTTCATTTTTCGTTGCATTGTACAAATTTTTAGTTGCTTTTAATAAGCGTAACTTTGTTTTGTTGTTGTTGTTGTTGTTGCTGTTGTTGCTCACTTTTTTTCTTTTTCGTCAAGATGCTGTCGCCTTTAATGATGTCAGCAAAAGTTATAATTAAAATTTCAAGTTAAGTCAAGTCAAAAAGCACTGCCTTTGTGCATTGTGTTTTAGTCCTTATGTTCTTGCCTAAGTTTGCTTTAAAGGATGTCATAGAAAAACTGGTACTTTTTAAAAAACCGATTGTTTACAAGACAGTACGAGTTAATGTCAAGTACTAATTTTAAAGTTATGTGCAGAAACCTTACAGTATTTCTGGAGAAAACTGTTAAGCATTATCCTTCAGATATTGAAGAAGTGCACCGGTTCTTCAACAAATCGTTATATTTTCGATTCTAGATTCCGGTAATAACTTAAATGTTCGAAGGCAGATGTGAGCAGTTATGTTTTTTCGATTCTTATTTTTAACTCTAACTATCATATTAATTTGTTAGCTGGTACATTTAGATCTATGTTATATAGCTGCCCAATTACACGATGCCAGTTCGATAGTCTTCGAGAAAGCTGGCTGGTATGATGATGCGAAGTTCGTTCTTCTCAAAATTATTATATGATATGAATTTTCAAAATCACTACGTTCTTCATATGGGGCTTTATCATGAATGTACATTCTCAAGAATTTTTTCTCGAACTTTCTGGTTTGCAATCGTAGAAATTTTTTTGGAATAAAAAAAAAATCCGTAAAAAGTAAGGTTGTCATTAATAATCTGAAGAGGGAATACATATTTTGAAATTTGTTGTAAGAATTTATTCTCCAATTTCTTAACAGGGAATATTATTTCAAAAAATATCATGATCATGATCCCGCTGCATTTTGATTACCATCTTCTGCTAAAAGTCTGAAACAAGCACTTAGGGGCCATCCATTAATAACGTAAGTAAAAATAGGAGAGGAAGAGGTCCACCGAAATCTCACCAAATCTCATCAAGGGGGAGGAGGGGGTCAAGGAAAACCTCACTTGAAGTTGAATGCGTACAAATAGAAAACTTATAAAAGAAAAAACGTATTCTTTTGAAGTCTAAAGTTTTTTGGAGTAAATTGACCTCTGAAAACTTTGATGTATCATTGAGCCTATCTTTCCAACCGATGAATAACTCTTTTAAAAAACAATACAAAAAATTGGTTAACCGAATTCAATTTTGACATCATTTCAAGTACCATAAACATTTTTTTCATTACCTCTTCATATGAACATAGTTATCTTAGCAAGAGTGCGCTAAAGTTAACTCCTGGAGTCAAGTGGAAACTGCACCCAATTGTAGCATTTGAGTTTTGTTATGTTCTTGAGCAGAACTGTATTTTTTTTTTGTTTTATTATTTTATTTTACTTTACACACGCATATTTTTATTTATTTTCATTTTAATTGCAAATAATAAAAGTCACTCATACGACATGTTTTCTATTTTTTTTGGCTTGGTTCTTTTTGTGCTGTTTAACTTACTTTCATCTTAAGTATATGAATAAGAACATAAATAAAAGCACTTGATACGCGTATGACAAATATAATTAAGAATTGAAGAAGTCTTCTTTAGAAAGTTTTACTTCAAAACATCTTAAGCTCTCGCTATAAATAAAATAAGTCATTAACATTATTTATAAAAAAGTGCAAAATTTTAATAAAAAACGATTCTCTTATTTTCGAGATATACCTAGATATGTAGACATCACATTTTGTTTTGATTCATATGAAAAAATTAAACAACAGCGCCTAAAGCTTCGACTTATCCGTCAATTCGAACTGATCTTCCAGTTTCATTTTATTCAAAGAACGATATTTTTGCAGAAACTGCTTAATAAGTTCGCCAACAACTGCCGCATTATTTAGATGTAAATGATGCGTTGCATTGGCAATTTCATGCATCTCAAAATGTGGATTATGTAACTTCATTATATCGATAATATCAGATTGTTTATTTATATGCATTGAGGCACCACCTTTAATTACCATATAAGGTATTGACTGCTTGCAAATACGTAAGGCCAACTGTTTTCTGAGTGGCAAGCCTGGATTCCAATCAATAAGTGATTTTAAACGTCCATCACGTGAGAAGTGATATCTATTTGGATATTTTAGTGATTTCGTTATATTTCGCTCTAGTATATATTTACAATTATCCAATGTCACAGAGCGTCCGGAGCTATCATATAGACGCCTTTCACATTCTTCAAGTGTATAACTTGTTGGTTCGATAGTTTTCGATTTAGCCATTATACGATCATTTTCAATAAGTGTGCGTTCAAAGCTGTAATTGAGCTCTTCAATATATTTGTCATGCTCAAAATAATTTCTTTTAATGCCATCAATGCCAATCAGCATATCGACACGCTTTGGATGAATTGCTGCAAAGTCGAAAGCAACCGCTGCACCCAATGAGTGCCCTATGAGTGAAACTTTATGCCATTTGTATTCATTCATTAAACGCAGTATGACGCGTACAAAGTCAATGTTGAAATAAGGTATACCAGCTGGCATATGTGATGAGTAACCATGTCCAGGCAGATCTATGCAAAGTAAACTCGCATGTGATACAAGCAATGGCGCTAATTTTGCAAATGAGCCACAATTATCAAAACGATCATGTATGAGAAGTATTGGACGTACAAATTGATCACCATACCAACGTCCTGCTACGATACCCCATGGCATTGGTATTTGTATTTCTGTGTACTAGAAAAAATAAAGAAATAAAGTTCAGTTTTGAGAAGTGAATTTGAGCAAAAACATCCCAAAAAAAAAATTATTATTTTTGCTGAAAGAATATGTTATAATGTTAAGAGCCCTATAGCGGCGATATAAAAAGCACTTGAAAGTGGATAGTTCGAACTTATGAAAATAGAGAAATAACAATTCCAATCAAGTCATACTTTGATAAATATTGATTTTAATACTGACCAAATCTATTTAAACCATGCAGTCGGACTGATTTCAAATCCCGGAATTGGTTGTCGATTATATATGTTGTTTTTCAGAGGATATAAGGGGACACATATTCTCCTGATTTGATTAAAAAACGTTTTTTACGTGTCTAAACTTGAAAATCCGCTGAAAATTTTTTCAAAATAGTTCATTTTTATCCAGATCAAAATAATTAATTTATGTCTTTTGATTCTCTATCAGAATCTTTAAGAAATTTTGAAAATTGTTAAAAATTGGCGGAGCTATAGCTCTTTTTATGAAAACAAAAAAATCAAGGCTGATTTTCTCAAAAACCTCAAAGGTTTTTACACTTAAAATCTTACTGTAGATTTTTATTAATATGAGAAAGAAATGACATGAGTTTAATACACGCTAAAAGACATTTGAGGTCAGAAGATTTTTTTTTTCCAAAATCAAAATGTTATATTTTTCATCATAGCCAAGCCACTCTACGGTACTATTTTCAAAGCAAATAACAAAAGCAATATTCCAAATTACTTTCTGCAAATCGTGTTTGCATACTGTTGTTTTACCGTTATTTTCGTAATAACTTTTTATAATGGGAAATATATAAGAACATTGTACGCACATATAGCTTTTTCGCTGACTACTTCTGTGGGTTTTGAAAATTTTGTTTGCTTGACTTTGTCAGCGAAAAAGTTATATGTGCGTAGAATGTTTTTATATATTTCCCTCTTATTTTAAGAGAGATTGATTACAGCTCGAAAAATTTTATTTATCTTAAAAAAATATGAGTTTAAGGTTTCGTAAAATTCACTACTTACATCTGTTTCAATGATACTTTCCATTACTTATTGAATTAAAAACTTTCCTTGATCTTGAAGTTCTATTTTCATTTTACATATATTATTATGTTACAATATTTATTTTTATGCAAAGCTCTATAATATATTTTTTAATGTACTTTTTTTAAAAATTGTTTCTTTGAATGTGTTGCTTAAATGTTTTAGAAAGGTGTCTACTCTAATATAAGCTTTCTGGGACACTAAACTTAAGACTCTAAATATAACGATATTGTGTCTAACAAAACATACAATTGCCAACATGAGCGCTATCTTATCAAATGAAAGTGAAATTAATTATTTTTACAGAGAGTATACAAAGTAGAAGTGGACACTATTAGACAAAAGAACTCTCATAATTCTCAATATTTTTTTCAGTTATTCCCCTCTAGTTCTATATAACATTTTGAAAATAATATTTTATAAAATATTTTTACTTAGAAAGAAGAATTATGCTAAAATATTGCTGTAAAGTGTAAGTCCCAAAACTTTTCTTTGAATTTATACGAAGTTTACACCAAAGTCTCACAAAATCTCGCTATTTATTCTTATAAAGCAGTGGCGGGCATGGAACCATAGCAAAAGGGCACAACAACAACATCAAGCAACAACAAACTAAATTTAAAAGTGTTTTTGCTTTCATTTGAAAATTCGCCAACAGCACAAAAAATAACCAAATTGCACTACAAACAAAATCAATTGCAAAAAACAATTCATCGGTGCCGTCGCTTATGCCTGTGTTGTTTGTTTTCAACGTTGAAGTTCAACGAATTTTTGGTTGATTGTTTGTGCGTCAAATAACGGAAAGGGCCATGAGGGCTGAAAGTGCCTGTACGTGCCTGTACGTGCCCATCACTGTTATAAAGTTTACTTGATTTTTATGTAGTGCAAGTTGGTTTTTTTTGTGCTGTTGGCGAATTCGGAAATGAAAGCGAAAAAACTTTAAAAATTAATTTGTTGTTGCTTGATGTTGTTGTTGTGCCCTTTTGTTATGGTTCCATGCCCACCACTGCTCTAGAGGAAGAAGGAATAAAATGGGTTGTTTTTCACTGTAAGCCTATATGTATGTATATGTTATGCATAACTTGAAATACGATATCCAATGCAAAAGTTTCCTTAAGTAAATCTCTCGTTGCTCCAAATGCACATAAGAAACTAAATTTCGAAATCAAATTTTCAACTCAAAAAAAAACTCAAAAAAAAAAAATTATTTCAAATGAAAACTAACTTAAATTTTCAAATACAAATTAGTTTATGAGTGCTGTGGAGAAAACAAAAAACATATGATGTAAAATATCACTACGGATTTGTTGACATTTTATTCCCATATGAAGTCGAATACGGTAAATGTTTATAGCTAAAAATGTTTTCAAGTGGACTCTTATCAAATATTGATAAACGAAAATAAAATTATCTTTTTCGCTTTCAAGTCAATGCACATCATATCAAATGGTATAAACTCTAAAACAAACAAACAAAAATTGAGTTTTATTTATACGCCATGCAGTGTTGCCATCCTCTAGAAAATTAAAACAAAGTAAATCTTAAAAAAAAATTTTTACAATCTGCAAAAGAAAACGTTAACTTATTTTTTTTTTGTTATAAAAATGAAATGAATGATAAAGAAGCTAAATTTTCGATTAAAGTCATATCCTTACTTGAGTTATTTTGGAAAATAACAACACGGTCTCAAAGCAAGAAAATTTTGTATTTAAATTTCTTTTTCTTCTTCTTCTTGATTTAGTAATTTTCAATACTCTTTGGGAAATTAAGTGCTACGTGTCCTAAAAGAAAAAAATTAACTTACAGGAATTTTGAAAAAAATGTTTACTATGCTTTGGCGATAGTGCAGCAAGTACAGTGGAGCTAAATACACAAAGTCTTGGCATAAATTATTAAAGTAAAATTTTTTGATTTGGGTAGCAGCTCTTACACGTTGAGACTGATTCTCATGTAATTAAAAAAAAAAAAATAAAAAATTAAGCAGATATTCACCTCTCTCGACTTGACTATCGTGCTGAGCTACATGTACTGTCACACAAACACAATCGCCGCCGAGAGCTTGCTCATGGCAGTAGTGCGCAATCGATGAGTCCTTTGATTTCTGATATTTGGGCTACTTGTTCGTCATTTTGACGAATGGTTAGCTTTTGTGTAAGTTTTTAGTTATACAGTTAAATATATGCGTTTGTCAAAACGTCCAATCGTAAGGTTTTTGAGGAATATTAAATAAGGGTTATTCTAGGATTGAACCATCTAGTTTGTGAGACAACTGCGGTCAAATATGTCAGCATTACAGATTTTCGTCATTTTCGTGCACTTGCACGATTTTTACTTACGCAAAAATTAAAAAAAAAGACGTTTTCTTCAATATTAATAAGTATCAAAAATTTATGATTCAAAAGCTGTTTTGTTTTCTTCAAATGCCATTTATACAATTTCAAGTTTTACTTTGATCTAAGCATTATTTCTAGAATTTTCCAAAAAAGTTGTTCCTGACCTTTTCATTTGATTGCAGCGTACCCAGCGTTCGATTAGCGCCGCTGTTCCGAAACAAACACACACTCGCACAAGTCTTCAATTACCAAAGGATGTGTGGCTGTTGCTGTAACGTTTAGATTCCCTAGAGTACAAGCCACATAGCACCGTGAAAGGGTGATATAAAGCAATTTTAAAAGGAAATGTAACGAATAAAAACACATACATATGTAACGGGTGGCTGCTATAAAGATTTATAAAATCAAAAGATTGTACTTTAAGTTTGTTTTTCGTTTTTAATATTCATTGAATAATAAAATGTTGACAAATAATCAAAAATTTAGAATCCAGAATAGAATAAAATAAAATAGTCGCCTTTGGCCTTGGCCTTTTTGCTAAATTAATTTTCATCATCAAAATGGTCATGGTATAGAAGTTCAAACTGAGTCGTATTCAGTAAATTTGACAATCTGTGCGTAGATGAAATGTGACGCGGAATATTTTGGAACAATGTGTGGAAGGTCAATAAAAAGCGAAAGTTATCAAAAAAAGTCGAAAAAGGCGAATAGCATCATCAAGAAAATTCGAAATGTAAAGATAAGTAACAAAAACATGGTTAAAGTTAATAAAAGCCGAAATGTATTGAATAATAAACATCGAGTATTACTGAGAAGTATCGAATGATATCTAAAACAGAGCAAAAATTCGATCAATATCGTGAAAATTAGTGCTATCAAAATACATCGGTTTGACCAAAAAACATTGAAAAGGTCAATGAGTGTCAAAAATCATATGATAGCTAATAACCTCGAAGAAAACTGTAGTCGAATAGCATCTAAATATATAAAGTATTGAATAGTAAGAAGACATGTCAAAAGTTAGTTCTAGTAATGTTAGATAAGAAATTATCTTTCTTTAGCACCACATTTGAGTAAACTGTTGAAGCTTCAATTTCTTCATAATAAGTTTCCTAGTAACTAATTGAATATAAATAACGCGTTGTTTTTTCGCAAACTCTCGAATTTATTGCGCCTAAGATAGTACCATTTCACAAAACAAATTCATTGGAATCACTCTAATATACAAAGGTATCTCATGCTCCCAATAGGAAACAATTGTGGCGTACTGTAGAAAAAATCCGTACCATATCAGAAACCCAACATTTTGTAACACTGTAAAACTAACTATGCTGGAGAACTTAACGATTCTGAAGGTTTCAAATATCACTGTAGAAGAATTAATCATTATTAGAATTTTTTGTATAAATGAAGATCACTGCTAAAGGTCCAGTCTTGCAATTAGGCAGGCTCAGTCTAGAGAGACAGATAAATAAATGCTTCGTTTACTATATCGGTAGGGTATGGTCTGCCGTTTTTGTGGAGATCCCTTCTTCTACTCAAGACAATATATTCAGCGCAAGCAGCTACAATAGCTGCGCCATTCAACTTGTCTGAAACCTTGGTTGAAGGCGGAACGAAAGCGGCAGACAGAAAATATTGCACTGACACCTACAAACGAATGTATTGTCCACTTTCAAGAAAAAACCAAAAAATAAAATAGCTTCATGTTCAGGATATACAAAAGATATGATGATCAATGCTAAAGGATTCAGATGTTGAGAGCATATTAGACTAAGTAAAACAAAATACTGCTTAAAAACACACTGCGATGTTGAAGAATTCCACGAACACGAAATATAGTTGAAGAATTTCTCAAATATGAAATTAAATGAATTAAACGCAAACTAAAGATTCTTCAGCATTAAATGAAATCCATGGAATTGTCAAAACAAATTAAAAACAACAACAACAACAACAAAAACAAATACCGATTCAAAGCGTTAACGACGTAAGAGCATAAGATTGCTTATAAAAAACTGAGAAAATCGGTTGGTTAATGATTGCACGAGAATGTTTTAGGCTTTTGTATAAACCAGCATTGGTTGTATAGAAAGAGACATCAAAGACGTTGCATATTTTGAGGAGTTAATGTATGCTGATTGGCGTTGTGTCAACATTATGCGCTATCAAGTAAAATGCATTTTTTTTTTGTAAGGATTTTGAATTATTTAAGCCATTTTACTTCACAATTAATTCAATTCATTCATTTGGTTTCTAATTCATCACAAAACAGAAATCTAACTAATTAAAAGTAAGGATTTTATTTTCAAGACATAAGTTACGTAACTGCACTCTTCTATCACTACCGCCTTCTATTCCAGCTGGGTTGACATTAAATTACCAAATAAGACATATGTGCTTGCTGCATACATACAGGCGCAAATGTATGTATGTGCGCCTTAGGATTTCTGCTACAGATGGTGGTAACTTTTAGCAAGTTGCTGACAGTCAACAACGTGAGAGAAGCAATCAAGCAAACTATTTAAGAAGACTCCTCCTCAACTGCAATTGCAATGCTACTGCGATTGCTCTGCTTCTGATAGTGGTGGTCACATTTTAGCGACAATGTTGGCCACAAGAGGCTTCATTTTTGTGACCAAAATTAAGTAACAGATTGCAATTGCATTTTTGTGGGTTTCGTAAAGCGACAACACGAACAACTGGAGAGCGGTGGTTGTGCATTTCAAATGAGTTCAGGTTTAATATCATAAAATGCAGGATAGCAGTTTTGGAAATTGCAGCGAATTAGATTAGTAGATTGTTTGGTAGCAAATAATTTAGTAACAAGTGAAGTAAGTTGGCTTTGGATTATTGCAAGATACAGAAGAACCGTATATAGACATAAAGTGCGGTTTAGAAAATTAAACTCTATGATTGTAGGATTTATTGTTGAGTTGTTATTTAAAAGAAATCGGTGTAATATTATTTGGAGACACCACGCTAGAGAGCATTTGGCTAGTGCTTAGAGGCATTACTTTTGCAAATTTTGGTTTTTTTTAGCTATTCACTTGAGCACACTGAAAAGTCCAAAAAGTTGTAACTTTATCAGAGTGTTGCGTCCTGGAAATTGTACTTAAGAAAATTACAACAAAACGGATGTTTTATTATATTTTTTAGAAATATAATTACTACTACTATTAACTGCTTAGTCGTGTTGGAATTCTATTCCCACAAGCTTTACATACAATTGAGTGTTAAATTTAGTGCTTAAGTCCCCACTCTGATTTTTGGATACTTTAACTTTCTTCAAGTTCCCATTTTCATTTCGTCTAACGTATTCTCGTTTGTGCCCAGTGAACCGTTGTACTTTGTTACTCTTGACTTCTTGTTTCGCTTTAACTGTTAAAATGCAGTTCAACTGCAGCGCATTAGTTGCAGACCTACATTCGAAATTGTATGTGTATGTATGTGTTACGATTTTTGCTACTTAAAATGGCAACAAACTCAGTGAAACTTTCATAGTATTTCAAATAATTTATTTTTGTAGAAGGAAATTTTTTATTCAATACAGTGGCATAATGGCAAGCATACAATCAGTGAAAGAAATACACTTTTAGCAAGGTATTGAAAGATATTCTTTGTGAGCGCTACTTATTTTTGAAGACACGCAAAAAATAATTAAATTATCAATTTAGAAAAATTGATTAAAAATTGAAATACTAGCGCTTAAGGAATCCAATTTTTTTTGTCAAAATCTAGGTTAATAATGTAGTCCTTGAACGGCAAATCACAGAGCGAAGTTGCAAAAACTTATGATATAAGTCGATCAATAGCTTATCACCTTATAAAAAAATATAATGACATAAAAACTGCACATATGAGAGAACGAACAAACAAATTTGCAAGTTTGTGAAAAGCTACTTCTAAAAAAATTGTAAAAGAGTTCAAATTGAACATAAATCCAATGCGAGTTTGCGAGTACTTAATTGAGGGCGGATTAATAAGATAACGATCAGTCAATTTTGACCAAACAACATATTAAAAATAAGTAGAAAACGATTTAAGAGCCATAGTTATAGCTCAGAGGTGCCTATGCTCCATGCACTTGGTGAACAATTTTTTTTGTAAAAGCCTTTAGGCAAAGGCTGTGAATTCTACCCACAAGCGGAGCACACTCAGTACTTAGCAATGCGCGAAATACACAAAAAATTTTGTCTTTTTCGTTTCTTCTTTGCCTGGACCAAAGTGCAAATCAACAATATTTTCGTATGCTTTGCAGAGCTGTGAAAGAGTTCATTCATTTTCAATAGAACTCCACTTAATTCAGTGCCAAAAATACAGCACTCACTTCATTAATTATAGGATATCCTGTATGAATGGAAAAAAATAGATTTTGGAATTAATTCAATTCTAATTTAAAGTATGACGTCACCAAAATAATTGCATTCTTAACGATAGAAAAGGCTGCAGATTTATGGAAGTCTACAGGCGACTTTATTTGTAAAACGTTGCACTTCGAATGAGAAATTTCTCATGAATTAAAAGTGAAAATGAATGCACTCTTTCACAGCACTGATGCTTTTTTGTCTTTGGTACACATTGACGACAGTGATCTTCAACGTAGATTTTGTTATTTGGCAAAAGTAACGAAATGCATAATATGGGATAGAAGGTAAAAGGTACAAAACTTTCAATACGAAATACGTGATACATGATATAAAATACTTTTTCCAATAAAGATACCAGCTATCTAATATAAGATGTGCTACAATATATCAAGATGCAGCTCACAAAATGCTGGATCTGTCGGAAACTTAATTTTTTTTTCAATGTACATAGCTACTTGTAGTTTCCTTTTCAAGTCCATTTCCGCTTAAATAAAATCGCGTGCATTGTGCATGTGTCTTTATTTAATGTAAACAGCTTGCAAGTAGCTTCTATGTATGTATTTCCGTTCGATTTTGTAAGTTTTTCCCGCTCATTCCAGTAATTCAGCTTTCATTTCAAATGTTTTTTATTACATTTTAAACTTTTAATTTAAAATTCTATTTATTCTCTTTATGTTTCGGATTTTAATGTTTTGTTTTCATTGCATTTCTTTTTCCATTTTCTGCCGCTAACGCCCCATTATCATCCCCATGTCGCTCATACTGATCTCAATCAGCTTTAAATTTTATTTATTTTTATTTTATTTTAACTTTTGCAAAGATTTCTTAGTAAATGAAGTTTACCATTTTTCCAACGAATTCATGTACTTATGAGTAAGTTTGTGTAAGTGTCTTTGTATGCGTTTGTGCATTTGTGAATTGGCCATTTCTGGATTTGTTTCACTTCACTTCTTTGCCTAATTTTGGTAAAGTTCAAAAGGGAAATTCTTTTTTGCTGTTACTGTGCAGGGAACTGCACACAGTTGCTTAGGAATCTTTGTCTATGCTCAGTGTTTCAGTCGGTATAATGCATAAGTTGGTGTGTGTGTGCGTGAAATCTGCACAACATTTTAATTCGTATAATTTGGTCTAAAGGGAACATAGTATAAAAAGAAGAAAAATTAGATTACATTAAATAAAGTTAAAATATGATAGCGTTTATGCATCCTTTATTTATTCAAGTGAAAGAGGCGATATAGAACAAATCATAACTTTAATAAATTGAAATTTTGTGCATTCTGGTTTTGTGAAATGTGAAATAATGTCTGAAATAAAGAAAACTTTTGCCAACACCGATTGTTGGAAATATCTACCCAGCTTTGTAGCCAAAGTGATGTGCTAATCGTATTGACGATCATCTGGCCTCTGAAACAAAAATTTGGCCAGCCAAAAGACTTTATGCAATATATGAGATACATAGCTTTCTTGTACACCTGTTCCTCGGTTTGCGCGACTTCAGTTTGTGCTAATTCACCTTTAGGCGAAATTCATTTGCCTACCTAAAATTAGATTTGCGCGACTAACGTGAATGTCTTTTAGTCTTATATATTTCTCTTGTCAAGAACGTAACCCCCTAAGTTACATGAAGTTCTCACTTCACTTTACGCGGTTTCGCTTTGCGCGACCCTTTTCATTCCCCTAACCCCCGCGCAAAGCGAGGGACAGGTGTATATGGTATTCAAGTTTGACGTATCTTTTTAAATTTTAAATAAAAGGAGGACAGATTTTTTAAAATCAACATGGTGGACTCAATAAACCAATCTGCCAAGACACGTGATAAAAAAAATAAGGTACTTAAATACAAGAAATAGGGTACAAATTAATCCATGTGTATACAAGATGGATTAAACAAGATACATCATACTAAACACAAGATGTCAGATAAAATACACAATATAATAGTTTCAAGGTACTAGATAAACGATGTAAAATACAAAAAATTCATTCATTAATTACAAGACTTTGAAAACAAAGCATTTTTAATTGTTCTCTTCTTATAATATAGCATAAGATCAAGTTTTATTTAAAAAAAAAAAAACTATCTAAAATCTCATTGCAGCTGCACTGTTTGATAATTTGATTTTTCGCCACACAAAATATATATAACTTGCAACAATTCTTGCACAAATTTTTTCATTACAAAAGGCGACACTAACACATACATCCGCAGCACATAAGCGCTTAACGGTGTGCTGGTTTTGTGGCCTAAGGCAAGCAAATTAAGTATAAACTCCTTCAACAAGGACGTGTGTACTTTATATGAAGCGTAGGGCGCAAAACTGTCTGACAGATGTTTGCACTCGGTGATAAGTCAGTCAGACCATAGAGAAGCTGAAATACGAAAGCTTTTGTATTTAAAATTAAAGAATAGGATGCATGAAGTGCATGTGAATGTTTGTCAGTGTATATTATAAAGGCTTAAGCAAGCAAGTAAGGACTTTAATGTCCTTGTGCAAAGTAAACATTAAGAAGATATAGCGCTGTACACAGAAAAAAATTTATCAATTGATAGTTGAAGTATGAAATTATAAAAATCTACTTAGTTCTTCTAAATTAACAACAGATTCACTTTTATAGAGAAATATTTGCAAATATTGGAAGCAATTTCTTCTTATATCAGTGAAATTGATATTTGACAAAAATATCTTGCTAATGATCCTATACTGAAATTTCTAAGTCTGTCAATTCAAATATTTACCAAAGAGATTTCTGTAGATAATTTTCTCCATGTACGTATATACTCCCACACTTATTCATAATAGATAAAAGGACAATCATGTTAAAGTAAAGCCAACAGGCTGGCATTTCATCTCCTTATGATGCATGCAAGGATAACTTCTCGTCCTTAGGATATCACTCAAGCGATATTGGAGTAATCGCAGTGTTGCGCCCTTTTTTCCGCACTAATATAAGTTTACACATGCATATGTATATTTGTACTATACATATTGCATGAGTATGTCAGTTTGTTTGTGCTTCCTTTTAGTACTGATTGTGATATCCTGCGTTATCCTACAGTATTAATCCATATGTTGATTACGAACCCAACAACATTAACAACTCATAAAGCGATGATGCAGACAACGGCTATGATTATGACGATACCGATGTTGATGATGGGACAGCGAAGAATACAGAGAAAATATAATTATAAAAGAGCCTTAGGATAAACACTGCGCATAGATAATCAGTATGGTTTTAGAGTGACTTGGTTGGGAGTAGAAGTGCAACTATACTTATATACATAATAGAGCGCTGCTGTTTGATATAGATGTTGTCGTATTACAGACCAAAAGCACAGTGGCATAGATCAATGGCAACGAGCTTTAAATCTTTTCTAGCAAAAATTACAAAGCCGATTCCGGTTGGTTATAGCTAACGGGCCGAATGAGAACTACTTGCAATTAGAATTTCCGATTTAAGCAAAGTACTGGAAAGTTTTTGCGCATATTGTTTTTCTCATAAGTCTTCTTTGGAGCATTTTTTCGAAAGAATTGAATTTTCATTGATTTTTTTATTTAAAATTCATTTTTCATAGGAGAAAAGAATGTTAGCTTAGTGCAGATATTAACCAATTGCTTTTAAGACCAAATTAAACGAACATACTATAATTTCTTAACTTTGAAGAATAAGAAGATTGTTATAAAAGTGTTGAAATGTAAAATTGTGAAAATCTCAAGATGTAAAAGTGTAGAATGTTAAAGTGTAATTTGTAAAATTATGAAAGTGTAAAAGATTAAAAATTTAAAATGCAAAAATATAAATGTGCATAAGTGTAAAAATGTAAGAGTTTAAAAAAGTAAAATTGTAAAAATGTAAAGTGTAAAAGTTTAAAAATGTAAAAGTGTAAAAATGTATACTTACATAGGTGTAAAAGTCAAAAAGTTAAATTGTAATGTGTAAAAGTGCAGAAGTGTTCAATATGAAATCGTAAAAGTGTGCAAATCTTGCTTGGTTTTTTTGTAAACGTAATTTCCACAGACCCAAAGACAGACAGACGAGCATGGCTAAGTACACTCAGATGGTGACAATGATCAAGTTTATCTTAATATATAAAAATCTTATGCCGCGGTGTTTGTCCGGGATAAACTCTCGAGCTATTCAACCTATTTTTATGAAATTTAGCTTTAGTCTGTTATTTAGTCTAACTTAGGACATATTTCGATATTTATTTAGGTTGGCCCTCATACAAAAATATTTTATATATAGCATTTTCAAAAAGAACAGTTAATCGATTTACATGGAATTTACACCATGAGTCTTTTATGTTAAGAGGCATAGCTTCGTCTATAAAACTTTTATTTAAGGTGCATATTTCGGATGGACCTCATATAAAAATATTTTTAAAATAGCATTATCACAAAGACCAGTTAATTGATTCATTTGGAATTTACACGGCGTATCTTTTATATTCAGAGTCATTGCTTAGCCTACAAATATTTAGGTTGGCTCTCATACAAACATATTCTTAAAATATCATTTTCGCGAAGATAAGTCAATCGATTCACATGGAGTTTACAACACGTGGCTTTTATATTAAGAGAACTAGCTAAAGTTTTGAAAATTTTGTTTAGGGTGGCCCTCACACAATTACATTTTTAAATATGTGGCATTTTCAAATAGAGCACTTAATCGATTCACATGGAATTTACACCATGTTTCTGTTATATATGTATATAGTTTGTAGTAAAAGTCGCGAAAAAATTCTTAATTCTGGTGTATCATAGAATTGCCTACAGCCTTTTTTTTTTTCCTTCTTTAGTTCATGTTGTGCTTATTTTTGCTGTTGTTATTCAAAAATCTCTTAAGCAAAAGATATTTTCTAGGTATTTGTAGCATTCCTTTTAAAACATTATCAACAGCGCAGCAGTATCATCATGATGACATGAAAGTTGTTATTTTGATTTAAAAGAATTTTCTAAATTTTATAACAACAAAGAAAGCAACGTTTGTATGTACGATAAAATTTTTACAGCAAATATCTGAGGAACTTCAATGTCTTTACTGTATAAGGAATCTTTTTGTCTTTTACGTTCAAGGAAGTACATAAATACCAGTATCATCTGTGGAGCTTTTAGAAAAAAGAAACAAGGTTAATAATGTTATACATATTTTTTTATGAAAGTCTGTTTGTCCTTCCACTATGCCATTAACATTAACCTAATTATTGTTTGCTTCTCTTTTACTCATTGAAACTCTCGTGCATAGAAAAAAAATACACTTTAAGATCATTAAATTGTAATGCAATGCACCTGTGTGCTCTCTTTCTAATGCACTAGCTCTATCTCTATCTCACTCTTTCTCTCCTTACCTATGGCATTTCAGAGTAGCTTCTATAAAACTATGTCACCAAATAATCACACTAACTTAGTGGCGGTAGTTTTGACCTTAATGAGCAACGCCAAAGTTACCGAAGAAAGTTTATATTTTGTTGCACACATGTTGCCACTGTTAGTTACTTGTTAGGTTTTGTTGTTGTTGTTACAGCTGCATCAAAAGTTTTACAAGTAATGTTGCAGCAATTTAACAGTCCCCATGCAGTAGCTTCTTTAATAACAAATGCGCTATTTATCTACCGTAAACATTTATAACTTTAATAGTGTTTTTTTTTAATTTTGTCTAAAAGGGATATACTATAATCTTTTTTCAATTGTGAGTGAGACAGCTAGCGATATTCTTTCGCTATAAAGATATATACATATTCTATTCCTTTGAGTTTCCATTTAAAACGAATGGAAAACAATTTGTTATTGCAGGATATTCTTAGTATTTTGATTAATTTGCTAGTTAAGGCTGCAGCTTTATTTTATGTTTCATCAGCTGTGCAGAGTTTCCAGAAATGTTTATGCCGATTTGATTAAAAATAGCATTTTTTGCTATTGTTAGTGAAAATGTTAGCTATAAATCAGTGTTTTCAAAAAATTCTGAGAAATTTTACTGAAACTTTGGTTTGGTTAATTATCAGTCTGTCAGAGGATTTAGTTGAAAAAAATTCTTTGAAAAACTTTTTCTCATAATAAGTGGAAAGTTGCAGTGTGCGCGAAACTGGACCAATGGTTTTAGTTGTTATTCAAAAACAATGTTTTTTTCTTGTATTGCAAAATTTATTTTTCAGAGGATTATTGCCCAGTTTTTTTCCAAATTGCCCTTTCATCAAGCTTTTTCTGGTTTTAAAAAAAAAATTCTGTTTTCCATATAATACTTATGATAGCATTTTCAGCGCATTTTTATTTTTTCGGTACACTTGCGTCTTGAAAAATCGTTGTTCGTACATTCGGTACATTTGGCGAATTTTCAGCACATTTCCACTACATATTCGGTACATTTGGACAATTTATAATAATTTTTTTTTAGAAAATGAAAATAAAATAATTCGAGATAGTAAATTGCAGTGTGTAGGTGGACCAGTGATGGCATTTGTACATTTTAGTGAAATTGGATGTTCAAGACCAGAAAGTACATGCCGCCTCTAAAAAGTATATTTCAAGTATCGATTCAGTACATTTTCACAAAACCAAAATATGATCACTGAGGTGAACATTTTGTTATTTACTTTGAAATATTTCTCATTTTTCTAGGGGTTTTGAGATGCCAAAAGTAAGGACCTGTTTTTTAGTAAATTTTAAATAATTTTCTTAGCTTTAGTAAATTTAGGTGTTTTCGATAAGTGGGTTCGATGAACTATAAATTTTCACTAAAAATCGTACTGATTGTGAGTAAAAAGTTCTTAAAATTGATCAGAAAAAAAACATAAATATATTTCTTTATTTTATTCTGCATGAATATATGGATCATTGCTCGCAAAATCAATCACCATTTTGACAACGCATCTCTGATTTTTTTAAATTTTTATTTCTAGTTAGTACTAGTTGAAAGTATTGTCTGTAAATTTTTTCATTTCTTTTATCGAGCTATTTACTGAATATATGAAGATAACTTTCAACCAGTACTTAAAAAAAAAAAAAAATCCGATTTTGCGTGGAGTGCCCTGTATGTAAAAGTTTATTAGTTGGTACCCTTAGATAACTTAATGAATTTTAAAAATAATTTACTTACATATATTGTATGATATATTCAGGAACTCTGAAGGCTTAAGCCTGTGGCCCCACTTTGACACATACATAAGTGAACAGGTAGGTTCCAGCTGATAGTAGTAAACGTAGACGAAACTTTAGACCGATCTTGAGGCAGTGAAAATAAGTGAGCAAATATTTTGGACTTTCGCGTTGAGATTTGGTGAGTGTTTTGATTGTTTTTTGCGTAGGCTACCGCGGGTTTGAATGATTTTTCGTATGAATAATTTGTTGGTGATTAATTTTAATCTTGCACATACATATTATCAAAACATATACACTACTATGATTGCTAAATCAATATAAACTAGGAGTGTGAGATGAAGACCCTATACTAGGTTGATTGAAAAGTCCCGGTACCTGTCACAGAGAAGGCGCCACAAATATCGAATCCTTATTATTTTTGACAGCACCTATCCTTCAAAAGGCTACATGTAAAATTTCATTAACATTTGTCAAGTAGTTTGGTTTGCACAGCTGTCCAAAGGGCAAAACCTCTGTGTTTTTTTAACTAAGGAACAAAGTGAATTTCGTATTTTGATAAAACTTGCTATGTGATCGAAAAAACGAGAAGCGAACATTTAAATCGCTCTAAAAACATCACAGCACATCTGTTCCGTCGAAAACAACTGTTTACAGATGGTTTGCTGAATTTAAAATGGGTCGTATGAGCACCAGTGCACCATTTCGGAAAAGATCAAGAAAATCCATCTGATCCTTTTGAAAGACCACAAAGTGAAAGAGAGAGAGCTAGTAGACATGATGAAGTTCTCGATCGGTAGTAAATATATTCAATATTTTGCATGAGTTTTTCGAAATGAAAAAGATGAGCGCGCGATGGGTGTCGCGTTTGCAACATCGTTTCGTTGATTCAAATCAATGGCAAAATTGACGAATTGCAATACGAATTGCTGCCCCAGCGACTATTATCTTTTTCCAAACTTGAAAAGATGGCTCGCTGGTAAGCGCTTTCACTTGAATGAAGAGGTCATTGCCGAGACGGACGCCTATTTTGAGGAACTTGATGGCGACTACTACAAGAAAGGCATCAAAATGCTCGAGGACCGCTATACTCGTTGCATTGAGTTAAAAGGAAATTATATTGAAGAATAAAATCAAATTTTCTGAAAAAAATGTGTTTTCTTTTGTTAGGCCCGGGACTTTTAAATCAGCCTAGTATTCAAGACTGCTGTGCACGATGAATGAAGGTTTTGTTTACAGTCATTAAAATTTTCTCAAAATTAATCGTAGATTATTTAGTTTTTATAGTTTCACTGATATGTCAGCTCTTATAGTTTTGTAAGTAAGTCGAACATAAACGCAAACTACGTAAATGTAATAAATTGTTCTTTGAATTTTATCGAAAAAAACGCTAACATTTTTTAAAAATTTTCTATAAATACAATTTCCTTTCATACAAATATACGCCAACAATTTCACTTAAAGGATTTTCCTTTCGTCGTTAGTGCAACAACATAAACCACACTTGCGTTAAGTGCAGTAACTCAGTATTTCAGATATATGAAGCCTGTTTTCCAGCAACAAGGATGCATAAATTATGGCCATCTGAACATAACAACAACATCAGCTAAAATAACAAACAGCTTAAAAACTGCAGCCTGACGTGCTGCAGGATAAAAAAGGAGAAAAAAAAAAATATAAATACTTAAGGACAACAAAATATGGCATCTAAAGGAAGTACGCTCGTACTAAACTAAAAACGAGTGTAAAAATAAACCCGAGAAAATTCTGAGATATTTTTGAGTTGTTAATTGTGTGTAACAAAATTATGAGCAACACGATGCCAACAGATGGATTGCCTTACAACTACAAGAGAGAAAGAGAGAGAGACCAACAAGGAAATAACCAACGTAAAGTATAAATGTGAAGAAAATGAAAAGCAACCAAATTCAACAACTAATGATAAGGAAACATTTAATGCAGCAAGCGACAGTAGCCATATAGGAAATATTTGTGAATTTCCGTGAAAGTTGCTTATGAAAAATTACAAAAACTTTGACAAAAAAGTTAGCTAAAATGATAAAAAAAAAACCATTTCAAAAATAAAGCGAGAATTCAAATGAATCATTCCCGAAAAGCAATAGAACATTTTGTTCAGAATTAAAGAAAAATTGCCCCCAAAAGTGATGAAATAGATCACCCATCGAAAATCTTTGCATTAAACTGTATCATTTTGTAATTTGTTCCGGAATTTATTTTCAAATAACCTTATAATGAGCGGCATGTTGGGGTTATATACGGTACAGCGTTTCTTCAGATTAATAAAGTTTTTCTTGCTCAGTTAAACTTTTTCGCCATTTTTTTTCTCAAAAAGTACCATTTAATAGTACTATAATCAATAGCATAATAGAGCATATTTTGAAGATAACGAACATTACAATAAAACATATCTTTCCGAAGTTTAATTAATTACGCTGACCTCATCATCCAAAATTTAAGATTTCTAGAGAAATAAGATGAAGATTTCAAGTTGCATAAAACTTTTATTTCAGTTTTCTAATATTTCCTATCTAGGCAATTCCAAAGAGATAGTAATTTTGAGAGAAAGTGAGTTTAAAAACCGAACTATAACAAAAAAAAAAAATTATACCAAAAATGTTGCACATTAAACTCGGTTTTGTACACAGACATAGTCCATATTTTATATAAAGTATGACAAGCTTAGTGTTGCACACAAATAAACACACAGACAAATGTATGTATTTATAAGAAGAAAATTGCACACTACTTCAATTACCTGTGGACAATGAGGATGCAGGGATAAGGTATGACCAAGCTGCAAATTCAAATTCTCATCCAAAGATTAAAACGAAGGATGCCTTGGTTGTCTTGCCATGGCAATCAGTTAACTTGGCTTCCTGTTGTAAACGTGCTGCATATCGTTGTTGTTGTTGTTGTTGTTGGTGTAAGTGCAAGTACAAATACAAGCCGCTTATCTTTCCAAACACTTGTTTTGCTTTGCCAAAAGTATCAAGTACCAAGGAGCAAGTAGTCATGTTTTCGTTTAACTTTGCATGTACTATTTAATTTTTTTTTTATTATTTTTTTGCTGCTGTATTCGTGGTCACACTTGGTCACTGTTAAACTGAAAATCTTTAATGGAGCTATTTAAATTTTATTTGGTTTTAGATTTTGAAGTCTTTTTTTATTAGCAAAATATTTTGAAGTGAATCTTCCTCATGACTAACAATTATTTATCATATTAATTATTTTATTTATTTTATTTTGTTATTTATTTATTTCAACATTTATTTTAATATTTTAAATTGGAAGAATGGATGGATACTTAGTTTAGTATTAGTTTTTCTTATATTGTGGTTACTGCGTAATTAATCCTATAATACGTCAACTGTGGTTGTATTTTGAGAAAAGGCTGTAAACTGTGAACATAATTATGGTCTGCTCGACCCCACATATAAAGCAATAAAGATACTAAATATAATCCAAAAATAATATCATGTATTGCTAAAAAAAAGAGAAGAAATAATCAGCGATGAATATTTTGACAATAATAACACAGTTCAATAATGTTTTTGAAACAGTAAGAAGGATGTTGTCCTAAAAGCGGACATTGTTCTGATCAATTTTACATTAAGGAGGTCACAATAATATTAATATTTTCTAAATTTTTTACTATTTGTATAAAATTCTTCTTCAATTCAATAGAAAATCTGAAGAAGTTTATGAAATAAATTAGCTTATTTTTTAATTTAGTAGAAATTTTGTGAAGGTTGCATTTCGCTAATAATGACTTAATGTGCAGTTGCTGAAATTGTTACTGCTATCAAAGGTTTGCTGTATCAGTTGTTGTTGTTGTTGTTACTATTGCTGTCGTTGTAAGTGTTGCAAATTTTGTGTTAGTTGTCAAGTGCAACGCTTAAGGCAAAACAAGAAGATTAATTGTCAGATGGGAATTCGCTTGGAATAATACTTACTACACTCGACATGAATGCATGCATTGTTTTTGTTGGACTTAACTGTCAAATCAACACAGGGGGGGGGGGGCTACTAGAAGAACCGTGTGTGACTGTCTTTGAAATATAAAATATAAGGTATTTATATGTTGCTTAATATAAGTTCAGCTGAAACGAGGCAAGAATACAATGTTTTTGCAACTGTCCGGCTCTTGTCAGATTCAGTTAGAAATTAAAAACCTTTCCTCAATAAACTCAGCAAATTTGCCGAAAGAGAAATTGGTTCGCCACTTTATAGTTTCTATAGAAATATGATTTCTGAACCGGCTTATGCTTGATTCTGTCTAGTTTAAACCTATAGTAAAAGTGGTTTAGTTAGTAGTTTGGTTCGTTTCGAAAATCCTCTAATATCCTTTAAAAAATATTCTTCAAAAGGATATAATTTTAAAATAATATCTCTAAAAATATTATTCTAAAGGATACTATGATAAATAAAACTAGCCTTTATTGTACGAAAACAACTCGGAATTTTAAAAGTAAATAGCTTCCAAAGTTTGAATCTCAAAAAATAATATATTAAAAAATATTAGATATTTTAATAAGTAAGTCTTCAAGTCCTACATCAGGAAGGAAAGAAGGCTGGTTCTAGTTTTCACCTCTGGCAAACTTTTTATTTTTATTCACGATGTGTCAGCGGATTACAATAGCCTTATATGCATATACAAATCTGCTGAAAAGATTTCGAGTTCCATGAACGATAATAGCCCGAAAACCATACGCACTTTGTTGAAAAATTGGATAACCTCTTTAAGTTGCACCATTTTTTAAATCAATATTTTTCCAAAATAGGTAGACAACTTAAAACAGGGGGAATTTTGTGCAGTTTTGTCTCGGCTATAGTAATCTGCTGACACATTGTGAAAAAAACAAAAAGTTTTTTTTTGAACCGCTCTAATATACATACATATAGAATAAAGGTATCGCTCACTTCGCACTTGTTTGTTTGCCTTTGCATGATGATTTGCCAAATTTTTCTAAAAACAACAGCTAAAAAAAGTTGTACTGAAATATCACAGATATTCCGTTTAATTGTAGACCAAAACAAAATTAGGTCACATTCGTGTTACAACAACATTATGGCTTTCTTAACAGAGTGCACTATCCTTGAGTTTTTGAAATTCTCTTAAGAGCTAATCCAATTATACTGAAAAGTAGGTTAAATTCTTTTAGTTCTTTGCATGATAAACTGCTGTCGTATAGTCCCTAGTGAATACTTCAATTACGCCAGCTAGTTTAAAGAATTGTCTACCTATATAGTTTTATGTAAGAGTGGTTCAAAATACGAAAAAATTAAAAATGTCAGGGAAAAATAATGAGCGCTTGGAAGTTACAGTTCATAATTTTCGTACAAAATATGTTTGGAATAGTAATTTAATTTCAACAATTGTAAAGATTATTAATTAAAAAATTCAGAGAGACTGGATCATCTATTGATCTTAGATACTCTGGCCGTCGTTCAACATAAAACTGTGAGTCCAGAAACATCAATTCGTCACGGAGGTCAAGAATTGAATATTTTTACAAGTTCTCTACAGTGTATTCTCAAGATTAATCTTCATACTTACAAAGTTCAATTGAGCTATGAACTGAAGCCAACTGACCACGGACAGCGAAGAAAGTTCCTTGAGTGGATTAGGGGACGTCTATTAATAACGTGTGGTGATTTTTTGGAAAATTCGGAACCCCCCCTCCCCTTGGTGAGATTTTGTGAGATCTGGCAGGGCCCCTCCCTCCCCTCCCGTGAGATTTAAATTATAATTTTTAATGTAAATTCTATGCATTAAGACGTTGACGCGATGTTTTTCTTGACCTCCCCCCTAGGTGAGATTTTGCCTGACCCCCTCCCACCCTATTTTAGCTCACGTAATTAATGGACGTCCCTTATAAAACAACAACAAGAGGGTGCAAATTTTTTGATTAAACTTTGTGCTGAAATAGATTGAACACTGAGAAAAGATATTTGTTATTAGTGAGGGGTGCCATGCCCCCTACCGGAAAATATGTTTTCTAAGCTATCCATACATGTAAATGAAGCGATTTTGATGAAACTTGGTATGGCGATGAATTGAACCTTGAAGAAAGATAATTGCTTTTCAGTAGGAGGGGCCACGCCTTTAAATGAAATATACATTTCCACAGTTTAATTCCCTAAGGAAGCGATAGAGATAAGAATAGGGATAAGGTCACATGATACCAAGATTTCGATTTTTGGGAGCAATAACATTTAATCAGGTAAAATAGTACTGAACTGTTTAGTATTGCCACTATTATGGTTGAATTTCTAGTTCATACTGTTGTCCTGATAAAAATTTCACCATTTTTTTCACTATAAAAGACTTTTTGTTGACCAAAAAATTAAGCCTATATCCAAATATTTTGAGAACACTCTAATATTCATACATATATGTATATATTAACCTTGTTTGTCAAACAATATAATCTGCTGCAACCGTGCGCTGATTAAAATTTAAATATTAAAAGTATGCAGCAAGAAAACAACCGTATAGGGAACGCAAATTGTAGCCTCACCTTTAAGGTTAATTGACCTTTAATATTTCATTTCACTTGAAAAAAAAAAAAAAAAAAATTGAGCCGAAAAAGGTTTGGCAGACATCCAAAAGCTCACGCTAAATATAACAAGTTAATTAACATTTGACAAAGTAAAAGTCAGAGCCTTCCATCTTCCAGCTGTCAACTAAAATCACTAGCACTTTTTTTACACCGTAACTGACATGACCACGATGATATGTCATTGACACAATTAATTAAAACTTGAAACAAAAAATAAAAATGTGCTGCTTTAAATATGGGTTTTTCTCCTTTCACAGGTGTGTTAATGGTGTTAGCTTAGAAGTGAAAATTCCTTTTAAAATATCATTTCATAATTATACTTTTTATCCCCCCTTTAATTTTTTTTAGCAAACTAACTACCGGTCTGTCGTTTAGTGCGTCTAATGTGACGTAATGTGACAATTTTTTAAACGAACAATTAACCTCATGTTGTCTTCGATGGCACCAGAGCAGTCACAATTCATTTGTATAACATTACGTTTCATTACGTTATGTGATGGCGCGTGTTTTGTGGCTTGCATGACATATCTAATTAATTAACAACTATTTTATTTTGAAAAGGTGGATAACATTCATTTGTTGTTTTGATGTTGATGTTTGAAATTTTTAAAAATATATTTCTACAAAAGCGCTATAACTAAAAATGTATTAGTTGGAGGAGTTATGGAAATCATTGAAAGTTGATAAATGTCATAAATAAAAAATTGAATATATCAGAAAATTGACTTTCGACGTCGTAAGGTAACAAAGTTATCTTGTAGCTTACAAAGGTTTTATTATTGAGAGAAGAAAGTTGCTGTAGTTAGCATTTTTTAAAATATGTAGCTACGCGATGTTGGTAAATCATTGGTCACAGTCTTATTATAGTAACTACTAAGTAGTTTCAGATATTACTGAAAAATTTTCGGTTTTGTTATTTTCAAAAGGGATGAAGAACTCCAGACGTAGTATATCTGTATCGTAGTTTACATAGACTTTCTATTTCTTATTCAGCATAAGTACACTGAATGTCAATTTCTCTTGCTGAAAACCTATAGCACTTGTATGTAATACATCTTATTCATTTTATCATTAACAAACTGTCATTAAACTCTGTCTGCATTTAGTAAACGACATTCAATCGCTGATGTGCCTTGACATAACAATGATGCTCTTTCCATTATTTTTAGAACAGCTTTAACTTTCTACGTTTTCTCTCTTTCTCTCTCTCTACCATATCAATATCCATGTAAGTTCCTTGACTTCATCCTTTTGCTTTGGCATATAATCCTTTGTGCCTTTGGTTGTTTGGCATAACCTCAGGTGCAAAACTTTGGCATTCCATTGCAAATAATGTACGTCAGTGTCGGTGTGTTTGTGTGTGTTCTTGTGAAAATTTCTTTGTGCATCCGTGTGTTTGTACTCTTTTTTTTTGGCTGACAGTCTAAACTAAGCGAAACTGTGTACCATGCTGCCACTAACTATATGGCTTGTATACTACTACCATTCAACAAACAACGACAACAAAAATATACCGTCTGAATGGAAGTGTATAGGTACGATACGAATACAACAATGAATCTACTGAGATATAAAATTGGCTGCTGCACAAATGCAATTGAAAGATATCGAATTTATAGTCAGTCAATCGGCAGCATTCGATAAATAAGTGAAGCGTATAGCGCTTATCTTTTGACGCTTTAGGATGAGGCAGCTTATTTTGTAGATAAAAAAAAAGCAGTGGAAAGATATTTTAGTATTTTTAAGTGCATTTTGTAGCTTTTATGTTAGAGCTATTAGGTGTATGAAAGTTAGATTAAAATACAGTTTGGTGATGTGTGTGCTGAAATAGTGGCTTAAATATTTAATTCTTATGTAAGATGAATTTGCCATATTACTATACAGCAAATAAAAAGTAAGAGCTTAGTGAAATATAATTACGCTTAAATTCTTTTATAGCTTAAGATATTAAATTTTTCATGAAAGTGCCCTTTATCCGGTATTGTGAGTGACAGAGACAATTTGCTCCTCACAAGCATATCTGTCACCGTACTCTCGGTCGCTGAAGATAGAACATTCTACAATTGGCATGGCAAGCACGCTTAGTCGAGTGTAATACATTGAAGGAAAAATGCGCATTTAAACACTGCTGGGGTATGTCGCACCCCATCTCATTGAACGTGTTACTAGAAAACTTCGAAAAAGAATAGTTTGAAGCTCATTTGAGGACTTACAAGCTAAGGCATTTAGAAGATTATATTTTGAGTGTTCCTGGAACAAAAATGGGGAACAAAATATACCCGTAATTAATGAAAAGCTATCAAAAATATCTTTGAAAGAATCTAGCACATTGTTTCATTCAAATCATTTGCTTTTGTTGAAAACTTGAACAACTCTATTTTCATATAAATAAATAAATTTGGTAACCAAACATTCGTAGGAACAGAAGAGTACTGATTACACAATTTGCATTATTTTTCTTCGCTGTGGCAATTCTTTAACAATGCACCTTCAGGTATAATTTTTATTTTTTTCTGCTTGCAATTTCACAAAATTCGTTGAACTACTCATATCAAGCATCAGATATAAATTTAATTTAATCGCATTTAAATTGGCAGTTGCACCAACCAAAAAAAATAATCCACACTATCTATTTATTATTTTGCAATTTGGCAGCAACTATGTTGCACATAAAAGTTCAAAATGCAAAACATAAAATTACACTAAATCAATTTTATTTGGGAAAAATTATATACAATAAATAAATAAAAAATAGAAGTGTAGATAAAATGATAATATTCATATGACAAAAAAATGCAATGAACATATGCATGAAATTAGTATAATTTGCCTGAAGACTGTCATTTGCCACACAATGTGGCAACATCATTTTGCATACATATAGTAATTTGGCGTTGGTGTCGTATGTCGGTGTTTACGTGAGTATTCCCAGCAAACATTTGAATGTATTTTGAATCTTTCAACATCTCTATAATTCTACGAGAAGAGTAAAATTGAAGTTAAAAATTTATTTTGCATACTTTTAGGGTTTTTTTTTTAAATTTTTTGTATTTTCAATGCAATGTGATTTTGTTTTCCTTTTTTTTTTTTTTGTTATTTGTACATATATAACATCAAATGTTTATTGGTGGTTAATTATGAATTAAAACGTTACATAAAACAATAAACTCTAAATTATTCAGGTAAGCTTCCTGGATGAAGTGGAAAAATAACACGCAATATGTACATAGTTTTATACCGCTTAAGGCAATAAGCATTTCAATCTTTTAAGAATCAAACATGAATTGCTTTGTGATAAGTCACTACTTCCAGTTTTTCCCAAACATACTCTCGTACGACTGAAAGCTTCGACTTGGCCATTGAAACATCACTCTTCCGTGACTACAAATGTTTGCTGGGTAACTGCCAAGTCAAATAACAGAAATATCTGTGAATGACAGATACCAACACCAAAAACAGTTGTGCTGTTTAAAGCAGACAAAGAAAAAATTATACGATAAAATTTTAAGGTATGAAATTTTTCCAAGAAAATTTAAGCAATTTTTTTTGAACACACGAAAAAAAAATGGAGCTATTACGGTTTTTTTTTTATAGCATACAATTAAATAATAATAATACTTAGGCACATATATACATCACTTTTTGATGGCTTTGGGTGGATTGCGTGCATATTTGGCACCAAGTTTATCCCTTCAATTCAGTATGGACTTTAAACTGTTCAACACATAAATGCGGTGCACGCTATTATGTTTCATGGAATGTATGGTATCTAAATGTTTGGTTATCACTTCCTAGAGATTTTTGTTGATGAATACAAATCCGGTTTAATATATTGAGATATCAAAATTTTCAAAGATGTAACAAAAAAATCTTAGAACGTAGTAGATCAGCAATTTCTTTATAGTTTATATTAGAGTTTAAAACAATGAATTGATTCGAATCAATTGCATGATACATATATTTTGTTTCCCAGTTTTTGTATCGGGAACATTCATAACATCTTTAACTGATGGCCTTATTTTGTAGTTAATTGAAAGTTTCTTTCCTTTACATAGTTTTCTTGTGACTCGGCCAATGAGTTGGGGTGTGACACACCCGAGCTGAAGTCTGCGTGCTTCTTCTTCTATATGTTACGCTTACTTGAACGTGCTAGAGCGCGATGGCAGATATTCTTGTGAGGAGAATGTTCTCTCTGTTTTTATACACGTGAGGATTGTCACATCTCACCTCATTGACGACGTACTAGCTTAATGCCATTTCAATATCAAAGTCCGACTTGAGAGTCACGTTGCGTTTCTCTAGTGGGACCGAATTTTGAGACTTTGGAAAATATTTTTTTCTACTAAAGATATATGAATGTTTTTTTTTAGTGCATAAGCTTTTATAAAGGAACCGATGCTATAATATTTAACAGAAGAAAGTTACTGATTAAGTTACGATAACATTATGGTACATATTTGTTTTTGGTACAAATAAATATTATTTATTCAATGTTGGAAAATTGCGTTATACAAGAAAAACGCAATCAGGCTTTAAAATATATAAATTGAAATAGCAATAAAATCACAAATTAAATTTTCTCTTAATATTAAGTAGTTTTTAACGTTGCCAACTTTAAGACCATAAGCAATGAAGATAAATTTGGTTAAATTAAAAAAAAAAATTATAAAAAATCTCACAAAAAAATTAAAAAAAAGCAAAATATAGCTACCCAAAAATTATAAATGTTGCAAATAAGTTTGTCATGCTCGTAATAATTTACTGGCACCCACATGTACCATATACCTACACACATGCACTCACACATTCATACGTCAACTTGTACTAGTGCAACAAAATGCAAGCGTGTTCAACTTCATAATGAGCTAAAATTTCACCAAAGTAACTCCTTTTAACACCAATATAATTGTCATCAACATAAAAATCACATAAAACTTTTTTACGGTTTCTAATTACTAAATATACGTACGTACGTACATATGTGTGAGCGCATCCATGTGTGTTTACTTTTGGTATCTCTATGAGTGTTAGTTACATTTGAAATTGCATTTGTTGTCAACGATAGCTAACTTTATTGAGCATTTTCTTGAACACATAGTGATTCAGCAAATATGTTTAGGTAAGTGACCTAAGATCAACGTTCTGTTATTCGTATAAACCATTATTCGACATTATTTTCAAAAGAAAAAAAAATCACAAGTTTCAAATACTAAAGTAAAAAATTACTAAAAAAAATGTGTAACACGAATTGCTTAAAAATTTCTGATATTACATTTAAAAGCCGATGCTATTTCCCAGGATGTCGTAAGAAGTAAGGTTTCCCACGCGCACAAAGCTCCATCTGTGTATGTGCCCTCAGGGCTATATAGCGGGGAATGAGCGGAACTTTCACATATGCTTTATATCCTCTCTTGCATGCGTGCTAAGAATCTAAATTTTTTTGCCCTTAAATTAAGAAATTTGAAAGACAAGTTTTTAATAGAATTCTACAAAGAATTGATTTTTTGAAATTCGTATTCTAAAGGAGTATGATACCTCTTAAAAGTTTGGAACTTTTTTTCCTTACTATAAAGGATTTTTTTCTAATCTACTGACTGTCAATCAACACCCAGGGCAAATAACTTGCCCCCAAGAAATAATAAATGCGGATGACTTTTCCTTCCAAAATGTTAAAATTCATTTAGACAGGATTCCTTAAAACATGAAAAGGGAAAGTCTTCAGCACCAACCGAAAAAGCAGAACTTCATCCTTCCCAATTAAAAAAATGCATTTTTTTATAACTGACTGAATAGGTAGCACCTTATAGACTACACAGAATGTAGTAATGTCAATATCCCCCAAATAGGATTTTTCAAAATTCAAGTCCTCAAGTACGTGGCTGCTGAAACATTAATTCAATTTATTAATTTCAAGTAGTTAATAATTTTCTTTTCGAAAATCATCTTATTGTTTGTCCGACTGTGAACATTTTACCTCAAATATCGGTATTTCATACAAAATTTACACCACTCCGCATTGATTGCTGAAACATTTTTTTTTTTCAAATTGAGTCCAAAATAGTCATTTTTGGAGTCCACGACCGCCCCAACTGGAAAAATCCAGTTCAACCTTTCATCATCGATTAATGCAAATTATGTTAAGAGTTTAATTTCTACCTTCCTTCAACGATTAGTTCCAAAACAAATTTTCGGAAATTGATCCAAAACAGTCTTCTCTGGGGTCCAAGATCGTCCCAAACTCTGATTAAAATCCATTTTCAACCTATCTGCATCGATGGTGCAACCTTTTTTTTTTCAGAAAAATTTGCGGATATAACCCCCATACCGAAAATGGGGACTATATCCGAATAATTTGCGTGGGGACTATGCCCGATAATCAATTTAAGCATGGTAAACTTAAAAATTCTGACGAGGAAATATAAACTTAAAATGAAGTTTGTTAAGTACACAAAAACCATTCGAAATCTGATCCCTGTACTAAAAAAATTTCTAGTCCTTTTTTTTGGTTGAAATATTTTCTTATATCGTGCCCATTATAATTGCATTTCATAGCCTTTTTCGAGCATTCAAACTTGCTGCAACACTAATTTTTAAAAGCAACGCAATCAAGGGCGCAACTAAAACTTTTTGCAAAACTTTTGTGATTAGCGTCAAATTAATAGCTGCGTTTAATGTGGCATACAATATAAAAAATATACCAACCAGTGATGGCATTTTCGGTACATTTGTACTTTTTTCGGTACATTTGCGTCCTGAAAATTCATTGTCAGTACATTCGACAAGTTTTCAGTACATTCGGTACATTTGGGATATTTTCAGTACATTCGCCAAATTTTTAACACATATTCAGTACATTTTCGGTACATTTGGACAATTTATAATATTTACGTTTTTTTTTGTCTTTTAGTAAATGCAAATAACCGCAATGAGTAGATTTATAGTAATTACCTGTATATAATATTATATTAATTACGTTTTTTTTTTAGTAAATGAAAATAGTCGCGCAATGTGTAGATTTTATAATTAATTTAATGTGAAATATATCTCATTTTGCTAGGGTTTTTGAGATGGGAAAAGTGACAACCTCTTTTTTTTTTTTTTGATAGTAAATTTTAGAACAATTTGGTGCATAGTAGGAAAATTGGGTATTCAAGACAAAAAAGTACATTCGGGCTCTAAAAAGTACATTTGAAGTCTCGATTCAGTACATTTTCACAAAACCCAAATGCCATCACTGATACCAACCCATGCCAACATGAAATGTTGATGAAAACTTGTGCTTGTGTGTGTGTGTGGTTTTTCTGTTTGTGTTACTAATATGTTGTCACAGTAACATGCGCTTACATATGAATTGCAATTTGGCACTAGTTGACAATTACATTTGGTCAAAAAATTTCACCTCCATAACTTAAACAGATATTACAAACTACTAATACATAGTATAGAATAGGGTGTAATGATCTGAGAAATTGAAGTGCTTTATAGAAATATATATTATTTTATATAGCTTGCACTAACAGTCAGTTATTTGACACTTTATATTGATAGATGAATTCTATCGTATGGTCTATCAGCTTCAAAACTTTCACCGAAAGCTATAAAGTAGTCGATAAGAAAAGTCGAAATAAATTCAATTCGCTAATTTCGCTTGGTATCCATTCGAAACATATTTTAAGAAAATTTTTCTATAGTTATTCCAATATTTTTGAATAAGTTTGTCCAAGTTTTTTTTCATTTATTTGATTGCTCCACCCTAATACCTGCAAATATTTACTCCTTCTGCATGGAAAAACCAAACCAAAATAGACAAAATGTAAAATTTAACCCAAAAATTAAAATGAAAAGTTTTTTAATTAACTTGTCTGCAGCAATAATAAAACCGCACCACACATGAATACAGTTGCATTTCATATTCGTATATGTAATTGTAAAAAATACACTTTTTTTTTACGCATACATTTGTATATACATTTATTACATCTTACCCAGCAAACATTTGATAGATTCCCAATGCCTAGGGGCATGTGATTTAAAAAAAAAAATCTTATCTTTTTAGAAAATATAGATTGTCATCATTTTGTAATATACGATGGAGTGGAGTTAGTACCCAGTTTATAAACTTCAATTTATCCCGATTCCACATGTCCACCAATAATCTTACGCTGTAAGGGTGGATAAGCACATCGGTGGTGCATTCTTATGAAAAAGAAAATTGTTACAAATCACTTTTTAACGACTCTTAATATTTATTTCAATGACGCCTGTGGCTCTATCCTTTTATCAAAGAGGTCATAAGATCAAATATCATTACACAGAATTCAAAACTATAAAAAGGTTAAAACTCAAAAGGCATAGCTTAAAATATTTATTTATTAAAAAATCAGCTGATTCTAAGTTTTTTAAATTATAATAAACTGAGAAATAAATTAAAAAAAAAAATTTAGTTATAACTTTCAAATTAATACATGAATCACTTCGGCAAGTCGCTAACCCAAGACCGGGGTTCTAGCGAACAAACTATAGTCTCCGTAATTAATATATGACTTCACCGCGTTTGAAAATGTTTGCTGGGTTGTGTTGTTTATAGTCAAAGTTTACCAGAAATCACACTTGCATTTTTTGGCAAAAAGTTCTTGACGGTGTTGAAAAATTTCAAATTTTATAATTCGCTTCACAAATACACGTCATGGTATAAAACAAAAAAGGATTTCAATTCAATTTCATTACTGTTGCCGTTTTGCCTAGTGTTTCTTTCACAAATTAACACGTTAAAAATTTGGCAGTAAAATTTATTTTCAGTTTTACTTCTTTTTTTTCTGTTATATGCTCCGAAAGTTACGTGAAAATGAGAGGTAAAAATTTTTCCATTTGCATTTCTGAGATTTTTTTATTTTATTTTACAAAAAATAGGAAAATAAATCTTGTGACTTTCGTTAAATTTTAATAACTTTTTATTCAGTGCGATAGTTTGGGAGAAAAAATGATAAAGGATGAAATTTTGACCAAAACTGTTTTTTATCAATAATGAAAAAACTAAAGGTCGAAGAGAAGAAAAAAAAAACTTTTCTATTTTTTCCTATAAAATACAAATCTGCTATAAAAAATATAGATATGTATATAAAAAGGCACGATTGACCTCGATTTGACCTTGAAAATTGGTTTCAAGTTCAAAGGTAAGATCGCTGTTATTTGATACTTTCGAAATTTTATAGCTTAAACCTAAAACATTTACCACCATCCAACTTAGTACTCAACATATTAACCTGGAGAAATTTCATGGAGACACACTGAATACAGAATATTTGAAAATTTGATTTTTGAAAAAAATAGATTTAATATTTGAAAAAAATAGCAAAACCGAATAAATGTACATTTTCTTACGTTTTGAAAAATAACATCCCACACATTTTTGAGCCTGGTTGAGTGTTTCTGATATTAGCGCGTAACTACTGTTTTATTCTTTAGGTCAAATAAGATTAATAATAGCCATTCTTAGCTTCACATTATGATTATTGTCCTTGTTTAGGATGTTTTTTTTTATGTTACTCCAAAAAGGTTGGAACATCAATAATTTCATCAAAACTGCCAATGTGGTATTTTATTTTACAAAAAATAGGAAAATAAATTTTGTGACTTTCGTTAAAGAACTTTTCATTCGCACTGATGTATTTTCTTTAAGGAAATCGTCCACTTCTTCATGGTCATATTTAGTTACTTTATATTTCTTTTATGCAAAATTTATGTTCAGTAAAGTTCAGTATTTTGTTAAGAAAAAGCTGGCACAGCAACAACGCTTGTAAATTATGAAAATTTAAAAAAATTTCAACTTTAAATTAAAATTATTTGTACGATTTTTCATGTTATACTACAATTCGAAATTGCGACACCCTAAAAAAAGGGCTCTGCATGTAAAATTAATTTTTCAACGATCTGCAAATTTATCCCGGACAAATTTAAACCAAAATCCAGAGTTGATTTTGACGCAATTTGAAGGTAATTAAATTTTCTTCAAAACTGAGCATTGAGCTTGAAAACGTTTTGTAGAAAATTGAATTTTCATAAAAAAAATTAATAAAATTCATTACTGATATATATTCTTTAAGGAAATCGTCCACTTCTTCATGGTCATATTTAGTTACTTTATCTTTCTTTTATGCAAAATGAAGACAAAACTTTTGCAGGTTTTCATATCTTCTATTTGTTGTTGATTTTGTTGTTACTGTGAGTTTTCCATGTAGCAATTTTATAAGTAAAACTTTTCATATCCTTTTTTTTTTTAACCGAAAAGTTCTAATTACGAACATGGTCAGGGAAAACTTCGACACACATGCATATGCTTGCTATACTCTAACATGCTTGTGTATGTGCATGAGTGTTTCTTAAAGTAAGGGAAAAGTTTGACTGCCGCTAACAACACCAGCAATAAAAGCAATAAGAAAGAACCAGCAACAAAAATTACAAACAGCATTCAAGTAGCCTCAGACACTTTTGCAATTCTTTGCATGTAACTTTTTTTTTCGTTTATCTAAATTGTTTTAAAGTTGAAAAAAAAATAACAAAATACACTTACACATACATTTATGCAGCCATATTCTAGTAGAAAAAAACATTAGTTCGTAGTTCTTCCTTATGAAGGAACTAGAATTACGTTATTTTGAACTCTGTTATTCGGTCTTCTAAAATGGTCTTCTCTATTCTCTCAAGAATTGAAAAGAATTCCTTCCGTGGACAGAACGAAAGTAGAATTTTCAATTTGGGTTTCGTGTAACGTGAACAATATGTTGACAAAGTTTTCATAGAAAATATTCAAACATAACAACTTGAAAACTTAAAAAAAAATCTCTAAAAAATTGAGTCATAATAAGAATTAAATAGAGCTAAAAAAATAGAAGGAAGTAAAAAATATTTAAAAATTGAGATTTGGATTTCCCAAGGGAAGATCACCTAAAAATTATAAATTTTCTTCAAAGAAACTCAAGAGCTATTTTTCAAAGAAGAAATGGTCTAAAAATAAAAAAACCCTGGAAGAACGACTTTCAGCAATTTCACTCAAAACAGTAATTTCCGAGGTCTTTGATACAGAAAAAATTGCAGAATAATAAATTCAGAGAAAAATGTTCATATTTAGATAAAAAAAAAATCACTTAAAAAATTTTTTTAAAACGGTATTGCATTGTTTATAAAGGAAAAAAACGTCGCAATGTGGACAAGCGCTCAAAACATTTGGCAGCTCAATCGTTTTCAGAGGGCGTCTGCTGATCTAAAATATATGGCGGATAAAATATTATATATAAAAATACGTGAAGCATTTGCTATAAACCTGCAACTCTGCATTTATAGTAAGAGTTTTGTTTGAAAAAAATACCTCTCAAATGTAGTACATAACAAGGGTACTGAAGGCTACTACGTGGAGTTTCAAATGGGTTAATAAATTTATTTAGTTCTAAAGCTTTAAAGTTAATAATTCTTATTTGATACACAATTGGAAAAAAGATGTATAAAAAATTGTATACATTTGAATTTTCGGAGAACTCTAAGAAATTGATTTGACCGTAAAATGCCGATATAATGATAATAAAGAAAGACTGCACATATTAGATTTTAATATAATCGAATGGCATCAGAGATTAAATAAAATGTCGCCTCCATGAATAATGTTTAACTGTCATAAAGAAAAATTAAAATCTTTTAATTTTTATTATATTTATTTTATTACATCTATATTAATGTCCTTTGAAATAACATGTGACATTTCATCCTTTGCTTTTCCGCACACTTGACAAATATTTATGGCATTACGCGCTTACATCATTGTACTAGCGTGTACGTAGATATGAAGTAAATGATAAATACAATTTTAAATTATTTATTTATATGCGATGTATTTGTGTGTAGTGTACATACCCAACAGGAATGGCATGGAAATAGCAATCTTCTAATCTATCAGCATCGATCGTATCGATGTGTTTAGTTAGCATTTATTGTGCTTCCAAAGGTTTGCTTACGTTTGTAGCTTTAGTGGAGCAGATTTTCATTTCTCTGGAAACTTTTTTTTCAGCACTCATATTTCCCGTTGGGTACATATAATAAATACATAAGTGTTTGTATTTTATTATCGTTTCACATCATTAGGCTCATGGGAATGTTCATCCTTGATATGGACTTATAATTTAGTTTAACGCGCACCATAAAGCACAATAAAAATGCAATTGTCATGATTGGGCATTCAAATATATTTATTTGCATACACATACATATAATACGTACATATGTATGTATGTATGTATGTATTTATGTATGTGTGCTTGCACGTTTCGCTTATTTTGGCAGCTGTAATTAACGTAAATGTCAATTGTTTTGTGCTGATGTCAACATAGCAATAAATAAGAAATTTTTTGATAGATCAACGCGATAAATGGAATTACTTTATTTTAATGCAAAATTGGTTGACAGTTTAATTGGCGCTGCAATGTGTATTGACAAAAAATATGGAGAGCCTGAAAGTATGCAAAAATTATATGAATATTCTACATCTCATAGCTTCTACGTTCTTCCATTGGTTTAAATAAAACATCAATTTTTTAATGTGAATTTTACTGTTTTTATTTCATTTTTTTAAATAAAAAATTATTTTCATCGGATTTTTTGTTTGTTTTTGAATTATTAAATACATCATTTTCTCAATTATTAAATTTCATCAATAATAATCGTTATAATTATTAAATAATTTATTCTTACAATACGAATAAAAATAATGCTTGCTAACCAACTATTTTTATATTTTGATACTTTCAATTTTGTTTTTTTATTTTGAATTTTTTTTTACGATTTTATTTTTTCTACTTTTTATATATAATATTTAATTAATATTTAATAAATGTACATGTATATGTAATAAATGTATTCACAAAAAGCAGCAACAAACAAGCGCATATATAGCAAACAACTAAAATTAAATGAAAACATAAAGCAAAGGCAATTTTAACTACATACTTTGATAACAAATTATCCATCATAATTTTAATTAATTAATTTCTATGCATCGTAAACTATTTGTTAATAATAAATATTGTTTATTTTTTGGTAAAATAAATCATAGCCATTTAAGAATTGTAGATTTAAGCTAAGTTCAGCGCAGCGACTAGTTATTAATTTTTTTTTTTGTATTTAGGTTTTTTAATAATAAAAAAAAAAAATAATCGCTTTAAATTAAGTATATAAAATGTGAAATATGCTTTGCATAAAATTTAAATAAAATCAAATGTAAAATTTTACTTCAGCTATCAGAACTGTCATTCTATCCAAACCACTACTAACTTGTGATGTAGCCTTTGCACCTCAAAAGCTACTTATACTTTCATTTATATTGAAAGGAAATTCCCTATATATGTAGCTCTAAGCCTTACATTTTTCTATATTTAACATAAAGTGACACAAAGTGAAGTATATACTTATAGCGCTTTTGATAGCCCTCCCCTGTTTGTTGCGCTTGATATCTTAATGAAACCTCATATTTTTGATGGAAAAATGACGAACTGAATTTAAATATTGTCAAAAAATTGTTTTATAATGTTGCCTAACATTGGGTTGCCAAATTAAAAGTAAGGAATTACTGGCCTCTCCAAAATAAAATGATCTTAATTTGAAATGGTAAAAAGTTGATAATCCTAATACCAAAGATTGAATTCAAATAAGCTGCCATTGAATCGTTCATACTAGAGGTTGCGTAACAAACGATAAAAAAGTCAATTCTAATGGAAAATATAAATAAACTTTCAACGAAACGTACGATTTTTCCTGATATTAGCGATAACTGCGATCGTACTATTCCTTAAATCTTTTATCAAAGACTTCATATAAACGACTTGGAAAAAAATTTAAGTCCGTTCACTTAATCACAATATCCTTTAAATGACTTGTGAGTTCTTACCAGGAGCGTCACTTCACCAAAACCTTGGGAGGGGGGGGGGTCAAGAATTATAATTCCACCACTATTAGATGGTTTTATTGAATTGCTGTATTGAATAATACCTAGTATCAGATCCTTGGGGGGGGCGGCAATGCCCTCCCCAGCCCTACCGAATTGACGCCACTGATTCTTACAGTATATTTTCTTCCCTAACATAAATGGAATTGATAAATTTTTCCCAAAACAATTGTGTAAATTATCAATTTTGCTGTTTTACTGTCTTTTCGTATTTTGTTTTTCAGATCAAATAATTTTCTTAAATTCATATTCGATATTGAGTTATCGCTAATCACAAATATTCGCTCATCACTAGTGGTTAGAAACTGCGTTAAACTGTTTGAGTGCAACTGCAAATCTGCTGTTCTCATCTCCGCGCTAACTGTAATATTGCAGTCAATTTAAAACTGCTTGCTTTTGCCGACTGTTTAGTTAATAAAGTTTTTTTTTTTCAAAATTAATACTGAAAATCTTATCCAAACATATTGATTTACAAATGATTTTTGCTGCCAACACTTTTAAATTACCAGCTAACCATTATTACGCTTAGTTAAGCGTCGCACAGTGGTGAGAAACTGCAATCTGAGGAATCGAAATTCATCTAATTGAAGTCAAAGTAAGGAGAAAGTATTTAAGCACCAAAGTGGTGTAAATGGACAATATCTGAGTTCTTAATATGGAGTTACATATGTTAAAATTTAATTTTATTTTGATTATTCTAATTAACGTTAAAACCATTCATATTGGCTTTGAAATCAGCCTGATTTTCATCGATTTCGACTTAAAGCCAAATTCAAGACGAACTCAGCTCTACAAATTCAACGTCAAATAAGAGTTCATTTAATTTGAATTAATTATTTATTGCTTGAAATTGTGTACTATTGTGATTGAATCCTCAAGACTATTCAATTTTCCCAATTATATCAAAAAGTTAATTAACATATAACGGTTGAATCAAGAAATAAATGAGTAAACAATCGGAAAATAGTTAAAAAATTGCTGATATAGAAATCGCTTGTAACGCTTTGGCGCAAAATGTATTGAACCGATTTTAATAATTTCTTTTTTAAAACAACATATTTGTGCTGAAGACGGTTATTGCATACTCTTTTTTTGTTTTTTAAAATTAAATATTCTTTTTTTTTTAAATTAAATTTTAACAAAACTCCACCCAAAAATTTTCGTTTGATTTTCCTTTGCTGATGCTTATGCTACTTCTGGAATTCTATGTTGTTATCGTTGTTTTATTTTACTTCTCATTTGCACTGTTTGTAGTTGCTCCGAAGTTCACAGAACAAATTTTCTTTCAGTTTATTTTTTGTTTTTGCTACTTTTGAAGAGAGAATATAAAACGAGATGTTAACCTTTGTTCGGCGGAAGATTTTTGTAACTCATTTCGGCCGAAGCAGTCACCCGGGTGACTATATTTGAAAATATGATAAGTTTTGGATATAGAGGAAATTTTTTAGGAAAATTGGGAATAGTTCAAAAGTTCTAAATCAAAGAGACATTTTTTGAAAAAAATTGGACCTATTTAAAATAAATATCTGGCAACACTAACAGCTGATTAGTTTTACGGATTATTTACTTAATATTTAAATTTTTTTTTCCAAGGCATGGGCACGCCACATGCCTTTTTCGATAGGAAATTTAACGTAGAATACGATGGTGACATTAAAAATTTTATAAAGGGAGTGGGCAATTTTTAAAAATCGATTTAAACATTTCAATTGTTTATAATAATATTAATTTGTTAATAATTTTTTTAAGAAATTATTTTTTTATTAGAGTACATTTTTTTAGTTTTACAATAAGAATTATTTCAATTTTCTAGCTTTAACAGAACCGGAGTTATGAATTTTTGAAATTGAGCCTCCAAGCCAAAAATCACGAAATTCTCAAAATTTAAATTCGCTCTATTTAAGAAAAAAAAAGTTTTTTTCTAAAAAACCTCGAACATGTATCTCTTCTTTTTCGAAACAGAACGCATTAAAAAATTTTCAACCAAATCAAAAATGTGTCGGTCAATTTTTGCCAAAATTCGTTCGGATTGTAAAAGAACGTCCCATATGGCTGCTTCGGCCGAAATGAGAATGAAAATTCATTAGTTTAAGATGTCAAGGAAGATGAGTTAAAAGAATTGATAAGAAATACATTTTTTTGGTCGAAAAAGTTGTAGTAGTCACCCGGGCAATTTCAATATAAAAAAACAATGAGACGTGCGCTAGCGAAGCCAGGGGTACCACTTGTCATATATAAAATGGCATCTCAAAAAATTATTTTTGTGTTAAATAGTACGAGTCAAACAGAAATTTAATGTCAGCTGAAATCAGGTTATGTCAAACAAGTAAATAAATAATTTTTCATTTTTTATGAAGGAATCGCAAAAAACTATGTCACTATGTCGCTGCAAGAAAACGTTTCATGTGTTAGAGTTAAATATAAACAGCTGACCTTTCAACTGTCGCAAAACATGTTCACATTTTTATATTGATTTGCAAAAATTCACAATAATTTAGTTCTTTTTTCTTGTGCGTAAATAAATTCATTAAACATTTTAACAAAAAGTTATGCTATGCATTTATATTTAACTATCGTATTTTCAATTACAATTACAATTTATAATTACTAAATTATTTTATTATACAGTTTGTTTTATTGTAATTTTATCAAATTTATGCTATATATCATATCATTATTTTCTAGCTTATATCGAATGTTTTTCTTTTTCCACGCGTTTTCTGTGCAAATTATATCATCATATGGTTTTTGATTTTTCTATCAACCACAAATTTTACATATAATTTTTTTCTAGAAATTACCGCTAAACTGTTTAACTAATAAACTTTAAATTTTTTTTTTAGTTACGTCTCATTTATTTTTTTATGAATAATTTCATTGTATTCAAGCAATATACGTTGATTTCCACTTAATTTCGAGATATTTCAATTTAATTTTCCTTTATAAAAATAAGCATATCATTTGCTTTCTCTTTCTGCAAACGTTCAGTTGTGTTGTTTAGCATTTTAATTTATCATAGTTATATGTATTTTTATATTTTAGGTTTCTGTATCGTATTTTTGCTTAATCTTTATACTCTGCATTCTTTTTATGTTCAATTTTTGCTCTACAATGTATGCATGTAATTCTTAAGTTGTTTGTCGTTGCGAAAATTGTAAAAAAAATCGATTTTTAAGTTTACTACCACGACTGTTTTTTGCATCTTTTACTTTTGCTTTAAACTTTTATAATTTCTATATTATTTATATCTGTCTCTGTTAAATATTCATTTCATCATAGAGTTTTACTATTTCTTATTTCTATATCCACTTTAATTCTATATATATCTATGCTTATATGAATATCTTTCCTTTGTATATATCGATATAAATTTTATGCTATTTCTTTTAAATTGTTATAAATTAACTTCTATAGTTTCTAAATTTTTTCTGTTGTTTTTGTTAAGTATAATTTCGTAAATGTTTAAAAATGTTTTATAATTTTTGTGTTTCCATATTTGCCATTTATAAATTTCTAATATTTTCACTTTTGTAAAATTCGTATTTTTCTCATTTGACGCTTTTCAGTTACGTATATATATTTATATATTATTGGTGAAAATAAGAAGAACAAAATTCAAATGAATTAGCTAAAAAAAAAATTACACGGAAGTAAATTGAAAAATAATTACTGTACAAGAGCTTAACATAAGGGAACTTCGAATATTTACTACAAAATTGTGGAATTTAAAAAAAATCTTTGCGAAATTTAAAAAATAATCTTAAATTGTATTTTGAAATCTAAATGAAATAGTACAAGATTTATCGAATTGATGACATATGTAAAAAAGCCAAGAGATGACAATATGTGCACCACATATGAAAGATTTTTCTTGTTTGTATGTCAACTATGACAGTCTGAGTGAAGCCGGAACATTCAGCGACAATCCACAGATATATTTTTTTATACATGTACGTTCTAAAAGTGCTTCAGCATATATTTAACCAGGCCATCACCAGCCCCCCACCTTAGACTACCGTCATCACTCAACACCCGAGTCTTATATGTTTTACCGGAACTATTCCTTCGGATCTAGTTTCGGAGCTAGTGCCATCTAAAGTTGCGGTTTTTTTAAAGAGCAGCAAAGATAATACCACTATTACTATCCTTAATATGGTCATAAGCATCATGATCGATCTCATAATCATTTAAGATTTCAAGCTTTTGGGTTATTCAGTCACGATACCATGACAGCTGACCACGTTCCGCATTTTTTCCACTTTTAACTTCAAAAGAAAGAAAGTTTATTTCCGTGCTTTTGCTCAGTGCACGCACTTTATTTTCAACTTAACAAGATATACATTAATTTTAAAATTTCTAGGTAGACTTTACAATCTCGTCTTTAAAAATAGCTAAGTCAAGAGAGGAAAAATTAATTACCAACAGTTTGAAAAAAAAATATTGCTAAGTTCTGTCTTAATGAAAATAAAACTTAAGAAACCAACAACTAATGAATGAATTTAAAAGTAGAACTATTAAAATTATTGATTAAAGTACGTTCTAAATAGGCAAAGCACACATAATAAAACTTTAAATAAAAAAAAATAAATTATAATAATATTAAATAAAATATAGAAATATTCGTTCAAATCTTACTTTGCGTTATGATTCTGATTTCTTTTATCTTATTTTTTTTTTGTTGTCGACTAACTTACACATTTTGTAATGATTATTATATAATATAATATTATTATTTTGTTTCTTTTGTTTTATTTTTTTTGCATTAATTGCGGAACACCTCGTTGACCAGTCTTTCAATTGTTTACTTGGGTTGCTCTTAAATTTTACTCCTTCAGATTTCAAAATTTTGCTGTGTATAATTTTTGGTTTTGTTTTGTTTTGGTTTCATTTTTTTTTTTTGGAATATTTTTGTGATGTTTTTCTTCAAATTTCTTCGATATATTTCTTTTTAAAATGGAAATTTTGATTTGCAATGCATAAATATCTCATTTTAGTTGCTATGTAAAATATGGAATTTTTTCTGCTTGATTTTTTCTTTCTTTAGATTAATCTTAAAAATATATCCATTTTTTCTTAATTTAAATTTTTGACACATCGTGGATTACATGATTTGTGATAGAGATTCTTATGAAATGATTTTCTAAAGTTTAATTTAGTTTTTATGCCAAAAGTTTGATTTTTTAGTTTTCCGTTCTGTCCACTTTACATTGAAAAGATGCAAAAATGTTGCTATTTTTCAAAAAGAAAAAAAAAAAAAGTTTTTGTTTTTATGTTGCTGTGTGTATGCATTTGTTTGTGTTAAGCCAAAATGTTGGTATCCATAAAGTCTTTGAATCTAATGTTGGAAGCAAAAATTAAACTGGAAGCTACATTCCGTTGTTGTTGTTTTTTTTTTTTATTTTCCTTATATGTACTTGTAGTAGTAGCATTTTTGTTTTATGTTTTAGTTTTTATAATTTGCCAAAAGCTCTAAGTTTTTATTTTTGCCAAAAAGAACTGAACTGCAATTTTTTTTTGTTTTTTTTTCATCAATCTTGTACTTTTTACAAAATAATACTAAGTTATTTTTTTTTTGCTAAAAATTAAATAACATTTAAATTCATATTAAAGCACAAAAAGCAATTTTAATAATTCTTACAATTAATTTTTTATTTATCAAATTTATTATGAAATCAATGCAGTTTTGTTTGAAGCTGAACTAATAAAATGTTTCCGTTAAGCCTTCATCTTGAAATTTAACTAAAGTTTAAGTTTCTTATTAACTACAATCATTGGCTTATTTTCTAATTCATCGCATATAGTATGTCAAAATTCATGAAACTTTTTTTTTTTTGCTTTGCGTGTACATTATTAATTCATTTTTAAAATCATATTAATTTTTTTATTTTTGTCAGCGCTTCCAAAAAATATATGGTACATTTTATCTTAGCTGTATATTATGTGTGTTTTTATAATTCACTTTTATTTTTTTTGTTTTTACTTTTATTATTTAGTTCTTTGTTTTTTTTTTTTCTTCAAATACTGGATCACAGAATTTTACATCACACAAACGATAGCGAATTTACTTCATCTTTATCTTAAATTTTAATGTATACCTTTTCTGGGATTTATTAATTTTATTTGAAAAGAGCTATATCTATATCAATGAAAATAGGAAATTATGACAACTTACCAAAACTACAGTCAATAAAAAAAAATTATTATATAAAATTTACGAGCAATCACTAAGTAAATAAAATAAAAAATTGAAAAAATTCTTATTGTATTTGAACTAAAAAAAAGAAAAATTTGTATAAAAGAAATCACCTTAAAAAGAAAAAAAGAAACAATGATTTTTATCAGATTTTTGTATGAAACAATGCTGTGAAGCGAGGAACACTCATTCCGAACTATATATGTATGTATTTGAAATATGATAAAATTTTATGCTCCTTGAAAATTACAAATTTAAAAATTAATTCAAGCTATCGAAAAATATCGGCGAAAGTTGAATATTAACATTAAAATACTTCAAATATCTGAAAAGCGTCCATGAAGTTAGAATGTATAGAAAATATCGCATGTAGGCAAGAAATATTACTAATATAAAAGATTTCCGAATTTCAAAAAGTATCGAAATAGAAACTACATTTATATATCTGACATATGAGAAGTATATAAAAATTAAATTATTATTATTTCATATAAATTGAATAATACTTTTGTGGATTCACCGGCATTTTCAGCATTGTTACTTTTTTGTTCTGACTTTCATTTTGCAATTGCTCCAAAACACACATAAAATTCTGTCCATAATGATCTGAAACCAAACGACCATGGACAGTGAATCAAAAGCATAGACTAGGTGTTACAACAGTAGAAATTTGAAGCTGAGTTTTCAATGAAAATCCTTTTTTATGCTGAGCTACATTTCCACATCTGATGTTAATGGCATCTACTAAAAATTTTTCCCATTTTCTTTAAAAACATTTTTAATAATTTACCGTCTGAACCAATAACACAAGGACTCGAACTCGAACGAGATATACTGACACTCTCCTGAGGGAAAAATCACTTATATTAATCCGGGAGGCAGCGTTGCATTTTTCAACATTATTTCTTTATGAGTTATTGAGCTAAACTTTTTTCGTCGGTCTCTCAAAACCTGGACCACCATGATTCTGGTGACTGACGCAGATTCATGGTACATTATCAGCCTTCCTCAAACTATCAATTGCAAAAAATTTTAAGCGGCATGAAATGCAACGCTACCTCCCGGATTATCAGTGATTTTTCCCTCTGGAAAGTGTCAGTATATCTCGTTCGAGTCCTTGTCTTAATCGTTCAGATGGTACATTATTAAGTGTCCACGTTTGCAGTAAAGATAAATCCTTTTGGCAAAATTCCTGAAATGATAGCTTAAAGCTTTTTTGACCTTTTAAAAGTGACTAGTTCTTATTTTTTTGAATAATACAATTTTTTTGTCGAAATTTAATTAAAATTAATAAAAAAAATCAATCCAATCAGTATACTTTCATATACTTTTACAAAATGATCCAGCTCTGAGCAGCTTCACTCTACAATTACACTTCGTGGTTCATTGTGAGGAAGCAATTATATGGGGAGGGGGGGGGGAAGGGTTTATTTAAACATCCTCTGACTTACAGTTACCATTGTTGTTAGCCGTGTTTCCAGTTCAGAATTATCGCTTTCTAAATTATAAATAAAAAAACCGTAGCAAAATGTAGATTTCTTTTTTATCTTTCTTCTCCTATGCTGACGACAAATTTAAACCGCATATCGTCTATGAGAGAGAAATATTCACGGCACGCTACCATCGCGGACAGACACCGGACATCAACTTGACAAAGAGGCTTCAACAATGTCTTATATCATCTTTTTTTTTAATAAACTGGTTGTGCCTCTTACTGGAATGTCTTCACAGTTTATAACAATGGTCTCTGGAACTATTTGCTTTTCAATAGCAATCAGCCTTCTTCAGCTACCCTTAAAATATCACTTACTTCACCGCTGGCCAAGGTTTCTGCTATTTTTTCACAACTATAAAATAAAAACTTTAACTAAAAATGTAAAAAAAAAACAATTTTTAAAAAATATATTTTACGTAAAATGTGAATTTTTATTAAACCATAAGTAATTTTACAAAATCATAAAAATTTTACTCAAAATATGTAAAAGGCATTAAAACAGATATAAAACTAATTATCAATAATAATATTTTTATTTGTTGTTGTTGTTGAACAAAATAAAAAAAAAGAATTTCAACATTTTATAAAAATTATAAAAATGATAAATAATTTGTTTATTATTACAACTTTCAATATTTTAAAATTTATTTCATTTTTGTTATATAGTTACTGTACAAAAAAATTTTTTTTGCATTTAATATTAAAGAAAAAAATTACTTGCAATGGAATTCGATAAATATTAGCACAAAGTAGTTAAAAAAAACATGCAGTTTTTTTTTGTTTTTCAATAATTTGCTTTTTAGTATATATACTTAGATAAAAGCGAAAGAAAAAAAAAATTCAAATTTAATGAATTGCGATTTTTACTTTTTTTCTTTTTTTTCTTTCCATTAACTTTTGTTTTAATAAGAAATTTTATGACACATACACACATATATTTAAACTATATTTTAAAAATAGCTAAATTAATTTAAATGTTTTTTTTTGTATTTTAAACATTTTTTTTTTGTAAGTTATATTTACATTTAATTTTATTTTATTTCGTACAATAGGGTTTTTGTTTGCATTTATTTATTTTTTTTTTTTTACATTTACGCTACGAAACAGCCAATTTTTAATATATAAATTTAGTTAATACACGTAGATTTTTTTACACAGAGTGTATTTGCATTTAATTAAAAATGATTTTCTTAAATTGATTGTTTTTTTTTTTTTAAATTAACGTATAATTGTAATTAATTTTTTTTTTGTTTTTTGTTACGTTTTAAATATTTTTTTGCATCTTAATTTTATTGATTTTTTTCATGTTGGTAGTCTGTGTTTTTAGTGCAATTTTTTTTTTTGGCGCAGTTGTTTATGTTTTTTGTGCAATAAGTGAAAAAATAGAAGCATTATTCCAAAGCTTTCTCTGACTCTCGAAATTCAGTTGTAGGACATGCCTGTATATCAAAAATTATAGCAAAGAACTTGATTATTAAACTTAATTTAAATTTGTTTAAAGCAATATCATGTTTAGTTTAAATTATGCAGTCAATAAAAGCACATTTTTTTGTAAATTTATAAATTATAATAAATCTTATGTTCAAGAATGCCTTTGCTAAACGTTTCTGTATTCTTTCTAAGCAATTTAATTTAATAAATATTTTTGAAAAATAAAATATTTGCACATTTTTTAATTAAGCTAAGCTTTTTTCAACTAATTATTATTTTCACTTAATGTTAATTAAATTTTTGCTCAATCAAACTTCTGTTAAATAATGTAGTTGAAAATTAATTTTATATTATAGTATTGTATTGCGAAAATTTCTAAAAAAAAATTGTAAAACTATTGATATATTTTGAAATTGAGAGAAAATGCATTTTATCTGCTAACTTCGTATAGTTCGATGGTAATACTCCGGAAAAAAATTTATAGTCTCAGGTCATATATTGCTTTTAAGACCCAAAAGATTTAAAAATTATTATTATTTTGCTTTTAAGATTAGATAAAGTTTTTGAAGTCATAAATAATAATGAAAGTACAATTTTTCTAATAGGTAACGAACTGGTATTATTTCCTAATTTTTCCAATTTTATGAGTAGTTTTCTTTTAAAGCCCTATTCAAAGCAATATTCACTGGAAAAATGTTTTGGGAACATTGCTTACAGATTTCACATAAAATATGTGGGAATCCGGAAACATGCGCTATGACGAAGACACGAATAGTTTCTTCAATGAAAATAATATATCGGCTAATATTTATAATCGTTTAACACTGAATTGAATTGATCATTAATTCAAGACTTTGAAGGAACTAACTCAATTCAAGACAGTTCAAGATCTGCAGATTAAGAAAATGTTGTACAGTTGCGAATATTATTACCGAGGACAATAATGGAAAACAGCATTAGAGACGACACGTATGTATATTCCATATTTGCAGAAAATATTGCTAATGAACTTTTGAATGTCGTCATATGCAAATCAAATGATGTACAGCTGCTGGCCGCAGAGCCCCAAGTTCATATGGAATAAGTACATCAAGCACATGATATTATAGCATCCCATTAATAATTTGATTTTGATATGTGTAAGAAACGAATATTTTTTTTTTATTTGAAAGTACAATCCTTCTGGTTAATTTTGAAACACTACATTATTCAAATGACTTCCTCGGCAGGCCATGCAGGAGCTCAAACGATGAACTCAATTTTCAGTAGACTTTCGACTTTAACTAGCTCTATTTTGCCAATAGCAGTAGCTCTTTCGTCTTTAAGAGCCTCCACCGTTAATGAATGGTTAGCTTAACACGTACTTTTAACGCCTCCCCACTAGTGATAGTACAACGGAGTCAAATCGCAGCTGCACGATATGGAATTTACATTATCCAAACTGCTAATAACAACATTTTTAAACTTCCCAAGCAAAAAGGTCAATTGTTGCATGGCTTCTGTGGCACAGTGCAGCATCTTGTTACAACAAAATGTTATCTAAGTCTATATCTTCGCAAAAAATCTGTAATCACCATTCACTAAATACTCATCTTCCTTCCACATCTTCAAAGATGATACCGCCGATACAAAAGCCACACCAAACAGTTACTCGTTGAGGATGCATTGGCTTCTCATTAGTCACGTGTGAATTTTATGTGTCTCAGTTGTGACAGTTTTGCTTATTTACGTAACTACCGAAGTGGAAATGAGTTTCTTCAGAAGAGATTATTTCTCAGTTGTAAAAGTACTCATCATCCTTCAAGCGTTCCACAGCTCAATTAGCGCACCGAAATCATTAAATTTCAGACCTTTTCCTTAACCAATCACGACACTTTGGACATGTCAGCAAGCAGAACGCAGCATTTGCATCGATTGTGCTATGATGTCTGAGCTGAAGCTTTAAATGGTCTCTTCTTTCTCAAAGACGGTCATTCTAATGCTAAAATTGTCACTAGCGACAGACTAAGTGATCTTTTGATACCCTAAGTCAATGGAACGCATATGATTGCAGTGAAAGTGATATTCCTGATCAGGCCCGGATTTAGAAATTTGCCGCCCTTAGGCCGTTCACAAACTGCCGCCATTCTTCTCTGGTGAATATGGACAAAAAAATTGTTTAATATGAAAGGTGAGGAACTTTTTTTTTTTTGCTTGTCAAATTTTTTTTATGGTAGTTTAGGGGGCGACATTCCAAGTATACCCTTTTTTTTCCCCCTGTGTAACTCTCACCATCACGAATGCATTATAATGCAATACCACAGTTAAAATAGTTCAAAAAAATATTTTTAAAGTTTCATATTTGCCACCCCGAAACTCTTGCCGCCCTAAGCACTGGCCTAATGTGCCTGTACGGTAAATCCGGGCCTGTTCCTGACAATTTTGTTTGAGTTTACTTAAAGCAATTGGTTTGTGTGAGTCCCAAAAGAACATGCCGTTTAAAATATTACTAATTGGCACGAAAAATGTCATAATATGGTTGCAAATTTTCATTGAAACTGGTGTAGATGTCTCCTAAATTTTCTTTTAATTGATTTAATTTCGTGACAAGAGTTTTTACCTACAAAATGCATTTTGATTAGTATAGTAGAATTAAAATTAGATTTTTTTAAATAAAAACTAAACTTTAAATTAATTGCTATAACTACCAATCCAAACAAAACGTGACAATGAACAATTGAATAAAAACGCAGCACAAAAGTATGCAACGCAACACATGCAAACATATCGACAACTTTATTAACAATGTAATTGGCAATTCAAAAAAATTTTTATTGCATATTTTTAGGTGCTTAACAAACTCAACCTGTTCATAGATTGTATTTATATTTTGCTTGAATGAGTGAGTTGTTAAATAAAAAAAAAGAATTAAAGGATATTTATAAAATACTTGAAGTATACACTGTTAAAAATTATTTAAAATTATTTGCACTTTTCATTTATGTGTGTGTATGTGTAAGGGTTGTTTATATCAAAATATTCTTTTTAGTTTTTGAAACAATTTTACGTTTAAATGCTATCTCTTTTCATTTGTAAGAAATTACAGCTTTCTATATGTAAACATTTACATATATCGTATATGTTTATCAGATAGTTTATATTTTCCCATTTTTAATTTATTTGCTATACACAACTTTTGAACTCTATGATTTTTTTTTGTTGTATACTTTTGAAAATTTTTGGCAGTGTTTTTTTTTGTTGTGTTGTTTTCATCTCTGACAGAAACATTTTTGCCAGTTTAAAAAAAAAAAAAAAAAAATGTATTGAAAGTTTCTTAATGCGATATGTAGTAAAAGAAAAACTTTAAATTTTTAGTGATTTTTTTGTTTTCTTTTTAAATTAAATTTGTATGAAATTTTAACATACAAAAATTAGTTTCTACTTAACTTTGGTAATAATTTGATTTGTTCTTGAAAATTTTCACTTACTAATTATTAAGCTAACATTTTATTTAGAAATAAAAACCATTTATACGTAAACTTAATTAATAAAATTTGCAAAAAATTAACAAATATATATTTTTATATACGTTATATAACATATAAGCTACATTTTATCTAATTTCATATAAATGTATTGTTAAATAAAAAAAAAAAAATATACAAAATAAGCGCTTAGCAACTAAATGAAAACTTAAACTAAATTTAAACAAAAATTTATAAAAAATTGCATTTAAATATATCTACTAATAATATATAGAAAAAAAGAAAAAAACATATTCTTGTTGTTGCTGTTATGTTTAGGAATTTTTAGAAAAAAAAAATGTTGTTGTTCTTTTTCTAACAATACAATATAATATACTGTTTCTTTCAGTGTATGTACATATGTACTTTTCCTTTTTTTCTTGAATAGCGTGTGTGTGATGATGAATGATGGCACAATTTATTTGTTGTTTCTTCAATATTTTGATTATAGCGTTGCTCTTTGTATCAACTGCTCGCTGTCCGCTGTCTGTGCTGTGCTGTACAGCAAATGTGCAGCATTGTCACATTTAAACATGACGTTTCATATGTAACGCCAAATGATCAGAACGTGAAAAACAACGATCACAGTTACGGCATTTAAAGGGCTTAGCGCCAGTATGCTTGCGATAATGACGCGTCAGTTCATCACTACGTGCAAAACGCCATTCGCAACCTTCCCAGGAGCATTTATAGGGTTTTTCACCTGAAAAATGAAAAAATAGAAATGCTGTTTAGTATTGGCATTATTTAATATTTTCTTAAAAATATTCTTATGATATTTCTCAAAATACGTTATGAATATGACAGGATATTTGAGAGGGCTTGTTTTTGAATTTTACAATTTAAAGTTTTTAGAAATTCTTAATGTTAACATACTGCACTTATATTAATAATACTTGTAGTTGTAGTTGTAGTTGTAGTTGCTGCCGATCGCAGCATGTAAGAACTCTAAAATTTTTGGAATATTATTTTTGCAGATAAACATCGTCAAAACCTGTGAAATTTCCAAGAGTTATCTCAAGTTCTTGACTGAGATGTCAATTGTGATGAATCGTGGATTACGAAATTGTTTCGAAAAGCGTAGAAAAAGTTGACAAAAGTCGAAAAGTATAGAAAACTAAGAAAAAGTCGATTAATTTGGAAATTTTTTTGGATAACATTGAAACGAATTAAAAAAAATCGATAGTATTGATAGCGTATCAAAATCAGAGCTGTGAAAGAGTGCATTCATTTTCAATTGAAATCCATTGAAGTCACTGCCAAAACTGTAGCATTCAGAATTCAGCTATTTAAAAATGAAGTCGCTTGTAGACTTCAATGCCGTAAGTCTGCAGCCTTTTCCATCCAAAAGAATGCAATTATTCTGGTGACGTCATATTTTGGATTGGAATCATGATTGGAAGAATTTTGATTGCACTGAAGTCACCTCAAATCACTTTGAAGTCGTTGAAGTCACTTGAAGTCGTTGAAGTCACTTGAAGTCGTTCAAGTTACTTGAAGTCAGCTACAAAAAAAAATCGAAATATGACAAATTTGGGAACTTTAAAAAATCGTGTTAGAAGAAAAACACTAAATATTTTCCCAAAAACCGTGCAAATAAAGTGATAAGAATGAAACCCATATTATTTATAATGAAATGGCCTTTATTTAAAATTAGTAACTTAAAATATGTTTAAGCACGCCTGGTTCACTTTCAGTAAAAGAGTTTTTCTTCTAACACGATTTTTTAAAGTTCCCAAATTCTTCATATTTCGACTTTTTTTTTGTAGCTGACTTCAAGTAACTTGAACGACTTCAAGTAACTTGAACGACTTCAAGTGACTTCAACGACTTCAAGTGACTTCAACGACTTCAAGTGACTTCAACGACTAAAAGTGACGTCAACGACTTCAAGAGACTTCAACGACTTCAAGTGACTTCAACGACTTCAAGTGACTTCAACGACTTCAAGTGACTTCAAAGTGATTTGTGGTGACTTCAAATCAATCAAAATTCTTCCAATCATGATTCCAATCCAAAATATGACGTCACCAGAATAATTGCATTCTTTACAATGGAAAAGGCTGCAGACTTATAGCATTGAAGTCTACAGGTGACTTCATTTTTAAATAGCTGCACTCTGAATGCGGAATTTCTCATGAATTAAAATTGAAAATGAATGCACTCTTTCACAGCTCTGATCAAAATGTATCGAATAAGTTGATAAATGTTGAAAGGTACAATAAAATCGAAAGTCAGACTTGTCGAATTTGTCTCGATAAAAATTTAAAGACATGTGGCCATTCGATCACCCTTTTTCTTATTTTGTCTTGATTTTATGTGGTACTCAAACGTTGAATTTCATTGTCAGTAAAAAGCTATGTCATATATGCTCTGGATCTTGTAGACAACACAATACTTGCCTCCCGCCGACAATGCATATGAGAATTTTAAACTCTAACGCCAACATTGACATCAACATCATCGAATTTGTGGTTGATGCATAAACAGCGAAACATAAGTTCCAATTTTAACTTGCGCTTCGTTCATCAAAGATGATTTATTCTGCTTCATAACATGGTTATATCCTGCTGGAAAACGCATTTAACACAACAACCAAAATGGTTGGCAGCTCAGTGTCACATCGCATTTTTGCTAAGTTTTTGGTGCGTTTAATTTGTCTACTATGCTTTTTCTGCTACACTAGTGAGATGATATTGATGTTGGTATCATCAATTCATATATGATATATGACACTTTTATTTTCATTTTACTATTAGAGCAACTTGAAAAGGAAAAAGAACTTAATTTCGATTTGTAATATAATGACGTTTAGTGAACCGCAGAGCAAGTTGTTTTTTTTTTTATAATAATATTACTCTCTTAACATTTCATTCGACATAAATTCGTTTTTCAAAAGTTACAAAAAAAAAAACAATTGAAAGAAAGTTGGTTCTTTGAACTACAAGTGAGAAGAAGAAAAAACCAAAACAACAATAACAACACAGAGTTCAAGAAGCAACATAAGCACTAGCTACGAAAAATCAAACGAAAATTTTTGTGTGAGGGTTTGCAAAAACTTAACCCTCAAATATACGATATATAACTTTAAAAAATAAAAAAATAAGTATGAAATAACCTTCCCTAGCACAAATATGTTGTTTTTTTAAAATAATTTATTAAAATCGGTACAGTATATTTTGCGCCAAAGCGTTACAAACCATTTTGATATGAAATATTTTATATAAATAGTATAGATTTATAAATTATTTAACTCAGCTTTGTCAATGTAGGCTATGATGAAAATTTCGAACTGGTTGTGTAGGACCATTCCCGTGGAAAACTAATTTTTTCTCAAAGTTTTAGAATTGATGAGCAAAGCAAATTTTTTAATATCTTACGCATGGACCAGTGGTACTAGTTTTCCGTTATGTTGAAGTAGCTTTTTAAAAAAAAAAACCATACACTTGAGGAACTGCAATAAAAAATCTAAAAGGTAGAAACAAAAATGTAACGCTGCCTCAAATCTGCAGCTTAAGGCTACAAGCTAGTTAACTTGTCTAGCCACAGGTAGATACGTCATTGATTTTTGCTAAAACGTATCAATGAAAGTGCTTTGCAGATTTTAAAAAATGCAAAATAAATATCGATACTTTCAAAACAATACGCACATATCTTTGTAATATTACAGCTCCTACAGCGGCGGCATTTTTAACATCCCCAAAAATGCTGATAAACATGACAAGATACCAAAAATGTTATCGTTTGCATGCCATTCGTAAAGGATTTGCCAAAAAGAAAAAAAAACCTGTCTTAACTGTTTCTTTGGTATAAGGCCGAGGTCGTCTGTGTGTGTTCGAGAGTTTACGAAGTAATCGAAGTAACCGCAAAAAATAATCAAGGTTTCAGAGACATAAAGAAAGCGGGTTGTTTGCTTTTGAGTTTTTTTTTCTTAGATCAAATTTGCTTTAAATACGAATTTCATAGCAATTGCTGTGAAGAGAAAATAAGCAAAACTGCTAAAGCAAGCAAAATCATGAATTCTGAATTACTTATGTATGTCACTCACGTAATCTCTGCCAGTTTCTTGACAGTCAGTTTAAGAGATAAACAGTCACAAATGTTGACAAATATTAGTAGGATGCACGAGTATGTACCTCTCGGTATGGTTGGCAGCAATTTCGCACAAATTGATAAGGCGAAAAATAAATGAAGTCAAATGAAAACACTTTTAAAATCATGATGACTAAATATTTTGACAAGCTACGGAGTTTCTAGGTTTTAAATTTTTTGTTTTTTTTCCAAAAAATAGAGAAACGTAAATTCAATAGAAAACTTTCTATCAAAACAAGTCCTTGAGGTTTGGGACGCTGGATTTTTACAATGCTTTTTAAATTTGACTTATCACTCAGAGCTTTCAAACATACTACCACTCCAAATGCATACCACCATCATATGCTTCATGGAGTTGGAAATTCAGTGCACCACTCGGCGGTTCAACCCCCCCAAAGTACAATCAAACAATTTCTTGTTACATCAAAGTTATTATCTGCTTTCTTTAATGTTTGATTCTGTGACGTTATTAAAGAACATCCAATGTGTTAACTAAAGGACACTTTATGTAAAACTTGGGACTTTTTTTTACATGAAGTAAAAACTTTTTCTATGCAGCGTTTTCAATGTATATGTACTATTTTACCTTTTTATTTGAACACTAAATTTAGTGCAAAACAAAAAATACCACCATATTTTAAATCAAATATACTTTTGCCTAAAATGTATAAAAAAAATTATAATTACAAAATATTTTACTAGTTTATTTTAATTAATTTTGGCAATTTGTTTTATTTTTTCGCGTTGCCAAAAAAAAGACAAAACCGCACAAAGTGCCACAAAATTCAATTTCGGCGAAAATTTTTACGCTCAATGGGCTGTAAGATTAGCACCACTCAAATGCAGTTAAAAACCAAAGGACACACACACACATACACACAAAACCACAAAATCCCTACATTTCATTTTTTTTTTGTTTTTTCTTTTTAAACGGCGCTATGTTGGCAACACAAGGCATTCAGCAGCGCGTTGTTGCTTTGCAAAACTTTAATTTTATTTTATTTGCACAAAGCAGAGTATTGTTCCTTGCTGTTGTCGCTAGCGAACAGGAATTTTAAGCAATTATCGACGATACCACAACAATTTGTAACAACGTGGTGACAATTTAGTCGCCATTTTTTGTTTCGTTTTATATAATTTTTTTTAGTATTTTTTCATGGAAAACTCTAGACAAAAGTGTAATTTTATTGGTGTTATAAATGTTGAACGCTTGGAACAAAAAAAAAACAACGAAAGCGTGATGTGACAGCAAAGTGTTGAAAGCAATAGTGCTTTAATTTTGTCTGAATATTAAGTTAAGTGAATTATTCTTTTGCTCTTAGAACATATGAAAGTCAAATTTATAAGAACTATTTTTTTTTTGTAAATAATTTTCATAACCAAGGACAAAAAAAAAAAGAAATAATTATGATTAAAAAGGAGCATACATATTATTAAAAATGTAACAATTTATAGCCGTTTAAAAAAAATATACACTGAAATAAGAGTCCAATAGCCGAGCGGCTAGTGCGTCAATCGATTATTCTGGCGACCGCGGTTATTATAAATATGAATAAATAATTACGTGAGGTGTTTTTTCATAACCCCCTCCCCTTGGTGAGATTTGGTGAGATCTGGCGGGACCCCTCCCCCCACACCCGTGAGATAATTTTTAATGTAAATTCTATGCATTAAAAAGTTTACGTGAGGTTTTCCTTGCCCCCCTTGGTGAGATTCGGTGAGATTTTGCCGAACCCCCACCCTCCTATTTTTGCTCACGTAATTAATGGACGTCCCCTTACCGCGACTGCACTGTAGGACTGCACAATAGGAAGTTCTTTTACAAACTGAACGAATTTTGACAAAAACTGACCGACATATTTTTGATTTGGTTGAAACTTTTTTTCTGGGTTCTGTATCGAAACAGAAGTGATATGTGGTCGAGGATTTTTTTGAAATTTTTTTTTTTTCAAAATAGAGAGAATATAATTTTTGAAAAAAATTTCAAAAATTCATAACTCCGGTTCTGTTAAAACTAGAAAATTAAATTTTTTTCATTTTAAAGATAAGAAAACATATTTTATTATAAAAATATTATTTTTGTTATTACTTTTTTAGTTTTCAAGGGGTGACCGACGGCTAAATCCAACGGAATTATGTTCAGAGTACCCCTTGTAAACTACCCCCGCAACCCCGACCCCTTGTGACAATGGGGTCAAAAAGTACGTATGTAATTACCTGCGCCAGATGAGATGCCAAAATATGCAGATGACCTTGAAATTTTTCAAAACACTTTAGAAAATGTACTCTTGCTGACCAATTAATCGGACTAACTGACCAATTTGTGACCTATTATATGCAATTTTTTTTTATCAAAATTCGCCAGATGGGGTGCTAGCGGAGTGAAGTCGCTGTTACCGTGGTTGAATAAAATTATAATAAATAAATTTTACTCTGATGTCTTTATATATACATAAAACTAACATAATAGGTACATTATTTTTAGCTATGAACATTCATCGAATAAAAAGTTAGCTGTTTTCTTCGAAAAACAAATCGCTGAATCATAGCTCTTATCTTTACGACTTCGATCCAGAAAGAATTATTAGAAACGTTATGAAGGTAAGTGCAATAAAAATCATACATACATTTTAAAAAATGTATATATATCCTTAAAAATCTTTAATTTTAACGTAATTGCTAGAAAATAAGTTTCAACAATGATAAAATGTTTTCATAAAAAAAATGGTTGCCAACTTATTCAACTTCTTTATGAAAAATAAAACACATTTGATTTTGTTCAAAATTTAATAAAACTTGCAAATCTTTGTAGTTCTTTGCATTTGCCAACTACAAGTTATGTAAATACGAAAAATTTCTGCATAAAAAGTGTTGCAATTATAAATGAAACAAAATAAAAAAAACAGCAAACAAACAAATAAATAAATAATTTCAACGTAAAAATTTTGCACAAAATGTAAATAAAAAACTTTAAAATTAAACTAAAACTAAGAAACTGCAAAAAAAATCTGCAAAAAGGTGTAGAATCGCATGTAGGTCTACGAAAAGAGCAGTCGGAAAAAATCACAATAGCAACAACATTTTTTTTAGCAAACTGAATACAAATATGCGCAAAAACTTTAAACAATTAAACGAAAAGATGCACAACCTTAGCCGCTGTAACTTTGGCGGTAGTCGAGACAGACAGTGGCATAGAGAAATATCAAATTGCATGAAAATTTTAGCATAAGGCAAGTAGAGGGTACTCCATAAGAAAAAGCACCGCAAAATAAAAATAATAAAATATAGAAAAATGAGAAATGTAATTTTGAAAACTGTAAACCAAATTAAAAAAAAAAAAAATATTTAAATAGCAACAAAAGTAGATCGTACTTATTGTAAGTTTTTTTGGAAGACAAACAGCGCAATTCAACTTTCAAGGATGTGGGTGGTGGTGCTGGCACTTCCTTTTATTTTTTTCGAAGTTTGCAGAAAAGTTTTGTTACTTATTTTTTTCGCTGCTTGATATTTTTCTTGTTAAAAACACAAACGGAAACAAGCTAAATTTCCGGTTTCAATTTCGGTATCTTCTTCAAGTTTTGTTTACTAGTCTCTTATATATTTTTTTTCTTTCTTGAAAACTAATTGTTGGAAGCTTTAACACAAAAAAAAAATTAAGTAAAATATATTGAAAATATATGATTTTTATATCTGTCTGTAGTTATGAAACTGGTATGATTGAAATTTAAAAAAAATTTTTCTAATTTAAATTTTGCTGGAAATACGGAATGAAAGAACATTCTGCGAGTATACCTAACATTTCTACTAATACACAAAAAAGTTTCAAAACTTTGAGAGGCCGCCTAAGGTCATGAAAGCTTTTCGTTTAAAAATATTTTTAAAGGAGCACCATTTTTTTTGCTAGAAATGTAGATAACAGCGCCGAATTTTCATATTTCTAGAAAAATATCTTGAGGACTAAATAGGATAGCGATAAATGCTTTTGGCAAAAGTTATAAGATTGGTAGGAGTTCAAATTACATTGAACTAGCCGGCCTTGTAGCGCAGGGGTAGTGCAGGGGTAGACCCAGAGGTCTCGGGTTCGATTCCCGGTTCAGGCATGGCAATACACTTTCCATATTTCCTAATTTTCCTTTCTTTCCAATTATTTCCCTCTCCTATCCTTAATTTTCTGAAGGTTTTTTCGAGCTGTTACCAAATAAGCACCACATTGAGCTTTTCAGCTGTGGTAAGAAAAGTGTATTCTATCGGCAAAAGCATCAATATCTGAAGTGCAATGAAGAAGGCATAACACTTGCTTCAAATCACTTTCATTCTTATCGTTGCGCTTGATACCACTGCTCTATATGTTAACCTTATTACCACTCTTCTGTCTCCCATTTCGAAGCTAACACACCACGTGTCAAAGGGTTATCCCCTAAAGTGTTAGCTTTTTTTTTAGAAAATAAAAAACAAAAAAAAATTTACCTTGAAACCAATTTTCAGCGAAAATTCGAGGTCATTTCTGCTTATTTAAATAGACACATATTTTTATTGTAGATTTGTATTCTATTCTATAAAAGATCAGATATCTTTTGTTTCCCTTTTGGTTTTCTCTAGGAGCTTTAGGTTTTGCGGTATTAATAAAAACAGTTTGGCTTAAAATATCACATTAAGTAATTTTTTCCCCAAAATGTCAATTTTCAATAATAATCGCACTGTGTAAAAAGTTCTTGAAATTGGTCAAAATATTCATAAAATTTTTTTTTTCACAATTAAATAAAAATAAATATTTTTTCTGGATATTTTGACCAATATTAAGAAATTTTTCCTAAGTACGGTTTTTTAATGAATATTGATAGTTTAGGAGAAAAAAAAAAAGGATAAAAATTGAAAATTTGACAAAAACTGCATTTATCAATATTGATAAAAAAAACTCTTAGAAAAAATGCAATTGAAACAAAACATGTTTATATTTTCTCATAAAATATAAATATAGAACAAATATTATAGATTTGTATACAAAACATCGCAATTGACCTCGATTCGATCTTGAAAATTACTTTCAAACATTTGGAATTTTTGCCAAAAATATTTAGCACTATCTTATGAATGTCCTATTTATCCCGTATTTAACCTCTTGTATTGTTGTTGGCTTACTAGAATAAACGTGACATTTTGGATAATCCTTAAAAATTAAGTCTAAGGGTATCAAATAGCACATCCTTATAACTAATTGACTTGCTGTTTCGCGTGATTTTTTGGCTGTCTTGTTGGAACTCACATCTATATCATTCAATGGGAGCTGTGGGGAGTCTTATTTTATATATTTAAAAATTTATTTTATGAAAATTTTTAAAACAACATTTTCAAATTCAAAAATCAAAATTGAAATTTTGTTGACTTAAAATTAAGGAAAATAAACTTCATTAAATTTAAAGTAATTAAATTTAAAGTAATTAAAAGTAAGTGTATAATGTATAAATGTAGTAGTGTAGACGTAAGAGTATAAATGTGGGACACTACAGGGCCATAAAAAGTTAACTATTATAGTAGGATAGCGTTCAACATTCACAATAATAACATTACCGGCACCATTTCTAAAGAAAAATCAGTCCAATAATTTCTAAAACCCAAAAACTGTGACCATTTGAAGATGGACCGAATTCTCGACAATCTGTTTTGGATGTAGCCCAAATGCAGAAATTTTGCTCATGAATCCACTGAGATGTAAATGGGTCTCGTCACTGAAAAAAATGACTTTCTTTGAAAAATCAGCACCAAGTTATTTGCTTGTGCATCCGATCAGCGTAAAGTGCTGAAAACGGTTTGGAGGCTTCAATTATTACAAAAAAAAAATTGTTAATGACTGTGAAATAGATGTGCGATTTTATACTCTTAGTCGTATAAAAAACTGAAGAAAAGGAGGAGTACCAATAGCAAACTTGGAGCAAATTATCAAATTTTAAGGTCAATATATGTGAGTTCTTAACGTAATCGGAAATATTAAGTTTTTACTAAGCCTTTTTGACAACGTTTAATGTATTTTTTTCTGCACCGTTAAGTATCTGCCCCTTTTTCAGTTTTTATTCATTTGACGACTAAAAGTACTTTTTACTAGCAACAACAATGAGAGCTTCTAATTTTCTACATTGTAAAGTTGCCAAAAATTCATCATGTACAAAATTTGTCTCACGCTTAAGATTAAAAATATATTTTTTTTTTTTGTAGTTAAAAAGAGGCAGACATTAATTTAAATAATTTAATTATTTGAGGTCTTATCAAATATTTGCTTTCGAGCAATAAAATTTTTTTTTAAATACAAAAATTATTTCACTGATTCACACGCTGTAGGGGACAAAACAACAATTGATTTGTTATCAAGTAAACAAAAATGTAGGCAATACACAAATACATTTCACTTTTGTCTGAATAAAGTAAAAATCACCCTTATGATCCACTAAATTCATGTCTTGATTGTTTAGTCTGGCGATTTTTTATATTGATGAAAAAACTTTTGATAACATATTATCATGGACATGGTGTTTCTAACTTTTGTTATATTTTAAAAGTTTTTCTGTTTATGGCTGCTTCCGTTGATTTAGGATTTTAAAATATTAATATTTCTTTCAAATCAAAAATATGTTGAAAAAGCTTCACCAACATATTGAATTAGTATATAATATCAATAGATACTGCATCAAAAATAAATACCTTGGAGTGATCGATTTCGTTGACCATCATAATTCCAGAATTTTATCAACAATACAACCAAAAATAATTTAACGCCAACAAATCTTTTGTGTGTGTGTGTGAATACATCAAATACATCCTCAAGTGCTGCGCTCCCAAAAGGGTATTCAAGCAGAAGGTGTTAATTTGTTAAAAACTTATTAAAGTTATGGCTATTGTTGTTGTTGTTGCTTCTATTATTTTTCGTAAGCCTTTTCCAATCAACTTCTCTTTATATTACTTTACTTTACTAGCAATACCGCCAGCACCTACTTCTTACACTTGTACTTTGCTTGCAAGCATAATTTGAGCTTCTGCTTGAATTGTGTTTTTCAGTTTCCTTAGGACTCTTACACGCTTTATCCTTGTTCTACATTTACATTTGCTTGATAAACTAAAACTTTTGCTGTTGTTGTTGTTGCTGTTGCTTTAAAGGCATGTCAAAAGGTTATTAAGTTATCAGCTTTAGCATAAGCATCAACTTTCAATTCTAAGACAACAAGTAAAAATCAAGAGCCAACTCTTCTAATGAACTTTGACTTTGTTTTGTATTTGTATGAGTGTAAGAAAAAAACCGTTTCTTTTTCAATATTGCTGCCCAGTAAATATTTTTTACTCGTGGAAGGATTATATATGGGAGGAAATCATATTCTGATTTCAAGCGATACTTTATTCGAGAGAAATTGTTCAGGGTTTGCTATTTGCATGTGAACCATTTTGAATGCAAAAAAAAAAAAAAAAAAAAAACGTTTATTAGGTCATCGAAACTGGCCAAATGTTGCTTAATTTTAATTTTTATTTGTTTTTTGTGTCGCTTGAGTCAAGAGATGATTTTCAATTTAACACTTCTAGGAAATGAATTTGCTTGAAAGACAGTAAATATAACAATCCTTCCAAGTATTAACTGGGTGCCTATGTATAGTATGTGCTACGATATTTTGTTGTATTGTTACAGCGCGGGTGAATAAGTGAAAGTTATGTTGGTGTATTGACGTAAAATATAAAGTTTTTGTCTACTTTTTGGCTTTTGGTTCATTATTCGGCATGAGATATTGTTGAACAACACAAGGATTGCTTATCAATAAAGTAAAAGTAATGCAGATTAGCTTGATTAAAGTGAAAGTTTTCAAAGTTCTTCAATTTCAAGGTAATATTTGTTAAGGTTGAGATGAGAAGCATGCAAATGTCAGAAGAGAACTTAGAAAAATGGTTTGAATTTTCTTTAATCAAACAAAATTGGTCAAAACACATTTCTACAATATTAATAATTGTCAAAATTGTCCAAAATTAAATAGGTGAGCAAAATTGCCCAAAAATATATATTTTTATTCAAATTTTCTACGACGCTACCTCCCAAATGAAATATGTTGTCAGGCCCAAAACAGATGTCACTTCTGCTTGACTCTTTTCATTCTTCCTACTCCTTTTTGTATTAAAAATGCTCGCTGTTATTGCAATTGCTCAGCAAAAGTAAATTTTAAAAGAGCTGCCTGTGAACTTTAAAAGTCTTCTATCAAATATGAAATTTTGATAGCTGCAATAGTACTTTTTCACTCTTTTTCAATACTCAATAAAAATTTTTTTTACATTTTACAACAATATGATTTTTGTCACGACTTAAGCCACTCTTTTAAATCGTGCTTTGTTTTTCTGTTTTCTTTCAGCAAGAGCATAGTAAATCCTTATTTTCAATTAAGTAGCAACTAACGTAAAGTAGCGTCTGTTAACCTTCTCTTCCATTTCTCTTATCGTACATTAAGCTACTTGCATTTTCCAACTTTTTTTTCCTTTAGCTGTCAACGGCGTTATTCCTTAGAAGATTACTAGTGCAGTCAAGTGAAAAGACACAATAAAAATGGCGAAGGCGGATAACGGAAATGGTTAAGTGAAAGAAAGATATAAATAAGTACATATACTCGTAAGAAAAAAAAAAAAAAATGGAATAAAAATGAGAAAATAAAAAATTAGTAGAATTGCTATAAAAGCGATTGCATTGCATGCCACAATGGAATCTATAAAAAATTAACTACCTTTCGTTGAGCTCGTTTGACCTGCTTCATTTCTTTTCTTTTACTTCCACGCGATATCTTGTACTTTTGGTCGTTCCACATCATTCGTAACTTTCTTTCAAACACATTAAAAACAAAAAGCGGAAGAAAATCCCAGCATGCTACTACGAAGTTTATCACAACGATATAAATTTTAAGATCCTAAATTCTATGGCAACACTTTAAAAACGCATTCATCGTTATTGCTGCTCTGCAATGCGGTGGTTAGCTTGGTTTGGGTATGGTAAACTGATGTTGTATTGCCATGTTTTTTTTTCTCGATGTTTCCATACTTCCCGCCAAATGATTCCGAAATCGTGGTAATAATTCTTTCAAGCAATTCATATAATCTACTCATTTTGTTTGACAAAGTATGCGCTACAGAGAGAATATAGTTGCCATGAATGGTGCTTCGAAAATTTTTGGTACAATATAGATATACATTTTTGGGCATTCGAACGCTACTTTATGTCTACGTCATACTTTATTCGTTTTTTCTTCTTAAGTGCCTTCTTGCAACATATTGCTCAAAAGCTAAACGAGCAAATGATCTTAAAAGTAACTTTTCGAATGCTGTTATTTGGGGGAAAAGTTTCATACAGTAGCTGTACGTTTGTGTTGATCATGCAAAATATATGTTTGATGACATGCTCTCAACTGCAGTGTCTGCTTGAAATATGCAGTTAAAATCAAAAGGTAAGAACGACAGAATACGTGTATGCGGATACCTTTGAATAACAACCTGCAGACTCTGGAGAAGAAATCTCACTAGCCCGTTAATAGAAATTTGAAGACAAATGCAGGGCACTCAGAAAAATACCAAAAGTTTAACCCAAGTTGACCAAAGAAAGTTCTCGCAAGACTGAATTCTTTCGCAATAAATTTTCAAGAGAACCTGTTTCCTTCTTGGAAATTTTAAATTCATATAACGATTTTCCGAATAATATATATTCCTTAAATTGCGTGAAATCGAAAAATTTTGAAGGGTCGTGGACTCTTGAACAAAATAAGGACTTCTGGTAACACCATTTTAAGCAGTAAATTGAATGTTATATCGATAAGTGGCTGCTGACTGCGTCAGAATGAAACTCAATAACAAGCATCAATTTAAAAGAATTAAAAGAAAATCGCAAATGAAGACCTATGGCTTGAAGAAGGCATAACGGGTCAGTCATTTTAATTTTCATTCACATTTCACTCATTCTCGTTGTTCTTTCCGATTTCATTCTTATTCTTTTTATAACTTCTCTCTTCTCTTCTCTTCTCTTCTCTTCTCTTCTTTTCTCTTCTCTTCTCTTCTCTTCTCTTCTCTTCTCTTCTCTTCTCTTCTCTTCTCTTCTCTTCTCTTCTCTTCTCTTCTCTTCTCTTCTCTTCTCTTCTCTTCTCTTCTCTTCTCTTCTCTTCTCTTCTCTTCTCTTCTCTTCTCTTCTCTTCTCTTCTCTTCTCTTCTCTTCTCTTCTCTTCTCTTCTCTTCTCTTCTCTTCTCTTCTCTTCTCTTCTCTTCTCTTCTCTTCTCTTCTCTTCTCTCCCTAAAGTATTTTTCAACTAAGTGTTTGTATTTTCTTAAGGTATTCCAAAACTGGCATATTTCTTTCTATGTATCAATTATTAATTTTCATAGAATTTTTAACAAAACACAAAATTTCCTGCAACCAAAGTCAGTACCATGCGCCAACTTGGTATACATATACATACATACGTATATGCCAACGCGCCGCTATTAAAAGCGGAATTGCCTTTTCAAAAGTTGTTGCCGCCAGTATACGAGACGTTTAGTCTTTTCGTCTGGCTTGATATTTCCATGCTGCGCTACCATTTCAGCTGAATCACTAGTTGTTAGGATTTGACCTGGCTTGGACTCGTGAATTGGTTTTTTATGGCTTTAACCTAGGTTGGCAACGACAATTTTTTCATTCTCCTCGAACGATGCTGTTAAGTGTATAAGCGGAAATGAAAATTCGCTTGTTTGCTGCCAAAAAAGTACATACAAAAATTATTTTCTATTTTTTTTTGTTTGGCGCTATAAAATTGTAACCTACTTTCTCAGGCAGCCAGTGACATATACGATTAGGATAAAGCAGCAGCACTGATATTAAAGCAAAAAAAAATATCAAAAAGAAAAACGAAACTGAAAGCAACAGAAATTAAATTCAGTAACTAAAAGGAAATTTCACAGTTTATACGCCCAAAACTATGCTCCAGTTTTTGGTAGATTGTCTTTATGGCGCTGCAACGACATATATCTTTTTTAAAAGAAAAAAAAATATATATAAAAAAATTTGTGAGAGCGACAACTTGTACTAACACATATATATAACATCTTCTTATTCCTGTAAGATAGATTTTCGCTGTGTTTTTGGTTTGCGTTTCCCCATTGCTGTGTAGTCACTCCCACTTGCTTTTAGCTGGCTCTATAATGCTACGCCTCTTTTGGCAAAATTTCAAATGACAGCAATAAATAATCCAATAGTATGGTACTTCAAACGCAGCGCATTGCATCGTACGCTGAAATCGAGTACATAAACCTTAGGCGGTACCAAAGTTCAGACCGCAATCATTTCAAGCAATGTTAGCTTATAAGCTTTTAAATTTTAAATATTGAGGACATGTACAAAAGAGAATTAAATGATAAATGAATAAAAAATGAAATAAAAAGTCAACGAAACCAAACCAAAAACAATTAGGGTTGTCAATGGATTTTAGATTTTACTAATCCTCAATTTGGATGTTATTCCATAAATAAAAATAAAAAAACAGATGTTGCAGTTTTTTTCATTAAAGTCTTCCATGTGGTAAGCGACGGTGTCTTTTGTCATGAATGAAAACCCATTTTTTAAAAACTAAATTGAGTCATGCAAAATAGAAGCTATATGACACAGAAAAAATAAAATGTAAAATATGTTGTTCCACTGATATATAAATTTATTTTTTTTTTCAAGTTTACAACCAGACAAGTTGTTGCTTGCAACTGACGGGTAACTTGCTACATAAATTTTTACATAAAAATATGCGATCTTGTCTAGAGTATACCGGTAGGTCGGTCAGTCGGTCGGTATACATTTCATGCGCTCGTAGCATAGAAACAAAGTGAACAGATTAACAAAGCAAACAGATTTTGTTGCGCTCAATTTAATGAATGCATGGTTGACTGGTTGGTTTGCCAGTTTTATTTTGTTTTAAATTTTTAATTTCATTTAGTCTTTTCTCACATAATTGCATTTACAATTTGCAGTTTTAATTATTGCATTCATTAATGAATGAATGAATGAGTGAATGAAGAAGAAAATTTATGAGTTAAAAATTAACTTGAAGAAAAACTATAAAAATAAAAATATTAATGAGTCATGCAACTTATCAGCGTCTGAGGCTTTACACACATAAAGAGAAAATTTTTTAAAAATTACTTCTGGTTAAAACAACTGTGCAAAAAACACAAATAGGGGTGTTATCTTAGGCCTCGCAAAAAATTAAATACCCTACACCGCGTACAAAAGTTTAAATGCGCTTGAGTCCTAAATTTTTATTAAATCCTAGTACCCGCGGCTTCGCACGCGCATGTCTCGCTGTATTTTTCATAATTAAATTATTTTCTTAATATCTTAATATCTCTTCAAAAGTAAAAAAAAAAACAATTGGAAAAGAGTTGTTCTTTAACATTCGAAATCATATACAAAGGATTCAAATGAGAAGAAAAAAACAACCATAATAACCCAGAATTTAAGAAGCAGTATAAGTAGAAGCGCCGAAAAATCAAGCAAAAATTTTTGAGAGAGGTTTTGCATAAACTTTTTCTTAAAAAAAAAGAATATTTAACTTTCAAAAATAAAAATTGGTATGCAGTATCCTTCTTTGGCACAAATATAATATTCTAAAAAGAAATTAGTAAAATCAATTCAGGTTATTGCACGCCAAAGCTTTACAAAGCAATTTTGTATGAATGATTTTACTTAAATAGTAAAGAAAATACAATCTCTTTCACTTCGTTGCGTGCGGACTGGTTTGATCAAACATACTCACATTAGATTTGACAACGTTTACCTAAATAGCAACCTTTGTAAAGTTTTGAAGCATATTATGTTTGTATGGGAAGCTCACGCACGCTCTTCGGAATCCTTCAACTTTTTATTTGCTACTAAATAAAATTATACTTTTTATTTCTGGTACCCTTACCTTAAATAACTTTTTCAGTGCAACGTTTTAAGGCTTTTGCTTCTATGAAGAGTGCCACGCCTACTTGTAGAAATTCGCCTAGTTCTTGTACAGAGGTTTTATGAATTATTCAAACTGTTTGTTTGAAATCTTGTTCCACTGACTAAAATAATTCTTTTAGTACAGCGTTTTGAAGCACGCCTTCTTGTTGAAATTTGCAAAATATTTGTCAGATACAACCTAGATGTTTCTTGCATTTTTGTAATATTTTATTCTATTATCTTAAAAAATTCCCTTAGTATAGCGATTTTGCATGTTTGAGAAGTGGCACGCCCTTTCGTCGAAATTCTCCAATTTTTTGTCCATATCGTGGTTAAGTTTCGAAGCTCGTTTGAGAAATTTGGTGGTTAATTTTCGTTGTTTGTTTGAGAAATTTGGTTACACTACATTCTCAATATAGCGTTTTAAATATTTTCCTTGTATGAGCAGTAGGCGTGTCTGTGAACAGATTTGCTCATTTTCAATTCAAAGAACTTTATTTAGATGTGTAGTCTTTGTGCTGAATTTCATTAAACCAACGTGAGGGGAGGGGGAGAGTTGGTTGGTGAGCAAAGCCCTCTAGTAGTTTAAAAAAAATTAAAAAATTTTTTTTTAGAAAATATTGTTTGCTTAAATATCATGCCAAATTGATTTGCTGCATTTATTTATTATTTTGAATATCAATAAATTATATCGCAGTTCGCAGCACAGTTGCTAGAAGCACCATATGCATATATGTATATGTAGAGTTATAAAAAAAAACGCTATTTTGTTTGTTACCTCCCTTAAAATGCCACATCCTGCCTTGAGCCACACTGTTGAATATACATTTGAAAAACTCAACTGTCGAGCTGTCAAGCAAATTTCAAAACAATAATTTTTTTTTTTAACATTTGGCTTGAATTATTAATATTTACTATCGTATCCAAATATTTCAATATATTTTTAGAGCGAATTTATCGTCATTTTTAACGTAAAAATATGTTTAAAATATATATTTTGTTTTCATCAATAAATCCCATACCATACAAACTTACAGCCCGACAATGGCTACCACAAATTCTAAACTACTTGACATATCAGCTGTCATAACAATTGCAAGTGTGCTGGCCTAGCAAATGTCAAAACATTAGAGTGGTGGAGCGAGTATTGTGTGTCAGCGTTGTTATAAATTTTCAATTCTTTTTTCAAATTGATTTAGGTTAAGTTATGTATTTTAGTGAAAAAAAAAACTTTATAGATTTTGTATAAAGTTAAGCTGAATTAAAGATATTTATTGTATAATATTTGACATAGCACTTGATAACAATGTAATACATACTCGCATTTTGTAGATTTAAAATTGAGGTTTTTGACTTTTATTCATAATGGGTAACTGTCAAATGCAGCAGCGCATAGGTAAACTTTTCATTGTGTTAAAATAATTTCTTTTTCTCTTTTTTTAATAATAAATTAATGTTTTTTTTTTTTTTTGAATAAATTTACCTGTGTGCGTTCTCTGATGTGCCTTCAGATGTGAACTTTTGGTGTAAACTTTTTTACAACCCAAAAATTGGCACTTGTGTATCCGGCGCTTTGCATCCGGACTGTGATCATGTTGACGCTGGTGATGTTTTGCTGTTACTGCAAATTAGAAAAAAAAAAAAATTAATTTAATTTTAGTTATAATTAAAATTTAAAATGGAAAATGAAATTTTTTAGTAAAATTCTCATAGAAATGTTAAAATGTACGCACTACTTTTTTGATGGTTAGCTATTAAAAAAATATGTTAAACAACACAGAATTTTTGAGACAAAATAGTTTTCTAGCTGAAGAAAAGAAAAGTCTTAAGTGTAGTTTCTTTTTAATTTAAGAGCAAATAGTGATAAAAGTAGTTAAAGCAACAAAATATAGAAACATTCATAAATATCAAAAGTAATGAAAAGATGAAAACAATCAAAAAGGAAAGCCAATAAAAGCTGAAAATTATGGGATTGTAATGTATCGCCAGATATTGAAAACCAAAAGGTGCCGACAGGTATTAAATATTCTAATATCGAAAAATGCAGAAAGTTCGGAATACGAATATATGCTACGAATACATGAAAAAAAAATAGAAAACTTAAAAGAGTTGATGAACTTTAAAAAATTGAAAAAAGCTGAAGATTTCAAAATTTTGAAAAAATTATAAAAATTGCAAAAAAAAATTCAAAAAGTATCGAAAAATATTAAAAAATCTTAAAAATATCAAAATTTTCAAAAATTGAAAAATTTCAAAAATTTACATAAAATAGAAAACTTAAAAAAATTGAAAAAAGCTGAAGAAGTACTAACTACTAAAAAAATTTATCGAAAAGTCACTAATGGTCAAAGTATAGATAAAACAATTAGCGTCGATAAGTATCGTGGAGGAGGTCCTAAAACTGTCTCTTGCCTATCATTTTCAATCACTTCACGGCCTTTTTTTTATGTCGGACGAAACATTTGATAATAGGACTATACTGATTTTTCATTCAGAGAATGACCGAAAGTCTTATGATGATGATACATTCCACAATACACAGGCTAACGTGTATCTCGGGAATCAATAGAGAATTTTAAAAAGGATGTGATTTCTCTCCGCTTTTTTATTGTTTGGCGATTGCTTTATTATTGATAATACTCTTCTATGCAGATCTTAATTCAGTAGCTTTTGCAGATAGCTTTCTATTTTAATGGCGAGGTCTTCTTTTAAAAACTATTATAATTACGCACAAGCAGTGGCGTCACTCAATAAAACCTTGGGGGGGGGGGAGAGTTATAGTTCCACCACCATTAGATGGTTTTATTGAATTGGTGTATTGAATAATAACTAGTATCAGATCCTTGGGTGGGTCAATGCCCTCCACTGCCCAACCAAATTGACGCTACTGCGCCCAAGCGATTCTTGTCTGCTTGAATAAAGCTTTCAGTCACTTTCAGTTAAACTATAAAAAATAATTTTACCCCACTCCGCTTTAAAGTGAAAGCGGAGTATCTCCTGTCTTTATTATGCATTACATGTGGTGCTATGGTATGGTTTAGCATCGGAAAATGTCTTCTAGGCTATCATGCTCATGTGTAGAATGGGTATATTAGTTCATATATGATATCGCTGTTACAATATGGTAAAAAAGGGAAATTTAGAATATTAGAATATTGTGTCACAGCCGTGCCTTTGGCATACTTAGACGAAAAACATTTAGACATATCGCTCATTTACTTCAAGACTGGCATAACTCAAAAAACGTGGTTTTTGAGTTAATGATGCAAAAGTATCGGCAATTTCATGTGTTATTTTGTGTAAAAAAATCAGAAAATCAGGTGAGAAGAGTTTATGTAGACATACTTTTCATGATTGTCATATAAAAAGTAACTTATTGAAAACTTTAAATGCGTTTTTCTCCCACTTTGTGTTTTTTGAATTTATGCCAGCCTTGCAGTAAATGAAGAACAGACTTTGAGAAAATATCTGGAACTGACCTTAAATTACTAAACGGCTTTGCCGTTGCTTTGCATCCAAAGCCTTCACTCTCAAATCAAATGTAAACTAGCTCTCGGTAATAAACATGCATCTACGTGACTCAACATAGGAGATGCTGTGGTATCACTATATAAATATGTATATTGATCCCTGTGTGACTACTAAGTCGCCACTCTAACCTAAGCTAAGACCTGCCTTACTCACTCACTATATCAGAATCGTTCCTTTCATCTGAAGAATCACCTAAGTTTATTGGTTGATGCTGCAAGATATCGCCAATCTGTGTTCTGGGACACTTAAGATAATGGGACAATTCATTTTCTGATCACCTATCGCTAAACATATGACAAATTCATATTCTTTTGCCATTAAGGCTACTCTCTGTGACTTCGTAAAAATGGAAGTTCTCGAGTTGATGCATAATGACGCAACGCATAAGTCTTGTTGCCTCTAATAGCAATGTTAAATTTCTGCTATCGCCATTTAGATGAAACTATTGGCTCTTTGTAAGCCTACAAACAGGACATTTTTATTTTCAAAACTACTTAAAAATTAATGACATGTCGGACAGGGCTCAGTGTTACTTCCTGTGAAGAGGATTAAAAGAGACAGAATTCTAATTTCTTAATGTCTGCCCTGTTCCTTCTTAAATCTGGCACAATATTTTCGATATTGATGTGTTAAGAGTTAAATAGCTGTACTGTTTGACACTACTGAGGTTCGTTGACAAAACTGAAAAACTTCACAACAAGAAGAAACAATATATACAGTATCACTATACTAAGGCATCTGCTACTTTCGCCTCCACGGTTAGCACCGGATCTATTTTTCTAACTGAAAATATTATCCAAAAAGGAAGTGCAGAAATATTTGCAAGAAATATAATTTATGAAGTGAAATACATTGTCATTCATATTCGTATCTTCTTGGTAAAAATCGTTTTGGTGCGACATTTTAAAAAAAAACAACAACAACAATAACAAAAATTGCTCTAAGATAAAATGAAATCCCTACAGACAAGATTTAACTAATTGACGCACATTACAAAAAAATTGACAACATGACTAATACGTCAAATTCATTTGTGCTGTCAGCAATGTCAAATACGAAAATGTCAAAATGTCATATGCACTCATTGTATAGCGCAAGAAAAGTGCCAAATTTTTTTCAAAACAGCCTATCACAAGTTACGTGTACTTACATGCTGTCACTTGTGGATTTTGTGGCGCAGTACCACGCTGAGCAATTTGCGCTGCAGTCACAACATTAGTAACATGTTGTTGTTGTTGTTGCTGCTGCTGCTGCTGTTGTTGCTGTTGTTGAACGGCACCGCTTAGCACAGACGCAGCTGTCACACCGTTGCTGCTTTGCACCTGTATCACGCGTGCCAAACTGATGCCAACATTTTGTTTACCTGTCGTTGTTAAACGTACGATGGCATTACGCGGAATGTTGCTATGCGTTTGTTGTTGTTGTTGTTGCTGCTGCTGCTGGTGATGATGTTCCGTATTGGTGGCAGCAGTTGCTGTTTGTATGCTAGCATGCGTTAAATGCGGATGATGATGATGTAGTTGTTGTTGTTGTTGCTGTTGTGTTAAAAGAGGAACTGTAGTTGCTGTTGTTGTATTGCTATTGCTGACGTTAGCAATTGATGACAACGTTGAATTTTTCACATTGTGTTGGCTAACAATTGTTGTTGCAACAGCAGTTGTTGTTGTTGTTGTTGGTGGTGCTAACGATACAGCAGCGGCAGTTGCTGTTGAAAAACGCAAAATGGCGGTTGTTGATGGCGAATGTTGCTGTTGTTGTTGTTGTTGACTCAAACGTTGCTGTTGCTGCTGTATTAGCGCAGCCAACTCATTGGAAGTCAACGTGCTGGCATCAATTTGTTGTTGCTGCTGTGTTGTAACAACAATTGCTGCTGGTGCGGGTGCTGATGACGACGAACTAATGCTGGTGCGTATTGATTCTGGTGATGATGGCGGCGTCAGTGTTGGCAACATATAATCATGATGATTGCTACTTGTGCTATGATTGTTGTTGTTGTTGTTGTTGTTGCAGCTACTGCTGTTGCTTTTCGTTGCAATCACGCGTAGTTTAATTGCCTTTTGCGTTAACGGACAATGTTGCGTTGCCGCTGTTGTTGTTGCTGTTGTTAATGCGCCAGTTGCTGGTAGTGTTGTTATTGTTGTTGCATTACTAACATATGTTGCCGCTAGTGCAGCTGTTGCTGCCGCACTTGATATCGCAGACATTTTCTCTTCACAACTATCTGAGTTAATGTCTTCTTCATCTTCATTGATGCGTTCCTTTTTTACGACCACCGAACAACTGAGCGACTGCTGTGATGAACTGCTGTCCCATGAAATGCCCGAACAAGAGGATGATACCGAACTTGTTGTTGAGATGGAATCTAAATTTTGTTCTTTGATTTTCAATTCTTCGAGTATACGTGCAGGTGCGGAGAAAATTTCCCAAGCTGAATCCAGCTCGGTGTGAATTTTTTTATACGACTGTAATTTGGGTTCATCGCGTAAGTAGCGCTCCAATTCGTAGCAGGTCTGAAAGAGAAAAACCATAAAAGAGAACATTGTTAGTTACTTTGAAATTTATTTTGGTAAATTAAATTTAAATAAAGTTATTTTTGTAGAAATTCTATTAAAATTTTTAATTTGTTTAAACAACAGAGTCACATAATGGCGTGGGTCTAGTAAGAAGGTTTTCTTTAAGTTCCAAGCTAAAATTTATTTCGCCTGAAACTCTTGTGCAAACAAGAAAAATTATTTATTATTTATTTCCAATTATAATGCCATAATTATACTGAATTTGTATTGGAATGAGTGGGGTATTGAATTTAATTGAATTTACAACACATTTACACTGTGAGTAAGGTAATGAAGCACGAAAAATATGCCTATTTAATATGCATATTCTTACTATCCTCCGGGTGATTTCTTACTACTTTGTAAATTATTCCCTTTGTTTTGCGAATGAGAAAATTCAACTTCAAAATTATGACACAATGAAAAAATTGTAAATAAATCTATGTAAACAAACCCTTTAAAATCAACTCCCCACCTTCTCAAATTAATTGTTGCCATAGCAAACAAAAGACAGAAAAGTTTTAAGCTATAGTGTAGCATGGTAACCCCTTTTAATGTGTGAGATGAAGGGGGGCTCTATGTAGTTATTGCTATTACTCTGTAGTCGAGCAAATATTTACACAATGTCAAAAATAATAATAATGGCGATATAAACGAAGATGAGCAAAGGGGGTGACACACAAAAACATACACACACATAGGATGTATGTACATATGTAACGCTAAAGAAGGAATTTAAATCATATACAGATATATGCACATACGTACGACAATAATGTCTTCTATTTAGTGAAATATTAAAACAAAACATATACGCACATACGAAACACATACAAATCTACAAATATTGTTGACGTCATATTTGATGAAAACTACGTTTATTCCCAGCAAGCATTTTTCATCGTTATATTTCCATCGCTGTGGCGGTGATTACGAGCGCGTGCTAGCATATATTCTGATGCCTTGTGATAATTTCTTTGGGTCAGCCACTAACTAAAGTGTTTCGTACGTACATACATTGGCACATACACACGTATGCAATAAAACATTTTTTTACTTTATTGGATGATATTTCATTATTGCTTATTATATGTTACAATTTAATTTATAATCGAAAACTCTCCAAAAAATACTATCAAATTATAACGCATTGTAGCGTGTGATTTTTCAGAAATGCATAAGAGCAGGGGAACGTAAATAATAAATATATTCACTAATTGAGGTCAAAAAAATCACAATAAACGAAAAGACGAAAAGTTTTTTTTGCCGAGTATCATGGATATATGACATGATTTTTAATTTTGTAATTTTTATTTTAAAAATCAAAAGTAATGGTAATTTTGAATTTTTTACATTTTTCGATTAAAAAAATAATCGTAGCTTAGTATTTATTTTAAAGAGCCTTAATTGTAATTATGAAAAACGAAAACACGTTCATCTATAACGATTATGCAGCGGTTTCCATCATAAAATTCATAATCGTTACGGTTTCTACCTAAAAGTATGCAAAATAAATGAACTAATTTCATATGAACTCTTCCAAATGAGCTATAACTTCGTTGCCTGAAAAGTTTAAAATTTTCTAAGTGTTCGCTGGGCCTTACTGTGACAGCGTTATAAGTTTCAATTTGCCTTTGTGCATATTAAATAAACGAAAACACGCATATTACATATAAACATCACTTATGTTGCAATTAACTTATGATCAAAAATTAATATCAGCTACAATGTATGTAAAGTGACGTTTATCTACATAAACAACGTTTATTACATGAGTGTATGTAACCAAATTATGTTATATAAGTAGGCGAATATAATTTTCTAATAAAATTCAGTTTTGAACACAAAATTTGCGCATTATCAAATTGGTATTATTAGAAATACTAAAAAGTTTCACAGATTTTTGAATTATCCAACGACGAGTTTTCGAATGCTTGATTTTTTAAGTTTATCAAAAATAAAAAACTATGGCGGAAAGCTGATACTGTCTGGTACAGTCTGATATCAATTTCAAATATAAGCTCAAATATTTCCGAAAAAAAATTCCAATAATGAAAAATAAAATTTTTAAATAATTTTTTTAAATTATTTCAGCCTGTTAAGTAGCTTTGTCCAAAACTAAAGCTAGCAAGAATTTATTCCGTATAATGAGTTAGGCCACATACAACGCGATCGTATACTCTTCACCGACGAATTCCCAGTCGAACAGTTTCCTAAACTTAATCGACAGAACTTTCAGCCCCATTCAAAGGTCAAAGCTAGCAACATAAAAATAAAAGTTGGTGGATGAATCCACTACATACTGTACGAGCTTTACGCTGACATTGACATAGTCAAGCGACGACGAAGAGAAAGACCATGCCTCCGATGGAAAAGTCAGGGCAACGAAACCCTATCCACGCTTGGTATGACTGATTGCAGATGACACGCGCGAAAAAGAGGCGCCTGAAAACAGATTTTGAGGTCGGCCGTAACGCGACAACAACGGGTTGTTATGGCCACCCAAGTAAGTAAGTGAATAGTTCAAAGGCCAAAGCAAGGCTTAAAAATAATAATTGGTGGATGAATCAGTACTTATGGCAAATCTGATCTCATAATCGTTGACAAAAAGTATATTGTAAACAGAGAATACTTTAGGAGAAAAAATTGCCCGCTTATGCAAAACGCTATAAAAAAAATAACAGTTTTTTGGACGATTTAGAGCCATTTTTATGCAAAATACATATAGCAAAATGCCTTACCGCAAATGCGAGCATTATGGCTGCGAAATTTTCTTCGGACAGATGTGAACTGAGTCGCTTGAAAATTCTCCGGATTTAAATACAATAGAAAATTTTTGGCTTAGGATTCAACAGTCAATCTATAGACACTCAAAACAAAAAAAAAAGAGACCATGAAATTGCCAGAGCTAAGCAGCACTGGAACGCTATAACGGGCGATGATGTAGTTGTTTTTTGCGAAAGCTTTAGGTGTTGAAAATCTCTTGGCATGCAAATTAAGGCCTTCACACTTAAAGCTGTACAAAATATATTTTTGAAAAATCTGGATGGGTTTAGATTTTAAATACACTTAACATATATGGTGTACAGAAACTTTTGGACCCCCCTACAGTATAGATAAGAAAGCTGTACAATAAATTTAAATTTAATTCTTTTAGAAAAATTTAAATTTCATCGTCTGGATTCAACAATCTCCGAAATATTGACTGAGCTTGTCTGCATGTGTACTTATGTGTGTGAGTTTGTTAATAAAACCATTGCATAATTTAAGGTACTTACTATTACAAACACAATAAGCTGCATCTGAAACAAAAGCAACTACGTACATATCATATTTAGAGAGACTCACAAAAGCTTTTTTGTGGCTTTAGCGATTACAACAACAATATGTAATAAATGCTAAGTTTAACATATTGCAATACTGCAACAACAACAATAATGATTTTTGTTAAACAAATTTAACATACAAAACGGGTCGCAAGAGCATACATACAAGCCAAGCAACCCAGCAAACATTTTTAAGCATGAATTTTATTCAGCGAGCGATGTGATGGTTTTGTTCGCGCGCGATTTTATATTCTGAAGTCAACGATATCTGGCTCTCCTGAAACATAAGGATGACTTTCAAATGATTAATGTGGTAGACGAATAAAAAACAATATACTCGTAAAAACGTCATTGGAAACAGAGAATTTCTGTTTAATTTTTTTTTTGTTTTTTGATTATATTAATTTAAATCTTCTAGTTGAGTAAAAAACTCATATACTGAATAACAGAAACTTCAACGATCTCCCGATATATTAACTGGGTGTGACTGTAGTCACTGAACAGAGCAAAGACAGACATGCATACATGTACAAATTAAGTTATATTTATTCAGCGTGGTATCTTTAACAAGTAAGCCCTTTATTTTATTACAAACAAAACTGTCAATATCTGTGCTTTTGTCATTGAACAAAATGTTGTCTTGTTAGGCGGCAAAATATGGCCACATACTTGTGTGTGTGTGTGTACGCACACTCTGCTGCAATGCAAACTTACACCTTCTTTTTTCTGGTTTGTTTGACGTTACGCATGTCAAGGGAAATCAATTTAATACTGACAATACTCATACCATTATCAATGCAACTCTATACATGCATAATATACATGTGCATAGACTTTGTATTTACGTATGTGTGTGCTAGTAAAAGTCAACTGGGCGTTTGTCGTTTGGGACAGAACACTAGCAAACAATTGGGAATTTTGTGTGCGATGTAGTTACCGCTGCGTTTTGTGCCATTGCACATTTTGTTGCAGCTTTTAAGGCGCCTATACTTGGGTGTTTGGGGAATTCACGATGTACTATACATTATACACATATATTGTGAACGTTTAAAGCGGAATTTAGTTGCATTTAACGTTTACGTAGTAGAAGAATTTAATTTAACGAATGCATGGAAATAAGCGCATTTGAAGCGAGACATTGTAATTCATTAGCTTAAGGATTATATTTTAATATATACAAATAATATTTTTTGTTTTAATTTAACGTCTAACATACATACATTGTTTTTTATATTTTTTTTTTTTTTTGAATATTTATAAAATGAAATCAAACTTTCATTTATAAGCAATTTTATTGAAAATATATTTTTTCAGAAATGTAAGCTTCAGTCATAAATAAAACAAAAAATGCTCAAAACAAAACATAACAAATCAATGCTCAAATTTTCACAATTACAAATAAACATGTGACATACCATAATTGCATAAGTTTTTACAAATTATCTGAATAATTGCGCAATAATAATGGTGAAATTTATTTATGAATTTTCTTATCTCATTATCAGCTATGTTATACTAGCACTTTCCAGTAAATAGCCAGTAATGCATTTAACACTAAATTATAAATTTTATTACCAGAATATTAATGTTTCATTTTTGGAGGAGAGAGAAGGAAGATGGCTATTAAAATTTTAAACTGATTTTAAAGCAAACGCTGTTTGTCTTGTATTCTTAGCCCAAATGTCTGCCAGTAAGTCTGGCGCTGCCATATTTTAATGATATATAAATTATGTTAAATTTACTAACAAGTGCCAGTGTATGTATGTATGTATATGTATTTAAACGTAAGTGTATAAAATTTTATTGCTTTTAATGGGCTTTCTTTCGTTTTTATCTGTCAAAGTTGTTGTACGTTTAAGAGCATACTTTTAGGGACACGTGTCGACCAGCAGCTGCAGCAGCCATTGAGGAAGTAAGAAAGTATCCATAAAAATAGACAGACAATAATTTTAATGTTATTAAAATGCGTTGTAAATGGCGCAATGGAAGCTGGACATTAGTAGAAAATGCTATTAAAAATAAACTTTACCGTGAGTCGAAGAAATGAAAATTTCGAAGGAGAGCGAAAATTTTGGCGGGCACATACATACCAAAATTTGTAAACATTCAAAATATTAAAAGCTTTTGTTGATGAACTTTATAAGTTGAATAATATTAATTTTGTGGAAAATGTTAATAAATGTGAACTGCAGTAAAATACATATGTCATATGTATGAAATTCATAATTTCTTAGAAATAGCATATTATTAGCAAGAGTTTTCGTATTGAATTGCTTAGGGCTCAAAATATTTCATATAATACTAAAAAGCAATAGTATAAAAAATGTTGCAAATATATTCACATGTTCTACGCAGCAGCCTTAACTTCAAAACAAACGAAAATTTTATTTAAATAAATAAACAAGTAAACTTAGGCAACACTTAAATTTGAAAAAAAAATACTTTTATAGCAAAACTCTCCAAACAGTTACTTAAAAATTGAAATTGACATTCAACAATTATTTTAAGAAGCAAGTAGTAAAAACGCTGTTTCAAACCTACCCGCTTTTATTTCTCAGAAGCCAGTTTTTGAAAATCTTTCAAAACTCAATAAGAACAAAAAATAATTTCTTATGAGGTATAACAACTAACTGCGAGGATTTTCAATGATGGAAAGATTAACAAAATTTTGCATAAGAAATCTCAATTTATCTTCAGCAGTCCTTGACTGAAAACAATTTCAAAAATCAGCTAATTCGTACGAAGTATTCCGAAGTATTCTAAATCTTGCGTTCACAGTATGCAAAATTTTTTTAAAAAAATTTTTTTCAAATATTAATTTATATGCAATCAACAGCTTAGTATAATACATTTTAATAATAAAATCATTTCCATTATTCATAATAGCTAAGTATTTAGTTTCAGCTTAACATAAATCTAAGGCTCGTTAAATCAGCACAATATTTTGCTTAGCAATAAGCTGTGGTGTAATAAATTTACAGTCGATTTAATTAGCTACAAATCCCTTAATGTAGGCAACATAATTCATAATCAAACAATACTTAAATAGCTACCACTTTTACATTAAAGGTGCAGTCACGACTCTGCTATTGTTATTGTTAACCTGAGATTTTAGTATTTAGCGAAGTTGATAAATTGTGGATTTACTTTGCGGATTTTGTGAAACTGACATTTACAATGCTAAGATTTGTGTCTTCTTTTGATAATAAAGGCTTAAAGTTGACGTGAAATAAGGAGGATTTGTAATAATAATTTCATTTTCTAAGGAAAATATTCAGAAGCAACAAAGGTGAATTTGCGTCCTTCGGAAAAGAGTTTTTTCACAGCTGGCTTTTTTGGTGAAACATTTACAAATTTGATGTAGAATACGATTTTAATAAACAGAAACTGAAATTGTTGATAATTTCAAGCTACTTAGCTGGAGTTGAGATATTTTTTTTCAAAGCGAAAACGATAATTTAAGGATTAAATTACTATTCATATTCATAAAACACAGTCCAAATTTTTTCGTTTTCATCGCAATATTCGCATAAGTCGCATATTTTCAGGATTAAAAATTAGAGAAGAAACGAAACGAATTGTGATAGATAAAGTGGTCATAAATTCATCACATGTAAAGTTTAAAAATTTTCCGAATACTGTTTCGTTATGTTCATAATAAATTTAATCATGCGCCTAGAAGCACTCCACAAAATACCGCTTTAAATGTAGCAACTCAAATACAAAATAGTTTATTAAGTGTAAATTAAAAAAAAAAAATCAAAATTCAACATGTTACAGTGAGAGCTCCAACAACTTCTTGTATAAATTAAATTAATAACAAAAATAAATTAAATTTTTTTTTGTCATCAGTTCCGAAGAGAAACAATGATGACATAACTTACTGGTGTGAAAATAAGCAGCAATTAAATTTGTTTTTAACTTCTTTCTTTTGATGCCATTCCTACAATACGCAAAAATTATATAGAATAAATAAGGCAAGTGTTTTAAAAGAAATGAATAAATTCCCTTTGAGCTCATAAGTAGGCAGCGACAATTTTATTTTCACACTTCAGTAAATTTAAAAAAAAGTTTTCGCTTCCCATTTCACCTTTATTTTGTTTTCTTTTACGTTCATGTTATTGGTACACACAAACAATTGCATATTCAATGCGCTATTGTGTGTGTGTATATGTATGTTCACCAGTCCATAGTCCAACTTCATTACCGAACAGCAAAGTTTTTTACGTTGAAATGAAATCACGTAATCAGCTTAAATTTACGCAGATATCCTTACAGTGAGTGTTGCGACTTATCAACGATTTTCTACGAAGCGGCAACAACAACGCCAACAATAATATTTTAACACACTAACACAAGAACACAGTACGTATTTACACACAGGCATTAATTTGCCAACAGCACAAAGGCGAGACACAAGAGAAATAAAATGAGGCCAAAAACTAACTTTTATTTCGTAACTTAATTTTTTCTTATATATTTCGACTTTTACTTAACTGCTAAAACGATTAAGTAATTTTATTCTACGTTTTTTTTTTCTTCATGCTTTACGATGAAATTTTTTGACAAATGTCTGAAACATGACATTCGTGACCGTTTGTTATTCAAGTTGCAAAGTTTGTTAGTGCGAGAGCATTGAGATGGGACGCGATGGCTGCACATAAAGAGCTTCTATTTAAAGCTGCTGGCTAGCGCTGTTGAATGAAACAAATTGTACTTAGCAAAGCAGAAAAGCTATGAATTTACTTTATTTGGTCAATTGATGAAACTCAAAGCATCATTTTAGGCGTTAACGAAATAAAAACGAGAAACTTTTCTACATTTCTACGCTTAATTTTGTGTTACGGCCGTAAGTTGTTCATGTCGCTTTGTTTCTTCCATTTCCATTTTTACGATTCAACAGCACGTAACGTTAACAAGTGCTGCTTGTCATAAAATAGCGGTAAATTCGTTTTTGAAGAACTTTAAATGACATTTTCATGTCTAGCGGCCTATAAGTATGCAACGTATAAAATTGTGCCACATTGTAGAAGCACAAACTTATTATGAATTATGACTAATAAAGTTAAGATATATAAATTTTGTTGTAAAAATAACACCTCAAAATGTGTTACACATACCTTTCAAAAGTAAAACCTAAAAGTATGCTTTACTTTTTGTGCTACCATTCCAAACACCATAGCATAACATGCCTTTGAACTTGTCAAGATCATGAGTTGTGATTTGTTAGCTTACCCCAATTGCCAATTTTTATTTTTTTTTCCCCTACCTACTAATAATAACGACATAAATTACTTTTTGCACTTTCTTTATCAAGCCACAAAGTATGCTATAAAAATGAAAAGTCGAAAAATTTTTTAAATTGCTGGAAATTTAAACTTTTCTTTTTCAGTAGTAAGCAGCAAAATTTTCGATGATTTGCTACAGACAGTTGTTGTTGTTGTTGTTACTTTCTTGATTTACTTTACACCTGACAAAACTGGAAATACAAAAAGGCAAAATAAAAAAATAAATTTTCTGATAGCTTTGCAAACAAACATTGAAATGGGTTCGTTTCGGTAGTTTTTTTTTTCTCGCTTCACCTTATTGGATATTTTCAAATAAATTACATTTTTACGGATCATATATCAAAAGTTTAATATGTGTTTAGTTGCTGTTCTATTGGTATACTAAGTAGAATCACACCCTTGCTTGAACTCAAACACTAAGTTGCCTATTTTGAAAAGTAGGGTGGGGTTAAATTCATTGTATACAAAGTGAATAAAAATGGACAGAGCGTAAATAGTAAACCATTTTAGAAAATCAATAGAAACTAAAATTAGTTTTTTTTTGTTTTAATGGTTTTAGTGGGTGTGTAGGCGTCATAAAAATTTAAGCCGATAAAAAAACCTTATTTCATGATAAATAAAAATATGTAAAATATGCCCTAATTTTATATAACAAGCTTAAATAATTTCAATGAAACATAATCCACAAAAATTCAACAAAAGCACATGGTGACAAATTGCTAATAACCAAATTATTTAACTAAACAGCACTTGCATTCGTTAAGTTTTGTAAATTTCAAAATTATTTTGCATGCATTCTTTGTGTTTAAATAGTGAGTTACGAATTCTGCATTGCTACTATTACTCTGACAACTATAATCCAATGTAATTGCAATGTTATACTGCTACTCAAAACATACATTTTGGCATTTGCCACATTTGCTAAATTTCGTTAATTGTAGAAATTATGTTTGCGAAAAATCATTATCATCATCAGCAAAAGATAGCGACAGATATACATACATACATACGTATCTGCTTTTCCAAAGTCTATATGTTATGAATTTTTGGTAGAAATATTTTGTGGTAATGCGTGCAAAATTTTGCAACAACAGCCATGGCAAAAACTACAACAAAAGTTATATCAAATGAAAATTATAATGATTTGCGTAATTTTCAAGTGTCGCCTAGAGGTATGCAGCAAAACCAAATTATGCGCTAATAAAGCACCGTGTTGCTTGCGCATGGTGTTGATGTTTAATTTTAATAGCTCAATAATAATTATCGCCGTAACAGCAACAACAACAACAATAAATACCGCTGAAAAATTTTTACAGAAACGAGAGCTTATTATCATCGTCATCATAATCTGTCATAATAATAAGTGAGTGTAATTAAAAGCAAAGGTGATTTTGAAAAGTTACACGGGAGGAAGTGCTTACTTTTAATTTGCTGTGAAAAAAAATGGCTGTTTTATTAAATTTTAAAAATCGTTTTAATATATGTTTCTTAATTTAAAAGTGTTTTACTTGAGGCATACGTGCATTAATAGTAGATCAACATATGTTTACAACATGCCACTTTAAAACAATTCGTAGCTTTATTTAAATTCTAAATTAATAGACAAAAAATTCGCTTAGTAAAAAAATCACATGAAAAATAAAAAAAATTATGCTAATTAACTTTTAATCATAAAATAACATAATAAAACATAAATTCAATTAAAAAAAAATAAAATGAAATGAAATGAAATGAAATGAAATGAAATGAAATGAAATGAAATGAAATAAAATAAAATAACTTTGCAAGTCAGGAGTTATTTTGGCTATAAATTGGGCTAGAATGGTAGATAAGTTATACCAAAATTAAAACTTTTTTTGGTATTTAAGTGAAATTTGCTTTCAAAAGCTGTCAATATTTTGTCTGCACTAAAGTATGCTATGTTTTATTGGCTATAAATAAAAATTACCCATTAATATGAGAAATTATTTTTTTAAGCTTAAGAGAAAAATAACGCATTCGAGATAATATTGTATTCGAATATCTTATGCAATGAAAAAAAAAAACAATGAATCATTGCATACTTCTGTGCTATGCGCTTACATATACTTTTTGCATAGTTTTAAATGCTGATTACGTACCTTCATGAAAGGAAATATTTTTAAAAAGTTTAAAAAAAAATACTCTACACTCAAACTAATCGCGCGGAATGTAAAATTTTACAACATTTTCTGAGTTGTTGTTATTGGTTCCTACAAATTTGTGTGCATACGAAAGCGTTCTTTTATGCGCCAAAAATGCTGCCACACATTTATCAACTCACATGAATGGAATTGCTTTGCTTTGCTTCTGCTGATTCATAACCCATTATAATTTGAGCTAGCACTAACTGTTATTGTGAGTTGTTGTTTTTGCTGTTGTTGTTGTTGTCGTTGTCATAAATCCTTTAGCATTGCGTCATTGCTGTTGTTGTTTTAATTCCTTCTATTGCAACACATATTTCATGCATTTGACTTGGAAAGAATTTATGTTTTGCAATTACAAAAATTTGGAATTGAAGATTATAGAGATTTGCTGCATGAAATACTTAGCACAAAAAAAATTGTAAAAAATAACTGTTTAAGTTTTAGTATGCAAATTTTAATTGCATATATACTAACAGTTTGTTTCGAAATATTTTCTTGAATATAAATAGCAATAAACAAAAGTTAAAGAGCTCACGCTTTATGTGCATTCAAAATATTTTGTAGCATAGCTTTAAGCGCATTTTCTTATAAATGAGTTTTTCGGTTAGACAGCAGGTATTTTCTATTAAAAGTTTTTAAGCTTCAACAATTTTTAAAGTTATTTTCTCAAACGAACTTAAGTTTTTCTTCATTTACAATTAAAATTGCATCATCTACAAAAGAAAAATTGCATACTTTTTGAGAAAAAAAAATGAAAAAAATATTTCTATCGTTTTCTACTTTGTACGCTGATGCCATTACAATTCATTCTATTTATTACAATTTTTCTAGAACATTTACTTCAGTAGCAGCCAAAAGAAATGCTGTCAACTTTACGTTTCGCTGGCCAAAAGCCAGTGCAACCAAATTATGGACGAAAAAAAAAGTTCTGCGAATAAAACTAAAAACCAAATTGTACAAACAACTTAACCAATGCAGAAAATTGAGCAATTTCCGTTTACACAAAAATACAATAAACAACAACAAAGAAAGTTGCACAAAATGAGAAGCTTTTGAGGGGGAAAAAAATTTGTGCGCACAAAAAATACCAGCAAAGTGGTAACATTGGTAATAAGAAAATACACACACAAAAAAAAACTTATTTTCAATTTCGAATAATGCAAGAAGAAATCACCAAACTTTTTGGCTCTCGTTACTTTGTGCGTTGGTAACTAACGACTGTTTGGGTCAATCATTAACCCGGAAGGCGGTCAAATAAAACAGCAAACTTGCAATCTTATGCATTCGTAAATTGTGTTACAAACTGTAAAAGTTTAGCAAATAAATTCTTTTCTAAATTAAATTATGGCAAATTTTTTACCCACAGAAGAAAAATTGGAGAATAAGAAAACGTCAACGGATACGGAAACCACAATTTAAAAGTGACCATTAAACGTTAAGTTAGTGGAGCGAAAAGAATGAAAGAAAATAAAATTTAACAAAAAAAAAAAAAAAACAATTCAATTTACTCCCATTGGTTTTATATTTGATAGAGGTGACCATATGTTAAGTTTTCTGCATAAGGGTAAAATGAGTAGATTAAAATTTTGTTGTTATTTGATGAACGAACAATGATTTCTAATGAAGCGCAAAATTTCAAGCCATAGTTTTTTGGGGAAACACTAGTGGTATTCGTGAAAAAGCTAGAACAACTAAAGTTATGCTTCAAATTAACTAGTTTGGCCAAGGAAAAACTAGTTTATCCTAAAAACTAGTTTTGCTAGTGACATATATTATATATGCAATTTATCCTTCCTACCGAAATGTTTTTATCCTATTTTAATATGACTCAAAATTATATGCAGAAGCTTGATTCATAAGTTGAAAATTCGCCCATTATTGACAATATCAATAGAGTATAAATATGTTGAATTTTTGAAAAAGAATTTCTTTTTAAAAAGATTGAAAATAATGTTTTAATCTCTTTTGAAAATATTCGCCAAGATATTTGGTCACCATAGTTTATAAAACAGAAGCTTAAATCTTTATATAAATTAAATAAATAAGTAAAAGCTAAAGTTTGTGAAATAAATCTTTTAAGATGGGGTGGCTGGTATGACAATAACAACAAAATAATATAACGACATGTAAATAAAAATAAAACAAAACAAAACAAAGTTTAATTTTTTCTCTGTTCTATTTCAAAAGTTATTAGTTAAAGAAACAAAAAAACAAAAACTTTTAGTAACTTGAAAATACGAGCTAAAACAACAAGAGCATAAATATTGGCAGCATTACCACTCGCTCTTTTAACATTAACAATAACAGACGACACACTGTGTGAGTACAAGTAATGATTTTGATAATGCGTGAACTTTCTGTACACACATTCACCTATGAAGCGCAAATGTTTAGTTGTTTGCTTCAATACATAGGATTTTTCAGTAAATAGGAATTTTTTTTTTTTTTTTGATATTTTATAGAGTTTCGAAATTTTTTTTGTTATAAAAATTAAATAATTTTGGCAATAAAATTTTATTTAAATGACGCGAAAATTGTCTCTGCTAGTAATTACGTGAGGTTTGCCACAGCCCACCTCATTGACGACGGGTTAAATTAAATTGTTGTATATCAAAAAAAATCTGCGCAACTAAGGTTTTTATTTTCATAAAAAACGTGTGTCCCAAAAGAGTTAATAAATAATAAAATGAAATTAAAACAAGCACTCAGTATTTAGTTTAGTTTTTTAAGTTTTACAAAGAGAATTTAATAAATTTTCATGAATAATGAACTTGAATATATTTTTTTGACTCGCCGTTCATGCACATCTCTTTTTTGGAACGACGTGATTAAAAGAATTTTTGATTCAATATGACCGCTTGAGTTCGAACACTTTCGACATGTTTTCAATTTTGTACAATTTATTTATTTTGACTATGTATAACTTAACCCAGCAGTTCCCAGAAAAAAAAAATTTTTTTTCATGCGAGTTTGGAAAATTCACTAAAAAATAATGCATTTTGCTAAAAAAAAATTTAAAAAAAATTTGATTTTGTTTAATGAGAATGTTTACACCAAAAAAAAATCAAAAATGTCAACACCGACTACCTTATTTGTTGGTAAAAAATAACAATCTGCAGAGTTCAAATATTGTATGAAATTTCATACGCTGGGTATTGCTGGGTTACGAGAAGAATAGAAATCTAAATAATTTTGGCAACAAAAAAAACCTCTTATTATGAATTTGGTATGTCTTAATGAATTTAAAGTTCATATAAGAAAATGTTTTATTATGTCCACACGGAACTCTTTCAACGTACAAGATCATTAGAGAGTGCCTTCAATTCTCTCCAACATTTCCCCAATTCACGTATTTTCTGCTCTAGCGATCGCATTCACTATGATCTAGAACGGCCGCGTTTTCTACTGCCTTGAGGATGCTACATCAGTCTGCTGATTGCAGCAGAATTCAATTGAAGATTTTCGCAACGGCTTTCCAACATATTTCTACTTTCACAATTTGACTTGAATAGAAGTCAGATCTTGATATCTGTAAGCAATTTGACATTGAAAATGGTCTTGGGATTTTTTCAAAATTTAGCGAAGACAGGTGTGTTAGGTGTGAACAAAAAAAAAAAAAATTTCAAAATCAATCGAATTTTAACGTTAGAACATTCATCTATTTTCTATTAAAGAATCTCCTTCACTATTTTGTTAATAATCTGTTTTTGTATCTAAGAGTTCATTAACATAAACTGAAGAAATGTAGATTGCATTTCAGCGACATATTGACTCGAGGGTTTTTTAATTAAAAAAATTGCCATAAATTCGTACTCAGCTATCAAAAAATATCATTTTGAATGAATTTTTTCAAAAGATATTAAACATAGGAACATTGTGTAACCGCGTTCTACCAACTGAGTGGCAGTCTTTGCCAGCGGCATTGTGTGAAAAGTGCGCAGCTGAGTGAAAATTTTGTTACGTTACCTTACGTAGTATTAGGTCACCTCAAGTGCATAAGAAAAACTAATGAGCATCCATTAACTGCTAATGTTGGTCAATATGCATAGCTTTTAAATTAGGTATGGTACAGACACAGTAACAGAAATATATAGCAATAAACATAAGTAAAAACAATAAAAAAATAAATAATTTTATCCTACCTTATTTACTCAAGAGCTTAGAAAATTAAACCACAAATGTAATAAATTTTTTTCGAAATTCAAATTTTTTTTATTACTCATAAACACAGTAAATCATCAACATTAACGTCATCAGCAGCAATAAGAACGTGTAACTATGCCAATAGAAAAAGCAGCAAAAACACAATGCAGCAGCAGCAGCAGTTAATCGTTCAAGGCAAACCAGCTTTGCTATCAAATTCTCGTTGATGTTGCTATTGCCGTTGTTGTCTATAAAGCAATTCTTTGGCATTTTATATGCAACATTGACAAGCTGTTGTAGCAGCCATTATAATGGTTTTTTTTTCATTGCTATTTTATCCATTTTAGGCAAGTAGCTCTTTTGTTAGCTAAGAAAATCGCAGCTGCATTCCTGAGACAAACACTACGAGCATAACTATCTTTTTTTTTTTCTAATTTAAGCGCGAAAATTGTTGCCACTTTGCAGTTGCAAAGAAAAAAACAACTGCACATTACTTAGATTGCGATTTGAGATGGTTTACTTTGTTATTGCAAAAGTATGAACTTTGTTTTTTTTTTGTATATAGCTGCACCTGTATGCTTTTGGCTTTGTTTCATTTATTTCTTAGCCAAATGGCTTGGTTAAAAAGCTTTCAAAATGTCATTTTGGCATTAATTTTATTTCTCGTGATTTATTTGTTGCTGTTGAGTTATCTTTAATGTGAAGCCTTTGTTCTTTTATGACATTGACTTTTGGCATACGACTTTGTGCACCTGTGTCAGAGAGATGAAACATAAATATCAGCATTATCAACGGTTTGACCTCACAACATAAATTGCTCAAATTTATTTTTAAAGACATTAAATATGTTGTTAATAAAATTTGTAGGAAACAATTTAAAGATATCAACTTTTTTTTTTATTGCTTTTTTTTTAATTTGATTTTTTCAACAAGTATTAATTTCTCTTCGAACATTTGCTATTAATGTCCAAGGTCCTTATATGAGTAAATAAATTGCCAAAATTAACTTGACTAATTATACTTTACAAAAAAAAAAAATTAAATGTCATGTCTAATGGTTAGGGTGCCGGTGAGCGAAATTTTTATATGACTCAAAAAACAATCACTGCTATTGCGTTGCCTCTGCGTTATTAAATGACAGCCCTTTAAGACCTTTAAAAGATTCCATACAAAATTTCTTAGCAACGCTTTTTATTTTGCATAATTTGTCTAAGCACAGAAACAGCTAAATGCAAGAGGCAGACGTTTTTGTTGCTGCGCATAAGAGTAATACAGTTTTTTTCAAAATTTTATGATACATGCTATATTACATGATAAGTGATTTAATTGTCAGGCAGATTGCGATAATCTTAAAGATTATGTCATTGGAAAAGAAATAAACAACATCTGCCACTTAATTATTGCTACATTTAAAAATTTAAATATTACAAATTAAAATAAAAATTGAAAAATCTTTTTATAGCATCTGCCTCTGGGCTAACTAGTTTTTTTTTGCTTATAAAAATAGAAAAGGCAGACGATTCCAGCGCTAGTATTTCGAAGGCAGACTTTTTGAGTAGGTAGCTTTTCAACTATTTAATTAAATTTATTCGGAAAAATTTGGTGTCGCGAAAAGGAATATACGAAGTTGACCAAAATCGACAATTTCGACATGTGCAACCTCATATCTTTTGCAAGAGCAGAGACTTACACGTCTGCTTCTCTTATTTTCAGCTTCTCGGTGTTATTTTGAAAAAAAAAACAATAGAATGAGTTAATAGTTTTGTTCTTTTCTACATAATAACAATTGCAATGTGGCGGTCTGCCTTTTATATATCTGTAATCTATGTAAACTATGTTCGTGTGTTGTAAAATCTATAAAATTTATATAAAACTTGCTTATACGAAAATGGTTTGTAACGCTTTGGCGCAAAATATACAGAACCGATTTTAATAGTTTCTTTTTTAAAACCACATATTTATGCTAAAAAACGTTATTGCATGCTTATTTTTTTTTAATTAAGTTTTTTTTTTAGAATTAAACTTTTGCAAAACCTCACAGAAAAATTCTTGTTTGATTTTTAGCTGCTAATGCTGCTTTTTGAATTCTGTGTTGTTTTTGTTGCTTTTTTTCGTTCTCATTGGTACCGTTTGTAATTGAAACAACCTCTTTATCAAGAATAACGCTGTTTTAGTTATTTTTTGTTACTTTTGATTAGAAAATATAGAATGATACGAGAGAGAGTAATTTCATAATGAAAAACAAACGCATGCAGTCCTTCGCAACGTCCTCTTTCAACAATTTTGCGGAAAACTCATTATTTGAAATTTATCATATTCAGCTGAAAACATGACACTAAAAACCTCTTTCACTATTATCTTCAATTTGCTATAACTCATTTAATATTTTATAAAATGAGTCCAACAAATTCAAGGTAAAAAGTATTGAAACTAAAAATTTTTCAGCTAAATATATAAAATATATTGAAACCAATTGCATCAATTAATAAATATTCATATGAATGAAATGAATGCCATTATTTAGAGATACATAGATAAACATTATATTAGGATATATAGAAAAGTAAATTTTTAATTTTTTTGTGCTGTTTAACACAGGATTTGCAATAATTTGTTTCTATGTTAACGATAAAAACTCAATTTTCATTTCATTCCTTTTAAAGAACACATAAGAGCTCTTTAAATATTTTGCTGATTTTTTTTTTATAAGCATTGCATTTTCTTAGGAAATATCTCATTTAAAGTAAAGTATTTATACAGATGTTTTAGAGAGTAATAGAGCTTAATTTCAAAAGATTTGAATTTCATGCGGTGTAAAATTAAGTCAATATATTTTTTTTTCCTTCTTGCTTGCTACCTTAATGTAAACTGACAAAATACCGTTAGAAAAAGTAACACAAGCCGCCCGCACCCTAGAGCACAAGTCTAGGCCCACTGCTTTAAAATAAATTTTCATTTGTTACGCATTAATTGATTTACGATGTTTATTCAGCTGCTGCTGTTGCTGTTTGCTGTTGCTTTTCCAACGTTGCCGCGTGTTTTAACAAAAAAACAAAAAAAAAAAATTAAATCAAGATGAATACATAGAATTTAGCGCATAGAGGTATAGAAATTCAATTTTTCCTTTTATACATATACTAAAAAATAAGAAGGAATAGAAAAGAAAATTCAAATTTTAATTGAATCTTTGGCACAGAAATTCACATACATACATATATCTTGATATACATAGATACATGAAAATAAGAAAAAATTACACAAATTTACATATCTGAATAAAATACATACAAAAGGAATGTAAACGCATTAGGGTGATTGATTTTGTTTGAGAGAAAAAATCGTAGCTAACCATTTGATAGCTCATTTTATAGAAGAAAAAAAAATGGCACTAAATGGTGTTATTAGATATAAGTTGATAAAATTTTTTATACTATATATAACTTAATAAGTATGCAGAAAAAAACAAATACTCAACCTTAGACGTTGCAATATCCTGGCGTGATGGCCCAATTTCGAAAACAGAATTACCGTATAAATGGAAATGATCCTTAGATACCCAGTAATATTCATGAACTCCTTATCGGACCAAAAATATTGGTCGGCAAATTTAAACTTTCGGTATGTAATGGCAAGCGACTAGGTGTGTTTGATAAATGTTTGCACGCTTAGCACTACTCTGTGCTCAAAAGTTGTCTATCACGTATAGTTTTAGAGAAAATGGGGGTTGAAACCCCCAAAAAAGGCGTTTTAAGTAGTTTTTGTAAAACCAAGAGGATGCGGTTGAATTTTGTTTTGCTAGGAGTGAAAAAAAAATTACAGGCATCAATTTGAGACATTTTAGAAGGATGTAGAGCTCCGGGTTTAGTGGCCACGGTTATCCAAAAATTGTCAAAAATGCCCTTTTTGGGGGGCATAGCACATATATAGCAGGATAATAATTAGATTTTCCATATAATCTACATACAAAACTAATAGGCTATGACGCCAGCTTTAAAATTCGAGCTGCAGAATTATTTTTCTTTAAACTTATTTTTTCCGTAGTTATCAGCACTAAAAAAAATAAATTTGAATCACCCTAATAAACATACGCCTAAGAGTATGCAAACATTTAATGCGGCATCAACGTACGATTAAATTTAATTATCTGCATGTTTATTAAAATGCTTATAAAACACGCACACATAAGTATATACACATATATGTACATACATACTTGCCAGAATACACACATGGCGCGCAAAATGGCGCAATTGGGATAGATTAAGATGTGTGCAATTTTGTGTGTATGTATGTATGTTTGTAGGCCCATCACACCCACGTGCTGCTTAACAAATACACATAATAAATAGAAGACATTTAAATTAATTATATGTGTTTAGTTGATATTCAAGTAGCTGCGCCTTATTGTATGCAATGAAGAAGTTTTTGTTGTTTTTTTCTTAAATAAAGTATGATGCAGTCAAAAAGGCATGCTTTTATTCCTTCTCTGTGTGCTGTTTTTCCAATCTTTCATTGGGCGTTAAGGTCTGCTATACTCGCATTGAAAATTAAGTTAGTAAAGCAGAGCCGGGGAAGACAAGGTAGATAGCTCTGACCTCGTTGTGAACTTTCCATTTTTAAAGAAATGATTTTGAAACGTTTGGATTTGATGAATGTTTGTCGATTTTCGAAAAGAAAAGTTGCTTTTTCCGGTATCTAAGAGAATCACCATTGAGACAGCTTAGAAAGACAAAATAAAAAAATTTTAGTCGGCCACTTCTCATAAGATCTTCATTTCAAACTGTTTGAAATTGCTTAATTTATTACCTTTCATTTGATGTTTTTGTATTTTAAATTTAATACCCATTTTCTTTACCTGCAAGAAAAGGGAAAAAAAAATTAATTAAATATATAGCTCAAATAGAAATGGTTGCACTGAAGCTTTAACAAGTTTGTTTATTAAAGCAGAGCAAAGTTAAAATAAATCCTTTAAGTAGATATAATACAACTGCAACAATGAGCACTTTTAGCTACATACAGCAAGAATGCGCCACAAACTATGCAATGTAACTAACGCTGTTCTAAATGCACTGCACTACGCTCTCTGTTGTGTAAGTGGAGTAATAACTTTGGTTTATTGCTGCAATATTGCAGATTTTATTGAAAAATAATAATAAAAGATAATGAAAATAACACTAATAATAATAATATCCTGTGGCGTTGCTATAGTTGGAAAGGATATTGGCAGTCATTGCTTAGCATTATGTAGCTACTTATCAGTAGTAGTAGCTACAGATAAAAATCTTAATAATAACAGACAGATGAAACACAGCATGATATCTGAAGCTGCACAGCAGGACCAAGAATGGGTGCAAAGTTCCTTTGGAAATATGCGAAAGATGCAACGCATATAATGAGTACTTCTTGCTATGTGAAATATATTGTCTTCAAACTTCACTCTCGAACAAGATATGTATACTAGTTGTTTTGACTTGCGTTAGCAGTTGTCTCATATATATTTATTAATCGGACAATTCCAATTCCAATTCCATTCGCTTCGAATTTATCCTTGCCACAGCCATTGGAAGACTTTTTACAAGCAAATAAATTCTAAGTACTGGCTCTCTACTAACCCTTAAGCATATTAAATGTTATTCCAGAGTTTAAAATTTTTTTTCACATAAAACTAACTTTAAATTAGTCTTCAAGGAGGCGGACTCTCGCCATTTCTATGTTTCTTCATTGTGAACTCACTGCAGCATGAGTTGTAGAACTTTGATTTTCAGGCTTAAGCTGCTATTGCGTCGGTGATAATTTTAGGGCGGTCCTTACGGATAGTATATATTAGGATGCAAGAGTTTCTTGGCAAGAACGAAAATTGGTGCGATCTGCAAGGTTTTTCGATGAACCCTAGTAAAAGTACTCTCATGTTTACTAGACGGGGTTAACAGAAAGTTCAGTCGCTTTTTTCTTTAAAAGGAGCTACTGTCGGAGCTGTCGTTTTTTATGAAAAAATACACTGTAGCTGTTCTCCAATGTGAAGTATCTGTGATTAACTCTGCACTAAAAACTGACAGGGAATATGCACGTCGAGCAGAAGGTTTTCCGCGCACTTAAGGTCTTCTGGCAGCGCAGACGAGATTTCGGCAAGATTAAGTGTCTGAAACCGGCTATACATTACTCTAATCAGACACATTGACACATACGCCTCTATAGAACTCTGATTAAGTCAACTGTGATATCGCTGGCCAGACTGCAAAGGAGTGTGTGTTAGAGTATCACCGGGACTATGAGTAACATATTAGGTAACGCTCTTAATGCCTTATTTGACTTGCTTCATCTGGAGATCTTAATCCAAAAGAAGGCAAGGACAGCTACGTGCCGGTACAAATTTAATGAAGACTTGCACGATAAAATTGATGTAGAGCACAGATATACACTCTGTCAGAACAGTCCGCTGTTTTTTGATGCCAATGGACAATGAGTTCAAGGCAAAACTCATCTGTGTAGCAAGGCAAAATCAGTTGATTTTATTTGAATTTTTGTGGTGCTACACACAATGAACTAACGGATAAATTGGCTAACCTGGGCTAAGAGGTCACTCTTATTGGTTCGGAGTTAGTCATGATTTAGCGAGCAGCAAACAGAAGTTGATCTGATCTTGGTACATGGAAAATTGAAAAATTTTTCGTGAAAGAACCGTCTTGGAAAGTAGCGTAGCTCTTAAGGTTAATCATAGGACATAATAAATTCAATAACTGTCTAAAATAGGTGTCATCACCGATCCAACATGCTAATCCTGTCTTGAGAATAACGAAACCACAGAAGTAGTGCTCTAGAGTTTCTTCCAACGCATCTTCCTATTTTTATTCACTTTCGTTTCCTTCATTGGGTCTAAGTACAACGATCTTTAGACTGGATACTACAGAAAGGCTTATATTCAGCTTGCCGATTACTTTAAACTTTAAAGCTTTAAATTAATATTTGCCGGAGTAAATTGCAGGAACTCTTCTCAATCGAAGAAATTTTATTGCTCTAAGATTAATCAAGGATTTATAGTTGACTACCTAATGATTTTTATTATAACTACTACGGTAAGGAGTTCCAACTCAATTTAACTTTCAGTTTCCATATAAGTGGTTCTCGTGTGTACTCAATTTACTGTCCAGCAGCTGAAGAGTAGATAGAAGTCTTGTTGTTCGCCAATTATATATTTTCGATTGTGAAAAATCGTTTGCATTTTACAAGCAGTTGAAAGTGCAGCTAGCCATAAAGAGCCTAAAATAAATGTCCAATTAACTCAAATTTTAAGAATAATGAGCAAAATTTTTATTAGATACATATATTTCATAATAAAATTTTGTTTTCAATTGATTCAGCGAGTTGTTAAATGGAATTTATTTTCATAGTTCTTCATTTAACAAATGAAGCAACGACTAAAACTTTGTAAATTTTGCCAGTTGCCATATAAACATCATGAGTGTAAACGTATTTTGTTGCATTTAAAGCCCATTGTTTTGGTATAAAAATAAATGATGCGTAAATAACGTCAATTGATTTGTTATTTTAAGGTTAACATAATTAACATTCAAGTCACGTAGTTGTAATAAATAAAAGCTTAAGATAAAAATAAAAATTTGCTTGTTTTGCCATTTAGCATGTTTCAGAAGATTGCCTTATTGTTGTTGTTATTTATAAGTTTTGCAAATATTGCAAGAGAAAAATAGTTTCAGGTTTTCTTTGAGTTGTGTTTTTTTTATAAACAATGTGAGTCATAGCTTACGACATATATTTTAAGCAGCAAAAAGTTTTAGCTCAGTTTTGAGCTAAGCTTAAAAGTTGGGTTTTCAAATCTTTGCAGGTGTAATTGTAAAGGATTCAAGACACATTTTGACGCTGAAAATATTGTCAGATTTTGCATATAAAGTACACTATTTACATATATCGAACATATCACGATTCATTAAAGCCAAAATATGTTCTCATACCAGTAAACATTTTTCAAATTATTGCGTGATAAAATGTTGATATATAAAAATTTAATTGCCGTAAATATGACGAGTAACAGTCCCTAGTTCTCATCGAAAATATTTTGAAGTAATATTTCGTTTTTCGTGAAATAATTCTCTATAAATTATATTTGATACCAAACTTATTCCCAATACAGTTTCTAAGCCAGCATTTGATTAAAATCCACCACACCAAAGTAGCAAAATTTATTCAAAAAAATAAATTCTATGCACATTCAACTAATATTCGCTCAAGCATATACAAGTACAAAGTATTAAATTCAAGTTTCAAGTGCCTGAGAGTATGGCAATTTCATTTGCTACTACTTTTGTAAGCGCCGCTTAAAAGTATGCCACATAATACGCGCTCTATTAAACATTATGCCAGCAATCAATATCTACCACTCAAAACTGCTTTAATTTGCATAACTTGACGTTCGTTGTACGGCATGTAATATTGGTTTGCTTTAATATGAAAACCATTACCTACTTTCCGGCGCTTAAAACTTCACAAAGAATAAACAAACATTTGCCGCGAAGGAAAAGAAAAACAAACGAAAAAAAAACGACAGTAAAACAAAAACAAAAAAACTGAAAACGGGAAAACGTTCTCAGAAATTGTGTCACAAATGACACTCAACGCAAGCGAGCATTTGAAGTGCAACCATTTGCAACCATTTTTGTACTTTCATTTGCCTCAAAGTATGCTATAAGAAGATACCGCCAGTGACAGCAGAACCAGCAGCAGCAGCAGCAGCTGTGGCTGTGGCTGTTAAAAACCACTGCGCACAAAGCGAGAAAACAGCGCTAGCAGCGCGCTCACACAGCGTGTCTCAGCACTAATTCGCTCGCCTGTACGCGTTGCTGAATTTAAATGAGGAATTAATGGTGAGCATTACATTAAGGATGGATAGAAATTTTTTCGTTTTATTTTTTTTTTTTTTGTGAACCGTTTTTTTTTGTTTTTTGCTTTTGACACCCAAAATTTTGCTATGGTTTCTATAATGCAGCCGCTATCGTATTCTGCTGTGTATAGTCAATCCCCCCTATTTGTTCGCTCAGTCACTTCATGCTTCGTTTCGAAAATTGAACACAAAATAAAATCTCGCCATGATAATAAATATAAAATTTGCCAACAGTATAAGGACTCAAGTGCTCATGGACATGGAGAAAAAAACAAAAAAACAAACAGAGATGATAAATGCTAAATTGTTCGTAAGCACAAAAATGTATAGAGTATATTTTTGAAATAATTTTACTGATGCAAATTTCCGCTAGTATGAACTTTATTGAATAGAATATGGTAAAAGTGTATATGTCAAAAGAATTTACAAAATTTAGTTATAAAAATTTGGTTTTAGATTTTAAAAACTTCTATTGAATGTTATTTGGTGTTAACGTATTTAACACAAATACTTAATAACAAAACAAAAATGTTGTTTAGGCGCTAACAAAATTTTGAGAATTAAGATAGTGCACCGCTGTACTCGTAAATTAAATGGTGGAGCTTAATAATAATACAAAATGTTATTGAATTGAGTTAAACTTTTTCATACAACTATAGTTAAATTTTATTCATTAACTTTTATGCTAAAATAATTTTTTCAGAGATAAAAAGCAAAGGTAAAAAATATTTTTCATTGATTTTGAGTGACGTGATATACTAAGTATATTGACCATTTCACGATAAATGCAACCTCTACCTTTTACAAAATTTTGTTCTAAGTATTAACAGATTAAAAAAAAAACAATTATGCCATATTCAACAGACTGCCAAATATTGGGGTTTATTTTGAAAATAACTTAAGGCACTTTTAGAAGTCAAAAACTTTCAAAGTTACATCCAAAAATTCTTATATTTTAAAATTTTAAAAATTGCATTTGAAATTCATTGGCTGTTCTCTACTAGTCATGAATCTAGTCACGGCAATTATTAACATTTTTTTATTCAAAAATCTCAAATTTAGTCAACTTTTGCACTAGAAATGAAACAAGGACCTTTACATTACTTACTATAGCTCGGTTTTTGGCTTACGTGTGCAAGCAATTTTATATATCACATTAAAAAGTAAAATATGTGAACATGATTACAGCGAAGAGATGCCATTTTCGGTATATGTATTTGTATTTTTTTCAGTATTCTGATAAATCGGAGTAAGTACGCTATACATATTTTTGGCACTTTCCGTACAAAGAAATTTTAGGTTAAGCTCCATTGACTAATGGTGCTACTTAACAAGGTCTTAAGTAAACTGAAAGAAAATGCAAGTCCACTAGAAAATACTGAAAACTTCAATGCAGACAATCGCTCTGTTATGAAGGGCACAACGGGTTTAAGTAAAGCTGAGGAAACAGTAATCTAATATTTTTGTCAATCGCTGTTTTTGACACATTTAAAATTTAATTGTCTTGGCTGCTCCAATTACTATTCTGAATTCCATTGATAATTTTATTGAAACGATAAATTAATATCTTATCAAGATCCTTATATAAAAATGCACTTCCTTTACGTTTCATATATTTTAAACAAGTGTACACAGCAGTCAATGTTATGCGCTCCCTGTCCATGTCCCTATTTTCAGCCACATACGCATACCTTTCCCCATCCTTATTTTCACCCATATCCCCATCGTTATCCCCAACCCTAACCATGTCCCCATTTCTCACCATATCCCCATCCTCATACCAATACCAATCTCCATCTCTACCCCTATCCTTATCCCCGTCTTAGATCGGCAGACATTGTTCTGATTGAAATAAATTTACTTGCTGGAAAACACAAATATGGTGTACATTTCCATACAAAACTCCGATACAAAACTCCCATACAAAACACAATTTTGGTTTTTTGCAATTTCCCGAATTTTCTTTCAAATTTTTTTGCAAACTTTCTTTTGCTATAAACCTTGCCTGATCAATTACAAAACCGACAAAACAAAGATTATTCAAATCGGTGGAGCCATTCTTGGGTCTTTGCGTGACTAATACACACGAATTCATTTTTATAATGAGCTCAACTTGAAAATTCAATCTGAGGACGCAAGTATGATTATTCTGTTTTTTAAAGACTTATTTTCCTTTTTCTGCTAGTTCCATGAATTTTACTAACGTTTTGGTAAATTTGTAGTTAAGACTTGAGAGCAAATTGAGAAATAGCTTGATAACTAATATTTAATATCATATGATTGCTGCTTAATGTTTCTTTATATTTAAATATAAAGTAGATGTAAGATTTTAAATATTGGGTGGTATTAATAAAAACTGAGTAAATGATGCTTTTACTCCGAAGTAAGAAAAACGAGTAAAGTAAAAGCTATCTGAGTAAAGTAAATGCTCTGAGTAAAAGCCTTTTTTGACTCTGTTATAGTTTTGTATAACAGAAGTATTAAAATGTCAAATTGAAACGTCAAAACGTCAGAATTAGTTTTGTTGATATCAGAGAACTGCATTGAGTAGCTCACTGAGGGTTATGAGCCACTTGCAAAAATATGAGACGTGAATGTGCATATTGCATGAAATAATGAGTGTGAATCAGAGATGCGCTCACTAATAGTGAATGCGTAGATAGCTCATAGCTCATGAATGTGAGCTGCTTAATAGCTCTAGTCTCATGAATGTGAATGCCTGAAAAGCTCACTCACATGCAGTCAGCATTCATGAATCAGTGAATGGTTTGAGCCACTTAAGTTGAACTGTGTCAAGAAAAAAATTTTTATTTGCTCCAATCGATAGGGAAAGTTCGAAAATAGCCTCCGGACATCACTTTGGGTGGCTCGGGACCCTGGAAAGAACCATTTTTGTCCAGAAAATGGGTCCCCGGACCATGGTACCCATTTTTGACCCATTTTCGAGAAAAAAATTTTGTTTTTTCAAACGAAAGATAGCTCAAAAATATTTTTGGACATCACTAAGGAAGGCTCGGGACCCTGGAAAGAACCGTGGACCCTGGAAAGAACCGTTTTTAACCCGAAATTGTGTCCCTGGGGCATGGTACCCGTTTTTGTCCCATTTTCGGGTCAAAAACGGTTCTTTCCATGGTTCCGAGAGTTCCTTAGTGATGTCTAAAAATATTTTTGAGCTATTTTTCGTTTGAAAAAACAAAATTTCCTTACCCAAAATGATTTCTAATGTTGGCCAAATATGATGAGCTTCTTGATTGTAGTCTTTTCCGGCTTAAGTATAATTTTACTATTAACATTTAATTCGCATAAAATCAAAATTAAACGACTGAAAGCGGTAAGGTCAATGCTCTGAGTCAACAAAATAGCAGACTCAGGATATTCTGAGTATATAGCTTTTACTCGCTTTTTTCTGTTTTTATTCATACGAAACTGAGCAAATGCTATCGTATAACAGAGTAAATACTTCAAATAACATTTTGAAATTTTTATTCATACGAAATTTATTTATTCAAATTTTGCTGAGTAAAAGCTACATTTCTGAGCAAATAGTTCGAGTTTATCCATACCACCCATTATATTGAGAAAATCTTTGAAGGCTGATATTTTTCAATAAAATATCAAATTCCGAAGATATGAGTATAAGAAATATATAAGTTATCTAATTAACTTCAAATATAAGAATTTTGCTAATGTTTTCTTTTTCAGTGTAACATAAACAGCTCGCTGTAATAAAATGTTACTGCTAACGTAGTGACTCAAAAAAGAAAAAAAAAAATTACTTGGGTCACAAGGGAGAAACTTGTGCCAAAAGAAAGACGACTACAACTCAGGATATGTATCACTGCTTGTCATCTTCTTATAGTTGTCATCATTGCTGTTGTCAATTTTGTTGTTGTTGTTGTTATTGCCAATACTGGTAATTGCTAATGTTTTAGTGTGTTCGCAATGTTATTGTTGGCTCTGTTGACGTGTACTTGAAAACATTTTCCATTACCATTTACAAAGTAATGACAACAAAACCAAAACAAATCGAATTTTGCTTGTCAGCCCATCAGCAGCTTGCCTTCTCAAACACATTCTCTTCCTTCACTGCTGATAAGAAAGTTCCACTTTTTTGTTGTGTTTTTTATCTTATTAATATTATTCTAAATTTACAATTTATATGTAGATATAAATTAAGTCTTCTATCGAATGTCCTGTGTGTTTTTCGTGCAATGAATTTTTTAATTTTTTTTATTTTGCTTCTTATTTCAGGTCTGTTTTGCTTACTAAATTTGAAAACAAAGCATAATATTTAGAAAATTTATGAGGCATAAATTTGTTTTTTATTTTTGCACACATAATATTTGTTATTGTTGATGCTGTTGTTGTTATTCTAATTGAGGCTTTTGTTTGTCCATTAATTTTGGTTTATTTTTAACATCTCTATTGATGTTTGAATGGCTTGAAGGCCTTAAAATATGCAATGCTTAATATAATTTTAAGTTTAACAATGTATGGTTATAGGCCTAAGTAGCTGCATTGCTTATACTTTTAAAACAAAGACCCATTATGTTTTCAAATGTATAAAAGGAGTGGTACTCTTTATAAAAACATAAGAGCTCATAAGCTTAGAATGACTTGCTTAAGGACATCAAATGCATTCTAGCAACAGAACTTGCTCTTTTTTATACCAATTATTCCCTTTATGAAATCTTCGCATATTTTTTGTTTGGCATTTGCACATAAATCCAATTTTATCACTCTGCACAGTAAGATAATTCAATACAATGTGCCGCCTAAACGTATGCAATAATTGTCTGCAATAAATCTTGCAGCAAATATTTAATAACTTGACATTAATTTAAATAGTAATACATACGTAATGTGAATTATTTGCCAGCATGATAACATCAGACAATCACTTGATTTATCTATTTCGTCTCGAGTGCTATTGAATTCTAACAAATCCTTTATTATGAGAACGTAATATTTTCTTTCCTCTCTCAATGACAACGATGAAAAAAATGATGCCAATAAATCGTAACCCAATAACTTGCAAAATCTACTCCAATCATGACGATTGCAACTCAAGCCAAAAATTTTATTCGGTGCTGTGGTGCAGCAGGTCCCACAGGATGCTCAACGGAAGCTTGTTTAAATGAACAAGGGACTGAATGTTTCCGTAACGGAAATTCAAAATTCAAATAAAAATTCTGACGAACACGAGATGAACTGTTGAGTACAAGTGTGGGTGAAGGGTGGAGTGGTAGGAATATGCATATGTAACTACTGGTAACATAAATAAATCGATGAACCACAATACTGACATTCGTATGGACATTGCTGGATCGCTTATTTTAAGAAAAATTGTGAAAAGTTTTGTATTGCAGTTTACAAGCTTGAAATTTGTAATTTTTCATAAATTTTTACTCCTTCAACTTGCGCCCTAAGTCTACACAAAGTCTACACTTCACAAAATTTTATAGTGTAGACGATAGCAAAACTGCACACATTAAATAAAACTCAATATTATTAACAAATAAATAAGTTGCTGCCAGTTAACTTAGACTTTTAATTACAGACAGAAAATGAGTAACATAACCAACAAATTATATAGCATTTAAACTTTGACCAGAGGAACACTTACGCACACACCCACAAACACTTAGCACATAAAAAAAAATCCAATGGGAAAACATTCAAATTACAGTAGAGAGACATTTGGTCATGTAATAAAAAATAAACACAGGCAAATAAGAAACAAAAACAAAAATAAAACAACAAAAATAAAATTGAAAGACATAAAAACCGAATTGACAATAAAAACTAATTTTTGGGTCACATTAAAAGTCGCCATTAAATGTTTGAGTGTGTGTGTGTCTGTCAGTTTTTATTAAGGTGTGTGTGTATGTATGCTATAGTGTAGAATCGTTAGAAATGCATTACAAGAAATGTCCCTTTTATTGGCTTCAATTTAGAGATGTGCGGAGAAAGTTGAGTTTTTCCAAAAAAAAAAAAAAAAAAAAATGACAAGCAATATTTCCTTCAATTGAAAAGTGGTTAATTGTGAAATGAAGTGAACCAAAGTGACTGAAATCGATGCAGTGTTTTAGAAACAGTTCGTATTAAAATCATAAGTATCACTTCATTATAAAATAATTTTCATCAGACTGAAACAAAAAAAAAAATCGGAAACCTCTTTAGAGTTTTACGCCCACATGCCTGCCTGCGAGTCTTATAAGTAACTATTTAACTATTATTTAACGACTAACCAACGACTGTCGCTTAAAGAAACTTTATAAGAAAAAGTACAAAGAAACAGAAATTACATTCATAGACCATTTTTTTTTAGCTTCATAAGGCCTTTTAGCATGCACGCGGAGAATTTTGTAGAGTGTCAGATTTTTAATGTCACATTATGTTTGATGCATTTTCGTGACTCAAAGTGACTCGGCAAAATTTTCAGTGATATTACTGACATAAACTCATCTTTAATGCTCGTAGAAAAAAAATATAGTTCTCGCAGGATTTCACACTTGCAAGGCAGCTCATATAAGCAGCTCATATAAAGCCTCCGCTTATCTACATCGGTCTGTAGACTGATTCACTTTTTTGTAAGAGAATGCTACCGTGTTAACATTTTGTGGTTTGTGGCCATGAGAACAAAAGCACAAATACAGTAACAAACATATGACTGAGTGGATGAAGCAGGACATATTAATCCAGCACATCACAAGGTTATTTTCATGCTCTCACTGATGCCGCTTATGTTATTGGTTACATCATTGGTTTACAGTCATCGTCAGTGGTAACAGTAGCATACAGTAGCACAAAATTAATTAAGAAAAATTGGTAAAACATTTTTTATAAAAGAGATAAAGGAATTTGGACATACATATCGATACGTCCAACGTATAAGTTGGTAACTCGAAAATCGTCATTCTTCAGTATGGTCATTTTAGTATTGTTTTCGTTATAAAAAAGAGAACAAAAAATCAAATATGAGTACAGATTTTTGTGTAATGTAGATGAAATAAAGGTCTTTCGACTATTATATTATATATTATTATATATATTATATATTGATATATATATAATGATTGTGGGTGTCAAAGGATAAAATGATGAAAAGAAATAAATAATAAAAGTAATGAAAATAAGTATTTTTAGAGAAACAAAAAAGACTAAGGGCCTCTTTATGTATCACGATTCGTCTCTAAATTCCAAGCCTAAACGTATGCTAGTACAATTCTTATATTTGTAATTAACTAGTCATTAAGCACAGGCTAGATTTTTTTGTTTTCATCTATTTAAAATACAATCGCATGTTTTCAGGCATGCAAATTAGAGGAGGCGGTAAATTCATTGGTTTAACATAATTTTCTACTTGTGGCTTATTCTTACTCTAGGCTTACAGCGATTCTGATGACTGACGCTTATATCGATTATAATTATCAGCCTTACTTAAACTATCAATTGTAAAAAAAATAAGCGGAAGGAAATGATCTTGAAAACTCTGCGTCCCGGTCCTTTTCCGGGAAAATATAAAAAACAAATGAAAATTAATTAAGTTAACATTAAAGTTTGAAATCTGGTTTTTTTCAATAAATCGGAACATAATTTATTAACTGAAAGAGCAAAATTTTTCAATATTAAATCGAAGCTAAGTTTCAAGTTGCTTTTTTGCTTTTCTGGAGAAGGATGAAAATTACTGGTTACTCACGTAACCACAATTCTAACACAGATATCAAAGCAAAACAAAGACGATTTCTTATGCATACTACTAGGTTTCTCATTTTCTTTTGATTACTTTTTTCTTTGCTTAAAAGCAAATAAAACCTATAATAAGAAAATAAATATAAAAGTAAAAGCATCAGAGCATAAAATGAAAGCATTCAAGGCTTCTTAATACAAACAAACGTTGCTCTTGCAAGAGTAACATAAAAAAAGCACAAAGGGCAACCCCCTTGATAATTTTATGTTTATCACACTTTTTTTCCCCATGTATTTCAATCACTGATGACATTTTCAGTACAATTGTACTTTAATCATAGAATATACTCGCTTTGAAAACAGGAGAAGTAAATTTTTACTGGGTTTTAGGACTTTCAGGGAATTTTCAGCACATTTTTTATGTTCTAAGGTAAAGCAGGTTTCGTTGAATTGAGATGATTTCCAAAAATTTATACAATTTTATATAAATATTGTAATTGCACAAGAATAATTTTTTCCTATGTTAATTTTGGGTAAAATTGAAAATAAAATTAAATTCGACTCTTTATTCAGTACAATTCCTAATGCAATCACTGTTTCCAACATTTGCCTCAAAAAGTATGCTATAAATGTTACAACAACACATGCGCGCTATGTTTTGGTTTTAATACCCAGCTGCCATGTGATATGAAATCACTGTTGTTGATGACGACATAAATACTTTTATTTTATCACACGACTTAAAAGTATGCACGGCTGTAATAATTTGAGAAAAACTTTTGTATAACTATCATCAGGACAGCTGAGTTACGGCATGACATTAGCAAGAAGAGCGCGCGCGACACTAAGTAACGCTGACATAAAGCATTACTCACATTTAAAGTTTGCAAACATTTTTTTCCCCCCGGTGTATGCTGTGAGGTCACAGCCATAACTTAATATTAGCGCATATGTTAAAAGCATGTGTGCATGTGTCAAAAGCTTAAGTCAAAAGTAACGTAAATAAGTTAAAGGAAGTACTTTTGGAAAAATGCTTAAGTGGTAGGCGTAAATTATTACATTGCTTTTAAAAGGATTAATTTTTGAGCTGCCTAAAAATATAGGCACAATAAATATAAGCATTTAGCAAATAAAACTTGAAAAATTTGAAAAAACGTAAGCTGTGAAGTTCTTTAATGTATTGTTGTATCAGACTAAGTGCATTAGTTTGATGTTACTCATGTTTAGTTGAAATGGTAATATAGGTATCTCATGTAAAATGAATGCAATTTTGCTGAAATTTACAATAAAGGTGGCCAGTACGGTCGTGTATTTGAAAAAAAATGCACATATTAAAAATTAATGTGGCTAGTTTCACCAAAAATTTCATAAAATTTATTATCATATATCGTAAAGTACAATTTTTTTCAAAATTTGCCATTGCATACTTTTGGACGTACTATGAAATTATGCTTTAAAGTTTTTTCTTTTACAATTCAACTCAATTTTCATCCACAGAGATTGCCAGAAATTTTGCTTTAAAGCCAAATGATATGTCCTACGACAACAATAAAAGAGTCATCCCGACCTCAAAGCAAAAAAGAATATATCCATTAAGCCCCCCTTGCAATGTAATGACGTTGAAAGTATTGCTGAATCCTCATAAATATTGTGACCAATTTACACAACATTTTACACTTGGTGGTGTTAGTAAGCAGTGTAAACAACAAAACCCAATAATGTAAGAATGCCGCTAAAAGCTAGGGAGATTTGTTGTAGCTGTTGTTTTTGTTGTTGTCAAAGCTGCCATTTACAGTGTCACAGAAAATGCATACATTTTTTTCTGATTCTCTAGGCTACTTGCAGCATTTTCTTTTAATATAATTGCATAGACGAGTAGCTACTGGCCTAACAAAGGCATTTAATTGTGAGTCACCATTTAATAAAAATTCTGTATACAATATTTAAGAAAAAATTTTTCTAATTTATTTTAAAAATGGAAAAGTAGGCATGCTACTTTTGAAATTGATTTTCCACTTTCAAATTTTAAAAAATGTGGTCTCTTGCTCAATATTTATTTGATAGCTACATTTCATATGATGCCGCTTTATTGTATAGTTCATAATATAAATATGAGCCACTCTAAATGCGCAACAAAATAGAGCAGGAAGTCAAATGCAGGAGGCAAACAAATATAGAGATCTTGGCTGCACTAACCAATGGCACAATGAGATTTTGCACCACCACGTATTGCAATAAATAGTAGAGTCATAAAATTTGCTTTCATATAAATTGCAGTACATTGTGCTTACGCTATTGCTGTGGACTCAGCAAAGCATTGGGTTTGCGGACAAGTCTTTGTTCAGTTGGTGTGCCCCAAAGTATATGCTATATTGTCGTCAAAGTTAAAACAAAATCAAAAAAGTCAAGTTTGCGTAAATTTACATGTTCTTAACGTTTCAGTTGTTATCAGAAATAACAAAGATTACCATAAAATCAAAAACTAAACTAACAACATCAACAACAAAATAATTTCAGTAAAAATGCTAACGCTTTTATATATTTTGTAAATTAAGGGATAGTTTAATTGGAAAGTTCGGGGTTCATAAATTATTTTTAAATATGTTAGTAGTAGAATTGGAATACAATTTTATTATATTAAATAAATAGTTTTAAAATTAATATATTCTTATCAATTTTAAAACAATTTTTTTTTTAACTTTTTTGTATAAAAATTGCATAGGTTTTTTAAAAAAACTCAGAAAAATTCATAAAATTAAGCAAATTGTAAATTTTAATTTAATACATTGAAATCTTCAAATGAAAAAAACGCTAATATAACAGCGCCTAAGAATATGCAACAAAAATAGACATAGCTATAGATTGCTCATTCATTTTAATTCAAAAAAATTTTAATTAAATTACTTGCATATTTTTGGCTGTTATTAGAAATTTCGTTTTTTACTGGACGTACTTAATTAATGAAATGTGAAAAGTTCTGTTTTTATATCTGTGACATATTTATGTATATATATGTAATAATGTATTTACACGTGCACAAGCACAGCTGCAAATTCAATTTACCTTTGAACAAGAAAGAAAAATTTTAATAAAATTCTGCACTCAATGTGTTGTGCGCTCGCAACTGTTGAAAAATATGAAATATCGAATTCCAATATGGCGCTGATGCTGTCAATGATGGTTGGTAATATTTTTAATTGAAATATATTATGCACAAAACTTTGCGCACAATTCCCACGTGATGTCGCAACGGTCACATTTCCTTAAAACTGCGCAAGCACTCATGTATCCTTTTATTTATTTTTCTTTTTTTGCTACGACGCGTCGTTCATAGCTTTCGTTCCATTTTTATTGATAGCAATTTTTATTCTTTAATTTTTAACAAATCGCTTTCAATAATTCGCATTTCACACATGGCACAAAAAGTGACATACGTTGGCGATAAGCAAAAAAAAAAAAAAGAAAACAAAGAAAAGAAAAAAAAAAAAAAAATAGGCTGGGCGCCACACAGCTGGTGACAGGAAATGGGCGCACATTTTGGGATTTCTTTCACTTCTGTTTTTATACCTAGCTGTTGCTCCTGTGTTGCTGATGATGATGACATGGCGCTGATGTGTGTTCCTGATGGACGAATTATTAAATTGATCGATTGGCATAAGCACAAAAAAGTAGAGAATTATTTCTCGTTATTATTTAAAATAAAAGTATATTGTACATGCTCCAAATGGGTGGCACTTATATGGATGATGATGATTTTTTTAACACTTCAGCTGAAATGTTAAAATTTGATTACAAGAAAAAAAGACAGTTGCTGTGGCATAACATGTTGTAATTGTTGACTGTTGATTCTCGATGGAGTTCAAATAGTGTTGTATATTGTGTAGGTGGAGGCAGAATGAGGATTTCATGCCATACATAAGCAAATTTCTTAATAAATAAAAGTTTCATTTTCATTCAATAAGCGGAGACTCAATTCTGTAGCACTTTTGTAAAGAAATATTTTTTTTCGTTTTGAATTAAATCATTTAAAAAGTTGTTAATCTGAGATTCAGAATATGCACAACGAAATTTATTTAAGCACAAAGGATGCATATTTTCATTAGTTAGTAAAAAAACTTCATAAAAAGAAAATCCAATATCATCAATAGAAATAAACCAAAAGTAATTCTTCACTCATGAACAAGGATGGCGATGTAATTTGGAACAAAAATTATTATTATTACAAAAATTGTTCGCATCTTTAAGAAAACTTAAAATTTTATTTAATATTTTTTGAAATGTTTATTTTCAGCCAAAGATTTTCAGTAGAATTAAAAACAATACCAAGAACATTATTTAAAAAATAATTCAAGTAATAACGTTCCTAGACCCCAATGTCCTCGGAAAACGGATAAAATAACCGGCTGGAGAATCATTTTTGAAGCAAAATACAATTATTTTTTGACTTCCAAGGAAATACAAAATATTGTATTTAAAGATGATCCCAATTTGCTATTAGACGAATCAATTTGAGTGGTAATGTGCGAGAATCAACTTTTTGAAAGATCAGTACCTAATGAGAAATCAAAAATTTTATCTGATTTCTAGCAGCCAAAAAACAAAACTGCATTGTTTGAGAAACTTAAAATTTATTTATTAAAAACAAATAATTTTCTGGTCCTAAGTTACATCTGCCTAGATCCATAAAGTTTGTAAATGTCAAAAATTTATTAGTTTATTTCACAAGTACATGTAACTCATAGGACTCGTTACACAATATAATCACTAAACTTTATACTTGCTATTAATGATAAATAGGAACTAAATAAGGAAGACTAAAAAACATAAAATGTAAATGGAATTTATAAAAAGTTGTATATAAAAGTTCAGGAGAAAGAAGACAACAGAGGACTGGAAAAATCCCATTGATGTCAAGTCAAATATTTAAAATGAAAATCAATCCTCTTCGCTGACATCAAACAATGTTGAACTTATTTGCCTATAGGGAACAGAAAAACACAAAACACAAAAAAAAAACAACAGCAACGAAAGCAACAACAGCAGCAACAGCAAAAACCAATAACAACAAAGACAACTCAAGCTTTCAAACAACCAAATGAAGCGCAACATTTCAGTGCAGTCTGCAGTAACAGCAAAATAGCAGAAGCAGCAATTCATTGCTGCAAGCGCAGGTGATCCAAGGGAGTGTATAAATGTATATATAAAACAAAGTAGAGGGCTACATAGTGTAAAACAGTGACTAAAAATAAATTTTCTAAAAAGTAATAATTGAACTTTTTAGTGATTTTTTATTTAAACTTATGCCCAACGAAACTGAATTTAAAAATATTATTGAGAATATCTTGCGCAATCGCCGAAAATTATGCTTTCTTTTTTTTTAAGTCCAAAATTTATTTCACATAACCTTTTTGGAGATATTTTTGAATAAATTGCCTGAAATAGGTTATTTTCTCAGATACAACTTTTTATCCTCAGGTTAAGAGAAGGAGCGTCACTTCACAAAACCTTGGGGGGGGGCAAGAATTATAAATCCACCACTATTAGATGGTTTTATTGAATTGTTGTATTAAATAATACAAAGTATCAGATCCTTGAGGGGGGGGGGCAATGCCCTCCTAGCCCTACTGAATTGACGCCACTGGTTAAGAGCGAACAACTTAAAAGTTTTATTCAAAAACTCGAAAAAATCATTCCCAGTAATTGGTGGTAAAATTTGGCGTGATTTTCGTATAAAAATGTTTGTAAAAACTACTCTAACTAATGAAAATGAGGAGCTAATTTAGAAGAGGGAAGTTTATATCTACACTATTTATATGAAATTTTTATATGAAAATGGTTTGTAACGCTTTGGCGCAAAATATACTGAACCGATATTAATAATTTATTTTTTAAAACAATAAATTTAAGCTAAAGAAGGTTACTGCATACTTATTTTCATTTTAAATTACACATTCTTTTTTTTTTAGGATTAAGTTTCTGCAAAGCCTCACACAACAATTGTCATTTGAATTTTCGTTTCTGACGCTTATGATGCTGTGGTTTCCTATTTTGCTTCATTTGTACTTTTTGTATTTGGCATCGAACAAACTCTCTTCCAGTTGTTTTTTTTTTTTTTGTTACTTTTGAAGAGAAAATATAGAATGAGATGTTAAGAGATAAATATCATTATGAAAAAAGAAATGGGACGTGCGAGTGCGAAGTCGTGGGTGTCACTAGTATATAATATGATTTAAAGGAATAAAATTTTCGTGAAGTTTATGGCCAAAAGGTTGGACAGTTTTTACTTAGGAATTTGACTCAAACTTATGAGTTCCTTTGAAGAACAGACATATATTTTGGGATATAATTACCATCCAATCGTACAACAACTGCCCAAGTTTGAGTTCAATCAGTTAAGATAAATATTTTGGACTTATAACATTTGACATGAAATGCACAAAAAATGTACAAAAAATTTCAATTTCTTCCCACTGTAAATTCAAATGATTTTTTCTTTATTACTTTACCACTTTTTTGTACTCATTTTTGAACCTCTTTTTTTTTACTACCATTATGAGAATGCATGATTTCAGGGATCGCTTGGCAAAAAAAAGTCGCATGTCATGCGGTGGCTCCACATGTTTGTTATGAACTTCATAGCATTACAATTTTCACCTGTGTAGCTACGTATGTGCCACGCTATGTTGACTCATGTTTGTTTATGTACGTCGCGACGTATGTATGTCGCTTAAACCTGCTGCTGTAGAGAGTGTTCATTGAGGCCGCCGTGGAGTTGGTCAATTTTGAACCACAAATGTTCGAATGGTTCGTTAGTCAATATGTTTCTATAGACGAAGTGCTATGGAAATCGACGCTTGTCATTAGGATAGCGCTGGTGGGTGAAAAACACTTTGTGCCTTACGGAAGCGACCTCTATACGGGAAACGGATGTAAGTGCCCATGTTGATTTGACTCACATGTAGTCATCACTGCTGCCGCTGCCGCTGTCAATGTTATGTTCTACAAATATACGGTGACAAATGGGCGCACGCGAGTTTGTCACGCTGTGTGTTATGTGACGTGTGCAATTAACAATTTTATTACCATTTGAGATTTTTTTGCAATTCCAACATTTTTCCTTTCTTATAACATTCATGTGGTACTGTTGACTTTGTTTGCATATCATGCTTTTTGGCTTAAAAGCAATCCAGTGAAAGCATATAATTACGAATGCGATGGAAGGATTGAGATTTCCTTGATGAAAAGAAATACTTTAATTCAATAATTCAAAATAAAGTAGCTGTAATTTTTATCTTCAAAATATATCAAATTCTTTGGGTTCGTTATCACATTTATTGATATATGTACATTTCATAATTTATTCAAAAAATAATTTCAAAGGGCCACTTAATTGCAAATGCAATTAATTTTGATTCATTGAATTCTTCTCTCACTCGCTCTCCCTAGTTGTAAATTCTATCTCATTAGTGTTTTAATTAAATTATCTCGCATGATTTAAATTACACGCATTAATCTATAATGCCATACAACATACGCCTGCTGCGTTATGGTCACTTATTATCATATTTTCTCTTATGACTTTTACCATGCTACTACTCCACTTATATTTAAAGCAATACTACTGCCCTCTGCTTTATCCACATACATACGGCTTACCCGTTTACACTTTTGTTTCTTTCATTTGTATTATTTGTTTTTGCAATCAAAACTCACTCAACAGTTGCATTGAGTTTTATTTTATTTTTTATTGTACTTTCTTTTTTCATTATGCTTCTTTAGCTCCTCTCTTTTCGCCATTAAACTGATATATCATATATCGTAGCCTATTTTCAGGTTGAAATGCAGATCTTCTACTTTGTTTGTTATTGCCACTGGGGTAGCATACATAAAATGTATAAGTGTGTGATTGTGTTGTTTGTCTGTATTTAATTTTTTATTTCAGTGCATAAGGGAGTAACTTACATTACATAAATTTTGTTATTATTGAACATGTAATATATGTTACAGAAAAATCATATCAAACTTAGGGCTGCATTCTTTGTAAGGTTCAAAAAAAAAAAAATAGTCACCTTTTGTACGAAAGTTTACAAACTTATTTTAAAAGTCTTTACGCACAAAACTTAGAAATTATTATTTCATTGCAGCGCCCTATTTGAATCAATAGAGATGCATTTACTCGAGGAACCCGTGACCACTTCTGGTGATCACTACATCGATAAATGGAAACAAATTTAGAATATTTATCGAAATCTGGTACTTTTGGGAACAGGCCCACCACTGATAGCGGTTAAAAACGATTTTCGATCTCTTTTCATCGATTGGCGAAAAAATAAAATATTCCGAAATTGGACAAAAATCAGAATCTTTTGAGGTCCGGGACTACCTCTGGTGATGAGCACAAAATATTTTTAAGCTCTTTCCATCAATTGGTACTAAAAGAAAAATTTAAGGTCAATTTTCGTCAATTTGCAGCTCAAAATGTGTGCCATATGATAGAGCTCGGAGAGCCTGTTTATAATATATAGGGTTTTCTTGTCGAATTCTGTTCTTGTATAGCATAATTCGAATAAGAAATATCATGGTTAAAGCATTGGCCTTGAATTCAGCTTTTTTTGTTATTGCTATTTCTCCTGAATTTTCTTGAGAGGGCCATATGCCACACATTTGCTTAAAATACTTTCAAAGATATATGTATATTTCTGCTGATTATTTTCATATAAGTTCCATCCTATTGCTCATTCAGGGCATTGACTTTTGCCTTCACTTGCTATTGGGGTTTCCATTGTTTTCACACTACTCTACATCAACTGCTGTTGTTGTTTTTATTTTTGCTTTCTCTACTGCTTCTTCAGTTGCTTACTATTTAAGCTGTATTTTTTTTAATTTTTGCATTTTCAATTGTAGCACACAATTTCGCAAAAATGTCACAACAGCAACAGCAATACAGCAGCGGTAAAGGCAACAAATCTCACGCATTTGTAGGGCTTCTACGGTGCCTTTGTGCTTTATATATATATATATGTGTGTGTGTGTGTGTGTGCGTGTGCATATGCATTTGTTTGTTGAAACAATTGTAGAATTAAAAGAAATTAAATCTGCTCATAGGCTTCAAGTTCTGAGAAATTGTTGCACATCCACAGTCAATGCAATGCAGTTTATAGTCCAATGAATAAAAGTTTTAAAGTCGACAACATTTTTCTAAGAACGAAACTTTATGAAAATGATTGACTCAGTGCTAAGAAGTAAAAAAGAGGAAGAGACAAATTGATTCAAAAAATCCAATATGAGAAAAATATATATAGTTTTTTATTTAAAATACGATAGAATTGCCTCTTATCTGTTTACATTTTTCTTTGGTGACTGTGTAAAGATGCTGAAAGTTGTAGTTTTTTCAGTTTTAACCAATCATTGAAACAGTAAGCCTCACATTGGCAAAATCATGGAAGAGAGAAATATAGAGAAAAAAAAAAACTCATTGATTTTTTATCTTAAAATCGTATGTGCAATTAGGTTTGACCAAAGATTCAAAAATCAGATGTAAGTAGTAGTGATTTTTTGTCAAAATTTATACCATTAATATTTTAGCAAAGCAAGAACTACTTATGACACAAATTTTGATATAACGTAACTTTGTAAAATCGCATAGAGTAGGTCCTTTTCACTTCAAAATTGTCCTTGCCAATACGTTTATTGGTTTAGGACTTTTCCAATATAGAAACAATAACTTTTTACGGCCTATCTAATCTTTCACCAAAGAAAAACTGACACCAGAGGAAACTTTTTTGGTATTTTTGCTTCCGTTAAACCGTTTTTAGTATGTTTTATTTATCGAAGAACGTCGTTATTCATTGGACTATAGAACGGAATTACGATAAGCAACGAGCAGAAAGGGTACAATGTGCACATTTAATATATGAAAGTGCATTAGGCAGTCAACACTTGCTATTGTTGTATTAGCGTCGCAAAAAAAGTAGACATTAACGCAGCTGCATCTTGATAGAAAATTGAGGGGGTCAAAATTACTGCATTTGTAGGAATTTTTTTTTTTTTTTGAAATGCAAGTAACTATGCAAGCATATGACGTTAGCTTTACTCTTTCTGGAAATTTTCTAAAGTAGGTATAGTTTTAAATAGCTTGAATTTAAAATGAAAGTACATATGTCTCATCATATAAATGAAACCACAAATTATTGAACACTGACACTTTGATAATAGCTTAATCAAATTTTTTCTGTGTATAATTTTTGTCTTAATTTCTGGCGCGTTTTGCTAATTGTCTTCAATTTTGTAATCGTTTGATAACTTTATGCGCCAATACTACCGCAATGCAAAGGAAACTCAAGCGATACAGTGTAACTCTCTCAGCTATAAACTAGACCGTTAAATAAATTTATGAAAAAATCTCTACTTGATACTTCGTAATACCCAAAAAATTGATAAGAGCAGCAGTATGCGTTAAAGTAACAAGCAAACCTTAAAAAGGACATTTATAAAATCTTTAAATTTTATTTCATAACACTGAAAATGGCAATACTTCTCAAGACATGTAGACCAAATCTTGCATCGTCTTCAAGACATAAAATAGAAGATTAAATTTATCCATGACGTATGATTAACTTTTAATTGAAATAAGAAATTAAACGTCATAAAATTTGTCAAGTACTACAGGTTGAGTTTTATAAATTCTAGCACTAATGGATGAAATTGCATTCAAATACTTAACCAATTTTGTTTAAAGATGTCTTTTAATCGCTGCATAGTGAGAGGTTTCGATATCTAAGACAAAAACATTTAAAAATTCAAAAATGTCATTATATTTTAAAAATTGATGATGATTAATTAAAGAGTAACTAGAATTAGGTTTATGAATACAACGAAAATTAATTAAAGCTATAACTAACTGAGTTAATTGAAAAATACAAAAAAAATCTCAAATTAATCGCAAAGTTTTCTTAAAACTGTGATAAGGATAACATTGACATATCAGTAATACTAATAAAAGACCTATTTAGTCATGTGCGATTCAACTTATAACAAATATTAATCAATCATTTTCTTTATTAAAGCGTGCTTTACCAAAACTGTGAATTTGGCTTGTGGCCGATAAGAATAAGCAGTATATCCAAAGCTATAGTTAGAAGTTCGATGTAAAATAACATCAACATGAAGGCAATATTTGATTTCCCCAATAAATCTTCACACTTAACTTAAATTTAATTAATGGCCACCCAAGCTTAAAAATTATAGATTTTATGAAGTAATACATTATATATCTTGCTGTATGAGTGAAGCTAAATTCAAAATTCATTAATTAATCAGATGTTCTCTGAATGGACCAAATGTGTTTTAAATTTGATTTAAAATCAATGTTTTCATATAAAAACTTTACAGGTGAACCAACCAATGCGCACATAAAAAAAAAGAAACGATTCCTCATGTTTTCACAATATTAAACATTTTTTTTATGTGCGTTGGCGCCTCTTTGCGCCCACATTCAACCAACCATATTCATAGTTTTTTTCGTCCTTTTTGTCAGGTAATAAAATTGTTGCCTTAAATAAACGCGCAGCTAAATCTGCATGGCTTGTTAGCGCTTCACTTACAATGTTGTCCGTGCTGTATTAAAAACGGACTTTTTTCGCTTTGATTTTGTTTTTGTTTTGTGTTTGGTTTTTGTTTTCTTTGATGTTGTGTCGTCAAGTTGAGGGCATAAAAGTCATTGAGTCACAATTCATCAGCAATAGCAAAAGCGACAACGGTGGCAGCATTGTAGTCGTCGGTCAAAAGCAGTCAAGCGGCAGCTGAAAGGGTCAGTCTTTTTTTTATTTTATTATACAGTAGTGGTAAATTTAAAATGAATCGTTGAAGAATTAAATTAAAAACAGTGAAAAATAGGAGCAAAACACAAAAAGCAAAAAAGGAGAAAATTTTTGAAAGTCATTCTTTTAATTAAAAGATTGTTATATAAAATGAAAAATGTTGCCAATGTACATAAATAAAAAGGGCACTTTTTTTTCTGCTATTGCTTGTGAAATTTTCTTAATCTCGTTGCTGTCACGATTTTTTTTTTTTTTTGCTATTGCTATTTTAATCTTTTCTCTATGCATAACACGTTTTTGACAGCAAAAAAAAAAAAAATTCTCCATTTACTTTCTAAAATTACAAACTCTAATATCACCCATTTGAACTCTTATTTGAGTCCGTCGCACAGTTTTACATTGCAACACAAATTGTTGCATGATGTTAATTAAGCAATTTTTTTTCAAGTTTTTTTTTCTCTCCTTTTTCATGTCTCTACGTCATAATTTTTGGTTTCCATTTTCATTTCCTTTGATTTCCGTTTCATTGGTTTTTTGTAGCAAATAATTGGGAATATCCGTTTTTAATTAAGAAACTTCCCGACAAAATTTTTGAAATTGCCAATTTTTTGCTAATTTATGTATATACAATTTTTGTGGTATTAAGGTAAAGTTTGCTTTTAATAAGATTTTTATCAGTTCACATTTTGCTGCGTAGAGGGTGAAATTTTCTTACTTTTCATAGTTAGGGTTGTTAAAAATTTGTTGGGTAACGACTTTTATATATTTTTTTTTTGTAGCTTTTGGATATTTCTGTTGAGCAGGTAGGAACAGTATAAGTTACTTGCAAATTTTTATATTTTTATGAGAGCTTTTAAAAAATGTAAGTTCCATGCAACTAAGGTTTACAGGTCATTATCGATTTTCGTGACTTGAGCATGATTTTTAATAATTTTGAGTTCAATAACTGGCCATTTATACATAAGGTACAAATTGTAACAATTTTTTATCATATAAGTTTATATTCAGAAAGTCGCATATCAGTTCATTTAAGTGAATTAAATTACATTGACAGTAGTAAATTCCTATGAATGGCGAAAAAGTTATGAAATTTTCAAACTCTTCAGTTTTAAGAGCGCACCCTGTACATAATACTATTTTCCATTTATTTATTTTATCATAATTTACATATTAAATTGCATACGTGACATAAATTACTCAACAATAAAAACACCTTTAACTATTTGCAACTTAATATTTTAAAGTTCGATGCAAGTTAGATGTATATACTACATGTACTTTTCTTATTTTCAGCATACTTTTTGATAATCCCGACTTTAAATAATGGCTGTTCATAAATAGTTACAGAGATATTTTTTGTTTGCATTCAGATATTTTTGGATTGAGTGATATGAATGATATTACTTGTGATTTTTTCAACGGGTACTTCGATAAAGTTTATTTTTACCTATCGCACATGGTATTCCTAACTAAATGTGGGTTTCTTATAACTTTAAGTTTGAGAAATAACAGTTCATAGATAAATACCAATCTAAACCAATATAATACCAATCTCTTTTTAATTTGGTCATTTCTGATTATGGGAGCATATCGCCGATACAAAATTTCCTAATAGCAAGAATTTTTATCAGTTTTAAATTCAGCATAGTCGTTGATTATTCTGACTTGGCTGATAAAATGCAAATTTTTTTGTTTGTGTTTGGTTTTGGTGTTTAACAGGTCGTATGAGTGTTATGAATTACAGTATGAAACTGTTCACTATTAAAGGTTCTTTCTTACATATTTGTGTAAATGGGCTGAATGTGCTTTTTCAACTTTAGGATGCTCTTTGACGTTTTTAACTTTTACAAATGGAGACTAATCCATAATGAGTCTGGCTTTACTTCCTGATGATTTTTTTTTTATATGTTCGTGTTGTTTAAGGTAATCGGGTAGTACGATAAATCTTAATGTCTTCAAGCTTTCAAATACAACAGTTCGATACAACGTGGGTTCATTATACACAACATGCGATCATCTTGGTTTCAGGATGCTCTTTATAAACTTTAAATGTGACAATTGGCTGCTTATATAATACAAAAATACCTTTTCATTTTCGTTTGAATATTGGTATTATCTTAAGATCACAATTAAAGCCACAAGGTTATATTTACAACAATTTTTTTTCCAGCTTTGGAAAGCTTTATAAGAACATAAACTCCTTAAGTGGCTGCTAAAAACCAATGGAAAACTTCTTACGAAAATAATATTAATATTTAAGAACTTAGTATTAATTTCGACGGCAGAAGAATCAAGCAAAAACCTAAATTTTTTAAATTTTTTATTTCAAAAGAATTTTCACAACAAAAAATCTTTTACATCCATATTTTCATAGTGTTAAATATTGACAAAATTTATGGCCAAATTTGACTTCAAATTGCAATGTCTCTTCCAAGTAATGTCACTGTTATCTGAACGAAAGCATAATTTAAAATTTAAGTTTTTCACGTTTTTTGTCCTTTATTCATTCCGTTTTGACTGGTATTCTTTTGAAATATTTTCTATGCTGTAGATCTTTCATCTCTCATTACCATACCCTTGAAGTGTGTATGAAAACAACAAATAAATCATCTACCATTCTTTTTGCACCCTAGGAAAAATTGTCTAAAATGCTATATATTTGCTTATATTTTTTACTCAAACATACATATGTATGGATGTGTGTATGTGTAGGTTTACATTTGCAATTCTTTTTGTGATTATCACAAACACGCAAACAGACAGACCGATAAACAGCAACGCTTCGTTTCGGATTTCTAGTGTGTGCGCTAAAGTGTATGCTACATTTTTTTTGCGTTGCTTTGCGCACATACATACATACATAAGCATAAATTCACACATATAAAAATATGACTTATTTTACACTACGTTTTAGCTTTAATTTTTGTGTTTAATTTTATTTTTGGTTTGTTTGTTTTTTGTTATCATTTTTTTCCCTCTTATGCGCTTAAATTTTTTTTTCCATTTTCCACGTCTGCTACATAAATCTTAAACACGTCTGTCTGCTTGTGTGCGTCTGTTAGTATGTGTGAAAAAACATATAATTTTTTTCACATTGTTTTCATATCATATTTTTTTCTATTTTCTGTTTTTTACAGCCATTTTTAACACTCACGCCTTCCGCTTTTGCGCTCTGCATGCAGCTGCCAAAAAACTTTTCGCACATATAACTTTGGCTATGCGCGAAAGTTTTCGGCTTATAAAAGTTTTTGCTGCAGATTCTTTAGCTTTTCGCATTTTATAGCATTTTTTTCTTGATAATTTAATTTTTTTTTTTTTTTTTTTTTGATATCTTGTCTTATGTACTTGACGCTGCGGTTTAAGCCAAGTTTTTGCAATATTTTTGCTATAAATTTCAGCTAAAGTTGTGTTGGGTGATACTTTGTTCTAACACTTTTTTTTGTCACTTATTGTCAGTTGATTGAAATGTTCTTCATCGTCGTCATTGTTGTCTTCCTTGCTTATGCAGTTTTATGAGGGTGCTTAACTACTTGCAGTTAACGTTCGCAGAAGTTGTTGCATACCCAAAGGCACATTTAATGTAGTTGCAAACTAAATTAATATGCCAATAAAGTGTGATATTAAATATTCTTTGACGACTTGAGCATTATTGATAACTAAAATCAAACATTTTGTTATCTTTGTGAGCTGTAAAAATTTAAGGTTCGATTTTAAATCTATTCATATTTCTTAGCTAGTTTTATTGACTTAAGGACGATTGTAAAAAATTATGATTTTGGAATTTTAACGCTCACAAAAAAATTTTTTTCTTCTTTAAAATGATGTCATCATTGATTTTCAAATAAGCGCGATTCGAAATAATTGAAATAAACATTTGAGAATCAACTAAAGTTTTGTTGAGTCATCAATGGTGGTGATGCTTTCTATTATTTTCTTGTTTAATTATATTCGAGGTGGCATAATTTATCTTGTCGACAGTTAAAATACCAATCCTTTTAAAAGGGCGTTGAGCAATGCCCATTTTTAGGAGTTATACAAAGTTGTTTCCTTATAATATTGTTTCCTTATAATATTGTTTTCTAAATGTTATGAAATATAAATGTTTCCAAAACTATTCACAAAAGATAAACTAAAAAGTACTTCTGTGTATTACTTCAAATAAAAATATATCGATATTTAAAGAATTTAGTATTTGTTGACATGAGCGCATTTTGTAAACAAAAAGTTTAATTTCCTATCATATTTGCACGCAAAACCCCTCATACTATATACATTTCAATCTAAACAATGTAGCAAATAAATGTTTATTTGCTAAAAATTTAGGTCAAAATAATAAAATAGTTGAAGCTAAAGTTGAAGTTGACTATGGTTGCGAAAGAAAATGAAGTCATGAAGCATTAAAATATAGCAAAATAACAGAAAAACAATAAAAACCAAAATGAATAGTCAACAATAAAATAGCGTCGACTCAACCAAAAACAATAAGAAAATTGTTAAACAACAACACCGCAGAACTAAACATAACAAAACATAACAATAGTTCTTACAAAGTTTTAGTCATAAAAATTCTCTCATGCTATTTTCCACTTTAGGTATTGTTCTTGTTGTAAATTTGACTTAATTTCCATATGCTATATTACTGCATGCAGTGTTGCCTACCTTAACAGTTGTTACGTTAAATTACAAAATACTGTGGAATAAAACTGATGAAAATCTTAAACAAATTTAAGTAAGTTGTAGCAAAATTTTTTTCAATATGATTTTCGCATACGAGCGATAGCAAGTTATATTTGATTTAATATGAAATTTATTCAAATACGTAAAATTTGCAGGTACATACATACATACATAGTGCAAACTGAAAGTCTCTAAAAGAAACCCTGCTACAAACCATATAGAAAAACATATATCAGATAAATCGATCTTCATACCGAATTTCATTAAAATCGTTTCAGTAGTTTGGCAGTGAAAACAAATTTTCTAATTGGGGCGTGGCAATGCCCACTAAAAAAATAAGTACCTTTCCTAAGGGTTTTCATTACCAAATTTCATTGAAATCAGCCTAAAAGTATAGCTGTAAAAACATGTTTTCAGATTAGAGGCGTGGCAACGCCCACCAAAACATTATCATTACCCAAGAATCAATCTATCTTCAAATAAAATTTCAACAAAATTGGTGCAGTGGGTCAACTGTGGCCGTTGTTTGTACTCATTAGGGGCACTACCTCGCCCACTAAAAGCTGTAAATGACCTTCTTTAGGGTACAATCTATTTTTGCACCAAAACTTCATCAAAATCGGTTTATAAGTTTAGCCGTTGAAGCGTATTTTCCTGTTAGAGGCGTGGCACTATCAACTATTAGAAAAAAATTACATTTGTTAGGAATTTTACTTTTATCCGACAAAAAATCATCTTGCGCGCCCACTGTTTTAACATTAAAGTACATTACTACAGCGTGCTTCGGGGTCAACTGTCAATTGACGTGTTGACGACAAAGTTTTTGCTTACAGTCTTGGAATTCGTTGGCATTTTGTGCATTCGTCTATCTGTCTGTCTGTCTGTCCCGTCTATCAGAGTGTTAGTCAACCATGTGTGCAATGCAAATGACAGACCACAATAACCGCAAATTGCTATTGTGTTGTTGTTGCTGTTACTGATTAAAACGTGAATGAAAATGAAATAGTCGAAAAGTAAGTGTCGGTCGAAATGTCGCCAAAGTGAGGTGGCACATTTTCAAGCAATAGAATTTTGCGTATTTGTGTGTGTGTGCGTTGCATGACTTTTGTAGACTTGTAAATTATAGTTACGGATTGCATTTTGGCAGCTAATAGAGTGTACAAATGTGTAACAATCAATGCAATCGTGTGTATACGTTTGTGTAACACTCACAATAACACTGATTCACAAACTCAGTTGAGTGACGATGATCACTTGAATACGACTACGATTGCATTGATGACAATTGTGCATTGACAAATGATTGTCTGTAAATTACAGCAGATCACTAAATGCTGATATTGCACTTTGTTAAGATTTAAGGTAACACATTTTCAAATTTATTGCCCAGTGAGTTGAAGCTTTTGAAAAATAGTTGGAATTAATCTTTATTTTTTCGATTTTTTCTCGGGTGATTTCTAGTTTCTAAGAACAAACTAATTAGCTTTTATCCGAAAATTAAATAATGAAATAGCACATTCACCGTGGCTAGCAAAGCCGGTATTGAACTTGCATTTAGGATATAAGCCCTGAGCCGCAATCGAAGGCCGCGGGCACACAAAAACTCTTATGCAGAAGTACGGAGCAAAGCAAAATAAGACAATAGACACCTATCAATATCATTATATGCTAAGCAAGACCGCGGCTTTCTGTTAGTACTTTCATTCTTTACTATGCCCAACTTTGTTTTCGCTATTCACAGTAGTTCTGAAAAAAAAAAGTTAGGGTCAGTGAGAGGACTTCGGTCGCAGCTCAGAGGCTCTATCCTAAAGTATGTGCAACACCGGCTTTGCAAGCTGTAGTGCTTTTGAAGTAAAATTTCATAACATACCTTCAGGCTTGCAAGTCAAATACTTTGTTTGTTGGCCCTGGAAAATCTTCCACGGCTAAGCTAATGGAGCGACTATGATAATATTTAGTTTGTAGATAGACTTAGCCCTAAAAAAGGTAATAAAAACTGTATGTTATTTTGGTGTGCGCGGCACCGCACCTAATAGAAATAACGCTGTCTTGGCTTAGCTGCTACATTGATTTTGATGAAATTTGGCATGGATATAGATTGATTCCTGAATATAAATTTGTTTTAAGTAGTAGTTGCCACGCCCATTTCAGGAAAATACTTTTCCATTGCTATGTTAGTGAATCAATTATGATGAAATTTGATGTGGAGATAGATTGAATCCTAAGGAAAGGATAAAAGTAAGCATAGAATAACATGATACAGTTTACGTCCAATATAACGAACTAATTAATGCACGGGACAGTCGTAATATCGTAAAATTCGTTATATCGAAGTGTTTTTTTATTAAAGAAACTGGCTTTTATTATAGCATATATTAACTCGTATAAACGTTAAATTAGATTTTGCAATGCTTTTCTTACTGGCGATCACCTTTACTGGTAAAAAAAAGTTATTTTTGAATTAAACAATGTTCGTTATTAGGAACGAAAAACATTTTTAGCGTTCTTAATTTAGAGACATCAATGGAAAAGTCTCAATTTAAAAAACTGTTCATTAAAATGGAAATTCGCTATATCGTTATACGTTATATTGGAAGTCTACTGTACCATGATTCAGTTTAAATGTTACTGAACTGTATTGTATTGTCACTAAATTGCTGAAATATCAACCACTGTGCAAACTTTAGTTGTTATACATAATTAACCACGGAATTACTATTGACCAGTTCATCTTTTTATCCATACAAATTCAAATTACAGTAGTGTCGCGTATGCATATTTGAGGCGTATATGATTGTATTTCATTCACTTTTTATGTTTTTATAAAAAAATTGTAATCATATGAGTAGGTAATAAAATGACTGAAAAAAATCCACAAATTTTAAATAAACTACGTCCCTGCAAAAACTCAGTATGAACATGTGCTCAAAAAGAGCCCCGTAACTTAACGAAAAAAATTTGAAAAAATCAAAGTTGGCATGTTCCTGCCAGCGACAGTCTATTTGCTAACCAAAACATATTATGACTTAGTTTTGTCCGAATTGTAGAGGCAAAATTTCAAAAATGTCCGAATCTTAGAGATGTCCGGATTACTGGGAAGTCCGGATTAGCGAGTGTCCGGATTAACGCGACTGTACTGTATTTCATTTATTGAGTATACGAGTATTTCCAAATTCTTTTTTAAGTCCATAAATATGTTATTCAAAAGTTCATTCAGTTCAAGTTTACCTGCAAAGAAACAGAGAAAAAAGAAACAAAATTTAATTTCAATGTTTAAAATATGGATATTTTTACTTAATATAATTTTACATTTAAATTTTGCGTTTATTTTTTTTCCCCTACATTTTACTATGCTTTGATTTATGTTCTTCTGGTGGGTGCTCTTATCTGTAACTTTTACGACAAAAATTATTAAAGCCTTCTTAACTCTTAATAGCAAAATTTTGTCATTGCTTTCGTTTTCACTTCCGCTTTCTGTAAAATTTTCAACTAAGGCCCATTAATCTTTGTCATTCAATGTTACTGTAAAACTCTTGTATGCAACTGCATATAGTGCCGCGTTGTCTGAACTTCACGCTATTTGCCTAACCTAACTATGCTTGAGTTAAAAAAAAAGTTTTTGTGAAAGCGGCGTGATGTTTGAAATTAGTCATGTTAGAATACAAAAGTATGAATATGAATTATAAAATAAAATAAAAGAAAATTATTTCTTATGAAAGATAAAAGCACAAATTAAATTTTTAAGCCTTAAGAATAAGAGTTAAGGTTCTGAAAAATGACATTAATTCTAACATCATATTGAAAGCTTGGCTTAAGACTGTGGAGTATTTTTTTATTAATCCTTAAAAAAATAAATACATAATAAAAATCTATGTTTCCACCAATTACATTTTGAAACTTTTGTAATTGTGCATCACAGCAACATAGCCGATAACAATTGTATTCTACACTTAAGACACCATTGTGACATTGATAACGCCCTGTAAAAAGTTTCGCAACAAAATGAAAATTTAGATGGAAATAAAGTGCAGTTTTAAACCAGTAATCATTGAGATTTTTCAGTACATCTCCCGCATAATATTTCATTATTCCATACAGCTGGTGCATTTATACACACACTCATACACCCACATAATACACACATATATAATTGGCTGCTGTGGGACACAAACTAAAATTTTGTTGCTTGTTTTGTTATTACGAATGTGTGGAATGGAACCAAAAGTTCAAAACTTTAATTAGCATAAGTTTGCTTGTGAGTTGTACGAAAATAAGTGGAAGTGTTTTTACTTTTTTGGAATGTGTTGCATACTTTTGGGACGCATATTTGCCATAATTTAGATTTTTGTGTGCGTGCATATGCATTTCAATGTTTGCGTGTTAATTGCATATCGTTGAAGTCATAAATTGTAAGATTTAATGATATGACTAAAAGCAATGTTTGCAGGGAATTAAGTTTTGTTAAAAATTTTCGATAAAAACGTATTCTTTTGTAGGTAAATTTTCTAAAATTTATATAAGATTTTGAACAGTATTTTGAAGTGTTTTGAAATTTTTTTGGCTTCAGTCAAAAAATCATTGAATCTAAATATAAAGAGTAAAATTTAAGGAAAGGAATAAAAAATCTATACTATTGAATCCTTGCTGCTCGCAAAATGGCATCCAGCTGCGTTTATTGTGGTTTTGACGTTTTGTTTGGGTGCAGCTTCTTTTTTTTTTTTTGTCTTATTTTTTCAATTTCTTATTAACATGCCATGATGTCCCTAACACTGAAAAGAGGTTTTTTTTCTCTCATTGTTGTTTTTTTTTTATTGTTTGGCATGTCAAGTGCCAAAAGTGTTAACGCGGAAGCATATAAACAGACACCAGATGTAATATGTATGTATGTATGTTCGTTTATGTTAGTGTTATCCACATGTTTTTCTATTACGGTGCTTTATTTTAAACTGACAGTTACTTAGCGAAAGAAAAAGCTCACTAAAGGATACAAATTATAAAATTCAACAACAAACTACGATACAAAAAAAAAAACTAATAAAACGAAATTACGTAAAGAAAAATCCTGTAAAAAACATTAAACTTTTAACCTGTGTGAGATAAGCAATTAACAGTAGCATGCCCGAAGCCAAAATGGCATATAAAAATAACAAAAACAGCAACAAAACAATAAAGTGCAAAAACAAGAAAATGCAATTTTGCACAGCCAGTTATTTTTAATTAACTTTGATTTTCATTATCCTTGGCGTCCAGTTGGGGCGTTTTACAGTAATGCATATAATACATATGAAGGTACGTGCAAAATTGTGTGTGTGTGTGTTGTATTGTGTTCTATGTGTATGTACTGGTGTATGACTGCATTTCATTAAAGCAACATTAAGTCAAAGAGGGTCACAGTAGGTTAAGCAATAACCTTAAGTAACTTAAGGAAGGTAATGCAATAAAAATGGGCGAAAAAATAATAAGGAAGAAAAATAATGTGAAAAAAATATTGTAATAAATAGCCATGCATACATAAACGAATTTAGCGTAGAGTGTTCCCTAACAGACCAATAAGTGTAAAAGTACTTTAAAAGAATAAAAGCATTAATTGAAAAAGATAAAAAAAACATTAGGAATTATAGGAAAAACTGCAACTAAAAATCTATAAAATACAAAGAAAAATAAAATACGGAACTAACCTACATACATACATATTGTGGTATACATGTGTAGAGCTGTGAACTTCAACCATAAAATCAAAAACGCATTAAAAGGTGGCATCGCGCAGGAGATGGTTCACGTCATTAAATTAAAAATGGATAATGCAATATGGGGATATTCGGGGCAAAGCATTTTCTTAAGAAAACTCTTATTTAAGGGTAAGACGTCTGAAAACTAATTTTTCTTATAAACTTGAAAAATTAGGATATCATAAGTAGGGAAAGGTATCCATACTAGCGGATTCCATTTTTTGATCAAATTAATTCCATATCTAGGTGGGGCCCGGGCGCAGAAGCTTGGGTGTGGCAAATTATGTAGTCTTCGTTATATTAAATTAAAATTGTTTTTGCTCAATAACTTCTAGATTGTATTCAATTTAATCAATCTTTATATAGTAAATGGAAATGAATTATTTGAAAATTTTTAAAAGAAATGGTCTTGATAGGGTTTTAGTGATGTTTTAAGTGATGAACGTTTTTTTTGTTTTTGTGGAAGACAGGAGGAGGAACATTTGTTCTTCATCTTGGGAGGAAAATGTTCAAGCTATAAAAACCAATAGAACTATTATAATAGAATTTGCTCAATTCAATTTAAGCTCTATTTATGGGTTAATTAAAGGAATAATTAGTTCTACAAACTATTAATTATGTAGAAACACAATGTTCTTAAAAGTACATTAAAATTTATCCTATCTAAAAGAACAACACATTCAATATTGTCACAAATGAGATAATAAATAAACATAAACGATTGCATGGTGCGTGTACTTTCTAGAGATATTAAAATCAGTAAAAGACAACGAGCACTAGGGTACTGAATCAGAAAAATTCAAAGATCATAAAACAAATGGAAAATGGCTTTCACATAAATGAAACGCTTTCAATTCTAGATCTGATAAATGTCGTATATAAAATGTTTGAGGTATAAGTGTCAGTAAAATCATAGCTATTCCATCCAATAAAGGATACGGTTAAAAAAACTTTGAATATCATAAAATTAAGATAATTGTTAAAGCAAATTTTAGAGTCAAACATTACTCCTAGTTTCATGACAAACCAAACTTACTCCTTCGAGTTGATAAGAATACAATAACCTCGCAGTTGATTTCGAAGAGTTGACAAATGAGAATCTATTAATATTCAGAGTTAGACGGTTAACTTTGAGATAGTTGGCTACATTATCTTAGAATTACAAAACATTGGAGTTTGAGTGCATTTTATTAAAAACTTTCAAATCATTCGCGTAAAGTGAATTTCTAAAAACGTTAAAAAGTAAGGGTACCAGAATATTACCTTGCGGCACAAGGTAGGATTTAATCCAAATAAGAACATTCGAGAAAACCCATTTTGGTTAATTTTTCAATTAAAGAGGAAATAACAGTATCAATTGAACAACTTGAAAATCATTTTGAAACGCTTCAGGGCAAAAATTAGAAATGATCGCCTTATTTGAGACTGTCGACTGTCAATGTTGACAATTGGTGATATATTTTATCATAGCAAAGTATAATTTGTCCTAAATTATATTTTCAAAAATTTTTGAATCACTATATAGACATTTGCGCTTATTCCTTTATAAAGTTTTAGCAAAATAAAAGATGGAGGGATATACATAGAAGGAAAAAGTCAAAAGCTGTAGCCGAAAAAATTGACATATTGCGTGTCTTAAGATAGAGTCCAACAAGATTGGGTTTTGTGAAAAATATTGTTTTTTTGTAGAAAAAACTTGCTTAATGTATTCATAGCAACCCGGTGTTGGCATACTTTTGGCTTAGAAACGTGATAAATGAAAAACGAACTGTTTTGGATGCCAGTGTGAAAGCCATATAAAGTGATGAAAATCGTTATCTCTTTTATTTCTTGTTGACAATTTGTTTTCTTTTATGTAAAAAAAATACATAGCTTATTAAAAAAAAACTGCATTTATCTTACTCTGCATTGTTATCGTTACACTATAGAGTTTTCATTATAATTGCGCGCCATGTAAAAGGATAATAACAGAACAACCATGCGGTCAGCAACAACAACTTGAAAAATATAATATGCTTTCATACTAACTGTAATTATAAAATAACTTTCATTTTACACTATAAAATAAAAGCAAAAAATTCAACTTGGAATGATGTAATTCCCCTGTCTCTACACAGATATTGTTCTCACACAACACTGACTGCAGGCCATGTCATAGCAACAACGATCGTTACACATGAGTCAACGCAGACGGTCCGGTTTTTTTTTGTCAACTACGATTTCGTTTCATGCATGGCTCTTCGTTTACTTCGTTCTGTCTGTCTGCATCAGATAAAAATTTTGTTTTTGTTGTATGCCGCCGCTGTGTTTACTTTCCATTCAAATGTATGTATGTACTTATGCATGTATGTATGTTTGCGAGTGCTTGGCATTTCATAATGTCACGATGAGTGTCTAATCTGCGCTACTACACAGTAGTTGGTTGATGTGTTTTTATCCTACCACCTTGACGCTTTTCGCTGCATGCAGGATACAACCGACTACTAAGTCCAGAATAAAAAGTAGAAAACTCAAATACAGAGGAAATGTGTGGCGGTAGCGGTGACTGAAAGTGAGTGGCGGAAAAAAGTAGCTGGCAAACAGTAGCGCCAGGTATAATGCGCCACAAATTACCCATGACTCACTGACATAAACATACACACACACACACACACACTCACAAAGTGATATACAGGATATGCATGAGAACTATACGGCTGTAACATTCATGTGATACCGCCATGTAATGCATGCTTGAGTTTGTTTAATGTTCGTGCGCTTAAAAGTTAATAAAGTTCGCATTTAGCGAATAATATTCTTTACTTTTTTTTTCTTCATTTTCTTATGCTCTCCCTTTTCTTAATTGTATCCTTTTTACTGACACTTTTTTTTTTTTTTAAATTTTCATTTACTATTTAGTTTACCTCTGAAATGATGTGTGGCACATGTCACTTGGCAAAAGCGTGACACTATATCCAGCTAATTTGGTGGTGGTGGTAGGTAGGTACGTACTATTGGTCAGTGTATACGACTATAGTAAAGAGTGATGTAGGTGTCTGAGTGTGTGGTTGCTCTAAAGTGCGTATGTGTGGTTGTCTGTTTATTCTTATGTCTGTGTAGCATTAGTGGATTTTAATTGAAATTAAATGAAGTCGTTTCATTTTAATTAATTAATTAAAATGTAGAGATGTAGAATACTGTGAAACTGTTGTATGTCTTCTTGAGAATAATGAATTTTATATATTATTTTTTGTGTAGCTTTTCTCGATGTAAAAATTTTATTTTAAATTTTAAGATAAAATATTCGTATTTTTAATATAAAAAAATTAAAGAAGCAGAAAGTTATAGAGCATACTGGTCACTAACACAGTGCAATTAAAGAGAAAACGTCATAAAAAAGTACGCACCATGAGCCTTTTGTTTTGAGGCAAACTTGAACGGATTTATTTATTGATATTGATTTCAAAACTATAAATAAACTTTCTTCATGGACTTGTGAAAACTGTTGTAAAAGTAAATGCACTTAATTTCGCTTCCAAATATCGTTAATGTGGTAAAAATCTATTGCTATAAAATGAGATTTTATCCCACTATCGCTACACTTTTAGTAGGAATCAAACTTTGTTATCGCTAACGACTTAGTAGTAATGAATTTCAAACTTCACTCAAGTGTTAATCAAATTTCAGTACCACTTAAAATTTAGTGGCACTCAAATGCTGTTACTACTTAGCATTGAGTGATAGTAGTATTATATGTATCTCTGCTACTACACATCGTTTAATCGAAATGTAATTCAAATTTCTATAATTTTTTTTTATTTTTGTTATTGACAAAATAGCTATCTTAAGTAAATATTTCAACAGGTGGACCATAACCCCTTTTATTTTTAAAATATTTATGTACATAACCTTGTATAATGAAGAAATGTGGATGATAAGGCGTAAAACTTCAACTCCTCATTTCAACGTGAAAAACTGCGCTAAGGGGGCGTTCAAGTATAACGTTACGCAGTTTTTGAAAGTTTTGACCCCCCTCCTAAAACGTTATATAACACTGAAGTGACCATGTTTACCTAAAAGTCACTTTTATGTCTTTTGCGCAAAGTACCGGAAAGTCGCTAAAATACTTTTGTTTTGTTTTAGTCAAGTTTGCGGTAAAAATAAATAAAACAATAGATTTCTAACTCGAAACGTTACGCGTTGTTCGAACCCCCCCCCCCGCCCCCAAATATGTTACGTAATACTTGAATGCCCCCTTAGACAACAGAAAAAAAAAACAAGAATAACAACACAGAATTTAAGAGCATAAGCTTAAGAATCGGAAAAATAATAAGCTACAATTTTTGAGTAAGGTTTTGCAAAAACTTAATCCTAAATATTTAAACTAAAAAATAAAAAAAATAAGTATGCAGTAACATTTTCCAGTACAAATATGTTGTTTTAAAAAATAAACTTTTAAAATCGGTTCAGTATATTTTGCACCAAAGCGTTACAAACTGTTTCCAATAATATGTAAGTTTTAAATAAATAGTATAGATAGTCATCTAAGATATTGCATTAAAATTAAGTATTTAGATACAGGCTAGTACTTACTTATATTTGAGAAAATATGGTTGTACAAGTAGGCGTGGCATTCAATTGCATGAACATTTTTATTTTTTATTATATACTGAAAATAGCTAAAACGATTTTTATAAAAATTGCCAGAAAAATTATTTAGGCTGCAATATAAAGGTTAGGAAAAATTTTGAACTAAATTGAACTAAACATAAATTAAATTTTGAAGTTATGTTGTATGTATGTGGACGGTTTCCACGGCTCAACTGATCATCCGACTTTGATGAAATTTCGTATGATAGATTGAACCTGAGAACTGTCAGCAAGTGTGTGAGAATAAGATTTTAAAAACTTAATCAAAAACTGTGCAGATTATATGCTTCCTAATGTACTTTAAGACATTATCTACAGTCTCTTCTTGGCTTATATAAAATGCAAATTGAGAAAAATGTAACATGTTACCTACCACGCGCACTAATGTCTTCCGATTTTCTTTCCACTGTAAGCAGCAACATTTTTGCATACATTTTTTACCCTTTCACCCCTTAGCAACACGCAATTACGCTCTTCCACTTAAGCTGTCAACTGTCAATTAAGCGTTAAAAATTTTCAATTTTGTGCACTTCATTGCAACAGCAACGGCCAAAAAACAGCGGCAACAACGCCTTCCGCATTGACTTTAAATGTGGCAACAACATTTTGTTGATAGCAACTTCATCATCGTTGCTGTGTCATCATCAGCGTTTGTATGTTCAATGTAAGCGCAGCATTTCAATTAACAAATTGTTGGCAATTAAGCACGTTGCACCTCGGCAGCGGCGGCGGCGGCTTAACCAAAAGCAACAACAAAGTTGCAAATAAAACGCAATTCATCAGCAATATACTGACTGAGGAGTGACGCCGTTGACGTTATCAAACATCACCATCGGCAATGTCGTGTGAAGTGCAACTAATTCAAGGAGAAATGTTGCTAACCTTTGCTGACTTTTTTTTTTTTGTATGCGATCTTATGATGAATTCATTGAGTTGCAAGCAAAAAAGTAAAGAAAACTGCCACCACACAACAAAAAAAAAAAAAAGGAGCAAAACATTTAAAGTGCGCCAACACTTAAGAATTTTATCTGAAGTACACTTTCTTGCTTTTGTTGTTATTGTTTTTATAGCTCATTGCTGCTGAAAAACGCTGCACTCAAGGTGTTGATAAAGTTGTTGCTGTTATTGTTTTTTGTTGCAACATTTTTCTTTATAACAAATGAATTATGCTGAAAAGCAAAACAGCATAAGTTTGAGGCAATCTCAAGTATTACAGCAATATTTAAGTGTGCCAGTTATGCACGCTCGTGCTGCTCGAGCTTAGTATGCTTCTGCGTGTAAATGAAACCCATCTTGAAGATGTTGTTCACATTCAAATGAAGTGGTGCTTTATATGTTCTAAAGTCTGATGAAAGTATTAAACATTTAAAGGTATTACATGGAAAAGCAACATGATAGGGAACATTTTTTTTTTTAATATTTACTATCTTCTTACTATGAAGTGACTCTAATACCAAAGAAATGACCTTAAAGTAGAGATTTATATGTCAGAAAAGGCAGTAAGAAACTTTGTCGATCAATCAAGCAATCGTATAAGTCTAAGAAACTACTTGATTGAGTAAATAATATGCTCTAAAGAGCGCAAACTTCTATTTATATTTTTAGAGAAATTAAGAAAATTTCTTCTATTGAGACCTCAAAACTCTTTCTCATTTACCACGTTTTATTGAATGCTATTGCTTTCCATAATATACTCAATATAAAAAGACGAGTCAAGACAAAATCTTCCAGTGAAATAGTTTTTTCAAATTTAATTTTACATAGCTAGTGAAGAGCTAAAAATAAATATAAATCAAGTTCTAAAACTTACTTAGTCCCATTACTTATCGTTCAAGAAGACACCAACTTGACTATATTACCAGAACATAATCAATGGCTCCTGCATGTACTTTCTTTTGCCTCAATGGCATTTCACACGCAGGCGCTCCACTCTCATATGCCATAAAAATAATGTATGAACATACCTCAACCTAAGCTGTAAATTCTCATTACAAGAAGCTTTAGATTTTCATAAGAACATACAGCTAAAATTTTGTCAAAAAACCTTTCAGGTATTAATTTGATTAACTCTGTCATTACTAATTTTTGTCACATTTGTTGTTGCTGTGTGTACCAAATTGTTCGTAATTCTTTTTTTTTTTGATTTTGTGCTAATTGAGTCATTGTTTAGCATTAGTTGCTGTTGTTGTTGTTGCTTCTGCTGTTGGTTTGTTATTTTTGTTATTATCTTTGGCCTCAAAGCCTTTTTGTTTATTATCGTGTTCTTGTTGTTGTTGCTTTATTTGTAACTGAGATTAAAGTTAACGCACACACATACGCACACGTAAACATATCAACGTGTATGTTGTGTACTACAAAACCTACGCATCTAGCAGTTGCATATTTAATGAAATGTCAAAACCATTGAAATCAAATTTTGTTGACATACTTTTGGGAGCAGCAGCAGCATGTGAGAAGAGATTTTAACCAACAACTGCAAACAACAAGTACAGCAAAACAAAACAACATCAGCAAAAACTGTAGAATTGTGAAAATAACAAATTCTAGGCAATCAAGCCTCAAGGGAACAATCACAGCTACAATGACAACAACAAGCGAAGCAACAACAAGAGCAGCAACATCAGCAGCAGCATCAGTGCGAGCAGCAACAGCAATATATCGTGTCTATGTATGGCAAATTTAATACTTAAGTGCTACTTTAAGCAAATAAGGGAGTTCGAAAATGCAGAAAAAAACAAAAGAGAAAACAAATAAAAAATTAAAAATGTTTGTTTGCAAATAATTTTTTAAAGTTTATTAATTTTAGCAACTGCTGTCCACGACTACTTTCGCATTTTATTTGGCCTTAAGAGAATTTTTTTCTGTAAGTTATTTTATTTAATACTTCAATACATATCAACTATATATTTTGATAAAATTCCGTCGAATTAAATTGAAAAACTCGAAAACTGTTAAATTGTATGAGAGAACAGAAAAAAGTTCATAAGAATTGAATAGTATCAAATAAATAGTATCGGAAAAATTCCAAAAATCTATTAGTAACGAAAATCAATGAAATATCAACGAAAGGCAGTTTCGGCAAACAGCGAAAAATTTGAGAAGTATCGGAAAGCAACGCAATAAATAATGAAAGTCGAAAAGTATAAAAAACGGAGAAATGATGGAAAATTACAAAAAATTGGAATAATCATCGAACCAGTCGATATATGTAAGTGGTAAAGTGGCGAAAATCATACAGTCTCTAATACACGGAGACACGGAGAGATTATTGCAACCCCTTATGGTAAGAGTAAAATGTGCGTTATGATGTTATTACCATTTCAGCATGTGGGTCTCTAAAAAACGTTCGTAACGAATATTATGTAATGACAGACATATAATGCTAGACACATTTCCAAGGAGCTGACCTTCATACTGTTGTCCACATTTAACCTTTTCAGGTTAGCGTAGGCTTGAATTTGTAGTTTTTAAAATTGAGTGTAATATAACTTTCAAAGCATGTTTTTAAAGCAATTTATTATACGAGATAGTTCTTAAAGCTTTTTAAGACCAAAAAAAATTTGATTTTGTATAAAACATATTACGATTACTGATCAGGCTTTAATAGAAACATTCCCAGCAGGCAATTGAACAAGGCACACCTCGGAGAAGCACTGCTGCGATAATATGGGGCCTTCTCAAAACGAGATTTTCATCAAATAAAATGATGTGTACTCATGAAATGCTATTATGTCTTACCACAGCAGACGTGCTATCATGTCTGATATAAGAAGACAAAGAAGAAGAACTCCATTTACTTAAAGGTAATTTATATATTTTTTTATTTGATATATTGCATTGTTTTATGATTCGTCATTACTTTTTTGTGCTATGTATTGTATCACGACGTAGTAAAGATTAATTTTTTCCAAGTACATACTTCTGATAGCCCTAATGCAGTAAGTGGCCTTGGAAGGCCTGTTTTATCGGGACATTTTGTATAAAAAAGTACGTTTGAAATGAGTTGGCAAAGCCTTCTAGAAGTACTGCTAGCTCCTGCCCTTGCCTTGGGTTCTTTAGATTTGAAAAAAAACTGTGTATCGTTCATAGTTTTTGTTTTATTTCAATTTAACATTCAATATCATGTTTAATGAAAGATTTTTTAAACAAAATATTTTTCTGTTTGGTTCGTTTTTCTTCAGCCTAAACTTTTGTGGCTCATAAGTTCTCATTAAGAAGCAGTATCTACTTAAATATCTTGTAAAATAACAAGATTTTCCACAACTCTGTACACTTTAAAATGTATGTGTGTATTTCACACACATACACACACATGCGACTGCATGAGAAGAAGTAAACAAACAAAAACTCAATTTAATTTGATGACAAACTGTAAATGAACTGTGTTGATTTTTGTGATTGATACTTCTCATCGTATGCATACCTACGACTGTATGTGTAACTGACAGTGTGTGTGTGTGTGTGTGCGTGCATATGAATGTATTTAAGCATACCAACAGAAATGAGTTGTAGTTGTAGTTTTGGCGAAAATGAAAGAGATACAAATATTGAAGCGACACTCTGTGTTCGAAAGTGATGGCAACATTGCATTCAAAAAAGAGATAGTAAATTGGAATTGTAAATGTAAAACAAAAAGCTCGAGACAAAAAAACAGAAAATTTTAACTAACTAAATTTAAAATGTTATTAAAAGAGAAAAATTCATTTTACTAAATCTCAACTAGGATAACGATGACGTCAAAAATGTTTTACATGAAAATTGCAGGCAAACAAAATGATTTGTATTGTATCGTTGAGAGTTAATGAGTGTGAGTGCAAGTGTATGTGCATATGTGTGTGTGTAGCTAAATGATTGCATTTGATTTACTGCTAATGAACTTTTGGAATTTTTGTTTTGATTTGGACATCAATTAATTTTTGCCACAAGCAACATAACTTTGAACATTTAGTACTATATAAATGCTTTTAGGTTATTAATGAAATATTTCAATATAAAATTAAATGAAAATTTAATATGATCGTAATTAAAATATAAACGATTTTTAGTGCATTTCAAAAATGCTTGGCTGTAGACAAAACCATAAAGTGTAATTGGAAAAAAATAAAAAAATAAAATGAAAACCAATAAACAAAAAGTGCTTTGTGGGTCAAACCTCATATTAAAATCAAATTATCCAAGATTTTGGGTGATTACTCATAGTTTTGTAGGTACAAATTTAAATTTTAAGTGTAAGCCTAGAAAATATTGTATTATTGTTTTCGAGTTTAAATTTTAATTTTATTTATTTTTGTACCTGTTTTCAAAACTTGGAAATCGTTCCTACCTCTTTCATAGCGGTAGTACTGATTTAAAACTTCCATCTACTTACACACTGTAATTTTTCTTTTTTACAAAAATAAAATGTTATACCCGTTAATAGCAGGTAAGCACAGTAGCATACATACTAACATTATAAAATAAAATTTGAAAAGATTTTTTAAGCTCACTTTTTTGTGAAATATTAGATTTTTATCATAAGCGGCCTCCACCTGCTATGAGGCATTTTTTTTTTTTTGTAAAAATTTCGATAAACATAATTTGAGTAATATTTTGCAATTCCCCTAAAATCTTGTTCTTCTTATAATAAAATTAATTTCAGTTTTTGTTATAATGACACAACATAATTGTTTGACTTTATTTTGTTAGAAAATTTGTAGAGAGGGGCACTACTATATATTATTAGGAACGCTACTATTTTCCCAATAAAACTTAAAACTTAAAATTAAAAACTCTGTTTTATTTTAATGGGCGTGGCACCACCCCTTATTGGAAAGAAGAACGCTGCTACGGTTACACCGATTCTGATTAAATTTGTTATGTAGAAATGTAGACTGATTACTCAATAAAGATATATTTTTAAATGGGTGGTGCCACGCCCATAACAGAAATATTAACTTTCACTGCTTAACTAGTGAACTGATTTTGATGAAATTTGGTATGAAGGCAGATTGAACTCTAAGGAAGAGATAGACGTAGGAGTAAGGTAACATGATACTATGATTTTTTTTTTTGGGAGTGAGAGCATTTAATTAGGTTTAATGGTTGTGAATTGCTTTGTATTGTCACTATACTACATGGTTCAAAAAGTCCCGGAAAAAATTATGAAAACACAAAATTTTTGATAAAAATCTATGATGATCTTCAACATAATTCTCTTCGAGGGACATACACTTCATCCAACGATCCTCCAACATTTCGATACATTTTTTATAGTAGTCGACATCGAGGCTCTCAAAATAGTTTCGAACTCGACCTTCTCATTTGAGTAAAATCTCTTTCCCTGGAGCCATCTTTTCGAGTTTGGAAACAGATAATAGTCGATGGGGGCGAAGTCTGAAGAATACGGTGGGTGGGGCAGGGTGGGCCATTGCTTTGTATCAACGACACGATGTTGCTTTTGATCAATTGTCAGCAAACGTGGCACCCATTGCGCGCACATATTTTTCATTTCGAAATGCTCATGCAAAATATTGAAAATACTACCGATCGACAACTTCATTATGTCTGCTAGCTCTCTCACTTTCTCTTTTTGGCCTTTCAAAACGATCAGATGGAGTTTCTTGATGTTTTCTAAAGTGGTAGCCTCATTTGGCTGGCCGAAACGTGGTGCATCACTGATGCTCGTACGACCCATCTTAAATTCAGCGAACCATCTGTAAACAGTTGTTTTCGACGGAGCAGATGTGCTGTGATGTCTTTAGAGTCATTTAAATGTTTGCTTCTCGTTTTTTCCGATCACAAAGCAATAATTTATCACAATTCACTTTTTTCCATTGTTTACGAAATACCAAAAGGAATGTCTCTCATACAGCGATAACTTCAAAACTACTAGATGAAATGTCATCAAAATTTGACATTTCTCTTTAAAGAGTTGCCACTTCCGAAAAAATATATCATAAAAAAAAATACGGTAAAAAATGTGAGACATTACCAAGGTCATAACGGATGCTGTCAAGGGGGTTTTGAACACGATTTAAAAAAGTATATATGTCACTAAAAGTTCGTTGTAGCCATTAGCGTATTTGCTTGTCATATAAAACTTATTTTTTATTTGTTCTAAACAAAGAATTTCTGAAAGTTTGTTACACTGTGCAACATAACCTTTTATTATAGCGTATATAGAGCTATGCTAATTTATTTGTAACATTTTATTTTTAGTTTCCGTTTCGTTTCGTACGTTGGCGCTTTAAAACAGTACAAATTTCAATGTGGCGTTTTTTTTTTTATTTTAGCTGACTGCTTGGTTATGTACCCGATTTGTTTGTGCACATATCCGCATAATAATATCCCTTTTGCATGAGTGTTCGTATGTGTGCGGGTGTGTTGTTTAACCAGTTGGTTTTTCACAAGTTTAATTTTTTTTTTGTTATTTTTATATTGTTATTGCTTTGCAATCTCACTGGTGGTAGAATGCGTTGGCGTAGCAACAAAATAAAATTTTATGCTACTTATTTTTTCATTTCGCCGGCTTTTAGTGTAGCAAATGTTTCGTTTCCCGTGGCGGTCTTTGGCAGTTACTTTACTTCTTCATTGGCATCATATTTAAATAGACAATAAATTATGTTAAATTTTGTAATGAAAATCCGAATGAACTTAAAACGAAAGCAAGAAAAAATGGAGAAAAACTCAAAAGCCCACTCTTAACAGCACACCAGAAAATAGACTTTTATTTTTATAAACTGCTAAGGGGGTAACAAAAGTATTGAATTTTTTACGGTTTTTGCTTCAAGTAGTCTCAAACGAAAATTAATTTTGAATATTTTTTGAGCTACCCTATTACGAAACTTTGCTTTCTGTGTGTGTGTGTGTTAGCTTATTATGCTGTTCCACAATGTATAACACTGCAGTTTGAGGCAAAAGGGACCAACCAAAATGGCGCATTAGAATTAAAGTACGAATAGCATACTTTTAGGCGCTTGCTCCTCTTATTTCTCGTTTCGATTTTTCTCTTTTTTTTTTTTTTTTGCTAAATCCTGTGCTGCCATGCATTTGTTTTTAAAGGATTTTTGTTTAACGTTTTATGACTATCGAAAATTTGTTCAGCTGCTGCTGCGTTACGTCCCAATGGGTTGCTTTGATGTTCGCTTGGTACTGCTGTTAAATTAAAAGGGATTCTTTTTTGTTGTTGCTGTTGTTATTGTTGTTGCCATATCCGGTTGCCCCCAAAAGCGCAAAGTCCCAAATGTCAATACTGCAGTCTAATGGCGGCGGCACAGCCGTTTGTTGAGGTTATTATTACAGCAACAGCGACAACAACAAACAGCGGTAATAACATCAGTAACAATATTTTGACATGTTAACGACTTTTTGTTGCGTAGCTTTTGCGTTTGGTAACATGAGTGCGCGGTGCGTATTAGAGTGTAAGTTATTTATAAAATGTGAGGAATATAATACTCTATGGATATTTCATGGTAAATAACAAAGATTTAAAATGAAAAGTTTCTTGAATAAGACAAAGCATTATAGATCAAAAAGGTTCAAATCTAGAAAATAACTTATGACCTCAAAACTGCTATTTGAAGTTAACCATTTTATTGTAATTTGAATTGTCAACAAGAAACATCGGTACGGTGGAATGATTGAAATTTGATATCGAAATATCAAAGAAAATCAAAATTTTTCGTTGCATACTTTCGAGCTTACTGTAAATCCAAGTTTTGAAAATTTATATTTGTTTTTGGTATACTCTAAAATCTATGCCCACTTATATTTTGGTGTGTGTGTGTGTGTGTGCCTGTGTTTTGTGCCATTTTGTTTTATTGGCTTTTGTGCAGCAAGCTAAGCGTGAAAATGCTCGCCGTTACAAAATTTCGTATTCCATGCATCCCATCTTAAGGCCCACTCCTAAGTTTTTTTCTATTCCGCTTCGTTTTTGGTCTCATTCCACAATCTGTATATTTACTATTTAAATGCTTGAAAGCATTTCTGAGCTGATTATAATAGGGTTAATGGCATTTCTTTGTTGTGTTGTGTACTGACTCTGTAAGTGTGGCACTGTCCAAAAAGGGTGGTTGTCTGCTCTGAGTGTGCGTACATACATATGTATGGATGTACAGTGGTATGTGTGTGCTTGCGCCTATGCGTAGACAATTTTAGAACATAATTGTATTATGTTGTTCTTTTGTACAGTAATGCCTGCTTTTTTCATCTACTACGAAGAGATATGCCCTTGGGAGATTTTGCAATGAATGATTTATAGACAATGAGTGATTTGCTGTTTGTAGCTGCAGGAAATTGGATTTTGAATTTTGAATTATTCGCTTGGTTGACCGCGCATCATAAATTAAAGGAGTTAAAAAATGTTATAAATAAAAAAATAATGCCCCAAAGATGCAAACTCATTAAAATATGTATTTAATTATCATGGACTTTAAATAATAAATTTTGAAACATCACTTTATTTTATTTATAAACTTGTTGTCAGCTAATATCAAATATGCATAATTATTGTGAAATTATTGGCCGATAGGAAGTAATTGGTAGCGCTAGCTGGAAATTAAGTTTTCTATAACTCGATTACTCGTACTTACGATTGCAAAATTTAGTCCTTAGAAAAAAAAAAAACAAAATTCGGGAGAGTTGTTTTCCTCTGAATATTCTTGAGAGGGGAGAATATGTTATAATTTTCAGTACTTGACAAGAGATGGCGCTGTAGACATATAAATGTAGTATTTTGAAATATTCTTTTAACAATAATTCGAGTAAGAAGTATCGTTCTTGTTTGATTTTTTTTTTTGAGTATTAGCTTATTTGAATTAATTGGGTATTAAGCAAATATTAGTAACGTAATATTATTGGCAATACGTTGTTTTTACTGAGTTAGCATCTACGATTGATTACACTTAACTCAGAAACGATACAACAGATTTTAGTAATTTTGGTGTCATAGTTTTTGTAAGCAAAAAAAAAAAGATTTTATGACGGCATTTGTGTTTTGATAACTTATTTGATAACTTACGCTATAACGCTATCACTAAGGAAGAGTTCAACGGATTTTCGTAATTGTAGTGTCAGAGTTTTTTGTAAGAATCAAATATTTTGTCACGTCATTAATGCTAAGATAACTTTGCAGAATCGCTATACATTGGCAACGAATCAACGAATTTTTTAAATTTTTGTGTCTTATAGTTTAGGTATGTGCTTTATGAAAAGTTATAGGGTAAAACGGGTATTAGTTTATTAAATAAAGCACCCAAGTACTTACATCACAAGCCCCCTTTTTTTTTTGGAATAACTTATTTGCCAATCACATAGACACCTTAAACGAGTATATGCCAAAATTTGTTATTACCTGAAAAGAAAACGAAACGAAAAAAATTAAATCAGTACAAGGTTTTATATTACAGGTATAGTATATATTTATATGTTATGTTTTTAGACCAAACTAGTTTCGTTAAGCCTAAAGATGTACAAAGAAATTTTAATGCAAGAGGTTTGTGATTAGTGACAGCAACAAAGTCAGACAACAAAATTTGGCAATTTCATTGTATACTTGGCAAGTCGTAAGTGAGGGTCGCGATTCAGGATTTACATCCAACAGTGGCTTCGCCGTGGTTAAGTCTATAATATGTGCAACACTGGCTTCGCTATTCACAGTTCTTTTACATTAAAATTGAATTGCATACTTTTAGGACTTCAAATAAACTATTTTTGCCTAGGAAAAACTAGTTTATCATAAGAACTAGTTTGGCCGGTGACATATACATATATATCTTAGGTTTATAATAAATAATTTTCTTTCAACATGTTTATGAAATAATATTTATGTATGTAGGTATATGTATAGGATTAAATTTTGTAAGTTTATGTGCGAAATCTGACATACAACCGAATATTTTAACAATGTTATCTTTTTTGATATAACGTTTTTTCAATTATTTTTCTCATTAAAACTTCATTTATTAAACATTAAGATATTTCTTCTCATTATGTCTGTTAATCATTAAATTATTTATTTAAGTCTTAGCTTTTTTGTCATATGAACTTGTAATATACATTTATTTTTAATTTGCTGCTTCACAACTTTACAACTATTTATCATTCATTTTATTTCTTCCAGAGGCAATAATTTATGCGCTTTTTATATTTAATAAACTGCTACTACTCTTGCAACTAGTAATAGTACCACTACGTACTTTTTTTTTACGCTTGCCTTTTGCACAACTTTGCCGTCTTTACCGACTATGTTTTGCAACAATTGCATAGCATACTTTTAGCCGCAAGCTAAATTAAATTTAAGTTTGTGTTTGTTTTTTTCTCCCTTACATACATAAGCTTAAATATGCCCCTTAGGCGTGGCAGTTAAGCTTGAAAGCAAACAAGATAACAAAATACTCACACTATTTAACTCACTGCCTCGCTCGAACTTACTGTTGCTAAAACTACATTTATTTTTAAATGCGCCGGAAGATATGCTATAGAAAATTGCAAGAAAATTCTTAGCGGCTATAGTTGTATGTATGTATGTATGTCGTAAGTAAAAAAACATAACTGAAGAGCAACACTAATGCTAGCAGTACATAGCAGCAAAACTTAAAGTAATAGTAAAGTTTGCGTCCTGCTGATTTGCCTAACAAAGTCTGTGAAAACAACAACAACAAACAGTATATGTATGTATATATATAATATGCTGTAGGTATGAAAGTCATGGTAAAAGCAAAAAATAACAATTCACATAGTAAAATCCGCAGGATATTTGTAAAAATATTACAACAGTTTTTTTGTTAAGAATTTCAACTTTTTTCTTCGTCCATGTTAATGCCGTTGTTTTGTTTGTTATTTTATTGTTGTTGTTGTTGCGTAATAAGCTTGTAATTGCAAATTAATGCAAATTGATTGTTTGAGGCGGTCTTTTCGAAATCAAAAAAGAAAAAAAAAAGCAGCACAAATTCAAAGAAACAATAAGAAAATTTAATTATTTTTTTGGAAAATATTTAGAGAGCAGCCTTGAAAAAATGCTTTTAAAATTAAGATTTTTATCTTAAGAACTTGTGGCTATTATGCCAATTAAGATATTTCTGCAGAAATAACAATGATTGCTTGTAATGTAATCAACTTAAAATTTAATAAAAATTATTATGTTACATTTCAAATTAAAGACTTTTTGTCTACCTAAAAGTATTTTAAAGTAGAAAGATTATGTTTTCTTCTATAAAATTCATAAGCATTCGAGGCAAAAATGTTAATATTTAGCTAAACTATTGAAGAAATCATATTACGAACCAAAAGCGTATGCAGAACAATTATATAACAATATATAACATGATATCTTTAAAAGAAAAACCGAATGTTGCATGCAATTTTCTTGTGCAAAAAATTTTAAATAAATTGAAATTCAAGTTAAGCAGCAGTCATTTACATCCCCGTTCGATCGAATTTCTTATGACTTCCAACATGACATCCTCACCCCGTATAAACTTAACCACTTAACTATTCAATATTTGCTAAAGCCAAATTCACGCATCAACCACAAAAACATTTTCTAAAGTAATTTGCATTTACTTTCGAACCACAGCAGAGCTCTTTCATTTTTTGCCTCACCAACTTTATGCTTTTCACACACATTTTCAAGAAGTTGCTTCGGACAAAATACGCAAAGGAGGAAAAAAAAATCAGTCAACGATTGCTTTAAGCAAACAAAATTAGAAGACGAAGAAAAATCGAAATGAAAATTTAAACGACATTATTTGTTATACTGGTGAAGCCAGAGAACTTTTCTCTATCTCTCTCTAATATCAAAGTTGTAAGCTAATGCAAAAAAAAAAAAAAAAAGAAAATCATTCAGTCAAACTCTGAAGAATTTTTAGTCGACAGCTCATTGTTTAAACTTAGCTAAAAAATATATTTAGAAAATTGCCAGCAAGACTTCTGCCAGAGATATTATATATACATATATCACTTTGGAAACAAAATACTTTTGTTGAAATACATCTAGCTTGACATTCTCGATTTTTCCAAGTGTACTCTAAGTTTGGGATATTGCACATCTTTCGATATCTCCAAAACTAGAAAAAACAGAGCAAATCGGTAGAATCGAATTCAGTGTAATTCCGGCAAGAAAATGTCGTTAACAACAACAATGCAACAATTACTTATACTCCAGCAGAAGCTATGTTGCAAATATGATATACAATACTTTCTCTCTCAATGTTGAATGAATGAATTGAATATATTCTCTTACAGCTCTGATCGCTGCTAAAATTCAGTAACAGCACAAAAAATACAATTTAAGGGTTCTTAAAACTCTTCCAGCTACTAAGTTGTCCTGGTTTTAGTTGTTGTCGTTGTTACCACTGCTGTACATTGCCATGATGCAAGATTGCATTAGAAAATGCTGATTGTAAGCAGCACTTCACACCAGCAACAAAAAAAAAAAAAATAAAACAAAAATTTCTAAAAACATTTAGTTTGGCAAGTAAATTATGTAAGGGTTGTTTTTGTTATTTCCACAATCGATATAGTATACTTGCAGATTACTTGCGTTGGTGTTGGTGTTTTGTTAAAATTTAGATTAAAAGAAACTCTGACCCATACTACTTACATACATACACTACAAGTAATTCACACAACAAAAGCTACAGAAAACCGAAAGGAAAATTGATTTGAAGTTTTCTTCGTCCTGCATTGAAGTTCTCTTCGTCCTGCATAGAAAATATTGTTCATTAAGCGCAGGCAACTTTAAGTGGTTTTTTGGTAGAAATTTTAATGAATTACAAGCAAAGAAGGATGTGGTAGCTTGCGCGTTTGTGTGTATTAGATGGTTATTCTTTGGATTGGTGTTGATTGTATGTGTAAATTTGTGTTTCCGTTTTTAGATTTAGGTCAAGTGAATTTCAGTGAAAATCGAATTGAAAACTAAACGACACTTTGTTAGAATTCCAAATGTCATTTTGGCAGTTACTTTTATATATGAAGATCGATTTATTAACTAATTTTTTTGTTAAATAAAATAAAGTTATTGACTTGTATTTTTTAATTGTTCGTAGGTTGAGCACCATAATTTTGTTGTAAACTTTTTTTTTTCATTTGATATACAGAAAAATGTTAGAGGATTTTTTGTTTATAATTTTACGAAAATTTTAAGGAAATATAATTTTACTGAGAGTCTTCCAGTTTTTTATTGGAAATGAAATGGTTCAGGTGAACTCACAATCTGATTTGGTAAACATTTTTCATAATCCAGAAAATGACATAACTACACTGCAACGGAGTCGGACCACTCCTCAGTTAACGTGTCGCAAAATCTTTAATGAATTTGCAAACTGTCTATGATAGAATAATGTGGGCTCACTTTAAAAGTAGAGCTTAGAACGTGACAATAGTATAGAAATAGGATGCAACTGAGATCGCTGACGTTAAAACAAAAGCAAAGTTTGAAAAACAACTTAATTGCTATGACAATCTCACCAGACAAAAGATTTTAACTAATGGGTATGGGCGACATCAATGCTTAAGTATGTAGGAAGTGACAACAAAAAGCTCAAAACCACTATGGGAAAACGACGATCGGTAACCCATTTCATCAGTGACACTATCCATTGAATGAATATTGTTTCAGAATAAACAGAAACCGTAAAAATACTAAGGTTTCACCTGATCATCAGACAGGAAACCAAATATGGTCTATCTGTATAATGAGTATCTTGAAAAGTAGCCACCTTGATATGATATTTACATGAATCGCAAACGTTGGCTACGATCATTACCTCTTAGTGGCATCTTTTTGGTTCAAGAAAGAATACCTTTAACAGATCTCAAAAATATCATTCATTTGAAAAACTTCATCGATGAAAATAAAGAGGCTTAGCGACACTAACCAGCGCTCAATCGAATCTACATGACAAAATATCAAGTCGTCATTTATAACAGCTGGTGAGAACAAATTTGGCTTTACTTCACGAAACAAGAATCCTAGAAGAGTGACATAACTAGTAAAATGAAATGTCCTCTTCAAATTTTGTCACACAATAACCTTGAATTTTTTCAGCGAACCCCTGCATAGAGAAAACAATTTATTTGTATGTATCGAGATTTAGTAATAATTAACAAATAATACATTCGAATTAAGCGAAACATATATTTGATATTATTTAACATGCCGCACATTCCAACGAATCGAATAATATTATTGAAGGTATTGCATGTTTGGTAATAATTTCCATATTAAATTTGGATGATTATACTAAATTAATCATAAATTTTGTTACTATTACCAAATAATAACTTGAATGAAACAAATAACGCTTTGCTGCAAACATTCATATGTTAATAATTACCAAAACATGTATAAGGTCTCAGCAAATATTGTTTTGTTGCTAACGTATACATTTATTATATCGATTTAGATAAGAATCGATATTTTGATAAATCGATTAATAAATAAATCGATATTTTTTCATATCGTCATATCAAGCGCGAGGTAATTAAATAGTGTTTTTCTAAAATATGTTGATAATTTTATTTCAAATATTTAATCAAAGGATTGACATAAGCTTCACAAATGTTCGCCTTTAGTGAAACGATAAATAACTTAAAGAAACCTTACAAATGTTTCAAAGTTTGTAACTGAAATATTGAACCTTACAAATGTCTAGCAATGAAATTCTTCTACATATCGCTCATTTACTTCAAGAGTGGCATAACTCAAAAAACATAATTTTTGAGTTAATGATGCAGAAATATTCACCATTTCATGTTTTATTTTTTGTCAAAAACTCAAAAAGATATCTTATAAACTCGCCGTGTGAGAACAATTTATGTAAACATACTTTTTTGAATTCTCATTTAAAAAGTTACTTATTGAAAACCTTAAATGCGTTTTTCTCCCACTTTGTGTTTTTTGAGTTATGCCACTCTTGAAGTAAATGAGCAATATGTATTTTTCCATTTTCTTTTGAGGAAATGAAAACAAAATGCTTGCTTTTATTCCCATATCATAAATATTTATCCAAAAATAATATCTTAAAATTTTCAATTTCATTTGCAAGCACGAGCTTATTAAATTTCCAATGAACTGCCGCATAAATATTTTATGATTCATTTCAAATGTAAAAATTATGTTGACATAAAATCAAAAATTCATAAATGAAATTTTGCAAACAGTGAGCTATATTCATTTATATTTAATTTTAATATCACATTTCATTTAATTTCAATAACAAATCTTTTTTTTTGTTCTTAATCAAAAACCCAATTGTGATCAATTCCAACGATTTTATGTTAAATGTCAAAAAATGTCCAACAAAGTAAACGACAAAAAAATTGCAAATTATTATCATCTTATTTTCATAATTCAACTCAAGAAGATTTATGTGTCTGCAGTTTTATATTTGACAAAATAAAGCTCTTTTCATATCTCATTTTATTTTCAACTTTTAGTATTTGTGGCTACAAACCCCACTTACTGGCGTGTGTGCGGGTGCCTTTCATTTCTAAGGATACTTATATTTCTTAAGTTGTTCTAAGCACAAACACTAATCTTAAATGGTGTGAGCATTTGGTGATGCTGCTAATATTTCTATAATTTGGTGCTTATATAATAATATTTTTTTTTTTAACCAAAAATTCTACTTGAAAAATGTCAAAATGTTTAATTTGTTGGCAAATTGTGAATGTCTTTGATGAATTATAATGCGGTTAAGTAAGTGGTTGCAGCAATTTTATTTTTTTTTGAAATTAATAATGCGTTTAGTGAAAACCAACTGGTGAGAAAGAACGTACAGCATTTCGTTGAACAAATACATATATAAAATTGGGTTCCAATTTTGTCATTTTTCTATGAAAGATTGCGAACGATTTATAAAAAAAGTTTTGTAAAAATGTGACTATTTAATTTTAACTATTATTTAAAAACATATTTCCCTAACTGTGATGAAAGAAATTTGTATGTTTTATGGGGAGCAACAGGCACCAACTTGATCTTGGCCCAATTTTTACACAAACATTGTGGTGTTTTTTAGTGTAGTAATCCCCACTTTGTATCTGATTTTTAGTAATCATTTTTTTTTTATACAAGCGATAACAACGGGTACTATGAGTTTTGTTCAAAAAATACTTCAGATGATTTTGCACGCACCTAACACTTTTATATTCATATTAAATACTACATAGAGTTAAATTTGCTATATGAGCACCCTTACATTCCTCTGCGCTACTGAGGAGCATACCACAAACATTTTTACGATGCGTATAGCCAACATCAAGGCATACCCCAATGACAATTACGTAAGCAGGAAATATGTGATGTTGAAATTGTTGTAAATTTAAGGGGTTATTTGAGGTTAAATCCGCACACAGCCGGTGGCACAGAGCGTGTGCATTTCGCCAGTACTGCCAGCTGTAGCATATTTTTAGGGTAGTGAGCAAAGTTTTTTTTGCTAAAAAAAGAAGAAAAATTTAAGCAAGCTTTTAGCTGATATCAACTACTACTGCTGTTACTTGTCTCTTAGACATTGGAGCAAATAACTATTTATGAGTTTCTGTGTATGTTAAGAGAGAAAAACCTTGAAGGAAGAAGGAACTGAACTGAAGAAAAGTGAAAGTGAAATTTAATACTTGGCGCCATGGTAGGGATTTTTATTTTATTTATTTTTTTGATACTAAAAGTTCATTCGCTCAAACACCGCATTGCTTAGCTCCTAAAAGTGTGCTATCATAAAATTCAAACTCAAGATAGTAAGGGTCGCGTGTATATATTATCATGCATGCATATGTGTGTGTTTGGTTGAGTATATAAGTTAGTTAAAATTTTGGCGACGTCTGTATCGGGGTTAAGTCAGTTAGTCGTCTTGTGTGTGGCTTGTTCTTTTCCTTAATTTTTTTTTTTTTTTCTGTACATTCATATGAGAGTGTGTGTAAGTAGGGTATACACATTTGTATATTCTTTTATTTCTGGTATAATATAATGTTAAGTAATTCAAGCAGAAGTCGCATTTTGCTGCCACAATTTTGCCAACTTTAAGGCTTAGCAAATTGTTTTCCAAGTAGTTGATCGCGTGTTGTGTCGGCGGCTGAGAGCGCCATTGCCATCACCAACTTCAATATTGTTGGGATAAAATGTTTTTTTTCTTTTGTAGCATGCAAAAAATTAATGCAAGAAAGTATGCAATAAAAAAAAATTTTACAATAAAATAAAAGCAAAATGTGGGCAACTTGAAGTTCGAGTATTGGGTTTAGTTAGGTACACATTGGAGAAATAGTGTGTGTGTGTGTGTGTGTGTTTTAGAGTTGGTGGTAGCAACAAAACGTGGTAATAAATTTGCAAATATAAAATTTTATGAAATATTGCCTAAGCTTTTGGGAGGAACAAACAAAAAATTACAAGTTGAATTTATTATTGCATAAATTACGGCGGATTTATTGTTTTACATTTTATAGCATTAAAAAAAGTGAAAAAATATGTAAAATATAAAACTTTGTAATGTTCAATAGAGCTTTATGGAAATTTTTTTAAATAAAATTCTGAGAAATTTAAGCTAAATGCTGTATTATTGTTTACATTATTGGCAAGGGTCAATTTAAAAAAAAAAATTTCCATGCCATTTATAAGGCAGCGTTTGCATTAGGGTTAATAAAAGGATAACATTGAATAAATTAGAAAAATTGTTTTCTTTTATGAGCAAATAGGGCATTATATTTATATTTTGCAAGAGTTTTAAAATTGGCAGCATTCTATTGTGAGAAAGCAACCTTTAGTAGGCTTAGTTCAATGATGTAAACAAAAAAATTAAATTTCAAGCTGTTAGCTAAAAAGAAAATGTACACAATAGTATAAGTGGCCTAATTGACGTTAATCAGAGAAGTCAGCCTTGTCGGCATGCCGCTCAATATACGTTTTGAAAAAGCTGCTGTGCTGCGTGGTACGATAGTTTGGGGTGGTTGAACGAGGAGAATACATCTAATGAATGTATTTTTATGCTGCCAAAAGACAAGGATGTCATGGGTTAAAAAGCTCGACGGATTCGGATTGTACGACCAAAATTATATATAGAAATCATGGTCTTATTCTTGTCAAATTTTTTCTTTAATTTGTGGTCCTGTGCTAAGAAATAAATAATGACACACCAAATAGTAATTCAAGAGATGTTTAAATGAGCATTGCACTTTAGTAGGCAAAAAAGCAGTACTACACACCATATTATAGTATTCTCTAGTATTTTGAAATTTGATACAAAATACTCTTAACAAATACCTTCTTATGACTTATTTTGAGTCCAATAGTGATTTTGGGTAGCCCGTCAGCTATTTAAACGTTGATGTTAATTTTCGACTTTAATTAAGTTACAGCAAACTAAACTCAATACATCAAAACATTCTATCGTAATGGTCTTTTGCTAAATAACTGACTATGATTATAAAAGTGCTTAGAAAATGATCACTTTTCGAGCAACTCAAACTTCAAATAAAGTCCTTCATACAACTAAACTTTTCTATGTAGTTTCTTTGATAACTTATTTGCTGGAATTTTAATTACATGAAGTTTTAATACATTTTCGAGTAGTTAGTTTTTTCTCCATAGACTTCAATGCTCCATCTATGGCGTTTATATGGTAATTTTATGCCTTTTTTTTTATTTATATTTTTTTCAACAAATTTTTCTATAATTCATATTTTCTCAGTTAATGACTTTTCTTTCTGTTCTATGTTTTCTGTTATGTTTTCAAGCTTGAGGAAAACTGTGCTCTTCCTTCCGTTTAGAATAACTGTTATTTTTCATTTTCTTTTGCAGCTGCTGGTAGCCACTTAAAAAAAAAAAATCTGTTAATTTTTTGTCCATAGTTAATAAAAAAAGATGGCGCAGACAGTGCTTCTTAGTGTTGTAGAATTTTGCTAATGCTTTCAGGACTTTGCTGGTGGGTATTTTGAAAACTATTTTTTAAGCTGTGATTAGTTTGTAATTATTTCAAGAAACGATATTTTCTAAGATAACAAAAACTGAACTGAAGAAAAGAAAAATTTTATAAACAAAGAATTTTTCATAAGATCAAGATTATTTGTATCACAAAGAAACCAAAATATAATTTTTGAAAAATTTCCCTTTAGAAGATACGTTTTGACAACACTGTAAAATAGAGAGAGACAAAATTAGTATATATTTTTTAATTTTTTAGTTTCTCAATTCTCCCAAACAATAATTACTCCATTACATTACTTTTCTTCATCAAATGCATTCAAATGTTCGGATTTTCTAACAAAATCTAAAAAATTTGATTGTACAAACTTGGAAATTGAAGTTTTAAAAAATCCATAAAAAATTCGCAAGTACTCACATTTCCAATTTTCTAGCAACCCTAGCGTAGACCAACTAGTCGCATTGTACATAAAGTAAGCTATGTTAACGTTAAATTTATACAGTCTAACGCTTACAAAATTGCTGTGTTTCTACTCGTTGTTTTTTTTTTTTTTGTTCTGCTACGGACATCTTTTTTCTAAAAGAATTTATAACTATTTTACTATTTTCTTTTCATTTTTGCTTAAGCTACAGAAATTTCGCGTTTTTGTCTGACTTATTGTGAGCATTTAACAGTTGGTTCGTGGAATAAGTAAGTGGTAGTGTTAAGTTCAAATGCAGCCCCCTATGCAAAAATGGTAGTTTACTTTTCAATACCCTTTTTGGTCCCTATCAAAAGAATACACAGCGAGCAATAAGTGGCATAAAGAAGTAGAAAACGCAAAATTTGGCTGACTATGGAATTTAATAAAAGTGAATGTAAACGCAAAACAAAAATGCAAAAAATTTGACCGGACAAGCGAAAACGTGAAAAACTTCTTTCTTTCGTCTTGGCGTTGAATTTCCAAGATGAAAAATAAAAAAAATCGCTGAGATTTTTGATGTAGATTAAATAGAATTAAGCTGAAAACTTGTGTAATTTCATATTAAAATAATTTTATTAAGCTATAAAAATGTACGAGGAGGTTTGATAAATTCAAAAATTTTGAAAAAGGAAAATTTCCCTAAATTTCCCTAAAAGGGAAATTTTTGGAAACTACAAAATTCAACAAGTTAACATAAAACGAAACATTGAAAGGCTCATATATGTGCTTTCTAAAAATTTCCCAAAGAGGGAAATTTCCAAAAATTTCGCAATTTGAGTAAATATTGAAATGCAAAACTTTTAATAGACCGTGTAGCAATTCTGTGAAATTTTCCACCTAGAAATGTTTTTTTAAAAATTAAAGGCTTTAGCAAATTAAGTTACTTAAAACTACTGCTCTTAAAAGACTGACCCACCCTCAGGGGAAAATTCAGTTTTACATTATTAATATTTCTTTTTCATGACGCGCGCAATATTCTTATATTTTTAACTTATTAAATTAAATAGAATTCTGCAAATTCCCACTGGAGTAGTTTTTAAAAACATGCAACAAATGCTAAAAAACACATATTTCTTAATTAATTTCTCAATAAAACTCGCAATGGAATATGCAAATTCAACTTTATATACAATTGGCCTTATGCAATTCTCACAGGAAAACCGTACAGAATAGAACCCTTCACTTAATGCACATACATTTTGTTGTATAATATGAATAGTATTAATTTTTTTTTTGTAACTTCCCCCAAATACTCTTCTTTAATATTCTTGGCCAATTCATTGCAGCTAACATTTTCATTTAAATGCATGTATTTTTCTTCAATTTTCCTTAGTACGCTTTATTATTTTTTTACAACTCCTCATCGTAGTTCTCACAAAGTAAAAGAGAATACGTTTTTTTCAACTTTTTCTTCTTACAAACCTCCTACAAACATTTTGGTACTGTTAAGCTACTGCTAAAAATCCGGAATTCATCACTAAAAGCATTTAAAACGGATGTTCCTGAAATGTAATCGCAGCATCTTCATCATAGCGAGAGAGAGAGAAAGAATTCAACGGAAACAAAGATGCAGCAAATGCTAAAATGAAGCATTATAGCATTCTTTCCTTAAATAAAAATCTGAATGTATATATGTACTTATGTATATCAGGTACGTGTACCCAGTAAACATTTTTAAGCTCGTTGGGGTCTATTACTCAGCGAGGCGATTATTTTTTGATAGCGATAGGATACACTGTACGGTGTCTAAGTAAAGCAATTCGCTCATGAATCGTGAAAAAAGTTGAAAGCGATTATTGCTAAAGTCGAAATAAAAATATTACTAACGTCATCGCACTAAGACAGCTATTGTCTGATTTTAATAGTTGTTTGTATTTCTTTTTTATGTTTAGGTAATTATAATTGAAAGTGCTTACACATTACATGAAAACGGAGGACCACTCTTGCAATACTAATTTCTTTGCCACGAAACATATGTATGTTTTCATTCAATGTCGTATTACTTAACGTTCATATTTACTGCATATAAGAAAAAATAAATTCAATAATGCTGTGCAATATATGCAATTTAAGAAATGCCTTGAAATATACAATACAAACATAAGTTATAATTTAACTCTTCTAGAAGAGTTATAGATGAAAGGTTCAACAATCTTCCGAATGTTAACTGGGTGACTGAATTGCCAACATTCCCATTTATTTTTTTATAACTGCGCCATACAGTAAGTATTTGAAAGTTGTTCTACTTTAAGCGAAAAGCTACAGATTTTTTAGCATTCATCAAAAGTTAACTTCTTGATTGAGGTTTTTAGTAAAGAAAATATTGGGTTGATCGGAAAGCAGTTTGAATATATTTTTTTTTTTTGGTGAAAATTAATATCAATTTTCATATGCAGTATAAAAATGTAATTGAATTATATATAATCCATATTAGTTCAATACCTTTTACCACTTTTGTGGTAGTAGCAACTATTCCAAGCCATGTTTAACGTCCTCATTTGAAGTAAAATTGTGCCACCTAGAAAAAATTTTGTAGAAATCGGAACAATCCAAAAGTGCCAGATTCAAAGAAAATGTCGGTTGTGTTGATGTTGGTACACTTCAGAATTAATCGTGGTATTTTAAGGTAGAAACTCAAATAAACGATTCCTTGAAATGCGACAAAACAGACAGCATCAGATTTTTTTGATGTATATCGGCTTTCCAGGAGCTTTGAGCCGGTTCATTTTTTTACTCCATTATCTCTTGCATTTAACATGAATATAGGCAACCCATTTCTCCTGCACAGTTTCTGTGAGAAGATGTAGAGCAAATACATATGTCCAGTTTACAAATCAAGCTAAGGCGTTTGATGTGCTCATGATTGGTCGAACCCGATAAATTTAATCTCACAGCGATCGAATGAATTGTAATTCTATGATTCAAATTCAGTCATTTTTTATTTTGTCTTCATCGGTTTGAACTGGCCTTCTTGAATGTGTCACTCTATCAATACATCTTCTCCATGCATATCGATTAAAATTTATCTTGAACAGCATTTTTACCTTTTTGATAGCAACAAAAGTAAAATATGGCACAATTGCTGCTTACGACTTTAAATATTTGATAGGGTACCAAACAAAAACTATTAAATAAAATAAAAAAAAAAAATTTCACAAACAAGCCGTGCTATATCAACTGTCAAAATATATAATAACATTGTGAAAAAAGATGATTAAGTCCTGTGTTGGAAAAATGTGAAATTTCTTTCCGAACAACCCGATATATTTCAACTAGAAGTTCCGTATATACGCGAAAAGTCCATATGCCATTACTGAAATAGAGTTTAGTAAGGTTAATTACAGCAAGTGTTACTAAGAGTTGAAACCAGCGACAGTCGAATTCATCTTCATTCTAGATACTTCATAAGCTGAAACAGTAATAGCTAGTAAAATTTCAGGTAGTTCAGGGTTGGGTTCAATTACTTTTACATAGTTTCTGTCACAGTCAATTTCAATCGCTGTCAGTGGGAGTCAAAATTAGTCACAGTTAAATTCAATGTCAAAGTCTGAAACAAAACAGTACGAGTCATTTTGTGGATCAAGCAACGAAAGTTTTCTCCCCAACCGCAATTGATACTGAGACATGTCAGTGAAACACAGAAAAATTTTCTAAAATCAAATTTAGCTAAAAAACCATTAGAGATAAAAGTAAAAGTGCATTCATAGTTGGAGAATACGATTTCATATATTGTACATGTAACTCATACAAAAGCATCATAAATTAGAGAGAAAAGGCTTCATATTGTTATACAAATTGAAAAAACCCTAAGGGCTCATGCTGTAAGAGGATGCTATTACATTGTATTACTCGTCCCACTTAAGCTGATGAAATGTTTTGTATATTTGCTATTTAGACAGTGCTTCTTCATACATCCAAAGTTGAACATGTAATACCAAATAATTTTTAATCCATATTTCAAGCAGCTTTTCAGTTGCATCCACACATTACTGCAAAAGTACTTAGATGTTCACAGCTCTTAGTTTTTACTGTACATTTCAAAAGCTACCATTACATTTCTAACAAAATTAAATCCATTTTAAATTCTTAATCTGCACTTGCAGCAGCGCATCGTACAAAAAAAAAATTAGCAAAGAAAAGTCTAAGAAAAACTTGCAAACAAGATGTAAAAAAGAAAACAAAATTAAGAAAAGCATGTAAAGTAGGAAAGCATAATAATGCAATTCATGAACTTATTTTCATCTTTTGTCCGCGTCGGTTGCTGCAGCTGTCTGTGCAAATTTGGCGCGAATTTAATTTTCAAATAAACCATGTTTTACAAAAGCGTCCAAGTGCTTATTTCCATTATTTTCTTTTATTCTATGTTTTATTTTGCGAGTTTACATTCTAATGGTTTTGAAAGTAGTAGAGTGGATGAGTGGATAAGGAAAACACTCTGTGCTGAAAGTATGACAAAATTTTTGTTGTTGTGCAAAGTTGAATTTCAATGAATTGCATTTACATCTTGTTATCGCCTGATTAATTTTGCAAATGCAATTGGCATTGGCTGCTAAGCTGATTGTAGTTGAAGCGCTGTCATTTTGGGTTTTCTAGATTAATTTATCAGATTAAAATGTTAAAATTTTAAAGATTATTTCTGAATTTTGTATTGAATTGGTGCTGTTTAAGATGGAAAAATTTATGAAAATAGTTTGATTACTAAGCTTTATATATATAGGAAAAAAAAGGAGCAATGTGCTCTTATTCCTGAGATTCTATTATTAAATTTTTTCTTTGTTTCCTCCTCCGTAGTTTGGAGTTGGTTCATATTCTCATCCTCCTGCTAATATATGTATATCTGAATCACAAGAACTATAAATGTTAGAAAATTTCAACGAATTCGGTCCGTTTTTCAGTAGCAATAAAGTAATTTTCTATTAAAGGTGTGGCACCACCGCCCATTAAAAAAAGGAATGCATAACTCAGAAATCGACTTACATATCTTGTTAAGAAATTTCATCAAAATCGTTGTATTGGCTCTGCATGACATCGTTATTTTCTTTTAAGAGGCTGTGCCAGGCCCAATAGAAGAAGACGAAGCTTTAAGTACCTTTCTTTAGGGTTCAATCTAACTACAAGCTAAATTTTATCACAAAATCTTCATCACAATCGGTTCATTAGTTTAGCCGTGGAAACGTATATTCCAGTTAGAGGCGTGACACCGCCTACTACTGAAAAAATTTACATTCTGCAATTATGGGTTAAACTTCGAAGACGACCTGTATTAGAACAAGAATAATAAATTTTTTAAGTATCTAAAATATATTCAGAGAATGTCCTTCTGATGGAACAGCAATAAATTGGTTACATGTTTAGGCCCTAAGGGTAAAATCAAACTCCTACTCATTAAGAATATTCAAATCTTTGTACTGAATATAATTTTTGAAGAAAAATCAACACTACACGATTCTATATATTTAAGCACAAGCAACAATGCGGAACATTTTTTTAAAAGGTTTTCTTCATAAAGTAAATATTTCTTTGCTTCAATCTGCACCCCAATTAACTACATTTCTGAAGCGTCATAAAGCAAAATCAGCAAAAGCAACAGCATTTACCATTTTGGTTGGGCAATGCAACAACAGGTTTCAACATAAATTTATTGCTTACACCGTAACAACAAAACAAATAGCACCCAGCAAAAAAAACAAAAACAACAACTACGGTAGAGTTCAAATAAAAGGACCGAGTGCGCAAAATACAAAAACAAAAAAAAGGCGTTGTTGGTTAAGGGGTTGAATGAATGAATGAATGAAGAATCCACTGAGAAATATGAAGGTGAAAATGTTTAGAATATCTACGATATTTTTATGATGGCACTTTTGATGTTATTGTTGCTTTCATAATAAATTCATGCTTTCTATATTAACAGCAGCAAGAGTAGCAGCATCCGGAAGGAGTTTACCACCATCACACGAATCTAACAGGCCACACTAAAGTATAACCACCTTTCAATGATGAACCCATATATTTTTTTTTTTATATATTTTGGGCAATCCACATTTTTACTCCTTGGAATTCGTCGTTGTATTCGCATAAAACGCACATTTCTCTAGATCCTTAAAAGTCCGTCCGTTTGTCTTCAGTGTCCGGTTGCACGACTCAGCACGAACTCAAACGGAACAAAAATTAGGTAACTAGGCCATAAACGCCGCGGTGTGCTGTTCTTGCGGAAGTGAGACGACGGAAGCAGAGTTGAGAGGTGATGTTTTTCAAAATGGGTGCTAAATTTGTAATGTTGTTGTTTTTTTTTTTTTGTTATTTTGTTGTGCTACAACAACAATATTTAGACATTTAAAGCACCTTTGGCAATTTTAAGACCGGGTTAAAAGTGGCACAGTTTTGGTCTTAACGCATTGTTCAACGCTGTTGTAAGTGTTTGTGATTCTTAAAGAAATATTTTGCTTAGAAAAATTTAACATGCAAAACCTAAGGTAAGAAAGATAAGAAAAGCAGGTATTTAGGTAATAGAAGCATTGTTTCTTCAGCAGCTTGCAGCTGGATTAAAAAGGCTATTGAGCTGGATAAGTAAACATTGTTTCACTTCATGGCTTAGCAGTTGGATAGGTAAACTTTTGATTCTCTAAAAGAGAATAAGAATATAATTCTCTATAAGATCGAGTACAGTATATATAGGTCTGAGACCCCAAAGTTGTGGATAGCGCAAAAGACAATTGTCCTTTATGAGTTGTTAGCCAGACAATACGAATTTCTTCACAATACTTTCCTGCTTATAATCGTTACTAACTTCTATTTTCATCCCATCTCAACTCAAGCAGCAATTAGGTCACAAAGTGTTAAACCCATAAGGGAAACATTCAGTGGAAAAAGGTATCGCACAATCACTGATGTTAGCCGAAATTTTCGGGCAAGAAATACAAGTAAAGTAGTAAATAAATGTTCTGTTGGGTGAGTAATTTTATTACAAAAGATGGTCATTATTAGTCGAATGAAAAGCATCAACAACAGCGAATAGAATGTGAATAACACAGTGGCACAAAAGATAGTACCTGCCTGACGTAACGGAAGTTGAATGCCATTGCGTTTAACTTTTGTTACAACAATTCATATAAAAGTGTAGTGGAAAGTCAACATTTTCTATTGCTTACAGCCAGCAGGCTGTATCTCTGAAGCATTGCCATGAAAAAGGTACAAATTGATGTTGGGTTTTCTTTGTCTACCCGAACAACGATCACCCACCCACCACCCAAGATACCAACAATTTTAATGACTTAAATTATTGTCTGTTATTACTCATAAAGTAGAGCAATGAAGTACCCATCTTACAATCCAATTCAAAGGTGTTGCGCTGATAAGATAATAAAAGTCATGGTGGTTAAAATTTATGTTTTGGGTTATTACCAACCAAAAAAATTTATAACAATTTAAAAGGTTATTTTCTTCATAAGAGTTTAATTTTGACATAATATATATGGTAGAAGAAAAGAAAAACGTGAAGCCGACTGTGATGCAATGTTAAGTATCTTACCCATTTACCTTAATAGATAAAGCATTTTCGAGTCAATAAATCAAAAAAAAAAAATATCTACAAAAATTGGGTTTCTATGAGAATTCCGAAACAAAAGGTTACCATTTATGTAATAATGAATTAAGATTTATTTAAAAAAAAAAATTTATTGGCATTTGAGATAGAAAAATATTTTGAGTGACTAAGAAATGATAATCTGATTTTTACAGTACAAAAAAAAAAAGTTCAACTGTGTTCAAAATATCAGCCTAAGTTCTAAACAAAACATTCTCTCAATACAAGCTTGTATGCACGTTCATGTGCTTCAGTGATGATATTAGCGCTATGCAGCTTGGAAGTTTATGTTCTGTCTTGTCGCCTTCGTTAGGCGAGAAAATTGCAGTTGATTCTCTAAATGATTTATGGCAACATTTCGCTGATTCTACGGAGAAACTGTACATTCACTTTCGTTAAAATTTTTGTTGCCTCCAGTGTGCAAAGCACTGTTTTAGTAAGCTCATCTACGTGGGACTAAAAACGGGTTGACTGGAATCGATGAAGAGCTGAGTTAATTCTTTCTGCTTTGATGATCGCAATCTAAACAGCAAAATAGGTTACGGAATCTGCTCTTAACAAGTGTAGCTAAGATTCACAACACGGTTACCTTATCACAACAGCGTTTTTCAAGCTACTAAAGCCAAATGTAATTCAATGAACTTAACGGTAGCTGCTAAACTAATGAACTTGAAAGGTCATAAGATATGAGTTCATACTTCAGCATGCAATATAATAAGTCAAATCTGATCAAAATGGGACACTAAACGCTCTTCATCGCTGATATCCACTAGACGTATTGTCTCGCCAAATTTTGGCCAATATATTTATTGAAGTTGTTATCCTATTGAAAAGGAGATTATTTTTGAAGATCTCAAACACACAAGCATAGGTAAATTACTTCATTCCAGTAGAGTTCGCTTAATGGTTGAAGTTCAAACCTTAAAGTGAAACAAAAAAGAAATAAAAAAAATACTTTTTGATTTGAAAATTCGAAAAAAAAACTATTATATCATGCTGCCCTATCCCTAACTCTAACCCTCCTTTAGGGTTCAATCTATCTTCATACCAAAATTTATCAAAATCAGTCTAATCGCTTAGCTCGGAAAACATATTTTCCTATAAAGGGTGTGGCACCGCACATTTAAATACAAAATTACCTCACCTCAGAACTCTATCTATCGTCATTCCTTATTTCACTAAAAACGGTGATTTTCTTTAGCTGGCACCGCGCACTAAATACCAGATATCTTTCCTCAGGGTTCTTCCATCTCTATACCAAATCAAAATCAAAATCGATCGATTTGTTTAACAGAGAAAATATATTTTTGCGTTAGGGGCATGGTAAAACTAAACACTAAAAACAATTATCCTTTCACAAGAATCAATCTACCGAATCTGTGGAGGAAAAGGTGGCAACTTCCATTAAGGACGATGCCCGCTCACTAAAAAGCAAAAATATTTCCATACCCTTTTTTAGGGTTCAATCTATCTCCATACTTAATTTCATCAAAATCAATTGGCTTAACCGCAAAGTATATTTTTTTGATAGGGGCGTGGCACCGCCTCCTATTAGAAACTTAAACTTAACTCTTTAAGTTTTTCTGACAAATTTTTTAAACTCCTTAAAGCTCACAAAAGTTATGACTACATTTCCTCTGCCGCAAGACCTTTAATCTGAACTATTTAATCTCTGTTGATTTACTTTTATAAAATTTCTTGACGACAATTCAAATTTGTTTGTTATATTTATATAGCCAAAAAATATAATAAAATATATTAATTTTGTGCCAATCTGAAAAAAAATTTAAAATGTTGACACTTTTTAATAATTTTGTAAATTTCATTTCTTAAAAATTCCAACTTTGCAAAGTTTTTTCTTGCCACAAAATCTCTTAAAACAAATGTGTCTCTAGCAAATTAAAACAACGCGGTGCAAAAAAAGTTGTTTTGCCAAAATTTAAATACCTGACCAAAATAACCCATAAGAAACTTACAACACCCTAGATGAACACATTTAACTTAAATAATCCTAGCTAATCCTTTACTTTTTCAAATTGCACTTTTATTCGCAAAAGGGGCATTTCAACTTTTGCCGAAACTTGAATAAGTTTCTCCATTCACTTTGGCAACAAAAAAGCAAAGGAAGAAATACATAATAAGAAAAAAAAAAAACAAAAAGAAACTTAAAGCAGTTGATGATGAGAAACGTTTATAGAAAACCAAATAAAGCCAAAAATCTAAGTGTTGGTCACTTCCTATGCTAAACCAAAAAACTTTAGTTCGAATGTCATGCTGTGTTCTATGTGTATGAGTGGAGAAGTTTTTCCAATTTTAATGAAAATATTTGACCAGCAGCCAGAACTTATAGCAGGACATACGCATTATATGTGGAGTAAGTGTAAAAGAAACGCGTTAGACTAAGACAACAATATACACGTAATATAAAGTCATATCATTATTATGCATGTCATTCAACAGGAAAACTTTGGTGTCTGGTTCAACAATGAGTGACAGCTCTAACAGAATGAGAGTAAGAGCAGTAGTATAGCAACAGCTCAGAAGGTACGGGGGCGTCACCGTCATTAAAGGCTCCCATGTGATATAAGCAGCTTGTTTTTTTTTTGGAGTTTGTAGTTTCCAATATGGATTTAACGTGAAAAGGTAGTATATTTTTAAAAAAATTGCTTGTCTAGTAGCCGATATATTTGAACTAATCATGGCAACAATATGGCCGAAATCATACTCAAAAGCTACATGGCATAAATTCATTTACCGAATTAATATGCTACAAAACCAGACGCAAAGCAGCGTTAAGAATTCTCAGCTACTCAAAGTTTCTGGGCCCCTTTTAAGCTGAGGCCCAGTGTCGTGCATCACTCACTCATTCTAAGTTAGCGAGTTAAGAGTACAAAAATAAATGCACGAGTAAAAAAGTTGAAGTAGGAGTTGCTTGGCGAGAAAGTGAAATAGATAATTTACGTGTAGTATAAGGAAATGTCAAAGAAAACTTGTGCAATAACAAACACGAGATGGACGAGTTGTCTAAAGTTTTTTGAAGAACAAAAAAAAATAAAACAGAAAATAAAATAAAAATCATAAAAAAGGAAATAAAAACAAATAATAATAACAAAAGTATATATGAAGACCTTAGAGGACAATGTCCATGCTAAAGACAACGACAACTAGAAAATAAGCAGAATAAATTTATGAAGGTAAAAGAGAAAATGTGTGGTGTTGATGATAAAGTAAGGGAAATTGGATTCAACTTGAATGAAGAAAGAAAAAAAAAAAAACTTCACCAACTCGTAGCTAGTTTTGTCCCAACACATATATACCTACATACATATTTCTTTACTTTTTGCGGACAAGTTTAAGAAAAAAGAAAAATAAACTTAAATAATCGATATTTATTGTGGAAGATTCCACCTAAGGCAGTTAAAGAATTTCAATTTAATCTGCACACCCACCAGCAGCAGCAGCCCACTTCAAACCACTATATGTAGTATCAACAAAATCTTTTTGTTTTGTTCATTTTTGTCTCTGAAATCCGGTTGCTATATATAAATTGTGAAAAATAAATGGCCAGGAGTTTGGGTGAAAACTTGTAAACTTTATTGTTTATAAACATTTTTTCATCAACAATTTATGTGCTTGAGACAACGAGCAGTCGCTCTCACACCATTTGTGTTCGTAGATAGTTAACAAAACAGAATACATAGGTAACATAATTTCAACGAAATAATAAAACAACATAAAAATATTACGTTGCCATATTTTTGGCGCTGGGTCTGCATGCCTCTTCCGACACAGTTAAAGTTGAAGATTTTGGTTATTCAATCTTCAATTTTGTTTTGCAACCATTTTGTTTCGCTTTTTAATTTTGGGAAGTACTGAACAGCTGATAAAGCATTGTATCAACTTGTACAATTTTACTTTAATATAGATCGCTACTAAATTGGCTGAAGTTCAATTATCATTTAAACATTGAAAAAAAAAATTTAAAGAAAATTTGTACAACACAAGAAACAGAAATAGAAAGCCGACACAACTGATTTACAGTAAAAATAACTCAAAAACTGTTCTCAACGCTACACAAAAATTTCCATGCAAATAAAAAATAAAATAAAAAACAACAAAAAATGTACCTTAATTTGTAACATAATCGTTATTTTCTTTTCCAATAAAATAACAAGATGCCATCATCAACATTATCATACGCTGCAGCATCGAGTCATAAAACCCCATTACCATTAAAAAGGGGAAAAAAAGTTAAATTTCAGACATACGACGCCATTTTGTGATGCAATACATTGGTAACTAAATTACACACTAACTAATGCATATCTGTTTGTCTGTCTGTCTGTCTGTCTATCTGCCTGTTTGTATGACTGTCTATTTGCCTGCTGATTGTGCTGTTAGAGAATGCAGCACAACTTTATTTTATATCTTGTTTACTTTGTAAATGAGAATTGAATAAGAAAAATCCACGGCTGGAAAAATCAAAAAAAACATTTCAGAGATGTTTTTTTATAAGAATCCTTGAATTCGAGTTAAGTCATTAAAACCGATTACATATTATGATGTTGAAATATAAATAATTTTTCACACCAAATTTCAGTTTAATTTTCATAGCTTTTATCAGTAAAAAAAGTCTGAATGGAGAGTGCAATTACACTGCAGTAAATAAGGAAGGTTCCCGTCGTAGTTATGATTTGGCAGTTTAAATGGTCTTTTGGAAAAAATTTGAGCTAAACTTTCGATTTAAATCCGTCCGTAATAGCATGATTTGCCAACCAATAATTTAATAATTTCAAACTAGATCAAGTTTTGTAACAATTTTCGACAGCACTACTTTATAAGAGTTTATTTTTTCTTATTAGGGATACAACTGAAAACTAAGCCCATAAAATGGCGCGTCATTTCTATGCTAAACAGCGCGGCTAAAAACAGAGTGAGGGATAACATTAAATGAGCAACGACTCTATCTATTGCAGTATGTTCAGAGCAAAAAAAAGGCACACAACGTTTCCTCATAAATAGAGCAGCTTGGCATATGCATATCCTTGTAGGCGCTGCGGTAGGCATCCTTTTCATATGCGAGCGTCAACATCATCATCATCATCATCATCAACAACGTCAGCCTTCATTCTAGGATATAAAAGATGCACAAGACAAACAAAAAAGACATAGACTTTGTATGTGTGTGGAATTTTAACTATTTGTTGGAGAGCGACAAAAAAAAATGGGGGGAGAAAAATTACATTGGTTAAATGAGCGCTACAAATTAAAGTGACCCAGTAGACTTTACGTTAGTGTGATTTGAGATTTTTATGATGTCAACATTTTTTGAATTGACAATGAAATTCAAATGAAAATTATTCCCCTTTAAAGAACTTTCAAATTTTAGAAGACTGATATTGCTGATGAGCTGCTTAACACAGATAATATACATCTAAGTACCATATTTCACATCGCCTGGTGCTATAGGCACCACGATATTGCGTTCTAAGTGTTTTTGTATCATACATTGAAGGTTAATTTATTTTAGTTTTTTTTTGTGCTACAATATTTTTAACAAGGAAATTTATAAATTTAACAGCAAATAATTACAACTCTGGTAAACATTGAGTTTTTTTATAGAAAAGTGTCTAAATTTAATGTCGTATATAAACAATTCTGAAAGAAAAAAGTGTAATAACGAATCATAAAACTTTATTTAGATTTCATTGTAATGAAAATGTTGCATATTTTGCGGCGTATGTATTGAATGAATTCTGAATTATGTTTTATGATTCGTTATTACTTTTTTTCTTTCAGAATTGTAGATATACGACATCAAATTTAGATACATAGTATAGATCAGACTGGCTCGCTGGCGATTGTGTGTGGCACACTAGCACAGGCTGATAAAGGAACTTAGGGCAAATATGGGGATATGGGAAATTAAAATTTGCCCAAGTGGTGTCAATCGATGATGAAATGGGGCCAATAAATAAATAAAACCTCTAGCGGGCTTTGTTTTCTAAGCTTGTCCAAGAAAAAATTAATATTCCATATGAAAAAGCTCTTATAGATGGAAACTTAAGTTGGTCCGATCAAGACAAGAGAGCTGTCAATTGATGAGGTCCTACATGGAAAAAACACCAACTCAAATTTTATTAAAAATTAATAGGAGATTATAAAAATTAAAATCTGAAAACAAATATTACTTTTTTATAGTAATAAATAGAAAATCCTTATTAAAAATTCTATTCTAGTTTGTAAATATTTTCATTTTACATTTTTTAATAAGTGCATATTAAAAATTATTTTCTTCAATTTAATTATCACCTAAAAACTTTGAAATTTTACAAAGAATTTATTAAATTTTAATAAATTGCCACATTAGAATTTTTATATATTTTATATTGTAATATATGATTCCCGCTTTATAATTTTTAAAAAGTAGTTATAGAAAAATTATTTCAAGATTATTAATTTTTATTATATTGAATTTTATTTCTCTTTTGTGTTTAATTTGTACTCTGTTTGAGTTCTCAACATGTTCATGCAAAAAAATAATTATATAAGGCTTGCCAAACTCTTACTAATTGGCTTTGAAGTAATGTGTTGAACAGAATTGGGACGGGGTCGGGAAAGCGGCAACGGAAACTCGCTGGCTGCCCTAATTTTGTTCAACACACCAAAAAATTTAAAAATAAATTTCAGTTATTATTATTTCATCATAAAAACTTTATAATGTACTTTTTAAAAAATAGTACAGTCCTTTTAAAATATAATAAATTATTGCAGAAATTTTAAAATCTACTTTGTAAAAATTAAAAACTTGCATTCGAAAAATTAATGCCTGCTTGATGCAATTTTTATATTACGCTTAGTAATTTTTAATAGACACTCGAACCGATTCTAAATTACTAAATTACTTACTAATTTTTCTTAAATTTTGATTAATATTTACAATAATTTCGAGTTTCATTTTTTCCGTGTTTGGCTTTGTTTTATTTTTTGCAATTTCCTAGTCAATTTAAATAAATTCCTGGTCAATTTAAATAGTTGCCTGGTTAATAATATTAACAAGCCTCAATTGAGCTTAACCATATATAACTTTGAATAAACTAAATTAATTTTAGTTATTTTCAATCAGATTTCTGGTTGAAATAACAATATTTTAACTCGACGCAAAAACCTTACGTTTCCTCGTTGAATTAACCAAGTCCTAGTTGACTTTTTTCTCAGTGTAGAAGGTTTGGCTGATATCTCGTTCCCGCGATAATTTAGTATTTATTGTATGTATTGTTGTTTTATGTTTCTTGTTCTCGCTTTCAGTCACACGAGAAATAATTTTTTAATATTGTCTCGTTCTCGTTTTTGGAAACGAGAACAATAACGTTGTTTTATGTACACAAAATAAGAATTTTGTGATTAAAATTGAAAAAAAAAAAATCCAAAATGTTTCTCAAGCACATTCCAGCAAATTTCTACTGGGTCATTAAAGCACAAGAGAATTGGGACGCTGCAGCAGCAGCATACAAATGAGACTTTCAGTTTTTGTTTTTGTGTTTTTTTTTTCTTTACTTGCAAACAAATGAGTTTACTGCTGCAACTGCGGCGCTGTATTCCGCTTAAAGCTCTTTGTACCGTATAGTATTTCAATCTTCTAAGAATCCACTATGTTGCCATACACTGAGTGAACGTATGCATGCGGCTGCTGCTGTATTTCAATGCAAATATAAACGTGGTCTTTTTATGTGGCTTTTATTTCCGTTTCCGCTTTTATGCGGTCATTTTTCACCTGTTAGCTTCTGGCAGGTTACGTTGCTTTTGTATTGCACTAACAGCAGTAGCAGCAGCAGCAGTTGCTCATTTCAGAACGGAAAAAAGCAGACAATTTTATGGCATAGCAAAGAAAAGGAAATAATGCAAGCAACTTGAATTAACACATAAAATTTGAGCAAACTTTAGTAATTTCCTCTATATTTTTTTTTCCCAACAGAGCAGACATTAAATTTTAAGTTTTTTGCAAAGAATTTGTTGTAATTAAAAATTTTACTTTTTAGAAACAAAATTATTTTCCAACTACTTGGTTATAACAAAGTGCTGCTATTTCTATTTATATCTTTGTGTAAATATTTCAAACTGACGCTTCTAAACACCTTCTAACGCTTACAAACGCACGCTCGCTATAAAAGGATTTAATTAATTTTGATTGTTTTTCGTTATAAAACGCGTCGCCGTCATCGTATTTTCATAATTTGATTTTCGCAAAAATTTTCATTAAATTCAATTTTCTTCACGCAATGGCAACCTTAGCAACCCGCCATCTTGAATTAGTGAATTTTCTCCCATCCCTTTACTGCGCAGCACAAAGTTGAAACAATGAATGGAAAAAGATTCTGTCAAATTATTTGCAATTTTTAAGGCGCCCATTTTAATCAGCTCCCACCCCTCGCTGCTTTCATTTTATTTCGTTGTATGTCTGAGAAACTCATTACCTTGTTTTTAAAGTTTTTTTTTGTTTTTTGTTTTTAGAAACAAAGCGAAAATTTACAAATTCCCTCAATAATGTTAAAGTATTTTATTTTTGGAAAGATTTTTAATTGAAATTCCTTTGTAGTTATGCGGCACAAGTTATAGTAGAGTGTGCTGTTGCGCGTTTTTCGCTGGAAATGCTTGTAAATGCTTGCTGTGCTGTGGAAAGTGTCAAAGTTTTTCATTTGCTGAAACATTTAAATTGTTGGTTGTTGGTCTTCTAGTTAACTCTGACTTTGACTGAGATTTTGTTTTAAAGAAATGCCTTTTTGTTTGTTAATCAGATAATGTGATTTAAAATTTTGCTTAACTTTAGTAGAAAATGCAGTTTCTACTTTTAGTTTTACAAAACCCCAAAGTAGGCTAACTCTAATGATAATTTATTTTATTATTATTTCATGGTATAGCATTTTCTTTTTGGAAATAGAGTAAACATAATATACCATCTGGCGGATCTGAGATGACTCTGACGTTGTTTTAAATCAATTGTACACTGAACGAAAAACGTACACAGTTCCAAAGTAAAACTACATTCCGTGTATGTATTTACATTAAAATACAGCCAGTGTAAAGGTTCATATTCTTTATGTACAAAAACATAAAAACAATGTATCACAGTCAAATTTAATTTGGTATTACATTGACCAAATGTTCGTATACATATACACTTATTGTTCAATGTACAGGGAATACATTTAATACATGTACTTTTCATGGAAAAAATGTATAATTTTAATAAAAAATTTAATTAAAGCCATACATAGTATTAATGTACGAAATTTGGTTCAGTGTATTTGTTTTTATGTCGTTTAGTGCAAAAACTTTTTTTTTTTTTTAAAAAAAATTGCTTTTGGCAATGCACTTTATTTAATTTTGAACTACTCCATTTGAATAGTGTATAGAATAAAGTTTGGAAAATGGAGACTAAAACATCTTCTCATGTGATTTTAAAGTCCATTTTTGTCTATGTCAATTCAATTGATGGAACAAAAAATGCTTAAAAAATTGGTTAAAAAAACCCAAAAAGTTTCGTAAGGGCTGCCTAATGATGTCCTGCTTTTTTGAATTTTTTTTATTGAAAAAAATTTAAATCCAGAATAACGATTATTTTTGATCGCAAAATTAGATATTAAAAATAATGATTATTTTTTATCGAAAAAATAAATATCCAATACAACGATTATTCTTGATCGAAAAGAATAGAAATTTATTGTTACGATTATTTTTGATCAAAAAAACTAGAAATTAAAAATAATGATTATTTTTTATCGAAAAAATAAATATCCAATATAACGATTATTTTTTATCGAAAAAAAAAGAAATTAAAAATAGCGATTATTTCTGATCGAAAAGAATAAAAATCTAAAATAACGATTATTTTTAATCGAAAAAGTAGAAATGTAAAATAACGATTATTTTATATCGAAAAGAATAGAAATCTAACATAACGATTATTTTTGATCGAAAAAAATAGAAATTAAAAATAACGATTATTTTTTATCGAAAAAAAAATAAATTAAAAATAGCGATTATTTCTGATCGAAAAGAATAAAAATCTTAAATAATGATTATTTTTAATCGAAAAAAAATAGAAATGCAGAATAACGATTATTTTTGATCGATAAAATAAAAATTCAAAATAACGATTATTTTTGATCGAAAAAATAGAAATTAAAAATAACGATTATTTTTGATCGATAAAATAAAAATTCAAAATAAAGATTATTTTTGATCGAAAAATACTTAAATCCAGAATATCGATTATTTTCGATCAAAAAAAACCTAGATCCAGAATAACGACTATGCAGTGATTTCTATCATAAAATTCACAATCGTTACGGTCCCTAATTTTTTCTATCAATAAATGCGATAATATTTTAACGAGGAGTGGAAAAAAAAATCACCGCCCCCTAAGGGAATGTATAGACTACTCTGGTAATACAAAAAAACAAGATAAAATATAATTTTTTTTTTTTAATTTCTAAATTTATGTTATATTAGCTGCGTTTTATTCGCCATCCTCTGCTAGATATCTTTAGCTAGCAACGATAATTGTATAGGAAAACAAAAACAAAATCGTAGACTTAGCGACTAAAATTATAGTTGCTAAGTATACAAGCAAGTTTCTTAAATGCCAGTGCTACCCAGTGAATTTGTGTTTTTTTTCTATTGTGATTTTGTATTTTGTCAATTATGAAGTTTGAAATTAAAAAAAGTATTGAATTTTACAAAAAAAAAAAAATTGATTAAACGGAAAACATTCATGTTCTTATTCTTTTTTTAAATTCAATTCAATTAATTTTTCAAATCAGTAAAACCACATTTGTGTAAACACCAGGATAACCTGGCAAGGCACAACCATTTCCCCAGGACACAATGCTAGCCAATTAATTTTTAAAATCAGCAAAAACACAAAAAATTTCATATCTGACGTAGCCAGTGCTACCCAGTCAGCTCTAAGGCAACTTAGCAACTTGCCGTTTTATTCGTACATACTAGATAGCGACTTGGCCAATAAAACGCACCTATTGTTAGTGGACTTATAGGTTCAAGACTAATTTTTTACAATTTTAAATCTTTGAAATCTAATACGGACAACAGCTTAACTTCGCAACACAAGCAAAAGAAACAATCTGATGACCACTACAACGCAATAAGTTAATCCCAAACTTAATCAACTAATAACCATAATAAGAAATGAAAAAAAAAATTTATTTTATTATATTTATTTATAATGTAGCAATACAACATAATTTATTTTTTTCTTAAACCAGAGTATTTGCGAATAGCATCTATTATTTGGTATAATCTCTTCCTAAGTTCTGGATCGGAGGTGATGGTTATTAAGCGGTACACTTCAGCTACTTGTTTTCTGGCGTGTACCTTTTTACCACCTCGTGGCCTTTTCAGTGTTGATTTTTCAACATTCATATCCTTAACGGGTAACGTAGGATGCCCAAGCTTATAGTCGTCAATAGTAGGGACGTAGACAGGAGCGGGATTTTCTCTTGTTTGGTCAGTTTCTGAAACGTACTCCAATGGCGAATCCTCAGCAGAAAATTTTTTTGAAGACATATTTATTTAACAATTTTCTAACAACTGTATAAGACTTGGTAACACCCGGTAGATTTTATACGAATGAAATAAATAATTTACAAGGTAAAGAATTTGGGTGACCGAAATTTAAAATTTTTATTATTTTTATTAGTCAGCATGAATTGGGAAATAATAATATAGATTTCACAAAACAGTTTATTCTGCGATTAAATATGCAACTTAAGCCCAGCTTTGTTATAAAATGCATTGTAACAAAACGAAAAAACAGCAATTTTAGCTTAACTGGTAGGATAAGAGTTTTACAATATTTGCAAAGTAGAATAAGCCAAATATTTGTAAGCACACACCGAAAAAAAAACTTACTCCGTTTAAGGAAAAATGCCTAAATGTAAGGAAAAAGTGTCCTTCAATACGAGCTAAAGCCATGGGTTCCTCAAAATAAGTACGTTGGATTCCTTAGTACAATTTACTATTTCAAAGGAAAATTTTACTAAAACCACAAACTCTATATTTGAGGAAGAGCTTTGACTTGCTTTAATGAAACATGAACTCATTTCAAAGGACTCAATTACTAAATGAAACGATATTTTCATCAATATGAGGAAAAATAACTTAGATTAAGGAAAATTTTTGCAGTAAATCGGAGGAAGGCAGCTCTTCAAATTTAGTACGGTCTTTTTTTTCGGTGCATATTTGTAAACTGAAATAAGTTTTTGTAGTTGTGTAAGCATTTTGTAATTGTTAATATAGTTAAAGATTTTAACATTTAAATATTTTTTGGAATAAGTATCTAAAGAGGGTTTAACTTAAAAAAGATTTTTAATAAAGATGAGTTGAATTTTAACTTGAAAAGTGAACAGTTAACTTGTTATCATTTTCATTACGGCATTAAAGGAGGTTCTACTTTTGGATCCAAGTTAATATACTGAATAACTAACCAGGGAATACTCTTATTTTTGTTACATATACAACTCCACCCATAACAGCAAAGTGTTAATCCCAGGAAGAGAAAATAACCTGCACAACAGAATGAAGATATGTGTAATGTTTTTTTTTTTTTAAACTACGGGCAAAATACCCATTTACGAAGGATGGGCCAAACTTCAGTGACGTTAAAAATTCAGTTCTTAACTTTCCCTGTCGAATAGTGCAATGGTAATGGATTTCTAAAATATTAAGTCAAACGTGCCAGAAGTGGGTTGGTGCAACTTCGGATAATGCATTAGATACGCTCATTACCCGCATTTTTTCAAAAATTGAAACTACGAAAAATAAAAGTTTAAAAATGGAGTAAAAAAAGTTGACATTTCTGAAGACAGCCTAAATTTACTTTCGATCACTTTTACCAATAAATTAGTACAACATAAATTTTTGTTTTTATTTTTTGAAAATTAGGCTCTAGGGTCGGACATTAAATGTTGAAATCCTGCGTTTTTATCTTTTCCCCATTTATTAATGGCATTAGCCTTCTAAAAGGACTCATAATACTATACACCTTTGAGGTTGGGAATTCAGATATGGGTTTCAAATTGCTCAGACCATACCAAAATATTGCACAATCTTTTAGCAAAAATTGAATATGTAGTTGGCTGAGTACAAAATCTGTTTTGCGAAGTGGCTGATTGATGAATTTCGCTTTTAACATGAGAGATCGAATCAATTTCTAATTGATTGGAAGCCAAAAATTTGTCTTCATAACTCATATTAAAACCACAATTTCTTCATATGATACAAAAGTAAAATCAATTATGCTATCAAAGTGTCATCATTAAGTGGTGAGTTAGACCAACAACAACAACAACAACAACCATTATGACTGAGTAGAAAAAAAAAATCAAAATGAAAAAGATGACGCATACAGCACAACAATATTTTATGTCATAACAAACGTAAAAGTGAACAATTTTTAATATCCTTTTTATGCTTTATAACGGTTAATGAAAACACAAACACAGATAAGAAAATAAAGATACACAACACACACACATACAGTTGAAATATTTATGAGCTTTACATTTGCATTCTCCCGCTAGTGCACTCAAAGGAAAATGGAGTTCATTGCACTTGGATTGGAAGGCAAAATCTACAGCAGCGGCGGCAGTAGAATTTATATGTTGCAAAGTTTATACAAAAATTTTCTTTTTTTTTATATTTTTCATAAAGATAATAATGATTATGATGATGATATTTTTCATTCTTTCTACTCATTGTAAAATTTTTTGTTGTTTTTTTTTTTTTTTTTTTTTTATATGAAATATATAACAACCGCAGCATCAACATTCAAACAAACAAATATATACAAGCTGATATTCTTACTTTCAGACAGCGATGCACTGATATCCTTCTACACATACACACAAACACACATCACCACATAAACACACTGATATTGTAATTGTAACAGTTCATTCGTCTCTTGTTACATTTGATTGTAATGAAAAATGTTCGCAAATAAAACTTTATTCCTTATTTTGGTTTTATTTTATTTGTTCTTTTTTATGAGTGCGGTATTTACAAATACACTTGCATTCAGCTGCACTGTGCAGTTAAAGGTGGTTTAAAAATTAATGCCCAAAATATGGTTATCCTTTTGAAAGAGATTTTTCATAAAAACCTCAGAAAGTCGGGAACAGTCAAAAAGTATGTATCGAATAGTAACAAATATATTGAAAATCACCTTACAAAATTAAAAAAGTCAAACAAATATCCGAAAAATCATAAAGTTGAAGGCTGACAGTATTAAGCAATAAGGTATATACTATCGAAAAAGTCAATTTGTATTGAAAAATCATTAAAGGAGTTGAGAAAAGTCGAAAAATATCTTGCAGTATATATAGACATCGTATAAGCGGTATAACAGATAAAGTATTGGAAAACTTGGAAAAGTTTATATATATAAGTCGAGAAGTCTCGGAAAATTTTTAAAATCATCGCTTAAGTCGAAGAGTATCGAACGTTGTCGTTATGTTGGAAGAGTTCATAAGAGTCGATTGATATCAAAAACAAAAGAATAAGTTGACTTAAAACGTATAGTTTCTAAGAAGTCTATAAAATGTCGAAACAGTCAATATAAGAACCGGCTCACTTAGATTAAATGTTGTAGTAAATGTAGTTGTAAGTAACTGACTTATACTAACATTTCTAATGTCATCCAGGTCATCAAGTAAGCCAAGTTTATGGAGTTCTATAGTAATTTTTTCCTCCTCCACCACATCCCTACTCGCTTCTTCAGAAGTCAAAAGGCCGTGCACCTATGTACATAATCTCCCTCCGCTCGTCTGCCGATGAGGCAGTGGCCAATATTTACTGCAACAACTGATGAAACACTATGTCTAGTGCGAGATAACTATCAGTTTTAGAGAGCGCTTAACATTAGATCTCGGCCAGATTTACCTTGTTATGTAGCTGGATGACTCTTGGGTCTATCTTGTGTTAGTCTTTTTAACATATCTTCTTTCAAAATCAACTTGCAGGTAGCAAGAAGCATGTTAACATCTTCCTTATCCCGAGTAAAATTTGTAGAAAAATTAAAAAAAAAAAATTATAAAAGTTGAAATTTCACCGAAAAGGACACTCTAGTACAAAATTTCATTTAAATACAATTAATTACGATCCATAGTAAAATTTCTGAAGATTCAATGCATATAAATATCCATATTGATCTTCTTGGATATACAAAAATGATGACAGTTCATTTGTTTAAGTTGTAGATCCTTCATTTTTGTTAGTGTAAGTCATATCCTTTTGTATCTACCTTTGCATCATTTCCATGCTACTTTCTGTATTTCAATCTTTTAGATACGTTTCAGCTGAGTACTTTTAAAGAAAGGTTCAATTCAGAGAAATTATTCTACATGAGTCCAAAAGCCATAGACTGTTGAGTCCGAAAAGGACCACGATTTTCGTTAATCCAAAAAATATAAATAGGGTTAATGATAGAAATATTTGTAGAACAATTTAGTTAATTTGTTTTAACATTGACATTAATAAGCTTTTTGGTACTTTTTTTTATATTTTTTAATTGAAAAATTTAATAAATTGTGTCAACAACCGTAACCTTTGCCAGCTTTGCGTATTTATTATAGGAATACCCATTTTTTCCGAATATTTTTGTAGATCAATTCATATTTAATTTTAGTTATAAGCGTCAATTTGGGGAAATATTCTATGAGAAATTTCTCAGACAACATATTCAACACTGCCTTATAAAATAATATACATATAAATAATGTAAGTCTAACAAAAATTGCAATTTAGAAAAGTCTGCTTAAAAGCACCCTAGTGTGGCTGCATCTTTGCTGCAGCTGCTTGTGTACTTTTTTGCAAATGTATATAATAATTTTGCATTAAATGTTGCAACAATACTAATTTTCTATACTGTATATGCACACACACACACACTCGTACACTCATGTTGACGTTGGCAACACAGGCTCCATAAGAGTTCGCTTCATATGATGAGAAAATTGCACCAAGCGAACACAACAACATGATGAGCGGAAAAACGTTTTACTGTTAAACAAAAACAAAAAGGGAGGCTTGTAAAAGTTTCTTCTTTTTATTTTTCTTTTTTTTTTTTTTTTGGTAGAAAGGAGCTGAAAAGAGGAAACTTGCATGTGTAAAAGGCTCAACATTTCATTCATGCCAAAAAGTTGGCATTGCACTCAGCATGCAGTTCATCGTTGTCGTTGTCGACGTCGACGTCATCGTAAATATAGTGAAAAACATTTTCATTAAGATTTTCATTGTAATGAAAGTGTAGTATGAAAAGGGGTAGGGGAAGAGCAGCGCAGCATGATATGAGTGGCATCTGATGCAAAAAGGAAGTGAAAAATTGAAAAATGTATGCTATTTGTAGCATGTAGCGCTTATGCTGCCTCGGTAAGAGTGAGAGTGTTTGTACAGAGACGTAAGAGTAGAAATTATAGTTATGAAATGTAATTGAAAAATATTAAAAAATAATATGAGACGTAGTGTAAAGTATTCAAAAAGTACTCTAATGCGTATGTTTAAAGTGAAAAAGACAAAAATAAATGAAAATTGTCGAGAAAAACTTTTATACCTTGAGCATCTTTTTATACGGTTTTTATACTACTGGAAAACTTTTTCGATTTGGATAGTTCGTAAGCAAAAAAGGCAACAATAAAATATGAAATTGAAAATTATTTATCATAAGGAAAAAATGTCCACAAACTGATTTGCTGTGAAACGTTTGCCTTAATTTTGAGCAAAGAATTAATTTCTTTGAGGATACAATATTTGAGCGATTGTTATTTGCAGTTTTTTTTTGCAATAATCATAAGAGTAATTTTGCCTACTACTGATTTTTCAGCTATTTTTACCAAAAATTTAGATAAACAAAATTGCACATAATGTCAGAATATTTATGAGGACGAACATTCCAAAGAGTGCGAGTAACATTGTAGGCCAAACCGAGTTGCATAGGTACAGAAACGAGCAGCTTACGTATAACAGATTGTTCCGAAAAAGAGACAGAAGTATACAGGTGCTGCGATCTTGTATATGAAATTCATTTTTTTTTTTAGAATATACTCGGAATATACCCCAAAAATTTGACTTAAGATTCATTTTTCTCAAAAAACTAAAATGGTATGGCGACACCTAACTCCCACATTTGTGATGTCACTTAACTTTAGAAGATATTGCTGTATAACTTATAGCCCTTTAAAAGTGCCAGACTATGGCAGGGTCTAAGAGTGACTGTAGTCATGAGCCCCAACTTCAAGTTGCCCAAGAGCAAGATCAGGCGTTGACAACTATTCATTAATTTTGTAGGGTTTTTTTTTGGAATGGAAATTAAAAATCTACTTTTTTTTGTTTGTCAGCAATATATTTAGGGACACTAGAAACAAAATGACGTCTTGGATTGTTAAATTTTTTTGCTTGATATAACTGAAAATTATTAAGAAACACAATTCTAACTGGCAAGTAGTTATGATGTAAAAATATTGTCCATACTACATTAGCTAGAGTTAGCAGTGCCGTAAATAGTGGTTTGAAAGCTCTGCGGCAAGTTTTTTGAAATATAAAATTCATATACCTACATAAAAGTTGTATATCTAATAGAGGCATTTCTTAAAAATGTTACTTTTTCTGAAAACTTTTTAAAAAGTTCGGAAAAACAAAAAGCACTACCTTGTTGCAAACGGGAAAGTTAACAAGTCCAGCTCGCAAAGCAGTGATATCTTTTAAATAGCTTGGTATCGTAATTAAAAAGGTAAATACTTTGCTTTTGAGGCAAAATTTTAGATTTATAATATCTTTCTAGAGGGATAAGTGTCTTTGGTATGCCTTTTTAAAGTTAATAATGGGCTGATTTTAAAGATAATACGTGGCACGTTCTGTTTGTGTCTCTATACTGTACGTATGTCTTTATACTATTCACATAAAATTAACTTGAAAGATATGCAACCTTATGTTTTTATACCATCCATTTCTTTGTCTTTTAAGACAAGATGTACCAAGACAAATAAGAGAAATATATAATACGCTTTCACGTATAGTATTATTTATTACAGATAGCCTAGCAGATAGTATGCAGAACTATGGATAGTTGGGAACTGGATACGGGAGCGAGGTACAAAACAAAAATAAAGTCAAATATTCTACATAGTTTTATGTTTTCAATTGCCTTTAAAAGACATCTTTTAGTCTCTTTGAAAGAGCTCTTACGCAAGGCACTTGTCTGGGAATGCACTATTTATAGAGCCTCTGTAAGCTGTCTTTTAAATGCCTCAGGGTGTCTTTTATAATTTTTAATAAACTCGCAAAGCAATCAAATATAAAAAATAGACATAAATAAAGTTTCTAAAAAAAAACATATTTCACCTGCTTTTAAATGAACGTTAATCCTCACTACGCATCTAATCAAAATTTGACCTGTGACCCTACTCTCACTATCGCTGCAGCATTGCACTATTCCTTTGCATTTTTCTGTTAGTAGTCGCAACCTACATATTTCTACATAATCAGAAAGACCACAACGAACAGGAAAAGCGCACGCAAAGGAAGAAAAACTAAAAAGGAAAAGTACAGCTGCAACAAGACCACTGCCTGCGGGAGCGTGTGGTAGCAACGTAAAGGATTCAAAAACAATACCAAAGATTAAAAAAAAACATTTCCTTTAGTTGCTTAGCTTGTACAGCGTGCTCTGTGGTTTTTATTCAAAAATTATTAATATTTCAAATAATAATAAGTAAACAACAAAATACAAGAGCACTGAAGAAAAAATCCCTCTGAGGCAACTTGGTTTTACTAAGCTTTATGCAGCAATATTTTTTCTTGACTTTTTATACATTTTGTTTTTCTCATCTACTGTTGCTTGTCAAAGCTTCCTAGTAGCATAAGCAATTGTTTTTCTTGTATATATATATATATATATATTTTTTTTTTATTAAAATATGGATAAATAATTTTCTCTTTATTTTTCTTAAGTTTATATTATTTTTTAATTTGAAATTTTTATTTATACTACAAAAATGTAATTTCTAGTAAAAACAAGAAAAACAAATTCCCACAAAACGTTGACCTAAATATAAACGGCAAATGCTTTGCAATGGTGCTCAATTAAAGAAAAACAAAAAACTTAATATTACAAGCATAAATGAAAGAAAAAAGTGAATTTTCCCAAAAGAATTTAATGATAGTCTACAAATGCGAAATTTACACTGAGAAAGTTCCAAAAATAAATGTATAGTATTTTTATAAAATAATAGCAATTTCGAGATATTTCTGGAGAAAAATTTCGAGAAGATTTTGCAGAATTTTTATTTAAAATTTTTGGTTTTTTTTATTACTTTTTCTATGAAGAAACATTTTTAAATTCAAAGCGATATTGTGATACAAAAAGTTTTGGACTAATCGCAGTAAAAGCAGATTTTCCATATTACGCAAAATTGCTTAACATTTTTGATAAATTTAACTTCATAAAATTAACTTCTCTTTAAGTTCCCACAGTGTAACACAATTAAATTTTGCCATAACTTTTATTCCCACGGCAATTTTGTTTTCGCTTTTTTTTTAGTTGTCAACAAATTCTTGTCAACTTTTATTGGAACACGCAACGCTGCTGCTGATTTGCTATAGCTATTCGCTGTTACTAAACGACAGCAATTTAATACCTGGACTAAACTTGGCGTGTAATTTGTTGTGCGATTGTTTAGCTATAAAGATGTCCCACACTACACGCTACCATATCACTTAATTTAACTTAAGCTATACAAAATGCCTAACAAACCATTTAAGCCATAGTAAAATACAAAAAAAAAAATACAAACTTTCAAAGGCCTATTGGTGCTGCTAACATCCATCATTATCGTCAACATGGTAACGCCTCGTTAGATTTAAAAAGCATTAAGTTTTATTTTGGCAACATTTTTTTGTGTTTTGACGTTGCTGCGCGTGTGTTAGAAATATTTAAATTAGTTTTTTTTCGAAAATTATCATATAATTGCTGTTAATGTGTCTTAAAATGAAATTACACAGTTTTGATATAAAGAGAACACACATTGAGCATTGAAATTAATATTAAAAGCTGAGGGAAAAAAAAAAATGTTTTTTAAAGAAATAATCGACTTTTTCTTTGAAACATTTGTCATCCGCCATCTATAATTATATTGCTTGCACTGAACTGATATAACATATTGAAATTAAGTCCCATATTTTTGTTTTCATTGAAATACAACTTACTAATAACATAAGTCAAATATATTTACAAATTATTTTAACTTACTTTATTAGCATTTTACAACATGTAAATGCCATTGTAATCTACACATAGTAACAATAAAAAGCGATATTTTATGCGGCTGTTTACAAAAAGTATTTTGCTGTTTTTCATAAATATTAATGAACGCTATGCATATGTGTAACTTCCACAGAAAAACTTTTATCAAAATAAAACAAAATGTTATCCAAATTTTAACATTTTCTGTTTCACAACTTTTTTATATGTTACTACAATATTTTATGATCTTGCAAAAAATGAAAAAAAAAAAAATAGCGCGAAATATTCATTTCACATATTTGTTATTTTAAAAACTCATTTTAATCCCTTTTTTTTTGTAATGATACTCTGGCGCTCGTTTTTGTTAAGTAAACATCATGCTACAATATACGATAGTAGCAATTTGTGCGATTCTGCATTATTAGCAGTTTTTTAAAATAATACAGAGATATTGTTGTGATAATAATAATAATAAAAAATTATAAAGTAAAACTTACAGGGTAAATGTTTCGACAAGAGAAATTAAAAAAAGACTTACATTACGAAGTTATCATTGAGGGAAGATTAACATGATTTTTTTGTGAGAAGACATCAAGTTAATTAGTTAATCATTATCTAAATTCCTAAAAAGTGTGGTTCCAAAAAAATAACCACTAATGCTTCACCATGGTAAGTCTCGGTAATTTTTTGATCATCTGCTGGCTAGCTAATTCTTTCTAAATCTGACTTACATTTTCCTCAGTTTTATGTCACTATCAGAACTATTGAATTCTATCGAAAGTGGCTCAAGCTGATTCGTGCTATAAACAAAATAATTGTACCATAAATATAAAAAAAAGATTCCACATCATACTCTTGAGCCTAAGAAACTATATATTACAGAAAATAGAAAGGGGACTGTAGGAACTGTAGTCAAAAAATCACAATGAAAAATACGACGAAATGTGAGCTTAGGATGTGCAACTGAGTTTTTTTTTTGCCGAAAGGCGTAGATATATGGTATAACTTTTAATATTCACATTTTTATTTAAAAAATCATATACAGTCATAAATATTTTTATATTTTTTTTTTTTTTATCAAAAATAATCGTTATATCCGATTTTTGTTTTTGAAGTGCAAAATATCGAAATAATGAATTTGTATATTCTTAGATCAAATATATTCGTTATTTTCAATTTCTGTCAGCGGGCGTTTTTTGGCACATTATTATTTTTTTTTGCACCAATATTTGAAGCTCGTAAATATAGTAAGTTAGGCTCACACTTTGGACTGCTCTTTGGCTTATGCGAATTCTTAAGATACTTTGCGAGTAAGGTGCATTTGCGGGTTCTGGGACACTCCAGGCAGAGGCTCCAGGCAGCGCTCCAGGCAGAGACTCCAGGCAGAGCCGCAGGCTGTGGGCATAGGCAGAGACAGAAGCTCCAGGCAGAGGCTCCAGGCAGCGCAGCCTGGGGCTGTCCAGTGGGAGTGTCCCAGAACCCGCAAATGCACCCTACTTTTGCGAAACTCTTCGAATTTTTGATTTTTACAAACCTTTTTGTCACATTTCTGGACTTGCGTCAATGGCAATTGTCGAAATTGTTGAAAATGTTGATACATGCTATAAATCTCAATAAAAGAATAAAACTATCTAAAAATATCAACAAAAATACTAAACTTATCGAAAAATCAATAGAGTTCGAAAACCATTGAAAAATTCGAAACTTATCGAAAAGTCGATATTTGTCGAAATCTATCGGAAAATATCGAAACTTATCAACAAGTCGATATTTGTCGAAATCTATCGGAAAATATCGAAACTTATCGAATACATCAATTAGTGTTGAAAACTATCAAAAGTATGGCTCTAATTTTGTTAGTTTTTTAAAAAAATTTTTTGACTAATAACCAACTATCAAAAGCTTTCGAAATTTATCGGAAAAGTCGAACGTTATCGAATCATAATGAGCATTTCGAAAATAAGTAGTCAAAAACCGATTAATTCTAAACGCTGTGGCCATAAGGAATAACAGCTAAACTCGATATTTGATGACAAGGCGAAACAACATAAGTTGTGTGTATTTTAGCTATGGAATAGTGACATATGGAGATTATTAATATTTGTATTTCAAAACAAATTTTTTCGACAATTTGTTGAGAACAATCGATACAAAAAAATTTTTTGTATCGAAAATGTGGCGTTGAAATCTCTCATTCAATCGCTTCTAACGTTGTCATTTTATAGTCGATTTGCTTTTGGTATATCTTAATTTTTGCGTAAATATATCAGCTCTACGAGCATGAAGCATAATTATTTTTGTTAATTTTATTTCTATATTTCCGTGGCCATAGAATCAAATGTAAAATTTGATTTTTTTTAAAATCTGGCCTGTTTTCAACGATATCTTGTGCACCGTTTACTCAATAGAATATGTAATTATACACGTTTGTTTGCCATTTTAAAATCTTTAATTTGGTGCTAAGCACGATGAAATTGGACATTTATAGCTGAAGATATGAGTTTTAGAGTGAAAGAAGGTCGAAAAAATGAAAAAACCACTATATCTCGAAAACTGTGCCATTCAAAAAATTTTTATTTTCATTTCCGAACTCAGCAGGAAAAACTACATAACAAAAGTAACTTCTTATCAATGGAACATTTTGAGTGTAAACTAGTGTTACACTTATGTTAGAAAGTAATTTTTGCATGTTGACAGGGGTAACTACATATGTGGAAAAAAAAGTTGGGGATGAAAAAATTTAAGTGGGTCGGTGATACAAAGGAATCCGCTTAGCACGCGCTGGAAGCGGTGGAAAGGTAAGAGTAGTCAGCCAAATTCCGTATGAAGTTCGATTTTGTATGGGGAACCCCTTAAGGGGTTGAGATAGAGGGTTAGTATTTTCTGAAGAAATATTGGGAAGAATTAATTAGGGGGGGTTGGGCATATACTTGAATCTTCTAGGGGCACCCTGGTAGCATTGGGAACGTTGGGAGTAAATTTCATAAAAACATCGCTTTTGTATGGAAACCTCCCAAAGGGTTGGAGAGAGGGGATAAGTATGTTTGAAAAAAATGTTGGCCATGAAATATAATTGAGGGTCGGTCATACGACTTACTGTTCTATGGGCTACTCCTTAGCAGCTATGGGCTGATTTGTCTGAAAATCTCCCAAATTTTGTTACTTTGACCTTGATGAGACGCCATTTAGCCTTTTCTAATCCACTTGATTTTTTGGCTCACGCATTTTTTTATCAAACCTCACAAAAAAAAAAGTTCCCAGCGTATCGAAATCGAAAAATCCTGCACTATTCCATAGCTAGTGTATATTCCTATGAGTACTCATGGAAAAATTATTAAAAGGTGTTAAAACTTATCGAATAACATTGAAGAAATTCTAGGTAATGCTTGCAAACTATCAAAAAAATCAAAATAGTTCAAAATTTTTTGAAATACATTGATAAAAGTCGAAGAAGTCCAAATAGAATGGATTGTGACAGAAAAACTCAAAATAAGAAGAGTTTTTGAATTATTTTGAATCTAAAAGCATAGAAATCCAAAATTACGATAAATTTGGATCTAAAAATAAAAAAACAATAATTGCACATATTTTCCATTTAAAAACAATGAAAAAAATTCATTATTACAATTATTTTTGATCGTAAAAAATAGTAGTTCCCAATAACTTTTATTTTGCATTGAATTAAATAAAAATCCAAAATAACTATTATATACTTCGAATAAAAAAATACAAATCCATTTATGGCGACTAAGCAGTACCAGTTTGAGTGACCTAGTGCGAATAGAGCAAGGAATTTCTAAGTTTATTTAATTGGACGTTTATATGGGAGTGCTAAGAATCAAACCGAAGAAAACTTTTTGACCTTTCACTATATCAGCTCAAGACCACTAAAGATCAGAAATTTCTATAGTTGCCACTTGATAACTAATATACTTTTAGTCAGCCAAAAATATCAATAGGCTTGGCTGATGTCGTTAAACTGCGCATATAATACCACAGAATACGCCGGTTCAAGCCACAGTGGAAGCTGAGTTATTTTTTTTTTAAATTAAATAGAATTCCGAGTTCTAAGCCTCCAATGAAGCATATCAGACGTTCGCCCTTTGGAAGCTGCTTTAAGATTTCCCATTGGGCATAGTCTGACTGCTTTTGAATATTTGGCAGTTGTTAAGCTTTTACTTACTGTACTAAATAGTAAGCTCAGTTAAATGTTTGTTTAGTAAATAATTTTTATATTTAAACCTACAGTTTTCAACACTTTCCGATATCTAGAAAATTTACCCTATTTTTCTGATGTGCAAAAAATGCAACACTTCAAAGCAAACATATAAAAAAGATGGCATAAAAAAGTACAGTACATTCAGAAAAATAAATTATGTGTGAAGATTTGTTTTTGGCACTTTAGTGTTGTCATTGCTATTGTTTCTGCTCCCGTCGTTTCAGCTGTTTTTTTTTTTTAGTAGTGCGCTTGTGTGCAACTTTTTTTTTAGCATTTTCACCCATTTTTCTGTCATAAAAACTTTTACACCCCCACAATATTTCTACATGAATTTTGGTATTTTTTTTCTTTTTTCGTGCGGGTTGGATATGAAATGTGTTATGACAATAAAAGCTAACGGTGCATAAAACCGCAACGTCATAACTGTAAAATAAAACCGAAAACATTTTGCTGTAAGTAATACAAACATAAAAGTTTTCCGCACAGCTCGACTAATATTCTGCGTTTAGTTTAAATTCCTTACATTTGACACTTATGGTACTTTATTTTTTGTTTATAGTAGCAAAGTGTTGGCAACCATGTTTAATGAAATTGTATGCACTTAAACTGTACTTAAATTGTGTGAATGTATATGAATGCGTGTGTTTCCTATACATTACCACTGCTACATTTTGTTGCATTGCGTGGTTCATGTCAAAGAATTTACCTGAAAAGAAAAGAGAGAAAAAAAATTTTAGATAATTTGTTGCATCGAAATTTTTACGGAACATATTTAGAGTATGAACTGACAACCCATTAAGCAGCCTTACATTTTTTATAGCTACTTAAATCGTCAACTTTAAAAGCTTCAAAAATAAATATTTTTCCAAAAGGAAAACTTATGACGCATAAATTTAAGCGAAATTATTTTACGTTTTGTATTTTGCAAACCATATTTTTTGTATGTAAATAGCCTTAAAAAACACCAAAAAAAAATGTTTTTCATTATTTTCTAATTAGGCGCGGTGTGGCAAGCAACAAAAATGCACAAAAAGGGAAAATTTAATGTAATTTAAAGTATTATGTAATGCGAAAAAAGGTAAATTTTCAACAAGGGAGTCATAAACTTGGCTTGTATGTTAAAAGGTCATTAGCATTATTTTTTGGTTTTGAATTTTTTTTTTTTTTTTTTATTTAATATTTCGTTTATTCCGTGGTAAAGGATTGGCAGTTATTTAAAATAAAGGTTAAGTTCTTTTTTTTTCTTTTTGTTTTTACAGCTGTGGACACTTTTGAAAAAGTATGAAAATAAGCCAATGGCGGATTATCAATTAGCTTAAGGTAAGAAAAATGTTTGGCATTGGCGCTTAAAGATGAAGGTGGTTGCAAATGAAAAGAAAAAAAAAATGGCATTATATTTCTGTTCTCGAAAAAAACTTAAAGTATTAACTGAATCACAAGAAAGTTTGAACAAAGCTTATGCATAATTGAGATTAGCGATAAATTTGGGAACATTTTTTTTTTTTTTTATTTTTACTCTTTGAGATATTGTTGTGTTTTTTTTTTCAAATTTTGGGTAATAATTAATAGCAGCAAAATGAAAAAAGTTACTGGCAAAAAAAAAAATCAAGCATTGGCCTCAAATCTAACAAAAGAAAAGACGAGTAAGCTAATAGACCGACTGCTCATGAACTTTTTTGAGAAGGTTCTTGTTTAAGGCAAAGAATTTATTATGTGTTCATCTAACTAGCGGTAAGTTCATAGGCTATAGACGCTAAAAATTATCAATTTTTTTTCTCATTAATTCAAACAATAAAACTCAAATAAATAAAGTTGAAATTATTAAAAAAAAATATTGAAATTATTTTCAGATCTTTGTTGATTTGTTAAGAAAGTATGCTAAAATAAAAATTAAAAAAAAAACATCTTTTATAAGGGGCGATTCAATAGCCGTGTTTTATTCGCTTTGGTTAAACCTAAAAGTGAATAAAACGCAAAAGTTTAAACTTTTTTAATTCTGGTACTGACCACTAGGTGGCATGACAGTGTTCTGTTTTAAAATCAGAGCCGTTCTGATAGCCGGCAAACTCGTATGGTTGAACGGGGCCTAGCACGGTAAGGGGCCTCACGCATCATTACATATTTTTTTTTTTTAAGAAATTGGTATCAATTGCTTTTGGACTGATCTATAGCGTCGCAGACGCTTATACCAATGTTTTTCTTTCGTTTTCCGAGAATAGAAAAAAAACAACGATAGAAGATGAAGTACAAATCTATTTGACGTTATGTATATTAAAAAAGAAAAATGAAAGCAGAATCAAAGCAGCGATTAATGACTATTGATTCATCTTTGTTTGTTGTTTTATTATGTGATTTTATTTTAATATTTGGGCCCTGCACTTACCGCATGCATAAGGCCCCGCGTGTCCTAAAACCGTCACTGCAAAATTTAAGCAATGCTGCCAAAACAATTTTATTATTTTAGGTTTGTGTCTAGAACTAATTGCTATGTGCGACATCTATTCTTCGAATTCAGCATAGCATAGCATAGACAAAAAAAGTTCAATCAATTGAACTAGAAATTGAGCTGGTTCACGAAGTTATATGGAATTTTGGTTTAACCAAAACGAATAAAACACGGCTAATGTTAGTTCGGCTCCTAAAACTCAATGTTTAAAAATTATTTCGTTCAAATGTTGCCCACGACTAGTTCTTAAATGGTCCATCCTGTGGGTCCAATATTCGACAACTCTTTCGAACATATCAGCCGGTATTCCTTGAATAACACGAGTTATGTTGGTTTTCAAATTATCAATAGTCGACATAAACAAGTGACTTAACATATCCCCAAAAAAAGTAATCCCATGACGTCAAATCACATGATCTTCGAGGCCAATTAACAGAACCACTTCTTGAGATGATGTTTTCATTGAACATTACCCTTAATAAAGCGATTGTTTCTCCAGCTATATGGCATGTTGCACCATCCTGTTGAAACCAGAGGTTGGCAACCAAAATTCATTTTGATCATTGCTCTGTAGCCAGCACCATTGACCGTAACACGGGCTCCATCCGCATTTTTGAAGAACCAGAAATGAGCTTCGTCGCTAAACACATTTTACTTGACAAAATAATGGATCAATTTAAATTTTTTGTAAGGCTCATAAACCGAAATTAAAACGGACACCAATATCAGCCGGCTTCAACTCTTGTACGAGCCTTTAGACCAAGATCACGCCTCAAGATACGCCACAATGCTCCATCAGAGATGACCAAAGCCTGAGATCGGCGACGAATCGATTGTTCACGGTTTTCAAGAACACTCTCTGCTACTGCAAAAATATTCTCAAAATTACGAGCTGTATGCACTCTGGTTGAATGATGAACATCCAATAGTGTAAAATTGGTTCGAAATTTGGTGATGGTGTTACGAAAAGTGCGCTCAGTAGGACGATCATAACGACCAAAATGATGTTGTAGAACTCTATAACATTCTCCAAATGATGACTGATTTTGGTAATAAGTTTCCACAATTAATAAACGTTGTTCAGGAGTAAGTCTATTCATGATTGAGTTGTATTGAATACTGAACACAAACGTCATATGGACAAGCCATTTAACACATGACAGCTGTCAAAACAATCCAGTTGGAAAAGGGAGCTCGTATTGGATCACCCTTAATAAGATTTTGATTGATTTATGTTGCGCAATATTTCAGTGCAATAAAACTTCAGAAGTTTATGATTCTTGCCGTACTTAAGTTTTTCTCTTCTAGTATGTTAAATTCTCGACTCAGTGAAAGCGACAAAAAAATAAATGAATAGGTACAAAGTAACAAACGTAATGAAGTATAATTTACCATTATTAGCATAGCAATAGTTCAATGCGCCGATTATTATTTCTATAAGTAATTTTTCAAGTAGAGCCTATTTTTTTTACCACAACTTTATGTTTTATTTTCTGATCACCATTTTAGTAGTAAATTGTATTGCTGGCACCCACGTTATGGCACGACAACATGAACTTAAGTATTCAAAACATGTTCCGTTGTTCTCTCGCTGATGATGCTTTTTCTATATTTACTACTTTTTTCACTGCTTTTTAAGCCTTAGGCATTAAACGAATTTGCTTTGCACTGTGGTAGGGTTGGCAAATAGGTTTGACGCTGTGGAAAGTGTCATATTTTGTGACGTTGAAAAACGTTTATTTTATAAAAGTAGAATATATTTGAAATGTTTTATTATATATAATTTAACTCTCAGGTTATTGTGAACTAATTTTTCTAACTAAAAAAATAGGGTTTGTTTGACTGTCAATTCCACAAAAATTTCAATATACGAAATCACTGAATTCTAAATATATAAAGTAAACATTAATCTTTGGGTTAAGTTGGCAGCTCTAAGCATTGAGAATAAAGATATTTTCTTATTACTTTATGTACCTACATATAATTTTTTCCACCCGTCTTGTGTTTTATGATCCTACCTACACTTGACATTTTATTTATTATTATTTATATATATTTCTACTTATAGCAAACGGGGCAAAAAAAAAAGAAAAAAGTAGAGAATAACCACCTGAACCACTGAAAAGCAACTTACCTAGCTATCTACGTACATATCTTACTTATTCTTTACTCATTTCGTACGTTTGGTGTAGGCGTTTAGAATAATAATGAAATTTGTAGCGCGCACCTATTGTAGACATCGTTGGCATTGCCATTGTCAATAAAATTAAAAAAATTTATTTATAAAAATATTTTATTTTAAAAATGCAAACAAATTGAAGCGTGATAGTATTTTTATTTTGTCATTTAAATGGAATTTAATTAAAAAGTGATGTAAAACAACAGGGTGGCGCAAAATAAAATTTATAGTTTAAATTCGTTATATAAAAATTAAAGTTTCAAAATAACAAGTAATTTTTAAAGCAAGTACTTTATACACGTGAATGGTTGCGTCTCATGATTCTGGGTTCACACATTCATGCGAAAAAAATTTCAGATTTTATGGTGCGGATTTTATTGCGAATATTGATTTTCAGTAGGGGGATGACCGCTGGAGGTTTCTTACGGAAGCCTCTTGCCAAAAACATAAAGTCAGATGATTTACTGAGAGCCATATCGGTGCAGTTCTCACATTAAAATATCATGACCGTGGATTTTACAAATACAATTCGTTGGTTTTTTTTTTTTCATTGCGCTTTTGTGTATCGTTGCATATTAAATTTTCCAAAAATCTAAATTAATAATATAAATATTCAAATAATAATGTTATAACGATTTCAAATCATAAGATCATTTCGTGCCACCCAGTATTGATAAACGAAAACTTAGTATACATATTGATTGTGCAAATTTTGAAAGCATTAGCGACACATCGAATTAAATCTTTCTTATTGAATATAACTTATTTTATTTATTTTCTTTAACAGCTTAAAATATTCATAATTTGTTTATAAGCAGATAAAATTTTTCTTGATTCGAATAATTTAATTTTTATGTTTTTTTTTGAATAGATTTATAAAATATGCGCATATGTCATAATTAATTTATTTATTGTTTATAGAATAAATTTTTCCTAATTTTTTGAAATAACAAAAAAAAAACATAGTAAATTATTAACGAATTGTTCACAACAAATGTGGAAAAAATGAGGAAATCTGAAAAAAATATAAAAAACAAAAAAATAAAAGTTTGTATGTATAGTATACACATATTAAAATTAGCATATTTTCAACATTAAAACACGCTCACATTACATACACATGGCATAGTTTCAGGCTATGATACACACATTTGGGGCATCCTTTGCAAAAACGAAAGAAATTAAAGGAATTGATTCTCTGATTTTGTCAATTTTTGGTATTTTAAATAGCTAATGATTTATGAAAAATTAAAGAACAAGCTTTTAATACAAATTTTATTTCTGTATTAGCTGTTTGAAAAAAAAAATGCATAAGAAATTAAGATTAATTAAATTTTTTGAAAAAATTGGAATTTATTATCGTTACATGGTCAACACATTTTGAGTTAAACTTGAAAATTTGCAAAAACTTCAATTTTGATATTTTTAATGTTTTTTTCTTTTTTTTTTTTTAAATGTCTGCAGAAAAAAGAAAAAAAAGTTGGAAAACGAAAATATGATCTTATTTTTTCTGAAGTTTCAACAAATTAACAATGAAAATAAAATTTAAAAAGATTCAGAAATAAAATGTATTCAGATTTCATTATAATTTTGATACATTATCAATTAATTTATTGTACCTATGAATTCCAAAAATATGTTGAAAAATATAAAATACAAAAATCAATTAACTATATCAAAATGGAATTTTTACCAATTTTTAAGTTTATGTAAGCATATCATTTAGCCCAAAGGAGTAGTTTTTTTTTTTGTTTTGCTCGAAAGATAAAGATTTTCTAAACCTTAGCAGTTTTTATCTAAAAGCTGATACAATAAATCACTTCAACATATGTTCAACCATTTTCAGAATATGTTAAAGGATATTATTGTAGGACATAATTTTTCTACGTATTCATTCTACTCTACAATATTCAGAATAAGTTAGTTTATCTTTCGAAAAAGAAAAAAATGTTCAGAATTTCATGTCGTATAAGGTAAATATTTTGAGTTTAACTTAAAATTGGTCAAAACTCATATTATGATATTTGTTAAGTACAACAAGTTTTTTCAAATACATTCTTTGAATCAAGTGTGCCACATGTGGCACCATATAACTAACACGTAAAATTTTTTGAAAGGCCATTTTAGCGTAACAATGTTTCGTCTTATGCCAAAATGATTTATAGAAAATCATCATAAACTAACCTCAAAAAAAAAAAAAAAAATCAACAGAATCGCAGACCGAAAAATTCAAACCCATTCGTTTTTAAATGGAATGCCTCCATATGCATGTTAATTACATGCAAATTTAAATTAAAGTGAAGCAAACAATTTTTTGTTTATTTTTGAGATATATTGAAGCAAGTAACATGAGGGATTCATCAACTCACAGTTCAGCACTACTTGGAAGAGTATGATACTTTTACTGCATAAGTGTATACTCGGGAGAGATAGAAAAAAGTTCTCAGCTTAGGAATTATTTTTTTGTTAAAAATAAGTTGCCATTTTAGGAATAAATCGAGACCAGTCTTTCACCAGTTTTCGGAATTCCAATTCTGAGAGTGGCACTACATAAAAAAACTTTGTGCAAAATCCCAGCTCTATTGATTATTTTATCACAAATAGTACCACTTGTCAGTTATTAGTCGTAAGTTTTCATATGATAAGTATGATAGGTTTTTTTTAGATATGTAGAAAATGTCCATGCTATTGGAGCCGGTATAAAGAAAACTGAATCTTCATTAGTGACCCCAAAAACTCCAGAGTAACAAATTTTTTTTAAACTTTCTTTAATATTTATGTAATAAAAAATATTTCAACATCAAAAACCAATTTTTTACACCACTCTAATATTATTGTTATGTGTATATTTGTATTTTATTTACACTGCATTAATATTTCATGAATGAATTTGGCAAAATTCCAAAGCAATTGAATTTTAATCCTATTTATTACGATAAAACAAAAAAACATACAATAAATTAAATACAATGACGCCAGTTTAATTATTAATAATTAAATATAATAAACAATAAATTTTGTTATTTTAAAAACAAACTTAATTTATGCAGTTTATTGCACTAACAATTTGCAATCACTGGCATTTAGTTATGTATACCAATTATTTTCTGCTTGAAATTATTTGTAATATGAGTAAATTAATTTGTTTAAAAATAAAGTTTACACTAAGTCTTATGTAATCAATTAGAAATAAATTATATTTAAATGATTATTTTGAAGTTTTTTATGTTTTGAAAAATATCAAAAAAAAAGTTGACTCATGTGAACGTTGCCACTTTGAAGGGCTCTAAAAAGTTTAAAAAAAATACATTTGCATTTTAAGAAGCAGATAGTGTCTGATTGATGATATGAACATATCTGGTACAGCGTCAGCACTGTTATTGGTGTAGTTGCCGGTTCTCTTGGAGGTAAATGGTGATAAAACTCTAATGAGCTTTACCTTTTCTCCTCTGTAACTTTTAATCTCACACTGGGCGAATAGACCAAGCCACACATTTTTTTTTTATATTTATGAAACGCTAACAACATCCTATTGGGGCGTAAGGCAACACCAACCACATTTATTGTTTCTTTTCAAAAACTCTTGATATATTTTGTAAAGATATATCGCCTTTGAATTAAACTTAAAGCAAACCAAATGATTAACCCTCAGACAGCCAACTTAACACAAAATTTTCTTAAAAAAATCACCTTGAAGTGACGACATTTTTATACGAAAGTGAATCTGTTGATATTCCAACTATGCCGGACTTAAGAACGGTTTTCTATCAACAAGAATATGAAGCATCGCTTAAAAGTTTATTTTAAATTATTTAATATCTGTGCTTTGTTACAATAAAAAATAAACAAAATATTAATATTAAGAAAAGAACATTAAGGTAAATGCTTCGTAATTTGTTTAAAATTTTATCGAAAATTTTTGCAAAAAACAAAAATTTTTATTTACAATATTATCTCTAATGCATATGTGAGCATAAATTTTACTCTATAGCTTTTTGTATTAAAAGCCATAAATTTCGCTTGCACTGCTTTATTGAAACACATTTGTAAGAGTCAGACAGACGGCTACGTACATACATCAAACTTGCGAACACAGTAAAGCAAGAGAGAGAGAGAGGGAGCAAAAGAAAAAAAAACTGAATAGCATTTTTCGTCATTCAATGTCGAAATTCATCAAAGTGCACATATATCAACAAGAGCTAGGCGCTCACCAGAGAATATGTTGCCTACATAGACCCACCCCCAAAAAAAAAATCCATTCTTTAGCAGCATGCAACCACAGCCACAGCTATTAGACAAGTAAAACGTAATCATATTACCAAATATAGGCAAACCATGTATGGTTATATATCACGGTCATGTACTGGAGCAAATGAACAACACTGGGAGACGACAACGACGATGCCGCCGCCATCTTTTAACGTTGTCATTAATTTCAATTTTCATAACATTTTTCTTCACCTGCCGTGTTCGCTATTTTTTTTTCTAATCTGAACTGATGCTTTACTGCATGTTCAGTGTTACCTACAATTTAATGCCGACAACATGTCTGCTGCGTGTGTTTGTGAGCATTGTAGTAAGTAAGTTGACAGCCACATTGTAAGAGCATTAGCGTTGTTCACCCCGCTGACCATAGAGTCGAAGTCATCTTCGACGGAAAATGATGCGTTGTAATTTACCACATTTCGACGTTATATTCAACACAAGCCTGTCACATTAAGGATGGTGTTGAGAGCAATTGTGGTGAGGTGGTATAGGTAGTTACTTGTAGTTGTACAGTGGGAAATATTAAAAGCATTTACGGCACTAAAATTATTTACAATTTTAAATATGTCTTCAATAATGTCTTACATGAAACCCTCAAAAATTCTGGTGCAGTCCGGAAATCTACCGATTGTTACATTCGGCAATGAAAGTCTCGTCGATAATTATATTTTTTTATTGGAAAGTAGTAATTTTTGCTTCATTAAGAATAGATTTAGTCATGCCCGTCTTTCCATCTATATGCTTGTCCTATTCTATATATTTTATTAGAGATCATCAAGGTCTATAATATGACACACATTTCAAGCTGCAATCTCAAACCATAAAGTTTTTTTCTAAAAAAACTTAGGGCCAAAAAACAGGTAGCAATCCATGTTTCGGACGGGATTTGACTACGGAACCCTATACATTTTATTAAAGACCAACAAGGTCTATAATTTGACATACATTTCAAGCTGTAATCTCAAAACATAAAACCTTTTTTTGAAAAAACTTGGGCCAAAAAACAGGTGGCAACCCAAATTTGGGACGGGATTTGGCAAAGCAACCTTATATATTATATTTAGGCTCTTCAAGCTCTATCATTTGACATACATTTCAAACTGAAATCTTAAACCATAAACTTTTCTAAAAAATGTTGGCAACCCATGTTTGGAACAGAGTTCGGCAAGGCAACCCTATATATTATATTTAGGCTCTTCAAGCTCTATCATTTAAGAAACTGTTCAAGCTGTAATCTTATACACTCGACTTTTCTACTGTCGGCTCTTGGGCTAAGAGAGCTATTTAAGTTAATGTTGCCAAATTGTCAAGAAAATCAGCCAGCACGTAGTGTTATACAAAGAACATTAATTGCATGATTTATTATTTTTATGAAAAATATATTTACAGATAAGGGAAAAATAAAGACAACACTTTTTTATAATTTACTTATAAAGAATAAACTATATTTGTTGCAGACTCACAACACAATGCATTTAAGGGTTAAAAGATTGAAGTTTTTGTTAAGTTGATAGAATTGTATGAATCGGGTAAAAGAATTTACCACTCTGCAACTTTTTTCTTTATAGAAAAGTTTAAGTCTTCTACAACAAAACTACAAAAAAATGTCCACTGTATTATGCATCAAAGAAATTTAAATACTTTATATGTGTTAAGAAACAAGCACAAGGACTTTGAATCATAAATAAATAATTCAACATGGCAACAACTAATTTGTATACAAGGTCCTGTGATTTTTTATGCCATCAACATAATTCACCAAGGGAATTTGACAGGACGAACAAACGAACGAACGAACGAACGAACGAACGAAATAAATGAACAAACAAACTGAACTTCATTTAAGACAGCAGCAGGTAGGAAATGTGGGAGGACTATGAGGTTGGTGCTACATCAACCAAAATGGCTCGCTGTCTTGTCATGAGGACTACACAGAGACGTTGATCACATGACAAATGATGCATAATAATTTTATATTTGACATTCTTTGGGTGCTTCACAGACACTGTTGATGGTTACCTTGGAAAATTCCCCCGAAAAAAAGATGAATGGGCTTGAAGCGTAGAAAATAATTTCAGTGGAGAGTTATATTAAAAAATTTGATAGAGGGAGCTACGTTTGTGCTACCTTTTGCTGCCAATACAGACACTTGTAATATGAGGTTTATATTCAACTTTTTTCGCCATCATCTAATAAATTGTGTGTTGCGTAAAAATTTGCTGTATGAACAATGTATGAAAGAGTGTATGCGACTAGCACTACGAATTTCATCAACAATATCATATATTTTATTAATAATAATTTATTTATAAATTTACTTTTGTAAATGATACGCTATGTATTTATATATTTCTGTTTAAAACAAAAGTACCAACGCATTTTACCTGTACAATATATCAAACTTAATACAAAATATAAAGGATTTCTTTATATTTTTGCACTGAAATGAACACCTTCGCAATGGATGAGTCAATGCGGCAACTGTATTAACGTTGTTGACGGCACAATGTTTACATATCATTAAGGCGGTAAAAAAAAATATTAAGAAAATTAAAAAAAGAACAAATTGAAGAATAACAAAGTGGACTTCGAAGATACTTCTACTTAATTATTTTGTTTACAAGCAAGCGGCCCAACTGTAGTAAATTGCGTACGCATGACATGGACAAGCGGATATCCTTTCTTTATGACAACAAAGGAAAACATACATATATATTGCAAACATTAAACTGACAAAAATAAAATATACGCAGGCTGTCAAGAGTATTGCAGCATGTCGAAGGAGAATATTAAGAAAATGCATATGGTCAGTCAATATCGACAGCAATTAATGGACCATGGCATCATGTTGCAGCGAAAGGGAAGAGAGAACACAATACATATGTGAAGGATATTTTTTCAAAAAGAAACCCTTTTTATACACGCTCAGTTTCCAAACTGCAGCTACCGCCTATAATCATATTTATAGTTACTAAGATCGTGTCACACAAAATAATCATTGGAACAGTAAGAGTAATAAGACATTTCATATGATATATTCCATTTAAGAGCGTTTAACACAGTGCAATCAAAAAGTAATAGCGACAGTATCAAAGCAATATATCCGATAACCAACCAAAGTACCGATATTCAGAGGCACAAGCATTTGAAACTTTATGAGAAGAGCGGTCAACCGAAGCATCGTGATTAGATATTGCAGAAAATTTAGGCAATTGCCTGAGTTTCAACAGTTTTGCAGTTTAAGTCAGATTTCTGCAAATGGTAAATAAACCATTTCAATTCTCGACGAAATGTATATCTTATTGCACTGAGTACTTAATTTTTATTCTAGTTTCGCTGTCTCCGTTCAGCCAAACTTAAAGTCAGCGATGGGCAAAAAAGAAAAAACGAGCCAAATTCAGCTCTTTACAACAAGCACTTAGTTTTTCTTAAGAAATGTAACAAAAACAACAAACTTACCACTGCAACGCACGTTTTCAGCGTTGTGGTTTTATTTTTATACGCGCTATACATGGGATTTTTATAATTGTTATTGTTACACCATTCAGAGAAAAACCTGGAGAACAAGGATGCAACATTGCGCACATTGAGATTAGCTTTTCTTGTAAAAAACATAATTAAAATTTTTAATATTTAAAATGAAGTAAATTACGTCTCTTCAATGCAATTTTTGCATTGTCTTATGACCAAATTCTCAACTGAAGTATTTTCAAACAATGCCAACTTAAAAAAATATCACAAATCGGTCCCACATGACCGATATATTTCAGGGCCGAATTGCGTCGATCTATGACTTCTATTTCAGCAAACATTTTAAATAGAAATGCTTGAATATTGCTGCATTCAAAAACAACTCCCTTTTGCAATTTAGATTTGAAAATTTAAAAAGATTTGTACGCATCATAGATTCAAGTTTTTACATATCATCAGCACCACTCTAACCCTTGACATTATGCAATGGTGATAATCCTCTCTTTCTCTTCAAAACACTCAGCTCAGTTCTTTCAAATCGTACAGCCAAATCACTTAAAGTTTGCATTTATTTATTTATTTGTCTATGTACGTCAAATGTTTGCAGTTACGCTTCACTAAACTTGTTAAAAATCAAAAGCTTGAATCAAAGATGTTAAAACACACACTGACATTGCGTGTTTTTCTTTGTGCACTTACACATCACTAAAGCGAAAAGCTAACACACACATAAAAATAGATTTGAAAAAAAAAATGCATGCAAATATATAGTTTTGGCATAAAATAAAATAAATACACGAGCACACATACATACAAATGTATTTAGAGTGTACTAAATATAAATTTAGTTGAATAAACACGCATACAAATAGAATGCGCGCTCTTATTCATATAGGAATACACTGTAGGAATGACGCAAATTTCATTAAGATGTCAGCAGTGATTGTTCCAAGAATTGGCTTAGTTTCACTAACAAAAAATTTCATGGAAATATTATAAATATTTTCCAAAAATCAAATAAAAGAAATAAAGAACAGTTCACCATAATATAAATTTAAATAAAGGCCAAAGGTCATTATTAGAAACATAGACTGAATTTTAATGTGGTCGAACTTAAAAAGAGACAGTGAAACAAAATAACATCATCTAAATGTGCAATTAGTTCAACATATTTAATTTTTTAAAGTTCCACATTTTTCAACTGCTTTGCAAAATTCTTTTTTAGGAAACACTATAAAGTTCAGTTCTAACCCTAGATAGCTAACCTACGTCATTTTGACGAGCATCATTAAAATATTCACCTATCTCGCTCTAACTATCGTGTCTAGCGACATTTCAGTGAATTTTTTTATGTATTAATATTTAGGCTAATTGTTCGTTATTTTGACGAATGGTTAGCTTTTGTGTAAGTTTTTTTTTGTTAAGCATTTGTTTTTTTTATACGTATTAATGCACTTCTAAGTATTTTCTATTTTATTTTTGGTGTTAATGTAATTTGATGTTAAGAAAAGTAAGAAAAAAATAGCATAAAGGTTTGAAAAAAAAGCTGATATGAATGTAATAAAAATTCCTTTAATTATCTTAAATTTTAAATAAGTGTTGCCATTATTAATTAATGTATATTAAATAAAATATCAGTAACCAGCAATAAAACTATTTAACTTAAAAAAAAGTGTTTAAAACAACAATGTTCTCGTCAAACTGACGAATGGTTAGCATTTCAGGAGTAATAAATAAGGTCACCATTCTAGTGTAAAGTATAAAAGCTATTAGAGGAGCATGCAAAACGAAAAAAGTCCTTTAAGGCTTCAAATTTAATGGCTGCTGCAAGAATAAAACTTAACCAAAATGTGGCATCGTTTGAGAAGTCTGAAGAACAAAAGAAATTCGTCCAAGAAATAATTTTAAAAAAATAAACATAAAAATTTGCTTCGAGGAATTGGTATATATATATTTATTTAATATTTTTATTGTTTTGATAATAATATATTTATTATTGATAAAAATAACTTCGGAGATTAAAGTTAAATTCTCGAAAAGAATTTTCTTAATCAGTTAAGTCATAAGAAAATAGCTGCAATATCTTAAATAACTTAGATGAATTAACTTAGCTGCTTAATTTTTTTTCAAGTTATAAATAAATAAAAAATTTAAGAACATTTTTAAAATATATAAAAAAAGCATTTCACAATTTTATATTTATACCCATATCATCGATGACTTACAATTCAGCTGGGTATACAACCACTTATAGATAAAACGCGCATAAGTGCAAAGTGCATCGAAGTGCAAACTGATTTTAAGGATAATGCATAAGAAATAGAGGAATTTAAAAACAACAGCAACTGCAAGTACTTAGTGATACATTTTGTTTTGAAAAATTTATAAGATAAATGCATATAAAATAGACATTTAAAAGTTGCATACAATACTGATCCTTATGACTGATTTATATCATATTCGAAGACTTGAAAAAAAAGCATTTTAACACAAAATTGCATAAATTCTAGCAATTTATTTTAAATTATTACACAAAACTTTTAAAATTTCATAGAAATATTTTTATGATATAACTAATGGTTCACAGAGAGTGTATACATAAATAAAGTAGCCACAAAAAGTTAGTTTACTCTTTATTTAACTTTTAATAATTAAAAAATGTATGTATAAGTCTCTGGAAGCATTCAACTTGGAGTTAAAAAAATAAATTGCAGCATTCTATTATTGTTTTTTATTATTTTTGATATAATTTTATTGCATTACAATGTTTGCTTTTGTATATTTCAAAGAATTTACTTTATTCAAAAGTATTTTATTTTTACTATTAATCTTTATTTTGCATTGCAGCTCTGGAGCTGTTCTCTTCAATATAGTTTATATCTCTACTTTTCATTTTTCCTTTTTCTAACAACATATCGCAAAAATCAACTGGGAATAACAAATTTTGCTGCTTTTCTCTAAAGTGTTTTATCAAAGCAAACGTATACAAAGTAGTGTAGTGTAGTGTCTTTGCTTGCATTCGTGCGTAATACGTATGAGTGTGTACTTATTTTTGTATGCATACTCATACAGTTATGTGTATTCAACGAGTTTAGTTTTTCCTTCTGTTCGTTTAAACGGTATGTATGGTATGTATAGTTTATTTTTAAGTTTTAAAATTTATGCAGCATATTTTATGGCGATATAACATAAAATAAAAAAGCTTTAATTTGCTTTGATATTAGAAACCTTGCAAACTGCAGTTGTCAAACTGCTGCTACTTATCGTTAGTTTGAATAAATTTTCTTGTCATTTCTTGAATGTTAGACATCATTGTAATACTATTCTGATTTGATAATTACACCATATGATTTTTCTCAGCACAAGCTCTTTTTCTCCGGACCATAGAAATATATTGGGTTAACTTCAGAGACATTAACAATTCGAATTTCTTTTTTTTTTTAATTCATAAAAAGTTTTCAAAAATAAGTTGCGCTAACAAGAATATTTTAAAGAGGAACCAGTGGATTTCAAAATGATAAAACGAATTTGCTATTGAAAAAGTTACAAATTTAAGCCAAGTAAGAAAAACTGTAGATCATCAATTGAGGGTTATGGTGAGGGTTATGGTGAGGGATAGGGTGAGGGTTAGAGTGAAAGTTAGCGTTATAGTTATGGTAAGGCTTAGAGTGAGTGTTAGGATCATTTAAAATGTTTATTTTAAATAGTTGCAGCAGTTGCGTGTACATGAAAGAAAAATTATGGTGCAAGGAAAACTCATAATATTAATATTTACTAGTACCCACTAACTTCACTTTTTTAGTTTTCCATTATATTGGAAATGATGATTTACTAGACAGCTTTGTATATATCTCGTAAAAGAAAACCTTGACACAAACGAAATATAAAATTTCCATAAGAAAGTATCTTATCATCTTTTTCGTGAAGAAAACATTTTGTCAGTTTAATAGCTTTCAGAGTTTGGAATATTGAGAAACAAATTAATTTTTTTTTATTTATTTTATTTTGTTCTTTTTTTTATAAAAAAATTTTATTCTCTGTCCAATGGCTTTGTTCACTTTAGTTGTAGATTTTTCTTTCACAGACGAAAATGTTTATTGAAAAATCTTTACCATGAAATTTTTATGAAAAACTAAAAAGTTCAATGAGCCATCAGTAAATATTACTGCCCCAAAATTGCTTATTTTCAGTACACTTTTTATATAATCAATATTGGCACTGCACGATAGATTTGGCTCACATTTTTATTTTGCATGCCCACATATATATCCTTTCTTGAGACCATATGAAGGTTTTTTTTTCTCTTTATCTGAGTGGTAGAATTAATTTATAATAATTATTTTGTATATTACATATTTTTCTAGAATTTTAGTGGTCGTGACTGTTTTCGAAAATTTTAAGAATCGACTTTAAGTTTTCAAATCCAAAATTGAATTTAGAAAAGTACGCGGAGGATTCTTCACTTTAATTTTAGAATCGTGCTTGGGGTACTGGAAGCCCCAAACGATTTTCAGAAAAGAATTAAAAGTTATTCTTAGTCAGTAACATTTTTTCTGAAAGCCAATTTAAGACAATTATATATTTTTTCGTTTTGATAATACTTTAACTAAAACACAAATAGAAAAACCCTTTGCTATTTAACAATAAAATGTCAACATTCCGCATAAGAATCAAAACCAAACATTCCTATGCAACTGACATAGAGACCCAATTCCAGAGCATTGGCCTAGAAATCTGACGCTATTAGTATTGAAACAATACAGCAAAATAGAAAAAAAAACAGTACAAAGTAAAAACAGCAAAAAGTAACAGCAACATGCAGCCGGTGATTATGATGAGACACGACAACGACGATTGTTAATACGTTTAAGAGACATGAATGTAATACACCGGTAAACAAGCCGACAGAAAGACAGACAGACAGACAGACAGTGAGACATTGCATGTTATGCTGTTGCACTTCAAAAAAAAAGAAAAAAAAAAATGCTTTAATTCTATAACTGGTAAACTACTTTTTCTACTACATATAACTTTAAAATATGCAAGTTAGTAGACAGAGTGTGAGAGCAAAAAGTGAAATAAAATCAGTGACACTTTGCTAAAATGAAATAGAAAACAATGCAATAAATTGAGATTTGTAGCACACACATACGCAAAAAAAAATAAAAAATAGTAGTAGAAAAAAGTAGTAACTAAAACTTCAAACAACTTTTTAATTAAATGTGAAAATTTATTTGCAATTTTCACAGGGAGAAAATTTCAAATTTCCGCAGTTAAAAATAAAAGGTATGATACAAAAAAAAAAAAATAAAACGGATATATAGCATATATGCGGGAATTAGATGGGAGGTAAGCAAAACAAAAAAAAAAAAAAATTGAAAAGACCGTGACAACATGACAGCAAATAAAGTAGCAAAAATATTATAAATCTAAGAAAACGAAAATAAACCAAGCTAAGAAGCGGCAATGCTCAAGATGATGATAACGATGAAGCTGATGAAACTGATGATGATGATGATGATGATTATGCCTTTGATGAAGACGAAGATGGCATAAAATGCACAACACACAACAATAATGGCATGTTTGTTGCATGTGGCACACAATGTTGCTGGGCTTTTACTGCATGCAGCTCAAGTGCAGCGCATTTTCAGTATAATGCCACTGCAGGAAGTAGGTCTTAAGGAACAAAAAAAAAACAAAAAAACAACTAAAGTGAAGAAAAAATAAATAATGACATAAAATTACGTTTTACGGCAAAATCTGTCTGGGCACGCAATAAAATTTTGTTTTATTAAAAGAACTATTACAGAAAATAAAATCAATTTTTCAATTTTACTAAACTGAAAGAGAAATCAGTTTTCAACTAAGGCATAACATAATTGTTGAGTACAGTAAGATTTTTTGCTGTACTTCTTTTGCGAAAAATTAGCGAAAATAAAAGACGATGTTTTCAAATCAAGAGTTAACAAATAACTAAAATTTTAATGATATGCTTAGTAACATCAAAACCTGTTTCCATGCACTTGAGCAAGTACATGATATGTTTACATATTTATGAAAGAACCGTAACAAAGTTTTAGTACAAAAATAGTATGTTGATTATAGGAATGATGTAAAAATATGAAATATGAGTATAACAGCATAAAAATATGTATGTTTATACAAACATGTTATATGAGTATGCCTGAAGGGCCAGTTAGAAATTATGCATGAAAAAAAATTATGATTTCTTAACAGATTATTTCTTAAGATAAATATTGATTTCTTAACATTTCCTCCGCCCGTTGAAGGATCAGTCTTCAACTGAAATATCGTTGCTAGGCAGTGGACAAAGTTTACATACTGTGCGGCGAATTTCACCATTTGCTGTGCGAATGATTGCCACACGTGCTGTACCATCCTTCCCTGTTATTAGTTGAAGAACTCTTCCCAATGGCCATTTAAGAGGCGGTGTTATCTCATCCTTCAATAAAACAAGAGCGCCAATTTGAATATTCGGTGATGCAATTCGCCATTTAGCACGCTGTTGAAGCAAAGTGAGGTACTCTGTGCTCCATTTAGCCCAAAATATTTGCTGCATGTAGCACACCTTTTGCCATCTTCCTAGTCGATGAAAATTAAAGTTTGAAACGTCTGGTTCAGGTGGAGACATAAACGAACACCCGATAAGAAAGTGCCCTGGAGTGAGAACGGTTAAGTCATCTGGTATATCTGAAAGTGTGCATAAAGGTCTTGAATTAAGTATGGCAGAAACTAGGCAAATTAGAGTGCGAAGCTCCTCAAAATCTAAAATTGAAAGTCCAACTACTCTACGTAGATGAAATTTTGCTGTTTTAATAGCAGCCTCCCAAAGGCCACCAAAGTGGGGTGATCTGGGGGGTATAAAACGCCAATCCACGCCATCTTCTAAACATTGCTGGTGAACTTCAACCGTATGATTCTGACTGATGAATAGCTGCTTTAGTTCTTTCAGCTCATTTTTCGCTCCAACAAAGTTTGTAGCGTTGTCAGACCATATTGTTTTTGGTTTACCACGAATGGAAAAAAATCGTTTGAGTGCAGCCAAAAAAGACGGGGTAGATAAGTCCTTTACGAGTTCCAAATGCACGGCTTTGGTTGAAAAACATATAAAGAGGCAGATATAACATTTTACAGGAGCTCTGCTACGAATTTCTGATTTGTAAAAGAACGGTCCACAAAAGTCTATTCCAGTTGTATGAAAAACTCTGTTAGGTTGTACCCTTTCGGGAGGTAAACTTCCCATGATGTGCTGCATTACTTTTGGTCTCATGCGAAAGCAACGAACACATTTGTTTATAACGCGACTGACTTCTTTTTTTCCTCCAATAGCCCAGTATTGAAGACGAAGTGATGCACACAGCGATTGAGGACCTGAATGAAGCAGTTTTTGATGAAAATATGTAATTATTGAATTGGTTAACATGTGTCCTTTTGGTAAAATTATTGGATGCTTGGATTCAAAGCTCAGCTCCGAGTTTTGTAGACGTCCGCCCACACGCAATACACCTTGATTATCAATGAAAGGATTGAGGGAGGCAAGTTTGCTTGACCGTTCTACATTTTTGTTTGCAATTAAAGCGTTATACTCTGCTGCTAAATTTATGCGTTGAATCATGCGAAGTAAGAGAAATGTTCCGCGCTGAATATCATGGGTTGACAGTGGTCCAGCTCGCCTATTCTCTCCTTTAGCAGCGCCGAAACGATATATGTAGGCGTAGACTCTTTGCATTTTGCCAAATGAGTTGATATATTTGCAGCTTATAGAGTAATCTTCAAATTTTGCAGAAATGACTAAAGTGGTTGCTCTACGCTCAGGCAAATTAACCTGAGTTGCAGGACGGCAAGGCCATTCTGATTGTTCAAGTTTAAGGTATGGTGGACCATGTCTCCATACTGAAGAGGTGCGTAGATCCTGAGGTAATGCTCCTCTGGATAAAATATCCGCAGGATTCAATTCTGAAGGGACGTAGTGCCAATACATGTTGTGGGTCAGCGTCTGAATGCGACTAATCCGATTTGATACAAATGTGTTGTAGTTGGAAGACTCATCTTGAATCCATGATAGTACGGTTGTTGAATCAGACCAACAATGAAACGGATAAGTAAACATATTTTGTTCTGTTATTGAGTGCAAAAGCTCTGCTAATAAAAATGCAGCCGAAAGCTCTAATTTAGGAATAGTCAAAACTTTTAAGGGGGCCACCCTAGACTTTGAGCACAATAAATGTGTTGTGACGATGCCATTTACTTTTGAGCGAATATAAACGCAAGCGCCATATGCTAGCTGGCTTGCATCACAAAATGCATGAACCTCTATACTTGCGTCAGCCACTAAAACCAATCTTGGGAATGAACATTTTTCTATTACTTCAAATCCTAAAAGTATGGACTCCCACGAAGTATGCAATGTTTGAGGTAAGCTCTCATCCCAGTCGAGCTTTTCCTTCCATAACCTTTGTAGAAATATTTTTGCCTTAGCAATGGTTGGGCCTATTAATCCAAGAGGGTCATACATTCGAGCAATGAACGATAAAACTGATCGCTTGGTATGTCGCTGACTTATCGGAGTACGAATGAACGAAAAAATAAATTGATCTGATTTAGGATCCCATATAAGCCCTAAGGTTTTTATTATGTCAGTGCCGTCATGAAATTTCAGAAGTTGCTCTTTATCTTCATCTGCAATACCATCTAAAATTGCTGGATCATTTGAACAATGTTTTCTTAACTTAAATCCTCCCTTAGCAAGTAATGATGTGGTTTGTTTTAAAATTTGTTGTACCTCCTCTTGCGTATTTCCTCCAGAAATCAGGTCATCGACATAAAAATCCCTGCATGTGATTTGGGAACCGATTGGAAATGATTTGGACTCATCGAGAGCGAGTTGTTGCAATGAGCGAATGGCCAAAAACGAAGCTGACTTCGTGCCATAAGTAACAGTATCTAACGTGTACATACGAACGCGCTGGTTTGGATTATCCCGCCATAAAATACATTGTAGATAATTATCTGGATACGAAACACGTACGCAACGGTACATTTTACAAATGTCACCGGTTAGAGCAATGCGAAATGAACGAAAACGTAGTAAAATGAAAAATAGCGATTGTTGTATTGTTGGTCCTGCCATAAGTACGTCATTTAATGAAAAACCTGAAGAAGTGCGAGCAGAGCCATCAAATACTACCCTCAATTTAGTAGTTGTGCTGTCCTCTTTAAAAACGCAGTGATGAGGCAGAAAATATGTATGTATTTCAGGACGAATTGTATCAAACTCTGACATATGACCTAGAGCTAAATACTCCTTTATAAACGAAGAATATTGTGTTAATAATGTTTGATTGTGTTGGAATCTTTGTTCTAATCTTCTGAATCTACGTAGGGCTTGTAAATACGAATCTCCAAGAACCGCAGGGTTTTCTTTCATAGGCAAACAAACTGTATAATATCCAGAGCTTAATCGTTTATGGTTGTTAACAAAATGCCTCTCGCATGCTAACTCCTCCTTATTAAATTTGTTTGAAGACTGACCACAAGTTTCTACTTCCCAAAAACTTCTTATTAATTTGTCCAGTGAATCCTCAGAGCAATTTATGGAAGAATTTTCTAAAGCCATGATACAAGAACGATTTTCAGCAATTATTTTACTAGAGCCTGCGACGATCCACCCTAACTTAGTTTTTTGTAATGTGGGCAAATCGGGACTTAGACGAATTTGTCCGACACACATTAAATCAAAAAATAAGCCAGCGCCAATCAAAAGATCAACACGTTGAGATTTAAAAAATAAAGGGTCAGCTAATTGCAGATTTTCAGGTATGTTGCAGTTGAAATTGTGTAAATCGTAACTTGGTTGATTATCAACAATATTTGGTACAATTACTGCTGATAATGTCGTTTGATAAGAGCCGACTCGAGAGTGAATATTAATATCAACGATATGGTTTGAAATAAGCTCAGATTCACCTATGCCAGATACGATAGTAGTAGCCTTTTCAGATTTTAATTGAAGCTGGTTTGCAAATCGATTCGAAATAAAATTTAGCTGTGATGCTGAGTCCAAAATAGCACGGCAGGTGATTGCCGTTCCAGCTTTGTTGTTTACAAGTACCACTGCTGTGGCTAGAAAAATGAAAGTTTCAGACTTGGGTTCAATAGGAGCTGATACCACCAGGGCATGTCGCGAAAAGGGCTTCTGAATAGTGGAAAGTTGTGAAGAACTGTCCGTTGTTCCAGCTGTATTCGATAATGAAGTTACGCTTTGTCCAGATGCGGACGCAGGATTGTTGGCTTGATTAGACCAATTAGTAATATGCAGCAATGAATTGTGCTTTAGCAAACAATGACGGCAAGTAGTAGATTTACAGTATTTCACTGAATGTCCCTCTTTGAGACAATTGATACATAAATTTAAACGTTTTGCTTCTTTATATCTTTGCTCAGGGTCAAAACTCAGAAATTTTTCACATTTTGAGATTAAATGCTCCGATGATTTGCAAAATACGCAATTGTTTGATACGGCAGCTACTAGCGCCTTGGAACGATTATTATGAAATTTTTTGCTCACCTGCGAAGTATTGTTTTTTACCATTACACTTTCTACCGTCTCCAACATCTGGCAGCGTCTGTCGAGAAAAGCAATCATTGAATCCCACATTGGTATCTGGTCGATGGGCGTAGTTTCCTCCCACTTAGTGTTAGATTCGATATCAAGTTTTTGCGAAACAAGGTGTATAAGAAGACAATCTGCTATTTGATGTTTAGTGCCCATTGTTTGGAGTGCACGAAAATGCGATGTAAGCTTATCAGTAAGTTGTCGAAGGCTAGAAGATGAACTGACCGAATCTAAATCGAAAAGGGCACGGATATGCGCCTGAAAATTAAGACGTTTATTATCAAATCTTTTTTCAAGTAATTTAATGGCTTTATCATAATTTTCTTCGTTAATCTCTAACGATCTCACCGCATCCAGGGCTGAACCAACAAGGCATGAACGTAAATGTTGAAACTTCTCAATTTTTGTCAATTCAATGTCAGAACCAACAATAGAATTAAATAAAGAAAAAAAATCCGGCCATTCAGTGCATTTTCCACTGAATGCTGGAATCTTTAAAATAGGTAAGCGCGGCTTTGATGAAACGACAAATGTTCGTAAATCATCTGCATTATCGGCTTGTAACGTTGATGATGGTGGACTCGGCTGAGCCTGCACCAATGCTTTTAATGATCTACTTAATGCAGCTTTAATTTTCACAAAATCAGAATTAAAACCTGAATATACATCACCAATCTCCTCAGATATGTCAACTTCAATCAAATTGAGCTGTGCACTCTCAAAATTTTTATATATGCGTTCAAGAACGTCTAATTTTATTGTTAGCTCGAATTCATCGAGAGTACCAAAGACACCATTTTCTAATTCTCTCTTGAGTAAGCGAAGCTGCTCTCCAACTGCATCGCGACGTCGCCGCAAGCTTGCACTTTGATTTTCTGCTGTGCTCATTATAAAAATTTACGATATAAAAAGTACGATATTAGCAAGGTTAATGTGAAAGTCAAATATATGAACCGATTATAACCTTTTACCGAAGTCTCCGAAAAATGATATAGAATTTCGTAATTTTAAAGCACAATTTTTATTTTTACAAAAAAAAAATGACGATACCCTTTTGTATTAATGTATTTTGCACTAAATACGGCGAAAGTATTACGCACAGTACGAACCACGAACTGCCCGAAAATTATATGAAATTTCGTAATTTTAATTGCGCAATTTTTATCATCCGATAAAATTCCTATAGCTTTTTATATTTATGTATTTTTCCGCTAAATACAGCAGAAGCATATGAGCCACTTTTTCTTTTGATTAAAATTTAATTGACAATATTTTCTATATATTGTATATGAACCTATTTTTATTTCACGACCGAATAAAATTATTAAATTTAGTTTTATTTTCTATTGAAAATTAACACGATTTTATTTGCGAAATATCGAAAAATGTTGCGAAAAATTAAAACCGATCACGTCGGGGTCACCAAAAATGTTGAGTACAGTAAGATTTTTTGCTGTACTTCTTTTGCGAAAAATTAGCGAAAATAAAAGACGATGTTTTCAAATCAAGAGTTAACAAATAACTAAAATTTTAATGATATGCTTAGTAACATCAAAACCTGTTTCCATGCACTTGAGCAAGTACATGATATGTTTACATATTTATGAAAGAACCGTAACAAAGTTTTAGTACAAAAATAGTATGTTGATTATAGGAATGATGTAAAAATATGAAATATGAGTATAACAGCATAAAAATATGTATGTTTATACAAACATGTTATATGAGTATGCCTGAAGGGCCAGTTAGAAATTATGCATGAAAAAAAATTATGATTTCTTAACAGATTATTTCTTAAGATAAATATTGATTTCTTAACAATAATGTTTTTTGAATATATATTGCCAAGTAATGATATTTAGAGTACACACGCATTTGACGTCAGAGGGAAAATCAAACTGATACGACATTTTAAATCGTAAAAAAATATTCTTTTCTGGCTAATTTTATTTTCTAAGGTCGGAATTAAATGGCACAGATAGCTCTGTTGTTTAAAATTTAATAATGCATTTTAACGCTTTCATAATAAAACAAACTAAGCTTTGTACCTTTCGAAACAAAAGCCGGTGAAAAATTGTATCCTCATTTTTGTCTGTAATTGGATTTAATTTTCGTGCGGAATTACTTGATATGAATTATGATACTCAGAATTACAAGTGGTTGCACACCACCCTATATATATTATCATCTAAAACTAAAGTTTTCAGAAATAAAAGTATTGTAGCCGTGAAAATTGGCAATTAGAAACACTTTTGAAAATTTTTCATCATATTATATCATTATTTTTAAAAGTTTGAACTTAAAATGGCAAAAAAAGCTGTTTTAGTGGAAATACTGCCATATTTATTTGCAAAATAGAGCCTCATACTTAACATTTAAATACAGTTGAATGTAGCGCTATTTAATGCTACTCACAAAAGAACTATCTATTACAAAATTTACATGTCGCCCAATACTTAAAGATATAAAAAAAATATAAATTTAATGACATTTAAGTAAATTTGCATTTCAAATTAAAAGCGGGTATAAGAAGTTTTCATTTCCCTAAGAAAACAATAATTTACAAACAGGTTTCCTGTTTAAACATAAAATTCAACCCCAAAATAAAGCCTAAAACTAGGCAAAACATTCTTAGCGCAAAATTTTGTAGGGACTATTTGAACTATAAGAACGGCGGTAGCAGCAGCAACAACAATGACAGCAACAAAAACAAATAGGCAATAATTTACAGACATTTACAGTCCCTATGGTAGCATTTTTCATTGAAATTTCACTTGTAGACGTGAATTTATCTCGAACTCATCTCAGCGCGCACCACGCCTGGCTATCTATCCGTCGGTTTAATCATTTCTTTGGCTAAAAATAAAATCCTTATTTCAACGCAAAGCACCCCTCCTAAATTTCTGCATTGACTAACGTCGAGTAATATAGGCTGCTCGAAATTAGATAGACAACGTCGTCTGCTTGACGTCGTCGTCGTATACGTTGGTTATTATTATGCAAGCAGGGTAATTTTTCGTAATTTTGAATAGTTAATTAAGTGTAGTAAAACAAGCTGCGGAATACATTGAGAGATATGTATGTATATCTAGAATGTAGATGTATTGCAGGAAGCGCGTTACATTCATAGCGATACGTAAGAAAAATCTAAAAGTTAGCTGATGGCAAAAAAAGAGCCTGGTAACCTTGGCGGCTGCTGAATTTTGATGAAGAGGCGGTCGATCTTTTGGCCTCCCACTTTTAAGCGGCATATTAAGTTTAAATAACAGCAAAAGTTTTTAATTTGAGGTTATGTCGTTTCGCCGTTGCAAAGAAGAAGAAGAAAAATGTTATAGCCTACTTTAAGGCGGTTAAGCATAGCAATTAATTGGATAAGTAAGCTGCTTCTGCTGCCTTGCTAACGAAGAAGGTTCGTTCTTTCGCTTTAAAAGTTGTTAAACTTTTGTAAATTAAAAGAACATTAGCGAAATTTAAGTGAAATGGAGGCGTTATTTTTCATTTGAATGAGAAAAAAAAATGGGAGAGTCCCTAATATGCCTACCATTTATGTAAGTGTTCTTAAATCAGTTTGAATTTCTGCAAGCAAATTAAATGTAACAACATCTACCGTCAAAAGCCAATTAAAAATAGACCAAACACTTAATTCAGCAAGTGTTTGTTTTGCGGTTAAGTAAATACCCATTTTTTTTTTTTGAAAGAATACCGCACACAAAAATCGTTGTGCAACCACTTGTTGACAAAATAAATTCAATTAAAATTGTAAACATCTGGCAACATGGTCGCATACAATCAAATGCGTATACCGCAGAGAAAACCTAACGTATCAATTGCGGTTAGACAACCGCAAGACTCCAAAAACCAATAAAATTTAGCTACGCAATATAAGCACACACACACACTGACACGCACATGCATGCACAATTTATGTGTATGTGTGTGTGTGTGTATGTTTGCCGTTTGATCCTTAAAACAGCAATCAACAAAAATCTTTGCTTTTTTGTTGCTCATTTATTAATGATGATGATACCGATGATGATGATGATGATAAAATCAAGGTTGTGTTAGCTGCCAGCGCCATCTGCATGTGATTAATACAAAATTGTGCTTTTACAAAAGTTAGGGATAAAAAGGATATCAGTAGCAAATTAAGAAAAATCCTAATGAAACGTACATACATATGTCTGTGTATGTGCTAAACACAAAATTTGTAAGACAATCAGTAGGATTAAGAAAGCAAACACATAAATAGGTTTGTGTACGTAGCATGTTGTGTAAGGGTGTGGGTATACATATGTATGTGCATGTGTGCATAAGAGTGAAAGTAAAAACACACACACGCTCAGAGCCATGGAATGAGACAGGAAGAGAATAGATGGTACAGATTGATTTTAATTAGAACATTGGGAAAGAATTGCGCCAAGTCACAAGCAATTATATATTACATGGCCAATTGCCCATGTGGAAAATTAAGTTCTGGTGGCAAAATCGGAAGAAAGAATTCTTTAATTTTTATGTAACGGTTTTTTTTGGTTTGGAACATTCACGTTATTTTACATCTAAGATTTTCACAACCTTGGTACTTCAGTTCTTCAAAAGCTCAATTGTAATATACCAATGCTTCAAAGTTTGAATATATTTCCAAACTTTAATATTTGAAGTACTTCATACTTCAACCAATACTTTTGTATTAAATTATTAAAGTTCTTTAAAACTTCAATATTCTTCAGTATTTCAATATTTTCAACAAGCCATACATTTATGTTCATCAAATTACAATATCGATATATCGGTTTCTCAAAAATTCAATATATCTTCATTTTAAGTAGTACCTGAACATAATAATTAAATTCATAAGCATTCCAATAAAAATTTAAGGATTTAAGACCTAATTGAAATATTCCACTCAATGTCCGCTAACGTCAGTAGCTAAAAATTCTAATAGACTTCATACTGTGATGATTTGATTTGTTTGTACATACTTCTTACTACTTAAGTCTTTATATTCTTATGCTTCTTTACATCCTTGTTCAATAATTTTCTAAGATTTCCATACTTTGTATGCTTCAATACTTCGATACTTCAATACGTAAATATCTGCAGCTTCAAAAAAATTCAGTACTGAAATCAATCAATATGAGTAATCCAATAGAATGAAGCAGCATAAGTGCTTCAGGACTTTAATACTTCGATACTTCGGTTCCACTAAATTTATGCTATTTCACTTCTATCAATTTCGGTAATTCTATATTTTAATACTGCTAGACTTCAACACATTTAGAAAAAAATATTCACAGCTTCAGTACTTAAATTTATCAATAACTTTGAAACTTCAATTCATTAGTAGTTCAGTTCTTGCAATTATTTAATTTAAATAAATATTTTAATACATTGATACTTCAGTTCTATTAAATTTTCACTATTTTACTTCTATCAAGAAGTAGAGAGCTTTTATACTTCGAGACTTCTTAACTTTATTATTTGAATACTTTTCATATATTTAATGATCTTAAGTTGAAAGCTACTTCAATTTTTCATTACATCAATATTTCTGCACTGTAACAAGTTAATATATAAACAATTTAATACTTCAAACCCAAATACTTCTTAATTTGATTATTTGAATACTTCAATGCTTCATTTATTTTTTGATCAATACTTTAGTTGAATATGACTTAAATTTTTCACTACATTAGCACTCTTACAATTGCAATGTTTAAGTAACTCAATACCTCAAAGCCCAAATACTTCATTACTTCACTGTTTCAACTCTGTAATTCAACAATACTGCAACACTGTTATAGTAAAACATTTCAACGCTTTCAATATTTCACTCTTCCCTATTTCAATACCCACAAATTCCACAATATTTTGTTCATAGGCAAATATATTTTCTGCGAGGTAGAAGCACATGCCATGCCTACTGCTCAGCAAGCAAAAGATAAAAAATGTTATTTAAATCTACGTTACTGTATGCCAAAATCAATACAAATAAAAACAGCGATTTACATTAAAACACACACACACAACAGCGAAGCACAAACACATCTACATGAAAATTTGTACCAAAAATTTTTATACTGCCACAATACGATAATGAATTTATTTAAGTAAATATTACTTTCATGTACTGGTAGTTAAGCGGTGTGAGACTTTTTGCAACAACTGTTCAGTGTATTTATATGAAAATTTTATATAAGATATACAAGAAAAATAACCTACAAAAGCAGACAGACAGACAGACAAAAAACAACATACAAATATCGTAATCGCCAAAAACTCGAGAGCACAAAATCCATAGAATGCATTTGATTTCGTGCTAATAGAGAATTTGTAGCACACTTTTCGGAGCAAGTTAAGGGAGGGAAGACTTTTCTATTTGATTTTAGGATTTCTACTGATTAAGCGAAATTAAAATTAGCTTCTGTATTTTTGGAAAGTAAAATGTAAACGAAAGGAGGAGGGCAAGCAATTGTGCGTGATTGCCATAAGTAAAAGGAGGATAAAGCAGTTAGGGTCGTGTGGGTTTGTTGTTTGTATTACAAGAAGACTTTCCCTTCATGTTTAAAACTGTGTGTGTGTGGGGGGAGGGGGACAGCCCCTTAGTTAAGTTGGTATTTTTGGTTTAAATACGGATATTCAATTATTGAAGGTTATAAATTTGCGTGTTTTATTTTGATTAGCATAACAGGCTGTTGGCAATACAGTGGACAGCATTGAAGACATCGAACTAAAATTTGCAAACAAAATGACTTGACACATAGAGTTGCTGATTTTGTTTGGTTACGAAAAGTTTGCGTATCCTTTTTGTTTTACCCTCATTTTGTTTTAAGTTGAAAATTTTCTTTTGAATGAGATTTAAAAAAAAAAGTTTTACGAATTAATAACAAATGTTGATTGCTTAAAAGTTTTAAACACCTTAAAGTACGCAAAGTATACGCAATGTGTTTTGAAGGGCAAATGATTGAAAATGGTTTTATTATTTTTTAAAGTCAAATTAGGCTGGAATTTTTTGAAATAAATACAAATAAATGTTAACATTTGTGCATAATTGGCATAATTAAAATTTAATTTTATTTAATTTAAATTATGTGTTCAAGTAAATTATACTTTTTTTTATTTAAAATCAATATTGCTGCACAAAAGTATTTTTGCTTTAAATGAACCCCACCTTTTTTCAATTATTTTTATTTAAAAACCTCAAAATTTAATGTAATTCGAGTTGGTTCCATTGGCAGACCATTGTGCACGTTGCAAATTTAAATTAAATTTTATTTACAATCAATGCTTTAACGTACACAGCTGCACACATACAATAATGAAATTTAACACACATACACTGGCATTTATTTACGCTACATTTAAAATCAATACAAATGAAAATTTCATTTAATTTTTTTTCTCTTTTTGCAACGCGCGCTTTCAACGTAAATTTTGACGCAAATTTTTACTTTATAAAACGATCTCTTTAATTGCACTGAAACACTGAAAAATGAAAAAAATTTTAAATAATTTAATACTGAAATTTTATTTACCATTGATTGCGTTTGTATTGACGTTCATTATTTGAAAGCTACAAAAAATTACGCTTTTAAAGCATTGAAAGTTTATTTGTTAAAATGTATTTAAATATTTTTTATATTTATATTTTAATGGTAGTGAACTTTAATTGGTAAAGTTTCATAAACGCTTTCAATTATTATTATTGCTTTTGTATTTATTTAGTGCAAAGAGCCTTTCAAATGTTTACTCAACTTTTAAATTTTTATTCATTAAAAAAAATTTCCAATATTCCATTTTTAAAATGGATATAAGTTTATCAAATATATCAAGTTCATTTGTTGAAAAACTTCCTCTCTTTTTACATATGTAGTAATGCAATATTGCACAAAATAGGTTTTTGTTATTCAATTCTTCAAATTAAAAACACGTTTCATATATGTATTTTCAAATTTGAGGCAAAATCGTCAAAACATATATGTTCGCTTAATAGGCAATGCGTTCAGCTCTGCTGTCAGATTCCAGCGCAAAAGTAAATTTCATTGGATTGCTATCTCTAACCCGCCAAGAAAAATGCAGCCTAAAGCAGCGTTATAGTGAAATCTAAAGAGTTGTTAAACATGGCGGCATAGATGATATCGAAAAGTCAACACTAAACAGTCTTAGAATTCACTTAAGTATCGATTCTCTCTCAAAGCCGACACCAAAAATTTTCATATCTGAAAAAGTTCTTGAAAAATTTGCAATAATAAAAGTAACTTGAGCAACTAAATCTTCTTAGAAATTATAACTAAAATCTGATATCACTCTTATTTTGGCAGCATTAATTGTTGTGTGATTCTTCATTTCGATCCAGTTTTAAAAGATGACATTTTTTGATGTGTGAACATCTTTACTGGCGAATAGCGAGGAAGTTTATATTGAAATGGAATGTCTAAAAGGTGACGCCTAGCGCTCATGTTCTTGCTCTCGGTTATGCTTAGTCGCACTGAGGTCTTAATGAAATTATATAAGTAGTTTGACGAATTACAAAATTGTTGAATTTATGTAGGGGAAGGTGGGGAATTATGAGCCACGTTTTTATTTTGCTCGATATCTTTACCAAATATCAGAAAATTTGCAAATTTTAATGGGGTAAGGTATTCTACGAGGAAAAACGTAAATTTTTACCATAAAAATTTTTTATTGTTTTTGTTTTTTTTTTTTCAAAAAACAGAAAAATTTAATAAAAATATTTATTTATTCATTCAAAGCCTCCATTTTGCATAAAAATCATGAACTCAACATAGCAATGTGTACCTTTGAATATGAAAACTGTCAAAACATGTGGCCCACAATTCCCCATCAAAAGATGCTCATGATTCCCCACAAGCTATAGCTTCCAAAATGGCGGTGTGTGAAAGTTCCTTTTATATGTTGAAAGGCCAAGATTCAATGATAATAATAAGCTTATTCACCTGTGTTGGTTCGTAGCGATACATTCAAAACTGATGCAAATCAAGAACGCAGAAAAAGATTTGCGGACACTTCTTTTCGGACGAGTATCGTACAGAGCAAATTATACGCGTACACTGGTCAACTACCAATATGAAAATATGCTTAGGCTAAGAGACGACGTATGTAGTCGTGTTAATCTATCTACATATCTTGACATACTGCCGAAATATGGCAGTGTCTCACGATTTCCCACCATCTCCTACCATCTGCATATTTCGTAGCTCACATAGTTTGTCTACATGCCTGATGTTCCTTAAGAGCTCTACATTTTTGGCTTTCTCCACGGATTTTTCGATTATATACGAAATTTTTTGACATTTTTCGGTGTTTTTTCGATACTTAACAACTATGTATTTTTATATAACTTCAAAATTTCAAACTTTTAAGCTATAATTCGACATTTTTTTGAATGCATATCTGTGGACATTTGACAAAACAACCTCTTTCGATCTACGGTAATAACTCAATATAGCGTAAATCTTGCGTTGAAACAAAGAGTTTATGCTGTATTGAATTATTTCTGGAGATCGAAAGAGGTTGTTTTAGCAAACGTCCACAGATATGTATAGAGACTGAATCAGCTTTATAGATACAATACGACTTTTTAGACATTAAACGATATTTTTCTAATTTTTTAAGTAATGTATTTCGGTTTAGTCCATAATTTATTTTAACTATTTAATACTTCTTATGCTATCGTAAAGAAACATCAACAAGTTCACACATTACTTCTGGAGTGCATCCGTTCATGAGCTTTTCTCCATCTCTTTTGTTTTTAAAACATTTTTCTTTCACTTCTCTGTAAATTTTAACTTTTATTCTTCAGAGAATTTTAATTTTTGTACGCATTGGCCCAATATTCTCTATAATTTTCGTATAGCTTTTGAGTTTTTCATGATGATTCTAATATTTTTGTGTGTTGGAGAAAATGAAGAAAATTGTTTCTACAGATACAATTTAAACCTAAAAGTTATGAATTGCAAGATAATTCAAGTTACTAAAGCAAAACTACTGGTAATTGTTCACACTTACTAAACATTTTTGGCATTCCAAAACTGCTTCAAAATAAACATACAAATGTCTAGATTTATGTACGTATGTAAGCATACATACACATATGTATGTAAAGTATAAACAAAAATACAGATGATACGTGTGCTCGTTAACATAAAGACAAAAGTAAACAACATGAAAAACAAAATGGCAATAACAGCAGCAGCAATATAAACAAAATAATAAATCATAAAAGAGTTTTTGCCAAATTTGCGAAGCTTTAGCGATGTGCATTTTCGCGTTGCATTTTATTGAAAATAATAAAATGCAACCACAAGAGTAGCAACAGTAGGTACTCGTAGGATGAAAGTCACCCGCTAGGAAATATATTCATACTATGTGTTTGCAAGACACGGCTAATACTAAGCAAATGGAATGTTTGGAAAAGGTTAACCTTATTACAAAAAAAAAAAGTAAATATCCCGATGTTCTTGACACATGGTTTTGTTTTGGCTGATGGGGGATGCAAAATACTCTCATCAAATTTTGTATTTTTTTTTGAAATTTTTTGAAATGTTTTGCCTTATCATTAATTAATGCGTAAGTTGGTCTGTCAAGTCGCAATATACCCCATATGATATTAGTTTCTCTTTTAGAATTGAAATCCTTAACTCATTACGGCCCCAGACGATAATTTTCCAATTGCACTAAATAAAATTTTTTTTTTAAGTCATTTCGTTTCATTTTCCTACTAGGTTGCAAGCAATTTTTGCGTATGTACGCATACTTCAGAAGTGTGTTCATGTTATTGTTTTTACAGCAGCAGCAGCAACAGCAACATAAACAACAATAACAACAGCAATAGTTGCTGCAATATTTGGCATTTTTATGTTGCGTAGAGAAAACAGCAACTTCGGCAAAGGCCTTTGTGCGCGCTATAAGGCAACAACCACAATTTACAATAAGTAAAATGTGGAAAGTGTTAACATAAAATTTGTTATTGCACATTTTTGTAATATTGAGATTTTTCGTATTTTTTTTTTCTGTTTCAAAAGCTTTTTTTTTCATAAAAGAAAATTTTTATGTTTACTGCTACTTTCCCTTAGCTTGTTGGTTGTTTATGAGTTATGCACAATTCACACATTGCAGTTTGTGGCAGTGTTGCAGTTTTGTTTAAAGAAAATTTTATGCTGCAATGTTTACAAATGTCAAAAAAAAACGAAAAAAAAATTTATATTCATAAGAATTATTAGAATTAGTTTTTGAAAATCGTTACCAGTTTGATGAACATGACCCAGGTAGAGCTTTTTTTTCGGGATATATATGGTACAGCAAAAGTATTTACCTGCAAGTAAAAGAAAAATATTTATAAGATATTGCGAAAAAAAATAAATGCAAAATGCTTAGTTTCTATTTGAAATTTTATATTTTTAATTATATAATAATTTTAAAGTAACATTAGTTACTAATTTGTTAAAATATTTCAGGTTTATCATTTTATCTCCCAAAATTTGTTGTAGCTGGTTAATGCTGTCATTTTTGATGCCTTGCTTGTCAAACTAATGTTATGCAAAGAAATACAAAAAGTTTTATTTTTTTTGGATTTTTTGTGTATCACAATTTGTTGTAGCAAGCGAATTTTTGACAGTAACAAAAAAAAATTTGCTCTTGTTGTTTGTTTAACTTTCTGTTTTTCATATAAGCGGTAACTGTCACTGTGTTTGCTGACAAATTGCTAATAAATTTGGCAAACATGTTTGAACACGCATTGTTAGAGATTTTTTATTTAATATTTTAAAAAAATGTGTGCTGTTCCATTGTCTTCTTCAAAATACAGTAGAATCCGGTTATAGCGACTCCGCATGCAACGACAATCCGGTTATTGCGACCCATAAGTTTGGTCCGCATACAAGCTTCTATATGGTATTGTAATCTCCATATAATGTCGTCCACTTATAACGACGGAATTATTCGCTCCCTTGGATGTCGTTATAACCGGACTCTACTTTATCATATTTGAGTAGGCGTATATCAAAGGCAGTCAATTTAAGCAAGAGATTCCTAAATTCTCTCAAGATGATTGAGTTTGCTTATTATTTCAGTAATAAAAACTAATTTGAGTGAGCCTTATTAATCTATTACGTCAGCATATTATGAAATTAAACCTTTAAATTTTGTATTTTTTAATTAAACATTATTTAATCGAACTTACAGTCATTAAGCAAAGACCAATATTGTAAATTTTTACTTATTGATCAATGCTATTTTTCAACAAACATGACAAAGATAACAAATGGAACAATTTTTAACCTGGTAATTCGTGACATGTTTCGGCTATTACCAATAGCCTCATCAGACCAGTTTGGTTAATTTCTGTACATGGACTCGAACCCCTGACCGTTCATGCATTGCAATTGTATATTTTTGCGAAGGCCGCTCTAACACTTGAGCTACTGAGGGACTTGTCATGAGGTGTACAGAGTGCGCATATTCCATTTGTCATCTTTTGTCACTTTCTCGCTTGCTGCCATAGCCGTTAGACCGTCGGCCTAAAGTCATGCTATGATTTATTTTTCGAAATTGTGGCGTTGCCAGCCACATATTTTTGAAATTCGGCGTGCTCTCCATATGGTTTTAAGAAAGTTGATTTTAGCGACAGATTATTTTATAATTAAACATTATTTAATTTGTATTTTTAATTTTTCTCTATATTTGTGAATAAAATATTCAGTTGCGAAAAATGTAATCAAAATTATTTTATTTTAAAATGCAGTTTCTTTTCAAGCATCCAGTCATTTATGCGAATACTATGCTGTACACAACGTTTCAAAATTATTTATTTATATAAAAATTTATTAAGTTGTATTCAAATTTGAAAGAGCGAATATTTTCAAATATTGCCCAAAACGGTCAGATTTATGGAAGCACAACTTCAGAAAAGTAAGATCATCGACCAAGCAGCATTAGGTCAAAATATTCAGAAAAATATTTTTTTCATTGCATCAATGTTTTCTTTCATGGCATTATCTATACAATTTATATATAATTGCTTATATGAAAATGGTTTGTAACGCCTTGGCGCAAAATATACTGAACCAATTTTAGTAATTTCATTTTTAGAACATTAAATTCGTACTAAAGAAGGTTATTGCATACTTATTTCTTTTAGTTATTTAATGTAAAATATTCTTGTTGTAGGATTCAGTTTGTTAATCTAAATTTTAAGTAATTTTCTTTGTATTTAAAGTAAAATTTCTTAATTTGTAATGACGTATGATTTTTTATTTGCATCTCGCATAATTTTTATAATTTAACACTCAAATATGATCATATTGAAGAAGCTTACATGTGATGGACAAAACCAAAGTCTGCATTAACCCTTGTGTCTACACCCACATACCCGGGTGTGTCTTTCATTTTCAAATTGATATATTTTGAGTTCTGAATGCCGTATCAACTTGAAATTTTGGGTAGCCTCTTAAAATATTGTTTTCCGTCATATTTGAAAAAAAAAATCATCGTTGGGGACCGAATTTACAGGTCGTTTTTGCGATTTACTCCTTCTATCTACAGCCAATACACCCGGGTATGCATAGAAAAATATGTATGTAAATTATAAGTTAGAAATGAAGAAAAACATTTGGGTTTCATTATAAATAATTTTTATTTATTTGACATTACTTTTTTGTGTTTATGTATGTATACAAAAAAGAACAACAATATATTGTTAATAATATGTATTGTAAAAAAAAGAATTTTATAAAAAAAGTGTTAATTTATGACCTGCAACTATTACATTGAGTGATATCTTTTGAATGCTCAACACAAACTGGCTTGTGACATTCTTTGCAGATTTTTCTTGTTGTTCTTCTTTTGGAACATAAGAAGCAATTCTCTTTTGCTTGATTCTGCCAGAATTGTCATGCTGCTCTTGAGCGCTTACTGGAAGGCTTTCAATGGTTGGTGTAACTGGGCGGCCCAACATACTTTCGATTCCACGATGAAAAATTTCGCATTATTTGATCTGACCAAATTGTACTATCTCTAGCTGTATAATTATTTGCAGAAGTTTCTATTGGATCAACTTACAATTCTTCATCCGAATCAGTTTCATCAGCAGGATTATATTCTGATAACTGTAGTTCCTCTACATCTGAATCTTCAACATACATATTATTGCCATCGTCCTCCTCTCCTGCCAATAGACGTTCATTCGTATCTTGCTCATCTTCACTGTCTGCTTCCAAAAGCTCCTCCAATCTTTGGCTTATGTACAGTTCTCTGTCTTCAAAGATAAGTCCTTACAATTGCCGGGGAGTTAGCCATTCGCCATCAGCCATGATATAATTTGTTGTATGATTATTATATTTTTATCAAATGCATTGCATGAAAAATAATAGCGCTTTTTTTTATTCAAATGCTGTACAGAAAAAAACTTGACAGTAACTGACGACACTATTAGCAAAACATGCATATTTATATACCATTTTTATGCGCAAAATCACACAGAATTTTTGAATTTATTAGTTCTTGGATTTGACCGTTATAAAATTTATTTTTAAATATTTTCAGAAGATTTTTTAATGTTCTTCAAAAATGCTCTCATCTAGGTGCACCTGCGTCTTTTTTCCTAACAGAAAGAGCTAAACCTCTGTTTATATGGACTACCTGGAAATATCTTCAACAATGTTATATTCCTCCGAAAGGCGTTGACTTTTTGTGGTTAATTTTATTATAACAATCGTCATTAGTGGGTTTTGTTTTTATTACACAAACCTTTATTGAAAAATTTCCCAATTTTTTAAAATATCAATCATAGAGTCAGAAAAATAACTTCATTCAGTTCCACTGTTGGAGTTTGTGTAACACCAGGTAGTTTTATATTTATTTTTCAATCAATATTTGCTTAGGATTTTACCTGGTACATATGAAGGACATTGTGAATTAACTCTGCATGGGTTATATTTCTTTCTTTTGTACCTGTGTTATAGTAAGTAATAACAAGTGGGAAGTGTGAAGGGGATTTCTCGAGATGCTATGCGATAGACCGGTTATCAAGGTTGAAGAATAACAGTACTAAGAGCGTTTTTGGGACACTTTAATTATTTGACTTTCAAGCGGTTTCATCATACTCCTAAGTGCAACAAATGAATTTACTACGAAACCACACCATCGAAAAATCCCTGTACTTAAAAAAAACCGATTGCATTATAAGGAAAAAAAAAGAAAGAAATGTATAGATACACTTGTCAATTTTCATAATCTATAATCGCTATAAATAGAAAAAACAGTTAACAACATAAAAAATTGACAACGCACATACAAAACGTATGGGATACCCGTGTGTTGGGTGTATGTTTACGTATATTTTTTTGGCTGTAGACACAAAGGTTAAATTGTATCAGTTTTACGCTATTAGTATACAATACACAAAACATTCCTATAGAATTGTAAATAAGTTTTAGGTATCTACGATCCAACATAGGGTAAATATTTGTACATATGTAGGTCATTCAAAAATATTGCAGAGTTTACGGTGGCGTACATGCTTTGCAGGTATACAGCTGTTTCTTTTTTTTTAATATAAATATATATATCACTCTATAACATGTAACAGTAGTGCTAACTAAAGTGATTACAGCAACAACAGTGTGACATATAGCGACCGTAACACTAATGGATGCCCTTGAAAGTAGACAACACAATTTTTCGGAAGAAAAAAAAAATATTAAAAATACTGCATAAACGCCATTTTGTTTTTTTAGTGTAAAAGTTGGTTGCACTGCCTGTTGTTTGAAGTATTTGCTGTTAAAAGCAATACTAATGCACTTTACACTCTATGATTGTATCTTTGGGTGTGTGTGTGTGTGTGTGTGAGTGTCTGCTATATAAATTGTGTTTCAGGGTATAAGCAACGTGCAAAAGTTCAACACGTGATGCGCCTGTAAGTGTGCTATGCAGTTCATAATAAAAAATGTCAAATGCACTTAGTGAAGTAGGAGTTTTCATGTAAAAGCAAAAGCGCAAAAAAATTGCAGCATATTTTTTGTCATTAGTTTAAATTAATGTCTATAAAGGAAATATATTTTTGTACTATTTTTTGCATTATTTAAATAATTGTATTTATCAGATTTATGTATAGTATTTGGAAAAAAAGATAAAAACAAAAATTTTCGATGTGTTGGCATACTTCCAGGCATAAAAAACTTAACATTTTTAGCATAAACTCAAACATTTTACAAAACAAACTCAAACATTTAAATTAAAACTCTACTTAACTAGAAAATATAGCCTTAAGACAAGCCCCAATAAGTACATATGCTATTACGTATCGCACAATTCTTAGTTCTGCGTTATTCACTAAACTTCTTGTTAAGCAAAGTTAATTTCAGTTGTTGATTTTAAATTTCACGTTCTAAATGAAAGTAAAATTTTTATTATTGCATATTTGTTGGCATGATCTTTAAACTTTTTTCAAGTCTAACGCACTTCATAACAAAACAAATAAAAAAAAAGTATAAAAAAATATTTGCTCCTCTCTCCACTAGACCTCCTTAAGGTACTCGACACAAATATCAACAGCTGCAGAAACAGCATTGCAAAAGTGGTGCAGCAGTATACAAAAGGGTAATGCTTCTGCCGCTTAGCGTTTGAAAAAAATGGCTGATGCTGCCCCATACACACACACAAGCTGGCTGCAGGGACTCACACACAGAGGCCTTTAGCAAAAGTATTCCAAAGTTATGCTACAATATTGCTGCTGCCCTTTCTCTTTCTTTTCTCCACTTATGCACAATAAAACATTACATCGCATCGCATTGCCTCGAGCGGAAGTTGAAGTGTAATTTTATTTATTTAGGTACAATTCAACCCTGGTTATTCATCTACCCTTCTTCATCACCCTCCACTCACATACAGCTGAATGAATATTGAGCGAATTTTAATTGTTTGCCCGTCGAACGCACAACATTTGCTTCAATTAAAACGCGCATGAACATATGCAAGAAATCTCTGCTTGAATGGTAGAAAACAATAGCGGCAGCGGCAGGAACGAGTAGTAGAAGCAAAAGTCATTGTACGCTTGGTGGCATCAGGAGCAGTGGGAGCATTTGGAGGCTTCATGGAGTCGAGGGAATTGTGGGGTTATTTGTTGCGTTTGTTATGCATTATGGCACTGTTAAAATTGTTTCTTGGCAGTTAAAGTAAAAAAAAAATATAATTGCAAAGCCTACATTTAGGCGTTAAGCATTTAAGCACTTGAGTTGAGAAGCTGAAGCGGCTTCAGCAGCAAATATAAAAATAAAAAATTGTGTAAATGAAAGGAAATGGCATGCTATTACGAATTAGTGATAATGCGAAAGAGCATTAAAAGAAAATGAGATGGAGCAGACATTGGCTGTGGTAAAATGAGTACAAAGTGACATAACTGAGAGGACGTTGAACAACAATAAAAATAATAAAACAAATTGTAAAGCGTGGCATTAGTAAAACCAAATTATTTAAAATAGCAATGTGATAACACAAAAGGCAAACGTGTAAATACTGTGGTACAACAATGCGTTTACAGTAAGAGAGCATTCAGACAGCAGCAAGATAACAGTAAGGCAACAACAAAAAAAACTAGCGAGAATACAAAATATAGATAAGCTAATAATCAAACAAAAAGTAAGCAAAACAAAATTCAAAACATTAGCAAAATAGCTTGCAGATAAAATAAAGAGAACAGGGAAAGAGTCCAGAGACAACCGTAAGATAACTGCGAGAGAAGAGAAAGAAAACAAAGAAAGATATAAAATATGTTTCAACGATATATGAGACATATATTGAGTATGGGATGAAGGATACCTGCAAAAGTGACACTATATACTTTTTGATAACATCAAGGAATCACAATTTCTTCCTTTAACATGCTCACACTATTTGCAACTCAAAAGCAAACTAAATAATATACATATATACATATTATTTCTCATTACAATTTATATGTTATATTATTTTCTCTGTCATTAAAAGTTCAATTTAATTGAAAACTCTACTCCAACAACATACCTTAATTTTCTCATTTAAATGCATTAAAGTCTATCCAAAGACTCCAAAGCTGCACACGAAGGAAAAAAGCAAGCGTACTCTAAACGCCTAAAATTATGCTTCAAACGAAATTTTACTTTCATTCTCATGCATAACATTAGCGACAAAGTGTAAGCAGCAACATCAAAAACGGTTACGCTTAAAACAAGGGAACCACAAAAAAAATTTACATAAAAATTCTTATCGATGATATAAGGGGTTAAAAGTTGCACTGTCGGTTTTTCAACCCCTTCTTTTTTTCGAAGTTTTCTCCAAGTGGCAGTGGATGTTTTGAAATGCTTCGTTTAAAAAAAAAAAGGTTCTATGTGTTTTTGCCTAGAGAGCACATGTTGACAGCAATTCAAGTTAATGTGTGTGTAGGGAACTTACAAAACAGCAGGTTACACTTAGAAAAATGAATGTAAACATTTTGGTCATCAATAAAAATTTAATTTGCTTTTACTTTAAAATCTCGCTGTTAATTCACTGTTGTCTTGCTGTTATTTTACTGTTGTGCTGCTGCTGAACTTTAGAGCAAAATTTTGATTTTGATGGGCTCTTCGAAGAATCTGCAGCGGATGATCGACTACATTGATCCTTGTGCCAACCGATTGATTACAACGTGCCAACAATTAGTTGATTTTTGAGAATCCTTTGGCAATTTGAGTCTTTCCTTTTTCGAACATCTTATGATGAAATATTATTTATTAGAAATATTCATAAAAGGATTATATGTCGTTGTTTAAAATTTTAAAGTTTAAATATTTTCAAGTGTAAAAATTTACATAAAATATATGATAGCTATTTTGCTTGTTAAAAAAAAAAGATATAAAAAAAACTTTTCAGGTTAAAAGTTAGAAAAGCAAATTTTTGCATCTTTTACAATATTTTTTTTATAATTTTTCTATTTTATATCAGTTGTTAATATCTTCAACATACTACACGAAACTTTTCGAAAGAATAAAACATCATCTATGGCAATTTTAATATACAACAACAGTTTAAAGTAAAGTGTTAGTTAGAGTGAGATCAATATATGTATGTCAAATAAAGAGTGAGAGGATAGGAAGCGAAAAATAGTATGCAAACTGTTTGTTAACAACAAAAAAACTGACTCGAATAAAGCGTCATCAGGATATTACATCTGGCTTAGTTGCTAATAATATTTTAAAGTAAGCAACGACCTCGATTTTCAAGGAAGACTAATAGAAATAAGAACAACAACAACAAAAACATTAACAAAAACAAAACTACAACAATCGTTAAGGCAGACAAAAAGGCTCTTAACGATTGGTATGTAGACGATACACAGTCTGTAATGGAAAGAAAAACCCAAAAAGATGAGTTAAAATGTAACAACAAAATAGGATATCATCTGTGTTTTTTTTTTTTGTTTTTTGCATGTGTTACCCTTATAGTATCTATAGGTATGTAGCTGTGCGCGTTTGTATGTTTGTACGTATGTCAACGACATTTAAATTATAGTTTGTTTTAACCTCAGTTTTTGTTTTCGGGTTCCTTTTCTAACGCATCGTCGAACATTAGGAACAGCTGACGTTTGTTTTATCGGTGGTGGTAAAGGATTGTTGCAAACGTTGAGAGGGTGCCGTCTCTATGGGTTGAGCAGAAAAACATACAACGAAAGCACGAAAGTTTAAGTTTTTTCTCTTTTATTCGATGAGTCTTTTCCATATTATAATAAAGGTTTTATATTTTTTATTGCATTATTTTAGGCACTGAAATAAATTGGCATGAAAATGAGTTAAAATGCAAATGTTACAAGAAAACGTAAATTTTGTTGAACAGAAATACTTTTGAATAAATTAGTAAATTAATTTTTTTGTGATTGAAATTGATCTAAAACTTCACTTCAGAAAGGGTGCTGCTATCTTTATATAGTTAGCGTCTTTTGCTTAGGTCAAAATGATTAATTCAAGGTCAGAAGTGTTTAAATTTTGCTTTATTGAGGTCGACATTTGAGCTTAGTGCCCATGGTTATTCAAAAAAATTCAAAAACTTTTTTGAGTATTTCGATATCCATTAGCTAAAAAAGATAGCTTTTGAGCCCAGATTCGTGTTCAGCGTCCAAAAATTTAACGAAAACCTCAAGTCAGTTTTTATTATTAAACCGAAAGTTGAAATTTGCAGATCAGTGTTGTTTAAAACAGCACAAAAATACTTTGCTCGTGTCATTGCAATTAAGCGCTTCTTTCCTGCTGTAACTGAAGCACATAAAAAGCGCAATATATTAGAGAAAAGAGCTCTATTTAAAGCACTGAAAAAAAGCTTGTGAGTGCCTTATTCTCAGCGAATAGCGCTTCTTGCATGACATTCACAACAAGCGTTTCCTTTTCCATGTATTTACTTAAGAAGCTTTAAATGCCAAAAAAAACTACTAAGTTCAGTAAATAAATAATTAGAAAAATGTAAATTCAGAATTTGAAAAACGTGGCCAAAACAACTTAATTCAGTGGAATAGTTTGACGTAATGGTGCATTTCTAGCTACAGTATGCAAGTTTGTTTTTAGCTTGAAACGACGTTATATCAAAAACTCCATGCTATAGAATTAATACTAACTTCCATGAGAACGCTAGAAAGCATTCACCTTAAAGTAACCACTTTTGTAACCAAGTTGAATATTAACAAGCAAGCAAACTTAAAAATTCTTTGCATATTTTATGCTCATAACTCTCAAATGCATATGCATATCGAACGCTGAAGTAGCATAAGTTCTCCAAGGTGTTGGCTGCAACATATGTATATTATTGCCACCGTTACGGCAACTGATGCTGGTTAAAAAGTTCGCCGATCGATTGATTTTTCACCTTTTGCAAGTTGCTCATAATGTTTGCGCTGAGCTAGATTTCTTTTTACCTTTGCAACATCGATGCAGCTGCTTTATTATCTTTGCCCTCATTTTCATATTAAGTTCTTTTAAAGGTTTTTTTTTCCTTAGCCTAATACTCGTACCGATTGGCTGCATTGGTTGCAAGCAACATAAATTGCTGCTGCTGGCTTACATCTCTCTACACGTTTAGCGCTAGTGTGCTAATATGTTGATTCAAGTGTATAAATTCATTTACAAACGAAGCAACACATGCACAAACTTACATAGTAGAGATGTGACCCCTATCTTAAGAGCGCCATCGATCACTGACAACATCGTCGTCATCAATGCCACCCAACAGCCATTAAATTTCAATCTCCTCCACATGATACCCAAATGATTTTTCCTGTAGAGTGATTTTCCTGCGCATTTCTTGAGTTTTGTTTGTTTTTTTTTTCACTCTATACAAATTTTTACATATCAATTGGGGAGCCACTGTGCACATTACATATTGATGCAGCCCCTAGTGGGTGAGTCAGGAACAAGAAGTAACATGATTGTGTGTGGGCAAAAATTTTAAAATGTACATACAGCATCAGAGCAGAGAGCAACAGCAGCAGCACCAACGTGGTTCTTCCGTTGCTCAGAGTACTTTAGGTTTTTTTCTTTTATCATTTTCCTTGCATACTTTTAGGTGTTAAATTTTTAAAAAGTTTCGATCTGCCTGCGGCATGTGTTGCAAGGAACTTGGATCTTTTTTTTTTTTTGTTTTTCTTTTTTTTCTAATTTGCACTTTTTCAACAGCAAACACATAACTGTGGCTGATAACTTCGAGTAGAACGTATTGATTTTTGAATAATTTTTTGCGCTTGAAAGTAGGCTACAAGTTTTTGAGGTTAAGCAAATTTTTTTTATAGTACGCTTAAGGCGCTGACTTTATTGGAGTGAAAAAATCATAGCGAAAAAAAAACTTCTCAGCTTTATTAACGAAAAAGTTAATTGAAAAGTGATATGAGGATACTTCAAGGTATGCTATGCAAAATTAAGGTTAACACTGTTGGTAGAACAAGTATGGTTAAGCATTTCAGCATTGTTTTATGTGTCAGCTTAAGATAAGTGGATAATATTTAACTTAATTTTCGTGTTTTTTTTTCTAGAAAAAAGTTGAAATTTTCTATATATTAATTAAATGCGTTTGCTAGGGCTATCTGTCGTGAAAACTTCTTTATTTGGCAACTAAAGCAGCTTCATACTTATACGTTTCAGCTTAGAAATTATTAAATCTAATTTGCTTCAGTGGTATTTCAACGATTAGCAAACAAACAAACAGATTTTTGAAACAACATGTGGTATGAGCAACATTTAATTTTATTTATTAATGCAATTTATTTAACTTAGCTTCAGATGGCAACAAAACGAAAATTAAATTATTTCTCATGAGAATGCATTAGTGATGGCATTTTCAACACAAATGTAAATTCGAAGAGTTTTTCAAATAATTTTGCTTGTTATAAAACTTGTTTAAATCGACAGTTGCTTAAAGATTAATAATCCATTCGTACTTTTTCTCATGCTATACAAAAAACGCTACCAATATAAATATATATGTCTTGTAGGTTTTGAGTCTGTATTTAACTTTTTTTTATTCAATTTACTGTAGCTTAATAATGTGCCTATTCTTGAAAGCCTCTATTCAACGTAGCCGCTCATTTTTTTTCAGCTAAACTAATAAATTAACTATTCCATTAAGAAAAAATCTGACTCGTTATGCAGCACAATTTCAATCATTGTGCCCTACCTTTCATTCAAACCTTAATCAGTTCTAAAGAAAGTTTGCATAGCAAACTAGCGCTGCTGCTACGAATTGCCACCATATTGCATGTCAATGCATTTAAGCCACGCCTTCTTAATAACAAGGCAATTTAGGGTGAAAAATAAACTGTAAGAAAATGCAAACAATTATTAATAAAAACATATAATACGACGCGCAACGTTAACGTACTAGAAATCAACATTGTTAAACTTTGCATTGTGGCATTTTAGGCGCCACAAAAAAAAGCCTTGAAAGTTAACACAAGAATTCAAGGAAAAGCAGAATATAACAACATAGTGTGCATAGGGTACTGGAAATTAAAGTAAATACGATATAAAAAACTGGAAAAAAAATTTTGTTTTAAGTGGGTAGATTTAAAACATTTTAGGAATGATGGAATAGCGTCGAAACATTAAAAAATCGATTGGTGAAATTTCATCTATATATCTTCAGATATTAATAGTTTTTAGTTAAAAATTCCAGAATGAATATTTTAAAACTTTATTTTATGTAAAAATATTTTTATGGGTGTAGGCAATATTTGTACGTAACTCAGACGCTATGATAGTTACTGCCAACACTTCTGTATAAATATATTATTTTAACGTTTTCATAAGTAGTAAAAGACAAAACGATTGTGACTGAAATAGCAATGTTGGCGCCAACAAGGAACTGACCGTAAACTAAACTGCTTTTTATTGCACTTTAACACGCAGCGTTTTTTTTTTTTCTTTTACGGAAGTGGGCAGTACATGTGGCCAGACATTTGCATAGACAGTACGAAAAAGACATAAGCAATAGATTATACAAAGTTACTAAAAATTTCATGGAGTTATAGTGGTTAGAAATTACTAAAGCGAAAACTGTTTGAGAAAGCAAAATATTGTTGGACAATGTTAATAGAAAGAGTGTGAAAACATAAGACTCTTTCATTAAAGATATCATTAAATAAATAAGTAAAATGTTTATTAAAAAAATTAATTGATAAGATTTTGGTTTTGCTTATATGCTGAAAATAAGTTAAAATTTTGGAAAATTTAATTTATACTCGCGAGCAATGTTTTTTTCTGTCTGTCAGTTTAAATTGTTAAGAAACCGATTTCCGCACATATAAATTATTCTCTTCGTAATCTATTACTTTAACAGAGATCAGATCAAAACAACAACTTTCTATCAACTTCCTCTCTGGTCAAACTTGCAATTCCATGGTGCGATAGTGCAAAAAAGTTTAATATCGCCATTTTCTTCATTGTCATTCCGGAAAAGCCACCTCGTTACGCAAGGATTTTTCTGCAGCTCCAATAATATTTTAAATTCTATATCACATTATAAGTATTGTCTTCGTGTCTTAATTTTCTTTATAATATTTTTTGATTTTAATTTCTCAGTTGTTATTGTTTTTTTATATGTAGTTTTTATATTTTTTGTTGTATATATTGTCTTTGCTGTCATACATTTTTTTCAATAAAACCAATGTTTTGATTGTTGTCACTGCTTATACTATCTTCATTGCTCATGTTATCTTTTTTGTTTTCATTGTTTTCTAATCTTAATTAACTATGTCAATAGTTTTTATTATCCACATTATATTTAATATACTGAGTTTATTTGCTTCATGTCATTTATTGTCTTCATAATCTATATTGCCATATTGTTTTTACCATCCTAATTTTCTTTGCTGCGTTTTTGGCCATATTGTTTTAACTGTCCTCGTTTTATTGTTTTATTAGTCTATATGGATCGGTAGAAGACAAAGTTAATGTTGTATATTCATTTAATATGTTCATCATTTTTAACGCCTTGAAAGAGGCGTGGCAAGTATATAAGTATATTAAAATTCTTTATTGGCGGCACCATCTGAAACTAAATTTCACACAAATAGTAGAAATGTTTCGGCAAAGTTCTGGACAAGAACTTGGTAAATTATTACAAGTAGGCGTGTCAACCTTTATGGAAAGAAAAAGTTAAGAGCGCTATACTGAGAGAAATATTGGAACTTATCAAAACTATGCTACGGTCTAGCATCAGACAAAAACTTCGCGAATATTGGAAGCATATGGTGTATTTTTAGTTGTTTTTTTTTTTTGCTTAAATTTTAATTGTTTTTTTAACTTTACAATTTATGTTTTTTGCTTAAGTTTTTACTGCCTTTAATATCTTTATACACAGTGAGAGAAGGTGGCAGTAAAGCAGAGCAAATACAGTATAGTCAGCTTAGTCTTTTAATTGTCTATAGTTTAACTTCATAAAAAAATATTCGCTGAACAGATATTCGACAATGCGAAGTTAGAAACTTTAAACATTGAATTGTTCTTTACGTTACAAATCATAGGCCCGTAGATTTTTCGTAATGAAATTACTCTATTAACATGACATTCTTTATTCTTTTTTTTTAAAAATAAAAGGAATAATTGAGAGAGTTTGTTCTATAAACTTCGAAGGATACAAATAAAATATAAAAAAAACAACAACAATAACAACACAATTTAAGAAGCAGCTTAAACAACGAAATAGCAAAACGAAAGTTTTAAAAACGTTTTGCAAAAAACTTAACTCTAAAATAAAGGATATTTAACTTGAATAACGTAAAAAAATAAGTATGCTGTATCCGTCCTTAGCACAAATATTTTGTTTTAAAAATAATATTATCAAAATCGGTTCAGTATGTCTTGCTCGAAAGCGTTACAAACCCTTTCCTCTTAAGCAATTTTATGTAAGTAGTATAGATTAAATAAAAATGAGCACGATTATTTTTATAATGGACGAGAATATCTTGCTTTCTTTATACACGCAGCTTGATTGATTTGTAATTTTATTCACGATTGTTTTCACTATCTTCATTGTCTTCACTATCTTCATTATCTCCACTATATTGATTGTCTTCTATTCATTATTGTTCTAAAGCTTTTTATTGTTTTCATTGTCCTCGCACTTTTTCATAACCTCTTTTAACTATCTCTAGGGTTTTTTACTGTCTCTATTGTCAATAATTTATTGTCTGAGTTCTCCTTACATTTTTGACTATCTTTTATGTTACAATTATTTTATATCGTCTATTGTCACTACTTTATCTGTTCCTTTTACTGCCCCTGCTTTACCTTCATTGATATCATTGTCCACGCACTTTCACCACCTTTTTTAACACTCTCTAAGAGTTTTTACTGGCTCTATTTTGAACAAGTTATTGCCTGAGTTGCCTTGCATTAGTTTCATTTATTTTCTTTACGTTCTTAACTGTCTTTCAGATTATAATTATTTTATATCGTCTACTGTCATTACTTCATCTGTTCTTTTTACTGCCCCTGTTTTACCTTCTTTCTTTCTACCTTTACAAACTTTTCTTCTTGAAAGTATTTGATACATCGACTGTCTTCATTGTCTTCACTATCTTCACATCATAATGTGGTCTCATATGTTATGCCAATTTTAAATTCATTCATTGTAAAACTATGCCATTGGCAATTAGTTTTTCGAACAATTTATTACACGAAATAATAAATAAATCAGGCAATTGGCGTTATAGAAATTATGCAGAGGCTACTGTGGGAGATATCTAGAAGAAAAAAAATCACAATATAGAAAAAATTTATTAACCCTGAAAATGGAAGTGAACTTAAGTGTGATAGCAATTATAAGTTTAGAATTTTCACTGTATTTATATGTATGTATATCAACTAAGTACATTCGAAGGAAGTTATCGTGTTAATTTTAATTGTTTATAGTCAGACAAAAAGTCTATCGAACTGCAACTTTTGTTTACACCAAAATTGCTGTTATTTTTTCAGGAAAATTAAGTTTCCCCGACATCTATTACAAATATAGATGCTTTCGACGATTTCTAAAAAAATAGAAATATAAAAATAGTAGGAAATCACAAGCGAACACAAAATGTTTACTACTTTTTAATGACTTTGGCATGCGTTTTAGCATTTACCATTTGCCACAACGCTCAGTTGCCAATTTCGGAAATTCTATTTTAAGCATTTTGCCATTTTAACAATTGGCACTGCAGTGTTGTCAACGTTAAGTGAAAAACATGCAAATTATTAGACTTTGCGTGTGCACATAAAGTATGCGATGACGACTACTACATTTAGGAAATGCTACGATTTTTATGGCTTTTCCGAATTTAGAACATTCAGTTTCGAAATTTAATTTATTTTTTTTTTGTAAATTTGTTATTTTTATTTGGGAGAAATATATTTTTTTAGTGCTTTTTTCCCCATTCATAGCTTTAGTTGGAAATACCATTTTTCTTGCCACTGGCGACATTTTGACTCCAGTTTGAGTCGTAAAAATGCACATAAAATTTGTGTCTCTTTTACGGTTTTCTGCTCTGCTTGTTGTTGTTTACCTGAAGTTTGCTGTGATTTTTGGCATTTATGTTTTTTTACAAGAAAAATGTTATAACCAATTTTTTCCAACTAACATATTCGATATGTAAATTACGAGTAAAATTAAATTGAATTATGAGTTTCTGTGCAGCTGGAGCAAAAATTTGCTTATAAATTAAAAATGAAGAGTTACAGAATTATTATGTGCACTAAAAAAATAAAGGTTTCTATACAAAATAATTTAGTCATAATTTAAGCAAAGAATAATTTCAATTAAAAATAACGTTTACAAAACTTTAACTCAACCATTTGAAAAGTTTGCAACAAATAAAATTTAAAAGCTTTAGCCTACTTTTAGGCTTTTAACAAAATACTGTTATTATTTTACAGGCGGCAGGTAATTGAAAGAGTTTCATTACGGAAATTAAAATCAATTTTGTAACAAAATTAAATTCAACAACTTGAAACCGAGCAAACTTTACGAATTGCAAAACTTTATTTTCTATTTTTAGGCGCACACTCGCATAATAAATAATTTTTATAATATAGCCAAAGTTTCGGCGCTTTGCGAGTTGAACTATATGCAGCTTCTCCTTTCCCCCACTAGAGCTCAGTACTTTCGTGCCTTAATTTTTAAAGCTAAATTTTCTGTGCACTCCCTCCAGCACAAATTCGTAACGCCGCGCCGCAACTTTTCACGCTTTTTTTTAATGTGCGCTGATATTTTACAGCTTTTCCACTTTAAGCGAGCGTTGATCCTAAGATTTTGTACATGTTGTCAATATTGCTGTTGTTGGCGTTATTTTGTTTTAGTGTTGTTGTCTTTTACAACATTTTCTTCCATTAACATTCCCTAAGGCCTTGCTATTTTTTATGCAGTTCATGTTGTTTGACTTTAAACTTTTGACCAACGTTCAATTTTAACATGAACATACAGCTAATAGTTGGTCTACTTCACCGGATGTTCATGGTACTTTGTGTACGTTTTTTTTTTATTTTGTTGCTACTTAAAATTTTCGTACAGAAGTTGCACATAATTTTTGAGAGGTCGCTTGAAATTGGATTACACGTTGTTAACATTACAGAATGTATTGTACATAATAATTTTGAGGATAACGCTGTTCAATTAAGTTGAGAGCAAACATACGTTTTTTTACGTAATTATGTGAAGAAAATGTTTTCCAAATTGTTAGCGGAATTCAAGTGGCGATATTTGTGTATCTGCAGATCAGAAAATTGACCAATTAGAACGAATTTAATGAATGCTTGATTGCTCTCCAATGCTGAAACTTGGAAGGCATTCAAAGACGTTGTTCAAGGACTTTTGTGCAACAATATATATGTAAATTAAAACGACCAACAATTGATCGAGAAAATGTTGGATATATTTGACGTCATTGGTGCGTATGATCACTATAACTCCGTTGAGTAGATATGAGTTGTCGAATAGACGTACAATATATTTAACAAGAAACGATATTTCAAATTTCATAAAATGACTTCTCTGACCGTATTCATCAACACATCACAACAATTGAATAGCATTATTAGAGCTCTAGAACCAAGGAATGACGACTGACTATTGTGGATGCGAATTTGCGAAGATTCTATGGACACAGACAAAAAAGCTGAAGCAAAACGACGTATTTTCGAACAGAGTTTTTTGATTAATTTTAGAATAACTTCTAGATTTTTGGATCGATTTGAACAAATCTTTAAATTTTTGTAAAAGAATGATTGAATTGAACTTAAACGGAGAAATTGTAATTTAGTGTGATTTTAAAAAAGACTGGAGAAATCACTTTATTTAGACTTAGATCGGCTGTAACTCCAGGATGTGCAGCTGGGCTTTTCGAGGCCAATTTTGATTCTGAATCGTCGGCAAAATTCTATCTTAGGTCTGAGCGCCAAGGGACCCTTGCCAACTACCGCTCATGGTATTCGAACGCAATGCAAATGGAAACGGGTCATTTGCGCTGACATCGCAGAACAAAACTTATATCTCATAAGTGCGAGGCCCGCTGTTAAACGGATGGCAGACATATGTAAACTGATAAACGACACATGTTACAAAACGTTCCAATTAGTGTTTCTGAACTGATTCGATTCGATGCGAACTCGGATAGAGTTGAAACTAATCGATTGTCCGCAGTTCTATTTTTAATAAAAATTTTATGTTTTTAAAATAAATCAGGTAAAAATTTGCCTATTCCATACAAAAAAAAAATGGTATTATTTCTTGACTGTGCTCGTTCTCTAACACATGCAAACATATAAGTATGCACATACATAGCTACAGTCATACACAACACATAAAACCAAACGCAGGCACCAGCGGCTAGACAAAAATATAGTAAGCCGAAGCCATGGCATATGGGCCTAGCATAGTATGGCATATGCCATACTTACCGCCTCACAGGTAGCTGAACATGCTAAGGTTAAGTCTTCTTCCATCAACATGTGTAACATGTCATTAAAAGCAGGCAAATCTATCGATGGATGGATGAAAAAGGTGACCAAAAACGAATTTTTTTAAAATATTTCGAAAAGGAGTCTTGCGGAATAAAAACAGTGATAGGGATTTTGAAATCTGAGAACCAAAATGCATAAAAAACTATCTATGAGAAACCGGCTCTTGAGATAAAGCGTATATTTGAAAATTAATGTAATAGCATTATGCATTAAATTGTGCTCAAAATATATATAGTAAATTGAAGAATACAATTTAAACATGAAGACTCTAAAAGTAATAAATGTAGTTACATTATTGTTATATATACCGAAAATTTATATTCACCCCTATTATGAAATAAATTTCGCCCGAAATTTTTCGCCTTTTTTCATTTTCCCTATTGTGAATCATATTTCACCCGAAATATTTCACTTTTTCGAAAACTTTCCCTTATTATGAAATTTATTTTTATTGTGAAATCAACTGTCATTTTAAGTGAAAATATTCCCTTCAGTATTATTTGTGAAAAGTGGAAATTCAAAACAAAAGAAACAATTAATGTACTTTTTTGTTTTCAAATGTTTTCACCAAACCTTTGTTATATTAAAAAAAAAGATTCATGGATGATGACATTAATTTAGTTTAATTGAAAAATAAAATTTAAAATGCACAATTGAATTTAATTTGAAATTAATTTTTTGCTATTCAAATTGAATTTCCAATATTTTCGCGGATGCGCTGAGCAAGGGTTTCTATGTGGTGTTAAAAGCCAAGGCTCCAAAGGGTAACCTCCGTCACCTATCAAATAAATGAAAACAACATTAGAAAACTAATTTGTATCCTTAATAACCATGTTCATTATGCACATAATAACCAGTTATTACATCTGATTTCAGCGTAATCCTTTTCCATGAGCGGTCTTAAATCACTTACGCCCAAAACAAGAGAGTTTTGGCTGGCGCCGGGATAAGTAGCGACGACAAAGCGAATTTTCATATAAGTAAAACACAAAAAGTAGGGCATTTTCTAAAATGGGCACGGCTGCGTTAGTAATGCGTTTAATTGATTGCTCGGCGATGAAAAGTCATCATAAAGGACAGACAGACAAAAAATCGAGACCGAAAAGTAGTCCTAGCTCAAACGTCGTGTCATAATAGATACGTCCTATATATGTATGGTTGGCGTTTGATCTAGAACTCCTTTTCGGTCTCGATTCGGAGTTTGTGGTTCTTTATGATGGACTTTTCATAGCCAAGTGAACCTTAAAACGCCCTACTTTCTGTTTTTACCTAAAATTTCAAAAATTGACCCTCAAAGCACGAACAGAAGATATTGACCGATTTCAAAAAAATTTTGCAGGTACGATCTTGGTATGAGTGGTCCTCTTTTCCCGGGTAGGCGCTTGCGATTAGAGAAAAAAATGTTAAAATGACCTATCCTATTGTACAGGTATGAAGTTGCAAGGGATTTGATTTATCTTGCAAATTCCTCCTAAGCAAACGTTGCTGGCAATTTCCTACCTCTTCTTCTTCATATAATACCTTAGTCCAATACTATACATTTCTTGTTTATTTTTTTAATACAACTTATTATTTTATGCCATTTTTGACATTTTGAACTTCAAAGCTATTCACAATAAGATGTTTGAAAAATCTACATTGATTCGAAGTGAATTTCAATTCGGGCGAATTTCATGATACGAATTTTTATTTCGAGTGAAATGTTAGTTTCGGGTGAAGTGAATTTTCAACCGAAATTCATAATAGGGGTGATTGATTGAAAAGCAAACCCCTTGAGCAATAATGAACATATACCGCTTTCAAAATATATTGCTCATATAAGAATATCTCATTTGCTTTTGATTTATACATTTAATTATTACTTAGTAATATACCCAACTAATGTGCTTCTGCTTCATACTTCTAATTTTAGCACTTTACCATTATGTTAACAAATAGTTAATATTCAGGAAATTAATTTACCTGCAAATAAACAGAAATAAAATACATTAGTAAATTTTCAAGTTGATAAGGGTTCATTAAAATTTTGATCACATTAATCTATTTTTATATATTTGTTAAAAATATTGTTACACTACAAAAATAAAAAGATTCATTAAGATAAGAAAAAATTCTTAGCAGAAAAATTTAATATTTAAACATCGAATTATTGCAAATTTTTACTAATTGATAAATGTTATTTTTTATTCAACAAACATGACAAAGATATAAATAATAATATTGGTTTTTGCTGTAAGTTCGATGCGATAATGGTTAAATATAATAAATAATCATTCGCTACAACCAAAATTTCAGAAAAATTTAATATTAAATTGAGTTGATTATTTAGCACACACACCGCCTAATATTTTTCCAACATACTGTAAAATTACGCTGTAGCTATAGGAAACTATTGCTCTTTTTTTATGCTTAAGTGCAAATTTATTTGGCCTTAATAAAAGTTTTTTTATTATTTTTTTTTCACAAGTTCTATCTATTTATTATACTAACGCTATAAAAAAAAGAGCAAACTAAGCGCAAATATTTATTTGGCAGCATTTTTTGTTTTGTTTGTTTAGATCATCATCATTTGGGCCTATTAACGCATAAGCAACTGAGCTTAACAGTTGATAAATTTATAAAAATTGCATTAGATTACAAGCTATAACGAAAGAAGCTGCACCTTGGAGTATCCACTTTTGCTAGTTTATTTGTTATGAGGATTATTTAACTATACGGTAATGTACCCATTATGTATTCCGTCATAAGTCGAATCATTGCTATGCTACAAATTTTAAATACCATGAAAAAGAAACACCGATTTTTTTTTTAAATATTAGAAGTCGAATTCTTAATTTCAAGCTTTTGATGCATTTGCTAACTAGACGATCATGGGCGAGAATGATTGAAAAAAGTAATGGTTTTTTTTTCCAGTAGTTCAATATACATAGAAATATATCTATGTGTTTTATTTTAGTTAAAATATCGGAATATTTTATTAAGAAATCAACAAAAATAAATTTCATTTGGAGCTTAAAAACGCTGTTTGCTAAGCAGTTTACTTTTGCACTTAAGTTTTCATGCAAAAATAGCTATATCTATTTTTTTATTAAACAGAACTAATACTGACATAACAGCATACGCGTTACATACAAACACATGCCTACCTACATACAAGCACATCAAAATAGACGAGCATCAGCGTATGTTTGCGGCTTTAATTCGCTGTGTTTATTTCTATATTTGAGTTTTTTTTTCATTTTTTTTATTTTGCTCTTTCAAAAAAAAAAAAAATACAAAAAAAACGCGCAAGTGAATGAAATAAAATAAATTCAATTTAAGAGTTCGTTGATCGTTACAAAGCATTTTATTTAAATGCTACAGCTGTATTTAAATGGCAAGCCGGCTAAAATGGCAATGATGTTGATTACACATTCAAGCACAATGATGAACACATTGCTGATGATGATTGTTTTTTTTTTCTTAACCTTTAAAATAGTTTACTTAATTTATATACAATTTTAATTGTTGTTAATTAAATAATTAGCTTAACTATTTGTTTTAAAGTTTTGGTAAAGTATATCAACAGTATATTTGAGTTAAAGAAAAAGTTTGCCTTTTTTGCGTCACTCTGAATTGTAACCAACACAATTTAATTGTCAAACATTGAATGTTTGTACAATTACTTAAAAACTTAATATGCATAATTAAAAACAAACAAAAGTTTGTCTTCTTAATTGAAGAATAGAGTTTTTCCTACTTCTGTTATGTGTGCAAAAAACAAAAAATATGTAAAGAACAACATTGTTTTGCAAAAATTTTTGCCAAATTTATTTAGCTGAACATTTATTTAGTAGATAATATAACTGAAAGTGGAGAGCATAAAATAAAGAAGTGCTAATAAGCAACCTTGAATTTATGTGCTATTGTGTTGTATCAATGCTATTGATGTTCTTTTTTAAAAATACACAATAAGATGAAGTATGCAAATTTGCATTTATTATATAGTTAGTTATTATCTAGTAGCGTGCAAAAAGTGCGCTTATGATGACACAATTTTTAAAGATATGTATATGAGGTTTTATAAACTACACCGAAAAAAAAACTTACTCCGTTTAAGGAAAAATGCCTAAATGTAAGGAAAAAATGTCCTTCAATACGAGCTAAAGCCATGGGTTCCTCAAAATAAGTAAGTTGGATTCCTTAGTGCAAGTAAATGTTGCTGCTTTGAAATAAGGAAAAGTTTACTCAATGTGAGGACAAGGTTATAAAACTGAGGAAAATTTTACTTTTTCTAAGGATGAAGGTATCCTTAAATGAAAGAAATTTACTTAAAATAAATTCGTTGACATAAAAAAAAATTTGTTAATTTTCCATTTTCTTATTTGTTGGTTACTTATTTGTCTGTCAGTCATTCTTATTTTAATTGTAATACGTTTTTAAAACTTCAAAGGAGAGAATTTAATTTTTTTTTACCTGTCACCCGATCAGAGAATTGAACCTGTGTTCTGCGCCATGCCACTGTTCAAAGATGCTCATCTTACCCAACTCACCCACCGACAGCATTTTTAAGATATACTAAAATGATGTTGTTAAACGGCGCATGTAACAACCATTGTCTGATCAGGGAAACTTCGGTTCAAATCCCGGCGATGACATAATGTTTGCAGTAAATCGGAGGAAGGCAGTTCTTCAAATTTAGTACGGTCTTTTTTTTCGGTGTACATAAGTATTGAAAAAGTCCTTATGTGTTAGCGGGAGTATTAAATTTCCGCCAATTTCCGACAATTTTCAGATATTGATTTTGTTTCATACACACCAGTAGCTGCTTACAACACTGATGACATTTAGACTTATAGCGAATTCACTGCATTTAGAATCAAAACGTTGTTACTAAATACGGACATTTTGAAGATCACGCCTACTTTGGTCTCCAAAGGAGAATATATTTTAATAAAGACAAGTCCATAGGTAATGGAATTCGAAATTGTTGATTATACACCGAAAAAAATACCGTACTAAATTTGAAGAACTGCCTTCCTCCGGTTTAGTGTAAAAATTTTCCTTAATCTAAGTTATTTTTCCTCATATTAATGAAAATATCGTTTCATTCAGTAATTGAGTCCTTTGAAATGAGTTCATGTTTCATTAAAGCAAGTCAAAGCTCTTCCTCAAATATAGAGTTTGTGGTTTTAGTAAAATTTTCCTTTGAAATAGTAAATTTTTCTTTGGAAAGAATTTTTGAGGACAACTTGTTCCTCATTTGAGTAAAAATTTCCTCAATCTAATAGAATGTTTTGTTTAAGGAAAATCGTACTCAGTTTTAGTTAGTTTCTTCAAAAAATGTACTATAATGTAGGAAAATTTTCCTTAATAAATGAGTGGCAGCACTCACTGCTTTACTCGCTGAAATTAATATCTATTCTTCTAGTAAGTATTCTGTTTTTGTCTATATATTTATAGTTCTTTACTTGTTTTTTAAATAAAAAAATAAAAAAATTAAAAAAAAAAATTATGTCGTCGCCGGGATTTGAACCGAAGTTTCCCTGATCAGACAATGGTTGTTACATGCGCCGTTTAACAACATCATTTTAGTATGTCTTAAAAATGCTGTCGGTGGGTGAGTTGGGTAAGATGAGCATCTTTGAACAGTGGCATGGCGCAGAACACAGGTTCAATTCTCTGATCGGGTGACAGGTAAAAAAAAATTAAATTCTCTCCTTTGAAGTTTTAAAAACGTATTACAATTAAAATAAGAATGACTGACAGACAAATAAGTAACCAACAAATAAGAAAATTAACAAATTTTTTTTTATGTCAACGAATTTATTTTAAGTAAATTTCTTTCATTTAAGGATACCTTCATCCTTAGAAAAAGTAAAATTTTCCTCAGTTTTATAACCTTGTCCTCACATTGAGTAAACTTTTCCTTATTTCAAAGCAGCAACATTTACTTGTACTAAGGAATCCAACTTACTTATTTTGAGGAACCCATGGCTTTAGCTCGTATTGAAGGACATTTTTTCCTTACATTAAGGCATTTTTCCTTAAACGGAGTAAGTTTTTTTTTCGGTGCATATTATATTCCAATATACTTCCTTAGTCCCAATTTATTTCTAAAAATTAGTTATATTGATTTCCAAAATGTTCTTTCTCGCTGATTTATGAGCATAAGCCAGTGACTCCTCATATTTATTTATTAATTTAATTTATCATTTGTTTATTTATTTATTAATTAATTTATTTATTTTTTATTCTAAACATAATAAAATAATAATCATTCAAAGTTAAATTTTCAAACATCTTTTTCTTAAATTTTGCAGTAAATAGTAAACTCATGCAGTGTCTAGTCAATACGTATGTACATACAATGTACAGCATGACATACTTACATACAATTGCTGCAATAATTCAAGATTAGTAATCGTTCTACATCTGAAATCTTACTGTGGCTGCTGACTCATATACCAACGTATTCACAAAGACTTCTTTTTGCAAAGTCTTATAGACATATTTCCAAGAAAATTTCAAGTTCTTGGCGTCTCAAGTATGAGACAGTCAAGGAAAATGCCAATAAAGTGGAAATAATGCAGAATGAAAAAAGAAATTCGAATGAAAAATTAACTTTTAAGTGAGAAAACATGAAAAAACTCAACACAGATGAAAAATAATTTGCATTGACCTTGTCGCGTGTGTAACTCTGACTGTGCGTTGCCAAAGAAACCAACAAAACAAAATGAATGCGAACAAAAAAGATGGGCATCAAAAATAAACAAAATTAAACAAAAAAAAAAAAAAAACATAATAAAATAAAATATAAACATAAAAAAAAAAAATTTTTTTAAAAAAACTTAAAAAAAGAATTTCACTTTCAATCCAAAGAGTCAGCCAGCCGACAGCATCAGCGAATTAAGGAAGCAGAAAAAACCAATTCAATGCGAAACACATGTCAAAATAAAAACAGAAAATATTGGCAAGAAAAAACAATAAAAAATAGAAAAAACGTTACAAAAACAACAAATTAGCATAAAAAAAAACACAAGCATTTTGTTGTATTTTTATTTTTGCACACCACTGTTGTGTTGCGGGCGGCGTGAGGAAAATTTTGCAAATTAAGCAGCGGGCGTCAATGAAATGTTTAATTTGGTGCAAAAAAAAAAAGAAACCACTTAATTGATTTTTGTTTTTCATTACAAAACAAAATAACATGGCAACACAACAACGCACATTACAGTGCGCTGCAAAAATTAACGCACACCACACAATTGTTTTCTTGTTAGTTTTCTGTTTACTTTGTGTTATTTCTTTTGCATTTGTTTATTTTTTTTGTAAGTGTTGCCAGCGCGCCAACATGTGGCACTGAGTTTTGTTTCATTGCTTGCTTTATAAATTTTGACATTTGATTAATTGCACTTCGCAAAAAACAAAAAAAAAGTTTAATTTTTATTTTTATCGTTGATACTGTGATTCAGTTTAATGTCTTACAAATACATGAAAATAAATTTGTCTTTGTTTTGGTTTCTTTTCTGAGCTCGTTTTGTAGTCAAGTTTTCATACTGTTTGCTATATTTTCCTCTTTAAAGTGAGACGCTGTTCGGTAGTCTAATAAGGAAGCAGAGGGATAACTTTTGTATTGGCTAAAGTGGTGCCTCCATTAACATTTTTTCGCATGTATTCCTATTTGTTGTTTAGCTTGATGAGCTAAAAATAAAATGTATTATTAATCTGTGAGCCAGACATACCGTATATGTATAATTTAGATTTAACTTTTAGGTCCTCAAGCAGCATCCTATTGTAAAGTTTGATGAACAAAAGAAAAACTTTTTAAATAGAGGGACTGAGGTTCTAGACCAGAGTTAGAAAAAAGAGCTACCCTAAAGTTAGAAGATAAGAGAATTAGGTTATTTTTTGTTAACATTCAGAATCACATTTTTACTTTAGGCCTGAGCACAAAAATGACTATAAATATATGCCACTAGGTTTAATACTAATAACCCTTACCTCGTGGTAGTTTTGTTTTTTTAATAAACGAAATCAGATATTTTATTTGAATTTTAAATTTGGTGTGAAAGGAAATAATTAGTTAAACAAAAAGGTGTGAAATGCGTAGAAGCCACTTTTTCAGAAGCTTTTTTTTATTGTTTTTGCTTGCTGAACAATAGTTTTTTATCTAAATAAACAAACTAAGTTTTTTAATTATGCTGAGAACTTATGTACATATCATACTCAAAAATATACATTAAAAAAAACACATCAATTTAACATTAAAGAGTTTGCTAAGTCTTAACTTTTGGATAACCATCTTAAGCTATGAAAAATATTATATAAATCATATATTAAAATATCAATTAAGAAAATTATTATTTGTTGTCAGCTTTGCTTTTCATATAATTGGAGGGTCTAGCATTTAATCGCAAATCAACTTAACCTTAGACTGTAATTAAATCTCTCTTGGAAGGAACATAATATATAGTAGTCAGCTACCTTTGACATCGAGAGGCTTTTATAATTAAGTGGTCAAAGTTCAATACGGAAGTCCTCCACCTCCATGTAGCGGTCATGGATCTTTGCATGGTCAGCAACATTACTGAAGAACCTTAGCGATATCTCGTATCATTTTGAAGTTGTGGAAAATGTTTGGTCAAACTGCAAAATCGATTTGAATTTTGTACTAGAAATCTGAAAGTATCTTAGCTCGACCATAGCGACCGTAAGTAAAAAATATGTTATATCATTCAGGAGCGTCACTTCACAAAAACCTTGGGGGAAGGGGGGGGGCAAGAACTATAATTGCGCCACTATAGACGGTTTTATTGGATTGTTGTATTGAATAATATCTAGTATCAGATCCTTGAGGGTGGCCAATGCCCTCCCCAGCCCTACTGAATTGACGCCACTGATATCATTGCAAAAATATAGAAATGAACTATTAAAATCAAACTATGAAAAAATGTTAAACAACAATGTACAGCAAGTTGTGGAAAACTGAGCTTAACATTTTGACCGACTCGTTCAGTAGGGACAAAATTACCTTTAAAACAAGAATTCACACAAAATAAACAAGATTTGTAAAATCAACGAATTGCAATTAGTTGATTAAAATTTGTGGAATTCAACAATTCATTTCTTTGAATCAAAGAAAGAATTTGCAAAATCAAAACCCTTTGTTCTTTGATTTTGCAAATTCATATTATCTGATTTTACGACAAAATATTTTAGCGTTCGCGTTAACTTCCATTGTCTGATCATGGAAGCTTCGGTTCAAATCCCGGCGACGACATAATTTTTTTTTATTTTTTAAATTTTTTATATTCAAAGGTGTTTAAAAAGCTTTTTTTTTGTTTTTTAAATACTTTTAAATTAAAAAAGAAAAAAATTTAAAAAATAAAAAAAAATTATGTCGTCGCCGGGATTTGAACCGAGAATTTCCCTGATTAGACTATGCTTGTTACGCAGTTTAACAACATCATTTTAGTATGATCGGGTGACAGATAAAAAAAAAGGGAATTTCTCTGAAGTTTCATAAAAAAAAGTTTTACAATTAAAATAAGAATGACTGACAATAAGTACCAACAAATAAGAAAATAGAAGAAATAGGGGGAAAAAAAAAGAAATAGAGGAAAGTAAAAAATCAAAAAAGTAAAATTTTTGCGAATTTATTCTAAGTTTCAACAAAAACTTTAGGAAAATTAACAAATTTTTTTTTCTGAAATCAACGAATTATTCCAAGTTTCAACAAAAACTTTAGGAAAATTAACAAATGTTGTTTTGAAATCAACCTATTTATTTTAAGTTTCAATAAATCATCTTTTGTTATATCAGCGAAACTGATCATACCCAACATTTGTTGAAATCAGACCCGGAATTGTTTGATTTGAGCGAATCTTTTTTTTCTGTGCAGTTGGTACTTACAAATCGGTAAAAATTGCAAGAACTTTGAAGATATAAAACATCGCATAAAAAGAGGTTGAAGAAAAAAAATAGAGATTTTTTAGGCGAACTATTTTTCAAAATAAATGATTAACAAAAAGGTGGTTTGGTGTCCCAGAGTTAATTTTTATTTTAAGGTTAAAGTGCATATATAAGCTCAACAATCCTTAGATCTTGAAAACTATCTATCTTAATTTCTAAAATTTTCAACCGTGATACTAAAACTAAGTACGTGCAAATGAATGCTCGTGTTTGATTTGCTATTATTTATGAATTGCTAGAATATTTAAAATGTATTTATTTGAAAAGCAACAAATAAAGATTGCAGGTGTTTACGGATTCATTCCATATGACTTGAATAATATATAATAATTTTTATTTATTTTTTATTGCAAAAAGTTTTAGTAACCATAACAAATATAAGTACATACTTATGTACATATTGAGATAAATAAAACATATTGTTTTCAGAACTCATGCATTAAATGCATTACGTAAAGCTACGGAGTGCTGACAGGGTGTTATTTGCAAAGTAGCAATTATGTTGTCATTAATGAAAAACTTTATGATTTCAAAATGTTACACTCAAATTGTTAAATAAAAGTTTTATTTAAATTTTAATGTGCAAATAACAAAAGCATTTTTCGAATGAACTACATTACAGCTCAAGTGTAAAAAATTTTCCTTTTTTTTTTTTGCATAAATTATGTAATTGCAATAAACGAGTATTAAATCATCATTTCAATATATTTTAATGCAACAGGAAGTTTGCATTCTCTGCATACAACAACAGCAGTGCTACATAGTAGTATATATTAATGGGAAATTTCATGCGCAGGATAATAATGAAATTTAGTTCTTATAAGTACAAGGAAAAAACGATAAGTGTAAATGAAAAGTTTGACACCAAAATAGCAAAAAAAAAAAGAATTAAAGACACGTTCTAATAAGGACATCTATACTAGAATCATCAAAGGGAAAGGTACTTTTGCTGTGGTTTGTAATTACTGGTAATTTTCCTTTCTGTCAACGAAATTGAAGTTAGAAATCTTTGAGACAAACGTGTGCCAGTTATTTTGCACGACTGTTAAACTTGGTTTACCAACAGCGCTCTACTCCAAAATTTACATTTGTCTTCGCCGAGTGCGTTACCAAACAGATTTTTAAAATGTAAAATTTAGTTTTTAAAACAATATACCAGTGCTAAAGAAGATTATTGCATACTTTGTTTTTTTTTTTTTAAAGTTTAATATTCTTTTTTTTTTATTAAGATTAAGCGTTTTGCGAAATTTCACACAAAAACTGTGACTGATTTTTCGTTGCTTATGTCTGTATTATTATTATTATTTTATATAAAAAAAATCGTCACGTTTGGAATAGCCCACATTTTCTGCACACCAAAAACTTACAACATTCTATAAAATTCTATAAAATCACTTTAAATAAAAACATTGCATAATTTAAGGATATGTTAAGCTTTAGAAATATGTTGGTTGCATGCATGACCTGAATATTTTCAATTTCCATATTTACAACTTATTTTGCATATTTAAATACTTGTGTATATGAATGGACATGTTTTTGTCTTCATCTGTGTATTTAATAAATTTCAATTACAATTTGTTTTTGCTATCCTCTCAAGTCCTGCTTAAGTGCGTTCATGCTATTGATACTCTGGAATTTTGGAAGTGTATTTGAAAAGTGTCATAATACACATGTAGTATGAACAAATACTCAATCATACAAAACCACTTACACAAGTGCTCACTTGACTTAACAGCAGTTATTATAATTGTGCTTGTAAATATTTAATATATCACTTGCATAAAAATTCCTTTGAATGCTTTAATAAATAAATGAATGAAAATTTTATAAAGTAAAGGGCACTTCGAAGCTGTATAGTAAGCCATGAGAACATTCTTGCAAGCTGATGAGCTAATAACTTGCGCAAAATTATCACTTAATAAGTTATAACAAGAGAATATAGAGAACAGAATAATTTTTTTAAATGCATTTATATATAAAAAAAAACAATTACAATACTTTTATTTAATCATAAGACACCAAATTCAAACTATAATAAAACTGAAAACATGTCAAACGGCTAATCTTCAAAATAAAAAAGCGCGCAAGCATCAGCCAAAAAAAAAAACCGGTTATCAAAATTACATTTTAGAGATAAAAAATATTCAATAATAAGCAAAACAACGCCAACGTAATATTGTATAAGAATTCACAGCAAAAGCCGGCTAGCAAAAGCGGTATTAGATACAAAACAGGTACAGCGTCAAATGAATTCGCATACACAAAAAAAGAATATCAAAAAAAAAAATGAGAGAAAAACAAAGAAAACGCAAGAATTGCAAACAAAATTGTATAAAAAAAAAGCAAAAACTTTATTTTTTTTTAAAATATTTTTAACAGCAAAATACAGCAACACGCTTGAACGCTTAAACTCTGTCAATCAGCGCTACAGCTGCACCAAACTTGGTCAAAACAACATTTTTCAGTTAACGTGTGCGCGCATTAACGCAACATAATATAAAGCGCTCTACGAGAAAGCGCCAATAAACAATATTGGCCGGAAAGCTCAGTCAGTGAGCCATAAGTAGAAGACACCGAAGACAAAAACCAGAATGCAAAGAAAAAAACAAAAAAAAAAGAACAAATACAAAAAAGGAAAATCACATAACAAAAATTGCTAGTTTTCGCTTTTTTTTTGTAATTTTATTTACAATTTTTATGAACTGTTAATTTGGTAGCTCTGTTTTAGCATCGAACTGAAGAGTATCGATACTTAATGATAGTAAGGGGTATCAAAGTAAAGGGTAAGGAAAATTGCCTTTGTATAATAAAACGCAATTGGCCGAGTTTTTAGAGCTATTTTTATTTGGTTATATGCTGTTGACTTAGGGCAATTCTACATTTGGGAATCACATAAAATCGGTGCGCACAGATTTTATTCAAAATGTTAAAATCAAAACTATCGATATTTTTTTATATAACTTGCATCATTTTCGAGGCATTGCAACGCTAGCGTTGAGCTACATAAGATCGCGCGATTGCGTTTTGTGATAAACTTTTTTCCAGCATTTTATTTTGTTTTTTTTTTTTTTACTATGTTTTTCTAGCTTATTAATTATAATGTTGCTGTTGTTGCGGTTGCAAAAATTTTGTAATCAAAATGTTGTTGTGATGAATGTTGTTGTTGTTGTCATACTGGTACTTTTGCTGCCACAACCACTTTATGCGCGCTCTCACACGATCGTCATCTTAAATGGATTTTAACCATTTATGCAGATCGCTTGCATGAGCGATCGAATGATCGGACGTACAATCTAAGCCGTGTTTGTGATCATACAGTCGATTATTTTGCAATCAGTTGCAACGGCAACAAAAACAGCAACAATAACAACAAGACAACAGAAACAACAACAATCAACAACATAAAAATTGACGTCCAAAGATGTTGGCAGTCAAGATTCTTAATTCTGTCGTTCTGTTTTTTTTTTTTTAATTAATAACCAGTTGCGCACTTTTAGCGTTTGTATGCTGTGCAACATGAAGTTGTTCGTTTCATGCCCCTCTACATAGTTTAAAGTAATTAAATAATTGATTACAATAAGTACACAGTGAAAATAATTTATTTGTATATATCGAGATTTATAAATAATAAAGAAATTATATATTTGATAAATATTAACATGTCACATATTCCACGAAATCGAATAATATTATATATTTAGTAATAATTATTTCATATAATTTGCATAATTACTCTATGTCAATCATATATGTATTTGGTAATAATTACCAAACAATATCTTGGTGGAAGAAGTATGAATATATCAGTATGAAGAAATAGTTTCCTGTTACAAACATTCACATGTTAATAATCACCAAATAATATATTTGGAGGAAATATTAATTTTTCGCTAACGTATATTTATAAAAATGTCGATTTAGAAAAAAATCGTTAGGCAAAAGGCCGATATTTTGAAACATCAATTCATAAATAAATCGATATTGGATCCGCCAATTTGAATTTTGCAAAGGCGCAAACGAAATCTGAAAGTAGATGTTCTAAGCTACAAAATGAGCCCTCGGACGATTTTTTTGGTCACTCCAAATTTTGGACACTGCACTGATCCGTTTGACATGGATCGTCCCATATATGATCTGTTAAAAAGATGTATGTCGGCGTTTTTTTAATAACAGCACTCTTTGTTTTTTTTTTTGACATTCTTAACATTTTTTGAAACGAAATATCTCAAAATCTATGTGGAATAGAATAACAAAAAGGCGAGAATAAATTTTGTTTAAAAATGCTTTAGTTTTATGAAAAAAAAATAAGAAATCATAAATAAATTTATTCAAAAAAATGTTTCTCAAAATATTATTGATATTACATCTTCTGTTTTTTGAAAATTTTTATATGTTCTTCTTCAATCAATCCTTAGAATGTATCTGCTTTCATATCGAAATTCCCACGATAACTTTGGAAAATATGAGCTTCTTATGAAGGCGCATAATATATTCCATAGTCATGAATTTAGATTTGAATGCAAATAAATTCATAGGATCGATTAAAAATAACACGCTGTTATTTTAAAATGACCGATGTATATATTGTCGCGGTTAAAAGGGTATTTTTCATTTATTTAATATCAATGCCGCTTTTGGTTTTAAAAATCAATTTACTCCTAATATAGATTGCCACAATCGTAGTAAATCAAAAATTGGTGAATCATTAAATGCACAATTTAGTGAACTATGAACTAATTATCAAATATATTTTTCCTATAAACCACACGCTTTTTAGATCAGCTGGCATCGCAAGTTATATAACGACTACAAAAAAAAAAAAAAAAAAATTTTATATAACTTTGAAACATAAAAAAGTGCGAAAAAGATCACTGCATTCTGAGAAAAAAATATCAAATTCATCTTCAACAATTAAAAAAAATGCATACAGACAGCACGCAGCCAAGAAAGTGTAACCGGTTCTTTTTCTTAAATGCTTGTTTATATAAAAAAAAACAAGGTCATATTTAGTAGGTATGTTCGAGAGATACAGCAAATATCTCTATACAAAACATGTGCACAATGAGCAAACAAAATGTCATAAATCGCGACAGAACTGAAATTTATAGCCAAAACTTAGACAACGAATCTTATTTTTATATAACTGACTTTAAATGGTTTTGGTTGTTGCTACCGCTTTGCAGCTTAACTTTTGAAAAAGAAACGAAAAAATCGGTTAAAAAATAAACAAATAAATTTAAAAAAAAAAAATAAAATCGAAACACAAAACTGGTTTTTATTTGTTTATAAACAAAGAGAACCAGTATTGCTGACTGATCTTTAAGTTGTTTGAATGACATAATTTAATATTTAAATTATTGGCTTAAGCTTTGCGAGTATAAAGAAATCAGATACTTTGTGGCTGCGGAAAGAAATTAAAATGAAAATGAAACTGAATTGGAGTTTTTTATTTCTTATTTCGAAATTGTTTTTTTTTTTTTTTTGTTTGAGCTACCTGCTGGTATATTTGTTATGCAAAGAATTTGGGGAAGTTATGCAAATTATTGAATGATATCATCTTGGATATTCAATAGATATTTGGATTCTTATAGTGAATATTGTATTTGATTTCTTATGAGTTAAAAAAAAAAAAAATAGGAATTTATGATTCCATATAGCATTCATTCATTTTTATTTTATTGCTTTTTTATAAATAAACTAATTTGCATTTAAAAACGTGTAGGTAACATACGAGACAAGTGTGTACTTTGTATAGAATAAATTGATTTTTTTTTTGGTATATTTTTTGAATTGATTATCATATGAATCGAATTATTATTAATATGTTCTTTTTCTCTTTTTGTTTAAAGTTTCTTGACTTTATTTTTGATTTTTTTTTTTAGAAAATTATTCTATCGCATTGCTATAGGTTTGTACAGTAAATTTAAACTCTATATTAAAAATATTTTACATTTATTTTATATAATATGAAATTCTTTTGGGACAAGTTTCTCGAGTAATTTGAAAAGGAAGCATACGTATAACGAAGACCCTTAACTCTCATAATTATTAAACTGTTTTCGAGTTTAATTTTAAAGTAATGTTTAAAATTAAAGCATCTTTTCTTTTTTTTTATTTTAAATTTTTTGATTTAAATATCCCATGCTTTTTTATTTTGTTTTCAACTATTTAAATAAAAAATTATATTGAGAAGTATAGTCATAAGAACATATATATGTTATAGATTACTTACGGGAAATTTTCTTCCATTTGGCGTTAAACTGTATATTAACAATAACTCAACTTCGAATAATTTCATGAGTCGCAAGAACAACTTTTTGATTACTAATTTATAAACAAATCAGAAAGATTGACTCATTTTCATTCACAGATTTTATTAATGTAAGAAAAATTTTTTTCACTTGTTGACTCATTGTTATTGTCAGTAAATACGAAAAAACAGCAAATTTTACAATAAAAACAGCTACAATAATCACTTGTGTATAATCTTAAATAACAACAAAATCATTAATTAAAACAATAACAATAAAGTGTTCATACTAAATCTGAGAATTCATAAAAAGTGTCGGAAATAACTCTGTTATTGTGTTTATTGCATGAGAAGATGCATTTGATGGGTGGGTCGCGACTAACTGTGATCTTTACAATAAACATCAATGAGTAAGAGAAAAAATAAATCTAATTTTTAAAATAATTATCTATCATAACACGTATTACCGTGTTGTTTATCTTAGCTCATAATTCATAATTTTTTATCACGATAATAACTTTGAGTTTTTTATGTACGAAAATTAATTAAAAAAAAAATAGAATATAAATTTTTAAATATTTTTAAACACAAGCCTTCATTCAGAAAGTGCGGTCAAAATACTAGATAAACTAAATTGAAAATGGCACGATTTTCTTTTAGAACTAAAATTGATATAAAATCAGCTCTTTTAACCACATAAATTAAAAGTCTGATTATTATTATTCCCCGAATTTTGATATATCTTATGTCTACAATAAAGTCATGCTCAACATTTTCCAAAATTTTGAAATAAATTCTATATTCTATTAACGGAAAATCGAATATCTTAGATGCAGCCTTTGTATTTTGCAAAAATGTAGGAAAAATAACAAAATTTTGCAAGTTAATACTAATAGAAAGTCCTTAATTTTTATACATTACATGCAGGATATTTTCATTTTGTTCTTGAGCTTAATGTGCGTAGAAGAGGGTGTCGAAGTAAACAAAATTTCACATATCCTAGATATATCAGCGACACCTTAGGAGCTAAACGTGTTCATGTTCTGAGAAAATCGAGATCATGAGAAAACAAAAAGTGATAAACTGACAAAATTTGGCAACTCTTTCGATTTTATTCTATGGACTTCAAAATTAATAATTAATTAAAGGGAAATTTCTGAATATATTAAGCAAATCATATGAGAGCACACATTTAATATTAAGAAGATGGGCGGCAAAGAGCGAGCTTAATAAAAAAAAAAAACGCTTGGACCTCTTCACTACGAAATAGGAAATTCCTAGGATCAGAGACAAAACTCTGGACAGAACCCTTATACTATAAGCTAATGAAAATTCAATAAGATGTTGAGAATCAAAAAGCACACATTGCTATTTATGTAGGTAAATATAGTAGTAGTAATAAATTCTATGGAGTTTTCGACTCGAAAATCACTCTCTGAATCTATGCTGCAATAGTAAGATGCATTTCGTGTCTGGTGGACTGTCCTTTAAATAAAATTAACACAAAAACTTTGAGACCGGTTACAGCGTCGTATTGGTATAATAGGGTATCAACTCAGCAGAATCGTTAAATGTCATGCTACCTTTAGATCTATGTATTTAAAAAAGTCATATGCAAGCTTAAAAAATTGGTGTGTTTTATATAAAGACCACATGACCAGCATAGCAATGTAGGTGCTACTTAGATTTTACCATATGGTCCCAACTTTATTCATTGACTGAAAATTTTTGGTTACATTTCCGTCAAGAGAAACCTAGAAGCCAAGGGGAGAGAACCCAAGGAACGACATTAACATCTAAATCGATGGCTCCAAAATAAATGAAGGCGTGGGAGCAGCTTTCAGCATCTTTCAGACCGAATTTGCTACAATTTATAAAGCTAAAATTTATTTTAAAGAAACTGCCCCGAACAAAATACATATCTGTTTTTCTCTCACTAGCAGAGAAGAGTTGGGATTGCTCTTCTTTTAGCATTATTACAAAACATTTTTGCCATGAACCTGCCAAAGAGGAAACCTTGAAACATATTTTTGCTCTTACGTGGGGTAAGATATACTGTGAGGACAAAGGCCGAAGGCTTTACAGTTAAAACCAAGCAAACCAGAGTCCCTGAGTTAAAGAAATATTTTGTAAGAAAACTGAACGCCTGAACATCCGGCGAGTTTTACTCCGGCACAGAATTTCCTTTCAATACATAGCTTTAAAATACTTCTGGCAGCCGTTTTTCATATCCTTAACTCCTTGAGGACCAAGGGACACAAATGCCCCTAATACAAAAATGTTCTTCAATAAAAGGCTTAGCAAGAAATGACTTGCATTATGTTACAAAAACAAGCAGGAATTACTACTTTTGAAAATAGTTAACGTTAATTCGACATAAAAGTGGATTATATCGGCTTATTTTTAGTTTGAAATACACGTTTATCCTATGTCATAATTGCTGTATTCAATTGGATTTTATTAATAGTCCAAATAAATTTCTTCAACTTGGAGTTAGTGAATCAAATAGCCTTAGCAATGCACAACGCTATTTTATTATTTTTAAAGATATTTTTTGTAACATTTTAATAAAATTCGAAAAAAATTTCAAAGGGACACGGGTGTCCCTACAGACGTCAACGGACTTTTTTTCTACTGTGACTCAGCTACCAGCTATCCGTTTTAATTTTACATGTATATTAGAAGAAAAACGTCAGAAACTCAGTATGGTCTGTGTGAGTCGTCGTTTTTCAACAGTTCGAACAAATTAAAGGATTGAAAGTAGATTGATCTAAAAAAATTACTTTTCGATGCAATATAACCTCAAATATAGCGAAGTACCCTGATTTTTTTAACTTTTGGGTAGTAATCTCGAAAACCGGAACCATTACTGAAATTCTGACCTCGGACTCGAATCCAGGGCGTCAAAAGATATTGAGATTTCAGAACCAGAGCTTTGACCAAATTTTGTCAACCTTGAAGGACCAATACTAAATTCTTTTGATTACAGATGATTGGTCCCTACAAATTTCATCTCAGATCTCACTTTATGGCAGAGGACCGTTCTAACATAACATAAATTGAAAAAAGTATCAAATGTTGAACTCTATCTCATCCTATGGGCAAAAGTGATAATAGAAAGAGATATTTTAATTGATCAATAAATAAAGTAGAAAATCCCACGAATAACCATTGCAATCAATGCAAAGTATATTTATGTTTTTACCAAAAATCTAAACTGTCTTGGTGAACAGCACAATTTCATGTAAGTTTCTAGTTAAAACTAAATCTTTTATAGAAGATACTAATTATTCTTGTAGCAAAAAAAAAAATGTCATACCAACAAATTGGACTCCCTCAAGGACCATAGGGACACATATGTCCCATAAAATTTCTCGAAATCTAGAATCATATTTTATAATTTTCGGATATTTTTGGCTTAGTTACAGCCCAATAGAATACTCTCATATTGTGAGTTCATAGGATAACATTTCAGAAGTTTATGGTCCTCAAGGAGTGAAAGGAACTTACCTCCACTTAAGTGCGGAGGTAATTAAAAGGAGCAGATTTTATTATTAAGACTTAAGCAGAGAGTTTGCAGTAACACTATGGACTCCTGTGGAGTGTGTGAGGCTGTGTAGCTGCCACCCAAGCCTAACCTAACCCATCATACTTGTTATCGGTTAGTTTGACTGCACAAGTAATGAGAAAAGCATGATAAAAAGTAGGTGTGACACCTCCCATATAAGCTACATACTAATGAAGCTAAAATAATAAATTTTGTACTTAAATTTTACCATTCGAGCGAAGCCAGAAAGGGTGCCTAATAGTAATATAAATAATGGTGAATTTTTTAATAAAACAACCACGTTTTTAGAACATATTTTCTTCAGCTTAAGATCTTTATAAACTTTTAGACCCAATTGTATTTTCATATTAAAGTATTTTTTTAATAACTTTCTTCCAGTACATATGACAATTTTTCCCACACCCAATTCTTTTTAACATATCCACCCATTTTAATTTAGAAAAAACTACTTAACACACAGCTTACTTAAATTATATACAATTGCAACATTCACTACTTAATTGTTTTTTTACATATCAAAGGTGTATTTTTATTACAACCACGCCTATACACTGTAGCGCCCATAAACTCCTCCCAGTATTATCTAACTGGCAGCTAGTTAGCTTAAAGTTAAAATATTTCACAGCAATTTATGCAACCGACAGCTGTAACACAACAGACATAGACAAACAGCAGACAGGTGGAATGACAGACTGACAAATTAATGCCTACTTTTTGGCGGCTATTAGCGGTTGCCCGAAATTTGATGGTATTTTTTTTTTGCATTTGATTATAATAATGTGAGTTTTATGTTTAGCATGTAGATGTGTTTTTTGGTGCACAAATAAAAAACTATAAAGTACGAAAGATAAACAAAGTGTTCAAAATGTAGTTACTGCGCCTTAAACTATGCAAAAAAAATTTATTTTCAAGAGTTTCTGTGAAAATCAAATTTTTTTTTTATATAGTCCTTTACACATCGTAAAAAATCCTCAACGAAACTAACACTGCCCCACCCTCTCTGTGCACTACACATTTTTCTTTTAATATTATGCTGTCATAGTCTTGTATGCCGCTCGTTTATTTTATGTTTACAGCTGCAGTTGAAATGCGGCATTAATTTTCTTTTCTCAGGCTCAACAAGCAGCCTAACAATGTACATGGCATCCTGCATCAAAAAAACGAAAACTTTGGAAAAAAAAAAATAAAATTTATAAGAAAACATATACAAACAGAAAGTAAGTATTCACAGAAAATCTAACATGTACTCGTAGCATGAAAAATGTCCTGTTTTAAGGATATGCGCATTTGTGCATTTTCTAGAACATGAAAAATATTTTATTTTTGAACGCAAACGATACACAAAAAAAGTGGTAAGAAAACATTCTACAAAAATGTAGCAAATGCAGCACCAAATGTTTTTTTTTTTTGTTTTCTTAAAATTTATGTTAATTATGCATTTTGAATATGAAAATATTTTTTTAATATTTTTCCGCAAAGCGATGTTTGTGTTTAGTTTTACTTTATTATTGTTATTTTTGTGCTTATTGTTGTTGTTGTTATTGTTGCTACAGTCGCCGCCAACGAAGCGTGCAACTGCCAGCCTATGCATGCGTTCTTTGTTGTCGTCCTATGGCAACATTTGTTGTTTTCAACCATATTTTGCTGTAAATTTATTATAATGCATTTTTGTTGTATGCTTTTAGGCATTCTGGTTACATGTTGTGTAATTTGTAATTTTTATAAAATTTTTAGCATTTAATTTAAATAAAGAAAATAATTAGCCAATTTTTTGTGGATTTAATTTTAGATGTTTATTTTATTTGAATGTTTTTTAATAGTATTTAGACTTGTTCTGCTCAACGCATAATTTTAAGGCTATTTAATTTAAAAAATCTCTTTGTGATAATGTTTCATAAAAGAAATCAGCGCAGTGTTTTAAGAATGATATCAACAGTAATATATTGAACAGCAGAGTTCGAGAAATTCTAGTAACAGTGCACTTATCTTTGATAAACGAAGCTGCAACAATACAAGATAGGTGGCAACTTCTCGCATGCAATCATTCATATCCATTAACTTGAAAACGACAGAGTCGTCACCGACTAATGTTATTAACAGCGCTTGGAGCGTTGGCAAGTTAATTTGAATAAAAAAACGATTCAATTTGGATATGAAAAAATTACTTTTACATTAAACTGTTGCAATAAAAAACTATAACAGTTGTGTCTCAAATTAGTCCCTCATCTAACATGTTCCCAAGCTTTGGCTATCAGCAACTATTTCCTGTTTACAAAATTTGAAGAAAATATTCACTAAAAAGTAAAAGAGTCCAGCAATTTTTATTTTATTGTTTAGATTTCAATTAAATAAATATAATTAAATAGAAATTCTGAGGCAGCCTTAGTAAATGGAATATCCCAAAAGTGTAATTTATGAAGGCAATAGACATTTTTTATAAGATTTTTACAATTTTTGCTAAGAACTTATTAAATTTTACATTTCAAAATAAATATTTTTTTCTTTCGTCTGCAACCGACACCGGCAAGGCAAACAGCACTTAAATAATAATAAAAAAGAAAAGCATTATAAAATAAATAGCAAACTTTGGCCACGAATTTTTATGCCTTTTTAACTGTTTAGTTACTAACCGCAGTAAACAAGAATAACAAAACTAAAAACAATAACTAAAACCACATACACATACGTACATACATATACTCCTATACATGCACAGCGAAAGTATTCACTTCACTTTCCGTGTTAACGAAAGTTTTGTGCATTTGTTTTGTATTTTGTTACTTTTCTATTCCGTGTTGCTAGCCAGGTTCACATTTGTTTCGATTATTCTTTAGCATTTCGTGTTTTTTTTTTTCGCTGCTTCTTCTTTACGCTGGCGTGTTTTCCTTCATTTAGTTACCGTCATTTTTTTGCCGCTACAAGTCTTGCTATTGTTACCTTTTAGCCTTTTTTTCCACTTACTTACTTTCTATTATAACTAGAAGTGAGGCATATTTTTAGGCGTCTGACTGGCGCGCCTATATGACGCGGACAAAGTTTCCTGTTTCACTGTGTGCACTTAAATGAATGTGCAGCAAATAAAAAAAAAGAACGCAGTAAAATGTTGTAATAAAAAAAGGTACAACAACAACAAAAAAAAAACGAAATAAAAATGAAAAAAAATTTATTGTTGTGCAAATTTTTTTTGCAGTTTATTTTTTTAAAAATTTTTTTTTCAAGTCACACACAAGGGTTAAGGTATGCTATGGCAATCGAAATGTTGTATGCCGGCACGAGCCAACAACAAAGCAACAACATCAATAAATTTACAAACTTGCTGCAGCAGGCGCCACATGTTTCGCTATCAACCACTTTGGGCAACAGGAAAACGTAGTAGAAAACAAAAAAGGGTTGCCACTTGCGTGTAAATTGAAGTGAGTGCAAGTTTGAGGTTGACTTAATTGTGACATAACAGCAATCGTTTTCAGAGAGCGTTTCATGGGGCAAGATATGCAAGAAAGGGGTTCGAAATGCAATTTGTAAATTGTTTGCAAAGGTAGCAATTAAACAAAGTAGTTTTTTTTTTGTCTTGCAGGAAAATTATGCACTGGGGTGAGAAGTTAATAATACAAGAAAACGTTGCAGTATATTCACTTAATTAGAATGAAATAAAAAATTTAAATTAAAATGCATAAAATATTTTGAATATTTTTTTTGAAATCAGTGAGTCATTTACATTCGCATTAGGTTTCTTTTTAAAGCTAAATGTTTTTTTAGTAATAATGTAGCTTTAGTTTAATATTTTTAACAGAGGAAAATTTAAAATCATTAGACTGTTTCCATAAGCCAGCGAAACTGGAAAACTTATTTAATTCTTAGTTCTTAAAATTATGACTTTACTTACAGAAAAAAGTTTATTTTTAATTGCAAAGATTGAGTGATTCAAGCAAAAATCTCTACAAAAATGTGTAAGCAAATGGAACGTTAAATTTTTAATTTCTAATAGCTTTACTCTCAAAATATCAATCAAAAACAACTACTGAATTTCATCACCGAAATTTAAAATTTAAAACTTAAGTAACTACAAACTGTTGCCTACTTTTTAGCAGCTAACAGACATAAACTATAAGTTACGATAGTTAACATATAACAGGCATTCATTTACTAACAGATTATTGAAAAAATAAAAAGATTACAAAACAATGGAAAAAAAAGTTGCATACTTTTATGCTTCTTGCAAATTTTTTTAAGCAAATGCAGGATATTCTTGCATTTTTCTTGCACGCTTGAATGAAAAGCCACAACTATGCGCGCACCACAGCCGCAGCAACCACTGTCATTAACAACGCTAACAATAACAGCAGCAGCAACAAAACCAGCAACAACAACAACAGTAACAAAAACAACAACAACAACAACAACAGCAATACTAACCCAAAAGAAAAACAATAATAACAAAAGAAAGATATTTGCAGCTATTCACATGTATAGAATAGAAATTTTGCTGCTACTGCTGACTCACTGCAGCAGCAACAAATTCAACAACGAAAACAAACAACAAACCCTTAGCCGCGTTCCCCTGCGCGCCTTCTACTCGCGTCTGCCGCCACTAATGTTGGTGCACCATTCGCGGTTTTTGTTGTCACTGAAAATGCACGCGATGTACGCTAAACTCACGTGACTCATTTGCAGCGGCCTTTTTTCCCTTTTAGAAATGAGTAAATAAACAAAAAACTCAGCAAGAAAAAATTCAGAACAATAGCATACTTTAAGGCTTAAAGCAGCATAGGACTGACTGAATAAATGAAAATGTTGGGGGCAGCACCCTTTGGTTTTTTTGTTTGTTTTTAACTGCCGGGACTTTACGCTGAGTGCAGCTAAGTTCATAAATATTAAATAAATTAAGAGCAAAAAAAAAATTATATAGATATGGTAAATATACAAATGCGCCTGAATAGATGCAAGTTTTTTTTTGTTGTTTTTAATACATTTATTTAATTGTAAATATGCAAAGGTATGTGAGAGTATGCGCCTAGCTTTTGTCTACTTCGTTAGCATATTGTTTTGACCAACTCATTTTATTTTTTTTTTTTGGTACGAGCAACCCCTTTTTTGTTAGTTAGTACTGGCTTTGAACCCTCTCTTTTATTTAAAATGCAAATTGCTTTTGCTGTGAGTTGGTTTTCTAGGACAGTTTGTGAACCGTCTGAAAATTCTGCAAAATGCACACCCATACTGCTGCACTTAAGAGTGCAAAACAATTGTTTGTAATTTTTGCATATTAAGGTGGATCTAAAAATACTCAAAAGCATATGGCAGCTCAGTAAATATGCCAAATTCGTTTCACTCAACATGACGTATGATTAACGCTAAATTATTATCAAATTTTTTAATTTACAAATTTTTGAGCTGAATTTTTATCTATCTATGCAAAGCAGGTAACTACTTAAGGAAAGAACTTCATTGAACACAATTAACAAAATTACAGAGCACATATTGTACAAGCACTTTCGGAATTACACCAAATCACCCTTCGAAGGCAGTTAGAATGTTTTATGATACATCATAAAACATGCGTCGATGGAATCAGAATCAGCAATTGCAATGAATTCTATCAATTTTGAGAGCATTTTTCTCTGAGAATTCTCCTTAAGAGTATTTAATTTCTCTTAATCCTTTTGCTAAAATTTATTTCTTCCGATTAGATCAAACATTTATACATATAAATCAACTTATGCTAATTTGTGACAGAAAAAAAAACTTTGAGGACCTACTAAGACTTTTAAAGGAATAAGATATATAAATAATGATACTAACGATATCCTAATATCTGAAAGTTTGGCTCTTTTTTCCTTATAGTTAGCAAAACTAGTGATGCTGCTATACATTTTTATATGAAAAAACTTCATCGAGCAACTAAATATTCGATTTCTGAAAAGCTCGCTTCCTTTTGTACACAAATTAGAGTGGATAAATTTTTCGGCAACCAAGCGTCTAGTGGAAACTTATTTTATGGATATTTCTAAAAAAACCTTACCACGAAACTATGGGTCTAAAAGCAATATCGAACCTCCTGTATATAGAAGTAAGAAATTTTTAGTTTAGTTGTGGAAAAAACAAATCAAAAAAAAAAGACACCCTTATAACCTTAGGATTGCTTTGAGTATAAAACATAAGAAAATTAAAAAATATGCTCAATGTCCAAACTGTTTTAGGAAAATTTGCTTAAAAACGCTAGGATTTCTTGACTAAGCACGTTTTTAAAGGTAAGAAAAAGAACGTTTTTAGTAAACTACAGGACTTCGATTATATCAATAAATTGAGAACTTTAGCGCAAGCCATATAAAAACCCAATATTTGTAAAGAATCGTTCAACCTAAGGTCACTTAAATAGCAATATAATATGTATAAATATGATATTTTACAGTTTTTATTTTGTTTTGAGAAATTGTAGAAAGCAATACCGCCAATATTTTACAAAGTAAGAATAAATTTGAGAAAAACGCAAATATGAGATCATCTAACAAAGAAAATATGGAACTTCAGTAGAAGTACTCGTAACAATTTGCCAGCACTTCTGTGTCTGTTTTCTTTGCTGCCCGGGCATGAGTTCACAAAAGTTAATGATATCAGGGTATGTTCAATTAAATCAAATTAAATTTCGGAAGAAGGTGCATTCTTGCAAGGAGAATATAGACAGGTCTCTCAAAGAACTTTTTGATGTGCCATTATTGTCGTACAAAAATCAAAAAGAGATCATGAATGTATGCTCTTGAGGGTTGGCAGTGTTTTACAATGCTCTGAAACATTTTTTAAATATCTAGTTTTCAATTTATTTTGTGAAAATAATATTATTCAAAATTCAATTTGCTCCAACTTCTGAAACTTTAACATGGAACCTGCGTCAGACTAAAAAAAGTAGATTTTTAAAAATAATAGATTTATCGTAACTAATATAAATACATATTAACTAGGGTTATAGTTAATTGAAAAACAAGATTTTTTTCATAGTACTCTAAGGCTCGATTAGCCCTTCTGTGCGTGACAAAAAAAAAAAAACACCTTTCCCAAGGTGACGGAGTATCTGGGTACCCCCATACAAATTGTATGAAAATTTCAAACTTTTTCGTTCGTACTGTACAAAACAACGACATTGAGCTTAACTTTTATTTTCACATGTCTCTTAAACATTAACATGCATTGGGGGATTCCCCTTTTCATAACATTTTACATCATTTTATGATGCATGACACAAAAACATTCGAGAATAACGCTTTGAATTTGTGAGTTTTATTCTTATTTTTGTGTGATCGCATTAAAATGAAGTGTTTTCTATCATTCCAAGAGATTCTTGGAAAATATGGCTCCAAATTTGGACAGAATACGTTTTAATAGATTCAATGCAGCTGAATTCAAGATTCGTCTGTTGACGAAGATGAATATGAATGTATTGACGAAGTAGCTTCAGATGCTGAACTTATAGGATGTATAGAAGCTGATGAGGACTCATATGATTCAGAAGATTTATAATTTTTGAAAGATCTAGGTTTTGAGCTTTGTAAGGCAAACATAAAACGACGCGCTGAAAATCCAATCATATATTCGAAGCCGTCCACTCGATCAGGACTATAGGACGTACTTGGACGAGTAATCCAATTGAACGAGAACACCCACGACCATAATTGAGATGAAAGTGGCCGCATTGCAATTATGCAGAAATGCAGAAAATCCTGTACATCTGTACCCATCTTCACATATGCACTATCTGTATGCAAGGTTAAATCAAAATTTTTTAAATTTCTTATATTCACATAACTACCAAATCAATTTATGGCTAACATTTCAAAACAGTTTGGATAAAACTTTGAAATTGGTAATTAGAAATGTAAAATTTGACTATTGGCTAATTAATACTAATTAATTTATTATTTAACAGTAAAATGCACATTTAAAGTCTGGCCGTAATTCAATTAAGGCACACTCTATCGGTAAACATATTAGCTAAACATACAAATAATGGAATAAATAAACGTATTTGTTATTTGGGCCTGCATTTATTTGATTAATGCCATTGTTGTTAGCTACACCATACTTCTGAAAGCCACATATTGCTGAAGTGGAATTATTTCAGCTAAAAAATAAATTCAATTATTTGCGACTACACATTTTGCTGTTCATTAATGCGATTTATTTGTCAGATTTGTTTGGTCCTCTAACAATTACTGGCAAATCGGTGGCATTTTTTTATCTAACTTTCATTAATTTAATGCATTTTAAATCATAGTAATTAGAAATAACTTTTATCAGACTTAAATTAAGTTTGTTTTGAATCTAAAATCATAAAAACTGCAAGGGATTTTCAATTTGGAATATATAGAGGTATATTAAATTTAAAGCGTGTTTTTTTAATTTCAAAGGAAATAAAGTCTTAAGTTCTTAAGTCTAGCTTTCTAAGTATTAACATATGTACTTACAAATATTAAAAATACCCTTTGCTTCCATATTAATATACCATTTAGCGAATTTTATATTTTACCTGCAAAGAGAAAAAAAAAGTATTTTATTAACAAAATATCAAACGTTAAACATAAAATTTTATGTCACACCATAACCACGCTACATACAAACAGCACATATACGCTATGAAGGAAAAAAAACACTTAAGGGGGTAGTTAGATACTAAATTTTTAAGATCATAAATTTTTTTCTTTTTGCAAACTTTGTAAAACATTACAAATTCTGTAAATAACCAGAAAAACATATAAAAATGTTGCCAACATTGTGTTGACAATGCAATGAGAATAAGACCAAAAACAAAAAAAAAAAAAAAATAGATATAACAAATTCAATTTTCCACATAAGAGTCAGCCAGGGACATGGGGTCATAACATAACATAATGGGTACTGCTATAGCTTCCGCCTACCCAACACTCCCACACTAAAGTATTTGCGTGTATTTTTCATTTTTTTTTTTTTTTTTGTTTTTACGACATTTTTGTGCGTAATTTTATGCGTAAACACGTCTCAATATAAATAGGTTTCATAGCCCTTACCAAAGTTATTTATTTTATCTGTGCTCCATGTGAACACTCGCGCTGGTATAAAACACCACCTGTACTTTGAACTTTTTGGTACTAAAAAATTGCAAACGCAGCATTGCATTAAAATGCGCGAGTCATAAATATATATGTATATATATTTTTTGTGTTTCGTATATTTGTAGTTAATAGTGTTTGTACAGTTTTGCCGATTTATATCCAATTTTATTACTTATTATTTTTATTAAAAGAATTCTTGTATTTTTTTATTGCGACATTGGAGATAACAGACACTAGTCAACATAAATTTATTTTTATATTTCTAAGTAGTTTTTTTTATTTAATTTTAAAAAGTTTTTGCAAATTGTTTTTTGTTTTTTAATGTGCCTTTAAATTTGTTGTCATTCTATTTACTTTATAAGAATTTCCATTACTGCATTTATATTTCTATATCTGTCACTTGATGTAAAATACAATTTTGCGTTACGTTTAAGTTTAAATTAAATTTTGTACATGGGGTCGCAATATACAAACATTAACTTACGCTTATTGTTATTAGGGTGGCACATTAAAAATAAAAGCATCAAAGTAACGCATATTGCAAAAGAAAATAATTGTTTGCTCAAAGTTTGTATTTTGTGCTTCTGACATTTTGAATTTTTGTAAATTTAAACTTCTGCCGTCTTTTTATTAAAAGGAACACCATTTTTATTGACCTTTATTCATAATCTTGATATAAAATATCAATTGGATAAGCCATAAATTAATACCATGTTTTTAGTACGCTATTCCTTTCAAAATTTCAGAAAGATCGGTAAAAATGGAGATGACAAACCCAAAAGGTCGGCAGAGATCCCGATATAAACGCACCATTTGATTTGTCTTTCACTACGGATTCCAACATCAACTCAACTCAATCCTGTGTGTGTTTAATGCAAAGACTATTAACTATTTTCAGCTATGTTGGAGAAACCTACTAATTTTGGGTCACTATTAACTATTAACTATTATTATTTTCAGCTAACTATTAACTATTTTCAGCTATGTTGGAGAAACCTACTAATTTTGGGTCACTCTAACATACATTTGCACTTACATACATATGTATGTATACACAAATTGCGTTTGTGTCATAAAAAAGTGGTACTTTGACTGTTGCTTTTGCCTCTACTATACTTTACTGCTGTTACTGGTTCCACCTTTTAACTTGATTGTCTTAGGAATTTTTGCTGTTACCTTTTATCTTGTAATGCATTAAAGTAACGAAGGAAAATAAGGGAGCTTGGCTGCTAACAAAAATGTAAGTGCAAAATGAAAATGTAACCACAAAACGTGTGGCAGACACTTTTATAAGCATAAAAAAGTTACGCATACACATGTGATATGTATGAATATAAATACATACATATGTATGTATGCATTGAGGTTTATACCACAAATGGCTATAAAATACCAAAGGACATAGACGGTATATAAATGCTCCCCAACGCTTTTATTCACTTTCCTAAATACGAGCACATTTATGTGAAAAAAAAATTATAAAAATTTTTTTCCACTTTTCTCAAATATGTAGTAGTTAAAAATTTGCTGCCAAAGGAGTTATAACTTTTTTTAACTAAAAAAAAATTAAAGGAACTTTTGTCTATTTAAAAAGATTTTAATGCAATTCCAACCAAGCGCTCAAAAATATGCACACTTATAAGCTCTTCAGATATTCTTGACACGTTTATTAATAGGCATACAAATACAAAAGCAACTCACTGACTGCTTACGTCAGAAGAAATACAAATTTTCAAAAATACAGCGACTTTCTGTCACTTAATTCACTTATTTATTATTGAATTCAATAATTACTTCAATTTGTTAAACGAAGTCGAAGTCAAAGGAAAATCAGCCAGCCAGTCATCATGAAATTTTTTTGCAATTCCTCTGCATGCCTTTACTGCATCTACTTTGTCTGTTTCTTTCCACTTTCTTTTGTAAACTTAATGTAAAAAAAATCGAAGGAAAAAATTTAAATTTCAAGCGAAAATTGTTTTTTTTTTTTTGTGATATAAGCGAACAATGCTGCTACTGACTGCTACAGTTTTTTTTTTGCATGATGAATTTAATAATGCGCTCTACAGTTGAATTTTTCTAATTCCAGTTTGGCAAAAACAATATTTGAGTAGTTTCGGTTTTGGTTCGTCCTTATGGTACTCGTATTGAACGGTAGAATGATATACAAACTTTAGTCTTCTAACTTTATTTGAAATCCTGAACACTAATTTTAAAAATAAAAATTCTATGAAAATAAAAATAAACAACCTGAGACAAATCTGGGCTTCACTTCATATAGGAAAATGCTTCAAGTTTTCCAAAAACTATTTTATTGCTCTTTTTGAAAAAAATTACATTTCATTTTTGTCATTGTTGCATTGATATTACTACTACCATAACTATCACTGTTGCCATTCTTGTGATTACTTGCGCAGTGTACATTGTTGTCATTTCGAATTTGCTCCGTCTTTGTATTTTTGTTTTAAATGGTCCCTCTTTTTTTTATTTTTCATAGTTTCATCTTTTTCGATTAAGTAATCGTTCTTTTTAAAAGAAGATTTGACATCTCTTGTCTCATTTTTGAAAAAATATGCAAAAGCAAGGGGGTAGCTTTAAAAGTCGTAGTTTATCTCTCTACCTACGACAGAACTTTGAAGGTATGATGCATAATCACATCTTACAACATTTGCTTGTACTTATAGCAAACACTACGTATTTATAGTTCCAAGTCAATGGCAAGTAAGCCCTACCCGACTAGAAAATATCGTTAGGCATAAATTAGGTCCCCATTGGTTTTGCCTAGCCAGAACGTTAGGGACAAGTGTGGATAGTAACGGTGTGCCCCTAATTTTCCTAAATAGGATTGTTCAACGCCCGCCTCAGTAGGCTTTCGTTGGGTTTTTGCACAAAGCCCTACACATTCTGGTTAGGCAAAAGCCAACAGAGGCATGCCTTTTACTAGCCGTAGTAAGGCCTAATCAGGCAGACGACAGGTAAACCTAATTTAGAAATTCCTTAAGATTGCCTAATTAGGCTGCTGCTAAACATTCCTAATTTAGGCTAACCTCGTTATATCCCAATTTAGGGCCGAATGTATATTTAGGCATGCCTAAGAAAAATTCTAGTCGGGTATTATCACATTGCTGAAATGGATTTCTCTAGCTTCTGTTCAGCCGGCAAGTTGTGGCTGCAAGTCAATCAATTCTGGGACTGACAGTTGCATGTTCGACATGCTGAAACCTAAAATCTGGAAGCGCTTTAGATCGACTCACAAACTTAACTGAGTAACCCTATGAACATGAACATGAACATGAACATGAACATGAACATGAACATGAACATGAACATGAACATGAACATGAACATGAACATGAACATTAACATGAACATGAACATGAACATGAACATGAACATGAACATGAACATGAACATGAACATGAACATGAACATGAACATGAACATGAACATGAACATGAACATGAACATGAACATGAACATGAACATGAACATGAACATGAACATGAACATGAACATGAGCATGAACATGAACATGAACATGAACGTGATATATTCATAACATCTACGTTGCAGCGTATACTAAAAGGATTCAAGCACCTCCTAGAACTGTTATCAATCCAGAAATAAAGAACTGACACCGCGCTTTGGTAAATTATTACGCCTAAGGCTACTGGCTTAGGATATTTGCTTATGCTGGGCAGAGATGATAATTCCTTACACATCTATCTCACAAGGACCTTTAACCCATCGTCAATGAGGTGGGGTGTAACAGGCCTACAAACAGAGACAACTTTCTCCTCGCATGAATATTCGACCCCTTGCTCTCAGTAGCTACGCACGCTCAGTCGAACGTAACACATGCAAATAAAAATACACAGGTAAACATTGCTGGGGTATGTCACATCCCACTTCATTGACCGCATGACTAAAAGAGAAAAGAGACAATTTTCTCCTGACACGAATATCTGAGCCCGTGCTCTCGGTAGCTGAAGATAAGACGTCCTACAAATGCCACAGCAACCACGCTTAACATATTGAAGGAAAAACACAGCGGTAAACACTGCTGGGGTATGTCGCACCCCACCTCATTGACCGCGTTACTAGATAACTTCGGATAAGAATAAGTACAACTCTGAAGAAATTTTTGAGGAACTACATAATAATGCATTCAGAAGATGATATTTTAAGTGCTCAAAAACAGGAACTAAATATACCAACGCCGACTGCATTCGGTCCATTTGCATGGAACATGAAAATTGTACTGCAAAAAAAAAATCCGCTTATTATGAGAAGTTTAATTCTGAAAATTAAGTAAATCTCACGCTCTAAAATAGCTTAGATTAGAGAGACTTGCTCCTCTTTCAAAATGAAGGGCTTATTTACAAAAATATTGAAATTTTTTGAAATAATTAAAATAAATTTACATACAAACAAAAAATAAACTTGTGGAACCAAGCGATAGGTTAAAGGTGAATAAAATTTGTGGACAAGACCTGTGCGGCTTGAAATGGTGTGTCTTAATAAGTAATTTAAAAAAAAATTGAAATCCAATTGTATAAACATTTGTATAAGACTTGTGAACTAATGTTCGTAGTAACAAAAGCTTTAATATGCAAACATTTAAAAGTGTGTTTTTCTTTGCAACAGAACACAGTGTTCGTACTAGTCATAAATAAAGGATATCTTGCTGTTAATTTGAGAGTGTTTTTATTTTATAATGAGTTAAATTTTTTCTTTTACCTTAAAAAGCCCACTGTGCGTTACACAGCTACAGCATTTGTTTTGCTACTTTTCAACACATTTTTGCTGGCTTATAAGTTCTTTGATTATTAAGTGAAAATATGCAGAAACATACTAACAGTGTGTTATTTTGGCTATTTTTTTTTTTTTTATTCTACTAAATGCTATTTATTTTCAATATTATATTAAAGAATAAAATGTTAAAAAAAAAATTTCCTAGAAATATGTAATCAATAATGTAAATAAAATCAAGTGAATTATTTATTGTTGCTATGAGAGTGTTTATTGTTGTTGTTATTGGCCCTATAAATATTGAGTCAAAGATGTAAGTGGGTGTGGCAGCGAATCTTTATTACTACATTGAGCGCAAAAAAAGCAATAAAAATGCGTCCTATATTTGTTTTTATTTTTTCCTTGATTTATTGTCGCTCCCCATTTTTTGTTAAAGCATTTCATCTCCTCCGCCACACATTTCAGCAATCAATTGAGACTGTCATTGAGGATTTTTTTTTCCTTAAGTCCGTGATAATAATTTTATTTTTATTCTTTAGGCTAGAAAAATAAAAATGGAATCAAGAAAAAAAAATATTATTATGAAAACAACGCACAAAAGGAACAACAACGCTGTTAGCGACGTCTTCTGTACGTCAAAAGCTGCTACAAATGCGCAGTAAATTGAGTTTAAGTGCCAAAAATTAAATTCCACTTTGATGCGCTCACTTGTCGTACAGCATTTGTGCGAATGTCAATGAAAAATAAAAAATTTTATTCGATAAATTTGAAAATTATTGAATTTGTTAAAGAAAATTTGCAGAAAAAAAGGACACTCTGTAATGAAAGTTGAAAATTGAAATTTGAGAAATATCGAAACTGAACTATGTTATTAAAGAACAACTCTGTTCGCCTATTAGAGAAAAAATTCTTTAATTCTCGTTGCATGCAAACAATTTCGTTCAGAAAAAAATGTATAAATAATTAAAATTAAAATCTTTTTAAATAAACAAATCCTCGAAAATTAATTACAAGATACAGTCGGGGAAAAAAAGTAAATAGCTTTAATGACGCTCAAAAACTATGGCTTAAAATGGCATTAACAACAATTACAACAACAACAACAACAGCTACGGCCTGCACAAAAGCTCCAATATAAGCCACATATAAAGCAATTTTCTGCTTATAAATTCATTAAAACGTACAAAAATATCCTCTGTTGATGATGAAAATAATGAAAGGATGCTGCAACGATTGGACAGCTTGAAAAATTAAAAAACAACAACCGCAAACAGGATATACACAGCGTCAACAACATTCAGCATAAATGGGCTTGAAGCCAGAAACAGTAGCAGGAACAGCAGCAACAACAACAATCTCAACAATAACAAACCCAACAACATTCGATTAATAATTGGCAAAAAGCCAAGAAGGCATAAACTCATGTTGCTGTATGGTTTGTTAGTTGTGGATAGACTGCATTAAATATGTAGCAAATACGTGAAGTAACAGCAACAGCAGCAGACATATTTTAAGTCCTTAAATCCTTGTTGATAGTGATGATGCTTGAAAAAAAAAAAGTGTATGAACCAAACCAATTAAAATTGTATGAAAATGTGAGAATAAGTAATTGGTGTGTTGAGAAAACTAAGATTTTTGTGGTTGTTAAACTTCTAATGCTTATGTTGTTTATAGGCATAATTGTTAGTATGGGAACATTTCTTGCCAAAACGAAAAGAATTGCAACTGTTGGTCTAGGATTTTGCTGATTTTAAACTTTTTTTTTCTGATGATTTAAGACAGTTCGACATAAGTCCAAATTTTTGATAAAAAAAAAAATGGATACTTAACTGTGTTGACTTGGGCAGCGTAATAACACGTTAAAGTTTAAAGCAGTTCCTGCTTCCAGTTTGTCCTTCCAATCTTTTATTAATTTTTCTGCATTTTTTCCTTAACTTCCCAGCTATTATTGAGTATTTTTTCTTGATTTCCAATTACATCTGCTACTGCAGCAGCATGAGAAGAGGCTGAGAGCGTGGCAAAAAACAATTAACCACAAGAAAGAATTTTTCACAAAAGCCATAGACTACAATTTGCCAGACTACCAGTTATTTGGTTGATTCTTTTTTCCTTTTTTCATTCATTTCATTTCAACCATTTATGCCTTAGCAAGGATATGCAGAAATTCTTTTTGCTTCGTCGACGTGTTTTATCGTAGTTCTTCTCTTTGTTTTGGTATGATGATGACGACGACGAGAAAGTCAAGTTTATGGCGTGAAGTATTATGCTTTTGTTTTTTTGACTCCGCAACGAAATGGCATTGTTCACTCGCCTGTGTTTGCTGTTGTTGTTATTGAAATTCTCTTATTTATTAAGTTTGTTTGCAATTTTCACACGCCCCTTTTTTCTGCGTCCACAACGTATTCATTCATTTATTGGGTGGGGTAACAAGTTGGTAACGGCAGCATTTATGTTTCACAATTGATGGAGGTACAAACTTCTTCAATTTATTTTAATTGAAAAATTTTCACTTGACTACCCCAACGCTTAAATGGAATTTAAGGATATACTTATCAAGTCAATCTTGATTTAAAATATATTAGAATTAAGCTTAAATCTAAGAAAAGCTTTAATATCAGTGAAAAATCAAATTCTTAGCTTAGCTTGCTTTAAATTTCCATTAAAATCTTTAACCATTTAATGCAGCTTCATTAAAGCGACAACCCTAAATTATGCAAAAAAAAAAAATATTAATCACATATTTAACTGCAGTTAAAGCCTGTTTTTGTTGTTGCTTTTAATTTTCCTGTTGATCAGCATCAAGTGTCAAGCATCAGCAGGCGCGTCATACAAACGAGCACAGCGAACGCGCGCGTCAGACGTCAAGCGTTGACGAGACAAACGAGCTATTTGAGTGTGTTTTTGAACGAGTCCACTTGTGTTAATTGAGTGTTTTTTCACCACTTCACACGTACAGAAGCAGCTCAGACACACATACACAAACATATGTATGTATAAAAAAAAATGGCGCACTCTTACAAACTCATGTATGTTAGTTTGTATATGCTACACACAATGCGACACTTTTAATGCTTTCGACAATTATTTTTCATTAAATTTCTCATTGATTTCGATGGCGAAAAATATTATAGAAATTTGGGAAATTGAGTGAAAAAAAAGGAAATGTCGAAAGAATTAAAAAGAGATGACATTTGTACCGCTGTATAGGAATTTGAATTTATTTTTTGATGGTTATTTATTTAAAATAGTTCAGTACATAATATAAACATACAAAACTTTAAAAGTCATATTTGGCCATAAAGAAAAGTTAAAAAATTTTGGGTACTTCACACCCCACGTCTTTGGCGGTGCTACATTTCTGAGTCTCATTGATGACGGATTAAAAAAGAATACTCTTCTGTAACAAAAATAATGACAAAAGTGTTAAAATCTTTCTTCAATCAAAAGTTACATTTCAGTATTCTTATCCTTCTCGCATGGCCTCTTCATACATACTTAATTAAAAGTGTCAAGAAAAACTTCAAAATAGAATTAAGTACATAAATATATACTTATACCAATAAAAATTTTTTTTAAATTTCAAGTTTAACTTCTTCTAACTGAAGAACATTCTTCTATCATACTGTGCATCAAAGGACATGTTTGCACACTGAATTGTCATCTTGTTTGCTTGTTTGTTGCTTTTGCTTACATGTTAGCTTGCTGTGTTTGTGTGTGCGCTCCGGTGTTTACCTAAAGGATGCAAGTATGTATAAATTATTAAGGATTTGCTTGCTTGTGCCTTGTCGGTCGGGTATTTTCATGTTTATTTTGTGTATAAGAACAAGTAGGCAGACAAGTGTCTTTGTTGCTCTTCTTGTTGTTGATTGCACATCAAAGCAATAGATCCTTTGATGTTTTCTGAGAAAAGGCAGCAAAAAATTAGCAGTGCTTTTGGAGCAGAGCCGGCAAGTGCACAAACCGGTAAATATTTAAGAAAAAGACTTCATTAAGAAGTGTTTTTTTTTAAAAAATAAATTTATAATTTCAGTGACAATACACAGAGTGAATGTTAATTTGAAAAATTATTTTTTTTTTCAATAAATAGTTTTCGTTTTTTAGAGTTATTGTGAAGCAAAAAGTTTAACGCTATAAAAAAACTAATAAAACCTAACACCAATTCCAACTGACCACTTTCAACTGCCAAAAACAAAAAAACCAAACCAAATAGCACCGTCTTAATTAATGTCAGCCACAAAAATTTGCCTCACATTAAACGTTCATAAAAAACGGATTTTAATTTTCTAATTACGACAAGAAATTAATTTTACCCTTACAATTATAAGGCGCTATTTTTTGCATACTTCATCGACGCACGCGTGCTGCAGCGTCCTCACCAAAACTCATAAAACATTAAAGTATTTTTATGCTTTTTACGCATTAACTTTTACTTTACGACTATCAATGGCAGCCGCTGCCGCTTCCGTTTCCGGTCTCTTTGAAATAAAAAATAAAAAAAAGGTATTACGTAGTCAATAAGGAGTTATGTCTGCTAAAGGTAATAACGGCACGTAGATAATGCAATGAAAGCACATAACAAAAAGGTGCAGAACTAAGCGACTAAAATTATATGGCATCAAAGAAACAGCAGTAGTAGCAACAATAACCATGCATCATAAAAGTTCAGCGCACCCTATTCGATATGCACGTTTTATGCTGCGCCTAGTACTACTACTACTACTACTCTTTCAAACATTACAACGCAGCATATTTTTTTTTTTAATCTTTTACTATTATATAAATGTGTCCTTTTTTGTAAGTGAGTATGTTAAGTTTCAGCATAAGTTTGCTACATCTTATACAAGCAACTGTGAAGAAAGGAAAAGCTGGATAGGTTTGTGTGAAACTATAAATATTTGCGTTAACCCGTCGTCAATAAGGTTTAGAAATGTTACACGGCCAATGAAGTGGGGCGTAAAGTACCCCAAAAATTATTAACTATGTTTTGTCAAAGATGACTTATAAATTTTTTCTATATTTATTTTGAAGTTTTATACATATTATGTACTGAACTAATTTAGATAAATAACCAACAAAAAAATTAATTGTTAGATTGATTTAATTCAAAAAATTCATAGCGTTCTTATTAAGGCGAAGTAAAATTAACAGTTCGCCAAAATTCATATTACTGAATACAAATGAACACTTTTCATAAAGTTTTACTTCTTATACATAAAAAGCAAACAAAATAATAATTTCATAAGGATATTATTAAGTGAAGATTTACCGGGTGTCCCATTTTAACTTACACAGCTGAATCAGTCAAAAAATTGCAAGTCATTCAAGAAATGCTTCAAATAAAAGTTGGTGGGTGTCAAAGGGCTGATCCAGTCATGACCTTGACCTACATTTTCAAGGTTATTTGAAGGTCAACTTTAGATCTTCAAATGGAAACACCTATTTTTGACCTCGGATTCCGGCGGAGCACAAAATTCTACGTTCAGATAGGTATTTATGTTAGAGGTCAAAGTGACCCATGAAGGGCATTTCAAGGTCGAATTCCCGTTTGGTGCAGCAAAGCTGCAGCCAGTTAACGCAAGATTATGCAGCGGTCCAGCCAATGATTACTAGCTTTTCTGCACCAAGCGGGTATTCGACCTTGAAATGACCTTCAGGGGTCACTTTGACCACTAACTAAACTTTTGACTTATTCAGCTGAGTAACTTAAAACGGGACACCCTGTATGTACATATATGAAAGTAAGTTAAGCTCTCATAATATACGGATATTTTTTGCAGTAAAGGTTTCATGTTCCATCCAAATGAACCAATTCCAGTCGTCGCAGTAGCATCTTGTTTTCCGTTTTTGTACCGGGAGATTTTGTCTTCTGAATGCCTTATTTTGTAGTTACTCAAAAAATTCTTCAGAGCTTCTACCTTTTCTCTTCCGAAGTTTTCTAGTAACGTGGTCAATGAAGTGGGGTGTGATATACCCCAACAGTGTTTACCTTTGTGTTTTTCCTTCAAAGTGTTACCCTCGACGAAGCGTGTTTGCTGTGCCAGCTGTAGGATGTTTCGTTTTCAGCTACTGAGAGCACGGGGACAGATATTTGAGGGATCACGTGGGGTTCGTCACACCCCAGGTGTGGCAGGTAAAATAAAGTTTAGTTTGATACAGTAAATTTGAGATTGATAAAGTAAAGTTGAGAAGAGAAAATAATCTTTTTGGATGAGAATAGCAATAGCACATAGTCAGATCGTCTTTGCTTGGGTAAGACAAATGAGAGATTATAGAGTTTGTCCTTAGAAAAGAAGCAAATTTCCTAACGTGGAGGCACAAAATTAAATACATATTCACGTTGCCGATCATATGGACTTCCAAATAGCTGCATAGTACATTAAGATATAAAGTGTGAAAGTGTTAGGTCATATCTATTTAAAATTTTTTATGTTTTTTTTTCACACAGCATATAAAAATGAAGTCCTTCATTTACCTGTAGCGACTTTTAAAGCTACCGTCACTGACTGCTCTTAAATTAAAGTAAGAAAAAGAATTTTTATTTTAATACACAATTCCTTGGGGAGTCACAAGCAACGCTTTCATGCATTTACGTATTTTATTTCGTAAATGTAAGTATTTGTCTGCCAAGCAGGAAAAAAGTAGTGAACTGAAATTTTTTATCGACTTGGAGTATACTGATTATTGTTGTTTCTGAATGAAAACATAAGCAACATAATCAGTAGACTATTTGCTATTTCCCAAGAATCAATAACCAAGAACCGCAAGAACGCAATCAAATTTTCAGTAACTAAAAGTATGCAACAGAATTTTTATGTTTACTGATATTTCTTTTTTTTTTTGTTTATTTATTTATTTTCTTTCATTATATGCCAATAATTTGACTATTATATTTTTATTATTTTGCATCGCTCGCACACTTTCTCGCTGGGTGCACACATGTGCGTAAGTATATTTCTGTGTGCCAATGTAGCACAAATGAATATGAAAAAGATGGCAAACCACGGCAACATTTTAATGCCATTTTTGGCGCCATTTTCTTCTTCATCCTCTTATTGTCTGGGGTCGGAGCTACATTACCTCAGAGATTTGTGCAATTTTTACAAAATTATAAATGTTTATTTGTGTTGTAAGCACAATATAATAATAAAATAAAAAATACATAATACAATGGAATTTGTATAGGCTTTATCTTTAATTTGTTGCGTATGTTAAGGCGTTGTGGCACATTTTCATTCTTTTTTTTTTATACTTTTCAAATAAAGAGTTTTTTAAGTTTTATTGGAAAAGTAACTTTTAAACATAAGCCGCTCATGTAGTTTCTCTTTTTTTTATTTTTGCTTTGAAAAGGTAACCAACCATTAGTGCGCGCATTTGTGAAGCTTTCCCCCGTTTTTATGTCCTGCGTGTGTCTCGCGGGAGTCAACGCTTGTAAAGTCATACGCCTCAATGATTTTATCTGCCTAAGACTTATTATATATTATATGATTTTGTGTTGTTGTTTGTGTAATACACTTACAATAATCAGAAAATGTTAAGAGTTGTTGCGGTTGTAAAAAGAATACTCCACTTATGTTGTCTGTTTTTAGGAGTCAATAAAATACCAAAGGCACAGCATACAGTAAAAGCACAAACTGTAAGCACAAAATTTATTTAGCACTGTTTTCTTATATACCTACCGAACATATAAAACTAATAAATATTTACCGGTTTTTATGCTTCACTAGTTAGGCGTGATTTCATTTTATGAGTCAGCCAACTATAAAATTTATATACCATACATTAAAGGATGTCTTATTATGGTCGTTTTTCGTTTTGTTTTGTAGTTGAATTGGACTGTTATTTATTGGTTATTTTGTTGCCGGAGGGATTTGAATACTTTTGAAAACGTGAATGTGCGTCTTTTGTTTTCGCTTTAAAGATATTTTAAATTGTAACAGCATCAGATTGAATCGAAACGCTTAAAAGTATCGTACTTTATTCAAAATTATCAAAAAATTGAAGAAGAAGTTAGAAATTATCTAAAGTTATTATCGAAAGGTACATGAAATTCGTATAAAATAATAAAAAATTCGCACCAAAAGAAGCAAATGGTAGAACCTTTAAGTCAGCCAATAAGGAAACTCGCACATGAAGTGAAAAATTTGCAACATTGCCTCATCATAAATAACAACAATATATGTATGTATACGACAATTGTTTCAAATGACATATGACAATATCAAAACGTTAGTAAATGAAAGAGAAAAGTAAAAAGTATTTGAAACATTCTGTCGCCAGTCAAAGCACCATAAAAAACATCTGATTGTTTGAATGTGTGCGTTGTATGTGCTTTTTTAGAGCCACATATTTTGCAATATGGCTACGTTAATGGCCGCCATGACAGTTGTAATGTATTTTTTTTTTCATTCGTTTCTACCATTTAAGCCATTTGATTGACTGTCAATTGAAGTTGCCGTTTTATTGGAAAATATGGCAATAGACCGACATTCATTTGCAACAGGTGACAAGCGCTTGAATGGCATACTGACTGTGCAACTATGTGTCATTGTCAATGCTGTTGCATGGGACTGAAATTTAGTATTGCACATGTTATAATTCAATGGTGACTTTACATTTGGTTCATTCTTAAATATTAATAGAGTTTAGCTGCTACTAAACAATTGCACTTCATACTTCTTAAAATAGTTGCATTCCAATGACTATTTTCGACCTTTACCTAACGATTGATGCAAAAAAAAATTTTTTTTGATCCACCCTAAAAATTCTTTTTTCTTCCAATCGAGAGGGAATATTCGAAATTGGCTATTGGACATCACTTAGGGCGGCTCCGGACCTTGGAAAGGATCGTTTTGGACACTTTTGGTCCTTTCCAAGGTCCGGACCCGACCTAAGTGATACGCAAAAGCCATTTTCGACCTTTCCCTATCGATTGAATCAAAAAAAAAAAAAAATTTTTAGAAAATATTTTTAATAATATTGTAGTGCACAGAAGAAAAACCTTTTTAAAACCTAAACATTCTACGACTTTTTTGACTTGATATATTAAGATACTTAAGCTTTTAGAGCGTTTTAAAATACCTCTGTTAAAAAATACAAAAAACTGTTTGCTATAAAAAGTATTTTGTACAAAGGATATTCATATTCATTGGCGTTATAAATAATTAAAAAGGTCTCTTCCTTTATGTTGGTACACACGTTTAATTTTAATTAACATAATTAAATTAACTGTCTGCAAAATTGACAATTTACATAATTTCACTAATTGAAAATTTCCCCTAATTAAATAACAATAATAATAATTAAAATAACAATGATAGCAATTTTGGGCAAAAAAAAAACAAAAAAACGCCAAACGAACTTGATTGAGTTGTATCGAGTGTGTTCATTGAGAAATACCCCAAGGATATGAAATGTCAGTCAATTGACGATGATGATGATGAAAATATACCAACATAGTCGTATGATACGTAATAAATTTTTAAACACTTCTAACAATGCAAACAAACATGACACATTGAAATAACAATGGCAGTATACAGCATATAATAGCATTAATTAAAAATAATGTTGATATATTGAATGCACAAAACAATATAACGTGTATTTTTATAAAAACGAAAATGTAATGAAATATTTAAAATTATTGATTACAACTGAAAGAAAAATATTAATGAAATTTATATTTCAAAATAGAGAGAAAATTTAATAAACTAAATATAAAAAGGTAGGAAAATTTTTTGCACGAAGTTTTCACTAATTAAATAATGCAACGTAGAGGCCATTGGTGATTTACATATTGTGAATTATATATCTTTTGTTTAAAGTCCATTTAACTATTAAGTACTACTCATTTCTCTTCTTAAAGTAGCAAAACTATTTAAACCACTGCTGTCATTTTGTAGGAACTATGTTTTTGTTTTATATTTACCAGCAACACTTATATATTTCCGCAATTTTAATTTGGGAAATTGAAAATCTTTTTATCATGTGACATTTTTATGTTTCCCCACAAAGTTTCACAAGCAGTTCATAAGTGAGTGCTTCGTATTCGTACTGCTATACTCTGGAAACATTAAATTAATGAAGTTGAACTGGCAAGTTTGTGGTCAAGATACTTTTATCACAGACACAAGCTATCACACACACAGGCACACATACCTGCAACTACATATCACATGTATGCATTCAGTTTGAAAAAAAAAAAAAAATGATTCAACAAAAGTAGCACCAGTCACACATGACACATAGAGAGACGACGACACATCTGCATGACCACACGCAGCGACAGACTCATAACTCTGGAATACGATGACTTTTCCAGAGAAAATTTACTCACTTAACCGATTGAGTCTCATAAAATTTTATAAGTTGAGACCATAAAATATTTAACTGCAATTTAGTTATGTATTTTATATGACGTTTTTTTTTAAATTGAATTGACTGCAAGAAATTAAAGTGACAATTTCTTTACGCTTATTAAATTTACTGAAGAGTACAGTGATGGAATTTGAGTTTTGTGTTTGCATATCAAATCGAGCTCAAATGTATAACGAATTTAATAAAAGTTTACTACAAATTTTTGAAACTTTGCCAAATCGGTTTCAAAAAAAAAAAAATAGGATTGCTAAAAATGGTTCTCTATCATTTTTAGTGTCAAATATACTCACTTGAAGTCGAATATATTGAAATTTTTTTTTTTTTTTGCATGTGCACCTTATTTAAAATTAATATAATAAAGTGCAGTTTAATGAAGAAAACTACAGAGGATATTTCCTTTACCACAGCTTATCAAAGTTCAAAAACTTACTTAATATATTGAGACTTAGCTAACAGTAAAGTAATTTGATTAATTTCCTTATGTGGTTCTAAAGTATTTGCTAAAAATTTCACCAGTTCATTTTCTGATTAAAAAACTGTTGTGAAATTTGTAGTTTTTGTGGGAAGGTTCAGATTCTTCAAGTTACACGATCAGTCTTACACCGATTTTTGCACCAATTTTATACCAATGTTAAGCGCAATATACCTAAAATTACTTATGACGGAAGGATTGTGGTAGTAGTGATGCTCGTGTTTTGAAAATTGCCAGCACGCAGTCATATATTTTTCCTTATTATATTCATATATATCAAAAATTTACGATTTGTCAAGGACGCTGCTAATATTTTAAGAAATCTAAGGGCTCGGATAACCACGAATGTATATGAAAAAACCGAATGTTCAAAAAATCATGAGGTGAAAGAACTCTACGCAAGGCACATGTCTGGTAACACACTCTTTACAAAGCCTTTATAAGATACATTAGCAAGTCTCTTGAAAGGTACTCCTCTTCAGAGAGGTACACGTCTTTATACTTAGTACGCCGAATGGCTCGTATAAGTCCCTATAAATATGATATGTTGTGTTTCTACTATTCCTTAAAATGTCTTTAAAAGAAACTACAAAATCCTTTCTGCGACTGGGTTATATACGAAAAAAATATAAGAGAGTGTGCAATTGGATCGAACAATAAAAGTGGAACTTTCGCATTCATATAAAGGGACGTCCATTAATTACGTTAGCTAAAATAGGGAGGGAGGGGGTCCGGAAAAATCTCACCAAATCTCACCAAGGGGAAGAGGGTGTCAAAGAAAACCTCACGTCAACTTTTTAATGCATAGAAGTCACATTAAAAATTAGGAGAGGGAGGTCCGAATTTTCAAAAAAACACCTCACATAATTAATTGATGTCCCCTTAGACAAGCGAGTGGGTACAATCTTGTGAAATACATCGAAGGAGTTGGAAAATTTTGATATAAATCGAATAACATCGAAAAGTCAATTAAAGTCGGACAGTGTTGAGTGGTATCGAAATATGTCGATAGAATCGACAAAAGTCGAATAGTACCGAAAATGTCATGAAGTGTTGACAACAATAAGAGAGTATTGAAAATCATCTAAAACGTTCATAATAATCGAACACTGTTGGGATTTATTCAAAAGTTCGATGTACATATATCATAGATCGTAGAAAATGGCATACCACAGCCATAGCACAATTATTGTAAAATATATAATAAAATCGATCAAAATCCAGAAGCATGGAAAGGTCGTTAAGACAGCTTAAATACTGTCGAAGAACATTTGAAGAATAATAAAAGCTTACGAAAAGGTCAAAAATTATCGGAAAAGTCGATAAGAGTCGAAAAAGATCATATTTTAAAGAAAAATGTCAAAACTGATTATTCATTGAAATCAAATAAATTTTTCCGTAATGACAGATGAAAAAGAATCAGTTATTTTCAGCTCCATTTACGAAAAAATTTTCAAAATTTTATTCTTTAAAAAGATGAAAACTACGTCTCTCAAAATGTAGCTTTCTCGTAGAGAAGTTTAAATAACTAAAAGGCTTCATAATGATATCCAATACAATCATATATTGTGCTCTATGGGGAATAATTTGGTGCAGTAAGACTTTGATTCCATGTTATTAAAGTCAGGATTAGAATCTAATCTGCAAAATCAAAAATATCGTTTTAAACAATATAAGGGTGTTTTTTTGGGGTGATTTCAATTGGAGTAAAATGTCAAAAAATGTTCATCAAATCTATGCTGTCTATGATGAGTACTAAAAAACTTACCATCAAGTTTCTATATAAAAAAGAGAATTGTTTAAGGGATTGTGCAGTTGATTTATTTAATTGATTTATTTATATGCGAAATCGACAAAATATCCACAATATTAATAAAAAAAAACCAAGGAAAATTCTTTAAATAAAGCTGGCAGTCTGCTTGGAACTTCTATTAATATTTTTCACGCATTCCAGATGCTATTGCTCAACGTCAGCTAATCAATTTTTCAATATAAGCGTGTTTTAGCTTTAATATTTTTATGTAGGATTGAGGTTTTATCAATGGCAGAATATCTTAATAAAACTGGCTTAACCAGAGTGAAATTGTTGCACACATCTTTATGCTTTTATTGGGGATTACTTTTATTGTTGTTCGTTGTGTTTTTTGTTTTGTTTCAAGTGTGCATTCATTTTATTATTATTATTATTTTTTTTTTTTTGATTGACAGTTTTCCAATTGTCTGTCTGTTCTGACTGTGTTTCTACCACAAACCTTTCCATTGTAAGTGCAATCAGTTAAGTTCTCATTTATTTTTATAGTATCGGTAGGAAAGTTTGGAGGCTGCTGAACAACTGTATTGCTTAAAATGTCGATCAATCAATGAGAGCAGAACTGAAACACATCAAATATTTTATGCCACTTTTTTATTTTTTATTTTTTATTTTTTAAAAATTTATTTATTTTTACTCAACAGTCAGTAAATGCAGCATGGCAATTCATATGCTAAATTGTAATATACTGACAACGGAGTATGATTTTGTATGTTATATGCGGATATCGTAAGAGATTTCTTCATTGCACTTGTCTGTCTGTCAGCTCTTTCATATGTCAGCTGTCGTGTCGTTTGAGCATTCAACTTATTTCAGTTCATTGCTTTATAAATATTTTGAAAAATCTATTAGAAATTCAAAAAAATTTTTAATATACTACATACTAAGCTACATAGGATGCAATGTAGAAATATGTTTTTAAAAATTTTAAATACCAGGAAAGTAAACCATATAATTTATGTAAATTTCTTACAATTATAAGGAATCTTTACTTTCAATTTAACAAAATTTGAGTTAACAAAGGCTAACATTTAAAAGAAATATTTCTTTTAACTTAACTTGTAATGATATTGTGTATCGACAAGTTAAATTCCGCTAATTGAAAAAAATTCTGCTATATCCTTTAAAAATTTCCTTCCCTAAGGAAAATGCCATTACTCCTTGCTGCATTGGCCTTTCGTAAAAAAAAAATAAGCTGCAATAAGCAGCAAGCAACATTAGCTGCTATCAACAATGCTTTTATCGGCAACACCACCATAACATCCGCATCAACTTCATCAACGCCAACATTGAATATCAAATGCTAACATTGATTGGTGTCAGCACATACACACACACACAATTCATTACTGCATCTTTTGCTACAGCTTATGGTCACCGAAATATATTGTCGACTTTGTCGTCATCACTAATGACACTTTTCTTGAGCAGCGAAAATACCATCACAAACACCATCATCAGCATTATCAGCATCATTTTCCACCAGCTTTAAGCCATCAGTGGCTGCAATATTATATTTCAAGCAATTCCTAAGAGTGTCTGTGTTAAAAACATCTTTATCGATATCGTCAAAAATAAATGTTGGACCCAGTAGGAAAATTGAATAAAACTGAGTGAAATATTTTTATAAAAAAAATTGCAAAAAGCTTTAAAGCAAGTAAATGAGAAAGCGTCTAAAATACCCTTGAGCCAAATATCTTAAGAAAAATGTGCAAAACTTATATTTCGATAATGTTTTGATGAATTTTTATTCATATCATAGCTCAAACTTTTGAGCAATTTGCAATTTTTTTTTCTATTTCTACTTTAACAACAATTTATAAAAAAATCGATTTGAATTATAAATATTTTCAAGAAAAAATATATAATTCCTACTTGGCATACTTATTATACAAGTTTTAAGAAAATATTCCCTTTCGTTCCAACCAATAGCAATTTGTATGCATCTCTTAAGCGCCCTTAACTTACCTGTCTTAAAATTTATCTGACGCTTTCTTCCCTCTCTCTCACTTTGTCTTTTCTATCGTTGTCTTCAATATTGTTGTAATTTTAATCCTATCTTTCTCATTGACATCGACTTTGCTATAACTTTTGGTATTCTTCTGTGTTTGAACTTCTCATTATTAGCACGACGACATACATTAATGTCATGTCAGCCCCCAAACACCGTATGGTGCTATATGTTGAGTATTTTCAGTCTTATAGTTTTGTCACTTTATAGTGACTACTTTGGCAAATATCAAATACCGCAAGCTAAACCAAATCAAACAAAACCAACCATGCAGTCAGCGAATCATTACCGTGTGTTCTGCAATCCTTGCTTCTAGGCATCCGCTTTCAATGTTCTTGCCCATACAGTGTCACTGCTATCTTTTTTTTTTTTTTTTGTTTATAGAAACTTAGCTTCCATAGTTATTTGCATTAAGGATTTTACATGTCGATTTAGCAATTTATTTTTTGTTTTTTGCTTTAACCTTCTTTCAGGTTTCTGTCACTATCTCAGCGTCCTGCTTGCGATTTCAATACAAAATACTGTGACTTACAGTGGGAGCAAGTGACTTAATGGTAAATAATGATCCGTATGATTTTAAGTTTTTTGGTTTAATTTTTTATATATTATCTTTTACTTTTAATTTCTTAATTATTTTTTCCAATTCAAATTTTTAGTTTATAATTTAAAATTTTTCGTATCTAATTTTTTTTTAATAATTTTAAGTTTTTCAATATTTATTTTTAAGTTTTTAGTTTTATTTTTTTTTGATTCATAAATATTTAATTTTTTATTTTTAATTTTTGTTTAATTTTAAATATTTAATTTTTTTTATTAATTTTTAGGTTTTAATTTGTATTGTTGAGTTTTTAATTTAAAGTTTTTAATTTTAAATTTAAAATTTCTAGTGACTAATTTAAAATTTTAAGCAATTCGCAATTTTTAATTTTTTTTTTTGAATTTTTAATGTTTTTCTTTAATTTTAAATTTTAATTTGCAATTTCAAACTTTAATATCTCAATGTTTTTTTTCTAATGCTTATTTATATTTTATAAATTTATTATTTAAATCTTAAGGTTAAAATTCATAATATTTCATTTTAATTTAAGACTTTCTGTTTTTTAAATTTTAATCATTAACTATTAATATTTTTTTTAAGTTTTAATTTCCAGCATTAAAATTTCAAATCTAAAACATTACTTTGATAGAGAAATATTTGTTTTGCCCACTGTCTATCATTACCACTGACAGCATCATTTCGTACAATTACATCCCTTCTCACTCTCTTTGCGTGTGTGTTTTCACCTCTCGATTGACGCTTGTCTTTGTCATTTTGTATGCTACATCACATACTAATACCGACCGACGACTTTTTAGTTTGGTATTTACTTAAGTCTTCATTGGGTTCTTTGCTCCTTAATTTGCTGATCCTTTACTGCGGATGTTGCTGTTGTCTGTGTTGCTGCTGCAGTTGATTTTCCTTATAGCCATATTATCTTATTGGCTTAAAAGTCTTGACATTGTTTAGCTGTTGTTGATGGTGATGTCGATACACTACTTGCTACTGGTCTGTTCAGATATTTTATCCAATACTCTCTTAATAACTTTGGGCTATGATGTGGTCTTTTGGTAACCTTTATTTTAAAGTCCTTTATATTATGTTGGTTTTCAAGTTACTTTTACTTTTTCATGGCATGAATGCTGCAGCATTAAAAATTGTTCGTTCTGCCACTATTTCTGTTCTGTTAGATACATCAGATTTTATTTTGTCCTTTTTATTATGGCGCTCATTCGTTTTCATTTCCGGTATGTCGTTCGTTGTGTAATTAGCGTAATATTGTTAAGTTAAATTAAAATTGACTGTTTATAGTAATTTGATTGGGCAATAATTTGATTGGGCAATTTTTATAGATTTCAAAAGGATAGAATACAATTAGTGGTAATTAGCCTTAAATAGTATAAGAATCGCTGTGGTGATTTGTCTGATTAAAAAAAAAATAAGCTACAATATGGCTGCCATGAAATTTCAAAATCCTAATGTCCTTATTCAAAAACTTTACATTTAGTTTTTGACAAATTATTCATCGATATAGGCAATTTTTTTTTAAGAAAAATAACTTTTTTTTTTGGAATGATTTTTGTGTGAGTTTTTATGGAAATTACAAAAAACTTCATAAGATTTTTCATATAATTGCTCCCAATTCAGTAAATTTAAATTTGTAAAATTTTCCTAACCAAATAATTTAATGGTTCATTTCCAAAAAAAATCCAATCTTTTGATCAAATATAGCTTAAACAATTTTTTAAACACACAAAAGTCCAGCGTTTATATTGTTTGACTCATAACTGGTTGATAAAAACTGATTGCCAAACGAATATTGATATGAACCCTAGTTGTAAATGATTAGCATCTTCTTAAATTTTTTGAAAAAGAAAACAGAAAAAAATAAGCCTGGTTATAAAGTTAAGACTCTACTATTAAACACTTGAAAATATAATAATTTGTAAACGGTTAACATCAAATTAATTAAGCCCCAACGCACTTCATGATAAGCAAACGCACACAAAAGTGTGAAACGATTCGGTTCATGGTTGATAATCTCAACATTATTTGATAACATGGCATAAAAACGTGCACTCTTATCACTTGAAGTACATACATACATACAAATTACTCGCCACTGTACCTAACCGCCTTATTTTCTGACTGAAAGGTAGGTAGTACATTGTGCCGATATCGCTACGAAGCAGTTTGTTTATTTTTTATTTTCTTTTTTCAATTTATGGGTCAGCGATAAATTTGTTATACCCACTCGTGCTCGTCATATATGTATATATAGCAATTTGATAATAAAAAAATATAAGAAAATCACAGTAAAAATTATATTACAAAGTTATGGCAATAGCATGTCTTTGCTACTGCAGTGGTTTTGTAATGATCCAAATTTATTTTCTACTCCAATTGCTAGAAATTTAATACCTTTTTTCAAATGCATTTGTTTAAAATAACTGCTTTTTGTCGACTAGTATCGCCGGCGACGTTGTTGGCGTCTGTGGTTTTAATTTTTTATTTTTTTTTATTACAATTATAAGTGTCAAATTTGCAATAACTTTTTAATAAAATTCATGTTAACTTTATATAGCATTTGAGCGGTACTGTATAAGGTAAAGTGTTGTCATAAATCAAATTGATTTTCACATTACTAAAAATGAGATAACTATGAAAAGGGACTGATTTCAAAAAAAAAAATAGTTGCGTTACTTTTGATTTGTAGAAATAGCTGCTACTAAAAATTTTAAATTGTTCGGAAAACGATATATAAAGACTTTTCTTTCTCAGGAAAATATGGCTGATAATATTTTAAGAAAAATTTTTCGGCAGTTTTTACAATAAAATTTGCACAAATTTGTGCAAAATTCACAAAAAAAATTATCTGTAGAAAGTTTAGTTTTTTCGCACTCAGAGTTTCAAGCGCAAATTTACCCTATAAAAATACTATATAAAAATAAAAGTCAACATAAAACATGTATCAATTACATATAATTTGTACTTGTATTAACTTTAAATCGGCATTTTTTTTTTTTTTTTTTCGACGGCAACTTAAAGTTTTATGTTACTTCACACTGCTAACAACACTGGCGGCACTTTTCACTTGTTAACTGAAGCAGAAATTTTAAGTAGTCAATCTATATGTTTTTTTTTCTTAAGCTTAGATGATGGATGACGCGTCGTATTGGTTTTTATTATATTTTAATTTTCTTAAAATTTATTTATTTAGAGAGCATAAGTACATACATACATATGTTTGGTTTGTTTAACGTACCTGCAAAGAGAAAAAAATTAAAAAATATTATTTATTTTATTATATTTTATATGATTTGTATATGTGAACACAGAGATGCATACATACATAAATATAAAATTGTATATATTAAGATTTTGTAATAGTTAACAAATAGCGTGTTTGATATAGCCGAAATTAATATTTGGTGGCATAATAGATTTCGTAATTTAGAAAGTATTATAGATATTATGGGACTTTCTTAATATAAAATTGATAACAACACTGTGTAAAAATGGGAGACTTAAATTGTGGAGCAACATCAACTTAGGGTACCTTAGAGTTGCTGAGCACGACTCTGACATTAAGTTTGGGCCTACATGTCAGCGTTTTAACCCTAGTGGGACGAGAAAAAATTTGATAATATATGGATGGCCAGTGGTACAGGTGTACCACCATGTATTGTTCGCTTGTAAAAATAAGAATTCGCAACCGATCGGGTCGTTTCTGAGCTCAAATTGTATCTCCTAAAAATCTGGCGTTGAAGGTTGACAGAATCCAACATGATCGGTTGCGAATTCTTAGTTTTACAAGCGAATAATACATGGTGGTACATGTGTACCGGAGCAGTAAATAGGTAAAATAATGCAAATTGCTTAAAAATGTATAGAAATGATGGGCCGAAGTTTTCAGAAAGAACCAGATCTCCAACTTGAAAGAACTCTGAGATATTTGATTTCAAATGTCAAAAGGTACACCTGTACCACCTCTGTCCCACTAGGGTTAAGAACATGGTAAATTGACATGGCTACAAACGCTTTTCAGTGACTTGTTTTATTTCAAGTCTGCTTTATGTATAATTTCAGACAAAGTTGCTCCTCATAAAAGGACAACAAAATCCATATACACTAACCTTTCAGTGCCACTTCTTAAACACCCTATGGAACATTTTAGTTAAATTTTCTGAATTAATTCTTATATGGGACAAATGACGAACAGTTTTTACGCAAACATTAGTTTGTGAACAATAACCTTGTCAAGCAGGGACCGTAACGATTATGAATTTTATGATAGAAATCACTGTGATCGATCGAAAAAAATAGAAATTAAAAATAAAGATTATTTTTGATCGATAAAATAAAAATCTGAAATAACTATTATTTTTGATCGAAAAAAATTTAAATACAGAATAACAATTATTTTTGATTGAAAAAAATAGAAATTAAAAATAACGATTGTTTCTGATCGAAAAAATAAAAATCCAAAATAACGATTATTTTCGATCGAAAAAATAAAAATTCAAAATAACGATTATGTTTTATCGAAAAAAATAGAAATTAAAAATAACGATTGTTTCTGATCGAAAAAATAAAAATCCAAAATAACGATTATTTTTGATTGAAAAAAATTTAAATCAAAAATAACGATTATTTTTGATCGAAAAAATTAAGATCCAAAATAACAATTATTTTCGATCGAAAAAAATAGAAATTAAAAATAACGATTATATATGATCGAAAAAATAAAAATCCAAAATATCGAATATTTTTGATCGAAAAAAATAGAAATTAAAAATAACGATTATTTTTGATCGAAAAAATAAAAATCGCATAGTTAAAATTCATGTCATATATCTAGGCTTCTCGTCAAAAGAAATTCATCTGTATACTCAAACTCACATTTCGACTTTTCCTTCATTGTGATTTTTTGACTTTAATTATAGAAAATAACGATTATTTACGGTCCCTGTTGTCAAGTTTTGAACGGAAGAGGTATTTCTTTGAATTTAACATACACAGAGAAAATAATTTATTGGTATATATCGCGGATTTGTAATAATTAACAAACTATACATAAATTTTATATAGGTGAAATAAATATTTGATGTAAGTTATCATATCACAAATTTTGCTGAATTAAATAATATCATTGGAGTAATCATATACAATATATATTTATTAATATTTACCGAATTATATTGGAATAATTATACTATACATTTAGTAATAATTAAAAAGTAATAACTTTTTTGTTGGAAACATTCATATGTTAGTAATTACCAAATCATGTACTTGTTGGAAGAAATATTGTAATAAATTAATATTGATTTAGTTAAAAACCGATGGTAAAAAAGCTGATATTTTAAAACATCGATTTATTGATAACTCGATATTTTTATTTTTCAAAAAACTAAGTGTGTGATATTAAAGAACAAGTTTTCCTTTTTCAAATGCAGTTTTTTTTCGCCAAGTAATCGCATTTTGAAATTTCGATATATTTTGATTTACAAATGTCCCTAATAAGTAGTTTTCAGGCATAGGAATGAGGGAATTAAAAAAAAATTTAAAAATTAAATTTCCAGTTTAATTTCAAAACTTTTCATTGTTTTAGAGGAAATTCTCAGTACACTGATGACAGTCAGTATTTAAGTCATAAGAGCGATTATTTGGAAACTATTTAATCGACTATAAGCAATGTTATGTTATTTTTCTTTCTTATTTCAGTAAGAAGATTAGCTCATCGATATTAAAACTTCAAAATTCAAAGGGGGCGTTATAGGAAACATAATAATTTTTGACTTGCTTCTTAAACAATAAATCAATATAAATATTATATTAAGTCTTAATTTTTATATGCGGCGCTGCAGGCTCTAATTGATTTCTACAAAAAAAAAATTATAAAGTAACTATTCCTTGCATAAACAATATAAACAGTTTGTTTCTCAACAAATGCGTTATGAAAAATAAAACAAAAAACATTATTTAATATAATAATTATGTTTTTAAAATTTAGCTGCTAAGTGACCTGATCTTTATGAAGGTACCCATATATTATTTTTTAATCAATCAAATATATTCAGCAAAAAATTTCACATGAATATGTCAATATCTCAAGGTTCTAATTTAATTAATCAAACATAATTTCTGCTTACATTATTTATGTATTTAATGTGTCGGTTAAACATTAAGTAATTAACACCATGATTGATTTACTCATTTTATGTTAAATTATGAAAAAAATAAGCATATCATTGACAGCTTAACATTGAAGTGTGGAGTTAAAAACATCAAATCGTTGAAATTTTAAACATTTTTATAACATATAAAACGTTTTGTTATTAATTTCATAATACGAAAAAATTCAATTAATGTCAATGTTTAATATTAAAAATGAATGTCTGAGGATATATATGCACGTAGGTATTTTAAAAACATACCATTTATACTTTCCACCACTGTAACCTTTTTATTTTCGAACTTGGAACTTAGAAACTTATATTTTGTTTACCTATATAATAAATTGCAATTACTGCAGCCGATATGTGCAATACGACAACAACAAAAATAAGTTCAAAAACAAAAACTATCAAAACAGTAACTAAAAACAACAGCTTGAAAAATCATTAGAAATGCAAAGTTCCTTGCATACATAAAGGCGCTCATACAGCAGGAAATTGAATACAGCGTTAAATATAACAGTTGTCTCGACGCACACACATAACATACATACAATAATGTCTTTGACATATTTGTTAGTTTGTGTTTGTGGCATTTATAAATTAGCAATAAATTTTCTTTGACATAGAAAATGTAACAAACAGCAAAACTAAAGCGGAATCTATGATAAAAAACACATAAAATGCAAAACATTAAAAACAGATAGCCAATAGTAGGTACACTGCTTGGGCGTGTTAGCTGCTTGTGGGCGTAAAAACTGAAATTGATGTCAAATAAATATATTGTTGCAGCTAAATATAAAAAACGTACAACCAAAAAATTTACATACACAAAACAAAAAAAATTTCACACTTTATTTCTGGCGCCAAAAAGTATGCAACATAATATAATTTCAAAAAATTTCATAACAAGCATTTGTTATAGCACGAAAAAAAACACGTTAACTTTATTAGTCAAAGTATACGCTGGCGTATTGCCATTTTGCCAACAAAAAGGGATTAAGTTAAGCGCATTTTTTATTTGGCGCCAAATTTTCAATAAAGTCAACGAAATTTAACACCTTTTTTAATACAATAAAAATTACAGTTTTATTTTTTTTTGTAGAGAACTCACTTCAGTTTTTATACGCAAATTTTTTAGTTAAGTGAAATGTGAAAAAATATTTTTTATGGAATTTACTACTTTTTATAGTAGTTGATTGCAATAATGAACCTGCATAGATTGATGAATCACAACTATCAAGTGGCAGTAAAAGTTTATGTATCGTGAAAGCGTAGTAAAAAAATTGAGCTAATAATTAAATTTTGATTATTTTAAGTACGTACAATATTCGCATAAGTAATGTTTCAAGAAATAATAGGAAAAAGTTCATGCACTATTAACAAATATTGGTCTTACAGTCATGGAATAGTGCTGAAAAGTCATAGCAAGACTCATAATCTTTGTCTTTGCCAACAATGAAAAGACTTTCCAATTTCTTGTTTAAATCTTTTCCGAATTATTTCTACAGTTTGTGCGAAAATGGGTTTCACTGCCTTAAGAAATTCTCCCAGCACATCGTTTTAAATATGTTATTTGTATGGACAGTAGGCGTGTTTGTAAACCAGTTTTGCCAATTTTTAGCCCCAAGAAATTTACTTGAATTAGTAGCCATCTGTAGCATTTTTGAGAAGCACTACATCAAGTACTAACTCTTTCAATACAGCGTTTTAATTGTATTAAGTTTATAGGCGATAGGCGTGCCTGTTGTCCGATATCGCACATTTTCAATCCTTAGAAGATTTTTCATTAAAAAATTTGGCTTTGTCTTTCCGTAATCCTGATTTCCACCGACATACGGATATGGCCAAATCGACTCAAGTGATCAAGAATATATATACTTTTCTTACCTGCCACGCCTTTTTATTTGCGTTAAAACGGAATGACAAAGTGATTTTACCCTGAGAGTAGGATATAAAAGAATTATAAAAGTTTTTGGAATCATAGAGTATCGAATGGTATAGAAAAGTTGAAACAAAACCAAAAACTATCAAAAAGCACAATGACAATGATTTCACCTGACTTTTGAAACTTTCAAAGGAAGAAACATTGAGCCAATTTTCATCGGCGTTTCACCATAGTTTGCGATATATGGCAACCCATTTGATACCCTACATATATATATAAAAGTTCCCCTCCTTCTCCTTTAAAAATTCCTATTGAATGGGAGCGAACTATCCAGACGCCTTGGTGAAGTTGAGGATGCTGGTGAGTTCCAACTCAGTTAGTTCCTCAAGACCAACAAAGAAAGCAGAACCAAAATATTTGATTGGTCTCCTCATTAGCCCGAGGCATTCGCAGAGCAGGTGTTTAGCCGTCTCATCCTCTTTTTCATCTCCGCAGCTCCTGCAGAAATCTCTGAAAGGAGCAACATATCTGGCGGTCATAGGGCCAATAACACAGTGCCTCGTCAGTACTCCTACAATAGTCCTAAGCTCTCCTCTTCTGAATCTTAAGAGATATTGCGTCCTCCCCCGATTCAATTTAGGCCACATGATTCGAGACGTTCTGCATCCGGCGGTAAGGTTCCACCTGCTGCTCGTTTGTTTCTTGATTATGTCCTCTATCCGATAATGTAGTTCCATGGTATCTTAAGGTCTACCACTTGTTGATTCTCTGGTTGTTCTGATCCTATTCTGGCGCATTCGTCAGCTTTCTCATTTCCGGAGATACCCTTATGACCGGGCACCCAGCAGAGCTCTATAGCATGTTGTCGGATTAAACGTAGTGATTCCCTGCAGTATTCTACACACCTAGACTTCACTATTTTAGCGTTCAGTGCTTTGATCGCTGCCTGACTGTCCACACATATGGAGGGAATAAACTCACTGTTCCGTATCACCTGTGCGGCTTGGTCTAAGGCATAGATTTCAGCTTGAAAGACGCTGCAATAGTTGGGTAGTCTAAAAGACATCTCCATACCCATACTATCCGAGTACATCCGCTCCTGCGACGATTTCTATCTTGGATCCATCTGTGAAGATGGTTAGCCCTTTTCCTTCCAGAACGGTGCCTGAGTTCCAATCTTCTTTTGATGGAAAGTTGATGTTGTAGGCAGTGTCAAAGTCAAGTATTGGTACTCGGTAGTCGCTTGCCGTGAGGAAGGTCCGGTTGACTGAAACTAAAGTTTATTTTTTTTTTCTATCAATAATCCCTTTGGAATCTGGAGCATGGCCTGGCTACTAACTTAAGTAATCTACTTTACGATTTTTCTATCAAAACAGCTAATTTGCTAAAGTAAAGTACGGCCGAGTGATTTGATTTTGTTTTTGAGGAGTAGTCCACTCGTTGGAAATCAGTTATGTATATAACAATATAAATTTGAAAGATGATTTCAGATATTTTCTTTTAATTGAAAAAAAAAAACATTCTGCAATAATACCTAACAAATAAGAGCTATTGAAAGCTTAGATATTTAGCGTGAAGTAACAAAAATGCTTTAGAAATCATAATAATCGAAATGCCATCATTCTCTCATGTAATGAAGAGGAGTAATAATAGGCTGTAATCAATCAGGCTGCTATCCAAAATGGGTGAAAATACGCTTACTTATGTAAGTAAGTTATACATCAATTCAAAAATTTGTATACCCAAAAAATTATTCTGCAATCCACATAATCCAGCCATATTTTATTCAATGGCTTTTACTCAACATCATCACCAAGGCAAAAAATAAACTAAAACGATTTTCGGTTTAACTGGCAAAAAAAAAAGTGAAATAAAAATCTGCACTTAATAATTGGCGTAAAATTGGTGGAAAATGTGCGGCTTAAAAATGTTATACAATACAATAGCAGCAGCAGAAGGAGCAGAAGCAGGAGCAAATAACGAAGCAACCCTTTGATGTGAAACAGATAAGCAAACAGGACCGACAGACACATTCAAATGGACCAACGTTTTATACTTAGGGTTGTGTGGGATCATACGCTCTTGCTGAAATGGTATTAAAATACAAAATATAACAAATTGTACTGAAGCTCATTTTTTTATTATTATTATTATTATTTTGTTGTATTTATAATTGTTTGTTGTAATGTTGTGCTATACGTTAGTGTTGTTGTTGTTGTTGTAGGGTAACTTATAATTGAAAATGTACGAGTTATATGGTTGAGATTTTTGTACTTCGTTTCACTTGGAGTTTTTTCGTTTTTTAATCAGATTTGATACTTGAGGGCATAAAAAAAGATGAAATTTTAATTGTTTTAAGTGATTTTTCATTTTTTTTTTTCATTTTTAATATAGTGCTTAATATATATAAATGGCATTTTTAACTGCGAAAACCACTTAAATTGATTTTTTTTTTTTTCAATTTTTTCTTAATTTAAATTATAATTTTACTGAATAAGAAGCGGAAAATTGTTATAGGGATTAAGAAAATTGGAGTGCAAGCGCTTAATAACTTAATTGAATTTTTTGATTGAAAGCTGTCAAAAATGTACACTGATTGGGACTATATTTTTATATCATTAATAATTTATTACGTATTTTTGAGTTTGAGTTGATTTCGAAACGTCATAAGCACTTAAGTAAATGTTCTTTTTTTTTCTTATGCTTAAAATTAAAAAACTACTATATTTTGCATTAGTAAATTGAATATTTATAAAATATAATTTAATTTAGTTGAAAATAAATATTTCTTTGATATATTTTTTTTTTTTTTTTGATATAACACTTCAAATGCTTTTAACTTTATTGCTGAAAATTTGAAAATGTTGCAACTACTCAATTAATTTCGATCAATTTGGCGCCACTTTGCAATGTGCCGTGGTTACCAATATTTTAATTTAATTTTTTTATAAAAATGAAACCAATTTTTAAGAGCTAAAATTTTTTGCCATTTATGTATATAAAGTAAAAAATTTAAGTGAGCTTATAGGAGTTTTTTTTTTCTTGTATTATCAATTTTAACTGATTGGTATTTTTTGTTGGAAAAAGTCAGTGTCGTTTATTATTTTCAGTTATACTGATTTTTAAAAATATTGTTTATGTTAGTTTCAAGATTTTTAAGTAGAAATCGCCCACTTCTCCAATTCCGCCTACTTTTGGTTCAATAAATCATATTCGTCATTGACATCCACTAACTAAATTTAAGCGAAACAGCTTGGATAGTTTGCGATATATGCCTGAATTAACCTTAAAATTTAGGGCGGTGACGCACCCACTGATACAATCAAAATTAATTTTAATTCAGAAAAAACTTTCCATAAACAAAACTCTTATACCAAATTTCAGTACGGTTGCTCATATATTTCGATAGATATGCCTCTTAAGGTATTTTACTTGTATGGGAGATGCCATGCCCAGTGGTGCTATTTTGCCCGCTTTGGATGCTGACATACCCTATAGCAAGTAAACCACCTACATCAAATTTCATGCCAATTGCTGCAATAGTTCTCTTAAAATATGACTTCCAACTTTATGTTAATATGGGAGGTGTCACGCCCACTGATGAAATCCCGTCAAAATTTATTTAATTTTATAGCGCATAATAATTGACATCTACATATGCGCCAAATTTTATGAAGATTACTCTCATTGAACACTATCTATAGCATTAAACGTTTTTTGCTTATATGGGAGGTGCCACGCCCACCGGTTAAATAGTGCCAACTTTTCGTAATAAGATACCTTTTAGCGGTTATATCTGCCACACTAAATTTCATAACGATTACGTTGTTAGTTCTCTAGTTGTAACGTTTGTAAATATTCTGGGCAGTGCCATGCCCTACAACGAATTTTTTGCAGTATTCTGACGAAGCTTGTATTGATGACTGCTCTCAGTAGTATCATCCCTAAAATTTTTATGAAGATCGAATGTGCCGATTTTGAGTTATACGAAATCAAAATTTTAATTGTTAAAAGGTGCCACGCCCACTTTTACAATTCCGCCCACTTTAAACACAATTTAAGATATTTATGATCTGTATCCGTGTACCTAATTTCATCACAATATCTTGCACGGTTTACGAGTTATAGCGTTATAAAAGTTAAAATTTAGGGCTGTGTCACGCCCCCTTAATAGCTTTTGGAAATTAAAAACCTAGCCCAATCTTACTTCTGTTAATATTTTCACCAAATCACCAAGTTTCATCAAAATCACAACCACTTTTTTCAACATGGGCTGAGGTATATTTACATAGAGTATGGGCGGTAGGCGTGGTCGTTATCCGGTTTCGCCCATTTTTATATGCTAGCAGCTTGCAAGAAGGTGTGACCTGTGTGCCAAATTTCATTGAATTATATTGTTTAGTTTTCCCGTAAACGTGATTTCAACAGACAGACAGACGGACATAGCTATATCGGCTCAGGTGGTGGCGCTGATCAATAATATATATATTTTTCTATACCTGCCTCGCCTCATTCTATGCGTTACAAGCGGCATGACAAAGGAAATATACCCTCTGTGTAGGGTATAAAAACGGCATCGCTCGGCAACAATATTGAACTATAATGTTTGGCAACAATGTTGAATGACAATGTTCAGCAAACATATTTGACAATAGTAAATTCGACTTTTTCAATGAAATTAAATTCTTAAAAACATTGTTTTATATCTTATGCATAAATAAGTTACATTATTGCTGGAAACTTATGATTTCAACAGAATTGAGTGCAAAAATTTTCACAATAAAAGAATATAATTAAAATTGCAAAAGGTCATACCAAATAACAAAACCCTTAACGCATTAAATTTGAAATTAAATTTTTATATATTCATTAAGTAGTAATTTTTAATGCCAGTCCAAAATACATGCAACAATACCAACTACGTATGCATACATATGCAACGTCAAGCTTGTGCTTCTGTTAACATTTGCACTTTAGCCACATGCAATTAATTTCAAATTAATTTTTAATTAAGTTTAAAATTTAAATGTAATTTTTCACACGTGTGTTTCTTGCAGTGCTGGCATTTTAATTCTGCTCGTGTTTTTTTTTTGTTATTGTATTTGCTAAGGTACTTAAATTAGCGCTGCAATAAAGTTGCATAAAGCATGCAATACTGAAAACTATGTTGTTTGGTATAGCGCAGCAGGATACGGTAATTTAAGTCATTAAAAATTATGTAAAAAGTGACGTGGAGTATGAAACAAAATTATGTGACATTATTACGTCAGAATAAGTAAGAAAACTAACACGTGAACTTGTCCTTAACACCAAATGGAAAAGAAAAATAAATGTCAATTTAAAAATGCAGTAAATTGTGATTTTAAACTGCAAATAAAAAAATTAATTTTAAAATAAAAGAAAAAAATTTAGAAATAAAAAAGAAAGAAAAACAATTGAACGAAAATGTAATGCAACAAAATGCAAATTAAGGAAAGTGGAAGCAACAGGAGCGACAACACCAACAACAGCAACAATTACAGAAATAAAAATTGCCATGTTCTTTATTATTATTTTTTATCATCAGTATGGTGTTGTATTATTGTCATTGCTGCTGTACCGCTCATGTTATCATATTTTATTTATGCCAAACATCCTGTAGAATGACGACAGACAACCAGAACGAATACATATGCGTACGTATGTATATGTTTTGTTGTTTTTTCGCAGAATTTATAATTTCGCCGCTGTTGTTGTCATCGTTGGTATTACGCATCCTTCCTTCACTAGTCGCGTGTATTTTTGTGAAATTTTCTTTGTTTTACTTTTTCTCGTTTTATTTTTCTTTTTTTTTCATTTCTTCATTTCCTTGTATTTATTTATACGCTAATTTATTAAATATTTACATTTCAAAGGGAAAGCAAACACTCAAACGAAAACAGGGAAAAAGTGTTGCATATTTTTTGGCGCACTGATACTATATAAATATGATGCTGCGTGCAGCATAACATGTGCGTGCGTGTAAGAATGTACATTAGGGTTTACCTTCATTACAAAAATTGGAAATTAAATTTTATTAATTTTAATTCAAAAAACTGAAATATTTTTGCAATTTCAACCTTCGTCATTTTGACGAACATTAGATAGATATGCACTTTTTGTTGAACATTTTGCGCCTACTCTCACATAAACTCAATTGTCGCCGTACACTTGCTTGTGCTGGCAGTGCACAGTCGGTAGGCATCTTTGAGTTTGATATTTAGGCTACTTGTTCGTCATTTTGACGAATGATTAGCTTATGTGTAAGTTTTTTTTGTTATATACAGGTATATAAGCAAAATCTGCGAACTCACGGTTCAGCTTCTTTCATTTTGAGTTTTAATGCTCCATAGATATGCAATAATTTCAGCTACCCTAACAAATTTGATATATGCGAAAAACAACAATAAAAGCAAAATTCAATTTGAAACGCTTTACACACACACACACACACACACATTTTGCATGCTCGTTGCACAGGTAAATGCAATGCTGGCAATTTTTGTTGTCTTCTCTTGCTGTCTAACGCAACATGACGTCATCTAATCCTACTTAATGTGTGTGTTGTGCCGCGACCAACACTTAAATTGATTGCTGCCGGTTGTTGCAACATAATCAACACCATTGTAATCAACATGATGAGCAACAAAGTCATCATTATAATTCATATCGTACGTGTGTTTTTCATGGTCATGCATTTTAAAGTGGAAAATTCAGTTCTGATGTGATAAGCTACAAAATTTTTGCATCGATCTACATAGTTAACTTGATTATGTGTAAGCATGTGGTAAAATTCTACAACAGAAAAAAAAAATAACGTTGAATTTGAATTTGAAATTTGCACATTTTTAATTAGCAACATTGTGTGAGCTTTTAAATAATGAAACAATTTATAGCGTAGTAAAGCATTTTAGACTTTAAATTCATTGAATTAAATTTTACGTTTGATAGTTATTTCAAAGCTATTTTAAAAAACTGATGATTTTTTACATGCAGCATTACATATAAATGAATTTTATATACCAATGAAAAGAATCACATTCTGCATATTCTGGAGAATTGTTCGAGTATTTTTTATAAAATGCTAACAATTCAGAGCTGCAAACTGAAGCTCATATTTTGATCAAACACTTTTAAACAGCTGTATCATTTTAAGAATTCAAAAAATTTTACATATTTTCAAAAACTCTCTAACCTGACAGTCAATTTAAAAAACACAGAGCTCAAAGCTTTTCAAATTAAGTGCGCTTTCTTTCCAACCTTAAAAACAAATTGCCCAAAATTTTTAATCCAGAGAAACCAATATATTAATATCTCACATATCGAAGTACCAGTTTCTGCTTTCACATTAAATGACGCTTAAATTTGTTGCATGAAAAAAAAATATAAACAAATACTTCACAAAATTGCGTAATATCTAAATTTTATAATAACATTTTTAAATTATTTGACCTTAAAAAGAAGTCAAACATTTTTTGTTCCTCTATATTTTTTTTTTGTTTCACACAAACAATTTTTAAATAACGTAATTTGTAACGCCTACTCACAGCTGCTTAATACTAAAAACGTTAAATGTTGCTGTCATGAAAACCAACAACATACGAGTATACCTAATAAATGATAAATTAAATAATTTAAAAAAAAAAACCAACAACAAATCTTAGTCATATTTAAACGCTGATATTTGACATACCAAACGAGTTACTAACGACACAATGCGCCATGCGAGAAATGACTTTGTAAAAAATTAATTATAATAAAATTATAAACAAAAGCTGAACAACACGAAAAATTAAAGATTAAAAATAAATATATAAACAGCTAAAAGAAAATAAAATCAAACACAAAAAAGTTCACAACAGAGCGCTAATTATTTAATTATAATTAACAAAATATGCAGCGTGTAGATACTAACAATTAGCAAAACTGTTACATGACTCGTTTCACATGGGCTCGAATTGTAGTCTCATGTGACCTCTGTGATTTTCTTCAAAGTTGTTTAACTTTGTTTTTCGTGAGACATACAATGAAAACTAAATTATTTACTGAATAATGGCAATATCTTAAAGAAATTTCTGACAATGCTTTAGCTAGAATTTGGAGTGCAGCAAAGGTAAATAAAGACAAAATATTTAAAACAAAATGTAGTATACAGAGGTACCGAATTCGTCTTGAAATAGACCCAATCCCAAAAACATGTTGTTTTCGATTAACATCAGTGCATGATTATATTGATTTGCCGATGCTTCAATATTTAGAATTTTTGTTTTTGGAATTTGTAGTTTTACAGTTTAATCCTTTGGAATTTAATCTAAGGAATTTTGTCATTAAAATGAAGCTCCTGAAGATACATCTTCATACCCTGTAAATTTTTGATAAAGGTGACTGCAAGTTTTCGAGGTATACTAGGCTGATTGAAAAGTCCCGGGCCTGACACAGAGACGGCGCTACATCATTTAGGTGCCTCTAAAAAAATTACAGCACATCTGCTCCGTCGAAAACTACTGTTTACAGATGATTTGCTGAATTTAAAATTGGTCGTACGAGCACCAGTGATGCACCACGTTCGGGCCGGCTAAATGAGGCTACCACTTCAGAAAAAATCAAGAAAACCCACCTGATCCTTTTGATAGACCACAAAGTGAAAGGGAGAGAGCGAGCAGACATAATGATCGGTAGTATTTTCAATATTTTACATGAGCATTTGAAAAGAAAAAGATGTGCACGCGATGGGTGACAATTGGTCAAAAGCAACATCGTGTCGGTGATTCAAAGCAATGGCAAAATTGAACGAATTGCAATACGAATTGCTGCCCATCCACCGTTTTCTCCAGACTTGGCCTCCAGCGACTAGTTATTATCTTTTTCCAAACCTGAAAATATGGCTCGCTGGTAAGCGCTTTCACTCGAATGAAGAGGTCATTGCCGAAACGAACGCCTATTTTGAAGAACTTGATGGCGACTACTACAAGAAAGCCATCAAAATGCTCGAGGCCCGCTATACTCGTTGTATTGAGCTAAAAGGAGATAATATTGATGAATAAAATCAAATGTCCCGAAAAATAAATGTGTTTTTCTTTGTTAGGCCCGAGACTTCTCAATCAGCCTAGTATAGACAAAATTCCAAAGAAAAATTTGATTGGAAAAAATTCCAATAAGACAACTAACTAGAAAAGAATTCAAAATGGATGTAATTCCAAAACCACACAGCGAAAATGATTTATTTCTGTATAAAGAGATTTGGTAATTATTAAAAAATCATATATTTGATATAGGTAAAATAATTATATGACATAAGTTAACGTGTGTGTAATAATATCCAAATCTTATTTTGATTGAAACAAATATTTCTTTGAAGCAAATACTCACTTATTAATATTCACCAAATCATGCTTATAATATCGATTTGTAATAAAACTGATGACCAAAAACGATATTTTAAATTATCGATTCACAAATAAATCAATATTTTAACATATCTATTCATAAATAAATCGATATTTCCATTAGTGTACAATAATATAATCATAAGTGCTTAAATTGCTGGAGCGTCACTTCATCAATACCTTGGGGGGCAAGAATTATATTTCCACCACTATTAGATGGCTTTATTGAATTTTTGTATTGAATAATACCTATTATCAGATCCTTGGGGAGTGGGGCCAATGCCCTCCCCAGCCCTACCGAATTCACGCCACTGCTATCGAGCAGCTGATACTTTTAAAGTCATTTACTTAAATATATTGAGAATTGCATTGTTCCCAATTTTAATTAGAAAAGAAATCAATGAAAATAGCATTATCAAATAAATATTCTATCCAACCAAATTGCTTCAATCTACGCAAACAAATATTATATTTGGCTCAATACACAACAATTTAACTTTCAATTAAGGGCATTGTAGTGTCTTTCAAAATTTTGTTGTTAGTTAATACATTGTATCAACCAAATACATTTATTTGATGGAAGCATACTCATTCCTCAGTGTACACAAAAACAATAGGTGACTTCCGAAACGTTTATACACAATGTATTAATACATTGCAACACTGCGAAATGTAAACATTGTCAATGAAAAGACTTTGCAACATTGTTGACAGTAAGCAACATTTATTTGCTTTGCAACACTGACTTTTTTTCAATTTGTATGATGCATCAAAGTTCAGTCAAATGCTCACAACAATCTTCATGTGGAAACAAAGACGGCTAGCACTCTTATAAGCAAAATTGTGTCAATAAAAATAACGAATACCAGAACTTTTCAGAAACCATATATGAAATGTCCGATTATATAAGTTTTAGTCATTTCAGAATGTTTGATAAAAATAAATTAATAGCATATTCTTGAGAAACTGTTTTTTCTGAAGATTACTTTGTGAAATACCTGGGAAAGTTTCTAGCATAATCAGGCAATACCCAAACTTTATACATCATAGAATTATTTGCAAAAAAATACACACGTGTACATATGTATATGGGTGCTTTCGAATGATTTATTTTAATTTGTTATTAAAATTCTAATCAACAACGTAAGAGTCAATAAAAGCTTATATTTATTGATGTACGTAATTTAAGTCCAACTGCTGATTTGTCATCGACCACCAAACGATCGCTAGAGCGACCACCAAAACTATTGGCAGGTTAAAAATTTGCAATGCAGTCAGTTTTGTTTGCAGGTTTCCAATAATGATGATGATTTGTTGACAAATAATTTAATGGCATTCAACTGAATAAATAGAAATGATTTGAGGCAAACGCGGCGAATTGTTGATAATTTACAATTGTGTGTGCATGCGCTCAAAGGTGTTTGTTGCTGTTAGTAGGTATATACACAGCTAGTCGGATGAGGGTCAAGGGAGTACAAGTTGAAAATTCAAGCAACTTGACACGTACACGTTGTGCTGCGCGCATTATGATAAAGTACAAATGCAACAATCATCAACAACGCTAACAGCAAAAGTCAAAACGTGTCTCAAATTGATATGCTCGAATATTCAATGCCTTAAAGTAATCGGGTTTTTCGAAGAATTAAATAATTATTATATAAAAAATTTTCAAGTTTTATTACAAAAAAAAAAAACAAAAAACTCAATGATCATATAAAGCAAAATATTAGCAGCTTTTTAGTCAGTGATGTTGGTGATGTTTATTCATAGAAAAAAAAACCGCATAAAATATTTGAACCGTAGCAAATAACCGATTACTTGAAAAAATTTTCACATCATTTGACTGGCATCGAGTCAACAAATCAACTGAATGAACTAAACAAAATTGACGACTAAAAATTGAATTGAATCAAAGCGTGCATTCAATGAACTGAAGTCAATAAAAATGATTCATCATTAAAAAATGTACTCAGCGTCAGCGTCGTCGTAGTCATCGCTGTATTTATGGCTTTGTATTTCAAAACCTGTGTTTATTTATTTGCTCGATTTGCAATATTCTTATTATCGGTCTTCTTTTTTTTTTTGTTTTTTTGTTTTAAATATTCTACAGCGTGTTGCGCGTGGACTTTTAAGCTTTATTGCAAATACTTTCAAGCTTCATGTGAGCGTTAATATCCCCAAGTTTTGAAAATTGAATGAGTATTTGATTAAGTTGATTTAGTCAGCTCATTGTTTGGCATTTATTTATTATTTTTATTTTATTTGACATTTGCCATTATGAGAAATGAGGCAATACGTGAGATTAATTGAGGCGCAGTTATTTGGGATTTATACATATAATCAGCGTACAATTTTGCCTAATGGAAGTTATGAAAGAAACGCTTAATTTGTACGATTTCTTGACTCTATAGATTAAAAAGCTTACATTTGCCAAAAAGCGTAGAGAAATGATTGGAAAAAACATTGTTAAATAAACTTGCAATTTGTCGTTGGATAAAAGCAAAGTAATTTTAATTTTTTGAATAATAGTATGATATTATTTATTAGAAATAAAAGTAAAAGGTCTAAGATATAACTTCGTCTACCCATTGGCCGAGTCCAACTGAATAATTGAAATGAAATGAACCGAAATAGTAGCACAAAGCCAGTAAACGAAAATTGCTGCAAGGATCATTAGTAGGATTTTTCAGAAGTTCCTAGTAAATTGTTTATTGGAGTGAACGTCAAAGTTACATTTTTACATCTATACTGCCCTCAAAAGCGAAAAGGGCGTATGGGCGTATCTAAAAAAAAACGCGTTTCGAGATAACACTGGTCAACACTAGCTTTGGTGCCAAGAAGCTGTACCTTTTTTTTAACTAAGGACCTTATACTGATTACATTATTAGCAAAAAATTTGATATCCTACGTGTAGTTTTCTAGATTTTGCCTTGTAAAAAAATGAACAAGTTTACATAAAAAACAACATTTTTTACATTATTATTTAAATTAAAACTTTCTTATGCGCGACTTTCGTGATTGAGGTGTAGTGGGACTATCACGTTACATCCCCCGCAATAGTCAGCCATCATTGGTATCTCGCTTCCATAGTTCTTAGTTCCTGGTGAAACCGTTATCTTTATTCTTCGCTTTAAGATCCAAGATTGTCTGGGAATTGGTCAAGATGACTGTGAAGGTAGTGAACTTTGATGGACATATTACATCCTAAGTTCTTAGCATGTCATTTACAATTTTAGAGTAGTTACTTGACTTGTGATTTCCGATAAAGTTTTCAGTAACTTCAACAAACGAAGTCTTGCTCTTGCTCGATAGAACGTCACTTTTGTACCTGACTCCAACAAGTTTTTTCTTTTAATTTAAAAGCCAAACCCTCTGCAGTTTCTTTAGGTAGTTCAAGATCCCTTATCAAGTCATTTAATTCTTCTTGGGTAAAAGGTTTTGGCTCCGTAGATGGTATTCCTTCGAAATCGTTGTGGCTACTCACTTCATTACTAATTTCTTCAAATCATGATTCACGAATAGAACAAAATGCTGGAACAGGTACTTCCTCTGAATGTGGTAAGGTTCTTCTAGCAGAATCTAAGTCTGGATAGTCATTTTTATAACGTTAACACCAGCCAAATTAACACAGGAGAAGTAATAGTCATCGAAGTAATCTGTTCTGTTCTTTCCATTGCATTGGCACTCCGAACCATCATTGGCTTCTTTGACCACTCATACGCTGTTTAAGTATTCACAGCACATTTTACAAACAATTTGGGATATCTACGGCTTGTAATCATCCACAATTTCCGACTTAAAGTATGCAAAATAAGCACTTTTTATAAAATCTGTTATAGGTTTTCTGAAATTTTTCACTGTGTATTCACCACAAATGTAACAAAACACATTTGGATCATTGAGGCAACTGCTTCGCGATGAAGACATGATATAAAAAGCAATTTATTTATAGAAATCTATCCATAAAATAGCAAATCATGTGCTCGGAAGTACTGATAACAGCGAATATGCAAAACTGACGGTTAATCAAAAATGACACGTAGGAAAAAAAAATTAGAAATATTTTTAATGTTACCAGGGCACTCCTAATACAAAACCACTAACGATATCTTGGCACCAAAAATTTTTCTTTGATTTGTTGACCTGTGTAATTGATTTTTTTTTTTTGTCAATTTGTTGAAATACATGTAAAATTGGGGTAGAGAACATTTTTTTAGAAGATTTTTTATAGTTTCAACTAAGAAACTGGCAATAGGCGATCCGAGCTATCCGATGCCATAAGAACCACTAATATGCATTTTTTGGAGATACTCTCATTTCGCTGCTGAGGGCATTCTTCCATTTTGCTTATATGGAAATAGTTTGTAACGCTTTGGCGTAAAATATACTGAACCGATTTTAATAATTTATTTTTTAAAACAACAAATTTGTGCTAAAGAAGGTTACTGCATACCTGTTTTTTTAAAGCTTAAGTATTTTAGTATTAAGTTTTTGCAAAATCTCTCACAAAAAAATTTCGTTCGATTTTTCGTTGCCGATGCTTATGTTGTTACTTGAATTCCGTGTTGTTGTTATTTTTTTTCTCATTTGTACGGTTTGTATTTGGGTTCCATGTTTAAAGAACAAACTCTGTTTCAATTGTTGTTTTTGTAACTTTTGAAGATGATGAATGAATATAGAAGGAGATGTTAAGGGAGTAACTTATTTATGAAAAAAAAAACACCGCGGGTACCACTATTTTTAATATATATCTCCTGTAAAGTGTTAATGAAGTGTGCCAATAATTTTTTTATGACTTGTGAATTAATGCCAAAAGTAAATAAACAAGCCTTTAACGGAAACAGATAAGAAAGAACAATTGGCGAAAACCGATTTTAGTGATCAGTTCAATCACTGGGCGAACTCTTGTTTCTTTTTTTTTATTACAATAAATAACCTGTTTTATAATTTTTTTATAGATATATCAATTTCAATTTCATAATTGATTGGATTTTTTATACAATATTATTAAAATGCCAATTAAAGTGAAAATTTTACACACCTACTCATGTGTTATACATATGTATATGTGTAATATACTGGCATGCAATTTTATAAACAAATGTTTTGCATATTTGTATTTCTTTGTCTACATTCCTTTGTCATTCACTGTCAAAGCAACAATTTTTTTTTTGGTTTGCCAGCAATGAGAAAAAATTTATATTAAATTATAATTTTTTTTTTGCATAACTCTTTTTTTTTATTTTAATTATTATCTGTGAAATATTTTTCGTTTAAACGGAAATTCGGAAATTATAAATGACAACACTGTCGTCGTCGCTCAGTACTTTAGTATGTGAACAAAAAGAGCAACAACAAAAATGCGTTTAATAAGCAACGTCCGTTCGCTCGTTGTTGTACGAGTAGTAGTCATCGCATGTTTGTCAATTCTTGATGCGTGTGCGTGCGAATTTTGAATTTTTGCAACATCAACTGTTGCTGGAGAGACTTTCAACAATGGGTGCATTGTTGCTGTTGAAACTTTTGGTATGTTGTACGTCCGTCCGTTTGTCTATTTCAGCCTCAGTCAAGTGTCTTACTGCACGGAACGGAAGTTTTTCAAGCAGTGCGTACACATTTTTCATTGAAACCGAAACAAATTGAGTTTGAATGAGAAAATTTTGTGGGAAATTTTTAAAAATTATTTTTAACAAAAATTTGCAATGAGCGTGTGTGGTAAATTTTTATTTAACAACTGTGACATAATTTTAGTTGATGAATTTTAAATGCTAATGTTTGGTTAGCTAAAATATTACTATATTATTAATATGCGAAAGAGTTTTCAAGAGCTGTCTTTAGATTTTTCAGTCCCTAGTTATATTTCTTACTTATTTCAATTGCAGTGGCTATACTGATATGAATCAATATTGAAACTTTTTAAATTATAAAATTGTTATATGACAGTGCAATAAGCTACTGTGAAAGTCGGCACACTTCATTTACACTAAAATTCGATTTTATTTATTAAAATATGTCTTTTAAGGGTCGCTGATGAGAAAATACAGTTGCTATTTAAAAACTACTTCTGAAAGTTTTGAAGCTACTATTTGTTCTTATACATATTTGAGACTGAATAAAACTTAAAACTTAAATATTTTACACAAAGGGAGCAATCTGTTACATAAAAAATAAGCACATTTTCTCCTCAGCTACCCTTGAATACACAATCAATTTTTATATTGTGTTGATGGGTCTTAAAAAACATGTTTATTTTATCACTCCAAAAATATTTAAAAAAAATGTTTATTTTATTACAGCAAAAATGTTTAACTTAATATAAAAGCTGCTGAGGAGATGGTGTGGTTGGAATTCGAAAAATGTTTTATGCAAACTGTCATGTTATTTTCTATGTTTTGTTCGAAACGTAACAAAGTTTAAAACTATTTCTGTTAGTTGAAAATAGTTTTATTTAAAAAATGTGTTTCGTATGTTTTACTACAGCATCAGCAGATACATTTTTTTAAATATATTGACGTATATTTAAGGGCCGCTGAGGAGAAAAAGCAGTTGATTTCGAAAAAGAAAAAAAAAAGCTAAAAAATCTCTGCAACAGCAAAACCACATTTATATTTCAAAATCAAAATTCTATGTGGGCAGTTTTAGAAAATTTTCGTATCAGAAAATTACTACATTACCATAAAATCCAAATTAATACCAGCATTTCAAAATAGTAGGCCCTAAAATATTAATTAAATTGAAATATTTGATTAGGATTTTTAATTTTTGTCGTTGGCCTTGAAAGTTTGAAAGCTGGTTTTTGGTAATTTATTTTAGATAATGCATATATTTTCTAAAAACATTTTCATGCCATGTATTTTCTGCTGACTTAAGGGTTAATAGTTTATAAAATAGAAATTTTTAAGAAAAAACTATTTATTTCATTCTTAAATAAATAAAAGAATTCTAGAAAAACAATAAATAAATACAACAGCATATGAAAAACAATAGTCATTAATCTTCTGCAATCCGACTTAGAGCATGAAAAATAGCAACAACAGCAAAAATTAATTTACAACAAATTGCCGCAACATAAACACAAGCGGGGAAAAAAGTGAGAATTTTTTCTAATGAAAAAATTCCACTTTAACAAAGTGCACCAAAAACCAAAGGCCAAAGTAATCAAATATTTCTTTGACCATCGTTGGTAGCCATTTTTTAACTACTACGCTAAAACAACAAACAAAATGCTAAGGGCTTGGTTTATAGGTGGCGGTTCATCCTTTTGTACAACCCTAACTTAGGTTGGGCTCAATATACATGTGCTTTAAAGCAGCAATTGAGTATGACCACACATTTGTTTGCATTTAATTTTATTTTTATTGTATGTTAGCTGATCTTCCCTCATTCGTCACATGTAATTTTAACCCAATACAAATTAAAGGGACTTAAAAGAGACATACACATATAAAGTGCTTTAAAAGAAAAACAAGCACGGAACAAGTTTGTACCAATGTTGCCTCCCGGGATAAGCAATGATCGAAGTAAGTGAGCACTTAATTTTTATTCTTAAGCATGAATTGAAAAATTAGTTTAACATCCTGATAACACAAGACGAAACTAAAAAGTTGGGCATATAAGGACTAACAAGTGTTAAAAATTTTATGGAAAAGCATTTTCTTCAGACTTAGCAGATTGTGCCAAAGTTCACAAAAGTAAATTCAATTGTTTTAAAAACGGTATTGGCCTATAGCGATGTTTGCAATGGTTTTCCTCTCAATGGATTTTCTTTAATTTTTTTCTACAATTTATATGCAACAAATACTTTCGCTGGGTAGACTATAAATCATTTCCGCGATAATTCTAATATTAATAAAATTGCTTAACCTAAACAAAAAAAAAAAAAAAAAACAGAATTTCTGGCGGCTGCCATGTCTCTTAGCCAGCCAAGACTGTAAAGTACAAGTCTGCAACGGTCTGACAGTCCAGCAGTTCTAGCAACATATTACACTGCTCAGTGTTGTGCCGCAATAAAGAATCCAGAAGAAAAAAACATTGTTTTTAGTAGTAGTCTGCAATTGGCAGCCAGCAAAGATAACAAACTGCCACAGTACAGTGGTATAAAAAACCAAAATAGTATGAAAAATTTTAATTTTAATCGAAACGTTTTATTTATAATAAAAATGCGTACGACATAACAAATATGTCATAGGAAAAAAAAACAGTGCTTTGTTAAATAAGGTACAAAATTACTATTACGAAATGGAAAACTCGGTAAATTACAAGATTGTACGAGAATCTTGGAGGTTTCTGTACAAGCCAGCACTTTCAAACAATTTGTTGACTAAATTGCTTCTATTATTATATTACAAATTATTTAGAGGATTCTTACTGTTCAGTAGTGAAGTAAATAGTTATAGTTAGACTTACAAATACTGAGTCTGAGTCAAAATTTTACACTGAAATCTCATATTACGCTTCAGATATCGAACTCAGAAGTGATACTGTTTTTTTGAGAATGAAACAATTTGTAGATATTAAGAGCAAAGTTATGCCGTTTTGAATGTTGAATGAATGAAATCTAACATTTTCCAAAAAAAGGGCACCTTTTATATTCTTCACAATTGCTACGTGCTAAGAACTAAAAAAAATTTTTGAATCTGTTTTAAATACTCATTGCTTTAATCACCGTACATACTGCAGTCTCCTTCAATTTGTGCCTGATTTTATAAGCGCCTTTGATTTACTCAAAATTTGTTGTTACTATTATTTCTCCTCTGCAACATTTCTACCACTATTGCGATTACTACTTTTATTAAATTTCTTTTTCTAAGCGTTTTTTTTTTAAAATGATTTTTTCTCTTTGTTTTTTTTTTTTTTTTTGAATTTTGTTGATTCAACCGCGCCGTGTACTATGTCGAACTTCAGTCTGGACGCAGTGCGCTCGCTTTGTTGGCCTAAATTAAAATCGCAATAGAATGAGTTTGTTATTGTTTTTTATTGTTGTTTTTGTTTTTGTTGTTGCTGCAGTATCTTCTGCATCTCTTCCTCTGCTGTGCATCTGCATGAACAAACAAAAGCGCATAAATTTTGCATGCAACTGGCCAACAAAACACAGCTACTACGGTTACCCGTCAAAGTCGTTGACTGCTGATTCTCTATACTGGCTGGACAGCACAGTCCGTTGGTCGGTTAGTCAGTCAGTCAGTTTGTTGTTGGTCGTCTACTGTCGACTGCAGATGTGCTTTCACAGCATTCACGTGGTAGCGATGCAGTCAGCGAGCATACAGTAAAAGCTTTGTCTGTATTTCAGAGTTTTTTTTTTCTTTTTCTAAATTTCTTTTATATCAAACTGTAGCGATTTATTGGCATCAGAGTTTCTGCTGATAATAAAGTATTGTGCTTAATACTTTGGTAAAAATTTTCTAAATTTTATTTAAAAGTCAAAGCGCATGTGAATTTTACAGCGATTTAAAGGGAAAGTTTTATAAAGTCAAAAAATGTCATTGTGGCAGTGGAACGACTTTGATGTTAAGACAATAATTTATTAAAAATATGAGCATTTGAAGGTAAAAGTTGAAGTCTATCAGCGTCATACAAAGTATTAAGAGTTCACTTAAGAAAAAATCAATGATTTTATGTTTGATTCAACCCTAAACGCTTATGATTTAGCACCAAAGCCGAAAATGTTAAATTGAAAAGAAACGTTTTTGATCAGGATTCAAAAAGATTTAACGTTGTTTTAACTGATTCAAAGTGACAAATTGCTTAACCCTAGTTCGGCCGAAGATTTTTGTAACTCATTTCGGCCGAAGAAGTCACTCATTTGTAAATATGATAAATTTTGGATATGGAGGAAATTTTGTAGGAAAGTTGGGAGTAGTTCAAAAGTTCTGAATCAAAGAGACATTTTTTGAAAAAAAATTGGACCTATTTAATATAAATATCTGGCAACACTAACAGCTGATTAGTTTGACAGATTATTTACTGAATATTTAAAATTGTTTTTTCAAAGCATGGGCACCAGAGTGTTCACGCCACATGACATTTTCCACAGGAAACTTAACGTAGAATATGATGGTGACATTAAACATTTGATACAGGGTGGGAGCAATTGTCAAAAATCGATTTAAATATTTAAATTGTTTATAACAATATTAATTTATTAATAATTTTTTTAAGAAATTATTTTTTTATTCAAGTTAATTTTCTTAGTTTTACAATGGAAATTATATCAATTTTCTAGCTTTAACAGAACCGGAGTTATGAATTTTTGAAAGTGAGTCTCCAAGCCAAAAATCACGAAATTCTCAAAATTTAAATTTCCTCTATTTTGAATAAAAAATTTTTTTCAAAAAAATCCTCGAACAAGTATCTCTTCTTTTTCGTTACAGAACTCATAAAAAAAAATTTCAACCAAATCAAACATGTATCGGTCAATTTTTGTCAAAATTCGTTCGGTTTGTAAAAGCTGCTTCGGCCGAAATGAAAATAGAAAACTTCAACAGGTAACAATTTCAAGTGTTTTGTGTTTCTTACACTTAAAATTCATTAGTTTAAGATGTCAAGGAAGATGGGTTAAAAGAATTGATAAGAAATATATTTTTTTGGTCGAAAAAGTTGGAATAGTCACCCGGGTGACTGTTCGGCCGAATGAGGGTTAATGTAAACTAAAAAGAGAAATAATTTCTAATATTTTGCACCATGAAAATGTAATTTGAAATTTTTTGCGATTGAAGTAAAGTTAGAAAATGTTATTTTTAATATTTTTCAAATTTAAAATGAATTTAAAGTCGTTTGTGATTAAAATAAAGTGGAAAATGTTAATTTGAATATTTTCGACTTTAAAAGTGGCGGCTTTAAGTCATAAATGAAATTTCCAAATTCAAAATGCCATTTTTCGCCAGATGTAGCATTTTAAGATCTCCTAAAATTTTTCACTTTTTGAAGAGGCCATATTCATGTTTCTCAGAAAAATATTCTTGAATATCTTTCGAAGCAAGAGGGGGCCAAAAAGTAAAAGCGAGCAATCATATGATTAATTTTGTTCCACTTTTAGATGTGGATTTTACACACGTCAGAGATTAACCAGTGAAATCATATAAATCAATGAATATTTTAATAGGGCACAAAACGGAAATAAAAATTTCTCAAAATTAGAAATAAAACAATTTAATAATAGCTCTCATGTGTGCAATTTTAATATCTTAAAAATGACATATTTCACAAATCAATATACCGAAAGTTCAATATATTTTTAAAAGCTAAAAACTTAATATTTTAATATTTTTGTATATATGAAAAGCTGCAGCTACATTTATTACTAAATCACGATATTTCCATTGCTCTTTAAGGTTTTGCTTTATTGCATTTTGCACTTGTAAAATTTCACACATTCTTTTTGCTCGCTCAGCTACAGCAGCAGCAGTAGCAGTAGCAAATTTGAGGCCAATGCATTCTAACAGATACTCGCAAAGATACTTTCACCACAGGCAGCCAAAATGAAAGGAAATAACTTTTTTTTTTTATTTTTATTTTTAATGTGGAAGTAAGTTCAGAAGGAATAAATAATAGAAAAACCATTCTAATAGAACAATAAGAAAAAATTGAATATGGCACTAAAAAAAAATTATATACAAAAACAGCGGTAGTACAGTGGAACCAAAATCTGAAGTGACAAAATTGTTACAAAACATTATTCGCTTAACTTAGAACTCTAAGCTTTTTGTAACATAGGCACATCAAAACTTTTATTAGTTTCTTGCGAAAATACACCCATCAGCTGATGCTGGTGCACGAGCATTCTCGTGTAATCTTGACATCACTCGATCTTTTATTTCGTATACATATGCAGCTGTCCCTATATTTCATTATTTTTATTTGACGTATTTATACATAATATGCTATATTCCCGTTTTAACTGCTTTGGAACTGATTCTTATGGCTCAAGCAGCAGTTTCTCTTAACTTCTCAAATAATGATTTAATAGCTGTGAAGTTAAAGTTTTCGATTCTCCAAAAAATAGAAAAAGGTTTTAAAATATAGATATTTTTAATCTATATCTATAAAAGTCAATTTCTGTTCGTTGTCCGTCTATAACTTCAAAACTACTGCACGGATCGCCTTGAAACTTTGCACAGTGATTGAGCGCGACTATAATAAGTTTCACTGGAAAAATGGGCTGTTTCTCTTATACATTCCATCGCATGAGTTCATATAACATCCGGAACAACTACCGGAAAGGGCAGGACAACGTCTGCCGGGAAAGCTAGTTTAATATATTTCTGAAGTTCGTCTCAGAGTTTAGCTCATAATTTTTATGAAATAGATAAATTTAATATACGAGCGCGGGCTGAAAAGAAATATGCCCAGATTAGATATGGCAGCAGCACTATTAAAACAATATTCTGATGCTGCTTTTTCTAAAATAATGTCTATCATTACTATAGACATATGCAATAAAGGCAAATAACTATCCTGAACATGAAGTTATACTTATGGTCCTTATCCTTTTGTTCGTAGGAATAAGTTTATGGGTGATACTGGTTGACTTTGTCATACAACTCAATTATAAAAGATCGATGAATCATCAATGCACTAAATTGTCAAGCGTTACATGAGTAATGAAGATGGTTTAATGTAAAAATCATCCTTTCCAAAAGGATTTTTATTATTTATATTATTGTCTGCTCATAAAACAAGCAAAAAAGCTGTCAACTTCATCATTTTCTATGCTACAAACCAGCATATGCACTAATTTAAAACATAAAATAAAAGTTAGGCATCGACAAACCTCCCACTGTTGCTGTCGTTGTAGCAGCAGTTGCCGGAACTGAAATGGAGTAAAAACGTTTTATTTCGTTTTTGTACGCTTCCATACTATACCATATGAACAGTCAGCCGGCTCATTGCTACAATTCCGACGCTGCTGCTGCTCCAATGATGCGTCACAGCACATCAGCGACTTTTACATATGAAATGCTGGAAAATGTCTGTGTAGCTTTTTTAGATTGCTAAATATTGGATGCAGCACAGAATGACATGAGCGCCCACACCATCCGGTTTTTTTTTAAATCTTTTTTTTTTTCTTTCTTTTTTCTGATGCTATTGAGGCAGATCATGGCGGCTGTTTTGCAATAAAAATTTTGAAATGTGTTGGAAAAGTGTGATGTTGAGTTACGCGCGGAATTTTTGTGCAGCATGCAAAATGGGGAAGGTGAAAGCGTGAAAGCATCATGGTTTATATCCGAATATAATGTTTGGGAGTGAAAAAGGCGATGGTGTGCTTTTCCGAACAGCTGCACCAAAAAATAATATAACCCACAGCTATTGACAGCAAAATTTTTGATTAAAAATATTTTCACATTGTAAGTGGAGATAAGTTTCAGCGACGCTCTAAAATGTCAGAAATATTTATATGAAAATTTCACTGAATTTAATTTTATTTTTTACTAAGGTAATCTTAAGCATTCCTTTCGATAAATTGAAACAATGACATTTTTAATTTAACTAATTTAAATATTTTTAATGGCGTTTTGAACATATGACTTAAAAATTTAAACATTTTATTGCTGTTGAAATTAAAAGTAACTCATACGTCATGTGAAGTATATTGAATGAAGTGAAATTTATCGTATTTATAGTAGGTCAGTGATGGCATTTGGGTTTTCTTAAAATGTCATGAATCGAGTATTGAAATGTGTACATTTCGCATTTTTGATAATCCAGCAAACCGCGCTATTTAGCTTATTACTAATAAATTTGAAGAAATTGGTTCAGTTCAAGATCAGAGAAGCGGAATTTATCATCGTAGTTGTCGTTCAAGTGAAAATATTGCAGCATAAGAGTTGCCGAAGAGCCAAGAACATCAATTCGTCGTTGTTCATAGCAATTAAAGTTCAAACCAAACACGTTCTTCAATATTTTACGATCTTCATTTAAAGGCTTACAAAACAACTGACCCCATATTACGGGCCATAGGAAAACAAGAAGTAAATGAGAATTTTCACAAGGGAATTATCTTTACCGATGAAGCCCATTTTGAAATTGGCGTGTCATTTGGACTGAAAAAAATCCTAGAGAATTGCTTTAAAGCCAATTAAAACAAAAAAAGTTGCTGTAGTTTTGGTGTGCATTTTAATGCGATGGCGGCATTGATCCATATTTTTTTGAAAATCAAAATGGCTATGCAATTTCTATGCATAGATATCGATATGTCTATGATAAGAATGTTTAGTCAATTGGAAGATATTGATGTGCAGAATATGTCATTTCAACAGGATCACACGGCAACGGAATCAATCGATCTTTTGAAAGAGAAGTTTCAGAATCGAATAATTTCTCGAAGAACAAACGTAAAAGGGTCATCAAAATTATGCGATTTAACATCATTGGCGTTCTTCTTATGAGGTTTCTTTAAGGTAAAGTTTTTGTGGATAATTCTCGAGCAAATATAATTAATTGAACTATAATTTTGCTGAATTTATCCCCCATCCCTCTAAATTTTCTCCTTTTTTTCAAACCAACACGGTGCATTGCATTTATAGGGGGCATCCATTGAGCGTTGGCTTATGCTTAAAAAAAAAAAAATTATTTCGAATTTGGGACTTTGGGAAATTCATCCGGCTACAAATATATCCACGAGCAAAAGTTGTCTACGACTAGAGCATTCACTGTAGTACGGCTTTTTTGTAACATAAATTTTTTCTCTGCTCAGAATATAGTGAAATGCTATTTATTATGGTCCTTGAGTTTGAATATCTTGGATAAGGGTAAGTCAGCGTAATGAAAAGCGAAAGAAATACAATTAAGTGATCTATAGCCATACATAAACTCAATTGTTCTGCACTTAATTGAAAGTCATTTCCGATAGTCTCCAACATTTTTGTGGCACTTACTTATTAGAAAGACAATTATGAAAACTCAGTGAACATAAAAATATCAAAATGTTTATTTATAAATATAGGAGGTAATTGATCCCCTCCCAAAAAATACTTTACATTGCATATCAGAAACAGTGTCACTCGCACATTGAATATGCGAAATTTTACATTCATCAAAATCAATAGAAAAAAATTGAAATTAAATCCTTGCAATCATTATCACAGTTCACTGTTAATTCACATAATTCACAATTGATACATTTATTTCTCGTAAATCAATTCAAAACAACAACAAAAAGCGCTTATAAAACAATAAAAATATAATAAAGCAATAAAATCGAATAAACGAAAATCAATGTGATATAAGATATGTAGTTGATATTTTGTATTTTAAAATAAAACGACAGAAAAAAACATTAAATTTATTAATTTTGAGGGCAAAAAATAATAAAAATTGTGAGGAAATAAAAAATCCAAAATAAATTTTATAGCTCATAAAATGAAAAGCGTATAAAAATGGCAAAAAAAATTAACGTATATCCACCAGATAATAAATCTGAATAAAAATGCTGTTAAAACACTTAATGCTGCCATGTGCAAACTGTTGCTATTGAATGCCTAACATCAAGGGCAAAAAAGGCAAAAAATAAGATTGAGTGACAGACGTAGTAAGCGTAAGAAGTAAAGCGTGAAGTTCTTATCAAATTAGTTTCAAGAATGTAAGAATCTCAAAGAAAGCTCAAAAGTTAAGCTTATCATTATTTGAAAATTTTCCAACAGGGGCGCAACGTATTCTTGCTCTAGCCTTCTCTTTCTCTTATCGGTCTTTTTCAACTCGCGCACTCTTTTGCTGCTGATTCTCTGTGTGCATTACGCTGTAATGAAAACTAACATCATTTCATTTACAATGCGATCAATGAACTAAGCCCAGCGGCTACTGGCAACAACAACAACAACAACAACAGCAATAACTAAAGTAAATGAGACAATAAAAATAAAAACTGCAAGAAAAAAAAACTAAAACAGAGTGCCTTTAAATAAAAAACGACAACAGCAACAACAACAAAGAATTATAAATAAAAATTGCTTTCATTATTATGAGTTTTGTGTTGTTGCTGCTGCTGCAGCAGTTACTGTTGCTACTGTCTGCAGTAGCAACAACAACAACAACATAATAACAATAATAAAGCACATCAGCTGCAGTTACTTTACCATTATTATTATTGTTGTTGTTGTTGCTGTTGCTGTTGCTGTCGTTATACACTGTTAGATATATATTTATATTTTTTATTAAGTTTGCTGTAAAGCTACAAAATTCAGATACACAACGCACGTTTCATTCATTGGAATTTTTTTTAATTTTAGTTTTTTTTTTTGTTTTGATTGTTGTCATCGCTGCGGTTGTTGTTGCTGTTTTCGTTATTGCAGCTTTGGATGCATTTGCTGTTGCTACCGCTGCTACTTTTGGTTTGCAATTTAAATTTGTAATATATTTTCATTCATTTATTGCTATAATTTTATTTGGATTTTTTTTTAAAATTTTTTTTTTTATATTTCAGCTTACGTTATTAGGGTGGACATTTTATTATTTTCTTAAGGCCAGCCATGAAGAAAATATGTATTTGTAAAGCGCTATAATATGAACAATATAATGTCAATATTTGGTTTTCAAGTAACATCGGACATATTCAATTCAAAATTGTTTTCATAAACATACGTGAAAAAAAATTAAAAGTTGCGCATACGTAGTGATTTAAAAAATAAACTATTTAAAATATTGCTTTATTGTACGAAATAACATAAATTAGTATTACCCATGCGAAAAATTAATATGAGAATAGCTGAGTGTTAAAACTGCATATTATGCAAAACACTAACATTATAAGAAATTTGTTCAAACTTTAATCTTTTAGTTCGCAGCGATCTAGCAGACAAAATTTAAAAAAAAATGCATTGAAATTAAAAGAATAATTGAAAACAAAAACTGGTCAGAAACAAGGAGATTCGACCAATCCAATGAACCTCTAGAGATCGTAATATTTTCGGTTTTTTGCAGAGATTCAGCATTTTATATGGAAAACAAAATTTGTTCATAAGTGTACAAGGGCTGGTTTTAAATTGACTTCAGAAACTCTGTTTTTCAGGAACATCTTGTGACGAAAATTATTAAAACTTCCGAATGACCTATTAGGGATCTGTCCTATTGTATTTGGTTCGAGATTAGACTAACCCATTTGATTATGTTTGAGCAGCCAACATTGATAGAACCATATTATTATGAAGCACTTTATGATCGATATAGATGACTTGGTATTCAAGTACCAAGTAATATCGAACTTGTGCTACTGAAAAAAACTAATACAATCATTGTTAGTGATTTTTATATTGGATAAATTAAAGTAACTCATACGTCACGCACGACAGTGTAAGTAAATCAAAATATTACGTATAGAAAAAGCCGCCAAATATGAAAGTTCCATATTATGCGGAACAGTTAATCTACATGAAACTTAATGAATTTTGAAAACTTCGGCTATATCAAATGACAGGAATTGCGATGAACATTTGGTATTGTGAGAAAATTGCATTCAGCCGTAATGATAATCAAATGAAATACAAACTAAAATATAGTAGGCAGCCACGAACAGGACATGGTACGTGTAAGTTACTTTAATTTTTTAAGCTATTTCAACAGACACCCTTTAGGTTCTTATAACTTTTATTTTAATTTTGTGTACCAAATCTTAGAGTACGTCCTGAAAAATAAATCCAATTTTATTTAATCCAAACTTTTTGCTAATTATTAATTCTTTGCATTTTTGGGCTTGTCTAGTGGGATGACCAATTGTTATTGCATGCTACCTAATCTTAATTGTATGTATTTTAATATGAGTAAGTGTAGGAAAACTAAAATCTCAAAAAAAGCTGCCTCAGTAGCTACATTTTATGATCGAAATGTTATAATGAATCCAAAAATTTAATTAATAACTCACATAAATCAGACAGTTAGCAAACTAAAAGACGAACTTGGCTCAATCAAACGTTGTCAAAAGAATTCGGCGACACCATCCAGTTCATTGTATGCCTCTAGTCGGAGCTATACTAAGATACCTGTCGCTAATATGGAATCCATGGTACAATATATACAGTGACAAGAACATACGACAGTGTGGAATGTTCAAAATCAATCACCAATCCGTACAATAAACTGAACTGAGCCCACTGCTGTAGTGGGATCGCAAGGACCGCTCGCCAAACAAAGTTATAAGGTTTGTAATGCATCAGAATAAGTACGTGAAAAGTAAGATTCTCTGAAGTAAAAAAAAAAATTTCACAGAAAATGGGACAATTTTTGCAAGGTAACTGATGGATTTATTTTAGACGGCCACTGATGTAATCAACAAATTATTTAAAGCCTTTATGGAAAGATTTACAAACGCGAAAAATCATCTATTGACATTATCGAACTCCAGCTATCTCTAGCTGAAGAAGTTTTGTGCATATAATAACACAGACCGACAAAATTAAACTTAAGTCCAGAACCAGAGACCAGAGTAAGAGAAGTATTTTTAGATGCCGCAACCAGTTTTGGAAAAAAAATTTACTCGCGATGTAAAATAACCTCAAATATAGCCAAAAATCGTGTTTTTTGCACTTTTAGGTTAAGTTATCTTGAAAACTGGACGTAAAGATCAGATTCGGATTCAGCGTATCAAAATCCTTCGGGTATGATAGGTCTGGTTTAAAAATTTGTCGGCCTGTTTAATTAAAGGTAACTCATACGTCACTATGAGTAGATAAATAAATTTATGAAAAGGAAAAGCCAAAGAGTTATATCTTCTGATTACAATTTTTTTTCAAATTGAACAATGTCAACTGATTGCAAAAACAGTTTCACCCTAATGCTTATAGCTACATAGATTGTATATCTTAATTTATCTATGTTGACTACAGCAGCAATAACCTGAATTCTCCAAATTGGTTGTTTATATGAATGTAGTTAGTTAGTTTTTTTTATTCGTTGTTTATTTCTTTGCCGCATGCAGTTGTTGCTATTTAGGTTTTTAGGCTTTCTATACGTTTGTTATAACCAGTGATTGGTGATGCAAGCAATTCCATACAAAATGCATTTAAAATAAATGCAAAAAGAAAAAATCTAACTCCACACTGTGTCACGGCATGAATGCGGCAGCAATTAATGTAATTTATTTAATTCTGTAGCGGAAATGCGCAAATTACTTAAATATTTTATTATTTTTCTTAAGCTTGTAGCTATGGCTATGAGTAAAAAAGTTGCATGCTTGTTCAAATTTTTAGTAATAAAAATAAGAGTTTACAAAAGTAAATTATCAGAAGTCCTTTCTATTTGTAATATTTCTAAGTATGTAGTAATTTAGGTACGCACGTTAAATAAAAGTAACAAAAATGTCACGATAAGGGAAGCAAGAGCATTTTAGAACTGAAGAAGTATGATATACGAGGAATCATGTTATAAGTCTTTGAAATTATTTCAATTTTAAGTGCATAAGTAATTGTAAAATTAACACATAAAATAGTTTCAAATCGTTAGCAAACTTTTTTCAATTGCGTTTAATTCTCACTTTTTGTCCAGTCTCATACTATTTACTATATAAGAAAAGAACAACATCTGTTAAGGCAATCAATTTCAAAAAAAAAATGTATGCAAATATGTATAATTTTAGCTGTCATCAATTTAAGATTCCACAATAATCTCCACGCTTAATTTTGTTTCTTCCATTGCAGCTTTTTTTCTTGTGCACAATTTTCTTTAATGAAACTCAAACATAAATTAATTGTCATCATTTATATTGCAAAGTAGCAGCGATAATAAAATGAGAAAAACGCAGAAAATGAAAGGAATTCTTGATGTCGCGCCATCTTATACATAGCTCGCAGACGTACAGTGGTCAGTGCGCACAGCAGCTATAGTCAACGGGTCGAATGAATATAATCAAGCGACTAACTCATAAATAAGAAAGAATAAATAGCGATACGCACACAGTGGCTACTCAACAGATGGCTAAGATAGAAAGAATGCAATGAATTTGTACGAAATTGCTAGTGAAACTTATTAATGTAGTAGTTGAAAGCAAAACAAAAAAATATCGTAAAAAAAGAAAAAAATTCGAAGTAGGGGAAGAGAAAAAATATTGATATTTTAGCAGTAGTTCCATGCGAAAATTTATTTTTTTAAAAAATTTTACTTAGGCTGGCAATTTTTTAAATGCAAAATATTTCAGATTATTTATAAAAGCATAACAAGCTAAGTATAATATTGCTTCGAATAACGTTATTTCATTACAATGTCGTCAATAAATTATTTTACTACGCTGGATTTCATTCGCTATAACGTCGGACGGAGCAAAAAATGCACATAAATATGTTTATTTTGTTGAATTTTAATTCAGTTTATGCATTTATTGAAACAAATTATTAACAAATATTCCAATTTGTGAAAAAATCATAATAAATTTTATTCTTTTGATATGTACATACTATGTATACTGGGTGTTCCATTTTAACTTACACAGCTGAATAAGTCAAAAGTCAAGTCAGAGGTCAAAGTGACCGAATCCCCGCTTGGTGCAGAAAAGCTAGTAATCATTGGCTGAACCGCTGCACAATCTTGCTTTAACTGGCTGCAGCTTTTCTGCACCAAGCGGGAGTTTGACCTTGAAATGACCTTCAGTGGTCACTTTAACCTCTAACATGAATACCTATCTGAACGTAGAATTTTATGCTCCACCGGAATCCGTGGTCAAAAATAGGGATTTTCATATGAAGAACTAAAGTTTAACTTAAAATAACCTTGAAAATGTAGGTCAAGGTTATGGCTGATCAGCCCTTTGATACCCACTAACTTTTATTTGAAACATTTTTTGAGTGACTTGTAATTTTTTGACTTATTCAGCTGTGTAAGTTAAAATGGGACACCTTGTATAATAAATCGAATAACGCCATTAATCAGGTTATGACTGTACCAATTTTTAAAGTCAAGAGATATTTGAAAAAATTTAAAAAAATTGTAAGTAACTCATACGACACGTTAACCTAAATGATTTTGATAACAGTAGTAGCATGCTTAGATTTTATAATAGAGTACTCTCAGTTCAGGTTTATTTTTAGTGAATGAAAATAAATCGATTTAGTAAATTTTGAATGTATTTTGTAAAGTAAAAGTGAAATATATGTATCTCATATTGGTAGAGTTTTTGAATGTCAAAAGTGAGAACCTTTTTTTTTTGGTCAGATAAATGAAATTTTTGTTCAAAATACACGAACATTTCTTTTGATAGGCGTGGCAAATACATTTTTTGTCCCGGCCACCCGATGTGTACATATATTATTTCAAAGGACTTATACTGTTGAATATGATGGACCCGTGGCTACAATGGCCTTAAAATATCAAACTTTCTAGAACAAGTGACAAATGAAAATTGCTCATACGTCATGTTAAATAAATAACACTTATAAATGTGTACACGAACAAGTTTATTTCACTAAAAGGCAAATAAAAAAAATAAAAGTAAAAAATACAAATGTCTTACATTGCATCAAAATGGATATACTAAATTCTAAATTTTAAAATTAAGGAACCCTTTTTCTATTAAGAAACCATTTGAAAATACAACAAAATTGTAATTAAAAATAATAAAAAAAACCGCAGCGTTAAAACTTGAGAAATATCTATCACAATTTTCAGAAATTAATATTAAATGTTACTTAAAGATTGTGCATACGTCACGTTCAATAAAATATGCTGTAAAATGTTAGCGAGTCAGAGGCCATCAACTAAATAATATATTATTGTAAGCCATTAAAAAGCCATAGAATCTGTTTAGACCATAAAGTTATACCTTGCATCGGAGCGGAAATATTAAACTATAATATTGCACTTAGCACACTTTTTTGCAGCAGAATAATAAAAAGTGTTTGATATGTTGAAAGAAGCAAAATGAGTTGAAAAAATTTGCGGAAATATTTTAGTTTATTTTTAAACTTTCCATATAATGGTTCTAACAAAACTTTTTTTATATTACTGATGCATGCTTTGTCATGCATAAAACCCACATTTTTTAGTAAATTATACATATGTAAGTGCAACAGTGCACTTTGAAATAATATCTTAATAAAGTGAAGGCCATTTGCTGGCCAAACTTCACTGCGCGTTTTATCTATTTTTATTTAATTCCAAAATTATTTTGAAAAATGCAATTTCTTTAATTTTTAATTTATAGATTTATTAAGTATATTTAGAAAAAAAAAATGGCGTTAAACAACACAATGCATTTTAAACATAAGTAAGTCCCACATAGACTCATCACAAATATATATTGTATATATATATTAATCTCAAAAGATATTCCTCAAGTCATTACGCTACTGCATTTTATTATTTTTAATTACTTGAGTTTTTTTTTTTGTTTTATCTCCACTTGTTTTTAGCAAACTCTTTTATTTTTTAATTTTTATGCTCAACTCTACAATATTTTATTTTAGCTGCTTTTTGCAGCAGCAAAAATATAAAGGAAGCAGATGTTTATGTTGTTGTGATGGTGCTTTATGAAAGATAATTATAATTGTCAAGAATAAGAAGAAGAAGAAGCAGAAGAAGAAGAGGAAGAAGAAGAAGAAGAAGATGATGATGAAGAAGAAGAAGAAGAAGAAACCAGCACAGCTATAGAAGACTTTATAGTCAGAATTAAAAGAATCATAAGTCAAGGAAACAAGCAACCACAATATAAAAAGGCGTTAAAAATAAATTCCTAAGACATGAAAATATAAAAATTAAATTAGAAAAAAAAAGTACTTAACAGAAGAAATCATAATTTCTGCAGTTCATCAACGTAGCAATAGAAAAAAAAGTACTTGACAACAATAATGCGAAAAAACAAGAAATGTAGTTTTTTTATTTTTAGAAAGAAACCAAGTTGTAGTAGTAAAGTTATTGCACCATGACTTGTTAAGCTATGAAGCACTTCAGTATTGAGACTGAAGAAAGGAACGAGAACTACAACAGTTTGTTATGATGACGAACTTGTTGAAGAATTCGTTTTATTTTTTTTTTTGTTCTGTTCTTCAGTTTATTGTTGTTGATAATGGGCACTCATACTACAACACTACATACAACTATAACTGTAGAGTAGTCCAGAATGATTGGTATCTTAATATGTTTCCCACATTCTATTCAAAATTGTGGAACTTTAATCTGAATGGCAAAATTATGGGATAATTTAAAATTGTGTAGATGACACTTAGAAAGACCAAAGAGTATTTATTGAGTAGTAATTTGTAATTTGATTAAATCTTTGTTCAAATGTATGTAAGATATGCATTATATTATTCAAAATTTTTTCACAGAAAAGTGATTGCGCCTTAGCTTCTTAGGTTTAATGCTCAGTGAAAATGTTTTCATAGTTAATATTTCTTCTTATTAATTTTTTTTGAATAAATTAGTAGAAATAGCAGTTATAAAGATATAATTTTATTCCTAATATATGTACTACATTTAAGGAAAATCAGCAAAAGTGATGACCTCAAGAATTCGGTAAATTAAGAGTTTTTATTTTAAGAAAGCAAAACTAAATTCAAAAAATTAAATTTCATTTTGGGTTTCAAAAAATTAAGTTACTCCTTCAACGTGATGAACAAAACACGGAAAAAATAGTGGCGTGCATTTTTTTTGTAGCGGTCACATGTAAAGAAATTTGTTTTAGATATTAAAAATTGTTGTGAAAACTATGAAACTCGAATGTCGCTGCGAAATCCATTTTAATAAAGAAACGTTCTTGTCTGAATTTTCTCCAATTGCGACGAGTGTTTGGGATCTTCAAATTGCTTAAACTCCCACTCTATTGGCAAGTTGTTCTCCGCATACGGCAGCGTTTTACTATTTTAATATATTGACATAATCCATAGCGCATATCTTATCTTTTATTCGATATATTGGACCCAACTTCCAATGAGACAAAAGACATCCCCTTAGCATAATGTTACCTCTACCATGTTTGATTGTGGATTTGGATCATATGCAGTATATTTAGGGCGTCTAACAGACGGATTTCGATCGGACCTAAATGACTTGGGCTTCGTTTCATCACATTATTGCAATTGTTCTAACCATATGCTTCTTTGAAAATGCTTTTCTACAGAGAATGTTTTTTTTTTTTTTTTTTGTAAGGTAAGACACTTTTATTCCTCAAATCCTTTTCAATTGACTTATTCTGAATTGTTCGAATAGCGCAAGCAACTCCTTCTAGAGTTCATCCAATGAAACAAATGGATATAATAATTTTCTTAAAAAATATAATATTATTAACCCAAATACTAAAGTCCTTGCCCACATACCAGAGTAATCTCATGACAACCTCCATACTTTATTTCAAATTTAGGAGAAGTTTACGTTGGTGCTTAAACACCATGCTCTTTGGCATCTTTATCCATACTTTATAATGAGCTTCTAATTACAATACGGCATGTTTCAGAGAGTCAGTATTTACCTGTAATAAGAAGAGAATAAAACAAAGGATTAATATTCAATCAAACAAAATAAAATTAAAATAAATAAAACTACCTCAAAAGATATTTAAACTAGTAAGCGATTTATTCGCTAAAAGTCGATAGAAATCCATAACCAAGAGATAAAAAATCTTCGAAAAAGATTTCACTTTGTAGCGGCTAGATTATTACACATCGGACACATCAAATTTTAGGATGATTTGACTCTCCTCAGCTACGCAGAGGATACGATACGATACGATAGGCATAAAAACCGCAACTCTGGCATTATCAAATTTTACTATCAGAAAAATATACTAAAAGTGACTTCGTAAGTTATGCCATAAGCAGGATTTATCGAAAAATATTTCTACAGACGAAAAGTTCTAATATTTTTCTTCCAAAACTACATCTTCAAAGAGTTCAATTGAAAAAGTTTTTTTTTTCATTTTCCTGCTTCATTCAGAATTTAAAAAACAAAATCGATTGTATCATTTCAAAATATAAACTTTTTGTGGTTTTCTTAAAAGCTTCAAGAATTCAATAAACCCCATGAATACTTAAAAAAATAAAACTACATGACGGAGAATCGTACTGCCACAGAACAAAACAAAATAAAACCAAAACAACGAAGTATAGTAGAAAATTCTATAAATTCCGTACGCGTTACTCCTGTTCATTCACACCAAAAACATGATAATGATGCTGTTGTGCTCTTGATGACGACAATGATGACGACAAGAAATAACCGCAACACCATCAACAACAGCAACAGCAACACAAAAACAAATAGCGTATTCATTGCCAACATGACACTGGCAGAAAGAAATGAACGAAACAAACAATAGCACAAAACATCAACTGCAACAGCAACAGAAACAGCAACAACTACAACAATAAATTGAAGCAGAATCAATAGTTTGATGAACAAGAGACGTGAAGTGTGCGAGTGAAACACGAAGAACTTATTCGTCTAAGAAATAACTTAATTTGAAATGAATCGAACTGTAGATAGCAATTACAATAAAAGAGCGAACAAAGCGATAACAACAACAACAACAACATCAGAAAGACCAACAAAAGTAGTAGTAGTAAATAGTAGCAGCAACAAATAGCAAAGGCGAGAATAAGCAAATATCGGGAATCTGGTACAGTGTTGCCAGAAAAAATTTAAAATTTGTCGAACTTAATCATTCCTCAGATTGTTGCTATTAGAAAACGGTATCAAGCTCATATAATTCGCCCTTAGAACTTCTAATATTTTAACATTAATCAGCGATTGGAAAAGCTCGCCAGTGCTCCTTCCAAACGTTCTTGGCTGTTTAATTATCGGCTCGTGAGTGGAAGTCGAGAGCTCTACATTGGCTCGTGAGATCTTCTTTGGCCCTCGGCTCGTGAGTAAAAGCAGTTTTCTTGGATCCCGCCTTGAGCTGAGAGACAACGCAGGGCAAGAGTCAGAAGTGCACCGTTCTTACCCATTTACGAAAAAAAAATGTTTGTTCCATAATCCGTTTTCGACCTTTCCCCATCAATTGGAGCAAAGAATAATGTCCGAAAATATGTCAAAAGCTACCCCCTTCATGGTCTGGTGTCACTCCAAATGAAAATCCAAATGAATTCCAATTGCGTAAAATAAAAAGTTTTTCCGAAAACGGCTCAAAAATTATCCTTTCCATGGTTCGTGTCACTCCAAGTAATGTTCAAAAACGATAATGTTCATCTCGATTGGTTCAATAAATTTTTTTCTCTCAAAATTGAGCTCAATTGGACCGTTAATTTTCTTGAGCACTTTTGAGTAGCGAGCAATTATTTCTCATCTTTCTCATCTTCCAAAGTTTAAGATTCAGACTTCCATGGTCTTGGTTTGACGTTTTCTTATCACTATTTAACTGACACTGATAAGCTGGCATACAAGTTTTTCTTCATTTTTTTTTTTTGGAGATGAGCAAGTCCAATAAGTATAACTTTTTTTTTTTTCAATTCACAGCATATGGCAACAATGAGCCGCACTGGGATTGAAACCAGGAATGTGATTGTCATACCAAAGAGAAAGAAACTGAAGTGAGTGAAACATAATGTGATTTTGAACTTTGGCGAAACGAACAATGCGACAGAAATATACGTTAAAAAAAAACGAAGACTTTTGCGAAAAAAATGCAATAAAAAGTGCTGCCAAATGCAAGAAAAAATAAATGCAGCCAAGGCTTACAACTGTACTCGGATATATACATGTGTATATAGTAGATATAGAAATTTATAATGCTATTTGTTGGTTTTCTCAAAATAGTACCATGCACTTTCTAACCATGACAAACCAATGGCATGCAGACAGGCAGACAATCAGACAAATAAGCAGACAGTCAGTACGCTGGATACATTTACTTACAGTTCAGTTAAAATATATAGACATATGGATTGATGGCACAATAAGCAATAATAAAAACAAATAAAATAAAAATAAAAACTACAAAAATGTACTTAAGTTGTAGAAAATAAAATAGTAGTAGATCAAAGTAGTGTTGGTGCTAAAACGTAAACCACAATAACTTCAGATTGCTTTTTAACACCATGTTGTAAAAAGAAATTAAAAGACAGAACTGTGAAGGCAAACATAGTGAAAAATTAATTGAAAGAAATTTTATGAACAACATCGAGGCATTTGGAAAATTTATTAAGTGTGAATTGAAAAGTAGAAAAACCTAATGGAAAGTTGAAAAAAAAATAAAATAAACTTAATTACAACAGTGCGAAATCGCAATTATAAATTGGATGAAAGTTTTGTTTTTTTTTTTAAATGCTGTGTACTCCGATTAACTACACCACAAGCCAGGAAATAACTTGCGGTGCAAATATCATGATATAAAAATGTCATGCGACTACTTCTTGTCTTTGAAAGGTGCCAATTAAGAGAGGTTAAGACTTTTTAAAGATACCACTGGTTGTGTGTAAATATTTTTTTGAACTTTTTCCAAACGCTAAGAGCAATAAGTGTATTTTTTTCATAAACATGCCCTTAATAACTATGTTCGGGCTCTGTCATGTCTAAAATTTTCTTACAATCTTTTTCCATCAATTGATGCAATAAAATTTTTCACAAAAAAGGAGTTCAGATTGAGCTCTCAAAGAGCATTATCCTTTTTTCGTAATGATAAATGCATTGAATTTGTATTATCCATCCATTTGGTATTGATCAGTACATTTCCATGTTAATGATTAATGTATTCATTATGCATCTATATTTTTGCAACTCTGTCTTCCTCACCAAATGAATATAATGACTTACTCAGAATTTTTGTCTAGATGTGTACGCAAAGCTAATATTCGGTAAAATCATATTAAAGTTTTATTCAAAACATCTTACGAAGGCAAACAGCAATATTCACTACACTTCAAAAGCTCTTTAAATGAGGTCGCTTCAGTCGATACGATTGTAAATGTAATGGCAAAATTTTGACAGTTCTAAATTGGCAACATTGCAATATAACAAAAACTCTCTGTTTCTCACTCTGTCTGCAAAATCTTTCAACTTGTAGCGCATGAAGTGCGGTACGATGATGAAGCATTAGTTCAAAGTGCAAAATATTGAATTGATTGCTTTCCCAATATCTAAGTGGGAAGCAAAAATAAACGATGCGAAATTTTGCAAAAAAAAAAAAAATCTGTTTGTTTCTGGTATGGAATTGAAAAATTAAGCAACTGTCAATTGTAGTGACAGCAAGAGACGCGCCAACAACATTTGTGGTTGCATTGCGCGCGTTCAATGTGGACTAATGTAAGGGAAGACAAGAAGGAAGAGTTGAATGTCAGCAAGACAAAGTACAGTGACGCGAAAACAATACTCTCTTGGTAGAGTTGTTCTTTTTTATGCATCTTTTTTTTTTTGCGTCAAAAATAATGTTGGAATATCTACTGAAATAACTAATTATGTTGGCTTAAAGTGATTATTTTTCTTTGTAGTACTTGATTTGTATCTTTCTTATAAATAAATTATATTTCAACTTATTTTGATGAAAACATATTTTTATGCTATTCATCGAAACTATAGCATATGTATGTAACGTATTTTAAAGCAGCATTAAATAAGCAAAAAATATTTTTGATGCTTAAAAAATAATATGTAAGAGATATATGATCAGATAAAAATCACATGAAATAAAAAATTTCATGTAAGAAAAATCTCATGCAATAAAAAATTACATGCAAGAAAAAATCTCAAAAAAAAAAGTTGCAAAGAAACTAACGAATAGTTCAAAATTGCTAGTGATAAAAATTTCAAGCAATAAAAGTCTCATGAGATTTAAATTGACCAATGAGAAAAAAGTTGCAAGGAAACTGACGATAGTTCAAAATTTATTGAGGTAAAAATTTCATGTAATGAAAGTCTCATGAGATTTAAATTGGTCGTGACAATAATCTCAAGAGACAGAAAAAGTATAATAAGAACCACCTTAGTAGCAAACGGGGAATTTATCAAGACTAAAATCCAGCTTACAAAGCAGTGATGGCTCTTAAATAGCGAAATTTTGTCTATATAATATCTTGCTTGCTAAAGTTATAAAACCATAATTAAGAGAGACGCAAAAATGTGCTAAATATGCATTTTTAAAGCTCATAATTGGTTAATTATAAGGACATTAGGTGGCATGTCTCGTGTGTGCTTTTTAATTGAACATAAAAATATTCATGAGGTAACATGTCTTGTGTGTGTTTTTATAAAGTTAATATAAAAGTCTCTTGAAATACATGCCACAAAATGTCTTTGTATTGTCCAATTTTTGTCTTTTAAGGCACTTTATCAAGACAAATTTGAGAATAATATGATAAAATAATATATATCACAGATAGTCTATGGATCGTTGGGACATGGGCTCAACATCGAAGTACATACAAAACATAATTAAAAATTAAATTCTTTAATAAAATAAAATTTAATATTCTTCACTCTTTTATTCTTTCAATTAATGCTACCATACCACTGTGCATTGGCGCAACGATAAAGATGACGACGTTGACTAGGAAGACAATGACGATCGGAAATTTGATAGCTGCGGAAAGTAATAAAAATATGAGCCTTCCTTACACCCTTTGTCCACGCCTACAAAAAAAAAAACAGTTATGCCGCCATCGATGTGTCTGTGTACATCTGATTGCCTGGTTGTGACAGTTGTAGTTGTTTGTTGAGATTGTTGTTGTTGCCGCCACCATTTGTTGCCACAAATCCAATATGAATTATTATGTATCAACATAAAATGCTGCTACTATTCAATGGCTAATGTTGCTGTTGTTCGTATTGTATAAGCGATTTTAGATAGACGTCGCCGACAATGATTTTGTTGTTGTGGACTTTATAAAAAGAAAAAAAGAGTACAGTTGTGTTGCTGTGCCGTTTTCAATGCCATCAACATCATCAACATCATCATCAGCAGCAGCAGCAACAGCAACAAGAACAGCAGACAAATTGTTGCAATGATAAAAATGTGCATTGCATGTTGCTATTGCTGCAGCGTAGTTGTTGTTGTTGTTGTTGTTGCTGCTACTGCTAAGACCAAATCGATTTCAATCATTGCCATTATTGGCCACCATCATTGCCGTTGCGCTTCAATAAACTTTTATCTAATTGCTGTGGTGTCTTCAGTATCGGTGTATAATTCAAGAATCGTTTGATGAGAACAGTCAAGTAGCTTTTGCAGTTCAAGAGGAATTTTTGGAATTGAAAACTATGACGCTGTTAAGAGTGCAAGATTTAAATTTGATAGGAATTTCGATTTTGAAGTTGGTATTTTATAAATATCTCAATATCCTTAGGAATTTTTTTTGATCATTATCTTAGATATTCATATTCATAAGTCTCATTACTTAAAAGTTTGAAAAAGTGCCTTAATTAGTAGCCGCTTATAATAAAAGCGTTATAAAATCTCCTTTGCACTCTATTGATACTACCAAGAAGCTTTTCATCGATATTTTCCAAACTGTCGTCAAGCGTCTGGCACTATTCTTATATTAAATTAACCCCTTTTTTCAAAGCCGTATCCAGGATTTTATTTCGGGGGGGGGGTTTTGGATTTGATATTTTTGAAAATCAATTCTTGCAGCAATATCTTTAATTTTTCAAACCGATGACCTTTTTTTTCTTCTTAAAGTAACTCACTTTAAAATTTTGTAAACACTAAGTATGCTATGCACTATTGCTCACTTACTTCAAGACTGACATAACTCAAAAAACCTGAAGTGGGAGAAAAACTCTTAAAGTTTTCAATAAGTTACTTTTTATATGAAAATTATGAAAAGTATGTCTACATACGTAAACTCTTCTCACAAGGTAAGATTATTTGATATCTTTCTGATTTTTCACATAAAATAAAACATGATGTGTATATTTCTGGTTTTAAGGTTGAATTTTTTTCCAACAAAAATTTTTAAAAAAATCGTTTACAGAAAACTCGAAAATCCTTTATTCTAGCTAAAAAAATCAAAACTAAATTATTTCATATATTCAGTAACTTGGGTAGTTCTATTTATACTTATTTATAGTGAACACTTTTGCGACTTAAGCTACTTAAAACATTTTAAATAATTTATGAGGCCGCCCTGGTAGAAATCATAAGCATTTATTGGCCAAAAACTGGGCATTAAAAATGTCCACTGGCCAAGAAATGGCCATTAAAATAGGCCAGTTTTATGGCATATATGAAACGGTTTTTCTAACCTTTTTCGAGCATTTAATGGCCAGTAAACCGAAAATAGAAAATGGTCATTTAATGCCCAATAAATGCCGGAAAATGCTCTTAAACTGGTCATTATATATCACTATTAAAAATGGCCAATAAATTCCTAGAAAATGCTCGAAAAAGGTTCTAAAAATGCTCGAAAAATGTTCTAAAAATGTCCAAAAACTAGGCATTTAATGGCCAGTATTTTTATTTATATGTATAAATTATGACATAAATTATTTATATTGAGTATTACAAATAATTCACCAAACATATCTGCAGCTTTTTTCACGAAATTATTTAAAGATATATCAGCTTCTTGCACTATTTGGACAGCATTTTCACGCAACAGCATTACTATAGGAGCATGCAAATTCATTAAATTATCATACATTGGTAATATTATAATTTTTAAGAAATTTTTCTATAATTTTTCGAGCATTTTTGGAATATTTTTTGAACATTTTTCGAGCATTTATTGGCCATTTTTAATAGTGGCATATTTAATGACCAGTTTTAGAGCATTTTTCCGGCATTTATTGGGCATTAAATGGCCATTTCCTATTTTCGTTTTACTGGCCATTAAATGCTTGAAAAAGGTTAGAAAAACCGTTTCATAAATGCAAAAAAAACTGGCCAGTTTTAATGGCCATTTCTTGGCCAGTGGACATTTTTAATGCTTATGATTTCTACCAGGGCGCTTTTGGCTGTAATGATGAGGCATACTCGCTATCAATTTGTCAAGTACTTGAGTACTGATCTCCGACCACTGTCCATTGGCGACGTTCCATAACCAGACCATACTGAAAACTGGCACATGTAAACTGATTTCAATTAAAAATTTAGAGCTTGTTCAGAAAAATTCAAGCTTCAAAATCAATATTTTCTCATTTCAATTCTCGGACAAATATTTCGACAACGACGAAATGACCCATTGCAATGATTAACTTTTATCGAACTCTTTTTTCTAATATAATTGTAAGCTCCTTTTCGAAGATAGCTACTCAAATCGATATTTCCTCAAAGACCATTGCCTCCACAACCGATTACAACTCACTGAGGTGCCTGGGTTTATTCAGCTGTTTATTTCACAAGTCATTTCAAAGATATGTTTTCTGGGTACTCTCGATAAAAATTAAGCAAAATGTATTGACAAAGCCCGAAAGACAATTAATTTACCGAATCTAAAAAATGAATTCGCGATGTAAAAATAGTTTTTCGCGTTCATTTATCTAACAATCACAAACCAAAACAAAGACAAAGGGCGAATCTCTCACTGATGTTTTGGAAACATTTGAATCAATCCGCCCTAGACTTGAGGCAGTTTCGAGCAAACCACAATTCCTCAGGAAATTCAATTATGTGTTCGATCTGAATACTGGGCTTGTCAAATTCAAAGTACTTGTAGGCATTCCAAAAACGGGTGAATCCAACGATTCCGACGTGGGAATGAAGTATTCAGATATGTACCTTAAGCATCGCGTGATGTTGAACGTACGTTTGCTGCGCATATAAGAACCTTGGAAGATTACCGTTGATCATTTTTGTTTGAAAATTTGAGAAAACTTATACTCATTCATCGTAAGCGTTTCCATGACTTTCCTGAGCGTTAATAAAATAAATTAAAGAAAATATATTTATGTTTTTTTTTTCGTAAATATTATCATCAATAATTTGCCTACTTTTCGTCCATATTTACATAAATATTTCGTAGGTTTTTCGTAAATATTTTATGTTGCCCTGCTTATAACTACAAACATTTTCATTTTTCAAGTTAAATCTGCATGTCCCACATACTGACGGTACTAAAACATAAAGATAAGTTAATACAGATCGATGATTATCAACCACTTCTGATCAAAAATCATTTAAAAATCTGATGACCTTTTTTTCAAACTTTTTTTCACAAAATCGATTTTATATAGTGTTTTCGTTTGAGAAAACCGTTTTTGTATTGTGGTTTCCTCTCAAAGTCAATATTACATAGCGTCTATTCTTTGCAAAATCGTTTCTATATAGTGTCCGTCAAAAAATTTCGGGGGGCTCTATCCCCCCAATCCCCCCCTAGATACGGCCCTGCCTTTTTTCAAATGATTACAATCAAACAAATAGCATTTTCTTGCCAAATGTTTTTGGTCCATCCGTTCGCTTCGATTTCTTCAATTTGCAATACAACTCCTTAGAGACAACTACTTCATTTTAGCTCATTGCATTCAACGACGTCATCAACATTGCGCTGGCATTATTCAGCGCGCCAAGAACGTTGGTTCAATTCCCTTCACCCGTCTATCGCTGTTGTCCACCGCACTTTCCGTTAATAATAATTGTTGCAATCAACGTTTGTTCAGTTAATTTCTTGCAATTATTTTATTCTTACGTTCCGCCGATGGTTGGTCGCTCTGTATTCTCCTGTTCTTCTTGAATTATTTTGAAGTATTACATTGAGAAATAATGAAAATTGTGGTTGAATTTCATGTTGTTGTTGTTGCTGTTGCTCTGAATGCAACAATAATTGCTGGCATTTGGGGAATTGATGTTTTGTATTTGCAATGTCCGGGTATTATTGCGGGAAGCATGAACAATAAACTTGCAACTTGATGGCAACTTAATTATTACTGTGCGGAAATTGACAGCAGGGGGGCGCACAATTGCGCTGAAGTGGACAGACGTTGTCGAAGGAATGGTCGGTTGGATGGATGCTTTTAGGAAATTAAGCAATTTATCAATAAGAGCTTGTAAATGTTTAGGATTCTCGATGATATCGAGAAATTGTAACAAGAATTAAGTTCTTACTATGGAATTCAAGAAACTTTTTGCTAATTTAAGCTAAGAATAATAATTTGTTATTGAAAGTGTACACAGGCAAGATCAAAAAAAAAAAAAATTCCTCCTAAATAAAAATTAAAAAAATATATGAAACTAGGTAAGTTTAGGCCCAAAAATATAGAAGAAATCAGACCAACAAAATTTTGTTAGGAGAGATATTAGATTTTCAGCGCTATTTTCTCAAGAAAAATTTAAATATCTTGAGATTGAAAACTTAAAAATACAAAAATCTAAACTGATTCACAGTAGTGCACAACTTTGAAATGGAATTCCGGAAAAGGCACAATTGGAAACAAATTTACTGCAAGTTTGCAGGATACAGCTACATCTGTTATAGACAGAAAGAGTTGTCGTTGGGGCCAAGCGATCGTCCATAAAAGACGCACCCACAAAAATTCTGGAATTGTAACGCCCTCCCCTCTGATAGCTTGCTTTTGTCTGATTTTGCTACATCCTCCTCTTCTAAGGGCGTACACAAAGGATTATGCTAACCCCTTTTCATTTTACTTTTCGTTTTTATGAATCAAAAAAAGAACGTAATGCATCAATAGTGATTTTTAAAAAAATAGAAGTCCGAAAAACTGCCCACTCTCCCTCCTTGCTTGTATTCTTTTGTAAGTTTTCACGACCTTCTGCGGAAGTCTTTTATGAACGACCCCTTAGGGTTATTAGCATAGAAAGCATTTATAGTGTAGAAGTGTAAAAGAGTATATATCCTTTGAAGGACTGTACATATGGTATAGAAATGTGCACTATTTAAACAAGAAAAAGAGCAAGAGTTTAAAACATAGGATCACAACACTATGGCGGACTTCCTCTTGTACCTATATATTGTATCTGTATATTAATAGGCAGTTGCAAAACGGTTCCACCCCTTTTTAACTGCCATAACAGAACAAAAATGCTTACACAGAAAAAAGAATCCAGCCAACCAATTTATTTTAAGTTTCAACAAAAAACTTTAGGAAAATTAACAAATGTTTTTTGAAATCAACTAATTTATTTTAAGTTTCCACAAATCTTTTATCTAATATCAGCGAAACTATTTCGCTGGCTGAAAATCATACCACATTTGTTGTAATCGGTCCCGGAATTGTTTGATTTGAGCGAATCTTTTTTTTTCTGTGTAGTTTTTAGATTAGATTTTCAAGAGCGACATTGCAGAATGTAATATTTTTTTCAAGAGTAGGCGGTTCCACGCCCACTAATAGGAAAATACATTTCCACGCAGCGCCGTCTCTAGGTGTGTGCAGGCCCCTAGGCTGAACATATGGTGCGGGCCCCCCATTGGGGAAATTTATTAAATACCTAGCAAATAAAAAAAAGGTTTAATTCAAATTCGTATCTTCTACTTTTACTATTACCTGTGTGTTAAGGAGGAAAATATAAAAGGCAGAAACGTCCATGGCAACATTCTTAACACCACCACCCACAAAACGAAAAAGGTCAACAACTCTATTTTAACGGGTATCCGGTCATAGCCCCGATGGTCATATTTCCCAAAATGATTTTGGGCATTATGTCCGTTTTTTCCGGTCATAATCCTCATATTTTTGGGGGCTATGACCACTTGTAAGAACGGACATAATACCCAAAAACATGAGGACATAAGGCTAAATAATTTTGGGTGCTTATAACAAAATAAATAAATTTTCAAAAAAAAATTTCGCATAATATACTAACTTCTATTTAGAATTACTGTGGGTACCGATGCCGGAGTTGGATCAGTCTATAGCCGCCGCGAAACCGGTGTTGGACTTTTGGGAGTTTTAAGTCCTCAGCTGTGGCCGTGGGCCGCCCACTTACCCTTACTCTTATGTAAAATTACTGTGACTAGCGAACCAGGTGTTGGATATATTATGGACTGATTCGCGGCCGAAGGCCATCGCGAAGCCGTTGTCGGATTTTTGGGAGTTTTTAATCCTGAGCCGCGGCGGAAGGCCGCCCACTTGCCCTAACTATTATGTAGAAGCATTTTTCGACATATTCGAGGATGTAATCCTTGACTGAAGGCCGCCCACTCTCATTACGCATATATGTACAATGTACATTGGATCCCTGCATGGATGTAAAAATATGGTTGTCATAAGAAATATAACATATTGTCCTACAATAATGGTGTAAAGAACTTTAAAATTTAACCAATAGTTTTGTAGATATGACGATTTTTCTGAGTTTTGACAAACTAAATTATCTTTCTTATGACATACTACATATGATTTTAATAACAAAAGCTATATCCGCAACTTCTGATGGCTATATTACCGAAACCAGGTCCGAGTAACATTTTTGAATTAAATATTTATTCTTTAAATTGAAAACCACATACAAAAAGTTTGGTTTAATAAGAAGTGGCAAATGGGAGCAAGTCAAAAGAGAGAACGATGCTAGGGTTAACAGCGTATGCAAATATGAAAATATATTCATTAAAGTTGCTTGTACACGCCTGAGATATTGAAGCAGATTGCAACAAAACGATGCAGCCTTTTTTATGCAACTCAAAATTTAAAATGTAAGAACAGTTTTTCTTATGGCGCGGGCCCCCTTGTGGCGCGGGCCCCTAGGCTGCAGCCTATGTAGCCTATGCTTAAAATCGGCCCTGTTTCCACGGGCTAACAAGTGGACCAACTCTAATGAAATTCGTTTTGGAAATCTATTAAATACTAAAGATGAGTATTGGAAAGTTTTAGTTAGAAAATTTAGAAAAAATACATTTATGAAATTTCAAATACATATAGATTGATAGTTTTAATGGACGGTGCCAGAAGAAAAATACGTTTTCACAGCTGAATTAATGGAACGATTTTGATGAAATTTTTTATGGAAATAGATTGAGCCTTAAGCAGAGGATGAAAGTAGATCAACATGATATAATTAATGGCTTTATTTTTGGGAGCGATGACATTTAATCTGGTAAAATACTACCGAAATTTTCATCCGGTGAACGAACTTTAGTAAATATAATTCCGAACTTATATTGAAAAGAGATAAGAACACCTCTTGAAAATGGAAAGAGAGCAGCAAGAGCGATCGAAGTATATGACAAATAAATGAGGATAGAAAAACACATATTATGCTAATGTCTTTTCCTAGCCTCTTGAGAACAAAACTCAACAATCTAAAGGCTCCTATCATATCAATTTCTTAGTAAGTAAGTTTTTCAAAAGGATCTAAAGAACATAAGGTCCTTTATATGATACTGAAAGCTTAAGAAGTCATTTACTTCATAACTAGTTTTCACCACTATATCTCCTAAGCTACTCGAGCCAAATCCATTAAATTTTTCTACAAGTGGTACTTCAAGTTAAACTGTTTCGTAATAGTTAATTTTACTTAACTTGGCCCCTTCAACAACACAAAAGTAAAATTTAGCTATTCCAACAACTTGGCTTTAGCTTTTTCATCTAACCGGATAGAAAGATTTCACATTTTCATTCAGGGTTTTTTACGTGCGAAAAACAAGAAGCTTCACAATCGTTTATCTCAAGTGGGAAACTTGAGTTTGGCAAATTTCCTTTTATACGCAACTAAATAAATAAGAACTGAGTCCTTACTCTGTAATGCGATGCGAAAGCAATGCGTTGCGACAAATCACATTACAAAGTAAGTATAATACCTGATTTTATTTACAATCCAAATAAAATTCTCATGCTAACATTTTCTAGTCAAAATGATTATTTTCGAATTGAATTTTCGCTTTTCTTTCTCCAGCACCTCAGACCAATTAAAACATATGTATTGTTAGATATAACAAATACTTTTCATTGACACAATTACATTTTCCACACAAAAAAAAAATTCTGATATTTTTATGAATCAACATTTTATCAACTCAATTGAATTTACACTTACAATTCAACAACAATAACCAGCAGCAATAAAAAGATCAAAAGCGTTGAATTTCAATCAAAAAATTCCCAGCTAATTGAATTTTCACTGTCATGCACAATTATAATTAAATTGAGAAAAAATACCTACCTACTACTTTTGAAAAGCAAAAAGAAAAAGAAAAAGAAAAAAAAATCGCAAAAATTTAAATGACAACAAAAAAGTGACATCTCTACCAGGCAGGCTGGGCAAGTAATAGTGTGCGCCGCTGAGAGCAACAATAACAACAACAACAAAAGACCCAGCACGAAAGGCATAAGAACTACATAAATAAAATACAAAAAAAAAAAACGTTTGCGCACTCAAGCGGAAATGAGATAATCTGCATAAAAAGTGGACAAACAATTTGCATACACAAAAAACTGATCTTCCCTCCCTGCGTCGCAAAAAAAAAACACTCAATTCAAGTTGAATTGGCACAACATAAATTGTAGCATCGAAACGAAATGAAAATGAAACGGGAAATGCAACACAATGAATATGACAACAAATAGAGAACTCATATTTCAAATGGTCGGATGAGGGGGCATAGCAAGCAAAAGATCATTTTGCGATCACTTTCGAATGTTTGCTGCTGTTGATGGCGGTAAACTTTAAAGACCACCAAAGAAGCCGACTAACAGAAAACTAACAGTTACGATTGACAAAACGGAGTGAAGAAAAAGAGTTCAAAAATTGGTGACACATGATCTGGACACAAAAGATCACATAACAAAGAAATGGTAATAAAGTTCGCAAACATACATATACCTATAGGTACATAGTACAAGCGAGCGTATTTTTTTGCCAAAAACTTAATATACGTTAAAGGCGTGGGCGTGGCAATGTAACATTTTCCTTCCACTATTGTGTCTCTGTTTGAATTTGAATTTTGATTTTCCATTGTTTCACTTTATGCTATGATTCTCAACAAATCTATGCAAAAATAAAAACTAATCAGGTTTTCAAATTCTCATTCATCAGCTAAAAGGTTACTGATGATTCCATTTAGCAATGGCTGAAACTAGTATGACTAGCCTAAACCATTTTGTTTTTGGAAAATTTTTGGTGTGATCACTTATTGCACTAAACATTAAGCTTAATATATTAATTATAAATTATTTTCTGTTCCAATATATTACTATAACACTACAATATACATTTTTGTTTTGACACTTATATTGATATATATATTTGAGATGGAATAACACTTCGAATGGATTTACTTATAGGCATAAAAATCGATTACACTTCTACGATGACGTTTATGAATACAATTATGATTACGTATACTACTGCGATTTGATCTTATGGTCTGTTATGCATTTTCTTGGCTTGGTGTAGGCTCGCTTATAAAATTCAAGGACAAAATGGATAAGTTTCAATATTTGGGCACATTTGACAAACCATATGGAACCATATGCACTCCATTTCATGCCAGTTAAGTGGACATTTTTGCAGTATAATGACACTAAACACTCCTCCAAAGTACTAAATAATGGGTTTTAAGCGGAAAATATCGATGTTTTGGATTTTCCAGCCCAGAGCCCTGACTTAAATCCAATAGAGAACCTGTAGAACGAGGTCAAGGTTGAAATCGTGAAAAAAAATTATACAAATATGGACGATCTTTGGTCTGCCGCACGGAAAGATTGGTATGCCATATCCAAAACAAAATGCGAAGTAATGTGGAGAGTGTGAGTTGCACGTGTGAAGCTGCCATCAAAAACAAAGGCTACAGCACAAGATCTCAATGATCTTAATGTTTTTGTATACCAAAAAGTCATCAAATGCAATTTTAACACGATATTTTCTCTCTTTTCCAATTTGTGCCATTTATTTGTCCCGCTCATTTCATCGGTTTTTTTACATTTCGATAATTTTTTTTTTTTTGTGAATGGATTATTAGTGAAGTTCGAAGTGAAGTTATTATATATGAAGGATATATCTTTGCAAAAAACCAAACACTTGTTGTTTGTTAATATTATTTACGAAACTGTAGCATAACAAAGAAAATATCAAAAAATGTGCCATTTATATATCCATAGCTGTACATATCCCATATAGAATCGCTTGAAAAATAATATTCTTTTTGGATTGTTCAGATGATCAATAGAGAGCGCGCAAGTATGGTGATGTGTAAACAAACTAATGGCACAACACGCAAGAACTACTGGATTGATTTTGAACAAATTTGTTTAGTTTTATGCCTTCGACGCTTGTTGTCAATTTCCTAAATAACATTATTACGATTTTTCTATTTAATATCAAGTTACAAAAGTTTAAAAATCGCTTAAAAAAATTGCTTGTGCAAAAGGAAACAAGCATTCAAGCACAACAATTCGTTCTATGACAGAGTCATATGTATAGAAATTGAAGCCGTTTTAAGAGCTTCACGCTCGTACATCGACTTTAAAAACGAAACTTAATAACATGAGAATTCAGAAAAAGGCTTACTGAGTCGAGGGCACTATCAACCTAAATTTTAAGACCACCATAAACACCGATGGGTCAAAGATGGACTACGGTGGTCTACATCAAAGACGCAGAAATTTCTCAACTTTTTCACTTAAGTGATTCAGAAGTCATTGTTTTTTTAGTAGGATGCAGGCTTTTGAAAAAAATTACTTTTACTTCAATTTTTTTAATAAGCAAAAAAAAGAGATATTGATGACCACAAAAAAAAGGGTCATGAACTTTTTCTCAAAAAAATATTACTATTGTCCACCAAAAATTTAAATTTTTGCCATTTTAAGGCTAAATTATTTTATTTTGAGAAGGCCAGGAATTTCTTCTTTTCAAACATGGCAACCCTGGAAATGAGCATTACTATTGTGGGAAAGCTAGCAAAATTCTTCAATAGCTACACCAACATCAAGGCTCTAAGCTCAGAGGCAATAAAATCTAAATTAGTCGTACAATGCAGGAAAAAAATAGCTGCGCTGAGGTGTCAGCTCACCATAACTCTCATAAAGGTTCAAGACCACAGAGACATTCAGAGCAATAGAATGGCGTATGAATTAGCAAAGCAAGGGTTCCTTTCATGACCAAACAGGAGCCTCAGACTATGTGCTATCTCCGCTCGGTATATGTAGTTAGAGGAAAGTTCTTCTGGCTTTTTCTTTTCAAGGCAGCAGTTTCATTATAATTAGTCTTTCTTAAATAGATCCTTCTAAAAATATACGTACGAAATGGGTTAAGCAAAAGAAAAGAAAATTTTTTTGTTTGCTTCCTAATTCTTGGCGCACAGCCAAATTTTAAATAAAATTGAAAGTTTTTTTTTTTTTGATTTTTTAACAAATTTATTAATGTAGCTACGTTTTTGCAAAAGTGGCCAAATAGAAAAGAGCAAAGGAATTGCAAATACCGCTTATTGGCTAATAGACACCATCGTGATCAAGGCTGCAGCTTCAGCGTTTCACGTCAATAATCATCGCAGCGTTGGCTGCCAAAAAATTCAAAGTCTGCGAAGTAATGAAAGCAATGCAAAACATAGACAGTCTGACAGTCAGACAGATACATTTGGCCAAGCAAAATACACACAAAAAAAAAAGTAATAGGTTGAATCGTGTATTACTGTTTCGTACCGTTGCTTCAAGTCTTTTCTAATTGCTGTTATGTTTTTTGCCTCGTGGTTGTTGTTTTACTTGTTGCAGTATTTATTGTTGTTGCTTTTCTATCTATTAAAAATAAGACATAAAACTATTTCTATTAACTGCAAGTCAGCGATTTTGACATTGACAGCCAAAAAGAAAACATTTGAACGTAACGAAGGACAGACACTTTGAGAATGGAGGGAATGAGCGAGGTGCGTCACCAACAGCCCGTAAAATATACAAATTGACATGAAACGCGTGCGGTTGCTTTTAGCTTTTTTCTTCAATTTTATTCTTAATTTAAAATCTGAGGACGGCAATGAACTCGAAAATGCTGTTTTGACTTTGCTTTTTTTTTAAAGGGAATTTCAGGTTGACCTGAAGATTTTTTGAGGAAATGTTTTTTTTTTCCTGCATGTGAGAAATTGTATGAAATAAAGGGAAACGATGCTATTTTTAAAGTTAAGCACAGTCATTTCTTATGTCGTCAAGTGGCTTTTGTGTAAGTTCCATATTTTATTAAAATGAAATTAAGGAAAAACTTATATTTTTTTAAAATTTTTTATATCTTAGACTTCCATCATTCAATTTACATCATACAGCTTCAAAATTTGCATTAAATATTTACATCTACTTGCTTTTACAGCAATTACAACGGAGCAGAAGCGCAACATTTTAATGCACTAGAGACTACCCAACCCTTCAAAGAGTTTTCCCATACGCATTCGCTTTTACTTTTTTGTAACTATTTAGTTACCTAAGCAAAAACGGAAAGAGTGGGAAAGAAGCAAAAAAAAAAAAAAACTTTCCAGAAAACTTTCAAAAGCAAAACATTTTTTGCTTTCAACCTGGTGGTACCTGCAGCACATAAGACTACAAAATTCAATTTGCGCCAACAAAAACATTACTAGTATACTTCCTATTTATATTTGTTTGCCCCCACCACAGCCGCTTTGAAAAGTTCTTCAACCCCGTTACAGCTTCTTACAGCATATACTGCTTCTGCTTGCCAATTTTTTTTTCTTCTTTCTATTTTTTATGCTATTACTTCTAAGACAAGGAATTTTTTTTTTCTTGTATTTTTGACAACATTTGACAATCTGTTATGCATGTGTGTGTATATGTGTATTACTTAATGTAAGTGTATGCTAGTGCAGACAGCGTAACAATTTTAAAGCACATTGCCTGTTGTACACCAGGTGTTTTATTCTCTAGCTACCTCTGACCCCACTTCCTGCAAAAAAAAAAAAGTGTGCAATCGTAGAGAAACTTTCACATGGACGTCAGTGAAGACATGCCGTCGAGTGAAAAGTAAGTGATTTTTAGCTGCTTTTCGTATGTCTGCTCTTGATTTTTTTTTTTCTACTCTACGTAATTTTTCATCCTTTTTGTTTTTTAAGTTTTTTTCTTTTGCATTGCATACATTAAAGCGCGCCGCACACAAGAAAAATGTTTTCCCTGACGTCGTATGAGTAAAAGCATAGCGTAAAAGTTGAAGGTAAAAAAAAAAATCATTTGACTTTTCATCATTAGCAACAAGAAAGTGAAAAAGATTTTGGAAACAGCAATTTTTAATGTTTACTCATAAGCAACGCATACATACGCTGTGCGCTCAAGTAAAACTACGTTGCATACCTTTAGGGAAAAGCGCGTTGCTGTTGCCGCCGCTGGTTACGTTTGCCTTAACGTGTGTATGTCTTGCTATAATCGTAAGTGTTGCAGTATGTTTGTATTAGTCTAAGAAAGACTTGCCGTGAGTGTGTAACAAATTAATGCGATTTGCTTGTGTATGTGTTTGCACTACAAGAATTTTTTCTGCAAAAAATTATGGATTTTGAGAGGTTTATTAGAGTCTTCATGTAGCGTACAGTAGGTTAAATTTGAAAATTAAAAATGCTGCAGTGAACTACTAGCGGATTTTCTTTTATTGAAAATATAGTGAAGTATTGCAATAATTGATAGTATCACTTTGCAAATCATTAAGCTATTAGTAATCATGTATTTAGTTCAGATATTTGATTTTTAATGCCCATTTTTATCAATAAAACTTACTTTTTCCGTACCTTTTATATCTATACCAAGTCTCATTCATTATATGGCTATATGGCTTCGAAAAATTATAAGAAACATATAGGTACAAAATTTTGTTCCAATGCATTAAATCATTGTTGGGATATAAAAAATTTTGACATTTTTTCATATAATAGACGTGGCAACACCAATTTATTTCATTGAAACTATTTATTGCTTGCAACTTTAATGTATGTTCGAGCTGTCCCGGCAGACGTTGTTCTGCCCTTTCCGGTAGGTGTTCCGGATGTCGTATGAACTTAAGCCAAACGGCCCATTTTTCCAGTGAAACTTTTTTGGATGTACTTTTTATATGTATATGTACTTGATGAGATATGAATAATTGGATTTTGGATTAATTGGATTTTATGAAAATTCCATTTGAAAATACTTTTGTATGTGGGCCATCCTAAGTATGTAGGTGCCTCTAAATCTAACAGCCACGTGGTTTAAATTCCATGGGAGTCGATTGAGCGGTCTTCGAGAAAATGATATTTTAAAAATATGTTTGTATGTGGGCCACCCTAAATATGCACCCTACATAAAATAGCTTAATATAAAAGACGCATGGTGTACATTTCATGTGAATCGATTGACTGGTCTCCGTGAAAATAGTAGTTTATATACATGTTTGTATGCGGGCCACCCTAAATATAAGTTTTATTGCCTAAGCTATTATTCTTAATATAGAAACCACGTGGTGTAAGTTCCATGTGAATCAAGTAAGTGGTCTTTGTGAAAATGCTATTTTGAACAATATTTTTGTATGAGAGCCACCCTAAATAAGAGTTGTGTTGCCTTTTAATATAAAAGCTACATGGTGTGAATTCAGTGTGAATCGATTGGCCGGTCTTCGTAAAAATTATATATTAAAAATATTTTTATGTGAGGACCACCCTATATATGCACCCTAAGCAAACGTTTTATATGACTATGACTCTTAATATAAAAGACACGCGATGTTAATTGCAAATGAATCGATTAACTGGTCTTTGTGATAATGCTATTTTAAGAATATGTTTGTATGAGTGCCACCCTAAGTATACATCTTATGTGAAAGTTTTGTAGCCTTAGCTATGACTCTTAATATAAGATACACGTGTTGTGAATTCCATGTGAATCGATTAAGTGCTCTTTGGGAAAATGTTATTTTTTAAAATACTTTTGTATGAGGGCCACCCTGAATTGCCCATATAGGCCATAAAAAGTATTTGAAATCATATTCTGTAAATTCGTTGAGTAGTTCACGAGCTAATATGCGACAGTTAAACGGTTTTCTGTTTTTCTCAGATAGGAGGTGTGACACCGCCCATTTTTTTATTAAAATTTTTGCTGTCATTCATCTGCGTCAAATAGTTATTGAAATATGATGAATTTGATTATTTTCTTTTATAAGGGGGCGTTTCATTGCCAAATTTTGCCAAACCAAGTATGCTAAGGACCTTCCGCAGAATATTGGAAATATTTGAGAAAAAAGTATGACCTCAATCTTTCAAGTTGTTCATGTAAGTCTTATAGAAAATCTCTTCATATCACGGGAACTGCTAATAACTCTGATTTGTACTGAAAAAGACTTTTAATTATAGAGCAATAATAAAGAAATGCGTTCTTTGGTCAAATAAACAGAAACTCAAACTCAACTGGATACATTTTAGCTTATGTCGTCTAAGTTAAAGGCTGGTATGAGTTTGAGCTATGGACAATTTTAGAGATATACAGGACCAAAAATATAATAAGACTAATTGATTAATATTTTATTGATTTTTGAAGACTCAATAATCTTCAAAGCTCAAACATATTTTAATAAACAACACCATACTAAAATTTTTCAGCAGCCTTGAAAGAAAACTTTTTTCCAAAAATAATGGTCCAGCAAAAGTGTTTGCAAACTGGAGTTCATATTTTGCGATTGTTGTACTCACACAAAACAAGCCCACTGTGCAGCATAAGTGCAAAAAATAAAAAAAAATCGCGCTAATGCACATTAATTTCTAGAGGTTGAGATAATTTAAATAAAATTGAAAACAAAATGCAAAAGTTTGCATGCTTTTAAGCGCTTTGCCAACAATTTATTTAAATTCCATACAATAAAAAGACATTCGAAAAATTAACATTACGAAATGAGAGTGCGAGAGCGTAATAAAAGTTACATGCTGCAAAGTCGTTAAGTGACAATAACAGCTTTTGATTTAATAATAGCAATTTTCATTTTCATTATCATTATCATCAGTGACAGCGGTTGTGAATTATTAATGGCATTAAATTGTTCTAGCACACTTAGCAACGCTAGCTGTTACATAATTTCATTGCAAATGGCTCAAAATTTTTAAAAAGTAATTAAATAACTTTATGTAGCTTTGTAGTTAAACTACAGATCAAACATTTATCGATAAAAGTTGAAAATAAATTATCACCATTAACTTATCATTGATAAGAAAATTATGAGACTGCTTGCACTAATGAAGACAAATACAATGTGCGTACTAAGTATACTGACATCATTTTAAAGAAATAATTTTGTTTATCTTATCATTTTTTGAAATAGTTGTTTTTAAATTTTGTTTACTAAAAAGTCAATTTTTATTAACTATTTTTAGTACAAATTATTATGATGTAACTTTTCGATTTATCAAGCCGATTTTTCTAATAAATTGTTTGCATGTCGCAAATGTTGAGAAAAATAATTTTACATATATTGAGTTTCCCTCAAGCCTACTACCATGTAATACTTCATATAATATTCTTTCTTGACAAATCATCAGAATGACAATTTCGTTTAAATTAAATTAAAAAATTGTCACATGAGACATACTAAAAAGGTACGGATGCCCATATAGAATTTTAAATACTAAAGTTATATCCTTCGCTATTTTGGGAAATAAAAAATAGCTTTTATTGCTAAATTAATAGGAAAAAAAAGCTCACATAGCACTAAATAATAGATGAGCTAGAAAATTGAAGGGAATATATTTGACTGCCGATATTTTGGAAAATTTTAAATTGTAAAGCCATCAAGTGTTGAGAAGAAGAAAATGCTCGTCTTATTACGAGTTGATGAAAATAACATCACGTTAATTTGTAATGAAATCATGTACAAAATTTTTATTACCCACTGCAGCAGAAAACGCACAGAAGCCGAAGCAGCACACTTAAATCCTTAGCAAGGCTCAGCTCAGTCCTTTTTTTTTAATACTGAAGAGTAACATCGTTATATCCTTTTGGGAAAAGTGGAAATAAAGCAAATAAACAGAATGGCGCGTTTCAATTTTTAATGTCAACAACGTTGACGTTAAGAGGCATAAAAAGTCGTTACGTGTAACGAGTAGGTTTTCGATTTAAAAAAAAGAAAGAAAATGTCTCAGCTTTTTTCTCATTTTTAATTTTAATGTAGCAAAGCGGCATGTGTTTTTGAACAGTTTTTCATTTTTATTTTTCTACTTATAAGGAAAGTCATTTCGTCTAATGGATTATTTTGATGAAGTAAGTTATTGACGTCCAAACTCTCTTTTAATAGTAAATGGAAACTTCAAGACATGAGAAGGCTCCCTCAAAATGGCAGGACAAATATAGCTCGGAAGTCAGCGGCAAGTGGACTGATAAGGACTGATCCCTTGCATAAGAAGATGGTTCGAGAGAGACTTTAGCGAGGTAAATTATTATCTCACTCAGTTTTTATCGGGCCACGGATATTTCTAGAAGTATCTGCACCGTATTGGCAAAACGGAGCACCCTTACAGTATATATGGAGACGCTGGTGATGACGATGACGCAGAGACGCACACCTCCTTCCACTGCAGTCGATAGGACAACGAACGCACATCTTTACAGGAATCAAACGGCCAGAGCTCCGCTGACCTATCCAATCCAATCCAATCCAATCCAATCCAATCCAATCCAATCCAATCCAATCCAATCCAATCCAATCCAATCCAATCCAATCCAATCCAATCCAATCCAATCCAATCCAATCCAATCCAATTCAATCCAATCCAATCCAATCCAATCCAATCCAATCCAATCCAATTCAATCCAATTAAATCCAATCCAATCCAATCCAATCCAATCCAATCCAATCCAATCCAATCCAATCCAATCCAATCCAATCCAATCCAATCCAATCCAATCCAATCCAATCCAATCCAATCCAATCCAATCCAATCCTATCCAATCCAATCCAATCCAATCCAATCCAATCCAATCCAATCCAATCCAATCCAATCCAATCCAATCCAATCCAATCCAATCCAATAAAATCCAATCCAATCCTATCCAATCGAATCCAATCCAATCCAATCCAATCCAATCCAATCCAATCCAATCCAATCCAATCCAATCCAATCCAATCCAATCCAATCCAATCCAATCCAATCCAATCCAATCCAATCCAATCCAATCCAATCTAATCCAATCCAATCCAATCCAATACAATCCACTCCAATCCAATCCAATCCAATCCAATCCAATCCAATTCAATCCAATTAAATCCAATCCAATCCAATCCAATCCAATCCAATCCAATCCAATCCAATCCAATCCAATCCAATCCAATCCAATCCAATCCAATCCAATCCAACCCAATCCAGTCCAATCCAATCCAATCCAATTCAATCCAATCCAATCCAATCCAATCCAATCCAATCCAATCCAATCCAATCCAATCCAATCCAATCCAATCCAATCCAATCCAATCCAATCCAATCCAATCCAATCCAATCCAATCCAATCCAATGCAATCCAATGCAATCCAATGCAATCCAATCTAATCTAATCCAATCCAATCCAATCCAATCCAATCCAATCCAATCCAATCCAATCCAATCCAATCCAATCCAATCCAATCCAATCCAATCCAATCCAATCCAATCCAATCCAATCCAATCCAATCTAATCCAATCCAATCCAATCCAATCCAATCCAATCCAATCGAATCCAATCCAATCCAATCTAATCTAATCCAATCCAATCCAATCCAATCCAATCCACCACATCACGTGTAAGAAAATTGGTAAAGATGAGCACGAAAGAAGAACTGCCACGTCCATATGGATACGAGGTTTAGAAATGATAAAATCAAACTGTAGCACAGACCTGTCTTTGGTTAAGGAAAACTAAATTTATAAAGGTTAGCTCATCTCTTAATTGGGTTAAGATCCGATTCCTTCAATATTTTCCACAAATAATTGATCGGAGATAGGCCAACATATATGAAAATATACAATGTGCCTAATACTTTAGACCACTATTAACGCATTTCTTGCACAAGACAAGAATTTTTAAAAGTTTTTCAAAAAGAGACTGTAGGTAATAACGCGTCTTCAACATAACTACTTAATATCATAATGCTGTTTGGCTTTTCCACATGCAGAGTTGAGTTTCTTGATTTGGATATACATACGTATGTACTATGGATCTATTCATTGAATCTCGGTTGGATATTTGAATTAAGTGAGAAGGAAATACTTTGATAAAGCTTCAAAGAGTTATCTTCTAAATTCGTTAATATCGAAATATATGAATGAAGTCAAAGTTGAAATAAGTTCAGCTACAAGTCCAGTATCAAGCTGTATCGGCGGCTCTTCGGAGCTTTGTACAACTCAGATATATATAATATAATTTACTTTAATTACTTAGATCCTACTACTCTAAAGGATATTTACCCTATTTCGAATACTTTACTTTAACAGTTACTAATAAACACGCATTTATTGTCAATCATTTTGTCAAGACGTTGGGAAAGAAAGAATGTACTCATGCATCACTTTAACAAAGTGAATACTGTGTGGGTGTCTAATTACAAGTTACATTTTAATGTTGAAAAATACTGCTGCAATTTTTTTGTTTTTCATCACAACATATATATTTTTTATATTTTTATAGTACTTGTGGTTGTTATTGCTGTCATTTTCAATTTGGAAAATTGTTTTTTATTTTATTACCTAAAAATGCAAATGAAATTTTTAATGTTTTGACAACATTTTCGTTGTTGTTGTTGTTGTTGAACTCTCTGTCTAGCTCGCTCCTATTGACAGTTTTTTTTTATTTATGTCTTATTTTAACCACGTCATAACATTTATGGGTATTTATTTACGATTGTTTTTTTTCTTTTTGCTTTTGCAACATGACTGACAACAAAATGTTTTGACTTAAGTTTAATTTCTTTATTTTGTTGTGATTGTAAAAGTAAACTTATGAATGTTTTTGTATGAACATTTTGCGTACAAATTATTTCATTCAGTGGTTTTTCTTTAAATCATTAACATTCTCAACAAGTGTGTCAAATAACAGTAGAGAAAACTGTTAATTGCATTTGAGTTTTTATTATAAGTCATATGAAAATAATTTTATGTTCGTACATGGTTTGGCATAGTCTGCAGAAATTTTCAATTAAATAAAAACTTTGCATTTATTATCAGGCTTGAAAAAATTATAGTATGGTCATTATTTAGTTACAGAGTAGTAAATATGTTATTTAGTAGCCATACAGATTTAAGATTTTATACATACATAAAACATTGGGAACTTTTAATTACCTGCAAAGAGATAGAGAAGAAAATAAATTTTATTAGCAAGAAATCATTTTTCAGAAACTCTAAATGACTTAAACATAAGGAAACCAGCAAACTAAAATTGTTAAAATCCAGAAACAAAACATAGCCCTGTAGCTTAGAGGATGTTGACAATTAACCCTTACATCCAATACAATTTTTAACTCAAAGTTTGCCCGTAAATCAGTTATTTAACCGGTATCCTAGCTACCATTCCTCAAAAAAAAAATTTCTGACATAGAAATCAACTAGCGTACCTACAACTACAACTAATCGTTAAAACATATATCAATATTACTGACACAATATTTCAACGAATGGCATAATCTGTTTGGCTTTAACTTTGCCTGCTAATATGTAGTCAGACTGTGTTTGTGAGTATGTCAAATGTGTGTGTGCCTATGTAATTTTCTACATGACGACGTCTCGTGGACATTAAACACTTTGTCATTTATGTGTCAAAATCATGTCAAAAACATTGCAAAAGAACAAACATAAAAAATAACATGATGCGAAAACAGACACAGGGAAAATGTGAGTTTGTGGGGAAAAAGAAAAAAAAAAACAGAGCAAAAACAAATGGTAACAACGATATGGAAACAAAGGGAGAGACAAAGTAATCGCGGCAAAAATATAAGATGTTAGTGTTGCCGTTGCTATTGCCGCTCTTGTTTTTATTATTGTTGTATCTTTGCACTGCCATTTCAACAACCAACAATTCAATGTCATTTCAAATCAAAATCAAACTCAAAATCATGAAAATCATGTCAACATGGCGTCGAGTATAAAAACGTGTAACTACGTACTACTAGGATAAAAATAAAACAAAAACAACAACAACAACAAAAATGTAGCAAAATATAAATCAAAGCAAGCGAAAAGTTTTCTTTTTTTTTTCTTGGGTGGTAGCGGGTGAATGTTGAATTCTTCGCGATGGCAACGCTGCTATGTGTTAAACAGCAAAATAAGGCAAGCGTAAACTGACGTCACAAAATTTTTGATACAAAGTGGTATGGAATTTATTGAAGTTTTTATGAAAAAAAAAATATATAAAATTATATATATATATATATATATATAAGTTTGTCAAACAATATATACAAAAAACTTTTTGCTAACACAAAATTTAAATTCTGTTTAACAAGAAAAAATTCTTATCTCAATCGAGAAAGTGTATTTGTGTTAAACAAGAAAGAAAAATTATGTCAAGCAAGAAAGAGAAAGATTAATTTTGGAAAACAAGAGAGAATATCTTTGCCAAGCTAGAAAGAGTATTAATTTTAATTGATGCAGAATGCTTGTAGTAAACAGGAGAGAATATCTTTGTCAGACAAGAGAAATGTTTATGCCAACTCAGAAAGAAAACTTTTGAAAATAGAAGGGAATAAATTCGCCAGTTCCGATATCACACGACGGGCATTTGACAGCGCTCAAGCAAAATTTGTTGTTGTTTCCTATAGGAAGTTGTAGAAAACACTGACAGCTGGAGAGAATGAACTTTTTGTACGACGAGCAAAATAATTAATTTCTGAGTGACGAACATGAAAGTAGTCACCGCTCAAAATAGTGTTGCATTTCGAAATGGAGTGGAAAAATTAATAAATTATCAAGAAAAACTATAAACGTCAGAAGTTTACTGGCACTCATTTCACTTTCGTGTGACTGGTCTCCACTCAAAAAGTGAAAGAGAGTAAAAAATCATTGTTTGAGCGCTGTCAAATGCCCTGTGACATCGATCCAGCTTAGAAATAACACTTGTGGAAAACAGGAGACAATAAATTTTCCAAGCAAGAGACAATGAACTGAGAATAAATAATTGTTTTAAATAAGAGATAATGCTTTTGACAGCTTTACCAAATAAGAAAGAAAACTTGTATCAGACTTTACATATTTTGTTTCAAATTAGAACGATCACATCTACAAAACAGTAAAGATAACTGGTGCCAAAAAGCGACTTAGGCCAAACAAAAATACTTCCACCAACAAATTCCGTAATTGAATTTGCCCCACTGTACATAGCCGTTGCTGCTCGTATTGCGCGTTGTACGCTAATTTTCCAAAGCACTTAAGCAATTTTTCACTCCTTCTTTTTCATTTTTTTTTTTTCTGTAACTCATTTTTTCTTTCCCTTTTCTTTATCTCTTTATATCTGTGCTATTTTCCTTTTAAGGCGCTAAATTTCTATCTACTTCTATTTGCTTAACTTTTTTATGCTTTTTGATGACATTCTTTGATGTCGTTTCTTCTGCAGATTTTGAAAAATGTTACATTAAATCTGCCAAGCAATAAATGATTTGGCTTTGCGCTGCTAAATTGCTGTAAAGCGTTGGGAGGCAACGCAGCTGCGAGTGACGGTTGCTTTTGGTAAATGGGATAATTTAGCAATTTAAGTTAATACATGTGCATTGAAATTTGTTGTCTACTAATGTCTACTCATAAAATGCTTGCATATATTATGCCGATTAAAGTTAAATGTATAGTAATTTAGGGCTTATTTGATTCAATTAAAAAAAAGTTGCATATGTTTGTAGTATGTTAGGAATTATTATTTAAACTGAATTTTTAAGTGTTGACCTTAAAGTTGGCAGTATTTTCTTAATTTTCGTGTGTTAAGATTGGTTTTGCGAAAAAGCTTCACATTCATATGTTAAATGTAAACACATTATGATACTACATTTGATGTAACTACTTGGAAGTGAGTTGATTTCAAGGCTACCTTGTATAGAACAAGCTGGTATTTTAATTGAGAACTATTCAGCTTAAGAAACATTACAATTTTAGGGAGTCCTAATGAGTAACGCTTTTTCATATACGGACAGAAATCAGCTCCTGTCCCAACAGACATCTTAGAGTCAACGATCTGGTTTGCTTTGGCAAATTACATTCCCTTACTCTGGGTAACTTTTCGCAGCGCAATTTTTCATTAACTTATCCAAAGGTAGGATGGGAAGTGACATTTTCTGTCCAGCTGATGGTATGACTTTCGCAGTTTTCAAATAACTTCTGCAGTAAGTCATTGTATATTACCTACTCTGTGTACATTTCTTTGAGTGTTTTTTGCAGTCTATCAGAGTAAGCATTAGTGGAAAATGATAGTCCAATTTAAATCCAATTAAGGGATTTAGGGTTGAAGTCCTTATTTCTTTCCGCAGTCATTAAAACCCCGTTTTATAATCTGTACGATTTTCTCTCCGTATCAAAACTGATGACTATTTTCTCTGATTTCACTAGTACGGAATTAAACCTTTTTTTTCATGTGAACAGATTAAGGTCCGTTTTGTCATTATACGTATACCCATTACCCTTGTCTAATGTGTACTTGCCATGAAAATGAAAACTAAATCAATTGCCTTAGAAATTTTCTATACGTGAATTAATTCGCTAACTATTGGCTTTTGTATAAAGTACTAAGAACACTTTTTAACCTTAAGCAGCTAACCTTCGTCATTTTGACGAACATCAGTCAGAGTGAGTTAGTTTTTTAAATTTTGACATTTCGACTTGTTCGTCATTTTGACGTATGCTTAGTTTTTGTATAAGTTTTTTGTGAAAAAATCTCGGAATTGGTTGCCGATTATATATGTTGTCTTTCAGAGGATATAGGGGGACACATATTCCCCCGATTTGATTAAAAAACATTTTCTACGAAGTTTTAATGTCAAAGCTTGAAAAACCGCTGAACATTTTTACGCACATATAGTTTTTTCGCTGACTGTACTTCTGTGGGTTTTGAAAGTTTTGTTTGCTTGACTTCATCAGCGAAAAATCTATATGTGCGTACAATGTTTTTTTATATTTTCCATGATAAAAAGTTATTACGAAAATAACAGTAAGACAAAAGTATGCAGAATGCAACCACGATTTTCAGAATGTAATTTTGAATGTTGCTTTTATTATTTGCTTTGAAAATAGTACAGCCGAATGGCTAATGAAGAAATAAAATTTACATTTCGATTTTGGAAAAAAAAATCTCCTAATCTCAAATGTCATATATATAATTTATATATAAAAAACAGTTATTTTTTGAATGAAATATATCTCTAGCAAATATGGAAAAAACTGATTTATTTTTGTGAATTTTGTAAGACTTAAATTTAACTATCGTAGTGTACTTATTGGGAACAGCTTTGATAAAGTTTATAATTCCAAATAAAACGGATTCATTCCAAAAACTAATTTTTTGCTGCGTTAAAGCAACCAAACAACATTCAGCAAAACGCATCTAACCGCTTATAATTTCAGTGCCACTATGCTAAGCTTTCAAGTGATCATTTCACTAAACACTGTTAACATATGAACTTTTAGTTTTCATTTTAATCTTCTCAAAAATTATCCAATTTACATAATCAGATTATATGCGATAACTTTGCTACATTTCTGGTTTAATTACATTGCAACCAAACAAAATCATATCCAATTATCCAATAATAACTATCACCATAACATGTGATACCATCATTCCACAAAATTTTGCAATGTTTTGCTGTTCTTATGCCGCGCCGCCACTGCTGACTGACTCTATGACCAATTTTAAATTTAGCAAATAATTTTAATCCGCTAAAAAAAAATTATGTCATTTCTCAACCAAAACTGGCACTGACCAGACAGTCAGCTAGCTGTATAGCAGACCGATAGATAGATAGACAGACATATAAAAATACAAATATACACAAATGACACACCTACTCATGTACAAATAGATACACAAACATATGGATATACATACATACGTATATTACTATGATGTTGCACTGTAAATAATCCTCATTCATTCGTTCCTTCGTACGCTGACCTTTCTGCACTGGCTTGTAAGCTTTCACCAAAAAGTTAAGCAAACAGCAAAAAGCAACAACAACAACAACAATATAAATATCCGTGCTGTTGCCATGTGGCCTCCATTCTGATGTCGAGAGTCAGAGTCGTCATCGCCGCCGCCGCCGCGTTCAGTGCACAGTTTGGATTCACTTCGATTTCATGGTATTTCGCTGTTAAGAAGTCAAAAGACAACAACAGCAACAGGAGAACGCAAGCAACAAACATAAAAAAAATAGCGCTTTCAATAATCCCAACAAAATAGTAACAACAACAACTACAACAAAAGCACTAGCAAGCAGTCAGTGCCTGGATGAACAAAACGGACTTGGACCCATGATACTACTATAACTGTCTGTATGTCTGTCTGTCTGCCGGTGTTGTTGGCTGGTTGGTTGCACGTGCTGCAAACAATACCCATAAAAAGCACATGGCGAAAATATCGCACAAAATCGCTTTAAGACACGGCTACTACAATATGGCATGCAATGCAGAAGAGGCAACAATCAACGGTGGATAAAAATACAAAATCAAATTTAAAAGCTGGAAAAGGTTGTACACTTGTAGATTATCTTTTTCAAAAGAAAACTATACGGACATGAGGCACCAGAACGCCAAGTTTCGGGAGAAATGCTTAGGTTAAATGAAATGCCTTACTCACCTTCTTCACTTCGGCTTGGGTAACTTCGGGAGTTATTATTAAACGCACGAGACATGCCGCCTCAAGTCTTGATAAGCATTTTATTATGTACACTATAAAGACACACACGAGACATGACACCATCTAATAAACACATTAAGTGGCAAGTTTCGTGAATGTCTTTACACTTTACATAATAAAATGCTTCTTTAGAATGAGGTGGCATGTCTTGTGTGCGTCTTTATACTGTAGATATAAAAGTTGCTTAAAAGACATGCAGCCTCATGTATTTATACTATTCATTTTTTGTTTGCTTAAGGCGATTTACAAAGACATATGAGAGAAAAATATGATTCGCCTTTAACGTCCTATATCAGAAAAAACCTAGTGGCCATGAGGCATGTCTTCGAGACCAGCATACAAAGCAAGTAAAACTAAACTTTTATAATTAAATAAAATTAAATATTATCTATCATTTTATTATTTCAAAGATCTTTAAAAGCTATCTTTAAGTCTATTTGAAAGAACTATACCCAAGACACTGGTCTCGATATGCACTCATTTTAAAATTTATTTAAAGTCTTTGCAAGGTGTCTTTTACAGAGCTCAGCGAGATATTTACTGAGTCTCTTCAAAGAAAACACAAATCATATCGTTCTAATTTTAAGACCAAAAATCAGGATAAATTTGTTTCGATAATTTCTAGGTACTTATCCTTGAACTAACTTCTTTTCTTCGCGACTTTCAGCACTTTTTTGGCAAAATTTTTTTTTTTTTAGTGCAAATATCCCACTGTAATTTTGCAATGCAAAAAAAGTGAACCAAAAACCGCTTGAAGGAGGGCGCAATAAAATGTGGAACACTCCAGTGGCATGAACAATATGCGAATCAGTAGTAGTAGTCGTATAGTAGAATAGATAGACATAATCAAAAAAAAAAAAAAAAACAAAAATAAAAGAAATCAAATCAAAAAATAAAAAAATTTAAAACGAAAAACAATACCTACTACCTTAAGTACAACAAATGAAATAAAATGTATTCATGTGGCTTGGCTCTGTTGTTGTTGTTGTTGTTTTTGTTGTTGTTGTTGCTGTTAGTGCAGACGAACGTGAACAGAACGGACCCCCATATTTGGCACGCTTGATGGCATCTCAGGAATTGCAGTGGCAAATAAGGTTAAACTATGAGTTCCAGTTGTTTGTTATTGTTGTTGTTGCTGTTGTTGTTGTTGCTGTATTATTATTGTTATTGTTGCTATTTTACCCAACCATCTTCTTTTGCGCGCTGCAGCAGTTTTGTTTAGTATGGGAGTTCTTTTAGTGATCACAAACAAAAATGTGTCATTATGGAACAATTTTTTTTTGTTTTTGCAAAATTGAGACATTTTCAAATTGAATTCTTTCTAAATAATGACTTAAAAATTCTGCCACATGCAGTTGAATTATTAAAGCAAAAATATTTAAAATGGAAATTAAAATAGTTGAGCTTACAAATTAGGTTCAATATGATATCTTATGCTAAGTTACTACAAAAACATTCAATTATTTAGGAGAATATAATATGCAATTTCATCGCCCATCCCATTTTACATTTTACAAGATGACTCCCTAAAACCTTGTGTAGTTAAGTTATCAGAAAAACAAGATATAATATATATAGAAATAAAATTAGGTGCCAGCAATCGAAGATTCCTTGGACAGACTAAAATATTATTCTAAATTCAATGATGATAACTCAAGTAAGCTATCAATTATTTTTCTCAACACTATGCGTAGAAACATAGCAATTAAAATATTTAACTCTATTACGCAAAACTTAGAACAAGCAACCTCAATTCTTATAATAAATATCATTTCAAGTAACGTACACAAAATCCACATATAGCAACAAATCCGCTCGCTCTATTTGCTGCCATTTGTATACCAATTCAAATGCGAAAACGCATAAACAATTATTTCGGCATCCGTCAGTCAGTTTGTGTGTTGTTGTGCGTTTTGCCCCTGCTGAAATTATATGCGGCTAAAGTTGGTGATCGACCGACCGATTCAACACACCATTACTGGTAGTTACTGACCACATATCTTCGGTTTTTTTTTACTGTCAGTTTTTTTTTTTTTCTGCTTACGGTGCTATTGCGATAATGAATTTGATGTCAATCTTTATTTGGAAATGAATGTCATGTCAAAAAATAAAGAGAGAAAACAAATCCATACACATAGTACAACAAGATACATACGCATAAAACGTAAACGGTAGGTAGGTAAACGTAACGGAAGAAGTACAAGTCCAAAATAGATTAGTTTGGTAGAGCGTGCTGCGTACGTTTAAAGATACGTTGCGTTGCCTCAGTGACAAGTGAAGCTAAAATTGAAGAGCAATGCATACAATAAATCGCGTTGAATTAATGATTCAATAATGAACAGCAGCGACAGCAACGTTGCGCTACAGGAAACGTGCTTACGTACTAAGGAATGCATAAAAAGGCACGCCGCACTGTGGGACAAAACAAAAAAAAATTATAATTTTTTGAATAGTTCGATTTGAGACAAAAATAAAGTAAAGTTTTAGTTGTACAATATCCTTTATATAATGCTATAATAACTCTGTTTATTTTTTGTACTGTTGTAGTTACTCTGTTTCAGACTTCGTATTTTATGGATCTTATAGCTTTTTTGAATTCAAAAAAGATTTTCTACATAATTTTTAATTCTGAATTCAAAACAGTTGTCAAAATTAAGATTCAACGTCGGTCCTTTGAGTTACTATAGGTCTAACATATAAAAATCATTGAAAACTTAGTATATGCTAATTTTTTTTAAACTAAATTATGATTTTCTTAGCTTATTAAATATATTCTATTCTAAACGTTAGTTAATAACGCATTAAAGACGCATTTAGTTTCATTTATATTCACTAGAATTCATTGTTTTAGAAAATTTTTTGCTTCAAATAAATATTTTATCTTTCTATCTCATTTTATCAAAAACTTTAAAAACAAAATCATTATCCCACTATGAAAAGCATTGCCATTCAAACCTAATGAAATGAACTCAATTGAATGAAATAAAAGAAGCAAAGAAAACAAATTAATGTCACCGCGCGGCGGTAAGCACACAAAAGGGGGACACCAAAATTTCTATCAAAATAAATGAAAAGAGATAGAGATGATAGGAACAACATTTACACTACGGAAAGTTGTGAAAATGACTTAAACGATCATCAAAACACGAAAGGAAAAGGAACTTCCGCACTACAATGCTGATGAGTGCGAATTTAGTTTTTGTTGTTGCTGCTGTTGTTGTTTGTGTTGCTTTTGATGTTGCTCTAGCAGTCCGCAAATGAAGCTGTCATTTCTTATGTCAATTTAAGTTAGTTCTCATTTAATGTTGCTGTAGTATCTATCAAAAGTGCGTTTTGTTACTTACGTGCCATGTAGTAAAAAAGTTCGACAACCAACGACTGTTGACAATTTCAAAATTATTTATCTTATAGCTTACAATGATTTGTTGTTTTTTGTTCTATGTAGACATTTCAACTGTTGAATTGCTTGGTGTCAAGGAAATTAATTGCTTTAGATTAATGATGTGTTCACAGTTGAGAATACAATTTAAAAAAAAGAAGAAGACATGTACCGGAAGACAAATAAAGAAGGAAAAAAAAATTTGAAATCAAATCTATTATAAATTATATAGAAAAGATGGAAATATGTTTAGAAAGTATAAGTTGAAAAACTTTGAGAACGTTTAAAAAAAAAGGAAAAAGTTCGAATAAGTCATCGTAACGGCTGCTGATTTTAAGTTTTGCATCGTAATTTATACTAAGCATTAACTCATAGGAAGCTAATTCATGTGGTATTCTTTGTTTTTATATACTTGACCTATATTACCTTGCAACCCTGACGTTAAATTTAAATTTTTAAAACGTATTTAAATAAAGAAGAAAAATTACTAGTTAACAAAATATATTTCCAGAACCTATGGAATATTTAATTCTTTTATATACAATATGAAAATTATAAAAAATTTGAGTTTTTTTAAAAAATGTTTTAATCAAAGAAGCTGTTATAAGCCGGAATTAATTGTGTAACCGAAATTTGGAGCGATATAAAAGATTTCGACACCGTTGTGTTATTTTCATATAAAAAACTGTGCAAAGCGCCAGTTAAAGTAAAATTATGTTAAGGTCGACGAAGCAAAAATTTGGCAAAACTTCGGTCGAATGAACCGAATGTCTCCAAACGCTACGAATCCAATTTACCAAAAATAACACATGAATAAAAACTTTACTTTTATTGAAATTCCAAAATAAATGGAATTGTTAAAAATCATTTTAGTACCCAGCACTGAAGTATTCATTGACACTTAGTTAAGTCTAAATTTAACTCAACTTTTTTTAGCCTTAGTAACCAAATCCTTTTTAAATTTCATATAAATGCCATCAGTTTATTTTACAATATATTGTATATTTTTATATCAAATAATAATATGTCAATAACTTTAAAGCGAAAGCACTCTTTCGAATTTGTTTCCCTATGCTTCCATCAACTCTTCTGAATATTTCAAACGAACCCCTTTTTCATCGAGCACATACAACACAAATTGACACTTTGACACATTTTTACAACAATTCAAGCGTTTGATTTTATTAGCACTCGATTTGAAAATAACCCCTTGATGCTGCTGCTGCCGCCGCCAGCATTACCATTACTATTCTTAACAAATATGAATTACGTGCGCCAATATTCACACACGCATACGCACTATCTCACTCAAACGCTCACAAAGAGAGAGAAAGAGGGAGACATACGAGTGCTTACACACATGAAGTGGCATTTTCAAGCTCAACATTTCCAGCGCAATATTTCGCATATTTTTTGTTTGTTGTTGCTTTTTGTTGCTACGCTTGCATGCTCAGCAAATAGGAAAAAAATTTTTGATTATTTTTTTTTGGAAGCAAAAGAATTTCACTGCATCGTTGAAATTTTTATTCGTTACATCTCAGCAGAGCATAGCATACCCCGAAAATTTTTAGTCAGAATCAAACCTCCCCCCCCCCCAGACCATTATAAAACGCCAGCGTAATTGAGGCGCACAATGACTTTGATGCTGTTGCGGCAGCGGCGGCAGTGTTGGCAGCGTTGGCGATAGCAATCATGCAAGGCGTTCAAGCGTTTTGTATGCATACGATTTTTTTCACGAATGCCTACATTCTTACTATAATACACTGCACAGTATAGCGAATGTTAGAAAAAATTGAGTAAAATCTATTAAAGTAAGTTACTGTTGTCTATTTGAAAATAGATGTCCTTCGAGTTAAAACTTTGTATAGTCCAAGTAACCTGATGTGGTGTTTATTTGCTTGAACAGCATTTTTTATATATTTGTCCTATCTTATCTCGGAAGCCTGATACTCTACTTAATTTAGGACAAGCAAGTTGAATTAAAGATCAGAAATTTTACAAAAATGTATAGCATAATTTATACAGGGTCCTCACATCTCGCAAATTATGAGGATTGATATCTAGAGGAAATTTTTTTTGCAAAATCTATGGTCCAATCTGTATGAACGACGCATGGCGTATAAGATGGAACCACGAGCTGTATGAGCTATACGCCGACATTAATTTAGTAAAGCGCATAAAAATACAACGTCTACGCTGGCTAGGTCATGTTGAATGAATGAACAATAACGTTCTAACTAAGAATTCTTGTATGGTGGAAGGCTTTAGACAAGCAAACTTATTTGGCAATCTTATCAAAAATTCAAAGAATGGCAGCTATTGGAGTAAGCGGAGCAATAAAAACTACTCCATCTGCTGCTCTCGACACTTTGCTCTATTTAGAGCCTCTTGACATTTTCAGTAAAGGGACTGCAGCAAAAATTGCTATTAGACTGAGGGAATCTGGTTTTTGGAAATCGAAACCCTACGGCCATGGTGGTATTCTCGCGCAATTTCCTGGCTGTGACATTCAAAGTGGGACTGATTATATCACCCCCACTCTTACGTTCTCAACCAACTTTCAAGTGAAAATACCTGAAAGGAAGGGTTGGACTCCTATTTCGAATTCCAAAGAAATATATACTGACGGTTCGAAAATGGATTCTGTTACGGGGGCTGGAATTTTTTCTTGTGACTTAAGCATCAGTGTATCTTTTGCTTTACCCTGTTACTGTAGTGTATTTCAAGCGGAAATTTTTGCTGTCTGGAAGGCATGCCAAATTATTGAATCTAAAATTTTTGAGCGTAGTGAAAGTTTTGTTATATACGTTGATAGCCAAGCAGCCATTAAGGCCGTTGGCTCTAATATTATCAAATGTCGCTTGGTCCTAGATTGCAAGAAATCACTATGTGACATAGGCGGAAAATGCAACTTAACCGTGTGTTGGGTGCCTGGACATAGCGACTTCATTGGCAACGAAACTGCAGATGAGCTTGCTCGGAAAGGCTCTAAAATTGACATTATTTCTGAACCTAACATTATGAAATCACTAGCCTTTATTAGGGCCAAAATTGATTCAAAATGTATAAATTGGGCTAACACGAGATGGTCTAACCTGACAACATGTTGTACGTCGAGGGAAATCTGGCCTTTTTATGATGCTAATAGAACGCGAAAAGTGATTTCATTAGACAAACAAACCCTGAGAATCTTTGTAGGTGTTATTACAGGACACTATTTTATAGGGAAGCATGCCTCAAGACTAGGGCTTTCTGATGTAGGGGATCTTTGTAGAAGCTGTAAAAATCCTGACGTCGAAAAGTCTGTCTTTCATAATCCTTGTGAATGCCCAGGGCTGACAAATCGGCGCTATAAAGTATTCGGATACCACTTCTTCGACTCTCTTAAAGACATCGCTCAAAAGTGTCCAAATTCCATTTTGAAGTTTATAAAAATTTCGAAATGGTTTGAATAGGTTGAAAACGAAGTTATAAACAGGGTAAACAATGGGCCCAACTGCGGCCTAAGTTATGATGACAATTGTCGTCTCCCGTGCTAACCTAACATATCAGTTTGATACTCGTATAAAGAATTTTTAAAAAATCAACATCGTACATCACTGTGCAATGACTATAATATTATTGGAGCATAAAAAGAATACTCCCCAAACCTTTGTCGTCTTAGCTAATAAAATCTCAATTTTTTACATTGTTATTTTCACATAAAGTATGAAATTCACTTTTGAGTGATTTTTTTATTTATATTTTTTTGTTTTTATAGTACCAAAATTAGCACTTTTTATATATTACAATTCATATGTAACTTTTTTCATATAGCTGCTACGAAGATGCTCCCAACACCAACGCTTCATAATATCGTGAATTATTTGTTTATTGTTTTTGTTACGGTTGTCATTGATTTTATGTTTGCTGTCATATTTATAAATAAAATCAAGTTTCACAAGCTAATTTTTTTATTGAATATAAAAGTTTTTAGTGCTTCATAAAACAAATTGTTACAAAAATAAACAATGTTTTGGCAATTGCGTTCTGATTGAGGGGAACGTAGTAAAGTTTGACGTATTTTGGATTTTATATTTGAAAATGAAGGTAATTAAAATGTTATACTCTGTTTATATTGCATGAAGACAAAACCAAAATGATGCAAGTATTTATTTGCTTGGAGCTAATATTTCATAAATGTTACCTGAACGACAAAAACTAGGTATCTGTGGTGCGAGTTCAATGTTTTTGTATGATTTCAATAGAAGAAATACGCTATTTATTTCCTTTAACTCTATATTCAAAAATAATGTAAATACAAAATTCCGTTTCAGAATATTGGCTTTACCTCATGGAACAGAATACATGGGATTAGTAACTCTACCTTTGCTACACTTGAAAATAGAAGAGCTACTCCAGAGGACACCGCACAAATATATAACTTACTTAAGAAAGAAAAATCTTACTGCAAAAAGAACAATTGAGAAATATTCAACGATCTCGCAGCCAACAAGTTGCAGTAGTCAGAAATGTGTGTATTACTTATGATATAACATGCAAGATGACTAGCAAGAAACTCAGACAAAATAGGCCAATCCCGAGTAAAAATGGAAGCCCATTTACAACTACAAATAACCAACTAATAATTTGGAAAGAACCTTTTTCGGAAACCATCAATCGATCAGCCCCACTTGTTGGCGCTCGCTATATCCTCCTTCCTCAGAGAAGACCACAGCGACAACCCTCGTGCCCGCCTTCATTAACTGATCAAATCTCTGGAAAACAATAAAGCAGCGGACGCAGATTGCATAGTTGCCGAAATGTTAAAAACACTCCCGGAGTTCACCGCTGAACTTATGAATGTTTCCTGTTCCTATTCAAATTTGAGAAAAAGGACAAATGCCTGAAGAATGGCTCATAGGTATCTTTGTGAAAATTTCAAAAATGAGGAGTTATTATAATGCCAGAGCTACAGGGACTTCATGATATTAATAGTTATATCAGAGCTCTTGACCACATTCCATGTTACTTGAGTAAGCGACAATATAGAACCACTTATTCTGGGAACTTTCTGATCACCAAATACAATCAAGAACCGATTTCAATTCAAATTAAACGTTGCAAAAATCACCAACTGAAGTCTGCCGGCAAGCAGTGGAATATAGCATTCAGGCCGTCCTAAATCATCGTGGAAATGATCGCTAAAACAAAAAATACGAGAATCGGGGAAATGTTGGAGAGAATAAAAGGCACCCGCTACTGGTGGTGACGTTGCAAGTGTTTTGCGGAGGCCCTATGCTTCGTGTGGAGATATAAGAAACAAGAGAAGATGGTATTGAAAAATACGTTTCATCTGGAACAGCTTTAACTTATGGCTTCATTTATTTGAGAATTAGGTACAAAATTTCAAGACTTAATGTTTGATGACTTAAAGTTGGATAACTTATTTACACCACATCAATAATTTAAATGTTCAATATATAAGATTAAATATTGCAGAATATTAGTTCTAAGTCCTGAAAACGGATTTAAATTAACCAGAAGATTATCGATAAGAAATAATATTCTAATGAAATATGTAAGATTTTATGATGCTTGAAAACCGCGATTGTTTGCTCTATGTTATATATAAGTTATACAAAAATTTGTTTAAGAATTTTTTTGAGTTTTCAAAACAAATTTTAATTATTATTTTACAAAAATTTGTAAACAGCATGAATTTTGTTTTCATTTACAATACCTCTCCGAAAAAATATACATTTTATAGTGATTTCTTTTATTATTGTTAAAGTTTTTGATTGCCTTTGACATGGGCCGCATAAAAAAATAAGGGCACAGTCAGTACAGCAACAACAACAATAATAATAGCAACAACAACAGTAGCAAGAAATGACTGCTAGTAACAGAAGGTACCATAGTATACAAGTTAAAGTCTTTTGACTGAGGCTTTTCTGTCTCTCTTTCAGTTTGAGCTTGAGATGACATTTATCACTGTCGTATAACAAATGAGCAACAGCAACAATAACAGCAACAACAACAACAAAAACAGCATCAATGACTATGTGTTGTACTCAATGATGATGAAGAAGTTGTGTTACAATGCGTTTGCCTGCTGCCTAATGATAATAATAAGAATAACAACAACAAAAAAAAAAACATCCCAATATTTCTATATGGAAAATATACCATATAATGATAAAACGTTATAATAAAGAAAAAATCAAGAAAGAATACAAAAAAAAAAAGACCGAAGCGTTAACGTCAAACGTAAAGCAGAAAAAAAAGTGTAACCTCAGCATAACCGTAGCTTAAATTGTAATTCGATACAGATTTTTATATCGTGGTTTTATTATTGTTGTTGTTGCTTCTATTGTTGTTGTTGTTGTTGTTACGTCCTTAAGCATCTTTTCATTATGCTTAACCCCTAAATGCTTTTGGTGTGACATATACGAGAGATGTTAATGTAATAAATGCAATTTTTTGATTTAAGTTATAACTAGAGTTGCCAACTATGTACATCTTTTGACTTGACTGTTGTGATACAGCAAAAAATTCACCATAGTTGTTTGATTTAATATACCAACATTTAGTAAAATAAAAGTATCATAATTTAATAATAGGTAACAATTTTTACTTATCCGACCTATATTATCTCGGAATCCTGACATACAATATCAATTTGAATGACAGATTCAATTGAAGCGTGTAGCAAATAATGAGAAAAGTTTGATTTGGAGCAGCCAACTTCAGGTCCCATCAAAAAATAAATTTCGTAAAATTAGTTTTTCAAGTTCATTCCACAACTATAAAAAGAAAATGAAATGCTCCACTCAAACTCTACTAATATATGTATGTATCTCAGAGTCCTGGCATGCAGTACAAATTTAGACAACATATGATATTCTGAAACGAACTTTTTATGTACGCATTAGAAATGGTAAGAAGTATAAATTTGTTTTTATTTTAATATTTAAGTATTTTAAACATGAATAAAAAAATTTGTGAAAAAATTTATTTAAGGTTTTAAGCTATTAGGGCTTTTCCCAAAAAAAAAACTGTTTAAAAACATATGACCTCTATTATCTCGAAATCCTGACATGCAAATTGACAAAAAATTTATATTTGAGAGCAAAAACTATGTTGGAAGTAAAATAATTATTATTTTATATATATAAACATATGTACAGTGTAGTTTAATTGAATTGATTTGTATACATAGAAGAAAAATCACTGACACTCGGTAACCCTAATCACAACAAAACGTCAGAGAAAAAAAAGATAAATATAACAACTGCAAGAAATATGTTGATAGTGTTATGAAGAAGAAGAGAAAAAAACATAATATGAATAAAAAAAATAATATAAATGAAAGGATAAAGCGTTATAAGGATGTAATATGCATAAAATACTCAAGTTTATACGCACCAGTTAAAATGTCATTTGGATGAAAATACATAATGCTCGAGTCAAAAAGTACGTAAAGAAAATATAAAAAGATAAGACGTTAAAGGTAGAGAAAATAAGTTTCGATGAATAAAAGAATATGTGAGTGTGTGTATGAAGAGGAAAAATTTGAAAAAAGAAAACTAAAAAAAAAGGTAGCAGCATCAAGTGATGTTGTCGTAAAGGATTTAGGATTATACTAAACAAAGTATTATATGACTCTGAAGATGATACTAACGTAAAGTCCTATTGAATGTACACGAAACACTTAGGATGTGAGATAATTTGTAAAATTCATAGTAACACAAAACAACGGAAAATATATACGTTAGTTATAGAACGTATTAAGGAACTTATGAATTTTCTTTTTGGTCAATAAAGTACAATGGACTTAGTATATTTTTTATTGCTACGTTATTGTAAAGGCCTTTTGAAGTTCGAATTATGGAAATATAACTATAAAACTGATTATATATGTCGTTATGACATATATAATTTTGGACAGTTAAGTTACGTGTGTCGCTTTCCACAAAGTAAGCTTATTTCAAAAAATGTTCTTCGTTCTTCCAATAGACTATTTTAATTACGATTTAGGTCGGAAGTGGAATTGAAGTCCAATAGGTTTTCTAAATCTAAAGGTGGGAATTCGCTATTGATTTGTTTTTTTGAGCTTTAATCTTGAGCTGCTATCGTTTCGATAATATGCCAGATTTTTCTTTTTTGTATGATTCTGAAATAAATTTCGTGTCTTAATTCCGTTTCCGTAGGAAATCTTGAACGGAATCAGTACTGATTTGTGTGTTTCTATTTATTGAATAAAAAAAAGGATAAGATTTTCCAAACTTGAAAACCCTGAAAATGATGAATGTAACTTAAGCGGTTATTCATAATTGCTACCGATATATATAATTTAATATATAAATAATTACACAATGGTAGTTAAGTAGACTAAGTGATATCGAAATTCACACAAAAAGCGTGAAAAAGTATGGAGTTTGTAAACAAAGTAATGTAAGATAATTTAACATATAAAATAAACTAGAAGTAAAATAATTTTTATGACGGTATATGAGCTTAAAATAATCTCCATAAAGCTACTTATATAAATCAATAAGATATGCCCAATAATTCTTTTAATTAATACCGCCTTAAATCTAAAATTCAAGATATGAATGCAACATTGAGCTCCATTTAGTAGTCAGCAAGCAAATGTATTCATCCACGTTAAGTTATCCTGATATACATATGTGCCTTTTTGAGCGCGTAATCAACGATGCAATGTAATAGCTTTTATTAAAAAAAAAAAAAAACAAAAAAAAACCCAGAAACCTACACAAAATTCTACTCAGCAGAAAAGCAAAACTAATGAAAGACAAAAACTGCACTGTATAACAAAGCTAAACTTTTTGCAAAAATACAATGCTCTTGACATTTGATTCTGATGCAGAGCCGCAAATAAAACTATAATATTTTCGGAGAAGTATTTTTAGAATATTTTAGACTATTAATCTTTGTCCTTATAAGAAATTTTTGAGAATATTTACAAAAAATCGCTTATAAAAAAGGCTGCTCAAGAGTTAAAGCCAGCACCGTACCAACCCCACTTTGCGTGAGGGGAGAATGCAATTCCAATAGCATGATTTTTTATTTTTCTCCTTCCAAAAAAACAAATTTGCAACCAAATGAGACACATGGGGGGGGGGCAAAGCCCCCTCTTGGCCATATGGTGGGTACGGACCTGGCTAAAACAATTCACAAATATAATAAACAAAAAGTTTGTTTACAGATAGCTCAACACTCAAAACATTAATAGTTTTATTTTTAAAAAATTTTTTTCTTTTTGGAGGTTTTTATCAAATTTTTAAATAAAAGAACAAAAGCACCAAAAAAATAAAAGTAAATGGGTTAAAATTTCCAAAAAAAATTATCCAAAAAAATGATATGAATGTTTAAAAATTTCAGAAACAATACAACTCAAAAAATTTTAACTAATTTCATTTAATTTCTGACAATACATGTATGGAAATTTCAACTCTACAACGTATAAAGCTTTATGTCTTTAACTTTCATAACATCAATACGCGTAGTTGCATATTTTCATTTATCTACCAGAATCATGTGTCTGTTTTTCTTTGTTGTACAGTGTTATTTATTTATCAATATCATAAAAATTCCTGTTTATCAACTTGCTAGTTTGTGAGTCGCGTATTTTTGTTCAATTTTATTTATCAATATAATTAAGAATATTAAAATACTATGGGCACATTTTTTATGGAATTTTATTGTTACTGTTTTTTTAGTCATCTTAGTAGGATTATTTAAGGAAAATACAGTATATATTACGATAAAGTGAAAATAAGCCGGTATAATAGATGTATTTATAGCAGAAAAAACTTTATTCTTTTGAAGAATTAAGAACTTATTTTTCTACATTTGATCCAACTTAATTTTTTACGGTGATATATTTAGATTAGTGAGAGATAATATTAATAAACAAATAAAAATAATATACCAAGTAACTTAACATTAGTGATGTCATAACTTTTGTTTTGTATTCAATAACATCCAGCTAGGCGCACTTGATTTAGAAATTTATTTTTAAATATCGATAGATTCAACGACTGATACTCTCATTACTGTTCTTTAACGACAGATATTTAAAAATCAATTGAATATCGAAAAATTTATATATCGATTTATTTAAAGCGATACACTCAATATAATTTTAAGTGTCACTATGCTGATTTATACAAAAATCGATTCATACATTAATTGATACATACATGTGTCGATAAATATCGATACATATATCGATATATCTTTTTTTATAGATTATATATCGATTGCTATAGACACATGACTCATATATCAATACATTGAAGACCCGATATATTGTTGAATATCGATATAATAAGACAACAAAATCTTAGAATCGATATTATATCGATACTTTCTTCTAATTTTTTTGCAATGCACTATAAATGCATTTCATCCTTTGTCGCCGCTTTCACTTAACATACACCTACTTTGATTAAGATGATGAAGCATCAACTCGCTGTTGCCTTTATACATCCGTACGCCTTTTTTTTCTTGCCTGACTTTGATTAACCATTTATAGCCCAGCTTTGGTTACCTAAGAGGGTACGACAGTGCGCCGCTGCTGTTGCTTGTATTTTGCACCTCCTTAGAGTGGCGTGTGTGGCTGGCAAGTGGCTTTTGAGTGGGTTGCTGAAGTAACCCTTTACTACAGCTTTTTTTTCTTTTGCTTTTACTTACGCTCTCAGCAAAATCATCATCGCCAGCAACTGCGTTGTGCTGTGTCGTCGTGTTGAGTCTTATACTTCTTGACTTCAGTAAATGTTGATGAGGAGACGCGCGCATACTCATATTCTCATTACTCCATTTGTGTGGTTTCTTTTCTTTAAGTCGGTCGATGTTTCTTAATTTTTTTTTTATATTTTTTTTTTTTTAATTATTTATAAAGTCAAGTGATGCTCCATTAAAGTGAGGAGAGCCCAACAGGCATAAGTTAGAAGTTGGCGGAGATGGCAGCAGAAAAAGTACAAGCATTCACTTAAGATTGAGTGGTACGTAGTTATACGATGAAAATTGTGTCAACTGTACCACCATCCTTTACAGTTTTGAGGTCGGCAATACAAATAATTGCTTTAGGTATTTATGATAATTTGAAATGATTTTAATGAAGTGCAAACGAGATGAGCGAAAAGTTTTGAATTGAGCTTCTTAAAACTGAGTAAAATTCAATATATTTTTGGTTCGGTATTAGAGTTGACTTAAACCAAAAATAAACTTAATAAATACAAGGAAAATTTTCTTACAAAAAGATTGGCCGAAAACGATAATACCTTGAGCACTTTCTCGAGAAAGTATTTTGAACGATTTTTCATTTAATTGTTGTCGAGTTTTCCTGTATCCATTTGAGTTATGTTGACTTAATTAATGTTTACTTTTAAATTTCATTTACATATTGCTGCAATTTAAGGGTATCCAAAAGTTGAAACCAAATGTGCTGATCTATGTTTTTCTGATAAGAAAGAATTAAAATGATTTTGAATTGCCAATAAGTTTGAAAAAGCTTTTAAGCAAATATTGTGCAAAAAAAAAACCAGCAAAATAGGGCAACTCCATTGATTGCTTTCTCATCTGCAACATCAAAAAACTTCCTGCTAACTTCTTACCATGATGAACAGGCTAACTGATTGACTGAATAACCAACGAACTATCAAACCAATAATAATAAACTACTGTAATCGCACTCAATATCAGCGTATGCGCACTCCTAGTTCCATCCATTTAAAGTGCTGCATTCATGACGATCTCTACACTGATCGCAGCCAGCCAACAAGTAGGCAGAGTCTATTGCTGGCGGTGCCGCTGCGCGCTGATCTGATCAAAATGGAATTCAATGAATTTAATGGAAATTTTCACATTTACATAACTAACAAGGCAACAGATAGACAGACAGACAGCCAGAGAGACTAAACCGATGCACATACACACACACACACACCCCGCACAATAGCGAGGCTTTCAGCCTGACTTGACTGTCAGACAGACGGACAGTCAGGAAGACTTGAGACTCACATATTTTGCCAGAGTGACTTAGTGACTTCTTTGTCTGAATTACTACGATTGTGTGTCTACTACAAAAACAAATGCAGTGCAAGCGTCTTGCCGGGCGTGAAAAAATGCACTAGCTTCAGGCGTTCACAAATATGAGTTGCATAAAATTTGTAGAAACATGTTTGATTGTATGTAGCAACTACTATAGATGCAGTGGCAGTAGCACAAACTATATACTATATATGTAGGTACAACAAAACATTTGGGAAAAAAAGAAACATATTAAAGGTTTCAATATTTCAATAATCGAAGAAGCGCTTATTTAAGGTACTTCATATAAATCCAGATTTATTTTAAAGAAAGAGGGGGTTACTCGTTTTCGATGATGAACATGGAGATGATATATCCAAAGTGGCCAAACTAATGAAACAAGGTTTGGTTCCGACATACATACAGTTCCATCAATTGCTTTGTTTACTTTATCGTTCAGTGGGAAGTCTGGATGGTAAACATCATCAATGTTATCGAAATTTTTCTTCTCATCTCCCTTTCAATCCGTTTTGACTTCGAAATCATTCGTTTCTACCATTTTGCGAATCTCTTCGAAGAAAGCGACAATAATTTCTGACAACAAATGTTGGTAGTTTTAAGCAAAAAATAATCAGTATACTACATGAGTTACCCAAGACTGCCTCTGGACAGCCTATCTTCTGAGTTAGGCTAAGAGTTTGAAAATATCACCGTTTTCCGAATTAAAACTATTTTCACAAACTAAACATTTCCAGCAACACAAAAATATTTGTTTTATACAAATTATAAATTATTTAATTTATAGTTTTTCACACAACTCTCACAATAATTAATTTGACTATTTCGCTCAAATCTTCATATTTGAATGTCTATAACAGCTGATCCACGCGCCAGAGCTTGCTGCAAATGCAGTCATCAGAAAACCTGGGATTCCTTGGAATATATAAAATCAGAAAAAGATTTAAAAGGAAGTAGCAAGAAATAAAGTAAGTGTGGTATATTTAGGCTGTCTAGAGGCGACCTTGAGAACTAGAGGGCTAAACGCAGAGAATAGTCATACCACTTGACTCAAACTCTTAACTTAATGGCCAAATTCTAAGGCCAGAATCAAATTTTGTGCAAAAAATTACATTAGAGATATTCCCCAGTTGCCCAGCAACAACAAGACCTCTCAGTCCTGTGCTTAGCTTCTCATAATTTTTATGACATATTTTAACATTTTAAAAACTTTTATTAAAATCTAATTATGAAATGCTTAGTTTTTAAACTTTTGTGTTTTTTTTTTTTTTTAATTATTAAGTTGCTGCATTAGTTAGTATCTGACAATCCAATAATACGTACACACCTGCTCAAAATAATAGGTACACCTTAGAGTTCAAAATTCAACTCAACGGAAAAACTTTTTATTCAAAATATTTAAGGAAACAAAAATGCAGATATCTTCGTAGCCTATATATATATATACACAAAAAAAAAGTAAAAATTCTTTAAGAGTTACCATATGGTACGAAAGTTGAGGTCAATGAATACTATTTGCTCAATATTTGCCTGCTCAAAATAATAGATGCACCGGAAAGATATACAGAAAAACAAAAGAAAATGTTAAAGATATGAACTTTTTTGTTTACACTTTCATAATTTAGTGTATCCACCTTTGTTTTGGATAACTTTAGCAACTCTTCTTGGGATACTATTGATCATACCACATTTCTTGGACACACTCCCACAATCGCTCCGTATTCATGAACATTTTTTTTTGCTTTTTTTCTTTTTTAAGGCCCCTCACAGGTTTTCTATCTGCTTTAAATCCTGTGACTGACTCGGTCAGCTAAACGCGTTGACTTTATTGTCCTCAAAACATTTTTTCACAAACACAAGAGGTGTGTTTTGGGTTGTTATCTTGCTGATAGATCCAAATCAAGGGCATGTTTTCCTCAGAATAGGGCAGCATTGCGTTTTCGAGTATACCTTTGTATTCGGCTGCTATCACTTTACTCGTTCTCCGGAATATTGGACCTATCACATATTAAGGAAAACACTGCCAGACCACAATATTTCCGTCTCCGCGTGTACGTTTTTTTTTTTTGTGAATCTGACGTGAAACTCTTTGATTTTAGGCCGTCGCACATTCTTTTCTGAATCATTTCCAAATAAATTAATCTTATTTTCATCTCTCCTTAAGAAATTACGCCACTTTTTTTGCCGTTCAGGTCATGACCAGTTTTCATGATCCCTTGCAAAATTTAGCCTGATGCTCAATTTTTTTTTTCGGTAGCAAATGAACTTTTTTAGCTATGCGCCCAGGTAGGTTTACCTTTAGTAAACGTCGTCGAATTGTTTGAGCGGTAGCCGCGTTCCCAATTTCAGCTAAAATTGTCTTTGAATATTTAGATATGAATTTCTTTTCGATGCTTTCAATATGAAGATCATCTGTTGAAACGGTATTGATGGTCTACCACGAGTTTTTTTTGCGGTTTATTTTTAAATATATTTCTCACAAAATTGTGAGGTATATTCAGCAATCTGCATGCTGCATCGAAGAGATTTTCTTTCTTTTTTCAAGTCTAAAACTAGTCTGTATTCCTCAGCAGATCAATTTGACTTACGGCCCTTCTCAACTAAAATTCTTTGCTGTCAATTCACTGCATTTTAAGATTTAATTAAAGAAAACTCACCGTTCTTCTAAGGAAAGCTCAAAAAACTTAAAAAAAAAAAAAATAATCAAACAAAAATTTGAACCAACTTGCAGGTGTACCTATTATTTTGAGCAGGCAAATTTTCAAACTATACACAGTAAGTAGAAACGTTCAAAACTTAGGGGAATTGCATGATTTGTTTTACTGAAGATTGTGCTACCAAATTGTGTTATTCACGTTACCACTACGATTTTTCCTCTATATTTCCAAAATATTTGTGTAATAGAGTCTAAGCTAAAAACTGAGAAGTGTACCTATTACTTTGAGCAGGTGTGTACGTACAAACAATTTGATACATCTTTTACATGACTCAACCCACTCAATTTTTGAATAAAGGAAATAAAAAGCGCTTAAGGAATGAATTAAAATTAAGGCTGCATTGTAAAGAAGAAAAAAAATCCGTTGACTATCAACTGTAACACCAACAAATACCCGATATAATGGCAAGAAAAGCACTGTGATTTCCGGCCCACTCAATAGCTGTCACTCCCGACAACGCAGCAACTCCAACAATTGCAACAACAATCAAATAAGTCCCACTCAAAATTTGGCGCAACTGGGAGAAATAACATTGCGACTACATGGATGCTGCTGCTGCTTCTTTTGATTTATTTGCAGTGAGCGGGATAAAATCAAAAGCCTGAAGTTAATTACAACATGTTGTGGCTCATGTTGTTGTAATTGCGTTTGTTATATGAAACTTTTTGTTGTTGCAATCGTTGTTGCTGTTATTAAGGGTAGGTTGTACTATACAATAACAACAATATGCATACGTACAAATACCGTGGATTAACACAGCTTTAGGGTACTCAATTTTGTCCACGGTTCTGCTATAAAATACGAAAAAAGGAGTAGCCAAAAAATTAATATAAAAAAATATTTTTGAATAAATTTTTTCTCAGCACTGTGTAGCATTGCCAATATTTATGAGTTGCAAAGAAAAAAGAATTAAAAATTAAAATATTTTTAAAAATACTTTTGTTGTACATACATACATACTCGCATATGTATAAGTATGTAAACAATGAAATTTAATCGAAAACTTATCAACGCGTGAACGCCGCCACGTTGATTTTTCCAGCGTTCTGCAGATGAATGCACAGTCGTATTGTAGCATTAGTATAGTAGACAAAAATTCACAAAACGTTAGTTTTTCAAATGAAAACCCCTATTTTTGACCTCAGATTCCGGAAGAACACAAAATTTTACGTACGTCCACATAGATTCATGTTAGAGGTCAAACTGACCCCCGGAAGGTCATTTCAAGGTCGGGTTATCGATTGCGAATTGGATTGAATTGAATTGAAAAACCAGGATTTACTAGCTTTTCTGTACCAAGCGGGAATTCGAACTTGAAATGACCTTCAGGGGTCACTGTGACCTCTAACATGAATACCTATTTGAACGTAGAATTTTGTGCTCTTTCGGAATCCGAGGTCAAAAATAGGGATTTCCATTTGAAAAAAATAAAGTTGACCTTCAAATAACCTTGAAAATGTAGGTCAATGTCATGGCTGGATCAACCCTTTGATACCCACCAACTTTTATTTGAAACATTTTTTGAATTACATACTTGCAATTTTTTGACTTATTCAGCTATGTAAGTTAAAATGGGACACCCAGTATATAGAGATCGCAGAAGACCTTTACTTTTCGTCGTTTTAAAGGTTATAAAAGCCAATACGTAATATTTAACAAATTACAGCGGGTTTTTTAAGTATAAAAAACTTATAACGAAAAAATTTACACAAAAAGCTAACCATTCGTCAAAATGGCGAGCAAGTAAAACTCAAAATGCGTACTACCAAGCAACAAGCTACATTGCAGCGACGCCTGAGTTAATGTGTGAGTAAGTGTAGCTAGGCGCGATAGCTAGATCGAAAGAATGGAATATCTGACCGATGTTCGTCAAAATGTCGAAGGCAAGCTATATAGGGTTAAGATCTGTTACATTAAACTACATCTAAAGATCTATCTGCCAGAATTTTCTGCTTCTTTTTCTATTGTAATTGTTGTAGTAAACTGGTGTGCTTTCTGAGACGGTATTTTATTGTAATACTTGGATAAGGGAATAGACTGTAGCTTCGTGCCTTGCGCTCAATGGGCCCAGATCAAGTTTTGTGGAAACGGAAAATGATTTCCTATTTGCTTTTTTTTTTTGTTTGTCATACATCACAGAAGCGAATAGAAGTTCCTTTTGACACACACTATTTTCCATAATATTTTGCATGAAAAATGGCCTGATGTCAGTGCTTAGCCCAAAACTTCGCAGTCTTAATCCGTCACTAAATGTGGTGTTCTTTTCGAACATAACGTTAAAGTCTTAAATTTTTTACTGAATGTTTTACTTTGAATTTTTGCACAAAGTGCTTGATTTACTCATAACATAGCATCAGATATACAGAAAGAAACTTGTCGACAACGTAAATGCCACGATCTAAGCTTTGTATTTCTATTTAAATTTTATTATCAAACTGCATGTTTAAAGACGTTAATGCACCATATTTTTAACATTGTTATTTACTTTGAATTACCTCACAAAAAGTTATATTTGGTACTAAAGTACAAGTAAGAAGTATAAAAATTCTCGCAAATATTTAAGTCCATTCCTATGTTGACTTATCGATTTGCATTCTGTCACACAATTTTATACTTTTGATATAGGGTAATTGATTTTTTTTTTTTTTTATTTTATTTGCTATCTCCCACTGTGCATCGTATCAGTTTTATACCACTCGTTGTCCTTGTGCGACCTACTTAAAAAATTTTCTACGCCTGACATTTTAAGTAGGTTGCATCAATATTAACATCCAGTGGGTTTCGCCTCATATCGCCGTTCTTGTGCAGGTAACTGCAGTGGAGCATTTTATCCTTTTTATTGAAAGCGAACGTAATAATCATAAAAATGTAATCTTCCTACTACTGATGTATATTTTTTCCACCATACCATATTGCTATCCTTTAATGATATTTTTTCATTTATTTATTTATTTACGTATACAGAATTTATTCGACGTTTATATGTTCTTTTGATAAGTACTTCATTTTATTTAAGCTCAAGATACATTTTCACAATTGCGTAAGTGTTCAAGAAATTTTATTTTTATACAGTTTAATCGTTCAATATTTAAGTTATTTCGGCTTTGTTCGTTTGTTTTCATTTATACAATTTTCTGTTCTCAAAGTTTTGATTGAAAAATTAAATTTCTGATTAAAGTGTTGTATGACAACTGAAGAAAAGGTTTCTCATAGTGAGAAAAAGTTATTTGTCTAACTTCTTCCACGAAAGCGCTAATATCATCTGGAATTTCACTAAAAAATTTGTTTGCATACATTGCTCAAAGTTTAGATTAAAATTCAACAATACTTTTTTTTTATTTCGAAATTTCACACTGCTTTAAAATTCTTCTGTTAAAACAAATTTTAGTAAAATTTCCATAACATAATTTTACCGCTTCTCAAAGTTCAGTGCACTCAAATATTTACATAAAGATTTTCTACACCTGCTGTTGGTGGTGTTGCTAGCAGCGCTACCAAAAACCAACAGGAACAAATGCGCTATGTTGAAATTTTCTATTTATTTATTTATATTTATTGGTTTCCAAACGCACACAAATATGTGCATGCGAACACATTCACATTTCGAGAGATGTATTGTATATGTAAATACAAATAAAAAGGGAATGCAGCCGCTGTAATGCAATAGCAATGCAGCAACATTCAAGACAAGACAAATATTTTGGTAACATTTCGATGTTTTTATTGGTTTATTGCAGTAGACTGCAACCAGCTAAGAAAACAAAAAAAAAAAAACAAAAACAGAAAAATTTCAATAAAAGCAACAACAACAACAAAAACTAACAGAAAACACTCTTAATACAAAGAAAGAAATAAATAAAGTTTGCTTAAAAACTTACAAAAAAAAAAATAGTAAATGCCATGTTATTGATATTTGTTGTTGCTGGTTTTTGTTGTTTTTCTAGCACTTATGCTTTGGCCCAAAAACTGGATATTTTAAAATGGTACCCCTACTATACGTGCTAATGGTCAACTGATAGCCACAAATGGACATGTCGACGATAACAACAACAATGAAGCTATATTAACAATAAAAGTGCACAGTGGTCAATTTTTATTTTGAATCAGATAAAAATTTGCCTTTGTAACGAAAACGCCTAAGCGGATCATCTTCGCGGCCAAAAATTGGCTGGACCGATCAAGACGCACGAGGTCTTAGAATGTTCGTCTCATGAAAATCTTCTAAAAGCCGTGTGACCCTTTCAGAAATTCAAAATGGCGGATCCAATATGACGGCCGGAAGTCGGAGAAAAATCGAGTGTCCAGAAAAAAAAGCCTGTAAAAATAAAAAATCTCAACCGATCGAGCCGTTTCTGGGCTAAAATTGTAGCTCCTAAAAAGCTGTCGTGGAAGATTGGCAGAATGAAAAATGGCGTATCCAATATGGCGGTCAAAAATCCAATATGGTGGCCGAATTTTTGAAAGTCAACCGATTTGCACCAAACTCGCTATAAAATGGTATATCATGATCACGAACCCGAAGTCAGATTTTACAAAATTAAGATGGCGGCTCCAAGATGGCGGATGTATTTTTTAAAAATCAACCGATTTGTACCAAATTTGTTATACAGTAGTTTTTAGGGTGGCGAATTACGAATCTGAGCCTATATTTTAAAAATTTTCAAATTCAAAATGGCGTATTCAATATGGCGGACATACTGTTTAAAAATCAACCGAATAGCACCAAATTTGGTATACGGAGGTTTCTGGGGTCGCTGAATATGAATTCAAGGTGAGAAATGTAAAATTCAAAATGGCGGACCCAAGATGGTGGACCCAGTAAAGCGGAAACTCAATACCCTAATCCGCCATCTTAATTTTGTAAAATCTGATTGCGGATTCAAATGACAAGATAACTTTTCTAACATACATATACATTTTTTTAACCAAATGATATACGTGGCTTCCACAGTGCGAACCCATCATAGACAATGCAGTGTAGAATTGCCACATCACACAAGTTTTCCAGTTTTCCAGTTTTCCTCTTTCTTTTTTTTTTTGTTTTGCTGTTGCTGCATTTCAAACTGGCGTTAATTTAAAATGTCGCGTTGACCAAAGTTTTGTTTGATTTTACAGTCTCGTTTTGGTTGGGTCATTTTGTATAGATATATAATCTTGTTGTTGTTGCTGTTTTTAGTTTGATGTTGCCAAGCCTCGTAGTTATTGAAACCACTCAAATTGGCTCCTAGAGTCTAAGCATGCAACAATCAACCGACCAGTGAGCAATGCAATGTGGGCTGTTTTTTTTTTTTCTAACCAACACTTCAATGCATTTTAGACCTCAAATTACAAGAAAAAAAAAATGAAGAAAAGAAAAGAAAAGTATGTTATATGCACAGGGAGCGGATTGAAATTTAAAAAGACGGCGCTAAAAGATTTGTGAAAAAAAAACTACAAAATTGAAAATTGCGACACAATTTTCAAAGGCGCTAAATATAAAAAAAAAATTTTACTTTGCTTATTTTTTTGTTTATTGTTGGTAAAGAGGTAGCGCATGTAAATTTACACCTTTTTGATCATTGAATATAAAATGAAGTTAAAAAGAGTCTTAAGAAAACCTGCTGGTTAAAGTGTGGTTTAGATTTTTTTTCCTGAGCCAATGGTCACGTTGCTATGTAGCATACGGTAAGTATTGCATTCGTTTTGGTAGTTTCTTTCTTAGCTATCTATTTTTGTTATTATAACTTAAATCTATATCTGTATATAGTTTTTGTGCTACCTGCAGATCGTGTTGCGTGAAACTGTTTATTGTTAATAGATTTTTTTTCACTTTGTTAGCAGTACAGTAAAATGTGTTAATTCAGTTGGCATTAGTTGTATTCAATCCACTTTCTGAAAAACTATTTGATAATTAGTGTGTGGGGGTGTTAGTGACATTGTGTTATTTTGATCTCTTTAATAGCAAAATTTTTACAGAAGTTCTTGTTTGCTTACGTTTTACTTATTCAAATTTTCAATTCTCAAAGTGTATAATTGTGCAAGCAATTAAAAATTATTCCAAAAGATTTAATACAAATAAATTCAAAAAATATATCACTTGAAGAATTGTCCAGAATTTTCAAAAAGTTGATAGAAAGTCACGTCAGCACCATGTCACCGTTATCAGTTCGCTGTAGTATATGTAGATTTTCTTTCATATCCACCAGATATAGCTATATAGCATCAGGGCATTAACTCAATATCCGAATAGGCAGAGTACTTACATATTTTTTTCAGTTAAATTTTATCATTTTAGAACTTTCAATTACCTGAAAAGAAAGATAAAAAAGTTATTAGAATTTTTTATGTGTGTGGAATGTATATTGGTTAAAAACACATATAGCCCAAGAGCCGGCTGTAGAAAAGTAGAGTGTATAAGATTACAGTTTAAAAAGTATGACAAATGATAGAGCTCAAAAAGCCTAAATATATATATAGGGTTGACTTGCCGAATCCTGTCCCAAACATGGATTGTCAACATTTTTTAGAAAAAAGTTTATGGTTTAAGACTCCAGCTTAAAATGCATGTCAAATGTTAGAGCTTGAAGAGCCTAAATATGATATATAGAGTTGCTTTGCCAAATCCCGTCCCAAACATGGGTTGCCACCTGTTTTTCGTGCCAATATTTTTCAGAAAAATGTTTATGGTTCAAGATTTCAGCTCGATATGCATGTCAAATGATAGATCTTGATGAACCTTAAAAAAAATATTTCGATAAATCTTGTCGAATCCCGTCCCAAATGTGGGTTGCCACCTGTTTTTTGGGCAAATTTTTTTGGAAAAAAGTTTATGATTTAAGATCGTGGCTTGAAATATATGCCAAATGATAGACATTGATGATCTCTCATAAAATATAGGGTTGCCTTGCCGAATCCCGTCCCAAATGTGGGTTGCCACCTGGTTTTTGTTCCAAGTTTTTTTCAGAAAAATGTTTATGGTTTGAGATTTCAGCTTGAAATGCATTCAATCTTGTACTACAGGTTGTCCGGATCACATACGATTTCGGTCCTAGCCTAGCAGTTGCGTGGACTCCAATTGAATCGCATAATTCAAGACACTTCAGCGATGCATCGTTGTGGCTGTGGTTACAACCCAAATCGTGGGGAGAGCAAAATTTTACGCTCAGTAAGGAGTTGTGTTTTCTCAACCTGGTAGCCACACCAAAGGTCAGCAAGAGGTGAAGATAGACTTTGACACAAACCATGGGTGATGTTATAGTGAAATTCCCCATTACGGACAGCCCCCATAACCGGACAGCTCCTATAACCGGATATATTTCGGCGACACTCACTTTTCATTAACTTTTCCATACAAAATCAATTCCGATAGCCGTACGCTCCAATAACCGGACTCGGACACTATATTCTGTGTCATTTTGATCAAAATATCTCTTTTAAACGGACAGAATTAAGTAAGAATTCTATTAAATTTTTACTACTTCCTTTTTTTACAAATTCTAATTCGTTTTTGTTTTGAAAGCAACGAATAATAAAGTAGAGTTGGACTTTTTCGTTCATTCTGGTTCACTGGTTTTGATGAATTTTTGAAAATCGATCAAAGTTTATTAACTGAATATAACAATAATGAAGTACAATTTGAAAACCAAACCGCCACTCCAGAGATAGGCGTAAATTTTTTCAACAAATTCAAAAAAATTTTTTTGTTCCTCTCCCATAAGCGGACATCTCCCATAACTGGAAAAAAATACTGCGACGGTGGAGGTCCGGTTATGGGGAATTTCACTGTATATGCTTAAACATAATTTTATTTGGTGACTGTTTTCCAAAAGCAGGCGTTCTAAAATTAAGGAAGCGGTCACGTATGTATATACATATGTATGTCTATTATATTAAATTTCATAGCGATTGCTTTATTAGTTCTCTTATTACAAAGGATGAAATTATAGACGGTGCTAGGCCTTTTAGAAAGTTTTTGCAGTCTATTGACTTAAATTTTATTACTTATTGATTTTAGGGTTATCAACCCCCTTATTATTATACCCACTTTTTGTCCATTATATACCATGTCTTATTTGAATATCATCATAATTCTAGTTCTAATTCTTCTAGTTTCGCCAACTTGCCTATCGAGTTCGATAATAGTTTTGATGAAATTTATAAATTTAATTTTATAGTTTTAATAAAATATGCACGTTTTAAATAGTTAAATCCGTTTCAAATATTACTTTTCCCTAAAATGCTTCTCAAAATCTCAAATTGTCAACACTATGTACTGATTCACTATTGATTTTGCACTTGAGCACCTTTAAGATTCAACCAAACCAATATTTATGTACGTGTAAAGGTCAATTCCTAAGACATTACTTAAATATTTAAAATACAAATGTCAACCTTTGACTTCAATACCCTCATCAGAATGTCATTATGAGAAGAAGAAAAAAAATTAAAACCTCAAGCCGTGCATAGCATTTAAGCAGAGTTCCATTAAAATAAATAAAATTGCTTATAAGCCCAATAGAAAACAATAGTGTAAAGTTCTTATTCGACCTTTTTTATATTATTGGGCTGACTTTCTTTTGAATTCAGCGCAGCAGCAACCCTTTCCGCTAACCATTGCGACCAATAATGCGCAGCAAAATTTTGTGCATGACCAAAGTTTTATTAAAAAATCTGTCAACTTAATAAATGTGACGCCTTAAGTTACAAAAATTCAAGAACCTGCTGACGAAAAAAATGTCCTTCGCTTAATAGAAAGGAACACAAATTCATAAATTAAATCCCAAATCACGTGCGCTTAAAATGCGGCTTTAACTTGTCGCATTTTTAATAAATTAATGGCAACCTTCTTAGCGTTAGTCACGTGATATTAACGTTAAAACGCCAAAAGGAGTTAAAAGACAGAAATAGAGAGAGAGAGAGAGAACGAGCGAGCGTAATGTAGAGTGAGCGAGTGAAATGTAAGAACCTTAAGTTATTTAAAGTCAAAGCGTGGCAAAACAAAAGTTCAAAGTTAAAATGTCATCGTGGCTTCATTAAAGAACCTGACGATGCCGCTATTGCTGTGGTTGTTGTATCTACCTGCTGGCTGCTTGACTTTCAATACGACTTCCTCATTTTTTTCTTCTTCAAAGTTCCTCTTTGTTGCCCTCTTACTTTTTTTTTTCTTATTAAACTCTCTATCACTTTGGTCTCAAATTTCAAGCAGTTCAAGGTGCACAAAAAATGGTTCTGATGACAAAGAGGGACAGAAACAAAGAAATAACATGAAATGTAGAAAAAAGAATAAAATTTAACTTCAGAAAAGGTCAGTGAAAACAAAAAACACCAACAAATTGACAAATATATTTAAGAAGTTTGTGTGGCACTTTTTTTTTTTTTAATTTTGCACCTTTTGTCGCAAAATACGAGAAGAAGTTTCCTCTTATTTATCCCTCAAAATATTTTTTTCACCTTTACCAAAAACTGCGAACTTTCTTAGTTTTGGTAATAAAAATGAATTTAAAAAACTGACTGGCAAAAATTGGAAGTGTTAGGGTGACAATGAGTAAGAGAGACAAAGTTGAAATAAGGGAGATTAGTTAAAGAAAAAAAAAAAGTTAGTCAAAGTATTTTATTCAGCACTGGCTGATTAGCAGGCTCAGTACGTTTATGATGTGCTGGCAACTCTTTTTGGGATGAGAGCGAACATGTAGAGAGAGAGTGTTGCCAGATTTTTTTTTCCAAAAAAAACTGTAAATTCCCAAAAAAAAAACTATAAAAAAGTGCACTCTTCCAGAGCGACGATATTTTTAGTAAAATTAGTCCTTTTTGGTAGACAAAAGTAAATGACCAATTTTTTGTTGCCCTGCAATATTGAAAAACAAAAAAAAATTAATTCATGAAGTTGCCCCTAATTTTATAAAAAAAAATTGCAATTTATAAAAAAACTGCGCGGTTTTCTTAAAAACTGTATTTCAAGTTAAAACTGTAAATATGGTAACACTGGCTTGAAGTCATGACTATCATCAAAATTTAAAGGCATGTATCTTAATAATGAAAATGTACACCCAACACAAATGAGTTAGTATTATTTTGAAACGACTTAGTTTTAAGAAGAAAAAGGTCTTCTCGCTCTTTCTTTTCGACACAACAAAGAACTGGAGATCCCTGCAAACCTACAGAACATCCAGAGCAATATGGCCATCGTATAATAATTCAAAAACCACTAACCAATTGTCCAAGAGGCGCAAAGACATCGCGAGAATCACCGCGACTCGCACTGGACACTGGAATATCGCCAAGCATAGTGAAAAATTAGGCATCCCATTCAGCGCCGTATTGCCGTAGTAGTCTGAATGTAAACGAGAAAGAATCTGTTGAGCACTTTCTCTGCAACTGTCCGGTCCTAGTCAGAAACAGACTCAGATGTCTAGGACAAAACTTTCTCTAACAACCTCAGCGAATTGGCCGAAACTGAAATCGGTTCGCTGCTTAAATAAATCACAAGGACTAACTGGATATAAATTTTGTCCCTACCAGCGTCCTTATTAATATCTATTGACAATCTTCTTACCAGTTTAGTTTGGTCTCAAAACGGCACATTAGTGCTATTTAATGGCTTCTAGCTTTCTAGCTTGGTTGCTAAGCCGCCACTCTGACCTAATCTTGTTAGGCCGGGAATTTTTCAGACAATCCTTACATTAGTTGAGCTAAAGCATACAAATTTTGAGTGCTGAATAATTGTTAACATAAGCAACCGATTGCAATTGTTAGTTGAAATATTTAAAGCTCAAAAATCAGAACATCTAATATTGATTTTGAATTGTGCTTTCTCCTCCACTGTATTATGTTTTTCTTTTAAAGAACTTTGCTTTCTTGTAAATATTAAATATTATTATGCTGTTACTAACAAGCATTTCTACAAGCTTCTATAAAAAGGTGTCGTGAACATATAGGTAAAATTTCACACCCACACTTTTGGCAAATGTCTAAGCCATTTTTATTCCTTTTTTTTTCTTTTGTTAGAATTAACCTCATTACCTTCTATAGATTTCTACTTATTTCTCTGTACATTTATGTGAGTATATTTCGTTTATGGCTTTCTTTGAAAACAAAAAACATATATTCGACATCAATGCTCTAGGGAATTTTTATTTAAGCAAAAGGATCAAAGGAATAAATATTCGTACATATACGTTTATAATCATCACATATACGGTCCTTTCAATGCTATAGCATAGCCCAGTTGCTAGTTTGGGTATGATGACTTAAATATTTTTGTGAGAAATTTAAGGTATGGAAAGATTTTCTCTACTAGCATGCTCGTGCTTGTCTCAAAGTAAGAATACAAAGGCACGCACACACACACACATGTGTTTGTAATTAACTTTTAAAGTGCGACTAGGATTTTATTTTCGTCTTTTTTTTTTATTTTTACACATAAAAAATTGTGAACAGATGCTATATGAACGATGAGGTGCAATGGAATTTAAAGAGTCGAGTATGGAATTTAAATTGCGTACATTTAAAAATCTAATTTTAAATCTTTACATTATAAAATGTTCAGAGAACAAACGTAGATTTTAAAAACCTGTCAATGCAACATATAAAAATAACACACAAATCCCCTAAATGTTGCTACATAAATGCACCATAAATAACCTTGGCCCCTGTACTCAAGTGGAATGATGATGCCAAGTGTAAATGTGTTGCTGGTGTTGTTGCTATTGCTGCCAACAAACATTTGTCATTCACATGAATGACACGAGACCACAATTAAACATGCATACAAACGTACATGGATATATGCACATATACATATTTGAATAGGGTGGCTCTTAAATATATGGGGAAGAAATCGAAATCGTATATGAGGTTTAAAGTCAACATTTTTTATCTTTTATTATATACTCGTATATTATAGTCGTATGCTTCAAACCATAGATGGGCAAAATCTTAAAAGCGCGAGGCACTTCATAATAACAATATTTTTCCAAAAATTTTTTGCGAGGAAATCTCAAATATTTACTTGCACATGCATATCTCACAACGTGGTATAGTGTGGTGCTATGAAAGGCAACTTTATTAATTTATTTTGTTTTTCCTTATTGCGCTTTTTTGCTGCAACTCTGCCATTACATATATGTTTCTTGTTGTATTGCTTTTTTTTTTTTTTGCTTCTTTGCAAAATTTTTGCTGTCACTCAGCAGCAGATTCTTATATCAAAGTAACAAGGTGACAAAAGTTGTTTTTTTTTTGTGCAACTTCTTTCGGCAAACATTTTCTTTTTTTGCTCTCATACTACTTATTGGTGCCCTTCGTCAATGTTTTTTTTTTGTTTTTTTGTGAAAATGTAGATTTTCGCGAGATACACAAACATCATATGGTAGAAATTGATTTCAAGAAACATTCTGTCTTTTTTACGAAAACTAAATAATTTTAGAGCACTAAGTCAAAATCGGTAGTAAATCCTACTTGAATTTCTTAACTACATTACTCCATGTGTTAAAATATGGAAACCATTTTTTATGATATCATCAAAGAGTGTCTGAAGACAAAACACTCAACTGAAACTCATATGTTGTATCTATGTATATACATACAAAGCAGCAAATATATTGCATTTGGAAAAGTCGGTATTTGTTTTTTTTTCTTGAAAAGAATGACCGATATTCATATGTTAAAAATTATTTGATTAATTTCCAGTTTTCATAGTTTTTAAACGACAGTGTAGAAAATTGATAAATGCAGTAGTGCTTCGAATTTCTCACTCCCATTTTTTTGTTTAATTTTCATATACATATATTTTAGTTTATTAAATTTTATCGACTGACTATCAATTACAATTGAGCTAAGGCTCAGAGCTTAAATATAACTAAATTGTTGCTTCGTGGTATTAATTAACCAGCACAACTCCGATAAAGCTATGAATGTAAATAGGTTTATGTGCGTCATGTCATCAACAACTATTTGAAATAAATCCAACTGTCTTTCTATGTTCTTTTTTAAAAGAATTGATTCTCTTACAAACTTACTGGAATATTAATCGGTGCTACTGTCTGTAAGTTCTTTTAAGATTAAGTTAAATTGTATTTAGTTCAATTTTTTATTCTACATCATTGTTTGTATATATTTTTTGTACTTCTTAAAATTTCAAAAAAAAAAATCTATAATTTTTTTAAAATAATATCGTATGTAATTTTTTTAATTGTTTACATAATTTTTTTAATTGTTTACATAATTTTTACATATTCTACTCTTCGAACACAATGCCATGTGACAAATGTGTGTTGAATGTTTATATCACAAATTTAATTTAAACATGCTTTCTTTACATTCTCCACAAGCTTTTGTCTATTGTAGTTCTTCGTAGTTTTCAAATTTTTTACACGTTATCTTAAATATTCTACACGACAGTGTAAAAAATTCACAAATTTATGCATTATGGCTCACAACTTGCACTTTTAACGCAATTTTTTTTTTTATTGTTGTTCGTTTTTTTTTGTCCTTACATCACATTGTTGTAGTTGTTGTTGTTGTTTTTCTTTAGTAAGACTCATGTATAATTTGCGTATTGAATTACAAAAGCGTTTATTAGCCTTTTTTTTACTGCACTTACGGTACAGGTTCATGTTGTTCTTGCTGTTTTTGTAATTGCTGTCAAACAGCATTTGATGTACCACGAGTACGACACATCATTGTTGTTGTTGTTGTTGTTCTTTTTGCTTACACTGTACACGTAGTGGTGCCGCGTTTTGTTTTCGCTCTTCTTGTAAATATTGTGTGTGTACTTACTTGATATCCTTTGACAATCAAATGCAGGCGTCTAGTTGTTGTTGTTGATTTTTTTATAATTTTTAATGTCTTTTTTTTTGCTTTGTTTACATTTTGGTTTCATTCCTGCTGTTTTTATTCTTATTTTCTCATCTTCCTTGGTTGTGTTTTTTTTTTTTTTAATTTTGCGGATACTTGCTTGTCACACAGTGTAAATTGTAATTCGATGCGCTTGTGTCAAACGCTGCTTTGACAACTGACTTTGGTTCTATTCTTTGTTCTTTATATATCCTTTTGAATTTTAGTGTTAAGGTCCTTGACTTAAAATGCATTTTTGAACTTGAAACTTCTTGGATTTCCTGCAGCATTGTTAACAATTAAGATTTATATACAATAGAGGATATAAGGTCACATCGATTCATTAAAAGACAGTGATTTAACTTAGAGGATCTTCGACACACCGTTAACTATGTGAAGAAAGGGAAATTTGTGCCTTCATTGCAGAGGATTGCGAACTATATATGTTTATTTAGTTTTCATATTTTAAAGTTCTGAAGTCCATCAGATCATTTAGAAATAATAAAGTGATGACAATAAAAAAAAAAACAGTAAATACCATGATTCATGTTTGAAAAATTACTTTAATTTTTTTGCAGAAGCAGTTGACGCAACTGTTTTCGATATCAACCACACTGGCAAAAAAACCCAGTGGCTGATAAGTTCCCATATAAGCTACGGTGCGGCAAGCAAGCAATATCCATATCATATGCAACTTTCTGGTTGTAAGAATTGCATGCATATTCCAGCATAAAGACGTCGGAAATTGAATGCCAAGTATATAACGAGAATGTTAATGAGTTGTTCGGAATCCGGTCATTAATAAAAATTTCATATTACTCAAGACGTAGAATTTGTTTAATATTCTCCTGAAATAACTTAAGTAAGGTTTGTAGGTTCTCAGAAAGAAAACTGGTTAGGTGTGGTGAATATTTTATTTTATTTATAACTTACATTTTAATTACAATTTTGAAATTATAACTGAGATTTAAAAAAAAAAAAAAAAATATTTTAAAATCTGATAATGTGTTAAGGGGACGTCCATTAATTACGTGAGCTAAAATAAGGGGAGAGGGGGTCAGGTCATAAATGCAATATCGAGATATAATCATTAGTGCTTTGCAGGAAGTGAGATACTATATAAGAATCAAACTTGGAAGTTTGGGATCAAATTAGTTAATGTCCTTTCTACGGCTCAAAATAAAACTTGTAGACATATAAATTAAGTTGAGTCAAACAAGTTATCAGCGTTTTGGCATTAATCGATACAAAAGTGTGGCTACATCATTAAGCATTAATCAGAACTTGTTTTCATATTAAATTAAATTTTAGCTTCCTTAGAGGAAGTATTCTGCAACCAGATGTTAACAATATAGCCCGAGTTCATTTTGCTGCTATACTTAAAACTCAGATATATTTCACTCTTTGTAAAATTATACCTAATGCAACTGAAGTTGAAATAAAGTATTTAGTATTTATAAAAACTGTGAAATTATTTTCATTTTCGTACCCGCATCGTGTGCGCTTTCCATCCCTTTCTTTCTTTTAATACTAATGGATACTGCTAAACAAAAACTTTTGAATACCTATATATATACACATACAAACACATACCCTATCAGTTAGCACTTATCCTGAAAGTTTGACATTTGCAATAAAGCTATAAACTGCCCACAGAAAAATATAATGAGATAGCGTGAAAAGAAGAATACAAAACTCTATTAAAGCCCACAGGCAATACATTAATGTTGACCTTGTCAAGTGCAAAACTTAATGAAGAAAACGAGAAAAAAAAAGCAGTAATAATTTCACTAAAAATGAAATCGAAAATACAGCATGCGGTACAAGAGCTAAAACCAGATAAAGAAATGGGGACATAACAACAGAAGCCGTAGCCAAAACAGAACGCCAAATACAAAACAAGTTAATGAAAAAAAGCTAAAATTGAAATCTGTGGTTTTTTCGGTGGGGTATCAAACCAAAAAAAAAAAAAAAAGCACCAACTAAAAGGGATGGATGGTAGAGAATTGAATGAATTACTTTCGGTTTTGTTTTTATACAAAATGAAAAATTTATTCCATAAGCAATTTATCAAAATGGATTTTTAGGGTTTTATTTGACTTTGGTTTTTATTTTGTAATTTTTTTTATACATCTATTTGAAATTTTTTTTTTATTTTACTGGTAAATTTATTAAAATTGTGGAAATAAAAATTTGTACCACTAAAAATCCATTAAAATTGTAAAGCAAAAACCCCATACTAGCAGTAGGTTTTCAGGGCTGAAAATGTTACGAAAAGCAGCGGGAAAAAGGCTTTTAATTGAATTGAAAAGAAAATAAATAAATACAAAGTATTAAGCACATGGCAAATGATTGATGGCAATACTGGACGAAAGTACAGTCAGTGCTTTTTCCCTTACAAAGAAGAAAGGGAGTTTTTTTTTTTTTTTGGCAAAGCAGTAACTGCGTTATTATGCTGCGTTTTTATTTTAATTTAAATGCAATTTTATTAAAAGTACCCACACCAACAAGGGTATATTGATAAGAATTGAAGTTAATTAAATTTCTTTTTGTTGTTGTTGATTATAAACAAAAGATTGTTGCAGCGTATGAATCATTTTATTATAAAGGAAACTGTATTTTGAAAAACTAAGGCGCATTATTCATATGCAAGTAGAAATTTCAATGCTTTTTAAATGATAATAAAGTTCAGTGGCAGTGTTATATTGATAAAAATTTATTAAATTTTTTTTCCATTTAATTTAAAAAATTTAATACCCATAGTATATAATTCTTTTTAAAACTTTCTCTTGTTTTTTCTTTGTATAAAAAATGTACAAAAAAAAAAAATAAATAAAGAAACTGTCATGTCGCTTCTGTGACTCACAGTAATTAACAGTTTCTTTTTTCTTGAATTTATCACATTCCTTAAATTTATCACTTATTATTTTTAAAGAAATATTTCTTTATACATCAAAATAATGTTGTAGGGGAAGATTGGGACCCTTCGTACATGGGGAACATTCATACATTAGCTTTTAAAAAAAAACTAAGCTGCGCGTATGGACATGCCTTGACAAGAGTGTGTAGCCAAAACAGCCACCATTTTGTTGACCGGTCGTTGCTACAGTCACGCTGCAGCGAGTGAAGCAATTGGTAATAATCTGTTTTTGAGCTTCCTGATCAAATTTTTTAATCGAAGTTAACGGTTGTGTTGTGACTAGTGATATTACTTTTTTAACAAGGTTTTTACGTCAATTAGAAGTGAACTTCCTCAAGATGGTGATTTAATAACTGATATTTCGCAGACTTTATACCTCTGGACAAGAGGTAATTTTTTTAGACTTATTTACATATGCCAGGGGTACATGCAGGCAGCATTAAAGGGGCACATTGGTGCGCATTCGAATGTGCCCCTAGTATGCATACAAATATGCCCCTCCTATAAAAATATATATTTATGTGTGTGCAGAGGCGTACTGTGCACTTTTAGCGTCTGGGGCGAACACTTGGAATGCAAATGAAATTCAAAAGTTTCAATTTATTCGAATTTGAAATTAAAAAGTCCGTTTCCTGATAAACTTATAAGCACCAATTCCGTACCGAATTCAAAGTTTTCCATCTCAGAAAAAAACAAGGACCGTCATGGTAATCTGCTTTTACAAGTTTTGTGCTGTGTACAGTGTTTATTTTAAAAATTTTGTAGATGTATTTTTTTACCTATGTTTTAGCATTGAGTACAAAAATAATTGTTACAAAATTTGAGATTCCTAGCACAAGCATGTAAACGGCGCGGACATAGTTTGTGTCCGATTTCGTTGAAATTTTACAAAATATCCGACTTAAAAGAGGTAAAAAAATCTCTCTTAGATACCAATATATGTATAGCGTTTTAGATATTTATTTTTTTGGCAGGTAACATCCACCCTTTCGGATGAATTATGTTCGCATTTGACAACAAAAAAAAAAAATACATAAAACGCTATATCTTGGCACCTCAAAAAAAGTTTTTCTACGTTTTAGTGAGGATGTTTTTTCGTAAAACTTCAACGAAACCGAAAACAAACTCAGTCCGCGCCGCTTATAGGCTTGAACTAGGAAGCTGAAATTTTGGGACAATTATTTTGAAATCCCATGCTAAAATATGGGGAAAAAAATAAAATATATCTTCAAAATTTCAAAATTAACACCCTAGTGCACATCAGCGACGTAGCCATGATTATACCTGTTCCAAAAGCACTATCAGTTTCAACACCTAGGACTTATGAACTTTTCACTTTCTTGGTCAATTTGACTGATTTAAATGTGTAGTAAATTTTTTTTTTAATTTAATCTCAATATTTCACTGTTTACTTATGTATCTTTAAATTGTTAGTATGCTTCAAAGTAGCTTTACGTTAATGTTTTATAAATATTGTTATTTTTTCTTTTAAATTTTTTTAGTTTTGTTGACCAGGAGTAAAGAGTCATTCTAGTTTATGTTACTTTTGTAATTTGTACTTTTTTGACCATCGAAGAAATGAATAAATATAAGCAGCTTAAAGTTATTTCACTTTTTTGTTTGATTGTACGAAACCACCCCATGGTGTCCGAAAGTACCCCCACAGATGTATGAAAGTACCCCATTCGTGGGGCAGATTCGTTCAAATTTTAAACTAACGGATAGTCACTTTTGCTCATTAACCCTTCGTAGTAGCAATGTGGAAATTTTTTAGCTAAAACTCAAATACGTATATGTGCTACTGCTAGATGATTTTTGCTGAGTTCTAAACTTATTAGGTGCTGAAAAAAATAGAAAAATCTGAAAACTCTATGAAGGGTTCCAATCTTCCCCTAAGTGAACTTAATAATATTGTACTCACGTCTGGGTCTTTCTTATAAATTTAAAAACGATAGGTCTAAGCCCGTCGTCAATGAGGTTCGGAAATGTAGCACGGCCGATGACGTGGGGTGTGGAATACCATAAAAATTTTGAACTATGTTTTGTTAAATATGCCAATTAAGGCTGTTTATATACATAAAAACATATTTAATAATATTTTTTTAGTTGTTTGTTCGAACAGAAAACAGTTTTTATATAGCTATTTTATTGAGCTATTCAGTTCAATAACTTTTTTGTGTCAAAAACCAAAAAAAATTACAACTTACAAAGATAAATAAAAAGAAAAAATTGGCTAAAGCTAGTTACAAGAAAATAAACATATAAGGCTTGCAAAACTTTTACTAATTGGCTTAGAAGTTACTGATGAGTCTTTCTAGCAAAAGACGAAACTAGTATAACTAGCTTTAGCCCATTATTTCTTTTTATTTATCTTTGTAAGTTGTAATTTTTTTTTTGTTTTTTGACACAAAATAGCTATTGAACTGATTAGCTCAATAAAATAGCTATATATTTAATAATAATTTTATAAGGATATTATTAAGGTAGGATATATGTGTATGAAAGATAATTAAACTTGTCGCAGTACAGTCGGTGCATGTATACTTCGTTTTCCCGTCTTTGTTGCGGGAACATTAAAAATTCCATTTTCTGAATGTCCTGTTTTATATTTCCTAAAACGTTTCATCAGAGCTTCCACCTACTTTTTTCCGAAGTTTCCTAGTAACCCGGTCAATGAGGTGGGGTGCAACATACCCCAGCAGTGTTTATCTGTGTGTTTTTCCTTCAATGTGTTACGTGTGCTTGCTATGCAATTTTAAGGATGTTTTATCTTCAGTTACTGAGAGCAGGAGGGCAGATATTTATGTGAGCAGAAAGTTGTCTCTGTTTGTAATGACATGGGGTTTGTCACACCCCACCTCATTGACGACTTGTTAAAAAACATATAAACATATAGAAAATAATAGATTAGTATGAAGAGAAAGAATCCAGTTTAATACTTCATCGGTTATACGGAAGCTTTAAGAAGTCCTAGGATATATTAAAAGCTATAGCTACTGAAACTGATTACTCCAAAATAGCGTTTAAAAATGTAAAAAAAAAAATAGAATGACAATAATAAGCAACCGAAATCAGTTCAACACTGTGCGAACGTCGATACATAATGATTTGGATTTACCTTCGATTAAAAACAAAATTGTGTTAAAAACATCTTCAACTCGAAATCAAGAAATCAAGAGGGAACCAGCCATTTTTAGCTGAAGTTGTCGATATCAAGACGAAAATAATTCAAAAGTTTCCTGATATAAAATTTTGTTACCGTATGTAAAATTAATTAACAAACCAAAACAGAAGTTATCTTTGTTTTGAATTGTTTGTTTAAACTTATTTTGCATAGTTATAATAAAAATACAAAAACATTCCATTCTCATCTCATAAGTATACATATACATATTCAAAGATAATAGCGAGAACTTTTATGTCATGTCTGCCTTAAAAATAGCTGTCAGTATTCTTTGTTATCCTCTTGTTGTTTTATGTGATCTAACATTGCAGACTTTTTGGAGCCCAAAAGTGTTATGTGCTACGTATAAATATATATATGTATAGCAATACATACGTTTGTTTGTATACGTCATAGCAGTGTAGCACAATTTTCTTCTTTTTTTTTGTCAAAAATGTCAAATTTACTATTTTTCATCTTTTACTTTTGTGCTGTTATTATATTTTCTTCTTTTTTTTCTCTGCTTTTGAGCGACTGAGTATTATCTCACTTTCATCATATTGTTGTTGTTATATATCCTTAGCACTTATTATGACAAATTGATTGCTTGTAATTTGTTCGTTCGTTTCAATTCATTTCAACATTTTTAGAGCAATTTAGCTATTTCTCTTTCTCTGTTTTGCTTTTCAATTTATTTATATTTTTTTTATCATTTTTATTTTCACTTTTACCAATTGGCTGTCAAGTTGACATGTTTCGTTGTATTTTGTCTTCAACCCGCATTATTTGTCCTTTTCCTTTCGTGTATTGTATTATAGTTTTCTTAGGGCAATTTTTCATTTTGTTATTTATTTTAAATTTTTTTTTATTTGCACATTTCATTGCTTGTCGTATTTTTTAGAATTTAGAAATTTCTTTCATTACATTAAACAACGTATTGTGTACTTTACGTTTCGTTCAATTTAGACATTTTTTTTTTTTTGTGTATCACAGTTGGTAGGTATGTCTACGTTATTGGAGTTGTCAGTCAAGGAGCTTCCTAGTTCGTATCGACAGTTTCTATTTTTAACATTTTAAGTGCAAAAACTCAAATTTACTGGACGAACAGAAAAATTTTCACTAAAGTAATTTTTTTTTTTAATGTAGGTAGTTTGGTGAAATTTGGGTAAGTGCTACATTAATTCAACAAGATTTTACATACAAAATAAAAGTAATTTTATATAATATTATTAGTTAAGGATACTTTTATTGTTCTTGAGCGATTTTAGAACTAATTTCTGAAAGCTTCTGAAAGGATACGCAATACATCGCTATTAGCCATATAGTGTAGTACAGTTCAGTTCAGAAAAAAAGAGATGTAAGTCCTCAAGGTGCGCATGACTTTGTTTGAAAATGTGAACGGATGCTACAGACAGAGCTACTTGGTTAGATAAGCAAGGGAAAATAGTTGGCATTACATAAATGCACTAAAAGGTGCTACAACATATACCCCAGTATGTGCCTAGTATCAAAAAACATAAGAACGTCGGGATATATCGAATGGAATCGAATGAGTTGTTGAAAGTTAAAAAGTCGAAAAATATTGAAAAAAGGTGAGTAGAACCAAAAAAAAAAAAAACTATAAAAAGTTAATATAAGTTGAATGGTTTAATAAAAAATCAAAAAATTGAAAGAAAGATCAGAGAGAAAGATATTAGAAAATATCAAATATTACCTGAAAATACAATGATAATCGAAAACTTTACAAAACGCAATACATGTCGAAGTGTATCGGTAAGTGGGCACACAAAAAAATTAACAATATCAAAATATATATATATATATATATGTGTTTATATCGACTAGTATTGAAAAGTGTAGATATTCAATTAGGAAATTATATCGTAGTATAATAAAATATTAAGTGTTCATGAAAATCAAAAATTATATTATCGAAAAATGCGAATAGGATTTCAAAAAACTCGATAAAATTACGAGACTATTGTCCAGGCAAAAGCCAGTGCATACCATGTATTAGCACTCAAACAGGTTTTTTTTTTTGGGATCTCACTGTGGATGTCACTATACCAACCGAATGTCCAGAATGAGCATAGCTTAAGCGGGTAGCGCAGACACGAAAATGATGCTCAGCTAAATATTCCGCACGACACTGTATCGGATATATTAAGTTATGATATACCGAAACTTTGTCTATATTATCGAAAGAAGAGACATAGGCAAATATTATTAAAAAAGATGATAAGATTCGCAATATATCAAAAACCTAATATATGTAGAAAAATATTGAAAATGCTGTAGGATATCGTAGTATCGAAATATATCAAACAATATGAAAAATTATCAGCAAAGTGGATTTATTCGACAGTCAACAAATAAATTGGTAACGCTAAATTAAGATGGCTTGAGACTCATCGACAGTAAAGTCATTTGTTTCTGATTTTTATCGGCTCAACTGTGGACTGGTACGAAACCTACCGCGGAAACATAATTTCTAAATCTACTAGAAAATAGGTCGACAATCGATAAAGTCGACATTTGACAACCGTAGAAGGTAGTAGTAAACAACGAAAAATATATCTATAATCATGAAAAAATTAAGAGAAGGGAGAAAATATCGAAAATTTTTGGGTATTATTTTCTCCTAAAATGTTACCGTCCGAAAAGAAAAATATTGAAAACTACTCCCAAAGAAACAAATGGACAGATAGAGCAAAATAAAACAAAGGCTAAAAAAAGCTCGGTAAAATAGATATTATTAGATCTTTTCACAGGATATAACCAATCATATTTGATATTACTTTTCCAATATATTAACTCTTTAATTCAAACTCTAATTCAGGATTTGAACATTAATTTTTAATTGAAATAAGTCAAAAATTTATATTTAATATTCTACTGCAAATTTATATTTATTTTATGATTTTGGGGTTTTTTCTTTTTTCAGACCTACAGGATTTCTATTACTGGACATTACAAACAAAAAAAATAATTTAATTTTTAAGGAAGTAACCAACCCCATTTTCTATATATTTGCCTTTAGAGCTTATCTGTTGTATGATATTAGTAGTTTCCTCGTATCAACTGAAGATAAATCTTAATGGTATTTTGTTCCTATAGTTTTCATGATGACATCTATGCCGTGATATTTGTTATAGTGCTATTCATAGCAAAAAATTTACACCATGAAAACCAATTTAAAAGCGGCACCTCAAGAAAACTTTTGCCAACGAACTAAAATCAGTGGTCTAAGCGTACATCTAAAATGGCGCTGATGCCATACAACACGAAGATAAATACATATATCAACTTATAGTCATTTCGCCCGGAGTACGTCAGACGCGCAAAACAAGCTGTTTTCAATTCTTCAAAATAGATATTTTATTTTAAGTAGTATCAAAAGGAAACTTCAACATTGCCATATTCGTTCTTGTTTCGAAGAAATAAGACTTCCAACTAAACCAACAAACTGATTAGTATCCGCTGATTACACCTACTTGTATTATACAAAAGGATTAAACTTATCGTTGAAAAATCTATTTCATTTCAAAATACATACCACAAAAATTTCTCAATTGGAAAGTTCGAAATTTTCTATAACTATGGCCGTATGGCCACAAATAATTCATACTTAAGACGAAAAAGTAATTTCAACATTTCGACGTCAATATTCTTTTTCGTTTTTATTTTCATCTTTCTTTCAATTGCTGCTGATTCAATAATGATTAATGGTTATATTACATTTGTGCGCACTCTGTTCTCCACATCCTCGTCGCTGTCATCATTGTCAAACTCCAAAGATACACACAAAGTGCGCAACAGACATAATGGTTTATCCCTACAAATAGACAAGCGATATCAGTATTGTCTGTAGGTATTGATCAACGCGACATGAGATATGTACATACATACAAGGAACAACAACAGATAAAACTTATAACCTACATTTTTGCAGCTTGATTTAGTCATTAAAAAGGAAATGAACGTCATAGAATGTGAACGATATATAAAAATCGTACAAAATTCATTTAAGACTCAGCTTGGGCTTTTTTTTGCCTTTGCCTAACTTTTATTTTGGTCATTTATATTTTATTGAGTGTTTGACTGACTGAGTGACTGACTGAATGTTGTTAATATGTCAAAGCTTTATGTATTTTTTAGTGCTGCTCAAAATTGGTTACGATGACTGACACGTTTTTACACCGTTAACAATAGCTATGGCAACACTGGCATCTACGAGTTTACGGAAATGAAAGGATGTGAATGTGAATAACCTAGGTTAACTACTGCTAGTTAACTGCATCTCTTTCCATAGCTATTTTCACCAATTTTATTGGTTTTGTAATTAATGATCGAACCAAATAGCATCAGCATCGATATATGTATGAACAACAACAACATCGAGGGTATAAATTGCTACTTTTTTCTTTTAGGGATGTTAAAAAAAAAAGTGTACCTTGTCGTCGACGTCGTAGTGGACAGGTTAAAGACTTTTTATGCTACCGTTGCCTGTTATCATTAATCAAAGTGGAGTAGCTCAAATCAGCGTCATCGTTAGAACTGACTTTTATAGCATGTTTTTATAGTGTTGCTATAAAAAACCAAAATAACAAAAATCTCATAAGTAAATTGCTGTCTTTAGAACGGAAAGTTTTTTTTTTTTGTATTCTTCATTTTGTTAATGATTTGTTACTCTTGTTAAGACAAAAGAATTTAATTACATCTTAGAGATTGCTAATTCGGTATTTAATTTTAAAGAATTAAAGCTATACTGAACAAAATTGGGTGTATTTATCAAAAATTTTTAAGCTTTTTAAAACAATTTTAATATATTTTTTAGATGCTAACTTTTTTAATTTTAATTTTAGAGCGATGTTTCATTTATAAAATTAATAGAAGTGATTTTGTGCACAGTCATCATTTTCGAGAAGCAAAGTAAGCGGAACTAAATAAGTTAGCGTGACACTTATCAAATTTTGTGTACTCATATCTAGAAGCTTATGAAATAAGATATAATAAGACTTTGCAAAATCAATCAACACGATAAAAGCATAATAAAAACAAAAACAGAAAAGGAATCAAAAAGTGGGAGCGGTAACGCCCCATTTATTCATCATATCTACAAAGGTATACATCAGAATATTGCAAACCTTTGTATCTGACTCTAACCTTAACTGCGAAAATCCTAAAGATCCGATAAGTTGCGCGACATCTCCCTCAGAAGCAAATACATTATCATAAGGGAAAGTGGAAGAGATTGAGCAAGTGGGCTTGGCACCTCTTGTGGAAATAAAAACGTAAGGTAATTCTGACTAAAGAATTTTCTAATAAAAACCATTTGGCTTTGTACAAGAATATAAAGTCAAAAAGGCACCACCGGGAGAAAATCGAACATATGATTGTGGTGGCACCGCTCATAGAAGTTAAAACCCCCATAAACTGAGGCTTACTGTTTCTGTGAACTAGGAAGTCATAACACTTCGTTTGGAAAAAAAAGCAGGTGCACCTAGATGAGAGCATTTCCAAAGAACAGCACAAAAGTCTCCGGAAAATCTCTACAAATAAGTTTTATAACAGTCAAGTCCAATAACTAATAAATTCAAAAATTCTGTATGATTAATAGAGAATACAAAAAATTACATCATGGCTGATGGCGAATGGTCCGGCAATTGCAAGGACTTATCTTTGAAGACAGAGAACTATATATATATATATATATACAACAAGGGTCAAGAAATATAGTGATATAAATATTTTGGAGAAACAGAGCTAAAGAAACTTGAGGTAAAAAGAGGGATACGTACAAAGATGGACCGATATGTGTTTGAAAAGTTCTCAAGATAAGAAAATTATAATAATAAGAGTTAAAAGAATATAAATTGTTAGCCAGAGATATGTATATGAAGAAACATATTAATATAAGGATAGATACTTGTTGCAAAAAAACTTTTTTTCCGGAAATCTATGAGAAGAATACAGACTCCGCATACAAAGTCGCTGAAAAAGCTAGCCTTACACAAAAACATTACAACATTGACGATATAGTAAATTTTGCTTTTGTGGTTTCGTATATAACAACAGTCCGGCTATGACATTATGTTCTTTTTTCAAGATTGGTTCTTAATTTTCAGTTTAGTTTTACGACTCCAGTTAATAGGACTAACTGGTTATTGAGACATAATTTTGAAATTCTATCAAGTTATAATGATTAGGTTTTATTTTTATGCATTAAGTATCATATACAACATAACTTCAATTTTTACGGCTCAGGGGAATCAACGTAAAAACATTGCTTTGAATATTAAGTACTACTCAAGAATACGTTTCAAAAAGTGTAACGATTCTGGGCACAAAACAAATGCCTGGAATAGAGCTTTTAAACTCACGATTAATAATTATATTAAGCATTCTCTCTTGGTTAAAAATTTATGGAATTAGATAGCTAGCGTTTCTCAACTTGGATACGATTTTGAAAGTGATGACGATATATGAAACAATAGTTTATTGGATAATACACTTTAATAGCGAATTGCTAATTAATTTCGATATAGTTATATGTATATGTCTGAGGAGCCTACACACAATAATATTTTACAAAATATAGGGTTGTTCAGTTGTAGGTTACAATTAAATTATGAATTTATAAATTGTTGATATTTTTATTAAATTGTGCTGTTGTAACATTTAAGTATTAACCTGGATAATTATATTGACCAAATGACCACCACAAGCAGCATTGTAGGCTTCTGTCCTTCTGGTGAAATTTTGCGTTAATTTTTTGCATAAGCTCTGTAGTAGCACACAAATAACTTGACGAATTTAATTTTTTAACGCTGCAATCGTTTTGGTGTCATTGGCATATACCATTTGCTTTATGTCGCCATATTGAATTTATTAATTTTAATTATTATTTTTTAACCAGTGGAACGTTTTTGGTTACCAAAGTCATTTTGCAACTGCGCGAATGTGTTGGTTGAATGTCATCTATTTTGAAAATATTAATATACGTTCTTCTGTTGAATACCACTCCATGATTAATAATATATATATTTAATAATGCCAGATGTCAAAAATCAGCTGCATATTTTTGACAAGGGAAAACTTTTGCCAAATTGAAATTAACATGAAAGCAAAAGTTTTAATGAGGAATTGCTGAATAAATCCGATATTTCGAGTATATGAAGAGCTGTGAACGTGGAAAATATTTGTTCATGGAACTATTAAAGATGAGAATATAAATAATGTTTATGTCTTATCTTAAGTATGCTTTTTGGTAGGTATGATTTCTATATGCCAGAAAAACTACAAAATAATATAATTTTTGATTGAATAAAAATAAGAACAAACTTAACTTTTCATTCAAGAAATTTGTAGTGAGTCCATATAAATAACCTCCTAAGTTCTACTAATCCAAATTCATTTCAACGCTAATTGAACCTCTTGTAGACTGAACCGTTTTATCCATTTTTTTATTTAATTACATGTTAATAGTAACCACTTATAACGTAGGTCCGTTTCTAACAACAAACTTTTTGGATCCCTTCAAAAATGCAATAGTTAATCGAACTCAACTGTATTTATTGACTTTAAAACTCCATACAGAAGTAAAAAGTCCTTTTTTACACCAACCAATCAAATTGTTGCTCATGTCTTCTCACATAAAACTCAGATTTACTTAAATAATCTTGAAAAAACATCAATTGCATTAAATTTTACTGTGAACACTTTTTTTTTGCTACGCAACATAAAAACTGACTTAAATTGTCGTTAATACCTACTCTGTAATTTTTGACCCAAATATTGTGTCCCTTCTAATCCCAAAACAACAATAGCCGTAGAAATCAACAGTTGAAAGTGTTAAGGATTTTAACGCACATAAAATGAGAGAAAAAAACCAATTAAATGCGGTATGCCGAACAATTACAAAGGATATCAAAATGAAAAATGAAAAAAAAAAAATACTTAATAATAAAAAGGCGCAATTGCGACAAATAAAAAAAGTAAACAGCAAATACTACTGACACAGACAGACGATTGTCAGTCTAACAGACAGACAGACAGTTATAAAGAAAAAAAAGAACACATAGACGCAATAACAATAAGGTTATGTTGAACGAAAAAAAAAAAAGGATACGCACCGCATTGCTTTGAAATGAAAACTAAACAGGATATTGATGAAAGAATTTATGCGGGGGGAATGACGAAAAAGAAGGATCTATAGTCTGAGAACAATGATAAATTGCGTAAAATATTTGGGATAAAGAGCCCCAAACAAACCAGGCTGTTAAATCAAACAAGAATTTAAATATTTAAGTATTGTAGGGTTAAGTTTTCTATTCTTTTTATTTTTTTTTGTGAGCTGCATCCGTGAAAAAAAGGGTTAAATTTTTGTGATGGCTATTAATAAAGTTAAAAAAGCAGTCGAAGGAAGAACTCAATAGGCAACTTGTGTCAAAAGTATGCGTCAAATTAATATTAATAGAGTACGAGTGAAAATTTAATGAAACAGAAAATCAATTTTTGAAAAAAAAAATTAGGGGTTGAAATTATCATGCAAAAGTACGATATGTCACGAGCGTTGGAATTTTAATGAGTCTGCTAATGTATTATACTTTAATATTTCAATTAGTTTTAAAATCAACCAATTTAGGGGATGATAAGAGGAAATAAATAGAATATTTTTTATTTTACGAATTCATATTTCTTTAACCCTAGGAAGTTCAACCAGGTCTGTGCAGACCTTTTGCATATAAATGTGTGTATAACTTCTTTTTTTTGCGTGTTAGAGACGAATCCGTCCATGACTTCCTAAAAGCAGCTACGGAGAGCCCAATGATCACAAAATCGGACTGCTTATCTGTTTGTGTTCGGTTTTATTCGTGTTTACAAACGAAATGGTTCATACGTACCAACCAGGTCTGTGCAGACCAATGTATATAAATATGTGTATAACTTTTTTGTTCTGCTTGTTAGAGCAGAATCCGTCCATGACTTCCTAGAAGAAGATACGGAGAACCTAAAAAGCACAAAATCAGACCGCTTATGTGCTTATGTTCGGTTTTATTCGTGTTTACAAACGAAGTGGGTCATGCTTAAAAACGAAATGGTTCATACGTACCAACCAGGTCTGTACAGACCTTTAAATATAAATGTGTGCATAACTTTTTTGTTTTGCGTGTTAGAGACGAATCCGTTCATAACTTCCTATAAGCAGTGACGGAGAACCTATTTTTCTGAGCTTTTAGCCCATTTACCCGTACTTTTAATACACCTGCCTATACAAATCCCACATAGGTCTGCGCAGACCTAGTTGTACCTGTTAGCGCCAAAAAATCCCTGAACCTCCTAGGGTTAAAGCAAGATTAAATACTGTGTGATTTTTTTCTTTTCTATTTCTCCTCTTTATCGCTTATACATCACCACATTGTGCGTCAGAATTAGAAAATTAAATTTTTACGAAATTTTAAGTATGGAAGTTTATTTTACCATTTGATTCCACTTCAAAAAAATATTAAATTTATAATATTTTTATTGCCATGATTATACTTTTAATGACATTTCTAAACAAAACCAAAATTTTTTATTTATATATAAACCACCTCAATTTCGATGACTTATGTTATTTAATAGCGGTGCTACTACTGCTGAATTCATTTTTTAAGAATGTTTCGTCTTTTTATGCAAAAACATTAGTAAATAGACATTTTTAATTTTGTAGATTGAACATAGTACTTAACTTCGCTAACCGAGTCTTTTACCAAATGGAGACAATAAAAAATCTACAACTCAAAGCCAGCAGTTTCGAAAAGAAAGGCAGGCTGAACCAGTGATGGTATTTTCGGTACATTGAAAATAATCGCAATGTGCAGAGTTATAAAAATATTAAGTAGAGAACTTATTCTTAAATATTTAATTCTTCAGGAAAATTTGCTGTCCTTGGAATTAAGGCAACACGTAGTGTCAGTAGTATCGAAACTGTTTTTGAGGTAATATATTTGGCTATTAAAAGCGCCCAAATTTCTTTAATAATTATCAAGTCATTTTGCGTTTCTTTAACCCTAAGCGGCACCACTTCAATTTTATAACAATTTGGCACATTGGGGTCTTTCACGACCCCACGTTGAAAAAGTTTTATAAAAAGCGAATTTTCCATTTTAAACTTCATAACTGTAAACGAGTGTCGAAATGAATCTTGCTCCATGAAATTTAATGATTTTTAGGGTTATTGTTCAAAAGCTTTTCGTGCAACATAGGCGGGGAGCCCGCTGTAGAAAAGTCGAGTGTATAAGATTACAGGAAAAAATTTATGGGAATGATAGTAATCCATTTTGGTGAAACTAACCAACCGGGATTGCCTTGCCAAAGCCTGTCCCAATGCCCGAAAATGGCCGAATTTGAGCTAATTTCGTTGTTTTAACTAAAACTGTATAATATTTAAATAATTTCAAGTTTTATCTTCATAAATGAAAATTGACTCAAAAAACCGGTAAAAGCCAATGTTTGGGACAGGGTTCAACAATACAAACCCATATATTATATTTAGGCCTCTTCGAGTTTTATCATTTGGCATATCTTTCGAGCTGGAATATACTACAGTTCTAATTAAAATAACAAAATCAGCTAAAATTCGGACATCGGGACAGGCTTTGGCAAGGTAACCCTGGTTGGTTAGTTTCACCAAAATGTATTACTATCATTCTCGTTAATCTTATCCTGTAATCTTATACACTCGACTTTTTCGGGCTCTTAGGCTAACATGGACTCATTCGAAAAATCGAATTTTTTCACAAATGCCGTGGGGTCGTTCACGATAGCATGGTGACGCTAAAGGTTAGGTACGTAACTAAATTTTTCTAAGATTTTTGATCCCCCCCCCTCCTTGAACGTTACGTAACACCCAAATGATATTAATAAATAAAAGAAGAGATTTTTAACTCGCAACGTAACGCGTTGTTTGAACCCTCCCCCCCCAAATGCGTTACGTAGTACTTGAACGCCCCCTTTAAATGAAATTTAAAAAGAAACTAACTATGTACATAGGTACTTAATTTGTGTATACTCAAGAACGCTACAGAGCAATTCGTGTCCTTGGTACAAGTGCACGAAAATGATAAAAATTTATAAATCTCTATTATATTAGTGGTATTCACACTCGACTTTTTTATATTAATTTCATTTTTACAAAATTATCGATCTCTCGGACTAACGAGTAAGAAAGTAACTACTTACTTAAGTGGCATGTATAAATGTTTTCTGTCAGCTGTTAACATTGTGATCAGCTGTTTACCGAACTATCAACTAACGAATTATCAAACTAACGAGGCTGGTGTGAAAACCATAATTTTTTTTTCAAACAAATTCGAGTTTCGGAGAAAAAATGTTAAATTAAATGATTTTAAATTATACTTATCCTCGTTCTAAACAATATTGCTTACATTTTGAAACAAGTAGATTTTTCTGTTTATTTCAGTCAAGTCCTGCATTTGAACACCATGTACAGTTTAAAATTTTCCTTGAAAACAATTTTTCGCTTTTAATCGTTGAGAGTGCTCAATTTAGTTTTAAACTTGAATTAGTCTGACGAAATTATACAAAATCTAACTAGCGTATTAAATGAGACGCAGTTTCGTAAATGTACTAAAGGATATTTTTAGCTACCTACGTTTGTCTGCATATGCAAATCAATTTAGAAATTGAATTTTAATTGATTTTATTTGTCAAATGCAAATATACTTGCCATACGTAACTGATTTTCAATTTTGAGCATCCGGCAGAATGTATTCGAACAAAAATAGAAAGAAAAAATAAAATATCAAACCAAAGCAAATCAAATCAAATCAAATAAGGCGCGCACACATCCGTTTTATTTTATTTCTATCAATTATAATCAAAATATATATACTAACTACCAATATGTGTGTTGGGCAGAGAGAGATAGAGAAAGAGTGAGTATAAACAAATATTAATTTAAATATAAAAATTAGATTTTTTTTTTTTTCTTTTTTATTTAGAATTATATAATGTTGACATTGTAATTGTGTGGTTGCCAATAGTAAACCTTCATGCCGTACAGTATGAGCACAAATATATGTTGGACGAAAAAAAAAGGAAATTTTATACTTATACAACGAAACGCCTGGAGGGAGAAATGATATATGGACAAGTGGAAAAATATTTAAAGTGGAGGAAAAATGGAAATGTAATTTTTTTTTTTCAAGAAATACATAGAAACAAACTCAAATCACAAGAAAAATAAAAATCAAAAATGAAACTTCATATCATATTGAAATGAAAATACATGTTTCTATGGAATTTGGGGGAAAAAAGTTTACAAAAAATATATGTATCGTCATATGAAATTTAAATTTATTATTTTTGGTTGAAAAAATGCCAAAGAAAAGGAAGAAAGTAAGTATTGTAAATCCCCCCCCCCACCAAAAAGGAAGTAAGGCAACAAAGTGCTTGGATTTGAATTGCGTCCTAGTAAAAGCAACTGCTGCTAAAGTGTAGCGTGGTGTTTAAATTGAAAATCAATGAATGATGTGAGTACAACAACTACAATAGCTACCATATGGAAAAATGAAAAGTTGATGTGACGACGACGACGATTTTAAAGATTTTTTTTTTATGTTTTATTGTATTGCTGAGACGAAAAAGCATTTATTTGTCTCATTCAAGGGTGTGTAAATTGGTTTTACAATCAATACTTTTAAGTTTGTGGGGATAAAATGGTTTAAAAATATGCAGTCAATATTTGATGAGTTTGGAAAAAAGGGGTGCCATTGTCTGAGTAGATGTTGTTGTTTTTTTTTCAGTTTTTTTTTTTTTTTAAATAATACACTTTAAAATATTCCCATGGAATTTGGAATGTTGAAACTTTTCAGCAGTAGCATAATGTTTGTATAGTCATTTAACAAATGAGAAGTGTAAAGAATCACTTAGGGATGAGTGTTGTCTGACGTGGTATCAAAGAAAACATTGTAAGAAGAAAGTTGATTTTGTCGTTATTTAATGTATTCAAAAACGATAAGCGAAGTGCTTGAAAATATTCCTTATAATGAAAAAAACAAGATTTTGTTGAATCGATTTTATAAATTATAAAAAATTTTAATGTATCGATACTTTAAAGTACTAGGCAAATGTATTTGACATAAATAATTCAATAACACGGTTCTGTAAATTTCGAATTACGGTATGATAATTAGATATGACTATGTGTTTCCGATAGATTTTTGCGCGTTGAACACGAACCTGGACTCAAAACTTGCCCATCACGTATAGCTTCTGAGGCAATGTGGGTTAAAACTCCCCAAAAAGCTGTTTTTTTTTTGTACCAATTTTGAATAACAGTGGGCACTAAACCTCGAGTCCTTCCAAAATGTCTCAAATTAAAGACTGTCACTTCCCTATACGACCGTAATGAACTTAAATTTCATCTGACCTTGAGGGTCTGTCCGCATTAGAACATAGTAATATCAGTAGCCGTTATTCTGAGAGACAGAGAGAGAGAGAGAAATTTATCCGTTTTCAGTCGTTTACTTCAGTTTGGTCGTATCCAAAGACATTCTGAATATTTCGTGATGGATGCGAACCGCATCCTTTAAAAACGACCTTAATGTTGATTAAATTGCCCATACTTTTTTGTGATGCTAACAACCTTTGTAGAGTTTCTAGTCGGAAAGTGGATCTAAAATAGATTTTATGGCCACAAAAATAGAGACCCTGGATGGATCAAAATTCGTAAACCAAAGATCATTCTGTCACAGGCTTCCAAGTCGGATGCAATTAATTTTTGATATATAAGGACCGAAAGGGGAAGTAAAACCCTTCAATTTGGGTCATTTTAGAAGGGTCTAGGATTTCGGGATATTTTGAAATAACATTTTTTTCATATTATAATTTCTCTATATATAGAGAAGAAAGAGGTATATAAACAATTTAAATTTTGTACATCTTTAGCGGCACACTCCTCCCTGCAAAGGACAACGAACGCAGAAAAAAATACCAAATGTTATTTTATTCAAAATTTATGCTTTAAACACAAAATGCTTGTCATAATTTATACTTTAAATTGGGTGCGAGCCACCCCGATGCTCAGCATAAAATTCTTCAACATAAAAGATAAAAACTAAGGAGTGTGAAAAATAAGCGATTACAAGATGGAGCAGAAACAAAGCAGTGACTCACATCATAAACTGAATTGCTTTTGAATGACACCCAATTGAATGACATTCAAAACCACTTTATTCCGAATTGCTAAAAATAACTCCAACATTTAATCTCTACAAGCAACTTAACAGCATATAAAACAAATCACTGCACGCACGCAGAGACTCTTTATTACACAGTCAGAGTCAGAGTCAGAGTCATAGCCTTAGCCTTTGGAAATCCAAACTGAAATGTCAACTCAATAAAAATAACATTTATATCAAAAAAAGCTTTGTTTTATGATTGTGGGCTATATGTATATTGGAATAACCAAAGACCAGCAAATAACAAAAGAAACAACCCAAAAATATGACCGCCTTCGGCATTATTTGATTGTCACCCGTAGTATTTAGAAACAATCAACACAAAAACATGAACACAAACGCACCCATACACCATAAACATTTGGCATGGTTTATCAACCCATACATTCATAACCCATACGTTGCCGTCGTATTTGCCTTCCAATGCAACTCTCTAATGTCATTGCCAGCAAACGCCTTTTATTATAGTATAGCGACCACAAAAGGCCGCTGATAGAATCCTTATCGATATTAAGGAATTAGTGTTGTCGTCGTCGTCGTCGAGAAACCCTAGCAAATTTACTATGGCATGAAATTGTTGAAGGAATAAAGAAAATAAAACAAAAAGCCCCAGCATGAGTTGGGTTATCACTAAAAGAGTAAATTTGGTGAAGTAAAGGATTGTGGCACTACTATGGAGTGGCATAGCATAAGATCATAATTATAGATTGAATGATGAGTGAATTAAAGCATAAAGAGAAACCATCTAAGTGATGTCTTTCCGATAACTCAGTTGAAGTAGGGCATGCCAGAACCAAATCGCATAGTTTTGCAATTCCAGTCGTATAACTTACAAGTTAAAGTTTGAGAATTTTCAAATAACAACCTTTGGTTTTCACATGATGTCGCTGAGGATGTACCACTATGGTCAATGATATAATACCGTCTAGTTTTGGAATAATTAGCGAACAAAAAAAAATGATTTTAACAACCCGACTAAAAATTAGTTCAGGTATTCTGGATAATGATCATATCCAAAACAGATATTCCTTAATATGGCCATCTGAGCAGTTCCTGATTAGTGTATTGTAAGGTATTCCTTGATCCGACCATCTAATCAGTTTCTTATCAGAATACAATGCTAAGGACCATACTACGATCCTGATATGTAGATTGAGTCAGGATTGTAATCGATGTCCAGAACTAAATCGTAATACGAAATTTACAATTTTTAATATTATACGAAATTTAGTATTGATCCAGTCATTCTAATAATGACTTATTCAATACAATAACTACTTAAAGTGGTAGATACAATTTAATATTTAAAATGTACAATAAATTTAAGATAAAATGGTAATATTTATTTAGGGGTCGCCCACCCCCCACCTCCCTAAAAGACATCCGCAAAAGAATTTTGTAACCCCTCCATCCGCTTGTCCGCTTTTGTCTGTTTATACAACCCCTTCCCCACGCCTTGCTGCGGACTTCTTTTATGGACGACTCATAGATTAGCTTTTAAAAAACTTCGATGACAATGATCAGATTCACATCACTTTAATGATCATAATCTGAACAGAAATTCTAATCCCAAATAGATCATATAACCTTACCCATTTCTGAAAACAATTTATGATCTTGTGTTGAGGATTCAGTCCATTTCATATGAGAAGTGACGTGTATAGTCATTATCGGATCCGAAAGCAAGGCCCGTTCCTCATCACAGTTACTTTAGGTAAATCTGATCCGAATCGGATCCAAACCTGAACTAATTTCTAGTCAAATATACAAGATATATGGTTTTAACTATTATCGCGACAACTATTGAACGATTGAACGATTAAAATTTGCAAAAATTTAAAGGTACTTACAATAACATTAATTACGAAAAGAAAAGTTCAAATTTACCTGAAAATATAAAGAAAAAAATTATGTTAATATTGAAATATATTTTGTATAAACATAATAAAGTATACACCTATAGACCTAATAAATTTGGCAAAATCATCTAAATTTTCAAATAAATCGGAAACAAAATTGAAAAATCGCAAAAAAAATTATTATAACAAAAAAGAAAATTCACACAAAAATTACATTGTAAGAATAAAGGGAAAAATGGTAAAAAATTTAAAGGAAAAATCGTCTACGAAATTATTCTAGTTATCCTGCCGTAACAACTGAAATTTATGTTGATTTGTATGTATACCTATGTAATAAATGTCAATTTACGATATTTCGAAGAAAAAAAAGATATCAATATAATTTCAAGTGACTTTTGATGGAAAAAGGTTAAACTTTTCAACTATATAATTAAATATATATATTCGAAAAATGTTGATATATCTGAAATAAATATATGATGTTTTGAAATCGCCGATTTCGATATAACCAACCCCATATATCTTGAAATTTTTAGTGAGTTCAAACGATGGTCGATGTAAAAGAATTTTTTCATCTGAAAAAAAAAATACCCATGTCAATAATTCCTAAGGACAAAAGAATGAAATTTTACAAAAAATATTATGAAGAAATATAGTATATATAAATAAACCAAAATTTTGGACTATTTTTTATATTAAAAATAAAGTTCGGAGGTCACTTAAGAAACTCTCTAAAATATATGAAATAATCAAAAAATTTACGATGCAACAAAAACACCACACTGTAGTTAGATTTGAATATAATGGAGACGAATTTGGAATCAACTAGAAGACAGGCGCTGTTGTATAGTCGAACTGATATAAACCATCGTTGATGCTGCTGTGGCTGTACGACACAGAGGCTTATCAGGCATCGCACAGACGACAGCAGAAATTACGTTGGATGCTTGCAGCAGGGATTTACTATGAGTCAAACCTAAGCATAGAAACAATGGTGGTGGTGCTGCTGCTACTGATGGTGCTAGTGACAACTCAACAAAGCAAAGTACGGAAGCTGGGTGTTATATAGTAAAATATACTGGCATATTGTTACGATTCAGTGTGCATAATTAGCAATAATTGATTAAAGTTGCGTACAAAAAAATAAATAAATATATGAATTATGATGGAAAAAATTGTAATGAATTGATTATGCACAAACTCCAATATGCGGGCTATATAAAGGGTGTTTTTTTTTAGAGTAATAGAGCATAAATAAAACATATAAATAAATTATTTTTGAATAAAATTTCATTTCGTGATCGGATATAATATTTTAAAATACAATCAAACTTTATTTATTTATGTGAGTCTTATTTGAATTTAAAATTTCGACACTCCAAAAAAAAATCACACTTTACATATATAAGTTTGTATATGTACAAAGTATTCAAAACCGTAAAAAAAACTGACCTATGCTACTAACAAAATCTACTTCTACAGTCTTAAAAGCTTAATATAAAAACTGAAAAACAAAAATGATAAGGAAAAATCATAAATCCAACTATCAAAAAGGTAAAATACTTAGTACTAAATGAAACCTTAACAAAATACTCAACAAATAAAAGAAAATAGAATAAAAAACTTTAAGAAAACGAATAACTGCTTTATTTTCAAGATGCCATAAAATGTTATTATTGTTCTTGAAAAATGAAAAAAACAACACAAACTTTTTGTAACTAAGCATAAAAAAAACAAACTCTAAAACTACAAGGACATTATTCCTTTGTATAGCTTATTTTTTTCATCATTTCTAAGGATATGAAAAAAAACAAATAGACAAAAATTTAAATGCGTAGTAAGAGTAGAAAACAAAAACAAAAAATATGGGTCAATTGTTGACATAAAATGAGATGAAATATTTCTGATAGCATTTGAGGAAGTTATAAAGTGATATCTCTTATTTTTTATAGCGCAGACAAGTCAAAAAGGGTTGGCTTAGTAGACGTCAAAGGAATATGTATCAACAAATATAAAAATATGTTCACAAATTACAGAAAACAAAAATAAAGGCAAAAAAAAAATGCGTATAAGAAAAAAAAAACGATTCCTTACATAGTGATTGCTTGGAGGAGTGTGTAGGTAATAAAAACATTCTTAAAATATTGTTGAGATGAATTATGACTTAACACAAAGTATTCACCAAATGTCGAAATTATGTAATTCCATATACTTTATTTTGTAAGGAAATATTTTAAAGAATCATTTTCTTTCTGCCTTTCTTTCCGTAAGTCAAGATCTACGGAGGTTTTGGGTAAAACCTTCATTGAAAAAACAGTACTATTACTTAATATAAAGAACATCAGAAGTATTTTAATCGTTCGATGTTATAAGTTATTGATTTTGTGCGATGAAAACTCTCGTTTCAGTAAACAATTTATGATCACAACCGGAACTTTTGAGCGGATTCGTTTCTATTCAGATGAGGTGTGACGTTTATTGTAATTATCGGATCCGAATAGCAGCCCCGTTCCGTACTTCAGATAAATCCGATTCAAATTGGAGTCAAGTTTGAACTAATTTCTATTATTTCTATATCTTTATAAAAATTTTCTCTTGAACTAATTTCAATTAGGATTACACTTTATAAAAATTTTCTAAAGTTTCAAAGAAAAGTTTAAAATGTCTTTTATTCAAATTAGTTACATTTAAGAATATCAATAAAAAGTCATACCATCTTAAAAGTACTGCCCAGCTTTTAAGTTTTTAGAGAGATTTTGCATATTTTCAAAATATTCCATTGCCATTTTTAGCATCCAAAGTTAAAAAAATTAGTTTTTATACCTTTTAGTTTTTGATTTCATGCATTTCTTTTTTCAAATTTTGAAGTAAATCTCTTAAGTCTCAAAATCAAAAAAAGATGATCTCCTCCTAATACCGTTGGCATAAAGGAAACAATAAATTTCGTAGGAAATCGTGACAAACCTATTAAATAACAAAAATCCTTTTCTAAGAGTTCTAAACTAACAGCCAAAGGTTTTAACTTCATTAAAGCACTCAATACAATTTCAACAACATGTAACTGAAGAAGAGCACTTCAATACGTGGTACATAAAGAAACTCTTACGTTATATACACAGATAGAAGAAACTTGTTCCATATGAATATGTATTTTGGTTCTTAAAGCACCAAAGTCTTTGCTCTATTACGTATTTGTCTTCAATATCAACTTGAATATTATTGAGTTAGAGTTCTGTTTTTTTCTTTTGCCATACACACATATAAGAAAAGCTTTTATTTACAACTTGTTAAATAAATTTGTCAAATTTGCTATGGGATAATTCATAAGAGACCTAAGCTACAAATTACAGGGAAATTACTGCAAATAAGAGAAAATTTGCTTTTCAATAACAGCTGAACTTTTGTCATTGTTTCACGATATTTCAGTAAAGAATTGTATGAAAAATACTTTTATTGAAAATTTTATATTTTTTGATAGTGACTATAAGAAAAAATTCAGTTTTTACGAAGATAATATTGAGTTTACTTGAAAAAAATGGTTAGATTAAGTAACGAATTTGTTTGCATTACATTGGCTATGAAATTTTCTCGTATATCCCTTATGAAGATATTCTACATATACACAATATCCCAGTGGACAAAAGCAGAAAGTGGAAGCGAGAAGAAATGATATTCCGTGAGAAGAGTAAGTCTTTCAAGGAAACGAGAAAAGTAGGCCTCCCAAAAAAAAAAAAAAAAAAGAAATGAAAAAAAGATATTTATTTTGGAGATCCTACAGGAAATCAAAAGTTCAAAGTGATGAAGGAACAAATGGTATTGTTATGAATTCTGAAAAATCGATATTTGAATGTATAGAAATATTCAGGATTCATGCAAAATATCGACCTAATTGAATGTACTCGATTTCAAATAAACAAAGAAAACTACGTCCTCAGCGTCTGCTTCCAAACAGGATTTTTTTTTAATGATTTTCGAAAAAAAACAGAATAAATGGCATTTTCATGTATTTAATATGAAAATTCGATGCATAGAAAGTTTGACATATTTAAATGTTAAAATTTTTCAATTTCTTACATCTGTTATGGCATGAATTATTGCTTATATTACCAAATTAAGCAAACTTTTTTTGTCACGAAATTCCATGAACTAATTCAGAACTATTAAAAAAAACGAAGTGGTAATCAATAATTGAGTACAAATTTTGTGAATCCTAGCTTAGGACCTTCTAGTAGGTATGTATGATGGTACAGGTCTGCTATTAAAATGCATATTTTCATAAAATGCTGATTTTCAAAGGTATTTTATAAGCGCTTCATTATTTAGCAATGTTGGTAGCTTACAGCAGTTGCTTTAAGACATGCCTTCCTTTATTGTCTACTGGGATATCTATCCTTTTATACACACACACACACATATACGCTATGAACGAATTGTGCATCATGTCACATTTTTGCCCACACCAATAGAAAAAAATAACAAAAAATGACAAAAAAAAAAATTGCTGTTGAAAACAACCCCTAGAGTGAGCCTTCAGCCTTAAGCTAAAGATACTACTTTCGCATACAACATGGATAAACAATTTGAAAGGCTGACACATACATACATCGCACAACATATCCATAGATTTTCGTCATATATCTAATATTTACAAAGTTTGTTTCTTTGCAACATGTGTGTGTATATGTATTACTCTTTTACTCACACTACCGCAGCAGCGACTTCGTCCTTTTGTCGTATTTCTAACCTAGTCTTCAATCTGCTGTTGTTGTTGTTGTTGCTGCTGCTGCTGTTCTTTTGCTATTGTGCACGTGTGCAAATGTTTTGTTGTTATTGCTGTTTCCATGTTAACATTGCCTAGCCTACGGTACGCAACTGAAATTTGGGTGAGAGGGTGTCCTTTCAGTTCAGTCCCTTTTTTACAGTGGGTGGATTTTTTTGCTTCAACTCAACTCATTTTGCATATGTTGGCTGACTGGCTGGCTGGCTGGCTGCTGGCCCATTTGATTCCTATATAAATACTCGTATATTCTAATTTCATTTATTGTTTGTACCAGATATTTGCGAAACAATACAAATGTTGCTGCTGCTGCTGCTGCTTCTTGCCGCTTGTCCGTAATGAAAGTGTCGAATTTTAATTTGCATACAATTTTCTGCTTGCTATATTCGTATTTGCATATTTACGTTTGTATGCTTACGTATATATGTATGTATGCGCATTTGCTTGTGCTTATATGTTATGCAGTGGGTTCTAAATTGCACAGCAGATTACATGCTAGATTATGTGGAATTTATGTAGAAAATTCAGGTAATTTTAAAAGGGCTTAAAAGCATATGTAAAACTTCATACGCCATGATGTAGATCAAAAATTTCTTGAACCGTATAAGAATTATATGGGCATAAGCAATTAAAATATGCATGATTTTAAAACGTATACAAAGTATTTTATTTCTGTTAGAGAGTTTAATTAAAGACTTACATCATTTTGCAAAATCTTAATGAAAAATAATTTCTATGATAGTGACAGTAAATAAATTACATATATTTTCAGTGTAAAATACACCATAGCAGAAGTTTCTCAATCAACAAAATTATTAACTCAGCTTCACTTTGTGTCTCTTTTTTGGCCAATACTAAGTTTTACGTTAAAGACCCAACGAGCCCTCACCACATGATATAGTCCATTTAGTTGAGTATGTCCTTTTTCTATCTAACTTGCTTGGACTACTTTCTTAGTACTTTTTTTTATTTTTTTTTTTGGAAAAGGTTGGTGAAATGCTTTACGCACCATCAGCCAGATCGTCACCAGACCGTTGTGTCGGGCTCCCGTGTTGGCATACCGACTAAAACACCTCCTCTTATTCGAAAATGTATCTCCCCTGGGGAAACTTGCTGAGCATTACTTCAGGGGGGGGGGGTCATTTATTTTGGCGTTATTTGCCATCATCTGTTTTGTAAGTCTGCGTCCAGGCCCACTTTCTTAGTATTAAACGTTACAGTTTTAGTGCAATTAAGAACTTCTCAGTTAGAGAATGTTATGTTTAATCAAAGTGTAATGCTTTGAAAGCCGTCAGGAAGTCATTTCCTTAAACATAATTACGTCTTTCTTAGGTAGGATAGGTGCAAAATAAATAAGTTATCTATACAGCAGACACTTTTTCGTTAGAGAGAAAGTAAGTAGAATTGCAATTATATTTCAAGTTATTGTCTCTATCCCAATGACTACTCAATATACCACCAATGTTCTCTTATATGGAAATTCAAAAATCAATTCCCTTATATTCTAAATTAATGCAAACTCATATTCATGATAATATTAATGAAAAATATTATAGTTCATGTGGGTTTATTTTATTACTAATGACCAGGCAAAAAAAAAACTTCATTCGACTAGCCAACAAAAAAAAAAAAAAAAATTAATCTCAATTAAATTCACAATTTTTTATGCTGCACAATTTATTTCTCATCAAATTACATTAAAGAAATTTTTTTTATAAAAAGGCACCCTAACTAAATTTTGTAAGAGATAATCTATCATTCTGCCAGACAATATAAAGTGACATAATTCCATATGACTTATGTTAGAAAAATTACAAAATTCTTGAACTTTAAGTAGCAATTTTATTGTGATAATACTGGCGATAATTTAGTTAAAAATAGAAATATGTTTATGTGCTGAAACACAATGCTTTTTGAAATTAAAGTCTCTCAAGTATAATGATAATGCCACTTTAATAAAAATATATAAAACGAAAAGAGAAAGAATTTTTTAGCTCTTGGAAACTTTTGAAATATGAAATACTTACTTAGCTAATACAGGGTGATCACTTAAAAAACAGAAAAATTAATAGTTTTCTATATCGGCAATAGTTTAATGTCCTAGAGATAACGATCAATCTATAAAATTCGAATTAAATATTCATAATTTGATGCTATGATATGAATGAAAGAGTTATTTCTTTGAAAATGTGAAAGGTCAGACATAAATAATCAATGCAGACCTCAATAGGACAATATTTAAGTACAGCAATCATATATTATCAGGAGTTATGGTTCCAAAATTTTAGAACAACTATGCACACTACAAGGCCAAAGCGAAGATTGACCGCTGTCGAGAAATTTCTTTCATTCTTTCAGTAACCACCATGCAAACAATAATTATTTTCGAAAAGACATTGGTGATAGTGCCTGCACAAAAAAAACATTGTTGATAATGCTTGCACAAATTAAGACAAGCGCAGAGATCAAGTAAAGTTAATATCATGGATTGTTATTTGCGAAACCAACATTGCTAAAAGATCATGACTCAAATGTCTTTAAAAAGTATTTTGATGTAAAAATATTTCAAGATCTTTCTTTTATTTCATCATTGGTGGTTATTTTATTTTTATATTCATTAGTTGAAAAATACTTAAACTTAAGAGACTTAACCGCTCATATCAACTCAAGTTGTATGTCCTTTAATTTTGATGTCCTACTTCTCTTTGCAGTTCATACGATAAAGACATCCTCTTGTGCGTTTCTTTGCTATTTTTGTGATTTCGTGTGATGTTTTCCATCACTGGTCTTTTGTTTCTGTGGTTAACCATTAAACTTCTACTGTGGCTAGGAAGAAACCTCATTGAAACATATTGTTTTTGTTTATTTACTTATTATTGTTATTGTAGCTGCTTTTTTTGTCAGGTTTTTGTTTTTACTGTCATTTTCCTTGTCACGATTTATCTCTTGGTCTTCCTTCCTTAATAATATTTGTTCTTTTCATCAACTTCCAGAATACGAGTATTTTAGCGCAGAAGTATGTCTAATGAAGTTATTATCAACAACATCATCATCTTCATTGTTATTATTGTTCTATGATAGCAACAACAATACTGTGACAGTTGAAAAATATTGCATTAGTTGTCAAAGATGACAGCTGTTAATAAAAATACAAAACTTAAAAATCAGAAATGTTGCAGAAAGTACTTGTGATAAGCTATCATATTTAAAAATGTTTAAAATAATTTTTTTTTTAAATCGTTTGAAGTAATACTTCGAAAAAAAAAAATCATTATAACTCAGACCATAGCCCTAAATTTATGTTAAGTTTCGTTTTCGTTTCTTTCGGTCGGACTTGCACATTTTTGAAATGGAAGCTTAAAAATACTTGTCGCCCCCATCATTCAAACGGTAAAACTAATGAGAAAAGTGGCTCTTTCTCTCTTCCTCAAGACCTTAATAAGGTGAAATCTTTAGTTGGCTGACTACAAAATCATCTTCAAAAAGTATTAATATTAAAACAGTTTATTTTTTGGGCATTTATTTAACGCTGATGGCATCGTCAGCAAGGTCGAAAAAATAGAAGAACGCCAAAAAAAAATTAAACGCCAAAAAAAAGCTGAACAGCAAAAGTAAATGGACGTCAAAAAGTTCGGTGACATAAAGTTGGTCGACAAAAAAGTTGCATGTTAAAAAAGTTGGACTGCAAATAGTTGGACAGAAAAAAGTTGGGCAAGAAAAAATTGAAGAGAAAAAAGTTGGGCTACAACAAATTGGAGAGAAAAAAGTGGGAGAGCAAAAAGTTGCGACAGAAAAAAATTTAACAGCAAGAAGTTGGATTGCAAAGAGTTGGATAGAAAAAAGTTCGACAGTAAGTTGTAAGTTGGACAGCAAGAAACTGAACAGTATAAAGTTCTTAAAATTTCAGGAGCCTATGTCCTTGGAACTATCAGGGCTCAAGAGTAAAACTTTGTATTTAGCTTATGCTTATGGTACATATTATTCATCAAAATTTTGATATATATGGTGCTAGTATGTTGTAAAAATGTAGTTCCCTGAGCAGATTTCATGTGTTTTTACCCAACTACAAAATAAAAATTGTCAATTTATGTAGCTACTTCATCAAAACCAAGGGAAAAGTGATCGAAGTTCACTAGTCTCTTACAAGTTTCTTCTGGTTAACGAACGTGGTATATTGCTTTTGTATATCATGTTCCAAATGGTATCGTTTGACCATTTTCGGCAAGGCAGTTTTCTTTGTCTTTAAGAATTTTTTGTAAATAGCTTTTGAGCAATCGAACCAAAGTTTCTAGTCTGGTGATAGCAGTGCCATTCAAAGACGCCGACAGACGATTCGGGTCACTTCTCCGCCGATGTCACTGTACTATCCCATATGTGTATCATGTCGTAAAATATCTATTTGATTCTAGTAAAAATACACACTTTTTTTGAAAAATTTTACATAACGAAATTCTTAAAGCCTGAGATATTTAGCAAGGAACACAACTGCTAAACATTTTTTCTCTCAACAAAAATATTTAATACTTTATGAAAGCAACAACCTCTGAGCTTACATACAACGTCATAACCTTTTACCTTATAAATTTGACTATTTTTTGTTCATACGATTCTGCTTAATCAAGCTGTGCATACAAACACTGACACATACACACACTCACACACACATTATATAAAAAATTAAGGCCAAGTAAAATTAATTAGCCAAAATCAAGCTTAACTTGATGTATGATGATAATAAATACAAATTTATCAGTAAACTATGCATGTTATATGGAGTAAAGAAAGAGGCAAAAAACCACCGCACAGCAGAGTACTAAAATCCTCTTCGTTGTAGAAGAGCGAAGCTTCATCAGCAGCAGCAGCAATTAGCTGTGGTGATAACTCATACCTTGTACATGCAAAGGATAGAAAACAAAAAAAGAAAATACTAAGAAAAATGAGCGTGGGCAAAAAAAAATCGTCGAACCCAGAGTATTAATAGAAAAAAATTATAGTCGACAAAAGCTAAAATAATCAAGATTTATTTGGCTTGAAATATGTAGCGTAGCGACAACCAACGACGGCAACAGAAAAGGAAATCCAACGAATACAATATACAAAATACAACTCAATTATTTCACAAGAAGAACTTAAAGAACCTTTTTGCCACATACGTGCTTGAGACTAAAATCTATATCTGCTACTACTCATCATACGCATGATACTCGTACGCTTGCAACTACAAAAAAAAAAGTACTAACGATATAGTATACTATGTTACATGCTTATGACCATGTTTTATCTGACTTAGGTTTTCGTTAACTATCAGCTTACAATATCAAATAAAATTTTTCTACAAGACAACTGCTATTTATGGATCAGAGTGTGCGTAGCATACTTAGTATGCATGTGCTACTTTTAAGGAGAAACAAATTAAACATTTAAAGGTTTTTGGGGAATTTTTTTTTGAAAAACAACGCTTTTATTGCAACTCAGCTCATAATCAAATTTTCCAATTATTAAGGGTGTTTCAGAAAAAAACTAGCGCAGACATTTTTTGAAATTTAGATAGAAATAAGGAATGTGACAATCATTTCTGTCTCTTAATTTGTGTCTCTTCTTTCCCTGGTCTATTCGAACTAAGAGACAACAAGCCACTCGGTGCCGAATGCAACGAACATTTTGTTTGCGATTGCAGCCTCACCTCTCTTGCTTGGTATTTCGATTTATTTTGATTTAGTTTGTTGTTTTAGTGCACATTGACTCGATGGACTCGCAGTTGTGTCGAAAGACTTCTTAGTCGTTTCGAGTGCACTCGTGCAGACCTATAGTATGTAAGAGATGAAAACTAGTTGGAAATGCGAATTGATGGATGGCGTAATGCCAATAAACGTTTTTCCTTAATGTTGACCAATACCTGGAAAAAAATTCAAACAGTGTTTTTCAGAACTCCAACGTGCAGCTAAGAATCAAATTACCATGAAAGAAAGTATGGGTTTGATGGGACACTCGAGTGCTACGAGATTACACGTATATTGATATGAAAAATTTACGTATTTTTTGAGAACTTGGACTCTTTCTTATATAAATAATACTGTCGTTGCCAAAAGAATTGATTGGATTGATGTCAGTTGATAAAAGGTCATCAATAACACAAGGATGTGGATCCGGGATAAAATAGACCCCTGAGGAATTCCAGCATTGACTGAGTGTTAATTTGATGTGAAACCGTATAGTTCAACGAACGAGACAATTATCGAAACCATATTTTTTGATACATTTTTTTAATATATAGTAATACATTCACTGAGAGGGTTAACACAATGAGTTCATATTTCGGTAATTAACGCCAAGATGGTAGCACTGGCAAGAGAACCAACCATGCCCAGGCAATGGCTATAATGACCTATGTTGTTGGTCAAAATATACGTATGTTGGAGTACTTACATTTTATCTGCACCTCTGAACCCTGTTATTGTATTCGTATTTATTTTAATCTGTGCCTGCAACTTTATTTTCATCGGTATCTGTGTTTTGGTATCAATAAGTATATATGTACCTATGTTTGAATTTATATTTCGGTATATTGTAGCTGTGCTTCTGTATTTGCATTTGATATAGATCTTTTTCTTTAACCGTTTTATTTTCTACCGCCTTGACAATATTCTTCCACTTAATATTTTGCAAATAATTCCCCGATTCATGAATATCTCATTCCAAAATCTTTATTTTGCTCGTCATTGTGACCAAAATTTTTTGCTCAAAGAAAATTTCTAAAACATGTGTTTAGTTTCGGGTACTATTTCTCATCATATTTGCCTTATTTTTAGGTGATTTTAATGCCAAAGTTGGCATGGCTTTGTCCTCTTGAAATTCCATCACTCTCAGCTATTGATAGTCCGTGTTCGAAGCGAGGGTAGTATCTAAAGCCTCTCTTCTTGCTTAAATGAGCTATGTAGCTTTCACTGTCATCGAAGCTATAGAGCCAATTCGACAAATTTCTAATTGCGTTCTTGATGACTATGCAACTTGGGTCATCGTCGATGATAGTGAAATCTCCAGATATCGCTATTGGCGCACTGCAATCTAGAGGTGCATTTTTAAAAGTAACATCTGAACACGTTAGAAAGATTGGGATAGTCGCATCAGACTGTTTTACTATCGCTTTGTTTAATGAAAGCTCCGATAACAACTTATAATATCATTTTACAGGGTTATCATGAGTGGATTTTATGATTCCAAGGATTTCTTATTTCATAGTAAGATATTCAATAGCTTTTGACTATGAATTTGGTTTTTTCGAAACACCTTAATGTTAAAATCCAACTATGTACATCCGACTGCCTAGTTTCCAGAACTCGCACTGCCGCTGCTATAACCAATGCTATCGCCACCACCACTACCACCGCTACTGCTGTTAAAATGCTGACAATTGCACCGTTCTCCCTCCTTCATTGTCAACGCGAGTGCTTCCTGCGTTTTGATGATTAATTGCAGTTAACATGATAAATGAGAGTGCAAAGTGAAGTGCGAGTATTTCGTATGCTGGTGCTGCTGCCTTTCTTGCTTTCATTCTCAATTCCACTGCCAGCCATAGCCACCTAAAGTGGAGTAAAATCCCGTAGCATATTTTTTGATATGCGGCGATACGAGATATTGTAAGGCAAATTTTACTACTTTATGGCTACCGCACGTCTCATCTTAAATCCACTTTTCCCTTTATTGTTGTATTTTGCTGTACCATTTCTATTCATCTGTTGTTGCAGTTACAACGCGCGTTGTTCTTTTTTCATTTTTCTTTTTCCATTTTATTGTATTTCTGTGGTACGTGCCATTTGCCACTGCTTTTTGGCACCCATGCTGTTGCTGCTCTTTATATTAGTGCTCTGCCTTAGTTACATCTTCTATTACACTTTCGGATGAGGGTTGTTCCTGCTGGATTTTATCAGGGTATTTTTCATATATTTTATTATTGTCTGCTTTAACGTATTGTATTGTCCTGCAAAAGAAGTTACATTTTGGATATTTTAAAAATTCTGACGCGATTTTCTTTTCAAGCAAATTGCGAAAAACTTTTAATTGAGACCACAATTTCGTTAGTATTTGGTTAATTTTTCTTTTGTATAAATTTCCGCACAGATGCGAAGTAGTCGCAAATTTTTTTTTTCTCCTATTTATATTTGTTTTATTTCTATTGTTTGTTAACGAGCTGGGGTTTGCATATATCCTTTAGTTTTGGTTTCGTATAGAAAAGTTCATTACGTATTTGATAGAGTCTTCTTTTAATTAATGGTAGCTGATTTATAAGCAAATATTGACAGAGGTCAAGCAATTAATTTCACATGGTAAATTTTGCAAGGATCATCAAAATTAAGTCGTATGCTGCAAATTTGATTCCAATCGTTGATAATTAACAAAGAAGGTTTTTGATGCTGTTTCATTTGGTGTTACGTTAGAAGTTGTGATGCAGAAGTTATTGATACTACATATATGCACACTAAAGCTTAAGAGAATATTTTAATCGATTGGAGACACCTAAGAGCATATAATTTAAGATTCCATATGGCAAGAGTCATAACAAGGATAATGGAAAACTGAATGCGTTAGAGCACATCCAATTGAAAAAAAACTTTCCGTTCGAAGAATACAGCGCAGAAAGATCAAATGAAATTACTTTGTACAGTGTCAGCAGATTGCTATTAAAAATATTTAAGGTCAAGAAACAAACATATGTATGTAGGGACGAAGAAGGACTTTTGAAAATTACAAACGACTTTCGAGCAGAATGCTTAATAGCAGCATAAAAGAAGTAGCGTTATGTTAAATATCACTTTGATCAAAGTAACAAAAAGTACACAAACTGAAGTTTTATCTCCTTTGACTTAAATATAGTGGCGAGAGATCTGCTATATAAAAATTTATTGCTAAAGGACGTTATTCAACAGAGCTTAATGTCACTTAAAATACTACCCTGGTATCATATATGAAAGTGTAGCGTGAAGTTCATACAAAAAATCAATTGCGCATTTTAGTCGAATAACTATAAAAACTTCCGAAGGTCAGAGGCATAGCTCATAAAGATACTTTTCCACTTTTACCGAATGATACAGAATTTGCAAAAATAGAGAAAATAGTATTTTTTCAAGAACGACCTCAACGACTAAAGAGGATATGAAACAAATTATAAAGTTCTCAAAATGTTAAAATTGAGGACTGGGCGAGCAGAACGGCACATGTCCATGGTTGGTCGTTTTGAGTTTATTTTAATGAAATCGTGTACATTACTCTAAGTTTCAAGTAATTTAAATCTCAGAGCTTTATAAAGACACTGCATGTCATATTATTTTGTAACAAAGTTAAGATTTTTCTTTGATCAGTTAAGAGATATAAACAGATTTTTCCGTTTTCTGAAAATTTTTTATCAACATGTCATGTGCCATTCTGTTCGCCAAATACCATACCTTTGGGAAGAAGAACGCAAACTGGTACTATAAAGCGGTATCAACAAACCTTCTAAACAATAAAAAAAATTGGTAACGTTTTGCTAATTCAGAATACTAGAAACCTCAAGATATATCTTCGGGGTTTTGACAAAGGTCTTCCTCGCTAGAGTCAGTGAGAAACTTAAGGCACGTTGAGTGTTTATTTATTTCATACTAGTTAATGCCCACGACTGCACGCGTAACCCAACCTACTGTCATTTTTGACTATTCTTCAAAAATATGAAGTTGTTGTTGTTTGCAATGTAAATTGAAAAGTTGAGAATGAGAGCGAGAGAGTAAAATTTGTTTACTGCGTTGTTTCTCTTCCATAAATATTCCATTGCACTGTTATGCTTGCATACTTGCGACTTGATCAATTATGTACCAAAAATAGCAAATTCGTTCAACTGCTCAGAGCTTCGCCCAATTGAGAGATATTGGGCTCAAATGAAAAGAGATCTTCGAAAGAGTGGTAAGACTTTAAACAAATTACAAGACTTCAGACTAAAGTGGAAAAGATCGGACCGTACTGTCGATGAAACATCTGTGCAAAATTTAATGAAGGGCCTTAAGAAAAAGGTAAGAAATTGTTAATTAGTTTTTAGTTATTTATATACTGAATACTACCTATTATTAATAAAAAAAGAGAAAAAAACAAAAAAGTTACTGGGTATTTTTTTATAACTAAAAAACAAACCGTAAGTTTTTTCTGGGACATTTTATTTATGTAGATTATTTTGCGAATACTTCGTATCCAACAAAATAATTCAGCTTAATAATTTTATATTTGAAATAATAACGATTAACTGATATAATCGATCACTGGGTCTTATTTGAATGAAAATATTTTGCTTTATTCATTGCTTAAAGGAATTCACAAAACCTTACACAACTATTCACAAACATATAGTTACTCACAAGATAATTTTGAACGACGTACAAAACCAAAAATATTTGAGCCTTTTTTAATAGATTCAAAATATACTATATATTGAACACTGAGTGAATGTAGTTTGCTGAACAGGGTTATGCTTGGCTATTTCGGAAAGACAGAATATCTAGCGACAGTTGTTGAAATAGTGGTTAACCCGACGTTAGCACATGGAAGATTTTAGGATTTCGGCAGCTAATTCCTCGACTCTTAAAGTGAATGAATTATGAAATTTACTAAAATATCTGATTGGTTCAATAATGTAAAGAGTAAATATAGAGCCCATCTGTGGCCTAAGTTCTGATGAAACCTTACTTTACCAGAAATAACCTAACCAATTTAAGAGGAGATAATCCGACATCTTTCCTGCTATTGCCGCGCTTTTAGAAGAAGTCAAATAAAGTAACGATTCTTAAAGTTAAATGGGACTGGAAGCAAGAAAACTTGGGCTTATCAAAAAAAAAACCCCTTCGATTCATGCATTTGTATGTACCCTATGTCCAGTCACGTTTTGGTTTTATAGAAGCACAGGTTGACATGTTAATATTTTGCGCAAGCCAAAAAATATTTAAATCTAGTTATAGTAGTCCAAAAATAACTTTTGAAAGTACTTAACACTAATAATGCACGCAACATTTGACTTTCATTTGATTATGGTTTTTGCAAAATTTCATTATTTCTCGTCGCCATCTTTCGAACTGATGAGTTAAGTAGTTACCTATTCGTTTGAATTTGTGTAAGTAACTTGAAATTTATGTACTCGTATGTTCTTAGTGAAACCAATCACTGATATGGTTAATTTATTAGTCTTACATTTTTGTTTTTATATCTATTTTCCATTACAACTATTCACAGAAAGTTTTTTTTTTTTTGTTTAAAGAATGTGGTGTGTGCCATATCGTATAAACACATCAGGAAAAATTGTCGTAATTAATCAGTGAAACGGATGTTTTTTCTTGAAAATCCTCCCCTACCATGCCATATTTAACTTCCGTTTCTGTTAATAATATACGGTTGGTTTGTATAGTATTTGTGCAGTAAGTAGGTCTTTTTTTTAGCTTCAGGCTACTTGCCTTTTTGTTATTGTTGCTTTAGTGTTTCATATTTGTTTTTCATTTTTGTCT